>JAILYB010000033.1:0-5965000 GCA_021437785.1 Rhodomyrtus psidioides
AGGGAATCAAAGGCCCGCCTTACAGGTTCATCCATGGAAGCACCAAGGAAACGATGAAGATGATCACGGAGGCCAGGAGCACGCCCATGGACAATCTCTCCCATGACATACTCCCCAAGGTTCAGCCTCACATCCACGCGTGGATCAACAAATACGGTAATTGAAAATATAAGCTTTGGTCATAATGTTGTGTGAAGCATTGCCCCGACTTCGATTTGACTTTCGTTTGATCGATTTTTGTGCGAGAAATTTCGTAGGGAGGAATTACCTAAGTTGGTACGGGGCTCAAGCTCAACTAATCATCTCGGAACCGGAGCTGATTAAGGAGGTGCTGATCAACAGAGACAAAACGTATCCGAAAACAGGACCGAGGGACTTCGGCAAGAAGCTTTTAGGAGACGGGCTCGTGACGACGAAAGACGGGGTAAAGTGGGCGAAGCAGCGTAGACTCGCCAATCACACTTTCCACGGGGAAAGCCTGAAGGTAATTAGGGTTTGGCACATCAACATGCTGCGATCTTACTTCGAGTTTCTGCTACATAACATATGTAGAAAGAATTCATGCAATCTTAGGCTCTATTCGTTTCGCGAAAAATATGATGTTTTTAGAGAAAATGACAATATTTTTCGGTGTTCGGCTGTAACTTGAAATTGGATATGATTTTCCTCAATGCACTCCTTTTAATAATTTAAAGAGATTTTTATTTTTATTTTTATTTTTATTTTTCTCTTTTCTCTTTTCTTTTTATTTTTTCCTTTTCCTTTCTTCTTGTTGCCGGTCATCGATCAGGTGAGGCAAGGCCTTGTCCTGGCCAGCCACTAGCAGAGGAAGAAAGAAAAGAGGAAAAAAACAAATTATAAAAAATAAAAATTCGAAAATAAAAAGAAAGAAACGAAAAGGAAAAGAAAAAAAATTAAAAAGAAAATGAATGTGAAGGAGTAGAAGGAGAAAAAACGAGGGACAATATTTTCCTTGAAGGGGTTTTTTCTATGGGTAAAAAAATTATTTTTCTTGACTCATTTATTTTCCGTGAACATAATATTGCTGGAAAATTTGGAAAATATTTTCGTGAAAGTTATTTTTCGCGAAACGAAGGGAGCATGAATATACGAAAGTGGAAAAGGATTACTTACTTGAAATTCACACTACGAAATGACGAAGTAACGGAAGTGCAGAACATGGTTCCAGCGATGGTGGAGAGTGTTCATATGATGCTAAAGAAATGGAAGCAACAGGAAGGAAAAGAGATTGATGTGTACGAAGAGTTCAAGTTATCGACATCCGATGTGATTTCCAGGACAGCATTTGGGAGTAGCTACGTTGAAGGGAGAAACATCTTCGAGATGACGGCCGACTTGGGTTTGTTGTTGTCCAGGAATATTTTGCGCATGAGGTTCCCGGGAATGAGGTATGCCTTTTTATTCCTCCCTAAGAAAAATTCACTTATTTTTGGGATGTATAGAAGCTAGAAAAATAAATGAGTGCCGAAATCTCCGTGATCCCATTTTATGGGAGAATTAGTTAAAAAAGTGTTAAACCTATTGCACTTGTACCAATTCAATCCTAAATCTTTTAACAATGTCAATGGAATCCTAGACAATTTCACATTTTGCCAATTAAGTCCATCCGGTTAATTTTGACTGATAGTCGCTGACGTGGATGCCGGCCGTCCTACGTGGCAGGACCGAGGCTGATGTGGACATTTTTAATATTATATTAATCTTTTGTTGAGTTTTTGTAGACATTTTTCCCTTTTCTTTACTCTTTTTTTTAGGACTGGCAAGGGCATCACAGTCCTCACAATTTCCAACCAATTTTGACAAGATGGACACAATTGACAAAAGTGAAAAGGGGTATAGGGTTAAGCAGAACAAAAAGGTTTAAATCCACCTCAGGCACAAACTAGTCCACCACAAGAGTAAACGTACCTAACTAATAAAGTGAATGGAAACCTGGACACACATTAGTTAGAAAATCAATCTTCCAATTACATTTAGATCCACGAACTAAGGAATTACATTTAGATCCACGAACTAAGGAATTTCTTGTTGAATCCAAGTACAGCAAGGTTTGGAAGACGGCGGATGAAGTTCAAGCTGAGAAGCTCGAGAAAGGCATTCACAGTGCGATCTTGGAGATCGCCAAGAAAAGAGAGAAGAAGGTGATGGCTGGGGAAGCAGATGACTATGGGGATGATTTCCTAGGGCAGCTTGTGAAGGCTTATCACGATACGGACGAGAGCAAGAAAATCACAGTCGACAATCTGGTGGACGAGTGCAAAACATTCTACTTCGCCGCCCAAGAAACCACCACCGGAATGCTGACGTGGGTCATGTTCCTCCTGGCGGTCCATTCCAATTGGCAGGAGGAAGCGAGGAAGGAGGTTCTCGATGTGTTCGGGAATGAAGACCCCGACTCCGATGGAATCGGCAAGTTAAGGACGGTATGAAGAATCGAACTGGTCTTTGCCTTAATTGGATTGGTTAAAAAGAAACTCTTGCTTATATTTACCAAGGACGGAAAAGATTTGTTTTATATGGAACGAAACGATGAAATAGCCCTCCTTTGAAATTCCGAGCTGTGCGTGTTGTCAACTAATATGCATTTTCTTGTGTGTGCAGATGAGCATGATCATCAACGAAGCTCTACGATTATACCCTCCTGTGATAGGGTTCAATCGCAAAGTTAACCAGCAACTTAGGCTGGGGAAACTTGTTCTTCCTCCTAACATTCAAGTCTTCATAGCAAACCTCAAGCTCCACCATGATCCCGAACTCTGGGGAGATGATGTGCACCTCTTCAGACCGGAGCGATTCACAGGAGGCGTCTCTAAAGCCACCAACAACAACGCAGTCGCGTTCCTTCCCTTCGGCTTCGGGCCTCGGATGTGTGTGGGAATGAACTTCGCAACGCACGAGGCGAAAATCGTCCTCTCAATGATTCTGCAGCGCTACGCTTTCAAATTGTCTCCTGGGTACGTCCACTGTCCAGCTCAAATCCTCACGACTCGCCCCCTACACGGACTTCAAGTTGTATTTCGTCCCTTGTAGCTTGTTTATCAACCTATATGCTCTACAATAAGTCTATTGGAATTGGCTCTATATGAGTACTCTCAATATTATGCCAATGCTGAGATAATAATGCACAGAGACTAATTTTAATGAGCTTGTGAGCCTGTGGGTTCTAGCCTCATGAAAAAGCTATCGAAGTCTTATTTTATTTTAAAGATGTGTTCCGAGTCATGTTATTAGGAGTGTACAGCAGAAATCTGATACCTTTATAAGGACAATCGCCAAAAGGGAGTTCAATATATCCACTTGAACAAAATGTGTTGCGCGGAATCAAGCGATCGATCAAATAAATAGACAGAACGAGTAAAGTAAATCGAACATCAGATGTACTTGGTTCGGTCGTAGAGACCTACGTCCACGGGGAGAGCAGAAACGAATTCCACTATAGAACGAGCGATGCAATTCGGAGATTACAAATCACTCAAGTTACACAAACACTCTCGGTGTTTCCCAAGCCCCAATTACATTCAAGAACACACACAGTATTTAGCCCACAATTCCTAGCGAAATGATCTCTCAATCTCGCAAAGAAATTAAAAACACAAATTTAACCTCAAGATTTAACCGACTCCAACACTTATATAGTTGATGTAATTCTCACGAAGAAATCCTCTGCCAAGCACTCGTCAAGAAACGACGCTTCGATCAACTCTCCTCGGCCATGGCGTGCGTTTCTATATATACGTAAAGTAAGTCCCTCAAAGAAAGCATAACCCTTAGCCGCATGAGAAGTCCAGATTTTGCACTGTCCAGATTGGCCAGCAAGAAACACAAATTGACCAAGTCCACATTGGACTTTTCAATATTACCCAAGGATAACAATCTGAATAGAAGATCTGTCAGTGTATTTCCTTTCTTTGTTTTGGTGGATATCATTAGAATTTCTTTCTTTATATCCAAAAGTCATCCAACAACCTTTTTGTTATATTTTCTTGGACGACTCCCTCTAGCATGAATATATTTCCTTTCCTTGGCTGATTTGATATAAAAACAATCAAGATAACTTTCTCCAACCTGAAAGTATTCGGACGTCCACAAATAACAGATAATATCACATCCGACTTTGTTCGCGAGCTCAAATTGGAGACATAATTTTAACAATCTCCATCTTGGCTCGACGTTGGAGCCATGTAATAATCGCTTTGCTGATAATCCGAACATCATCTGCTACTCTCCCAACAGCCTAATGGGCTCATCTGCCAAAGACATCATCTAAGTCCAAGTCGTGCTTAAATTTCGCCATAACTGTAGACCTCATCAAAACACCAACTGAATATGCACCTTTAACTGCTCCACAAGAACTTTCTTGTACAAGCTCCTTAATCATAGATAAAGCAAAATCAATGTTGCATACATATCTATCAGGAGATCAAATACGTACCGTGTCAATATCAGCAGTTATAGCCACCGTTGGCTCTATAGGCTCCACCTCGCTATAAGCACAATCTATGTCGATTACCACGCTAGTACCTACTACCTCAGGAGTTTTTTGTTGCAACTCCATCTCAAGCTGAGCACCATCCAAATTCGTATGAATAATATTATAATCACTCCTAGCCTGAAGTACTGGAGACTTGTCAAAGGTAACTTTTCTACTGTAAACATGTGAATTTATAATCGGGCTCCACAACTGATAGTCATACTCACCTCGTGCATAACCATGGAATATGCAGCTCGCCCTTATATCAAGCTTACCATCACTTTCGCGATAATAACACGGGCAACTAAACATTCTAAAAATAGAATTATCAACAACATTACCTTACCACACTTTTTCGGGAGTCCGATATCCAATCGCAGTCTATGGGGATATATTCACCAGGTAGCTTGTCATACTAAGCGCATCCGCTGGAATTCTCCTAACCATACCAGTACTAGAGATCCTTTTACGGGCCATCTCTAGTAACGTTCTGCTCATCAATTTTGCAAACCGTTGTGGTTTACTGGCAATAGTGCGGTGTTTCACTATGACATTTTTCATGCATAATTTATCTATCAGCTTCGAGTAGAATTCCATGCTACTGTCAGTTCGCACATACTTGATCAACTTACCAGTCTCCGTTTCGATCAAAGCTCTCGACCGCGTATTCCTGACAACATCATCAAACTTGTGCATATGCACAATCACCCAAGCCTTCCTCGAGCAGCCGTTAGACTCTCGAATAGATGTCGACGTCTCATGAGCGAAACTTATCAATGTCTCACCTTGAAGTTTATACAGGCCACCATGCTTGATTCCTTTCATTATCACCAGGGCATCTTGAACAATCTTTAGAACTCCATCTCGCGAAGAATACATGCATCCAGCTGAATCTAGAGCACCCAAGAAAATTAAGTTCTTTTTCAATTCTGGAACATGTCTTACTCCAGTCAATGTCCTCACAATACCATCATACATTCTGATTTTAACATCACAAATACCCACAACATCGCATTCAACATTGTTTCCCAACTGCACTTCACTACTATCTGTGCACTGATAAGTAGCAAACCAATTCCTGTTTGGTGTAGCATGAAAAGAACAACCAGAATCCATAATCCATCCATCAAATGATGAATCATCAGTGATAGACAAGACACTATCGACACCATCAGAATTTTCAGCTACAGCTGCAATATCATCCGCAGATTCAACTCTAATTCCCCTAACCCTTTCATTTTTCAGCTTAAAGTAATTCCTTCTAAGATGCCCCTCTTGCCACAGTTCCAACAGACATCACCGCCAGTCCTAGACTAATTGCGTCTATCCGAGTTTATACTACTTCTGCTAACACGAGTACTAGTTCTTCATCTATTTTCACCTACTAAAGCAGCATATACATGTTCGCCAAATTATCTTCTACGGATATCTTCACTTAGAATTAAATCTCGAATCACATCAAACGTCAAACTAGTTGACCCAGAAGAGTTACTAACATCAGTAACAGTAGTATTCCAACTATCAGGCAATGATAATAAAAGAATCAAAGCAAATACTTCATCTTCTAAGTCGATATCAACTGAACTCAATTGACTAACGATCACGTTACGAGCCAACGTCAGCCGAATAACACTCATCGTTCGTCTATCAAGCAATTCCCAGTCAGCTTACTTCATCATATCTGGCTTCTCCCCAGACAAGGGTGCACGCAGTTTCATCTAATACAAATAGTCTTCAATTTGCATCTTCCAGAAATCAAAATCATTCCCATCAAATCTCTTGATTTTCGCTTTAGCTTCTTCTGTCGCCATCGATTGGCTCCAACTCAAGCAAGCCTAGCTCTGATACCAAATGTTACGCGGAACCAAACGATCGATCAAATAAATAAACATAACGAGTAAAGTAAATTGAATACTAGATGCACGTGGTTTTATCGTAGAGACCTACGTCCACGGAGAGAGCAGCAACAAATTTCACTATAGAACGAGCGATACAATTCGGAGATTACAGATCACTCGAGTTACACAAACACTCTCGGTGTTTCCCAAGCCCCAATTACATTCAAGAATGCACACAGTGTTTAGCCCACAATTCCTAGTGAAATAATCTCTCAATCTCGCAAAGGAATTAAAAATACAAATCTAATCTCATGATTTAACCGGCTCCAACACTTGTACAATTGATGTAATTCTCACGAAGAAATCCTCTGCCAAGCACTCGTCGAGAAAACGGCACTTCGATCAGCCCTCCTCGGCCATGGCGTGCGTTTCTATATATATACATAAAGTAAATCCCTCGAAGAAAGCATAACCCTTAGCCGCCTAAGAAATCCAGATTTTGCACTGTCCTTATTGGCCAGCAAGAAACACATATTGACCAAGTCCACGTTGGAATTTTCACTATTACCTAAGGATAATAATATGAATAGAAGATCTGTCAGTGTATTTCCTTTCTTTGCTTTGGTGGATATCTTCAAAATCTCTTTCTTTATATCCAAAAGTCATCCAGCAACCTTTTTGTTATATTTTCTTGGACGACTCCCTCTAGCAGGAATATATTTCCTTTCGTTGGCCGATTTGATATAAAAACAATCAGGGTAACTTTCTCCAACCTGAAAGTATTCGGACGTCCACAAATAATAGATAATATCACATCCGATTTTGCTCGTGGGCTCAAATTCGAGATATAATTTTATCAAAATGTTTACTCAAAAGCTTAAGTGAGTGAGTTGTGTGACAACTTATATATATTAACAGTTTCATACCACACCACTTATTTGATATGAGACTTTTCTAGCTATTGAGGCTAACAATGTAACCTAGAAGGGGTGAATAGATTGTTTTCAAACTTTTTGTGGAAATCACCAAATGATATTTGAAAAACGAGTGCAATAGATCTTTATTAAAGATCGAGTGATGCTTGTGTGTAGACATAAGTTAAAGAGCGGAATAAAAAGATAGCAATATCAATTTATAGTGGTTTAACTTATTCACAAAGCCTTCGTCCACTCTCTAGATTAACAATCATAAATCGGGCTAGATTGCACTAGTATTTGCCACTGCAATCGCTTTTGTATATTGATTTCTTACATGGTACGGTAAGGTAAAAGACTATCGTAGTAACGATCTTTAGATAATGGAAAATAATCAACAAGACAAGCAACTTAGAATAGATATTTGGATTCAGTGTAATATGTCTCTCTCTAATATTTGGCCTTCGATATCCTCTCTTCCATAGATATCTTCAATCTTCCCGTTGAAGACGTCCTAGAGAAGCAAGTAGCCATTAGAAGTTTATTGGTACTAATGTCTAAGAATAGAACTTCCCACCCAACTCCTTCCTTTGAACATTTCCAGTCTACCAAAAAATAGGCCATGCAACTGTTGTTCCACACTGGCTGCTTTGCCTACTGTTGCGCGGAACAAGCAATCGATCGAAAAATAGACAGAACGAGCAAAGTAAATTGAACACCAGATGTACGTGGTTCGGTCGTAGAGACCTACGTTCACGGGGAGAGCAACAACGATTCCACTATAGATCAAGCGATACACGGAGATTACAAATCACACTCGAGTTACACAAAACACACTCTTGGTGTTTCCCAGCCCCAATTACATCCAAGACGCACACAGTGTTTAGCTCTCAATTCCTAGCGAAATAATCTCTCAATCTCGCAAAGGAATTAAAACACGAATCTAACCTCAAGATTTAACTGGCTTCGACACTTGAATTCTTGATATAATTCCGCGAACAAAATCAAAAAAATATACGTCCTCTCAAGCACCCGACGAACAACGCTTCAAGACCCACGTTCAAGCACTCACATATGCGGCGCTTCACGGTCTTCACGTTTTCATTTCCTTCGAACGTACGAACACCCCCTTCTCAGTTTTCTTCTGAAACGGCGCACGTCTCAAAGATCCTTCTGCATCGATCGGCCACCGCTGTCCTCTATAATGAATTAATATATAGCCTACTAAACTTGCAGAAGAGGTATTCATAGTGGGAAAGCAAACCCAATATTGCATTGAAAAGTCAAAGTTGGACTTAATTTTCCTCTTTCGTCTGACACATGCATATATGTATATTGACGTCTACGTGGGATTCATCAAAGTCCAAGAGTCCAAGATTGGACTTATCGCTTTTTTTTTCTTTTTCGCCGATTTCAATAAGGAAATCCTGATGTCCACGCATATTGAAATCTGGGACTTTCTTGATTTGTCTTTTCTTTCTTCAATTCTATCACGGGCTTAAAACTCGAGACATATTTTAACAATCTCCACCTTAGCTCGACATTTGAGCCAAACCGCAATCGCTTCACTGATAATCTGAACATCATCTGCCACTCCCTCAACAGCCCCAATGGGCTCAACCGCCACAGACATCATCCAAGTCTAAACTGCGCTTGAACTTCGTCATAACCGAGGACCTCATCAGAACACCAACTGCACATGCACTTTTAACTACTCCACAATGACTATCTAACACAAGCTCCTCAATCACAGATAAAGCAAAACCTTCGTTGCATCCACATCTGTCAGGAGATCGAAAACGTACCTTGTCAATATCAGCAGTTACAGTAACCGTTGGCTCTACAAGCTCCACCTCGCTAGAAGCACCATCTGTGTCAATTACCACGCTAGTACCTGCTACCTCAGGAGTTTCTGGTTGCAACTCCACCTCAAGCTAAACACCGTCCAGATCCGTATTAACATTGCCACAATCACTCCTAACCAGAAGTACTAGAGACTGATCAAAGGTAACTTCTCTACCGCAAACAAGTGAATTTATATCCGGGCACCACAACTAATAACCCCGCTCACCTCGTGCATAGCCATGGAATATGCACATTGCCTCCACATCGAGCTTACCATCACTTACTCGATAATAACACAGGCAATTAAACATTCTAAAGATAGAATCATCAATAACATTACCTGACCACACTTCTTCAAGAGTCCGATATCCAATCGCAGTCGATGTGGATCTATTCACCAAGTAGCTCACCATACTAAGCGCATTCGCCGGAATTCTTCTAGCCATACCAGTACTAGAGATCTTTTCACCGGCCGTCTCTAGTAACTCTCTGCTCATCAATTCTGCACACTGTTGTGGTTTACTAGCACTAGTGCGGTGTTTCACGATGCCCTTTTTCATGTAGAATTTATTTACCAGATTCGAGCAGGACTCCATGCTAATGTCAGTTCGCACATGCTTAATTAACTTACCAGTCTCTGTTCCGATCAAAGCTCTCGATCGCGTATTCTTGACAACAGCATCAATCTTGTGCATCGGCACAACCACCCAGGCCTTCTTCGAGTAGCAGTTAGACTCTCAAACAGATGTCGACGTCTCCAGAGCGAAACTTATCAATGTCTCACCTTGAAGTTTATACATGCCACTGTGCTTGATTCCTTTCATTATCACCAGGGCACCTCGAACAATTTTCAGGACTCCACCTCGTGAAGAATACCTGCATCCAGCTGAATCTAGTGCACCCAAGGAAATTAAGTTCTTTTTCAATTCTGGAACGTGCCGTACTCTAGTCAATGTCCTCACAATACCATTATGCATTATGATTTTAACATCATCAATTCTCACAACATCGCATTCAGCGTTGTTTCCCAACTGCAATTTACTACTATCCATGCATTGATAAGAAGTAAACCAGTTCCTATTTGGTGTAGCATGAAAAGAACAACCAGAATCCATAATCCATCCGTCAAACGACGAATTCTCAATGACAAACAAGACACAAACGACACCATCAGAATTTTCAGCTGCAGCTGCAACATCATCCGCAGATTCAACTCCAATTCCCTTAACCCTTTCGTTTTTCAGCTTAAAATAATTTCTTCTAAGATGCATTCTCTTGCCACAGTTCCAACAAACATCACCGCCAATCCTAGACTGACTGCGTCTATTCATGTTTATACTACTTCTGCTAACACGTGCACTAGCTCTTCCTCTTTCACCTACTAAAGCAGCAGATACAGATACGCCAGATTCTCTTCTACGGATATCCTCACTCAGAATTAAATCTCGAATCCCGTCAAATGACAAACTTGTCGACCCAGAAGAATTGCTAACAACAGTATTCCAACTATCAGGCAATGAGGATAATAAAATCAAAGTACGTACCTCATCTTCAAAGTCAATCTCCACTGAACTCAATTAACTAACTATCACATTGAATTCATTGATATAATTAGCAACATATGTACCTTCGCTCATCTTCAAGTTAAACAGACGTCGCATCAAATAGACCTTGTTGATCGCAGAGGGCTTCTCGTACATGTCCGACATGGCTTTCATCAAACCCGCAATGGTCTTCTCCTTGACGATATTAAACGCGACATTACGAGCCAACGTTAGCCGAATAACACCCATCGCTCGTCTATCCAGCAATTCCCAATTGAGTTGCTTCATCGTTTCTGGTTTCTTCCCAGATAGGGGCTCATGCAGCTTCATCTGATATAAATAATCTTCTATCTGCATCTTCCAGAAACCAAAGTCCTTCCCCTCAAATCTGTCGATTTTCACTTTAGCTTCTTTTATCGCCATCGATTCGTTTCAACTCAAGCAAGCCTAGCTATGATACCAATTATTGTGCGGAACAAGCGATCGATCGAAAAATAGACAGAACGAGCAAAGTAAATCAAATACCAGATGTACGTGGTTCGGTCGTAGAGACCTACGTCCACGGGGAGAGCAACAACCATTCCACTATAGATCAAGCGATACACGTAATAATTTTTTGAAAATAATCAAAATCTTTATGAGATGTTTCTCCAGCACTAAGCTCACATATGTGGAGGTGAATTTTCTGATGCACATGTGAGTTGTGGCGTAGAGCAGTTAATATATCAAATTGGATATGTTCACAGGCTTGAACTTGTACTTCCTCTTGACAATATTCCCAAGTGAAGATATCGGATTTCTGTTGCACGCTCCTGACAAATGCTCTAAGAGTTGATGGTAGATTGGTGGCCCATAATCTATTCTGATATTAAGTTAATATCTCACGGAAGGAGTCTCGTGACCGACGCCATTTTTGGGTGATGGGCACTGTGATAAAGCAAATTGCGTCCAATGACATAATTCATGGGTCGGTGAAGAAATAGACGAGATTAGGCTTTGATGGAGATTCAATGTGAGATATCTTGGTGCAGAGGAATACCCAAATTATGGGGGAATACTGAGCTCACACGTGAATGTAAGATAATTGAAGTACACATGTGAGTAGTGTTAGAGAAATTTCGTATGAAATAAATGGTGTGGCAATGAGCAATAAATATATCTTAGTTGGTCCATAACTTATTAATTTAAAATTTTTGAAGAAAGGTGACTCTAATTATATATGTTGACTTGTTCGGATTTGAACTTACTCATGACGATCTCTTCTAATGAACTTTTGGATTTCTACATGCGCTCCTGACACATGTTTGGGCCAAGATAGGGTCGGACCCATTTAATCTAACGGATGCGCGAGTCGTGTCTTGGATTACGTACGCATGTGTTAGGTGTCCGTGCCGATAACGAATGGTGTTCGATAGACCTACTTATGGCTTGACCCTGACGGACACAATGAGCCGTCAAATCAATGATCAAACCTATTTTCACATCATTCTGACAACTACGAGATACAGGGTTCGATCCCCATTATGGCATCCTCCCGATTTGACCGACGATGTGGTGGCTAGACGATCTTTATACCCGGGTGATGATAAAGCAACAGAAACGAGAGGCCAGTTTTGCTTTTGGATCTGCCCATGAAGCATGTGTTGGATAAGACTTTTCGGACACAGCAAGAAAAAAAAAAAAGATGAAAACGAGTGATGCAGATGGTCTGGTGTTTCCTTGTCACGTCCGATGTCAAACATATTTAATGTGCCTGCGCTCCTTACTGCCTCCTTTATACGTCGATCCCTGACTTCCTTGTCGACCAAGCAGACGAAACAAACCAGTTGGTGTCGTGCTCTAACGACGGTCAAATCGAAAGCAAATCGAGACCCCGGTCTCTAAAATTGAAATGTTTGACAAATTATCTGTTCGTGTGTAACACTTTTTTTTTAATCAGAAATTAATTTCTAATAAAAGTTGATTTCCTTATTTTTCTTTAAAAGTAAAAATTAATTTTTCTATCAGAGAAATTCGTTTAGTAACGGTTAAAAATTTTTACTTTTGAAAAATTATTAACAAAATTTTCGACGACGATCGAAGGTCGGCAGGCAACGGTGGTAGTGGTCGGCGACGGCGAGCGGGCGGTGGTCGACGAAGGTGGGAAGTTAAAATGTTTTACTTCTCAAACTTAGGCAAAGAACACTTCAGAAGTTAAAAATCCTATCATAAATTAATTTTTTTATCAAATGAATTTCTATTTCAAAAATATTTTTACTTCTGGTGTAAAAATTAAGAAGTTGAAGTGTTATTATGCAGGCCCTTAGCTTCTTGGGAAGGGGATTTTGACAGTTTTGGGCTTAGGGGGAGAATCGGGCGCAGGCCGAGACACGGGCATCTTGGAAAATCACACGATTAGGATGACTAGTGCATTGGATTCACGTGTATCCGGATCACCCAACAGTCGCCCATCTGAGAGCAGAGTGCTCCTCCATCTTTTTTTTTTTTTGGGGGGGGGGGGGGGGGGGGGGGGGGATTGATTTGGATAAATTCCAGATCGGCTATCGACGCCAGAGATGACGTTAAAATCAGAGTTAGTCCATATCCCACGTTTCCTCGTCGACATGGAGTGTCAAACTAGGACCCAAGGACCTTGACCTTTCAGACATCATTCCAAGCAGGTTTTCTTTTAGAATTTTGACCCTGGCATCATCGCCAGGCTTGTAGGATCCTCCGAAAGACACGATAAATACCTAATCCAATCAAAACTTCTCACTTCACAAGAAAAACCCAGCATCATAATCTTCACAGTTGTTATTTCCTTTACAGCTTGATCCCCTGGTAGAACCATGGGATTGGTCATGATCTTGAGCTCTCTGTTTCTGTTCCTTCTTCTCGGGTCTCTTGCCAAGCTCTTGCACAAGCTATGGTGGAACCCGTTCAGGATACAGAGGATGATGGCCCAACAAGGAATCGCAGGCCCTCCTTACAGGTTCCTCCATGGAACCACCAAGGAAACCATCAAGATGAAGATGAAGGTCAGGAACACAGCCGTGAGCAATCTCTCTCACGACATATTCCCTAAGATTCAGCCACAAGTCAACACATGGATAGACATATACGGTGATCTCCAAAAAACTGGACTTTAGTTTCATTGTTGTGACACTTTAATATTGAAGTTCTGTGCAACTTTGTAGGGAGGAATTACCTGAATTGGCACGGACCTCAAGCTCAACTAGTCATCACAGAGCCAGAGCTTATTAAGGAGGTGCTTCTTAATAGGGAGAGAACATACACAAAAACAGGAACTAAGGACTTTGCCAAGAAGCTTCTAGGAGATGGGCTGGTGAGCACAGCCGACGGCAACAAATGGGCGAAGCAGCGTAAACTCGCCAACCACGCTTTCCACGGGGAAAGTTTGAAGGTAGTTGAGCTCGATCAATAAAGAGAGTTGTCTGATTTGAGGCTTTAAAAATTTGCTTTTGGGGTTATTGAAATTGCAGAATATGGCACCGGCAATGGTGGAGAGTGTTCACACAATGCTAGGAAGATGGAAGGATCGAGAAGGGAAAGAGATCGAGGTGTTTGGAGAGTTTAGGTTCTTGACATCCGAAGTGATTTCAAGAACTGCGTTCGGGAGCAGCTATGTCGAGGGGAGGAACATTTTTCAGATGTTGACAGGATTGGGTTCGTTAACAGCCAAACATGCTTTCAATATAAGGTTACCTGGAATAAGGTATTACACATTTTTTTTTAAAAAAATTCTGATGATGGTCAGGCAACAATTTTTGCTCATTGTGCAAATACAAACTTCAAGCCTTAATAGAGTAAGACATTTCACATCTCAGAATCCGAGTTTCAATTAGGCCTAACAAGCAATGGAATTTGTTCTGAATCCTTCTGTCAGTAAGCTTTGGAAGACGGCGGATGAGGTCGACGCGGAGAAATTTGAGAAAGGCATACGCGATTCCATCCTGCAGATGATAGAGAGAAGAGAGAAGAAGGTGATTGCTGGTGAAGCAGATGGCTATGGGGATGATTTCCTAGGACAACTTGTGAAGGCTTTGCACGATGGGGACAAGAGCAAAAAAATTACGGTAGATAATCTGGTGGATGAGTGCAAGACATTCTACATCGCCGGACAAGAAACCGTCAACTCGATGATGACATGGATGTTATTCCTCCTAGCAATTTATCCAGAATGGCAGGAGGAGGCAAGAAAGGAGGTTCTTAATGTGTTTGGGAATAAAGACCCAGATTCAGATGGACTAGGAAAACTAAAGAAGGTGCAGAAAACTCTTGCAGTCTCCGTCCCGGTCAACCTTTTTCGATTCACTCGAACTGTGAGTTAGACATGGTGCCTAAATTTTTCATTTTTCATGTGCAGATTGGCATGATCATGAATGAAACTCTGCGGTTGTACCCCCCTGTAGTCGGCTTGGCTCGAAAGGTAGCGAAAGAACATAGGTTAGGGAAGCTTGTTCTTCCTGCTAATATTCACATCTTTGTACCAATCCTTAAGCTTCACCATGACCCTGAAATCTGGGGGGAAGATGCTAATGAATTCAAGCCGGAGCGGTTCTCAGAAGGCATAGCCAAGGCTACCAACAACAACGCGGTGGTGTTCATCCCCTTTGGCTTCGGACCTCGATCTTGCGTCGGGATGAGCTTCGTGGCAGCCGAAGCGAAAGTCGCCCTTTCGATGATCCTCCAGCGCTACACCTTCGATCTGTCCCCGGCATACATCCACTGCCCGGGTCAGCTTCTTACAACCCGCCCTCAACATGGACTTCAGATCAGATTTCATCCTCTGCAGTAGCTCATCACCCCATGATGTTCGGTCGCAACTGTGCACGGATACCTCCAGGGATCAATGCAACAATGGCTTGTGAATTTTTGGTTCCAGAGGTATGTGATATTCGTAGAGGTATCAAGATGTCGTTCTCTTAATTTGCACAGTATTATTCCTAGTGTGTAGTGTGTTCGGTTTGCCAAGACTCTTCACGTGTAGAATCTTGTGTCCCGGTTCTTGTAAGTAGTCCCTTTTAAGTTTTATGTCTGGTGGAACTTAATAGTGATTTTTACCGCATCTCTTATAAGTGCTACATACTACAGTTTTGGAAGTACAAGTAATGTATATATTGGACAAGGCAAAGAATGAATGATGAAACGTCTGATGACCGATGTTTGGGTGAGGAGATTTATCAAATTCAATCGACTTAACCTGGTCTACAAACCATAGAAATCTGAAGTTCATTTCAACCATTGATCAGCACAACTAATGGTTAAGATGATATTAGTATGTCTGTGGACCTTCGAGAGCATCTGCAGCTAGCTAGTAGCTCGTTCAGCTCCATCTTCTCTGGCCCCAAGCTCCACCCCATTCGCCAAAGTCGGAGATTTGAACTCTTTCTGGGAATGGAACGATCGTCCATTCGCTGTGTACGCCAGCAACCTCAGCTTTCCACGTATATGCAACTTATTTCCCGTCGGGGCTCTGTCCTGTCTGACACTTCTCAGCGGTTGATTCTCCACTAGCAGCGCCGTCGTGCGCGCATCCGGTTGGATCATCCTCCCTCGGGCCGGCGATCCTTCCGGTGTCCCCCGACCCCACAATTTGAACAGGGACTCAACACCTTCACATAGCACCCGGTTTTCTTCCCCCAACCCCACAATCGACTGCAGCTTCTGGGCGGTGGTGAAGTCTTTTCAACTGAATTGTCAGTAACAGTTCTATTTTCATGTGATCTTAGAGTTGCCTCCTGAAACATTTTTCAAATACAAAAGTTTATTATCTTCCTGGAGGCCTAATTCAAATAAAAAACATCAAACTTTGACGTTTGTCTCAAAAATATTCGTAACTTTTTTTTTTCTCCTAAAAAATCTTCAACTTTTGATTTTGTCCCAAAAAAACCTCAAATTTTGGTCTCTGTCCCAAAAATATCCATAACTTTTTTTATCTTCTAAAAAATCTCTAACTTTTGATTTTGTCCCAAATTTACCACAGTTATTAAAAAAAATGAGTGTTTCGCGCCCAATTGAACAAAACCCATGATTGTTCGACAAAGATCAAAATGCACTTTCAATTGTTTTCAAGGGAGAATGTTTGACACATTGCAGCTGCATTCATTCACTTCGAGACATAATTGAGTTACCCGAAATTCACATACAAATTTCAGTGAGAACAAGATATTAACAATTCTTCTTTTTATACTTCAAATCTTTACCAAAATAATGATTACAAGAAAGCGTTGGGGGCAGCAGTTTGTCGTTACAAAGGCAAGATCGGCGGCAGCAGCTTGTTGTCACAGATGCAAGGTCGGCACGATGGCCCTCGGTGGGAGGCTCGATTGGCATCGAGGACTATCAACGGATAAGGAACCAATGACGATGGTTGTTATTGTCTCAGGATAAGGCCACACCATCGGACGACGGTTGAGAATCACTTGAAGTTTCGACAGAAGCTAAGGCTGCATTTGGTAACACTCCCTGGAACAGAAACGCGTTTGGCAAAAAAATGTTCCAAAAGTGTTCCGAAGAACACTTTTGGTCCTAAAACAAAAAACAAAAAAAAAAGATGATTTTCTGTTTCTGAAACACTTTTTGGGACAAGAGTTGGAACACTTTTCCAACCTCAGAAGCATCTATTGATAGAAGCACGATCAAATCCTCCCTCAGACTCCGCGCGCGAGAAGCTCCTCCCTCGCACGCCTCGACCAGCCGTCGCCATTCCTCAACTTCCGACCTCCCATGAGTTTCTGTTGGCTCATCCTCTTCTTCTTTCCCTTCAATGTCGCAACAGATTGGCACTCTGCACGCGAGCGAGTGTACGCGAGTGTCGCGACCCGAAATTATTTTTTTACGGGCTAATGGATTGTCGAATCGGGCCCCCACTCTGAAATGTGGATCGCAGGCTTTCTCGACGCGGGCCCTCCCAGGCCCATACCAAATCGCAACGGGAGTAAATTTTTATGCGGGGGTTTCGACGATAAGAGTCGATCGCATTCGACCTTGGTGTGGTCGTGGTGGCATGTGCTATGTGTGCATGCATTTGGAGTCGCCACCGGTCCTTCTTGGAAGGTGGACCGGAAACCTCACTAATCGATTGGGAGAGATCGATCAGTTCTGCGGAACCAGAGATTTAGGGTTCGGGGACTTGGTTACGTTGGTGTCATTACCAACGCCCTTTCGGTACCCAACGCGAGTGATTTTCCTAACTAAGATTTCATACAGGTGCAATTTTTGGGTGAGGTAAGTCTGATTCAAGGGGTTTCATGCAGATTGGAAGGCTAGTCCTATCAAATCACAATCAATATAGGGAAAGCGCAATCAAGTGCATAAATGAACCACGTCAGTGCACATCAAGTCAAATCAATGGCCTCCTAGTATAGCCTTAAGGGCTTAGGGAATGTGTGATTTAGGAGCAAGGGTAGACTGAGAAGATTTGGGGACGATTTGCTCGAAGGGCGAAATCGTCAATTTTAGGGAGGTTTGAGAGTTGAAATAAACAAAATAGGTCATGGCCAGTTGATCTTGGCCATTTCCTATTTTGGAGATTTTTCTTGAAATTTTTCCGGATTTCTCGAGAAACGATTTCCCTAAAGGGCAAAATCGTCATTTTTGAAAAGATCGGGATTCGAAAGACCAAAGATAGGTCTTGACCAGTTGGTCGTGGTCATTTCCCATTTTCTGGATTTTTTTGGAATTTTCAGGGTTTCTTGAGGAACGATATGCCAAAAGGGCAGAATCGTCATTTTTGAAAGGATCAGGCCTCAAAAGATCAGAAATAGATCATGGCCAGTTGATTGTGGCCATTTCCTATCTTCTGAGATTTTTTTGAAATTTTTCGAATTTCCTTGATTTTTTGGAGACGATTTGCCTAAAGGGCAAAATCGTCATTTTTTGAAGAGGGTCGGGAAAATAGGACATGGTCAGTTGATTGTGACCATTTCCAATTTTCTGGAATTTTTGTGGAATTTTATGAATTTTTGGGAGACGACACGCCTAAAGGGCAAAATCGTCATTTTTGGAAAGATTGAGGTCTGACAGACCCAAAATAGGTCATGGCCAGTTGATTGTGACCATTTCCTATTTTCTGAAATTTTTTGGAATTTTTCTGAATTTCTTGAGAAGACGATTTGCCAAAAGGGCAAAATTGTCATTTTGGAAAGATTAGGGCTTGGAAGACCTGAAATAGGTCATGGCCAGTGGATCGTGGCCATTTTCTATTTTCTGGATTTTTTGGAATTTTCTTGGAATTTTTGGGAGACGATTTGCCAAAAGGGCAAAATCGTCATTTTGGAAGGGGTCGGGTTTCAAAAGACCCAAAATAGGACATGGTCAGTTGATTGTGACCATTTCCTATTTTCTGTAATTTTTCGGGAATTTTCTGAATTTCTTTGATTTTTGAGAGACGATTTGCCTAAAAGGCAAAACCGTCATTTTTGGAAAGATTGGGGTTTGGAAAACCCAAAATAGGTCATGGCCAGTTGATTGTGACCTTTTCCTATTTTTTTGGAATTTTTTTTTAGAATTTTTTAGAATTTTTTTTATTATTTTAATGATTTTCTATTTTTTATTGAATTTTCAATTTTTTTTTATAATTTTTTTATAATTATTTTCTTTTTTATTAAAAATATTTTCCGGACCGGGTCGAACCCGGCCCGCGCCTCTCGGGCGCCCGGCCCGACCCTACGGGTCGGAGCCGGTCCAAACGACGCCGTTTTTGATTTTTTTTTTTCAAATTTTTTCTATTTTTTTATTATTTTAAAACCATTTTCCAATTTATCCGAATTTTTGAAAATTAAAACCAATCGGACGGTCCCCGTCTTGCCACGTGGCACTACCCTAGCCGCCGGATTAATTTAATTTTGAAAATGTCGGATCGCGACGCGTGGCACAATCCCATCCGTCCGATCTATTTGATCTTGAAGTCACCAGATCGCGACACGTGGCGAATCCACGTCCGTCCGATCTAGGGTATTTTCGAAAGCAACGGATCGCGACACGTGGCACACCCACGACCGTCCGATCTAGGTTTTTTTTTTGAAAGCATCAGATCGCGACACGTGGCACACCCATGGCCGTCCGATCTAGGCTTTTTTTGAATTTTTTGAAAATATTATTTATTATTATAAAATCATTTATTTATTTTCGAAAATTCCTAGATCGCGACACGTGGCACCTTGCTCACCGTCCGATCTAGGGCTTTCTTTTTTTTCCCCCGCGGACCCGCTGCGGCTGACGTGGCCGCCTACGTGGCGCCACGTCACCTTTGACTAGTCAACTATCGTTGACTGGTCAATGGTCCGCCGGAGAGGATGACCGGCGACTTGCCGGAACAGTGATTTTTCCGGCAAGTTCGCCGGAATCCTCGCCGAAAAATCGGGACCGAGCCCGAACCTCCACATTTTTCGCTCGTTTTCGCGGCGTTCGACTCCTTAAGCAACCCACATCAACATAAATCAAGGTTTACGGCCACTAACATACCGGAAACAGGCAAAACGAGCATCTACAGGTTCGGTTCCGGCGAGGCATTTTCCGGAAAAAAAATTTTGTTTCAAACTCCTTCCCAATCATTCACAAGGCATGCCATCGGGGTCTAGAAGCTTACCTGAGGTCGCCTAGGGGTTGGCGACCTCCGTCTTCGCCGGACCGAGCTCTAGGCTCGGGTTTGGGCCCGGGGAGCTCCAACCACTGTTCCCGGCGCGGATCGATGCAAAACAAACATCACATAGTAGTTACAACCGGCTCTAGGGCAAGCTTGAGGCAACAAACGGACATGAGTCGCTCGAATAGCACACGGCCGGAGACAAACACGGGTCAAGCAAAGGGCAAGCATTTCATCGAGCACATAACAGGCGTTCCAGAAACGAAGGTCTAGGCTAGATCCGTGGGCATTTCGCGCGAAAACGAGGCAAGGTAACACTCAGACATCGACATAGGGATGCTAAGGGACGTCGGCATGCATTCGGTTTGGGTCGATTCGGTAAAAAACGGACTCGGGCCGAGAACTCACAGTAAGCTCCAAAAAAACAGAGTATGAAAACAGGGGTACCGACCTTCGGGTTGGCTCGCCGGCTGCTCGGGGCTTCGGCGGCGATGCTTCGGTTCCCTAAGGCTTAGAAAACCTTCGACAAACGCTCGGTCTCTCTCTCTTCTTACCGGATCTCGCTCCCTCTCCCTAAAATTTTTTAGAACCGTGAGCTCCCTCCCCCTCTCTCTTTCTCTCTCCGTCGACCCTTATAGTCCCGATCCGTGGCGACCTTCGAGGACGATCACGCCTTCCTCGTCCCTGCAAAAAGGACTGCTCTCTGATTTTCTGGTCGCCCGACGCTCCCCCCATCTCAGCGTTTTTGTCGCCTGCGTTTGCCTTGTTTTTCTGCAAATTTTGCATTCTGTACGTGAGGAACCAGGTCTGCAACTTTGGTTGCAGACCCGGTTCGGTCGGGTCGGGTCGAGGCCGACCCGACCGACCCGGTCCTCCAATTTCTCCATAATTGAACCCCCAATTGACCGTTTTTCATGAAATTGACCCCAAAATCGGACTCCTCGGCACGTTTTCCATTTAAGATTAGTATTATCACGAGCAATTGAGTGGGAATTTGATGAAAACCCCAAATCGTGCCTAGGATCCGAAATCGATTTTCGCTAAGTCGGAGGCTTAAACAATCAAATCAATTCAAATTGAGGCCACAAATGAATTCGGCATGACGAAAACTATAGGGTAGGGGTATTTTATTTTCATGGGTGTCCCTAGAGAGAATTTAATTTTAAGATTTGCGAAACCGGGGACTAAATCGCAAAGAAATTTGTGCAATTAGGTCCTTTTCATCAAAATTGATCAAATTGAAGGCCAAATTGACCCAATAGCACATCAAGGCTCTAGATTATAATGTCATGGCTTGTTAAAAGTGGAAATTAAAAATTAGGGGACTCGAAAGGTAATTTTTAGGCTCGATTCGGGTTTATGTTTGTGAAGAAACATAGTGACCCAAGTCGAAATTTCGAGATTTATAAAGACCAACCTGAAGAGGGAATTAAAATAAAATTATTGACTATTTTTGTGTATTTTTCTGACCACGAATGGTATTTTTCTGATTTTTTGGGTATTTTTATAATTAAATAAATTCGAAAAAAATATTAAAAATTATGAAAAATATTTTTTGTTCGAAATTGGTTTCTAAGGCTAGGCTAAGGCTTCCAAAGTTGATTTTGTAATTTTATGACTTTTTTTGCTATTTTTAATTAATTTTAAAAGTAAAATCAAAATAAAATATGATTAAAATCAGGTGTCAACAGCTGCCCCTCTTTGAGAGTGAGCTCGTCAGAGGTCGCTTTCAAAGACAAAATGACATCTGAGTCTTAACCGACTCTACCGGAGCAGAGAAAGTGCCATGACATCAGATTCTAAGAAACCATCGATGAAAGCTCAAATTTATCCCCGGTTTGCTTTGACAACTTGAATGTGGGCCGGGGAGGGGGGAAATTTACCTGGAGCTTACCTGTCCGATGTCGTGCTTGTGGAATCCGAGAGTTCGTTGTTATGCTCCTAGGGCGTTGGAATCGTGGGCTCGGCTTCCTCTTTTTTCGTTTTTGTTTTTGTTTTTGTTTTTGTTTTTTGGTTTTTTTTATACCTTCGTAGCTTCTGACTCGCTATACCAGGTTTTATTCTTCCCTTCGTAGCGTTTGATTCACTATACTAGGGTTTTGAAAGTTTTTTCCGCGGCTACCGGCTGCACTCCATTCCGAAGGGTGAGAGCTTCGAGGCATGGCTATCCGGCGCGTGCTTCGTGGAAAAGGCGGTCACCATATCTCTAGGCAGCAAGTCGCGAGCGTTATGGGCTCCGATCTTGAACTGTGCTTTGAGATACCTCTGTCGTAGATCCCTGTCTGGTGGGATTTGGGGTGGAATAAATGTCTCTTCCGCGGCTACCGGCTGCAATCCATTCCGAAGGGTGAGAGCTTCGAGGCATGGCTATCCGGTGCGTGCTTCGCGGAAAAGGCGGTCACCGTATCTCTAGGCGGCAAGTTGCGAGCATTATGGGCTCCGATCTTGAACTGTGCTTTGAGATACCTCTGTCGTATATCCCTGTCTGGTGGGATTTGGGGTGGAAGAAATCTTCTGAAGCTGAAAATTGGTGATCCGGTCCGGAAGATGACAGATCCGCGGCTACCAACCTGTGAACACTTGCAGAGAGATTTATCTAGATCATCGTGCTTTCGAAGCGGCAAGCGAGCCTTTTGGGCTTTAGTCTTGGGTTGGCTTCTAGGCACCTATTTGCTTTAGGAGATCCCATGACGCTGACTAGCGGGGCCAGAGGGGACTTCTTAGGTTTTTCTTGAGTTTCTTTTCTTTGAAAATGGGTCTCGAGACGAGGGTTCTCTACGTCTGATGAGACTTTTTGTTTTTGAAAGGGTTTTCCATGACGAGGGTTCTCCAAGTCAGAGGGGATTTTTGTGTTTTTTTGAAAGGGTTTTCCATGACGAGGGATCTCCAAGTCAGAGAGGATTTTTTGAGTTTTTGAAAAGGGGTCTCAGGACGAGGGTTCTCCACGTCCGCTGAGACTGTTTGATCTTTGATTTTTGATTTTTTTTAAAAGGGTCCCGGGACGATGATTCTCCACGTCTGACGGGATTGCTTGAGTTTTTGAAAGGGGGTCTCAGGACGAGGGTTCTCCACGTCCGCTGAGACTGTTTGATCTTTGATTTTTGATTGATTTTTTTTTAAAAAGGGGTCCCAGGACGAGGGTTCTCCACGTCTGATGGGACTGCTTGATTGATTTTGAAAAAGGGTTCCCCGGACGAGGGTTCTCCACGTCCGATGGGACTATTTGATTTTTGAAAAGGGTCCCGGGACGAGGGTTCTCCACGTTTGACGGGATTGCTTGAGTTTTTGAAAAGGGGTCTCAGGACGAGGGTTCTCCACGTCCGCTGAGACTGCTTGATTTTTTTTAAAGGGGTCTTAGGACGAGGGTTCTCCACGTCTGATGGGACTGTTTGATTTTTGAAAAAGGGTTCCTCGGACGAGGGTTTTCCATGTCCGATGGGACTTTTTGTTTTTGAAATGGGTTTTCCCATGATGGCGATTTCAACGTCAGACGGATTTTTTTCAAAAGGGTTTTCCCATGACTAGCAGAGGGGATTTTTTTCTTTAAAAAGACTCCCATGACTGCGGCTCGCAATGTCGGATGGGGTTTCAGTCTGATTTTGAAAAGGGGTTCCCATGACTAGCAGAGGGGATCCTGTCTTAATGTTATCAAAAATTTCATTCAGCCAAAAATTTCATCCGGGTATGCTAATGATGTAGGAGATCATCCAAAACATCTTGCAACACGATGTGACGATCAAAGCTCCTTTTAGAGAGGGTTTTGAATCAAATGATCTGAGATCGTCAAAAGAGTTTGGTTAAAACGCCAGTTGGAGTACGCTCATCAAAGAGGGCTCCTTGCTATTTTTTAGGAGGTTTCTTCTCACTTCCTCTCATTTTTTAAACACTCAAATTCTCTCTCGAACCTATGTTCAAGGTTTCGAAACTATTCGCAGTGTATACCCTTTGGTTGATCAAAAGGGACTTTTAAAGGACTGTAATGTTGGGCTCGGTCCATGCTTTTCAAAGGGGACTCGTGGTCGAGTCGAGGTCAATGAATTGAAAATCTTCATCATCTGCTTCGGGTTTACAAGTCAAGAACCCTGCAAAAATGAGAGAGAAATAGTCTTGCTCGTACCTCTTCGAACGATGCTTAAAATCATTTAAACTCTACGTTAACTCAAGTGCCTTAGTCGAAAAAGACTTTCAAGGGTTGTAACGTAGGTGAGAATTGGGGACTAAGAAAGGCTTGTTTTTGGCTCAGAATATGTGAAAGGGGTTTGATGTTGGTGATCATTGCAGATTTACCACCGATCTTGACCCTTGGATTGATCTTCAAAAAGCACCCTCGTTGCTCAAGGATGGTGTAGTCGTCACTTGGACGCGCCCCGGCTGGGGATAACTTCATGACTTGATTCCCATGGGTATTTTCTTTTACAAGTAGATTCCACTGGGGATTAACATTTGGATATTCTGGAATCCCTTGTATGATCTATAAATACACAAGAATTTGAATGGGCATTGGCCTTGATTTTACTAGGCACTTTGCTTTTTGATGCCCGGGACTGCCTCTTTCTTTTTTTTTATCCCGCCTTTTCTTTTTCTTCTCTTTTTTTTTGGCAAGATTTTTTTTAGATTATGCTAGACACACATGCGAACAAAATCTCAGCACATTGAAGAGTTAATTTATGCCTTGTCTATAGACCCAGTTCTTTTAAGTTCTCCCGATTTGAGGTGCGCCGTTTTCATCTTGGAATGGGCAATGATCACCAACGGGGTTAACGAAACGGATATGCAGGCTCAATGGGGCTGCGCAAAGGATGAGTGTGTGTAGGATAGAGAAGCGATCGCTTTTCGTCGTCCTAAAGTACTTGAATCACAGTACGAGTTTGAATGTAAAGAAACACTCGAAGATTGATGTTGGTTCGAGCAAAAAGATTTCTAACCATTTACCTCATACCGCCGCTGGAATTCCTTCTGATTGGCCCCAACATGGGGTGGTTTTTGACAGGGTTATAGAATTGAAGCCTCCGCTCAAATTGGTTAACAATGGTTGACCTGCGGTGTTTGGGATAAAGAATAGAATGCCCTTCGTCTTTTCAATCTAGGTAACCACTGCGAATGATCCCTACATCCGCGAACACGGTTCCTATTCTAATTCTTACTTCACTCATCACTCGAGTGTTTGAAGGGATGTGTTTGGGCATGGGTTGCCTCTCATCGTCTGAGGTACTCCTTTTGACAGTTTTAAACATTCCCTTTTAAAAATTCATTTCTTTCTATCCAAAACATCCCCTACTGGGGATCCTTGATGCAATATGCAGATGAAAGGATTTCAAGAATTTCGCACACATTTTTTTTTCACACATGGAATTATTGAGTATCTCTAGACTCTTCGAAATCTCAATGGCTCAAAGATCTTTCAAAGTCGAAAGAAGTGGTTTCGAAAATTTTACGCTCTAAGAGATAAGGAAAAGGGATACTTACCTGCCCGCCATGGTGGGGAGTCCCTGGAGACGCAAAAGAGACGTATTAGTATATGTTCTCGAATATAGAGAAAACTGGAACAATACAACTTCACCCTTAATTATGTTTTCCCGTCTGAATGTAATCGCGTAGAGTTTGAAGATGTGCGATCCAACTCGATCGGATGAGATGACCAAAAGCTTGGAGCTTCTTTGGAGTCTTAAAGGAAGGGATACTCACCTGTCTGCCATGACGGCGAGTCCCTGTCAAGATAAGAAATGAAGAGTTAATGTACGTTCTGTGTTAAAAATGAACTGGAACGATACCACCTTACTCTTGATCTGGTTGTCCCGGTCTGGTGGCCTTCACCTCAGTCAGGTGGAATTTGCCTCAGCTGACTGGATTAATCTATTTTGCAACTTTTGCATAGTTTGAGGATGCATCTCTTTGGGATCTCCTGTCTCTTTGCATCATCAAAGTGTTGCCCTTTCAACGCTTGGATGTATCATCTCTCTCGAGATGCCCTACCCCAGTAGCCTACGCCTCGCTACTTGTCACTAGGGTCTTGATGGCTCTGCCCTAACATGCTCTTTTGGTGGGGAGTCTGATCCCAGTGGAGTTTCAATCAATTATCATGATGACTTGGGCTGTTGACTTCTTCTTCTTCTTCTTCTTCTTCTTCTTCTTCTTCTTCTTCTTTTAATCTTCTTGAAGTACCATCTCTTGATGGATTCTCGGGATGATGTCTCGCCTGTTGAATCTTGCCACATTCTTCGCGGTGACACTCGTATATGACACGACCTCGCGAAATAGTCGATTGCTGTTAGTATGAAGCGATGTCCATTTGAAGACTTGGGATTGATCGGGCCTGTCATATCGATCCCTCACATGGAGAATAGCCCTGTCTTGGACATTTGGTGAAGCTTGATCATAGGTGCATTGATTCTATCCCGATACACCTGACACTGACGGCATGATCTCACATGTTGACTATAGCCCGATTCCAAGGTCATCCAGTAATAACCCAATCGCATGATTTTCTTGGCGAGGAGATGACCATTCATGCGAGGGCCGCATTCACCCTTGCGTATCTCTTTTACAAGTAACTTGGCTTCTTTGGCGTCCACGCACCTGAGGAGCACTGAATCGTAGGATCTCCTGTAGAGGATTTGGCCGCCGAGGAAAAACTTGCCAGCCATTTTTGCTATGTACTTTATGTCCCTCGCCTGGGCACCTGGAAGAAATCTCTCTTTTGCCAGGTAATTTTTAATGTCGTGATGCCAAGATTGATCATCGAACCCATCTTTAATTACCATGCAATGTGCCGGTTCCTGGGTGAATGCCAATCCTCAACGGCTTAATGTCAACGTCATCCGTTGCTTGAAACATGGAGGACAAGGTAGCTAACGCATCGGCAAAGTGATTCTGTGTCCTCGGCAGATACTTGAAATCGATCACTTCGAATCCCTTGACTACTTCTTCCGAGAATTTATGGTATGAGATGAGCTTAGAATCCCTTATTTTCCATTCGCCTTAGGTCTGTAGGATAATTAGCATCGAATCTCCATACACTTGTAGCTTCCGTACTTTCATGCTGAGGGCCACTTGTAGCCCCGGGATACAGGCTTCATATTCTTACACGTTATTAGTGCATGTGAATGTCAACTCCACGGCCACAGGGTAGTGCTGGCCATCTGGGGATATTAAAGTTGCCCCGGTACCTGCCCCAGCTAAATTGACAGCGTCGTCAAAATACATAGTCCACTTCTCATCCGAGAGCGTTAGAATATGGTCTTCGCCTTCTTCCTCTTTTTGGGGTGTCATACTCCTGTGGACTTTCAGCTAGTATGTCGGCGATGGCTCGTCCTTTCACCGACTTCTGATTTAAACTCATCACATCAAACTCTGAGAGAAGTACCTGCCATTTTGCCAATTTCCCCACTAACGAAGGCTTCTCCAGCAGGTACTTGATTGGGTCATTTTCCGAGATTAATAATATAGTATGATGGAGGGTGTACTGCCTCAACCTATGAAGCACCCAAACCAATGCAAGACAGGTTTTCTCAACCGCCGGGTATTTCGCCTCTGATGCGGTGAATCTCTTGCTCAGGTAATAAACAGCTCGTTCTTTACCATCTTCGGGGTCTTGTCTGAGCGAGTAGAGCTCCCAAGGACTCGTCGTGAATAGTGAGGTAGAGGGTCAGAGGGACGCCAAGAATCAGGGGCACATACACCTCTATCCCTTTATGTATTATGTCGTGAAAGAAGGTAACCATCGCCCTCTGATAAGTTGCCCCAGCACTGTATAGGCCAAACGGCATGACTTTGTAATAGAATGCGCCCTAGGGTATGATGAATGACGTCTTGGCTTTATCTTCTTTCCTCATGCGGATTTGGTTGTAGCCAGAGAACCCTTCCATAAAAGAGAACCGCTCAAATCCGGGGGTGCTATTGTTGACACCTGATTTTTTTTACCATTTATTATTGTGATTTTTATTCTTTAAAATTAATTAAAAATATCAAAAAAGGTCATAAAATCACAAAATCAACTTTGGAAGCCTTGGTTTAACCTTAGGAACCAATTTTGAACAAAAAATAGTTTTCGGTATTTTTAATATTTTTCGAGTTTATTTAATTATAAAAATACCCAAAAAATCAGAAAAATACCATTCGTGGTCAGAAAAATACCCAAAAATATTCGATAATTTTGTTTTAATTTCCTCTTCAAGTGTGTCACTTTAAATCTCAAAAATTCGGCTCGGGTCAATATGTTCCTTCACAAACATAAACCCGAACCGAGCCTAAAAAAAAATCATTTTCGAGTCTTTTAGTTTTCAATTCTCACTTTTTATAAGCTATGACATTGGATTCTAAAGTCTTAAAGTGCAATTAGGTCAATTTGCCCTCCAATTTAATCAATTTTTACCAAAAGGGCTTAATTGCACATTTTTCTTTCAATTAGTCCCCGGTTTCACGGATGTATACGTATGCTCTACGTATTTATACGCCATACGTATTTATACGTTATGCATATTTGTACTGTTTGGTAACCTCTTTAACTCTTGTAATAATAATAATGGTTATTATTTTTAACACCTTTGTTAGTGCCTTTTTTTTTTAGCATTTTTGTATTGTGAGTGCTATTGCTAGTGCTATTTTTAAATAGCATTTTTTGTATTATAAATTGTGAGTGCTATTGTTAGTGCTATTTTTAAATGACATTTATTTATCATAAATTGTGAGTGCTATTGTTAGTGCTATTTTTAAATGGCATTTATTTATCATAAATTGTGAGTGCTATTATTAGATAGAATTTATAATTGTTAGTGCTATTTTTAAATAGCATTTTTGTATTATAAATTGTGAGTGCTATTGTTAGTGCTATTTTTAAATAGCATTTTTGTATTTTAAATTGTGAGTGCTATTGTTAGTGCTATTTTTAAATGTCATTTATTTGTGAGTGCTATTTTTAGATAGAATTTATAATTGTTAGTGCTATTTTTAAATACAATTTATTGGAAGGTATTTTTGGCTATAAAAGGATGGCAAGAGTTTTGAGGTTGAAGGGGGAGACATTTTGTAGAGTGTGCAAATTTTTGAGAGCTTAGAGAGAAGAACACAAACACTCTCTATATTCTCATTATCTTGAGTGAGCAAAATATACTAAGTTCGGAATATTGATTCCGCATATTGCTAGCACAATTGTTGTGGAGTTATTAGTCGTCTCCCCGTTCGTCAATTGGTGGTGCGTCCGAACTAGATGCCTAACACTTGTGGAGGCTGGGATTGAAGAACATCGAACCGACACCTCCGTTCAAGCACGCTACGAGAGGTAATCTATTTACTCCCTTTGAGGCTTTGTGATTTTTTTTCGATTGAAATGCACGAAGTACGCCTCTGGAGATACATGTATGGGTTGTTATTTATTTCCGCTACGTGTTACGTGGATCCCAACAGTGGTATCAGAGCCAATCCTTAGGCGTTTTCGTGCATTTAATTGATTTTTGCAATTTTTGCAATACTATGGCCAATATGTATTAACGAATTGTTCGTCTTACATGGCTAATGGAGGTTGATTGTTTTTATATGATAAATTAATCAACGTAGCAAAAATTGAGACTAAATCAATTTTGAATCGAAAATTTATGGCTATCTTATTTTACGTAAAAATTCTGAATATGATTCAACGTAGAATTTTTATTGTGCCTTCCTAAGTTTTAAATTGTGAATTTATTACTTACGTGGAAGGGTGGTGATCATGGAAAAATCCCTAATCAATGTGATTGATGTATATATGAATGTATGATGATTATTTATATATTTGGGGTTGTAATTATTAAATGGAGGCTGCGTACTCCTTTTATTTTTCATGTAATCTTTATTTTTAGCATAGTCAATTGTTGATGTAAATGCTACGAGGGTTACGTGGGGGAGCCTTTTAAGTCGGCGAGCTCTTTGGGGCCCAATTCTTGAAGAGTTCAAGAAACCAAGAAGAAGCGAAGAGCGGCTCTCCGTTATTAAAATATTAAAATGATTAAATGTGGTCTCATTGGCTCGAGACCCATTAAATCATAATTCCATGATCACCACGTAGGATAGATGTTTATGTGATTGACATCTATTTATTTATTATGATTACGTGAGCATGTTAAACTGGTTAATGTGCAAAGTCAGACTTACCTCACCCAAAATTGCGCCTGCATGAAATCCTAGTTAGGAAAATCACTCGCGTTAGGTACCGAAAGGGCGTTGGTAACGACACCAGCGTAACCAAGTCCCCGAACCCAAAAACTCTGGTTCCGTAGAACTGATCGATCTCTCCCAATCGATCAGTAAGGTTTCCGGTCTACCCTCCAAGAAAGACCGGTGGCGACTCCAAATGCATGCACAAGTTGCACATGCCACCACGACCACACTAAGGTCGAAAGCGATCGACTCTTATCGTCCAATCCTTCTGAAAAATACTCCCGCCGCGATTTGGTATGGGCCTGGGAGGGCTCGCGCCGATCCAAAGCCCGCGATCCGCACCCTTGTGCGGGGGAAGGCCCGCGATCGGTAATCCATTAGCCGCGTCCGCCTTCGGACGGGTCGCGACAGCTGGCGACTCCGCTGGGGACACTGTGTTCTAGAACCTATGGTTCTAGACCCCAAGTGGACTTAGGCCGTAATTAAAACGCTGAGTGATTTTTCTAACCATGCAGGCGCTCGTGAAGGTGAGGTAAGTCCGCTTACGATAGGTGTTATATGTTTTTGCAGATTGGAGAAATAAGGGGTGTAGTCCGTGATTAACATTGTCTTATGCAGGTTGGGCGTAGGAATGTATGTTGTGTGGATGATTTGAAGTGCTGATTGATAAACTGCTATGCATGAATTGCATTGTGATGATCACAACACGTGGACACACACAACCGCGCCTAAAACCCCGGGCGTCGCCTATAGGAACACAATAGAAGGAATTGAAAATGGAATCTCCGTGAGGAAAAACGCGGGGTAATCCACTTTTCAATTCCGCTCGCTTCGAACTATGGATCGAGTCCCAATGCAACGATAGCTGTGCAATGGAATCGGCTCTTTCTAGAACTCGAAGTGGGAACCTTAACCTTAGGTGCCAAACCCTCTGATTTTTAGAAGTTCACCATAACTTGTCTCATGCGCATGTCTTTGGGCGGTTGGTACACCTAAAACCGCACATAAGTCGACGAGTTTGGTTGGTAAGACTCTCTATACCTCGAATCTATTACAGTTCATATAAATATAGGCATTTCATTCATTGCATTCTGGTGATTAGATTAAATGCCATTTCAAGGATAGATGTGTGTGTTTTTCCCAAACGTCCTTGATAGAAGACGAAGAGGATGATATCCCATGACAAGCACCGAGTGAGCAACAAAGGAGCCTACTATGGACATTATTGAGATATCGTCCAATGAAGATGACGAGTTGGGGCAAGTGATCCGGAAGTCACAGATCGAACTTGGGGCATCCTTAAACGTTAGGATCACATTCCTTTGTTTCATTTTCCATTGCTAGTCCTCTTGTATAGGGTTTACTTTTATCGAGGCTTTCTCTATCTCACCCCTTAGAGTGATTGTATTAGGGATCTATTGGTGTATACATTTAGATGGAACTTGGTTGTATTTCTTTTGACAGGTCATGGGAATGTGATAGTGGCATTTTCTCTAATCATCCGAATACTCCCAAGTCAAGTTTATAATTCCTTTAGAGAAAATTAAAATTGGAAATCTTGCACGACCTTTTTGGTCATATAGGGTAATCCAACCCCAATTTCGCTAGAAGGAATTATACACTTGAATTGGTCCATGCATGTTTTACGTCGCTGGTAATCCACGATAATTGATCGAGAATATCGGTGTTGTTTTGAATTTAATGACGAGATAGATGTCCAAATTACTCTCGTTCTTAACAAAACGGCCTTGATTTGGATGCCGTATCTTCAATTAAATTTAAAACACGTTATTATGCCTCGCACTTTTGAGTAATTCGTTCCTCTCGAAATTGATCAAAAGCGATTATTGTGAATTACATTCCTTTCAATAGTATGCTTTCTTTCGAGGAATATTGATAAAAACTTTTCGCGCAAGATTAAAACCCTTGTAAAAGTTCTTGTCCTTATTAATCATGGGCAAGCATAGGATTGAAAGGGGTTTTTGATTTCTTTTTCAAATTATTCCTTCTGATTCTGTCTTTTTATTTGCAGGTAAAAAAAATAGGTAATAGAGAGAAATCTTTTCCTGGACAAGTCTAAGGCTATTATCTCATCTGATCATGAGCGAGTTATAAAATCAGGACATATTTGCTCGGCTTACTGATATTATGGTTCGGCTCACCCAAGTTGAAGATGTTCGGATGCTCGAAGAAATGAACCATACAGAAGTTAAAACACACACACAAGAGTTCTCATTTATTTTGCTCAGTGGAGGGTTTTCAAAAGCAGGTCATACAATTCGGGGTAGAAAAGTAAAGCCGAAGTGAGCCCTAATTAACGACACGAAGGAGCCCAACTGACCCTCCATGTTATTAATGCTCTGCTCATACTCCCAACTCCGCATGTCATGGTCGGCAAGCCTGAGGAGAAGACTTTTGCATTCTCCCTTAACTTCGGCGACCTTGGCCTCATGTTCTTCGACGATTGTTTCCAGGTCTCGAACTAGTCCATTCCCGCGAGCTATGTCCGCGGTTATTTTGTCGAGCCGTTCTTCCTGCCAGTCGCTCTGAAGCCTCAACAGGACATTGCGGCGGTCATGCTCGCCGGTGGTCAGGGATAGGGCCAATTGCTCCACCAGATTTCTCCTCTCGCGAAGCAACGTCGCGACCCGCTCATTAGCAAACTCGACGGCCTTTTTGTAACTATCGGCCAGATAGTTGGTCAGCACCAAATGATCAGATCGATCCTCATAACGAGCTCGCAAGACGCGAGCCACGAGAACCTCCCGATTAGCAGCACGGTAGGCCTCTAAGGAGTGTGCAAAGAGAGTCGGGAAAATTCTATATTCCCTCCCCAGTGTAGTACCTTCGAGAGAAGTGGTATCAAGGTCCTCGAGCAGGACACGAATTTCATCATCGGTCGCAGAATGATCGGTTATGTGTGCGTAACCGCGACCCAGTAGGTTATAAAGCTTTTCCCACTAGGCCAAGACATCAGTTGAAAAAGTGCGTACGGGAGAGGAGGCCATTTGCGTTGGGTTGGCTTGAGAATAAGACGAGTTTGACAGAGAGATTAGAAGGAAGAAACTGATTATGCGAGAACGTTAACCTTCCATACATTAATTCCTCATTTTATAGCAACTCGGGGATGATGAAGGGTCTCAGTAATAATGCCGGTGGAGCCCAGTTAGGGGGTAAAGCAGGAGGTCCCCTCACGAGAACCATTGGATTCGTTTCGGTCCGCGATTTCCGGCTCATCAATTAAAAGATGTAAAAGATTTGTCGGGATCACCATTATTAGAGTTAGGTGGGAGGTAAGCGCAACTATCGAAGAGAGCCCTAACAGGATTTGGCAGTCCCATCACGATTGAAAAGCTAAGCGAGAAATTCAAAGTCTTGAGGGGGAACGTTTGCCTAATGATGCTTGAAGAGCGTCTCCTGAACATACGAAGTCACTCGAAGAAAACTTTATAGGGAGTGAGCATACATGAGAGAGTGGAGAACTCTGAGTGGGCGAGAACCAATCAAACATTTCTCAATCCAACATATTTAAGAGGTTATTGTCAGCTGCTAGAGGCGACTGACTCAAAAATCTCAGAAATTGAACTACAGAGGGATCTCGAAGATTCCAAGATCAAGTCTAACGCCAAAACCATGGAGCCCAACACTTCTGGCAACAGAAATCAAGATCACGGCGACGACGACAACGACATCCACGATGTTCAACTCGGGAAAAGAAGACGTCCTCACCAATACTCTCAGGAGGAAACCCAAATGCTGGAAACCCTTTTCAGTAAAAGCCATTACATGAAAAAGAAGTGGAGAATTGAATTGAGCCGGGAGTTGGGGATTAATCAGTCGAGGATCCAGTTTTGGTTTCAAAATAGGAGATCCAAATCGAAGGCTCAACGCAAACGTCAGGTGGTCGAGATTTTAAAGGAAGAAAACCAAAAGCTGCGAACAGAAAACATGAGGTGTGAAAAAGCTCTCAATATTACCGTTTGCCCTCATTGCGATAACCTCGTCGCCCTCGGTAAGATATTCCCCGATAAGCCTCACGCGATGATTGAAGACGTTCATTTACCACCCTACTCCCTCGGGGCATCTCCTGCTCAACCAGATTTTGCCGGAATCACGCATGAGCAGGATGATCCTACGAAGATGATACAAATGCCTCCTGGGGGATGGGATTTGCATCGCTTTGATTGGAGTTACAGTTTCAAGGAGCTGGATGTTACCGCCGACCAGCTCAAAGCATATCAGCCTCATGCACAACAATTTTCGATAGGGTCGGGTCCTGCTGGAGATGAGTTAATCAGTCGTCAAGCCATCGATGCAATTTTGGGCCACGTTAAGAGGAGGTTCGCTTGGCCCCCTGAATTGCATTCCAGATTCCTAGACGTGGTTCACCAAATGGGGATCGACTCAGCAACTCCGACGCGCATATTTAAGGCCATGAATGTACCGGGGCTTAGTAAGGAGCTGGTCAGGAATCACCTTGCTGCCTACAGAAAGCTATTAAAACAACGTCGAGCGGAGCTAAACCGGGAGGAATCCGTCTCGAGCTCAAAAGCTAGGGGCGACCGCCATTGTAATGCTCAGGCATCAAGAGATACCCGGCCAAATCTAAGCATCAATCAAGCTAGCAACCCGACCACCGGCAAACTGAAAGCTGATCAGAATGTCCTCCCGGGCCATTTCAACATTTCTCAAGAGCGCGTGTCACAAGTACAGCGAGTGCGAACTCCTCCATTCGAGCAGCAGTCGGCTGGTGCTCTGCCTGCCGCTGGTCAACCCACGACAGACGATTTCTTCGATGAGGGGCTCGATGCCTTGTTCAATCAGTGGGAAGCTGGCATGCTTGGACAGCCATGATCTAGCACCTGACTCGGGGCACGATGGGTCGGTCACTACGAACACCCATAGAAAGAAGAACATATTCACGAGTAGATCACTCATTTTATCGTTGTAAAGTTCCTACGGGAACATTTTTCTTTAATGACTATAGTTAAACCAACGCTATCGACGAACATCGTCATGCTCAGTTGTGATGATCCCTTGTTAGATTAAGTCTGAAACCAGAGACGGTCTTTAAAATTTTGAGTGGCCACGAACTCATTCCTCACCAAGCGCCCGGGATGCTGAAATGAAGAGTAACAGCATGCACATGGAAAATGCCACTTTCGTTTGAACGATGAAAATGGGTTGAGAGAAGATCATAGCGTTAATTCCCATGGAGCTAAATGAATTAAACGGAGTCATTAATTGCGGGTCCACCGCTGCTCCCCACGTTCTCGGGCCTAGCAAATCATAAAAGGCGCCGAAAGATTGTAGACCCACCACTTTGAAGACTGAACTAGGGGACGAGCGCAATACTCGATGAAACCGAATCAATGCAAGAGAGTTTGTGATCCTACCACGAGGAAAAAGAAAGGGGAATACAGACGATGAGTAATTGCAGGATCTCGGGAGGAGCGCTTGCTTGCTGGTCTTCATATGCAGCCTGAAGGATGGTTCCAGGACACGCACAATCACTTGAGAAAATTTCTAGAGTGAGCAAACACGTAAGAGCGAATTGAGAAAGCTGAGTGAACTAGATCAGCCCGAGATACCCCGATCCATCATGTTTAAAAGTTATTCCCATCTGCTAGAAACGCCCGACCTGGACATTTCTGAGCACGAACTGCTGGGAGACTTTGAAGATCCTGGAGCTGAATCCTGCCCGAAGGCCATAGAGACTGACTCCTCCAGCGATGAAATTCTAGGTTTCAGCTACGAAGAAGGAGTATACAATGATGACCGGAGTCGGAAAAGGAAGCAACTACAACGCCACACTCCAGGCCAAATCCGAGAGCTCGAAGCTTTCTTCAATGAATGCCCCACTCCAAGCAGACAACAGAAAATGGAGTTGAGCCGAAAAATAGGATTGGAGCTTTCGAAGGTCAAGTTTTGGTTCGCCAACAAACGAACTCGGGTGAAACAGCAATACGCAGACCATGAGTTACTGGTCCTGAAGGAGGAGAATGAGAAGCTTCAAGCTGAAAGCGCGAGATATAAGGAAGCTCTGACCAAGGCCACCTGCCTTAATTGTGGTAATCCTGTTGTCCTCGGCGAGGTGTTCCTCGATGAACCGTCCCTGTTGACGAATAACGCTCAGCTGTTACCGTATTCTCCACAGCATTTTCCGACACAACCAGATATCGCCGGAGATCTGCATGAGCAAGTCAACACCATAGGATCAACACCAACATCCTCTGAGAAATGGGATATGAATCATCACAGGGGGAGTTCTCTCAATGACGAACTCGCTGTCACAGCCAGCCAATCCAAAGTCGGTGAGTCCCTCCCTGGACAACTTTTGAAACGACTAGATCCCGTAGAGAATAGCTACCGAAGTATTGACGATATTTTGGGTGATAAGAGAACAAGGTTTTACTGGACCTATGAACTTCACACCAAATTTGTTGATGCAATTCGAGAGCTGGGAGTTGATTCGGCTAGCCCACTACGCATACTCGAGATTATGAATGTGCCGGGGCTCTCTAGAATTAACGTCGAGTCTCACCTCAAGTACTATAGGAGATTGCTAAGGGATGGAAGGATAGCGTTAAACCATCATAAAGCCAGTTGGAGCTCAAGTGCCGGGCAGAGTTACAACCACGATGATTGGAGAGCCGAGAGCACCCAACCGTGTTTCAGCAATGACGGGACCAGCAGTCGTGTCAGCGACTCCTCTAACCCAAATCAGAATGCTCCGCCGAGCTATCTCAATACTCCTCAAGAGTATATACCGCAGTTCCAGCACATAGGGATTCCTCAGTTTGCGCGCGATTCGGTCATTAATGCTGTCCCTGAAGCGGATCTGGCATTGGTAGAGAGTGCACATATAAACCTGCCGGTCATTGGAGGAAGTTCCAATTCGAGGGATCAAGTTGCTCACGGCGAGAGCAAAGAGAGGAATCCCTCGCCTGCAGTCGACGACAGCCAATCTGGGCACCAAAGGCTAGAAAGAACAAGCGATTTCCTTGAGGAGGAGCTGGACACTTGGATCAATACTCTTCAGGAATGTATGTCTCGACCCCAACAGGGCAATGATGAAGGTTCCAGCTCAAAGACTCCAGTTCCTCACAATGAAGGCGATGAAGGAAATCTGCCCCCAACAATTGTTGATACCCAACTTGAACATCAATGGCTCGAAGACCCGAGCAATTTCCTTGGCGATGAGTTCAATCTTTGGCTCGATCAATTTGGAGCCGGAGGGCCATCGCAGTGGTGACGCAAGGCAGGTGACCAAACGTCTGATGCAAGGCATGGTTACTCGATGAAAAATGCTTAGACGAAAGGGGTGGAACACTCCTATTGAATATGTTGTTGATCGCACTGTAAGGTTCCCACGGGAACATCTTTCATTAATGTCTAGAACTAATTGCGCGTGAGTGTCAATATCACCCTTTGAGCATCTTCAAGCCGAGGGCCGTGGATTAATCGCTTAATCCGTGGAGCAAGTTCCCCGAACAATGACTATCACCCGCGGAGTATAATGGGATCTACCCCTTCAATACGAAATACGTTTGGCCGCGAAGCCACCTATTTGGTAAAACGATGTATCGTTCCTAAACGATCTTCAATCGAATACCGAAGTAATGTCTCATTTCTTTCCCTTCTCGGGTGATAAACGTGGATAAATCACTCAAGGAGCCATTTGTTCGAATAACAGAACAGACGTTGCCTAACTGGGGGCAGATGAACCATTGATGTTGCAAACACTCCAAGAATGGATAGGCGGATTTGATAGATGTTGTTCATATCAATACGCAATATCAGAACGGGAAGAGAACCAAGAGTAAAGTTGTATCGTTCCAATTTGTCTTGAATTTGAGAATATGAATTGATACTCGTTATTTATCCTTGACAGGGGAATCGCCTTACAGACGAACAGGTTTTCACATCCCATGTATTACCCGTTAGAATACATGACCAAGGGTAAATTGTATCGTTCTAATTTTTTGAAAAATTCGTGAACGTACAATAACATGTTTCTTCCGCATTTTCAGGATCTCCAGCCGCGGGGGACAGGTAAGTATCCCTTTCCCCAATCCATTGAAGATGTTAAATAAAAATCAGAGAGAAAAAGAAAAGCTTTCAGAATCTAATGTCTAGAAAAGACATAGAATTCAAACTTCATTGGCATTCATGTCTTAAAACAGGAGGTTATCTGAACATGAATAAGAACATGCATGGTGCATCATAAAATCCCCTTGACGGGTAAAATTTTTGGAGAAAATGAAAGAGATTTTTTCCAATCAAAAGTTCAAAACTTTTAAAAGGACGTTTTCTCAAAAGAAAAGAGGCAAAGCCTAGTCCAAACACGTCCTACACACACTGGAGAAAAGTGGAACGGATCAGATAGCAAAATCTGGACCTACGGAAGTAGGGATTATTCGCAACGATTACATGGGTTGGGATGACGGAGGCATTCATTTCATATCCCTCAAACACTACAGGTGACCGTTGATAAACCCTTTGAACGACGGTTTTCATTCTTAACCCTGTCAAGAACCACCCCACATCGGGGCAAAATGGAGGTGAGTCCAGCGGTATCAGGAGAAAATGGTTAGAAATTTTCTTGCTCGGACTAACATCAATCTTTGTGTGTTGTTTATATGGTAATCCAAGTGCCATAGGATGACGAGAAGCATTCATTTCTCTATCCCACACACCATATCCTTTGCACAGCCAAGTTGAGCCTGCAAATTCATTTCATAAACCCCTGTTGGTGATCATGGGATGTTTCAAGATGGAAACTGCATCACTCCAAGAACGGAAGAAATCAAGAGATGGGATTTATAGAAAAATCTCATATCGGCGTTTAAATGTGCTATGATTCAAGTTGTATATCTAGCACAATTTTCTGAACATCGTAGTTCCAAAGGAAAAGAAAAGGCGGGATTTCAACAAAGAAAAAAATCCCCAGCATCAAGAAAAAGCAAAGTGCCTGGTAAAAGCAAGGCCGATGCTCGTGAAAACTGTTTGATTGATCCCCAATAAAGCCTAGTTGGGAAGAGAGAAAAATCCATAAAGGAGTCAGATCAAGAAGACTGCTCCCCAAATGATGTCAGCCGTGGTGCAAAAACACGGACAGAATTGTCAATATCTTAATACCACAAGAGACATTCTCTAAAGGACTTGTGCACACCTCAAAAGCGGTTGCACACCTCAAAAATGGAAGATGCAGAATGGAAAAGACATGTGACAAATTGGCAATGATCACCAATGTCAAATCCTTCGTGATTTCTGGGCCAAAAACAAGCCTTTTTCGGTCCCCAATCCTACCAATGTTACAACCCTGAAACAGTCTTCTCTGACTAAGACACTTGGGTTAACATATAGCTTAGCTCGAAGAAGTACGAGCAAGACTCTTTCTTTCTCATTTTGCAGGGTTCTTGACTTGTAAACCCGGAGCAGATGGTGAAGATTTTCATTCGATGGCCTCGACTCCAAAGCGGGTCCCCCTTGAAAACCAATATCCAAGCCCAACATTACGGTCCCGTGGAAGACCTCCCGACCGATCAAAATGTATGCGCTGCGAATGAGCCTAAAACCTAGGCACAGGTCAGTAGGGAATTGAGTGCATCCCCTAAAAATCATCACCTCAAAACAGGTGAGATGGCCTCCTTGTCGAGAAATATTCCAATTGATGTTTTGAGCAAACTCTTTTTGGAAATTTTCAAACTGTTGATCCAGATTTTCCATACAAGGGATTTGTGAACACATTTGCATGTTGCAAGAATGTTTTGGATAACCTCCAGCATCAAAATGCACATCTCATGACTAAAGCTTAAGTCATAAAATTTTGTCAATTGGACAATTGCTGTCTTCTCAAAGATTACCAATATTTTCTTGGGGAAGAGAAACCCTTAAAAAAAAATCCTTTTCAAAATCAGACAGTCTCATTGGACGTGGAGAACCCTCGTCATGAGACCCCTTTTCAAAATTTAGGTAGTCTCATCGGACGTGGAGAACCCTCGTCATGAGACCCATTTTCAAAAATCAAGCAGTCTCATCGGACGTGGAGAACCCTCGTCATGAGACCCCTTTTCAAAAATCAAGCAGTCTCATCGGACGTGGAGAACCCACGTCATGAGACCCCTTTTCAAAAATCAAGCAGTCTCATCGGACGTGGAGAACCCTCGTCATGAGACCCCCTTTTCAAAATTCAGGAAATCTCATCGGACGTGGAGAACCCTCGTCATGAGATCCCTTTTCATTTAGGCAGCCTCATCGGACGTGGAGAACCCTCGTCATGAGACCCCTTTTCAAAGTCAAAACTGATGGTAGACACCGCCTGAAGGGTCAAATGAAGGTAGATACCGCCTGAAGGGTCAAAATAAGGTAGATACCGCCTGAAGGGTCAAATCAAGGTAGAAACCGCCTGAAGGGTCAAATCAAGGTAGATACCGCCTGAAGGGTCAACTGAAGGTAGAAACCGCCTGAAGGGTCAAATCAAAGGTAGAAACCGCCTGAAGGGTCAATTCAAGGTAGAAACCGCCTGAAGGGTCAAACCAAGGTAGAAACCGCCTGAGGGATCACATTAATGGTAGAAACCGCCTGAAGGGTCACATATGGTAGAAACCGCCATAAGGGTCAATTCATTGGTAGAAACCGCCATAAGGGTCAACTCATTGATAAAAATCGCAGTAAGGATCAACACAAAGGTCTGATCCACCATACGGATCAAAATCCTTGGCAAATCCCAAAGCGTGGGATGCGCCTTCCTTAGGTTCCTACAAGTTAGGAATCCCATCATGGTATGACCTACCATACAGGTCAGAGCTTAATCTCCCTAGGATATTCTGAATGACGAGTCCTAGGCATCTTCTTGAAAGTCGTCGCAACCGGCAGCATCCGACAGGTGAGCTTCAGGTAAGCCTCTCTCACTCCGGCCCATGTTCAAATTGTTAGAGCAAACCGGGGATTGATTTGAGCTTTTATCAATAGGCTTAAGGATCCGATGTCATAACATTTCTTCTCTTATTTTCCCAGTTGAGTCGGTTAGGAATCAGGTGCCACCTTATCTTTGAGAGAAACCTCTAACGAGATTCCTCTCAAAGAGGGGCAGCTGTTGACACCTGATTTTTTTTACCATTTATTATTGTGATTTTTATTCTTTAAAATTAATTAAAAATATCAAAAAAGGTCATAAAATCACAAAATCAACTTTGGAAGCCTTGGTTTAACCTTAGGAACCAATTTTGAACAAAAAATAGTTTTCGGTATTTTTAATATTTTTCGAGTTTATTTAATTATAAAAATACCCAAAAAATCAGAAAAATACCATTCGTGGTCAGAAAAATACCCAAAAATATTCGATAATTTTTTTTTTAATTTCCTCTTCAAGTGTGTCACTTTAAATCTCAAAAATTCGGCTCGGGTCAATATGTTCCTTCACAAACATAAACCCGAACCGAGCCTAAAAAAAAATCATTTTCGAGTCTTTTAGTTTTCAATTCTCACTTTTTATAAGCTATGACATTGGATTCTAAAGTCTTAAAGTGCAATTAGGTCAATTTGCCCTCCAATTTAATCAATTTTTACCAAAAGGGCTTAATTGCACATTTTTCTTTCAATTAGTCCCTGGTTTCACGGATGTATACGTATGCTCTACGTATTTATACGTCATACGTATTTATACGTTATGCATATTTGTACTGTTTGGTAACCTCTTTAACTCTTGTAATAATAATAATGGTTATTATTTTTAACACCTTTGTTAGTGCCTTTTTTTTAGCATTTTTGTATTGTGAGTGCTATTGCTAGTGCTATTTTTAAATAGTATTTTTTGTATTATAAATTGTGAGTGCTATTGTTAGTGCTATTTTTAAATGACATTTATTTATCATAAATTGTGAGTGCTATTGTTAGTGCTATTTTTAAATGTCATTTATTTATCATAAATTGTGAGTGCTATTATTAGATAGAATTTATAATTGTTAGTGCTATTTTTAAATAGCATTTTTGTATTATAAATTGTGAGTGCTATTGTTAGTGCTATTTTTAAATAGCATTTTTGTATTATAAATTGTGAGTGCTATTGTTAGTGCTATTTTTAAATGTCATTTATTTGTGAGTGATATTTTTAGATAGAATTTATAATTGTTAGTGCTATTTTTAAATACAATTTATTGGAAGGTATTTTTGGCTATAAAAGGATGGCAATAGTTTTGAGGTTGAAGGGGGAGACATTTTGTAGAGTGTGCAAATTTTTGAGAGCTTAGAGAGAAGAACACAAACACTCTCTATATTCTCATCATCTTGAGTGAGCAAAATATACTAAGTTCGGAATATTGATTCCGCATATTGCTAGCACAATTGTTGTGGAGTTATTAGTCGTCTCCCCGTTCGTCAATTGGTGGTGCGTCCGAACTAGATGCCTAACACTTGTGGAGGCTGAGATCGAAGAATATCGAACCGACACCTCCGTTCAAGCACGCTACGAGAGGTAATCTATTTACTCCCTTTGAGGCTTTGTGATTTTTTTTCGATTGAAATGCACGAAGTACGCCTCTGGAGATACATGTATGGGTTGTTATTTATTTCCGCTACGTGTTACGTGGATCCCAACAGTGGTATCAGAGCCAATCCTTAGGCGTTTTCGTGCATTTAATTGATTTTTGCAATTTTTACAATACTATGGCCAATATGTATTAACGAATTGTTCGTCTTACATGGCTAATGGAGGTTGATTGTTTTTATATGATAAATTAATCAACGTAGCAAAAATTGAGACTAAATCAATTTTGAATCGAAAATTTATGGCTATCTTATTTTACGTAAAAATTCTGAATATGATTCAATGTAGAATTTTTATTGTGCCTTCCTAAGTTTTAAATTGTGAATTTATTACTTACGTGGAAGGGTGGTGATCATGGAAAAATCCCTAATCAATGTGATTGATGTATATATGAATGTATGATGATTATTTATATATTTGGGGTTGTAATTATTAAATGGAGGCTGCGTACTCCTTTTATTTTTCATGTAATCTTTATTTTTAGCATAGTCAATTGTTGATGTAAATGCTACGAGGATTACGTGGGGGAGCCTTTTAAGTCGACGAGTTCTTTGGGGCCCAATTCTTGAAGAGTTCAAGAAACCAAGAAGAAGCGAAGAGCGGCTCTCCGTTATTAAAATATTAAAATGATTAAATGTGGTCTCATTGGCTCGAGACCCATTAAATCATAATTCCATGATCACCACGTAGGATAGATGTTTATGTGATTGACATCTATTTATTTATTATGATTACGTGAGCATGTTAAACTGGTTAATGTGCAAAGTCAGACTTACCTCACCCAAAATTGCGCCTGCATGAAATCCTAGTTAGGAAAATCACTCGCGTTAGGTACCGAAAGGGCGTTGGTAACGACACCAGCGTAACCAAGTCCCCGAACCCAAAAACTCTGGTTCCGTAGAACTGATCGATCTCTCCCAATCGATTAGTAAGGTTTCCGGTCTACCCTCCAAGAAAGACCGGTGGCGACTCCAAATGCATGCACAAGTTGCACATGCCACTACGACCACACTAAGGTCGAAAGCGATCGACTCTTATCGTCCAATCCTTCTGAAAAATACTCCCGCCGCGATTTGGTATGGGCCTGGGAGGGCCCGCGCCGATCCAAAGCCCGCGATCCGTACCCTTGTGCGGGGGAAGGCCCGCGATCGGTAATCCATTAGCCGCGTCCGCCTTCGGACGGGTCGCGACAGCTATCGACGAGGACATTGATATGTGGCAACGGGAAGTCGTCTTTGGGGCTAGCCCTGTTCAAATCTCGGTAGTCCACACAGACTCGAACTCTCCTGTCCTTTTTCATGACAGGGACGATATTAGCGATCCATTCTGGATATGAAATTACTTCAATGAACCCCACCTTAAGGAGCTTCATTACTTCTTCTTCAATTTTCTTCGCCAGCTCGGGTTTCGTCCTCCTAAGTTTCTGTTTTTAGGCGGGATATTAGGATCGGTCGGTAGCCTATGTTCCACAATACTGGCGTCCAATCCCGGCATGTCCGCATATGACCAGACAAAAATGTCCTGGTACTCTTTGAGGAGCTCAATTGTCCTAAACGCCTCTGTTGATGACAGACTTTCACCGATCTTCGCCTCCTTGACGTCCTCTGAGGTCCCCTAGGTTTACTGAAATGGTACCCTCTGTGGTGGGTGGTCTGGATTCTTCATGGGAATCCCAACTATACTCAACCTCTCCCATATTCTGCTCCTCGTCTTCTCCTTCGATTTGGAGGGTAGCCCCCTCTCAAGAACCCAAGTCATTTAACAAACTGCTATGCATGCTTGGAATGGTGTGCCTGAAATGTCATGAAGATGGTTAGCTGACATATAACAGGAAGAGTTTATGCATGATGGGTTTCTTTAGAAGAAGTCTTAAAAAAAGAAAAATTAAATCTAAAAATGTGAGATGGGAGCCAGTCCTCATATCATTGGACATCATCGCTTCCCAAAAATTTGAAAATTAGGAGACGTGTGGGAAATCAGGTCTCATGGCTTTTCTTTTCTTTTCTTTTCATCTCCTTTTTTGCGCATTTTCTTTTCTGTCATTTGAATCGTCATCGACCGATTTGAGGCTCCCACACGTCCCCATTTTTTGATTTTTTTGATCTTTTTGATTTTTTGTTCTTTTTGATTTTTTGTTCTTTTTTTTGGTGTTTTTTTTTAAAAGAAATTGCACTTGGAGCTACAGATGAACTACAATGCAAATAGACTAAAGAGTGACGATGGAAAGGAGGAAGTGACTCCCTTATCCGTTTAGTCTGCTGTCATCGATCGTCCGGTCAGCTGGGCTGGCATAGTCTTCGATAGGGTTATCAACGTACACCCTGTCCAGTTCTTGGCAATCCGATGATGGGTTCTGCTGGCTGTTCTGCTTTATCTCCTCGAGATCCAAAACGCCATTGTCGATGAGTTTCTGCACCTTAATTTTCAGTCGAATACAGTTGTCTGCGTTGTGCCCTTTCTCCTCTGCATGGTAGGCACACGACTTGGCTTCATCACATCCTTTTAACAAGGGAGGATTATACCTCGACACCTCCTTGGTCACCATCCCTTCCTCCAAGAGTATTGGGAGCGGTTTTGATAGTGGCATGAGAAGTGATGTAAATTGCATTGGCGATTTCTTCTTGGGCTCGCAAACTTTCGATGTTCCGCACAAGCCATTACCCCGGATAGGAGTTAGTGCCGACGGGTCCTGCTGCTTCAATGAGCTCGGTACGACTGTCCTGTTAGCCTCACATACCGGACGATGCCTTCTAAGTGGCGTCTCGCTCCCTTTGTTGGCATCCCATATGAACTTTCTGTCCTCTTGTGGCGCTTCTTCCAGACGCTCCTCGTACTCCTCTAATTCTCCGATCTCTTCAATAGCCTTGACGCTCAATGAATACCCAGCAGGGATCTCCCATGACTCTTCCCTCATAATCTCTATCGCATATCCTTTAGAGGTTAAGTTAAACTTCGCGAAGGATGCTGTAAAAGCGGGGTCCTCAACCCTATCGATGATGCCCATATTACCCATCTCGGCCAAGCATGGTTCTTTTCGTTCCTTCGAGGTGGTACCCTCCTCCGGGCCTTGAGAAGCTGAAGTTAGTACTGCCCATTTGGGTATATTGACGCTGAACCCCAGATTGTCTTCCAATCTATCCTCGAACATATCATTGATTTTGTGATCTTGCGAAAGGTTTTGTTGGATGTTGGGGTATGCGCTATCGAACACCAATAAGCTGTTGTCGATGAGAGCCTGTACATCATATTGTAGTGCTCGACAATTGTCTACATTATGTCCATTCTCACCCATATGGTATGCACATGTTCGGTTCATGTCGAACCCTGGGAATCTTGGCGGCTTCGCCCTCGGTATTTTTTGGCTACCAACCTTTCCTCCAGAAGTCGGGGGAGCAGTTCTGACATAGGAAGTGGTAGTGGTGTAAAGAATGGAGGACCTCTCCTGCTTGACTGGCCAGCTTTCTCTATCTTGGGCGCTGGTTGTCTCGACTTGCGTTCAGAAATTTGACTCTCGACTGTCATTCCTCGATAGTTGGTCTTCATCTCCCTGATCGGTTCTTTACCCGTTTGGGAACATTCTCCACGACTTTCTTTGTCTCTGATTATACTATCGCGCTTAGCCCATTCCATTCTTTCACCCGCATGTACAAATTGTGAAAATGATTGGTAATGAGCCATACTCAACCGATTAAAGGAATTATAGGGGAGAGCTTTCAGACAGTGCTCTATTAACTCATCTTCGTCCAGCGGGGGTTGGACTCGGGCTGCTTTCGCTCTCCACCTTTGTGCGAATGATTTGAAGCTTTCATTTCTCCTTTGCTTCACAAGTACCAGATCCATTCTGGTAGGGGTGGCCTTCTTGTTGAAATCGTATTGCTGAACAAACTGATTGGCCAAATCGTCCCATTCTAAGATACCCTTGACGGCAAGCGCTGTAAACCATCCTAACACGGGACCGACCAGGCTATGCCGAAAATTCTGGATAAGAAGTGAATCATCCCAGTCATAATCAGCCATTGCCTCCAAATAGTAATCGATGTGAGTTTTCGGGCAGCCAATGCCATCGTATCTCTTGGCAAATTCTGGCCTTTGTAGAACCTCAGGCATCCTCCCTTTAAGGCGTGTGGGAGAGGCGTTGGGTGGACATGTTTCGACGTTGATTGGGTTCGCGTGACCTTCAACGTTCTTCGGGTGACTAGAGTCTTTCTCTCGAATTAGGTATGTGACGAACAGATTCTCTCCAGTCAATGCATCTTCCCCAATAATACCAAGCTTTCCCTTGTGCTGTTTTTCCAGATCGGCCATCATAGGTTTGCTCTCGGGGAAGACCTTTGCTCCTACGGCTTGATCAATGTCCGATATTTTAGGCGAAACAGGTCGGACGGTCAGGTCAGGATTGGAGAACGTTGGGGATGCCCCTTGTATGGTGAAGATGAGTGCCTTTATCTCTGTCATCGTTGCAATCACCTGAGTCATCTGGCTCTCTAGGGTGGTCAAGCGTTTCTCCACGCCATCCCGGTCCATCTTAACTTGTGACTAAGTCTCCACGCAGGTTTTTGGATTTCGCTTTTGGAAATTACCTGTTTTAAATTACAGAATTATGTTAGCAAGGGAAGTAAAGCATAAATCCTTTCAATTTTATGCTTTCTTGAGATTAACGAAGATAAGGACTTTTACAAAGCCTTAACTTCGTGTGAAAAGTTCTTTATCAATGTTTTTCAAAAGAAAACATACAATTGGAAGGAGCGTAATCCATGGTTATTACTCTTGACAAATTTCCAGAAAAATCTGTGGAATGTCTAAAAAGATAAAGATGCAATTCCAATGTGTCCTAAATTCAGTGGGAGATAGGACATCCAAATTGAAATTGTTTACCAAAAACAATTTCAATATCTAATCTCCTCTTGAATTCAGAAAATATGGATGACTTTAGTTAATCACCATGGATTACCAATGATGCATGATATGGGCCGGTTCAATTCCATGTCCCAAGCACCATGAAATGAGGATTAGACTCTCGTACTTGCGTTAAACACGTCAAGTGTGAGTCCTAATGAAAATTTCATCTGTATGAGACATGTAATTGAACCGAAAAATCCGAATGGTTGAGAGAAATTCCAGTGTCGCGTTCCAATGTTGGGACGCCTAGAAATGACTCAAAGACTAAAGTACCAACGGTAGAAGGGAGTTCCACAGGCGGACGCTCCTTACAGACTCGAAGACTCAGATAAATAATTAAACAAGGAGACAATCAGAATGCGACCCTAGAGAACCTAAGGAGATGCCCCAAGTCGGGTCTTCGAGGAATGTTGCCCGTCGTCCTTGCTCCGGTTAGCTCGAATCGCCTTCTTCACCTGACGAAACATCTATGAGGTTGAAAGAGGGTGGCTGACTTTCGGGAGACTCTTCTTCGTCCAACGAAATCTCGATAACTTCTGGGGGGGGTCTTGGATCGGTTATGGTCCTTCGAAACGCCTTCTTCCGCTTTCGATAAAGGTTTGTCATCCCTTCCATATTATGCTCGTGTTTGTGCTTACGCTCGAGTTGCTCGGTGGACTTGGTGTAGAAGCAATCCGTCCCTCGGATGAGGTTTCGTCCAGTAAGTGCCCTCCCTTGGGCAAATCAGAAGGAGTGGAATCCGTTGAATGCCTCGGTAGCTCGATGACGGATGGCACGTCGCTCGTACTCGAATATCTCGGGAATCTTGGACCGACTTGGAGAGACCACCTCTACTTTATCCATACTATAAAATGGAATTGGACTCAACCATTGGATTTGATGAATGCGGCATGTCGTACGAAATCAAAGATTGCAGATAAATTAAATAGAAATGGAAGGACCTTACCACAAGCGGTACCTAATGAATTTTGGTTTTAGGTATACCAACCATCCATACACATGCGCGTGAGACAAGTGAGGTTTGGATCTAGAAATCCAAATGGCTTCGGTATGGAACCTAACGGCTTCCCACTATTCGAGTCGATAAATTCGTCCATAAGCGCAATCCACAACAAATGGATAAAAGAATCGACTTGAATAGTGAGCGGGATCAAATATGGTCAACTCAAGTGCAAATCCACGCTAGAGCCTCGCATATCGATTCCCTATCTATGGCTACCTAAACAGGTGATTTCGCGGCCTGGGTTTGGGCGCTTTGTGCAAAAGTGTCGTGATCCTCAAATATGCAGGTGAATCATGCACGGCAATTTATATATCAATCAGTGCTTCAAAATCATCCACATGACATACGTTCCTACACCCAACCTGCATAAAACAATATTAATCACAGACTACTCCCCTTATCACTCCAATCTGCAAAAACATTTAACACCTATCATAAGCGGACTTACCTCACCTTCAAGAGCGCCTACAGAAAACATGTTAGAAAATCACTCAGCGTTTTAATTACGGCTTAAGTCCACTTGAGGCCTAGAACCTTAGGTTCTAGGGGTTCTTCCCCAGCGGAGTCGCCAGTCTGTCGTGACCCGAAATTATTTTTTTACGGGCTAATGGATTGTCGAATCGGGCCCCCACTCTGAAATGTGGATCGCGGGCTTTCTCGACGCGAGCCCTCCCAGGCCCATACCAAATCGCAACGGGAGTAAATTTTTATGCGGGGGTTTCGACGATAAGAGTCGATCGCATTCGACCTTGGTGTGGTCGTGGTGGCATGTGCTATGTGTGCATGCATTTGGAGTCGCCACTGGTCCTTCTTGGAAGGTGGACCGGAAACCTCACTAATCGATTGGGAGAGATCGATTAGTTCTGCGGAACCAGAGATTTAGGGTTCGGGGACTTGGTTACGTTGGTGTCATTACCAACGCCCTTTCGGTACCCAACGCGAGTGATTTTCCTAACTAAGATTTCATACAGGCGCAATTTTTGGGTGAGGTAAGTCTGATTCAAGGGGTTTCATGCAGATTGGAAGGCTAGTCCTATCAAATCACAATCAATATAGGGAAAGCGCAATCAAGTGCATAAATGAACCACGTCAATGCACATAAAGTCAAATCAATGGCCTCCTAGTATAGCCTTAAGGGCTTAGGGAATGTGTGATTTAGGACCAAGGGTAGACTGAGAAGATTTGGGGACGATTTGCTCGAAGGGCGAAATCGTCAATTTTAGGGAGGTTTGAGAGTTGAAATAAACAAAATAGGTCATGGCCAGTTGATCTTGGCCATTTCCTATTTTGGAGATTTTTCTTGAAATTTTTCCGGATTTCTCGAGAAACGATTTCCCTAAAGGGCAAAATCATCATTTTTGAAAAGATCGGGATTCGAAAGACCAAAGATAGGTCTTGACCAGTTGGTCGTGGTCATTTCCCATTTTCTGGATTTTTTTGGAATTTTCAGGGTTTCTTGAGGAACGATATGCCAAAAGGGCAGAATCGTCATTTTTGAAAGGATCATGACTCAAAAGATCAGAAATAGATCATGGCCAGTTGATTGTGGCCATTTCCTATCTTCTGGGATTTTTTTGAAATTTTCCGAATTTCCTTGATTTTTTGGAGACGATTTGCCTAAAGGGCAAAATCGTCATTTTTTGAAGAGGGTCGGGAAAATAGGACATGGTCAGTTGATTGTGACCATTTCCAATTTTCTGGAATTTTTGTGGAATTTTATGAATTTTTGGGAGACGACACGCCTAAAGGGCAAAATCGTCATTTTTGGAAAGATTGGGGTCTGACAGACCCAAAATAGGTCATGGCCAGTTGATTGTGACAATTTCCTATTTTCTGAAAATTTTTGGAATTTTTCTGAATTTCTTGAGAAGACGATTTTTCAAAAGGGCAAAATCGTCATTTTGGAAAGATTAGGGCTTGGAAGACCTGAAATAGGTCATGGCCAGTTGATCGTGGCCATTTTCTATTTTCTAGATTTTTTGGAATTTTCTTGGAATTTTTGGGAGACGATTTGCCAAAAGGGCAAAATCGTCATTTTGGAAGGGGTCGGGTTTCAAAAGACCCAAAATAGGACATGGTCAGTTGATTGTGATCATTTCCTATTTTCTGTAATTTTTCGGGAATTTTCTGAATTTCTTTGATTTTTGAGAGATGATTTGCCTAAAGGGCAAAACCGTCATTTTTGGAAAGATTGGGGTTTGGAAAACCCAAAATAGGTCATGGCCAGTTGATTGTGACATTTTCTTTTTTTTTTGGAATTTTTTTTTAGAATTTTATTATTATTATTTTTATTTTTTTAATGATTTTCAATTTTTTATTGATTTATTGATTTTTTTTTATAATTTTTTTTAATTATTTTCTTTTTTATTAAAAATATTTTCCGGACCGGGTCGAACCCGGCCCGACCCTACGGGTCGGAGCCGGTCTAAACGATGCCGTTTTTGATTTTTTTTTTCAAATTTTTTCTATTTTTTTATTATTTTAAAACCATTTTCCAATTTATCCGAATTTTTGATAATTAAAACCAATCGGACGGTCCCCGTCTTGCCACGTGGCACGACCCTAGCCGCCGGATTAATTTAATTTTGAAAATGTCGGATCGCGACGCGTGGCACAATCCCATCCGTCCGATCTATTTGATCTTGAAGCCACCAGATCGCGACACGTGGCGAATCCACGTCCGTCCGATCTGGGGTATTTTCGAAAGCAACGGATCGCGACACGTGGCACACCCACGGCCGTCTGATCTAGGTTTTTTTTGAATTTTTTGAAAATATTATTTATTATTATAAAATCATTTATTTATTTTCGAAAATTCCTAGATCGCGACACGTGGCACCTTGCTCACCGTTCGATCTGGGGCTTTCTTTTTTTTCCCCCGCGGACCCGCCGCAGCTGACGTGGCCGCCTACGTGGCGCCACGTCACCTTTGACCAGTCAACGATAGTTGACTGGTCAATGGTCCGTCGGAGAGGATGACCGGCGACTTGCCGGAACAGTGATTTTTCCGGCAAGTTCGCCGGAATCCTCGCCGAAAAATCGGGACCGAGCCCGAACCTCCACATTTTTCGCTCGTTTTCGCGGCGTTCGACTCCTTAAGCAACCCACATCAACATAAAATCAAGGTTTACGGCCACTAACATACCGGAAACAGGCAAAACGAGCATCTACAGGTTCGGTTCCGGCGAGGCATTTTCCGGAAAAAAATTTTTGTTTCAAACTCCTTCCCAATCATTCACAAGGCATGCCATCGGGGTCTAGAAGCTTACCTGAGGTCGCCTAGGGGTCGGCGACCTCCGTCTTCGCCGGACCGAGCTCTAGGCTCGGGATTGGGCCCGGGGAGCTCCAACCACCGTTCCCGGCGCGGATCGATGCAAAACAAACATCACAGAGTAGTTACAACCGGCTCTAGGGCAAGCTTGAGGCAACAAACGGACATGAGTCGCTCGAATAGCACACGGCCGGAGACAAACACGGGTCAAGCAAAGGGCAAGCATTTCATCGAGCACATAACAGGCGTTCCAGAAACGAAGGTCTAGGCTAGATCCGTGGGCATTTCGCGCGGAAAACGAGGCAAGGTAACACTCAGACATCGACATAGGGATGCTAAGGGACGTCGGCATGCATTCGGTTTGGGTCGATTCGATCAAAAACGGACTCGGGCCGAGAACTCACAATAAGCTCCAAAAAAACAGAGTATGAAAACAGGGGTACCGACCTTCGGGTTGGCTCGCCGGCGGCTCGGGGCTTCAGCGGCGATGCTTCGGTTCCCTAAGGCTTAGAAAACCTTCAACAAACGCTCGGTCTCTCTCTCTTCTTACCGGATCTCGCTCCCTCTCCCTAAAATTTTTTAGAACCGTGAGCTCCCTCCCCCTCTCTCTTTCTCTCTCCGTCGACCCTTATAGTCCCGATCCGTGGTGACTTTCGAGGATGATCACGCCTTCCTCGTCCTTGCAAAAAGGACTGCTCTCTGATTTTCTGGTCGCCCGACGCTCCCCCCATCTCTGCATTTTTGTCGCCTGCGTTTGCCCTGTTTTTCTGCAAATTTTGCATTCTGTACGTGAGGAACCAGGTCTGCAACTTTGGTTGCAGACCCGGTTCGGTCGGGTCGGGTCGGGGCCGACCCGACCGACCCGGTCCTCCAATTTCGCCATAATTGAACCCCCAATTGACCGTTTTTCATGAAATTGACCCCAAAATCGGACTCCTCGGCACGTTTTCCATTTAAGATGAGTATTATCACGAGCAATTGAGTGGGCATTTGATGAAAACCCCAAATCGTGCCTAGGATCCGAAATCGATTTTCGCTAAGTCGGAGGCTTAAACAATCAAATCAATTCAAATTGAGGCCACCAATGAATTCAGCATGACGAAAACTATAGGGTAGGGGTATTTTATTTTCATGGGTGTCCCTAGAGAGAATTTAATTTTAAGATTCGCGAAACCGGGGACTAAATCGCAAAGAAATTTGTGCAATTAGGTCCTTTTCGTCAAAATTGATCAAATTGAAGGCCAAATTGACCCAATAGCACATCAAGGCTCTAGATTATAATGTCATGGCTTGTTAAAAGTGGAAATTAAAAATTAGGGGACTCGAAAGGTAATTTTTAGGCTCGATTCGGGTTTATGTTTGTGAAGCAACATAGTGACCCAAATCGAAATTTCGAGATTTATAAAGACCAACCTGAAGAGGGAATTAAAATAAAATTATTGACTATTTTTGTGTATTTTTCTGACCACGAATGGTATTTTTCTGATTTTTTGGGTATTTTTATAATTAAATAAATTCGAAAAAAATATTAAAAATTATGAAAAATATTTTTTGTTCAAAATTGGTTTCTAAGGCTAGACTAAGGCTTCCAAAGTTGATTTTGCAATTTTATGACTTTTTTTGCTATTTTTAATTAATTTTAAAAGTAAAATCCAAATAAAATATGATTAAAAATCAGGTGTCAACAGCGAGCCCGCTTAGGTCGGACGGGGCTCGGCCCAACTGAAGATCGCGAGCCAAACCGCCCAGATCTGGGCGGGGTTTCGCTTGCGCTCGCTGCGCACGGCAAAGCCCCAACCAGATCTCGCTAGGCTCGCTTGGACGAGCTCGCGCGAGCCGCTCAGATCTGGGTAGGGTTTGGCTCGCGATCGCTGCGCATGGCCGAGCCCCACTCACGAAGGCCACTCTCTCTCTCTCTCTCTCTCTCTCTCTCTCTCTCTCTCTCTCTCTCTCTCTCTCTCTCTCTCTCTCACACACATGCTGTTGGTTTGAGTTCTAAACGTTCCATGGCGACCCAGTTCAACTTCACTACCCTCTCCAACTCTCCTGTCGCACTCGACAGATTCTTCAAAGCGCCTCTGAATTCTGCTCCCCCCACTCTTCCTTCTTTGAGTTTCTTTCGTCGAAGTAGTTGCTCTGACACTTCTATTTCAAGCCAGACAAGGAGGGCCGTCGCGGCGTCCATCGTCAACGCCGTGAACAAGGAAGTGATCGAGTCTCCTCCCACCAGTTTCTCGAGGTATCGGTACATTTTTTCTTGTTCACTTTTGCATACTTTTTGGTAATCTTTGTCCTCGCTTAATGTTATGTAGATGGGAAAGCTTGTCTAGGTTATATATTTGAAATGTACAAGTTGTGGATTTTGAATGGATGGTGCTCTGATAGGGCGATTTTGTTTGTAGATCTTCCTTTAGCTGCTTTTGTTTACTTCTGTTGAATTGACGTTTTTATGTGAGTCTGGGTTGGTTCTGATGTTGCTACTCAATTTGCGCATATATTTGATCGAAGCCTACCCGTTATTGGTATCAAGCATGTTTTTACTGGATTGGACAATTTCTGCCTAGACATTGAGAACCCAGTGGATTTGAAGGGTTTCTGTAGCCTTCTTCTGCCCTTGGTGTACCTTTTATTTTGGCTCAGGCAGTCTCACAATTAGTTCCAGGCTTCTAATGTTGGCAAAACCATCGCAGTTTTGTCTCTCTCAACCTATCCTGAAGTGCGACTCCTTTAACTTGACCTTTTCGTAGATATCATGCCTTTATGCTTGACTTCAACTAACTTAATATGTGAGATCACTTGCTCGTGTTAGGCTTGTGAAGCATAAATGGTCTAATAGCATAACTTGGAGTGACTGTATTGCTTAGAGATGATTAAGAGAATGCCACTAAATCAATTTGCCCAAGAATTTCTATATATTTCACTCAGAAACGTGTTACTCAATTTTTCATGTAACTTTGATTGTTGTTGCTGTTTGCAGTGGCTTTGGTGCTGTGTATTGTATAATAATGGCGCCCCTGGCCTTAAAAAAAATACCATTTGGTTTATGGAGTGTTGACATGTTGCACCTTCTATGGATAATGAGACCGAGTTTGACCAAAGATGTTTTATTTCAATTGTAGTGCCTTGAACTAAGAACTGTTTCATAGTTTGTAATTGATTGAGCTTGTCATTGCATTGTTAATATGACGAGGGATTAGTCAAGATTACATGGCATCCCAAAAAGCGTATTCAATGCAAGATGGACCGAGTCTTCCATCAAGTTGTTTGTGAGTTTGATGGTAGAAGAGGTGAAGAATGGAACTCGCACATCTTGTACTTTCAACAAAGCGGGATGGAAAAATATAAAAACCGCATTCAACAATAAGATGGGAGTCCAGTATAGCCAAGTACAATTGAGGAACAAGCACAACAAGCTGAAAACACAATATGGTAGTTTCAAGAAGCTTCTTAGCCAAAGTGGATTTGGTTGGGATAATGTCAATAGAAAAGTGACCGTCGATGATCCAAGCATATGGGAACTTCTTGTCAAGGTATCATTTTTTCATTTTTCACACCATTGTGAATATAAGTTTTAACATGTTTGCTTATATTATTGATGTACGCTGCTTCTTTGTGAAAATTGCAGGATAATAATGAGTGGGCGAAATTCAAGAAGGATGGATGTCCTATTTATCCCGAGTTGTGCATTGTATTTGGCGATACATATGCTACTAGGTCGCAAGCAATAGGAACTGGCCAGAATTCACCATTATTGGATGATGATGATAACTGTGAAGATGATGGAAATGATTTTCCGGAGGCTTTTGATGATCACAACCTTGATGAGGGAGGCTTCACACTTGGAAAATCATAGTACTCCAGTTCATGATAGTCACAACTTGGATAGGACTCCGAATACGAAGAGGAGAAGAAAGAGCAACCAGTACAACTTAACCACGACTTGTAAAGCCATTAAAGATATGATCAAGTTCTCATCGGCCACCTCACAGCCATCTGTGAACCCCTTTTCCGTAGCTGCTGTAGTTACGATCTTACTTGAGATACCTGACTTGGATGATGGTCTTTACGCCAAAGTAGTGGACAAAGCATGTGCAAGTGCTGAATGGAGGGAGGCTTTCATCATAAGCACCTCCGAAAGGAGAAATGCCCTTCTCCAAAATCTTTAGCAAATGTTTGGGATTATATTGTGGATTTTTATGTGGTGTTCGGCTTTACTTTATGTTGTTGTTTGGTTTTAAGGATGTTCATGTGGATATTTGTGTTTACATTTGTTATGACTATTATGGATTGCGTGAAATTTGTGTTCTTTCTTAAGTACCTATCTTAATGTCATTGTACTTATGTGATGGTATAGGTACAATGGAAGATGAATCAAGTACTGTATCTACTGGACAAGTAGCTCCAATTGTAACATACTTGAATGAGTCTCATATTACGATAATACGTGCATGGATCTATGTTCAGATGCTGGACCAATGCTTGCATGTGAAAGAACCATGTAGGGACGGTAAACAAACAGGAGCCCAATGGGTAAGCGAGATTCTTCATGGATATTCAGATAGAATATATGATGCGTTTAGGTTAGAAAGACATGCTTTTCTGAATCTATGTGATTTATTGAGTGAAAAGGATTGGTTGAAAAATAGTCGGAATATCAAGGTGGATGAACAAGTGGGTATCTTTTTATTGATGATTGGTCACAAGAGTTCTATTAGAACTCTAGCCGAGAGATTCCAACGTTCTACAGAAACAGTCAGCAAATATGTTGATGAAGTGTCGAATGCGCTGATGAATCTTTCATCGGAAGTCATAAAAGCACTTTCCTTTAATGTAGTCCCGGAAGAGATTATGCTGGATCCTAACCACTCGCGCTACTTTAAGGTATGTTTTATATATTAAGTTTGTATCATTAGATACTTGTAATTGAAAATCTTGTATAACACTATAATTTTGAAAAATCACAGGATTACGTAGGTGCTATTGATGGTATACATATTAGTGCTGTTGTGCCTAGGTCGAACCAGATTCCATATAGAATTAGGAAAGGTACCACCACCCAGAATGTGCTATGTGCTTGTTCCTTTGATATGAAATTTACATTCGTGTATGCTGGATGGGAAGGATCGGCCAATGATTGCCGGGTGCTCTCGGCTGCGCTTGAAGATCCTCAACAGAATTTTCCTCGACCACCACCGGGTATTTTCTTTGTCTACCAAGTAGTTTGCTTATGATTACACTGCGGTTGCATTTTATAATGAATATATATTCTAACTGTAGGCAAATATTACGTGGTTGATTCTAGCTATGCAGTACTTCCAGGATTTTTGACGCCGTTTAAAGGTGAACGGTATCATTTGAATGATTATAGAGGTAGAGGGAGACGAGCTACAACAACAAGAGAAATGTTCAACCATATGCACTCTTCACTTAGGAACGTTATTGAGAGAGCATTTGGGGCACTGAAGAAACGGTTCTTTATATTACAACACATGTCTTCCTTTCCAATTCGGAAGCAAGCGCTCATTGTGATTGCTTGATGCACTCTTCACAATTATATTCGCGATCAAGATAGGATGGACAAAAACTTTTCTATTTTTGGTGATCCTAACTACGCATGTGTGTCTGCAGAAGAAGAGGTTGCTCATGGTGTATCGGATGTGCAGGCAAGTGAGATGAACTTGATTAGGAAAAATATTACAAATAAAATGGCAAGGGATTGCAATATGCCTGAAATTCCATGAGAGGAAGGGGCCTTCGTCTAGTTATGCTGCTGCTGTTCTCTCTGTTGTCTTTATGCTGCCCCAAATATGCTGTTAGGACTTTTATGGATGTTGTATCTCCTGCTGTTACCTCTGCCTCACTGCTGGCATGGGAAAGCTGGTTCTACTGCTCTTGTATCTTATTTTTTTTTTTTGTTATTTGTTATTTGTTATTTTTAAGGTTAGATCCCTTCTATTCTGTACGTTGGGCTTTTGGCCTTGCTATTTTCTTTCTTTCAAGCTGTTTTTTGGCCTTGCGGCAGTGTTTCCCTAATAGCTCATTTAGGGCTGTCTTCCCCAACTGATGGTTGGTATTGGTCACTCCTTGTTGACGCCATGCAACTCTACAAGCTGACTTCTGTGTGGAGCTCCAAGCTTCAGTTTTGGTTACTTCTGGGATGCTTAACTACCACTCCCCTGCTTCTTTCTTCGCTTTAGATAGTCGGACATGCTGCTGCACCTCTTCCAGTTCTGCTGCTGTCTTGGCCTCTTGGCTAATCACTCGGCCTCCTTATTTTACTTCTTGTCTATTTTCTATTTTGGTCGTGTTTGTGGCCCTTTTAGATTCTGGTATGGCCATGCTCTGGCCCTCTGCTTTTGTCTACTCTTCACAGGTTGCGACTGAAGACCTTGGGATATCACCATTTCGGTTCCTTGCTGGCCGGCCTGCTAATGCCCAGTATCTACTGCCCAGCTGCTTTACCTCCTTATTTCACCATTGCCTGGCCATTTTGTTTATCAGGACTATTCGGGTTCTCCAACTTCCGACACTTTAGGCCGCCTGTTTGGCCGTCTTTTTATGTTTTTTCCACTATCGCCTAATCCTTTTGTCTTGGGCTGCTGCTGTTATAGTCTAGAGCCGTCTTTGTGGCGTTCTCTTTTGTTGTCATGGCCGTCTCTTGGCCTCTAGGATCGGCCTGTTTGCCGGGATGATGTATCTTGCAACCGGTTCATTGTTGAACCCATCTTGGTACTACGATGCCAATATTGGTTCATGATTTTTGTGTCTGGTTCATACGTGTACCTAGCGATTTGAAAAGTAAATGCAATCTTACCTTTGGGAAAAAAAAATTGGGGACTAATGTTTGTCCCTAGAAAAAAAAAATGTTATAATCATTTTCGTATAGTTGTCACTTAGGTTAGTGAAGGCTTCGTAAAAATAGTGAGACGATATCATAGAGGTAAAAAAATCAGAGGGGAAGGGGCCTTCGTCTGGTAATTTGAGAGGAAAAAGTGAGGTTTGAGCTTGGTTATAAAGAAAAGAAAAGCAAAGAAGAGTGAAAAAGTAAAAAGGAGAGTATGAAGGGACTTGGTTTTAGAGGCAGAGTGTCGTTCACTGAGGCGAAGGAGAAAAAGTTAGAGGTCGCGCTATTTTTCACTTAAGATTGGTTCGAGGAGTTTGAGAGAACGAGAGGGAGGAGTCTTTGGCGGTCCTTTCTTGATTTACACCGATCGGTTGCTTGCTCCCTAATTAGCGTTCGTACAATCCTGGTGAGTCTACCGAAGATCGGTCTAGTCCAAAAGTTACGAATCCGTAGTCGATCGGTCTAAAAAGTTCGAGCTCGATATCCAAGCGTCGTGCAAATGAAATTTTTTTTTATACATATATTAATATAATTTGATGTAATAATTGAACAAATGTGACTTATTTTGATTTAATAAGTTAGAAAGATAAATGCTTCTTAATTAAATGAAAAAATAGAAATAGAATTTTTTGGCAGTTACCAAACGCGTTTCTGTTCTTTTTTTGGATCGAAAACAAAATTTTTTTTCAGTTACCAAACGCGTTTCTGTTCCCAGGAATCATAGCCGGGAACAGAAACACAAAAAAAATGTTTCTGTTCCAAAAGTGTTCCCAGAAACAGAAACGTTACCAAACGCAGCCTAAACGGCCGACGTCGGGGTCGTCGGAAATTTTACGAGATCGATTTTGAGGGTTTTTTTTATGATTGGATTAGTAGATTTGGGACAAATTCAAAAGTTGAAGTTTTTTAGGAGACAAAAAAAAATTATTGATATTTTTGGGACAAAGGCCAAAGTTTGAGGTTTTTTTGGGATTTGATTGGTAGACTTGGGACAAAATCAAAAGTTGGAGATTTTTTACGAGACAAAAAAAAAGTTATGGATATTTTTGGGACAAAGGCTAAAGTTTGAGGTTTTTTTTGGGATTGGGCGTCTTCCTGGATAGAAATTAGTAAATTTTTCATTTTGAATTATTCTTAAAGGAGAAGCTTCAAGTGGCTCCCACCCCGCGGCGGATCATTTCGCGTCCCATTTAAGCACGCGTTATAAAATGAGGAAAAATTGCTAATAGTTGAGATATCGTGGGCCCGTGGTTTACATCTCTTTGACCAAAAGCGCAAACCATTGCAATTTTATGGACCCACATCGAACCTTTAAACACGTCGTCCATCAAGCGCGGAAGATTCCCGCAAGGCAAAGACAAATGCGGAAGTAAATAATAATTCGGAAAATGAAGAAAGAACCAAGAAACTTCGAACTTGAGGTTGGAGGAGTTCAGGAGTTGCGTTGACTTCACAACCCAAAAGCTGGTCTTCACTCTCCTCCTCCTCCTCCTCCTCCTCCGTCATCCTTTCTGAGCACAACGTGATTCTCTGGGAGAGGCCAAGATCGTACTCTGGACCTCTCTGTTTCTACTTCTCTTCTCAGCTCTCGCCATCGCTCTCCACAAGCTATGGTGGACCCCGTTTCGCATCCAGAGGATGATGGCCTCACAAGGAATCGCTGGCCCTCCTTACAAGTTCATCTATGGAAGCACCGGAGCGATCCTCCAACTCAAGAACGAAGCTTCGAGCAGACCCTTGAGCCTTTCTCATGACATCTTCCCTCGGGTCCAGCCTCACATCTCCGCTTGGACTAGAACTTACGGTGAGTTCGCGAAAAATAACGTAATGTTCGTCGTCGGGTTTCTGATTTGTGGGTGTTGCAGGGGCGAATTATTTGTGTTGGTACGGGACTCTGCCTCGGCTGATTGTGACAGAGCCTGAGCTGATCAAAGAGGTGTTGAACAATAAAGACAAGGCCTTTCCGAAACCTGATACGAAAGGGTTTCTCAAGAAGCTCTTGGGCGATGGGCTCGTGGCGTCGGAAGGCGAGAAATGGGCGAAGCAGCGTAGGTTGGCGAATTATGCTTTTCATGGGGATAGCTTGAAGGTACAAATCTACATTTTCACCCAGAAAATGTTATCCAATGTCGTCTTTGAATCACAAAAGATAGAATGCGGTAGCGTTATGAATGAACACAATGACTGACTGAGTAGTTGGAAACAAGATGTTGCCTCAAAATTTTTGGCCCATACTGAAGAATTGAACTGATTCAATCAATGTGCGCAAACGCAGAGTATGTTTCCAGCGATGGTAGATAGCGTCCACATGATGCTGGAGAGATGGCAAAATCAACACCGCAATGAGATCGAGGTGTACCGAGAATTTACAGTTTTGACGTCAGAAGTAATCTCCAAAACTGCATTCGGGAGCAGCTATGTGGAAGGAAGACACATCTTCAAGATGTTAAGGAAGTTGGCCTCGATTGTGTCCAGAAACGCTTTCAAAATAAGGTTTCCAGGGGTCAGGTACTCTTTCTCCTTTCCACTGTTCAGTTTAATTGGTCTGACAAGCTAGGTTGGTTGTTAACAGAATGCCAAACCATAAGTATACAGAACTCGTCTGAGAATTTTTATGCATTCTGGTAAAACCGAGTTGATATGAGGAGGTTTTGGTTACGTTTTCCAGTAAATTGTGGAAGACGAACGACGAACTTGAGTCCGAAAAGCTTGAGAATGGGATACGTGATGCCGTGTTAGAGATAATTAGGAAAAGAGAAGAGAAGGTGAGAGCCGGAGAATTGGATGATTTGGGGAATGATTTTCTGGGACTGCTTGTGAAGGCTTCTCACAGCGACGATGAGAGTGGAAGGATTACAATCAATGATCTCGTTGACGAGTGCAAGACCTTCTACATTGCCGGGCACGATACCACGAACACCATGCTTACATGGACCGTCTTCCTCCTGGCGATTCACCCAGACTGGCAAGATGAAGCAAGAAAGGAAGTGCTCGACGTGTTTGGCAATCAGGATCCAAATCCTGATGGTATTGCCAGACTAAAGACGGTAATTTCCATTCATCCCATGAAGTTCTAAAATATGTTCTGCTATTGCTGTTGTTTCTGCACGGGCGAAACGATTTACATATTAACGTGCTCTCTTTTTGCTGCAGATGGGAATGATCATTAACGAGTCTTTGCGACTGTATCCTCCGGTTATTGGTATCGACAGGAAAGTTGGTACAGAAGCTAGGCTCGGAAAGCTTGTTCTTCCTGCCAACATTGGCGTCTACATCCCGAATTTGAAGCTTCACCACGATCCTCCAATCTGGGGTGACGACGCGCAGCTTTTCAAGCCAGAGAGATTCTCTGAAGGGGTTGCTAAAGCCACCAACAACAATTTGGCGGCGTTCTTCCCTTTTGGCTATTGGGACCTCGAACTTGCGTGGGTTTCAATTTCGCGACCACGGAAGCGAAGATTGCTCTTTCGATGATTCTGCAGCGTTATGCTTTCTCCCTCTCCCCCGCCTACTTTCACTCGCCTACTCAACTTCTCACGACCTGCCCGCAACATGGAGTTCAGGTGATGTTTCACACACTGTAGCATGGTGATGTGTGTGATCAAAGAAAATTTGTATATTCATAATCATAAGACGGCTGAACTTGTCGTCTTAGCATATGCAGTCATATATTTTGGGGGAAAATCGTCCAAAAAGCCTTTATGTTTTGTGTCGAAAAGGATCAATTTGGCTGAGTTGGACCAATGCATATGATGAATAACTTATTGAACACCCTATGTACGTGCAAAAAACGAGTTAGCTAAAGCCTTTCCGAATTTCTAGCACTACTCTGAAGTTCTCCGTCTCTTCCTCAACAATGAGACGTTCTCAGCCTACCCAGGCAAAGTACTTCCAAGAAGACGGGATTTGCCAAAACTTCCGAGACCTCCTTCCTCGCTCCCTCACCAAAAAGGCTGCATCTCCATCTCTCCCTGCCAATACCAAGGCTTTCGGGTCGCCTCGAAGCTCTTGAGCGGCATCCTCGCTTGCCAAGACCACTTATGAGCCCAAGACCAGCGTCCTCCTCTCGCCACCCCCAAGCCTCACGCCACGTGGTTGAAGGCCATCCTCTTCTGGCTCTTGAACTGGACCGAGTGTTGGGACAGCATAGCAGAAACCCAATATATTCACTTAGGAAGATCGTTAAAAGAGGGACTTCGATTCGAACCTGTCAATATGTCATAAGTGGCTCATAACTTATTAGTTTAACTGGATATGTTGACAAGCTTAGAATTTGGCTCTCTCTTGGCGATCACTCTAGGTAAAGGTACATGACTTCTGTCACGTGTTATCAACAAATGGTATCATAGCTGATAGTTGATTGGTGCTCCACCGGCAATCTTTTCTGGTGGCAATGATGGATTTGGGCTCCCGGTGTTTGGTGAATATCTTGAGAAAGGAATTTTTCCGCATCGATTGGAAAAAGTTTTGTTTAGTGATTTGTAAGTCATCTTTCATCATCAAATGGTCATCGATTACTCAAAGTACTCTTTTAGGGGGTTTCGACTAAGTGGGTTGTTGCGAAACGCCAAGAGATGCGCAAATTCAAACGCGTAATAACAATGATGAAAGCAAAATAAAGCACGACACACGATATACGTGTAAAACCCAAAACGGGAAAAATCGCGGGAGAGAGGGGTTTCACTATCTTTAATAACGAATACAAGCGTACCATTAAAGATCCAAAGATCAGACAAGAAGAAAGTGAAAACAAATGGTTTCGGGGCAGAAGCTAAAGTAAGCAGATCCAAGATATCTTTTTTATAACCCATATTTAAGAAACCCTAATACAAAGTGAATGGTCCAAAATAACCTTATTACAAATTTGAAAGTCAGAATATAACAAATCTCCACCTTGACTTCAAATCTCCAGAAGAGCATTTTGCCAAACGCCATAAGACCACTCTCTCTCACCTTCAAGAGTGACCACACAAGACCACCCGCCAAACGGCAGAATTAATGACGCACACCCCTAAGCCTATGTGAGCATACTCGATGTAGGAAACAAGATATGAATCGCCATCAACACCGCTTAAGCAACTCAAATGGTGAGAACGCCAACCAAATCCAAACAATGCTTGAACTTGGTCAAAGGAATTGGTTTAGTCAACATATCTGCTGGATTATCCGCTGTAGGTACTTTCTTCACTGTTACTGTACCTTTAGCAACATCATCACGCATAAAGTGATAACGAATATCGATGTGTGTCGTTCTCTCGTGATACATCGCGTTCTTGGTCAATTGAATCGCACTTTGGTTATCGCAAAAGATAACGGAGGCTCCCTCCTGCTTCACCCCAAGTCCTGTAACCAAACGCTTCAACCAAAGAGCTTCCTTTGCTGCTTCCGTTACTGCCATGTACTCTGCTTCGGTGGTAGATAAAGCAATTGTATCTTGTAAAGTTTCTCTCCAACTAACTGCGGAACCACCAAACATAAAAACATAACTTGTCAAAGATCTCCTTTTATCGAGATCACCTGTATAGTCAGAATCAACGAAGCCAACAACTGAATGCCATGTATCATAACCTCTATCAAAGACCAAACCAACATTTGAGGTACTCCGGATATATTGACGAATCCACTTCACTGCTTGCCAATGAGCTTTACCCGGATTTGCCATATACCTGCTTACAACACTAACTGCTTGTGAAATGTCTGGACGAGTGTACACCATAGCATACATAAGACTACCCACATCACTAAAATATGAAATTCGAGATATTTCATCATCTTCTTTAATTTTAGGTGACAAAGAAGCAAAAAGTCTAAAGTGGGATGCCAAAGGAGTACTTACCGGTTTAGCATTCTTCATACCGAAACGTTCAAGCACTTTTTCAATATGCCCCTTTTGTGAAAGGTATAACTTCCCAACCTGTTTATCTCTACAAATTTCCATACCTAGAATTTTCTTAGCAGCTCCAAGATCCTTCATCTCAAATTTCCTACTAGTTGCTTCTTTAACAACTGTATTTCTGACATGTCATTCGCTGCAATAAGCATGTCATTCACATACAATAGCAGATAAATAAAAGAACCATCACGCAATTTTTTATAGTACACACAATTGTCATGTGCACTTCGCGAGTAGCCACGACTTAACATAAAGCTATCAAACCTCTTGTACCATTGTCGTGGAGATTGCTTGAGACCATACAAAGAGCGTTTCAACCTGCAAACTTGATCTTCTTTACCCTCAACAATGAATCCCTCAGGTTGAGACATATAAATTGTCTTCTCAAGTTAGCCATGCAGAAAAGCAGTCTAGATATCAAGTTGCTCAAGTTCTAGATCATAAAAGGCTACTAAAGCGAGCAACACACGAATGGAACTATGTTTCACAACTGGAGAGAACGCTTCATTGAAGTTGATCCCTTTCTTCTGACTAAAGCCCTTCGCTACCAAACGTGCCTTGAATCTTTCATCTTCAACCCTTGGAATTCCCTCTTTTTTTTTTGAAAATTCACTTGCATCCAACTGTTCTTTTGCTTTGATACCATTTGTTGGGTGCACACAGCGGAAGTCCGATATTTTTTTCTGGGGAGATCGCCAAGAGGTTCTTATGAAGAGACTCCATCTCTTTATTCATCGCAACAAGCCACTTCTCAGATTTAGAACAAATAGTAACTTCATGAAACGTAGAAGGTTCTTCAATACCAAGCTCTTCAGCAACTGTAAGAGCATATGCTACCAAATCAGCAAAACCATACCTTTGAGGAGGCTTAATTTGTCTTTTAGCTCTCCTGCAGCTAAAGTGTGAGGTTGTTCAACTTCTTCTACTTTTTCTTTAATCGAATCTGAGTCTTGTTGCTCACTGTCACTTTCTAGCTGAATAAGAATATCTTTAGAGGTTCTTTGTGGATGCTTTACACTAAACTCTATCTCTTTCGCTATATTCTCTTCTTGAATATATGTAGACTCAACAACTTTTCTTTGATCTAGCATAAAATTTTCATCAAAAGTAACATTTCTACTAATTATAAACTTTGGTGACTGAGGGTCAGAACACCACAATCGATATCTCTTAACCCAATCTGCATAACCAATAAAAATATCTTTCTTGGCTCTAGGTTCAAGCTTAAAGCGGGACATCCAAATATTTTCAATACAGAATAATCAGAAGGTTTACCAGACCATACCTCGTTTGGAGTCTTACATTCAATTGCAGCAGAAGGAGAACGATTCACCAAATAACATGCCGTGTTCACGGCTTCAGCCCAGAAATCTTTATCAAGTCCAGTATTAGAAAGCATACATCTAGCTCTTTCTAAAAGTGTTCGGTTCATGCGCTCCGCCACCCCATTCTGTTGAGATGTATACCTGACTGTTCGATGTTGAACAATCCCTGAATTTTCACAGTACTTATTAAAAGCACCTCCGCAAAACTCAAGACCATTGTCTCTTATCAGACGCTTTATCTTCTTACCAGTTTGATTTTCAATCAATATCTTCCACTTCTTGAACGTATCAAAGACGTCACTTTTACGATTCAAGAAATAAACCCAGACTTTCCTAGAAAAGTCATCAATAAATGTCAGAAGATAAACTGCACCACCTTTAGATATTGTCGTGACCCTCTTAAGGCGGAGCGTAAGGTGCCGTCGAGGGGGCTAATGGGCCGCCCGATTGCTGGCTTAATCGGACGCGAGCCTCTCCCAAGGTCCATTATCCAAATCGCAACGGCTGGATATACGTGGTCGACCTTTAGTGTGGTCTAGTGACATGTGATACTTGTACATGCCAAGGAGTCGCCACCAATCGTTTCTTGGAGGGTACGATCGGAAACCCCATCGAATAGTTGGGAGCTGTCTATACGATTCGACGAAAACCAGAGAAATGGGTTCGGGGACTTAGTTATGCCAACTGCTAGAGTTGACGCCCTTTCGGTACCTAAGCTGAATGGTTTATCTGATCCTATGATTTCATACAGGCGAGTGGGGTACAGATCCTAAATCTAGGAGTTCATGCAGATGGGAATGACTACCCTATCACTCACAATCAATGAAAATAAATGCGCAAATCAAGGATCCATAACATGCGGATAAAGCACATGAAATCAGCATGGCATCCCTAATGAGGCCCTATTAGCCTAGAGAAATATCAATCAAGGCTTATGAGTGTTTTTGACATGATTCGCCTATGAGGGCAAAATTGTAATTTTGAACAATTCGGGGACAATTCACCTCGAAAGGGTAAATTTTTCATTTTAGATGAATTGGGAAGTCAAAAGATGGGGGAAATAGGATTGGCCATCAATCCAATCCATTTCCTATTTTTCGGGAATTTCCAAGAGTTTTCTGGAATTTAAAAGTGATTTTACCCTCGGATGGGTAAAGTCGTCATTTTGGACAAAGATGAGAGCTGAAAATCTCGAATATTAGGGTTGATCGTTGTCGCGACCCTCTTGAGGTTGTCGGGCTCTCGAGGGCTAATGGGCCGTCCTGTCTGGTCGGACGCGGACCTCTCCCAAGGCCCATTACCCAAATCGCAACGGAGGTATGCGTGATCGACTTTCAGTGTGGTCTAGTGACATGTGCTAAGTGTGCATGCCATGGAGTCGCCACCAATCATTTTTTTAGGGTATGATTGGACCACCCAATCGAATAGTTGGGAGTTTCTATTCAATTCTGCGAGAACCAGAGAAATGGTTTCGGGGACTTAGTTACACCAACTGTCAGAGTTGATGCCCTTTCGGTACCTGAGTTGACTGAATTTTCTAGCCTGAGATTCATACGGATGAGTAAGGTATGAACCCTAAATCTAGAAATTCATGTAGATAGGAGTGATTATCCTAGCAATCACAATCAGTAATAAAATGCCCAACTTAAGGAATCTAGATATGCAAATAAATCACATGGCATTCCTAGTAAGGTCCTATTTATCAATCACAGCTCAAGAATGATTTAGCTGTCCTAGCCATTCTACACACGATCTAACCTAAGAAAAGCATTAGGAAGCATCGAAGGAGTTCGAGAGTACTCACATGGGGTTCGCCGTGCCCTGGTTTGGTCTTGGACGAGCTATCGAGCTCATGCCGACCCGATTATATTTAGGATCCACTCGGCGTTTTACACCATGAAATCATGTGAAACAAAAACGAAAATATTCAGCAAGGGGCATTTATTGTAGATGGTGGTCGATCTAATTGGACGTCAAGACTAAAAAAGATGTAGAAATTTACAAATTAAAATACTCGAATGACATTTTTTTGCTAAATTCAACTCTATGCGTCGTGAAGAAACACATGCAATTGAACTTGAATTTTGACTATTTATGAGTTCAAAATGTAAAAGAAATTAAAATAAAAATATTGACTATTTTTCTATATTTTTACGACAGCGAACGCTATTTTTCTTCATTTTTCATGTATTTTTCTATTTTTGGAAAATATTAAAAAATATTAAAAATTATGAAAAATTATTTTTTTTTTATCAAAAATGGTTCCTTTAGCTTGGTCAAGGCTACCAAAGATGATTTTTTAATTTTTTTTAACTTTTTATAGATTTTTTATGAATTTTTTGAAAATAAACTATGAAAAACTGATCAAAAATCAGGTGTCAACAACTGCCCCTCTTTGAGAGGAATTTCGTCAGAGGTTTCTCTCAAAGACAAGGTGACACCTGTGTTCCGATCAACTCGACTGGGAAAAGAAAAGAAATCATGACATCCAATTTTCATGCCCATCAATGTGTGCTTTTCCTTAAAAAGAGATGTGCTCATTCAATTCCCTGATATGATGTAAGAAAGTTAAGGAGTAGATAGACTTCCCTGCCCCTTACCTGCCGAATGCTTGCGGCATTTGCTGTGTCTGATGGGTTCAAGTAGATTCCTAAGGACTTGTCATCGGAGTGTCTTGGGGATGTTAAGCTCTGACCTGTATGGTAGGTCAAACCATAATGGGATTCCTAACTGATAGGAACCTAAGGAAGACGCATCCCACATTTGGGAATTTGACAAGGGTTTTGATCCGTGTGGTGGACTAAACTAGAAATGGCTTGCCTAATGTAAGGCTTATTAGGGAAAACGACTCCTCCCGCGTTCGGGATTCATCAAGGTTTTGATCCGTATGGTGGATCGGACCATTGGGTTGATCCTTCAGGCGGTTTCTACCAGTCCTTTGACCCTTCAGGCGGTTTCTACCATTCATTGACCCTTCATGCGGTTTCTACCATTGAGTTGACCCTTCAGGCGGTTTCTACCATTGGTTGACCCTTCAAGCGATTTCTACCATACATTGACCCTTCAGGCGGTTCTACCATTGTTTTGACCCTTCAGGCGGTTTCTACCATTAGTTGACCCTTCAGGCGGTTTCTACCAAACATTGACCCTTCATGCGGTTTCTACCATTGTGTTGACCCTTCAGGCGGTTTCTACCATTTATGAGATTCCAAATTGATATGAATCAAAGGATGACGTACCCACTCTTCGGGGCTAGTCGGAGACTCGATCATTCTGTGGATCGGTCTTAGAAAAGATTTGCCTACTAAAAGGCTTCACCCAAGGATGACGCACCCAGTCTTTGGGGTGGCCAAAAGTCCTGCAGAAAGCTTAGACTTGAAAAAATTTTCCTCGCCAAGAAGATATTAGTAATCTTTGGGAAGACAATAATTGTCTAACTGACAAAATTCTACGACTTAAGTTTTAGTCATGAAATGTGCATTTTGATTGTTGGAGGTTATCCAAAACATTCCTGCCATATACAGATGTGATCATAAATTCCTTGCACGGAAACTCTAGATCAAATAATTTGAAAATTTCAAAAAGAGTTTGCTCAAAACATCCATTGGAGTATTTCTCACCCAAGAAGGCTCCTCACTGCTCTGTGATAATGATCTTTAATGGGGAAAGTGCTCAATTTCCTACCGACATGTGCCTGGGTTTCAGGATCATTCGCAACGCATACATTTCGACCGATCAGGAGGTCTTTCACGGGAACGTAGTGTTAGGCTTGGATATCGGTTTCCAAGGGGGACTCACTTTTGAGTCAAGGCCGTTGAACGAAATTTTTCACTATCTGCTCCGGGTTTACAAGTCAAGAACCCTGCAAAATGAGAAAGAAATAGTCTTGCTCGTACTTCTTTGAGCTAACTTATACATTAACCCAAGTGTCTTAGTCAGATAAGACTACTTCAGGGTTGTAACATTGGAAGGATTGGGGACCGAAAAAGGCTTATTTTTTGCCCAGAAATTGTGAAGGGTTTGACATTGGTGATCATTGCAAATTTGCCACATGTTCTTCGAAGAACATCTCCATTTCTTGAAGTGTACACTCCTCTTTTAGAGCGCACAAGGATGTTTAAAAGCGTCTCTTGTTACATTAAGAGACCGTCTGTTTGTGTGTTTGCAATTTGAGCACGACATCATTTGGAGAGTAGTCATCTTGATCTAACTCCTTTGCAGGGTCTTTTCATCGTCTCTCTAGACTTTACTGGGGATATTTTGAATAGACATCAGCCTTGCTTTTTACCAGGCACTTTGCTTTTTCTTGATGTCTAGGGATTTTTCTTTTCCCCCTTTTTTTAATCCCGTGTTTTTCTTTTCTTTTGGAGCTAGGATTTTCGGCAATCATGCTAGATATGCAACTTAAACTTTGGCACGCTTCCATTCCTAGAGTGATGTTGCCTTTGCTTTGGAATATGCAATGATCACCAATAGGTTGATGAAATGAATTTGCTGGCTCAACTTGGTTGTGCAAAGGATAATAGTGTGTAGGATAGAGAAATGAATTATTCTAGTCATCCTATGACACTTGGATTATCATATAAATAACACACAAAGATTTATGTTAGTCCGAGCAAGAAAATTTCTAACCGTTTACTTTCTGATACTGTTGGGCTAACCTTCATTTGCCCCAATGTGGGGTGGTTCTTGACAGGGTTGAGAATGAAAATCGTCGTTCAATGGGGTTCTCAATGGGCATCTGTAGTGTTTGGAATGAAGAAATAAATGCCTCTGTCATCTCGATCCATGTAATCGTTGCGAATGACCCTTATATCCATAGGTTAAGGTTTCGCTATCATTTCCAATCTCCTCATCTCTCAAGTGTGTATGGGACGTGTTTGGATTAGGCTCGCTTCTCTTATGAGAAAATACCATTTTGAACAGTTCAAACGACTCTTGTTGGAAAAATTCATTTCATTTCATCAAGATTTATCCTTCAAAGGGATTTTATGATGCACCATACATGTGTAATTCATGTTCAGACAATCTCATGTTTTAAAACATGAATGTCAATGAAGTAAGAATTCTATTTCTTTTTAGATGTGAGAATCGAATTAATTCTGAAAGTTTTTAATCTCCAATGAATTGGGAAAAGGGATACTTACCTGCCCATCGAGGCTGGAGATCCTGGAGATATAAAAGGGATATGTCATTGTATATTCTAAAACTTTACAAAAATTGGAACGATACATCTTACCCTTGGTCATATGCTCCAACGAGTGTACAAGGGTTGTGAAAATCTGCACTTCACATAGTAACACAAGATTGTTGGGTGTTCTAAAGTTCTTTCGACTTCTTGGTTTTTGGAGAAAAATGAAACTTACATGTCTGCCCTGATGGCGAGCTCCTGCCAAGGATAAATATTAAGCATTATTTTGGGTTTCCAAATTCAAAACAAATTGGGACGATACTACTTTACTCTTGATTTGAATTCCATTCTGCATGCCAATGTGCGGATTGTAGAAGCCGGCCCTCAAGCTTGTGGCCCTGATTTCTTCGTCTGGTTGGGCAACGAATCCACCTCGAGGATTTACGTCGGAGGAGATTCATTCATCTTTTTGGGCGTGTTTCATGCACTGTTTTGTTATTTGAATGCATGGCTTATTGGGTGCCTCATCTCTGTTCATCACCTGAGAGGAAAATGAGAGAACATTATCCCCGCATCTGATTGACAATCATTTAGGAACGATACGTTCTTTTTACCAAATGGGTGGCTCCGCGGTCAAATGTGTTTTACATTGAAATGATGGATTCCATTATGCTCTGCGGATGATAACTATCGCTTCGAGGACTTGCCCCACGGATCAAACGATGAATTTGATGTCTTCAGCTTCGACATGCTTTCCAGATGTAGGAATGGTTTGCCCCCATTTTCAGTGGAGATGGGTTTTGTCGAGTGGGCAAGATCAAAAACTCATCCTAGATTTGGCTTTAGTCGAAGGTTGAAATCCCGACCTTGGATAAGCGAATCATGATTCATCTCCTTCTGCTTCGGATTTGTCATTTGCGTGCTTCACATTTTACAATACCAACTTCACCGCTTGATGAAAATGAATCGATGATTTTCGAATTGCCCCAAGTTCTATAGTCATCTGCGTCGAATCTCTTTGAACTTCATCGGGTGATAGACAAACTGATAAAATGATTTTTCAATCCTGAGATCGAACTCCTGACGTTTCGTACCACTTCCAGTTCACTGACTACCAGGACACAGCACTATTGGCGTCCCTAACTGGTTCGTTTTTTGTTATAAAATTCTTGAAGCAGTTAGCGACCCCTATCGAGAATGAAACAAGCTCAATTTAGAGTTCATAACGACTAAAGGTCCCTTAGAACGATACAGAGCTAACCGTCTTTGAGCTCGCTCGGGCTTTTGCTCGCATTTTCCTATGTAAAGCCTTTAAATGTTTTTCTTCGTGGCGTTCAATTGATTCGCCTCGACTCTAATCTAACAAGGGATTGTTGTACTCAAGCATGATGATGCTCGCAGGTAGTACTGATCGCTGCCCCGGATTAACTCTAGGCATTAAGGAAGATTATCTTGCATGGAAGACTTTATGACAGAAAGATTAATGATACATCCATTCACATGTGCCTAGTTCCCTTGAGGATTCTCGGTGATCAGCCAGCTACACCATGAATCAGACATATAATCGTCATTTTGGATCATAACTTCATAAGTCCATCAGTTTTAAACTGATCGATCCAGATATGGAGCTCCTCATCAAGGAAATCTTTTGATTCTTCGAGCAACTGATATTCGGGTTGACCATCATCGCTTGGCGTTGAAGGATTCCTGTTTCTGTTGTGAGCGATCTGATTCTTCGAGCTAGAACCTTCGTCGTTGCTCGAGATTATAAGAGGATGATTGATCGGTTCACTATCAAAAGCACCTTCCATTTGGGAATGGGAGAAACAAAAATCCTCAAAGCATCCGCCCGCTTGATCTTCCGAAATCATATGCCCAAGCCGGGCAGATCTTTGAACACTAGGCGCAATATGTTGATCGGGGATAGGAAGAGCACTAGCGAAAAGTTGCTGCTCAAACCAAGGAGTTCGTACCTGCTGCACTTGTGGCATATACTCTTGAGGGGTGCTGAGATGATTCGGGGGAATATTCTGATTAGCGCCCAAGTAGTCGATGGTGCTGCTACCAGCTTGGTCGGTGCCTAGATTCGGCAGGGTATTTCTTACTTCAGGGGCATTGTAGTTATAGCCATGCCTAGTGTTTAGGCACAAGTTGAGTTCTTTCAGGTTCAGTGCTGTGTGGCGCTGTCTTAGCGCCCTTCTGTAGCTCTTGAGGTGACTCGCGACTCCATCTTTAGTGAGTCCTGGTATGTTCATGATCTCAAGTATGCGCGTTGGATATGCTGAGTTGATCCCTAGTTGCTGAACCGCACTAAGGAACTTGAGATGAAGCTCGGGGGACCAATTGACCCTCGTCTTCTTGCGACCCGGAACAGTGTTGACAAGTTGGCTATTGCTCTCTGGCCTATTTCCAGTAGAATTTGATCGAGCCGGAAATTGTTGTAGAGGGAATTCATCAGCTTTGGATTGGTCGGTCGTGATAGTAAGCTCATCATTAAGGAAACTCCAATCATGGTGACGCATATCACATCCTTTAGAAGGCATCGATATTGACTTCGTAGAATTGATTTGTTCATGCATATCTCCAACAAAATCCGATTGTATCGAAGATGGTTCGAGGGAGTGGGGTGGTGAATGAGCATTTTCAATCCTCATATAAGGCTTATCAAGGAACATTTCGCCGAGAGTGATAGGGCCACCGCAATTAAGGCAAGCGATAGTGCTGTGAGCTTTCTTATACCTCATGTTCTCCGCTCGAAGCTTTTCGTTTTCCTCCTTTAGAATCGCAAGTTCTTGACGTCTGTGTTGAGCCCTCAATTTGGCTCGCTTATTTTGAAACCAAAACTTGACCCTCAAAGGTTTCATCCCTAGCTTCTGGCCCAATTCATTTCTTTGTTTCATGTTCGGGAGAGGGCATTCACTAAAGAAAGCTTCAAGCTCTTGGATTTCATTCTGAATGTGGCACTGGCGACGTTTCCTTTTCCGGGATTGACCATCGATGCTGCTGTTGTCGTCGCTGCTGAGATCCTGAACTTCGTTGCCGAAAGGGTTGGGTTCTGTGGTTCTGGTACCAGACGCCATCCTGGAATCTTCGAGATCTCTCAGTAGTTCATTTTCTGAGATTTTTGGATCAGTCGCCTCTAGCAACTGATGGTAACCCTCAAACATGTTGGATCGAAAAATGTTCGATCAATTTTTGCTCACTCAGGGTTCTCTACTCTCTCATGTATGCTCACTCTCTCTAAATTTTCTTTTGAGTGGTTCTGTATGCCCATTGTCGCGACCCGTCCGAAGGCGGACGCGGCTAATGGATTACCGATCGCGGGTCTTGGATCGGCGCGGGCCCTCCCAGGCCCATACCAAATCGCGGCGGGAGTATTTTTCAGAAGAATTCGACGATAAGAGTCGATCGCTTTCGACCTTAGTGTGGTCGTGGTGGCATGTGCAACTTGTGCATGCATTTGGAGTCGCCACCGGTTTTTCTTGGAGGGTAGACCGGAAACCTTACTGATCGATTGGGAGAGATCGATCAGTTCTGCAGAACCAGAGATTTTGGGTTCGGGGACTTGGTTACGCTGGTGTCATTACCAACGCCCTTTCGGTACCTAAGTTGATTGAATTTTCTGCAATTTTTCTCAAAATTTTTTTGAATTTTTCCTTAATAATTCATTTTTTGAAATTTTTTTTATTTGATTTTTTTTATAAATTTCCTGAAAATAAGTCCCAACTGACGGTCCCTAACTCGCCACGTGGCGTCTCGGTGACAATCGAATCATTTTAATTTTTGTAAAATTCGAAATTCATTTCTTTTAATGTTAAAAATATTTTTTATTCTGAAAATCATCGGATCACGACACGTGGCTCATCTGCAGCCATCCAATCTAGTATTTTTTGTTTTTGTTTTTGTTTTTATAGGACGCAACACAATGCAAAAAATAAAGAAGATATTAAGTCATTATACAACATAAACATAAGCAAAGGAGATGGGATCCAGTGAATTTTACGACGTCGGAGTCCGTCGGTGCTCGTGTAACAATGTGTGGGGGTATAAACCACCAGCAGGAGGCTCGGCCTTCCGATTCTGGGGTAGCACAATATAATTTACAGAAAATAAATAAATAAAATACCTTGGACACCAATAGGAGGCTTAGCCTTCCGATTCTGGGTCTTTTATGCGAAATATAGAAATGCTATGACATAAAGTAAATACACAGCAAATATTTAGACACCAACAGGAGGCTCGGCCTTCCGATTCTGGGTCTTTTATGCGAAATATAGAAATGCTATGACATAAAGTAAATACACAATAAATACGAAAAAATACAAAATAAACAATAATCCGAGCTCGGATGAGGAGGACGTTGAACTATTTTCACAAATCCGAACGGTGAAGATGAAGAAATAATTGAGATGAGATTATACACAAAATTTTACCTCGATCCGATGGTCGAATTGATCGAAAACTGAAGAAATACCGGCGGATGAACAGTTCCCGCGCCAGGAACAACTTCTGATTTGGCTGCTGTGCGACCACTTGGAGAGAACTTTTTAAAGATCCGAACGGTGGATATGAAGAAGAGGTTAAGAAGACCCTGCACACAAAAAATCAGCTCGATCCAACGGTTCAATCGGCCGGAAACTCAAGCAATGTCGGCGGGTATACAGTTCCCACGCCTGGAACAGCCTCTGATTTGGCTGCTGTGCGACCACTTTGAGAGATTTGTTTAAAGATCCGAACGGTGAATATGGAGAAGGGATCAAGAAGACCTTGTACACAAAAAATCAGCTCGATCCAACGGTCCAATCGGCCGAAAACGCAAGAAATGTGGAGGGTGGTAGTGTGATGACAAAAAAATGGAAGAGAGAATATGGGGAAAAAAAAATCCGCGGGAGAGGAAGAAGAAGAGGAAGAAGAAGAAGAAGAAGAAGAAGAAGAAGGAGGAGGAGGAGGAGAAGGAGAAGAAGAAGAAGCCACGGATGATGGGGGGAGGTGCCTAAAATACTAAAAATAAAATAATAAAATAATAATAAAATAAAATACTAAAAAGTAAAAATAATAAAATAATCAAAAGTGAAGACAAAATGATTAGTCCCCTTTTCTTTTAAATGATGATGTTTTCACTCCTTTTCCTTTTAATCATTACTAATATTTTTGCCAAATTCAATTTTATGATGATCAAAGAACACCTAAAATCAAACTTGAATTTTACTATTTTTGAGGTCAGAAAATGGATAAAATAAAAATAAAAATACCGAATATTTTTATATATTTTTGTGACCTCAAATGTTATTTTTCTTGATTTTCTTGATTTTCTTTTTCTTTTTTTTTTCTTTTTTTTGTATTTTTCGAAAATATATTAATAAAATGAAAATTATGAAAATTATTTTTTTGGTCAAAATGGTTCATTTAGCTTGGCTAAGGTCACCAAAATTGATTTTTCAATTTTTCAACTTTTTATGGATTTTCTATGAATTTTTTAAAAAAATAAAAATAAAAATAAAAAAGTTGATCAAAATTTAGGTGTCAACAGCTGCCCCTCTTTGAGAGGAATCTCGTTAGAGGTTTCTCTCAAAGATAAGGTGACACCTGAGTCCTGATCGACTCGACTCAGGAAACTAAAGGAAAATGAGTCATGACATCCAATCTTCATGCTTGTCCATGTATGCTCTTTCTTGAAGGGGGGAAATGTTCATGTGACATGAGAGAGTGAGATAATAGAGAGGCATACATGCCACTTACCTGTTCGATGTTTGTGCGATTTTCGCGGTGTTTGATGGATTCAAGAGAATTTCTAGGAACTCGTTACTAGAGTATCCTAGAAAGGTTAAGCTCTGACCCGTATGGTAGGTCAAACCATAATGGGATTCCTAACTGATAGGAATCTAAGGAAGACGCGTCCCATTTGGGATTTGCTAAGGATTTTGACCCGTATGGTGGATCAGACCATTGAGTTGACCATTTAAGTGATTTTCACTATTGGATTGACCCTTCAGGCGGTTTCTACCATCATTTTGACCCTTCAGGCGGTTTCTACCATCATTTTGACCCTTCAGGCGGTATCTACCATTCATTTGACCCTTCAGGCGGTATCTACCATTGATTTGACCCTTCAGGCGGTTTCTACCATGAGTTGACCCTTCAGGCGGTTTCTACCTTTGATTGACCCTTCAGGCGGTTTCTACCTTATTTTGACCCTTCAGGCGGTTTCTACCTTGTGTTGACCCTTCAAGCGGTATCTACCTTATTTTGACCCTTCAGGCGGTTTCTACCTTGGTTTGACCCTTCAGGCGGTATCTACCTTGTGTTGACCCTTCAGGCGGTATCTACCTTATTTTGACCCTTCAGGCGATTTCTACCTTGGTTTGACCCTTCAGGAGGTATCTACCTTTAGTTGACCCTTCAGGCGGTATCTACCATGGTTTGACCCTTCAGGCGGTTTCTACCTTTAGTTGACCCTTCAGGCGGTATCTACCATGATTTGACCCTTCAGGCGGTATCTACCTTGATTTTGCTTTGAAAAGGGGTCTCATGACGAGGGTTCTCCACGTCCGATGAGACTGCCTAAATTTTGAGAAGGGGTCTCATGACGAGGGTACTCCACGTCCGATGAGATTGCCTAAATTTTGAAAATGGGTCTCATGACGAGGGTTCTCCACGTCCGATGAGACTGTTTGATATTTTTGAAAATGGATCCTAGGACGAGGGTTCTCCATGTCAAGCTAGGACTGCTTGATTTTTTTGAAAAGGGGTCTCATGACGAGGGTTCTCCACGTCCGATGAGACTGTTTGATTTTTGAAAAGGGGTCTCATGACGAGGGTTCTCCACGTCCGATGAGACTGTTTGATATTTTGAAAATGGGTCCTGGGACGAGGGTTCTCCACGTCTGCTGGGACTGTTTGATATTTTAAAAATGGGTCCTGGGACGAGGGTTCTCCACGTCTGATAGGACTTTTTCTTTTAAAATGGTTTTTCTTCCCCTCTTTTTTTAGAGATCCCGAAGTTTGTCGGGAATTCAGTTTTTGAAGCAGTGAAAGATTTTATTTTGACAAAGCTTCACTCGAGTCTGTTGAGGCGACATTCTGGGAGCTGGGTTCTCCAGGTATCCTGCAGAAGTTTGAGCCTAAAATATTTTTCTTCACCAAGAAAACGTTAGTAATCTATGGGAAGACCACGGCTGTCCATTTTGACAAAACCGTATGATTTAAGTTTTAATCATGAGATGAGCATTTTGATGCTGGAGGTTATCCAAAGCATTCTTGCAACATGCAAATGTGATCACAAATCCCTTGCACGGAAAATATGGATCAACAGTTTGAAAATTCCAAAAAGAGTTTGTTCAAAACATCAATTGGAATATTTTTCGACAATGAGGTCTTCTCACCTGTTTTGCGATAGTGGTTTTTTATAGGGGATGCACTCAATTCCCTACTAACCTGTGTCTAGGTTTTAGGCTCATTCGCAGCGCATACATTTTGATCGGTCGGGAGGTCTTCCACGGGACCGTAATGTTGGGCTTGGATATTGGTTTTCAAGAGGGACCCGCTTTGGAGTCGAGGCCATTGTATGAAAGTCTTCACCATCTGCTCCGGATTTACAAGTCAAGAACCCTGCAAAATGAGAAAGAAATAGTCTTGCTCGTACTTCTTCGAGCTAAGCAATATGTTAACCCAAGTGTCTTAGTCAGAGAAGACTGTTTTAGGGTTGTAACATTGGTAGGATTGGGGACCGAAAAAGGCTTGTTTTTGGCCCAGAAATTACGAAGGGTTTGACATTGGTGATCATTGCAAATTTACCACCTGCCATTTTCCTCTCTGCACCTTCAGTTTTTGGGATGCGCAACCGATTTTGAGGTGTGCACCAGCTCTTCAGAGAGCGTTTCGTCGCATTAAGAGACTGATGACTCTGTCTGCGTCTCTGCTCCACGCTTGACACCATTTGGGGAGTAGTTTTTTTGATCTGACTCCTTTAGGGATTTCCTCTTTTCCCATCCGGCTTCATTGCGGATCAATCAAACAACTTACATGAGTATCGGCCTTGCTTTTACCAGGCACTTTGCTTTTTCTCGATGGTGTGGATTTTTCTAATTCATTTTCGAAATCCCACTTTTTCTCATCTTCATGGGATCGTGTTAGACCTACGATCAAAGGTCTAACAAGGTTAAGCATTAACTTAGGAATTTTTTTTGCAAACCCTAAGTCTTGAATTCCTTCGTTTCTGAAGTGATGCTGCATCCGTCTTGGAATGTGCGATGATCACCAACGAGTTTATGAAATGATTTTGCAGGCTCAACTTGGCTATGCAAAGGATTCAGTGTGTGGGATAGAGAAATGAATACTTCTCATCATCCTATGGCACTTGGATTACCATATAAACAACACACAAAGATTAATGTTAGTCCGAGCAAGAAAATTTCTAACCATTTTCTCCTGATGCTGCTGGACTCACCTCCATTTTGCCCCGATGTGGGGTCGTTCTTGACAGAGTTAAGAATGAAAACCGCCGTTCAAATGGGTTGTCAATGGTCACCTGTAGTATTTGGGGATATGAAACGAATGCCTCCGTTGTCCCAATCCAAGTAATTGCTGCGAATAATCCCTACTTCCGTAGGTCCAGATTTTGCTATCTGATCCGCTCCACTCCTCTCTCAAGTGTGTATAGGACGTGTTTGGATTTAGGCTTTGCCTCTCGTCTTTCGAGGAAACGTCCTTTTGAAAGTTTTGAACAACTTTTGATTGGAAAAATCTTTTTCATTTTCTCAAAAAATTCTACCCGTTAAGGGGATTTTAGGATGCACCATGCATGTTCTTATTCATGTTCAGACAACCTCCTGTTTCAAAACATGAATGCCAATGAAGTTAGAATTCTATGTCTTTTCTAGACATCAGATTCTGAAAGCTTTTCTTTTCTTCTCTGTTTTTTATTCAACATCTTCAATGGATTGGGGAAAGTGATACTTACCTGTCCCCCGCGGCTGGAGATCCCTGAAAATGCAGAAGAAACATGTTATTGTACGTTCACGAATTTTTCAAAAAATTAGAACGATACATCTTACCCTTGGTCGTGTAGGGGTGTGAAAACCTGTTTCACCTTGATGGCGATCCCCTGTCAAAGACGGGAATTAGTTGTTAGTTTGCGTTTCAAAATTCAAGGGAAATTGGAACGATACAGCCTTGTTCTTGCTTTGTGTTTCCATTTGAACACAAACTCGCGGCTTGCAGGATTTGGCCCTCTATCTTGTGTCCTTGATCTCCCATCTGGTTGGGCGACGAATCCTTCTCAAGAATTTGCACTGGATCAATTCATGCTTTTGGACGTACTCTACGCCATTTTCCAGGGTACCATTTCATCCACTAGGTCTTATAATCAAAAACTATCTCCTGAAATCCTGACTTCTAAGGCCAATGATTCTATTCGCCTCCCTGTTAGCGCGCTCTTTTCATTTGAGGCTTTCAGCGCTAACGACTTCCTGCAAAATGAGTAAAAACTCATGTTAGGCATGTGGTCTTCGAAGACCAAATTGGAACGATACAATGTTACCGTTCACCCAAATTCGTATCTTAGGGTTTGATTCTGATGCGGACGACTCTGTTATTGCGTCCATTGACTTTGCCAGAGGAGAAACGTCCGGCGTACAAATGATTCACTTGCCCCAGTTAGGCATGGTTTTGCTGTTTGTCATCTCTGGATTCGATGACCCTGGTCTGATGCGCTTTCATGGGGGATCATGAGAGTTTGCCCCCATTTTCGATAGAAATGAGCCTGAGCCTTATCAAGATGTATACAATACAAATAGATCCCTAATACAATCAATCTAAGGGACGAGATAGAGAGGATCTCAGCAAAAATTAATCTTATACAAGAGAACTAAGAATGTCAAATCAATCAAAGGAATGTGGTCCGAACACTTGGAGATGCCCCAGTTCCAGTCTTCGAGATGTGACTCCAGGATCACCGATTTTTTTTAGGTGGTTTTAGATATACCAGCCATCTAAAGACATGCACATGAGACAAGTGAGGATAAAACTTCTAAAAATCAAAGGATTTGGCACCTAAGGTCAAGGTTCCCACCTCGAGTTCTAGACAGAGCAGATTCCATTGCACAACTATCGTTGCATTGGGGCTCGATCCATAGTTCGAAGTGAGCGAAATTAAAAATGGATTACCCCGTGTTTTTCCTCACGGAGGTTCCATTTTCAATTCCTTCTATTGTTTGTTTATAGGGGCGCCCGGGGTTTTAGGCGCGGTTGTGTGTGTTCAGGTGTCGTGATCATCACAATGCAAGTCATGCATAACAATTTATCAATCAGCGCTTCAAATCACCCACACAACATACATTCCTACGCCAACCTGCATAAAACAATGTTAATCACGGACTACACCCCTTATTTCTCAAATCTGCAAAAACGTTTAACACCTCAAGGGTTAAAGTACATACTTCAATTTGAAGAGCGTCTACATAAAACATGTCAGAAAAACCAATCAACTTTTTAATCGGCTCAAGTCCACTAAATGGTTAAGAACCAGTCCCCAGCGGAGTCGCCAGCTGTCGCGACCCGTCCGAAGGCGGACGCGGCTAATGGATTACTGATCGCGGGTCTTGGATCGGCGCGGGCCCTCCCAGGCCCATACCAAATCGCGGCGGGAGTATTTTTCAGAAGAATTCGACGATAAGAGTCGATCGCTTTCGACCTTAGTATGGTCGTGGTGGCATGTGCAACTTGTGCATGCATTTGGAGTCGCCACCGGTTTTTCTTGGAGGGTAGACCGAAAACCTTACTGATCGATTGGGAGAGATCGATCAGTTCTGCAGAACCAGAGATTTTGGGTTCGGGGACTTGGTTACGCTGGTGTCATTACCAACGCCCTTTCGGTACCTAAGTTGATTGAATTTTCTGCAATTTTTCTCAATTTTTTTTTGAATTTTTCCTTAATAATTCATTTTTTTGAAATTTTTTTATTTGATTTTTTTTTATAAATTTCCTGAAAATAAGTCCCAACTGACGGTCCCTAACTCGCCACGTGGCGTCTCGGTGACAATCGAATCATTTTAATTTTTGTAAAATTCGAAATTCATTTCTTTTAATGTTAAAAATATTTTTTATTCTGAAAATCATCGGATCACGACACGTGGCTCATCTGCAGCCATCCAATCTAGCATTTTTTGTTTTTGTTTTTGTTTTTATAGGACGCAACACAATGCAAAAAATAAAGAAGATATTAAGTCATTATACAACATAAACATAAGCAAAGGAGATGGGATCCGGTGAATTTTACGACGTCGGAGTCCGTCGGTGCTCGTGCAACAATGTGTGGGGGTATAAACCACCAGCAGGAGGCTCGGCCTTCCGATTCTGGGGTAGCACAATATAATTTACAGAAAATAAATAAATAAAACACCTTGGACACCAATAGGAGGCTTAGCCTTCCGATTCTGGGTCTTTTATGCGAAATATAGAAATGCTATGACATAAAGTAAATACACAGCAAATATTTAGACACCAACAGGAGGCTCGGCCTTCCGATTCTGGGTCTTTTATGCGAAATATAGAAATGCTATGACATAAAGTAAATACACAATAAATACAAAAAAATACAAAATAAACAATAATCCGAGCTCGGATGAGGAGGACGTTGAACTATTTTCACAAACCCGAACGGTGAAGATGAAGAAATAATTGAGATGAGATTATACACAAAATTTTACCTCGATCCGATGGTCGAATTGATCGAAAACTGAAGAAATACCGGCGGATGAACAGTTCCCGCGCCAGGAACAACTTCTGATTTGGCTGCTGTGCGACCACTTGCAGAGATCTTTTTAAAGATCCGAACGGTGGATATGAAGAAGAGGTTAAGAAGACCCTGCACACAAAAAATCAGCTCGATCCAACGGTTGAATCGGCCGGAAACTCAAGCAATGTCGGCGGGTATACAGTTCCCACGCCTGGAACAGCCTCTGATTTGGCTGCTGTGCGACCACTTTGAGAGATTTGTTTAACGATCCGAACGGTGAATATGGAGAAAGGATCAAGAAGACCTTGTACACAAAAAATCAGCTCGATCCAACGGTCCAATCGGCCGGAAACGCAAGAAATGTGGAGGGTGGTAGTGTGATGACAAAAAAATGGAAGAGAGAATATGGGGAAAAAAAAATCCGCGGGAGAGGAAGAAGAAGAAGAAGAAGAAGAAGAAGGAGGAGGAGGAGGAGGAGAAGGAGAAGAAGAAGAAGCCACGGATGATGGGGGGAGGTGCCTAAAATACTAAAAATAAAATAATAAAATAATAATAAAATAAAATACTAAAAAGTAAAAATAATAAAATAATCAAAAGTGAAGACAAAATGATTAGTCCCCTTTTCTTTTAAATGATGATGTTTTCACTCCTTTTCCTTTTAATCATTACTAATATTTTTGCCAAATTCAATTTTATGATGATCAAAGAACACCTAAAATCAAACCTGAATTTTACTATTTATGAGGTCAGAAAATGGATAAAATAAAAATAAAAATACCGAATATTTTTATATATTTTTGTGACCTCAAATGTTATTTTTCTTGATTTTCCTTTTCTTTTTTTTCTTTTTTTTGTATTTTTCGAAAATATATTAAAAAAATGAAAATTATGAAAATTATTTTTTTGGTCAAAATGGTTCATTTAGCTTGGCTAAGGTCACCAAAATTGATTTTTCAATTTTTCAACTTTTTATGGATTTTCTATGAATTTTTTTTAAAAATAAAAATAAAAATAAAAAAGTTGATCAAAATTTAGGTGTCAACACCCATGAAACGTTCTTTAAACATGGATGAAGATCATCAGGCAAGCGTTGCTCCCAAGATTTCGTATTTCCCGCTTTGTCGTCTTCTTTCTTCTTTTCAACGTGGAGGGACACCAAATCGATTTCCTTTTCTCGATATCCATGTCTGTCTCCCACTTATTTTCAAAAAGGTGGAACTACGCTCGCCTCCTGCTCAGTTTTTTAATATGATGGGACCGCCAAATCCTTTCGCAACTTTTTTCGATAGTTGCGCTTAACTCCCTCTCAATTTTAATATGGTGACACCGACATATCTTTTTACAACTTTTTTAGGTTTATCAAGCCTGAAATCGCGGACTGGGACAGATCTGATGGTTCACCGAAAGAGCCACCACTGCTTTACCCAATTAACTTGGCTCCACGAGCATTATTGCTGTGCCTTTCTTCATTCTCGAGTTGCTATAAAAGGAGGAGTTAATGCAGAGAAGATTAACACTCTTACATAATTGCCTTTTCTTATTAATCACTCTACCACACTCATCTTCTTCTCCCTCACTCCAACGAAAATGACCTCCTCTCCTATTCGCGCTTTCTCGGCCGAAATTTTGGCCCAGTGGGAAAAACTCTATAACCTCCTCGGTCGAGGCTATGCTCATATAGCCGATCACCCAGAAACTGAAGATGAAATCCGCATTTTGCTCGTGGAAATAGACACCACCTCCATCGAGGGCACTAATTTAGAGAGGGAATATAGAATCTTCCCAACCCTCTTTATAAACTTTTTAGAGACTTACCGTGTCGCTCATCGAAAAGCTACCGTGGCTCACGTTTTGCGAGCTCGCTATGAGGATCGGTCCAACTGCTTGGTGTTGGCCAACCTTGTGGCCGATAGTCACAGAAAGGCTGTTGAGTTCGCCAACAAGCGAGTCTCGATGTTGCTTCGCGAGAGGGGAAATTTGGTGGAGCGCTTGGCCTTATCCCTAACCACCTATGAGCACGACCGTCGTAATGTCGTGTTGAAGTTTCAATGTGAGTGGCAGGAAGAAAGGCTTGACAGCATTACCGCGGATATAGCCCATGGGAGAGGACTAGTTCGGGACCTGGAAATAGCCGCCGAAGATCACGGGACCAAGGTTGCCGAGCTTAAAGGGGAATGTAAACGCCTTCTTCTTAAGCTTGCAGATCTCGAGTCTCGAGGTGGTGAGTATAAGCAAAGCATCAATAATATGGAGGGCCAACTTGGTTCCTTTGTGATGCTAATTAGGGCTCATTGCGGTTTTATGTTTCCACCCCGATGATTTGTATGATCTGCTTTTAAGGTCCATCGATTGAGCGAAATGAATGAAAGCTCTAATGTGTGTGTCTCAACTTCTGTATGGCTGACTTTCTCGAACACCTGACCACTCTCAACCTAGGCAAGCTGCGCTTTGACATTGATGATTCGAGCGTGTACATCTTGATTTTTTAATCTTGCTTATGATCGGATAAAGGAACCTCCCACCGCGATTATCCACAAAAAGACTTCTCTTCTCTACTTGTTTTTACCTGTTTCAAATGAAAAGGCAGAATCAGAAGAAAGAATTTGAAAAATAAAGCATAAATCCTTTCAATTTTATGCTTACTTGTGATTAATAGGGATAAGAGCTTTTACAAGGGTTTTGGCCTTGTGCAAAAGCTTTTATCAATATTCCTCAAATGAAAGCATATCATTGAAAGGAATGTAATTCACGATAATCGCCTTTGATCAATTCCAAGAAAATCAATGGAATGTTCAAAAGTACACAATTACGATGTGTTTTAAATTCAATTGAAGATACGGTATCCAAATTAAAGCCGTTTGCTAAGAACAAGAGTAATTTGGATATCTATCTTTTCATTAAATTTGAAAAAAATGAATACTCTTGATCAATTATTGTGGATTACCAATGATGCAAAACATGCATGAACCAATTCAAGTTTATAGTTCCTTCTGGCGAAATTGGGATTGTATTGCCCTATACGGCCAAAAGGTTGTATAAGACTTCCAATTTCAATTTCATCCAAAGGAATTATAAAATTGATTTTGGAGTATTCGAGTGATTAGAAGAAATGCCACTATCACATTCGAATGACAAGTCAATAGAAATACAACAAATTTCAATCTGAATGTATATAAACACAAATAGATCCCTAATACAATCAATCTAAGGGATCAGATAGAGAGGATCTCAGCAAAATAAATCCTATACAAGAAGGCTAGAAATGAAAATTAAAACAAAGGAATGTGATCTTAATACTTAGAGATGCCCCAGTTTTGATCTTTGAGACGTGACTTCAGGATCACCTATTCCAAATTGTCATCTTCATTAGATGATACCTCAATGATGTCCATAGCAGGCTCTTCTTGTCCACTTGGCGCTCGTAATGGGATGACACCATCTTCATCTTCCATCAAGAACATTGGGAGGAAAACACACCTATCTATCCTCAAAATGGCATTTAATCCAATCACCGGAATTATGCAATGAATATAATGATTAAGAGCTGTAACAAGTTCGAGGGATAGAAAAGTCTTACCAACCAAACTTAAGAGAAAATCAAGCTTCTCCGTATTTTTAGCAGTGTTAGGTATACTAACCTTCCATAGACAAACGCATGAGACAAGTGAGGGAAAACTCCTAAAAATCAAAAGATAGGGCTTGGTACCTAAAGCTAAGGTTCTCACCTCGAATTCTGGGAAGAGCCGATTCCATTGCACAACTATCGTTGCATTGGGACTCAATCCATAGTTCGAAGTGAGCGGAATTGAAAAGTGGATTACCCCATGTTTTTCCTCACGGAGATTCCATTTTCAATTCCTTCTATTGTGTTCCTAAAGAGGGCGCCTGGGGTTTTAGGCGCAATTGTGTGTATTCATTGTGTCGTGCTAAAGCAAAAGACATGCATTTTATTTAACAATCACCGCTTCAATATAAACATCCACACAATCATACATCCAAAACTCCTGCCTGCATAAAACAAAGTTAACAAGCACTTCACCCCTTATTTCTCCCGTCTATAAAAACATCTAACACATTCGTTAGCATATACACCTCACTTTCGAGAGCATCTGCATAAAATTAGGTTAGAAGAATCAATCAACTTTTTAATCGACTCAAGTCCACTAAATGGTTAAGAACCAGTCCCCAGCAGAGTTGCCAGTCTGTCGCGACCCTCTTGAGGTTGTCGGGCTCTCGAGGGCTAATGGGCCGTCCTGTCTAGTCGGACGCGGGCCTCTCCCAAGGCCCATTACCCAAATCGCAACGGAGGTATGCGTGATCGACTTTCAGTGTGGTCTAGTGACATGTGCTAAGTGTGCATGCCATGGAGTCGCCACCAATCATTTTTTTAGGGTATGATTGGACCACCCAATCGAATAGTTGGGAGTTTCTATTCAATTCTGCGAGAACCAGAGAAATGGTTTCGGGGACTTAGTTACACCAACTGTCAGAGTTGACGCCCTTTCGGTACCTAAGTTGATTGAATTTTCTAGCCTGAGATTCATGCGGATGAGTAAGGTATGAACCCTAAATCTAGAAATTCATGTAGATAAGAGTGATTATCCTAGCAATCACAATCAGTAATAAAATGCCCAACTCAAGGAATCTAGATATGCAAATAAATCACATAGCATTCCTAGTAAGGTCCTATTTATCAATCACAGCTCAAGAATGATTTAGCTGTCCTAGCCATTCTACACACGATCTAACCTAAGAAAAGCATTAGGAAGCATCGAAGGAGTTCGAGAGTACTCACATGGGGTTCGCCGTGCCCTGGTTTGGTCTTGGACGAGCTATCGAGCTCATGCCGACCCGATTATATTTGGGGATCCACTCGGCGTTTTACACCATGAAATCATGTGAAACAAAAACGAAAATATTCAGCAAGGGGCATTTATTGTAGATGGTGGTCGATCTAATTGGACGTCAAGACTAAAAAAGATGTAGAAATTTACAAATTAAAATACTCGAATGACATTTTTTTGCTAAATTCAACTCTATGCGTCGTGAAGAAACACATGCAATTGAACTTGAATTTTGACTATTTATGAGTTCAAAATGTAAAAGAAATTAAAATAAAAATATTGACTATTTTTCTATATTTTTACGACAGCGAACGCTATTTTTCTTCATTTTTCATGTATTTTTCTATTTTTGGAAAATATTAAAAAATATTAAAAATATGAAAAATTATTTTTTTTTATCAAAAATGGTTCCTTTAGCTTGGTCAAGGCTACCAAAGATGATTTTTTAATTTTTTTAACTTTTTATAGATTTTTTATGAATTTTTTAAAAATAAACTATGAAAGACTGATAAAAAATCAGGTGTCAACAATCGTCCACATGACCCAAGCCCTAACTTTGAGCAATTTTCAGGACTTGACTGGAATGGGAAAGATGATTTACCCTTTGAGGGGTAAAATCATCATTTTGGGGAAAATGATGAGATTCGAAAACCCCAGTAAGAGGATTCGCCACCTAACTAGCCATATCCTGATCTAGGCATTTATCGACCTTATTTCGCAATACAAAGCAGGGGCGAATTACCCCTAAAGGGCATTGTCGTCAATTCTTGGAAGAACGGATGAGAAATCTCAAAAATAGGATTGACTAGTTGTCCGTGGTCAATCCTCAATTTTTGGGGATTTCTGGAGTGTCTAGGAATTTCCCACTATTTTTCACATTTTTTTGGAATTTTTTGAAATTTTCTAGCATTTTTTTTATTTTCTAGGATTTTTCTGATTTTTTAAATTTATAAAATCATTTTCGGATTTTTTTTGTTATTAAAATATTATTCGGACCGGGTCAACCCAACCCACTCGGGTCGAAAACCAGGCCCAGACCCGAATCCGCCGAGCCAAAGCCAAAACGACGCCGTATCTGCGCATTTTTATTTTCGGATTACCCTGCTCTGATCCGACGGCCCTTATTGCACCACGTGGCTAATCCACGATTGCAGGATGGTCTGACTAGAACCTACGGTTCAGATTTGAATGGATACTTGACCAGAACCGTCTGATCTGACTACTTAATCCTACGGCCTCGATTAAAACCTAAGACTCGATCTGGACCGCCCATTCATACTAACCTAAACGACGCCGCGCTATTACTAATCTAAACGGCACCGTTTCACCATATTTTTATTTCCCGGTTTAAAACTATTTTCAGATAATCCCTAATTACTAATCGGACGGTCACCGTTTATTAGACTCGATTAACCTAGACCGTCCGATCTACCTATTCGAATAACGGATCCTTAACTGCCTGCTGACTGGACCGACACGTGGACCAATGGCCGACTGCCACCTAAGCTTTTGACCGGTTGACTGCGCCATGTCAGCTTCGTCTTCAACCTCGTGACTCCGGCGGAATGGACGGCTGTGCTTCTCCGGTGATGATCCAACGGTGGATCCTTGATGAAATCATGCGAGACCAACGGCAATCGACTCTCGATCGATCCTAGTTTAACATATCTAAGAATCGAAGCATCCTATTTACGGAATCAAGAACATCACGCGAATTGCCGAGTACGGCCATGGAGATCTAATAGCTCGATTCATAGCAAATCATGGCAATTTAATCATAGAACAACATCAATGGAGGTTCAGGAGACTTATCTCGAGCTCTGATTGAGCTCGCTCGGCCCAGATTTGGCTGGGCAAGAATGAACGGGGGCCGGTTATAGAGGTTGTTTTCGAAGACTCGATTCGAGATATTCATGCAAAGTCAATGCGAAACAGACACGCGACGATGGTCAGTGACCTTCTAGGAACAAAATGCCCAGGATAATTGCAAGAATAAGTGTGAAACAAGCAAAACGCCATTGATGCACAGTGAAAGGTTTGAAGCTGCGCCTCACCTGTTTTCGTGGCCTCAGCTCGCACGGTCGACGACGATAGTTTCCTCATAGTAAGGGAAGCTTCCTGACGGCCCTGTCGAGCTTTGGTTCAGCCTGAGAAGGCCCAACCCGCGCTCTGCAAATCTAAGCTCAAACCTTCGACCACCGCGAGGGAAGGTGAGCTCTATCTCTCAATTCAGTTTCTCTTTCTTCAACCGAACTAACCAACCTCCTTTCGCGAAGGCTCCTGCAAGCTTATGTAGCATTTTGAGTTTTGTCGCCGAACAGGAGGGGCTCAACTGTCTTGAAATGGCACGTGTTGGCACGTGCCATTTGGTCTAAACGGCGTCGGGGAGGATGGGCATTCCGTCCAACCCCGTTTGGTCCTCCGGCGAGCTATATTTCATGCGAATTTGGCATGAATGTGGTCTGAGTTGACTTCCGCAGGTCCGCCGCTTGACCGGTCGATTATTCGCTGCTCCGGAGGTCACTGGTCTTCATTCTGGTCCCGATTGACGGGGATTGGCCCAAGGAACTAAATGCCCAACATTGCTTCTCCAATTGCCGTTGATTTGTCGATCAATTTCCTCTTTGAAATTACATCTTCCACTATTCACTCGTGCACAAGCATGATGAAGAAGAAGACACTGTAGCGGACCGGTTCGACCTGTCCGACAGGCGGTCTGACCGGTCTGAACGGGTTCGGAATTACAGTTTTCGAAATTAGTTGAAATCTGTTGGGAATTTTTGCAATTAAACTTCAGAATCGAATCTAGGGCATGGATTTTATCTAAAAATATGATTTTGCCAAAAAGTTCATATCAATTTCTACGAAAATCCCAAATTTTTAGGTAATTACAAATTGGGGGAATTGTGCAATTGAGGGTTTAAATGATCAAATTGGGTCAAACCCCCTATGCCATTCAATTCAAAATGATGAAAACCCTTGGGCAGCATGTTTAATTTGCAATGATAGTTCTTGAATTGAAAGTAATTTCAATTATGCCTAATTTCAAGGACTAATATGCAATTAAGCCTGTAATTGAGCAATTTGTTCGAACAATTGGGCTAAATTGAAGTGGGGAACAATCAGATTGAATGTCAAGGTCCTTAAAAATGCCAAAATTGTAAATAACAAGACTCAATTGATATTTTTTTCTCAAATTCAATCATATGTGTTACAAAGGAACACCTAAAATTGAATCTGATTTTGGGTTTTTTGTGAGGTCAAAAAGACAAGGGATTTAAATGAAAAATATTGGTAATTTTTTCATTTTTTTGTGATCTCAAATTCTATTTTTCTCGAATTTTCTAGTATTTTTCTATTTTCTAAAAATACTAAAAAATACGAAAAATATGAAAAATTATTATTTTTTTGTCAAAAATGGTCCCTTAGGCTTGGCCAAGGCCACCAAAGTTGATTTTGTAATTTTTTAACTTTTTATGGATTTTTTATAATTTTTCAAAGAAATGACAAAAAAAGGCTGATCGAAAATTAGGTGTCAACAACTGCCCCTCTTTGGGTGGAATCTCGCGAGAGGTTTCTCTCAAAGACAGGTGACATCTAAGTCTAGATCGACTCTACTGGGGAGTAGAAAAATGAATCTTGACCTTCGATCTTTCTTGTCTTGCTGGTAAATGCTCTGCTTGTCTTATCTTTGCAAACAGGAGAGGGAGGGAGAGAGAGGCGAGGTAGAAATACTTACATGTTACTTACCTGCCTGACGCTCGTGCGGCGTGCGCAGCCTATAACGGGTTCAAGTGGATACCTAGGGACTCGTCTTTTGAGCATCCTAGGGCAATTAAACTCTAGCTTGTATGGTAGGCCGTACCAGAGTGGGATTCCTATACTTGACAGGAACCTGTGAATGACGCACCCAGTCTCTTAGGGATTGTCAGGGTTTTGATCCGTATGGTGGATCGGACCATGAATAGGACTACTCTCTGCTAGGAACCTACGGATGACGCACCAAGTCTCTTAGGGATTGTCAGAAGTTTTGATCCGTATGGTGTACCTAACCTTTAGGCTTTACCAAATGAGCTATTCTGGGTTTATGGATTACCTAGAACCTCACAAAAAGCTGATTTTGAAAATTATCCTTTCGACATGCAAGACGTTATTCTGGGATTTGGGGATTCCAAGTATCATGCAGAAAACTTGAACCTGCAAAAACTTTGATGAGATTCTTCTGGGATCTAGGGGTTACCTGAAATCTCGCAGAAAGACGATCTCGAATATTGTCCTTTCGACATTGAATGTGACATTCTGGGATCTGGGGACTCCAGGTATCCTGCAGAAAGCTTAATCCTATAAATTTGAAATCTCACATATGGATGATTTCGAAGATTGTCCTTTTGACATTGGAGGTGACATTCTGGGATCTGAGGACTCCAGGTATCCTGTAGAAAGCTTAAACCTGTAAATTTGAAATCTCACAGATGGATGATTTCGAAGATTTTCCTTTTGACATTGGAGGTGACATTCTGGGATCTGGGGACTCCAGGCATCCTGCAGAAAGCTCAAACCTATAAATTTGAAATCTCACAGATGGATGGTTTCGAAGATTGTCCTTTTGACATTGGAGGTGACATTCTGGGATCTGGGGACTCCAGGCATCCTGCAGAAAAATAAACTTGAAAGCTCTTCTTCACAGAGCAAGGCATCCTTATGGAATCTGGGGTCACCATGAGTCCTAGAAGCTTAGACCTGAGAGTTCATTACTCATTTGCCAAAACATTAGCCCTCTTGAGGTAATGACGATCACAATGTAAGTAAAAAGGCTTCTTTTTAACCTATACCGTTATGCAAAATGGCTTAGGACGTTGGAAGTTATCCAAAACATCTCAAAGCATACAAAGATGATCAAAGATCCAAGCGAGGCGCATCCTGGATCAAGCAATTCGAAGTCTCCAAACGAAGCTTGCTTTCGAGCATTCCATTGGAATATCTCTGTCAGAAAGGTCTCCTCATCCATTTTCTGACTTGGTCTTTTCATAATAGGAGCACTCGAATTTCCTAATACCCTGTACCTGGGTTTTCGGGGCCATTCGCAGCGCATATATTTAGATCAATCAGGAGGTCTTTTCAGGACCATAATATTGGGCTCGGACATGGTTTCCGAAAGGGGACTCATTTTCTGAGTCAGGTCTTTTGCACACAAGGTTTTCTTCATTTGCTCCGGGTTTACAAGTCAAGAACCCTGCAAAAATGAGAAAGAAATAGTCTTGCTCGAACTTCTTCGAACTAAGCTTAGGCATTAAACCCTATGCTAACCCAAATGCTTTAATCAGAAAAGACTTCTCAAGGTTGTAACATAGGTAGGATTGGGGATCGAAAAAAGCTTGTTTTTTGCCCAGAATACATGAAGGGTTTGATGTTGGTGATCAATGCAGATTTGCTGCCGATCTGGTACCTTGTGATTCGAAAAGCGTCTTCAGTCTTTGAAGCGCATTGGTAGTCTTTTGGAGAACTTCTTTCTCGCGCCAATGTGGTGTCAACACTTGAATGTGACATCGTCAAACTTTATTAGTGGCCTATACACAGATATCATGCCATCTTTTTGGCATTTACAATATCGAATACATGATTCATGAGTGTACAAGTATTTGGAGGGGCATTGGCCTTGCTTTTACCAGGCACTTTGCTTTTTCTTGAAGCCCATAATCGTGTTCTTCTCGCACTTTTTTTTGTGGGATCCCTTCTTTTCTTTTTGGGAACCAAATTTTTTTTTTTAGATGAGTGTGCTAGATATACACTTTGAATCTTAGCACCAGGATTTTTTTTTTACAAACCCTATATTCTGAATTCTTCCGTTCTTGAAGTGATGTTGCTTCCACTTCGGAATATACATTGAACACCAACGGGTTTATGAATCGAGTGTACAGGTTCAACTAGGCTGTACAAAGGGTAAAAGTGTATAGAATAGAGAAACGAATGCTTTTCGTCATGTTGAAGCACTTGAATCATCACAGAAGTTAAAATGACAAGCAACACACGAAGATTGATGCAAGTCTGAGCAAGAGGATTTCTAACCATTTACCTCCTGGTATTGCCGTGCGTACCTCTAGATTGCCCCAGTATGGGGTGGTTCTTGGCAGGGGTAAAGAAAGACACCGTCGTTCAAATGGCTATCGATAGTCACCTGTAGTGTTTAGGATAGAGAAATGAGTGCCTCCGTCTTCCCAATCTATGTAATCGATGTGAAGGGCCCTTGTATCCTCAAATTCAGGGTTTCCTATTCTCACCATTCCCTCATCTCTCGAGTGTATGGGGGACGTGTTTGGGATCGGGTTTGCCTCTCATTCAGAGGGATATTCTTGTTAGATAGCCTAAGCAAGCTGTGTTTCTGGAAAGATCATTTTATTTTTCTCCAGACGTTTTACTCCACAAGGGATTTCAATGACGCCTCATGCATACTTTGAACATGCTTGGACACTTTCTGACCTTGGCAGACATGTAGTAAATGCAAGGAATTTATCATCATTCTTTTATGATACAATGTTTATTCCTGAGTCCAGACATGTGAACGCTCATTCTCTCATTTTTTACCTTACAGGAAGTGAGGGATACTTTAATGTGCTCTTCTTTTGCTGTCTTCTGTCTTCAGTAGACATTCCTGCATGCATGATAAAAGAGATGTTCTAGTGAGTAAAGGCCGGCTTGACCTTTGATGGAACAGATACATATCACCTAGTATTTGGCGTCGATGACCTTCCCTTCTAGGGTTTTGTTTGAATGGGTCTGATTCTGAGTTTGCTTCTCGAAACCCTGCAAAATTGAACACATGCTAGTGTATGCATGGATGCATGATGTGTTTATGCAATGACGATTCGGATTGATCTGGGATAAGCCACATGACCGAAATCTGATTTTATTTCAAGAGTAATACTTCTTCACAACATCTGAATTTACAGGGTGTCCAAATTATTTTTCTTCAGAGTTTATAAGAATCAATGCTCCTCCTGTGAGAATCTTCTTGACAATGTAGGGGCCTTCGTAATTCGGGGTAAATTTGCCTCCTGTATGGACAACATTTGGCAGAGTCTTCCTTACCACCAAGTCGTTTACTTTGAAATTTCTGGCTTTAACTTTTCGATTAAATGACTTGGCCACCCTCTTCTGGTAGCTTTGACCATGATAGATCGCTCTAAGACGCTTCTCATCTATCAGATTCAGCTGTTTATATCTGTTCTTAGAGTACTCGGACTCAAAGAGTTTACCTTCTGATACGATCCTCAAAGAGGGGACCTTAACTTCCACGGGTAGGACCGCTTCCATTCCGTACACCAAACTATAGGGAGTTTCCCCTATAGAGGTCCTGATTGAAGTTCGATATGCCATCAAGGCAAATGGTAGCCTTTCATGCCAATCCCTGTAGTTTTCTGCCGTTTTAGCCAAGATCCTCTTAACGTTCTTGTTGGCTGCTTCCACTGCCCCATTCATCTGTGGGCGGTAAGGGGATGAATTCAGGTGTCGAATACCAAAGTGATCCAGCAGCTCATCGACAATCTTGTTGTTCACGTTGGATCCATTATCTGTAATGACTGCTTGAGGGGTACCATATCGAGAGATGATGTCTCTTTTAATGAACCTTGCCACGTTTCTCGTAGTGACATTCTTGTATGGACTGGCTTCTATCCATTTTGTGAAGTAATTGTCGCGACCCGTCCGAAAGGCGGACGCGGCTAATGGATTACCGATCGCGGGCCTTGGATCGGCGCGGGCCCTCCCAGGCCCATACCAAATCGCGGCGGGAGTATATTTTTAAAGGGTTTGGCGATAAGAGCCGATCGATTTCGACCTTAGTGTGGTCGTGGTGGCATGTGCAACTTGTGCATGCATTTGGAGTCGCCACCGGTCTTTCTTGGAGGGTAGACCAGAAACCTTATTGACCGATTGGGAGAGATCGATCAATTCTGCGGAACCAGAGATTTTGGGTTCGGGGACTTGGTTACGCTGGTGTCATTGCCAACGCCCTTTCGGTACCTAACGCGAGTGATTTTCCTAGCTAAGAATTCATGCAGGCGCAATTTTGGGTGGGGTAGGTTTGATTCAGGATTTCATGCGGATTGGCAGACTGTTCCTATCAATCACAATCAATTTAAGTGAAAGCGCAATCCAGTGTATAAATAAATCACATCAATGCACATCAATTCAGATCAATGGCTTCCTAGTATAACCATAAAGGTTTAAGGAAGGCGTGATTTAGGACCAGGGGCAAAATGGGAAGATTTGGGAACGATTAACCCGAAGGGCAAAATCGTCAATTTTTGGAAGACGATTCGCCCAAAGGGCGAAATCGTCATTTTTAAGAATGATCAGGTTCAAAACACCCGGGATGAGCCTTAGCCAGATGATTGTGGCCATTTCCTATTTTCGGGGATTTTCTTAGATTTTTTTTTAGAATTTTTTGATTTTTTGATTATTATATATATATATATTTTTTAATTTTTTTTTTAATTTTTTTTTAATTTTTTTTTTAATTTTTTTTTAATTTTTTTTTTAAAGATAAACGAAGGCCGAGTCCAGATCGAGCCCAGACCCGGATCCGGATCAGGCTGTCGGGCCTGATCCAATCCGAGGAGGAAGACCCGAACCGGGCCCATTTTGAACCATGAATTCGGGCCCTTTTTTTTTGTTTCTTTTCTTTGAACCTATTGGACCCAACTTGTCTAGACCCAATCCTCTCCCACCAGCCTAACGCCGGCCCGGTAAAAAGGCCCACAAAACCAAATAAAACTCCTGACCAACCCAAACATGAAAGTAAACACTTACTGTTCACCATCTTCAACGTAAGACTCTCACTTCCCTGTTGCACTTCAACTGGCGCGACTCTTCCTCCGCATGCGATTCGAAGCCGTCCGTCATCACCCGTCGACGACCACCACGCTTCACGGGACCCATTCGTCAGACCGCCGGGACTCGCTCGTCAAGACTAGGCCTAGCCGACTCATCATCAATACTCCCCGGTTCGGCTAGCACCGCCTCGAGCTGCTCGCCTTACAAACCTGTTAAGCCTGGTGGGACCTGCAGCTTCCGGCGTCAGACGGCTTCACCATCATGCCCCTATCCACACTGCACACCGGCGAACCCTTCTCGTCGTCATCCTTCACGTTGCCAGCAGCTAGGGCCCCGCCAAGATCGCTTACGTTCCCGAAGACGAACATCACCGCCCCGAGAATAGCATGAAGGCGATGCCGAAAGAAGTGCTCGCTCCGCGGGACGACCGATGCGATGCCGAAGCCCCCGCAGGTTCCCAACGCTTTCACCCACGAATACCACACAGAGAAAGCACCTTCCTTTGCAGATGGCGCGCAGTCCAGCACCAAAACCCTACTAAGCATGCAAGATCCCGCTGTCGTGCTCTGCAAAGTCGCGAAGAAAACACGTGCCCCCCTTGCTCCATGTTTTGTTCCGATAGTAGAATCCAACCCCGCAAGTGATCATCGAGAGACAGGACTCGATTGCACAGTGACGGAGGGAGCGACTGCAGGCTCGTGGCTCGCGGTGGCTGTGCTGGACGTGGGAGTTGGCGGTGATGTCGACGAGGAGAGCGAGGAGGGCGCCGAAGAGAGTGACGAGGCCGGCAAAGGAGAAGTCCTTCCAGGGGTGGTGAGAGGCGACAGCGCTGTCGAAGAGGGCGTCGTAGGCTTCGGGGAGGACATGCACGTGGACCGCCTTGCTGTAGGCGGTTTGGCCTTGGAAGTAACGGGCCAACGGGACGGGGGAGGAGGTAGGCACGTCGGTACAAATCGCATTAGATCCCGGTCCGTTTGGCGCAGAGGCTGGCCGCCAGTGGTTGGCCGGCGTTGCGGCAGGAGCAAGGCATTAGTGTCTCAAATGGTAGCTGCGGCCGTGGCCCCCCCTCCATGCAACTCCTCAGCTCTTCTTTTCAGATGGGCTTCCTCCTTTTATTTTTTTTCATCGTGGAGAGCCGGTACTGTCCTCCCCCACTTTCTTTTATTTTTTTATTTTTATTCTTTTGAGAGCCCCGCTGGATCCGTCTCCACCGAAAGGGAGATGCTCCATTTCTCTTTCTTTACCGTATTCCTTCTTGCTTTCCTGTCCATCTCCTTCCACTATCTCTTTTATTTATCGCTTCTGTCCTTTAGATCGAACCTGTTCATCGGGTGCCAAGAAGATTTTCAAATTGGCATTCTTGCCATTAGTCCCGCGATATCAAAATGGGATAATTCCATGAACCACTAGGCCAAATTTAAATACATAGGCATTATATTGAACGTCAAGATCTTAAAAAAAAATCATAAATTAAAAGACTAAGATGATATATTTTTTTTTAGGCTCGGTTCGGGTTTGACCCGAGCCGAATTTTCAAGATTTAAAGTGACACACTTGAAGAGGGAATTAAAACAAAATTATTGAATATTTTTGTGTATTTTTCTGACCACGAATGGTATTTTTCTGATTTTTTGGGTGTTTTTTAATAATTAAATAAATACAAAAAATTATTAAAAATTACGAAAAATATTTTTTGTTCAAAATTGGTTCTTGAGGCTAGGCCAAGGCTTCCAAAGTTGATTTTGTGATTTTATGACCTTTTTTGATATTTTTAATTAATTTTAAAGAATAAAAGTCATAATAATAAATGGTCAAAAATCAGGTGTCAACAGCTGCCCCTCTTTGAGAGGAATTTCGTTAGTGGTTTCTCTCAAAGATAAGACGACACTTGATTCCTAATCGACTCAACTGGGAAAAAGAAATGCTATGACATTGAACCCTTAAGGCTCTTTGATGAAAGCTCAAATTAACCCTCGGTTCGCTCTAATAATTTGGACATGGGCCGGAGTGAGAAACTTACCTGAACCTCACCTGTCGCATACTGCCGGTGGCGACGAGTTTCAAGAAGATACCTAGGACTCATTTTTACCCTAGGGAGATTAAGCTCTGACCTGTATGGTAGGTCGTACCATTACGGGATTCCTAACTGGTAGGAACCTAAGGAAGGCATATCCCACGCCTTGGGATTCGCCAAGGATTTTGATCCGTATGGTGGATCGAACCAGAAATGGTTCACCTACTGTAAGGTTTACCTAGGGAAACGACTCTTTCCGTGTCTGGAATTTGTCAAGGTTTTGATCAGTATGGTGGATCGGACCATTAGGCTGATCCTTTAGGCGGTTTCTACTTTGGTTTGACCCTTCAGGCGGTTTCTACCATTGTTTGACCCTTCAGGCGGTTTCTACCTTTGTTTGTTTTGAAAAGGGGTCTCATGACGAGGGTTCTCCACGTCCGATGAGACTGTTTGATATTTTTGAAAATGGGTCCTAGGACGAGGGTTCTCCACGTCATGCTAGGACTGTTTGATTTTTGAAAAGGTTCTATCCTCGCTCCTTCTTTTGAAAGATCCCGAAATTTGCCGGGAATTCAGTTTTGAAGCAAAGAAAGATTTTATTTTGACAAAGCTTCATTTGATTCTGTTGAGGCGACATTCTGGGAGCTGGGTTCTCCAGGTATCCTGCAGAAGTTTAGGCCTGAAAGATTTTTCTTCACCAAGAAAATGTTAACAATCTTTGGGAAGACAATAATTGTCCAATTGACAAAATTTTATGACTTAAGTTTTAGTCATGAAATGTGCATTTTGATGCTGGAGGTTATCCAAAGCATTCTTCCAACATGCAAATGTGATCACAAATTCCTTGCACGGAAAATCCGGATCAACAGTTTGAAAATTCCAAAGAGAGTTTGTTCAAAACATCAATTGGAATGTTTCTCGACAAGGAGGTCTTCTCACCTGTTTTGAGATAGTGGTTTTTATAGGGGATGCACTCAATTCCCTACTAACATGTGCCTAGGTTTTAGGCTCATTCGCAGCGCATACATTTTGACCGGTCGGGAGGTCTTCTACGGGACCGTAATGTTGGGCTTGGATATTGGTTTCCAAGGGGGACCCGCTTTGGAGTCGAGGCCATTGAACGAAAGTTTTCACCATCTGCTCCGGGTCTACAAGTCAAGAACCCTGCAAAATGAGAAAGAAATAGTCTTGCTCGTACTTCTTCGAGCTAAGTTATATGTTAACCCAAGTGTCTTAGTCAGAGAAGACTGTTTCAGGGTTGTAACATTGGTAGGATTGGGGACCGAAAAAGGCTTGTTTTTGGCCCAGAATTCGTGACGGGTTTGACATTGGTGATCATTGCTGATTTGCCTCCTGTCATTTCCTTTATGCATCTTTAGTCTTTGAGGTGTGCAATCGATTTTGAGGTGTGCACCAATTCTTTAGAGAGCCTCTCTTGTTGCATTCAGAGAACGATAACTCTCTCTATGTCTTTGTTCTGCGCTCGGCACCATTTGGGGAGCAACCCTTTTGGATTTGGCTCCTTCAGGGATTTCTTCTTTTCCCATCCGGCTTCATTTCGGATCAATTAAACAACTTACACGAGCATCGGCCTTGCTTTTACCAGGCACTTTGCTTTTTCTCGATGCCGTGGATTTTTCTCATTCACTTTTGAAATCCCATTTTTTTTTATCTTCATGGGATCGTGTTAGACCTACGATCAAAGGTCTAACAAGGTTAAGCATTAACTTAGGAGTTTTTTGCAAACCCTAAGTCTTGAACTCCTTCGTTTCTGAAGTGATGCTGCATCCGTCTTGGAATGTGCAATGATCACCAACGGGTTTATGAAATGATTCTGCAGGCTCAACTTGGCTATGCAAAGGATTCGGTGTGTGGGATAGAGAAATGAATGCTTCTCATCATCCTATGGCACTTGGATTACCATATAAACAACACACAAAGATTAATGTTAGTCCGAGCAAGAAAATTTCTAACCATTTTCTCCTGATGCTGCTGGACTCACCTCTATTTTGCCCCGATGTGGGGTGGTTCTTGACAGGGTTAAGAATGAAAACCGCCGTTCAAAGGGGTTATCAACGGTCACCTGTAGTGTTTGGGGGATATGAAACGAATGCCTCCGTCGTCCCAACCCATGTAATCGCTGCGAATGGTCCCTACTTCCGTAGGTCCAGATTTTACTATCTGATCCACTCCACTTCTCTCTCAAGTGTGTATAGGACGTGTTTGGATTAGTTTTTGCCTCTCGTCTTTTGAGAAAACGTCCTTTTGAAAGTTTTGAACAATTTTTTATTGGAAAAATTTCTTTCATTTTCTCCATGAATTTTACCCGTCAAAGGGGATTTAATGATGTCCCATGCATGTTCTTATTCATGTTCAGACAACCTCCTGTTTCAAAACATGAATGCCAATGAAATTTGAATTCTATGTCATTTCTAGACATTAGATTCTGAAAGCTTTTCTTTTCTTCTCTATTTTTTATTCAACATCTTCAAGGGATTTGGGAGAGGAATACTTATCTGTCCCTCGCGGCTGGAGATCCCTGAAAATGCGGAAGAAACATGTTATTGTACGTTCACGAATTTTTCAAAAAAATTAGAACGATACCATTTACCCTTGGTCATGTATTCTAACGGGTAATACATGGGATGTGAAAACCTGTTCGTCTGTAAGGCGATTCCCCTGTCAAGGATAAATAACGAGTATCAATTCATATTCTCAAATTCAAGACAAATTGGAACGATACAACTTTACTCTTGGTTCTCATCCCGTTCTGATATTGCGTATTGATATGAACAACATCTATCAAATCCGCCTACCCATTCTTGGAGTGTTTGCAACATCAATGGTTCATCTGCCCCCAGTTAGGCGACGTCTGTTCTGTTATTCGAACAAATGGCTCCTTGAGTGATTTATCCACGTTTATCACCTGAGAAGGGAAAGAAAGGAGACATTACTTCGGTATTCGATTGAAGATCGTTTAGGAACGATACATCGTTTTACCAAATAGGTGGCTTCGCGGCCAAACGTATTTCGTATTGAAGGGGTAGATCCCATTATACTCCGCGGGTGATAGTCATTGTTCGGGGAACTTGCTCCACGGATTAAGCGATTAATCCACGGCCCTCGGCTTGAAGATGCTCAAAGGGTGATGTTGACACTCACGCGCAATTAGTTCTAGACATTAATGAAAGATGTTCCCGTGGGAACCTTACAGTGCGATCAACAACATATTCAATAGGAGTGTTCCACCTCTTTCGTCTAAGCATTTTTCATCGAGTAACCATGCCTTGCATCAGACGTTTGGTCACCTGCCTTGCGTCACCACTGCGATGGTCCTCCGGCTCCAAATTGATCGAGCCAAAGATTAAACTCATCGCCAAGGAAATTGCTCGGGTCTTCGAGCCATTGATGTTCAAGTTGGGTATCAACGATTGTTGGGGGCAGATTTCTTTCATTGCCTTCGTTGTGAGGGATTGGAGTCTTTGAGCTGGAACCTTCATCATTGCCCTGTTGGGGTTGAGACATACATTCCCGAAGAGTATTGATCCAAGTGTCCAGCTCCTCATCAAGGAAATCACCTGTTCTTTCTAGCCCTTGGTGCCCAGATTGGGTGTCGTCAACTGTAGGCGAAGGATTCCTCTCTTTGCTCTCGCCGTGAGCAATTTGACCCCTCGAATTGGAACTTCCTCCGATGACCGGCATGTTCATATGTGCACTCTCTACCAATGCCAGATCCGCTTCAGGGACAGCATTAATGACTGATTCGCGCTCAAACTGAGGAATTTCTATGTGCTGGAACTGTGGCATATACTCCTGAGGAGTATTGAGATAGCTCGGCGGAGCATTCTGATTTGGGTTAGAGGAGTCGCTGACACGACTGCTAGTCCCGTCATTGCTGAAACACGGTTGGGTGCTCTTGGCTCTCCAATCATCGTGGTTGTAACTCTGCCCAGCACTTGAGCTCCAACTGGCTTTATGATGGTTTAACGCTATCCTTCCATCCCTTAGCAATCTCCTATAGTACTTGAGGTGAGACTCAACGTTAATTCTAGAGAGCCCCGGCACATTCATAATCTCGAGTATGCGCAGTGGGCAAGCCGAATCAACTCCCAGTTCTCGAATTGCATCAACAAATTTGGTGTGAAGCTCATAGGTCCAGTAAAACCTTGTTCTCTTATCACCCAAAATATCGTCAATACTTCGGTAGCTATTCTCTACGGGATCTAGTCGTTTCAAAAGTTGTCCAGGGAGGGACTCACCGACTTTGGATTGGCTGGCTGCGACAGCGAGTTCGTCATTGAGAGAATTCCCCCTGTGATGATTCATATCCCATTTCTCAGAGGATGTTGGTGTTGATCTTATGGTGTTGACTTGCTCATGCAGATCTCCGGCGGTATCTGGCTGTGTCGGAAAATGCTGTGGAGAATACGGTAACAGCTGAGCGTTATTCGTCAACGGGGATGGTTCATCGAGGAACACCTCGCCGAGGACAACAGGATTACCACAATTAAGGCAGGTGGCCTTGGTCAGAGCTTCCTTATATCTCGCGCTTTCAGCTTGAAGCTTCTCATTCTCCTCATTCAGGACCAGTAACTCATGGTCTGCGTATTGCTGTTTCACCCGGGTTCGTTTGTTGGCGAACCAAAACTTGACCTTCGAAAGCTCTAATCCTATCTTTCGGCTCAACTCCATTTTCTGTTGTCTGCTTGGAGTGGGGCATTCATTGAAGAAAGCTTCGAGCTCTCGGATTTGGCCTGGAGTGTGGCGTTGTAGTTGCTTCCTTTTCCGGCTCCGGTCATCATTGTATACTCCTTCTTCGTAGCTGAAACCTAGAATTTCATCGCTGGAGGAGTCAGTCTCTATGGCCTTCGGGCAGGATTCAGCTCCAGGATCTTCAAAGTCTCCCAGCAGTTCGTGCTCAGAAATGTCCAGGTCGGGCGTTTCTAGCAGATGGGAATAACTTTTAAACATGATGGATCGGGGTATCTCGGGCTGATCTAGTTCACTCAGCTTTCTCAATTCGCTCTTACATGTTTGCTCACTCTAGAAATTTTCTCAAGTGATTGTGCGTGTCCTGGAACCATCCTTCAGGCTGCATATGAAGACCAGCAAGCAAGCGCTCCTCCCGAGATTCTGCAATTACTCATCGTCTGTATTCCCCTTTCTTTTTCCTCGTGATAGGATCACAAACTCTCTTGCATTGATTCGGTTTCATCGAGTATTGCGCTCGTCCCCTAGTTCAGTCTTCAAAGTGGTGGGTCTACAATCTTTCGGCGCCTTTTATGATTTGCAAGGCCCGAGAACGTGGGGAGCAGCGGTGGACCCGCAATTAATGACTCCGTTTAATTCATTTAGCTCCATTAACGCTATGATCTTCTCTCAACCCCTTTTCATCGTTCAAACGAAAGTGGCATTTTCCCTGTGCATGCTGTTACTCTTCATTTCAGCATCCCGGGCGCTTGGTGAGGAATGAGTTCGTGGTCACTCAAAATTTTAAAGACCGTCTCTGGTTTCAGACTTAATCTAACAAGGGATCATCACAACTGAGCGTGACGATGTTCGTCGATAGCGTTGGTTTTAATATAGAATTAACTATAGTCATTAAAGAAAAATGTTCCCGTAGGAACTTTACAACGGATAAAGTGAGTGATCTACTCATGAACATGTTCTTCTTTCTATGGGTGTTCGTGGTGACCGACCCATCGTGCCCCGAGTCAAGTGCTAGATCATGGCTGTCCAAGCATGCCAGCTTCCCACTGATTGAACAAGGCATCGAGCCCCTCATCGAAGAAATCGTCTGTCGTGGGTTGACCAGCGGCAGGCAGAGCACCAGCCGACTGCTGCTCGAATGGAGGAGTGCGCACTCGCTGTACTTGTGACACGCGCTCTTGAGAAGTGTTGAAATGGGCCGGAAGGACATTCTGATCAGCTTTCAGTTTGCCGGTGGTCAGGTTGCTAGCTTGATTGATGCTTAGATTTGGCCGGGTATCTCTTGATGTCTGAGCATTACAATGGCGGTCGCCCCTAGCTTTTGAGCTCGAGACGGATTCCTCCCGGTTTAGCTCCGCTCGACGTTGTTTTAATAGCTTTCTGTATGCAGCAAGGTGATTCCTGACCAATTCCTTACTAAGCCCCGGTACATTCATGGCCTTAAATATGCGCGTCGGAGTTGCTGAATCGATCCCCATTTGGTGAACCACGTCTAGGAATCTGGAATGCATTTCAGGGGGCCAAGCGAACCTCCTCTTATCGTGGCCCAAAATTGCATCGATGGCTTGACGACTGATTAACTCATCTCCAGCAGGACCCGACCCTATCGAAAATTGTTGTGCATGAGGCTGATATGCTTTGAGCTGGTCGGCGGTAACATCCAGCTCCTTGAAACTATAACTCCAATCAAAGCGATGCAAATCCCATCCCCCAGGAGGCATTTGTATCATCTTCGTAGGATCATCCTGCTCATGCGTGACTCCGGCAAAATCTGGTTGAGCAGGAGATGCCCCGAGTGAGTAAGGTGGTAAATGAACGTCTTCAATCATCGCGTGAGGCTTATCGGGGAATATCTTACCGAGGGCGACGAGGTTATCGCAATGAGGGCAAACGGTGATATTGAGAGCTTTTTCATACCTCATGTTTTCTGTTCGCAGCTTTTGATTTTCTTCCTTTAAAATCTCGACCACCTGACGTTTGCGTTGAGCCCTCGATTTGGATCTCCTATTTTGAAACCAAAACTGGATCCTCGACTGATTAATCCCCAACTCCCGGCTCAATTCAATTCTCCACTTCTTTTTCATGTAATGGCTTTTACTGAAAAGGGTTTCCAGCATTTGGGTTTCCTCCTGAGAGTATTGGTGAGGACGTCTTCTTTTCCCGAGTTGAGCATTGTGGATGTCGTTGTCGTCGTCGCCGTGATCTTGATTTCCGTTGCCAGAAGTGTTGGGCTCCATGGTTTTGGCGTTAGACTTGATCTTGGAATCTTCGAGATCCCTCTGTGGTTCAATTTCTGAGATTTTTGAGTCAGTCGCCTCTAGCAGCTGATAGTAACCTCTTAAATATGTTGGATTGAGAAATGTTTGATTGGTTCCTGCCCACTCAGAGTTCTCCACTCTCTCCTGTATGCTCACTCCCTATAAAGTTTTCTTCGAGTGACTTTGCATGTTCAGGAGACGCTCTTCAAGCATCATTAGGCAAACGTTCCCCCTCAAGACCTTGAATTTCTCGCCTAGCTTTTCCACGTGATGGGACTGCCAAACCCTGTTAGGGCTCTCTTCGATAGTTGCGCTTTCCTCCCACCTAACTCTAATAATGGTGATCCCGACAAATCTTTTACATCTTTTAATTGATGAGCCGGAAATCGCGGACCGAAACGAATCCAATGGTTCTCGTGAGGGGACCTCCTGCTTTACCCCCTAACTGGGCTCCACCAGCATTATTACTGAGACCCTTCATCATCCTCGAGTTGCTATAAAATGAGGAATTAATGTATGGAAGGTTAACGTTCTCGCATAATCAGCTTCTTCCTTCTAATCTCTCTGTTAAACTCGTCTTATTCTCAAGCCAACCCAACGTAAATGGCCTCCTCTCCCGTACGCACTTTTTCAACTGATGTCTTGGCCCAGTGGGAAAAGCTTTATAACCTACTGGGTCGCGGTTACGCGCACATAACCGATCATTCTGCAACCGAGGATGCAATCTGTGTCCTGCTCAAGGACCTTGATACCACTTCTCTCGAAGGTACTACACTGGGGAGAGAATATAGAACTTTCCCGACTCTCTTTGCACACTCCTTAGAGGCCTATCGTGTTGCTAATCGGGAGGTTCTCGTGGCTCGCGTCTTGCGGGCTCGTTATGAGGATCGATCTGATCATTTGGTGCTGACCAACTATCTGGTTGATAGTTACAAAAAGGCCGTCGAGTTTGCTAATGAGCGGGTCGCGACGTTGCTTCGCGAGAGGAGAAATCTGGTGGATCAATTGGCCATATCCCTGACCACCGGCGAGCATGACCGCCGCAACGTCCTGTTGAGGCTTCAGAGCGACTGGCAGGAAGAACGGCTCGACAAAATAATCGAGGACATAGCTCGCGGGAATGGACTGGTTCGGGACCTGGAAGTAGTCACCGAAGAACACGAGGCCAAGGTCGCCGAAGTTAAGGGAGAATGCAGAAGTCTCCTCCTCAGGCTTGCCGACCACAACATGCGGAGTTGGGAGTATGAGCAGAGCATTAATAACATAGAGGGTCAGTTGGGATCCTTTGTGTCGTTAATTAGGGCTCACTTTGGCTTTACTTTTCCACCCCAAATTGTATGACCTGCTGCTGAAAACCCTCCGCTGAGCAAAATAAATGAAAGTTCTCGTGTGTGTGTGTTTTAACTTCTGTATGGTTCATTTCTTCGAGCATCCAAACATCTTCAACTTGGGTGAGCCGAACCATAATATCAATAAGCCGAGCAAATACGTCCTGATTTTATAACTCGCTCATGATCAGATGGAAGAATAGTTGCAGATTTGTCCAAGAAAAGATTTCTCTATACTACTTGTTTTTCACCTGCAAATAAAAAGACAGAATCAGAAGGAATAATTTGAAAAAGAAATCAAAAACCCCTTTCAATCCTATGCTTGCCCATGATTAATAAGGATAAGAACTTTTACAAGGGTTTTAATCTTGCGCGAAAAGTTTTTATCAATATTCCTCGAAAGAAAGCATACTATTGAAAGGAATGTAATTCACAATAATCGCTTTTGATCAATTTCGAGAGGAACGAATTACTCAAAAGTGCGAGGCATAATAACGTGTTTTAAATTTAATTGAAGATACGGCATCCAAATCAAGGCCGTTTTGTTAAGAACGAGAGTAATTTGGACATCTATCTCGTCATTAAATTCAAAACAACGCCGATATTCTCGATCAATTATCGTGGATTACCAGCGACGTAAAACATGCATGGACCAATTCAAGTGTATAATTCCTTCTAGCGAAATTGGGGTTGGATTACTTTATACGACCAAAAAGGTCGTGCAAGATTTCCAATTTTAATTTCCTCTAAAGGAATTATAAACTTGACTTGGGAGTATTCGGATGATTAGAGAAAATGCCACCATCACATTCCCATGACCTGTCAAAAGAAATACAACCAAGTTCCATCTAAATGTATACACCAATAGATCCATAATACAATCACTCTAAGGGGTGAGGTAGAGAAAGCCTCGATAAAAATAAACCCTATACAAGAGGACTAGTAATGAAACAAAGGAATGTGATCCTAACGTTTAAGGATGCCCCAAGTTCGATCTGTGACTTCCGGATCACTTGCCCCAACTCGTCATCTTCATTGGACGATATCTCAATAATGTCCATAGTAGGCTCCTTTGTTGCTCACTCGGTGCTTGTCATGGGATATCATCCTCTTCGTCTTCTATCAAGGACGTTTGGGAAAAACACACACATCTATCCTTGAAATGGCATTCAATCTAATCACCAGAATGCAATGAATGAAATGCCTATATTTATATGAACTGTAATAGATTTGAGGGATAGAGAGTCTTACCAACCAAACTCGTCGACTTATGCGCGGTTTTAGGTGTACCAACCACCCAAAGACATGCGCATGAGACAAGTGATGGTGAACTTCTAAAAATCAGAGGGTTTGGCACCTAAGGTTAAGGTTCCCACTTCGAGTTCTAGAAAGAGCCGATTCCATTGCACAGCTTGTTGCATTGGGACTCGATCCATAGTTCGAAGCGAGCGGAATTGAAAAGTGGATTACCCCGTGTTTTTCCTCACGGAGATTCCATTTTCAATTCCTTCTATTGTGTTCCTAAAGGCGGCGCCCGGGGTTTTAGGCGCGGTTGTGTGTGTCCACGTGTCGTGATCATCACAATGCAAGTCACGCACAACAGTTTATCAATCAGCACTTCAAATCATCCACACAACATACATTCCTACGCCCAACCTGCATAAGACAATGTTAATCACAGACTACACCCCTTATTTCTCCAGTCTGCAAAAACATATAACACATACCATAAGCGGACTTACCTCACCTTCAAGAGCGCCTGCAGGGTTAGGAAAATCACTCAGCGTTTTAATTACGGCCTAAGTCCACTTGAGGTCTAGAACCATAGGTTCTAGAACAAAGTCCCCAGCGGAGTTGCCAGCTGTCGCGACCCGTCCGAAAGGCGGACGCGGCTAATGGATTACCGATCGCGGGCCTTGGATCGGCGCGGGCCCTCCCAGGCCCATACCAAATCGCGGCGGGAGTATATTTTTAAAGGGTTTGGCGATAAGAGCCGATCGATTTCGACCTTAGTGTGGTCGTGGTGGCATGTGCAACTTGTGCATGCATTTGGAGTCGCCACCGGTCTTTCTTGGAGGGTAGACCGGAAACCTTATTGACCGATTGGGAGAGATCGATCAATTCTGCGGAACCAGAGATTTTGGGTTCGGGGACTTGGTTACGCTGGTGTCATTGCCAACGCCCTTTCGGTACCTAACGCGAGTGATTTTCCTAGCTAAGAATTCATGCAGGCGCAATTTTGGGTGGGGTAGGTTTGATTCAGGATTTCATGCGGATTGGCAGACTGTTCCTATCAATCACAATCAATTTAAGTGAAAGCGCAATCCAGTGTATAAATAAATCACATCAATGCACATCAATTCAGATCAATGGCTTCCTAGTATAACCATAAAGGTTTAAGGAAGGCGTGATTTAGGACCAGGGGCAAAATGGGAAGATTTGGGAACGATTAACCCGAAGGGCAAAATCGTCAATTTTTGGAAGACGATTCGCCCAAAGGGCGAAATCGTCATTTTTAAGAATGATCGGGTTCAAAACACCCGGGATGAGCCTTGGCCAGATGATTGTGGCCATTTCCTATTTTCGGGGATTTTCTTAGATTTGTTTTTAGAATTTTTTGATTTTTTGATTATTATATATATATATATATTTTTTAATTTTTTTTTAAATTTTTTTTAAAATTTTTTTTAATTTTTTTTTTTAAAGATAAACGAAGGCCGAGTCCAGATCGAGCCCAGACCCGGATCCGGATCAGGCTGTCGGGCCTGATCCAATCCGAGGAGGAAGACCCGAACCAGGCCCATTTTGAACCATGAATTCGGGCCCTTTTTTTTGTTTCTTTTCTTTGAACCTATTGGACCCAACTTGTCTAGACCCAATCCTCTCCCACCAGCCTAACGCCGGCCCGGTAAAAAGGCCCACAAAACCAAATAAAACTCCTGACCAACCCAAACATGAAAGTAAACACTTACTGTTCACCATCTTCAACGTAAGACTCTCACTTCCCTGTTGCACTTCAACTGGCGCGACTCTTCCTCCGCATGCGATTCGAAGCCGTCCGTCATCACCCGTCGACGACCACCACGCTTCACGGGACCCATTCGTCAGACCGCCGGGACTCGCTCGTCAAGACTAGGCCTAGCCGACTCATCATCAATACTCCCCGGTTCGGCTAGCACCGCCTCGAGCTGCTCGCCTTACAAACCTGTTAAGCCTGGTGGGACCTGCAGCTTCTGGCGTCAGACGGCTTCACCATCATGCCCCTATCCACACTGCACACCGGCGAACCCTTCTCGTCGTCATCCTTCACGTTGCCAGCAGCTAGGGCCCCGCCAAGATCGCTTACGTTCCCGAAGACGAACATCACCGCCCCGAGAATAGCATGAAGGCGATGCCGAAAGAAGTGCTCGCTCCGCGGGACGACCGATGCGATGCCGAAGCCCCCGCAGGTTCCCAACGCTTTCACCCACGAATACCACACAGAGAAAGCACCTTCCTTTGCAGATGGCGCGCAGTCCACCACCAAAACCCTACTAAGCATGCAAGATCCCGCTGTCGTGCTCTGCAAAGTCGCGAAGAAAACACGTGCCCCCTTGCTCCATGTTTTGTTCCGATAGTAGAATCCAACCCCGCAAGTGATCATCGAGAGACAGGACTCGATTGCACAGTGACGGAGGGAGCGACTGCAGGCTCGTGGCTCGCGGTGGCTGTGCTGGACGTGGGAGTTGGCGGTGATGTCGACGAGGAGAGCGAGGAGGGCGCCGAAGAGAGTGACGAGGCCGGCAAAGGAGAAGTCCTTCCAGGGGTGGTGAGAGGCGACAGCGCTGTCGAAGAGGGCGTCGTAGGCTTCGGGGAGGACATGCACGAGGACCGCCTTGCTGTAGGCGGTTTGGCCTTGGAAGTAACGGGCCAACGGGACGGGGGAGGAGGTAGGCACGTCGGTACAAATCGCATTAGATCCCGGTCCGTTTGGCGCAGAGGCTGGCCGCCAGTGGTTGGCCGGCGTTGCGGCAGGAGCAAGGCATTAGTGTCTCAAATGGTAGCTGCGGCCGTGGCCCCCCCTCCATGCAACTCCTCAGCTCTTCTTTTCAGATAGGCTTCCTCCTTTTATTTTTTTTCATCGTGGAGAGCCGGTACTGTCCTCCCCCACTTTCTTTTATTTTTTTTATTTTTATTCTTTTGAGAGCCCCGCTGGATCCGTCTCCACCGAAAGGGAGATGCTCCATTTCTCTTTCTTTACCGTATTCCTTCTTGCTTTCATGTCCATCTCCTTCCACTATCTCTTTTATTTATCGCTTCTGTCCTTTAGATCGAACCTGTTCATCGGGTGCCAAGAAGATTTTCAAATTGGCATTCTTGCCATTAGTCCCGCGATATCAAAATGGGATAATTCCATGAACCACTAGGCCAAATTTAAATACATAGGCATTATATTGAACGTCAAGATCTTAAAAAAAAATCATAAATTAAAAGACTAAGATGATATATTTTTTTTTAGGCTCGGTTCGGGTTTGACCCGAGCCGAATTTTCAAGATTTAAAGTGACACACTTGAAGAGGGAATTTAAAAAAAATTATTGAATATTTTTGTGTATTTTTCTGACCACGAATGGTATTTTTCTGATTTTTTGGGTGTTTTTTAATAATTAAATAAATACAAAAAATTATTAAAAATTACGAAAAATATTTTTTGTTCAAAATTGGTTCTTGAGGCTAGGCCAAGGCTTCCAAAGTTGATTTTGTGATTTTATGACCTTTTTTGATATTTTTAATTAATTTTAAAGAATAAAAGTCATAATAATAAATGGTCAAAAATCAGGTGTCAACAGTAATCAATCGCCACCAGAATGAAGCGATGACCATTTGAAGCCGCGGGATTGATAGGTCCTATCATGTCTATCCCTCGCATAGAAAAAGGCCAAACCTCAGACATTTGATGCAATTCACTCGGGGGCGTATTAATCTTATCGCCATATATTTGGCACTGGTGGCATGACCTGACATGTTGACAACAGTCTGATTCGATGGTCATCCAATAATAGCCGAGCCGCATGATCTTCCTGGCGAGGAGGTGGCCGTTCATGTGAGGCCCACATATACCTTCATGGATTTCCTTCATGAGAATATTTGCTTCTTTAGCATCTACACACCTTAATAGAGTAGAGTCAAATGATCTTTTGTACAGAATTTGTCCATTGATGAAGAACTTGCTGCCCAACTTGGTTATGTATCTCTGGTCTCCCACCCGACATCCTTCAGGAAACTCCCCTTTTGAGAGATAATTCTTGATGTCATAGTACCACGGCTCTCCATCAAACTCTTCCTCGATCAGCATGCAATAGGCTGGCTTTTCAACTATGCCGATCCTTAGGGGTTCTATTTCCAACCCATCAGCCATTTGTAACATTGAGGCCAGGGTGACAGCGCGTCTGCAAATTGATTATGAGATCTTGGCAGGTATTCGAATGACACTTCTTTGAACTTAAGTATCAATTCTTCAAGGTATTCATGATAAGGGATGAGTTTTGCGTCTTTCGTCTTCCACTCTCCCTGTGTTTGCAAAATGATGAGCATGGAATCTCCGTAAACTTGCAGCTTAGGTATTCCCATGGAAATGGCCAATCGTAAGCCTAGAATGTACGCCTCGTATTCTGAGATATTATTGGTGCAAGGGAAGGTTATCTTCGCCGTAACAGGATAATGTTGATCATCAGGGGATATCAGCACGGCCCCGGTGCCTGCCCCTGATAGATTAACGGCACCATCGAAATACATGACCCACTTATCCTCTGCCAAGTTCAGAATTTGATCTTCTACCTTTATTTCTCTGGAAGGCTCACTATTTGATGGATTTTCTGCTAGCATGTCAGTTATAGCTCTCCCTTTTACTGATTTTTGTGGAGAACACCTGATGTCAAATTCAGATAACATCACTTGCCATTTTGCTAACTTCCCAATTAAAGCGGGTTTCTCTAGAAGGTATCTGACAGGGTCATTTTCTGTCACCAACTGAATATGGTGATGTAGGGTATACTGTCTTAACCTACGAAGTACCCATACGGTTGCCACACATGCCCTTTCAACAGGTATGTACTTTGCTTCAGACAAGGTGAATTTCTTGCTCAAGTAATAGATGGCTCTTTCCCTACCATCCGTCGGGCTCGTTTGGGCAAGTAAGGCTCCCAAAGATTCCTGTTGTATAGTCAAATATAAGGTCAAATGATGACCTGGGATGGGCGGCACAAGTACTGGCGGAGTGACCAGGTAGTTCTTGATCTTCTGGAATGCCTGACTGCACTCTGTATCCCATGTCACTTTCGCACCCTTCTTGAGTAGTTTGAAGATCGGTTTAGCCACATCTGATAGCTGATTGATGAATCTGGCAATATAGTTCAGTCTCCCCAGAAGACTTCTCACTTCTTTTACTGTGGAAAGAGTTGCTAGATCATAGATGGCTTGAATCTTTGAAGGATCAATCTCAATGCCCCTATTACTGACCATGAATCCGAGAAGTTTACCAGATTTTTCCCCAAACACACATTTGTTAGGGTTCAACCTCAGCTTGTATTTGCGCAGTCGCTCAAATAGCTTTCTTAATACCTGATTGTGATCATGTCCCTTCTTTGACTTGGCGATCATGTCATCGACATATACTTCGATTTCCTTATGGATCATGTCGTGGAATAATGTGATCATAGCCTTCTGGTAGGTGGCCCCGGCATTTTTTAATCCGAAGGGCATAACCTTGTAGCAAACGTTTCCCTAGGGGGTGGTGAAGGCAGTCTTCGGTTTGTCCTCATTCTTCATGAGGATCTAGTTATATCCGGAGAAGCCATCCATGAATGAGAATAGCTCGTACCCTGCAGTACTATCAACCAATACGTCGATGTGAGGTAGTGGAAAATCGTCCTTTGGACTTGCATTATTCAAATTCTGATAATCCACGCAGATCCGGATTCTACCGTCCTTCTTCATGACGGGGACTATGTTGGCAATCCAGTCCGAGTATGGGATAGCCGCAATAAAGCCCACCTTGAGAAACTTCATCGCTTCTTCTTTGATTCTGTCTTCTAACTCGGCTTTCATCCGTCTACTGCCTTGCCTGACAGGTTTGACACTGGGATCTGTGGGTAATGCATGTTCCACAATTTTAGGATCCAAACCCGGTATGTCAGCGTAAGACCATGCAAAGACATCCTGATACTCCCTCAATAATTCTGTGAATCTGAGCTTTTCACCCCGGGATAGATGTCCACCGATCTTGACTTCCTTGAAATTCATAGAGTCTCCCAAGTTAATTACAACTGGTTCCTCCGAAGTGGGAGGTACTGACTTTGAAGGCACTCCATTCTCTACGGATAGATGCATAGCGTTCATCCTCATCCTCTTCTTCAATATTGTAGGAACAGTCATCATGATGATCTGAATCACATAATAACCTGGTATGTATGCTTGAGATGATATGCCTAAAATGTTATGAGCATGGTTAGTTCGTACTCGATAAAAATGCCATGCATGATTGTGGAAAATCTTTTCGAAAGAGTTTTCGAAATAAATACAGGTATAAATGGGACTAATCCTCATGTCATCGGACATCCTGGTCCCGTGGAAATCCTTTGGAAATTAGGAATCATATGACGAATCAGGCCTCAAGCTTCTGTGCGGAAGATTAGTATCATCATCGGACTGATTTACGGTACCATATGTCCTTAAAAACTTGTGTGATTTTTATTGAATGCAGAATGGGCCGCCTTACAAACTGTGCTATTTGGACCAACGGCCGGAGATCCAAAGGCTTTTTCTTACATCTAAAACAAGTAATGAAAATAAAATGCAGAAAGTTCTAAGTGCTGTATTTAAAGAAAGAAGGAAGCTTCTTTACTCAGAGGAAGTGGCTTTGTCATCCAACCACTTTATGATGACATTCACGAAGTTATCTTCGAGGAAAGGGTTTGCCAGATCTGGTTCTACTGTCGGAGTGATATCTTCTTCTGACAACCACCTGGAATCTTTTCTAAAATAGGCGTTCAAAGGACTATTGAACATCTGTGATCTGCCTTTCCAAGCTGGGGAACCAATGAATGAACCCTTTGAGTTGCTCTGGCTTCCACGGCGTCCCAAGCTCTTGCCTCGGCCTCGGTTTGTTGCCTTTGGGACAGACTCGTCCATGTAATCCTTCTGATACCCCAACCCTATCCTATGTTGGTTAGCTTTTAACTGCATGGGGTATTTATTCCTTGACCGTGTTTACCTAGACCTTCTCCAGGGTTAAACCCATATGCCAGTAGCATCTTAGCTGGTAAAAGTTTGGCTTCAGAGATGTAGGGAGCTCTCAATTTTGTCCCTATTGGGGTATGAACTGTCGCTACTAATTCCAGGGAATGATAACTCGCTTCTGTCTTAACTTCAGGTTCCACGTAGGGAACGGCGCTATTCTGGTATGTCTGGAGGTCGACTTCTCCATGCACAGTAATCACCTTCCCATCCACTACAAAGCGTACTTTCTGATGCAAACTGGACGGTATGGCTCCCGCTACATGGATCCAGGGTCTTCCCAGTAAGAACCCGAATGCACTAGGCAGATCCATTACTTGGAAGTTTATGGAGAATTTTGTTGGGCCGATGAGTACATTGAGTTCGATCTCGCCTATCACAGTTTTCTTCATTCCATCAAAAGCTCTTACAGCTGTTTTGGAGGTTTTAATCGTTTCCTCATTGATTCCTAACCTTCTCAAAGTAGCTAGAGGTCAAATGTTGAAGGCCGACTCGTTGTCGATTAATACGTGCGCCACTCTCTTCCCATTACATTGCGCAGAAACGTACAAGGCCTTGTTGTGTCCTCTTCCTTCCATGGGGAAGTCTTCATCAGAGAAGCTCAGTTGATCTTTTAGGAGGATCGCCCCTACGAAGTCCCCTAACTGCACATCATTGATTGTCTCGGGGACGTGCATCTCGTTGAGTATCTTCAGTAGTGCATTCTTGTGTTTTTCTGAATTGATGAATAAATCCAGTAAGGATATTTGAGCTAGCATTTTCCTCAGTTGCTATATTATTTCGTACTCGCTAGTCTTTATAATAGACATGAGCTTTTCTGCGTCTTCTTTCGAGACTTCCTTCTTTTCGGATTCACCCTCCCTAGGGGCATAAAATCATCCAGACCTCATTATTGCATCTACTTCCTTTGTCCCATAGTTCCAGTGGACTGCTTTAGGGTCATACTCTTCTATCGGAGGGACTTTTATGGTTATTGTTTTTGGACAAGGCGTCTTAGATTCAGCTGTGCCGTTTTCTTCCTCTTCCGGTAATCGAATCACCACTGGTTTAATTGTGTAATCTTCTGCTTTCTTCAAACTCTCCAGTTCTTCCAATCTGATTACCACAGCCGTGGCGGATTCAATCATTGATACGATGTTGTCAAAGCCTTTTGTAAAAAGCTTTTCCTTGTCCTTCGGGGTTTCTGGCGGAGTGGGATCATCTATACCTCTCCATTCATCTGGTACGATATCCTCTATCCTCTGATAGAAACTAGGAGGAGCAGAATATTTCACCTTAAAATTATATCCCCCAGAATCCTGACCCAGGTTGTCTACAACTTCACCCATTTCAAGTGCGTTGGTCATAAATCTACGATTTGCTAGACTTCGCCTCCTGGCCTCCAGTTCGTCCCCTTCGATTTCCTCTTCTGGTTCCAAGATCGACCCAAAGTCGCCTACCAAATCCTCATGCGGGACGTTCCACGTGCTACCCTGCTCAGTTTTGATCACGAAGTGACTTCCTTCGAAATATAGAGAAGCTTCGACTCCCTCAAATCCTTCATCGATAATATCGGACATTATCCCTAAGCTCCTCATCTTGGTGATTGTCGCGACCCGTCCGGAAGCGGACGCGGCTAATGGATTACCGATCGCGGGCTTTGGATCGGCGCGGGCCCTCCCAGGCCCATACCAAATCGCGGCAGGAGTATTTCTTTTAATGGGTTCGACGATAAGAGTCGACCGCTTTCGACCTTCAGTGTGGTCGTGGTGGCATGTGCAACTTGTGCATGCATTTGGAGTCGCCACCGGTCTTTCTTGGAGGGTAGACCGGAAACCTTACTAACCGATTGGGAGAGATCGATCAGTTCTGCGGAACCAGAGATTTTGGGTTTGGGGACTTGGTTACGCTGGTGTCATTACCAACGCCCTTTCGGTACCTAACGCGAGTGATTTTCCTAGCTAAGAGTTCATGCAGGCGCAATTTTAGGTGGGGTAGGTTTGATTCAGGGTTTCATGCAGATTTGAAGACTATTCCTATCAATCACAATCAATTTAAATGAAAGCGCAACCAAGTGCATAAATAAATCACATCGATACACATCAATTCAAATCAATGGCTTCCTAGTATAGCCATGAGGGCTTAGGGAATGTGTGATTTCTGACCGGGGTAAAATGAGAAAATTTGGAGGCGGTTTAGCCCGAAGGGCAAAATCGTCAATTTTTGGAAGACTTGGATACCGAATTACCCAAAATATTCCATGGCCAGTTGATTGTGGCCATTTCCCATTTTTGAGAATTTTTTTGGAATTTTTCTGAATTTTCTAAATTTTTTGATTTTTTTTTATTTTTATTTTATGACTTTCTATTTTTTTTATTGATTTTTGAATTTTTTATTATTACTATTATTTTCTATGAATACTTTCTACGACAACCTGCAACGCTTAACCGACTAAACAAGCTAACAACTAGATTGGAATAAATACAGGCAAATCAAATATATAATGATAATATTTTAGAAAGATAACTCTGATATACGAATCGGGCATGCAAAATATACCTGGTTGAACACCAGTCTTCAATCGCCAAGCCCCGATGTGCGCTATCCTCCATGTGCGTCACAGTTAAATACTTGAGTCAAGATTTACGAGGATCTTCGAAAATTGCTTCGGGAACAAATTTGGACTTGATCGGATCCGGGCTTAAACTTCGGACAGCCACCCCATTTCTTGGCTCACGGGCCTGCCGATTTGGCCCACAGACCCAGGCTCTCGGCCCACCTTCCGGGACATAGCCCTGGCCGAATTGGGCCACGGCCCAACAATTTCGCCCACTGTACAGGGCTCGGCGAGCAGGAACAGGGCACGCGAACAGGGGATTTCGGGGCTGTTCTTAGCTCTTTGAGTCGGCGCAAGACCGGGACAGTGAGGTTAGACGGTTGACGACGTCCAGGGACGGCTATGGTGGTCAGAGATGGACTGAGCTCGTCGGAGGGAGCCCAGGCGGCCGCAACCAGGACAGAACAGGACACCCCAGGGACCAAAACAGGGCAGGCGAAGGCATGGCAAAGTTAATCGTAGTTGTTCCGGTGTACTATGGCGGTGGCTTGACTTGGTGGTGGCTAGATGACGTCAAGAGTAGTCTGTGGGTGGTCGGTACCCAGCGGAGAACGGCTGAGGGCGACGGCACAGCGGTGGATAGGGGCTACGTACAAAAAACAGAGCAGAACATGGCATAGCTCGGGTTCGGAGTCTGTCCGGCTTCGGTGGGTGCTCCGGAGCTCGTTGGGTGGCGGCAGAGGCTGAGGGACGGTGGAGGGTGACGTGTAATGGTCGAAGGAGGTGGTGGTGGTGGCTGAGGATGCCGAACTAAAGCTGAGCAGGAACTGAGGCGGCAGGGGTCGAAACAGGGCAGCCGCTGTTCAGGTCTCTCCGATGGCTTCGCGGCGGCTTCTAGCAGCGGCAATGAGCTCGACCGGTCGTGGAGGACGGTTGGTTCACAATGATGGCCAGCTTCGGATGAAGGAACCCGCAGTGATGGCTCGTTGGTGACGAAGATGCTGGAGTACTAGTCGAACCTCCAAATATTCATAAAAAAAAATGAAAGAAAGGCCAGGAGACTTGGACCATTGCACCAATCAAGTCTGCAGCGTCGATCGGCACCCAAATAAAGTACCAGGCTCCGACGCTGAACCACGAACCTGGTCCCGATGATATTGTCTCGTCAGAGCAAAGATCAACACGTAATCGGAGACTTATCGGCATGATAGCGAACTCGTCGGATAGTGTCCGTGCAATGTCCAGGCTTCCGGAAGTGTTTGGTGGATGGTTCAAGGCTCTTCCCACAAGAAATCTCTTGCCTCTTCATTCGTGGACTGTCACCGTAAAGACAACGTCGGAGACAATGGCTCGTCGAGGCTTGTCTGCACTGATACAATTCGCGTTGAAATCTTTTACCAACTATTTCCAGCAAACACGCGCTCGATGTTTAGGCCCTAAACAACATCTTTTCGAGCAAGACTTGCGTGCGATAATTGCCGGCGCTCTAACAAAAGATAACAAACAAGTTAGATGCCGAAATCTAAGCAAACATAGGGCCAAACCAAGTCCGAATGTAGCTGAACAACAGCTCAAAAACCGACTGAGCAGTGAGTGATCGTGAGCGGCTGAGCTAGTTGGATTGCATTGGCTGAGATGGTGGCTGTTCACGATGGGCACTGGTAGCATTTACGCGCATACGTGCTTGAGCTATGTCGACAACGTAACAGGACTCTGCAGTAGTCGACGGTGATGATGACGTCGAGCAAGAACGACAAGACCAAGAAGTCGCGACTGTGTTGGTTCGCTCGTTAGACAAAGCCTTCCCCCCGTATTCTCTCTCACTGGACAAAGTGTCCAAACTCTCTAATCTTTTCCTCTCAGTTATACGATGAACACAATTGCCTATTGAATCCTCCTCTCTATGCCATGTATGGCAATTCTGAATGGCCACTCCTGACTCTCCTGATGAAGATCTCCACGTTGGTAACAAAGATATAATACCAAGAAGATGCTGCCCATGCAAAAATACTAGTGAAAAGAAAACAGTTCCACTTATCTTTTTTTTTTATTTCTTGAGTGAATGATCCTACGTATGAGTTATCTGGCTTCCTGTTGGCAGTTGACAATTGTCTCCATGCAGCGGATGAGCGACTGGTTAGAGCTCGAGCAAAGGAGAAGTGAAGGATCAACGTCGAAAATGAGGGAACCCCCCAGCAACTAAAGAGGACTCTTGTGCTTCTATAGCTGAACGGCCCACGATCCCTTTCCCTCCTTCTTTTTATCATTCCCCACCGGACTCACCCTTCAAGGGACCTTCCCCTCCCACGGTCTTGAAAAAAATATTCTCCCTAACTCTGCATGTCCGAATATCCTATGTCCACTCCCCTTCTTTTTTTGTTTAGTCTTTCTTTTTCTATCGCATGGTGGAGGACAGGCTTCTGCTGTCCTCTACTTTTCCCCTTTTTTTATTATAACGCGCCGCACCCTCAAATTCCCTTCTTTAATGACTTTGTACAAAGGGTTCTTGAAATGCGGAACACTTTGATCGTGAAGATTCGAGGGTGGAGAGGACGCTTGCCCTTCGGCAATTCATTAAAAATATACATGTATATATTTTAATTTTTATGGGTTTTCCATGAATTATTTTTGAAAATAAATTAGAAAAGACTGATCAAAATCCATGTGTCAACAGCTGCCCCTCTTTGAGAGTGAGCTCGTCAGAGGTTGCTTTCAAAGACAAAATGACACCTGAATCCTGACTGACTCGACTGGGGAGAAGAAATGCTATGACATCGGATCCTTAAGGCTCTTTGATGAAAGCTCAAATTAACCCTCGGTTCGCTCTAATAATTTGGACAAGGGCCGGAGTGAGAGAGGCTTACCTGAAGCTCACCTGTCGGATGCTGCCGGTTGCGACGACTTTCAAGAGGATGCCTAGGACCCGTCATTCAGAATATCCTAGGGAGGTTAAGCTCCGACCTGTATGGTAGGTCATACCATTATGGGATTCCTAACTGGTAAGAACCTAAGGAAGACGCATCCCAAGCTTTGGGATTTGCCAAGGATTTTGATCCGTATGGTGGATCGGACCATTAGGCTGATCCTTCAGGCGGTTTCTACCATATGTTGACCCTTTAGGCGGTTTCTACCATACGTTGACCCTTCAGGCGGTTTCTACCTTTGATTTGACCCTTCAGGCGGTTTCTACCTTAAATGTGAAAAGGGGTCTCATGACGAGGGTTCTCCACGTCCGATGAGACTGCCTGATTTTTGAAGATGGGGTCTAACCTCACCCCTTCTTTTGAAAGATCCCGAAATTTGCCGGGAATTCAGTTTTGAAGCACTGAAAAATTTTATTTTGACAAAGCTTCACTTGAGTTTGTTGTGGCGACATTCTGGGAGCTGGGTTCTCTAGGTATCCTGCAGAAAGTTCAAACCTGAAAGATTTTTCTTCACCAAGAAAACGTTAGTAATCTTTGGGAAGACCACGGCTGTCCATTTGACAAAAACCGTATGACTTAAGTTTTAATCGTGAAATGTGCATTTTTGATGCTGGAGGTTATCCAAAGCATTCTTGCAACATGCAAACGTGATCACAAATTCCTTGCATGGAAAATCTGGATCAAACAATTTGAAATTTCCAAAAAGAGTTTGTTCAAAACATCTATTGGAGAATTTCTCATTCAAGAGGGCTCCTTACCGCTCTGTGATAATGGTCTTTTGTAACGAATGCGTTCAACTTCCTACTAACCTGTGCCTAGGTTTTAGGATCATTCGCAGCGCATACATTCTGATCGATCGGGAGGTCTTCCACGGGACCGTAATGTTAGGCTTGGATATTGGCTTTCAAAGGGGACCCGCTTTGGAGTCGAGGCCATTGAATGAAAGTCTTCACCATCTGCTCCGGGTTTACAAGTCAAGAACCCTGCAAAATGAGAAAGAGATAGTCTTGCTCGTACTTCTTCGAGCTAAGCTATATATTAACCCAAGTGTATTAGTCAGAGAAGACTCCTTCGGGGTCGTAACATTGGTAGGATTGGGGACAGAAAAAGGCTTGTTTTTGGCCCAAAATTCTTGGAGAGTTTGACATTGGTGATCATTGCAGATTTGCTACCTGTCCTTTCTCTTTTGCGCCTTTATTCCGCGCTTGACACCATTTGGCGAGCAGCCTTTTTGGAATTTGGCTCCTTCGGGGATTTCCTCTTTTCCCATCTAGGCTTTATTGTGGGTCAATCAAACAGCTTGCACGGGCATCAGCCTTGCTTTTACCAAGCACTTTGCTTTTTCTTGATGTCGGGGATTTTTTCTCATTCTCATCTCTTTTTTTTTTGAAATCTCATTTTTCTCATCTTCAGGAGATCACTTTAGACATATGATCGAAAGTCTAAACATGCTTTTATCATAAACCCAGGAATTTCTTTGTAATCCCTTAGTCTTGAGCTCTTCCGTTTCTAAAGTGATGCTGCATCCATCTTGAAATGTGCAATGATCACCAACGGGTTCATGAAACGATTTTGCAGGCTCAAGTTGGCTGTGCAAAGGATTCGATGTGTGGGATAGAGAAATGAATGCTTCTCATCATCCTATGGCACTTGGATTACCATATAAATAACACACGAAGATTAATGTTAGTCTGAGCAACAAAATTTCTAACCATTTCTCCTGATGCTGTTGGACTTACTTCTATTCTGCCCCGATGTGGGGTGGTTCTCGGCAGGGCTGATAATGAAAACCTCCGTTCAAAGGGGTTATCAATGGTCACCTGTAGTATTTGGGAATATGAAACGAACGCCTCCGTCGTCCCAACCCATGTAATCGCTGCGAATGGTCCCTACCTCCGTAGGTACAGATTTTGCTATCCGATTCACTTCCCTCGTCTCTCAAGTGTATGTAGGATGTGTTTGGACTGGGCTCGCCTCTCTTTTGAGTAAACTCCCTTTTGAATGATTTGACAAATAATCATATTTGGAAAAATTCCTTTCTTTCTTTCCCAAAATTTATCCATCGAGGGGATTTTGTGATGTACCGTGCATGTTCTATTCATGCTTCGGGTAACCTCCCGATTTAAATCATGAATATCGACGCATTGGAAAATCTTTATGGTGGCTGAAAGGATTCTGACATTTTTTTATCTCCAGCTAACTGGGAAAAGGGATACTTACCTGTCCGTCGCAGCTGCGGATCCCTGCAAATTTAAAAGAAGCATATCATTGTATGTTCACGAATTTTCCAAAAATCGAAACGATACATCCTACCCTTGGTCGAGTAGTACATGGGATGTAAGAACTTGTTCGTCTGCAAGGCGACTCCCCTGTCAAGGGTAAACAATAAGTGTCAATTCATATTCCCAAATTCGAGACAAGTTGGGACGATACAACTTTACTCTTGATTTTCATCACATTCTGATGTTGCGTATTGATATGAACAACATCTATCAAATCCGCCTATCCATTCTTGGAGTGTTTGCAACATTAATGGTTCAGCTGCCCCCGGTTGGGCAACGTCTGTTCTGTTATTCGAACAAATGGCTCCTTGAGTGATTTATCCACGTTTATCACCTGAGAAGGGAAAGAAAGGAGACATTACTTCGGTATTCAATTGAAGATCGTTTAGGAACGATACATCGTTTTACCAAATAGGTGGTTTCGCGGCCAAACGTATTTCGTATTGAAGGGGTAGATCCCATTATGCTCCGCGGGTGATAGTCATTGTTCATGGAACTTGCTCCACGGATTAAATGATTAATCCACGGCCCTCGGCTTGAAGATGCTCAAAGGGTGATGTTGACACTCACGCGCAATTAGTTCTAGATATTAATGAAAGATGTTCCCGTGGGAACCTTACAGTGCGATCAACAACATATTCAATAGGAGTATTCAACCTCTTTCCTCTAAGCATTTTTCATCGAGTAGCCATGCCTTGCATCAGACGTTTGATCATCGGCCTTGCGTCACCACTGCGATGGTCCTCCGGCTCCAAATTGGTCGAGCCAAAGATTGAACTCATCGCCAAGGAAATTGCTCGGGTCTTCGAGCCATTGATGTTCAAGTTGGGTATCAACGATTGTTGGGGGCAGATTTCTTTCATTGCCTTCGTTGTGAGGGATTGGAGCCTTTGAGCTGGAACCTTCATCATTACCCTGTTGGGGTTGAGACATACATTCCCGAAGAGTATTGATCCAAGTGTCCAGCTCCTCATCAAGGAAATCACCTGTTCTTTCTAGCCCTTGGTGCCCAGATTGGGTGTCGTCGACTGCAGGCGAGGGATTCCTCTCTTTGCTCTCGCCGTGAGCAATTTGACCCCTCGAATTGGAACTTCCTCCAATGACCGGCAGGTTTATATGTGCACTCTCTACCAATGCCAGATCCGCTTCAGGGACAGCATTAATGACCGAATCGCGCTCAAACTGAGGAATCCCTATGTGCTGGAACTGTGGTATATACTCTTGAGGAGTATTGAGATAGCTCGGCGGAGCATTCTGATTTGGGTTAGAGGAGTCGCTGACACGACTGCTGGTCCCGTCATTGCTGAAACGCGGTTGGGTGCTCTCGGCCTTCCAATCATCGTGGTTATAACTCTGCCCGGCACTTGAGCTCCAACTGGCTTTATGATGGTTTAACGCTATCCTTCCATCCCTTAGCAATCTCCTATAGTACTTGAGGTGAGACTCGACGTTAATTCTAGAGAGCCCCGGCACATTCATAATCTCGAGTATGCGTAGTGGGCTAGCCGAATCAACTCCCAGCTCTCGAATTGCATCAACAAATTTGGTGTGAAGTTCATAGGTCCAGTAAAACCTTGTTCTCTTATCACCCAAAATATCGTCAATACTTCGGTAGCTATTCTCTACGGGATCTAGTCGTTTCAAAAGTTGTCCAGGGAGGGACTCACCGACTTTGGATTGGCTGGCTGCGACAGCGAGTTCGTCATTGAGAGAACTCCCCCTGTGATGATTCATATCCCATTTCTCAGAGGATGTTGGTGTTGATCCTATGGTGTTGACTTGCTCATGCAGATCTCCGGCGGTATCTGGCTGTGTCGGAAAATGCTGTGGAGAATACGGTAACAGCTGAGCGTTATTCGTCAACAGGGATGGTTCATCGAGGAACACCTCGCCGAGGACAACAGGATTACCACAATTAAGGCAGGTGGCCTTGGTCAGAGCTTCCTTATATCTCGCGCTTTCAGCTTGAAGCTTCTCATTCTCCTCCTTCAGGACCAGTAACTCATGGTCTGCGTATTGCTGTTTCACCCGGGTTCGTTTGTTGGCGAACCAAAACTTGACCTTCGAAAGCTCCAATCCTATTTTTCGGCTCAACTCCATTTTCTGTTGTCTGCTTGGAGTGGGGAATTCATTGAAGAAAGCTTCGAGCTCTCGGATTTGGCCTGGAGTGTGGCGTTGTAGTTGCTTCCTTTTCCGACTCCGGTCATCATTGTATACTCCTTCTTCGTAGCTGAAACCTAGAATTTCATCGCTGGAGGAGTCAGTCTCCATGGTCTTCGGGCAGGATTCAGCTCCAGGATCTTCAAAGTCTCCCAGCAGTTCGTGCTCAGAAATGTCCAGGTCGGGCGTTTCTAGCAGATGGGAATAGCTTTTAAACATGATGGATCGGAGTATCTCGGGCTGATCTAGTTCCCTCAGCTTTCTCTATTCGTTCTTACGTGTTTGCTCACTCTAGAAATTTTCTCAAGTGATTGTGCGTGTCCTAGAACCATCCTTCAGGCTGCATATGAAGGCCAGCAAGCAAACGCTCCTCCCGAGACCCTGTAATTACTCATCGTCTGTATTCCCCTTTCTTTTCCTCGTGATAGGATCACAAACTCTTTTGCATTGATTCGGTTTCATCGAGTATTGCGCTCGTCCCCTAGTTCAGTCTTCAAAGTGGTGGGTCTACAGTCTTTCGGCGCCTTTTATGATTTGCTAGGCCCGAGAACGTGGGGAGCAGCGGTGGACCCGCAATTAATGACTCCGTTTAATTCATTTAGCTCCATGGGAATTAACGCTATGATCTTCTTTCAACCCATTTTCATCGTTCAAACGAAAGTGGCATTTTCCCTGTGCATGCTGTTACTCTTCATTTCAGCATCCCGGGCGCTTGGTGAAGAATGAGTTCGTGGCCACTCAAAATTTTAAAGACCGTCTCTGGTTTCAGACTTAATCTAACAAGGGATCATCACAACTGAGCATGACGATGTTCGTCGATAGCGTTGGTTTTAATATAGAATTAACTATAGTCATTAAAGAAAAATGTTCCCGTAGGAACTTTACAACGGATAAAATGAGTGATCTACCCGTGAACATGTTCTTCTTTCTATGGGTGTTCGTGGTGACCGACCCATCGTGCCCCGAGTCAAGTGCTAGATCATGGCTGTCCAAGCATGCCAGCTTCCCACTGATTGAACAAGGCATCGAGCCCCTCATCAAAGAAATCGTCTGTCGTGGGTTGACCAGCGGCAGACAGAGCGCCAGCCGACTGCTGCTCGAATGGAGGAGTGTGCACTCGATGTACTTGTGATACGCGCTCTTGAGAAGTGTTGAAATGGCCTGGGAGGACATTCTGATCAGCTTTCAGTTTTCCGGTGGTCAGGTTGCTAGCTTGATTGATGCTTAGATTTGGCCGGGTATCTCTTGATGCCTGAGCATTACAATGGCGGTCGCCCCTAGCTTTTGAGCTCGAGACGGATTCCTCCCGGTTTAGCTCCGCTCGACGTTGTTTTAATAGCTTTCTGTAGGCAGCAAGGTGATTCCTGACCAGTTCCTTACTAAGCCCCGGTACATTCATGGCTTTAAATATGCGCGTCGGAGTTGCTGAATCGATCCCCATTTGGTGAACCACGTCTAGGAATCTGGAATGCAGTTCAGGAGGCCACGCGAACCTCCTCTTATCGTGGCCCAAAATTGCATCGATGGCTTGACGACTGATTAACTCATCTCCAGCGGGACCCGACCCTATCGAAAATTGTTGTGCATGAAGCTGATATGCTTTGAGCTGGTCGGCGGTAACATCCAGCTCCTTGAAACTGTAACTCCAATCAAAGCGATGCAAATCCCATCCCCCAGGAGGCATTTGTATCGTTTTCGTAGGATCATCCTGCTCATGCGTGACTCCGGCAAAATCTGGGTGAGCAGGAGATGCCCCGAGGGAGTAGGGTGGTAAGTGAACGTCTTCAATCATTGCGTGAGGCTTATCGGGGAATATCTTACCGCGGGCGATGAGGTTATCGCAATGAGGGCAAACGGTAATATTGAGAGCTTTTTCATACCTCATGTTTTCTGTTCGCATCTTTTGGTTTTCTTCCTTTAAAATCTCGACCACCTGACGTTTGCGTTGAGCCCTCGATTTGGATCTCCTATTTTGAAACCAAAACTGGATCCTCGACTGATTAATCCCCAACTCCCGGCTCAATTCAATTCTCCACTTCTTTTTCATGTAATGGCTTTTACTGAAAAGGGTTTCCAGCATTTGGGTTTCCTCCTGAGAGTATTGGTGAGGACGTCTTCTTTTCCCGAGTTGAGCATCGTGGATGTCGTTGTCGTCGTCGCCGTGATCTTGATTTCCGTTGCCAGAAGTGTTGGGCTCCATGGTTTTGGCGTTAGACTTGATCTTGGAATCTTGGAGATCCCTCTGTGGTTCAATTTCTGAGATTTTGAGTCAGTCGCCTCTAGCGGCTGACAGTAACCTTTTAAATATGTTGGATTGAGAAATGTTTGATTGGTTCTTGCCCACTCAGAGTTCTCCACTCTCTCTTGTATGCTCACTCCCTATAAAGTTTTCTTCGAGTGATTTTGCCTGTTCAGGAGACGCTCTTCAAGCATCATTAGGCAAACGTTCCCCCTCAAGACCTTGAATTTCCCGCTTAGCTTTTCAACGTGATGGGACTGCCAAATCCTGTTAGGGCTCTCTTTGATAATTGCGCTTACCTCCCACCTAACTCTAATAATGGTGATCCCGACAAATCTTTTACATCTTTTAATTGATGAGCCGGAAATCGCGGACCGAAACGAATCCAATGGTTCTCGTGAGGGGACCTCCTGCTTTACCCCCTAACTGGGCTCCACCAGCATTATTACTGAGACCCTTCATCATCCTCGAGTTGCTATAAAATGAGGAATTAATGTATGGAAGGTTAACGTTCTCGCATAATCAGCTTCCTCCTTCTAATCTCTCTATTAGCCTCGTCTTATTCTCAAGCTAACCCAACGCAAATGGCCTCCTCTCCGGTGCGCACTTTTTCGACTGATGTCTTAGCCCAGTGGGAAAAGCTTTATAACCTATTGGGTCGCGGTTACGCGCACATAACCGATCATTCTGCAACCGCGGATGAAATCCGTGTCCTGCTCGAGGACCTAGATACCACTTCCCTCGAAGGTACTACGCTGGGGAGGGAATATAGAACTTTCCCGACCCTCTTTGCACACTCCTTAGAGGCCTACCGTGTTGCTGATCGGGAGGTTCTCGTGGCTCGCGTCTTGCGGGCTCGTTACAAGGATCGGTCTGATCATTTGGTGCTGACCAACTATCTAGCTGATAGTCACAAAAAGGCCGTCGAGTTTGCCAATGAGAGGGTCGCGACGTTGCTTCGCGAGAGGAGAAACCTGGTGGATCAATTGGCCATATCCCTGACCGCTGGCGAGCACGACCGCCACAATGTCCTATTGAGGCTGCAAAGCGACTGGCAGGAAGAACGGCTCGACAAAATAACCGCAGACATAGCTCACGGGAATGGATTAGTTCGGGACTTGGAAATAATCACCGAGGAACACGAGGTCAAGGTCACTGAGGTTAAGGGCGAATGCAGAAACCTTCTCCTCAAGCTTGCGGACCAGGACATGCGAAGTCGTGAGTACGGGCAGAGCATTAACAACATGGAGGGTCAGTTGGGCTCCTTTGTGTCGTTAATTAGGGCTCACTTTGGCTTTACTTTTCCACCCCGAATTGTATGACCTGCTTTTGAAAACCCTCCACTGAGCAAAATAAATGTGTGTGTTTTAACTTCTGTATGGTTCATTTTTTCGAGCATCTGAACATCTTCAACTTGGGTGAGCCGAACCATAATATCAATAAGCCGAGCAAATATGTCCTGATTTTATAACTCGCTCATGATCAGATGAGAGAATAGCCTCAGACTTATCCAGGAGAAGATTTCTCTCTATTACCTATTTTTTTTTTCACCTGCAAATGAAACGACTGAATCAGAAGGAATAATTTGAAAAAGAAAGCATAAACCCCTTTCAATCTTATGCTTGCTCGTGATTAATAAGGACAAAAACTTTTACAAGGGTTTTAATCTTGCGCAAAAAGCTTTTTATCAGTATTCTTCGAAGGAAAGCATATTATTGAAAGGAATGTAATTCACGATAATCGCTTTTGATCAATTTCGAGGAGAACGAATTAGTCAAAAGCGCAAGGCATAATGACGTGTTTTAAATTTAATTGAAGATACGGCATCCAAATCAAGGCCGTTTTGTTAAGAACGAGGGCAATTTGGACATCTATCTTGTCATTAAATTCGAAACAATGCCGATACTCTTGATCAATTATCGTGGATTACCAATAACGTACAACATGCATGAATCAATTCAAGTGTATAATTCCTTCTAGCGAAATTGGGGTTGGATTACCCTATACGACCAAAAAGGTCATGCAAGATTTCCAATTTTGATTTCCTCTAAAGGAATTATAAACTTGACTTGGGAGTATTCGGATGATTAGAGAAAATGCCACTATCACATTCCCATGACCCGTCAAAAGAAATACAACCAAGTTCCATCTGAATGTATACACCAATAGGTCCCTAATACGATCACTCTAAGGGGTGAGATAGAGAAAGCCTCGATAAAAATAAACCCTATACAAGAGGACTAGTAATGGAAAATGAAACAAAGGAATGTGATCCTAACGTTTAAGGATGCCCCAAGTTCGATCTGTGACCTCCGGATCACTTGCCCCAACTCGTCATCTTCATTGGACGATATCTCAATAATGTCCATAGTAGGCTCCTTTGTTGCTCACTCGGTGCTTGTCATGGGATATCATCCTCTTCGTCTTCTATCAAGGACGTTTGGGAAAAACACACACATCTATCCTTGAAATGGCATTTAATCTAATCACCAGAATGCAATGAATGAAATGCCTATATTTATATGAACTGTAATAGATTTGAGGGATAGAGAGTCTTACCAACCAAACTCGTCGACTTATGTGCGGTTTTAGGTGTACCAACCGCCCAAAGACATGCGCATGAGACAAGTGGTGGTGAACTTCTAAAAATCAGAGGGTTTGGCACCTAAGGCCAAGGTTCCCATCTCGAGTTCTAGAAAGAGCATATTCCATTGCACAACTATCGTTGCATTGGGGCTCGATCCATAGTTCAAAATGAGCGGAATTGAAAAGTGGATTACCCCGTGTTTTTCCTCACGGAGATTCCATTTTCAATCCCTTCTATTGTTTTCCTATAGGCGGCGCCCGGGGTTTTAGGCGCGATTGTGTGTGTTCATGTGTTGTGAGTATCATAATGCAAGTCATGCACAACAGTTTATCAATCGACGCTTCAAATCATCCATACAACATACATTCCTACGCCAACCTGCATAAGACAATGTTAATCACGGACTACACCCCTTATCTCTCCAATCTGCAAAACATATAACACCTACCATGAGCGGACTTACCTCACCTTCAAGAGCGCCTGCAAGGTTAGAAAAATCACTCAGCGTTTTAATTACGGCCTAAGTCCACTTGAGGTCTAGAACCATAGGTTCTATAACAAAGGTCCCCAGTGGAGTCGCCAGCTGTCGCGACCCGTCCGGAAGCGGACGCGGCTAATGGATTACCGATCGCGGGCTTTGGATCGGCGCGGGCCCTCCCAGGCCCATACCAAATCGCGGCGGGAGTATTTCTTTTAATGGGTTCGACGATAAGAGTCGACCGCTTTCGACCTTCAGTGTGGTCGTGGTGGCATGTGCAACTTGTGCATGCATTTGGAGTCGCCACCGGTCTTTCTTGGAGGGTAGACCGGAAACCTTACTAACCGATTGGGAGAGATCGATCAGTTCTGCGGAACCAGAGATTTTGGGTTCGGGGACTTGGTTACGCTGGTGTCATTACCAACGCCCTTTCGGTACCTAACGCGAGTGATTTTCCTAGCTAAGAGTTCATGCAGGCGCAATTTTAGGTGGGGTAGGTTTGATTCAGGGTTTCATGCAGATTGGAAGACTATTCCTATCAATCACAATCAATTTAAATGAAAGCGCAACCAAGTGCATAAATAAATCACATCGATACACATCAATTCAAATCAATGGCTTCCTAGTATAGCCATGAGGGCTTAGGGAATGTGTGATTTCTGACCGGGGTAAAATGAGAAAATTTGGAGGCGGTTTAGCCCGAAGGGCAAAATCGTCAATTTTTGGAAGACTTGGATACCGAATTACCCAAAATATTCCATGGCCAGTTGATTGTGGCCATTTCCCATTTTTGAGAATTTTTTTGGAATTTTTCTGAATTTTCTAAATTTTTTGATTTTTTTTATTTTTATTTTATGACTTTCTATTTTTTTATTGATTTTTGAATTTTTTATTATTACTATTATTTTCTATGAATACTTTCTACGACAACCTGCAACGCTTAACCGACTAAACAAGCTAACAACTAGATTGGAATAAATACAGGCAAATCAAATATATAATGATAATATTTTAGAAAGATAACTCTGATATACGAATCGGGCATGCAAAATATACCTGGTTGAACACCAGTCTTCAATCGCCAAGCCCCGATGTGTGCTATCCTCCATGTGCGTCACAGTTAAATACTTGAGTCAAGATTTACGAGGATCTTCGAAAATTGCTTCGGGAACAAATTTGGACTTGATCGGATCCGGGCTTAAACTTCGGACAGCCGCCCCATTTCTTGGCTCACGGGCCTGCCGATTTGGCCCACAGACCCAGGCTCTCGGCCCACCTTCCGGGACATAGCCCTGGCCGAATTGGGCCACGGCCCAACAATTTCGCCCACTGTACAGGGCTCGGCGAGCAGGAACAGGGCACGCGAACAGGGGATTTCGGGGCTGTTCTTAGCTCTTTGAGTCGGCGCAAGACCGGGACAGTGAGGTTAGACGGTTGACGACGTCCAGGGACGGCTATGGTGGTCAGAGATGGACTGAGCTCGTCGGAGGGAGCCCAGGCGGCCGCAACCAGGACTGAACAGGACACCCCAGGGACCAAAACAGGGCAGGCGAAGGCATGGCAAAGTTAATCGTAGTTGTTCCGGTGTACTATGGCGGTGGCTTGACTTGGTGGTGGCTAGATGACGTCAAGAGTAGTCTGTGGGTGGTCGGTACCCAGCGGAGAACGGCTGAGGGCGACGGCACAGCGGTGGATAGGGGCTACGTACAAAAAACAGAGCAGAACAGGGCATAGCTCGGGTTCGGAGTCTGTCCGGCTTCGGTGGGTGCTCCGGAGCTCGTTGGGTGGCGGCAGAGGCTGAGGGACGGTGGAGGGTGACGTGTAATGGTCGAAGGAGGTGGTGGTGGTGGCTGAGGATGCCGAACTAAAGCTGAGCAGGAACTGAGGCGGCAGGGGTCGAAACAGGGCAGCCGCTGTTCAGGTCTCTCCGATGGCTTCGCGGCGGCTTCTAGCAGCGGCAATGAGCTCGACCGGTCGTGGAGGACGGTTGGTTCACAATGATGGCCAGCTTCGGATGAAGGAACCCGCAGTGATGGCTCGTTGGTGACGAAGATGCTGGAGTACTAGTCGGACCTCCAAATATTCATAAAAAAAAATGAAAGAAAGGCCAGGAGACTTGGACCATTGCACCAATCAAGTCTGCAGCGTCGATCGGCACCCAAATAAAGTACCAGGCTCCGACGCTGAACCACGAACCTGGTCCCGATGATATTGTCTCGTCAGAGCAAAGATCAACACGTAATCGGAGACTTATCGGCATGATAGCGAACTCGTCGGATAGTGTCCGTGCAATGTCCAGGCTTCCGGAAGTGTTTGGTGGATGGTTCAAGGCTCTTCCCACAAGAAATCTCTTGCCTCTTCATTCGTGGACTGTCACCGTAAAGACAACGTCGGAGACAATGGCTCGTCGAGGCTTGTCTGCACTGATACAATTCGCGTTGAAATCTTTTACCAACTATTTCCAGCAAACACGCGCTCGATGTTTAGGCCCTAAACAACATCTTTTCGAGCAAGACTTGCGTGTGATAATTGTCGGCGCTCTAACAAAAGATAACAAACAAGTTAGATGCCGAAATCTAAGCAAACATAGGGCCAAACCAAGTCCGAATGTAGCTGAACAACAGCTCAAAAACCGACTGAGCAGTGAGTGATCGTGAGCGGCTGAGCTAGTTGGATTGCATTGGCTGAGATGGTGGTTGTTCACGATGGGCACTGGTAGCATTTACGCGCATACGTGCTTGAGCTACGTCGACAACGTAACAGGACTCTGCAGTAGTCGACGGTGATGATGACGTCGAGCAAGAACGACAAGACCAAGAAGTCGCGACTGTATTGGTTCGCTCGTTAGACGAAGCCTTCCCCCCGTATTCTCTCTCACTGGACAAAGTGTCCAAACTCTCTAATCTTTTCCTCTCAGTTATACGATGAACACAATTGCCTATTGAATCCTCCTCTCTATGCCATGTATGGCAATTCTGAATGGCCACTCCTGACTCTCCTGATGAAGATCTCCACGTTGGTAACAAAGATATAATACCAAGAAGATGCTGCCCATGCAAAAATACTAGTGAAAAGAAAACAGTTCCACTTATCTTTTTTTTTTATTTCTTGAGTGAATGATCCTACGTATGAGTTATCTGGCTTCCTGTTGGCAGTTGACAATTGTCTCCATGCAGCGGATGAGCGACTGGTTAGAGCTCGAGCAAAGGAGAAGTGAAGGATCAACGTCGAAAATGAGGGAACCCCCCAGCAACTAAAGAGGACTCTTGTGCTTCTATAGCTGAACGGCCCACGATCCCTTTCCCTCCTTCTTTTTATCATTCCCCACCGGACTCACCCTTCAAGGGACCTTCCCCTCCCACGGTCTTGAAAAAAATATTCTCCCTAACTCTGCATGTCCGAATATCCTATGTCCACTCCCCTTCTTTTTTTGTTTAGTCTTTCTTTTTCTATCGCATGGTGGAGGACAGGCTTCTGCTGTCCTCTACTTTTCCCCTTTTTTTTATTATAACGCGCCGCACCCTCAAATTCCCTTCTTTAATGACTTTGTACAAAGGGTTCTTGAAATGCGGAACACTTTGATCGTGAAGATTCGAGGGTGGAGAGGACGCTTGCCCTTCGGCAATTCATTAAAAATATACATGTATATATTTTAATTTTTATGGGTTTTCCATGAATTATTTTTGAAAATAAATTAGAAAAGACTGATCAAAATCCATGTGTCAACAGTGATACATAGCTTCTTTACGTCAGCAGGGATCTCCCCTCCTTTTGGATATGACGAAGCTGTAACTAGAAGGTCAGTCAGTTTAGACATGTCCATTTTCAGCTTGAGGTGGTCCTCTTCTTCTTCAGTGAATATTGCCCCAATTGCTTGATGATCAGGGATAGGGTTTTCTTGCACATTTGGAGCCGCGCTGTCAAACTTCAGGATTTGACTGTCAATCAAGGCATGTACCTTCAGCTTAAGGATATAACAGTTATTAACATTGTGCCATCTTTCGCCCATATGGTAGACACAGGTCTGGCTCTCATCAAAGCCAGGATATTTAACAGGATTTGCCCTGGGCGGTTCCTTCGCCACCAAGTGTTGCTCTAGCAGCATCGGGAGTAGTTTGGACAAAGACCTTGCGAGCTGTGAGAACTGCTTTGGGGGTTGCCTTCTTCTAGGTTCTTACCCTTTTTGCGTCGACCATGACGATCCTCCTTTGGTATGATTAGAACTGTTAAATCCCTTGGAATTTTGGGGGTCCGGTATGAATGCTATGTCGAGCCCGGCCTCTTTCTCCTTCTTCAAGGGATACTGTTTCCTGGTGAAAATTTCATGAGGCCTCCTTTCTCTTAGAGCCCACTCCAGCCTTTCAGCCACCTTGATCAGGTGTGCGAAGGTTTGACATCCGGATGTATTCATTTCGATCGAAATATTCGTAGGGGAGCACTTTTAAGAACAAATCGATCAGCTCATCTTCCGGGATTGATGGCATTACTTGAGTAGCCAGAGCACGCCACCTCTGGGTGTATGTTCTGATCAACTCACCCCTTGCCTTCGAGGTTTGCAGCAAATCTTCCCTCGTTGGGGCCGTAGCTGTGTTGAACTTGTATTGTCTGAGGAAATCCTCTGCAAGATCTTCCCACCCATCATAATCTTCGAGGTCTAATTCAATGAACCATTCCAGAGCGGGACCAGCAAGACTTTCTTGGAATGTATTCATCAGCAGCGGAATATAATCCGAATAGTGCCCCATTTTGCGCAGGTAATACTTGAGGTGAGCGCGTGGACAGCCTGTCCTATTATATTTCCTCACGAAGTCCGGTTCCTTGTAGTCGGGAGGGGTCTCTACCTTGGCGAAGGGAGATATTTTGTCGAAGCGGGCTAACTCATAGCCCTGGCTACTTAAACATTCTTCAATCTTGGCTGATCTTTTAGCCTATACTTCGATTTTCACAGTTTGCTTCCCCTTTTCATCCTTCTCAAGGTTGATGACAACCGGGGGGTGCCTTTTGCTGTGTCTGGATGTTCGGCATACGGATATCTTCCTTTGTACGTTGGGTATTTTCTGCCGTTTCTTTATCAGTCACATCGAGTACGAGTGATGGACTTGAGTTATTCTGGTTAGGAGCTACTGCCTGTCTGGCGTGGGAGGCTTCCAGCATCGCCTTAATATCAGCCATCATAGTTGCCATCGCAGTCATCTGTGTTTCCAACATGCCTACACGTGGGGTCAACTCTTGTTGCTCCATTCTTGTCTTAAATCGAGTGCGAAAACGATGCGTTGGTAATTCTGTGATGAGAGTGTACCTGTTTTCAGAAGAAATTCCAATGAGTATTTCTTCAGTATTGCCAAAATGAATCACTTGATCCTTCTAATTGCATGTTTTCTATTGGTGAATGAGAAAAAGGACTACCTGATGAGCCTTAGTCTCATGTAAGTAGTTCTTTTAATCATTCTCCAAAGAGAATTCATGAAATTAAAAGAAGTGTAATTTTTGACGATAGTTTTTTTTTTATGTATTTGTAAAACATGTGCACATTCACGTTCATATATCAAAATAATATCTAGTACAAATGAGAATGCATGAAAACGCATCGCAATGTTTGCTCATTTTACACTTGACAGAATAGTTTATTTAAGTCTAGGACGCTTGAGGTCTAAGGTACCCTCATCGTCCCAATATGGATTCCTCTCTTCAGTCTGGGACTCTTCATCTTCTGAATATGATGGCGACCCCATATCTTCGGGTATGTACGGCTCTTCTCCAGGCACGCACGGTACAATATACTCAGGTATATAAGGCTCGACAAAGCTGTGTCTGGTTGCCTCAAAGTGCTGGATGTACTCAGTGGTGGCCCTGTGAATGTTCTCCTTGCGAGTCATATTCTCTGGCCAGCTTATATCCTCGGCTTGAGAGCTCTTTAGAGAGTGAATAATAAACGCCACTTTGGCTTCGAACTACTTCTTCTTTTCTCCCAAGAGGGTCACGTTTGGTATGTCAAAGGAAAAGGCACTAGGTCGTGGTGGAGAAGGGATTTCTTGTAATGCCCCAAATTGTCGGATAACCCTCTTCGGATAATATGCAGCAGCACCCGTGAATCCCAGCAAAGGGACTGGATCTTCGCCATTGCATGCTAGTCTAACTTTGCCTAGTGTTGGCAACCTTAGCCGCTATCGGAGCTGTTCGGGTTTTAAAACTCTAAGAAATTCTTTCCATTCTCTAAAATTGAACTTAGGAATGCGTGTATGGGTTCTGACGAAGGTTTTAAGAGGATGAGCATCGGGGCTAATCTCAGTGAAACCCATGCGGATATGGAATTGTCTGACATGAGACGTGAACCATAGGTACAGAGATCACTAGAGGCTCTAAAGATTCCCTTCTTGTTTTTCTTGAAGCGATTTAGGGAAAGAAAGGTCTCAGCAAGAATGATGTTTGAGTAATCTCACCCACAACAGACTTGTCTGACTATAATGGCCATAATAGGATCGAAGGAGACAGACGAGATTGGGAATAGCACGAAGCTAAAGAATGCCAACACAAAGGCTCTACCTGATTTAGTCCCTTTAGCGGCAGAGAGGTTGGGAAATCGATTGAGGAGGAAGGATAATGAAACTCGCCCAGAATTACTTTTGGCGTCTGCTTTGACTTCTTTGAGGCTTGTGTCAAGGAATTCAGCTAATTGACTTAAGGGTTCAAATCTTATGGGAGGTTGGACTAGCGAGTGAGGGAACTCAACTCCGATGACGGTGCTGTATTCTTCGATAGTGGGGGTAATCTCCAGTCCTTCCATGCAGAATGTAGCGGTGGTAGGATCCCAATAGAGCGCCATAGCTTGGATAAAGACAGGTGGGCACGCAATCTTCAGCAGGTCTAATAGATATCCCAGTCGTGATTCAGCATACTTCTGGCTGGCTTTGTCCATGCTATCCCACCATGATTGGAGTTCGGCCCGGGGGACTTTGAACAGTTGAATATCCTTCTTTCCCATCAAGTCTAAAATATGCGAATGATTTTGAAAAGTCAATCGTTAAAAATTACTTTAAACATGTGACTATGCAAATGTCATGAAGTATGCATGAGCTGACTTAATTGCATAGTTCAATTTGAAGAAATGAAAATTATGACCTTTTTCAGGTCTCAAAGGCTTGACTTAAAGCCTAATTTGAATTTCAGGGAAGTGACTTATGCAATTCAGTCAGGTTCATTCCAGTGACTAAGGGAAACAACAATGTCACATTCCATTGGTCCATACATCAAATGAACAGAGTGGAATGAATTTCTTCTTACAATCAGGACGCCTAATGAAAGAAAAGGCGAAGGGAGACTCCTTAAATAAGAAAGCCATAAGAGGCCGATGGAATGTGAGGATCTAAATCACCATTTTCTTAGAGGCCTACCCCTCTTTACAATGAAAGTCAGTCGGGAACCCTCCTCCAATCGAGTGTGAGGGGTTGTCTTCAGTGTGTTGATCAAAGTATCTCAGCTTCTCTAGCCATTCTTTGGTCCATGGTATGATGACTTCAAGAGCTTTCTCGGGCTTCACCTTCTTGAGTGTGATGCGCTTCGGCTTTGTCTTGGTCGTGTGGCTTCTTTTCTTTCCCCAAAAAGTGATCCTGGGTATGTTTTCTTTAGCCTGTCGTTCGGCCTTCCGACGGGCGTATGCCTCCCTAGCCAGGCGGTTGCGACGTTGCCTCTGCATTTCTAAGTAACTCTCGAGCATCTCATCTCTTTGTCACTTGAACCTGAGGTTGTCGACGTAGTAGCGGGTTTGACAATCTTCCGCATATCCTAGCTTACGTCCAGTCAGCTCCCGACCATGCACGAATCTAGTGAAGTGCAGCATTGTGTTCGGTCTAGGGCGAGTAACTTTCCTTAGGTACTCGAAGGTTGCCAACTCTGTCGAACTCTTAGGAAACAGCGGCATCCTACCCCTTATCATCGTTATTTCAATTAGTCACTTGAGTGATTTTCATGATGTATGCAAATGCATGTATATGTATGCAATGTACGAGCCATACTATAGAACATGGAGTAGTAAAGTACATTGAAAATAAATCCCTTACCAACCAAACTTGGGGATGTGAAAATGTTCTCCTGTAACCATGTGCGATTTTAGGTATACCAACCATTCATAGACATGCGCATGAGACAAGTGGGTATACTCTAGAAGTCGAAAATTAGGTGAGGAACCTACGGCTCAGGTTCCCACGATCCAAATGAGGCAGATTCCTCCCCAAGAGTACTCACTCAAGAGAGCTAGATATCGCCAATTTGGATTGTGAGCGGGAACGAACACGAAAGTCTCAAGTGCCATCAAACACGAGTTCCTTTCGCATCCTCTCCCTATCTAAGGTAACCTAGAGGTGGTTTGCAGTCGAGATTTGACCGCTAGTGTGTGTGATGTGTCGTGATCGTCACAATGCAAGGTCATGCACAACAGTTTGTATCAAAAACACCGCTTCAATATGTGCATAATATAAATATACATTCCCAACTCCAACCTGTAGAAAAAATGTCAACAATCGCTCCACCCCTTATTTCTCCAATTTGCAAAAATATCTAACACAGTGGTTAGTGTACGTACCTTACCTTTGAGAGCATCTGCAGAAAAACAAGGTCAGATAAACCAAACAACTTTTTAATCAGCTCAAGTCCTCTGGTCTGCGAAACCAGAGATTCTGGTTTAGAATAAGTCCCCAGCGGAGTCGCCAGTCTGTCGCGACCCTCTCGAGGTGGAGCGCAAGGTGCCGTCGAGGGGGTTAATGGGCCGCCCGATCGCTGGCTTAATCGGACGCGGGCCTCTCCCAAGGTCCATTACCCAAATCGCAACGGATGGATATACGTGGTCGACCTTTAGTGTGGTCTAGTGACATGTGATACTTGTACATGCCAAGGAGTCGCCACCAATCGTTTCTTGGAGGGTATGATCGGAAACCCCATCGAATAGTTGGGAGCTGTCTATTCAATTATGCGGAAACCAGAGAAATGGGTTCGGGGACTTAGTTACGCCAACTGCTAGAGTTGACGCCCTTTCGGCACATAAGCTGAATGGTTTATTTGATCATAGGATTTCATACAGGCGAGTGGGGTACAGATCCTAAATCTAGGAGTTCATGCAGATGGGAATGACTACCCTATCACTCACAATCAATGAAAATAAATGCGCAAATCAAGGATCCATAGCATGGGGATAAAGCACATGAAATCAGTATGGCATCCCTAATGAGGCCCTATTAGCCTAGAGAAATATCAATCAAGGCTTAGGAGTGTTTTTGACATGATTCGCCCATGAGGGGCAAAATCATAATTTTGAACAATTCAGGGACAATTCACCTCGAAAAGGCAAATTTTTCATTTTATATGAATTGGGAAGTCAAAAGACGGGAAAAATAGGATTGGCCATCAATCCAATCCATTTCCTATTTTTCGAGAATTTTCAGGATTTTTCTGGAATTTAAAAGTGATTTTACCCTCGGAGGGGTAAAGTCGTCATTTTGGACAAAGATGAGAGCAGAAAATCTCGAATATTAGGGTTGGTCGTCCACATGACCCAAACCCTAACTTTGAGCAATTTTTAGGACTTGATTGGAATGGGAAAGACGATTTACCCTTTGAGGGGCAAAATCATCATTTTGGGGAAAATGATGAGATTCGAAAATCCCAGCAAGAGGATTCGCCACCTAACTGGCCATATCCTGATCTAGGCATTTATCAATCTTATCTCGCAATACAAAGCAGGGGCGAATTACCCCTAAAGGGCATTGTTGTCAATTCTTGGAAGAACGGATGTGAAATCCCAAAAATAGGATTGACCAGTTGTCTGTGGTCAATCCTCAATTTGTGGGGATTTCTGGAGTGTCCAGAAATTTCTCACTATTTTTCCATATTTTTTTGGAATTTTCTAGCCTTTTTTTGGATTTTCTAGGATTTTTCTGATTTTTTTTATTTATAAAATCATTTTCTGATTTTTTTGTTATTAAAATATTATTCAGACCGGGTCAACCCAACCCACTCGGGTCGGAAACCCGGCCCAGACCCGAATCCGCCGAGCCAAAGCCAAAACGACGCCGTATCTGCGCATTTTTATTTTCGGATTACCCTGCTCTGATCCGACGGCCCTTATTGCACCACGTGGCTAGTCCACGATCGCAGGATGGTCTGACTAGAACCAACAGTTCAGATTTGAATGGAGACTTGACCAGAACCATCTGATCTGACTACTTAATCCTACGGCCTCAATTAAAACCTAAGACTCGATCTGGACCGCCCATTCATACTAACATAAATGACGCCGCGCTATTACTAATCTAAACGGCACCGTTTCACCATATTTTTATTTTCCGGTTTAAAACTATTTTCAGATAATCCCTAATTACTAATCGGACGGTCACCGTTTATTAGACTCGATTAACCTAGACCGTCCGATCTACCTATTCGAATAACGGATCCCTAACGGCCTGCTGACTGGATCGACACGTGGACCAATGGCCGACTGCCACCTAAGCTTTTGACCGGTTGACCGCGCCATGTCAGCTTTGTCTTCAACCTCGCGACTCCGGCAGAATGGATGGCTGTGCTTCTCCGGTGATGATCCAACGGTGGATCCTTGATGAAATCATGCGAGACCAACGGCAATCGACCCTAGTTTAACATATCTAAGAATCGAAGCATCCTATTTACGGAATCAAGAACATCACGCGAATTGTCGAGTACGGCCATGGAGATCTAATAGCTCGATTCATAGCAAATCATGGCAATTTAATCATAGAACAGCATCAATGGAGGTTCAGGAGACTTATCTCGAGCTCCGATTGAGCTCGCTCGGCCCAGATTTGGCTGGGCAAGAATGAACGGAGGCCGGTTATGGAGGTTGTTTTCGAAGACTCGATTCGAGATATTCATGCAAAGTCAATGCGAAATAGACACGCGACGATGGTCAGTGTCCTTCTAGGAACGAAATGCCCAGGATAATTGCAAGAATAAGTGTGAAACAAGCAAAACGCCATTGATGCACAGTGAAAGGTTTGAAGCTGCGCCTCACCTGTTTTCGTGGCCTCAGCTCGCACGGTCGACGGCGATAGTTTCCTCATAGTAAGGGAAGCTTTCTGACGGCCCTGTCAAGCTTTGGTTCAGCCTGAGAAGGCCCAACCCGCGCTCTGCAAATCTGAGCTCAAACCTTCGACCACCGCGAGGGAAGGTGAGCTCTCTCTCTCTCTCTTGTTCTCTCTCTCTCTCTCAATTCAGTTTCTCTTTCTTCAACCGAACTAACCAACTTCCTTTTGCGAAGGCTCCTGCAAGCTTATATAGCATTTTGAGTTTTAGCGTCGAACGGGAGGGGCTCAACTGTCTTGAAATGGCACGTGTTGGCACGTGCCATTTGGTCTAAACGGCGCCGGGGAGGACGGGCATTCCGTCCAATCCCGTTTGGTCCTCCGGCGAGCTCTATTTCATGCGAATTTGGCTTGAATGTGGTGTGAGTTGACTTCCGCAGGTCCGCCGCTTGACCGGCCGATTATTCGCTGCCCCGGTGGTCACTGGTCTTCATTCCGGTCCCGATACCGCCTGAAGGGTCAAAACTATGGTAGATACCGCCTGAAGGGTCAACACAAGGTAGATACCGCATGAAGGATCAACCCAAGGTAGACACCGCCTGAAGGGTCAAATCATGGTCGATACCGCCTGAAGGGTCAACACAAGGTAGATACCGCCTGAAGGGTCAACACAAGGTAGATACCGCCTGAAGGGTCAAAATAAGGTAGATACCGCCTGAAGGGTCAACTCAAAGGTAGATACCGCCTGAAGGGTCAAATGAAGGTAGATACCGCCTGAAGGGTCAAATCAAGGTAGATACCGCCTGAAGGGTCAAAATATGGTAGATACCGCCTGAAGGGTCAAATCAAAGGTAGATACCGCCTGAAGGGTCAAAATCAAAGGTAGATACCGCTTGAAGGGTCAACACAAGGTAGATACCGCCTGAAGGGTCAACACAAGGTAGAAACCGCTTGAAGGGTCAAATCAAAGGTAGAAACCGCCTGAAGGGTCAACTCAAGGTAGAAACCGCCTGAAGGGTCAAACCAAGGTAGAAACCGCATGAAGGGTCACATATGGTAGAAACCGCCATAAGGGTTAATTCATTGGTAGAAACCGCATAAGGGTCAACTCATTGATAAATATCGCAGTAAGGATCAACACAAAGGTCTGATCCACCATACGGATTAAAATCCTTGGCAAATCCCAAAGCGTGGGATGCGCCTTCCTTAGGTTCCTACAAGTTAGGAATCCCATCATGGTATGACCTACCATACAGGTCAGAGCTTAATCTCCATAGGATATTCTGAATGACGAGTCCTAGGCATCTTCTTGAAAGTCGTCGCAACCGGCAGCATCCGACAGGTGAGCTTCAGGTAAGCCTCTCTCACTCCGGCCCATGTTCAAATTGTTAGAGCAAACCGGGGATTGATTTGAGCTTTTATCAATAGGCTTAAGGATCCGATGTCATAACATTTCTTCTCTTATTTTCCCAGTTGAGTCGGTTAGGAATCAGGTGCCACCTTATCTTTGAGAGAAACCTCTAACGAGATTCCTCTCAAAGAGGGGCAGCTGTTGACACCTGATTTTTTTATCATTTATTATTGTGATTTTTATTCTTTAAAATTAATTAAAAATATCAAAAAAGGTCATAAAATCACAAAATCAACTTTGGAAGCCTTGGTTTAACCTTAGGAACCAATTTTGAACAAAAAATATTTTTTCGGTATTTTTAATATTTTTCGAGTTTATTTAATTATAAAAATACCCAAAAAATCAGAAAAATACCATTCGTGGTCAGAAAAATACCCAAAAATATTCGATAATTTTGTTTTAATTTCCTCTTCAAGTGTGTCACTTTAAATCTCAAAAATTCGGCTCGGGTCACTATGTTCCTTCACAAACATAAACCCGAACCGAGCCTAAAAAAAATCATTTTCGAGTCTTTTAGTTTTCAATTCTCACTTTTTATAAGCTATGACATTGGATTCTAAAGTCTTAAAGTGCAATTAGGTCAATTTGCCCTCCAATTTAATCAATTTTTACCAAAAGGGCTTAATTGCACATTTTTCTTTCAATTAGTCCCCGGTTTCACGGATGTATACGTATGCTCTACGTATTTATACGTCATACGTATTTATACGTTATGCATATTTGTACTGTTTGGTAACCTCTTTAACTCTTGTAATAATAATAATGGTTATTATTTTTAACACCTTTGTTAGTGCCTTTTTTTTAGCATTTTTGTATTGTGAGTGCTATTGCTAGTGCTATTTTTAAATAGCATTTTTTGTATTATAAATTGTGAGTGCTATTGTTAGTGCTATTTTTAAATGACATTTATTTATCATAAATTGTGAGTGCTATTGTTAGTGCTATTTTTAAATGGCATTTATTTATCATAAATTGTGAGTGCTATTATTAGATAGAATTTATAATTGTTAGTGCTATTTTTAAATAGCATTTTTGTATTATAAATTGTGAGTGCTATTGTTAGTGCTATTTTTAAATGTCATTTATTTGTGAGTGCTATTTTTAGATAGAATTTATAATTGTTAGTGCTATTTTTAAATACAATTTATTGGAAGGTATTTTTGGCTATAAAAGGATGGCAAGAGTTTTGAGGTTGAAGGGGAGAGACATTTTGTAGAGTGTGCAAATTTTTGAGAGCTTAGAGAGAAGAACACAAACACTCTCTATATTCTCATAATCTTGAGTGAGCAAAATATATTAAGTTCGGAATATTGATTCCGCATATTGCTAGCACAATTGTTGTGGAGTTATTAGTCGTCTCCCCGTTCGTCAATTGGTAGTGCGTCCGAACTAGATGCCTAACACTTGTGGAGGCTGAGATCGAAGAACATCGAACCGACACCTCCGTTCAAGCACGCTACGAGAGGTAATCTATTTACTCCCTTTGAGGCTTTGTGATTTTTTTCGATTGAAATGCACGAAGTACGCCTCTGGAGATACATGTAGGGGTTGTTATTTATTTCCGCTACGTGTTACGTGGATCCCAATAGTGGTATCAGAGCCAATCCTTAGGTGTTTTCGTGCATTTAATTGATTTTTGCAATTTTTGCAATACTATGGCCAATATGTATTAACGAATTGTTCGTCTTACATGGCTAATGGAGGTTGATTATTTTATATGATAAATTAATCAACGTAGCAAAAATTGAGACTAAATCAATTTTGAATCGAAAATTTATGGCTATCTTATTTTACGTAAAAATTCTGATTATGATTCAACGTAGAATTTTTATTGTGCCTTCCTAAGTTTTAAATTGTGAATTTATAACTTACGTGGAAGGGTGGTGATCATGGAAAAATCCCTAATCAATGTGATTGATGTATATATGAATGTATGGTGATTATTTATATATTTGGGGTTGTAATTATTAAATGGAGGCTGCGTACTCCTTTTATTTTTCATGTAATCTTTATTTTTAGCATAGTCAATTGTTAATGTAAATGCTACGAGGATTACGTGGATGAGCCTTTTAAGTCGGCGAGCTCTTAGGGGCCAAATTCTTGAAGAGTTCAAGAAACCAAGAAGAAGCGAAGAGCGGCTCTCCGTTATTAAAATATTAAAATGATTAAATGTGGTCTCATTGGCTCGAGACCCATTAAATCATAATTCCATGATCACCACGTAGGATAGATGTTTATGTGATTGACATCTATTTATTTGTTATGATTACGTGAGCATGTTAAACTGGTTAATATGCAAAGTCAGACTTACCTCACCTAAAATTGCGCCTGCATGAAATCCTAGTTAGGAAAATCACTCGCGTTAGGTACCGAAAGGGCGTTGGTAATGACATCAACGTAACCAAGTCCCCGAACCCAAAATCTCTGGTTCCGCAGAATTGATCGATCTCTCCCAATCGGTCAATAAGGTTTCCGGTCTACCCTCCAAGAAAGACCGGTGGCGACTCCAAATGCATGCACAAGTTGCACATGCCACCACGACCACACTAAGGTCGAAAGCGATCGACTGTTATCGTCGAATCCCTTTGAAAAATACTCCCGCCGCGATTTGGTATGGGCCTGGGAGGGCCCGCGCCGATCCAAAGCCCGCGATCCGCACCCTTGTGCGGGGGAAGGCCCGCGATCGGTAATCCCTTAGCCGCGTCCGCTTCCGGACGGGTCGCGACAAACATGTCTAAACTTCTGCAGAATTCTTGGCAATCCCAGATCTCAGAAGAGCACAACTTCTCTTGGAATCACGGTAACCCCAGATTCTAGAAGGATGCCTTGCTCTATGAAGAAGAGCTTTCAAGTTTACTTTCCTACAGGATCCCTGCTAATTCCATATCTCAGGAAAACACATTCTTATGAACAATTTTGTAGGTTTGATCTTTCTGCAGGATACTTGGAGCTCCCAGATCCCAGAATGTCACCTCACATATCAAAAGGACAATCTCCGAAATCAGCCCTCTGTGAGATTTCAAATTTGCAGGTCTAAGTTTTCTGCAGGATACTTGGAATCCCCAAATCCCAGAATAACGCCTCGCATGTCGAAAGGACAATTTTCGGAATCAGCTTTCTGTGAGGTTCCGGGTAACCCCTAAACCCAGAATAGCCCATTTGATAAAGCCTGAAGGTTAGGCACACCTCACTTGTATAAATCCTAGTTAATTCCTTAGAATATAGGATCAAAATGTCCGATAATCCCTAAAAGACTGGGAGAGTCATCCATAGGTTCTTAACAGAGAAGAATCCTATTTCTCGGCCTGATCCCCCTGAAGGATCAAAACTTCTGACAATCCCTAAGAGACTGGGTGCGTCATCCATAGGTTCCTAGCAAGAAGGAGTCCTATTCATGGTCTGATCCACCATACGGATCAAAACTTCTGACAATCCCTAAGAGACTGGGTGCGTCATCCATAGGTTCCTAGCAAGAAGGAGTCCTATTCATGGTCTGATCCACCATACGGATCAAAACTTCTGACAATCCCTAAGAGACTGGGTACGTCATTCACAGGTTCCTGTTAAGTATAGGAATCCCATTTTGGTACGGCCTACCATACAGGCTAGAGTTTAATCGCCCTAGGATACTCAAAAGACGAGTCCCTAGGTATCCACTTGATCCCGCTGTACACCGCGCATGCCGTACGAGCATCAGGCAGGTAATCAACAGGTAAGTAACAGGTGGGTCTCTCTACTTTCTCTCTCACTTCAGCTAAAGAATGCAGAACAGAACGTTCACCAGCGGGACAAGAAAGATTGAGTGTGAAGATTCGTTTTTCTTTTCCACAGTTGATTCGGTCTAGACTCAGGCGTCACCTGTCTTTGAGAGAAACCTCTCACGAGATTCCTCTCAAAGAGGGGCAGCTGTTGACACCTGATTTTTGACCCAGCCTTTTTCATTTTTATTTTTTGAAAAAAATCAACTAAAAATCATAAAAAGTAAAAAAAATTACAAAATCAACTTTGGTGGCCTTGGCCAAGCCCAAGGAACCATTCTTGACCAAAAAATAATTTTTCATATTTTTCATATTTTTTAGTATTTTTGGAAAATAGAAAAAACACTTAAAAAATCAAGAAAAATAGTATTTGAGGTCACAAAAATATGGAAAAATATCCAATATTTTTCCTTTTAATCCCTTGTATTTTCGACCTCACAAAAAAATCAAAATCAGATTCAATTTTAGGTGTTCCTTTGTAACCCGTACTATTGAATTTGAAGAAAAAATAATAATTGAGTCTTTTAATTTGCAATTTTGGCATTTTATAGGATCTTGACATTCAATCTAATTGTCCCCCATTTCAATTTGACCTAATTGCTCGGACAAGCTGTTCAATTGCAAACATAATTGCATTTTAGTCCTTGAAATTGAGCATAATCGAAATTACTTTCAATTCAAGGACTATAATTACAAATTGAACATGCTACCCAATGGATTTCACCATTTTAAATCGATTGGCATAGGCGGTTTAACCCAATTTGATCATTTGCACCCTCAATTACACAATCCCCAATTTCCAATCAAATGAGAATTTGGGGATTTTGTAGAAATTGATGAAAACTTTTGGGCAAAACCACATTTCTAGATAGAATTCATGCCCTAGATTCGATTATGAGGTTCAATTGCAAAAATTTCCCATTAATTTGGGTTTAATTTCGAAAATGGTGAGTCGAACCGGGTTCTGACTGGTCAGACCGCCGGTCGGACCGGTCGAACCGGTTTGCTACAGTGTCGTCTTCCCCAACAGAGCTCGAGCAGATGAACAGTGATGAACTGAGTTTCGAACGCCAAATTGAAGGGCAATTCGCGACTAATTGAAAGAGGAATGGTGGGCGTATTGTTCTTTACCTCGAAACCTACCGATCGAGACCAACCCCAAGGCCAATGGTCGCCGGAGGAAGGAGTAATCGGACGGTCAAGGTCGCCGGACCTGCAAAAGTCAACAAAAGCAAAAACAGCTCAAATCCTTGCCAAATTCGTGCGAAATAAAGCCGGCCGCAGAACCAAATGGGATTAAACAGAATGCCCATCCTCCCCGACGTCGTTCTGACCTATTTGCACGTGACTACACGTGCCAAATGGAGTTGGTTGAAACTCCACCGTTCGGCGCCAAAAATCCAACAGGCTATATAAGCTCGTGATCGCTTTCAGTTAGGGAGGACGGTGGATTCAGTTAGTAGAGGACAAAGAGAATCAAGAGAGCGAAAGAGAACGAAAGAGAAAGGGCTCCCTTCCATCGCCATTGTCGAGGGTCGAGCTCGAACTTACAGAGCGGCGGTCGGGCCTTCACAGGCTAAACCAGAGCTCGCGAAGATCACCAGGAGGTCGCCCGTGTCGAGAGGAAGCTATCGCCACCAGCCGCGCGACCCATCGCTCCGAAACAGGTGAGTTCAACTCTCGAGTTTTCTTACTGTGCTTTAATGGCGGGATTCAGTTCCGACTATGATAGTTCGATTTAGAGTATGCGTTTTGCCTTTCGAACATTACTGACCATCGTCGCGTATCTTGTTTGCATCGATTTTGTCTTAACACGCCCAATCGAGTCTTCTAATCCAACCTCCATTGCCGAGCCACTGTTCATCTTTCCCCAGCCCAATCTGGGCCGAGCGAGCTCAATCGGAGCTCGAGGTGAGTCTTCTGAACCTCTACCGGTGTTGTTCTGTGATTGAATTGCTGCGATTTTAGATAGATTACGCGATCGAACTCCCATGGCCGTATTCGGAACTTTACATGATTCTTGCGATTCTGTGAATAAAATGTTACGATTCCTAGATATGTTAAAATAGAGATCATCGCGAGTCGATTGCCGCCGGTCTCGCTCCGATCCGTCAAGATTCCACCGTTAGATCACCACCGGAGAAGCACAGCCGTCCGTTCTGCCGGAGTCGCAAGGTTGAAGACGAAGTTGACGTGGCGCGGTCAACGAGTCAAATGTCCAGATGTCATTCAGTGATTGGTCCACGTAGTGTCGAGTCAGCATGGCCGTTAGGGTCTGTTATTCGAATTAAAGGATCGGACGGCTGAGATAAATCGAACCTAAATTCTAGTGGCCGTCCGATTAATAAATAGAATTAACTGAAAATGATTTTCGAAATCAGAAAATAAACAAAGAGTGGAAACGGTGTCGTTTGGCTAAGTGGATAGGCGACGTCGTTTAGGCTAATAGGATTGGACGGCTCAGATCAAGTCTAAGGTTCTAATCTTGTCCGTTAGTTTTAGTAAGTCAATCAAACGGTTCAGGTCGAGTCTTCGCTTAATCTAGACCGTAGAATCTAGTAATCAGATCTAGTGAGCGCGGACAAGCCACGCGGCGTGGTGTAGGCCGTCAGATCAGATTATAATAATCCGAAAATAAAAAATGAGATGCGGCGTCGTTTTGGAGCCGAGGTTCGCGCGGGTCCGGGTCTGGGCCGGGTTCCGACCCGAGTGGGTCGGGTCGACCCAGTCCGAATCATATTTTTTTTAATTAAAAAATAAAAAAAATGATTTTTAAAATAAAAAAAATCAGAAAAAATCAGAAAAATCCTAGAAAATAAAAAAAATGCTAGAAAATTCCAGAAAATTCAAAAAAAATGTGGAAAAATTAGGAAAAATCCTAGGCATTTAAAAATCCCCAAAAATCAAGAATTGACCACAGACAACTGGTCAACCCTATTTTTGGGTTTCTTATCCGTTCTTCCAAGACTTGACGACCTTACCCTTTAGGGGTAAGTCGCCTCTGCTGTGTATGCGAGATAAGGCCGATAATGTCAAGGTAAGAGTTAGGGTCGAGTACGCGACCAATTCTTAGGTTTGGGTTATCGAGTCCCGCCCCTTTTCTCAAAATGACGATTTTGCCCCTCAATGGGAAAATTGTCCTTCGCGTCTCAATTGGGTTCTAAAAATTGCTTGAAGTTAGGGTTTGGGTCAGATGGACGACCAACCCTAATGTTTGAGATTTTCAGTTCTCATCCTTGTTCAAAATGACGATTTTACCCCTCTGAGGGTAAAATCACTTTTAAATTCCAGAAAAATCCTGGAAATTCCTGAAAAATAGGAAATGGATTGGATTTATGGCCAATCCTATTTCCTATGCCTTTTGACTTCCCAATTCTTCTAAAATGACAGATTTACCCTTTTGAGGGTAAATTTTCCCCGAATTGTTCAAAATTACGATTCTGCCCCTCATGGGCGAATCATGTCCAAATCACTCCTAAACCTTGATTGATACTTCTCTAGGCTAATAGGGCCTCATTAGGGATGCCATGTTGATTTCATGTGTTTTATCTGCATGTATTGGATCCTTGATTTGCGCACTTATTTTTAATGATTGTGAGTGGGTAGATATTCCCATCTGCATGAACTCCTAGATTTAAGATCTGTACCCCACTCGTTTGTATGAAATCCTAAGATCAGATAAACCATTCAGCTTAGGTACCGAAAGGGCGTCAACTCTGACAGTTGACGTAACTAAGTCCCCGAACCCACTTCTCTGGTTTCCGCAGGATCGAATAAGACCACTCCCAACTATTCGATAGGATTTCCGATCGTACCCTCCACGAAACGATTGGTGGCGACTCCTTGGCATGTACACTTTTTCACATGTCACTAGACCGCACCGAAGGTCGACCACGTATATCCAGCAGTTGCGACTTGGGAAATGGGCCTTGGGAGAGGCCCGCGTCCGATCGAGCCAGCGATCGGGAAGCCCATTAGCCCTCCGCGCTCGCGAGAGGGTCGCGACACTTGGTTCTCTAATAAACATAGTACAATGGCTCTATCAACAGTAGAGGCAGAATACGTTGCTCTTGGAAGCTGTTGTGCACAAATCTTTTGGATGAAGCAACAACTTCGAGACTTTGACATTGAGGAATCCAATATTGAGATTAGGTGTGACAATACAAGTGCCATCAATTTGACAAAAAAAATCCTGTTCTTCATTCAAGAGCCAAGCACATAGAAATCAAGCACCATTTCATGCAAGATCATGTGCAAAACAACGATGTTCATATTCAGTTTGTTGATTCCAAAAATTAATTGGCTGACATTTTTACGAAGCCTCTTGAAAAAGGTAGTTTTAATTTCATTAAAAGAAGGCTTGGAATCACTAACTCGCTTATCAAGTCTTGAGCAGATGCAGGAAAAAGGGGTTTAAAGAAAGGAATTAAAATCATTTCCTTAAAGAATCAGAAGCAAAGGTATAATCTCGAATCTTTTATGTGATTGTTCCAATATATTGTGATTGATTGACTGCATATTTTCATGCATATTCACTTTCCAAGAAAACTACCCGTTACTAATATTCATAAATCCCTATTTTTTCGGCGACCTCGGAAAACCTCGTGGAAAGTTGCCTTTAATAAACCGCTCTTTACACTCTCTATAAAAGGAACCGTTTCTTACTCTCCACAAACACAACCGCCCTTCGAAAAGCTTCACTCTCTCGTATCTTCTCAAAGATTCAAACTTTTCACAAGAAAACCGTTCATCTTCTTCATAATTCCTCGCAAACCGGTCTCCCTCAAACCACAGAAAATCTCCACATCTGTTCGTCGGTCCTAAAGAACCTCAGCCCAAGCTGCTCGATTCTCAAAGCAAGGGCCTTCACAGATCACCTTGGTGGACGAAGAATCAGATAGCATGTCGATATCCTCTGAGGAGCGAGGATCGAGTGGTTCTGCGAACTCACCGCCAAAGGAGGAAACTTTACAAGTGTTTCACACTCCCGACACTCGTCCGAGTCCAGGTTCGAGTATTTTGACTCCCTCTTTGTTACAAACTCTTGAAGGGATTCAAAAATCTATAACCCTCATGCGTGAATCTGGTATGGATGACTGTGCTGTGGACAAATTTCTGAGGAATTTTGGGTTTGATTCTGAGCCGGATGTTGAAACTGAAGTTAAAAAATTTGAAAGTTCACTTGGGTCTGTTAGTATTGAGAAAAAGAATGTCGGTACATCAAAGGGTAAGGAAAAGATGATTGCAGAAGTAGAGGAGATTTACGACTCTACGGAAGGAGGAGAAGACACTGAATCAAGGGTGAGGGTTACTGATGACGATGACTTGCTGTTTGAAAATTTTAAAGCATTTGACCGGTTTGCCAAAGATACAAAATTTCGGCCTAAACTTTTCAAGAGTCAATAACATCATGACTCTTTCAAAGGTTTTCTGACAAGGAGGGTAATGCCACATAAGACAGTAGATTTTGAATATCTTGATAGTCACGGCATTCTCGTTTCTGACATGTTTGAAAAGCTAGACTTGATAAATTTTTGTACTGACTCTGAAGTTGTGTATCCCGAGTTGGTGGTCCTGTTTTATTCAAACCTATATTTCACCAAGAACCCCAATAGGATGACCTTTACTGTTGGTGACTATTGGTATGTTGTATATGCCGAACTTATAGCCTCTCTTATTGGGGTAAGAGCTTTTGATTTTGTGAAAATTGAGATATCCTCTAATGACACTGATTATCGATGAAGCATAGGGACACACATCAACTATGCTGCAATGCCTCTGCTATACAGGATTGTGCATAAAATTCTCATTGGGTGTATTCGTCCTAAGGCCTCATCTACCACAGATGTATCAAGATATGAAGCTCGATTGTTGGCTGTAATTATCAAAGGTAAATCCTTTTTCTCTAGCACATACCATCATTTTTCAGATGTATCGCACTATCACAAAGAAAGCTGGCCAACTTCCTTGTGGAGCCCTCATCACTAAGCTATTTCGAGCATTGGAAGTTAAATCTCCTTCAAAAATGAAGAATGAGATTCTGCCAGGAATGACAGCTGGGGTTGATACTCTGTTTAAGATGCATTTTTCTGTTACACCTGATGGCTGGATAGATAAGGATGGGAAAGTCGTTAAGATAGGCTGTAATCTTGATGACACTGGAAAGAAGATCATTGGTGAGACATTGATAAAGTTGCAAGGAAAACCTAAGAGGAAAGCATTGATGAAAGCAAGTGTGTCCCAGAAGAAAGGAAAAAGGGTCAAGAAGGACTCTGCCTCATCTGACTCTGAGAACACCCTGTCTGGAGATGTCTCCCCTCTCAGCAAAAAGTTTGCTCAAGCTGCGGTGGAAGTACAAATTGACGGAGAGATGGACAAAGGAGAAACAACTCTAATGGAAAAGAATTCACAATTGGCGGAAAGTGCCACAGCTTTGTCAGAAGCATAGGAGCAGGCCATTCAGAAAACTGAAGATAAAATCCGAGCCTTAGATACACAGGCACATGAGAAAGCTAGAGAAGAAGCAAAGGCTCAGTTAGAAAATGCGAACCATGCGAGATTACTGGAAGAGGCAAAAGCTCGAGCAGAAGCTGCTGCAAAGGAAAAGACAGAAGAGGATGCCTTATCTGAGAAGGAAAGCATTGAGCAAGCACAACTAGCAGTAACAACAGCTGTTACGAAAGTGATTGAGGAGGAAAAGAGAAGGAAGGCTGCAGAACTTGCCACAGAAGAGGAACAGAGAACAAAGAAAGAGGAGGAACAGCGAAAACTTCGAGAAGAATACTTTGATGCCCTTCGAAGTGACAGAACTAAACGTTCCCAGGACAACACTGTTCTCGTTGATACTCTTGATCTTGCAGGGCTTGCAGAAGGAGCTGATGTTCAGGGGGAGAAACTGACCAAAGTACTTGAAAACTTTATGCAGCTTCTCACAAATCTTCAACATGGACAGGAGAAGATCCAGCAGCAGGTTAATATTCTCCCCGGGCCGAAATTTTCAAGCAGGCAGAAGAACTTCAACAGAGAATGAAATCAATGGAAGACTGTCTTCAAGTAGAGGTCAAGAAGGCACAAGATCAGGTGTCAGGAGACCTGGTCAGGTTTGGACAGAATCAAGTCTTATTGGCCAGATAAATGAAGAATTTGACAGATGTGTTTGACATGAGGCTGCGTGATTTGTCCACCTTCAACCTAGTTCGTGTTGCCTTCGACCTCGCACCATCTAGACCCTCATCCTCTGCCCAACCGCCTAAATGATTTCCTTTTTCGAACCATCATGTTTTTGCATTATTAGTTGTTCCTGGTTATGCCTGCTACACTACTGCAGCATACTATCGTACTATAAACTGCATGCTCAATTCCATTGTTATTTCTCTTGCATTTTATCTGTCTCGCATATTTTGATGCTGACAAAAAGGGGGAGGCACGCAAAATTCGTAAGTCCATCTCACAAAACTCTTTTCATCATCTATCAGAATGGTTTTGTCTCCATCAAAATAGGGGGAGATTGTTAAGAATATTATATTTAATTTTGAAGTAAACAAAACTATCGTGCTTTGTTGAAAAGATTTTGGATGAACTCGAAGGATCTATATCTCACTGCCATTGATATCTAACGTATTCACTTTTGATAGAAGCAGGCGGATCATATGGCAGAGGCACACTGGTTTGATATTCATGCTCGTTGAATATCAATTCTCTTTACTCGACTAATCTTATTTTCTGATTATATTAGCAGATTAAATTTCCCCACTAAACAGTCAATGATCTGGACATGATTTTGAGACTAAGTCATACTTTTTTTTAATCAATCAAATCGATCTTCTAAAGGTTTTCCTTATTTAAGGAGATCTTGATTTATATTCAAAATCTTTAGACAAATGCCTTATTTAGATTCTTTGTTTAAAGGTCTTAAGATATGTTTGTATGGGCGAATATATCTTTCCAAATTTCTGGTGTATCTTACCGTAAATCGACTAGTGATCTTTTGTCAATCAACCAACGGCTAGTATTGGTGATTGATCCTCGGAGTGGATCTGTCCAGCGAGGAGCTTGGAGGACGGGGACTATAAAGAGCACGAATTCAAAGAATGGAGAATGACTAAGAGAGATAATCGACCTTATTCAAAGAGAGCCTCATTATTATCTAAAAACATTCTCTTGTGAATCCTGTAAGAGAGTGAAACAGAAAAGAGTGTAGAGTGGGAAGGTCTCGGTAGAGGCACAACCCGCTTCTGTTGGAAATGTTTGAAGTCGAAGCAATTACTCTGATTCCTGTAATCTCTTATTTGATTACTTAGTGAAATCCAGCCAGTAGGCTGTTAGTGTGGGAGAGTGGACGTGGGCCTTCAAAAGCCGAACCACTATAATATTGCATGCATTTCTTTCGTACTTGTTCTGCCTATATCAACTGACTAACAGACGCACTACAATATTTTACTATTACTTTTGTTCCCTCGAATTCAATTAATTTATTATTTTCGCATTATTTGTTGAAATTCGATTGATACACCTATTCACTCCCTCTAGGTGTATAGCCTAGCCGGTTCTACACTTCGCTCGACCACCACCATCCTCTGTCTCGTCGCCTAGCCGCGCCACCAGAACCGAGCTTGAGCTCGTGCTGGATCTCAGACCCGATGCCACCATCACCGCCCGTCGCTGCACCACCCCTTCAACGCCCTGTCCAGCCCACGAACCGGAGTCCTCGACGTCCGCCCGACCAGCCAAAGCCACCATCACTTCCTGCTCAGCCCCGGACGACGAATACAGCCACCAAGCGCCATGGAGTAGTGAATAGTGTCGACTTGAAAGTGCCATGCTTGAAGCAGAAGCCGAGGAAGAAGACGTCATGGGGGGAGGGGATGGGAACAAAGAAAAAAAAAGGAAAGTTAAAAAGACAGAAATATCCCTCAGCCAGATCCTTTTTTGGAAAAAAAAAACAGTCTAGGCCCTCTTTTGACACAAGTTGAAGTTTGGGCCCTTAATTGAGACAACAAGTGTAGTTGAGGCCCTCTTTTGGTATTTTCCCTAATAATTATGCTATATTTGATGCTATCTCCATGCTGTGGATGAGCTTTTATCTTGATAATTATCTAATGCATATTGAGTTGTTTGAATTAGGGGTGTCAATGGGCCAGGCCGGGCCGGGTCTCAGCCCGGTCCGAGCCGGCCCGAATTGAGCAGTACCATGCTCGGGCCGGGCCGGATTTGGGCCAAAAATATTTTTTTCTTTCCTTTTTTAAATTTTTTTTGAATTAAAATTAATTAACAAACCATCAAATGAAAAAATACAAAAATATGTTGACACCTGATTTTTAACCATCTTTTATTTTAGTTTTTATTTCTAAAATTAATTAAAAATAGCAAAAAAAGGTCAAAAATTGCAAAATCAACTTTGGAAGCCTTAGCCTAGCCTTGGGAACCAATTTTGAACAAAAAATATTTTTTGGTATTTTATAATATTTTTCGAATTTATTTAATTATAAAAATATCCAAAAAAATCAAAAAATATCATTTGTGGTCAGAAAAATACAAAAAAATATTCAATAATTTTGTTTTAATTTCTTATTCAAGTTTGTCACTTTAAATCTCAAAAATTCGGCTCGGGTCACTATGTTCCTTAACAAACATAAACCCGAAACGAGCCCAAAAATTCCTTTTCGAGTCTTTTTATTTTTAATTTCCGCTTTTTATAAGCTATGACATTGGATTATAAATTCTTGAAGTGCAATTAGGTCGATTGGCCCTCCAATTTGATCAATTTTAGCCAAAAGGGCTTAATTGCATAAAAATCTTTCAATTTAGTCCCCAGTTTCTCAATTTTTGAAATTAAATTTCATGTGGGCATACCCATTCAAATTAAACACCTCTACCCTATAGTTTTCGTCATGCTGAATCCATTGGTGACCTCAATTTGGGCTAATACGATCATTTGGACCTTCGATTAAGCGAAATTAATTTTCGGATCCTAAGGGCGATTTGGGGTTTTCACTAAATTTCAATCAATTGATTCACGAAAATATCCCTATTTGATAGTAAACATGTCAAGGAGTCCGATTTTGCCATCAATTTCATGAAAATAGGTCAATTTGGGGCCCGATTTAATCGAATTGGCCGAACCGGGCCGGTCGGGTCAGACCCGACCCGACCCGGTCCGACCGGGTCTGCAACTTAGTTGCAGACCCACGGCGCTGAAAGCTAAAGAAAAGGCAGGGGACATCACCGGCGAAAGAGCGGCCGCTGGGGCCAGTTTCATTTAAAAATGAGGGGACAAGGGAAAGTGGTCGACGGCCATGGCTTTGCAAAAGGGCCACGAAGGCCGGTCGGCCATAAAAAAAAAAAAAAAAAAAAAAGAGGAGGAGGCCGGGGGAGAGAGAGCTCGGCAGAGAAAGGAGGGCAGAGAGAATCCGGGAGCGGGATAGTTGGCGAGGGAGGCAAAAGCTCGAGGAAGCTGGGTTGAAGACGATTGGACCACCTCGAGCCGCCGTCGTCGCCGGCGAAGCCAGGTCAGTAGCCCACCCCTGTTTTGCCCCTGTTTTTGCTCTCGCAGACAGAGTATGTTGGTCCGGCTCGATTCCGATCGAGTCGGACCACACTCGATAGTACCCGTTGATCCTGATGATGCATAAACGATGATCGAATAATTGGTTTAGCTCGGAATCCCCTGTTGAGCTTCGACGAGTTCATTTTAGCATTTTTCTGGACATGCACAACACCTGTTCGACGAATCGCGACCGAAGCCCTCTTGGTCTCCGAGCTCGTTTTCGATGGTTGTTCACTCCCTCGCGTGATCATTCATTTCAAACTAATTTAAGAGAGTTTCTGCCGCCTGGCTTGTTCGTCTACTTACATTAACGCGATCAAAGACTGGGCTCGGAGCTTCGTCGGACTATATTCTGATCGGGAGCTCGTGGGAGGAGTTCCGGCGGCCGCCTAGGTCCGAGCAGCTCTTGGTAAGTCTTCTTGATCCCTTTAGATGCTGTGTGAGGTGATAGGAGTGAGATTGGGCACAAAAAAAAAACTTTCGACGGATACCTCGCCGGAGCTGAATTCGGGGTGGCCCGGTTCACTGGTTTCCAACGTGTTCATGGTCGCCTCTCTTGTTTTATTTCGGTTCTGAGGTACGGTGGAACCAATTGATGAAGTTTAGGCAAGTGAATCTGAGGTTTTGGGAGTCTTCACGATTTTCCGGCGACGATTCCGGCGGACTCGCCGGAATTTTCACTGTTCCGGCGAGTCGCCGGTCGTCTTCTCCGGCGGGTCAGCAGGTCAACGCTGACGTGGCAGGCCACGTCAGCAGCCACGTCAGCGGTGGGGCCGGTTCGAATAAAAAATAAAAACCAGATCGGACGGTGGAGAACGTGCCACGTGTCGCGATCTGGAATTTTTGAAACATAAAAAAATGATTTTCAAATTAAATAAATGAATTTCGGATAAATAAAAAAAATTAGATCTGATGGTCGGTATGCAGCCACGTGGCGCGTTGTGGAGCGTCCGATCTGTAGGATTTTCGGTTAATAATAAAAAATAATAAAAAAATCAATAAAAAAATAGAAAATCATAAAAAATTCAAAAAAATTCGGAAAATTCAGAAAAATTCTAAAAAATTCCAGAAAATAGGAAATGGCCACATTCAACTGGCCATGACCTGTTTCGGGTCTTTCGACCCCTGGTCTTTCCAAAAATGACGGTTTTGCCCTTCCGGCAAACCGTCTTCCAAAAAAATTCTAAAAATTCTAGAAAAATCCCAAAAAATAGGAAATGGCCACAATCAATTGGCCAAGGCTCATCCCGGGTGTTTTGAACCCGATCATTCTTAAAAATGACGATTTCGCCCTTTGGGCGAATCGTCTTCCAAAAATTGACGATTTTGCCCTTCGGGCTAAATCGCCTCCAAATCTTCCCATTTCACCTCGGTCCTAAATCCCGCCTTCCCTAAGCCCTTATGGCTATATTAGGAGGCCATATGATGTGAATTGACGTGCATTGATGTGATTTATTTATGCACTTGATTGCGCTTTCATTTAAATTGATTGTGATTGATAGGAATAGTCTTCCAATCTGCATGAAACCCTGAATCAAACCTACCCCACCCAAAATTGCGCCTGCATGAATTCTTAGCTAGGAAAATCACTCGCGTTAGGTACCGAAAGGGCGTTGGTAATGATACCGACGTAACCAAGTCCCCGAACCCAAAATCTCTGGTTCCGCAGAACTGATCGACCTCTCCCAATCGGTCGGTAAGGTTTCCGGTCTACCCTCCAAGAAAGACCGGTGGCGACTCCAAATGTATGCACAAGTTGCACATGCCACCACGACCACACTGAAGGTCGAAAGTGATCGACTCTTATCGTCGAATCCTTCGAAGAATACTCCCGCCGCGATTTGGTATGGGCCTGGGAGGGCCCGCGCCGATCCAAGACCCGCGATCGGTAATCCATTAGCCGTGTCCGCTTCCGGACGGGTCGCGACAGCTGGCGACTCCGCTGGGGACTTGTTCTAGAAACTATGGTTCTAGACCTCAAGTGGACTTAGGCCGTAATAAAAATTGAGTGATTTTTCTAACCCTACATGCGCTCTTGAAGGTGAGGTAAGTCCGCTCACGATAGGTGTTATATGTTTTTGCAGATTGGAGTAATAAGGGGTGTAGTCTGTGATTAACTTTATTTTACGCAGGTGTGGCGTAGGAATGTATGTTGTGTGGATTATTTGAAGTGCTGATTGATAAATTTTTTGTGCATGACTTGCATTGTGATGATCACGACACATGGACACACACAACCGCGCCTAAAACCCCAGGCGCCGCCTTTAGGAACACAATAGAAGGAATTGAAAATGGAATCTCCGTGAGGAAAAACACGGGGTAATCCACTTCTCAATTCCGCTCGCTTCGAACTATGGATTGAGTCCCAATGCAACGATAGTTGTGCAATGGAATCGGCTCTTTCTAGAACTCGAGGTGGGAACCTTAACCTTAGGTGCCAAACCCTCTGATTTTTAGAAGTTCACCATCACTTGTCTCATGCGCATGTCTTTGGGCGGTTGGTACACCTAAAATCGCACATAAGTCGACGAGTTGGGTTGGTAAGACTCTCTATCCCTCAAAACTATTACAGTTCATATAAATATAGGCATTTCATTCATTGCATTCTGGTGATTAGATTAAATGCCATTTCAAGGATAGATGCATGTGTTTTTCCCAAACGTCCTTGATAGAAGACGAGGAGGATGATATCCCATGGCGAACACCGAGTGAGCAACAAAGGAGCCTACTATGGACATTATTGAGATATCGCCCAATGAAGATGACGAGTCGGGGCAAGTGATCCGGAAGTCACAGATCGAACTTGGGGCATCCTTAAACGTTAGGATCACATTCCTTGGTTTCATTTTCCATTACTAGTCCTCTTGTATAGGGTTTATTTTTATCGAGGCTTTCTCTATCTCACCCCTTAGAGTGATTGTATTAGGGATCTATTGGTGTATACATTCAGATGGAACTCGGTTGTATTTCTTTTGACGGGGCATGGGAATGTGATAGTGGCATTTTCTCTAATCATCCGAATACTCCCAAGTCAAGTTTATAATTCCTTTAGAGGAAACTAAAGTTGAAAATCTTACACGACCTTTTTGGTCGTACAGGGTAATCCAACCCCAATTTCGCTAGAAGGAATTATACACTTGAATTGGTCCATGCATGTCATACGTCACTAAGTAATCCACGATAATTGATCAAGAGTATTGACGTTATTTCGAATTTAATGACGAGATAGATGTCCAAATTGCTCTCGTTCTTAACAAAACGGCCTTGATTTGGATGCCGTATCTTCAATTAAATTTAAAAACACGTCGTTATGCCTTGCATTTTTGACTAATTCGCTCTTCTGAATATTGGCCAAAAGCAATTATCGTGAATTACATTCCTTTCAATAGTATGCTTTCTTTCGAGGAATATTGATAAAAACTTCTCGCACAAGATTAAAACCCTTGTAAAAGTTCTTGTCATTATTAATTACGAGCAAGCATAAGATTGAAAGGGGTCTATGCTTTCTTTTTCAGATTATTCCTTTTGACTCGGTCTTTTCATTTGCAGGTGAAAAACAAGTAGCATAAAGAAATCTTTTCTTGGATAAGTCTGAGGTTATTCTTTCATCTGACCATGAGTGAGTTAGAAAATCAGAACACATCTACTCGACTTATTATGGATCGGCTCATCCAAGTCTAAGATGTCCGAATGCTCGAAGAAATGGATCATATAAAAGCTAAAACAAACACAGGAGCTTTCATTCATTCTTGCCCAAACCAGATCATACAATTCATTGGGGTGGAAAAGTAAAGCAGAAGTGAGCCCTAATCAACGACACAAAGGAGCCCAGCTGGCCCTCCAGGTTATGGATGCTTTGTTTATACGCACCACTCCGCGTATCATGGTCCGCAAGCCTGAGGTGGAGGCGTTTGCGTTCATCATTGACTGCAACAACCTGAGTCTCGTGATCTTCGGCGACTGCTTCCAAGTCCCGAACAAGTCCATTCTCACGAGTTATATCCTCGTTTATGCCGTTGAGCCTTTCTTCCAGCCACTCGCTCCGATTCCTTAGCAGGGCATTACGTCGATCGCGCTCATAGGTAGCCAGAGATAGAGCTAAGTCCTCCACCAGATTCCTCCTCTCGCGTAGCAATGTCGAAACCCGCTCTTTGGCGAACTCAACAGCCTTTTTGTGACTATCGGCCAGGTAGTCAGCCAACGCTAGGCGGTCGGACTGATCCTCATAACGGGCTCGCAAGACACGAGCCACGGTAACTCCCCGATGAGCAGCGCGGTAGACCTCCAAGGAGTTCGTAAAGAGCGTTGGAAAAATATTGTATTCCCTCCCCAACGCGGTACCCTCGAGGGAGGTGATGTCCAGGTCCCCGAACATGACTCTGATCTCATCCTCGGTTTCGGGATGATCGGCTATGTGAGCGTAGCCTCGACCCAAGAGGTTATAGAACTCTTTCCATCGAGTCAAAGCTTCGGCTGAGAAAGTGTGAACTTGGGAAGAAGCCATTTTCGACGGAGATGTGTGTAGTGGAGCGATTAGAGGATGGAAGCAAATTATATGAGAGCGTTAATCTTCCAAACACCAACTCCGCATTTTATAGCGTCTCGAGAGTGGAGAAAAGTTGCAGCAATAATGCTTGTGGAGCCGGGTTAATTAATGTAAAGCGAGGGCTGCTCCTCCCGTGAATCATCAGACATGTCCTGATCCGCAATTTCAGGCCTGACAAATTCGGTCTCGCCATTATTAAAGCTGGGAGGGAGGCGAGCGCAACTATCGAAGAAGCCGCGAAAGGATTGTGTTGTTCCATCACGCATGAAGCTGGGCGGCGAGTGAACAGCTCTGCCACTTAAAAAGAGAAGACGGTGCTGAACAGGCATGACTATTGAGGAAAAGTGAAAGGCGAGCGCAACTATCGAAGAAGCCGCGAAAGGATTGTGTTGTTCCATCACGCATGAAGCTGGGCGGCGAGTGAACAGCTCTGCCACTTAAAAAGAGAAGACAGTGCTGAACAGGCATGACTATTGAGGAAAAGTGAAAGGCGAGCGCAACTATCGAAGAAGCCGCGAAAGGATTGTGTTGTTCCATCACGCATAAAGCTGGGCGGCGAGTGAACAGCTCTGCCACTTAAAAAGAGAAGACAGTGCTGAACAGGCATGACTATCGAGGAAAAGTGAAAGGCGAGCGCTACTATCGAAGAAGCCGCGGAAGGATTTGGTTACCCCTTCGTGTCGGAAAGCTGAGCAGGAGGTAAACAGTTCCGTCGTTTCAAAAACAGAACGCTGAACAGACCTAGCTTTCGAGGAAAAGGAGGCAACAAATCGAAAGAGCGAGTATACAAAAGAGAACAGAGAACCCCGAGTGACGAGTTCGTTGAAAGACCTCAAATTCTCTAGAATCAGATTCGACATCGAAGCCATGGAACTCAACATCGCCGGTGACGAACATCAAGATCGCAGTGGTGACGACGGCAGTGGCCACGACGCTCAACCCCGGAAAAGAAAAAGTCGCCAGCGCTACGCTCGGAAAGAAATCCAGGAGCTTGAAGCTTTCTTCGATGAATGCCCTTGCCCAAACGAGGAACAAAAGATTGAATTGGGCCAGAAGCTGGGAATGAATCCTATGAGAATCCATTTTTGGTTTCAGAATAGACGTTTCAGACTAGGTGTCCAACACAGGCGTAAGGAGATCACGGCCCTAAAAGAGCAGAACCAAAACCTTCAAATGGAAAACATGTGGTATGAGAAAATTCTCAGTACTATTACCTGCCCTGACTGCGGTGGCCCTACCACCCTCAGTAAATTGTTCCCCAGTAAGCCTTCTACGAAGATGGAAGGTGCTCATTTATCCCCCTGCTCCCTTGAGCCATCTCCGGTACAATCAGATCCTGCTAATGGCGCGCATGAGCAGATCGATCCTACAGAAATTATACCAGTGTCTTCGGAGGAAGAAGATACGTGTCGTTATGATCGGAGTCACCTCATCGAAGCCCATGAATCTCCTCCACAACAGCTTCCGGTAAGATCAGATACGGTTCAAGAGGAGTTAGAGGTTAGTCGGCAGGCTATCTACGCCACTCTGGACGACGAGAAGAAGAAATTCACTTGGCCCCCGGAGCTTCATCTCAAGTTCTTGGACGCAGTTCGACAGATAGGACTCGACTTCATAGGTCCGACAAGCATACTTAGGGTCATGAACGTACCGGGACTTACCAAGCAATTAGTCGCGAATCACCTTGGTTGCTACAGAAGGGCGTTAGGACAGCGTTATGCAGAACTGAATCCGAGCAATAGACTCGGCTGCGAACCCAGCACCCTTATGACAAATGAGGCCCGGTCGAATCTGGACGACTATTGGGGATTTGATCAGGATATCCTCGCGAGTCATTTCAATATTCCTCAAGAACACGCATCACAAGTGCAACGAGTAAGCACTCCTCCGTCCGAGCAGCAGCTAGTCAGTGTTCATCCTGTCGCAGATCAGCCCACCACGCCCAGTGCTCAAGGGTTTGCCCAATTAGAGCATATGGCTTCAGATGATCTAATGGGAGAAAGCTTGGAGCACTCTTATTTCCCTAATCCCCAAGTGGGAGATGCTTGTGGTAGTCAATCGATCAAATCTCCTCTTATAATCCCAGACAAAGATGGAGGTTCCAGTTCGAAGAACCCGTCGGGCGATGCAGCTCAACCTACACATCAATCGTTCGAGGGGTCGGGTGATTTCTTCGATGAAGGACTTGATACCTGGTTCGATCAGTTGGAAGCTATTAAAGGTTGGCAACCATGATCTGCACTTGGTAATGGCACACCTAAGCTGAGGCCAGACTGGTTAGTCATTGGACATGCCCCAAGAAAGAAGGGGATGTACGCGAGAAGGATGTATCTCCTAATGTAAAGTTCTCATCGGTGCATGCGTTTGTTTCTTCAATAGCTAGAGTTGATTCTGCATAATGTTTTTCGCAAACGTCATCTCGTGTGTATACGGTAATTCCTTGTTATTAAGTTCAAGGTAAAATCAGCCCCGACGCGTGAAGGCAGAATTGATAGCATGAGTTACTAGCAGAATGTGATCGAGCTCGAAAGTGAAAGATTACTAGCGGCCCCAAACGCAATGACCGCAAAATCAGGGGCAATCTTTAAGTTTCGAGCAACTACAAATCTATTTCTCACGAGGCATTCAGGTCAATCAAATATAAAGCGTCGGGCTGTGAGAATGATGCGTAGTCAATCTGTTGACACAGGCGAAAAAGGAGTCGCGTAGATCCGAAAGCAAAAAAAAAAACCTTTCTTGGCTAGTCAACCATGCAGAATGAAAGAGCATATATAAACAAACTCGCGTTTATTTCATTCAGCAGGAAAGTTTACAAGTGGATCACTGAGGGGGAGCAGTAAACCCAAAATGAGTTCTGACAAGCATCACAAAAAAGCTTAACTGACTCTCCATGCTATCCATGCCTTGCTTACAACCCACACTCCGGGAATCGAGGTCTACAAGCTTGAAGAAAAGAAGACGACATTTCTCCTTAAGTTCGTTCACCTTGGTGTCATAGTACTCGAACTCAAGCTCTAAGTCATGAGCCAGCACCCTCCCGCGAGCTATATCCATGCTCAGGTCTTCAAGCCTTTCCTCCAACCAGGCACACTGGAACCTCAGCACGAAGTTGTGCTGGTCTTGCTCAAAGGCGGTGTCAAAAAGAGCCAGACGCTCCACCAAGTTGTCCCTCTCACGGACCAGCATCGAAACCTGGGCGTGGGCGTATTCAACAGCCCTTTTATGGTTATCGGCCGTCAGCATGGCCAACATCAGGGACTCAGTTCGGTCCTGGTAACGGGCTCGCACGATACCAGCCAAAGTGACCTCCCGGCTAGCAACTTCGTAAGCCTGCATGAAATTGTTGAAGAGAGTTGGGAAGATCACAAACTCCCTTTGCAGTTTCGTACCTTCAATACACGCAGTATCCAGGGCCGGAATCAGAGTACGAACTTCAACCTCAGCTTCAGGATGATTGTTTATGTAGCCATAACCCCTACCCAAGAGGTGGTAAAATCTCTCCCATTGGGTCGAAGCTTCAGGTAAGGCAACAGGCATAGAGGAGGAATCCATATGCGATGGAATGACGGAGAAGAGAGTGAGAATGTGAAGAGTGTTTGAGAGGCTGAGTCTGATAAGGCTAAAGTGTTAATCTTCTTGACATCAATCTATCACCTTATAAATGCTCGAGTACAGGGAGAAGTGGTAATAATATTTTATGTGCAGTAGAGCCAAGCGGGTTTCGTTAATGCATCCCCGATGAGTCACGAATCCACCACCATCCTGTGATCTCGGGTTTTGCGAAACATAATGGCGCCGAAAGGTGGGCAGGCTTGTTACTCTAGAGACTGGGCCAGGGGGACAAGCGTAGTGCTCGACAAAGCGAAATCAACGCAAGAGATCTTCAGGCTCCGTTCACGTAGAAAAGAGCAAAAAAGGACAAAGTGGGAATTACGAAGCCTTGAGAAAAACGCTCGTCAAGTAGCCATCACAAAAGGACGAAGTGGGAATCTCGAAACATTGAGAAGAGCGCTCGTCGGGTAGCCATCACCTTTGATCGAAGAACGGTGATCCGGCTCCTTTAACCTCTCAGAATTTGCAGAGAAAGTGAAGATCCAAGGAGGAACAAAGAAAGCTGAGTTAACGGAAAATCAAACAGTGATATCCCGGTCAAAATGTTCAAGGGATTCTGTCATTTACTGGAAGCGCCAGACTTGGAGGTCTCCGAGCTTGAGCTGCTGGAAGAGTTTGAAGATCTCAGGACCGAACCTGACACGAGGGCCATGGAGACCGATCCTTCTAATGATGAAACCCGCGGCTTGGTTAACGAGAACAGTACCCGCGACGGTTATCAGCGTCAGAAAGGGGAGTATCTCAAACGCAACACTTCAGGTCAAGTCCATAAACTCGAATTGTTTTTCAGGGAATACCCCTATCCGGACATGGAACAGAAAATCAAAATGGGCCAGGAGATAGGGTGGGAGCCTCGGAAGGTCAAATGCTGGTTTGAAAACAAACGAACCCGGCTGAAGCAGCAACGCGATCGGCACGAGTTAGCGGTTGTAAGGGAGGAAAATGAAAAGCTTCGAATAAAAAACACTCAGTACAAAAAAGCTCTAAGCATCGCTATTTGCCTGGAGTGCGGTAACCCTGTTCCCACGGACGGAGTATTCACTGAAGAGCCAGATCTGGGGGTTTATAATGCTCATTTGTTGCAATGCCCTTCGCAACATCTTTCGGAACAGGCGGGTACCGCCGAGGATCTACAAGAGGAAACTAGTGCTATAAGGTCAAAGTCGACGCCCATTGTGGAAGGGAACATGCGTCATGACAAGTCGGGTCCGCTCGATGATGAACTCACCATCATGACCAGCCGATCTGAGACCACTAAATCCCCTCCAGAGCAACCTCCAACACGACCAGATTCCGAGAAGAGTAACCGCCAAGTTGCTGACACCACTTCGGCTAGCAAGAAAATAAGATTTCGTTGGACCCCGGAGTTTCATAGCAAATTTGTTGATGCAGTTCAACAGTTGGGGATCAGTTTTGCTTGCCCATTGCGCATACTCGAAATCATGAACGTGCCGGGACTGACTAAAAATATGGTCAAGAACCACCTTTGGCGCTACAAGAAACTACTGAGAGATGGACGAGCGTCGCTAGACCAAGATAGAGGCGGTTCAACACGACCAGATTCCACGAAGAGTAGCCGCCGAGTTGCCAACCCTACTTCGGCTAGCAAGAAAACAAGGTTTTATTGGACCTCGGAGCTTCATAGCAAATTTGTTGATGCAGTTCAACAGTTAGGGATCAGTTTGGCTCGCCCATCGCGCATACTCAAGATCATGAACATGCCGGAATTGGATAGAAATAAAGTCAGGAACCACCTTTGGTGCTACAAAAGACTACTGAGAGATGGACGAGTGGCGCTAGACCAAGAGAGAGACAGTTCAAGTTTAAACGATGAGCATGGCTGTGATCGCAATCCTCATGAAGCAGGAAGCATCCAATCACCTCTTAACACCGATGGGACTGGCAATTACACGGTCGATTGTTCAGGCATCAATCAGAGTACTCCCATGGGTTATCCCAGTACTCCTCAGGAGTATGTACCGCAATTTCAGCAAATCGGGACTCCCCAGTCTGAGCACCGACTGACCGTTAATACTAGTCCTACAGCGGATCTAACACTGGCAGGAGATGCACATACAATCTTGCGAGACGATTACGGAGATTCCGGCTCGAAGAATCAGGTGGTCCATGACGAAAATGGCAAAAAGATTCCTTCTCCAGTAGTCGACAATACTCAACCTGAGTGTCAGTCGCTCGATGGTTCAGACGATCTCCTTGAAAACATCTATTCTTGGTTCGATCGGCTGAATTCCCCCCTGAGTTACCCTGGTACTCCCCAAGAGTATGTGCAACAATTTCAGCAGGTATGGACTCCCCAATTTGAGCACCAACCGATCGTTAGTGTTATTCCTACGGCGAATCCAGCATCGGGTACAAACCTACTGGACAACGATGAAAACACCAACTCGAGAAGTGAGGTTGTTCATGTCGAAAGTAGTGTGAGGAACCCATCGCCAACGGTTGAGGATGCCCGACTTGGGCGTCAATGGCTGGAAATTTCAAGCGAGTCCCTCAGTGAGCAACTCGGCGTGTGGATCACGCATAAACCAAGAAACCAGGTTGTTCATGCCGAAAGTGGGAGAAGTCCGTCACCAGCAATTAAGGATGCTCAACTTGGACGACTCGAGCGGTCGGACGATCTCCTGAATGAGCAACTCAGCCTATGGGTCAAGCATTTTGGAACAAGTGCATCTTCGCAGTCGTGACCGGTACCGGCGACCAGACGTCTGGTTCTAAGCTCGTATGCAAAATCATTAGAAGGCTCAGGAGAGTGAGAGGCGAATACGTCGAAGGAATGTGTTACGAATCTCGTTGTAAAGTTCCCGCGGGAACATTTTAATTAACGCTTAAAACTAACCGCTCTGAGTGTCACCCTTTGAACATCTTCGAGCCAAGGGCCGTGGATTAATCACTTAATCTGTGGAGCAAGTTCCATGAATGATGACTATCACCCGCGGAGCATAGTGGGATCTACCCCATTCAGCACGAAATACGTTTGGTCACGAAGCCTCCTATTTGGTGATAAACGTGGGTAAATCACTCAAGGAGCCATCTATTCAAATAACAGAATAGACGTTGCCTAACTGGGGGCAGAGGAACCATTGATGTTACAAACACTCCAAGCATGGATAGGCGGATTCGATAGATGTTATTCATATCAAAAACGCAACATCAGAACATGATGAGAACCAAGAGTAAAGTTGTATCGTCCTAATTTATCTTGAATTTGGGAACATGAATTGACACTTATTATTTATCCTTGACAGGAACTCGTCATCAAAGCGGGCAGATCTCCTACAAACCTGGTATACTCGTTAGAGTATATGACCAAGGGTAAGATGTATCGTTCTAATTTTTTGAAAAATTCGTGAACATACAATAACATGTTTCTTCCGCATTTTCAGGGATCTCCAGCCGCGGGAGACAGGTAAGTATCCCTTTCCCCAATCCATGGAAGATGTTAAATAAAAAACAGAGAGAAAAAGAAAAGCTTTCAAAATCTGATGTCTAGAAAAGACATGGAATTCTAACTTCATTGGCATTCATGTTTTGAAACACGAGGTTGTCTGAACATGCCTTGTGCACCATAAAATCCCCTTGACGGGTAAAATTTTTGGGAAAATGAAAGAGATTTTTCCAATCAAAAGTTGTTCAAAACTCTCAAAAGGATGTTTCCTCAAAAGAGAGGCAAGCTCAAATCCAAACACATCCTACATACACTTGAGAGATGAATGGAGCGAATCAAATAGTAAAATCTGGACCTACGGAGGTAGGGACCATTTGCAGCGATTACATGGATTGGGACGACGGAGGCGTTCGTTTCATATCATAAACACTACAGGTGACCGTTGGCGACCCATTCGAACGGCGGTTTTCATTCTTAACCCTGTCAAGAACCATCCTACATCGGGGCAAAATGGATGTGAGTCCAGCGGCATCAGGAGTAAATGGCTAGAAATTTTCTTGCTCGGACTAACATCAATCTTTGTGTGCTGTTTATATGGTAATCCAAGTGCCATAGGATGACGAGAAGCATCCATTTCTCTATCCCACACACTATATCCTTTGCATAGCCAACTTGAGCCTGCAAATTCGTTTCATGAACCCATTGGTGATCATTCCAAGACGGATGCTGCACCACTTCAAAAATGGAAGAGTTCAAGACTCAAGGATTACGAAAGAGAAATCCCGGACTGATATTTAAAGCATGTTTAGACTATATGTCTAACACGATCCCATAAAAAAAAAATGGGATTTCAAAAGTGAATGAGAAAAATCCACGGCATCGAGAAAAAGCAAAGTGCCTGGTAAAAGCAAGGCCGATGCTCATGAAAGCTGTTTGCTTGATCCCCAGTGAAACTTGGATGAAAAAAAAAAAAAAAAAAAAAAAAAATCTTAAAGGAGTCAAATAAAAAAAGCTGCTCCCCAAATGCTGCCAAGCACAGAACAAAGACATGGAGAGAGTCAGTCTCTGAATGCAACAAGGGACGCTCTCTAAAGAGCTGGTGCACACCTCAAAATCGATTGTACACCTCAAAAACCAAAGATGCAGAAAGGAAAAGACAGGAGGTAAATCAGCAATGATCACCAATGTCAAACTCGTCATGAATTCTGGGCCAAAAACAAGCCTTTTTCGGTCCCCAATCCTACCAACATCATAACCCTGAAACAGTCTTCTCTGACTAAGACACTTGGGTTAACATACAGCTCAGCTCGAAGAAGTACGAGCAAGACTATTTCTTTCTCATTTTGCAGGGTTCTTGACTTGTAAACCCGGAGCAGATGGTGAAAACTTTCATTCAATGACCTTGACTCAAAAGTGAGTCCCCCTTGAAGACCAATATCCAAGCCCAACATTACGGTCCCGTGGAAGACCTCCCGACCGATCAAAATGTATGCGCTGCGAATGAGCCTAAAACCTAGGCACGGGTTAGTAGGGAATCGAGTGTATCCCCTATAAAAAAAACGATCGCAAAACAGGTGAGAAGACCTCATTGTCGAGAAATATTCCAATTGATGTTTTGAACAAACTCTTTTTGGAATTTTCAAACTGTTGATCCAGATTTTCCGTGCAAGGGATTTGTGATCACATTTGCATGTTGCAAGAATGCTTTGGATAACCCCCAGCATCAAAATGCACATTTCACGATTAAAACTTAAGTCATACGGTTTTTTGTCAAATGGACAGCCGTGGTCTTCCCAAAGATTACTAACGTTTTCTTGGTGAAGAAAAATCTTTCAGGCTCAAACTTCTGCAGGATACCTGGAGAACTCTCATCCCAGGACTCACTTTTCAAAAATATCAAACAGTCTCATCGGACGTGGAGAACCCTCGTCATGAGACCCCTTTTCAAAATTTAGGTAGTCTCATCGGACGTGGAGAACCCTCGTCATGAGACCCATTTTCAAAGCAAAACAAAGGTAGATACCGCCTAAAGGGTCAAAACAAGGGTAGAAACCGCCTGAAGGGTCAATTCAAGGTAGAAACCGCCTAAAGGGTCAACTCAAGGTAGAAATCGCCATAAGGGTCAAACTAAATTTGACGGTGGATACCGCCTTAAGGGTCAAATATGGTAGAAACCGCCATAAGGGTCAACTCATTGGTAAATACCGCCTTAAGCCTCGACACAAAGGTCCGATCCACCATACGGATCAAAATCCTTGGCAAATTCCAAATCGTGGGATGCGCCTTCTTTAGGTTCCTACCAGTTAGGAATTCCATAATGGTATGGCCTACCATACAGGTCAGAGCTTAATCTCCCCAGGATAAAATGATGAGTCCTAGGTATCTTCTTGAAAGGTTTCACAACCGGCAGCATCCGACGGGTGAGCTTCAGGTAAACCTCTCTCAATCCGACCCATGTTCGAATTGCAAGAGTAAACCGGTGATTAATTTGGGCGTTCATCAAAAAGGCTTGAGGATCCATTGTCATAGCATTTCTTTTCCCCAGTCGAGTCGGTTAAGATTCAGGTGTCATTTTGTCTTTGAAAGCAACCTCTGACGAGCTCACTCTCAAAGAGGGGCAGCTGTTGACACCTGATTTTTAACCATCTTTTATTTTAGTTTTTATTTCTAAAATTAATTAAAAATAGCAAAAAAAGGTCAAAAATTGCAAAATCAACTTTGGAAGCCTTAGCCTAGCCTTGGGAACCAATTTTGAACAAAAAATATTTTTTGGTATTTTATAATATTTTTCGAATTTATTTAATTATAAAAATATCCAAAAAAATCAAAAAATATCATTTGTGGTCAGAAAAATACAAAAAAATATTCAATAATTTTGTTTTAATTTCTTATTCAAGTTTGTCACTTTAAATCTCAAAAATTCGGCTCGGGTCACTATGTTCCTTAACAAACATAAACCCGAAACGAGCCCAAAAATTCCTTTTCGAGTCTTTTTATTTTTAATTTCCGCTTTTTATAAGCTATGACATTGGATTATAAATTCTTGAAGTGCAATTAGGTCGATTGGCCCTCCAATTTGATCAATTTTAGCCAAAAGGGCTTAATTGCATAAAAATCTTTCAATTTAGTCCCCAGTTTCTCAATTTTTGAAATTAAATTTCATGTGGGCATACCCATTCAAATTAAACACCTCTACCCTATAGTTTTCGTCATGCTGAATCCATTGGTGACCTCAATTTGGGCTAATACGATCATTTGGACCTTCGATTAAGCGAAATTAATTTTCGGATCCTAAGGGCGATTTGGGGTTTTCACTAAATTTCAATCAATTGATTCACGAAAATATCCCTATTTGATAGTAAACATGTCAAGGAGTCCGATTTTGCCATCAATTTCATGAAAATAGGTCAATTTGGGGCCCGATTTAATCGAATTGGCCGAACCGGGCCGGTCGGGTCAGACCCGACCCGACCCGGTCCGACCGGGTCTGCAACTTAGTTGCAGACCCACGGCGCTGAAAGCTAAAGAAAAGGCAGGGGACATCACCGGCGAAAGAGCGGCCGCTGGGGCCAGTTTCATTTAAAAATGAGGGGACAAGGGAAAGTGGTCGACGGCCATGGCTTTGCAAAAGGGCCACGAAGGCCGGTCGGCCATAAAAAAAAAAAAAAAAAAAGAGGAGGAGGCCGGGGGAGAGAGAGCTCGGCAGAGAAAGGAGGGCAGAGAGAATCCGGGAGCGGGATAGTTGGCGAGGGAGGCAAAAGCTCGAGGAAGCTGGGTTGAAGACGATTGGACCACCTCGAGCCGCCGTCGTCGCCGGCGAAGCCAGGTCAGTAGCCCACCCCTGTTTTGCCCCTGTTTTTGCTCTCGCAGACAGAGTATGTTGGTCCGGCTCGATTCCGATCGAGTCGGACCACACTCGATAGTACCCGTTGATCCTGATGATGCATAAACGATGATCGAATAATTGGTTTAGCTCGGAATCCCCTGTTGAGCTTCGACGAGTTCATTTTAGCATTTTTCTGGACATGCACAACACCTGTTCGACGAATCGCGACCGAAGCCCTCTTGGTCTCCGAGCTCGTTTTCGATGGTTGTTCACTCCCTCGCGTGATCATTCATTTCAAACTAATTTAAGAGAGTTTCTGCCGCCTGGCTTGTTCGTCTACTTACATTAACGCGATCAAAGACTGGGCTCGGAGCTTCGTCGGACTATATTCTGATCGGGAGCTCGTGGGAGGAGTTCCGGCGGCCGCCTAGGTCCGAGCAGCTCTTGGTAAGTCTTCTTGATCCCTTTAGATGCTGTGTGAGGTGATAGGAGTGAGATTGGGCACAAAAAAAAAACTTTCGACGGATACCTCGCCGGAGCTGAATTCGGGGTGGCCCGGTTCACTGGTTTCCAACGTGTTCATGGTCGCCTCTCTTGTTTTATTTCGGTTCTGAGGTACGGTGGAACCAATTGATGAAGTTTAGGCAAGTGAATCTGAGGTTTTGGGAGTCTTCACGATTTTCCGGCGACGATTCCGGCGGACTCGCCGGAATTTTCACTGTTCCGGCGAGTCGCCGGTCGTCTTCTCCGGCGGGTCAGCAGGTCAACGCTGACGTGGCAGGCCACGTCAGCAGCCACGTCAGCGGTGGGGCCGGTTCGAATAAAAAATAAAAACCAGATCGGACGGTGGAGAACGTGCCACGTGTCGCGATCTGGAATTTTTGAAACATAAAAAAATGATTTTCAAATTAAATAAATGAATTTCGGATAAATAAAAAAAATTAGATCTGATGGTCGGTATGCAGCCACGTGGCGCGTTGTGGAGCGTCCGATCTGTAGGATTTTCGGTTAATAATAAAAAATAATAAAAAAATCAATAAAAAAATAGAAAATCATAAAAAATTCAAAAAAATTCGGAAAATTCAGAAAAATTCTAAAAAATTCCAGAAAATAGGAAATGGCCACATTCAACTGGCCATGACCTGTTTCGGGTCTTTCGACCCCTGGTCTTTCCAAAAATGACGGTTTTGCCCTTCCGGCAAACCGTCTTCCAAAAAAATTCTAAAAATTCTAGAAAAATCCCAAAAAATAGGAAATGGCCACAATCAATTGGCCAAGGCTCATCCCGGGTGTTTTGAACCCGATCATTCTTAAAAATGACGATTTCGCCCTTTGGGCGAATCGTCTTCCAAAAATTGACGATTTTGCCCTTCGGGCTAAATCGCCTCCAAATCTTCCCATTTCACCTCGGTCCTAAATCCCGCCTTCCCTAAGCCCTTATGGCTATATTAGGAGGCCATATGATGTGAATTGACGTGCATTGATGTGATTTATTTATGCACTTGATTGCGCTTTCATTTAAATTGATTGTGATTGATAGGAATAGTCTTCCAATCTGCATGAAACCCTGAATCAAACCTACCCCACCCAAAATTGCGCCTGCATGAATTCTTAGCTAGGAAAATCACTCGCGTTAGGTACCGAAAGGGCGTTGGTAATGATACCGACGTAACCAAGTCCCCGAACCCAAAATCTCTGGTTCCGCAGAACTGATCGACCTCTCCCAATCGGTCGGTAAGGTTTCCGGTCTACCCTCCAAGAAAGACCGGTGGCGACTCCAAATGTATGCACAAGTTGCACATGCCACCACGACCACACTGAAGGTCGAAAGTGATCGACTCTTATCGTCGAATCCTTCGAAGAATACTCCCGCCGCGATTTGGTATGGGCCTGGGAGGGCCCGCGCCGATCCAAGACCCGCGATCGGTAATCCATTAGCCGTGTCCGCTTCCGGACGGGTCGCGACAAAATAAAATATAAAAATAAATTAAATTTAAAAGAAAAAAATCGATATTTACAAAAGTTTGGTGTCGGGCCGGCCCGGCCCGAGTACTAGACCCGGCCCGAAAAGGCCCGAAAATGCAGAAAAATTTCGAGTCGGGTCGGGCCGGCCCGTCCAGCGCGGGCCAAATTGACAGCCCTGGTTTGAATGGAATTATCCTGGTGGTTATCGGATGTTATCTGATGATTGTGGATGATTTCTTGATCTTAATATTCATCCCTAACTTTTGAGTTGGTTGGATGGTTTACTATTTTATTTTATCTCACGTGAACTTTCTGAATTTATTTTATTAGAGATAATAATTGAGTTCAACTGGATGAGATCTTAAATTTTGAGAACTATCTGAAAATCAATTTTTTCAATGCTTAAAAGATATTTTTTTTTCAAATTAAACCGGATAATATTTTTTATGAGGAGAGGTGGACCCCAACCTCATAATTTTGGCCATCTCTCTAAACTTTCGAAAATTCAAATCAAATCGACTCATCTTTATTTTATTTTTGTCTTGTTTTGATTGTGATAAAGTTTGCACATTTTTAAACAAACATGTCCATAACATATGCTTCCATTGTGCATAGACCCTTCGAAAAATTGAATTGCACGCCTTGGCCATGATCTCATGGAATGGGATGGCAATTTAGTATAAGGTTTCGTGTTCTTTCCATTTGGCAAAAGGGACATTGTCGTCTTATACCACTATCCGCATACTGGCTTCGAATCTTCGATGTAGCGGATAAAATCTCGCTTTAGCCCAGATATTTGGAAATGAGAAGATTTATCGAGAATTCGGAATTAAAGGTATTTTATGGGCATTTTTGTTTAATCTTGTTCAATTTTTTTTTTTTGCTTTTGAATGTTTCTTTTTTCTTGTGTTTAATCCGAAAATACAAAAAAAAAAATCAAACCATTTTCACATGTGATCCTCATATCACATTTTTCCTAAATTAAAATCAATTCACACCAATCAATCTAAAAGGATTTTTCATGAAAATGGTACCGAAATAACATTAATTTTTTCAATTAAAGTAACCAGGTCCTCGAATTCAATTTCTCTGGTTCGTAAAGATAAAATAGTTCTTCCGCTATTTTATATATGTTTCTAATCAATCTACTGTAGTGGCGGCTTCAATTGAATATATTTTTCATGAATTGAACTTAAGTTGCGATTTGATAGGATTTAGGAGGGTCCAAATTAGGTTAGATAATTTAATTATGATAATTCATTAGCCTGATTTTTAAGGTCTGGACAAAGGTTAGGGAGGTCATGCCCAGTTGGCTGCTGAAAGAGTCGTTCTCATGATGTTAGGCGAAAGATCTTGGTGTCATTTGGCAATCATGGTTCTTGTCCTATTATCTCGTCACTTATCAACTTCTTTTGGATTTCAATTAAAAGGTGATTGTCTCCTCCTCCAAACAACATATGAATGTCTGCAGCATGCCAAGGAAACTTGTCAAACACGTTACGGATAAAGGGGTCGTGCGATTGGTAGAATGGTCGGAACGAAGGAAAGGAAATTGGACACTGAATTTACATGGTTCAATCCGAATGTCAGAACCTACGTCCATAAAGAGAGCAGCACAAAATTTTATTATAGAGACAAGGGGTTAAATACACCTCAAGTGCCATAAGTTATGTACGGCGCTCACTTTAGTGCCAAAACTTTCAATTAGATCATTTTAGTGCTAAGTTTTCGTAACTTCGATCACTTCAGTGCCAAAACTTTCAAATCGATCACTTTAGTGCTAAGTTTTTGTAACTTCCATCAATTAAGTGCCAACTTCTTTTAAAAACGATCACTTCAGTGCTAAGTCCGATGAGCCACGTTAGCTTAAATAATAATAAAAATATACACGTGTCGGATTTTCAGTGAGCCACGTCAACCTAAATCGAAATTGGCAATAAAGTGATCGTTTTTAAAAAAAGTTGGCACTTAAGTGATCGAAATTACAAAAACTTAGCACTAAAGTGATCGATTTGAAAGTTTTGGCACTCTTATGGCACTTCGGGTGTATTTAAGCCTAGAGACAAGCGATACAACGAGAATACAATCACTCAAACACACTCTCGATGTTTCTTAATCCCCAATTGCACCCAATAACTCGCCTCTCACGATTCCTAATAAAATCTCACTTGAGAAATTATATATATTCTATTCACAAAAATTTAACTGGCTAAATCGCTAACGGGTAGAATTACGACAATTAAACCCTCACAATAGGGACTCTCTTCTCTTGGCCACCGAATGGAACTTGACACACTCCTTGTTGGATGTGTCTCTCTCTTATAATAGAAAGAACAAGACAAAGAATGAACTAACTGAAGGAGAGAGGAAAGTGCACTTCCTCTCCCTTTCTTTGACCATGCATCCATCATATCACTGTTTTTCATCTCCCTCAATCCTTTTCTCTCTCTCTCTTCATGATGGCTCATGTTAAGGGCCGGGGATCACTTGCCCACTATTCTCCTTTCGCGCCCAATGAGTCCAAGTTTTCATTTGGGCTCAAACTCGAGACATATATATAACAAAACAGATTGATCAAGTCAGATTTGAGTCGAGTCATACCCATGTAACTCATTGGCTATATGGGTGTGCAACCGGATTGGGTTTACTTGGAACCCGAATCGGTCCATCCAAAAAACAGGGTCGGGAATCGGTTCCCGTTCAAACCGATCCGGGTACCAATTTCATTTTTTGGGAAACGATTGAAACCGGTCCGGTTCTCGGTTCTAGGTGGAGACCCATCCGGATCGATTTTAGAATCGGTTTCTAGTTATTTTTAGAAGTCTACTATTTATGTGTTAAGCTTTAATCGGTTTCATAAAACCGAGCTAATATTTAAACCAATTAGTATCATAAAATCGATTTTAGATTGTTGCTTTTAAAAGTCCACTATTTATATTTTGGATTGTTACTTTTGGTGGATTGTAATTTTTAGTGTTTATTTCATCGATACTCATATTATTTTGATGAAAAAAGGGAAAACAGGTTTTCGGGTAAACCCTAGAACGGGATCGAAAAATAGGATCGGTTCCAAAACAAGTTTTAAGACAAACATGGTTAGTTCTCAATTTCAAAAACTGAAAACCGGTTATAACATGGTCGGTTTCAGGGGCTAGGTCTAGACCCGGCCCATGCTCAGCCCTATTGGCTACAATGCAAATTTAAAGACACATACCCGATTTGATACACGCCCAACCATATTGAACCGGACTTATATTCGTAAAACACTTTTATATTTAATCAATCTAAGAAAAGTCTGTTTCTAAGTAAAGATCAATAAAATTTAGTGTTTAGCTGAACTATGAAAATGATCTAAAAATATTTTTCACCATTTGGTATAAAAATCTCATTTGGTTCTCCTAAAGAAAATTACCAAAAAAATCGAATTTTCAATTTTTTTATTTTTTATTTTTTTTTCCTTTTCCTTTTACCTTCTTCCCAGGCTGCCATGGTGATGGCCGGCGACCAACCATAGGTGAGGAACGAGGATGCTGAAGGCCAACGAGCCTCGAGCTTGCTAAAGGATGGTGACTCAGTGAGGTCGAGCTCTTCACGGCCCGCGAGGCCTCGACCTCACTAGACATAGCGAGCTCACTCGTCATCGATTCGTGAAGCCTCGAGCTTGCCGCAATTGGCGAAACATAGATCTTGCCGCCTCCTCCTTGAGATTGTGACGACTGGGTGACATTTGGCGAGGCTCGAGCTCTCTAGTCTTGGGCAAGCTCGTCCCTTGCCTGTGGCGGCCCGTCGGCGACCGGCCGAAGAAAAAGGAAAAAGAGAAAGAAAGAAAGAAAAGAAAAATATAAAAAAGGAATTTGAAGGAGTGTAGGGAGGAAAGATGAAGGGAAATGATTTTCTTTGCTTTTAAAATTACTTTTTCTATTCGTGAAAAATGGTTTTCTTGACTAATTTATTATTCAAATTTTTTTCCTTGAAAGTTCGTTTTCCATAAAACAAATGTAACCCTAGATGGCCAGAAAGCTTAAAATAATCAAATTGATCCAACTGTTCGGCCGACAGTCACCAGCCAACTAAAACAATTAAGCCCATGTTCTCATGTCGGGTTGTTCTTTCAAGATAGCGACTCTTATCAACTTCGTTTGGGTTTAAATCATTAGCTAATTATCCCCACCTCCCAAATAAGGGGTCGCATCTTCAATTGTGAATTCAAACTCTTTTCCCAATAAATTCCAGGGAAAGCGGGGCCGTGTCACTTTACTCAACATGAATTGCAATTACATTTGCGTATTTAATGGACGAAAATGTAAACACAAAAGACGAAAATGGAATCCTCAAATCTAAACAATGGTTTCCTCATCCACAAAATTGCAAGAATCGAAACCTTTAAATCCTCTTCCTCTTGTTTAATATTTTATTGCACAGAGAGGACGAGTGCTGGTTCTTCTAGTTTTAGAATGAGCGATTATTTTTGTGTCAAGCTACGTGTTATTTTATATGAAAGATGCAAGTCAACTGTAGAACATTAAATATACGCCTCGTGGGGCAGGTCTATGTTGCTTGGGAATTCTCCCTTCATTGAAACTATCATTGAAGTTTTCATGGAAACCGCATTATTTCGGTGGAAAGGTAAAAGGTGCATTTGTTTGAGGAAAAGCGTTTTTTTAGAAAATTGGTTTTGTGGACTTTTGATTCGCTGAGAATGACTTATAGTCAACGGCAAGTTCATGCACAATTTTTTTTTTTAAAAAGTGAATTTCTAACATTTTTCGGAACTGTAGACCTCAAATTTTTCGATATTTTGTTTCGTCATTTTATTTTAGTTCTTTTTAATTTCTTTTTCTTTTTCTTCTTCCTTCGCTCATCGCAGGCTCGGTAACTGATTTCTCCTAAATTATTTTCCCTTTTTAGAGAGTTTCCCTCCCCAAATAAACGCACCCTAAAGATATTTTACAATTTCTACTTTTGTTACAGCTAGCAATCGCCATCGAGATCCCACATATCTAGAGGACGGTGCTCCCTTCAGATCTCGTCGTAGACAACAAGCCTCGTCAAATTTTTTATTTTATTTTATTTTTTTGGGGCTTAAACAAATATGGAAGAAACTTTTTTTTCTCCGAGGAAGAAGGTACCAAATTTAATGAAGACATCACTCTAATGAGAGAAGATTCATCGCGACGACTCCGATTTCGCCCCCAATAATTGCGCCCCGATCGGCATCTTGCACTCGATCTATTCACATGTCTGGCGATTTCGATGCACGATATCCGTGCACGTGATTCAATTCGATCTATACGTTCGTTTTTGGTTTGGTTCCCCGTTTGTGCAACTGTAGACGTACAAAACAATTTCGGAAATTGTCCTTTTTTTTTATGTTGCGACGTGCTTTCCATGAAGCGAAGACCCATGAGCCACTTGTGTTTACAATAAGCCTTTTTTAAACTGCTCAGATAAGATCTGTGTAGAACGTGCCTGCTAAATTCACGTTTTCTCTTTTCCTTTTTTTTTTCCCCTAGGGCGAAAACACCATTACTGTGAACTTCATTCTAGGTGGTTTAGATGGTTTTTCAATTATTTTAGTATTTTCGGATTTAATTTTATTTTAGTGATATTTTTGTAATTTTGCGATTTATATGTCATTAAGGTTGACACCCTATATAAGCTTGTTTTAGGGATATTGGAAGACAGAATATACTTTTTTTGCTATTGAATTTCGAGATTTCTCTCTCAAGCAAGATTTGCTTGTTCTTCTTCGCTGAACACTGCTTCAACATAGCTAGAAAAAACTCAATGCACCACAGAACCATGCCTCAAAATGTGCAAAATGAGAGCTAAAAACTCGATTTAAAGTTTATTTTGTCACTTGTAGACTGTCCCTTCCGGGGATTGTGACAAGTCAAATAATTTCAGTCTAACTGTTATGTATGCCTTGAATATGAAATATGCTTAAGTTATGGGCCTTGGGCCAACATTAGGGTTTGAGGGGTAATACTATAAATATTGTTCTTTTCTCAAACTGTCTGTAAGAGAGAAGCTTACGTTGCCTCTTTTGTAATCCCTTGATTCTCATAGTGGATTTTGCCTCTCCTCTCTCCCGTGATTTTTCCCTCAAGGGTTTCCATGTAAATCTTCTCTGTTCCGTTCTTCTTCTCTGTCTCAATTTCGTCTTAGTTTCCGCATTGTCGTAACAAACTGGTATTAGAGCTCAAGGTTCATCCGTCGACGAAAGAGAGACACGAGAATTCGGGAATTTGGATTTCGTCAATTTTGATTTCGGCGATTTGAATTTCGAAAATTTGGATTTCGTCTTCGGTGCAAGACGATTTGATTTCGGATATTTGAATTTCGGATATTTGGAGTTCGTGCGTTTACGCCGGGTTGAACGTCCTGGATAGTCAGCCTCCCTCCGACGTCAACAATTCCACATCCCATCTTTGACATTGAAAGGACTGTAATTTTTTTTTTAACGAGAGAGAAGCGGTGGTTGATTGGGGGGTTCTTGTCTGCAAAAGTCAAAGTTTTTGATATCTAAACACACCTTGCACGAGAATTGGAGCAGATCTAGTGAACCAATTTTGTTTGGTAGTGGCGCGCAATTCAAGAGGGACTTGAATTAGTGCGAACGAAGAGAATTTTCACCGTCTGTGGGAATTGAAGCTCGGTCCCAATTTGCAATTCGTGGGCGCACGACACAATCGCAGTTCTTCGCCAATCAAAGGTGATTTCGTCAAAGTGTTTCTACGATTTCGTCAAAGTTTTCTACTGAACCGTCAGAGAGCTAATCGGTCTTGGAGTTCTCCACGAAGCCACAGTTGATTGGTTGCTGGTACAAAAGATAACCGTGAAGGTTTTTCGTGGGATTGAAGAACTTTCTGGCAAACTCCCAGTTCGTCCACGGAATCGTCCACGTCTCTGTCCCTGGAAGCAACTCACAGTAGCGTCCACATCCCAGGAGCTACGAATCACCTGCGTCGACGAAGCCACAGTTTGGTCAGATTGCTTTTAACATCGAAGTTTATAATATTGAACGAGTTCCCAATTGGTGCTTGTGCTTCGTGCCGGAGGAACATCTTCTGCTGGGATTTTGATTCGTGTTGTTCGAGGAGTTCGTGAGCGCTTCTTCGATTCGAAATAAATTATGGCTTCGAGTTCAACAACGACATTTGATATTGAAAAGTTTGATGGGAGCGGCAGTTTCAACCTATGGCAGGTTCGTATGTTAGCCGTTCTTACGCAGCAAGGTTTGAAGAAAACTTTGTTTACTAAAGGGAAGAAACCAGATACGACAGATGAAGTATGGGAAGAATTGGATGAGAAAGCTTTGTCTACTATTCAGTTGTGCCTCACGAACGAAGTTTTGCAGGAGGTACTAGATCAAAAAACAGCCGCAGGTTTATGGACAAAGTTGGAGAGTATTTTTCTGACAAAGTCTCTCACAAATCGATTGAGACTCAAGCAACGACTCTTCACTTTTCGTATGGTTGAAGGTACTTCTCTCAAATCCCATATTTCTGAGTTCAATGCTCTTATCTCTGAATTAAGAAGCATTGAAGTTAAGATTGAAGATGAGGATCAAGCCCTTTTATTGCTAGTTTCACTACCTGCTTCTTATAAGAATTTTAGAGAGACCATGATTGTTAGTAGAGAAACTATTTATTTTGAAGATGTCAAGACTAGTCTGCTAAATAAGTAGAAACTTGATACAGAATTAACTTCTGATGGTAGTAATAATCATGGGGCTGGTTTAGTCGCTAGAGGAAGATCTATTGAGAGAAGAAATAGTGGCAGGAGCAGGTCAAAATCTAAGCATAGAGATATGATTTGCATCTATTGTAAGTCTCCAGAGCATATCAAGATAAATTGCCTAAAACTGAAGGCAAAGGAGCAAAGAGAAAATAATTCGAATCAACAGAATCATGGGAATGTCAATCGTCATAACAATCGCAACTATCAGAATAGACAGAATAGGCGAAACGAAAATCCTGCTCAAGCTGATGTTGCTAAAGAAAAAGACAAAGATTGGCTATTAATTGCGGATAACAAAGATAAATTCTGTGATAGTTGGATTCTTGATTCTACTGCTCATATCATATGTGTCCTCATCGAGATTGGTTCTCTACGTATAAAGAACATGATGGTGGAGTTATTCTCATGGGTAATGATGCTAGATGCAAAGCTATTGGGATTGGCACAATTAATATTAAGATGCATGATGGCATGATCAGAACTTTAGATAATGTCAGGCATGTGCCTGATTTGAGGAAAAATCTAATTTCATTGGATACACTTGACACCAATGGTTGTAGATTTACTGCTGAGGGTGGAGTTCTGAAAATTTTGAGAGGTTCACTTTTGTTGATGAAATGGCTTAAAATTGGTACTTTGTATCAGCTGCAAGCCTCTACTGTTACTGGTTCAGCTGCGGTCTCTTCTGATATGACAGATTCAGATAATACTAAATTATGGCATATGGGATTAGGCCATATGAGTATTAGAGGGATGGAGGAGCTCAGTAGAAGAGGTCTCTTGTGTGGTCAGAAAATTGGAAAACTGGATTTCTGTGAACATTGTGCTTTTGGGAAACAGAAAAGAGTCAGTTTCAAAACAGGAATTCACAACACAAAGGGCACTCTGGATTGCATTCATTCTGATCTCTGGGGGCCTGCTAGAGTTCCATCGAAAGGCCTTGGTTCTAGGTATGTACTCACTTTTATTGATGATTTTTCAAGAAAAGTTTGGGCATTTTTTTTTCTCAAAAAGTGATGTTTTCATTACATTCAAGCAATGGAAAACATTAATTGAGAATCAAACCCGTAAGAAAATCAAGCGGTTGAGAACAGATAATGGGCTAGAATTTTGTGGAGGTGAATTTAATGAGTTTTGCAAGAATGAAGGAATTGTGAGACATCATACTACAGTGTATACTCCGCAGCAGAATGGTATTGTAGAACGTATGAACAGAACCTTATTAGAAAGAACAAGGTGCATGTTGTCTAATGCTGGTTTGGGCAAGAAATTCTAGGCTGAAGCAGTTAATACTGCTTGTTGGTTAATAAATCGTTCTCCTTGCATACTTATTGAGAACAAGACACCTGAGGAGGTATGATCAGGTAAACCTGTTGATTATTCTTCTCTTCAAGTTTTTGGATGTCCAGCATATGCACATGTTAGTGAAGGAAAACTAGAGCCTAGAGCGAAAAAATGTATTTTTCTTGGTTATGCTTCTGGTGTAAAATGTTATAGGCTTTGGTGTTCTGATTCATCTAACATTATAATTAGCAGAGATGTTACTTTTGATGAGTCTGCTATGCTTCATCCTGTCAAGAAATCATTAGATACTTGTCAAGAAAATCTGCAAAGTGCATCAAAGAATGTGGAGTTTGAAATATCTTCTTCACAGCCAGTTCAGTCAGTGACTGATAATATTGATATTGAAGAATCTGAAGAAGAAAATTATTCCATAGCCAAAGATAGACCGAGAAGAACAGTGAAACCTCCACAGATGTATGGATACTCAGATTTTGCTGCTTATGCTCTTTCAGCTGCAGAGTCAATAGAATATGATGAGCCTAAAACGTACAAGGAAGCTATTTCCTCCAAAGATTTAGCAAAGTGGTTAGTTGCTATGAATGAAGAGATGGGATCTCTTGAAAAGAATCAAACTTGGGAGCTTGTCAAACCACTAAAAGGAAAGAAGATTGTGGGTTGCAAGTGAGTTTTCAAAAGAAAGGAAGGTATTCCTGGAGTTGAAGACATTAGATTTAAAGCACGTCTAGTCGCTAAGGGCTATAGTAAGATTGAGGGAGTTGATTTTAATTATGTGTTTTCACCCGTCGTTAAACACAACTCTATTCGGGTCTTTCTTGCGTTAGTTGCTATGCATGATTTAGAGTTGGAACAACTTGATGTGAAAACAGCTTTCTTGCATGGTGAACTTGAAGAGAAAATCTATATGGGTCAACTTGAGGGTTTTCAGTTTGAAGGTAAGGAAGATCATGTATGTTTATTGAAAAGATCTATCTATGGCTTGAAGCAATCACCTAGACAGTGGTACAAGAGATTTGATTCTTTTATGGTGCAACTTGGCTATTGTAGAAGCAAATATGATAGTTGTGTATATCTGTGCAAACTTCCAAATGGATAATATATTTATCTGCTGTTATACGTTGATGAGATGTTGATTGCAGCAAAAGATAAATTTGATATACAGAATTTGAAGGCACAGTTGAGCGCTGAATTTGATATGAAGGATTTAGGTTTTGCGAATAAAATTCTTGGCATGGAAATTCAGCGAGATCGGAAAAGAGAAAAATTGTATCTTTCCTAGAAAAGCTACATTGAGAAGGTGTTAGATCGTTTTGGCATGAAAGACCAAACTAGTGAGTACTACTCTTACTTCTCACTTTCGACTATCAGCTGATTTATGTCCACATACAGATAATGAAATAAAATATATGTCAGGTATTCCATATTCTAGTGCAGTTGGTAGTATTATGTATGCTATGGTTTGCACTCGACCTGACATATCACATGCTGTTAGCGTGATAAGTAGATATTTATCATACCCAGGTAAAATTCATTGGCAAGCAGTGAAGTGGATTTTGAGATATCTGAAGGGTACTTCAGATTATGGTTTAGAGTTTGAGAAAACATGTAAAACTCTTACTGGATATGTTGACTCTGATTATGCTGGTGACCTTGATAAAAGAAGGTCTTTGACATGGTAGATCTTTACTGTCGGGGGTTGTGCAGTCAGTTGGAAAGCTTCTTTGCAGTATACAATTGCTTTGTCTACTACAGAGGCAGAATATATGGCTATTACAGAGGCAATCAAAGAAGCTATATGGTTAAGAGGCTTATTTGGAGAGCTCAATCTGGATGATAATGTGACTGTTATGCATTGCGATAGTCAGAGTGCTATACATCTTACTAAAGATCAGATGTATCATGAGAGAACAAAACACATTGATGTGTGGTATCATTATATTCGAGACATTCTTGCTGATGGCGATATTAAGGTCTTGAAGATTGGTACAGAAGACAACCCAGCTGATATGTTGACAAAGTCATTGCCCTTTACTAAATTCAAGCATTGCTTGGATTTGGTTAATGTTTGCAGCAGCTGAGTTTTATGCTGGTGGGAGGAGAACATTGTCTTAATATTTATGTCTACTTGGGAATTCAAGTCAATGTGGAGATTTGTTATGTATGCCTTGAATAGGAAATAGGCTTAAGTTATGGGCCTTGGGCCAACATTAGGGTTTGAGGGGTAATACTATAAATATTGCTCTTTTCTCAAATTGTCTGTAAGAGAGAAGCTTACGTTGCCTCTTTGTAATCCCTTGATTCTCATAGTGGATTTTGCCTCTCCTCTTTCTCGTGGTTTTTCCCTCAAGGGTTTCCACGTAAATCTTGTGTGTTCCGTTCTTCTTATCTGTCTCAATTTCGTCTTAGTTTCCGCATTGTCGTAACACTAACAATGCAAAGTCATTTATGGATGTGGTGTGGTTTCGAAAGATGACTCCTATGGGAGTCCTACATATGACAAAGGCAGAGCTGTGTCGACACGATAGCGAAGCTATGGCGCACGAGAGAGGAGCAGGCCGAGAGCCCGAAGTCACACTCCTCCAAGTAGCACAAGGAGGAAGCCGAGAAAAGGGCCCAGTTCTTGGTGCCCAAGGCCAAGGCGTGTCGTCTGGCCAAGTAAGTGTCGCGACCTAAAATTAAAAATTCCAATTTCAGGTTAACGGATTATCAGTAAAATTAAAAATTCCAATTTCAGGTTAACGGATTATCAGGTTAATTAAATTAACTAACCTAATTCAGACTCTCCCAAGTCCTACCGAATCGCAACTTAAGTTCATTTAAAAAAAAAATCAAATTGGAGCCGCCACTAATCGTTCTTGGTAGGTCGATTAGAAACCTAAACAAAATAGCGGAAGGACTATTTTATTTCTACGAACCAGAGATTAAATGAGTTCGGGGATTTGGTTACATTAATTTTTCAATTAATGCCCTTTCGGTACCAATTTTCATGAAAAAATTCTTGATTTGATGATCTAAGATTTTCTCTTGTTTGGTGTGATGCTAATGCAAAATGACATGAAAATATGCATGAATGACGTGCGAGACATGGCAAGTATGATTCTAAACTATATGCTATGCATGATATTTTTGGTATTTTTTTAATGAATTTTCGGATTTATGAAAAATGATAGCAAAAACTATGCTAAAGTGAAGACAACATCAATTATAACTTAAGGAATTGACTTCTCAAAATCTCAATTTATATTAAATTTTATTTTCATGTAAAAGATGATGAAAAAAAGTAATTTACCTTAAGAAAAAGGTGTAATCTTTTGGTATTTTTTAGGAATTTAATTAAAAAGGAAAAACATAAAAATTTGAACAAAAATAAACAACCTTGTCCATAATTCATCTTAAATTCCAAAAATTCGATTTCATACGCAACGTGCCCTTGGATCAGGGCCAGAGAACGGATTATACGAAGAATTACCATCACCCCTATATACATAGGGCAAACCCTGAAATTCTTTAGAGTTGTCAATCCGCCCCTCAAAATAAATGGTTTGATGTATAATGCTCATGTATATTTGAGCACGATCATACTTCTCAATTGAAGTCAAATTGTATGCATTGATATACATATTCCGACGGGACTAGGCACAAAGGGAGCATGAATTATGGGCATGATTGTCTATTTAAGTGCAAATTATCACAATCATGCAATCATAAAATGAATAATAAGTAAAGATGCGGAAATAAATAAAATAGGGAGCAAAATCAATCCATCCGGTGACATTCTGGCAATGTATCTGCTTATCTATAAGATAATATTGCATTTTTCAAATATGTGATAATATCTGCAAGAATAGCTCAAAATAAGCAACAAGATATCCCGAATATTCTTGGATAAGCTCGTTACTTAATTTGCGGATTTGCTTTCTAAATTTGAATTCGGTTGAATGGGATCACTTGCGGAAAATCAATGGCCTCGCTGAAGACTCCTCAAGACACCGGCAAAACTAGAGACTTACAAGGACAATTGATATGTCAAGCGGCGTGCTCGCGGACGACGGATTGCTCAACAAAAATGGCGGCTGCAATGGGTGATATTCAAGGCATCTTCACCAAGGCTACTACACGAGGACGTAATCTCGACTAGTGCGTCAAACTAGCGGTGGAGATGTTGAAGTCTTGATTGGGCGTTCAAAGATTCACAAAGAAACGATATCCTTGCCAAAGAATAGTCTTTTGCTTGCATAAAATGGAATCATAAATCATCCAATGTTATTGTGCAATCAGGACAAAATCCGAATGAAGACCAATTCACCGCTTGGATCAATTGTCTTTTTTCTCTTCCTTCAAATGCTTGTGCAACTGCAAAAGCAAAAACAAAACTTTCTCTCGTCTTTCCTCGTTTACTGTGACTGTGTGAGTGGGACTCAATAATTATGATATACTAACAGAGAAAGGAAGCAAGAGGCCAAGAGACTTCCTTTTGATCGTGATCCATGCGCCTCTTTCACCTTCTCAGTTCGTCAGAAGTCTCCCATCAATGGTCGTATATTCTATTGTGGATTGGCCTCCCGAAATCTGCCATGTCTTCAATGAATGTGGGCTCAGATAGCCACGATTTACTTCGCGGCTGAATTTCCTTTAATCGTCTGGGAGGTGCACAACCAAACCTGCCAAAAAAATAAAAGAAACGGAGCTTGCAGTAAAGAAAACGACAAGGACGGGATAGGGACTTCCTTTCCTCTTGCGTGTCTCAATTCTTCTTTGTGTCTTTTTGATCGATGTTCACGATGGCCAATCTTCTCCTTTGAATACCAACGTTGAAGGAATCGTCTAGCCCCGTATGGCTCTTTCGTTGAACTTCTCTCAATTCTCTGACGTGAGTCCCCCCTATTCCGTGTGATCGTGCATCTATATATACGAGCTTAGAGAATATTTCTACGATCGAGGGTTTTGTGGAGCAAATCGTGGATTTTTATTTCTTTCCTGCATTGGCTTCTTTTGTTTCATTTTATATTTAACTCTTCCCATCTATTGTGAAAATGTAAATGGTATGGCCAAGCATAAAATAACCTACTTTCCCAGTTTACTTTCTTCGTTCCTCTGCCCATGATGCCAAACGATTTTTATGATATTGCTTCTCAGTTTTGCTTGTATTGTAATGCATTGTACATGCCAATCTCGACCACTTTAAGGGGAATAATGGATTTGTCCGAATCTTTAATTTGTAAAGGCTTGACCCAATTAAATCCATCGAGTTCGGAGCCATTCATTTAAGTCTAGCCGCTACTAGTCCGATAAAAGATGCAAATTATGCATTGCAGAAAATTAAACTAATCTATGCGGAGATCATACGAAAATGGTTTAAATATTTTTTCTAGGGACTAAGGTTAATCCTTAATTTTTATGCAATTAATGGCTAAATAAAAATCAAAATTTAGTTGTGTCAACAGTAAGAGAAGAAGATCTATTCTTAAAGAGAATAGTCGGTGAGGGGGAGTATTGAAGATATCACCGCCTACTCTAGAATCTTCAATAGTGTGACTTTTCGTATTTTGGTTATTGTCGAAAGACTGTTCGGTTCCCGATGGATGTTTTTTCGGCACGCGTGTTAAAGTGTCTTTATTGCTTTGTTATTTTTCAAGAGTCATCATTAGTTATGCGTCTCGAGAGTCTTTTAGTATTTCGATGCGTAATTATGACTATGTATCTAGACGTGTCCTTTCACATTTCTAGAGTATGTCAAGAGTCATGTTTGATGCATATGTAAAGGCAAGTCTTGTAAACGTTTGTGTAAGGAGAGTGAAGGCAGATTTCAGAAAATAAAGTAGTTCATTCATCTTATTTCTTGAGAGCTTCTCTCGAGTGAGTGTTATCAGAGTGAATCTCTGAGTTTCAACACTTGGTATCAGAGCTGCGCCTCTCTGATTACAACATTTGGAATCAGAGCATACCTCCGAAATTCTACAATTTCCAACCGGAATTGATGGCCCAACACTAATCTCCAAGAACAGCCAAAATAACATGCAAGTTGAAATTAGAATAGTTGGCCCTACATTATATTGTCTGATACTGGGGTAGTGTGAGTAGTCCAGTAGACGTCTAATCTAAACCTGGTTCTATCTTTAATGACTATGCCTGACAGAGGCTTACTTGACTTATCTATCTTCGTTGTGTGCATAATTTATAGCAGCTATTATCTAGATATGGCATTGATGAGTCAATCGATACCTCCATCTAACTTAGATACCAAGTTGAGAGCGCGGAAATGAAAGTTCGAGAATTTTCTCTATATTCGGATATATCACAATGAAGATTACATCAGCCTATTCATAAATTTTATGAGATCATCTCCATAAGCTCTCGTTTTGATTTATTAGTTGTTTGGGTCTTCAACAAAATTGTTGAACGGTCTCCTACTATTTTATTTTAGCATTTTCGAATTTATTTCGAAGAGTTCAGAGTCTAACGATGGTTACCTTTACTGTGCCTTGAAATTCTTCTTGTGGTGTATCTCATTGTGGGGGGGGGGTGTTGTCTTCTCCAAAACATAAGACCATTTTCGAGAGTGTTTGTGACACAGGGAAACAGTAACTTGGAAAGGAATTCCAAAGGAAAACTCAAATTGATTGAATGATAATCTGCTCATTACAAAGAGATGACGTCCATATATATAGATAGGACTCCAAAAGGAATGCAGATAACTAAAGATAATATTAATCAACTCAAATCTAATCTTATCTAAAAGGAATCGAATTGAAATCTCGAAAATTATGCGAAAATTCAAAAACCACTAATTAGAAAACTGCCTAAAAAGTGATCTAAACGACTCCGGAATACTGAAATCCATCGTATGTCACGGTAAAGCGGTGACTTGGAATTAGACGGTCATTTCGCTTCAATCGACCAATTTTGAGTGCGATCCGAGATCGTTTGATCCAAGATCCGAAATTATCGATGAAGTCGCGCAGACTTCTGGCGATCCAATTTATCAAGATAGGTGCATGCCAGCTGTTCTACATCAGTCTCCCCTTCTTCAGAAGAACTTGCCCTCGAGTTATCATCAGGATAAAGTGGAATGTCTGGAGAGTGATACTCGGAAAGGTCCGCCACGTTGAATGTAGGAGAAATACTAAGATCGCCAAGGAGATCAACAACGTAGGCATTGTCATTGATCTTCTTAATGATGCGGCAAGGAAAAAACTTTCTGTTCTTCAGCTTGTTGTAAGTACCAACGGGAAATCGTTCCTTGCGAAGGTAGACCATGACCTCATCGCCAACTTCAAAAGTCTTGGAATGACGTCGCTTATCAGCATGCTCCTTATACGTTGCGTTGGACTCAGCGAGTTGGCATGTAACATCAGCTTGAACTTCCACAATTTTCGTCGTCAAATTTTCTGCCGCCACACTATATCCAGGAATCTTAGGCAGAGGAACCAGATCAAGTGTATGCTGAGGTACACGACTATAAACAACTTCGAATGGTGACTTTCCAATGGAACGATTAACTGTATTATTAAAAGAAAATTCTGCTGGAGCTAGATAGCGATCCCACTGTTTGGCGTGTCACTACAAAGGCAATGAATGATGTCCGCCATTGTTCGATTAACTACCTCGGTCTGCCCATCAGTCTGAGGATGGAAAGAACTGCTGTACTGCAAATTAGTGCCAAATAATTTCCACAGAGTCCTCCAAAAGTGACTGAGGAACTTGGTATCCCTATCAGAGGTAATCGTTTTTGGAACAACATGCAAACGAACAACTTCGCGAAAGAATAGACCAGCAACATGAGAAGCATCGGAAGTCTTCTTACATGGTATGAAATGTGACATCTTTGAAAATCTATCTACTACCACAAAAACAGAATCCATACCTCGTTGTGTTCGCGGTAGCCCCAGAACAAAATCCATGGATATGTCTACCCAAGGTCCAGATAGAGGCCAATGTTTTGAGAATGCCCCTTTGCAACTTGACAGACCGGACACTTCTTCACAAAACGCCCCACATCGCGTTTTAATTGTGGCAAAAAATAACGATCTTCCACCAATGCGATGGACTTATCACGTCCAAGATGTCCTCCAAGGTTCCCACCATGTAATTCCCGAATCAATTTCTCACGAAAGGAACTACGCGGGATGCATAACTTGTTGCCATAAAATAAAAATTTTCCATGAATAATCATATCACCTGCAGAACCAGCATTTTGACACTTCGCCCAAGTGTCTCGAAAATCTTCATCCTCAGCATAAAGGTCGCATAAAATTTCGAAGCCCACCACTTCGTTTGTCATGGTAACAAGTAAAGCAGCTCGGTGACTTAGAGCGTCAACTACTTTGTTCAGATGACCAGCCTTATGTCGAAGCACAAAGTTAAACTGCTCCAAGAATGAAACCCAGCGCTCATGCATTTTATTTAAATGCTTTTGTCCCTTGATGTATTTGAGCGCTTGGTGATCAGTGTTCAATATAAACTTACACTGGTAAAGATAAGGCTGCCAGTGCTTAATAGCTCGAACTACTGCATAGAATTCCTGCTCGTAGGTGGACCATCGTCGTCGAGCGTCATTCAACTTTTCACTGAAATAGGCAACTGGTTTTCCTTCCTGCGATAAAACCGCGCCAATTCCTACCCCAGAAGCATCACAATCTAGCTCGAACAACTTATCAAAATTCGGTAAGGTAAGAACAGGGGCAGTAGATAACTTTTCTTTTATCACGGCAAAGCTCGCCTCAGCCTCTTCACTCCACTTAAATTGGCCTTTCTTTAGACATTCTGTAATAGGCACTAAAATAGTACTGAAATTACGGATGAGCCTGCGATAGAATGTCGCCAGTCCATGAAAACTTCGCACTTCCCCAACAGTCTTGGGTGTAGGCCAATCTCGAATGGCAGCAACCTTCGCTTCATCAACTCGAAGCCCATCTGCACCAACAATATATCCTAAAAACAGCAATTGATCCGTCATGAAACTGCATTTAGGTAGGTTGATATAAAGTTGATTTTCCTCCAAAACCTGTAAAACATCTCGAAGGTGTTCTACATGCTGCTGCTCATCTGGGCTATAGATAAGTATGTCATCGAAATAAACCACCACAAACTTGCCCAAGAAAGGTTTAAGGACTTGCGTCATCAGACGCATAAAGGTGCTTGGTGCATTACTAAGCCCAAATGGCATAACTAACCATTCATAAAGTCCTTCGCTAGTTTTGAACGCCGTCTTCCATTCATCCCCAGGTCTCATGCGAATCTAATGGTAATCACTCCTCAAATTGATCTTCGAAAAGATCTTTGATCCAGACAACCTGTCAAGCATATCATCCAAGCGAGGAATAGGGAAGTGGTACCTCACGGTAATTTTATTTATCGCTCGACTATCCACACACATCCGCATGCTGCCATCTTTCTTCGGTGTCAGCAAAGCAGGAACAGCACAAGGACTCATGCTTTCTTGGATGAAACCCTTTCGCAGAAGTTCGTCCACCTTCTCTCTTAGGATTTGATTCTCCTTCGGAGTCATACGGTAATGTGGCAGATTAGGTAGACTAGCGCCGGGTAGTAAATCAATCTGATGCTGGATGTCTCACAATGGTGGTAATCCATCAGGTAGGTCTTCAGTAATAATACCAGAGAAAGCCTTTAGAAAAGGCTGTAGGGCTTCTGGAATCTCAACGGTTTCCTTCTTAGACCCATCATCAACAATTAAATACATACCATTCCTCTTACGAACATTAAGTAAAACTCCAGTCTCACCACCCTTAGCCTGTTTTTTCAGAGGTTGTGGAACTACGAGCAGGAATTCTATGCAGTAGTTTGAGCTATTAAGCACTGGCAGCCTTATCTTTACCAGCGTAAGTTTATATTGAACACTGATCACCAAGCGCTCAAATACATCAGGGGACAAAAGCATTTAAATAAAATGCATGAGCACTGGGTTTCATTCTTGGAGCATTTTAACTTTGTGTTTCGACATAAGGATGGTCATCTGAACAAAGTAGTTGACGCTCTAAGTCGCCAAGCTGCTTTACTTGTTACCATGACAAACGAAGTGGTGGGCTTCGAAATTTTATGCGACCTTTATGCTGAGGATGAAGATTTTCGAGACACTTGGGCGAAGTGTCAAGATGCTGGTTCTGCAGGTGATATGATTATTCATGGAAAATTTTATTTTATGGCAACAGGTTATGCATCCCGCGTAGTTCTCTTCGTGAGAAATTGATTCGGGAATTACATGGTGGGAGCCTTAGAGGACATCTTGGACGTGATAAGTCCATCGCCTTGGTGGAAGATCGTTATTTTTTGCCACAATTAAAACACGATGTGGGGCGTTTTGTGCAGAAGTGTCCGGTCTGTCAAGTTGCAAAGGGGCATTCTCAAAACACTGGCCTCTATACACCGTTGCCAATACCAACTGGACCTTGGGTAGACATATCCATGGATTTTGTTCTGGGGCTACCGCGAACACAACGAGGTATGGATTCTGTTTTTGTGGTAGTAGATAGATTTTCAAAGATGTCACATTTCATACCATGTAAGAAGACTTCTGATGCTTCTCATGTTGCTGGTCTATTCTTTCGCGAAGTTGTTCGTTTGCATGTTGTTCCAAAAACGATTACCTCTGATAGGGATACCAAGTTCCTCAGTCACTTTTGGAGGACTCTGTGGAAATTATTTGGCACTAATTTGTAGTACAGCAGTTCTTTCCATCCTTAGACTTATGGACAGACTGAGGTAGTTAATCGAATAACGGCGGACATCATTCGTTGCCTTTGTAGTGACACGCCAAAACAGTGGGATCGCTATCTAGCTCCAGCAGAATTTGCTTTTAATAATACAGTTAATCGTTCCATTGGAAAGTCACCATTCGAAGTTGTTTATGGTCGTGTACCTCAGCATACACTTGATCTGGTTCCTCTGCCTAAGATTCCTGGATATAGTGTGGCGGCAGAAAATTTGGCGACGAAAATTGTGGAAGTTCAAGCTGATGTTACACGCCAACTCGCTGAGTCCAACGCAACGTATAAGGAGCATGCTGATAAGTGACGTCGTTCCGAGACTTTTGAAGTTGGCGATGAGGTCATGGTCTACCTTCGCAAGGAACGATTTCCCGTTGGTACTTACAACAAGCTGAAGAACAGAAAGATTGGTCCTTGCCGCACCATTAAGAAGATCAATGACAATGCCTACGTTGTTGATCTCTCTGGCGATCTTAGTATTTCTCCTACATTCAACGTGGCAGACCTTTCCGAGTATCACTCTCCAGACATTCCACTTTATCCTGATGATAACTCGAGGGCGAGTTCTTCTGAAGAAGGGGAGACTGATGTAGAACAGCTGGCATACACCTATCTTGATAAATTGGATCGCCAGAAGCCCGCGCGACTTCATCGATAATTTCGGATCTTGGATCAAACGATCTCGGATTGCACTCAAAATTGGTCGATTGAAGCGAAACGACTGTCTAATTCCAAGTCACCACTTTACCACCAAATGACGCAGGGTAAGCGATAATTGGGAAAACAATTCCTCTGAATAAACTATATTCGATTGATAGATGTCTGAAAATTACAAGAGAGGACGTCCATATATATAGATAAGACTCCGAAAGGAAATAAGATTGCAGAAGATAACACTAAAACAAATCTAATCTAATCTAATCAAACGGAATTGAAATCAAATATCGCGATTATCTATATCGCTAAAATTCTTAAAATAGAAAATACCTAAAACTCTATCTAAAATCGTAATATTGCGTTTTTCTCGAAAATTGTATGTCAGCTGTCCTGCAACATTCTCTTCCTCTTAAAAAAAACTCGTCCTCGAGTTATAGTGTCTGTCGTGTCTGAATCCACTTCCTCCTATACTTCCAGTTTCTCCATCTATTTCGCTTCCTCTTCCGACCTCTTTTCTCGTCACGATAAAGAAGCCCGCACAAGTTATGACAGTATAGGGATTCGTGGAAATCGGGACCAAATATCACTTCGTCAGAGATGCAACTCTGTGACTGCATTACCTTCATTGTACTTTTGTACTGCGAGCTGCAGAACAAGTTGATGGTAGCAGTGCCTGTGGCAAAACCACCTTTTGTTTTGAATTGCTTGTTGCTATATATGAACTGCAAGGCCTTCCCACCTTCGATTGGGTAGTCCCTATTTCTAACGGCAAAAGAAGTCTGAAAAATCTGCATGCTAGTCTGGAACAACTCGTCGTTGAAGGGGACGTATTTCGGCTTTCCTTGTGTAGTGCCAGAACTTAATGAAATAGTTGTCACGGGACTTCCTGTGAGTAAAGAGGAAGTCTCCCCATCAGCAATTCTCGGTATATGATGCTCCAAGTCCTTGTGAGTAACAATGGGAACACAAGCCCTGAAACTCTCAAGTTATGTTCTACCTTCTCCTTCAAGTTCTTCAACTCGCTCACCTCCTTCTTGTTCCCCCGGTTTCTCGACGGAAGCCTCGACTTCGGGAGCGATCTCTGGATCCTTCTGCTCTGTTTCTTCTCTCACCTTCGATTCCTCCTCTAACTTCTCGGAAAGCTGGTCCTTGTCCTCGACGGGAGCCGTCCCTTCAGGTTTTTGAGCAGATCGTGAAACATGAGCAGATTCATCCAAGGGACGAAGGGTAATTTTCGTCCTTCCCCACATGAACGAATAAACGTTCTCACACCCTCAGTGAGTAACATCAACGTCATATTGCCATGGCCGCCCCAACAAGACGTGGCATGCATCTATCTCAACAACATCACAGATTATCGTATCCTTGTACGTTTTTCCAATGGAAATAGGCAAGCGACAAATCTGAGTTACCTTTAATTCCGGTCCCTTACGAATCCAACCAATCGTATAGGGTGAGGGATGAGCTTCAGTCTTTAGTTGGAGATGATCGACAAGTGTCTGTGATACAATATTTTCGCAACTTCCGCTATCAATAATGACGTTGCAAACCTTTCCGCTTATAGTGCAATGGGTGCGAAAAAGGTTATTTCGCTGCGAATCTTCCTGTCGTGGGTTTAATAGCAATCGTCTCACCACGTAGTTAACATGTTCACCCTAGAATTCCTCATGTCGGTGGCCTCCACGAATAAATTCGTGTTCATCTTGGAAATCTTTGTCTTCTTCTTCGAAATCCTCAACATAGGCTTGTTGCCTTTCTCGGTGACATCGATGATTTGCCCCACGATCCATAGCTACTTCAGGATCACGAGCGACAGGAATTCATTCGGCTAGAAGATGCCAGGTGTGTGGGTTGGGTTTGCAGACAACCGTTGGAGCGGCAAGCAAGTCTTGCATCGTCCGTCGGCAGTCTTGCAGAGCTTGTCGAGTTTCCTCGACAAACTGGGTAAACACCTTCCGTGTAATAGGCTCACCAAGATGGCCCTCAGCTACGAAAGTATATCGATTCATGTTATGAGACATCATCGCCAGAAGAAACCTCGCTCTGATACCAAATGACGCAGGGAAACATTAACTTGGAAAGGAATTCCAAAGGAAAGCTCAAATTGATTGAATGATAATCTGCCCATTACAAAGAGAGGACGTCCATATATATAGATAGGACTCCAAAAGGAATGCAGATAACTAAAGATAATATTAATCAACTCAAATCTAATCTTATCTAAAAGGAATCGAATTGAAATCTCGAAAATTATGGGAAAATTCAAAAACCACTAATTAGAAAATTGCCTAAAAAGTGATCTAAACGACTCCGGAATGCTGAAATCCATCGTATGTCACAGTATAGCGGTGACTTGGAATTAGACGGTCGTTTCGCTTCAATCGACCAATTTTGAGTGCGATCCGAGATCGTTTGATCCAAGATCCGAAATTATCGATAAAGTCGAGCGGGCTTCTGGCGATCCAATTTATCAAGATAGGTGCATGCCAGCTGTTCTACATCAGTTTGTTGGATGATATATAAAACGTTGCATCCTTTTGGAGCCGCATATAGAAGCTTCTAAATAGATGGACTTTTTTTCCGACCAAAAAAAAAAAAAAACAGATGGATTCTTTTTTGACCCAAAAAAAAAAAACGCTGGACTTTTCTAGGATAAATTGACCAGAATTTCAACATCACCCGAACTCTCAACCTCCCCCTCCTCCTCCTCCACCACCACCACCACCACCAACACCACTGCCGCCGCCGCCGCCATGCAAGCCTCTCAACCTCCTCCAACTTCCCGTGCAAGGTACTTGGGAAACGACGACGTGTCGCAAGCATGCAAAAACTTGCTCTCCTCTCTCCCTTCGGAAGACGATTGGGTCGCCGGCTCTCTCGCCTTGTATCAGGGCTTCTGGTTCCCCTCTCGGTTATTGAACGGCATCCTCGCTTGCCAAAACCACTTCCAAGCCCACTCCTCTGACATCCTTCTCATCACCAACCCGAAATCTGGCACCACCTGGCTAAAGGCCATCCTGTTTTCTCTGTTGTATCGTGCCAAGTATTCCAACTCCGACTCACAACAACGCCACCCTCTCCTAACCCAAAATCCGCATGACCTCGTGCCCTTCTTGGAGCTCAAGCTCTTTCTCGAGCAAGAAAATCCCGATCTCGCTGCGTTCGCGTCCCCAAGGCTCTTGGCCACCCATTTGCCTTATCCCTCGCTGCCACAGTCGGTGAGGGACTCTAAGTGCAAGCTGGTTTACCTGTGTAGGAACCCTAAGGACACCTTCATCTCATTGTGGCATTTCGCCAACAAGCTGAGGCCCGAAGAGAAGGGCCAGATTCCGCTCCCGGAGTGTCTTAACAAGTTCTGTCGAGGGCTGAGCCCGTTCGGGCCTTACTGGGACCATGTGCTGGGTTACCACAAGGCGAGTTCGGAGATGCCCGAGAAGGTGTTTTTCGTGATGTATGAGGAGATGAAAGAGGATCCACCTGCTCATCTGAGGAGGTTGGCTGATTTCTTGGGGTGTCCATTCACCGAAGAAGAACTGAGAGATGGGGCTGTGGAGAGAATACTGAGGATGTGTAGCTTTGACAATTTGAAAGCTTTGGAGGTGAACAAGAGCGGGAATTTGTCGACTGGACAAGAGAAGAAGTGGTTCTTCAGGAGAGGCGAGGTCGGAGATTGGGTGAATCACATGAGCGCCGAGATGGGGGAGAGGATAGACGGTGTCATGGGAGAGAAGTTTTATGGTTCTGGATTGAAATTTTAGTACGTATGATGATACTACTCATCCACTAATTTCCCTGCATTATCTGTTATTTTCGAAGATTTTCAGTGGCGTTGCGAATCATGGCTTGGTCTCTGTAATGGAACGCTTCAAGGTTGTGATTCTAGTCTTCATTTATGTTGCACTATTGGCGTTTGCAGATGTAATTTGGTCAACACGTAGTTGGCTAATAACATAGCCTCCTTGCTTCTCGCCGGGAGCTTGTGGTTTTATCTTCTGTAATACTTTTCAATTCCCTCTTTTCTCCTTTTGCTGTGAGAAGCTTCGAGGCATATGGCCTTTTATCTGTGTTGCAGCTTGATGAGTATTCTGGTTTCATTTTGTTTTGTTTCCAAGCTCTGAAAAAGAAAAAAATGCTCATGCTGAAGAAGATGGAACAAAAGAGACATGCAAATCACAGCTGTTCTTTTACGGTTCACGCTCGCTCACCATTCTCTCTCTCTCTCTCTCTCTCTCTCTCTCTCTCTCTCTCTCTCTCTCTCTCTCTCTCTCTCTCTCGCTCGCTCGCTCGCTCCGATCAGGCTCCACATAAGAGATGGAGTGATGCCAACTTTTGCAGGGGTCAAAGCTGAAGAGTTGTAGGCTTGTAGCCAGAAGTTGAGCTTAAAATTATAGCGAACATGGCTGGCATTGGCTAAAAGTCAATTGTATGTTTTGGTATGGTCAAAAGGGCTCTGTTTGCGTTGCCATTAGCTTAACAGCACGCAATGAAGAAGAGAAATGATTATGTGAACTTAATCCACCATGAGAATAACAACGATCATAAAAAAAAAAAAATAGAAATCATTATAGGGTCTAGTGTTTCAAGAATTTGTGTAATATATTATTACTCTCACAATCACTCAAACACTATTATGTTAACAAAACACAATGAACAAATACAAGAAACAAAGAATCGAAGGATAATGAAATGTGAAAAAGGTGGGAGGATCTCAAAACTGCACCCCACAGTTCTGTTTTCCGTAGTTCATTCTCCCCCAGAGGCAGATAAAAACTATTAGTACAGCTGCAAAGCTTAAAGCTCTGGGTGGAACCGTAAAAACCGCGGTTAAATATAATTTTTGTTGTGGTGCATGGGGGCCCCTTGTGATAAAGAGGCCTCCGAGTTTGATTCACATCATAGGTGAATCTCCGAACCACTTGTGTCGTATGGGTTACCTTACCGTGACATACGTTTTGCGGGGACACTTCCGAGCTAGCATTTTCACGGAGCTGCTCTGACGAACTCACTAGCTGTTAAATGTGTTTCGAGTTTGAGCTCGAAGCGAAAATATCGCAGATAATAATTATCCACAAGATTCAAGTGAAAATCGGAATTTTTGCAGATGATCGAAATCCAACCTACGAGAATACTTCTTCTTTTGGACGTTGGAAACCAATAAAATCCCGTAGGAGCATATATTCTGATCCTACATAAGGAAAGGAAATAAAAAAAAACGATAAAAGAGGTAAAAGAAATCACCTTTCCTGATCTCTATGTCATCGTGAAAAGCGGAAGTCAAACTTGGACTCCTAGTTGAATAAAACTCCAATTGCAGGTTCACATCATCGAATATATATATATATATGGGGTTTTCTTTTGAGAAGTGGCCCACGAGGGACTTCTCCTCCGCAAGTTTTGAGGGCGTGGTTTTTGCATGTGTATTGCAAGTGGCGCCGTTGTTGATCAGAATTTGAAGCACCGATTATCGAGCGCTTGGTTGGGTTTTCTCCGTTTATATTGATCGTGGAATTGCATCAAGAATTCAAATGTCGAAACCGATTAAATCTCGAGGTTAGAATTTATGTTTTTAATTCCTTTGCGGGATTGAGAGATTATTTCGCTAGAAATTATGGGCTAAATACTGTGTGCGTTCTTGGATGTAATTGGAGCTGGGAAACACCAAGAGTGTGTTTATGTAACTCGAGTGATATGTAATTTCTATGTATCGCTTGATCTATAGTGGAATTCGTTGCTGCTCTCCCCGTGAATGTAGGTCTTTACGACCGAACCACGTATATCTGGTGTTCGATTTACTTTGCTCGTTCTGTCTATTTATTGTTCGATCGCTTATTCCGCGCAACAATTGGTATCAGAGCTAGGCTTGTTTGAGTTGAAGCGATTCGATGGCGACAGAAGAAGCTAAAGGGAAAATCGATAGATTTAAGGGGAATGACTTTGGTTTCTAGAACATACAGATAGAAGATTATTTATATCAGATGAAGCTGCATGAGCCTTTGTCTGGGAAGAAACCAGAAACGATTAAGCAACCCGATTGGGAATTGCTGGATAGACGACCGATGGATGTTATTCGGCTGACGTTGGCTCGTAACGTCGCGTTTAATATTGTCAAGGAGAAGAACACTGTGGGTTTGATGAAAGCCCTATCAGACATGTACGAGAAGCCCTCTGCGATCAACAAGGTCTATTTGATGCGACGTCTGTTTAACTTGAAGATGAGCAAAGGTATATCTATTCCTAATCATATCAATGAATTCAATGTGATAGTTAGTCAATTGAGTTCAGTTGAGATTGACTTTGAAGATTAGGTACGTGCTTTGATTCCACTATCCTCATTGCCTGATAGTTGGAATACTATTGTTACTGCTGTTAGCAATTCTTTTGGGTCAATAAGTTTGACGTTTGATGGGATTCGAGATTTAATTCTGAGTGAGGATATCCGTAGAAGAGAATCTGGCGAATCTATATCTGCTGTTTTAGTAGGTAAAAGAGGAAGAGCTAGTGCTCGTGTTAGCAGAAGTAGTATGAACATGAATAGACGCAGTCAGTCTAGGACTGGCGGTGATGTCTGTTGAAACTGTGGCAATAGAGGGCATCTTAGAAGAAATTATTTTAAGCTGAAAAACGAAAGGGCTAAGGGAATTAGAGTTGAATTTGCGGATGATGTTGTAGCTGTAGCTGAAAATTCTGATGGTGTCGATTGTGTCTTGTCTGTCATTGAGAATTCGTCGTTTGATGGATGGATTATGGATTCTGGTTGTTCTTTTCATGCTACACCAAATAAGAACTGGTTTACTTCTTATCAATGCATGGATAGTAGTAAAATGTAGTTAGGGAACAACGCCGAATGCGATGTTATAGGTATTGGTGATGTTAAAATCAGAATGCATGATGGTATTATGAGGACGTTGACTGGAGTGCGGCATGTTCCAGAATTGAAAAATAACTTAATTTCTTTGGGTGCCCTAGATTCAGCTGGATGTAGGTATTTTTCACGAGGTGGAGTCCTAAAGATTGTTTGAGGTGCCTTGGTGATAATGAAAGGAGTCAAGTACAGTGGCCTGTATGAACTTCAAGGTGAGACATTGATAAGTTTCGCTCTTAAGACGACGACATCTGTTCGAGAGTCTAATGGCTACTCGAGGAAGGCCTGGGTGGTTGTGCCGTTGCACAAGATTGATGCTGTTGTCAGGAATATGCGGTCAAGAGCTTTGATCGAAACGGAGACTGGTAAGTTGATCAAGCATGTACGGACCGACAGTAGCATGGAGTCCTGCTCAAAGCTGGTAAATAAATTCTGCATGAAAAAGAGCATAGTGAAACACCGCACTAGTGCTAGTAAACCATAACAGTTTGCAGAATTGATGAGCAAAGCATTACTAGAGAGGACCCGTGAAAAGATCATTAGTGCTGGTATGGCAGGGAGAATTCCAACGAATGCGCTTAGCATAGCGAGCTATCTGGTGAATAGATCCCCATCGACTGCGATTGAATATCGGATTCCCAAAGAAATGTGGTCAAGTAATGTTGCTGATGATTCTAATTTTAGAATGTTTAATTGCCCTTGTTATTATCGAGTAAGTGATGGTGAGCTCGATGTGGAGGCAATGTGCATATTCCATGGCTATGCGCAAAATGAGTGTGGTGATCAGTTGTGGTGCCCGATTATAAATTCACCGATTTGAGAGAAGTTACCTTTGACGAGTCTCATGTACTTCTGGCTAGGAGTGATTGTGGTAGTGTTAATACGGATCTGGACGGTATTCAGCTTAAGGTGGAGTTGTAACCAGAAACTCCTGAGGTAGCGGATACTAGCGAAGTAATCGACACAGATGGTGTTTGTAGCAAGGTAGAGCCTATAGAGCCAACAGTTGATGTGACTGTCGATATTGACAAGGTACGTTTTCAGTTTCCTGACAGATATGGATGCAACGATGGTTTTGCTTTATCTATGGTTAAGGAACTTGTGTCAGAAAGTCCTTGTGGAGCAGTTAAAAGTGCATGTTCAGTTGGTGTTCTGAAGTCCTCGATTATGGCGAAGTTCAAGTGCGGCTTGAACTTGGATGAAGTCTGTGGCGGTTGAGCCCATTGGGGCTGCGGGAGAGTAGTAGCAGTGAAGTTCGGATTTTAGCAAAAGCGATTGGGACTTGGCTCAAACGTCGAGCCAATGTGGAGATTGTTAAATGTGTCTCGAGTTTGAGCCCGAAGCGAAAATATCGCAGATGATAATTATCCGCAAGATTCAAGTGAAAATCGAAATTTTTGCAGATGATCGAAATCAAACCTACGAGAATACTGTTTCTTCTTTTGGACGTTGGAAACCAATAAAATCCCGTAGGAGCATATATTCTGATCCTCCATGAGGAAACGAAATAAAAAAAAAAAGATAAAAGAGGTAAAAGAAATCACCTTTCCTGATCTCTATGTCATCCTGAAAAGCGGAAGTCAAACTTGGACTCCTAGTTGAATAAAACTCCAATTGCAGGTTCACCTCTTCGAAGATATACATATATATATATATATATATATATATATATATATATATATATATATATATATATATATAATACTATATTGGGGGTTTTCTTTTGAGAAGTGACCCACGAGGGACTTCTCCTCTGTAAGTTTTGAGGGCGTGGTTATTGCATGTGTATTGCAAGTGGCGCCGTTGTTGATAAGAATTTGAAGCACCGATTATCGAGCGCTTGGTTGTTTATATTGTTCGTGGAATTGCATCAAGAATTCAAGTGTCGAAACCGATTAAATCTTGAGGTTAGATTTGTGTTTTTAATTCCTTTGCAAGATTGAGAGATTATTTCGCTAGGAATTGTGGGCTAAACATTGTGTGCGTTCTTGGATGTAATTGGAGCTGAGAAACACCAAGAGTGTGTTTGTGTAACTCGAGTGATTTGTAATCTATGTGTATCGCTTGATCTATAGTGGAATTCGTTGCCGCTCTCCCCCTGGACGTAGGTCTTTACGACCGAACTACGTATATCTAGTGTTCGATTTACTTTGCTCGTTCTGTCTATTTCTTGTTCGATTGCTTGTTCTGCGGAACAACCAGCCTTGAACATTCAGATCTTGATAGCGGGACGATGGACGCTTGTGATGACGTCCAAGGATCATTGACATCGGTCATCATGTCTCCCTCCGCAATTCTGATGTGAAAAGATAAGAGACAATAGCGTTAATATGATACCAAACTTAGATTTTTTAGCCAATAACGCGGCTATGTTTATGCAAAACCATCACAACAAAGGCATCAAACCCAGCCATTCTCCTTCAGCAGCCAAGCCATAGCTAGAAAAAACTCAATGCACCACAGAACCATGCCTCAAAACGTGCAAAATGAGAGCTAAAAACTCGATTTATTTTGTCATTGGTAGGCTGTCCTTTCCGGGGATTGCGACAAGTCGAAATAATTTCAGTCTAACAATGCAAAGTCATTTGGAGTGTGCAGTCGTGCTGGGGCACTACAAAAAAACCAAGTTTTCGCCATGAAATTTGCGACGAAAAATCATCCAAAATTTGTTGCAAATCCTTTTTGCGACGAAGACGTCGCAAATTTTGCAATGAAAAATTATACGTTTCGTTGCATATTTGCAACAAAAATTCCAACGAATAAATTGTAGTCGCTAATTTACGATGAATAAATTTTCGTTGCAAATTTGCAACATATAATTTTTCGTTGCAAATTTGCAACGAATACAATGTCTTGGTAAATTTGCGACGGAATTAGCAACGAAAAATTAGATGTTTTGTTGTAGATTTGCAACGAATAAATTGTCGTCGCTAATTTACAACGATTAAATTTTCATTACAAATTTGCAACGAAAAATTATTCATTGCAAATGTGCAACAAATACAATGTCATGGCTAATTTGCGATGAAATGCGCAACGAAAAAAAATTCGTTGCACATTTGGGTTCCCAAATTTTGCAACGAAAAATTTAATATTTCGTTGCAAATCTGCAATGAAAATTGCAATCGCTAATTTACAACGAATAATTTTTCGTTGTGGCTAATTTGATTGCGCCGCAACACGAAAATTCGGATTTTGCCTTGGGAAATTTGCGATGCTGCGTCACAAAATTCGTGACAAAATTTGTAGCAAGTAATTTTCTCGAAATTTTCGTGGCAAAATTCGTTGCTAATTAACCCAAGCTATTTTTTTTTGGCAACGGAATTTTGTTAATTTTTAAATATTCTCGATGAATTTTGCAATGGCCGGACACGAATTTTGCAACAAATTTTTATAATTTATGATCATTCGATAAAATAATTTCTTGTATGCCTCGATTTTGAATCTAATTAAAAATAAAATTAATTTCTAGAATTTATATTTACTCAGCAAGTAATAAGATGTAAATATTATAACAATCTGAAAGCGAAATACATTCATCTGTTTCTGCAACTTGTGCAACAATACCTCACAAAGATCACCAAAAATGTTTTTTCTATACTCTATATCTAGAAGCAGGCTTCAACCTTGTGCAACAATACCTCACAAAGATCACCAAAAATGTTATTTCTATACTCTATATCTAGAAGTAGGCTTCAACCTTGTGCAACGTCTTCAACCTTTCTCTGGGGTCAAAACACAGTCAAAGTATAGAAACAATGTTGTTACTGGTATCGCTTTCAGAGGATAAACATCCTACCCAGCATCAAAACATATACCAAGCTTGTGGACGTAGTTTGCAAGGGCTTTAATTCTTGAGGGAAATGTGTTCGGATCAGCTACCAATTCGCCCTGCACAGCCATCAAAGCAAAATTAAGAAGAGAGAAGCAACAACGTAAGAACTGTATGGCGTGCTAAAACATTACAAAATACATCTCCCCAATATGATTGAAATGATAATAATTGCTTATAATAGTACAAATGTCTAGCAGAAGAGACTGAGACACAATGCTAATGTCCCATTTGAAGCAACTCACCAAAAGATGACAGAAAGAATTAGAAAGGAGAAACAACGAGCCTGTTAACTAATTTTGTCATGCTTACTTCAAAATCCAAAGATTGTAAAAGTAAAGTTTCACACTCTGAAAACTTAAGATCATAGTTGGAACTGAGCAAAACCAAAGTAACTGGAATTGACCTTAGCATTTCGTTTGATGAAGAAGGTATATCTTTCTCTTTGTCTATGTCATTGAACATTTTTGTTTCCTGGCCTCATTCAATTCACTTATATCAATTGTCTGCATTGTAGACACAAATATGAAATGTCTTTCAGTTTTCTTGACTATTGAACTTTATACATTGCAAATGCATATTTTGGGCAGAAGAGACGAATGGGATATATGTGAAAAGAACAATTGAAAGACGCTTTTTAACTTAAAATGATAGACATGTATAGAACACGATAGGCTAGCTCCATGAGCTGGGACTATCCTCCCAAATAAGCATTATCATGCCTGTCAGATTAACCAGTCAATCTAGGAATTTTTATCAAAATTCAAACAAGAAGGCCGATACCCTCCACAGCAAGCGAACCACTGAAAAAAAAATGGTTTGCACCTCCACATACATCGTACAACAGATAAATAGAATACTAGAGCAGCAAAGCAGTGTACATGTCAAGGATATTGGAATATGTTGTTCCTAATTGCTGAATATTGAGAGAAATGAGTCTAGAGAAGGAAATGAAATAGACATATGATGACGTGATTGTCAATGTGAACAATATTTGCTTGCTTGGATACATGACGCCGAGATAGCACTTGACTTTGCCGATCATGCTCTTGCAATGGAAACAAACAGCAAGAAAAAGAATGGGAAAAAACAACAACATACTGTGAGCTATTGAAACTCTAATCTAAGTTCGACAATCTTATATTCTACATAAAAGGAACTCATGAACATAGAAGTGAAAGAATGGAAACTAAACCATTAATGTAGATCATAACCAGTGTTCATTCAAGGGATAAAAAACGCATTCTTTGTGATGGAAAGAAAAAGAATATAACCATAATGTTAAAGTATTTGTAACACGTAAAAAAGAGTGATGTATGCTTGACACAGACATGGACGACACAGAAAATCTGATAGTGTATACCTACCATTAGCGTAGAACCTGCAAATATAAATCAAGATTGGTGATTCTCAGACCAAACAAACTCCAAACACTACGCATTTGCACGCATATCATTCCTCTTACTTCTGATCTTGAAAAAATGAAATGGTACAATGCACTCAAAAAGCAAGCACTAAATAAGAAAGGAACCACCTTGCCCAAGGTGGAGGAGCACTTTGATCACTCTGCCAACGCCATCAGACGACGATCTCAATCATTTGTGCCGAAATCCACACCTATTCAAACACAGCAATTAATTGTGCAAAAATAAATATGAGTAATAATTTTAAGATAACACGACTTGATATAAACTTCGACCCCCATTATTCAGAAAAAAAAACTGAGTTCTCTCATGTTATCCACAAAAATTATCACCAGTGAAAGGTAAAATAGAATAAGAAAATCTAACATCCACGAGAAGCCTACGCTTTTTTTTTTCAAGTAAGACAAGCATAAACATACTAAAAGCCGAAACAAGCGCATATTAACCAAAACTAATTAAATTCTTCTATTCCCTTCTCTTCGTCTCGCTCCACATTCACAGACTTCTTAAGTTAAGCTCCATCACTAGAATGCTGGGATCGTTAACAAATATGTATCCAAATCGATGCACTCAAAGATTATGTTAAACAAATCCGTTGTCAACCGTGAATTATCTCCAAACAACCATTATCAGCTCGGTTAGCCATGAATTATCAAGTAGCCGCCATTATCAGCCAACATAATAAACCAATGTCATCCATCAAAAGTGTTTTGCATGCACCTTTGGGGAGTAAACAAAAAATTAACATCGGAAGCATAACGTAGGGACATTTCCACAGACATTGAGTCCTCCGATTGTACAAAATTGCGAGTGACTTAGAAATTGCGAGTTACTCCGATTGTGTCCTCCATTATCAGCCAACACAAATACCAATGAGTCCTCCGATTGTATGTAATTGTGAGCTACTTAGGAAACTATGTCGGAGGGAAATTTCCACACACATTGTGTACATTGTAGTTCATCAAATCTATTTTATGCAATCAGAATGATTTTTAGTATTGATTTAACACTGGTCCTTATTTATAAGGAAAAAAACTGGTGGTCATGCTCATTTGTCAATGTAGATGCAAGTGAAATGGCTCACCAAGGAAGATAATGTCTGTATGTCGGCTCAAACAATATGAGTTCCCCAACAGCAGAATCAGAACAAGCTGCCAATATATCTATCGGGCACAATTTCAAGATCAAGAAACAGGCAGCTCTAGAACATTTATTTGCATATGCAGCTAGTAGTTAAAAGCTAAAAGCATGAAAACTTCATACTGCTTTTCCATCTATTAATGCAAGCTTTAGCATCTGCATCCAATACTTGATTGCCTTTCTCTTTCGATGGCATCACTGAGTCCTTCCCTTCATCGTGATCACCGGAACTTCGTGCCTTTAAGGTCTGCACATGCTTCCTCCGGTCTCATACATCTAATGGCGGCATAAGCACAGTAGAAAGAACAGAGTATGCAACAATTCTAGCTTCATGGTATGGCAGGACCAGTGCAACCAGTAACTGATGAAACAGAGAATCAGGGAAAATTTAGTTAAAACTAGAAGGCTAAATGTGACTAGTGAAGAGGTGAGAACAACCGCCAGCAGTGCAACCATAATTTTTCCAATTGATAAATGTGACTAGTAAGAGTTCTATCCTTGTTTCTGCAATAAAGGCCAGGATAGCTATAACTATTGGAACTACAAAGATGATCTTAGCATTGCAATCTTCATAAAGATGTGAAGCAAAAGTCAATAGTTGCACATGCCTTTTTAGAAAGCACTGAGATGCAACTCTCCAAGGTGGACAGAAGACTACAAACTCAAAAGTCATACTCAAAGCTCAAGCAAAAACCATTTATAGACTGCAAAATGCAAGTAAAATGTTGATGTAAACCTACATTTTTAAATAACTCTTATAAATCTTCAGGGTCATTAACGAAAAAAGTTAACCCTTCAAAGTAGATCACTACCTGTGCAAAAGGAACACATTTGCTCCACGTACATGGCCGCTCCGAATTCCCTTTCGAGGCTCAGGCACAGTACCATCAAATCGACAAGAATATTGTAGCTTTATGAAATTCTTAGGGGAAAAATTAAACTTAGTACAAGAAGGCGAAATTGGACAACAATATATCTCCAGAAAATTTCAACAGGCTGTAATAATACTGTTGGTGGCGGCGGCTGTAATAATTCAATGTTCATACACCATGATCGCTGGATTAGAGCTTGCAAGTTAGCAGAAGAAGTGGACATCAAGTTGATGAAAAGAAAATCCTTCAAGACATTTGGGGATATGGATCCCATATTTTACTAGTGCTTTACCGTAACTATGCGTCAAATCTTTGCAATAGAAGACTTAAGAAGTTTATTAACTGGTTGGATGGGTTTACCACTGAAGCTTCAATAATTCCCAGTAACCAATTACAAATACTTTTATCACTCGAAGCAACGACAAATGGAAGTCCAATCCATCACATTAGCAAAAGAAATGAATTGCTCTAACCCAAGCCATCAAATCACAAGGTTACCACTTCATATTACATTTTAGTTTACACTTTTATCATCAGAGAATGTTCATTACTTCAGTTTACTACTCCATGCATCATTATTCAAATGGCCGAATAACTCAAAAAGAAAGAAATACAAGAGCAAGCCTGCACAAGCGCTCCATAGAGTCTCATGTAAGATTCTAGCCGTTTCAAGTAATCTTTAACATTTTCTAGTTTTCCATTGTCTTCTCAGAATCCAAGAGCTTTGTAGTATGCCTCTTTTGATTCAAATGCAGTCTGAACCAGTAGGAATTATTTAAAATTCACATATGCAGTGGGAAAATTTCAACATAGAAGGTTGTATGGACTGTAAATAAGCCCATACCTTTGAGTAGATTATATACTTTAGGACTGTAAATATGCAAGCCATGTGGAACTCCGCAAGAAGAACATCCATTATGTGAGGCATCTGAAAGAAATATGTTTAGTTAAAACTATACTGATAAAAGCAATTTTGAATTTAACAAATAAAACGCATAAGGTACTAAAGCAAGCCAGCCATCTCAAATTTCATATATTATCTGCTATAAAGAGAAGAAAGCCAATAGCAAAATGCAAACGTTCTTTTTCCTATATTAGTAGCTAGATGCAAAATTAACATCTTCCCACACTTGTCATTAGGATAACCAATTGTATACACTTCCAGTAAAAGACTTAAATGCAAAACTGGAAAAAAAATAAACAAATAAACAAACACTGATCGATCGAACAAAATGTGTAAAATAGAATCATGTACAGATTACAAAGTCATAAACCTCGCGAAGTACCACACACTAATTAGCTATGGAGACTAAAATCTCTGCTCATTTTGGTGGCGGCGGCTTTAGTTGACTTTTTTGTTTCAATTATGTGGTGGCTACAACTACTCTATCTACAAAACTAGGAAACTGTACTCACGTTATTGCATACACAAGTTAAAACCTGGTGATTTAGTTGGTGTAAACAAAGACAGCTATCTGATCTTGGATACTCTACCATCTGAATATCATTCCCGTGTGAAAGATATGGAAGTAGATGAAAAATAAGGCTTAAAGGAGAGAAAAATTAAAATCCTAACTTACGAAAAAACAAAATACCTTCTTCAGAAATTTAAACTGATCGTACCATTTCTTCATCTCCACCTCCTCCACCTTGTTTAACCATTGAAAAAATGTCTAATAAATTCATCAGGATCATCAGCAGCACTCTCGTCCTCATTGTGTCGCTCATCATTTCTCCCATCACCTATTTCATTAGTGGGAGGTACAGGAGGAACCTGTTCATTTAGATGGAGGTGTTGCATGATCCTTTGCATCTGACACTACGTTTGATACTCAAAGGATTTATGTCGTTCATCCATTTGTCTCATCTGCTCATCTTTCTCTACGAGTCGATCTTTGACCAGTTTAATCTCTTCGTCCCTCTCTTCGAGCAAATGTCTTAGTTGGATAATTTCCTCGTCCCTTCGTGTCCTCTTTGAAGCAGCCACACTAGAGGATGAACTTCCAGCAGCCCTTCCAATGAACACCCTTGACATGCATCCCAGGCCATATGATTTCTCACCCATTGCCTCCAGCCACAATGCCCGTTGGTCAACACCCCCACCATCATCGCCACTAGCCGTACTCAATAGCTCATCATATTTTTCCTACATCAACAAAATAGATAGGAAAATAAAGTACCTTCTTATATCTAACTACCATAAACATGAAAACATTCATCGTTTTCAAACCGTGTTTCCATAAAGTCAAAAGTATATAACCTTACATACCTTAATACATTTTGCTCGGTTGCTAGTCCATGTCTTGTCTTTTTTTTTTTTAAATGTTCTTTCAAATGTAGCCACGAACGACCGCTCCACCCCCAATTCATGTGCCTACAAAATTGAAACACAAATGAGAAATTAAATTAAATTAACTTACCACATATTTAACAGAACTTACTGTTGACACCTGATTTTTGACAATGTATTATTGTGATTTTTATTCTTTAAAATTAATTAAAAAAAATATAAAAAGGGTCATAAGATCACAAAATCAACTTTGGAAGCCTTAGCCTAGCTTCAGGAACCAATTTTGAACAAAAAAATATTTTTTGGTATTTTTTTAATATTTTTCGAATTTATTTAATTATAAAAATACCCAAAAAATCAGAAAAATACCGTTCGTGGTCAGAAAAATACAAAAAATATTCAATAATTTTGTTTTAAATTCCTCTTCAAGTGCGTCACCTTAAATCTTGAAAATTCGGCTCGGGTTACTATGTTTCTTCACAAACATAAACCCGAACCGAGCAAAAAAATTCCTTTTCGAGTCTTTTAATTTCCAATTCTCTCTTTTTATAAGCTATGACATTGAATTCTAAAGTCTCGAAATGCAATTGGGTCAATTGGCCCTCCAATTTGATCAATTTTAACCAAAAGGGCTTAATTGCATAAAAATCTTTCAATTTAGTCCCCGGTTTCTCAAATTTTGAAATTAAACTTCATGTGGGCATACCCATTCAAATTAAACATCCCTACCCTATAGTTTTCATCATTATGAATCCATTGATGGCCTTAATTTGGACCGATTCGATCATTTGGGCCTTCAATTTGGCGGTAGTCATTTTCGGATCCTAGGGACAATTTGGGGTTTTCACTAAATTTCAATCAATTGATTCATGAAAATACCCCTATTTGGTAGAAAACATGTCAAGGAGTCCGATTTTGCCATCAATTTCATGAAAAGGGTACGATTTGGGGCCCGATTTGACAAATTGACCGAACCGGGCCGGTCGGGTCAGGCCCGACCCGACCCGGTCCGGACCGGGTCTGCAACTCAGTGTTGCAGACCCACCGCCGGCGCAAAAACAAAAAAAAGGGCATCGTGGGCAGATTTTTTTAAGAAAAGGAGAATTGAAGCGGGGGACAAAGAGAGGTGATTGTGGAGCAATATTCGGTGGGGAGACGGTGGCCACCAAAAGGCCGGTCGGCCATCGACGAAAGGGGGGCCGGGAGCCGTGAGAGGAAAAGAGGTCGGCCGAGAAGAGTAAAAGGAGATCGGCGAAAAACAGGGAAAGATCAGAGAGGAGGGAACAAAAAAGAAGTGAGGAAGGAGAACTAGCCGTCGTGGTCGTCGCCATACGTCGCCGCCGAAGCCGCCGAAGCTAACAGGTCAGTGTCTCCCCTGTTCCTGCCCTGTTTTCGCGCCATCGAACAGAGCTCCTCGGTCCGGCTCGGTTTCGATCGAGTCGGACCAAGGCTGATAGTACCCGGTCCTCCTGATGTTGCGTGTAGACTTAATCAAGGGTCTTTTTAGCATGGCATCCCTTGTCGAGCTTCGGCGAGGTCGTTTTACCGCATCCCTAAATATGCACATTACCTGTTTGATGAATGGTCGACGGGAACTGAATTGGTGAATCCGAATCGTGAGCTGCGATTATACCTATTGGGTGTCTATTCATTCAAATTTGAGTCTATCACCATTCCAGCCCCCGGCCGGATGGTCATTTTGCATTAAACCACGGTAAAACCGAGCTCCCGAGCTTCGCCGGCCAAGACTCGGACCGCGAGCTCGGCGAGGGTGTTCGTGAGGTCGCCGACGCCAATGGTAACTCAGGTAAGCTTCTAAGCTCCATTTGTATGTCGTAGGATCAAACAGAATCGAGCTTTGAGCGGGAAAAGGAAATTCTGGAATTTCTCGCCGGCGCCGGGACTGAGGGGTGCCTGTTCATCGCCTACCCGACGTTGCCGTGGCCTTGTTTTCGCTGGAGGTCGATGTGGTGTACGTAGGGAGTTGATTGGTGTCGAATCCGCACTTCAAGTCTGTCGTTTTGGTATCTCCGGCGAGGCGCCGGCGAGTTTCGCCGGCGCCGGTTGTCTTCTCCGGCGGGGTCCGGTCCGGTCAAAGGGTCAACTGATGACGTGGCTTACCACGTCAGCAGCCACGTCAGCATTGGCGGGCCCAGGCTGACTAAGTCAAAGCCCAGATCGGACGGCCGTGGCTTCGCCACGTGTCGCGATCTGGGAATTTTGGGTAATAAAAAATAATTTTCAGAATTAATAAATGATTTCCGAAATAATAAAAATAAAATCAATCGGATGGTCTAGATTTGGCCAAGTGGCTCTCCGCGGAGCGTCTGATCTTGTCTGAGATCGGACGCACCAAGACGCGCCACGTGTCCTAATCTGAGGCGTCCGATCGGGGCTCGTGGAACGGCGCCGTTTTTCGCATGGAGGAGGCGGGCCGGGTTTGGGTTGCGAGTCTGGGTTGTGGGCCGGGTCACCCGACCCGGTCCGGATTATTTTTATTATCATTTATTAATCAGAATAATAATAATAATAATAATAAAATACAAAAAATCAATAAAAAAAATAAAAAAAATAGAAAATCATAAAAAACTCAAAAAAATTCGGAAAATTCTAAAAAAATTCCAAAAAATTCTCAAAAATGGGAAATGGCCACAATCAACTGGCCATGGAATATTTTGAGTAATTCGGTATCCAAATCTTCCAAAAATTGACGATTTTGCCCTTCGGGTTAATCGTTCTCATTTTGCCCCTGGTCCTAAATCACGCCTTCCTTAAACCTTTATGATTACACTAGGAAGCCATTGATCTGAATCGATGTGCATTGATGTGATTTATTTATGCATTTGATTGCGCTTTCATTTAAATTGGTTGTGATTGATAGGAATAGTCTTCTAATCTGCATGAAACCCTGAATTAAACCTACCTCACCCGAACTTGCGCATGCATGAACTCTTAGCTAGGAACATCACTCGCGTTAGGTACCGAAAGGGCGTTGGTAATGACACCAGCGTAACCAAGTCCCCGAACCCAAAATCTCTGGTTCCGCAGAACTGATCGATCTCTCCCAATCGGTCAGTAAGGTTTCCGGTCTACCCTCCAAGAAAGATCGGTGGCGACTCCAAATGCATGCACAATTTGCACATGCCACCACGACCACACTGAAGGTCGAAAGCGATCGACTATTATTGTCGAAGAATACTCCCGCCGCGATTTGGTATGGGCCTGGGAGGGCCCGCGCCGATCCAAAGCCCGCGATCCGCACCCTTGTGCGGGGGAAGGCCCGCGATCGGTAATCCATTAGCCGCGTCCGCTTTCGGACGGGTCGCGACAGCTGGCGACTCCGCTGGGGACTCTTGCTCTAGAACATATGATTCTAGATCTCAAGTGGACTTAGGCCGTAATTAAAACGCTGAGTGATTTTTCTAACTTTGCAGGCGCTCTCGAAGGTGAGGTAAGTCCGCTTATGGTAGGTGTTATATGTTTTTGGCAGATTGGAGAAATAAGGGGTGTAGTCCGTGATTAACATTGTCTTATGCAGGTTGGGCGTAGGAATGTATGTTGTGTGGATGATTTGAAGTGCTGATTGATAAACTGCTGTGAATGAATTGCATTATGATGATCACAACACGTGGACACACACAACCGCGCCTAAAACCCCGGGCGCCGCCTTTAGGAACACAATAGAAGGAATTGAGAATGGAATCTCCGTGAGGAAAAACGCGGGGTAATCCACTTTTCAATTCCGCTCGCTTCGAACTATGGATCGAGTCCCAATGCAACGATAGCTGTGCAATGGAATCGGCTCTTTCTAGAACTCGAAGTGGGAACCTTAACCTTAGGTGCCAAACCCTCTGATTTTTAGAAGTTCACCATCACTTGTCTCATGCGCATGTCTTTGGGCGGTTGGTACACCTAAAACCGCACATAAGTCGACGAGTTTGGTTGGTAAGACTCTCTATCCCTCAAATCTATTACAGTTCATATAAATATAGGCATTTCATTCATTGCATTCTGGTGATTAGATTAAATGCCATTTCAAGGATAGATGTGTGTGTTTTTTCCCAAACGTCCTTGATAGAAGACGAGGAGGATGATATCCCATGGCGAACACCGAGTGAGCAACAAAAGAGCCTATTATGGACCTTATTGAGATATCGTCCAATGAAGATGACGAGTTGGGGCAAGTGATCCGAAAGCCACAGATCGAACTTGGGGCATCCTTAAACGTTAGGATCACATTCCTTTGTTTCATTTTCCATTACTAGTCCTCTTGTATAGGGTTTATTTTTATCGAGGCTTTTTCTATCCCACCCCTTAGAGTGATTGTACTAGGGATCTATTGGTGTATACATTCAGATGGAACTTGGTTGTATTTCTTTTGACGGGTCATGGGAATGTGATAGTGGCATTTTCTCTAATCATCCGAATACTCCCAAGTCAAGTTTATAATTCCTTTAGAGGAAATTAAAATTGGAAGTCTTACACGACCTTTTGGTCGTATAGAGTAGTCCAATCTCAATTTCTCTAGAAGGAATTATACACTTGAATTGTTTCGTGCATGTTTTACGTCGCTGGTAATCCACGATAATTGATCGAGAATATCGATGTTGTTTTGAACTTAATGACGAGATAGATGTCCAAATTACTCCCGTTCTTAACAAAACGGCCTTGATTTGGATGCCGTATCTTCAATTAAATTTAAAACACGTTATTATGCCTCGCACTTTTGAGTAATTCGTTCCTCTCGAAATTGATCAAAAGCGATTATTGTGAATTACATTCCTTTCAATAGTATGCTTTCTTTCGAGGAATATTGATAAAAACTTTTCGCGCAAGATTAAAACCCTTGTAAAAGTTCTTGTCCTTATTAATCACGAGCAAGCATAAGATTGAAAGGGGTCTATGCTTTCTTTTTCAGATTATTCCTTCTGATTCTGTCTTTCTATTTGCAGGTAAAAAATAGGTAATAGAGAGAAATCTTTTCCTGGATAAGTCTGAGGCTATTCTTTCATCTGATCATGAGCGAGTTATAAAATCCATATTTGCTCGACTTATTGATATTATAGTTCGGCTCACCTAAGTTGAAGATGTTCGAACGCTCGAAGAAAGGAACCATGCAGAAGTTAAAACACACACGAGAACTTTCATTTATTTTGCTCAGCGGAGGGTTTTCAGAAGCAGGTCATACAATTCGGGGTGGAAAAGTAAAGCCAAAGTGAGCCCTAATTAACGAAACAAAGGAGCCCAACTGACCCTCCATGTTGTTAATGCTCTGCTCATACTCCCAGCTCCGCATGTTGTGGTCGGCAAGCCTGAGGAGAAGACTTCTGCATTCTCCCTTAACTTCGGCGACCTTGGCCTCGTGTTCTTCGGTGACTACTTCCAGGTCCCGAACCAGTCCATTCCCGCGAGCTATGTCCTCGGTTATCTTGTCGAGCCGTTCTTCCTGCCAGTCGCTCTGAAGCCTCAACAGGACGTTGCGGCGGTCATGCTCGCCGGTGGTCAGGGATATGGCCAATTGATCCACCAGATTTCTCCTCTCGCGAAGCAACGTCGCGACCCGCTCATTAGCAAACTCGACGGCCTTTTTGTAACTATCAACCAGATAGTTGGTCAGCACCAAATGATCAGATCGATCCTCATAACGAGCCCGCAAGACGCGAGCCACCAGAACCTCCCGACTAGCAACACGATAGGCCTCTAAGGAGTGTGCAAAGAGAGTCGGGAAAGTTCTATATTCCCTCCCCAGTGTAGTACCTTCGAGAGAAGTGGTATCAAGGTCCTCGAGCAGGACACAGATTGCATCCTCGGTTGCAGAATGATCGGTTATGTGCGCGTAACCGCGACCCAGTAGGTTATAAAGCTTTTCCCACTGGGCCAAGACATCAGTTGAAAAAGTGCGTACGGGAGAGGAGGCCATTTGCGTTGGGTTGGCTTGAGAATAAGACGAGTTTAACAGAGAGATTAGAAGGAAGAAGCCGATTATGTGAGAACGTTAACCTTCCATACATTAATTCCTCATTTTATAGCAACCCGAGGATGATGAAGGGTCTCAGTAATAATGCTGGTGGAGCCCAGTTAGGGGGTAAAGCAGGAGGTCCCCTCACGAGAACCATTGGATTCGTTTCGGTCCGCGATTTCCGGCTCATCAATTAAAAGATGTAAAAGATTTGTCGGGATCACCATTATTAGAGTTAGGTGGGAGGAAAGCGCAACTATCGAAGAGAGCCCTAACAGGGTTTGGCAGTCCCATCACGTTGAAAAGCTAAGTGAGAAATTCAAGGTCTTGAGGGGGAACGTTTGCCTAATAATGCTTGAAGAGCGTCTCCTGAACATGCAGAGTCACTCGAAGAAAACTTTATAGGGAGTGAGCATACAGGAGAGAGTGGAGAACTCTGAGTGGGCAAGAACCAATCAAACATTTCTCAATCCAACATATTTAAGAGGTTACTGTCAGCTGCTAGAGGCGACTGACTCAAAAATCTCAGAAATTGAACCACAGAGGGATCTCGAAGATTCCAAGATCAAGTCTAACTCCAAAACCATGAAGCCCAACACTTCTGGCAACGGAAATCAAGATCACGGCGACGACGACAACGACATCCACAATGCTCAACTCGGGAAAAGAAGACGTCCTCACCAATACTCTCAGGAGGAAACACAAATGCTGGAAACCCTTTTCAGTAAAAGCCATTACATGAAAAAGAAGTGGAGAATTGAATTGAGCCGGGAGTTGGGGATTAATCAGTCGAGGATCCAGTTTTGGTTTCAAAATAGGAGATCCAAATCGAGGGCTCAACGCAAACGTCAGGTGGTCGAGATTTTAAAGGAAGAAAACCAAAAGCTGCGAACAGAAAACATGAGGTATGAAAAAGCTCTCAATATTACCGTTTGCCCTCATTGCGATAACCTCGTCGCCCTCGGTAAGATGTTCCCCGATAAGCCTCACGCGATAATTGAAGACGTTCATTTACCACCTTACTCCCTCGGGGCATCTCCTGCTCAACCAGATTTTGCCGGAGTCACGCATGAGCAGGATGATCCTACGAAGATGATACAAATGCCTCCTGGGGGATGGGATTTGCATCGCTTTGATTGGAGTTATAGTTTCAAGGAGCTAGATGTTACCGCCGACCAGCTCAAAGCATATCAGCCTCATGCACAACAATTTTCGATAGGGTCGGGTCCTGCTGGAGATGAGCTAATCAGTCGTCAAGCAATCGATGCGATTTTGGGCCACGATAAGAGGAGGTTCGCTTGGCCCCCTGAACTGCATTCCGGATTCCTAGACATGGTTCACCAAATGGGGATCGACTCAGCAACTCCGACGCGCATATTTAAGGCCATGAATGTACCGGGGCTTAGTAAGGAGCTGGTCAGGAATCACCTTGCTGCCTACAGAAAGCTATTAAAACAACGTCGAGCGGAGCTAAACCGGGAGGAATCCGTCTCGAGCCCAAAAGCTAGAGGCGACCGCCATTGTAATGCTCAGGCATCAAGAGATACCCGGCCAAATCTAAGCATCAATCAAGCTAGCAACCCGACCACCGGCAAACTGAAAGCTGATCAGAATGTCCTCCCAAGCCATTTCAACACTTCTCAAGAGCGCGTGTCACAAGTACAGCGAGTGCGCACTCCTCCATTCGAGCAACAGTCGGCTGGTGCTCTGCCTGCCGCTGGTCAACCCACGACAGATGATTTCTTCGATGAGGGGCTCGATGCCTTGTTCAATCAGTGGGAAGCTGGCATGCTTGGACAGCCATGATCTAGCACCTAGCTCGGGGCACGATGGGTCGGTCACTACGAACACCCATAGGAAGAAGAGCATGTTCACGAGTAGATCACTCTTTTTATCCATTGTAAAGTTCCTATGGGAATATTTTTCTTTAATGGCTATAGTTAATTATGTATGAAAACCAACGCTATCGACGAACATCGTCATGCTCAGTTGTGATGATCCCTTGTTAGATTAAGTCTGAAACCAGAGACGGTCTTTAAAATTTTGAGTGGCTACGAACTCATTCCTCACCAAGCGCCCGGGATGCTGAAATGAAGAGTAACAGCATGCACAGGGAAAATGCCACTTTCGTTTGAACGATGAAAAGGGGTTGAGAGAAGATCATGGCGTTAATTCCCATGGAGCTAAATGAATTAAACAGAGTCATTAATTGCGGGTCCACCGCTGCTCCCCACGTTCTCGGGCCTAGCAAATCATAAAAGGCGCCGAAAGATTGTAGACCCACCACTTTGAAGACTGAACTAGGGGACGAGCGCATTACTCGATGAAATCGAATCAATGCAAGTGAGTTTGTGATCCTATCACGAGGAAAAAGAAAGGGGAATACAGACGATGAGTAATTGCAGGATCTCGGGAGGAGCGCTTGCTTGCTGGTCTTCATATGCAGCCTGAAGGATGGTTCCAGGACACGCACAATCACTTGAGAAAATTTCTAGAGTGAGCAAACACGTAAGAGCGAATTGAGAAAACTGAGTGAACTAGATCAGCCCGAGATACCCCGATCCATCATGTTTAAAAGTTATTCCCATCTGCTAGAAACGCCCGACCTGGACATTTCTGAGCACGAACTGCTGGGAGACTTTGAAGATCCTGGAGTTGAATCCTGCCCGAAGGCCATGGAGACTGACTCCTCCAGCGATGAAATTCTAGGTTTCAGCTACGAAGAAGGAGTATACAATGATGACCGGAGTCGGAAAAGGAAGCAACTACAACGCCACACTCCAGGCCAAATCCGAGAGCTCGAAGTTTTCTTCAATGAATGCCCCACTCCAAGCAGACAACAGAAAATGGAGTTGAGCCGAAAGATAGGATTGGAGCTTTCGAAGGTCAAGTTTTGGTTCGCCAACAAACGAACCCGGGTGAAACAGCAATACGCAGACCATGAGTTACTGGTCCTGAAGGAGGAGAATGAGAAGCTTCAAGCTGAAAGCGCGAGATATAAGGAAGCTCTGACCAAGGCCACCTGCCTTAATTGTGGTAATCCTGTTGTCCTCGGCGAGGTGTTCCTCGATGAACCATCCCTGTTGACGAATAACGCTCAGCTGTTACCGTATTCTCCACAGCATTTTCCGACACAGCCAGATACCGCCGGAGATCTGCATGAGCAAGTCAACACCATAGGATCAACACCAACATCCTCTGAGAAATGGGATATGAATCATCACAGGGGGAATTCTCTCAACGACGAACTCGCTGTCGCAGCCAGCCAATCTAAAGTCGGTGAGTCCCTCCCTGGACAACTTTTGAAACGACTAGATCCCGTAGAGAATAGCTACCGAAGTATTGACGATATTTTGGGTGATAAGAGAACAAGGTTTTACTGGACCTATGAGCTTCACACCAAATTTGTTGATGCAATTCGAGAGCTGGGAGTTGATTCGGCTAGCCCACTACGCATACTCGAGATTATGAATGTGCCGGGGCTCTCTAGAATTAACGTTGAGTCTCACCTCAAGTACTATAGGAGATTGCTAAGGGATGGAAGGATAGCGTTAAACCATCATAAAGCCAGTTGGAGCTCAAGTGCTGGGCAGAGTTACAACCATGATGATTGGAGAGCCAAGAGCACCCAACCGTGTTTCAGCAATGACGGGACTAGCAGTCGTGTCAGCGACTCCTCTAACCCAAATCAGAATGCTCCGTCGAGCTATCTCAATACTCCTCAGGAGTATATGCCACAGTTCCAGCACATAGAGATTCCTCTGTTTGAGCGCGAATCAGTCATTAATGCTGTCCCTGAGGTGGATCTGGCATTGGTAGAGAGTGCACGTATGAACCTGCCGATCATTGGAGGAAGTTCCAATTCGAGGGGTCAAATTGCTCACGGCGAGAGCAAAGAGAGGAATCCCTCGCCTGCAGTCGACGACACCCAATCTGGGCACCAAGGGCTAGAAAGAACAGGTGATCTCCTTGATGAGGAGCTGGACACTTGGATCAATACTTTTCAGGAATGTATGTCTCAACCCCAACAGGGCAATGATGAAGGTTCCAGCTCAAAAACTCCAATCCCTCACAACGAAGGCAATGAAAGAAATCTGCCCCCAACAATCGTTGATACCCAACTTGAACATCAATGGCTCGAAGACCCGAGCAATTTCCTTGGCGATGAGTTCAATCTTTGGCTCGATCAATTTGGAGCCGGAGGACCATCGCAGTGGTGACGCGAGGCCGGTGATCAAACGTCTGATGCAAGGCATGGCTACTCGATGAAAAATGCTTCGAGAAAAGGGGTTGAATACTCCTATTGCATATGTTGTTGATCGCACTGTAAGGTTCCCACGGGAACATCTTTCATTAATATCTAGAACTAATTGCGCGTGAGTGTCAACATCACCCTTTGAGCATCTTCAAGCCGAAGGCCGCGGATTAATCACTTAATCCGTGGAGCAAGTTCCATGAACCATAATTATCACCCGCTGAGCATAATGGGATCTACCCCTTCAACACGAAATACGTTTGGCCGCGAAGCCACCTATTTGGTAAAACGATGTATCGTTCCTAAACGATCTTCTATCGCATACCAAAGTAATGTCTCGTTTCTTTCCCTTCTCAGGTGATAAACGTGGATAAATCACTCAAGGAGCCATCTGTTCAAATAACAAAACAGACGTTGCCCAACCGGGGGCAGCTGAACCATTGATATTGGAAATATTCCAAGCATGGATAAGCGGATTTGATAGACGTGGTTCATATCAATACGCGACGTCAGAACGGGATGAGAACCAAGAGTAAAGTTGTATCGTCCCAATTTGTCTTCAATTTGGGAATATGAGTTAACACTTGTTATTTATCCTTGATAGGGACTCACCATCAAGGAGGACAGATTGTCACAACCTGTGTGCACTCACAGGGGCACACGACCAAGGGTAAGATGTATCGTTCTAATTTTTTAAAAAAAATTCGCGAACATACAATAACATGTTTCTTCTGCATTTTCAGGGATTTTCGGCCACGGGGGACAGGTAAGTATCCTTTTCCCCAATCCATTGAAGGTGTTAAATAAAAAGAAAAGCTTTCAGAATCTAATGTCTAGAAAAGACATAGAATTCAAACTTCATTGGCATTCATGTCTTAAAACAGGAGGTTATCTGAACATGAATAAGAACATGCATGGTGCATCATAAAATCCCCTTGACGGGTAAAATTTTTGGAGAAAATGAAAGAGATTTTTTCCAATCAAAAGTTCAAAACTTTTAAAAGGACGTTTTCTCAAAAGAAAAGAGGCAAAGCCCAGTCCAAACACATCCTACATACACTTGAGAGATGAGAGAAGTGAATCGGATAGCAAAATCTGTACCTACGGAGGTAGGGACCATTCGCAGCGATTACATGGATTGGGACGACGGAGGCGTTCGTTTCATATTCCCAAATACTACAGGTGACCATTGATAACCCCTTTGAACGGAGGTTCGCATTATCAGCCCTGTCGAGAACCACCCCACATCGGGGCAGAATAGAAGTAAGTCCAACAGCATCAGGAGAAATGGTTAGAAATTTTGTTGCTCGGACTAACATTAATCTTCGTGTGTTGTTTATACGGTAATCCAAGTGCCATAGGATGACGAGAAGCATTCATTTCTCTATCCCACATACGTTTATCCTTTGCACAGCCAAGTCGAGCCTGCAAATTCGTTTCATGAACCCGTTGGTGATCATTGCACATTTCAAGATGGATGCAGCATCACTTTAGAAACGGAAGAGCTCACTTTAGAAACGGAAGAGCTCAAGACTAAGGGATTACAAAGAAATTCCTGGATTTATGGTAAAAGCATGTTTAGACTTTCGATCATATGTCTAAAGTGATCTCCTGAAGATGAGAAAAATGGGATTTCAAAAGAAAAAAAAAGATGAAAATGAGAAAAAAATCCCGGCATCAAGAAAAAGCAAAGTGCCTGGTAAAAGCAAGGCTGATGCCCGTGCAAGCTATTTGATTGACCCACAATAAAATTTAGATGGGAAAAGAGGAAATCCCCGAAGGAGCCAAATTCCAAAAAGGCTGCTCGCCAAATGGTGTCAAGCGCGGAATAAAGGCATAAAAGAGAAAAGACAGGTAGCAAATCTGCAATGATCACCAATGTCAAACTCTCCAAGAATTTTCGGCCAAAAACAAACCTTTTTTGGTCCCCAATCCTACCAACATCATAACCCTGAAACAGTCTTCTCTGACTAAGACACTTGGGTTAACATATAGCTTAGCTCGAAGAAGTACGAGCAAGACTATTTCTTTCTCATTTTGCAGGGTTCTTGACTTGTAAACCCGGAGCAGATGGCGAAAGCTTTCGTTCAATGGCCTCGACTCCAAAGCGGGTCCCCCTTGAAAACCAATATCCAAGCCCAACATTACGGTCCCGTGGAAGACCTCCCGACCGATCAAAATGTATGCGCTGCGAATGAGCCTAAAACCTAGACACAGGTTAGTAGAGAATGGAGTGCGTCCCCCATAAAAAACCACTATCGCAAAACAGGTGAGAAGACCTCCTTGTCGAGAAATATTCCAATTGATGTTTTGATCAAACTCTTTTTGGAATTTTCAAACTGTTGATCCAGATTTTCCATGCAAGGAATTTGTGATCACATTCGCATGTTGCAAGAATGTTTTGGATAACCTCCAGCATCAAAATGCACATCTCATGACTAAAACTTAAGTCATAAATTTTGTCAATTGGACAATTGCTGTCTTCTCAAAGATTACCAATATTTTCTTGGGGAAGAGAAACCCTTAAAAAAAAAAAGTCCTAGCATGACGTGGAGAACCCTCGTCCCAGGACCCTTTTTCAAAATATCAAACAATCTCATCGGACGTGGAGAACCCTCGTCATGAGACCCCTTTTAAAAAAAAAATTCAAACAGTCTCATCGGACGTGGAGAACCCTTGTCATGAGACCCCCTTTTCAAAATTCAGGAAATCTCATCGGACGTTGAGAGCCCTCGTCATGAAACTCCTTTTCAAAATCAATCAAAGGTAGATACCGCCTGAAGGGTCAAATCAAAGGTAGATACCGCCTGAAGGGTCAACACATGGTAGATACCGCCTGAAGGGTCAACACAAGGTAGAAACCGCCTGAAGGGTCAAAACTAAGGTAGATACCGCCTGAAGGGTCAACACATGGTAGATACCGCCTGAAGGGTCAACACAAGGTAGAAACCGCCTGAAGGGTCAAACCAAGGTAGAAACCGCCTGAAGGGTCAAACCAAGGTAGAAACCGCCTGAAGGGTCAAACCAAGGTAGAAACCGCATGAAGGGTCAAACCAAGGTAGAAACCGCCTGAAGGGTCAAACCATGGTAGAAACCGCCTGAAGGGTCAACTCATTGGTAAATACCGCCATAAGGATCAACCCAATGGTCCGATCCCCCATACGGATCAAAACTTTGACTAATTCCAAATGTTGAAGAAGTTCTTTTCTTAGGTAAGCCTTACTGTAGGCGAACCGCTTATGGTCTGATCCACCATACGGATCAAAATCCTTGGCAAAATCCCAAAGTGTGGGATGCGCCTTCCTTAGGTTCCTACCAATTAGGAATCCCATCGTGGTATGACCTACCATACAGGTCAGAGCTTAATCTCCCTAGGATATTCTAAATGACGAGTCCTAGGCATCTTCTGGAAAGTCGTCGCAACCGGCAGCATCCGACAGGTGAGCTTCAGGTAAGCCTCTCTCACTCCGGCCCATGTTCAAATAGTTAGAGCAATCGAGGGATTGATTTGAATTTTTACCATGAGCCTTAAAGATTCAATGTCGTAGCATTTCTTCTCTCATTTTCCCAGTCGAGTCGGTTAGGAATCAGGTGCCACCTCATCTTTGAGAGAAACCTCTGACGAGATTCCTCTCAAAGAGGGGCAGCTGTTGACACCTGATTTTTGACAATGTATTATTGTGATTTTTATTCTTTAAAATTAATTAAAAAAATATAAAAAGGGTCATAAGATCACAAAATCAACTTTGGAAGCCTTAGCCTAGCTTCAGGAACCAATTTTGAACAAAAAAATATTTTTTGGTATTTTTTTAATATTTTTCGAATTTATTTAATTATAAAAATACCCAAAAAATTAGAAAAATACCGTTCGTGGTCAGAAAAATAAAAAAAATATTCAATAATTTTGTTTTAAATTCCTCTTCAAGTGCGTCACCTTAAATCTTGAAAATTCGGCTCGGGTTACTATGTTTCTTCACAAACATAAACCCGAACCGAGCAAAAAAATTCCTTTTCGAGTCTTTTAATTTCCAATTCTCTCTTTTTATAAGCTATGACATTGAATTCTAAAGTCTCGAAATGCAATTGGGTCAATTGGCCCTCCAATTTGATCAATTTTAACCAAAAGGGCTTAATTGCATAAAAATCTTTCAATTTAGTCCCCGGTTTCTCAAATTTTGAAATTAAACTTCATGTGGGCATACCCATTCAAATTAAACATCCCTACCCTATAGTTTTCATCATTATGAATCCATTGATGGCCTTAATTTGGACCGATTCGATCATTTGGGCCTTCAATTTGGCGGTAGTCATTTTCGGATCCTAGGGACAATTTGGGGTTTTCACTAAATTTCAATCAATTGATTCATGAAAATACCCCTATTTGGTAGAAAACATGTCAAGGAGTCCGATTTTGCCATCAATTTCATGAAAAGTGTACGATTTGGGGCCCGATTTGACAAATTGACCGAACCGGGCCGGTCGGGTCAGCCCCGACCCGACCCGGTCCGGACCGGGTCTGCAACTCAGTGTTGCAGACCCACCGCCGGCGCAAAAACAAAAAAAAGGGCATCGTGGGCAGATTTTTTTAAGAAAAGGAGAGTTGAAGCGGGGGACAAAGAGAGGTGATTGTGGAGCAATATTCGGTGGGGAGACGGTGGCCACCAAAAGGCCGGTCGGCCATCGACGAAAGGGGGGCCGGGAGCCGTGAGAGGAAAAGAGGTCGGCCGAGAAGAGTAAAAAGAGATCGGCGAAAAACAGGGAAAGATTAGAGAGGAGGGAACAAAAAAGAAGTGAGGAAGGAGAACTAGCCGTCGTGGTCGTCGCCATACGTCGCCGCCGAAGCCGCCGAAGCTAACAGGTCAGTGTCTCCCCTGTTCCTGCCCTGTTTTCGCGCCATCGAACAGAGCTCCTCGGTCCGGCTCGGTTTCGATCGAGTCGGACCAAGGCTGATAGTACCCGGTCCTCCTGATGTTGCGTGTAGACTTAATCAAGGGTCTTTTTAGCATGGCATCCCTTGTCGAGCTTCGGCGAGGTCGTTTTACCGCATCCCTATATATGCACATTACCTGTTTGATGAATGGTCGACGGGAACTGAATTGGTGAATCCGAATCGTGAGCTGCGATTATACCTATTGGGTGTCTATTCATTCAAATTTGAGTCTATCACCATTCCAGCCCCCCGGCCGGATGGTCATTTTGCATTAAACCACGGTAAAACCGAGCTCCCGAGCTTCGCCGGCCAAGACTCGGACCGCGAGCTCGGCGAGGGTGTTCGTGAGGTCGCCGACGCCAATGGTAACTCAGGTAAGCTTCTAAGCTCCATTTGTATGTCGTAGGATCAAACAGAATCGAGCTTTGAGCGGGAAAAGGAAATTCTGGAATTTCTCGCCGGCGCCGGGACTGAGGGGTGCCTGTTCATCGCCTACCCGACGTTGCCGTGGCCTTGTTTTCGCTGGAGGTCGATGTGGTGTACGTAGGGAGTTGATTGGTGTCGAATCCGCACTTCAAGTCTGTCGTTTTGGTATCTCCGGCGAGGCGCCGGTTGTCTTCTCCGGCGGGGTCCGGTCCGGTCAAAGGGTCAACTTCTGACGTGGCTTACCACGTCAGCAGCCACGTCAGCATTGGCGGGCCCAGGCCGACTAAGTCAAAGCCCAGATCGGACGGCCGTGGCTTCGCCACGTGTCGCGATCTGGGAATTTTGGGTAATAAAAAATAATTTTCAGAATTAATAAATGATTTCCGAAATAATAAAAATAAAATCAATCGGATGGTCTAGATTTGGCCAAGTGGCTCTCCGCGGAGCGTCTGATCTTGTCTGAGATCGGACGCACCAAGACGCGCCACGTGTCCTAATCTGAGGCGTCCGATCGGGGCTCGTGGAACGGCGCCGTTTTTCGCATGGAGGAGGCGGGCCGGGTTTGGGTTGCGAGTCTGGGTTGTGGGCCGGGTCACCCGACCCGGTCCGGATTATTTTTATTATCATTTATTAATCAGAATAATAATAATAATAATAATAAAATACAAAAAATCAATAAAAAAATAAAAAAATAGAAAATCACAAAAAACTCAAAAAAATTCGGAAAATTCTAAAAAAATTCTAAAAAATTACAGAAAATAGGAAATGGCCACATTCAACTGGCCACGACCTGTTTCGGGTCATTTGACCCCCGATCTTTCCAGAAATGACGGTTTTGGCCTTCCGACAAACCGTCTTCCAAAAAAAATTCTAAAGATTCTAGAAAAATCCCAAAAATAGGAAATGGCCACAAACAACTGGCCAAGACTCATTCCGGGTGTTTTGAACCCCGACCCTTCTTAAAATGATGATTTCGCCCTTTGGGCGAATCGTTTTTCCAAAAAAATTGAAGAAAAATCAAGAAATTCCAAAAAATTCTCAAAAATGGGAAATGGCCACAATCAACTGGCCATGGAATATTTTGAGTAATTCGGTATCCAAATCTTCCAAAAATTGACGATTTTGCCCTTCGGGTTAATCGTTCTCATTTTGCCCCTGGTCCTAAATCACGCCTTCCTTAAACCTTTATGGTTACACTAGGAAGCCATTGATCTGAATCGATGTGCATTGATGTGATTTATTTATGCATTTGATTGCGCTTTCATTTAAATTGGTTGTGATTGATAGGAATAGTCTTCCAATCTGCATGAAACCCTGAATTAAACCTACCTCACCCGAACTTGCGCATGCATGAACTCTTAGCTAGGAACATCACTCGCGTTAGGTACCGAAAGGGCGTTGGTAATGACACCAGCGTAACCAAGTCCCCGAACCCAAAATCTCTGGTTCCGCAGAACTGATCGATCTCTCCCAATCGGTCAGTAAGGTTTCCGGTCTACCCTCCAAGAAAGATCGGTGGCGACTCCAAATGCATGCACAATTTGCACATGCCACTACGACCACACTGAAGGTCGAAAGCGATCGACTATTATTGTCGAAGAATACTCCCGCCGCGATTTGGTATGGGCCTGGGAGGGCCCGCGCCGATCCAAAGCCCGCGATCCGCACCCTTGTGCGGGGGAAGGCCCGCGATCGGTAATCCATTAGCCGCGTCCGCTTTCGGACGGGTCGCGACACTTACCATCTTCTTTATATGCTCTGCAACGTTGATGGAACCCCTAGTATATGTCGCAGACCCTTCAGTGGAACAAGAAGCTCGATTCTTCTTGTTCTGTTCACTCATTTCCTTCATTTTTTTCACTTTCCCAGCCTCTCTTTATTTCCTCCCAATCGTCACCAGTGATAAAAGCTGGCTTGACTTTGGCTGCCCTTGCTCTATTCATCACTTGGCGAATAGGATCACCAGCCTTTTTCTTAAAAATTCTCCTAATTTCCTCCTCCTACGATTCCTCCCACTTGAACTTTCGCTGTAATCAATGGAAAAACAACTGATTTCATTTATGCCAAACGTAGTTTGTGAGAAAACAGAAGAACAAAACTTACCCTGAACTTGTTCCACCACAAATCCCTCACATGTATTGGAGCGGCACTATAACTACTTCACGACCCCCTCCAATAGTTATTCACGATTTTATTAAGTTCACGCACCACTTGCGTAGCATCCGTGAACCTGCAAACATGACAATTCAATTCAATTCAATTCAATTCCATATCTAAAACCAAACGAAGCGATGACCATAAATATTATTTACGTTAAAAAAAGTACTTACGAATCTCTATATGGGCTTATCACAATTCGACTATCTTCTTCAGGTGTGCTTCCCTCGGGATGCGACTGTTCCACTGAAGCTCGTGGAACCGAAGTACCTTCAGGTTGGATGGGTCCATGGGCAAGTGGTGGATGAGGGTGAGATGAAAGGGCCGAGGACGAGCCAGTGACAAGGGCCGGGGTCGAGCTAGGGGAAGGCGAAGGGGAATGGGAAGGGCTCGGTCTTCCCTGTGAAGATGCACCGCGGATGTGACCTCTACGCACGACAAGTAGTGGTCGAGGGTGAGATTGAAGGGTCGGGGACGAGCTAGGGGAAGGCGAAGGGAAATGGGAAAGGCCTGGTCTTCCCTAACCTCCACGCTTATGCTGTCAAGTAAAAAGGCTAGACAAGTATCAGCAAAGATGACAACATGTATTAGGGACACGGAATGATGTACATCATGAAACTTACCATTTTGTTTCGGAGAGGAAGAAAGAAGCTTGAGAATGGAAGAGAGAAGCTTGAGAAATTGAAAGTGACTTGCTATCACGTCTGATGAATAGCACAGTTTGGACTCGCACAGTTAACTGCAAAATTTAATTGAACACAACAGCAAAAATTTCCAAACATTAGTATTGACGAGGAATTTATACCAAGGCCGACAAGATAGACACCACAGCAATTCAGAAAAAAAAAATTGCAAATAGATCATCCTTCAACCACTTGACATCACAAGGAACAACAAAGTGATATCTACACAGATTCACAAGTACTGAAATACAAAAGAACCTTTAAACTGAAAAGCTAACAGGGTGATGAGGTAATGTATGCAAGCAAATGAGTTTCCTATGTGTTGACAAAAATTCACAAGCAAGGGCAAGGGCGACGCTCGGCCGAGCTCGATTAGGGTTTCCCTCGCCCAGATTGGCGAGGGCAAGGGCAAGGCTTGGCCGAGCCCGATTAGGGAGCCCTACGCCCCAAACGGCGAGCGTGACACTCGGCGAGGGTTATGGCGGCCATAATCGGGCTCGATAGAGCTCGATTAGGGCTTCCATCGCCCAGATCGACGAGGGCAAGTGTGAGGCTCGGCCGAGCCCGATTAGGAAGCCCCATGCCCAAATCGACGAGGGCGACACTCGGCGAGGGCTATGGCGGCCACAATCAGGCTCGGTCGAGCCTTGCTCTTGCCGATCGGGCCGAGGGCCGCCCTAATCGGGCTTGGCAAGGAGATAAAGAAGAAATATGGTCGTGCGAAACTCACCGGAAATGTACTCGAAGAGGCGAACAACGGCAGTCGAGCTGAGGAGCGACGGAAACAGAAGAGCTGAGAGTCGCGACGAAGTAGTACGAGCAAGGGACGAACCAGCCTTTATCCCACGAGAGTTTAGAATTTCGCACGATGCGTCTGAGCAAGTGTTTTATATGTCCGAAGAAGCAATTCTTATTTGCAACGATTATTTTCGTTGCAAATTGCACCAAAAATATAATTGCAACGAAAGCAACATTTTCCTCACAAAATTTTCATGATAATTACAAAAATTATTGAAAAGTGTCAAAAATCCTAATCTTCATCATCATCTTCACCTTCATCTTCGTCTTCATCTTCGTGTTGATCTTCATCTTCATCTTCTTCAAGAGTATCGTATTCATCATCTATCTCGAAAATCAGATTCTTCAACGTCTTCTACATTTGATTTGCGAATTTCATTTGGATCCACTTCTATCACAGCTCCGCATGGATCTCGTAAAGTCGGAATGTTATATTCCTAAACTTCAATCGTGTTACAAACTTCCTCTTGTTGATACGCTGTATCCTTCCTGTGTTCCTCGATTTTTCTTCGTGCTTTAGTTTTACATACAGCCCACCAGTCAGCTTTATCGCGTTTTAAACTAGGGTACGGTGCATAATATACTTGAATTGCTTGTTGTGCCAAGACAAATGGTTCATATTTCATATACCTATTTTTTGTGATTTACTTCAACCAAATTAAACTTCGTATGCACCTTCATTCCTTTGACGAGGTCGAACCACATGCACTTAAATAACACAACCCGCATTGATGGTCCAGGGTACTCTATCTCTATGACTTCATCCAACAAGCCATAAAAATCATCTTTCGCACTACCATCATTGGATGACCGAACACATACACCACTGTTCATTGTACCTTTTCCCATTCCATACTCTCGAGTGTGAAAATTGTACCCGTTTATGAAATATGTTGGCCAAGTTCGTAACGTTCTTTTTGGACCTCATGATAGATGATATGGCAATTCTTGCTCTTCGATTTGATCATGAGTATTGTGAACCTGAAGTCGCAAACGCAAAGTCAATAATATTTTTTTAATTAATAACATATAAAATATTAATAACTTGTTTTTCGTCCATAGGCAACTTATATATGTTTTGAACCATGCTACAAATTGTTCATCGCATAAACGAGCAAACTCATTCGGTGGTAGTCCGTACATTGAAGTTAAAAAAATCCTATTAACAAATGTCATTTATATATTAGCAAATGTTTCACACTATATGTGTGTGTGTGTGCGCGTGCGCAAAAGTATACTTACTCGAAGTATGGTTCTACTTCTGGACAGTTCAGCAAAATATATGTATGGGCTGCTCACCATTCTTCATATGTTAAGTAACGAAACTTACATGCGCCGCTTGGTCGACCAAGGTAATTGAAAATAGAGAATGATTTGCAATTGGGATCAATAGGCCCCTCATCATTTCTTCCTGCTCTGCGCCTCTTGCACTGCACGTGCGGCTCAAAATAGTATGATGCAAATGTTGTCACTTCTTCCGCAATATATGCATTACAAATTGAAGCTTCAACACATGCTTTGTTCTTCGCTTTTCTTTTCAAATGATATAAGAACCTAGTTGTAATAGAAAAAATTTCATCAGAACATAATAAGTAATAAGTAATTTCAAATTCGGCAAAAAAATATTTTACCTCTCAAATGGATACATCCAGCGAAATTGGACGAGACCTCAACTTTGGCCTCATAAGGCAAGTGAACTAAGAGATGCTCTATTGAATCAAAGAACGATGGAGGGAATATTCTTTCTAAGTTGCAAAGAATGATTGGAATATCTCCCTCTAGTTTCTCCATATGTGATGCTTTTAACACTGTGGAGCAAATATCATGAAGAAAATTACTCAACTCTGTGATGGCGCCCCATACAAAGTTCGGTAGAAGATCCTTGAAAGCTATTGGCATCAGTCTTTCCATAAATATGTGGCAATCATGGCTCTTCAGACCCGTCAATCTGCATTCATTCAAATCAACACATCTCCCGATGTTCGAAGTGTATCCATCAAGAAATCGCACAGATTTCAACCACTGATAAACAACCCGTCTCTGCTCCCTGTCCAATGTGTAAACTGCTTTTGGTTTTGGTCCACTGCTGCTTGCATCCACATCTAGAGCTGGCCAATCACAAATATCTCTCATATCTTTTCTTGCATTCAAATTATCTTTCATTTTTCCAGTGACATCCATCAGAGTATTGATGACATTATCGAAAACATTTTTTTCTATGTGCATGACGTCAAGATTATGACGAATAAGATGAGTCTTCCAATATGGTAAATCCCAAAATATACTGCGTTTAGTCCACTTATGTGCGCTTCCGTACGCAATAGTCGTGCCATGGGGATTTTCAACAACAGTTGGAAAGTCATGCACTTGCTCCCAAATTTGATCACCAGTCAACCTCAATGGTGGGGGTCTTCTTTCAATCATATTCTTGATGAATTCTTTTTTATTCCTTCGGAATGTATGATTTATCGATAAAAATTGTTTGTGACAATCAAAATAGCTGGCCTTCTTACCGTGTTTTAATCTGAATGACTTCGATCTCTCCATACATATCGGACATCCTAAGATCCCAGCTGTGCTCCATCCAGATAACATCCCATAAGCTGAAAGTCATTTATCGTCCAAAAAAGTGCAGCCTTCATTACAAATGTTTGATCAGTGGAAACATCATACGTAGGAACACCTTCATCCCACAATTGTCGTAACTCCGCATTCAATGGTTGCATATAAACATCTATCAATTTTTTTGGATTTTGCGGGCCAGGCACGATCAATGTCAAAAACATATAAGGTGTCTTCATGCACATACCAGGTGGCAGATTGTACGGAGTAAGGATAACTGGCCAACATGAATAATTTTTTCCTAATTTCCCAAATGGAGCAAATCCATCGGCACAGAGACCTAACCTGATGTTTCGAGGTTCCATCGCAAATTCAGGGTATGTTCTATCAAAATATTTCCATGCCTCTACATCTAAAGGATGACACATCAGACCCTCCTCGGTTTCATGGTTTGCATGCCAAGTCATGTGTTCAGTAGTGGCTTTAGACGCATAAAGCCTTTGTAATCTGGGGATTAAAGGCAGATAAAATAATTTCTTACGCGGTCTATGCTTTTGATAACGACTCTGCCTCCTGCTAATTTTGTATCTCGGTTGGCCACATAATTTACAAGATTCGGTGTTTTCATCATCCTCCCAATATAACATACAACCGGTACTACATACATCAATCTTTACGATTGGAAGACCTAAGGTATCCATTAGCTTCTTCATGTCATAAAAATTACCTGGCATGATATTATCGCGAGGCATTACTTCCCGCATTACGTCAACAAAAGAGTTAAAGCAATTCTCGGACACATTATTCTCCGCCTTGATGTTTAACAGTCTTGCTGTCACTGAAAACTTAGTGTGGTTGTCACAACCTGCCCACAAAGGTTCATCTGCTGCTTTCAATACTTCATAGAACTGATTAGATGTAAAATTTTCATTGTACACATTCTCATCAAAACCCACACCTCCCGCCTCTTCCATTTGTGATGCATAGCTAGTACCCACTTGTTCAAATGTGGGAGCAAAACTAGTACTCGCATAGTTCAATTCTGAAGCAAAATTCTGACCGGCTGCATCAATCACCATCCTCTGATATGGGTTCAATTGATTATAATGACTACATTCCTCCCCAACTAAAATTTGAGCACTTGTTCAATATCCTTCATCATATATAAATTGTTCACCATGGCAAGTCCAATTATAATAGTTCGGAGTGAACCCAAATCTACAAAGATGTTCTCTAACTTTGTCACACTCAAGAAATTTATTATTACTGCACTTTTTACACGGACATCTTAACTTATTTCCATCCATCAACTCAGTTTTACCACTAGCAAAGTCCAAAAACTGTTCCAACCCAATACGAAACTCATCGGTCAATCCTTGACGTCCAGGTAAGTTCTTGATATACATCCAAGCCCTCTCTCTTTGCATTATGTCTGTATCAAAATTTAAAAAAAATCTTAAAATATCAAAATACCGTATCCACTATTTAATATTCATAATTAATTCAAATCGAAAAATTGTAAAAATTAAAATACAACCAGCCACTAAATTTGAGACAAAATACAACTAGCAAAATTTGAGACGAAATTTGCGACAACTTGCGCCAAACACGGCGCCAAAATTACCACCAAATTTGCAACGAACCATAATTCGCGGATAAAATTTATTTATTTTAATTAAAGTTGGTGCATTTTATTTGAACATACGGTGATTTGTAATGTGTGAGTTTTAACATCTATTTTGAGTTGTTTGTTTGTAAACATTTTGGGTTTGAGCTTATTAAGATGTGGGAAACAATTGAATATGTTATCAATTGTAATTCTGATTCTCCAAGCATAGAGAATTATTTGTTAATGGCTCTCATCATGGATATAGGTACCGACACTCGGATGAAATCACTTAAATATGTGATGGCCTTTATCATTCTCCATTTGTTTCTTGGTGATTTTGCATTTAATTTCTCCATTGATATTACAACAAATTGCATATCCACCGTCACAAACTCATGTTTGCCCACAGCAACCTAAATACCCTGAACTTATTTTGTATCACAAAAAAATTTGAACTTTTCCACTATGACACAAATAATCCCAACTTTTTCGGGCAATTTTCCAAATTAAGATTATTTTAAAAAATATTTACCAAATTAATATTAAAAAAATAATATATACCGCATTGGGTGCCGCTCGGCATATGGGCCGCCGAGCGGCATTCAATGGCCAGAGTTGGGCCCTGTTCGACGGCCCAAATGCCGAGCGGGCCCCCCCAATGGGCAAAGGGGCCGCTCGGTGGCCCATTTATATATATTTTTTATAATTTTTATTGTTTATAAAAGTATCAATTAAATAAATAAATTATATTTGAATTTTGTAAATTTACCTACTCATTCTGAAAAGAGTTAAAGTTGACCTTCTATATTTACGAAACTAAGTGACTTCATCGCTTTAAGGAAGCAAGTAGCGCCCGCGCCTAGCTTTTAATTTTTATAAAAGTATCAATTAAATAATAAATTATATTGGAATTACGTAAATAATTACTATTCATAAAATAAATGTGCTGAGACATGGAAAACATGTGATTTCGTTAACAATCACAATTACATCTAGTGACGATGTCGTCCTCCAACATGACCTTCTGTTCCACAATCATGTTGTCTCCGGTGTTCGAGAGGTCGAAGCTCATATCGACGAGGAGGAGGATGAGTAGATGATGAAGGCATATCTTGTGAAAATATGCCATGGACAGACTGTGCATGTCTTACTGTAGGAGGGCCTGAAGTGTAAGGAGGGAAATCCTATGACGCTGGATAAGTGTATGGAGTCCGCTGTTGTGGATAGTCAGGAGACGCAAAAGTAGATCCCTTAGTAAATGGGGTGGCAAACTGCTCGAATCCTTCATCAAAATATGTCGTATGATACTTGATGGTGTGAGGGATGACATGACTAACTGGACGAGCTCGAGGGGGTCCTCTTGAACGGCTGAACAGGCTCAGATGGGACATCTTCATCCGACTCATCAAGTCTCGCTGCAAGTGGTGGTTGGGGTGGTGGCATGGTTGTTACTAGCTGCCTCTCCTCCTTCTGGGCATATATCAATGCCTCAAGTGGACTCTGCACATAATTTAAGTCCTCATGAGATCGAGGCCCCCTCATTAAATGCAGCGCGTGTTCGATGCCATCAATCTGATAATGATATTAAAAAAATTAACAAAAGTAGGAAATGCCAATAACTTATGTCAAGAAAAAATAATTAATGAATTAAATTGAGAGTGTTTGCACGAACAGTTGAACCCATTACAGCTCCCGTAACAGAAATCCATTTCCGTGTATGTCTACGAAACCACTCCAGATATCCTGAATGAAAGTGGACCTCCTCCGTTATAGGATCACCTTGGATGATACATGCTCGACGTCTACCCCACAAATTGATGCAGTCTCTGTGCCTATCCACCCAATCCATCCTAGGTGGCGTGTTATCAATATCATGGAAGGCAGTATGATCCATGAGACCTTTTGGTATTGTCTGCCCAGAAGTACTCGGTCTGGGTAGTGCCACTCAACTATCTAGTGACAGATGAGTGGGACCTTTGCCATCCCATAACGATGTCCCTGCCGATAGTACGCCGGTAGACCCGAAATGACATCAGTGTAGGGCTCCCAAGTAATCTGTCATCGTAATAAAACATATAAATTTAAACGAATAATTAATTTAAAAGCTAATATCATATTAAGACATATAAAATTAAACGAATAATTAAACTCGTTCATTGCCATCATTACTTTCATCTTCGTATGTCAATCTATCAAGTTGGTAGCGCAGATGTGTCAAGGTATGCGTGGGGATCTTCGTTATGCATAAGCCTGGAGTCCAGCTGCAAAAAAAAAATATATTACACTTTTATTATTCAAGCACGCTTCAAGAGGTAACCCGTTAACTCTATTTATTTATTATGATTTTCGATTGAAACACACGAACTACGCCTCTGAAGATACATGTATGGGGATTTACTTATTTTCGCTGCGTTTATATGCTTTTATTTTTGCCTGTACGTATCACGTGAATCGCAACATGTCTCTCTCTCTTGTATTAGAAAGAACAAGACAAAGAATGAACTCATTGAAGGAGAGAGGAAAGTGCACGTTCATGAGTCTTCTTCCTCTTTCTTTGACCCGTGCATCCATCATATCACTGTTCTTCATCTACCTCTTTTCTCTCTCTCTTCGTGATGGCTCATGTTAAGGACCGGGGATCTCTTGTCCCACTATTCTCCTTTCGGGCCCAATGAGTCCAACACCTCAGCCGAATGAAACAAAAGAGATGCTCCTATTTGCATTAAATGAAGGCAACGATATCGGACTTCCCTTTCTTGGAAATCCATCTTCTTTGACCATCTTCAATAATGCATTCCTCTTTTTCGTTCTTTTCATTTTTCACATGATCGAGCGTTCGCACAATATATTAAGTCGGGTTTTCATTCGGGCTCAAACTCAAAGCATATATTTAACAAAATAGATTGATCAAGTCGGATTTGAGTCGAGTCATACCCATTTAACTCATTGGCTACAGGAGTGTGCAACCGGACCGGATTTATTCGGAACCCGAATCGGTCCATCCAAAAAATAAGGTCGGAAATCGATTCTAGCTCAAACCGGTCTAGATACCAATTTCAGTTTTTGGGAAACGATTGAAACTTCAACCGGACCGGGTTTATCTCTAAACTTTAAGTTGATTTGCAATATGATATTTAAACTTTGCTATCCACAAGGTATAAAGAGAGGGGAGAAAGCGAGTGATAAGGCTTAGGATTTGGTAAACGCTTAGCGTAGATAAGAACCTGACAAATTGGCCACGTGTCATAAGATCGTACGTGAGACATCGTACGGGCGTGGAATAAGGAAATACAGACTTTCATCTTTAGGGATTGCTAGGTTAGACGATCCCTTTCCGGCTAATAGTAGCCTTTGAGCTATTTGGAATGCATAGAAGCAGAAAAGGACGGTAAAAGAAAAAATAGCACATCTGAAATAATCTTATTGTGATATCATAAAGAGGAAAAAAAAAAACACAAAGAAACATGAATTTGCAGACTCAAAAATGAGGGTTAAATGCCACAAAAACTCCAAATATCCCACAGTGACCTAAATACCCTGAACTTATTTTGTATCACAAAAAAATTTAAACTTTTTCGCTGTGACGCCAATATCCCGACTTTTTCTGTGTCATGAAAAAACCCAAATTAATATATATATGTACACACACTATTTTTCAATTCTATCGAGAGCATATTTGTTGCAATGAAATAAGGTCGGGGTTTGTTTTGTGATTATGAAGTTAGAAATCACTCACTGATGAGGATCTTGCATTTTTGGTTAATTTTGACAGTTCCTGTGGTGTAAAGTTCTAAGACCAGTCGACAAAAGGCACCAAGTCTCCGGGAGGATACCTTCAAAAAGGAGACAAGAAGTTACTGTGAATTTTGGTTAAAATGGATTTCTCGCATTTTTTTTTTGTGGCTTCACAGACAATGCAAAAACCTAAATATTATGCCTAGTGACCAAAGGCCAATATTCTTGAAAATTTGAACTACGAAGAAGTCTTCGCTTCGCTGTTCGTAAATCTCGAGATGCGATCCCGATGGCCATAAATCTCAATCTCGAGATGCGAACCCCATACGTTTTCTTCCAATAACAACAACGATTAATAAATACCATCAGAACAAATAGAACAAGAACAAAAGCCTCGAACCAACCCCCCGCCTCCTCCTCCTCCTCCGTCAGCCGAGCCCAAGAACTAGCTTTGAGAAACTATCCACTGCACAACAATGGCTCAAACTCCATCCATCCCAAAGTACTTGAGAGAAGATAACATCCCTCAAGACTGCTGGGACCTCATTCCTTCCCTCCCCCGCGAAGATGGCTGGCTCGTCCATTCCCTCTACTTGTACCAAGGCTTCTGGGTCTCCACAACGGGCCTAAAGGGCGTCGTCGCTTGCCAGAGCCACTTCCAACCCCGAGACACCGACATCCTCCTTGTCACCAACCCGAAGTCCGGCACCACCTGGCTCAAGGCCATCCTCTTCGCCCTCCTCAACCGGGCTAAGTACTCGGCCTCAGGTTTGCAATCGAAGCACCCTCTGCTGAGCCAAAACCCTCACGACCTCGTGCCCTATCTGGAGTTACAGCTGTACCTCGAGCAGGACAATCCCGACCTCGCCTCCCTCCCGTCCCCAAGGCTCTTCGCCACCCACTTGCCTTATCAATCGCTCCCCCAGCCGGTGAGGGACTCCAAGTGCAAGCTGGTGTATTTGTGCAGGAACCCAAAGGACACCTTCGTCTCGCTCTGGCACTTCGCCAACAAGCAGAGGCCCAAGGACAAGGGCGAGATCTCGCTGCAGGAGTCGCTCGACAAGTTCTGCCGCGGCGTGTGCATATTCGGACCTTACTGGGATCACGTGCTGGGGTACTACAAGGCGAGCTCGGAGACACCCGAGAAGGTGCTGTTCCTGAAGTATGAGGACATGAAGGAGGACCCGAGCGCAAACCTGAGGAGGCTGGCCGGTTTCTTGGAGTGTCCGTTCGGGGAAGAAGAGCTGAGAGACGGGACGGTGGACGAACTACTGAGGCTCTGTAGTTTTGACCATTTGAGCGGGTTAGAGGTGAACAAGAGCGGCAAGTTGACTACGGGGCACGAGAACAACGCGTTCTTCAGGAAAGGCGAGGTTGGAGATTGGGTAAATTACTTGAGTTTTGACATGGCCGAGAGGATTGACCGGGTTGTGGAGGAGAAGCTGCATGGTTCTGGGTTGACGTTTTAAGCGTCTGTGTGTGTTTGTGCGCTCGATAGTAAAAAAATAAGGGTTAGGGAGGTCGATGCCCAGTTGGCTGCCGAAAGAGTCGTTCTCATGATATTAGGCGAAAGATCTTGGTGACATTTGCCAATCATCGTTCTTATCCTATTATCTCCTCTCATGTTGTACTCACAAGATCGCGGCTATTATCAACTTCGTTTGGATTTCAATTATAAGGTGATTGTCTCCTCCTCCAAACAACATATGAATGTCTGCAGCATATCAAGGAAACCCGTCAAACATACTGCGGATAAAGGGGTCGAGCGGTAGAATGGGCGAAACGAAGGAAAGGAAATTGGACACTGAAGTTACATTGTTCGGTCGGAATGTCAGAACTTACGTCCATACGTCCATGGAGAGAGCAGCACAAAATTTCATTATAGAGACAAACGATACAATGAGATTACAATCGCTCAAACATATTCTCTATGTTTCTCAATCCACAATTACACCCAATAATTCGCCTCTCACGATTCCTAATAAAATCTCACTCAAGAAATTATACATATTCTATTCACAAAAATTTAACTGGCTAAATCGCTAACGCGTAGAATTACAACAAGTAAACCCTCACAATAAGAACTCTCTCTGCTCTTGGCGACCTAATGGAACTTGACACACTCCTCGTTGGATGTCTTTCAGACAAAGAATGAACTCATTAAATGGCAACTACTGCGCCCACAAGGCATATCATTGGGCGCCCTCCAATTTTTCACGGCATACAACGTGCATTGTAATAACGAAGGAGAGAGGAAAGTGCACGTTCACGAGTCCTCTTCCTCTTTCTTTGACCCATGCATCAATTAGGGGTGAGCGGTTTTAGGTTTCGGGTAGGTTCCACTTAGAACCTGGAACCTATCCACTGGTACATGTTCCTTATTTTTCGAAACCTGGAACCTACCCTGTGTACCCTTAAACCTGGAACCTATCCTGCCACATGTTCCGGATCTGGTTCCAGGGTACCAAGGTGTTGGAATATATAAATATTAAACCACGCCTTCCTCTAAAAGCTTAAACTATTAAAAAAATGCATGGTTGAGTATTTATATATTTCAATATTAATATTTATGTATTCCAAAACCTGGAACCTACTGAGTCGCGAGAAAAGATTTTTTTTTTTTTTTATGAATATGCAAGCTCAAATGTGAACCAATGCTAAAGAACTTCATGCAAGAGTCAAATAAAGAAATAATACCAAATTCAACTCCTTCAATTTTACAAGGAAAAGGATATTGATGTGGAATGCCCGATCACATCAAATGACATCCAAGTTCTATATAAACACCATATAAATGAGGCAGTTCACTAATTAGATATCCAAGATATTGACAAAGGACGTGTCTTTCTTGTCCTCATAAGCATTGCCCCTTCGCAAAATCAAATTCATGATTGAGACAGCCTCTACCCTTATACATTCTTCTGGACAAGTTGACGCATAAGTTCAACGACAGAAGCATGGCTCTTCATCAATTGTATTTCTTGATCAGAAGAGCTTAAGCCCCCTGAACCATAGACAGTATGAGATCTCTCATCCCGATTCAAGCAAAGAGGATGTCCACTTATTCCACTTCCAAATTCTCGTATGCACGAAAAACTCTTCTCAGATGTTAGTCCTCTACTGTGATATTTTACCTGAGTAGAATGCACTGAAAAAATCAAATTAAAGCTCAAAAGCATCTAGATATTGCTTATTTAGACAGAGATAACATAACATCAAAGTACACGGCATCTTTTCCACCAGTCATAACACCAAGAAGGCACTTTATATGAGGGAAACATCACATGGTAGTTACACATGGTGTAACAAACCAATTCAACGTGAGACATATACCGATGATAATATCCTCATTAACTAAACTGAAACAATTGATAGAAAGCCTCACCATGTATATCATCACTTAATGCTCAGGAACTGACATGCATAAACTAGATCAACATCTTCAGTGTTATATTGCCCGAAACAAAACAACCACTATCTAAAGCTCAGTTGGGAATTAGCAAAATCAACATCCAACTCTCCCCCGGAAGAAGCAAACAAGCGGGACACCTAGTCCTTTAGTTTTTACCAACTTAGACTTCTTGCAAGCACAAAGGGAAGTAATACCTTTTTATACTATAACATCATTTGTCACCAAATGGCCACATAAGACTGCAACCTCCTTGTGCTCATCCGCAAAAATGATACTAGTTACACAGTATTTAGGATATAAGCATGGTAAACAACTAGAAATAAGAGAACCAAAACCAAATTATACTAATCAGAATAGTAATTAATCCTTCTAAGTTCTAAATAGTGCTATTACACCCAGTAACCATCTTGAATTGGGAAAATATGCCAATAAAATTAGCTAAAAGGAAATTAGTTCACAGATTAGGCAGTGATGTGCGAGAGTAAAGTTCAAATCAGCAAAAGGATGAAACCAATATATCAGGAACTACATGAGCTCAGCCGCAGTATGCCATTGAGAAATTGATCCATTTCAACAACCAATAATTCCCATTGGACGGTGAGGGAAGGGTCAGAGTGGGTATTATTCTCGCATCTTAGAAAACCTAGAAACTTCAATTGATGCCAAGCAAGAGAACTTTCTCAAACAAACAAGAAATGGACGTGTCGATCGATTAACGTCCGGTTCCAATTGAAAACAACAAATGAACGCACCAATAAAAAAATCTTCTACGAAGAGACAAATGAACGCACCAATTATTAGGCGGTTCCGAAAGGCCCCTGACGACTGGACAGCAAGGGGGTCCCGCTCCCCAGTGAGCGGGCGGGACTCCGGAGGGGGGGCCGCCCCAACGGGGGTCGCGGGGGCAGCGCCCCCGAGCCGCCAGAGGCGTTTTATGTTCAGTCATAGGAGGTTTTTTTTTCATGGAAAAGTTAAATATTTTAGGCTATGTGGGCAATTTTGTAATTTGTGCCATGTAGGATTTCGCTATATATATTTAGGGCGAAACGGATCTCAAGAGAGATCGGATGTGAGAAAGAGTGGCTGTACACTTTTCTACGTTATTAGTGAAACAGATCTCATCTCCTCGTGGACGTAGGTAGGCGGAACATCTCCCCTGCTCAACCACGTAAATTCTTGTGTTGTTCGAATTTCCATTACTTTCTTGCATCGTTGATAGGATCGAATTTAGATATTCGACAATTGGTATCAGAGCCAGGTTCGGCAAACTATCAAGATGGCAGGAAAGGGTTCGAGTGTCAAGTACGACATCGAGAGGTTTAATGGAAAGAACAACTTCACTCTCTGGCGACGAAGAATGATGGATCTTCTGATTCAGCAGGGCATGTCGAAAGTGCTGCTGGGGAAAGGGAAGAAACCAGAAACGAGTGATGAAGATTGGGCGGAGATGGAGGAAAGGGCGGTAAGCGCCATTCAATTGAACCTATCAATGAGGTTCTGCAGTATGTGGTGGATCTCAAGTCGGCTCCGCAGGTGTGGACGAAACTTGAGAGCATCTATATGACCAAGTCCCTAACAAACAAACTTTTTTTGAAAAAACAGTTATACTCTCTACAGATGGAGGAAGGCTCAGATCTGTTAGAACACATCAACACATTCAATCAGATTCTGAGTAAACTTGCAAGTCTGGAGGTTTCAATGGAAGATGAAGACAAAGCTCTATTACTGCTATCGTCGCTACCAGCATCTTATGATCATCTGGTGACGACACTCTTGTATGGAAAAGAGACGCTTGAGACAGATGAGGTCACTACTGCCCTATTATCTAATGATACGAGAAAGAGGGTTAACAGTGCTACGGCATAGGGTGAGGGTCTCATCGGAAAAGTCAAGGAGCAGGAACGGGGAAGAACAATCCAGCGGGGATCCGGGAATAAGGGTCGAACGAAATCAAGAGGGGGTAAAACGAAATTCACTTGTTATTATTGCAAAAAGGAAGGCCATCTGAAAAGAAACTGTTATAAGAGAAAGGAAGACTTGAAGAAGCACGAGAAAACTTCCAATCAAGCAAGTGTGGCTGATAGCTCAGACGGTGATGATGGAGATCTTCTCTCTATATCATCAGGTAAGAATCAATTCGTTGATTCATGGATTTTAGACTCTGGATGCTCTTATCACATGTGCCCAAATATGGATTGGTTTGATTCATACCGGTCATACAGTGGCGGATCTGTTCTAATGGGGAATGATGCGGTTTGCAAAACCATTGGAATATGGACTATTAAAATCAGAATGTTTGATGGTATAGTCAGAACTTTGGCGGATGTAAGGCACATTCCAGATGTAAAGAAAAATTTGATATCTTTGGGTGCGCTTGATGTGAATGGCTGCAAGTACGCACTAGCAGGTGGAGTTCTCAAAGTCATCAAGGGAGCTATGGTTGTCATGAAAGGAGAGTTGACTGGAAGTTTATACAGGCTCATAGGGACTACAGTAACAGGTGGAGCATCTGTTACTAAAGCTGCAGAGTCCGATACAGATGACACTCATCTGTGGCATATGCGGTTAGGGCATATAGGTGAAAGGGGTATGATGGAGCTTCATAAAAGGAAGCTGTTAAAAGGTATCAAAAGCTGCAAATTAAACTTCTGAAAATACTGCTTTTTTGGGAAACAGAGCAGGGTTTCAGAACCGCAAAGCATACGAGCAAGGATGTACTTGACTATGTACACAACGATGTATGGGGTCCTGCACCGATCAAATCAAAAGGCGGAGCCGAATATTTTGTGACTTTCATTGATGATTACTCAAGGAAAGTCTGGGTCTACTTCATGAAGCAGAAAAACGAAGTCTTCTCCAAATTCAAAGAGTGGAAGGCTGAAGTAGAAAGACAGACAGGAAAGAAGCTAAAGTGCTTGAGAACAGACAATGGAGGAGAATACAGGTACACACCATTCTTGGAACTATGTAGAGCTAAAGGGATCACACGTCACTTCACAACATCAGATACACCACAGCAAAACGGTGTAGCTGAGAGAATGAACAGGACACTTTTGGAAAGGGCTCGGAGTATGAGGCTGAATGCAGGGCTGAGTAAAAGTTTATGGGCAGAAGTAGTTAATATGGCATGCTATCTCATTAACAGGTCTCCATCTACAGCCATTGAATGCAGAGTTCCTGAGGAGGTATGGACATGTAATCCAGCCTATGTTCATGTACAAAGTGGACATCGTTCCAAGTTAGACTCAAAGTCTAAGCAGTGCATCTTTCTTGGCTATGAGAAAGGTGTGAAAGGATTCAAGCTATGGGATCCTAATTCACGGAAGACTGTGGTTAGCAAGGACGTTGTCTTTAATGAATTTGATATGGTGAAGGCAAATAACGGTTCACATGCAGATGGCAGAAGTGAAGAAGGATCTACTGTGCAGGTGGAGTCAGGTGAACCAGAAATAGCAGGAGGAAGGGAATCATCCAGTAACTCACCAAAATCATAGGAGACAGTAGAAGATACCTACACCATCGCAGAAGGTAGAGGAAAACGTACTCACAAAGCACCTGTGAGATACGGGTTTGAGGATATGGTTGATTATGCCCTCACAGTAGGTACAGGAGATCCATCTTCCTATGAGGATGCGATATCTGATGCTGATAGTGATAAATGGATGTCAGCTATGATGGAAGAAATGGAATCCTTACAGAAAAACAGGACTTGGAAGATTGTGGAAAAACCTAAAGGGCGAAAGATCATTGGGTGTAAATGGATCTTTCGCAAGAAAGAGGTAGTGTCTGAGAATGAGCAGGTAATGTACAAGGCTAGACTTGTAGCTAAAGGGTATGCACAGAAGGAAAGAGTGGATTATAATGAAATATTCTCTCCAGTAGTAAAGCACACTTCCATTCGGGTTCTACTTGCCTTGGTAGCCATGTTTGATTTTGAGCTGGAGCAACTCGATGTGAAGACGGCGTTTCTTCATGGAGACTTGGAGGAACATATTTTCATGGAGCAACCTGACAGGTTCAAAGTGCCGGGAAAGGAAGATCACATTTGTCTGCTTAAGAAGTCACTTTATGGCCTTAAGCAATCTCCGAGACAGTGATACAAGCGTTTTGACTCTGTTATGGTGCAAATTGGCTATTCGAGAAGTGAGTATGATTGTTGTGTTTATTTTAAAGTGACAGATGATAATTCGATTATTCTTTTGATGCTTTATGTTGATGACATGCTCATTGCTGCTAAGGATATGCATGATATTGTCTCTTTAAAGTCCTTGTTGAATAATGAGTTTGAGATGAAGGATCTTGGTGCTGCCAAGAGGATCCTTGGTATGGAAATTCTTAGAGATAGAAGTGCAGGTAAACTCTGGGTATCTCAAAAGAGGTATGTTGAAAAGGTGCTTGAGCGTTTCAACATGAATAAGGCTAAACCAGTTAGGACACCATTATCTAGCCACTTCAGGTTATCTGAACAGCAATGCCCCACAAAACATGAGGAGATTGAGGAGATGTCTCGAGTTCCCTATGCTAGCGCAGTTGGGAGTCTCATGTATGCTATGGTGTGTAGCAGGCCAGATTTATCTCATGCAGTCAGCGTTGTTAGCAGATACATGAGTAATCCAGGGAAGGAGCATTGGAATGCAGTCAAGTGGATCTTTAGATATCTAAGCGGGACTGCAGACTTGGGTATTATGTTCAGTCACGACGAAGGTTCGAAGGAGCTAGCGAGATATGTTGATTCAGACTTTGCTGGTGACTTAGACAGGAGGAGGTCTACTATAGGATATGTCTTTACATTAGCTGGTGGACCTATCTCATGGAGGGTGATGCTCCAGTCCACAATTGCATTGTCTACTACAGAGGTAGAGTACATGGCAGTTATAGAAGCTGCTAAGGAAGGGCTCTGGTTGACTGGGTTGGTTCGTGAGTTGGGTTTAGAGCAAGGAGGTGCGGTGTTACATTGTGACAGTCAGAGTGCCATACATCTCGCCAAGAATCAAGTGTTTCATGCAAGAACAAAGCATATAGATGTGAGGTTTCACAAAATCAGGGATTTTGTGTCAGATGGCAGCATTCACTTGAGGAAGATTCACACGAATAGTAATCCTGCAGATTGTTTTACCAAGCCAGTCACTATTGAGAAGTTTGGGTCATGTTTGGGTTCAATTAATATAACTCGCTGTTGAAGGTGAAGGACGCACTCAATGAGTGCGAGAGTGTACCTCTTATGGAGGTACAGGGATGAAGACATCTATATTTCATATTCTTTCACAAGTGGCTTTACAGAATCCAAGCCAAGGTGGAGATTGTTGAGGTTGATGTCTTGTATTCTGCTATCCAAGAGATTATTAGGCGGTTCCGAAAGGCCCCTGACTACTTGACAGCACGGGGGTCGCGGGGGCAGCGCCTCCGAGCTGCCAGAGGCGTTTTATGTTCAGTCATATGAGGTTTTTTTTTCATGGAAAAGTTAAATATTTTAGGCTATGTGGGCAATTTTGTAATTTGTGCCATGTAGGGTTTCGCTATATATATTTAGGGCGAAACAGGTCTCAAGAGAGATCGGATGTGAGAAAGAGTGGCTGTACACTTTTCTACATTATTAGTGAAACAGATCTCATTTCCTCGTGGACGTAGGTAGGCGGAACATCTCCCCTGCTGAACCACGTAAATTATTGTGTTGTTCGAATTTCCATTACTTTCTTGCATCATTGATAGGATCGAATTTAGATATTCGACAATAAACTCAACGAAGCAAAGTGAAATTCGTCGAGCATTGAAGGATCAATCGCGTACAACGCGAGTCCATAAGATGCAAGCAACACCTACAGATGAAGACATTTCAGGCGTGACTAGTTCCGACTTGCATCGAATCGAGTTGAGTCGAATCTAATCGCAAGAATTGTGAATCATAAGATGAATGAGATCGGATTGCGAAGAGATTACCAGTGCAGAAGCGAGAACGCCGCGAAATCGCCACGGATTGGGGGATTGAAATACTGGAGGGAGTGCCGAGAGGCCGTCGGAGACTCGGAGGTGTGGGACTGGGTGCCGAGGATGAGGCGATGAACAGAGAGGGAAGGGTCGTCGTCGTCCAAGAAAGGGTAGGGAGTGAGAGGATCCGAGGAAGAAGTTAGAAAGGAAAAGAGGCGTTTGCTAGGTTTTACTGTTTAGATATTTAGGTTTCGATTCCGGTTCGGTTCCAGGGTAGAACTGGAACCCGAAACAGGAATCGACAGTTCCTTAAAAGGCAGAATCGGGAACCGGTCCCAAGCACATTAGAACAGGGAACCGGAATCGGAACCGTCGGTTCGGTTCTCCGGTTCTCGGTTCTACCTTGTAACCATGCTCACCCCTAGCATCAATCATATCACTTTTCTTCATCTTCCTCTTTTCTCTCTCTATTCATGATGGCTGATGTGAAGAAGTCCACTTGCCCCGCAATTCTCCTATCATCCAAAGAGTCCAACACCTCAGCCGAATGAAACAATAGAGATGCTCCTATTTGCATTAAATGAAGGCAACGATATCGTACTTTCCCCTTCTTGGAAATTCATCTTCTTTGACCATCTTCAATAATCCATTCCTCTTTTTCGTTCTTTTCATTTTTCACGTGACCGAGCGTTCGCACAATACATTGAGTCGGATTTTCATTCGGGCTCAAACTCGAGACACATATTTAACAAAACATGGGAGTCAGGTCAGATTTGAGTCGAGTCATACCCGTTTAACCCATTGACTACTGTCGTGACCTAAAAAATAGGCTAATGGAATATTAGGTCAATTAAATTAACTAACCTAACTCGGACCCTCCCAAATCCTATCAAATCGCAACTTAGGTTTATTCATAAAAAAAAAAAATTCAGTTGGAGCCGCCACTAATCATTTACGGTAGGTTGATTAGAAACATATATAAAATAACATGAGAACTATTTTATCTCTACGAACCATAGAAATTGAGTTCGGGGACTTTATTACATTAACTTTTTAATTAATGCCCTTTCGGTACCCAATTTTCATGAAAAATCCTTAGTTTGATGAATTGAATTTTTTGGGATTTTCTATTATTAAATGCAAATGCTAATGCAGTCTAACTATATGACATGTCAAATGATATGGCATGGCAACGTTGATAATGACGTGGCTAGGTGACGTGGCAAAGTGCATGACTGTCGCGACCTAAAATCGAATCTTTAGGCTAATGGATTATCAGGTTAATTTTAATGACTAACCTAATGCGAACTCTCTCAAGCCCTACCAATTCACAACTTAAATTAATCAGAATGATTTAGAGTTTGGAGTCGCCACTAATCATTTTTGGTAGGTTGATTAGAAACCTAAATAAAATAGTGGGAGGACCATTTTACTTCTACGAACCAGAGATTGTGGATTCGGGGACTTGGTTACACTAGTTAATTAAAAATAATGCCCTTTCGGTATCTTAATTCCATATGAGATGTCCTAATGTTGACACCTGATTTTTGAGCAAGTCTTTTTCAGCTTTATTTTGAAAAATCATAAAAAAATTCATAAAAAGTCAAAAAATTACAAAATCAACTTTGGTGGCCTTGGCCCAGCCTAAGGAACCATTTTTGACCAAAAACATAATTTTTCATATTTTCCGCATTTTTAAGTATTTTTAGAAAATAGGAAAATACTAGAAAAATCAACAAAAATAGAATTTGAGGTCACAAAAATATAGGAAAATAGTCAATGTTTTTATTTTAATTTCCTTGTCATTTTGACCTCATCAAGAGTCAAAATTCAAGTTTAATTTTGTGTGTTTCTTTATAACGCACATGGTTGAATTTGTCAAAAAAATAAGTTTTGAGTCTTTTTATTTGCAATCTTTTGCATTTTCCGAATCTTGACATTCGACTTGATTGCCCCACATTTCAATTTGGTTCAAATTATGCGCTGATTTGATCAATTTTGGCTTTAAGGACCTAATTGCATGAAAATCTTTTCATTTTAGTCCCTAAAATGCCAAATCCAAAATTAAACTTTTCTGAGAGAGACCCATAGAACCCCAATACTTCCCCCCTATAGGTTTTGACCCCCTGAATCTAATGGTGAGCTCAATTGATGCCAATTCCTTCATTAAGCACCCTAATTTGACGAAATTGAATTTCGGATCCTATCTCATTTTTGGGGGTTTCGCACGATTCTAAGTGTTTTAATCACAAAAACCACATTTCTAAAGAGAAATCATGCTGGGAAAACAATTGGCAGCTTCAATTTTGCGAAAAGATGGCAATTACTAGTGGAATTTGGCCCTTCTTGTGGGAATCGAAACTGTCGGGTCGGACAAATCCGACCCGTGGACCCGAGTACTGTTCATTGCCTTTTTCCCCCTTCTTCATTGCACACGCAAGGGACACAAAAAAAAAGAGGCTTCTTGGCGCACGCATAGGAAAACCGAAGACGAGGAAGCCAAAAAAATAAAAGGCCAAATTGAGATGCCCATTGAACAAACCTTCGCCGATCATTCATCTACACGAGGCCGACGATCTCTAGCTCGCCAGAACCGGCGTCGCACGTGCGAGTCCTGCTGGAACTGCCTCTAACAGAAGGGGGACTGAGAGAAAAAAGAAGGCTCGCAAAAGAGAGAGAGAGAGAGAGAGAGAGAGAGAGAGAGAGAGAGAGAGAGAGAGAGGGAGAGAGAGAGCGCGCGGCCGAAGCTTGCTCCCACTGAGCCTATGCAAGCTTCGTCGAATCATCCTCAGCAAAACCGAAGCTGACGATCATCATCGTCGACTTCCTGGAGCTCCGGAGAAGCTTCTGAATCCGTTCAATCAGCCTTTGATCTCGAAAAAAGGTGAGATCCTCCTTCGAGCTTCTCTTCGGCCATCAATGGCATCTTGGCTTTTGGCGCATCATTTGTCGCGTTTTAACTTGTAACTCACTCGTCTTGCATTGCTGAGCATTTTTGCCTTTGATCGCATGTCATTTCATTGCCTAAATCATCGAGTCCACCCCCATCATGATCGACTGGCCGTGAACTCTATAGCCCCTTCTAGACCAAACCGAAGCTCCGCGATGGTCAGGTAAGTCTGTTCAATCTCATGTGATGCTTCTTGATTGATTAATAGGCCTAGATATCGCTAGAAACAGTTAGGACGATAACTCGCCGGAGATTAGCTTCGGCCTTGAGTTGCGGGTTTACGAAACTTGATCCTGCTGTGCTGAGTATGATATATGTTATAGAGCTCGTCAAGATGAATCATTTAGCGTTGGTTTCGCGTCAATCGGATATCTGTAGGCCAAGATGTGGCCTTCCGACGAGGCGTCGACGAGAAAGAGCCGGCGCCGATCGTCTTCTGCGGCAGGGCTGTTGACCGGTCAACGAAAGTTGACCAGTCAACGCCCATGTGGCTCTGACGTGGCGCCCACGTGGCAGCCACGCCAGCCATTCGGTTATAACCGAAAAACAAACTTGATCGGACGATGGTAGGTGTGCCACCTGTCGCGATCTCGCTTTTTCAGAAATAAAAAATGATTTTCACAAATAAAAAATACCATGGATCGAGCGGTCAAGATTCAATCTTGCCTTTCAATCGTGGCCATCGGTTGCTTACCTTAGATCAGGCCGTCCATCAGTCGACAAGTGGCGCAATCAGGGGCGTTGGTTCAAGTTAAGCGGGAAATTGAAAATTCAAGCGAGAAGGCTAAAGTGGCGTCGCTTTGAGGTGGATGGATCCGGGCCGGGCCGGTCATGCGTGGGTCGCGGGCCGGGTCAACCGACCCGGCCCGAATAACATTTTTTTATATAAAAAATAGGAAAATGATTTTAAAAATAAAAAAAATCAGAAAAATCCTAGAAAATTCCAGAAAATTCCAAAAAAATGTGGAAAATTTGTGAAAAAATCCTAGACGCTCCAGAAATCCCCAAAAATCGAGGATTGACCACAGACAACTGGTCAACCCTATTTTTGGGGTTTCTTATCCGTTCTTTCGAGACTTGACGATATTACCCTTTAGGGGTAAGTCGCCTCTGTTGTATATGCGAGATGAGGCCGATAATACCAAGGTAAGAATTAGGGTCGGGTAGGCGACTAATTCTTAGTCTTGGATTTTCGAGTTTCGTCCCTTTTCTCAAAATGACTATTTTGCCCCTCAATGGGAAAATCGTCTTTCTTGTCTCAATCGAGTCTTGAAAATTGCTTAAAGTTAGGGTTTGGGTCAGGTGGGTGACCAACCCTAATATTTGAGATTTTCAGTTCTCATCTTTTGTCCAAAATGATGACTTTACCCCTCTAATGGTAAAATCACTCTTAAATCCCAGAAAAATCCTGAAAATTCCCAAAAAATGGGAAATGGATTGGATTGATTACCAATCATATTCCCCCGTCTTTTGACTTCCCAATTCATCTAAAATCACAAATTTGCCCTTTCGAGGTGAATTGTCCCCGAATTGTTCAAAATTACGATTCTGCCCCTCATGGGCGAATCATGTCAAAATCATTCCTAAACCTTGATTGGTATTTCTCTGGGCTAATAGGGCCTCATTAGGGATGCCATGCTGCTTTCATGTGTTTTATCCGCATGTACTGGATCCTTGATTTGCGCATTTACTTTTAATGATTATGAGTGATAGGATAGCCAATCTCATCTGCATGAACTCCTAGATTTAGGATTTGTACCCCACTCGTATGTATGAAATCCTAGGATCAGATAAACCATTCAGCTTAGGTACCGAAAGGGCGTCAACTCTAGCAGTTGGCGTAACTAAGTCCCCGAACCCATTTCTCTGGTTCCCGCAGAATCGAATAGACAGTGCCCAACTATTCGCCAGGGTTTTCGATCGTACCCTCCAAGAAACGATTGGTGGCGACTCCTTGGCACGTACACGTATCACATGTCACTAGACCACACCAAAGGTCGACCACGTACATCCAGCCGTTGCGGTTTGGGTAATGGATCTTGGGAGAGGCCCGTGTCCGATCAGACAGCGATCGAGGGGCCCATTAGCCCCCTCGCCCGCGAGAGGGTCGCGACAGACTGGCGACTCCGCTGGAGACATATTCTAAACCAGAATCTCTGGTTTCGAATTCTAGAGGATTTGAGCCGATTAAAAAGTTGTTTGGTTTATCTGACCTTGTTTTCTGCTGATGCTCTCGAAGGTGAGGTACGTACGCTAACCATTGTGTTAGATATTTTTGCAGATTGGAGAAATAAGGGGTGGAGTGATTGTTAACATCTTTCCTGTAGGTTGGAGTTGGGAATGTATGTTTATCTTACGCATATACTGAAGCGGTGTTTGATACAAACTGCTGTGCATGACCTTGCATTGTGATGATCACGGCACATTGCACACACTGGCGGTCAAACCCCGCCTGCAACCACCCTTAGGTTACCTTAGATAGGGAAAGGGTGCGAAAGGATCTTGTGTTTGATGGCACTTGAGACTTTCGTATTCGTTCCCGCTCACAATCCGCATTGGCGATATCTAGCCCTCTTTGGTAGGTACCCTTGGGGAGGAATCTGCCTCATGTGGATTGTGGGAGCCTGAGCCATAGGTTCCTCACCTGATTTTTAATTTTTAGAGTATACCTACTTGTCTCATGCGCGTGTCTATGAATGGTTGGTATACCTAAAACCACATGTTGATACAGGGGGACATTCCACACTCCCCCAAGTATGGTTGGTAAGGCATTTATTTCCAATGTACTTTATTATTCCCTGCTCCATAATATGACTCACACATTACATACATTCATATGCATTCGCATAATGAAAATCACTCAAGTGACTAATTGAAACAACAATGATAATAGGGTAGGATGTCGCTGTTCCCTAAGAGTTCGACAGAGTTGGTAACCTTCGAGTACCTAAGGAAAGTCACTCGCCCTGGACCGAACACAATGTTGTACTTCACTAGATTCGTGCATGGTCGGGAGCTGACTGGGCGTAAGTTGGGATATGCCGAAGATTGCCAAACCCGTTACTATGTCGATAACCTCAGATTTAAGCGACAAGCGAACGAGATGTTTAAGAATTATTTGGAGATGAAGAGACAGCGTCGCAACCAGTTGGCCAGGGAGGCATATGCCCGTCGGAAGGCTGAACTACCGACTAAAGAAGGCATACCCATGATCACTTTTTGGGGAAGAAAGAGGCGCCCCGCGATCAGGACAAAGCCAAAACGCATCACACTCAAGAAGGTGAAACCCGAGAAGGCTTCTGAAGTCATCATACCATGGACCAGAGAATGGCCAGAGGAACTATGACCTTTCGACCAAAGCATTAACGACAACCCCTTACACTTGACTAGAGGAGAGTTCCCGACTAACTGCCATTGGGAAGAGGGGTAGACCTCTAGGAAAAGAGTGATTTAGATCCTCACATTCCATCGGCCTTTTATGGCTTTCTTGTTTGAAGATTCTCTCTTTACCTTTCTTTCATTAGGTATCCTGATTGTAATAAAAAGTTCATTCCACTTTGTTCATTTGATGTATTGACTAATGGAATGTGACATTACTATTTCCCTTAGTCACTGGAGTGAACCTGACTAAATTGCATAATTCACTTCCCTGAAATTCAAGTTAGGCTTTAAGTCAGGCCTTCGAGACCTGAAAAAGGTCATAATTTCTATTTTTTCAATTGAACTATGCAATTAAGTTAGCCTATGCATACCTCATGGCATCTACATGATCACATGTTTAAAATAATTTTTGACGATTGACTTTTCAAAATCGTTTGCATATTTTAGACTTGATAGGAAAGAATGATATTCAAGTGTTCAAAGTTCCCCGGGCCGAACTCCAGTCATGGTGGGATAGCATAAGCGAAGCCAGCCAGAATTATGCTAAATCACGATTGGGATATCTACTAGACCTGCTGAAGATTGAGTGCCCACCTGCCTTTATCCAAGCCACGACGCTCTATTGGGACCCTACCGCCGCTACCTTCTGCATGGAAGGACTGGAAATTACTCCCACCATTGAAGAATACAGCGCCGTCATCGGAGTTGAGTTCACTCACACGCTCGTCCGACCCCCTGTAGGATTTGAACCCTTGAGTCAATTAGCTGAATTCATTGACACAAGCCTTAACGAAGTCAAAGCGGATGCAAAAAGCAATTCTGGACGAATCTCCATGTCTTTCCTTATAGACCGATTTTCCCACCTCCCTGCTGCTAAAAGGACCAAATCTGGTAAAGCCTTTGTCTTGGCATTTTTCAGCTTTGTGCTATTCCCAATCTCATCTATCACCTTTGACCCTATCATGGCTGTAGTAGCCAGACAAGTCTGTTGTGGGTGGGATTACTCAAACATCATCCTTGCTGAAACTTTCATTTCCTTAAATCGCTTCAAGAAAAATAAAAATGGGATCTTTAGAGCCTCTAGTGATCTTTTGTATCTGTGGTTCACATCACATATCAGACAATTCCACATCCGCATGGGTTTCACCGAAATCAGCCCCGATGCACATCCTCTTAAAACCTTTGTCAGAACACATACACGTATTCCTAAGTTTAACTTCATAGAGTGGAAAAACTTCCTTAAAGTTCTAAGGCCCGAACAACTCCGATGGCGGCTAAGGTTACCAACGCTGGGCAAAGTCAGATTGGCCTGCGATGACAAAGGTCCAGTCCCCTTGCTAGGATTCACGGGCGCTACCGCATACTATCTGAAGAGGGTTATCCGACAGTTTGGGGTACTACAAGAGATCCCTTCTCCATCTCGACCTGGTATCTTTTCTTTTGACATACCTAGCAAGACCCTCATGGAGGAAGAGAAGGGACAGTTTGAAGCTAGGGTGGCATTCATCATACACTCTTTGAAGGATTCTCAGGCCGAAGAAATAAGTTGGCCAGAAAACATGACTCGTGAAGAAAACATTCATAGGGCCACTACAGAATACATTCAACACTTTAAAGCGACCAGACGGAGCCTTGTCGAGCCCTATATACCTGAATACATCGTACCGTACATACATGGAATAGAGCCGTACGTACCCGAAGACATGGGACCGCTGTCTTATTCAGAGGATGAGGAGCCCAAGACTGAAGAGGGGAATCCATACTGGGATGATGAGGATACCTTAGACCTCAAGCGTCCTAGACTTGAATAGGCTATTCTGTCAAGTGTAAAATAAGCAAATATTGTGATACCTCCTCATACATTCTCATTTTTTATGCTATTTTGGACACATGGGCATAAATGTGAACATGTTTTACGAATGCATAAAAACTATCGTCAGAAATTACGCTTCTTTTAATTTCATGAATTCTTTTGAGAAAATGATTAAAAGAATTACTTACATGAGGCTAAGGCTCACGAGGTAGCCCTTTTTCTCATCTACTGACAGAAAGCATGCAACTAAAAGAATTAACTACTTCTTTTTGTCAAGACAAAAGAAATACTCACTGGAATTCCTTCTGGAACAGGTACACTCTCATCACGGAATTACCAACATATTGTTTCCGTACTCGCCTTAAGATAAGAATGGAGCAACAAGAATTGACTCCGCGTGTGGGCATGCTAGAATCTCACATGACTGTTCTGGCAACTATGATGGCCGACATTAAGGCAATGCTGGAAGCCACCCAAGCTAAACAAATAATGGCTCATAACCAGAGCGAATCAGGTCATTCTTCTACACCTGATGCAGCTGATAAAGGGACGGCTGGAGATACTCGACGTACGGAAGAGGATATCCGTGACCCGAACATCCAGTTACGACAAAAAGCCTCCCCTGTTGTTATCAACCTCGAGAAGGAGGAGAAAGAGAAGCAGACTGTGAAGACTGAAGTGGAGGCTAAAAGATTGGCCAAGATCGAAGAATGCTTGAGCAACCAGGGCTATGAGTTAGCCCGCTTCGATAAGATATCTCCTTTTTTCTAAAGTAGAGACTCCTCCTGACTACAATGAACCAGACTTCATGAGGAAGTATAACGGGACAGGCTGTCCCCGTGCCCACCTCAAGTATTACCTGCGCAAGATGGCGCACTATTCGGATTATATTCCACTACTAATGAACACGTTCCAAGAGAGTTTGGCTGGCGTCGCTCTGGCTTGGTTCATTGAACTAGACCTAGAAGATTATGATGGGTTGGAAGATCTTGCGGAAGACTTCCTCAGACAGTATAAATTCAACACGGCTACAGCCCCAACAAGGGAAGACCTTCTACGAACCTCGAAGGCAAAGGGTGAATTAATCAGAACATATGCCCAGAGATGGCGAGCTTTGGCTACCCAAGTAAAGCCATCAATCCCAAAGGATGAGCTAATTGACTTATTCCTAAAGGCACTCCCCTACGAGTACTTCGACAAGCTGAACACTTCCGGATGTCAAACATTTGCACACTTGATTAAGGTGGCTAAAAGACTGGAGTGGGCCTTAAGAGAAAGGAGGCCTCATGAAGCTTCTACTAGGAAATAGTATCCCTTAAAAAAGGAGAGAGAAGCCGGACTCGACATAGCATTCATACCGGACCCCCACAAGCCCAAGCCGTTTGGCAATTCTAATCAGACCAAGGGAGGAACGTCCTGGTCGGCACCGAAAGTGCAAGAGCCTAGAGAAGGCAACCCCAAAAGCAGTTCTCTCAACTCCCGAGGCCTCTATCCAACTTGCTCCCGATGCTGCTAGAGCAGCGCCTGGTGGCAAAAGAACCGCCTATGACAAGCCCTGTTAAGTATCCTGGCTTTGACGAGAGCCAGACATGTGTCTACCATATAGGCGAAATGGGACATAATGTGGATAACTGCTATATCTTTAAGCTGAAGGTGCAAGCTCTGATTGACAGTCAGATTCTGAAGTTTGACAATGTGGCTCCAAATGTGCAAGAAAACTCACTCCCTGATCATCAAGCAATAGGAGCAATATTCACTAAAGAGGAGGAAGACTACCTTAAGCTGAAAGTGGACGTGCCTAAGATGACCAACATACTGGCGGTCGCTTCACTATACCCAAGAGGAGGGGAAATCTCTACTGACATGAAGAAACTATGCATCGCCAAGATGATGAGCTTGGGAAAAATATCAGGCGTTACTGATGAAGAATTCGAGAGAGTCAAGGCCTCTCTAATCATGGTGGGAGGTCAATTTGTGATCGAAATTGAGCAAGGAAACATGTTAGACAGCCCATACAAGGAGCTGACAAGCAGTCTCAAACCAGTCACTAAACCAGAAGAAGAATTCAACAAAGATGAACTGGAGGACAAGAGGCGAAGTCTAGTAGATCACAGATTTATGGCCAACGCGCTTGAAATGGGTGAAATTGTAGACAATCTTGGTCAAGATTCTGGGGGGTACAACTTCAAAGTGAAATATTCAGCCCCTCCTAGCTTTTATCAGAAAATTGAGGATACCATACCAGACGGATGGGGAAGTATGGATGATCCCGCTCAACCAGAAACCTCGAAGGACATAGGAAAGCTTTTTACAAAAGACTTTGACGACACTGTATCATGATTGAAGCCGCTACGACTGTGGTAATCAGATTGGAAGGACTGGATAGCCTGAGTAGGGTGGAAGATTGCCTGATCAAACCTGTTGTGATCCGATTGCCTAAAGAGGGAGCAGATGATACAGCTAAACTAGAGGAATGCGGCCCAACGATGGTAACCATAAAAGTCCCTCCAGTAGAGGAATATGACCCTAAAGCAGTCCATTGGGACTATGGGACGAAGGAAGTAGATGCAGTAATGAGGTCTGGACGATTTTATGCCCCTAGGGAAGGCGAATCCGAAAAAAAAAAGGAGGTCTCGAAGGAAGACGCAGAAAAGCTCATGTCGATCATTAAGACCAGCGAGTTTGAAGTAATAGAGCAGCTGAGGAAGATGCCAGCTCAAATATCATTGCTAGATTTATTCATCAACTCAGAGAAGCACAAGAACGCACTGTTGAGGATACTCAACGAAGTACATGTCCCTGAAACGATTAATGATGTACAATTAGGAGATTTTGTAGGGGCAATCCTCCTAAAAGATCAATTGAGCTTCTCTGATGAAGACTTCCCCATGGAAGGAAGAGGGCACAATAAGGCCTTGTACATCTCTGCCCAATGTAACGGGAAGAGAGTGGCGTATATATTAATCGACAATGGATCCGCCTTCCACATATGCCCATTAGCTACCTTGAGGAGTTTAGGCATCAAAGAAGAAATGATTAAAGCCTCCAAAACGGCAGTGAGGGCTTTCGATGGGATGAAGAAGACTGTGGTAGGTGAGATTGAGCTTGATGTATTCATCGACCCGACAAAATTCTCTATAAACTTCCAAGTAATGGATCTACCCAGTGCATTTGGGTTCCTGCTGGGAAGACCTTGGATCCATATAGCAGGAGCCGTCCCTTCAAGCTTACACCAAAAAGTACTCTTTGTAGTGGATGGGAAGGTGATTACCGTACATGGAGAAGTCGACCTCCAGACGTACCAGAACAGCGCCATTCCCTACGTTGAACCTGAAGTTAAAACCGAAGCAAGCTATCATTCCCTAGAACTGGTAGCGACAGTTCATACTCCGGTAGGGACAAGGTTGAAGGCCCCCTACATCTCTGAAGCCAATCTTTTACCAGCTAAGATGCTACTGGCATATGGGTTTAACCCTGAAAAAGGTCTAGGTAAACACGGTCAAGGGATAAATACCCCCCTGCAGTTAAAAGCTAACCAACATAGAATAGGCTTGGGGTACCAGAAAGATCATATGGATGAGTCTGTCCCAAAGACAACAGGCCGAGGCCGAGGCAAGAGCCTGGGATGCCGTGAAAGCCAGAGCAACTCAAAGGGTTCATTCATTGGTTAGCTTGGAAAGGCGGATCGAACATATTCAATAGTCCTTTGAACGCTTATTTTAGAAAAGATTCCGGGTGGTTGTCAGAAGAGGATATCACTCCGACAATAGAACCAGATCTGGCAAACCCATTTCTTGAAGACAACTCTGTGAATGTCATCATAGAGTGGCTGAGTGATGAAGCCACTTCCTCTGAGTAAAGAAACTCTTCCCTTGTTTTTAAATACTGCATTTAGAACTTTCTGCATTTTATTACATTTTCATTCCTTATTATAGGTATATGGAAACGCCTTTGGATCTCCGGCCGTTGGTCCAAATAGCGCAGCTTGTAACGCGGCCCATCTTACATTCAATAAAATCACGCAAGTTTTGTTAAGGACATATGGAACCACGAATCAGCCCGATGATGATGCTAGTCTTCCGCACAGAAGCTTGAGGCCTGATTTGCCATATGATTCCTAATTTTCAAAAGATTTCCACGGGGCCAGGATGTCCAATGGCATGAGGATTAGTCCCGTTTATACCTGTACTTATTTCGAAAACTCTTTTCGAAAAGACTTTCCATGATCATGCATGTCATTCTTAGGGAGTACGAACTAACCATACTCATGACATTTCAGGCATATCATCTCAAACATACATACCAGGTTGTTATGCGATTCGGATTTCCCCATTGACTGTTCTTACAGCATTGAGGAAGATGAAGACGAGGTTTATGCGTCTATCCGCAGAGAATGGAATGCGTTTGAGGAATCGATGTCTCCTACTTCAGAAGAACCGATCATTATTAATTTAGGAGATACCGTGAATATCAAAGAGGTCAAGATCGACGGACATTTATCCCGAGATGAGAGGCTCGAGTTCACTGAATTACTGAAAGAATATCAAGACATCTTTGCATGGTCTTACGCTGATATGCCAGGACTAGATCCTAAGATTATGGAGCATGCATTACCCACGGATCCCAGTATTAAACCTGTCAGACAAGGTAGCAGACGGATGAAGGCCGAGTTGGAAAACAAAATTAAGGAAGAAGTCATGAAACTTCTCAGGGTAGGCTTTATTGAAGCTATCCCATACTCAGACTGGATTGCAAATATATTCCCCGTCATGAAGAAGGATGGTAGAGTTTGGATCTGCGTGGATTACCGAGATCTGAATAGAGCGAGCCCAAAAGATGATTTTCCACTTCCTCACATTGATGTGTTGGTGGATAGTACGGCGGGTTATGAATTATTCTCATTCATGGATGGATTCTCGGGATACAACCAAATCTTCATGAAACGGGAAGACAAACCAAAGACTGCTTTTACCACACCCTGGGGAAACTTTTGCTATAAAGTCATGCCCTTTGGATTAAAAAACACAGGGGCTACCTATCAGAAGGCTATGGTCACATTATTCCATGATATGATCCCCAAAGAAATTGAAGTATATGTCGATGACATGATCGCCAAATCCAAGAAGGGGCAGGATCACATACAGGTGTTAAGAAAATTATTTGAGCGTCTGTGCAAATATAAGTTGAAGTTGAACCCTAATAAATGTGTGTTTGGGGCAAATTCTGGGAAACTTCTCGGATTCATGGTTAGTAACAGGGGCATTGAGATCGATCCTTCAAAGATTCAAGCCATCCATGATCTGTCAACTTCCTTCACAGTAAAAGAAGTGAGAAGCCTTCTGGGGAGACTGAACTATATTGCCAAATTTATCAATCAGCTATCTGATGTGGCTAAACCAATCTTCAAATTACTCAAGAAAGGCGCGAGAGTAACATTGGATGCCGAATGCAGTCAGGCATTCCAAAAGATTAAGAACTATCTAGTCACTCCACCGGTACTTGTGCCACCAATTCCTGGTCACCCATTGACCTTGTATCTAACTATACAGGAGGAATCTTTGGGAGCCTTACTTTCCCAAACAGACCCGATAGATGGTAAAGAAAGAGCCATCTATTACCTAAGTAAGAAGTTCACGCCATCTGAAGCAAAATATATGCCAGTTGAAAGGGCCTGTGTAGCAACGGTATGTGTACTTCGTAGATTGAGGCAGTATACCCTACATCACCACATTCAGCTCATAATAGAAAACGATCTTGTCAAATACCTCCTGAAAAAACCCGCTTTAATTGGGAAATTAGCAAAATGGCAGGTGATGTTATCTGAATTTGACATTAAATGTTCTCCACAAAAGTCGGTAAAAAGAAGAGCTATAGCTGACATGCTGGCAGAAAACCCGTCAAGCGATGAGCCTTCTAAAGTAATAAAAACAGAAGATCAAATTCTGAACTTAGCAGAGGACAAGTGGGTCATGTATTTCGATGGTGCTGTTAATCTATCAGGGGTAGGCACTGGGGCAGTACTGATATCCCTCGATGATCAACATTATCCCGTGGCGGCGAAGATAACTTTTCCTTGCACCAACAACATCTTAGAATACGAGGCGTGTATTCTAGGCCTACGATTGGCCATTTCTATGAGAATACCTAGATTACAAGTTTATGGAGATTCCATGCTCATCATTTTACAGACACAGGGAGAGTGGAAGACAAAAGATGCAAAGCTCATCCCTTATCACGAATACCTTGAAGAATTGACACTTAAGTTCGAAGAAATGTCATTCGAGTAACTATCGAGATCTCACAATCAATTTGCAGATGCGCTAGCCACCCTGGCCTCAATGTTACAAATAACTGGAGGGTTGGACATAGAACCCCTAAGGATTGGCACAATTGAAAGGCCAGCCTACTGCATGCTAATCGAAGAAGAGTTTGACGGAGAGCCATGGTATGATGACATCAAAAATTATCTCTCAAAAAGGGAGTTTCCTGAAGGATGTCAGGCAGGAGACCGGAGATACATAACCAAGATGGCCAGCAAATTCTTCCTCAGTGGACAAATTCTGTACAAAAGGTCATTCGACTCTACTCTGTTGAGGTGTGTAGATGCCAAAGAAGCAAATATTCTCATGAAAGAGATCCATGAAGGTATATGTGGGCCTCACATGAACGGCCACCTCCTCTCCAGGAAGATCATGCGGCTTGGATATTATTGGATGATCATCGAATCAGACTGCTGTCAGCATGTCCGGTCATGCCACCAGTGCCAAATATATGGTAATAAGATCAATGCACCCCCAAATGAACTACACCAAATGTATGAAGTTTGGCCTTTCTCTATGTGGGGAATAGACATGATAGGACCTATTAATCCTGTGACCTCAAATGGTCATCGCTTCATCCTGGTAGCGATTGATTACTTCACAAAATGGGTAGAAGTCAGTTCTTACAATAATGTCACTGCAAGAAATGTGGCAAGATTCGTCAAAAGAGACATCATCTCTCGGTATGGTACCCCTCAAGCAATCATCACAGATAATGGATCCAACCTGAACAACAAGATTGTCGATGATCTACTGGATCACTTTGGTGTTCGACATCTAAATTCATCCCCTTACCGCCCGCAGATGAATGGGACAATGGAAGCAGCCAACAAAAACATCAAGAATCTTGGCTAAAACAGCAGAAAACTACAAGGATTGGCATGAAAGGTTGCCCTTCACCTTAATGGCTTACCGAACATCAATCAGAACTTTTACAGGGGCAACTCCCTACAGTCTGGTGTATGGGATGGAAGCAGTCCTACCCGTGGAAGTTAAGGTCCCCTCTTTGAGGATCTTATCAGAGGGTAAACTCTCCGAGTCAGAGTATTCCAAACACAGATATGAACAGCTGAATTTAATAGACAAGAAGCGTCTTAAGGCCATTTGTCATGGACAAACTTACCAGAAGAGGGTAGCTAGGTCATTTAATCGAAAAGTCAAAATCAGGAATTTCGAAGTGAATGACTTGGTAATTAGGAAGACTTTGCCGAGTACTATCCATCCGGGAGGCAAATTCACCCCGAATTATGAAGGTCCCTATATTATCAAGAAGATTCTCACGGGAGGAGCATTGATTCTTGTAAACTCCGAGGGAGAAGAACTGGGGCACCCTGTAAATTCAGATGCTGTGAAGAAGTATTACCCGTGAAATAAAATCAGATTCTAGTCATGTGGCTCATTCCAAATTGAGCCGAGTCATCATAACGGTCATCGCATAAGCATATCATGCATCCATGCATACACTAGCATGTGTTCAGTATTGCAGGACTCTAGGAAGCAAGATTCATTCAAACAAAACCTTGAAAAAGAAGGTCCTCGACGCCGAGTACCAGGTGATATGTATCTGTTCCACCAAGGATCAAAACCTCTTTCACTCACGAGAATATTTCTTCTGTCCTACATACAGGAATGTTTGAGGAAGACAGAAGATGGCAAAAGAAGAGCATGGTAAAGTATCTCTCACTTTCGATAAGATGAAAAGAACGAGGAAATGAACATTCGCATACCAAGGCTCAGGAATAAACATTATTTCTTGAGAATGAATTCCTCGCATTTACTGCATGCCTGCAAAAACCAGAGGTTATCCCAAACATGATCAAAGCATGCATGATGCATCATGGGAATCCCCTGCAAAGTAAAAAGCTTGGAGAAAACAAAATGATTTTTCCAAAAAAAGCATGGCTTGCTTAGTACATCTAGCAGGAATGTTCTTCCAGACGAAAGGCAAACTCTAGCCAAACACGTCCCCCATAAACTCGAGAGGCGAGGGAAGGGTGAGAACAGGAAACCCTGAATCTGAGGATGTAAGGGCCCTTCGCATCGATTACATGAATTAAGATGACGGAGGCATTCATTTCTATATCCAAAACACTACAGGTAACCATTGATAACCCCTCGAACGGCGGTTTCATTCTTTACCCATGTCAAGAACTACCCCACATTGGGACAAATTAAAGATACAACCGACGGTACCAGGAGGTAAATGATTAGAAATCCTCTTGCTCAGACTTGCATCAATCTTCATGTGTTGCTTGTCATTTTAACTTCTATGGTAATTCAGGTGCTTTGAGATGACGAAAAGCATTCGTTTCTCTATCCTATACACTTTTACCCTTTGCGCAGCCCAGTTGAACCTATGCATTCATTTCGCGAACCCGTTGGTGATCATTGCATATTCCAAGATGAAAGCAACATCACTCTCAGAACAGAAGAATTCAGAGGATAGGATTTATAAAAAATTTCCTAGTGATGAGATCCAAAGTGTATGTCTATGTCGCGACCCTCTCCCGCGAGGCGGAGGCGGGGAGCGGGCTAATGGGCCGCCCGATCGCTGGCTTGATCGGACGCGGGCCTCTCCCAAGGTCCATTGCCCAAATCGTAACTGCTGGATATACGTGGTCGACCTTCAGTGTGGTCTAGTGACATATGATGAGTGTGCATGTCAAGGAGTCGCCACCAATCGTTTTACGGAGGGTACGATCGGAAACCCTATCGAATAGTTGGGAGTGGTCCATTCGATTCTGCGGAAACCAAAGAAGTGGGTTCGGGGACTTAGTTACGTCAACTGTCAAAGTTGACGCCCTTTCGGTACCTAAGCTGAATGGTTTATCTGATCCTAGGGTTTCATACAGATGAGTGAGGTACTGATCCTAAATCTAGGAGATCATGCAGAAGGGAATAGCTACCCTATCACTCACAATCATTAAAAGTAATGGCGCAAATCAAGGAATCAGTACATGCGGATAAAACACATGAAATCAGCATGGCATCCCTAGTGAGGCCCTATTAGCCTAGAGAAATATCAATCAAGGCTTAGGAGTGATTTTGGCATGATTTGCTCATGAGGGGCAGAATCGTAATTTTGAACAATTCGGGGAATATTTACCCTTAAAAGGGTAAATCTGTCATTTTAGACGGATTGGGAAGTCAAAAGACAGTGGAAATAGGATTGGCCATCAATCCAATCCATTTCCTATTTTTCGGGAATTTCCAAGATCTTTCTGGAATTTTCAAGTGATTTTACCCTCGGAGGGGTAAAATCGTCATTTTGGACAAAGACGGGAACTGAAAACCTCAAATATTAGGGTTGGTCGTCCACCTGACCCAAACCCTAACTTTAAGCAATTTTCAGAACTCGATTTAGACAAGAAAGACGATTTTCCCATTAAAGGGCAAAATCGTCATTTTGAGAAAAGAAGCGGGACTCGAAAACCCAAACCTAAGAATTGGTCGCCTACCCGACCCTAATTCTTACCTTGGCATTATTGGTTTTATCTTGCATACACAGCAGAGGCGACTTACCCTTAAAGGGTAATGTCGTCGAGTCTCGAAAGAACGGATAAGAAACCCCAAAAATAGGGTTGACCAGTTGTCTGTGGTCAATCCTCGATTTTTGGGGATTTCTGGAGTGTCTATGATTTTTCCACAATTTTTCCACATTTTTTGGGAATTTCCTGGAATTTTCTAGCATTTTTTGGATTTTCTAAGGTTTTTCTGATTTTTTTATTTTTAAAATCATTTTCGGAATTTTTTATTTAAAAAATATTATTCGGGCCGGGTCGGGTGACCCGGCCCACGGCCCGCGGACGTCCGGCCCGCTCGGACCCGTACCGAAAGGGCGCCGTATTACCTCTCCCGCTCAAATTTCAACTCCCGCCCAAATCAAATGAGCGGCCCTGATTGCGCCACGTGTCGACGCACGAACGGTCTGATCTGAGGCTAGAAACCGACGGTCCTGATTAAAACACCCGATCGAACTACAGCCGTCCGATCTAAGGGATTTTTAATTTTCTAAAATCATTTTTTATTTCCGAAAAAGCGAGATCGCGACACGTGGCACGCCTACCACCGTCCGATCAAGTTTGTTATTTTTTTATTCGGTTTTAACCGAATGCGCTGACGTGGCTGCCACGTGGGCGCCACGTCAGCGCCATGTGGGCGTTGACCCGGTCAACCGTCGTTGACCGGTCAACGACCCACCGGAGAAGACGACCGGCGCCGGCTCTGTCTCGCCGGCGCCTCGTCGGAAGGCCATATCTCGGCCTTCCGATGCACAAATCCCGCGAAATCAACGCCGTTAGACTTGTTTCATCGAGCTCTACAACATACCGAAGCCTTGACGCAGCAGATCAACATCTCCTCCATGTGCAACCTCCGGCCGAAGCTATGCTCCGGCGACTACCCGTCCTAGCCGTTGCTAGCGTTGCCTAGCTAAAAAAAACAATCAGGGAGCATCACCGAGGGTTGAGGAGACTTACCTGGCCATCGGGAAGGCTCGGTTTGGTCCAAAACGAGCCGTGGACCTCGTGGCCGATCGGACATGGCAGGGGGGCAGACCCGGCGATTCCGGCGACGAAATGACATGGGATCAAAAGTGAAAATGCTCAGGAAGGCGAGACAAGCAGATTGAAACCAAAATCGCGGCCAACGGACGGCTCTAGCTCAAGTTGCCATTAAAGGCCGAGCTCGAGCTTGGAGGAAGATCTCACCGTTTTTCAAGATGAAAAGACGTTCGGAAGGGTTCGATAGCTTCTCCGGAGTTCAAAGAAGTCGAATATGGCCGTCGCTGGCTTCGGTTTCGCCGGTGATGATCTGGCGAAGCTTGCACAGGTTCGGCTGCCTCTTTCTCTCTCTACAGACTCTCTCTCTCTCTCTCTCTCTCTCTCTCTCTCTCTCTGTTCGCCAGCTCTCTCTTGCTCTCTCCGCGGGTTCATTTATTGCCTGCGGACGTTCGGTTCCTCCTCCCCAAAATCGACGACGAGCTCCTCTCCCGCCGGCTCTCTCTCTCTCATCGTCTGTCTCTCTCTCGCTCGTCTCGCCCTCTCTGTTTCTTTTGCGAGCCCTCCCCTTTTTCCTCACTCTCTGGTCGTTTCTTTTCTTTCGCGCGTTTGTTGGCGAACGCCCCCTCACCAACTGACTTCCCTTCGCAACTGACTTCCCCCTCCGTTCTGTTTTCTGTTCGTCCATGCGCGAAGAGGAAGAGAACAGCTCTGTTCTCTTGGTTTGGTCAACTGGGTTGACTGGGTCGGGACAACCCGACGCAGTCGACCCGGTTCTACTTTCTTTGTCCGAATTGGACGCCCATATGTGTTGAGATCACAAAATTGACGCTAAAATTGGGTTCCATGGCACAGACTCCATCTAGAAGATGTAAATTATGGCTAAATTGGTTTTAATTTGTGTGAAAACCCCAAATTTAAGGCAAGATCCGAAATCGATTTTCGTCAAATTGAGGCCCCTAATGGACGAATCGACCCCAATTGAGCCCACCATTAGACTCAGGGGATCGAATACTATAGGGAGGAAGTATTGGGATTCTATGGGTGTCCCTCAGAAAAGTTTAATTTCGGAATTAGCATTATAGGGACTAAAATGAACAAGATTTTATGCAATTAGGTCCCTAAGGCCAAAATTGATCAAATCAGCGCACAATTGAACCAAATTGAAATGTGGGGCAATCAATTCGAATGTCAAGATTCGGAAAATGCAAAAGATCGCAAATAGAAAGACTCAAAACATATTTTTTGACAAATTTAACCCTGTGCGTTACAAAGAAACACACAAGATTAAACTTGAATTTCGACTCTTGATGAGGTCAAAATGACAAGGGATTTAAAAGAAAAATATTGACTATTTTCCTATATTTTTGTGACCTCAAATTCTATTTTTGTTGATTTTTCTAGTATTTTCCTATTTTCTAAAAATACTAAAAAATATGAAAAATATGAAAAATTATTTTTTGGTCAAGAATAGTTCCTTGGGCTTGGCCAAGGCCACCAAAGTTGATTTTGTAATTTTTTTGACTTTTTATGAATTTTTTATGATTTTTCAAAAATAAAATTGAAAAAGACTAGATCAAAAATCAGGTGTCAACAACTGCCCCTCTTTGAGAGGAATCTCGCGAGAGGTTTCTCTCAAAGACAGGTGACACCTGAATTTAGTCCGACTCAATTGGGGAAAAGAAAAACGAATCCTGACATTCAATCTTTCTTGCTTTGCTGGTAAACGCTCTGCTCTTCATTCTTTAGCTGAAGTGAGAGAGAAAGTAGAGAGACCCACCTGTTACTTACCTGTTGATTACCTGCCTGAAGCTCGTACGGCATGCGCGGTGTACAGCGGGTTCAAGTGGATACCTAGGGACTCGTCTTTTGAGTATCCTAGGGCGAATAAACTCTAGCCTGTATGGTAGGCCGTACCAGTATGGGATTCCTACACTTGACAGGAACCTGTGAATGACGCACTCAGTCTCTTAGGGATTGTCGGGATTTTGATCCGTATGGTGGATCAGACCATGAATAGGACTCCTTTCTGCTAGGAACCTATGGATGACGCACCCAGTCTCTTAGGGATTGTCAGGGTTTTGATCCGTATGGTGGATCAGACCATGAGTAGGACTCCTTTCTGTTAGGAACCTATGGATGACGTACCCAGTCTCTTAGGGATTGTCAGGGTTTTGATCCGTATGGTGGATCAGACCATGAGTAGGACTCCTATCTGTTAGGAACCTATGGATGACGCACCCAGTCTCTTAGGGATTGTTAGGGGTTTTGATCCGTATGGTGGATCAGACCATGAATAGGACTCCTTTCTGCTAGGAACCTATGGATGACGCACCCAGTCTCTTAGGGATTGTCGAACATTTTGATGCGTCAGGGGGATCAGGCCGAGAATAGGATTCCTCTCTGCTAGGAACCTATGGATGGCGTACCCAGTCTCTTAGGGATTGTCGAACATTTTGATCCGTCAGGGGGATCAGGCCGAGAATAGGATTCCTCTCTGCTAGGAACCTATGGATGACGCACCCAGTCTCTTAGGGATTGTCGGACATTTTGATCCTATATTCTAAGGAATTAACTAGGATTCATACAAGTGAGGTGTGCCTAACCTTTAGGCTTCACCAAATGAGCTATTCTGGGTTTAGGGGTTACCTAGAACCTCACAGAAAGCAGATTCCTAAAATTGTCCTTTCGACATGCGAGGCGTTATTCTAGGATTTGGGGATTCCAAGTATCCTGCAGAAAACTTAAACCTGCAAAAACTTTGATAAGATTCTTCTGGGATCTAGGGGTTACCTGAAATCTCGCAGAAAGACTATCTTGAATATTGTCCTTTCGACATTGAATGTAACATTCTGGGACCTGGGAGCTCCAGGTATCCTGCAGAAAGTTCCAACCTGTAACACTGGGATCTCACACAGGGATATAATTTCAAACATTGTCTTCTTGACATGGGAGGTGACATTCTGGGATCTGGGTACTCCAGGTATCCTGCAGAAAACTCAAACCTATAAATTTGAAATCTCACAAAGGGATGATTTCGGAGATTGTCCTTTTGACATTGGAGGTGACATTCTGGGATCTGGGGACTCCAGGTATCCTGCAGAAAGCTCAAACCTATAAATTTGAAATCTCACAGAGGGATGATTTCGGAGATTGTCCTTTTGACATTAGAGGTAGCATTCTGGGATCTGGGGACTCTAGGTATCCTGTAGAAAGCTCAAACCTATCAATTTGAAATCTCACAGAGGGATGATCTCGGATATTGTCCTTTTGACATTGGAGGTAGCATTCTGGGATCTGGGGACTCCAGGTATCCTGCAGAAAGCTCAAACCTATAAATTTGAAATCTCACAAAGGGATGATCTCGGAGATTGTCCTTTTGACATTGGAGGTGACATTCTGGGACCTGGGAGCTCCAGGTATCCTGCAGGAAGATCAAACCTACAAAATTGTTCATAAGAATGTGTTTTCCTGAGATATGGAATTACCAGGGATCTTGCAGGAAAATAAACTTAAAAGCTCTTCTTCACAGAGCAAGGCATCTTTCTAGAATCTGGGGTTACCATGATTCCTATAGAAGTTTAACCAAGAACAATAGCATTCTAGAATCTGTCAGAAGCTCAGGCATATAAACTTTCCTTCTTAGAGAAATGTGTCATTCTGAGACCTGGGGTTACCAGGGGTCCTGCAGAAGTTTAAACTTGAAATATATTCTTCACAAAAGAAGTAGCATTCTGAGGTCTAGGGATACCAGGGGTCCTACAGAAGCTTGAACATGTAAACTCTTTCTTACCAAGAGAGGTTGTGTTCTTCTGAGATCTGGGATTGCCAAGAATTCTGCAGAAGTTTAGACATGTTAAACGTTTCTCACCAAGAGTGATACGAGCCATTTTAGGAGCTGAAGTCATCAAGAATCTTGCGGAAGCTCCAACCTGAAAATTTTCTTACTAAAGGCACATCAATGGTCTTTAAGTGACATCTGATGTCAAACTGACAGCACTTTATGACTTATATCATAGTCATGAAAAAAAATTTCAATGAATGCATTACGATGCTGGAGGTTATCCAAAACACCTTGCAACATACGAAAGTGATCAAAAATTCCTTGTGGGGAAAGTTTGAAACAAACAATCTGAAATTACCAAAAGAGTTTGGTTAAAATGTCCAACGGAGTATTCTCATCAAAGAGGACTTCTCACCGCTTTGAGATAATGGTCTTTTACCAAGAATGCGCTCGAACTTCCTATCAAACCTGTGCCTAGGGTTCAGGATCATTCGCAGTGAATACACCTCGATCGATCAGGAGGACTTCCAAGGGACCGTAATGTTGGGCTTGGTCAACGGTTTTCAAAGGGGACTTGCGTGCAAGTCAAGGCTTTCGAAGAGAAGTCTTCAATGTCTGCTCTCGGTTTACAAGTCAAGAAACCTGCAAAATGAGAAAGAAATAATCTTGCTCGAACTTCTTCGAGCTAAGCTTAGACATTAAACCCTATGTCAATCCAAGCGCCTTAATCAGAAAAGGCTTTTCAGGGTTGTAACGTAGGTAGGATTGGGGACCCAAAAAAAAGGCTTGTTTTTGGCTCAGAATACGCGAAGGGTTTAACATTGGTGATCACTGCAAGTTTGCCGCTGATCTTGTCCGTTCTGGTTCGAAGAGCGTCTTCAGTCTTTGAAGTGCATTAGTAGTCTTTGAAGAGCATTGTCAGTCTTCGAAACGCACATTTGTCTTTAGAGAATATCTCTTTCATGTTGAGACTGTGTCAACATCTTGTCTACACTTTCATCATCTGAGTGTGACATAATCTGGGAGTATCCTTTGCTGTCCAGCTCCCTTGGGATTTTCTTTTACAATCAGATCTCACTAGTGACCTATACAAAGGTATCATGCCATCTTTTGGCATTTACAAAGTCAAACACATGATTCACAAGTGTACAAGTATTCGGATGGGCATTGGCCTTGCTTTTACCAAGCACTTTGTTTTTTCTTGATGCCCAGGATCGAATTTTTCTCTCTTTTTCTTTTTCTCATCTTTTGTCGAAATCCCACCTTTTCTTTTCTTTTGGGGACCATAATTTTCAAATGAGTGTGCTAGATGTACAACTTGAATCTCAGCACTCAAACATTAATCTAGGAATTTTTTACAAATCCTGTATTTTGAACTCTTCCGCTTTTGAAGTGATGTCGCTTCCACCTTGGAATATGCAATGATCACCAACGGGTTTGTGAAATGAACGTATAGGCTCAACTGGGCTGTGCAAAGGGCAAAAGTGTATAGGATAGAGAAACGAATGCTTTTCGTCATCCTAAAGCACCTGAATTACCATAGAAGTTACAATGACAAGCAACACACGAAGATTGATGCAAGTCTGAGTAAGAGAACTTCTAACCATTTACCTCCTGATACCTCTGGACGTACCTCCAGTTTGCCCCACTGTGGGGTGGTTCTTGACAGGGGTATAGAATGAAACCGTCGTTCAAAGGGTTATCAATGGTCACCTGTAGTGTTTTTGATAGAGAAGCGAATGCCTCCGTCGTCTCGATCCATGTAATCACTGCGAATAACCCTTACGTCCGTAGGTCAAGGTCTCGCTATCCTTACCACTCCACTTATCTCTTAAGTGTGTATGGGACGTGTTTGGACCAGGCTTGCCTCTTGTCTGAGGAAACATCCTTTTGAACGGTTTAAGCAACTTTCATTGGAAAAGTTCATTTTGCTTTCTCCAAAACTTACCCTCCAAGGGGATTTATGATGCACAATGCATATTTCAATCATGTTTAGATAACCTCCAAGTTTAAACATGAGTGCCAATGCCATGACTGTGAGAATTTTGCATTTTTATTGACATGATAATTGAATGCATGCTAGATTCTAAGAAGCCTTTCAAATTCTAGCAATAAAGATCCCGACAGTCTTAAAACCTAAGAGGTTGGGAAAGGAATACTTACCTGCCCAGCGCGGCTAGGGATCCCTGAAAAACATAAAAGGAATATGTCGGTGTATGCTCTCGAATTTCAGAAAATTAGAACGATACACCTTACCCTTAATCATGCACTCCAATGGAAGTGGATAGATTCATGAAAATCTGCATTTTTCTTAACAACACAAGATGGTTAAGTTGTTCTAAAACATCTTGAAATTCTCAGTTTTTGAAGAGAAAGGACTTGCACCTGACCATTGCGACAGTAAGTCCTCTTGATCATGCATTCCAATCTGAACGCCAATATGTAGATTATAGAAAACGGCCATTTCGACCTATGGCGATGACGCCTTCGTCTGATTGGGACAATGAATCCTGCTCGATGGCTTCATTCATCCTTGGAACGTCTTCCATGCCATTCTTCGGAGTTCCTTATTTCAAGGAAAAATGAATTCTTATCAAAATGTATGCTAAAGCATGTGGTGTGGAAGTGATACTTTTTACCCTCCACTTGATCTTATAGCCAAAGATCATTTCTTGAATGCTTGACTTCTGAAGCTGTTATCTCCCGATAATCATTCTGCCTTGAATTTGCGTCGGTGAGTTCTTTCCTCGTGAGTCCTTTTGAGTGCCATTAATTTTCTGTTGAAATTAGGGCAAATTCATATTAGGAGAAGGATCATTGAAGATCAAATTAGAACGACACAAAGTCACCCTTCACTCAAGTTTGTATCTTGAGGTTTAACTCTGATGTGAACGACTCTTCTATCACGTTCATTGATCCTGCTGGGAATGAAATGCCACTTTTTCCTCCAGTCACGTAGATGATCTGCTTGCCCCAGTTAGGCATGACTTGTCATGGCTAGGTAATGCTTGCCCCAGTCAAATGGTTCTATTCATTTTTTCATTTTCATGCGATCCCTTATCCAGTTTGGATTATCTCTTACTTGGATCTTCACTTGACTTTTCACCTTTGAAGTGTCGTCCTTCCGATGCTTGAGAAAGTCGTTTGCTTCATGCATCTTTGTCACTTGTGACCATCCTTGTGATGTTCTCCTCTTTGTTGGACTTCTGATAATGTCCTAATGGAGTATTCTGCCACAGAAAGAAATGATTATGCATTAGCAAATGCAAGAAAAAGGAGTAAATTGGATACGACACCCAACTACCCTTCTTTTGTCAATTGTCGACATTTATCTCTTGATTGAGTCCATTCCAATATTGTATGCTGATATGGACAACATTCGTCGAATCACTCTATCCATGCTTGAAGGTGTTGATAACATCAACAATCCATTTGCCCCAGTTGGGCGACGTTTGCCTTGGCCAAATGCCTTAGCACTTTTCATATCATTTGACGATTTCCAATCTTATTTGAAGAGGTCTTTGTACCTGTACATGAAGCAATGAGTATTCATCCATGTTTAACTTTACATAAATCACCAAGGAACGTGATACTCCCTTTGAGGTATTTGCATTTCCGTTGATCAAGGAAATCGTCTCTTTTGGTTCTAGTAGGGCATGTCTTTGACGTTTGCTGTCTTTGATCTTGATGACTTGCTCCAATATACTATCTTGGTGGCGCATCAGAATCTTGCCCCCAGCTTGGTTTCTTGACAGGAAAGGAGGGGCTTGCCCTAATGAACCTTCTTTGTTGGTTCTGGTTATTTATCTCAACCATCTGAATCTTCGATCATTTTTATCTACCTCTTGGCAGCTCGACATCTTTGAAATTTGTCGCATGACATCTTAACGACCTTCTTAGTAGTTCTGTGAACCTGAGTCTTTCATCTCGGGATAAATGTCCACCGATCTTGACTTCTTTGATATTTTCAATATCCCCCAAATTAACAGTAATCGGCTCTTCCGAAGGAGGAGGCGTTGATTCCTCAAAGGCATTCCATTCTCTGCGGATAGGCGCATAACCTTCATCATCGTCTTCTTCCTCTGTCCCATAGTCCCAGTGGACCGTTTTAGGATCGTACTTTCCTATCGGAGGGACTTTTATAGTTACTGTCGTCTGATAAGACGTCGCTGGTTCAGCTGTGCCGTCTTCTTCCTCTTCCGGCAATCGAATCAAAATAGGCTTGACTAGGCAATCTTCTACCTTACTCAAGCTGTCAAGCTCTTCCAGTTTAATTACCATAGTTATAGTGGTTTCAATCATTGACACAGTGTTGTCAAAGTCCCTTGAGGAGATTTCGTCTCTCAGTTGACAATGTTGGTCATCGTCGTCTAATACTGTTGATGTGGCAGATCTCGGGTATTCTCTTTTTCCTTTGAATACTTCAGCTAAACCCTACTGTTGATCATTTGATCTCTCTGTTTCGGCATACTGCTTTGTGCCAAGCTTAGTAACCCTCACTTGGTCGAGGATGACTCGGGTTCTTTTGAAAAAGGTTTTTTCCGGTTAAACGGGATCATCTATGCCTCTCTATCCGTCTGATATGATATCTTCCATTCTCTGATAGCGGCTAGGAGGAGCAGAGTACTTCACTTTAAAGTTGTACCCTCCACAGTCCTGACCCAGGCTGTCTATAATTTCACCTATTTCAGGTGCGTTAGCCATGAATCTGCGATCTGCTAGACTTCGCCTCTTGGCTTCCAGTTCGTCCTTTTCGAATTCTTCTTCTGATTGAGTGACCGGCCCAAGACTGTCTACCAGATTCTTGTGCGGGATGTCCCAGGTGCTACCCCATTCAGTTTTGATCATGAAATGGCTTCCTTCCAAAGATAGAGAAGTTTCGACTCCTTCGAATTCTTTATCGGTAATATCGGACATTATCCCCAAGCTCATCATCTTAGCGATACATAGTCTCTTCATGTCGGCAGAGATCTCTCCTGCTTTTGGGTATGATGAAGCGCTCCAGCTGGAGGTGGTTTTCCTCATCTTCAGTGAATATTGCCCCAATTGCTTGACGATCAGGGAGCGAGTTTTCCTGTACGTTTGGAGCCACGTTGTCAAATTTCAGAATTTGACTTGTCAATCTGAGCTTGTACCTTCAGCTTAAGGATATAGCAATCATCCACAGTATGTCCCATTTCGCCCATATGGTAGACACAAGTCTGGCTCTTGTCAAAATCAGGATACTTAACCGGATTTTCCCCAGGTGGTTCCTTTGCCACCAAATGTTGTTCTAGCAACATCGGGAGTAGCTTGGACAAAGGCCTCGGGAGTTGAGAGAACTGCTTTTGGGGTTGCCTCTTTCTAGGCTCTTGCTCTTTTTGGTGCCGACCATGAAGATCCTCCCTTGGTTGTTTTCTAGCAGAAGCTTCATGGGGCCTCCTTTCTCTTAAGGCTCATTCGAATCTTTCAGCCACCTTTATCAAGTGTGCGAAGGTCTGACATCCTGAGGCGTCTAACCTGTCGAAGTATTCGTAGGGGAATGCTTTCGGGGACAAATCAATCAGCTCATCTTCTGAGATTGACGGCTTTACTTGGGTCGCCAAAGCTCGCCATCTCTGCGCGTATGTTCTAATCAACTAGCCCCTTGTCTTTAAGGTTCGTAGAAGGTCTTCCCTCGTCGGGGCCGTAGCTGTGTTGAACCTATATCGCCTGAGGAAATCCTCTACAAGATCTTCCTACCCATCATAATCATCCAGGTCCAATTCAATGAACCAAGCCAGAGCGACGCCAGCTAGATTTTCTTGGAACATGTTAATCAATAATGGAACATAGTCTGAATACTGCGTCATCTTGCGTAGATAATATTTGAGGTGAGCACGGGGATAGCCTGTCCCATTATACTTCCTCACGAAGTCTGGTTCCTTGTAGTCAGGAGGAGTCTCCACCTTGGCGAAGGGAGATATCTTGTCTAAACGAGCCAACTCATAACCTTGGCTGCTCAAGCATTCTTCGATCTTGGCTAATCTCTTAGCCTCCACCTTGATTTTTACGGTCTGCTTCCCCTTTTTCCTCATTCTCGAGGTTGATAACAACAGGGGACGCTTTTTGTTGCGACGGGGTGTTCGGCTCACGGATATCCTCCTCCGCCCGTTGAGTATTTCCCGTCGTTTCTTTATCAGCTACATCGGGTGCAAGTGATGGATATGAGTTGTTTAGGAACTACTGTCTGTCTGGCTTGGGAGGCTTCCGGCATTGCCTTAATATCAGCCATCATAGTTGCCATTTGAACTATTTGGTATTTCCCTATCAAAGGAAAGAAGGTTCGTGTCAGAACAGCATACAAAATGGGCAATTGGAATTGATACAATTTACCCTTCGTTCCTTGGGTCTTGGCATTTTTCTTTCACTTGGATTCTTTTGCCTTGACCTGTCGACATCTTTCATATAAGTGATGCATGCATGATATGTATGATGCGAGTGATCTAAGATGATTCATGTTTGCAACGAAAAATTGATTTGTGCCTTTCACTCTATTCATAGAGAGCATTTCTTATCAAGCATGTCAATATATAAAGTTTGAATTCTTTCTTTTCGAATGCTCTTTTCAAAGAGACTTCTAACTGTTAAGAAACTTTTTCAAGTTTTCTCGAGAATTTTGCTCACAAATTGAGCCATTATGACGCTCTTGAAATCATCTATCTTAAATGCATGTGTGAGATGATATGAGAAATGGGTACTCCCTTTCTGTCATTTTGAAGTCGTTACTTCTTGGGTGTCTTGACTCTGTTCATCACCTGAGAGGAAAAAGATAGGAAATATTATTTCCACATCTGATTGAAACTTATTTAGGAACGATACGTCCTTTTCTACCAAGAGGGATGACTCGACATTGTTCTTCTTGGAAGCGTTGTTGCTATGGATTTCATTCCATTACGTTCCATGTGTGATAACTATTGTTTCAGGGACTTGCCCCACGTATCACCATGGCAAATCTGATGTCTTCGACTTCGGCATGCTTTCTGGATAGGGAAATGATTTGCTCCCAGCAACTGAATATTCCACCTTGAGTTAGCTGATTTAGCCATATGAAGCTCCATTGTATCACGCTAACGCCTTCCTTGTTGGTTGAGTCAATCACTTCCATGTCAGGTGATTTTGGCGTTTGACATTCTTCGATCTATTCTGACACATGTCTTCAACTATCATTTTCTGTATATGAAAGAGAAGCATCTCAGTCATTTGTATGAGATAGAATCAGAATAAGGGAGAATTTACTCCCTTTTGTGACATCAGAGGATAAAACTTCATCATAATTATCCGAAGGTCTCGGCATTTGATGTTGCACGATGCTCGACACTTTTTGGGTTCTGTCACTCTCCTTGAGGTTGGGTGATCTTTCGCCACTTTCGCTCTATTGATGCATTTCAATCTTTTTAGAGAGGAAGAAAAAATGTTTGACTTTTGATTATGAAAATCAATTACTAAAACAAGTACTCCCTCTTGATTCAAAGATGGGCAACGATCATCTCTTCATGGTCCTTTCGATTTGTCATGACTTCATGCCACTCCTCAAGCACCCTACTACTCGAGATCCACAAGTGTAGATTTATCTCTATTTGTGTACATTTACACCTTGAAGTGTTGCTTCGCAAATAAGCATTCAGTTTTCTTCATCTCTACATATAGAAAAGGAGATGATCATTTCATATCTTGAGAGGATTGAAATGAGGAACGATATACACCCTTTTATGGTTGAGTGATCATCAATCTCATGGTGGGAAACACGAGTATTTGTACTCCTTGAGACGTGCTTCAATTGGCGATCGTGCCATGTCACATTGGCCTCCAGTTTTGAGGGTTCACAATTGAGTCTTCTTTAAAGGAACAAATGTCGACCTCACACGATCCATTTATTTCACCTACATGACATGAGGAAGGAATACGTCAATTGTTGCACAAAAAGCTCTAATTGAAACGATCACAGATTTACTATCCCCAGGATTTGTTCAGTTTCCCTCATTTTGAGCATCAGAGATGAAGGAATGTTCCTTAACGGTCCCCACTCATTTTTTATAATCACCTGCAAGTGTGAGTAACCATGTCATCCTATAATCAAATCAATTTAATTTGGAACGAATACATCCTTTTCGACTTAGAGAGGTCGATCCAAATCAGGCATGCCCTTTTTTCATGTTGTCTTGTTCTGGGCTTATCATTGTCGATTCATCTTATTTTGGAAACCCCATGGGTGGCTCCTGATGAAGACGCATCTCCTTTCATGTTACAGGGAAAACAAGCCTCGCATCATTGGACTTCAGCCGTTTTGACCTGTTGGCAGAAGAAATAACCAAGCAAGTCAAGTATAACACTCGAAGCTTTTATTGGAACGATTACAGTTTTACCATCGTTCGATCACATCTCGCATGCGATTAGATGAATGAATCTTCAATAAATACATGTCATGCATAACCTGTCAGAAAGGAGACACACTTAGCATTTTACATAGCAAAGACATCTCTCAATGAGGTCGCCTCTCATAATGAAAGCGAGGCGACAATACATACCCCATAATCCCTACTTACGGGCATCTGATGTCCGCCAAGATTTCAAGATAAGATGATACGTCATTAAAAGATCGATCCATGGTCATCAATCAAACACCCATTTAATTCCAAACGTTTAATACGCAAACGGGGGCATTAATTTTGAAAGATTATTTTGTGACATTTTTCTTGTGAAAATCATGTGATCTTTGTTTTAAGAACTCACTATACAAAACGTGATTGTAAACATGGCCTTAACTTTATCCCCCAAAATCTTGAATTGGAAGAATTTTAGACAAAAAGAAATGTCATCTTAATCCATGATTGAAAATTTGGATGAACCATCTATTCCGTAGGGACGGCCTAGAAGTGTTCCCACTTTTGTATCTAAAATTCATTGTCAAAAACTTTCATTTGTAAACTCAAACACCCAGGGCATTCAGTTGATTTCCATGAATTTCTTATCATGAAATTTCGCTAGGAAATGAACAAGTAGAGGGAGAAGTCATACTTACAGTGATCAACGAGATTTTTTTTTTCTTTTTGGTTTTAGGTATACCAACCTCTCATAGACATGCGCATGAGACAAGTGGGGGGGTATTCTCTAAATATCGAAAATCAGGTGAGGAACCTATGGCTCAGGCTCCCACGATCCAAATGAGGCAGACTCCTCCCCAAGAGTACCCACTCAAGAGGGCTAGATATCGCCAATTTGGATTGTGAGCGGGAACGAACATGAAAGTCTCAAGTGCCATCAAACACGAGATCCTTTCACATCCTTTCCCTATCTAAGATAACCTAAGGGTGGTTTGCAGTCGGGGTTTGACCGCCAGTGTGTGCGATGTGTCGTGATCATCACAATGCAAGGTCATGCACAGCAGTTTGTATCAAAACACCGCTTCAGTATGTGCATAAAAATAAACATACATTCCCAACTCCAACCTGCAGGAAAAAATGTCAACAATCACTCCACCCCTTATTTCTCCAATCTGTAAAAACATCTAACATAATGGTTAGAGTACGTACCTCACCTTCGAGAGCATCTGCAGAAAACAAGGTTAGATAAACCAAACAACTTTTTAATCGGCTCAAGTCCTCTGGAATTCATAACCAGAGATTCTGGTTTAGAATAATTCCCCAGCGGAGTCGCCAGTCTGTCGCGACCCTCTCCCGCGAGGCGGAGGCGGGGAGCGGGCTAATGGGCCGCCCGATCGCTGGCTTGATCGGACGTGGGCCTCTCCCAAGGTCCATTGCCCAAATCGCAACTGCTGGATATACGTGGTCGACCTTCAGTGTGGTCTAGTGACATGTGATGAGTGTGCATGTCAAGGAGTCGCCACTAATCGTTTTACGGAGGGTACGATCGGAAACCCTATCGAATAGTTGGGAGTGGTCCATTCGATTCTGCGGAAACTAGAGAAGTGGGTTCGGGGACTTAGTTACGTCAACTGTCAAAGTTGACGCCCTTTCGGTACCTAAGCTGAATGGTTTATCTGATCCTAGGGTTTCATACAGATGAGTGAGGTACTGATCCTAAATCTAGGAGTTCATGCAGAAGGGAATAGCTACCCTATCACTCACAATCATTAAAAGTAATGGCGCAAATCAAGGAATCAGTACATGCGGATAAAACACATGAAATCAGCATGGCATCCCTAGTGAGGCCCTATTAGCCTAGAGAAATATCAATCAAGGCTTAGGAGTGATTTTGGCATGATTTGCTCATGAGGGGCAGAATCGTAATTTTGAACAATTCGGGGAAAATTTACCCTTAAAAGGGTAAATCTGTCATTTTAGATGGATTGGGAAGTCAAAAGATAGTGGAAATAGGATTGGCCATCAATCCAATCCATTTCCTATTTTTCGGGAATTTCCAGGATCTTTCTGGAATTTTCAAGTGATTTTACCCTCGGAGGGGTAAAATCATCATTTTGGACAAAGACGGGAACTGAAAACCCCAAATATTAGGGTTGGTTGTCCACCTGACCCAAACCCTAACTTTAAGCAATTTTCAGAACTCGATTGAGACAAGAAAGACGATTTTCCCATTAAAGGGCAAAATCGTCATTTTGAGAAAAGAAGCGGGACTCGAAAACCCAAACCTAAGAATTGGTCGCCTACCCGACCCTAATTCTTACCTTGGCATTATTGGTTTTATCTTGCATACACAGCAGAGGCGACTTACCCCTAAAGGGTAATGTCGTCGAGTCTCGAAAGAATGGATAAGAAACCCCAAAAATAGGGTTGACCAGTTGTCTGTGGTCAATCCTCGATTTTTGGGGATTTTTGGAGTGTCTAGGATTTTTCCACATTTTTTCCACATTTTTTTTGGAATTTCCTGGAATTTTCTAGCATTTTTTGGATTTTCTAAGGTTTTTCTGATTTTTTTATTTTTAAAATTATTTTCGGAATTTTTTATTTAAAAAATATTATTCGGGCCGGGTCGGGTGACCCGGCCCACGGCCCGCGGACGTCCGGCCCGCTCGGACCCAAACCGAAACGGCGCCGTATTACCTCTCCCGCTCAAATTTCAACTCCCGCCCAAATCAAATGAGCGGCCCTGATTGCGCCACGTGTCGACGCACGGACGGTCTGATCTGAGGCTAGAAACCGACGGTCCTGATTAAAACACCCGATCGAACTACAGCCGTCCGATCTAAGGGATTTTTAATTTTCTAAAATCATTTTTTATTTTCGAAAAAGCGAGATCGCGACACGTGGCACGCCTATCACCGTCCGATCAAGTTTGTTATTTTTTTATTCGGTTTTAACCGAATGCGCTGACGTGGCTGCCACGTGGGCGCCACGTCAGTGCCACATGGGCGTTGACTCGGTCAACCGTCGTTGACCGGTCAACGACCCACCGGAGAAGACGACCGGCGCCGGCTCTGTCTCGCCGGCGCCTCGTCGGAAGGCCATATCTCGACCTTCCGATGCTCAAATCCCGCGAAATCAACGCCGTTAGACTTGTTTCATCGAGCTCTACAACATACCGAAGCCTTGACGCAGCAGATCAACATCTCCTCCATGTGCAACCTCCGGCCGAAGCTAAGCTCCGGCGACTACCCGTCCTAGCCGTTTCTAGCGTTGCCTAGCTAAAAAAAACAATCAGGGAGCATCACCGAGGGTTGAGGAGACTTACCTGGCCATCGGGAAGGCTCGGTTTGGTCCAAAACGAGCCGTGGACCTCGTGGCCGATCGGACATGGCAGGGGGGCAGACCCGGCGATTCCGGCGACGAAATGACATGGGATCAAAAGTGAAAATGCTCAGGAAGGCGAGACAAGCAGATTGAAACCAAAATCGCGGCCAACGGACGGCTCTAGCTCAAGTTGCCATTAAAGGCCGAGCTCGAGCTTGGAGGAAGATCTCACCGTTTTTCGAGATGAAAAGACGTTCGGAAGGGTTCGATAGCTTCTCCGGAGTTCAAAGAAGTCGAATATGGCCGTCGCTGGCTTAGGTTTCGCCGGTGATGATCTGGCGAAGCTTGCACAGGTTCGGCTGCCTCTTTCTCTCTCTGCAGACTCTCTCTCTCTCTCTCTATTCGCCAGCTCTCTCTTGCTCTCTCCGCGGGTTCATTTCTTGCCTGCGGACGTTCGGTTCCTCCTCCCCAAAATCGACGACGAGCTCCTCTCCCGCCGGCTCTCTCTCTCTCATCGTCTGTCTCTCTCTCGCTCGTCTCGCCCTCTCTGTTTCTTTTGCGAGCCCTCCTCTTTTTCCTCACTCTCTGGTCGTTTCTTTTCTTTCGCGCGTTTGTTGGCGAACGCCCCCTCACCAACTGACTTCCCCCTCCATTCTGTTTTCTGTTCGTCCATGCGCGAAGAGGAAGAGAACAGCCCTGTTCTCTTGGTTTGGTCAACTGGGTTGACTGGGTCGGGTCAACCCGACCCAGTCGACCCGGTTCTACTTTCTTTGTCCGAATTGGACGCCCATATGTGTTGAGATCACAAAATTGACGCTAAAATTGGGTTCCATGGCACAGACTCCATCTAGAAGATGTAAATTATGGCTAAATTGGTTTTAATTTGTGTGAAAACCCCAAATTTAAGGCAAGATCCGAAATCGATTTTCGTCAAATTGAGGCTCCTAATGGACGAATCGACCCCAATTGAGCCCACCATTAGATTCAGGGGATCGAATACTATAGGGAGGAAGTATTGGGATTCTATGGGTGTCCCTCAGAAAAGTTTAATTTCGGAATTAGCATTATAGGGACTAAAATGAACAAGATTTTATGCAATTAGGTCCCTAAGGCCAAAATTGATCAAATCAGCGCACAATTGAACCAAATTGAAATGTGGGGCAATCAATTCGAATGTCAAGATTCGGAAAATGCAAAAGATCGCAAATAGAAAGACTCAAAACATATTTTTTGACAAATTTAACCCTGTGCGTTACAAAGAAACACACAAGATTAAACTTGAATTTCGACTCTTGATGAGGTCAAAATGACAAGGGATTTAAAAGAAAAATATTGACTATTTTCCTATATTTTTGTGACCTCAAATTCTATTTTTGTTGATTTTTCTAGTATTTTCCTATTTTCTAAAAATACTAAAAAATATGAAAAATATGAAAAATTATTTTTTGGTCAAGAATGGTTCCTTGGGCTTGGCCAAGGCCACCAAAGTTGATTTTGTAATTTTTTGACTTTTTATGAATTTTTTATGATTTTTCAAAAATAAAATTGAAAAAGACTAGATCAAAAATCAGGTGTCAACAGTCTAGCACGCCCATTTGAAAAGTCCTGATCCCTGGAAGGAGGAACCCCACAAGAAAAAGGAAAAGAAGAGAGATACATAGTTAGGGGCATCAAGAAAAGCAAAGTGCCTGGTAAAAGCATGGCCGATGCCCATTTGAATATATGTACACTTGTGGATCATATGTTTGATCTTGAAAACGCCAAAAGATGGCGTGACGACTGTATATGAGTCACTAGTGCGAGAGATAAATTCTCTAAAAGTTACTAGTGCACTTCAAAGACAGAAGGAGCTTTAGGAGAGACTAGATCGGCGGCGAATCTGTAAATGATCACCAATGTTAAACTCTCCATATATTCTGGGCAAAAAACAAGCCTTTTTCGGTCCCTAATCCTACCTATGTTACAACTCTGAAAAGTCTTCTCTGATCAAAGCATTTGGGTTAACATAGAGTTTAATACTTAAGCTTAGCTCGAAGAAGTTCGAGCAAGATTATTTCTTTCTCATTTTTGCAGGGTTCTTGACTTGTAAACCCGGAGCAGATGAAGGAGATTCTGTGTTCAAAAGACCTGACTCAGAAAATGAGTCCCCTTTCGGAAACCATGTCCGAGCCCAACATTACGGTCCCAGAAAGACCTCCCGATTAATCTAAATGTATGCGCTGCGAACGGCCCCGAAAAACCCAGGTACAGGGTGCTAGGAAGTTCGAGTGCTCTTATTATAAAAAGACCAAGTCAGAAAATTGGTAAGAAGACCTTTCTGATGGAAATATTCCAATAGAATGCTAGAAAACAAGCATCGTTTGGAAATTTCGAATTGTTTAATCCAGGACGTGCCTTACAAGGATCCCTGATCGTCTTTACATGCTTTGAGATGTTTTGGATGATCTCCAACGTCCTAAGTCATTGAGCGTAAAGCTGCGTAGGTTAAAACCAAGCATTTTACCTACATTATAATTGTCATTACTTCAAGAGAGTTAATGTTTTGGCAAATGAGTAATGAACTCTTAGGTTTAAGCTTCTAGGACTCATGGCAACCCTAGATTCCAAAAGGATGCCTTGCTCTGTAAAGAAGAGCTTTCGAGATTATTTTCCTGCAAGATCCCTGGTAATTTCATATATCAGGAAAACACATTCTTATGAACAGTTTTGTAGGTTTGAGCTTTCTGCAGGATGCCTGGAGTACCTAGATCCCAGAATGTCACCTCCCATGTCAAAAGGACAATGTTTGAAATTATTTCCCTGTGTGAGATTCCAGTATTACAGGATTGAGCTTTCTGCAGGATGTCTGGAGTACCCAGATCCCAGAATGTCACCTCCCATGTCAAAAGGACAATCTTTAGAAATCATCTCTCTGTGAGATCCCAGTGTTACAGGTTGGAACTTTCTGCAGGATACCTGGAGCTCCCAGATCCTAGAATGTCACCTTCAATGTCGAAAGGACAATATTCAAGATAGTCTTTCTGCAAGATTTCAGGTAGCCCCTAGATCCTAGAAGAATCTTATCAAAGTTTTTGCAGGATCAAGTTTTCTGCAGGATGCTTGGAATCCCCAAATCCCAGAATAACGCCTTGCATGTCGAAAGGACAATTTTCAGAATCAGCTTTCTATGAGGTTCTAGGTAACCCATAAACCCAGAATAGCTCATGTGGTGGAGCCTAAAGGTTGGGCACACCTCATTTGTATAGATCCTAGTTAATTCCTTAAAATATAGGATCAAAATGTTCGATAATCCCTAAGAGACTGGGTGCGTCATCCATAGGTTCATAGCATAGAGGAGTCCTATTCTCGGCCTGATCCCCCTAAAGGATCAAAATGTCCGATAATCCCTAAGAGACTGCGTGCGTCATCCATAGGTTCCTAGCATAGATGAGTCATATTCTCGGCCTGATCTCCCTGAAGGATCAAAACCCTGACAATCCCTAAAAGACTGGGTGCGTCATCCATAGGTTCCTAGTAGAAAGGAGTCCTATTCATGGTCCGATCCTCCATACGGATCAAAACCCTGACAATCCCTACAGAACGGGTGCGTCATCCATAGGTTCCTAGCAGAGAGTAGTCCTATTCATGGTCTGATCCTCCATAAGGATCAAAGCCCTGACAATCCCTAAGAGACTGGGTGCGTCATTCACAGGTTCCTATCAAGTACAGGAATCCCATTCTGGTAAGGCCTACCATACAGGTTAGAGTTTAACTGCCCTAGGATACTAAAAAAAGACGAGTCCCTAGGTATCCACTAGAACCCGCTATAGACTGCGCACGCCGCACGAGCATCAGGCAGGTAAGTAACAGGTGAGTATCTCTATCCCGCCTCTCTCTCACATCAGCTGAAACGAAATGAGTAGAGCATTCACCAACGGGACAAGAAAGATTAGATGTCAAGATTCATTTTTCTATTTTCCAGTAGAGTCGGCCTAGACTCAGGTGTCACCTGTCTTTGAGTGAAACCTCTCACGAGATTCCTCTCAAAGAGGGGCAGCTGTTGACACCTGATTTTTGACCAAGTCTTTTTCAGCTTTATTTTGAAAAATCATAAAAAAATTGATAAAAAGTTAAAAAAAATTACAAAATCAACTTTGGTGGCCTTGGCCCAGTCTAAGGAACCATTTTTGACCAAAAAATAATTTTTCATATTTTTCGCATTTTTTAGTATTTTTAAAAAAATAGGAAAATACTAGAAAAATCAACAAAAATAGAATTTGAGGTCACAAAAATATAGAAAATAGTGAATATTTTTATTTTAATTTCCTTGTCATTTTGACCTCATCAAGAGTCGAAATTCAAGTTTAATTTTGTGTGTTTCTTTATAACGCACATGGTTGAATTTGTTAAAAAAATAAGTTTTGAGTCTTTTTATTTGCAATATTTTGCATTTTCCGAATCTTGAAATTCAACTTGATTGCCCCACATTTCAATTTGGTTCAAATTATGCGCTGATTTGATCAATTTTATCTTTAAGGACCTAATTGCATGAAAATCTTTTCATTTTAGTCCCTAAAATGCCAAATCCAAAATTAAACTTTTCTAAGAGAGACCCATAGAACCCCAATACTTCCTCCTTATAGGTTTTGACCCCCTGAATCTAATGGTGAGCTCAATTGATGCCAATTCCTTCATTAAGCACCCTAATTTGACGAAATTGAATTTCGGATCCTATCTCATTTTTGGGGGTTTCGCATGATTCTAAGTGTTTTAGTCACAAAAACCACATTTCTAAAGAGAAATCATGCTGGGAAAACAATTGGCAGCTTCAATTTTGCGAAAAGATGGCAATTACTAGTGGAATTTGGCCCTTCTTGTGGGAATCGGATCTGTCGGGTCGGACAAATCCGACCCGTGGACCCGGGTACTGTTCATTGCCTTTTTCCCCCTTCTTCATTGCACACGCAGGGGACACAAAAAAAAAGAGGCTTCTTGGCGCACGCATAGGAAAACCGAAGAAGAGGAAGCCAAAAAAATAAATGGCCAAATGGAGATGCCCATTGAACAAACCTTCGCCGATCATTCATCTACACGAGGCCGACGATCTCTAGCTCGCCAGAACCGGCGTCGCACGTACGAGTCCTGCTGGAACTACCTCAAAAGAGAGAGAGAGAGAGAGAGAGAGCGCGGCCGAAGCTTGCTCCCACCGAGCCTGTGCAAGCTTCGTCGAATCATCCTCAGCAAAACCGAAGCTGACGATCATCATCGTCGACTTCCTGGAGCTCCGGAGAAGCTTCTGAATCCGTTCGATCAGCCTTTGATCTCGAAAAAAGGTGAGATCCTCCTTTGAGCTTCTCCTCGGCCATCAATGGCATCTTGGCTTTTGGCGCATCATTTGTCGCGTTTTAACTTGCAACTCACTCGTCTTGCATTGCTGAGCATTTTTTCCTTTGATTGCATGTCATTTCATTGCCTAAATCATCGAGTCCACCCCCATCATGACCGACTGGCCGTGAACTCTATAGCCCCTTCTAGACCAAACCGAAGCTCCGCGATGGTCAGGTAAGTCTGTTCGATCTCATGTGATGCTTCTTGATTGATTAATAGGCCTAGATATCTCTAGAAACAGTTAGGACGATAACTCGCCGGAGATTAGCTTCGGCCTTGAGTTGCGGGTTTACGAAACTTGATCCTGCTGTGCTGAGTATGATATATGTTGTAGAGCTCGTCAAGACGAATCATTTGCCGTTGGTTTCGCGCCAATCGGATATCTGTAGGCCAAGATGTGGCCTTCCGACGAGGCGCCGGCGCTTTCTCGCCGGCGCCGATCGTCTTCTTCGGCGGGGCTGTTGACCGGTCAACGAAAGTTGACCAGTCAACGCCCATGTGGCTCTGACGTGGCGCCCACGTAGCAGCTACGTCAGCCATTCGGTTATAACCGAAAAACAAACTTGATCGGATAACATTTTTTTTTATAAAAAATCGGAAAATGATTTTAAAAATAAAAAAAAATTAGAAAAATCCTAGAAAATTCCAGAAAATTCCAAAAAAATTGTGGAAAAATTGTGGGAAAATCCTAGACGATCCAGAAATCCCCAAAAATTGAGGATTGACCACAGACAACTGGTCAACCCTATTTTTGAGGTTTCTTATCCGTTCTTCCGAGACTTGACGATATTACCCTTTAGGGGTAAGTCGCCTCTACTGTATATGCGAGATGAGGCCGATAATACTAAGGTAAGAATTAGGGTCGGATAGGCGACTAATTCTTAGGCTTGGGTTTTCATGTTTCATCCCTTTTCTCAAAATGACTATTTTGCCCCTCAATGGGAAAATCGTCTTTCTTGTCTCAATCGAGTCCTGAAAATTGCTTAAAGTTAGGGTTTGGGTCAGGTGGGTGACCAACCCTAATATTTGAGATTTTCAGTTCTCATCTTTTGTCCAAAACGACGACTTTACCCCTCTAAGGGTAAAATCACTCTTAAATCCCAGAAAAATCCTGGAAATTCCCAAAAAATGGGAAATGGATTGGATTGATAACCAATCCTATTCCCCCGTCTTTTGACTTCCCAATCGTCTAAAATCACAAATTTTCCCTTTCGAGGTGAATTGTCCCCGAATTGTTCAAAATTACGATTATGCCCCTCATGGGCGAATCATGTCAAAATCATTCCTAAGCCTTGATTGGTATTTCTCTAGGCTAATAGGGCCTCATTGGGGATGCCATGCTGCTTTCATGTGTTTTATCCGCATGTACTGGATCCTTGATTTGCGCATTTACTTTTAATGATTATGAGTGATAGGATAGCCAATCCCATCTGCATGAACTCCTAGATTTAGGATCTGTACCCCACTCGTCTGTATGAAATCCTAAGATCAGATAAACCATTCAGCTTAGGTACCGAAAGGGCGTCAACTCTAGCAGTTGGCGTAACTAAGTCCCCGAACCCATTTCTCTAGTTCCCGCAGAATCGAATAGACAGCTCCCAACAATTCGACAGGGTTTCCGATCGTACCCTCCAAGAAACGATTAGTGGCGACTCCTTGGCACGTACACGTATTACATGTCACTAGACCACACCGAAGGTCGACCACGTTGTCGCGACCCGTCCGGAAGCGGACGCGGCTAATGGATTACCGATCGCGGGCCTTCCCCTGCACAAGGGTGCGGATCGCGGGCTTTGGATCGGCGCGGGCCCTCCCAGGCCCATACCAAATCGCGGCGGGAGTATTTTTCAAAGGGATTCGACGATAACAGTCGATCGCTTTCGACCTTAGTGTGGTCGTGGTGGCATGTGCAACTTGTGCATGCATTTGGAGTCGCCACCGGTCTTTCTTGGAGGGTAGACCGGAAACCTTATTGACCGATTGGGAGAGATCGATCAATTCTGCGGAACCAGAGATTTTGGGTTCGGGGACTTGGTTACGTTGATGTCATTACCAACGCCCTTTCGGTACCTAACGCGAGTGATTTTCCCTAACTAGGATTTCATGCAGGCGCAATTTTGGGTGAGGTAAGTCTGACTTTGCACATTAACCAGTTTAACATGCTCACGTAATCATAATAAATAAATAGATGCCAATCACATAAACATCTATCCTACGTGGTGATCATGGAATTATGATTTAATGGGTCTCGAGCCAATGAGACCACATTTAATCATTTTAATATTTTAATAACGGAGAGCCGCTCTTCGCTTCTTCTTGGTTTCTTGAACTCTTCAAGAATTGGGCCCCAAAGAGCTCGCCGACTTAAAAGGCTCCTCCACGTAATCCTCGTAGCATTTACATCAACAATTGACTATGCTAAAAATAAAGATTACATGAAAAATAAAAGGAGTACGCAGTCTCCATTTAATAATTACAACCCCAAATATATAAATAATCATCATACATTCATATATACATCAATCACATTGATTAGGGATTTTTCCATGATCACCACCCTTTCACGTAAGTAATAAATTCACAATTTAAAACTTAGGAATGCACAATAAAAATTCTACGTTGAATCATATTAAGAATTTTTACGTAAAATAAGATAGCCATAAATTTTCGATTCAAAATTGATTTAGTCTCAATTTTTGCTACGTTGATTAATTTATCATATAAAATAATCAATCTCCATTAGCCATGTAAGACGAACAATTCGTTAATACATATTGACCATAGTATTGCAAAAATTGCAAAAAATCAATTAAATGCACGAAAACACCTAAGGATTGGCTCTGATACCACTGTTGGGATCCACGTAACACGTAGCGGAAATAAATAACAACCCATACATGTATCTCCAGAGGCGTACTTCGTGCATTTCAATCGAAAAAAATCACAAAGTCTCAAAGGGAGTAAATAGATTACCTCTCGTAGCGTGCTTGAACGGAGGTGTCGGTTCGATGTTCTTCGATCTCAGCCTCCACAAGTGTTAGGCATCTAATTCGGACGCACCACCAATTGACGAACGGGGAGACGACTAATAACTCCACAACAATTGTGCTAGCAATATGCGGAATCAATATTCCGAACTTAGTATATTTTGCTCTCTCAAGATTATGAGAATATAGAGAGTGTTTGTGTTCTTCTCTCTAAGCTCTCAAAAATTTGCACACTCTACAAAATGTCTCCCCCCTTCAACCTCAAAACTCTTGCCATCCTTTTATAGCCAAAAATACCTTCCAATAAATTGTATTTAAAAATAGCACTAACAATTATAAATTCTATCTAAAAATAGCACTCACAAATAAATGACATTTAAATATAGCACTAACAATAGCACTCACAATTTATAATACAAAAATGCTATTTAAAAATAGCACTAACAATAGCACTCACAATTTATAATACAAAAATTCTATTTAAAAATAGCACTAACAATTATAAATTCTATCTAATAATAGCACTCACAAATAAATGACATTTAAAAATAGCACTAACAATAGCACTCACAATTTATAATACAAAAATGCTATTTAAAAATAGCACTAACAATAGCACTCACAATTTATAATACAAAAATTCTATTTAAAAATAGCACTAACAATTATAAATTCTATCTAATAATAGCACTAACAATTTATGATAAATAAATGCCATTTAAAAATAGCACTAACAATAGCACTCACAATTTATGATAAATAAATGTCATTTAAAAATAGCACTAACAATAGCACTCACAATTTATAATACAAAAAATGCTATTTAAAAATAGCACTAGCAATAGCACTCACAATACAAAAATGCTAAAAAAGGCACTAACAAAGGTGTTAAAAATAATAACCATTATTATTATTACAAGAGTTAAAGAGGTTACCAAACAATACAAATATGCATAACATATAAATACGTATGACGTATAAATACGTAGAGCATACGTATACATCCGTGAAACCGGGGACTAATTGAAAGAAAAATGTGCAATTAAGCCCTTTTGGTAAAAATTGATTACATTGGAGGGCAAATTGACCTAATTGCACTTTAAGACTTTAGAATCCAATGTCATAGCTTATAAAAAGTGAGAATTGAAAACTAAAAGACTCGAAAATGATTTTTTTTAGGCTCGGTTCGGGTTTATGTTTGTGAAGGAACATAGTGACCCGAGCCGAATTTTTGAGATTTAAAGTGACACACTTGAATAGGAAATTAAAACAAAATTATCGAATATTTTTGGGTATTTTTCTGACCACGAATGGTATTTTTCTGATTTTTTGGGTATTTTTATAATTAAATAAACTCGAAAAATATTAAAAATACCGAAAAATATTTTTTGTTCAAAATTGGTTCCTAAGGTTAAACCAAGGCTTCCAAAGTTGATTTTGTGATTTTATGACCTTTTTTGATATTTTTAATTAATTTTAAAGAATAAAAATCACAATAATAAATGGTAAAAAAAATCAGGTGTCAACAGCTGCCCCTCTTTGAGAGGAATCTCGTTAGAGGTTTCTCTCAAAGATAAGGTGGCACCTGATTCCTAACCGACTCAACTAGGAAAATAAGAGAAGAAATGTTATGACATCGGACCCTTAAGCCTATTGATAAAAGCTCAAATCAATCCCCGGTTTGCTCTAACAATTTGAACATGGGCCGGAGTGAGAGAGGCTTACCTGAAGCTCACCTGTCGGATGCTGCCGGTTGCGACGACTTTCAAGAAGATGCCTAGGACTCGTCATTCAGAATATCCCAAGGAGATTAAGCTCTGACCTGTATGGTAGGTCATACCATGATGGGATTCCTAACTTGTAGGAACCTAAGGAAGGCGCATCCCACGCTTTGGGATTTGCCAAGAATTTTGATCCGTATGGTGGATCAGACCTTTGTGTTGATCCTTACTGCGATATTTATCAATGAGTTGACCCTTATGCGGTTTCTACCAATGAATTGACCCTTATGGCGGTTTCTACCATATGTGATCCCTCAGGCGGTTTCTACCTTGGTTTGACCCTTCAGGCGGTTTCTACCTTGAGTTGACCCTTCAGGCGGTTTCTACCTTTGATTTGACCCTTCAGGCGGTTTCTACCTTGTGTTGACCCTTCAGGCGGTATCTACCATGTGTTGACCCTTCAGGCGGTATCTACCTTGTGTTGACCCTTCAAGCGGTATCTACCTTTGAGTTGACCCTTCAGGCGGTATCTACCTTCATTTGACCCTTCAGGCGGTATCTACCTTTGATTTGACCCTTCAGGCGGTTTCTACCTTTGTTTTGACCCTTCAGGCGGTTTCTACCATTGTTTGACCCTTCAGGCGGTATCTACCTTTGTTTTTATTTGAAAAGGGGTCTCATGACGAGGGTTCTCCACGTCCGTTGAGATTTCCTTGATATTTTTGAAAAGGGTGTCCTAGGACGAGGGTTCTCCACGTCTGTTGGGACAGTTTGTTGACTTCTTTTGAAAAAGGGTTCTATCCTCACACCTTTTTTTGAAAGATCCGGAAATTTGCCGGGAATTCAGTTTTGAAGCAGAGAAAGATTTTATTTTGACAAAGCTTCATTTGATTCTGTTGAGGCGACATTCTGGGAGCTGTGTTCTCCAGGTATCATGCAGAAAGTTCAAACCTGAAAGATTTTTCTTCACCCAGAAAACGTTAGTAATCTTTGGGAAGACCACGGCTGTCCATTTGACAAAAACCGTATGACTTAAGTTTTAATCGTGAAATGTGCATTTTGATGCTGGAGGTTATCCAAAGCATTCTTGCAACATGCAAATGTGATCACAAATCCCTTGCACGGAAAATCTGGACCAACAGTTTGAAAATTCCAAAAAGAGTTTGTTCAAAACACCAACTGGAATATTTCTCGACAATGAGGTCTTCTCACCTATTTTGAGATAGTGGTTTTTATAGGGGATGCACTCAATTCCCTACTAACCTGTGCCTAGGTTTTAGGCTCATTCGCAGCGCATACATTTTGATCGGTCGGGAGGTCTTCCACGGGACCGTAATGTTGGGCTTGGATATTGGTCTTCAAGGGGGACTCACTTTTGAGTCAAGGTCATTGAATGAAAGTTTTCACCATCTACTCCGGGTTTACAAGTCAAGAACCCTGCAAAATGAGAAAGAAATATTCTTGCTCGTACTTCTTCGAGCTAAGCTATATGTTAACCCAAGTGTCTTAGTCAGAGAAGACTGTTTCAGGGTTATGATGTTGGTAGGATTGGGGACCGAAAAAAGGCTTGTTTTTGGCCCAGAATTTATGAGGGGATTGACATTGGTGATCATTGCAAACTTGTCACATGTCTTTTCCATTCTGCATCTTCATTTTTGAGGTGTGCAACCGCTTTTGAGGTGTGCACAAGTCCTTTAGAGAACGTCTCTTGTGGTATTAAGAGATTGACAATTCTGTCCGTGTTTTTGCACCACGGCTGACATCATTTGGGGAGCAGTCTTCTTGATCTGACTTCTTTATGGGTTTTTCTCTCTTCCCAACTAGGCTTTATTGGGGATCAATCAAACAGTTTTCACGAGCATCGGCCTTGCTTTTACCAGGCACTTTGCTTTTTCTTGATGCTGGGGATTTTTTCTTTGTTGAAATCCCGCCTTTTCTTTTCCTTTGGAACTACGATGTTCAGAAAATTGTGCTAGATATACAACTTGAATCATAGCACATTTAAACGCCGATATGAGATTTTTCTATAAATCCCATCTCTTGATTTCTTCCGTTCTTGGAGTGATGCAGTTTCCATCTTGAAACATCCCATGATCACCAACAGGGGTTTATGAAATGAATTTGCAGGCTCAACTTGGCTGTGCAAAGGATATGGTGTGTGGGATAGAGAAATGAATGCTTCTCGTCATCCTATGGCACTTGGATTACCATATAAACAACACACAAAGATTAATGTTAGTCCGAGCAAGAAAATTTCTGACCATTTTCTCCTGATGCCGCTGGACTCACCTCCATTTTGCCCCGATGTGGGGTGGTTCTTGACAGGATTAAGAATGAAAACCGTCGTTCAAAGGGTTTATCAACGGTGACCTGTAGTGTTTGAGGGATATGAAACGAATGCCTCCGTCATCCCAACCCATGTAATCGTTGCGAATAATCCCTACTTCCGTAGGTCCAGATTTTGCTATCTGATCCGCTCCACTTCTCTCCAGTGTGTGTAGGACGTGTTTGGACTAGGCTTTGCCTCTTTTCTTTTGAGAAAACGTCCTTTTAAAAGTCTTGAACTTTTGATTGGAAAAAATCTCTTTCATTTTCTCCAAAAATTTTATCCGTCAAGGGGATTTTATGATGCACCATGCATGTTCTTATTCATGTTCAGATAACCTCCTGTTTTAAGACATGAATGCCAATGAAGTTTGAATTCTATGTCTTTTCTAGACATTAGATTCTGAAAGCTTTTCTTTTTATTTAACACCTTCAATGGATTGGGGAAAAGGATACTTACCTGTCCCCCGTGGCCGAAAATCCCTGAAAATGCAGAAGAAACATGTTATTGTATGTTCGTGAATTTTTCAAAAAATTAGAACGATACATCTTACCCTTGGTCGTGTGCCCCTGTGAGTGCACACAGGTTGTGACAATCTGTCCTCCTTGATGGTGAGTCCCTATCAAGGATAAATAACAAGTGTTAACTCATATTCCCAAATTGAAGACAAATTGGGACGATACAACTTTACTCTTGGTTCTCATCCCGTTCTGACGTCGCGTATTGATATGAACCACGTCTATCAAATCCGCTTATCCATGCTTGGAATATTTGCAATATCAATGGTTCAGCTGCCCCCGGTTGGGCAACGTCTGTTTTGTTATTTGAACAGATGGCTCCTTCAGTGATTTATCCACGTTTATCACCTGAGAAGGGAAAGAAATGAGACATTACTTTGGTATGCGATAGAAGATCGTTTAGGAACGATACATCGTTTTACCAAATATGTGGCTTCGCAGCCAAACGTATTTCGTGTTGAAGGGGTAGATCCCATTATGCTCAGCGGGTGATAATTATGGTTCATGGAACTTGCTCCACGGATTAAGTGATTAATCCACGGCCTTCGGCTTGAAGATGCTCAAAGGGTGATGTTGACACTCACGTGCAATTAGTTCTAGATATTAATGAAAGATGTTCCCGTGGGAACCTTACAGTGCGATCAACAACATATGCAATAGGAGTATTCAACCCCTTTTCTCGAAGCATTTTTCATCGAGTAGCCATGCCTTGCATCAGACGTTTGATCACCGGCCTCGCGTCACCACTGCGATGGTCCTCCGGCTCCAAATTGATCGAGCCAAAGATTGAACTCATCGCCAAGGAAATTGCTCGGGTCTTCGAGCCATTGATGTTCAAGTTGGGTATCAACGATTGTTGGGGGCAGATTTCTTTCATTGCCTTCGTTGTGAGGGATTGGAGTTTTTGAGCTGGAACCTTCATCATTGCCCTGTTGGGGTTGAGACATACATTCCTGAAAAGTATTGATCCAAGTGTCCAGCTCCTCATCAAGGAGATCACCTGTTCTTTCTAGCCCTTGGTGCCCAGATTGGGTGTCGTCGACTGCAGGCGAGGGATTCCTCTCTTTGCTCTCGCCGTGAGCAATTTGACCGCTCGAATTGGAACTTCCTCCAATGACCGGCAGGTTCATATGTGCACTCTCTACCAATGCCAGATCCACTTCAAGGACAGCATTAATGACTGATTCGCGCTCAAACTGAGGAATCTCTATGTGCTGGAACTGTGGCATATACTCCCGAGGAGTATTGAGATAGCTCGGCGGAGCATTCTGATTTGGGTTAGAGGAGTCGCTGACACGACTGCTAATCCCGTCATTGCTGAAACACGGTTGGGTGCTCTTGGCTCTCCAATCATCATGGTTGTAACTCTGCCCAGCACTTGAGCTCCAACTGGCTTTATGATGGTTTAACGCTATCCTTCCATCCCTTAGCAATCTCCTATAGTACTTGAGGTGAGACTCAACGTTAATTCTAGAGAGCCCCGGCACATTCATAATCTCGAGTATGCGTAGTGGGCTAGCCGAATCAACTCCCAGCTCTCGAATTGCATCAACAAATTTGGTGTGAAGCTCATAGGTCCAGTAAAACCTTGTTCTCTTATCACCCAAAATATCGTCAATACTTCGGTAGCTATTCTCTACGGGATCTAGTCGTTTCAAAAGTTGTCCAGGGAGGGACTCACCGACTTTGGATTGGCTGGCTGCGACAGCGAGTTCGTCATTAAGAGAATTCCCCCTGTGATGATTCATATCCCATTTCTCAGAGGATGTTGGTGTTAATCCTATGGTGTTGACTTGCTCATGCAGATCTCCGGCGGTATCTGGCTGTGTCGGAAAATGCTGTGGAGAATACGGTAACAGCTGAGCGTTATTCGTCAACAGGGATGGTTCATCGAGGAACACCTCGCCGAGGACAACAGGATTACCACAATTAAGGCAGGTGGCCTTGGTCAGAGCTTCCTTATATCTCGCGCTTTCAGCTTGAAGCTTCTCATTCTCCTCCTTCAGGACCAGTAACTCATGGTCTGCGTATTGCTGTTTCACCCGGGTTCGTTTGTTGGCGAACCAAAACTTGACCTTCGAAAGCTCCAATCCTATCTTTCGGCTCAACTCCATTTTCTGTTGTCTGCTTGGAGTGGGGCATTCATTGAAGAAAGCTTCGAGCTCTCGGATTTGGCCTGGAGTGTGGCGTTGTAGTTGCTTCCTTTTCCGACTCTGGTCATCATTGTATACTCCTTCTTCGTAGCTGAAACCTAGAATTTCATCGCTGGAGGAGTCAGTCTCTATGGCCTTCGGGCAGGATTCAGCTCCAGGATCTTCAAAGTCTCCCAGCAGTTCGTGCTCAGAAATGTCCAGGTCGGGCGTTTCTAGCAGATGGGAATAACTTTTAAACATGATGGATCGGGGTATCTCGGGCTGATCTAGTTCACTCAGCTTTCTCAATTCGCTCTTACGTGTTTGCTCACTCTAGAAATTTTCTCAAGTGATTGTGCGTGTCCTGGAACCATCCTTCAGGCTGCATATGAAGACCAGCAAGCAAGCGCTCCTCCCGAGATCCTGCAATTACTCATCGTCTGTATTCCCCTTTCTTTTTCCTCGTGATAGGATCACAAACTCACTTGCATTGATTCGATTTCATCGAGTAATGCGCTCGTCCCCTAGTTCAGTCTTCAAAGTGGTGGGTCTACAATCTTTCGGCGCCTTTTATGATTTGCTAGGCCCGAGAACGTGGGGAGCAGCGGTGGACCCGCAATTAATGACTCTGTTTAATTCATTTAGCTCCATGGGAATTAACGCCATGATCTTCTCTCAACCCATTTTCATCGTTCAAACGAAAGTGGCATTTTCCCTGTGCATGCTGTTACTCTTCATTTCAGCATCCCGGGCGCTTGGTGAGGAATGAGTTCGTAGCCACTCAAAATTTTAAAGACCGTCTCTGGTTTCAGACTTAATCTAACAAGGGATCATCACAACTGAGCATGACGATGTTCGTCGATAACGTTGGTTTTCATACATAATTAACTATAGCCATTAAAGAAAAATGTTCCCATAGGAACTTTACAATGGATAAAAAGAGTGATCCACTCGTGAACATGCTCTTCTTCCTATGGGTGTTCGTAGTGACCGACCCATCGTGCCCCGAGCTAGGTGCTAGATCATGGCTGTCCAAGCATGCCAGCTTCCCACTGATTGAACAAGGCATCGAGCCCCTCATCGAAGAAATCGTCTGTTGTGGGTTGACCAGCGGCAGGCAGAGCACCAGCCGACTGTTGCTCGAATGGAGGAGTGCGCACTCGCTGTACTTGTGACACGCGCTCTTGAGAAGTGTTGAAATGGCCTGGGAGGACATTCTGATCAGCTTTCAGTTTGCCGGTGGTCGGGTTGCTAGCTTGATTGATGCTTAGATTTGGCCGGGTATCTCTTGATGCCTGAGCATTACAATGGCGGTCGCCTCTAGCTTTTGGGCTCGAGACGGATTCCTCCCGGTTTAGCTCCGCTCGACGTTGTTTTAATAGCTTTCTGTAGGCAGCAAGGTGATTCCTGACCAGCTCCTTACTAAGCCCCGGTACATTCATGGCCTTAAATATGCGCGTCGGAGTTGCTGAGTCGATCCCCATTTGGTGAACCACGTCTAGGAATCTGGAATGCAGTTCAGGGGGCCAAGCGAACCTCCTCTTATCGTGGCCCAAAATCGCATCGATGGCTTGACGACTGATTAACTCATCTCCAGCAGGACCCGACCCTATCGAAAATTGTTGTGCATGAGGCTGATATGCTTTGAGCTGGTCGGCGGTAACATCCATCTCCTTGAAACTATAACTCCAATCAAAGCGATGCAAATCCCATCCCCCAGGAGGCATTTGTATCACCTTCGTAGGATCATCCTGCTCATGCGTGACTCCGGCAAAATCTGGTTGAGCAGGAGATGCCCCGAGGGAGTAAGGTGGTAAATGAACGTCTTCAATCATCGCGTGAGGCTTATCGGGGAACATCTTACCGAGGGCGACGAGGTTATCGCAATGAGGGCAAACGGTAATATTGAGAGCTTTTTCATACCTCATGTTTTCTGTTCGCAGCTTTTGGTTTTCTTCCTTTAAAATCTCGACCACCTGACGTTTGCGTTGAGCCCTCGATTTGGATCTCCTATTTTGAAACCAAAACTGGATCCTCGACTGATTAATCCCCAACTCCCGGCTCAATTCAATTCTCCACTTCTTTTTCATGTAATGGCTTTTACTGAAAAGGGTTTCCAGCATTTGGGTTTCCTCCTGAGAGTATTGGTGAGGACGTATTCTTTTCCCGAGTTGAGCATTGTAGATGTCGTTGTCGTCGTCGCCGTGATCTTGATTTCCGTTGCCAGAAGTGTTGGGCTCCATGGTTTTGGCGTTAGACTTGATCTTGGAATCTTCGAGATCCCTCTGTGGTTCAATTTCTGAGATTTTTGAGTCAGTCGCCTCTAGCTGCTGACAGTAACCTCTTAAATATGTTGGATTGAGAAATGTTTGATTGGTTCTTGCCCACTCAGAGTTCTCCACTCTCTCCTGTATGCTCACTCCCTATAAAGTTTTCTTCGAGTGACTCTGCATGTTCAGGAGACGCTCTTCAAGCATCATTAGGCAAACGTTCCCCCTCAAGACCTTGAATTTCTCGCTTAGCTTTTCAACGTGATGGGACTGCCAAACCCTGTTAGGGCTCTCTTCGATAGTTGCGCTTTCCTCCCACCTAACTCTAATAATGGTGATCCCGACAAATCTTTTACATCTTTTAATTGATGAGCCGGAAATCGCGGACCGAAACGAATCCAATGGTTCTCGTGAGGGGACCTCCTGCTTTACCCCCTAACTGGGCTCCACCAGCATTATTACTGAGACCCTTCATCATCCTCGAGTTGCTATAAAATGAGGAATTAATGTATGGAAGGTTAACGTTCTCGCATAATCAGCTTCTTCCTTCTAATCTCTCTGTTAAACTCGTCTTATTCTCAAGCCAACCCAACGCAAATGGCCTCCTCTCCCGTACGCACTTTTTCAACTGATGTCTTGGCCCAGTGGGAAAAGCTTTATAACCTACTGGGTCGCGGTTACGCGCACATAACCGATCATTCTGCAACCGAGGATGCAATCTGTGTCCTGCTCGAGGACCTTGATACCACTTCTCTCGAAGGTACTACACTGGGGAGGGAATATAGAACTTTCCCGACACTCTTTGCACACTCCTTAGAGGCCTATCGTGTTGCTAGTCGGGAGGTTCTGGTGGCTCGCGTCTTGCGGGCTCGTTATGAGGATCGATCTGATCATTTGGTGCTGACCAACTATCTGGTTGATAGTTACAAAAAGGCCGTCGAGTTTGCTAATGAGCGGGTCGCGACGTTGCTTCGCGAGAGGAGAAATCTGGTGGATCAATTGGCCATATCCCTGACCACCGGCGAGCATGACCGCCGCAACGTCCTGTTGAGGCTTCAGAGCGACTGGCAGGAAGAACGGCTCGACAAGATAACCGAGGACATAGCTCGCGGGAATGGACTGGTTCGGGACCTGGAAGTAGTCACCGAAGAACACGAGGCCAAGGTCGCCGAAGTTAAGGGAGAATGCAGAAGTCTTCTCCTCAGGCTTGCCGACCACAACATGCGGAGCTGGGAGTATGAGCAGAGCATTAACAACATGGAGGGTCAGTTGGGCTCCTTTGTGTCGTTAATTAGGGCTCACTTTGGCTTTACTTTTCCACCCCGAATTGTATGACCTGCTTCTGAAAACCCTCCGCTGAGCAAAATAAATGAAAGTTCTCGTGTGTGTTTTAACTTCTGCATGGTTCCTTTCTTCGAGCGTTCGAACATCTTCAACTTAGGTGAGCCGAACCATAATATCAATAAGTCGAGCAAATATGGATTTTATAACTCGCTCATGATCAGATGAAAGAATAGCCTCAGACTTATCCAGGAAAAGATTTCTCTCTATTACCTATTTTTTACCAGCAAATAGAAAGACAGAATCAGAAGGAATAATCTGAAAAAGAAAGCATAGACCCCTTTCAATCTTATGCTTGCTCGTGATTAATAAGGACAAGAACTTTTACAAGGGTTTTAATCTTGCGCGAAAAGTTTTTATCAATATTCCTCGAAAGAAAGCATACTATTGAAAGGAATGTAATTCACAATAATCGCCTTTGATCAATTTCGAGAGGAACAAATTACTCAAAAGTGCGAGGCATAATAACGTGTTTTAAATTTAATTGAAGATACGGCATCCAAATCAAGGCCGTTTTGTTAAGAACGAGAGTAATTTGGACATCTATCTCGTCATTAAATTCAAAACAACATCGATATTCTCGATCAATTATCGTGGATTACCAGCGACGTAAAACATGCACGAAACAATTCAAGTGTATAATTCCTTCTAGAGAAATTGAGATTGGACTACTCTATACGACCAAAAGGTCGTGTAAGACTTCCAATTTTAATTTCCTCTAAAGGAATTATAAACTTGACTTGGGAGTATTCGGATGATTAGAGAAAATGCCACTATCACATTCCCATGACCCGTCAAAAGAAATACAACCAAGTTCCATCTGAATGTATACACCAATAGATCCCTAATACAATCACTCTAAGGGGTGGGATAGAAAAAGCCTCGATAAAAATAAACCCTATACAAGAGGACTAGTAATGGAAAATGAAACAAAGGAATGTGATCCTAACGTTTAAGGATGCCCCAAGTTCGATCTGTGGCTTCCGGATCACTTGCCCCAACTCGTCATCTTCTTTGGACGATATCTCAATAAGGTCCATAGTAGGCTCTTTTGTTGCTCACTCGGTGTTCGCCATGGGATATCATCCTCCTCGTCTTCTATCAAGGACGTTTGGGAAAAACACACACATCTATCCTTGAAATGGCATTTAATCTAATCACCAGAATGCAATGAATGAAATGCCTATATTTATATGAACTGTAATAGATTTGAGGGATAGAGAGTCTTACCAACCAAACTCGTCGACTTATGTGCGGTTTTAGGTGTACCAACCGCCCAAAGACATGCGCATGAGACAAGTGATGGTGAACTTCTAAAAATCAGAGGGTTTGGCACCTAAGGTTAAGGTTCCCACTTCGAGTTCTAGAAAGAGCCGATTCCATTGCACAGCTATCGTTGCATTGGGACTCGATCCATAGTTCGAAGCGAGCGGAATTGAAAAGTGGATTACCCCGCGTTTTTCCTCACGGAGATTCCATTCTCAATTCCTTCTATTGTGTTCCTAAAGGCGGCGCCCGGGGTTTTAGGCGCGGTTGTGTGTGTCCACGTGTTGTGATCATCATAATGCAATTCATGCACAGCAGTTTATCAATCAGCACTTCAAATCATCCACACAACATACATTCCTACGCCCAACCTGCATAAGACAATGTTAATCACGGACTACACCCCTTATTTCTCCAATCTGCCAAAAACATATAACACCTACCATAAGCGGACTTACCTCACCTTCGAGAGCGCCTGCAAAGTTAGAAAAATCACTCAGCGTTTTAATTACGGCCTAAGTCCACTTGAGGTCTAGAATCATATGTTCTAGAGCAAGAGTCCCCAGTGGAGTCGCCAGCTGTCGCGACCCGTCCGGAAGCGGACGCGGCTAATGGATTACCGATCGCGGGCCTTCCCCTGCACAAGGGTGCGGATCGCGGGCTTTGGATCGGCGCGGGCCCTCCCAGGCCCATACCAAATCGCGGCGGGAGTATTTTTCAAAGGGATTCGACGATAACAGTCGATCGCTTTCGACCTTAGTGTGGTCGTGGTGGCATGTGCAACTTGTGCATGCATTTGGAGTCGCCACCGGTCTTTCTTGGAGGGTAGACCGGAAACCTTATTGACCGATTGGGAGAGATCGATCAATTCTGCGGAACCAGAGATTTTGGGTTCGGGGACTTGGTTACGTTGATGTCATTACCAACGCCCTTTCGGTACCTAACGCGAGTGATTTTCCCTAACTAGGATTTCATGCAGGCGCAATTTTGGGTGAGGTAAGTCTGACTTTGCACATTAACCAGTTTAACATGCTCACGTAATCATAATAAATAAATAGATGCCAATCACATAAACATCTATCCTACGTGGTGATCATGGAATTATGATTTAATGGGTCTCGAGCCAATGAGACCACATTTAATCATTTTAATATTTTAATAACGGAGAGCCGCTCTTCGCTTCTTCTTGGTTTCTTGAACTCTTCAAGAATTGGGCCCCAAAGAGCTCGCCGACTTAAAAGGCTCCTCCACGTAATCCTCGTAGCATTTACATCAACAATTGACTATGCTAAAAATAAAGATTACATGAAAAATAAAAGGAGTACGCAGTCTCCATTTAATAATTACAACCCCAAATATATAAATAATCATCATACATTCATATATACATCAATCACATTGATTAGGGATTTTTCCATGATCACCACCCTTTCACGTAAGTAATAAATTCACAATTTAAAACTTAGGAATGCACAATAAAAATTCTACGTTGAATCATATTAAGAATTTTTACGTAAAATAAGATAGCCATAAATTTTCGATTCAAAATTGATTTAGTCTCAATTTTTGCTACGTTGATTAATTTATCATATAAAATAATCAATCTCCATTAGCCATGTAAGACGAACAATTCGTTAATACATATTGACCATAGTATTGCAAAAATTGCAAAAAATCAATTAAATGCACGAAAACACCTAAGGATTGGCTCTGATACCACTGTTGGGATCCACGTAACACGTAGCGGAAATAAATAACAACCCATACATGTATCTCCAGAGGCGTACTTCGTGCATTTCAATCGAAAAAAATCACAAAGTCTCAAAGGGAGTAAATAGATTACCTCTCGTAGCGTGCTTGAACGGAGGTGTCGGTTCGATGTTCTTCGATCTCAGCCTCCACAAGTGTTAGGCATCTAATTCGGACGCACCACCAATTGACGAACGGGGAGACGACTAATAACTCCACAACAATTGTGCTAGCAATATGCGGAATCAATATTCCGAACTTAGTATATTTTGCTCTCTCAAGATTATGAGAATATAGAGAGTGTTTGTGTTCTTCTCTCTAAGCTCTCAAAAATTTGCACACTCTACAAAATGTCTCCCCCCTTCAACCTCAAAACTCTTGCCATCCTTTTATAGCCAAAAATACCTTCCAATAAATTGTATTTAAAAATAGCACTAACAATTATAAATTCTATCTAAAAATAGCACTCACAAATAAATGACATTTAAATATAGCACTAACAATAGCACTCACAATTTATAATACAAAAATGCTATTTAAAAATAGCACTAACAATAGCACTCACAATTTATAATACAAAAATTCTATTTAAAAATAGCACTAACAATTATAAATTCTATCTAATAATAGCACTCACAAATAAATGACATTTAAAAATAGCACTAACAATAGCACTCACAATTTATAATACAAAAATGCTATTTAAAAATAGCACTAACAATAGCACTCACAATTTATAATACAAAAATTCTATTTAAAAATAGCACTAACAATTATAAATTCTATCTAATAATAGCACTAACAATTTATGATAAATAAATGCCATTTAAAAATAGCACTAACAATAGCACTCACAATTTATGATAAATAAATGTCATTTAAAAATAGCACTAACAATAGCACTCACAATTTATAATACAAAAAATGCTATTTAAAAATAGCACTAGCAATAGCACTCACAATACAAAAATGCTAAAAAAGGCACTAACAAAGGTGTTAAAAATAATAACCATTATTATTATTACAAGAGTTAAAGAGGTTACCAAACAATACAAATATGCATAACATATAAATACGTATGACATATAAATACGTAGAGCATACGTATACATCCGTGAAACCGGGGACTAATTGAAAGAAAAATGTGCAATTAAGCCCTTTTGGTAAAAATTGATTAAATTGGAGGGCAAATTGACCTAATTGCACTTTAAGACTTTAGAATCCAATGTCATAGCTTATAAAAAGTGAGAATTGAAAACTAAAAGACTCGAAAATGATTTTTTTTAGGCTCGGTTCGGGTTTATGTTTGTGGAGGAACATAGTGACCCGAGCCGAATTTTTGAGATTTAAAGTGACACACTTGAAGAGGAAATTAAAACAAAATTATCGAATATTTTTGGGTATTTTTCTGACCACGAATGGTATTTTTCTGATTTTTTGGGTATTTTTATAATTAAATAAACTCGAAAAATATTAAAAATACCGAAAAATATTTTTTGTTCAAAATTGGTTCCTAAGGTTAAACCAAGGCTTCCAAAGTTGATTTTGTGATTTTATGACCTTTTTTGATATTTTTAATTAATTTTAAAGAATAAAAATCACAATAATAAATGGTAAAAAAAATCAGGTGTCAACACACGTACATTCAGCCGTTGCGATTTGGGTAATGGACATTGGGAGAGGCTTGTGTCCGATTAGACAGCGATCGGGCGGCCCATTAGTCCCCTTGCCCGCAAGAGGGTCGCGACACCTAAATTGACGACTCGGACTGAATCGATTTAAAGCTCAAATGAGATGTCTCTTTTGAATTTTTTACTTTTTTAAATATGGGTGATATGTAAAACATGCGAAATCAAAGTCATCTTACCCTATATGCAAAATTAACTAATTAATTAAGACATGCAAAATTACATGACATTAGGGCACAATGCAAGACCATTAGTCTAAACATGCGAAGATCTTAAGTGAAAACACAATCCGTGATGCCATTGATTAATTATCATGCAAACTATCATGAATTTGATTAAATTGAACGTGCAAACTACATGCACATAAGAACCCATGCAGCACGTGATTTTTACCTAAATAATTTAATCATGCAGTCGAGCTAACCTAGTATGAAAACCCTAAACATGGTACTAGAGACATGACAAAACAGAATAAAACACATGCATCTAAATATTGGACATGCGAATGTATGACATATTATGCATGATTTTCGAAAATGATAATGATGCATGAATAAGCAATTGTCAAAAAAATGTATGATAATATAATGAGTAATTTTCTATCTTTTTATTTTTTTATACTTTATGATGCTGATGCAACCTAACTACATGACATGTGACGTGGCAAGATGACGTGGCAAAATGACATGGCAAGATGACATGACTAAATGACGTGGCAAAAAGACATGGTAAGATGACGTGGCAAATTGACATGGCAAGATGACGTGGCATTTATGCATGGATGACGTGTATGAATGACATGGCAAGATGATGTGGCAAGCTGACGTGCAATTATTTTTTATTTATTCTCGAATTTTTTTTTTGAAGAGAAGGAAATTGTCCTATTCCCGGCAACCGAACTTCTAGATATGGTAAAAATCAATCAATCAGTCAATCGATCAATCAAGTAATTAAACAATCAATCAAGCCGTTAGTCATCAATCAAACAATCAATCAATCAATTAATTGGACAATCAATCAAACAGTCTGTCAATCAATCATTCAATCAGAATCACGACTATCAACGTCCCGAACTACCATATTTTCGAATTTTTCTAAAAAAATCATATCTCAGATTTTGAATTAAGGAATGAATTTTTTTTATTCGGAGACAGCAAATTAAACCTAAACGGTGATAGGTCAGATTAGCTATATCTGAAATTTTCTTGACAAAATCCATGGATACAATTGAGGTTCAGATTATTTCAAGTTCAAATCACAAGACATGTCAAATATATCCAATGCCGGAAAATATGTACAGAATTTTATGCATTTGTCTCATCCTCAAAATCAATAATAACCATGTATGAACATAACCGAAAATCAATGTCACCAATTAATCACCCAAATTATGCAGACAAATTTTTTGGGAAAATAAGGACTTTACCTAAAAAAATTTGACTTTCCAAAGCAATTAGACCGAATAGCCAGGGGGCCTCCATGAAAGATCCAAACGGTGAAGATGAAGCAGGGTTCGATATGAACTTGGGCACAAAAAATAAGCTCGATCCAACGGTCCAATCGGCTGGAAACGTAGGAAGTGCCGGCGGGTGAACAGAGTCCGCGCTTGGAATGGTTTCTGATCAACCCGTTATTAAATCACCAAGAGAGCTCCTTTCAAACATCCGAACGGTGGGGGATCAATAAGGGATTAAAATGACCTTGGACACAAAAAATTAGCTTGATCCAAGGTCCAATCTGCCGGAAACGCAAGAACAGCCAACGGATGAACAGTACCCGCGGCCAGGAACAGCTGCTGATTGAGCTGTTGTTCGACCACAAGGAGAACTCTTTTCAAAGATCCGAACGGTCGAGCTGAAGAAGGGATCAAGTTAGCCTTGGACACAAAAAGCAGCTCGATCCAACGGTCCAATCTTCCGGAAACGCAAGAATAGCCGGCGGATGAACAATACCCGCGGCCAGGAAAAGCTACTGATTGAGCTATTGTTCGACCACCAGGAGAACTCGGTTCAAAGATCCGAACGGTCGAGCTTAAGAAGGGATCGAGTTAGCCTTGGACACAAACAATCAGCTCGATCCAACGGTCAATCGACTGGAAACGCCAGAAGAACCGGCGACCGGCGATTGAAAAATGAGAATAGCTTCTGCTTCTTTTTTTTTTTTTCTCTCTCTCTCTCTCTCTCTCCTTTTCTCAGTGTCTTCGGTCGTATCCCTTTTTTTTTACGTGAACTGTGAAAAAATGAATCCCCCCCCCCTTTTCACTTTGGTATAAAGGAATATATATAGAGAAAACTAGGGCAAAACGTAAGATTCGATCTTGGCCATCGGGTAAAGAAAGTTTTGATAGGATAATAGCCGTGGGATTAAAAATCTGAACATCAAGGGCTTCATCATCAAAAAAATTCGGCCATTCAAGGGAAGGATAAAGGCTTGGCCGAAAATCACCAATATATGGGCTCACCTACGCGAATTTAGAGCTTATTTGGGCTTTAATTAATTAATCGGATAATTAATTAAAAGCCTTCTATTTAAAAGCCCTAAATTGGACTGAATTAAATTCAAATGAAGCCCGAACCCATAAAAATTTGGCCATCTTCTCTTGTGGTCGAAAATTAAATTATGCTCAATTGGCTCGCCATTGATCCTAATTCAAATAACGTGACCGATAGAAAATAAATATGTAATACATGAGATTTTTTTTTTGCGAGAGTTATGAATAACCCTCATTTTATGTTATAAATGAATTTTCTAGAAAATTAAAATTTAGGTGTCAACAATGACATGGCAAATATGTGTGACATGGAAAACATGACAACGCAAGCTAAATTATATGCTATGCAATGCAAATGACATTTTTTGTATTTTGTTTTGTTTATTTTCGGATTTATGAAAAATTAAATATAAAAGCTATCCTAAAGTCAAGAGAAATGTGATCTAACTTAAGAAAAGCATGGGATTTTTTTAGGGATTTTTCAGGAATTTATTTAAGCACGAAAACACATAAAATTTGAACAAAAATAAACAATATTGCCCATAAAACACCTTTAAATCCGAAAATTCGATTTTATTCACAACATCTCCTGAGATTAAGGTTAGCAAGTGAATATTTTATAGAATAACCATCGTCCCTATATGCATAGGGTAAACCTTGAAATTCTATCTAGGAATTAGCAATCCGCTCTTCAAGATTGAGGATTTGATAGCTAATTCACACGTACGAGCACGATTGTACTTCGAGATCGAAGTCATATATTGCCTTTATGTACGTTTTCCGAAGGGGCAAGGCACAATTGAGAGCATGTGATATGAGCAATATTATTTATTAAAGTGAAAATTTATAAACAATAAACAAGCATGCACGACAAGAATAAAAATGAAAGAGTCAATTGAGTTCGAATTTTCGAAATTCCAAGAGGAGTGGTTGAAAATATGAGATTGAGGATCCACATTTCCTCGTCAAAAATCTTATCCAATTTTAATTTGAGAAATTATCTCTAAGATTGAAAATTATTTCGGATAATTTTCTGAAAAAAGGATAAACCTTCGACCCATTTCAAACTTTATCTTTAGCGTTCAATGTCATCAGGAAATCAAAAGATAAACCTCTTATTCATCCAATAGATAAACATCCACATTAAGTCACTCACCAAAGATAATCGTTGAGTTTTTTTTTAAAAAAACATCCACCACCACTACAAAAAAACACGGATTTAGCAACGAAAAATTTGCAACGAAATTTCTAACGAAAAAAAAAAATCGTCGCAAATTTGCGACAACATTAGTCACGAACAAATTTCATTGCAAATTTGCGACGAAATAAACCATTCGTTGCAAGATTTGCAACGAAATAACTTTTCCGTTGCAAAATTTGCAACGAACAATTTTTCGTTGCAAATTTTCGCAACGAAAAAGTTATTTCGTTGCAAATTTTCGCAACGAAATCCTGTTTTCGTTGCAAACATTTGCCACGAAATACTGTTTTCGTTGCAAACATTTGCCACGAATTAGATTTCGTTGCAAATCTTGCAACCAAAAAGTTATGTCTTGCAAAAATTTGCAACGAATTATAGTTCGTTGCAAATGTTTGCAACGAATTATAGTTCGTTGCAAATGTTTGCAACCAAAGAATGATTGCGTTGCAAACATTTGCAACGAATTATAGTTTGTTGCAAATGTTGCAACAAAAAAATCATGTCGTTGCAAACATTTGCAACGAATTTGTTTTCGTTGCAAATGTTTGTAACAAAAAAATGATTGCGTTGCAAATTTTTGCAAGAATTAGAGTTCGTTGCAAATATTTGCAACGAAAAATTTAAGTCGTTGCAACTCGTTGCAAATATTTGCAACGAACTCTAATTCGTTGCAAATTTTACAACGAAAACGTTGTTTCGTTGCCAACTTTGCAGCAAATATGTTTTCGTTGTAGCAACGAAAAGTAACTGTCGTGGCAAATTTGCCATGGAATTTATTTTTGCAACGAAAAAAAAATTTCGTTGCAACTCTTGCCACGAATTGGATTCGTGGCTAAATACCACCGACACTTTTTCGCTGCTAAGGCCAGGTTTTTGTCGTCATTGTCGTCGGAAATTTGCAATGATACTCTTTTGTCGCTAATTGCCTGGCTGATTATTTTTCTCCCCTTTAAAATCCTGTGACCTTTTCTCTGTGTCCGCACTCTTGTATCTCTCTCTCTGCAATCCGCACTCTTGTCTTTCGACCGCTCTCTTCATTTTGCCTCATGTCTTCTCCCTTCTCCATTTTCATTTGTGTCTTATGGTAATGCTAGAGAAAATTATCGTTTATTTTATCATTTTCTTCCATCAAATGCCATAAGCTTCATGAATCTTAAGTAATTTTTGTTTTTCTTATTTTAGGTACATGTCCATTTAGAGATTTCGCAATTCAAGTGGATCTTGCGATTTTCATCAAACAGATCACTTTCTCGAACAAGGTAAGCCTTATTCACATTGCAACTTTTTCTTTTATTTCGAAGAAAAGTAGATCTTATAAGTCAAGGCGTTTGTATTGTAATGTAAAATTAGCGATAATATTTGCAACTTTTTCTCGCAAAAACGTTAATATAGGGTGCCGCACTCGCGGTGAATATAGGGGAGGAATTTTCAGCGAATTAGTGACAAAAAGTACACGTTCGTCGCAAATTTAACGATAAAAATTGGATTCCATAGCAAATTTTCGCAACAAAAACATTATTTCGTCGCACTTTTTGCCACGAATTAATGTTCATGGCAAACTTAGCAACGAAAACACAAGTTCGTGGCAAAGTTTGCGATGAAAAATAATTTCGTCGCAATGCACTTACTTCCCTAAAAATTAAAATAAATAAACTTTTCCAATGAAACGAATAATTTTGTCGCAACACGTGCGACGAATATGTTTTCGTTGCAAATTTAGCAACAAAAAACTGGGTTCGTGGCAAATTTTGTGACGGAAAACATTTTCGTCACAAAATTTGCTACTAACTAATAATTAAAATAAATAAAGTTTTCCAACGAAAAGAATAATGTCGTTGCAAAATTTGCAACAAATTATTTCGTTGCAAATTTATCAACGAAAAAGAAATTTCGTTGCAAATTTGCCACGATATCCTGTTTTCGTTGCAACCAATGCATTGCCCAAAGTGTTAAAATAAATAAAGTTTTCCAACGAAAAGAAAAATTTCGTTGCAAATTTGCAACGAATTCATTTGCGTTGCAAAGTTAGCAACGAAAATGCAATTTCGTGGCAAATTTGCCACGGAAACCATCTTCGTTGCAACCAATGCAGTGCCCTAGGAATTAAAATAAATATATATTTGCAACGAAAACAAGATTGCGTTGCAAAATTTGCCACGAATTATGTGTCGTTGCAAATTTCATGGCAATTTTTGCGCCTCAAATTTCGCTACTTGTATTTTGTCGCAAATTTAGTGGCTGATTGTATTTTAATTTTTACAATTTTTCGATTTTAATTAAGAATATTAAATAGTGGATACGGTATTTTGATATTTCAAGATTTTTTTTTGAAATTTTGATACAGACATAATGCAAAGAGAGAGGGCTTGGATGTATAATAGGAACTTATCTGGACGTCGAGGATTGACCGATGAGTTTCGTATTGGGTTGGAACAGTTTTTGGACTTTGCTAGTGGTAAAATTGAGTTGATGGATGGAAATAAGTTAAGATGTCCGTGTAAAAAGTGCAGTAATAATAAATTTCTCGAGTGTGACGAAGTTAGAGAGCATCTTTGTAGATTTGGGTTCACTCCGAACTATTATAATTGGACTTGCCATGGTGAACAATTTATATTTGATGAAGGATATGGAACAAGTGCTCAAATTTTAGTTGGGGAGGAAGGTAGTCATTATAATCAATTGAACCCATATCAGATGATGGTGATTGATGCAGCCGGTCAGAATTTTGCTTCAGAATTGAACTATGCCAGTACTAGTTTTGCTCCCACATTTGAACAAGTGGGTACTAGCTATGCATCGCAAATGGAAGAGGTAGGAGGCGCAGGTTTTGATGAGAATGTGCACAACGAAACTTTTACATCTAATCAGTTCTGTGATGCGTTGAAAGCAGCAGATGAACCTTTATGGGCAGGTTGTGACAACCACACTAAGTTTTCAGTGACGGCAAGACTGTTAAACATCAAGGCAGAGAATAATGTGTCAGAGAATTGCTTTAACTCTTTTGTTGACGTAATGCGGGAAGCAATGCCTCGCGATAATATCATGCCAGGTAATGTTTATGACATGAAGAAGCTAATGGATACCTTAGGTCTTCCAATCGTAAGGATTGATGTATGTAGTACGGGTTGTATGTTATATTGGGGGGATGATGAAAATACCGAATCTTGTAAATTCTGTGGCGAACCGAGATACAAAATTAGCATGAGGCAGGGTCGTTATCAGAAGCATAGACCGCGTAAGCAATTGTTTTATCTGCCTTTAATTCCCAGATTGCAAAGGCTTTATGCGTCTAAAGCCATTGCTGAACACATGACTTGGCATGCAAACCATGAAATAGAGGAGGGTCTGATGTGTCATCCTTCAGATGCAGAGGCATGGAAATATTTTGATAGAACATACCTTGAGTTTGCGATGGAGCCTCGAAACATCAGGTTAGGTCTTTGTGCCGATGGATTTGCTCCATTTGGGAAATCAGGAAAAAATTATTCATGTTGGCCAGTTATCCTAACTCCGTACAATTTGCCACCTGGTATGTGCATGAAGACACCTTATATGTTTTTGACATTAATCGTGCCTGGCCCGTAAAATCCGAAAAAATTGATAGATGTTTATATGCAACCATTGATTGCGGAGTTACGACAACTGTGGGATGAAGGTGTTCCTACGTATGATGTTTCCACTGATCAAACATTTGTAATGAAAGCTGCACTTCTTTGGACGATAAATGACTTTCCAGCTTATGGGATGTTATCTGGATGGAGTACAGCTGGGATCTTAGGATGTCCGATATGTATGGAGAGATCGAAGTCATTCAAATTAAAACACGGTAGGAAGGCCAGCTATTTTGATTATCACAGACAATTTTTACCGATAAATCATACATTCCGAAGGAATAAAAAAGAGTTCATCAAGAATAGGATTGAAAGAACACCTCCACCATTGAGGTTGACTGGTGATCAAATTTGGGAACGAGTGCATGACTTTCCAACTGTTGTTGAAATTCCCCATGGCACGACTATTGCGTACGAAAGCGCACATAAGTGGACTAAACGTAGTATATTTTGGGATTTACCATATTGGAAGACTCATCTTATTCGTCATAATCTTGACGTCATGTACATAGAAAAAAAATATTTTCGATAATGTCATCAATACTCTGATGGATGTCACTGGAAAAACGAAAGATAATTTGAATGCAAGAAAAGATATGAGAGATATTTGTGATCGGCCAGCACTAGATGTGGATGCAAGCAGCAGTGGACCAAAACCAAAAGCGGTTTACACATTAGACAGGGAGCAGAGACGGGTTGTTTGTCAATGGTTCAAATCTGTGCGATTTCCTGATGGATACGCTTCGAACATCGGGAGATGTGTTGATTTGAATGAATGCAAGTTGACAGGTCTGAAGAGCCATGATTGCCACATATTTATGGAAAGACTAATGCCAATAGTTTTCAAGGAGCTTCTACCGAACTTTGTATGGGGTGCCATCACAGAATTGAGTAATTTTCTTCATGATATTTGCTCCACAGTGTTAAAAGCATCGCACATGGAGAAACTGGAGGGAGATATTCCAATCATTCTTTGCAACTTAGAAGGGATATTCCCTCCATCGTTCTTTGATTCAATGGAGCATCTCTTAGTTCACTTGCCTTATGAGGCCAAAGTTGCAGGTCCCGTCCAATTTCGCTGGATGTATCCATTTGAGAGGTAAAATATTTTTTTAACCGAATTTGAAATTACTTATTACTTATTATGTTCTGATGAACTTTTTTCTATTACAACTAGGTTCTTATATCATTTGAAGAGAAAAGCGAAGAACAAAGCATGTGTTGAAGCTTCAATTTGTAATGCATATATTGTGGAAGAAGTGACAACATTTGCATCATACTATTTTGAGCCGCACGTGCAGTGCAAGAGGCGGAGAGCGGGAAGAAATGATGAGGGGCCTGTTGATCCCAATTGCAAATCATTCTCTATTTTCAATTACCTTGGTCGACCAAGCGGCGCATGTAAGTTTCGTTACTTAACAGACGAAGAATGGCGGGCAGCCCATACATATATTTTGCTGAACTGTCCAGAAGTGGAACTATACTTCGAGTAAGTGTACTTTTGAGCGCGCGCGCGCGCGCACACACATATAGTGTGAAACATTTGCTAATATATAAATGATATTTGTTAATAGGATTTTTCGAACTTCAATGTACGGACTACCACCGAATGAGTTTGCTCGTTTATGCGATGAACAATTTGCAGCATGGTTCAAAACATATGTAAGTTGCCTATAGACGAAAAACAAGTTATTAATATTTTATAAATTATTAATTAAAAAAATATTATTGACTTTGCGTTTGTGACTTCAGGTTCACAATACTTATGATCAAATCGAAGAGCAAGGATTGCTATATCATCTGTCATGGGGTCCAAAAAGAACAGTACGAGCTTGGCCAGTATATTTCATAAACGGGTACAATTTTCACACTCGAGAGTACGGAATGGGAAAAGGTACAATGAACAGTGGCGTGTGTGTTCGGTCATCCAATGATGGTAGTGCGAAAGATGATTTTTATGGCTTGTTGGATGAAGTCATTGAGATAGAGTACCCTGGACCATCAATGCGGGTTGTGTTATTTAAGTGCATGTGGTTCGACCCCGTTAGAGGAATGAAGGTGCATACGAAGTTTAATTTGGTTGAAGTAAATCACAAAAAAAGGTATATGAAATATGAACCATTTGTCTTGGCACAACAAGCAATTCAAGTATATTATGCATCGTACCCTAGTTTGAAACGCGATAAAGCAGACTGGTGGGCTGTATGTAAAACTAAAGCACGAAGAAAAATTGAGGAACACTGGAAGGATACAGCGTATCAACAAGAGGAAGTCTGTAATACGATTGAAGTTGAGGAATATAACATTCTGACTTTACGAGATCCATGCGGAGCTGTAATAGAAGTGGATCCAAATGAAATTCGCGAATCAAATGTAGAAGGTGTTGAAGAATCTGATTTCGAGACAGATGATGAATACGATACTCTTGAAGAAGATGAAGATGAAGATGAAGATGAAGATGAAGACGAAGACGAAGATGATGATGAAGATTAGGATTTGTTAAATATGTCTCAAATTTTTATGCACTTGGTCTAGTTCATCACCGGACTCGACATATTTTTTGTGTGGCCCAAAAGTGGAGAGAAAATTGAGATTTGGTTCGTGACGCGAAGAGTTGGGCCGATAGGGTTTATTTTGTGGTATGGAGGATTTTCGTTATATGAGAGACTTATGAGCAGTGTACTTTTTGTTCAGTCGCGAAAACTGATCACCTTGATCGAACTACGTAAATCCTTGTGTTCTGTGTTTATTTTTTCGCATTTGCCACAACAGGATTTTTGACACTTTTCAATAATTTTTGTAATTATCATGAAGATTTTGCGAAAATTTTGCAACGAAAATATTGTGTTCGTCGCAATTATATTTTCGTTGCAAATTGCAATGAACACATAATTTTCGTTGCAAATTGCAACGAACACAATATTTTCGTTGTAAATAAGGAATTAAGCCTACTTCTCAGTTCATACACATAAAACACTCGCATCCAAAGCTCTCGACCGCTGTCGTCCCTTGCTCGTTCGGCTTGCGAAACTCTCGTTCCCTTGCTCGTTCTGCTTCGTCGCCGCTCTCAGGTCACTCTCCCATCGGCCGCTCCTCATCTCGACCGTCGTCGTCCGCCTCTTCGAGCACGTTTTCGGTGAGTTTCGCACAACCCTATTTCCTCTTCATCTCCTTGCCAAGCTCGATTAGGGCGGCCCTCGGCTAGATCGACGAGGGCGAGGCTCGGCGAGCTCGATTATGGCCGCCATAGCTCTCGCCGTCTGTCGTCCTCGCCGATTTGGGCGAGGGGCGCCCTAATCGGGCTCGGCCGAGCCTCGCGCTTGCCCTCGCCGATCTGGGCGAGGGAAGCCCTAATCGAGCTCTGCTGAGCGTCGCCCTTGCCTTGCTTAAATCTCTTTTTTACGCCGTTAGTAACAATCCATCATTCCTGTATGTGATGTCTGCTCAAAGCTTGCCTTTTTCTTGTGATTTTTGAAGGAGTCTCTTTGTGAATAGATTTTTTTTATTTGTAATTAGAGGTAATATCCATACATTTCTGATACGAATGAAGTTCGTTTACCTCTTGTGATTTTAGACAATATCATTGTGTAGTATCTCCCTCATCATCTCATTAGTGTTTAGTTGGCTCTGTTTCATCCGTAGTTTTACATATTGTGCATTCCGTCTTTCGTCAATACCCCAGAATTCGTGAAGGCGAATGGCTATGCAATGTCTAAACTTTATCTGTTCATTTCAGTGACTTGAAGTTGTTCTTGTAGGACAATGATGCTTATGTGCCACCAACTTCCCTCTTTTAACACTGATCTCTCTCCCTTCCCCAAAAAGAATTTGGCATTCCTGGCAAATATCTTTTAAATCTGCCATTGGATATTCTCTTGACCTTTTAATTTTTGTCAAGTTCTATTGCCCTGGGTATAAATTCCTTGTCAATACTGATGCTTGGGAATTTTTACTGTTGCGTTCAGAGTCCAGACTCTGCTATTTATCAGAGGCGATAGCAAGTCACTTTCAATTTCTCAAGCTTCTGTCTTCCTCTCCGAAACAAAATACAAAATGGTAAGTCATGATGTACATCATTATGTGTCCCTAATACATGTTGTCATCTTTGTTGATACTTGTCTAACCTTTTTACTTGACAGCATAAGCGGGGTGCATCTTCACAGGGAAGACCAGGAAATTCCCATTCCCCTTCGCCTTCCCTTGGCTCATCCCCAACCCTTTCATCTCACCCTCGACCACTACTTGCCGTGCGTGGAGGTAACATCCGCGGTGCATCTTTACAGGAAAGACCAAGCCCTTCCCATTCCCCTTCGCCTTCCCCTGGCTCATCCCTAATCCTTTCATCTCACCCTAGACCACTACTTGCCGTGCGTGGAGGTAACATCTGCGGCGCATCTTCAAAGGGAAGACATGGCCCTGTCTATTCCCCTTCGCCTTCCCCTAGCTCGTCACTGGCCATTTCCCCTAGCTCGTCCCCAGCCCTTTCCGCTGGTTCATCCTCGGCCCTTTCCGCTGGCTTGTCCCCGGCCCTTTCATCTCACCCTCATCCACCACTTGTCCATGGACCCATCCAACCTGAAGGTACTTCGGTTCCACGAGCTTCAGTGGAACACTCGCATCACGAGGGAAGCACACTTGAAGAAGATAGCCGGACTATGATAAGCCCATATGGAGATTCGTAAGTACTTTTTTTTAACGTAAATAATATTTACGGTCATCGCTTCGTTTGGTTTTAGATATGGATGTGAATTGAATTGTCCTGTTTGCAGGTTCACAGATGCTATGCAAGTGGTGCGTGAACTTAATAAAATTGTGAATAACTATTGGAGGAGGTCGTGGAGTAGTTATAGTGCCGCTCCAACACATGTGAGGGATTTGTGGTGGAACGAGTTCAGAGTAAGTTTTGTTCTTTTGTTTTCTCACAAATGAAGTTCGGCATAAATGAAATCAGTTGTTTTTCCATTGAATACAGCGAATGTTCAAGTGGGAGGAATCGGAGGAATCGAAAATTAGAAGAATTTTTAAGAAAAAAAATGGTGATCACATTCGCTAAGTGATGAATAGAGCAAGGGCAGCAAAAGTCAAGCCAACTTTCATCGCTGGTGACGATTGGGAGGAAATAAAGAGAGGCTGGGAAAGTGAAAAAATGAAGGAAAAGTGTGAACAGAACAAGAAGAATCGAGCTTCTTGCTCCACTGAAGGGTCTGCAACGTATGCTGGGGGTTCCATCAACATTGCGGAGCATAAAAAAAGGATGGTAAGTTGTGTTAAATATTTGGTAAGTTAATTTAATTTAATTCCTCATTTGTGTTTCAATTTTGTAGGCACATGAATTGGGTGTGGAGCCGTCGTTCGTGGCTACATTTGAAAGAACATTTCAAAAAAAAGACAAGACATGGACTAGCAACCGTGCAAAATGTATTAAGGTATGTAAGGTTATATACTTTTGACTTTATGGAAATACAGATTGAAAACGATGAATGTTTTCATGTTTATGGTAGTTAGATATATGAAGGTATTTTATTTTCTTATCTATTTTGTTGATGTAGGAAAAATATGATGAGCTATTGAGTACGGCTAGTGGCGGTAATGGTGGAGGTGTTGACCAACGGGCATTGTGGCTGGAGGCGATGGGTGAGAAATCATATGGCCTGGGATGCATGTCAAGGGTGTTCACAGGAAGGGCTGCTGGAAGTCCGTCCTCCAGTACGGCTGCTTCAAAGAGGACACGAAGGGATGAGGAAATTATCCAACTAAGACAATTGCTCGAAGAAAAGGACGAAGAGCTTAAACTGGTCAAAGATCGGCTCGCAGAGAAAGATGAGCAGATGAAACAAATGGACGAACGACATAAATCCTTTGAGTATCAAACGCAGTCTCAGATGCAAAGGATCATGCAACACCTCAATCTAAATGAACAGGTTTCTCCAGTACCTCCCACTAATGAAATAGGTGATGGGGAAAATGATGGGCGACCCAATGAGGATGAGAATGCTGCTGATGATCCTGATGAATTTATTAGATGTTTTTTCAATGATTAAACAAGAAGGTGGAGATGAAGACATGGTACGATCAGTTTAAATTTCTGAAGAAGGTATTTTATTTTTTCTTAAGTTAGGATTTTAATTTTTCTCTCCTTTAAGCCTTAATTTTTCATCTACTTCCATAGCTTTCACACGGGAATGATATTCATATGGTAGAGTATCCAAGATCAGATAACTGTCTTTGTTTACAACAACTAAATCGCCAGGTTTTAAATTGTTTGGGTCAACGAGGCCAACAACAGGAAGAAAGATTGTCTGCATTGTAGACAAATATGAAATGTCTTTCAGTTTTCTTGACTACTGATATTTATACATTGCAGATGCATATTTTGGGCTAATGAAGGTGGGACCTGTTGGTGGATTGAGAGCTATTGAAGATGGCTCGCTCAAGTGTTCATTTTGCTGCGGCAGAATGTTAGTTTTGCATGACAGAGGGCAGTTCTTGAGCGTGAGAGCTGCTGGGAGTGGATCTACGGAAGGCGATGACGGTGAATGTGGAAACTGGGGACAAGCTCCAGGCCACCATTAAGAAGAGCAAGAGGGTTCTTGCAATGCAGAGAGACCTGCTCAATCATGTAATTTTGTTGAAGGGAAACTTTCTGCTTGTTCTAGTTTCTAGTTCTTCTCGGAAGCCGGCAAACATTTTAGGTTTTGGATGACAATTGTCTTTAATTTCACTGATCAAATGTCAGCTTCGTGAAGTTTTCAAACTCTAAAACTTAAAAGTGAATCTGGAAAGCGCAGTATTTTTCAATAGAAAGAAGAAAAAAGGAGTGAGCTATTGGTACTGTAAAGTTATTATGGTTTTCATGCGCGCCCATAATAGTTAGGATGTCATTCGACTGAAGACTGTGGAATGGACTGACTAATGTGCATACATTTCATTGTTAAGAGAGGTGAAGTTTTCACTTAACTCATTCTTCTGTCCATTGGGTACTGATGAGTGTCTTTCCATGTGCAGCTGACGCACTTGTTTCAACTGGATTGGCAAATTTAGGTTATGTGTACGTCAATATAGGTATACTTTTATGATGTTTTAAATCTCATAATAGCATTTTATATAACTGGTTATGTACTTATTTATTCCAATGGACTGCAGATGACTATTGGTCTACTCCCAAACGAAATGCTAAGGTCAGTTCCAGTTTCTTTGGTTTTGCTTAGTTCCAACTATGATCTTAAGTTTTCAGAGTGCGAAACTTTACTTTTACAATCTTTAGATTTTGAAGTGAGCATGACACAATTAGTTAACATGCTCGTTGTTTCTCCTTTCTAGTTCTTTCTGTCATCTTTTGGTGAGTTAACTTTACTGGACAAGATTGATATAAAGATTATACCTTTTTCGTATTCGACACGAGTATGCAGATAGTGACTCTTTTTATAAATTTTGGCAGGATAGATATTGTTTTAGTTCTTTCCCAAGTGTGTATCTGAGGAGGATAAGATGGAGAGAGGTCATACGGAAGCCGATAAGACAGAGTTCACCGAATGTTGGCGGACGACATGGAAGACGCCGTATATTATGAAGCTTGCGCTGTCGGCTGGAATCGGCGGATTGTTGTTTGGCTATGACATAGGTAGATCAAGCTCTTGCCCTAATGTTAGTTCCATTTGCTATGATTTACATTATAATAACGTGGATAATGAAAAGATTGGGCTTGTTCAGGATGATTGGCAGTTCGCTATGGTGCTATAGTTCTATCAAATTCTTTTCCTAGGTGGTGATAACGAAATTATTCCATTCCCTGAGTTTCACCAAAGATACTTTTAAATAAGATAGTTTGACTTTTGATTTAACTATTCTCATATTAAGGTGTGATACAAGTTATTTGCTCTTTCTCTTATTGTCAACCTCCAGTGAGAGGAGTGCGTGGTCTTCTAACTTTCAATCTGTTTTAGCCTTTTCTGTTGCTGTTTTGCTTCTCTGTTTCCACTTTCCTTTCCTTTTACTTTTTCCTCAATCCTAATTCATTTATCAACCTAGAATCCGACCCCATAACATAAGACAAGATGTACGCTTCAAATGGGACATTAGCATTGTGTCTCAGTCTTTTCCGCTAGACATATGTACTATTATAAGCAATTATTATCATTTCAATCATATTGGGGAGACGGATTATATAATGTTTTAGCACGCCATACAGTTCTTGTGTTGTTGCTTCTCTCTTCTTAATTTTGCTTTGATGGCTGTGCGGGGTGAATTGGTAGCTGATCCGAAAACCTTTCCCTCAGGAATTAAAGCCCTTGCAAACTACGTCCACAAGAAAGGCCTCAAGCTTGGTATATGTTCTGATGTTGATGCTGGGTAAGATGTTTATCCTTTGAAAGCGATACCAGTAACAACATTGTTTCTATACATTGACTGTGTTTTTACCCCAGAGGAAGGTCGAAGCCTGCTTCTAGATATAAGAGTATAGAAATAACATTTTTGATGATATTGGGGCATTTTCTTGACAAGCAAAAAATGCAGCGCCCTATTTCGTTTCAAGTATTTTGTATTCATAGTGAAACTTTCTAGGTTTATCCTATCATTTATGTGTTTTGTTCTTCATGCAGTGGCTACATGTCTCCTAAGTATATGATGTTTGGACACTTCTCGGTAAAATCTGACGTCTTCAACTATGGTGTGTTAATGCTAGAGATTCTAACTGCCAAAAAGAACAGCCAATTCTTCTTAATGGACTCTGATGAGGGCCTGCTAGGCTATCTGAGTATCTTATTACCGACCACCTTTTTTCGGCTAACGTCACTTTTAATAGAAGTACAACAGTAATTAGAACAATGTTAACTGATATTAACTGATCTTTTAGGTTTGGAAGCACTGGACCAACAGAAGAAGTGGTTGAACCAGCTTTATGTAATGCTTACTCCATGGGCAAAGTCATCAGATGCATGCACATCGGCTTGCTCTGCGTGCAAGACAAAATGGAAGACCGACCTACCATGGATGCAGCTATTCTCATGCTAAACAGCGACTCTGTTAGCATCCCAGTTCCTCAAAGACCTCCATTCTTCTTCTCAAGTAAGAAGTGCAAAGCAGCACCTCTTGTTCTGAACTCAGATCAATCCACCAGCAAAGTTGACCAATCTAACGGCAAGATTAAGCCTTCATTTTTGATGATCTTTGTGAGGTTGTTGCACAAGTTACAGAAATAGATGAATGTATTTTGCTTTCAGATTATTATAATATTTACTTCTTATTACTTGCTGAGTAAATATAAATTCTAGAAATTAATTTTTTTTTAATTAGATTCAAAATCGAGACATAAAAGAAATTATTTTATCAAATGATCATAAATTATAAGGATTCGTAGCAAAATTCATGTTCGGTCACTGCAAAATCCATCGAGAATATTTAAAAATTAACAAAATTCCGTCGCAAAAAAATAATAGGTTGGGTTAATTAGCAACGAATTTTTCAACGAAAACTCTGTGCCACGAATTTATTTCCCAACGCAAAATCTGAATTTTCGCCTCAAATTTTCAAACAATTCGTTGCAAGTTTCGTTGCAAATATGCAACGAAACATCTAATTGTTCGTTGCAAAATTTGTGCTGCCAAATTTTCTAGAAATAATTGTAAATTAGCAACGACAATTTATTCGTTGCAAATTTGCAACGAAACATGTAATGTTTCGTAGCAAAATTTGCGATGCAAAATTTGTGGCGAATAAATTTTTTCGTTGTCAATTTGCAACGAATAAATTGTCGTCGCTACTTTGCAACGATAATGTTTTCATTGCAAATTTACGACGAATTTTTTTTTCGTTGCAACTTTGCTACGATAATTTTTTCGTTGCACATTTGCAACAAATATTTTTTTCGTTGCAAATTTGCAACGCTACGATAATGTTTTCGTTGTAAATTAGCGACGCAAATTTATTCGTTGCAATTTTCGTTGCAAATTTGCAACGAAACATCTAATTTTTCGTTGCAAAATCTGCGACGCCAAATTTGCAACGAATTTTTTTTCGTTGCGCATTTCGTTGCAAAAAGGATTTGCAACGAATTTTGGATGATTTTTCATCGCAAATTCCGTGGCGAAAACTTGGTTTTTTTGTAGTGCACATAGCAAAACTTCATCCACTGCATGAGATAACGTCAGATATAACCAACCAAGATAAAGCCAAACAATCATTCCCCCTCGCGTTTAACAGATTCGGCCATGGGGTGCTGAATATCAACGTTTAACCCATAAAATAAATCGATTTTCTACTCAATTCAATTTGATCCAGGAAAAGGTCTGCACTTTTTAACAAAAGGGTTTCAATTCTCCTGCTCTTAACATAGCCTGATAAAAGGATCAAATTTTCACCTCAGTTGCATTGTCCAACGATACCTTCAACTCGATAGAACACATGCACCAATGCATGAATTACATCCCAATGCGAAAGGAAATCATACCTTTTTCGACCGACTTTCAGCACCTATGTGAACTGAGGATTTCGCCCAAAGCAAACCACCTTTCACTCGACTTTGCAGTGAATCGAGCTCCGGATTTGCACACCCTTTAACACCAATCCGTAACCTTGTTAGATATTATAAATTGATGAGTAGACAAGATCAGACTTCTCTCTGAACAGGGCTGGATAACGATGATCCTGGGCTGTCCTTGGTGGAATATTCAGTCCACGTGTTGAGACTGGGAATTCCGGGGCTTATTGCATTGCTCGCGCACTTGGAAGGACCACTACAAAAAAAACAGCCTTTTAGCGACGAAATTTTCGCCAAAATTCGTCGCTGATGGGTTTTGCGACGAATTTTGCAACGAAAGAAAATTTCGTCGCTAATACGGCGTCGCAAATTTTGCGACGAAAATTTGGCGATTCGTCGCAAATTTGCGACGAATTTTGCGAAGAATCTCGGTTCGTAGCAAATTTGCGACGAATATTTATTCGTAGCAAATTTGCAACAAAAACCAAATTCGTAGCAATTTGCGACGAATAATCCTTAGGTCGCAAATTTGCGACGAATCACCATTTTGTTTCAAATTTGCTACGAATTTTACGACGAAATTGATTTTTCATAGCTAATCTGGCGTCGCAACATTTGCGACGAAAATGATGTTTCGTCGCTAAATTTAGCGACGAAATAGAATTTTCGTTGCTATTTAGCGACAAAAAAACATATTGGTCGCTAAAATTTGCGACGTGGGATTAACCACGAATTATTTTTTTCGTAGCAAAATTCGTCGCAAAATCCATTAGCAACAAATTTTGCCAAATTTTTCATTATTATTATAATTTTTCTAAAACAATTTTATTTTATTTTTTGATAAGCGACGACCGAGCACAAGACGGGTTTTGCAACGAACTTTCGTGTTGGTATAATAAAATAATTTCTTTTTTTAAATATGATTACAACAAAATTAATTTCTAAAAATTTATATTTAATATTGATTAAGTAATAATATCTAAATATTATAATAATATGAAAATTAAATACATTCATCTACCATTGTCAAAGTGGCTAAATACTATACAAACACAATGAACAATAAACAGCTAATCAAATAAACAATAATAGCTAATCAAATAAATAAATGAAAAATGTCAAAGCGAAAATTACCTCTGCCTAGAAAGTTGTCCCGTCTCTGGCCAAGAAGTTCTCCAAAGCTTGGCACCATATGCTCCTCCCCATAGTTAGTCTCGTTTACCTCGATAACAAAGGTAAATTGTGTCATGCTTCCATGAAAAAGTAATAAGCACCACGGCCACTATAAACGAAGTTAAGATATAACAAGAGAAGAAATAAATAAAAAAAAACGCTAATGAAGAATAATAAAGCCATCGAGACCAAAAGGATGCAAAGAAAATGCCGAGTACAGAAAAAGACAAGCTAGAATAGAAAGGCCATAAAGTATCTTATTACCTCCTCAAGGAAATCAATTTCTAACTTGGATAAACCTCTCCTATAATTCAAGTGCACTGTGAAAACTCAAGTGCACCGTGAAAACTTAAGTTACTTCAACATAAGAAACGGTACATTTTCAGATAAGTATTGGTCTTCTTACAAAATAGGATGCAAAGCCGATAAGGGACGTGCCAGGAAGGAGGAAAGATCTTCCATATCTCTTCGTTGGTTCTCATTTGAAGCTTAATCCAGGCATATCTCCGGTCTGTTTTATCCAACTTAGCAAGTTCTGTAGAAACAAACACGCATCGGCTTGAATATCTCTATTCTATTGCTCATCAGACAAAGCAACACTTAACTGCAAATGAAATTTAAAAGAGAACAATACAGAAGTCCATGAACAACCATCCAAAATCCTAGAACCCGCCAACAAAGTTTCCAATCCAAAAGTCAGGTCGAATATTATCACAAGAGTCATATATAACTACTTCCTAGCTAGGCGAAACAGATCAATACTTGTCAAATAGACCATTAATTCAGCCGAAAAACGCACCAACCAATCATCAAATTCAATGGATGCACACACTACGCAGGGAACAAAATCTACAAGGGGAGAAATATTGAACTTCAAAGATCGGACAACGGTGCAAATAACTTCAACAAATCTATTAATTGTCACCATAATTGCAAGTAGAGGAAACCCAATCCATGTTGTCTTTCAACTACCCACCAAAACCATAAAACAAAACACCCAGAAAGGGAAATAAGTTAGACAATCTGACACAATAAATCTTTAAAATTAGCAGCAGCATACACCATAGAAAAAATCAGAAGATGAAGAGAAGCATACTGGTATGGCACGGTAGGAATGAACGAAATAGACATGACGGTTTCAACTACTTTGGATGCAAAACAAGAAAAGCAGAATAAAAATCAAGTGTCTCACATGCATGAGCAAGAATTTAGCAGCAAAAACTAAATTGAAAACTAACCAATCACAACAGGAGCTAGTGAAAGCCACAGGGAGAGTGGGATCTGGTGGCCCAGAATGAAACGAACTGAGAAGCAGCCGCATTGAAGAATGGCTCAAGGGCTGCTAAAGTTAGGACAAGAAAAAACAATTGATCATAAAAACTACATCTTACGCTAGTCGAGAGAATTGCATAAGACTATTGAGCATTAGGTAAAGCAGAGGATCGCCTTGAGCACAACCCTTTTGCTGTTAACAACATAAAAATAGCTAATAACAAGAGCTACCAGCACTTATGGTAGCAGTGCGCATTTTAACGTCAGTCATCCTTCATACGCTAAAAGAGTGAACTCACGTCCTCAAACATGATCTTTCCTTGACTATGCTTACCTTTGATGGTGTGCGTAAAGGATACGGCAACTGCTGCGAAAGAAACATTGGACATGACATGTCCTAGAGCATGGCAGGCAGCAACAGGGGTCAGCAACGCTAAGAGCTCCCTATCAATTGCCTATTCAAGTGATGAAAGCTTGTCAATTGAGTTTAGTTGGACGATGCGCAATGACTAAGGGCATAAACACTCGGAGCATTGAACTTACTGCACGTTTGGGCAGACCAACTGCCCAACTAACCAGACAATATACAACTCCAACAAGAAGATGTATGACAGAAACAAAGCTGCAGGGAAGAAAAGTAGTGTGATCATGCGCAGGAGCAAAACATGCCAAAAGTAAGAAAGTCCGCTCTTATTATAAAGAACGTAGAGGGTGGGGGATTAACATTGATTCGAGTAACTAGAAATCTATAAATGTTCCACGGAGGAAGTGAATCAGCAAGGACAACATACTATGGATACGGGAAATAATTATAGACCTTCTTGTTCAGTATGTTGAAGATGACATTCAAGAAGTACCTGCATTGAAAGAAAATATCACATGGTTATTTCCTTTTTTTGTTTTAGCTAGCAATTAGATGATTCAGAATTCAATCTTCTTTGTAGTTCGCTTCTACATCTAATTCCTTCCCCCCAAATGAGAAGTAGATGATCACAGCTTAATGCGAATTACCCAGAATCCCCGCATTTTCACTAAAATTATGACGACCTAACTTTGAGGAAAGGATATCGCACTTGCACACACATACTTCTACATCACTTAATACGCCAACAATCTCTATCCCAATACTTCTGCTCGAACAAACAACAGCAACTTATGAATTAGACAGCATGCGTTACAATGATGCCCAGACATTTTCCTTCGCAGCTTCTCAAAACACGAATCTTTACTCTCATAAACTTCATTCATCTCCCCATTTCCCTCACCGCCGTTTTCAAACAGATCAAGATTTCTGAGTGTCCCAAGCGAGCCACACGGTGGAGAAGTGCCCCCACCCAAGCTTGCCGTAGCATCCATCATTCTTGCAGGCGTCGCACCCTCCCTTCCTGCAATCCTCCGCCCCCTCGTCTTCCGATGTGCAATCGTTCGCCGCGCTTCTCACGTCGTCACCGCCCGTCCTCCGCCATGGACTGATGGGATAAATCGACTGTGGGGCTCTCAACAAGCACTCTCAAAGGAATTTTGTTCACACAAGGAAGAGGAGACGGAAGGTGGCTTTTCAATATAGTGTATTCACAATCGATTCACCCATATTGAAATGGTTACAAGACTCACCTATTTATAGGCTTAAAACATGAATCTTGAGTCTCTCTAGGAAAGTGAAAAGACAAACAACAATTACATCCTAAAACAACAATTACATCCTAAAAGATGATAGACTCAACTAATTATGTCTACTAAAACAACAATTACATCGGAACACTAATTAAGCCATGGGAGTCATAATTACTATAACACTTAATGAATTTGACTTAATTCCCAACAAAACTCCCCCTTAAGCCAAATTCTCTTCCGTCGATCATTCCAAGTAAACTTCTGAATTTTCGAAACACTTCGATCTTGAGAGGTTTCGTAAAAATATCTGCGACTTGATCACCGGTCTTCACGTACACAACTTCAATTTGTTTGTCGCTGACTTGTTCTCGAATAAAATGATATCGAACATCGATATGCTTGCTCCTCTCATGAAAAACTGGATTCTTCGCCAAAGCAATGGCAGAAACATTATCAACAAAAATCTCCGTTGCATCATTTTGCTCCATATGGATTTCTTTGAGCAACTTTCTCAACCATATCGCATGACAAACACACGATGATGCAGCAACATACTCCGCTTCACATGTCGACAGAGTAACACTGGATTGCTTCTTTGATGACCATGTAAAAGCAGTTTCACCCAAATAAAATACAAAGCCCGTAGTGCTTTTTCGATCATCGACATCTCCCCCATAGTCACTATCTGAATAACCTCTGAGTTGAAATAGTTCAGATTGATAATAATACAACCCAAGAGAGATAGTACCTTTGATGTACCGAAGTATCCTCTTTGCTGCCTTAAGATGAGATGTCTTCGGATTCTCCATATATCGACTCACAATTCCGACACTGTTCATGATATCTGGTCTGGTACAGGTCAAATACCTTAAGCTTCCAATCAAGCTTCTAAAATATGTTGAATCAACATCGACACCTTCATCGAACTTCGACAGTTTTGCACCACAATCCATCGGAGTATTAACCGAAGTGCAATTCTTCATGTTGAATTTCTCAAGGATATTTTCAGCATATCTTTTTTGGGAAATAAAAATCCCATCTTCATTTTGCTTCACTTCGATACCCAGAAAATAACTCATCCAACCATTATCTGTCATTTCAAATTCTTTCACCATCGATGCTTTAAAAATGTCGATCAATCCAGAATTATTTCCTGTGAAGACAAGATCATCAACGTATAAACATGCCAATAAAACATCACCTTTCTCATGCTTCAAGTAGAGTGCATGTTCGTACGGACATTGTACGAAGCCATTTGCCTTGAAATAAGCATCGATTCTGGAGTTCCAAGCTCTCGGAGCTTGCTTAAGCCCATACAAAGCTTTCTTCAATCTCAGCACTTTGTCTTCATGACCTTTCACAACAAACCCAGTGGGTTGTTCGACATAAATTTCTTCTTCAAGAACGCCATTCAGGAATGCCGATTTGACATCCATTTGATAGATTGGCCACCGATTTTGAGCTGCAATGGAAATCATTAGTCTGATGGTTTCCATTCGGATGACAGGTGCAAATACCTCGTCATAGTCGATCCCAGCTTTCTGTTTGTAGCCCTTTGCGACAAGTCTGGCCTTACAACGAGTGATTTCTCCTTTCTCGTTCTTCTTGGCCTTGTATACCCATTTGACACCGATCGCATTTTTGTCCTTCGGAAGATCAGCGAGTTGCCACGTTTTATTCTTTTCGATGGCTTCTATCTCTTCATCCATGGCTTTCCTCCATTTTTCTTCTTTGGCAGCTTCATCGAAAATAAGTGGTTCACAATCTGCAAGAAGACATATAAGGTGAAGCTCATCGGTAGCTTCATAAATTTCAGAAAGTCTTCTTGATCTCGGTGCTAGCGATTCTTCGACAGTATTTGAAGTTGAAGCTGACGATGATGGAGAGAACATCGGAGAAGGTGAATGAGCTTCAATCTCCATTTCGACAGAATCATCACGAACGGTTTCGACAAATTTATCATGACTAGTTTTGACAAGTTGTCGATTTTCCTCCCACAAACTTTCTTCATCAAATTTCACATCTCTGCTTACATATACTTTCAAAGTGTCAGGATCAAACAATTTGTAAGCTTTTGATGAGGAATCATACCCGATGAAAATGAGCTTTTTACTCTTGTCTTCCAACTTCGATCTTTTCTGGTCGGGTACGTGAGCATACGCAACACTCCCAAAAATTCTTAAATGAGAAACCGTAGGTTTTCTCCCGCTCCATGCTTCTTCTGGGGTAACACCATCGAGTCCTTGCGTGGGACATCGATTCTGCAGATAAACTGCACATCTGACAGCTTCGCCCCAAAGCTCCTTTGACAAATTTTTGCTTTTCAACATACTGCGAACCATGTCGAGAATGGTTTTGTTCCTTCGCTCATCCACACCATTTTGTTGTGGGGAATACGGCGTCGTTAAGAAACGTCGAATGCCATGGTAATCACAGAATTGATTAAATTCTCCAGAAGTAAATTCTCCTCCACGATCAGTTCTTAAAGACTTGATAAAATAACCACTCTCCTTTTCAACCATTTTCTTGAAGTGCTTAAACGTATCAAACACCTCTGATTTTTCTTTCAAGAAAAACACCCAAGTCTTTCGAGTAAAATCATCAATAAACATAACAAAGTAGCGATGATTACCGTACGACTGAGGAGTGATCGGACCACATACATCAGAATGAATCAACTCCAGTGGCTTCTTCGCTCGATAAGTCGACTCCTTCGGAAAACTTGCTCGAGAATGCTTGCCAATTACACATCCTTCACATAATTGATCGGGGTGATCAATATGCGGTAAGCCATACACCATCTTCTTGCGAGAAAGCATATTGAGTCCGCCAAAATTGAGATGACCGAACCTCAAATGCCATAGCCACGAAGGATTGTCTACACATGCTTGAAGGCATGTAGACATATCATCTTTGATGTTCAGAGTGAACATCCTATTCTTCGACATCTTCACATTCGCAATCAACTTATTATTGCAATCTCTCAACATAAGACATAGATTTTTCATCTGGACAGTAAATCCTTTCTCAAGAAGCTGTCCCAAACTCAAAATATTGCTCGACATCTTCGGCACATAATACACGTTAGTAATAAACTGACGTGTTCCGTTCTTCAGAAGTATTAAAATCGTACCTTTCCCTTCGACAAGAATTTGAGAATTATCACCGAACGAGACTTTTCCTTTTACTGTCTCATCCATTTCAACGAACATCTCCTTTCGGCCGCACATGTGGTTACTTGCTCCAGTGTCCAAGTACCACGTATCATTCTTTTCATCAGCATTTTCTTTAAATGCCAGCATAAGAACTTGATCACCATCATTCACCAGGTTCGCCTTTTCATCTGCCACCGCACTTTCTTTCTGCCAACACTCATAAGCATAATGGCCACATTTATTACAACGATAACATCGAACCTTTGATTTATCATACCGGCTATTTGTGTTTCTTCCTCTTCCACGAGTACTTCTTTGATTATGAAAGCACTCATTGCTTCGGGCGAAATCTCCTCCGCTTCGTCCACGACCTCTTCCTTGGAAACGGCCTCTACCGCGTCCTCGGTCACGATCTTGATTGACCCATCGAGTTTGCACAGGGTCACTTCTTTGGCCTTTGTCATCTCGGATATTCAATCGAGATTGGAGTACTTCCTCCACCGGTTCAGACTTGTTTCTTTTCAGTCTTTCTTCATGGGCTTGCAACGAACCCATGAGCTCATCGACCGTCATAGAATCGACATCTTTCGATTCCTCGATAGCGACGACGATGTGGTCGAACTTCTTATCCAACGATCGCAGGATTTTTTCGACAACACGAACATCAGGAACATCTTCGCCATTCCTTTTCATCTGATTCACAATAGCTAAAACTCTTGTGAAATAATCAGAAATCGACTCAGATTCTTTCATACGGATTACCTCGAACTCGCCTCTCAAAGTTTGAAGGCGGATCTTCTTTACTTTCTCAACACCTTGGTGCGTGGTTTGAAGAATCTCCCATGCCTCCTTGGATGTAGTAGCATTCGAGACTTTCTCGAACATAGAATCATCTAAGGCTTGAAAGATGATTGACAACCCGAGTTGATCTTTCGAACGAGTCTTCTCCAACGCATTCCTCTGAGCCTGAGTCAACGCGACATCTTCATCTGGCTCATCATAGCCATTGTTGACAAGATCCCACACACTATGGGCGCCGAGTATGGCTTTCATTCTGGAAGCCCACTTGCCATAGTTTTCTTTGGTGAGGACTGGATACTGAAAAGGAAGGTTGCTTGTTGATGCCATAATCACGAAACCGTGAAGCTCTGATACCAATTTGATGGGATAAATCGACTGTGGGGCTCTCAACAAGCACTCTCAAAGGAATTTTGTTCACACAAGGAAGAGGAGACGGAAGGTGGCTTTTCAATATAGTGTATTCACAATCGATTCACCCATATTGAAATGGCTACAAGACTCACCTATTTATAGGCTTAAAACATGAATCTTGAGTCTCTCTAGGAAAGTGAAAAGACAAACAACAATTACATCCTAAAACAACAATTACATCCTAAAAGATGATAGACTCAACTAATTATGTCTACTAAAACAACAATTACATCGGAACACTAATTAAGCCATGGGAGTCATAATTACTATAACACTTAATGAATTTGACTTAATTCCCAACATGGACGAGACCCTAATTGGCGACTGATCTCGAATTTGGTCCGACTTGATTTGGCGATGAACCAAGAGAGAAAGAGAGAGGTTTGGATGGTGGACTGGTGGTGATAAGGAAGGAGAATTGGGGGTTAGGGTTTCTTGGAGCTTTGCCTTGCCGAAAAATTAAAGAAATGGGGGAAAGTATGAGGACATCGACAGTCAAGGGACGTGCGAGGCGAGGAAGTGGAGAGCGGGGGTATTGCAGGGAAGTGGGAGGGAAGCGAGACCGCAAAAGGGGGGGGGGGGATTGGGGTGGGGCAGGAGAAGAAGAAGATGCGAAGGAGAGAGCAGAGGAGGGAGCTGGGGGCTGGGTCAAATGCTTAGAAGGGGAAATAACGACCGCGGCCAATGTTTTGTCGAAATCATTTTAAAGCCGTGCCACTTTAGCGACGAAATGATTTCGTCGTTAAATGCGTATTCGTCACTGAATTAGCGATGAAAACCTATATTCGTCGCTAAAAAAGTACTTTATTTATATTTTTTATTTTATTTTAGCAACGAATTTTCATTATTTGTTGCTAAATTAACCACAAAAGAAAGATTTTCATATATTTTCAATTTCTTAATTTATTAATTTCTTATTTATTCTATTTATTATTGAATATTTTCTTTCATGTTTCGTTGCTAAATGATATTTTTTTAACAATAAGTAAGCGACGAAAAAAATGATGTCCGCTGCTAATTAGCGACAAAAAAATATTTCATCGCTAATTTTAATTTATATATAAAAATTAGCAAAAAATGAGGTTCGTCGCTAAAAAAGTACTTTATTTTTTATACATTCTATTTTAATTTAGTGACGGATAAAGAATATCGAGATTTGACGGTGGGATGATCGATGGTGCCATTTTCTTCCTTTCTAACTTCACCCCTATAAATGCAGCCGTGATCTTTCCCTCTTTCAAAAAAGAAATTTACAGGTAAGGAAATTTCTCGTTGAGTTACGCACTTATGTAAAAACAAATAAGTCTCAATTCCAATAAAATTTATCTTGTGTTAAAGCATTCACTGAAGAAGCAGAATCCTTTTAGAAAGAAGCTATCCAGGAACATAAGGAATGCTTTATAATTCATGAACAATGATAATATAAATAAATAAATTGATCGCTCTTCATTTATGCTTATTAATGTAATCTTTACTTAATTAATAATATATTCAATTTTTTAATTTAAAGAATATTGGCTCTATTTTTATTTTCTATTAAAAAGAACTAATGTAAATTAAAATAAAATAGAATATAAGAAAGAACATAAATAAGCTAAGCTAAACGACGTATTATAAGCATTTCTTATTTAAGTCATTTATCATTTGAGGAAAGCAAAGATCCTAAAGAATCGATCTTTCTTTTAGTTATTGAATCTCTCTTTGATTAATTAATGTGTGATATTCTGAATCTTCATTACTAATATTGAACGAAACTAGATCTTATAAAATCACATTGAATATTTGATGATATATTCCGTACCTTGCTAAAAAGCTGATGATACATTCCGTATCTTATAGAAAGAACAAAAATAAGCCAAGCTAAATGACGTACCTTGCTAAAAAACTAATCTTTCTAATGTTTTTGAAAACTTTATTAATTGATTTAGAACATCTCTTATTCGCTTATAGTATCTTATCCATCTTTCAAAGTTAAAAGAAAGAACTACTCGATTTCATTTTCCTGAATGACACAATTACAATATATATATTTATGGTGATCAGAAATTATGCAAAGCAAATCGTTTTCGAATCGATCCATAATATACTCTATTTAGTATCTCATCAAAGTCGAATTTTGATAGTAATTAGCGACGGACAACTATTTTCGTCACTAAGCTTGTTTCGTTGCTAATTTAATGAAAATTAAAATAAAAAATAATTAATATTTGCATTTCATCGCTAATTAACATTAAAAAATATCATTTAGCATCGAAATGAATTTCGTCGCTAACTAAAATTAAAAAAATATCATTTAGCGACGAAATTTTCATTTAGTAGCTAATTTAATTAAAATTAAAATAAAATAATAACATTTGTCTCAAATAATTATAAAAAATAACATTAGCGACAAAATTTTATGAAAATTAAAATAAAATGAATTATTTAGCGACGAAAGTTAAATTTCGTCGCTAAATTGCAATGGGGAATTTGCAACAAAAAATATTTTTGTCACCAATTTTTTTCTTTTTTATTTTTATTTCTGTCAAATTAGCGACGAAAATGATGATTCGTCGCTAATTTTAATGATTGTTTATTTATTACGTTAATTTAGCGATGAAAGTCAATTTGTGACGAAAAGGGCTTTCGTCGCTAAATTGTTTTCGTTTGTATTTTTATTTCAATCAAATTAGCGACGAAAATTATTATTCATCGCTAATTTTAATTATTTTTAATTTATTACGGTAATTTAACGACGAAAGTCGACTTTCGTCGCTAAATTTCAAGGGGGAATTTGCGACGAATTTGACTTTCGTCGCTAAATTTAAATTATTTGTCAATATTTTGCGATGAAATAACAAATTCGTCGCAAAATTTGCTACGCAAAGTTGATTTCGTCGCAAAATTCGTAATATAATTTAAATAAAAAATGAAAAATTTAGCGATATAACCATTTTCGTCGCTAAATTTCAAATAATAAAAATTATTTAGCGACGAAAAATGCATTTCGTCGCTAAATTTTCATAAAAAAAATTTATTGTCAATATTTTGCGATGAAAAGTTTATTTCGTCGCAAAATTCGTAATATAATTTAAATAAAAATAAAAAATTTAGCGACGAAACCATGTTCGTCGCTAAAATTCAAATAATAAAAATTATTTAGCAACGAAAAATTGATTTCGTCGCTAAATTTTCCAAAAAAAAATAAATTAATTGTCAATATTTTGCGATGAAATCGACAATTCGTCACAAATTGTGCCACGGAAAGTTGATTTCGTCGCAAAAATCGTAATATAATTTAAATAAAAATGAAAAATTTAGCGACGAAACCATTTTCATCACTAAATTTCAAATAATAAAAATTAGTTAGCGACGAAAAATGGCTTTCGTGGCTAAATTTTCTGAAAAAAGTAAATTAATTGTCAATATTTTGCGACGAAAACGTTGATTTCGTCGCAAAATTCTCTAATATAATTTAAATAAAAAAGAAAAATTTAGTGAAGTTGCGACGAAATAAATTTGTCGTCGCAAATTTCGTGGCAAATTTGCCACGGAAAGGTTTTTTGTCGCTAAATCCATGCCTAATTAGCTACTAAACTTTTTTCGTCGCTAATTTCGTAGCTAAGTAGCCACGAAAAATTTGTTCGTCGCTAAATTCGTGGCTAAGTTGCGACGAAACTATTTGGTCATTGTTTTCGTCACTAATTAGCCACGAATTTATTTCGTCGCAAATAGCGACAAAGTGATTTTTTCGTCGCGAATTTCGTCTCAAATTATTGACGAATTTTTTTCGTCGCAAATTTTCGTAGTTAAATCCTTATTTTTTTGTAGTGGACTTCGGCTAACCTGCTAATGATGGAACTTACGGCTGGTGGAGATGCTGATGCAGTGACGTCTCACAGTCGCGGATGAGGACGGACGACCGGGGGCTTTACCGACAGGGTTCTTGAGATCGAAGAGGATTGTCTCGACCGGATGGGGAAACAATCGAACTCTTTAAATCTACTCCAATATGCTCTGAATTTTCAGCATCTAGACATATGCCGAAGATTTCAATACGTCCGCCGAATGAAGTCCCCCCTTTTGACATGAATGAGGCCTTGTTTTTATAGAGCTCAAGCCTTCACCAATCCTAGCATGTGTAAGATTAATTAGGGACCGTTGGATTGCTATTTTTTGCTAGACCACTTGTGAGCCGTTAGATCAATAGAATCCGCATCTCATGAAACTCTAACTAGATGGTTTCCCTAATCTGACAAAACTCTTAATTAACTTGATTTCGAAAGAGTCCAAATCCCTTAGATTCTTCAAATTTTGGGCAATGATGGAGTGAACATGAGATGGCCAAAAATTAGAAGCCTTGAGTGGGTTTACGATGACATCCAGGCCTCAATTAATTAAATGGTCAATAATCCAAGATGGGCTGGTTTAAATTTTGAATCAAGACCTCAACCCCTCGTAGATTTCAGCAATATCCCAAATGCTTGCCTTTCGGACGAATTTTAACTAAAATATGGGCTCGTTTCTTTTGGAATTTCCAAGCTCAACTAAGGCTTATTTTGAATATTGGGCATTTAATCGAAAACCTCAATATTTCAGCTCAAATGGATTAAAATGAACTTGAAATTGAATCCCATTGGCTCATTAAAATTCGGCACACCCTTTCATGCATGGTCGAAAATTCCCAATTGAATCTGGCCCAGCCGCCTGTCGAAAATTAAGCTTAATTGTCTCATCTCTGACCTTAAATGCAAATGACTGACAGAAAATAGATATGCAATGCATGAGAATTTATGTTTACGAGAATTATGATTAGCCCTCATTTTAAGAATGGATTTTCTAAAATCAAAATTTAGGTGTCAACAGCAGCCCCTCTTTGAGTGGAAGCTCGCAGAGGTTTTGCTCAAAGACTACAATTGAAACCTAAATTTTGTAAATGAAAATAGTGATGAAATTTTTGGCGGGATTTAATCCCATTTTCTGATGCAAATGAAATGATGCATGAAATGCAACGCTATAAATAACAAGTGCTAGAACTTCTCTTATACCCACATTAGAGAAATCCGCACATGGGTCGCTTATGAAAATACCTGTTTTACCAAATACCTCATAAGCTAATGATTCCCTTAATCTCCAGACCTCTAGTGGATGCTAGGATGTTAAGGTACTGGGCCCATCTGTTGCCAGAAATTTCCTTCTGACGTGAAACGGCGCAAGATCTGTGTAGAGTTTGAAAATATGCTCGAGTTATGGTTCGAGCTGGCTATCTGTCTCTCGGGAAGTGACCCTCATGCACTATCAACCGTGAGTCGGTAATCTGTCTCTTGGGAAGTCGCCCTCGTGGACTTCTACTATGAGTCGGTAAGTTGTCTCTTGAGAAGTTACCCTCGTAGACTTCAACCATGAGTCGGTAGAGTGTCTCTCGGCAAGTCACCATGTGGACTATAAACCGTGAGTGAGTAAAGATGTGATGTCCGAGCTAATCGGTACAAACACTGTATCTATCCGCAAGTCACCATGTGGACTATAAACTGTGAGTTGGTAAAGATGATGTGAAACCCGAGCTAGTCGGTATAAACACAGTGTCTCTTAGCAAGTCGCCATGTGGACTATAAACCACGAGTCGATAAAGATGTGACACCTGAGCTAATCAGTGTGAATACTGAGGGGTGTGATACCTGAGCCAATCAGAACAAACACAAAAGGGTGTTATGTGAACAAACACAAAGAGGTGTGACGCCTGAGCTAATCAGAATGAATACAAAAGGGTGTGATGTCTGAGCTAATCAGAACAAACACAAAAGGGGTGTGATGTTTGAGCCAATAAGAACAAACATGAAAGGGGTTTGACGCCTGAGCTAATCAGAACGAACACAAAGAGGTGTAACACATGAGCTAATCAGAACAAACACAAAGAGGTGTGATAACTTGAGCTAATCAAGTATCAAAATAATATAAGATTCTAGGGATATCTTGAGCTGATCAAGTGTTGATATAAGATTTTGAAAATGAATTAGGAAACTTAAACTAAGTTTTCGAGCAATGGGTAAGTGATGGCTAGGTCGAGTGCGACACACTTGTCCATTTTCTTGAAAAAATTATGAATGCATAAAATCAATGCAAATGCAACATCATATGCTAGAAAGGTTTGTGAGCTTTTGCTTGCATTACAAACCTCCACGGGGAATTTTGCCAATAAGAAAATCTGTCTGGCCCTTTCGACAACTCTCATCAAATTGAATGAGGAATTTTAGTCAAAAAGGACTTTTCACTCACTCTCTCGAAAAAGGCTTTTGAGACCTGACCATTGATGCGGGTAAGAGAATCACTCAGAGCTGTCATCATCACACCTGACAAGGATCCGGGTATTCTCGTAATTAGTATGACCAGACCAATCCATAAGGTCTTTTACAAGGACTGTAATTCAGGCTTGGTCAAAGATTATTCAAAATGGGGGACTCATGCGAGTCATTTAGGCCATGAAACGAAATCTTCATCAGCTGCATTGGGTTTACAAGTTAGGAACCCTGCCAAATGAGCTAAAAATGATCTTGCCCGCACTTCTTCGAGCTATATTTATAAGCATTTAAAACCCTATATTAACCTAAGTGCCCTAATCTGAAGAGACTTTTGGAAAGGGTTATAATGTAGGCTCAAGGTAGGCTTGGAAATGAAAGGCCTATTTTCAACAAAGGATGTAAGAAGATGAGAAAATCGGTGATCATCCGTCTTTGTCACTTTGCACTTCAGGAATGGTCTTTCATTTCTTGAACCAATTCAGGTAAGACCTCCATTCCTTCCAAAGATTCTTTGAGAGAGCTTTTTTCTTTTTCTCTTTTTTTTATGAAAGTGGGCACTTTTGCCCCTTTTTTGCACGCCAAACTTTTTTTTTGCATGGAAAACTTTGATTTTTTTTTCTGCATGACAAACTTTGTTTTTTTTTTCTGCATGGCAAGCCTTTTTTCTTTCTCTTTTTTGCACTGTGAGCTCCTTTTTTTTTTTAAGGAAGGAAGTGTCTTATCTGAATGGTCTGCATATTGTGCTGGCAGATTTTCCAAGTTTCAGCTTTCCCTGAGACACTTTGCTTCTCAAATGATTCGAAATAATTTCCTTTTCAGGATGATCACCATCACCAGCTGGGTTTATTGAAATGAATTCGCTGCTCAAATTGAGTTAAGCAAGGGGAATAAGGGTATGGGTGTAGAAATGAAATGCTCTTCGACATGTCTAAGGCACCTGAGTTAACATAGAATTTGCGTGCAACGAACACACTCAAAGATTGATGCAAGTGAAAGCAAGAAAATTCCATTCATTCTTTGAACTTTCTGAGATTTGCCCCAGTGTGAGGTTGTTCCTGACAGGGTTATGAAATGAAGCCACCGTTTGAAGGGGCTTAAGCAAAGGGCAACCTGTAGTGTTTGGATAGAGGAAATGAATGCCTCATATCATCTTGGTCATCATACTGTTCGCGAGATAACCCTTTACCTTGTAAGCATGGAAATTCTCACATTGCTCACTGGGGATTGTAAAATAGGACATGTATGGAAATGGCTTGCCTTTCGTCGTCCTGATGTTCCTCATTCAAGATGATCAATTCAATTAGATCAGAGAGATGTCCTGATTGTACTTATCTCACGATGGAAATTAATAATGAAAACAAAAGTATGATGAGACGAGATTCATGAAGTTTAATTTGGCTTGATCATCCAAAAAGGTGAGTGCGAATCAAGTACATTCAGAAATTTCAAGGAATAGGAAGATATAGATTGCCCCCATTATAAAGAGAAATATGCATGAGATGAGTCAATCGAGGACTCAAGATGCTCTGATTTCTCCCACCCCATGATGATGACCGTCATGGCTGATGTATGGTCCTGCAAGGGGAAAAAGTGTTACTCTAAGAACGAAGAAGAATATACTCCCTTATTCCACGTCAGGGTTCACTGTTGATTTGCCCCATTTTCTGTCAGGCGGCATAATTAGGAATTGTCCCCCGGTTATGTCCCAAGTTGGAAGCTGGAAGTTTGACTTATGGTCCTTAGTTTCTGCTCTTGTCCCTGCAACATAAAGTGACGGAATTAGAGAAACAAATAGGGTTTAAACACGCATGTATTGTAATTTTCGAAAACTAGCGTGCCATTTCGAAAATCTCCATTTTTTTAAAGACCGTGGGACGAGAATTCTCGAGAAGCCCAACCCTCAGTGCTTACCATGGATGACAGATTATTTGATCGTTGGTTATCGTCATTGGGTCGGTTTGGGATACTTCATCAAGATTTCAAAATTAATGAAAAAACATGAGTGATTTTATTGATATGGAATCAACGAATTACAACTACTGAAAAGGAAACGCAGCATTGAATTGGAATGAAATCCTAATGCAAAACGAATTAAAAATCCTAATGCAACCTAAAAAACCTAAAGGAAATATCCCACGCAGGGGATTGCAGAAACATAAGAATGGTATTGATCTGGGTCTACGCCCACTTCCTCGATGATGAATTCTCTTAGCTTTTGGAGGGTCTAATCGTCCCATGTGTTCCAGGTAGTACCACGAGGGAAACGGCGACTAGATGAGGATGATTCATCTTTGAACAGATGTGGGTATTCCAATCGCATGCTTAGGACAACTAGCAAATCTCGATCTCCTCCACAATATTTCCATGCACGAAACATAATATCCCCAGCATCAATCATATCTTGGATCCAGAATCGCAGGGTAAAGCATTCTTCGAGGGAGTGACCTTCTCGGCCGTAGTGGAAATCACAGAATTTGTCCGAGCAGGAATTTCGAATTTTCTCGGTTTGAGGAGGAGTTTGCTCCCGCTGAATTATTCCCTTCTTTAGGAGTATTGGCCATACGATGGATATTGTTGTGGGAAGCGGAGTAAACTCCCTTTCTATCACTGATGGAGGCTTGTCACGGGGACCTTGATTGGCGAGATACGCAGAGTTGGATCGAATCATCTCAATCTGATGCTTGAGAAGTTGAATAGTAGGTTCCATTGCATTGATGGTCCTGTTCATCTGAATCCCCCTAGCATACATCTCGTCTAGAAGTTCGTTGATTCTTCGACTTGTAGTAACCGCAACCTCAGCATGATCAGCCATTCTCCTTGCCCCAGATCGAGTATTATGGGAGTGAAGAATTCATGATATATCACCTGCAAAAGATGATCACGTGGTAAGTATGACATGGGATGTACACTGGGTCAGTCCATGGCTAATCTAGACTCACAGACGCCATTTGAACTTGACTAATGCTAATGACAAGGAAATTCCAGTTTCATCGGATCTTGGAAAACAATTCATATAAAATCACTGGACATCAAAATGGTATAAACATTTACGAGTTTATAGACAAGAGGCCAATGAACAACTTTCATGTTTGATGATTGGGCTGAAAATGAACTAATTATCCCAGTTTAATGCATTTCCATGAAAAATGACACCCAAAAAATTGCTTCGTCCGCCCATGGTTGAATGAACGAAGGACCCCTTTAAAGTATAAATTAAAATCTGGAATTTTTCAGGTTATTAGTTGAAACATCAACCTACAATTTTTATGCTTCGTGGTTCAGCAAAGGAGGTCGTTTTCTGGAGTCTGAAAATGTGAGAATTTCCAGCCTGCTCCCTTTCGGGCATTAATTCCATATTAAATAGAAACATGTCGGATTGACGCCAAATTGTTTCTCATGATAGTTCAGAATCTCATAAACATTTTTCATTTGAAGTGCGGAGATCGAATCCAATTCAAATAAGGTGTAAAAATTCGAGCAATCCATAAGATCAGAATGAAAACATAACTGAAAGCGTAATGAAGGATAACAAGCCTAACACTGAACGAAATTTCCTAACGAGAGACATAAGAAAGAAAATAATGACATGACTCGAAAAGAACAAAATGACAAACTTAATTTTCCATGGACCGACTAAAAAATAAAAATAAGATAAAGTTAGAGAACTTACTCTACCTTGAAAAGTAAAATGCCAATCACATAGACATGCGCATGACAAGTGCAAAGTGTGTGCCTATTTCATGAATTTGAAATTTTTTGAAATCTTAAAGCCAAACCGTACCAAATTAGATTGGTCAATGTTTAGCCTTTAAGAGTTTCATTTAGGCCGAGGTCCAGTCCATGCCATGAGATCATAGCCAGGTTAGGTAATCCTCCGTACCAAAGCTCAGGATCAAAAATGGGGCCACCCATTCCTCGTGATCGAGGCTAAGGAAATTTTCAATCTTGATACCATCCTAAATTTTACTAAGGTTTTGAAAATGGTGTAGTGCAAATAAATGAAAATTCATGCACAAGAGTTTATGCCACCCAGCATTTCAATTTTTTTTGCAAGAACCAAGATAAATCAACCTTGCAAAACAAAAGTTAGGAAAGATTGCAATTAGCACAATCCTGCAAAAACATATAACACCTAAAAGGTTAGGCACAAATCACAATCATCAACCATCCGGAACGTAGAACAACATTTCCTTTTGAAAAACTCCTTTCGCTTGAGTTCTTTCTCATTTGCTGGTTGACCAATGAAGTAGAAATGGATGATTTGTATTGCTTCTTCTAACGTCATGGTCAAGAAGGCAATCTGATCTTGTGACGAAACTGCTTTTCACCAATCTTTCAAGGCTCTTGTGAGCTTGGTGGTGAATTCAAGCAAAACTTCGTAAGTGCTGTGTTCCGTCAGGCTTCGTGCCATCATCCAGGCATGGAATTCTTGAAGCCGATCAGGCCATTTTCGGTATGGGATATCATTAAACGAGAAGTATGACTTTGGTGCAGAGGCCGAACTTGAATCGGCTTCTGAAGGAAAAGTTACTTTTGGTTCAGTCATATGTTCTTCTCTGGGGGTTGGATCTGCCATCATAATTTTAGGAGTAGGGGCTATGTAGAAGGAATCTTGAAAAGAGTCAGAAGAGTATGAGTCATCAGACTCAGAAGAAATTGGGTCAGAAGTGGGAGGAACAGATTTGATTATGAAAATGGTCGGGATTTGGTGCCTGAGAAAATTTTCAAGTAGATTAGACACCATAAGGGACTGAGTAAGGTGGGTAGGAGAATCGGGTGGAGTGTGATGATGTTCTGACTTGGGGGGCTGAAGGGGTGGGAGAGGATGACTTTATCTTTCCTCGGGCTTTTTCTCTTTCAATTTCTTTCAACTGAGCACATAGGGCTAGAACATTTGTAGTAGGAGTCGGTGGAGCTAACTTAAGGAGTTCTGCAAAGGATGAAGAGGATCTTGCAGATTGAGCTGGGGACCTTTGTAAAGGTGAAATCAAAGGATCAGTGGAGAATAAAGGCCTGGATTGCTGGGATTCAGCGAGTTGCGCTTCCAGTATTTGAATCTGGTGCTTGAGTTTGTCAATCTCAGGAGTCTGATCTTCCATGAAATGACTCCGAGGAATATGTTGTGTTTCTAACATATACAGCCGCTTCTGGAAGTCTTCAAGCATCTTTTTTATCAAGGTAGTATCTTCAATCACCTTGCCAATGGCACGGTTTTGAGCGAGTGCATTCTCTGTTTGCCAGTTGAGAACAGTATCGGATGGAGGAGGGGGCTTTCTTCTACCAAAAGTGTCAAGCTCATTTGGAGAGGGTACTTTTGGAGAGTGAAAGAATTTCTTTTGCAGATCAGAGAAGCTTTCCACTGGCGAGAAATTGATGCTTGCAGAACTGGTTTGGCCGGAGCCAAATGAGGGAAGTGGAGGAAAATCTTCAGGTTGAAGCATACAAATACTTTGCAAGACAGGAAGGGGTTTTGGGAGTGGTGCACATTTGTATGGTTCTGGGAGTTTGATGGGAAAAGAATGATTTTTCTTTACCCACTCCCGAATAGGTTTATAGAAAGGAGAAGTGACTGGTTTTTTGATAGGTAGTGGGGAAGGTGAAAATGGAGGTGATGATGGAGGTAGATCTGGTTTGCATGGAGATTTTGGTGTCAATACCTAAGGAGCCGTATTGCACCATGTATTGCCAGCGTCCACTGTCTTATCCAAGCGGACCAACAGTATGGTCTCCATCGAGATACCTTTGGTACAAGGAATCTTTTTTCTCCTTGAAGAGAGTCTATCATCTTCTTCTTCTGTGCTAGTACATGACGCACAAGCACAATCAACATCCCAGTAACAGTGTCCAGAGGGATCCTTATAATAGTGAATGGGTTGTCCCTGTGTATTGAAGGAATGGATGAATTGTTTGGGGTCTGGACATTTCATACTAACTATCTTCGATGGGCAAGGAGTGAAACATAGTATGGTTGGAAAGGATGGGAATGAGGAAGTAGCATCTTCCTTGTCTTTGGCAAATTTGATGGTGACAGTACCATCTTTCTTTTTTGTGAACTGGGGTTCAGACGATTGAACCGGCTGAGAATTGTTGTGCAACTTTTCATAGTTGGTAACCCAAGTGTCTGGAAGTAGCTTGACGAGTTGATCTCGTGGGATCTGCCTTGGAATGTGGACACAAGAAGTTTGGTCTCGATCTACAGAGATGACAAGGGCTTCATCAGCCCCTGGAAGATTGAGATCTATGGCATGATTCTGGACCCGATAGACCATCTGGTAATGCAAAGTGGCAGCAACAGCATTAGGAGTTTGAGGATCGCCAATGATTTGCAGCTGGACCTTCAAGGCGGTCAACAGACTGGGATCTACTAGGGCCATGTTGAAATTTAGGAACAGAGTCACGAAGACTGTGCCAGCAGTCAGTGTCCTCTGAATAGTTCCAATACAGGCATGTTGATAGTCGAGGAAACGAGTATCAAGAAGAGCAATTCTTGCTACGACAGGAAGACCTTTTGCGGCCATGGAACGAAAGGGCAAGCCGGATGGCTCCAAAATGGAGATGTGTAAAACCCTATTAAGCCCATTGAAGAGGAAACTCTCGAGGGATCTGGAGAGTAACAAACTGTTCTTGTTGAGTGGCTAAGATGTGATGCTAATCAAACTTTGAGGATTGAACATACTCCATAACAGATCGAGAAGTATGTCGAATGAGATGTTTGATGGACCGGATAGGAGAGAAAGAAGATGGTTTGGCAAAAGCTGAATAAGGATTGATGAGTGGAAGATGTGTTTCAGAAATCTTGTTATCTTCAGAGTAAGCAACTTCATAAAGATAGTCGATCTTAGAAGCAGAAGATTTGCGGAGCTCAGGTGGAGATGCTAAAGAAATAGAAGACTCGTGGACTATGGGTAAGGCTTCTGGTAATATTTCCATGTGTATGAAGATTCTCCATTTGTAGGTCTTTGGTCAGATTCATAATCTTAACATGATATTGGCGATAGTGGCTCTGATACCAATAAGGAGGCGGAGACAAGCTTAGATCTGAAATGCAAGTATGCTATCCCAACAACAACGACGGTTCTTCCAACCAAATATGGGACTGCCTTTCTGCATAACAAACATACTCTTGAAGCTCAACCTTAAAGATCCTAGATACTTCTAGCTCACAGGTTCCACCGAGGTGGCAAGTGAGGAGCATACTAAACCACATGGCACTAATCATATTAACAAAAGGAATCTACCTAGAAGAACCATACGTAAGGAGAGGAGAAACTCTTTAGAAACTCATAGGGAAATATTTTATTTCACAACTGAGGGAAGGCCAACTCCCCTTCTTCTTACACCATACAGCCTTTTATAGGCGAATGTTTACACAACCAAACAAAACACATTGGACTCTCAGATCCAAATAGTACAAAACCAAACAAAACACATTGGATTCTCAGATCCAAATAGTTCTGCTACATGAACAACTTTTGACCTCCAATGAGTCAATTATTGAAAGAAACAAACAACACTCAACACTCGTGACTGACACTCATAATTACATCCTGCGGCGATCTGGGTCAGGGTGATAATTTGTGTCATATGAGTCGGAGCTGTCAGGTCCATCTTTTGCTTTCTTGAATTCTCTCAAAAGATGTTCTTCTTCGTACTCATTGATCAATGCATCTGTCTCCAGATCATCAGGGATTCCACATATATGACAATAATTATTGGAGGGAACATGAGTGCATTGATTAGAACTGGACGGTACATCCATAGAACTGGACGGAATATTCGAGGCGGCCATGTTTGGCTGGGGGAATCCATAGTCAAATGGATCTTGAGATAACGGTCATCCCCATGGGTCACCAGTGTCCATTGGAGTGTCTGGTTGATTTCTCTGAAACTCGTCAAGTGCTTCATGTGTCTGTGGATGAGCTCTAGGTCTGTCCCATGAGAGATTAGTAGCCGGGTAGGGCCAGACTTCTGAGGAGATGGATTGATTTTCTTGGAACAAAATCCTTTGAAGCTCCCGTAACTCAAACTGAATTGCTGATATGGATCTAGGTAGAGTACGATGCACTTCAAATTTATGCTTTTGGAGATCAGGCTTGAATGTTGTAGTTCCTACAGGAGCGACTTGTGCGCGAGGATCTCCAGTTGGACAAATGTAGTACCATGGTCTGCTGAATAGGCAGGTAGTATGCCTTTCTGGTTCAGGACGTCCAATGAATCTCTACTGGACAAACATGTGTTTCCAAGCTTGCAATGGTTGAAACCATGTGAGTAACTCAATGAGTGGTTTCTGGTCAGAGAAGTTTCCCATTTAAGCATCAGAGAGGAGTGGAAGTTTTTGAAGAAGAAAGGGCGCTATCACAAATCCAGCAAGAAGAAATCTGACAGATGTTGTATCTGTAACAAAAAGGGGCATTGTGTAAAGAAATGTCCACAAGCGAAGCGCCAGGGAAATTACATGATCCAGAAAATTTTCCAGACCACAGGTATTTCCCTCAGTGATGAAGATATTGAATCAGTCTTCTCTGTTGAAGACGAACCATCTCCTGATACCAATTGTGCCCTTCAGGCATACTCTTCCGACTCAGATGATTCCCCATGAGATATCCTTGCTTTCTTCCCTACTGAACATTCTGACTTACTCCATCGTAAATCCCCAATTCTTCACTCCACATACATTCATGTTCATATACTTACCTCTGAATCCTCGAAACCTATCCAAGTCATTGTCCTCATAGATATTGGAGCTGCTGCTTCTCTGATGGATACAAAAATACTTCATGAGACTTTCTGGTCCTCTTATACAAGATATTCACCTCTGCTTCCGGAGATACTTTTGCTACCAAACTTCGCAGTAAACCAGTGACTCTTGAAATCTTCCCTCAATGTTCCATCACCACCAAAATTCTTGGCTGTCAGTCTCATGATAAAGATCTTATCATTGGGTGGGATATTCTTTCCCAGTTACCCAAACTCAAAATTGTTCCTGATGGACTCAAATTCGAAGATCAGTTTAAAGAATTTGTAGATATCCAAAGACTCTTTGTCATACAACTAGAAATACTTGACCACATCACCCAAACTCTGTTGTCATGCTGTGCAGATTCCCATTCCTAATTCTCTCAGGTTTGCTCCAATCCTCTTTGGAAAAATCCTGACTTTTTTGTTCGTTTGCCTTTCAAGAAAAGTGAAGACGTCAATCCAACAAAGGCCAGTCATTCTGGCATGAATCCTGACCATCTTGCTCTCGCCCAAAAAGAATGTGTTGAACTCCTCGTACAAGGTCTCATTGAACCCTCAAATTCCCAATGGGCTTGTGAAGCCTTTTATGTCAATAAAAGAGCTGAGCAGAATCGAGGAAAGCTTAGACTTGTTATCAATTACCAGCCATTAAACACATTTCTTCAGGATGACAAGTTTCCTCTTCATCACAAAAATTCTCTCTTCTCTAGCTTAGACCAAGCTAAAATTTATTCCAAGTTTGATTTGAAGGTAGGATTCTGGCAGATTGGAATACACCTTGATGATCGTCCTAAAACATGATTTTGTATCTCAAATCAACACTTTCAATGGACTGTCGTTCCATTTGGCCTCAAGACTGCTCCGTGTCTTTTTCAAAAGGCCATGTGTCGAATCTTTCAGCCTTTGCTAGCACATGCTCAAATCTATATTGATGACGTTCTCCTTTACAGTCCAAACGAAGATTCCCATTGTCTACTCCTTAAGAAGTTTGCTGAGATCATCCAAAAGCATGGAATTATTCTTTCTCAGAAGAAGATGATCATCGCCTAGAAGGAAATTGAATTCTTAGGTATGCACCTTAAGGAAGGAACGTACTGCCCTGGTCCACATCTTGTTGAAGAATTACAGACATTCCCTGATTTAGATCTCACAACAACTCGGGTGCAATCATTCTTAGGTGTTGTAAATTATCTTAGGGATTTTATCCCAAGGATATCAAAAGCCCTTCATTCTCTTCAAAAAATGCTAAAGAAGAATGCGCCACCATGGGGATCCAGACAAACTAAAGCAGTTGTCTATATGAAAGAAATTCCACAGCATCTCCCACCTCTGCAAATCCCATCCATGGGAAAAAAGATTTTACAGACCGAATCTAGCAATAAGTATTGGACAGTTGTTCTTCTTGAAGAACTCAACGGTAAGCGCCGTATCTGTGCTTACAAAAGTGATCGTTTTTCCCAGGCTGAAATGCATTACCATTCCACCTTCAAAGAAATCTTGGCCGTCAAAAATGGCATAAAAAAATCCGAGTTTCATCTCATTGGCCATCATTTTCTTGTTGAAATGGACATGTCATCTTTTCCTCAAATGCTCAAGTTCAAACAAAAGCAGATTCTCCACCCACAGCTTTTGCGTTGGGCAGAATGGTTTTCCAAATACTCTTTTGATACCAAATACATTCATGGAAAGAAAAATATCCTTGTTGATTTTCTCTCTAGACCCAAAGAACCTGTGGCCTCCATCAACATGTACATTTGAAAGAACCCACTGCACCCTGGTACTTTCAGAGCCATACCTATGCGAGAACATCAATGGAACTCCCATAGATATCCGCCAGAAGTACCTCAGCAGATTGAACAGAATGTCTTATTTCAAAATATGACATTTCATTTTTGGGATTACCAACATCGTATTTTCGGAGAACATGGAGGATTAATGTTGAATCCTATGGGACTTGATCTGGTTTATCCTTTCATCCGTCTCCTACAATGGACTCATAATCATGAGTTCACTGACGAACTCAAATGGTTTTTCTGGTATCTGTTTAATTTGCACATTGTGGCAATTGAATTCCCAACATACAATATCATCAAAGTCCTCTCTGATGCTTTAATGCGAAACTTCTCTGACCAGAAACCACTAACTGAGTTACTCACATGGTTTCAACCCTTGCAAGCTTGGAAACAAATGTTTGTCCAGCAGAGATTCATTGGACGTCGTGAACCAGAAAGGCATACTACCTGCCTATTCAGCAGACCTTGGTACTACATTGGTCCAACTGGAGATCCTCGCGCACAAGTCGCTCCTGTAGGAACTACAACATTCAAGCCTGATCTCCAAAAGTAGAAATTTGAAGTGCATCGTACTCTACCTAGATCCATATCAGCAATTCAGTTTGAGTTACGAGAGCTTCAAAGGATTTTGTTCCAAGAAAATCAATCCATCTCCTCAGAAGTCTGGCCCTACCCGGCTACTAATCTCTCATGAAACAGACCTAGAGCTCATCCACAGAAACTTGAAGCACTTGACGAGTTTCAGAGAAATCAACCAGACACTCCAATGGACACTGGTGACCCCTGGGGAGGACCGTTATCTCAAGATCCATTTGACTATGGATTCCCCCAGCCAAGCATGGCCACCTCAGATATTCCGTCCAGTTCTATGGATGTACCGTCAAGTTCTAATCAATGCACTCATGTTCATTCCAATAATTATTGTCCTATATGTGGAATCCCCGATGATCCGGAGACAGATGCATTGATCAATGAGTACGAAGAAGAACGTCTTTTGAGAGAATTCAAGAAAGTAAAAGATGGACCTGACAGCTCAGACTCAGATGACACAAATTATCACCCTGAACCAGATCGCCGCAGGATGTAATTATGAGTGTCCGTCACGAGTGTTGAGTGTCGTTTGTTTCTTTCAATAATTGACCCGCTGGAGGTCAAAAGTTGTTCATATAGCAGAACTATTTGGATCTGAGAATCCAATGTGTTTTGTTTGGTTGTGTAAACATTCGCCTATAAAAGGCTGTATGGTGTAAGAAGAAGGAGAGTTGGCCTTCCCTCAGTTGTGAAATAAAATATTTCCCTATGAGTTTCTAAAGAGTTTCTCCTCTCCTTACGCATGGTTCTTCTGGGTAGATTCCTTTTGTTAATATGATTAGTGCAATATGGTTTAGTATGCTCTTCACTTGCCACATCAGTGGAACCTGTGAGCCAGAAGTATCTGGGATCTTTAAGGTTGAGCTTCAAGAGTAGGCCTGTTATGCAGAAAGGCAGTCCCATATTTGGCTGGAAGAACCGCCGTTGTTGTTGGGATATCATACTTGCATTTCAGATCTAAGCTTGTCTCCGCCTCCTTATTGTTATGAGGCCTAAGTCCACTAGGTCATTTGATTTTTTTTCGAAAATTTAAAGTACTAAATTAAGTGCTTCTTAATTTTCGAAAATTTCAATGTTCGAGTCCCCAGCGGAGTCGCCAAGCTGTCGCGACCTGAAAAAATAAGCTAATAGATTATTAGGTCAATTAAAATTAACTAACCTAACTCGGACATTCCCAAGTCCTACCAAATCGTAACTTAGGTTTATTCGTGAAAAAAAATTCAGTTGGAGCCGCCACTAATCATTTATGGTAGGTTGATTAGAAACCTATATAAAATAGCAGAAGAACTATTTTATCTCTACGAACTAGAGAAATTGAGTTCGGGGACTTTATTACATTAACTTTTCAATTAATGCCCTTTCGGTACCCAATTTTCATGAAAAATCCTTAGTTTGATAAATTGAATTTTTTGGATTTTCTTTTATTAAATGCAAATGCTAATGCAGTCTAACTATATGATATGTGAAATGATATGACATGACAACGTTGCATGACATGCCATAATGACGTGGCTAGGTGACTTGGCAAAATGCATGACGTGGCAAAGTGCATGACATGGCAAATATGCGTGACATGGAAAACATGACAACGCAAGCTAAATTATATGCTATGCAATGCAAATGACATTTTTTGTATTTTTATTTATTTATTTTCGGATTTATGAAAAATGAAATATAAAAGCTATCCTAAAGTCAAGAGAAATGTGATCTAACTTAAGAAAAGCATGGGATTTTTTAGGGATTTTTCAGGAATTTATTTAAGCACGAAAACACAGAAAATTTGAACAAAAATAAACAATATTGCCTATAAAAGACCTTTAAATTCGAAAATTCGATTTTATTCACAACATCCCTGAGATTGGGGTTAGCAAGTGAATATTTTATAGAATAACCGCCGTCCCTATATACATAGGGCAAACCTTGAAATTCTATCTAGGAATTAGCAATCCGCTCCTCAAGATTGAGGATTTGATATCTAATTCACACGTACAAGCACGATTGTACTTCGAGATTGAAGTCATATATTGCCTTTATATACGTTTTCCGAAGGGGCAAGGCACAATTGAAAGCATGTGTTATGAGCAATATTATTTATTAAAGTGCAAATTTATAAACAATAAACAAGCAAGCACGACAAGAATAAAAATGAAAGAGTCAATTGTGTTTGAATTTTCGAAATTCCAAAAGGAGTGGTTGAAAATATGAGATTGAGGATCCACATTTCCTCATCAAAAATCTTATCCAATTTTAATTTGAGAAATTATCTCTAAGATTGAAAATTATTTCGAATAATTCTCTAAAAAAAGGATAAACCTTCGATCCAATTCAAACTTTATCTTTAGCGTTCAATGTCATCAGGAAATCAAAAGATAAACCTCTTATTCATCCAATAGATAAACATCCACATTAAGTCACTCATCAAAGATAATCGTTGAGTTATTTTAAAAAAAAAAAACATCCACCACATAGCAAAACTTCATCCACTGCATGAGATAACGTCAGATATAACCAACCAAGATAAAGCCAAACAATCATTCCCCCTCACGTTTAACAGATTCGGCCATGGGGTGCTGAATATCAACGTTTAACCCATAAAATAAACCGATTTTCTACTCGATTCAATTTGATCCAGGAAAAGGTCTGCACTTTTTAACAAAAGGGTTTCAATTCTCCTGCTCTTAACATAGCCTGATAAAAGGATCAAATTTTCACCTCAGTTGCATTGTCCAACGATACCTTCAACTCGATAGAACACATGCACCAATGCATGAATTACATCCCAATGCGAAAGGAAATCATACCTTTTTCGAGCGACTTCTAGCACCTATGTGAACTGAGGATTTCGCCCAAAGCAGGCCACCTTTCACTCGACTTTGCAATAAATCGAGCTCCGGATTTGCACACCCTTTAACACCAATCCGTAACCTTGTTAGATATTATAAATTGACGAGTAGACAAGATCAGACTTCTCTCTGAACAGGGCTGGATAACGATGATCCTGGGCTGTCCTTGGTGGAATATTCAGTCCACGTGTTGAGACTGGGAATTCCGGGGCTTATTGCATTGCTTGCGCACTTGGAAGGAAAGTGAAAGTGACGTTCGGTGGAAAGGGAAACATGAATGGATATTATATTTTATTCTATGAGACTAAGAGGCCATATAAATATGTGTCTCCTGTTGAAGTCGAGGGATACGTCTTGAACGATCATTGAAGCGCCGAAGAGCGCTTGACATAAAGGGGGGGCTTCGTGCCATGTCCGAAGAAAACGAAGAGTAGTGTTGAAGCGCCGTTAGTCACAACGAGTGCTTGGCATTGAGACTTCGTTTTGTTCGCGGAATTACATCAAGAGTTCAAGTATCGAAGCCGATTAAATCTTGAGGTTAGATTTGTGTTTTAATTCTTTTGCGAGATTGAGAGATTATTTCGTTAGGAATTGGGGGCTAAACACTGTGTGCGTTCTTGGATGTAATTGGGGCTGGGAAACACCAAGAGTGTGTTTGTGTAACTCGAGTGATCTGTAATCTCCGTGTATCGCTTGATCTATAGTGGAATTCGTTGCTGCTCTCCCCGTGGACGTAGGTCTTTACGACCGAACCACGTACATCTGGTGTTCGTTTTACTTTGCTCGTTCTGTCTATTTTATCGTTCGATCGCTTGTTCCGCGCAACACCTTCCCCCTCTCTTTTTTTCATTCCAAATTTGATTACAATATACAATTTGATTATAATATATAATTGATAAATTATTATTTTTTATTTCATAATTTATTATTTTAAAATTTAAATTTAAAAATCGAAACCGAAACGGGCGGTTCCGATTGATCTAGGATACTGCATACTGGATCTACTCTGAGGTTCTGTGCCCATTTTGAGCTGATATATACTCCCAACAGATATATGGCGACGAGCTTTTATAGTATGCTGGTCGCACGGATTATTTGCTCATATGAACTTTGCGGTGAAGAAGAGAAAGAGAGACGTTTAGCCATTTGTGGGCGAGTGGGAAATGTTGGAAATTTACGCCCATTAAGGGCTAAATTGATTAATTGCCATAATTACGATAGTTGATTATAATTAATGGAATTTGTTTCCTATTCTAAAAGAAAGAAAGAGAAGAGATAATCTCTTCAATTTTGACAGAACGTACGTCGTTTTCTCGAATTGTTTGAAAAACTCTCCCAAAAACTCCATGGAAAAGCTATCTCTCAACGGACGATCGATCGATCGGAGGAATCGGGACGTTTCTCATCTACGAAGGGGCTCTTAATCTGTGGCTATCAGGGTATGTTCGTTCTACGTGATATATCTATCCGATCAGTGATTCAAGTCGATTTATGGCTAGTAATTTAGCATAATCCACTACGTATTTGTATGTATATTATTGGGATCCGTTCCCTTCAGTGGCAATGAAATAAGGCCGGGGTTTGTTTTGTGATTATGAAGTTAGAAATCACTCACTGATGAGGATCTTGCATTTTTGGTTAATTTTGACAGTTACTGCGGTGTAGAGTTCTAAGACGAGTCGACAAAAGGCACCAAGTCTCCGGGAGGATACCTTCAAATAGACAAGAAGTTACTGTGAATTTTGGTTAAAATGGATTTCTTGCATTTTTGGTGGTTTTACAGACAATGCAAAAACCTACATATTATGCCTCGTGACCAAACGCCAATATTCTTGAAAATTTGAAGTACGAAGAAGTCTTCGCTTCGCTGTTCATGAATCTCGAGATGCGATCCCCATAAATCTCAATCTCGACATGCAAACCCCTTTCCGTACGTTTTCTTCTAATAATAACAACGATTAATAAATACCATCAGAAGAAAAGCTCCAACCAACCGGATCCGGATTCCCTACCAGTATGGTAAGGAATCATTACGATCCCAGCCAGGAAATGGATGGCTGGGATGGTAAGGAATTCTTAACCGAACCAACCTCCTTCTTCCTCCTCCGTCAGCTGAGCCCAAGAACTAGCTTTGAGAAACTATCCACTGCACAAAAATGGCTCAAACTCCATCCATCCCAAAGTGCTTGCGAGAAGATGACATCCCTCAAGAATGCTGGGACCTCTTTCCTTCCCTCCCCCGCGAAGATGGCTGGCTCGTCCATTCCCTTTACTTATACCAAGGCTTCTGGGTCTCCACAACGGACATAAAGGGCATCGTCGCTTGCCGGAGCCGCTTCCAACCCCGAGACATTGACATCCTCCTCGTCACCAACCCAAAGTCCGGCACCACCTGGCTCAAGGCCATCCTCTTCGCCCTCCTCAACTGGGCTAAGTACTTGGCCTCAGGATTGCAACCGAAGCACCCTCACGGGCCGGTTATGGTTCCCTAAAAAAACCGCCAAATGGCCTTAAAAAAATGAATTTGATTAATGATAATTAATCAAGTTCAAGCCTCTTCCCCCTCTCTTTTTTTTGTTCCTCCCAAATTTGATTACAATGTACAATTTGATTATAATATATAATTGATAAATTTTTATTTTTTATTTCATAATTTATTATTTTAAAAATTAAATTTAAAAATCGAAATCAGAACGGGCAGTTTCGAACCGGAATCAGAACCGCCCCGTCAAGGGCTGGTTCCGGTTCAACCTTTGACATGAACCGAAACCGCCGATTCATGGCCCGGAACCGGTGGTTCACTGTCCATGGCCATGTATACCCGAGACGACATAAAATAAGAAGTATAATACCCATTAAACTACAGTACATGTAGAAGACAACATGCCAAGAAGCTTCACACAGAGAAAAGAGAAAAAGGAATTGAACAGAATGGCAGAAGATAAAATCCATAAGCTCCCCGCAAGAAGGAAACCAGCTTTTTCATTGCCAAATACATGTTGGAAAAAATAACATCTGCAAATACCAATAGTACATCACAAAAATGAAGACTACAATCACAATCTTGAAGCATCTAACCAAGGAGACGAAGCCACGATTCACCATGCCACTGAGTGAGCACCGATAATCTTTCTTTAGCCAACCAGACATTGACCTTCCTAAAGTGCCAACAATCGAGTGGTTTGTTTTTCTATTTTTTTCCTAGCATTTCGAAGGGGCTAATGCATAACCCATGGAAATTATTGAACGAGTCGCGCGCTATATGCACTAAAACTTCAACCCAGAACCATGCAGCTTCTCTTCCGTTAGTTGGTCAATCCTGTTGGCCATCTCAACGCTCAGGAAATTCACCCAATCTCCAACCTCCCCTTTCCTGAAGAAGGATTGCTTCTCTTCCCCCGAAGCCAACTTTGTTAGCACCTAAATTTTAATTTTTAGAAAATTCATAAAATGAGAGTTAATCCTAATTCTCGCAAAAAAAAATTTCATGCATTACATATTTCATTTGTCTGTCATGCATTGGCAATCAATCGTGGGTGATCTCAATTGAGCAGAATTTAACAGGCAGCGAAACCGAAATCAATTCGAGAATTTTTGATCATGAAATGGGGGATTATCGAAAATTGTAATGGCCTCGATTTAAAATCTCATTCGGTCCATTTTGTGAAAATAAGGCTTTTAATTAATTATTCGTTAATTAATTAAAGCCCACTTAGGCCCTAAGTCCGCGCGAATGAGCCCATCCGAGAAACCCTAGCCCGATAGGGTTGTTCAAGAGAGTTATGATCCTACAGTGGATGTCGCGTCGGAAATGTTTAGAGTCGACGGCTTGGATTGACTCTTAGAGCACAACCCTAATATTCACTATATATACCTCGTTAGATCTAGGGTTGCAGGAGGACGACAAAATTTTTGGACAGATTCCTTCGCCTCACGCATCTTCCATCTTGGATTTTTCTCTCGGCGAATTCTTTCGGAGATTCCGCGACTACTCTCTCTCTCGGACCGAATCCCTCGCATCACTCTCTCTCAATCTTTCACGGTTTCTCGCTGGCCTGGACGATTTTTTTTTCCTTTTTCATTCTGACACATATTCTCTCTCGCATAAACAAACAATTCTCGCGGCTCTCACAGGGGATCCACGACATCTCTCTCGCCCATTCCCATTATCATGGATTTTTTTAAACCATTCTTCACGATCTTTTTCTTTTCTTTTCTGACAAGCTACACACCAGAATCATTCCCACCATCATCCCCACAAATCCACGACTCTCTCTATCTATCCCTCTGAGAAATCGCAATTCCACTCATTCTCTCTCTCGGCTGAGACTCATTGGTCAACCACCTCTCCTCTCTCATCCTTCGGTCGGGACCACTTCTCTCTCCCTCACGATTTGCCTCTGACGCCTCCATATATTCTGACCGCGAAGACATCTCTTTCTCTCGGTCAGTCCAGACCGAAGATTGACGAAGATTGACGAAGGCAAAAGGTGTCCGACGAGCCAATTCCAGTGAAGATGGACGCCCCCAATTCTGTTCGGTGGACTCTTCCAATTCTGTTCGGTGGCCGCTATACCACTTTCAAGTCCCGCTCGTTAATCGCCTGAAGACTTACTCGTGCCGCTATTGCTCTTGACCACCGAACCACTACAGATCTTGAAGACCGGCGTTCCTGCACGTGACCGACGCAATCCCGTAGCTGCCATCCACCGCCGATTTTAGGAACGTGCTATCCATTGGAGTTTTCATGCTAAATCACTCTGGATCTCGTCCGACGAATCAAGCCGTGCCATCCGCCGCCCGTCCCGACGTCTCGCGCAACATCTCCGGCCATCCCGAGACACCTCTATCGTAGATTATCTCGCTGTTTGAAGAGCAAATCCAGTGAAAAGATACATCTTTTGTGTGTTAACCCAAGGCTGCGGGTTGCTGGATTTTGTCGACAAAAAAAAAGAGTAAGAATTCTCATTTTTTATTGCAAATTCATTCATATTTTGTTTGAAAGGTTCGCAGGTCTTTCTCTGGTTTGATGAATTCCCTTGGTTTGCGGTTAAGGTTAAGAATCTGTGCTTTTTTTTTTTGTCAATGCATGTCAGAACTTAAATTGGGCTGAATAAGATCTATGCATGATAAGCCTCCATTAATTGGTTTAACACGGTGGTGCCCTTGAGAATCGATGTTTGCTAATTAAGATCATGGCTCAAAATAATGAGTTGACTGATGAGATCAAATTGGATGAATAAAAAAAAATATCCTTTCACAGAGTAATTTGGAATTCTGGGCACCCATAGTCGAAAATTACGTCTAACAATAATTCGATTCTTGGATTGAGTTCATCTGTAGGCTTTAATCTTACCTCATGCAATGTAGACGATAATCATGCGGATCGGTTGTTGTTCAATTTGCTACGAGTTCGATTATTATCTCTAGCCTATGAATTGTCTGATTGATTTCACCATATCCTATCTCTTGCGGTATTATTTGATTAGGTTTTGATTAGAGTTGAGATTGGTTGAATCGGAATATCCAGTTTTCCATAATTGTAAATTCGTTTTCACATCTCGATGGTTTGATTTTGGGCATACACTACTTAGTTGTCCAATTCGAAAAAATTGCATGTCGAAAATCGAATCTAGGATATCCTGAATATTTGATTGCACAATTAATTATTTGAGTTACTTTGATTAGAAGATTGATTTGCCTTGATTAGAAGATTGATTTGCTAGCTCAGAATATTTGATTTCTCGATTTGGAAGATCGCACGTTAAATTTAGAAACCAAAATTCTGAATAAATCTTGCAATATATCCTGTAGTTGGCAAATTTGAAAATTGTGATTTGATTAAAATATTTTTGGAATCTTTGTGATAATTTAGTCAATCTAAAAAAAAATATCTCCGAATTTATCCAAGACATTGAAGACATCAAAATCTTTCAAAATGTGATTGATTAGGAAAATTTCCTAATCCGCAACCGCTATTTCCATAGCGGGTGTTTCGAATTTGAGGGTCGATCTGTCAGGCTTCAGATTGAACCTTGATTTGAAATAAATGGCGATAATTATCTTTCCATTAAAAGATTTGCAACCTTAATTTAAATTCATTCATAAAACATAAAATCACAAAAAAAAAATCAAAACAAAAAAACAAATAAAAATCATTCAGGTTTCATGTTTAATTTTCATGTAAAAAAAAATAAAAAAGGTAGGAAGATATGGTTTCTTTTAAACCACGTCTCATCATTTTTAGAAAGATAGGATTTTCTAGAAATCCTATCTCATGGATTATATTCAATAAATCAAATCTGGTCACATCCATTAGGATAGATTATAAAAGATGTAGACATAGGGTTTAAGGATTTTCTTAAAATTTTGGAAATTAATGCAATTTAAATCCTAAAATTTTAAGTTAATCTTGAATCAATTCATTCTCATTTTTCATTAATTTTTAATTTCAAAAATTCATTAAAAAAAATAAAAATTCATAAAAAGAAAACACAAAAAATTGCACCTTTGAACTTCAAGTCAAAATTCATCAGAAATTGCCAAGCCGAACATTTTTCATGAAATTGGTACCGAAAGGACATTAATTGAAAGATTACTGTAAACAAGTCCCGAACTTCAGATCTCTAGTTCGTAGAAATAAAATAGTTTTCTCCCGCTATTTTATTTAGGTTTCTAATCAACCTACCAAGAAATGATTAGTGGCGGCTCCTAAAAAAATAAAAAATAAAAAAAATCTTTCTCTAGATAATCACTTAAATCATAAGTCACGATTTGGTAGAACTTGGGAGAGTTAGAGCTAGGTTGGTTAAGTTAATTAATCTAGTAATCCATTAACCTAAAATAGGAAAAACCCGATTTTTAGGTCGCGACAAACTTGCCACTCTTGTTCGCCTCCAACGCGCTCAAATTATCGAAGCTACACAGCCTCAGGATCTCCTCTACAGCTCCATGCCTCATCTCTTCTTCACTGAAGGGACACCTCAAGAACTCAGCCAACCTCCTCAACTGTGGGTGCGGATCTTCCTTCGTGTCCTCGAACTTCAAGAACAAAGCCCTCTCGGGCATCTCCAAGCACGCCCTGTGGTACCCCAGCATGTGATCCCAGTATGGCTCGCACAAGCTCACTCCCCGGCAGAACTTGTCGAGCGATTCCTGGAGGCAGTTGTCGCCCTTGTCATTGGGCCTCAGCTTGTTGGCGAAGTGCCAGAGCGAGACGAACGTGTCCTTAGGGTTCATGCACAGGTACACCAGCTTGCACTTGGAGTCCCTCGCCGACCACGGGAGGGATTGGTAAGGTAAGTGGGTGGCGAAAAGCCTTGGGGACGGGAGCGAGGTGAGGTCGGGAGCATCTTCCTAGAAGTAGAGTTTGAATTCTAGGAAGGGCAGGAGGTCATGAGGGTTTTGGCGCAGCAGAGGGTGCTGCTGCTTCGAGGAGCCCAAGAACTTGGCCCGATTGAGGAGGGCGAAGAGAAGGGCCTTGAGCCAGGTGGTGCTGGACTTTGGGGTGGTGATGAGGAGGATGTCGGTGTCTCGGGCTCGGAAGTGGCTCTGGTAAGCGAGGACGCCCTTCAGGTGGCTTGTACTGATCCAGAAGCCTTGGTACAAGTGGATGGAGGTACCCACCCAGCCATCTTTGCGGGGGAGATAGGGAATAAGGTCTCTGCATTGCTGAGGGATGTCATCTTCTTGTAAGTACTTTGGGATGGATGGAGTTTGAGGCATGGTTTTTTCTAGCTAGCTAGAGCTAAGGTTGATTTGAGGCTTCTGGTTTCTTGTCATTATATAAAAGAAAGTTGGGGGGACCGATCCATGTGCCTCTGCATGAGTTTCACGCGAATTCTGGCGTTTCGTGTTCAATATGAATAAAATTATCGTGTTTATTGAAGAAAGTTATACAGAGATATAATTTGTTTTTTGATCAGTGCAGAGATGTAACACAGAGGTATAATTAAAGAAAGGAAGTTGCTAACATGATAGTTTGATACTACTTTCAGTTATTTTTTATCACGCGATCTCCCAATCAATAGATGCTTAATACAAATTGTTGTGGAAATTCTCCTATATTTTGATTATGACAAAACTATCAAAAGAATTGTATAATATTTTATGATACAGAAAGAATGAGTAAGCAGCAGGTTGGGTGGATCTAATTCTATCACGAGGACCAGGTGTCAGATGGAGTGCTTCTGGACGAAGGGTCAGATAGAGTGCTTCTGGACGAAGGGTCAGATGGAAGTGCGGAAGTGCTTCTGACTATGTCAGATGAAAGTGCTTCTGACCATGTCAGATGGAAGTGCTTCTGACGAGGTCAAATGTAAGTGCTTCTGACTATGTCAGATGGAAGTGCTTCTGACGGGGTCAGATGGAAGTGCTTCTGACGGGGTCAGATGGAGTGCATCTGAGGACCTTCAGATGTAGCTTCTTCTGAGGGTCAGATTCAAGATGATCTCTTATTATTTGAGCAACGATCTACATGCAGTGACAGATGGACCTTATCAAATCTCCGAATTACTGTTCTTGATAACTGATCTAATTCAGGAAAATCGTTATGAAGACGAAGCTTGATTCTAGTCAGTTTCTGCATCTCCAAAACATGAAGAGCCACGTATGGCAGGTTTTCGACCAAGGCAAGGTTCCTTATGGAAATCTGTGATACTTGATTGACATGATGTCCCTTCTAAACAATCAAGGGATTTTCTACAAGTGATTATTACTTTCTTAGAATATCCCTTCAGGGACCAATACGGATTCACTACACTTATGGAAACTGGAGATTTAGTTGTATGGGCGACTAAATCAGAAGGGTTCGATATCTTCTTGAACGGATCTCATATCTTCTAAGATACAGTCTCGTTCAATCACGATTGATGACGTCCAATCAAGGATTGAAGAGCGATCTCTTGGCCGGATATCCAACGGCTAGTTTGGAGGCAGGGGAGTATAAAAGAAGAACCATGGCGATCTAAAAAGGTGGCAATGAACTACAATCCAAAAGTGCAAGCGCGATTCGAATTGTACCCAAAATCATTCTGAGTGCTAAAAATCTCATTCATTGTGAGAATCTGTAAGAGAGAAACCAAGTGGTTGAGTGTTTGTAATTCTCTTGATTCATCATAGTGAAATCCAGCCAATCGGCTGTCATCGTGGGAGAGTGGACATAGGCTTGACAAGCCGAACCACTATAAACTCAGCGTGCTTTCTTCTCTTCCCTACTTTATTGCTTCGTTAGAATTATATACTATATCCTGCTAATCGCATATTGAAATTTTCATTAATTCCGCAAGAAATTTTAATTTAGTTGTCGATTCACTTATTCACCCCCCTCTAGGTGATATTGCTAGATCCAACAATTGGTATCAAAGCAGGTTGCTCATATTTACGAAGTGTTTATTAACTTCAGAGCTAACGATCTACTATGTCTAGGAATCATTCTTCAGGAGCAAGCGATTCACACTTTGCAAATAAGCCACCATACTTTGATGGGAAGGAATACAATATGTGGAGCAACAAGATGAAATGGTTCTTTAAGGCGTATGATGATTTGATGTGGGATGTTATAACAAATGGTATTGTACCAAATGCTGTTGCAAGTACAACATCTGGAAATGAAGTAAATCTCACCACGACCATGACTGAGACTGAAAAAGCCAAAAGACGAAGCTTGGATTCCAAAGCCGTCAATGCATTATTTTGTGCTTTATCAACTCCTCTTTATAACCGTGTTTCAGAGGAAGAATCTGCCAAAGCAATATGGGATAGGCTTCATTTCACCTTTCAAGGAACAAATAGAGTAGAGGAAACAAAACTTAGCATTTTACTGAGTGAGTATGAAGCTTTTCAAATGAAATCTGACGAATTTATTGCTGATATGATAGACAGGTTTCAAAGTCTAGCAAGTGGACTTGCAAGACAAGGTGCACCAGTTGCTGAGGCGATGCAAGTGAGAAAAATACTGAGAGGACTCACAGACGAATGGAACTATGTCAAACCATCCATACAATAATGTCAAACAATCAGACAGCTTTCGGTGGATGAGCTAGTTGGGACACTACAATCCTATGAAACAGAACGAGCAAGCAAAAAGGGAGATCAAAAAGGTAAGAAATCAATTGCATTGAAAACTGAAATTGCTCAATGTTTGTCTGACACAAATGATGAAGATGAAGATGATGAAGAACTTGCACTCATGGTGAAGAAATTTAGAAAAATGGCTCGAAAGGCCAGAAACTTCAAAGGAAAGAAACCTTTGAAGAAGTTTGATCAAAAATTTTCTCAAACTGAATCTCAAGAAAGCAAAGATGTAATATGCTTTCACTGCAAGAAAGCAGGACATATCAAGCCGAATTGTCCAACGTTAAAGAGAAACAAGCTCAAGTATGAGAAGTACAAGAAAGCCTTAAAGGTAGAGACATTGAGTGATTCTGATGAAAGTGAAGACTATGCAAACATTTGTTTGATGGCTAAGTCAGATTCAGAATCAGATTCAAGCTCAGATTCATAAACTGAGGTAAGTCCATCTAATATTCGTGATGAAGTTACTGAATATATTGATGAGCTTTGCAAAAGTTACAAGGAAACTCTTGAAAAAGTTTTTGTTTTGAAAAAGGAAAATTCTTCTTTAAAACAGCAAAATATTTCTCAAAAAGAAAAAAAATTGAGTTTTTACAACACGAATTTCATCAGTTGAAAGAAAGCCATGATCTCATTTCAAAAGAGAATGATTCTCTTAAAGAAACAATTGATGTGACTTCAAAAAGGTTTTCACAAAGTTTAAAAACTTTGGACAATATTATCTATAAACAAATACCTTTTAATGATAGATCTGGTTTGGGTTTTAAATAGGGAAGTGTTCTCAAAAACTATTTTTCTAAAACGAATTTCTACAAACCTACTATTACGTTTATAGAAGGCATTTTTACAAACAGTTTACCAAATCTCACATACATCAACCTTGTATAAATTATGGTGATACTAGCCACACTAAAGATTCTTGCAAGAAAGTCTGGAAACCTGTTAAAAGGTCAAATCCCACTAACACAGAAGGACCCAAGAAAACATGGGTACCAAAGAAACAGTGAGCTGCTCATTTCTTGCAGGTACCAAAGAGAAAGAAAAACAAGTGGTTTCTGGATAGTGGTTGCTCGAGTCACATGACCAAAAATCCAGATGTATTCATATCTCTTTCAAAATGTGATGGTAGAAATGTGTCATTTGGAGGTAAGAACAAAGGAAAGATCATTGGAAAAGGCAATGTCAAGATTGGAAATCTGACGATTAAAGACGTATCTCTTATCAAAGGATTAAACTACAACTTGATATTTGTAAGTCAACTCTGTGAATCTGGTTACGAAATATGCTTTCAAGACCTAAAATGCACAGATATGATGAGCAAGGACAAGAAGCAATCATTCACGGGTCAAAGGCATGGAAACATTTATCTCCTAGTTATTGATTCTGACCTTGAAAATGCAAAATGTCTTATTTCTGTTAAGGATGAATCTGATCTTTGGCGCAGAAAGTTAGGTCATATTAGTGTAAAGCATATGTCAAAGCTTTCCAAAAAGGGACTTGTTCGAGAGTTACCTCAAACGAAGTTTGAAAAAGGAGGACTATGTCAAGCTTGTACACTAGGTATGCAGGTAATAAGTTCTTTTAAGTCTGTAAATCAAATTTCCTCTAAGCAATATTTGCAGTTGCTTCATATGGATATTTTTGGACCAAACAGAACCTTAAGCCTTGGAGGTAAGAAATATTGTCATGTCATTGTTGATGATTTCTCTATATTTACATGGGTGTTGTTTCTTGCTCACAAAAGTGGGGCTTTTATATCTTTTTCAAAATTGACAAAAAGAATTCAAAATGAAAAAGGCTGTATGATTTCTTCCTTAAGAACGGATCATGGGGGAGAGTTTGAAAATCAAGGTTTTTCAAATTTTTGCAATGAAATTGGAATTCAGCATAATTTCTCTGCTCCGTATACTCCTCAACAGAATAGGGTAGTAGAAAGGAAAAATAGATCTTTGCAAGAAATGGCAAGAACTCTTTTGATTGAGAGTAAAATTGCTTCTCATTTTTTGGCAGAAGCTGTTTCCACAGCTTGTTATATTTTGAACCGAATTTCTCTCAGACCTCTCACTGAGAAAACCCCATATGAAATCTTCAAAGAAAGAAAGCATGTTGTTGCATACTTTCATGTATTCGATTGTAAATGTTTTATTCTAAAGAATGCTAATGATCGAATTGGAAAGTTTGATGAGAAATCAGATGAAGAAATTTTTCTGGGATACTCAACAATAAGCAAAGCCTATAGAGTCTACAACAAAAATACTCGTGTTGTTGAAGAGTCGGTGAACATCAAGTTTGATGAGAATTGTCAGAATGATGAACCCGAATCCAGTTATGTACTTCCTCAAGTCTCAGATTTACATAAAGAATCAGAAGAAAAGCAATACTCAAATGCGAATACTGGTTTGGAGAATGTTCAGAAGGAAGCTCACTCATATGAAGAAGGCCAGTAGATGAATAGAATGAACCTATAACTTCTTCAAATGATTGCTTCAACAAAAACTGGAAGCATAAGTCAAGTCATCCAAAGGAACTCATCATGGGAAATATAAGTGATGGCATCAAGACAAGATCCAAGTTTAAGCATTCAATGAGTAACATAGCATTGGTATTTGAATTGGAGCCAAAAGAAATTGAAGATGCACTAGCAGATGAGAGCTGGGTAAATGCAATGCAGGAAGAGCTACATCAATTCAAAGTCAACAATGTTTGGGAATTAGTCAACAGACCCAAAAATCGTCTAGTAATTGGAACAAAGTGGGTATTCAGAAACAAACTGGATGACAAAGGAAAAGTTGTAAGAAACAAAGAAAAACTTGTAGCAAAAAGCTACTCTCAAGAAGAAGGAATAGATTATGATGAGACTTACGCACCTGTTGCCAGGTTAGAAGCTATCAGGCTATTACTTACTTATGCTTGTTACAATGACTTTAAACTGTTTCAGATGGATGTGAAAAGTGCATTCCTCAACGGCTACATCAAAGAAGAGGTCTATGTTAAGCAACCCCCTGGCTTTGAAGAACCTAGAGAAAAGGATATGGTGTATGTGTTAAAAAAGGCACTATATGGATTGAAACAGGCACCTCGTGCTTGGTATGAAAGGTTGAGTAACTTTCTATCCAAACACAACTTCACTAAAGGTAATGTAGATACTACCATTTTTATCCAAAGACAAGGTAATGATATTCTTCTAGTCCAAATTTATGTTGATGATATAATTTTTTGTTCTTCTAATGAGCTGCTTTGCAAGAAATTCTCTAAGGTGATGCAGGATGAATTCGAAATGAGTATGATGGGAGAATTGCGTTTTTTTTTTGGACTTCAAATTCATCAATCTCAAAAAGGAACATTCATATTTCAAGAAAAATATGCACTGAAAATAGTGAAAAAGTTTGGTTTGGAAAACTGCAAGAAGACAGAAACTCACATGTCTCACTCCTCCAAACTGGACAGAGATGAAGATGGAAAAGAAGTTGATCCCAAGCTATATCGAAGCATGATTGGATCACTACTCTACCTCACAGCTTCAAGACCAGACATCCTAAACAGTGTCTGCTTGTGTGCAAGATTTCAGTCAAGCCCAAGAGAATCACACCTTTCAGCCGTCAAAAGAATAATCAAATACATTGGGACTTATCCCAACTATGGTTTGTGGTATTCTAAAACTTTTGATTTTACACTAAGATGTTACTCAGATGTAGATCTTGCAGGTTGCAAAATTGATAGGAAAAGCACATCTGGAACTTGGCAGCTCATGGGAAACATGCTTATATCATGGTATTCCAAGAAGCAATGTACAGTGGCACTCAACACAGCTGAAGCAGAATATGTATCACTTGGAAGCTGCTGCGCTCAGATTCTTTGGCTGAAACAGCAACTCAAAGATTATGGTGTTGAAGATACAAATGTGGAAATTCAGTGTGACAACACAAGCGCCATAAATCTTACCAAGAATCCCATACTTCACTTAAGAGCAAAGCACATTGAGATCAGACATCATTTCATACGTGATCATGTTCAGAACGGTGATGTTAATATTCAATAAATTGATATAAAAAATCAGCTAGCAGATATATTCACAAAACCCTTGGATAAGGATTCTTTTAATTTTATTAGAAATAAATTAGCCATTATTAATTTTTTTCCTTAAGCATATTTTAGAACAGAATGAGACCCAGAAGGAGCGTCAAAAGGAGACCTAGAAGGAGCGTTAGAAAGAGACCCAGAAGGAAACTCAGAAGGAGACTCAGAAGGAGACTCAGAAGGAGACTCAGAAGGAGACTCAGAAGGAGCATCAGAAGGAGACTGAGAAGGAGCGACAGAAGGAGCATCAGAAGGAGACGAAAAAGGCAAGTCAGAAGGAACATAAGAAGCAATTCATAATTTTTTTTTGGGAAAGTTCATAAATCAAAGGTAAGTCATCTCCTAAAAATGTTCTTAAGTTAAGTCTCTTATATATCTGTGTATATTTGATTGACGGTGATTAATTTGATTTATTAAAGGAATTCTTTTATTTTTCTTTAAATTGATTTTGTTTCCAAAAATAACCGTAACTTTTATAAAACATCGAACCGTCACCCCTGTCTCTCACTTTCAAACCGCTCTCAATCGAAACCCTAAACTATGTTTGAAATCTCTCTCGCTCTCGATTTTTCTCTCAAATCAACACACTCTCTTCCAAAGTTTCAAACTTTCTCATCCAAATGGCTCCGAAATCAGTCTCTGACTCGAAGAAGACTCCTCAGACGAAGAGAAAGTTCTCCTCTTCAACTGTAAGCACCACCGAGCCTACGGAAACTGAAATCAACGAACAGCACAAGGCATTCTGTTTGACAAAAGGTTTGTCTTTATCTGTTTTCGAAGAGAAAGAAGCCATGGCACACATTGTTAAGCCAATGTACGATAGCATTAAGGCAGCAGAGGATTTTGGTGATCAACTTAGCAAACTGCTGGATATTCACAAATTCGCTAGTGAGAGCGAATTGCTAGAGTTCTTTAGTTTGCCTGGAAAGGTCGTTGAACCAATTGTTGTTAAAGAACCTGAATCTGCCTCTAGAAAGGGAAAGGAGAAAGTAGCAGAGCCCAGTTCAAAAGCAACTACACGAAAACCCTCTCCAATTAGACCTGGCGGCACTAAGGCAAAGGTCGAAGATGGTGATGATATCCTGTTCAATGATTTTGTGAAAAACATTGGGTTTATTATAGATAAAAGCTTTCCTGATCCTGACTTTCAAAGTCAAGCACATAAGGACAAATTCGAGTCCTTGAAACAGAGAGGCATCATACCACATAGGGTATTTGATTTGAAGTACTTCGACAGGAATGGCATTCCTCTTAGGAAACATCTTCAGAAGGTTAACCTAGAGCACTTTGTAACCCCAAAGAGTTTCACCTTTCCTGACTTGGTAGCCTATTTCTACTCCAATCTTCATTTTGCCAACTTCAACACTATGTTTTTCACTATGCGTAGAAAGCAATATGTGTTGCATGTTGATGAATTGGCATCCATTATGGGAGCTAGTAAAAGGGCTTTCCAACCTCTGGATATTACTGCTGAAGAAGTTTTCTGCTTTCTTACTGGGAAAACAAGTTTCTCCAAAGAGTCCAAATCTCGCATAGCCTACAGTGATTTTCCTTTGAAGCACACCATGATGCACAAGGTTGTCATTGAATGTCTCAGACCAAAGGCAGCCTCAAAGACAGACATCTCAAAGTATGAGGCAAAATTGTTGTGGGGTATCCTGCAGGGAAAGAAAATTTCTTTTGCCCACACAGTTCTGCTTCACATGTACAGATTAGTTCTCAAGCCAAAGGGACATCTACCTTATGTCGGTTTGATCTATAAAATAATATATTATTTTAAGATCAAGGCTTCTGGAGAACTTATAAAAAAGGATATTCCATTGATGACTGCTGGTGAAATTATGGTTGGAAAAATGGGTTTCAAAATGACACATGTTGGATGGAGGACCAAGAACAATGAACCAGTTCTTGTGGAGTTTGAGGATGAGTCAAAATAGAAGTCTCCAAAAAGGAAGAAAGTTATGGCTATCAAAGGCCAACAAGAAGACACTTCAGATGATGAGCATTCAAGAGAAAGAGAAGCATGAACAGAGGAATCTGACTCTGAAGCTACTCAGTCACAGGATGCATCTAATCAGGTAAGCAAATCTGGAGCAACTGAGAGTCAAAGTGCTCATGATATAGAAGGAGGAGGAGAAGTCCCTGAGAAACAGCCAAAAGAAAAAATTGTGTACACTTGTGATTTAACTGAGGAAGAATTCCTCACTATGTGGACTAATGATGATGCTGCGAGAAAAGAAAATGAAACAGAGTATGGTGATACTCTTTTCACCTTCGACTATGAGCAGTGGTCAGCACAGGTACTTGCACAGATGGCCTTAGAAGAACAGGTGGAAGAGCCAGATGATATTGAGGCTTACTCCATATCATCTACCCGATTAACTATGCATAAAGGTGCCTCAAGCTTGGCAACAACAATTGTACGAGAGGATCAACTCTCGAGTGCTCAGTCCATACCAATGGACATTGATGAAGAAATAGATTCTGTGCCCAGTACAAAAGCTAAAGGGAAGAAGGCTATAACTTAGGGGGAGCCTGTACCTGCAACCTCTGATGTCTTTCTGACAGAAGTGTTTGCTTCTCAAGCCTTCCCTAAAGCTCAATCTGAGGGGGAGAATGTGCTAAGACAAAGGACTGACACCGAAAATCAAAAACCATCTTCTACAGCACCACAGGTCGACATTCAGAAGCAAATGGAGATTTTTCAACAAATTCTCATCCAGAATCTGGCTGCTATGGAATCAATGATAGATCAGAAATTGCACAACTTTGAACAGAAGGTTGATGGAAAGTTGCAGGGCATGGCAAATCAGGTGACCAATCTAGAGAAGTCTATTGATTTGTATGGCAGAATGTTATGTGCTGAGATTGCAACTTTGCCTTCGTATACACTGGTGAGGACTGACCGAGCAGTTTCAGCATTACCTACATCTCAAGCTGTCATAAGTCATGCTCAAAGAATGGGAGAAGAGTATGTCAGACCCTCTTCAGTAGAGACTGATGCAGAGCCTCAAGATGCCCCATCTTCTTCCAAAATGCCCCCACCTTCTTGAATTTTTAAGGCACAAGGATGTCATTTGATATGCCATTTCATTTTTTAACAATTCCTTCTACAATCATATTCTTTCTTATATACATTCTTTTTGCTGTTGATAAAAAGGGGGAGAGATTTCTCTATCTATTTACTTTTAGTTCAGTACATGATATCTTATGTGCAGGATATATCTCTGATTATGTTTACCTGCAGGAGGAGAAAATTGAGTGATTATATTATGTGTTTACAATTCTTTTTTTACATATAGTGTTCATTAGATTTTGTAGTTTTGTCACCATAAAAAATGGGGAGATTGTTGTGGAAATTTTCCTATATTTTGATTATGACAAAACTATCAAAAGAATTGAATAATGTTTTATGATGCAGAAAGAATGAGTAAGCAGCAGGTTGTGTAGATCTAATTCTATCACGATGACCAGGTGTCAAATGGAGTGCTTCTAGACGAAGGGTCAGATGGAAGTGCGGAAATGCTTCTGACCATGTCAGATGAAAGTGCTTCTGACGAGGTCAGATGGAAGTGCTTCTGACTATGTCAGATGGAAGTGCTTCTGACGAGGTCAGAAGGAGTGCATCTGAGGACCTTCAGATGGAGCTGCTTCTGAGGATCAGATTCAAGATGATCTCTTATCATTTGAGCAACGATCTACATGCAGTGACAGATGGACCTTATCAAATCTCCGAATTACTGTTCTTGATAACTGATCTAATTCAGGAAAATCGTTATAAAGACGAAACTTGATTCTAGTCAGTTTCTGCATCTCCAAAACATGAAGACCCACGTATGGCAGGTTTCTGACCAAGGCAAGGTTCCTTATGGAAATATGTGATATTTGATTGACATGATGTCCCTTCTAAACAATCAAGGGATTTTCTACAAGTGATTATTACTTTCCTTGAATATCCCTTCAGGGACCAATACGGATTCACTACACTTATGGAAACTAGAGATTTAGTTGTATGGGAAACTAAATCAGAAGGGTTCGATATCTTCTTCAACGGATCTCATATCTTCTAAGATACAGTCTCGTTCAATCATGATTGATGACGTCCAATCAAGGATTGAAGAGTGATCTCTTGGCCGGATATCCAACGGCTAGTTTGGAGGCAGAGGAGTATAAAAGAAGAACCATGGCGATCTGAGAAGGTGGCAATGAACTACAATCCAAAAGTGCAAGCGTGATTCGAATTGTACCCAAAATCATTCTGAGTGCTAAAAATCTCATTCATGGTGAGAATCTGTAAGAGAGAAACCAAGTGGTTGAGTGTTTGTAATTCTCTTGATTCATCATAGTGAAATCCAGCCAATCGGCTATCATCGTGGGAAAGTGGACGAAGGCTTGACAAGCCGAACCACTATAAACTCAGCGTGCTCTCTTCTCTTCCCTACTTTATTGCTTCGTTAGAATTATATACTATCTCCTGCTAATCGCATATTGAAATTTTCATTAATTCCGCAAGAAATTTCAATTTAGTTGTCGATTCACTGATTCACCCCCCCTCTAGGTGATATTGCTAGATCCAACACAAAACACGCGATAATGATGTGTGGATCTACGGTTGAGGTTGTACTGTCATTGTCACTACTATCACGAAAGCATTTCTCATAATTGAAAAAGCAGGAATAATAAACCCATACAACTCCCGATACGGTTCTTCTTCTTTTATCATTCACTTCATTAACTAAGATATATGTAACTAGAAATATCGAAATGTTCAATGTTAGATCTGTGTATGACTTGGTATGAATTATTCAAATTTATATATTCTCCTATAATATATGACTGATTTCTTCTCACCAACCATGAATAAATCATTTCATGTAGGGCCAGCCATTAGAAACATCTCAGACATATGAAGCTTGAAAATTTTGTACCTGCAAGAAGGTCAATTTTTCCAGATATGGCTATCTATTTCTACTCAAACTTATGTTTCAGGGGTTTTCAATTCTTTCTTTTACACGGTCCAAGATGTTCAGTACCACATGTTAGGGATCTTGCAAAACTCATGGATGTTGAAGAAATTGATTTTGGACCCTTTGAAACACCACCTAAGGCTGCCTATGATTTTCTCACTGGAAGAGAGAACTACTCTAGAGAATCAAAGGTACACATTACTTACAATGACTTTCCACTGAAGTACATTGTAATGCACAAGATTGTTATTGAGTGTTTAAGACCAAGGATGCGACGGATGGGGGGGACTGGTCCAAGAGAATTCTTTTTTTCTTATTCACCTCCCTTCCCTCCAATCAGAGCTCCCTTCAAGATTCCTTTTTTTTTAATCCTCTCTAAATTTTGGTCAGTCAGAAATGTGAGTTTGAGTGGATGAATTTGGAGGTGGACAGACAGAAAGGGTTCAAAAGATAAGGGAGGAGGAGGGGAGTGAATGAGTGGGCGGCCATATTTTTTTTTTCCGAGTTAAACGTGGCCATGAGTCATGAGTGATTGGGCCACCCACCATTTCTTTTTTCTTTTTAGGTAGAAGAGCACCTGGATTATCAATATTTGTGTACGGCCCTCGCTTTAGTGCCAATTTTTTTCGCCGACTCACTTAAGTGCTAATATTTGTGTTCGGCGATCATTTTAGTGCCAATTCCGACAAAAAATGATTAGTTAAGTGTCAATTCCGGCCAAACAATACACGTGACATTTTTTTTATTAATTTCTTATCCATATGGCTTTTATGTGGCAATTATAAATATATATATATATATATATATATATACTTGCAAAGGCAAGGGGTGTGAGCCCTTGCCACCGCTGCTCACCATCGCCGACAGTGGCCAGCGATGGGTGGTGGAGTACTCGCGAGGTCGCCAATCCCCGGCGTCGCTGGGGGTCGGCAAGGCCCAGCCATGGCTGGCCAAGGTCTCGCGGCCCCACGGCGGGGCCGACCTCGCCCAGATCTGGGTGAGGTCGAGCCACGCCATGGCTGGGCGTAGCCGGAATCGCCCAGCCATGACCACGATGAACGATGGCTGGGCGATTCCGCCCCCGCCCAGTCACGATGAGGTTCGACCTCGCCCAGATCTGGGTGAGGTCGACCTCGCTGTAGGGTCTACGAGGCCTCGGCCAGCCACGGCCGGGCCTCGCCGACCCCTGGCGAGGCCTCAGCAGTTCGCCGGGGATCGGCGACCCTGCCGTGCACTCCCCCACACATCGTCGACCGGCGGCTGGCGATGGGGGCGGCGGGGAGGGCTCACAGCTGTTGACACCTAAATTTTAATTTTTTCTTAATCATACATTTTTCATAAAAATGAGAATTAACTTTAGTTCTTGCCAAAAAAATAATTTTCATGCCTACTACATTTTTGTGACATATGCATTGCATTTGCATCGATCTACCTTGGATGCGAGTTTGAACTTAATTTGTCAGCAGGTTTGGACTTAAATGGACGGTCAAATTTTTTGGCAATTCATGGACGTACATGCGGAAAATTAATACCTATTTTGGAGCTTATAACTTAGGCAAAAAGGCTTTATTTAAAAGGCCAAATTATTTGAAAAAAATCCTACTTAAGCCCACAATGGACACGAAAAATTCGTTTAGCCCATCTATATGGCTAAGCTGAAATTTTCAGCTCATTCAAGGATCAATTTTGTGCAATTAAACCCTCCGGGACTTAATTCAAGTTATATTTTGAGCCCGGGTTTATTTTGCAAAAGTTAAGAAACTTTAGGCCCTTGATTCATAACACTTTTATCTATAAATACAAGTGTTATGCCTAGGGTTTTAGGGCAGGCTGCTGGGAAATTTCGTCAAATGGGATGAACAATGGAATCAGACTTTGAGGCGTGTAATTACTCTCTTTAAGGATTTATTCGCCCCACAACGTTGCTAATGGTTTCCGACAAATTTCCTCTAGGATACAACAAAGTCTCGATGAGAATAGCAGATAACAATTCTGATATTTCTCCAGGGTCTCTCTAGGAAATAATTGGAAGAGTGGCTGTATTTCTCTTGTTTTGAAAGAATGAAAATTGGAAGAATGAAGTTGAAGAATGATTCTGAAAATGAACATAACACTTGAATATATAATGAGAATGAATACACCTTTTCGCGTCCGAAAAGTAAGTAATTCTCATGCAACTCTTCGTGTCCAAACAGTTTATTCAATCATACCTTTTCATGTATGAATCGGTAGTTATTTTCGAAGAGACACAAATATTCGAAAGGTTGTAAGAGTACCTTAGAAAATAACCGTTGATTGAATAGACACAACCTTTCAAAGGTCGTTAGAATCCTTCGTGAACAATCGTATTGTTTCACTAGAAAATAATGATAATTGTTGATTTGTGCTAAATTTAGTCAACGTGTGCACTCATATCATTTCGATGTGGGACAAGACACCTCTTAGTTTGTTTTTACGAACAAACTACCAACAATCCCCCACTTTGTTTGTAAAAATAAAATTGCAAAACAAAAATTCTTAGAAAATTACAGCCAACATTTCCATGAGACTAATATACATACATAAAGGTTTCTTTCGAGTTAAACCTTTATTTAGTGCAAGTATCTCAAAACTCTATTAAAGTTACAAGTAGCTTGGCTTTAAACTTGTTACTCTATGTAATAAAATCGGACATACCGCACATATACTAACTTCTTGTTTCAGCGAGAAGTTCATATTTACTCAGCACTATTATAGCCTTGTGCTTGTACTTGTTTCATGAGCTCTCTAGAAAGAAACCCCAACTTTGGTAAGAAGCGGCACCACTTCTAAGCCCATATAGGTGAAGTATTTTCACGTGTTTTTGTTACTAATGAACATGTTACTAAAACGTATTATACTTCATTAAGAGTATAACTCAACCTTTAAACATAACAGACGATACAGACTTCTCATGTCAGGGCTAGTGTCAGCATCAAACAATCACTTTTAGTAACTTGTTTTTACCCATTAAATCTTACAACTAGTGATGTGCTAGTATCAGGTCGAGTTACCATTACTGGTGATTTTAATCAAAGGGTTTCAGCCCAATTTATTTTAAAGTCACCTTTACCACATCTCTTGATAAAGCCTTTGTAAAGAGATCATTCAAATTTTTGTTTGACCTCAAGTAGACAATTGTTATGGTACCCTCTTGAATCAATTGTCTCACGCAATTATGCCTTAGGCTAGTAAGCCTAGACTTTTCATTATACGCGCTACTATAAGCTCTTGCCACAGTAGCCTAATTGTCACAATAACAAAAATAGGAGGCATAGGATTAGACAATAATTTAATGCCTAACAGTAAATTTCTCATCCACTCAGCCTCTTTTTCTTTTGCCACTAAAGCAATGAATTCTCATTCTATCGTTGAGTAAGTTATGCATGTTTGTTTCTTGCTCGCCCAAAGATACAATACATCCACCTAATTTCTTATAATCAAATTAGCATCGGTGTATTCTTCTAATACAGCCAGATAATTATTATAGAACAGTCACAAATCTTTTAGTTCTCTTAACCAAAGTCCTGTAACGACATTACAATGTTCTATATTTGGATTACTATTATATCTACTCAACTTACACACGAAAATGTAATCTTAGGTCTAGTACAATGCATCGCATACATTAAAGACCTTATAGCTCTCACATATTCTAGTTGTGCTACTGCTCTACCAGTATTATAATTTAATTTCACACTGGTATCATAAGGAGTACTCATTTCTTTGAAACCAAAATGTTTAAATTTATCTAACACTTTCTCAACATAATGACATTGGCTCAAAGAATAACCCCCACTATGCCTTTTAACTTTAATACCCAAGATAGTATCTACTTCCCCCAAATCTTTCATTTTAAAATTTGAAGTTAGATACTTCTTAGTCTCAATGACTCCAGTCATATTAGTTCCAAAGATAAGCATATCATTAACATACAAGCAGACTAAAACTCCATAATCTTTAGTGAATTTAGAATAAATACACTTATCAACGCTATTTTGCTTGAAACCATTAGACAATATGACTGAATCAAATTTCTCATGCCACTGCTTCGATGCTTGCTTAAGCCCGTAAAGAGATTTGACTACTTTACATACTTTCCTCTCATTTCTAGGAAGAACAAAACCCTCTGGTTGTTCCATGTAAATTTCCTAATTTAAATCTCCATTTAAGAATGCAGTCTTGACATTCATTTGATGAACGCAAAGATCATAAATGGATGCTAAAGCAAAACTAATTCGAATAGATGTTATACGGGCTACATGAGCATAAGTATCAAAATAATCTATTCCTTCTTTTTGTCTATAACCCATGGCCACAAGTCTTGCTTTAAAAGCTTTGATGGAACCATCAGAATTGTATTTTCTCATGAGAACCCATTTGCACCCAATAGGTTTAGATCCTTTAGGTAAGTCTGCTAATACCCAAGTATTATTGGACATAATTGAGTCCATTTCGTCATCTATTGCTTCTTTCCAAAAGGAAGCATCTCTAGAAGACATAGTATCATTAAAACTTTTAGGATCGTCTTCTATACTTAATACTAATGGGTATTTACTTACCACGTTATTATCTATGTCTCCTTCAACAAGAAAAACATGAGTAATAAAGTCGGGACTAAAATCTTTCACTTTTCTTGCTCAGTGCTTCTCCTAGTTTCAGTCATGTCTTTAGAATCATTTATTGTTTTCTCATGAGAATCTACGTGTGTTTCTATGGATTCTGAATTATTCATATCTTGCGTTTGAGCATTATTTTCAATAATTTCAAAATCCGTAGAACATTTATTCTCAAAGAATTCAACATCTCTTGATTCTACAACAACATTTGACTCTAAATCAAGAAGCCTATAAGGTTTACTGTTCTCAGCATATCCAATAAAAGCACTTTTGATGGCTCTAGGACCAAGTTTCGTCCTTTTAGGGTCAGGAACTCTGTAGTATGCCAAACACCCCCACACTTTAAAATATGACAGGTTTGGTTTTCTACCTTTCCACAATTCATAAGGACTAATATTATTTTTCTTGGATGGTATTCTGTTATGAATATAACATGCAGTAAGCAATGCTTCACCCCCATAAATTAATTGGTAGCTTTGAATTAGAAAGCATACAATTAATCATTTCTCCAAGAGATCTATTTTTCCTTTCAGTCAAACCATTCTGCTGTGGAGTGTATGGTGCTGAAGTTTGATGAATAATACCATGTTCCTCACAAAAGGCTGAAAAATCATTTAGGAAATATTCTCCGCCTCTATCTGAGCGTAGAACTTTAATTTTCCTTTCTAATTGATTTTCCACTTCAGTCTTATATTTCTTAAACATAGTAAATGTCTCATCCTTTGATCTTAGGAGATAGACATATAAATATCTACTGCAGTCATCCACAAATGTTATAAAATACATTTTTCCACCACGTGTTAACATGCCGTTGAATTCGCATATGTCACTATGGACCAAATCCAATAAATTCAAATTTCTTTTAACACTAGGAAATGATTTTTTTTTAATTTGGACTTAGCACAGATTTCACATTTATCAAATTCGCCACTAAAGTTTATCAAGTCTAACTTTTTCATATTCTGTAAATAACGAAAATTTAAATGTGCTAATCTATTATGCCATAAATGAGGAGAATCGACAATATAAGCAGAAGAGACGATATTATTATTAATACTCAGTTGATACATGCCTTCATTGGAGTAACCCTTTCCCACAAACAGCCCATTCTTCAATAGGATAACCTTGTTGGACTCAAACAATACCCGAAAACCCCTTTTACAAAGTAAATCGACAGAAATTAGATTTCTCTTGATTTCGGGTACAAACAGTGCATTAAGAAGGTAAACCTTCTTTCCAGAAGTAAAGTCTAAAGCAATTGTGCCTTTGCCAGCGACCTTTGCAAGAACTTTATTTGCCATCTCGACCTCTTGAAGATGCAATTCAACAGTCTCTTCGAAGTGCCTGAACATTGATCGATCCTTGCATATGTGCACAGTTGCACCAGAATCTATCCGCCAAGAAGTTTCAACAAAAGCAGAATTAACCTCAGAAATCATGGCCACAGAATCCTTAACATTATCAAAAATATTCAAGTTCGAAAACTTGGTTGAAACCATGGCCACGTAGTTCTCTTCAACCATATTTGCATCTTCCTTGACTGTTGAAGTGTTCTTGTCCTTGAATGTGTTCTTGCGGTGCCTGCACTCCTTTGCATAGTGACCCTCCTTGCCACAAATAAAGCAACAACCCTTTTTCTTCTTCTGTGATTTCTTAAAATTCTGCCCTCTCTTGCGTTTCAAGTTTTGGTGGGTTTTGAATTGAAATCCATTTCCCTCTACATAATTCACTTTGGTATCATATGAAACAGATTTATCACGTAAACGTGACTCTTCCTCAATGCGAAGATGTTTCTGAATTTGTTCCAAAATGATATCCTCAGATTTATGCAGCATCATTTTTCCATAATCTTTCCAACTCGGAGGCAATTTTACTATAATTGCTCCAACTTGAAAAGATTCATGAATATCTATCTTGAGAGCACGAATTTTATTGACCAATACTTGCAATTTGTGGACTTGCTCCAACAAGGGTTTAGAATCAACGAACTTGAAGTCAAAATACTTAGCGATAAGATATTTGTTCGTACCTTGCCCCTCTGCTTTATACTTGAAGTCGAGCGCGTTCCATATTTCTCTAGCAGATTTCATCTCAGTGAACAAGTTATAGAGACGATCGGATAACGTGTTCAGTATGTGGCCTCGACAAAGCAATTCGTCATCTTCACGTTTCTTCCTCTCCTTGTTGACCCTCTCAACATCTTTTGCACTAGGCTCTCCTCCTGTAGCGGTAGGCACTGGATCCTCTATAGGCATCAAATTGGGGTCGAGGATATAGGAAATCTTCATGGCAGTGAGGAGAAACATCATCTTGTCTCTCCAACGAGCGAAGTTGTTGCCATCGAACCGGTCCAGTTTCACCATATCCTGGTTCATAACCTTGATTGATTCTGACTCCATTGTTGAACGAATAAATCCTTAAAATTGTTGGGAAATTTCGTCAAATGAGATGAACAATGGAATCAGACTTTAAGGCGAGTAATCACTCTCTTTAAGGATTTATTCGCCCCACAACGTTGCTAATGGTTTCCGGCAAATTTCCTCTAGAATACAACAAAGTCTCGGTGAGAATAGCAGATAACAATTCTGATATTTCTCCAGGGTCTCTCTAGGAAATAATTGAAAGAGTGGCTGTATTTCTCTTGTTTTGAAAAAACGAAAATTGGAAGAATGAAGTCGAAGAATGATTCTGAAAATGAACAGAACACTTGAATATATAATGAGAATGAACACACCTTTTCGCGTCCGAAAAGTAGTTAATTCTCAAACAACTCTTCGTGTCCAAACAGTTTATTCAATCATACATTTTCATGTATGAATCGATAGTTATTTTCGAAGAGACACAAATATTCGAAAGGTTGTAAGAGTACCATAGAAAATAACTGTTGATTGAATAGACGCAAGCTTTCAAAGGTCGTCAGAATCATTCGTGAACAGTTGTATTGTTACACTAGAAAATAATGGTAATTGTTGATTTGTACTAAATTTAGTCCATGTACGCACTCACATCCTTTCGATGTGGGACAAGACACCTCTTAGTTTGTTTTTACGAACAAACTACCAACAAAGGCCACATAATTCACATACGGCAGATTTTTAGAGGGACTTTCACGTAGAGAAGGAGGAGAAAGCGAGGACTTCTATCTTGGGGGGTAGTCAATATACACAGACGGCACAAAGAGGAGGGGCACGAGTGATTGATGAAAAAGAAATCTTGGGTGGCAACCTTGATTCTTGGTCCAGGGCGTGAGAAAGATCGTGAGGTTGAGGAGGCCAATCAATTGTCACACACGGCCAGAGCAGAGGGGGCTAGTCGATGCAATACACGGCCAAGGTACTCACGGCACAAGAAAAGAGAGTGAATAGAGAGAAAAGTTTCATGGCCGAGTTCTTCTTGGAGGTCGCACCTTCTTGGTCCACCTACTGAGCTTCAAGGAGGGCTTGATGCTGATTTGTTACACCACCACAAACCATCTGGAGTAGATGCTCTGAACAATTGAGATGAGAAAGCCACAGGTTTAAAGAAGGAATGTTCCACGCACGAGAAGGAGAAGAAGGCGGATAGGAATTTTTCATTATTATTATTATTATTGTCATTTAATCCCTCTGATCTCGCGCACAGGTCTAAGAAAGCAGGTGAATAATTGTTCCGGTGCTTGAAGAGTTGCAAATAAGGACTTAAGACGTGCGTCAGGAGTGAAGCACCTTATACACACGAGCCTTGCGCAGTTCGTACGTTTTGAACCAAGTTCTTTATTTCTCCGTCCTCGATATCTCCACCTACATCAACGCATCGGTGATAGTCCTAAAAAAATTAGGGAGCGATTCACACAGTGCAGAGGTATCTTTGGTTAAGAAGCCATCGTGGTGGCTTCAATAACGCATTGCTCCCTCCGTCGCTCTTGCATCCTGACGTCGGCGCTAGCTCTTCTGATTTTCCAGCGGTTCCTCGACGACGATGTGGTCCTTCGGTGCCCAACAAGACGCCAACGTGCCATTGTTTTTTGGAAATATTGCCCACGGCTAGCATCAAATTTGTTGGTGTTCTCGAAGACGATTACTATCAAATTAATTGTTGGGACGGTCCTGATCACACCAAATTTTGAATATTATATTCACTGGAGATTTGTTGCCACAATGTAATAAAACCGGTTTGTCTCTATGTGCAGGTGTGCTTCGTGGGATGGGGAAGTACATCTTGGATTTTTCATAAACTTCCAAAGTTCATAAAGGCAACACAAATCTGCCGTGAGTCACTGAGTTTCCTCCTGATCTCGTAAGTCAAGTTGTGATCGAACATCCGGAGCCGACAACAACGAGGTGAGTCTAGTTTGAAACCTTGCACGACTGTGAGCTTCCGGGTTGTGCGTGTGTCGATTCCGCAAACCCTCATCCGCGGATTGATGATTTTGAGTTTGAATTGGCAATATGAGGTAATCCTTCTACTTCAAATTTGCAAAGATGTATTCGACAGAATTGAACTTGCATATGTCAGTGGTTATTCTTGAATCAACACATTTTCGAAAGTAGAATAATATCTCATGGCCTAATCAGAATTTTCGGAAATATTGAATATATATTTAAAATTTGGAAAATTATCTCACATACTTTAAAAATCTCAAGAGATTAGTTTTCTAATTTTAAAAGATATTGATATCCTTTGCGTGTAGGGGCATATCCCCTTAAAAATTTCGGCACCTATCTTTAGTTGGCCAACAATTCATTTTAATTCAAATATTTTTATAATATACCTTAGGTATAATGCATGCTCCCCGTGCCTTGTCCCTCAGAATATGTGGATGACTATTTGACTTCACCCCCGAGGTACGACGTCATCCGCACATCAATTTGTCTAACCTATCCCATAACTTTGGGACCGAATCGACAAATTCGAAAATTCACTATCTGACCCGACTTCCAGGGTACGACGTGAATAAATTACCTTCCGACCCAACCCCCAGGGTACGAAGTGAATTAATCGGAAAATTCTGAATTTAAGGTGTATTATGCTCAAGGTCTATTATATTTTTATTTGATTCATTTTTCATAAAAATCATAAAAATCACAAAAAAGTATCTTGTCATAGTCTTAATTGAAATTTTGGAAATCATATCTCAAGGGTGACTCTTAATATAAATTAGATTTTAATTAATCAATTTGTGTTAATTGTCGAACCAATTCATCGAAAACCGAAAATTCATTAAAGGTTATGATATTTCATTTGCATTTCATATAGTTTAATTTGTCATGTATTTTTACGTCATTAGCATAGTTCATCTATTTTTGCATGCATGTGAATTGGACTCATATCTCTCATGCATCAAAATATAATTTTCAAAATATATCATGCATTTTTCCATGTCATTCATGCATTACCATGCCATGTCATCTAAGCTCATGCATCACCATGTCGCATGTCATTTAGATTAGAATTTACATTCTTTATTGCATTAAAATTTAATTTTTCAAGAATCATCATGCATGGTCACCTTTTCTTACGTCATGTAGTTTCATATCACATTGCATGTCATTTGGTTGCATTTTGCATGCATTCATTAAATCCAGAAAAAAAAGAATTGTACCTTAATCTTTAACTGAGATCAATGGAATGTGCCAATCAAGGAAATTTGTCACAAGAATAGTACCGAAAGGGTGTTAATTGAAAAAATTAACATAATCAAGTCCCCGAACCTAAATCTCTGGTTAGCAGAAAATAGAGTATTCTCACGTGCTTTATTTAGGTATCTAATCTACCTACCAAAAAAGATTAGTGGCGGTTTCGAAATTAAAAATCATTCAAACCTAAGTTGCGAATTGGTAGAGCTTGGGAGAGCTCGGATCGGGTTAGTCAATTTATTTAATTAATCTGGTAATCCATTAACCCGGAATTCAACCCGAATTTTAGGTCGCGAAAGCTTGACGACTCCACTGGGGATTTTGAAAACTTGAATTTTTCGAAAAAAAAATGGGATTAAATGTGGACATTGCATTTTTCAGAATTTTCATATTTCTTTAGTGGACTTAGGCCGAATTCTTGTGATGATTTGTCTTAATGGGCTTTATTTCATTAATCATTTAGGTGTTATATGCTTTTTCAGGGTAAATTTAAATGTTACTAATCTCTGTTTTGCAGGACAATATAGTTTAAATTTATTCTTGATTTGTATAATATGCCATGTGTTCGCATGCCATTTGCATTGCATTTCTCATCGCAATCGGACCTAGATTGCTAATAATTAGGATGGTATCGCGCGGGTATCCACCTCACCTCACCCCCGAGGTTCGGTCGACCCCGTCCCTCGATCCCGACATTTTTCTTCGTGTTGGAGACTTCTCCCCTAGCCAAATCCCCATGGCATGGGAGAATCTCGACCATAGCCGAAATTTTGGAAACTAGACCTAGCCAAACCCTTTTGGTACGGTCCGTTTCTGGAACTTCACTTTGGAAATATCATTAATCAATTAACTTGCATCCATGCGCATGTGATTGTGTTGTGATTGTGATTTCTAAGGGTAAGCTCTTAACTTTTGTCTTTAGTTTAATTATTTTTCATTTTGGGTCGGTCCATAGCAGATTAGGTTTTTCCTCATAGTCTTGTCAAGTCATGTCATTTTAGATGTCTAGTTTAGGAATTTTTCTAGATTTCATGGTTGTAGTTTTTTTAAGTCAATGAAACAGTTCTAATTTTATCCTGACTTCATTTGCACGAATTTTTACATAATTTTCAAGTCAGTTTTAACTCATGCATTAAATGAAAAATGTTTGTGGGCCGGTAAAATTTCACGTCAAAAATTTTTGGGCCAATCCAAGACATTTTCCATTTTATACGGAATTAATGGCCGTAATGGAGCAGGCTGGAATTTCTCACTTTTTTTAGACTCCAGATCATTTTGTAGAATAGCCCTAATAAATGACTTCCTTTGCTAAACCACAAAATATGAAAGTTGTAGGTTGATGTTTCAACTAGTAACCTGCAAAATTCCATACCATAATTCGCATTTTAAAGGGGTCCTTCATTCATTTAACCATGGACGGACGAAGCAGTTTTCTGGGCGTCATTTTTCGGGGGAAACGCAGTAAACTGTAATAATTGGTTCATTTCCAGCTTAATCACCGAACATGAAAGTTGTTCATTGGCCTCTTAGATATAAGCTCATAAATGTTTTACATCATTTTTATCTCCCCGTGATTTTCTATGAATTGTTTACTAAAATCCGATGAAATTGGAAAATTCCTGGTCACTAGCCGGAGTCAAGTTCAAACGATCTCTGTGAGTCTAGATTAGCCATGGACTGACCCAACGTGTAATACATGCCTTCCTCACCACATGATCATTCCTTACGTGTATTTTACCAGCGATTCCCATCCCAATCGAGGGTAACGAGAATGATTGACAAGGCACAAGTCATAGCTACTCTGAGAAGGAAAGCTAATGAACTTCTGGGTGCCGTACAGGCATGGAAGGCTATGCTAAACAAAAAGATTGGTGTCATGGGACGTCTCGCTCATCTACTAGAGCACCAACTTGATGTGATTCAATCTTACCAAGAACACTGTGCCAATCGTTGCGTGAAACTTCCAGATGACAAACCTTCGGAGCTGTTTGGATGGGAATTCACCCCACTCCCTACATCTATGACCATTATATGGCCAATCCTTTTGAAGAAAGGCATTGTCCAGCAAGAACAAACTCCTCCTTGGTTTGAGAGCCTCTGAAACTTAAGCTCAGGCAGGTTCTATGATATCCATTGTGGCCAAGAGGGACACTCCATTGAGGAATGTGTCACACTACGATTTTGGGTCCAGTGCATGATCGATGCTGGAGACCTCATGTTCCACGCATGGGAGTATTGTGATGGAGACCAAGATCTGTTTGTAGTTCCGAGCATGTGTCTACAATATCCTCACATGTTTAGGGATAAGATACTTCCGCCGCCTCAATTTTATTCTCATGGCGTCACTTGGAACACATGGGACGCTTAGCCCCACCGGAAGCTCGCAGAGTTCATCATCGGGGAAGTGGGCGTAGACCCGGATCAGTACCATTTTTTATAATTCTTCAATCCCATGCGCGGGATTTTCCAGCTTTCCTTAGGTTTTTAGGCTACATTAGGATTTTCAATTCATGTCTCACATTAGGTTCTCATTTCCATTCAATGTCGCATTTCAATAAGAAGTAATTCATTGATTTTCATATCAATAAAATTACACATGTTTCTCATTAATTTTTTAATATTGATGAAGTATCCCAAACCAACCTGATGACGATAACCAACGATCGAACAAATTTTTCATCCATGGTAAGAAACTGAGGGTTGGGCTTCTTCAAGAATTCTCGTCCCACGATCCTAAAAAAAATTCAAAATTTTCGAAAATGCATATCAATTTTCGACAGTTGCAAATGCATGCATGGGTAAATCCTTTTTGTTTATCTGACTCCGCCACTTGATGTTTCAGGGTCAAACATGAGGAGGGAGACCCAATGGATTCCAGAGTATATGACTTGGACGAATCTAGTCCTAACTATGAGGAAATATGCCGAGATTTTGAACAACATGAGATGATTAAACCTCCGACCGGTGAAGGAACTATATCAGTCAACTTAGGTGATTAACAGAATCCCAAAGAGGTTAAGATTGGGGTATGTCCGATCATCTGCATCAGTCAATTCATACTCCAGTCCATCAACCATTCAAACTGGACCCACAGTTTCGCATTAATCATTCCATGTCAGTTGAAGAAGGATGGGGCAAGACCAAAGCCACTCGATCTCAAAGGGAGTATCTCTTGCCCTCAACCCGTCATAATTGGAAATGTCGTTCTTTGTTCCTCTTGCATGGGTGCAAGAGCAGACACTAAGGCCATAAGTCAGACTTCCAACTCGGGGCATATCTGGGGGGGCAATTCCTGATTATGCCGCTTGATAGAAAATGAGGAAAATTAACAGTGAACCTCGACTTGAAATAAGGGAGTATACTCTTCTTTGAACTACATGGTTCTTAGAGTAACACCTTTTTTTTCCCTTGCGGGACATCAACCATGACCGTCATCATCATTGAGTGGGAGAAATCAGAGCATCTTGAGTCCTCGATTGATTAATCTCACGCATTTCTTTTATACTGGGGCAATCCATATTTCCTAATTCCTTGAGATTTCTGAATAGACTTGCATAGTTTATGCATGTCCATATTTGATCTGCACTCATTTTTTTTATATGCTGGATAATCAAATCAGATTAAGGTTCAAGAATTTCATCTCATCATACTTTTGTCGGCATTATTAATTTTCACTGTGAGATAATTTAAATTAGGAAGTCTCTCTGATCTAATTGGATTGATCATCTTGAATGAAGAATGTCAAGACAATGAAAGGAAAGCCATTCTCATACATGTCCTATATCACAATCCCCAGTGAGCAATGTGAGAATTTCCATGCTTGCAAGGTAAAGGGTTATCTTGCGAAAAGTATGATGACCAAAATGATGTGAGGCATTCATTTCATCTATCCAAACACTACATGTTGCCTATTGCTAAACCCTTTGAACGATGGTTTCATTTCATAACCCTGTCAGGAACAACCCTACATCGGGGTAAATCTAAAGAACGAGTGGGGTTTTCTTGCTTTCACTTGCATCAATCTTTGAGTAAGTTTGTTGCATACGAATTCTGTGTGAGCTCAAATGCCTTAGACATGACGAAGAGCATTTCATTTCTATACCACATATTCATTTAACCCTTTGCTTAACCCATTTTGAGCGGTGGATTCATTTCTCTAAACCCAATGGGTGATCATCCAGAAAAGAGATTGTTTCGAATTATCCAACGGATGAGCAAAGTGCCTTGGGGCAAGCTGAAATTTGGAATATATAGACAATTCAAATAAGACACTTCCTTCCTTAAAAAAAAAAAAGAAGCTTGCCATGCAAAAAAAAAAATCAAAGTTGGCCATACAAAAAAGGAAAAAAAGAAAAGAAAAGCTTGCCGTGAAAAAAAAAAGGAGCAAAAGCGCCCACTCTCATCAAAAAAAAAAGAAAAAAGAAAAGAAAAGAGCTTTCTCAAGAATTTTCAGAAGGAAGGGAGGTTTTACCTGAATTGGTTCAAGGAATGAAAGATCATTTGTGAGTGACAAAGACGGATGGTCACCAATTTTCTCATCTTCATACACCCTTCCTTGAAAATAAGCCTTTCATTTTCAAGCCTATCATGAACCTACATTACAACCTTTACCAAAAGTCTCTTCAGATTAGTGCACTTGGGTTAATACAGGGTTTCAAATGCTTATGAATATCGCTCGAAGAAGTGTGAGCAAGATTATCTTTATATCATTTCGCAGGGTTCCTGACTTGTAAGCCCAATACAGCTGATGAAGATTTTGTTTATAGCCTAATGACTCACATGAGTCCCCCTTGAAATAACCTTTGACCGAGCTTGAATTACAGTCCTTGTAAAAGATCTCATGGATTGGTTCGATCATACTGATTGCGAGAATACCCGAACCCTTGTCAGGTGTGATGATGACAACTCTGAGCGATTCTCTTACCCACATTAATGGTTGGGTCTCAAAAGCCTTTTTCATGAGAAAGAGTGAAAAGACCTTTCTGACTGAATTTCCTCATTCAACTTGATCAGATTGTCAAAAGGGTCATATAGGCTTCCTTATTGACAAAATTCCCCAGTGGATCTTTATAATGCTAGCAAAAGCACACAAAACTTTTTTGGTATATAACATTGCATTTGCATGTCATCATGTTTTTCAAGCGAATGAACAGGAATGATACAGTCAGTCTAGCCATCATTCATACATCACTCAGGAAACCCAAGTAAGTTTTCTGAACCTTTTCAGATTGGCAATTTTTAAGATTTAAGTTGTCATCTCTGGCCCTTCATGTTGTACTGACAATTTTTCAGGCATCACACTATTTTGTATTCATACTGATTCGATTCAAATGATACATCATCTCTTGTCTTGATACGGTGAGACCTTCTTGAGAGGTCGCAATAGATTATTTTTACCGCCTCATGGTGACCCGTTGAGGAGCTCCCAAGAGACATCTCTTGTCTTGATACGATGAGACTTGCTTGAGAAAGTCGCAAGAGATTATTTCTACCACATCATGGTGACCTGTTGAGGAGGTCCCAAGAGGTAATTCTCGTCTTGATACGGTGAGACTTTCTAAAGAAAGTCGCAAGAGATTATTTTACAGACTCATGCTGACCCGTTGAGGAGGTCACAAGAGACACCTTACCGACTCATGTTGACCCGTTGAGGAGGTCGCGAGAGACATTTTACCGTCTCATGGTGACCCGTTGAGGAGGTCCCAAGAAGCATCTCTCGTCTTGATACGGTGAGACCTTCGTGAGAAGGTCGCGAGAGATTATTTTTACCGACTCATGGTGACCTGTTGAGAAGGTCCTAAGAGGTAACTCTAGTCTTGATAAGGTGGGGCTTCCGAAAGAAAGTCGCGAGAGATTATTTTACCGACTCATGCTGACCCGTTGAGGAGGTCGCAAAAGACACCTTACTGACTCATGCTAACCCGTTGAGGAGGTCGCGAGAGACATTTTACCGTCTCATGGTGACCCGTTGAGGAGGTCCCAAGAGGCATCTCTCGTCTTGATACGGTGAGACCTTCGTGAGAAGGTCGGGAGAGATTATTTTTACAGACTCATGGTGACCCGTTGAGGAGGTCTCCAAGAGACAAATGGCCAGCTCGAACCATAACTCGAGCACATTTTCAACCCTACACAAATCTTGCGATGTCCCGCATCAAAGGGAAACCTTTGGTAACGGATAAGGCCCCTAAAACCTAAGATCCACATGTGATCTTGGTTTTTTCTCGATTTCACAATGTATGAGTTCTTGTGATTTCGAAAAATGGCCAGCTCGAACCATAACTCGAGCACATTTTTAAACTCTATACAGATCTTGCGCCGTTTCGTGTCAGAAGGAAACTTCTGGCAACATAAAGGCTAGTACCTTAGCATCCTAGCATCCACTGGAGGTCTCGAGGTTAAGGGAATCATTAGCTTATGAGGTATTTGGTAAAACAGATATTTTCATATGCGATCCATGTGTGGACTTCTTTGATTTGGGATATGAGAAGTTTTAGCGCATGTTATTTATAGCATCGCATTTCACGCATCATTTCACGCATTAGAAAATGGGATTTGAACTCCCGCCAAAAATTTCATCATCATTTGCATTTGTAAAATTTAGGTTTCAATTTGGTCTTTGAACGAAACCTCTGCGAGCTTCCACTCAAAGAGGGGCAGCTGTTGACACCTAAATTTTGATTTTTTTTCTTAATCATATATTTTTCATAAAAATGAGAATTAACTTTAGTTCTCACCAAAAAAATAATTTTCATGCCTAATACATTTTTGTGACGTATGCAATACATTTGCATCGATCTACCTTGGATGCGAGCTTGAACTTAATTTGTCAGCAGGTTTGGACTTAAATGGACGGTCAAATTTTTTGGCAATTCATGGACGTACGTGCAGAAAATTAATACCTATTTTGGATCTTATAACTTAGGCAAAAAGGCTTTATTTAAAATGCCAATTATTTGAAAAAAAAATCCTACTTAAGCCCACAATGGACACGAAAAATTCGGTTAGCCCATCTATATGGCTAAGCCGAAATTTTCAGCTCATTCAAGGATCAATTTTGTGCAATTAAACCCTCCGGGACTTAATTCAAGTTATATTTTGAGCCCGGGTTTATTTTGTAAAAGTTAAGAAACTTTAGGCCCTTGATTCAAAACACTTTTATCTATAAATACAAGTGTTATGTCTAGGGCTTTAGGGGAGGCCACATAATTCACATACGGCAGATTTTTAGAGGGACTTTCACGTAGAGAAGGAGGAGAAAGCGAGGACCTCTATCTTGGGGGCCAGTCAATATACACAGACGGCACAAAGAGGAGGGGGCACGAGTGATTGATGAAAAAGAAATCTTGGGTGGCAACCTTGATTCTTGGTCCAGGGCGTGAGAAAGATCGTGAGGTCGAGGAGGCCAATCAATTGTCACACACGGCCAGAGCAAAGGGGGCTAGTCGATGCAATACACGGCCCAGATACTCACGGCACAAGAAAGGAGAGTGAATAGAGAGAAAAGTTTCGTGGTCGAGTCCTTCCTGGAGATCACACCTTCTTTCTCCACCTACTGAGCTTCAAGGAGGGCTTGATGCTGATTTGTTACACCACCACAAACCATCTGGAGTAGATGCTCTGAACAATTGAGATGAGAAAGCCATAGGTTTAAAGAAGGAATGTTCCACGCACGAGAAGGAGAAGAAGGCGGATAGGAATTTTTCATTATTATTATTATTATTATTATTATTATTATTGTCTTTTAATCCCTCTGATCTCGCGCACAGGTCTAAGAAAGCAGGTGAATAATCATTCCGGTGCTTGAAGAGTTGCAAATAAGGATTTAAGACGTGCGTTAGGAGCGAAGCACCTCGTACGCACGAGCCTTGCGCAGTTCGTACGTTTCGAACCAGCTTCTTTATTTCTCCGTCCTCGATATCTCCACCTACATCAATGCATCGGTGATAGTCCTAAAAAAATTAGGGAGCGATTCACACGGTGCAGAGGTATCTTTGGTTAAGAAGCCATCCTGGTGGCTTCGATAACGCATTGCTCCCTCCGTCGCTCTTGCATCCTGACGTCGGCGCAAGCTCTTCTGATTTTCCAGCGGTTCCTCGACGACGATGTGGTCCTTCGGTGCCCAGCATATAGACGCCAACGTGCCATTGTTTTTTGGAAATATTGCCCACGGCTAGCATCAAATTTGTTGGTATTCTCGAAGATTCTCGAAGACGATTACTATCAAATTAATTGTTGGGACGGTCCTGATCACACCAAATTTTGAATATTATATTCACTGGAGATTTGTTGCCACAATGTAATAAAATCGGTTTGTCTCTATGTGCAGGTGTGCTTCGTAGGATGGGGAAGTGCATCTTGGATTTTTCATAAACTTCCAAAGTTCATAAAGGCAACACAAATCTGCCGTGAGTTTCCTCCTGATCTCGTAAGTCAAGTTGTGATCGAACATCCGGAGCCGACAACAACGAGGCGAGTCTAGTTTGAAACCTTGCACGACTGTGAGCTTCCGGGTTGTGCGTGTGTCGATTCCGCAAACCCTCATCCGCGGATTGATGATTTTGAGTTTGAATTGGCAATATGAGGTAATCCTTCTACTTCAAATTTGCAAAGATGTATTCGACAGAATTGAACTTGCATATGTCAGTGGTTATTCTTGAATCATCACATTTTCGAAAGTAGAATAATATCTCATGGCCTAATCAGAATTTTCGGAAATATTGAATATATCTTTAAAATTTGGAAAATTATCTCACATACTTTAAAAATCTCAGGAGATTAATTTTCTAATTTTAAAAGATATTGATATCCTTTGCGTGTAGGGGCATATCCCCTTAAAAATTTCGGCACCTATCTCTAGTTAGCTGACAATTCATTTTAATTCAAATATTTTTATAATATACCTTGGGTATAAAACATGCTCCCCGTGCCTTGTCCCTCAGAATCTGTGCATTGTGATGACTATTTGACTTCACCCTGAGGTACGACGTCATCCGCACATCAATTTGTCTAACCTATCTCATAACTTTGGGACCGAATCAACAAATTCGAAAATTCACTATCTGACCCGACCTCCAAGGTACGACGTGAATAAATTACCTTCTGACCCAACCCCCAAGGTACGAAGTGAATTCATCGGAAAATTCAGAATTTAAGGTGTATTATGCTCAAGGTTTATTATATTTTTATTTGATTCATTTTTCATAAAAATCATAAAAATCACAAAAAAATCATCTTGTCATAGTCTTAATTGAAATTTCGGAAATCATATCTCAAGGGTGACTCTTAATATAAATTGGATTTTAATTAATCAATTTGTGTTAATTGTCGAACCAATTCATCGAAAACTGAAAATTCATTAAAGGTCATGATATTTCATTTGCATTTCATATAGTTAAATTTGTCATGTATTTTACGTCATTAGCATAGTTCATCTATTTTTGCATGCATGTGAATTGGACTCATATCTCTCGTGCATCAAAATCCAATTTTCAAAATATATCATGCATTTTTCCATGTCAGTCATGCATTACCATGCCAAGTCATCTAAGCTCATGCATCACCATGTCGCATGTCATTTAGATTAGAATTTACATTCTTTATTGCATTAAAATTTAATTTTTCAAGAATCATCATGCATGGTCACCTTTTCTTATGTTATGTAGTTTCATATCACATTGCATGTCATTTGGTTGCATTTTGCATGCATTCATTAAATCCAGGAAAAAAAAAGGAATTGCACCTTAATCTTTAACCGAGATCAATGGAATGTGCCAATCAAGGAAATTTGTCACAAGAATGGTACCGAAAGGGTGTTAATTGAAAAAATTAACATAATCAAGTCCCCGAACCTAAATCTCTCGTAAGCAGAAAATAGAGTATTCTCCCGTATCTAATCTACCTACCAAAAAAGATTAGTGGCGGCTCCGAAATTAAAAATCATTCAAACCTAAGTTACGAATTGGTGGAGCCTGGGAGAGCTCGGACCGGGTTAGTTAATTTATTTAATTAATCTGGTAATCCATTAACCCAAATTTCAACCCGAATTTTAGGTCGCGACAACAGCCCTCGCCGCTACAAGTTTTTTTTTTTAAATTGGCATAGTTTTATTTTTTTTAGTTTACTTTTTATTTTTTTTAATATTAAGTGGAATTTTCCATTGATTTTCAATTTATTTTTTTCTGACGTGGAAGCTTCGGTGAGCCACTTATGCGCCACGCATAATTTGCAGCAAGCCACGTTGGACTTGGCACTGAAATAACCATTTTTCATAAAAAAAATTGGCACTTAAGTAATCCGAAAAAAAAATTGATATTAAAGTGAGCGCCGTACACAAATATTGGCACTTCTGCTATCCTTCTTCCTTTTTTTATATATATTTTGTTCTTTTCTTCCACTTAAATATATTTTAATAAAAAAAATTTTAATTTTAATTTTTTTTCTAAATAAATAAGTAATCTAATTTAGCCTTTTTTCTAATTATAAGCCTTAAGAAAAAATAAATTAAACTTAGCAGGGGACCGGCAAAATTAGGTGTCAACACCAGTAATTATGTCTTTTTCGGCAGATTTGATCGAGGAAAAACTGCTTAGAGTGTTGAGAGAGCATAATGATTCAATTGCATAGAAAATATCTTATATCAAGGGAGTTAGCCATTCACTTTGCATGTACAAAATTTTGATTGAGGAACAAAACATACTTACTATCCAACATTAGAGGCTTTTGAACCCGAAAATGCAAGAAGTAGTGAAAGCTGAGGTAATTAAGTTACTTAATGCAAGGATCATATATCCTATCTCGATGATTCCTAGGTAAGCCCGTGCAAGTGGTGCCAAAGAAAGGAGGTATGACTGTTCAGAAAAATAACAATAATTAATTGATTCCAACTATGACAGTTACTGGGTGGCGTGTGTATGGATTACAGAGAATTGAAAGGTGCCACTAGAAAAGATCATTTTCCTTTACTTTTTATTGATAAAATGTTGGAAAGACTTTGCAGGACATGAGTTTCATTTCTTTCTTGATGGTTATTCAAGGTATCATCATATTCTTATTGCACTAGAAAATTAAGAGAAAACTACTTTCACTAGTTCCTATGGTACCTCTACTTTTAGAGGAATGCCATTTGATCTTTGTAATGTACTAGCTACTTTTCAAAGATGCATGATGGTCATTCTTTCTAATGTAGTTGAAAAATATATTGAGATTTTCATGGATAATTTTTCTATTTTTGGCTTATCATTTGATTCTTATTTAAATATGTTGGAATATATAAATATTAAACCACGCATTCTTCTAATAGCTTAAGCTTTTAGAGCAGTTGGCAAGTGGTTCCACCAAATCTTATCATGGTATCAGAGCCAGTTTTGTCCCTTTCGCGAATGTGTGTGGTAAAAAATTCCTCAAAAACTCCACGTGAATATGCGTAGTCAAAATTTCACGTGCCGCTCGTAATCCGTCTAGCACGTGAGTGGGGGTGTTGAAGCATGTTCCACATTGCTTGACAACGGGTTCTAAATACTCTTTATACTCATGTGGTCTCTCTCCACCTATTAGTTTAAGCTTTTGGGTTGAACTTTCTAACATGGTATCAGAGCAGGAGGTCCTGAGTTCAAATCTTTCCAAGCCCCTATTTGCCTCCATGCTTAGTACTAGGCAAAAGACCAGACTAAGCATGAGGGTGAGTGTTGGAATATATAAATATTAAATCTTTCTAGGCCCCTATTTGCCTCCACACTTAGTACTAGGTAAAAGACCAAACTAAGCGTGATGGGGAGTATTGGAATATATAAATATTAAATCACGCCTTCTTCTAATAGCTTAAACTTTTAGAGCAGTTGGCAAGTGATCCCACCAAATCTTATCCAAAAAAAAAAAAACTTAAGCTTTTGGGTTGGACTTTATTGATAAGATTTGGTGGGATCACTTGCCAACTGCTCTAAAAGCTTAAACTATTAGAAGAAGACGTGGTTTAATATTTATATATTCTAACACTCTCCATCACGCTTAGTCTAGTCTTTTGCCTAATACTAAGCATGGAGGTAAATAGGGGCCTGAAAAGATTTAATATTTATATATTCCAACAAAATAGTTTAGTTTTAGTGTTACAAAGATGTGAGAAAACTAGCCTTGTTTTGAATTGGGAGAAGTATCATTTATACTGCAAGAAGAAATAGTGGTCGAGCATAAGATCTCTGAAAAATAGAAGTTGGTTGTGCCAATGTGAAGGTCATTGTAAAACTGCCTCCACCAACATCTGTGAAACTTGTCAAAAGAGTTTTTAGGCATATAGGATTCTACATGCAGTTTACAAAAGATTTTCAAAAATTGCTAAACCTCGTTCTAATCTTTTGATAAAAGATGCACCATTTAATTTTTCGGATGAATGCGTGCAGACTTTTAAATTTTTAAAGGAAAATCATTATCAGCATCAATCATGGCAGCGCCAGAATGGGATTACCTTTTCAGATGATGTGTGATGTTAGCGACTCTGTAGTGGGAGCTGTTTTGCTACAAATGGAGAATAGATTTTTTCAAACCATTTTCTATGCCACTTGAACTTTATCGGGTGCACAATTCAATTATTCAACAACAGAAAAGGAATTTTTGGCAATAGTTTTTGGTTTTGATAAATTTCATTCTAGCTCAAAGGTTATTGTTTATTTTGACCACTCTGCTATTAAGTATTTGCTCGAAAATAAAAAATTGAAACCCCAATTGATTAGGTGGATTCTATTGCTACAAAAATTTGATTGGAAAATCAAAGATAAGAAGGGAACTGGAAATCTAGTTGCAAATCACTTCTCAAGAATTCCAAATTGAAAGGAAGAGGTAAGACCACATGTTGAAGAGTTTCCTAGTGAGAAAATTTTTCCATCAAATCCACAAAAATTCCCTAGTACGCTGACTTTGTGAATTATTTGGTAAGTAATGTTCTTTCTCTTGAATAGTTATATCAACTGAAGAAAAAAAATTCTGATGTTAAAAATTATTTTTTGGAAGAGACTTTCTTATTTAAATTATGTGCGGACCAAATTATAAGGAGATGTGTTTCAGACTTCCTTATTTATTTATCTTTAGTTTGTTGAGTCTTATTCTTATCAATTTTTCATTGACACCCATATGTTTTTAGCTCAACTTTTACCAAATTATATCATTATCTCATGCCAATGAACATGTTGATTTTTAGGATAAAAGTTTATTTAAGTATAATAGCAAGTTCGGTGATAAGGTGATCCAAAAGATTCATTGTAAATTGGGAATATTCACAAATTTTAATGCACTTATGTTTGTTTAAATTCACTTAGAGATATGGTGAATTGATAACCTAAGTAGGTTTACTATAGCAAGAGATAGGACAGTAAATAGAAGAGAAAATTTCGCTATCACATGTTTGGTATCATTATTGTATGCGTAATGATCTGAAATTCATATCTAGTGGTTATAGTGAAATCGAATGCCCGAACATATTTATTTGATTGATTTATTGCGTATGACTCCAAACTTTTATTTTTAAGATTATTAGTTTTTAATTTATTCTTAATTCTACTTTTATTTGTTAGATAAATTTTAGAACTAGTCCAATTTTAGTATTTAATTGATTTATTAATAATAATCTCTATGGGACGATGTCTTTTCTCATCATCATATTACTTGTTCAACGTGTTCACTTGCATTGAGAATTTTATCAACACTTCCCAACAATATATGCTACGAATTATACCGAAGATACAAATTACGAAAGAAAAAAACTCATGTTCATACGATTGCCTCTTTGATTAAATTGCATTTCTTGCATTTTTGGTGGTTCTGCCGACAAATGCAAAAATCCAGAAAAAATGACTAGTGACTACACGCCATTCTAGAAAATTGGAGTACCAAAATTATCTTTCCTGTCTGGTAATATCACAAGGCAAACACGACATGTTCCCTTACAACAACGACAACAACAATAGTAACATACTATGTCATTTTTTTTTCCGAAATACTATGTTGGTTAACTAAGCTACATTTTCACAGCAACAATATAAAGAAAAATGCTTCTCCGATAGTGTCGTTAGAGATTGTACAATCTCAACCATAGACCTACACACTATTATAACGTGTTTTACACAAAGTACTTATTAATTTAGAGATCTGTGGTTCGAAATAATTGATAGTACTATCAGACTGTTAAGCTAGCAGTTATGGACGGTCAAATGACAGCCACAAGTTAAAAAAGAATAAAGAAATTCTGATAAAATTTAATGACAAGCAAAAGAAAGTTCATACTTTGCAAGAGTTATCCATAAATATGCCATCACAACCGAAACCTCAAACCTGATAGATTTGAGGATTGAATAAATGGAATAAAATAATTATAATTAGGCACAAGGCCAATATAAATATACATACAAAGAAGGGCAAGAAAGTAAATACACAAAAAGACCTACTCTTAGTATATACAATATATCTAACACATATCTAACACCCCCTCAAACTCAAGGTGGGTCAACCAACGAGAGTTTGGAAAAAAGAGCTGCAAAGCGTTGTGATGTAAGAGATTTAGTGAATAAGTTAGCAAGCTGGGCTGCAGGAGCCACAAAGGGAAGAGAAATGATATGTGCTTGGAGTTGATGACGCGTAATATGACAATCAATGTCAATGTGCTTGGTACGCTCATGAAACACCGGATTTGTAGCAATGTGAATAGCACTCTTGTTGTCACAATGAAGAGGAATGGGAGCAAACGAGGCAACACCAAGATCAGCAAGAAGACGACGAAGCCAAATAATCTCAACAGTAGTGTCAGCCATAGCACGATACTCAGACTCAGTGGAAGAGCGAGACACAACAGGTTGCTTTTTGGCACGCCAAGAAATCAGAGAATCACCTAGAAAAATACAAAATCCTGTAATGGACTTGCGGTCAGTAACATTCGAAGCCCAATCAGCATCAGAGTAAGCACGAAGAGCAAGTGAGGAAGTCGATGGAAGAAAACATGAGCGTGTCAAAGTACCACGAAGATATCGCAGAATTCAGAGTACAGCAGCATAATGAACTGTACGAGGAGCTGCAACAAGCTGATTGACAAGATGAACATCATATGCGATATCAGGACGAGTGGTCGTAAGATAGACAAGACTGCCAACAAGAGCCTGATAGCGAGTGACATCAGACAAAGGCTCACCATCATTCGGACGAAGTTGTAAATGAAGTCCAACATGAGTAGCTGCAATAGGAGTATCGGATAACTAAGCACGAGTTAAAATGTCAGAAATGTACATCTGTTGGGAGAGAAGAATACCACGTCGACTGCGAGCAACCTCAATACCGAGAAAGAAACGTAAGAAACCCAGATCTTTCATAGGAAACTGACGGTGAAGATGTTGCTTAGTATAAGCAATATGAACAGAGCCATCCCTAGTAATAATCATATCATCTACATAGAGTAGCAAAAAAGTACAACCAGCTGAAGAGGTATGAGTAAACATAGCTATTGACACCTAATTTCATATTAGTCTTTTTTAGCTTATTTTTAGAAAATTCATTAAAAAATTCACAAAAAGTCAAAAAATTACAAAATCAACTTTGATGGCCTTGGCCAAGCCCAAGGAACCATTTTTGACCAAAAAATAATTTTTTATATTTTTTTCGTATTTTTTAGTATTTTTAGAAAATAGGAAAATACTTGAAAATTCAAGAAAAATAGCATCGAGGTCACAAAAATATGGAAAAATAGTCAATATTTTTATTTTAAATCCTTTGTCTTTTTTACCTCATAAAAAGTCCAAATTCAAATTCAATTTCATGTGTTCCTTTGTTGCGCATATGATTGAATTTGGTAAAAAAATGTCAATCGAGTCTTTTAATTTGCAATTTTAGAATTTTTAGGATCTTGACATCCAATCTGATTGTCCCTCATTGTAGTTTAGCCCAATTATCCGTATAAATTGCTCAATTGCATGAATTGGGCAAAAATTGCATACTTAATTGCATTTTAGTCCTTGAATTTGGGCATAATTGAAATTACTTTAAATTCAGGGACTATCATTACAAATTGAAGTCACTGCCCAATATTTTCCATCATTCTGAATTGATTGGCATAAGTGGTTTGGTCCAATTTGATCATTTGAAGCTTCAATTTCATAAATTTTCGAATTGCAATTAAGGACAAATTTGGGGTTTTTGTAGAAATTGACATTAACTTTTGGGCAAAATCACATTTTCAAAAAAAATTCATGCCCTAAGTTCGATTCTGAGATTTAATTGCGAAAATTTCCCATCGATTTCGATTAATTTTGGAAATTGCAAATTGGAACCGGTTTGGACAAGTCAGACCGCCCGGTCAGACCGGTCGAACCGGTCTGCTACAGTGCGTCTTCTTCCTCCCATTCGCGCCACTTTAATAGTTTGAAAAGGTGGATTTTGATCGCAGAATCGGACCATCAATCGGCTTCAATTGGTAAAATTGATGGAGGCGTTTTGTTGGCCATGAAGTTTAGCGTCGATCATGACCAGTCCGACAACATAGGTTCGCCGGAGTCGCGTCGACGAGGCAGTAATGTACTGCGGCCAACTTTGCTCAAATGCATAGCCAAACCAAAACCAAATTCGTCTGAAATTCAATCACCGGAAGGCCTAAAAAGATTGGCAACTTCGTTCTCAGGAATCACCAGTCGGTGACCATTTCGCATGTGATTGCACGTGCGAAGGTCACCGACTCACCCCCGCCCGAATGACCAAATTTTGGAAGATGGGGAATAGATCAGAAACAGACTGATTCTTCAGAGGGGTGAGTCCATTCTGTTGAAGGAGAGTAACATAATAGAGAGAGAGAGAGAGAGAGAGAGAGAGAGAGAGAGCTCATTCTCCGGTCCCCGCCGTCGAGAATTCGAGCTCGAATCCAAGGCACTGGTTAGGCCGTCTCCGGCCAAACCGAAGCCAACTAAAGTCATCAGAAGCACGCCTGAAGTAAGAGGAGTCAATCGCCACCGGTCGCGCCACCTATCACTCCGAAATAGGTGAGTTCAGCCTCCGAGCTTTCTCACTGTACTTTAATGGCGGAACTCGATTCCGATTATAATTTTTCGAGTTAGAGTAAGCGTTTTACTCCCCCAAGCATCGCTGACCATCATCGCATCTTTATTTTGCATCGGTTTTGTCTTAACACATCGAATCGAGTCTTCAAACCTTCCGCCATAGCCGAGCCATGTTCACTTTAGCCTAGCCAAATCTGAGCCGTGCGAGCTCGATCGGAGCTCGAGGTAAGTGTTCCGAACCTCTAAGAATGTTGCTCTGTGATTGAATTGCCTTGATTTGGTGTGAATCATGCGACAGAACTTCCATGGAGGTACTCGGCATTTTGCATGATGCTCGTGATTTCATGGATAAGATGCTCTGATTCTTAGATATGTCAAACTAGAGATTACCATGAGTTGATTGGCGCTGGTTTCGTGCGATTTCGTTAAGATTTCACCGTTCGATCGTCGCCGGAGATTCATAGTCGTCCGTTCAGTGGCAGTCGAGAGGTTGAAGACAAAGCTGACATGGCCGGTCAATGGGTCAGCGTCCTAGGTGTCAGTGAACATTGGTCCACGTGTTCGTTCAGTCAGCATAGCCGTTAGAATTTGTTATTTGAATAGGCTGATCGGACGGCTTAGATAAATTACATCTAAATTTTAGTAGCCGTCCGATTAGTAATTAGGATATTAGGTTATAATTGAAAAAAAAATTGAAACGGCGCCGTGTGGTTAAATGAGTAGGCGGCGTCGTTTAGGTTAGTGTGAATGGACGGTCCAGATTGAATCTAGGCTTTTGATTGGGACCGTAGATCTAAGTAATCATATCTGACGGTTGAGAGTTAGTCGGCTTTTGATCTGAGCCGTAGGTTTTAGTAAGCTGATCCTAAGACCGTGGAGTAGCCATGTGGTTCAATAGGATCCGTCGGATTAATTCCGAATAATAAAAATAAATAAATAATCTGAACGGCGTCGTTTTAGGCGTTGAGTTCGCGCGGGTCCGGGTCTGGGCCGGGTTCCGACCCGAGTGGGTCGGGTCGACCCAATCCGAATCATTTCTCTTATAAAAAATTCGAAAATGATTTTCTAAAAATAATCAAAAATCGAAAAAATTCTAGAAAATTCTAAAAATTGCTAGAAAATCCTAGAAAATAAAAAAATGTAGCAAAATAATGAAAAAAATCCTAAACACTCCAGAAATCCCCAAAAATTGAGGATTGACCACAAACAACTTGTCAATCTTATTTTTGGGATTTCTTATCTGTTCTTTTGGAAATTGACGATACTACCCTTTAGGGGTAAACCGTCTCAGCCTTGTATACGAGATAGGTCGAGGATGCCAAGATAGGGATTAGGGTCAGTTAGGTGACCAATCCTTCTGTTTGGATTCTCGAATCTCGCCTTTTTCCAAAAATAACGATCTTGCCCCCCCCCTCAAAGGGTAAATCGTCGTCCCAATTCCAGTTGAGTCTTGAAAATTGCTTAAAATTAGAATTTGGGTCAGGTGGTCGACTAATCTTAATATTTGAGATTTTCACTTCTCGTATTCGCTCGAAAATGACTATTTTACCCCTCTAAAGGTAAAATCACTACTAAATTCTAAAAAAAATCTGAAAATTCTCGAAAAATAGGAAATTGATTGGTTTGGTCGCCAATCCTATTTCCATCATCTTTTGACTCCACATTTCATCCTAAATGATAATTTTGCCCTTCTGGGGTAAATTGTCCCCAAATTTCTCAAAATTACGATTTTGCCCCTCATGGGCAAATCGTGTTAAAATCACTCCTGAGCCTTAATTGACATTTCACTAGGCTTATAAGGCCTTACTAGGGATGCCATGTTATTTTCATGTGATTTATCTGCATGTTTTGGATTCTTGGCTTGCGCAATCATTTTATTGACTGTGTTTGCTAGGATAGTCATTCCTATCTGCTTGAACTCCTAGATTTAGGATCCATCCCCTACTCATCTGCATGAAATCTTAGGATTAGATAAATCGTTCAACTTAGGTACCGAAAGGGCGTCAACTCTGACAGTTGGCGTAACAAAATCCCCGATCCCATTTTTCTGGTTTTCGCAGAATCGAATAGAATGCTCCCGACTATTCGATAGGGTTTCCGATCGTACCCTCCACGAAATGATTGGTGGCGACTCCTTGGCATGTACACGTATCACATGTCACCAGACCGCACCGAAGGTCGACCACGAATATCCAACTGTTGTGATTCGGGTAATGGGCCTTGGGAGAGGCCCGCGTCCGATCAGGCGATATCAGACGGCCCGTTAACCCACCCCTCGAGAACCCCCGCTCGAGGGAGGGTCGCGACAGACTGGCGACTCCGCTGGGAACTTTATTCCAACCCAGAATCTCTGGTTAGGAATTTTAGAGGACTTGAGCCGATTAAAAAAATTGATTGATTTATCTAATCCTGTTTTCTGCAAATGATCTCGAAGGTGAGGTACGTATCCTAACCATTGTGTTAGATGTTTTTGCAACTTGGAGAAATAATGGGTGTAGTGATTATTGACATTTTTTCTGCAGATTGAAGTTGAGAATGTATGTTTATCTTACGCACATATTGAAGCGATGTTTAATACAAACTGCTGTGCATGACTTGCATTGTGATGATCACGACACATCGTACACACTGGCTGTCAAACTCCGACTGCAATCACCTCTAGGATTACCTTAGATAGGGAAATGATACAAAAGGATCTCGTGTTTGATGGCACTTGAGACTTTCGTGTTCGTTGCCGCTCACAATCCAAATTGGCGATATCTAGCCCTCTTGGGTGGGTACTCTTGAGGAGGAATCTGCTATATTTGGATCATGGAAGCCTGAACCATAGGTTCCTCACCTGATTTTCTATTTTTAGAGTATATTCCCACCTGTCTCATGCGTATGTCTATGGAAGGTTGGTATACCTAAAACCACTCATTGTTATAGGGGAATATTTGACGTTCCCCGGGTTTTTAGTTGGTAAGGCATTTACTTTCGATGTACTTCATTATTCCTTGTCTCATAGTATGTTCATGCATTGTATACATCCACATGCAATGCATACATTATGAAATCATTCAAGTGACTTATTGAAATAACGATGATAAGGGGGTAGGATGTCGCTGTTTCCTAGAAGTTCGACAGATTTGTGCATAGCCAAGAGCAAACTGGACGCAAGTTGGGATACGTCGAAGATTGTCAAACTCGCTATTATGTTGATAACCTCAGATTCAAGCGACAGGTGGACGAAATGTTCAAGGGTTACTTAGAGATGAAAAGACAATATCGCAACCGCCTAGCTAGAGATGCATATGCCCGTCGAAAATTTGAACGTCAAGCCAAGGAGAACAGACCGATGATCACTCTTTGGGGAAAGAGAAGACGTCCTACAACCAAGACAAAGCCAAGGCGCATCATGCTCAAAAAGGCGAAACTTGAAAAGACCCCTGAAATCACTATACCATGGACCAGAGAATGGCCAGAAGAGCTAAAGCACCTCGACCAACCCATTGGAGATAATTTTTCACATTCTGAGGGACACTCAACTAGGGGAGAGGTCCCAATTATCGAGCCATATCCTGGAAGAGGGACAGATGAAGATGCCTTTGGGAAAGAGCCCCCAACTGATTGCCATTCTGAAGAAGATTAGCTTTTGGGGAGGGATGGTTTAGGTCCCTATATTCCATGGGCCTTTTATGGCTTTCTTGTTTTCAAAGTCTCTCTCTACCTTTCTTTCATTAGGCGTCCTAGTTGTAATAAGAGATTTACTCTGCTCTACTCCCATCTAATGTTTTGACCAATGGAATGTGACGTTGTTATTTCCTTTAGTCACTAAAATGATTCTGACTAATCGCATAATTCACTTGCTTGAAATTCAAATTAGACTTTAAGTCGGGTCTTCCATACCTAAAAAGGGTTCTAATTTCCATTTCTCTAACTGACCTATGCAATTAAGTCAGCCCTTGCATATTTCATGACATTTGCATGACCACATATTTAAAGTAATCTTTGGCGATTGACTTTTTAAAATCATTTCCATATTTTAGACTTGATGGGAAATAATGATATTCAAGTATTCAAGATCCCTCGGACTGAGCTCCTAGCCTGGTGGGACAACATGGGCGAGGCAGCCAAAAATACGTAAAATCACGACTGGGGTATCTATTGGAGTTGCTAAAGATCGAATGTCCACCTACCTTTATCCAAGCCACAACACTCTATTGAGATCCTACCACCGCGATGTTCTGCATGGAAGGATTGGAAGTTACCCCTACTCTTGAAGAATATAGCGCCGCCATTGGAGTTGAGTTTACTCACTTACTAGTCCAACCTCCTATAGGGTTTGAACCTTTGAGTCAACTAGCGGAATTCCTTGATACAAACCTCAATGAAATCAAAGTAGATGCCAAAAGTAATTCTGGACGGATTTCCCTATCTTTCCTTCTAGATAGATTTCCTAACCTCCCTGCTACCAAAGGAACTAAATCTGGTAGAGCCTTTGTCTTGGCTTTCTTTAGCTTTGTGCTATTTCCAATCTCGTCTATTACTTTCGACCCTATTATGGCTATAGTGGTTAGACAAGTTTGTTGTGGATGGGATTATTCGAACATTATCCTTGCTGAAACCTTCATTTCCCTAAACCACTTCAAGAAAAACAAGAAAGAAATCTTTAGAGCCTCTAGCGGTCTTCTATATCTATGGTTCACGTCTCATATCAGATAATTTCATATCCACATGGGTTTCACTAAGATTAGCTCCGATGCCCATCTTCTTAGAACTTTCATCAGAACCCATACACGTATTCCTAAGTTCAACTTTAGAGAATGGAAGAAATTCCTTGAAACTCTAAGACCAGAACAACTCCGATGGCAACTTAGATTACCAACACTGGATAAAGTTAGGCTCACATGTAATGACAAAGACCCAGTCCCCTTGTTAGGATTCACAAGCGCCACTGCATATTATCCAAGGAGGGTTATCTGACAGTTTGGAGAATTACAAGAGATCCCATCATTGCCACGACCAGGTATCTTCTCATTTGACATGCCGATGGAGACCCTCACAGGGGAAAAGAAGAAACAATTCGAAGCCAAGGTGGAATTAATTTTATGCTCTTTAAAGAACTCCCAAGCTGAAGACATAAGATGGCCAGATGATATGATTGGTGAGGAGAATATTCACAGGGCTACTACAGAATACATTCAACACTTTGAGGCGACCATACGCAGCTTTGTTGAACCTTATGTACCTGAATATATCGTACCATATGTGCCTGGAGTAGAGCCATATATACCCGAAGACATGGGATCGCCGTCATATTCAGGAGATGAAGAATCCCAGACTGAAGTGTTGACACCTGATTTTTTGACCAGTTCTTTTTCAGTTTTATTTTTGAAAAATCACAAAAAATCTATAAAAAAGTCAAAAAATTACAAAATCAACTTTGGTGGCCTTGTCCAAGCCCAAGGAACCATTCTTGACCAAAAAAATAATTTTTCACATTTTTTAAATTTTTTAGTATTTTTGGAAAATAGAAAAATACTTAAAAAATCAAGAAAAATAGCATTTGAGGTCACAAAAATATGGAAAAATATCCAATATTTTTCCTTTTAATCCCTTTTATTTTTGACCTCTCAAAAAAATCAAAATCAGATTCAATTTTAGGTGTTCCTTTGTAACCCGTACTATTGAATTTGAAGAAAAAATAACAATTGAGTCTTTTAATTTGCAATTTTGGCATTTTTTAAGATCTTGACATTCAATCTGACTATCCCCTATTTCAATTTAGCCCAATTGTTTGCACAATATGCTCAATTGCACGGATTTGACAAAATTACATACTAAAATTGCATTTTAGTCCTTGAAATTAAGCATAATTGAAATTACTTTCAATTCAAGGGCTATCATTGCAAATTAAACATGCTACCCAATGTATTTCACCATTTTAAATCGATTGGAACAGGTGGTTTGACTCAATTTGATCATTTGCACCCTCAATTACACGATCCCCAATTTCCAATTAAATGAAAATTTGGGGGTTTTGTAGAAATTGATGAAAACTTTTGGGCAAAACCACATTTCTAGATAGAATTCATGCCCTAGATTCGACTATGAGGTTCAATTGCAAAATTTTCCCATTAATTTGGGCTTAATTTGAAAAAAAACCTATTCGGGACCGGTTCAGACCGGTCAGACCGGCGGTCGGACCGGTCGAACCGGCCCGCTACAGTGTCTTCTTCTTCATCAGGCCTGTGCACGAGTGAACAGTGGAAGGTATAATTTCAAGGAGAAAATTGAGCGACGAATCAACGACAATTGGAGAAGCAATGCTGGGCATTTAGTTCCTTGGGTCAATCCCCGTCGATCGAGACCGGAATGAAGACCAGTGACCATCGGGATAGCAAATAATCGGCTGGTCAACCTGCACACCTGCAAAAGTCAACAAACGACAAATGCAGGTCGAATGTATGCCAAATTCGTGAGGGATGAGGCTCGCCGGGAAACCAAATGAACCTTGGCAGGTCACCCATCCTCTCCGGCGCCAATTGAACCCAAAAACACGTGCTGCCACGTGCCATTGAAGTCAGTTGGAACTCCTCAAATCGGCGCCAAAATTCGGAGATGCTATATAAGCCTACAGGGGCTTTCAGTTAGAGAGGAGGTTGATTCAGTTGCAGGGGGGCGAAACTGAATCGAGAGAGAGAGAGAGAACGCAAGAGAGAGCTCGTTCTCCGACCCTCCGTCGTCGAGAGCTTGAGTTCGACTGCAAAGCGCTGGTTAGGCCGTCTCCGGCCAAACCGAAGCTGAAGAAGACCGTCAGAAGTTCGCTTTGAGTGCTAGGAAGCGACCGCCATCAACCGCGTAGCCCAAAACCGCGAGAACAGGTAATCCCGAACTTCAAACTCAAGCTCAGGTCTTCAATGGCGGACTTTGATTTTGGCTTCAATCTTTGCAATTCCCGTGTGCTTTTCATCCCTTAGACATTACTGACCATGCTCGCATCTCCATTTTGCATCGACTTTGCTCGCATACCCTGAATCGAGTCCTCCGATTTAGCCTCCATAGCCGATCCTTGCCCAGCCAAATCGGGGCCGAGCGAGCTCAATCGGAGCTCGAGGTAAGTCTTCTGAACCTCCATTGGTGCTATTCTGTGACTGAATTTCTCTAATTTTGACTAAATTGTATGATTGAGCTTCCATGGCCGTGTTCGGTACTTTGTATGATGCTCGTGATTCTGCGAATAAGACGCCACGATCCTTAGATATGTTAAGGTAGAGACGATCGCGAGTCGATTAGAGTTAGTCTCGCACGATTTCATCATGATTCCACCGTAGGATCGTCGCCGGAGATCCTCAGCCGTCCATTCTGCCGGAGTCGCGAGGTTGAAGACGAAGCTGACGTGGCGCAGTCAACCGGTCAAACTCCTAGTTGGCATTCGGCCATTGGTCCACGTGGTGCCGAGTCAGCATGGCCGTTGGGTCTGTTATTTGAATAAAAAAGATCGGACGGTTCAGATAAATCGAACCTAAATTCTAGCGACCGTCCGATTAGTAATTAGGTTTATCCGAAAATGTTTTAAAATCAGAAAATCAAAATAAGCTGAAACGGTGTCGTGTAGGTTAGTGTTCGTGCGACGTCGTTTAGGTTAGTGAGAACCGACGGTTCAGATCGAGTCTCGATTTCTAATCGTGGCCGTAGGACTTAGTAAGTTGATCGAACGGATCAGGTCAAGTCTTCGTTCAATCTGGACCGCAAACTTTAGTAATTAGATCCAACGGGTATAGATCAATTACGTGGTTCGATAGAGACCGTCAGATTAAGTCCGAAAATCCAAAAAATAAAAAAAGATGAGACGGCGCCGTTTCGGCGCGAGGCCGGATCCGGGCCAGCCCGATCGCCGGGGGCCGTGGGCCGGGTCACCTGACCCGGCCCGAATAATATTTTTTAAAAATAAAAATTCCGAAAATGATTTTAAAAAATAAAAAAAATCAAATCAAAATAAAAAAAAATCAGAAAAATCTTAGAAAATAAAAACAAATGCTAGAAAATTTCAGAAAATTCCAAAAAAATTGTGGAAAAATTGTGGAAAAATCCTAGAAACTCCAGAAACCCCCAAAAATCGAGGGTTGACCACAGACAACTGGTCAACCCTATTTTTGGGTTTTCTTATCCAATTTCTCAAGATATGACGACATTACCCTTTAGGGGTAGGTCGCCTCTGCTGTGCATGATAGAAAAGGCCGATAATGTCAAGGTGAGAATTAGGGTCGATTAGACGACCAATTCTTAGGTTTGGGTTTTCGAGTCCCGCCTCTTTTCTCAAAATGACGATTTTGCCCTTTAAAGGGAAAATCGTCTTTCTTATCTCAATCGAGTTCTGAAAATTGCTTGAAGTTAGGGTTTGGGTCAGGTGGACGACCGACCCTAATATTTGAGATTTTTAGTTCTCATCTTTGTCCAAAATGACGACTTTACCCCTCCAAGGGTAAAATCACTTTTAAATTCCAGAAAAATCCTGGAAATTCCAGAAAAATAGGAAATGGATTGGATTGATGGCCAATCCTATTTCCCCTGTCTTCTGACTTCCCAATTCGTCTAAAATGACAGATTTACCCTTTTGAGGGTAAATTTTCTCTGAATTATTCAAAATTACGATTCTGCCCCTCATGGGCGAATCATGTCCAAATTACTCCTAAACCTTGATTGATACTTCTCTAGGCTAATAAGGCCTCATTAGGGATGCCATGTTGATTTCATGTGTTTTATCCGCATGTATTGGATCCTTGATTTGCGCACTTATTTTTAATGATTGTGAGTGATAGGGTAGATATTCCCATCTGCATGAACTCCTAGATTTAAGATCTGTACCCCACTCGTTTGTATGAAATCCTAAGATCAGATAAACCATTCAGCTTAGGTACCGAAAGGGCGTCAACTCTGACAGTTGACGTAACTAAGTCCCCGAACCCACTTCTCTGGTTTCCGCAGAATCGAATAGACCACTCCCAACTATTCGATAGGGTTTCCGATCGTACCCTCCACGAAACGATTGGTGGCGACTCCTTGGCATGTACACTTTTTCACATGTCACTAGACCGCACTGAAGGTCGACCACGTACATCCAGCAGTTGCGACTTGGGAAATGGGCCTTGGGAGAGGCCCGCGTCCGATCCAGCCAGCGATCGGGCGGCCCATTAACCCTCCGCGCTCGCGAGAGGGTCACGACAGACTGGCGACTCCGCTGGGGACTTATTCTAAACCAGAATCTCTGGTTACGAATTCCAGAGGACTTGAGCCGATTAAAAAGTTGTTTGGTTTATCTGACATTGTTTTCTGCAGATGCTCTCGAAGGTGAGGTACGTATGCTAACTATTGTGTTAGATGTTTTTGCAGATTGGAGAAATAAGGGGTGGCGTGATTGTTGACATCTTTCCTGCAGGTTGGAGTTGGGAATGTATGTTTATTTTTATGCACATACTGAAGCGGTGTTTTGATACAAACTGCTGTGCATGACTTTGCATTGTGATGATCACGACACATCGCACACACTGGCGGTCAAACCCCGACTGCAACCACCCTTAGGTTACCTTAGATAGGGAAAGGATGCGAAAAGGATCTTGTGTTTGATGGCACTTGAGACTTTCGTATTCGTTCCCGCCTACCATCTGCATTGGCAATATCTAACCCTCTTGGGTAGGTACCCTTGGGGAGGAATCTGCCTCGTGTGGATCGTGGGAGCCTGAGCCGTAGGTTCCTCACCTGATTTTCGATTTTCTTTAGAGTATACCCACTTGTCTCATGCGCATGTCCATGGATGGTTGGTATACCTAAAACCACCCATTGATACAGGGGGCATTCCACATCCCCCAAAGTGTGGTTGGTAAGACATTTATCTCTAAACGTACTTTATTTCCTGCTCCATGATATGACTCATACATTGCATACATCCATGTGCATTCACATCATGAAGATTACTCGGGTGACTAATGAGAACAACAATGATTATGGGGTAGGATGTCGCTGTTCCCTAAGAGCTTGACGGAGTTGGTGACCTTCGAGTACTTGAGAAAAGTTACTCGCCCCGGACCAAACACGAGGCTACACTTTACTAGATTCGTGTATGGTCGGGAACTGACTGGACGTAAGCTGGGGTATGCTGAAGACTGTCAAACCCGCTACTACGCTGATAATCTCAGATTCAAGCGACAATCAGACGAAATGATGAAGGATTATCCGGAGATGAAGAGACAACGTCGCAACCAGCTAGCTAGGGAAGCGTACGCTCGCAAGAAGGCTGAATTGCTGGCCAAAGAGAACATACCCATGATTACTTTTTGGGGTAGGAAGAGACGCCCTGCAATCAAGACCAAGCCAAGGCGTATCACAATCAAGAAAGTAGAACCCGAGAAGGCTTCCGAAGTCATCGTACCCTGGACTAGAAAGTGGCCAGAGGAACTACAACCTCTCGACCAAACCACTGAAGATAACTCCCCTACCCTAGATTAAAGGAGAATTCCTGACCGACTGTCATTTGGGTAGACTTCTGAAGAAAGAGTGATCTAGACCCTCACGTTCCATTGTCTTTTATGGCTTTCTTGTTTGAAAAACCTTTCTTTACCGTTCTTCTATTAGACATCTTGACTGTAATAAGAGTACATCCCACTTTGCTCCTTTGATGTGTTGACCGATGGAACGTGACATTGCTATTCCCTTTAGTCACTGAGTAAACCTGACTAAATTGCATAATTCACTTCCCTGAAATGCAAATTAGGCTTTGAGTCAGGCTTTCAAGACCTGAAAAAGGGTCCTAATCTCCATTTCTTCAAATTGAACTATGCAATCAAGTTAGCTCATGCATGCTTCATGACATCTGCATATTCATACATTTAAAGTAATTTCTGGCGATTGACCTTTTAAAATCATTTGCATATTTTAGACTTGATGGGAAAGAATGATATTCAAGTGTTCAAGATCCCCCGAGCTGAACTCCAATCATGGTGGGATGGCATGGGCGAAGCCAGCCAGAAGTATGCGGAGTCACGACTAGGATGCCTACTGGACCTACTGAAGATTGAGTACCCACCTGCCTTTATTCAAGCCATGGCGCTCTACTGGGATCCTACCACCGCTACATTTTGCATGGAAGGATTAGAGATCACTCACACTATCGAGGAATACAGCGCTGTCATCGGAGTTGAATTCACCCCTACGCTCGTCCGACCCCCTATAGGACTTGAACCCCTAAGTCAGGTAGCTGAATTCCTTGACACAAACCTAAATGAAGTCAAAGTAGATGCGAAAAGCAATTCTGGAAGAGTTTCCCTATCCTTCCTTATAGACCGATTTTCCCGCCTTCCTGCTTCTAAAGGAACCAAATCTGGTAGAGCCTTTATCTTGGCATTCTTTAGCTTTGTGCTATTCCCAATCTCAACTGTCACCTTCGACCCTATCATGGCTATAGTAGCTAGGCAAGTCTGTTGTGGGTGGGATTACTCAAACATCCTCCTTGCCGAAACCTTCCTCTCCCTAAATCGTTTCAAGAAAAGCAAAAAGGGAATCTTTAGAGCTTCTAGTGATCTGCTGTATCTGTGGTTCACATCCCATATCAGACAATTCCACATCCGCATGGGTTTCACTGAAATCAGCCCCAATGCACACCCTCTTAAAACATTTGCTAGGACCCATACACGTGTTCCTAAGTTCAACTTCATAGAATGGAAGAACTTCCTCAAAGTCCTAAAACCCGAACAACTCCGATGGCGGCTAAGGTTACCGACGCTAAGCAAAGTCAGATTGACCTGCGATGACGGGAATCCAGTTCCCTTGCTAGGATTCACAGGCGCTACTGCATACTACCCAAGGAGGGTGATTCGGCAGTTTGGGGCACTACAAGAGATTCCTTCTTCACCGCGACCTTGTGTCTTTTCCTTTGACTTACCAAACCAGACCCTCACAGAGGAGGAGAAGAAACAACTTGAAGCCAAGGTGGCATCCATCATACTCTCCTTGAAGAATTCCCAGGCTGAAGAAATAAGTTGGCCAGAAGACATGACTCGAGAAGAAAACACTCATAGAGCCACCACAGAATACATTCAACATTTCAAAGCGATCCGACGAAGCCTTGTCGAGCCCTACATACCTGAATACATCGTGCCATACGTACCTGGAATAGAGCCCTACATACCCGAAGACATGGGGCCACTGTCGTGTTCAGAAGACGAGGAGCCCCAAGCTGAAGAGGGAAATCTATACTGGGATGATGAGGATACCTTAGGCTTCAAACGTCCTAGACTTGAATAGACTATTCTGTCAAGTGTAAAATAAGCAAGCATTGTGATGCCTTCTCATACATTCTCATTTCTGTGGAATACTATCTTAAACACATGAGCATGAATGTGAACATGTTTTTACAAATGCATAAAAACTATCGTCAGAAATTACGCTTCTTTCAATTCCATGAGTTCTTGTCGAGAAATGATTAAAAGAACTACTTACATGAGGCTAAGGTTCACAAGGTAGCCCTTTTTCTCATCTACTGGCAAGAAGCATGCAACTGAAAGAATTAGCTGCTTCTTTTTGCTAAATAAGCGAAGCACTCACAGAGATCTTTTTAAACAGGTACACTCTCATCACGGAATTGCCAACGCATCGTTTCCGTACCCGCCTAAAGACGAGAATGGAACAGCAGGAATTGACTCCGCGCGTAGGCATGTTGGAATCTCAGATGACTGCCCTGGCAACTATGATGGCTGACATTAAGGCCATGCTGGAGACCAACCAAGCTAGACAGACAACCACCCACAATCAGAACAACTCAGGCCCTTCCATGGTACCTGATGTAACAGATAAAGAAGCAACCAGGGATACCCAACATACAGAGGAAAACGTTCATGAACCAAATAGTCGGGCACAACAAAAAGCCTCGCCTGTTGTCATCAACCTTGAAAAAGAGGAGAAGGGAAAACAAACTGTGAAGACAGAGGCAGAGGCTAAGAGATTGGCCAAGATCGAAGAATACCTGAGCAGTCAAGGCTATGAGCTGGCCCGCTTCGACAAAATATCTCCTTTCGCTAAAATAGAGACTCCTCCTGACTATAGGGAGCCAGAGTTCGTGAGAAAATACAATGGGACATGCTGTCCCCGTGCCCACCTCAAGTACTACCTGCGCAAGATGGCGCACTACTCGGATTACATTCCGTTGTTAATGAACACATTCCAAGAGAGTTTGGCTGGCGCCGCTCTGGCTTGGTTTATTGAGCTAGACTTAGAGGATTATGACGGATGGGAGGACCTTGCAGAAGACTTCCTCAGGCAGTACAAATTTAACACGGCTACAGCCCCAACAAGAGAAGACCTCCTACGAACTTCAAAAGCGAGGGGCGAATCGATCAGGACATATGCTCAGAGGTGGCGAGCCTTGGCTACCCAAGTAAAGCCTTCAATCCCAGAAGAGGAGCTGATCGACTTATTCCTAAAAGCACTCCCCTACGAGTGCTTTGACAGACTGAACACTTCTGGATGTCAGACATTCGCACACCTGATTAAGGTTGCTGAGAGGCTGGAATGGGCCTTGAGAGAAAGAAGGCCTCAGGAAGCTCTTACTAGGAAGCAGTATCCTCTGAGAAAGGAGAGAGAAGCCGGACTGGACATAGCATTTATACCAGATCCCCACAAGTTAAAGCCATTTGGCAATTCTAATCAGGCCAAAGGCGGATCATCCTGGTCAGCGCCAAAGGTACAAGAGCCTAGAAGAAAGCAACCCCAGAGACAATTCTCTCAGCTCCCGAGACCTTTATCCAAGCTACTCCCGATGCTGCTGGAGCAACACTTGGTGGCAAAAGAACCACCTAGGGCAAACCCCGCAAGATATCCTGGCTTTGATGAGAGCCAGACCTGTGCCTACCATATGGGCGAAAGAGGGCATAATGTAGATAACTGCTATGTCCTAAAGCTGAAAGTGCAAGCCCTAATTGATAGTCAGATTTTGAAATTTGACAATGCAGCCCCAAATGTGCAAGAAAATCCGTTGCCAGATCACCAAACAGTAGGGGCAATATTCACTGAAGAAGAAGAGGACTACCTTAAACTGAAGGTAGATGTGCCTAAGCTGGCCAACCTGCTAACAACCGCTTCATCATACCCAAAAGAGGGGGAGATATCAACCGACCAAAGGAAGTTGTGTATCAACAAGATGAAGAGCTTGGGGATAATGTCCGACATTACTGATGAAGAATTCGAAGGGATTGAAGCATCTCTATCTTTGAAAGGAAACCACTTCTTGATCACAGCTGAACAGAGTAGCACCTGTGGTACCTCACGTGAGAAATTGGCAAACGATCTGGGGCCGGCCACTCAATCAGAAGAAGAATTTGAAGAAGACGAAATAGAAGCCAGGAGGAGAAGTCTAGCAGACCTCAAATTTATGGTTGACGCACTTGAGAAGAGCGAAATTATAGACAACCTGGGTCAAGATTCTGGAGGATACAATTTCAAGGTGAAATATTCGGCCCCTACCAGCTTTTATCAGAAGATTGAAGACATCATACCGGACGGATGGGGAGGTATGGATGATCTCTCTCAATCAGAAACCTCAAACAGTATGGAAGAACTCGACAACGCCATATTGATGATCGAAGTAGCCACGGCCGTGGTGATCAGATTGGATGAGCTGGATAGCCTGGGCAAGGTAGAAGATTGCCCAGTGAGGCCTGTCGTAATTCAATTGCCTCAGGAGGAAGAAAGCGACACGTCAGGACCAGAGATACCTCATCAGACAACTGTAACGATAAAAGTCCCCCCAGTAGAAGAGTATGATCCCAAAGCTGTTCATTGGGACTATGGGACCACACAAGTAGATGCAATAATGAGGTCTGGAAGATTTTATGCCCCCAGAGAGGGTGAATCCGAAAAAAGAGATGTCTCAAAGGAAGATGCCGAAAAGCTCGTATCGATCATCAAAACCAGTGAGTTTGAAGTGATAGAGCAGCTGAGGAAGATGCCCGCTCAGATATCCCTGTTAGACCTATTCATCAATTCAGAGAAGCACAAAAACGCACTATTGAAGGTACTCAATGAAGTACATGTCCCTGAAACAATTAATGAGGTCCAACTAGGGGACTTTGTAGGGGCAATTCTCTTAAAAGACCAGTTGAGCTTCTCTGACGAGGACTTCCCCATGGAAGGAAGGGGGCACAACAAAGCTTTATACATCTCTGCCCAATGTAACGGCAAAAGAGTGGCACACGTATTGATCGATAACGGATCAGCCTTTAACATCTGTCCTTTGGCTACCATAAGGAGGCTGGGAATCAATGAAGAGATGGTCAAGGCATCCAAGACAGCTGTAAGAGCATTCGACGGCATGAGGAAGACTGTAGAAGGAGAGATCGAGCTTGACGTATTCATCGGCCCGACAAAGTTCTCTATAAACTTTCAAGTAATGGATCTACCCAGTGCATTTGGATTCCTGCTAGGAAGACCTTGGATCCATACAGCAGGAGCTGTCCCTTCGAGCCTGCACCAAAAAGTACGTTTCGTTGTAGATGGGAAGGTAATTACCGTACATGGGGAAGTCGACCTCCAGGCATACCAGAGCAGTGCCATTCCCTATATTGAGCCTGAAGAGAAAACTGAAGCGAGCTATCACTCCCTAGAGTTGGTAGCAACAGTTCATACCCCAGTAGGATCGAAGTTGAGAACTCCTTACATCTCAGAAGCCAGTCTTCTACCAGCTAAGATGCTGCTGGCATACGGGTTCAATCCTGAAAAAGGCCTAGGTAAACATAATCAGGGTATAAATGCCCCGCTACAGTTGAAGGCTAATCCACATAAAATGGGCTTGGGGTACCAGAAGTATCCCATGAATGATTCTGTCCCGAAAGCAACAGGCCGAGGCCGAGGCAAGAGCCTGAGACGCCGTGGAGGCGAAAACAGCCCGAATAGCTCATTCATCGGTTCTCCAACCTGGAAGGGAAGGTCTCGAATGTTCAAGAATCCCTTAAATACCTACTTCGACCAGAACTCCAAATGGCTATCTGAAGAGGGTATCACTTCGCCGATGGAACCAGATCTGACAAATCCTTTTCTCGAAGATGACTCTGTAAATGTCATCATGGAGTGGTTGGACAGTGAAGCCACTTCTTCTGAGTAAATAGACTCTTCCTTCATCTTTAAATACTGCGTTTAGAACTTTATGCATTTCATTGTATTTTCTTTCCTTATTGTACGCATAGGAAAACGCCTTTGGATCTCCGGCCGTTGGTCCAAATAGCACATCTTGTAACGCGGCCCATTTCGCATTCAATAAAACCACGCATGTTTTGTTAAGGACATATGGAACCACGAATCAGCCCGATGATGATAATGGTCTTCCATATAGAAGCTTGAGGCCTGATTTGCCATATGATTCCTAATCTTTGTCGCGACCCTCTTGAGGTTGTCGGGCTCTCGAGGGCTAATGGGCCGTCCTGTCTGGTCGGACGCGGGCCTCTCCCAAGGCCCATTACCCAAATCGCAACGGAGGTATGCGTGATCGACTTTCAGTGTGGTCTAGTGACATGTGCTAAGTGTGCATGCCATGGAGTCGCCACCAATCATTTTTTTCAGAGTGTGATTGGACCACCCAATCGAATAGTTGGAAGTTTCTATTCAATTCTGCGAGAACCAGAGAAATGGTTTCGGGGACTTAGTTACACCAACTGTCAGAGTTGACGCCCTTTCGGTACCTAAGTTGACTGAATTTTCTAACCTGAGATTCATGCGGATGAGTAAGGTATGAACCCTAAATCTAAAAATTCATGCAGATAGGAGTGATTATCCTAGCAATCACAATCAGTAATAAAATGCGCAACTCAAGGAATCTAGATATGCAAATAAATCACATGACATTCCTAGTAAGGCCCTATTTATCAATCACAGCTCAAGAATGATTTAGCTGTCCTAGCCATTCTACACACGATCTAACCTAAGAAAAGCATTAGGAAGCATCGAAGGAGTTCGAGAGTACTCACATGGGGTTCGCCGTGCCCTGATTTGGTCTTGGACGAGCTATCGAGCTCATGCCGACCCGATTATATTTAGGGATCCACTCGGCGTTTTACATCATGAAATCATGTGAAACAAAAACGAAAATATTCAGCAAGGGGAATTTATTGTAGATGGTGGTCGATCTAATTGGACGTCAAGACTAAAAAATATGTAGAAATTTACAAATTAAAATACTCGAATGACATTTTTTTGCCAAATTCAACTCTATGCGTCGTGAAGAAATACATGCAATTGAACTTGAATTTTGACTATTTATGAGTTCAAAATGAAAAGGAAATTAAAATAAAAATATTGACTATTTTTCTATATTTTTACAACATCGAACGCTATTTTTCTTCATTTTTTATGTATTTTTCTATTTTTGGAAAATATTAAAAAATATGACAAATTATTTTTTTTTATCAAAAATGGTTCCTTTAGCTTGGTCAAGGCTACCAAAGATGATTTTTTAATTTTTTTTTAACTTTTTATAGATTTTTTATGAATTTTTAAAAAATAAACTATGAAAGACTGATCAAAAATCAGGTGTCAACAGCTGCCCCTCTTTGAGAGGAATTTCGTCAGAGATTTCTCTCAAAGACAAGGTGACACCTGTGTTCCGATCGACTCGACTGGGAAAAGAAAAGAAATCATGACATCCAATTTTCATGTCCATCAATGTGTGCTTTTCCTTAAAAAGAGATGTGCTCGTTCAATTCCCTGATATGATGTAAGAAAGTTAAGGAGTAGATAGACTTCCCTGCCCCTTACCTGTCGAATGCTTGCGGCATTTTCTGTGTCTGATGGGTTCAAGTAGATTCCTAAGGACTTGTCATCGGAGTGTCCTGGGGATGTTAAGCTCTGACCTGTATGGTAGGTCAAACCATAATGGGATTCCTAACTGATAGGAACCTAAGGAAGACTGTTGACACCTGATTTTTTTTACCATTTATTATTGTGATTTTTATTCTTTAAAATTAATTAAAAATATCAAAAAAGGTCATAAAATCACAAAATCAACTTTGGAAGCCTTGGTTTAACCTTAGGAACCAATTTTGAACAAAAAATATTTTTCGATATTTTTAATATTTTTCGAGTTTATTTAATTATAAAAATACCCAAAAAATCAGAAAAATACCATTCGTGGTCAGAAAAATACCCAAAAATATTCGATAATTTTGTTTTAATTTCCTCTTCAAGTGTGTCACTTTAAATCTCAAAAATTCGGCTCGGGTCACTATGTTCCTTCACAAACATAAACCCGAACCGAGCCTAAAAAAAATCATTTTCGAGTCTTTTAGTTTTCAATTCTCACTTTTTATAAGCTATGACATTGGATTCTAAAGTCTTAAAGTGCAATTAGGTCAATTTGCCCTCCAATTTAATCAATTTTTACCAAAAGGGCTTAATTGCACATTTTTCTTTCAATTAGTCCCCGGTTTCACGGATGTATACGTATGCTCTACGTATTTATACGTCATACGTATTTATATGTTATGCATATTTGTATTGTTTGGTAACCTCTTTAACTCTTGTAATAATAATAATGGTTATTATTTTTAACACCTTTGTTAGTGCCTTTTTTAGCATTTTTGTATTGTGAGTGCTATTGCTAGTGCTATTTTTAAATAGCATTTTTTGTATTATAAATTGTGAGTGCTATTGTTAGTGCTATTTTTAAATGACATTTATTTATCATAAATTGTGAGTGCTATTGTTAGTGCTATTTTTAAATGGCATTTATTTATCATAAATTGTTAGTGCTATTATTAGATAGAATTTATAATTGTTAGTGCTATTTTTAAATAGAATTTTTGTATTATAAATTGTGAGTGCTATTGTTAGTGCTATTTTTAAATAGCATTTTTGTATTATAAATTGTGAGTGCTATTGTTAGTGCTATTTTTAAATGTCATTTATTTGTGAGTGCTATTATTAGATAGAATTTATAATTGTTAGTGCTATTTTTAAATAGAATTTTTGTATTATAAATTGTGAGTGCTATTGTTAGTGCTATTTTTAAATGTCATTTATTTGTGAGTGCTATTTTTAGATAGAATTTATAATTGTTAGTGCTATTTTTAAATACAATTTATTGGAAGGTATTTTTGGCTATAAAAGGATGGCAAGAGTTTTGAGGTTGAAGGGGGGAGACATTTTGTAGAGTGTGCAAATTTTTGAGAGCTTAGAGAGAAGAACACAAACACTCTCTATATTCTCATCATCTTGAGTGAGCAAAATATACTAAGTTCGGAATATTGATTCCGCATATTGCTAGCACAATTGTTGTGGAGTTATTAGTCGTCTCCCCGTTCGTCAATTGGTGGTGCGTCCGAACTAGATGCCTAACACTTGCGGAGGCTAAGATCGAAGAACATCGAACCGACACCTCCGTTCAAGCACGCTACGAGAGGTAATCTATTTACTCCCTTTGAGGCTTTGTGATTTTTTTTCGATTGAAATGCACGAAGTACGCCTCTGGAGATACATGTATGGGTTGTTATTTATTTCCGCTACGTGTTACGTGGATCCCAACAGTGGTATCAGAGCCAATCCTTAGGCGTTTTCGTGCATTTAATTGATTTTTGCAATTTTTGCAATACTATGGCCAATATGTATTAACGAATTGTTCGTCTTACATGGCTAATGGATGTTGATTGTTTTTATATGATAAATTAATCAACGTAGCAAAAATTGAGACTAAATCAATTTTAAATCGAAAATTTATGGCTATCTTATTTTACGTAAAAATTCTGAATATGATTCAACGTAGAATTTTTATTGTGCCTTCCTAAGTTTTAAATTGTGAATTTATTACTTACGTGGAAGGGTGGTGATCATGGAAAAATCCCTAATCAATGTGATTGATGTATATATGAATGTATGATGATTATTTATATATTTGGGGTTGTAATTATTAAATGGAGGCTGCGTACTCCTTTTATTTTTCATGTAATCTTTATTTTTAGCATAGTCAATTGTTGATGTAAATGCTACGAGGATTACGTGGGGGAGCCTTTTAAGTCGGCGAGCTCTTTGGGGCCCAATTCTTGAAGAGTTCAAGAAACCAAGAAGAAGCGAAGAGCGGCTCTCCGTTATTAAAATATTAAAATGATTAAATGTGGTCTCATTGGCTCGAGACCCATTAAATCATAATTCCATGATCACCACGTAGGATAGATGTTTATGTGATTGACATCTATTTATTTATTATGATTACGTGAGCATGTTAAACTGGTTAATGTGCAAAGTCAGACTTACCTCACCCAAAATTGCGCCTGCATGAAATCCTAGTTAGGAAAATCACTCGCGTTAGGTACCGAAAGGGCGTTGGTAACGACACCAGCGTAACCAAGTCCCCGAACCCAAAAACTCTGGTTCCGTAGAACTGATCGATCTCTCCCAATCGATCAGTAAGGTTTCCGGTCTACCCTCCAAGAAAGACCGGTGGCGACTCCAAATGCATGCACAAGTTGCACATGCCACCACGACCACACTAAGGTCGAAAGCGATCGACTCTTATCGTCGAATCCTTCTGAAAAATACTCCCGCCGCGATTTGGTATGGGCCTGGGAGGGCCCGCGCCGATCCAAGACCCGCGATCGGTAATCCATTAGCCGCGTCCGCTTCCGGACGGGTCGCGACAGCTGGCGACTCCGCTGGGGACTCTTGCTCTAGAACATATGATTCTAGACCTCAAGTGGACTTAGGCCGTAATTAAAACGCTGAGTGATTTTTCTAACTTTGCAGGCGCTCTCGAAGGTGAGGTAAGTCCGCTTATGGTAGGTGTTATATGTTTTTGGCAGATTGGAGAAATAAGGGGTGTAGTCCGTGATTAACATTGTCTTATGCAGGTTGGGCGTAGGAATGTATGTTGTGTGGATGATTTGAAGTGCTGATTGATAAACTGCTGTGCATGAATTGCATTATGATGATCACAACACGTGGACACACACAACCGCGCCTAAAACCCCGGGCGCCGCCTTTAGGAACACAATAGAAGGAATTGAGAATGGAATCTCCGTGAGGAAAAACGCGGGGTAATCCACTTTTCAATTCCGCTCGCTTCGAACTATGGATCGAGTCCCAATGCAACGATAGCTGTGCAATGGAATCGGCTCTTTCTAGAACTCGAAGTGGGAACCTTAACCTTAGGTGCCAAACCCTCTGATTTTTAGAAGTTCACCATCACTTGTCTCATACGCATGTCTTTGGGCGGTTGGTACACCTAAAACCGCACATAAGTCGACGAGTTTGGTTGGTAAGACTCTCTATCCCTCAAATCTATTACAGTTCATATAAATATAGGCATTTCATTCATTGCATTCTGGTGATTAGATTAAATGCCATTTCAAGGATAGATGTGTGTGTTTTTCCCAAACGTCCTTGATAGAAGACGAGGAGGATGATATCCCATGGCGAACACCGAGTGAGCAACAAAAGAGCCTACTATGGACCTTATTGAGATATCGTCCAAAGAAGATGACGAGTTGGGGCAAGTGATCCGGAAGCCACAGATCGAACTTGGGGCATCCTTAAACGTTAGGATCACATTCCTTTGTTTCATTTTCCATTACTAGTCCTCTTGTATAGGGTTTATTTTTATCGAGGCTTTTTCTATCCCACCCCTTAGAGTGATTGTATTAGGGATCTATTGGTGTATACATTCAGATGGAACTTGGTTGTATTTCTTTTGACGGGTCATGGGAATGTGATAGTGGCATTTTCTCTAATCATCCGAATACTCCCAAGTCAAGTTTATAATTCCTTTAGAGGAAATTAAAATTGGAAGTCTTACACGACCTTTTGGTCGTATAGAGTAGTCCAATCTCAATTTCTCTAGAAGGAATTATACACTTGAATTGTTTCGTGCATGTTTTACGTCGCTGGTAATCCACGATAATTGATCGAGAATATCGATGTTGTTTTGAATTTAATGACGAGATAGATGTCCAAATTACTCTCGTTCTTAACAAAACGGCCTTGATTTGGATGCCGTATCTTCAATTAAATTTAAAACACGTTATTATGCCTCGCACTTTTGAGTAATTCGTTCCTCTCGAAATTGATCAAAGTCGATTATTGTGAATTACATTCCTTTCAATAGTATGCTTTCTTTCGAGGAATATTGATAAAAACTTTTCGCGCAAGATTAAAACCCTTGTAAAAGTTCTTGTCCTTATTAATCACGAGCAAGCATAAGATTGAAAGGGGTCTATGCTTTCTTTTTCAGATTATTCCTTCTGATTCTGTCTTTCTATTTGCAGGTAAAAAATAGGTAATAGAGAGAAATCTTTTCCTGGATAAGTCTGAGGCTATTCTTTCATCTGATCATGAGCGAGTTATAAAATCCATATTTGCTCGACTTATTGATATTATGGTTCGGCTCACCTAAGTTGAAGATGTTCGAACGCTCGAAGAAAGGAACCATGCAGAAGTTAAAACACACACGAGAACTTTCATTTATTTTGCTCAGCGGAGGGTTTTCAGAAGCAGGTCATACAATTCGGGGTGGAAAAGTAAAGCCAAAGTGAGCCCTAATTAACGACACAAAGGAGCCCAACTGACCCTCCATGTTGTTAATGCTCTGCTCATACTCCCAGCTCCGCATGTTGTGGTCGGCAAGCCTGAGGAGAAGACTTCTGCATTCTCCCTTAACTTCGGCGACCTTGGCCTCGTGTTCTTCGGTGACTACTTCCAGGTCCCGAACCAGTCCATTCCCGCGAGCTATGTCCTCGGTTATCTTGTCGAGCCGTTCTTCCTGCCAGTCGCTCTGAAGCCTCAACAGGACGTTGCGGCGGTCATGCTCGCCGGTGGTCAGGGATATGGCCAATTGATCCACCAGATTTCTCCTCTCGCGAAGCAACGTCGCGACCCGCTCATTAGCAAACTCGACGGCCTTTTTGTAACTATCAACCAGATAGTTGGTCAGCACCAAATGATCAGATCGATCCTCATAACGAGCCCGCAAGACGCGAGCCACCAGAACCTCCCGACTAGCAACACGATAGGCCTCTAAGGAGTGTGCAAAGAGAGTCGGGAAAGTTCTATATTCCCTCCCCAGTGTAGTACCTTCGAGAGAAGTGGTATCAAGGTCCTCGAGCAGGACACAGATTGCATCCTCGGTTGCAGAATGATCGGTTATGTGCGCGTAACCGCGACCCAGTAGGTTATAAAGCTTTTCCCACTGGGCCAAGACATCAGTTGAAAAAGTGCGTACGGGAGAGGAGGCCATTTGCGTTGGGTTGGCTTGAGAATAAGACGAGTTTAACAAAGAGATTAGAAGGAAGAAGCTGATTATGCGAGAACGTTAACCTTCCATACATTAATTCCTCATTTTATAGCAACTCGAGGATGATGAAGGGTCTCAGTAATAATGCTGGTGGAGCCCAGTTAGGGGGTAAAGCAGGAGGTCCCCTCACGAGAACCATTGGATTCGTTTCGGTCCGCGATTTCCGGCTCATCAATTAAAAGATGTAAAAGATTTGTCGGGATCACCATTATTAGAGTTAGGTGGGAGGAAAGCGCAACTATCGAAGAGAGCCCTAACAGGGTTTGGCAGTCCCATCACGTTGAAAAGCTAAGCGAGAAATTCAAGGTCTTGAGGGGGAACGTTTGCCTAATGATGCTTGAAGAGCGTCTCCTGAACATGCAGAGTCACTCGAAGAAAACTTTATAGGGAGTGAGCATACAGGAGAGAGTGGAGAACTCTGAGTGGGCAAGAACCAATCAAACATTTCTCAATCCAACATATTTAAGAGGTTACTGTCAGCTGCTAGAGGCGACTGACTCAAAAATCTCAGAAATTGAACCACAGAGGGATCTCGAAGATTCCAAGATCAAGTCTAACGCCAAAACCATGGAGCCCAACACTTCTGGCAACGGAAATCAAGATCACGGCGACGACGACAACGACATCCACAATGCTCAACTCGGGAAAAGAAGACGTCCTCACCAATACTCTCAGGAGGAAACCCAAATGCTGGAAACCCTTTTCAGTAAAAGCCATTACATGAAAAAGAAGTGGAGAATTGAATTGAGCCGGGAGTTGGGGATTAATCAGTCGAGGATCCAGTTTTGGTTTCAAAATAGGAGATCCAAATCGAGGGCTCAACGCAAACGTCAGGTGGTCGAGATTTTAAAGGAAGAAAACCAAAAGCTGCGAACAGAAAACATGAGGTATGAAAAAGCTCTCAATATTACCGTTTGCCCTCATTGCGATAACCTCGTCGCCCTCGGTAAGATGTTCCCCGATAAGCCTCACGCGATGATTGAAGACGTTCATTTACCACCTTACTCCCTCGGGGCATCTCCTGCTCAACCAGATTTTGCCGGAGTCACGCATGAGCAGGATGATCCTACGAAGGTGATACAAATGCCTCATGGGGGATGGGATTTGCATCGCTTTGATTGGAGTTATAGTTTCAAGGAGCTGGATGTTACCGCCGACCAGCTCAAAGCATATCAGCCTCATGCACAACAATTTTCGATAGGGTCGGGTCCTGTTGGAGATGAGTTAATCAGTCGTCAAGCCATCGATGCGATTTTGGGCCACGATAAGAGGAGGTTCGCTTGGCCCCCTGAATTGCATTCCAGATTCCTAGATGTGGTTCACCAAATGGGGATCGACTCAGCAACTCCGACGCGCATATTTAAGGCCATGAATGTACCGGGGCTTAGTAAGGAGCTGGTCAGGAATCACCTTGCTGCCTACAGAAAGCTATTAAAACAACGTCGAGCGGAGCTAAACCGGGAGGAATCCGTCTCGAGCCCAAAAGCTAGAGGCGACCGCCATTGTAATGCTCAGGCATCAAGAGATACTCGGCCAAATCTAAGCATCAATCAAGCTAGCAACCCGACCACCGGCAAACTGAAAGCTGATCAGAATGTCCTCCCAGGCCATTTCAACACTTCTCAAGAGCGCGTGTCACAAGTACAGCGAGTGCGCACTCCTCCATTCGAGCAACAGTCGGCTGGTGCTCTGCCTGCCGCTGGTCAACCCACGACAGACGATTTCTTCGATGAGGGGCTCGATGCCTTGTTCAATCAGTGGGAAGCTGGCATGCTTGGACAGCCATGATCTAGCACCTAGCTCGGGGCACGATGGGTCGGTCACTACGAACACCCATAGGAAGAAGAGCATGTTCACGAGTGGATCACTCTTTTTATCCATTGTAAAGTTCCTATGGGAACATTTTTCTTTAATGGCTATAGTTAATTATGTATGAAAACCAACGCTATCGACGAACATCGTCATGCTCAGTTGTGATGATCCCTTGTTAGATTAAGTTTGAAACCAGAGACGGTCTTTAAAATTTTGAGTGGCTACGAACTCATTCCTCACCAAGCGCCCGGGATGCTGAAATGAAGAGTAACAGCATGCACAGGGAAAATGCCACTTTCGTTTGAACGATGAAAAGGGGTTGAGAGAAGATCATGGCGTTAATTCCCATGGAGCTAAATGAATTAAACAGAGTCATTAATTGCGGGTCCACCGCTGCTCCCCACGTTCTTGGGCCTAGCAAATCATAAAAGGCGCCGAAAGATTGTAGACCCACCACTTTGAAGACTGAACTAGGGGACGAGCGCATTACTCGATGAAATCGAATCAATGCAAGTGAGTTTGTGATCCTATCACGAGGAAAAAGAAAGGGGAATACAGACGATGAGTAATTGCAGGATCTCGGGAGGAGCGCTTGCTTGCTGGTCTTCATATGCAGCCTGAAGGATGGTTCCAGGACACGCACAATCACTTGAGAAAATTTCTAGAGTGAGCAAACACGTAAGAGCGAATTGAGAAAGCTGAGTGAACTAGATCAGCCCGAGATACCCCGATCCATCATGTTTAAAAGTTATTCCCATCTGCTAGAAACGCCCGACCTGGACATTTCTGAGCACGAACTGCTGGGAGACTTTGAAGATCCTGGAGCTGAATCCTGCCCGAAGGCCATAGAGACTGACTCCTCCAGCGATGAAATTCTAGGTTTCAGCTACGAAGAAGGAGTATACAATGATGACCGGAGTCGGAAAAGGAAGCAACTACAACGCCACACTCCAGGCCAAATCCGAGAGCTCGAAGCTTTCTTCAATGAATGCCCCACTCCAAGCAGACAACAGAAAATGGAGTTGAGCCGAAAGATAGGATTGGAGCTTTCGAAGGTCAAGTTTTGGTTCGCCAACAAACGAACCCGGGTGAAACAGCAATACGCAGACCATGAGTTACTGGTCCTGAAGGAGGAGAATGAGAAGCTTCAAGCTGAAAGCGCGAGATATAAGGAAGCTCTGACCAAGGCCACCTGCCTTAATTGTGGTAATCATGTTGTCCTCGGCGAGGTGTTCCTCGATGAACCATCCCTGTTGACGAATAACGCTCAGCTGTTACCGTATTCTCCACAGCATTTTCCGACACAGCCAGATACCGCCGGAGATCTGCATGAGCAAGTCAACACCATAGGATCAACACCAACATCCTCTGAGAAATGGGATATGAATCATCACAGGGGGAATTCTCTTAATGACGAACTCGCTGTCGCAGCCAGCCAATCCAAAGTCGGTGAGTCCCTCCCTGGACAACTTTTGAAACGACTAGATCCCGTAGAGAATAGCTACCGAAGTATTGACGATATTTTGGGTGATAAGAGAACAAGGTTTTACTGGACCTATGAGCTTCACACCAAATTTGTTGATGCAATTCGAGAGCTGGGAGTTGATTCGGCTAGCCCACTGCGCATACTCGAGATTATGAATGTGCCGGGGCTCTCTAGAATTAACGTTGAGTCTCACCTCAAGTACTATAGGAGATTGCTAAGGGATGGAAGGATAGCGTTAAACCATCATAAAGCCAGTTGGAGCTCAAGTGCTGGGCAGAGTTACAACCATGATGATTGGAGAGCCAAGAGCACCCAACCGTGTTTCAGCAATGACGGGATTAGCAGTCGTGTCAGCGACTCCTCTAACCCAAATCAGAATGCTCCGCCGAGCTATCTCAATACTCCTCAGGAGTATATGCCACAGTTCCAGCACATAGAGATTCCTCAGTTTGAGCGCGAATCAGTCATTAATGCTGTCCTTGAAGTGGATCTGGCATTGGTAGAGAGTGCACATATGAACCTGCCGGTCATTGGAGGAAGTTCCAATTCGAGGGGTCAAATTGCTCACGGCGAGAGCAAAGAGAGGAATCCCTCGCCTGCAGTCGACGACACCCAATCTGGGCACCAAGGGCTAGAAAGAACAGGTGATCTCCTTGATGAGGAGCTGGACACTTGGATCAATACTTTTCAGGAATGTATGTCTCAACCCCAACAGGGCAATGATGAAGGTTCCAGCTCAAAAACTCCAATCCCTCACAACGAAGGCAATGAAAGAAATCTGCCCCCAACAATCGTTGATACCCAACTTGAACATCAATGGCTCGAAGACCCGAGCAATTTCCTTGGCGATGAGTTCAATCTTTGGCTCGATCAATTTGGAGCCGGAGGACCATCGCAGTGGTGACGCGAGGCCGGTGATCAAACGTCTGATGCAAGGCATGGCTACTCGATGAAAAATGCTTCGAGAAAAGGGGTTGAATACTCCTATTGCATATGTTGTTGATCGCACTGTAAGGTTCCCACGGGAACATCTTTCATTAATATCTAGAACTAATTGCGCGTGAGTGTCAACATCACCCTTTGAGCATCTTCAAGCCGAAGGCCGTGGATTAATCACTTAATCCGTGGAGCAAGTTCCATGAACCATAATTATCACCCGCTGAGCATAATGGGATCTACCCCTTCAACACGAAATACGTTTGGCCGCGAAGCCACCTATTTGGTAAAACGATGTATCGTTCCTAAACGATCTTCTATCGCATACCAAAGTAATGTCTCATTTCTTTCCCTTCTCAGGTGATAAACGTGGATAAATCACTCAAGGAGCCATCTGTTCAAATAACAAAACAGACGTTGCCCAACCGGGGGCAGCTGAACCATTGATATTGCAAATATTCCAAGCATGGATAAGCGGATTTGATAGACGTGGTTCATATCAATACGCGACGTCAGAACGGGATGAGAACCAAGAGTAAAGTTGTATCGTCCCAATTTGTCTTCAATTAGGGAATATGAGTTAACACTTGTTATTTATCCTTGATAGGGACTCACCATCAAGGAGGACAGATTGTCACAACCTGTGTGCACTCGCAGGGGCACACGACCAAGGGTAAGATGTATCGTTCTAATTTTTTGAAAAATTCACGAACATACAATAACATGTTTCTTCTGCATTTTCAGGGATTTTCGGCCACGGGGGACAGGTAAGTATCCTTTTCCCCAATCCATTGAAGGTGTTAAATAAAAAGAAAAGCTTTCAGAATCTAATGTCTGGAAAAGACATAGAATTCAAACTTCATTGGCATTCATGTCTTAAAACAGGAGGTTATCTGAACATGAATAAGAACATGCATGGTGCATCATAAAATCCCCTTGACGGGTAAAATTTTTGGAGAAAATGAAAGAGATTTTTTCCAATCAAAAGTTCAAGACTTTTAAAAGGACGTTTTCTCAAAAGAAAAGAGGCAAAGCCTAGTCCAAACACGTCCTACACACACTGGAGAGAAGTGGAGCGGATCAGATAGCAAAATCTGGACCTACGGAAGTAGGGATTATTCGCAACGATTACATGGGTTGGGATGACGGAGGCATTCGTTTCATATCCCTCAAACACTACAGGTGACCGTTGATAAACCCTTTGAACGACGGTTTTCATTCTTAACCCTGTCAAGAACCACCCCACATCGGGGCAAAATGGAGGTGAGTCCAGCGGCATCAGGAGAAAATGGTCAGAAATTTTCTTGCTCGGACTAACATTAATCTTTGTGTGTTGTTTATATGGTAATCCAAGTGCCATAGGATGACGAGAAGCATTCATTTCTCTATCCCACACACCATATCCTTTGCACAGCCAAGTTGAGCCTGCAAATTCATTTCATAAACCCCTGTTGGTGATCATGGGATGTTTCAAGATGGAAACTGCATCACTCCAAGAACGGAAGAAATCAAGAGATGGGATTTATAGAAAAATCTCATATCGGCGTTTAAATGTGCTATGATTCAAGTTGTATATCTAGCACAATTTTCTGAACATCGTAGTTCCAAAGGAAAAGAAAAGGCGGGATTTCAACAAAGAAAAAATCCCCAGCATCAAGAAAAAGCAAAGTGCCTGGTAAAAGCAAGGCCGATGCTCGTGAAAACTGTTTGATTGATCCCCAATAAAGCCTAGTTGGGAAGAGAGAAAAACCCATAAAGAAGTCAGATCAAGAAGCCTGCTCCCCAAATGATGTCAGCCGTGGTGCAAAAACACGGACAGAATTGTCAATCTCTTAATACCACAAGAGACGTTCTCTAAAGGACTTGTGCACACCTCAAAAGCGGTTGCACACCTCAAAAATGAAGATGCAGAATGGAAAAGACATGTGACAAGTTTGCAATGATCACCAATGTCAATCCCCTCATAAATTCTGGGCCAAAAACAAGCCTTTTTTCGGTCCCCAATCCTACCAACATCATAACCCTGAAACAGTCTTCTCTGACTAAGACACTTGGGTTAACATATAGCTTAGCTCGAAGAAGTACGAGCAAGAATATTTCTTTCTCATTTTGCAGGGTTCTTGACTTGTAAACCCGGAGCAGATGGTGAAAACTTTCATTCAATGACCTTGACTCAAAAGTGAGTCCCCCTTGAAGACCAATATCCAAGCCCAACATTACGGTCCCGTGGAAGACCTCCCGACCGATCAAAATGTATGCGCTGCGAATGAGCCTAAAACCTAGGCACAGGTTAGTAGGGAATTGAGTGCATCCCCTATAAAAACCACTATCTCAAAATAGGTGAGAAGACCTCATTGTCGAGAAATATTCCAGTTGGTGTTTTGAACAAACTCTTTTTGGAATTTTCAAACTGTTGGTCCAGATTTTCCGTGCAAGGGATTTGTGATCACATTTGCATGTTGCAAGAATGCTTTGGATAACCTCCAGCATCAAAATGCACATTTCACGATTAAAACTTAAGTCATACGGTTTTTGTCAAATGGACAGCCGTGGTCTTCCCAAAGATTACTAACGTTTTCTGGGTGAAGAAAAATCTTTCAGGTTTGAACTTTCTGCAGGATACCTGGAGAACACAGCTCCCAGAATGTCGCCTCAACAGAATCAAATGAAGCTTTGTCAAAATAAAATCTTTCTCTGCTTCAAAACTGAATTCCCGGCAAATTTCGGGATCTTTCAAAAAAAGGTGTGAGGATAGAACCCTTTTTCAAAAGAAGTCAACAAACTGTCCCAACAGACGTGGAGAACCCTCGTCCTAGGACACCCTTTTCAAAAATATCAAGGAAATCTCAACGGACGTGGAGAACCCTCGTCATGAGACCCCTTTTCAAATAAAAACAAAGGTAGATACCGCCTGAAGGGTCAAACAATGGTAGAAACCGCCTGAAGGGTCAAAACAAAGGTAGAAACCGCCTGAAGGGTCAAATCAAAGGTAGATACCGCCTGAAGGGTCAAATGAAGGTAGATACCGCCTGAAGGGTCAACTCAAAGGTAGATACCGCTTGAAGGGTCAACACAAGGTAGATACCGCCTGAAGGGTCAACACATGGTAGATACCGCCTGAAGGGTCAACACAAGGTAGAAACCGCCTGAAGGGTCAAATCAAAGGTAGAAACCGCCTGAAGGGTCAACTCAAGGTAGAAACCGCCTGAAGGGTCAAACCAAGGTAGAAACCGCCTGAGGGATCACATATGGTAGAAACCGCCATAAGGGTCAATTCATTGGTAGAAACCGCATAAGGGTCAACTCATTGATAAATATCGCAGTAAGGATCAACACAAAGGTCTGATCCACCATACGGATCAAAATTCTTGGCAAATCCCAAAGCGTGGGATGCGCCTTCCTTAGGTTCCTACAAGTTAGGAATCCCATCATGGTATGACCTACCATACAGGTCAGAGCTTAATCTCCCTGGGATATTCTGAATGACGAGTCCTAGGCATCTTCTTGAAAGTCGTCGCAACCGGCAGCATCCGACAGGTGAGCTTCAGGTAAGCCTCTCTCACTCCGGCCCATGTTCAAATTGTTAGAGCAAATCGGGGATTGATTTGAGCTTTTATCAATAGGCTTAAGGGTCCGATGTCATAACATTTCTTCTCTTATTTTCCCAGTTGAGTCGGTTAGGAATCAGGTGCCACCTTATCTTTGAGAGAAACCTCTAACGAGATTCCTCTCAAAGAGGGGCAGCTGTTGACACCTGATTTTTTTTACCATTTATTATTGTGATTTTTATTCTTTAAAATTAATTAAAAATATCAAAAAAGGTCATAAAATCACAAAATCAACTTTGGAAGCCTTGGTTTAACCTTAGGAACCAATTTTGAACAAAAAATATTTTTCGATATTTTTAATATTTTTCGAGTTTATTTAATTATAAAAATACCCAAAAAATCAGAAAAATACCATTCGTGGTCAGAAAAATACCCAAAAATATTCGATAATTTTGTTTTAATTTCCTCTTCAAGTGTGTCACTTTAAATCTCAAAAATTCGGCTCGGGTCACTATGTTCCTTCACAAACATAAACCCGAACCGAGCCTAAAAAAAAATCATTTTCGAGTCTTTTAGTTTTCAATTCTCACTTTTTATAAGCTATGACATTGGATTCTAAAGTCTTAAAGTGCAATTAGGTCAATTTGCCCTCCAATTTAATCAATTTTTACCAAAAGGGCTTAATTGCACATTTTTCTTTCAATTAGTCCCCGGTTTCACGGATGTATACGTATGCTCTACGTATTTATACGTCATACGTATTTATATGTTATGCATATTTGTATTGTTTGGTAACCTCTTTAACTCTTGTAATAATAATAATGGTTATTATTTTTAACACCTTTGTTAGTGCCTTTTTTAGCATTTTTGTATTGTGAGTGCTATTGCTAGTGCTATTTTTAAATAGCATTTTTTGTATTATAAATTGTGAGTGCTATTGTTAGTGCTATTTTTAAATGACATTTATTTATCATAAATTGTGAGTGCTATTGTTAGTGCTATTTTTAAATGGCATTTATTTATCATAAATTGTTAGTGCTATTATTAGATAGAATTTATAATTGTTAGTGCTATTTTTAAATAGAATTTTTGTATTATAAATTGTGAGTGCTATTGTTAGTGCTATTTTTAAATAGCATTTTTGTATTATAAATTGTGAGTGCTATTGTTAGTGCTATTTTTAAATGTCATTTATTTGTGAGTGCTATTATTAGATAGAATTTATAATTGTTAGTGCTATTTTTAAATAGAATTTTTGTATTATAAATTGTGAGTGCTATTGTTAGTGCTATTTTTAAATGTCATTTATTTGTGAGTGCTATTTTTAGATAGAATTTATAATTGTTAGTGCTATTTTTAAATACAATTTATTGGAAGGTATTTTTGGCTATAAAAGGATGGCAAGAGTTTTGAGGTTGAAGGGGGGAGACATTTTGTAGAGTGTGCAAATTTTTGAGAGCTTAGAGAGAAGAACACAAACACTCTCTATATTCTCATCATCTTGAGTGAGCAAAATATACTAAGTTCGGAATATTGATTCCGCATATTGCTAGCACAATTGTTGTGGAGTTATTAGTCGTCTCCCCGTTCGTCAATTGGTGGTGCGTCCGAACTAGATGCCTAACACTTGCGGAGGCTAAGATCGAAGAACATCGAACCGACACCTCCGTTCAAGCACGCTACGAGAGGTAATCTATTTACTCCCTTTGAGGCTTTGTGATTTTTTTTCGATTGAAATGCACGAAGTACGCCTCTGGAGATACATGTATGGGTTGTTATTTATTTCCGCTACGTGTTACGTGGATCCCAACAGTGGTATCAGAGCCAATCCTTAGGCGTTTTCGTGCATTTAATTGATTTTTGCAATTTTTGCAATACTATGGCCAATATGTATTAACGAATTGTTCGTCTTACATGGCTAATGGATGTTGATTGTTTTTATATGATAAATTAATCAACGTAGCAAAAATTGAGACTAAATCAATTTTAAATCGAAAATTTATGGCTATCTTATTTTACGTAAAAATTCTGAATATGATTCAACGTAGAATTTTTATTGTGCCTTCCTAAGTTTTAAATTGTGAATTTATTACTTACGTGGAAGGGTGGTGATCATGGAAAAATCCCTAATCAATGTGATTGATGTATATATGAATGTATGATGATTATTTATATATTTGGGGTTGTAATTATTAAATGGAGGCTGCGTACTCCTTTTATTTTTCATGTAATCTTTATTTTTAGCATAGTCAATTGTTGATGTAAATGCTACGAGGATTACGTGGGGGAGCCTTTTAAGTCGGCGAGCTCTTTGGGGCCCAATTCTTGAAGAGTTCAAGAAACCAAGAAGAAGCGAAGAGCGGCTCTCCGTTATTAAAATATTAAAATGATTAAATGTGGTCTCATTGGCTCGAGACCCATTAAATCATAATTCCATGATCACCACGTAGGATAGATGTTTATGTGATTGACATCTATTTATTTATTATGATTACGTGAGCATGTTAAACTGGTTAATGTGCAAAGTCAGACTTACCTCACCCAAAATTGCGCCTGCATGAAATCCTAGTTAGGAAAATCACTCGCGTTAGGTACCGAAAGGGCGTTGGTAACGACACCAGCGTAACCAAGTCCCCGAACCCAAAAACTCTGGTTCCGTAGAACTGATCGATCTCTCCCAATCGATCAGTAAGGTTTCCGGTCTACCCTCCAAGAAAGACCGGTGGCGACTCCAAATGCATGCACAAGTTGCACATGCCACCACGACCACACTAAGGTCGAAAGCGATCGACTCTTATCGTCGAATCCTTCTGAAAAATACTCCCGCCGCGATTTGGTATGGGCCTGGGAGGGCCCGCGCCGATCCAAGACCCGCGATCGGTAATCCATTAGCCGCGTCCGCTTCCGGACGGGTCGCGACAAAGACGCATCCTACATTTGGGAATTTGCCAAGGGTTTTGATCCGTGTGGTGGACTAAACTAGAAATGGCTTGCCTAATGTAAGGCTTATTAGGGAAAACGAATCCTCCCGCGTTCGGGATTCATCAAGGTTTTGATCCGTATGGTGGATCGGACCATTGGGTTGATCCTTCAGGCGGTCTCTACCAGTCCTTTGACCCTTCAGGCGGTTTCTACCATTCATTGACCCTTCATGCGATTTCTACCATTGGTTGACCCTTAAGGCGGTTTCTACCATACATTGACCCTTCAGGCGGTTTCTACCATTGTTTTGACCCTTCAGGCGGTTTCTACCATTGGTTGACCCTTCAGGCGGTTTCTACCATACATTGACCCTTCAGGCGGTTTCTACCATTGTGTTGACCCTTCAGGCGGTTTCTACCATTGATTGACCCTTCAGGCGGTTTCTACCATTGAGTTGACCCTTCAGGCGGTTTCTACCATTTATGAGATTCCAAATTGATATGAATCAAAGGATGACGTACCCGCTCTTTGGGGCTAGTCGGAGACTCGATCATTCTGTGGATCAGTCTTAGAAAAGATTTGCCTACTAAAAGGCTTCACCTAAGGATGACGCACCCAGTCTTTGGGGCGGCCAAAAGTCCTGCAGAAAGCTTAGACCTGAAAAAATTTTCCTCGCCAAGAAGATATTAGTAATCTTTGGGAAGACAATAATTGTCTAACTGATAAAATTCTACAACTTAAGTTTTAGTCATGAAATGTGCATTTTGATTGCTGGAGGTTATCCAAAACATTCCTACCATATACAGATGTGATCATAAATTCCTTGCACGGAAACTCTAGATCAAACAATTTGAAAATTTCAAAAAGAGTTTGCTCAAAACATCCATTGGAGTATTTCTCATCCAAGAAGGCTCCTCACTGCTCTGTGATAATGATCTTTAATAGGGAAAGTGCTCAATTTCCTACCGACTTGTGCCTGGGTTTCAGGATCATTCGCAACGCATACATTTCGACCGATCAGGAGGTCTTTCACGGGACCGTAGTGTTAGGCTTGGATATCGGTTTCCAAGGGGGACTCACTTTTGAGTCAAGGCCGTTAAACGAAATTTTTCACTATCTGCTCCGGGTTTACAAGTCAAGAACCCTGTAAAATGAGAAAGAAATAGTCTTACTCGTACTTCTTTGAGCTAAGTTATACATTAACCCAAGTGTCTTAGTCAGATAAGACTGCTTCGGGGTTGTAACATTGGAAGGATTGGGGACCGAAAAAGGCTTATTTTTTGCCCAGAAATTGTGAAGGGTTTGGCATTGGTGATCATTGCAAATTTGCCACATGTCCTTCGAAGAACATCTCCATTTCTTGAAGTGTACACTCCTCTTTTAGAGCGCACAAGGATGTTTAAAAGCGTCTCTTGTTACATTAAGAGACCGTCTGTTTGTGTGTTTGCAATTTGAGCACGACATCATTTGGAGAGTAGTCATCTTGATCTGACTCCTTTGCAGGGTCTTTTCATCGTATATCTAGACTTTACTGGGGATATTTTGAATAGACATCAGCCTTGCTTTTTACCAGGCACTTTGCTTTTTCTTGATGTCTAGGGATTTTTCTTTTCCCCCTCTTTTTAATCCCGTGTTTTTCTTTTCTTTTGGAGCTTGGATTTTCGGCAATCATGCTAGATATGCAACTTAAACTTTGGCACGCTTCCATTCCTAAAGTGATGTTGCCTTTGCTTTGGAATATGCAATGATCACCAATAGGTTGATGAAATGAATTTGCTGGCTCAACTTGGTCGTGCAAAGGATAACAGTGTGTAGGATAGAGAAATGAATTATTCTCGTCATCCTATGACACTTGGATTATCATATAAACAACACACAAAGATTTATGTTAGTCCGAGCAAGAAAATTTCAAACCGTTTACTTTCTGATACTGTTGGACTAACCTTCATTTGCCCCAATGTGGGGTGGTTCTTGACAGGGTTGAGAATGAAAATCGCCGTTCAATGGGGTTCTCAATGGGCATCTGTAGTGTTTGGAATGAAGAAATAAATGCCTCTGTCATCTCGATCCATGTAATCGTTGCGAATGACCCTTATATCCATAGGTTAAGGTTTCGCTATGATTTCCAATCTCCTCATCTCTCAAGTGTGTATGGGACGTGTTTGGATTAGGCTCGCTTCTCTTATGAGAAAATACCCTTTTGAACAGTTCAAACGACTCTTGTTGGAAAAATTCATTTCATTTCATCAAGATTTATCCTTCAAAGGGATTTTGTGATGCACCATACATGTGTAATTCATGTTCAGACAATCTCATGTTTTAAAACATGAATGTCAATGAAGTAAGAATTCTATGTCTTTTTAGATGTGAGAATCGAATTAATTCTGAAAGTTTTTAATCTCCAATGAATTGGGAAAAGGGATACTTACCTGCCCATCGAGGCTGGAGATCCTGGAAATATAAAAGGGATATGTCATCGTATATTCTAAAAATTTACAAAAATTGGAACGATACATCTTACCCTTGGTCATATGCTCCAACGAGTGTACAAGGGTTGTGAAAATCTGCACTTCACATAGTAACACAAGATTGTTAGGTGTTCTAAAGTTCTTTCGACTTCTTGGTTTTTGGAGAAAAATGAAACTTACATGTCTGCCCTGATGGCGAGCTCCTGCCAAGGATAAATATTAAGCATTATTTTGGGTTTCCAAATTCAAAACAAATTGGGACGATACTACTTTACTCTTGATTTGAATTCCATTCTGCATGCCAATGTGCAGATTGTAGAAGCCGGCCCTCAAGCTTGTGGCCATGATTTCTTCGTCTGGTTGGGCAACGAATCCACCTCGAGGATTTACGTCGGAGGAGATTCATTCATCTTTTTGGGCGTGTTTCATGCACTGTTATGTTATTTGAATGCATGGCTTCTTGGGCGCCTCGTCTCTGTTCATCACCTGAGAGGAAAATGAGAGAACATTATCCCCGCATCTGATTGAAAATCATTTAGGAACGATACGGTCTTTTTACCAAATGGGTGGCTCCGCGGCCAAATGCGTTTTACATTGAAAGGATGGATTCCATTACGCTCTGCGGATGATAACTATCGCTTCAAGGACTTGCCCCACGGATTAAACGATGAATTTGATGTCTTCGGCTTCGACATGCTTTCCGGATGTAGGAATGGTTTGCCCCCATTTTCAGTGGAGATGGGTTTTGTCGAGTGGGCAACATCAAAAACTCATCCTAGATTTGGCTTTAGTCGAAGGTTGAAATCCCGACCTTGGATAAGCGAATCATGATTCATCTCCTTCTGCTTCGGATTTGTCATTTGCATGCTTCACATTTTACAATACCAACTTCGCCGCTTGATGAAAATGAATCGATGATTTTCGAATTGCCCCAAGTTCTATAGTCATCTGCGTCGAATCTCTTTGAACTTCATCGGGTGATAGACCAACTGATAAAATGATTTTTCAATCCCGAGATCGAACTCCTGACGTTTCGTACCACTTCCATTTCACTGACTACCAGGACACAGCACTATTGGCGTCCCTAACTGGTTCGTTTTTTGTTATAAAATTCTTGAAGCAGTTAGCGACCCCCATCGAGAATGAAACAAGCTCAATTTAGAGTTCATAACGACTAAAGGTCCCTTAGAACGATACAGAGCTAACCGTCTTTGAGCTCGCTCGGGCTTTTGCTCGCATTTTCCTATGTGAAGCCTTTAAATGTTTTTCTTCGTGGCGTTCAATTGATTCGCCTCGACTCTAATCTAACAAGGGATTGTCGCACTCAAGCATGATGATGCTCGCAGGTAGTACTGATCGCTGCCCCAGATTAACTCTAGGCATTAAGGAAGATTATCTTGCATGGAAGACTTTATGACAGAAAGATTAATGATACATCCAGTCACATGTGCCTAGTTCCCTTGAGGATTCTCGGTGATCAGCCAGTTACACCATGAATCAGACATATAATCGTCATTTTGGATCATAACTTCATAAGTCCATCAGTTTTAAACTGATCGATCCAGATATGGAGCTCCTCATCAAGGAAATCTTTTGATTCTTCGAGCAACTGATATTCGGGTTGACCATCATCGCTTGGCGTTGAAGGATTCCTGTTTCTGTTGTGAGCGATCTGATTCTTCGAGCTAGAACCTTCGTCGTTGCTCGAGATTATAAGAGGATAATTGATCGGTTCACTATCAAAAGCACCTTCCATTTGGGAATGGAAGAAACAAAAATCCTCAGAGCATCCGCCCGCTTGATCTTCCGAAATCATATGCCCAAGCCGGGCAGATCTTTGAACACTAGGCGCAATATGTTGATCGGGGATAGGAAGAGCACTAGCGAAAAGTTGCTGCTCAAACCAAGGAGTTCGTACCTGCTGCACTTGTGGCATATACTCTTGAGGGGTGCTGAGATGATTCAGGGGAATATTCTGATTAGCGCCCAAGTAGTCAATGGTGCTGCTACCAGCTTGGTCGGTGCCTAGATTCGACAGGGTATTTCTTACTTCAGGGGCATTGTAGTTATAGCCATGCCTAGTGTTTAGGCACAAGTTGAGTTCTTTCAGGTTCAGTGCTGTGTGGCGCTGTCTTAGCGCCCTTCTGTAGCTCTTGAGGTGACTCGCGACTCCATCTTTAGTGAGTCCTGGTATGTTCATGATCTCAAGTATGCGCGTTGGATATGCTGAGTTGATCCCTAGTTGCTGAACCGCACTAAGGAACTTGAGATGAAGCTCGGGGGACCAATTGACCCTCGTCTTCTTGCGACCCGGAACAGTGTTGACAACTTGGCTATTGCTCTCTGGCCTATTTCCAGTAGGATTTGATCGAGCCGGAAATTGTTGTGGAGGGAATTCATCAGCTTTGGATTGGTCGGTCGTGATAGTAAGCTCATCGTTAAGGAAACTCCAATCATGGTGACGCATATCACATCCTTTAGAAGGCATCGGTATTGACTTCGTAGAATTGATTTGTTCATGCATATCTCCAACAAAATCCGATTGTATCGAAGATGGTTCGAGGGAGTGGGGTGGTGAATGAGCATTTTCAATCCTCATATAAGGCTTATCAAGGAACATTTCGCCGAGAGTGATAGGGCCACCGCAATTAAGGCAAGCGATAGTGCTGGGAGCTTTCTTATACCTCATGTTCTCCGCTCGAAGCTTTTCGTTTTCCTCCTTTAGAATCGCAAGTTCTTGACGTCTGTGTTGAGCCCTCAATTTGGCTCGCTTATTTTGAAACCAAAACTTGACCCTCAAAGGTTTCATCCCTAGCTTCTGGCCCAATTCATTTCTTTGTTTCATGTTCGGGAGAGGGCATTCACTAAAGAAAGCTTCAAGCTCTTGGATTTCATTCTGAGTGTGGCACTGGCGACGTTTCCTTTTCCGGGATTGACCATCGCTGCTGCTGTTGTCGTCGCTGCTGAGATCTTGAACTTCGTTGCCGAAAGGGTTGGGTTCTGTGGTTCTGGTACCAGACGCCATCCTAGAATCTTCGAGATCTCTCAGTAGTTCATTTTCTGAGATTTTTGGATCAGTCGCCTCTAGCAACTGATGGTAACCCTCAAACATGTTGGATCGAAAAATGTTCGATCAATTTTTGCTCGCTCAGGGTTCTCTACTCTCTCATGTATGCTCACTCTCTCTAAATTTTCTTTTGAGTGGTTCTGTATGCCCATGAAACGTTCTTTAAACATGGATGAAGATCATCAGGCAAGCGTTGCTCCCAAGATTTCGTATTTCCCGCTTTGTCGTCTTCTTTCTTCTTTTCAACGTGGAGGGACACCAAATCGATTTCCTTTTCTCGATATCCATGTCTGTCTCCCACTTATTTTCAAAAAGGTGGAACTACGCTCGCCTCCCGCTCAGTTTTTTAATATGATGGGACCGCCAAATCCTTTCGCAACTTTTTTCGATAGTTGCGCTTAACTCCCGTTCAATTTTAATATGGTGACACCGACATATCTTTTTACAACTTTTTTAGGTTTATCAAGCCTGAAATCGCGGACTGGGATAGATCTGATGGTTCACCGAAAGAGCCACCATTGCTTTACCCAATTAACTTGGCTCCACGAGCATTATTGCTATGCCTTTCTTCATTCTCGAGTTGCTATAAAAGGAGGAGTTAATGCAGAGAAGATTAACACTCTTACATAATTGTCTTTTCGTATTTTAATCACTCTACCACACTCATCTTCTTCTCCCTCACTCCAACGAAAATGACCTCCTCTCCTATTCGCGCTTTCTCGGCCGAAATTTTGGCCCAGTGGGAAAAACTCTATAACCTCCTCGGTCGAGGCTATGCTCATATAGCCGATCACCCAGAAACTGAAGATGAAATCCGTATTTTGCTCGTGGAAATAGACACCACCTCCATCAAGGGCACTAATTTAGAGAGGGAATATAGAATCTTCCCAACCCTCTTTATAAACTTTTTAGAGACTTACCGTGTCGCTCATCGAAAAGCTACCGTGGCTCACGTTTTGCGAGCTCGCTATGAGGATCGGTCCAACTGCTTGGTGTTGGCCAACCTTGTGGCCGATAGTCACAGAAAGGCTGTTGAGTTCGCCAACAAGCGAGTCTCGATGTTGCTTCGCGAGAGGGGAAATTTGGTGGAGCGCTTGGCCTTATCCCTGACCACCTATGAGCACGACCGTCGTAATGTCGTGTTGAAGTTTCAATGTGAGTGGCAGGAAGAAAGGCTTGACAGCATTACCGCGGATATAGCCCATGGGAGAGGACTAGTTCGGGACCTGGAAATAGCCGCCGAAGATCACGGGACCAAGGTTGCCGATCTTAAATGGGAATGTAAACGCCTTCTTCTTAAGCTTGCAGATCTCGAGTCTCGAGGTGGTGAGTATAAGCAAAGCATCAATAATATGGAGGGCCAACTAGGTTCCTTTGTGATGCTAATTAGGGCTCATTGCGGTTTTATGTTTCCACCCCGATGATTTGTATGATCTGCTTTTAAGGTCCCTCGATTGAGCGAAATGAATGAAAGCTCTAATGTGTGTGTCTCAACTTCTGTATGGCTGACTTTCTCGAACACCTGACCACTCTCAACCTAGGCAAGCTGCGCTTTGACATTGATGATTCGAGCGTGTACATCTTGATTTTTTAATCTTGCTTATGATCGGATAAAGGAACCTCCCACCGCGATTATCCACAAAAAGACTTCTCTTCTCTACTTGTTTTTAACCTGTTTCAAATGAAAAGGCAGAATCAAAAGAAAGAATTTGAAAAATAAAGCATAAATCCTTTCAATTTTATGCTTACTTGTGATTAATAGGGATAAGAGCTTTTACAAGGGTTTTGGCCTTGTGCAAAAGCTTTTATCAATATTCCTCAAAGGAAAGCATATCATTGAAAGAAATGTAATTCACGATAATCGCCTTTGATCAATTCCAAGAAAATCAATGGAATGTTCAAAAGTACACAATTACGATGTGTTTTAAATTCAATTGAAGATACGGTATCCAAATTAAAGCTGTTTGCTAAAAACGAGAGTAATTTGGATATCTATCTTTTCATTAAATTTGAAAAACACGAATACTCTTGATCAATTATTGTGGATTACCAATGATACAAAACATGCATGAACCAATTCAAGTTTATAGTTCCTTCTGGCGAAATTGGGATTGTATTGCCCTATACGGCCAAAAGGTTGTATAAGACTTCCAATTTCAATTTCATCCAAAGGAATTATAAAATTGATTTTGGAGTATTCGAGTGATTAGAAGAAATGCCACTATCACATTCCAATGACAAGTCAATAGAAATACAACAAATTTCAATCTGAATGTATATAAACACAAATAGATGCCTAATACAGTCAATCTAAGGGATCAGATAGAGAGGATCTCAACAAAATAAATCCTATACAAGAAGGCTAGAAATGAAAAATAAAACAAAGGAATGTGATCTTAATACTTAGGCTCTTCTTGTCCACTTGGCGCTCGTAATGGGATGACACCATCTTCATCTTCCATCAAGAACATTGGGAGGAAAACACACATATCTATCCTCAAAATGGCATTTAATCCAATCACCGAAATTATGCAATGAATATAATGATTAAGAGCTGTAACAAGTTCGAGGGATAGAAAAGTCTTACCAACCAAACTTAAGAGAAAATCAAGCTTCTCTGTATTTTTTGCAGTGTTAGGTATACTTACCTTCCATAGACAAACGCATGAGACAAGTGAGGGAAAACTCCTAAAAATCAAAAGATAGGGCTTGGTACCTAAAGCCAAGGTTCTCACCTCGAATTCTGGGAAGAGCCGATTCCATTGCACAACTATCGTTGCATTGGGACTCAATCCATAGTTCGAAGTGAGCGGAATTGAAAAGTGGATTACCCCATGTTTTTCCTCACGGAGATTCCATTTTCAATTCCTTCTATTGTGTTCCTAAAGAGGGCGCCTGGGGTTTTAGGCGCAATTGTGTGTATTCATTGTGTCGTGCTAAAGCAATAGACATGCATTTTATTTAACAATCACCGCTTCAATATAAACATCCACACAATCATACATCCAAAACTCATGCCTGCATAAAACAAAGTTAACAAGCACTTCACCCCTTATTTCTCCCATCTACAAAAACATCTAACACATTCGTTAGCATATACACCTCACTTTCGAGAGCATCTGCATAAAATTAGGTTAGAAGAATCAATCAACTTTTTAATCGGCTCAAGTCCACTAAATGGTTAAGAACCAATCCCCAGCAGAGTCGTCAGTCTGTCGCGACCCTCTTGAGGTTGTCGGGCTCTCGAGGGCTAATGGGCCGTCCTGTCTGGTCGGACGCGGGCCTCTCCCAAGGCCCATTACCCAAATCGCAACGGAGGTATGCGTGATCGACTTTCAGTGTGGTCTAGTGACATGTGCTAAGTGTGCATGCCATGGAGTCGCCACCAATCATTTTTTTCAGAGTGTGATTGGACCACCCAATCGAATAGTTGGAAGTTTCTATTCAATTCTGCGAGAACCAGAGAAATGGTTTCGGGGACTTAGTTACACCAACTGTCAGAGTTGACGCCCTTTCGGTACCTAAGTTGACTGAATTTTCTAACCTGAGATTCATGCGGATGAGTAAGGTATGAACCCTAAATCTAAAAATTCATGCAGATAGGAGTGATTATCCTAGCAATCACAATCAGTAATAAAATGCGCAACTCAAGGAATCTAGATATGCAAATAAATCACATGACATTCCTAGTAAGGCCCTATTTATCAATCACAGCTCAAGAATGATTTAGCTGTCCTAGCCATTCTACACACGATCTAACCTAAGAAAAGCATTAGGAAGCATCGAAGGAGTTCGAGAGTACTCACATGGGGTTCGCCGTGCCCTGATTTGGTCTTGGACGAGCTATCGAGCTCATGCCGACCCGATTATATTTAGGGATCCACTCGGCGTTTTACATCATGAAATCATGTGAAACAAAAACGAAAATATTCAGCAAGGGGAATTTATTGTAGATGGTGGTCGATCTAATTGGACGTCAAGACTAAAAAATATGTAGAAATTTACAAATTAAAATACTCGAATGACATTTTTTTGCCAAATTCAACTCTATGCGTCGTGAAGAAATACATGCAATTGAACTTGAATTTTGACTATTTATGAGTTCAAAATGAAAAGGAAATTAAAATAAAAATATTGACTATTTTTCTATATTTTTACAACATCGAACGCTATTTTTCTTCATTTTTCATGTATTTTTCTATTTTTGGAAAATATTAAAAAATATGACAAATTATTTTTTTTATCAAAAATGGTTCCTTTAGCTTGGTCAAGGCTACCAAAGATGATTTTTTAATTTTTTTTTAACTTTTTATAGATTTTTTATGAATTTTTAAAAAATAAACTATGAAAGACTGATCAAAAATCAGGTGTCAACAATCTTCAAAAGATTTTCAAGGGGCCGGGATATCCAATGACATGAGGATTAGTCCCATCTGTACCTACATCTATTTCGAAAAACTTTTTCAAAAAGACTTTACATATGCATGCATGCCATTTTTACTGAGCACAAACTAACCATACTCATGACATTTCAGGCATATCATCTCAAACATGCATACCAGGTTGTTACAAAATTCGGATCCCTCCATTAACCACTCCTATAACATTGAGGAAGATGAAGACGAGGATTACGCGTCTATCCGTAGGGATTGGAACACCTTTGAAGAATCAAAGCCTCCTACCTCAGAAGAACCAATTGTCATTAATTTGGGAGACACCATGAACGTCAAAGAGGTCAAGATCGGCGGACACCTATCCCGTGATGAAAGGCTCGAGTTCACCAAGCTACTAAAAGAATATCAAGACATCTTCGCATGGTCTTACGCGGATATGCCAGGCCTTGATCCTAAGATTGTGGAACATGCATTGCCCACGGATCCTGGCATCAAACCTGTCAAACAAGGCAGTAGGCGGATGAAAGCCGAGTTAGAAGACAATATTAAGGAAGAAGTCATGAAACTCCTTAGGGTAGGCTTCATTGAAGCTATCCCATATTCAGACTGGGTTGCAAATATAGTCCCCGTCATGAAGAAAGACGGAAAAGTTCGGATCTGCGTAGATTACCGAGATCTGAATAGAGCAAGCCCAAAAGATGATTTTCCACTCCCCCACATTGATGTATTGGTGGATAGTACGGCGGGTTATGAATTATTCTCATTCATGGATGGATTCTCGGGATACAACCAAATCTCCATGAAACAAGAAGACAAACCCAAGACTGCATTTACCACACCATGGGGGAATTTTTTCTACAAAGTCATGCCCTTTGGATTGAAAAACGCCGGGGCTACCTACCAGAAGGCTATGGTCACGTTATTCCATGATATGATCCACAAAGAGATTGAAGTATATGTTGATGACATGATCGCTAAATCCAAGAAAGGACAAGATCACATACAGGTATTAAGAAAATTATTTGAGCGCCTGCGCAAATACAAGTTAAAGCTGAACCCTAACAAATGCGTGTTTGGGGCAAGATCCGGGAAACTCCTTGGGTTCATAGTCAGCAACAGGGGCATTGAGATTGATCCCTCAAAAATCCAGGCCATCCACGATTTATCAACTCCATCCACAGTAAAAGAAGTGAGAAGCCTTCTAGGGAGATTGAACTATATTGCCAGGTTCATCAATCAGCTGTCTGATGTGGCTAAGCCAATCTTCAAATTGCTTAAGAAAGGCGCGAAAATAACGTGGGACGCCGAGTGCAGCAAGGCATTCCAAATGATCAAAAACTATTTGATCACACCACCGGTGCTTGTGCCACCAATTCCCGGTCTCCCATTGACCTTATACCTGACCATACGACAAGAGTCCTTGGGAGCCTTACTTGCCCAGACAAGCCCGATAGATGGAAAAGAGAGGGCCATTTATTACCTGAGTAATAAATTCACGCCATCTGAAGCAAAATATATACCAGTTGAAAGGGCCTGCGTAGCAGCAGTATGGGTACTACGAAGACTAAGGCAGTATACCCTACATCATCACATTCAGCTCATAACAGAGAACGACCCCGTCAAATACCTCCTGGAGAAACCCGCTTTAATTGGGAAACTGGCAAAATGGCAAGTAATGTTGTCTGAATTTGACATTAAATGTTCTCCGCAGAAGTCGGTAAAAGGAAGAGCTATAGCGGACATGCTGGCAGAAAACTCATCGAGCACTGAATCCCCTGAAGTAACAAACACAGAAGGCCGAATTCTGAACTTAGCAGAGGATAAGTGGATCATGTATTTCGATGGTGCTGTTAACCTATCAGGGGCAGGCACTGGGGCAGTACTGATATCCCCAGATGGTCAACATTACCCTGTCGCGGCAAAGATAACTTTCCCTTGTACCAACAATATTTCAGAATATGAGGCGTGCATTCTGGGTCTACGACTGGCCCTTTCTATGGAGATACCTAGGTTACAAGTCTTTGGAGATTCCATGCTCATTATTCTACAGACACAAGGGGAGTGGAAGACGAAAGATGCAAAACTCATCCCCTACCATGAATACCTTGAAGAATTGATATTCAAGTTTGAAGAAGTGTCATTCGAGTACCTATCAAGGTCTCACAACCAATTCGCAGATGCATTAGCCACCCTAGCCTCGATGTTACAAACGATTGAAGGGTTGGATATAGAACCTCTGAGGATCGGCATTGTTGAAAAGCCAGCTTATTGCATGCTAATCGAAGAGGAATGTGATGGAGAGCCATGGTACTATGACATCAAGAATTACCTCTTGAAAAGGGAATTCCCTGAAGGATGCCAGTCAGGAGACCGAAAATACATAACCAAGATGGCCAGCAAGTTCTTCCTCAATGGACAAATTCTATACAAGAGATCGTTCGATTCCACTCTACTGAGATGCGTAGATGCCAAAGAAGCAAATATTCTCATGAAAGAGATTCATGAAGGTGCGTGTGGGCCTCACATGAACGGCCACCTCCTTGCCCGGAAGATCATGCGGCTAGGTTATTATTGGATGACCATCGAATCAGACTGCTGTCAGCACGTCCGGTCATGCCACCAATGCCAAATATACGGGGATAAGATTAACGCACCCCCGAACGAACTACACCAAATGTCTGAAGTTTGGCCTTTCTCTATGTGGGGGATAGACATGATAGGGCCTATAAATCCTGTGGCTTCGAATGGTCATCGCTTCATCTTGGTAGCGATTGATTACTTCACCAAATGGGTAGAAGCCAGCTCTTACAAGAATGTCACTGCGAGAAATGTGGCAAGATTTGTCAAAAGAGATATCATATCCCGGTATGGTACTCCTCAAGAGATCATCACAGATAATGGGTCCAACCTAAACAACAAGATTGTCGATGGTCTGCTGGATCACTTTAGCATTCGACATCTGAATTCATCTCCTTACCGCCCACAGATGAATGGGGCAGTGGAAGCAGCCAATAAAAACATCAAGAGGATTTTCGCTAAAACAGCAGAAAACTACAGGGATTGGCACGAAAGGCTGCCCTTCGCCTTGATGGCTTACCTAACGTCGATCAGGACTTCTACAGGGGCAACTCCCTATAGTTTGGTATATGGGACAGAAGCAGTTCTACCAGTAGAAGTTAAGATTCCCTCTTTGAGAATCTTATCCGAAAATAAACTCTCTGAGTCAGAGTATTTCAAGCACAGATATGAACAGCTGAACTTAATAGATGAGAAACGTCTTAAAGCCATTTGCCATGGACAAACTTACCAGAAGAGGGTAGCCAGGGCGTTCAATCGAAAGGTCAAGACCAGAAAATTCGAAATAAATGACTTGGTAATTAGGAAAGTTTTGCCAAGTACTACCCATCCAGGGGGAAAATTCACTCCAAATTATGAAGGCCCCTACATTGTTAAGAAGATCCTCACGGGAGGAGCATTAATTCTTGTAAACTCCGAGGGAGAAGAATTGGGGCACCCTGTGAATTCAGATGCTGTGAAGAAATATTACCCTTGAAATAAAATCAGATTCCGGTCATATGCCCTGCCTCGAATTGAGCCTACTCTCCATGATAGTCTTTGCATAAGCATGTCATGCATCTATGCATACATTAGCATGTGTTCAATATTGCAGGATCCAAGGAAGCAGGGTCGCGATAAGTTGGAACGCATGATCAAGGAGACCTAACGTCATGGTGGTCAGGTGCACGTCTTCTTCTCCAAAGACTGAGAATTTTAAGAAATTTTAGAACAACTTAACCATCATGTGTTTTTAAGAAAAATGCAGATTTTCGCGAATCTATCCACTTCCATTGGAATGCATGATCAAGGGTAAGGTGTATCGTTCTAATTTTCTGAAATTCGAGAGCATACACTGACACATTCCTTTTATGTTTTTCAGGAATCCCTAGCCGCGCTGGGCAGGTAAGTATTCCTTCCCTAATCTTTTAGGTTTACAAGACTGTCGGAATCCTTATTGATAGAATTTGAAGGCTTCTTGGAATCTAGCATGTATTCAAACCTCATGTCTAGAAAGACGCAAAATTCTCATGGTCATGTCATTGGCATTCATGTTTAAACTTGGAGGTTATCCGAACATGATTGAAAATATGCATTGTGCATCATAAATCCCCTTGGAGGGTAAGTTTTGGAGAAAGCAAAATGAACTCTTCCAAACAAAAGTTGTTTAAATCATTCAAAAGGATGTTTCCTCAGACAAGAGGCAAGCCTGGTCCAAACACGTCCCATACACACTTAAGAGATAAGTGGAATGGTAAAGATAGCGAGACCTTAACCTACGGACGTAAAGGGTTATTCGCAATGATTACATGGATTGAGACGACGGAGGCATTCGTTTCTCTATCATAAACACTACAGGTGACCATTGATAACCATTTGAACGACGATTTCATTCTATACCCCTGTCAAGAACCACCCCACAGTGGGGCAAACTGGAGGTACGTCCAGAGGTATCAGGAAGTAAATGGTTAGAAGTTCTCTTGCTCAGACTTGCATCAATCTTCGTGTGTTGTCATTTTAACTTCTATGGTAATTCAGGTGCTTTAGGATGACGAAAAGCATTCGTTTCTCTATCCTATACACTTTTACCCTTCGCACTGCCCAATTGAGCCTATACGTTCATTTCACAAACCCGTTGGTGATCATTGCATATTCCAAGGTGGAAACGACGTCACTTCAAGAGCGGAAGAGTTCAAAAACACAGGATTTGTGAAAAATTCCTAGATTAATGTTCGAGTGCTGAGATTCAAGCTATACATCTAGCACATTCATTTGAAAATTCTGATCCCCAAAAGAAAAGAAAAGATGGGGTCTCAAAAAAGATAGAAGAGAAAAATTTGATCTTGGGCATCAAGAAAAAGCAAAGTGCCTGGTAAAAGCAAGGCCAATGCCCATCCAAATACTTGTACACTTGTGAATTATGTGTTTAATCTTGTAAATGCCAAAAGGGGGCATGATACCTTTGTATAGGTCACTAGTAAGAAAAATTCCAAGGGAGCTAGACTGCGAAAGATGCTCCCAAATCATGTCACACTCAGATGACGAAAGTGTAGACAAGATGTTAACGCCGTCTTGACATGAGAGAGACGTTCTCTAAAGACAAATATGCACTTCAAAGACCAAAGACGCTCTTTGGACGAGAAGGGACAAGATCGGCGGCAAACCTGCAGTGATCACCAATGTTAGACCCTTCGCATATTCTAAGCCAAAAACAAGCCTTTTTTGGTCCCCAATCCTACCTACGTTACAACCCTGAAAAGCCTTTTCTGATTAAGGCACTTGGATTGACATAGGGTTTAATGTCTAAGCTTAGCTCGAAGAAGTTCGAGCAAGATTATTTCTTTCTCATTTCGCAGGTTTCTTGACTTGTAAACCTGGAGCGGACGTTGAAAACTTCTCTTCGAAAGCCTTGACTTGCACGCAAGTCCCCCTTTGAAAACCGTTGACCAAGCCCAACATTACGGTCCCTTGGAAGTCCTCCTGATCGATCGAGGTGCATTCACTGCGAATGATCCTGAACCCTGGGCGCAGGTTTGATAGGAAGTTCGAGTGCATTCTTGGTAAAAGACCATTACCTCATAACGGTGAGAAGTCCTCTTTGATGAGAATACTCCGTTGGACATTTTAACCAAACTCTTTTGGTAATTTCAGATTGTTTGATTCAAACCTTCCCCGCAAGGAACTTTTGATCACTCCCGTATATTGCAAGGTGTTTTGGATAACCTCCAACCTCGTAATACATTCATTGAAATTTTTTCATGACTATGATATAAGTCATAAAGTGCTGTCAGTTTGACATCACATATCACTTAAAGACCATTGATGTGCCTTTAGTAAGAAAATTTTCAGGTTGGAGCTTTTGCAAGATTCTTGATGGCTTCGGCTCCCAGAATGGCTTGCAGCACTCTTGCTTCTGTAGGACCCCTGGTATCCCCAGATCTCAGAATGCTACTTCTTTTGTGAAGAATATATTTCAAGTTTGAACTTTCTGCGGGATACCTGGAGCTCCCAGGTCCCAGAATGTCACCTTCAATGTCAAAAGGACAACATTCAAGATAGTCTTTCTGCGAGATCTCAGGTAGCCCCTAGATCCCAGAAGAATCTTATCAAAGTTTTTGCAGGTTTAAGTTTTCTGCAGGATACTTGAAATCCTCAAATCCCAGAATAAAGCCTCGCGTGTCGAAAGGACAATTTTCAGAATCTGCTTTCTGTGAGGTTCTGGGTAACCCCTAAACCCAGAATAGCCCATTTGGTAAAGCCTCAAGGTTAGGCACACCTCATTTGCATAAATCCTAGTTAATTCCTTAGAATATAGGATCAAAATGTTCGACAATCCCTAAGAGACTGGGTGCGTCATCCATAGGTTCCTAGCAGAAAGGAATCCTATTCTAGGCCTGATCCCCCTGACGGATTAAAATGTTCGACAATCCCTAAGAGACTGGGTGCGTCATCCATAGGTTCCTAACAGAGAGGAGTCCTATTCATGGTCTGATCCACCATACGGATCAAAATCCCTGACAATCCCTAAGAGACTGGGTGCGTCATCCATAGGTTCCTAGCAGAAAGGAGTCCTATTCATGGTCCGATCCACCATACGGATCAAAACCCCGACAATCCCTAAGAGACTGGGTGCGTCATTCACAAGTTCCTGTCAAGTGTAGGAATCCCATTCTGGTACGGCCTACCATACAGGCTAGAGTTTAATCGCCCTAGGATACTCAAAAGACGAGTCCCTAGGTATTCACTAGAACCCGCTATACACCGCGCAGGCCACACGAGCATCAGGCAGGCGATCAACAGGTAAGTAACAGGTGGGTCTCTCTACTTTCTCTCTCATGTCAGCAAAAAAAAACGAACGAAGAGCAAAGCCTTCACCAGGGACAAGAAAGATTGAGTGTCAAGATTCGTTTTTCTTTTCCCCAGTCGAGTCGGTCTAGACTCAGGTGTCACCTGTCTTTGAGCGAAACCTCTCACGAGATTCCTCTCAAAGAGGGGCAGCTGTTGACACCTGATTTTTTGACCAGGACTTTTTCAGTTTTATTTTTGAAAAATCACAAAAAATCTATAAAAAAGTCAAAAAATTACAAAATCAACTTTGGTGGCCTTGTCCAAGCGCAAGGAACCATTCTTGACCAAAAAAAAAACAATTTTTCACATTTTTTAAATTTTTTAGTATTTTTGGAAAATAGAAAAATACTTAAAAAATCAAGAAAAATAGCATTTGAGGTCACAAAAATATGGAAAAATATCCAATATTTTTCCTTTTAATCCCTTTTATTTTTGACCTCTCAAAAAAATCAAAATCAGATTCAATTTTAGGTGTTCCTTTGTAACCCGTACTATTGAATTTGAAGAAAAAATAACAATTGAGTCTTTTAATTTGCAATTTTGGCATTTTTTAAGATCTTGACATTCAATCTGACTATCCCCTATTTCAATTTAGCCCAATTGTTTGCACAATATGCCCAATTGCACGGATTTGACAAAATTACATACTAAAATTGCATTTTAGTCCTTGAAATTAAGCATAATTGAAATTACTTTCAATTCAAGGGCTATCATTGCAAATTAAACATGCTACCCAATGGATTTCACCATTTTAAATCGATTGGAACAGGTGGTTTGACTCAATTTGATCATTTGCACCCTCAATTACACGATCCCCAATTTCCAATTAAATGAAAATTTGGGGGTTTTGTAGAAATTGATGAAAACTTTTGGGCAAAACCACATTTCTAGATAGAATTCATGCCCTAGATTCGATTATGAGGTTCAATTGCAAGATTTTCCCATTAATTTGGGCTTAATTTGAAAAAAAACCTATTCGGGACCGGTTCAGACCGGTCAGACCGGCGGTCGGACCGGTCGAACCGGCCCGCTACAGTGTCTTCTTCTTCATCAGGCCTGTGCACGAGTGAACAGTGGAAGGTATAATTTCAAGGAGAAAATTGAGCGACGAATCAACGACAATTGGAGAAGCAATGCTGGGCATTTAGTTCCTTGGGTCAATCCCCGTCGATCGAGACCGGAATGAAGACCAGTGACCATCGGGATAGCAAATAATCGGCTGGTCAACCTGCACACCTGCAAAAGTCAACAAACGACAAATGCAGGTCGAATGTATGCCAAATTCGTGAGGGATGAGGCTCGCCGGGAAACCAAATGAACCTTGGCAGGTCACCCATCCTCTCCGGCGCCAATTGAACCCAAAAACACGTGCTGCCACGTGCCATTGAAGTCAGTTGGAACTCCTCAAATCGGCGCCAAAATTCGGAGATGCTATATAAGCCTACAGGGGCTTTCAGTTAGAGAGGAGGTTGATTCAGTTGCAGGGGGGCGAAACTGAATCGAGAGAGAGAGAGAGAACGCAAGAGAGAGCTCGTTCTCCGACCCTCCGTCGTCGAGAGCTTGAGTTCGACTGCAAAGCGCTGGTTAGGCCGTCTTCGGCCAAACCGAAGCTGAAGAAGACCGTCAGAAGTTCGCTTTGAGTGCTAGGAAGCGACCGCCATCAACCGCGTAGCCCAAAACCGCGAGAACAGGTAATCCCGAACTTCAAACTCAAGCTCAGGTCTTCAATGGCGGACTTTGATTTTGGCTTCAATCTTTGCAATTCCCGTGTGCTTTTCATCCCTTAGACATTACTGACCATGCTCGCATCTCCATTTTGCATCGACTTTGCTCGCATACCCTGAATCGAGTCCTCCGATTTAGCCTCCATAGCCGATCCTTGCCCAGCCAAATCGGGGCCGAGCGAGCTCAATCGGAGCTCGAGGTAAGTCTTCTGAACCTCCATTGGTGCTATTCTGTGACTGAATTTCTCTAATTTTGACTAAATCGTATGATTGAGCTTCCATGGCCGTGTTCGGTACTTTGTATGATGCTCGTGATTCTGCGAATAAGACGCCACGATCCTTAGATATGTTAAGGTAGAGACGATCGCGAGTCGATTAGAGTTAGTCTCGCACGATTTCATCATGATTCCACCGTAGGATCGTCGCCGGAGATCCTCAGCCGTCCATTCTGCCGGAGTCGCGAGGTTGAAGACGAAGCTGACGTGGCGCAGTCAACCGGTCAAACTCCTAGTTGGCATTCGGCCATTGGTCCACGTGGTGCCGAGTCAGCATGGCCGTTGGGTCTGTTATTTGAATAAAAAAGATCGGACGGTTCAGATAAATCGAACCTAAATTCTAGCGACCGTCCGATTAGTAATTAGGTTTATCCGAAAATGTTTTAAAATCAGAAAATCAAAATAAGCTGAAACGGTGTCGTGTAGGTTAGTGTTCGTGCGACGTCGTTTAGGTTAGTGAGAACCGACGGTTCAGATCGAGTCTCAATTTCTAATCGTGGCCGTAGGACTTAGTAAGTTGATCGAACGGATCAGGTCAAGTCTTCGTTCAATCTGGACCGCAAACTTTAGTAATTAGATCCAACGGGTATAGATCAATTACGTGGTTCGATAGAGACCGTCAGATTAAGTCCGAAAATCCAAAAAATAAAAAAAGATGAGACGGCGCCGTTTCGGCGCGAGGCCGGATCCGGGCCAGCCCGATCGCCGGGGGCCGTGGGCCGTGGGCCGGGTCACCTGACCCGGCCCGAATAATATTTTTTAAAAATAAAAATTCCGAAAATGATTTTAAAAAATAAAAAAAATCAAATCAAAATAAAAAAAAAATCAGAAAAATCTTAGAAAATAAAAAAAAATGCTAGAAAATTTCAGAAAATTCCAAAAAAATTGTGGAAAAATTGTGGAAAAATCCTAGACACTCCAGAAACCCCCAAAAATCGAGGGTTGACCACAGACAACTGGTCAACCCTATTTTTGGGTTTTCTTATCCAATTTCTCAAGATATGACGACATTACCCTTTAGGGGTAGGTCGCCTCTGCTGTGCATGATAGAAAAGGCCGATAATGTCAAGGTGAGAATTAGGGTCGATTAGACGACCAATTCTTAGGTTTGGGTTTTCGAGTCCCGCCTCTTTTCTCAAAATGACGATTTTGCCCTTTAAAGGGAAAATCGTCTTTCTTATCTCAATCGAGTTCTGAAAATTGCTTGAAGTTAGGGTTTGGGTCAGGTGGACGACCGACCCTAATATTTGAGATTTTTAGTTCTCATCTTTGTCCAAAATGACGACTTTACCCCTCCAAGGGTAAAATCACTTTTAAATTCCAGAAAAATCCTGGAAATTCCAGAAAAATAGGAAATGGATTGGATTGATGGCCAATCCTATTTCCCCTGTCTTCTGACTTCCCAATTCGTCTAAAATGATAGATTTACCCTTTTGAGGGTAAATTTTCTCCGAATTATTCAAAATTACGATTCTGCCCCTCATGGGCGAATCATGTCCAAATTACTCCTAAACCTTGATTGATACTTCTCTAGGCTAATAAGGCCTCATTAGGGATGCCATGTTGATTTCATGTGTTTTATCCGCATGTATTGGATCCTTGATTTGCGCACTTATTTTTAATGATTGTGAGTGATAGGGTAGATATTCCCATCTGCATGAACTCCTAGATTTAAGATCTGTACCCCACTCGTTTGTATGAAATCCTAAGATCAGATAAACCATTCAGCTTAGGTACCGAAAGGGCGTCAACTCTGACAGTTGACGTAACTAAGTCCCCGAACCCACTTCTCTGGTTTCCGCAGAATCGAATAGACCACTCCCAACTATTCGATAGGGTTTCCGATCGTACCCTCCACGAAACGATTGGTGGCGACTCCTTGGCATGTACACTTTTTCACATGTCACTAGACCGCACTGAAGGTCGACCACGTACATCCAGCAGTTGCGACTTGGGAAATGGGCCTTGGGAGAGGCCCGCGTCCGATCCAGCCAGCGATCGGGCGGCCCATTAACCCTCCGCGCTCGCGAGAGGGTCGCGACATGAAGGAATTGATCTCTGTTGGGACGATGAGGATATCTTAGACCTCAAACGCCCTAGACTTGAATAGACTATTCTGTCAAGTGTAAAATGTGTCAACATTATGATGCCTTTTGAGCATACTCATTTATATTGAATGTTACTTTGGACACATGTGCATGAGCATAGGCATGTTTTATCGATGCACAAAAAAAATATCGTCAAAGATTATGCTTCTTTTAATTCCATGCATTCTTTTGGAGAATAATTAAAAGAACTACTCACGTGAGATTAAGGCTCACAAAGTAGTCATTTTTCTCATTCATCAATATAAAATATGCAATTGGAAGGATCCAGTACTTTTCCTACCAATCCTGAAGAAATACTTACTTGTTATTCTTAAATAAACAGGTACACTCTAATCACGGAACTACCAAAGCATCATTTTCGTACCCGACTTAAGACGAGAATGGAACAACAGGAGTTGACTCCACAAGTAGGTCTGTTGGAAACCCAAATGACTACTATGGAAACTATGATGGCTGACATTAAAGCGATGTTAGAAGCCTCCCAAGCCAGGCAGACAACGACACCTAACCAAAACAACTCAGGTCAATCCTCAATACCCAATATGGCTGATAAAGAAATAACAGAAGATGCCCAACATGCCGTGGAAGACATCCGTATACCGAACGTCCAGTCACAGCCAAAGGTACCCCATGTTATCATTAACCTCGAGAAGGAGAAAAAAGGGAAACATACCATGAAAACTGAAGCTGAGGCTAAGAGAATAGCTAAAATCGATGAGTGTTTGAGCAGCCAGGGTTATAAGCTAGCTCGTTTTGACAAGATATCCCCTTTCGCCAAGGTGGAAACCCCTCCTAATTACAAAGAGCTAGACTTCGTGAAGAAATACAATGGGACGAGCTGTCCCCGCGCTCACCTCAAGTATTACCTGCGTAAGATGGCGCAATATTCGGATTACATTCCATTGCTGATGAATACGTTCCAAGAGAGTTTGGCCGGCGCTGCTCTGGCTTGGTTCATTGAGTTAGACCTTGACGTCTATGATGGATGGAAAGATCTTGCTGAAGATTTCTTAAGGCAGTATAAGTTTAACACTGCTACAGCCCCGACGATGGAAGATTTGTTACGAACCCTAAAAGCGAGAGGTGAAACAATCAGAACATACGCCCAGAGATGGCGAGATTTGGCGACCCAAGTAAAATCACCAATCCCGGAGGAGGAGTTGATCGACCTGTTCATAAAAGCACTTCCGTACGAATATTTCGACAGATTGAACACTTCAGGATGTCAAACCTTTACACACTTGACAAAAGTGGCCGAGAGACTCGAGTGGGCCTTAAGAGAGAGGAAGCCACATGAAACTTCTACGAGGAAGCAATACCCCCGAAAAAAGAAAGAGAGCCTAGACTCGACACAGCATTCATACCGGATTTCCATAAACCCAAGGTGTTCAATAACTCCAATCAGACCAAAGGAGGATCATCATGGTCAATGACAAAAGGGCAAGAGCCTAGGAAGAGGCCGTCTCAAAAGCAGTTTTCCCAGCCCCCGAGACCTTTATCCAAATTACTCTCGATACTATTAGAACAACACTTGGTGGCAAAAGAAGCCCCTAGAGCGAATCCTGTTAAATATTCAGGTTTTGATGAGAGCCAGACTTGTGTCTATCACATGGGCGAAAGAAGACACAATATAGATAATTGCTATATCCTTAAGCTGAAGGTTCAAGCCCTAATCGACAGTCAGATTTTGAAATTTGATGATGTAGCTCCGAACGTGCAAGAGAATCCACTTCCTGATCACCAAACAGTGGGTGCAATATTCGTTGATGAAGAAGGAAACCACATTGAGTTGAAGGTGAATGTACCTAAGCTAACTAGCATTCTAGCAATCGATTCATCATGTCCGAAGGAGAGAGAAGTGTCCGCTGACAGGAAAAAGTTATGTATCGCCAAGATGATGAGCTTGGGGATAATGTCGAGTATTACAGATGAAAGGTTCGAAGGAATCAAAACCTTTGTAAGCCTGGAATGGAACCAGTTCGTGGTTGAAACCGAGTAGGGAAGCATGTGGAATGTCCCGCATGAAAGTCTGGTACGTGACCTTGAGTTGATTATCAAACCAGAAGAAGAACTTGACGAGGATGAACTAGAAGCTACCAAGCGAAGTCTGGCAGATCGCAGATTTATCACTAAAGCACTAGAGAAGGGCGAAGTTATAGACATTCTAGGTGAAGATTCTGGTCGATACAACTTTAAAGTAAAATATTTTGCTCCCTCCAGTTTCTACCAGAGAATGAAGGATATCATACCCGATGAGTGGGGAGGTACGGACGATCCTGTTCAACCAGAGGTCCAGAAGGATGTGATAAAGCCTTTACAAAAGAACCCGAATCGCCATTCGGCCAGACGATAGATGACGAGCTTAGCACAAAGCAGTACTTCAGAATAGAGAAATCAAAAGCTCTGCGGCAAAGTTTGGTTGAACCATTCAAGGGAATGAGAAAATACCCGAAATTCGCGATGACAACGGAATCAAGTGATATTAACAGGCATCATTAGCTAGGATACGAAATTGTCACAAAAGACCTTGGCAACACTATGGCGATGATTGAAGCTGCTACGACTGTGGTAATCAAACTAAATGAGCTTGATAGCCTGAGTCAGGAAGAGGATTGTCTAATTAAACCTGTTGTGATTCGACTGCCAAAAAATGAAGCAGACGATAAAGCTGAACCAGAGGCATCTTGCTTGACGACGGTAACTATAAAAGTCCCTCCAGTAGAAGACTACGACCCTAAGGCAGTCCATTGGGACTATGGGACGAAAGAAGTAGACGTTGCAATGAGGTCTGGACGTTTTTACGCCCCAAGGGAAGGCAAATCCGAAAAGAAAGAAGTTTCGAAGGAAGACGCGGAAAAACTCATATCTATCTTAAAACCAGTGAGTTTGAAGTGATAGAGCAATTAAGGAAGATGCCGGCCCAAATATCTCTATTAGATTTGTTCATCAACTCAGAGAAGCATAGAGACGCACTGTTGAAGATACTAAATGAGGTGCATGTCCCTGAAACTATTAATGATGTGCAGTTGGGAGACTTTTTGGGGGCAATCCTTCTAAAAGACCAATTAAGCTTATCAGATGAATATTTCCCCATGGAAGGAAGACGGCACAACAAGGCTTTATACATTACGGCACAATGTAACGGAAAGAGAATAGCGCATGTGCTAATCGACAATGGATCTGCTTTTAACATCTGCCCTTTGGCTACATTAAGGAGTTTGGGCACCAAAGAGGAGATGATTAAGACTTCCAAAGAAGCCTTTAGAGCTTTTGATGGAATGAAGAAGACAGTAGTAGGCGAGATTGAGCTGGATGTGCTCATAGGCCCAACCAAATTCTCCATAAGCTTCCAAGTGATGGATTTGTCGAGCGCATTCAGATTCATGTTAGGAAGACCCTGGATTCATGTTGCTGGAACCGTACCTTCAAGTCTACATCAGAAAGTGCGATTCGTGGTTGATGGGAAGGTGATTACCATTCATGGAGAAGTTGATCTCCTTGCATATCAGAATAGCGCTATTCCCTATGTTGAACCGGAAATTAAGAAAGAAGTGAGCTACCATTCCCTAGAGCTAGTGGCGGTGGTCCATACTCCTGTGAGGGTAAAACTGAAAACTCCTTTTATCTCTGAAACCAACCTTTTACCAGCTAAGATACTACTGGCATATAGATTCAACCCAGGAAATGGTTTAGGCAAGCATGGTCAAGGAATCAGCGCTCCTCTGCAGTTAAAATTCAACGAGCACAAGATAGGCTTGGGATATCAAAATATTCGTATTGGTAATTCTACCTCTAAGATAGTAGGCCGAGGCCGAGGCAAGAGCTAGGGACGCCATGGAAGCCAGAAAAATTGGAAAGATTCCTACATAGGTTCTTCAGCCTGGAAAGGCAAATCTAAGATGTTCAGCAGCCCTTTGAACGAGTATTTCAGCAAAGACTCTAGGTGGTTGTCAGAATAAGATATAATTCCATCAGCAGAACTAGATCTGACAAACCCTTTTCTGGAAGACAACTTTGTGAATGTCATCATAGAGTGGCTGGGTGATTGTCGCGACCCTCCCGAGAGGCGGGTCATCCCTGGGCTCTCGAGGGCCAATGGGCCGCCTGATATCGCCTGATCGAACGCGGGCCACTCCCAAGGTCCATTATCCAAATTGCAAAGGCTGGAAATACGTGGTCGACCTTCGGTGCGGTCTAGTGACATGTGATATGTGTACATGCCAAGGAGTCGCCACCAATCATTTCGTGGAGGGTACGATCGGAAACCTATTGAATAGTTGGGAGTAATCTATTTGATTCCGCAAAAATCAGAGAAACGGGATCGGGGACTGTCGCGACCCTCCTAGAGGGGGAGGATGGCTAATGGGCCGCCCGATGTCGCCTGATCGGACGCTGGCCTCTTCCAAGGTCCATTACCCAAATCGCAACGGCTGGATATACGTGGTCGACCTTTGGTGCGGTCTGGTGACATGTGATATGTGTACATGCCAAGGAGTCGCCACCAATCGTTTCGTGGAGGGTACAATCGGAAACCCTATCGAATAGTTGGGAGCGATCTATTCGATTCTGCGGAAACCAGAGAAATGGGATCGGGGACTTTGTTACGCTAACTGTCAGAGTTGACGCCCTTTCGGCACCTAGGTTGAATGATTTATCTAATACCAAGATTTCATACAGATGAGTAGGGGTACGAACCTAAATCTATGAGTTCATGCAGATAGGAATGGCTACCCAATCACTCACAATCAGTAAAAATAAATGCGCACATCAAGGATCCAAAACATACGGATAAATCACATGAAAGCAGCATGGTATCCCTAATAAGCCTCTATTAGCCTAGATAACTATCAATCAAGGATTAGGAGTGATTTTAACATGATTCGCCCCGGAAGGGAAAAATCGTCATTTCAGATGAAGTGTGCAGTCAAAAAGACAGTGGAAATGGGATTGGCGATCAAACCCTTCAATTTCCTATTTTTCGGGAATTTCCAGAATTTTTTTGAAATTTAAAAGTGTTTTTACCTTTGGAGGGGTAAAGTCGTCATTTTAGGCGAAGATGAGAACTGAAAATCTTAAATATCAGGGTTAGTCACCCACCTGACCCAAACCCTAATTTTAAGCAATTTTCAAGATTCGATTGGAATAGGAAAGACGATTTACCCATTGAAGAGTAAAATCGTCATTTCGAAGAAAAAAAATGGACGAGATTCGAGAATCCAAGCCTAAGAATTGGTTGCCTAACCGACCCTAATTCTTATCTTGACACAATCGACTTATCTCTCACACACAGCAGAGGCAACTTACCCCTAAAGGGTAATATCGTCAATTCTTGAAAGAACGGATAAGAAACCCCAAAATAGGATTGACCAGTTGTCTATGGTCAATCCTCAATTTTTGGGGGTTTCTGGAGTGTCTAGGATTTTCCCACAATTTTTCTATATTTTTTTGAGATTTTCTAGGATTTTTTAGGATTTTCTAGAATTTTTCTGATTTTATTTTATTTTTTAAAATCATTTTTCAATTTTTTATTATTAAAATGTGATTCGAACAGAGTCGACCCGACCCACTCGGGTCGGAACCCGGCCCAGACCCGGACCCGCGCGTTCCACAGCCCAAAATGACGATGTTTCTCTTTTTTTTTTTATTTTCTGGTTATTTAGACTTGATCCGACGGTCCTTATTGAACTATGTGGCTAATCCACGGCCGCTGGATGATCTGACTAAAATCTACGGCCTAGATTGAACGGAGACTCGACCAGGGCCGTCCGATTGATCTATTAAAATCTACGGTCAGGATTAGAACCTAAGATTTGATCTGGGCCGTTCACCCTTACTAACCTAAACGACGTCGCCTACTTACTAACCTAAATGACACCATTTCGATTCAATTTGATTTTTCGATTTTAAAACATTTTCGGATATTCCTAATTACTAATCGGACGGCCACCAATTATTGGACACGATTAATCCTAGCCGTTGGATCTAATCCAACTCAGCCTAACAGACTAACGGCCGTGCTGACTCGACACCTCCGCGAACCAACCACAAGACGACACCTGGAACTTTGACTCGTTGACTCCGCCACGTCAGCTTCGTCTTCAACCTCTCGACCCCGGCGGAACGAATGGCTGAGCACCTCCGACGACGATCCAACGGTGGAACCTTAACTAAATCGCGCAATACCAGCACTAATCGACTCGCAATCGTCTCTAGTCTAACATACCTAAGAATCAGAGCACCCAATTCACAAAATCGCGAGCATCATGCAGAATGCCGAGTACGGCCATGGAAGTTCGATCGCTCGATTTACAACAAACCATGGCAATTCATTCACAGAATAGCATCAATGGAGGTTCAGAAGACTTACCTCGAGCTCCGATTGAGCTTGCATGGCCTAGATTGGGCTAGGCAAGAAGGAACAGGGCACGGCAATGGAGGTTGGATTTGGGAACTCAATTCAAGGTGTTAAGATAAAACCGATGCAAAACAGATATGCGACGATGATTAGTGATGTCTAGGGAACAAAACGTACACATCAAATGAAAGAATAATCAAGAGATGCGCGGATCGCCATTGATGTACAGTGAGAAGCTCACAAACGCATCTCACATGTTCCTGTAGTTTCAAGCGGCGCGGCCAGTGGCGATCGACTCCTGGCTGCTTGGGCGATCTCCTGATGATCTCTTTGAGCTTTGGTCTAGCCTGAAAAGGCCGACCGATTCTCTGCAAATCCGAGCTCCACCCTCGACAATGGCGATGGAGGGCGAGCTCTCTCTCATTCGTTCTCTCTCTCTCTTTTGATTCTGTTAAACTCACCTCAACCAACTGAACCAACCTCCTCCTTCTAGAAAGTCCATTGGCCTTTATACCTGTTTCGAATTTAGGCGCCGAGCGGGGAACTCCCATTAGCCTCTGTCACGTGCCTCCCATGCGCCGTTTGGCCGTCGGACGGTGACGGAATTCATTGGGTTTTCGTCCATGTCCATCAGGATCTCCGGCCTTCTCCATTTGGTGCGAATTCTGCACGAATTTGACCTGAGTTTGGTGATTGTTGACTTTCGCAGGTCCTACGTCTTGACCGGCCGATTATTCTCCGTTCCGGCGGCCATTGGTCAAGACTCTAGCATCAATGAACGGGGAATGGCCTGAGGAACAAAACCCCTCCTCAAACTCCTCCAATCGTGGATGTTTTCATCCTCAATTTTGCCATTGAAATCGAACTTGACACTGTTCATTCGCACGAGTTTTGAATTGTAATTTTTCAAATTAAACCCAAATTAATGGGAAATTTTTACAATTGCCTCATAATCGAATTTATGGCATGAATTTTATCTAAAAATATGGTTTTGCCTAAGGGTGAGCGGTTCCCGGTCCGGTCCGGTTCCCCTCAAGAACCGGAAACTGGATCAATAGTCCCGGTTCTCATTTTTCGGAACCGCGAACCAGACCGGCCACTCGAGAACCGGGAACCGGACCGGACCGTCGGTCTAGTCCGGTTCCGGTTCCAAGGAACCAATAAAATGACAATTCAATAAATTGAATGTCATTTGATGTACATTGAGAAACAAGCTTTACAAGAATTGGAGAGAATGCACCAGCCAGCATGCTTGAAAGTGAATCCTCTGTACATAATGACAGAACTTCTCATAGCTTCGTAAGCATAGCTAATTGCCCCAAAGGTTCAGTTTCATCAGTCAAGCTTGATCTGAGTCATTGCTGTCTAGTGCAACAGAGCTAATTCAAATTGTACGAAGGGGGAGAAACAGAACTAGCATACCTTGATTTATGTACTTCTCGTAAAGCTTACTCAATACTCAGCTCTGTGTAGTTTGAGTTTGTCAAGCCACTGCATCACAACAAGCGCGCACCGGTAAGAATCAAAACTAGAATCTTACATCAAAGGACATCATTTGGAAGACCCACATCTTGCTCATGAAAAATTGCACGTCAATTGTCGTCTGCCGACATTATACCGATTCTCGAATCACCCGGGATAAAAGAACATAAACACAAAATTGGAACTTGCACTGAATCGAGTCCCCGAGGACAGGTACATAAATATGGTGAGATATGTTCTTCCCCCAGTCTTAGATCGAAAACGAAGATCGAGTATCCAATCAAACAATTACCATTGTGATGCAACATTGACGATCAGCAGGACCTTCCCCTTGTACTGGCTGAGATCGACATCATTCCCCCTAGAATCCTACAACAAAAGAGAACATGGAATCAACAGAAAGTCATGCCATAACCAGTGACGACACAAGAGATCCATCAAACACCCGAACTCCAATACAAAACACAGTAAAGATGAGTCAAACATTAGAACGTCGCCGACCCAATCCCTCTCACACATCCCACTGCGAACACGACAAGACGAAACCTTTACGAGTGGGATTTAGCAAAATCGGCAAAAAAAAAACCCAACCTTGGTAGTGAAGTCGTGAACTGAGGCTTTCCCCGGTTGGCTCGTCATCGTACGATTCGATCCCAAAGCACCGAACTCGGATACCTTGCAACTGCGTCAACGGGGTGAAAGGAAATCCTTTTTTGGGTCGGCGGAGAAGGACGCGTATCGAGGAGGGATCGGGAACAGTCGGCTTCGAAATGCGACGGAGGAACTTTAATGGCGGAACTTTGGTTCTACGGAGAAGACGAACGGAAGAAGAACATAGCGTTTGATGACGGAAACGGGGACGAGAGAAGAGGCGAGAGCAGAGGAGATGAAGAGGCGAGAGAAAGCGAGAGAATGTCTGGCAGAAAGAAACCCTAATGAGTAATGACCGAGACCTTGAGAAAGGAGAATATTTTTGTCTTTTTTTATTAGAGACCGGGCGGTTCGAGCGGTCCGGTTCCGGAACCGGTCCCTGGAATCGGGAACCGGACCACCCGATCATCGGTTCCAATTTTTGGAACCAAGAACCGGACCAGATCTCCCTAAAATTCGGAACCGGACCACCGGTCCCTGTCCGGGCGGTCTTTTTTGCTCACCCCTAGTTTTGCCCAAAAGTTCATATCAATTTCAACAAAAATCCCAAATTTTCATTTAATTGGAATTAGGCAAATCATGAAATTGAAGGCTCAAATGATCAAATTGGACCAAATTACCTATGTCAATCGATTCAAAATGATGAAAACCATTGGGCAGTGTCTTCAATTTGTAATGGTAGTCCTTGAATTGAAAGTAATTTCAATTATGCCCAATTTCAAGGACTAAAATGTAATTAAGTGTACAATTTTGCCTAATTCATGCAATTAAGCAACTGTGCAAATAATTGGGCCAAATTGCAATAAGGGACAATTAGATTTAATGTCAAGATCCTAAAAAATGCCAGAATCGCAAATTAAAAGACTCAATTGACATTTTTTTACCAAATTCAATCATATGTGTAACAAAGGAACACGTAAAATTGAATTTAATTTTGAACTTTTTGTGAGGTCAAAAAGACAAAGAATTTGAAATAAAAATATTGACTATTTTTCCATATTTTTGTGACCTCAAATGCTATTTTTCTTGAATTTTCAAGTATTTTCCTAATTTCCAAAAATACTAAAAAATACGAAAAATATGAAAAATTATTTTTGTCAAAAATGGTCCCTTAGACTTGGCCAAGGCTACCAAAGTTGATTTTGTAATTTTTTGGCTTTTTATGAATTTTTATGAATTTTATAAGAAATAGCTAGAAAAAAGACTGATTCGGAATTAGGTGTCAACAGCTGTCCCTCTTTAAGAGGAATCTCATGAGAGGTTTCACTCAAAGATAGGTGACACCTAAAGTCTAGATCGACTCTACTGGGGAAAAGAAAAAACGAATCTTGACATTCAATCTTTCATGTCTTGTTGGTGAACGCTCTGTTCATTTCGTTTTAGCTAATGTGAGAGAGAGAGAGAGAGAGAGAGAGGGAATAGAGATGCTTGCCTGTCACTTACCTGCCTGATGCTCGTGCGGCATGCGCGGTGTATAGCGGGTTCAAGTGAATACCTAGGGACTCATTTCTTTTGTATGCTAGGGCAGTTAAACTCTAGCCCGTATGGTAGGCCAAACCAGAGTGGGATTCCTATTTTGACAAGAACCTATGAATGACGCACCCATTCTTTTAGGGATTGTCAGAAGTTTTGATCCGTATAGTGGATCAAACCATGAATAGGACTCCTTTCTACTAGAAACCTACGGATGAGGCACTCGTTCTGTAGGGATTGTCGAACATTTTGATCCGTCAGGGGGATCAGGCCATGAATATGATTCCTTTCTGCTAGGAACCTATGGATGATGCACCCGTTCTGTAGGGATTGTCAAACATTTTGATCCGTCAGGGGGATCAGGCCGTGAATAGGACTCCTTTCTGCTAGTAACCTATGGATGATGCACCCGTTCTGTAGAATTTGTCAAACATTTTGATCCGTTAGGGGGATCAGACCATGAATAGGACTCCTTTCTGCTAGGAACCTATGGATGACGCATCCGTTCTGTAGGGATTGTCGAACACTAAGTTGATCCTACACTTTGAGGAATCAACTAGGGCATATACAAGTGAGATGTTCCTAACTTTTAGGCTTACCAAATGAGCTATTCTGGGTTTAGGGATTACCTAGAACCTTACAGAAAGCTGGTTCTGAAAATTATCTTTTTGATATGTGAGGTGCCATTCTGGGATCTGGGGACTCCAGGTATCCTGCAGAAAGCTTGAACCTACAAAAACTGAAATCTCGCCGAAAGATGATTCTAAATATCGTCCTTTCGACATGTTAGGTGACATTCTGGGATCTGGGGACTCTAGGTATTCTACAGAAAGCTCAAACCTACAAAAACTCTGATAAGATTTTTCTAGGATTTAGGGATTACCCGAAATCTTGCAGAAAGACAATTCTGAATATTGTCCTTTCGACATGTTAGGTAACATTCTGGGATCTGGGGACTCTAAGCATCCTGTAGAAAGCTCAAACCTACAAAAAATTTGATAAGATTTTTCTGGGATTTAGGGGTTACTTGAAATCTAGCAGAAAGACGATTTTGAATATTGTCCTTTCGACATTGGAGGTGACATTCTGAGATCTAGGGACTCTAGGCATCCTGCAGAAAGCTCAAACCTACGAAAACTTTGATAAGATTTTTTTGGGATTTAGGGATTACCTGAAATCTCGCAAAAAGAAGATTTTGTAGTTCTTCATTATGAAGCAAAGTGTACTTCTTGGACCTAGGGCTGCCATGAGTCTCATAGAAGCTTAAACTTGAGAGTTCATTCCTCACTTGAAAAGATATTAGTTATCTTGAGGTAATGATAATTATAATGCAAGTAAAGGCTCATTTTAACCTTTACAATTATGCAAAATGACTTAGGACGCTGGAGGTTATCTAAAACATCTTAAAGCATGCGAGGATGATCAAGAATCCTTGTGAGGAAAATCCTTAGATCAAACAATTTGAAGCTTCCAACCAAAGCTTTCTTTCAAGCATTCTATTGGAATGTCTCTGTCAGAACGGGTTTCTTACTAATTTTTTGACTTGGTCTTTTCACAACAAGAGCACTCGAATTTCCTAATACCTTGTACTTGGGTTTTCGGGGCCGTTCGCAGCGTATACATTTAGATCAATCGGGGGGTCTTTACGGGACCGTAATGTTGAGCTTGGACATGGTTTCCGAAGGGGGACTCACTCTCTCAGTCAGGTCTTTTTTGGACACAAAATTTTCTTCATCTGCTTCGGGTTTACAAATCAAGAACCCTGCAAAAATGAGAAAGAAATGATCTTGCTCGAACTTCTTCGAGCTAAGCTTCAGCATTAAACCCTACGTTAACCCAAATGCTTTAATCGGAAAAGACTTCTTAGGGTTGTAACGCAGGTAGGATTAGGGTCTTGAAAAAGGCTTGTTTTTTGCTTAGAATACGTGAAGGGTTTAACATTGGTGATCACTGCAGGTTTGCTGCCGATCTGGTCTCTTCCGGTTCAAAGAGCGTCTTCAGTTTTTGAAGTGCACTGATAGTCTTTGGAGAGAATTGTCAGTCTTTGAAGTGCACATTTGTCTTTAGAGAACATCTCTATCGTGTTAAGACGGCGTCAACATCTTGTCTATACTTTCGTCATCCGAATGTGACATAACTTGGGAGTATCTTTCGCAGTCTAGCTCCCATGGGATTTCTTTTTACAACCAGATCTCACTAGTGACCTATACAAAGGTATCACGCCATCTTTTGGCAATTACAAGATCAACCAAATGATTTACCAGTGTACAAGTATTTGGAGGGGCATTGGCCTTTCTTTTACCAGGCGCTTTGCTTTTTCTTGATACCCAAGATTGGATTTTTCTCCCTCTTCTCTTTTTTTTTTTGTCTTTCGTTGAAATTACACATTTTCCTTTCTTTCGGGAACTAAGATTTTCAAATGAGTGTGCTAGATATACATGTTGAAATCTCAGCATTCAAACATTAATTCTAGAAATTTTGAACTCTTTCGCTCTTGAAGTGACGTCGCTTCCATCTTGGAATATGCAATGATCACCAACGGGTTTTGTGAAACGAACGTATAGGCTCAACTGGGTTGTGCAAAGGGTAAAAGTGTATAGGATAGAGAAACGAATGCTTTTCGTCATCTTAAAGTACCTGAATTACCATGGAAGTTAAAATGATAAGCAACACACGAAGATTGATGCAAGTCTGAGCAAGAGCATTTCTAACCATTTACCTCTTGATACTGCTGGACTTATCTCCAGTTGACCCCAATGTAGGGTGGTTCTTAACAGGGGTAAAGAATGCAACCGCCGTTCAAAGGGTTATCAATGGTCACCTGTAATGTTTAGGATAAAGAAATGAATGCATCCGTCATCTCAATTTATGTAATCGATGCGAATGGCCCTTATATCCTCAGATCCAGGCTTTCCTATCCTCACACCTCTCTCATCTCTTGAGTGTATGTAGGAAGTGTTTGGATTAGTTTGCCTTTCATCTGGAAGATCATCCCTGCTAGATAGTCTAAGCAAGCCATGTTTTTAGAAAAATCATTTTATTTTTCTCCAGGCATTTTATTCCACAGGAGATTTCAATGATGCATCATGTATACTTTGACCATGCTTGGACAACCTCCGGTTCTGACAGGTGTGCAATAAATGTCAGGGATTCATTTTTCAAAAACGAGATTTATTCCTAAGTTCGAGCATGTGACTGTTTATTCTCTTACTCTTTTCATCTTACAGGGGGTGAGAGACTTTACTGTGTTTCTCCTTTGTTGTCTTCTGTTTTCATCAGGCATTCTTGCATGTAGGATAGAATAGACATTCCTGTGAGTGAAAGATGATTTAACCCTTGATGTAACAGATACATATCACCTGGTTCTTGATGTTGAGGACTCTTATGTCTAGGGTTCCATTTGAATGAATCCGATTTTGAGTCTGCTTCTTGGAATCCTGCAAAACTGAACACATGCTAGCGTATGCATGGATGCATGATATGCTTATGTAATGACCGTCATGGCGATTCAGATCATTTCGAGACAAGCCACATAATCAATATCTGATTTCATTTCAAGAATAATACTTCTTCACAGCATCTGAATTTACAGGGTGCCCCAATTCTTCTCCTTCAGAATTTACAAGAATCAACGCTCCTCCTATGAGAATCTTCTTGACAATATATGGGCCTTCGTAATTCGGGGAAAACTTGCCTCCCGGGTGGACAGCATTTAGTAGAGTTTTCTTTACCACCAGGTCATTCACCTCAAAATTTCTGGCTCTAACTTTTCGATTAAATGACTTGGCCACCCTCTTCTGGTAACCATGACTAGGGGTGTGCATGGTCTGGGCCGGTCTGGTCCCGGCATGAACCCGGGGACCGGACCAATAGTCTGGCCCCCATAATTTCGGGACCAAGGACCGGACCGGGACCGGACAGGACCAGGACCGGCGGTCCGGTCCGATCCCGGTCCGGTCCCTGCCTAACCACTATAAAGCCTACTACTACGTTCAACCCTCTCGTGTTAAAGTTACTAGGCTAACTCAATGCACAAAGCTTCCGCTCGTGTGCAGTTCGACTGAAATGTAAGGCTGCGCATATTACACCCGAATTTGTCCAACCCTGAGAATGTCAAGAGGCTAAAATATAGTTAATTTAAAAATCATGCATGGTCCTGAGGATTTCATCATAACAAAAGTAATTAGAAGTCCTTTTCGCCACCATTTGAAAACATCATTTTAACGCTTTTACTAACACCAAAACTTGCAAGTAAATAAATAAGTCAGAGTTCATCCAAGGATGATCCTACTTTCAGGGATCTTCTTTTTTAAAAAAAAAATATTGCCAATCCGGTCCAGGCTAGGCCGGTCCGGTCCCAAACCATGAAACCCGAGGACCGGACCGCCCAGTCACTGGTCCTGTTTATTAGGACCGGGGACCGGACCGTCAACCTCAAGGACCGAACCAACCCGCCCAGGCCGGGCCGGTCCGGGCCGGTCCGGTCCAGTTTACACACCCTTAACCATGACCATGACATATCGCTCTAAGACGTTTCTCGTCTATCAAATTCAGATGTTCATATCTGTGTTTGGAGTATTCTATCTCGGAGAGTTTATCCTCTGATAAGATTCTCAAAGAGGGAACCTTAACTTCTATGGGCATGACAGCTTCCATCCCGAATACCATAGCATAAGGAATTGCCTCTGTAGAAGTTATGATCGAAGTTCGATATGCCATCAAGGCGAAGGGTAGCCTTTCATGCCAATCCCTATAATTCTCTGCAGTCTTAGCTAGGATCTTTTTGATATTCTTGTTAGCCGCTTCCACTGCTCCATTCATCTGTGGGCGGTAAGAGGAAGAATTAAGATGTCGAACACCAAAGCGGTCTAGTGGATCATCGACAATCTTGTTTTTTAGGTTGGACCCATTATCTGTAATGATTGCTTGAGTGTCGCGACCCTCTCGCGAGAGGTTTCGGGCTAACGGGGGTTAATGGGCCGTCCGATGTTGCATGATCGGACGCGGGCCTCTCCCAAGGTCCATTACCCAAATTGCAACTGCTGGATATACGTGGTCGACTTTCAGTGTGGTCTAGTGACATGTGATAAGTGTACATGCCAAGGAGTCGCCGAAAATCGTTTCGTGGAGGGTACGATCGGAAACCCTATCGAATAGTTGGGAGTGGTCTATTCGATTCTGCGGAAACCAGAGAAGTGGGTTCGGGGACTTAGTTACGCCAACTGTCAGAGTTGACGCCCTTTCAATACCTAAGTTGAATGGTTTATCTGATCCTTGGATTTCATACAGACGAGTGGGGTACAGATCCTAAATCTAGGAGTTCATGCAGATGGGAATAGCTACCCTATCACTCACAATCATTAGAAATAAATGCGCAAATCAAGGATCCAATACATGCGGATAAAACACATGAAAGCAGCATAGCATCCCTAATGAGGCCCTATTAGCCTAGAGAAATGTCAATCAATGATTAAAAGTGATTTGGACATGATACGCCCATGAGGGGCAGAATCGTAATTTTGAAGTATTCAGGGAAAATTCACCTTGAAAAGGGCAAATTTGTCATTTTAGATGAATTGGGAAGTCAAAAGATGGCGGAAATAGGATTGGCTATCAATCCAATCCATTTTCCATTTTTTTTTGAGAATTTTCAGGATTTTTCTGGAATTTAAAAGTGATTTTACTCTTAGAGGGGTAAAATCGTCATTTTGGACAAAGATGATGACTGAAAATCTCAAATATTAGGGTGGGTCGCCCACTTGACCCAAACCCTAATTTTAAGAAATTTTCAGGACTTGATTGGGGACAAGAAAGACGATTTTCCCATTTAAAGGGCAAAATCGTCATTTTGAGAATAGAGGCGGGACTCGAAAACCCAAGCCTAAGAATTGATCGCCTACCTGACCCTAATTCTTACCTTGGCATTATCGGCCTTATCTCGCATATACAGCAGAGGCGACTTACCCCTAAAGGGTAATATCGTCAAGTCTCGGAGGAACGGATAAGAAACCTCAAAAATAGGGTTGACCAGTTGTCTGTGGTCAATCCTCGATTTTTGGGGACTTCTAGAATGTTTAGGATTTTTCCACGATTTTTCCATATTTTTTTTGGAATTTTCTAGCATTTTTTATTATTTTTATTTTCTAGGATTTTTCTGATTTTTTTTATTTAAAATCATTTTTTGCTGGATTTTTTTTATTAAAAAAATTTTATTCGGGCCGAGTCGACCCGACCCACTCGGTTCGGAACCCGGCCCAGACCTGGACCCGCACGACCCCTGCGCCGAAACGACACTGTTCTCTCTCTTTTTTATTTTCGGATTATCGGACTTGATCCGACGGTTCCTATCGAACCGCGTGGTTAATCCGCGCCCGTCAGATCTAATTACTAAAACCCACGGCTCAGATTGAACTGTAGACTCGATCAGGGCCGTCTGATCAGACTACTTAAACCTACGTCCACGATTAAAACCCAAGACTCGATCTAAACCGTTCACTCTCACAAACCTAAACGACGTCGCCTATTCATTTAGCCAAACGACACCGTTTCTGTTCATCTCGAATTTCCAATTTTAAAAATGATTTTTGATATTCCTAATTACTGATCGGACGGTTACTATCATTTGGACTCGATTAATCTAGGCCGTCCGATCCAGGCTGACTCGGCCTAACAGACTAACGGTCGAACCACGTCAGCACAGCGTGGACCAATCACGAGATGCCACCTAGATAGTTGACTCGTTAACTTTGCCACGTCAACTTCATCTTCAACCTCGCGACGGTGACAGGATGAACGGCCAGGAGCTTCCGACGATGATCTAACGGTGAAACCTAGACTAAATCGTTCGAAACCAACGTCAATCGACTCGCCTTATCATCTAATCTCACATATATGGGAATTGAAGCACCTCGATCACTAAATCACGCATATCATGCAAAGTGCCAAGTACGGCCATGGGGATTCAATCGCTCGATTTACCTCAGATCATTGCAATTCAATCACAGGGTAACATCAATCAATGTTCAGGAGACTTACCTCGAGCTCCGATTGAGCTCGCTCAGCCTAGATTGGGCTAGGCAGGAATGAACAGTGGTCGGCAATGAAGGTTGGATTAGGAGACTCAATTCGGGATGTTCAAGCGAAGTCAATGCAAAATAGATATGCGATGATGGTTAGTGATGCTCGGGGAAGAAAACGCACACTCTAACTCGAAGAATCAAGACCAGAATCGTTTTTCGCCATTGATGCTCAGTAAGAAAGCTTGAAGGTCGAACTCACCTATTCCCGTGGTTTCAACGTGCGCGGCCGATGGCGATCAACTCCTGGGAGTTTGGGCGACCTCTTGACGACCTCGTGGAGCTTCGGTTTAGCCTGAGAAGGCCCAACCAGCGCTCTGCAAATCCGAGCTCAAACCTTCGACCACCGCGAGGGAAGGTGAACTATCTCTCTCGTTCTTTCTCTCTCTTGATTCAGTTTCTTCTCTTCGAACTGAATCCACTAACTGCCTGCTTCGCGAAGGTCTGTTGGCTTATATCCTTCTTTGAAATGTTGGCGCCGAACGGGGAATCCTCTGCCCACTTGAACTCACGTGCCTTCACGTGCCAAATGGCATGCTAACGACGACGGAGAAGCTAGGTATTCCGTTCAGTTTCATTAGGTCCCTCGACGAGTCTCATTTCGCACGAATTTGGCATGGATTTGAGTTGTGTTTGCTTTTGTTGACTTTTTGCAGCTTCAGAACTTGACCGGCCAATTGCCTTTTACTCCGGCGACGTCGAGCAGCGCCGCCGGTGTTAATTGATAGGTAGGAGTATAGGCAACAATACACCCACCATTGCGTGCTCGATTATCCACGAATTGGTCTTCAATTTGAGGATCGAAATTACCCTCAGAACTGTTCATCTGCGTGCAGGCTTAAGGAGGAAGACGATACTATTCTGGACCGGTTCGACCGGTCCGACCGGCGGTCTGACCGGTCTGAACCGGTCCCGACTTGCAATTTTCCAAATTAAACCCAAATTAGTAGGAAATTCTTGCAATTGGACCTCAGAATCGAATCTAGGGCATGGATTTTATCTAGAAATGTGGTTTTACCCAAAAGTTTATGTCAATTTCAACGAAAACCCCAAATTTTATTTAATTGCAAATTTGAGGATTGTGTAATTGAAGGCTCAAATGATCAAATTGGGCCAAATTACCTATGCCAATTGATTCAAGATGATGAAAACCATTGGACAGCATGTTTAATTTGCAATGATAGCCTTTGAATTGAAAGTAATTTCAATTATGCTCCAATTTCAAGGACTAAAATGCAATTAATTTTGCAATTGAGCAATTTGTCTGAACAATTAGGTTAAATTAAAATAGGGGACAATTAGATTTAATGTCAAGATCCTAGAAAATGTTAAAATTGCAAATTAAAAGACTCAATTGATATTTTTTTCTCAGATTCAATAGTACGGGTTACAAAGGAACACCTATAATTGAATCTGATTTTGGATTTTTTGTGAGGTCAAAAATGCAAGAGATTAAAAATAAAACTATTGGCTATTTTTTTATATTTTTGTGACCTCAAATGTTATTTTTCTTGATTTTTTTGAGCATTTTCCTATTTTCTAAAAATACTAAAAAATGTGAAAAATATGAAAAATTATTTTTTTTTGTCAAGAATGGTTCCTTGGGCTTGGCCAAGGCCGCCAAAGTTGATTTTGTAATTTTTTGACTTTTTATGAATTTTTTGTGATTTTTTTCAAAATAAAGCTAAAAAAGACTTGGTTAAAAATCAGGTGTCAACAGCTGCCCCTCTTTGAGAGGAATCTCGCGAGAGGTTTTGCTCAAAGACAGGTGACACCTGAGTCTGGACCGACTCGATTGGGGGAAAGAAAAATGAATCTTGACACTCAATCTTTTTTGTCCCGCTGGTGAACGCTCTGCTCCTTATTCTTTTGCTGACGTGAGAGAGAAAGTAGAGAGACCCACCTGCTTTTTACCTATTTGATCACCTGCCTGATGCTCATGCGGCATGCGCGGTGTATAGCGGGTTCAAGTGAATACCTAGGGACTCGTCTTTTGAGTATCCTAGGGCGGTTAAACTCTAGCCTGTATGGTAGGCCGTACCAGAATAGGATTCCTTATACTTGACAAGAACCTATGGATGACGCACCCAGTCTCTTAGGGATTGTCGGGGTTTTGATCCGTATGGTGGATCAGACCATGAATAGGACTCCTTTCTGCTATGAACCTATGGATGACGCACCCAGTCTCTTAGGGATTGTCGAACATTTTGATCCTTATGGTGGATCAGGCCGAGAATAAGACTCCTCTCTGCTAGGAACCTATGGATGACGTACCGAGTCTCTTGGGGATTGTCGAACATTTTGATCCTTCAGGGGGATCAGGCCGAGAATAGGACTCCTCTCTACTAGGAACCTATGGATGACGCACCCAGTCTCTCAGGGATTGTCGAACATTTTGATCCTATATTTTAAGGAATTAACTAGGATTTATACAAGTGAGGTGTGCCTAACCTTTAGGCTTCACCAAATGGGCTATTCTGGGTTTAGGGGTTACCTAGAACCTCACAGAAAGCTCATTTTGTCAGAAATTTTCGATCCTATATTCTAAGGAATTAACTAGGATTCATACAAGTGAGGTGTGCCTAACCTTTAGGCTTCACCAAATGGGCTATTCTGGGTTTAGGAGTTACCTAGAACCTCACAGAAAGCTGACACTGTAAATTGTCCTTTCGACACGCGAGGTGTTATTCTGGGATTTGGGGATTCCAAGTATCATGCAGAAAACTTAAACCTGCAAAAACTTTGATAAGATTCTTCTGGGATCTAGGGGCTACCTGAGATCTCGCCGAAAGACTATCTTGAATATTGTCCTTTCGACAGTGAAGGTGATATTCTAGGATCTGGGAGTTCCAGGTATCCTGCAGAAAGTTCCAACCTATAACACTGGCATCTCACGGAGAGATGATTTCTAAAGATTGTTTTCTTGACATGGGAGGTGACATTCTGGGATCTGGGTACTCTAGGCATCCTACAGAAAGATCAAACCTGTAATACTGGAATCTCACACAAGGAGATAATTTCAAACATTGTCCTTTTGACATTGGAGGTGACATTCTGGGATCTGGGTACTCCAGGCAACCTGCAGAAAGATCAAACCTGTAAATTTGAAATCTCACAGAGGGATGATTTCGAAGATTGTCCTTTCGACACTGGAGGTGACATTCTGGGATCTGGGTACTCCAGGCATCCTGCAGAAGTTTAGACATGTTAAACGTTTCTCACCAAGAGTGATACAAGCCATTTTAGGAGCCGAAATCATCAAGAATCTTGCAGAAGCTCCAATCTGAAGATTTTCTTACCAAAGGCACATCAATGGTCTTTAAGTGATATCTGACGTCAAACTGACAGCACTTTATGACTTATATCAGAGTCATGAAAAATTTCAATGAATGCATTACGATGCTGGAGGTTATCCAAAACACCTTGCGACATACGGAAGTGATCAAAAATCCCTTGTGAGGAAAGTTTGAATCAAACAATCTGAGATTACCCACATGAGTTTGGTTAAAACGTCCATTGGAGTATTCTCATCAAAAAGGACTTCTCACCGTTTTTGAGATAATGGTCTTTCACCAAGAATGCACTCGAATTTCCTATCAAACCCGCGCCTAGGGTTTAGGATCATTCGCAGTGAATACACCTCGATCGATCAGGAGGACTTCCAAGGGACCGCAATGTTGGGTTTGGTCAACAGTTTTCAAAGGGGGACTTGCAAGCAAGTCAAGGCTTTCAAAGAGAAGTCTTCAATGTCTGCTCCAGGTTTACAAGTCAAGAAACCTGCAAAATGAGAAAGAAATAATCTTGCTCGAACTTCTTCGGGCTAAGCTTGGACATTAAACCTTATGTCAATCCAAGTGCTTTAATTAGAAAAGGCTTTTCAGGGTTGTAACATGGGTAGGATTGGGGACCGAAAAAGGCTTGTTTTTGGCCCAGAATACGCGAAGGGTCTAACATTGGTGATCACTGCAGGTCTGCCGTTGATCTTGTCCCTTCTGATTCAAAGAGTGTCTTCAGTCTTCGAAGTGCGCATTTATCTTTAGAGAACATCTCTTTCATGTTGAGACGGCGCCAACATCTTGTTTATGCTTTCGTCATCTGAATGTGACATAATCTAGGAGTATCTTTTGCAATCCAGCTCCTTTGAAATTTTCTTTTACAACCAGACCTCACTAGTGACCTATACAAAGGTATCATGCCATCTTTTGGCAGTTACAAGATCAAACACACGGTTCACAAGTGTACAAGCATTTGGACGGGCATTGGCCTTGCTTTTACCAGGCACTTTGCTTTTTCTTAATACCCAGAATCGGATTTTTCTCTCCTCTTTTTTTTTTATCTTTTGTCGAAATCCCTCATTTTCTTTTCTTTTGGGGATCAGAATTTTAAAATGAGTGTGCTAGATGTACAGCTTGAATCTCAGCATTCCAACATTAATTCAGGAATTTTCCACAAATCCAATATTTTGAACTCTTCTGCTCGGGAAGTGATGTCGCTTCCACCTTGGAATATGCAATGACCACCAACGGGTTTGTGAAACGAACGTATAGGCTCAACTGGGCTATACAAAGGGTAAAAGTGTATAGGATAGAGAAACGAATGCTTTTCGTCATCTTAAAGCACTTGAACTACCATAGAAGTTAAAATGACAAGCAATACGCGAAGATTGATGCAAGTCTAAGCAAGAGAACTTCTAACCATTTACCTCCTGATACCGCTGGACGTACCTCCAGTTTGCCCCATTGTGGGGTGGTTCTTGACAGGGGTAAAGAATGAAACCGCCGTTCAAAGGGTTATCAATGGTCACCTGTAGTGTTTATGATAGAGAAACGAATGCCTCCGTCGTCTCGATCCATGTAATCACTGCGAATAACCCCTACTTCCGTAGGTCAAGGTCTCGCTGTCCTTACCACTCCACTCATCTCTCAAGTGTGTATAGGACGTGTTTGGATCCAGCTCGCCTCTTGTCTGAGAAAACATCCTTTTAAACAGTTCTAAACAACTCTTGTTGGAAAAGTTCATTTCGCTTTCTCCAAAACTTACTCTCAAGGGGATTTATGATGCACAATGCATATTTCAATCATGTTCAGATAACCTCCAAGTTTAAACATGAATGCCAATGACATGACTGTGAGAATTTTGCGTCTTTCTAGACATGAGATTTGAATGCATGCTAGATTCCAAGAAGCCTTCAAGTTCTAGCGATAGGGATCCTGACAGTCTTAAAACCTAAGAGATTGGGAAATGAATACTTACCTGCCCAGCGTGGCTAGGGATCCCTGAAAAATATAAAAGGAATATGTTGGTGTACACTCTCAAATTTCAGAAAATTAGAACGATACACCTTACCCTTGATCATGCGTTCCAATGGGAATCCATAAATTCATGCAAATCTGACCACCACGCCGTTAGGTCTCCTTGATCATGCATTCCCATCTGAATGCCATGCGTAGATTACATAAATCTGCCATTTTGACCTATGGCGATGATGCCTTCGTCTGATTGGGGCGATGAATCCTGCTCAATGGCTTCATTCATTTTGGAGCGTGCCCCTGTGCCATTCTTTGCAGTTTCCTGCTCTTCGTTTTGCTGTCTGCTGTCTTCATCAGACATTCCTGGGATTTGCCATCGAGGATCTTGCTTCCTTGGGTCCTGCAATATCAAACACATGTTGATGTATGCATGGATGCATGATATGCTTATGCAATGACTATTATGATGACTCGACTCAATCCGGGATGAGTCATATAATCGAAATCTGATTTTATTTCAAGGGTAATACTTCTTCACAGCATCTGAGTTTACAGGGTGCCCCAGTTCTTCTCCTTCGGAGTTTACAAGAATCAATGCTCCTCCAGTGATAATCTTCTTGATAATGTAGAGGCCTTCGTAATTCGGGGTGAATTTACCTCCCGGATGGATATTACTCGGCAAAGTCTTCCTAATTACCAAGTCATTTACTTCGAAATTTCTGGTCTTGACCTTTCGGTTAAACGTCCTGGCTACCATCTTCTGGTAAGTTTGTCCATGACAAATGGCTTTAAGGCGCTTCTCATCTATTAAATTCAACTGTTCGTATCTGTGTTTGGAATACTCTGGCTCAGAGAGTTTACCCTCTGACAAGATTCTCAAAGAGGGAATCTTAACTTCCACAGGTAGAACTGCTTCCGTCCCATACACCAGACTGTAGGGAGTTGCCCCTGTAGAAGTCCTCATTGACGTTCGGTAAGCCATTAAGGTGAAGGGCAGCCTTTCATGCCAATCCCTGTAGTTTTCTGCTGTTTTAGCCAAGATTCTTTTGATATTTTTGTTGACTGCTTCCACTACCCCATTCATCTGTGGGCGGTAGGGGGATGAATTCAGATGTCGAATACCAAAGTGATCCAATAGACCATTGACATTCTTGTTGTTCAGGTTAGACCCATTATCTGTGATGATCGCTTGAGGGGTACCATACCGAGAGATGATGTCTCTTTTGACGAATCTTGCCACATTTCTTGCAGTGACATTCTTGTAAGAACTGGCCTCTACCCATTTCGTGAAATAATCAATCGCTACCAGGATGAAGCGATGACTATTTGAAGCCACAGGATTAATAGGCCCTATCATGTCTATCCCCCACATAGAGAAAGGCCAAACTTCAGACATTTGGTGTAGTTCGTTTGGGGGTGCATTGATTTTATCACCATATATTTGGCATTGGTGGCATGACCGGACATGCTGGCAGCAATCTAATTCGATGGTCATCCAAAAATAGCCAAGCCGCATGATATTCCTGGCGAGGAGGTGGCCGTTCATGTGAGGCCCACATATACCTTCATGGATCTCTTTCATGAGAATATTTGCTTCATTGGCATCTACGTACCTCAACAGAGTAGAGTCAAACGACCTTTTGTATAGAATTTGTCCGCTGAGGAAGAACTTGCTGGCCATCTTGGTTATGTATCTCCGGTCTCCTGGGTGGCATCCTTCATGAAACTCTCCTTTTGAAAGATAATTCTTGATGTCGTAATACCATGGTTCCCCATCAAATTCCTCTTCGATTAGCATACAATAAGCTGGCCTTTCAACTATATTGATCCTTAGGGGTTTTATATCCAACCCTCCAGTTGTTTGTAACATTGAGGCCAGGGTGGCTAACGCATCTGCAAATTGATTATGAGATCTCGATAGGTACTCGAATGACACTTCTTCAAATTCGAGTGTTAATTCTTCAAGGTACTCGTGATAAGGGATGAGCTTTGCATCTTTTGTCCTCCACTCTCCCTGTGTCTGTAAAATGATGAGCATGGAATCTCCAAAAACTTGCAACCTAGGTATCTTCATGGAAATGGCCAATCGTAGGCCTAGAATGCACGCCTCATATTCTGAGATGTTGTTGGTGCAAGGGAAAGTTATTTTTGCGGCCACAGGGTAATGTTGATCATCAGGGGATCTCAGTACTGCCCCAGTGCCTGCCCCTGATAGATTAATAGCACCATCGAAATACATGACCCACTTGTCTTCCGCTAAGTTGAGAATTTGACCTTCTGTGCTTGTTACTTCAGGAGACTCACCGCTTGACGGGTTTTCTGCTAGCATGTCAGCTATAGCTCTTCCTTTTACTGACTTCTGTGGAGAACACTTGATGTCAAATTCAGACAGCATCACTTGCCATTTTGCTAATTTCCCAATTAAAGCGGGTTTCTCCAGGAGGTACTTGACAGGATCGTTCTCTGTTATGAGCTGAATGTGGTGGTGTAGGGTATACTGCCTCAGTCTACGAAGTACCTATACCGCTGCTACACATGCCCTTTCAACTGGTACACATTTCGTTTCAGATGGCGTGAATTTCTTACTCAGGTAATAGATGGCCCTTTCTTTACCATCTATCGGGCTTGTTTGGGCAAGTAAGGCTCCCAAGGATTCCTGCTGTATAGTCAGATATAAGGTCAATGGGTGACCAGGAATTGGTGGCACAAGTACCGGCGGTGTGATCAGATAGTTCTTGATCATTTGGAATGCCCTGCTGCATTCAGCATCCCATGTTACTTTCGCGCCTTTCTTAAGCAATTTGAAGATTGGCTTAGCCACATCAGACATCTGATTGATAAATCTGGCAATATATTTCAGTCTCCCCAGAAGGCTTCTCACTTCTCTTACTGTGGAGGGAGTTGACAGATCGTGGATAGCTTGAATCTTTGAATGATCAATCTCAATGCCCCTGTTACTGACTACGAACCCAAGAAGTTTTCCAGATCTCGCCCCAAACACACATTTGTTAGGGTTCAACTTCAACTTATATTTGCCCAGGCGCTCAAATAATTTTCTTAACACCTGTACGTGATCCTGCCCTTTCTTGGATTTGGCGATCATGTCATCGACGTACACTTCAATTTCTTTGTGGATCATATCATGGAATAATGTGACCATGGCCTTCTGATAGGTAGCCCCGGCGTTTTTTAATCCAAAGGGCATGACTTTGTAGCAAAAGTTCCCCCAGGGTGTGGTAAAAGCAGTCTTTGGTTTGTCTTCTTGTTTCATGAAGATTTGGTTATATCCCGAGAATCCATCCATAAACGAGAACAATTCATAACCTGCTGTGCTATCCACTAACACATCAATGTGAGGAAGTGGAAAATCATCTTTTGGGCTTGCTTTATTCAGATCTCGGTAATCCACGCAGATCCGAACTCTTCCATCCTTCTTCATGACGAGGACTATATTTGCAATCCAGTCTGAGTATGGGATAGCTTCAATAAAGCCTACCCTAAGAAGTTTCATGACTTCTTCCTTAATTTTGTCTTCCAACTCGGCCTTCATCCGTCTGCTGCCTTGCTTGACAGGTTTGATACTAGGATCTGTGGGTAAGGCATGCTCCACGATCTTAGGATCTAGTCCTGGCATATCAGCGTAAGACCATGCAAAAATGTCTTGATATTCTTTCAATAACTCTATGAACTCGAGCCTTTCATTTCGGGATAAATGCCCGCCGATCTTGACCTCTTTGATATTCACGGAGTCTCCTAGATTAACAATGATTGGTTCTTCTGAAGCAGGAGGCGTCGATTCCTCAAAGGCATTCCAATCTCTGCGGATAGACGCATAACCCTCGTCTTCATCTTCCTCAATGCTATAAGAATGGTTACTGGAGAAATCCGAATCTCGTAACAACCTGGTATGCATGTTCGAGATGATATGCCTGAAATGTCATGAGTATGGTTAGTTCGCACTCCATAAGAATGACATGCATGATCATGGAAAGTCTTTTCGAAAGAGTTTTCGAAGTAGGTACAGGTATAAACGGGACTAATCCTCATGTCATTGGATATCTTGGCCCTAAGGAAATCTCTTTGGAAATCAGGAATCATACGGTAAATCAGGCCTCAAGCTTCTGTGGAGAAGACTAGTATCATCATTGGGCTGATTCGTGGTTCCATAGGTCCTTAACAAAATATGTATGGTTTTATTGAATTCAAGATGGGCCGCATTACAAGATGTGCTATTTGGACCAACGGCCGGAGATCCAAAGGCGTTTCCCTATACGTACAATAAGGAAAGAAAATGCGACAAAATGCAAAAAGTTCTAAATGCAGTATTTAAAGACAAGGGAAGAGTCTCGTTACTCAGAGGAAGTGGCTTTATCACTTAGCCACTCTATGACGGTATTCACATAGTTGTCTTCCATAAAAGGATTTGTCAGATTTGGTTCTATCGGTGAAGTGACATCTTCTTCAGACAACCATTTAGAGTTCTGGTTGAAGTAGGTATTTAAAGGATTATTGAACATTCGAAATCTGCCTTTCCAAGTTGGAGAACCGATGAACGAATTATTCGGGCTGTTCCGGCCTCCCAAACGTCTCAGGCCTTTGCCTCGGCCTCGGCCTGCTGCTTCCGGGACAGATTCATTCATGCGATACTTCTGATACCCCAAGCCCCTTCTATGCGGGTTAGCTTTTAACTGCAGGGGGCATTTATCCCTTGAATGTGTTTGCCCAGGCCTTTTCTAGGATCACACCCATATGCCAGTAGCATCTTGGCTGGTAAAAGATTGGCTTATGAGATGTAGAGGGTTCTCAACCTTGTCCCCACCGGGGTATGATCTGTGGCTACCAATTCTAGGGAATGATAGCTCGCTTCTGTTTTCACTTCGGGTTCAACATAGGGGATGGCACTATTCTGGTATATCTGGAGGTCGACTTCTCCATGTATGGTAATCACCTTCCCATCCACAACAAAGCTTACTTTTTGATGCAAGCTCGAAGGGACGGCTCCTGCTGTATGGATCCAAGGCCTCCCCAGCAAGAATCCGAATGCACTGGGCAGATCCATTACTTGGAAGTTTATAGAGAATTTTGTCGGGCCAATGAATACGTCTAGCTCAATCTCACCCACCACAGTCTTCTTCATTCCGTCGAAAGCTCTCACAGCCGTTTTGGATGCCTTAACCGTTTCCTCATTGATTCCCAAACTTCTTTGGGTAGCCAAAGGGCAAATATTGAAGGCTGATCCATTGTCGATCAATACATGTGCCACTCTTTTCCCGTTACATTGCGCAGAGATATATAAGGCCTTGTTGTGCCCTCTTCCTTCCATGGGGAAGTCCTCGTCAGAGAAGCTCAATTGGTCTTTTAAAAGGATCGCCCCCACAAAGTCCCCCAATTGTACCTCGTTAATTGATTCATGGACATGTACCTCGCTGAGTATTTTCAACAGTGCGTTCTTGTGCTTCTCTGAGTTGATGAATAAATCTAGCAAGGATATTTGGGCTGGCATCTTCCTCAGCTGCTTTATTACTTCGAACTCGCTGGTTTTGATGATTCATATGAGCTTTTCGGCGTCTTCCTTAGAGACTTCCCTTTTTTCGGATTCGCCTTCCCTAGGGGCATAAAACCGTCCAGACCTCATTACCGCGTCTACTTCTTTAGTCCCATGGTCCTAATGGACTGATTTAGGATCGTATTCTTCTACTGGGGGACTTCTATAGTTATAGTCGTCTGATAAGACGTCTCTGGTTCAGCCGTGTTGTCTGCTTCTTCTTGCGGTAATTGAATCATAACAGGTTTGACTAGGTAGTCTTTCACCCCGCTCATGCTATCAAGTTCTTCCAGTCTGATTACCACTGTCATAGCGACTTCGACCATTGATATGGTGTCGTCAAGCCTTTTTGAAAAAAGTTCTTTTACGTCCTTCGAGGTCTCTGGTTGAGAGAGATCATCCATACCTCCCCATCCGTCTGGTATGATGTCCTCAATTTTCTGATAAAAGTTGGGAGGGGCTGAATATTTCACTTTGAAGTTGTACCCCCCAGAATCTTGACCAAGGTTGTCTACAATTTCGCCCTTTTCAAGCGCTTTGGCCATAAATTTGCGGTCCGCTTGACTTCGTCTCTTGGCTTCCAGTTCGTCCTTTTCGAATTCTTCTTCTGACTGAGTGACCGGCTTGAGACTGTCTACCAGATTCTCGTGTGGGATACCTCAGGTGCTACCCTGCTCAGTTTTGATCACGAAGTAGCTTCCTTCCAAAGATAAAGAAGCTTCAACTCCTTCGAATTCTTCATTGGTGATATCGGACATTATCCTTAAGCTCATCATTTTGGCAATGCATAGTTTCTTTTCATCTGTAGAGATCTTTCCTGCTTTTGGGTATGACGAAGCGGCTGCTAGCAAGTCGGTCAGCTTAGGCACGTCTACCTTCAGCTTAAGGCAGACTTCCTCCGCTTCAGTAAATATCGCTCCTACTGCTTGATGATCTGGTGTCGCGACCCGTCCGAAATTTTCCCCCGATCCGACGGTGCGAGGGATTGAATTTCGTTTGTGTGACGGGCGAATGGATTACCGATCGCGGCCCCCACTCTGAAATGTGGATCGCGGGCCTTGGATCGGCGCCGGCCCTCCCAGGCCCATACCAAATAGCGGCGGAAGTATTTTTCAGAAGGATTCGACGATAAGAGTCGATCGCTTTCGACCTTCAGTGTGGTCGTGGTGGCATGTGCAACTTGTGCATGCATTTGGAGTCGCCACCGGTCTTTATTGGAGGGTAGACCGGAAACCTTACTGACCGATTGGGAGAGGTCGATCAGTTCTGCGGAACCAGAGATTTTGGGTTCGGGGACTTGGTTACGTCGGTGTCATTACCAACGCCCTTTCGGTACCTAGCGCGAGTGATTTTCCTAGCTAAGAGTTCATGCAGGCGCAATTTTAGGTGAGGTAGGCTTGATTCAGGGTTTCATGCAGATTGGAAGACTGTTCCTATTAATCACAATCAATTTAAATGAAAGCGCAATCAAGTACATAAATAAATCACATCAATGCACATCAATTCAAATCATTGGCTTCCTAATATAGCCATAAGGGTTTAGGGAAGATGTGATTTCGGACCAAGGGTAAAATGGGAAGATTTGGGGACGATTGGCCCGAAGGGCAAAATCGTCAATTTTGGAAGGTTTGGATATCGAATTACCCAAAATATTCCATGGCCAGTTGTTTGTGGCCATTTCCCATTTTTAGGAATTTTTTGGAATTTTTTTATTTTTCTTCAATTTTTGGAAGACGATTCGCCCCAAAGGGCGAAATCGTCATTTTAACAAGGGTCGGGGTTCAAAAACACATGGGATGAGCCTTGGCCAGTTGATTGTGGCCATTTCCTATTTTTTGGGATTTTTCTAGAATTTTTAGAACTTTTTGGAAGGCGGTTAGCCGGAAGGGCAAAACCGTCATTTTTGAAAAGACCGAGGGCCGAAAGACCCGAAACAGGTTGTGGCTAGTTGAGTGTGGCCATTTCCTATTTTCTGGAATTTTTTAGAATGTTTCTGAATTTTCTGAATTTTTTTGAATTTTTTATGATTTTCTATTTTTTTTTATTGATTTTTGAATTTTTTATTATTTTTTTTATTATTTTCTGAATTTTTTAATATTTAAAAATATTTTCCGGGCCAGGTCAGACCCGACCCGCGCCTCGCGGGCGCCCGGCCCGACCTTACGGGTCGGCACCGGCCTAAAACGACGCCGTTTTGATTTTTTAAAGATTCTCCTATTTTTTATTGATTTTTCGATTTTTTTATACATTTTATTTAATTATCTGAAAATCCCTAGATCTAACGGTTCCTATTGTGCCACGTGGCTTCATTTCATGCGCCCGATCTTTGACTTGATCGGACGACCCACAGAGAGCCACGCGGCCAAATCTAAACCGTCGGATCAAATTAATTTATTTATCCGAAAACCATTTATTTATTCTGAAATTCATTTTTTTAAAATTTTTCAAAAATTCCAGATCGCGACACGTGTCACGATCGGGACCGTCCATTTTTATTATTTGACAAAACTCGGACCGGCCCCACCGAACTGACGTGGCTGCCCACGTGGCATGCCACGTCAGCCTTTGACATTTGACCGGCCGGAGGGTCGCCGGGGAAGACGATGAACAGTGTCAAACTCCGGCGACCCTCGCCGGCACTTCGCCGGAAAGCCCAAACCGACGTGAAAACGTCGCCGAATCTCCCTTGTTTTGAAAGTAAACTAATCCTCATCAGGTCCAAACCAACTCATGACCATCATATACCAAAAACCACGCCGGAAAACGGCCCAAAAAGTCCCTCACCCGAATCGGCGCCGGCGAGAAAATTTTGAAATTGTTTTTTTGTTCAAACTGGATTCTAGTCGTTCGTTTGGCATCTAAATGGGTCAGAGGAACTTACCTGAGTTCCCTCGATGGTCGGGAACCTCCATTTGCGCCGGACCGAGCTCTCGGCTCGGGTATACCTCGAGGAGCTCCGGTCGTGGTTTTCCAACGTAGTTTGATGCAAAATAAGAGTCACAATAGGTTTAGGGCTAGTTCTAAAGGAGCTTAGAGATGAAAAACGTGACAAATAAGGATCGGGGACCCTCGGCCGAGACTAGAAAATTCAAAGCTCAACGAGGCATTTTATCGAACACATGGCAAGCACATCCGTGATGGCGGTCGGAGGGGAAGAACTGACCTGTCCGGGGCTTGTTGATGGCGACGGAGACCTTGGCGACGACCGGTAGACCGTCTAGGAGGGCTTGGAGTGATCGCCTCTCTCCTGTTTTTGCTCAGAAAATTTCTTTCTCTCTTTTTTCTTCCCCCTTGGTGCCATGGCCGAGACCTCTATTTATAGGGGATTTTGCCTATTATTTTATGGCCGCCGGCGACCCCCACCTCCGCCATTGTGTTGCTTGTCGACTCAGCTCCACTTTCTCCTTCATGGCCGACCACTTTCGCGCGCTGAATCAACCTTCATTTTCCCTCCAAAGTGCGCCACTCAAGCTGTTTTGGGTTCGCCGGCCATTTGCAGACCCGGTCGGACCGGGTCGGGTCGGATCTGACCCGACCGGCCCGGTTCGACCAAATCGCCCAAATTGAGCCCCAATTTGACCTCTTTTTATGAAATTGATGGCAAAATCGGAATCCTTGACATGTTTTCTATCAAATAAGGGTATTTTTGTGAAACAATTGATTGAAATTTAATGAAAACCCCAAATTGCCCTTAGGATCCGAAAATGATTTTCGCCTAATCGGAGGTCCAAACGACCAAATTAGTCCAAATTGAGGCCACCAATGGATTCATCATGATGAAAAACATAGGGTAGAGGTGTTTAATTTCAATGGGTATGCCCGTGTGAGATTTAATTTCAAAAATTGTGAAACCGGGGACTAAATTGAAAGATTTTTATGCAATTAAGCCCTTTTGGCTAAAATTGATCAAATTGGAGGTCAAATTGACCCAATTGCATTTCGATACTTTAGAGTCCAATGTCATAGCTTATAAAAACCAAGAATTGAAAATTAAAAGACTCGAAAAGGATTTTTTAGGCTCGGTTCGGGATTATGTTTGTGAAGGAACTCCATGAATCGAGACAAATTTCCCTGATAAAAAGTGAAAATATTAAAGAGGGAATTAAAATAAAATTTCTGAATATTTTTGTGTAATTTTCTGACCCCGGATGGTATTGTTTCTGATTTTTTGGGTATTTTTATAATTAAATAAATTCGAAAAATTATTAAAAATTACGAAAAATATTTTTTTATTCAAAATTGGTTCCTGAGGCTAAGTCAAGGCTTCCAAAGTTGATTTTGTGATTTTATAATGTTTTTTGATATTTTTAATTAATTTTAAAGAATAAAAATCACAATAATAGATGGTCAAAAATCAGGTGTCAACAGCTGCCCCTCTTTGAGAGGAATCTCGTCAGAGGTTTCTCTCAAAGACAAAATAACACCTGAATCTTAACCGACTTGACTGGGGAAAAGAAACGCTATGACATCGGACCCTTAAGTCTTTTGATGAATGCTCAAATTAATCACCGGTTTACTCTTGCAATTCGAACATGGGCCGGAGTGAGAGAGGCTTACCTGAAGCTCACCTGTCAGATGCTGCCGGTTGTGACGACTTTTAAGCAGATACCTAGGACTCGTCATTCAGAATATCCTAGGGAGATTAAGCTCCGACCTGTGTGGTAGGTCATACCATTATGGGACTCCTAACTGGTAGGAACCTGAGAAAGGCGCATCCCACGCTGGCGGATTTGCCAAGGAATTTGATCCTTATGGTGGATCGGACCTTTGCGTTGATCCTTACGGCGGTATTTACCAATGAGTTGACCCTTGTGGCGGTTTCTACCATATTTGACCCTTTAGGCGGTATCTACCTGGATTTGACCCTTGTGGCGGTTTCTACCTTGAATTGACCCTTTAGGCGGTTTCTACCTTTGATTTGACCCTTTAGGCGGTTTCTACCTTATTTCGACCATTTAGGCGGTTTCTACCTTATTTCGACCCTTTAGGCTATACCAGGGGTTTCACTTCTCCATTAGTAGTTTCTGGTCCGCTATACCATGGTCTTCAATTTTCCTTTCGTAGCTTCTGATCCGCTATACCAGGTTTTTCATTTCTTCCTTCGTGGCTTCTGACTCACCATACCAGGTTATCATTTCTTCCTTCGTGGCTTCTGACTCACCATACCAGGTTTTCCTTTCTTCCTTCGTGGCTTCTGACTCACCATACCAGGTTTTCATTTCTCCCTTTGTGGCTTCTGACTCACCATACCAGGGGTTTCTTTTCTTTCCTTCGTGGCTTCTGATTCACCATACCAGGTTTTCATTTCTTCCTTCGTGGCTTCTGACTCACCATACCAGGTTTTCCTTTCTCCCTTCGTGGCTTTTGACTCACCATACCAGGGGTTTCTTTTCTTTCCTTCGTGGCTTCTGACTCACCATACCAGGTTTTCATTTCTTCCTTCGTGGCTTCTGACTCACCATACCAGGTTTTCATTTCTTCCTTCGTGGCTTCTGACTCACCATACCAGGTTTTCATTTCTCCCTTTGTGGCTTCTGACTCACCATACCAGGGGTTTCTTTTCTTTCCTTCGTGGCTTCTGATTCACCATACCAGGTTTTCATTTCTCCCTTTGCGGCTTCTGACTCACCATACCATGGGCTCATTTCTTTCTTTGAAAAGGGGTCCTAGGACGAGGGTTCTCCACGTCATGCTAGGACTGCCTAATTTTTGAAAAGGGGTCCTGGGACGAGGGTTCTCCACGTCATGCTAGGACCACTTGATTTTTGAAAAGGGGTCTCATGACGAGGGTTCTCCACGTCCGATGAGACTGCCTGATTTTTGAAAAGGGGTCCTAGGACGAGGGTTCTCCACGTCATGTTAGGACTGCCTGATTTTTGAAAAGGGGTCCTGGGACGAGGGTTCTCCACGTCATGCTAGGACTGCCTGATTTTTGAAAAGGGGTCCTGGGACGAGGGTTCTCCACGTCATGCTAGGACCGCCTGATTTTTGAAAAGGGGTCTAAAGACGAGGGTTCTCCACGTCTGATAGGACTTTTTGATATTTTGAAAATGGGTCCTGGGACGAGGGTTCTCCTCGTCCGCTGGGACTGTTTGATATTTTTGAAAATGGGTCTTGGAACGAGGGTTCTCCACGTCCGCTGGGACTGTTTGATATTTTGAAAAGAGGTCCTAGGACGAGGGTTCTCCACGTCATGCTAGGACTGCTTGATTTTGAAAAAGGGTCCCGGAACGAGGGTTCTCCACGTCTGCTGGGACAGTTTGCCGACTTCTTTTGAAAAAGGGTTCTATCCTCATCCCTTCTTTTGAAAGATCTCGAAATTTGTCGGGAATTCAGTTTTGAGGCAGCGAAAGATTTTATCTTAACAAAGCTTCACTTGGGTCTGTTGAGGCGACATTCTGGGAGCTGGGTTCTCCAGGTATCCTGCAGAAGTTTGAGCCTGAAAGATTTTTCTTCACCAAGAAGACGTTAGTAATCTTTGGGCAGACTACGGCTGTCCATTTGACAAAAACCGTATGACTTAAGTTTTAATCGTGAAATGTGCAGTTTGATGCTGGAGGTTATCCAAAGTATTCTTGCATCATGCAAATGTGATCACAAATCCCTTGCACATAAAATCTGGATCAAAAGTTTGAAAATTCCAAAAAGAGATTATTCAAAACATCAATTGGAATATTTCTCGACAAGGAGGTCTTCTCACCTGTTTTGAGGTAATGATTTTTATAGGGGATGCACTCAATTCCCTACTGACATGTGCCTAGGTTTTAGGCTCATTCGCAGCGCATACATTTTGACCGGTCGGGAGGTCTTCCACGGGACCGTAATGTTGGGCTTGGTTATTGGTTTTCAAGGGGGACCCGCTTTGGAGTCGAGGCTATTGAATGAAAGTCTTCACCATCTGCTCCGGGTTTACAAGTCAAGAACCCTGCAAAATGAGAAAAAAATAGTCTTGCTCGTACTTCTTCGAGCTAAGCTATATGTTAACCCAAGTGTCTTAGTCAGAGAAGACTGTTTCAGGGTTGTAACATTGGTAGGATTGGGGACCGAAAAAGGCTTGTTTTGGCCCAGAATTCGTGACGGGTTTGACATCGGTGATCATTGCTGATTTGCCTCCTGTCATTTCCTTTCTGCATTTTTAGTCTTTGAGGCGCGCAATTGATTTTGAGGTGTGCACCAGCTCTTTAGAGAGCGTCTCTTGTTGCATTCAGAGACCGACTCTCTCTATGTCTTTGTTCTGTGTTTTTGGATTTGGCTTCTTCAGGAATTTCCTCTTTTCCCATCCAGGCTTCATTGTGGATCAATCAAACAACTTACACAAACATCTGCCTTGCTTTTACCAGGCACTTTGCTTTTTCTTGATGCTAGGGATTATTATTATTATTTTTTTCTTTGAAATCCCGGTTCTTCTCATCCTTGATGGGATCATATTAGACATAGAAAGTCCAAACATGCTTTAAATATCAGCCCGGGAATCCTCTTCGTAATCTCCGAGTCTTGAACTCTTCCATTTTTGAAGTGGTGCTGCATCTGTCTTGGAATGATCACCAATGGGTTCATGAAATGAATTTGCAGGCTCAACTTGGTGTTGACACCTGATTTTTTTTTTACCATTTATTATTGTGATTTTTATTCTTTAAAATTAATTAAAAATATCAAAAAAGGTCATAAAATCACAAAATCAACTTTGGAAGCCTTGGTTTAACCTTAGGAACCAATTTTGAACAAAAAATATTTTTCGGTATTTTTAATATTTTTCGAGTTTATTTAATTATAAAAATACCCAAAAAATCAGAAAAATACCATTCGTGGTCAGAAAAATACCTAAAAATATTCGATAATTTTGTTTTAATTTCCTCTTCAAGTGTGTCACTTTAAATCTCAAAAATTCGGCTCGGGTCAATATGTTCCTTCACAAACATAAACCCGAACCGAGCCTAAAAAAAATCATTTTCGAGTCTTTTAGTTTTCAATTCTCACTTTTTATAAGCTATGACATTGGATTCTAAAGTCTTAAAGTGCAATTAGGTCAATTTGCCCTCCAATTTAATCAATTTTTACCAAAAGGGCTTAATTGCACATTTTTCTTTCAATTAGTCCCCGGTTTCACGGATGTATACGTATGCTCTACGTATTTATACGTCATACATATTTATACGTTATGCATATTTGTACTGTTTGGTAACCTCTTTAACTCTTGTAATAATAATAATGGTTATTATTTTTAACACCTTTGTTAGTGCCTTTTTTTTTTTAGCATTTTTGTATTGTGAGTGCTATTGCTAGTGCTATTTTTAAATAGCATTTTTTGTATTATAAATTGTGAGTGCTATTGTTAGTGCTATTTTTAAATGACATTTATTTATCATAAATTGTGAGTGCTATTGTTAGTGCTATTTTTAAATGGCATTTATTTATCATAAATTGTGAGTGCTATTATTAGATAGAATTTATAATTGTTAGTACTATTTTTAAATAGCATTTTTGTATTATAAATTGTGAGTGCTATTGTTAGTGCTATTTTTAAATAGCATTTTTGTATTATAAATTGTGAGTGCTATTGTTAGTGCTATTTTTAAATGTCATTTATTTGTGAGTGCTATTTTTAGATAGAATTTATAATTGTTAGTGCTATTTTTAAATACAATTTATTGGAAGGTATTTTTGGCTATAAAAGGATGGCAAGAGTTTTGAGGTTGAGGGGGAGAGACATTTTGTAGAGTGTGCAAATTTTTGAGAGCTTAGAGAGAAGAACACAAACACTCTCTATATTCTCATAATCTTGAGTGAGCAAAATATACTAAGTTCGGAATATTGATTCCGCATATTGCTAGCACAATTGTTGTGGAGTTATTAGTCGTCTCCCCATTCGTCAATTGGTGGTGCGTCCGAACTAGATGCCTAACACTTGTGGAGGCTGAGATCGAAGAACATCGAACCGACACCTCCGTTCAAACACGCTACGAGAGGTAATCTATTTACTCTCTTTGAGACTTTGTGATTTTTTTCGATTGAAATGCACGAAGTACGCCTCTGGAGATACATGTATGGGTTGTTATTTATTTCCGCTACGTGTTACGTGGATCCCAACAGTGGTATCAGAGCCAATCCTTAGGTGTTTTCGTGCATTTAATTGATTTTTTGCAATTTTTGCAATACTATGGCCAATATGTATTAACGAATTGTTCGTCTTACATGGCTAATGGAGATTGATTATTTTATATGATAAATTAATCAACGTAGCAAAAATTGAGACTAAATCAATTTTGAATCGAAAATTTATGGCTATCTTATTTTACGTAAAAATTCTGAATATGATTCAACGTAGAATTTTTATTGTGCCTTCCTAAGTTTTAAATTGTGAATTTATTACTTACGTGAAAGGGTGGTGATCATGGAAAAATCCATAATCAATGTGATTGATGTATATATGAATGTATGATGATTATTTATATATTTGGGGTTGTAATTATTAAATGGAGGCTGCGTACTCCTTTTATTTTTCGTGTAATCTTTATTTTTAGCATAGTCAATTGTTGATGTAAATGCTACGAGGATTACGTGGGGGAGCCTTTTAAGTCGGCGAGCTCTTTGGAGCCCAATTCTTGAAGAGTTCAAGAAACCAAGAAGAATCGAAGAGCGGCTCTCCGTTATTAAAATATTAAAATGATTAAATGTGGTCTCATTGGCTCGAGACCTATTAAATCATAATTCCATGATCACCACGTAGGATAGATGTTTATGTGATTGACATCTATTTATTTATTATGATTACGTGAGCATGTTAAACTGGTTAATGTGCAAAGTCAGACTTACCTCACCCAAAATTGCGCCTGCATGAAATCCTAGTCAAGAAAATCACTAGCGTTAGGTACCGAAAGGGCGTTGGTAACGACACCAGCGTAACCAAGTCCCCGAACCCAAAAAACTCTGGTTCCGTAGAACTGATCGATCTCTCCCAATCGATCAGTAAGGTTTCCGGTCTACCCTCCAAGAAAGACCGGTGGCGACTCCAAATGCATGCACAAGTTGCACATGCCACCACGACCACACTAAGGTCGAAAGCGATCGACTCTTATGGTCGAATCCTTCTGAAAAATACTCCCGCCGCGATTTGGTATGGGCCTGGGAGGGCTCGCGCCGATCCAAGACCCGTGATCGGTAATCCATTAGCCGCGTCCGCTTTCGGACGGGTCGCGACAGCTGGCGACTCCACTGGGGACCTTTGTTCTAGAACCTATGGTTCTAGACCTCAAGTGGACTTAGGCCGTAATTAAAACGTTGAGTGATTTTTCTAACCTTGCAGGCGCTCTTGAAGGTGAGGTAAGTCCGCTCATGATAGGGGTTATATGTTTTTGCAGATTGGAGAAATAAGGGGTGTAGTCCGTGATTAACATTGTCTTATGCAGGTTGGGCGTAGGAATGTATGTTGTGTGGATGATTTGAAGTGCTGATTGATAAACTGCTATGCATGAATTGCATTGTGATGATCACAACACGTGGACACACACAACCGCGCCTAAAACCCCGGGCGTCGCCTATAGGAACACAATAGAAGGAATTGAAAATGGAATCTCCGTGAGGAAAAACGCGGGGTAATCCACTTTTCAATTCCGCTCGCTTCGAACTATGGATCGAGTCCCAATGCAACGATAGCTGTGCAATGGAATCGGCTCTTTCTAGAACTCGAAGTGGGAACCTTAACCTTAGGTGCCAAACCCTCTGATTTTTAGAAGTTCACCATAACTTGTCTCATGCTCATGTCTTTGGGCGGTTGGTACACCTAAAACCGCACATAAGTCGACGAGTTTGGTTGGTAAGACTCTCTATACCTCGAATCTATTACAGTTCATATAAATATAGGCATTTCATTCATTGCATTCTGGTGATTAGATTAAATGCCATTTCAAGGATAGATGTGTGTGTTTTTCCCAAACGTCGTTGATAGAAGACGAAGAGGATGATATCCCATGACAAGCACCGAGTGAGCAACAAAGGAGCCTACTATGGACATTATTGAGATATCGTCCAATGAAGATGACGAGTTGGGGTAAGTGATCCGGAAGTCACAGATCGAACTTGGGGCATCCTTAAACGTTAGGATCACATTCCTTTGTTTAATTTTCCATTACTAGTCCTCTTGTATAGGGTTTATTTTTATCGAGGCTTTCTCTATCTCACCCCTTAGAGTGATTGTATTAGGGATCTATTGGTGTATACATTTAGATGGAACTTGGTTGCATTTCTTTTGACAGGTCATGGGAATGTGATAGTGGCATTTTCTCTAATCATCCGAATACTCCCAAGTCAAGTTTATAATTCCTTTAGAGGAAATTAAAATTGGAAATCTTGCACGACCTTTTTGGTCGTATAGGGTAATCCAACCCCAATTTCGCTAGAAGGAATTATACACTTGAATTGGTCCATGCATGTTTTACGTCGTTGGTAATCCACGATAATTGATCGAGAACATCGGCGTTGTTTTGAATTTAATGACGAGATAGATGTCCAAATTACTCTCGTTCTTAACAAAACGGCCTTGATTTGGATGCCGTATCTTCAATTAAATTTAAAACACGTTATTATGCCTCGCACTTTTGAGTAATTCGTTCCTCTCGAAATTGATCAAAAGCGATTATTGTGAATTACATTCCTTTCAATAGTATGCTTTCTTTCGAGGAATATTGATAAAAACTTTTCGCGCAAGATTAAAACCCTTGTAAAAGTTCTTGTCCTTATTAATCATGGGCAAGCATAGGATTGAAAGGGGTTTTTGATTTCTTTTTCAAATTATTCCTTCTGATTCTGTCTTTTTATTTGCAGGTAAAAAAATAGGTAATAGAGAGAAATCTTTTCCTGGACAAGTCTAAGGCTATTATCTCATCTGATCATGAGCGAGTTATAAAATCAGGACATATTTGCTCGGCTTATTGATATTATGGTTCGGCTCACCCAAGTTGAAGATGTTCGGATGCTCGAAGAAATGAACCATACAGAAGTTAAAACACACACACAAGAGTTCTCATTTATTTTGCTCAGTGGAGGGTTTTCAAAAGCAGGTCATACAATTCGGGGTAGAAAAGTAAAGCCGAAGTGAGCCCTAATTAACGACACGAAGGAGCCCAACTGACCCTCCATGTTATTAATGCTCTGCTCATACTCCCAACTCCGCATGTCGTGGTCGGCAAGCCTGAGGAGAAGACTTTTGCATTCTCCCTTAACTTCGGCGACCCTGGCCTCATGTTCTTCGGCGATTGTTTCCAGGTCTCGAACCAGTCCATTCCCGCGAGCTATGTCCGCGGTTATTTTGTCGAGCCGTTCTTCCTGCCAGTCGCTCTGAAGCCTCAACAGGACATTGCGGCGGTCATGCTCGCCGGTGGTCAGGGATAGGGCCAATTGCTCCACCAGATTTCTCCTCTCGCGAAGCAACGTCGCGACCCGCTCATTAGCAAACTCGACGGCCTTTTTGTAACTATCGGCCAGATAGTTGGTCAGCACCAAATGATCAGATCGATCCTCATAACGAGCTCGCAAGACGCGAGCCACGAGAACCTCCCGATTAGCAGCACGGTAGGCCTCTAAGGAGTGTGCAAAGAGAGTCGGGAAAATTCTATATTCCCTCCCCAGTGTGGTACCTTCGAGAGAAGTGGTATCAAGGTCCTCGAGCAGGACACGGATTTCATCCTCGGTCGCAGAATGATCGGTTATGTGTGCGTAACCGCGACCCAGTAGGTTATAAAGCTTTTCCCACTGGGCCAAGACATCAGTTGAAAAAGTGCGTACGGGGGAGGATGCCATTTGCGTTGGGTTGGCTTGAGAATAAGACGAGGCTAACAGAGAGTTTAGAAGGAAGAAGCTGATTATGCGAGAACGTTAACCTTCCATACATTAATTCCTCATTTTATAGCAACTCGAGGATGATGAAGGGTCTCAGTAATAATGCTGGTAGAGCCCAGTTAGGGGGTAAAGCAGGAGATCCCCTCACGTGAACCATTGGATTCATCTCGGTCCGCGATTTCCGGCTTATCAATTAAAAGATGTAAAAAGATTTGTCGGGATCACCATTATTAGAGTTAGGTGGGAGGTAAGCGCAACTATCGAAAAAAGCCCTAACAGGATTCAGCACTCACATCACGTTGAAAAGCTAAGCGAGAAATTCAAGGTCTTGACGGGGAGCGTTTGCCTAATGATTTTCTTTCATGCTTGAAGAGCGTCTCCTAAACATACAAAGTCACTCGAAGAAAAATTTATAGGGAGTGAGCATACAGGAGAGAGTAGAGAACTCTGAGTGGGCAAGAACCAATCAAACATTTCTCAATCCAACATATTTAAGAGGTTACTGTCAGCTGCTAGAGGCGACTGACTCAAAAATCTCAGAAATTGAACTACTGAGTGATCTCGAAGATTCCAAGACCAAGTCTAACACCAAAACCATGGAGCCCAACACTTCTGGCAACGGAAATCAAAATCACGGCGACGACGACAACGACATCCACGATGCTCAACTCGGGAAAAGAAGACGTCCTCACCAATACTCTCAGGAGGAAACCCAAATGCTGGAAACCCTCTTCAGTAAAAGCCCTCACATGAAAAAGAAGTGGAGAATTGAATTGAGCCGAGAGTTGGGGATTAATCAGTCGAGGATCCAGTTTTGGTTTCAAAATAGGAGATCCAAATCGAAGGCTCAACGCAAACGTCAGGTGGTCGAGATTTTAAAGGAAGAAAACCAAAAGCTGCGAACAGAAAACATGAGGTATGAAGAAGCTCTCAATATTACCGTTTGCCCTCATTGCGATAACCCCATCGCCCTCGGTAAGATATTCCCCGATAAGCCTCACGCAATGATTGAAGACGTTCATTTACCACCCTACTCCCTCGGGGCATCTCCTGCTCAACCAGATTTTGCCGGAGTCACGCATGAGCAGGATGATCCTACGAAGACGATACAAATGCCTCCTGGGGGATGGGATTTGCATCGCTTTGATTGGAGCTACAGTTTCAAAGAGCTGGATGTTACCGCCGACCAGCTCAAAGCATATCAGCCTCATGCACAACAATTTTCGATAGGGTCGGATCCTGCTAGAGATGAGTTAATCAGTCGTCAAGCCATCGATGCAATTTTGGGCCACGATAGGAAGAGGTTCGCTTGGCCCCCTGAACTGCATTTCAGATTCCTAGACGTGGTTCACCAAATGGGGATCGATTCAGCAACTCCGACACGCATATTTAAGGCCATGAGTGTACCGGGGCTTAGTAAGGAACTGGTCAGGAATCACCTTGCTGCCTACAGAAAGCTATTAAAACAGCGTCGAGCAGAGCTAAGCCGAGAGGAATCCGTCTCGAGCTCAAAAGCTAGGGGGGACCGCCATTGTAATGCTCAGGCATCAGGAGGTACCCGGCCAAATTTAAGCATCAATCAAGCTAGCAACCCGACCACCGGCAAACTGAAAGCTGATCAGAATGTCCTTCCGGGCCATTTCAACACTTTTCAAGAGCACGTGTCGCAAGTACAGCGAGTGCGCACTCCTCCATTCGAGCAGCAGTCGGCTGGTGCTCTGCCTGCCGCTGGTCAACCCACGATAGACAATTTCTTTGATGATGGGCTCGATGCCTTGTTCAATCAATGGGAAGCTGGCATGCTTGGACAACCATGATCCAGCACCTGACTCGGGGCACGATGGGTTGGTCGCTACGATCACCCATAGAAAGAAGAACATGTTCACGAGTGGATCACTCTTTTTATCCATTGTAAAGTTCCTATGGGAACATTTTTCTTTAATGGCTATAGTTAATTATGTATGAAAACCAACGCTATCGACGAACATCGTCATACTCGGTTGCGATGATCCCTTGTTAGATTAAGTCTGAAACCAGAGACGGTCTTTAAAATTTTGAGTGGCCACGAACTCATTCCTCACCAAGCGTCCGGGATGCTGAAATGAAGAGTAACAGCATGCACAGGGAAAATGCCACTTTCGTTTGAAGGATGAAAAAGGGGTTGAGAGAAGATCATAGCGTTAATTCCATTGGAGCTAAATGAATTAAAAGGAGTCATTAATTACGGGTCCACCGTTGTTCCCCACGTTCTCGGGCCTAGCAAATCATAAAAGGGCGCCGAAAGATTGTAGACCCGCCACTTTGAAGACTGAACTAGGGGACAAGCGCAATACTCGATGAAACCGAATCAATGCAAGAGAGTTTGTGATCCTATCACGAGGAAAAAGAAAGGGGGAATACAGACGAGGAGTAATTGCAGGGTCTCGGGAGGAGTGCTTGCTTGCTGGCCTTCATATGCAGCCTGAAGGATGGTTCTAGGACACGCACAATCACTTGAGAAAATTTCTAGAGTGAACAAACACGTAAGAGCGAATAGAGAAAGCTGAGTGAACTAGATCAGCCCGAGATACTCCGATCCATCATGTTTAAAAGTTATTCCCATCTGCTAGAAACGCCCGACCTGGACATTTCCGAGCACGAACTGCTGGGAGACTTTGAAGATCCTGGAGCTGAATCCTGCCCGAAGGCCATAGAGACTGACTCCTCCAGCGATGAAATTCTAGGTTTCAGCTACGAAGAAGGAGTATACAATGATGACCGGAGTCGGAAAAGGAAGCAACTACAACGCCACACTCCAGGCCAAATCCGAGAGCTCGAAGCTTTCTTCAATGAATGCCCCACTCCAAGCAGACAACAGAAAATGGAGTTGAGCCGAAAGATAGGATTGGAGCTTTCGAAGGTCAAGTTTTGGTTCGCCAACAAACGAACCCGGGTGAAACAGCAATACGCAGACCATGAGTTACTGGTCCTGAAGGGGGAGAATGAGAAGCTTCAAGCTGAAAGCACGAGATATAAGGAAGCTCTGACCAAGGCCACCTGCCTTAATTGTGGTAATCCTGTTGTCCTCGGCGAGGTGTTCCTCGATGAACCATCCCTGTTGACGAATAACGCTCAGCTTTTACCGTATTCTCCACAACATTTTCCGACACAGCCAGATACCGTTGGAGATCTGCATGAGCAAGTCAACACCATAGGGTCAACACCAACACCCTCTGAGAAATGGGACCTGAATCATCACAGGTGGAGTTCTCCCAATGACGAACTCGCTGTCGCAGCCAGCCAATCCAAAGTCGGTGAGTCCCTCCCTGGACAACTTTTGAAACGACTAGATCCCGTAGAGAATAGCTACCGAAGTATTGACGATATTTTGGGTGATAAGAGAACAAGGTTTTACTGGACCTATGAACTTCACACCAAATTTGTTGATGCGATTCGAGAGCTGGGAGTTGATTCGGCTAGCCCATTACGCATACTCGAGATTATGAATGTGCCGGGGCTCTCTAGAATTAACGTTGAGTCTCACCTCAAGTACTATAGGAGATTGCTAAGGGATGGAAGGATAGCGTTAAACCATCATAAAGCCGGTTGGAGCTCAAGTGCTGGGCAGAATTACAACCACGATGATTGGAAAGCCGAGAGCACCCAACCGTGTTTCAGCAATGACGGGACTGACAGTCGTGTCAGCGACTCTTCTAACCCAAATCAGAATGCTCCGCCGAGCTATCTCAATACTCCTCAAGAGTATATGCCACAGTTCCAGCACATAGGGATTCCTCAGTTTGAGCGCGAATCAGTCATTAATGCTATTCCTGAAGCGGATCTGGCATTGGTAGAGAGTGCACATATGAACCTGCCGGTCATCGGAGGAAGTTCCAATTCGAGGGGTCAAATTGCTCACGGCGAGAGCAAAGAGAGGAATCCCCCGCCTGCAGTCGACGACACCCAATCTGGGCACCAAGGGCTAAAAAGAACAGGTGATTTCCTTGATGAGGAGCTGGACACTTGGATCAATACTCTTCGGGAATGTATGTCACAACCCCAACAGGGCAATGATGAAGGTTCCAGCTCAAAGACTCCAATCCCTCACAACGAAGGCAATGAAAGAAATCTGCCCCCAACAATCGTTGATACCCAACTTGAGCATCAATGGCTCGAAGACCCGAGCAATTTCCTTGGCGATGAGTTCAATCTTTGGCTCGATCAATTTGGAGCCGAAGGACCACCGCAGTGGTGACGCAAGGCCGGTGATCAAACGTCTGATGCAAGGCATGGCTACTCGATGAAAAATGCTTAGAGGAAAGGGGTTGAATACTCCTATTGAATATGTTGTTGATCGTACTGTAAGGTTCCCACGGGAACATCTTTCATTAATATCTAGAACTAATTGCGCGTGAGTGTCAACATCACCCTTTGAGCATCTTCAAGCCGAGGGCCGTGGATTAATCACTTAATCCGTGGAGCAAGTTCCATGAACAATGACTATCACCCGCGGAGCATAATGGGATCTACCCCTTCAATACGAAATACGTTTGGCCGCGAAGCCACCTATTTGGTAAAACGATGTATCGTTCCTAAACGATCTTCAATCGAATACCGAAGTAATGTCTCATTTCTTTCCCTTCTCAGATGATAAACGTGGATAAATCACTCAAGGAGCCATTTGTTCGAATAACAGAACAGACGTTGCCCAACTGGGGGCAGATGAACCATTGATGTTGCAAACACTCCAAGAATGGAAAGGCGGATTTGATAGATGTTGTTCATATCAATACGCAACATCAGAACGGGATGAGAACCAAGAGTAAAGTTGTATCGTTCCAATTTGTCTTGAATTTGAGAATGTGAATTGATACTCGTTATTTATCCTTGACAGGGGAATCGCCTTACAGACGAACAGGTTTTTACATCCCATGTACTACTCGTTAGAGTACATGACCAAGGGTAGGATGTATCGTTTCGATTTTTGAAAAATTCGTGAACCTACAATGATATGCTTCTTTTACATTTGCAGGGATCCGCAGCTGCGACGGACAGGTAAGTATCCCTTTTCCCAGTTAGCGGGAGATAAAAAATGTCAGAATCCTTTCAACCGGCATAAAGATTTCCCAATGCATCGATATTCATGATTTAAATCGGGAGGTTACCTGAAGCATGAATAAGAACATACATGGTGCATCATAAAATCCCCTTGATGGGTAAAATCTTTGGAGAAAACAAAAAGACTTTTTCCAATAAAAGTTGTTCAAACCGTTTAAAAGAGTGTTTTCTCAGACGAGAGGCGAAGCCTAATCCAAACATGTCCCACACACACTTGAGAGATGAATGGAGTGAGCAGATAACAAAATCTGGACCTACGGAAGTAGGGACCATTCGCAACGATTACATGGGTCGGGACGACGGAGGCATTCGTTTCATATCCCCCAAACACTACAGGTGACCGTTGATAACCCCTTTGAACGGCGGTTTTCATTCTTAACCCTGTCAAGAACCACCCCACATCGGGGCAAAATGGAGGTGAGTCCAGCAGCGTCAGGAGAAAATGGTTAGAAATTTTCTTGCTCGGACTAACATTAATCTTTGTGTGTTGTTTATATGGTAATCCAAGTGCCATAGGATGACGAGAAGCATTCATTCTTTATCCCACACACTGTATCATTTGCACAGCCAAGTTGAGCCTGCAAATTCATTTCATGAACCCATTGGTGATCATTCCAAGACGGATGCCGCACCACTTCAAAAATGGAAGAGTTCAAAACTCAGGGATTACGAAGAGAATTCCCGGACTGATATTTAAAACATGTTTAGACTATATGTCTAACATGATCCCATGAAGATGAGAAAAAGTGGGATTTCAAAAATGAAAATGAAAAAATCCCCGGCATCAAGAAAAAGCAAAGTGCCTAGTAAAAGCAAGGCCGATGCTCGTGCAAGTTGTTTAATTGATCCGCAATGAAGCTGGATGGGAAAAGGGGAAATCCCTGAATGAGCCAAATCCAAAAGGACTGCTCCCCAAATGCTATCAAGCGCAGAACAAAGACATAGAGAGAGTCAGTCTCTGAATGCAACAAGAGACGCTCTCTAAAGAGCTGGTGCACACCGCAAGATAGGTTGCGCGCCTCAAAGGCTAAAGATATAAAAAAAAAAAAAAGACAGGTGGCAAATCAGCAATGATCACCAATGTCAAACCCCTCATAAATTCTGGGCCAAAAACAAGCCTTTTTCGGTCCCCAATCCTACCAACATCATAACCCCTAAACAGTCTTCTCTGACTAAGACACTTGGGTTAACATATAGCTTAGCTCGAAGAGGTACGAGCAAGACTATTTCTTTCTCATTTTGCAGGGTTCTCGACTTGTAAACCTGGAGCAGAGGATGAAGATTTTCATTCAATGGCCTTGACTCCAAAGCGGGTCCCCCTTGAAAACCAATATCCAAGTCTAACATTACGGTCCCGTGGAAGACCTCCCGACCGATCAAAATGTATGCGCTGCGAATGAGCCTAAAACCTAGGCACAGGTTAGTAGGGAATTGAGTGCATCCCCTATAAAAACCACTATCTCAAAACAGGTGAAAGAACCTCATCGTCGAGAAATATTCCAATAGATGTTTTGAACAAACTCTTTTTGGAAATTTCAAATTGTTTGATCCAGATTTGCCGCACAAGGAATTTGTGATCACATCTGTGTGTTGCAAGAATGTTTTGGATAACCTCCAGCATCAAAATGCACATCTCATGACTAAAGCTTAAGTCATAAAATTTTGTCAATTGGACAATTGCTGTCTTCTCAAAGATTACCAATATTTTCTTGGGGAAGAGAAACCCTTAAAAAAAAAAATCCTTTTCAAAATCAGACAGTCTCATTAGACGTGGAGAACCCTCGTCATGAGACCCCTTTTCAAAATTCAGGTAGTCTCATCGGACGTGGAGAACCCTCGTCATGAGACCCCTTTTCAAATATCAAACAGTCTCATCGGACGTGGAGAACCCTCGTCATGAGACCCCTTTTCAAAAATCAAGCAGTCTCATCGGACGTGGAGAACCCTCGTCATGAGACCCCTTTTCAAAATTCAGGTAGTCTCATCGGACGTGGAGAACTCTCGTCATGAGACCCCCTTTTCAAAATTCAGGAAATCTCATCGGACGTGGAGAACCTCCGTCATGAGACCCCTTTTCATTTAGGCAGTCTCATCGGACGTGGAGAACCCTCGTCATGAGACCCCTTTTCAAAGTCAAAACTGATGGTAGACACCGCCTGAAGGGTCAAATGAAGGTAGATACCGCCTGAAGGGTCAAATGAAGGTAGATACCGCCTGAAGGGTCAAATGAAGGTAGATACCGCCTGAAGGGTCAAAATAAGGTAGATACCGCCTGAAGGGTCAACTCAAAGGTAGATACCGCCTGAAGGGTCAAATGAAGGTAGATACCGCCTGAAGGGTCAAATCAAGGTAGATACCGCCTGAAGGGTCAAAATATGGTAGATACCGCCTGAAGGGTCAAATCAAAGGTAGATACCGCCTGAAGGGTCAAAATCAAAGGTAGATACCGCTTGAAGGGTCAACACAAGGTAGATACCGCCTGAAGGGTCAACACATGGTAGATACCGCCTGAAGGGTCAACACAAGGTAGAAACCGCCTAAAGGGTCAAATCAAAGGTAGAAACCGCCTGAAGGGTCAACTCAAGGTAGAAACCGCCTGAAGGGTCAAACCAAGGTAGAAACCGCCTGAGGGATCACATTAATGGTAGAAACCGCCTGAAGGGTCACATATGGTAGAAACCGCCATAAGGGTCAATTCATTGGTAGAAACCGCCATAAGGGTCAACTCATTAATAAATATCGCAGTAAGGATCAACACAAAGGTCTGATCCACCATACGGATCAAAATCCTTGGCAAATCCCAAAGCGTGGGATGCGCCTTCCTTAGGTTCCTACAAGTTAGGAATCCCATCATGGTATGACCTACCATACAGGTCAGAGCTTAATCTCCCTAGGATATTCTGAATGACGAGTCCTAGGCATCTTCTTGAAAGTCGTCGCAACCGGCAGCATCCGACAGGTGAGCTTCAGGTAAGCCTCTCTCACTCCGGCCCATGTTCAAATTGTTAGAGCAAACCGGGGATTGATTTGAGCTTTTATCAATAAGCTTAAGGATCCGATGTCATAACATTTCTTCTCTTATTTTCCCAGTTGAGTCGGTTAGGAATCAGGTGCCACCTTATCTTTGAGAGAAACCTCTAACGAGATTCCTCTCAAAGAGGGGCAGCTGTTGACACCTGATTTTTTTTTTACCATTTATTATTGTGATTTTTATTCTTTAAAATTAATTAAAAATATCAAAAAAGGTCATAAAATCACAAAATCAACTTTGGAAGCCTTGGTTTAACCTTAGGAACCAATTTTGAACAAAAAATATTTTTCGGTATTTTTAATATTTTTCGAGTTTATTTAATTATAAAAATACCCAAAAAATCAGAAAAATACCATTCGTGGTCAGAAAAATACCCAAAAATATTCGATAATTTTGTTTTAATTTCCTCTTCAAGTGTGTCACTTTAAATCTCAAAAATTCGGCTCGGGTCAATATGTTCCTTCACAAACATAAACCCGAACCGAGCCTAAAAAAAATCATTTTCGAGTCTTTTAGTTTTCAATTCTCACTTTTTATAAGCTATGACATTGGATTCTAAAGTCTTAAAGTGCAATTAGGTCAATTTGCCCTCCAATTTAATCAATTTTTACCAAAAGGGCTTAATTGCACATTTTTCTTTCAATTAGTCCCCGGTTTCACGGATGTATATGTATGCTCTACGTATTTATACGTCATACATATTTATACGTTATGCATATTTGTACTGTTTGGTAACCTCTTTAACTCTTGTAATAATAATAATGGTTATTATTTTTAACACCTTTGTTAGTGCCTTTTTTTTTTTTTAGCATTTTTGTATTGTGAGTGCTATTGCTAGTGCTATTTTTAAATAGCATTTTTTGTATTATAAATTGTGAGTGCTATTGTTAGTGCTATTTTTAAATGACATTTATTTATCATAAATTGTGAGTGCTATTGTTAGTGCTATTTTTAAATGGCATTTATTTATCATAAATTGTGAGTGCTATTATTAGATAGAATTTATAATTGTTAGTACTATTTTTAAATAGCATTTTTGTATTATAAATTGTGAGTGCTATTGTTAGTGCTATTTTTAAATAGCATTTTTGTATTATAAATTGTGAGTGCTATTGTTAGTGCTATTTTTAAATGTCATTTATTTGTGAGTGCTATTTTTAGATAGAATTTATAATTGTTAGTGCTATTTTTAAATACAATTTATTGGAAGGTATTTTTGGCTATAAAAGGATGGCAAGAGTTTTGAGGTTGAGGGGGAGAGACATTTTGTAGAGTGTGCAAATTTTTGAGAGCTTAGAGAGAAGAACACAAACACTCTCTATATTCTCATAATCTTGAGTGAGCAAAATATACTAAGTTCGGAATATTGATTCCGCATATTGCTAGCACAATTGTTGTGGAGTTATTAGTCGTCTCCCCATTCGTCAATTGGTGGTGCGTCCGAACTAGATGCCTAACACTTGTGGAGGCTGAGATCGAAGAACATCGAACCGACACCTCCGTTCAAACACGCTACGAGAGGTAATCTATTTACTCTCTTTGAGACTTTGTGATTTTTTTCGATTGAAATGCACGAAGTACGCCTCTGGAGATACATGTATGGGTTGTTATTTATTTCCGCTACGTGTTACGTGGATCCCAACAGTGGTATCAGAGCCAATCCTTAGGTGTTTTCGTGCATTTAATTGATTTTTTGCAATTTTTGCAATACTATGGCCAATATGTATTAACGAATTGTTCGTCTTACATGGCTAATGGAGATTGATTATTTTATATGATAAATTAATCAACGTAGCAAAAATTGAGACTAAATCAATTTTGAATCGAAAATTTATGGCTATCTTATTTTACGTAAAAATTCTGAATATGATTCAACGTAGAATTTTTATTGTGCCTTCCTAAGTTTTAAATTGTGAATTTATTACTTACGTGAAAGGGTGGTGATCATGGAAAAATCCATAATCAATGTGATTGATGTATATATGAATGTATGATGATTATTTATATATTTGGGGTTGTAATTATTAAATGGAGGCTGCGTACTCCTTTTATTTTTCGTGTAATCTTTATTTTTAGCATAGTCAATTGTTGATGTAAATGCTACGAGGATTACGTGGGGGAGCCTTTTAAGTCGGCGAGCTCTTTGGAGCCCAATTCTTGAAGAGTTCAAGAAACCAAGAAGAATCGAAGAGCGGCTCTCCGTTATTAAAATATTAAAATGATTAAATGTGGTCTCATTGGCTCGAGACCTATTAAATCATAATTCCATGATCACCACGTAGGATAGATGTTTATGTGATTGACATCTATTTATTTATTATGATTACGTGAGCATGTTAAACTGGTTAATGTGCAAAGTCAGACTTACCTCACCCAAAATTGCGCCTGCATGAAATCCTAGTCAAGAAAATCACTAGCGTTAGGTACCGAAAGGGCGTTGGTAACGACACCAGCGTAACCAAGTCCCCGAACCCAAAAAACTCTGGTTCCGTAGAACTGATCGATCTCTCCCAATCGATCAGTAAGGTTTCCGGTCTACCCTCCAAGAAAGACCGGTGGCGACTCCAAATGCATGCACAAGTTGCACATGCCACCACGACCACACTAAGGTCGAAAGCGATCGACTCTTATGGTCGAATCCTTCTGAAAAATACTCCCGCCGCGATTTGGTATGGGCCTGGGAGGGCTCGCGCCGATCCAAGACCCGTGATCGGTAATCCATTAGCCGCGTCCGCTTTCGGACGGGTCGCGACACTTGGCTGTGCAAAGGATATTGTGTGTGGGATAGAGAAATGAATGCTTCTCGTCATCCTATGGCATTTGGATTACCATATAAACAACACACAAAGATTAATGTTAGTCCGAGCAAGAAAATTTCTAACCATTTTCTCCCGATGCTGCTGGACTTGCTCCCTTTTTGCCCCGATGTGGAGTGGTTCTGGACAGGGTTGAGAATGAAAACCGACGTTCAAAGGGGTTGTCAATGGTCACCTGTAGTGTTTGGGGATAAGAAACGAATGCCTCCGTCGTCCCAATCCATGTAATTGCTGCGAATGGTCCCTACTTCCGTAGGTCCAGATTTTGCTGTCTGATTCGCTCCTACTTCTCTCTCAAGTGTGTATAGGACGTGTTTGGATTTTGCCTCTCGTCTTTTGAGAAAACGTCCTTTTGAAAGTTTTGAACAACTTTTGATTGGAAAGATCTCTTTCGCTTTCTCCAAAAATTTTACCCGTCAAGGGGATTTTATGGTGCACAATGCATGTTCTTATTCATGTTCAGACAACCTCCTGTTTCAAAACATGAATGCCAATGAAGTTAGAATTCTATGTCTTTTCTAGACATTAGATTCTGAAAGCTTTTCTTTTCTTCTCTATTTTTTATTCAACATCTTCAATGGGTTGAGGAAAGGGATACTTACCTGTCCACCGTGGCTGTAGATCCCTGAAAATGTAAAAGAAACATGTCATTGTATGTTCAAGAATTTTTCGAAAACTTGGAACGATACATCTTACCCTTGGTCATGGGTTCCAACGGGTAATACATGGGATGTGAAAACCTGTTTCACCTTGATGGCGATCCCCTGTCAAAGATGGGAATTGGGTGTCAGTTAGCGTTCCAAAATTCAATGCAAATTGGAACGATACATCCTTGTTCTTGCTTTGTGTTTCCATTTGAACACAAACGCGCGGCTTGCAGAATTTGGCCCTTTATCTTGTGGCCATGATCTCTCCATCATCCACTGGGTCTTATAATCAAAGACCATTTCTTGGAGTCCTGACTTCCAAGGTCGATAGCTCTGTTTGCTTCCCCATCGGCGAGATTTTTTTTTTTTTTTTTTGCGGCTTTCTGATGCTGATAATTTTCTGTCCATCCTGAGGCGAATCCCTGTCAACGATAAACATTAAGAGTTAGTTTGAGTTCCGAAATTCAAGATAAATTGAAACGATACTGCTTTACTCTCGCTTTGCGTGAGGTCCGCAGAAGTTGGCCATCTAGCTTTTGGCCATGTCATCCAGCGGGCTGGGAACAAATCTTTCTCTAGGATTTACACCGGATGAGATCGATTTGTGCTTTTGGACGTATTCTACGTCGTTTTTCAAGGTTCCAATTCTCGGCAATCTGCCTCCCTGAAACTGATATTCTTTTTGCTTCCATGTCGGCGAGATCCTTTCTTTTGTGGCTTTCTTGGTGCCACCAATTTTCTGCCTCCTCTGACGGCGAATTCGTCGCTTTTCATATTAAGTCATTCCGGCTGTAAGTTGTTTCGCAGTTTGGCAAAGGTAAGTGAGAAATGCATCCCTTGCGCTTGATTATGTTTCTTAAAGATCTCCTGTAAAAAAGTGAAGAGATGTGTATGTATGTATGCATGCATGTATGCATGAGGCATATGGAAGCCTTCTGACTGACTCACAATCATTTTAGAGGGAAAACGCCACTTAGGGGCTCACGATTTATTCAGGGATAGTACTTCTTGACTGCATCAGTGTTTACAGGGTGTCCCAACTCTTCTCCATCCATGTTTACAAGAATTAAGGCCCCCCAAGTAAAACCTTCCTAACCACATACGGTCCTTCATAATTTGGGGTGAACTTGCCCCCTGGGTGTGACACGTTTGGGAGGACCTTCCTGACGACAAGTTCCTCAGCCTTGAACGTCCGCGGTCGGACCTTTTGATTGAATGACTTAGCAACTCTCTTCTGGTATGCTTGGCCATGGCAGATTGCTTTTAGACGCTTCTCGTCTATCAGGTTTAGCTGTTCGTGTCTCTGCTGGACCCATTTAGCCTCATCAAGCTTGATCTGAGACAAGATCCTTAATGACGGGATTTCTGTTTCGATTGGCAGGACTGCCTCCATACCATATACTAGGGAGTAGGGTGTTGCCCCAGTAGAAGTCCGAATTGAGGTTCGGTATGCCATCAGGGCGTAAGGTAGCCTTTCATGCCAATCACGGTAGTTCTCTGCCGTTTTAGCCAGTATCTTCTTGATGTTCTTGTTTGCCGCCTCTACCGCTCCATTCATTTGGGGTCGGTAAGGCGACGAATTAAGGTGGCGAACATTGAAACTGTTCAGAAGATTATCCACCGTTTCGTTATTCAGATTTGAGCCATTATCAGTCATGATGGTTTGAGGTGTCCCATACCTCGAGATGATGTCTCGCCTTATGAATTTAGCCACGTTCTTTGCAGTCACATTAACGTATGATGCAGCCTCGATCCACTTGGTGAAATAGTCTATTGCCACCAATATGAATCGGTGTCTGTTCGAGGCCTTAGGGTTGATTGGCCCTATCATGTCTATGCCCCACATTGAGAATGGCCAAGCCTCAGACATTTGATGAAGCTCGTTCGGAGGTGCATTAATTCTGTCCCCATACACCTGACACTGATGGCATGATCTTACGTGTTGATTACAATCCGACTCCAAAGTCATCCATAAATAACCTAGTCGCATGATTTTCTTGGCGAGGAGATGTCCGTTCATGTGCGGACCGCATTCCCCTTCGTGTATTTCGCTCATAAGCGATCTAGCTTCGTTGGCGTCCCCGCATCTGAGGAGAACTGAGTCATAAGATCTCTTGTAGAGAGTTGGACCACTGAGAAAAAACTTCGCAGCCATCTTCGCAATGTACTTCCTGTCCCCTGCTTGAGCTTCTGGAGGAAATTCCCCTTTAACCAGGTAGTTCTTTATATCATGATACCAAGGCAGGTCTTCGAACCCCTCTTCGATTACCATGCAATGGGCGGGTTCTCGAGTAATGCCTATGCGCAATGGTTCAATGTCTACGCCATTTGTTACTTTAAGCATAGATGCCAAAGTAGCCAATGCATCTGCGAAGTGATTTTGCGTCCTTGGCAGATATTCGAAATCGATTACTTCGAATCCCTTGATCGTCTCCTCTAGGAATTTGTGGTACGGGACGAGCTTGAAGTCCCTAGTTTTCCATTCGCCTTGGGTTTGGAGGATGATTAGCATTGAATCTCCATAGACTTGTAACTTCCGCACTTTCAAGTTAGTGGCAAGCTGCAAACCGAGGATACATGCTTCATATTCAGCCACGTTGTTGGTGCATGGGAATGCCAGTTTTGCGGCCACGGGGTAGTGTTGGCCATCTGGAGATATTAAGACGGCCCCAGTACCTACCCCAGCTAAATTGACTGCGCCATCAAAATACATAGTCCATTTGTTATCTGAGAGTGTCAAAATGTGGCCTTCAGCCTTTTCCTCTTCAGGGGTATCGTGAACTTGAGAATTCTCGGCCAGCATGTCGGCAATGGCTCGTCCCTTTACTGACTTCTGGTTTGAGCTTCTAACGTCAAACTCAGAAAGGAGTACTTGCCACTTGGCCAATTTTCCTATCAGCGACGGCTTTTCTAGCAAGTATTTGATCGGGTCACTTTCCGTGACTAACTGGATGGTGTGGTGAAGGGTATACTGCCTTAGCCTGCGGAGTACCCATATCAGCGCGACACACGTTTTTTCTACCTCCGGGTACCTTACCTCTGACGCGGTGAACTTCTTGCTCAGGTAATAAATGGCTCGCTCTTTGCCATCGTCTGGGTTTGTCTGGGCGAGTAAAGCCCCCAGGGATTCGTCATGGATAGTGAGATAAAGGGTCAAAGGAATGCCTTGGAGCGGGGGCACTAGTATCGGCGGACTGACCAGATGCCTCTTGATTTCCTCGAAAGCCTGCTGGCATTCGTGGTCCTACTTGATTTTGGCATTCTTCTTCAATAATTTGAAGAGTGGCTTTGCAGATTCTAAAAGGTGAGATATAAAGCGGGTGATGTAATTTAATCTTCCTAGGAGGCTCCTTACGTCTTTAACTGTTGAAGGGGCGTCAAGACTGAGGATAGCTTGAACTTTGGTGGGGTCAATCTCGACGCCACGATTGCTAACTATGAATCCCAGCAGTTTGCCCGACTTTGCACCAAATATGCATTTTGCGGGATTGAGTCTCAGCTTATACTTCCTGAGTCGTTCGAACAATTTCCTCAGTACTAGAGCGTGATCTTCACCATGCCTAGATTTTGCTATCATATCGTCCACGTACACCTCTATTTCTTTATGCATCATATCGTGGAATAGGGTAACCATCGCCCTCTGGTAAGTTGCTCCGGCATTCTTCAGACCAAATGGCATGACTTTGTAGCAAAAGGTGCCCCAAGGCGTGATGAACGACGTTTTGGCTTTATCCTTCTCTTTCATGCGGATTTGATTGTAGCCCGAGAAACCATCCATAAATGAGAACCGTTCGAATCCGGCTGTGCTATCGACTAATACGTCGATGTGCGGCAATGGGAAGTCGTCTTTGGGGCTGGCCCTGTTCAAGTCCCGGTAGTCTACGCAGATTCGGACTTTTCCATCCTTCTTCATGACGGGGACAATATTGGCGATCCATTCCGGGTAAGCAATCACTTCAATGAACCCTACTTTGAGGAGCTTCATTACCTCATCTTCGATTTTTTTTGCCAATTCGGGTTTCGTACGCTTGAGGCTCTGCTTCTTGGGTGAGATGCTGGGGTCGATTGGTAGAGCATGTTCCACGATACTAGGGTGTAATCCTGGCATGTCCGCATATGACCATGCGAAAACATCTTGGTATTCTCGCAGGAGTTCAACTATTCTGAATGCTTCTGTCGGTGGTAGACTTTCCCCAATCTTCACTTCCCTGACATTCTCCGGGGTCCCTAAGTTTACTGAAGTGGTACCCTCTGCGGTGGGTGGCTTGGAGTCTTCATAGCGTTTCCAATCAACCCTGATTCCCTCCTCAACCTGATTGTCTTTCTCTCTTTCGATCTGGTGAGTAGCTTCCTTTCGAGAGCTTGAATAGCTTAACAACCTGCTATGTATGTGTGGAATGGTATGCCTGAAATGTCATGAAGATGGTTAGTTGACAGAGGAGGCTTATGCATTGACCAATTTCTTTGGGAAATATTTTGAAGAAAATTAAGTCCGGAAAATACGTAATAGGGGGGCTAGTTCTCATATCATCGAACATCCTTGCTTCCCCAAAATAAGAGACGTGTGGAAAATCAGGTCTCAGTTTTTTTTTTTTGGATCGTCATCGACCGATTTGTAGCTCCCACACGTCTTCATTTTTTTTTAGATTTTATGATTTTTTTTTATTTTTTGATTTATTTTTATATTTTTTGTTTTTGTTTGTTTGCTTGTTTTTTTTTTTTTTTTGTAAAAACATAAGACAAAGGTGAAAGTTTGAGGCATCTGATGTAGATTTGGATGCATCGGAGAGGGGTGTAAAATTTCTTTACTCAATGGCAGACGTGTCGTTGTCGATCTCCTTGATAATGACGTTGACAGAGTCTTCCAGGAACAAGCTGGCTAACTGGGGGTCTTCTGTTGCGGCGTCCATCTTCTCGTCCTTCAGCCACTTGGATGCCTGATTGAAGAAACGACTCAGGGGAGTCTCGAACATCTTTCCCTTGCCCCTCCAAGTGTTTGACCCCAGGAAACGGCCACCGCGGCCCCTACCGCGACCTCTTCCGCTCCCATAACCTTCCGGTTGGGAGTGTCGACTTGGTTCTCCTTTATAACCTAGCCCTTTCCGGTTCCGCGCTGTGGTCAAGGTGATCGGCTCACGGATCCCTTGATGTTGCTTGCCCAGTCCCAATCCTGGGATGAATCCATGTTAACTTAGTATCATGCTCGCCATGATTGATGGTCTGGGGCAACTCGGTACCTTGGTAACTGTGCCCGCCGGCACGTGCATGACGTACATCCTTTCCAAGGCATGAAAGCCCGATTCTTCTTCAGTAGCCGGCTCTACTCTAGGAATGGTGTTTACTTGGCCTGTCATATAATCAGTCTCCGAGTATATGGTGATCAGCTTATCGTTAATCACCATTCTGACCTTCTGATGTAAGCTCGAAGGGACGGCTCCCGCTGTATGGATCCATGGCCTTCCCAGTAACATTCCGAACGATGCCGGAATATCCATGACCTGGAAGTTGATTGAGAATTCGGTTGGGCCCACGATGACAGTCAGTTCGATCTCTCCGATTACTTCGCTTTTTGCTCCATCAAACGTTCGAATGGTGAACTTTGACACCTTGATTAAGTCCTCCTTTACTCCCAACCCTCTAAGCGTAGCCATAGGGCATATGTTAAATGCTGACCCATTGTCTACTAACACGCGCGATACCCGCTTGCCAAGGCAGGTTACCGATATGTGTAATGCCTTGTTATGGTTTCTGCCTTCCGTCGTGAAATCTTCGTCTGAGAAGGACACTTGATCCTTTAGGAGAATAGCACCCACGAAATCCTTCAATTGAGTCTCATTAATAGTCTCAGGTACATGTGCCTCATTAAGTACCTTTAGAAGAGCGTCGCGGTGCTTTTCAGAGGTCTTGAAAAGGTCCAGGAGTGATATTTGAGCGGGCATCTTCCTTAGCTGTTCGACCACCTCAAACTCGCTGGTTCGTACGAGGGATAAGACCTACCTGGCGTCCTCTTCGGTTACTCCTTTCTTCTCTGCGGCATCATCTTTGTGAATAAAGAACCTTCCTGAGCGGGTGATAGCGTCCACATCGCCAGTGCCATAATTCCAATGGGCTGCCTTAGAGTTATAGGGTTCTACTGCGGGGAGAACGATTACCAAAGGACTGTCCTTGGTAATTTCGATGTTGGGGGATTTGTTGGCCTCTTCCGTTGTCTCATTGTCTTCCTCGGGTACCGCGTCAAATTCAGCGAGATTAATCACAAGCGGGCCTGCCCTTTCTAATACGCAGATGGACCCGTCCAGGTAAAGTTCTTCTGAGTTATACCCACCTCTTGGACTAGGCGGGTATGCTTCAATTGATCTGGGTTCAGATTTGGGGAGTTGAAATTCCTCATTCATCTTCTTTACGAATTGAATGGCACTTTCCGTTCTAGCGACCTTCAATCCTCGGGTTTCATCTTGTTGCTGGGCCCATTCAACCTTTTCTAACTCGTCCACCAGATGAGCAAACGAATGATACCAATAGGATCCCATGGATATCGTAGTTTCATGAGGCACAGTTTTCATGAAGAATTCAATCAGCTCTATTTCGGTCAAAGGAGGACATACCTTCGCTGTAACCCTTCTCCATCTAAGTGCGTACGATCTAATATCTTCACCCTTTCCTTTCTCCATGAGGGTCAGATATTTGCGGCTGAAGCAAAGTGGTTGATTAACGTCGAATCGCTCAAGGAATTGGGTTATGAAGTTGTTCCATGTGCTAAGGCCATACCAATCCAACGTGCGGAACCAAGTGAGAGCTGGCCCTTCTAAGCTTAATTCGAAGTTTCGAATAAGTGTATTCCCATCCTTGTCAAGCCCAGAAACTGCTTTTAGGTAGGACGAGACGTGCGCTCTCGGACATCCTTGCCCGTTATAGGTCTGACGGAAGGCGAAATCGTCAACGGGCCTTGCTGAGGAAGCTTCGACTTGGAGATATAGAGAGTTTGTCAGAGCTTTTAATTGGGCAAGGCCATTAGCTAGCTCGTAGTGTCGTCCTTCCAATTCGTTGAGCTTACAGCCCTGCCTGTCTGTCTCTTCCCGGTGTTTCTTTAGCGTAACGATATTCTCTTTAGATCCTTCAGCTACTACTTGTTGAACCAAATGAGACAGTATGTCTGCTAGGTTAGACATTCGTGCTTCCATTTCAGCTAATCGTGTAAACGTCCATCGGTCATTTTCCGCTCCTTGGGCCCATGTAGGAGCTGCCTCAGTGGCTACACTGGTTGTTTCCGATTCTTGAGGATCATCCATACCCCCCAACCATCAGGAATCACTTCCTTAGGGCTATCGAAGAAAACTGGAGGAACAGAATACGACACTTTGAAGTTATAGCCTCCGTTGTCTTCCCCCAAATTGTCAATTAGTTCCCCTCTCTGGAGAGTTTCCTGTATAAACCTTTTATCACCTTGGCGGGTTTTCTTTAAATTGTGCTTATTTTTATCCAGTTTCTCAACTTCTCTATCATCTTTGATATTCAGCAAATACCCCGTGGGGATGTTCCAGGTCTTCCTTCTTGTAGTTTTCAGCGAGAATTGTTTTGAATTCAAATCAATGCTAGCGTCGTATCCTGAGAAGTTACGATTGTCGGTCTTAGCGATAACGCCCATGTCAGCCAGCTTAGTTAAGCAAGCCACTTTTTGACCATTCGTGACTTCGTCCTGTCCAGGATATTGCGAAGCTACAGCTAGTATCGCCTCCATCCTTGGCACATTAACCAGAAACTCTACATCACCCCCCAAGTCAATGTCTAATACGGCGTTGACAGTGTGTTCCGGTAGGGGATTCTGCTGAACATTGGGATTTGTCCCGTCAAACTCTAAGAGGTTATTGTCGACAAGAGCCTGTACGTCATACTGCAAGGCCAGACAATTATCTACGTTATGCCCCTTCTCACCCATGTGGTATACACATATTTGGTTTTCATCGAATCCGGGGAACCTAGGTGGGCTCGCCCTTGGCGGCTTCTTAGCCAGTAACCTTGCCTCAAGCAGTTTGGGGAGTAATTTTGACATTAAAACTGGGAGTGGTGTAAATGAGGGAGGTCCATTTTTCTTAAGTTCAGGGTTCCTCTTATTTGCCCAGGAGGTATTTCCTTGAGTTGGGGGCGAGTCTCCAAACTTCCTCGGCCTCGGGGGGTTGGAGACGAAAGCTACTTCAGAACTTGGCTCGCGTTCTTTCTTTGTCGGGAATTGTCGCTTAGGAGCTGCTTCTGGTACGTGCCTTTCTCGTATTGCCCATTCGTGTCGTTCTGCCACTTTGATCAAGTGCGCGAAGGTCTGGCATCCAGATGTATTAAGCTTCTCGAAATAATCATAAGGTAAGGCTTTCAGAAAAATATCCACTAATTCTTCCTCGGGGATCGAAGGTTTGACTTGGGTGGCCAGTGCTCTCCATCTCTGTGCATATAAGCGAACGCTTTCGCTTCTCCCCTTGGCGGTCCGAAGTAGGTCCTCCCTCGTGGGGGCGGTTATCGTGTTAAACTTATATTGACGTAAGAATTCCCCTGCGAACTCATCCCAGTCATCGTACCTCTGAACATCCAGCTCCACATACCAAGACAAAGCGGCGCCAACCAGGCTTTCTTGAAAAGTGTTAATCAGCAATGGCGTGTAATCTGAGTATTTGGCCATCTTGTACAGGTAGTACTTTAAGTGGGTCTTGGGACAGCCCGTCCCATTATATTTTCTCGAAAAATCCGGTTCCTTGTAGTCCACAGGGACCTCGATCCTGGTGAAAGGCATGATTTTATCATACTTCGACAACTCAAACCCCTGGCTGGTGAGACATTCTTCAATTTTGGCAATCCTTTTTACTCCTTCATCGATCTTGACAGACTTCTCACTCCGTTTCCCTTCTAGGTTAATGGTGACAGGTGGGGCTTTCGGTGGTGTTTCATTAGTCGGAGCCTGCTCAGCGCCCGGTGTAACACTAGTCCCAGCAGGCCCCCCTGTATCAGACTCGGTAGGCGTGCCTGAGTTCGCAGTTTGGTTAAGATCAACCGGCAGAGTAGGCCTGGCGTTAGCTGCGATGAATATGTCTTTCATTTCGGCGAGCATCTGAGTCACTTGGTCTAATCGTGCTTCCAAAGTCCCAAGGCAGGTGTTAACTTGTTCGTGTTCCATACGGGCCTGAGAACGTGCTTGGGCTCGAGTCCTCGTGATTGAGAGCTACCTGTTATAAAAAAGTAAGGTAGCGTGAGGAAATTCTGGGTGGAATATAAGATCCCTCTTTCATTTTATATTTTCGTTTGATGAAATGGTAGCGAGAGACATCTGTGCGGATAATGTCCTCGGCCAAAACTTCTTTCAAAAGAAATTATACAATGAAAGAGGAGCAAGCGGTGTTTACTTAAAATGTCCTTCGCACATCCCCCTAATGCCTAGCGAAATTTAGTGATCACATTCGAGAGATAGATCCCTATACATCATTCTAAAGAGGTTAGATGAAAATAGGAAACTCTTATTGCAGTACAAAAGGTGGTCTAATGAAATACAGTGCCTAATCCTTCGCGGGTATAAACTCAAGACGGAGGCGCTTGTTCTGGCGGGCTAAGGACTCGACTTGACGTAGTGCTTCATCTCTTTCTTGAGCAGCCTTCTCAGTTAAAATATCTTGAAGAGTCAATTTGTCAGGCAAGGTGGGAACGACCACCTTAGGTAGGGCTGGTAAGGCGAGACATATGTAACCTTCAGATGCATGGTGCTCCTTCATGTTCCCTTCAAGCTCGGCCCTGTCCACCATGGTAACAGACGTCGTACGATAATCACGCCAAGTGTAAATTATGTCGGCGACTATCTTGTCCAGTTGAGCCTTTCGTCCTTCAGTAACCTCTTTGTGATAGTCCAATGCGAGAGGATTGGATTCGAGAGGGGGAGGGACTTGCTGGATGGCGCGGAACTGACGGATCACTCTAAGAGGGTAGTATGATGTAACTCCCGTCAATCCTAGCAAAGGGATGACATTGTCGAACCCATCGGCTAGGCAAGGTTTGCTAGACACAAGCCATTTGGCGTACCATTGGATACGAATGGGGACAAGAGATTTGAGATAGTTGAGCCATCTAGAGAATGCCCAACAAGGAAATAGTTTGTTCTTTTCAAAGAAACGGAGTAAGGGGTGAGAGGAAGGGCTGATTCGTGAAATTTGCATATCAGTGGCGAATTCCCTAATGTGGGATATTAACCAGACCTGGAGAAGACCTATAGGTGCTCTAAAAGTACCCTTACCCGATTTCTTGAATCTTGACAGAGAGATGAATGTTTCGCCAAGAATTAAGTGAGAGAACTTCTTACCACTACACACTTGGAGTACGATGTGGATGATGGAAGGGGTCATGCTCTTATTTGTGTATGGGAAGATAACAAATCCAAAGAAGGCTAGGATAAAGACCCTAGGAATTTGCGTTCCAGATTCGGCGGGTAAGCCTGAAGAGAGTTCATCGAGAAATGTTATGGGAAGAGCATTGGTGTTTCCCTTGAGGATGTTTCTGATGAGAGTGGAATTGACTTTCAAAAATTGGCTAAGCAGTGCTATTGAATTGACATCTATCGGAGGGGTGGCCAAACCGAAAGTTCCGACGGGGCCTATCATGGCATCATACTCTTCGAGAGTTGGGGTGAGCTCGCATTGGCCTATCACAAAAGAAGAGGACTCGGGGCTCCAAAAATGTGACAGTGCTTTGATCATGGCAATTCTCGCCTCGAGATGTATCAATGATGTGAGAAAGCCTATCTTCTTCACCACGTAGCCTTTGTGGGTTGGCAGCAGTCGATCCCACATGTTGATGATCGCTCGCGGGAAATGTGCAATTTTAACCTCAGGTGGTCCCATTTTCTAAATCCTATTGAAGGGCATTTATGTTAAACACCGCTTGCTTTTGACGAAAAATAATATCGAGCTGAAAAGAAACAAATTCCAGGGGAAGGGAACTTACACACCATTGGAAAAGGATAGGTCATGTCAAACACATTGATCAAGCTCATGAAGTAAGTGAGGGTGAAACTATAAAAATCAAGATAGGGTTTGGAACCTAAGGCCAAGGCTCCCACCTCGAATTCTAGAAGGGTTAGATTCCATTGCACAACTATCGTTGCATTGGGACCCAATCTATAGTTCGAAATGAGCGGAATTGAGAAGTGGATTACCCCGTGTTTTTCCTCACGGAGATTCCATTTTCAATCCCTTCTATTGTTTTCCTATAGGCGACGCCCGGGGTTTTAGGCGCGGTTGTGTGTGTTTTCGGTGTCGTGCTAAAGCGATAAACATACATTTTATTTAACAATCACCGCTTCAATATAAAACATACACACAATCATTCATTCCTTCGCCCAACCTGCATAGGACAATGTTAATCACAGACTACCCCCCTTATCACTCCAATCTGCAAAAACATATAACACCTATCATAAGCGGACTTACCTTACCTTCAAGAGCGCCTGCAGGGTTAGAAATATCACTCAGCATTTTAATTACGGCCTAAGTCCACTAGGGGTCTAGAACCACAGGTTCTAGAACAGAAACTCCCCAGTGGAGTCGCCAGCTGTCGCGACCCGTCCGAAATTTTCCCCCGATCCGACAGTGCGAGGGATTGAATTTCGTTTGTGTGACGGGCGAATGGATTATCGATCGCGGCCCCCACTCTGAAATGTGGATCGCGGGCCTTAGATCGGCGCGGGCCCTCCCAGGCCCATACCAAATCGCAGCGGAAGTATTTTTCAGAAGGATTCGACGATAAGAGTCGATCGCTTTCGACCTTCAGTGTGGTCGTGGTGGCATGTGCAACTTGTGCATGCATTTGGAGTCGCCACCGGTCTTTATTGGAGGGTAGACCGGAAACCTTACTGACCGATTGGGAGAGGTCGATCAGTTCTGCGGAACCAGAGATTTTGGGTTCGGGGACTGGGTTACGTCGGTGTCATTACCAACGCCCTTTCGGTACCTAGCGCGAGTGATTTTCCTAGCTAAGAGTTCATGCAGGCGCAATTTTAGGTGAGGTAGGCTTGATTCAGGGTTTCATGCAGATTGGAAGACTGTTCCTATTAATCACAATCAATTTAAATGAAAGCGCAATCAAGTACATAAATAAATCACATCAATGCACATCAATTCAAATCATTGGCTTCCTAATATAGCCATAAGGGTTTAGGGAAGATGTGATTTCGGACCAGGGGTAAAATGGGAAGATTTGGGGACGATTGGCCCAAAGGGCAAAATCGTCAATTTTGGAAGGTTTGGATACCGAATTACCCAAAATATTCCATGGCCAGTTGTTTGTGGCCATTTCCCATTTTTAGGAATTGTTTGGAATTTTTTTATTTTTCTTCAATTTTTGGAAGACGATTCGCCCCAAAGGGCGAAATCGTCATTTTAAGAAGGGTCGGGGTTCAAAAACACCCGGGATGAGCCTTGGCCAGTTGATTGTGGCTATTTCCTATTTTTTGGGATTTTTCTAGAATTTTTAGAACTTTTTGGAAGGCAGTTAGCCGGAAGGGCAAAACCGTCATTTTTGAAAAGACCGAGGCCCGAAAGACCCAAAACAGATTGTGGCTAGTTGAGTGTGGTCATTTCCTATTTTCTGGAATTTTTTAGAATTTTTCTGAATTTTCTGAATTTTTTTGAATTTTTTATGATTTTCTATTTTTTTATTGATTTTTGAATTTTTTATTATTTTTTTTTTTATTATTTTCTGAATTTTTTAATATTTAAAAATATTTTCCGGGCCGGGTCAGACCCGACCCGCGCCTCGCGGGCGCCCGGCCCGACCTTACGGGTCGGCACCGGCCTAAAACGACGCCGTTTTGATTTTTTAAAGATTCTCCTATTTTTTATTGATTTTTCGATTTTTTTATACATTTTATTTAATTATCTGAAAATCCCTAGATCTAACGGTTCCTATTGTGCCACGTGGCTTCATTTCATGCGCCCGATCTTTGACTTGATCGGACGACCCACAGAGAGCCACGCGGCCAAATCTAAACCGTCGGATCAAATTAATTTATTTATCCGAAAACCATTTATTTATTCTGAAATTCATTTTTTTTAAATTTTTCAAAAATTCCAGATCGCGACACGTGTCACGATCGGGACCGTCCATTTTTATTATTTGACAAAACTCGGACCGGCCCCACCGAACTGACGTGGCTGCCCACGTGGCATGCCACGTCAGCCTTTGACATTTGACCGGCCGGAGGGTCGCCGGGGAAGACGATGAACAGTGTCAAACTCCGGCGACCCTCGCCGGCACTTCGCCGGAAAGCCCAAACCGACGTGAAAACGTCGCCGAATCTCCCTTTTTTTGAAAGTAAACTAATCCTCATCAGGTCCAAACCAACTCATGACCATCATATACCAAAAACCACGCCGGAAAACGGCCCAAAAAGTCCCTCACCCGAATCGGCGCCGGCGAGAAAATTTTGAAATTGTTTTTTTGTTCAAACTGGATTCTAGTCGTTCGTTTGGCATCTAAATGGGTCAGAGGAACTTACCTGAGTTCCCTCGATGGTCGGGAACCTCCATTTGCGCCGGACCGAGCTCTCGGCTCGGGTATACCTCGAGGAGCTCCGGTCGTGGTTTTCCAACGTAGTTTGATGCAAAATAAGAGTCACAATAGGTTTAGGGCTAGTTCTAAAGGAGCTTAGAGATGAAAAACGTGACAAATAAGGATCGGGGACCCTCGGCCGAGACTAGAAAATTCAAAGCTCAACGAGGCATTTTATCGAACACATGGCAAGCACATCCGTGATGGCGGTCGGAGGGGAAGAACTGACCTGTCCGGGGCTTGTTGATGGCGACGGAGACCTTGGCGACGACCGGTAGACCGTCTAGGAGGGCTTGGAGTGATCGCCTCTCTCCTGTTTTTGCTCAGAAAATTTCTTTCTCTCTTTTTTCTTCCCCCTTGGTGCCATGGCCGAAACCTCTATTTATAGGGGATTTTGCCTATTATTTAATGGCCGCCGGCGACCCCCACCTCCGCCATTGTGTTGCTTGTCGACTCAGCTCCACTTTCTCCTTCATGGCCGACCACTTTCGCGCGCTGAATCAACCTCCATTTTCCCTCCAAAGTGCGCCACTCAAGCTGTTTTTGGTTCGCCGGCCATGGCCTGCAACTAAGTTGCAGACCCGGTCGGACCGGGTCGGGTCGGATCTGACCCGACCGGCCTGGTTCGACCAAATCGCCCAAATTGAGCCCCAATTTGACCTCTTTTTATGAAATTGATGGCAAAATCGGAATCCTTGACATGTTTTCTATCAAATAAGGGTATTTTTGTGAAACAATTGATTGAAATTTAATGAAAACCCCAAATTGCCCTTAGGATCCGAAAATGATTTTCGCCTAATCGGAGGTCCAAACGACCAAATTAGTCCAAATTGAGGCCACCAATGGATTCATCATGATGAAAAACATAGGGTAGAGGTGTTTAATTTGAAAGGGTATGCCCGTGTGAGATTTAATTTCAAAAATTGTGAAACCGGGGACTAAATTGAAAGATTTTTATGCAATTAAGCCCTTTTGGCTAAAATTGATCAAATTGGAGGTCAAATTGACCCAATTGCATTTCGATACTTTAGAGTTCAATTTCATAGCTTATAAAAACCAAGAATTGAAAATTAAAAGACTCGAAAAGGATTTTTTAGGCTCGGTTCGGGATTATGTTTGTGAAGGAACTCCATGAATCGAGACAAATTTCCCTGATAAAAAGTGAAAATATTAAAGAGGGAATTAAAATAAAATTTCTGAATATTTTTGTGTAATTTTCTGACCACAGATGGTATTGTTTCTGATTTTTTGGGTATTTTTATAATTAAATAAATTCGAAAAATTATTAAAAATTACGAAAAATATTTTTTTGTTCAAAATTGGTTCCTGAGGCTAAGTCAAGGCTTTCAAAGTTGATTTTGTGATTTTATGATTTTTTTTTTGATATTTTTAATTAATTTTAAAGAATAAAAATCACAATAATAGATGGTCAAAAATCAGGTGTCAACATCTGGAAGTGGGTTTTCTTGTACATTTGGGGCCACATTGTCAAACTTCAGAATCTGACTGTCAATCAGAGCTTGCACCTTCAGCTTAAGGATATAACAGTTGTCACATTATGTCCTCTCTCACCCATGTGGTAGACACAGGTTTGGTTTTCGTCAAAGCCAGGATATTTAACAGGGTTTACCCTAGGCGGTTCTTTTGCCACCAGGCGTTGCTCTAGCAGCACTGGGAACAACTTGGATAAAGGCCTCGGGAGCTGAGAAAATTGCTTCTGGGGTTGCCTTCTTCTAGGCTCTTGTACTTTCGGTGCCGACCAGGACGATCCTCCTTTGGTCTGATTGGAATTGCCAAACGGCTTGGGCTTGTGGGGATCCGGTATAAACGCTATGTCAAGTCCGGCTTCTCTCTCCTTTTTCAAGGGATACTGCTTCCTAGTAGAAGCTTCATGAGGCCTTCTTTCTCTCAAAGCTCATTCTAGCCTTTCAGCAACCTTTATCAAGTGTGCAAATATTTGACATCCTGAAGTGTTTAGCTTGTCAAAGTACTCGTAGGGGAGTGCCTTTAGAAATAAATCAATCAGCTCCTCCTCTGGGATTGACGGCTTTACTTGGGTAGCCAAGGCTCGCCACCTCTGGGCATATGTCCTGATTGATTCGCTTCTCGCCTTTGAAGTTCGTAGAAGGTCTTCTCTTGTTGGGGCTGTAGCCGTGTTGAACTTGTACTGTCTGAGGAAGTCTTCTGCGAGATCCTCCCAACCGTCATAATCTTCTAGGTCTAGCTCAATGAACCAAGCCAGAGCGGCGCCAGCCAAACTCTCTTGGAACGTGTTCATTAACAGTGGAATGTAATCCGAATAGTGTGCCATTTTGCGCAGATAATACTTGAGATAGGCACGGGGACAGTCTGTCCCGTTATACTTTCTTACGAACTCTGGCTCCTTATAGTCAGGAGGAGTCTCTACTTTAGCAAAAGGGGATATTTTGTCGAAGCGGGCTAACTCATAGCCTTGGCTGCTCAAGCATTCTTCGATCTTGCCCAATCTTTTAGCCTCTTCCTCTGTTTTCACAGTCTGCTTCCCTTTCTCCTCCTTCTCGAGGTTGATGACAATAGGCGAGCCCTTTTTGTTGTGACCGGCTGTTTGGTTCATGGATGTCCTCCTCTGCATGTTGGGTATCTCTCGTCACCTCCTTATCTGTTGCATTAGGTACAAAAGAAGGACCTGCGTTGTTCTGGTTATGACCCGTTGTTTGTTTAGCTTGGGTAGCTTCCAGCATTGCCTTGATGCTGGCCATAGCTAGCTGCTAGGGCGGTCATCTGAGATTCCAGCATGCCCACACGCTGAGTCAATTCTTGTTGCTCCATTCTTGTCTTAAGGCGAGTTCGGAAACGATGTGTTGGTAATTTCGTGATGAGAGTGTACCTGTTTTAGAAGGATTCCCAGTGAGTATTTCTTTTGTCTTTGACAAAAAAGAAGCAGCTAATTCTTTCAGTTACATGCTTCTTGTCAGTAGATGAGAAAAAGGGCTACCTCGTGAGCCTTAGCCTCATGTAAGTAGTTCTTTTAATCATTTTCCGACAAGAATTCATGAAATTAAAATAAGCGTAATTTCTGACGATAGTTTTTATGTATTCGCAAAACATGTTCATATTTATGCTGATGTGTCCAAAATAGCATCACACAGAAATGAGAATGTATGAGGTGTCACAATGTTTGCTTATTTTACACTTGACATAATAGCCTATTCAAGTCTAGGACGCTTGAGGTCTAAGGTATCCTTGTCGTCCTAGTATGGACTCCTCTCTTCAGTCTGGGGCTCCTCATCCTCTGAATATGGCAGCGGTCCCATGTCTTCGGGTACGTACGGCTCTATTCCAGGTACATATGGTACGATGTATTCGGGTACATATGGCTCGACAAGGCTCCGTCTGGTTGCTTTAAAGTGCTGAATGTATTCTGCAGTGGCTCTATGAATGTTTTCTTCATGAGTCATGTTTTCTGGCCAACTTATTTCTTCGGCTTGCGAATTCTTCAAGGAGCGGATGATGGATGTCACCTTGGCTTCAAACTATTTCTTCTCCTCCTCCATGAGAGTCTTGCTCGGTATGTCAAAAGAAAAGATACGAGGTTGTGGTGGAGAAGGGATCCCTTGTAGCGCCCCAAACTATCGGATCACCCTCTTCGGATAGTATGCGGTAGCGCCCGTGAATCTTAGCAAGGGGACTAGACCTTTGTCATCGCAGGCCAATCTGACTTTGCCCAGCGTTGGTAACCTTAGCCGCCATCGGAGTTGTTCGGGTAGAACTTTAAGGAAGTTTTTTCACTCTATGAAGTTGAACTTAGGAATACGTGTATGTGTTCTGACAAAGGTTTTAAGAGGATGTGCATCAGGGATGATTTCAGTGAAACCCATGCTGATGTGGAATTGTCTGATATGGGATGTGAACCACAAATACAAAAGATCACTAGAGGCTCTAAAGATTCCCTTTCTATTTTTCTTGAAGCGATTTAAGGAAAGGAAGGTTTCGGCAAGGATGATGTTTGAGTAATCCCACCCACAACAGACTTGTCTGGCTACTATAGCCATGATAGGGTCGAATGTGACAGATGAGATTGGGAACAGCACAAAGCTGAAGAATGCCAAGACAAAGGCTCTACCAGATTTGGTCCCTTTAGCAGCAGGGAGGCAGGAAAATCGGTCTATAAGGAGAGATAGGGAGATTCGTCCAGAATTGCTTTTTGCATCTGCTTTGACTTCGTTTAGGCTTGTGTCAAGGAATTCAGCCACCTGACTCAGGGGTTCAAATCCTATGGGGGGTCGAACGAGTGTGTGAGTGAACTCAACTCCGATGACGGCACTGTACTCCTCTATAGTTGGAGTAATCTCCAGTCCTTCCATGCAGAATGTAGCGGTGATAGGATCCCAATAGAGCGCCGTGGCTTGGATAAAGGCAGGTGGACACTCAATCTTCAGCAGGTCTAATAGGTATCCTAATCATGATTCAGCATACTTCTGGCTGGCTTCGCCCATGCTATCCCACCATGATTGGAGTTCGGCCCGGGGAACTTTGAACACTTGAATATCATTCTTTCCCATCAAGTCTAAAATATGCAAATGATTTTAAAAAGTCGATCGTCAAAAATTACTTTAAACACATGATTATGCATATGTCATGAGGTATGCATGGGCTAACTTAATTTGCATAGTTCGGTTGAAAAAATGGAAATTAGGACCTTTTTCAGGTCTCGAAGGCCTGACTTAAAGCCTAACTTGAATTTCTGGGAAGTAAATTATGCAATTTAGTCAGGTTCACTCAGTGACTAGAGGAAATAGTAATGTCACATTCCATTGGTCAATACATCAAATGAACAAAGTGGAATGAACTTTTATTACAATCAGGATGCCTAATGAAAGAAAGGTAGAGAAAGATTCTTCAAACAAGAAAGCCATAAAAGGCCAATGGAATGTGAGGATCTAAATCACTCTTGACAGTTAGTCGGGAACTCCCCTCTAATCAAGTGTAAGGGGGCTATCTTCAATGTTATGGTCGAAAGGTCGTAGTTCCTCTGGCCATTCTCTGGTCCATGGTATGACGACTTCAGGAGCCTTCTCGGGTTTCACCTTCTTGAGTGTGATACACTTTGGCTTTGTCTTGGTACCAGGACGTCTTCTTTTTCCCCAAAAAGTGATCATGGGTACACTTTCTTTGGTCAGTAGTTCAGCCTTCCGACGGGCATATCCCTTCCTGGCCAACTGGTTGCGACGCTGTCTCTTCATCTCCAGATAATTCTTAAACATCTCGTCCGCTTGTTGCTTGAATCTGAGGTTATCGACGTAGTAGCGGGTTTGACAATCTTCCGCATATCCTAGCTTACGTCCAGTCAATTCCCGACCGTGCACGAATCTGGTGAAGTGTAGCCTTGTGTTTGGTCCAGGGCGAGTGACTTTCCTCAGGTACTCAAAGGTTACCAATTCTGTCGAGCTCTTAGGGAACAGCGACATCCTACCCTATTACCATAGTTGTTTCAATTTAGTCACTTGAGTGATTTTCATGATGCAAATGCATATGAATGTATGTAATGTATGAGTCATATTATGGAGCAGGGAATAATAAAGTACATTGAAAAATAAATGCCTTACCAACCGTACCTGGGGGAATATGGAATGTCCCCATGTATCAATGGATGGTTTTAGGTATACCAACCATTCATAGACATGCGCATGAGACAAGTGGGAATACTCTAAAAATCGAGAAATCAGGTGAGGAACCTATGGCTCAGGCTCCCACGATCCACATGAGGCAGATTCCTCCCCAAGGGTACCTACCTAGGAGGGCTAGATATCGCCAATGCAGATGGTAGGCGGGAACGAATACGAAAGTCTCAAGTGCCATCAAACACAAGATCCTTTTCGCACCCCTTCCCTATCTAAGGTAACCTAGAGGTGGTTGCAGTCGAGGTTTGACCGCCAGTGTGTGCAATGTGTCGTGATCATCACAATGCAAAGTCATGCCCAGCAGTTTGTATCAAAACACCGCTTCAGTATGTGCATAAAAATAAACATACATTCTCAACTCCAACCTGCAGAAAAAAAAAATGTCAACAATCACTCCACCCCCTTATTTCTCCAATCTGCAAAAACATCTAACACAACGGTTAGCATACATACCTCACCTTTGAGAGCATCTGCAGAAAATAAGGTCAGATAAACCAAACAACTTTTTAATCGGCTCAAGTCCTCTGGAATTCGTAACCAGAGATTCTGGTTTAGAATAAGTCCCCAGTGGAGTCGCCAGTCTGTCGCGACCCTCTCACGAGAGGTTTCGGGCTAACAGGGGTTAATGGGCCGTCCGATGTTGCATGATCGGACGCGGGCCTCTCCCAAGGTCCATTACCCAAATCGTAACTGCTGGATATACGTGGTCGACCTTCAGTGTGGTCTAGTGACATGTAATAAGTGTACATGCCAAGGAGTCAGCACCAATCGTTTCGTGGAGGGTACGATCGAAAACCCTATCGAATAGTTGGGAGTAGTCTATTCGATTCTGCGGAAACTAGAGAAGTGGGTTCGGGGACTTAGTTACGCCAACTATCAGAGTTGACGTCCTTTCGGTACCTAAGTTGAATGATTTATCAGATCCTTGGATTTCATACAGACGAGTGGGGTACAGATCCTAAATCTAGGAGTTCATGCAGATGGGAATAGCTACCCTATCACTCACAATCATTAGAAATAAATGCGCAAATCAAGGATCCAATACATGCGGATAAAACACGTGAAAGCAGCATGGCATCCCTAATGAGGCCCTATTAGCCTAGAGAAATGTCAATCAAGGATTAAGAGTGATTTGGACATGATTCGCCCATGAGGGGCAAAATCGTAATTTTGAAGTATTCAGGGAAAATTCGCCTTGAAAAGGGAAAATTTGTCATTTTAGATGAATTGGGAAGTCAAAAGATGGGGGGAAATAGGATTGGCTATCAATCCAATCCATTTTCCATTTTTTGAGAATTTTCAGGATTTTTCTGGAATTTAAAAGTGATTTTACCCTCGGAGGGGTAAAATCGTCATTTTGGACAAAGATGATGACTGAAAATCTCAAATATTAGGGTGGGTCGTCCACTTGACCCAAACCCTAATTTTAAGAAATTTTCAGGACTTGATTGGGGACAAGAAGACGATTTTCCCATTTAAAGGGCAAAATCGTCATTTTGAGAATAGAGGCGAAACTCGAAAACCCAAGCCTAAGAATTGGTCGCCTACCTGACCCTAATTCTCACCTTGACATTATCGGCCTTATCTCGCATATACAGCAGAGGCGACTTACCCCTAAAGGGTAATATCGTCAAGTCTCGGAGGAACGGATAAGAAACCCCAAAAATAGGGTTGACCAGTTGTCTGTGGTCAATCCTCGATTTTTGGGGATTTCTAGAATGTCTAGGATTTTTCCATGATTTTTCCACATTTTTTTGGAATTGTCTGGAATTTTCTAGCATTTTTTTATTTTTTATTTTTATTTTCTAGGATTTTTCTGATTTTTTTATTTAAAATCATTTTTTGATTGATTTTTTTTATTAAAAAAAATGTTATTCGGGCCGGGTCGACCCGAACCACTCGGGTCGGAACCCGGCCCAAACCCGAACCCGCACGACCCCTGCGCCGAAACGACACCGTTCTCTCTCTTTTTTATTTTCGGATTATCGAACTTGATCCGACGGTTCCTATCGAACCGCGTGGTTAATCCGCGCCCGTCAGATCTAATTACTAAAACCCACGGCTCAGATTGAACTGTAGACTCGATCAGGGCCGTCTGATCAAACTACTTAAACCTACGGCCACGATTAAAACCCAAGACTCGATCTAAACCGTTCACTCTCACAAACCTAAACGACGTCGCCTATTCATTTAGCCAAACGACACCGTTTCTGTTCATCTCGAATTTCCAATTTTAAAAATGATTTTTGATATTCCTAATTACTGATCGGACGGTTACTATCATTTGGACTCGATTAATCTAGGCCGTCCGATCCAGGCTGACTCGGCCTAACAGACTAACGGTCGAACCACGTCAGCACAGCGTGGACCAATCACGAGATGCCACCTAGACAGTTGACTCGTTGACTTTGCCACGTCAACTTCATCTTCAACCTCGCGACGGTGACGGGATGAACGGCCAGGAGCTTCCGACGATGATCTAACGGTGAAACCTAGACTAAATCGTTCGAAACCAATGTCAATCGACTCGCCTTATCATCCAATCTCACATATATGGGAATTGAAGCACCTCGATCACTAAATCACGCGTATCATGCAAAGTGCCGAGTACGGCCATGGGGATTCAATCGCTCAATTTACCTCAGATCATTGCAATTCAATCACAGGGTAACATCAATCAATGTTCAGGAGACTTACCTCGAGCTCCGATTGAGCTCGCTCGGCCTAGATTGGGCTAGGCAGGAACGAACAGTGTTCGGCAATGAAGGTTGGATTATGAGACTCAATTTGGGATGTTCAAGCGAAGTCAATGCAAAATAGATATGCGATGATAGTTAGTGATGCTCGGGGAAGAAAACGCACACTCTAACTCGAAGAATCAAGACCGGAATCGTTTTCCACCATTGATGCTCAGTAAGAAAGCTTGAAGGTCGAACTCACCTATTCCCGTGGTTTCAACGTGCGCGGCCGACGGCGATCGACTCCTGGGAGTTTGGGCGACCTCTTGACGACCTCGTAGAGCTTCGGTTTAGCCTGAGAAGGCCCAACAGTGCTCTGCAAATCCGAGCTCAAACCTTCGACCACCGCGAGGGAAGGTGAGCTCTCTCTCTCTCGTTCTTTCTCTCTCTTGATTCAGTTTCTTCTCTTCGAACTGAATCCACTAACTGCCTGCTTCGCGAAGGTCTGTTGGCTTATATCCTTCTTTGAAATTTTGGCGTCGAACGGGGAATCCTCTGCCCACTTGAACTCATGTGCCATCACGTGCCAAATGGCATGCTAACGACGACGGAGAAGCTGGGTATTCCGTTCAGTTTCATTAGGTCCCTCGACGAGTCTCATTTCACACGAATTTGGCATGGATTTGAGCTGTGTTTGCTTTTGTTGACTTTTTGCAGCTTCATAACTTGACCGGCCAATTGCCTTTTACTCCGGCGACGTCGAGCAGCGCCGTCGGTGTTAATTGATAGGTAGGAGTATAGGCAACAATATGCCCACCAATGCGTGCTCGATTATCGACGAATTGGTCTTCAATTTGAGGATCGAAATTACCCTCAGAATTGTTCATCTGCGCGCAGGCTTAAGGAGGAAGACGATACTGTTCTGGACCGGTTCGACCGGTCCGACCGGCGGTCTGACCGGTCTGAACCGGTCCCGACTTGCAATTTTCCAAATTAAACCCAAATTAGTAGGAAATTCTTGCAATTGGACCTCATAATCGAATCTAGGGTATAGATTTTATCTAGAAATGTGGTTTTGCCCAAAAGTTTATGTCAATTTCAACGAAAACCCCAAATTTTATTTAATTGCAAATTTGGGGATTGTGCAATTGAAGGCTCAAATGATCAAATTGGGCCAAATTACCTATGGCAATTGATTCAAGATGATGAAAACCATTGGGCAGCATGTTTAATTTGCAATGATAGCCTTTGAATTGAAAGTAATTTCAATTATGCTCCAAATTCAAGGACTAAAATGCAATTAATTTTACAATTGAGCAATTTGTCTGAATAATTAGGTCAAATTGAAATAGGGGACAATTAGATTGAATGTCAAGATCCTAGAAAATGTTAAAATTGCAAATTAAAAGACTTAATTGATATTTTTTTCTCAGATTCAATAGTACGGGTTACAAAGGAACACCTATAATTGAATCTGATTTTGAATTTTTTTTAGGTCAAAAATGCAAGAGATTAAAAATAAAAATATTGGCTATTTTTTTATATTTTTGTGACCTCAAATGTTATTTTTCTTGATTTGTTTGAGTATTTTCCTATTTCCTAAAAATACTAAAAAAATGTGAAAAATATGAAAAATTATTTTTTTGGTCAAGAATGGTTCATTGGGCTTGGCCAAGCCGACAAAGTTGATTTTGTAATTTTTTGACTTTTTATGGATTTTTTGTGATTTTTTTCAAAATAAAGCTAAAAAAGACTTGGTTAAAAATCAGGTGTCAACATTGAGGGGTACCATATCAAGAGATTATGTCTCTCTTAATAAACCTTGCCACACTTCTTGCGGTGACATTCTTGTAAGAATTGGCATCTATCCACTTGGTGAAGTAATCGATCGCCACCAGGATGAAGCGATGACCATTTGAAGCCGTTGGATCGATGGGTCCTATCATGTCTATTCCCCACATAGAAAAAGGCCAGGCTTCGGACATTTGATGCAGTTCGTTCGGGGGGGCATTAATCTTATCGCCGTATATTTGGCACTGGTGGCACGACCGGACATGCTGGCAACAGTCTGATTCGATGGTCATCCAATAATATCCAAGCCGCATGATTTTCTTGGCAAGGAGGTGGCCGTTCATATGGGGCCTACATATACCTTCATGGATCTCCTTCATGAGAACATTTGCTTCTTTAGCATCTACGCACCTTAACAGAGTGGAGTCAAATGACCTTTTATACAGAACTTGTCCACTGAGAAAGAACTTCCTGGCCATCTTGGCTATGTACTTCTGGTCTCCTACCTGACATCCTTCAGGAAACTCCCTCTTTAGGAGATAATTCTTGATGTCATAGTACCACGGCTCTCCGTCAAATTCTTCTTCTATCATCATATAGTAGGCCGATTTTTCAACTTTGCTGATCCTTAGTGGTTCTATTTCTATCCCACCAGTCATTTGCAGCATCGAGGCCAGTGTGACTAGTGCATCTGCAAATTGGTTATGAGATCTTGGTAGGTATTCAAAGGACACCTCTTCGAACTTAAGTATCAACCCTTCAAGATATTCATGATAAGGGATGAGCTTTGCGTCCTTTGTTTTTCACTCCCCTTGTGTCTGTAAAATGATGAGCGTGGAATCCCCATAAACTTGCAGCCTAGGTATTCCCATGGAAATGGCAAACCGTAAGCCTAGAATACACGCCTCGTATTCCGAGATATTGTTAGTGCAATGGAAATTCATCTTTGCCACAACGGGATAATGTTGATCGTCAGGGGATATCAATACTGCCCCAGTACCGGGTCCTGATAGATTAACAGCGCCATCGAAATACATGACTCACTTATCCTCTGCCAGGTTCAAAACTTGATCTTCTGTCTTTGTTTTTTCGGAAGACTTGCAACTTTGTGAGTTTTCTGCCAACATGTCAACTATGGCCCTTCCTTTTACTGATTCTGTGGAGAACACCTGATATCAAATTCGGATAACATCACCTGTCATTTTGCTAACTTCCCAATCAGAGCGGGTTTCTTAAGGAGGTACTTGACAAGGTCATTCTCTATTACCAGCTGAATATGGTGATGTAGGGTATATTGTCTTAACCTGCGAAGTACCCATATAGTTGCCACGCAAGCCCTTTCAACAGATATGTATTTTGCTTCAGACGAGGTGAATTTCTTGCTTAAGTAGTAGATGGCTCTTTCCTTACCATCTATCGGGCTTGTTTGGGCAAGTAAAGCTCTCAAGGATTCCTGTTATATAGTCAAATATAAGGTCAAGGGGTGACCTGGGATGGGCGGCACAAGTACTGGTGGAGTGACTAGATAGTTCTTGATCTTCTGGAACGCCTAGCTGCATTCTGCGTCCCATGTCACTTTTGCGCCCTTTTTGAGTAGTCTGAAAATTGGTTTAGCCACATCTGATAACTGATTGATGAATCTGGCAATATAGTTTAATCTCCCCAGAAGACTTCTTACTTCTTTTACTGTGGAGGGAGTTGCTAGATCATGGATAGCTTGAATTTTTGAAGGATCAATCTCAATGCCCCTGTTACTGACCATGAACCAGAGAAGTTTCCTAGATATTTCCCCAAACACACATTTGTTAGGGTTCAACCTCAACTTGTATTTGCGCAGTCGCTCAAATAGTTCTCTTAACACCTGAATGTGATCATGTCCCTCCCTGGACTTGGCGATCATATCATCGACATATATTTCGATTTCTTTATGGATCATGTCGTGGAATAATGTGATCATAGCCTTCTGATAGGTAGCCCCAACGTTCTTCATTCCAAAGGGCATAACCTTATAGCAAAAGTTTCCCCAGGGCGTGGTAAATGCAGTCTTCGGTTTGTCCTCCTGCTTCATGGGGATCTGGTTATATCCGGAGAATCCATCCATGAATGAGAATAGCTCATACCCAGCGGTACTATCCACCAGCACGTCAATGTAAGGTAGTGGGAAATCGTCTTTCGGGCTCGCTCTATTCAAATCTCGATAATCTACACAGATTCGAACTTTTCCGTCCTTTTTCATGATATGGACTATATTTGCAATCCAGTCAGAATATGGGATAGCTTCAATAAAGCCCACCCTGAGAAGCTTCATCATTTCTTCCTTAATTTTGTCTTCTAACTCGGCTTTCATCCGTCTGCTGCCTTGCTTGACAGGTTTAACACTGGGATCTGTGGGTAAAGCATGTTCCACAATTTTGGGATCCAAACCCGGCATGTCAGCATAAGACCACGCGAAGACATCCTGATACTCGCTCAATAATTCAATGAACCTGAGCCTTTCATCTCGGGATAAATGTCCACCGATCTTGATTTCCTTGATATCTATAGTGTCACCCAAGTTAATAACAGCCGGTTCTTCTGAAGTAGGAGGCATTACCTCCTCGAAGGCACTCCATTCTCTGTGAATAGACGCATAACCTTCATCCTCATCCTCTTCAATATTGTGAGAACAGTCATTGAGGCAATTCGAATCGCATAACAACCTGGTATGTATGTTTGAGATGATATGCCTGAAATGTCATGAGCGTGGTTAGTCTACATATCGTATAGCAATGCCATGCATGAGTGTGAAAAACCTTTTCAAAAGAGATTTCAGAATAAGTGCAGGTGTAAATGGAACTAGTCCTCATATCATAGGACATCCTTGTCCCTCAGAAATCTTTTTAGAAATTAGGAATCATATGGAAAATCAAGTCTCAAACTTCTGCGTGGAAGACTAACATCATCATCGGGCTGATTAGTGGTTCCATATATCCTTAACAAAACTTGTGTGATTTTATTGAATGCAAAATGGGCCGCATTACAAGCTATGCTGTTTGGACCAACGGCCGAAGATTCAAAGGCGTTTTCCTACATTTATTTCAAACAACGAAAATTGAAAGTGCGACGAAATGCATGAAATTTAAATGCAGTATCAAGAGTAGGGAAGATATTTCTTTACTCAGAAGTAGTGGCTTCATCACCCAGCCACTCTATGATGACATTCACGAAGTCGTCTCCCAGGAAAGGGTTTGCCAGATCTGGTTCTGCTGTTGGAATTATATCTTTTTCTGACAACCATCTAGAGTTCTTGCTAAAGTACTCGTTCAAATGGCTATTGAACATCTTAGATTTGCCCCTCCAAGCTGGAGAACCAATGAATGAATCTTTCTGATTTTTTCTGGCTTCCATGGCGTCCCTAGCTCTTGCCTCGGCATCGGCCTATTGTCTTAGGGGCAGACTCACCCATGCGGGTTTTCTGATACCCCAAGCCCATCTTATGCTTGTTAGATTTCAACTGTAGATGGGTATTCATTCATTGACTATACTTGCCCAGACCTTCTCCAGAGTTGTATCCATATTCCAGTAGCATCTTTGCTGGTAAAAGATTGGCTTCGAAAATACAGGGAGTTCTCAATCTTGCCCCCACGGGAGTGTGTACCGCTGCCACCAACTCCAGGGAACGATAGCTTGCTTCCAACTTAATTTCGGGTTCGATGTAGGGAATGGTGATGCTCTGATATGCTTGTAGATCAACTTCTCCATGCACGGTAATCACTTTCCCATCCACTACGAATCGTACTTTCTGGTGTAGGCTTGAAGGCACGGCTCCTGCTACATGAATCCAAGGTCTTCCCAACAGGAATCCTAATGCACTAGGCAAATCCATTACTTAGAAGTTTATAGAGAATTTGGTTGGGCCGATGAGTACGTCGTGCTCAATCTCACCTACCACAGTCTTCTTCATTCCATCAAAAGCTCTCACAGCTGTTTTGGAGGTTTTAACCATCTCTTCTTTGATGCCTAAACTCCTCAAGGTGGCTAAAGGGCAAATGTTGAAAGCGGATCCATTGTCAATTAATACGTGTGCTATTCTTTTTCCATTGCACTGTGCAGTAATGTATAAGGCCTTGTTGTGTCCTCTCCCTTCCATGGGGAAGTCTTCATCTGAGAAGCTCAATTGATCTTTCAGAAGGATTGCCCCTACAAAGTCCCCTAACTACAAATCATTAATAGTTTCAGGGACATACACCTCATTCAGTATCTTCAACAATGCATTTTTGTGCTTCTCTGAGTTGATGAACAAATCCAATAAAGATATTTAGGCCGGCATCTTCCTTAACTGCTCTATCATTTCAAACTCACTGGTTTTAATAATGGACATGAGTTTTTCCGCGTCTTCCTTCGAAACTTCTTTCTTTTCGGATTCGCCTTCCCTAGGGGCGTAAAATCGTCCAAACCTTATTACCGCATCTACTTCCTCTGTCCCATAGTCCCAGTGGACTGCCTTAGGATCGTACTCTTCTACCGTATGGACTTTTATAGTTATTGTCGTCGGGCAAGATGCCTCTGGTTTAGCTGTATCGTCCGCTTCCTCTCTTGGCAGTCGAATCACAACAGGTTTGATCAGACAATCTTCTACCTCACTCAAGCTGTCAAGCTCTTCCAGTTTAATCACCACAGTCGTAGTGGCTTCAATCATCGACATAGTGTCGTCAAAGTCTTTTGAGAAGATTTCATTTTTCAGTTGACGATGCCCGTCATCATTACTTAGTCTTGCCGATATCGTAAATTTTGGGTACCCTCTCATTCCCTTGAATAGTTCAACTGAGTCTTGCCGCTGATCCTCCGATCTCTTCATTTCGACATACTGTTCTGCGTTAAGCTTGGCATCTATCATCTGGTCAAGCGATGATTCAAGTTCTTTCGTGAAAGGCTTTTCCACGTCCTTTGGGATCTCTGGTTGAACGGGATCATCCATACCCCCCCATCCGTCTAGTATGATATCTTCCATTCTCTGATAGAAACTAGGAGAAGCAGAATATTTCACCTTAAAGTTGTATCCCCCAGAATCTTCACCCAGGTTGTCTATGATTTCTCCCTTTTCTAGTGCGTTAGCCATGAATCTGCGATCTGCTAAACTTCACCTGGTAGCTTCTAGTTCGTCCTCGTCAAGTTCTTCTTCTGGCTTGATGATCAGTCCAAGATCGCCGACCAGACTTTCGTGCGGGATACTCCACGTGTTTCCTTGTTCATTTTAATCACAAAGTGGCTCCCTTCCAAGTTTATAGAGGCTTCGACTCATTTGAATTTTTCATCGGTAACACTCGACATTATCCCCAAGCTCATCATCTGAGTGATACACAATTTCTTCATGTCAGCAGAGACCTCCGCTTCTTTTGGATATAGTAAAGCGATTGCCGGAATGTTGGTCAGCTTGGGTATGTCCACCTTCAGCTTAAGGTGGTTTTCCTCCTCGTCAGTGAATATTGTCCCCACTGCTTGGTGGTCAGGGAGCGGGTTCTCTTGTACATTCGGAGCCATGTTATCAAACTTCAAAATCTGACTGTCGATCAAAGCTTGCACCTTCAGCTTAAGGATATAGCAATTATCAACGTTGTGTCCCGTTTCGCCCATGTGATAGACACAGGTCTGGCTTTCATCAAAGCCAGGATATTTAACAGGATTTACCCTAGGTGGTTCCTTCGCCATCAAGTGTTGTTCTAGCAGCATTGGGAACAGCTTGGATAAAGGCCTTGGGAGCTGAGAAAAATGCTTTTGAGGTTGCCTCTTTCTAGGCTCCTACCCTTTTAGCGCCGACCATGACGATCCTCCCTTGGTCTGATTAGAGTTGTTAAGCACCTTGGGCTTATAGGGGTCTGGTATAAAGGCTATGTCAAGCCCAGCATCTCTCTCCTTTTTCAAGGGGTATTGCTTTCTAGTAAAAGTTTCATGCGGCCTCATTTCTCTTAAAGCACACTCGAGCCTTTCGGCCACCTTTATCAGATGAGTAAAGGTTTGACATCCTGAGGTGTTCAATCTGTCGAAGTATTCGAAGGGAAGTACTTTCAGGAACAAGTCAATCAGCTCCTCCTCTAGGATTGACGGTTTTACTTGGGTTGCCAAAGCTCGCCACATTTGGGCGTATGTTCTGATCATTTCACCCCTTGCTTTTGAGGTTCGTAGCAGGTCTTCTCTCGTCGAGGCCGCAGCTGTGTTGAACTTATACTGCCTGAGGAAGTCTTCTGCAAGATATTCCCACCCATCATAGTCATCCAGGTCCAACTCGATGAACCAAGCTAGGGCGATGCCAGCCAGACTCTCCTGGAACGTTTTCATTAGCAGCGGAATGTAGTCTGAATATTGCGCCATCTTAGTCAGGTAATATTTGAGGTGAGCGCGGGGACAGCCTGTCCCATTATATTTTCTCACGAAGTCTGGCTCTTTGTAATTAGGAGAGATCTCCACCTTGGCGAAAGGAGATATCTTGTCAAAACGAGCTAGCTCATAACCCTGGCTACTTAAACACTCTTCGATCTTGGCTATTCTTTTAACCTCTACTTCAGTTTTCACGGTCTGCTTCCTCTTTTCATCCTTTTCGAGGTTGATGACAACAGGGGGTGCCTTTTGCTGTGACTAGATGTTCTGCATACGGACATCTTCCTCTGTACGTTGGGTATCTTCTGCCGTTTCTTTATCAACCATATCAGGTGCGAATGATGTACTTGAGTTGTTTTGGTTAGGAGCCACTGCCTGTCTGGCGTGGGAGGCTTCCAGCATTTCCTTAATATCAGCCATCATAGTCGCCAGAGCAGTCATCTGAGTTTCCAGCATGCCTACTCGTGGGGTCAACTCCTGTTGTTCCATTCTTGTCTTAAGTCGAGTGCCAAAACGATGGGTTGGTAGTTCCGTGATTAGAGTGTACCTGTTTATTTAAAAATAACAAGTAAGTATTTCTTCAGAATTGACAGAAAAAATACTTGATTCTTCTAATTGCATATTTTCTATTGATGAATGAGAAAAAGGACCACCATGTGAGCCTTAGTCTCACGTGGGCAGTTCTTTTAATTATTCTCCAAAAGAATTCATGAAATTAAAAGAAGCGTAATCTTTGACGATAGTTTTTATGCATTTATAAAACATATTTACGCTCATGCACATGTGTCCAAAGTAATATTCAGTACAAGTGAATATGCATGAAAAGGCATCATAATGTTTGCTTATTTTACACTTGACAGAATAGCCTATTCAAGCTTAGGACGCTTGAGGCCTAAGGTGTCCTCATCATCCCAATATAGATCAATCTCTTCAGTCTGGGACTCATCATCCCATATCTTTGGGTATGTACGGCTATACTCCAGGCACGTATGGTACGATATATTCGGGTACATAAGGCTCGACAAGGCTGCGTCTGGTCGCCTCAAAGTGCTGGATGTATTCTGTGGTAGCCCTGTGAACGTTCTCCTTTCGAGTCATGTCTTCTGGCCATCTTATATCTTCGGCCTGAGAGCTCTTTAAAGAGTGTAAAATAAATTCCACCTTAGCTTCAAACGGTTTCTTCTTCTCTCCTGTAAGGGTCTCTTTTGGCATGTCAAATGAGAAGATACCAGGCCGCGGTGGTGAAGGGATCTCCTGTAATGCCCCAAATTGTCGGATAACCCTCTTCGGATAATAGGCACTAGCGCCTGTGAATCCTAACAAAGAGACTGGGTCTTTGTCATTACATGCGAGCTTGACTTTGCCCAGTGTTGGCAATCTAAGCCGCCATCGAAGCTGTTCTGGTTTCAAAGTTCCAATGAATTTTTTCCATTCTATGAAGTTGAACTTAGGAATACGTGTGTGGGTTCTGACGAAGGTTTTAAGAGGATGGGCATCGGAGCTAATCTCAGTGAAACCCATGCGGATATGGAATTGTCTGATATTAGATGTGAACCACAGGTACAGAAGATCACTAGAGGCTCTAAAGATTCCCTTCTTGTTTTTCTTGAAGCGGTTTAGGGAAATGAAGGTTTCAGCAAGGATAACATTCGAGTAATCCCACCCATAACAAACTTGTCTGACCATTACAGCCATAATAGGGTCGAAGGTAACAGACAAAATCGGGAATAGCACAAAGCTAAAGAAAGCCAAGACAAAGGCTCTACCAGGTTTAGTTCCCTTAGTGGCAGGGAGGTTGGGAAATCAATCTAGATGGAAGGATAGGGAAATTCATCCAGAATTACTTTTGGCATCTGCTTTGACTTCGTTAAGACTTGTGTCAAGAAATTCAGCTAGTTGACTCAATGGCTCAAATCCTATGGGAGGCTGAACTAGAAAGTGAGTAAACTCAACTCCAATGGCGGCGCTGTACTCTTCGATAGTAGGGGTAACCTCCAATCCCTCTACGCAGAATGTAGCAGTGGTAGGATCCCAATAGAGCGCCATGGCTTGGATAAAGGCAGGTGGGCACTCAATCTTCAACAGCTCCAATAAATACTCCAGTAGTGATTTGGCGTATTTCTGGCTGGTTTCGCCCATGCTATCCCACCATGATAGGAGCTCGGTCCGGAGAACTTTGAACACTTGAATATCATTCTTTCCCATCAAGTCTAAAATATGCAAATGGTTTTGAAAAGCCAATCGTCAAAAATTACTTTAAACATATGACTATGCAAATGCCATGAAATATGCATGGGCTAACTTAATTGCATAGTTCAATCGAAGAAATGAAAATTAGAACTTTTTTCAGGTACTGAAGGCCTGACTTAAAGTCTAATTTGAATTTCAGGGAAGTGAATTATGCAATTTAGTCAGGTTCACTCTAGTGACTAAAGGAGACAACAAAGTCACATTCCATTGGTCAATACATCAAATAGAAGTAGAGTAGAGTGAATCCCTTATTACAACCAGGACGCCTAACGAAAGAAAGGAAAAGAGAAACTTTTACAAACAAGAAAGCCACAAAAGGCCGATGGAATGTGAGGATCTAAACCACCCGTTCCCAAAGGTCTATTCTTCTTCACAATGATGGTCAGTCGGGAACGCTCCCCCAGTTGAGTGTAGGGGGTCGTCTTCAGTGAATTGATCGAGGCATCTCAGCTCCTCTGGCCATTCTCTGGTCCATGATATAATGACTTCCGGAGTCTTCTCGCGTTTCGTCTTTTTGAGTATGATGCGTTTCGGTCTTGTCTTGATCGCAGGGCATCTCCTTTTTCCCCAAAGGGTGATCATGGGTATATCTTCATTAGGTTGCCGTTCAGCCTTTCGACGAGAATACGCGTCCCTAGCTAAGCGGTTGCAATGTTGTCTCTTCATTTCCAAGTAATTCGTAAACATTTCGTCTGCTTGTCGCTTAAACCTGAGGTTATCGACACAGTAGCGAGTTTGGCAATCTTCGGCGTATCCCAACTTGCGTCCGGTTATCTCTCGGCCATACACAAATCTGGTAAAGTGCAGTTTCGTGTTCGGTCCAGGGCGAGTGACTTTCCTTAGATATTCGAAGTTACCAACTCTGTTGAGATTTTAGGAAACAGCGACATCATATCCCCTTATCATCGTTATTTCAATTAGTCACTTGAGTGATTTTCATGATGTATGCAAATGCATGTGGATGTATATAATGCATGAATCATACTAAGGAACAGGGAATAGTAATGTACATTGAAAATAAATGCCTTACCAACCAGACTCGGGGAATGTAAAATGTTCCCATGTAACAATGGGCGATTTTAGGTATACCAACCATCCATAGCCATACGCATGAGACAAGTGGGTATACTCTAAAAATCAAAAATCAGGTGAGGAACCTATGGCTCAAGCTCCCATGATCCAAATGAGACAGACTCCTCCCCAAGGGTACCCACCCAAGAGGGCTAGATGTCGCCAATTTGGATTCTGAGCGGGAACGAACACGAAAGTCTCAGGTGCCATCAAACACGAGATCCTTTCGCATCATTTCCCTATCAAAGGTGACCTAAAGGTGGTCGCAGTCGGGGTTTGACCGCCAGTGTGTGCGATGTGTCGTGATCATCATAATGCAAGTCATGCACAGCAGTTTGTATCAAACACCGCTCCAATATGTGCGTAAGATAAATATACATTCCCAACTCCAACCTGCAGGAAAGAAGTCAGCAATCACTACACCCATTTATTTCTCCAATCTGCAAAAATATCTAACACAATGGTTAGCGTACATACATCACCTTCGAGAGCATCTGCAGAAAACAAGGTCAGATAAACCAAATAAATTTTTTAATCAGCTCAAGTCCTCTGGTCTGCGAAACTAGAGATTCTAGGTTCGCAACCAATCCCCAGTGGAGTCGCCAGTCTGTCGCGACCCTCCTCAAGGGGGAGGAGGGCTAATGGGCCGCCCGATGTCGCCTGATCGGACGCGAGCCTCTCCCAAGGTTCATTACCCAAATCGCAATGGCTGGATATACGTGGTCGACCTTTGGTGCGGTCTGGTGACATGTGATATGTGTACATGCCAAGGAGTCACCACCAATCGTTTCGTGGAGGGTACGATCGGAAACCCTATCGAATAGTTGGAAGCGATCTATTCGATTCTGCGAAAACCAGAGAAATGGAATCGGAGACTTTGTTACGCCAACTGTCAGAGTTGACGCCCTTTCGGCACCTAGGTTGAATGATTTATCTAATATCAAGATTTCATACAGATGAGTGGGGGTACGAACCTAAATCTAGGAGTTCATGTAGATAGGAATGGCTACTCTATCACTCACAATCAGTAAAAATAAATGCGCACATCAAGGATCCAAAACATGCGGATAAATCACATGAAAGCAACATGGTATCCCTAATAAGGCTCTATGAGCCTAGATAACTATCAATCAAGGCTTAGGAGTGATTTTGACATGATTCGCACGTGAGGGGCAAAATTGTAATTTTGAAAAATTTGGGGACAATCTGCCTCGGAAGGGCAAAATCGTCATTTCAGATGAAGTGTGTAATCAAAAGACGGTGGAAATGGGATTGGCGATCAAACCCTTCCATTTCCTATTTTTCGAGAATTTCCAGAATTTTTCTGGAATTTAAAAGTGATTTTACCTTTGGAGGGGTAAAGTCGTCATTTTAGGCGAAGATGAGAACTGAAAATCTCAAATATCAGGGTTAGTCACCCACATGACCCAAACCCTAATTTTAAGCAATTTTCAGGATTCGATTGGAATATGAAAGACGATTTACCCATTGAGGGGTAAAATCGTCATTTCGAAAAAAGGGAAGAGATTCGAGAACCCAAGTCTAAGAATTGGTCGCCTAACCGACCCTAATTCTTGTCTTGGCACTATCGACATATCTCTCACACACAGCAGAGGCAACTTACCCCTAAAGGGTAATATCGTCAATTCTTGGAAGAACGGATAAGAAACCCCAAATAGGATTGACCAGTTGTCTGTGGTCAATCCTCAATTTTTGAGGATTTCTGGAGCGTCTAGGATTTTCCCATAATTTTTCTATATTTGTTTAGGATTTTCTAGGATTTTTTAGGATTTTCTAGAATTTTTTTGATTTTTTTATTTTTTAAAATCATTTTTCGATTTTTTATTATTAAAATGTGATTCGGACCGGGTCGACCCGACCCACTCGAGTCAGAACCCGGCCCAGACCCGGACCCGCGCGACCCACAGCCCAAAACGACGCTGTTTCTCTTTTTTTTTATTTTCTGATTATTTAGACTTGATACGACGGTCCTTATTGAACTATGTGGCTAATCCACGACCGCTGGATGATCTGACTGAAATTTACGGCCTAGATTGAACGGAGACTCGACCAGGGCCGTCCGATTGACCTATTAAAATCTACGGTCAGGATTAGAACCTAAGACTTGATCTGGGCCGTTCACCCTTACTAACCTAAACAACGTCGCCTACTTACTAACCTAAACGGCACCGTTTCGATTCAATTTGATTTTTCGATTTTAAAACATTTTCGGATATTCCTAATTACCAATCGGACGGCCACCAATTATTGGACACGATTAATCCTAACCGTTGGATCTAATCTAACTCAGCCTAACATACTAACGGTCGTGCTGACTCGACACCTCCGCGAACCAACCACAAGACGACACCTGGAACTTTGACTCGTTGACTCTGCCACGTCAGCTTCGTCTTCAACCTCTCGACCCCGACGGAATGAACGGCTGAGCACCTCCGACGACGATCCAACGGTGGAACCTTAACTAAATCGCGCAATACCAGCACTAATCGACTCGCAATCGTCTCTAGTCTAACATACCTAAGAATCAGAACACCCAATTCACAAAATCGCGAGCATCATGCAGAATGCCAAGTACGGCCATGGAAGTTCGATCGCTCGATTTACAGCAAACCATGGCAATTCAGTCACAGAATAGCATCAATGGAGGTTCAGGAGACTTACCTCGAGCTCTGATTGAGCTCGCATGGCCTAGATTGGGCTAGGCAAGAAGGAACAGGGCACGGCAATGGAGGTTGGATTTGGGGACTCAATTCAAGGTGTTAAGATAAAAACCGATGCAAAACAGATATGCGACGATGATTAGTGATGTCTAGGGAACAAAACGCACACATCAAATGAAAGAATAATCAAGAGATGCGCGGATCGCCATTGATGTACAGTGAGAAGCTCAGAAATGCATCTCACCTGTTCCTACGGCTTCAAGCGGCGCGGCCAGCGGTGATCGACTCCTGGCTGCTTGGGCGATCTCCTGATGATCTCTTTGAGCTTTGGTCTAGCCTGAAAAGGCCCGACCGATGCTCTGCAAATCCGAGCTCCTCCCTCGACAATGGTGATGGAGGGCGAGCTCTCTCTCGTTTGTTCTCTCTCTCTTTCGATTCTGTTAAACTCACCTCAACCAACTAAACCAACCTCCTCCTTCTAGAAAGTCCATTGGCCTTTATACATGTTTCGAATTTTGGCGCCTAGCGGGGAACTCCCATTGGCCTCTGTCACGTGCCACCCATGTGCCATTTGGTCGTCGTACGGTGACAGAATTCGTTGGGTTTCCGTCCATGTCCGTCAGGATCTCCGGCCTTCTCCACTAAGTACGAATTTGGCACGAATTTGACCTGAGTTTGGTGATTGTTGACTTTCGCAGGTCCTGCGTCTTGACCGGCCGATTATTCTCCGTTCCGGCGGCCATTGGTCAAGACTCTAGTATCAATGAACGGGGAATGGCCTGAGGAACAAAACCCCTCCTCAAACTCCTCCAATTGTGGTCGTCTTCATCCTCAATTTTGCCATTGAAATCAAACTTGACACTGTTCATTCGCACGAGTTCTTGAGGAGGAAGACGACACTGTAGAGAACCGGTTCGACCGGTCAGACCGGGCGGTCTAACCGGTCTGAACCGGCTCCGAATTGTAATTTTCCAAATTAAACCCAAATTAATGGGAAAAATTTGCAATTAGACCTCAAAATCGAATTTAGGGCATGAATTTTATCTAAAAATGTGGTTTTGCCCAAAAGTCATATCAATTTCAACAAAAACCCCAAATTTTCATTTAATTGGAATTAGGCAAATCATGAAATTGAAGGCTCAAATCATCAAATTGGACCAAATTACCTATGTCAATCGATTCAAAATGATGAAAACCAATGGGCAGTGTCTTTAATTTGTAATGGTAGTCCTTGAATTGAAAGTAATTTCAATTATCCCAATTTCAAGGACTAAAATACAATTAAGTGTGCAATTTTGCCTAATTCGTGCAATTAAGCAATCTGTGCAAATAATTGGGCCAAATTACAATAAGGGACAATTAGATTGAATGTCAAGATCCTAAAAAATGCCAGAATCTCAAATTAAAAGACTCAATTGACATTTTTTACCAAATTCAATCATATGTGTAACAAAGGAACATGTAAAATTGAATTTGATTTTGAACTTTTTGTGAGGTCAAAAAGACAAAGTATTTAAAATAAAAACATTGACTATTTTTTCATATTTTTGTGACCTCAAATGCTAGTTTTCTTGAATTTTCAAGTATTTTTCTAATTTATAAAAATACTAAAAAATGCGAAAAATATGAAAAATTATTTTTTTGTCAAAAATGGTTTCTTAGGCTTGGCCAAGGCCACCAAAGTTTATTTTGTAATTTTTTGATTTTTTATGAATTTTTTATGAATTTTCTAAGAAATAGCTAGAAAAAAAAAAGCTGATTCGAAATTAGGTGTCAACAGGGACTTTGTTACGCCAACTGTCAGAGTTGACGCCCTTTCGATACCTAAGTTGAACTGTTTATCGAATCCAAGATTCATGCAAACGAGTGGGGGACGGATCCTAAATCTAGGAGTTCATGCAGATAGGAGAGGTTATTCTATCATTCACAATTAGTAAAAATAGATACGCAAATCAAGGATTCAAAATGTACCGATAAATTACATGAAAGCCACGTGGCATCCCTAATAAGGCCTTATCAGCCTAGAGAAATGTCAATCAAGGCTCAGGAGTGGTTTCAACATGATTCGCCTATGAGGGGCAAAATCGTAATTTTGAGAAGTTTGGGGACAATTTGCCCCAAAATGGCAAAATTTTAATTTCAAATGAGATATGTAGTCAAAAGATGACGGAAATAGGATTGACGACCAAACCAATCCATTTCCTATTTTTCGAAAATTTCTAGAATTTTTCTAGAATTTAGAAGTGATTTTGCTTTTAAAGGGGTAAAATCGTCATTTTCAGGCAAAGACGAGAATTGAAAATCTCAAACATTAGGATTGGTCGACCACCTGACCCAAATCCTAATTTTAAGCAATTTTCAAGACTCGATTAGAATAGGAAAGACGATTTACCCTTTGAGGGGTAAAGTCGTCATTTTGAAGAAAAGACAAAACTCGAGAACCCAAACAAATGGATCAGTCACCTAACTGACCCTAATCCTTATCTTAACGTTCTCGACCCATCTTGTATACAAGGCTGAGGCGATTTACCCCTAAAGGGCAAAGTCGTCAATTTTCAGAAGAACGGATAAGAAATCCCAAAAATAGGATTGACCAGTTGTCTGTGGTCAATCCTCAATTTTTGGAGATTTCTGGAGTGTCTAGGAATTTCCCACAATTTTCCTACATTTTTTGGGATTTTCTAGGATTTTCTAACATTTTCTAGAATTTTTTTGATTTTTTTATTTTTTAAATCATTTTTCGATTTTTCATTAAAAATATAATTCGGACCGGGTCGACCCGACCAACTCGGGCCGGAACTCGACCCAGACCCGGACCCACGCAAACCAACGCTCTAAAACGGCACCGTATCGCTTTTTTTTTGTTTTCTGATTATTCAAATTTAATCTGACAGTTCCTAATGAACCATGTGGCTATTCCACGACCACTGGATTGGTTTACTAAAACTTACGGCTCAGATCAAAAGCCGACTATATCTCAGCCGTCAGATCTGATTACTTAGTTCTACGGCCAAGATCGAATGACTCGGCTAATCCTCGACCGTTCGATCAGATTTATTATTATTTTTTTATATTTTTTTGAAAATTCGATTTTCCTTAACAGTTATAAAACTGATCGAACGGTCGCCAAGCCCACACGTGGCATAACCTAGATCGTTCGATCATCTAACAGATTCAAATCGAAATCTAACGACTCGGCCAACGTGGCTGCCACGCAGCATGCCACGTCAGCACTTTTGACCGATTGATCGCCACGTCATCATCTTCTTCCTCGAGCATTCTTCTTCTGCGACGGACGGCCGAGAGACTCCGGCGATGATCTGACGATGAAATCTCGACGAAATCGAACAAGACCAACGCCAATCGACTCGTCTCAACGTTTCGCATAACATATCTCAGAATCAAAGCATCTTATCCACGAAATCACGAACATCATGCAAAATGCAGAGTACGGCCATCGAAGTTCGATCGTACAATTTACACCAAATCGTGGCAATTCGATCACAGGATAGCATCAACGAAGGTCCATAATACTTACCGCGAGCTCCGATTAGGCTCGCACGGCCTAGATGCGGCTAGGCAAGGTTGAACAGTGCTCGGCTATGGCGGGAGGTTTGGAGACTTGATTCAAAGTTTTAAAGCGAAATCGATGCAAAGTAGAGATACGATGATGGTTAGCGATACTTAAAGAGTAAAACGCCTACTCTAACTTGAAGAATCAAGATCGGAATCGAGTTCCACCATTAAAGCACAGTATGAAAGCTCGAAGACTGAACTTACCTGTTTTCGTGGTTTCAGCTTGTGCGGTCGACGGCGATCGCTTCCTCTCAGTCCAGGCAACCTCCCGACGACCTTTAGAAGCTTTGGTTTGGCTTGTAAGAGCCCAACCGATGCTCTGTAAATTCGAGCTCAAGCCTTCGACAATGGCGATGGAAGGCGAGCTCTCTCTCTCTCTCTCTCTCTCTCTCTCTCTCTCTCTCTCTCTCTCTCTCTCTCTCTCTCTCTCTCTCTCTCTCTCTCTCTCTCTATTCTGTTCTTCTTTGGGAAATAGAATGAACCATCTTCTCCTCTTTTTTTCTCTCGGAAGCCTCTAAAGACTATATACCGATCTCCCATTTTTTGGTTCCGACAATGGCGATGTTGACTTTCACGATCGGTGTAGCATTGACCGGCCGATTTCGCCTTCCTTCGGCGACTGTTGGTCGTGATTCCGGTCTCAATCGACGGGAAATGACTTGAGGAATTAAACGCCCACCAGTGTGTTTTCAATTACAGTCGATTGGTTGATCGATTTCCCCAATGAAATTCGGCCTTACACTATTCATCTGTACAGACTCTCAGGGAGGAAGACGACACTGTTGTTGACACCTGACTTGAGGAATTAAACGCCCACACTGTTGTAATTTTTATTCTTTAAAATTAATTTAAAATTGCAAAAAAAAAATAATAATAAAATTAAAAAATCAACTTTGGAAGCCTTAGCCTAGCCTCAGGAACCAATTTTGAACAAAAAATCTTTTTCGTAATTTTTAATAATTTTTTGAATTTATTTAATTATTAAAAATACCCAAAAAAATCAGAAAAATACCATTCGTGGTCAGAAAAATACATAAAAATATTCAATAATTTTTTTTTAATTTCCTCTTCAAGTGTATCACTTTAAATCTTAAAAATTTGGCTCGGGTCACTATGTTCCTTAACAAACATAAACCCGAACCGAGCCCAAAAATTCCTTTTCAAGTCTTTTAATTTTCGATTTCCAATTTTTATAAGCTATGACATTGGATTCTAAAGTCTTGAAGTGCAATTAGGTCAATTGGCCCTCCAATTTGATCAATGTTAACCAAAAGGGCTTAATTGCACAATTTTCTTTCAATTTAGTCCCCGGTTTCACAATTTTTGAAATTAAATTTCATACGGGCATACCCATTAAAATTAAACATCTCTACTCGATATTTTTCATCATGAGGAATCCATTGGTGGCCTCAATTTTGACTAATTTGGTCATTTAGGCCCTCGATTGAGCCAAAATCATTTTCGGATCCTAGGGACAATTTGGGGTTTTCACTAAATTTCAATCAATTGATTCACGAAAATACCCATATTTGATAGCAAACATGTCAAGGAGTCCGATTTTGCCATCAATTTCATGAAAATGGGTCGATTTGGGACCCAATTGGGCGAAATTGGTCGAACCGGGCCGGTCGGGTCAGACCCGACCCGACCCGGTCCGACCGGGTCTGCAACTTAGTTGCAGACCCATTGCGCCGAAAGCCAAAAGGGCAGGGGACCTCGCCGGCGATTAAAAAAAAGGGGCGCTAGGGTCGGCTTGTTAAAAAAATGGGAGCGACAAGAGTGGGAGGCAAGGGCGAGTGGTCAGAAAAAGGGCTGGTCGGCCATGGACAAAGAGAAAAGAGGGGGGAAGACGAGCGAAAGAGGAGAGCGGGCCGAGGGACAATTTTTTTTGCAGAGAAAGTTGGGGGCGAAAACCAAAGAACAAACGGCGATCCCGGACCTTCATCGACATTGATAAATCATCACTGGAGCTTGGCGGCCGGGGACGAGCTCCAAAAAGGTCGGTATGCTCCCCGAGACTTCATTTTTTGGATCGCATATCACCTGCTCGACAAAATGCTTCAATGGGCATTTGATTTTCTAGCTCTCGGTCGACCTGTCCCGACTCTTTTTTGTTGTAATTTTGGCCATGAAACTTCATGCTAACCTTCCCCACGCTCGACTTCCCTATTCTTTTGCATTGAAACCGCGCCAGAAGTGGTGGCCGGAGCTCCACATGCTCGGACCGAGCCGGGAGCTCACACCGGCGAGCTTGGTGAACGGCAAGCTCGAAACGAGCTCAGGTAAGCTTCTAAGCCTCCCTAGGATGTTGTTTGAATGCTTAGAACGAAGCTTGGTTGATAAAAAATTTCTGCGAAAATTCCCGTCGGCGCCGGCTCGGTAGTTGGCCGTTCGGCCTCCTTCCGACGTGGTTTGTACCATGCTTTTGGTGTATGTCGACTTGAGCTTAAAAGGGGTTCGATTAGGCTCGAATTTGCGCTTGAAAACCGACGTTTTTACGTCGGTTTGGCGGCTCGCCGGCGCCGGTCGTCTTCTCCGGCGGTCTGATCGCCCGTTGACCAGTCAACGCTGACGTGGCATGCCACGTCAGCAGCCACGTCAGCGTGGTGGGCCATGGCCGGGAACAAAAATAAAACCAGATCGGACGATGGAGAATGTGCCACGTGTTGCGATCTGGAATTTTCAGAAAATAAAAATGATTTTCAGAATTAAAAAATGATTTTCGAAAATAATAAAAACATTTTGATCTGACGGTTGACATTGTGCCAAGTGGCAATTAAAGGACCGTCCGATCTCACCTAGGATTGGACGCGCCAAAAGAGGCCACGTGGCACGATATGGACCGTTAGATCCTAGGATTTTCGGAAATAATTAAAGAAAATGGATAAAAAGATAAAAATTGTTAAAAAAAATAGAAAAATCCTTTAAAATGCAAAACGGTGTCGTTTTAGGCCGGTTCTGACCCGTATGGTGGGTAGGGCGCCCGAGAGGCGCGGGCCGGGTCAGACCCGGCCCGGAAAATAATTTTAAATATTAAAAAAATTCAGAAATAATAAAAAATAAAAAAAAAATTCAAAAATTCAATAAAAAATGAAAAATCATAAAAAATTCAAAGAAATTCAAAAAATTCATAAAAATTCTAAAAAAATTTCAGAAAATATAAAATGGTCACATTCAACTGGCCATGACCTGTTTCGGGTCTTTTGACCCCCGAACCTTCCAGAAATGACGGTTTTGCCCTTCCGGCAAACCGTCTTCCAAAAAAATTGGAAATGGCCACAGACAACTGGCCAAGACTCATTCCGGGTGTTTTGAACCCCGACCCTTCTTAAAATGACGATTTCGCCCTTTGGGCGAATCGTCTTCCAAAAATTGATTGTGATTGATAGGAATAGTCGTCCAATCTGCATGAAACCCTGAATCAAACCTACCTCACCCAAACTTGCGCATGCATGAACTCTTAGTCAGGAAAATCACTCGCGTTAGGTACCGAAAGGGCGTTGGTAATGACACCAGCGTAACCAAGTCCCCGAACCCAAAATCTCTGGTTCCGCAGAACTGATCGATCTCTCCCAATCGGTCAGTAAGGTTTCCGGTCTACCCTCCAAGAAAGACCGGTGGCGACTCCAAACGCATGCACAATTTGCACATGCCACCACGACCACACTGAAGGTCGAAAGCGATCGACTCTTATCGTCGAAGAATACTCCCGCCGCGATTTGGTATGGGCTTGGGAGGGCCCGCGCCGATCCAAGACCCGCGATCGGCAATCCATTAGCCGCGTCCGCTTTCGGACGGGTCGCGACAGCTGGCGACTCCGCTGGGGACTGTGTTCTAGAACCTATGGTTCTAGACCCCAAGTGGACTTAGGCCGTAATTAAAACGCTGAGTGATTTTTCTAACCCTGCAGGCGCTCTTGAAGGTGAGGTAAGTCCGCTTATGATAGGTGTTATATGTTTTTGCAGATTGGAGTGATAAGGGGGGTAGTCTGTGATTAACATTGTCTTATGCAGGTTGGCGCAGGAATGAATGATTGTGTGTATGTTTTATATTGAAGCGGTGATTGTTAAATAAGATGCATGTTTATCGCTTTAGCACGACACCGAAAATACACACAACCGCGCCTAAAACCCCGGGCGCCGCCTATAGGAAAACAATAGAAGGGATTGAAAATGGAATCTCCGTGAGGAAAAACACGGGGTAATCCACTTTTCAATTCCGCTCATTTCGAACTATGGATCGAGCCCCAATGCAACGATAGTTGTGCAATGGAATCTGCTCTTTCTAGAACTCGAGGTGGAAGCCTTGACCTTAGGTTCCAAACCCTATCTTGATTCTTAGAGTCAAACCTCACTTGTCTCATGTGCATGTCTTTAGATGGTTGGTATATCTAAAACCACCTAAAAAAAATCAGTGATCCTGGAGTCACAACTCGAAGACTGGAACTGGGGCATCTCTAAGTGTTCGGACCACATTCCTTTGATTGATTTAACATTTTTAGTTCTCTTGTATAAGATTAATTTTGCTGAGATCCTCTCTATCTCGTCCCTTAGATTGATTGTATTAGGGATCTATTTGTATTGTATACATCTTGATAAGGCTCATTTCTATCGAAAATGGGGGCAAACTCTCATGATCCCCCATGAAAGCGCATCAGACCAGGGTCATCGAATCCAGAGATGACAAACAGCAAAACCATGCCCAACTGGGGCAAGTGAATCATTTGTACGCCGGACATTTCTTCTCTGGCAAAATCCAGGGACGCAATGACATAGTCGTCTGTATCAGAAGTAAACCCCAAGATACAAATTTGGGTGAACGGTAACTTTGTATCGTTCCAATTTGATCTCCAAAGATCCCACATGTAACATGAGTTTTTCCTCATTTAACAGGAAGGCGTTGGCGCCGAAAGCCACAAAAGAAAAGAACTCACTAATTGGGGAGCGAACAAAATTATCGGCCTTGGAAGTCATGCACTCCAAGAAATGGTCTTTGATTATAAGATCGAGTGGAGGGTAAAAAGTATCGCTTCCACACATCATGCTTTGACATGCATTCCGATAATAATTTCCTTTTTCCTTGAATAAAAGGAACTTTGAAGAATGACGCTGGAATGCGCCCAAAAACACAAATGGATCTCCTCTGGGGCAAATCCTTGAGAATGATTCATCGCCAACCAAACGGAGGGATCGTGGCCACAATATAGATGGCCAATTTCTGCAAGCCGCGCGTTTGTGTTCAAATGAAAACGCCAAGCAAGAACAAGGCGGTATCGTTCCAATTTGTCTTGAATTTTGGAACGCAAACTGACACTTATTGTTTGTTTTTTACAGGGGCTCGCCATCAAGGCAAAACGGGTTTTCACATCCCATGTATTACCCATTGGAATACATGACCAAGGGTAAATTGTATCGTTCTAATTTTTTGAAAAATTCGTGAACGTACAATAACATGTTTCTTCCGTATTTTCAGGGATCTCCAGCCGCGGGGGACAGGTAAGTATCCCTTTCCCCAATCCATTGAAGATGTTAAATAAATAAATAAATAAAAAGAGGGGGCTTTCAGAATCTAATGTTTAGAAAAGACATAGAATTCAAACTTCATTGGCATTCATGTTTTAAAACAGGAGGTTGTCTGAACATGAATAAAAACATGCATTGTGCATCATAAAATCCCTTTGACGGGTAAAATTTCTAGAGAAAATGAAAGAGATTTTTCCAATAAAAAATTTGTTCAAAACAATCAAGAGGGCGCTTCCTCAAAAGACGAGAGGCAAGGCCTAAATCCAATCTACACACTTGAGAGAGGAGTGGAGCGGATCAGATAGCAAAATCTGGACCTACGGAAGTAGGGATTATTCGCAGTAATTACTCGGATTGGGATGACGGAGGCATTCGTTTCATATCCCCCAAACACTACAGGTGACCGTTGATAACCCCTTTGAACGGCGGTTTTCATTATTAACCTTGCCAAGAATCACCCCACATCGGGGCAAAATGGAGATGAGTCCAGCAGCATCAGGAGAAAATGGTTTGAAATTTTCTTGCTCGGACTAACATTAATCTTTGTGTGTTGTTTATATGGTAATCCAAGTGCCATAGGATGACGAGAAGCATTCATTTCTCTATCCCACACACTGAATCCTTTGCATAGCCAAGTTGAGCCTGCAAAATCATTTCATAAACCCGTTGGTGATCATTGCACATTCCAAGACGGATGCAGCATCACTTCAGAAACAGAAGAGTTCAAACTTAGGGTTTGCGAAGAAATCCCTAAGTTAATGCTGAAGCTTGTTAGACCTTCGGTCACGTGTCTAAACGCGATCTCTCGAAGATGAGGAAAAGCAAGATTTCAAAAGAAAAACGAAAAGGAAAAGATGATGAGAAAAATCCCCAGCATCAAGAAAAAGCAAAGGGCCTGGTAAAAGCAAGGCCAATGCTTGGGTGAACAATTTGTATCAACCCCACAGTGAAACCTGTTTGAAAAAGGGGAGAAGAAAAATTCAGAAGGAGTCAGATTCCCAAAAAACTACTCCTCAAACGGTATCAAGCGCGGAGCAGAGACACATATAGAGTTTGTTAGTCTCTTAATGCAGCCAGAGGCGCTTTCACAAGAATTTGCGTACACCTCAAAAGCGGTCGTGCACCTCAAAAGTTGAAGATACAAAATGGAAAAGACAGGTGGCAAAATCAGCAATGATCACCAATGTCAAACCCCTCGTAATTTCTGGGCCAAAAATAAGCCTTTTTCGGTCCCCAATCCTACCAACATCATAACCCTAAAACAGTCTTCTCTGACTAAGACACTTGGGTTAACGTATAGCTTAGCTCGAAGAAGTACGAGCAAGACTATTTCTTTCTCATTTTGCAGGGTTCTTGACTTGTAAACCCGGAGCAGATGGTGAAAAATTTCGTTCAATGGCCTCGACTCCAAAGCGGGTCCCCTTTGAAAACCAATATCCAAGCCCAACATTACGGTCCCGTGGAAGACCTCCCGACCGATCAAAATGTATGCGCTGCGAATGAGCCTAAAACCTAGGCACAGGTTAGTAGGGAATTGAGTGCATCCCCTATAAAAACCACTATCGTAAAACAGGTGAGAAGACCTCATTGTCGAGAAATATTTCAATTGATGTTTTGAACAAACTCTTTTTGAAATTTTCAAACTGTTGATCCAGATTTTCCGTGCAAGGGATTTGTGATCACATTTGCATGTTGCAAGAATGCTTTGGATAACCTCCAGCATCAAAACGCACATTTCATGATTAAAACTTAAGTCATACGGTTTTTGTCAAATGGACAGCCGTGGTCTTCTCAAAGATTACTAACGTTTTCTTGGTGAAAAAAAAAATCTTTCAGGCCCAAATTTCTGCAGGATACCTGGAGAACCCAGCTCCCAGAATGTCGCCTCAACAGACTCAAGTGAAGCTTTGTCAAAATAAAATCTTTCACTGCTTCAAAAACTGAATTCCCGGCAGATTTCGGGATCTTTCAAAAAAAAGTGGGAGAGGATAGAACCCTTTTTCAAAAGAAGTCGGCAAACTGTCCCAGCAGACGTGGAGAACCCTCGTCCCGGGACCCTTTTTCAAAATCAAGTAGTCCCAGCAGACGTGGAGAACCCTCGTCCCAGGTTTCATTTTCAAAATATCAAACAGTCCTAGCGGACGTGGAGAACCCTCGTCCCAGGACCCCTTTTCAAAAAATCAGGTAGTCCCAGCAGACGTGGAGAACCCTCGTCTTTGGACCCCTTTTCAAAAATCAAGCGGTCCTAGCATGACGTGGAGAACCCTCGTCCCAAGACCCCTTTTCAAAATTTAGGCAGTCTCATCGGACGTGGAGAACCCTCGTCATGAGACCCCTTTTCAAAAACCAAGCAGTCCTAGCTTGACATGGAGAACCCTCGTCCAAGGACCCATTTTCAAAAATCAAGCAGTCTCATCAAACGTGGAGAACCCTCGTCATGAGACCCCTTTTCAAAGCAAACTGATGGTAGAAACCGCCTGAAGGGTCAATGTATGGTAGAAACCGCCTGAAGGGTCAAATCAATGGTAGATACCGCCTGAAGGGTCAAACCAAGGTAGATACCGCCTAAAGGATCAAACAAAGGTAGATACCGCCTAAAGGGTCAAAACAAAGGTAGAAACCGCCTAAAGGGTCAAACAAAGGTAGATACCGCCTAAAGGGTCAAACAAAGGTAGAAACCGCCTAAAGGGTCAAACAAAGGTAGAAACCGCCTAAAGGGTCAAAACAAAGGTAGAAACCTAAAGGGTCAAACAAAGGTAGAAACCGCCTAAAGGGTCAAAACAAAGGTAGAAACCGCCTAAAGGGTCAAACAAAGGTAGATACCGCCTAAAGGGTCAAACAAAGGTAGAAACCGCCTAAAGGGTCAAAACAAAGGTAGAAACCGCCTAAAGGGTCAAAACAAGGTAGAAACCGCCTAAAGGGTCAAACAAAGGTAGATACCGCCTAAAGGGTCAAACAAAGGTAGAAACCGCCTAAAGGGTCAAAACAAAGGTAGAAACCGCCTAAAGGGTCAAACAAAGGTAGAAACCGCCTAAAGGGTCAAAACAAAGGTAGATATCGCCTAAAGGGTCAAATAAAGGTAGGCGGTGGGTCAAAACAAAGGTAGAAACCGCCTAAAGGGTCAAAACAAAGGTAGAAACCGCCTAAACGGTCAAACAAAGGTAGATACCGCCTAAAGGGTCAAACAAAGGTAGAAACCGCCTAAACGGTCAAAACAAAGGTAGAAACCGCCTAAAGGGTCAAACAAAGGTAGATACCGCCTAAAGGGTCAAACAAAGATAGAAACCGCCTAAAGGGTCAAAACAAAGGTAGAAACCGCCTAAAGGGTCAAACAAAGGTAGAAACCGCCTAAAGGGTCAAACAATGGTAGAAACCGCCTAAAGGGTCAAATCAAGGTAGAAATCGCCTAAAGGGTCAAACAAAGGTAGATACCGCCTAAAGGGTCAAACAAAGGTAGAAACCGCCTAAAGGGTCAAAACAAAGGTAGAAACCGCCTAAAGGGTCAAACAAAGGTAGATACCGCCTAAAGGGTCAAACAAAGGTAGAAACCGCCTAAAGGGTCAAACAAAGGTAGAAACCGCCTAAATGGTCAAACAATGGTAGAAACCGCCTAAAGGGTCAAATCAAGGTAGATACCGCCTGAAGGGTCAAATTGATGATAGATACCGCCATAAGGGTCAACTCAAGGTAGATACCGCCAGAAGGGTCAAATTGATGGTAGATACCGCCATAAGGGTCAGCTCATTGGTAGAAACCGCCATAAGGATCAAACTAAACTCAACCAAAGATAGAAACCGCCTGAAGGATCAATACAAAAGTCCGATCCACCATACGGATCAAAATCCTTGGCATATCCCAAAGCATGGGATGCGCCTTCCTTAGGTTCCTACCAGTCAGGAACCCCATAATGGTATGACCTACCATACAGGTCAGAGCTTAATCTCCCTAGGATATTCTGAACGAGTAATAGGTATCTTCTTGAAAGTCATCGCAACCGGCAACATCCGACAGGTGAGCTTCAGGTAAACCTCTCTCACTCCAGCCCATGTTCAAATTGTTAAAGCAAACTGGGGATTAATTTGAGTTTCATCAAAGAGCCTTAAGGATTCAATGTCGTACCATTTCTTCTCTCATTTTCCCAGTGTCGGTTAGGAATCAGGTGCCACCTTATCTTTGAGAGAAACCTCTAACGAGATTCCTCTCAAAGAGGGGCAGCTGTTGACACCTGATTTTTGACCATTTATTATTGTAATTTTTATTCTTTAAAATTAATTTAAAATAGCAAAAAAAATCATAAAATTACAAAATCAACTTTGGAAGCCTTAGCCTAGCCTCAGGAACCAATTTTGAACAAAAAATATTTTTCGTAATTTTTAATAATTTTTTGAATTTATTTAATTATTAAAAATACCCAAAAAAATCAGAAAAATACCATTCGTGGTCAGACAAATACATAAAAATATTCAATAATTTTTTTTTAATTTCCTCTTCAAGTGTGTCACTTTCAATCTTAAAAATTCGGCTCGGGTCACTATGTTCCTTAACAAACATAAACCCGAACCGAGCCCAAAAATTCCTTTTCAAGTCTTTTAATTTTCGATTTCCAATTTTTATAAGCTATGACATTGGATTCTAAAGTCTTGAAGTGCAATTAGGTCAATTGGCCCTCGAATTTGATCAATTTTAACCAAAATGGCTTAATTGCACAATTTTCTTTCAATTTAGTCCCCGGTTTCACAATTTTTGAAATTAAATTTCATACGGGCATACCCATTAAAATTAAACATCTCTACTCGATATTTTTCATCATGAGGAATCCATTGGTGGCCTCAATTTTGACTAATTTGGTCATTTAGGCCCTCGATTGAGCCAAAATCATTTTCGGATCCTAGGGACAATTTGGGGTTTTCACTAAATTTCAATCAATTGATTCACGAAAATACCCATATTTGATAGCAAACATGTCAAGGAGTCCGATTTTGCCATCAATTTCATGAAAATGGGTCGATTTGGGACCCAATTGGGCGAAATTGGTCGAACCGGGCCGGTCGGGTCAGACCCGACCCGACCCGGTCCGACCGGGTCTGCAACTTAGTTGCAGACCCATTGCGCCGAAAGCCAAAAGGGCAGGGGACCTCGCCGGCGATTAAAAAAAAAGGGGCGCTGGGGTCGGCTTGTTAAAAAAATGGGAGCGACAGGAGTGGGAGGCAAGGGCGAGTGGTCAGAAAAAGGGCTGGTCGGCCATGGACAAAGAGAAAAGAGGGGGGAAGACGAGCGAAAGAGGAGAGCGGGCCGAGGGACAATTTTTTTTGCAGAGAAAGTTGGGGGCGAAAACCAAAGAACAAACGGCGATCCCGGACCTTCATCGACATTGATAAATCATCACTGGAGCTTGGCGGCCGGGGACGAGCTCCAAAAAGGTCGGTATGCTCCCCGAGACTTCATTTTTTGGATCGCATATCACCTGCTCGACAAAATGCTTCAATGGGCATTTGATTTTCTAGCTCTCGGTCGACCTGTCCCGACTCTTTTTTGTTGTAATTTTGGCCATGAAACTTCATGCTAACCTTCCCCACGCTCGACTTCCCTATTCTTTTGCATTGCAACCGCGCCGGAAGTGGTGGCCGGTGTTGACACCTAAATTTTGACTAACCATTTTCAATTACTTTCCATAAAAAATTAGAACTAATCTTAGTTCTAAACAAAAAATCATCATCTAGCATAGTCATTTTTTAGAATATATTGCGTTTGCATTAAACCAATGGTGCAAATTGATCAGCAAATTGGGGCAAGATCCATTCCGCTAATGTCGAGCTGGAGACCCCTCCTTGTCGATGCAATGAACAGTCCCACCGAAAGCAAAAGAAAGGAAAGACAAGTTAAAAATAGAGGAAGCAAGACACCATCATTCCAAAGCAAAAGAAGATGGAATGATGGGCTGCCAAGATTAAAAAGAGAGGGGACAATGAAGGGTGGCACGATGGAAAAGAAAAAAAGAGAGGGTGGAAAGAAAGCATTATTGAGAAAAAAATTCTGTCGGCAAGCAAAAGGGGGCTGCCTTCTTCTTGTTTTTAAGATGCCTACATGTCAGGAATTGATGAGAAGCAGCTGGCGCTCCATGCAAAAGTGGCTAACCTCATCATTATACTCAATGGCCCGAGAACATGAAAGAGATGAGAGAGAACTTTTCAGAGCCTTCATCATTTCTGAAGGAATTATGGCTATGGTCCGCATGGGGAAATAAATAGCAAAAGGCTCTGAGTGCATGAGGGGTGAAGAAGAGAATGACGGAGAAACTCCTTTGGAGGATTCCAACATGAATTCCTCCTCGGTGGACGAGAGCATCCGAGGAAGAAAGCACGGATGGCCTAGCGTCGCTTCTTGGGCCATACTTTCACTCCAACGACGAATAGCTGTCGGTCCTCCTCGTTGAGCTGAGACAAAGCTTCATCAATATCTCGCACTTCCTTTCTCGGATCAAGCAACCTTGGAGTGGAGAACTCGTCATGTGAAGCAACAATACAAGGAGAAAAAGAAAAAAGGGAGAAGAGTGTCACATATTTGAGAATCCCTATCTTCTTTATTTGCATCCCTTTTATAGATTTTGCTCACTGATTCTAGATGCAGAAAATGCCGAAGAAATACTAGAGGAGGGGGACGTTTTCAGTTTCTCCTTGGTAAATCACATCATGACATGTCCGAATAGCGACCGTCAAGCAGACCATCGCTGGACACCATCACATCATCTTCGAACATGCATTTGACGAAAGGGCTGTGGATTTGTCTTTTGGCGGGGACGGTCACATGATGAATCCCAGATCACCACCGAATTGGAAGAATGCAAATCTAGTCCAGATTCCTCCACCAATTTGACCTTGGAGGAGACGCGCGTAGCATGGGTAGAAGAGGAGAGCTGGATCAATCAAACGGGAAATCTCAAGTTGCATTAAAAAGCCATCCCGTGATCAAAATTTTTGTCGAAAGGTTTCTCTAGTTGGTGCTCATCGTAGTTCCCAGTAAGCCCCCAACAAGTATCTAGTTCCTTGTAGCCTTGTCCATGATATCCAACCCGTAACGAAGAACTGTTGACGAGCATCAAAGTTGTACATCCTCGTCGTCCACGGTCCAAGATTGAGTTCGATCTCAATTCAGATCGAATTTGGAAACATTATCTGCAAACTGGAGTTGCAGACTACCAGATTCGGTGAAATTGCCTACGAGCTCGCAGCCATCCATCAACTAGACGCCACCAACAAACATGTGATTCCCGACGACAGAGTCTTTTGCAATTCGGAGCTCGAGTCATGGAAAAAGGCTTTTGTTAGTTATATTCTGTGACCATCTTCGCGAACTCGGCGAGTAATTCCAGTAGAACCAACGACCCTTGCTCGCTCAAGTGGACATCCCCTTTGTGATTCGAAAGTCCATCGTCGGCGTCTCGTCGCCCGTGAGATATCGAATCGGTCCCGTGAGTGGTTAACTCGAAGAGATTCCGAAAATCCAGCGGCACCACGATTGCTTCCTCTGAATACATGCTGATTTTCCAGCCTTTCAATTACGGGCTTTGCCGAATCACAACACGTGGAGCATCGACATTGACTGATCATTCTGTGACGTCCTACCTGCATTGCGAGTCCGTGCGTTGCCAACGACCATCTACATCATGAACGGTCACCGCAAGTCCTACCGTCCAGCCATGGATCAAGCACAATTTAGCGGTAAAACAGCTTTGTTCTTCATCATTATTTGAGATTTAACATCACTGCTACCTGTTTTAGAACCTGATGATTTCGGAGCTTGAATCACCCTCAAAAGGCACAATTTTTGGACGAAATTCCAGCTTGCGCACATGCAGAACTTTTGGCTTGAAAAAGTTCATAATTCAGAACAGTGATCTGTTTTTGGCTATTGGGGAAGGTTCTTTTACTCAATTTCACCAAGGCCAAGACTACGGCTTTCAATTTCTACGCGAGGTCAGCATCCGTCAAAGTTATCCAAAGCTACCACGAGTCAAATGAGCCTCGACGAACCGTCGTCTCCAAAATGTCACTCCTGCAATTCCAGTAAAGCTCAATAGGCTTACGGCCCGGATTATGGTCCATTTTGTATTATGTCTTATTTGCAGTATATTTAATGTATGTCATCGCATTTCATGTCATATAATTAGACTGCATTGCATTGCATTTTATAAAAAAGAAAACCCTAAACATTCATAAAAGAAAACCCCAAAAAAAAAATATTGCAAAAACAAAAAAAAAAATTGCATCTTTGAAAATTCATCAAATTTTCCAAAATCGGACATTTTCATGAAAAGGGTACCGAAAGGGCATTAATTGAAGAATTAATGTAACCAAGTCCCCGAACTCAAAATCTCTGGTTCGTAGAAGTAAAATGGTTCTCCCGCTATTTTATTTAGGTTTCTAATCAACCTACCGTAAATGATTAGTGGCGACTCCAAATTTAAATTATTTTTGATTAATTTAAGTTGTGATTTGGTAGGGCTTGGGAGAGTCCGTATTAGGTTAGTCGTCAAAATTAGCCTAATAATCCATTAGCCTAGAAATCGCCATAATATTTTTTTTTTAGGTCGCGACAGCTTGGCGACTCCGCTGGGGAGCTTACTTTTTATTTTCCGAAAAATATGAATGCTCAACTCAGTTATTTGAACCTTTAGGAAAATTTAAAAGTTGTAGAGGATTTAGGCCAATAAGATTTCTTGGATGTCTTGAGTGGATTGATTGAATCTCACATTTAAGGTATTAAATGTTTTTGCAGATTTGGAGTGATAAGGGGAGGTGTTTGTTAACCCTTTTTGTGCAGGCTAGGAGTTATAAGGGGCGAGTGTTTGCTAACCCTTGTTTTGCAGTTTGAAGGAGCTTATGTATATGAGTTTATATAGAAGTGATGTTTTGAGATAACCTGCTGTGCATGCCTTAGTTGGATAGACACTACACTTCGCACACACAACCCGCCATTGGACCTGAATGGCTAGGCTTAGGATGGTATTTGATTTGGGACACTCTGGCCATCACCACCTGGCCTGAGTCTCCCTCTTCAAGTCCCGAACTCTTTCAAATCGGTGCCGTGATTCATCACCCCTGTCATTCGCCATGTGATACGGGTTGATACTTGGCTGAGCCGGATGTCTACGGGGGATCCTGATACAATCACAAACCAGGGTGGTTCAATTTGGGTATCCTTGGGGCTCCACCTTTGTTAAGCCTTACTAGATAGAAATCGAACTTCACGTCGCATTTTCATGTGCATGTCTGTGTGTTTGTTTATTTCACCTGTCTAAAGGTGGTATTCTCTTCGACCTTTTACTCATGCTTTCCTGTTTATTTATATTTTCGGGTCGGTCCATGGCAATTTTTTAGGGGAGTCATAGTCTCGAGCTGTAGATTATGGGGATGATTCGAGTCATAACTCCAGCAAAGGATCAACTGAAGCAGTGGTGGAGCGATTTGCATGAGGATAGCCGAGAGATAGTCAGATTCCGTATTGGCCGAATGCTGCCTTTGATTCATATCCGTATGCGGTTTGGTCTCATTCACGCGTTGACGAATTTCTGGAGTCCAAAGGCTACTACCTTCATATTCGGTAAGCATGAGCTAACTCCAACTCTAGAAGAGTATAGTGTTCTCATTGGAAAGTCACTGGACTCTGGTTTAGTTACTCCGCCAAGTGGTGAAGATCCTGTCCTTGTTTTATCTGAATACCTGAATGTCAATCGAGATGAAGTGGCAAAAGCTTTAAAAGGGAGCCGTGGGAGTTGTCCCCTTTCGTTCCTGGAAACATGTTTTGCAAAAGCTCCATGTGCATATGATAAGGCCAAAACTTTTATCCTGTTGTTCTTTGGCTCGATCATTTTTCCACACAAGCAGAATTCTATTGACCCCATGATAGCATATTTTGCAAGACAAGTAAATAGTGGAAAAAATTTTGTTAATGCTATATTGGCTGAAACCTTCATCTCGCTTACCAAGTTTAAGACTGATCAGGATAAGACACTTAGAGCTTCGCCTGAAATTCTCCAAGTTTGGTTTCTTTCTCATTTTTCTGAATTTGGAAAATACCTTGAAATACCTAAAATTTCAGAACTTGAGCACCATCTCTTAAAGTTTAAGAATGAGCAAGACCGGGTTCCTGAGTATCACTATTCTCGACTAACTGTCTTGTTAACAAACCCGAGTCCCGTGACTTTCCTGTGGCATGCTCTTTGGTTCAAAGTAGAGGAAGCTAGGATCATGGGACGAGACGGGGCACCTGTCCCTCTCTTGGGAATTTCTGGCATCACAGAGTACTATCCAGTCAGAGTTGTTCGGCAATACGGCGTAGTACAATCGATCCCTCCAAAGCCCAAGAGTGTGGAGATCTGCATACACTTTGACTTGAAGTGCCAGAGATTTGAGGAGCACGCCGCCCTCGCTCATGCCATGTGGGAGCGATGTCGGCCAACCAAGCTAACGTTTCCCAAGGGAGTTCTCTCGGGGAGCGTCAAAACATATCATGCGACAATCAGATACATCGAAGGACATGTCATCCCAAAAGATTGGCTTCCAGTGATACCTCAAGTGGCTATTCAAGACACCAAGCTATTTGAGATCAATCGCCTCAAACGGAAGCTTGCCAAAGCTAAAGAAGAAGCCCAGAGGAATGAAGAGAAGTACAAGAAACTCAAGGCTCGGGTTGTCCCCCAGAAGTCTAGGGCTCGAGATAGCTAGAGTCTTTATTTGCTAGTTTCTGTTCATTGTTTCATTTGAATATTGTTCTGGTTGTTATTTATTTCTAGGCTAACGCTTCGTACGATATGATTTTTTAGGACTTTTTCTTGTCACCTTTGAATTTTAGTGTCTAAACAGAAAATGTCTGGAACATCTTGCGGTATCATTAGTAAACTTTTGAGAGTGATCTGTTGCATTTTCCGTCTATTGAAGAATTTTCATTGAGAATAATGCAAGCTGAGATTTCGGCAGTTTTCTAGCGCTCATTTTGTTTCGCGGATTACCATTTTTTAATGACCTCCTTTGCCAAATCATGAAAAATGAAAGTTGTAGGTTGATGTCTCTACTAGTAACCTGGAAAATTTCAGACTTAAATTCACATTTTAAAGGGGTCCTTCGTTCATTTAACAAAGACCGGACGAAGCCGTTTTCTGGGAAAAACCTTTCATGAAGATGCAATAAACTGTACTGATCGGCTTACTTTCAGTCTTAAGTCCAAAAATGAAAGTTGTTATTCGTTGTGTTACCTATCAGCGCATAAAATTTGGGAATTTTTCGATCAACATGTGAATTATGGTACATTTTATCGTAAGGATCGACGAAACTGAAAAATTGCCCGAATCAGTTTGTTGCTTATACTTGTTCTGTTCATTGAGTCTATAGGATTGTCATGGACCGACCCACTATTTTTGCTAGTTATACTAATTCGCTTGATCATTTCTTCAAGGTGATATATTATGGACTCATCACACTCCCATAATACTCAATCTGGGGCATCTCTAAGTGTGGTAAAACTGGTAGAGGAAAAATATCCATTTGTGGATTGACATGAGGAATTATGAGACATGTTACATGGCAGATACTTGTTGAAGACTCCTTCATCTAACCAAATCCAAGACAATGACGGAATGATGGTAAAACTGTAATCGTTCCCACAAACACTTCGGGTGTTATACTTGACTACGTGCCTTCATGTCTTTTGTCTACAGGTCAAAATGGTTGAAGACCAACGAAGGGAAACTTATCTTCCCTGTAAAATGAAAGTAAATGCACTTTCATCAGATGTCACCCATTGGGTTTGCAAAGACAAGACAAATTAACTTGATGAGCCCTAAACAGACAACATAAAGATGGAGCAACCTATTTGGATCAACTCTCTCTAAGTTGAAAATGATGTATCTGTTCCAAATTAGATTGATTATTTCACGAATTGATATGATTTCCATTTTCGCAGGTGATCATAAAAAACGAATGGGATCATTAAAAATCCCATCGTCTTCAATACTCAAATGATGGGAGCAAAAAATATATCTTGGGGACATAAATCTGTAATTGTTTCAATTAAAACTCCTTGTGCAGCAATTAACTCGTTCATTTCTTCCATCACGCAGGTGGAATAAAAGATTGCTTGAGATTAACATCATTTTCTCTAAAAAAAAACTCCAGTGTAGACCTTCAAAGCGTATGGTGAAGGCGACATGGCACGATTACCAATTGAAGTACATCATGAGGAATACAAATACTCATGTTCCTCGCCATAAGATGGATCATCCTTCAGCCATAAAAAGGCGTACCTCGTTCCTCATTTCAATCTTCATCAAGATATGAAATGATCATCTTTTTTCTGCATTTAGGGATGAAGGAAACTGTTGTCTGAGAAGCAACACTTCAGGCTATTGAAGTGCTCAACCAGAAGTAACCTGCGCTTGCGGATGTCAAATAGCAGAATGCTTGAAGAATGTCATCAAATGACGACAAGACGAATGAGACATGAAGAGAGGATCATTGCTCGCCTTCGATCAAGAGGGAGTATTTGTTTTAGTTATTGATTTCCATAATCAGACGCTAAACACTTTTCTTTTGCTCTAGCAGATTTAAATGCATAGATAGAGCAAAACTGACAAAGGATCGCACAAATCTTCAGAAGGAGCGCGATAGAACCAAGAAGTGTCGAACATTGTGAAACGGCAAATGTTGAGATCTTCGGATGATCATGATAGAGTCCTGTCATTTGATGTCATAAAAGGGAGTAAATTGCCCACTTATTCTGATTTCATTCCATATGAATGACTAATATGTGTCTCTTTCATGAACAGAAAGTGCAGATTTGATATAGACGTCAGAGAAGATTGAAGGGCGCAAAGCACCTGACATTGAGCGGACATACTCAAATGAAGTATGAATGTGTTAACGCAACATTGATCAAGCTGCCTATGACTGAATCAGCTAACCCCAGGTATAGCATTCAGTTGCCGGGGGCAAATCATTCCTTTACCCAGAAAGGATGTCGAAGTCGAAGACATCGCTTTCACCACGGTGATATGCGGGGCAAGTTCCTGAAGCAGTTATTGTCATCCATGAAGCAGAATGAAATGGAGTCAGTCCATTGAAATCAAGATATATTCGGCCTTCCAATCGAGAAGGAAAATGATGTTGAATCACCCGCTCTAGTAAAAGGACGTATCGTTCCAAAGTGATTTTCTTCTAGAGATGGAATTAATGTTTCCTATCTTTTTCCTCTCAGGGGATGAACAGAGGCAAAGGACCCAAAAAGCAACGCCTTCAAATGGCAAAACAGGGAGTACCCCTTTTCATGGGAAACGTCAAATACTTTAAAGGGGTAATTGTGGTTCAGAGATTCATCAAATGGCCAAAACATTTCGGCTAAGCCAATGGTGTTTGACGAAGATGCTACCGATGACGAGCTCCCGGATCTCACTAGCTGTTTCGATGATCTTATTATTGGAGCTATATCCGAAGATCCCTTACAGGGGCAAAACGTCCCTACTCTCGAAAAACATATCGAGATCGAAAACATTGGATGCATCGTCTAAACCATGGGAGCAAGCTCCCCATGCGATGATTATCGTTCACAGAGCATAATGGAATACATTCCTTCAACGTGAGACGCATTCGGCCGCGGAGCCATCCATTTGGTAAAAGGACGTATCGTTCCAAAATGATTATTTTCTTGATATGAGAATAATGCTTCCTTTCTTTTTCCTCTCAGGCGAGGAACAAAAGCAGAGGACTCAGGATGCAATGCCTTCAAATGACCAAACATAGAGGAAACATCAAATAGCTCAAATGGCGGCTGTACTCGGGAGAATCACCAAACTGCCACATGGCAAATCCCAAGAACGTCAAGCTGTCTAGAGACAGAAGAAAATAATCGAAAACTCTGGCAATTGAGATAGATGACCAAAATCGACCAAAATCCGTGGGAGCAAGTCCCTCCCTTTTTCTTCGAGGAGCCGAGCCGGGAGAAAACTCTCATGATCCCCCATGAAAGCGCATCAGACTAGGGTTATCAAATCCAGAGATGACAAACATCAAGACAAGCCTAACTGGGGCAAAATATTTAAAAAGCATCGTTCCTTCAAATGTTGGAAGGGCAAAACCTCGAAGGGAGTATCTCTTTCCTAAAATTCCAAATGAAGTCAGATAAAGACCTATGCATGTCTCTTCATGTGCAGGTGTATGGACTTCTCCAAATTGAATCGAAAATCGCCAACAAACACGGAAAGTGCTAAGGCATGTAGCCAAGACAAGCGTCGCTCAACTGGGGTAAAACAGTTGTTGACATGATCGAGGATCATCTCACGGACAACACCCACAAATGCAGACGAGAGGAAAGAATATTCATCGTCCATATCAGTATACGATACTGAAATGACCCCCACCAGATGTGACGCGCCAACAATCGACAAAAGAGAGGGATACGTCAATAAGACGTCACCATGGATCCCAGGAGAGAAGACATCCCTAAAGAGGATGAGGATGGCAGCAAAATGCAAAAATGAAATTAGCTGGGGCAAGCGTCACCTAGCTACGACAAATCACGCCTAACTGGGGCAAGTGAATCATTTGTGCGCAAAGAATGACATTTCTTCTCTGGCAAAATCAATGGACGTAATTGCAGAGTCATCCACATCAGAATTAAACCCTGGGATACCAACTTGGGTGAACGGTAATTTTGTATCGTTCCAATTCTATATCCAAAGATCCCACATTTAACATGAGTGTTTCCTCATTTAACAGGAAGTCATTGGCGCCGAAAGCCACAAAATAGAATAACTCGCCAACAGGGAGGCGCAAAGAAACATCAGTTTCAGGAGGGGCAGGTTGCCAAGAAATGGAACCCTGGAAAATGACGTAGAATACGTCCAAAAGCATGAATTTATCTAATCCAATGCAAATCCTTGAGAAAGATTCGTCGCCCAGCCAGATGGATAGATCATCACCACAAGCTAGATGGCCAACTCCTGCGAACTTCACATCTTTGACCGAAGCGAGAGTAAAGCAGTATCGTTCCGATTCATCTTGAATTTCGGTACACAAACTAACGCTGAATGTTTATCGTTGACAGTGATTCGCCGTCTAGTTGGACAGAAAATTGTAGGCACCAGAAAGCCTCAAAAGAAAAGAACTCGCCGACAGGGAGACGAATAGAATTATTGACCTTGGAAGTCAGGACTCCAAGAAATTATCTTTGATTATAAGACCCAGTGGAGGGTAAAAAGTATCGCTTCCACACTTCATGCTTTGACATGCATTCTGATAAAAATTTCCTTTTTTCATGAATAAAACGAACTATGAAGAGTGGCGCTAGAATGCGTCCAAAATCACAAATGGATCTCCTCTAGGGCAAATCCTTGAGAAGGATTTATCGCCAACCAAACGGAGGGATCAAGGCCACAACATAGAGGGCCAAATTCTACAAGTCGCGCGTCTATGTTCAAAGGGAAACACAAAGCAAGAACAAGGCTGTATCGTTCCAATTTGCCTTGAATTTCGGAACGCAAACTGACACCTAATTCCCATCTTTGGCAGGGGCTTGCCATGAAGGCGAAACAGGTTTTTACATCACATGTATTACCCGTTGGAACACAAGACCAAGGGTAAGACGTATCGTTCTAATTTTTTGAAAAATTCGTGAACGTATAATATCATGTTTCTTCCCCATTTTCAGGGATCTCCAGCCGCGGGGGACAGGTAAGTATCCTTTTCCCCAATCCATTGAAGATGTTGAATAAAAACAGAGAAGAAAAGAAAAGCTTTCAGAATCTGATGTCTAGAAAAGACATAGAATTCTAACTTCATTGGCATTCATGTTTTGAAACAGGAGGTTGTCTGAACATGAATAAGAACATGCATAGTGCATCATAAAATCCCCTTGACGGGTAAAATTTTTGGAGAAAACGAAAGAGATTTTTCCAATAAAAAGTTGTTCAAAACTTTCAAAAGGACGTTTTTTCAAAAGACGAGAGGCAAAGCCTAATCTAAACACGTCATATACACACTCGAGAGAGAAGTGGAGCGGATCAGATAGCAAAATCTGGACCTACGGAAGTAGGGATTATTCGCAGTAATTACATGGATTGGGATGACGGAGGCATTCGTTTCATATCCCCAAATACTACAGGTGACCATTGACAAACCCCTTCGAACGGCGGTTTTCATTCTCAACCCTGTCAAGAACCACCCCACATCGGGGCAAGAAGGGAGCAAGTCCAGCGGCATCGGGAGAAAATGGTTAGAAATTTTCTTGCTCGGACTAACATTAATCTTTGTGTGTTGTTTATATGGTAATCCAAGTGCCATAGGATGACGAGAAGCATTCATTTCGCTATCCCACACACCTTTACCCTTTGCACAGCCAAGTTGAGCCTGCCAAATTATTTCATAAACCCGTTGGTGATCATTTCACATTCCAAGACGGGTGCATCTTCACTTCAAAAACAGAGGAATTCAAGACTTAGGGATTACAAAGGAATTCCTAGGCTAATGCTTAAAGCATGTTTAGACTTTCGATCATATGTCTAACATGATCTATCGAAGATGAGAAAAGCGGGATTTCAAAAGGAAAATGAGGACGAAGAAAATCCCCAGCATCAAGAAAAAGCAAAGTGCCTGGTAAAAGCAAGGCCGATGCTCGTGTAAGTTGTCTGATTGATCCCCAATGAAGCCTGGATGGGCAAAGAGAGAAAAAGCCCAGAAGGAGTCAGATCAAAGAGGCCGCTCCTCCAAATGATGTCAAGCGTGGAGGAAAAACGCAGACAGAGTTGTCAATCTCTTAATGCAGCCAGAGATTCTCCCTAAAGAATTTGTGCACACCACAAAAGCGGTTGCACACCTCAAAAATTGAAGATGCAGAACGGAAAAGACAGGTGACAAGTTTGCAATGATCACCAACGTCAATCCCCTCATGAATTCTGGGCCAAAAGCAAGCCTTTTTCGGTCCCCAATCCTACCAACATCATAACCTTGAAACAGTCTTCTCTGACTAAGACACTTGGGTTAACATATAGCTTAGCTCGAAGAAGTACGAGCAAGACTATTTCTTTCTCATTTTGCAGGGTTCTTGACTTGTAAACTCGGAGCAGATGGTGAAAACTTTCATTCAATGGCCTTGACTCAAAATGAGTCCCCCTTTGAGACCAATATCAAAGCCCAACATTACGGTCCCGTGGAAGACCTCCCGACCGATCAAAATGTATACCCTGCGAATGAGCCTAAAACCTAGGCACAGGTTAATAGGGAATTGAGTGCATCTCCTAAAAAAAAAACCAATATCTCAAAACAGGTGAAACGACCTCCTTGTCGAGAAATATTCCAATTGATGTTTTGAACAAACTCTTTTTGGAAATTTTCAAACTGTTGATCCATATTTTTCATGCAAGGAATTTGTGATCATATCTGTATGTTGCGAGAATGTTTTGGATGACCTCCAGCATCAAAATACACTTTTCATGACTAAAACTTAAGTCATAAAATTTTGTCAATTAGACAATGGTAGTCTTCCCGAAGATTACTAACATTTTCTTGGTGAAGAAAAATCTTTCAGGTTTAAACTTTTGCAGGATCTTTGGAAACCCCAAATCCCAAAAGAACCTATGCCCCGTGAAAGGGAGTACTTACATTTGATATCTCTGCAGGATTTTCGGTGGTACATCATCTCTTGTCTTGATACGACGAGACCTCCCTGAGAAGGTCGCGGGAGATCATTTTACCGTCTCATGGTGACCCGTTGAGGAGGTCCCAAGAGGCAACTCTCGTCTTGATACGGTGAGACCTAACAGAGAAGGTCGCGAGAGATCATTTTACCGTCTCATGGTGACCCGTCGAGGAGGTCCCAAGAGGCAACTCTCGTCTTGATACGGTGAGACCTAACAGAGAAGGTCGTGAGAGATCATTTTACCGTCTCATGGTGACCCGTTGAGGAGGTCCCAAGAGGCAACTCTCGTCTTGATACGGTGAGACCTAACAGAGAAGGTCGCGAGAGATCATTTTACCGTCTCATGGTTACCCGTTGAGGAGTCCCCAGGAGACGGATGGCCAGCTCGAACCATGACTCGAGCACAACACAGATCTTGCGTCGTTTCGCGTCAGAAGGAAACTTCTGGCAACAGACGGGCCAGTACCTTAGCATCTTGGCATCCACTGGAAGACGGGAGGTTAAGGGAATCATCAGCATATGAGGTATTTGGTAAAACATGTATTTTCATATGCGATTCATGTGCAGATTTCTCTAAAGTGAAAATGAGAGAAGTTCTGGCACATGTTATTTACAGTTTTGCGTATCATGCATAATCACCTCTTGCATAAAAAAAATGGGATTAAAACTCCCGCAAAAATTTACTATCATGCATCATTCCATATTTTTTTTAAAAAAAGAAGGATTCAAGCATGCAAAAAAAAAAATCATCCACATAGTCAAAATTTAGGTTCAATTATCGTCTTTGAACGGAACCTCTACGAGCCTCCACCCAAAGAGGGGCAACTGTTGACACCTAAATTTTGACTAACCATTTTCAATTACTTTCCATAAAAAATTAGAACTAATCTTAGTTCTAAACAAAAAATCATCATCTAGCATAGTCATTTTTTAGAATATATTGCGTTTGCATTAAACCAATGGTGCAAATTGATCAGCAAATTGGGGCAAGATCCATTCCGCTAATGTCGAGCTGGAGACCCCTCCTTGTCGATGCAATGAACAGTCCCACCGAAAGCAAAAGAAAGGAAAGACAAGTTAAAAATAGAGGAAGCAAGACACCATCATTCCAAAGCAAAAGAAGATGGAATGATGGGCTGCCAAGATTAAAAAGAGAGGGGACAATGAAGGGTGGCACGATGGAAAAGAAAAAAAGAGAGGGTGGAAAGAAAGCATTATTGAGAAAAAAATTCTGTCGGCAAGCAAAAGGGGGCTGCCTTCTTCTTGTTTTTAAGAGGCCTACATGTCAGGAATTGATGAGAAGCAGCTGGCGCTCCATGCAAAAGTGGCTAACCTCATCATTATACTCAATGGCCCGAGAACATGAAAGAGATGAGAGAGAACTTTTCAGAGCCTTCATCATTTCTGAAGGAATTATGGCTATGGTCCGCATGGGGAAATAAATAGCAAAAGGCTCTGAGTGCATGAGGGGTGAAGAAGAGAATGACGGAGAAACTCCTTTGGAGGATTCCAACATGAATTCCTCCTCGGTGGACGAGAGCATCCGAGGAAGAAAGCACGGATGGCCTAGCGTCGCTTCTTGGGCCATACTTTCACTCCAACGACGAATAGCTGTCGGTCCTCCTCGTTGAGCTGAGACAAAGCTTCATCAATATCTCGCACTTCCTTTCTCGGATCAAGCAACATTGGAGTGGAGAACTCGTCATGTGAAGCAACAATACAAGGAGAAAAAGAAAAAAGGGAGAAGAGTGTCACATATTTGAGAATCCCTATCTTCTTTATTTGCATCCCTTTTATAGATTTTGCTCACTGATTCTAGATGCAGAAAATGCCGAAGAAATACTAGAGGAGGGGGACGTTTTCAGTTTCTCCTTGGTAAATCACATCATGACATGTCTGAATAGCGACCGTCAAGCAGACCATCGCTGGACACCATCACATCATCTTCGAACATGCATTTGACGAAAGGGCTGTGGATTTGTCTTTTGGCGGGGACGGTCACATGATGAATCCCAGATCACCACCGAATTGGAAGAATGCAAATCTAGTCCAGATTCCTCCACCAATTTGACCTTGGAGGAGACGCGCGTAGCATGGGTAGAAGAGGAGAGCTGGATCAATCAAACGGGAAATCTCAAGTTGCATTAAAAAGCCATCCCGTGATCAAAATTTTTGTCGAAAGGTTTCTCTAGTTGGTGCTCATCGTAGTTCCCAGTAAGCCCCCAACAAGTATCTGGTTCCTTGTAGCCTTGTCCATGATATCCAACCCGTAACGAAGAACTGTTGACGAGCATCAAAGTTGTACATCCTCGTCGTCCACGGTCCAAGATTGAGTTCGATCTCAATTCAGATCGAATTTGGAAACATTATCTGCAAACTGGAGTTGCAGACTACCAGATTCGGTGAAATTGCCTACGAGCTCGCAGCCATCCATCAACTAGACGCCACCAACAAACATGTGATTCCCGACGACAGAGTCTTTTGCAATTCGGAGCTCGAGTCATGGAAAAAGGCTTTTGTTAGTTATATTCTGTGACCATCTTCGCGAACTCGGCGAGTAATTCCAGTAGAACCAACGACCCTTGCTCGCTCAAGTGGACATCCCCTTTGTGATTCGAAAGTCCATCGTCGGCGTCTCGTCGCCCGTGAGATATCGAATCGGTCCCGTGAGTGGTTAACTCGAAGAGATTCCGAAAATCCAGCGGCACCACGATTGCTTCCTCTGAATACATGCTGATTTTCCAGCCTTTCAATTACGGGCTTTGCCGAATCACAACACGTGGAGCATCGACATTGACTGATCATTCTGTGACGTCCTACCTGCATTGCGAGTCCGTGCGTTGCCAACGACCATCTACATCATGAACGGTCACCGCAAGTCCTACCGTCCAGCCATGGATCAAGCACAATTTAGCGGTAAAACAGCTTTGTTCTTCATCATTATTTGAGATTTAACATCACTGCTACCTGTTTTAGAACCTGATGATTTCGGAGCTTGAATCACCCTCAAAAGGCACAATTTTTGGACGAAATTCCAGCTTGCGCACATGCAGAACTTTTGGCTTGAAAAAGTTCATAATTCAGAACAGTGATCTGTTTTTGGCTATTGGGGAAGGTTCTTTTACTCAATTTCGCCAAGGCCAAGACTACGGCTTTCAATTTCTACGCGAGGTCAGCATCCGTCAAAGTTATCCAAAGCTACCACGAGTCAAATGAGCCTCGACGAACCGTCGTCTCCAAAATGTCACTCCTGCAATTCCAGTAAAGCTCAATAGGCTTACGGCCCGGATTATGGTCCATTTTGTATTATGTCTTATTTGCAGTATATTTAATTTATGTCATCGCATTTCATGTCATATAATTAGACTGCATTGCATTGCATTTTATAAAAAAGAAAACCCTAAACATTCATAAAAGAAAACCCCAAAAAAATAAATATTGCAAAAACAAAAAAAAAATTGCATCTTTGAAAATTCATCAAATTTGCCAAAATCGGACATTTTCATGAAAAGGGTACCGAAAGGGCATTAATTGAAGAATTAATGTAACCAAGTCCCCGAACTCAAAATCTCTGGTTCGTAGAAGTAAAATGGTTCTCCCGCTATTTTATTTAGGTTTCTAATCAACCTACCGTAAATGATTAGTGGCGACTCCAAATTTAAATTATTTTTGATTAATTTAAGTTGCGATTTGGTAGGGCTTGGGAGAGTCCGTATTAGGTTAGTCGTCAAAATTAGCCTAATAATCCATTAGCCTAGTGTCGCGACCCGTCCGAAAGCGGACGCGGCTAATGGATTACCGATCGCGGGCTTTGGATCGGCGCGGGCCCTCCCAAGCCCATACCAAATCGCGGCGGGAGTATTTTTCAAAGGATTCGACGATAAGAGTCGATCGCTTTCGACCTTCAGTGTGGTCGTGGTGGTATGTGCAAATTGTGCATGTATTTGGAGTCGCCACCGGTCTTTCTTGGAGGGTAGACCGGAAACTTTATTGACCGATTGGGAGAGATCGATCAATTCTGCGGAACCAGAGATTTTGGGTTCGGGGACTTGGTTACGCTGGTGTCATTACCAACGCCCTTTCGGTACCTAACGCGAGTGATTTTCCTAACTAAGAATTCATGCGGGCGCAATTTTAGGTGAGATAGGCTTGATTCAGGGTTTCATGCAGATTGGAAGACTGTTCCTATCAATCACAATTAATTTTAATGAAAGCACAATCAAATACATAAATAAATCACATCAATGTATATCAATTCAAATCAACAGTTTCCTAATATAGCCATAAGGGCTTTGGGGAGGCGTGATTTAGGACCAGGGGTAAAATGGGAAGATTTGGAGGCGATTTAGCCCGAAGGGCAAAATCGTCAATTTTTGGAAGGTTTGGATACCGAATTACCCAAAATATTCCATGGCCAGTAGTTTGTGGCCATTTCCCAGCTTTGAGAATTTTTTGGAATTTCTAGATTTTTCTTCAATTTTCTGGAGGACAATTCGCCCAAAGGGCGAAATCGTCATTTTAGAGGGATCGGGGTTCAAAACACCCGGGATGAGCCTTGGCCAGTTGATTGTGGCCATTTCCTATTTTTGGGGATTTTCTTGGATTTTTTTAGAATTTGTTTTGGAAGACGGTTTGCCGGAAGGGCAAAACCGTCATTTCTGGAAAGATCGGGGGTCAAATGACCCGAAACAGGCCGCGGCCAGTTGAATGTGGCCATTTTCTATTTTCTGGAATTTTTTAGAATTTTTCTGAATTTTCCGAATTTTTTTGAATTTTTTTATGATTTTCCATTTTTTTTTATTGATTTTTGAATTTTTTATTATTATTATTATTTATTATTATTTATTATTATTATTATTCTAATTTTCCGGGCCGGGTCAGATCCGGCCCCCGACCCGGACCCGCGACCCAGGCCCGGCCCGCTTCCCCCATGATCAAAACGACGCCGTTCCGAAGCTTCGAACGGACGTCTCAGATCGAGACACGTGGCGCGTCCCGGACCGTCGGATTTTTTTGACCGTTGACCGTTGACTGTTGACCGTTGACAGTTGACCGTTGACCGTTGACCGCCGGCGACTTCGCCGGAGAAGACGATGAATAGTGAAATTTCCGGCGATGTCGCCGGAAATCTCGCCGGAAAAAGCAAAACAGCCCCGAAGCTTAGTATTTTTAACCCATTCTTTTGGCGTCCGACTCCCTAGGACTTTGGCATCAACATGAAACTAAGAACGACGCCATGCGCACGTCAAAAACAGCGGACCGGATCTCCTCAGTTCCCTCTCCGGCGAAAAATATGCAGAAAAATTTTGCTACTTGAAGCTTGATTCTAATCGTTCATGGAACATCTATGGGGGGGTCAGAAGACTTACCTGAGATAACCCATTCCTCGGTGATGGCTCGAAGCTGCCCGTCGAGCTTGCGGTCCGGAACCTCGGCCGGCGAAGCTTGGGTTCGCGTCCTCGGCGTTTCTCGACGCGAAATAAAGACCATCCCGAGATTGAGGATGGTACCTGAAGCTTTGACGATGCTCTACTGAAGATCCAAGACGCCGGTTCCGCCTCGCTTCTCGCCGCCCCGCCAAGATCTCCTCCCCCCTGTTTTTCTTCCTCTCGGCTTTGGCACCGCACGGGTCTGCAACACTGAGTTGCAGACCCGGTCCGGACCGGGTCGGGTCGGGCCTGACCCGACCGGCCCGGTTCGGTCACTTTCGTCAAATTGGGCCTCAAATTAACCCATTTTCATGCAATTGACACCAAAATCGGACTCCTTGACATGTTTTCTATCAAATATGGGTATTTTCTAGAATCAATTGATTCGAATTTAGTGAAAACCCCAAATTGTCCCTAGGATCCGAAAATGATTCTTGCTCAATCGAGGGCCTAAATGACCAAATTAGTCAAAATTGAGGCCACCAATGTATTCAGCACGATGAAAAATATTGGGTAGAGGTGTTTAATTTTAATGGGTGTGCCCGTGTGAAATTTAATTTCACAAATTGTAAAACCGGGGACTAAATTGCAAGATTTTTATGCAATTAAGCCCTTTTGGCTAAAATTGATCAAATTGGAGGGTAAATTGACCCAATTGCATTTCAATACTTTAGAGTCCAATGTCATAGCTTATGAAAACCAAGAATTGAAAATTAAAAGACTCGAAAGGGATTTTTTAGGCTCGTTTCAATTTTCGGTTTGTGAAGGAACTCCATGAATCGAGCCAAATTTCCCTGATAAAAAGTGAAAATATTGAATATTAAATTAAAATAAAATTTCTGAATATTTTTGTGTAATTTTCTGACCGCGAATGGTATTTTTTCTGATTTTTTGGGTATTTTTATAATTAAATAAATTCCAAAAAATATTAAAAAATTCAAAAAATATTTTTTGTTTGAAATTGGTTCCTGAGGCTAGGCTAAGGCTTCCAAAGTTGATTTTGTAATTTTTTGACCTTTTTTGATATTTTTAATTAATTTTAGAAATAAAAACTAAAATAAAAGGTGGTCAAAAATCAGGTGTCAACAGCTGCCCCTCTTTGAGAGTGAGCTCGTCAGAGGTTGCTTTCAAAGACAAAATGACACCTGAATATTAACCGACTCGATCGGGGAAAGGAAATGCTATGACATCGGACCCTTAAGTCTTTTGATGAATGCTCAAATTAATCACCAGTTTACTCTTGCAATTCGAACATGGGCCGGAGTGAGAGAGGCTTACCTGAAGCTCACCTGTCGGATGCCGCCGGTTGCGAGGACTTTCAAGAAAATACCTAGGACTCGTCATTCAGAATATCCTAGGGAGATTAAGCTCTGACCTGTATGGTAGGTCATACCATTATTGGATTCCTAACTGGCAAGAACCCTAGGAAGACGCATCCCACGCTTGAGGATTCGCCAGGGATTTTAATCCGTACGGTGGATCGGACCTTTGTATTGACCCTTCAGGCGGTATCTACCTTTGAATTGACCCTTCAGGCGGTTTCTACCTTGAGTTGATCCTTCAGGCGGTTTCTACCTTGTGTTGACCCTTCAGGCGGTATCTACCTTTGTTTTGCTTTGAAAATGGGTCTCTTGACGAGGGTTCTCCACGTCCGATGAGACTGCCTAAATTTGGAAAAGGGGTCTCATGACGATGGTTCTCCACGTCCAATGAGACTGCCTAAATTTGGAAAGGGGTCTCATGACGATGGTTCTCCACGTCTGATAGGGCCGCTTGATTTTGAAAAAGGGTCCCGAGACGAGGGTTTTCCACGTCTATTGGGATTGCTCGATTTTTTCTGAAAAAGGTTTTATCCTTACTCCTTCTTTTGAAAGATCCCGAAATTTGTCGGGAATTCAGTTTTGAAGCAGAGAAAGATTTTATTTTGACAAAGCTTCATTCGATCCTGTTGAGGCGACATTCTGGGAGCTGAGTTCTCCAGGTATCCTGCAGAAAGTTCAAACCTGAAAGATTTTTCTTCACCAAGAAAATGTTAATAATCTTTGGGAAGACAATAATTGTCCAATTGAAAAAATTGTATGACTTAAGTTTTAGTCATGAGATGTGCATTTTGATGCTGGAGGTTATCCAAAACATTCTTGCAACATGCAAACGTGATCACAAATCCCTTGTACGGAAAATCTGGATCCAACAATTTGAAGATTCCAAAAAGAGTTTGTTCAAAACATCAATTGGAATATTTCTCGACAATGAGGTCTTCTCACCTGTTTTGAGATATTTGTTTTTATAGGGGATACACTCAATTCCCTACTAACCTGTGCCTAGGTTTTAGGCTCATTCGCAGCGCATACATTTTGATCGGTCGGGAGGTCTTCCACGGGACCGTAATGTTGGGCTTGGATATTGGCTTTCAAGGGGGACCCGCCTTGGAGTCAAGGCCATTGAATAAAAATCTTCACCATCTGCTCCGGGTTTACAAGTCAAGAACCCTGCAAAATGAGAAAGAAAGAGTCTTGCTCGTACTTCTTCGAGCTAAGCTATATGTTAACCCAAGTGTCTTAGTCAGAGAAGACTGTTTCAGGGTTGTAACATTGGTAGGATTGGGGACCGAAAAAGGCTTGTTTTTGGCCCAGAAATCACGAAGGATTTGACATTGGTGATCATTGCAAATTTGTCACATGTCTTTTCAATTCTGCATCTTTAGCCTTTGAGGCGCGCAACCTATCTTGCGGCGTGCACCAGCTCTTTAAAGAGCGTCTCTTGTTGCATTCAGATACTGACTTTCTCTATGTCTTTGTTCTGCGCTTGATAGCATTTTGGGGAGCAGCCCTTTCAGATTTGGCTCCTTTAGGGATTTTCTCTTTTCCCATCCGGCTTCATTGTGGATCAATCAAACAACTTACACGAGTATCGGCCTTGCTTTTACCAGGCACTTTGCTTTTTCTCGATGTCGTGGATTCTTTTCTCATTTTCATCCTTTTTTTTTTGAAATCCCTTAGTCTTGAGCTCTTCCGTTTCTAAAGTGATGCTGCATCCATCTTGAAATGTGCAATGATCACCAACGGGCTCATGAAACGAATTTGCAGGCTCGACTTGGCTATGCAAAGGATTCGGTGTGTGGGATAGAGAAATGAATGCTTCTCATCATCCTATGGCACTTGGATTACCATATAAACAACACACAAAGATTAATGTTAGTCCGAGCAAGAAAATTTCTAACCATTTTCTCCTGATGCTGCTGGGCTCATCTTCATTTTGCCCCGATGTGGGGTGGTTCTCGACAGGGCTAAGAATGAAAACCGCCGTCAAAGGGGTTATCAACGGTCACCTGTAGTGTTTAGGGGATATGAAACGAATGCCTCCGTCGTCCCAACCCATGTAATCGCTGCGAATGGTCCATACTTCCGTAGGTCCAGATTTTGCTATCTGATCCGCTCCACTTCTCTCTTAAATGTGTATAGGACGTGTTTTGACTAGGCTTGCCTCTCTTTTGAGTAAACTTCCTTTTGAATGATTTGACAAATAATCATATTTGGAAAAATTCATTTCTTTCTTTCCCAAAATTTATCCATCGAGGGGATTTTGTGATGTATCGTGCATGTCTTATTCATGCTTTGGGTAACCTCCCGATTTAAATCATGAACATCGATGCATTGGATAATTTTCATGACGGCTGAAAGTATTTTAACATTTTTTTGTCTCCAGCTAACTGGGAAAGGGATACTTACCTGCCTGTCGTGGCTGCAGACCCCTGAAAATGTAAAAGAAGCATATCATTGCATGTTCACGAATTTTTCAAAAATCGAAACGATACATCCTACCCTTGGTCATGTACTCTAACGAGTAATACATGGGATGTAAAAACATGTTCGTCTGTAAGGCGATTCCCCTGTCAAGGATAAATAACGAGTATCAATTCATATTCTCAAATTCAAGACAGATTGGAACGATACAACTTTACTCTTGGTTCTCATCCCGTTCTGATGTTGCGTATTGATATGAACAACATCTATCAAATCCGCCTATCCATTCTTGGAGTGTTTGCAACATCAATGGTTCATCTGCCCCCCAGTTAGGCAACGTCTGTTCTGTTATTCGAACAAATGGCTCCTTGAGTGATTTATCCACGTTTATCACCTGAGAAGGGAAAGAAAGGAGACATTACTTCGGTATTCGATTGAAGATCGTTTAGGAACGATACATCGTTTTACCAAATAGGTGGCTTCGCAGCCAAACGTATTTCGTATTGCAGGGGTAGATCTCATTATACTCCGCGGGTGATAGTCATTGTTCGGGGAACTTGCTCCACGGATTAAGCGATTAATCCACGGCCCTCGGCTTGAAGATGCTCAAAGGGTGATGTTGACACTCACGCGCAATTAGTTCTAGACATTAATGAAAGATGTTCCCGTGGGAACCTTACAGTGCGATCAACAACATATTCAATAGGAGTGTTCCACCCCTTTCGTCTAAGCATTTTTCATCGAGTAATCATGCCTTGCATCAGACGTTTGGTCATCTGCCTTGCGTCACCACTGTGATGGCCCTCCGGCTCCAAATTGATCGAGCCAAAGATTGAACTCATCGCCGAGGAAATTGCTCGGGTCTTCGGGCCATTGATGTTCAAGTTGGGTATCAACAATTGTTGGGAGCAGATTTCTTTCATCGCCTTCATTGTGAGGGACTGGAGTCTTTGAGCTGGAACCTTCATCATTGCCATGTTGGGGTCGAGACATACATTCCTGAAGAGTATTGATCCAAGTGTCCAGCTCCTTATCAAGGAAATCGCCTGTTCTTTCTAGCCCTTGGTGCCCATATTGGGTGTCGTCGACTGCAGGTGAGGGATTCCTCTCTTTGCTCTCGCCGTGAGCAATTTGATCCCTCGAATTGGGACTTCCTCCGATGACCGGCAGGTTTATATGTGCACTTTCTACCGATGCCAGATCTGCTTCAGGGACAGCATTAATGACTGATTCGCGCTCAAACTGAGGAATCTCTATGTGCTGGAACTGTGGCATATACTCTTGAGGAGTATTGAGATAGCTCGGCGGAGCATTCTGATTTGGGTTAGAGGAGTCGCTGACACGACTGCTAGTCCCGTCATTGCTGAAACACGGTTGGGTGCTCTTGGCTCTCCAATCATCATGGTTGTAACTCTGCCCAGCACTTGAGCTCCAACTGGCTTTATGATGGTTTAACGCTATCCTTCCATCCCTTAGCAATCTCCTATAGTACTTGAGGTGAGACTCAACGTTAATTCTAGAGAGCCCCGGCACATTCATAATCTCGAGTATGCGTAGTGGGCTAGCCGAATCAACTCCCAGTTCTCGAATTGCATCAACAAATTTGGTGTGAAGTTCATAGGTCCAGTAAAACCTTGTTCTCTTATCACCCAAAATATCGTCAATACTTCGGTAGCTATTCTCTACGGGATCTAGTCGTTTCAAAAGTTGTCCAGGGAGGGACTCACCGACTTTGGATTGGCTGGCTGCGACAGCGAGTTCGTCATTGAGAGAACTCCCCCTGTGATGATTCATATCCCATTTCTCAGAGGATGTTGGTGTTGATCCTATGGTGTTGACTTGCTCATGCAGATCTCCGGCGGTATCTGGCTGTGTCGGAAAATGTTGTGGAGAATACGGTAACAGCTGAGTGTTATTCGTCAACAGGGATGGTTCATCGAGGAACACCTCGCCGAGGACAACAGGATTACCACAATTAAGGCAGATGGCCTTGGTCAGAGCTTCCTTATATCTCGCGCTTTCAGCTTGAAGCTTCTCATTCTCCTCCTTCAGGACCAGTAACTCATGGTCTGCGTATTGCTGTTTCACCCGGGTTCGTTTGTTGGCGAACCAAAACTTGACCTTCGAAAGCTCCAATCCTATCTTTCGGCTCAATTCCATTTTCTGTTGTCTGCTTGGAGTGGGGCATTCATTGAAGAAAGCTTCGAGCTCTCGGATTTGGCCTGGAGTGTGGCGTTGTAGTTGCTTCCTTTTCCGACTCCGGTCATCATTGTATACTCCTTCTTCGTAGCTGAAACCTAGAATTTCATCGCTAGAGGAGTCAGTCTCCATGGCTTTCTGGTAGTATTCAGCTCCAGGATCTTCAAAGTCTCCCAGCAGTTCGTGCTCAGAAATGTCCAGGTCGGGCGTTTCTAGCAGATGGGAATAGCTTTTAAACATGATGGATCGGAGTATCTCGGGCTGATCTAGTTCACTCAGCTTTCTCTATTTGCTCTTACGTGTTTGCTCACTCTAGAAATTTTCTCAAGTGATTGTGCGTGTCCTAGAACCCTCCTTCAGGCTGCATATGAAGGCCAGCAAGCAAGCGCTCCTCCCGAGACCTTGTAATTACTCATCGTCTGTATTCCCCTTTCTTTTTCCTCGTGATAGGATCACAAACTCTTTTGCATTGATTCGGTTTCATCAAGTATTGCGCTCATCCCCTAGTTCAGTCTTCAAAGTGGTGGGTCTACAATCTTTCGGCGCCTTTTATGATTTGCTAGGCCCGAGAACGTGGGGAGCAGCGGTGGACCCGCAATTAATGACTCCGTTTAATTCATTTAGCTCCATTAACGCTATGATCTTCTCTCAAGCCCTTTTCATCGTTCAAACGAAAGTGGCATTTTCCCTGTGCATGCTATTACTCTTCATTTCAGCATCCCGGGCGCTTGGTGAGGAATGAGTCCGTGGCCACTCAAAATTTTAAAGACCGTCTCTGGTTTCAGACTTAATCTAACAAGGGATCATCACAACTGAGCATGACGATGTTCGTCGATAGCGTTGGTTTTAATATAGAATTAACTATAGTCATTAAAGAAAAATGTTCCCGTAGGAACTTTACAACGGATAAAACGAGTGATCTACTCGTGAACATGTTCTTCTTTCTAGGGGTGTTCGTGGTGACCGACCCATCGTGCCCCGAGTCAAGTGCTAGATCATGGCTGTCCAAGCATGCCAGCTTCCCACTGATTGAACAAGGCATCGAGCCCCTCATCAAAGAAATCGTCTGTCGTGGGTTGACCAGCGGCAGGCAGAGCACCAGCCGACTGCTGCTCGAATGGAGGAGTGCGCACTCGCTGTACTTGTGACACGCGCTCTTGAGAAGCGTTGAAATGGCCCGGGAGGACATTCTGATCAGCTTTCAGTTTGCCGGTGGTCGGGTTGCTAGCTTGATTGATGCTTAGATTTGGCCGGGTATCTCTTGATGCCTGAGCATTACAATGGCGGTCGCTCCTAGCTTTTGAGCTCGAGACGGATTCCTCCTGGTTTAGCTCCGCTCGACGTTGTCTTAATAGCTTTCTGTAGGCGGCAAGGTGATTCCTGACCAGCTCCTTACTAAGCCCCGGTACATTCATGGCCTTAAATATGCGCGTCGGAGTTGCTGAGTCGATCCCCATTTGGTGAACCACGTCTAGGAATCTGGAATGCAGTTCAGGGGGCCAAGCGAACCTCCTCTTATCGTGGCCCAAAATCGCATCGATGGCTTGACGACTGATTAACTCATCTCCAGCAGGACCCGACCCTATCGAAAATTGTTGTGCATGAGGCTGATATGCTTTGAGCTGGTCGACGGTAACATCTAGCTCCTTGAAACTATAACTCCAATCAAAGCGATGCAAATCCCATCCCCCAGGAGGCATTTGTATCATCTTCGTAGGATCATCCTGCTCATGCGTGACTCCGGCAAAATCTGGTTGAGCAGGAGATGCCCCGAGGGAGTAAGGTGGTAAATGAACGTCTTCAATCATCGCGTGAGGCTTATCGGGGAACATCTTACCGAGGGCGACGAGGTTATCGCAATGAGGGCAAACGGTAATATTGAGAGCTTTTTCATACCTCATGTTTTCTGTTCGCAGCTTTTGGTTTTCTTCCTTTAAAATCTCGACCACCTGACGTTTGCGTTGAGCCCTCGATTTGGATCTCCTATTTTGAAACCAAAACTGGATCCTCGACTGATTAATCCCCAACTCCCGGCTCAATTCAATTCTCCACTTCTTTTTCATGTAATGGCTTTTACTGAAAAGGGTTTCCAGCATTTGGGTTTCCTCCTGAGAGTATTGGTGAGGACGTCTTCTTTTCCCGAGTTGAGCATTGTGGATGTCGTTGTCGTCGTCGCCGTGATCTTGATTTCCGTTGCCAGAAGTGTTGGGCTCCATGGTTTTGGCGTTAGACTTGATCTTGGAATCTTCGAGATCCCTCTGTGGTTCAATTTCTGAGATTTTTGAGTCAGTCGCCTCTAGCAGCTGACAGTAACCTCTTAAATATGTTGGATTGAGAAATGTTTGATTGGTTCTTGCCCACTCAGAGTTCTCCACTCTCTCCTGTATGCTCACTCCCTATAAAGTTTTCTTCGAGTGACTCTGCATGTTCAGGAGACGCTCTTCAAGCATCATTAGGCAAACGTTCCCCCTCAAGACCTTGAATTTCTCGCTTAGCTTTTCAACGTGATGGGACTGCCAAACCCTGTTAGGGCTCTCTTCGATAGTTGCGCTTTCCTCCCACCTAACTCTAATAATGGTGATCCCGACAAATCTTTTACATCTTTTAATTGATGAGCCGGAAATCGCGGACCGAAACGAATCCAATGGTTCTCGTGAGGGGACCTCCTGCTTTACCCCCTAACTGGGCTCCACCAGCATTATTACTGAGACCCTTCATCATCCTCGAGTTGCTATAAAATGAGGAATTAATGTATGGAAGGTTAACGTTCTCACATAATCAGCTTCTTCCTTCTAATCTCTCTGTTAAACTCGTCTTATTCTCAAGCCAACCCAACGCAAATGGCCTCCTCTCCCGTACGCACTTTTTCAACTGATGTCTTGGCCCAGTGGGAAAAGCTTTATAACCTACTGGGTCGCGGTTACGCGCACATAACCGATCATTCTGCAACCGAGGATGCAATCTGTGTCCTGCTCGAGGACCTTGATACCACTTCTCTCGAAGGTACTACACTGGGGAGGGAATATAGAACTTTCCCGACTCTCTTTGCATACTCCTTAGAGGCCTATCGTGTTGCTAGTCGGGAGGTTCTGGTGGCTCGCGTCTTGCGGGCTCGTTATGAGGATCGATCTGATCATTTGGTGCTGACCAACTATCTGGTTGATAGTTACAAAAAGGCCGTCGGGTTTGCTAATGAGCGGGTCGCGACGTTGCTTCGCGAGAGGAGAAATCTGGTGGATCAATTGGCCATATCCCTGACCACCGGCGAACATGACCGCCGCAACGTCCTGTTGAGGCTTCAGAGCGACTGGCAGGAAGAACGGCTCGACAAGATAACCGAGGACATAGCTCACGGGAATGGACTGGTTCGGGACCTGGAAGTAGTCACCGAAGAACACGAGGCCAAGGTCGCCGAAGTTAAGGGAGAATGCAGAAGTCTTCTCCTCAGGCTTGCCGACCACAACATGCGGAGCTGGGAGTATGAGCAGAGCATTAACAACATGGAGGGTCAGTTGGGCTCCTTTGTGTCGTTAATTAGGGCTCACTTTGGCTTTACTTTTCCACCCCGAATTGTATGACCTGCTTCTGAAAACCCTCCGCTGAGCAAAATAAATGAAAGTTCTCGTGTGTGTTTTAACTTCTGCATGGTTCCTTTCTTCGAGCGTTCGAACATCTTCAACTTAGGTGAGCCGAACCATAATATCAATAAGTCGAGCAAATATGGATTTTATAACTCGCTCATGATCAGATGAAAGAATAGCCTCAGACTTATCCAGGAAAAGATTTCTCTCTATTACCTATTTTTTACCTGCAAATAGAAAGACAGAATCAGAAGGAATAATCTGAAAAAGAAAGCATAGACCCCTTTCAATCTTATGCTTGCTCGTGATTAATAAGGACAAGAACTTTTACAAGGGTTTTAATCTTGCGCGAAAAGTTTTTATCAATATTCCTCGAAAGAAAGCATACTATTGAAAGGAATGTAATTCACAATAATCGCTTTTGATCAATTTCGAGAGAAAGGAATTACTCAAAAGTGCGAGGCATAATAACGTGTTTTAAATTTAATTGAAGATACGGCATCCAAATCAAGGCCGTTTTGTTAAGAACGAGAGTAATTTGGACATCTATCTCGTCATTAAATTCAAAACAACATCGATATTCTCGATCAATTATCGTGGATTACCAGCGACGTAAAACATGCACGAAACAATTCAAGTGTATAATTCCTTCTAGAGAAATTGAGATTGGACTACTCTATACGACCAAAAGGTCGTGTAAGACTTCCAATTTTAATTTCCTCTAAAGGAATTATAAACTTGACTTGGGAGTATTCGGATGATTAGAGAAAATGCCACTATCACATTCCCATGACCCGTCAAAAGAAATACAACCAAGTTCCATCTGAATGTATACACCAATAGATCCCTAATACAATCACTCTAAGGGGTGGGATAGAAAAAGCCTCGATAAAAATAAACCCTATACAAGAGGACTAGTAATGGAAAATGAAACAAAGGAATGTGATCCTAACGTTTAAGGATGCCCCAAGTTCGATCTGTGGCTTCCGGATCACTTGCCCCAACTCGTCATCTTCATTGGACGATATCTCAATAAGGTCCATAGTAGGCTCTTTTGTTGCTCACTCGGTGTTCGCCATGGGATATCATCCTCCTCGTCTTCTATCAAGGACGTTTGGGAAAAACACACACATCTATCCTTGAAATGGCATTTAATCTAATCACCAGAATGCAATGAATGAAATGCCTATATTTATATGAACTGTAATAGATTTGAGGGATAGAGAGTCTTACCAACCAAACTCGTCGACTTATGTGCGGTTTTAGGTGTACCAACCGCCCAAAGACATGCGCATGAGACAAGTGATGGTGAACTTCTAAAAATCAGAGGGTTTGGCACCTAAGGTTAAGGTTCCCACTTCGAGTTCTAGAAAGAGCCGATTCCATTGCACAGCTATCGTTGCATTGGGACTCGATCCATAGTTCGAAGCGAGCGGAATTGAAAAGTGGATTACCCCGCGTTTTTCCTCACGGAGATTCCATTCTCAATTCCTTCTATTGTGTTCCTAAAGGCGGCGCCCGGGGTTTTAGGCGCGGTTGTGTGTGTCCACGTGTTGTGATCATCATAATGCAATTCATGCACAGCAGTTTATCAATCAGCACTTCAAATCATCCACACAACATACATTCATACGCCCAACCTGCATAAGACAATGTTAATCACGGACTACACCCCTTATTTCTCCAATCTGCCAAAAACATATAACACCTACCATAAGCGGACTTACCTCACCTTCGAGAGCGCCTGCAAAGTTAGAAAAATCACTCAGCGTTTTAATTACGGCCTAAGTCCACTTGAGGTCTAGAATCATATGTTCTAGAGCAAGATTCCCCAGCGGAGTCGCCAGCTGTCGCGACCCGTCCGAAAGCGGACGCGGCTAATGGATTACCGATCGCGGGCTTTGGATCGGCGCGGGCCCTCCCAAGCCCATACCAAATCGCGGCGGGAGTATTTTTCAAAGGATTCGACGATAAGAGTCGATCGCTTTCGACCTTCAGTGTGGTCGTGGTGGTATGTGCAAATTGTGCATGTATTTGGAGTCGCCACCGGTCTTTCTTGGAGGGTAGACCGGAAACTTTATTGACCGATTGGGAGAGATCGATCAATTCTGCGGAACCAGAGATTTTGGGTTCGGGGACTTGGTTACGCTGGTGTCATTACCAACGCCCTTTCGGTACCTAACGCGAGTGATTTTCCTAACTAAGAATTCATGCGGGCGCAATTTTAGGTGAGATAGGCTTGATTCAGGGTTTCATGCAGATTGGAAGACTGTTCCTATCAATCACAATTAATTTTAATGAAAGCACAATCAAATACATAAATAAATCACATCAATGTATATCAATTCAAATCAACAGTTTCCTAATATAGCCATAAGGGCTTTGGGGAGGCGTGATTTAGGACCAGGGGTAAAATGGGAAGATTTGGAGGCGATTTAGCCCGAAGGGCAAAATCGTCAATTTTTGGAAGGTTTGGATACCGAATTACCCAAAATATTCCATGGCCAGTAGTTTGTGGCCATTTCCCAGCTTTGAGAATTTTTTGGAATTTCTAGATTTTTCTTCAATTTTCTGGAGGACAATTCGCCCAAAGGGCGAAATCGTCATTTTAGAGGGATCGGGGTTCAAAACACCCGGGATGAGCCTTGGCCAGTTGATTGTGGCCATTTCCTATTTTTGGGGATTTTCTTGGATTTTTTTAGAATTTGTTTTGGAAGACGGTTTGCCGGAAGGGCAAAACCGTCATTTCTGGAAAGATCGGGGGTCAAATGACCCGAAACAGGCCGCGGCCAGTTGAATGTGGCCATTTTCTATTTTCTGGAATTTTTTAGAATTTTTCTGAATTTTCCGAATTTTTTTGAATTTTTTTATGATTTTCCATTTTTTTTTATTGATTTTTGAATTTTTTATTATTATTATTATTTATTATTATTTATTATTATTATTATTCTAATTTTCCGGGCCGGGTCAGATCCGGCCCCCGACCCGGACCCGCGACCCAGGCCCGGCCCGCTTCCCCCATGATCAAAACGACGCCGTTCCGAAGCTTCGAACGGACGTCTCAGATCGAGACACGTGGCGCGTCCCGGACCGTCGGATTTTTTTGACCGTTGACCGTTGACCGTTGACAGTTGACCGTTGACCGTTGACCGCCGGCGACTTCGCCGGAGAAGACGATGAATAGTGAAATTTCCGGCGATGTCGCCGGAAATCTCGCCGGAAAAAGCAAAACAGCCCCGAAGCTTAGTATTTTTAACCCATTCTTTTGGCGTCCGACTCCCTAGGACTTTGGCATCAACATGAAACTAAGAACGACGCCATGCGCACGTCAAAAACAGCGGACCGGATCTCCTCAGTTCCCTCTCCGGCGAAAAATATGCAGAAAAATTTTGCTACTTGAAGCTTGATTCTAATCGTTCATGGAACATCTATGGGGGGGTCAGAAGACTTACCTGAGATCACCCATTCCTCGGTGATGGCTCGAAGCTGCCCGTCGAGCTTGCGGTCCGGAACCTCGGCCGGCGAAGCTTGGGTTCGCGTCCTCGGCGTTTCTCGACGCGAAATAAAGACCATCCCGAGATTGAGGATGGTACCTGAAGCTTTGACGATGCTCTACTGAAGATCCAAGACGCCGGTTCCGCCTCGCTTCTCGCCGCCCCGCCAAGATCTCCTCCCCCCTGTTTTTCTTCCTCTCGGCTTTGGCACCGCACGGGTCTGCAACACTGAGTTGCAGACCCGGTCCGGACCGGGTCGGGTCGGGCCTGACCCGACCGGCCCGGTTCGGTCACTTTCGTCAAATTGGGCCTCAAATTAACCCATTTTCATGCAATTGACACCAAAATCGGACTCCTTGACATGTTTTCTATCAAATATGGGTATTTTCTAGAATCAATTGATTCGAATTTAGTGAAAACCCCAAATTGTCCCTAGGATCCGAAAATGATTCTTGCTCAATCGAGGGCCTAAATGACCAAATTAGTCAAAATTGAGGCCACCAATGTATTCAGCACGATGAAAAATATTGGGTAGAGGTGTTTAATTTTAATGGGTGTGCCCGTGTGAAATTTAATTTCACAAATTGTAAAACCGGGGACTAAATTGCAAGATTTTTATGCAATTAAGCCCTTTTGGCTAAAATTGATCAAATTGGAGGGTAAATTGACCCAATTGCATTTCAATACTTTAGAGTCCAATGTCATAGCTTATGAAAACCAAGAATTGAAAATTAAAAGACTCGAAAGGGATTTTTTAGGCTCGTTTCAATTTTCGGTTTGTGAAGGAACTCCATTAATCGAGCCAAATTTCCCTGATAAAAAGTGAAAATATTGAATATTAAATTAAAATAAAATTTCTGAATATTTTTGTGTAATTTTCTGACCGCGAATGGTATTTTTTCTGATTTTTTGGGTATTTTTATAATTAAATAAATTCCAAAAAATATTAAAAAATTCAAAAAATATTTTTTGTTTGAAATTGGTTCCTGAGGCTAGGCTAAGGCTTCCAAAGTTGATTTTGTAATTTTTTGACCTTTTTTGATATTTTTAATTAATTTTAGAAATAAAAACTAAAATAAAAGGTGGTCAAAAATCAGGTGTCAACACCTAGAAATCGCCATAATATTTTTTTTTAGGTCGCGACAGCCGGAGCTCCACATGCTCGGACCGAGCCGGGAGCTCACACCGGCGAGCTTGGTGAACGGCAAGCTCGAAACGAGCTCAGGTAAGCTTCTAAGCCTCCCTAGGATGTTGTTTGAATGCTTAGAACGGAGCTTGGTTGATAAAAAATTTCTGCGAAAATTCCCTTCGGCGCCGGCTCGGTGGTTGGCCGTTCGGCCTCCTTCCGACGTGGTTTGTACCATGCTTTTGGTGTATGTCGACTTGAGCTTAAAAGGGGTTCGATTAGGCTCGAATTTGCGCTTGAAAACCGACGTTTTTACGTCGGTTTGGCGGCTCGCCGGCGCCGGTCGTCTTCTCCGGCGGTCTGGTCGCCCGTTGACCAGTCAACGCTGACGTGGCATGCCACGTCAGCAGCCACGTCAGCGTGGTGGGCCATGGCCGGGAACAAAAATAAAACCAGATCGGACGGTGGAGAATGTGCCACGTGTCGCGATCTGGAATTTTCAGAAAATAAAAATGATTTTCAGAATTAAAAAATGATTTTTGAAAATAATAAAAACATTTTGATCTGACGGTTGACATTGTGCCAAGTGGCAATCAGAGGACCGTCCGATCTCACCTAGGATCGGACGCGCCAAAAGAGGCCACGTGGCACGATATGGACCGTTAGATCCTAGGATTTTCGGAAATAATTAAAGAAAATGGATAAAAAGATAAAAATTGTTAAAAAAAATAGAAAAATCCTTAAAAATGCAAAACGGTGTCGTTTTAGGCCGGTTCTGACCCGTATGGTCGGGTCGGGCGCCCGAGAGGCGCGGGCCGGGTCTGACCCGGCCCGGAAAATAATTTTAAATATTAAAAAAATTCAGAAATAATAAAAAATAATAAAACATTCAATAAAAAATAAAAAAATAAAAAATCATAAAAAATTCAAAGAAATTCGAAAAATTCATAAAAATTCTAAAAAAATTCCAGAAAATAGAAAATGGTCACATTCAACTGGCCATGACCTGTTTCGGGTCTTTTGACCCCCGAACCTTCCATAAATGACGGTTTTGCCCTTCCGGCAAACCGTCTTCCAAAAAAATTCTAAAAAATCCAGGAAAATCCCAAAAAAATAGGAAATGGCCACAGACAACTGGCCAAGACTCATTCCGGGTGTTTTGAACCCCGACCCTTCTTAAAATGACGATTTCGCCCTTTGGGCGAATCGTCTTCCAAAAATTGATTGTGATTGATAGGAATAGTCATCCAATCTGCATGAAACCCTGAATCAAACCTACCTCACCCAAACTTGCGCCTACATGAACTCTTAGTCAGGAAAATCACTAGCGTTAGGTACCGAAAGGGCGTTGGTAATGACACCAGCGTAACCAAGTCCCCGAACCCAAAATCTCTGGTTCCGCAGAACTGATCGATCTCTCCCAATCGGTCAGTAAGGTTTCCGGTCTACCCTCCAAGAAAGACCGGTGGCGACTCCAAACGCATGCACAATTTGCACATGCCACCACGACCACACTGAAGGTCGAAAGCGATCGACTCTTATCGTCGAAGAATACTCCCGCCGCGATTTGGTATGGGCCTGGGAGGGCCCGCGCCGATCCAAGACCCGCGATCGGCAATCCATTAGCCGCGTCCGCTTTCGGACGGGTCGCGACAACTGTAGTGAACCGGTTCGACCGGTCTGACCGGGCAGTCTGATTGGTTCGAACAGGTTCCGACTTGAAAACTTCAAAATTAACCCAAATTGGTGGGAAATTTTTACAATTAAACCTCAAAATCGAACTTAGGACATGGATATTATCAAAAAATATGATTTTGCCGAAAAGTTTATGTCAAGTTCTACAAAAACCCCAAATTTGTCCTTAATTTCAATTCGAAAAATTATGAAATTGAAGGCTCAAACAGTCAAATTGGACCAAACCACCTATTCCAATCGATTTAGAATGATAAAAAAACATTGGACAGTGACTTCAATTTGCAATGGTAGTCCCTGAATTGAAAGTAATTTCAAATGTGCCCAAATTCAAGGACTAAAATGCAATTAAGTATGCAATTTTGCCTAATTCATGCAATTGAGCGATTTGTGCAAATAATTGGGCTAAATTGCAATAAGGGACAATTATATTGAATGTCAAGATTCTAAAAAAATGCCAAAATTGCAAATTAAAAACTCAATTGACATTTTTTTGCCAAATTCAATCATATGCGTAACAAAGGAACACATACAATTAAATTTAAATTTGGGTTTTTTGTGAGGTCAAAAAGACAAAGGATTTAAATGAAAAATATTGACTATTTTTCCATATTTTTGCGACCTCGAATACTATTTTTCTTGAATTTTCAAGTATTTTTCTATTTTTTAAAAATACTAAGAAATGCGAAAAATATGAACATTTATTTTTTGGTCAAAAATGGTTCCTTAGGCTTGGCCAAGGCCACCAAAGTTGATTTTGTAATTGTTTGACTTTTTATGAATTTTTTTATTAATTTTGTAAGAATAAGCACAAAAAGACTGATCCGAAATTAGGTGTCAACAGTGATAAAGCCACTACTTCCGAGTAAAGAAACCTCTCCCCTGCTTTTAATACTGCACTTAAACTTCCTGCATTTTGTTGCACTTTCAGTTTCTGTTGTTTGAAATAAATGTAGGAAAACGTCTTTAGATCTCCGGCCGTTGGTCCAAACAGCATAACTTGTAATGCGGCCAATTTCGCATTCAATAAAATCGTACAAGTTTTGTTAAGGACATATGGAACCACAAATCAGCCCAATGATGACATTAGCCTTCCATATGGGAAGCTTGAGGCCTGATTTGCCATATGATTCCTGATTTTTAAAAGATTTCTGAGGAACAAGGATATCCCAGGATATGAGGACTTGTTCCATTTACGCCTGCACTTATTTTGAAATCTCTTTTGAAAAAAAATTTCACACTCATGCATAGCATTTTTATATGAAGTATAGACTAACCACGCTCATGACATTTCAGGCATATCATCTCAAACATACATACTAGGTTGTTATGCGATTTGGATCGCCACGTTGATTGTTCCTACAACATTAAGGAAGACGAGGATGAAGGTTATACGTATATCTGTAGAGAGTGGAGTGCATTCGAAGAGTCAATGCCTCCCACTTCAGAAGAACCAATTGTCATTAACTTGGGTGACTCCGCAGATATCAAGGAAGTCAAGATCGGTTTACAGAATTACTGAAGGAATATCATGATATTTTTGCATGGTCATATGCTGACATGCCAGGTCTGGATCCCGGAATCGTGGAGCATGTGTTACCCACAAATCCCAGTGTTAAACCGGTGAGACAAGGCAGCAGACGTATGAAAGCTGAATTAGAAGACAAAATTAAAGAATAAGTAATGGAACTTCTTAGAATAGGCTTTATCAAAGCTATCTCGTATTCAGATTGGATTGCAAACATAGTCTCCGTTATGAAAAAGGATGGCAAAGTTCAGATCTGCGTAGATTATCGAGATTTGAATAGAGCAAGCCCAAAAGATGATGTTCTGCTTCCTCACATTAACGTGTTGGTGGATAGTACTGCGGGGTATGAATTATTCTCATTCATGGACGGGTTCTCCAAATATAACCAGATCCTCATGAGGCAGGAGGACAAACCGAAAACTGCATTTACCACGCCTTGGGGAAACTTTTGCTATAAGGTTATGCCATTTGGACTGAAGAACATTGGGGCTACCTATCAGAAGGCTATGATCACACTATTTCATGACATAATCCGTAAGGAAATTGAGGTATATGTCGATGACATGATCGCCAAGTCCAAGAAAGGACAGTATCACATTCAAGTGCTAAGAAAGCTGTTTGAGCGACTGCGCAAATACAAGTTGAGGTTGAACCCTAACAAATGTGTATTTATGACAAAATCTGAGAAACTTCTTGGATTTATGGTCAGTAACAGGGGCATTGAGATTGACCCTTCGAAGATTCAAGCTATTCATGACCTAGCAACTCCTTTAACAGTAAAAGAAGTAAGAAGTCTTTTAGGAAGATTAAACTACATTGCCATGTTCATCAATCAGTTATCAGATGTGGCTAAACCGATTTTTAGACTGCTCAAGAAGGGCGCGAAAGTGACTTGGGATACAGAATGCAGCCAGACATTCCAGAAGATCAAGACCTATCTAGTCACTACACCAGTACTTGTGCCACCCATCACAGGTCACCCATTGACCTTGTATTTGACTATACATCAAGAATCTTTGGGAGCCTTACTTGCTCGAACAAGCCCAAGGGATGGTAAGGAAAGAGCCATCTACTATTTAAGCAAGAAATTTACCTCGTCTGAAACGAATTACGTACCTGTCAAAAGGGCTTGCGTAGCAACAGCATGGGTACTTCGCAAGTTGAGGCAGTATACCATGCTCATTACTTTATAAACACATGGGGAGTGAAAAACAAAGGACGTAAAACTTATCCCTTATCATAAATATCTTGAAGAATTGACACTTAAGTTCGAAGAGGTGTCATTTGAGTACCTGCCAAGATCTCATAACCAATTCGCAGACGCATTGGCCACGTTGGCCTCGATGTTGCAAATAACTGATGGGTTAGAAATAGAACCACTAAGGATTGGCATAGTCGAAAAATCGGCTTATTGTTTGCTGATCGAAGAATAATTCGACGGAGAGCCGTGGTACCATGATATCAAGAATTATCTCTTGGAAATGGAGTTTCCTGAAGGGTATCAAGCAAGAGACCGGAGATACATAGCCATGATGGCTAGCAAATTCTTCCTCAGTGAACAAGTTTTGTACAAAAGGTCATTTGACTCCACTCTGTTAAGATGCGTAAATGCTAAAGAAGCAAATACTCTCGTGAAGGAGATCCATGAAGGTATATGCGGGCCGCATATGAATGGACATCTTCTCGCTAGGAAGATCATGCGGCTTAGCTATTATTGGATGACCATCGAATTAGATTGTTGTCAACATGTCAGGTCATGCTACCAATGCCAAGTATATGGTGATAAGATTAATGCTCCCCCGAACGAACTTCATCAAATGTCCGAAGCTTGGCCTTTATCTATGTGGGGAATAGACATGAGAGGACTTATCAATCCAACAGCCTCGAATAGTCATCGCTTCATTCTGGTGGCGATCGATTACTTCACGAAGTGGATAGAAGCCAATTCTTACAAGAATGTCACTGCAAGAAATGTGGCAAGGTTTATTAAGAGAAACATAATTTCTCGATATAATACCCCTTGAGCGATCATCACAGACAATGGGTTCAACCTAAACAACAAGATTGTCGACAATCTGCTGGATCACTTTGGTATTCGACATCTTAATTCTTCCCATTACCGCCCACAAATTAATGGAGCGGTAGAAGCGGCAAACAAGAATATCAAAAAGATCTTAGCTAAGACTGCCGAAAGTTATAAGGATTGGCATGAAAGGCTACCCTTTGCCTTAATGGCGTATCGGATTTCAATTAGGACTTCTATAGGGGCAACTCCTTATGCTCTGGTATATGGGATGGAAGTTGTCCTACCTATAGAGGTTAAGGTTCTCTCTTTGAGAATCTTATCAAAGGCTAAACTCTCCGAGGCAGAGTGTTTCAAACACAGATGTGAACAGCTGAATCTGATAGACGAGAAACGTCTTAGAGCAATCTGTCCTGGCCAGGGTTATCAAAAGAGGATGGCCAAGTCATTTAATCGGAAAGTTATAGCCAGAAGTTTCGAGGTGAATGACCTGATGGTAAAGAAGATTCTGCCAAATGATGTTCATCCGGGAGGCAAGTTTGCCCCGAATTACGAAGGCCCTTATATTGTCAAGAAGGTCCTCATGGGAGGAACATTAATTCTTATAAATTTCGAAGGAGAAGAATTGGGACATCTTGTAAATTTAGATGCTGTGAAGAAGTATTATCCTTGAACTGAAATCAGATGTTGATCACTTGGCTTGTCTCGAAACGATCCGAGTCGCCACAACAGTTATTACATAAGCATATCATACATCCATACATACATTGGCATGTGTTCTGTTTTGTAGGATTCCAAGAAATAGACTCAGAATCAGTTTCATTCAAATGAAACCAAGTGCAGAAGGGTCCTTGACGTCTAAAACCAAGTGATATGTATCTGTTCCATCAAGTGTTCAAATATCTTTCACTCACAGAAATGTATATTTTTTTATATATAGGAATGCCTGATGAAGACAGAAGATAACAATGGAGAAACATTGTAAAATTTATCACCCCCTATAAGATAAAAAGGACCAGAAAAATGAACATTCATATAGTCGAACTCATGGATGAATCACGCTTCAGAAAAATGAATTCCTCACACTTACTGCCCACCTGTTGGAGTTAGAGGTTATCCAAGCATGGTCAAAGCATACATGATGTATCATTAAAATCCCTATGGGGTAGAATGCCTGAAGAAAAATAAAATGATTTTTCCAAAGCAAGGGTTGTTTAGGCTATATAGCAGGAATGTTCCTCCAGATAAAAGGCAAACCTAATCCAAACACGTCCTACACACACTCGAGAAATGAGAGATGTACGAGGATAGAAAAGCCCGAACCAGAGGATATAAGGACCATTCGCATCGATTACATGGATTGGGATGACGGGGGCATTCATTCTTCTCCATAAACACTGCCGGTGATCATTGACAAACCCTTTGAGCGGTGGTTTGCATTTCTTAACCCTGTCAAGAGCCACCCCGCATTGGGGTTATACATAAGCCGCCCAGTGGCATGAACAGGTAAATAGTTAGAAATCATTTTGCTCGAACTAACATCAATCTTCGTGTGTTGATATGTATTAATCCAGGCGCCTTATGATGACGAAGAGATGCTCATTTCTCTACCCTACACATTTATACCCATTGCATAACCAATTTGAGCCTACACATTCGTTTCATGTATCCTCATTGGTGATCATTGCACAGCCTCAAGGTAAAAATGGCCAAAGCACTTATGGATGAGAAGTTCAAAAGTGAGAGTTACATGAGAATCTCAAACTGAGGTATTCAAGACAGAATGAGGCTCAAGCCACGCACCTCGCTGGATGATCAAAGATCCTAGTTCCTAGAAAAAGACAAGAAAAGGCGGGATTGAAAAAGAGAAAAAGCCAAATCCCTATGTATTAGGAAAGAAACCAAAAGCCTGACAAGAACATGGCTGATCTCCACCAAAATGCTGGGGGATCATAAGGCAGAATCTTGGAGACACCAAGGGATTACTGGATATCTCAACCCCCCAACGAATTCTGAAATAAAGAAGAACCGTCAGGAATTGTGTGACAAGAGGCTACCCTTTAAATGGAATTGTAGCCAACTGCCAAAGCGACGAGCAATGTCTTTCAAAGGTTAAACTCATTCTCAAGACACGTAGTAGCAAGAAGACTAAAGGCGTCCTTCGAAGAATTATCAATCAGGGATCGAATAGAGGATTGATTGGCAATGATCATCAATGTCAAACCCTTCACAATTTCGGGCCAAAATAAGCCTTTTTTCGGTCCTTAATCCTACCAACGTTACAACCCTTTGCAGTCTTTTCCGACTAGGATGCCTAGGTCAATATATACCTTAGCTCGAAGAGGTACGAGCAAGATTATTTCTCTCTCATTTTTGCAGGGTTCTTGGCTTGTAAATTCGAAGCAGATGAAGAAAATTTTTCATTCAAAAAGACCTGACTCAGAGGGTGAGTCCCCCTTGGAAACCATGTCCAAACCCAACATTACGTCCCGTAAAGACCTCGCCATTGATCGAAATGTATGCACTGCGAATGGCCCCGAAAATCCAGGTACAGGTTATTAGGAAATTCGAGTGCTTTCGTTATAAATATCAAAGTCAAAGAATTGGTAAGAAGCCATCTTTGATGGGGACGTTCCAATAGAATGCTTAAAAGTAGGCTTTGGTTGGAAACTTCAAATTGTTTGATCCAGGATTTTCCTTACAGGGATTCTTGATCATCTTTGCATGCTTTAAGATGTCTTGGATAACCTCCAGCGTCCTAAGTCATTTTGCATAATTGCATAGGTCAAAGTAAAGCTTTGCTTGCATTATAATTATCATTGCATCGAGATGACTGATATCTTTTCAAATGAGGAATGAACTCTCAAGTCTAAACTTCTATGAAACTCATGGCAGCCTCAGGTCAAAGAAGTACATTTTGCTCCGCGATGAAGAGCTTCAGAATCGTCTTTCTGCGAGATTTCAGGTAACCCCTAAATCCCAGAAAAATCTTATCAAAGTTTTTGTAGGTTTAAACTTTCTGCAGAATACCTGGAGTCCTTGGATCCCAGAATAGCACCTTACATGTCAAAAGGACAATCTTCAAAACCAGCTTTCTGTAAGGTTCTAGGCAATCCCTAAACCCAGAATAGCTCCTTTGGTAAACCTAAGAGTTAGGTATACCTCATTTGTATAGACCCTCGTTGATTCCTTAAGGTGTAGAATCAAACTACTTTTCGCCAAACCCTAAAGAACGGGTGCGCCGCCTTTAGGTTCCTGGTGGATAGGAAGCCTACTTTCCGACAAACCCTAAAGATCGGGTGAGTCACTTTTATGTTCCTGGTGGATAGGAAGCCTACTTTTCGACAATCCCTAAAGAATGGGAGCGTCATCCACAGGTTTCTAGCAGATATGAGTCCTATTCCCGGCCTGATCCCCCAGACGGATCAAAACTTTGGACAAACCCTAAAGAACAGGTGCGTCATCCATAGGTTTCTAGTAGAAAGGAGTCATATTCATGGTTTGATCCACCATACGGATCAAAACTTTTGACAATCCCTACAGAACGGGTGCGTCATACATAGGTTCCTAGCAGAAAGGAGTTCTATTCATGGTTTGATCCACCATACGGATCAAAACCTTTTATAATCCCTAAAGAACGGGTGCGTCATCCTTAGGTTCCTGTCAAATAGGAATCTCACTCTGGTTTGGCCTACTATACGTGCTAGAGTTTAATCGCCCTAGGATACTCAAGAGACGAGTCCCTAGGTATTCACTTGAATCTGCTATACACCGCGCATGCCACACGAGCATCAGGCAGGTGAGTAACAGGTAAGCATCTCAATTCTCTCTCTCTCTCTCTCTCTCTCTCTCTCTCTCTCTCTCTCTCTCTCTCTCTCTCTCTCTCTCTCTCTCTCTCTCTCTCTCTCTTACGTCAGCAAAGATAGAATGAGCATAGCGTTCACCAGTAAGACAAGAAAGATTGGATGTAAAGATTCATTTTTCTGTTCACCAGTAGAGTCGATCTCGACTTAAGTGTCACATGTATTTGAGAAAAACCTCTCGCGAGATTCCTCTCAAAGAGGGGCAGCTGTTGACAACTAATTTCGGATCAGTCTTTTTTAGTTTATTTTTAGAAAATTTATATAAAAAAAATCACAAAAAATCAAAAAACTACAAAATCAACTTTTGTGGCATTGGCCAAGCCTAAGGAACCATTTTTGACCAAAAAATAATTTTTCAGTTTTTTCGCATTTTTTAGTATTTTTAAAAAATAGGAAAATACTTGAAAATTCAAGAAAAATAGCATTCGAGATCACAAAAATATGAAAAAATAGTTAATATTTTTCTTTTAAATTCTGTCTTTTTGACCTCATAAAAAGTCCAATTTCAATTTCAATTTCAATTTCATGTGTTTCTTTGTTGCGCATATGATTGAATTTGGTAAAACAATGTCAATCGAGTCTTTTAATTTGTAATTTTGGCATTTTTAGGATCTTGACATCCAATCTGATTGTCCATCATTGTAGTTTAGCCCAATTATCTGTATAAATTTCTCAATTGCATGAATTGGGAAAAATTTGCATACTTAATTGCATTTTAGTCCTTGAATTTTGGCATAATTGAAATTACTTTCAATTCAGGGACTATCATTATAAATTGAAGTCACTGCCTAATGTTTTCCATCATTCTGAATCGATTGGCATAAGTGGTTTGGTCCAATTTGATCATTTGAGCCTTCAATTTCACAAATTCCTAAATTGCAATTAAGGACAAATTTGGGATTTTTGTAGAAATTGACATGAACTTTTGGGCAAAATCACATTTTTAGATAAAATTCATGCCCTAAGTTCGATTCTGAGATTTAATTGCGAAAATTCCCCACCGATTTCGATTAATTTTGGAAATTGCAAATTGGAACCGGTTCGAACCGGTCAGACTGCCCGGTCAGACCGGTCAAACCGGTCTGGTACAGTGCGTCTTCTTCCTCCCATTCATGCCACTTTAACAATTCGAAAAGGTGGATTTTGATCGCAGAATCGAACCATCAATCGGCTTCAATTGGTAAAATTGATGGAGGCGTTTTGTTGGCCATGAAGTTTAGCGTCGATCATGACCAGTCCGACAGCATGGGTTCGCCGGAGTCGTGTCGATGAGGCGGTAATGTGCCGCGGCCAACTTTGCTCAAATGCATAGCCAAACCAAGACCAAATTCGTTTGAAATTGATGTAACTAGCAATGTCTCCTAGATGGGGGTGAATAGGAGATTCTGAACTTAATTGATATTTCTTGCGGAATGAATAAAGTTCAATGTGCGATTAGGAACAAAAGCAGTATAGCAGTGTGCAGAAAATCTAAACACAAAGGTAAGAGTTTAGAGAAGAAGATATTGCACACAGTATTTATAGTGGTTCGGCTTAGATCAAGCCTACGTCCACTCTCCCACGATGACAGCCGATTGGCTGGATTTCACTATGAAGAATCAAGAGGATTACAATCACTCAAGTGTTTTGTTTCCCTCTCACACAGATTTTCACAGTGAAGGATTTTGAATACACAGAATACTCTCTTTAGAAGAAACTCAAATTATGCTTGCACTTTAGATTGTTGTTCGCACATCTGTCCTTCTAGTCGAACATTATTCTTTTTTTATACTCCCCTGCCTCCGAACTAGCCGTTGGAATCCAGCCAAGGGATCGCTCTTCAATCCTTGATTGGACGTCATCAATCATGATTGAACGAGACTGTATCTTCAGAAGATATGTAGACCGTTGGGTAAGACATTGAACCCTTCTGATTTAGTCGCCCATACAACTAAATCTCCAGCTTCCATAAGTGTGATATGTTTGAGTTGATTCTCGAGGATATATTCCTTAGAAGATTATATCCCATTATAGAAAGTCCCTTAATTGATTAGGGGAGATATCGGTATAATTGAATATCACTTGCCTTGATCGGAAACCTGCCATACGTGGGTCTTCGTGATTTGTAGAATGCAGAAACTGATCTTTCTTCACATTCGTCTAAGAGAGATTTGATCAGTTGGCACGGAATGGTAATACGGAGATTTGATGTGATCCATCCGTCGCTGTTTGGATCGTCAGGAGCACTTCCATCTGACCCTCGGTCAGAAGCGCTTTCATCTGATCCTTCGTCAGAAGCACTTCCATCTGACCCTTCGTCAGAAGCACTTCCATCTGACCCTTAGTAAGAAGTACTTCCATCTGACCCTTCGTCAGAAGCACTTCCATCTGACCCTTCGTCAGTGCGACAGAATTGGAATCACTCGACCTTCTGCTTACACATTCTTCCTGCATCACATTTCATTAAACAATATCTTTTGAAGGTTTTGTCAGAATCAAAATAAAAGAGAATTTCCACAACAATCTCCCCCTTTTTGATGGTGACAAAACTTCTCCAGTTGCAAATTTAAAAGTGAATTTGACCAATGATAATATATAAAAAAATGAGTAGCCATCACATTTGCTTCTGCAGGTAATCATCATTAAAGATCCTGTAATGAAAGTGTTCTCATAGGAGAGCATGATCAAAGTGAGATTATCCTGCATGAAACTTAGCTTCTTAGAAGATTGTCCTGCAAAACAGTAGGTTAGATCTTCTCCTTCTTTCCTCTAAATTGAAACATAATTAGGGATAATCTATTGAGACTACACAATAGTAATAAGAGTAATTTCAACTTCTCCCCCTTTTTGTCAACATCATAAAGAAATGTAAAACAAATTGAAATAATGACGCGTTCTAGAGAGAAAAAAAAAGGTGAGTTTTTAAGAAGAAGAATGATCCTCAGGCTCAATATCAGCCTCCCTTCGGGATGGTCCTGCAAATCTTTTTCCCATCATCGGAGCAGGGTCTCGTACTGCTGGAGAAGAGGGCAGGTTTGAAGCTGTTTTGTCCGTTCTGACCAGTGTGTATGTAGGCATATTGGCTATCTCATCACAAACCATTCTCCCATAGAGATTAATGGACTTTTCAAGCTTAGACACCTGACTAGTCAAACCATGCAGCTTCATATCTGTTTTCTGTTCCAAAGCCTGCATTTGCTGATCAAATTTTGTTTCCATGGCAGCCATTGTCTGAAGAAGAGTATTTTGGAGATTATCAAACAACACCTGAAGTTCCACTTGTGGTTGTGAAGGTGCAGGTTCGTGAGTCTCCCCCTCAATTTGTGCCTTGGTGAAAGCTTGAGAGGCTTGGACTTCAGTGAGAAATACATCTGATGTAACAGGCACAGTCTCTTTCTCCCCCTGAATTATAGCTCTTTTTCCTTTTTCCTTTGAGCTTTGCACGGAGACTGTTTCATCATCAATGTCCATTGGAATGGACTGTGCACTGGACAATTGATCTTCTCGGGCAATTGCTGAAGCTAGACTTGCAGCATCTTTGGGAATTGTGGCCCTGGTGGAAGAGACAGAGTAAGCTCCAATGTCATTTTGTTCTTCCTCCTGATCTTTTGACGCCAGTGTTGCTAGAACTTGTGCTAGCAATTCCTCATGATCATAGTTGACAATTTGGATGTCATACTCTGTGTCATCTTCAAATCGTGCAGCTTGCTCCTCATCCCACATTGTGAGGAATTCTTCCTCATTCAGATCACAGGGATATACAACCTTTTCTTGTGGTTGTATTTCTATTTCATCTCCTTCTTCCTCATCTCCCCCAGCACTACGATTTTCAGACTCACAACCTTCATCTGATCCACCTCGAGATTGGGTAGCTTCAGAATCATATTCCCCTGTTTCTTCCTCACTTGCGTCTGAGTCCTTATCAGCAGGACTTTCTATTTGTTGCCCCTTAACAGCCATGACTTTTCTCTTCTTTGGAGATTTCTGCCTTGACTCTTCCTCGAAGTCCACAATGACTGGTTCATTGTTCTTGGTTCTCCATCCAGCAGGAGTCATCTTGTATCCCATCCTTGTTACCATAGTCTCTCCAGTAGTCATTAGAGGAATTTCTTGCTCGACAAAGGCTCTTAGTCCATCAATCTTGAAATAATTGAATATTTTGAAGATCAATGCGGCATAAGGAAGTTGACCCTTTGGTTTGAGAGCTGATCTGTACATATGCAATAGTACAGTATGAGCAAAAGAAATCCTCTGTCCCGTCAAGATTCCCCATAACAGCTTTGCCTCGTACTTTGATATATCTGTCTTTGATGCTGCCTTGGGTCTGAGACATTCGATGATCACCTTGTGCATCATGATATGTTTCAAGGGAAAGTCCGTGTATGCAAGATGTGACTTTGATTCCCTTGAGAAACTTGATTTGCCAGTCAGGAAGCAGAAAGCTTCACTTGCAGTGACATCTAAGGGTTTGAAATCTCCCTTTCTTTTGTCAGGCAGAGTGCTTCTCGTTGTTCGTTGATTTGGGTTTCTGTGAGTTCCGCGCCGCTTGCAGTTGAGGCGGAGAACTTCCTCTTCGACTGAGACGTCTTCTTCAAGTCAGAGGCTGATTTTGGAGCCATTGATGCGTAGAAAGTTTGAAACTATGAGTGAAAGAGTATTGCTTTGAGGAGGAAATCGAGAGCGAGAGGTTTTCAACACCGTTTTAGGGTTTTGATTTGAGAGAATTTTGAAAGTGAGAGAACAGAGGTGACGGTTCAGCGTTTTTATAAAAGAGGCGGTTATTTTTGGAAACACAAAAGAGAATTTTGATTTAAAAAAGGAATTCTTTAAAAAAAAAATATTCACGGTCAATCAGATATTAAGAGATATCTATTCATATGAGGAACTTACCTAAAAGATAGCTTTTAGAGATAACTGACCTTTTGATTTAAGAAAAGTGTGAATTTTTTTCTTACGCGCCTTTTTGATGCTCCTTCTGATGCTCCTTCTGACTCTCCTTCTGACTCTCCTTCTGACGCTCCTCCTGACGCTCCTTCTAATACTCCTTCTGACGCTCCTTCTGATGCTTCTTCTGACTCTTCTTCTGACTCTCCTTCTGACGCTCCTTCTGACGCTCCTTCTGATGCTTCTTCTGACGTACCATGTTCTAAGGTATACTTAAGAAGGAAGGTTAATAATAGATAATTCATTTCTGATAAAATTAAAACTCCGTTTATCAAGTGGTTTAGTAAAAATATCTGCAAGTTGATTTTTCGTGTCAATGTATTGAATGTTAACATCACGGTTTTGAACATGATCACGTATGAAGTGATGCTTGATCTCAATATGCTTTGTTCTTGAATGAAGTACAGGATTCTTTGTGAGATTTATGGCACTTGTGTTGTCACATAGGATTTCCACAGTTTATTCTTCAACACCATAGTCCTTGAGCTGCTGTTTTAGCCAAAGTATTTGAGTGCAGCAGCTTCCAAGAGATACGTATTCTGCTTCAGCTGTACTGAGTGCCACTGTATTTTGCTTCTTTGAGTACCATGAGACAAGCATGTTTCCCATGAGTTGACAGGTTCCAGATGTACTTTTTCTATCAATTTTGCAACCTGCAAGATCTGCATCTGAATAACCCTTTCGTGTAAAATCAGAAGATTTAGAATACCACAAACCATAGTTGGGATAAGTCCCTATGTATTTGATTATTCTCTTTATTGCTGATAAGTGTGATTCTCTTGGACTTGACTGAAATCTTGCACATAAGCAGACACTATATAGTATGTTGAGTCTTGAAGCTGTGAGATAGAGTAATGATCCGATCATACTCCGATATAGTTTGGGATCGACTTCTTTTCCATCTTCATTCTTATCTAATTTGGAAGAGTGAGACATATGAGTTTCTGTCTTCTTGCCATTCTCCAGACCAAACTTCTTCACTATTTCCAATGCATACTTCTCTTGAAATATGAAGGTTCCTTTTTGAGATTGATGAATTTGAAGACCAAGAAAGAACCGTAATTCTCCCATCATACTCATCTCAAATTCATCTTGCATTGTTTTAGAGAATTTCTTGCAAAGAAGTTCATTAGAAGAGCCGAATATAATATCATCAGCATAAATTTGAACTAAAAGGTTATCCTTACCTTTTCTTTGAATAAAAAGAGTGGTATCTACATTACCTTTAGTGAAGCTGTGTTGAGATAAAAAGTTACTTAACCTTTCATACCAGGCGCGGGGTGCTTGTTTTAATCCATAGAGTGCCTTTTTTAAGACATATACCATATCCTTTTCTTTAGGTTCTTCGAAGCCGGGAGGTTGTTCAACATATACCTCTTCTTTGATGTAGCCATTTAGAAAGGCATTTTTCACGTCCATCTGAAAAAGTTTGAAGTCATTGTAACAAGCATAAGCAAGAAGTAGCCTAATGGCTTCTAACCTGGCAACCGGTGCGTAGGTTTCATCATAGTCTATTCCTACTTCCTGAGAATATCCTTTTGCTACAAGTCTTGCTTTGTTTCTCACAACTTTTCCTTTGTCATCAAGTTTGTTTCTGAATACCCATTTTGTTCCAATTACTGGACGATTTTTGGGACGGTTGACTAGTTCCCAGACATTGTTGACTTTGAACTGATGTAGCTCTTCCTGCATTGCATTTATCCAGTTTTCATCTACTAATGCATCTTCAATCCTTTTTTGTTCTAATTCAGATACCAAGGCGATGTTGCTCATTGCTTGCTTGAACTTGGATCTTGTTTTTACACCATCATTTATGCTGCCTATGATAAGTTCCTTCGGAAGACTTGACTTATGCTTCCAGTTTTTATCAAGGCCATCATTTGAGGATATTGTGGATTCATTCTGATCATCTTCTGGTCTTTCTTCTGAGGAAGTTTCCTTCTGAGCATTCTCCGAACTCGTATTCACATCTGATTCTGCTTGTGAGTTCGTGACTTGATGAAGTGTATGCATTTGAATGGATTCAGGTTCATCATCCTGGTTGCTTTCATCGAACTTGATGTTCACTGATTCCTCAATAATACGAGTGTTCTTGTTGTAAACTCTGTAGGCTTTGCTTGTTGTTGAATATCCCAAGAAAATTCCTTCATCTGATCTTTCATCAAACTTTCCAACTCGATCATTAGCATTCTTTAGAATAAAGCATTTGCAACCGAATACATGAAAATATGCAATATCAGGCTTTCTTTCTTTGAAAAATTCATAGGGAGTTTTCTCATAAAAAGGTCTGAGGGAAATTCGATTTAAGATATAACATGCTGTTGAAACGGCCTCAGCCCAAAAGTTAGAGGCAATTTTACTTTCAATAAGAAGAGTTCTGGCCATTTCTTGCAACGATCTGTTTTTCCTTTCTACTACCCCATTTTGTTGTGGAGTATAAGGTGCAGAGAAGTTATGCGGAATTCCGAAATTAGTGCAAAAATCTGAGAAATTTTGATTTTCAAATTCTCCCCCATGATCCGTTCTCAAACTGGAAATAGTGTAACCCTTTTCATTTTGAATTCTTTTAGCAAGTTTTGAAAAGGATATGAAAGCTTCGTTTTTGTGAGCAAGAAATGAAACCCATGTAAATCTAGAGAAGTCATCAACTATGACGAGGCAATATTTCTTACCTCCAATGCTTAGAGTTCTATTAGGTCCGAAGATGTCCATATGAAGTAGCTGCAGACAACGCTTAGTGGAAACTTGATTTAAGGACTTAAAAGAACTTCTTACCTGCTTACCCAGTGTGCATGCATGACATAGTCCACTTCTCTCAAATTTAGTTTGAGGTAGTCCTCGAACAAGTCCCTTCTTGGAAAGCTTTGAAATATGTTTTACACTAATATGACCTAACTTTCTGTGCCGAAGATCAGTTTCATCTTTAACAGAAATAAGACATTTTGCATGTTCACAGTCAGCATTAATATCTAAAAGATAAATGTTCCCATGCCTTCGTCCCGTGAAGGATTGCTTCTTATCCTTGCTTACACCTGTGCATTTTAGATCTTGGAATCGAATATCATATCCAGAGTCACAAAGTTGACTTACAGAAATCAAGTTGTAGTTCAATCCTTTGACTAGAGAGACATCTTTAACGGTCAGATTTGCAATCTTTACATTCCCTTTCCCTATCACTTTACCCTTGTTCCTTCCTCCAAACGACACACTTCTTCCATCACAATCTGAGAGGGATATAAACACATCTGGATTTCCAGTCATGTGACTTGAACAACCACTATCCAGAAACCACTTGTTCTTCCTTCTCTTTGGTACCTGCAATAGATAACCAACTTACTGTTTCTTTGGTACCCATGTTTTCTTGGGTCCTTCTGTGTTAGTATATTTTGACCTTTTAATAGGTCTCCAAATTTTCTTGCAGTAATTCTTAGTATGGCTAGGATCACCACAATTCACACAAGGTTGTCGAATGTAGGATCTAGTAAAATGCTTATAAAAATGATGCTTGTAATTGGAAAATGTTTGTTTTCGAAATTCAGTTTTAAAGACATTTCTTTGGCTACTTTCCTTTTTAAAACCTAACCCAGATCGATCATTGAAGGGTATTTGTTTTGATATAATGCTATTCAGAGTTTCTGAGCTTTGTGAAAACCTTTTTGATATAGTAAAAAAATTTTCCTTTAAGGAAGCATTTTCTTTTGAAGCTGAATCATGATTTTCTTTCATCTGGTGAAACTCTTGTTGTAGAAAACTAATTTTTTCTTCTTGGGACAAATTCTGTTGTTTTAAAAGAAGTATTTTCCTTTTTCAAATAAGAAACCTTCTCAAGAGCTTCTTTGTAGTTTCTACACAATTCATCAATATATTCAACAACTTCATCAGGGAGTTCAGATGAACATACCTCAGTTTCTGAATCTGAACTTGAGTCTGATTCGGCCATGAGACAAATATTTGCATAATCATTCTCGCTTTCATCAGAATCACTCAAAGTTTCTGCCTTTAGAGCCTTCTTGTACTTCTCATACTTGAGTTTGTCCTTCTTTAAAATTGGGCAGTTCGGTTTGATATGTCCTGCTTTCTTACAGTGGAAGCAAATCACGTCTTTGCTATCTTGTGAGTCGTTGCTTGATATTTTTACCTCACTCTTCTTCCAAGGTTTCTTTCCTTTGATGTTTCTGCCTTTCCAAGCCATCTTCCTAAATTTCTTGACCATGAGGGCTAATTCTTCATCATCCTCATCTTCATCATCTGTGTCAGAAAAACATTGATTAATTTGACTTTTTAAGGCAATAGATTTTTTACCTTTCTGATCTCCCTTTTTGTTTGCTCGTTCTGTTTCATAGGATTGCAAAGTACCGACTAGCTCATCCACCGAGAGTGGTCTAATTGTTTGGCATTCTTGAATTGATGGCTTGATGTAATTCCAATCATCTGTGAGTCCACGTAGTATCTTCCTGACTTGCATTGGTTCAGCAATAGGTGCACCTTGTCTTGCAAGTCCACTTGCCAAAGTTTGAAACCTGTCTATCATATCTGCAATAGATTCATCAGGCTTCATTTCAAATGCTTCATAGTCACTCAATAAAATACTGAGCTTTGTTTCTTTCACACGATTTGTTCCTTGAAAGGTAACATGAAGTCTATCCCATATTGCCTTAGATGATTCTTCCTATGAGACACGATTATAAAGAGGAGTAGATAAGGCACAAAAGAGAGCATTGACAGCTTTAGAATCAAGGCCTTTTCTTTTAGCCTTTTCAGCATCAGTCATTGTTGTGACAATATTTACTCTGTCAGCAGAGGTTGGATTTGTAGTATTTGCAGGAACTATTCCATTTGTAACGACGTCCCACATCAGATCATCATAGGCTTTGAAGAACCACTTCATCTTGTTACTCCACATATTGTAATCCTTTCCATCAAAGTATGGAGGCTTGTTGGCAAAGTGCGAATCGCTTGTTCATGAAGAGTGATTGCTAGACATAGTAGATCGTTAACTCTGAAGTCAATAAACACTTCGTAAAATGAGCAACCTGCTTTGATACCAATTGATGTAACTAGCAATATCTCCTAGAGGGGGGTGAATAGGAGATTCTGAACTTAATTGATATTTCTTGCGGAATGAATAAAGTTCAATATGCGATTAGGAACAAAAGCAGTATAGTAGTGTGCAGAAAATCTAAACACAAAGGTAAGAGTTTAGAGAAGAAGATATTGCACACAGTATTTATAGTGGTTCGGCTTAGATCAAGCCTACGTCCACTCTCCCACGATGACAGCCGATTGGCTGGATTTCACTATGAAGAATCAAGAGGATTACAATCACTCAAGTGTTTTGTTTCCCTCTCACATAGATTTTCACAGTGAAGGATTTTGAATACACAGAATACTCTCTTTAGATGAAACTCAAATTATACTTGCACTTTGGATTGTTGTTCGCACATCTGTCCTTCTAGTCAAACATTATTCTTCTTTTATACTCCCCTGCCTCCGAACTAGCCGTTGGAATCCAGCCAAGGGATCGCTCATCAATCCTTGATTGGACGTCATCAATCGTGATTGAACGAGACTGTATCTTCAGAAGATATGTAGACCGTTGGGTAAGACATTGAACCCTTCTGATTTAGTCGCCCATACAACTAAATCTCCAGCTTCCATAAGTGTGATATGTTTGAGTTGATTCTCGAGGATATATTCCTTAGAAGATGATATCCCATTATAGAAAGTCCCTTAATTGATTAGAGGAGATATCGGTATAATTGAATATCACTTGCCTTGATCGGAAACCTGCCATACGTGGGTCTTCGTGATTTGTAGAATGCAGAAACTGATCTTTCTTCACATTCGTCTAAGAGAGATTTGATCAGTTGGCACGGAATGGTAATACGGAGATTTGATGTGATCCATCCGTCGCTGTTTGGATCGTCAGGAGCACTTCCATCTGACCCTCGGTCAGAAGCGCTTTCATCTGATCCTTCGTCAGAAGCACTTCCATCTGACCCTTCGTCAAAAGCACTTCCATCTGACCCTTCGTCATCTGACCCTTCGTCAGAAGCACTTCCATCTGACCCTTCGTCAAAAGTACTTCCATCTGACCCTTCGTCAGTGCGACAGAATTGGAATCACTCGACCTTCTGCTTACACATTCTTCCTGCATCACATTTCATTAAACAATATCTTTTGAAGGTTTTGTCAGAATCAAAATAAAAGAGAATTTCCACAACAGAAATTCAATCACCGGAAGGCCTAAAAAGATTGGCAACTTCGTTCCCAGCGATCACCAGTCGTCGGTGACCATTTCGTACGTGATTGCACGTACGAAGGTCACCGACTCACCCCCTCTCCAATGGCCAAATTTTGGAAGAGGGGGAATAGAACAGAAACAGACTGATTCTTGAGAGGGGTGAGTCCATTCTGTTGAAGGAGAGCAACAGAATCGAGAGAGAGAGAGAGAGAGAGAGAGAGAGAGAGAGAGAGAGAGAGAGAGAGAGAGAGAGAGAGAGCTCATTCTCTGGTCCCCGCCGTCGAGAATTCGAGCTCGAATCCAAGGCACTGGTTAGGCCGTCTCCGGCCAAACCGAAGCCAGCTAAAGTAATCAGAAGCACGCTTGAAGTAAGAGGAGTCAATTGCCACCGGTCGAGCCACCTATCACTCCGAAATAGGTGAGTTCAGCCTCCAAGCTTTCTCACTGTACTTTAATGGCGGAACTCGATTCCAATTATAATTTTTCGAGTTAGAGTAGGCGTTTTACTCCCCAAGCATCGCTGACCATCATCGCATCTTTATTTTGCATCGGTTTTGTCTTAACACATCGAATCGAGTCTTCAAACCTTCCGCCACAGCCGGCTGTTCACTTTCGCCTAGCCAAATCTGGGCCGTGCGAGCTCGATCGGAGCTCGAGGTAAGTGTTCTGAACCTCTACAAATGCTGCTTTGTGATTGAATTGCCTTGATTTGGTGTGAATCGTACGACATAACTTCCATGCCCGTACTCGGCATTTTGCATGATGCTCGTGATTTCATGGATAAGATGCTCTGATTCTTAGATATGTCAAACTGGAGATTACCATGAGTTGATTGGCGCTGGTTTCGTGCGATTTCGTTAAGATTTCACCGTTCGATCGTCGTCGGAGATTCATAGCCGTCCGTTCAGTGGCAATCTAGAGATTGAAGACGAAGCTGACGTGGCCGGTCAACGGGTCAGCGTCCTAGGTGTCAGTGAATCATTGGTCTACGTGTTCGTCCAGTCAGCATGGCCGTTAGAATTTGTTATTCGAATAGGCTGATCGAACGGCTTAGATAAATCACGTCTAAATTTTAGTAGCCGTCCGATTAGTAATTAGGATATTAGGTTATAATTGAAAAAAAAAACTGAAATGGAGCCGTGTGGTTAAATGAGTAGGCGACGTCGTTTAGGTTAGTGTGAATGGACGGTCCAGATTGAATCTAGGCTTTTGATTAGGACCGTAGATCTAAGTAATCAGATTGACGGCTGAGAGTCAGTTGGCTTTTGATCTGAGCCGTAGGTTTTAGTGAGCTAATCCTAAGGCCGTGGAGTAGCCATGTGGTTCAATAGGATCCGTCGGATTAAATCTGAATAATAAAAATAAATAAAAAAATGGAATGACGTCGTTTTAGGCGTTGAGTTAGCGCGGGTCCGGGTCTGGGCCGGGTTTCAACCAGAGTGGGTTGGGTCGACCCGGTCCGAATCATTTCTTTTATAAAAAATGAGAAAATAATTTTTAAAAAATAAAATAAAAAAATCAAAAATATTCTAGAAAATTCAACTAGAAACCCCTAGAAGATTCAAAAAAATGTAGGAAAATTATGAAAAATTCCTAGACACTCCAGGAATCCCCAAAAATTGAGATTGACCACAGACAACTGGTCAATCCTATTTTTGGGATTTCTTATCCGTTCTTCTGAAAATTGACGATACTACCCTTTAGGGGTAAACCGTCCCAGCCTTGTATATGAGCTAGGTCGAGGATGCCAAGATAGGGATTAGGGTCAGTTAGGTGACCGATCCTTCTGTTTGGATTCTCGAATCTCGTTTTTTTCCAAAAATGACGATCTTGCCTCCCTCAAAGCGTAAATCGTCGTCTCAATTCCACTCGAGTCTTGAAAATTGCTTAAAATTAGGATTTGGGTCAGGTGATCGACCAATCTTAATATTTGAGATTTTCATTTCTCGTCTTCGCCCGAAAATGACAATTTTACCCCTCAAAAGGTAAAGTCACTACTAAATTCCATAAAAATTATGAAAATTTTCGAAAAATATGAAATGGATTGGTTTGGTCGCCAATCCTATTTTCATCATCTTTTGACTCAACATTTCATCCGAAATGATAATTTTGCCCTTGTGAGGCAAATTTTCCCTAAATTTCTCAAAATTACGATTTTGCCTCTCATGGGCGAATCATGTTAAAATCACTCCTGAGCCTTGATTGACATTTCTCTAAGCTAATAGGGCCTTACTAGGGATTCCATGTTGTTTTCATGTGATTTATCTGCATGTTTTGGATCCTTGACTTGCGCAATCATTTTATTGACTGTGTTTGCTAGGATAGTCATTCCTATCTGCTTGAACTCCTAGATTTAGGATCCGTCCCCCACTCATCTGCATGAAATCTTAGGATTAGATAAATCGTTCAACTTAGGTACCGAAAGGGCGTCAACTCTGACAGTTGGCGTAACAAAGTCCCCGATCCCATTTTTCTGATTTTCGCAGAATCGAATAGAATGCTCCCGACTATTCAATAGGGTTTCCGATCGTACCCTCCACGAAACGATTGGTGACGACTCATTGGCATGTACACGTATCACATGTCACCAGACCGCACCGAAGGTCGACCACGTATATCCAGCCGTTGCGATTTGGGTAATGGGCCTTGGGAGAGGCCCGCGTCCGATCAGGCGATATCAGACGACCCGTTAACCTACCCCTCGAGACCCTCGAGAACCCCCGCTCGAGGAGGGTCGCAAAAAGCATGATCATTCTCACTCTGAACAAAGCCAGCTGACTGAACGACATCTGCAAACCATTCAAACCAAGCTCGATGAGCTTGTTTCAGACCATAAAGAGCCCGACGAAGATGACATACCTGGCCGGGTGAATGAGGCAGACCTGGAGGTGACTGTATATAGAGTTCCTCCTGAAGAACCCCATGAAGAAAAGCATTCTTCACATCAAGCTGAAAAAGAGACCAATTACGAATAGAGACTACTGCAAGAAGAGTGCGAACATAAGCCATTTTGGCAACAGGAGCAAAAGTCTCCTCATAATATATCACATACTCCTGATCAAAACCACGTGCAACAAGACGCGCTTTATAGCGCTCAATGCTTCCATCAGAGTGGGTCTTAATTTTATATATCCAACGACAAGATATTAATGATTTTTCTGATGGAAAAGGCACAAGATCCCACGTACCAGTGCGCTCCATAGCAGATAATTCCTCAGACATGGCATCACGCCATTCAGCATGTTATACGGCCATACGATAATTTGATGGTTCCTGTAAAGCGTGGATAGCAGCCATAAAGAAACCAAACTCAGCAGAATAACTTGTAGCCGCCATGTACCTAGATGGAGGACAACGATCTCGCAGAGGATTCCGCCGAGGGGATGGTAGACGAGAATCGTCAAGAGGCGTCGAAGTAGCAGGCGAAGTAGACGAAGGAGGAGGCATATTAGGAGAAGGTGATGACACTGAATCTGACGGAGAAGATATAAGAGGAGAAAGAGGAGACGAATCAAGAGGAAAATCCATAAATACAGATGGAGAAGAATGTAAAGAAGTAGTGGCAGCGGAAAAGAAGGATAGGTGCTCAAAGAACTGAACACTACGAGAGATATGAATACGTCGTGAAAAAGGATCATAGCACATATAGCCTTTGTGTTATGTACTGTAACCTAAGAAAGCACATCGAACTGACTTTGCAGAGAGTTTGGTACGCTCATGGGGTGAAAGAAGCACATAACACGTACAACCAAAAATACGAAGGTGATGATAAGTAGGTAGTTTTGAGAAAAGACGTTGGTGAGGGGTGGCTTTGGAGAGGACGAGAGAAGGAAGGCGATTTATGAGATAGACAGCAGTAAATAGTGCTTCAGGCCAAAGTTCAGTAGGAACCAAATTGGATAACAGGAGAGCACGAGTAGTATCCAAAATATGACGATGTTTTCGTTCAGCAAGACCATTTTGAGCATGAATACCGGGACAAGACAACTGAGGTAAGGTTCCCTAAGAAGTTAAGAAAGAACGAAAAGTTGCAGAAAGGTACTCCTCACCAGAATCAAAACGAAAAACTTTAATACTTTTAGAGAATTGAGTAGATATCATAGCTGTAAAGTTCTTATAGATAGAGAGAAATTCATTATGAGAGCACATGAAATAAACCCATGTATAACGAAAATAATCATCAATGAACGATACATAATACTTGAATCCACTTTTAGAAATTTGGAGAGCAGGACCCCAAACATTTGAATGTACTAAGTTAAAACAAGAAGTGGAAATAGAAGAACTAATAGGAAAAGGAGGTGTATATTGTTTAGCTAAAGAGCAACTAGTACAAGGACGCATAACAGTAGATGAAACATGTCCAAGTGCACCATGCTGACGCAGAAAAGACAAACGGGAAGCAGATATACGACTTAAGCGCTAGTGCCAACAGACAAGATCAAAGATGGCAAGAACAGGTTGAGGTGAAGGAAGCTAGAGATGATGCATCAAATACAATCCTCTATGTCTACTACCCTTGCCAATTGTCCAGCCACTCGTACGATCATATACAACACAAGAATCAACAGTAAATGTCACCATATAACCCATATCGGCAAGTTGCCCAACAGATAAAAGATTCAGGGCTAAGTTCGGTATATGCAACACATTAGGCACATTAAAACTGCCAGCGATATTAAGTTGGCCTTGCATAGTAACAGTAAGATAGGATCCATCGGCTGTAAAGAACCCTTCTGGATTTTTTAGTGCAGTCTGGTGAGTGAGATATGAGCAGAGGCAGTCATGTGATGAGCAGCCCTAGAGTCAAGAATCCAGGAAAAACTATCACTTGAAGATTGTGTAGCAGCTGCTGTAGTAACAGTGAAGGATACGCCAGAAGAACCAAGATGAAGCTGAGCTAAACGAGAAAGCTGAGCCTCGATATTAGCAAGACGATCATCTGAAGATGAGGATGGAGTGACACGATCTGTGGATGGAGAAGAAACTGGTGCAATTGAACGCAATGGTGCATCAGGAAGATCACGCATTTTATGAAAATATCGATCTTCAGTATGCCCATTTTGCTTACAGAAGTTACAATAAAAACGTGAACCTCACTGAGAAGAAGCACGCTGGGAACCACGCACAAAACCATGCTGAGAACCACGATGAGAATCACGCTGTGAATAGCTAGACTGAAAAACACGTTGAGAAGAGCCAGATTGGAGACCACGTTGAGAGGAGCTTTGCCAGAAATCAGACTGTGTAGTGGCCATTACTGCAGAGGAATCTAAAGATGAAGGAGCACCAAGAATTCTTCGTCTAGTTTCCTCAGCCTGAAGTTCCTTGACTGCATCAAAAAGAGATGGTGTAGGATAACGATATAGAATCTGACTTCGAACACCCTCAAATTCTGGTGAGAGTTGCATCAAGAATTCATACAGACGATTCTTGTTCTGATCTTCAAGTCTAGATGCAGCACAAGCAACACAACCAGCACACGTGGGACATGGTGGACGAGCCAACACATCAAGTTGGGACCAAAGAGACGTCATATAATTATAAAATTCATGAATTATTCGTGTACCTTGAGTGGCACAACAAAGTTCCTGCATAAGCTGATAAACACGAACAGAACCTGTTTGTGTAAACATCTCATCAATTTGATCCCATAACTGTTTCGCACCAATAATCTAAGTAAATTAGGGGCGAAGATTAGGACTTATAGAACCAAATAATATTGCCCATACTTTTCTATCAGCAACATGCAAATCCCTAATTTCAGATTGGCGTCGTGAAATCTGATTAGCCTTACGTTTAGGATCTGCAGTATCGGACAAGGGTGCATGACAAGAACGAGTACCATCCACATGTTCATACAAATCACAATAAACAAGAGCAGCCATCACTAAGGGTTTCCAAATAACATAATTAGAGCCATCCAACTTAACATCAATGCGATCAATTCGATCATTATCAGCCATAATTCCGAGAAGCTGCAAATAAAAAAAAAATCGCACGTGATGATATTCTATGCTGGACAAACAGCAGCCAATTTACTCAAGACGGACACTGTTCATGCAAAATCGTGATATTCTCGATAACTCAAGACCACGGACAAACAGCAACAAATTCTTATATTCTCGACAACTCAAGAGGAGGTAACGGCAATAGCAGTCCAAGAGACCACCTGCAAAATCGTGATTCGGCAAAACGCACCGAACTGAAATTAGGTTTAAACACTGTCCAAGGAGAGAAGAAGCCAACACCAGGACCACGTGGACTGACCACCAAATCAGAATTAGGAATACGAATATGCGAAGATGAAGAATTGCTACTAGGTATAATTACTACTAAAGGAAAAGAGCACCAATTGTGACGAGCACCAAGAGACGAATTGCTCGTCAAATCAAGACCAAATCATAGATGAATTGCTGCTATGTATAATCACTGTCCCAGCAAAAGACGCAAGAGGAGACGAGCACCAATTGTGACGCCTCTTGAAGACAATCCGAACAGTGAACGAAGGAGTATACGTACGATTTAAAAAACACAAATCTGAAGATGAAGAATTACTGCTCTCGTCAAATCTAAAGACGAATACGAATATCCAAAATCACCAATCCGAAAAGGCACAAATCCGCCAAAATCACCAATCCAATCCGATGTGAAGAAAAATCCAACTCAAGCACGAACAATGCCTACGAGGGAAGAGCGAGAAACCCTAGCTCTGATACCATGATAGATTTGAGGATTGAATAAATAGAATAAAATAATTACAATTATGCACAAGGCCAATATAAATATACATATAAAGAAGAGCAAGAAAGTAAATACACAAAAAGACCTACTCTTAGTATATACAATATATCTAACACATATCTAACAAAACCAACCCCGCATCTTCTTCTTCAGCCAAGACCTAAGCTATCTTGAAGAACTAATCCACCACGGCACCACCCAGCCATGCCTCAAACTCCATCGCTCCCAAAGGAACTGCAAGAAGACGACATCTCTCAAGAATGCATAGACCTCCTTCCCTCTCTCCCCAGCAAACAAGGCTGGGTCGCCACCTTCCTCTACTTATAAAGGCTTCTGGGCCACTCCAAAGCAATTGAAGGGTGTCCTCGCTTGCCAGAGACACTTTCGAGCCCGAGACACCGACATCCTCCTCGTGACCACCCTGAAGTCTGGCACCACCTGGCTCAAGGCCATCCTGTTCGCCTTCCTCAACCGGGCCAAGTACTCAGGCTCAGGCTCGCAACCGCAGCACCCTCTGCTGAGCCGAAACCCTCACGACCTTGTGCCCTTTCTAGATTTCTGCCTCTACCTTGAGCAGGACGCTCCCGACCTTGCCTCTCTTCTGCCCCCAAGGCTCTTCGCCATCCACTTGCCTCATCAATCGCTACCACAGTCGGTGAGGGACTCTAAGTGCAAGCTGGTGTGCTTGTGCAGGAACCCAAGGACACCTTCGTGTCGTTCTGGCACTTCATGAACACCCTGACGCGCAAGGACGAGGGTGAGATCTCGCTGCAGGAGTCGTTCGACAAGTTCTGCCGCGGCGTGAGCGCGTTTGGGCCTTACTGTGACAGCGGGCTGGGGTACCACAAGGCGAGCTCAGAGACACCTGAGAAGGTGTTGTTCCTGAAGTACAAGGAAATGAAGGAGGACGCGTGAGCTCAACTGAGGAGGCTGGCTGGTTTCTTGGGGTGTTCGTTCAGTGAAGAAGAGCTGAAGGAGGGGACAGTGGACGAAATACTGAGGTTCTGTAGTTTTGACTGTTTGAGCGGGTTGGAGGTGAACAAGAGCGGCAAGATGGCTTTAGGGCACGAGAACAAGTCCTTCTTCAGGAGAGGCGAGGTTGGAGACTGGGCGAATCACCTGAGTGTCGATATGGCCCAGAGGATTGATCGGGCTACGGAAGAGAAGCTGCGCGGCTCCGGGTTGAGGCTTTAGGAAAGTGTGCGTGAGTGTGTAATATGAAAGAAATCTTCCTAGTCGAATTCGCGTTGGCTCGATGTCCAAGTCAAGTTAGAATTACTTCTTTGAAAATCCCAACTTCGCTGTTACTCTACCGCAAAGATATTCCAAGTCCATTCGCGTACTTCGCCATTGCTGTGGACTTCATTGTTACACTAACTCTATCCGTGGCCGTTGGCAACCTTGCCATAACGAGCGAGGTCACCGGCCAATCATCGTCGACCACATGTGAGGGCCAATGACCCTGGCCTGGTTTGGGGGAGGGCATCGCGGCCCTCACCGGCCAACCGACGAGGACATCGTGGCCCTCGGCCAGATCCGAGCAAGGGCTGACGCCCTCCCCCTCGCCGACCACAATTGTCAAAAAAAAAACAAAATAAATTATATAGTAAAGTAATTCGAAAATATATTGTAATACTATTAAATTTATTTACATCAGAGACGGTCATGCCACGTAGGTCGGCTGGCATCCACGTCGGCGATTTTCAAACAAAATTGGCTAGATTGACTCGGAAGTCAGTTAGCACAATTAAACGATTTAGGATAGAATTGGCGAGAAGTGCATTATATTAAAAAAAATAGACAATTTTTCCATCTTAAAAATTTAAGTAACGAAGTGGTTCGTATGGATTAAGCGCACAAAATGGATTTGACTCCTTATACCATAAAATTACTAAAGAAATTCGCAGTTTGGTTGTTCATCTGAGGTTTGACCCGAGTTTTACCTTGTTTTGGACGTTTGGTGAGTTCGAAATTTTACCCATCTGAAATAATCTCTCTGTCTCTCTTAGGAAATAATTTGCAAGTATCCATCCTGTGGTGCAATTAGGGGAACAGTACTGAGATAAGTGCTTCCAAAATCGACAGAGAACGACAAGGCGAACCGGGAGGCACCCGAGAAGGTGTTGTTCTTGAGATGCGAGGAAGTGTAGGAGAGGGTTTTGCGAGTCGGGGAAGAGATGGGTGGTCAGTTTTTGGGTAGTGCCTCACCCAATGATGGCGGCGACAGCGGCATGCCGGACGAAGTCGCTGAGACTGTGCAGTCTCGGGAGTTGGAAAAAGTTAAAAGGTGAATAGGAGCATGGTGAAAGAACGAGGCCGTGTTCCGAAGAGGCAAGGTCGGAGGAAGTGTGTGAGCAACGAAATGGCTTGGAGGCTTTGATCATGTGTTTTCCTTTTTGTATCTTTTCTTTTCTTTCTCGGTCTTTCTTTTTCCGTTTTCCGACATTTCCCCTCACGTTCTTCTTTGCTAGATCACCCAACCACACGACACGAGGTGATGGAGTTGGGTTTTTCTACATTCGTGACGATAGAGAAGCGGAATCGAAATCTCGATACTAAAGTTCAGTACGCAATTGAATTTCACGTGCCTTTAAGGAATCTTATTTCACAAGTGATGCATTTATTACGCTATGGTTGATGGATTTTTAGTTCGGATGTGACCGAATATGATGGGATATGAAATTCATGAATTTTGTTTATATCACATTTTCTATTTGTTGAATCTCAATAATAAAGTACGATATTTTCATATCATTTCTTGTTTATTGTTTGGTGTGAAAACCATACCAGTTTACATGAACTTGAAAATGGACAAATAGAGATGGTCAGAATCTCTTATAATTTACTACTAAGGAAACCACGAATTAGCCAAGTTCGATTATAACAAGAAATGTGGACAAGTTAGAGCAACATCGACGAGCTAGATTAGCCAACAAATGTCGAATATAACAAGAAAGAAAACATGATCATTCACCTTCTCAATTCCAAAAAATATAGAGCATTTATTGTTATTTTCCTCTCTTTTCTTATTTCATTTCTCTTATTATTTTTTTATTCCCTTTCACCGTTCCATAAATATTCATGCTAAATATATATTAAATACAATGTATATTATACAATAGAAGAAATTCAATTGTATAAATAAAAGGGCAAAATCCACCAAAAGCCCAAACTATCCCCTAAGACATCACAAATATCAAACTTTTACCTACATGACACGTTACCCTCCATCAAAGTTCCATCAATGGGAACCGTTAAAAATCTGCATATATCGATGCCAAAAAGCAAAATGAAAACGACGTTATTTTGGTTGAAAAATCATTTGACAAAACCTTGACGAATGGTAAATGTGTTGCATACATACAAGTTTGAAATTCTTTATGTCACAACAAAAAAGTTTAGGGTAAATGTATAACAGTAGACATAATTTGGATTCTTTTACGTCACGAAAAAAAAAGTTTAGGATAAATATGTCACAATAGACATAGTTTGGGTTTTTTTATGTAACAAAAAAAGTTTAGGTTAAATGTATCACAATAGGCATAGTTTGAATTTTTTTGTGGCTTTTTCCATAAGTAAAAATACAAACAAAATTTGTTGTTACATTTTGTTAGTTTGAAAATTTCAATATTCTTATTCAAATGTTACATTTATTAAATTACTTTTTTAGTTTTAAATTTAATAAGTTTGTGATTCGATAAAAATAGATTGTATACCATAGAAATTTTAACCATCTTTATCCCACTTCCCTCATGAGATACTTTTATCGGGCTATACCCCTCTTGTGTTCAACTTTAACCTGTGTTGAGCACAAACCAAATACATGATAGAATAAATTCCATCATATCTTATTTTTCATCTTAATTATTGACGTAGTCCTACATTTAGATTTCTTTCCACATATGATAGTTCTTGTCCAACTTTATAGTAACCCGATTCCTCGTGGAACCAAATGACGCATATCATTTTAGCTAATTAATATATTAGTTAAGTTATTTACTTGAAATAGTTGTTCGGCGAAAATCATAATTTAGGTGTTATTATAAGATTGATTAATCATTTCTTTGAGGTTAGGACTAATTTGGTCATTCATTTTGCTTTAGATAATCATCCATGTACATATCTATTTCTATCTATACAAGATTAAACAAACCAAAAACTAGGGCTGTCAATTTGGCCCGCGCCGGACGGGCCGGCCCGACCCGGCCTGAAATTTTTCTGCATTTTCGGGCCTTTTCGGGCCGGGTCTAGTACTCGGGCCGGGCCGGGCCGGCCCGGCCCGACGCCAAACTTTTGTAAATACCTAATTTTTTCTTTTAAATTTAATTTATTTTTATATTTTCTTTTTATATTTTTTCATTTGATGGTTTGTTAATTAATTTTAATTCAAAAAAATTTTAAAAAAGGGAAAGAAAAAAATATTTTCGGCCCAAATCCGGCCCGAGCATGGTACTGCTCAATTCGGGCCGGCCCGGCCCGGCCCATTGACACCCCTACCAAAAACAATCTTCAACCTCATACTTCTGTAAAAAAAAAAAATGCTCATACAGTCTAGATCTGCATAAACGAATACCAGCGGTGAATTACAAAATAAACGAAAAATGGTAATGAACAAAACAGTATTCAATTTTTTAATTTCTTCGCCATTTTAGAACAACTTAAACTTTTATTCAAAACTAAATGTTGATCATACTTTTGTTTCCTTCATAGTTTTTCTTGTTCCTATTCTTTCTTTCTTTCTTTTATTTCTTCCAACGCGTATGTATATTTGTGTAATTCTGTTTATGAAAAGGAGAATATATCAACATCTGTAAGCAAAACGACGGATAAGTAGTAAAACTATTTTGATAAAAGTTGATACATTAATCAACGAATTACATAAATCGATTTTTGATATGTTTAATGTTTCTCAAAATTGTTTAATAAAAAAGTGAAAGCAGAGATTAGGTTGCACCGACACCTCTCTTAGGCGTGCGTATCGGTGTCGGGCGGGTATCGGACACCGACACACGTCCGACACGTTCGGACACGCGTCCGACACGCGGTCAACGCGTGTCGGAATTTCGACACCGGTCAGCGAGTCGGACACGCAAAAATAGTTTTTTTTTTTGCGGAATACCGAAAATGCCCATCTATGTTTATTCGAATGGAGGTGATAACTCTATTTTATATAGAGTTTATTTATTATTTTAGACTTAATATTTGCTTAGTTTTAATTGAATTCGATATCTACGTATTGATTTTAATTGATTTTGTAGGTAACACAATCTTCAGATATGCAAATTTGAAATCAATGAGAATCAAGCCTATCTTGGGGAAATATTCAAAATCCAAAGCTAAATTAGGAATGTGATTCAGATTTCTTTTTCTTGAAATCGAAAAGATATCGATATGAAGGAAGAAAAAGAAAGTAACGTGAGATTTTTAGAGAGGGGGGAGAAGCCACTTTTCAAAAGCCACTTTTCAGAAGACGCTCTGAGGACGACGTTCAGTTTTTCTGTTATTCTTCCTTTCAATGCCGGATGCGAAGTGAAGAAGAAGAAGACAAATTCAGAGTCCATCCTTGATTATTCTTGGTGCACTCGTTCTAGTTCTTCATCATGTTTATTTTAGTCATTATTTTTAGTTTAATTTTCATTATGTTCTAGACTACTTTTTGTTAGAGCTACGATGTAACTTAACTATGATGGATTAATTTTTCATACTCGTTTATGCGATTCTAGAATTCGTACGTGTGAGTTATATATCATGTTCTTAATGCTTTTAAGTGTTTGATCACCACTTGAATGATATTTGTTGCATGTATGAGACCGAAAGGAGATTCCGTGCAAGTGATTTATGATATATAGCCATGAATTCATCATAAATAGAGATATCTTATGCTTTTTGTGTGGTTTCGGTAGTAGGTAAATCGAGGGTGGTTTATTGAATCCGGGAATGTTCATAGATCTTAATGCGTTTGGATTTACTTAAATTCACATGAACCAAGTGTGGGTTGCTAAATCTAATTAGGGTTGCTGATATGATCGAAAAATTTATTGAGATATTTATGGATGCTTTTTCTGTTTTTGGCTCATCGTTCGATTCATGCTTGAATAATTTAGCTTTAGTGTTACAAAGGTGTGAGGAGACCAACCTTGTCTTGAATTGGGAGAAGTGTCACTTTATGGTGCAGGAAGGGATTGTTCTAGGTCATAAGATCTCTGCCACAGGAATTGAGATGGATCGAGCTAAGATTGAAGTTATTTCAAAATTGCCGCCTCCTACCTCTGTGAAGCATGTTCGAGGATTTTTGGGACATGCAAGATTTTATAGGCGTTTCATTAAAGATTTTTCTAATATTGTTAGACCCCTTTGCAAATTATTGGAAAAAGATGTTAAATTTGAATTTTCTGATGATTGTTTTCAGGCATTCAACACATTGAAGGAGAAGTTAGTTTCGGCTCCTATCATGACTGCACCTAATTGGGATTTGCCTTTTGAGTTGATGTGCGATGCTAGTGACTCGGCTTGTGGAGCCGTACTTGGACAAAGAAAGGATGGAATTTTTTGAACAATATACTATGCAAGTCGCACCCTGTCTGGAGCTCAATTGAATTATACCACAACTGAAAAAGAGCTTTTAGCGATAGTATTTGTTTTTGATAAATTTTGCTCTTATTTGATTGGTTCCAAAGTCATCGTTTACGTTGACCACTCTGCTCTTAAGTATTTGCTTGAAAATTAAGATTCAAAACCTAGGTTGATTAGGTGGATCTTATTGCTGCAAGAGTTCGACTTGGAAATCAAAGACAAGAAAGGGACAGAAAATTTAGTGGCTGACCATCTCTCTAGATTGCCGAATGCCCCTGTAGAAGAAAGACCAATCTTGAATGAATTTACTGATGAGTCACTCTTCTCTGTAAAAATCGAAACCCTCTGGTATGCTGATTATGTTAATTTCTTGGTAAGTAAGGTTATCCCTCCTGAATTAACTTATCAACAAAAAAAGAAATTCTTTTCTGATGTTAAACACTATCTTTGGGAGGATCCTTTCTTGTTTAAGGTATGTGCTGATCGAGTCATTAGGCGATGTGTTCCTAATGAAGAAGTATCTGACATTCTTTTTCATTACCATGATGGACAGGAAGGAGGTCATTTTGGTGCCACAAAGACTACAGCTAAGGTTTTACAGTCTGATTTTTATTGGCCTACACTATTCAGAGATGCATATTCTTATGTTGCTGCATGTGATAGGTGTCAAAGAACTGGTAATATATCTAGGAGACATGAAATTTCTTTAAACAATATTTTAATCTGTGAATTGTTTGATGTTTGGGGTATGGACTTCATGGGACCCTTTCCATCTTCTTGTGGTAATACTTACATCTTGGTTGCTGTGGAATATGTTTCTAAATGGGTTGAGGCCGTAGCTTTGCCTTCCAATGATGCTCGAGTGGTGATTAAATTTTTGAAAAAGAATATATTCACCAGGTTTGGTACGCCTAGAGCGATTATAAGTGATCAAGGCACACACTTTTTGAATAAGCAAGTTGAGTCACTTTTGCATAAATATGGTGTGACACATAAAGTAGCCGCTGCTTATCACCCCCAAACTAGTGGTCAAGCTGAAATTTCTAATAGGGAGATAAAGAGAATATTGGAAAAGACGGTGAATCATAATAGGAAGGATTGGGCAATTAAATTTGATGATGCATTGTGGGCTTATAGGACTGCTTATAAAACTCCTATTGGTATGTCACCTTTTCGGCTTGTTTATGGAAAATCATGTCATTTGCCTATTGAGTTAGAGCATAAAGCATATTGGGCATTGCATTTTCTCAACTTTGATATACAAGCAGCTGGTGAGAAGATGTTGTTGCAATTGAATGAGTTGGATGAGTTTCGCAACGAAGCATATGAGAATGCCAAGGTCTATAAGGAGAGGACGAAGAGATGGCATGATAGACACATCTTAAGAAGGGAGTTTCATATAGGTCAAAGAGTTTTATTATATAACTCACGTCTTCGTCTATTTCCAGGTAAATTGAAGTCAAGATGGTCTGGACCTTTTACCATCACTAAGGTTTTCCCTTATGGAACAGTTGAGGTTGCTAATGACAAGGAGGGAACCTTTAAAGTGAATGGACAATGTCTCAAGCCCTACTTTGGATGTAGTTTCGATTCACATGCAGCCACAATTGCCTTACTTTCACCTGCTTAGAAGAGTTTGAAGAGTTTGGCAGCAAACTATAAAGCAAGCGCTTCTTGGGAGGCAACCCAAGCATTTTAATTTTTTGCATTTTAGCTTTATTTTGTTCTATTCACAAAAAAAAAATATTTGAATCCTCCTCATAATAATTTTTCCTAATTACTTGATTTATTTTTGTAGGGACTTTTCTCTAAGTTTTCTTCATGCTTTCTACCCCAACTACCCCCATGACACGCGTTCATCATATTCCAGGGGAGTTTCTCTGTCCTTATTATTTTTTTCTTTGCTTTTCAACATTCAGGACACTGCTGCAATTTAGTTTGGAGGTGAAAGTTAAAATTTTCCCTAAAAATTTTTCATGAAATCTTTGCTTAATTTGGATGCAATTTTCGAAAAAAAAAAATCAAAATCAGGAAAGATGTGTGAGTTAGTCTCGATCTTGAACATGTAATCCATATTTTGAGCACTAATCCGTATTTTTGAGTCATGTGTATCTAGAGAAAATTTATGTGAAGTATGTAATTTTCATAGAACTCACCAGATCTTAAAATTTTTCTGATTTTCTCTCGAGGCGAAATTCTAGGCTAAACTCAATTAAGAAAATGATTTAGGCATTCATTGGATCGTTTGAGCCTTTCAAGCTAACCTTATTTATTTATCCTTAGTCACCCCATTGAGCCTAATATTGCCTAATTTCTTTGGATACCCTTGTAATATAGCCTGAGCTTATTGATATCAATTTTCCCTATACCCTATGGACACATGTAATTCTTTATGATATCATAAACTCTGGATTCTTGACATGTTTGACAAAAAAATGAAAAAGAAAAAAAAAAGAAGAAGAGAAAAGTGTGCAAAAAAAAAAGAAGAAATATATGGATATTGTTTTTTCAGTACTGTTTATACGGATCCCTATATCCAACTTTCAACTTGAGTGAGCCTTTTGGATACTCAATGGGTTGGAATTGCACTATATAAGGAGGGACTCAGGAAGAAACTTCGCTGTAAAGCGTGGAAAGAGAAGCAATGAAAAAGAAAGAAGTTGAAAAAAGACAAGTTGAAAAAAAAATGCTGACTGTTGTTGAATCCAGAGAACCAACTAAGCTATGGAATTGACGTATCTGTAGGGTAATCTGAACTTAAACATATCTTTGTCAAACCCTTAACCAAGCCACGTTTCAAGCTTATTAAGACCTATTGATTCTTGGTTGAGTTTATGGCCTACATTAGTGGAGAGAGGAATGAACGACAAACTTATGAGATATGGTCACGTGGATTTTGAGTTTATGAGTTTTCGTATCAACGTGGATTTATCTAGGTTGCATGTGAGTTGAGAATTGAGGATTTCACTAAAATTTTCCCTAAAAAATTTTCATGAAATCTTTGCTTAATTTGGATGCAATTTTCGAAAAAAAAAATCAAAATCAGGAAAGATGTGTGAGTTAGTCTCGATCTTGAACATGTAATCCATATTTTGAGCACTAATCCTTATTTTTGAGTCATGTGTATCTAGAGAAGATTTATGTGAAGTATGTAATTTTCATAGAACTCACTAGATCTTAAAATTTTTCTGATTTTCTCTCGAGGCGAAATTCTAGGCTAAACTCGATTAAGAAAATGATTTAGGCATTCATTGGATCGTTTGAGCCTTTCAAGCTAACCTTGTTTATTTATCCTTAGTCACCCCCATTGAGCCTAATATTGCCTAATTTCTTTGGATACCCTTGTAATATAGCCTGAGCTTATTGATATCAATTTTCCCTATACCCTATGGACACATGTAATTTTTTATGATATCATAAACTCTGGATTCTTGACATGTTTGACAAAAAAATGAAAAAGAAAAAGAGAAAAGTGTGCAAAAAAAAAAAGAAATATATGGATATTATTTTTTCAGTACTGCTTATACGGATCCCTATATCCAACTTTCAACTTGAGTGAGCCTTTTGGATACTTAATGGGTTGGAATTACACTATATAAGGAGGGACTCAGGAAGAAACTTCGCCGTAAAGCGTGGAAAGAGAAGCAATGAAAAAGAAAGAAGTTGAAAAAAGACAAGTTGAAAAAAAAAATGCTGACTGTTGTTGAGTCCAGAGAACCAACTAAGCTATGGAATTGACGTATCTGTAGGGTAATCTGAACTTAAACATATCTTTGTCAAACCCTTAACCAAGCCACGTTTCAAGCTTATTAAGACCTATTGATTCTTGGTTGAGTTTATGGCCTACATTAGTGGAGAGAGGAATGAACGACAAACTTATGAGATATGGTCACGTGGATTTTGAGTTTATGAGTTTTCGTATCAACGTGGATTTATCTAGGTTGCATGTGAGTTGAGAATTGAGGATTTCACTAAAATTTTCCCTAAAAAATTTTCATGAAATCTTTGCTTAATTTGGATGCAATTTTCGAAAAAAAAAATCAAAATCAGGAAAGATGTGTGAGTTAGTCTCGATCTTGAACATGTAATCCATATTTTGAGCACTAATCCTTATTTTTGAGTCATGTGTATCTAGAGAAGATTTATGTGAAGTATGTAATTTTCATAGAACTCACTAGATCTTAAAATTTTTCTGATTTTCTCTCGAGGCGAAATTCTAGGCTAAACTCAATTAAGAAAATGATTTAGGCATTCATTGGATCGTTTGAGCCTTTCAAGCTAACCTTGTTTATTTATCCTTAGTCACCCCATTGAGCCTAATATTGCCTAATTTCTTTGGATACCCTTGTAATATAGCCTGAGCTTATTGATATCAATTTTCCCTATACCCTATGGACACATGTAATTTTGTATGATATCATAAACTCTGGATTCTTGACATGTTTGACAAAAAAATGAAAAAAAAAAAAGAAGAGAAAAGTGTGCAAAAAAAAGAAATATATGGATATTATTTTTTCAGCACTGCTTATACGGATCCCTATATCCAACTTTCAACTTGAGTGAGCCTTTTGGATACTCAATGGGTTGGAATTACACTATATAAGGAGGGACTCAGGAAGAAACTTCGCCGTAAAGCGTGGAAAGAGAAGCAATGAAAAAGAAAGAAGTTGAAAAAAGACAAGTTGAAAAAAAAAATGCTGACTGTTGTTGAATCCAGAGAACCAACTAAGCTATGGAATTGACGTATCTGTAGGGTAATCTGAACTTAAACATATCTTTGTCAAACCCTTAACCAAGCCACGTTTCAAGCTTATTAAGACCTATTGATTCTTGGTTGAGTTTATGGCCTACATTAGTGGAGAGAGGAATGAACGACAAACTTATGAGATATGGTCACGTGGATTTTGAGTTTATGAGTTTTCGTATCAACGTGGATTTATCTAGGTTGCATGTGAGTTGAGAATTGAGGATTTCACACACACACGAATTGCATGTTTAGGATTAGACTTAACTTGTCATTGATTCTGATGTTTTTTTCGTTGAGAATTCAAGCAACTATGGTTGATAAAAAAAAAATTAGTTGTGGTTTTGCTCGAGGACTAGCAAAATGTTAAGTTTGGGGGTATTTGATAGCTCTATTTTATATAGAGTTTATTTATTATTTTAGACTTAATATTTGCTTAGTTTTAATTGAATTCGATATCTACTTATTGATTTTAATTGATTTTGTAGGTAACACAATCTTCAGATATGCAAATTTGAAATCAAGGAAAATCAAGCCTATCTTGGGGAAATATACAAAATCCAAAGCTAAATTAGGAATGTGATTCAGATTTCTTTTTCTTGAAATCAAAAAGATATCAATATGAAGGAAGAAAAAGAAAATAACGTGAGATTTTTAGAGAGGGGGGAGAAGCCACTTTTCAGAAGCCACTTTTAGAAGACGCTCTGAGGACGACGTTCAGTTTTTCTGCTATTCTTCCTTTCAATGCCGGATGCGAAGTGAAGAAGAAGAAGACGAATTCAAAGTCCATCATTGATTATTCTTGGTGCACTCATTCTAGTTCTTCATCATGTTTATTTTAGTCATTACTTTTAGTTTAATTTTCATTATGTTCTAGACTACTTTTTGTTAGAGCTACGATGTAACTTAACTATGATGGATTAATTTTTCATACTCGTTTATGCAATTCTAGAAGGATCGCGCTTTTTCCACTCCCTTTATGGCTTTGACACTCCTTTTTGTATGTGTTTTGACTATTTTATCATTTGTGTGTGGCCTGTCAAATCTGATATAATTTTATTTGATTCTTTTTTCTATTAATTCTTTTATTTCGTTTCTTTTTTTTCCTTGTGGGTCCCACCTTTCTCCTTTTCTTCTAACTTCCTCTTTCCCACACCTCGCACTGTCAAAGCAATTTTTTCTCCTGCACGACCTTCGTTTCGGCAATGAAAGACAGGAATAGGATCATCGTCACACTGCAAATCAGAGTTTCGATCCCGAGATCTTTCCACAATTCCTGACTTTGCAGCTTGAATTTTACGGGGTCAAGAGTTTAGATTATGTCTTTCCTCGTTACTCCCAACTTCCATGTGATTTTGATCCAATGGGAAGGACCTCCTTACTCGGGTTTTTTTTCTGATTTAATCTTAAAAAAATATTTACAAAATTAGGTTAAAAAAATTTATTTACCAATTTGGGTCTCGCACGCCACTTGAAGCGGCGCACGAGACCTGCGCGCATGCATTGAGCGCTGCCTAATGCAGCGCACAAGTGCTTGCTGTTTTTTTTTCCTTGCCTTTTTTTGTTGTTGCTTGCTTTGCTTTTTTTTTTCAAGCGGTTAGAATATCTTTTTTTTTGCTTGCTTTGCTTTTTTTTTTCTAGAAGCCATGCACATTTTTTTTTTGCTAGAAGCCACGCTTGATTGCTGCTGCCCAAACAAAAAAATTATATTTATTATTAATTTGCGATGAATTTTATTAGCAACGAGTTCTACGACGAAAGTGTCGTTAGAAATGTACGTTATATATTTTCCGACGAAATGTCCGGCACATTTGTCTCAAGCGCATTGTGAGACACTTTACCACGGGTCTTGCGCAACACTCAAAGTATATATTTTGCGACGAAATGTGCGGCACATTTGTCGCAAAATAAAAAGCGTACATTTTCAACGACACGTTAGACGTCACCGTGAAGCACACTAAGTACATATTTTGCGACGAACATGCCGTTAAAAATGTACGCTTTATATCATGCGACAAACGTGTCGCATGAGTTTGCCGCAAAATATAAACGTGTCGCATGACGAAATTTGCCCAAAATATATATCGTAAAAACTAATTTTTTAAGCGATGAATTTGCGATGAATTTTATTAGGTATGGATTTTATTAGCGACGAATTTTACGACGAACGTGTCGTTAGAAATGTACGTTATATATTTTGCAACGAAATTTGCAACAAATATGATGTTTCGTCGAAAAATATATAAGTACATTTCCAACGACGCGTTCATCGTAGAATTCGTCGATAATAATATTCATCGCAAATTAATAATAAAAATATATATATTTTTTTTTTGTGGATGGCAAAAAATCTCGCTTCCTATTATCTATTAGAACAAAACTCGCCTAACCTACGTGCTTCTTAATATTACCTTCGTGCGAAGAAAATGGGACGGTTGGGGAGGTTATTGGTGAGCCCAATGCCCCCGTGCCGGCGAAATTGTGGAGGAGAACGGGATTGACGTCATAAAGTCGGGGTTTCTGGAAGGAGAGGACGACATCGAAGCAAACTCGTGCAGGAGGGAAAACAGAGAGACGTGTAGGAGGCGTGGGAAGGAGGAAGAAGAAGAAGAAAGGGAGGAAGTTGGGACCCACAAGGAAAAAAAAGAAACGAAATAAAAGAATTAACATAAAAAGAATCAAATAAAATTATATCAGATTTGGTGGGCCACACACAAAGGATATAATAGTCAAAACACATACAAAAAGGAGTGTCAAAGCCATAAGGGGAGTGGAAAAAGCGCGAGCCTTCTAGAATTCGTACGTATGAGTTATATATCATGTTCTTAATGCTTTTAAGTGTTTGATCACCACTTGAATGATATTTGTTGCATGTATGAGACCGAAAGGAGATTCCGTGCAAGTGCTTTATGATATATAGCCATGAATTCATCATAGATAGAGATATCTGTTGACACCTAAATTTTGATCAACTTTTTATTTTATTTTATTTTATTTTATTTATTTATTTATTTATTTTATTTTCGATAAATATGTATGAAAAATTATAAACATAGCATAGAGATGGTGGAGATTGGGGGGTCAAGGATTCTTCCCTGCTTTCGGTCTATACGTTACGAAACCTTCATGATTATTAAAAATCACATTCTCATCGAGGGATATTTCTTTTGGTGGGTAGGTCCTCCGAGGAAATTCCTAAAAGCCAAAGGGAAGCATAATATATCACAAAAGAAGGGAGTGGCGCCGTTGCCGATAAAGAAAAGGGCATTGAGAGGGGACAAGGGAGAGTGGAATCAATAAAAAAAAAAGGGAAAAGAAAAGGAGTGGCTCCTTCCTCAACAAAAAGAGGCATCTTTTCTCGGGGGCTCTCCCTCTCCATCGTGAGGATCTTCTTGAGAGATCATAGAGGAGAGAACATTTTTTTTTTGGCAAGACCCATGCAAAAAAAACAGAGCTATCGAGTGTGCTTCGCCTACAACGACGGCCTCCGTTTCCCCTCCGGACGATATTTTTCGTGGCACACCACACTGGAGCTGGAAAAACCTGCGACCCATTCTGTCTTTGCTCGTGACCATCACCACAACCCTTCATTTTTTTAGACTGGCGGTGGCTATCACAGTCTATGGACACATCACCACTCGACTGACCGTCGCGGGGCTGTCTCGGGTCAAGCGTCCGCAACCCGCTCCCGTGCTGATCTAAATGGTTTAACGCGGCTTGCGCCGCTGCACCCTACCGCTACAATACCTCAGCTATCGCCGTTTTGTCCAGCCATCCCCACCGCAAGGAGACGCGACCAGCATCAGGTATCATGGAGCGATGGGAACGGAAGCTGTCGTTGTAGGTGTTTCGCCGACGACGAATGGTGTAAATGACCACGGCGACAGGCGTGTCAAAACAGGAACAATCCAGTCATGGTAACGGCTCGACTCCATGAAGACGCCAACGTGAGTAGAGATGATGGTGCGACGCGGGACCTCTGCATGGTGGTCTCAGTACCGGAAGATCGGACTCGGCGACGAGGAGGATCACCATAACTCGACTAGCTAGTCCCAGTGCGATGAGAGAGTCCCAAGAGACGAAGAAAGTTAACCAGACGTACAGGAGATTTGATGAACTTGAGCTGCTTCGACTTCGCAACCGCAGCCTTCCTCACCGAATTCTTCGCAGCTTTCTTCGCCGGCTTGGCCGCCTCTGGCCTCTTCGTCCGTTTGGCTCTCGGAACAGGAGCCGCCTCCTTAGGCTTCTTGGCGGCCGTCTCTGTCTTCTTCGGAGGTTCGGATGAGGGCTTGACGCTCTCCTTCTTGCCCGCCTCGGGAAGTTTGTACGAAGCCTTCACTTTGATCAGCTTCCCCTTGGAGGCAGGGTTCTTTAGTTGGAGCACTAGGATCCTCATGAGGTTGGAGGGAAGCACGTCCTTGTGCTGGTCTTCCACGTACTTGGTGATCGCGTATGGGCTAGACCCGCTCTTCTCATCCAGCGCCAGGATCGCCTCTTTGATCATCTGGAAGTAGGGAGGATACGAGGTGATCTTCAGCTGCCTCGGCTTCTGCTCTCTCTGAGCTGGAGGCGCCTTCGCTTCCTCCTCCCGCTCCGACTCATTCGGCTTCTCCTCCTACGTCGTCGGCGCTGGTGACATAAACCGAACAGACCCGAGCTCGCCGTTGGACCCGTGAAGAGGACGACGCACGAAGAAGGTGAGGAACAGTGATTGCACGTTACTTTTCCTTGGTTGTTCGTGTTGGGTTGAAGTAATTTAAAAGAAGGGCATTTGTATGGAATAAAAAAAATCAAAGAAAAGAGAAGGCCAAGAAATAAAAAATAAAAAAATGAGTCGTGGGTTACAACACTTATGCAGATACGTTTCTGTGGGTGGGTCTGCCTTTGGGGTTTTAGGTTAGTGTGTGGGCTTAGCTTGAAATTTGGGCCTTAGGCTTTAGAGTACAATTGGGCCTTTCTTGTTTTAGATTTTATTTGGGCTTTTGGTTGGCATGTAGTTATTAAAGGGGTTGGGTCTAGGGGTCCAAGTCAGATTACCATTTTCGAAATTAAAAAAATAATAAAAAATTCGAAAATCAATAAAAAAAAATAGAAAATCATAAAAAATTCAAAAAATTCAGAAAATTCAGAAAAATTCTAAAAAATTCCAGAAAATAGGAAATAACCACATTCAACTGGTCATGACCTGTTCCGGGTCTTTCGGCCCCCCGATCTTTTCCGAAATGACGGTTTTGCCCTTCCGGCAAACCGTCTTCAAAAAACAAATTCTAAAAAAATTCAAGAAAGCCCCAAAAAATAGGAAATGGCCACGAACAACTGGCCAAGACTCATTTCGGGTGTTTTGAACCCCGACCCTTCTTAAAATGACGATTTCGCCCTTTGGGCAAATCGTCTTCCAAAAATTGAAGAAGAATCAAGAAATTCCAAAAAATTCTCAAAAATGAGAAATGGCCACAATCAACTGGCCATGGAATATTTTGGGTAATTCGGTATCCAAGTCTTCCAAAAATTGACGATTTTGCCCTTCGGGCTAAATCGTTCCCAAATCTTCCCATTTTACCCCTGGTCCGAAATCACATCTTCCCTAAGCCCTTATGGCTATACTAGGAGGCCATTGACTTGAATTGATGAGCATTGATGTGATTTATTTATGCACTTGATTGAGGTTTCATTAAAATTGATTGTGATTGATAGGAATAGTCTTCCAATCTGCATGAAATCCTGAATCAAACCTACTTCGCCTAAAATTGCGCCTGCATGAACTCTTAGTCAGGAAAATCACTCGCGTTAGGTACCGAAAGGGCGTTGGTAATGACACCGACGTAACCAAGTCCCCGAACCCAAAATCTCTGGTTCCGCAGAACTGATCGATCTCTCCCAATCGGTCAGTAAGGTTTCCGGTCTACCCTCCAAGAAAGACCGGTGGCGACTCCAAATACATGCACAAGTTGCACATGCCACCACGACCACACTAAAGGTCGAAAGCGATCGACTCTTATCGTCGAATCCTTTGAAAAATACTCCCACCGCGATTTGGTATGGGCCTGGGAGGGCCCGCGCCGATCCAAGACCCGCGATCGGTAATCCATTAGCCGCGTCCGCATTTCGGACGGGTCGCGACAATATCATATACTTTTGTGTGGTTTTGGTAGTAGGTAAATCGATGGTGGTTTATTAAATCCGAGAACGTTCATAGATCTTAATGCGTTTGGATTTACTTAAATTCACATGGACCAAGTGTGGGTTGCTAAATCTAATTAGGGTTGCTATACCGGACCAAGGATAGTGATTTATATTAGGAAGTTCTGCCATCACACTATGAATTCAATTTAATTGCATGACGAGATTGGTTAATTAATCTTGATTGGTTAAGTGAAATCGGATGCTCTAACATTTTTCATTCTTGATAGAAATCCGTTATTCTTTGCTTAGTGAATTTTATTTTAAATTTTGGTTTACTGTCTTGTTTAATTTAGTTTTCTTTAGATTTTCAATTGCATTATTGAATCTTTAATTGGTTTGATAAATTTGAGAATTGTTCACGTTTAGTAAGTAATTTGATTGATTTGTCTACAATCTCCGTGGGAACCATACTTTTATTCATCACTTTATTACTTGTTCGACACGTACACTTGCGTTGCTAATCAAGAGAACATGAGGGAATAATGTATTACCAGTATAAGTAGATAAAGCCCAAGCCAATAACTTCCTTAGTACAATGAGCCCAATAACAACCTCTTCTAATCATAAAAAGCCCGACACCAAAAGACCGACTCAATTCTTGATTTTTCACCCTTCAACAGAAAATGTAATGCATTTTACCAATTCTAGGGTTCATAAAAAATCCTGGCAAATTTCCCCACTGAGTGACACCCAACAGCCTATATATTTGATTGAATCACTCTTACGTTTTCCCCCCTTCGATCAATACCTTACTTCCCCTCGTTGTTAATCCAACCCTTCCCCAGCCATAGCACGTCGCAGAGACGAGGAAGACGACAAAATGGAATACCGAAATCGCAGGTATGGGCACTTGTTTTTTTGGCTATTATATCAAAATATGAATTTTCAAACTTGCTTTTCTGAGCTTAATGCATATAATATGTTTCGGATCTTATTTATTTTTTTATATTTTAAAAATATATATATTTAATACGACGTGTCCCCGACGTGTCGGATTTTCTATTTTTGAGAAATGACGTCTCGTGTCATGTCGTGACGGTATCGGTATCGGTATCGGTGTCTATATCGATACAACCTAGAGTAAAGACAGTGAGCACCTTCCCTTAGAAGGGTAGGCGCCTGCCTTTAGAATTCGGGCCGTCCGTTTTTAGACGAACTACCCAAATCTCCAATTTTTAGAGAATAATTTTTTGAATTTTTTATTTTGTTAGTAATAATTTAGACCTTCCATTCATAATACAATGATCCGAATTTCAAATACGGATCCGGATCCCCTACCTTAAAGGCATGGAACCTTAACCCTTCAAGGACAGGTATGTGCTTAGGAGGAGAGGGCGGACCATCCCATCACAAGAAAATAGCTTAATCTGAGCGGTAGGCGAGTTCGAATCTTCCTTTGCCACCACCTCTCAAGTGGCGGCTCAAGAAAGGAAGGAGACGGCGAGAAGCCAAGTTGCGGGCGCCAACTGGTAATGGAAACTGCCCACAACGTTTGGCGGATCAAATGCTCGACGAAATTTCCGTGCTTTTATCGATTTTAGTTGCAGCTTGCAGAGATCGATTTCGTAGAGCACAGCGCAGGCAATAAAGGAGGAAGAAGAAAGAAGAAGGAAAGAGCGAGAAATGGTGATTCTTTTGGTGGCCACAACCACCGACCCTGCGTCCATCAATCCCGCCAATGCCCTGTTGGCCATGCCCGGTTGGACCCCTGGTCCCTCCCTTCAGGTCATCCACGCCTCAATCGAGTCATCAAAATCAGTTTTTTTTTTAGCCTCTCTTCTTCAACTTGGATCGTCTTGAACAGTGTTTGATTTGAGTTTTTTTTTTTTTGCAATGTTCTGGTTTTCTGTAATTTGGGGTTTGAAGGGTATAAAATGTTTCGCCAATCAACAAGTGAGGCTGCTGCAACAGGACAAAGGCATCGTACAAGAAGATCATCTCGACGTGCGTTGGGAAGAAGCTACTGGCGAGGTGGTGGATGAGCTAATCTTCTTCAGCAAGCACACCGCCGTCTCCAATCGCCCAGCTCTCACTGTCCACCCAATTGGTAATTTTGTATTGCTTTTCATTGTCGAGTATCGCAGTCGGCGGGCGTTAAATTTTGCATATGGGAGAGAGAGTTTTGTGATTTTGACTTCTATTGGTGTGCGTGCGTGTGATGCTGTTGTTGTTGTTGTTGTAGGTGTACCTCATCTGCGTGAAGGCGAAGTACCACCGCAAGGAGGGAAGCCGGGTTGGGCGGCGCCGCCAAATCCGAGAATAGGACCGTGGCTGAGATTGTTGAAGAAGATTGCTCAGTCCTATAATTTGATTCCAGAGTTTGAGGTACGTTCTTGTTTCTGGAGGTCCTTTTAAGATGTCTTGTTCATCAATATGTTAGGTCTATTTTGCGACATGTGGTTGCATTGTAAGAGATTATTCTGGATATGGTTATTGATGGTTTTTTATTTTCATGGATTATGAGTAGATTACCTTGGAGGGCACTCATCATGGACCGGAGACCAACAAGCCAGCAATGTTTGTGGAGATTGGTATATCCAATTCTCTTCTCATTTCATTCTCCAATTGTATTGTTCAAACTAGATCAGTGTTGTCGCTGTTGCTGATGATTTGCTTTAGTGTTATTTCAATCGATATTGGAAGCCTATGGGAATGATTTGATTGAGTTCCTCGAATATCGAAAGACCAGCATTTTACGCGTATTCCAATTTCCACATGTTGGACACTGGTTACGTCCTGTTAACTAAAGATGGTTGCACTTTCACTGTCTAGACTTTTCGTCTGTTTTCCTTTGTCATCCATCAATTAATAACTTGCCATCATGTATAAAACATTCTCTTTCAAGGTTATTAGGGTCTTAAGTAAAATGAAGAGTTTTGTACCATCCCATTCCATAATGACTTGACTACAGTTCAATAGTAGGAAAGCATCTAACTTGCAAAACTTATCGTTCGTATGGCTGCTATATCATCGTAAAGATTCCCCTTCCCTAATATATGATCTGATTGTGTTTCCTGTAGTCTAGTTTCTCTGAACTATCCTGTTCTATATGAGAACACTATCAATTTGATTTCCACGTCATATCAAGCAATCAAGCTTACAGCAAATAGCTCCTTTCTTTTTTGGGTACGAGTAGCTGTAATTAGTTGACAGTATGTATATTCTTTCTGCTTTCCTTTAACTAATTCCTCATGTAGATTGCGCTAAATGCTCATCTTATGGTTGACTTTAGCTTATAATGTGGTCTTTGTAGTCCGTGTGCCGCACTCTTTCGTTTCCTATCGATGATGTCCTTAGCTGTGAGAAATAGATATGACCCCAGTGTTGTTTTGTGCTTGGTTTAGGGAGTACCGAAGAATACTGGATGAGGCTGGATGCTGCTAAAGTCATTGCTCAAGTTGAGTGCACAACTTTTGATATATAGAGTAATATTGAATGGCATTTCCCATCTTTTAATTTGCCTCTTGCAGTGATTAGTTTTCACATTCCCATATGTCATTTGCAGTTATCATGGTGGATATTGTGCAATAGTGGTTTGACTGTATGTAAGATGGATATTTTTTTTTTTTTTGTAGTGTAAATCACGATGACAGGTGCCTTCATCGTACTGATGTTATACTAACCGATATATTGTTTGCGGATTGGTGTGAACAAATCCTACGACGACCCCTCCTTTCACAGAATTTGTTCTTCTTTGTGTGGCGAAATTCTGTATTGATCCAAGAACACTGGAAAAACAATCAGTGTATCATTTCAAACTCAAGTAAGAATAAATGTACACTGGGGTATCAGGGCGTTGTTATTATTAATTCCTTTTGTAGTTGCATAAAAGTACTGATCTTCTTGCTCCGGAATATCAGAGCAAAAAAATATCTCTGGCTCCTGTGTTCATGGGACATTAATTTACTTAGAAGGAACTTCTTTTCACAGGATAATTTTCTTGTTAAACTTCAAGGTCACCTCTTTTAAATGTTTGAAAAGGACATGTAATTTGATACCATGTGACGAGACGGCAATCCAGAATCTGATCCTCTTTTTAGATTTTTTTAATTCCATGGTCTGACATATCACTTGTTCAAATGAAGTTAGCTTGGGAAGGTCTTGGGCTTGGAGGAGAGCCTGCAGTTGGGAACTGGAGCAGGTATAACCTCATACTTTAACTGATGTTACAAGAAATTAGCCTTTATTTACCAATATTATTTCAAGGCTATTTGTGTGACTTTGTGACTGAATTTAGTATTCTGTAGATGTGTTTTTTTACCATCAAAAGTCTATTTGGGAAGCAGTATAACTTCTGTGTTTCTTTACAAAAGATATTCACTTCCGTTGTAGATGTGAAATGCTGAGTACAAGAAACTGAGACAGCACATCATGACTATGAATCATTTCTTGCTCAGAACCATGGAATAAAACATTTGCCTCTGATATTGTCTCAGGGATGTTGCCAAGAAAAAAGTCTTGCTTGGGATAGGCGGCGGACATTACGCTCCTCGGCATATGGACATTGTCCAGTAAGACGTCTTTTAACTTCTTCTGTCCTTAATGCTACAATCTCACATATTTTCGTGGGGTTGATATCTATAGATTTGCTACCTGTTCTGATTAGAGTTATAGCCAGAAAAAAGATAATCGTCTTTTCAAGTTACAACATCCCAAGTTTGTTAGGTGCTCTCGAGGTGTTCGAAGTTTACGTAGCGTTTTCACGGCAATTTCAGGAAAGATGATGTATGGGTAGGGCATCTGCTTTCTGGATATTGCCTACCCATGGAAGATCCTAGCCAGTCAAAAGCAGAAGCTAATGCGGCAATTATTGGGGGGACCTGGAGGCAAGCGATTGAAGTGGCATTCAAGACTACGAAGTTGGCCTTCCCCGGTGGCGACATTATGGCGCATCTTGATCATAAGTAAGTCCTCCAAACAGAAACAACCTATTTTTCAGCTTCCTGATGTGCTCAGATTAAGCGATATAACTACAGGAGTTTCAAGAGCTGGCAGAAAAGCACGATCACGGCATTCTTAGCTGACCAGAACATCAAAATTGGCAAGCCAAATGACTTCTTGTAGTTTGAAATTTTGATACACTATCTTGGTGTCTTGGTGGACGTCCATGCATTTTTAAGCCTCTTGACTCTTGAGAACTCGGTAGAATGCTCCGAGTTCTAGAAGATAGAATTTAAGGGATGAAGAAGAGGACTCACTTACGGTGTTCATGAGCCGTCGAAATGGATCAACGGTGTCAATAACATATGAATAACCGGTATGTCGAAATAATGAAGGCATCGCACTGTTGCCCGCCAATTTTGTGCGGTTTTGGCTTGTTTTCCATAGGAAAGAATTCTGGAAGTTTTGATATTACTTTAGCTTTGTGAATTTGTGTCCTGTCCTGTCCTGTCTAAACTATGAACTCTCAGCTAAACAAATTCTCACGATCGACGAGGCGGACTGATGAGGTGAAACGAATGTCCGAAAAAGGGAATGAGAAGCCAAGTTGACCACGGCAAACGTGCTAAGTGCTGGCCAGAATCATTCCAGCCCAATATTCCGTATTGGCAGCTTTTAATCATTATAAAAAAAAATGTGCAAAAAACAAATAAGATGAAGATATTACAGGTCGTGAGATGATGCGAAAATGCAAAATTCATGGAGTATTCGTCACGTGCTAATTTGTCCACGGTCAAACAAACCCGAATAGATGCAAGGCTAGACACCACGTCTGCTTTTGCATGGTTGTTTGTCCGATCAATCTTAAATTTATTGGATACTAATTCAGTTTTTTCTTTTCTTTTCTTTTTTTTGTGCTCGAAAACTAATTCGGTTCTCATGTAACTTTTGAGTGTACATAAATTTCAAATGTAAGCGAGTAAACACGAGGACAAGGACCTAAAATAAGATTACCTATACAAATCATCGTCTTTGACACCAATTTCGCCTCCAACACCATTGAATAAAAGATATGGGCTTACATTATTATGTGGAAGAACAATTCGATTCATCGATTGATTTCGGCCTTACTACTCTTTGACCATCAATTCATCTTCCGGTCACATGTCCGACCCAAGTCATTCGAAAGATGTTATGTTTGTCAAATATGCTAATGGAGTGATTCATTTCAAACCCGTATCAATTTATGCTCGTATTATATGTCCATCGAATGTCATACTTTTGTGAAAAGGAGAGATTTTTGGGGAGCAAAAAGGATTAATCGAGAGAGAAGACGAAAATTTTCTCAAGGGTGATAATTTTTTTGCCAAGACCACCCGAGACTACTAGGCCAAGTTTATTATGATCGCTGATTTCGTGGGACCCGCGTGAGAAAATGAGGTGAGATCGACAAAATCAATGGCAGTGATTCATTTGGTGCCAAACCAATCCGCAGAGCGTCATTCTCTTGCCCGGTTCAAGCCGCCGCAGGGGAACAGTTACTGCTCTCCTTCCTCGTTTGCTGTCGCTCTTTCAGGCCAAAGTAAAGGTTACCCTCCTGTCGCAGCACACCAAATGCAATTACCCTTCGCCCTCTTGTCTTACCTCATTCACATGGCTCTGTTTCTGCGACGTTACTGTCTCTCAATTAACGTCAAGCGGGACAGAGAATCACATGCCTGTAAATAGACCATTAACGGCCACTGCGACGGGGGAAAAAAAGGAAGAAATGGCGCAATGAAGTATGAACATGCTCTCTCTCTCTCTCTCTCTCTCTCTCTCTCTCTGGTGTTTCTGCCGTGGAAGTAATGGATTGGAGGGTCAGTCAACGTCCTTCGCGGCTCTGTTGCAGGGAAATGATTCTCTGGAAAGAGGAAGTAATCGATATCAACAGAACCCCACTCAAAAGGGCACTTCCACCGGCTGATGAATGATGATTGGTGCTTAATCTCGGGTGCTGTGATCGAGAACCCAGCTAGGAAAATCCGATGTGAGGGGCACCCCGAAACGGGGTCGGCGTGGAAAGTGACGGAAAGTGGACGGTGAAGTTTTGAGAATATCAGGAAGGGAGGTGGGACGAAAAAGTAATGGGAGGATATGGTGGGGAGGACAGATTACATAAAGCTGTAAACTTTCCATGTAACAATAAAGAAACAGCTGAAATTTGGCAACTTTCTGGAGAGAGAGAGAGAGAGAGAGGACATAGCCGTATAATATGTTTTTTTGTTGGGTTCACTGTAATTTCAATTCCTTTAGAGAAAAAGAAGAAGCAGCAGCAGCAGCCCAGTTGACTTTCTAGGATACTGTTAGCGACTCGATGCGGTTGTTAAAAAAAGTTTCTCGTCAACTTTTTGAATTTCTCCATGAATATGCCTCCATAAATTACGAGAGGCGCCTGTTCAGAAGAGCTATTGCTTATTCATGAGTCTTTTTTGTTCGGGAAAAGATTGTTTGAAAACTAGACATCTTTTGGGCATTTATTACTTCGTCTCTAAACCACTTCCTCTTTTTTCTGTAGTTTGCAACTCTCTGCTTTGTCTCTCATTACCGCCATTCTCTCTCTCCTCCGTGCTACAAGAACAGCCTAGACTCGCGTAGAAGATGGATCATAACACATCATACGAAGAGCCATCTCTCGGTCAAATCAAAGCCTCCCTCTGTGGGATCATCAAGCAGCATGTCTCCTCTTCCTTCTAAGGTTTCTCTCGCTCTCTGCATCCATGTTTTGGCTTCTTTTTGGTTTCTGGGTAGATATGTTCTGGTTTATTTTTTGGTAAGTTGCGTATTCTGATATGATTTTTGCATTGATATTGGATCTCATCATTCAGATATCTGAATCATCAGATTCTGCTTGTCCTGGAGTTTTTTTTTTGTACTCATTCTACTTCGTATTTTCAATGAACATATTGTACTACTTGATTAAAATCGACCGTGGCTGTTGGGTATTTTTTTTTCCCCATTTCGGAAAATCAGTACAAAGTCCTTCATTATGATCTTTGAAAGTTTGTTTGTGGATAGCTTTTGAACTCTGTTTTCCTTTGCATTCTTTTTTGACCCGCTTAGGCTGCTTTCTGGAAAGCTACCAAAGTCATTATTCCTTTGTCCTGTTTAAGTCTTAAAAAACCAGTTTAGTCTACAAACTTGGATTCAGGTATTCATTTGTAATGGTGATGATCGGTTTAAGCCTTGATATTCCTTTAACAACCACTAAATTATCAGGGTAATGGATCTTTGTTTAGTTTATTTTCTTTCTGACATCTTTGCTGGATATTGGTTGGACCCCCACTTTTTGTTCCTTTTTTTTTTTTTACTTTTTTAAAGTCTTCCTGCAATCTGCATTTTTCTAATATACCAATTCTTTATTGTCAACATGCACAATCCAAAGTCAGAAGACAATGAGGTATTACATGATGTGCTCTCTCTCTCTCTTCCTCTCTCTCTCTCTTCCCTTGGAGTTGATATTCCCTCTTATATTAGAATTGAGTCTGAAGTTCTACAACAGTCTCTGGTCTTTGTTGGAGTGCATGTCTGCGAAGTGATGGCTTCCGGATTTGGCATTATCTACTCATTTGCAATTGAAAAAAAGAACTCTTGCACGTTGTGTGTTCTTTTTTAAACATAGATAATATTAAAACTTACTTAATTTCACAATGCCTTTTGTTTGTTTCGAAGGTTCGCATAATTTACTGCCCCTAGTGCTCTAGCATGCCTTCACGGTTGATGAACGGAGTCGAAATTATCTTTCGACACTATGCACAATTCTTACTGTATTGTCTATTAGAAGCATTAATTTTGTTGTTTCACTTTGTTAATTCTTGCTCTGGTTTTGTTGTTTCTACACTGTCCATTGTCTAAGATCGATACCCTCTTACTCAATGCGTTCCTGATATTGGTATCTCAATTTGTTCTGAAAATTATGTGTCTTGCTGCATCCAGTTGGCCCTCTCTTGAGAGCTTTATTTTTTTGGTTAATTTCTCATCAGTTTTAATTCTAATTCTGGGGCATTTGTCATATTGAACCATGTTTTGAAGGTTGATTTCATTCGCAGATGGTGATGATGATGGGGCGTTTCATTTTAGTCTAGAACATCCTTCAACTCCACAGAATGAAGTCTTCAACAGCAATGCCGAAAAGAAGATGAGCCAGGACAAGAAAATCACGATGGCAAGCGCTCAAGAAGTCCCACGTGATGTCGAGGGCAGTGAAAGAGGTTCCGTTTTGCCGTGTATTGACAGCAACGAATATGGCTTCTGGTCGGTTTCGAAATCTAGTGAGTTGGGGCAACTTGACATCCTAGGTAGCAGTGGGCTGAGTTGCCCTTCCTTTGCAGAAACAAGGTTTTGCCCGGCGAAGGAGGACATGGACTGTGTCGTGGATAGAAATGATGACGATTTACGAGTTCCTGAGTTGATGATCTGCTACAGAGAGAGCTCTTTCCTCGAAGTCAAGGACATCTGCATTGATGAAGGCATGAATTCTCTTGAAAATGTCTTGTTTGAAACCGACAAGGACAAAGACCCAGGTACCAATTTTCTCTGCGGCGAGGATAAAGAGAGCAATCTATCTTATGGAATGACGGACGATCATCTCTCCGCTGCAAACTATTTGAACTGTTCAGAATATCATTACTTTGAGGATGCTGTTAAGCCACATGTTCGTGCAAACTTAGTACCGACCGAAATCAAGGCAGATGACGATGCGGATGCCAAGTCCAGAGTGAGAGATGTTGCCTTGGAAATTCTACGCTGCGATTCATCTGATAATGTCTGCTATGGAATCACACAACCTTCTTCTAAGGTATTTAGTCCTGTACTCCTCGGAGAAAAACTGCTGCGGCATCTTCACTGATGCGATAGGCTTGGATGTGAAGACTATCTGCAAGACGAGCAAGACATTCACAAGATTATCACTTGCTACTCTTATTATTCTGGTCCAACGCTGCGGTGCAATCGCCGCGTTTCTCCTAAAACATTTACATTTTCTCATGCGGGGAAGCCTGTTCAATACCGATGTGACTTATGCATGTGTTATGTTGTAGTGATAATCTAGTAGTCGGTTTGTTTGGAAGGCGTGATCTCTAAATCCTGATACCGAGAATCAGCACCTTACCTTTTAGCTATTGTTGTGCCATGTCGAGTGATCTAATTATAACAGTTAGGCCGGCGCTTCTGCAGGAGTCAAACTCAGAAGAGATCACAGATGCCGCCGCTCTGGCATCGGCAAGCGAAGGAATTTGCGGTAGCTTGGAAGATGCAAGTTCAACCTCTGGAGACCCCTCTTCAGATTCTAATTCAGAAGATTCTCCGAACCACAGCCACATCGAGAAACTGCCTGATGATTGCAAGGACGACAAAGTGGCATGCCCGCCTGCTTCCAGAGTAACAAACAAGGATGGTTCCGACGCTAGCGAGGCAGAATGTAGGAGCACTGCCTCCAATTCCGATGGTTCGGCCCCTGCATCCACGAGTGGAGAGGAAATACACGCCGCCGAGACTCGAGTTAAGATGAAACACGACGATAGTCCAACAGAGCGTCAAGCTGAAACAACGTTTAGCGGGGAATCGAGTTTCTCAATGGAAGGCCCCGTCTCCAGCCTCATAACTCACTCGGGGCCCATCGCGTATTCGGGCAGCCTTTCAGTAAGATCCGACGGCAGCGCGACGAGCAACAGATCTTTCGCCTTCCCCGTGTAAAACACAGTCTGCAAGTTACACAAGTTGTTTTCGTTCTCCTTTCTAACTAGTATTTCCTAACGCGCTACTACGCTCTGTTGGGCGCAGATTGCAGGACGAATGGAACAGCAGCCCGGTGAGAATGGCGAAAGCCGACAGGAGGATTTTCCGGAGGCAGAGGGGGTGGAAGCATGGACTTCTCTGCTGTAGATTCTGAAAAGCTTATCACAATTCTTTGAGGGTTTTACATGTGGATATCCCACGTACTCCCCGTCTTTTTGTTTGGCCCTTTTCTTGTCCCCATGGGATATCAACATTGGCTGCTGCTGCTGCTGCTGCTGCTGCACGAACGAGATGTCTAGGCTGAATTCATTTTTGGTCCTTCAGGCGTCCTCAGTATTCATCAATGATTTATTTATTCATCGATCTAGAGAGCAACTTCTCCTCCTCCTCCTCCTCCTCCAACTTGCATATGCGGTGAACATTCCAAACATCTTCTCGGCTATTGTGTTGTTCTGAAAATTTCTCTTACATTCATTCCCCCGGGACGCCCGTGAGATCAGCGGACCTCAGCCCTCGGTGAATCATGCGGGCCCCACAGAGAATCCATTGCTAGCTAGCAGATCATTTTCCTCGCGGCCCAATTCCCTTAGAAGAAGAAGACGCTACTTTGTAGATTGAATCTTAATTCTATCTTTCGCTCCGTTCCTAAATTTGACCCCGTTAACTTACGGTCTAAAAGTCGCGGTCCGAGGTCCAACGTGGCAATTCCGTATCAAATAAATCCACGTTGCTCACCGAGTGGATTTTGGGCTCTGCTCGTCGTCGTCGTTCATATTTGTGGTCTAAAATAGCGATAGACAAGCAAAACACTTAACGCGGGCAATGTCAGCGCAGGCCGTTAGCGCAGGCCGTTAGACTGAATGGGCACGGTTGCAAAAGGTTTAAGGATTTTTTATTTTATTTTTTTTGGTAATTTTCCCCTTAACACGGGTATTGCTTAAACTTCCAATTGGCAAAAAGCTCTTGATCCGTCAATAGTTTAGTTCATATGATTCTTCTTAAACGGACAAGAAGGGAAGCTGCTCTTCTATCTTTATTTTCCAAATTCGATTGGTAATTGAGCTAACCTTTAGTTCATCATCTCTGGCATTAAATTTCTGTTTTTTTTTTTCCTTGTCCTCTTCTTGCGATTGCCCTTGTTCTTGCGTCCAGCGCATTCCACGGAGTGGGGCTCACTTCTGCTTCTAGGGATGATCGAGTGCGCAATTGAAATTGCACGAAAATGGAGACGGATCCGACCAAAGCGTTTTGTTGAAGTGGTGTGGTCACGCTTGTTGGTAAGTGACCGAAAAGTCTCTCTAGACACAGCCTGGAAATTAAACCTTTGATAGACACAGCTTGGTCCCCCGTCTATTGTGGTCATTGGAGAGATTGCCACAGCCATCCTCACAATCTCTTTTGGCCATCTTGCACACTCACACACCCTTTCCTTTAGGAGGGAATTGTCCAAAACGTCTTAAACATATTGCATTTTGGTCGATTCAACCCGAAACTTTTTACTTTTGCCTATTGAGTTCTAAATCTTTTGACATTTTACCAATTGAGTCAATCTTGCCCATGATTTTGACGCCGATGGTACCATGTAGGATAGTCAGCGCTAATGTGAATAATTTTTATATATTTTTTTATTTTTTATTCTTTTCCTTTTTCTTTTGTCATGTCCAGCGAGGGCCCGCCCGACCACAAGCGAGGGTTGGCAACTAACCCTTGTCGGGTTCGAAGAAAAAAAGGAAAAAAATTTAAGAAAAAAACTCAAAGATTTTTTAAAAAGTTACAAAAGTTGTCTAGATCAGCGCCGACCGTGCCACACAAGACGTCTGACATCCACGACGGTGATTTTTGGCTAAAATTGACCGGATAGACTCAATTGAAAAAATGTCAAAAGGTTTAAGACTGAATTGATTAAAGTGCAATAGATTTAGGACTTTTTGGACAATCTTCCCCATAATTTAGACTCCAGATTTTCATCGACTCAGGTAGCACAATTATTGAATTGGCACTTTCTTTCCCGAAAATTCCCCTTCCCCTGCCGCATCCTTTGCCCGACCACCTAAACCCTCTGAACCCAAATGTCCAAATCCTCGCTCAGCCACCACGGTCGCTTCCCGTTGCCTCACCTCCGCAAGGGGCCTGCCGCCTGCGTGTGTGGGTGTGGATATGCGTGTGTCCAAAAATAGATCACCACCGGCGACCTCGATAATTGAGAGTCCACAACCTCAAATATGGGTTGCGGAAGCCCTGGGCAGCCTTGGTCCGAGGACATCGACGACCGCGACAAGATCAATGTGATCGTTCTAGAGAGAGAGGTGGTAGTACAAGTCACATTCACCGGAGCTATTGGCGACGCGAAGGGGGTTATTTAGGTCACGTTTTTGTGCCTACATATAAATACACGTACAAATAAACAAACCTAAACAATTAGATCTTTTGCCCCTAAAAATGAGAGGATGCTGATACTACAACATCCTAGTGAAAAAACCTAGAATCAAGAGAGAATAAGACTGACCCACGGAATGTGACGTAGCAAACGTTGGCATATCGCGTCGATAGGGAAGTGTGTAGGAAAAATATGTTGCGCGTACCAAAGGGACAAGGCCACTGACCCCACGATGAGTTGGGGACAAAACACAACTCAGAACTGCGTGAAACCTCCTAAAAAACCAAAGCTAAGGCGTAGATTTTCCTGTCGTTCTTTTCGAACTCTGCGTTTTGTGTTCTGTGTTGTGTTCTGCTCTCTCTCTCTCTCTCTCTCTCTCTCTCTCTCTCTCATGCCAGTATATATTCAAACCAGACGCCTGCTTAAGAAGCTCTCTCGTATATGCAATTCTGCCGTTGAGACAGAGATGGGGTCAATGGTTGTTCCTGCGAGGCTTTGCATTCTCAGCCTGTGCATGCTTATTCTAACCACGTCGTCCTACGCTTCTCGCCATGTTCATGCACTGCCTTCTCTTCAACAAGGTTTCTCTCTCTCTCTCTCTCTCTCTCTCTCTCTCTCTCTCTGTGATGCGATGTGAACTTGGGTTTGCTTGGTGATATTGCCCAGCACGAGAAGCTCGGCTGCTTTCTCCTCTCAACTCGCCAAGAAAGCTCAGACCTTTCGAGCAAGTCACTGTAACGGTAAGAAGCAATCCTGCCAAACTGACTGAGGAGCTCATTGTTCACGTAATTTCCTTTGTCCAACTTCATTAATGGTACTTTACCATATGCAAGCTAACACCTCTAACTTCCATTCTTTCGTCTCGCTTTTGAACGGAAACAGATAAAAGGACGTGGCAAAGAAGTTCCCACGGCGGCGCCGAAGCGGAAAGAAGGTAAATCGGGTAATTAGTATTTTCATGGATCGCGTCCTAGCATATTGCTAAATTCCTCTTTGTGAAGCATCTCCACATTTTCTCCTCCTATTACTTTCACCCTATAATCATCGAATAAGACTGGAGACGCAAAAACACATCAGGTCGATGTAACAAGACTTATTAGATTGTCAAATGTGGCTCGCTTGTGAATAGTCTCACTTATAATTTAGCACACCACTATAAAAAGCAATCTATTCACATGTTTAGGACTCAAGGTTACGCATCTGTTACATCTGTATGTGTGGTTGAATGACTGTATGCTTTGATTCTGGCCATCTCTCCTAATTAGAACATGACTAGGATAAAGATGTGGAAATTTTGAAATATATAGAATCGATCACGCACCGATAATTTCATAGAATTTCGTTTGTGTATGGAGAGAGAGAGAGAGAGAGAGAGAGAGAGGCTTAGGCCTTAGTGTACCATATATGCACTTGGTGGCTATAGGGCTATTTATCCTTCATCCACTTATAGATTAGTTTAACCTACGAATAAGGCAATGACTTGCAAGATCTGCATGGGGATAGTTGGATGGATTAAGAGCACACTTCTGGTACAGCAAGTAATTAACTAAACCTGGAACCCAGGAAACCGTTGCTGCGATTGACAAGATCATAATTTTTTTATCATTCTATAGCCGGCGACGGTTCCTTCTAAGGACAAGCGAGCGAGAGCCATAGGCTACGAACATAACATGAGGAACGTGTTTGGAGCCGACCTCATCGTACCAACTCCCAACACCTCTCCATCGATATCATTAACTTAATGATCTAGTATAGATTAAAAGATGAGCTAAACAAGGTTTTTTCTTTTTTGTGGGTTTTGATGTGATATGTCGCAGGTGGGGATGGCGTCCACAGCAGAGAACCAGGCCAGGGGACGGTGCATGGGAAGGACAAGATAGGAACGTGGAGAGAATGGGTGGAGGGGACCGACCCGACCCAATATTTTACCATGGATTATTCCCAAGTCCGAAGACGACGCCCGATTCACAACAAGTCCTTGCCGGTTGGCCCATGAAAAAGAAAAAAGCCTTTGCCCCCTTAAAATTTTTTGTCCTAGGAGAACGTATATGTTTATACATATATAGAGTCTCTCTTTTTAAGGACACTCCAAACAAAACGACCCCTCGTTCCCCCTACAAAATTTTGTGAAAGACAGGAAAACCGTGTCTTTTTCTGCGAGTAGGGAAATGAGGGTAAGTGTCTTAAAAAAAATCTCTCTTGTGGCCGACATTGTTGAGCAAAACCCTAAGCTTTGGACCCCTACCCCGACCACGAGCATTCCCATGATGGGTGGCCTTTTCCTCTTCGTCTCGTGCATGGAAACGTTTCCATAGTTTAATCAGTTTAAGGTAAAGATTAGGTACGGTCCGAGCCCAGTCAAGCTCCGTCGAGCGTTCTTCGAGCTTATGGAATTACGAGAATTGGATCGAATTTTGTGTTCGTTCATCATCTTTTTGTGCAATCTTTGCATGCCGTACGGTTCGGAACGTGTGCGTGGGGGACTCCGGGGCAAGAATGCTTGACACGAAGCGATGATGTTTTTGAATATTCCGATGATTGTACAGAGCCCACAGCTAGTTTCGTTCTCAAACGCAACGAAATGGTGAAGTGGGATTCATGTTTTTGAGAGTCCTTGGGACTTGCAATGAAGAATTATAAGGATTGATTAAAGAAAGTAATGCTTGGAATTTGGAGTTTTAACAAAAGTTTTCTTCATGTAGAGATGCGATCGTTAATTTCATTTTGATGTTCAATAGTCGATGCAATTGACGTTAGGATTGACGCACAATCACAACAAAATAAAGCATAAAATCGAGACACGAGATTTACCCTAATTTACCTTTAAATTAGGATTACATCTAGTACAGGATTGCAGAGGCTATTCAAATGTCTAAACCCACACTACCAATTAAAATATATGGCTTCAAACTATAAAAGTCCTCTAAAGGTTCAGAGGTGCAATCCCCACGGCGATCGCCGGGGCAGCCCCAGGACTCCCGCCCGCTCACAGGGAAACGGGACCCCGTGCTTTTTTAATCAATGGAGAATATAAACCACATCACAATAATTACGTTGTTCATGAATAATTATTTGCAGAAAAAAAAAAATGGAGGCTGCTAGCGTCATATGATAATCCTATGTTGTCCCTCAGTGGCCTTTGCCCCGACCTCAAATTTAGGAGTAGTTTTGCGGTTAGAACGTGGACAAGAAAGGAGGAGTTGGTAATTTTTGTTGCGTTGTTGATTATTTGAGATCGACCGGGCAAAGTTCAAGGGATAACGTCATCAGTGGTCCTTCTGGTTATGTCCAAAATCCAAAATCGTTCATCTGCTTCCTTTTTATTCAGAAACATTCTTACAGTTTTTAAATGTAGCTCATCCATTAAATTTTTTTCTTTCACCAGTCAAATTTTGATAACATGGATCAAGATTGCAAATATTGATGTGAGAGTCACATGTGATGTTATGATTCGCTCAAACTTATTATGTGCCACGTCAGTCGATATAAAAATATAATAGTATAACAATACAATTTCAACCACAAGTGTTATGAATGACAAAAAAATATTTAACTTCTAATCTTATGCCTAGCATTCCACCGAGAGAGAGAGAGAGAGAGAGAGAGAGAGGGGGGGGGGACCAATTAAGAAGTCATATTGCAGCACTAGCTCCAAAATAAGTAGCAATGAGGATTTCTTGAGGCAAAAGTACACTTTTAGTGTCAAAAGTTGTGTACGGAGATCACTTTGATGCTAAAAGTTTTAATCGGATCACTTTAGTGTCAAAATTTATTTATTTTTTTTAAAAAAGAGGTCACTTTAGTGCCTTGGCCAAAATTGCAACGTGGCATTTTTAATTAATTTTTAATTTTAATTAGTATTTTTTTAAGAAAATGAAGTGCATGTTGGTTCCATGTGGACTTCAAAATTCATAAAAATAAAAAATTAACATAAAATTTTTAAAATAAAAAAATTTATTTAAATAAACTAAAAAATAAGAAAAAAAAATTTAAAAAAAAGGCAGGCGGCGAGGGTTGTTGGAACCCTCGCCGCCGTCGCCCCACTATCAACGGCAATGGTCGGCGAGGGTGGGGCATGGCTGGCAGGAGCCGGCGACCCCTGCCGACCTCAGGCGAGGGTCTGCAGGCCCTCGCCTAAGGCCATGCCCCACCCTTGCCGCCTGCCCTTTTTTAAAAAAAAAAAATTGGTTTTTTTTTATCTTTCAGCTTTTTTATTAAATTATGTTAAATAAAAAATTTAAATTTTAAAAAATAATGCCACGTAGACCACCGGTGAGCCATGTTATAAGAGAATTGATTTAAAATAATTTGTTCTCCGCAATCTCAACTTTCCTCATTGTTGTCAATTAGCTAAAATTTCCTATAGCTGTCAATTAGTTGAGATTTTCTTATAGTTGTCAATTGATCGAGATTTTCTTCTTATTCTTAGTTGTTGACATTCATGTACATGTACTATAAATATCACTGAAATACAGCAATGAAAATCATCCTGGCAAATATTCTCTCAATCTTCTCTTTTATTAATAAAAAATTCCCACGTCAAAATTCCGGCGAAGCAAATCGGACTTGGCACCAAAATGATCCTTTTTTTAACTTTTGGCATTAAAATAATCCGATTGAAACTTTTGGCACCAAGGTGATCTCCGTACATAACTTTTGACACTAAAAAGTATACTTTTGTCATTTCTTGATGATGAGAGTGAAATTGATAGTTGACAAGTGTTTTCATCGCAACCGCCCTGGTCAGTGGTTCCTCGAGCTTGAAAGCAAGCGGCCATGAAAATGTCAGCTTGAAGGTCGTGCCCACCATGGCCAGATCGGGCTCAAAGCCAATCGGTCGCCACTTGGAGCTTTTGAGTGACGGCCATGGCCGCAAGGGGTGGTGTGAATATTACAGAATTACACGTTAGAAGAAAAAGATGTTTCACAGTGTGTGATGGTTTGGTTGCTGCCAACAATAGCGTAGTGGTGGTCACCGGACACATCATATCAAAAGCATCACCAAGCACCCGATATGACGGAAGCTGACTGCAGCGGCATGGCGCAAGTATGCCATCACCGAAGAAGCTCAAGAAAGGGAACTTCTCAGTTTATCATGCAGAACAAAAATGAAGAAAACCTATTGAAACTGCTGACGACGAGGTTAATTCATCTATTAAGAGCATATTCCGTGACCACAGAACTTGCTTCCCGTAAGTGAATCCCAGCCAGAACAACACTTGGTCCATAGTTGGGACCAAAGACAAGCATATCCTTCCGTGTACATGCTGTTGCGGCATCGTAAGGAAGCCGAGAGCTGCCTACCCGGCTCGTGTTGTGTCCATTAGACTCGAGAATTGAGCAGAAAATTGGTCAGCATTGATCGGAACAGTGGGGAAGAATGCAGATCTGAACACTTGCCATGCGAAGGTCGGTGAGATTCCAAAAGGAAAAGCATGGACAGAACGTAAATACACTTTCCTTCGTTAAATACCATGTCAAAACTGCGTGCATAACCGTTAAGCTTAAGCTAATAAAACACGTGCACATCGTGCTACACACATTAGTAGGTAGGAACATGTCGTCGGACTCTCACCTGACACTTCTTTTGTGAATCAGATATTCAGAGACAATTCTTCTGTTGGCACCCCGACCTACTGCTCGAGAGAGAAAAATTCTGACTTCCTTAACATTTCATAGCAGCAGAGCAAAGAGTTTTACTCGCAGTCGGATCAGAACGGCGAAAGACAGCCTTACAACAAGAACTAGTTAAGACATTAATGCGGAAAACGTATTTCTCTTCCCTAACCATGCATATTTTCCGATCAACGGAACACAGCAGCATCAAATCAGACAATGGTTATGGACTATTTGGAAGTATGGTTCTTGTCTGCTAACACAAACTGGGATAGCCACAAGACCGTATCGGTGAGAAAACATGTATGATTGTGTAATGCAAGTGCGAATTATTCAATGATTCATTGCAGGAACATATCTCAATTTTTCATCGAATTTCATGTCCTAAACAGGAAAAGAAAGAACACAGAGGCCTAAAATGCAAGCCAACCTCTCCAAAGGGCCATGACAAAGAATGGCAGAAAAACTAGGGGTCTTATTCACGTAGTTCATAGGGGCAAATGAACAATTCTATCTTCCCACCATTGGTTATTAACACTGCCAATCCACAACCTTCAACAGTCTCCAGCCATATCTCAACATTGCTCGAGCAATAGAGCAGGGACTAGTACCAAAAATTTACACATCGAAGCCATTACCCGAGTTCAGAGGCAGCAATTATAGCACCGAATCAACCCATTCTCATTGCAATCCAGGCACCTCCGAGTCTGCCCTTCATCCTCATCAAATATCTTCCTACTACCGTCACAGCTCGAGCAGGGCACGAATCTCGCATCCCCACAAGTCTCACAGACGGCTCCCGAATCTTTGACAGGCAATCCGTCCAAGAGCTTCGCCAGCTCACCATCCTCATTGAGTTGCTTAATCTCCTCCGCCCCACCGACATGTTTCCCCCTAACAAAAACTTGAGGCAAGCTAAGCGCCTTCCCTCTAAGCGCGCCATGCAGCTCGCTCTTGTACGAAGAATCCATGGAAATGTCCCTCTCGTCCACATGCACTCTTAATCCCTTAAGAATCGTTCTCACCGCACAGCAATCCTCATAAGTCTTCCTAATTCCTCTCAAACTAGTGAAATACAACAAGACTTTATCCTCTACGCCTCTCATCCAGTTCTGATCATCATATGCCAAAGTGTTAACAGTAGACGGTCTCACAGGCCTAACCGTTTGTGTTTGGCTCGGATTGCTCTCCGATTGCCTTGAACACAACGCGCGCCTGTAACTATAAACCACGTTGGGGTCCATCTTGGCCAACAGAGATTCCTCAGACAAATGCTTCCACAGCGGCTTCGTCTCCGGTGACGGGCTTATCGCCAACATCTCCGAGAACTTCACCGGAAAAGATGACGAATCACGCACGTTCCTAACAGACCCATCAAAGCTCGTGTACCTACAGGAACTGGGTTTCGTTGCAAAGCCGTAATCCGAAGAATGCAGCTTACCAGAGGGATTCTCGGAGACGAAATCGGAGTCGTCGAGACCGTCCATGAGCTCCCAAGTGTTGATGACGGAGTCCGGCGAGAGCGACTCCTTCGCATTGCCGTCGGCCGGAGAGCCGCCGTTGTGGCCCGTGTCTCGACCGGAAAAATCGGGCCTTTCGGAGGCGAGGGTCGGAGTTTTGGCCGGGTTGGTGAGGCGGAGGGAGCCGTAGGTGGTGGAGGTGAGACAGACCAGGTGGTGGGTGTCGCCCTTCCGGAGAGGCGGGTGGTGGACGAGCGGGGAGGGGAGAGAGAGGGCTCGGGGCTTATTCAGCGGCGACGAGCCTAGGGAGAGAGGGGTGGCAGTGGAGTCCAGAGAAGAAGAGGACGGAGACTTGTGGTCTTCTTCTGGGTACTTGCTGAGGATAGCTTCGAGCCTTGAAGCAGAGCAGCCCATGAATGAAACGAAGATGGAAGAAAATGCCTCTGCTCTCTCACTCTCACTCTCACTCTCTCTCTCTCTCTCTCTCTCTCTCTCTCTCTACTGATCTCCTTCGGAAAAGTTGGCTTTTTCTGTGGCTTCTCTCACTCTCTCTCTCTCTACTGATTTCTCTCCGGAAAAGTTTGCTCTTTTGGCATCAGTTTTGACAGAAGAGAGAGAAACAGAAAGGGGGTTTTGATTTTCTTGGTGAAGAGGAGCACTCAAGAGGGTTGGGTGGGGGGAGGAAGAAGATGAAATTAATGCAATGAAGTGAGACGGGTCCGGGAGATGGGAAGACGCGGATTTCAGGAGATCTTTTTATTTGGATTAAGTGTGGATGTGGAAAGTTGGCGGGCCTGGCATCTACCTCTTCTTATGATTTTAACTTCCGGAGAGGATTAATTTTTTTTTTTTTACTTTACTTTTCGCTTCAAAACTACTTTTGAAGAAGAAAAAAAATTCATAAGTAAAAAAATAAAATTACGTTGCCAAATAAATTTTTGCTCCAAAAATATTGTCATTCACATCTCAATGTTCGTGGAGATCTTTGGGTTAATATGTAAAAACAGACCTACGAAATTCTCATTTTTCGAAATATAGTTAGCTTACCTATGATTTAGGGTCTGCTAGTCTATGATGTAGATCGTGTTTTGGACCACATTCCCAAACTTTTTGGTTTTTTTTTTTGTGGGTCTTTTTTAGTAAATTACAACTTAATCACTTAAGTTCGTGAAAAACACTTATCAAGTTAAAACCGAACCATGTTTTTTTTAATAACCGAGGTCTATTCCTATGGGTGATGGGGTTTGAGCGCCAATACCACCGATTAAGTACCAGTTTAATTGTCTAAGACCCAAGGATCTCACCAACTTAGCCAATATTTCATTGGCTAAAATCGAATCATAATTATTGCTTTCTAAATCAAAGAATGGTCCAACCGTAAAAGTATATTTTCTTGTCTCTATGTTCATCGCGGAGGCCCCATTGGCGCAGTGGCCACATCACACCTTAAGAAAACTACAAGAGGAAGATATTTTCCAACCGGGAAAGAAAATTATGAGAATCGACTCTAGCTTTTAAAGCGGCTCGTATAGGTTTATCACGGATTTTGGTACCTTTTAAGGCATTTGTTATGGCGTTATTCCCTCTGGTATGAACATAATCCATGACTCGAGCATGTTCGATAATGTTTCTTTGTTGTCATGCCAGTGGTGCCATGTCTCGATTTAACTAATTTAACCCCTCGCAAGGCATCATCCCCGATCTTTCATGTAGAAAAACATTCGATAAAAAAAAAAAAAAAACCGAATTTAATCGAGCATGCACCGAAAATTGCGTGGGGTTGCTCCCACGAAAATTCTCAAATAGGTACGTACATCCATGCAACATTTACCTTAAACTGATTTTCGTGTTATGACAAAACCCCAACTAATAGGTAGGTAACGCATTTATCTCAAATTAGTTTTCGCGCCACGAAAAACTTCAAATTGATATACATGTGCTGCATTTAGCCTAAATTAGTACACATCTGTCAGATTTATCCGAAACCTTAAGATTTTTTTTGTGACAAGAAAAATAGTTTATGTTAAATGCGGCACAGATGTTCTAGTTTGAGATTTTTTTGTGGTGCGAAAATTAATTTTGGGATAAATGTAGCACGAGCACACCTGTTTGAGGCTTTTTACGACAGTAAATTAATTCGAGATAAATGTGATACGATGGTGCGAGTTTGAGTTTTTTTTTTGCGCTATTAAATTATTTAATTATTTGTCACATTTCCTCCTTTTGGTGTTGTTTATGGCATTCGAGCCTCCGCGTACTTTATGGGTGCGTTTGGCACCAGCTTTCCCAAGGGGCTTTGGAGGTCCAAAGCCCCTTGGGAAAATGCAAATGGCAATAGAGGCGTTTGGCAAATTTTTTTTAAACACCCTTAGCTTAAAGTGAGCCTTGTGAAGGCTGAAAGCCCAAGGCAGCTTCAAGGCTGCCTTGGGCTTTCAGCATTCTGGAGATGCAATCGGTTACTGTTCATCGTCCTGCCTGGCCTCGCCACGCCACGCCTCGCCTCGCCGCGCCTTGCCGTGCCTCGCCTCGCCACGCCATGCCACGCCTTGCCGCACATCGCCGTCCCTCTCACAACCTCGGCAAAGTCGCGCCTCACCCAGATCTGGCATCGTCACTGTTCATCGTCTTCTTCACTGTTCATCGTCTCTTCAAAATCTGAGACACAACCAGCACATCGCCCAGCCATGGCGAGGCCACGCCTCGGCGTCCCTCGCCCGGCCATGGTCGCGACTCGCCGTCCCTCGCCTAACCTCAACGAGGTCGCACCTCCCCCAGATCTGGCGTCGTCACTGTTCATTGTCTTCATCGTCTCTTCAAAATTCGAGACACAACCAACACGTCACCCGGCCATGGCGAGGCCGCGCCTCACCCAGATCTGGCATGGCGAGGTCTCGCCGTCGCTCCCCCCGTCGGGATTCCGCCTGGGTTCGTGACCCTCGCAGAGCACGTGCTCGTACACGCACTCGACGTCGTTGACCGTCACCGACAAGGACGATGCTGGCGCTAAAAAGGAGGTGAGGATGAGGCCGATCAACAGCAGCAGGTTCGTGTATCTGGGTCCGTGACCTGCTGCTTCCAGAACTAGCGCCTTCATATCCCTTCCAATTACAACGGTGACTTCTAGAACTGCTGCTGCTGCTGCAGGTTCGCATATCTGGGCCGATCAACAACACGCACTTGGAGACTGCGTTCCCAGGGCAGCAGTAGGTTCGCGTATCTGGGCCGATCAACAACAGGCACTTGGAGACTGCGTTCTCAGGGCACTCAATCGATGGCTTTCGATTTCAGGTCTCGCCGAGGAAGACAGGAGGAGTCAATCCGAGGAGGGCGGTTGGCTTTGGTAAATTTCAGACCCGTGAGAGTTGAAATGGGCAGGAGGAGTCGATCGGAGGGTCGCTCGACTCTGAGGTCGAACGACCTCAGACGATGGTCGCCGACGCTAAATTTGGGTCGTCGGCGCCAAAAGTGTTTTACAAGTATAATTTTTCCAAACGCTATTTTTTCCAAAGTTACTTTACAATGGGTTTTTAGGTTACAACTTACCAAACAACTTTTGCATTTCACAAAACCCCTTTCAGACTAAAGACATTTGCATTTTCCCAATGACTTTCCCCAAAAGCCTTCCCAAACGCACCCTATGTTGATCTCCTTTATGCATTCCTCAACAGTAACCCTTAAAAAGGTTTAGACCTTGATATCATTTTTTTTTCCACAAAAACTAAAGACTCGATAACTTTATTTATAAAAATTATGACTTGATTGCAGCAATTGACGATTTTAAAACTAGCTCTCATTCTCCACATGAAATTTTTGGACTTTTGATATGCATTATGCATGCATGGGATTAGCTGCTTCGATTGGATCTTTCATCACGGTCGGCGGAGAGGTTTCGAACGTCAAATGTTTTTCCTCATGCTTTGCGCCGCTGCATGTTTTTTTTTTTTTTTTTGTGGTCCTCTTCTCAAGAAGAAAAGACTCTGTGCTTTTCGCCCATGAAAAGAGAGTTTTTAGGTAATAAGAACACGGTTACGTAAATACGCTATGAGAAAATACTTTTGAGAATAAAAAAAATGGTAATAACAGGTCATTTCTATATTTCCTCATGCTCTTGTTTTTTTTTTTTTTTTTTTCAGGATGTGTAGTGATCAAGCTGAGACTAGAGAGGAGATTTAATGTTACCCGACATAAGTTGGTGCACAGCCTTAAATGCATGGGGAGACAAGAAGTGGGCGGTTTGGACTCTTCTGCGCGTTCTTAAGCACGGGTCGGGTCGGGTCGGAAAGGATCTAGGGGGTGAGAAGTCGTGAACCTGGCAAAGGCAGCGGATCCGTGGCGATGAAAAGACGACTAATGAGAAAAAAAAATTATTATCGTCCTCATACGAAAAAGAAAAAAGAAAAAAAAAGATGAACTAAATTTTCAGGGGATCACATCTTTGGTAAACGTACGATGCACATAACTACCACACGGAACTGCGATGCAGATTGAAGTGGACTAGAGATGAACCGGGTGGACCATCCGGGTCCTACAGCCGGACCCAAGACTTCCGATTAGACCACAAAACGTGAGCCCAATTTCCCTAGCGACGTTGGGGGGCCGACCCCCGAGCTGGTCCGGTCACCATCACTCCCACTTCAGTGTCTCCCTCTCTCTGCCGTTCCAGAGAGGGGAAAAGCCATGACATGGTGGCGAGTCACGGGCTCGTCGTCGATCTAGGGAGTTTTATGAGGCATCCCGTCGGTGTAAGAAAATATTTACGCTGGATGATCGACCCGCGAAAAGATTTGGTTACTCAATCTATATTTTTCCCTCTTCAAAATTACACGATCTACGTTAAACAGACATGTCGCTGCTCCAATAGGAAAGTTAAAGAACCATTTTACCTTAGCGATGAACCTATAGCGGATGATATATTTTATGGCAACATGTGTATCATAAATAAATATGGTCGGACATGGTTTTCATCGAAGTTTTACTTGTCCGTGCCAAACACGTAAATGATTTCAGCACATCAGCCAAATTCACATTGAAGTCGAATGACAAAACTTAAGGTGCAAAAGTGTAAGCATCCGAAGTACGTTATGCAAAAATATTGGTGAAACTTGAGAAGGGCATTTTTTTTTATTTGCTTGTTTATCTTATTGGAATGTTGACTTACGAACTCTATGAATTTACCACCCACCCGGGTGGCGTTGCTGGTTTGAGCACGCTTCTGCATACGGCAGGTTGCGTGTTCGAATCCCAAGGCGTCACTCAAAAGGGTGGCTTAACCGGTGCACGATGTGTGGTGGCTAGCACGTGTCGCCCCGAGGATTATTCGGACTCCACCCGGTTGATCCCCCCGGTTTGAGACCCGGTTCGCCGGTTGATCCCGCCGGGTTGAGACCTGGTTCGCCGTGAGCTCGGACACCTCGGTTATCAAAAAAAAAAAAACTCTATGAATTTTTGTACCTACTGATATGAAAAGTCTATACATACTTACCTTACAAAAAAAAAAAGACTCTATAGATTTAACTAGAGTTAGGGGTAGAATTATCCAAGTTAAGTGTGTCATCAATAGAAAAAGATAACCATTGCTTATAAATTCTTGTTAAGACACCGGAAGCTCTTGAAGTTTTTTTCAAAGTGTTCAATCGGGCCTACGAATATTTTCTTTTGGTTTAAGTGGCTCCCTAAGCTATGGGTATTATTTTGTTTAGGTTGGTACTTTTCGGCAAAGTTGCGAACTCATGCTGAGATAATCTTTAGGGAGTGAATGACAACCATCCTCTTCCCGGGCTCTATTTCTATTTTCTGGACTAGTATTTGAGCAGAGACATGCATTTGTTAACGACACAAAATTGATGTTCTCCAAACAAAAATTTGTTTGACAACAACATAAAATTTCTACGGTTGCCAGTTTCTGGGTCTTGGCCGGCGGGCTGGAGACCGACGACTGGCGGTGAGGGCCACCACGCCCTCGCCTCGCCAGGTCCAGTGTTGTCAAGGGCTCACAATGCTAGATCTAGCGAGCGACGAGCCGTGATCCCTTGCTTATGGTTGGTAAGGGCTTCACGGCCCTTTTTCTTGAAAAAGGAAAAAAAAATAAAAATAATTTAGAGATTTTCAATGCAATTTGGTTAATTGAACAGATCCGAAATAATCGAACTGAAAAAAAAAATAATGGTTATACCTACATCAAAAATCGAACCGAATCAAAATGCATGGAATTTCAGATTCGGTTCGATTGAGTTAACGCTTTGATTCGATTTTTCAGTTCGGTTTCGACTGCAAGGCTCCTCGGCTTTTTTCTCCCTTCCTCTCAACTTTGCGAAGAAGTGGTGGAGAAATTCATAATTATATTTCTACTTTCATTAAGACAAGCATGTAATAAGCCCATTAAAACGGCCCAAATGCTTGCTTTATCCAAAACAAAGCCTACCAACTGAGGACGAAGATATTTGTCACTCACACACACAGCCCCCCCCTTCTCGCAGAAATCTGCAAGCTGACCGAAAGCGAGGCGAACCGATTCGTGTTCTTCTCCGAGCGATTCTCTCGAGCTGATCGCGTTGAACATCAGGTTTGAGAATCTTCAGTTCTTCCTTCCTCTCGTATCTTGTTCGTGTCGATTCATCGTGATTTCCGTGATATGATGGCGTCGCGGTTTGGTTTTCCGTGGGCTTAGATCGATTTGTTGGGTGCAATTTGCTCAGGGGGAGAGATTTATCGGGGACGATTTTGTCGCCCTGTTCTCGTCGTTGAATTATTTTTCCTTTCAATTTAATTAGCAAAAGCTCGAGTTAGGTTTAAGGTTTTCTCCTCTCCCAAATTCGAAATGGTTCCTTTTTTTTTTTTTTGCTCGATCACTTATGTGGGACAATTGAGCTGCGTTCCCTGGTTCTGAAGCGCACGAGTGGCGTTTCTTAGTTGCTTGGTGTTTGGTTGGCTGGAAAATGCATGAAGGCGAAATTTGAGTTATTTACATTGATAGGTGGGAATTTGGAATCCTGACAGGACGGAAGCGTGTACATCAATTTGTGTTGTGTCCTTTAATTTGCTTATGTTGAGAACGATGACCCTTTTAGCAGGTGCTGCTATCGATCATGGATACCAAAGCTCAGTCTTCGCCTCCAAATATTGCTGATGTGAAGGCAGCATTCCACAAGCCATCAAATGACGCGTCGAATAGGAACTATCGACGTCATTCTCCGGCTAGCAACTCATCTTCATCCGATGGTCTGTTCCTTTTCCATCTTTCAATCGGTGGCTTATGGTGTTGTGAGGTCTCAATAGTTGTATGCTATATATGTAAATTCTTGAACTGCTCGATGTTGACTATATTGGAATTAGTGGAGAGTGGTCTGTGCTGTGGTCACAATGAAATTTTAGTTTGATTGAAGCTTCACTGCTCTATATCACTTTTTTAGTTCAGTGTAGCACTTTCCAAAGGGTATTGGTCAGAGATGTCTCTAACTAATTAGATTACATCTCTTGAGTTTGTATTGTTGCTTGTGTAATATTTGGAATACATTGGCACAAATATGGCTGCTTGGCATTTGATCATTCATGGCTCATGTATGCACTTCATTTTCAGCAACATTAGGATATTATCTAATATGTCGCCCTAAGAGGCATATTAGATAAAAACTTGAGAAATTTGCATAAAAATGTACTGCCAAGGGCTTTGTCTACATTTGGCAAAATAGAGGAAAGCTTGTGAGAAGAAATATTTGTTAAAAATTTGGTGGGTATCTTTTACAAAAGAAAATCTGCTTTCTTAAGCATTGGTGCACATTGTTCACCAGATATGCCAGTACTGAGTTGTTTCTTTGGCTGATTATCCTGTACCAAAATTAACCCAAGTGAAGTATTATACTGAAAAACCACTTCTCTTGCTGAAGCAGTTTGTTACAAAGCAATTCTTCCTAATGAGTAATTTGTGTTTTACAATATTTTATTAGTAATTTCCCTCGGATACTTGTCTCTTCATGTTCTTCAGGGAGTCCTGAGCATGACCGGGCATATAGCCCAAAGTATGGAAGGGATGATGCTTCTAAGCCCCCTGAATATCGAGAAAGAAGGAAGGTTGATGAGAAGGATTTATACAAAGATTCTGGACGGAGCCACTACAGCAGGGGTGGTGATTCATATAAGTATGCTGATCGTCATGCCTCCAGGGGTTCTCGTGGTTTCTCTAGAATTGATGAGCAGACGAGACATCGCATGGATGAAGAAGAGAGGGATCATCACAAGTCCACTCGTGGGGTTCGGGAATCAAAAAGGGGCTCTTATTCTGATCGTACAAGGCGAGACAGTGATTATAGCAGATTGAAGGACCTTACACAGGATGGGGACAGATATTCCCGAGATAAGTATGACGACTTAGGTCACAGAAGTAAAGATAGGGAGAAAGAATCTGAGAGGAGAAATGCTAATTTTGAAGAGTCAGAGAGGGATCGTCGTAAGCGGGATGTAGATGATCGAAGTGAGAGAAAGGATTATCACAGGAGTTCAGGAGATCGCCGAATTGATAGGACTCTTTCTAGAGAAGAATCCAAGGGGTACCCTAGTTCTTGTACAGCTAGAAGGGATACTGATGGACATCAATCTAAAGAAGGTTATAGAAATGATTTAAGGGATAAGGACAGTCAAAAGTTTTCCAAAGAAAAGAGGAGTTCTGATGATTGCAACCTTACGAAGGACAAGGATCAGCAGAAAAGAGGAGCAGAGAAGCATCTAGACGATTCAACTGTCATTAAGAGTGACAAGAGTTCTCCAACCAAAAGGCCAAGGCTTTTCAGCTCCGAAAAGGACTCTATCTTCAACAAGAATGGTAATATTTTTGTCAGTTGTTAATTGTACATCATTCACCACTCTCCCTCAAGATCGTCTGATATCAGTAGGTCTGGTGAATGTGGGTTTTTTCCTCTTTGCTATTTCTTATACTGCCTTGTTGCTTTTTTATTTGTCATGATAGATAATGCGAAGCACACATTGGGTCTGAAGGAATCTCAGGAGACCAGTGTCAAAGCCAATGAATCACAGCCCCATGCCTGTGGAACTGAGGCTGCTAATGATCTGAATGCTGCAAAATCTGCTGCTATGAGAGCTGCTGAAATGGGTATGTTCTGTCCATGGTTTTGTTAACATTTAACTTCATATGTTCGGATCTTTTTGCCTTAATTTGTTATGATCTAATGCATCTCACTTTGATGAGCTAGGATGCTCCTACGCTCTACTTGTTGCATTTCTAAGTTTTTCTGATCGTGACTCATCTTGCTGAAGTATGGCTATGAAAAGGTTGTGTTGATGTGCGTATTTTGGCTTCTTACAAACAAGATTAATTTCCTGTTGGAATATCCTCTTATAATATATCTCTTGAGGCATGCTTCAGTTATTCCTCTCTTATCATTAAAACTATGACTTTTCTCTATCTCTATATTTTCAAAGAGGATGGTTTTTGGCTATGACTTGGATCTCGTTGAGATTGATACGTTTTCGAGGTGAAAAATGCTTGAGCTAATTTTCTATTCTAATGAAATACAAATTTCCTCCTACATTCTCCTGGCCCTGGGGAATGGGTTTAGCTATTATCATTTAACTGGTTGATTCTTTGTCAAATCAGGTTTGTGATGCCCGGCATATGCTTCGGTAAGGAATATAGTAAATGTGATGATGAGTTCAAGGACATGGGCCCTGTTATTTGTTCCATTGTTCGTCTAGTAAAATTGATCTTTCCCCTTTATGTTTCATTTTATTAACATTTATGACTCCATTTTGTGGAAAAATTGTATTAGTTTGTTTTGAAACGTTTTGGGAGATGATTTTGAAGCATGATTGCTTGGTCTTTGACTTTTATCTAGACTGACTTGTCTCTTAATTTTATTTTTCCCTCATCAGAGTTTTCTCTTGATGCTTGTTTTGTCATTCTGTATTTTTCTCATCTTATCAATCATATAGAGCTCGACTTGTTATGAGGCTTTTTCAGGTTTCTTCTGAAGGCAAGATTATTCTGGGGCCTATAACTTAAGTTGCTTTTCAATGATCTAGCAATGTCCTTTACTGCACAGTTTCCCGGAACTGGGTAGATGGTGAAACATGCAACCTCCTACAAAACTTGTGAAATCTAATTCATTTGTCATGCCCTCCGGGAAGCAGGAGTGGTTTATCAGTAAAAAAAATTAGGAGAACTGTCAGAGTGGAAAAGTGATCATCGGCCCCCTCTTGTAGCAGCACAATTCCGTCCCTATCTTCTATACAAAGATATGCACTTGTTGATTTCCTCTGTTAATTGATTTTAGGGATGTTATCTGATGAGGAATTCTTATTTGCTATCCTCCAACACATCAGTTGAATTTTCTATACTTGGGGATCAATGTGCTTGAGATGCCTAGCAATTGGGATAACATATGCAGTGCTCCTTTCCAAGTTGATGTGTTATTATGATGTTTTAACCTCTGTAATTATAATTGCTTCTGCGTTGATCGTATCATCTCTTTGAATTCAGTCAATAAGAATCTTGCTGGTGGGTTTGGACCAACTGGCTACTTATCTACTGAACAAAAGAAGAAGCTGCTTTGGGGGAACAAGAAAAATACAGTTAGTGAAGAGGTATTGTGATAATTTCATATGTTTGGTTCGTGCCCAGTGAATGAAACTTTCTACGCCTGCTTTTGTTGCTTTCGTGGATTCTGTACTCACGCCTCTCAGTCTCTGCAGTCTGCTCACCATTGGGATGTGTCTCTGATTGCTGATCGTGAACGGCAAGAAAAATTTAGCAAGCTCATGGTAAACCCCATTCCCCTTTCTTAATGTGGATTTTGTCCTAAATTTCCAATAAGGACTGTTAAGAATCTTGTGTTGCTTAGCCTTAGCAAGTTAATTCTCCTTCATAGAGTTCACTTACTAACACTTTTTTAGAGTCTGAGGTTGCCTTGGTACCTATGGCCAATTGTAGGGTGTGAAGGGCGAGCTCAAGGCGGAGCCGCAAGCAAACAGCGAAGATGGAAACAGCCTTCTGCGAGCCGAAAAACAGAAGGAGCTGCAATTGGATTTAGAGAAACAGTACACTGCTGGACTTCGAAGGAGGGATGGCCGAACGGTTGGTCTAGGACTCTAGGCACATTCAGATTTACTATGTATGACTTGCTGCGATATTTTGCGAAAGTTATACTTCTGGTACCTTTAGCTTGTGGTGTGACTAAGGAAGATGCCGACTTGCATCCCGGCATTTTGAATTTTTGCTGGGACGATTTTAAGTGCAGCTTTGCGGCGATAACTTGGTATGCCTTGCGCACTTTCTTAGCACTTTAGCGCATTGAGCATATGGTTGGCCAACTAATCTTTTGCTTGGCTCACACTAACAGTACAATGACCAGAAGCAGGCTTATCCAACAGATTGATTCATGATTTCTTCAGCTACATAGCAATCTTATCGTGCTCGGTTACCAATGATCTGAGTATTGGTGAGTGTCCGTGTTAAAAGAGGGGGTGACGCAAATAGAAAACGGTGACAAGTTTCGAGGAGGCATATTCACCTTAGGAACAGCTACCCCAAGGCTCCGTTGTGCGACTTCTTCGACGTCCGGCATTGGGGGCATATTTGCTGCCATGCTTACGACCGACGGCGGATTGGACGGCCTGCTGTATTTCGCCTGGTAAGCCGTGGAAAGATTGTAGGGGGTTGAAGAAGATGTCCACGGTTGCAGAGATGTTGGGTTGGGGAGGGGATGGGAGGTGAAGAATAAAAACGAAAAAAAGAAAAGAAAATGGAAAGAGAAAAATACAAAAAGAGAAAAAATTCAATAAAGTAAAAGGACGAAAATGCATTGCCTTTCTTTGAAACAAAAAGAGCACTATATGCCCTTATTTAAAACAGATCCATTATTAAAACAGATCCATTTTAGGCACTTTAAGCTTTTATTTGAAATTTTTTCCCGATAACGAGGTCTCTTCGCCCCCTTTTATTTTCTTGATAGGGGGATCATTATTCATGTGTACAAATGAGAGTCATCGTTCATTTATATCGTTTAAAAAAATTAGTCAACAAAAGATAAATTCGTTATTTACAAAAATCACTGAATATGGATTGTGGTTAATAGCGAAAGTCATTGTTCTGGCTATTTAGACGCGAGGATATGCTAACGGCTCAAGTCGTCTGCCTAAGTTAGATGCTTATATTCTCATTCCATTTTCACTATCTCAAAATTGTTAATTGGAATCTTATTGTCAGAAGAAAATATACGGTTAATGATAATTTATTCGAGAAATATACGGTTAATGTTGGGATAAAAGCAACATGAGTGCCATAATTTTCGTATTATGCTCACTTGAGTGACATAATTTTCGTATTATGCTCACTTGAATGACATAGTTTTAAGCGATACATCGGACTAAAATTGATCATTTGAGTGTCATTTCCGACAAATCGTCATACGTGAATTTTTTATTTAATTTTCTATTTCGATGTAGAATTCTTTTTATGCTTTTTTTTCCCTGTGTCAACAAGGGTCACCGACGATTGCGATGGCCTTGGGCGAGGCCATCCTGGCCTTGCCGACCACGGGCGAGGTGGCACTCGCCAGCACAAAAAATAAGAAAATTAAAAATAAATAAAACTACATAAATGTACATGTCAGGTTTTATAGTGTTGACGTCGGGCAAGCAAGTGGCAATTAACGTGATTAATTTTTCAAATTAAAGGTACTTAAGTTATTGGAAAAAAATTATGAGATTCAAGTGAGAGCCATATAAAACTTAGGGATATGTTCACCGGAAGTCCTAAAACTTGCAATGAAAGTGCAATTGAGTCCTAAAACTTATAAAAAATGCAATCAAGTTCTAAAACTTGTCAAATTGATTCAATCGAGTCCTTTTGTTAACACCGTTAATTTATTTAACGGAAAATTGCTGATATGGCATTTTTAAATTAATTTTTTTTTATAATACGTGGCATTTTTAATTATTCTGTATTTCAAAATTTTGTTTAAATTAAATTAAAAACTGAAAAAGCTAAAAATTTATTTGAAAAAAAAAAACAAAACTGGGCAAAAAACGTGCAGAAGCTCAATGGGAAGCCCTAGCCGCCGCCGTTTCCCATCGCCGGACGGGCCGGCAGAGGTCGCTCCTCGTGTTCGATCACACTGTGCTCGAGGGTCGCCCTACGTCGTCACTGCTCGGGTGTGAATCTCGAGCTCCGCGACGAGCTCACGGCTTCGAAATTTGAATTCTTGGAGGTGTTTTCTTCCGCTCTGCGAGCTTGGAACTGAAGGCTTCTGAATCCGTCTTGATTCGAGCGAATTCGGCTGGGTCGTGGAGGGGGATTCGAGTCTTGGGGACGTGGTTCTCGTTTTTTTTTTCTTTTTGAAATCGGGTTGTGAATTTGAGCTGAAGACTGATGGGGGAAGGCGAGGCGAGGGAGTCGTCTTCGAGGAGGCAGCAATCGGACGCGGGAGGGAGCTCCGTGGGGGCGGCGGAAAATAGCAAGGGAAGAGGTTGGCGAGGCAACTGGATTTCACGGGGGGGCGGAGGCGGCGGGGAGAGAGAGAGCGTGGCGTTGCCGCAGCGCTCTAAGGGCTTAAGAAACCCAGACCTCAAGAATATCTCCTTCAGTGCTTTTGATGCTCTGTTTTGCAAGTGCGATCATTCCATGGACTTAAAGCTTTAGATCTTCATTGGTTCTGTATTCTGATTGTCATTTCTTGAATCCGCATCATTTTAGCAGTAGTTTTTTTCATCTGGGTTCTTATTTGGTCACCTCGTCAATGCCCAGATCTGGGTTGAAGGTCTGGGTTTCTTCAACCCAGATCTGGCCGAGGTCTTGCCCGTGCCTAGTTGGCCTCGTCGGCCGTTGCCTGAGGCCGGCAGGCCTCGGCCAGGGGCCGGCGACCTCTGCGGGCCCCTCCGGCGATGGGAAACGGTGGCGGCAGGGGCTTCCCGTTGAGCTTCTGCACTTTTTTGCCCACTTTTTTTTTTTTGGTCAAATAAATTTTTAGCTTTTTTAGTTTTTAATTTAATTTAAACAAAATTTTGAAAAATAAAATAATTAAAAGTGCCACGTAAGATAAGAAAATTAATTAAAAATGCCTCGTCAGCATTTTTCGTTAGAAAAATTGACGATGTTAACAAAAGGACTCGATTGAATCAATTTGACAAGTTTTAGAATTTGATTGCACTTTCTGTAAGTTTTAAGATTCAATTGCACTTTCATTATAAGTTTTAGGACTTTTAGTGAACTTAGCCCTAAAACTTATTACACTTTTGCGGTTGTTTATTGATGCCCTCGGCTTTATGGTAGTATAGTTGCAAAAACGACGTGTATCAAACATTAGTCGTTCGACCCAAAAAAAAAAAAAATATTTCCAACACGACCGAGCTCAAGGTCGGGGATCTCCACGGACACGCACTTTCTTCAGTCCTCAGAGCCACTCGCCGTGCCGTTTTTGAAGAGGACTCCACCGCCTTCTTCGCTCGACGCTCTCTCATGGCGTTCCCCTCCATCCGATGGACGAGGGCCTCCCTCATCCTTACCATCACCCGCTCATGCCGCCGCCGCTTCATGTCCACCGTTTGCAAAGAAACCTCTTTAGCTCTCCCTCGAGCACACCCTCCCGTCCCAAAGCGAGTCCCTTTTGCCGTCTCTGCCCACGGTCGGACGTGGCAAGACCCTTTTCACTGGATGTCCGACGTCGATGACCCCGAGTTCGTCGAGCACCTCCGCCGAGAGAACTCCTACGCTCAAGCTTTCATGGCCGACACGAGGGAGCTTCGGACCCAGCTGGTTTCCGAAATGAAGAGTCGAGTCCCCGCTGAGATTCGTACTCCGCCGGAGCGATGGGGTCCCTGGTCTGTTCTTTGTGTTTTACTCCTTTTTTTTGTCTCCTGTAGATATTGATTACTCGGTCGTGATTCCAGACCGTTTGTTGGTGATGGTTTTGATCCTTTCTTTTTTCTTTTTAACCATTTGGTGCTACTGATGTTTTAAAGCGAGAATTGAGGGCTTTGGGCGACCAAGAAGAAGTGTTCTTTATCTGGGCTTGTACTTTTGTCTGCTTCGTTTGGGTGTTTTGGTTGGTTAGTTGCTTGATGCTACGCGAGCTCATGGACAAATGTTGCTTCTTGTTTCCCGGGGTATAAATGCGAACTAGTAAGCTTGCTTTGAAAATTCTGTTTGTGTTTGCTCCCAAGTCCCACCTTTATGGTTTAGTGAAAAAAGTCAGCTTTCTAGCGATGATTCAAGCTCATTGATGTGTTTTGTAGTATTATGGTCGCCCGGGGTACAAGGTACATGCTTTTCCAGATTTCACTGCCTGATCTTCCGCAAGCTTCGAATTGCATGTTTTTCTACCCATTTTTATGGGTCGATTACCATTCTTCACCTCAAACTAGTCCTTTCTGAACATGCCTTTGATAGTACTATTTCGACCATTTGGGTAGCTCCTGGTGTTGTTGAAATTGGAAGCTACAAAGCTGAATAAGTGAACTCTACTTACATCATTATTGTGGTCAAACAGGCTATATTACCAATACATACCCGAAGGGAAGGAGTTTCCAGTGTTATGTAGGAGGCTGGAAGCTGAAAAAGGTCGGGCAGAAGCAATTCTTAGCTATGTGAGAGGACAAGAAGGAAGAGAGCAGGTCCTACTTGACTGGAATGAAATAGCAGAGCAACATGGCGAGTTTTCTGCATGCTCATTAATAGCTTATAGGAAAAAATTAGTGACTTTTTCTGTCTTATTTGGGTTGATACAAATTTTGATTAATAGAATGTCAGCTTGTTGGGATATCTCCTTTTGATTATTAACTTGTTTAGAGCCTGATTTTTTCTGCAATGATTAACTCCTTTAGGGGGCTCTAGGCTATTGGCTGTAGTTTTTTTACTTATGGCTTTCTGCATTTGGTTTTTAAATCTGAGTGACTTCTAGTAGTGGTAGTGTTTTGAAGGTGTATCTATGTAGCACTGACACTCCTCCTAGGTGAGAGTGTCGTGTCAGACACCGTGTCCGACACCGACACCCGTCCGACACCTCCCGACACCCGTGTCAGTCGCGTTGACCGCGTGTCGGCATTTTGACACTTGGTCAACGCGGCCGACACCCCGACGACACTCGTGTCCGGCGTGTCGGACACGGGAAACTCCTTGGAAAAGAGGAAAAACTTAATATCGGCAGTTTGGACTTTGGAACCCTAGATATCATAGAACTGCGATCTCATCGACGCTTTTTCCTTTCCTTCTCTCTGAGTTGTGGGACTGACTCGTCTTCTAAAAATTTAGCCTTAACTACTCAGCAATGCTAACTTTCATATCTTTTATGAAAGATAAAATCGTCTAATCTCGTTTGGTATCCTTTGATGATATCATGCTTTTAACTTTACCATTGAGTTTTTGAGAATATGATATCTTTATGTTTTTTACAATTCTTGAGTTTGTCAAATTGTTGACATAAGTGAAAGCTCGCCATCTACGATTCGAATTATTGCATATAATACCTATTTCGGCTTTATTTATATTTTTATATTAAAAAAAATATATTTAATATAACGTGTCCCCAACGTATCGGATTTTTCTATTTTTGAGAAATGACGTGTCGACGTGTTGTGTCGGTGTCGGTGTCGGTGTCGGTATCGGTATCGGTATCAGTGCAACCTAGGGTGCAACATTGGAAGTTAATCTCTTTTGACTTATTCAAAACATAATAATATTGTTACATTAGATTTCGCAATTTAATGCTATTTTTGGGAGATTAGGGAAAATGGGGGCTACGAAAGTTTGAGTGGAAAGTTTAAATTTTTTGTGAGATGAAAAAAGATAGAAATTTTAAATTTGTGAGTATTTTCCTCCCAATTTCTTCACCTTGGAGCTCCCAAATAGGGCATAAAAGTCATTTTTGGCAGTACTATTAACTGAAAACCTAAAAAAGCATTAGCCAAAAGATGGGGGAGCAGTTGTTGCTTGTCTTTTACAAGCTGGCTCGGTAATTTGATTTTGATGCCAAATGGCTGGGGCAAACGCAGTAAGCATCTCTTTTGATGCCAAACGGTAGTTTCAGTTGGTAGATGTCAGATTATTTAAGTTGGAATTCACCGTGTTTTTCTTATGGATAGTGTGTGTCCTTTTCCTGCAGTAAGCATCTCTTTTAAATTGAAATGATATTCATCTTTAGGTTATGTCCATGTGGGTATGTGTCGAGTTTCCCCGGACCATAGGTTTCTCGCTTATACTGTTGACACTAATGCAAGTGAGTGGTTTAAGCTTCAAGTCAAGGACATTAATAGGGGATGTATACTTCCAAATATCCAAGTTGAAGGGGTTGTTAGCGTGGCATGGGCTAAGGATGGCTCCACTCTCTTTTATACTCTATCCGATGAGCATCAACGGCCTTATAGGTAGTTATATTGATTGCTGAAGTTAATCAAATTTCCATGGTGTCCTAGAATTTTAGTATCAGTTTTTGCCTGCAGGGTCCTCTGCACTGAATTAAGATCAAGTAATCTGGAGAACGCAGTGATTTTCACAGAAAGGGATTCTAAATACTGTGTGGACATCACAGGAACGAAAGATGGCAAGTTTATAACTCTTAATTCAAGCTCAAGGAATTCATCTGAGGAAGGACCTTACCTATTCCATTTTTCATTTGATATGCTATTTCTATGAATTTATAGAGATGTTAGTAAGTGTTTTGTCGTCAACGGTGATTGTCAATTTACCCTGTCATTTTTCTACAGGTTTATGTGATAGATGCTGAGAACCCTCTTGGTGGCTTGAGAAGAATATGTAAGCGTGTATCTGATGTAAGGTTCTTCATGGAGCATCACTGTGGTTCTTTCTATATTCTCACAAATGCCCCTCTATGTGAAAGTGTGGAATGGAATGGTCATGGTTATTACTTGGCAAGATCCATGGTTAAGGATCCAGAGCTGGGCAAGTTTCAGGTGACTGTTTTGTGTTGTGCTTCAGACTTTGGATGTTATAAGTTAATATTATAATTATAATTATATATATATATATTGTAAATTTAGCATCAGAGTATATTATTTCTTTCCTCCTCTCTGTTGTCTGGAAATCTTTATTTTTTGCTTTTGGTTCCTGGCAGAATGTCATCCTTCCTGGCGAAAGTATCACTATAGAAGACATGGATGTTTTCAATGGACATCTGGTGCTTTCCCTTGATAAGCGGGGTGTACCTAAGTTATGCTCCATCAATTTGCCCATCAATGTTAATTCTGAGGTCTGTCACATCTTTTTACTGCATTTAAACTGGAAAACATTTCTATGTATTAAATTTATCAAATTTAATTAGTCAGGTCTCAAACTTTTTTACTATATCAATTATATTAATTTTTGTTTAAAAAATTAAATAAATTGATTGCACTCATTGTGTATTCGCTCATCTCTCTAGTACAAACAAGAAATATGTTTTAATTATAGATAACTGCAAAATATGAAACATTTTCGGTCAGACAATAGAAATATGAATATGTTGCATATCTATTATCCTCTCCTTTTCAAATATTTATTAAATTATTGTTCATTGTACAACTTTTAAATTTTAGTAAAAGTGTGGCTGAAATAATTGTGTGTGGTACTATTCTCATTCTGCCGTAGGCACAAATTTAATGATCTTGTGCGGACTTTTCTCTTACGTTCACCTTAATCTTGAAAAATTACCTTGGTGGGCAATACAAAACTGGTTCATTTTAATATAGTCATTAGAGCTTGTTTGGTGTGTCTTTCTTTTTGTGGCCTTCTGCCTTGATTGAATTCTTTTGGCAATTGTTTGACGAGCTGGCTTTTACTTCAGAGTTGCATCTTTTGATTTGATGCCATTGCCCTGCCTCTTGACCTTTTTTTTTTTTTTCTATTTCTTTCTTGATTTGCAAAGTGTGCTTGTTTTTTACTTGATTTAGGTTTTCATCTGCCCCAAAAAGCTTCATAGCTTCTCTATATGTTCTCTCATAAAAAAAAAAAATATAGGGTGGCAAAGTAACCTAAATGTGGGGATGCTATTGATCTGAGGTAACATATTTTAGACTTACTGGTGAATTGTTAGCAGAACTAGGACTATGTTTCGCTTTCTGGTGAAGGCAAGTATCAGCATTTTGTAAATACAAGCTCATGTAATGATTATGTAAGTCATGCCTAGGAATCTGCAGAACCTGTGTCTGATGTTATGGGGGATTCTTGTTGTCAGGATCTATAGTGCATTACAGACGAGAAAAAATCATGAAGCTATTTCTAGTTAAAGCACTCCTGCAATTAGTTGATCAGTCATCTGAGTCTCATTTAGCAAGTTCGTTGACATTGAGTTGTTGGTGCGTGTGAGCACCTTTTGTATGCAGTGGAAGAATAAGTACTATTATTGCATTTCTTGTGTATCATACAGCTTACATGCAATTAATTATCGGAAAATTAGGGGCTTTTATACATGTCTCGCATTAGCTATTGTGGGGTGTAGCATATAATAGCAACGATGATCATAACAACATCAACAACAACAACAATTATGTTGCTATAAAAAAGTAACTTTTATTTTCAACTAGAGTGTCCATCGTTGAGATGGACGGCTCTTGTCGTGCGACACATGGATAGATAAATTGACTTCTATTGTTAGCTTCTTATTTGTCACGATTGTAACGCTTTTTGTACTAATATTCCATTCATTCCCTGTTGTTTTGCAGCATGCAATGACCCTTGAGCATCTAAACCCGTGGTTTTTTCCCGTCCCTTCAAATTTCTGCAGCATTCTTCCTGGTTCCAACCATGACTTTACGAGTCAAGCATACCGTGTTGTGCTATCTTCTCCTATGGTATACTGTCTTATCTCAAGAGGAAACTTGCATATTCAGTATGGATTCGTAACTTGAGGAATTTTTGTTTTGTATCGACCTCTTTTATGCTAGTCAGTTTATGTATTGTTATCCATTCCTCGCTACTTTTAAACCGCTTCGCCTCTGCTTCCTCTAGATGCTGATGTAGTCGGATATTTCACTCTTGTATGATTTAACTTCTAAGTAGCTAGTTATCTTTTGATATGAGCACATTCTCATTTTGTTATGCCTTGTTAGTTGATCTTGAATCATGCGAGTTCCTCAGCCTGTGCTCAAACCTTTCCTGGAATGTAATTGCGAACTGAAAATGTATAGTCGTTAAATGTTCACTGTGGTGATAGGCTGAAAGAGATTTAATTTCAAATGTGGATTCTCGACTTGTTGAGCAATATTAGTTAATAATTACCAACAAGGTGTTGGCTTAGTTGGTAGGGGGAGTTTGTTCCTCTCCTTATGATCTTGGGTTCAAGTCTTGTTGAGAGCACTCTAGAACTCAAATTCTGAATGCGCCAAGCCAATATGGGGAGTTTGAAAGATGGGCCGGGCACTACCTAATTGCTAAACTAAAAAAAAAAAGTTAATAATACGATATACACTTTATCATAGTAATGTGTGTGCATTTGAAGATCCTTTATTCCCCTAAAAAGTGAATTGAAAAGAATTTCCAACGTGGCTGTATTTTTCCTACATAAATTAAGCATTCATTATTCTTTTTGACATAATGTGAGAGCAAAAGCAATGACGACATTTCTCATCTAACAAAGAGCTTTTAATTGTTTTCCAGTCAAAATATTTTTGTCAATATTCAGTATCACTAAGTGCCTTAAACTTGCAATTGTGGTGCCAAAACAAAGGCCTAAGGTATGTTGGATTCCTTGAATATGATACTTGTCCTATTTGAAGTGCAGATGCCTGATGTAGTTGTTGAGTATGATATGTCAAGACGTACTTTCTCCACCATCCAACAGGATGAAGTGAGGCGTGTTTCAGCTGACATTGGATCGTCTACCACGGACTATGTCAAAAACTTTGTCAGCCCTATAAATGTAGAGAACATTAAGGAGGAACCCAACGAGAACAGTGCAATGCAGGGTTGGAAGGACTTCTCAGATTTGTACTGCTGTGAAAGGAAGGATGTTATTTCCCATGATGGTGTCAGGATTCCTTTGACCATTCTTTACTCTAAAACATTGTGGCAGAAGGGAAAGTGTCCAGGCCTTTTGCATGGATATGGAGCATATGGTGAAGTTCTAGATATAAGCTGGTGTCCAAATCGTCTGAGTCTACTTAACCGTGGTTGGGTTGTTGCTTTTGCTGATGTGAGGTTGGTTCAACCAGATTTTGTTCATCGATTGTCTTTTCTGATACATATCCATTCGGAGCAACAGCTCTTGTCAGGATTGTCGACTTGGCTAGTCTAAATGATTTTGAAGGTTTAAATTTTCTCCCTGGCATAAACATTATGGCTGGTCTGTTGATTATATCAGATGTGCTGGTTTATGCCAATCAAAGTACTAGACAAGGCACGGCGACTAGCCGTCCTAGAAAATTGTGAAAGAGGATATTTTTTCCTATAATAGATAAAGGGAAAAAGGAAAATTTGAGGAATAAGAACTCTTTCAAAGTTAATTACTGCCTTTGTTATCTGCCGAAATTTATATTTAGGGTTAGGGATAACAAATGTAGTCTGCTCAGTCTATTTATAATCTGTTGTAGTCCAGGCTATGATTCTCAGTAAGTTAGCTGGCATCTGAATGATATACTTAACAATTGCGTTTTGTCACATATTGTAGTTTAATATATCTTTTGAATACCATTTCCTATGTCGCAGAGGCGGGGGTGGTGTTAATTCCATGTGGCATACTTCTGGCCGTGGGGCATACAAGCAGAACTCTATTCATGACTTTGCATCATGTGCTAAGTACCTTGTTCATGAGGGTTATGTTCGTGATGATCAGCTTTGTTCTATAGGACATAGCGCGGGCTGTCTTCTTGTGGGGGCTGCTATAAATATGTATCCAGGTCTCTTTCATGCTGCAATTATGAAGGTAAGCACTTTCCATTGCGGTTTGCAAATCATACATCTAGTCTATTGTGTTTTCTATGTCTACAATGGTTTATGCACATTGCTTTTGGTTTCAAAGTTCCTTGTTTAGAATTCCTGAAGAGAAATTAGTGAATTCTAGGTGAGTTATGGACTTCAGATGACTCTACCAATATTTATCTTTTCGTTGTTCGTGGAAGCATCAGTTTCCCCTTATAGACATAGTTCTTCAAACAATGGCAGCAAAGGTTAAACATCATTATGTATGATTCGTAATCCTGTCACCTGCTGCAGCAGCTTCACGATTTTAAATCTTCTTCTTGAGTAATCATCTCTTGATCTGCTTCAAACTGGAAAGAAATTCTGCCGAACGCTGCTCATTGTGCAAGTTTGAGTACTCAGATCATGCTGAACCTTTGCTTTTGATTATTTCGGAGCAATGACACCAAGATAATGTGCCCCAGGTACCTTTTCTCGATATATGCAATACGTTGTTGGATCCTACTATGCCGCTTTCCATATTGGACCATGAAGAGTTTGGAGATCCTCGTATCTTGCCGCAATTTGAGTCCATCATGAGTTATGCACCTTATGATAACATTCGGGAAGGCGGATGTCATCCATCAACCCTTGTTTCAGCATCATTTCTTGATTCAAGGTAGCATATCTTCATTATTGTACTTTTTTTTGGTCGGAATATCTTCGTTATTGTACAAATGCATTTTGTTCGCGATTCATAGGCTTGATGTGGCTTTCTTTGATTTTGTTGATCCAGGGTTGGAGTGTGGGAAGCTGCAAAGTGGGTGGCTAAAGTGAGAGAAGTTGGGTGCTCACGCTGTTCACATTCAGTAATATTGAGTACAAATATGAGTGCAGGACATTTTGGTGAAGGGGGACACTATAGGCATCTCGAGGAAACGGCTTTTGACTACGCATTTCTTATGAAAGTTACTGGGGCTTTCAACAAGTGATTTTGTAAGGCTTGAAAAGTCAATCCTATTGGTGAGTGAAAACAATGAGTTCAGGTTTGCGCTCAACTAACAAATTCCTGCTTGACGCTGTTCCTCCGTTTATCACTGGCGTTAAGGGACTGGTGCATGCTGTTACGGGGTTTTGGCACTAGGGTAAGCTACCCTCTCCTAGTCAGTTCTTTTTATGTTATGTCTATTTGATTGTTTCATTCATGTGAATTATTTTCCTTCTAGGAAAAATTTTCACTTAAGTATATTCTTACTGGAAAAACTTCTCTGGCTAACATTTCTTGATATTCTGTGTATGCATGAAAGATCTTCCATTTTAACAAGTTATATTGGGACGGTGGGAGCGCAGAATAGGAAGCCCTGAGTTCTTTGTTAACTGAAGCTTATGATTCGATCAGTTGATTGTCACAATGCATGTGAAGACACCCGGGAATTCCAGTCCCTTGCCCGAGCTTCAGTACGTAGGGCTGCTTGACATGCAGTCACCTGGAGCTTCTGAACCGTTGCCCGCCCTTCATGTGCTGGGAAGTAGGATTGCCATCTTTGCACGCCTATCGAATCTTCGAAGCCTGTTGTCCTTTACGTATTAATTTATATGCGGGATTACAGGCCTCAAATCTCGGACCCGTTCTTGGTCTGAACTTTGTTCCGAGTCTGTTTCATAAGTTACACAGTTGCATGCTAGTCCTACATGTACTAATGCACCCATCAACTTTTGGCCCGGGGAACATTCGCAATCCTTAAGGCTGTTCATTTTTTCCTCCTTGCTCCTCGTTGCTCTAATTTGCACTTTGTTGTCCAAGCTGCGACTGCAATTACAGGGACGGTTGATTTTCAGTTGCTAAATCAACTGGGTATCGTTTTTCCGTTTCCCGTACCCCTTTGCTGGACTGGCGGTGGCTAATATGTTTTCTTGTTCGTCCCCGCAAAGGAGAGCTGCATTTAGCATACTTATCTTGTCACCGCCCATCGCCGGAGCTCTCTCGTCAAAAATTGAATTACAGTAAAGATCGAGCGTGAAGGGCCAAGAGAGGGGGGGAGCTACAGTAAAGATCGAAAATGAACTTGATAATACGAAAATTCTCGGTTTTGGAACTCTTGACTCGAGTCGAGTCCGAGTCCATCCTTTGTCGCCTTCTTCTTTAAAACGCTAATTGAACTCTCGTGTGTTACTCTTTTTTTCTTTATTTTGATGTGGGCCAATAAGAACTTCTATAGCAATTGTATTATACAAAATCGTGATCTTGCGCGGCCCGTCGCCCAGACCAAGCAAGGGCGTCACGGGCATCCTGGCTTCGCTTGTCACCATCGAGGATGTCACGGCCCTCTTCCATGGCTGGTGAGGGTCGGTCAGCGGCCCTTACACATGCGAGGGCCAAAAATAAGAATAAAAAAGAACATTAAAGAAAAAAAGAAAAAGAAAATTATTATTAAAAAATATTTACGTCAGCGCTGATCATGTCATGTCAAATGGTTGATATTCACTAAGTAATTTTCGGTCAAAATTGACCGGACAGACTCAATTGATACCCATGCAAAAAGGTTTAAGACTAAAATGATTTAATTAAAAATTTTATCATTGAATCGGTACTAATATAAAAGGTTTAGGATTTTTTTTTTTTGGGTACTTTTCCAACCAATTTGACAACCGATCCGACGAATGTGAGGGAGAAAATGGGTGAATGGACCTATTCTCCTCTTCACTAGAGCCAGGGCCGGGCGCACCCCGCCAGTTCAAGTCAAATGTTAATCATCGGACGCATCATCGTTATTATCAAATGCCATCAAATCCGGTAAAAATTGTGGATCGATAAAAGGAGCAGGCAGTTTGTCTTTCTTGTTCTACGAAAAATCCCAAAGTATACCCCAATAAATCAGTTGATGCCTCGAGCTCCTATTTTTTCAACAGTATACCCCCGACCGGCCCTACTCCAACAACTCGGCTTTGGTTTTCGAATGACCGTGGTTCACTCGTGTATCTATACACTGGTAGATACGGAAGGGATACGTATGGCTCCTCTCGTTTCCTTACAATGCAAAAGACAGTTGCTTGACAAGCATGCACGAATTGGTTAAGAACTTAAACGAACGTCCGACTGCTTCACCTCTACCTGAACAGCTCCCACCACTTTATATGCACGCTCGTTCGCCATTAGTTTCACTGTCCCATTTTTAGTGAGATGTTCTGCAGAATGTGGGTCTAATAGCCGTTCATACAGGCTCCTCGGCGACTGTTGTTTATCTTTATAGCGAACTGCATTCAACCAAGAACGACCATATGTAGCACACATCATGGAATTATATCTCTGAACCATTAGCCACATCAAACAGTGAGGATCCGACGCCATATCAGATCAAGAATATCCACAAGAGATGACAAGACGGTATCCTCCCCCCTAGAAGAAAGAAAGTAAGGGGGAAAAGAAAAACAAGAGCCGGAGAGAGAGAAGAGGTCAAATGGAAACAAAATAAAGTAGTAAAAATGGATGGAAGGAATATCTAACTTATCATGTCTTCTGGCGCTTCTGCACCTGATCCAACCCTTCTTCACCTCTTGCATCTGTAACATGGGCCATCGTTGAATTGCCAGGATTGGGACTACCGTGATCCTGAGGAGCAAACCAGAAAATTTAGGAAACAAAAGGCAGAACCAGAAGGAAGGACAGGCAAGACAGAGAGAATGAGAGTGAGATCGCTAAGGCAAGTGAAGGTGACAAGACAAGCATAACCACGAGTGTGAAGGGAAAAGAACCGAGTCTATTGCCCGCATCGTACCATGGGAATGGAAGTTCCAGGCCCAAGCCCTCCTCTATCCGCCCGCTTTCCAAGGTCAATCTGGACTGAGATTCTGGCCTGTGATAGATCCACACCGGCGGTTTGTAGTGCATTTGTCAGTGAATTTAATAACCTGCAGATTGCATTATAGAATTCGAAATTTTGAACCCATAAATCTAAATCCAAGAAGATGGTGCTATTACGGTATGCAAAAGAATCAGCCTCAACTCAGCTGATAATGATATGATTAGAACATTCAGCTGCTATGGAGTAACAATACCACTTCAGATGAGTGAGCAGAGAAATAAGTTTTGGTTGTCTAATTGACATACAACTGAGCGAATACAAAAAACACCAAATAAGAAGGATCAAGGTTTGGCAAAATAAAATAAAACATCATAATTATATAGCTCAAGAGTACTGCTCTAATAATCAACAAATAATGTAATTCAGATAAAGTACTCACTTCTAGTTCAAGTCAGCGCAATTGCAAGCTCATAATGAATAAAGCACAAATTTGATGCCTAAAAGAGAAGTTAGAAGCAATTGCATAGGAACATTTGAAATTAACCAGGACAAAGAATAGTGCACATACTCCAAATGTAAAATGCAAAAGCAACAGCCCATATCAAATATCGCATATATTTCATACATAGAAATTAAAAAACCTAATAACGGGATTGCATAAAATGTCAGTCATCATAAACCTAAATTTCCAAGAGGTCTCTTTGATAAAATCTCAACATCAACAACATTGGGAAATTAAGAGAATTGGAAGAACAAATTGTAGAAGATTTCTTTTATGCGGGTTGCTTGCTTGTAGGATTTGAAGAGGGAAAACTGATCATGAAGAGAAACAAATATTCAACAGTTTCTTGACATGAAGAGGCAAAGCTGATCATGAGAACCAAAAAAACCTACCACCTTGGAAATCACTGTGCTGAGAAAAGCGACGTATTGATATAGCGGGAAGATAAGACCCATCTTTGATAACTTAAACACATAGATAAAAGACAGATCCATACTCACCCTTGAGAGTAAACACTTGAAATGCTGATTGTCCCCCCTTCAATAGTCAGATCTTCCTGCTGATCAGGCGCCGTGTCTGCAGTGCACTCTGTCGGTTGAGCATCTGGAAATGGTCTCTGAAGATGATTGGAAATCAAATCATCACTTCGGACCGAAACAGGTACGGGAACAGCGACGTGCATTGCCTGTTTAGCTACCTCCGATTGCTGAACCATGAATTTGCTTGTGAGATCTCTTCCAGGATCAATTTCTGGTGTATTCTGTGAGCTTGCAAGCATGTTTGAGGTTGTGCCAGTGCTAGTTTCCTCCAACTTTCCAGGATAAGAAGACACAGGACCAGAACCATTTTTCATGGCTTGAGGTGGGCTGACAACACTTTGAACGCGCCAATGGCTATTTCTCTGCTTTGAGGAAGAACCAAAAGTTACCGAGAGGAGTCCACGCAGTAAGCAAATTAAAACACACGTGGTCATAATTGAAAACAAAATTTCATATATGTTGATGTGCTGCTTTTTCACACAACAGTGTGAAAAGACTGATTACTGAATATTCAACACATAGTTCAGGAAATAATTTCCACTTCTGACATTCTGCTTCTGGAGTAGTACACTTCCGGTAACTTTTCTCGTTGCATTGTGTGGCAATGAGCAAGATGAAAAGCAGTCCCTCTAATTTAACGAAATATATTATCAAGAAACCATATCAAAAGCTGCCTTGCAGAAATTCAATAAATGATGCAGTTAATGGAGACAACTCGAAGAATGGGCATGAAACCTCAACTATTAAACTTACCCATAAGAAAAATCATAACTCGAGTTCAAAGAGAAAATTTTTCATAAAGGAAAAACTTTCCAGAATGAGGTGCATCAACAGATGCCCCTCACGTTTGTCTTATAGAACTATAAGGCCCACAACCAACTGTCCACAGTAATTGGTGCAGGATCCTAATTGTGGTAGCGAAGATATACAAGTCTTAACAAAGAAGTGACAGAAAACAGAAGAGTGAACACACAGAAGGCATATCCAGATAATAATATATATCAAAACAGAACACCATGACGAAGCACACTGAAGGAACACACACCAGCCCACATTTTTTATATTTGGTTAAATACAAGAGCGAGAACAGTGACTGACCCACGGCATCAACTTGGTGGGCTCTGAACTCCAACCCTGGTAGGAGTCTTCATACTTATGTAACTTTTCCTGTAAATAGCGGACGTAGTCAATTACCTGCAGGCAGTGAGAACCAACCAATTAGGCAAACCATATTAAGGAACCACAAGCAATGGGAATTCTTCCAGAACTCGATTTACCTCTAACAAAAAAGACGCTGTATCTCTCTTTTGGTCACTATGGGGTATGAGATCTCTCAATATCTGAAATCTGAAACCAAAGATCCATCATGAAAATATGGCTCCCTATCGATCCGAAAGTTATCATTCATTCATGGTAAGCTACTTGTATGTCATGGGATAGTAGATGAGCTGACAATAAATCCTGATGGAGTAAAAAGGAAGAGAGAAGAAAACAATACTCTTTTTTTTGGGGGTCAAAGAAACAATACTTGATAAGGCAAAGAATTTTGAATGTCACAGAAAAGTAGGACCAAGATTATGTCCTCCCTCTTTCTGTGCATAACAATAGAACTTCATTTGCTATCACCAACCGAACACAGTGCATCATGGTCAAGCTGTTGGCAAGACCACGAGGCTACAAGGCTCTCATAAAATTCACCATCGGAGGTTGATCATACACAACATAATCAAATCGAGCACCCTGATAAGGATGCAAAAGGACATACCTCTCATTGATTTTGCTCCTCCTCCGTTGCTCCGTGACCGAATGCTTTGATCTTATGGCATTCGCTTTATCGCTGCTCTTATCTGCAGTTCAAATTGCAAATCTCCACATCAGAGTGGGACCAATACCGCTTACTAGAACTACAATTCAGCAACGAACCAAACTCAAAATGTCAATATATCCAAAAGTGGCCATAAAAAAAAAATATTTCCAGCAAGCGAAGTGAAAAATGAAACGCACATCTCCAAAAGGCCCAAAGTTTAGCCATTTCCGGATCAACAAGTCATTAACAACGCATACCGAGTTACTGGGTCCGAAAACTGTGGAACAAGCAAGCGTCTACTAGCACGTTGAACAAGAAATTACCGTCCCCCGAAAAATTTATCCAACTGGGGAGCGAAAATCCCAAAACAGGTAGCGTAGCGACACGATCGGAAAAGCCCGTACCTTTGGGATTCGCACTGTTGCTACTGTTCGAAACGTTAGAGGAAGGGCCATCTTTCTTGGAATTGAGATCTTCCTCCTCGTACTCTTCGTAATCCTGGCTTCCTTTGCCCGATCTCATCCTCCCACCGAGCTCGAATTCGCTGGAGCCACGCAGAAACAAAAAGAAAAAACTTCCACCGCCGTGATATCAATGAAATTGATGTATCGACGAAGACACACAGACACACAGTCACACACACACACACACACACAGAGGGTTCGATAGGTACAAGAAATGGGGCTCTTGCGCACGCTGTTGGGACAGCAACTGTTAGCACGAAAAATGCGTTGCAGGAGCCATGACTGGGTTTGTCTATAGAAGTGGGTATTGGGGGGAGGAGGGAGGAGGGAGGAGGGAGAGAGGAAGGTGGTGGAGCGGCGATAAGGTGCGGGTGAGCTCACGCGGTGCCTGTGAGCTCACAGAGGTTTTTGGGGGAAAAAGAGTTCTCTTTTTTCACGTTTTCTGTCGCACAAACTTTCGACAATCAATCGAAAAGAATTTACTTTGCCATCCCGAGACATTCACAAAAGTCATTTCTTTCTTTTTTTTCTTTTTTTCCTTTCTCGCTATGCTCAGAATATTTTCGAGCGCAGCCGGTCGACGCGTCGCGCCGCGAAGGCGTGCCGAGAAGCCGCCCCAAGAGGATGGGGCTCCAGCTTCATATCGCAATTGGGCATGTGTGTGTGTGTGTCAAACGATTGTTTCTCCATCTCTAATCTAATCGGTCGTCCAAAAGAAAAAATAATAATAATCGTGCCATGGATGGTGGCTCTCCGACGCCCCAGCGTTATCCCATTAGGTATCGGTCCTAACTAACTCGATAATTTTCCGGAAAAAAAGAATGGCCAAAATGATACGTCATTCGAATTTTATATCGTTGAGTATGTTATGTAGTTGTTCGTGGAGTGTCGCGCTCAATATGGTATGTATGGCGACCCTATGCGTTAGTCATGGTTCATTGCAAAGAATAATTTAAAACAAGAGAGGCTTTCTTAAATTTGAAATGGTAAGTGGAATTGGCGGGTATGAGCATACGGTTGGCATTTCTTTTATAAGAATTGTTTTTATCTTGTTTGTAATCGATAGCTAAAGGTGGTTGACCATAATTAGCAGGATTTTATTGAAAAGAAATTTCAAGTGCCTCGTCACGTAACTAAACGAGAAATTTTCATCACTTTATATCGGGTCGGTACGTTTCGTGAAAAAATGAATCGTTTGAAAAAAAATATGTATATTATGAAGTCCTTTGTCGATGAAGATCGCCAAGAGAAAACTCAAATCCGAACCCGTCAACATATCCATTAAAAGCTTGAGCCTGAGTTATGGGTTAGTCATGAATATATTAACCGCTCCAGTCCACACCGATTATCCGATGTGAGATTTCTCTAACTCAACCCAGTCACACGTGCATTCTAAAAAAAAAAAACGGTTATATTTTTCAAGAAAGACCGGTTATATCACTTGGAATAATTAACTAAAAAATGATGTATTCATTATCAACAACCGTATATGCTCAGTTTTTTTTTTTTTTTGGTTCCGTAGAGAATGAAAGTAGTTTTCCGTTTCTACATTTACATAAGTGGTACAGACGAGGAACTGAAAAAACTTCAATTGCATCACATGATCCACTGAACAGATTTATACGAATCATTGGCGTTTCATTAATTTAACTTGCACTTTCAATTCGAGCAACAAAAATAGAAAGAGTGGTATATCTTGTCGGGTCCTGTTGCCGGCAGGAATTGGTGGGCCATGTGCGCTGCGCATTTTCACATGGGACGACAACATTTTTTACGTGGCCGGTGTTCCACTTCCATGAAGGATCATGTAACGTACTTCGGTTTCCCAGAGTCGCTTGCTGTCTACACATAAATATTCTGCCAAATCCTTTTGGAACCAGATCCTTCGTGTGGGGAAAAAGAAGATGGCAACCTCCCGCCGACGCGGTTCATATATGCCGCCACGGCCGCTCGGCTAAGTTTATGCACTCGTCGTACCGGTAGCAGTCCACGAGATGGTCGATCGTCAACCCCGCGGCCTGCATGAAGGAGTACACGATCACCGGGCCGACGAGACGGAACCCTCGCCTCTGTAGGTCTTTGCTTATGACCTCCGCCTTGGGAGTCCGGAGAGGGACGTTCCTCGGGTGCTTGAACCGGTTGATCGTCGGCTTGTGGTTCACGTAGCTCCACATGTAGTTGCTGAACGATCCGAATTCGCTCACGACCTGCATTAGCTCCAGCCGTATGTCCGGCTAATTAATCCGATAATCCGTATAAATGTGAACCGGCAAAAGCACGTGAGCGTGACGAATGTAAAGATGTTCTTCAAATTGCTTGCCTTCAATATGCATTTGGCATTGTCTATTATGCACCTTACTCTGCTCTCTGCTAACATCATTGCCTTGTTGGAGGATATTTCTTCAACCTCAGCATCTCCCATTTTTGCAACAGAGTTAGGATCAAATTCAGCAAAAGCTTCTCTGCATCAGCGACACGATAATTGCTCAGTGTGGTTGAATTTGAGGACCATAACGAGCTAATACTCGACGATCATTACCTGTATAATTGCTTTCTCTTCAAAATTTCTGTCCAATTGTAGTCCATCAGCATGCCCGACATCGCGAGTAGCTCGAAGAGCTGACTGCATAGCGTAGGGTGCCACGATAATCAGCGTAACGAAAAAAAATGTTAGCCGGCAATGGAATCGACAATCGGAGACAGGCTCGACATACCGATCGTCGTAAACCGGGACTCCCCAGCACTCGTCGTGAAACGACACGTAAATTTCATCTGTATCCAAAGCATATTTGTCATTCAAAATTTTTAATTACCTCTGAATCTTGCATACTCCCTATCATCTCTCTCAGACGGATGCATATATTCAACACCGTGAAGTAGGTGCAAGAGAATATATTAGAACGACCTGTTGGTGTTTGGTATCTTGTCTAGATTTAAGACGAGTCATTATGAAACATTGACAAAATTTAAGATGCTACACGGTGGGTGGCATGTTGCAACGACGTTGCAATATTCATGTCAAGATGAGGGTTACAAGACAACAGCTAGAACAGTGCTTTGTAAAGAAGGCCGGACAACTCTAAATTTGTGGCAAGTTGTCGATTTTATTACAAGGTTGACCATCACTTTCCTCTGTGCAGTTGATTACTCATCTCTAACGACCACGAGCTGCTCTTTCTTTGAAACGTCCTGGGAACCACGCCAAGGTAAAAAATGATAGTTATCATAATAGAAACATTGCCTTCCGACTCCCTGCACTTTGGTATAGCTTATCATCTATGCCAAAAGCTTAGACTTTGCCTACAGGAATGGTGTTTTGTCATATCCCATTTTCGCGCTCTCCGTAAGGCAGGTTCAGTTCAGGCGTACACGAAGAGGGTTGTGCTGCTTAGTCGATAATGAGTGATTAGCAGACCAAATCTACGTCTCGGAAGTACAGAGATCAGGAAATAGCGTAATAAGCGACGACTAATGGGGAGAAGAAAGAGGTCTTTGAATTAGGATATCACCGATGTAATGAACTCCTCCAAAACACACAGTATTGCATTAAGGTTTTCATTTAGTAAATGGTGACAATGAGTATTAAGTTAGGCATGCAAAGCTGATCTCTTCTCATGCATTATCTTTGATGGCAGCAGGGAGTCCGTGTTAACACGTAACATGAGCAATGTCAATGTCTCATCAAAGTAAAAAGCTTAAAAACTTCACTGGTCTATCAGGTGCGTTCTCATGAGCAATGTGGCACGAAAACATACCGCTGCTCTTTGTAATCCAGTTACATCTCCTCACCTCCCCACCGTCACTTGGAGTCGGACTTCCAGGCTGGATGTTCGGGTTCTGTGCTGACCGAACGTTCCTAGTGAACGGCGTAGTAACCCCTGGTCTTCTCTCTGGTGGGCGGATGAGGCGTAGCGCCAATGATATTTTGTGATCCAGTGGGGAAATGGGCTCCGTGAGGGACGAGTCGTTGGAGTTCTGGGACAAGGACAAGGACAGGGACGAGAGCGAGAGGGACGAGTTGCTTCGGTTGAGGCCGATTGGGTATATCTTCTTCAGGTGCCTGGACAAGAAGCTTTGGCTTGACTTGTCCTTCTCATTGAGATATCTGTTCGTCTCCAGAACATTTTTCCTCACACTAGCTCTAGACATTGTTCTGATGGGATAAGGAAAGTATCTGGGTGGGTTATCAATGAGGACTTATAAAGGCCTAGGGGGGATTTTAAGTGAAGGAAGAAAGATGGGTTGCAAAAATCAGCACATGAGCAGGTTGGTGAAGGGTAGGTTTCCTTGTGAATGAACCCTTTCTGCTACTTAAATTTCAAGCAAAATTAACATAGCCAGAGGATGCTGCGGAACCTGGATTTAGACTGAATCGAGACTCGCCAACCATTGCACCTCCGCTATGGTTGAAGATTCTAAAGATCACAAAAGAAAATGAAGAAATGAATGCACGACATCTGACCTCTTAAGTTCGAATGATGTCATGCCGTCGATGAGATAACAGTACTACTAATACGTATTTGAAGATGTCAGCTTTCTTTTGCTGCTACGGTTCGTCAGCTTGGCACCTGCAGTGATTGATTATTGAATTACAATCACGGTATAAACATCAAGGTTTAACCTTTTGATTGCATGATATTGTCGTTTATTTTTGCATCCTTGCTCGTTTAATGTAATGCTTCATCGATTTAGTGTGCCGTCGAACGCCTTATGGCTACAATTTTTGGTTCCTCGGGTCACAATGCACCATTCGCCCATTTGGGTTTGAATTGCCGGCTCGTTATTGTCCAGACCGAGATAGAGTAATAGTTAAGAGGGTGAAGAAGATAATGAAACCAAAGGTGAAAGACGCAAGGTGTGGGGGTTGCAGAATTTAGGTGCAGTGTTAACTGCAGTTCCATTGTTCCAATATGACAGGTGAAGTTTAGTAAAGGAGATATATTTAGTTGCCTTGTTTGTCTCAATGCAAGTGAACTGGGTCCATTTTGAATTCTTAACCCCTACTCATGAATTCAAATTTCCACAAAGGATTGAGGGATGCCTTTTGCCTGCACAGATAAAGAAATCTCATCCATCAGCATTGTTTCCTAGATTCCCTCCCACTGTCAACCATTTGATCGCGACGGGCTTCAGGAACGAATGGTCTGCAAAACCCCGAACGTCGGCAGAAGCCGGAGCCATAAATCAGAGGGCGGCGTTGCGCGTGAATTTTCCGGTTCTCTTGCGCGGCAGAATTTCGCGTGGCGACCATAAGCGAACGAACATTTCTGCACTTGGCGTCGAACTTTAGGAGAAGGCAAATGACTGCTGAGAAGGGGAACCAAGGCTTGTTCGTTGGGCTAAATGCCCCGTTCTTTTTCCTGCGATCACGCATTACCCACTTGAAGATTTTCAGGGTTGATGATCCATTGTGCATCCGGGGCAAACTCGACCCGATTGGGCCTCGTCAAAAGTGAGTGTTGATTGAGATAGAAAGAAAACGTGACGACAGCCGCAGCTCCACCTTCCTCCAGCGAATTCCTCGTTTGACCGGCTTGCGGCTCTGCTCGACGCACTTTGACACACCACGGACAATAAAAAAGGTTCTCCGGGCATGGATTTTGGGACCCTTCGAGGCCCAACTCGGTTGGAGCTTTAGGGAATGAAATTGACCGAATTACGGCTAGGAGTGTCGATGGATCGGGTTGGATCAATTCGATATTGTTGATTGCCCTAAATGTGTATTAGAAGTCTCTTACGTCGAATGGTCGATTGCAGGTTATTTTACTACTCTTATTTTGATAGACCGATATTCCCAAATTACAAAGATGCGACATCATGGAGTGGTCTTTCCCCAATTACTCTTATGTCGGCTTGCTGTCCACGTTTTTATCCCATTTCTGCTGAATAATCAAAGACATAGCTGTTTGGGAACTAGGCTAGACCAATGGTTCCAATCCGTATCAGTGTTCCACCTAAACCGGACCGGTCCAACTCCGGAGCTCGACCGGGACCAGATCGAACTGGTTCAGTTCCGGTTCTAGGGTGAACGGACCCAACTTGAAAATTAATCACCCCTATCTTAGATGGCACCTAACTTCTGATGCTATCTCATCGGTTCGGCTTCGGCTTCCTTCTACTCTGTAAATTTATTTTTTCAACCTATTGGGGTTATCAAACACACACAAAGGCTGGAAGTAGAAATTGGTCTTTCCTACTTCCAGCCTTGCTCGTCCATCTACCCGAATCCATTTCATTCGAGCGAAGCAGCGCGCAAGATCATCGCAACATTTCGGCGCCATTCAGCTACTGCCGCGCCGCCCCATGAATATAGGGGAGCCCCAGCTCAATAAGGTTACTCCTTCTTTTGATAGGGATAAATATGTGAACCGGAAGTAATAAAAATTGTCGTAAAAGTGCAGTCGAGTCCTTAATTGTTCAAAAGGTGCAATCAAGTCCTAAAAATTGTCGAATTGGTATAATCGATTCTTTCTGTTAATGCTGTCCGACTTGGCTAACGGGAAAATGTTATTAACACGTGAAACTGAAGCGGCATTTTTTTTAAAATTATCTTTTGAAAGATAGATGCTCGTCTAGCATGTTCTTCCTTGCGCAAATGTGAATGGATCGTCTACCCTTTCCTCAGAAGGCCAGGCCCTACTCTTGGAATCCGAGCCGTCCGTATTATGAATGGACGGCCCAGATTATTACTAAAAAAACAAAAAATTGCCCCTACAAAAGGAGATCTGGGCCGTCCGTCTAAAAACGGACGGCCCGGATCTCAAGGGCAGGCGTCTGCCCTTCCAAGGGAATGGCAGACGATCCGGATCCCACGCAAATACCACCGTAGCACTCTTCGTCATTCTCGTCCCTTGTCGTCTCACCGTCTTGGAATGAAAGCATCTTATCATACAAAATAATTAAGCCCCCTCAAATTCAACACAGAATGTCCACTGCACTACATTTTCGAGCATGGAAACGTTGTTTTTTTTTCAAGAAGGATAATGACTTGGAGAAGATTTGCCAAAACTCCCTCCATGCGTTGTTTATTTCAAAGAATAGCCTGACCAAGAGCATTTTCGTCATTTTCTTTTTTTTTTTCTTTTTTTTTTCTGTTTCCTTTTTTATCCTTTGTTTTGACCGATGAGGCGAGATGTCCCTCACGGCCGTCCTTCATTATCTCCCTCTTTCTCTTGGCTTCAAAGCTCTCTTCCAAACCTCAAGTGATAGCACAACCCCGTCGACGTTTTCCCAGGGCTTGGACTAACCAACAGTGGATACCGAAACTAAATTCCCATACCTCAATGACGGAGGTATCTTCGACAATCGCGAGGGCAACCTCGCCCTCCCTAGGCAAGGGTCGCCTCACCTGTGGCCGTCGAGGTAAGGCCGCCCTTGACGATCGCTCCCAAGCCAGGCAAAGGAAAGGAAGAAATGGAAAAAGGAAAAGAGAAACTAAAAAAGGAAAAAAGAAGAAGAAGAAAAACTTAAAATATGAAATGACAAAAATGTCATTCGCCAGGTCTTTCTTTAAAACAAATAGAGTACTTCAGGTCATTATTTGAAAGAAGATTCACTTCAGTCCTTTATTTGAGAAAATGAGAGTATTTCGGGCTTTTATTTTTTTTTTTTTTTAAATTTCCGTACCAATCAATCATATCCGTTCCTGCCGACTCTCTCCTTCTATTTCTCTTCATAGAGCCAGCTCGCTTCACTCCTGTCGATGGAGGATATAAATCTGACTTCATTGCCTTCGGCCAAGCCTTTTCCGACTCAATCAAGTTCCAACACAGACAATCTCAAAGCTAGATCTAACTCCACCATGGTCGACTCGGCAAAGGACCCAATCTGGTTATGTGGCCTTCAACCAAGGCAGATTTTGGCTATGTCGACAAGGGTAGAGCCAAATTTGGCTCCACCAGGTTCGAGTTTGTTGTGGTTGTGGCCAGACTTTGGTAGAGTAGAGGATCGTAGATGACAATGAAAGTCAAGGATGACCTTGTCGGCGTGAGGGGACAACGCCACCCCCCGCATGTCTTAAGAAATTAATACCAAAAGTCACTTCAGCTTCTCCTGTTAGCCAAATCAGGCGGAGTTAACAGACTCCATTGCATTCGTTCGGGTAGTTTTAGAACTTGATTGACACCATTCAAAAGTTTCGGGATTTGATTGCACTTTGGCGACATGTTCTTCTCTTGCACTTATCTCTCAAGTAACAATGTCTGAGCCACACACGAAAATCGGATTGGTGTGATTAGATACATCAGGACAGTAGTGGAAAACATAACCTCGGTGTGAGAATCCTAGCCTGTGCAGAAAGACATTCAAGTTTTTGCTCGGTTGTCGAATCGCGTACGTGCCAGGAATTGACATAGATCATCCGAGACTATGTTCATACCGAGCCCTTCATGTGTCACTTGTATCCAAAGATGGTGAGACCGGCTAATAAAACGCGAAATGCTCCCCCCGACAGATCTAGCCATGAGTGGTGGTCCAAGTCCAAGATAAATTAAAGCTATGATGCAAGAGAAAGCAATCGAGAAGAAATGGTCAGGCGAGGTGCGTTGAGTGACTTGAACGGCAACTCACTATACTCAACGCTGACATGTTATTTTATGATTGCCGAGCTTTAAAGGGAAAATATAATTTTTATATACTTTTCAACCAACCTATACTTCTGTTGGCCCAAAAAAAAAAACATATGTATAATTGCTTCCAATTCTAAATGTTGCTAACCGATTTCTTAAGATTAAAATTAATTTCCAACTAAACTATCCGCAATACGGATTAGTATAAGTTTAAGAAGAGGTAAGTTGCAATCCATCAATCACCACTTGGTAAACATCTTCACCTGGCTGACAATATTTTGATGGAAATCGAGTGACGGCATACAAAGTAATTTTACTGATTACTAAATTAACATTTTCACCATTTAGTAACATGTTAAAAGGTAAGTATGTTTAAATAGTTAATGATTTTTGCATGTGATTTGATATATTTTCAACTGAAATAACCACATCACAAGTGTCAAAACTTTTGTACGGCACTTACTTGAGTACCATAACTTTTTGTTCGGCCACTTGAGTGATATAACTTAAAAACAAAAAAACATTCGCTTGAATGTGATAACTTTCAATCGGTCACTCAAGTGCCAAAATTTATTTAAATCGTTCGCCCAAATGCCGAAAATCCGGCGTGGCATAACACTTACGATGAACGTTTTTAAAAGGTTATGATACTCAAGTGATCGATTGAAAAATACATAGCACACAAAGTGACAAAAAAAATTATAGCACTCTAGTAAGCTCCATACATATGTTAGGCACTCAAGTGATAAAAACAAATTTTATGACACTTAAGCAAGCGTCGTACGAAAGTTATGATAATCGTGGCATCTTTTTTCCTCTTTTTTACTAGTATTCAATTCAATTTATTGGGAAGCAAGTAATTACAACAATCATTTTTTTCTCCGTGATCGATAAGTTTTTCATGTCGGATACGTATGTATATGCCTTCTAGTAGGGGAAATTACCAAAAAAGTCCTAAACCTTTTGCAGTTTTGCCAATTCAGTCCTAAACACTTTTTTGGCCGATTCAGTCCTAAACCTTTTGTAATTGTATCATTTAAGTCCATCCGGCGAATTTTGGCTGGCCGGCGCTGACATGGACGCCGGCCGGCTGGCTGGCGACCCAATATTTTAATATTATTTTTTTAATTTTTAATATAATTTTTAGGACTTTTTTTTCTTTTTTCTCCTTCCACCTCGTTCTTCCTCCTCCCTCCAGACCGCCACTCCTGCTGCTTCATCCTCTGCTCCGTCCTCCTTCCGTCGGCCGCCCGGTGATGGCCATGACTCAGCCCGGCGAGCTCGAGGCGGTTGGTCCCAGTGATCTCGAGCTTGCCCGAGGCCGGCGAGTGACGAACTCGCCAGATCCAGGTGAGCTCGAGCTCCGCCATGGCCGACGAGCTCAAGGCTTGCCAGATTAGCGAGCTCCGAGCTCCGCCGAAGCCATGAAAGAGCAGCGCGTAGCCACAGCGACGACGGTGGAGCATGAGGATGAGGAAGGTTGCGATTTTCTGCAAGAGGAAACCCAGGAGCTTCACCTTCGTTCTCCATCTCCAGAAATCAGAACAATGGACCCGGGAATCTGGCAAGCCAAGAAATCAGAAAATCGAGGCTCGCTTCACATTCGTTCTCCATTGCCATAAATTAGAACAATTGAAAGTTTCCCAGGCCCATCGTTCTGATTTTCTGCACTAGGAAAATCGAGGCTCGATTTTCTGCATCTTCGTCCGAGCCGAGGCTTGATTTTCTGCACGAGGAAACCCATGATATTGGATGCATACTCGGACCAAGAGAGATTACAACTGCCATTTGAGATGGTTTTATTATCCTAGCTCGAGCTCGGGCTCACCAGATCCAGTCGATCTCGGCCATGGCGTGGCACTCGAGCTCGCCAGATCGGCTAGCCTCGGCTCAGATGAAGCCGACAAGCTCCTGCCTCGCTGGCTTCGGCGGAGCTCGGAGCTCGCTAATCTGGCAAGCCTCGAGCTTGCCGGGCATGGCCGAGCTCGAGCTCACCTGGATCTGGCGAGTTCGTCACTCGCCGGCCTCGGGCGAGCCCGAGATCGCCGGGACCAGCCGCCTCGAGCTCGCCGGGCCGAGTCATGGCCATCACCGGGCGCCGACGGAAGAAGGACGGAGCGGAGGATGAAGCAGCAGGAGCGGCGGTCTGGAGGGAGGTGAAAAAAGAAAAAAGTCAAAAGTCCAAAAATTATATTAAAAATTAAAAAAATTAAAAAATAATATTAAAACATTGGATCGTCGGCCGATCGGCGTCCACGTCAGCGCCGGCCGACCAAAATTCGTCGGATGGACTTAAATGTCACAATTACAAAAGGTTTAGGACTGAATTGGCAAGAAAAAAAGATTTAGGACTGAATTGGCACAACTGCGAAAGGTTTAGGACTTTTTTGGTAATTTTCCCCTTCTAGTAGCGAGGGATGGCACTATTTTTCGTAGCTTTGCATAATGAATGGTAAATAGCGACCTATCTACGGTTAGCAACTTCTCGAAATCGAAAGTAATCTTCTATTGAAATTGTAAGCTCGACGCTTATAACAAATAGAAAACCGGCTTTTAGGATGTCAATGACAAACTAAGCTGTGGCGTGAATCGTTTTCCTCTACTATCTAAAAGACTAAAACTAGAGATAGGCAAAATTACATTTTGAATTAGAAAAAGGAAAAACCCTTTAGTACATGCGAAACTAAGGCTCGGCTCTAAGTTGTTAAAGAATAGTGGAATAGTGGCGTTGAGTTTCTCGACCCTTTGTCTTTTAGGATTAGTCAGTTCTATTTCTCGATGGGGAACATGGAAGTATAACTTAACAGTAGAGTGTTACCTTGATGTGGTGGAAATCATCATTTCGAGCCTAATTAGGATTTGTCTTTTAGGATTAGTCAGTTCTATTTCTCGATGGGGAACATGGAAGTATAACTTAGCAGTAGAGTGTTACCTTGATGTGGTGGAAATCATCATTTCGAGCCTAATTATCTCTAAAATTAATGCGAGTTTTTCTATTTTGAATTACTCCACCGACGTGATCAAATGAGAATGGATAAGAGGCCCGTGAGATTGACGTGATTGGGCAGGAATGGCTGTCTTTGTGGGAGCGAACTCCAGGCGAATATGGAAGCGCATGGATACATGTTATGCCTTAGAATGAAAGATTATGGTTTTCGAGGCGACGAGACTGTGTAATTAAACGAGTCATTAAAATAGCATCCAATGAAAAAAAATGAAAAAAAAATGGTCGTTAATATAAGAACTGAGAAATGAGAGGACATTCCTACTCTTGGGGAAAAATTTTGGGTGGGGCGGCCCTATGCGCCCCACCAGTCACTCTCTCTCCTCTCTCTCTCTCTCAGAGGAGAGAGAGTGACTGGTGGGGCGCATGGGGCCGCCCCACCCAAAATCTCCTCCTTTCTTCGTGGGCCTTTAGGACCACATTCGTGCTTTAATTTATTAATTGTTGGGTTTCGAAGGGAAGACGGGTCCCATCAACTCATCAATTGTAACGGCAATAAACTCTCTCTCTCTCTCCCTCCAACGTTTTTTCATTAAATTTCTAGAGCCATGTCGTAGCCAAATGTCATGTTTTGGGAACAGTTTGACTTTAGTTTCCATCTAATTCACATAAAAAAAAAATACTTTAACAAATATTTTTCATGTCCAGGAAAAGATTTTGATTTATTACCGATAATAAAATATTTTTCATTACCTAATTATTTCAAATAATAAATAAAAAATATTTTGACATAAATCGTTGTTGGTAATAAAAAATATTTTTTCTTCAAGTGATACGATTGATTATTTCTGAAAAAATACTTTTCGAATAATTTATTTTTCATAAAATCATTTGAACCTTGATACATTTAAGTAGGCATTAGCAAAATCAATTCTTCAGTTTAAGTAATTCGAGGTATATAGATTTTGACTTGGCTATTTTCCGACAGTGCCAATTTTTTTTTTTTGCACACCCTGTTTAATGTACGATGTCTTCGTCACTCCAAACGATTCGTACGCAATGTATTATGTGAATTATACATCGTCTTTTTCCATTTGAACCAATGTCCGATACCAAGCATTTATGAATTTTCTTTTTCTCATTCGAACCGAGTAAAGTTCATGTTCATTGATTGGTTTGATTAGATGAAAGTGGCGTGCTTTACCAATTTGTATACCCTAAAAGCTCCCAATAGATGTATGTTACCGCCCGATCGATGTGCATCGGAAATTGTAAAGGGTATTCCAATAATTTGGCTAATAAGTTAGTTCTTGGGATAAAAAAGAAGAAAAATAGTTAAAATCTAGTAAGACACTAGATTTTAATAAGTAGTGAAAGGGTGATGTGTATAATAGAGGCCATGACCAGTGATGCGTCGAAGAAAATTCATTTTGCGCCCTCTCAAGTGCAAATTGTAAGATATCTTACTTTGAGAATTACTATCACGACAGTCTCATTAAGGTCAGTTATTTCTGACCACAATCTCTCAATCAATGACGACTCTATGCAAAGCACGCGATGATGATATGTGAGTTTATGGTTGAAATTGTACCGTCCATGGCCATACGGTAAGGAAAGCATTTCTTTTTTTTACTTTATCCTGTCTTAATCTTTTAATTTTGGAAAATTGCGAGATTTATCAATTGATCTTTCTTTAATGAATGACAACCGGATATCATCATTCCTATGATTAGAATGAGAATCGGCCTGGGATATGTTGAAATATTTTATAAGCAGCATCTATGGAATCACTGAATGATTATAACAATTATACTATAATTGCAATTATAAAAGAGAGAAGAAAGAAATAGAATCATTTCTTGCCCAATTGCTGAGCTGGAAAATAGGGACGCATTGCTTTTCCAGCCAGCTCCGAAACAATTATTATGCCGGAAATCACTCCTCCTCCTTCAGACAAATATTCTCTCTCTGTCTGTCTGCACCAAAAAGTTCTCATTTTTCTCTTCTGCTCAATCCTCTGTCCTTTTCCATATGGATTGAAGCTGTCCACTCCGCTGGTTCAGAAACACAAACTCACTCAGGAATAGCAGACGTCAATCATGCTTCGTCTTCGCCCTTCGACTTTTCCAATCCAACCCAACTAGGATCGTAACCCCAGAAGCGCGCGTCCACACACTCTCTCTCTTTCTCTACATGTTTGCTTTTCTTGGTTTCGAGAATAAATGGGTTCGGCAACGTCGTCAATGGCGGCAAAGTTCGCCTTCTTCCCTCCGACGCCGCCGTCGTACAGTGTCTACGCGGACGCATTGACGGGGAGGCTGAGGATGAGCGATGTGAGCCAGAGAGACGACGTGGACGTGATGAAGCTGAGGACCAAGAGAGGGAACGAGATCATCGCCATGTATGTGAAGAACCCGTCGGCCTCCATGACCCTCCTCTATTCCCACGGGAACGCAGCCGATGTTGGCCAGATGTATCACATCTTCGTCGAGCTCAGCCTCCATCTGGGCGTCAATCTTCTTGGGTACGTCGAAAAGATTTCATCTTTTTGTCTTTACAGATAGAGAAGCGGACAAAAATTTCAGTGGGAAGTAAAGAGTTTCTTTTGCCAAATTCAGGTATGACTATTCAGGGTATGGGCAATCTTCGGGAAAGGTACGATTTTTGTCTTTCAGTGTAGAGTGCATGGTGATGTGATGGACTCATCTGTTTTTCCAAGAGGAAATAGTCGTCTTCCGAGTACGTCAAACCTTGTGATTTGTCTGTTATCAAATGATAGACAAGGGACTTTGACTTTGCAATTGCTTGTATGATCTACTATTCATCTGTTGCCACTATTGACATTTTGGTGGACAGATTTTCCAGCATTCCATTTCCATAGCCATTTTAAGTTACCCTTTCTGCTCAAAGCATAGGTCGACACAAGTATTGTAGTCCACTGGCGTGATGCTGAGTTGTAATGCAATTTCTCTTTGTTCTGCTGAGATTTATCGAGATCTGGATGCCCGTTGAGCTGATTCAGTTTAGTATATGTTGAATTAGCCAAGCGAGCAGGACACATATGCTGACATAGAGGCAGCTTACAAGTGCCTTCAAGAGACGTACGGGATGAAGGAGGAAGACGTAATATTGTACGGTCAGTCGGTTGGAAGTGGACCTACTCTAGAGCTTGCGATACGGTTGCCTTGTTTGAGGGCTGTAATTCTTCACAGTCCGATCTCGTCCGGTCTCCGAGTCATGTATCCCGTGAAGAGAACATTCTGGTTTGACATATATAAGGTTGCCTTTGTTGCGATTTGATTTCTTTTCTCAATTACTCGTAAAGACTAGTTTCAACTTGCCGAGATAGATCGCCTTGTCTCTTTGAGAGCTACTAATTTTACTCTGTTGCAGAATATTGACAAAATTCCTCTGGTTAACTGCCCAGTTCTGGTCATTCATGTGAGTTTTTACGGTGCTTTCAATTTGTTCAAATATTCATATCTACTCTCTTAGATAAGTACTCTCCAGTTTTATGATTTTTATCTTGTGGATATATCAAAGTCATCCGAACCTTGCCTGCAAATTAAACGGTGCGACATAGAGAGTGAGGAGCATTTTCTGTGTTCCTCTTATTTTCTGATGCGCTGTGGCAGTGAAAACAGACATGAATTCATGTGAATGACATCTTGCTGAAGCATTATGACTAACTTGCGTGTCTCGTTTTATATCTAGGGAACTGAAGACGATGTAGTAGATTTCTCCCATGGCAAGCAGTTGTGGGAGCAGTGCAAAGAAAAGTATGAACCACTATGGCTTAAAGGAGGGAGCCACTCTAATTTGGAGCTCTTCCCCGAGTACTTGAGGCATCTCAGGAAGTTTATAACCGCCATCGAGAAACTGCCTCGCGTACGCGATGTATCTGAACAAAGTATAGATAATTCTGAACTTCCTCTAATTGCCATTGAAGTGAATAGAGATAAGTCCAGGCTAAGCACCAATCATAGGGAGAAATCGAGGCCGAGCACTGGGCAGCAGGATAAGGCAAGGCTAAGCTTGGACAGCAGAGACAAGTCGAGATCCAGCACTGACAAGAGAGAAAAATCGAGAAGGAGTGTGGATCGGCTGCTGAAATCAAGAAACAGCACAGATCAGCCGGAGAAAGCTAGGAACAGCTTTGACCGGTTAGATTGATTTTTTTTTTCTTTGTTTACTGTGAAATTGCATGCCTAGCAGTTAATGACTACTGTTCGTGACTGGTCTTATAGTATTCGGGTTTTGAAATGGATGATGCAGATTGGGAGATATGGTGAGGTCAGTCGGGTTGTGCAATGCCGATTGCTTGAAGCCAACAGCTTTAGAAGCCTGAGCTTGAGGGAAGTGCCGATGCTTGTGACAACTTGTGTACAGATAACCCCTTTTTCCTCAGTCGAGTTTATTTAGCCGGTTCCATTTGATATTCAGATATCTTCACGGTGCTCCAGTGCAAAAGAATAAAGAGTGGAAGGATTAGATGATTATGCACATTGTTGTTGCTATGGTGATTGTATTTTCATTTTAAGATTGGGATCCAGAGATCGGGCGATCTCCTGATTCTGTAGTCATTTTAAGTACTTGATTATCCACGTATTCACGCATCTTTTGTTGATGCAAATACTCGGCATCTTTTGTTCATACGCCTACCGGGCATCTTTTGCTGTTTTCCAGTTCTTTCTGCTATCTGCTAGCGGGAAGTTCTGTCGTGGAAGGCTGTATCGAAGAATGTGGCATTGGCAACATATTAAAACCGTACGAGGTAGCTGCTTGAACTCCTACACTCACTTGGTTCTCTTCCACTGGAAATGTATGAAATCTGCCAACATTACCCACATGCCACCGAGTTGCTATTGTTATGCACAGGAAGCTGCGAAGAAGATGAGTCACGTGCATCCGTAGTATCAAAAGCTTTGGTGCAACACTGCAACGTAATGGAAAACAGAAGAAAAAACAAACGGAGAAAACCTTTGTGCAAAAGTTGATTCGCTCATTCTCCCTTCCAAATCAACTTTTGTAGTTATGACTGGATGACTATCAATGATTCACTAACTACCAAACTCCTTCCAAATGAACCTTTTTTAGTGCAATGATGCAAAGTAAAACCTAGGATATAGCAAACCTTGCACTCACAGTAAAAAAGCAGAAAAATAAGAAGCAACCAGTTTATCTTAGACATTATTGACGATGAAGTGAGATCTACATGATTTAATTCTTGATGAAGTCGGCTGACATGCATTGATTATTCTAAGCAAAGGTTTTTTTTTTTCTCCACTCAAAAAAACATAGAGAGGAGCCTAATAGTTCTTTGGAAAAATTTCGATTAAGGACATGAGGTGCCATCATTTTCTTAAATAAGGTCAGGAAATAGATTTTATTTCAAACAAGAACCTGAAGTGCTCAAATTATTTCAAAGAAGAGCTTGATCGAAAGGCATTTTCATCATTTATTTTTTTTAAGATTTTTTTTCTACCTTTCTTTTTGCCATTTCTTTTCTTCTTTTTATTTTTTTGCCTTTTCTTCATTTTTCTCCCCTCGCCCTCGCTTGGGTCGATGGCGAGCTACCCTCGCCCGAGCCAGTGTAGGGCGAGGGCCCCACACAAGCGTCGGCCGAGGGAGGCCCTCGTCGGCCTCCGTCGATGGCTTGGGAAGGGAGGGGAGAGAGAAAAAAAATACAAAATAAAAAGAAAAAATGAAAAAAAATAGAAAAAAAATAAAGGAGAAAAATACTCTTCGATCAGGCTTTTTTGAAATATTTTGAGTATTTTAGATTTTTATTTAAGAAAATAGGATGTGTAGGAACTTAATTGAAATTTTTCTTGGGTTTTGTTTTTATCAATTTTTTTTTCTTGGTTTACCCAAAATCGAGAAGGGTCTGGATTCCCTGCCTTAAAAGCAGGGAACCTTAATGGCTAAAGGCCATTGGATCTTTCTCCTATAAAAAGGGGAAGATCCAAGGGCCTAAAATCTAAGGTTTAAGGCAGGGGATCCGGATCCATACGAGAAAAAAGAAAATCTGCAATAGGATAATGTCACTGCTGAAATGGCAGCATCTAGGCCTTACAATTCTCCGGAGATACTGCCAAGCACAGCCTCCCTCTCTCCAATGTCTCAACTTCTAGAACCCTCCTCTTAAACCCTCCCTCAACCCTCCTCCTATTTCTTCACTCTTCTCTGTCACACCCACTACGAAAGATAAGAACTTTGCAATTCCTGATTCGTAATTTCTAGGGTTTCTCAGACCCAAATGGCTCCAGCACTTAGCAGAGGATTGGCCAATGCTTCTCTCGCTTCGCTCTCATCATCTTCAGCTTCGTTTTCGCTGAGGAACAGCAATAAAGTTTTGAGCTTGAGAAGCGCTTTTTTACCGCAAAATGGGCTTAGAACGGGGTTCTCATGCGGCGGGTTGAAGTGGAAGCTCGAGAACAGGAACAATCGGATTTCAATCCGTTGCGAGGCCGCGGTCGCTGAGAAGGAGGCTGGTGAGACTTCGGGCGAGCAGTTTCAGTATCAAGCTGAGGTGGGTTTCGCCATGTTTTTCGATTGATCACGCAGGATTCTGAGTTTTTGCAGTTGTTTGGTGTGAGCTGAGTAAGAATTGAGGTTCAATTTCACAGTTGACTTCTTGAGTTTACATGTCCGGTATTTCTGAAATTGAGAGCATACTTGATGACTGAAAATGAAAGCTTGATTACTTTTTTTTTTTGGAATGATTGTTGCTGAACATTGTGAAAAATTGAAGGAGATGGGCATGTACAATTTTTAAAATGACAAGAGTAGTACACAAGGATTTCTCTGAAAGGTATTATGATTGGTTGATTGTTTCGAAGAACTTGTAATTTCACTGCATTTGTCACATTGGGTGTGACTTCCAGATTTTATTATAATTGTGTAGGACTACACCCTCCGCTTCTGTGCTGATAAATTTAAACTTCGCATTTTTTGCAGGTCAGTCGTCTATTGGACTTGATTGTCCATAGTTTATACAGCCACAAGGAAGTCTTTCTTCGAGAGCTTGTCAGGTGAGCATTTCACTCAAACATATATCTCCGTTTCTATGTGTAACAACTTCTCTCGGTGAAGATTTTAAGTTCGCCTTTATTTGTGATTTATGGCTGAATTTGGTTTCCTTTTTTCCCTCTTATCAGCAATGCCAGTGATGCCCTTGATAAGTTGAGGTTCTTGAGTGTTACTGAGCCTGCACTTCTTGGAGATGCTGGTGATTTGGAGATAAGAATCAAACCAGATCCTGACAATGGAACCATCACGATAACGTAAGTCTATTATAGCTTATAGTTCAATAGTGTTTTAATTTATAATAACCGAGGAATTCATAGGATGTGGACGGTGATATATGAGATTTCAGAGATACTGGTATTGGAATGACAAAGGAGGAGCTAATTGACTGTCTTGGAACTATTGCTCAGAGTGGTACCTCAAAATTCTTGAAGGCTTTGAAGGTTCTCGTTTCTCTTGCCACTCCTTGAATTCCATCATATGATAATTTGGTTGCTATACAATTGCTATCCAAAAATTTGAACTTAACCCGTTAATCTTTTACTTTCAGGAAAATCAGGATCTTGGTGCAGACAATGGTTTGATAGGTCAATTTGGTGTTGGCTTCTACTCTGCTTTTTTAGTGGCGGAGAAGGTCTCCTTTATCTAACCATTAATAAACCTTTGTCTATATGTTCTTTTACACTGGCATGGTGAATTTTACTTTTCATCGCGAGGATTTTCCTTAGGCTATGCTAATCTTCCTGGCTAATAGGTTGTTGTTTCGACAAAGAGCCCAAGATCAGATAAGCAGTACGTGTGGGAAGCAGTAGCTGATAGCAGTTCGTATGTGATCAGAGAGGAGACAGATCCTGAGAATCTTCTTCGTCGTGGAACACAAGTTACACTTTACTTGCGGGTATTGTGATAGTTTGATTTCGCACTTTGTTTACTTATTGGACACTAAAATCAACGTATCCACCTTAATTAGTTTACATTAAATTTTGGGTCTGTAGGATTTACTGCGGTTTTCGCAAATAGTTGTGTAGAGTTCGACGTTCAAATCTAATATGTGTCCATAGATTATATTAAGGCCTAAGGAGTCAACATAAGAGGTTATCATACTCAAGAGTCAAGAGTCAAAGCATATCTTAAGCAAGTAGAACAATTTTTATTCCGACTTTTCTTTGCAAATTAATTTCTTGAAGCATATTTGGTGCATTAAAACCAACTGACTTTGTCATTTTTTGATTTAGTTTGAACTCTTATATGGGTAACTAGTAGAATTACTTTAGTAAGCTACATGCTTGTGGTTTAAAGTTTCAATGCATCCTCCTTTTATCCCAGACATTCGATCTCTTTGTCTGTCTTTGAGAATGACCTTGGTTCTAACTTTTATGTCAATAATAGATGGCATGTGATGGGCATTGGTTCTGCTTTTTCTTAACACTCGTAATGATAAGAGTGTTCTGTCTACTATTTCATGTCCCTTGGGAACTATATGATACTCCCCTTGTTATATTTTTTGGCAATCAGCTTATGAGCTCTTGAAAAGTATTTGTTCAGTTTCTGCTGTTTGCAATGATATTTTAACACTACCAATTTTCTTGTTGTAGGAGGATGACAAATACGAGTTTTCAGAGCCAACAAGGATACAGAATCTAGTGAAAAATTATTCGCAGTTTGTTTCCTTCCCCATCTATACATGGCAAGAAAAATCGAGGACAATTGAGGTGGGTCCCCTTTGTATGTAAAGTGTATTTTTCCTTCTGTGATTTTGCTAGGATTGAAGTCTCTGAATATATGCTCTCTATGTTTTTTGATAGCTGTTTGGAAATTGAAGGTTAGGACCATAAATGCCCAGTCAATTCTTTGTTTTTTCCTTATTTGGTATACTGCTAGGAATTTTCTGGTATTGATTTCCTCTTAAACTGATTCATTTGCTCAGATAATTATAGTCGTATAATGTCAACAATGCATTTGTTTATACTGCGACAACTTTCTGGTGGACTGCACTTATTATCTGATTGAGTAATTTTCTGGTTGACCCTGATGACTAAAAATTGAACCTGCACTGATTAATTTATGTGGGATTTAGCATAGAGATAAGGTAGGGATGTGCTATTAGGCTAGAAGGCGCTCTGTCACGGTAGTACTCTCATGCGAGTTCTATTTTTCATTCAATTAAATGGTGGCATTCAGTGTACTGATGTCAACATCTGAATTTGGCCAGGTCGAAGAGGAGGAGCCACCCAAGGAGGGAGAAGAAGCAAAACCAGATGTAATTTATGGGCATTCATTCATGTTATATGGTGTCATTTTCTGCTACTATGACATTTAAGTGGGTTTGTTTCTTTGATGCAGGAGGAGAAAAAGAAGAAGACGACAACTAAAACTGAGAAGTACTGGGACTGGGAATTGGCCAATGAGACAAAACCGATATGGGTAAGAAGTAGTGTTTAGTTGTTTTTCCTTCTATTACTAATTTTAATAACACGTTGATGCTATTGAAATTATTCTTTGCTGCTGAAATTTTAGGTGAGTGCGGTGTTGTTGCTTGCTCTTGTGCCATGTCAACATGTGCTTGCTAATAATGTCCTGCTGAACTTATAGTCCTTTGCCTGCTGTAGATGCGGAGCCCCAAAGAAGTTGAGAAAGAAGACTATCAAGAATTCTACAAGAAGACTTTCAATGAATTTCTTGATCCACTTGCATACACTCATTTCACCACTGAGGTACTGCATAATCTTCTTCTTTCATCTAGCATAGTGCTCTCCTTCATGTGGAGCTTGACTCAAAATATCTGCAGGGTGAGGTGGAGTTCAGGAGTGTCTTATATATTCCAGGAATGGGACCTCTCAACAATGAAGATGTAGTAAACCCCAAAACAAAGAACATACGCTTGTATGTGAAGCGTGTGTTCATTTCTGATGATTTTGATGGTGAACTGGTAAGTTTTAATGCAGCTTCAAACTGAATAGAGGAACACTTCTTCTTCTTCTCAGCAAAAGCTTGCTTAATGAAACATAAACAGCTCTTGAACATTCTCGCTATTTTTCACGATTCCAGTAGTTTCTGTGCGTGGCTGCTTAGACACACATGCAAACCCTCACTACTTTATACCTTCCGGTCTGTCTGTCTACATGTTTTTAATCAATGAGCTGATTGGTCTTAGGTTTACTATGTTGAGATGTGGTGTTTATTAAGGACTGTTTATGCATTGTCTAGTAAGTAACAGAGATTAAACTTATTATTCCACAATTTGGATTAACCAAGCCATCGTGTATGCTGGACATAAAGCCCCATGTTTTCGAGATACGGTGTAGCAGTTGATAACCACATTAAAAAACTATCCTGGATCTTTGTTCTGATGATATGTTTCCATCATTGCCTGTATGATGTGTCTAAATATTCTGTTCGGAAGAAATATTATACTTAAGTAATTTGTATCCTGTATCTGCAGTTTCCACGCTACTTAAGCTTTGCAAAGGGTGTGGTGGATTCAGATGACCTTCCACTCAATGTTTCGCGAGAAATTCTTCAAGAAAGCCGAGTGGTAAGTTTTAAGTTGTCAATTCTTTTGTTTTCTCATAATGTTGTGTTATATATGGCTTGTCCGTTCTGACTTACGCAATAGACATTAACATCCACATGTCATTTGTATAGTTGTACTGACAGTTCGCTCCTACTTATTCAGTACGACGATATGCCTGCATAGTATTTTGTCAATTACCTGTTAAAACAAATGAGCATTATCTGGTTCAGTTTCAGCATCTATAAGTTGCCGTCTGTCTCTTTCGCTATGTTTGCAGGTAAGAATAATGAGGAAGCGACTTGTAAGAAAAACATTTGACATGATTCAAGAGCTTTCAGAAAGTGAAAATAAGGAGGTGGGAAGCATTTAGAGATTTCTTGTGTCTATTTGTTTGATTTGCTTGCTGCATTTTGAAAACTTTGATTCGTGTGCTTTCAGGACTACAAAAAATTTTGGGAAAACTTCGGAAGATTTTTGAAGTTGGGATGCATTGAGGATTCAGGGAATCATAAACGCATAACACCACTGTTGCGATTCTACACTTCCAAAAGTGAGGAGGAGTTGACGAGCTTGGACAATTATCTTGAAAAGATGGGTGAAAACCAAAAGGCCATATATTATTTGGCAACAGACAGCTTGAAGAGTGCAAGGAGTGCTCCGTTCTTGGAGAAGTTGGTTCAAAAGGATATTGAGGTTTGTACCTGGTCTTTGCTTGTAGTGTCATTGAGCCTTATCTAGTTCCTTTGTTCTGATGCAGTGGACTTGATAAAAGAAGTGGCACTGTATAAATGATAAAATAAGGGGGATGGGGAGGTTGTTTAGTCTTCGCTTCATCTCTGCTTGACTAACTCTTACGTTTTCAAGAATAGGAAGTAGTATTTTGTTTCCTTCTTTTCTGGCAATGCCGTAGTGTTGATTTAAGCAATATCAATTGAATAATCTGGGCAGTAATTAGACATGAGATTTTTTTCCCCTTGATAAGTTAGGGAACTTGATGAATTGAATCGCAGTGTTTTCCGGTCTTGGACTGCCATAGGATAGGGGTAATGGAGATTGTGTATGAGTTATGGACCAGTGGTAACACTTCAGTAAGATTAAAGTAACGATTTCGGATATTTCATTGTAAGTGGAAAGTCTTAACGCCGAAGAAATGGATAGCTACTATGCGCAGGGTCTTTTATTCCTATTTCATTGTTCCATCCTCCTCCTCCTGGGCCCTTACTCACATTTATCGTTTTCTTGAATCTAAATCTGTCTCCTTCAGTTTGTTCCTTATTCCACCTCCTTTTAGAGATTGCTTATGCTTTTTTTGCTGCAGGTTCTTTACCTGATTGAGCCTATCGATGAAGTTGCAATTCAGAATCTGCAGACTTACAAAGAGAAGAAGTTTGTCGACATTAGCAAGGAAGACTTGGAGCTTGGTTAGTGCTTGCCCTTTAAAACTTTTTTTGGTGCACTTTCTCTATCGTGGCTTCTCTTTACTAGGTATAAGATTCTTTGGTGTGATATCGACTGCTACTCATTGTAGGTGATGAGGATGAGGTTAAGGAGAGGGAGACCAAACAAGAGTATAATCTGCTGTGCGATTGGATAAAGCAACAACTTGGGGATAAAGTGGCTAAAGTACAAGTATCGAAGCGGTTGAGTTCATCTCCTTGTGTTCTTGTCTCTGGAAAGTTCGGATGGTCTGCGAATATGGAAAGGTTGGTGTATGATCTGAAAGAGTCAATTCCCAAAATCATTGTATATGAGTAGGTGGCCTGATTCTCTGTATGCAGGTTGATGAAAGCTCAGGCTCTTGGGGACACTTCAAGTTTGGAATTCATGAGGGGTAGAAGAATATTGGAGATCAATCCCGATCACCCCATTGTTAAAGACCTAAATGTAATACTGATCTTTTTGTTGAATGCTCATACATTCTGACGTCTAATTTAAGTTAATCCCAAAGAATACATCTCCCTTGCTGAGATCTTTGAAGCTCAATTTTACTGTCAAACGTATTCATTGAAACCGACTCATACTTGTCATTCTCTCTAAATCTAGTTAGACAATAAGGAAGACTAACCATTCCTTTCAATTTTCTCATAGTGAGACTAGTCTTATATGTACGAAGACCAGAAATTTGACGGTGGTAATTTTGATTGCAGGCTGCCTGCAAGAATGCACCAGACAGCGCTGATGCCAAGAGAGCAGTGGACCTCCTATATGATACCTCACTAATCTCCAGTGGATTTACTGTAAGCTCGTATTCCGTCTTCCTTTTGAACTATGTCCTGGGCATCATACTTGCGAACTTGTGACAAAATAGGAGTCATTTGGGCATTTCACTTATCTTTTAACATTTTCCAACCTCTTTGCTCTCATCGAACAGCCCGACAGCCCAGCTGAGTTGGGGAACAAGATATACGAGATGATGGCGATGGCTCTCGGCGGGAGATGGGGGAGACTGGAAGAAGAAGAAGAAGAAGAAGAAGAAGAAGAAGAAGAAGAAGCCATAGAGTCGGCAGAGGAAGGTTCCACTGAATCGAGTGCCGCAGAACCTGCGGTCGCCAAGGCCGAGGTGGTAGAGCCCTCGGAAGTAAGGGCGGAGAATGATCCTTGGGATGACTAAGACATGATCTCTGGATTGAAGAGATTTACGGAAATACCTCATTCTTAGGCGTGGTGTGGGATTGGAAAGGCAAATAAGAGATCTATACAACTTACGGGTTGGCAAAGACTAGTGAAATTGTGTCACCCTGCACTTGTACTCCCACAGATTAGGTGATTGAAATGGCCTATGAAATTTTGCTATTGATAATGTGTTTTTCGTGAACTTTATGCATCTTCTCCAGGTACGTATTGGCCAATTGGAAGAATTAAATTTCCATGGTGCTAACACAAGTGGTCTTGATGATGAGATTATAGATGGTTCACCTTAAGCAAAATATGGTTCTATGCACTTTACAAATTATTATCCTTTCTCCTATTCCTAATTCAATTGAAAATTGCATCTTATTTGCCAACTTGACTATAGGTAGGATCACTTTTCATGTTGACATACTTTGTGAAAAGAAAGCATTTTATCCTTGATTAAACATGCGATATAGATAAAAGAAAAATTAACTGTGCTTGTTTATTAGGGATAAGTCGTTAGCAAGCCGATTAATAAGTATTGTGCGAAGTACATGCCAACAACGCTCATTTTAGGCGCGGAGCCTAGATGGTAGTAGCCATTGTCTACCTTCTCTATCGCTATTTTTATTAAGTTGAGAGGAAACATTTTTTTCACCTTCATTCCAAACGATGCCCTCTATTTCAAGTAACTGACTTCTTACTAAAGATGACAGAGTGAATTTATAAAAAGAGAGTGAGAGAACATGCCAGTGATTTGATTTTGTTAAAAGATTATTTACATATTTATCCTAATTCTGCAATTTAATAGTGAATGGTTTTAGAAAGTGAAAATTCTAATTCAAGCTATTTTTCAGAATTGGATTTATATTCCTCAAAAATAGGGAATTTAATTTAAATTTAGAATTTAGGGGAGGCTTATGGAATGAATCCATGGAGAGATTGCCAAACGACGTCGCGTGGGTTATACTTCTTACGACGTTTGAAGAGAAATGTAGAGGAGGAGAATAGGTTTATGCAGGGTTTTAGAGAGGCGGCGTCACAGCCTCCCTTCTTCTTCTTCCTCCTCTCATTTCTTCGACCAGTCTCGCTCTGGATTTCGATTCCATCCCATCTTCTCTCAGTCCATCTCCACAATCTTCTTCTTCTTCTTCGAGCTGCTTCCAATTTCTATTCGTCGACCATAGTAATAGGAAATACAGGATGTGGAGGAACTTGGGCAGACGAGCTCCTTCCAGGAAATTCAACTCCACTCCTGTCTCCGCTTCATCGTTAGCGCCTAAAAGCTCCAATTCCTCCGATAAATTCGCATTCGAGGCTCAAAAGGGTCTGAATTCATGGCTTTCGTCGTCGCCGCTTCTGCGGCGGACGGCGTGGCCGACGCCTTTGCGGAGGGACGATTTCGTAGCGCCCGAGCCTTTTGGTTGCTGGAGGAATTATGCCAGTGCTGCGGAGGCGATCGTCTCGACCACGGAGGAGGAGCTGTCGGGATCCGAGGAAATCCAGGAGCTGATGGAGGAGATGGAGAAGCACATTGAGGTTCCTCCCGATCTTCAGAGGTGGCTGCCCCAGACGCCGCCGCCGCCGCCACAGAAGAGGATTGGCGGGATGGCAATGTCCAAGTACTTCACGCTCAAGAGGAGGCAGATCAAGATCGAGACTGAGGCGTGGCAGGAAGCGGCGAGGGAGTATCAAGAGCTCCTGACGGACATGTGCGAGCAGAAGCTGGCGCCCAACCTGCCGTACGTGAAGTCGCTGTTCCTCGGTTGGTTTGAGCCCTTGAGGGATGCGATAGTGGCGGAGCAGGAGCTTTGTAGAAAAAAGAAAGTGAAGCCATCTCATGCTTCATTCATCGATCAGTTGCCAGCAGATATGATGGCTGTGATCACAATGCACAAGCTTATGGGACTCTTGCTGTCTACCAATGGGGGGAATGGTAGCTGCAGGGTTGTTCAAGCTGCTTGCCAGATTGGTGAAGCCCTTGAAAATGAGGTGTGTGGGAAATAACGTTATGCGACTTTATTTGTGTTGAAGCGGGGAAAAGAGAAAAAAACTTTGGTACAAACGATTAAAGTTCATTCTGACCAAAAAAATAGAATAGCAGATAGTTCTCCAGGAAATTGCTACATCATACTTTTATACACAAGTTCTCAATGTCTAATATTTCTGCATTCAAAATCTATTGCATGAGACTAATTGATGTTGGGATATGTTCAAATGTTGAAAGGCAAAGCTTTGGTGTTTACAAGCCTTTGGAAGAGTGTCATCGCTTGGCAGTCTTTAATTCTTCAAATTTTGTATGTATATCATGATAGGCAATTTAGGCGGCATTGCAATAATTAGATTCATCTACCCAACCAGTCAAGGAGAAAAGGCCCTTTTTTCCCCTCTAGTTTGCTATCGTTTCATCTTGTCATCATCAAATCATGTTAAGCTGTCGGAATGCAAGTCATATTCCTTCTAGTTGGTTGGAACTTAATTTTGACACCCAGGTGCCTATATGGTGGTTGGATGTTACTTTGATCATCCTCTGTGTGAACAGGTTATGCTACAAAAGTTTTTGGAGAAGACAAAGAAAAAGTCCACAAAAAGTAAGAATCTTGAAGGTGAATCTGATCTTCAGACATCTCAAGGTCAGCCTACTGAAGAACAGGAAAAGCTAAGAAAAAAGGTTTCTACTCTGATGAAAAAGCAGAAGGTGTTGCAAGTAAGAGGGTTAGTGAAGGCACAGGATGAGTCGAAGCCCTGGGGTCAGGAAAACCATGTCAAGGTCTGTGTAGTTTCATCCAAGTTTGTGTAGTTTCATCCAAAGAATCTCCTGTTTAAGCACTTACTGTGAAGGTCCTTTTCCTTTCCTTAATAATGATGCTGGTTATTGTGCTTTCCAGATTGGCTGTCATCTAATTAAGTTATTATTGGAGACTGCGTATATACAACCACCAATAGATCAATTAGGTGACGGGCCACCTGATGTTCGTCCTGCATTCACCCACGTCCTTAAGACGCTAACAAAAGATGCGCAGTAAGAATATATATTTATATATATACACATACATACATATTATATTTGTTGCACGTGCTCGTACTAATACTTTGGGTGTCCTTTCTCTAGGAAAGGTAGCAGGAGATACGGAGTTATTGAATGTGACCCGCTGGTTCGTAGGGGTCTTGAGATGAGTGTAAGAACAACACTACCTATAGAATTTTTGTCATTGCTGCATATCTTTTCTTCAGTAATTTTGAATGTGAAGCTTGAAGTGTCATTTTAGTAATTGAAATTAGTGACACCTAATTTTTCACGATAGGCGAGGCATATGGTGATTCCTTATATGCCGATGTTGGTGCCGCCAGTACAATGGACAGGGTAAGATTATGTAATCCTGTCATTTTCCCTTTCAATTTTGTAGAAGGGAAAGGAGTAGATTTCTCCTTGCCCTTTCTTAGGAACGAGAAGCCTATTTGGACATTATTGTTTTATGCAGTAAATTTGTTTGCATGGATATATTTGTTGAGAGTTCTGTGCTGATTGTTGCTTGTTAATTGTTCTCTCTCTAAATGCCAATGTTTCTCCAGTTATGATAAAGGAGCATATTTCTTTTTACCATCCTATGTTATGCGTACGCATGGGGCGAGACAACAACGCGAAACTATCAAGAGGACACCAACAGACCAGTTACAACGTGTTTTTGAGGTAGGAAATTAGAAGACATCTTTTTTAGTCTCTTTCAGTTATATTCTTTCTACAAAAGCCAAGCCTCATATCAGTCATCTGAGAACCTTGAATGCTTCTGCCTCTGTTTTGCCTGGCAAATGCCAATCTTTCAGTAAATACCTTTATCATCCCCTTTGCGGAGACAGCTACTCTTTTAACAAAGTCTTAATCTGTGGAGATCTCTCTTTAGTTATTGTTATCTTGTTTTTATCCTGTGTATCAGGCCCTGGATACCCTTGGAAACACCAAATGGAGAGTAAACAAAAGAGCGCTTGCTGTCATTGACAGGATTTGGGCTAGTGGAGGTCATCTGGGAGGCCTAGTTGACCGTGAAGATGTGTGTTACACTTGTTCACCTTTTCTATCTGCCTTTCTATGAGCATAATCATATTTAGATATTAATCTTCCCTTTTCATTTCCTTGGTGAAGGTTCCCTTGCCAGAAAAACCTGACACGGATGATGAAACAGTATTGCGAAAGTGGAAGTGGAAAGTAAAAACTGTGAAAAAGGAAAACACAGAGAGACATTCACAGCGTTGTGATATTGAGCTGAAATTGGCGGTAAGAATCTCACCTTAAATTGATTTCACCACTCATCATTGATTATCCAGGCATCTGGCTTACTTCTTACCATGTTGCTTTTTGTGGGAGAAGGTGGCACGCAAATTGAAGGATGAAGAGGGATTCTTTTACCCGCACAGCCTCGATTTCCGTGGTCGTGCATACCCAATGCATCCATATTTAAACCATCTTGGCTCTGATCTGTGTCGAGGCATTCTTGAGTTTGCTGAGGGACGCCCTCTAGGAAAGTCTGGCTTACGCTGGCTAAAGATTCAATTGGCAAATCTGTATGCTGCTGGTGTGGACAAGCAGTCATATGAGGATCGAATTGCATTCACTGAAAAGCATTTAGATGAGATATTCGATTCTGCGGATAGGCCTCTTGAAGGAAGACGTTGGTGGTTGAAAGCAGAGGACCCTTTTCAATGCTTGGCAGTGTGTATGAATCTTACAGAAGCATTACGAAGCTCCTCTCCTGAGGCATATCTTTCACATATGCCCATTCACCAGGTACTTAATTAAGAAGGGATAACATATTGCTTTAATGAGTATTGAGGTTTAAGACTTCGTATGCTGCACATTTTTATGGATATACGTAATCATGTTGGTAATTTGGTGTTGAGTCATGATCGGTGTAATTTGTCCATGCAAAAGGTTTTATAGCTGTGCATTGAATTAATGAACTATTCGCTATGCCAGAAATAAAATTTTAATGCAAATTATTTGTCTGTCAGTGGGAATTTTGGGGGGGGGGTGTGTGTGTGTTTTTTTCCCCCTGAAACTGAAAATACTGCAAACTTTTAGATCCACCCTCTCTTTTTATGCAAGTTCACTTCAACATACAGATGGATTGGATGGCATATCCAGTTGTGATCTGTGTTGTGTCTAGAACTCATTAGAGTGTTTCATTATTGAATCTTGGAGCATGAGTATAGCAAAAAATGTCATTGAGATGGAGAAATAGTTACACCATTCGTATAATTCCAAAATATCGCTTTGTACGACGGACCTTATTTAAACTGGCATGACACATGCCAAATAATAATTGTTGCTGTATATTAGATCTTCATATGAGTTAGGTGCTAACAGATCATGGTAAATTCTATTTCAAGTCAATTTTCTTGATACTTACCAATGGAAAAAGAACTCCCTAGACACTCAATTTGATTGTGTAACTTCTTTAGTGGTGTAGGACAATGGGTCCCATAGTGAAGCATAAATCTTTAGGTTTTAAACCCAAAGGTTGCCAAGCGTCACACCTAGGATTTCTTAAGCATCACACTTAAGAGAAGAATTGCATCACTCAATCCCGAAGCAAATTCTTGCAAAGTTTAATTGTACATCTTCTCTATTGAGCCGAAAGATTATATAGACTCCCTAACGTTCTACTCCTAGTAGAAAAAGAGGATCTATAAGAAAGACGTAATTGATATAGGAACGTAATGTCCTACTAAAACTGAAATTGGAAACTTTACTCCTAATTTATTGAAAAAAAGACTTCTGGTCAATTATCTAATCAATCTTTCCAAATTTGACACTCCTTCCTAATGTCTTCAAACCATCTATTAAGCATTCTGCATCAATTCTCTCCACTCTGGAGAAACTTAACCCCATATTCAACGGAGTGGGTGATTAATTGCAATTTCGACCAGACTTGAGAAAAAATCCGGTGCATGTTGCTGAATTGGCATACAATAAGGAGTAGTAGTTCAGTAGTGGTTGTGGCAATTGCTATTAGTGGGCTTTTCGTTCAAAATGAAATAGCAGTCTAATTTGATATCACGAGGCGATCGCATCATTATTATGCATCAAGCTGTTTACTGCATAAGCCATCTAGAAACCCTCACCATAGAGCCACATCTCTCTATCTTGCTTAAGCATCTTGAGATCTAAGTTTCATTTGACTGGTTATCCTTGTTTCTTAACTAGGTGCTGGCGTTTTCTGTTTATTCTTAGTGTGGTAACCTCTGTCCATATTAATATTGGTTCTTATATTTCGATAGTGGAAAATATTCTCGACTTGACCATACTGACTGTATTGACATCTGGATGCATATGTTGAAATTTTGTGAGAAAACTTCGTGCAGTTCTATATTATGCTTCCTAAGCTTAAGTGCATTCACTATTCTGTTCGTGGCATTAATGTTTCCGTTACATTCAAATTCATGTCTGTCTGTATACAATTAATATGTTGTCAATCTGTCCACTGAAGTTGATCTGATTATATGGAATAGTATATGCTTTTGTGTTTTGGTACATATACAGTGCAACTTAACCTGGGATGTTGTTGGTACAAGGATGGTTCATGCAATGGCTTGCAACATTATGCTGCTCTTGGGAGGGATAAGGTAACAAGATCTTTTAATGTTCTTCGCTTAAAGACTGCAGTATTCTTCATGCCATACTTCCATATCGTCCTTGCCTGAGACCCACTAGTGTTCATGCATTTACGTTTTCATGGCTGGCACTAGCTGTATCTCTTTTAAAGTGGATTTGTGTGTAGCTCTAACTTGAACTGTGTACCATGTATGCTTTTGTGCAATTTATACACTCCAATTTTGAAGTTATCTAGAGTTTGCAGTTGGATTTATCATGTGTAGGCACCTAGCTGTATCTCTTTTAAAGTGAATTTTGTATGTTGTTCTAACTTGAACTGTTTGTTTGAGGGCATTATGTCATATATCACAAACTGTACCATGTATGCTTCTGTGCAATTTACACACTTCAATTTGTAGTTATCTGGAGTTTGCAGTTGGATTTATCATATGTAGGCACCTAATGCAACAAATCAAGAGAATTTCCTAAATGGAAGCACATACATTGCGCTTTCCATGATAGCTCCTAATGCTATTAATGACATTATGCATCTACTTGTCCATCACAAACAGCTGCAGATATGATTCGTAAATGTCTTACTTAATATTCTTATTGGATTTGGAGCACCTCATAACCTTGTATTCAGTCCAATCCTCTTTCCCTAAAGTATGTAGTACCTGTCATATAAAACGAGCTCATTTTTGTGGAAGTTGTACTTATTCTTTTCCAAATTTGGAGAAGTAGCCAATGACTGATACAGTAAATGCTTTGATTTTGCTCTATGCGATCTGTATAATATGTTATTTGGTCTTGTTCATCTGGGTGCGTTTCCATGAAGATATACCACTTTATTTTGTAGTTGGGAGCTGCAGCGGTGAACCTGGTCGCTGGAGACAAGCCTGCTGATGTTTACTCCGAAATTGCTTCCAGGTTCTCTCTCTCTCTCTCTCTCTCACACACACACAACAATGAGGTTGATGACTACTGTAGAAATAGGCCAAGGTTAGTGAGTTAGCATGACATTCAGAACCGTCATCAATGATTGAATAAGCTGGAGGTGCTATTTCAGGGGCCCTTGGACTTGGCAACCTTGTAGATAAGACAAGCAAAAACCTTTTGAATGCACAATCTTGTGAGTATAGCAAGAATCACATCTACAACTCGAGTCATCTCAGATGGAAATATAAAAATCTAAAATGAGATTCCTTTTGCCAACAGTGGTGACATCGTGGAAAAGAATGCATTCGGGGTTCCTAAGATATCTTTGATGCTTTGTTGTGCTGTAGGTGTGGCCATAAAAAGGGTTTAGTAGATGATGTTTCAAAATGCCATGGTTTTAGAAAGTGCTTTCATAATGATCGTCTTGTAATGCAATTGTGGAGTGGGAAATTGACCACTCCCAAATTGTTTCTTGAAAATTAGTTTTATTATTTTGGCTTCCGACTGCTCTTGCTTTTGAGACTTTATAGATACTGTGTGGAAGCTGTTCTATCTTTTCAGAAGAAACCCACTTTTCCTCAGAAGCGCTCCCAAACATCACTGAAAATGCCTATATTGATGTTGGTGTTGCTTTTTTTCTGTTTGCTAATTTTTCCCTTTTCTGGTTCACCCGAAAATTCTGCACTTTGTGTAACTGTTGGTAAATAGTTTTTCGATATGAATATGCCATAATCGGAACAAAATTTTAATGTGACTTACATCCTTTTTTTTTTTTCATGTCTCAGGGTTGTCGATATCATGAAGAGGGATGCAGAGAAAGACCCTGCAACAAATCCAAATGCCCGTCATGCTAGGCGATTAATCAATCAGGTATCACGGGTTCATGATTCTGAAATGGCTGGACTCAGGTTTGAGCAGGGAATGCTAGTTGAAGCAATGTGCTTGGGCAAACTAGAAATTAGATTGATAAAATCATGGTCCAGTCTCTTTGATGTATGTGTGGAGATTCATATCACGCAAAAAAACTCAATTGTCTATTTTCATCCGGTAGATCTTTTTATTCATGTTTTAAGATAGGTGGCAATGCAAACAGTTGCATACATTGTTGAAAAGAAACCATAATCCAACAACAGTTCCTAATGGAAAGCTAGGCACCAGATGTCAGCTGTGCCATGAATAATTAGGCCAACGGACTCACTGAAAACCGATGAAATGTTTAAGGGCATCGTCACAATCTAAGCCACTGAGCTGTCAAGAGGCAGGAAAGGGACTGAGGAGTCTGGGGACAGCCTGATGTGAAGTTAAGGGTTCAAATCCCAACCTCGCAAATATTTAACTTACTGGAAAATGAGAAGAAAATAGTTAATTGTAGATATTCCATTATGACTCTATGAAGGAATCCCCTGGGAGACCTTTATCAATGACCTGCCAGACTGGATACCTCTCTGCTTATAGGATCAGGTCACACCTGTTGAAGTAATCGCCTGAAATGATTGTTCAATGACGATTAAGAAGACCATGAACAAGCTATTCTCGTTTTCTTAATTTCTTGGTGTCATTCTGTTAAATGCTAAGACTAACAGTTTCTCACCATGACCTGCATTATTTCAGGTAGACAGAAAATTGGTAAAGCAGACTGTGATGACTTCTGTTTATGGAGTCACATACGTTGGTGCTCGTGACCAAATCAAGAGGAGGTTGATGGAACGCAACGCTATTGCAGATGATGATGAGCTGTTTGCTGCATCTTGCTATGCTGCAAAAGTAAGTAATCTCACACTTTAAGCGTTGTCTTTTCAATTAATCTTCAATTTCACTGAGATTTTATGCATGAGCAGACCACACTGACTGCCTTGGGAGAGATGTTTGAAGCTGCAAGAGGCATTATGGGCTGGTTGGGAGAATGTGCTAAGGTGTGTGCTGCATGCAGATTTCACAGCTTTCATTGCCATTTAATGTCTTCTTGAAGTTCAATGGAGATTAAAATGCAAAGTAGATGAAGTAGATTTTCATGAACCAAGATGAGATCAATGTAAAATAGTTTGGTCGGTGGTTTATAGACTTCTCTGTCTTTTTCTGTCTATGTTGAACAAACTTTTATTAGTGTTCTTTTGTTGAACTGATATATCGGTCATCAATGCGTCAATTAGAGCAATCAGTTTAGTCTGCTGTTAAAAGCACTAGTAAGAACTATAAGAGAAATAATGACAACAGTCAATTACAAGCAAGTTGTAAATCACAGTAAAAGATCTCTCTCTCTCTCTCTCTCTCTCTCTCTCTCTCATTTTTTCATGTTGCATTTCTTATCAAGACTTTTTCTTGCTTTCAATACTTGTATGTTTTTGTTAGTTTGTGTGATATTTCTTTATAGTACTGATGGTGAAGTCCAATTTCAACAGGTAATAGCCTCAGAAAATAAGCCAGTGAGGTGGACCACTCGTCTGGGACTGCCTGTTGTACAACCCTATAGACAGCTGGGAAGGCACTTGGTAATCTTATGAAGGAATGTTTTATTACAGACATTTCCATATATATTATATCGGTTACGAATGATCCAACTTGAATTGCCTGCAGATTAAGACTTCCCTCCAGGTGTTGACGCTACGAAGAGAGACTGATAAGGTAATTGAAGTGTAGTGTTTTCTTTTTCTTTTGAATTAATAGCCTTTTGAATTAAGTGGCTTACCACCAGTAAATCTATATGAGCTGATTTTTGCATCCGGCATTATTGTGGATGTTGATCTCACATGTCAAGCATGCTATTGTAAAGAACCTTTTAAATTGCATTATTGTGGATGTTGACCTCACATGTCAAGCATGCTATTGTAAAGAACCTTTTAAATTGCCTGGCCATGCACTCATTTTCAACTGTGATCTAATTAAGGACCAGTAGGAAATAACTATCTGACGAAGACATGTATGAAGCAAAAGTAGTTCTTAGGATAGGCTGCGATTTGACACCCGGAGGGAAGGTGGGATCACCACCTCCCAATGGTGCTTTTACAAAAGTACGGTCTCCGGTCATATGAAACAATCTGTAGTGAAATGCAACGTTCTTTTTTGTAATTTTCCCCAGGTCATGGTAAAGCGGCAGAGGACGGCTTTTCCTCCAAACTTTGTCCACTCTCTTGATGGTTCACACATGATGATGACTGCTGTTGCATGCAAAGATGCTGGCTTAAACTTTGCAGGTCTTACATACTTACTTGTCTTTTGTGGATTTTTGAACGTCTGGAAGAATTATTCTTATTCTTTACTGGTAATCTGGTGACAGGAGTCCATGATTCTTACTGGACGCACGCATGCGATGTGGATGAAATGAACAAGATTCTGAGGGAGAAGTTTGTTGAACTGTATGAGGCTCCTATACTTGAGAATGTAAGTACCTTTTTCATTTGAACAAGCTGAAATGCTATCTTATAATGTTTTTTAGGTATTGGCATTTCTTCCCTTTTGTTTTTTTGTAGTTTTCTGTATGTTGTATGAATAAATGGTGCTAAAATCAAGATCGTTCCATTGACTACTTAAATCGGCAGAGTACCCTGGCACAAAACATAACTAAATTGGTCATGATATTACGCATATAAATTCCGGTAGGTAAAGAAAAAGAAATAAGTCAGAATGTTAAAAAATTGAATTTCTGTTGATCCAGGTTGGGTAAAGCTCACTCTGCCATCTTATATTTGCGATACTATTATGGGGTTCCAAACAATTTTAGCATTTTTGGTCATGTCACCGTGAATCAGCAGTTTAAACGAAATCTGATGGATCAGTTGAGTTAAGCATATGGTCTATCAATTGAACAGTCCATCCACCGGTCCTTTTTTTCGAACTCTGGTAAACAGTGCTTACTACATGTAAGCGCGTGTTCGTTGATAGATAAAAGGTAAGTACATGTTCGTTTTTATGCATTCATATCTGTCAATCTCGCTGGAATTATCAGCTATGCCAAAATCAGATAGCTCAGTTTAGAAATTTGAGAAAGTTAATAGATACGTAACATACAGCACAATGGTAGTAATGTCGTAAATTTTTCAGGAAAGAGGGATATGTTGCTATTGATTATCTAATTGAAAGACAACTTAGATGGACATTTGGATAAAATTGCAAAAACTATTCTTCCTCAGCATCTTTTTATATATCAAGAAGCCACAGAAACAGTGGGGAAGTTTGACACCAGGATCTGTCTATACTTTTTCTTTCCGTTTTTGGTTGGGATTAAACTAGCTTCAATGACTGACATTGATGTGTTTAGAAGTTTTCTTTTGGGATACTATTGCAGGTCCTTTTACAACTAGAACATGCTTTTTATCTGTTTCAATAACAATAGTATATTCTCAGTTAGATCTTCCAAAAGTTTGGTGTTTCAGGTTTCTAGTTTTCTGAATAGCGAATGCACCCCCGATTTGTGGGTGCATTCCTTTTGGTTGAGTTGAAGAGCATATTAGATGCATGACTAACCCCTTGTGTATACTCTATGATGATTCTCTTTTTGTTCTTTGGGTCTGTGGCTGCAGTTATTGGAGAGTTTTCAGAAGTCTTTTCCTGAATCACGTTTCCCTCCATTACCTGAGAGAGGAGACTTTGATCTAAAAGAGGTCCTGAAGTCCGCCTATTTCTTCAACTAAATCAACTCACGTGTACTGGTATCTTGTTATCGGCAACTGCCATTCAAGCGAAGGTGACAGCAGTTTGGCATTTGGTTGAAGGCCTGTGATGCAATTTCTTTGCACATAATTGAGGTGGTAGAGAGGAAAGGAGGCCAAAATGTGGCCTCGTGAAGAATGTACATGATGACTTCCTTGTACATATGTCCAGGCAGATACAGATAATGCGCGCAAAGGATCTTCAAGTTCCCAGCTTGAATTTTGAAGTTCACATCTATCCCTTTTGGACCTAAGGTTCTCAGAGGTTCGAGGGATGCAAGAGGATGCATATACCACAGGTTATTGGTGAAAAACTTCAGGGCCACTTTGACATGCTTGGTCTGCAATAAGAATTCAACAAAATCAGTCATGAGCAACTTCAAAGAAAGCTCATACTTCTCAAAGTTGATTGTGGTTTTGCAAATGACAAGAATTGAACCAGATGGACTTGATTGAAGGACCCTACTGGTATGTAAAAATTGATAACTACTATGGACGATCCTATACTTGTTTCCTGCAGATGACGACGGAAAACAACTGATGGATTTCTCACCAAGTCGTAGGTGATGTTTTAGAAGTTTTCATTATTGTACCATTCTTTTGATTGTGAACTAGCGTGCCGGCTTTTGATAGGTAACTGTAACTATATTCTTTGAGAACGTTCTATTGCCTCTAGATTTTGATACGAGGCAATTGCTGCCATGCACAGAAAATACATGGACGCCGTAACCCATTTTGATTTGTTTCCACTGTGATATGAGAATTTGATTAGTCTTCAGTTTTTGTTTCAGAATTACATATAAAGCTGTCTCCTACATCGCATACGGATGTGCGAATTGAATTGGCTATCGCAGTGTGATTCTTGCACTCCAGATGTACAAAAGTGATAAGACCTGTTCGATTTGAAATATTTGACCTTGGCATTTCAAAATCTTCCTGTTTCATGAGTGAGGAAGGGCGGACGAATCCATGTCCATAAACTTCCATTAGTTGTTAAATGTTGTCCATGAATCTTCTCTTGTTCAACTAAATAACTGACCGATGCTCTTTTTTTATAATCATTTTGGTCCTTGAGCAGATACGGGCGACAAGTTATGCCCAACCTGGCTAAGTATTGTCGATACTACACGATCATGTAAAGATTTGCTCAAAAGTGCAAAGCTTCACAAATGGAGCAAGGGCTACTTGCCCTCGTCAAGTATGGGCAAGGGCATTGGACTCCATTTTGAGCAGATACGGGCGACAAGTTATGCCCAACCTTTAGTACTGTTCAATCTTATGAACTGAAATACCTTTTTCCTTACTCTTTCGGCGGGAGTGGCATTGTACTCCATTGACATTTCAAGTTACCATTCAGGCCACTAAGCTAAATCCAATTTTCAATGCGGCTACTAGATATTAACATAATAATCATCCTCATTATAACAGCTTAACTATTATTATTATTATTATTATTAAGCTTACCACCAGAGTAAATTACAACTGTCTATAACTAGTCAATTTTGCACCCGAGATGGGGCCCCCTTTTTCATACGGGGACCTAATAGCGGCCTCAGTAAGTTAAAAACAAGCTTTTAAGTCCGTATGTAAAACAGCAGCTGTGTTTGGACAGCACAAGTCCGATGCGGCGTCGGTATATTAATCCCTCTCCAGACCCTTGTAGTGCAGGGAACCTCGTCTCTTGGAATGCCCATTTTAATTTTAAGGGAGCGTGAAAAAGGACCTTAGCTCAAGGAGTCGCTTGACCAAACAAAGTCCAAGCCTCCAAGGGAAAACATTCAATAGTTGGTTAAGAGAAGAAAATGAATAGTTGTTGAAAGTTCGGGGATCTGTGGGTGTCATTGTACTGAAGTGAGCAATGCGAACCATGTTCCAACTCACAGAAAGTGAATGTAAGTGCACCATAAAATGAAACTAACATATCCAACTGATAATCTGTGAGGGTTCAGCGGTACTGATAATCAACCATGTTCGAAACGATAGAACAGCAAGCACGAGTCAAAATCACTGGTCAAGAAATTCGGTACCACATTTTGTTTCTTCTTGTACACTTCTATTCATCTATATCGTGACTCTCCCGGAGTGACTCAATAATGAGTGGCAAAAAATCTGGCTTATGGTATCCTTTGCTTGGTGCACTATAAGAAAACCCAAAATTGTGGTGGTTGTGGCATTGATAGGTGAGCATCTTTGCAACAGTTAATGAGTGTATTTCTGCTGTACATTCCTCTGACATGAAAGCGGTAGGCTGCCTCATTGACTCTCAGTTATTGTCTCTACAATCATTCTAATCCTTGGACAAAGGAGAGGAACTCCAAAACGTGAAAGACCTCTGACCGAACATTCCCCTACAAATCAGCCTGTGTAGTTTCTCTCATCCAGAGGAAAATTGCCATGACCAGCAATAGCCCATTATTTTGATCTGCTCCTTCCATGGCTTTCGTGTTTTCACTGACATGGAAATGAATTGCCACAGGTTAAGCAGCTATCGCGCTTCAAACTGATTTCTGATTTGGCCTTTAACATCCGTAAGGAGTTCAAGGCACATCTGGGTCCATGTTGGAAATCCATAATCTGACAAAGAACAGCAATTGTCGTTGTAGCTGAACAATGAACGAGTTCAAAAGAAAATGCAAGTAATTTTGATTTGAAGATAATGACCTCTTTCCTTAGTACCTCTCCATGTCCTGAGAGAGCAAGAGCCAATACTCTGACTGAAGAAAGTAGTTCTTTCCTCTTTCTCAGTACACCTCTAAAAAAAAAACAAAGAGCTTTCTACAATTTATGCACTTCCTCACCAAATCAAGATTAATGTCCATTATCAGGGTTTCCTTTCACACAAAAGGTTACCTTGATTAACTGAGATCAAGTACTTCGTGAGAATCTTGCAGAAAACCCAACTTTGGCATCAAAGCCCCAGAAGTATTCTCAGGAAATACTCACTGCCCTTGGCGTGACCCAATCTAAATATTAGGCGTCAACAGTAACCTTTTATCCATGTGAAACAAAATCTCTGTCACTCATGGTAACCTGAAAGGTAGTCTTATCCCCTCGAACAAATATCACACCGAGAAGATATCACCAGAAATCTCCGCATGAACATGTTCCATCTCTAAAAAGATGGAAACGAACAGCATCTCTCACAATTATTTCTCTCTGAGTGACTTTAGATATGTATTTTGTTGCATTGTGGCAATCTCCACAAACCCTAAGATTCTTGAAAATTCGTATTGGGAGGTCTGAAGGAATATATATTAATCCGAAAGCCATTGCAAGCCTTTCACTGTGGCGATTCAGCATCTTCTGTTTCTCTGACTCCTCAATGTCATGGAGAACTGGGCTCATGTCTGGCACATAACCCTCCTCTATAATTCTAGCGGTCAACTTGTCCAGCTCAGCAGTAATAAGTTCTGAATGAGGATTCGATTGATCATCAGCTGAAAAGATATGTACTCTGTTCTTATACTTGATCCAACTACATCCTGGTTCCTTTTTTATTGATCTCTCTTTCATATCCCGCCTTAATTGGGCCACAAATTCCCATTCCCCTCTTGCTGCATAGATATTTGTGCGCAACACATAGCCCGCTGGGTTCTGTGGCTCTAATTCTAACAGTGAATCAGCTGCCCATTTCCCAATCTCCATATTACCGTGAAGTCTACATGAGCTCAGCAGCTGGGCCCAACCAATTGCATCAGGAGGGAAGGGCATGTTGTGTATAAAATTTTCGGCTTCTTCTAACCTTCCTGATCGGCTAAAAAGATCAATCATGCAAGTATAGTGATCAGCAATAGGGGTAATTCTGTAATCTTCGACCATTGATTCGAAATATATTTGTCCTTTCTCAACTAATCCTGCTCTACTGCACGCTGAAAGAACGCCAATGAAAGTGACAGCATCTGGTTTCAATCCCTGGGCCAACATCTTCTCGAACAAATCTATGGTCTCCTTAGCTTTGCCAAACTGAGCATAACATGACACAAGTGCTGTCCAGGAAACCTCATCCCTGATTCTCATCTCATTGAACAGTCGATCAGAGTCCTCTATGCTTCCACATTTACCGTACAAGGTGATGAGAGCATTTGAAACTGTCAAAAATGAAATAAAGCCAGAAGTCAAGGATCTACAATGAAACTGTGCACCCTCTTCTACGCTTGCTAGGTTCGCGCATGAGCTAATCACACTGCCAAGTGTGAACTCATCGGGCTCAATGTCAGTTTTTTGCATATCACAGAAAACCTTGACAGCATCCTCACTCAACCCATTCTGACCATACCCCACAAGCATTGCTGTCCATGATATAACGTTCTTAATGGTCATTTTTCTGAATACTTTTTCAGCATATGTGATCCTTTTACACTTGCAGTACATGTCAACAAGAGCACTACCTACGAAGACAATGTCGGTGTGATCAGTCCTGATTGCATATCCGTGGATTTGCCTCCCTTCTTCCAAAGCCACCAGACTCCCACAGGCAGTTAGCACGCTCCCAAAAGTAAACTGATCAATGGCCAAGCCTTCAAAACTCATCTTTCTGAACCAGTCGATTGCTTCTCTTTCTAAACCATTCTGAATATATCCCGTAATCATAGTCGTCCATGAGATTGAATCTCTTTCCTTCATTCCACGAAATATGTGCTCGGACTCCTCAACCATCCCACATCTCAAAAGCCCTGTCATCACTGTATTATACATGACTACGTTCTTTTCAGGAATGCCATAAAAAACTCTCTTTGCATCGTGAATCAATCCCGCTTTCGAGTACATGTCAACCAAAGGGCTACCCACGAACACATACTCCCAAAATCCGAACTTTATCACGTGGCAGTGTATCTGCCGGCCCAAATCCACACGATTCTTACTTGAAGACAATACGAGCATTGTCGAGAGCGTGATCCTGTTCAAATTCGCGCTTCCACCTCTCAACATCTCATTATAGGCCTTCACCGACTCAATCACCAATCCTTTGTTCGCATACCCGGAAATGAGACAGTTCCACGACACTCCATCCTTCTTCTTCATCGATTCAAATACCTCTCGAGTCCTGATGATATCCCCCGATTTGGCATAAGCAGAGAGAAGGGTGTTCCAGGAGAAGAGGTTCGGTTGCGGAATATGGTCGAACACATGGCGTGCGTACTTTAGATTGCCGACTTTGGCGTAGGTATTGACGAGGGTGTTGGATAGGATGGTCTCGGGAATGGTCAAGCTCTTGATGATGAGACAATGAAGCTTCTTGGCTTGGTTTTTATTGCGGGTATCGAAGCAGAGCTTCAGTAAGGAACAGTAGTAGTTGGAGCTCCCGGACATCTTCTTTGTCCGTTGGAGTCTGGCGAGTCATTTTATTGAATGCTTAGGCCGCATATAACGGGCAAAAAAAAAAAAAAAAAACTCAGAAAAATACCAAAAATATCGAAGAATTTATATACCAGTTTTGAAAAATTTTAAATGTTTTCCCTCGAATAAAAGTCAAATAACAAAATACTTGGAAAATGCAAAGTCTAATTAAACAGCCTAAAACTGTTTATTATTTAAAATTTGAATCAACTAATGCGATTTAGATTATATATCAGTCGTCGAGATTTGTTTCCTTACCTTTTCATATTAGGAAATAAAAATAATAATAAAAACGATGATGGTAAGGTTACTTCAAATGTCTCGTTCCTTGTTCGTGAGAGATTGAAATGAATTTTGGACCGATTAATTTACCTGCTACCCACTTTAAGGATACGTCCATCGCTTGAATTGTCTTTTCAGAAAATCAAAAGGTGGGACTTAAATTTGGGAGGAAGGCTGTCATTTTTCATTATGCGTCCTATTTTAGCATCCTAGGAATAAGAAGGGGAGAGTTTTCCTTCTAGATCGCTCCATCTGAGTCCAAGTCTGCGACACACGGTAAACATGGTCAACACACATAGCCATTTTAGTCAACTTTTGTTTCGACGTTAAGAGGCTGCATCATTATAATCTTTAACTGAATAAAGGAATCATGTTCTTGTTATTTTAGTTCTGAGATGTTTAATACTCAGCAAGAATAGATCATTCAAACACACTTCTTGGTTTTTTTTTTCTTTCGTTCCTAAGGGTGATTTAATGTGAAATATGGCTATATCGGAAACTGCATTATATTATGCCGAAGATTGCAGACCATATAATAATGTCAATGCTTTAAGATCCATAAATAATTATGGAAAAAATGCGACAAAAGTAGATGAAAAAGGTCCTCGCGTGACGAAAATTGAAGAGGTCAGAACGCGAGTGTAGCATTCGAAGTTTACTCACCCTCGGTGTGGTCTGATCAAACCATTGAAACGAGGTCTACTTCAAATCCCCCCCTTTTTTTTTCATGTCGAGATCTTTATTTGAAATTTTCTCTTTTGAATCCGGAAAAAATTTGGCCACAGATACTTCCAAGCATAGTCTCCCTCTTCCACTACCTTGTTTCACATAAAGGATAGCTTTCTAGCACCTTCATAGTTCATTGTGCCCTAACAAGGTTTATGCTAACTCTAAGGACTAATTTGTTCATCCTTTCTACAGTTGCAGTCATGTGATAACCCACGAGATGCTCTAAAGCTCCACCATGACATTGAATCTGCATACTATGCGAAAAATTACCTCTTCGCAACCGACCGACATGAAATTGAATCTGAAAACGGTCCAAACTGCAAAGGTCATCTTGCCAACATGGTTTGAGCCCTAGCGTTCAAGGGATGCTCTTTGCAGAGAAGCTGATTTACAGACGTCCTCCATAAACCGCACTAAAAGACCTCCGTCTTCATCGCAGTGTCGTAAACAATCATGTAAAAGTAATCAATCCGCCGAATCAAAACGCATCTCTAATTTTATATATATCACCGTTTGACAATTACCAAGATGGGCATGGTTTGCATAGCAATCTGGTAGAATTGGCCACAGCTCACTAAATTTAGTGTTGTTTACCAAGGAGAAGAGAAGGCTCACACTTGAGAGTCCTGATTCTCCCAACGTCACCAGTAGACCAAACTATAACCTCTCCGTATCCACTCTCTGGCTCCCGACTGCAAACATCATTGCATCAGTGTAGGAAGACCACCCAAACTTACGAATAATAAAAAACTTGATGGACTTTGTGGGGCCTAAGTATCGGAAACCACTCTACTGACAATCTGCTAGAGGCCGTATGCTTGAACTACATAGTGATCCTCCATTGTTTTGCGTGAGGTGACTTCAAAAGCTAGATCCTCCAATAGGCAATATGGGACTACATAATGGTGAAGCCCACATAGCTGGAAGGCCTAGCAAATTCATCCACCTCCTGTGGTTGCTGATGAGTGTAGGATAAGCTGTACAGGACGTTATATGGCATAAAAATTTAGATCCGATCACATCATATTTCTACTTTCGTGTGACACGGTGGTGGGTGAGGCCCTGCAAAATGAACATTGGAAACTTCGTAATTTGCTCAAAAGAGGTGAGAGTGATTAAGTTTAGCTGAGATGAACTCGTAAGAATACCCTCTGCATCTTGACCACTTGGGGAAGCACTGGAACCACCACTGCCCACAAAACCCATCTGGACAACATTGTTCAGCTCATCCTCCCATGGGTGTGGCAGCTGCAATAAAAAATGACATGGAGTAAGACTAACCGAAACGTGATCATGGAGTCTTCGGCGACAAGTGCATTTTCAGAGTAACCTGAGTGGTTCAAACTAACAAGACTTCCTTGGAACATGGATGTTGCTTTTTTCTAAACACGGATCCCATTGAAATGAGGGGCACAAATTTCTCGAAACACGTCAAGGAGATGAAAGATTATTAAGCTTAACAGGTGATTTCTCATTGGCAGTTGAGGCCCTCTTACAATAGATGGACAGAGATATTGCTACCGACTCAAAGCTACTAGTATGTTCCCCATCTGCCTATGAACTTAAAACTACAGTATAGGACACCTAGTTCTTTGGAAATAGACAAAAACGATAAGATTCAAGTGCAGAAAATGTAGCAGGGCATCTATTGGCAGAAAATTAAATTTATCAAGCCTCTTCTGCACTAGAAGAACACTATGAAAATAACAGCAATATCAAAGCCCTTCCCACTAATCAAGGGCCGACTTCAGGGATAATTTCTTGATTATTGTCCCTCATTATACTCTATAGTCCCAGTCAACACTCTCATGACTGTCAAGAGAAGAGAGCATGTGAAATTGAAGCAACGCATCATGAAACTTCCTGAGAGAGTTAAGTACCTGAGAAGGGTCCTTAAAACCTCCAGCCAATGGTGCCATCTGGTTCTGCATGGCTCTCCGCAATGGATCAGCAGGTCTCCCGATACCTGTAGGCCCCCTTTGAATAAGTCCGTGTGGTGGTAAATGCATTGGAGGAAAGGGCATAGGCATGTCATGTGAAAGACCCAAAGTAGATGAAGGACCAGCTCTTGAATGAAGAAGCTGCATGGAAAATTCATATTCGGATAAGAGGAAAAAAGGTTATTGAAGAGAATTGAGTAGATCCCTGAATCACAATAACAGTACAGTAGCATCTGATATAGCATCACATACATCTTTAGCAAGGAGTCCTTCAATGTTAAAGTCCAGCCTTGGATTCACCGTGGCAAGTTTCATGGACAAAAACTGCAAAACAGGAGAACCAAACCAAGTATGAGATAGGAAGCCATAAAATTTCAGATACCCAGTTCATCTAAAGGACATTCATTAAGTACCAATCATTTGCAGTGGCTCAAAAAGTATTAACTTTCATCCTAAGAACAACCACTTAATGCCAATACTACTAAATGCAAAGACAGATTAATCCTCTAAAAAATATAAGAAAAGCAGATGTCAAAGAGACAACTGTAAACAATATTTGTGATGCAAAAGAAAACTGATGTCAACATGTCCTCTTCCAGTACCTCAACCTGTCGTTGAAGTGATTGTACATAGTTGATTATTTCATCCAGCATCACTGCCTTGCCAGTGACCTAAAAAAACCACACAGTTCGTTTGTTACAAGCCGGAATGGAAAAATAAGAATGTAGAGGCATTCTTTGAGTTAAATAATTGTCGAAGCAACTTCCATGAAATTTTTTACCTTACTGCATCCAGGTACCAGATCTTGGAGAAACTTCATCCTTTCACTGATCTTTTCCCTTCTCACCTTCAATCGCCGTAAGCACTAATCAGTCCAACAAAGTTTTAGAAAAAATTTAGCTTTGATGGATTTACTGCATTGTTGGAACCTTACTCTTTCAGCAAGACTATGGCTATTAGTTGCCTGGCCTCTTCGGGCTCTGACATGAATATATTCTTCCTTTTGGGGATCTGAACCCTGACTTCCCGGTTTATTACTCTTTGCAGTGGCCTTGCTGGTGTTGGAGCTGGGGTTATTTTCTAGTTTCTGTTGAGTTCTACCTTCATCTTTTCTGGTTTCAGCAAGCTGAGGGGCCCCTTTCCCTTTATCAATTTCGGCATCCTATTTGCAGATCAATTAAACCATGCGGGTGAGACAACTTTCATATGAAACAAGTCATAAGTATTAGTAGCAGAAATTACCTCTCCACTCCATTTTCTCTTTTTACAGTCAAAACCCTTAGCAGAACCTTCTCCACCAGTACCCTCTAACATGGACGGATTATCTTGACCACCACCTCCACCGCCACTGAACTCAGCTTCATCAGACTCATTACCGGACCCAGTGGTGGCACCTTGTTTTGCTTCACCACGTGATCTAGCAAAGCTTTCACTTTCACCTTCACCGTCATTTATTAAGGGGCTCCCTTGAGGAGTTCCCCGAGTAGCAGCCAAATGGACATCTCTACAAGCTTCAACGTTCATCTCATTCTTCTCGCTTAGTGCACCAGACACTGGCTTTGGGCAGCTAGCCGGCAAGATATCCCGAGGTCCGAGCAACAAACCCCCAGCAATTGGGTAAAGACCAGCATTTTCAGGAATTCCATAAGTGTTCACCATACTACTGAAATTTCCTCCACCAAAACATGAGAAACGAGCTGCACGCTCTATAAATCCAGAGTCGGTAGGAAAATGAGGTAAGCCCTCTGGGATTGGGAATGTTCCGAGTCCTCTTGGCGCAAACAAGCCTCCTTTGAGCATTGAGCTCGGTGGATTCCATCCTATATCACCTTTAACAGATTCAGGACCAACTTTTCTAATTCCCAGAAGATTTGAAGTGCTTAAATTGTTTTGGGCACTAACATTAACAAAACCCAAGTTTTCCATGATGGAGGGGTGGTCCCATAAGGCTGGGCCAAATGAGTCTGCCATTGTAGCAGAGGAACAAGAAGAGGAACCAATTAGATCTTCCCTACAAACAGCCATTGAATTGCCCGGTCTAATCAAATTCATTGGTGCGCTTGAAAGATTTGCACCGCAGAATTGCCAGTCTGAGGAAATGCTAGCTGAATTGAAGTCCATAGGGTCCTCATTCTGTTTAGCAGGCTCAAACTTATCCTTGTCATCTGAGTCCATCGCTGTTGGGCGACCAAATGAGCAGCAGCTGGCGCGAGGTCTCTGTCCTTCCGAAGTTTTTCTGGTTGAGCAACCCTAGGTCTATTTCTTATCTCTCTACCTCCGAGGTTTCTCTAGTTAAGAGAAAACCCGGAATCTGTTTCTTATCTCTAGGCCTCTACCAGAACAAACGGTGAACCTGGAAAGTAGACTAACACCCAGTTAACCAACGATACGCACAATAAAAAAAAAACCATAGGATGTGAAATTTTGGAAAAAAGACATTGTAAGAACTACTAATTAAACTTCAACCAGACAACGGAGAAACAAGAATTTCAGGAGAAGAAAAAAATTGAAGCTGGAAAAATGGGATGGACAATATTCCACAGAGACAGAGCACACCCAGAACAATAGAACAAACAAGAAATGTAACCAGATGAAGCTAACCAAAGGTACAAGGGTTGTGAAGGCATATGCATCAAATTTACAAAGAAACACGACTGACTTATGTAAAGAGATCACAGACTCGTTGCGACCTTTCGAGTGCAAACATTTTTTAAAAGCCATGTACTGAAACATTGAAGTACCAAACGACATAAATGAAGCCCTCACCACGAAAAAGATAGACGAACTCAGAGAAAGGAAGACGATGAACACAGAGACAGAGCATCAGGGAACGCGGGGGAAAAGTCCAAGGAAGCAGTCAATCGATGAAAAAACAAAAGAAAGCCACACATTGATTTCAGTACAATAAATGCAGCATTCAAAACCCTAGTCAGAATTTTAACAGAACCCTTAAAGCAGGGAGCCCCAAGACCCTTTTTTTTTTTTTCTCAAAAGAAAATCAGCCAAAAGTAGCAAGGGAGAGATACCCATTTCAGATTCTGCTCTGCTTTTGTCGATCTCTCCTCCATTTCCAAAAATCTTTTCACGGAACACTCCATCGAATTCGAGCTTTTTGCCACTCAAACACCCCCCTCCCCAACTCTTCCCTGCTGTTTCTTTTCTTTTCTTTTCTTGCTCAGAGGGAAAGGGAGAAAGGAAAATCTGTCACAGGCACTGTCAACACGAAAAAAGAAAGTGAGAGAAAGTGAAAGGAGAGAGAGAGAGAGAGAGGGGGGAATCAAAGCAAGAGCAAAACTCCCTGCATTTATACCCACGCTTGCATCAAAAAGAGAGCTCTTGATGATTAACCACCGCCACTGCTACTGTAGATTAAGAATTCATCCACTGTACTAATGGACAATTAACTATAACCCTTCTTCACCGCTCTCTACTTTTGCGCTTCAGCTTTTTCCTTTGAGGGTGGTCCTGTAATTTTTCAACTTTATCCAGCATAATAGTAATGGGGAATTCTGTTTTGAAACACGTAAATAGTAATAACCCCAGCTCGAGCTAGAGAAGCCACTGACATTGCCAACTCTGCCCATTAGAGGGCTTTCCCCCGTCCATCTATCTCTTTCGCATCGTCCTGACATTACAAAAAAGCAAAACTTGTCTCGGGAGATGTGCAGAACAACGCTGCATTTCCATTTTTAAATTGGGGGTCCTTTGCTTTTTGCTCAGCTGGTAAGAGGAACCGAAAATCTAGCTCTTCTTCGTTGGCTTATTAAATGAAAGCCCCGATTGCTGACTTTAATTAATTGGAGAAGAAAGGCCAGGTTGCCATACGGGTCACGCAGCGTATCTGTACGCTCCGTCAGCAGGGAGAGATCTGGTGGTATCTCCTCTCCAGACATGATGATAGCTTGACCGTCTTATTTGTCCTCATTGGTGCTGTTTGACTGGAGGTGGAGATGGCATTTTGTCTGCGTGATCAGTGTCCTAACAGCTCTTGCGAACCCATGCGTGATTTTTCCCAAGTTTAGATAGAATCTTCCTACGCCTTTAGCTTAATCCACGCCCCTAAAGGAGTTGGATTAGTTAAAATTAGACCCGGCAAATTAATTGGTATGATCGGATTGGAAATGGTCCGGCCCAAATAGATATATTTAAACCCATTTTGACACATTTTTCATACAATGAAAATTTAGTGACATATGTCCTATCCGATATATATTCAATATTTACCGACCCGACTCATATTCCTAATACATTTTGATATTTCATCAACTTAGGAAATTCGTACCCAAACTGAGGTGAGAGTGCAGCGAGCGTAAGATTGAGCGAGGGCGAAAGAGAATAGGAAAGGGTTATAGAGGTGGTTTGAGTTTAAGTAAATTGTAAGCTCATTTGATATTCAGATTATGTTTAAACCTATTTGTTGAATATAACCGGCTCTTACAACAACTCATTCCATCATATATATATATATAGATTAAAAAATATATTTATGATCCATTTTAACAGGTTTAACTAAAATCGACCGTATCCACTATCCAGCGTTTGGCAACGTACTTTGGATGGGAAATGTCTCACTAAAATCTCGAATGGGTTATCCGGGCATTTAAGAAAGAGTTTCGAAACACAATTCATTTCGTTGCCACAATGAGTGACCCCACCTTCGTCGCTACTACACCCACACACAGAATTAACCACTGTCGGACAATCATCATCATCCCCTTAGGAAACACCTCTCTCTCTCTCTCTCTCTATCATTCACGGTGGATTTATGGAACCTCCCTCGTCGGTATAAATTTAGTTTTAAATATTTTAATTGAATCGATTTAATTCTAAATATTTTCATATCGGTATCAATTTTGATCCATTAGATCAATTTAGGCCAGAAATTACTGATTTAGACGTTGGCTGTCTTATACGATACGACGAGGCACTGACGTGGATAATTTTTAATAATACTTTAATACTTTTTAGATTATTTTTTTCTTACCTTTTTTCCTTCATTTCTCATCCATGGACCGCGCCATGGCCAGCGAGGGCGAGTGCCAGTGAGGCAACCCTTGCCTGTGGCGGCAAGGGCGGCCCTCGTCAGGTATGGCCCTTGCTTGGAAGAGAAAGAAAGGAAAATATAAAAAAAAGAAAAAAAAAATCACAAGAATGATTTTAGAATTACAGAAAAAATGTCCACGTCAGTGTCGGTGATGCCACGTAGGACGACCGGCATTCACATCAGCAATTTTCTGCCTAAATTAGCCGGATAGACCGAATTGGTACAAATGTGAAAGAGTTTAGGACTAAATTGGTCAAATTGAAAGGTTTATGACTGAATTTGTATCAATGCAATAAGTTTAAGATTTTTTGATAGTTTACCCACCTTATTTTAGGTGTTTATTTTTCTTTTCTTTTTTTTAGGTATTTCGCAATATTTAGCTTTATGTGATTTTTAATTTATGCTGAATTTCATCCTTGATCAGTAAAGACAATTACGGAATATACATATACCCGCACTTGTGCTTGCCGTACCCATTCAACTCCATTTCTTGATCCGCCAGAGTTATTAAGCAAAGCATCTTCTGAAAGCCCTTAGCATCATGCCCTAATGTCATCTCCTCTGGGATGTGGAAGGAAACATGTAGAGCCGGCAGAACCTTTGAAGTCGGGGCTGGCGAGTAGATACGAGGATGTGTTTTAGAGGTCGCAAGATAGGTTCCATGCTTCAAAATCCCAAAACCGATAAGCACAAGTAGGTTTCTCAAATCGGGGTTTGGATTTCTAAGATACAAGGGAACATGCATATATCAGGTAAATAAATAAGAAACAAACTCTTTATGACATACTTTTTTTTGTTCAAATCTTTTATAAAAGACATTCGAAATGATAAGAAACATTTTTCTTTTTTTTTATTTTGGTTGTTTCATATCTTAGGATTGACTCCCTATCAGATATGAAATGTACGTGTGATCAGGAGGATTTGGAAACAAGAGTACATGTTGCATTTTGGAAGATGCCCGGAGAAATTAGGAGCATGTACACATTTCGAGTGTCATTGTTAGCTAGGTGCAGTAAACCTCAGTAGTAGGCATGTAGGTCTGCTTAAACTTGGATGACATCCAAGTCCACTTATATACAGGACAAATGTGTTTTCTTTTTTTTTTAGTATTTGTAGTGATTCTGAACACGCCATCTCTAAGTTAGTTGTTCTAGATCTACAAAACAAGGTACCCTACTGTATTTGGCCTGCCCAAGCTAGCATAAATTTCATTTCTCCACAGCAAAATGGACACATCTGATGATGGCACAGTAGCTTGACTTGCAACTATCAGGCCTTGTCCATTTTTGGTTCTTTAAACTAAGCTTTTCATGGATGATTTTTCCTCTCCAAAAGCACCTGCATTTTACATCTCATGCCACTGGAGGACCTGTCCCTTTTCCCCCCTCTCTTTCTCTCATGTCATTATTAGTTGGCATAGGGACTTGCAATCACAGAGACCTAAGCTTTTTAAAATAATGGAATATCTCTCTCTCTCTCTCCCTCTCTCTCTCTCTCTCTCAAAACCCTAACTTGTACACATACCCTTTATAAAACTGAGTAAGCAAGGACCCAAAATGATTTGTATTGATTGGGGTTAGCTTCACTAGGAGTATTAACAAAGAAATGGGGAATAAAGAAAGCTAAGTAAGGATTATTATTATTTTTTTCATTACACAAACCCATGCATGCATTCTCATATCATTACAATTCTGTGCACAGTACAAGAAACCATGGACAGGGATCTTTGAGGAAAGAAGAGTCCAAGGAAGAAGACAATAATGATATAAGAGACCCATCAGCCCCTATTAAATAAAAGAAGGATCAGATTCCTTTTGTACCAATCCCTCCAATTAGATTATGAGGAAGCCAAGAGCTTGGCCAGTAGCACATTGCCACGTGTGGTGGTGCGCCCTTTCATGAGAGGGCCCTATTGATTTGATGTCCTATAGGTAAACGATGAGAGATCACAGAATTCTTTAGTGTTTTGTTTAAGCAGGTTCTGTTCATATTTAAATTGGTGAGGGTTGGTTCATGGTTGGCATATGGCTATGTTTTTTTTTTTGGGGGAAAGCTATGCAAAATAACCCAAGCAAAAACCAAATCACATCACCAAAGCAAACATGGGATGGAGTTGGGGATTCGAGATCTCTTAACAAGAGCTTAGCATTTCTTTAATCTAACTCCTTGGTCATTACTCTCTCTCGCCATGGAATGAAAACAGCTTGGTCATAATCAGCTCTTTAATCAATTGAAACAGATGCATGTTTTCCGCTTTTGTTTATTACCGTGCTTGCTCAAATTAATTTGCATTGCCCCATTTTGTTTGAATCAGCTACGGCGTGCCCATGACGAGGCTTCACGATTGAAGAATTGAAACCGAGAACCCACAGTAAAAGAGAACCTCGCAGTTAAAACAAAAAGCGAATCTGCACAAAGATAGACTAAGCTAAGAGAGGCAGGGAGACTATCACATCAAGGGACAATTATATAATATAGCAACCGCCATTGTGGAGATGACTCAGTCTAGCCTCTATGGTTTTAATTTCTTTTCTCCCTAATTTTGCCCAAAACTTAACTGTAGGGCGTACTACATATAGATAGTCTAACAGTACTTTCAACTTTTTACATTTTTCACCAGGCAAAAGGGTATTTGAAAGTATGGTTAGCTCCTAATTATTTCTTAGTGATGATAGGCCTACATCTTCAATAATTACACATTCTTTGTGACCTCTTCAATAAGTTTAAACAAGAGTCTAGCTTCGATCATTCCTAAAATGTCAACGGGAGATTGCAAAGACATGTCGAATTGAATGGTAGAGATGTGGAATGTCCGTTGGATATTAAAGAGATTGTATACCAAATTGCAATGATATCGTCTTCCTTTTTGCATGAATTTCATCAACGCATCATTGCGGATCATGAGAAGATTTTGAAGGATGATTATTTACGTCCTTGCAAGCTTTTGCAGTCTCTTTTCATTTATTTTTTCCTTTTTAACTAGATAGCTTTTTCTTCATTTACCTTATAATATGTTCTTTTGCCTTATTGCAGAAATAATGTTGCCTAATAGTTTATAAAGACTGTCCACTTTTTCCTTAGAAGCCTAATCCCGTCTTCCATCTCCAGTATTATGGTGGCCAACATGAAGCAAAAGATTAATGGGAGATCATTTTAGTCTCATTGACGGGAAAAAGTGTCAAAAAAGTCCTAAATTTATTGGATTTGTACCAATTTTGTCATAAATCTTTTTTTGTGCCAACCTTTAATTTTTTAATAGTTTTTTGGGTTTTTCTTCATTTTCTTTTCTTGCACTTTTTTTTTTATCGGGGGTCGGCAAGGGTCGTTGGCCATCTGTAAAAAAAAAAAAGAAAAGTGCAAGAAAAGAAAAAAGAACAAAACTAAAAAAAATTAAAATAATATTGAAAAATATCTATGTAAGTGCCAGCCGGGCCACGTAGTATAACCAATGTCCACGTTAGCAATTTTTGGCCAAAATTGACCGGATTGATTTAATTGGCATAAACGCATAAGATTTATGATAGAATTTGTACCAACGCAAAAGATTTATGACTGAATTGACACCGATACAAAATGTTTAGGACTGAATTGGAACCAGTTAAAAGTTTGGGACTAGGTTGGTATCAATGCAAAATGTTTAAGACTGAATTGACATAAATGCAATAGGTTTAAGACTTTTTTGACACTTTTTTTCTCGTTGACGTAGCATAGAGTGAAATGACTCTTAAGCAAAGGATTGCTGGGTGTCAGTAAATTCTAATTTTAGGGGTGCTAAGGAGAAGGGACCATTCATGTTTTCAACAATACACGAATATGAAAGATTTAGAGTTTTCATGACCCGAACCGAGACATGGTCCGTTCGGTTTCGTTTGGATTTCTGGGTTTGTTTATTATTAATTTCTGATAAGTATATTGAAAATCTTAAAATTTATCATGAAAGTGCAATTGAGTTCTAAAACTTTCAAAAAGTACAATCAAATCCTAAAACTTGTCACGAAATTACAATTGAGTCCTACGAGTTTCAAAAAGTTCAGTCAAGTTATAAACTTGTCAAGTTGGTTCAATTAGGTCCCTAAAACTTGTTAGTATTTTTGTTTGTCAAGTTGGATGAAATTAATAGGAGGACTTGATTGCATCCACTTGATAAATTTTAGAACTTGATTGCACGTTTTTAAAAAGTTTTAGGATTCCATTGTGACAAATTTTGGGACTTTTGGTACATGCTGATGTTGATTCTGTGTCTTCTTCAAGATCTGGAGTGTCGCCTCCCAATTTGGAGGCGATGATGCTCCATGTTTGTCAGCGGCAATCATCGCCAAAATTATCAAATACATGAAGAAATCGAAAACAATCACCCGCGAGGTCTCACTCATGGAGGTTCTCAAGACTCCTCGGCCACCAGCGTCCGAACCAAAGCTAAATCCCTAGTCTTGCAGCGCCTCCAGAGAGCCTCCGCCGCCGCCCACCATTGCGCCGATCTTGGACTCCTCTTCTTCTCCCTTCTCTTACCTCCAGCTCCGAAAACCTAGCCTCCCGCCCTTAGATGCGCGCGAGAAGAGACGAAGATACCGAACTATCAAGATACCTAAATTTTTTTTTTTCCGCTAAATCCCTAGTTTGAGGTTTTCTTTTCAACATTAAACGTGTTTCGGCTTCGTCCGGTTATATGACACGAACCGAACTATCAAGATACCTAATTTTTTTTTTTAATGCCCTCGTCGAGACGAGCTCGATCCCGAAAAATAAAAAATTTCGACTCGGTTCGGTTCGGTTCGGTTCAGGGCATCTGTAATGGATGCTCCGGACTCGTTATTGCTCCTGATCAGAGAACGAGATTCTACCCATGGCTACCGCAGCTTGTGGGGGGTGGAGATGAAATTGTCACACGCTCTGAAGAGGATAAATTCAACCACGTACAACTTTGCAACTCGAATGGGACGTTGGTCCGTACATGAACTCTTAACGGTGATGGAGTACACATATAGTTGCAACAATCCAAATTCCCGATCACCATCTTTATCAAGTACCCCTAATTTTGGAAGGCTTAATCCACGTACAACGTGCTAGACGTCGTAACCCACACTCGACCTATTAGCTTTATCAATCAATCGCGATATCATTGCTCGTGCGAAGCAAAAATCATGGCAAAACCAAACACGAGGTCCCCTCGATTTATGTGAAGATAACACGGTACACGTTTCGGATTCCAAATATAGTCATCGATGAAGTTAATGCCATGTGAAATTCGTCGCCCCGTACTTGTTCCTCGTTTCTGATCTTCATCCGAGAGGGATTGATTGCCTTATCGAATTTTTTTTTTCCCTTCTTCTTTGGGGTTCAAGATTTCGCCTAATCGATTAAGGACAAAGCCCCATTGCGACATCCTCCCATGCGGACCTCATCGGATGAAAATGAAACACGTTGGCGGGCAAATGTCGTCACTTGTCTAGTGATTTTTTTTTTTTTTTGCTACTTATTCTCAACCATTTCCCATCGAGGTGATCGTCATTGTTAGGCACCCATTTAATTGCATGATATGAATAAAATTAAGGAAAATAAAAAGGCAACAAAAAGTCAGCCTTTTTCAAAAGTTTTTTTGATAAAGAAAATGGCGGGGATCATTTGGTCTGATAAAAGGCAACTCGTCGCCTCTCCGTCGTCTCTCCGTACTCCAAACTAGCCGGATATCGCCGGGCTCGGGTGGCCCCTCCATCTATGCGGCTTTGGTCAGGCTACAATGGACCTCTTGTGCCGAGGACGGCGCAAGTGGCTAGTCGCTCTCAATGCATCTCTAGCTCTCTTCACTCCTCTTTCGATGGAATTACCAAAAAAGTCTTAAACCTAATGCAATTGTGCCGATTTAGTCCTAAACCTTTTTTTCCTGCCGATTCAGTCTTAAACCTTTTATAATTATGCCATTTCAGTCCATCCAGCGAACTTTGGCTGGCCGGCGTTGACATAAACGCTGACCAGCCGGCGATCGAATATTTTAATATTTTTTTAATAATTTTTTTTTCTTTTTTTCTTTTTTCTCCCCCCCTCGGCCCACGTCCAGTTGTTGGCCCATTTCGGCGACTGGCCAAAGCGCGAGGTCGGGCCCCGCCATGGCCGAGCGAGGCTTGACCTCGCAAGCCCAAATTTGGGCCGGCGAGGTCGCGCCTCACGCGGCCATGGCAGGCCGCGACCTAGCAACTTAGAAAGGCGGAGACTTGAACTGAATCGGCACAATTGCAATAGATTTAATATTTTTTTGGTAATTTTTCCCATCTCTTTCTTCTTCTTCTTTTGGTTTAATTTCAATTTTTATTTTGAAGCTAGTCGAATTAAGTACTCGAAAGTACCAATCATCAAACGGATGATTGGTACTTTATGAAAATTAGGAATGCGTCTCAATATTTCTAAAATGTTATCCGAAAAATAATCAATTTGTATCATTTAGAGAAATTAGTCAATGGAAAAGGTTTGCATTGTGGACAGCAATTTATGATGAACTATTTTCTTATATGGTGAAGATATTTTTCATGCATTTATTTTTGTAAGCGATACAAGAAATCATTTTATTTTTTTATTTTTTCTTTCTTTCAAATCTTGAGTATTCCGTTTGAACAAAAGAATTGGCATATACGCATTAACTTTTAAGACATGTGTTACCCATCGAGCGGGGCCCAAGGCAGAATTTGGACCGACCGAAATCTCCAGAGACTCTCTTGAATCTTGATTTGGCGACGAGTACGATGTCCTTTTTTTCTTGGAGTACGAGCCGGTTTTAGCCAATTTAGCCACGATAGGCGGGCGGGTCGAAGTTAGTCACCCGTCTACTTGGAAAGATTTTTCTTTGGTGATTGCATTTGAACTTTGGATAAAACCTCGTGCGTCCTTTCCTCCCGCACCCACCTTGCATAGATCACGCACCATGTTAAGCAAAGGCAAAGGCCTCGGCCCCCTTTTCTTTTTTCTTGTTTCTTGTTTCGGGGGTTCCTTTTGATTTTTTCAGGTGGAAAATCAAAAAGATCAATCACGGCGACGACAAGGTACGATGTCGTTTAATTTGGCACGTTTTTCTCGCTTAAAGGAACGACCTTTCTCTGCCCACGCCGGCAAATACCAAACCGGTCAATTTTTACAATGGTCCTTAGATAGTTGTCTTTCCTTGTCACCAACCAAAGCATTCTTTCCTCGGATGGATGTCGGATACGACCTTCGTTTTGGGGAGCGCCCTTTCGAACGGCACTTGCTTTTGAATTATCTCATTCATGGCTCCTCTACATCTACAATGTGCAAAAGAAGTAGAAGAAGAGGAGGGTTTTGCTTTGAGTCGATCGTCGAGAAAAGTACGTGGGGGAATTTGCAACGATTTTGACGGGAAAGATGGCACTTAAAGTTGCAGTCAATTTCGGCACGTTCAAAAAGCCTTTCATGATAATGCGTTTTTCCTTCTCTAAAATTAGCCAGCATTTTACTAGGAAAAGAATCATACAATTTCTTAACATGGCACTGAATTTCGTCTATCATTAGCTTCCTAATTCTATAGGGTTTGGTTTAACAAATAATAGATTGCTATATTTGTAGGAAAAATTATATAAAAAAAAGTCATAAATCTATTGCACTAAACCTTTTGAGCTTGCCAATCAAGTAAAAACCTTTTAACTTTTTGTCAATTGAGTCCATCCAGCTAATTTTTAGCTAGAAATCACTGACGTAGACGCTGGCTTTCCTACATGGCATGATCAGTAACGTGGACAATTTGTAATGATTTTTTTTATTGTCCTTTTTTCCCTTTTTTTTTTATCTTGGTTTTTTGCCCTCAGTGGCTGGGAAGGGTCGTTAGGCCCTTGTTGGCTGCTTTTTGCGAGGGTCGTGGTTAAAGGCAAGGCCGGCCTTGCCTAGATCTTGGCGAGGCATCGCGGCCCTCGCCAGTGATCAACGAGCCTCCCCTACAGCCGGCAGGGTGAGGTACCAAGGAAAGGAAAAATAAAAAGATTTTTTTAAAAAAGATCGAAAAAATATTAAAATACTATTAAAAATTATCCATCTCAACGCCGATCATGCCACATAGGATGACCCGTGTCCACATCATTGTCATCCTTCTAAAATGAAATGGTTTAGGACTCAATCGGCAAAAAAATAAAGATATTGAGGATTCAATCAACAAACTTAAAAGATTTAGGACTAAATTGGCAAAAATACAATAAGTTTAGGACCTTTTGAACAATTTTTTTCATAGGTGTATGGGAAAATTGGGGTCTAATATTAAGACAAGCTCAATGCCAAACACAATTGAGCATACAAAGCCCTATGTTTGCTGGGAAGTATATATGATTTTGAATTCTATAGGGCTGGACTTGCCAAAATATAATAAATTTATTAGTTCCTTTATTCTCCACAAACCATTTGATCTCTCGTTTTAAGGTTGTTACAAGGTTTGGACGTTGGACGCCACCTCTACGAGGGTACGATAGACTTGATAGGGTATGCTATGTGTAAGGAAAAATGTCAAAAAAAAATCCTAAAGCTATTGCATTTTTACCAATTCAATCTTAAACCGCTTATTTTTGCTAATTGAGTCATGAACCTTTTCACTAGGTTTAGTCCAATTTTGGACAGATATTACTAACGTGAATATTGAGTATCCTACATGACATTGTAAACAATGTTTAATAACATTTCATTTATTTATTTATTTTTTCTTCTTTACTTTGTCCCCCTTCTTTCCTTTTTCCTTTTCGTTGGCCTGAACAGAGGATGACTCCAAACTAGGCCGAGAGGGCAGCCACCTCCACCAACCATCGCAGAGTTGACGGAAGGGAAAAGAAAAGAGAAAAAGTAAAGAAAGAAAGCATAAAGAAAATAAAAATAAAAGAAAGAACAAATAAATAAATTACTTAAAAATTTATTAAAATGTCACTAATAAAATATTTCCAGCCAAAATTGGATATACGAACTCATCCGAAAAAACAAAATTTAAAACTCAATTGGGTGTCAATATACCTCGGCATGTTGTGCCTAATGATCGAGCTTCTTGAACTAACAAAACACAATTCGTTTCTACGGTCTACGGATGACCAAGTACATAGACATGATCGATCAATCATATCGCAGATGGCGTGTAAAATCCAACATTTTCCTCGTTAGAACCGTGTGACCGTCTTTGATTAATGGCAAATGGCACGGGACATTCGTTACCATGACCCTTTTATAAATAACAAGACAATAAGCTTATCCAAGGAAGTCAAGACGGCGATATTTCGCCGACTTTGAGCTGATATGAAAATTTTAGAACCAAATCAATAAAATGACACAGCTCACTCTCTCTACATGTAAAATGTAGAGGCACAAGGGGAGGGGTTCGATTGATACTCCGATTATCATCTTCACAAAAAAGCCCATGAAGCAACACAGGTACCATTCACAAATAAGAATGTCCGGCCATTAGCCTTCACATCTGCCATCATATGCATTTGCAGTTGCCGTGAGCCTGATGATAGCACACGCCTGTTGAAGAACTTCCATGATGATTAGAGGATACATTTATGTTCAAGCAAAGGCGCTCATTGTCCTTAAATGCTATTTATGCCGTCCGTCCTAATCGCATGCGCAGAGTGTTGTACAGTTATGGGCTAAGTACATGCCACAAAATCATATCCTTGTCATGCTTTATGATGAATCTGTTTGAGCAATCAATGTATAGACATTGTGCAGTGTACCCTGCACTTCTTTCACAGTCCCTTTGCCTGTGTTTGTGAATTTTTGACGACTTAGCAATGAAATTGACTGCTGACATCAAAGTTTGACCCAAAAAGCACAATCAATGATAGAAAAGAAAAATGCCTCAGAAAAAGGCAGCATCTTTCCCAGCATGTAGAAGAGAGCAAAACAAAATATATCCAACGACGAAAAGTTAGAATTGTTCTACTCCAGCGGGCAGAAAGACTTCCTGTACAGAGCATTGTAAATGTCACCTAGTACCCAGAAGAACTACTGAGTAAAGCATAGTTAGCATACATGTTTGAAAGCGAAAATACGACAAAAGATGTGTCCTTCCCAGTTCTTGCTGCATCTGTCAGCTGATCGAGTGAGCAAAACTGAACAAGAAGGGAGACTCTTTCCTCTTGCACCATGCTCGTATAGCCTGTGAGACAAGTGCATCACAGACTATGAATAATGGTGCCTGATTTTCCATCAGAAACAAGTCAATCAAATACTGAAATGCTGGAGCAAATAAAAGCTCTTTACTAAGAAAATCAGTAAGCTTGAACAGAAAGAAACAGTTGGAATTATCTAAATTATATAAAAAGCAATCTTTGACTCAATTTCAACACAGTAATGACAGACGAATCTCATCAGACATTCAACCAGAATTTCAGGGACTTAATCTGGATTGCACCCAATATTACCAAAACTTATAGGACACTCAAACCTCAATCCATACATACTAACTGCCCAGAAGTGTGACAGAGCTACCCCAGTGGCACCAGCTGCACAAAAATGTACTAGCTCTTACAGAAGCATGAGCCATGAGGATAGAAGATAGATAAAGCATCAGAGAACTTTGAAGACCATATGATGTTGATTTCCACATGAAATTCGGTTTCATAAGCTCATCATTTGCTTTGATTCAAGAGAGCCAAGATATTGTGAACAAAGAAGTAACAAATATAGCTTTTAGAACCTAGCCAAGAAAGACTCGTTAGCTTAGCAAGAGCTAGTGAATCGACAGCAGCAACAAAAGATGGTAGTTATAGCAACTGTGCATTGAACTCTAATTTGGACCAACAAGGACACTAGCATTACTTGGGAAGAAATGTTCATCTCCAATTCGATTTACTCCCTATTTTCATTTAGGAACCTCTAGGAGCAACATAAGTGGAAAACATCCGGATAAAAAACTAATATGACGACTAACTTTGCATCGACCCTACGATTTTATGATCGCAAGCCTCATCATAAGTCCCATTCCATATGGAAAACCACAAAAAAGAAAGCAAGAGCAAAAAATCCGTACATCTTGCATAATAGGCTCGTACAAGCAACCTCCATTTAAGAAGATTATAACCATTTTTCGAAAAGAACAATGTGCATTAAATAATTTCAACACGTCAAAAACACCACTATCACCGCTAATTTATCACATGAACTGACTACACTGTTACGTATCCCCATTACTCTATGACAGTTCAGACATAGCAGCATATGACACTATGAACTCAGCAAAGTACATGTGATCGAGGGAATATACACTAAACACTCTTTTAATCGAAACAGTCAGAGAATTAGAAAGGAGATAAAAAGAACTTTGAAATATTGAACCGACCCAGGCAACCACAGGCCGTAGACCAATATATATACATTAGGAACAACCATATATTCACACAAACACTCAAAATGAAATTGTTAGTGGGAAATTTCAGTATTTATCTTTCACTTTTGACATATCCAGAAAGCAATCAGAGAACTTTGAAGACCTAGACAATATGGGAATCCACACCATTTTCAGATACGAGAAACTCATCATTTTGCTTCAACCGCATCTGGTGCAATGAAAATGCAGGCATGAAAAACCAAACTAGTCAATTAAACGACACCGCAGCTTCGAAAAAACCACTGACCGACATCATCATAAACTACATCAAAATCATCTCAGAAGCTTAACACCAAAAAAAAAAAAAAATGGAACTTCTGTCACTATTCCCAGATCAGACAAGTAAAGAAAAGCGGAAAATAAAAAAACACTGCCTCGACGAATTACAAACTGCCGATCAAACGGCGTCATCCTTAATCGACTTGGCCAACATTTCGGATGCGCATAGGATGCACAGTGGGCAATAAAACCATGAAGACGAATAAGATATTACACATTCCAAATTTAGGACAAAGATTTAGGCGAGCAAGGCAAATGAAGGGGAACCCAACAAAAAAAAAAAAATAGGGGCACGAGCTTAAAGGAAGGGACTTTGATCTGTTGGCAAAAGCAGAGTTTGTGCAAAAAGATGCCATCTTAATCCAATGCACAGCACATGCTCTGTTTCTGCCAATCTTTGAATTTTGCACCTTCGATTACACCTTTTCTCGAATTTTTCCTTGAATCCAGACATAAGAGAAACAAGGGGCTTGTGGTTGCATCAAACTAGGACAGAAATTGAGTTATATGGACGCTCGAATCGGCAAATTTGAAGTCGATTGAGCCAGTCACTGCGGGTGAGCGAGATTGAGTCTGAAGAGAGGGGAGGCAGATCTCTCTTCTTATCTGCGCCGCCGCCAGCCTGAGGCTGAGCCTTGCAAGAGAAACTTTTCTTTTCAACTAGGGCTGACGTGTCAACGTTAAAATTTCAGGGTTTCGACTCACAATTTCTGTTGGGGTCAGCAAAATGGGACCGTCCGAACCGGGACCAGTAGTCCGATTCCCGATTTTAGAGGCGTACGATCTGGTTCCCGATTCCTAAATTGGAATTGGTGATTGGGCGGTCCGGTTCCCGGTTCCAAGGATATAGGACCAGACCAGACCGATCAATTTTTTTTTTTTACTAATCATTGATAGAGTAAGCTTCATAAAATATTATAGAGGATCGATCTTCATCTATCAAAGATGAATACTCCCACACGTACACACACAAAAGTAAATTTTATTGTAAACAAGATCCCGAGCAAAAAATATTGGAATGAGCAAGAAATAAGGAGAAAATTTTCAAGTCTAAGATTCGTAGAAATTTGTCATATCCGATCCTTGGAACCGCCAGTCCGGTTCTCGATCCCGGGGATTATCGGTCCGGTCCACGGTTCCAAAAAATAGGAACCGAGACTACCGGTCCAGTTCTCGGTTCTTGAGGAGAATCGGACCGGACTGGGAACCGATTTTTGTGTTGCACTTTTGCACATTAGGATCGATTTATAATTTCATCTTATTTGAAACTTCCACCATGCCTACCAAGCTGAGCATAATTGACAGATGGGATAAAAAATCATCCTTATCGGACCAACCCAGATTGGTCCTATTTCGGAAAGCCCGATTTAGAAACTAATTCCTAAAAATCGAATCGGCGATCAAGCTGTCCGGATTCCGATTCTAAGGATAGAACCAAACCGATAGACCGCCCATACTGGGCTGACCATTTTTTTTTCTTTTTTAATGCAAAACCTAATTCGGGGCTTTCTACAATGTTAAACAAATGGAAACAGAAGTACTTTCTCTATCATTTAATACTAGTCACTAAGCGGTAAATAATCAACTTCTTTTTCTTTTTTACTTTAAATTCACTAAGTTCTTTATTTATGTTAACTTCAGTTCCACTGAATCGCCTGAGAATCGAAACGCACCGATCTGTCCAATTTGCTTTGGTTCTAAGGACCACTCGTCTGATCTCCAGTTCACAAGGGAACCGAAACTCGGACCATGCTCACCACTGGTGCATTCACAGCTTAAATTTTTTTAATCGAAAGCACTCAAAATTTTCACAATAATATAAGTAGTAATTCTTTTCCCCCTTTTTTTTTGGAATTTTGATAAATTTTAATTTTTTTTATCAAAAAAGCAGAGATATCGCTTACTTTTAAACTTAATCAAGAATAAACGGGACCTAAAATTTCAACTCTTTATTTGGCACTAAAAGTTTTTTAAAAAATTGAATCTTTGATTTTGATCAGCAGTAATCGGTCATTACTCATTAGAGTCAATAATTCATTTGACGCCTTCCTATTTGTATTTGATTTTCTTTTACCTTGGAATTAATTATGTAGTTATTCGTTTCTCGTAATAACTCAATGTCGTGCTTGAGTTTTGTCGAAATTATATGGTCGTGTTGTATCGGGAATTATCATTTTTATAATTTGAGATCATGAACTATTTAGGATATGATCAAATAGTTTTACCCGATTTTGTTGACCCCATCATTTTCGCCTTCTCTCCTTCCCAAGTAAAGTTAAAAGTTTGATAAAACGAGTAAGCTCGATCTCTTAAACTTCTTATAATTATTTATATCGTTCCTCAACTATATATATTTTTTTCAAACTAATTGGGAAAATTATCAGAAAAGTCATAAATCTATTACTATTATGCCAATTCAATCCTAATTTTCTTTACCGACTAAATCCTAAACCTTTTGTAATTATGTCAATTTAGTCCATTTGACCGATCGGCGCTGATGTGGCGCCGCCATCGCTGACGTGGTAATTTTTTTAAATAATATTTTTGAATTTTTAATAAATTTTTTCTCTCACTTTTTTTTTTACTTTTCTTTATTTTTATTTGTTAGGTTTTGGGCCGACGGCCGGCTAGGAGACAGCCACGGTGAGCGCCGGTCGGCCAAATGGGCTGAATTGAAACAATTATAAATGGTTTAGGACTCAATCGGCAAAAAAAAAAAAATCAAGACTGAACTAGCACAATTATAATAGTTTCAAGATTTTCTGGATAATTTTCCCAAACTAACCATATAAACCGGAGAAAAGTGATTCCACCACCATTAAGTGAATCTTTAGCTCGATCTGAAGTAGCTATTTAAAATTCTAAACAAGATTTTCTCAATGGCGCGACTTAACATCGTTGCGAAAACCTAAGCATGAAATATGAACGGGAAACCTACCACCCACCAAGCCACCTATCATTTCTTTTACCATCAATTTTCGAACGTTGCGAATATATTAACTGTAATTTATACGCGCGTAACATTTTTAACTTTTCTTGGGGACTAATCATTTCAATTTTGCTCCCGGAATGATCAGATTTTTTTCCGGGAGAAGTGTCAAAAAAGTCCTAAATCTATTGCATTTGTGCCAATTTAGTCCTAAACCTTTTTTTGGTGCCAATCCAGTCCTAAACCTTTTGCATTGGTGACAATTTAGTCCTAAACCTTTTGCATTAGTGCCAATTTAGTCCTAAATCTTTGATAATTTATACTAATTGAGTTAATCCAACTAATTTTGATCGAAAATGACTGATGTGGACATCGATTGTCCTACGTGGCATGACAAACACTGATTTGGATATTTTTTTAATATTATTCTATAATTTTAAATAATTTTTAATCATTTTTTTGTTTTTTTAATTTTTTTAAAAAATTATTTAAAATATAAAAAATTCAAAAAAAAAATCCACGTTAGCGCAAACCGTGTCACGTATGACAATTGATATTTGTGCCAATGATTTTCGGCCAAAATTGATCGAATTGACTCAATTGGCATAAATACAAAATATTTAGGACTAAATTGGCACTAATGCAAAAGGTTTAGGACTGAATTGACACAAAAAAAGGTTTAGGACTAAATTGGCACTAATATAAAAGATTTAGGACTTAATTGACACAAAAAAAAGTTTAGGACTGAATTGGCACTAAAGCAATAGGTTTAGGACTTTTTTGACACTTTTCCCATTTTTGTCCATTACAATAGTGATAATATAAGCGTTCACCCCTTTCCACTCTTCCTCGATTTTTATCTGTTTGCAACAGCAAATGTTTTTCGTGTGACGTAAAAGTTTTCCTAGACATGCTTCTTCAGCAAATGAATAGAAAATTAGTTTTGGTCGCTAGTTCCTCCGACAAGTTCCTCGGAAATTGCTAGAAGGAAAGTAGGTCCACGACCCATAAACCCATAGCAAGTTCCTCGGAAAAGCTATATCAAGGGTGGTGATCTATTGCCTTAGAAAAAAGTAAGGCAGAGGATCCCCACCCCGCTAAGTCGCCAAGATTTCTTCGCTATTAAGGTTGGAAAGGCGACAATAAGTTTGATGCCTTAGACTGACCACAAGGACAAGAAAGTTACAAAAATTCTACAACTTTAGCAACACGATAATTTTTGAGTGACTGTGAAAGTAATAACATATTAGGAGCCGCAAATTCTTGAAACAACAAGCTCCACAATAATTTTTAACTATTTATGTTTTATTTTTTACGGTCCAAAATACTCTATTAATCACACAGTGAATTAAGGACAGCCACATAATCATTTCTAAAAAAAAATTATAGCCTTAAGCAAAGGTGACGGAGCAAACGGAAAAGAGCTAAAAATATGGACCTAAGGCGACATAAAATTGTGTCGCTTTTGGTAAATTTTTGTGCTGATCGTAGAGAAACTAGAAAGTACCCATGGTAGGATATTCTCTCTCTCTCTCTCAGGCATGTCGACGCGGCCATTGTCCTCCTTCCAGCACCAGTTAAGGCTTTGTTAAACTCAGACTCTTATGTTAACCTTTTCCAGTAATACCATTTTGATTAAAACGTGCATGTTTTGCACCCCATTGGTAAGATCCAAAACGTAATTGGGCATTTCTTTTCAAGAACCATCCATGAACAACCTATTAAGTATATTAACCTCGTCAATTTGAGTGAAAATTTGTCAGGTTTCTCCATTTGCCACCGGACCATATAGATGATCGATGCTCACATGCAAATTCAAACGAAGGTGGCTGACGACTTGATTTGTGAAAATCAATGAATGGCATTGCCGGAGTTTATATGCATCACTTTCGTCTCTTGAAACCGCTCTGCCTTTTCCACACCTTTTCCAACCATGGATTGACTCCTTCGATTCATGTTATCACACACGACATCGTCAAGCAAAATGACATTTCATTCGTTTTAATAGCAAAATGTAAGGCCCAATTCCAAAAAAAACTCAAACTTTAGCCTTTATCCCAAAAATATCCACAATTTTTTTTTTTGGTCTCCTAAAAAACTTTCAACTTTTGATTTTGTCCTAAGTCTACCAATCTAATCCCAAAAATACCTAAAACTTTGGCCTTTGTCCCAAAAATATCCACAACTTTTTTTTGGTCTCCTAAAAAACCTTTAACTTTTGAATTTGTCCCAAATCTACTAGTCCAATAAAAAAAAACTCTCAAAACCCATCTCGTAGAATTCCCAACGACCTCAACGTCGGCCGTTTAGCTTCTGTCGAAACTCCAAGAGATTCTCAACCGTCGCCCGATGGTGTGGCCTTATCTCGAGACAATAGCAACCCTCGTCATCGGCTCCTTACCCGTTGATAGTCCTTATCCCGAGGACCATTGTGCTGACCCTGCATCTGTGACAACAAGCTGCTGCCGACCCTGCCTATGTGATGACAAACTGCTGCCCCCAACGCTTTCTTGTGATCTTCATTTCGGTAAAGATTTGAAGTATAAGAAGAAGATTTGTTAATATCTTGTTCCCACTGAAATTTGTATGTGAATCTCGGGTAACTCAATTATGTCTCGAAATGAATGAATACGGCCGCAATGTGCCAAACATTCTCCCTTGAAACAATTGGAAGTACATTTTGATCTTTGTCGAACAATCATGGGTTCTGTTCAACTGGGCGCGAAATACTCCTTTTTTTAATAACTGTGGTAAATTTGGGACAAAATCAAAAGTTGGAGGTTTTTTAGGAAACAAAAAAAGTTGTGGATATTTTTGGGACAAAGACCAAAGTTTGGGGTTTTTTGGGACAAAATCAAAAGTTGAAGGTTTTTTAGGAGACAAAAAAAGTTATGGATATTTTTGGGACAAACGTCAAAGTTTGAGGTTTTTTTTTTTTTTTTGGAATTAGGCCCAAAATGTAATAATGAAATAACTTAATCCAATTGCAAATCAAAATAAATCCCATACAACTTCAAAATAAAACAAATTCTTTAATCATCAGAACAATATCAGGGGTCATACGGTCAAAGAACATGTCTGTGACTTTTTTAAATCAAAATCTGCGACCGATCATCGAATCCGCCTCTAATAATGAGTACGTATGGAGATCTCCATCTGTTATTATAACTTTGCATTTTAGTGGTGTGCGCCTAGGTTCGACGTCCCCAGCACCATTGTTGTTGAGAGTAATAAGGTAGAATGAGTACAGATCTAATTTTTGCGAGAGTAAAATCTTCACAAAGATTCTTCGATAAACTAGACTTGTGCGCACGCGAAACCCGAAATCATGCACGCACGGATCCTTCCCTCCACTCCATGGAGAGAAAAGAACCCAAGAAAGGAGAGAGAAAAAAATGACCATTACTTGGAAAGTTCAAAGAAAAGAGAATGCAACTCCTAAGACACGGTCGATTGAGATTTTCCTCGACCAACTATATAAGCCCTCAAGAACAACAGCGACGCGACCGAATTACTTGGAAAGTTCAAAGAAGAGAGAATGCGATTCCTATGAACCTGACTATTCAGACTCGGTTGACTAACTTTTTAAGTTCCTTTAATATAAGAAAGGGATAGCACTCGATCAGAAAGTGAACACACTGCGATTTTTGCACCCTCCCCATCCAGCGTAGCTCCTCCGATCCGCACGCGTTACCATGTCGCATGGCACATCGACTGCTCATCAAACCACCAGGATCACCATCTTGCAGTGCATCATCTGGGTGTCCTTCACTGCCGCCACCGCCCTCGTGCAGCTCCCATGCGAGTTTGTCGACGGCAACCCGATCCCGACCCTGTTCCTCAAGGGCGGCCCTTCCTCCTCGACTTTCCAAGGCTTCGTTCTCTCTCTCATGGCCGCCTTCGCCGGGGCTTACTCCTCCCTCATGGTCCACCACATACCCGGGATCGCCAGTGCTTGCTGCTACATATCCGTGATCTCCATGATGTCCGCGGTCGCCTTCTTCTTCGTCTTGGCCATGTCCCAGGTCCGTTCCCCGGGGGCTTGATGGTGTTGTAGGAATTAATGTAGCTAAGCGATGATTATTCGTGTCTCAAAATCATACATGGGTGTATGATTGGCTCTTGTAATTTTGTTTGGTCTTGGATGCGTGCCACTACTAAGGTACTGCGTGTATCATCAGACGTTTTAATTACAAGTTGTAAGAAATTCAAAGTTTGCACCTACAGATATGCGAATTTATGCCACGTGTTACACAAATCAACATGTCTTAAGCGGGCTAAATCGCTTGTTATTTAACAAAGTTGGCACCAAAAACATACCCGCCAGCTCGAGGAGTCGACGAATACTTAGGAAGCTATCATCGAAAGGGAAAAGAGAATTTGGAGATCTAAATGGAGCCATACCTAGTACTATTAACGTACGCTTACTACAGTTTGTCGCAAATTATACCCTCTTTAAAGATCAATCTTATCATATCTAGTTAGTGTTCAAGAAGGGGCAAAAAGGATTTTGGACTCAAAAAGAAAAACAAGAACAAGTTTGGTTATGATGCGGGAGCATCGATCTCTATCCACATAGTGCGCATTCATCAAGTTCATGCTATCGAGCTATAAGGGCGACTTAATTCGAAGTAATTTATATGCAGCTGACGAATACGCTTCAGAGCTCAAGCTGGAAATTTTTATTACAATTTTCCGTACTCCATACATGAAAACATTTATACATTGCTAGTAAAAAGATGTGCAAACTAGATTTGATTCGCGTCGAGACGGTCTACTTAATGTCGTACTCGTATACCTAGGAATCAGCCTTAGCTTTTTCTAAGGCAACTACCTTGAAAAAACTAAGGTGGGGATCCGGGTCCGAATCAGCCTGCCTTTCTCATCTTCACGAAGACTAAGACAAAAGCCGCAAAGGATACAACACCACAAACCCATCCAATGCCTATAGACAATTTGCTCAAGAACATGCTCATCATCAGGAAAAACCCTAGCGAGGCAGAAGCCGACCCCGCTTTCTCAGCTACCATGGCCATCTCCGTGGACCCTAGTTCGCGCATCAAGACCCCAACCAGGGAAGCCGTGAACCCTATCACCACCGCGACCTCGGAGAAGTTCAGGAGAAATGAAAAAAGTGCCGAGTGTAGTAGTTTAGCTATGTCGACGGAGGACGAGAAGTGGAAGACCATGAAAGCCACCACCGCCTGGTAGGTCAGCCCAAGGAACACCTTCCCCAGATTCACCGGCGGAAGCCGCCTCCTTCCCGCCTCCTCATCGTCGTCGGCTGCTCGTATTAGCTCAATGTCGATGGTGTGATCGTCGTGCAGGATTTCTGGAGGGGGGTTCAAGTGGAACCTCACGCGCCGAATGCGGAGAACTGGGTGCTGCGAAGGAGGGACGCGATCCAGACCGCGGTTCGCATCACTATCGGAGAGAGGAGACGTGGCTGCCTCATGAACAGGGAGGGGCAACGGGACCGCGTCGCGATTGGAGAGAGCCGGTGGAGCGTCGTTCTCCATCGCAGCATCATCAGCTGGCCGCTCGACAGCCGCCATGATGGCAGGAAGGGCAAGGGTATGTGAAATAGGGAGCATGTGTTATCGGAACAAGTGAGAGGGGTGTGTTTTAAAAGCGACGAGTGTGGGCTTTGACTCTTATATAAGGAGAGGTTCAGTCCCATGAATTTCCCAGGAAAGCAGGAGTTGAAATTTTACGTCGGTGTAGGTTCCGAGAATGTTAGAGCGTGCTTTCCTATTCGGACACAGGAAGAACGAACAACAGCCAGAAAAGAGGGGATTTGGCTCGCATGACTTACCACAAAGTAAGTCACCGTGACTTACTTTATATCTGAGCCATTCATTCCAAATGAACGGCTCAGATAAAGCCACGTCATATACGGCCAAAAGACATCCGAAAATTTGAGCGCGAAAACGCTCCCTGTAGATTTCCTTTTTGTTTATTCCCTTTTTCCCCTCCCGACCTCCTCTTCCCTCCCTCTCTCCTCTCGTGTCGTCAAACCTCGGGAGGATCGCGATCAGACCTCCATCGTGTTTTGCTCTTGCCTTCCCTTTCCCTCACAGTTCGACCTTCCTCGCGCCTCCTCCACCTCTCCGACGCTCCGCAGATCCGCCGTCGACTGTGGTGGAGTAGATCTGTTGCCGACGCCAGGGCATTTGTCCCTTCCTCGATCTTCCTCCTCGGCTTCGCTCTTACCTTCCCTTTCCCTCACAGTTCGACCTTCCTTGCGCCTCCTCCACCTCTCCGACGCTCCGCAGATCCGCCGCCGACTGTGGCGGAGCAGATCTGCCGCCGACGCCAGGGCATTTGTCCCTTCCTCGATCTTCCTCCTCGGCTTCGCTCTTACCTTCCCTCCCTCACAGTTCGACCTTCCTCACGCCGCCTCCACCTGTCCGACGGCAGCCTCGGTAGTTGAAATTACGGTAACTCTGTTCAGTCTTCTCTCTTGAAAACCTGGTTGTTCTTATGTTGCTAATGCTTCCTCAATTCTGCATTTCCTGTTCCTGAGGGTTTGGTGTTTCGTTCTAACTTCAAGTTCCAATTGAGAGAGAGAGAGAGAGAGGGAGGGAGAGAGATTTGTCTTGTAGCTTGAGTCCTGCTTCCCTGTATTTTTTGCTTCTTTTTCATGATCTGCTGGGCATTGTCGGCATTGTCTTCATTTGAGCTTTGAAAGAATGTGAGGTACGAAAAGATGTGTGAAGTTTATGGATAGAACAACTTTTTTGCTCAGGATTCTATTTATAATGTCCTCTTGTCGCATCAATGTAGGAATCGTGATGTTTGAGTGCACTAATAATTCAACTTTTGAGAGTGCTTTGAAGAATCTGTTGCCACATGACTCCATTTCTATGGTCTCGTACATGGTATCTCCCTAGATTTTCCTAACACAGAAACAAGCTTCAAGATCCTTCTGTCAGCTAATCTTTAATTTTTCTCCAAAAGAAGGATAAATATCTTACTGTAATTAAAATTGCCTGAAAAACTGACGGAGTGTGCAGTCATTAACTCGAAGAGAGATGTCTTTTTGTGCTTCACTGTCCAAAATAACACCAATGAGCATTTGAAGCTTCTACAATTGCTTCCTGGGTCAACTGTAAGATCTGTCCCTCATTAAAAGTTTCCTGCAAATGAATAACAAGGATGATTGTCATGAAAACTTTTGGTGCAGTAGTATCTGCCAGATGGCTTCCTTGAATCTCATATCACTTAGGTTGATACACTAGAAGAACTATAGTAAGTCTGCATAACTTAATTCATTTTTGAGATGACAGAACATATGTCATGTATGCTCATATGTGCACTGAGATCTTCTGTGATTCGTTGATCAGCACCAAAGTGCAGAATTTGATAAAATAAACTACCATGGATGAAGAAATTTCTGCTGTCATGACTGCTAAAACTTTTTTACATTGTGTAGCTGAAACATTTTGGAAAATAAATGTAAGTAAGAAAGTGTTGTTTCCTCGAATAAATGAAGGCCCTTAGATACCATTAATAGGTTGAGACAGTATAAACTCTCATCATTAATTATTTTTACTCCAATCTTCTCTGTTATTTTGATATAATTTCTGCACTATTTCAGCTTCGAGGTCAGCCCTGTAGTTTCTCATGTGATTTTTCTTGTCTTTCTGATGCAGACACATTATGTTCTATTGCTCTATTCCTTTAAAGAGCAACTACAACAACATGTTCGTGTTCATGCTATGGAAGCAGTGATGGCTTGTTGGCAACTGGAGCAATCTCTTCAAAGCTTAACAGGTTCTTCCCTTGTCCTAATCCTATGTTTCATTGTCTCCTCATGTAGATTACTTCCACTGAGTTAAGATTACCAATTGAACATATGCCTAAGTCTTGTGGAATCTCTTTGTGTGGATGTGATGGTGGTGTTTACGTTTACTAAGAAAAGGTAATTGTATTCATCAAAGAGGGATTACAAGAATATATATAATAAACAAACCCTATGACATCAAAAGACCACTTTGCCCTCACTTAAGTGTTTCCTAACACTCCCCCTCAAGTTGGGATGTAAATATCAAATAATCCCAACTTGTTACATAGAAAACTCAATCGACTCCCCCTTAGTGATTTAGTGAAGATATCCGCCAATTGATCTTCCGTCCTTGTATGTTGAAGAATGATTTCCCATTTCTGAACTTTCTCTCGTATGAAGTGACAGTCAACCTTAATGTGTTTAGTTCGCTCATGGAAGACAGGATTATTTGCAATGTGAATAGCTGATTGATTATCACAATATAGCACCGATGGGTCTGATGTTGGCAAACCAATTTCTGATAATAACATCCTCAACCAGAGCAATTCACATGTCACATGTGCCATAGCTCTATATTCTGCTTTAGCACTTGATCGAGAAACCACATGTTGCTTCTTACTTTTCCAGGCGACTAGATTACCTCCAAGGAACACACAGTACCCCGATGTAGATCTTCTATCAGTAGGACATCCAGCCCAATCTGCATCAGAGAAACCTATAGTGTCCAAATGTCCGTAATTCTTGAAAAGTAGTCCTTTACCTGGTGCTCCCTTCAAGTACTTAATAATTCTAAGTACAGCATCCCAATGAGTAGTACGGGGAGAACTCATGAATTGACTGACTATACTAACAGCAAATGATATGTCAGGCCTTGTGACAGTAAGATAATTCAACTTTCCCACCAATCTTCTATACTTCCCTGGATCACGTAACAATTCTCCATGTTCTGCATCAAGTTTTACATTGGGCTCCATAGGAGTATCTACTGGCTTTGCTCCAAGAAATCCAACCTCATCAAGAATATCAAGTACATATTTTCGTTGGGATAAATTGATACCTGCATGTGAATATGCAACTTCAATACCAAGAAAATATCGTAAACGTCCCAGATCCTTGGTATTAAACTCTTTGTGCAGAAACTGCTTGAGCTGTTGGATACCATCTGAATCACTGCCAGTAATAATAATATCATCTACATATACCACCAGAAGAATACAACCAGCTGAGGAGACAGAGCTAAAAACTGAATGATCTACTTGACACCGTTTTAATCCGAACCTGATAACAGCATCACTAAATCTGCCAAACAAAGCACGAGTAGATTGCTTGAGTCCATACAAAGCTTTACGTAAGCGGCATACCAAATTCTCCCCCTGAGCAACAAACCCAGGTGGTTGCTCCATGTACACTTCCTCGGACAAGTCACCATGAAGGAAGGCATTCTTAACATCTAACTGATGAAGAAGCCAACCAAAACGTGCTGCAAGGGAAATAAAGACACGAACAGATGGAATTTTGGCAACAGGTGAAAAGGTGTCATCATAATCAACACCGTATGTTTGAGTGTATCCCTTTGCAACCCATCGAGCCTTTAATCGATCAAGCGTGCCGTCAGGATGAACCTTAACAGTAAATACCCAACGGCAACCAACAGTGTGTTTCTCCAAAGGTAATGAAGTGAGGTCCCAAGTACGGTTCTCAAGGAGTGCCGTCATCTCAGCTTCCATTGCTTGTCGCCAACCAGGATGAGCAAGAGCTTCAGCAACACTGCTAGGCACAGAAACAGAGGACAAGGACGAGACAAATATGGAGAAACTAGGAGATAAACGATCATATGACAAGAAATTGGAAATAGGATGACGAGTACGAAGACACTCAGAAAGACCAGAATAAGGAGCATAACGATCCACTGGACGACCGACACAAGAACGTGTACCTTTTCGAGTAGCTATGGGCACATCAGGATCAAAGGATGGTGCAGCAACTGATGAGGGAACAGATGAATCATGTGGAGGTGCTGTACTGCGTTGTTGATAGGTGTGCTAAGCAAACTGAAAGCCTTGTGCGTCGTTGGAGGTAGCTTCTGGAAGTGAAGTAGGTGGAATAATTGGTATGACACAACAATTACTATCATCAGATGTTGTGGGAACATACGGAAAGGGAAAATATGACTGATCTTCAAAGAATGTCACATCTGCAGACACGAATACCCGACGACGAGCAGGGCTATAACATTTGTACCCCTTTTGAGTACGAGAGTAGCCCACAAAGATACATTTTTCGGCACGAGGATCCAACTTATCAAGACCGGGAGTAAGAGAATGTACAAAACAAACACATCCAAATACTCGAAGAGGTAAAGAAAAGAGGGGACGATCTGGGTGTAAAGTAGTGAACGGTGTCTCCCCCTTAAGAACAGAAGTTGGAAGCCTATTTATTAAATAACACGCTGTAAGAATAGCATGGCCCCAAAAATGTTTAGGTAGATTCATGTGAAATATAAGACAACGAGCAACATCAAGAAGATGACGATTTTTACGTTCAGCAACCCCATTCTGTTGAGGGGTATATGAACAGGAAGTCTGATGAATAATACCATGAGAATCAAGGAATGGCTGAAAACCAGAAGTGGTAGCAAGATATTCTCTAGCATTGTCTGACCGTAAACATTTGATGGAGATATTATACTGATTCAACACTTCGAAGTAGAATAATTGAAAACAATGAAAAATTTCCGTACGGTCCTTTATTAAAAATAACCAAGTCATTCGGGAAAAATCATCCACGAATGTAACAAAGTATCTGAATCCAGAAATATCAGAAACACGACATGGACCCCATACATCTGAATGAACCAGCTCAAATGGACTCGACACACGACTCTGAATACGGGAAGGAAAAGACGCTCTATGATGTTTACCAAACTGACATGCTTCACATTGAAAAGAACTCACAGACTCGAACTCAGGAAATATACGACGAAGTATGTTTGGTGGTGGATGACCAGCTTGACAATGTGTTCGATATACATCAGAGGATGGACGCTGCATAGTTGCGGCAGCTAACACTTTCTTGTCAAGATAGTATAAGCCATTTGATTCATGCCCCCCACCAATCGTCTGTCCAGTCCTCAGATCCTGAAAGGTACAGCAAGAAGCAGAAAAAGTTATAGAGCAATTCAATTGTTTAGTCAATGAGCTAACAGAAATCAGATTATAGGGAGACTGGGATAGGTGAAGGACAGATGACAAAGAAAGAGAGGGACTCAAATGAGCAACTCCCGTACCAGTAACCTGCGATTGGGAACCATTTGCTAATGTAACCGAATTAGACAATGAAGGAGACATAGAATGAAATGAAGATAGTAAATTAGAGTTACCAGTCATGTGATTGGTAGCTCCAGAGTCTATGACCCAAGAATCAGATGTCGCAGAAAACAAACAAGACGAACTACCTTTGGAAGTTTGTGCCAAAGTAGCAGTAGGAGCTGAAGTTCCTGTCATTTGTCGAGGACGAAGCAATGCATCATACTCAGCACGTGTCAATGTAACTGAGTCTCCTACACGTTGTGTGGTGCTCGAACTAGATGGAGTCAATGAAGGAGAAACAACTTGATTCTCCACTTCAGCATAGGCAGCAAAAGTTGGTTTGAGCTCTGGGTGGAGTGAATAACAATAAGATTCCGTATGACCAGTTCTTTGACAATGGTGGCAATAGCGTGAACTGCAACTATTCCCATCACGACCTCCACGGCTACCATTATAAACAAAGCCACGTCCACGGGCTCGGTAACCTCGACCACGACTCTCACGTCCACCAGGACCATGAGAAAGCATAGCGCTCGTCTCCATAGTTGGCATGGAGGAAACTTTCTCAGTAACCGTAGAACGAAGAGCTTGAGAAAAGACTTCATCCACAGTGGGAAGCAAGCTCTGTGATGTAATGTGTTGTCGAAGAGATGAATACTGGTGCCCCAATGACTTAAGATACAATATTGTCTGCAGATCCTCTTGTCGCTTGGCCAAAACACGTGGATCATCCGATGCAGGAAGATAAGTACCCAAACGTTGACAAAGAGTAGTAAACTGAGCATAATGATCATATAAAGATTGATCTCCACGCTGAAGATCAAATAATGCTTCCCAAGTATCACATACTCTTGTCATATTATTTTGTCCAGAATAGAGCAATGCACATTTCTCCCAAACCGCCTTAGCGGTCTTACACTGAATAAAGGGGGGACTAACCTTAGGATCCATGCTATTCCATATGAGGGTTCGAATCATAGCATCTCCTGCTGTCCATTTGGGAAGTTTCTCTTTCTCAGACGGTGCCGTTGACGTAAGGAAATCAAGCTGTTCGGTGGCAGTAAGATAGACTTCAACAGCAGTAGACCACGATGGATAATTTGTGCCATCCAACTTGACAGAGGTCAATTGAAAGTGACTAAAGGGGGATCCAGAACTCGATCCAATAGCCATGAATTTAAACAAGTCCAAATACAAAATGAACTTCACAGTAATTAAGTAACTACAACCAACGCATCTACTGCCACACAAAATGGTCCAACCTAAAGGAATAACTCCACTTTACCGATCACGTCCGAACTTCCGATCTTTCTTCACACGATTCAAAACACCATTATCAATAACAACATTAATATCAACCAACGAACAGTGATCGGTAAACTCAACCAGCAGTAATCTCCAAAGCCACACCCCACAGCCAGCACCAATTTCACATCCAATCAGCCGAACCAATATACGCAATCGTAATCACCCCTTCTTCAACCATATTAGCGACAATTTCAAGCTTCAGAACACCAATTTACCTCATAGCAGTAGTAGCTATGGAATACTTACATCAGTAATCGCGAAAAGCAGTGAAAATCAGCAACGATCAGTGAAAATCAACAACAATCAGTGAAAATCAGCAAGTCTGTTCCTTGTCCAGCGACTTAGAAGACATCGACATGGGTCAAAAAGAGTGGAAACCTTCAGCTGACACCTGGGAGACTTCAATCGGCGCCGGACATGGGATCTCCAGGTCTAGGCGACCTCAATCGGAGACCTGGGTGACTTCAATAGGCGCCAGAGACTTCAATAGGCGCCGTAAATAGGATCTCCAGGTCTAGGCGACCTCAATCGGCGTCGGAAATAGGTCCGCCTGGCCTGGGCGACCTCAGGTGTGGCTCGCCTAAGTCGGGCGACCTTGGATCGTCTTCAAGAAGTCGGGCGACCTCAGGTTTGGCTCGCCTAAGCCTGGGCGACCTTGGATCTGGCTCTCCGGAGTCGGGCGACCACGGATCTAGGTCGCGGGAGCCAGACGACCGTCGCGGGAGCCAGACGACCGCCGCCGGCCTTGTGCGACGCCGGGACTACAGTTGCCGGCCTTATGCGACTCTGAGTGTGGGTGTGGTCAAAGACGATGATGGCTGTAGACGATGGTAGCAGACGATGCCTCTCCGCGTTTACGATGCCAGAAGATGATGCTCTGATACCATGTTTACGTTTACTAAGAAAAGGTAATTGTATTCATCAAAGAGGGATTACAAGAATATATATAATAAACAAACCCTATGACATCAAAAGACCACTTTGCCCTCACTTAAGTGTTTCCTAACAGGTGGAAATGAATATTGGAACTTTCCTGATATATAGAGAAAATTGTAGTTTACTCCGATGTTTTGATCTGAAGGCACTAGTGCAATAAAATGAGGCGTAGTATGGAATCTTCTGTCTAAAGGTGTGCTATTGCCTCTCCATGCGTGCATTTAATAATCTCTTCATCCTTGTAGAACTTCAGGTGACAATCAACTACCTTGAGACACTTACATCTTCGGAAGAGGCATTGAGAAACTCCCAATAAAATTGAGACTCTCTCTCAAATGGATAGTGAGGAAGTAGTAACTCCCATGCTTAGTACTATGAGTCAAATGATCCCTCAAATGGAGACAGCCTCTCAAATGGATGATGATGACACAAGGTAATTAATGTCTTCATAAAAGTATGTTAGTTTTTCTTCTGTATTATTGTTGAATTTTCAAGTTTACGTCTAATGATGCCAATTGGTTCACTGTTTTTTTGTGTGATTTTATCAGCAAGAATGACTGGACTCCACAAATGGGTATGGAATTTAATGATGTAGATGAGGCGTGGAAGTTTTGGAAGAGGTATGCATTGAAAGTTGGTTTTGGTGTACGTAGAAGATTTTCTAACAAGGGGAAGAAGGATGGTTGCATAACTTCTGCACGCTTTTGCTGTTCAAAAGAGGGACATCGAGAAAAAGGTAAACGGCTGGAATTAGTGACAAAGCGTATGCCTGAAACGAGGATGGACTGTCCTGCCCGAATGGGAATCAAATTAGTTCGAGGGAGCGGTAAATATTTTGTGAGTGATTTTGAGCCAAATCATTCTCATCCACTCCACTTTACAGAGTGTAGTCACTTGATACGGTCACATAGGCAAATAAGTGATGTTCAAGCTCAGCAAATTGTGTTGGCTGACAATGCAGGGCTCACACAGAGACAACAGCATGACTTGTCAAGTGTACAGTCTGGGGGAAGAGAAAATGTTGGTTACACAAGAGTTGATGTAAAAAACTATCTTCGCACTAAACGAGGGAGAGACATGGAGTTTGGAGACGCGGGATGTTTATTGAGGTATTTCGAAAAACGACTGATTTTAGACACATCATTCTTCTATGCTGTTCAGCTTGATAGTAATGAGCAAATAACGAACATATTTTGGGCAGATTCTAGGATGATTATTGATTATGCCCTTTTTGGTGATGTTGTGACTTTTGACACCACATTTTCCACAAACAAAGAATACAGGCCACTCGGTGTGTTTATTGGATTGAATCACCATAGAGAACTTGTGATTTTTGGGGCTGCACTTTTATATGATGAAACCGCAGATTCCTTCATATGGCTTTTCGAAACATTCTTGAGGGCACACAAAAATAGGAAGCCGACAACTATTTTTACTGATCAAGATGCAGCAATGTCGAAAGCATTAGAGGAGGTGATTCCCGAGACGAGGCATGGATTGTGTACATGGCATCTAATGCAAAATGCCATAAAAAATGTTGGTCATTTAATGAAGAATGGTTCGAATTTTTTGACCGATTTGAAGAAGCTTGTGTATGAATATGTAGAAGTGACAAAATTTGAAGAGGCTTGGGATTCATTACTTTCATCATATGATGCTACTGACAATTCTTGGCTCCAAAATCTTTATAGGTTGAAAGAGAAGTGGGCTAGATGTTATATGAAATCAACAGACAGTTGAGTGAGAGTTTGAATGGAGATCTGAAGGATTATCTTGCATGCAAGCTAAATCTAAATGGATTCTTCAAGAGATTTGATAAGGTGGTGAACGATAAGAGGTACAAAGAGTTACAGGCTGAGTTTAATTCTAGAGAGAAAATGCCAATTATTTCGTATCAGACATCACCTATGTTGCAGCAAGCAAGTAAAGTCTATACACCATCGATGTTTGAACATTTTCAAACAGAATGGATGAAAACTTTGGGCCTGGTTATCAAGGAACGTAATGAGATGGGTCTCTTGTGGGAATATGTTGTTGGCGAATTTGGTACAAATGATCGAGAGTACAAGGTCACGAGTGGTCCAAGCAATGAAGTGGTGAATTGTGTTTGTAATCATTTTCAGAATATTGGGATTTTATGTTGCCATGCCTTGAAGGTGCTTGATATGGTGAATATAAAGTTAATTCCTAATGCTTACATTTTGAAGAGATGGACACGTGAAGCAAGAGATGGGATACTAGAAAAGCATGGATTAGATACTCAGGTATAATTTGTCATTGTACTCTATTTTACTCAATTTAATGTTCTAATTTATTGGTAACTTCTAACAAATTCTATATATCCGTTCAGGGGAATGGTGACATGGATGCTACTGATAGATATAGAGAGGTGTGTCCTGAGTTTGTCAAAATAGCAGTCAAGGGCTCACAAACTATTCAGAGATATGAATTTATCAAGAAGATGATCTTAACCATAAACAAATCTCTTGATGAAATGCCACTTGGAGGTGAGTCTCAGAGAATTTTGACTGGGGTAAGTAAAGATACAAGTCTCGTTGTAAAATGTACGGGCTTCAAGAAGAAAGATGCACGCAAAGGAGGAAAGCGACATAAGAGCTGTCTAGAGAAGAATAATACAAAAAGAAAAAAGCAACGAGACACACCTCAAGTTTCTTCCCAAGCATCTTCTCTACCGCAAGTTCTTGGAAGTTTCAATAACCCTCCGGGTTTTTACAGTAATTTACTCAATAGGTTTGAGGCACCACGAGATTTCAATATGCCTTCCATGATAGCACCGCTTGGTGACGGGTAATGCATTATTCTACGTGTACTAAGCTATGTGCATTTTATTATGATCATATTTACTGACACTCGGGACATTTCATTATGGATGTTTAAGCTTATGAGCTTGGCTATGCAGCCCTACCAGCTATCCCAAAACTTAGAAGATGCAGCTCTACCTCAAGTTCATCTATTTCAAAAAGATGATACGATTTCAGGTATTGTTGATTGTCAAGAATATGAAGCTTTCAGTTCATGTTTGATGTTGCTCTTTTGAGAATTATGGAGGAGACATCCACTGAGTTGTTTATACACAATTATTCGCGTGTCTAGAAAATTCACCATGTTACAATCTGTTTTGCATTGTGATTGAAGATAAGCTAAGGTTTGACATACTGTGGTTGATTTAGCTTTAAGTGACATCTCATGCCAAGTGTTTCTCTTCTCTGTTGACCTGCAGGCCCATAATTGATCCTTTTGCAGCAATATTTGCTCGGTTGTGCTGTGGAAAAATTGAAGTTCTCGTGAAGGTAATGCCTTTCTACGTATTCTGGGGCTTTCAAATACAAAGGGAAATCTGAAGGCACTAGTGCAATGTAAAATTCCATGAAAATTTATGAACAGACAAATTTACAGCTTGTTTTATCAATAAGTAGTGGAATGCCCATTCTGTGGTATTCCAATACTTCGTTGTTTGCAGAGGTAGCACATCCTGTGGAGAATTTATTTTAAGCATGAATGCCTATAGGCATTAAATCAGCTTAAAGGTAGCCTTGGCAGTGTTCTTGGGTTTTAATTATTGTGGTTGTTATCTACGTGCTCAAATCAGAAAAATGAACATGCCATTACAGATTTTGTAATTGCTAGTTGTGGTGTAAACTGAATTGGTTGAATATACCTCTGTCTGCAACCCTACTTGAACAGGCACATCGGGAGGCGACTGGGACCGTATCACCTGCTGATGGTAACGATGCAGATCTAGTTGTTGCGGCAGAGGAAATGGCTTTCTGCAAAGCATGTGCTCCATTTGGTCTTTCTGCAGAGGAAATGTCTTTCTGCTGATGGTCACGATGCAACCCTACTTCACTGGGACCGTATCACTTGTAAACTGAATTGGTTAAATGTACCTCTGTGTGCAACCCTACTTGAACAGGCATATGTTTGATGGCTCATCTTTTGCCAAACCCATGTACATTTGCTTTAATTTCCTGCTTCTTTAGTGAAAACTGTGGTCACTGGTCAGTATGTCCAAGAAATTCAAGATGGGCAACTACAACTTTCATCTCTATTGTTTGATGGCTCATCTTTTGCGTTTCCTTTTAGTCCCCTTTAGTCTGTTCTTTTATTTGCTGTTGTTTGGTTAGCGCCATTCTATTCATGCAGTAGTGTGTTCTATGCTTTGAGTTTCCATTTTGCAGTTAATTCTCGAGATTCGAAGCTCGCATAACCATTTACGTTTTCGTTTTTTCTTTTTGGAGGATGATTGATGTCCATTCCGGCCCATTTCCGCGTCCGATTGTTAGAATTTGCGCTTCATTTAGGTTAGTCTGCGTGTTTTTAATTTTTCGTCAATGGATAGTCATTTTTTTTCTCTTTTCACTTCGTATGTCCATTCCGGTCTAATTCCTCATATATCCAACCATTTCCGCGTCTGATTGTTAGAATTTGCGCTTCATTTAGATTCGTCTACGTTTTTAATTTTTCGTCAATGAATAGTCATTTTTTTTTCTCTTTTCTCTTCGTATGTCCATTCCGGTCTAATTCCTCGTATATCCAACCATTTCCGCTTCCGATTGTTAGAATTTGCGCTTCATTTAGATTCGTCTACGTTTTTAATTTTTCGTCAATGAATAGTCATTTTTTTTTCTCTTTTCTCTTCGTATGTCCATTCCGGTCTAATTCCTCGTATATCCAACCATTTCCGCGTCCGATTGTTAGAATTTGCGCTTCATTTACATTCGTCTACGTTTTTAATTTTTCGTCAATGAATAGTCATTTTTTTTTCTCTTTTCTCTTCGTATGTCCATTCCGGTCTAATTCCTCGTATATCCAACCATTTCCGCGTCCGATTGTTAGAATTTGCGCTTCATTTAGATTCGTCTACGTTTTTAATTTTTCGTCAATGAATAGTCATTTTTTTTCTCTTTTCTCTTCGTATGTCCATTCCGGTCTAATTCCTCATATATCCAACCATTTCCGCGTCCGATTGTTAGAATTTGCGTTTCATTTACATTCGTCTGCGTGTTTTTTATTTTTCGTCAATGAATAGTCATTTTTTTTTCTCTTTTTTCATATGTCTATTCCGCTTTAATTCGATATACGCTTGACCATTTTTCCTGTCCGATTATTAGAGTTTGCGCTTCATTTAGATTCATCAAGCATGTCATTGTTTGCCACTCTTTGGCTTGGAGCATGCATCCCATCCTATTTTTCACGACGGATCAGGTCAAGTAGATGGAACAAGATGACCATCCGAGCATGTTTTTGTTGTATGGCATCAGACAATTCAGTCAACTACCGGAGAATCCCACACAATCATGTATATCACAGTCTAATGGAATTGCAACTTCCCACGCGTGTCCCGTTCAATATGCAAAACAACACTAAAACTAAACAATGAATAACATAAAAAGTTTATATCCTCTCTCATCAGTTCATAACAGATGCACTTATAAGAGCGCGTCATATTGAACTCTATTCACCGGCCAAATAGGACAGAAACTGCCATCAAAGTGAACTGCATAAAAATGATCATCTACAATAAGACAAGATTCGGCTAAACATCAACTCATCATATTTCATCAAAAATGTTATACACTAAATCCAAATGAAACATCAACTTATACAATGAATCCATTTGCTTTGCCCCAATAGTTTCTAATCAATGTTAAAATTCCTGAAGCCACTAATAATATCTCGAAAGTTGTCCGTCGCCACCCTTGTATGCTGTAGCTCCAGTACAGTCACTCGAAGTGAATCTTGGCTATGTTCCAGCTCTCTTCGAGTCTGTTCCAGCTCCCTTTGGGTTTGTTCCAACTCCCTTTGGGTTTATTCCAGTTGCCTTTGAGTTTGTGCTAGCTCCCTTCGGGTTTGCTCCAGCTCATTAGGACGAAATCGTGGAGGCAAATGAATTGTCGTTGGCAACTCATCCATATTAAAAAATTTTAAGTACGCATGTTTTGCAGCTTCCCAATTGTTATATCCTTGGTAATTACAATGACGATAACCACATACTTGGGCTGAAGTTTCAGGCCAATTATCATAGATGCCAATGTTATGGCCTTTGAAAACAACATAGTATGCCTTCGGCATTTGAACAAACCTAAAACATCAAAGAGAAGTGAGACACAACACCAAGGACATTACAAATATGTTCATCATTCTTAAAAGTGTAGGAATCCAAGTTTTATACATCATATGACTGACCCAATTCATGGTAGACCTAACAACCAATAAAGAACATGTGAAGCAGAGAAATACTTTAGAATTGTGCAGTAATGCTTGAACGACATGAAAACCATTTATTGATAGTATACATAACACCAATAAAGGGTCCAATTTCAGTTTTCACTTTCTATGGAAACACAGAAACGCTTGAAAAGATTTTACAAAAAGTAATAATCTATAATATTAGTACATATTGGGGTAGATATGCTCTATCAACGGAATTGACGCAAATTGTGAAAGATTGGCTTTATCGATGGGATAATTGGGAGAGCACATTGGATATTAGCTGAGTGATATCAGTGCATTGATGACTGATGGAGACCTCACTGATAATGCCAGCTTGCATTTTAGATATGACCAGTTAAAAAAAAACGAGGAAAGAATAATATCAAAATGTTGAGAAATTGATGAAGAAAGTGGAAACCACAGATCCAAACTCCAGTTTCTGATGTATCTAAAACAGAGTAGTTCCCACATTGCAGTTGTGTGCAGCAAAACAAGCTTGATCTTTCGGTAATAACTGAGAAAAAGGGAAAGGAAAAGCCCGATCTCAAGCTCACCATGGTACTTTCTAAGATTAATCTAGCAAAAGGAAACCAAGATCTTAGCCATTCTTGAAGTTGATGGTCTCTCTCTGTGAGTGGAAAAAGAAACCAGAAAAAGGAAATCATACTATTTCACACTCTTACACCTGCATGCTCAGATTAAGCTAAGAAAACAGAGCAACGACCAGAGAAAACACGGAAAGGGAACACAAAAAGAAGACACAGAGAGAGATCTCCGCAGAAGCAACAGATTTATTACCAAGAAATAAGGAATGGCTCCTTCAAGTAGTTGTACACACTGATGATCAAGTTGTCATTAGTGACTGCATCAATTTGAGGCCCTGGAAACTGCCCATTGATCAAAATGCCCTGCGCCAATCCAAAAATTAAGTCTAGTTCTTCAACAAATTCAAGCATAATACAAAAGAACATGTACAAGTTTTCTTGCTTTCAGCAGAACAGACCAAGGGAAGTAATTAACAAACGGAAAACTACTGTGTCTCAAAAGCTACAAGATTCCCAAACGTTGTCCAGTCCAATCTGTGTACAAGATTTGAGTGCATATTGATTCAGCATTGTAAAAAAAAAAAACGAACTTTCTTGCCGAGACCACAAAGAGAGTCTAAACTCGTAGTTAATTTCGGAGTCTAAAAAATTTGCCGATTCCACAGATATTCATTCATCGCCTTACTTTCATTCGAATTTAACATCCATTAACTGAATTAATTTCGGAGATGAATGTTCCAAAACCATGAAAAAGGTGAATTAATGCTGCTTGCTTTTATCACATGCCAAATATATTTGCGTTCGTTGCACTTCAATTTTATGTAGTAATCAAAATGGTAAAAAAGATCGAACATTGCCACCTCAGGAAGAATATGCCCCATTATTGCATCATATTTGCAGCGTTGACACTTTCCCACTAGATTTTTTATTAATTGATTGACAATCAAGCATGGGAAATCAAATTATGCTACGGCAAGGAATTCTAGGTGAAGAACACAGTAGATAACTTCCGTAGAAGATTAGAACTAAATACACCCCTAAACTATTTTCCTGTCTTTTTAAAGCTTTCGGTTGAGCAATTAGTTGGACACATAACACCCATACAGAAAATCATTTCTCAACCATGATTTTCATCAGCAAGTTACAACAGACAAAAAGGAGCCGAAAGCAGCAAATAATATCAGAGATAAGGTGGTCTTACCCTACAATCTGACTACCATTTGAAGTGATACATGCATTTAATCTCGTTAAAACAAATAGCATCTCCACTTAAAGCAATTGAAGGCCTTTCCGTTTTTCACTGACTAATTTCGCATCCCTCCATCGAAATCTCTAAAATATCTTATCTTACTGCACACTAGTAGGGAGACTGATTAAAGATAAGCAGAACAGAGAGAAGTTAAAGCAATTGCCTCTACTGCACACAAGCCCGTGTCTGATTGACGCATCTTTTTCATTACCGTAGTTCAAAACTGAGAAACCAATACTATAACAATTGGTAAATACCGATGATTTAAATCGCATGACCAATTTCGACAAATTCATCAGTAGCTTACCTTCTTGAAGGGTGTCGCAGACTTGCTCTTACTCAGTCGATTCACGGCGAAAATCCTCAAAAGGGTGATCGAGCCTTCTTTCCCTCAGTGGAGTTAGTTGCAACGGGTTTTTGAGAGAGTTTGGACGGGCAGAGACGAAGGGTTTCTACGGAGGGTTTCTTTGGAGGAGAGAGAAAGTGCCGACAGTGGTGGTGGCGCAGGAAGCTTCGACGGTGGCGGGTGGTCGGAGTTGGTGGCAACGGGTAGGCGAACAGGTGGTCGGAGTAGATCGTAGCAGATTTTGGAGAGAAGGCGAACAGGCGACAACGGAGGGTTTCTTTAGAGGAGAGAGAAAGTACCGACACTGGTGGTGGCGCAGGAAGCTTCGACGGTCGCGGGTGGTCGGAGTTGGTGGCAACGGGTAGGTGAACAGGCGGTCGGAGTAGATCGTAGCAGATTTTTGAGAGAAGGCGGACAGGAGACGACAGAGGGTTTTTTTGAAGGAGAGAGAAATAAGTGACGGTGGCGGGTGGTGGTGGTGGTGCAGGAAGCTTTCACGGTGGCGGGTGGTCGGAGTTGGTCCCAGAAGGTTTTTGAGAGAGAGGGCGTACGGGCGGGGCGAAGGATTTCCACAGAGAGAGAAAATGGATCTCACGGAGGTTTATTTGGAGAATTTGGTTATTTTCCTTCTTTATTTTTGAATTTCAAAAATATTTCATCTGAGCCGTTCATTTGGAATGAACGGCTCAGATGAAAAGTAAGTCACCATGACTTACTTTTCAGTAAGTCATGGGAGCCGGATCCGAAAAGAGGAACCTTATTTAGTCAACCTTTGTCATTAATGGAAAGCGGATTTCAATCTAGATTAAGCCATCCTCTGAAAGTAAAACACGATTTTCCCTCCTTCCTCCATCGCTCTCAACTGTCTTTTTCCCCCCCACGAATTCCATAAAGGAAACATTTTTTTTATCTGGCTCCTAGGGTTTTCGACGATATTTCTTTCTCCGAGGTGTTAGGCGAAATAAGCGATACGCTGGGGATGTTATGTAGTATGGACCAATATAAACTTTCGAGTGGAGGCGAGTCCAACTAAATATGCTGAGGGTGCTTTGGGCTCGGGCTTTCTCTTGGTTTGTGGAATGAGAAGATAAGGAGGGGCGAGAGGAGGCAAATACAGGAGAACTTCAAGGAACGCGAACGCGAACGTGGGGTGGTGTAGTCTTGTGGTTCTGCATTCGGGCACGCGGTTTGGCTTTCTCAGTTCTACTTGTTGCCGTGAGCAAAGAATCCATAATCTCTCAGAAGCATCGTCGCAATTTTCTCTGAACTGCATGAGAATTGAGAAGTAGAGACCACCACGACGTGGCTTTTCCCTATTTCTCAATGTCTGGTTTACCAAAATAGGTTTAATTTTTTTTTTTACCAAACCAGGCCCGGCTCGGCAGTCAAACTGCCAAGCCGGCTTGGCTGCCGAGCGGCATTGTTCATCCCGCTCAGCGATTTTTTTTTTCACAGCTATTAAATGTATGAGTAGTGATAGTGGTGAATTTGACTGTTCACGTTTATCCAGTGCAGTGATTCTTTGTGTTGCTATGAACAGTTTTTTCTCGCTTAAAAAAAAATGCTTGGTCGCGACGAATTTTGTAACGAAAAAACCCTTGTGGCTAAAAAGACGTTGTAAATATAACGACGACAAATATTAAATTTTGGTTCGTTCGAGCAAGCGAGCCTCAACCCCGGGCGCTCAATTTTTCGATAGTTCGTTCGCTCGTTAATACAGAACATGATATTTTATACGAATTTCATTAACATTTTGTCCATTCTAGAAAACAAATTTAATAATAAAAAATTGATTAAAAACACAAGAAAAAGAAATTAGAAATGATTAAAAAGAAAAAAAAAGGTGAGTGCTTGCTCGGCAATAACAAGGAAAAAAGGTGAGTGCTTGCCCCCACAATGACAGGAAAAAAAAAATAGATGCTTGTCACCGTACACCTGCCCCTCTTCTTCTTAATCCAGCTTTTCTTCATTCACGGCAAAATGTGAACAGTCAAATTCACCACTATCACTACTCATGCCTTTAATAGCTGTGACATTACGCAAAAAAAAAAAAAAAACCCGCTGAGCTGGATGAATAGTGCCGCTTGGCAATGTGACTGCCGAGCGGCACTGTAGCCAGGCCTGCTCGGCAGTTTGACTGCCGAGCCGGGCCTGGTTTGGTAAAAAAAAAAAAATTAAACCTGTTTTGGTAAATATTTATGTTTTTTGGCATGGTTTGGAAAAAAGCCCCGAAATTTCTGGGTACTTTAAACAAGTAAGACACCACCTTAAACCTTTTCTTTTCTTTTTTTGGATTAACACAACGAAAAATTCTAAACTGGTACACTATGATAGATTTACCTCGAACCAATTTTTTGACCTCGAAAAACTCCAAACTCTTACACCTCTGATAAATTTACCTTTCGTTTGTTTTCGTTAATTTTACTAGCAAATTACCGAGTTAAATGACACATAATAATTAACGGATGTAACATTTTGAGGTTTTTACCCTCTTTTATGTGAATATGTCAAAATATTATTTTGGGTAAACCCTTGCCCTCGCATTTTAAGTAGTTTCTTAATTGGAATAGGTCTCCTAATTTAACGTCTCCACTTTTGAAAAATTGTCCAAAAAATCCTAATACTATTGCACTAAGCCTTTTAAGTGTGTCAATCGAGTTTAAAAAAAATTAAAATTTTTGCCAATTAAGTTCATTCGGCTAATTTTGGCTAGAAACAGCTAACGTAAACACCGATCATCCTACATGACGCGACTCATGCCTACACGGATAATTTTACTCAATTTTTTTTTTTATTGTTCTTTAATTTTCCATTATTTTTTATTGATTTTTTTTCCTCTGCAGCTAGCGAGTCCTGGCCGCTTTTTGCAAGGGTCACCTATCCCTCATCGAGTGCAAGCAAGAGTCATGGCCGAAGCCGAGACCAGCATCGCCCTGACCATCATGGCCCTCTCCTACCGTTGAGAAAAAAATAATTTAAAAAAGAAAGAAAAAAGTTAATAGAAAATATTAAAATACTTATTAAAAATTTATCCATGTCAATGTCACCACGCCACATAAGATGGCCCACGTCCACGTTAATGATTTTCATCCAAAATGAAAAGGCTTAGGATTCAATCGGCAAAAAATGAATATGTTTAGGATTCAATTAGCAAGTTTAAAATGTTTATGACTGAATTGACAAAAATACAATAAGATTAGGACATTTTGGACAATTTTCCTATAAGTGTATGTGAGAATTGGGCTCTAGTAATAATACAAATTCAATGCTAAACACGATTGGGCATAAAAAGGCCTATGTTTGCTGAAAGTGTATATGAATTTTGAACTCCATAGGGCTGGACTTGCCAAAAATAAAATACACTCGTTAGTCCCTTTATTCTCCATAAACAATTTGACTTTTCTTTACGATTACATTATGTTAAAGTTGACTCATGGATGAGTTTGGATACCACCTCTACGAGGGTATGCTGTGTGTGAGGAAATTTATTCAAAAAAATCCTAAATTTGTTACACTTTTTTTAATTTAGTATTTAAACCGTATAATTTTACCAATTAAGTTCTAAAACTTTTCACGTTTTGTCAATTGAGTCTATCCGATTAATTTTAGATGAATATCGCTATTGGCCCTCCTACGTGACATAACCAACGGTGTCGTAAATTTTTTTAATGATATTTTAATATTGTTTTCAATTTTCTTAACTATATTTTTTCCTTTTTCTCTTTGCTAGCCTTAGGGGGAGGACGACTCCAACCTAGGCCCAGGCGTTCCTCCGCCAGCCATTGCGGAAAAAAAAAAAGTAAGGAAAACATAAGTATACTAAAAAGAATAAATTAATAAATAAATAATTTCAAAAAAAATATTAAAATATTATTAAAAAAAATCAATGGCCATCAGTCAAAATTAAATGGACGAACTCCAATTGGAAAAACAAAATTTAGAACTCAATCGATAAATAAATTAAAGTATTCAAAATTTAACTAGTAATAAATTATTAGAACTCAATTGATAAATGAATTAAAATATTCAAAATTCAACTCGTAAAAATTTAATAGATTTAAGACCCGAGATGTGAATTTACCATGGCTCGTTGTGCCTAGAGGTGGCAAAATGGGTCTAGAATCCACATTTGGCCCATATTTGATGATGGTGGGTCAAAAATGGGTTAGCTTAAGTACTTAAATGGGTCATAAATGGGTTGCTTAAAAATTTTATGGGTCATAAATGGGTTTCAAATGGGCCATAAATGGGTTAGCTAAGAAAACTATCTTAAGGCAATCATAAATAAATTTTGTGAATATTTTTTTAAAAATCTAATTTTTTAATATTTTAATAATTTGTTTTTTATATAATTTTTTTTTCATTTCTATTTTCTTTTTTCTCCTGCCTTGGCCGTCGCTCTACTTTGGCCGCCAATGGTCACCGCTGCCCACCTCCGGTCACCATCACCAATCACCACCCTCCGCCGCCGCCGGCCGTCGACCGCCGCCACAGTGCGTGTACGAGTCAATTAGTATTGAAGTCTTTTAACTTAACTCGGCAAGATAAACCAGAATCGAGTACGAGTCAGCGTCGAAACCTGCCGGAGCACCTCCCTTCCCGAGCTCCGATTACGCCCCCTACGCCTTCAGAAGCGGCAGCCCGTGTGGGGAGAGCTACAGCTTCGGCGACGGAGGTGGCGAGCAGCAATTTGAGGGGACGACGATGGCAGGAAGCAGGCAACGGTCAACAGTGGCGAGCAGAGGTCGCAGGTGGCCGATTATAATAAAAAATTATTTTATAAAGAAAAAATTTAAATTTTTTCAGAAAAATTCAATTGCATGTTTTAGCAATATAATTTTTCTTAATAAATTATAAGAAATAAATATTTCATAATTTAGCTAAATATATAAGTATTTAAGTAATACGGGTCGGGTCGGGTATGGGTCACTAAATTTGCATTAGATGAATATGGGTCAAAACGGGTTAAATGGGTCAATATGGGTCGGACCATATTCGACCCGACCCACCCCACTCATTTGACGCCTCTAGTTGTCCTAATGAAACAGAGTTCTTTCTACAGTTGATGCGGTACGTAGACGTGATCAATCATACCACAAATAGTGTGTAAAATCCAATCTTTTCCTCCTCAGAAATTCAGAATCATGTGACCGTCCTCAACAAAGGAAGCCTGAAAAAATAACTTATCCTTCTTTTCCAATTTGTTCAGGAGCAGTTTGGACGTTGCTGCTCCTGAACGAATTGTATGAAAAATGACGACCTCTTTCTTTCGTCTGATATGGAAATTTTAGTACCAAATCAATAAAACGACACAGATCCCAGCCCAAAACCACCCCTTAATGAGCTTGTATAGGAAAGTTAAGGAATTTCACATGCTGAAAAATTCCAGCTCCGGTTGTGGAAAACGTTGTCCAAATCACATTTTTCGCGAAACGAGCCTACATGTAAAACTTACAGGTACAAGGGGGTATCGATTCATCCTCCGATTATCATCTTCACAAAAGCCCATGAAGCGACACATACATCATTCACAAGTAACAATGTTCTGCCAATAGCCTTCACATCGGTAAGCGGAGGAGATAGCATCGACATGCATTCGCAGTCACCACTGTGCGCCTGCTAAAGAATTTCCATGATGACTAGGGCACATTTATGCTTAGGCAAATGCCCCATTTTCGGATCAAGCTTTGATAGTCAATTTCAATGCTAAGTCGTCAAATGTTTCACAAACATAGGCAAAGGGACTGAAAAAGTGGAGGGTACACAGCACAATATCTACACATTGATTTCTCAAACAGAAAAGAAAAATTGCCTCAGAAGAGAGCAGCATCTTACCCTGCAAGCAAAACAAATAAATCCAACAAACCAAAGGTTAGAATTGCGCTACTCCAGTGGGCAGAAAGACTTCCTCTACAGAGCATTGTAAATATCACCTAGTGCCCAGAAGAACCGAGTAAAGCATAATAGCATGCATGTTTGAAAGCGAAAATACGACAAAAGATGTGTCCTTCCCAGTTCTTGCTGCATCAGTCAGCTGATTGAGTGAGCAAAACTGAACAAGAAGGGGGACTCTTTCCTCTTGCACCATGCTCGTATAGCCTGTGAGACAAGTGCATCACAGACTATGAATAATGGTGCCTGATTTTCCATCAGAAACATGTATTCAAATACTGAAAACACATGCTTGAGCAAATAAATGCTCTTTAGTAAGGAACTCAGTTAGCATGAACACCAGTGGTGAAAGAAAAAGTTGGAATTCCGTAAACTATATGGAAGCAATTACATGACAGATGGATCTCATCAGACATTCAACCAAGATTTCAGGGACTTAGTCTGGATTCCACCGAATATTATCAAAAATATTATAGGTCACTTAAACCTCAATCCATACATACTAACAACCAAGAAGTGTGAAAGAGTCACCCAGTGGCACCAGCCACGCAAAAATGTACTAGCTCTTGCAGAAGCGTGAGCCACGAGGATAGAAGATAGATAAAGCATCAGAGAACTTTGAAGACCATATGATGTTGATTTCCACATGAAATTCGGTTTCATAAGCTGATCATTTGCTTTGATTCAAGAGAGCCAAGATCTTGTGAATAAAGAAGTAACAAATATAGCATTTTGAACGTAGCCAAGAAAGACTTGTTAGCTTAGCAAGAGCTAGTGAATTGACAGCAGCAACAAAAGATTGTAGCTATAGCAAATGTGCATTGAACTCTAATTTGGACCAAAAAGGACACTAGTATCACTTGGGAGGAAATGTTCATCTCCAACTCGATTTACTCCCCATTTTCATTCAGGAACTCTAATTTGCACCGAAAAGGACACTAGTATCACTAGGGAAGAAATATTCATCTCCAACTCGATTTACTCCCTATTTTCATTCAGGAACCTCTAGGAGCAAAATTAAGTGGAAAACACCCACATAATAAGAAACTAATATGACAACTAACCCTACGATAAATGAACTGAAGCCTCATTATAAGTCCCATTCCATATGGAAAACCACAAAAAAGAAAGCAAGAATAAAAAATCCCGCACATCTTGCATAATAGCTCGTACAATCAACCTCCATTTAAGAAGATTATATCCATTTTCGAAAAGAACAATAGCATTAAATAATTTAAACGCGTCAAAAACACTGCTACCATCACTAATTTACACATGAACTGACTATACTATTTCGCATCCGCATTACTCTAAAAGTGCAAAAACTGTTCAGACATAGCAGCATATGACACTCTGAACTCAGCAAAGTACATCTGATCGAGGGACTATACACACAAACAGAGAATTAGAAAGAAGATAACAAGAACTTCGAAATATTGAACCGACCCAGGCAACCACAGGCCGTAGACCAACATAAATACATCAGGAACAACCATGTATTCACACAAACACTCAAAATGAAATGATTAGTGGGAAATTTCAGTATTTATCGTTCATTTCTAACATATCAAGAAAGCAATCAGAGAACTTTGAAGACCTACACAATATGGGAATCCACACCATTTTCAGATACAAGAAACTCATCATTTTGCTTCAACCGCATCTGGTGCAATGAAAATACAGGCATGAAACCAAACAACTAGTCAAATTAAGCGACCCCCCAGCTTCAAAGAGCCACAACGATAATAAGCAATCGACTACATCATAAACTGCATCAATATCATCTCAGAAGCTTACCACAAAACAAAAGGGGAACTTTTGTCACTCATCCCCGATGAGACAAGCAAAGAAATGCGAAAAAAATAGAACACTCCCCCGACAAATTACACACTACCGATCAAACGACATCATCCTCAATCGACTTGGCCAACATAGCACAGCATGCACAGTGGCAAATAAAACTACGAAGACGAATAAGATATCAAACACGACAAAGATTTAGGCGACCAAGGCAAATGAAGGGGAACGCAAGAAAAAAAAAAGTGGGGGCACGAGCTTAAAGGAAGGGACTTTGATCTGTTGGCAAAAGCAGAGTTGTGCAAAAGACGCCATCTTGATCCAATGCACAGCATATGCTCTGTTTCTGCCAATCTTTAAATGTTGCACCATCGATTATACCTTCTCTCGATTTTTTCCTTGAATCCAGACATTAGAGAAACAAGGGGCTTGTAGGTGCATCAAACTAGGACAGAAATTGAGATACATGGATGCCCGAATCGGCAAATTTGAAGCCGCATGAGCCGGTGACTGCGGGCGAGAGAGACTGAGTGACTTGAATCTGAAGAGTGGGGAGCCAGATCTCTCATTTTATCTCCGCAGCCGCCAGCCTGAGGCTGAGCCTTGCAAGAGAGACTTCTCTTTTCAACTAGGGCTGACGTGTCAACGTTAAAATTTCAGGGTTTCGGTTCACGATTTTCTTCTTTTTCTTTTGCCATTGATATTTTTTGTGCTGAATATTGCACTTACGACCGCTTGAATCGATTTACGGTTTCATCTTATTTGAAACTTGCACCACGCCCGCTATGGCTGAGCATAATGGATAGATTAGATTGAAAATCGCTTGGATCAGACCGGACTGAAACGAAATGGTTGGTTGGTCTGATTTCGGGAATCCCCAATCCCGTTCTTAATTCCTAAAAATGGAACTGGCGATCGAGAGATCTGATTCTCGATTTTAGGGGTGGAACCGGACCAATGGACGCCAAAATCAAACGGATCATTTTTCTTTTTATTTTTTAAATATGTTATTTTATGTCTCGATTTTAAAGTAAAAAAAAGGGGTTACATGGGCACTACATGACAAAATAACGTGGGGCCCAAATAAACAAGAAAAGAAAAGGGGCGTATGTTTTCCCTAACCCTACAGAAAGTCGTGGAAAAAAAAGCAACAAAAAGAGTGGATGACTTTTTGCTGTTTTGCTCCTTAACCAGAAAGAGGAGCCGCACAAGAGGAAAACCTGGTACCGTCGCTCAGTGGACTCACAGGAGAAGTTAATATCGTGGGAGCAGAGGGCTCTATTTCGGACGCACGAAGGAGTCCGCTCTTCGTACACGATCAGGAGCGACGAACACATCGAAGGTTGTTTTGTGCTGCGTGAGTTTCTTTATTATATCCGATTGTAAGTTGTTTTATCTGTAAACACTTTGGGACTGGGTATAATCTAGGTGCGAAAAACACGAGAGTATTGAGTGATTGTAAATCCGATTCTCCGATTATAGTTGATTGTTCTTGCTGGCTATCCCCGTAGATGTAGGTACCGATATTCGGACCGAACCACATTATATCTGGTGTCCTTTATCGTTCATCGTTATTTTATCTGAGCTTTCGCATTGACGTATTTGCAAGATCCTGGTTATTTCCGCGTTAGTATTACAACAATTGGTATCAGAGCTTGGGTCAGATTTCTGGATTGTGATTTGGGGCTTTTGCTTGTCTGGTTATTATCTGGAATTCTGTTGCTGCAATTATGATTGGGGTGAAAGCTGAAATTGAGAAGTTTAACGGGAGGAACAACTTTAGGTTGTGGAGCTTCAAGATGGAGGCATTATTGAAAACTCTAGATTTGGCAGAAGCATTGGAGGGCAAAGCTAAATTGCCTGAAGCAATGAAAGATGCTGATAATGATGTGTTGATGAGGAAAGCTAGGAGTCAAATCCTGTTGAATTTATCAGATGAAGTGCTAATAGAGGTAGGCGAGGAGAAGGATACCGCAGCATTGTGGGCAAAACTTCAGTCGCTCTATGTAAAGAAGGGTTTGAACAATCGCTTGTACATGTTGAAGAGGATGTTCCAGTTCAGATATACTGAAGGTACGTCTATCAAAACCCACCTAGATGAATTTAATAAACTCATGATGGATTTGAAGAATGTCGGTAAGATTCTTGAAGATGAAGAGCATGGCATGATGTTGTTGGCTTCTTTACCAGAGTCATGGGAGCACTTTGCTGACTCTCTATTGCAGGGGCGTACTTCGATTACCTCAGAGGAGGTAAAGTCCGCTTTGTTTTCTAAAGAGTGGCAAAGAAAGTTGCGAGATGACAATCTGGCGCAGGATGTAGCGCAGGGATTAGTGATTCGGGGTAGAGAGCAACATCGGGGGTCCAGTAGCAGCAGAGGTAAAAGCAGGTCTAAATCACGCCATAGAAAATCCAAGGGACGCGTGAAGTGCTTTGAGTGTCACGAGGAGGGGCACATCAGGAGAGATTGTCCTAAGCTGAGAAATAGAGGTGATAAGCAGAAGGCCACAGTCAGTGTGGAAAATATTGCTGAGGAGAGCACTAGTGATGCAGATGCTGTTTTGTGTGTGACTACAGGTTCGTCAGGAGACGAATGGGTGCTAGATTCGGGGTGTTCTTATCATATGACGCCTCATAAGAACTGGTTTACTACTTACCAGACTGCAGATGGTGGTAGAGTTCTGTTGGGGAATAACGCAGCCTGCAAGGTTGTGGGGATATGGACAGTTCGGATTCAGATGCACGATGGTGTGATTCGCACATTGACAGACGTGAGGCATGTACCGGAGCTCAAGAAGAACCTTATTTCTCTAGGGACACTCGATGATATCGGGTGTAAGTACACCGCTGAAGGTGGAGTGCTGAAGATCTCTCGAGGTGCCATGACAGTAATGAAAGGGAAGAAAGCGAATTCTCTCTATCATCTACTGGGAGAGACCGTGACAGGAGCTGCTGCAGTTTCATCAGGTGAGTCAGATTCTGACTTGACTCGTTTATAGCATATGCGTTTAGGGCACATGAGTGAGGCAGGTATGACGATGCTGAGTGATAGGGGGTTGTTAAAGGGTCAGAAGACAAGTAAGTTAGACTTATGTGAGCACTGCATCTTTGGGAAGCAGCGTAGGATTAAGTTTACTACAGGTATTCATTCAACCAAGCAACCGGTAGAGTATATTCATTCATATGTCTGGGGCCCGTCTCCGGTTCCTTCGAAAGGAGGTGCCCGTTATATGCTGACTTTTATCGACGATTATTCCAGGAAGGTATGAGTATACTTTCTGAAGCACAAATCTGATGTGTTTGATCCGTTCAATAAATTTAAGGCATTGATTGAGAAGCAGTCAGATAAACAAATCAAGTGCCTGAGAACCGATAACGGCATGGAGTTCTGTGGTAAAGATTTTACCGAGTTCTGTGAGAGAGAAGGTATTGTTAGACACCGCACACTACCTGGGACACCACAGTAGAATGGCGTGGCAGAACGGAAGAACAAAACTCTACTTGAGCGGGCTCGGAGCATGTTATCACATGCTAGAATTGGCAAGGAATTTTGGGCCGAAGCAGTGAACATGACATGTTACCTGATTAATAGATCTCTATCATTGTTGACACCTGATTTTTAATCACCTTTTATTTTGATTTTACTTCTTAAAATTAATTAAAAATAACAAAAAAGTCATAAAATTACAAAATCAACTTTGGAAGCCTTGGCCCAGCCTTAGGAACCAATTTTGAACAAAAAATATTTTTCAAAATTTTTAATATTTTTTCGAATTTATTTAATTATAAAAATACCCAACAAATCAGAAAAAATACCATTCGTGGTCAGAAAAATACACAAAAATAGTCAATAATTTTATTTTAATTTTCTCTTCAGTTTGGTCTTTATAAATCTCAAAAATTCGACTTGGGTCATTATGTTCCTTCACAAACATAAACCCGAATCGACCATAAAAATTACCTTTTGAGTCCCCTAATTTTTAATTTTCACCTTTCATAAGCCATGACATTATAATCTAGAGCCTTGAAATGCTATTTGGTCAATTAGGTCTTCAATTTGGTCAAATTTGACGAAAAGGACCTAATTGCACAAATTTCTTTGCGATTTAGTCCCCGGTTTCGCGAATCTTAAAATTAAATTCTCTCTAGGGACACCCATGAAAATAAAATACCCCTACCCTATAGTTTTCATCATGCTGAATTCATTGGTGGCCTCAATTTGAATTGATTTGATCGTTTAAGCCTCCGATTTGGCGAAAATCAATTTCGGATCCTAGGCATAATTTGGGGTTTTTGCCAAATTCCAATTCAATTGCTCGTAAAAACACTCATTTTAGATGGAAAACGTGCCGAGGAGTCCGATTTTGGGGTCAATTTCATGAAAAAACGGTCAATTACGGGCTCAATTGGGCGAAAAATGACGGTCGGATCGGTCGGGTCGGACCCGACCCGACCAGACCCGACCGAACCGGGTCTGCATCCAAAGTTGCAGACCTGGTTTTCTCGCGTACGTTGCAGGGAAAAGAGGGACAGAATTTGCAGCAACGAGCGTCGGGCGACCAAAAATCAGAGGACAGACTTCTTTTTGCAGGGACGAGGGAGGCGTGATCGTCCTCGGTGGGTCGCTCTCGGATCAGGACTATAAGGGTCGGAGAGAGAGGGAGCCGACGGGGGGGGGGGGGGAGGTTCACGATTTAGAAAATTTTGGGAGAGAGAGAGTGAGACCCGAGGGGACCGAGAGGAAAGGAGGGCGATTGAGCGTTCGTCGTCGGTTCTACGAGCCTCAGAGAACTCGAGCCGCCACCGTCGAAGCCCGGAGCCGCCGGTGACACTCGGCCAAGGTCGGTACCTCATCCCATGTTTATCCCCTGTTCTTTTAGCTACTGTAAGTTTGGCTCGATTTGACTTTTTGGTCAAACCGAGCCAAACCGAACCTATACCGATGCCATGTCGAGTCTTCCTAATGGTGCCTGAACTTTATTTTCTTTCGGTTTAGCTCGTGTGACCCCCGGTGTCCGCTTGAATGTTTGTTTTCGGATGCACACCACGTGTTTGATGAAATGCTCGTCGGACCATCCCGCTTGTCTAACTCTCGGCTCCGTCTCTCCCGGCCTTTCTTAGCCTCGTTTAGGCCTCGTATATATGCTAGAACCGACTCTAAGCCATTGTATGTCTTTATTTTGCATCGAACGGCGCCGAAAACGGCGGTTGGAGCTCCCCGGGCCCAAACCCGAGCCGAGAGCTCGGTCCGGCGTAGGTAGAAGTCACCGACCCCTAGGCGACCTCAGGTAAGCTTCTAGACCCCGATGGCATGCCTTGTGAACGATTGGGAAAGAGTTTGAAACCAAAAAAAAATTTCCGGAAAATGCCTTGCCGGAGCCGAACCTGTGGATGCTCGTTTTGCCGGTTTCCGGTATGTTAATGGCCGTAAATCTGGGTGTATGTCGATGCTTGGTGTCTAAGGGGTCTAATGGCACAAGAATCGTCGAAAAATACGACGATTTGGGGCCGGCCGCGACATTCCGGCGAGGATTCCGGCGGAATCGCCGGAATTTCCCTCCTCCGGTCGTCTTCTCCGACGACCGGGTTGACTGGTCAACTGTGTTGACCAGTCAACGCCGACGTGGCGAGCCACGTAGGCTGCCGCGTTGGCCCAAAAAAAAAAAAAAAAAACCCTAGATCGGACGGTGGGCAAGGTGCCACGTGTCGCGATCTAGGAAATTTCGAAAATAAATAAATAATTTTATAATAATAAATAATATTTTCGGAAATAAATAAAAAAATTAGATCGGACGGTCGTGGGAGCGCCACGTGTCGCGATCCGTTGCTTTCAAAAAAACCCTAGATCGGACGGTCGTGGATGCGCCACGTGTCGCGATCTGATGGCTCAAAGCCAAATAGATTGGACGGATGGGATTGCGCCACGTGTCGCGATCCGACATTTTCAAAATTAAATTAATCCGGCGGCTAGGGTAGTGCCACGTGGCACGGTGGGGACCGTCCGATTGGTTTTAATTTTCAAAAATTCGGATAAATTAGAAAATGGTTTTAAAATAATAAAAAAATAGAAAAAATTTGAAAAAAATAAAAAACGGCGTCGTTTAGACCGGCTCCGACCCGTAGGGTCGGGCCGGGCGCCCGAGAGGCGCGGGCCGGGTTTGACCCAGTCCGGAAAATATTTTTAATAATAATAAAAAAAGAAAATAATTTCAAAAAAATTATAAAAAAAATATCCGAAACTTCATAAAAAATAAAAAATCATTAAAAAATTAAAAAAAATTCGGAAAAATTCTAAAAAAATTTCAGAAAATAGGAAGTGACCACAATCAACTGGCCATGACCTATTTTGGGTCTGTCAGACCCCAATCTTTCCAAAAATGACGGTTTTGCCCTTTGGGCAAATCGTCTCTCAAAAATCAAAGAAATTCAGAAAATTCCCGAAAAATTACAGAAAATAGGAAATAGTCACAATCAATTGACCATGTCCTATTTTGGGTCTTTTGAAACCCGACCCCTTCCAAAATGACGATTTTACCCTTTTGGCAAATCGTCTCCCAAAAATTCCAAAAAAATTCCAAAAAAAAACTCCAGAAAATAGAAAATGGCCACAATCAACTGGCCATGACCTATTTCAGGTCTTCCAAACCCTAATCTTTCAAAAATGACGATTTTGCCCTTTAGGCAAATCGTCTCCCAAAAATTCCAAGAAAATTCCAAAAAAATCCAGAAAATAGAAAATGGCCACAATCAACTGGTCATGACCTATTTCAGGTCTTCCCGACCTTTTTCAAAATGACGATTTTGCCCTTTTGGCAAATCGTCTCCCAAAAATTCCAAGAAAATTTCAAAAATTTCAGAAAATAGGAAATGGCCACAATCAACTGGCCATGACTTATTTTGGGTACTTCAACTCCCAATCTTTCCAAAATGACGATTTTGCCCTTTTGGCAAATCGTCCCCCAAAAAATTCCAGAAAATTTCAGAAAAATCCAGAAAATAGGAAATGGCCACAATCAACTGCCCATGACCTATTTTGGGTCTTTGAAACCCAACCCCTTCTAAAATGACGATTTTGTCCTTTAGGCAAATCGTCTCCCAAAAAAATTGAAGAATTCCAGAAAAATTCCAGAAAATAGGAAATGGCCACAATCAACTGGCCATGACCTATTTTGGGTCTTCCAAACCCTAACCTTTCCAAAATGACGATTTTGCCCTTTTGGCAAATCATCTTTCCAAAAATTGAAGAATTTCGAAAAATTCAAGAAAAATCTCCAAAATAGGAAATGGCCAAGATCAACTGGCCATGACCTATTTTGTTTATTTCAACTCCCAAACCTCCCTAAAATTGACGATTTCGCCCTTCGAGCAAATCGTCCCCAAATCTTCTCAGTCTACCCCTGGTCCTAAATCACACCTTCCCTAAGCCCTTAAGGCTATACTAGGAAGCCATTGATTTGAATTAATGTGCATTGACGTGGTTCATTTATGCACTTGATTGCGCTTTCCTTATATTGATTGTGATTTGATAGGACTAGTCTTCCAATCTGCATGAAACCCCTTTGATCAGACTTACCTCACCCAAAAATTGCGCCTGTATGAAATCTTAGTTAGGAAAATCACTCGCGTTAGGTACCGAAAGGGCGTTGGTAATGACACCAACGTAACCAAGTCCCCGAACCCTAAATCTCTGGTTCCGCAGAACTGATCGACCTCTCCCAATCGATTAGTGAGGTTTTCGGTCCACCTTCCAAGAAGGACCGGTGGCGACTCCAAATGCATGCACACATAGCACATGCCACCACGACCACACCATGGCCGAATGCGATCGACTCTTATCGTCGAAACCCCCGCATAAAAATTTACTCCCGTCGCGATTTGGTATGGGCCTGGGAGGGTCCGCGTCGAGAAAGCCCGCGATCCACATTTCAGAGTGGGGGCCCGATTCGACAATCCATTAGCCCGCGCGTAAAAGAAAATTTCGAGGTCGCGACAATCATCTGCTATTGAGTGGAAGACTCCAGAGGAAGTATGGTCGGGAAAAACTGTTGATTACTCCGGATTACGAGTATTCGGATGTCTTGTGTATGCTCATGCTAGTGATGATAAGCTTGAGCTGAGGTCGAAGAAGTGCATATTTCTGGGTTATGCACATGAGGTGAAAGGCTACTGGCTGTGGTGCACTGATCTCAGATCACCCGATTTTCTAATCAGCAGGGACGTGATCTTCGACGAGACTGCAATGCTTCGACATAGGCGTCCTGAGACACTACCAGTAGAGCAAACAGATCATGGTGTCAGTAGTGAGGTGGAGTTTCAGGTGGAGACTCTAGAGACCTCAGAGGTAACAGAAGTTGAGATTGCAGATGAGGCCGCAATTCCTGAAGTCGGTGATAGTGAACAACCAGTACAGCCGCAGCAGACTCTAGTCGAGGGCAGATAGCGAAGGCAAATAAAACCACTGGTACGTTATGGTTATACAGATATTGCTTATGCTTTGACTGTAGGTGACTAGATGGAGACAGATGAGCCTTCGTCTTACTCTGAAGCGATGGCTAGTTCTGAGTCATCACAGTGGCTAGGGGCTATGAGTGAAGAGATGGAATCACTCCATCGGAATCAGACATGGGAGCTAGTTAAAGTACCCAAAAGTCAGAAGATTGTAGGAAGCAAATGGGTCTACAAACGGAAAGAGGGCATTCCTGGTGTCGAGGCAGCAAGGTATAAGGCGAGACTCGTGGCGAAGGGGTTTACACAGCGGGAGGGCATTGACTACAATGAAGTGTTTTCTCCTGTGGTAAGGCATACTTCTATTCGTATTTTACTTGCCTTAGTTGCTGCACAGGATCTCGAGTTGGAGCAGCTTGATGTAAAGACGACGTTTCTTCATGGTGAGTTGGAGGAGCAGATTTACATGAGGCAGCCAGAGGGATTTGCTATTCCGGGTAAGGAAGACCATGTTTGCTTGTTAAAGAAATCTTTGTATGGGCTGAAACAGTCTCCTAGGCAATGGTATAAGCGCTTTGATGCTTTTATGGCTAGTCAGGACTATTCTAAGAGTCAGATGGATAGCTGTGTTTATTTTAGGAGACTGGATGATGGGTCTTTGATATATTTGCTGTTATATGTTGATGATATGCTGATAGCAGCTAAGAATATGTCTGATATTGATGTGCTGAAAAGGCAGTTGAGTGCTGAGTTTGAGATGAAAGATTTAGGTGCTGCAAAGAAAATATTGGGTATGGAGATTTTGCGTGACAGGACTGCTGGATTATTATGTCTGTCTCAAAAGAAATATATTGAGAAGATTGTAGCACGTTTTAATATGCAGCCAGCGAAGTCTGTAAGTACACCATTAGCAAAGCATTTTAAACTTTCAGTTAAGTCATCACCGCAGGCTGAGGAGAAGGAGGAGCATATGTCCCGTGTTCCATATTCTAGTGCAGTGGGTAGTATTATGTATGCTATGGTGTGCACTAGGCCTGATATTTCACAAGCTGTCAGTGTATTTAGTCGTTTTATGAAGCGTCCTGGTAAAACTCATTGGGAAGCTGTGAAATGGATCCTTAGATATTTGAAGGGGACAGCAGATGTTTGTATAGTGTACCGAAGGAACAGTAATGGCAGTGAAACTACAGGTTATGTGGATTCAGATCATGCAGGAGACTTGGATGAGTGCAGGTCTTTAGCAGGGTACTTGTTTAAGCTTGCAGGTGGTGCAGTTAGTTGGAAAGCGTCCTTACGGGACCACGTGGCCTTGTCGTCGACTAAGGCGGAGTACATGGCACTGACCTTTGTAGCGAAAGAGGCGATATGGTTACAGGGTTTGCTCTTGGACTTTGGGTTAGATCAGAAAAGTGTTGATATACACAGTGATAACCAATGTGCGATATTTCTGGCGTATAATCCGGTTTATCACGAGCGGATGAAACATATCAATATCAGGTACCACTTCATCCGAGATGCCTTAGCAAAGGGTAAGATTGTTGTGAAGAAGATAGTGACAGCTAAGAACCCGGCGAACATGATGACTAAGCCTATTCCTTTGGCGAAGCTCAAGCTTTGCTTGAGCACTATTGGCGTTTGTGGAGAGTGATCGCCTTTTGGGGCGATGGGAGAGCAGCATGGATAATGAGCACTATTGATTGGCTTTAAACATCGAGTCAAGGTGGAGAATTGTTATTTTATGTCTCGGTTTTAAAGTAAAAAAAAGGGGGGGTTACATGGGCACTACATGACAAAATAACGTGGGGCCCAAATAAACAAAAAAAGAAAAGGGGCATATTTTTTCCCTAACCCTACAGAAAGTCGTGGAAAAAAAAGCAACAAAAAGAGTGGATGACTTTTTGCTGTTTTGTTCCTTAACCAGAAAGAGGAGCCGCACAAGATGAAAACCTGGTATCGCCGCTCAGTGGACTCATAGGAGGAGTTAATATCGTGGGAGCAGAGGGCTCTTAATATCGTGGGAGCAGAGGGCTCTATTTCGGACGCATGAAGGAGTCCGCTCTTCGTACACGATCATGAGCGACGAACACATCGAAGGTTGTTTTTGTGCTGCGTGAGTTTCTTTATTATATCCGATTGTAAGTTGTTTTATCTGTAAACACTTTGGGACTGGGTATAATCTAGGTGCGGGAAACACGAGAGTATTGAGTGATTGTAAATCCGATTCTCCGATTATAGTGGATTTTTCTTGCTGGCTCTCCCCGTGGATGTAGGTATCGATATTCGGATCGAACCACGTTATATCTGGTGTCCTTTATCGTTCCTCGTTATTTTATCTGAGCTTTCGCATTGACGTATTTGCAAGATCCTGGTTATTTCCGCGTTAGTATTACAACAAAATAAATACAAAAAACCTAATTTGAAGATCTCTATCATGTTAAACAAATAGGAACAAAAAGTTATTTCTCTATGTTTTAATACTAATCACTACGGTAGACAATGAACTTCTTTGTCTTCTTTACTTTAAACTTACTAAGACTGTGTTTGGTCATCCGGATTAAACTTGGGATACGATATATTTTATCCTATCCGTATTTGATAGCTGCACACGACAGATAAAGGGAGCTATAAGGAGTGTGATAGAGGCATATAGGATTTTTCCTATTCATCGCTCAAGCCACCCCATCTCCATCATGCCCCATTTGCCTTTCCGTCACGTCCAGCCGCCTCTCCGCCACACGCAGCCATCTCTTTGATTGCGGTGGGCCGCCTCTCCGACGGCTTTCATTAGGAGCATTAGTTCTGATGTTGGAAATCTAACAACTGACCTTCCGTATTTTCGGTGTTGCTTTAAAATTTGAGGATGGAGAAGGTCAATGTCTTAAGTCTAAGGAGCATTGCCAAAGATATTGGGCACGACAGTTTGCGTCGGCGGAGGGGATTGTTATGGCATTGCTCAGGGGACCAAAGCTTCTAAATGTAGGGTTCCTACGCGCGAGGTATGTTTTTCCTTCTAACGGCGACAATTGGTTGCTTTGCTGGGTTGCATCTTTCTCATTGGAAGCACTTGTTGCTGGCCAATTTGGCTCATTCTGCAGGTATCGAACTGTAATCGAGATTTTTTCCAAATTAGCACTAAAAAAATATTTACCGATATACGATTAAAAAAATTACCCAATTGGGTGCCGCTCGGCACAATGACTGCCGAGCGGGCCTGGGCCGAGGCTCGCCCGGCCCACTCTGCGCAGCGCCATTGTAGCGCCAATAATGGCACTGCCCACCACACTGCAGCGCCAAATAATGGCCCTGCAGCACCTTCACGGGTGCTACAACACCACTTCGGCTCTGCTTTTTCAACCCTCACTCTTCTCCCTCAGTGAACTCTCGTGCTCTCTTCTCTCAAATTTTTTTTCACACTTCTCGTCCCTCATTGAACTCTCTCACGTTGTCTCTCCCTCACCTCAGAAATGCTCGCGCAGTCTCTCCCTTGCCTTAGAAACTCTCACACTCTCCGTCGCCTAAAAAACTCTTGCACTTTCCATCGCAGTAAGTGTATTTTTTTATTGTTAATATTTTCATTATATGTAAAATAATTTACAATTTTTTTATTTTGTAGAAGTTAAGATAAAAGAAGAGCCGGCCTCTTTACCAAGTGCTTTCTCCTGGCAGTTTGAGCTCTTAATTCTGTGCGTGCTCTCCCTTGATAGTTTGAGATAAATTTTGTTGTTGTTATTTTTTGCAGTTTCGTTAGTATAAATTTATATATTTGGTCATCATTTATACTTGAATTATCTATGTAATTTATAGGTTTTTACTGATATGTTTTAATTTTTTGCTAATATTATGTTATGATAATACTTATAATGTTTACTGGATATTTATGTATTCTTTAAAAAAATTTACTGTTTGATGAGTTGAAAATGAATATTTGGGGAAAAAAAATGACAACAGATGGCACGAGAAGCTTCAGCCTGGTTTGATCGGTCCGAAAAATATTTTAAAATTAGAATAATGAAAAAATATGAAAATAAAGAAATTTGATTAAAAAATATAAAAAATAATAAAAAATTGTAAAAAATTGGGGAAAAATATTTAAAAATACGAAAAAAATAGAAAATGAGCACAATCAACTGGTCATGGATTATTGTGAGTATTTGGCCCCTGAATTTTTTAAAATGACGATTTTGCCCTTCGGCAAATTGTCTAAAAAAAATTGGAAAATTTCAAAAAAAAATCCCGAAAAATTGGAAATGACCCCCCTCTCCCCCACTAATGCTGACGTTGGGATGGCGTCAGCTAGTCAGGTAATGAACCGAACCGTGACTAGGATACCTATTGCAATTTAGTCCTTGAACTTTTCAAAAATTGCAATTTGGTCCTAGAAATTTTAGAACTTGCAATTTGATCCTTGAACTTTTTAGAAAGTACAATTCGGTGCTCGAGCTTTTTACAAATTGCACTTTGGTCCTCGAACTATTTGAAATTACACTTTGGTCCTGAAACTTTTTGAAAATTGCATTATTTTTTTTTGTAAGGAAAAAATTGCATTATGATCCTCAAACTTTTTAAAAATTGCAATATGGTCCTTGATTTTTTTAGAAATTGTAATTTGATCTTCAAACTTTTTAGAAATTGCAATTTGTTCCTCGAACTTTTTACAAATTGCAATATGGTCCTCAAACTGTTTGGAATTTGCAATTTGGTCATCGTACTATTTAGATATTACATTTTGATCCTTGAACTTTTTAGAAATTATAACTTGGTCCTATAATTTTTAGAAATTGCAATTTGGTCCTCGAATTTAAAAAAAATGCAATTTCGGCATAATAATTTGTAATTTTTATTTATTTAGCAGAATGTCGTCAACATTTTTTGCGATAGTGTTCTGGGAAGGTAGAATAGTTCAAAATGAATATGGACATAGTTACGAAGGCGGACAATCTGCCATGTTCGAGTTTGGAAACATATCGACATTCGATGAGTTACATGCTATGATTGAGAGGGCGTTGAATCTAACAGGAAACCAGTATATTCAAAAACTTCTCTGTAGATATCCAGTTGTAACAGCCAATTGTGTTATTTACGAAATTACGGAGGTGGATAATGATGGTATAGTTAGGATGATCTAGCAGTTTGCACGTTAGGTTGGTGCTATGGGATTGTCCAAATAGATCACAGTACCTATGGGACGCTAAGGTAAGTGAAAAATTTATAGTTGATCTGTCATTTGTAACGGCATTATCGAAATTGCCAGTAATTTTTCGTGTCACATTTCACAGATACATTCGGCTGAAGTCCTTAGATGTCAGCGAGCGATGATACACGTAGGTGACCTTGATCCGCGCATACTTCCGTATATACAAAATTCAGGATTTTACGGTGTTTACAAGATGTGATTTGTCCAGCTCGATTGGCATTTGATTAATGCACTGGTTGAGCGGTGGAGTCCCGAAATCCACACTTCCATATGCCAAAAGGTGAATGCACGATCACTCTGCAGGATATTGCAGTGCTTATAGGGTTTCCCATCGATGGGGAGGCAGTTACTAGCCCTGCTGTTATGAATTGGGCCACTGTCTGTGATGATTTGCTTAGTGTTTACCCACCACAGTTGCGCGGCACGCAGATATGTTTAAGTTGGTTGAGACAATGCTTTGTAGATCTTATGGCAGATGCCGATGACGTCACCATAGTGTTGACACCTGATTTTTAATCACCTTTTATTTTGATTTTACTTCTTAAAATTAATTAAAAATAACAAAAAAGTCATAAAATTACAAAATCAACTTTGGAAGCCTTGGCCCAGTCCTAGGAACCAATTTTGAACAAAAAATATTTTTCAAAATTTTTAATATTTTTTCGAATTTACTTAATTATAAAAATAACCAAAAAATCATAAAAAAATACCATTCGTGGTAAGAAAAATACACAAAAATAGTCAATAATTTTATTTTAATTTCCTCTTCAGGTTGGTCTTTATAAATCTCAAAAATTCGACTTGAGTCATTATGTTCCTTCACAAACATAAACCCGAATCGACCATTAAAATTACCTTTTGAGTCCCCTAATTTTTAATTTCCACTTTTAATAAGCCATGACATTATAATCTAGAGCCTTGATGTGCTATTGGGTCAATTCGGCCTTCAATTTGATCGATTTTGACGAAAAGGACCTAATCGCACAAATTTCTTTGCGATTTAGTCCCCGGTTTCGCGGATCCTAAAATTAAATTCTCTCTAGGGATACCCATGAAAATAAAACACCTCTACCCTATAGTTTTCGTCGTGCTAAATCCATTGGTGACCTCCATTTGGACTGATTTGGTCGTTTGCGCCCTCGATTGGGCGAAAATCAATTTCGGATCCTAGGCATAATTTGGGGTTTTTGCCAAATTCCATTTTGATTGCTCATAAAAACACTTGTTTTAGATGGAAAACGTGCCAAGGAGTCCGATTTTGGGGTTAATTTCACGAAAAACGGTCAATTGCGGGCTCAATTGGATGAAAAACGGAGCTCGGATCGGTCGGGTCGGACCCGACCCGACCCGACCGAACCGGGTCTGCAACCAAAGTTGCAGACCTGCGTTTTTCTTTTACGTACAAACAGAGGCACGGCAGAGGACAGATCGGTCGACCAAGACTGAAGGAAGCAGTGCTTTTTCAGAGCAGGACGAGGTGCGTGATCGTCCTCGGAGGTCGTCCACGGCTCGGGCTATAAGGGTCGAAGAGAGAGAGAGAAATGGGGGGGGGGGGTGTGGAGCTCATGGTTTTTTTTACAAAATAGAGGGAGAGGGCGAGATCCGGGAAGAACCGAGAGAGAGGAAGCGATTAAGCGTCCGTCGAAGGGCCTCCAAGCTTCAAGGAGCACGAACCACCGTCGCCGAAGTCCCGAACCGCCGGCGGACCGAAACGAGGTCGGTACCCCTCTTTCAACTCCCCTGTTTCTTTTGCGCCTACTGTGGATCCGCTCGGTTTGGGTTCTCGACCAAACCGAGCCGAACCGAATGCATTCCGACATTCTTCGTGACCCATGTATTGATGTTTGAACGTCCATTTGCTTCGGTTTGGCACGAAATGTTCATAGATCTAGTATAAACGTTCATTTTAGCATGCCCGCCAACCGTTCGACGAAATGCCCGCCGATTGTTTTCTAGGCACAATGGCCACGGCCGAGTCTTGTTTGAACGTATTTCGACACATTCTTGCCCTTAATGTGTCCTAGAATCATTGCTAAGATTTTGTATATCTATGTGTTGCATCAAAACGCATCGGACAACCATGGTCGGAGCTCCCCGGGGCATACCCGAGCCGAAGGTTCGGTCCGGCGCAAATGGCTGTCGCCGAGGTCCAAGCGACCTCAGGTAAGTCCCTAAACACCCTTTGAATGCTGTTTGAATGATCGGAATGAAGTTTTGGCGAAAAAAATTTTCCGCAAAAATTCCATTCCCGGAATGATACTGTTCCGAGATATCGAGAAGTTCCATTGACGAACGTTTTGGTCTAGCTTCGGTTTAGAATGTTAGCTCAGATGGTTTACCTCAGTTTAGGCAAAAAAAAAATGGTTGGAAACAGTCACAGTATGGTTCGGATGATGGAAGCCACGGTGAAGGTCTGCGAGAGGCTCCTGGAAAAGAGGGAAGTCTCACGAAGAAGATAACCTGATGGAAAGAGATAAGTTAAAAAAAAAAGGGTCAATGATGGGGATGAGAGGATTAAGCATACGTGGGATTTATTCCAATGCTTGGGCTGAAGTGTGGTGTGGGTCTAATTTGGAGTTTTCGGTTTGGGCCTTGGAAGAGGGAATAAAAATGAAGTTGGGCCATGCATTGAATTTTCGGATTGGGCCATTGAAGAAGAATAGAAAGAAAGTTGGGCCTTTCTTGTTTTAGACTTTATTCGGGCTTAGTGTCTTTTTTTAGTCCGTGGCTTTGGGAGCCCAGTCCAGATCACTATTTTCGGATTGAGTAATTAAAAAAAAAATTCGAAAATTCAATAAAAAAGAGAAATAATAAAAAATCAATTAATAAAATAAAAAAAATTCGGAAAAATTCTAAAAAATTTCAAAAAATAGGAAATGGTCACAATCAACTGACCATGTCGTATTTCGGGTCTTTCGAACCCTAATTCTTCCAAAATGACGATTTTGCCCTTCAGGCAAATCGTCTCCCAAAAAATCAAAGAAATTCAAAAAAAATTCCAAAAAAAAAACTCCACAAAATTGAAAATGGCCACAATCAACTGGCCATGACCTATTTCAGGTCTTCCCGACCCTTTTCAAAATGACGATTTTGCCCTTTTGGCAAATCGTCTCCCAAAAATTCCAAGAAAATTTCAAAAATTTCAGAAAATAGGAAATAGCCACAATCAACTGGCCATGACTTATTTTGGGTACTTCAACTCCCAATATTTCCAAAATGACGATTTTGCCCTTTTGGCAAATCGTCCCCCAAAAAAATTCCAGAAAATTTCAGAAAAATCCAGAAAATAGGGAATGGCCACAATCAACTGGCCATGACCTATTTTGGGTCTTTGAAACCCAACCCCTTCTAAAATGACGAGTTTGTCCTTTAGGCAAATCGTCTCCCAAAAAAAATTGAAGAATTCCAGAAAAATTCCAGAAAATAGGAAATGGCCACAATCAACTGGCCATGACCTATTTTGGGTCTTCCAAACCCTAACCTTTCCAAAATGACGATTTTGCCCTTTTGGCAAACCATCTTTCCAAAAATTGAAGAATTTCGAAAAATTCAAGAAAAATCTCCAAAATAGGAAATGGTCAAGATCAACTGGCCATGACCTATTTTGTTTATTTCAACTCCCAAACCTCCATAAAATTGACGATTTCGCCCTTTGAGCAAATCGTCCCCAAATCTTCTCAGTCTACCCCTGGTCCTAAATCACACCTTCCCTAAGCCCTTAAGGCTATACTAGGAAGCCATTGATTTGAATTAATGTGCATTGACGTGGTTCATTTATGCACTTGATTGCGCTTTCCTTATATTGATTGTGATTTGATAGGACTAGTCTTCCAATCTGCATGAAACCCCTTTGATCAGACTTACCTCACCCAAAAATTGCGCATGTATGAAATCTTAGTTAGGAAAATCACTCGCGTTAGGTACCGAAAGGGCGTTGGTAATGACACCAACGTAACCAAGTCCCCGAACCCAAAATCTCTGGTTCCAAAGAACTGATCGATCTCTCCCAATCGATTAGTGAGGTTTCCGGTCCACCTTCCAAGAAGGACCGGTGGCGACTCCAAATGCATGCATACATAGCACATGCCACCACGACCACACCAAGGTCGAATGCGATCGACTCTTATCGTCGAAACCCCCGCGTAAAAATTTACTCCCGTCGCGATTTGGTATGGGCCTGGGAGGGCCCGCGTCGAGAAAGCCCGCTATCCACATTTCAGAGTGGGGGCCCGATTCGACAATCCATTAGCCCGCGCGTAAAGAAGAAAATTTCGCGAGGTCGCGACAGACTGGCGACTCCGCTGGGGACTCAACCCTAGAACCTATGGTTCTAGACCTCAAGTGGACTTAGGCCGTAATTAAAACGCTGAGTGATTTTCTGACATGTTTTCTGCAGGCGCTCTTGAAGGTGAGGTAAGTCCGCTTATGATAGGTGTTAAATGTTTTTGCAGATTGGAGTGATAAGGGGAGTAGTCTGTGATTAACATTGTCTTATGCAGGTTGGGTGTAGGATTGTATGTCATGTGGATGATTTTGAAGCGCTGATTGATATGTAAATTGCTGTGCATGATTCACCTGCATATTTGAGGATCACGACACTTTTGCACAAAGCGCCCAAACCCAGGCCGCGAAATCACCTGTTTAGGTAGCCATAGATAGGGAATCGATATGCGAGGCTCTAGCGTGGATTTGCGCTTGGGTTGACCATATTTGATCCCGCTCACTATTCAAGTCGATTCTTTTATCCATTTGTTGTGGATTGCGCTTATGGATGAATTTATCGACTCGAATAGTGAGAAGCCGTTAGGTCCATACCTGAGCCATTTTGATTTCTAGAGTCAAGCCTCACTTGTCTCATACGTATGTGTATGGATGGTTGGTATACCTAAAACCAAAATTCGTTAGGTATCGATTGTGGTAAGGTCCTTCCGTTTCTATTTAATTTGTCTGCCATCTTTGATTTCGTACGACATGCTGCATTCATCAAATCCAATGGTTGAGTCCAATTCCATTTTATAGTATGGATAGAGTAGAGGTGGTCTCTCCAAGTCGGTCCAAGATTCCCGAGATATTCGAGTACGAGCGACGTGCCATCCGTCATCGAGCTACCGAGGCATTCAACGGATTCCACTCCTTCCGATTTGTCCAAGGGAGGGCACTTACTGGACGAAACCTCATCCGAGGGACGGATTGCTTCTACACCAAGTCCGCCGAGCAACTCGAGCGCAAGCACAAACACGAGCATAATATGGAAGGGATGATGAACCTTTATCGAAAGCGGAAGAAGGCGTTTCGAAGGACCATAGCCGATCCAAGACCCTCTCGAGTGGTCATCGAGATTTCATCAGACGAAGAGGATTCTCTCGAGAGCCAGTCGTCCTCTTCCACCCCCATAGACATTTCATCTGATGAAGACGGTGACCCGAGCTAGCCGGAGCAAGGACGACAAGCGACATTCCCCGAAGACTCGACTTGGGGCATCTCCTTAGGTTCTATAGGGTCGCATTCCGTTTGTCTCATTTTAATTATTTATCTATCCGAGTCCTCGAGTCTGTAAGGAGGGTCCGCCTGTGGAACTCCCTTCTACCTTTGGCACTTTGGCCTTTGAGTCATTTCTAAGAGTCTTGACATCGGAACGCGACACTGGAATTTCTCTCAACCATTCGGATTTTTCGGCTCAATTACATGTCTCATCCAAATGAAATTTTCGTTAGGACTCACACTTGACGTGTTCAACGCAAGTACGAGAATCTAATCCTTATTTCATGGTGCCTAGGACATGGAATTGAACCGGCCTATATCATGCATCATTGGTAATCCATGGTGATTAATTAAAGTCATCCGTGCCTTCTGAATTCAAAAGGAAATTAGATATTTGAATTTTTTTGGTAAACAATTTCAATTTGGATGTCTTATCTCCCACTGAATTTAGGACACATTGGAATTGCATTTTTATCTTGTTGGACATTCCACAGATTTTTCTGGGGATTTGCCAAGAGTAATAACCATGGATTACGCTCCTTCCAATTGTATGTTTTCTTTTGAAAAACATTGATAAAGAACTTTTCACACGAAGCTAAGGCTTTGTAAAAGTCCTTATCTTCGTTAATCACAAGAAAGCATAAAATTGGAAGGATTCATGCTTTACTTCCCTTTCTAACATAGTTCTGTAATTTAAAACAGGTAATTTCCAAAAGAGAAATCCAAAAACATGCGTGGAGACTTAGTCACAGGTTAAGATGGACCGGGATGGCATGGAGAAACGTTTGACCACCCTAGAGAGCCAGATGACTCAGGTGATTGCAACGATGACAGAGATGAAGGCACTCATCTTCACCACACAAGGGGCATCCCCGACGGGCTCTAACCTTGACCTGACCGTGCGATCGGTTTTGCCTAAAATATCGGACATTGATCAAGCCGTAGGAGCAGAAGTCTTCTCCGAAAGCAAGCCTATGATGGCCGATCTGGAAAAACAGCACAAGGAAAAGCTTGGTATTATTGAGGAAGATGCATTGACTGGAGAGAATCTGTTCGTCACATACCTGATTCGAGAGAAAGACTCTAGCCACCATAAGAGCATTGAAGGCCACGCGAACCCAATCAGCGTCGAAACCTGTCCACGCAACGCCTCTCCCACATGCCTTAAAGGGAGGATGCCTGAGGTTCTACAAAGACCAGAGTTTGCCAAGAGATACGATGGCATTGGCTGTCCGAAAACGCACATCGATTACTATTTGGAAGCAATGGTTGATTATGATTGGGATGATTCACTTCTTGTCCAGAATTTTCGGCAGCCTGGTTGGTCCCGCGTTAGGATGGTTTACAGCGCTTGCCGTCAAGGGTATCTTAGAATGGGACGATTTGGCCAATCAGTTTCTTCAGCAATACGATTTCAACAAGAATGCCACCCCTACCAGAATGGATCTGGTACTTGTGAAGCAAAGGAGAAATGAAAGCTTCAAATCATTCGCACAAAGGTGGAGAGCGAAAGCAGCCCGAGTCCAACCCCCGCTGGATGAAGATGAGTTAATAGAGCACTGTCTGAAAGCTCTCCCCTATAATTCCTTTAATCGGTTGAGTACGGCTCATTAACAATCATTTTCTCAATTTTTGCTACGTTGATTAATTTATCATATAAAATAATCAATCTCCATTAGCCATGTAAGACGAACAATTCGTTAATACATATTGGCCATAGTATTGCAAAAATTGCAAAAAATCAATTAAATGCACGAAAACACCTAAGGATTGGCTCTGATACCACTGTTGGGATCCACGTAACACGTAGCGGAAATAAATAACAACCCACACATGTATCTCCAGAGGCGTACTTCGTGCATTTCAATCGAAAAAAATCACAAAGTCTCAAAGGGAGTAAATAGATTACCTCTCGTAGCGTGCTTGAACGGAGGTGTCGGTTCGATGTTCTTCGATCTCAGCCTCCACAAGTGTTAGGCATCTAGTTCGGACGCACCACCAATTGACGAACGGGGAGACGACTAATAACTCCACAACAATTGTGCTAGCAATATGCGGAATCAATATTCCGAACTTAGTATATTTTGCTCGCTCAAGATTATGAGAATATAGAGAGTGTTTGTGTTCTTCTCTCTAAGCTCTCAAAAATTTGCACACTCTACAAAATGTCTCTCTCCTTCAACCTCAAAACTCTTGCCATCCTTTTATAGCCAAAAATACCTTCCAATAAATTGTATTTAAAAATAGCACTAACAATTATAAATTCTATCTAAAAATAGCACTCACAAATAAATGACATTTAAAAATAGCACTAACAATAGCACTCACAATTTATAATACAAAAATGCTATTTAAAAATAGCACTAACAATAGCACTCACAATTTATAATACAAAAATTCTATTTAAAAATTGCACTAACAATTATAAATTCTATCTAATAATAGCACTCACAAATAAATGACATTTAAAAATAGCACTAACAATAGCACTCACAATTTATAATACAAAAATGCTATTTAAAAATAGCACTAACAATAGCACTCACAATTTATAATACAAAAATTCTATTTAAAAATAGCACTAACAATTATAAATTCTATCTAATAATAGCACTCACAATTTATGATAAATAAATGCCATTTAAAAATAGCACTAACAATAGCACTCACAATTTATGATAAATAAATGTCATTTAAAAATAGCACTAACAATAGCACTCACAATTTATAATACAAAAAATGCTATTTAAAAATAGCACTCACAATACAAAAATGCTAAAAAAGGCACTAACAAAGGTGTTAAAAATAATAACCATTATTATTATTACAAGAGTTAAAGAGGTTACCAAACAATACAAATATGCATAACGTATAAATACGTATGATGTATAAATACGTAGAGCATACGTATACATCCGTGAAACCGGGGACTAATTGAAAGAAAAATGTGCAATTAAGCCCTTTTGGTAAAAATTGATTAAATTGGAGGGCAAATTGACCTAATTGCACTTTAAGACTTTAGAATCCAATGTCATAGCTTATAAAAAGTGAGAATTGAAAACTAAAAGACTCGAAAATGATTTTTTTTTTAGGCTCGGTTCGGGTTTATGTTTGTGAAGGAACATAGTGACCCGAGCCGAATTTTTGAGATTTAAAGTGACACACTTGAAGAGGAAATTAAAACAAAATTATCGAATATTTTTGGGTATTTTTCTGACCACGAATGGTATTTTTCTGATTTTTTGGGTATTTTTATAATTAAATAAACTCGAAAAATATTAAAAATACTGAAAAATATTTTTTGTTCAAAATTGGTTCCTAAGGTTAAACCAAGGCTTCCAAAGTTGATTTTGTGATTTTATGACCTTTTTTGATATTTTTAATTAATTTTAAAGAATAAAAATCACAATAATAAATGGTAAAAAAAAATCAGGTGTCAACAACTATTAAGTGGTTCGGGTTCTCGAGAGGGGGCTACCCTCCAAATCGAAGGAGAGGACGAGGAGCAGAATATGGGAGAGGTTGAGTATAGTTGGGACTCCCATGAAGAATCCAGACCACCCACCACAGAGGGTACCGTTTCAGTAAATCTAGGGACCTCAGAGGAAGTCAGGGAGGTGAAGATCGGTGAAAGCCTATCGTCGACAGAGGCAGTTAGGATAGTTGAGCTCCTGAGAGAGTACCAGGATATTTTCGCCTGGTCATATGCGGACATGCCAGGATTGGACGCCAGTATTGTGGAGCATACGCTACCGACCGCCCCCAGTATTCCGCCTAAAAAGCAGAGACTTAGGCGGACAAAACCCGAGTTGGCGAAGAAAATTAAAGAGGAAATAATGAAGCTCCTCAAGGTATGGTTCATTGAGGTAATTGTGTATCCAGAATGGATCGCTACCATCGTCCCTGCTATGAGGAAAGACGGGAAAGTTCGAGTCTACGTGGATTATTGGGATCTGAACAGGGCTAGCCCCAAAGACGACTTACCGTTACCACATATTGATGTCATGGTTGATAGTACGGCTGGATTTGAGCAGTTCTCTTTTAGGAATGGATTCTCTGGCTACAACCAAATCCGCATGAGGAAAGAAGATAAAGCCAAGACGTCATTCATCATACCCTAGGGCGCATTCTATTACAAAGTCATGCCGTTTGGCCTATATAGTGCTGGGGCAACTTATCAGAGGGCGATGGTTACCCTCTTTCACGACATAATGCATAAAGGGATAGAGGTGTATGTGCCCCCGATTCTTGGCGTCCCGCTGACCCTCTACCTCACTATTCACGACGAGTCCTTGGGAGCTCTACTCGCTCAGACAAGACCCCGAAGATGGTAAAGAACGAGCTATTTATTACCTGAGCGGGAGATTCACCGCATCAGAGGCGAAATACCCGGCGGTTGAGAAAACCTGTCTTGCATTGGTTTGGGTGCTTCATAGGTTGAGGCAGTACACCCTCCGTCATACTATATTATTAATCTCGGCAAATGACCCGATCAAGTACCTGCTGGAGAAGCCTTCGTTAGTAGGGAAATTGGCAAAATGGCAGGTACTTCTCTCGGAGTTTTGATGTGATGAGTTTAAATCAGAAGTCGGTGAAAGGACGAGCCATCGCCGACATACTAGCTGAAAGTCCACAGGAGTATGACACCCCAAAAAGAGGAAGAAGCCGAAGTCCATATTCTAACGCTCTCGGATGAAAAGTGGACTATGTATTTTGATGACGCTGTCAATTTAGCTGGGGAAGGTACCGGGGCAACTTTAATATCCCCAGATGGCCAGCACTACCCTGTGGCCGTGGAGTTGACATTCCCATGCACTAATAACGTGTAAGAATATGAAGCCTGTATCCCGGGGCTACAACTGGCCCTCAGCATGAAAGTACGGAAGCTACAAGTGTATGGAGATTCGATGCTAATTATCCTACGACCCAAGGCGAATGGAAAATAAGGGATTCTAAGCTCACCTCATACCATAAATTCTCAGAAGAAGTAGTCAAGGGATTCGAAGTGATCGATTTCAAGTATCTGCCGAGGACGCAGAATCACTTTGCCGATGCGTTAGCTACCTTGTCCTCCATGCTGCAAGTAACGAACGGTATGGAGATTGAGCCGAACCGAATGCATTCCGACATTCTTCGTGACCCATGTATTGATGTTTGAACGTCCATTTGCTTCGGTTTTGCACGAAATGTTCATAGATCTGGTATAAACGTTCATTTTAGCATGCCCGCCAACCGTTCGACGAAATGCCCGCCGATTGTTTTCTAGGCACAATGGCCACGGCCGAGTCTTGTTTGAACGTATTTCGACACATTCTTGCCCTTAATGTGTCCTAGAATCATTGCTAAGCTTTTGTATATCTCTGTGTTGCATCAAAACGCATCGGACAACCATGGCCGGAGCTCCCCGGGGCATACCCGAGCCGAAGGTTCGGTCCGGCGCAAATGGCTGTCGCCGAGGTCCAAGCGACCTCAGGTAAGTCCCTAAACACCCTTTGAATGCTGTTTGAATGATCGGAATGAAGTTTTGGCGAAAAAAATTTTCCGCAAAAATTCCATTCCCGGAATGATACTGTTCCGAGATATCGAGAAGTTCCATTGACGAACGTTTTGGTCTAGCTTCGGTTTAGAATGTTAGCTCAGATGGTTTACCTTAGTTTAGGCAAAAAAAATGGTTGGAAACAGTCACAGTATGGTTCGGATGATGGAAGCCACGGTGAAGGTCTGCGAGAGGCTCCTGGAAAAGAGGGAAGTCTCACGAAGAAGATAACCTGATGGAAAGAGATATGTTAAAAAAAAAGGGGTCAATGATGGGGATGAGAGGATTAAGCATACGTGGGATTTATTCCAATGCTTGGGCTGAAGTGTGGTGTGGGTCTAATTTGGAGTTTTCGGTTTGGGCCTTGGAAGAGGGAATAAAAATGAAGTTGGGCCATGCATTGAATTTTCGGATTGGGCCATTGAAGAAGAATAGAAAGAAAGTTGGGCCTTTCTTGTTTTAGACTTTATTCGGGCTTAGTGTCTTTTTTAGTCCGTGGCTTTGGAGGGTTTGGGCTTGGGAGCCCAGTCCAGATCACTATTTTCGGATTGAGTAATTAAAAAAAAAATTTCGAAAATTCAATAAAAAAGAGAAATAATAAAAAATCAATTAATAAAATAAAAAAAAATCGGAAAAATTCTAAAAAATTTCAAAAAATAGGAAATGGTCACAATCAACTGACCATGTCGTATTTCGGGTCTTTCGAACCCTAATTCTTCCAAAATGACGATTTTGCCCTTCAGGCAAATCGTCTCCCAAAAAATCAAAGAAATTCAAAAAAAATTCCAAAAAAAAAACTCCACAAAATTGAAAATGGCCACAATCAACTGGCCATGACCTATTTCAGGTCTTCCCGACCCTTTTCAAAATGACGATTTTGCCCTTTTGGCAAATCGTCTCCCAAAAATTCCAAGAAAATTCCAAAAATTTCAGAAAATAGGAAATGGCCACAATCAACTGGCCATGACTTATTTTGGGTACTTCAACTCCCAATATTTCCAAAATGACGATTTTGCCCTTTTGGCAAATCGTCCCCCAAAAAAATTCCAGAAAATTTCAGAAAAATCCAGAAAATAGGGAATGGCCACAATCAACTGGCCATGACCTATTTTGGGTCTTTGAAACCCAACCCCTTCTAAAATGACGAGTTTGTCCTTTAGGCAAATCGTCTCCCAAAAAAAAATTGAAGAATTCCAGAAAAATTCCAGAAAATAGGAAATGGCCACAATCAACTGGCCATGACCTATTTTGGGTCTTCCAAACCCTAACCTTTCCAAAATGACGATTTTGCCCTTTTGGCAAACCATCTTTCCAAAAATTGAAGAATTTCGAAAAATTCAAGAAAAATCTCCAAAATAGGAAATGGTCAAGATCAACTGGCCATGACCTATTTTGTTTATTTCAACTCCCAAACCTCCATAAAATTGACGATTTCGCCCTTTGAGCAAATCGTCCCCAAATCTTCTCAGTCTACCCCTGGTCCTAAATCACACCTTCCCTAAGCCCTTAAGGCTATACTAGGAAGCCATTGATTTGAATTAATGTGCATTGACGTGGTTCATTTATGCACTTGATTGCGCTTTCCTTATATTGATTGTGATTTGATAGGACTAGTCTTCCAATCTGCATGAAACCCCTTTGATCAGACTTACCTCACCCAAAAATTGCGCATGTATGAAATCTTAGTTAGGAAAATCACTCGCGTTAGGTACCGAAAGGGCGTTGGTAATGACACCAACGTAACCAAGTCCCCGAACCCAAAATCTCTGGTTCCAAAGAACTGATCGATCTCTCCCAATCGATTAGTGAGGTTTCCGGTCCACCTTCCAAGAAGGACCGGTGGCGACTCCAAATGCATGCATACATAGCACATGCCACCACGACCACACCAAGGTCGAATGCGATCGACTCTTATCGTCGAAACCCCCGCGTAAAAATTTACTCCCGTCGCGATTTGGTATGGGCCTGGGAGGGCCCGCGTCGAGAAAGCCCGCTATCCACATTTCAGAGTGGGGGCCCGATTCGACAATCCATTAGCCCGCGCGTAAAGAAGAAAATTTCGCGAGGTCGCGACAGCCTGGCGACTCCACTGGGGACTCAACCCTAGAACCTATGGTTCTAGACCTCAAGTGGACTTAGGCCGTAATTAAAACGCTGAGTGATTTTCTGACATGTTTTCTGCAGGCGCTCTTGAAGGTGAGGTAAGTCCGCTTATGATAGGTGTTAAATGTTTTTGCAGATTGGAGTGATAAGGGGAGTAGTCTGTGATTAACATTGTCTTATGCAGGTTGGGTGTAGGAATGTATGTCATGTGGATGATTTTGAAGCGCTGATTGATATGTAAATTGCTGTGCATGATTCACCTGCATATTTGAGGATCACGACACTTTTGCACAAAGCGCCCAAACCCAGGCCGCGAAATCACCTGTTTAGGTAGCCATAGATAGGGAATCGATATGCGAGGCTCTAGCGTGGATTTGCGCTTGGGTTGACCATATTTGATCCCGCTCACTATTCAAGTCGATTCTTTTATCCATTTGTTGTGGATTGCGCTTATGGATGAATTTATCGACTCGAATAGTGAGAAGCCGTTAGGTCCATACCTGAGCCATTTTGATTTCTAGAGTCAAGCCTCACTTGTCTCATACGTATGTGTATGGATGGTTGGTATACCTAAAACCAAAATTCGTTAGGTATCGATTGTGGTAAGGTCCTTCCGTTTCTATTTAATTTGTCTGCCATCTTTGATTTCGTACGACATGCTGCATTCATCAAATCCAATGGTTGAGTCCAATTCCATTTTATAGTATGGATAGAGTAGAGGTGGTCTCTCCAAGTCGGTCCAAGATTCCCGAGATATTCGAGTACGAGCGACGTGCCATCCGTCATCGAGCTACCGAGGCATTCAACGGATTCCACTCCTTCCGATTTGTCCAAGGGAGGGCACTTACTGGACGAAACCTCATCCGAGGGACGGATTGCTTCTACACCAAGTCCGCCGAGCAACTCGAGCGCAAGCACAAACACGAGCATAATATGGAAGGGATGATGAACCTTTATCGAAAGCGGAAGAAGGCGTTTCGAAGGACCATAGCCGATCCAAGACCCTCTCGAGTGGTCATCGAGATTTCATCAGACGAAGAGGATTCTCTCGAGAGCCAGTCGTCCTCTTCCACCCCCATAGACATTTCATCTGATGAAGACGGTGACCCGAGCTAGCCGGAGCAAGGACGACAAGCGACATTCCCCGAAGACTCGACTTGGGGCATCTCCTTAGGTTCTATAGGGTCGCATTCCGTTTGTCTCATTTTAATTATTTATCTATCCGAGTCCTCGAGTCTGTAAGGAGGGTCCGCCTGTGGAACTCCCTTCTACCTTTGGCACTTTGGCCTTTGAGTCATTTCTAAGCGTCTTGACATCGGAACGCGACACTGGAATTTCTCTCAACCATTCGGATTTTTCGGCTCAATTACATGTCTCATCCAAATGAAATTTTCGTTAGGACTCACACTTGACGTGTTCAACGCAAGTACGAGAATCTAATCCTCATTTCATGGTGCCTAGGACATGGAATTGAACCGGCCTATATCATGCATCATTGGTAATCCATGGTGATTAATTAAAGTCATCCGTGCCTTCTGAAATCAAAAGGAAATTAGATATTTGAATTGTTTTTGGTAAACAATTTCAATTTGGATGTCCTATCTCCCACTGAATTTAGGACACATTGGAATTGCATTTTTATCTTGTTGGACATTCCACAGATTTTTCTGGGGATTTGCCAAGAGTAATAACCATGGATTACGCTCCTTCCAATTGTATGTTTTCTTTTGAAAAACATTGATAAAGAACTTTTCACACGAAGCTAAGGCTTTGTAAAAGTCCTTATCTTCGTTAATCACAAGAAAGCATAAAATTGGAAGGATTCATGCTTTACTTCCCTTTCTAACATAGTTCTGTAATTTAAAACAGGTAATTTCCAAAAGAGAAATCCAAAAACATGCGTGGAGACTTAGTCACAGGTTAAGATGGACCGGGATGGCGTGGAGAAACGTTTGACCACCCTAGAGAGCCAGATGACTCAGGTGATTGCAACGATGACAGAGATGAAGGCACTCATCTTCACCACACAAGGGGCATCCCCGACGGGCTCTAACCTTGACCTGACCGTGCGATCGGTTTTGCCTAAAATATCGGACATTGATCAAGCCGTAGGAGCAGAAGTCTTCTCCGAAAGCAAGCCTATGATGGCCGATCTGGAAAAACAGCACAAGGAAAAAGCTTGGTATTATTGAGGAAGATGCATTGACTGGAGAGAATCTGTTCGTCACATACCTGATTCGAGAGAAAGACTCTAGCCACCATAAGAGCGTTGAAGGCCACGCGAACCCAATCAGCGTCGAAACCTGTCCACGCAACGCCTCTCCCACATGCCTTAAAGGGAGGATGCCTGAGGTTCTACAAAGACCAGAGTTTGCCAAGAGATACGATGGCATTGGCTGTCCGAAAACGCACATCGATTACTATTTGGAAGCAATGGTTGATTATGATTGGGATGATTCACTTCTTGTCCAGAATTTTCGGCAGCCTGGTTGGTCCCGCGTTAGGATGGTTTACAGCGCTTGCCGTCAAGGGTATCTTAGAATGGGACGATTTGGCCAATCAGTTTCTTCAGCAATACGATTTCAACAAGAAGGCCACCCCTACCAGAATGGATCTGGTACTTGTGAAGCAAAGGAGAAATGAAAACTTCAAATCATTCGCACAAAGGTGGAGAGCGAAAGCAGCCCGAGTCCAACCCCCGCTAGATGAAGATGAGTTAATAGAGCACTGTCTGAAAGCTCTCCCCTATAATTCCTTTAATCGGTTGAGTACGGCTCATTACCAATCATTTTCACAATTTGTACATGCGGGTGAAAGAATGGAATGGGCTAAGCGCGATAGTATAATCAGAGACAAAGAAAGTCGTGGAGAATATTCTCAAACGAGTAAAGAACCGGTCAGGGAGATGAAGACCAACTATCAAGGAATGACGGTCGAGAGTCAAATTTCTGAACGCAAGTCGAGACAACCAGCGCCCAAGATAGAGAAAGCTGGCCAGTCAAGCAGGAGACATCCTCCATTCTTTACACCACTACCACTTCCTATGTCAGAACTGCTCCCCCGACTTTTGGAGGAAAGGTTGGTAGCCAAAAAACCACCGAGGGAGAAACCACCAAGGTTCCCGGGTTTTGACATAAACCGAACCTGTGCATACCATATGGGTGAGAAGGGACATAATGTAGACAATTGTCGAGCACTACAATATGATGTACAGGCTCTCATCGACAACAACCTACTGGCGTTCGATAAGACATGCCCCAACATCCAACAAAACCTTTTACAAGATCACGAAATCAGTGATGTATCCGAGGATGGACCGAAAGGCGATCTAAGGCTTATCACCAACGTACCCGAGTTACATGAGGTACCAGCCTTATCTTCTCAAAACCCAAAGAAATGTACCACCTCGATGGGGCGAAAAGAACCATGCTTGGCCGAGAAGGGTAATATGGGCATCATCGGTAGGGTTGAAGACCCCGCTTTTACATCATCCTTCGCGAAGTTTAACTTAACCTATGAAGGATATGCGATAGAAACTATGAGGGAGGAGTCATGGGAGATCCCTGCTGGGTATTCATTGAGCGTCAAGGATATTGAAGAGATCGAGGAATTAGATGAGTACGAGGAGCGTATGGAAGAAGTGCCCCGAGAGGACAGAAAGTTCATCTGGGATGCCACCAAAGGAAGCGAGATGCCATTTGGAAAGCAAAATCTGATATGTGAGGCTAACAAGACAGTCGTACCAAGCTCATTGAAGCAGAAGGACTCGTCGGCACCAACTCTCATCTGGGGTAATGCCTTGTGTGTAACATCGAGAGTTTGCGAGCCCGAGAAGAAATCGCCAATGCAGTTTACACCACTTCTCATGCCACTATTAAAACCGCTCCCAATACTCTTGGAGGAAGGGATGGTGACCAAGGAGGTGTCGAGGTATAATCCTCCCTTGTTCAAAGGATGTGATGAAGCCAAGTCGTGTGCCTACCATGCAGAGGAGAAAGGGCACAACGCAGACAACTGTATTCGACTGAAAATCAAGGTGCAGAAACTCAGCGACAATGGCGTTTTGGATCTCGAGGAGATAAAGCAGAACAGCCAGCAGAACCCATCATCGGATTGCCAAGGACTGGACATGGTGTACATGGATAACCCTATCGAAGACTATGCCAGCCCAGCTGATCGGACGATCGATGACAGCAGACTACACGGGCATACTATTGTCGCGACCCGTCCGAAAGCGGACGCGGCTAATGGATTACCGATCGCGGGTCTTGGATCGGCGCGGGCCCTCCCAGGCCCATACCAAATCGCGGCGGGAGTATTTTTTCAAAGGGATTCGACGATAACAGTCGATCGCTTTCGACCTTAGTGTGGTCGTGGTGGCATGTGCAACTTGTGCATGCATTTGGAGTCGCCACCGGTCTTTCTTGGAGGGTAGACCGGAAACCTTATTGACCGATTGGGAGAGATCGATCAATTCTGCGGAACCAGAGATTTTGGGTTCGGGGACTTGGTTACGCTGGTGTCGTTACCAACGCCCTTTCGGTACCTAATGCGAGTGATTTTCCTAACTAGGATTTCATGCAGGCACAATTTTGGGTGATGTAAGTCTGACTTTGCACATTAACCAGTTTAACATGCTCACGTAATCATAATAAATAAATAGATGTCAATCACATAAATATCTATCCTACGTGGTGATCATGGAATTATGATTTAATGGGTCTCGAGCCAATGAGACCACATATAATCATTTTAATATTTTAATAACGGAGAGCCGCTCTTCGCTTCTTCTTGGTTTCTTGAACTCTTCAAGAATTGGGCCCCAAAGAGCTCGCCGACTTAAAAGGCTCCTCCACGTAATCCTCGTAGCATTTACATCAACAATTGACTATGCTAAAAATAAAGATTACATGAAAAATAAAAGGAGTACGCAGCCTCCATTTAATAATTACAACCCCAAATATATAAATAATCATCATACATTCATATATACATCAATCACATTGATTAGGGATTTTTCCATGATCACCACCCTTTCACGTAAGTAATAAATTCACAATTTAAAACTTAGGAAGGCACAATAAAAATTCTACGTTGAATCATATTCAGAATTTTTACGTAAAATAAGATAGCCATAAATTTTCGATTCAAAATTGATTTAGTCTCAATTTTTGCTACGTTGATTAATTTATCATATAAAATAATCAATCTCCATTAGCCATGTAAGACGAACAATTCGTTAATACATATTGGCCATAGTATTGCAAAAATTGCAAAAAATCAATTAAATGCACGAAAACACCTAAGGATTGGCTCTGATACCACTGTTGGGATCCACGTAACACGTAGCGGAAATAAATAACAACCCACACATGTATCTCCAGAGGCGTACTTCGTGCATTTCAATCGAAAAAAATCACAAAGTCTCAAAGGGAGTAAATAGATTACCTCTCGTAGCGTGCTTGAACGGAGGTGTCGGTTCGATGTTCTTCGATCTCAGCCTCCACAAGTGTTAGGCATCTAGTTCGGACGCACCACCAATTGACGAACGGGGAGACGACTAATAACTCCACAACAATTGTGCTAGCAATATGCGGAATCAATATTCCGAACTTAGTATATTTTGCTCGCTCAAGATTATGAGAATATAGAGAGTGTTTGTGTTCTTCTCTCTAAGCTCTCAAAAATTTGCACACTCTACAAAATGTCTCTCTCCTTCAACCTCAAAACTCTTGCCATCCTTTTATAGCCAAAAATACCTTCCAATAAATTGTATTTAAAAATAGCACTAACAATTATAAATTCTATCTAAAAATAGCACTCACAAATAAATGACATTTAAAAATAGCACTAACAATAGCACTCACAATTTATAATACAAAAATGCTATTTAAAAATAGCACTAACAATAGCACTCACAATTTATAATACAAAAATTCTATTTAAAAATTGCACTAACAATTATAAATTCTATCTAATAATAGCACTCACAAATAAATGACATTTAAAAATAGCACTAACAATAGCACTCACAATTTATAATACAAAAATGCTATTTAAAAATAGCACTAACAATAGCACTCACAATTTATAATACAAAAATTCTATTTAAAAATAGCACTAACAATTATAAATTCTATCTAATAATAGCACTCACAATTTATGATAAATAAATGCCATTTAAAAATAGCACTAACAATAGCACTCACAATTTATGATAAATAAATGTCATTTAAAAATAGCACTAACAATAGCACTCACAATTTATAATACAAAAAATGCTATTTAAAAATAGCACTCACAATACAAAAATGCTAAAAAAGGCACTAACAAAGGTGTTAAAAATAATAACCATTATTATTATTACAAGAGTTAAAGAGGTTACCAAACAATACAAATATGCATAACGTATAAATACGTATGATGTATAAATACGTAGAGCATACGTATACATCCGTGAAACCGGGGACTAATTGAAAGAAAAATGTGCAATTAAGCCCTTTTGGTAAAAATTGATTAAATTGGAGGGCAAATTGACCTAATTGCACTTTAAGACTTTAGAATCCAATGTCATAGCTTATAAAAAGTGAGAATTGAAAACTAAAAGACTCGAAAATGATTTTTTTTTTAGGCTCGGTTCGGGTTTATGTTTGTGAAGGAACATAGTGACCCGAGCCGAATTTTTGAGATTTAAAGTGACACACTTGAAGAGGAAATTAAAACAAAATTATCGAATATTTTTGGGTATTTTTCTGACCACGAATGGTATTTTTCTGATTTTTTGGGTATTTTTATAATTAAATAAACTCGAAAAATATTAAAAATACTGAAAAATATTTTTTGTTCAAAATTGGTTCCTAAGGTTAAACCAAGGCTTCCAAAGTTGATTTTGTGATTTTATGACCTTTTTTGATATTTTTAATTAATTTTAAAGAATAAAAATCACAATAATAAATGGTAAAAAAAAATCAGGTGTCAACAGCTGCCCCTCTTTGAAAGGAATCTCGTTAGAGGTTTCTCTCAAAGATAAGGTGGCACCTGATTCCTAACCGACTCAACTGGGAAAATAAGAGAAGAAATGTTATGACATCGGATCCTTAAGCCTATTGATAAAAGCTCAAATCAATCTCCGGTTTGCTCTAACAATTTGAACATGGGCCGAAGTGAGAGAGGCTTACCTGAAGCTCACCTGTCGGATGCTGCCGGTTGCGACGACTTTCAAGAAGATGCCTAGGACTCGTCATTCAGAATATCCCAGGGAGATTAAGCTCTGACCTGTATGGTAGGTCATACCATGATGAGATTCCTAACTTGTAGGAACCTAAGGAGGGCGCATCCCACGCTTTGGGATTTGCCAAGAATTTTGATCCGTATGGTGGATCGAACCAGAAATGGTTCACCTACTGTAAGGTTTACCTAGGGAAACGACTCTTTCCGTGTCTGGAATTTGTCAAGGTTTTGATCCGTATGGTGGATCGGACCATTAGGCTGATCCTTCAGGCGGTTTCTACCATATTTGACCCTTCAGGCGGTATCTACCGTGGTTTGACCATTCAGGCGGTTTCTACCTTGAGTTGACCCTTCAGGCGGTTTCTACCTTTGATTTGACCCTTCAGGCGGTTTCTACCTTGTGTTGACCCTTCAGGCGGTACCTACCATGTGTTGACCCTTCAGGCGGTATCTACCTTGTGTTGACCCTTCAAGCGGTATCTACCTTTGATTTTGACCATTCAGGCGGTATCTACCTTTGATTTGACCCTTCAGGCGGTATCTACCATGAGTTGACCCTTCAGGCGGTTTCTACCATGAGTTGACCCTTCAGGCGGTTTCTACCTTGTGTTGACCCTTCAGGCGGTATCTACCATGTTTGAAAAGGGGTCTCATGACGAGGGTTCTCCACGTCCGATGAGACTGTTTGATATTTTGAAAATGGGTCCTGGGACGAGGGTTCTCCACGTCTGATAGGACTTTTTCTTTTAAAAGGATTTTTCTTCCCCTTTTTTTGAGACCCCGAAGTTTGTCGGGAATTCAGTTTTTTGAAGCAGTGAAAGATTTTATTTTGACAAAACTTCACTTGAGTCTGTTGAGGCGACATTCTGGGAGTTGGGTTCTCCAAGTATCCTGCATAAGTTTGAGCCTGAAAGATTTTTCTTCACCAAGAAAACGTTAGTAATCTTTGGGAAGACCACGGCTGTCCATTTTGACAAAACCGTATGATTTAAGTTTTAATCATGAAATGTGCATTTTGATGCTGGGGGTTATCCAAAGCATTCTTGCAACATGCAAATGTGATCACAAATCCCTTGCACGGAAAATCTGGATCAACAGTTTGAAAATTCCAAAAAGAGTTTGTTCAAAACATCAATTGGAATATTTCTCGACAATGAGGTCTTCTCACCTGTTTTGCGATCGTGTTTTTTTATAGGGGATACACTCGATTCCCTACTAACCCGTGCCTAGGTTTTAGGCTCATTCGCAGCGCATACATTTTGATCGGTCGGGAGGTCTTCCACGGGACCGTAATGTTGGGCTTGGATATTGGTCTTCAAGGGGGACTCACTTTTGAGTCAAGGTCATTGAATGAAAGTTTTCACCATCTACTCCGGGTTTACAAGTCAAGAACCCTGCAAAATGAGAAAGAAATAGTCTTGCTCGTACTTCTTCGAGCTGAGCTGTATGTTAACCCAAGTGTCTTAGTCAGAGAAGACTGTTTCAGGGTTATGATGTTGGTAGGATTGGGGACCGAAAAAGGCTTGTTTTTGGCCCAGAATTCATGACGAGTTTGACATTGGTGATCATTGCTGATTTACCTCCTGTCTTTTCCTTTCTGCATCTTTAGTTTTTGAGGTGTACAACCGATTTTGAGGTGTGCACCAGCTCTTTAGAGAGCGTCCCTTGTTGCATTCAGAGACCGACTCTCTCCATGTCTTTGTTCTGTGCTTGGCAGCATTTGGGGAGCAGCTTTTTTTATTTGACTCCTTTAAGAATTTTTTTTTTCATCCAAGTTTCACTGGGGATCAAGCAAACAGCTTTCATGAGCATCGGCCTTGCTTTTACCAGGCACTTTGCTTTTTCTCGATGCCGTGGATTTTTCTCATTCATTTTTGAAATCCCACTTTTTCTCATCTTCATAGGATCGCGTTAGACCTATGATCAAAGGTCTAACAAGGTTAAACATTAACTTAGGAATTCTTTTGCAAACCCTAAGTCTTGAACTTCTTCGTTTCTGAAGTGATGCTGCATCCGTCTTGGAATGTGCAATGATCACCAACGGGTTTATGAAATGATTCTGCAGGCTCAACTTGGCTATGCAAAGGATTCGGTGTGTGGGATAGAGAAATGAATGCTTCTCATCATCCTATGGCACTTGGATTACCATATAAACACACACAAAGATTAATGTTAGTCCGAGCAAGAAAATTTCTAACCATTTTCTCCTGATGCTGCTGGACTCACCTCCATTTTGCCCCGATGTGGGGTGGTTCTTGACAGGGTTAAGAATGAAAACCGCCGTTCAAAGGGGTTATCAACGGTCACCTGTAGTGTTTGGGGGATATGAAACGAATGCCTCCGTCGTCCCAACCCATGTAATCGCTGCGAATGGTCCCTACTTCCGTAGGTCCAGATTCTGCTGTCTTATCCGCTCCATTTCTCTCTTAAGTGTGTATAGGATGTGTTTGGACTAGGCTTTGCCTCTCGTCTTTTGAGAAAACGTCCTTTTGAAAGTTTTGAACAACTTTTGATTGGAAAAATCTCTTTCGTTTTCTCCAAAAATTTTACCCGTCAATGGGATTTTATGATGCCCAATGCATGTTCAGATAACCTCATGTTTCAAAACATGAATGCCAATGAAGTTAGAATCCTATGTCTTTTCTAGACATCAGATTCTAAAAGCTTTTCTTTTCTTCTCTATTTTTTTATTCAACATTTTCAATGGATTGGGGAAAGGGATACTTACCTGTCCCCCGCGGCTGGAGATCCCTGAAAATGCGGAAGAAACATGTTATTGTTCGTTCATGAATTTTTCAAAAAATTAGAACGATACATCTTACCCTCGGTCGTGTGCCCCTGCGAGTGCACACAGGTTGTCAAAATTTGTCCTCCTTGATGGTGAGTCCCTATCAAGGATAAATAGCAAGTGTTAACTCATATTCCCAAATTGAAGACAAATTGGGACAATACAACTTTACTCTTGGTTCTCATCCCGTTCTGACGTCGCGTATTGATATGAACCACGTCTATCAAATCCGCTTATCCATGCTTGGAATATTTGCAATATCAATGGTTCAGCTGCCCCCGGTTGGGCAACGTCTGTTTTGTTATTTGAACAGATGGCTCCTTGGGTGATTTATCCACGTTTAACACCTGAGAAGGGAAAGAAATGAGACATTACTTTGGTATTCGGTTGAAGATCGTTTAGGAACGATACATCGTTTTACCAAATGGGAGGCTTCGTGACCAAACGTATTTCGTGCTGAATGGGGGTAGATCCCATTATGCTCCGCGGGTGATAGTCATCGTTCATGGAATTTGCTCCACGGATTAAGTGATTAATCCATGGCCCTTGGCTCGAAGACGTTCAAAGGGTAATGTTGACACTCAGAGCGGTTAGTTTTCAGCGTTAATTACAATGTTCCCGCGGGAACTTTACAACGAAATCCGTAACACATTCATTCGATGTATTCACCTCTCACTCTCCTGAGCCTTCTAATGATTTAGCACACGAGCTTCGAACCAGATGTCCGGTCGCCGATACCGGTCACGACTGCGAAGATGCACTTGTTCCAAAATGCTTGACCCATAGGCTGAGTTGCTCATTCAGGAGATCGTCCGACCGCTCGAGTCGTCCAAGTTGAGCATCCTTAATTGCTGGTGACGGACTTCTCCCATTTTCGGCATGAACAACCTGGTTTCTCGGTTTATGCGTGATCCACACGCCGAGTTGCTCACTGAGGGACTCGCTTGAAATTTCAAGCCATTGACGCCCAAGTCGGGCATCCTCAACCGTTGGCGATGGGTTCCTCACACTACTTTCGTCATGAACAACCTCACTTCTCGAGTTGGTATTTTCATCGTTGTCCAGTAGGTTTGTACCCGATGTTGGATTCGCCGTAGGAATAACACTAACGATCGGTTGGTGCTCAAATTGGGGAGTCCATACCTGCTGAAATTGTTGTACATACTCTTGGGGAGTACCAGGGTAACTCAGGGGGGAATTCAGCCGATCGAACCAAGAATAGATGTTTTCAAGGAGATCGTCTGAACCATCGAGCGACTGACACTCAGGTTGAGTATTGTCGACTACTGGAGAAGGAATCTTTTTGCCATTTTCGTCATGGACCACCTGATTCTTCGAGCCGGAATCTCCGTAATCGTCTCGCAAGATTGTATGTGCATCTCCTGCCAGTGTTAGATCCACTGTAGGACTAGTATTAACGGCCAGTCGGTGCTCAGACTGGGGAGTCCCGATTTGCTGAAATTGCGGTACATACTCCTGAGGAGTACTGGGATAACCCATGGGAGTACTCTGATTGATGCCTGAATAATCGACCGTGTAATTGTCAGTCCCATCGGTGTTAAGAGGTGATTGGATGCTTCCTGCTTCATGAGGATTGCGATCACAGCCATGCTCATCGTTTAAACTTGAACTGCCTCTCTCTTGGTCTAGCGCCACTCGTCCATCTCTCAGTAGTCTTTTGTAGCACCAAAGGTGGTTCCTGACTTTATTTCTATCCAATTCCGGCATGTTCATGATCTTGAGTATGCGCGATGGGCGAGCCAAACTGATCCCTAACTGTTGAACTGCATCAACAAATTTGCTATGAAGCTCCGAGGTCCAATAAAACCTTGTTTTCTTGCTAGCCGAAGTAGGGTTGGCAACTCGGCGGCTACTCTTCGTGGAATCTGGTCGTGTTGAACCGCCTCTATCTTGGTCTAGCGACGCTCGTCCATCTCTCAGTAGTTTCTTGTAGCGCCAAAGGTGATTCTTGACCATATTTTTAGTCAGTCCCGGCACGTTCATGATTTCGAGTATGCGCAATGGGCAAGCAAAACTGATCCCCAACTGTTGAACTGCATCAACAAATTTGCTATGAAACTCCGGGGTCCAACGAAATCTTATTTTCTTGCTAGCCGAAGTGGTGTCAGCAACTTGGCGGTTACTCTTCTCGGAATCTGGTCGTGTTGGAGGTTGCTCTGGAGGGGATTTAGTGGTCTCAGATCGGCTGGTCATGATGGTGAGTTCATCATCGAGCGGACCCGACTTGTCATGACGCATGTTCCCTTCCACAATGGGCGTCGACTTTGACCTTATAGCACTAGTTTCCTCTTGTAGATCCTCGGCGGTACCCGCCTGTTCCGAAAGATGTTGCGAAGGGCATTGCAACAAATGAGCATTATAAACCCCCAGATCTGGCTCTTCAGTGAATACTCCGTCCGTGGGAACATGGTTACCGCACTCCAGGCAAATAGCGATGCTTAGAGCTTTTTTGTACTGAGTGTTTTTTATTCGAAGCTTTTCATTTTCCTCCCTTACAACCGCTAACTCGTGCCGATCGCGTTGCTGCTTCAGCCGGGTTCGTTTGTTTTCAAACCAGCACTTGACCTTCCGAGGCTCCCACCCTATCTCCTGGCCCATTTTGATTTTCTGTTCCATGTCCGGATAGGGGTATTCCCTGAAAAACAATTCGAGTTTATGGACTTGACCTGAAGTGTTGCGTTTGAGATATTCCCCTTTCTGACGCTGATAACCGTCGCGGGTACTGTTCTCGTTAACCAAGCCGCGGGTTTCATCATTAGAAGGATCGGTCTCCATGGCCCTCGTGTCAGGTTCGGTCCTGAGATCTTCAAACTCTTCCAGCAGCTCAAGCTCGGAGACCTCCAAGTCTGGCGCTTCCAGTAAATGACAGAATCCCTTGAACATTTTGACCGGGATATCACTGTTTGATTTTCCGTTAACTCAGCTTTCATTGTTCCTCCTTGGATCTTCACTTTCTCTGCAAATTCTGAGAGGTTAAAGGAGCCGGATCACCGTTCTTCGATCAAAGGTGATGGCTACCCGACGAGCGCTCTTCTCAATGTTTCGAGATTCCCACTTCGTCCTTTTGTGATGGCTACTTGACGAGCGTTTTTCTCAAGGCTTCGTAATTCCCACTTTGTCCTTTTTTGCTCTTTTCTACGTGAACGGAGCCTGAAGATCTCTTGCGTTGTTTTCGCTTTGTCGAGCACTACGCTTGTCCCCCTGGCCCAGTCTCTAGAGTAACAAGCCTGCCCACCTTTCGGCGCCATTATGTTTCGTAAAACCCGAGATCACAGGACGGTGGTGGATTCGTGACTCATCGGGGATGCATTAACGAAACCCGCTTGGCTCTACTGCACATAAAATATTATTACCACTTCTCCCTGTACTCGAGCATTTATAAGGTGATAGATTGATGTCAAGAAGATTAACACTTTAGCCTTATCAGACTCAGCCTCTCAAACACTCTTCACATTCTCACTCTCTTCTCCGTCATTCCATCGCATATGGATTCCTCCTCTATGCCTGTTGCCTTACCTGAAGCTTCGACCCAATGGGAGAGATTTTACCACCTCTTGGGTAGGGGTTATGGCTACATAAACAATCATCCTGAAGCTGAGGTTGAAGTTCGTACTCTGATTCCGGCCCTGGATACTGCGTGTATTGAAGGTACGAAACTGCAAAGGGAGTTTGTGATCTTCCCAACTCTCTTTAACAATTTCATGCAGGCTTACGAAGTTGCTAGCCGGGAGGTCACTTTGGCTGGTATCGTGCGAGCCCGTTATCAGGACCGAACTGAGTCCCTGATGTTGGCCATGCTGACGGCCGATAACCATAAAAGGGCTGTTGAATACGCCCACGCCCAGGTTTCGATGCTGGTCCGTGAGAGGGACAACTTGATGGAGCGTCTGGCTCTTTTTGACACCGCCTTTGAGCAAGACCAGCACAACTTCGTGCTGAGGTTCCAGTGTGCCTGGTTGGAGGAAAGGCTTGAAGACCTGAGCATGGATATAGCTCGCGGGAGGGTGCTGGCTCATGACTTAGAGCTTGAGTTCGAGTACTATGACACCAAGGTGAACGAACTTAAGGAGAAATGTCGTCTCCTTTTCTTCAAGCTTGTAGACCTCGATTCCCGGAGTGTGGGTTGTAAGCAAGGCATGGATAGCATGGAGAGTCAGTTAAGCTTTTTTGTGATGCTTGTCAGAACTCATTTTGGGTTTACTGCTCCCCCTCAGTGATCCACTTGTAAACTTTCCTGCTGAATGAAATAAATGCGAGTTTGTTTATATATGCTCTTTCATTCTGCATTGTTGACTAGCCAAGAAAGGTTTTTGCTTTCGGATCTACGCGACTCCTTTTTCGCCTGTGTCAACAGATTGACTACGCATCATTCTCACAGCCCGACGCTTTATATTTGATTGACCTGAATGCCTCGTGAGAAATAGATTTGTAGTTGCTCGAAACTTAAAGATTGCCCCTGATTTTGCGGTCATTGCGTTTGGGGCTGCTAGTAATCTTTCACTTTCGAGCTCGATCACATTCTGCTAGTAACTCATGCTATCAATTCTGCCTTCACGCGTCGGGGCTGATTTTACCTTGAACTTAATAACAAGGAATTACCGTATACACACGAGATGACGTTTGCGAAAAACATTATGCAGAATCAACTCTAGCTATTGAAGAAACAAACGCATGCACCGATGAGAACTTTACAATAGGAGATACATCCTTCTCGCGTACATCCCCTTCTTTCTTGGGGCATGTCCAATGACTAACCAGTCTGGCCTCAGCTTAGGTGTGCCATTACCAAGTGCAGATCATGGTTGCCAACCTTTAATAGCTTCCAACTGATCGAACCAGGTATCAAGTCCTTCATCGAAGAAATCACCCGACCCCTCGAACGATTGATGTGTAGGTTGAGCTGCATCGCCCGACGGGTTCTTCGAACTGGAACCTCCATCTTTGTCTGGGATTATAAGAGGAGATTTGATCGATTGACTACCACAAGCATCTCCCACTTGGGGATTAGGGAAATAAGAGTGCTCCAAGCTTTCTCCCATTAGATCATCTGAAGCCATATGCTCTGATTGGGCAAACCCTTGAGCACTGGGCGTGGTGGGCTGATCTGCGACAGGATGAACACTGACTAGCTGCTGCTCGGACGGAGGAGTGCTTACTCGTTGCACTTGTGATGCGTGTTCTTGAGGAATATTGAAATGACTCGCGAGGATATCCTGATCAAATCCCCAATAGTCGTCCAGATTCGACCGGGCCTCATTTGTCATAAGGGTGCTGGGTTCGCAGCCGAGTCTATTGCTCGGATTCAGTTCTGCATAACGCTGTCCTAACGCCCTTCTGTAGCAACCAAGGTGATTCGCGACTAATTGCTTGGTAAGTCCCGGTACGTTCATGACCCTAAGTATGCTTGTCGGACCTATGAAGTCGAGTCCTATCTGTCGAACTGCGTCCAAGAACTTGAGATGAAGCTCCGGGGGCCAAGTGAATTTCTTCTTCTCGTCGTCCAGAGTGGCGTAGATAGCCTGCCGACTAACCTCTAACTCCTCTTGAACCGTATCTGATCTTACCGGAAGCTGTTGTGGAGGAGATTCATGGGCTTCGATGAGGTGACTCCGATCATAACGACACGTATCTTCTTCCTCCGAAGACACTGGTATAATTTCTGTAGGATCGATCTGCTCATGCGCGCCATTAGCAGGATCTGATTGTACCGGAGATGGCTCAAGGGAGCAGGGGGATAAATGAGCACCTTCCATCTTCGTAGAAGGCTTACTGGGGAACAATTTACTGAGGGTGGTAGGGCCACCGCAGTCAGGGCAGGTAATAGTACTGAGAATTTTCTCATACCACATGTTTTCCATTTGAAGGTTTTGGTTATGCTCTTTTAGGGCCGTGATCTCCTTACGCCTGTGTTGGACACCTAGTCTGAAACGTCTATTCTGAAACCAAAAATGGATTCTCATAGGATTCATTCCCAGCTTCTGGCCCAATTCAATCTTTTGTTCCTCGTTTGGGCAAGGGCATTCATCGAAGAAAGCTTCAAGCTCCTGGATTTCTTTCCGAGCGTAGCGCTGGCGACTTTTTCTTTTCCGGGGTTGAGCGTCGTGGCCACTGCCGTCGTCACCACTGCGATCTTGATGTTCGTCACCGGCGATGTTGAGTTCCATGGCTTCGATGTCGAATCTGATTCTAGAGAATTTGAGGTCTTTCAACGAACTCGTCACTCGGGGTTCTCTGTTCTCTTTTGTATACTCGCTCTTTCGATTTGTTGCCTCCTTTTCCTCGAAAGCTAGGTCTGTTCAGCGTTCTGTTTTTGAAACGACGGAACTGTTTACCTCCTGCTCAGCTTTCCGACACGAAGGGGTAACCAAATCCTCCCGCGGCTTCTTCGATAGTAGCGCTCGCCTTTCACTTTTCCTCGATAGTCATGCCTGTTCAGCACTGTCTTCTCTTTTTAAGTGGCAGAGCTGTTCACTCGCCGCCCAGCTTTATGCGTGATGGAACAACACAATCCTTTCGCGGCTTCTTCGATAGTTGCGCTCGCCTTTCACTTTTCCTCAATAGTCATGCCTGTTCAGCACTGTCTTCTCTTTTTAAGTGGCAGAGCTGTTCACTCGCCGCCCAGCTTCATGCGTAATGGAACAACACAATCCTTTCGCGGCTTCTTCGATAGTTGCGCTCGCCTTTCACTTTTCCTCAATAGTCATGCCTGTTCAGCACTGTCTTCTCTTTTTAAGTGGCAGACCTGTTCACTCGCCGCCCAGCTTCATGCGTGATGGAACAACACAATCCTTTCGCGGCTTCTTCGATAGTTGCGCTCGCCTCCCTCCCAGCTTTAATAATGGCGAGACCGAATTTGTCAGGCCTGAAATTGCGGATCAGGACATGTCTGATGATTCACGGGAGGAGCAGCCCTCGCTTTACATTAATTAACCCGGCTCCACAAGCATTATTGCTGCAACTTTTCTCCACTCTCGAGACGCTATAAAATGCGGAGTTGGTGTTTGGGAGATTAACGCTCTCATATAATTTGCTTCCATCCTCTAATCGCTCCACTACACACATCTCCGTCGAAAATGGCTTCTTCCCAAGTTCACACTTTCTCAGCCGAAGCTTTGACTCGATGGAAAGAGTTCTATAACCTCTTGGGTCGAGGCTACGCTCACATAGCCGATCATCCCGAAACCGAGGATGAGATCAGAGTCATGTTCGGGGACCTGGACATCACCTCCCTCGAGGGTACCGCGTTGGGGAGGGAATACAATATTTTTCCAACGCTCTTTACGAACTCCTTGGAGGTCTACCGCGCTGCTCATCGGGGAGTTACCGTGGCTCGTGTCTTGCGAGCCCGTTATGAGGATCAGTCCGACCGCCTAGCGTTGGCTGACTACCTGGCCGATAGTCACAAAAAGGCTGTTGAGTTCGCCAAAGAGCGGGTTTCGACATTGCTACGCGAGAGGAGGAATCTGGTGGAGGACTTAGCTCTATCTCTGGCTACCTATGAGCGCGATCGACGTAATGCCCTGCTAAGGAATCGGAGCGAGTGGCTGGAAGAAAGGCTCAACGGCATAAACGAGGATATAACTCGTGAGAATGGACTTGTTCGGGACTTGGAAGCAGTCGCCGAAGATCACGAGACTCAGGTTGTTGCAGTCAATGATGAACGCAAACGCCTCCACCTCAGGCTTGCGGACCATGATACGCGGAGTGGTGCGTATAAACAAAGCATCCATAACCTGGAGGGCCAGCTGGGCTCCTTTGTGTCGTTGATTAGGGCTCACTTCTGCTTTACTTTTCCACCCCAATGAATTGTATGATCTGGTTTGGGCAAGAATGAATGAAAGCCCCTGTGTTTGTTTTAGCTTTTATATGATCCATTTCTTCGAGCATCCGGACATCTTAGACTTGGATGAGCCGATCCATAATAAGTCGAGTAGATGTGTTCTGATTTTCTAACTCACTCATGGTCAGATGAAAGAATAGCCTCAGACTTATCCAAGAAAAGATTTCTTTATGCTACTTGTTTTTCACCTGCAAATGAAAAGACCGAGTCAAAAGGAATAATCTGAAAAAGAAAGCATAGACCCCTTTCAATCTTATGCTTGCTCGTAATTAATAATGACAAGAACTTTTACAAGGGTTTTAATCTTGTGCGAAAAGTTTTTATCAATATTCCTCGAAAGAAAGCATACTATTGAAAGGAATGTAATTCACGATAATTGCTTTTGACCAATATTCAGAAGAGCGAATTAGTCAAAAATGCAAGGCATAACGACGTGTTTTTAAATTTAATTGAAGATACGGCATCCAAATCAAGGCCGTTTTGTTAAGAACGAGAGCAATTTGGACATCTATCTCGTCATTAAATTCGAAATAACGTCAATACTCTTGATCAATTATCGTGGATTACTTAGTGACGTATGACATGCATGGACCAATTCAAGTGTATAATTCCTTCTAGCGAAATTGGGGTTGGATTACCCTGTACGACCAAAAAGGTCGTGTAAGATTTTCAACTTTAGTTTCCTCTAAAGGAATTATAAACTTGACTTGGGAGTATTCGGATGATTAGAGAAAATGCCACTATCACATTCCCATGACCCGTCAAAAGAAATACAACCGAGTTCCATCTGAATGTATACACCAATAGATCCCTAATACAATCACTCTAAGGGGTGAGATAGAGAAAGCCTCGATAAAAATAAACCCTATACAAGAGGATTAGTAATGGAAAATGAAACCAAGGAATGTGATCCTAACGTTTAAGGATGCCCCAAGTTCGATCTGTGACTTCCGGATCACTTGCCCCAACTCGTCATCTTCATTGGACGATATCTCAATAATGTCCATAGTAGGCTCCTTTGTTGCTCACTCGGTGTTCGCCATGGGATATCATCCTCCTCGTCTTCTATCAAGGACGTTTGGGAAAAACACATGCATCTATCCTTGAAATGGCATTTAATCTAATCACCAGAATGCAATGAATGAAATGCCTATATTTATATGAACTGTAATAGTTTTGAGGGATAGAGAGTCTTACCAACCCAACTCGTCGACTTATGTGCGATTTTAGGTGTACCAACCGCCCAAAGACATGCGCATGAGACAAGTGATGGTGAACTTCTAAAAATCAGAGGGTTTGGCACCTAAGGTTAAGGTTCCCACCTCGAGTTCTAGAAAGAGCCGATTCCATTGCACAACTATCGTTGCATTGGGACTCAATCCATAGTTCGAAGCGAGCGGAATTGAGAAGTGGATTACCCCGTGTTTTTCCTCACGGAGATTCCATTTTCAATTCCTTCTATTGTGTTCCTAAAGGCGGCGCCTGGGGTTTTAGGCGGGGTTGTGTGTGTCCATGTGTCGTGATCATCACAATGCAAGTCATGCACAACAATTTATCAATCAGCACTTCAAATCATCCACACAACATGCATTCCTACGCCACACCTGCGTAAAATAAAGTTAATCACAGACTACACCCCTTATTACTCCAATCTGCAAAAACATATAACACCTATCGTGAGCGGACTTACCTCACCTTCAAGAGCGCCTGTAGGGTTAGAAAAATCACTCAATTTTTATTACGGCCTAAGTCCACTTGAGGTCTAGAACCATAGTTTCTAGAACAAGTCCCCAGCGGAGTCGCCAGCTGTCGCGACCCGTCCGAAAGCGGACGCGGCTAATGGATTACCGATCGCGGGTCTTGGATCGGCGCGGGCCCTCCCAGGCCCATACCAAATCGCGGCGGGAGTATTTTTTCAAAGGGATTCGACGATAACAGTCGATCGCTTTCGACCTTAGTGTGGTCGTGGTGGCATGTGCAACTTGTGCATGCATTTGGAGTCGCCACCGGTCTTTCTTGGAGGGTAGACCGGAAACCTTATTGACCGATTGGGAGAGATCGATCAATTCTGCGGAACCAGAGATTTTGGGTTCGGGGACTTGGTTACGCTGGTGTCGTTACCAACGCCCTTTCGGTACCTAATGCGAGTGATTTTCCTAACTAGGATTTCATGCAGGCACAATTTTGGGTGAGGTAAGTTTGACTTTGCACATTAACCAGTTTAACATGCTCACGTAATCATAATAAATAAATAGATGTCAATCACATAAATATCTATCCTACGTGGTGATCATGGAATTATGATTTAATGGGTCTCGAGCCAATGAGACCACATATAATCATTTTAATATTTTAATAACGGAGAGCCGCTCTTCGCTTCTTCTTGGTTTCTTGAACTCTTCAAGAATTGGGCCCCAAAGAGCTCGCCGACTTAAAAGGCTCCTCCACGTAATCCTCGTAGCATTTACATCAACAATTGACTATGCTAAAAATAAAGATTACATGAAAAATAAAAGGAGTACGCAGCCTCCATTTAATAATTACAACCCCAAATATATAAATAATCATCATACATTCATATATACATCAATCACATTGATTAGGGATTTTTCCATGATCACCACCCTTTCACGTAAGTAATAAATTCACAATTTAAAACTTAGGAAGGCACAATAAAAATTCTACGTTGAATCATATTCAGAATTTTTACGTAAAATAAGATAGCCATAAATTTTCGATTCAAAATTGATTTAGTCTCAATTTTTGCTACGTTGATTAATTTATCATATAAAATAATCAATCTCCATTAGCCATGTAAGACGAACAATTCGTTAATACATATTGGCCATAGTATTGCAAAAATTGCAAAAAATCAATTAAATGCACGAAAACACCTAAGGATTGGCTCTGATACCACTGTTGGGATCCACGTAACACGTAGCGGAAATAAATAACAACCCACACATGTATCTCCAGAGGCGTACTTCGTGCATTTCAATCGAAAAAAATCACAAAGTCTCAAAGGGAGTAAATAGATTACCTCTCGTAGCGTGCTTGAACGGAGGTGTCGGTTCGATGTTCTTCGATCTCAGCCTCCACAAGTGTTAGGCATCTAGTTCGGACGCACCACCAATTGACGAACGGGGAGACGACTAATAACTCCACAACAATTGTGCTAGCAATATGCGGAATCAATATTCCGAACTTAGTATATTTTGCTCGCTCAAGATTATGAGAATATAGAGAGTGTTTGTGTTCTTCTCTCTAAGCTCTCAAAAATTTGCACACTCTACAAAATGTCTCTCTCCTTCAACCTCAAAACTCTTGCCATCCTTTTATAGCCAAAAATACCTTCCAATAAATTGTATTTAAAAATAGCACTAACAATTATAAATTCTATCTAAAAATAGCACTCACAAATAAATGACATTTAAAAATAGCACTAACAATAGCACTCACAATTTATAATACAAAAATGCTATTTAAAAATAGCACTAACAATAGCACTCACAATTTATAATACAAAAATTCTATTTAAAAATTGCACTAACAATTATAAATTCTATCTAATAATAGCACTCACAAATAAATGACATTTAAAAATAGCACTAACAATAGCACTCACAATTTATAATACAAAAATGCTATTTAAAAATAGCACTAACAATAGCACTCACAATTTATAATACAGAAATTCTATTTAAAAATAGCACTAACAATTATAAATTCTATCTAATAATAGCACTCACAATTTATGATAAATAAATGCCATTTAAAAATAGCACTAACAATAGCACTCACAATTTATGATAAATAAATGTCATTTAAAAATAGCACTAACAATAGCACTCACAATTTATAATACAAAAAATGCTATTTAAAAATAGCACTCACAATACAAAAATGCTAAAAAAGGCACTAACAAAGGTGTTAAAAATAATAACCATTATTATTATTACAAGAGTTAAAGAGGTTACCAAACAATACAAATATGCATAACGTATAAATACGTATGATGTATAAATACGTAGAGCATACGTATACATCCGTGAAACCGGGGACTAATTGAAAGAAAAATGTGCAATTAAGCCCTTTTGGTAAAAATTGATTAAATTGGAGGGCAAATTGACCTAATTGCACTTTAAGACTTTAGAATCCAATGTCATAGCTTATAAAAAGTGAGAATTGAAAACTAAAAGACTCGAAAATGATTTTTTTTTTAGGCTCGGTTCGGGTTTATGTTTGTGAAGGAACATAGTGACCCGAGCCGAATTTTTGAGATTTAAAGTGACACACTTGAAGAGGAAATTAAAACAAAATTATCGAATATTTTTGGGTATTTTTCTGACCACGAATGGTATTTTTCTGATTTTTTGGGTATTTTTATAATTAAATAAACTCGAAAAATATTAAAAATACTGAAAAATATTTTTTGTTCAAAATTGGTTCCTAAGGTTAAACCAAGGCTTCCAAAGTTGATTTTGTGATTTTATGACCTTTTTTGATATTTTTAATTAATTTTAAAGAATAAAAATCACAATAATAAATGGTAAAAAAAAATCAGGTGTCAACAACTATTAAGTGGTTCGGGTTCTCGAGAGGGGGCTACCCTCCAAATCGAAGGAGAGGACGAGGAGCAGAATATGGGAGAGGTTGAGTATAGTTGGGACTCCCATGAAGAATCCAGACCACCCACCACAGAGGGTACCGTTTCAGTAAATCTAGGGACCTCAGAGGAAGTCAGGGAGGTGAAGATCGGTGAAAGCCTATCGTCGACAGAGGCAGTTAGGATAGTTGAGCTCCTGAGAGAGTACCAGGATATTTTCGCCTGGTCATATGCGGACATGCCAGGATTGGACGCCAGTATTGTGGAGCATACGCTACCGACCGCCCCCAGTATTCCGCCTAAAAAGCAGAGACTTAGGCGGACAAAACCCGAGTTGGCGAAGAAAATTAAAGAGGAAATAATGAAGCTCCTCAAGGTATGGTTCATTGAGGTAATTGTGTATCCAGAATGGATCGCTACCATCGTCCCTGCTATGAGGAAAGACGGGAAAGTTCGAGTCTACGTGGATTATTGGGATCTGAACAGGGCTAGCCCCAAAGACGACTTACCGTTACCACATATTGATGTCATGGTTGATAGTACGGCTGGATTTGAGCAGTTCTCTTTTAGGAATGGATTCTCTGGCTACAACCAAATCCGCATGAGGAAAGAAGATAAAGCCAAGACGTCATTCATCATACCCTAGGGCGCATTCTATTACAAAGTCATGCCGTTTGGCCTATATAGTGCTGGGGCAACTTATCAGAGGGCGATGGTTACCCTCTTTCACGACATAATGCATAAAGGGATAGAGGTGTATGTGCCCCCGATTCTTGGCGTCCCGCTGACCCTCTACCTCACTATTCACGACGAGTCCTTGGGAGCTCTACTCGCTCAGACAAGACCCCGAAGATGGTAAAGAACGAGCTATTTATTACCTGAGCGGGAGATTCACCGCATCAGAGGCGAAATACCCGGCGGTTGAGAAAACCTGTCTTGCATTGGTTTGGGTGCTTCATAGGTTGAGGCAGTACACCCTCCGTCATACTATATTATTAATCTCGGCAAATGACCCGATCAAGTACCTGCTGGAGAAGCCTTCGTTTGTAGGGAAATTGGCAAAATGGCAGGTACTTCTCTCGGAGTTTTGATGTGATGAGTTTAAATCAGAAGTCGGTGAAAGGACGAGCCATCGCCGACATACTAGCTGAAAGTCCACAGGAGTATGACACCCCAAAAAGAGGAAGAAGCCGAAGTCCATATTCTAACGCTCTCGGATGAAAAGTGAACTATGTATTTTGATGACGCTGTCAATTTAGCTGGGGCAGGTACCGGGGCAACTTTAATATCCCCAGATGGCCAGCACTACCCTGTGGCCGTGGAGTTGACATTCCCATGCACTAATAACGTGTAAGAATATGAAGCCTGTATCCCGGGGCTACAACTGGCCCTCAGCATGAAAGTACGGAAGCTACAAGTGTATGGAGATTCGATGCTAATTATCCTACAGACCCAAGGCGAATGGAAAATAAGGGATTCTAAGCTCACCTCATACCATAAATTCTCAGAAGAAGTAGTCAAGGGATTCGAAGTGATCGATTTCAAGTATCTGCCGAGGACGCAGAATCACTTTGCCGATGCGTTAGCTACCTTGTCCTCCATGCTGCAAGTAACGAACGGTATGGACATTGAGCCGCTGAGGATTGGCATCACCCAGGAACCGGCGCATTGCATGGTAATGGAAGAGGGATTCGATGATCAACTTGGTGTCATGGCATTAAAAATTACCTGGCAAAAGAGAGATTTCTTCTAGGTGCCCAGGCGAGGGACATAAAGTACATAGCAAAAATGGCTGGCAAGTTTTTCCTCGGCGGCCAAATCCTCTACAGGAGATCCTACGATTCAGTGCTCCTCAGGTGCGTGGACGCCAAAGAAGCCAAGCTACTTGTAAAAGAGATACGCAAGGGTGAATGCGGCCCTCGCATGAATGGTCATCTCCTCGTCAAGAAAATCATGTGATTGGGTTATTACTGGATGACCTTGGAATCGGGCTATAATCGACATGTGAGATCATGCCGTCAGTGTCAAGTGTACCGGGATAGAATCAATGCACCTCTGATCGAGCTTCACCAAATGTCCAAGACATGGCCGTTCTCCATGTGAGGGATCGATATGATAGGCCCAATCAATCCCAAGGCTTCAAACGGACATCGCTTCATACTGGTAGCAATCGACTATTTCGCGAGGCTGTGTCATATACGAATGTCACCGCGAAGAACGGGGCAAGATTCGACAGGCGAGACATCATCTCGAGAATCCATCAAGAGATGGTACTTCAAGAAGATTAAAAGAAAAAGAAGAAAAAAAGTCAACAGCCCAAGTCATCGGGATAATTGATTGAAGATCCACTTGGATCAGACTCCCCACCAAAAGAGCATGTTGGGGCAGAGCCATCAAGACCCTAGCGACAAGTAGCGATGCGTAGGCTACTGGGGCAGGGCATCTCGAGAGAGACAATACCTTCAAACGTTGAAAGGGCAACACTTTTAGGATGAAGAGAGGCAGGAAGCCCTAAGTAAGAGGCATCCCGAAAAATGGGAGATCGCAAAAGTTACGAAATAGATTAAAGCAGTCAACCGGGGCAAATGCCACCTGACCGGGGCAGCCGGACCAAGAGTAAAGTGGTATCGTTCCAGTTCATTTTTAACACGGAACATACACTAACTCTTCATTTCTTATCTTGACAGGGACTACCCGTCGTGCAGATAGGTGAGTATCCTTCTCCTTTAAGACTCCAAAGAAGCTCCAAGCCTTTGGCCATCTCATCCAATCGAGTTGGATCGTACATTCTCCGACTCTGTACAATTACATCCAGATGGGAACGCATAATTAAGGGTGAAGTTGTATTGTTCCAGTTTTCTCTATATTTGAGAACGTATACTAATACATCTCTTTTGCGTCTCCAGGGACTCCCCACCATGGCGGGCAGGTAAGTACCCCTTCCCTTATCTCTTAGAGCTTAAAATTTCCGGAAACACTTCTTTCGACTTTGAAAGGTCTTTGAGCCATTGAAATTCCGAAGAGTCTAGAGATACTCAATAATTCTACGTGTGAAAAAAATGCATGCGAAATTCTTGAAATCTTTTCATCTGCACTCACATTTAAAAGCTTTTGGAATCATCCAATACATGCATTGGAACATGCATATTGCATCAAGGATCCCAGTAAGGGACGTTTTGGATAAAAAGAAATGAATTTTCAAAAGGGAATGTTTAAAACTGCCAAAAGGAGTATCTCAGACGATGAGAGGCAACCCATGCCCAAACACGTCCCTACAAACACTTGAGTGATGAGTGAAGTAAGAACTAGAATAGGAACCGTGTTCGCGGATGTAGGGATCATTCGCAGTGGTTACCTAGATTGAAAAGACGAAGGGCATTCTGTTCTCTATCCCAAACACCACAGGTCAACCATTGTTAACCAATTTGGGCGGATGCTTCAATTCTATAACCCTGTCAAGAGCCACCCCACATTGGGGCCAATCAGAAGGAATTCCAGCGGCAGTATGAGGTAAATGGTTAGAAATCTTTTTGCTCGAACCATCATCAATCTTCGAGTGTTTCTTTACATTCAAACTCGTACCGTGATTCAAGTGCTTTAGAACGACGAAAAGCGATCGCTTCTCTATCCTACACACACTCATCCTTTGCGCAGCCCCATTGAGCCTGCATATCCGTTTCGTTAACCCCGTTGGTGATCATTGCCCATTCCAAGATGAAGACGGCGCCACCTCAAATCGGGAGAACTTAAAAGAGCTGAGTCTATAGACAAGGCATAAATCAACCTTTCAATGTGCTAAGATTTTGTTCGCATGTGTGTCTAGCATAATCTAAAAAAAATCTTGCCAAAAAAGAGAAGAAAAAGAAAAGGCGGGATTAAAAAAAAAAGAAACAAAAGGGCAATCCCGAGCATCAAAAAGCAAAGTGCCTGGTAAAAGCAAGGCCAATGCCCATTCAAATTCTTGTGTATTTATAAATCATCCAAAGGATTCCAGAATATCCAAATGTCAATCCCCAGTGGAATCTACTTGTAAAAGAAAATGCCTAAGGGAATCAAGTCATGAAGTTATCCCCAGCCGGGGCACGTCCAGGTGACGACTACACCATCCTTGAACAACGAAGGTGCTTTCTGAAGATCAATCTAAGGGTCAAGATCGGTGGTAAATCTGCAATGATCACCAACATCAAACCCCCCTTTCATATATTCTGAGCCAAAAACAGGCCTTTCTCAGTCCCCAATCCTCACCTACGTTACAACCCTTGAAAGTCTTTTTCGACTAAGGCACTTGAGTTAACGTAGAGTTTAAATGATTTTAAGCATCGCTCGAAGAGGTACGAGCAAGACTATTTCTCTCTCATTTTTGCAGGGTTCTTGACTTGTAAACCCGAAGCAGATGATGAAGATTTTCAATTCATTGGCCTCGACTCGACCACGAGTCCCCTTTGAAAACCATTGACCGAACCCAACATTACGGTCCCTCAAAAGTCCCTTTCCGATCAATCAAATGGTATACACTGTGAATAGTTCCGAAACCTTGAACATAGGTTCGAGAGAGAATTTGAGTGTTTCAAAAATGAGAGAAAGTGAGAAGAAACCTCCTAAAAATAGCAAGGAGCCCTCTTTGATGAGCGTACTCCAATTGGAGTTTTAACCGAACTCTTTTGACGATCTCAGAACATTTGATTCAAAACCCTCCCTAAAAGGAGCTTTGATCGTCATATTATGTTGCAAGATGTTTTGGATGACCTCCTACATCATTAACATACCCCGATGAAATTTTTGGCTGAATGAAATTTTTGATAACATTAAGACAGGATCCCCTCTGCTAGTCATGGGAACCCCTTTTCAAAATCAGACCAAAACCCCACCCGACATTGCGAGCCGCAGTCATGGGAGAGTCTTTTTAAAAGAAAAAATCCCCTCTGCTAGTCATGGGAAAACCCTTTAAAAAAAAAAATCCATCTGACGTTGAAAACCGTCATCATGGGAAAGCCCATTTCAAAAACAAATAGTCCCATCGGACGTGGAGAACCCTCGTCTGGGGAACCCCTTTTTCAAAAATCAAACAATCCCATCAGACGTGGAGAACCCTCGTCCTGGGACCCATTTAAAAAAAAATCAATCAAAAGCCAAAAATCAAACAGTCTCAGCGGACGTGGAGAACCCCCGTCCTGAGACCCCTTTTCAAAAAATCAAGTAGTCTCAGCGGACTTGGAGAACCCTCGTCCTGGGACCCCTTTTCAAAAAACTCAAAAAATTCCATCGGACGTGGAGAACCCTCGTCCGGGGAACCCTTTTTCAAAATCAATCAAACAGTCCCATCAGACGTGGAAAACCCTCGTCTTGGGATCCCTTTAAAAAAAAAATCAAAAGTCAAAAATCAAACAGTCTCAGCGGACGTGGAGAACTCCCGTCCTGAGACCCCTTTTCAAAAAATCAAGTAGTCTCAGCGGACTTGGAGAACCCTCGTCTTGGGACCCCTTTTCAAAAACTCAAAAAATTCCATCGGACGTGGAGAACCCTCGTCCGGGGAACCCTTTTTCAAAATCAATCAAACAGTCCCATCAGACGTGGAAAACCCTCGTCCTAGGACCCCTTTAAAAATAAAAATAAAAAAAAAGAGTCAAACAGTCCCATCAGACGTGGAGAACCCTCGTCCTGGGAACCCTTTCAAAAAACACAAAAATCCCCTCTGACTTGGAGAACCCTCGTCATGGAAAACACTTTCAAAAACAAAAAATCTTATCAGACGTGGAGAACCCTCGTCCCAAGAACACTTTTCAAAGGAAAAACTCAAGGAAAATTTAAGAAGTCCCCTCTGACCCCGCTAGTCAGCGTCATGGGATCCCCTAAAGCAAATAGGTGCTTAGAAGCCGACCCAAGACTGGAGCTCAAAAGGCTCGCTTGCCGCTTCGAAAACACGATGACCTAGATAAATCTCTCTGTAAGTGTTCACAGGTTGGTAGCCGCGGATCTGTCATCTTCCGGACCGGATCGCCAATTTTCAGCTACATAAGATTTCTTCCACCCCAAATCCCACCAGACAGGGATCTACGACAGAGGTATCTCAAAGCACAGTTCAAGATCGGAGCCCCTAACGCTCGCGACTTGCCGCCTAGAGATACGGTGACCGCCTTTTCCACGAAGCACGCGCCGGATAGCCATGCCTCGAAGCTCTCGCCCTTCGGAATGGATTGCAGCCGGTAGCCGCGGAAGAGACATTTATTCCACCCCAAATCCCACCATACAGGGATCTACGACAGAGGTATCTCAAAGCACAGTTCAAGATCGGAGCCCCTAACGCTCGCGACTTGCCGCCTAGAGATACGGTGACCGCCTTTTCCACGAAGCACGCGCCGGATAGCCATGACTCGAAGCTCTCGCCCTTCGGAATGGAGTGCAGCCGGTAGCCGCGGAAAAGACTTTCAAGACCCTGGTATAGCGGATCAGAAGCTACGAAGGGAGGAATAAAACCTGGTATAGCGGATCAGAAGCTACGAAGGTAAACAAAAAAAAACAAAAAAAAACAAAAAACAAAAAAAAAACAACAAAAAAAAAACAAAAACAAAAAAAAAACAAAACAAAAAAAAAACAAAAAAACAAAAAACAAAAACAAAAACAAAAAAAAATGAAAAAAGAGGAAGCCGAGCCCGCGATTTCAACGCCCCAGGAGCATAACGACGAACTCTCATATCCCACGAGCACAGCAGCGGACAGGTAGGTAAGCTCCAGGTAAACTTCCCCCTCCCCGGCCCACGTTCAAATAGTTAAAGCGAACCGGAGACGAATTTGAGCTTTCACCGATGGGTTTCTTAGAGTTTAATGTCATGGCCTTTCTTTTTCCCCAGTCGAGTCGGTTAAGACTCAGGTGTCATTTTTGTCTTTGAAAGCGACCTCTGACGAGCTCGCTCTCAAAGAGGGGCAGCTGTTGACACCTGATTTTTAATCACCTTTTATTTTGATTTTACTTCTTAAAATTAATTAAAAATAACAAAAAAGTCATAAAATTACAAAATTAACTTTGGAAGCCTTGGCCCAGTCCTAGGAACCAATTTTGAACAAAAAACATTTTTCGAAATTTTTAATATTTTTTCGAATTTACTTAATTATAAAAATAACCAAAAAATCATAAAAAAATACCATTCGTGGTCAGAAAAATACACAAAAATAGTCAATAATTTTATTTTAATTTCCTCTTCAGGTTGGTCTTTATAAATCTCAAAAATTCGACTTGGGTCATTATGTTCCTTCACAAACATAAACCCGAATCGACCATTAAAATTACCTTTTGAGTCCCCTAATTTTTAATTTCCACTTTTAATAAGCCATGACATTATAATCTAGAGCCTTGATGTGCTATTGGGTCAATTCGGCCTTCAATTTGATCGATTTTGACGAAAAGGACCTAATCGCACAAATTTCTTTGCGATTTAGTCCCCGGTTTCGCGGATCCTAAAATTAAATTCTCTCTAGGGATACCCATGAAAATAAAACACCTCTACCCTATAATTTTCGTCGTGCTAAATCCATTGGTGACCTCCATTTGGACTGATTTGGTCGTTTGCGCCCTCGATTGGGCGAAAATCAATTTCGGATCCTAGGCATAATTTGGGGTTTTTGCCAAATTCCATTTTGATTGCTCATAAAAACACTTGTTTTAGATGGAAAACGTGCCAAGGAGTCCGATTTTGGGGTTAATTTCACGAAAAACGGTCAATTGCGGGCTCAATTGGATGAAAAACGGAGCTCGGATCGGTCGGGTCGGACCCGACCCAACCCGACCGAACCGGGTCTGCAACCAAAGTTGCAGACCTGCGTTTTTCTTTTACGTACAAATAGAGGCACGGCAGAGGACAGATCGGTCGACCAAGACTGAAGGAAGCAGTGCTTTTTCAGAGCAGGACGAGGTGCGTGATCGTCCTCGGAGGTCGTCCACGGCTCGGGCTATAAGGGTCGAAGAGAGAGAGAGAAATGGGGGGGGGTGTGGAGCTCACGGTTTTTTTTTTACAAAATAGAGGGAGAGGGCGAGATCCGGGAAGAACCGAGAGAGAGGAAGCGATTAAGCGTCCGTCGAAGGGCCTCCAAGCTTCAAGGAGCACGAACCACCGTCGCCGAAGTCCCGAACCGCCGGCGGACCGAAACGAGGTCGGTACCCCTCTTTCAACTCCCCTGTTTCTTTTGCGCCTACTGTGGATCCGCTCGGTTTGGGTTCTCGACCAAACCGAGCCGAACCGAATGCATTCCGACATTCTTCGTGACCCATGTATTGATGTTTGAACGTCCATTTGCTTCGGTTTTGCACGAAATGTTCATAGATCTGGTATAAACGTTCATTTTAGCATGCCCGCCAACCGTTCGACGAAATGCCCGCCGATTGTTTTCTAGGCACAATGGCCACGGCCGAGTCTTGTTTGAACGTATTTCGACACATTCTTGCCCTTAATGTGTCCTAGAATCATTGCTAAGCTTTTGTATATCTCTGTGTTGCATCAAAACGCATCGGACAACCATGGCCGGAGCTCCCCGGGGCATACCCGAGCCGAAGGTTCGGTCCGGCGCAAATGGCTGTCGCCGAGGTCCAAGCGACCTCAGGTAAGTCCCTAAACACCCTTTGAATGCTGTTTGAATGATCGGAATGAAGTTTTGGCGAAAAAAATTTTCCGCAAAAATTCCATTCCCGGAATGATACTGTTCCGAGATATCGAGAAGTTCCATTGACGAACGTTTTGGTCTAGCTTCGGTTTAGAATGTTAGCTCAGATGGTTTACCTCAGTTTAGGCAAAAAAAAAATGGTTGGAAACAGTCACAGTATGGTTCGGATGATGGAAGCCACGGTGAAGGTCTGCGAGAGGCTCCTGGAAAAGAGGGAAGTCTCACGAAGAAGATAACCTGATGGAAAGAGATAAGTTAAAAAAAAAGGGTCAATGATGGGGATGAGAGGATTAAGCATACGTGGGATTTATTCCAATGCTTGGGCTGAAGTGTGGTGTGGGTCTAATTTGGAGTTTTCGGTTTGGGCCTTGGAAGAGGGAATAAAAATGAAGTTGGGCCATGCATTGAATTTTCGGATTGGGCCATTGAAGAAGAATAGAAAGAAAGTTGGGCCTTTCTTGTTTTAGACTTTATTCGGGCTTAGTGTCTTTTTTTAGTCCGTGGCTTTGGAGGGTTTGGGCTTGGGAGCCCAGTCCAGATCACTATTTTCGGATTGAGTAATTAAAAAAAAAATTCGAAAATTCAATAAAAAAGAGAAATAATAAAAAATCAATTAATAAAATAAAAAAAATTCGGAAAAATTCTAAAAAATTTCAAAAAATAGGAAATGGTCACAATCAACTGACCATGTCGTATTTCGGGTCTTTCGAACCCTAATTCTTCCAAAATGACGATTTTGCCCTTCAAGCAAATCGTCTCCCAAAAAATCAAAGAAATTCAAAAAAAATTCCAAAAAAAAACTCCACAAAATTGAAAATGGCCACAATCAACTGGCCATGACCTATTTCAGGTCTTCCCGACCCTTTTCAAAATGACGATTTTGCCCTTTTGGCAAATCGTCTCCCAAAAATTCCAAGAAAATTCCAAAAATTTCAGAAAATAGGAAATGGCCACAATCAACTGGCCATGACTTATTTTGGGTACTTCAACTCCCAATCTTTCCAAAATGACGATTTTGCCCTTTTGGCAAATCGTCCCCCAAAAAAATTCCAAAAAATTTCAGAAAAATCCAGAAAATAGGGAATGGCCACAATCAACTGGCCATGACCTATTTTGGGTCTTTGAAACCCAACCCCTTCTAAAATGACGAGTTTGTCCTTTAGGCAAATCGTCTCCCAAAAAAAATTGAAGAATTCCAGAAAAATTCCAGAAAATAGGAAATGGCCACAATCAACTGGCCATGACCTATTTTGGGTCTTCCAAACCCTAACCTTTCCAAAATGACGATTTTGCCCTTTTGGCAAACCATCTTTCCAAAAATTGAAGAATTTCGAAAAATTCAAGAAAAATCTCCAAAATAGGAAATGGTCAAGATCAACTGGCCATGACCTATTTTGTTTATTTCAACTCCCAAACCTCCATAAAATTGACGATTTCGCCCTTTGAGCAAATCGTCCCCAAATCTTCTCAGTCTACCCCTGGTCCTAAATCACACCTTCCCTAAGCCCTTAAGGCTATACTAGGAAGCCATTGATTTGAATTAATGTGCATTGACGTGGTTCATTTATGCACTTGATTGCGCTTTCCTTATATTGATTGTGATTTGATAGGACTAGTCTTCCAATCTGCATGAAACCCCTTTGATCAGACTTACCTCACCCAAAAATTGCGCCTGTATGAAATCTTAGTTAGGAAAATCACTCGCGTTAGGTACCGAAAGGGCGTTGGTAATGACACCAACGTAACCAAGTCCCCGAACCCAAAATCTCTGGTTCCGAAGAACTGATCGATCTCTCCCAATCGATTAGTGATGTTTCCGGTCCACCTTCCAAGAAGGACCGGTGGCGACTCCAAATGCATGCATACATAGCACATGCCACCACGACCACACCAAGGTCGAATGCGATCGATTCTTATCGTCGAAACCCCCGCGTGAAAATTTACTCCCGTCGCGATTTGGTATGGGCCTGGGAGGGCCCGCGTCGAGAAAGCCCGCTATCCACATTTCAGAGTGGGGGCCCGATTTGACAATCCATTCGCGCGTAAAAAGAAAATTTCGCGAGGTCGCGACACATAGTGCATCATGTAAGGGCATTCGTTCTCCGCCTACTTTGAGGATATTTTCGTGGACAAATTAGGTGCCCGGGTTAGTTTGTTGTTTCTCCCGCTACTGGAGAACATTGATGCCCCTACGTAGTACAGTTGGGGTGTAGCAGTACTAGCGTGGTTGTATCGGGAGCTATGCCGTGCAACCGGCCCAAACGCAAAGCAAATGGGCGGTGCTCTACATGTACTGATGATTTGGGCGTGACCCTGACGGTTGAGGATCCTTTACTAGATGTGCCTTACAGTAGTCGGTATGTGATCTATTGCATTTTCAGTTCACGCGTCATTAATTCTTTTCAGTGCATATAATATATGAAAAAATTATTTGTTTATGCAGCTAGACTCTAGGCCGACGCACAACGGAGATCCCCACGCATACCTTACCACATCTGCGCTACCAACTTGACAGATTGACATCCAAAGATGTACGTAATGATAGCAAAGAACGATTTTAATTATTCATTTAATTTTATATGTGTTAATATGATGTTCGTTTAATTTGGTATGTTTTATTATGATGACAGATTACTTGGGAGCCTTACAACTAAGTCAATTTGTATGATCTACAAGCTTACTACCGATAGGGACAGGGTTGTTAGAGGGCGAATGTCCCACTCATCTATCATTGGATAGTTGAGTGGCACTATCCAGACCGAGTACTTCTGCAATTTGGTTTGCAACAGCAAATACCTAGAGGTCCCCACAATCATACTGCCTTCCATGATATTGATAACACGCCACCAGGACGGATTGGACGAATAAGCACAGATGGTGGATCGATTTGTGGGGTAACAGTGCTGCATGTATAGTCCTGGGTAATCCTACAACGGAATCACTCCACTTTCATTCTGGATATATGGAGTGATTCCGTAGACATACACATAAATGGATTTCTATTACGGGAGCTATAATGGGTTCATCGGTTCATGCAAACACTGCCAATTTAATTCATTAATTTTTTTTGTAACATAAGTTTTTGGTATTTGATAACTTTTGTTAATTTTAATATCATTACCAGGCTGATGGCATCGAACACTACTTTCATATGATGGACGCGCATGTATCTCTTCAGGCCTAGGATGATGTGAAGAGTATACTTATGGAATTGCTATGCGTCTGGAATGAGGAGAGACGGCTAATAACAGCCATGTCACCACCCCCAACCACCAACTACAGCGGCACCTGTTGGGTCGGATGGGGATGACCCATCTGAGCCTGTTCAGCCAGTCAGGAGGATTCCGAGAGCTCATCCAGTTGGTCATATCGTCCTTCACACATTCGAGTATCATATGACATATTTCGATGTAGGATTTGAGCAGTTCACTGCCCCAATTACCGAGGCGTTTCCTGACTATCCATAATAACAGACTTCACTTACTTCTCCGGCTTCATATTCTGATTTTCCTCCTTTTTATCCAGGCCCTCCTACAGTAGGATATGACTAGTCTGGAAGTGGCATTTTTTCACAAGATATACCTTCATCATCTACGTATCCTATTTAGGCGAATCCTCGTCCTCGTTGGTATAATACTAGATCCCCTGAACACCAGAGACAGCCCAATCGTGGAACAAGAGGTCATGCAAGAAGAAGATATTGTTAATAGATGTAATTGCTGTTGCTAATGATTATTCTCTATTATGAAAATCCCATGTTTTCCATATATCTCAACACATTTATTTTATAAATACTAATTATTTACATAATTACAAAATAATTTATTATTTTATTCATAATGTTAGAAAAATTATAAATAAAATAAATGTTATAAAACACGTAAAAAAATATGGAACTAAAAAACAAAATAAAGTCGGGCCTCGACGAGAGGTGAATGGGTATTGCGGCTCCTCGGTAGTTAGGGCCCATTGGCACAACGATTGCCGAGTGGCACCCAATTGAGTAATTTTTTTATTGTATTTCAGTAATTTCTTTTTCATTCTAATTTGGAAGAAAACCCACTGTAATCCATCAAAACTTGCATACACACCATTAGGGTTGCTGAAGTATCCAATAATTTCATAATCATGTCCCAATGTCGGCACGCCATCCCGACCATCTATCTATCTCTCTATCGGCTTGGGTGTGTCTTATATCCACAATTCAATGTGCAGTCATTACCGAAATACCTGTCCCGACCCGTTTTTTTTTTTTTTGTTTCTGGCTAATGGATTGTCGAATCGGGCCCCCACTCTGCAATGTGGATCGCGGGCTTTCTCGACGCGGGCCCTCCCAGGCCCATACCAAATCGCGACGGGAATAAATTTTACGTGGGTTTTCGACGATAAGAGTCAATCGCTTTCGACCTTGATGTGGTCGTGGTGGCATGTGCTATGTGCGTATGCATTTGGAGTCGCCACCGGTCCTTTTTGAAAGTGGATCGGAAACCTCACTAATCGATTGGGATAGATCGATCAGTTCTGCGAAACCAGAGATTTTGGGTTCGGGGACTTGGTTACATTGGTGTCATTACCAACGCCCTTTCAGTACCTAACGCGAGTGATTTTCCTAACTAAGATTTCATGCAGGCGCAATTTTGGGTGAGGTAAGTTTGATTTAGGAGTTTCATGCAGATTGGAAGACTAGTCCTATCAAATCACAATCAATGTAAGGAAAGCGCAATCAAGTGCATAAATGGACCACGTCAATGCACATCAATTCAAATCAGAGGCCTCCTAGTATAGCCTTAAGGGCTTAGGGAAGGTGTGATTTAGGACCAAGGGTAGACTGGAAGATTTGGGGACGATTCGCCCGAAGGGTGAAATCATCATTTTTTGGAAGGTTTGGGTGTTGAATTAAATAAAATAGGCCATGGCCTGTTGATTGTGGCCATTTCCTATTTTTGAGAAATTTCTTGAATTTTTCGGAATTTCTCGAGAAACAATATGCCTAAAGGGCAAAATCGTCATTTTTGAAAAGATCGGGATTCGAAAGACCAAAAATAGGTCTTGACCAGTTGGTTGTGGTCATTTCCCATTTTCTAGATTTTTTTGGATTTTCAAAGATTTCTTGAGGAACGATCTGCCAAAAGGGCGAAATCGTCATTTTTGAAAGGATCAGAATTCGAAAGACCAAAAATAGGTCATAGCCAGTTGATTGTGGCCGCTTCCTATTTTCTGGAATTTTTTTGAATTTTTTTTGGAATTCTTCAATTTTTTGGGAAGACGATTTGCTAAAAGGGCAAAATCGTCATTTTGAAAATATTATGGTTTCAAAAGACCAAAAATAGGCCATGGCCAGTTGATTGTGGCCACTTCCTATTTTTTGGAATTTTTCGAGAATTTTCTGAATTTCTTCAATTTTGGAGATGATTTTCCTAAAGGACAAAATCGTCATTTTTGAAAATGGTCGGGTTTCAGAAGACCAAAAATAGGTCATGGCCAGTTGACTGTGGCCATTTCCTATTTTATGGTATTTTTTTGGAATTTTTTTGAAATTTTTTGGGGAAAGATTTGCCAAAAGGGCAAAATCATCATTTTGGAAAGATTGGGGTTCGAAAGACCCAAAATAGGTAATGGCCAGTTGATTGTGGCTATTTCCTATTTTCTGAATTTTTTTAGAATTTTCTCAATTTTTTCAATTTTTGGGAGACGATTTGCCTAAAGTGCAAAATCGTCATTTTGGAAAGATTAGGGGTTCGAAAGACCCAAAATAGGTCATGGCCAGTTGATCGTGGCCATTTCCTATTTTCTGGAATTTTTTTAGAATTTTTCCCAATTTTTGAATTTTTTATTATTTTTTTAATGATTTTCTATTTTTTATTGAATTTTCGAATTTTTTATAAATGTTTTTTGAATTTTTTTTATTAAAAATATTTTCTGGACAGGGTCAAACCCGGCCCGTGCCTCTCGGGCACCCAGCCCGACCATACGGGTCGAAATCCGATCTAAACGACGCCGTTTTTGATTTTTTTGATTTTTTTGATTATTTTAAAAACCGTTTTCTAATTTATCCGAATTTCTGAAAATTAAAACCAATCGGACGGCCCCCACCTTGCCACGTGGCACTATGTTAGCCGCCGGATCAATTTGATTTTGAAAAAGGCCAGATCGCGACACGTGGCATAACCACGACCGTCCGATCTAGGGTTTCTTGAAAACATCGGATCGCGACACATGGCACACCCACGGCCGTCCGATCAAGGTTTCTTAAAAAAGATCGGGTCGCGACACGTGGCACACCCACGGCCGTCCGATCTAGGGTTTTTGTCATTTTCGAAAATACAATTTATTATTATTATAAAATCATTTATTTATTTTGAAAATTCTCAGATCGCGACACGTGTCAAAATCTACACCGCCGGATCTAGGTTTTTTTTGGTTGATGATTTTTTTGAAATCCACCCCCCCTCCCCGACGGCTGTCGTGGCGCGCCACGCGGCACCACGTCACCTTTGACCAGTCAACTACACCGGAGAAGAAGACAAACGACTCGCCGGAACAGTGACTATTCCGGCGAGTTCGCCGGAAAGTCGCGACCGAGCTCGAAACGCGCGAAATCTTCGACCAAACTCATCCAAACGACTCCCCATCGGCACAGCAACACATCCAAAACGAAAATCATGGTAAATAACCCCCGTAGAACTCCCGGCCGACCGTGAACAGTACCGTTTCCGGCGATGTTTTTTGCAAAAAATTTCTACACTCCAAACTTGGTTTTGAACGTCCAAACAGCATCCAACAAGGTTTAAGAAGCTTACCTGAGCTCTTTTAGAGCTCGGCGACCGTCGCTTACGCTGGACCGGGCCTTCGGCTCGGGTATGCTTGGGGGAACTCCGGCCACCATTTTCGGCGCCATTCAATGCAAAATAGACATCATAGGATGCTTAGAGTCGGTCTTAGAGCTAGCTTAAGGCAATAAACGGGCGTGGACTACTCGAATGACACACGGCCGTAGACCAAATCGGATCAAACGATAAGCATGCATTTCGTCGAACACGTGATGGGCATGCGAAAACCGAACGTTTGGGCTAGATCCGTGGGTATTTCGTGCGAAACTGAAGCAGGAAAACGTTCAAACATCGACACAGGAATCACAAGGGATGTCGGAATGCAATCGGTTTTGCTCGGCTTGGTCGGAAACTAACCCGGATGAAAACTTACAGTGAGTTAAAAAAACAGAGTACAAAACAGGAGGTATACCGACCTTGGCTTGGCTTGCCGGCGGCTCGGGGGCTTCGGCGACGGTGCTTCGGGTTCCCTGAAGCTTAGAGGCCCATCGACGAACGCTCAATCGCTGTCTCTTTCTCCTGGTTCTCTCTATTTCGCTCGGATCTCGCCCTCTTTCTCTGTTTTTTTTCAAAACTGTGAGTCCCCCTTTTGTCTCTCTCATGGCCGAGTCTTATACTCCGAGAGTTGTCCGGGATCGAGGACGATCACGCACTCCTCTCCCTCTGAAAAGGTTGGTACGTCCTCTGAGTTTTTGGTCGCGCGACGCTCCCTTCATCTCTGTCGATTACCCTGCTCTCCTGCTCTCTGTTCTGTACATGAAAGGGAGCAGAAGCTGCAGACCCGGTTCGGTCGGGTCGGGTCGGGTCCGACCCGACCGATCCAGTTATCAATTTTCGCGTAATTGAGTCCCTAATTGACCGCTTTTCATGAAATTGATTCCAAAATCGGACTCCTCGGCATGTTTTTCTTCTAAAATGAGTATTTTCGCGAATAATTGAATCGGAATTTAATGAAAACCCCAAATTACGCCTAGAATCCGAAATTGATTTTCGCCAAATCGGAGGCTTAAACGATCAAATCAATTCGAATTGAGGCCACCAATGAGTTTGGGACGATGAAAACTATAGGGTAGCGGTGTTATATTTTCATGGGTGTCCCTAGAGAGGATCTAATTTTGAAATTCGCAAAACCGGGGACTAAATCGCAAAGAAATTTGTGCAATTAAGTCCTTTTTGTCAAAATTGATCAAATTGAAGGGTAAATCGGCACAATCTTGCTTCAGGGTTCTAAATCAAAATGTCATGGCTCATGAAAAGTGGAAATTGAGAATTAAACGACTCAAAGAGAAATTTTATGCTCGATTCGGGTGTACGTTTGTGAAGTAACATAGTTACCCGAGTCGAATTTTCAAGATTTAACCAGACCAACTTGAAGAGGGAATTAAAATAAAATAATTGACTATTTATGTGCATTTTTCTAACCATGAATGGTATTTTTCTGATTTTTTGGGTATTTTTATAATTAAATAAATTTGAAAAAATATTAAAAATTAGGAAAAATATTTTTTTTTTCAAAATTGGTTCCTAAGGCTGGGCCAAGGCTTCCAAAGTTAATTTTGTAATTTTATAACTTTTTTTCCTATTTTTAATTAATTTTAAAAATAAAAATCAAAATAAAAGATAATTAAAAATCATGTGTCAACAATACCCGATTGACGACTCGACATGAATCGATTAATGAACGTGGTATTATCATAAGAGAGCAATGCAGAAGCACTTCTGCTGTTCACTATGTTAATTTTTTTTTTCAGCTTATTCAGGTCAATCTACAGTGATAATCAAGAGGCGAAGCTATCTGTGCGGCGTTCACAGGCAACTAATAGTGTACATACTCGCCCATGCGAATGAGTGTATATATCATTCACTCCAATGATCTTGTACCATTTCCATCCATTGCTTTAGCACGTCTCATTAATATCCTATTTCAAGCCATAGACCAAACAAGGCATTGAACATTCATTGGTCCCGTCGTGACAGCTCTTAGCGATCATCCCCTCAAGCTCCAACCGACGGCCTCGGTGAGCGACCTGAGATCCGCTGCGTTGACTCCGGATAAGAGCCTCTGGATGGTACAATTCAAGAATTATTATATTGATATCCAACTTCACGAACAATGGATATGATAAGATAAGAAGATATCCGACTTTAAATTCGCAATTCATCAAACGGGAGATAGGATATAATCAAATTCTTAGATTTCTTATCCTATCATATCCTATTCTATCATATCCTGTTCTATAACGCAGCCTAAGTTATTTGTTTATGTTAAATTTCGATTCCACTGGACCTTGTTAGATCTAACAATATCACCTAAAGGGGGTGAATAGGTGATTCTAAAAATAATTGAAATTTATTATGGAATTAAACAATTTCAATTTACGATCATAATAAGGAACAATATACTAACGTGCAGATAATTAAAACGCGAAAGTAAGAGTTTAGAGTAGAGAAGAGTGCACGCTAAGTTTATAGTGGTTCGGCTTGTTAGACCTACGTCCACTCTCCCATGATGACAGTCGATCGGCTGGATTTCACTATAATGTTTCAATGGGGGTTACAAGAGATTAAGAACATTCAATCGCTCTTACAAAACCTCACAGTGAAAGAAATTTAGATTTCTCAAAACAAAATTGTGAATCTGCACAACTCTGGCACTTTTGAATTTTTGGTTCTCGACTTTCTTTGCAGGTCACCATGATTTTTCTTTTATACTCATTTGCTTCCAAACTAGCCGTTGGATAATCCATCAAAGGATTGCTCTTCAATCTTTGATTGGACGTCATCATTCGTGATTGAATGAGACTGTATCTGAGAAGATATGTTAACCGTTGAAGTAAAATTTGCACCCTTCTGATTCAGTCGCCCATACAATCAAATTTTCAGTTTCCAAAAGTAGAGTGTATTCAAATAAGTCACAAGATTTATTCTTGGAAGGTAATATCCAATCGTAGATTTCCTCCTGATTTGATTGAAGAAATATCTTATCAATCAAATATCACAAACTTCCATAAAAGAACTTGCCTTAATTGGAAACCTGCCATTCGTGGGTCTTCAGAATCTCTCTATAGGAAATCACAGAATCTGACCAGTATTTAGAAGCAGTCTTCAGAAATGAAAACTCTGAATCTGAATAGATAATCTTGAACCGTGATACTCAGTTTTAATAAAGTCCTTCTGACACGTTGTTGACACCTAAATTTTGATCAACTTTTATTATTATTATTATTATTATTATTCATAGAAAATTCATAAAAAGTTGAAAAATTGAAAAATCAATTTTGGTGACATTGGCCAAGCTGAATGAACCGCCTTGACAAAAAATAATAATTTTCATAATTTTTATTTCTAGTTAATATTTTCGAAAATTAAAAAAAAAAAAGGGAAAAACATAATCATTTAAAAGAGAAAGCAAAAGAAAAGAGATTTCGACCAAATAATCTGGTCTTTGCCCTTTTAGTGTTACTTTTTATTATTCTATTTGATTTTATTTCTCTCTCTCTCTCGGTGTGTGTGCGTGTGTGTCGGAAGAGTTTCGAAAAAAGAAGGTTTTCAACAAAGAGCTGAGAGAGGAGGACGGGCGTGGATTCCTGGCTTCTGGGTTTGGGTCTCTATGGGGATTTGTCTCGCGGGCATAGGCGTGTGTTGGTTTGAGAGGCTGAAGCTGCCAACATAATCTGGGCATCTTGCTGCTTCAACGTTCACCAACGAAAAAGGGACTCCTCGTTCAGTGGCATGTCTCCCCCATTGCTTACCCCAACACCTCCACAGCTCAACCATAGCCATCACTGAACGAACCCAGCCTTCAACCACCATCCCCGGCTGTCCCTCATTGCCATCGCAGCGCTCCTCGCCGCCAGCAGCCCCAGATCAGGGTGCCCTGTTTCTGCCGCTACTGCTTGCTGCCATTTCTGCTCGGCTTCAGCTGCTGCCGCAGCTTCTATTCTGCGTCGCGGTTGCTTCGGCGACCTCTAGAGACCTCTAGCCCCCACCATCGATAGACCCTCGCCATCGCCAGCCACCACCGATTAGCAGAACATCCCCGAAGCCCAGTCTCCCATGCTCTATTTTTCGACTCCGTTTCTGCTCTCCCACTTCTGTTCGAGCTTCTCAGCTCGGTTCCGCCGTCCAACGACCACCACCGGCCTTTCCTGCACCTGTCCGAACACCTTCAGCCGTGCCTCAGCCCTCATCGAACCCCGAACAGCCTCAAACCCGAAGCCTCTGCTCTACTCCCCGGTCTTCGTCTGCCTATTCTACTTCTGAGGCTGCTGTCGCGCCCTTCCCAATTTCCATCTAGACACCACCACTCCTCACCCGACCTTCCTGACTTACCGTCGTGCCACCCACAGTCCACGAGCAGGAAGCCAACGTGGCTCGCGTCGCCGAAACTCCGTCTCCGATCACCTTAGGCAGTGCTGCCATGCTTGTACCAGACCCGTGGGAGACTCGCGGGATCGGGAGCTAATGCGGCTAGCGCCGCCATGCTCATATCTTGTCTACTTCCGGCCACGCCACACCTAAACTGACGAATCTGTGATTACCCAGCTCAGTTATTGCGGGCTGTCGCCTTCGCGGCCGATTGAGCTTCGGCCGAGTTCAGTCGTCCTAGCCACTGTCCAGTCTCCTCTTCCCCCCTCTTCCGATTCAACTTAACGTCACCCAAGCTGCCCCCTTGCGTCTGGAGTTGAACGACATGCCCCCCGACGCTCTGAGTTCGGCCTCTCTGACTCTTTTGGTGACCATGTCGACATGGGTTCCCGGCTGTCCAGCCGTTCGCAGCTGCCGCTTGGTGCCGATGCGCACTGGTCTGAGTTTCCTCGGCCCACCCGAAGTCCTTTGCGGTCTGACGAATGAGTCCCGAGTGGCGCGTGGTGGTCATCGATGGTGACGAGCGGCTTCAAGCCGCATGCGGAGGAGGAGCCGCGTCACGAGTTGGGCGCGACAGGAGACGGTCGGCGCTTCTAATGTCATGGTCGGCGCTCGCGGGGGCCGGTGGTTTCGATGGGATACTGAACGGTGTGAGTGACGGGGGACAAGGCGCTCGAGGTCGGTTCTGTCTTCATGGGGGAAAGCGAACGTGCCTCATGTTGAAGATGATGAATAGTGAGGTAAGTTATTTTCAATTGGGTTGGATATTGGGGTTTGTTTGGTCTTGTGGGCTAATTGGGCTTGCGTTGGGTGCTGGTGAAAAAGAAAATGGGGTTTAGACAAATTGGTTCAGTAGGCCTAAAAGAAAAGAAGGTGGGCTTGGGTTCCTTGCGTGAACTGGGCCCAATTCAGATCCTCTTCCTTGGTTCGGATTGGGCCCAACGGCCCAACCCGTTTTCGGGTCTAAAAGTCCTATCCGGATCCGACCTTTTTAATTAAGTAGTAATTAAATGAGAAAATAGAAAAATATCTTCTAAAAAAATAAGTAAATAAATAAATAAATAGATAAAAAAAAATCGAAAAATTCAAAAAGTTAAATAAAAAAAAATTTCAAGAATTCAAGAAAAAAATAGAAAATCATAGAAAAACTGAAGAAAATTCGAAAAGAAAAATCAAGAAGTTCCAAAAAAATTCTCAAAAATGGGAAATGGCCACAAACAACTGGCCATGGAATATTTTGGGTAATTCAGTATCCAAACCTCCCAAAAATGACGATTTTGCCCTTCGGGCTAATCGTCCCCGAATCTTCCCATTTTACCCCTGGTCCGAAGTCACACCTTCCTTAAGCCTTTATGGTTACACTAGGAAGCCATTGATCTGAATTGATGTGTATTGAAGTGATTTATTTATGTACTTGATTGCGCTTTAATATGATTGTGATTGATAGGAAAATTTTTCCAATCTGCATGAAATCCTGAATCAAGCCTACCTCACCTAAAATTGCGCCTGCATGAATTCTTAGCTAGGAGAATCACTCGCTTTAGGTACCGAAAGGGCGTTGGTAATGACACCAGCGTAACCAGGTCCCCGAACTCAAAATCTCTGGTTCCGCAGAATTGATCGATCTCTCCCAATCGGTCAATAAGGTTTCCGGTCTACCCTCCAAGAAAGACCGGTGGCGACTCCAAATGCATGCACAAGTTGCACATGCCACCACGACCACACTAAGGTCGAAAGCGATCGACTGTTATCGTCGAATCCCTTTAAAAAAATACTCCCGCCGCGATTTGGTATGGGCCTGGGAGGGCCCGCGCCGATCCAAGACCCGCGATCGGTAATCCATTAGCCGCGTCCGCTTTCGGACGGGTCGCGACAGCTGGCGACTCCGCTGGGGAATCTTGCTCTAGAACATATGATTCTAGACCTCAAGTGGACTTAGGCCGTAATTAAAACGCTGAGTGATTTTTCTAACCTTGCAGGCGCTCTCGAAGGTGAGGTAAGTCCGCTTACGGTAGGTGTTATATGTTTTTGGCAGATTGGAGAAATAAGGGGTGTAGTCCGTGATTAACATTGTCTTATGCAGGTTGGGCGTAGGAATGTATGTTGTGTGGATGATTTGAAGTGCTGATTGATAAACTGCTGTGCATGAATTGCATTATGATGATCACAACACGTGGACACACACAACCGCGCCTAAAACCCCGGGCGCCGCCTTTAGGAACACAATAGAAGGAATTGAGAATGGAATCTCCGTGAGGAAAAACGCGGGGTAATCCACTTTTCAATTCCGCTCGCTTCGAACTATGGATCGAGTCCCAATGCAACGATAGCTGTGCAATGGAATCGGCTCTTTCTAGAACTCGAGGTAGGAACCTTAACCTTAGGTGCCAAACCCTCTGATTTTTAGAAGTTTAACATCACTTGTCTCATGCGCATGTCTTTGGGCGGTTGGTACACCTAAAACCGCACATAAGTCGACGAGTTTGGTTGGTAAGGCTCTCTATCCCTCAAATCTATTACAGTTCATATCAATATAGGCATTTCATTCATCGCATTCTGGTGATTAGATTAAATGCCATTTCAAGGATAGATATGTGTGTTTTTCCCAAACGTCCTTGTAGAAGACGATGAGGATGATATCCCATGGCGAACACCGAGTGAGCAACAAAGGAGCCTACTATGAACATTATTGAGATATCGTCCAATGAAGATGACGAGTTGGGGCAAGTGATCCTGAAGACACAGATCGAGCTTGGGGCATCCTTGAACGTTAGGATCACATTCCTTTGTTTTATTTTCCATTACTAATCCTCTTGTATAGGGTTTATTTTTATCGAAGTTTTCTCTATCTCACCCCTTAGAGTGATTGTATTAGGGATCTATTGGTGTATACATTCAGATGGAGCTTGGTTGTATTTCTTTTGACGGGTCATGGGAATGTGATAGTGGCATTTTCTCTAATCATCCGGATACTCCCAAGTCAAGTTTATAATTCCTTTAGAGGAAATTAAAATTGGAAGTACCTTTTTGGTCGTATAGGGTAATCCAACCCCAATTTCGCTAGAAGGAATTATACACCTGAATCGGTTCATGCATGTGTTACGCCGCTGGTAATCCACGATAATTGATCAAGAGTACCGGCATTGTTTCGAATTTAATGACGAGATAGATGTCCAAATTGCCCTCGTTCTTAACAAAACGGCTTTGATTTGGATGCCGTATCTTCAATTAAATTTAAAACGCGTCGTTGGTCAAAAGCGATTATCGTGAATTACATTCCTTTCAATAGTATGCTTTCCTTCGAGGAATATTGATAAAAACTTTTCGCACAAGATTATCCTTGTAAAAGTTTTTGTCTTTATTAATCACGAGCAAGCATAAGATTGAAAGGGGTTTATGCTTTCTTTTTTAAATTATTTCTTCTGATTCAGTCGTTTCATTTGCAGGTGAAAAATAGGTAATAGAGAGAAATCTTCTCCTGGATGAATCTGAGGCTATTCTTTCATCTGATCATGAGCAAGTTAGAAAATCAGGACATATTTGCTCAACTTATTGATATTATAGTTCAGCTCACCCAAGTTGAAGATGTTCGGATGCTCGAAGAAATGGACCATATAAAAAGCTAAAACACACACACATGAGCTTTCATTCACTTTCGCTCAATCGAAAGACTTTCAAAGCAGATTAATACAGATTAGCGAGGCGGAAAAGTAAAGCCGAACTGAGCCCTAATCAGCAGCACGAAGGAGCTCAATTGGCCCTCCATATGGTTGATTCCCTGCCTACACTCACCGCTCCGTATATCATGATCCGCGAGCTGGAGAAGAAGGCGCTTGCACTCATTCTTAAGGTCAGCAACCTTGGCCCTGTGATCTTCAGCAGCAAGTTCCAAGTCCCGGACCAATTCCCTCCCACGGGATACATCCGCCGTAACAGTATCGAGTCGCTCTTCCAGCCAATCGCTCTGAAACTTCAACATGATGTTACGACGATCGTGCTCATAAGTGATCAGGCACAAGGCCAAACGCTCCACCAAATGTCCACGTTCACGAAGCATCGTCGAGACCCGCTCGTTGGCAGTTTCCATAACCTTGTTGTGGCTGTCAGCCACGAAGTTAGTCAACGTCAGGCAGTCACAGCGGTCTTCGTAGCGGGCTCGCAAGACACGAGCCACGAGAACTTCACGGTGAGCAACGCGGTAAGCCTCTAGAAAGTTTGCAAAGAGGGCTGGGAATGTTTTATACTCCTTCTCCAACTCAGTACCCTCGATGGAAGTAGTGTCTGTGGCCGCAAATAGAACGCGGACCTCAGCCTCGATCTCCGGATGATCGGCTATGTAAGCATAGCCCCGACCCAAGAGATTATAGAGTTTTTCCCATCGGGCCGGGACTGCGATTGAAAAGACGCAAGCATGGGAAGAGTCAGAGGAAGAAGCAGAAGACGAAGCCATTTCTTGTTGGAAGGATGGAGAGGAAGACGAGTGCGATGGAATGAATGAAAGTGAAAGCTGGGCAAATGAGAGCACTAACCTTCTCCTCGTTTCATAGTAGCTCAAAAATGGAGAAAAGTTACAGCAATAATGCTTGTGGAGCCGGGGTAGTTAATGTAAAGCAGGGGCTGCTCCTCCCGTGAAGCATCAGACATGTCTCGATCCGCGATTTCAGGCCTGACGAGTTTGAAAAGTTGTAAAGGAGTTGTCTATTTCACCATTATTGAGATGGAGCGGGAGTCGAGCGCAGATATCGAAGGAGCCGCGATAGGGTTGATAGCTTTGTCATGATGAAAAGCTGAGCGGGTGGTGGACGTAATTTAGTCTTTTGAGAGATAGTGGGGGACAGGTTCGGCTATCGAGGAAAGAAAAGCGATCCGTGATCTCTCCACCATGAAAAGGAAGGAAGACGACAAGACGAGAAACTCAAAATCTCTAGAAGAGCGCTCGCCTGGTGATCGTCTTCCATGCTCGAAGAGCGGCTCCTGAATACGCAAAGTCACTCAAAAGAAAGTTTAGAGAGAGTAAACATAGAAAGAGGATTACAAGACCTCGAGTGAATAAAAGAGGACGAACAAACCTTTTCTTGATCCAGTATGTTTAACAGTCATAGTCATTTGTTGGAGATGACTGACCCAAATGTCCTAGGTAATGTGCAGTTGGGAGAACTCGAAGTCTTTGGGATCGAGCCAGATGTCGAAACCATACTACCCAACCCTGCTGGCAACGAGGTTCAGGATCAGGGCAGCGACGATGACAGTGGTGGCGACGACGACAGTAGCAGCAACAACGACGGCAGCGGCGATGTCCCATCTCGTGGAAGAAGACGTCGCCGGCTCTACACTGAGAAGGAAATCCAGATACTCGAAGCCGCCTTCAATAAGTGCCGTTACCCGAATACGAGACGAAGAAGAAAATTAGCCCGGGAATTAGAGATGGAACCCTTAAGGGTCAAGCACTGGTTCCAAAACAGACGGGCCAGATCAGTGGTTCGGGGAAAGTGTCAAGAGCTCGAAACTCTAAAAGAAGAATACGCCAAGCTTCGAGCAGAAAACATGTGGTGTAAGGAAGTCCTCATCAACGCCGCTTGCCTTAACTGCGGTGGTTCTATCGACACTCGCGAAATGTTCCGTGATAAATTTTCTATGAGAATCGCAGGTGGTCGTCCACCACCCCACCCCCTCAAACCATCTTTGGAAAGAGGGGAGGCGCGTTACTACAATTTCCCTGACAATGGGCTTACTATCACCACAGACCAGTTCGAAGTCAACCAGCTTCCCCTGCAACAACCTCTGGCACAACCAGACCCCGCCGAGAGTGAATCGAGGAATGATCGCCGAGTCACGGATGCTATCCTGAGTCGCCAAAAGAAGTTCATATGGTCTCCAGAGCTTCACAGAAAATTCCTTGATGCGGTTCACCAAATAGGGAATGATTCATTATGTCCAACACGCGTACATGAGGTCATGAATGAACCGGGACTCGCTAGAAGGTTAGTCGCAAACCACCTTAATGGTTACCGCAGGAAACTACGACGGCGTCATGCCGCACGGCGCCTAGAAGAGCCCGACTCGAACTTGAACATTAGGTACGGCTACGAATGCAACAGCCATGCCTCAAGAAGAGCCCTGCCGAGTCTCGATACCAACCAAGCCGGTAGCTCTACCACCAACTGTTGGAGAATTGGTCAATATAGCCCTATCAGTCATCTTAATGTTCCTCAAGAATACGTGCCACCGGTGCAACAAATATACACTTCCCCGCTCGAGCAGCGGCCGTCCACCGACGCTCTTCCTGCTGCTGATCCACCCACGACGTCTAATGTTCAGGAGTTCGCCCAACTAGGGCATATGATCTCAGATGATCTAGTGGGGGAACACTTCGAACAATTTTGCTTCCCTGATCTCTGAGTGAGACACGCTTTTAATAGGAAAGAGGTCGACCCTCCTCTTTTCTTCTCAAACAAAGATGGTGGTCACAGTTCGAAGAATCCATCAGGAGGAGGCTAGCAAACCTTTACGGCCATGATCTAGAGCCGATGACCGCGCACCTGAACCCAGACATGATGGGGTGGTGATCGAACATACCCAGAGAAAAGGGGGGGCTTGTACACAAGTAGAACTTATTTCTTATTTGCGCATTGTAAAGTTTCAATCGGAGCAGTTCCTTTCTTCTTTAAGGCCTAGGGTTGATTTCACACAATGATGCTTGCTAACATCATCATGTTTAGCTACAACAATCTTTTGTCACGATGGGTTCGAGGTAAATCGACCAAGCGCACGAAGGCAAACGTGACAGCATAGGTTACAAACATAACGTGAGCGGGCTCGAAAGCGGAAAGATCGTCAGTTGCCTCAAACACTATGATTGCGAAACCAAGGGCAATATTGAATCTTGCGAAGGATAAGCGGAAATGTGCATACACTCTTATTTATAGCACTTAACAGGAGACTTTACAAACAGACTACTGAGGAGGAACCGTAAATCCAAAGTGAGTTCTAATGAGCATCACAAATGAGCTCAATTGATTCTCCATGCTATCCATGCCTTGCTTACAACCCACACTCTGGGAATCGAGGTCTACAAGCTTGAAGAAAAGGAGGCGACATTTCTCCTTAAGGTCGTTCACCTTGGTCTCATAGTACTCGAACTCAAGCTCTAAGTCCTGAGCCAGCACCCTCCCGCGAGCTATATCCATGCTCAGGTCTTCAAGCCTTTCCTCCAACCAGGCACACTGGAACCTCAGCACGAGGTTGTGCTGATCTTGCTCAAAGGCGGTGTCAAAAAGAGCCAGACGCTCCACCAAGTTGTCCCTCTCACGGACCAACATCGAAACCAGGGCGTGGGCGTATTCAACAGCCCTTTATGGTTATCGGCCGTCAGCATGGCCAACATCAGGGACTCAGTTCGGTCCTGATAGCGGGCTCGCACGATACCAGCCAGAGTGACCTCCCGGCTAGCAACTTCATAAGCCTGCAGGAAATTGTTGAAGAGAGTTGGGAAGATCACAAACTCCCTTTGAAGTTTCGTACCTTCAATACACACAGTATCCAGGGCTGGAATCAGAGTACGAACTTCAACCTCAGCTTCAGGATGACTGTTTATGTAGCCATAACCTCTACCCAAGAGGTGATAAAACCTCTCCCATTGGGTTGAAGCTTCGGCTGAGGCAGCGGGTACAGGAGAGGAAGCTATCTGCGATTCAACGACAGAGAAAAGAAGGAATGATGGAGGAGTGTTTGAGAGGTTAGATCGAAACGTTAATCTCCTCGATGTCAACCTCTCGCCCTTTAACGCTCGAACGAGAAAGGGAAAGCTGCAATAATTTTTCTATACGCAGCAGGGCTAATCAAGCCTCATTAATACATCCCTGGTGAGTCACAGATCCACCTCTGTCCCGTGATTTCGGGCTTAGAAAAAGTAACAACACCTAAAGGCCGGCGGACCTATTACTTTGGAGACCGAGCTAGGGGGACAGGCGTAATGCTCGATAAAGCAAAAGTCGGCACGGGAGATCTACACGCTCCACTCAGGCAAGAGAGAGTAAGAACGGACGGGGGGAATCACGAAGTCTCGAAAGGAACGCCCGTCAGACGCTCGTTACTCGATTTCAAAGCGACGCTTCTTGGAACACGCCTAATCCCTGATAATTACAGAGAGGGCGGACATCTGAGAAAGGGTGGAGAAGATCAAGCGAACGAAGATCAGGAAAAGACATTTCGACCCAAAATGTTCAAGGGGTACCATCATCTGTTGGAAACGCCTGACCTGAATGTTTCCGAACTTGAACGGCTAGAGGAATTTGAAGACCTCGGAAATGAATTCGTCACGAAGGATATGGAAATCGACTCGACCATCCAGGAGACTCAAGCCCTCAGCGACCAAGACGCCAGCGACGATGATCCGCGCCAGAAAAGAAAGCGTCGCCAGCTCTACACTCCGGATGAGGTCCAGATACTTGAAGCTATCTTCAAGGGATGCCCTTTCCCGGACACAGAACAGAGGAAGAAGTTGGGTCAAAAACTAGGGACGAGCCCTTTGAGGATCTTGAATTGGTTTCAAAATAAACGAACCAAGCTGAGTAAGCAGTACAAACGACGGGAGACCGCATTTCTAAAGGAACAGAACGAGAAGCTTCGAACAAAGAACGTGAGGTATGAAGAAGTTCTTAGCACTATTGTCTGCCCTAACTGCGGTGGCCCTACCACTCTCAGTAGATTGTTTCCCGTTAAGCCTTCTGCTAGGATCGAAAATACTGGTGATGTGCATGAACAAATCAATCCTACAAAGATAGTGCCAGTGCCTTCTGGAGGAGGGAATATATGCCCCTATGATGAGAGTCACCACGAGTCTTCTCCACAACGACTTATGGCAGGATCAGATCCTGCTCGAGAAGGGTTAAAGATCAGCCGTCAAGCTGTCGACGCTATTCTGAACCAAGAGAAGAAGATTTTCGCGTGGCCCCTTGAGCTTCACCGCCGGTTCTTAGACGTGGTTCGGCGAATAGGGCTCGACTATGCACGCCCGAAGAAAGTAATGGAGGCCCTGAATGCACCAGAACTTACCAAGGCTATGGTCTCAAATCACCTCGGTTGTTACAGAAGAGCGCTAAGACAGCGTCATGCTAACCTTGGTTACAAATTCAACACTTATTGGGAAATTGATCAGAGTATTCATCTGAGTCATCCCAATTTTCTTCAAGAGTGTGTGCCACAGATGCAGCAGGTGCAGCACCCATCCGTCGCTGTTTTTCCGCTTACTGATGAGCTTTCTACGCTTAGTGCTCAAGGACTTGCCGAACTAGGGCATGTGGTTTCAAAGGATCTAACAAAGGAATGCGTTGATCATTTTTGTTTCCCTAATTCCCAAGTAGAGGATGCTTATGGGGACCAATCAGTCAACTCCCCTCTCATGTTCTCGAGAAGGGATGGAGGTTCCAGTTCGAAGAACCAGTCGGGCGATACTACCCAACCCATACATCAATATTTCGAAGGATCGGATTACTTCTGCGATGATCAGTCAGTGATACTTCGATCCAAAATGTTCCAAGGATACCATCATTTGTTGGAAACGCCCGACTTAGAAGTCTCCGAGCTTAAACTGCTGGAAGAATTTGAAGATCACGGGACCGAATCCGGCACGATGGTCATGGAGATTGACACCTCCAACGATGAAACTCAAGGTTGTGGTAACGAAAACAATGCCCATAGCAGTGATCAGCGTCAGAAAGGAAAACATCCCCTTTACCGTACTTCAAGTCAAGACCGGGAGCTTGATTTTTTCTTCGAGGAATGCCCCCATCCAGATGAGAAGCAGAGGGCTGAGCTAGGTCGAGAGTTAGGGTGAGAGCCTAGGAAGGTCAATAATTGGTTTCGTAACAAACGAGCCCGGCTGGGGAATCTACATAGACAGCAAGAGCTAGCGATTCTGAAGGAAGAAAATGAAAAGCTTCGAACAGAAAGCGCTAGGTATGAGGAAGCGCTGAGCAGTGCCACTTGCCTTGATTGCAATAACCATATTCTCATCAGTGAAATATTCTCCGAAGAGCCACTTCTAGAGATTGGTAGTGCTCATATGTTACAATGCCTTTCGCAATGTCTTCCGGTGCAGTCAGATACCGTCGAAGGCTTACAAGAGCAGTTTCCAACACAATCAGATCTCATAGAGATTAGTCGGCAAGCTGTTCTTGTTGACAAGAAAGCGCGATTTTCTTGGACTGCTGAACTCCATCAGAAATTTGTTGATACAGTTCGACAGTTGGGGATCGACACGGCACGATCAACGCGCATACACGAAATCCTGAACGTGCCGGGACTCTCTAAAGTTAACGTCGCGAGCCACCTTGGATATTTCAGGAGGTTGCTAAAAGAGGGACGGGTGACACTGAGCTCGGATGGAGCTGGTTCGAACTTAAATATTGGTCATAACTGCAACCACGATGATTGTAGAGCCGGGAACACCCAACCATGCTTCGGTGTTGACGAGACCAGCAACCATGTCACCGACTCCTCTAACCCAAATCAGAACGCTCCACCAAGCAGTCTCAATACCTCTCAAGTGTATATACCGCAGTTCCCGCAAATAGGAACTCCCCAATTTGAGTACCAACCTGTTGCTAGTGCTCTTCCCATGGCAAATCTAACATTTACATGGGACATGTCTACATATTTGCCGGTCAACAAGGGAGGTTCCAGCTCGAGGAATCAAATCATCCAAGGCGAGAGTGATCTATCGCCAGCGGTCGGTAACACTCGACTTGAGCATCAATGGCTCGGAGATTCGAGCGATTTCCTTGGAGAGGAACTCAATTTCTGGCTCGATCAGCCTGAAGCTGGCGGACTCTTGCAATAGTGATACAGAGCCGACGATCAGGTGTTTGATTCAAGGCGCGATTTGTAAAAAAATGTTCGGAGAAAAGAGGTTGAATAGCCTGAATGAATGTATTGGCAATCCCATTGTAAGGCTCCCATGGGGGCATTTCTCATTTACGTTTAAAACTAGTCGTACGAAGATCCGCCTTACCTTCTAAGCATCTTTAAGCTCAGGGGCGAGCTCCCCAAGCAATGATCATCGTTCGCAGAGCATAATGGAATACATCCCTTCAATGCAAAATGCATCTGGCCGCGAAGCCACCCATTTGGTAAAACGATGTATCGTTCTTGAACGATCTCCAATCGGATACCGAAATAATGTCTTCTTTCTTTTCCTTCTCAGATGATAAACATGGATAAATCACTTAAGGAGTCATGCGTTCAAATAGCAGAACAGACGCTGCCCAGCTGGGGGCAGATGAACCATTGATGTTACAAACACTCCAAGCATGGATAGGCGGATTTGATAGATGTTGTTCATATCAACACGCCACATCAGAATGGGATGAAAATCAAGAGTAAAGTTGTATCGTCCCAATTTGTCTTGAATTTGGGAATATGAATTGACACTTATTGTTTATCCTTGACAGGGGAGCCGCCTTGCAGACAAACAGGTTTTTACATCCCATGTACTACTCGTTAGAGTACATGACTAAGGGTAGAATGTATCGTTTCTATTTTTGGAAAATTCGTGAACATACAATGATATGCTTCTTTTACAATTTGCAGGGATCCGCAGCTGCGACGGGCAGGTAAGTACCCCTTTTCCCAGTTAGCTGGAGATAAAAAATGTCAGAATACTCTCAACCGGCATAAAGATTTTCCAATGCATCGATATTCATAATTTAAATCGGGAGGTTACCTGAAGCATGAATAGAACATGCACGGTACATCACAAAATCCCCTCGACGGATGAATTTTGGAGAAAAGAAAATGAATTTTTCCAAATATGATTATTTTTCAAACCATTCAAAAGGATGTTTCCTCAAAAGAGAGGCAAGCTCAAATCCAAACACATCCTACATACACTTGAGAGATGGGTGGAGCGAATCAAATAGTAAAATCTGGACCTACGGAGGTAGGGACCATTCGCAGCGATTACATGGATTGGGACGACAGAGGCGTTCGTTTCATATCATAAACACTACAGGTGACCGTTGACAACCCATTTGAACGGCGGTTTTCATTCCTAACCCTGTCAAGAGCCACCCCACACCGGGGCAAAAAGGGAAGTAAGTCCAGCAGCGTCAGGAGAAAATGGTTAGAAATTTTCTTGCTCGGACTAACATTAATCTTTGTGTGTTGTTTATATGGTAATCCAAGTGCCATAGGATGACGAGAAGCATTCATTCTCTATCCCACACACTGAATCCTTTGCATAGCCAACTTGAGCCTGCAAATTCATTTCATTTCATGAACCCGTTGGTGATCATTGCACATTCCAAGATGAAGGCATCATCACCTCATAAACGGAGGAGTTCAAGACTCAGGGATTACGAAGAGAATTCCCGGACTGATATTTAAAGCATGTTTAGACTATATGTCTAACATGATCCCATGAAGATGAGAAAAAGTGGGATTTCAAAAATGAATGAGAAAAATCCACGGCATCGAGAAAAAGCAAAGTGCATGGTAAAAGCAAGGCCGATGCTCGTGTAAGTTGCTTGATTGATCCGCAATGAAGCCGGATGGGAAAATAGGAAATCCCTAAAGGAGTCAGATCAAAAGGTTGCTCCTCCAAATGATGTCAAGCGTGGAGGAAAGACGCAGACAGAATTGTCAATGCAGCCGGAGATTCTCCCTAAATAATTTGTGCACACCTCAAGTGGTTGCACACCTAAAAAAAAAATTGAAGATGCAGAATGGAAAAGACAGGTGACAAGTTTGCAATGATCACCAACGTCAATCCCCTCATGAATTCTGGGCCAAAAACAAGCCTGTTTCGGTCCCCAATCCTACCAACATCATAACCCTGAAACAGTCTTCTCTGACTAAGACACTTGGGTTAACATATAGCTTAGCTCGAAGAAGTACGAGCAAGACTATTTCTTTCTCATTTTGCAGGGTTCTCGACTTGTAAACCCGGAGCAGATGGTGAAGACTTTCATTCAATGGCCTCGACTCCAAAGCGGGTCCCCCTTGAAAACCAATATCCAAGCCCAACATTACGGTCCCGTGGAAGACCTCCCGACCGGTCAAAATGTATGCGCTGCGAATGAGCCTAAAACCTAGGCACAGGTTAGTAGGGAATTGAGTGCATCCCCTATAAAAACCATTATCTCAAAACAAGTGAGGAGACCTCCTTGTCGAGGAATATTCCAATTGATGTTTTGAACAAACTCTTTTTGGAATTTTCAAATTGTTGGATCCAGATTTTCCGTGCAAGGGATTTGTGATCACATTTGCATGTTGCAAGAATGTTTTGGATAACCTCCAGCATCAAAATGCACATCTCATGACTAAAACTTAAGTCATAAAATTTTGTCAATTGGACAATTGCTGTCTTCTCAAAGATTACCAATATTTTCTTGGGGAAGAGAAACCCTAAAAAAAAAAAAACATTTCAAAAGAAAAAGTCCTATCAGACGTGGAGAACCCCCGTCTTAGGACCCATTTTCAAAAATCAGGTAGTCTCATCGGACGTGGAGAACCCTCGTCATGAGACCCCTTTTCAAAATCAAGCAGTCCTAGCATGACGTGGAGAACCCTCGTCCTAGGATCCCTTTTCAGAAATATCAAACAGTCCTAACAGACGTGGAGAACCCTCGTCCCAGGACCCATTTTCAAAATGTCAAACAGTCTCATCGGACGTGGAGAACCCTCGCCATGAGACCCCTTTTCAAAACAAACAAAGGTAGATACCGCCTGAAGGGTCAACTAAAGGTAGAAACCGCCTGAAGGGTCAAATCAAGGTAGAAACCGTCTGAAGGGTCAAACCAAGGTAGATACCGCCTGAAGGGTCAAATATGGTAGAAACCGCCATAAGGATCAACCCAACGGTCCGATCCACCATACGGATCAAAACTTTGACTAATCGCAAATGTTGAAGAAGTTGTTTTCCTAGGTAAGCCTTACTGTAGGCGAACCGCTTATGGTCCGATCCACCATACGGATCAGAATCCTTAGCGAATCCCCAAAGCGTGGGATATGCCTTCCTTAGGTTCCTACCAGTTAGGAATCCCATAATGGTATGACCTACCATACAGGTCAGAGCTTAATCTCCATAGGATAAAATGATGAGTCCTAGGTATCTTCTTGAAACTCGTCGCCGCCGGCAGCATCGGACAGGTAAGCTTCAGGTAAGCCTCTCTCACTCCAGCCCGTGTTCAATTGTTAAAGTGGACCGGAGATTAATTTGAGTTTTTATCAATAGCCTTAAGGGTCCGATGTCATAGCGTTTCTTCCTTCATTTTCCCAGTTAGGTTGGTTAGGAATCATGTGCCATCTTATCTTTGAGAGAAACCTCTAACGAGATTCCTCCCAAAGAGGGGCAGCTGTTGACACCTAAATTTTGATCAACTTTTATTATTATTATTATTATTATTATTATTATTATTATTATTATTATTATTATTATTCATAGAAAATTCATAAAAAGTTGAAAAATTGAAAAATCAATTTTGGTGACATTGGCCAAGCTGAATGAACCGCCTTGACAAAAAATAATAATTTTCATAATTTTTATTTCTAGTTAATATTTTCAAAAATTTAAAAAAAAAAGGAAAAACATAATCATTTAAAAGAGAAAGCAAAAGAAAAGAGATTTCGACCAAATAATCTGGTCTTTGCCCTTTTAGTGTTACTTTTTATTATTCTATTTGATTTTATTTCTCTCTCTCTCTCGGTGTGTGTGCGTGTGTGTCGGAAGAGTTTCGAAAAAAGAAGGTTTTCAACAAAGAGCTGAGAGAGGAGGACGGGCGTGGATTCCTGGCTTCTGGGTTTGGGTCTCTATGGGGATTTGTCTCGCGGGCATAGGCGTGTGTTGGTTTGAGAGGCTGAAGCTGCCAACATAATCTGGGCATCTTGCTGCTTCAACGTTCACCAACGAAAAAGGGACTCCTCGTTCAGTGGCATGTCTCCCCCATTGCTTACCCCAACACCTCCACAGCTCAACCATAGCCATCACTGAACGAACCCAGCCTTCAACCACCATCCCCGGTTGTCCCTCATTGCCATCGCAGCGCTCCTCGCCGCCAGCAGCCCCAGATCAGGGTGCCCTGTTTCTGCCGCTACTGCTTGCTGCCATTTCTGCTCGGCTTCAGCTGCTGCCGCAGCTTCTATTCTGCGTCGCGCTTGCTTCGGCGACCTCTAGAGACCTCTAGCCCCCACCATCGATAGACCCTCGCCATCGCCAGCCACCACCGATTAGCAGAACATCCCCGAAGCCCAGTCTCCCATGCTCTATTTTTCGACTCCGTTTCTGCTCTCCCACTTCTGTTCGAGCTTCTCAGCTCGGTTCCGCCGTCCAACGACCACCACCGGCCTTTCCTGCACCTGTCCGAACACCTTCAGCCGTGCCTCAGCCCTCATCGAACCCCGAACAGCCTCAAACCCGAAGCCTCTGCTCTACTCCCCGGTCTTCGTCTGCCTATTCTACTTCTGAGGCTGCTGTCGCGCCCTTCCCAATTTCCATCTAGACACCACCACTCCTCACCCGACCTTCCAGACTTACCGTCGTGCCACCCACAGTCCACGAGCAGGAAGCCAACGTGGCTCGCGTCGCCGAAACTCCGTCTCCGATCACCTTAGGCAGTGCTGCCATGCTTGTACCAGACCCGTGGGAGACTCGCGGGATCGGGAGCTAATGCGGCTAGCGCCGCCATGCTCATATCTTGTCTACTTCCGGCCACGCCACACCTAAACTGACGAATCTGTGATTACCCAGCTCAGTTATTGCGGGCTGTCGCCTTCGCGGCCGGTTGAGCTTCGGCCGAGTTCAGTCGTCCTAGCCACTGTCCAGTCCCCTCTTCCCCCCTCTTCCGATTCAACTTAACGTCACCTAAGCTGCCCCCTTGCGTCTGGAGTTGAACGACATGCCCCCCGACGCTCTGAGTTCGGCCTCTCTGACTCTTTTGGTGACCATGTCGACATGGGTTCCCGGCTGTCCAGCCGTTCGCAGCTGCCGCTTGGTGCCGATGCGCACTGGTCTGAGTTTCCTCGGCCCACCCGAAGTCCTTTGCGGTCTGACGAATGAGTCCCGAGTGGCGCGTGGTGGTCATCGATGGTGACGAGCGGCTTCAAGCCGCATGCGGAGGAGGAGCCGCGTCACGAGTTGGGCGCGACAGGAGACGGTCGGCGCTTCTAATGTCATGGTCGGCGCTCGCGGGGGCCGGTGGTTTCGATGGGATACTGAACGGTGTGAGTGACGGGGGACAAGGCGCTCGAGGTCGGTTCTGTCTTCATGGGGGAAAGCGAACGTGCCTCATGTTGAAGATGATGAATAGTGAGGTAAGTTATTTTCAATTGGGTTGGATATTGGGGTTTGTTTGGTCTTGTGGGCTAATTGGGCTTGCGTTGGGTGCTGGTGAAAAAGAAAATGGGGTTTAGACAAATTGGTTCAGTAGGCCTAAAAGAAAAGAAGGTGGGCTTGGGTTCCTTGCGTGAACTGGGCCCAATTCAGATCCTCTTCCTTGGTTCGGATTGGGCCCAACGGCCCAACCCGTTTTCGGGTCTAAGAGTCCTATCCGGATCCGACCTTTTTAATTAAGTAGTAATTAAATGAGAAAATAGAAAAATATCTTCTAAAAAAAATAAGTAAATAAATAAATAAATAGATAAAAAAAAATCGAAAAATTCAAAAAGTTAAATAAAAAAAAATTTCAAGAATTCAAGAAAAAAATAGAAAATCATAGAAAAACTGAAGAAAATTCGAAAAGAAAAATCAAGAAGTTCCAAAAAAATTCTCAAAAATGGGAAATGGCCACAAACAACTGGCCATGGAATATTTTGGGTAATTCAGTATCCAAACCTCCCAAAAATGACGATTTTGCCCTTCGGGCTAATCGTCCCCGAATCTTCCCATTTTACCCCTGGTCCGAAGTCACACCTTCCTTAAGCCTTTATGGTTACACTAGGAAGCCATTGATCTGAATTGATGTGTATTGAAGTGATTTATTTATGTACTTGATTGCGCTTTAATATGATTGTGATTGATAGGAACAGTCTTCCAATCTGCATGAAATCCTGAATCAAGCCTACCTCACCTAAAATTGCGCCTGCATGAATTCTTAGCTAGGAGAATCACTCGCTTTAGGTACCGAAAGGGCGTTGGTAATGACACCAGCGTAACCAGGTCCCCGAACTCAAAATCTCTGGTTCCGCAGAATTGATCGATCTCTCCCAATCGGTCAATAAGGTTTCCGGTCTACCCTCCAAGAAAGACCGGTGGCGACTCCAAATGCATGCACAAGTTGCACATGCCACCACGACCACACTAAGGTCGAAAGCGATCGACTGTTATCGTTTAATCCCTTTAAAAAAATACTCCCGCCGCGATTTGGTATGGGCCTGGGAGGGCCCGCGCCGATCCAAGACCCGCGATCGGTAATCCATTAGCCGCGTCCGCTTTCGGACGGGTCGCGACACACGTCATATTGTTCTTCAGACAAATACGCCTTCAGTTGTAATAATGCTCTATCTGATCATCTTCATATGCACTTCCGTCTGAACGACTTCAGAAGCACCTATATCACTACTCCTCCTTGAGTCTGAATGCCAGAAATGGATCAATACAAACTTCTGTTCTCTTGTTCATTCTGCAATTAGAACATTAAAAATATTACACAAATTCTATCAAAATAAGGATAATTTTGTCAGAATCAAAATACTGAGAGAAAATGTTTCCACAACTGACTGCCTGAGAACCGAACCACACCGATCGATCTAGTCTGGTCCGTGGTTCCTAAGGGAACATGACCAACCTAGATCATGTCACCCCTGGTGCGTACGCACCCTAACTTTGTTACTCGAAAGCACTCAAAATTTTCACAATAAAAAATTCGTGGTAATTCTTTTTCTAATTTTTTTTGGAATTTTGATCAAAATTTTTATGGAAAAAGCAGAGAGGTATCGCTTACATTTAAATTCAATCAAGGATAAACGGGCCCAAAAATTTCAACTCTCTATCTGGCCCTAAAAGTAAGAAAATTTGAGTCTTTGATTTTTTTTTTTGGGTCGGAGCAGTAATTGGTCATTACTCATTCCTTGTAAGAGTTGATAATTCACATGATGCCTTCCTATTTGTATTTGATTTTCTTTTAGTTTGGAATTAACTGTGTAGTAATTGATTTCTCTTAATAACTCAATGTCGTGCTTTAGCAGAATCAGGAGAGCTTTCTCTCCTTTTTAGCCTGTTTATTTGATCTTAAGAATGCTGATTTTAAGAATGATGATTATCTTTCTCCGACCTTTTCTCCTTTCCCAAATAAAGTTCAAAGTTTGATGTAGCAAAAAAACTCTATCTCTTAAAGTTAAAAGACAAAAACGATTCAGCAACCATTAAAGTGAATGTTTTTGGTCACTCCTTTTCACTCTTCCTCGATTTTTACCTGTTTGCAACAGCAAATGTTTTTGGTCTGACGTAAAAGTTGTCCTAGACATACTTCTTTGGAGAATAAATAGAAAATTAGCTTTGGTTTGGTCACCCAAGTAGCACGCCCAAGTTATATGAACTTTCAGCTCGAGATACTTCTCCGACAAGTTCCTCGGAAATTGCTAGAGGAAAGTAAGTCCACGACCCATGAATCCGTATTTAATTCCGTCCTCAAACTATTAGTAAATATTCAATGTAGTCATTTCACTCAAATGATAAATTGAACATTATTTGATTATGCAGATTGTTAGATGCTGACTTAGAGTTCTAAAAATGGCGAGTCAACGTGTCCATCTTTTCATCCGTCGTTATTTGATGATGTAAATTATTTATCTTGATTGCAATGAATATCTTACTTGAATAATTTACTTTTAGCTTTCTTTTTATCCAATGTTAGACTTAGTAAACAAAGAGGCACGTCAGCAAATTTCATTGACTTGAATTCACTGAAGGACGACATTGGACAAGTTATCCACAGAGGCCGTTACCAAGCGACGAGGTTTATCAATATCTAACTATTGTTGGGAGCACGCAGCAGAAATCCGATACTTTTACTTGGGAAGATTGCCAAGAGGGAGCCCAAATTTGAGCCCGACAATATATCCAATTATTATGGCCAATTTGGATATATTAACTGCTCCACACCATATTAATTTTTCTATGTGGGATATTTATAACACAACTCACAATGTGAGATTTATTTGACACAACTCACACGTGCATCCTAACAATCCCCTCTCACGTGTAAACTCTAGTGTTAGGTTTGCTCCCTATTAATCTAAATATCCTTCCGCACCAACTTATTTCAACTTAAATCTTCATCAACGCCCATCGGGCCTGCGTTGCTACACCACAATGTCCACCGGCCCGAAAACTGCGTTGGCCATCTTTGAGATCCATCTCAACTTAAATCTCCATCAACGTCCATCGGGCCCGTGCTGCTACACCACAATACCCATCGGTTTGGAAATCGCGTGGCTGCCAAATTCCTTTTTTGAGATGGTCACCAAAGATCGATACATATTGGGAGTATGCCATCCATCAACCATCAGCTCTGATAACATTTGTTGGGAGTACGCAACAGAAGTCCGATACTTTCACCTGGGGAGATCGCCAAGAGGGAGCCTAAATTCGAGCCCGTCAATATATCCAGTTAGACCCACATTCACTCAAAAACTTAAGCCAATAAGTTATGGGCCAATTTGGATATATTAACGGCTCCACACCACATTGATTCTCTAATGTGGGACTTCTCTAACACAACTCACAATATGAGACTTCTCTAACACAACTCACACATGTATCCTAACAACTATTACAAATTGCCGCTGCAACATGTCTGAAAAGTCACCCTAAAGAAACATAAAACGAGCCAATGGTGACAAAAATTTTAGTCCCGAGAGCAATTTTTTGGGCAAAATTACAACTCCAACAAACAATCACCCTACCCCCCCAAAATAAAATAAAAAGACCAATGGCCACCCTAAGGCGACAAAATTTCATCACCTTAGAACACGCAAAGTCCACAAAATTTCGTCGCCCTTGGGGACGCTAAGGCGACAAAGGTGGTAGAGATTTATCAGACGTGTTGTAATCATTGACTGAACTTGATAGATTATATATTACGAATCCAGTCGATTAATTTCGGGTTTCTTGTTCTCTTTTTCATATTTAATACGCGCACTGACGACACGATAAGGAAAGCGGCCTGTCATTATAGGGTTCGAAGGAAAGGATCTAGTGTGGTGCGCTTGTTTCGCAAAAGATCGAAAATTTTCAGTAAAGATCCGAACATTAAGTTTCGATTCCCTCCATGTTTGACGTCCGACAGAGTTAATTGGAATATCTAGAGACCAGTAATGACTACATGTTATGAGTTATAAAAATTCTACTACTTTAGTGGCACAATTAATTTTTTGGATCACTATGAGAGTAACAGTATGTTATGAGTCACAAATTCTTCAAGCAGTAGACTTCATAATAATTTTAAAATATTTATTATTTATTATTTACGGTCCAAAACAGGTTGTTAATCTCATAATGAATTAAGGGTAATCACATACTTATTTCTCAAAATTTTATAGCCTTAAGCAAAGATGGGGCTGAAATATGGACCTAAGGTGATTAAAAAATTGTGTCGGCCTTGATCAATTTTTGCACTGATCATAGGTAAATTAGAAAGTACCCATGGTTGGATTCTCTTTCTCTCTGTCAGACACGGGAAAAGTGTCAAAAAAGTCATAAACATATTATATTAGTGTCAATTCAGTCTTAAACCTTTTGCATTGGTGCCAATTTAATCCTAAACATTTTATTGATGTCAATTCAGTCTTAAATCTTTTGCATTAGTGTCAATTTAGTCCTAAATATTTTGCATTTATGTCAATTGAGTCAATTCGGCCAATTTTGGCTGAAAATCATTGGCGCAAACATCAATTGTCCTACATGGCACGGCTCGCGCTAACGTGTATATTTTTAAATATTTTTATGATATTTTAAATATTTTTTAAATTTTTTAAAAAAAAAACCAAAAAAATCTTAAAAATTAGAGAATAATATTAAAAAAATATCCAAGTCAGCGTTTGTCGTGCCACGTAGGATAATCAATGTCCACGTCAGCCATTTTCGATCAAAATTAGTCGGATTAACTCAATTAGCATAAATACAAAAGATTTAGGATTGAATTGACATCAATGCAAAAGGTTTAGGACTGAATTAGCACTAATAAAATGTTTAAAACTTAATTAGCACCAATACAAAATGTTTAGGACTGAATTGACACAAAAAAAAGTTTAACACTAAATTGACACTAGTGCAATAGGTTTAGGACTTTTTTGACACTTCTTCCCTGAGGCATGTCGACGCGGCCATTGTCGTTCTTCCAACGCCAGTTAAGGCTTTCTTAAACTCAAGACACTTGTTCGACCAAAAAAAAAAAACTCATGACACTTTTGTTAACCTTTTCCAGTTATACCATTTCGATTAAAAACGTGCATATTGTGCTTTCCTCGGAGTCAAGGCGCGTCAATTTTTTTTTTTTTTTTACGTACATATGATGCTCCGCGGTCCCATCAAATAGAACTTAAAAAAATGATTAAAAGAAAATACGCCTCACTCGTTTGCTCGCTTTCCTCGGAGTCGAGGCGAGTAAATATTTTTTTACATAAATATGATGCTCCGCGACCCCGCCAAATAGAACTTAAAAAAATGATTAAAAGAAAACACATCTTACTCAAAACCCTAATTTTAGGGTTAGCTAATTTAGTAATTTTTTTTTATTAAATTGGAAAAAAACCCTCAGAACCCCCTCGAATCGTTTTTTTCTTTTAAAAAAAATGGCATTGAAGTGCCGAGCAAGACCTAAATCTGTAAATATATATTTTTTTTACCTAATTTTGTAAATTTCTTTTAATTAAATTGGAAAAAAAAAACCCATTTTTTTCCAACCATAGATAGACTCCTTCAATACGTCTTATCAAGCTCGGCATGGTCAATCAAAATAACATTTCCTTCGTTGCCATAGCAATATAAGAAAGAAACCACGTAATCCAATTACAAATCAAGACAAATTCCAGATAACTTCAAAACAAGACGAACTCCACTTAACAAGAAGAATCATCAGAACAATGTTAGAGGTTACATGCTCAAAGAACATACCGTGACTTCTTTAAACCAAATTGACGGCCAATCACCGAATCCGGCTTTAGCAACGAGCACTCATCGCAATATCCAATTGTTGTTACGGCTTTGCGTCTCAGTGGTGCTTGCCTAGGTTCGGCGACTCTAAGACCATCACTATCCAACGCAACGAGATTGAAAGAGCGAGCGCAAATCTAACCCATGTGAAAGCTAAATCCTCACAACGCTTCTTCGATCTCCTTCGAAATTGGACTTGTACACCAACGAAACTCGAGGGAGGGGAAATCCAAAAATCATACACGGAAGAATCTCCAAATCCAAGACTAGATTGGGGCAGAAATCTCCCTAAAATGGAAAAGAGAAGTTTTCGGATTCAGACTATATCTAAAGAGAAAAATTCCTCAATAGGGAAAAGAATATGGGGGAAAAGTACTAGGGGTGAGCATAGTTCTAGGATAGAACCGAGAACCGAGGAACTGAACCGACGGTTCCGGTTCGGTTCCCGGTTCTGACGTGCCTAGGACCGATTCCCGGTTCTGCCTTTTTAGGAGCCGTCGGTGCCGGTTCCCGGTTTTACCCTGGAACCGAACCGGAACCGGACCTAAATATATAAATAGTAAACTCATGCTCTTCTCCACCTCTTTTCTCACGAAGACAGTACGCCTCTCAGTCTTCTCACTTCTTCCTCTCACTCCCCACTCCCCTGCCCTTCCCTCGACGACCGACGGCCCTTCCCTCTCTGTCCACCACTTCATCCTTGGCACCTACACCTCCGACGGCGTTGATTGCCACCGTCTACTGGGCTTGAGAGGCCATCCCTCGACGACGACCCTTCCCTCGAGAGGCCATTCCTCATTGACAGCGACGCCCTTCCTCCGCTGTCCCTCGAGAGGCCATCCCTCATCCTCGTGTTCTTCTCCGCCGTCCTGGCCGGCTACTTCGCTTGGAGGACCGTCCGATCCTGGCCGGAGGTCAAGGTCTCGCCATCAGATCCCGAGGCCGAGGAGAAATCGGGGACGGAGGATAGAGGTTCCGGTCTCAGGAAGGTGAGGCGCGGTTCAAATTCTTGCGAATTCGGAGTCCTCTCTCGGCTAACGATGAATTTGCTTTCTTCGCCTCTTTGCTTTTGAAATTGACTTTGTCTAATCGGATCGAAATTGTGTTGGTGCAGATGATCAAGAACGGGTTCTAGATATTCGTCGACATGGCCAGTGAGAGGTACTTGTGGAGGAATTTCAAGGAGATGAGGAATCAGCAGGATAAGGTGAAGAGCAGCTAGGTTTCCTCCTTCCCCCCCTTCTTCTTTTTGGGGGCTTAATCGAAATGTACTTGTTCGTCTATCTCTCTGCGACAATTCTTGTGAGTAGAGATTTCTCTCGTCCATTGTAATTGACGTTTGTTCCCTGCTTTTTGCTTTTCCTTTCGTTTTGTCGGAGAAGAAACCGAATTGGATCTCTGATTAACGCAAGTAGGAAGCCCGTTGTGTGAGTTGGTTCATTCGGAGTGGATGTTTTGGAATCTCTTATCATGCTTTGTTAGTATTCTATGTGCGTCATATAAGAATTTTTGTGATCAAATAAAGGACTTCTACAAGCTTAACTGCCCATTACTTTGGCCAGAAATGATTGTTTTTGCGGATAGTCGCATATGTTGTGCGGAGAGATACAAGTTAATTGTTTTAGTCGCTAATTTCGTCTGGCTGTTGAGAATAGACCTGTGCGAAGTTTGCTGCAACTAAAGATATTTGGTTATGAAGTGCTTTTCTTCATGTTTCAAAAGGAGGAGCAAGTTTACTGCAACTAAAGATATCTGGTTATGAAGTATTGACAGGTTCTCGGGTACCCTAGAACCGGAACCTGTGACAGGGTAGGTTCCAGGTTCCAGGGTATAGAGGGTAGGTTCTAGGTTCCAAAAAATAAGGAACTTGTACCAGCGGGTAGGTTCCAGGTGGAACCTACCCGGAACCTGGAATCGCTCACCCCTAAAAAGTACAGTACAAATGTCATAACTTTTGTTCGGCATTTATTTGACTTCCATAACTTTTGAATGGCGTTCGCTTGAGTGCCATAACTTTCAAAACGTTCACTTGAATGTCATAACTTTTAAAAATCGACCACATAAGTACCAGGCTTACATGGACGCTGGAAAAGCTGATGTGGATGTTGAAAAGCTAACATGGCATCGGCGAATCGATTTTTTTGAATATTTTAATGTACACAAGGAAATTTTCATTAATTTTTTTTTCAAATTTTTTTTTTCTGGGTATTTAATTATTGAATATTTTCCAAAAAAAAAAGGGCAAAACACGGCCGGCCCAGGGGCCAGAGTCTGCTCGCCTTGGGCCGGCGAGGCCGCTACGGCCCTGGGTGACGGTCGTCGCGGCTGTCGCGACCCTCCCCCCCTCCTGCACGAGGCGGGAGCGGGGCTAATGGGCCGCCCGATCGCTGGCCTGATCGGACGCGGGCCTCTCCCAAGGTCCATTACCCAAATCGCAACTGCTGGATATATGTGCTCGACCTTTAGTGTGGTCTAGTGACATGTGATGAGTGTACATGCCAAGGAGTCGCCACCAATCGTTTCGTGGAGGGTGTCGCGACCCTCTCCCGAAGCTCGGGGGCGGGGAGCGGGCTAATGGGCCGCCCGATCGCTGGCTGGATCGGACGCGGGCCTCTCCCAAGGTCCATTACCCAAATCGCAACTGCTGGATATACGTGGTCGACCTTTAGTGTGGTCTAGTGACATGTGATGAGTGTACATGCCAGGGAGTCGCCACCAATCGTTTCGTGGAGGGTACGATCGGAAACCCTATCGAATAGTTGGGAGTGGTCTATTCGATTCTGCGGAAACCAGAGAAGTGGGTTCGGGGACTTAGTTACGTCAACTGTCAGAGTTGACGCCCTTTCGGTACCTAAGCTGAATGGTTTATCTGATCTTAGGATTTCATACAAACGAGTGGGGTACAGATCTTAAATCTAGGAGTTCATGCAGATGGGAAATACTACCCTATCACTCACAACCAATAGAAATAAGTGCGCAAATCAAGGATCCAGTACATGCAGATAAAACACATGAAATCATCATGGTATCCCTAATGAGGCCCTATTAGCCTAGAGAAATATCAATCAAGGCTTAGGAGTAATTTGGACATGATTCACCCATGAGGGGCAGAATCGTAATTTTGAATAATTCGGGGAAAATTTACCCTCAAAAGGGTAAATCTGTCATTTTAGACGAATTGGGAAGTCAGAAGACAGGGGAAATATGATTGGCCATCAATCCAATCCATTTCCTATTTTTCTGGAATTTCCAGGATTTTTCTGGAATTTAAAAGTGATTTTACCCTTGGAGGGGTAAAGTCGTCATTTTGGACAAAGATGAGAACTAAAAATCTCAAATATTAGGGTTGGTCGTCCACCTGACCCAAACTCTAACTTCAAGCAATTTTCAGGACTCGATTGAGATAAGAAAGACGATTTTCCCTTTAAAGGGCAAAATCGTCATTTTGAGAAAAGAGGCGGGACTCGAAAACCCAAACCTAAGAATTGGTCGTCTAATCGACCCTAATTCTCACCTTGGAATTATCGGCCTTTTCTAGCATGCACAGCAAAGGCGACTTACCCCTAAAGGGTAATGTCGTCAAGTCTCGGAAAATTGGATAAGAAACCCCAAAAATAGGGTTGACCAGTTGTCTGTGGTCAACCCTCGATTTTTGGGGATTTCTGGGTGTCTAGGATTTTTCCTAATTTTTCCACATTTTTTGGAATTTTCTGGAATTTTCTAGCATTTTTTAGGATTTTCTGAAATTTTTCCGATTTTTTTTATTTTTTTAAAATCATTTTCTGATTTTTTTATTTAAAAAAAGAATATTATCCGGGCCGGGTCGAGTGACCCGGCCCACGGCCCACGGCGACCGGCCCGACCCGGATCCGGGCCCGCGCCGCGCCTAAAACGACGCCGCTTCAGACCTCCCGCTCAAATATTGATTTCCCGCCCAAACTTGAACCAGCGGCCCTGATTGCGCCAAGTGGTAGGCTATGGACGGCCTGATCTCCATGATGAAACCGACGGCTGTGATTCCACCACGCGTTGATGTACGAGCGGCTTGATCTTCACGATGTATCAACGGACCAGATTGAAATGCTTGATCGAACTACAGCCGTCCGATCTAAGGTTTTTTTAATTTCTGAAAATCATTTTTAATTTCCGAAAAAAGCGAGATCGCGAACGTGGCGCGCCTACCACCGTCCGATCATTTTATTAATCGGTTATAACCGATCGTGCTGACGTGGCTGCCACGTGGGCGCCACGTCAGCGACACGTGTGCGTTGACTGGTCAACTTTCGTTGACCAGTCAACCGGCCCGCCGAAGAAGACGACCGGCGCCGGCTCTGTTTCGCCGGCGCCTCGTCGGAATACGTTTTCTCCACCTACAGGTCACCAAAGCTTGCGAAACCAACGCCATTCGACTCATCTCGTTCTCCTTTACAACATATCGAAGCCTTGATATAGCAGAATCAAAGTTGAACAACTCACCAACCTAGGCCGGAGCTAATTTCCGACGAAAGTCCGCCCTAGCCATTTCTAGCGATATCCGAGCCTATCAATCAATCAGGAAGCATCGTGGGAGATCGAGGAGACTTACCTGGCCATCAGGGAAGGTCGACGTAGCTCGAGGCGAGCTCTCGAGCTCATATCCAGTCGCGGATAGGTGGAGGTCGACGCGAGGTTTTACACGACGAAGATGCAAAAAACGAGTTGGAGGACGATCAGGGAGGTGCTGGGAGTAATTCTAGATCGATAACTCGTAAAACAAACAAGCAGAACCCGAGTTGCCATTAACGACCGAGAGGAAGTTCGAGAAAGAGCCTCACCTGTTTCGAGGGCGTCGGTGGATGTGAGTCGATCCAACGCGTTCTCTAGGTTGAGGCGAGGCTAATGGGGGCGGCGGCGTCGAACGGCGTTGTCTAGATCGCCATGGATCCGAGCTCGAATCTCTCGAGCTCGGAGCTTCAATGGCCGCAGCGCTCTCACTTTCTCTCTCTCTCTCTCTCTGTCTCTCTCCTGCGCGAACAGACTCCTCCTCTTCCTCTCGCCCTCTCTGCTTTTTGTTCTTCGTTGCTCCAACCAACTCTCTCAACCGAATCCACCACTCAACTAATCTCTCCACTGATCGCCACTAACTCAACTAATTCTCGCCCACTTTCTTTTCTGTTTGTGCGCGAAGAGGAAGCACGAACAGGGGGTGTTCTGCTTATTGACCAACTTTGGTCAACGGGTTGACTGGGTCGGTCAACCCGACCCAGTTGACCCGGTTCGCCAAAAATAGGACAAATTGGCCCACCAAAATTCTTAATTTCTCAAATTAAACCTTGAAATCGGCTTCCACGAGATGAATCCCATCTAATATGGTGATTTAGTGAAAAATGAATGTGGAATTAAACGAAAACCCCAAATGTCGAGTAGGATCCGAAATCGATTTTTGCCAAATTGATGCTCTTAATGGGCGAATCGGCACCAATTGAGCCCACCATTAGATTTAGGGGGTCGAATACTATAGGGAGGAAGCATTGGGGTTCTATGGGTGTCTCTCAGAAAAGTTTAATTTCAGACTTAGCATTATGGGGACTAAAATGAACAAGATTTTATGCGATTAGGTCCCTAAAGCCAAAATTGATCAAATCGGCCTACAATTGAACCAATTTGAAATGTGGGGCAATCAAACTGAATGTCAACACTCGGAAAATGCAAAAGTTTGCAAATAAAAAGACTCAAAACATATTTTTTTGACAAATTTAACCCTGTGTGTTACAAAGAAACACACAAAATTAAACTTGAATTTCGACTCATGATGAGGTAAAAATGACAAGGGATTTAAAATAAAAATATTAACTATTTTCCTATATTTTTGTGACCTCAAATTCTATTTTTGTTGATTTTTCTAGTATTTTCCTATTTTCTAAAAATACTAAAAAAATGTGAAAAATATGAAAAATTATTTTTTGGTCAAGAATGGTTCCTTGGGCTTGGCCAAGGCCACCAAAGTTGATTTTGTAATTTTTTGACTTTTTATGAATTTTTTGTGATTTTTCGAAAATAAAACTGAAAAAGACTTGGTCAAAAATCAGGTGTCAATAGAGGGTACGATCGGAAACCCTATCGAATAGTTGTGAGTGGTCTATTCGATTCTGGGAAACTAGAGAAGTGGGTTCGGGGACTTAGTTACGCTAACTGTCAGAGTTGACGCCCTTTCGGTACCTAAGCTGAATGGTTTATCTGATCCTAGGATTTCATACAGACGAGTGGGGTACAGATCCTAAATCTAGGAGTTCATGCAGATGGGAATGGCTACCCTATCAATCACAATCAATAGAAGTAAGTGCGCAAATCAAGGATCCAGTATATGCGGATAAAACACATGAAATCAGCATGGTATCCCTAATGAGGCCCTATTAGCCTAAAGAAATATCAATCAAGGCTTATGAATGATTTTGGCATGATTTGCCCATGAGGGGCAAAATCGTAATTTTGAACAATTCGGGGAAGATTTACCTTGCAAAGGGTAAATCTATCATTTTAGATGAATTGGGAAGTCAAAAGACGGGGGAAATAGGATTGGCCGTCAATCCAGTCCATTTCCTATTTTTCGGGAATTTCCAGGATTTTCTGTAATTTAAAAGTGATTTTACCCTCGGAGGAGTAAAATCGTCATTTTGGACAAAGATGAGAACAGAAAATCTCAAATATTAGGGTTGGTCGTCCACTTGACCCAAACCCTAACTTCGAGCAATTTTCGGGACTCGATTGGGATAAGAAAGACGATTTTCCCATTAAAGGATAAAATCGTCATTTTTGAGAAAAGGGATGGGACTCGAAAATCCAAACCTAAGAATTGGTCGACTAATCGACCCTAATTCTTATTTTGGCGTTATCGATTTTATCATACGAACTCAGCAAAAGCGACTTACCCTTAAAGGGTAATGTCGTCAAGTCTCGAAAAATTGGGTAAGAAACCCCAAAAATAGGGTTGACTAGTTGTCTGTGGTCAACCCTCGATTTTTGGGTGTTTCTGGAATGTCTAGGATTTTTCCACAATTTTTCCACATTTTTTTGGAATTTCCTGGAATTTTCTAGCATTTTTTGGATTTTCTAGGATTTTTCTGATTTTTATATATATATATATATATATATATATATATATTTATTTATGATTTGGAACGGGTCGACCCGACCCACTCGGGTCGGGACCCGGCCCAGACCCGGACCCGCGAAACCCTCAGCCAAAACGACACCGTATCCCGCGTTTTTTATTTTCAGATTATCCGGATTTAATCCGACGGTCCCTGATGGACCACGTGGCTAATCCACGATCGCCGGATGAGATTACTAAATCTCGCGGTTCAGATTGAATGGTGACTCGCTCCGGGCCGTTAGATCTAATTGCTTAAATCTACGGTCACGATTAAAACGTAAGACTCAATCTGGACCATCCGTTCCTACTAACCTAGAACGACGTCGCCTGACCCTTTATCTAAACGGCACCGTTTCTGTTCTGCTTGATTTTACGATTAAAATTATTTTCGGATAATCCTAATTTCTAATCGGACGGTCACCATTTATTAGACTCAATTAATCTCGGTCGTTGGATCAATTCCATCTCAGCCTAACAACCTAACGGTCGAGCTGACTCGACATCCACGTAGACCAATGGCCGAACGCCACCTAAGACTTTGACCCGCTGACCACGCCACATCAGCTTCGTCTTCAACCTCGCACCTGCAACTTGGACGGACGGCTGTGCTTCTCCGGCGACGATCGCACGGTGAGATCTTGGTGAAATCACATGAGACCAACGGCAGTCGACTCGCAATTATCTTTAGTTTAACATATCTGAGAATTGAAGCATCCTACTCACAGAATCGGGAATATCGTGCGAATTGCCGAGTACGGCCATGGAAGCTCAATCACGCGAATTACACGAAATCAGATCAATTCATCCATAGATTAACATGGCAGGAGGTGCAGAAAGCTTACCTCGGGCTCCGATTGAGCCCGCACGGCCCAGATTTGGCTGGGGGGAGGGTGGACAGTGATCGGCTATGGAAACTAAATCTGAAGACTCGATTCAAGGTGCTCAGGCAAAATCAATGCAAAGTAGATACGCGACGGTGGTCAGTGATGCCTCAGGGATGAAAAGCACACGGAAATCACAAAGATTGAAACCTAAATCAAGGTCCGCCATTGAAGACCGGAGCTCGAGCTCGAAGTTCGGGGTTACTTGTTCCGAGTGTTTTGGGCTGCGCGGTCGACGGCGATAGCTTCTCCTTAGCACGGGCGGCCTCCTGATGATCTTCGCGAGCTGTGGTCTAGCCTGTAAAGGCCTGACCGCCGCTCTATGAATTTGAGCTCAATCCTCGACAATGGTGGTTGGAGGACGAGCCCTTTCTCTCTCTCTCTCTCTCTTGCTTTCTTTCGATTCTGTTTTCTCTTTCTCAACTGAATTCGCCCCCCTTTTCGTTTCGCGAAGGCCGATTGGCTTATATACCTCCGCTCGGTTTCCCGCTCGAACAGTGGACGTTAGCCCACTTGGATTCACGTGCTGTCACGTGCCGAATGGTACGTCGACGGCGACGGAATTAGTTGGGAAACCGTTTGATCCCCGTTAGGAGCTCCGGAAAGCTCTATTTGGCACGAATTTGGTTTGAGCTCGCGCTGGTTGACTTTCGCAGGTTTGTGAGATTGACCAGCCGATTGCTTCTTCCTCGGGCGACCATTGGTCGTGATCTTAGTGTCAATCGACGGGGAACGACCTAAGGCAACAAACGCCCACAAGTGTGTCTTGAATCATCGCCGATTGGTCCGTCAATTTGGCTATCGAAGCTCGGCATTTTACTGTTCATTTGCGCAGACTCCTGGGGAAGAAGATGACACTGTAACGGACCGGTTCGACCGGTCTGACCGGCGGTCTGACCGGTTTGAACCGGTCCCGAATAGGATTTTTCAAATTAAGCCCAAATTAATAGGAAAATTTTGCAATTGAACCTCAAAATCGAATCTAGAGCATGAATTTTATCTAGAAATGTGGTTTTGCCCAAAAGTTTACATCAATTTCAACAAAAACCCCAAATTTCCTTTTAATTGCAAATTGGGGAATTATGCAATTGAAGGTTCAAATGATCAAATTGGGTCAAATTACCTGTGCCAATCGATTCAAAATAGTAAAACCCATTGAGTAGTATGTTTAATTTGCAATGATAGCCCTCGAATTGAAAGTAATTTCAATTATGCTCATTTTCGAGGACTAAAAATGCAATTTTAGTATGCAATTTTGCCAAATTCGTGCAATTGAGCAATTGGTACACACAATTGGGCTAAATTTCAATATGTGATAGTTAGAGTAGATGTCAAGATTCTAGAAAATGCCAAAATTGCAAATTAAAAGACTCAATTGATATTTTGTTTCTCAAATTCAATAGTACGGGTTACGAAGGAACACCCATAATTGAATCTGATTTTGAACGTTTTGTGAGGTCAGAAATACAAGGGATTAAAAAGAAAAATATTGGATATTTTTCCATATTTTTGTGACCTCGAATGCTATTTTTCTTGAATTTTTTGAATATTTTCCTATTTTCTAAAAATACTTAAAAATATTAAAAATATGAAAAATTATTTTTTGGTCAAAAATGGTTCCTTGGGCTTGACCAAGGCCACCAAAGTTGATTTTGTAATTTTTTGACTTTTTATGGATTTTTTGTGATTTTTCAAAAATAAATCTGAAAAAGACTTGGTCGAAAATCGGGTGTCAACAGCTGCCCCTCTTTGAGAGGAATCTCGTGAGAGGTTTCGCTCAAAGACCGGTGACACCTGAATCTAGACCGACTCGACTGGGGAAAAGAAAAACGAATCTTGACACTCAATCTTTCTTGTCCCGCTGGTGAACGCTCTGCTCCTTATTCTTTTGCTGACGTGAGAGAGAAAGTAGAGAGACCCACCTGCCTTTTACCTGTTTGATCACCTGCCTGATGCTCGTGCGGCATGCGCGGTGTATAGCGGGTTCAAGTGAATACCTAGGGACTCGTCTTTTTGAGTATCCTAGGGCGGTTAAATTCTAGCCTGTATGGTAGGCCGTACCAGAATGGGATTCCTATTCTTGACAGGAATCTGTGAATGACGCACCCAGTCTCTTAGGGATTGTCAGGGGTTTTGATCCGTATGGTGGATCAGACCATGAATAGGACTCCTTTCTTCTAGGAACCTATGGATGGCGCACCCAGTCTCTTAGGGATGGTCAGACATTTTGATCCTTCAGGGGGATCAGGCCGAGAATAGGATTACTCTCTACTAGGAACCTATGGATGACGCACCCAGTCTCTTAGGGATTGTCGGGGGTTTTGATCCTATATTCTAAGGAATTAACTATGATTCATACAAGTGAGGTGTGCCTAACCTTTAGGTTTCACCACATGAGCTATTCTGGGTTTAGGGGTTACCTAGAACCTCACAGAAAGCTGATTTTGTCAAAAGTTTTCGATCCTATATTCTAAGGAATTAACTAGGATTCATACAAGTGAGGTGTGCCTAACCTTTAGGCTTCACCACATGAGCTATTCTGGGTTTAAGGGTTACCTAGAACCTCACAGAAAGCTGATACTGAAATTTGTCATTTCGACACGCGAGGCGTTATTCTGGGATTTGGAGATTCCAAGTATCCTGCAGAAAACTTAAACCTGCAAAAACTTTGATAAGATTCTTCTGGGGTCTAGGGGCTACCTGAGATTTTGTAGAAAAACTATCTTGAATGTTGTCCTTTTGTCGCGACCCGTCCGAAAGCGGACGCGGCTAATGGATTACCGATCGCAGGTCTTGGATCGACGCGGGCCCTCCCAGGCCCATACCAAATCGCGGCGGGAGTATTTTTCAAAGGGATTCGACGATAACAGTCGATCGCTTTCGACCTTAGTGTGGTCGTGGTGGCATGTGCAACTTGTACATGCATTTGGAGTCGCCACCCGGTCTTTCTTGGAGGGTAGACCGGAAACCTTATTGACCGATTGGGAGAGATCGATCAATTCTGCGGAACCAGAGATTTTGAGTTCGGGGACTTGGTTACGTTGATGTCATTACCAACGCCCTTTCGGTACCTAACGCGAGTGATTTTCCATAACTAGGATTTCATGCAGGCGCAATTTTAGGTGAGATAGGTATGAGTGAGGATTTTCATGCAGATTGGGAGACTGGTCCTATCAAATCACAGTCAATATAATGAAAGCGCAATCAAGTGCATAAATAAATCATGTCACTGCACATCAATTTCAATCATTGGCCTCCTAGTATAGCCATAAGGGCTTAGAGAAGATGTGATTTAGGGCTAGAGGGTAAAATGGGAAGATTCGGGGACAATTAGCCCGAAGGGCAAAATTGTCATTTTTGGAAGGTTCAGATACCAAATTACCCAAAATATTCCATGGCCAGTTGATTGTAGCCATTTCCCATTTTTGAGAATTTTTTTGGAATTTCTTGATTTTTCTTTGATTTTTTTGGAAGACGATTCGTCCAAAGGGCGAAATCGTCATTTTAAGAAGGGTCGGGGTTCAAAACACCCAGAATGAGTCTTGGCCAGTTGTTTGTGGCCATTTCCTATTTTTTTGGGATTTTCCTGGATTTTTTTAGAATTTTTTTGGAAGACGGTTTGCCGGAAGGGCAAAACCGTCATTTCGGAAGATCGGGGGGTCGAAAGACCCGGAACAGGTCATGGCCAGTTGAATGTGGCCATTTCCTATTTTCTGGAATTTCTTTAGAATTTTTCTGAATTTTCCGAATTTTTTTGAGTTTTTTATGATTTTTTCATTTTTTATTGAATTTTTGAGTTTTTTATTATTCGAAAATACTTTCCTCGACAACCTACGACACCTGACTAGATAAACAAACTAACAACTTGATTGAAGTAAATACATGCAAATCAAGTCTATAATGGCCATATTTTAGAAAGAAAAAAAATGACTTTAATATACGAATAGGGTACGCAAAATATACCTGATTAGATATCGGCCTTCAGGCGCCGAATCCCCAGCGTATGACCATCTCCATGTGCGACACAGTCAAATACTCAAATCGAGATTGACGATGATCTTCGGAAAATCCTTCGACGTGAACCTTGAATACGGTGGATCATGAGCCCAAAATTCTAGTACGACGGCCCAATCTCTCCGACTCACGGGCCAAAGCCTTCGGCCAAATTGGCCCGCGGACCTGGCACACGGGCCCAGATACTCGGCCCACCTCCCGGGCCACGGCCCAGGTCGCCGGCCCACCTCCCGGGCCACGGCCCAAGTCGCCGGCTCACGAACCCGGCCTAGAATAGGCCACGACCCATGGAACAGGGCGCGCCGATGGTGGAAAGCGAAGGCATGGCCGTTAGCAGCCCCAAGGGCGTCGGGTGGCAGGCTGGGGACGGCATAGAGCCGCCGTCAGGGAAGGAAGTGTGGAGAGGTATCGACGATGGCTCGAGGCTGCCAGAGGCGACAGAATCGCCACTAGACAGAAACCGGCGCAAAACAGGGATCCAAGCTGCTGGAACAGGGGAGCCTGGTCGGCATTCTTCACAGCCTCCAATGACGTCGGACGGCTGTCAGCGTCAGTGATGGACGATGGGTAACTTGAGGACGACCAGTGGAGGCGGTGGTCCGTGGCAAAGACAACGGAGCTGGGCGGAGAAGCTCCGGGACAGTTTCAAACCTTAAAACAGAGCAATCGGCTCCCGTGATGGTCCGTGGGCTAAGCGGCGGTTTGAGGGTGCTAGTGAGGCTAGAAGGCGATGAGGCGAGGGCTACTGGTCGTCAAGAGCGATGACGAGGACTGGCGAAGCTCGAGTGGCCTTTCTGTTCCCCAAAACGGGGCATGGAGGCCGACGGGTCTTTTTGGGCCTTCTCGGCGGCGCGCGGCGCCCGGGCCGGAGTCGAAGCATTGATGAAGATCAGAGAAATCGTCTGGCGGCGTTCGGAAGGGTCGAAGGTGGTCGCAAGGACTGCAGACCATGAAACGCCCAACGAACGTGAAAACAGAGCATGAGGGATGCCGGGTCTGCTCTAGATTTACTGGCGACGCGCGGCGGTCAGGATGACGGCTGGAGGTGATGCCGTAGCTTGGGCAATGGTGGGGCTTCAACGTGGTCAGAGGAAGACTTCGCGGGTCGGTGATGGTCGGAACATCGACGGTGTGGCGGTGGACAGCGGCGAGCAGAAACAGTTCGCCATGGAGGCCGGGGCTCTCGAAATTGGAGGCCTGAGGAGGTCTTCGAAGGCAGCCGTGACGTCGGACCTCTCTCGCAGCTTTTTCTTGTGCATGATTTTTATATCTCCATGATCAGACCCCCTCTCCCTTTTTTATTCCTTGGTGGCCTACCTCTTTTCAATGGATGGTCTGCAGACCCCCCACCCCATTGTCTCCCACTCTCTTTCATTATATATTTTTCTGGAATCATGGTGCGTTAGCTTGACCACCGAAGAAAGAGGGCGTGAATCCCTTTTTTTTGCTTTTTAATCATGTTCACCAAGTGCTCCTTTTTTATTATCAAAATGGAAGTCCACGATTCACAATGAAGAAAGATCAATGGTACTGCAGTCACCATGCAATATCGGCAGGCATTAAATCGACTTCGCAATATCGGCGACCTGATTGGACACCGGTCTTCAATCGTCCACCCCCACGGATGGTATTTTTTTTTGGTATTTTAATAATTAAATAAATTCCAAAAAATATTAAAAAATTCAAAAAATCTTTTTTGTTCAAAATTGGTTCCTAAGGCTAGGCTAAGGCTTCCAAAGTTGATTTTACAATTTATGAGTTTTTGGCTATTTTTAATTAATTTTAGAAATAAAAACTAGAATAATAAATGACCAAAAATCAGGTGTCAACACCTTTCAACATTGAAGGTGACGTTCTCTGACCTGGGAGCTCCAGGTATCCTGCAGAAAATTCCAACCTGTAACACTGGGATCTCACACAGGGAGATAATCTCAAACATTGTCCTTTTGACATGGGAGGTGACATTCTGGGATCTGGGAGCTCCAGGCATCCCGCAGAAAGATCAAACCTGTAAATTTGAAATCTCACAGAGGGATGATTTCGAAGATTGTCTTTTTTGACGTTGAAGGTGAGATTCTGGGATCTGGGAGCTCCAGGTATTCTGCAGAAAGATCAAACCTACAAAATTGTTCATAAGAATGTGTTTTCCTGAGATATGGAATTACCATAGATCTTGCAGGAAAATAAACTTGAAAGCTCTTCTTCACAGAGCAAGGCATCCTTCTAGAATCTGGGGCTACCATGATTCCTATAGAAGTTTAACCAAGAACAATAGCATTCTAGAATCTGGGGTTACCAAGAATCTGTTAGAAGCTCATGCATATAAACTCTCCTTCTTAGAGCAATGTGTCATTCTGGGACTTGGGGCTACCACGAGTCCAAGAGAGGTTGTGCTCTTCTGAGATCTGGGCTTGCCAGGATTTCAAAGGCACATCAATGGTCTTTGAGCACTTTATGACTTGTATCATGGTCATGAAAAATTTCAATGAATGCATTATGATGCTGGAGGTTATCCCAAAACACCTTATAACATACGGAAGTGATCAAAAATCCCTTGTAAGGAAAGTTTGAATCAAACAATCTGAATTTAGCCAAAAGAATTTGGTTAAAATGTCCATTGGAGTATTCTCATCAAAGAGGACTTTTCACTGTTTTGAGATAATGGTCTTTTACCAAGAATGCACTCGAATTTCCTATCAAACCTGCGCCTAGGGTTCAGGATCATTCGCAGTGAATACACCTCGATCGATCAGGAGGACTTCCCAAGGACCGTAATGTTGGGCTTGGTCAACGGTTTTCAAAGGGGGACTTGCGTGCAAGTCAAGGCTTTCGAAGAGAAGTCTTCAATGTCAGCTCCAGGTTTACAAGTCAAGAAACTTGCAAAATGAGAAAGAAATAATCTTGCTCGAACTTCTTCGAGCTAAGCTTAGACATTAAACCCTATGTCAATCCCAGTGCTTTAATCAGAAAAGACTTTTCAGGGTTGTAACGTAGGTAGGTTTGGGGACCTATAAAAGGCTTGTTCTTGGCTCAAAACATGCGAAGGGTTTTAACATCGGTGATCACTGCAAGTTTGCTGCCATCTTGCTCCTTCTGGTTCAAAGAGCGCCTTCAGTCTTTGAAGTGCATATTTGTCTTTGGAGAACATCTCTCTCATGTCAAGACGGCGTCAATACCTTGTCTATGCTTTTGTCATCTGAATGTGATATAATCTGGGAGTATCATTTGCTGTCCAGTTCCCTTGGGATTTTCTTTTACAATCACATCCCACTAGTGACCTATACAAAGGTATCGTGCCATCTTTTGGGCATTTATAAAATCAAACACATGATTCACGAGTGTACAAGTATTTGGACGGGCATTGGCCTTGCTTTTACCAGGCACTTTGCTCTTTCTTGGTGCCCAAGATTGGATTTTTCTCTCTCTTTTTTTTATTGTCGAAATCCCACCTTTTCTTTTCTTTTGGGGACAATGATTTTCAAATGAGTGTGCTGGATGTACAACTTGAATCTCAGCACTCAAACATTAGTCCATGATTTTTTTACAAATCATATCTTTCGAACTTTTCCCGCTCTTGAAGTGACGTCGCCTCTGTCTTGGAATATGCAATGATCACCAACAGGTTTACGAAACGAAGTACAGGCTCAACTGGGCTGTGCAAAGGGTAAAAGTGTATAGGATAGAGAAACGAACGCTTTTCGTCATTTTAAAGCACTTGAACTACTATAGAAGTTAAAATGACAAGCAACACACGAAGATTGATGCAAGTCTAAGCAAGAAAACTTCTAATCATTTATCTTCTGATATCGCTGGTCGTATTTCCAGTTTGCCCCATGTTGACACCTGATTTTTGACCATTTATTATTGTGATTTTTATTCTTTAAAATTAATTAAAAATATCAAAAAAGGTCATAAAATCACAAAATCAACTTTGGAAGCTTTGGTTTAACCTTAGGAACCAATTTTGAACAAAAAATATTTTTCGGTATTTTTAATATTTTTCGAGTTTATTTAATTATAAAAATACCCAAAAAATCAAAAAATACCATTCGTGGTCAGAAAAATACCCAAAAATATTCGATAATTTTGTTTTAATTTCCTCTTCAAGTGTGTCACTTTAAATCTAAAAAATTCGGCTCGGGTCACTATGTTACTTCACAAACATAAACCCGAACCGAGCCTAAAAAAAATCATTTTCGAGTCTTTTAGTTTTCAATTCTCACTTTTTATAAGCTATGACATTGGATTCTAAAGTCTTAAAGTGCAATTAGGTCAATTTGCCCTCCAATTTAATCAATTTTTACCAAAAGGGCTTAATTGCATATTTTTCTTTCAATTAGTCCCCGGTTTCACTGATGTATACGTATGCTCTACGTATTTATACGTCATACGTATTTATACGTTATGCATATTTATACTGTTTGGTAACCTCTTTAACTCTTGTAATAACAATAATGGTTATTATTTTTAACACCTTTGTTAGTGCTTTTTTTTAGCATTTTTGTATTGTGAGTGCTATTGTTAGTGTTATTTTTAAATAGCATTTTTGTATTATAAATTGTGAGTGCTATTGTTAGTGCTATTTTTAAATGACATTTATTTATCATAAATTGTGAGTGCTATTGTTAGTGCTATTTTTAAATGACATTTATTTATCATAAATTGTGAGTGCTATTATTAGATAGAATTTATAATTGTTAGTGCTATTTTTAAATAGCATTTTTGTATTATAAATTGTGAGTGCTATTGTTAGTGCTATTTTTAAATAGCATTTTTGTATTATAAATTGTGAGTGCTATTGTTAGTGCTATTTTTAAATGTCATTTATTTGTGAGTGCTATTATTAGATAGAATTTATAATTGTTAGTGCTATTTTTAAATAGCATTTTTGTATTATAAATTGTGAGTGCTATTGTTAGTGCTATTTTTAAATAGCATTTTTGTATTATAAATTGTGAGTGCTATTGTTAGTGCTATTTTTAAATGTCATTTATTTGTGAGTGCTATTTTTAGATAGAATTTATAATTGTTAGTGTTATTTTTAAATACAATTTATTTGAAGGTATTTTTGGCTATAAAAGGATGGCAAGAGTTTTGAGGTTGGGAAGGAGAGACATTTTGTAGAGTGTGCAAATTTTTGAGAGCTTAGAGAGAAGAACACAAACACTCTCTATATTCTCATAATCTTGAGTGAGCAAAATATGCTAAGTTCGGAATATTGATTCCGCATATTGCTAGCACAATTGTTGTGGAGTTATTAGTCGTCTCCCCGTTCGTCAATTGGTGGTGCGTCCGAACTAGATGCCTAACACTTGTGGAGGCTGAGATCGAAGAACATCGAACCGACACCTCCGTTCAAGCACGCTACGAGAGGTAATCCATTTACTCCCTTTGAGGCTTTGTGATTTTTTTTCGATTGAAATGCACGAAGTACGCCTCTGGAGATACATGTATGGGTTGTTATTTATTTCCGCTACGTGTTACGTGGATCCCAACAGTGGTATCAGAGCCGATCCTTAGGTGTTTTCGTGCATTTAATTGATTTTTTGCAATTTTTGCAATACTATGGCCAATATGTATTAACGAATTGTTCGTCTTACATGGCTAATGGAGGTTGATTATTTTATATGATAAATTAATCAACGTAGCAAAAATTGAGACTAAATCAATTTTGAATCGAAAATTTATGGCTATCTTATTTTACGTAAAAATTCTGAATATGATTCAACGTAGAATTTTTATTGTGCCTTCCTAAGTTTTAAATTGTGAATTTATTACTTACGTGGAAGGGTGGTGATCATGGAAAAATCCCTAATCAATGTGATTAATGTATGTATGAATGTATGGTGATTATTTATATATTTGGGGTTGTAATTATTAAATGGAGGCTGCGTACTCCTTTTATTTTTCATGTAATCTTTATTTTTAGCATAGTCAATTGTTGATGTAAATGCTACGAGGATTACGTGGAGGAGCCTTTTAAGTCGGCGAGCTCTTTGGGGCCCGATTCTGGAAGAGTTCAAGAAACCAAGAAGAAGAGAAGAGCGGCTCTCCGTTATTAAAATATTAAAATGATTAAATGTGGTCTCATTGGCTCGAGACCCATTAAATCATAATTCCATGATCACCACGTAGGATAGATGTTTATGTGATTGACATCTATTTTTTTTTTATGATTACGTGAGCATGTTAAACTGGTTAATGTGCAAAGTCAGACTTACCTCACCCAAAATTGCGCCTGCATGAAATCCTAGTTAGGGAAAATCACTCGCGTTAGGTACCGAAAGGGCGTTGGTAATGACATCAACGTAACCAAGTCCCCGAACTCAAAATCTCTGGTTCCGCAGAATTGATCGATCTCTCCCAATCGGTCAATAAGGTTTCCGGTCTACCCTCCAAGAAAGACCGGTGGCGACTCCAAATGCATGCACAAGTTGCACATGCCACCACGACCACACTAAGGTCGAAAGCGATCGACTGTTATCGTCGAATCCCTTTGAAAAATACTCCCGCCGCGATTTGGTATGGGCCTGGGAGGGCCCGCGCCGATCCAAGACCCGCGATCGGTAATCCATTAGCCGCGTCCGCTTTCGGACGGGTCGCGACAGCTGGCGACTCCGCTGGGGACTTGTTCTAGAAACTATGGTTCTAGACCTCAAGTGGACTTAGGCCGTAATAAAAATTGAGTGATTTTTCTAACCCTACAGGCGCTCTCGAAGGTGAGGTAAGTCCGCTCACGATAGGTGTTATATGTTTTTGCAGATTGGAGTAATAAGGGGTGTAGTCTGTGATTAACTTTATTTTACGCAGGTGTGGCGTAGGAATGTATGTTGTGTGGATGATTTGAAGTGCTGATTGATAAATTGTTGTGCATGACTTGCATTGTGATGATCACGACACATGGACACACACAACCGCGCCTAAAACCCAAGGCGCCGCCTTTAGGAACACAATAGAAGGAATTGAAAATGGAATCTCCGTGAGGAAAAACACGGGGTAATCCACTTCTCAATTCCGCTCGCTTCGAACTATGGATTGAGTCCCAATGCAACGATAGTTGTGCAATGGAATCGGCTCTTTCTAGAACTCGAGGTGGGAACCTTAACCTTAGGTGCCAAACCCTCTGATTTTTAGAAGTTCACCATCACTTGTCTCATGCGCATGTCTTTGGGCGGTTGGTACACCTAAAATCGCACATAAGTCGACGAGTTGGGTTGGTAAGACTCTCTATCCCTCAAAACTATTACAGTTCATATAAATATAGGCATTTCATTCATTGCATTCTGGTGATTAGATTAAATGCCATTTCAAGGATAGATGCATGTGTTTTTCCCAAACGTCCTTGATAGAAGACGAGGAGGATGATATCCCATGGCGAACACCGAGTGAGCAACAAAGGAGCCTACTATGGACATTATTGAGATATCGTCCAATGAAGATGACGAGTTGGGGCAAGTGATCCGGAAGTCACAGATCGAACTTGGGGCATCCTTAAACGATAGGATCACATTCCTTGGTTTCATTTTCCATTACTAGTCCTCTTGTATAGGGTTTATTTTTATCGAGGCTTTCTCTATCTCACCCCTTAGAGTGATTGTATTAGGGATCTATTGGTGTATACATTCAGATGGAACTCGGTTGTATTTCTTTTGACGGGTCATGGGAATGTGATAGTGGCATTTTCTCTAATCATCCGAATACTCCCAAGTCAAGTTTATAATTCCTTTAGAGGAAACTAAAGTTGAAAATCTTACACGACCTTTTTGGTCGTACAGGGTAATCCAACCCCAATTTCGCTAGAAGGAATTATACACTTGAATTGGTCCATGCATGTCATATGTCACTAAGTAATCCACGATAATTGATCAAGAGTATTGACGTTATTTCGAATTTAATGACAAGATAGATGTCCAAATTGCTCTCGTTCTTAACAAAACGGCCTTGATTTGGATGCCGTATCTTCAATTAAATTTAAAAACACGTCGTTATGCCTTGCATTTTTGACTAATTCGCTCTTCTGAATATTGGTCAAAAGCAATTATCGTGAATTACATTCCTTTCAATAGTATGCTTTCTTTCGAGGAATATTGATAAAAACTTTTCGCACAAGATTAAAACCCTTGTAAAAGTTCTTGTCATTATTAATTACAAGCAAGCATAAGATTGAAAGGGGTCTATGCTTTCTTTTTCAGATTATTCCTTTTGACTCGGTCTTTTCATTTGCAGGTGAAAAACAAGTAGCATAAAGAAATCTTTTCTTGGATAAGTCTGAGGCTATTCTTTCATCTGACCATGAGTGAGTTAGAAAATCAGAACACATCTACTCGACTTATTATGGATCGGCTCATCCAAGTCTAAAGATGTCCGGATGCTCGAAGAAATGGATCATATAAAAGCTAAAACAAACACAGGGGCTTTCATTCATTCTTGCCCAAACCAGATCATACAATTCATTGGGGTGGAAAAGTAAAGCAGAAGTGAGCCCTAATCAACGACACAAAGGAGCCCAGCTGGCCCTCCAGGTTATGGATGCTTTGTTTATACGCACCACTCCGCGTATCATGGTCCGCAAGCCTGAGGTGGAGGCGTTTGCGTTCATCATTGACTGCAACAACCTGAGTCTCGTGATCTTCGGCGACTGCTTCCAAGTCCCGAACAAGTCCATTCTCACGAGTTATATCCTCGTTTATGCCGTTGAGCCTTTCTTCCAGCCACTCGCTCCGATTCCTTAGCAGGGCATTACGTCGATCGCGCTCATAGGTAGCCAGAGATAGAGCTAAGTCCTCCACCAGATTCCTCCTCTCGCGTAGCAATGTCGAAACCCGCTCTTTGGCGAACTCAACAGCCTTTTTGTGACTATCGGCCAGGTAGTCAGCCAACGCTAGGCGGTCGGACTGATCCTCATAACGGGCTCGCAAGACACGAGCCACGGTAACTCCCCGATGAGCAGCGCGGTAGACCTCCAAGGAGTTCGTAAAGAGCGTTGGAAAAATATTGTATTCCCTCCCCAACGCGGTACCCTCGAGGGAGGTGATGTCCAGGTCCCCGAACATGACTCTGATCTCATCCTCGGTTTCGGGATGATCGGCTATGTGAGCGTAGCCTCGACCCAAGAGGTTATAGAACTCTTTCCATCGAGTCAAAGCTTCGGCTGAGAAAGTGTGAACTTGGGAAGAAGCCATTTTCGACGGAGATGTGTGTAGTGGAGCGATTAGAGGATGGAAGCAAATTATATGAGAGCGTTAATCTCCCAAACACCAACTCCGCATTTTATAGCGTCTCGAGAGTGGAGAAAAGTTGCAGCAATAATGCTTGTGGAGCCGGGTTAATTAATGTAAAGCGAGGGCTGCTCCTCCCGTGAATCATCAGACATGTCCTGATCCGCAATTTCAGGCCTGACAAATTCGGTCTCGCCATTATTAAAGCTGGGAGGGAGGCGAGCGCAACTATCGAAGAAGCCGCGAAAGGATTGTGTTGTTCCATCACGCATGAAGCTGGGCGGCGAGTGAACAGCTCTGCCACTTAAAAAGAGAAGACAGTGCTGAACATGCATGACTATTGAGGAAAAGTGAAAGGCGAGCGCAACTATCGAAGAAGCCGCGAAAGGATTGTGTTGTTCCATCACGCATAAAGCTGGGCGGCGAGTGAACAGCTCTGCCACTTAAAAAGAGAAGACAGTGCTGAACAGGCATGACTATCGAGGAAAAGTGAAAGGCGAGCGCTACTATCGAAGAAGCCGCGGAAGGATTTGGTTACCCCTTCGTGTCGGAAAGCTGAGCAGGAGGTAAACAGTTCCGTCGTTTCAAAAACAGAACGCTGAACAGACCTAGTTTTCGAGGAAAAGGAGGCAACAAATCGAAAGAGCGAGTATACAAAAGAGAACAGAGAACCCCGAGTGACGAGTTCGTTGAAAGACCTCAAATTCTCTAGAATCAGATTCGACATCGAAGCCATGGAACTCAACATCGCCGGTGACGAACATCAAGATCGCAGTGGTGACGACGGCAGTGGCCACGACGCTCAACCCCGGAAAAGAAAAAGTCGCCAGCGCTACGCTCGGAAAGAAATCCAGGAGCTTGAAGCTTTCTTCGATGAATGCCCTTGCCCAAACGAGGAACAAAAGATTGAATTGGGCCAGAAGCTGGGAATGAATCCTATGAGAATCCATTTTTGGTTTCAGAATAGACGTTTCAGACTAGGTGTCCAACACAGGCGTAAGGAGATCACGGCCCTAAAAGAGCAGAACCAAAACCTTCAAATGGAAAACATGTGGTATGAGAAAATTCTCAGTACTATTACCTGCCCTGACTGCGGTGGCCCTACCACCCTCAGTAAATTGTTCCCCAGTAAGCCTTCTACGAAGATGGAAGGTGCTCATTTATCCCCCTGCTCCCTTGAGCCATCTCCGGTACAATCAGATCCTGCTAATGGCGTGCATGAGCAGATCGATCCTACAGAAATTATACCAGTGTCTTCGGAGGAAGAAGATACGTGTCGTTATGATCGGAGTCACCTCATCGAAGCCCATGAATCTCCTCCACAACAGCTTCCGGTAAGATCAGATACGGTTCAAGAGGAGTTAGAGGTTAGTCGGCAGGCTATCTACGCCACTCTGGACGACGAGAAGAAGAAATTCACTTGGCCCCCGGAGCTTCATCTCAAGTTCTTGGACGCAGTTCGACAGATAGGACTCGACTTCATAGGTCCGACAAGCATACTTAGGGTCATGAACGTACCGGGACTTACCAAGCAATTAGTCGCGAATCACCTTGGTTGCTACAGAAGGGCGTTAGGACAGCGTTATGCAGAACTGAATCCGAGCAATAGACTCGGCTGCGAACCCAGCACCCTTATGACAAATGAGGCCCGGTCGAATCTGGACGACTATTGGGGATTTGATCAGGATATCCTCGTGAGTCATTTCAATATTCCTCAAGAACACGCATCACAAGTGCAACGAGTAAGCACTCCTCCGTCCGAGCAGCAGCTAGTCAGTGTTCATCCTGTCGCAGATCAGCCCACCACGCCCAGTGCTCAAGGGTTTGCCCAATCAGAGCATATGGCTTCAGATGATCTAATGGGAGAAAGCTTGGAGCACTCTTATTTCCCTAATCCCCAAGTGGGAGATGCTTGTGGTAGTCAATCGATCAAATCTCCTCTTATAATCCCAGACAAAGATGGAGGTTCCAGTTCGAAGAACCCGTCGGGCGATGCAGCTCAACCTACACATCAATCGTTCGAGGGGTCGGATGATTTCTTCGATGAAGGACTTGATACCTGGTTCGATCAGTTGGAAGCTATTAAAGGTTGGCAACCATGATCTGCACTTGGTAATGGCACACCTAAGCTGAGGCCAGACTGGTTAGTCATTGGACATGCCCCAAGAAAGAAAGGGATGTACGCGAGAAGGATGTATCTCCTATTGTAAAGTTCTCATCGGTGCATGCGTTTGTTTCTTCAATAGCTAGAGTTGATTCTGTATAATGTTTTTCGCAAACGTCATCTCGTGTGTATACGGTAATTCCTTGTTATTAAGTTCAAGGTAAAATCAGCCCCGACGCGTGAAGGCAGAATTGATAGCATGAGTTACTAGCAGAATGTGATCGAGCTCGAAAGTGAAAGATTACTAGCGGCCCCAAACGCAATGACCGCAAAATCAGGGGCAATCTTTAAGTTTCGAGCAACTACAAATCTATTTCTCACGAGGCATTCAGGTCAATCAAATATAAAGCGTCGGGCTGTGAGAATGATGCGTAGTCAATCTGTTGACACAGGCGAAAAAGGAGTCGCGTAGATCCGAAAGCAAAAACCTTTCTTGGCTAGTCAACAATGCAGAATGAAAGAGCATATATAAACAAACTCGCATTTATTTCATTCAGCAGGAAAGTTTACAAGTGGATCACTGAGGGGGAGCAGTAAACCCAAAATGAGTTCTGACAAGCATCACAAAAAAGCTTAACTGACTCTCCATGCTATCCATGCCTTGCTTACAACCCACACTCCGGGAATCGAGGTCTACAAGCTTGAAGAAAAGGAGACGACATTTCTCCTTAAGTTCGTTCACCTTGGTGTCATAGTACTCGAACTCAAGCTCTAAGTCATGAGCCAGTACCCTCCCGCGAGCTATATCCATGCTCAGGTCTTCAAGCCTTTCCTCCAACCAGGCACACTGGAACCTCAGCACGAAGTTGTGCTGGTCTTGCTCAAAGGCGGTGTCAAAAAGAGCCAGACGCTCCACCAAGTTGTCCCTCTCACGGACCAGCATCGAAACCTGGGCGTGGGCGTATTCAACAGCCCTTTTATGGTTATCGGCCGTCAGCATGGCCAGCATCAGGGACTCAGTTCGGTCCTGATAACGGGCTCGCACGATACCAGCCAAAGTGACCTCCCGGCTAGCAACTTTGTAAGCCTGCATGAAATTGTTAAAGAGAGTTGGGAAGATCACAAACTCCCTTTGCAGTTTCGTACCTTCAATACACGCAGTATCCAGGGCCGGAATCAGAGTACGAACTTCAACCTCAGCTTCAGGATGATTGTTTATGTAGCCATAACCCCTACCCAAGAGGTGGTAAAATCTCTCCCATTGGGTCGAAGCTTCAGGTAAGGCAACAGGCATAGAGGAGGAATCCATATGCGATGGAATGACGGAGAAGAGAGTGAGAATGTGAAGAGTGTTTGAGAGGCTGAGTCTGATAAGGCTAAAGTGTTAATCTTCTTGACATCAATCTATCACCTTATAAATGCTCGAGTACAGGGAGAAGTGGTAATAATATTTTATGTGCAGTAGAGCCAAGCGGGTTTCGTTAATGCATCCCCGATGAGTCACGAATCCACCACCGTCCTGTGATCTCGGGTTTTGCGAAACATAATGGCGCCGAAAGGTGGGCAGGCTTGTTACTCTAGAGACTGGGCCAGGGGGACAAGCGTAGTGCTCGACAAAGCGAAATCAACGCAAGAGATCTTCAGGCTCCGTTCACGTAGAAAAGAGCAAAAAAGGACAAAGTGGGAATTACGAAGCCTTGAGAAAAACGCTCGTCAAGTAGCCATCACAAAAGGATGAAGTGGGAATCTCGAAACATTGAGAAGAGCGCTCGTCGGGTAGCCATCACCTTTGATCGAAGAACGGTGATCCGGCTCCTTTAACCTCTCAGAATTTGCAGAGAAAGTGAAGATCCAAGGAGGAACAAAGAAAGCTGAGTTAACGGAAAATCAAACAGTGATATCCCAGTCAAAATGTTCAAGGGATTCTGTCATTTACTGGAAGCGCCAGACTTGGAGGTCTCCGAGCTTGAGCTGCTGGAAGAGTTTGAAGATCTCAGGACCGAACCTGACACGAGGGCCATGGAGACCGATCCTTCTAATGATGAAACCCGCGGCTTGGTTAACGAGAACAGTACCCGCGACGGTTATCAGCGTCAGAAAGGGGAATATCTCAAACGCAACACTTCAGGTCAAGTCCATAAACTCGAATTGTTTTTCAGGGAATACCCCTATCCGGACATGGAACAGAAAATCAAAATGGGCCAGGAGATAGGGTGGGAGCCTCGGAAGGTCAAGTGCTGGTTTGAAAACAAACGAACCCGGCTGAAGCAGCAACGCGATCGGCACGAGTTAGCGGTTGTAAGGGAGGAAAATGAAAAGCTTCGAATAAAAAACACTCAGTACAAAAAAGCTCTAAGCATCGCTATTTGCCTGGAGTGCGGTAACCCTGTTCCCACGGACGGAGTATTCACTGAAGAGCCAGATCTGGGGGTTTATAATGCTCATTTGTTGCAATGCCCTTCGCAACATCTTTCGGAACAGGCGGGTACCGCCGAGGATCTACAAGAGGAAACTAGTGCTATAAGGTCAAAGTCGACGCCCATTGTGGAAGGGAACATGCGTCATGACAAGTCGGGTCCGCTCGATGATGAACTCACCATCATGACCAGCCGATCTGAGACCACTAAATCCCCTCCAGAGCAACCTCCAACACGACCAGATTCCGAGAAGGGTAACCGCCAAGTTGCTGACACCACTTCGGCTAGCAAGAAAATAAGATTTCGTTGGACCCCGGAGTTTCATAGCAAATTTGTTGATGCAGTTCAACAGTTGGGGATCAGTTTTGCTTGCCCATTGCGCATACTCGAAATCATGAACGTGCCGGGACTGACTAAAAATATGGTCAAGAATCACCTTTGGCGCTACAAGAAACTACTGAGAGATGGACGAGCGTCGCTAGACCAAGATAGAGGCGGTTCAACACGACCAGATTCCACGAAGAGTAGCCGCCGAGTTGCCAACCCTACTTCGGCTAGCAAGAAAACAAGGTTTTATTGGACCTCGGAGCTTCATAGCAAATTTGTTGATGCAGTTCAACAGTTAGGGATCAGTTTGGCTCGCCCATCGCGCATACTCAAGATCATGAACATGCCGGAATTGGATAGAAATAAAGTCAGGAACCACCTTTGGTGCTACAAAAGACTACTGAGAGATGGACGAGTGGCGCTAGACCAAGAGAGAGGCAGTTCAAGTTTAAACGATGAGCATGGCTGTGATCGCAATCCTCATGAAGCAGGAAGCATCCAATCACCTCTTAACACCGATGGGACTGACAATTACACGGTCGATTGTTCAGGCATCAATCAGAGTACTCCCATGGGTTATCCCAGTACTCCTCAGGAGTATGTACCGCAATTTCAGCAAATCGGGACTCCCCAGTCTGAGCACCGACTGGCCGTTAATACTAGTCCTACAACGGATCTAACACTGGCAGGAGATGCACATACAATCTTGCGAGACGATTACGGAGATTCCGGCTCGAAGAATCAGGTGGTCCATGACGAAAATGACAAAAAGATTCCTTCTCCAGTAGTCGACAATACTCAACCTGAGTGTTAGTCGCTCGATGGTTCAGACGATCTCCTTGAAAACATCTATTCTTGGTTCGATCGGCTGAATTCCCCCCTGAGTTACCCTGGTACTCCCCAAGAGTATGTACAACAATTTCAGCAGGTATGGACTCCCCAATTTGAGCACCAACCGATCGTTAGTGTTATTCCTACGGCGAATCCAGCATCGGGTACAAACCTACTGGACAACGATGAAAATACCAACTCGAGAAGTGAGGTTGTTCATGTCGAAAGTAGTGTGAGGAACCCATCGCCAACGGTTGAGGATGCCCGACTTGGGCGTCAATGGCTTGAAATTTCAAGCGAGTCCCTCAGTGAGCAACTCGGCGTGTGGATCACGCATAAACCGAGAAACCAGGTTGTTCATGCCGAAAGTGGGAGAAGTCCGTCACCAGCAATTAAGGATGCTCAACTTGGACGACTCGAGCGGTCGGACGATCTCCTGAATGAGCAACTCAGCCTATGGGTCAAGCATTTTGGAACAAGTGCATCTTCGCAGTCGTGACCGGTACCGGCGACCGGACATCTGGTTCGAAGCTCGTGTGCTAAATCATTAGAAGGCTCAGGAGAGTGAGAGGTGAATACATCGAATGAATGTGTTACGGATTTCGTTGTAAAGTTCCCGCGGGAACATTGTAATTAACGCTGAAAATTAACCGCTTTGAGTGTCAACATTACCCTTTGAACGTCTTCGAGCCAAGGGCCATGGATTAATCACTTAATCCGTGGAGCAAATTCCATGAACGATGACTATCACCCGCGGAGCATAATGGGATCTACCCCCATTCAGCACGAAATACGTTTGGTCACGAAGCCTCCCATTTGGTAAAACGATGTATCGTTCCTAAACGATCTTCAACCGAATACCAAAGTAATGTCTCATTTCTTTCCCTTCTCAGGTGTTAAACGTGGATAAATCACCCAAGGAGCCATCTGTTCAAATAACAAAACAGACGTTGCCCAACCGGGGGCAGCTGAACCATTGATATTGCAAATATTCCAAGCATGGATAAGCGGATTTGATAGACGTGGTTCATATCAATACGCGACGTCAGAACGGGATGAGAACCAAGAGTAAAGTTGTATTGTCCCAATTTGTCTTCAATTTGGGAATATGAGTTAACACTTGCTATTTATCCTTGATAGGGACTCACCATCAAGGAGGACAAATTTTGACAACCTGTGTGCACTCGCAGGGGCACACGACCGAGGGTAAGATGTATCGTTCTAATTTTTTGAAAAATTCATGAACGAACAATAACATGTTTCTTCCGCATTTTCAGGGATCTCCAGCCGCGGGGGACAGGTAAGTATCCCTTTCCCCAATCCATTGAAAATGTTGAATAAAAAATAGAGAAGAAAAGAAAAGCTTTTAGAATCTGATGTCTAGAAAAGACATAGGATTCTAACTTCATTGGCATTCATGTTTTGAAACATGAGGTTATCTGAACATGCATTGGGCATCATAAAATCCCATTGACGGGTAAAATTTTTGGAGAAAACGAAAGAGATTTTTTCCAATCAAAAGTTGTTCAAAACTTTCAAAAGGACGTTTTCTCAAAAGACGAGAGGCAAATCCTAACACAAACACGTCCTATACACACTTAAGAGAGAAATGGAGCGGATAAGACAGCAGAATCTGGACCTACGGAAGTAGGGACCATTCGCAGCGATTACATGGGTTGGGACGACGGAGGCATTCGTTTCATATCCCCCAAACACTACAGGTGACCGTTGATAACCCCTTTGAACGGCGGTTTTCATTCTTAACCCTGTCAAGAACCACCCCACATCGGGGCAAAATGGAGGTGAGTCCAGCAGCATCAGGAGAAAATGGTTAGAAATTTTCTTGCTCGGACTAACATTAATCTTTGTGTGTTGTTTATATGGTAATCCAAGTGCCATAGGATGATGAGAAGCATTCATTTCTCTATCCCACACACCGAATCCTTTGCATAGCCAAGTTGAGCCTGCAGAATCATTTCATAAACCCGTTGGTGATCATTGCACATTCCAAGACGGATGCAGCATCACTTCAGAAACGAAGAAGTTCAAGACTTAGGGTTTGCAAAAGAATTCCTAAGTTAATGTTTAACCTTGTTAGACCTTTGATCATAGGTCTAACGCGATCCTATGAAGATGAGAAAAAGTGGGATTTCAAAAATGAATGAGAAAAATCCACGGCATCGAGAAAAAGCAAAGTGCCTGGTAAAAGCAAGGCCGATGCTCATGAAAGCTGTTTGCTTGATCCCCAGTGAAACTTGGATGAAAAAAAAAAAATTCTTAAAGGAGTCAAATAAAAAAAGCTGCTCCCCAAATGCTGCCAAGCACAGAACAAAGACATGGAGAGAGTCGGTCTCTGAATGCAACAAGGGACGCTCTCTAAAGAGCCGGTGCACACCTCAAAATCGGTTGTACACCTCAAAAACTAAAGATGCAGAAAGGAAAAGACAGGAGGTAAATCAGCAATGATCACCAATGTCAAACTCGTCATGAATTCTGGGCCAAAAACAAGCCTTTTTCGGTCCCCAATCCTACCAACATCATAACCCTGAAACAGTCTTCTCTGACTAAGACACTTGGGTTAACATACAGCTCAGCTCGAAGAAGTACGAGCAAGACTATTTCTTTCTCATTTTGCAGGGTTCTTGACTTGTAAACCCGGAGCAGATGGTGAAAACTTTCATTCAATGACCTTGACTCAAAAGTGAGTCCCCCTTGAAGACCAATATCCAAGCCCAACATTACGGTCCCGTGGAAGACCTCCCGACCGATCAAAATGTATGCGCTGCGAATGAGCCTAAAACCTAGGCACGGGTTAGTAGGGAATCGAGTGTATCCCCTATAAAAAAAACACGATCGCAAAACAGGTGAGAAGACCTCATTGTCGAGAAATATTCCAATTGATGTTTTGAACAAACTCTTTTTGGAATTTTCAAACTGTTGATCCAGATTTTCCGTGCAAGGGATTTGTGATCACATTTGCATGTTGCAAGAATGCTTTGGATAACCCCCAGCATCAAAATGCACATTTCACGATTAAAACTTAAATCATACGGTTTTGTCAAAATGGACGGCCGTGGTCTTCCCAAAGATTACTAACGTTTTCTTGGTGAAGAAAAATCTTTCAGGCCTAAACTTCTGCAGGATACCTGGAGAACCCAGCTCCCAGAATGTCGCCTCAACAGAATCAAATGAAGCTTTGTCAAAATAAAATCTTTCTCTACTTCAAAACTGAATTCCCGACAAATTTCGGGATCTTTCAAAAGAATGGGTGAGGATGAGACCCCTTTTCAAAAATCAGACAGTCTCATCGGACGTGGAGAACCCTCGTCATGAGACCACTTCTCAAAAAATCAAGCGGTCCTAGCATGACGTGGAGAACCCTCGTCCCAGGACCCCATTTTCAAAACTTAGGCAGTCTCATCGGACGTGGAGAACCCTCGTCATGAGACACCTTTTTCAAAATTCAGGAAATCTCATCGGACGTGGAGAACCCTCGTCATGAGACCCCTTTTCAAAATTCAAACAGTCTCATCGGACGTGGAGAACCCTCGTCATGAGACCCCTTTTTCAAAATTCAGGAAATCTCATCGGACGTGGAGAACTCTCGTCATGAGACCCCTTTTCAAAGTCAATCAAAGGTAGATACCGCCTGAAGGGTCAATCAAAGGTAGATACCGCCTGAAGGGTCAACACAAGGTAGATACCGCCTGAAGGGTCAACACATGGTAGATACCGCCTGAAGGGTCAACACAAGGTAGATACCGCCTGAAGGGTCAAATCAAATTTGGTAGAAACCGCCTAAAGGGTCAACACAAGGTAGATACCGCCTGAAGGATCAACTCAAGGTAGAAACCGCCTGAAGGGTCAATTAATGGTAGATACCGCCTGAAGGGTCAAACTCATGGTAGATACCGCCTGAAGGGTCAGCACAAGGTAGAAACCGCCTGAAGGGTCAAACCAAGGTAGAAACCGCCTGAAGGGTCAACTCAAGGTAGAAACCGCCTGAAGGGTCAAACCACGGTAGATACCGCCTGAAGGGTCAAATATGGTAGAAACCGCCTGAAGGATCAGCCTAATGGTCCGATCCACCATACGGATCAAAACCTTGACAAATTCCAGACACGGAAAGAGTCGTTTCCCTAGGTAAACCTTATAGTAGGTGAACCATTTCTGGTTCGATCCACCATACGGATCAAAATCCTTGGCAAATCCCAAAGTGTGGGACGCGCCTTCCTTAGGTTCCTACCAATTAGGAATCCCATAATGGTATGACCTACCATACAGGTCAGAGCTTAATCTCCCTAGGATATTCTGAATGACGAGTCCTAGGTATCTGCTTGAAAGTTGTCGCAACCGGCAGCATCTGACAGGTGAGCTTCAGGTAAGCCTCTCTCACTCCGGCCCATGTTCAAATTGTTAAAGCAAACCGGGGATTAATTTGAGCTTTCATCAAAGGGCCTTAAGCGATCCAATGTCGTAGCATTTCTTCTCTCATTTTCCCAGTTGAGTCGGTTAGAAATCAGGTGCCACCTTATCTTTGAGAGAAACCTCTAACGAGATTCCTCTCAAAGAGGGGCAGCTGTTGACACCTGATTTTTGACCATTTATTATTGTGATTTTTATTCTTTAAAATTAATTAAAAATATCAAAAAAGGTCATAAAATCACAAAATCAACTTTGGAAGCTTTGGTTTAACCTTAGGAACCAATTTTGAACAAAAAATATTTTTCGGTATTTTTAATATTTTTCGAGTTTATTTAATTATAAAAATACCCAAAAAATCAAAAAATACCATTCGTGGTCAGAAATATACCCAAAAATATTCGATAATTTTGTTTTAATTTCCTCTTCAAGTGTGTCACTTTAAATCTAAAAAATTCGGCTCGGGTCACTATGTTACTTCACAAACATAAACCCGAACCGAGCCTAAAAAAAATCATTTTCGAGTCTTTTAGTTTTCAATTCTCACTTTTTATAAGCTATGACATTGGATTCTAAAGTCTTAAAGTGCAATTAGGTCAATTTGCCCTCCAATTGTTAGTGCTTTTTTTAACACCTTTGTTAGTGCTTTTTTTTAGCATTTTTGTATTGTGAGTGCTATTGTTAGTGTTATTTTTAAATAGCATTTTTGTATTATAAATTGTGAGTGCTATTGTTAGTGCTATTTTTAAATGACATTTATTTATCATAAATTGTGAGTGCTATTGTTAGTGCTATTTTTAAATGACATTTATTTATCATAAATTGTGAGTGCTATTATTAGATAGAATTTATAATTGTTAGTGCTATTTTTAAATAGCATTTTTGTATTATAAATTGTGAGTGCTATTGTTAGTGCTATTTTTAAATAGCATTTTTGTATTATAAATTGTGAGTGCTATTGTTAGTGCTATTTTTAAATGTCATTTATTTGTGAGTGCTATTATTAGATAGAATTTATAATTGTTAGTGCTATTTTTAAATAGCATTTTTGTATTATAAATTGTGAGTGCTATTGTTAGTGCTATTTTTAAATAGCATTTTTGTATTATAAATTGTGAGTGCTATTGTTAGTGCTATTTTTAAATGTCATTTATTTGTGAGTGCTATTTTTAGATAGAATTTATAATTGTTAGTGTTATTTTTAAATACAATTTATTTGAAGGTATTTTTGGCTATAAAAGGATGGCAAGAGTTTTGAGGTTGGGAAGGAGAGACATTTTGTAGAGTGTGCAAATTTTTGAGAGCTTAGAGAGAAGAACACAAACACTCTCTATATTCTCATAATCTTGAGTGAGCAAAATATGCTAAGTTCGGAATATTGATTCCGCATATTGCTAGCACAATTGTTGTGGAGTTATTAGTCGTCTCCCCGTTCGTCAATTGGTGGTGCGTCCGAACTAGATGCCTAACACTTGTGGAGGCTGAGATCGAAGAACATCGAACCGACACCTCCGTTCAAGCACGCTACGAGAGGTAATCCATTTACTCCCTTTGAGGCTTTGTGATTTTTTTTCGATTGAAATGCACGAAGTACGCCTCTGGAGATACATGTATGGGTTGTTATTTATTTCCGCTACGTGTTACGTGGATCCCAACAGTGGTATCAGAGCCGATCCTTAGGTGTTTTCGTGCATTTAATTGATTTTTTGCAATTTTTGCAATACTATGGCCAATATGTATTAACGAATTGTTCGTCTTACATGGCTAATGGAGGTTGATTATTTTATATGATAAATTAATCAACGTAGCAAAAATTGAGACTAAATCAATTTTGAATCGAAAATTTATGGCTATCTTATTTTACGTAAAAATTCTGAATATGATTCAACGTAGAATTTTTATTGTGCCTTCCTAAGTTTTAAATTGTGAATTTATTACTTACGTGGAAGGGTGGTGATCATGGAAAAATCCCTAATCAATGTGATTAATGTATGTATGAATGTATGGTGATTATTTATATATTTGGGGTTGTAATTATTAAATGGAGGCTGCATACTCCTTTTATTTTTCATGTAATCTTTATTTTTAGCATAGTCAATTGTTGATGTAAATGCTACGAGGATTACGTGGAGGAGCCTTTTAAGTCGGCGAGCTCTTTGGGGCCCGATTCTGGAAGAGTTCAAGAAACCAAGAAGAAGAGAAGAGCGGCTCTCCGTTATTAAAATATTAAAATGATTAAATGTGGTCTCATTGGCTCGAGACCCATTAAATCATAATTCCATGATCACCACGTAGGATAGATGTTTATGTGATTGACATCTATTTTTTTTTTATGATTACGTGAGCATGTTAAACTGGTTAATGTGCAAAGTCAGACTTACCTCACCCAAAATTGCGCCTGCATGAAATCCTAGTTAGGGAAAATCACTCGCGTTAGGTACCGAAAGGGCGTTGGTAATGACATCAACGTAACCAAGTCCCCGAACTCAAAATCTCTGGTTCCGCAGAATTGATCGATCTCTCCCAATCGGTCAATAAGGTTTCCGGTCTACCCTCCAAGAAAGACCGGTGGCGACTCCAAATGCATGCACAAGTTGCACATGCCACCACGACCACACTAAGGTCGAAAGCGATCGACTGTTATCGTCGAATCCCTTTGAAAAATACTCCCGCCGCGATTTGGTATGGGCCTGGGAGGGCCCGCGCCGATCCAAGACCCGCGATCGGTAATCCATTAGCCGCGTCCGCTTTCGGACGGGTCGCGACACCCCACTATGGGGTGGTTCTTGACAGGGGTAAAGAAAGAAACCGCCGTTCAAAAGGTTATCAACGGTCACCTGTAGTGTTTATGATAGAGAAACGAATGCCTCCGTGTCTCAATCCATGTAATCACTGCGAATAACCCTTACGTCCGTAGGTCAAGGTCTTGCTATCCTTACCACTCTACTCATCTCTCAAGTGTCTTGCTAGGCTAAGGCTTCCAAAGTTGATTTTACAATTTTATGAGTTTTTGGCTATTTTAATTAATTTTAGAAATAAAAACTAGAATAATAAATGACCAAAAATCAGGTGTCAACAGCTGCCCCTCTTTGAGAGTGAGCTCGTTAGAGGTTGCTTTCAAAGAAAAAATGACACCTGAATCTTGACTGACTCAACTGGGGAAAAGAAATGCTATGACATTGGAACCTTAAGCCTTTTGATGAATGTTCAAATTAATCCCCGGTTTGCTCTTGCAATTTGAACTTGAGCTGGAGTGAGGGAGGCTTACCTGAAGCTCACCTGTCGGATGCTGCCGGTTGGGTGACCACTTTCAAGAAGATACCTAGGACTCGTCATTCAGAATATCCTAGGGAGATTAAGCTCTGATCTTGTGTTGACCCTTCAGGCGGTATCTACCAATGAGTTGACCCTTATGGCGGTTTCTACCATATTTTTGACCCTTTAGGCGGTTTCTACCTTTGTTTTGACCCTTTAGGCGGTTTCTACCTTTGTTTGACCCTTCAGGCGGTATCTACCTTTGTTTTGACCCTTCAGGCGGTATCTACCTTTGTTTGACCCTTTAGGCGGTTTCTACCTTTGTTTTGACCCTTTAGGCGGTTTCTACCTTTGTTTGACCATTTAGGCGGTTTCTACCTTTGTTTTGACCCTTTAGGCGGTTTCTACCTTTGTTTGTTTTGAAAAGGGGTCTCATGACGAGGGTTCTCCACGTCCGATGAGACTGCTTGAATTTTGAAAAGGGGTCTCATGACGAGGGTTCTCCACGTCCGATGAGACTGCTTGATTTTGTTTAAAAAGGGGTCCCGAGACGAGGGTTCTCCACGTCCGATGAGACTGCTTGAATTTTGAAAAGGGGTCTCATGACGAGGGTTCTTCACGTCCGATGAGACTGCTTGAATTTTGAAAAGGGGTCTCATGACGAGGGTTCTCCACGTCCGATGAGACTGCTTGATTTTGTTTAAAAGGGGTCCCGAGACGAGGGTTCTCCACGTCCGATGAGACTGCTTGAATTTTGAAAAGGGTCTCATGACGAGGGTTCTCCACGTCCGATGAGACTGCTTGAATTTTGAAAAGGGGTCTCATGACGAGGGTTCTCCATGTCCGATGAGACTGTTTGATTTTTTGGAAAGGGGTCCTGGGACGAGGGTTCTCCACGTCATGCTAGGACTTTTTCTTTTAAAAGGGGTTTTATTTTTTTTCAAAGATCCCGAAGTTTGTCGGGAATTCAGCTTTGAAGCAGTGAAAGATTTTATTTTGACAAAGCTTCACCTGAGTCTGTTGATGCGACATTCTGGGAGCTGAGTTCTCCAGGTATCTTGCAGAAAGTTCAAACCTGAAAGATTTTTCTTCACCAAGAAAATGTTAATAATCTTTGGGAAGACAATAATTGTCCAATTGACAGAATTTTATGACTTAAGTTTTAGTCATGAAATGTGCATTTTGATACTGGAGGTTATCCAAAGCATTCTTGCAACATGCAAATGTGATCACAAATTCCTTGCATGGAAAATCCGGATCAACAGTTTGAAAACTCCAAAGAGAGTTTGTTCAAAATATCAATTGGAATATTTCTCGACAATGAGGTCTCCTCACCTGTTTTGAGATAGTGGTTGTTATAGGGGATGCACTCAATTCCCTACTAACCTGTGCCTAGGTTTTAGGCTCATTCGCAGCGCATACATTTTGATCGGTCGGGAGGTCTTCCACGGGGCCGTAATGTTGGGCTCGGATATTGGTTTTCAAGGGGGACCCGCTTTGGAGTCGAGGCCATTGAATGAAAATCTTCACCATCTGCTCCGGGTTTACAAGTCAAGAACCCTGCAAAATGAGAAAGAAATAGTCTTGCTCGTACTTCTTCGAGCTAAGCTATATGTTGACCCAAGTGTCTTAGTCAGAGAAGACTGTTTCAGGGTTGTAACATTGGTAGGATTGGGGACCGGAAAAGGCTTGTTTTTGGCCCAGAATTTATGAGGGGATTGACATTGGTGATCATTGCAAACTTGTCACCTGTCTTTTCCATTCTGCATCTTCAATTTTTGAGGCGTGCAACCGCTTTTGAGGTGTGCACAAACTCTTTAGAGAGCGTCTCTTGTTGCGTTCAGAGAGCGACTCTCTCCATGTCTTTGTTCTGTGCTTGGCACTATTTGGGGAGCAGCCCTTTTGGATTTGACTCTTTCAGGGATTTCTTTTTTTCCCATCCGGCTTCATTATGGATCAATCAAACAACTTACACGAGCATCGGCCTTGCTTTTACCAGGCACTTTGCTTTTTCTTAATGCCGTGGATTTTTCTCATTCATTTTTGAAATCCCACTTTTTCTCATCTTCATGGGATCATGTTAGACATATAGTCTAAACATGCTTTAAATATCAGTCCGGGAATTCTCTTCGTAATCCCTGAGTCTTGAGCTCTTCCGTTTCTGAAATGATGCTGCATCCATCTTGAAATGCGCAATGATCACCAACGGGTTCATGAAACGAATTTGCAGGCTCAACTTGGCTGTGCAAAGGATATGGTGTGTGGGATAGAGAAATGAATGCTTCTCGTCATCCTATGGCATTTGGATTACCATATAAACAACACACAAAGATTGATGTTAGTCCGAGCAAGAAAATTTCTAACCATTTTCTCCTGACGCTGCTGGACTTACCTCCATTTTTCCCCGATGTGGGGTGGTTCTTGACAGGGTTAAGAATGAAAACCGCCGTTCAAAGGGGTATATCAACAGTCACCTGTAGTGTTTGGGGGATATGAAACGAATGCCTCCGTCGTCCCAACCCATGTAATCGCTGCGACTGGTCCCTATTTCCGTAGGTCCAGATTTTGCTGTCTTATCCGCTCCACTTCTCTCTCAAGTGTGCATAGGACGTGTTTGGATTTAGGCTTTGCCTCTCGTCTTTTGAGAAAACGTCCTTTTGGAAGTTTTGAACAACTTTTGATTGGAAAAATCTCTTTCGTTTTCTCCAAAAATTTTACCCGTCAATGGGATTTTATGATGCACAATGCATGTTCTTATTCATGTTCAGACAACCTCCTGTTTTAAAAACATGAAAGCCAATGAATTTTGAATTCTATGTCTTTTCTAGACATTAGATTCTGAAAGCTTTTCTTTTCTTCTCAGTTTTTATTCAACATCTTCAATGGATTGGGGAAAGGGATACTTACCTGTCCCCCGCGGCTGGAGATCCCTGAAAATATGGAAGAAACATGTTATTGTACGTTCACGCATTTTTCAAAAAATTAGAACGATACATCTTACCCTTGGTCGTGTGCCCCTACGAGTGCACACAGGTTGTGAAAATCTGTCCTCCTTGATGGTGAGTCCCTATCAAGGATAAATAACAAGTGTTAACTCATATTCCCAAATTGAAGACAAATTGGGACGATACAACTTTACTCTTGGTTCTCATCCCGTTCTGACGTCGCGTATTGATATGAACCACGTCTATCAAATCCGCTTATCCATGCTTGGAATATTTGCAATATCAATGGTTCAGCTGCCCCTGGTTGGGCAACGTCTGTTTTGTTATTTGAACAGATGGCTCCTTGAGTGATTTATCCACGTTTATCACCTGAGAAGGGAAAGAAATGAGACATTACTTTGGTATTCGGTTGAAGATCGTTTAGGAACGATACATCGTTTTACCAAATGGGAGGCTTCGTGACCAAACGTATTTCGTGCTGAATGGGGTAGATCCCATTATGCTCCGCGGGTGATAGTCATCGTTCATGGAATTTGCTCCACGGATTAAGTGATTAATCCATGGCCCTTGGCTCGAAGACGTTCAAAGGGTAATGTTGACACTCAGAGCGGTTAGTTTTCAGCGTTAATTAAAATGTTCCCGCGGGAACTTTACAACGAGATCCGTAACACATTCATTCGACGTATTCACCTCTCACTCTCCTGAGCCTTCTAATGATTTAGCACACGAGCTTCGAACCAGATGTCCGGTCGCCGGTACCGGTCACGACTGCGAAGATGCACTTGTTCCAAAATGCTTGACCCATAGGCTGAGTTGCTCATTCAGGAGATCGTCCGACCGCTCGAGTCGTTCAAGTTGAGCATCCTTAATTGCTGGTGACGGACTTCTCCCATTTTCGGCATGAACAACCTGGTTCCTCGGTTTATGCGTGATCTACGCGCCGAGTTGCTCACTGAGGGACTCACTTGAAATTTCAAGCCATTGACGCCTAAGTCGGGCATCCTCAACCGTTGGCGATGGGTTCCTCACACTACTTTCGACATGAACAACCTCACTTCTCGAGTTGGTATTTTCATCGTTGTCCAGCAGGTTTGTACCCAATGCTGGATTCGCCGTAGGAATAACACTAACGATCGGTTGGTACTCAAATTGGGGAGTCCATACCTGCTGAAATTGTTGTACATACTCTTGAGGAGTACCAGGGTAACTCAGGGGGGAATTCAGCCGATCGAACCAAGAATAGATGTTTTCAAGGAGATCGTCTGAACCATCGAGCGACTGACACTCAGGTTGAGTATTGTCGACTACTGGAGAAGGAATCTTTTCGCCATTTTCGTCATGGACCACCTGATTCTTCGAGCCGGAATCTCCGTAATCGTCTCGCAAGATTGTACGTGCATCTCCTGCCAATGTTAGATCCGCTGTAGGACTAGCATTAACGGCCAGTCGGTGCTCAGACTGGGGAGTCCCGATTTGCTGAAATTGCGGTACATACTCCTGAGGAGTACTAGGATAACCCAGGGGAGTACTCTGATTGATGCCTGAACAATCGACCATGTAATTGTCAGTCCCATCGGTGTTAAGAGGTGATTGGATGCTTCCTGCTTCATGAGGATTGCGATCACAGCCATGCTCATCGTTTCAACTTGAACTGCCTTTATCTTGGTCTAGCGCCACTCGTCCATCTCTCAGTAGTCTTTTGTAGCACCAAAGGTGGTTCCTGACTTTATTTCTATCCAGTTCCGGCATGTTCATGATCTCGAGTATGCGCGATGGGCGAGCCAAACTGATCCCTAACTGTTGAACTGCATCAACAAATTTGCTATGAAGCTCCGAGGTCCAATAAAACCTTGTTTTCTTGCTAGGCGAAGTAGGGTTGGCAACTCGGCGGCTACTCTTCGCTGAATCTGGTCGTGTTGAACCGCCTCTATCTTGGTCTAGCGACGCTCGTCCATCTCTCAATAGTTTCTTGTAGCGCCAAAGGTGATTCTTGACCATATTTTTAGTTAGTCCCGGCACGTTCATGATTTCGAGTATGCGCGATGGGCAAGCAAAACTGATCCCCAACTGTTGAACTGCATCAACAAATTTGCTATGAAACTCCGGGGTCCAACGAAATCTTATTTTCTTGCTAGCCGAAGTGGTGTCAGCAACTTGGCGGTTACTCTTCTCGGAATCTGGTCGTGTTGGAGGTTGCTCTGGAGGGGATTTAGTGGTCTCAGATCGGCTGGTCATGATGGTGAGTTCATCATTGAGCGGACCCGACTTGTCATGACGCATGTTCCCTTCCACAATGGGCGTAGACTTTGACCTTATAGCACTAGTTTCCTGTTGTAGATCCTCGGCGGTACCCGCCTGTTCCGAAAGATGCTGCGAAGGGCATTGCAACAAATGAGCATTATAAACCCCCAGATCTGGCTCTTCAGTGAATACTCCGTCCGTGGGAACAGGGTTACCGCACTCAAGGCAAATAGCGATGCTTAGAGCTTTTTTGTACTGAATGTTTTTTATTCGAAGCTTTTCATTTTCCTCCCTCACAATCGCTAACTCGTGCCGATCGTGTTGCTGCTTCAGCCGGGTTCGTTTGTTTTCAAACCAACACTTGACCTTCCGAGGCTCCCACCCTATCTCCTGGCCCATTTTGATTTTCTGTTCCATGTCCGGATAGGGGTATTCCCTGAAAAACAATTCGAGTTTATGGACTTGACCTGAAGTGTTGCGTTGGAGACATTCCCCTTTCTGACGCTGATCACCGTCGCGGGTACTGTTCTCGTTAACCAAGCCGCGGGTTTCATCATTAGAAGGATCGGTCTCCATGGCCCTCGTGTCAGGTTCGGTCCTGAGATCTTCAAATTCTTCCAGCAGCTCAAGCTCGGAGACCTCCAAGTCTGGCGCTTCCAGTAAATGACAGAATCCCTTGAACATTTTGACCGGAATATCACTGCTTGATTTTCCGTTAACTCAGCTTTCTTTGTTCCTCCTTGGATCCTCACTTTCTCTGCAAATTCTGAAAGGTTAAAGGAGCCAGATCACCGTTCTTTGATCAAAGGTGATGGCTACCCGACGAGCGCTCTTCTCAATGTTTCAAGATTCCCACTTCGTCCTTTTGTGATGGCTACCTGACGAGCGCTCTTCTCAAGGCTTCGTAATTCCCACTTCGTCTTTTGTGATGGCTACCTGACGAGCGTTCTTCTCAAGGCTTCGTAATTCCCACTTTGTCCTTTTTTGCTCTTTTCTACGTGAACGGAGCCTGAAGATCTCTTGCGTTGATTTCGCTTTGTCGAGCACTACGCTTGTCCCCCTGGCCCAGTCTCTAGAGTAACAAGCCTTCCCACCTTTCGGCGCCATTATGTTTCGTAAAACCCGAGATCACAGGACGGTGGTGGATTCGTGACTCATCGGGGATGCATTAACGAAACCCGCTTGGCTCTACTGCACATAAAATATTATTACCACTTCTCCCTGTTTACTCGAGCATTTATAAGGTGATAGATTGATGTCAAGAAGATTAACACTTTAGCCTTATCAGACTCAGCCTCTCAAACACTCTTCACATTCCCACTCTCCTCTCCGTCATTCCATCGCATATGGATTCCTCCTCTGTGCCTGTTGCCTTAGCTGAAACTTCGACCCAATGGGAGAGATTTTACCACCTCTTGGGTAGAGGTTATGGCTACATAAACAATCATCCTGAAGCTGCGGTTGAAGTTCGTACTCTGATTCCGGCCCTGGATACTGTGTGTATTGAAGGTACGAAACTGCAAAGGGAGTTTGTGATCTTCCCCACTCTCTTCAACAATTTCCTGCAGGCTTATGAAGTTGCTAGCCGGGAGGTCACTTTGGCTGGTATCGTGCGAGCCCGTTATCAGGACCGAGCTGAGTCCCTGATGTTGGCCATGCTGACGGCCGATAACCATAAAAGGGCTGTTGAATACGCCCACGCCCAGGTTTCGATGCTGGTCCGTGAGAGGGACAACTTGGTGGAGCGTCTGGCTCTTTTTGACACCGCCTTTGAGCAAGACCGGCACAACCTCGTGCTGAGGTTCCAGTGTGCCTGGTTGGAGGAAAGGCTTGAAGACCTGAGCATGGATATAGCTCGCGGGAGGGTGTTGGCTCAGGACTTAGAGCTTGAGTTCGAGTACTATGAGACCAAGGTGAACGAACTTAAGGAGAAATGTCGTCTCCTTTTCTTCAAGCTTGTAGACCTCGATTCCCAGAGTGTGGGTTGTAAGCAAGGCATGGATAGCATGGAGAGTCAGTTAAGCTTTTTTGTGATGCTTGTCAGAACTCATTTTGGGTTTACTGTTCCCCCTCAGTGATCCACTTGTAAACTTTCCCGCTGAATGAAATAAATGCGAGTTTGTTTATATACGCTCTTTCATTCTGCATTGTTGACTAGCCAAGAAAGGTTTTTGCTTTCGGATCTACGCGACTCCTTTTCCGCATGTGTCAACAGCTTGACTACGCATCATTCTCATAGCTCGACGCTTTATATTTGATTGACTTGAATGCCTCGTGAGAAATAGATTTGTAGTTGCTCGAAACTTAAATATTGCCCCTGATTTTGTGGTCATAGCGTTTGGGGCCGCTAGCAATCTTTCATTTTCGAGCTCGATCACATTCTGCTAGTAACTCATGCCATCAATTCTGCCTTCACGCGTCGGGGCTGATTTTACCTTGAACTTAATAACAAGGAATTACCGTATACACGCGAGATGACGTTCGCAGAAAACATTATGCAAAATCAACTCTAGCTATTGAAGAAACAAACGCATGCACCGATGAGGACTTTACAATAGGAGAGACATCCTTCTCGCGTACATCCCCTTCTTTCTTTGGGCATGTGCAATGACCAACCAATTTGGCCTTGGCTTAGGTGTGCCATTACCAACTGCAGATCATGGTTGCCAACCTTTAATAGCTTCTAACTGATCGAACCAGGTATCAAGTCCTTCATCGAAGAAATCACCCAACCCCTCGAACGATTGATGTGTAGGTTGAGCTGCATCGCCCGACGGGTTCTTCGAACTGGAACCTCCATCTTTGTCTGGGATTATAAGAGGAGATTTGATCGATTGACTACCACAAGCATCTCCCACTTGGGGATTAGGGAAATAAGAATGCTCCAAGCATTCTCCCATTAAATCATCTGAAGCCACATGCTCTGATTGGGCAAACCCTTGAGCACTGGGCGTGGTGGGCTGATCTGCAACAGGATGAACACTGACTAGCTGCTGCTCGGACGGAGGAGTGCTTACTCGTTGCACTTGTGATGCGTGTTCTTGAGGAATATTGAAATGACTCGCGAGGATATCCTGATCAAATCCCCAATAGTCGTCCAGATTCGACCGGGCCTCATTTGTCATAAGGGTGCTGGGTTCGCAGCCGAATCTATTGCTCGGATTCAGTTCCGCATAACGTTGTCCTAACGCCCTTCTGTAGCAACCAAGGTGATTCGCGACTAATTGCTTGGTAAGTCCTGGTACGTTCATGACCCTAAGTATGCTTGTCGGACCTATGAAGTCGAGTCCTATCTGTCGAACTGCGTCCAAGAACTTGAGATGAAGCTCCGGGGGCCAAGTGAATTTCTTCTTCTCGTCGTCCAGAGTGGCGTTGATAGCCTGCCGACTAACCTCTAACTCCTCTTTGTCGCGACCCGTCCGGAAGCGGACGCGACTAATGGATTACCGATCACGGGTCTTGGATCGGTGCGAGCCCTCCCAGGCCCATACCAAATCACGGCGGGAGTATTTTTCAAAGGGATTCGACGATAACAGTCGATCGCTTTCAACCTTAGTGTGGTCGTGGTGGCATGTGCAACTTGTGCATGCATTTGGAGTCGCCACCGGTCTTTCTTGGAGGGTAGACCGGAAACCTTACTGATCGATTGGGAGAGATCGATCAGTTCTACGGAACCAGAGATTTTGGGTTCGGGGACTTGGTTACGCTGGTGTCGTTACCAACGCCCTTTCGGTACCTAATGCGAGTGATTTTCCTAACTAGGATTTCATGCAGGCACAATTTTGGGTGAGGTAAGTCTGACTTTGCACATTAACCAGTTTAACATGCTCACGTAATCATAATAAATAAATAGATGTCAATCACATAAATATCTATCCTACGTGGTGATCATGGAATTATGATTTAATGGGTCTCGAGCCAATGAGACCACATTTAATCATTTTAATATTTTAATAACGGAGAGCCGCTCTTCGCTTCTTCTTGGTTTCTTGAACTCTTCAAGAATTGGGCCCCAAAGAGCTCGCCGATTTAAAAGGCTCCTCCACGTAATCCTCGTAGCATTTACATCAACAATTGACTATGCTAAAAATAAAGATTACATGAAAAATAAAAGGAGTACGCAGCCTCCATTTAATAATTACAACCCCAAATATATAAATAATCATCATACATTCATATATACATCAATCACATTGATTAGGGATTTTTCCATGATCACCACCCTTTCCCGTAAGTAATAAATTCACAATTTAAAACTTAGGAAGGCACAATAAAAATTCTACGTTGAATCATATTCAGAATTTTTACGTAAAATAAGATAGCCATAAATTTTCGATTCAAAATTGATTTAGTCTCAATTTTTGCTACGTTGATTAATTTATCATATAAAATAATCAATCTCCATTAGCCATGTAAGACGAACAATTTGTTAATACATATTGGCCATAGTATTGCAAAAATTGCAAAAAATCAATTAAATGCACGAAAACACCTAAGGATTGGCTCTGATACCACTGTTGGGATCCACGTAACACGTAGCGGAAATAAATAACAACCCACACATGTATCTCCAGAGGCGTACTTCGTGCATTTCAATCGAAAAAAATCACAAAGTCTCAAAGGGAGTAAATAGATTACCTCTCGTAGCGTGCTTGAACGGAGGTGTCGGTTCGATGTTCTTCGATCTCAGCCTCCACAAGTGTTAGGCATCTAGTTCGGACGCACCACCAATTGACGAACGGGGAGACGACTAATAACTCCACAATAATTGTGCTAGCAATATGCGGAATCAATATTCCGAACTTAGTATATTTTGCTCACTCAAGATTATGAGAATATAGAGAGTGTTTGTGTTCTTCTCTCTAAGCTCTCAAAAATTTGCACACTCTACAAAATGTCTCTCTCCTCCAACCTCAAAACTCTTGCCATCCTTTTATAGCCAAAAATACCTTCCAATAAATTGTATTTAAAAATAGCACTAACAATTATAAATTCTATCTAAAAATAGCACTCACAAATAAATGACATTTAAAAATAGCACTAACAATAGCACTCACAATTTATAATACAAAAATGCTATTTAAAAATAGCACTAACAATAGCACTCACAATTTATAATACAAAAATGCTATTTAAAAATAGCACTAACAATTATAAATTCTATCTAATAATAGCACTCACAATTTATGATAAATAAATACCATTTAAAAATAGCACTAACAATAGCACTCACAATTTATGATAAATAAATGTCATTTAAAAATAGCACTAACAATAGCACTCACAATTTATAATACAAAAAATGCTATTTAAAAATAGCACTAGCAATAGCACTCACAATACAAAAATGCTAAAACAAAAAGGCACTAACAAAGGTGTTAAAAATAATAACCATTATTATTATTACAAGAGTTAAAGAGGTTACCAAACAGTACAAATATGCATAACGTATAAATACGTATGACGTATAAATACATAGAGCATACGTATACATCCGTGAAACCGGGGACTAATTGAAAGAAAAATGTGCAATTAAGCCCTTTTGGTAAAAATTGATTAAATTGGAGGGCAAATTGACCTAATTGCACTTTAAGACTTTAGAATCCAATGTCATAGCTTATAAAAAGTGAGAATTGAAAACTAAAAGACTCGAAAATGATTTTTTTTAGGCTCGGTTCGGGTTTATGTTTGTGAAGGAACATAGTGACCCGAGCCGAATTTTTGAGATTTAAAGTGACACACTTGAAGAGGAAATTAAAACAAAATTATCTAATATTTTTGGGTATTTTTCTGACCACGAATGGTATTTTTCTGATTTTTTGGGTATTTTTATAATTAAATAAACTCAAAAAATATTAAAAATACCGAAAAATATTTTTTGTTCAAAATTGGTTCCTAAGGTTAAACCAAGGCTTCCAAAGTTGATTTTGTGATTTTATTACCTTTTTTGATATTTTTAATTAATTTTAAAGAATAAAAATCACAATAATAAATGGTAAAAAAATCAGGTGTCAACAGCTGCCCCTCTTTGAGAGGAATCTCGTTAGAGGTTTCTCTCAAAGATAAGGTGGCACCTGATTCCTAACCGACTCAATTGGGAAAATAAGAGAAGAAATGTTATGACATCGGATCCTTAAGCCTATTGATAAAAGCTCAAATCAATCCCCGGTTTGCTCTAACAATTTGAACATGGGCCGGAGTGAGAGAGGCTTACCTGAAGCTCACCTGTCGGATGCTGCCGGTTGCGACGACTTTCAAGAAGATGCCTAGGACTCGTCATTCAGAATATCCTAGGGAGATTAAGCTCTGACCTGTATGGTAGGTCATACCATGATGGGATTCCTAACTTATAGGAGCCTAAGGAAGGCGCATCCCACGCTTTGGGATTTGCCAAGGATTTTGATCCGTATGGTGGATCAGACCTTTGTGTTGATCCTTACTGCGATATTTATCAATGAGTTGACCCTTATGCGGTTTCTACCAATGAATTGACCCTTATGGCGGTTTCTACCATATGTGACCCTTCAGGCGGTTTCTACCATTAATGTGATCCCTCAGGCGGTTTCTACCTTGGTTTGACCATTCAGGCGGTTTCTACCTTGAGTTGACCCTTCAGGCGGTTTCTACCTTTGATTTGACCCTTCAGGCGGTTTCTACCTTGTGTTGACCCTTCAGGCGGTATCTACCATCATTTGACCCTTCAGGCGGTATCTACCTTATTTTGACCCTTCAGGCGGTATCTACCTTCATTTGACCCTTCAGGCGGTATCTACCTTTGTTTTGACCCTTCAGGCGGTTTCTACCTTGAGTTGACCCTTCAGGCGGTTTCTACCTTTGATTTGACCCTTCAGGCGGTTTCTACCTTGTGTTGACCCTTCAGGCGGTATCTACCATGGTTTTGACCCTTCAGGCGGTGTCTACCATCAGTTTTGACTTTGAAAAGGGGTCTCATGACGAGGGTTCTCCACGTCCGATGAGACTGCCTAAATTATTAAAAGGGGTCTCATGACGAGGGTTCTTCACGTCCTATGAGACTGCCTAAATTATGAAAAGGGGTCTCATGACGAGGGTTCTCCACGTCCGATGAGACTGTCTGATTTTTGAAAAGGGGTCTCATGACGAGGGTTCTCCACGTCCGATGAGACTGCCTAAATTATGAAAAGGGATCTCATGGCGAGGGTTCTCCACGTCCGATGAGACTGTCTGATTTTTGAAAATGGGTCTCATGACGAGGGTTCTCCACGTCCGATGAGACTGTTTAAATTATGAAAAGGGGTCTCATGACGAGGGTTCTCCACGTCCGGTGAGACTGTCTGATTTTTGAAAAGGGGTCTCATGACGAGGGTTCTCCACGTCCGATGAGACTGCCTAAATTATGAAAAGGGGTCTCATGACGAGGGTTCTCCACGTCCGATGAGACTGTTTGATATTTTGAAAATGGGTCCTGGGACGAGGGTTCTCCACGTCTGATAGGACTTTTCTTTTAAAAGGGTTTTTCTTCCCCTCTTTTTTAGAGACCCCGAAGTTTGTCGGGAATTCAGTTTTTGAAGCAGTGAAAGATTTTATTTTGACAAAGCTTCACTTGAGTCTGTTGAGGCGACATTCTGGGAGCTGGGTTCTCCAGGTATCCTGCAGAAATTTGAGCCTGAAATATTTTTCTTCACCAAGAAAACGTTAGTAATCTTTGGGAAGACCACGGCTGTCCATTTGACAAAATCGTATGATTTAAGTTTTAATCATGAAATGTGCATTTTGATGCTGGAGGTCATCCAAAGCATTCTTGCAACATGCAAATGTGATCACAAGTCCCTTGCACGGAAAATCTGGATCAACAGTTTGAAAATTCCAAAAAGAGTTTGTTCAAAACGTCAATTGGAATATTTCTCGACAAGGAGGTCTTCTCACCTGTTTTGAGATGTGGTTTTTATAGGGGATGCACTCAATTCCCTACTAACCTGTGCCTAGGTTTTAGGCTCATTCGCAGCGCATACATTTTGATCGGTCGGGAGGTCTTCCACGGGACCGTAATGTTAGGCTTGGATATTGGCTTTCAAGGGGGACTCGCTTTGGAGTCGAGGCCATTGAATGAAAGTCTTCACCATCTGCTCCGGGTTTACAAGTCAAGAACCCTGCAAAATGAGAAAGAAATAGTCTTGCTCGTACTTCTTCGAGCTAAGCTATATGTTAACCCAAGTATCTTAGTCAGAGAAGACTGTTTCGGGGTTGTAACATTGGTAGGATTGGGGACCGAAAAAGGCTTGTTTTTGGCCCAGAAATTACGAAGGGTTTGACATTGGTGATCATTGCAAATTTACCACCTGCTTTTTCCTCTCTGCACCTTCAGTTGTTGAGGTGCGCAACCGATTTTGAGGTGTGCACCAGCTCTTTAGAGAGTGTCTCTGGCTGCATTAAGAGATTGACAACTCTGTCTGCGTCTCTGCTCCACGCTTGACACCATTTGGTGAGTAGTCTTTTTGATCTGACTCCATTAGGGATTTCCTCTTTTCCCATCCGGCTTCATTGCGGATCAATCAAACAATTTACACGAGCATCGGCCTTGCTTTTACCAGGCACTTTGCTTTTTCTCGATGCTAGGGATTTATTATTACTATTATTTTTTTGAAATCCCGGTTTTTCTCATCCTCGATGGGATCATGTCATACATATGTCTGAAAGTCTAAACATGCTTTAAATATCAGCCCGGGAATCTTCTTCGTAATCCCTGAGTCTTGAACTCTTCCATTTTTGAAGGGGTGCTGCATCCGTTTTGGAATGATCACCAATGGGTTCATGAAATGAATTTGCAGGCTCAAGTTGGCTGTGCAAAGGATTCAATGTGTGTGATAGAGAAATGAATGCTTCTCGTCATCCTATGGCACTTGGATTACCATATAAACAACACACAAAGATTAATGTTAATCCGAGCAAGAAAATTTCTGACCATTTTCTCCTGATGCCGCTGGACTCACCTCCATTTTGCCCCGATGTGGGGTGGTTCTTGACAGGGTTAAGAATGAAAACCGCCGTTCGAAGGGGTTATCAACGGTCACCTGTAGTGTTTGGGGATAAAAAACGAATGCCTCCGTCGTCCCAATCCATGTAATCGCTACGAATGGTCCCTACTTCCGTAGGTCCAGATTTTGCTATCTGATCTGCTCCACTCATCTCTCCAGTGTGTGTGGGACGTGTTTGGACTAGGCTTTGCCTCTTGTCTTTTGAGAAAACGTCCTTTTGAAAGTTTTGAACAATTTTTTATTGGAAAAATCTCTTTCATTTTCTCCAAAAATTTTACCCGTCAAAGGGGATTTTATGATGCCCCATGCATGTTCTTATTCATGTTCAGACAACCTCCTGTTTCAAAACATGAATGCCAATGAAATTTGAGTTCTATGTCTTTTCTAGACATTAGACTCTGAGAGCTTTTCTTTTCTTCTCTATTTTTTACTCAACATCTTCAAGGGATTTGGGAGAGGGATACTTACCTGTCCCTCGCGGCTGGAGATCCCTGAAAATGTAGAAGAAACATGTTATTGTTCGTTCATGAATTTTTCAAAAAAATTAGAACGATACATCTTACCCTTAGTCATGTATTCCAACGGGTAATACATGGGATGTGAAAACCTGTTTCTCCTTGATGGTGATCCCCTGTCAAAGACGGGATTAGGCGTCAGTTTGCGTTCTAAAATTCCAGGAAAATTGGAACGATACAGCCTTGTTCATGTTTTGTGTTTCCATTTGAACACAAACGTGCGGCTTGCAGAAGTTGGCCATCCATCTTGTGGCCTTGATCCCTCCGTTTGGTTGGCGATGAATCATTTTCCAGGATTTGCCCCAGAGGAGATCCATTTGTGTTTTTGGACGCATTCCAGCGCCACTCTTCAGAGTTCCTTTTATTCAATGAAAAAGGAAATTGTTATCGGAATGCATGTCGAAGCATGAAGTGTGGAAGCGATACTTTTTACCCTCCACTCGATCTTATAATCAAAGACCATTTTTTGGAATCCTGACTTCCAAGGCCAATGATTCTATTCGCCTCCCTATCAGCGAGCTCTTTTCTTTTGAGGCTTTCGGCGCCAACGACTTCCTGTTAAATGAGAAAAACTCATGTTAAGCCCGTGATCTTCGAAGATCAAATTGGAACGATACAAAGTTACCGTTCGCCCAAATTCGTATCTTGGGGTTTGATTCTGATGCGGACGACTCTGCTATTTGACTTTGCCGGAGAAGACACATCTTTCTTTGTCCAGCGCAAAATTAATTCACTTGCCCCAGTTAGGCATGATTTATCACAGCTAGGTGACGTTTGTCTTGCTGTTTGTCATCTCTGGATTCGATGACCCTGGTCTGATGCGCTTTCATGGGGGATCATGAGAGTTTGCCCCCGGTTTGGCTCCTCAAAGCAAATGAGGGGAACCTGCTCCCATTGATTTTTGCAGATTCTGATCATCCATCTCGATTGTCAGAGTCCTTGATCAATTTTATCTGTCTCAAGACAGCTTGATATTCTTGGGATTTGTCATGTGGCGGTTGGGTGATTCTCTCGATCACAGTCGCCATTTGAGGTATTTGATGTTCCCTGTTTGTTATTTGAAAGCATTACATCCTGCGTCCTCTGCTCTTGATCATCATCTGAGAGGAAAAAGAACGGAAGCATTATTCCCATATCAAGAAAATAATCATTTTGGAATGATACGTCCTTTTACACTTGATTTGCACTCCGTTTTGCATATTGATATGAACAACATCTATCAAATTCATCCATCCGTGCTTGAAGGTATTTGCGACGCCTACGGTTCATTCGCCCCAGCTGGGCGACGTCTGTTTTGTCACTTGAATGCATGAGCTTTTGGGTGCATTGTCTCTTTTATCACCTGAGATAAAAAAAAATGGAGAAAAACTTATCCCCAGATCTGATTAAAAATCAATTAGGAACGATACGTCCTTTCACCAAACGAGTGGTTCTGCGGCCAAATGTATTTTGCACTGAAGGGACGAATTCCACTATGCTCCACGGGTTTGGGGAATTTGCCCCCATTTTCGATAGAAATGAGCCTTATCAAGATGTATACAATACAAATAGATCCCTAATACAATCAATCTAAGGGACGAGATATAGAGGATCTCAGCAAAATTAATCTTATACAAGAGAACTAAGAATGTCAAATCAATCAAAGGAATGTGGTCCAAACACTTGGAGATGCCCCAGTTCCAGTCTTCGAGATGTGACTCCAGGATCATCGATTTTTTTTTTTTAGGTGGTTTTAGATATACCAACCATCTAAAGACATGCACATGAGACAAGTGAGGATAAAACTTCTAAAAATCAAAGGATTTGGCACCTAAGGTCAAGGTTCCCACCTCGAGTTCTAGAAAGAGCAGATTCCATTGCACAACTAGCGTTGCATTGGGGCTCGATCCATAGTTCGAAATGAGCGGAATTGAAAAGTGGATTACCCCGTGTCTTTCCTCGCGGAGATTCCATTTTCAATCCCTTCTATTGTTTTCCTATAGGCGGCGCCCGGGGTTTTAGGCGCGGTTGTGTGTATTTTCGGTGTCGTGCTAAAGCGATAAACATGCATCTTATTTAACAATCACTGCTTCAATATAAAACATATACACAATCATTCATTACTACGCCAACCTGCATAAGACAATGTTAATCACAGACTACCACACTTATCACTCCAATCTGCAAAAACATATAACACCTATCATGAGCGGACTTACCTCACCTTCACGAGCGCCTGCATAATTAGAAAAATCACTCAGCGTTTTAATTACGGCCTAAGTCCACTTGAGGTCTAGAATCACATGTTCTAGAGCAAGTCCCCAGCGGAGTCGCCAGCTGTCGCGACCCGTCCGGAAGCGGACGCGGCTAATGGATTACCGATCACGGGTCTTGGATCGGTGCGAGCCCTCCCAGGCCCATACCAAATCACGGCGGGAGTATTTTTCAAAGGGATTCGACGATAACAGTCGATCGCTTTCAACCTTAGTGTGGTCGTGGTGGCATGTGCAACTTGTGCATGCATTTGGAGTCGCCACCGGTCTTTCTTGGAGGGTAGACCGGAAACCTTACTGATCGATTGGGAGAGATCGATCAGTTCTACGGAACCAGAGATTTTGGGTTCGGGGACTTGGTTACGCTGGTGTCGTTACCAACGCCCTTTCGGTACCTAATGCGAGTGATTTTCCTAACTAGGATTTCATGCAGGCACAATTTTGGGTGAGGTAAGTCTGACTTTGCACATTAACCAGTTTAACATGCTCACGTAATCATAATAAATAAATAGATGTCAATCACATAAATATCTATCCTACGTGGTGATCATGGAATTATGATTTAATGGGTCTCGAGCCAATGAGACCACATTTAATCATTTTAATATTTTAATAACGGAGAGCCGCTCTTCGCTTCTTCTTGGTTTCTTGAACTCTTCAAGAATTGGGCCCCAAAGAGCTCGCCGACTTAAAAGGCTCCTCCACGTAATCCTCGTAGCATTTACATCAACAATTGAATATGCTAAAAATAAAGATTACATGAAAAATAAAAGGAGTACGCAGCCTCCATTTAATAATTACAACCCCAAATATATAAATAATCATCATACATTCATATATACATCAATCACATTGATTAGGGATTTTTCCATGATCACCACCCTTTCCCGTAAGTAATAAATTCACAATTTAAAACTTAGGAAGGCACAATAAAAATTCTACGTTGAATCATATTCAGAATTTTTACGTAAAATAAGATAGCCATAAATTTTCGATTCAAAATTGATTTAGTCTCAATTTTTGCTACGTTGATTAATTTATCATATAAAATAATCAATCTCCATTAGCCATGTAAGACGAACAATTCGTTAATACATATTGGCCATAGTATTGCAAAAATTGCAAAAAATCAATTAAATGCACGAAAACACCTAAGGAGTGGCTCTGATACCACTGTTGGGATCCACGTAACACGTAGCGGAAATAAATAACAACCCACACATGTATCTCCAGAGGCGTACTTCGTGCATTTCAATCGAAAAAAATCACAAAGTCTCAAAGGGAGTAAATAGATTACCTCTCGTAGCGTGCTTGAACGGAGGTGTCGGTTCGATGTTCTTCGATCTCAGCCTCCACAAGTGTTAGGCATCTAGTTCGGACGCACCACCAATTGACGAACGGGGAGACGACTAATAACTCCACAATAATTGTGCTAGCAATATGCGGAATCAATATTCCGAACTTAGTATATTTTGCTCACTCAAGATTATGAGAATATAGAGAGTGTTTGTGTTCTTCTCTCTAAGCTCTCAAAAATTTGCACACTCTACAAAATGTCTCTCTCCTCCAACCTCAAAACTCTTGCCATCCTTTTATAGCCAAAAATACCTTCCAATAAATTGTATTTAAAAATAGCACTAACAATTATAAATTCTATCTAAAAATAGCACTCACAAATAAATGACATTTAAAAATAGCACTAACAATAGCACTCACAATTTATAATACAAAAATGCTATTTAAAAATAGCACTAACAATAGCACTCACAATTTATAATACAAAAATGCTATTTAAAAATAGCACTAACAATTATAAATTCTATCTAATAATAGCACTCACAATTTATGATAAATAAATACCATTTAAAAATAGCACTAACAATAGCACTCACAATTTATGATAAATAAATGTCATTTAAAAATAGCACTAACAATAGCACTCACAATTTATAATACAAAAAATGCTATTTAAAAATAGCACTAGCAATAGCACTCACAATACAAAAATGCTAAAACAAAAAGGCACTAACAAAGGTGTTAAAAATAATAACCATTATTATTATTACAAGAGTTAAAGAGGTTACCAAACAGTACAAATATGCATAACGTATAAATACGTATGACGTATAAATACGTAGAGCATACGTATACATCCGTGAAACCGGGGACTAATTGAAAGAAAAATGTGCAATTAAGCCCTTTTGGTAAAAATTGATTAAATTGGAGGGCAAATTGACCTAATTGCACTTTAAGACTTTAGAATCCAATGTCATAGCTTATAAAAAGTGAGAATTGAAAACTAAAAGACTCGAAAATGATTTTTTTAGGCTCGGTTCGGGTTTATGTTTGTGAAGGAACATAGTGACCCGAGCCGAATTTTTGAGATTTAAAGTGACACACTTGAAGAGGAAATTAAAACAAAATTATCTAATATTTTTGGGTATTTTTCTGACCACGAATGGTATTTTTCTGATTTTTTGGGTATTTTTATAATTAAATAAACTCAAAAAATATTAAAAATACCGAAAAATATTTTTTGTTCAAAATTGGTTCCTAAGGTTAAACCAAGGCTTCCAAAGTTGATTTTTTGATTTTATTACCTTTTTTGATATTTTTAATTAATTTTAAAGAATAAAAATCACAATAATAAATGGTAAAAAAATCAGGTGTCAACACTCTTGAACCGTATCTGATCTTACCGGAAGCTGTTGTGGAGGAGATTCATGGGCTTCGATGAGGTGACTCCGATCATAACGACACGTATCTTCTTCCTCCGAAGACACTGGTATAATTTCTGTAGGATCGATCTGCTCATGCTCGCCATTAGCAGGATCTGATTGTACCGGAGATGGCTCAAGGGAGCAGGGGGATAAATGAGCACCTTCCATCTTCGTAGAAGGCTTACCGGGGAACAATTTACTGAGGGTGGTAGGGCCACCGCAGTCAGGGCAGGTAATAGTACTGAGGATTTTCTCATACCACATGTTTTCCATTTGAAGGTTTTGGTTCTGCTCCTTTAGGGCCGTGATCTCCTTACGCCTGTGTTGGACACCTAGTCTGAAACGTCTATTCTGAAACCAAAAATGGATTCTCATAGGATTCATTCCCAGCTTCCGGCCCAATTCAATCTTTTGTTCCTCGCTTGGGCAAGGGCATTCATCGAAGAAAGCTTCAAGCTCCTGGATTTCTTTCCGAGCGTAGCGCTGGCGACTTTTTCTTTTCCGGGGTTGAGCGTCGTGGCCACTGCCGTCGTCACCACTGCGATCTTGATGTTCGTCACCGGCAATATTGAGTTCCATGGCCTCGATATCGAATTTGATTCTGGAGGATTTGAGGTCTTCCACGAACTCGTCACTCGGGGTTCTCTGTTCTCTTTTGTATACTCGCTCTTTCGATTTGTTGCCTCCTTTTCCTTGAAAGCTAGGTATGTTCAGCGTTCCGTTTTTGAAACGACGGAACTATTTACCTCTTGCTCAGCTTTCCGACACGAAGGGGTAACCAAATCCTTCCGCGGTTTCTTCGATAGTAGCGCTCGCCTTTCACTTTTCCTCAATAGTCATGCATGTTCAGCACTGTCTTCCCTTTTTTAAGTGGCAGAGCCGTTCACTCGCCGCCCAGCTTTATGCGTGATGGAACAACCCAATCCTTTCGCGGCTTCTTCGATAGTTGCGCTCGCCTCTCACCTAAAATCAATAATGGTGAGACCAAAGGATCTTTTGCAGCTTTCATTTGGCTAGCCTGAAATCACGGACCAGGACATGTCTGATGATTCACGGGAGGAGCAGCCCCCGCTTTACATTAATTAACCCGGCTCCACAAGCACTATTGCTGCAACTTTTCTCCACTCTCGAGACGCTATAAAATGCGGAGTTGGTGTTTGGGAGATTAACGCTCTCATATAATTTGCTTCCATCTTCTAATCGCTCCATTACACACCTCCCCGTCGAAAATGGCCTCTTCCCATGTTCACACTTTCTCAGCAGAAGCTTTGGCTCGATGGGAAGAGTTCTATAACCTCTTGGGTCGAGGCTATGCTCACATAGCTGATCATCCCGAAACCGAGGATGAAATCCGGGTCATGTTCGGGGACCTGGACATCACCTCCCTCGAGGGTACTGCGCTGGGGAGGGAATACAGAATTTTTCCAACGCTCTTTACAAACTCTTTGGAGGTCTACCGCGCTGCTCACCGGGGACTTACCGTGGCTCGTGTCCTGCGAGCCCGTTATGAGGATCAGTCCGACCACCTAGCGCTGGCTGACTACCTGGCTGACAGTCACAAAAAGGCTGTTGAGTTCGCCAAAGAGCGGGTTTCGACATTGCTTCGCGAGAGGAGGAACCTGGTGGAGGACTTAGCTCTATCCTTGGCTACCTATGAGCGCGATCGTCGTAATGCCTTGCTAAGGAATCGAAGCGAGTGGCTGGAAGAAAGGCTCAACGCCATAAATGAGGATATAACTCGTGAGAATGGACTTGTTCGGGACTTGAAAGTAGTCGCCGAAGATCACGAGACTCAGGTTGTTGCAGTCAATGATGAACGCAAACGCCTTCACCTCAGGCTTGCGGACCATGATACGCGGAGTGGTGCGTATAAACAAAGCATCCAAAACCTGGAGGGTCAGCTGGGCTCCTTTGTGTCTTTGATCAGGGCTCACTTCTGCTTTACTTTTCCACCCCAATGAATTATATGATCTGGTTTAGGCGAGAATGAATGAAAGCCCCTGTGTGTTTGTTTCAGCTTTTATATGATCCATTTCTTCGAGTATCCGGACATCTTAGACTTGGATGAGCCGATCCATAATAAGTCGAGTAGATGTGTTCTGATTTTCTAACTCGCTCATGATCAGATGAAAGAATAGCCTCAGACTTATCCAGGAAAAGATTTCTCTCTATTACCTATTTTTTACCTGCAAATGAAACGACCGAATCAGAAGGAATAATTTGAAAAAGAAAGCATAAACCCCTTTCAATCTTATGCTTGCTCGTGATTAATAAAGACAAAAACTTTTACAAGGATTAATCTTGTGCGAAAAGTTTTTATCAATATTCCTCGAAGGAAAGCATACTATTGAAAGGAATGTAATTCACGATAATTGCTTTTGATCAATTTCGAGAGGAACGAATTACTCAAAAGTGCGAGGCATAATAACGTGTTTTAAATTTAATTGAAGATACGGCATCCAAATCAAGGCCGTTTAAGAACGAGAGTAATTTGGACATCTATCTCGTCATTAAATTCAAAACAACGCCGATATTCTCGGTCAATTATTGTGGATTACCAGAGACGTAAAACATGCACGAAACAATTCAAGTGTATAATTCCTTCTAGAGAAATTGAGATTGGACTACTCTATACGACCAAAAGGTCGTGTAAGACTTCCAATTTTAATTTCCTCTAAAGGAATTATAAACTTGACTTGGGAGTATTCGGATGATTAGAGAAAATGCCATCACATTCCCATGACCCGTCAAAAGAAATACAACCAAGTTCCATCTGAATGTATACACCAATAGATCCCTAATACAATTACTCTAAGGGGTGAGATAGAGAAAACCTCGGTAAAAATAAACCCTATACAAGAGGACTAGTAATGAAAAATGAAATAAAGGAATGTGATCCTAACGTTTAAGGATGCCCCAGTTTCGATCTGTGACTTCCGGATCACTTGCCCCAACTCGTCATCTTCATTGGACGATATCAATAATGTCCATAGTAGGCTCCTTTGTTGCTCACTCGGTGTTCGCCATGGGATATCATCCTCCTCGTCTTCTATCAAGGACGTTTGGGAAAAACACACACATCTATCCTTGAAATGGCATTTAATCTAATCACCAGAATGCAATGAATGAAATGCCTATATTTATATGAACTGTAATAGATTTGAGGGATAGAGAGTCTTACCAACCAAACTCGTCGACTTATGTGCGGTTTTAGGTGTACCAACCGCCCAAAGACATGCGCATGAGACAAGTGATGGTAAACTTCTAAAAATCATAGGGTTTGGCACCTAAGGTTAAGGTTCCCACCTCGAGTTCTAGAAAGAGCCGATTCCATTGCACAGCTATCGTTGCATTGGGACTCGATCCATAGTTCGAAGCGAGCGGAATTGAAAAGTGGATTACCCCGTGTTTTTCCTCACGGAGATTCCATTTTCAATTCCTTCTATTGTGTTCCTAAAGGCGGCGCCTGGGGTTTTAGGCGCGGTTGTGTGTGTCCATGTGTCGTGATCATCACAATGCAAGTCATGCACAACAGTTTATCAATCAGCACTTCAAATCATCCACACAACATACATTCCTACGCCCAACCTGCATAAAACAAAGTTAATCACAGACTACCCCCCTTATTACTCCAATCTGCAAAAACATATAACACCTATCATAAGCGGACTTACCTCACCTTTGAAAGCGCCTGCATGGTTAGAAAAATCACTCAGCGTTTTACGGCCTAAGTCCACTTGAGGTCTAGAACCATAGGTTCTAGAACAAAGTCCCCAGCGGAGTCGCCAGCTGTCGCGACCCGTCCGAAAGCGGACGCGGCTAATGGATTACCGATCGCAGGTCTTGGATCGGCGCGGGCCCTCCCAGGCCCATACCAAATCGCGGCGGGAGTATTTTTCAAAGGGATTCGACGATAACAGTCGATCGCTTTCGACCTTAGTGTGGTCGTGGTGGCATGTGCAACTTGTGCATGCATTTGGAGTCGCCACCGGTCTTTCTTGGAGGGTAGACCGGAAACCTTATTGACCGATTGGGAGAGATCGATCAATTCTGCGGAACCAGAGATTTTGAGTTCGGGGACTTGGTTACGTTGATGTCATTACCAACGCCCTTTCGGTACCTAACGCGAGTGATTTTCCATAACTAGGATTTCATGCAGGCGCAATTTTAGGTGAGATAGGTATGAATGAGGATTTTCATGCAGATTGGGAGACTGGTCCTATCAAATCACAGTCAATATAATGAAAGCGCAATCAAGTGCATAAATAAATCATGTCACTGCACATCAATTTCAATCATTGGCCTCCTAGTATAGCCATAAGGGCTTAGAGAAGATGTGATTTAGGGCTAGAGGGTAAAATGGGAAGATTCGGGGACAATTAGCCCGAAGGGCAAAATTGTCATTTTTGGAAGGTTCGGATACCAAATTACCCAAAATATTCCATGGCCAGTTGATTGTAGCCATTTCCCATTTTTGAGAATTTTTTTGGAATTTCTTGATTTTTCTTTGATTTTTTTGGAAGACGATTCGCCCAAAGGGCGAAATCATCATTTTAAGAAGGGTCGGGGTTCAAAACACCCAGAATGAGTCTTGGCCAGTTGTTTGTGGCCATTTCCTATTTTTTGGGGATTTTCCTGGATTTTTTTAGAATTTTTTTGGAAGACGGTTTGCCGGAAGGGCAAAACCGTCATTTCGGAAGATCGGGGGGTCGAAAGACCCGGAACAGGTCATGGCCAGTTGAATGTGGCCATTTCCTATTTTCTGGAATTTCTTTAGAATTTTTCTGAATTTTCCGAATTTTTTTGAGTTTTTTATGATTTTTTCATTTTTTATTGAATTTTTGAGTTTTTTATTATTCGAAAATACTTTCCTCGACAACCTACGACACCTGACTAGATAAACAAACTAACAACTTGATTGAAGTAAATACATGCAAATCAAGTCTATAATGGCCATATTTTAGAAAGAAAAAAAAATGACTTTAATATACGAATAGGGTACGCAAAATATACCTGATTAGATATCGGCCTTCAGGCGCCGAATCCCCAGCGTATGACCATCTCCATGTGCGACACAGTCAAATACTCAAATCGAGATTGACGATGATCTTCGGAAAATCCTTCGACGTGAACCTTGAATACGGTGGATCATGAGCCCAAAATTCTAGTACGACGGCCCAATCTCTCCGACTCACGGGCCAAAGCCTTCGGCCAAATTGGCCCGCGGACCTGGCACACGGGCCCAGATACTCGGCCCACCTCCCGGGCCACGGCCCAGGTCGCCGGCCCACCTCCCGGGCCACGGCCCAAGTCGCCGGCTCACGAACCCGGCCTAGAATAGGCCACGACCCATGGAACAGGGCGCGCCGATGGTGGAAAGCGAAGGCATGGCCGTTAGCAGCCCCAAGGGCGTCGGGTGGCAGGCTGGGGACGGCATAGAGCCGCCGTCAGGGAAGGAAGTGTGGAGAGGTATCGACGATGGCTCGAGGCTGCCGGAGGCGACAGAATCGCCACTAGACAGAAACCGGCGCAAAACAGGGATCCAAGCTGCTGGAACAGGGGAGCCTGATCGGCATTCTTCGCAGCCTCCAATGACGTCGGACGGCTGTCAGCGTCGGTGATGGACGATGGGTAACTTGAGGACGACCAGTGGAGGCGGTGGTCCGTGGCAAAGACAACGGAGCTGGGCGGAGAAGCTCCGGGACAGTTTCAAACCTTAAAACAGAGCAATCGGCTCCCGTGATGGTCCGTGGGCTAAGCGGCGGTTTGAGGGTGCTAGTGAGGCTAGAAGGCGATGAGGCGAGGGCTACTGGTCGTCAAGAGCGATGACGAGGACTGGCGAAGCTCGAGTGGCCTTTCTGTTCCCCAAAACGGGGCATGGAGGCCGACGGGTCTTTTTGGGCCTTCTCGGCGGCGCGCGGCGCCCGGGCCGGAGTCGAAGCATTGATGAAGATCAGAGGAACCGTCTGGCGGCGTTCGGAAGGGTCGAAGGTGGTCGCAAGGACTGCAGACCATGAAACGCCCAACGAACGTGAAAACAGAGCATGAGGGATGCCGGGTCTGCTCTAGATTTACTGGCGACGCGCGGCGGTCAGGATGACGGCTGGAGGTGATGCCGTAGCTTGGGCAATGGTGGGGCTTCAACGTGGTCAGAGGAAGACTTCGCGGGTCGGTGATGGTCGGAACATCGACGGTGTGGCGGTGGACAGCGGCGAGCAGAAACAGTTCGCCATGGAGGCCGGGGCTCTCGAAATTGGAGGCCTGAGGAGGTCTTCGAAGGCAGCCGTGACGTCGGACCTCTCTCGCAGCTTTTTCTTGTGCATGATTTTTATATCTCCATGATCAGACCCCCTCTCCCTTTTTTATTCCTTGGTGGCCTACCTCTTTTCAATGGATGGTCTGCAGACCCCCCACCCCATTGTCTCCCACTCTCTTTCATTATATATTTTTCTGGAATCATGGTGCGTTAGCTTGACCACCGAAGAAAGAGGGCGTGAATCCCTTTTTTTTGCTTTTTAATCATGTTCACCAAGTGCTCCTTTTTTATTATCAAAATGGAAGTCCACGATTCACAATGAAGAAAGATCAATGGTACTGCAGTCACCATGCAATATCGGCAGGCATTAAATCGACTTCGCAATATCGGCGACCTGATTGGACACCGGTCTTCAATCGTCCACCCCCACGGATGGTATTTTTTTTTGGTATTTTAATAATTAAATAAATTCCAAAAAATATTAAAAAATTCAAAAAATCTTTTTTGTTCAAAATTGGTTCCTAAGGCTAGGCTAAGGCTTCCAAAGTTGATTTTACAATTTATGAGTTTTTGGCTATTTTTAATTAATTTTAGAAATAAAAACTAGAATAATAAATGACCAAAAATCAGGTGTCAACACCTTTCAACATTGAAGGTGACGTTCTCTGACCTGGGAGCTCCAGGTATCCTGCAGAAAATTCCAACCTGTAACACTGGGATCTCACACAGGGAGATAATCTCAAACATTGTCCTTTTGACATGGGAGGTGACATTCTGGGATCTGGGAGCTCCAGGCATCCCGCAGAAAGATCAAACCTGTAAATTTGAAATCTCACAGAGGGATGATTTCGAAGATTGTCTTTTTTGACGTTGAAGGTGAGATTCTGGGATCTGGGAGCTCCAGGTATTCTGCAGAAAGATCAAACCTACAAAATTGTTCATAAGAATGTGTTTTCCTGAGATATGGAATTACCATAGATCTTGCAGGAAAATAAACTTGAAAGCTCTTCTTCACAGAGCAAGGCATCCTTCTAGAATCTGGGGCTACCATGATTCCTATAGAAGTTTAACCAAGAACAATAGCATTCTAGAATCTGGGGTTACCAAGAATCTGTTAGAAGCTCATGCATATAAACTCTCCTTCTTAGAGCAATGTGTCATTCTGGGACTTGGGGCTACCACGAGTCCAAGAGAGGTTGTGCTCTTCTGAGATCTGGGCTTGCCAGGATTTCAAAGGCACATCAATGGTCTTTGAGCACTTTATGACTTGTATCATGGTCATGAAAAATTTCAATGAATGCATTATGATGCTGGAGGTTATCCCAAAACACCTTATAACATACGGAAGTGATCAAAAATCCCTTGTAAGGAAAGTTTGAATCAAACAATCTGAATTTAGCCAAAAGAATTTGGTTAAAATGTCCATTGGAGTATTCTCATCAAAGAGGACTTTTCACTGTTTTGAGATAATGGTCTTTTACCAAGAATGCACTCGAATTTCCTATCAAACCTGCGCCTAGGGTTCAGGATCATTCGCAGTGAATACACCTCGATCGATCAGGAGGACTTCCCAAGGACCGTAATGTTGGGCTTGGTCAACGGTTTTCAAAGGGGGACTTGCGTGCAAGTCAAGGCTTTCGAAGAGAAGTCTTCAATGTCAGCTCCAGGTTTACAAGTCAAGAAACTTGCAAAATGAGAAAGAAATAATCTTGCTCGAACTTCTTCGAGCTAAGCTTAGACATTAAACCCTATGTCAATCCCAGTGCTTTAATCAGAAAAGACTTTTCAGGGTTGTAACGTAGGTAGGTTTGGGGACCTATAAAAGGCTTGTTCTTGGCTCAAAACATGCGAAGGGTTTTAACATCGGTGATCACTGCAAGTTTGCTGCCATCTTGCTCCTTCTGGTTCAAAGAGCGCCTTCAGTCTTTGAAGTGCATATTTGTCTTTGGAGAACATCTCTCTCATGTCAAGACGGCGTCAATACCTTGTCTATGCTTTTGTCATCTGAATGTGATATAATCTGGGAGTATCATTTGCTGTCCAGTTCCCTTGGGATTTTCTTTTACAATCAGATCCCACTAGTGACCTATACAAAGGTATCGTGCCATCTTTTGGGCATTTATAAAATCAAACACATGATTCACGAGTGTACAAGTATTTGGACGGGCATTGGCCTTGCTTTTACCAGGCACTTTGCTCTTTCTTGATGCCCAAGATTGGATTTTTCTCTCTCTTTTTTTTTTATTGTCGAAATCCCACCTTTTCTTTTCTTTTGGGGACAATGATTTTCAAATGAGTGTGCTGGATGTACAACTTGAATCTCAGCACTCAAACATTAGTCCATGATTTTTTTACAAATCATATCTTTCGAACTTTTCCCGCTCTTGAAGTGACGTCGCCTCTGTCTTGGAATATGCAATGATCACCAACGGGTTTACGAAACGAAGTACAGGCTCAACTGGGCTGTGCAAAGGGTAAAAGTGTATAGGATAGAGAAACGAACGCTTTTCGTCATTTTAAAGCACTTGAACTACTATAGAAGTTAAAATGACAAGCAACACACGAAGATTGATGCAAGTCTAAGCAAGAAAACTTCTAATCATTTATCTTCTGATATCGCTGGTCGTATTTCCAGTTTGCCCCACTATGGGGTGGTTCTTGACAGGGGTAAAGAAAGAAACCGCCGTTCAAAAGGTTATCAACGGTCACCTGTAGTGTTTATGATAGAGAAACGAATGCCTCCGTGTCTCAATCCATGTAATCACTGCGAATAACCCTTACGTCCGTAGGTCAAGGTCTTGCTATCCTTACCACTCTACTCATCTCTCAAGTGTGTATGAGACGTGTTTAGATTAGGCATGCCTCTTGTCTGAGGAAACATCCTTTTGAACAATTTTAAACAACCCTTGTTGGAAGAGTTCATCTTGTTTTCTTTAAAACTTACCCTCCAAGGGGATTTATGATGCACCATATATATTTCAATCATGTTCAGATAACCTTCAGATCTAAAACACAAATGCCAATGACTGTGAGAATTTTGCGTCTTTCTAGACATGAGCTTTGAATGTATGCTAGATTCCAAAAAGCCTCCAAGTTCTAGCAATCAGGATTCTGACAGTCTTAAAAACCTAAAAGATTGGGAAAGGAATACTTACCTGCCCAGCGTGGCTAGAGATTCCTGAAAAACATAAGAGGAATATGTCAGTGTATGCTCTCGAATTTCAGAAAATTAGAACGATACACCTTACCCTTGATCATGTACTCCAACGGAAGTGGATAGACTTGTGAAAATCTGACCACCACGACAGTAAGTCCTCTTGATCATGCATTCCAATCTATCGCGACCCAGCTTCCTTGGGTCCTGTAATATTGAACACATGCTAATGTATGCATGGATGCATGATATGCTTATGCAAAGACTATCACGAGGAGTAGGCTCAATTCGGGGTAAGTCATATGATCGGAATCTGATTTTATTTCAAGGGTAATATTTCTTCACAGCATCTGAATTTACAGGGTGCCCCAATTCTTCTCCCTCGGTGTTTATAAGCATTAATGCTCCTCCCGAGAGGATCTTCTTGACAATGTAGGGGCCTTCGTAATTCGGAGTGAATTTTCCCCCTGGATGGGTAGTACTCGGCAAAACTTTCCTAATTACCAAGTCATTTACTTCGAAGTTTCTGGTCTTGACCTTTCGATTGAACGCCCTGGCTACCCTCTTTTGGTAAGTTTGTCCATGGCAAATGGCTTTAAGACGTTTCTCATCTATTAAATTCAGCTGTTCATATCTATGCTTGAAATACTCTGACTCAGAGAGTTTATCTTCGGATAAGATTCTCAAAGAGGGAATCTTAACTTCTACTGGTAGAACTGCTTCTGTCCCATACACCAGACTATAGGGAGTTGCCCCTGTAGAAGTCCTGATCGACGTTCGGTAAGCCATCAAGGCGAATGGCAGCCTTTCGTGCCAATCTCTGTAGTTTTCTGCTATTTTAGCCAAGATTCTCTTGATGTTTTTGTTGGTTGCTTCCACTGCCCCATTCATTTGTGGGCGGTAAGGAGATGAATTCAGATGTCGAATGCTAAAGTGATCCAGTAGATCATCGACAATCTCGTTGTTTAGGTTAGACCCGTTATCTGTGATGATCGCTTGAGGGGTACCATATCGGGATATGATGTCTCTTTTGATGAATCTTGCCACATTTCTTGCAGTGACATCCTTGTAAGAGCTGGCTTCTACCCATTTTGTGAAATAATCAATCGCTACCAAGATAAAGCGATGACCATTCGAAGCCACAGGATTAATAGGCCCTATCATGTCTATGCCCCACATAGAGAAAGGCCAAACTTCAGACATTTGGTGCAGTTCGTTTGGGGGTGCATTGATCTTATCACCGTATATTTGGCACTGGTGACATGATCGGACGTGGTGACAGCAATCTGATTCGATGGTCATCCAAAAATAGCCAAGGCGCATGATCTTCCTGGCGAGGAGGTGGCCGTTCATGTGAGGCCCACATATTCCTTCGTGGATCTCTTTCAAGAGGATATTTGCTTCTTTGGCATCTACACATCTCAATAGAGTAGAATCAAAGGATCTTTTGTACAGAATTTGTCCATTGAGAAAGAACTTGCTGGCCATCTTGGTTATGTATCTTCGGTCTCCTGGTTGACATCCTTCAGAGAATTCACCTTTTGAGAGATAGTTCTTGATGTCGTAATACCATGGTTCCCCATCAAACTCTTCCTCGATTAGCATGCAATAAGCTGGCCGTTCAACTATATTGATCCTTATGGGTTCTATATCCAACCCTCCAGTTGTTTGCAACATCGAGGCCAGGGTGGCTAACGCATCTGCAAATTGATTGTGAGATCTTGATAGGTACTCGAATGACACTTCTTCGAACTTAAGTATCAATTCTTCAAGGTATTCGTGATAAGGGATGAGCTTTGCATCTTTCGTCTTCCACTCTCCTTGTGTCTGTAGGATGATGGGCATGGAATCTCCAAAAACCTGCAACCTAGGTATCTTCATGGAAATGGCCAATCGTAGGCCTAAAATGCACGCCTCATATTCTGAGATGTTGTTGGTGCACGAGAAAGTTATTTTTGCCGCCACAGGGTAATGTTGATCATCGGGGGATATCAGTACTGCCCCAGTGCCTGCCCTTGATAGATTAACAGCACCATCGAAGTACATGACCCACTTGTCTTCTGCTAAGTTGAGAATTTGACCTTCTGTGCTTGTTACTTTAGGAGACTCACCATTTGATGGGTTTTCTGCTAGCATGTCAGCTATAGCTCTTCCTTTAACTGACTTCTGTGGAGAACACTTGATGTCAAATTCAGATAGCATTACTTGCCATTTTGCTAATTTCCCGATTAAAGCGGGTTTCTCCAGGAGGTATTTGACAGGATCGTTCTCTGTTACAAGCTGAATGTGGCGGTGCAAGGTATATTGTCTCAGTCTGCGAAGTACCCATACCGCTGCTACACAGGCCCTTTCGACTGGTGCATACTTTGCTTCAGATGGTGTGAATTTCTTACTTAGGTAATAGATGGCTCTTTCTTTACCATCTATCGGAATCGTTTGGACGAGTAAGGCTCCCAAGGATTCCTGTTGTATAGTCAGATATAAGGTCAATGGGTGACCAGAAATTGGTGGCACAAGTACCGGCGGTGTGATCAGATAGTTCTTGATCATTCGGAATGCCCTGCTGCATTCAGCATCCCATGTTACTTTCGCGCCTTTCTTAAGCAATTTGAAGATTGGCTTAGCCACATCAGACAGTTGATTGATAAATCTGGCAATATAGTTCAGTCTCCCCAGAAGGCTTCTCACTTCTTTTACTGTGGAGGGAGTTGACAGATTGTGGATAGCTTGAATTTTTTAAGGATCAATCTCAATGCCCATGTTACTGACTATGAACCCAAGAAGTTTCCCAGATTTTGCCCCAAACACACATTTGTTAGGGTTCAACATCAACTTATATTTGCGCAGGCGTTAAAATAATTTTCTCAACACCTGTATGTGATCCTGTCCTTTCTTGGATTTGGCGATCATGTCGTCGACGTATACTTCAATTTCTTTGTGGATCATATCATGGAATAATGTGACCATGGCCTTCTAATAGGTAGCCCCGGTGTTTTTTAATCCAAAGGGCATGACTTTGTAGCAAAAGTTCCACCAGGGTGTGGTAAAAGCAGTCTTTGGCTTGTCTTCTTGTTTCATGAAGATTTGGTTAGACCCCGAAAATCCATCCATAAACGAGAACAATTCATAACCTGCTGTGCTATCCACCAACACATCAATGTGAGGAAGTGGAAAATCATCTTTTGGGCTTGCTTTATTCAGATCTTGGTAATCTACGCAGATCCGAACTTTACCATCCTTCTTCATGACGGGGACTATATTTGCAATCCAGTCTGAATATGGGATAGCTTCAATAAAGCCTACCCTAAGAAGCTTCATGACTTCTTCCTTGATTTTGTCCTCCAACTCAGCCTTCATTCGTCTGCTGCCTTGCTTGACAGGTTGGACAGCGGGATCCGTAGGTAATGCATGTTCTACAATCTTAGGGTCTAGGCCTGGCATATCAGCGTAAGACCATGCGAAAATGTCTTGATATTCTTTTAATAACTCTATGAACTTGAGCTTTTCATTTCGAGATAAATGCCCTTCGATCTTGACCTCTCTGATATTCACGGAGTCTCCCAGATTAACAATGATTGGTTCTTCCGAAGTAGGAGGTGTCGACTCCTCAAAGGCATTCCAATCTCTGCGGATAGACGCATAATCCCCGTCTTCTTCCTCCTCAATGTTATAAGAATGGTTACTGGAGAAGTCCGAATCTCGTAACAACCTGGTATGCATGTTTGAGATGATATGCCTGAAATGTCATGAGTATGGTTAGTTCGTATTCCATAAGAATGACATGTATGATCATGGAAAATCTTTTTGAAAGAGTTTTCGAAATAGGTACAGGTATAAACGGGACTAATCCTCGTGTCATTGGACATCCTTGCCCCAAGGAAAGCTTTTTTGAAAATCAGGAGTCATATGGCAAATCAGGCCTCACGATTCTGTATAGAAGACTAGTGTCATCATTGGGCTGATTCGTGATTCCATATGTCCTTAACAAAATATGTATGGTTTTATTGAATGCAAAATGGGCCGCATTACAAGATGTGCTATTTGGACCAACGGCCGGAGATCCAAAGGCGTTTCCCTATACGTATAATAAGGAAAGAAAATGTAATAAGATGCAAAAAGTTCTAAATGCAGTATTTAAAGACAAGAGAAGAGTCTCGTTACTCAGAGGAAGTGGCTCCATCGTCCAACCACTCCATGATGACATTCACAGCGTCATCTTTGAGGAAAGGATTTGTCAGATATGGTTCTATCGGTGAAGTGACATCTTCTTCAGACAACCATTTAGAGTTCTGGTCGAAGTGGGCATTCAAAGGGTTTTTAAACATTTGAGACCTGCCTTTCCAAGTTGGAGAACCAATGAATGAGTCATTCGGGCTGCTCTGGCCTCCCAGGCGTCCCGGGCTTCTGCCTCGGCCCGTTGTCTTTGGACCAGATCCATCTATGTGATATTTCTGATACCCCAAGCCCATTATATGTGGGTTAGCTTTTAATTGCAGTGGGGTATTTATACCTTGACTGTGTTTGCCCAGGCCTTTTCTAGGATCAAACCCATATGCCAGTAGCATCTTGGATGGTAAAAGATTGGCTTCTGAGATGTAGGGGGTTCTCAACCTTGTCCCTGCCGGGGTATGAACTGTGGCTACCAGTTCTAGGGAATGATAGCTCGCTTCTGTTTTCATTTCGGGTTCAACATAGGGAATGGCACTGTTCTGGTATGTCTGGAGGTCGACTTCTCCATGTATGGTAATCACCTTCCCATCCACTACAAAGCGTACTTTTTGACGCAAGCTTGAAGGGACGGCTCCTGCTGTATGGATCCAAGGCCTTCCTAGCAAGAATCCGAATGCACTGGGCAAATCCATTACTTTGAAGTTTATAGAGAATTTTGTCGGGCCGATGAATATGTCAAGCTCAATCTCGCCCACCACGGTCTTCCTCATTCCATCAAAAGCTCTCACAGCCGTTTTGGATGCCTTAACCGTTTCTTCAATGATTCCCAAACTTCTTAGGGTAGCCAAAGGGCAAATATTGAAGGCTGACCCATTGTCGATTAATACATGTGCCACTCTCTTCCCGTTACATTGCGCGGAAGTCCTCGTCAGAGAAGCTCAACTGGTCTTTTAAAAGGATTGCCCCCACAAAGTCCCCCAATTATACCTCGTTAATTGATTCAGGGACATGTACTTCGTTGAGTATTTAGAAGTCTACCCAAATGACGGTCGGTCAGGAACTCTCCCTTAATCTAGGGTAGGGGAGTTATCTTCAGTGGTTTGGTTGAGAGGTTGTAGTTCCTCCGGCCACTCTCTAGTCCAGGGTACGATGACTTCGGGAGTTTTCTCGGGTTTCACTTTTTTGAGTGTGATACGCCTTGGCTTGGTCTTGATCGCAGGGCGTCTCTTCCTACCCCAAGAAGTAATCATGGGTATATTCTCTTTGGCCAGCAATTCAGCCTTCCTGTGGGCGTACGCTTCCCTAGCTAGCTGGTTGCGACGTTGTCTCTTCATCTCCAGATAATCCTTCATCATTTCGTTTGCTTGTCGCTTGAATCTGAGGTTATCAGCATAGTAGCGGGTTTGACAGTCCTCAGCATACCCCAGCTTACGTCCAGTCAGTTCCCGACCATACACGAATCTAGTAAAGTGTAGCTTCGTGTTTGGTCCGGGGCGAGTAACTTTTCTCAAGTACTCGAAAGTTACCAACTCTGTTGAACTCTTAGGAAACAGCGACATCCTACCCCATAATCATTGTTGTTTCCATTAGTCACTTGAGTAATCTTCATGATGCGAATGCATATGGATGTATGCAATGTATGAGTAATATCATGGAGCAAGAAATAAAGAACATTTAGAAATAAATATCTTACCAACCACACTTTGGGGGATGTGGAATGCCCCATGTATCAATGGGTGGTTTTAGGTATACCAACCATCCATGGACATGCGCATGTGACAAGTGGGTATACTCTAAAAAAAGAAAACCGAAAGTCAGGTGAGGAACCTACGGCTCAGGCTCCCACGATCCACACGAGGCAGATTCCTCCCCAAGGGTACCTACCCAAGAGGGCTAGATATCGCCAATGCAGATGGTAGGCGGGAACGAATACGAAAGTCTCAAGTGCCATCAAACACAAGATCCTTTTCGCATCATTTCCCTATCTAAGGTAACCTAAGGGTGGTTGCAGTCGGGGTTTGACCGCCAGTGTGTGCGATGTGTCGTGATCATCACAATGCAAAGTCATGCACAGCAGTTTGTATCAAACACCGCTTCAGTAAATGCATAAAGTAAACATACATTCCCAACTCCAACCTGCAGGAAAGATGTCAACAATCACGCCACCCCTTATTTCTCCAATCTGCAAAAACATCTAACACAATGGTTAGCATACGTACCTCACCTTCGAGAGCATCTGCAGAAAACAATGTCAGATAAACCAAACAACTTTTTAATCGGCTCAAGTCCTCTGGAATTCGTAACCAGAGATTCTGGTTTTAGAATAGTCCCCAGCGGAGTCGCCAGTCTGTCGCGACCCTCTCCCGGAGCGCGTGAACGCGGGAGCGGGCTAATGGGCCGCCCGATCGCTGGCTCGATCGGACGCGGGCCTCTCCCAAGGTCCATTACCCAAGTCGCAACGGCTGGATATATGTGATCGACCTTCAGTGTGGTCTAGTGACATGTGATGAGTGTACATGTCAAGGAGTCGCCACCAATCGTTTCGTGGAGGGTACGATCGGAAACCCTATCGAATAGTTGGGAGTGATCTATTCGATTCTGCGGAAACCAGAGAAGTGGGTTCGGGGACTTAGTTACGCCAACTGTCAAAGTTGACGCCCTTTCGGTACCTAAGCTGAATGGTTTATCTGATCCTAGGATTTCATACAGACGAGTGGGGTACAGATCCTAAATCTAGGAGTTCATGCAGATGGGAATTACTACCCTATCACTCACAATCAATAGAAATAAGTGCACAAATCAAGGATCCAATACATGCGGATAAAACACATGAAACCAGCATGGCATCCCTAATGAGGCCCTATTAGCCTAGAGAAATATCAATCAAGGCTTAGGAATGATTTTGGCATGATTTGCCCATGAGGGGCAAAATCGTAATTTTGAACAATTTGGGGACAATTCCCCCTAAAAAAGGACAAATTCGTCATTTTTGGCGAATTGGAGAGTCAAAGGACGGGGAAATAGGATTGGCCATCAATCCAATCCATTTCCTATTTTTCGGGATTTTTCAGAATTTTTCTGGAATTTTCAAGTGATTTTACCCATGGAAGGGTAAAGTCGTCATTTTGGACAAAGATGAGAACTGAAAATCTCAAATATTAGGGTTGGTCGTCCACCTGACCCAAACCCTAACTTCAAGCAATTTTCAGAACTCGATTGAGACAAGAAAGACGATTTTCCCATTAAAGGGCAAAATCGTCATTTTGAGAAAAGAGGCGGGACTCGAAAACCCAAACCTAAGAATTGGTCGTCTAATCGACCTTAATTCTCACCTTGGCATTATCGGCCTTATCTAGCATGCACAACAGAGGCGACTTACCCCTAAAGGGTAATGTCGTCAAGTCTCGGAAAATTGGATAAGAAACCCCAAAAATAGGGTTGACCAGTTGTCTGTGGTCAACCCTCGATTTTCGGGGATTTCTGGAATGTCTAGGATTTTTCCACAAATTTTTCCACATTTTTTTGGAATTTTCTAGCATTTTTTGGATTTTCTGAAATTTTTCCGATTTTTTTATTTTTTAAAATCATTTTTTATTTTTTAATTAAAAAAATATGATTCGGACCGGGTCGACCCGACCCACTCGGGTCGGAACCCGGCCCAGACCCGGATCCGTGAAATCGAAGACCAAAACGACGCCGTTTGATGCTTTTTTTTATTTTTGAATTGTCGAATTTGATCTAACGGCCTTCATGGCGCCGCGTGGCTGACTCAGGGTCTTCGGATTGACTTACCGAAACCTACGGCTCAGATTGAATGGAGACTCGACCAGGGCCGTCTGATCTAATTACTTAAATCTACGGCCACGATTAGAACGTGGAACCTGATCTGAGCCGTCTATTTTCATTAACCTAAAACGACGTCGCCTAATCCTTCCTCTAAACGGCACCGTTTCTTATTCTGATTGATTTTACGATTAAAATCATTTTCGAATAATCCTAATTTCTAATCGGACGGTCATCATTTATTAGATTCGATTATTCTCGGCCGTTGGATTCTTTTATTTGAATAACAAACTCAACGGCCATGCTGACTGGGCTAACACGTGGACTAATCATGGGATGACATCTGGACATTTGACTAGTTGACCGCGCCATGTCAGCTTCGTCTTCAACCTCGCGACTCCGGCGGAATGGACGGCTGTGGTTCTCCGATGATGATCTGACGATGAACTCTCGATGAAATCTCATGAAACTGACGGGAATCGATTCGCAATCATCTCTATCTTAACATATCTTAGAATCAAGGCAACCTACTTGCAGAATCGAGAGTATCGCGCGAACTGCCGAGTACGGCCATGGAGACTCAATCGCACAGGTTACGCTAAATCAGATCAATTCTTTCACGGATTAACATGGCAGGAGGTTCAGGAGACTTACCTCAGGCTCCGATTGAGCCCGTTCGACCCAGGTTTGGCTGGGCAAGAATCGGCTGTGGAGGTTAAGTGTGAAGACTCGATTCAGGGGTTGTGAACGAAATCGATGCAAAATCAAGACGCGAACATGGTCAGTGATGTCCAAGGAACGAAAGGCACACACTAATTGTATGAATGATTAAGGAATGCGCGAATCGCCATGAAAGCTTGAAGAAAAACTCGGGACTGAGACTCACCTGTTCTTGCGATTTCACTGGGCGCGGCCGGCGGCGATCGCTTCAGGGGACTCTGGGCGATCTCTCAGCGACCTCGTGGAGCTTTGGTTTTGCCTCGGAAGGCCCAACCGGCGCTCTGCAATTTTGAGCTCCAACCTTCGACCACCGCGAGGGAAGGTGAGCTCTTTCTCTCTCTTTCTTTCTCTCTCTCGATTCAGTTTCTTCTCCTCGAACTGAATCCAACCACCTCCCTCTTCGCGAAGGCCTGTTAGCTTATATAGCTTGTTTGATTTTTGGCGCCGAACGGTGGATCTCCAACTGACTTGGTTTGGCACGTGTAGTCACGTGCAATTGGGTCAAAACGAAGTCGGGGAAGATGGGCATTTCGCTCAGTCCCTTTTGGTTCCGCGGTGAGCTTCATTTCGCACGAATTTGGCAAGGATTTGAGCTGTTTTTGCTTTTGTTGACTTTTGCAGGTCCGAAGGTTTGACTGGCCGATTGCTCCCTGTTCCGGCGGCGTTAGATGGTGCTGTTGGTGTCGATCGACGGGGGAAGATGGGAGGAACAAAATGCCCACACTTCTTCTTTCAATTGGTCGCGAATTGACCTTCAATTTTGTCTTCAAAACTCAGTCGATCACCATTCATCTGCTCGAGCTCTTTGGGGAAGACGACACTGTAGCGGACCGGTTTGACCGGTCTGACCGGCGGTCTGACCGGTCTGAACCGGTTCCGAACAGGATTTTTCAAATTAATCCCAAATTAATGGGAAAATTTTGCAATTAAACCTCAAAATCGAATCTAGAGCATGAATTCTATCTAGAAATGTGGTTTTGCCCAAAAGTTTTCATCAATTTCTACAAAACCCACAAATTCCAATTTAATTTGAAATTGGGGATTGTGTAATTGAGGGTGCAAATGTTCAAATTGGGTCAAACCACCTATGCCAATCGATTTAAAATGGTGAAATCCATTGGTAGCATGTTTAATTTGCAATGATAGCCCTTGAATTGAAATTAATTTCAATTATGCTTAATTTCAAGGACTAAAATGCAATTTCAGTATATAATTTTGTCAAATCTGTGCAATTGGGCAAATTGCGCAAACAATTGGGCTAAATCGAAATAGGGGATAGTTAGATTGAATGTCAAGATCTTAGAAAATGCCAAAATTGCAAATTAAAAGACTCAATTGTTATTTTTTCTTCAAATTCAATACTATGGGTTACAAAGGAACACCTAAAATTGAATCTGATTTTGGATTTTTTGTGAGGTCAAAAATACAAGGGATTAAAAATAAAAATATTTGATATTTTTCCATATTTTTGTGACCTCAAATGCTATTTTTCTTGATTTATTTAAGTATTTTTCTATTTTCCAAAAATACTAAAAAATATGAAAAATGTGAAAAATTATTTTTTGGTCAAGAATGGTTCCTTGGGCTTGGCCAAGGCCACCAAAGTTGATTTTGTGATTTTTTGACTTTTTATAAATTTTTTGTGATTTTTCAAAAAATAAAACTAAAAAAGACCTGGTCAAAAAATCAGGTGTCAACAGCTGCCCCTCTTTGAGAGGAATCTCGTGAGAGGTTTCGCTCAAAGACAGGTGACACCTGAGTCTAGACCGACTCGACTGGGGAAAAGAAAAACGAATCTTGACACTCAATCTTTCTTGTCCCACTTGTGAAGGCTTTGCTCTTCATTCTTTTGCTGATGTGAGAAAGAAAGTAGAGAGACCCACCTGCTATTTACCTGTTGGTCACCTGCCTGATGTTCGTGCGGCATGCGCGGTGTATAGCGGGTTCTAGTGAATACCTAGGGACTCGTCTTTTGAGTATCCTAGGGCGATTAAACTCTAGCCTGTATGGTAGGCCGTACCAGAATGGGATTCCTACACTTGACAGGAACCTGTGAATGACGCACCCAGTCTCTTAGGGATTGTCGGGGTTTTGATCCGTATGGTGGATCGGACCATGAATAGGACTCCTTTCTGCTAGGAACCTATGGATGACGCACCCAGTCTCTTAGGGATTGTCAGGGTTTTGATCCGTATGGTGGATCATACCATGAATAGGACTCCTTTCTGTTAGGAACCTACGGATGACGCACCCAGTCTCTTAGGGATTGTCAGGGTTTTGATCCGTATGGTGGATCAGACCATGAATAGGACTCCTTTCTGTTAGGAACCTATGGATGACGCACCCAGTCTCTTAAGGATTGTCAGGGTTTTGATCCGTATGGTGGATCAGACCATGAATAGGACTCCTTTCTGTTAGGAACCTATGGATGACGCACCCAGTCTCTTAGGGATTGTCGAACATTTTAATCCGTCAGGGGGATCAGGCCGAGAATAGGATTCCTCTCCGCTAGGAACCTATGGATGGCGCACCCAGTCTCTTAGGGATTATCGAACATTTTGATCCTATATTCTAAGGAATTAACTAGGATTTATGCAAATGAGGTGTGCCTAACCTTGAGGCTTTACCAAATGGGCTATTCTGGGTTTAGGGGTTACCTAGAACCTCACAGAAAGCAGATTCTGAAAATTGTCCTTTCGACACGCGAGGCGTTATTCTGGGATTTGGGGATTCCAAGTATCCTGCAGAAAACTTAAACCTGCAAAAACTTTGATAAGATTCTTCTGGGATCTAGGGGCTACCTGAGATCTCGCAGAAAGACTATCTTGAATGTTGTCCTTTTGACATTGAAGGTGACATTCTGGGACCTGGGAGCTCCAGGTATCCTGCAGAAAGTTCCAACCTGTAACACCGGGATCTCACACAGGGAGATAATTTCAAACATTGTCCTTTTGACATGGGAGGTGACATTCTGGGATCTGGGGACTCCAGGTATCCTGCAGAAAGATCAAACCTATAAATTTGAAATCTCACATAGGGATGATTTCGGAGATTGTCCTTTTGACATTGGAGGTGACATTCTAGGATCTGGGAGCTCCAAGTATCCTGCAGAAAGTTCAAACTTGAAATATATTCTTCACAAAAGAAGTAGCATTCTGAGATCTGGGGATACCAGGGGTCCTACAGAAGCTTGAACATGTAAACTCTTTCTTACCAAGAGAGGTTGTGTTATTCTGAGATCTGGGATTGCCAGGAATTCTGCAGAAGTTTAGACATGTAAATTGTTTCTTACCAAGAGTGTTGCAAGCCATTCTGGGAGCCGAAGTCATCAAGAATCTTGCAAAAGCTCCAACCTGAAAATTTTCTTACCAAAGGCACATCAATGGTCTTTAAGTGATATGTGATGTCAAACTGACAGCACTTTATGACTTATATCATAGTCATGAAAAAAATTTCAATGAATGTATTACGAGGTTGGAGGTTATCCAAAACACCTTGCAACATACGGGAGTGATCAAAAGTTCCTTGCGGGGAAAGTTTGAATCAAACAATCTGAAATTACCAAAAGAGTTTGGTTAAAATGTCCAACGGAGTATTCTCATCAAAGAGGACTTCTCACCGTTTTGAGGTAATGGTCTTTTACCAAGAATGCACTCGAACTTCCTATCAAACCTGCGCCTAGGGTTCAGGATCATTCGCAGTGAATACACCTCGATCGATCAGGAGGACTTCCAAGGGACCGTAATGTTGGGCTTGGTCAACTGTTTTCAAAGGGGGACTTGCGTGCAAGTCAAGGCTTTCGAAGAGAAGTCTTCAACGTCTGCTCCAGGTTTACAAGTCAAGAAACCTGCGAAATGAGAAAGAAATAATCTTGCTCGAACTTCTTCGAGCTAAGCTTAGACATTAAACCCTATGTCAATCCAAGTGCCTTAATCAGAAAAGGCTTTTCAGGGTTGTAACGTAGGTAGGATTGGGGACCAAAAAAGGCTTGTTTTTGGCTTAGAATATGCGAAGGGTCTAACATTGGTGATCACTGCAGGTTTGCCGCCGATCTTGTCCCTTCTCGTCCAAAGAGCGTCTTTAGTCTTTGAAGTGCATATTTGTCTTTAGAGAACGTCTCTCTCATGTCAAGACGGCGTCAACATCTTGTCTACACTTTCGTCATCTGAGTGTGACATGATTTGGGAGCATCTTTCGCAGTCTAGCTCCCTTGGAATTTTTCTTTTACAATCAGATCTCACTAGTGACCTATACAAAGGTATCATGCCACCTTTTGGCATTTACAAGATCAAACACATGATTCACAAGTGTACAAGTATTTGGATGGGCATTGGCCTTGCTTTTACCAGGCACTTTGCTTTTTCTTGATGCCCAAGATTAAATTTTTCTCTCTTCTTTCTTTTTGAGACCCCATCTTTTCTTTTCTTTTGGGGATCATAATTTTCAAATGAATGTGCTAGATGTATAGCTTGAATCTCAGCACTTGAACATTAATCTAGGAATTTTTTTTACAAATCCCGTGTTTTGAACTCCTCCACTCTTGAAGGGACGTTGCTTCCGTCTTGGAATATGCAATGATCACCAACAGGTTTGTGAAATGAACGTATAGGCTCAACTGGGCTGTACAAAGGGTAAAAGTGTGTAGGATAGAGAAACGAATGCTTTTCGTCATCCTAAAGCACCTGAATTACCATAGAAGTTAAAATGACAAGCAACACACGAAGATTGATGCAAGTCTGAGCAAGAGAACTTCTAACCATTTACCTCCTGATACCTCTGGACGTACCTCCAGTTTGCCCCACTGTGGGGTGGTTCTTGACAGGGGTATAGAATGAAATCGTCGTTCAAATGGTTATCAATGGTCACCTGTAGTGTTTATGATAGAGAAACGAATGCCTCCGTCGTCTCAATCCATGTAATCACTGCGAATAACCCTTACGTCCGTAGGTCAAGGTCTCGCTATCCTTACCATTCCACTTATCTCTTAAGTGTGTATGGGACGTGTTTGGACCAGGCTTGCCTCTTGTCTGAGGAAACATCCTTTTGAATGATTTAAACAACTTTTGTTTGGAAGAGTTCATTTTGCTTTCTCCAAAACTTACCCTCCAAGGGGATTTATGATGCACAGTGCATATTTCAATCATGTTCGGATAACCTCCAAGTTTAATCATGAATGCCAATGACATGACTGTGAGAATTTTGCGTCTTTCTAGACATGAGATTTGAATACATGCTAGATTCCAAGAAGCCTTCAAATTCTATCAATAAGGATTTCGACAGTCTTGTAAACCTAAAAGATTAGGAAAGGAATACTTACCTGCCCAGCGCGGCTAGGGATTCCTGAAAAATATAAAAGGAATATGTCAGTGTATGCTTTCGAATTTCAGAAAATTAGAACGATACACCTTACCCTTGATCATGCATTCCAATGGAAGTGGATAGATTCGCGAAAATCTGCATTTTTCTTAACAACACAAGATGGTTAAGTTGTTCTAAAATTTCTTAAAATTCTCAGTCTTTGGAGAAGAAGACGTGCACCTGACCACCATGACGTTAGGTCTCCTTGATCATGCGTTCCAACTTATCGCGACCATGCTTCCTTGGATCCTGCAATATTGAATACATGCTAATGTATGCATAGATGCATGACATGCTTATGCAAAGACTATCACGAAGAGTAGGCTCAATTCGAGGCAGGGCATATGACCGGAATCTGATTTTATTTCAAGGGTAATATTTCTTCACAGCATCTGAATTCACAGGGTGCCCCAATTCTTCTCCCTCGGAGTTTACAAGAATTAATGCTCCTCCCGTGAGGATCTTCTTAACAATGTAGGGGCCTTCGTAATTTGGAGTGAATTTTCCCCCTGGATGGGTAGTACTTGGCAAAACTTTCCTAATTACCAAGTCATTTACTTCGAAGTTTCTGGTCTTGACCTTTCGATTGAACGCCCTGGCTACCCTCTTCTGGTAAGTTTGTCCATGGCAAATGTCTTTAAGACGTTTCTCATCTATTAAGTTCAGTTGTTCATATCTGTGCTTGAAATACTCTGACTCAGAGAGTTTATCTTCGGATAAGATTCTCAAAGAGGGAATCTTAACTTCTACTGGTAGAACTGCTTCTGTCCCATATACCAAACTATAGGGAGTTGCCCCTGTAGAAGTCCTGATCGACGTTCGGTAAGCCATCAAGGCGAAGGGCAGCCTTTCGTGCCAATCCCTGTAGTTTTCTGCTGTTTTAGCTAAGATTCTCTTGATGTTTTTATTGGCTGCTTCCACTGCCCCATTCATCTGTGGGCGGTAAGGAGATGAATTCAGATGTCGAATGCTAAAGTGATCCAGCAGACCATCGACAATCTTGTTGTTTAGGTTGGACCCATTATCTGTGATGATCGCTTGAGGGGTACCATACCGGGATATGATATCTCTTTTGACAAATCTTGCCACATTTCTTGCAGTGACATTCTTGTAAGAGCTGGCTTCTACCCATTTGGTGAAGTAATCAATCGCTACCAAGATGAAGCGATGACCATTCGAAGCCACAGGATTAATAGGCCCTATCATGTCTATCCCCCACATAGAGAAAGGCCAAACTTCAGACATTTGGTGTAGTTCGTTCGGGGGTGCGTTAATCTTATCCCCGTATATTTGGCATTGGTGGCATGACCGGACGTGCTGACAGCAGTCTGATTCGATGGTCATCCAATAATAACCTAGCCGCATGATCTTCCGGGCAAGGAGGTGGCCGTTCATGTGAGGCCCACACGCACCCTCATGGATCTCTTTCATGAGAATATTTGCTTCTTTGGCACCTACACATCTTAACAGAGTAGAATCAAACGATCTCTTGTACAGAATTTGTCCATTGAGGAAGAACTTGCTGGCCATCTTGGTTATGTATTTTCGGTCTCCTGACTGGCATCCTTCAGGGAATTCCCTTTTCAAGAGTTAATTCTTGATGTCATAGTACCATGGCTCTCCATCACATTCCTCTTCGATTAGCATGCAATAAGCTGGCTTTTCAACAATGCCGATCCTCAGAGGTTCTATATCCAACCCTTCAGTCGTTTGTAACATCGAGGCTAGGGTGGCTAATGCATCTGCGAATTGGTTGTGAGACCTTGATAGGTACTCGAATGACACTTCTTCGAACTTGAGTATCAATTCTTCAAGGTATTCATGGTAGGGGATGAGTTTTGCATCTTTCGTCTTCCACTCCCCTTGTGTCTGTAGAATAATGAGCATGGAGTCTCCAAAGACCTGCAATCTAGGTATCTTCATGGAAAGGGCCAGTCGTAGGCCCAGAATGCATGCCTCATATTCTGAAATATTGTTGGTACAAGGAAAAGTTATCTTTGCCGCGACAGGGTAATGTTGACCATCTGGGGATATTAGTACTGCCCTAGTGCCTGCCCCTGATAGATTAACAGCACCATCGAAATACATGATCCACTTATCCTCTGCTAAGTTCAGAATTCGGCCTTCTGTGTTCGTTACTTCAGGGGATTCAGTGCTCGATGGGTTTTCTGCCAGCATGTCCGCTATAGCTCTTCCTTTTACCGACTTCTGCGGAGAACATTTAATGTCAAATTCAGACAACATTACTTGCCATTTTGCCAGTTTCCCAATTAAAGCGGGTTTCTCCAGGAGGTATTTGACGGGGTCGTTCTCTGTTATGAGCTGAATGTGATGATGTAGGGTATACTGCCTTAGTCTTCGTAGTACCCATACTGCTGCTACGCAGGCCCTTTCAACTGGTATATATTTTGCTTCAGATGGCGTGAATTTCTTACTCAGGTAATAAATGGCCCTCTCTTTTCCATCTATCGGGCTTGTCGGGCAAGTAAGGCTCCCAAGGACTCTTGTCGTATGGTCAGGTATAAGGTCAATGGGTGACCGGGAATTGGTGGCACAAGCACCGGTGGTGTGATCAAATAGTTTTTGATCATTTGGAATGCCTTGCTGCACTCGGCGTCCCACGTTATTTTCGCGCCTTTCTTAAGCAATTTGAAGATTGGCTTAGCCACATCAGACAGCTGATTGATGAACCTGGAAATATAGTTCAATCTCCCTAGAAGGCTTCTCACTTCTTTTACTGTGGATGGAGTTGATAAATCGTGGATGGCCTGGATTTTTGAGGGATCAATCTCAATGCCCCTGTTGCTGACTATGAACCCAAGGAGTTTCCCGGATCTTGCCCCAAACACGCATTTGTTAGGGTTCAGCTTTAACTTGTATTTGCGCAGGCGCTCAAACAGCTTCCTTAATACCTGTATGTGTTCTTGTCCTTTTTTGGATTTAGCGATCATGTCATCAACATATACTTCAATCTCTTTGTGGATCATGTCATGGAATAACGTGACCATAGCCTTCTGGTAGGTAGCCCCGGCGTTTTTCAATCCAAAGGGCATGACTTTGTAGCAAAAATTCCCCCATGGTGTGGTAAATGCAGTCTTGGGTTTGTCTTCTTGTTTCATGAAGATTTGGTTGTATCCCGAGAATCCATCCATGAATGAGAATAATTCATAACCCGCAGTACTATCCACCAATACATCAATGTGGGGGAGTGGAAAATCATCTTTTGGGCTTGCTCTATTCAGATCTCGGTAATCTACGCAGATCCGAACTTTTCCGTCTTTCTTCATGACGGGTACTATATTTGCAATCCAGTCTGAATATGGGATATCTTCAATGAAGCCTACCCTAAGGAGTTTCATGACTTCTTCCTTAATCTTGTCTTCTAACTCGGCTTTCATCCGCCTACTGCCTTGTTTGACAGGTTTGATGCCAGGATCCGTGGGCAATGCATGTTCCACAATCTTAGGATCAAGGCCTGGCATATCCGCGTAAGACCATGCGAAGATGTCTTGATATTCTTTTAGTAGCTTGGTGAACTCGAGCCTTTCATCACGGGATAGGTGTCCGCCGATCTTGACCTCTTTGACGTTCACGGTGTCTCCCAAATTAATGACAATTGGTTCTTCTGAGGTAGGAGGCTTTGACTCTTCAAAGGTGTTCCAATCCCTACGGATAGACGCGTAATCCTCGTCTTCATCTTCCTCAATGTTATAGGAGTGGTTAATGGAGGGATCCGAATTTTGTAACAACCTGGTATGCATGTTTGAGATGATATGCCTGAAATGTCATGAGTATGGTTAGTTTGTGCTCAATAAAAATGACATGCATGATTATGTAAAGTTTTTTTGAAAAAGTTTTTCGAAATAGATGTAGGTACAGATGGGACTAATCCTCATGTCATTGGATATCCCGGCCCCTTGAAAATCTTTTGAAGATTATGAATCATATGGCAAATCAGGCCTCAAGCTTCTATATGGAAGACCATTATCATCATCGGGCTGATTCGTGGTTCCATATGTCCTTAACAAAACATGCGTGGTTTTATTGAATGCGAAATGGGCCGCGTTACAAGATGTGCTATTTGGACCAACGGCCGGAGATCCAAAGGCGTTTTCTTATGCGTTCAATAAGGAAAGAAAATACAGTGAAATGCAGAAAGTTCTAAACGCAGTATTTAAAGATGAAGGAAGAGTCTATTTACTCAGAAGAAGTGGCTTCACTGTCCAACCACTCCATGATGACATTCACAGAGTCATCTTCGAGAAAAGGATTTGTCAGATCTGGTTCCATCGGCGAAGTGATACCCTCTTCAGATAGCCATTTGGAGTTCTGGTCGAAGTAGGTATTTAAGGGATTCTTGAACATTCGAGACCTTCCCTTCCAGGTTGGAGAACCGATGAATGAGCTATTCGGGCTGTTTTCGCCTCCACGGCGTTCCAGGCTTTTGCCTCGGCCTGGGCCTGTTGCTTTCGGGACAGAATCATTCATGGGATACTTCTGGTACCCCAAGCCCATTTTATGTGGATTAGCCTTCAACTGTAGCGGGGCATTTATACCCTGATTATGTTTGCCTAGGCCTTTTTCAGGATTGAACCCGTATGCCAGCAGCATCTTAGCTGGTAGAAGACTGGCTTCTGAGATGTAAGGAGTTCTCAACTTCGACCCTACTGGGTATGAACTGTTGCTACCAACTCTAGGGAGTGATAGCTCGCTCAGTTTTCCCTTCAGGCTCAATATAGGGAATGGCACTGTTCTGGTATGTCTAGAGGTCGACTTCCCCATGTACGGTAATCACCTTCCCATCTACAACGAAACGTACTTTTTGGTGCAGGCTCGAAGGGACAGCTCCTGCTGTATGGATCCAAGGTCTTCCTAGCAGGAATCCAAATGCACTGGGCAGATCCATTACTTGAAAGTTTATAGAGAACTTTGTCGGGCCGATGAATACGTCAAGCTCGATCTCTCCTTCTACAGTCTTCCTCATGCCGTCGAATGCTCTTACAGCTGTCTTGGATGCCTTGACCATCTCTTCATTGATTCCCAGCCTCCTTATGGTAGCCAAAGGACAGATGTTAAAGGCTGATCCATTATCGATCAATACGTGTGCCACTCTTTTGCCGTTACATTGGGCAGAGATGTATAAAGCTTTGTTGTGCCCTCTTCCTTCTATGGGGAAGTCCTCGTCAGAGAAGTTCAATTGGTCTTTTAAGAGAATTGCCCCTACAAAGTCCCCTAGTTGGACCTCATTAATTGTTTCAGGGACATGTACTTCATTGAGTACCTTCAATAGTGCGTTCTTGTGCTTCTCTGAATTGATGAATAGGTCTAGCAGGGATATCTGAGCGGGCAACTTCCTCAGCTGTTCTATCACCTCAAACTCGCTGGTTTTGACGATTGATATGAATTTTTCAGCATCTTCTTTTGAGACCTCCCTTTTTTCGGATTCACCCTCTCTGGGGGCATAAAATCTTCCAGATCTCATTATTGCATCTACTTGTGTGGTCCCATAGTCCCAATGAACAGCTTTGGGATCATACTCTTCTACTGGGGGGGACTTTTATCGTTACAGTTGTCTGATGAGGTATCTCTGGTCCTGACGTATTGCTCTCTTCCTCTTGAGGCAATTGAATTACGACAGGCCTCACTGGGCAATCTTCCACCTTGCTCAGGCTATCCAGCTCATGCAATCTGATCACCACGGTCGTGGCTACTTCGATCATCAATATGGCGTTGTCGAGTTCTTCCATACCTTTTGAGGTTTCTGGTTGAGAGAGATCATCCATACCTCCCCATCCGTCCGGTATGATGTCTTCAATCTTCTGATAAAAGTTGGGAGGGGCCGAATATTTCACCTTGAAATTGTATCCTCCAGAATCTTGACCTAGGTTGTCTATAATTTCGCTCTTCTCAAGTGCGTCAACCATAAACTTGAGGTCTGCTAGACTTCTCCTTCTGGCTTCTATTTCGTCTTCTTCAAATTCTTCCTCTGACTGAGTAGCTGGCCCCAGGCTGCTTACCAAGTTCTCATGTGAGGTACCACAGGTGTTACTCTGCCCAGCTGTGATCAAGAAGTGGTTTCTTTTCAAAGATAGAGATGCTTCGATCCCTTCAAATTCTTCATCAGTAATATCGGACATTATCCCCAAGCTCTTCATCTTGTCGATACACAACTTCTTTTGGTCGGTTGATATCTCCCCTTCTTTTGGGTATGATGAAGCGATTGTTAGCAGGGTGTCCAGCTTAGGCATATCTCCCTTCAGTTTAAGGTAATCCTCCTCTTCTTCAGTGAATATTGCCCCTACTGCTTGATGATCTGGCAACGGATTTTCTTGTACATTTGGGGCTGCATTGTCAAATTTCAAAATCTGACTATCAATTAGGGCTTGCACTTTCAGTTTTAGGATATAGCAGTTATCCACATTATGCCCTCTTTCGCCCATATGGTAGGCACAGGTCTGGCTCTCATCAAAGCCAGGATACCTTGCAGGGTTTGCCCTAGGTGGTTCTTTTGCCACCAAGTGTTGCTCTAACAGCATCGGGAGTAGCTTGGATAAAGGTCTCGGGAGCTGAGAGAATTGTCTCTGGGGTTGCTTTCTTCTAGGCTCTTGTACCTTTGGCGCTGACCAGGATGATCCGCCTTTGGCCTAATTAGAATTGCCAAATGGCTTTAACTTGTGGGGATCTGGTATAAATGCTATGTCCAGTCCGGCTTCTCTCTCCTTTCTCAGATGATACTGCTTCCTAGTAGGAGCTTCCTGAGGCCTTCTTTCTCTCAAAGCCCATTCCAGCCTCTTAGCAACCTTAATCAGGTGTGCGAATGTCTGACATCCAGAAGTGTTCAGTCTGCCAAAGTACTCGTAGGGGAGTGCTTTCAGGAATAAATCGATTAGTTCCTCTTCCGGGATTGACGGCTTTACTTGGGTAGCCAAGGCTCGCCACCTCTGAGCATATGTCCTGATCGATTCACCCCTCGCTTTTGAAGTTCGTAGGAGGTCTTCTCTTGTTGGGGCTGTAGCCGTGTTAAATTTGTACTGCCTGAGGAAGTCTTCTGCAAGGTCCTCCCATCCGTCATAATCCTCTAAGTTTAGCTCAATAAACCAAGCCAGAGCGGCGCCAGCCAAACTCTCTTGGAATGTGTTCATTAACAACGGAATGTAATCCGAGTAGTGCGCCATCTTGCGCAGGTAGTACTTGAGGTGGGCACGGGGACAGCCTGTCCCGTTGTATTTTCTCATGAACTCTGGCTCCCTATAGTCAGGAGGAGTCTCTATTTTAGCAAAAGGAGATATTTTGTCGAAGCGGGCCAGCTCATAGCCTTGACTGCTCAGGCATTCTTCGATCTTGGCCAATCTCTTAGCCTCTGCCTATGTCTTCACAGTTTGTTTTCCCTTCTCCTCCTTTTCAAGGTTGATGACAACAGGCGAGGCTTTTTGTTGTGCCCGACTATTTGGTTCGTGAACGTTTTCCTCTGTATGTTGGGTATCCCTGGTTGCTTCTTTATCTGTTACATCAGGTACCATGGAAGGGCCTGAGTTGTTCTGATTGTGGGCGGTTGTCTGTCTAGCTTGGTTGGTCTCCAGCATGGCCTTAATGTCAGCCATCATAGTCGCCAGGGCAGTCATATGAGATTCCAACATGCCTACGCGCGGAGTCAATTCTTGCTGTTCCATTCTCGTCTTTAGGCGGGTACGGAAACGATGCGTTGGCAATTCCGTGATGAGAGTGTACCTGTTTAAAAAGATCTCTGTGAGTGCTTCGCTTATTTTAGCAAAAAGAAGCAGTTAATTCTTTCAGTTGCATGCTTCTTGCCAGTAGATGAGAAAAAGGGCTACCTTGTGAGCCTTAGCCTCATGTAAGTAGTTCTTTTAATCATTTCTCGACAAGAATTCATGGAATTGAAAGAAGCGTAATTTCTGACGATAGTTTTTATGCATTTGTAAAAACATGTTCACATTCATGCTCATGTGTTTAAGATAGTATTCCACAGAAATGAGAATGTATGAGAAGGCATCACAATGCTTGCTTATTTTACACTTGACAGAATAGTCTATTCAAGTCTAGGACGTTTGAAGCCTAAGGTATCCTCATCATCCCAGTATAGATTCCCCTCTTCAGCTTGGGGCTCCTCGTCTTCTGAACACGACAGTGGCCCTATGTCTTCGGGTATGTAGGGCTCTATTCCAGGTACGTATGGCACGATGTATTCAGGTATGTAGGGCTCGACAAGGCTTCGTCGGATCGCTTTGAAATGTTGAATGTATTCTGTGGTGGCTCTATGAGTGTTTTCTTCTCGAGTCATGTCTTCTGGCCAACTTATTTCTTCAGCCTGGGAATTCTTCAAGGAGAGTATGATGGATGCCACCTTGGCTTCAAGTTGTTTCTTCTCCTCCTCCGTGAGGGTCTGGTTTGGTAAGTCAAAGGAAAAGACACCAGGTCGCGGTGAAGAAGGGATCTCCTGAAGTGCTCCAAACTGTCGAATCACCCTCCTTGGATAGTATGCAGTTGCGCCCGTGAATCCTAGCAAGGGGACTGGGCTTCCGTCATCGCAGGTCAATCTGACCTTGCTCAGCGTCGGCAATCTTAGTCGCCATCGGAGTTGCTCAGGTTTTAGGACTTTGAGGAAGTTCTTCCATTCTACAAAGTTAAACTTAGGAACACGTGTATGGGTTCTAGCAAACGTTTTAAGAGGGTGTGCATTGGGGCTGATTTCAGTGAAACCCATGCGGATGTGGAATTGTCTGATATGGGACGTGAACCATAGATATAGAAGGTCACTAGAAGCTCTAAAGATTCCCTTTTTGTTTATCTTGAAACGATTTAGGGAGAGGAAGGTTTCGGCAAGGAGGATGTTTGAGTAATCCCACCCACAACAGACTTGCCTAGCTACTATAGCCATGATAGGGTCGAAGGTGACAGTTGAGATTGGGAATAGCACAAAGCTAAAGAATGCCAAGATAAAGGCTCTACCAGATTTGGTTCCTTTAGAAGCAGGAAGGCGGGAAAATCGGTCTATAAGGAAAGACAGGGAAACTCTTCCAGAATTGCTTTTCGCATCTACTTTGACTTCATTTAGGTTTGTGTCAAGGAATTCAGCCACCTGACTTAGGGGTTCAAGTCCTATAGGGGGTCGGACGAGCGTAGGGGTGAATTCAACTCCGATGACAGCGTTGTATTCCTCGATAGTGGGAGTGATCTCTAATCCTTCCATGCAAAATGTAGCGGTGGTAGGATCCCAGTAGAGCGCCATGGCTTGAATAAAGGCAGGTGGGCACTCAATCTTCAGTAGGTCCAACAGGTATCCTAGTCGTGACTCCGCATACTTCTGGCTGGCTTCGCCCATGCCATCCCACCATGATTGGAGTTCCGCTCGGGGGATCTTGAACACTTGAATATCATTCTTTCCCATCAAGTCTAAAATATGCAAATGATTTTAAAAGGTCAATCGCCAGAAATTACTTTAAATGTATGAATATGCAGATGTCATGAAGCATGCATGAGCTAACTTGATTGCATAGTTCAATTTGAAGAAATGGAGATTAGGATCCTTTTTCAGGTCTTGAAAGCCTGACTCAAAGCCTAATTTGCATTTCAGGGAAGTGAATTATGCAATTTAGTCAGGTTTTACTCAGTGACTAAAGGGAACAACAATGTCACATTCCATTGGTCAACACATCAAAGGAACAAAGTGGGATGTACATTTATTATAGTCAAGATGTCTAATAGAAGAACGGTAAAGAAAGGTTTTTCAAACAAGAAAGCCATAAAAGCCAATGGAACGTGAGGATCTAAATCACTCTTTTTCTTTAGAAGTCTACCCAAATGACGGTCGGTCAGGAACTCTCCCTTAATCTAGGGTAGGGGAGTTATCTTCAGTGGTTTGGTTGAGAGGTTGTAGTTCCTCCGGCCACTCTCTAGTCCAGGGTACGATGACTTCGGGAGTTTTCTCGGGTTTCACTTTTTTGAGTGTGATACGCCTTGGCTTGGTCTTGATCGCAGGGCGTCTCTTCCTACCCCAAGAAGTAATCATGGGTATGTTCTCTTTGGCCAGCAGTTCAGCCTTCCTGCGGGCGTACGCTTCCCTAGCTAGCTGGTTGCGACGTTGTCTCTTCATCTCCAGATAATCCTTCATCATTTCGTTTGCTTGTCGCTTGAATCTGAGGTTATCAACATAGTAGCGGGTTTGACAGTCCTCAGCATACCCCAGCTTACGTCCAGTCAGTTCCCGACCATACACGAATCTAGTAAAGTGTAGCTTCGTGTTTGGTCCGGGGCGAGTAACTTTTCTCAAGTACTCGAAAGTTACCAACTCTGTTGAACTCTTAGGAAACAGCGACATCCTACCCCATAATCATTGTTGTTTCCATTAGTCACTTGAGTAATCTTCATGATGCGAATGCATATGGATGTATGCAATGTATGAGTAATATCATGGAGCAAGAAATAAAGAACATTTAGAAATAAATATCTTACCAACCACACTTTGGGGGATGTGAAATGCCCCATGTATCAATGGGTGGTTTTAGGTATACCAACCATCCATGGACATGCGCATGTGACAAGTGGGTATACTCTAAAAAAAGAAAACCGAAAGTCAGGTGAGGAACCTACGGCTCAGGCTCCCACGATCCACACGAGGCAGATTCCTCCCCAAGGGTACCTACCCAAGAGGGCTAGATATCGCCAATGCAGATGGTAGGCGGGAACGAATACGAAAGTCTCAAGTGCCATCAAACACAAGATCCTTTTCGCATCATTTCCCTATCTAAGGTAACCTAAGGGTGGTTGCAGTCGGGGTTTGACCGCCAGTGTGTGCGATGTGTCGTGATCATCACAATGCAAAGTCATGCACAGCAGTTTGTATCAAACACCGCTTCAGTAAATGCATAAAGTAAACATACATTCCCAACTCCAACCTGCAGGAAAGATGTCAACAATCACGCCACCCCTTATTTCTCCAATCTGCAAAAACATCTAACACAATGGTTAGCATACGTACCTCACCTTCGAGAGCATCTGCAGAAAACAATGTCAGATAAACCAAACAACTTTTTAATCGGCTCAAGTCCTCTGGAATTCGTAACCAGAGATTCTGGTTTTAGAATAGTCCCCAGCGGAGTCGCCAGTCTGTCGCGACCCTCTCCCGGAGCGCGTGAACGCGGGAGCGGGCTAATGGGCCGCCCGATCGCTGGCTCGATCGGACGCGGGCCTCTCCCAAGGTCCATTACCCAAGTCGCAACGGCTGGATATATGTGATCGACCTTCAGTGTGGTCTAGTGACATGTGATGAGTGTACATGTCAAGGAGTCGCCACCAATCGTTTCGTGGAGGGTACGATCGGAAACCCTATCGAATAGTTGGGAGTGATCTATTCGATTCTGCGGAAACCAGAGAAGTGGGTTCGGGGACTTAGTTACGCCAACTGTCAAAGTTGACGCCCTTTCGGTACCTAAGCTGAATGGTTTATCTGATCCTAGGATTTCATACAGACGAGTGGGGTACAGATCCTAAATCTAGGAGTTCATGCAGATGGGAATTACTACCCTATCACTCACAATCAATAGAAATAAGTGCACAAATCAAGGATCCAATACATGCGGATAAAACACATGAAACCAGCATGGCATCCCTAATGAGGCCCTATTAGCCTAGAGAAATATCAATCAAGGCTTAGGAATGATTTTGGCATGATTTGCCCATGAGGGGCAAAATCGTAATTTTGAACAATTTGGGGACAATTCCCCCTAAAAAAGGACAAATTCGTCATTTTTGGCGAATTGGAGAGTCAAAGGACGGGGAAATAGGATTGGCCATCAATCCAATCCATTTCCTATTTTTCGGGATTTTTCAGAATTTTTCTGGAATTTTCAAGTGATTTTACCCATGGAAGGGTAAAGTCGTCATTTTGGACAAAGATGAGAACAGAAAATCTCAAATATTAGGGTTGGTCGTCCACCTGACCCAAACCCTAACTTCAAGCAATTTTCAGAACTCGATTGAGACAAGAAAGACGATTTTCCCATTAAAGGGAAAAATCGTCATTTTGAGAAAAGAGGCGGGACTCGAAAACCCAAACCTAAGAATTGGTCGTCTAATCGACCTTAATTCTCACCTTGGCATTATCGGCCTTATCTAGCATGCACAACAGAGGCGACTTACCCCTAAAGGGTAATGTCGTCAAGTCTCGGAAAATTGGATAAGAAACCCCAAAAATAGGGTTGACCAGTTGTCTGTGGTCAACCCTCGATTTTCGGGGATTTCTGGAATGTCTAGGATTTTTCCACAAATTTTTCCACATTTTTTTGGAATTTTCTAGCATTTTTTGGATTTTCTGAAATTTTTCCGATTTTTTTATTTTTTAAAATCATTTTTTATTTTTTAATTAAAAAAATATGATTCGGACCGGGTCGACCCGACCCACTCGGGTCGGAACCCGGCCCAGACCCGGATCCGTGAAATCGAAGACCAAAACGACGCCGTTTGATGCTTTTTTTTATTTTTGAATTGTCGAATTTGATCTAACGGCCTTCATGGCGCCGCGTGGCTGACTCAGGGTCTTCGGATTGACTTACCGAAACCTACGGCTCAGATTGAATGGAGACTCGACCAGGGCCGTCTGATCTAATTACTTAAATCTACGGCCACGATTAGAACGTGGAACCTGATCTGAGCCGTCTATTTTCATTAACCTAAAACGACGTCGCCTAATCCTTCCTCTAAACGGCACCGTTTCTTATTCTGATTGATTTTACGATTAAAATCATTTTCGAATAATCCTAATTTCTAATCGGACGGTCATCATTTATTAGATTCGATTATTCTCGGCCGTTGGATTCTTTTATTTGAATAACAAACTCAACGGCCATGCTGACTGGGCTAACACGTGGACTAATCATGGGATGACATCTGGACATTTGACTAGTTGACCGCGCCATGTCAGCTTCGTCTTCAACCTCGCGACTCCGGCGGAATGGACGGCTGTGGTTCTCCGATGATGATCTGACGATGAACTCTCGATGAAATCTCATGAAACTGACGGGAATCGATTCGCAATCATCTCTATCTTAACATATCTTAGAATCAAGGCAACCTACTTGCAGAATCGAGAGTATCGCGCGAACTGCCGAGTACGGCCATGGAGACTCAATCGCACAGGTTACGCTAAATCAGATCAATTCTTTCACGGATTAACATGGCAGGAGGTTCAGGAGACTTACCTCAGGCTCCGATTGAGCCCGTTCGACCCAGGTTTGGCTGGGCAAGAATCGGCTGTGGAGGTTAAGTGTGAAGACTCGATTCAGGGGTTGTGAACGAAATCGATGCAAAATCAAGACGCGAACATGGTCAGTGATGTCCAAGGAACGAAAGGCACACACTAATTGTATGAATGATTAAGGAATGCGCGAATCGCCATGAAAGCTTGAAGAAAAACTCGGGACTGAGACTCACCTGTTCTTGCGATTTCACTGGGCGCGGCCGGCGGCGATCGCTTCAGGGGACTCTGGGCGATCTCTCAGCGACCTCGTGGAGCTTTGGTTTTGCCTCGGAAGGCCCAACCGGCGCTCTGCAATTTTGAGCTCCAACCTTCGACCACCGCGAGGGAAGGTGAGCTCTTTCTCTCTCTTTCTTTCTCTCTCTCGATTCAGTTTCTTCTCCTCGAACTGAATCCAACCACCTCCCTCTTCGCGAAGGCCTGTTAGCTTATATAGCTTGTTTGATTTTTGGCGCCGAACGGTGGATCTCCAACTGACTTGGTTTGGTACGTGTAGTCACGTGCAATTGGGTCAAAACGAAGTCGGGGAAGATGGGCATTTCGCTCAGTCCCTTTTGGTTCCGCGGTGAGCTTCATTTCGCACGAATTTGGCAAGGATTTGAGCTGTTTTTGCTTTTGTTGACTTTTGCAGGTCCGAAGGTTTGACTGGCCGATTGCTCCCTGTTCCGGCGGCGTTAGATGGTGCTGTTGGTGTCGATCGACGGGGGAAGATGGGAGGAACAAAATGCCCACACTTCTTCTTTCAATTGGTCGCGAATTGACCTTCAATTTTGTCTTCAAAACTCAGTCGATCACCATTCATCTGCTCGAGCTCTTTGGGGAGACGACACTGTAGCAGACCGGTTTGACCGGTCTGACCGGTGGTCTGACCGGTCTGAACCGGTTCCGAACAGGATTTTTCAAATTAATCCCAAATTAATGGGAAAATTTTGCAATTAAACCTCAAAATCGAATCTAGAGCATGAATTCTATCTAGAAATGTGGTTTTGCCCAAAAGTTTTCATCAATTTCTACAAAACCCCCAAATTCCAATTTAATTGGAAATGGGGGATTGTGTAATTGAGGGTGCAAATGTTCAAATTGGGTCAAACCACCTATGCCAATCGATTTAAAATGGTGAAATCCATTGGGTAGCATGTTTAATTTGCAATGATAGCCCTTGAATTGAAAGTAATTTCAATTATGCTTAATTTCAAGGACTAAAATGCAATTTCAGTATATAATTTTGTCAAATCCGTGCAATTGGGCAAATTGCGCAAACAATTGGGCTCAATCGAAATAGGGGATAGTTAGATTGAATGTCAAGATCTTAGAAAATGCCAAAATTGCAAATTAAAAGACTCAATTGTTATTTTTTCTTCAAATTCAATACTACGGGTTACAAAGGAACACCTAAAATTGAATCTGATTTTGGATTTTTTGTGAGGTCAAAAATACAAGGGATTAAAAATAAAAATATTGGATTTTTTTCCATATTTTTGTGACCTCAAATGCTATTTTTCTTGATTTTTTAAGTATTTTTCTATTTTCCAAAAATACTAAAAAATATGAAAAATGTGAAAAATTATTTTTTGGTCTAGAATGGTTTCTTGGGCTTGGCCAAGGCCACCAAAGTTGATTTTGTGATTTTTTGACTTTTTATAAATTTTTTGTGATTTTTCAAAAAATAAAACTGAAAAAGACCTGGTCAAAAAATCAGGTGTCAACAGTGGGGATCTGGTATAAACGCTATGTCCAGTCCAGCTTCTCTCTCCTTCCTCAAGGGATACTGCTTCCTAGTAGGAGCTTAATGAGGCATTCTTTCTCTCAAGGCCCATTCTAGCCTTTCAGCAACCTTTATCAAGTGTGCAAATGTTTGACACCCAGAAGTGTTCAGCTTGTCAAAGTACTCATATGGGAGTGCTTTCAGAAATAAGTCGATCAGCTCCTCTTCTGGGATTGACGGCTTTACTTGAGTAGCCAAGGCTCGCCACCTCTGGGCATATGTCCTGATTGATTCGCCCATCGCCTTTGAAGTTCGTAGAAGATCCTCCCTTGTTGGGGCTGTAGCCGTGTTGAACTTGTACTGCCTGAGGAAGTCTTCTGCAAGATCCTCCCATCCATCGTAATCTTCTAGATCTAGCTCAATGAACCATGCCAGAGCGGCGCCAGCCAGACTCTCTTGGAATGTGTTCATTAGTAACGGGATATAATCTGAATAGTGCGCCATCTTGCGCAGGTAATACTTGAGGTGTGCTCGGGGACAGCCTGTCCCATTGTATTTCCTTACAAACTCTGGCTCTTTATAATCAAGAGGAGTTTCTACTTTAGCGAAAGGAGATATCTTATCGAAGCGGGCCAACTTGTAACCTTGACTGCTCAAGCACTCTTCGATTTTGGCCAGCCTTTTAGCCTCTGCTTCAGTTTTCACGGTCTGCTTCACTTTCTCCTCCCTCTCGAGGTTGATAACAACAGGCGAGGCTTTTGGTTGTGATCGGCTGTTTGGCTCATGGACATCCTCCTCTGTATGTTGGGTATCCCTTGTTACCTCTCTATCTGTTACATCAGGTACCGCAGAAGGGCCTGAGTTGTTCTGATTATGGGCCGTTGTCTGTTTAGCTTGGGTGGCCTCCAGCATGGCCTTAATGTCAGCCATCATAGTTGCCAGGGCAGTCATCTGAGATTCCAGCATGCCCACGCGCGGAGTCAATTCTTGCTGCTCCATTCTTGTCTTAAGGCGAGTTCGGAAGCGATGTGTGGGAAATTCCGTGATGAGAGTGTACCTGTTCAAAAAGATTTCTAGTGAGTGCTTCGTTTATTTTGGAAGAAAGAAGCAGTTAACTCTTTCAATTGCATGTTTCTTGTCAGTAGCTGAGAAAAAGGGCTACCTTGTGAGCCTTAGCCTCATGTAAGTAGTTCTTTTAGTCATTTCCTGATATGAATTCATGAAATTAAAAGAGGCGTAATTTCTGACGATAGTTTTTATGCATTCGCAAACTATGTTTACATTCATGCTCATGTGTCCAAGATAGTATCTAACAGAAATGAGAATGTATGAGAATGTGTCACAATGTTTGCTTATTTTACACTTGACGGAATAGTCTATTCAAGTCTAGGACGCTTGAGGTCTAAAGTATCCTCATCATCCCAGTATGGATTCCCCTCTTCAGTCTGGGACTCCTCGTCTTCTGAACATGATAGCGGTCCGATGTCTTCGGGTATGTATGGCTCTATTCCAGGTACGTACGGCACGATGTGTTCGGGTATGTAGGGCTCGACAAGGCTTCGGCGGGTCGCTTTGAAGTGTTGAACGTATTCTGTGGTGGCTCTATGAATGTTTTCTTCACGAGTCATGTTTTCTGGCCAACTTATTTCTTCGGCTTGCGAATTCTTCAAGGATCGAATGATGGATGTCACATTGGCTTCAAACTGTTTCTTCTCCTCCTCCATGAGAGTCCTGCTTGGTATGTCAAAGGAAAAGATATCAGGTTGTGGTGGAAAAGGGATCTCCTGTAGAGCTCCAAACTGTCGAATCACCCTCCTTGGATAGTATACGGTAGCGCCTGTGAATCCTAGCAAAGGGACTGGACCTTTGTCACCGCAGGCCAATCTGACTTTGCCCAGCGTTGGCAACCTTAGCAGCCATCGGAGTTGTTCGGGTTCTAGAATTTTAAGGAAGTTCTTCCACTCTACAAAGTTGAACTTAGGAATGCGTGTATGTGTTCTGACAAAGGTTTTAAGAGGATGTGCATCAGGGCTGATTTCAGTGAAACCCATGCGGATGTGGAATTGTCTGATATGGGATGTGAACCACAGATACAAAAGATCACTAGAGGCTCTAAAGATTCCCTTTTTATTTTTTCTGAAGCGATTTAGGGAAAGGAAGGTCTCGGCAAGGAGGATGTTTGAGTAATCCCACCCACAACAGACTTGTCTAGCTACTATGGCCATGATAGGGTCAAAGGTGACAGATGAGATCGGGAATAGTACAAAGCTAAAGAATGCCAAGATAAAGGCTCTACCAGATTTGGTTCCTTTAGCAGCAGGGAGGCAGGAAAATCGGTCTATAAGGAAAGACAATGAGACTCGTCCAGAATTGCTTTTTGCATCTGCTTTGACTTCATTTAGACCTGTGTCAAGGAACTCAGCCAACTGACTCAGGGGTTCAAATCTTATGGGGGGCGGACGGGCGTAGGAGTGAACTCAACTCCGATGACGGCGCTATATTCCTCGATAGTGGGAGTAATCTCTAATCCTTCCATGCAAAATGTAGCGGTGGTAGGATCCCAATAGAGCTCCATAGCTTGGATAAAGGCAGGTGGACACTCAATCTTTAGCAGGTCTAACAGGTATCCTAGCCGTGATCCAGCATACTTTTGGCTAGCTTCGCCCATGCTGTCCCACCATGATTGGAGTTCGGCCCGGGGGATTTTGAATACTTGAATATCATTCTTTCCCATCAAGTCTAAAATATGCAAATGATTTTGAAAAATCAATCGTCAGAAATTACTTCAAACGTATGAACGTGTAGATGTCATGAGATATGCATGAGCTGACTCGATTGCATAGTCCAATTGGAGAAATGGAAATTAGGACCCTTTTCAGGTCTTGAAAGCCTGACTCAAAGCCTAATTTGAATTTCAAGGAAGTGAATTATGCAATTTAGTCAGGTTTACTCAGTGACTAAGAGAAATAGCAATGTCACATTCCATTGGTCAATACATCAAAAGAACAAAGTGGAGTGAACTTTTATTACAATCAAAGTGTTTTAATGTGTCGCGACCCGTCCGAAAGCGGACGCGGCTAATGGATTACCGATCACGGGTCTTGGATCGGCGCGAGCCCTCCCAGGCCCATACCAAATCGCGGCGGGAGTATTTTTCAGGAGGATTCGACGATAAGAGTCGATCGCTTTCGACCTTAGTGTGGTCGTGGTGGCATGTGCAACTTGTGCATGCATTTGGAGTCGCCACCGGTCTTTCTTGGAGGGTAGACCGGAAACCTTACTGATCGATTGGGAGAGATCGATCAGTTCTACGGAACCGGAGATTTTGGGTTCGGGGACTTGGTTACGCTGGTGTCGTTACCAACGCCCTTTCGGTACCTAACGTGAGTGATTTTCCTAACTAGGATTTCATGCAGGCGCAATTTTGGGTGAGGTAAGTCTGACTTTGCACATTAACCAGTTTAACATGCTCACGTAATCATAATAAATAAATAGACGTCAATCACATAAACATCTATCCTACGTGGTGATCATGGAATTATGATTTAATGGGTCTCGAGCCAATGAGACCACATTTAATCATTTTAATATTTTAATAACGGAGAGCCGCTCTTCGCTTCTTCTTGGTTTCTTGAACTCTTCAAGAATTGGGCCCCAAAGAGCTCGCCGACTTAAAAGGCTCCTCCACGTAATCCTCGTAGCATTTACATCAACAATTGACTATGCTAAAAAATAAAGATTACATGAAAAATAAAAGGAGTACGCAGCCTCCATTTAATAATTACAACCCCAAATATATAAATAATCATCATACATTCATATATACATCAATCACATTTATTAGGGATTTTTCCATGATCACCACCCTTTCACGTAAGTAATAAATTCACAATTTAAAACTTAGGAAGGCACAATAAAAATTCTACGTTGAATCATATTCAGAATTTTTACGTAAAATAAGATAGCCATAAATTTTCGATTCAAAATTGATTTAGTCTCAATTTTTGCTACGTTGATTAATTTATCATATAAAATAATCAATCTCCATTAGCCATGTAAGACGAACAATTCGTTAATACATATTGGCCATATTATTGCAAAAATTGCAAAAAATCAATTAAATGCACGAAAACACCTAAGGATCGGCTCTGATACCACTGTTGGGATCCACGTAACACGTAGCGAAAATAAATAACAACCCATACATGTATCTCCAGAGGCGTACTTCGTGCATTTCAATCGAAAAAAAATCACAAAGCCTCAAAGGGAGTAAATGGATTACCTCTCGTAGCGTGCTTGAACGGAGGTGTCGGTTCGATGTTCTTCGATCTCAGCCTCCACAAGTGTTAGGCATCTAGTTCGGACGCACCACCAATTGACGAACGGGGAGACGACTAATAACTCCACAACAATTGTGCTAGCAATATGCGGAATCAATATTCCGAACTTAGTATATTTTGCTCACTCGAGATTATGAGAATATAGAGAGTGTTTGTGTTCTTCTCTCTAAGCTCTCAAAAATTTGCATACTCTACAAAATGTCTCCCCCCTTCAACCTCAAAACTCTTGCCATCCTTTTATAGCCAAAAATACCTTCCAATAAATTGTATTTAAAAATAGCACTAACAATTATAAATTCTATCTAAAAATAGCACTCACAAATAAATGACATTTAAAAATAGCACTAACAATAGCACTCACAATTTATAATACAAAAATGCTATTTAAAAATAGCACTAACAATAGCACTCACAATTTATAATACAAAAATTCTATTTAAAAATAGCACTAACAATTATAAATTCTATCTAATAATAGCACTAACAAATAAATGACATTTAAAAATAGCACTAACAATAGCACTCACAATTTATAATACAAAAATGCTATTTAAAAATAGCACTAACAATAGCACTCACAATTTATAATACAAAAATGCTATTTAAAAATAGCACTAACAATTATAAATTCTATCTAATAATAGCACTCACAATTTATGATAAATAAATGTCATTTAAAAATAGCACTAACAATAGCACTCACAATTTATGATAAATAAATGTCATTTAAAAATAGCACTAACAATAGCACTCACAATTTATAATACAAAAATGCTATTTAAAAATAACACTAACAATAGCACTCACAATACAAAAATGCTAAAAAAAAAAGCACTAACAAAGGTGTTAAAAATAATAACCATTATTATTATTACAAGAGTTAAAGAGGTTACCAAACAGTACAAATATGCATAACGTATAAATATGTATGACGTATAAATACGTAGAGCATACGTATACATCCGTGAAACCGGGGACTAATTGAAAGAAAAATGTGCAATTAAGCCCTTTTGGTAAAAATTGATTAAATTGGAGGGCAAATTGACCTAATTGCACTTTAAGACTTTAGAATCCAATGTCATAGCTTATAAAAAGTGAGAATTGAAAACTAAAAGATTCGAAAATGATTTTTTTTTAGGCTCGGTTCGGGTTTATGTTTGTGAAGGAACATAGTGACCCGAGCCGAATTTTTGAGATTTAAAGTGACACACTTGAAGAGGAAATTAAAACAAAATTATCGAATATTTTTGGGTATTTTTCTGACCACGAATGGTATTTTTTTGATTTTTTGGGTATTTTTATAATTAAATAAACTCGAAAAATATTAAAAATACCGAAAAATATTTTTTGTTCAAAATTGGTTCCTAAGGCTAAACCAAGGCTTCCAAAGTTGATTTTGTGATTTTATGACCTTTTTTGATATTTTTAATTAATTTTAAAGAATAAAAATCACAATAATAAATGGTAAAAAATCAGGTGTCAACAGCTGCCCCTCTTTGAGAGGAATCTCGTTAGAGGTTTTTCTCAAAGATAAGGTGGCACCTGATTCCTAACCGACTCAACTAGGAAAATGAGAGAAGAAATGTTATGACATCGGATCCTTAAGCCTATTGATAAAAGCTCAAATCAATCCCCGGTTTGCTCTAACAATTTGAACATGGGCCGTAGTGAGAGAGGCTTACCTGAAGCTCACCTGTCGGATGATGCCGGTTGCGACAACTTTCAAGAAGATGCCTAGGACTCGTCATAGAAAATCCTAGGGAGATTAAGCTCTGACCTGTATGGTAGGTCATACCATTATGGGATTCCTAATTGGTAGGAACCTAAGGAAGGCGCATCCCCACGCTTTGGGATTTGCTAGAGATTTTAATCCGTATGGTGGATCAGACCTTCGTGTTGATCCTTAAGGCGGTATCTACCTCGTGTTGACCCTTGAGGCGGTATCTACCAATAAGTTGACCCTTGAGGCGGTTTCTACCTTGGTTTGACCCTTCAGGCGGTTTCTACCTTGGTTTGACCCTTCAGGCGGTTTCTACCATGAGTTGACCCTTCAGGCGGTTTCTACCTTTGATTTGACCCTTCAGGCGGTTTCTACCTTGTGTTGACCCTTCAGGCGGTATCTACCATGTGTTGACCCTTCAGGAGGTTTCTACCATGAGTTGATCCTTTAGGCGGTATCTACCTTGTGTTGACCCTTTAGGCGGTTTCTACCAAATTTGATTTGACCCTTCAGGCGGTATCTACCTTGTGTTGACCCTTCAGGCGGTATCTACCTTTGATTGGACCCTTCAGGCGGTATCTACCTTTGATTGGACCCTTCAGGCGGTATCTACCTTTGATTTGACCCTTCAGGCGGTATCTACCTTTGATTGACTTTGAAAAGGGGTCTCATGACGAGAGTTCTCCACGCCCGATGAGATTTCCTGAATTTTGAAAAGGGGGTCTCATGACGAGGGTTCTCCACGTCCGATGAGACTGTTTGAATTTTGAAAAGGGGTCTCATGACGAGGGTTCTCCACGTCCGATGAGATTTCCTGAATTTTGAAAAGGGGTCTCATGACGAGGGTTCTCCACGTCCGATGAGACTTCCTGAATTTTGAAAAGGTGTCTCATGACGAGGGTTCTCCATGTCCGATGAGACTGACTAAATTTTTTTAAAAGGGGTCTCATGACGAGGGTTCTCCACGTCCGATGAGACTGCCTAAATTTTGAAAAGGGATCTCATGACGAGGGTTTTCCACGTCCGATGAGACTGCCTAAATTATGAAAAGGGGTCTCATGACGAGGGTTCTCCACGTCCGATGAGACTGTCTGATTTTTGAAAAGGGGTCTCATCCTCACCCATTCTTTTGAAAGATCCCGAAATTTGTCGGGAATTCAGTTTTGAAGCAAGAAAGATTTTATTTTGACAAAGCTTCATTTGATTCTGTTGAGGCGACATTCTGGGAGCTGGGTTCTCCAGGTATCCTGCAGAAGTTTAGGCCTGAAAGATTTTTCTTCACCAAGAAAACGTTAGTAATCTTTGGGAAGACCACGGCCGTCCATTTTGACAAAACTGTATGATTTAAGTTTTAATCGTGAAATGTGCATTTTGATGCTGGAGGTTATCCAAAGCATTCTTGCAACATGCAAATGTGATCACAAATCCCTTGTGCGGCAAATCTGGATCAAACAATTTGAAATTTTCAAAAAGAGTTTGTTCAAAACATCTATTGGAGAATTTCTCATCAAGAGGGCTCCTCACCGCTCTGTGATAATGGTTTTTTGTAAGGAATGCGCTCAACTTCTTACTAACCTGTGCCTAGGTTTTAGGATCATTCGCAGCGCATACATTTCGATCGATCGGGAGGTCTTCCACGGGACCGTGATGTTGGGCTTGGATAATGGTTTTCAAGGGAGACCCGCTTTGGAGTCGAGGCCATTGAATGAATGTTCTCACCATCTGCTCCGGGTTTACAAGTCAAGAACCCTGCAAAATGAGAAAGAAATAATCTTGCTCGTACCTCTTCGAGCTAAGCTATATGTTAACCCAAGTGTCTTAGTCAGAGAAGACTGTTTCTGGGTCTTAACATCGATAAGATTGGGGACCGAAAAAGGCTTGTTTTTGGCCCAGAATTCATGAGGTGTTTGACATTGGTGATCATTGCTGATTTACCTCCTGTCTTTTCCTTTCTGCATCTTTAGTTTTTGAGGTGTACAACCAATTTTGAGGTGTGCACCAGCTCTTTAGAGAGCGTCCCTTGTTGCATTCAGAGACCGACTCTCTCCATGTCTTTGTTCTGTGCTTGGCAGCATTTGGGGAGCAGCTTTTTTTATTTGACTCCTTTAAGAATTTTTTTTTTTTTTTTCATCCAAGTTTCACTGGGGATCAAGCAAACAGCTTTCATGAGCATCGGCCTTGCTTTTACCAGGCACTTTGCTTTTTCTCGATGCCGTGGATTTTTCTCATTCATTTTTGAAATCCCACTTTTTCTCATCTTCATAGGATCGCGTTAGACCTATGATCAAAGGTCTAACAAGGTTAAACATTAACTTAGGAATTCTTTTGCAAACCCTAAGTCTTGAACTTCTTCGTTTCTGAAGTGATGCTGCATCCGTCTTGGAATGTGCAATGATCACCAACGGGTTTATGAAATGATTCTGCAGGCTCAACTTGGCTATGCAAAGGATTCGGTGTGTGGGATAGAGAAATGAATGCTTCTCATCATCCTATGGCACTTGGATTACCATATAAACAACACACAAAGATTAATGTTAGTCCGAGCAAGAAAATTTCTAACCATTTTCTCCTGATGCTGCTGGACTCACCTCCATTTTGCCCCGATGTGGGGTGGTTCTTGACAGGGTTAAGAATGAAAACCGCCGTTCAAAGGGGTTATCAACGGTCACCTGTAGTGTTTGGGGGATATGAAACGAATGCCTCCGTCGTCCCAACCCATGTAATCGCTGCGAATGGTCCCTACTTCCGTAGGTCCAGATTCTGCTGTCTTATCCGCTCCATTTCTCTCTTAAGTGTGTATAGGACGTGTTTGGACTAGGCTTTGCCTCTCGTCTTTTGAGAAAACGTCCTTTTGAAAGTTTTGAACAACTTTTGATTGGAAAAATCTCTTTCGTTTTCTCCAAAAATTTTACCCGTCAATGGGATTTTATGATGCCCAATGCATGTTCAGATAACCTCATGTTTCAAAACATGAATGCCAATGAAGTTAGAATCCTATGTCTTTTCTAGACATCAGATTCTAAAAGCTTTTCTTTTCTTCTCTATTTTTTATTCAACATTTTCAATGGATTGGGGAAAGGGATACTTACCTGTCCCCCGCGGCTGGAGATCCCTGAAAATGCGGAAGAAACATGTTATTGTTCGTTCATGAATTTTTCAAAAAATTAGAACGATACATCTTACCCTCGGTCGTGTGCCCCTGCGAGTGCACACAGGTTGTCAAAATTTGTCCTCCTTGATGGTGAGTCCCTATCAAGGATAAATAGCAAGTGTTAACTCATATTCCCAAATTGAAGACAAATTGGGACAATACAACTTTACTCTTGGTTCTCATCCCGTTCTGACGTCGCGTATTGATATGAACCACGTCTATCAAATCCGCTTATCCATGCTTGGAATATTTGCAATATCAATGGTTCAGCTGCCCCCGGTTGGGCAACGTCTGTTTTGTTATTTGAACAGATGGCTCCTTAGGTGATTTATCCACGTTTAACACCTGAGAAGGGAAAGAAATGAGACATTACTTTGGTATTCGGTTGAAGATCGTTTAGGAACGATACATCGTTTTACCAAATGGGAGGCTTCGTGACCAAACGTATTTCGTGCTGAATGGGGGTAGATCCCATTATGCTCCGCGGGTGATAGTCATCGTTCATGGAATTTGCTCCACGGATTAAGTGATTAATCCATGGCCCTTGGCTCGAAGACGTTCAAAGGGTAATGTTGACACTCAGAGCGGTTAGTTTTCAGCGTTAATTACAATGTTCCCGCGGGAACTTTACAACGAAATCCGTAACACATTCATTCGATGTATTCACCTCTCACTCTCCTGAGCCTTCTAATAATTTAGCACACGAGCTTCGAACCAGATGTCCGGTCGCCGGTACCGGTCACGACTGCGAAGATGCACTTGTTCCAAAATGCTTGACCCATAGGCTGAGTTGCTCATTCAGGAGATCGTCCGACCGCTCGAGTCGTCCAAGTTGAGCATCCTTAATTGCTGGTGACGGACTTCTCCCATTTTCGGCATGAACAACCTGGTTTCTCGGTTTATGCGTGATCCACACGCCGAGTTGCTCACTGAGGGACTCGCTTGAAATTTCAAGCCATTGACGCCCAAGTCGGGCATCCTCAACCGTTGGCGATGGGTTCCTCACACTACTTTCGACATGAACAACCTCACTTCTCGAGTTGGTATTTTCATCGTTGTCCAGTAGGTTTGTACCCGATGCTGGATTCGCCGTAGGAATAACACTAACGATCGGTTGGTGCTCAAATTGGGGAGTCCATACCTGCTGAAATTGTTGTACATACTCTTGGGGAGTACCAGGGTAACTCAGGGGGGAATTCAGCCGATCGAACCAAGAATAGATGTTTTCAAGGAGATCGTCTGAACCATCGAGCGACTGACACTCAGGTTGAGTATTGTCGACTACTGGAGAAGGAATCTTTTTGCCATTTTCGTCATGGACCACCTGATTCTTCGAGCCGGAATCTCCGTAATCGTCTCGCAAGATTGTATGTGCATCTCCTGCCAGTGTTAGATCCGCTGTAGGACTAGTATTAACGGCCAGTCGGTGCTCAGACTGGGGAGTCCCGATTTGCTGAAATTGCGGTACATACTCCTGAGGAGTATTGGGATAACCCATGGGAGTACTCTGATTGATGCCTGAACAATCGACCGTGTAATTGTCAGTCCCATCGGTGTTAAGAGGTGATTGGATGCTTCCTGCTTCATGAGGATTGCGATCACAGCCATGCTCATCGTTTAAACTTGAACTGCCTCTCTCTTGGTCTAGCGCCACTCGTCCATCTCTCAGTAGTCTTTTGTAGCACCAAAGGTGGTTCCTGACTTTATTTCTATCCAATTCCGGCATGTTCATGATCTTGAGTATGTGCGATGGGCGAGCCAAACTGATCCCTAACTGTTGAACTGCATCAACAAATTTGCTATGAAGCTCCGAGGTCCAATAAAACCTTGTTTTCTTGCTAGCCGAAGTAGGGTTGGCAACTCGGCGGCTACTCTTCGTGGAATCTGGTCGTGTTGAACCGCCTCTATCTTGGTCTAGCGACGCTCGTCCATCTCTCAGTAGTTTCTTGTAGCGCCAAAGGTGATTCTTGACCATATTTTTAGTCAGTCCCGGCACGTTCATGATTTCGAGTATGCGCAATGGGCAAGCAAAACTGATCCCCAACTGTTGAACTGCATCAACAAATTTGCTATGAAACTCCGGGGTCCAACGAAATCTTATTTTCTTGCTAGCCGAAGTGGTGTCAGCAACTTGGCGGTTACTCTTCTCGGAATCTGGTCGTGTTGGAGGTTGCTCTGGAGGGGATTTAGTGGTCTCAGATCGGCTGGTCATGATGGTGAGTTCATCATCGAGCGGACCCGACTTGTCATGACGCATGTTCCCTTCCACAATGGGCGTCGACTTTGACCTTATAGCACTAGTTTCCTCTTGTAGATCCTCGGCGGTACCCGCCTGTTCCGAAAGATGTTGCGAAGGGCATTGCAACAAATGAGCATTATAAACCCCCAGATCTGGCTCTTCAGTGAATACTCCGTCCGTGGGAACATGGTTACCGCACTCCAGGCAAATAGCGATGCTTAGAGCTTTTTTGTACTGAGTGTTTTTTATTCGAAGCTTTTCATTTTCCTCCCTTACAACCGCTAACTCGTGCCGATCGCGTTGCTGCTTCAGCCGGGTTCGTTTGTTTTCAAACCAGCACTTGACCTTCCGAGGCTCCCACCCTATCTCCTGGCCCATTTTGATTTTCTGTTCCATGTCCGGATAGGGGTATTCCCTGAAAAACAATTCGAGTTTATGGACTTGACCTGAAGTGTTGCGTTTGAGATATTCCCCTTTCTGACGCTGATAACCGTCGCGGGTACTGTTCTCGTTAACCAAGCCGCGGGTTTCATCATTAGAAGGATCGGTCTCCATGGCCCTCGTGTCAGGTTCGGTCCTGAGATCTTCAAACTCTTCCAGCAGCTCAAGCTCGGAGACCTCCAAGTCTGGCGCTTCCAGTAAATGACAGAATCCCTTGAACATTTTGACCGGGATATCACTGTTTGATTTTCCGTTAACTCAGCTTTCTTTGTTCCTCCTTGGATCTTCACTTTCTCTGCAAATTCTGAGAGGTTAAAGGAGCCGGATCACCGTTCTTCGATCAAAGGTGATGGCTACCCGACGAGCGCTCTTCTCAATGTTTCGAGATTCCCACTTCGTCCTTTTGTGATGGCTACTTGACGAGCGTTTTTCTCAAGGCTTCGTAATTCCCACTTTGTCCTTTTTTGCTCTTTTCTACGTGAACGGAGCCTGAAGATCTCTTGCGTTGATTTCGCTTTTTCGAGCACTACGCTTGTCCCCCTGGCCCAGTCTCTAGAGTAACAAGCCTGCCCACCTTTCGGCGCCATTATGTTTCGTAAAACCCGAGATCACAGGACGGTGGTGGATTCGTGACTCATCGGGGATGCATTAACGAAACCCGCTTGGCTCTACTGCACATAAAATATTATTACCACTTCTCCCTGTACTCGAGCATTTATAAGGTGATAGATTGATGTCAAGAAGATTAACACTTTAGCCTTATCAGACTCAGCCTCTCAAACACTCTTCACTTTCTCACTCTCTTCTCCGTCATTCCATCGCATATGGATTCCTCCTCTATGCATGTTGCCTTACCTGAAGCTTCGACCCAATGGGAGAGATTTTACCACCTCTTGGGTAGGGGTTATGGCTACATAAACAATCATCCTGAAGCTGAGGTTGAAGTTCGTACTCTGATTCCGGCCCTGGATACTGCGTGTATTGAAGGTACGAAACTGCAAAGGGAGTTTGTGATCTTCCCAACTCTCTTTAACAATTTCATGCAGGCTTACGAAGTTGCTAGCCGGGAGGTCACTTTGGCTGGTATCGTGCGAGCCCGTTATCAGGACCGAACTGAGTCCCTGATGTTGGCCATGCTGACGGCCGATAACCATAAAAGGGCTGTTGAATACGCCCACGCCCAGGTTTCGATGCTGGTCCGTGAGAGGGACAACTTGGTGGAGCGTCTGGCTCTTTTTGACACCGCCTTTGAGCAAGACCAGCACAACTTCGTGCTGAGGTTCCAGTGTGCCTGGTTGGAGGAAAGGCTTGAAGACCTGAGCATGGATATAGCTCGCGGGAGGGTGCTGGCTCATGACTTAGAGCTTGAGTTCGAGTACTATGACACCAAGGTGAACGAACTTAAGGAGAAATGTCGTCTCCTTTTCTTCAAGCTTGTAGACCTCGATTCCCGGAGTGTGGGTTGTAAGCAAGGCATGGATAGCATGGAGAGTCAGTTAAGCTTTTTTGTGATGCTTGTCAGAACTCATTTTGGGTTTACTGCTCCCCCTCAGTGATCCACTTGTAAACTTTCCTGCTGAATGAAATAAATGCGAGTTTGTTTATATATGCTCTTTCATTCTGCATTGTTGACTAGCCAAGAAAGGTTTTTGCTTTCGGATCTACGCGACTCCTTTTTCGCCTGTGTCAACAGATTGACTACGCATCATTCTCACAGCCCGACGCTTTATATTTGATTGACCTGAATGCCTCGTGAGAAATAGATTTGTAGTTGCTCGAAACTTAAAGATTGCCCCTGATTTTGCGGTCATTGCGTTTGGGGCCGCTAGTAATCTTTCACTTTCGAGCTCGATCACATTCCGCTAGTAACTCATGCTATCAATTCTGCCTTCACGCGTCGGGGCTGATTTTACCTTGAACTTAATAACAAGGAATTACCGTATACACACGAGATGACGTTTGCGAAAAACATTATGCAGAATCAACTCTAGCTATTGAAGAAACAAACGCATGCACCGATGAGAACTTTACAATAGGAGATACATCCTTCTCGCGTACATCCCCTTCTTTCTTGGGGCATGTCCAATGACTAACCAGTCTGGCCTCAGCTTAGGTGTGCCATTACCAAGTGCAGATCATGGTTGCCAACCTTTAATAGCTTCCAACTGATCGAACCAGGTATCAAGTCCTTCATCGAAGAAATCACCCGACCCCTCGAACGATTGATGTGTAGGTTGAGCTGCATCGCCCGACGGGTTCTTCGAACTGGAACCTCCATCTTTGTCTGGGATTATAAGAGGAGATTTGATCGATTGACTACCACAAGCATCTCCCACTTGGGGATTAGGGAAATAAGAGTGCTCCAAGCTTTCTCCCATTAGATCATCTGAAGCCATATGCTCTGATTGGGCAAACCCTTGAGCACTGGGCGTGGTGGGCTGATCTGCGACAGGATGAACACTGACTAGCTGCTGCTCGGACGGAGGAGTGCTTACTCGTTGCACTTGTGATGCGTGTTCTTGAGGAATATTGAAATGACTCGCGAGGATATCCTGATCAAATCCCCAATAGTCGTCCAGATTCGACCGGGCCTCATTTGTCATAAGGGTGCTGGGTTCGCAGCCGAGTCTATTGCTCGGATTCAGTTCTGCATAACGCTGTCCTAACGCCCTTCTGTAGCAACCAAGGTGATTCGCGACTAATTGCTTGGTAAGTCCCGGTACGTTCATGACCCTAAGTATGCTTGTCGGACCTATGAAGTCGAGTCCTATCTGTCGAACTGCGTCCAAGAACTTGAGATGAAGCTCCGGGGGCCAAGTGAATTTCTTCTTCTCGTCGTCCAGAGTGGCGTAGATAGCCTGCCGACTAACCTCTAACTCCTCTTGAACCGTATCTGATCTTACCGGAAGCTGTTGTGGAGGAGATTCATGGGCTTCGATGAGGTGACTCCGATCATAACGACACGTATCTTCTTCCTCCGAAGACACTGGTATAATTTCTGTAGGATCGATCTGCTCATGCGCGCCATTAGCAGGATCTGATTGTACCGGAGATGGCTCAAGGGAGCAGGGGGATAAATGAGCACCTTCCATCTTCGTAGAAGGCTTACTGGGGAACAATTTACTGAGGGTGGTAGGGCCACCGCAGTCAGGGCAGGTAATAGTACTGAGAATTTTCTCATACCACATGTTTTCCATTTGAAGGTTTTGGTTCTGCTCTTTTAGGGCCGTGATCTCCTTACGCCTGTGTTGGACACCTAGTCTGAAACGTCTATTCTGAAACCAAAAATGGATTCTCATAGGATTCATTCCCAGCTTCTGGCCCAATTCAATCTTTTGTTCCTCGTTTGGGCAAGGGCATTCATCGAAGAAAGCTTCAAGCTCCTGGATTTCTTTCCGAGCGTAGCGCTGGCGACTTTTTCTTTTCCGGGGTTGAGCGTCGTGGCCACTGCCGTCGTCACCACTGCGATCTTGATGTTCGTCACCGGCGATGTTGAGTTCCATGGCTTCGATGTCGAATCTGATTCTAGAGAATTTGAGGTCTTTCAACGAACTCGTCACTCGGGGTTCTCTGTTCTCTTTTGTATACTCGCTCTTTCGATTTGTTGCCTCCTTTTCCTCGAAAGCTAGGTCTGTTCAGCGTTCTGTTTTTGAAACGACGGAACTGTTTACCTCCTGCTCAGCTTTCCGACACGAAGGGGTAACCAAATCCTTCAGCGGCTTCTTCGATAGTAGCGCTCGCCTTTCACTTTTCCTCGATAGTCATGCCTGTTCAGCACTGTCTTCTCTTTTTAAGTGGCAGAGCTGTTCACTCGCCGCCCAGCTTTATGCGTGATGGAACAACACAATCCTTTCGCGGCTTCTTCGATAGTTGCGCTCGCCTTTCACTTTTCCTCAATAGTCATGCCTGTTCAGCACTGTCTTCTCTTTTTAAGTGGCAGAGCTGTTCACTCGCCGCCCAGCTTCATGCGTGATGGAACAACACAATCCTTTCGCGGCTTCTTCGATAGTTGCGCTCGCCTCCCTCCCAGCTTTAATAATGGCGAGACCGAATTTGTCAGGCCTGAAATTGCGGATCAGGACATGTCTGATGATTCACGGGAGGAGCAGCCCTCGCTTTACATTAATTAACCCGGCTCCACAAGCATTATTGCTGCAACTTTTCTCCACTCTCGAGACGCTATAAAATGCGGAGTTGGTGTTTGGGAGATTAACGCTCTCATATAATTTGCTTCCATCCTCTAATCGCTCCACTACACACATCTCCGTCGAAAATGGCTTCTTCCCAAGTTCACACTTTCTCAGCCGAAGCTTTGACTCGATGGAAAGAGTTCTATAACCTCTTGGGTCGAGGCTACGCTCACATAGCCGATCATCCCGAAACCGAGGATGAGATCAGAGTCATGTTCGGGGAGCTGGACATCACCTCCCTCGAGGGTACCGCGTTGGGGAGGGAATACAATATTTTTCCAACGCTCTTTACGAACTCCTTGGAGGTCTACCGCGCTGCTCATCGGGGAGTTACCGTGGCTCGTGTCTTGCGAGCCCGTTATGAGGATCAGTCCGACCGCCTAGCGTTGGCTGACTACCTGGCCGATAGTCACAAAAAGACTGTTGAGTTCGCCAAAGAGCGGGTTTCGACATTGCTACGCGAGAGGAGGAATCTGGTGGAGGACTTAGCTCTATCTCTGGCTACCTATGAGCGCGATCGACGTAATGCCCTGCTAAGGAATCGGAGCGAGTGGCTGGAAGAAAGGCTCAACGGCATAAACGAGGATATAACTCGTGAGAATGGACTTGTTCGGGACTTGGAAGCAGTCGCCGAAGATCACGAGACTCAGGTTGTTGCAGTCAATGATGAACGCAAACGCCTCCACCTCAGGCTTGCGGACCATGATACGCGGAGTGGTGCGTATAAACAAAGCATCCATAACCTGGAGGGCCAGCTGGGCTCCTTTGTGTCGTTGATTAGGGCTCACTTCTGCTTTACTTTTCCACCCCAATGAATTGTATGATCTGGTTTGGGCAAGAATGAATGAAAGCCCCTGTGTTTGTTTTAGCTTTTATATGATCCATTTCTTCGAGCATCCGGACATCTTAGACTTGGATGAGCCGATCCATAATAAGTCGAGTAGATGTGTTCTGATTTTCTAACTCACTCATGGTCAGATGAAAGAATAGCCTCAGACTTATCCAAGAAAAGATTTCTTTATGCTACTTGTTTTTCACCTGCAAATGAAAAGACCGAGTCAAAAGGAATAATCTGAAAAAGAAAGCATAGACCCCTTTCAATCTTATGCTTGCTCGTAATTAATAATGACAAGAACTTTTACAAGGGTTTTAATCTTGTGCGAAAAGTTTTTATCAATATTCCTCGAAAGAAAGCATACTATTGAAAGGAATGTAATTCACGATAATTGCTTTTGACCAATATTCAGAAGAGCGAATTAGTCAAAAATGCAAGGCATAACGACGTGTTTTTAAATTTAATTGAAGATACGGCATCCAAATCAAGGCCGTTTTGTTAAGAACGAGAGCAATTTGGACATCTATCTCGTCATTAAATTCGAAATAACGTCAATACTCTTGATCAATTATCGTGGATTACTTAGTGACGTATGACATGCATGGACCAATTCAAGTGTATAATTCCTTCTAGCGAAATTGGGGTTGGATTACCCTGTACGACCAAAAAGGTCGTGTAAGATTTTCAACTTTAGTTTCCTCTAAAGGAATTATAAACTTGACTTGGGAGTATTCGGATGATTAGAGAAAATGCCACTATCACATTCCCATGACCCGTCAAAAGAAATACAACCGAGTTCCATCTGAATGTATACACCAATAGATCCCTAATACAATCACTCTAAGGGGTGAGATAGAGAAAGCCTCGATAAAAATAAGCCCTATACAAGAGGACTAGTAATGGAAAATGAAACCAAGGAATGTGATCCTAACGTTTAAGGATGCCCCAAGTTCGATCTGTGACTTCCGGATCACTTGCCCCAACTCGTCATCTTCATTGGACGATATCTCAATAATGTCCATAGTAGGCTCCTTTGTTGCTCACTCGGTGTTCGCCATGGGATATCATCCTCCTCGTCTTCTATCAAGGACGTTTGGGAAAAACACATGCATCTATCCTTGAAATGGCATTTAATCTAATCACCAGAATGCAATGAATGAAATGCCTATATTTATATGAACTGTAATAGTTTTGAGGGATAGAGAGTCTTACCAACCCAACTCGTCGACTTATGTGCGATTTTAGGTGTACCAACCGCCCAAAGACATGCGCATGAGACAAGTGATGGTGAACTTCTAAAAATCAGAGGGTTTGGCACCTAAGGTTAAGGTTCCCACCTCGAGTTCTAGAAAGAGCCGATTCCATTGCACAACTATCGTTGCATTGGGACTCAATCCATAGTTCGAAGCGAGCGGAATTGAGAAGTGGATTACCCCGTGTTTTTCCTCACGGAGATTCCATTTTCAATTCCTTCTATTGTGTTCCTAAAGGCGGCGCCTGGGGTTTTAGGCGCGGTTGTGTGTGTCCATGTGTCGTGATCATCACAATGCAAGTCATGCACAACAATTTATCAATCAGCACTTCAAATCATCCACACAACATACATTCCTACGCCACACCTGCGTAAAATAAAGTTAATCACAGACTACACCCCTTATTACTCCAATCTGCAAAAACATATAACACCTATCGTGAGCGGACTTACCTTACCTTCAAGAGCGCCTGTAGGGTTAGAAAAATCACTCAATTTTTATTACGGCCTAAGTCCACTTGAGGTCTAGAACCATAGTTTCTAGAACAGGTCCCCAGCGGAGTCGCCAGCTGTCGCGACCCGTCCGAAAGCGGACGCGGCTAATGGATTACCGATCACGGGTCTTGGATCGGCGCGAGCCCTCCCAGGCCCATACCAAATCGCGGCGGGAGTATTTTTCAGGAGGATTCGACGATAAGAGTCGATCGCTTTCGACCTTAGTGTGGTCGTGGTGGCATGTGCAACTTGTGCATGCATTTGGAGTCGCCACCGGTCTTTCTTGGAGGGTAGACCGGAAACCTTACTGATCGATTGGGAGAGATCGATCAGTTCTACGGAACCGGAGATTTTGGGTTCGGGGACTTGGTTACGCTGGTGTCGTTACCAACGCCCTTTCGGTACCTAACGTGAGTGATTTTCCTAACTAGGATTTCATGCAGGCGCAATTTTGGGTGAGGTAAGTCTGACTTTGCACATTAACCAGTTTAACATGCTCACGTAATCATAATAAATAAATAGACGTCAATCACATAAACATCTATCCTACGTGGTGATCATGGAATTATGATTTAATGGGTCTCGAGCCAATGAGACCACATTTAATCATTTTAATATTTTAATAACGGAGAGCCGCTCTTCGCTTCTTCTTGGTTTCTTGAACTCTTCAAGAATTGGGCCCCAAAGAGCTCGCCGACTTAAAAGGCTCCTCCACGTAATCCTCGTAGCATTTACATCAACAATTGACTATGCTAAAAAATAAAGATTACATGAAAAATAAAAGGAGTACGCAGCCTCCATTTAATAATTACAACCCCAAATATATAAATAATCATCATACATTCATATATACATCAATCACATTTATTAGGGATTTTTCCATGATCACCACCCTTTCACGTAAGTAATAAATTCACAATTTAAAACTTAGGAAGGCACAATAAAAATTCTACGTTGAATCATATTCAGAATTTTTACGTAAAATAAGATAGCCATAAATTTTCGATTCAAAATTGATTTAGTCTCAATTTTTGCTACGTTGATTAATTTATCATATAAAATAATCAATCTCCATTAGCCATGTAAGACGAACAATTCGTTAATACATATTGGCCATATTATTGCAAAAATTGCAAAAAATCAATTAAATGCACGAAAACACCTAAGGATCGGCTCTGATACCACTGTTGGGATCCACGTAACACGTAGCGAAAATAAATAACAACCCATACATGTATCTCCAGAGGCGTACTTCGTGCATTTCAATCGAAAAAAAATCACAAAGCCTCAAAGGGAGTAAATGGATTACCTCTCGTAGCGTGCTTGAACGGAGGTGTCGGTTCGATGTTCTTCGATCTCAGCCTCCACAAGTGTTAGGCATCTAGTTCGGACGCACCACCAATTGACGAACGGGGAGACGACTAATAACTCCACAACAATTGTGCTAGCAATATGCGGAATCAATATTCCGAACTTAGTATATTTTGCTCACTCGAGATTATGAGAATATAGAGAGTGTTTGTGTTCTTCTCTCTAAGCTCTCAAAAATTTGCATACTCTACAAAATGTCTCCCCCCTTCAACCTCAAAACTCTTGCCATCCTTTTATAGCCAAAAATACCTTCCAATAAATTGTATTTAAAAATAGCACTAACAATTATAAATTCTATCTAAAAATAGCACTCACAAATAAATGATATTTAAAAATAGCACTAACAATAGCACTCACAATTTATAATACAAAAATGCTATTTAAAAATAGCACTAACAATAGCACTCACAATTTATAATACAAAAATTCTATTTAAAAATAGCACTAACAATTATAAATTCTATCTAATAATAGCACTAACAAATAAATGACATTTAAAAATAGCACTAACAATAGCACTCACAATTTATAATACAAAAATGCTATTTAAAAATAGCACTAACAATAGCACTCACAATTTATAATACAAAAATGCTATTTAAAAATAGCACTAACAATTATAAATTCTATCTAATAATAGCACTCACAATTTATGATAAATAAATGTCATTTAAAAATAGCACTAACAATAGCACTCACAATTTATGATAAATAAATGTCATTTAAAAATAGCACTAACAATAGCACTCACAATTTATAATACAAAAATGCTATTTAAAAATAACACTAACAATAGCACTCACAATACAAAAATGCTAAAAAAAAAAAGCACTAACAAAGGTGTTAAAAATAATAACCATTATTATTATTACAAGAGTTAAAGAGGTTACCAAACAGTACAAATATGCATAACGTATAAATATGTATGACGTATAAATACGTAGAGCATACGTATACATCCGTGAAACCGGGGACTAATTGAAAGAAAAATGTGCAATTAAGCCCTTTTGGTAAAAATTGATTAAATTGGAGGGCAAATTGACCTAATTGCACTTTAAGACTTTAGAATCCAATGTCATAGCTTATAAAAAGTGAGAATTGAAAACTAAAAGATTCGAAAATGATTTTTTTTTAGGCTCGGTTCGGGTTTATGTTTGTGAAGGAACATAGTGACCCGAGCCGAATTTTTGAGATTTAAAGTGACACACTTGAAGAGGAAATTAAAACAAAATTATCGAATATTTTTGGGTATTTTTCTGACCACGAATGGTATTTTTTTGATTTTTTGGGTATTTTTATAATTAAATAAACTCGAAAAATATTAAAAATACCGAAAAATATTTTTTGTTCAAAATTGGTTCCTAAGGCTAAACCAAGGCTTCCAAAGTTGATTTTGTGATTTTATGACCTTTTTTGATATTTTTAATTAATTTTAAAGAATAAAAATCACAATAATAAATGGTAAAAAATCAGGTGTCAACATAATGGAAGAAAGGTAAAGAGAGATCTTTCAAACAAGAAAGCTATAAAAGACCGTTGGAATGTGAGGGTCTAAATCACTCTTTTCCTAGGGGTCTATCCAAATGATAGTTGGTCGGGAGTTTTCCTCTAATCAAGTGTAAATGAGTCGTCTTCAGTGTTTTGGTCGAGAGGCTGTAGTTCTTCTGGCCATTCTCTGGTCCATGGTACGACGACTTCAGGAGTCTTCTCGGGTTTCGCCTTCTTGAGCAAGATACGCTTCGGTTTTGTCTTGGTCGCGGGGCGCCCCTTTCTTCCCCAGAAAGTGACTATGGGCACACTTTCTCTGGCCAGTAGTTCAGCATTCCGACGGGCATATGCTTCTCTGGCCAACTGGTTACGACGCTGTCTCTTTATCTCCAGATAGTCCTTAAACATTTCGTCCGCTTGTCGCTTGAATATGAGGTTATCAACGTAATAGCGGGTTTGACAGTCTTCCGCATATCCTAGCTTACGTCCAGTCAGCTCCCGACCATGCACGAATCTAGTGAAGTGTAGCCTTGTGTTTGGTCCAGGGCGAGTGACTTTCCTCAGGTATTCAAAGGTCACCAATTCTGTCGAGCTTTTAGGGAATAGCGACATCCTACCCTATTACCATTGCTGTTTCAATTAGTCACTTGAGCGATTTGCATGATGTGAATGCACATGAATGTATGTAATGCATGAGTCATATCATGGAGCAGGGAATAGTAAAGTACATCGAAAGTAAACGCCTTACCAACCATACCTGGGGGAATGTGGAATGTCCCCCTCTTATCAATGGGCGGTTTTAGGTATACCAACCATCCATAGACATGCGTATGAGACAAGTGGGTATACTCTAAGAAATTAAAAATCAGGTGAGGAACCTATGGCTCAGGCTCCCACGATCCACATGAGGCAGATTCCTCCCCAAGGGTACCTACCCAAGAGGGCTAGATATCGCCAATGCAGATGGTGAGCGGGAACGAGTACGAAAGTCTCAAGTGCCATCAAACACAAGATCCTTTTCGCACCCTTTCCCTATCTAAGGTAACCTAGGTGTGGTTGCAGTCGGGGTTTGACCGCCAGTGTGTGTAATGTGTCGTGATCATCACAATGCAAAGTCATGCACAGCAGTTTGTATCAAAACACCGCTTCAGTATGTGCATAAAAATAAACATACATTCCCAACTCCAACCTGCAGGAAAAAAGTCAACAATCACTCCACCCCTTATTTCTCCAATCTGCAAAAACATCTAACACAATGGTTAGTGTACGTACCTCACCTTCGAGAGCATCTGCAGAAAATAAGGTCAAATAAACCAAACAACTTCTTAATCGGCTCAAGTCCTCTGGAATTCGTAACTAGAGATTTTGGTTTAGAATAAGTCCCCAGCGAAGTCACCAGTCTGTCGCGACCCTCCCCCCTCCTGCACGAGGCGGGAGCGGGGCTAATGGGTTGCCCGATCGCTGGCCTGATCGGACGCGGGCCTCTCCCAAGGTCCATTACCCAAATCGCAACTGCTGGATATACGTGCTCGACCTTTAGTGTGGTCTAGTGACATGTGATGAGTGTACATGCCAAGGAGTCGCCACCAATCGTTTCGTGGAGGGTACGATCGGAAACCCTATCGAATAGTTGGGAGTGGTCTATTCGATTCTGCGGAAACCAGAGAAGTGGGTTCGGGGACTTAGTTACGCCAACTGTCAGAGTTGACGCCCTTTCGGTACCTAAGCTGAATGGTTTATCTGATCCTAGGATTTCATACAGATGAGTGGGGTACAGATCCTAAATCTAGGAGTTCATGCAGATGGGAATGGCTACCCTATCAATCACAATCAATAGAAGTAAGTGCGCAAATCAAGGATCCAGTACATGCGGATAAAACACATGAAATCAGCATGGTATCCCTAATGAGGCCCTATTAGCCTAAAGAAATATCAATCAAGGCTTAGGAATGATTTTGGCATGATTTGCCCATGAGGGGCAAAATCGTAATTTTGAACAATTCGGGGAAGATTTACCTTGCAAAGGGTAAATATGTCATTTTAGATGAATTGTAAAGTCAAAAGACGGGGGAAATAGGATTGGCCGTCAATCCAGTCCATTTCCTATTTTTCGGGAATTTCCAGGATTTTCTGGAATTTAAAAGTGATTTTACCCTCGGAGGAGTAAAATCGTCATTTTGGACAAAGATGAGAACTGAAAATCACAAATATTAGGGTTGTTCGTCCACCTGACCCAAACCCTAACTTCGAGCAATTTTCGGGACTCGATTGGGATAAGAAAGACGATTTTCCCATTAAAGGACAAAATCGTCATTTTTGAGAAAAGGGACGGGACTCGAAAATCCAAACCTAAGAATTGGTCGACTAATCGACCCTAATTCTTATTTTGGCATTATCGATTTTATCATACGAACTCAGCAAAAGCAACTTACCCTTAAAGGGTAATGTCGTCAAGTCTCGGAAAATTGGGTAAGAAACCCCAAAAATAGGGTTGACCAGTTGTCTGTGGTCAACCCTCGATTTTTGGGGGTTTCTGGAATGTCTAGGATTTTTCCACAATTTTTCCACATTTTTTTGGAATTTCCTAGAATTTTCTAGCATTTTTTGGATTTTCTAGGATTTTTCTGATTTATTTTTATTTTTTTTATTTTTTATTTTTTTATATAAAAAAAATATGATTTGGACCGGGTCGACCCGACCCACTCGGGTCGGGACCCGGCCCAGACCCGGACCCGCGAAACCCTCAGCCAAAACGACACCGTATCCCGCGTTTTTTATTTTCAGATTATCCGGATTTAATCCGACGGTCCCTGATGGACCACGTGGCTAATCCACGATCGCCGGATGAGATTACTAAATCTCGCGGTTCAGATTGAATGGTGACTCGCTCCGGGCCGTTAGATCTAATTGCTTAAATCTACGGTCACGATTAAAACGTAAGACTCAATCTGGACCATCCGTTCCTACTAACCTAGAACGACGTCGCCTGACCCTTTATCTAAACGGCACCGTTTCTGTTCTGCTTGATTTTACGATTAAAATTATTTTCGGATAATCCTAATTTCCAATCGGACGGTCACCATTTATTAGACTCAATTAATCTCGGTCGTTGGATCAATTCCATCTCAGCCTAACAACCTAACGGTCGAGCTGACTCGACATCCACGTAGACCAATGGCCGAACGCCACCTAAGATTTTGACCCGCTGACCACGCCACGTCAGCTTCGTCTTCAACCTCGCACCTGCAACTTGGACGGACGGCTGTGCTTCTCCGGCGACGATCGCACGGTGAGATCTTGGTGAAATCACATGAGACCAACGGCAGTCGACTCGCAATTATCTCTAGTTTAACATATCTGAGAATTGAAGCATCCTACTCACAGAATCGGGAATATCGTGCGAATTGCCGAGTACGGCCATGGAAGCTCAATCACGCGAATTACACGAAATCAGATCAATTCATCCACAGATTAACATGGCAGGAGGTGCAGAAAGCTTACCTCGGGCTCCGATTGAGCCCGCACGGCCCAGATTTGGCTGGGGGGAGGATGGACAGTGATCGGCTATGGAAACTAAATCTGAAGACTCGATTCAAGGTGCTCAGGCAAAATCAATGCAAAGTAGATACGCGACGGTGGTCAGTGATGTCTCAGGGATGAAAAGCACACGGAAATCACAAAGATTGAAACCTAAATCAAGGTCCGCCATTGAAGACCGGAGCTCGAGCTCGAAGTTCGGGGTTACCTGTTCCGAGTGTTTTGGGCTGCGCGGTCGACGGCGATAGCTTCTCCTTAGCACGGGCAACCTCCTGATGATCTTCACGAGCTGTGGTCTAGCCTGTAAAGGCCTGACCGCCGCTCTATGAATTTGAGCTCAATCCTCGACAATGGTGGTTGGAGGACGAGCCCTTTCTCTCTCTCTCTTGCTTTCTTTCGATTCTGTTTTCTCTTTCTCAACTGAATTCGCCCCCCTTTTCGCTTCGCGAAGGCCGATTGGCTTATATACCTCCGCTCGGTTTCCCGCTCGAACAGTGGACGTTAGCCCACTTGGATTCACGTGCTGTCACGTGCCGAATGGTACGTCGACGGCGACGGAATTAGTTGGGAAACCGTTTGATCCCCGTTAGGAGCTCCGGCAAGCTCTATTTGGCACGAATTTGGTTTGAGCTCGCGCTGGTTGACTTTCGCAGGTTTGTGAGATTGACCAGCCGATTGCTTCTTCCTCGGGCGACCATTGGTCGTGATCTTAGTGTCAATTGACGGGGAACAACCTAAGGCAACAAACGCCCACAAGTGTGTCTTGAATCATCGCCGATTGGTCCATCAATTTGGCTATCGAAGCTCGGCATTTTACTGTTCATTTGCGTAGACTCCCGGGGAAGAAGATGACACTGTAGCGGACCGGTTCGATCGGTCTGACCGGCGGTCTGACCGGTTTGAACCGGTCCCGAATAGGATTTTTCAAATTAAGCCAAAATTAATGGGAAAATTTTGCAGTTGAACCTCAAAATCGAATCTAGAGCATGAATTTTATCTAGAAATGTGGTTTTACCCAAAAGTTTACATCAATTTCAACAAAAACCCCAAATTTCCTTTTAATTGCAAATTGGGGAATTATGCAATTGAAGGTTCAAATGATCAAATTGGGTCAAATTACCTGTGCCAATCGATTCAAAATGGTAAAACCCATTGAGCAGTATGTTTAATTTGCAATGATAGCCCTCGAATTGAAAGTAATTTCAATTATGCTCATTTTCAAGGACTAAAAATGCAATTTTAGTATGCAATTTTGCCAAATTCGTGCAATTGAGCAATTTGTACACACAATTGGGCTAAATTGCAATATGGGATAGTTAGAGTAGATGTCAAGATTCTATAAAATGCCAAAATTGCAAATTAAAAGACTCAATTGATATTTTTTTCTCAAATTCAATAGTACGGGTTACAAAGGAACACCCATAATTGAATCTGATTTTGAAATTTTTGTGAGGTCAGAAATACAAGGGATTAAAAATAAAAAATATTTGATATTTTTCCATATTTTTGTGACCTCGAATGCTATTTTTCTTGAATTTTTTGAGTATTTTCCTATTTTCTAAAAATACTAAAAAATATAAAAAATATGAAAAATTATTTTTTTTTGTCAAAAATGGTTCCTTGGGCTTGGCCAAGGCCACCAAAGTTGATTTTGTAATTTTTTGACTTTTTATGGATTTTTTGTGATTTTTCAAAAATAAATCTAAAAAAGACTTGGTCGAAAATCGGGTGTCAACAGCGGCCTCGATTGCCGCGGGCGAGGTCCTTGCGCCCCCGCCGGCCAATGGCCCGAGGGCCATCTCCTTGACCATGCAACGGCGAGGCGGGCGAGGGCCGACGGTCGCGCCGCGACGACCGTCACTCGATCGAGGCGATAGCCCTCGGGCCATTGGTCGGCGGGGGTGCAAGGCCCTCGCCCGTGGAGCCAAGGCCGTGACGGCCGTCACCCAGGGCCGTCGAGACCTCGCTGGCCCAGAGGGAGCCGACCTTGGCCTCTGGGCCTGCCAATGATGGCCGGCGACGACCCACCACCGAGAAACCTAAGGGTTTCCTCTCTTTTTTGAAATATTAAATAAGTAAAATAAAAACATCAAAATGAATAAAAAATAAAAAAAAAATCAGAAAATATTTTTAAAAAATATAATGAAAATCCACGTGGCGTTAAGAAATTAATAAAATAATAGTGAAAAGTCCACGTCAGCTTTTTCGGCAATAATAGCACTCATGTGAACGTTTTTGCTCCGAGGCACTTAAGTGAATGTTTTGAAAGTTATGGCACTCAAGTTGACGCCGTACAAAAGTTATGATACTTGTACTATACTTATCCCAGAATACAGAGAATCAGATCAGCCAGAGAAAAAGAAAAAGGGCAGGGAAGCCTCCTCCATGGAGACTGAACAAAGACATCAGTGTGAAGATGAGAGGTAGAGGAAAGAACCCTAGAAGAGAGAGAGAAAAAGTGACAATTTCTTGGAAAGTTCAAAGAAAGGAGAACGCAACTCCTAAGACACGGTCGACTGAGATTTCCTTGACCGACCATAAGCCCTCAACTCAAGAACAACGGAGATGCAAATCAATTACTTGGAAAGTTCAAAGAAGAGAGAATGCGATTCCTATGAACCGGTCGATTGAGACTTGGTCGACTAACTTTTAAGTCCCGTAATATAAGAGATACCACGCAAATGGGAAAGTGAACACACTGCGATTTTTGCACCACCTCATCCAGCGTAGTTCCTCTGATCCGCACGCGTTACCATGTCGCATGGCCCATCGACTGCTCATCAAACCACCAGGATCACCATCTTGCAGTGCATCATCTGGGTGTCCTTCACTGCTGCCACCGCCCTCGTGCAGCTCCCGTACGAGTTCGTTGACGGCAACCCGATCCCAACCCTATTCCTCAAGGGCGGCCCTTCCTCCTCAACTTTCCAAGGCTTCGTTCTCTCCCTCATGGCTGCCTTCGCCGGGGCTTACTCCTCCCTCATGGTCCACCACATACCCGGGATCGCCAGTGCTTGCTGCTACATATCCGTGATCTCCATGACGTCCGCGGTCGCCTTCTTCTTCGTCTTGGCCGTGTCCCAGGTCCGCTCCCCAGGGGCTTGATGGTGTTGTCGGAATTAATGTAGCTAACCGATGATTATTCGTGTCTCAAAAAACTATAAATGGGTGTATGATTGGCTCTTGTAATTTTGTTTGGTCTTGGATGCGTGCAACTACTAAGCTACTGCGTGTATGATCAGACGTTTCGATTACAAGCTGTGAGAAATTCAAAGTTTGTAACTACAGATACATGAATTTACATCACGTGTCACACAAATCAACATGTCTTAAGCGGACTAAATCGCTTGTTATTTAACAAAGTCGGCACCAAAAACATACCCGTCAGCTCGAGGAGTCGACGAATACCTAGGAAGCTATCATCGAAAGAAAAAAGAGAATTTGGAGGTCTAAATGGAGCCATATCTAGTACTATTAGCGTACGCTTACTACAGTTTGTCGCAAATTATACCAACTTTAAAGATCAATCTTATCATATCTAGTTACTGTTTAACAGGGGCAAAAAAGGATTTTGGACCTAAAGAGAAACACAAAAACAAGTTAGGTTATGATGCGGGAGCATCGAGCTCTATCCGCGCAGTGCGCACTCATCTAGTTCAGGCTATCGAGCTATAAAGGCAACTTAATTCGAAGTAATTTATACGCAGCTGACGAATGCGTTTCAGAGCTCAAGCTGGAAATTTTTATTATAAATTTCCGTACTCCATGCATGAAAACATTTATACATTGCTGGAAAAAAGATGTGCAACCCCCCAAATGGACAGTCCTATCATCACCGATTATCCACTAAACTCCTCCTATGGCCCTCCACAAACTATAGTGGACAGTTGGTTCTGTCTCCTCTTATTATTATTATTATTTTTTTAGGTAAAGAGTCTCCTATTATTTTCATTGTAACTAGGATGGATTCCCATCGAGACTAAAGTCGACCAAGTTAATGTCGTATACCTAGGAATCAGCCTGCCTTTCTCATCTTCACAAAGACTAAGACAAAAGCCGCAAAGGATACAACACCACAAACCCATCCAATGCCTATAGACAATTTGCTTAAGAACATGCTCATCATTAGGAAGAACCCTAGCGCGGCCGAAGCCGACCCCGCTTTCTCCGCAACCATGGCCATCTCCATGGACCCTAGTTCGCGCATCAAGACCCCAACCAGGGAAGACGTGAACCCCATCACCACCGCGACCTCGGAGAAGTTCAGGAGAAATGAAAGAAGTGCCGAGTGCTGTAGTTTAGCTATGTCGACGGAGGACGAGAAGTGGAAGACCATGAAAGACAGCATCGCCTGGTAGGTCAGCCCGAGGAACACCTTTCCCAGATTTACCGTTGGAAGCCTCCTCCTTCCCCCCTTGCCGTCGTCGTCAGCCGCTTGTATTAGCTCAATGTCGACGGTGTGATAGTCGAGCAGGGTTTCCGGAGGGGGGTTCAAGTGGAACCTCACGTGCCGAATGCGGAGAACTTGTTGCTGCGAAGGAGGGACACGATCCAGACCGCGGTTCGCGTCGCTATCGGAGAGAGGAGACGTGGCTGCCTCGTGAACAGAGAGGGGTAACGGGACCGCGTCGCGATCAGAGAGAGCTGGCGGCACGTCGTTCTCCATCGCAGCATCATCAGTTGGCCGCTGGACAGCCTCCATGATGGCAGGACGGGCAAGGGTATGTGAATTAGGGAGCATGTGTTAGCGGAACAAGTGAGACGGGTGCGTTTTAAAAGCGACTTTGACTGTTATATACATAAGGGAGGTTCAGTTCCATGAATTTCCCAGGAAATGAGGAGTTGAAATTTTACGTCTGTGTGTTGGTGTAGGTTCCGAGAATGTTGAGTGTTCTTTCCTCTTTCGACACACGAAGAACGAACGATAACGAGAAAGAGGGACCTTTTTATTTTAGGTGGTCTACTTTTCTGCAATCTTTGTCTGATGAATAACTGCATTAACTCGACCCTTGTTATTAATGGAAAGTGGAGTTCGATCTAGATTAAAGCCATCCTCTCAAAGTAAAACACATAATTTCCCTCGTTCCACACCGTGTGATCACTCTGAACTGTTCTTCTTCTTCTTCTTCTTCTTTTATTTAAAAAAAAAAATTCCCTGAAAGAAATGGTTTTTTCTTCTTCTTTTTTTCACTACTCCATCGGTTTTCGACGATCTTTCTTTTTCGAGGTATTGGGCGAAATAAGCCATGCATCGTGGAGGACGACGTTGTGTAGCATGGACCGGGTTAATTATAAGTCTTTCGAGTGAAGGCGAGTCCAACTGAATATGCGAGAGGGGCAGGCGGTAGGGTTCAGGCATTCTCTTGGTTTTTTTTCTTTGTGGCGTGAGAACATGGGGGGAGGGGAGAGAGAGAGAGAGAGGAGGCAAGTACAGGAGAAGTTCGAGGAACGTGAACGGGGTCACCATTAATTCTTTTTGCGTTAGGGCAACGCGGTTTGGCATCGCAGATGTTGTTCTTTGCCGTGCGCGAGGGGTGTCTTCATAATCTCTCCCTCCCTCTTCTGTGGTCGAGAACTAGAAGCTCTCCCTCCCAGAAGAAGCATCGTCGCAATTTTCACCGTACTGCACTGCATGAGAAGGAGAAGTAGAGAGACCCACCAGACCAGACCACCACCTGGCTTTTCCCTTGTTTCTCAACGTGTGGTTAATTTGGCTTTGCGCTGCCAAATGGGTCGGGTCGGGTCTGGCTATGATTTCCGTTTAATTTCCTCTCGTCATATTTAATTCTTTATTTGTATTCTCTCTCTCTCTCTCAGCGTGGAGACAAAAAGGCAAAGACGCATAACACCAAAATCTACGCGTTATTAAGGCCCGAATTCGCAGATTGAGATAGATGAGCCACGAAATTTCTGGGTACTTTAAACAAGTAAAACACGGCTTTGATCCCCTTTTTTTTTTTGGAATCAACAATAAAAAAATCACAATTATATAAATTCCTCGAGAAACCACGTCGCTAATTTACTAATGATCTCCCTTTAATCCTAATATATCGAATGTGACGACAATTTGACAGATCAGTGATAACAGATAGTGTGGAAAAACATGTGTATTACAGTGAAGTTGTGTGACAATAGAAACAACGGAGATAACACCAACAACATAGCAATTAATTAACGAAATACAATGATCAAATAGATTTTTTCTTTTCTTTAACCCTCCTCTTTCTCTCAGAATTTTACTTTGCCTCTTTGTAAAACATGGGAGTACGTAGAACTCCACACCTAAAGATAAACCCGCCCACACTCCAAGTCCACACACAGTATGAAATGCTTCGTGATCAAAACTTTTGACAAGAGTTTCTATTTTGGCATTTGCTACCTTCTGTGGCACGCTCGTGGGATTACGGTAATCGACTTATTTCAACTAGTGGACTAAGTAACTATGGTCAAACTGAACATTCCGCAGCAGGCATAAAACCCTTATAATGAAGTAGATAGGGTAATTGCATTGATCAATCTGCTCCCCCACCTTATTTTTCCATATCGATCGAAATAATTAATTTATGAAAAGTATTTGAAAAAATTACCAAAAAAGTTTTAAGCCTATTGCAATAGTGCCGATTCAATCCTAAACCTTTTTTTTTTGCCGATCGAGTCCTAAACATTTCGTAATTGTGCTAATTCAATTCATCCGGCCAAATTTGGCCGGCCGGCGACATCTTATTATAATATTTTTATTCAATTGTTTATTATTTTTATTTTTTCCCTTCGTCTTCTTCCTCTGGCCCTTTGGCTCTTCGTCTTCTTTAGGCCAGAGGCGCCAGCCTAAGGTGAAGCTCGCCCCGTCGGCCACTGGTGAGGGCGATCGTCGCCGTCGCCGTCGTCGGGCCTCGCCATACCCGGGCGTGTCCACACGAGGCCAACCCTCGCCGGCTTAGATCTAGCAAGGCTCAACCTCGCCGTCGCCGGGCAAGATCGGCAGAGACCTCACCGGGCGAGACAACACGAGGCCTCGCCATGGCTAGACGAGGTAGGCCGAGATCTAGCCAGATCCGGGCTGGCGAGATCGAGTCTTGCCCGGCCCCTTTGCTAGCCCCTGGCGAGGTGGATTTCACATTCATTGTCATCACATCGGTAATTTTTCAAGCAGCTCGTGGTGGACATTGTTACGAGTAGTTTAACTGGCGGATTTTCAAAGTCGCTCGCTGCTGAAGAGGGGGAGAAAATGAAGTCAACTTGCAGAGTTTCAAGAAGCTGACATCTCTGAGCGCCTGTTGCCCTGCCTCCACATCCCTTTGCTCAAACCACATCTTGTGTGAATGGAATGCATCCCAGAAGCTCCCCGTGCTCTTCCTGCTCTCCACCATCTGAACGAGCTCGCGGAAGATGGGGATCGAAATCTTGGACCGAGCGACCGCGACCAGAAGCTGCGAGCCGAACTGGCCGCCCATCGGCAGGTCCTCTGCTTCGCTGAACACGAAGGTCGGCGCGGTCGATCCCGCGTGGACGAGTCTTGTGTAGAGGTGATCGGTCATTCACTCATTAAAACTCCAACCTTCTCCCGACCTCGTGCTTTCGACGCTCATCATGCTCTTGAGAAACCATCTGGCTCTCTCTCTGTTTGAAGAAAAACCCCAGCCTTAGAACGACCGGAGGGTCAACTCTGGGTTGAGGGAGTATACAGACCCTACATTGGCAGGGGCAATCGGTTCCAGCTGGAACCAACCTTATTTGCCCGGTCTGATTTCATAGACCACTGGAACCGGTTTCTACTTTCAAATAACTATGGTGTCAGAATGATATTAGCAAATTAGCAATACAATCGCTCAAAGTAAAGCATTTTCAAAGTCAATTTCATTCAAGAATGATAAATCATCCTCTTCCAACTTTAAAAAACATGTTCTAACCTATTCTCGGACTGGCGGAAGCCCCGCCCGCTGAACGGGTAGCGGGACACCCATGTCGGGGGCACCCCCACATCCCGCGCGCATGGGTCATATGTCGTCGGATAACACTTTGGTTTCCCTAAGCTCACGTGGGCATACCCGGTGTGAGAAACAAGGATCCCCGAAGTATTCGCCAACTCCAACAGATTTCGCATTCATTGTCATCACATTGGTAATTTTTCAAGCAACTCGTGGTGGACATTGTTACGAGTAGTTTAACTGGCGAATTTTCAAAGCCGCTCGCTGCTGAAGAGGGGGAGAAGATGAAGTCAACTTGCAAAGTTTCAAAGCCATGGCGATGCCCGGCGGCGGCGAGGCTCGCCCTCACTAGTGGCCAGTGGTTGGCGAGCTTCGCCTCAAGGCGACGCCTCTTGCTAAAGGAAGAAGATGAAGACCTAGGGAGCCAGAGGTAGAAGACGAAGAGGGGGAAAAAAGAAATAATAATAATAATAATAAACAATTCAATAAAAATATTAAAATAATATGTCATCAGCCGCCGGCATCCACGTCAGCACCGGCAGGCCAAGTTTGGCCGAATGGACTGAATTAGCATAATTGCAAAAGGTTTAGGACTGAATCGGCAAAAAAAAAAGTTTAGGACTGAATCGACACTATTATAATAGGTTTAGGACTTTTTTGGTAATTTTCCCAAAATATTTTTATTATGTACAACAATCTAAATTTAAATATTTCCATTTGTGGTGAATATAGTCTTTATTTATTCATTTTTGCAAGTGATATTTTTATGAAAATAATGTTTAAATAATTTAATTTTTGTGAAATAAAAGTAGGTTGGGCCAGACATGTCTTGGCATATATACACATGCTTTCGCGGCCCACAGTCTCCAAACGAGGAATTAATTTGAGTGCAACGTATATATTCTTCTAACGCAACTTAAGCCCACTGGAAGTAGGGTTAGTCATTTACAACACGTAAAACTTAATTAGCACATTTGACATGAGCATATCGCATTCGATCAATGTCGTTAGTTTGCACTTTGCAACAATAATTTGGGATAAAGACTAACTTTGGATTAGTTAATTTAACAGATTTTTCTTAGGATAAAAGATAGGTAAGGATCAAATCCAAATCCAAATCCGCTTGATCTGCTTTGGTCGGACAGACCGAGCGTTCCATGGAGGACGTGATCAGTTTGAGTGACGCGTTCATATAATTGCAACTTTTGTTACTTGATTACACTTTTATGATAAATTTTAGGACTTGATTGCACTTTTTGAAATTTTAGGACTCAATTGCACTTTATGACAAATTTTGAGTGACGCGTTCGTATAATTGCAAATTTGCTTTTTATTCCGAGTGTGAGATAAAATTAGGGCACTAAGAATTGAAGAGAAAACAAGCTCGATTAACTTTTTGATGACCGAACCAAACCTTAATAACCAAACAAGCGCAATGGGACGAGGTGACGAGAGAGACGTGGACGTTCATCTTGTCCAGAATCATTCAAACTGATGGGGACTCATCGTCGCGGGCACGTTCCACATGGTGTTCATAGCTCATCATGGATCTTAAAATCGTCTAGCTTCATGGATCCATTTTACACATGCTCGGTCTAGATCATATAATCATTGTTTCTATATCTTCCATTTATTTCGCGATAAATGAATAATTTGGAAACTATTTTCCTAAAAATGATTACTTGTATCGCTTGAAACAATTAGTCAGTCAATGATAAACGTTTTCATTATTGACAAATAATAGTTTTCGTTCATTCATAATTGTAAGTAATACAAACGATCATTTTTCGAAGAATATTTTTCAAAAATCATTCATTTTTCCCGAAAGAAATGCACCCTTAATGAGTTTTTACTCTTCAAAAATTACCTGGGTTCTGAGAAGTGCAACAGAAAATCAAGTTTGAAGGGAATGAAAATCAAGTATTTAAGATGTCAAGTTTTTTAGATCTTGAAAAAAATATGATCAAATTAAACTGAACTAGGCAGATCTTATATTAAACTACCTAACGTCCCCATTATATAAGTAAGTTTGCGAGATTAGGCTTCCAAAAGATGAAGGGCCAGAGATAAGAATGGAGCCGTCTATACTTCACATTAGCACGCTGGCCTCCAAGCATTTACTTTGTCAAGAAAAAATTATAGGGATAAGTGCTCTGGAAATCTTAAAACTTCGAGAAAGTGCAATTGAGTTCTCAAACTTTCAAAATGTACAATAAAGTCTTAAAACTTATCACAAAATCGCAATCGAGTCCTAAAACTTGTCCAATTGGTGCAATCAAGTTATTCCGTTGATTGCACTTTTGGAAAGTTTTGTTATTTGATTACACTTTTGTGACAATTTTTAGGATTCGATTGCACTTTTTGAAAATTTTATGACTCGGTTGCACTTTCTTGACAAGTTTTAGGACTTCCAACGTATTTACCCCAACGTTATATAGATATATACTGTTGACATGTTTCCTAACGAGTTTAGTCTCTGAAGAAAGAAAGAAAGAAAAAAACCCGACTAGTCTAGTTCGGAACACTGGTCAAAGGTTCAAATCCTCGCGCTCCCTCTCAAACTCATTAGCAGGTTCGTACAATTTGCAAACACAAGAACAAGAGCTCCGTCCATCATCCGGTGGAGCCGAGTCTCGCGTGCTAATCGGACCGACGTACTTACTAAAAAGTTTAAATACATATTTTTAATCGAGAGATCTTTGAGTCTTTAGGTAATCTTGGCTCATGCATGCGGGTCAGGATCCTCTGCCCTTGTGGCAGGGGTGCCGTGCACCCACTCGAGGGTGATCCAACGGGGGGAAATGGCGGGATCTCCAGCCACTAGGACAGGGGATCGAGATCCCATGCATGTAGCTAGAAGAACTCACACACGGAACTACAGCCAGAGCCGCAGCAACACGTGCATGCATGGCAGCGAGAGGCGAGTTTTACAAGATAAACAAAAAGGACTTTTGAATGCGCAAAAAGCCAACTTTAACACCCACATCGTGTGTGGGACGATGTTCTTTATGGACCAAAGTAAGCTTATGCAAACCTGAATTTGCTAAACAAATCCAACCACCCACCCTCCCTCCCTCGAATATTTAACTGAATGATTATCTTCATTGACATAAGGCGAAAGGTAAAGGATATCCATGCCTATCCTATGATACGACCAAACATCATATATTCCTCGCCTCTTCGAGGAGAAAAAAATATTTTCGCGTACAAGCGCCGGGTATCGACATGCCTGCAACGATTATTAATACGTGAATCGCAAAAAGGATTTTTTTTTTGTGTTAACACACATCTCAATACTATTTATCGATGATGGAATGGATATTTTTTTTCTTTACTATCCAAAATGCTTTTCGCATCACCAATCATGATATAAACATTTGGAAAACCAAGAATGGTGGTGGTGTGCCTATCCACTTCGAGCCAATGGATTTGCCACGATGCGATGGCATCATGAGAATATAAATTCCAATGATGACTGGAGACAAAGGGCGAAGAAAAAAAAGTTGTGATTGCGTGTGTGTGTGTGTGTGTAACTCAGTGGGACGCAAATGGAGTGGAGACAACGCCCACATGGTCCGTAACAGCGTTCGATGCGTACCCAAGTTGGGGCCGACTCTGATCGTGGGAAAGCTTGGGAAAGTGGCGTGAATGGAGACGACGCCGTGGTGGTCTGCGAGCCACACGTAGTCCAAGATCGGCTACTCTGATAATTGGTCGAGAGAGTGACTTGTGCGCACGGAAACCCCGTAACGAGAACGGGCATAAATTTCAGTTCTGCATTTCTGCACGAGCTCGGGGAAAAATGATCGTAATTTTCTCAATGCAGATTGGAATGACCAGATTTCAAAGTCAAAAAGTACGGAGACTCTTGAATCTGCAACTTTTCTGTCTTGAGTTTTCTCTGATGATCACTTTAGGAAGGTCGAAATTGAGGAGGAAGTAGACGAACGTGAATGGACAGAATGAGGAAAAGATATGAATTTTTCAGCGGTTGCTCTTCTAGGAGGAATTTCATTATCAAATTTGGTGCCCTTTCTATAAAAATTTGATGGCATTTTAAAGCGAAACAAAAGGAAAGCAAAAGATTAAAGTCAAATCTAGACACTAGAAGTTATTAAAGCACATAGAAACTAAAAGGCATAAGTACATTTTTAGAGCCAAAAGTTATGTACAGAGATCATTTTAGTGCCAAAAGTTTCAAACGGACAATTTTGGTACCAAAAGTTGTGTACGGATATCACTTTAGTGCTAAAAGTTTCAAACAGACAACTTTAGTACCAACTTTTTTAAAAAACGATCACTTTTAGTGCCAACTTCTTTTAAAAATGGTTATTTTTAGTGCAAACTCTGATGTGCCACGTCAGCTTAAAAAATAATAAAAATAACACGTGTCGGATTTTCGGTGAGCCACATCAGCTCTAGCACTAAAAGTGATCGCTTTTAAAAGAAGTTGACACAAAAAATGATCGTTTTTAAACAAAGTTGGCACTAAAGTTGTTCGTTTGAAACTTTTTGGCACTAAAGTGATATCCGTACACAACTTTTGGCACTAAAAATGTACTTATGCTGAAACTAAAAGCACTTACAAACTAGGAGCAATTAGAAGTTGAATATTTCCGATGCATGGGTGTTGGCACCTAAATTTTGACTATCATCATTAATTTTTAACATGAAAAATCGGGGATTATTTCTAATTCCCACAAAAAATAATTAATTTGTCGTTCACGTTTACTTTTAGCATTCATACATTATATTTCACATTGCATGAATTGGCATTTATATTAATTGAGTTAATGTCATGTATGCCTGCGGTGATGAAAAATTTCTCAGACCCATCCACGTGCATTTCGAGGTATCATGAGAAGCATTTTGGAAACAATGGGCTAGAGCAGATTTTGTGAAATAAGAAAGAAAAATGGAAAGGGGGGAGAAAGGAAAACTTGAACATGATTGAAGCTAATTGATAATCTTGGGCATGTCATCAAAAGCATATGGGTAGGAATGTTCAATCAATAATTTCGGACATCAATTAGCGTCATGCGGAAAGGCAAGAACGCGGATATGGTTAGGAGAAATCATTGGAATATCAACGCAAGATCAATGCTCGAGCTGGCTGATGGTAAATGAACGTGGGCATGTTCAAGGTGAAAAAGGCAAATTCCAAGATTGCAAAAAAAAGGGGAGGAGCAGTAATCCATTGAGTATCATCAATCATCTCTGACAAATTCAGAACTTCCAAAAAAGATTCATAGAGACCCGCAAAAAACAGAAATCCTTCGTGTCCTGATTTGCGGCTAATTCTCAGTGGCAATTCAGAGCAAAGTTTTTGTCATTGACTGCATAGATTCAGACTTTCCAATTTTTTCCTTTTGCTATAAAAAGTGAATAGTTTTTCACAAAGAAAAAAAGAAGAAGAGGGGGCAGAGACGTTCAGAAAAATTGAGAAATCTCACGTTCAGATTTTCTTTTGGGGGAAAATAGAGAGAATTTTTTAGGATTCCACTACAAAGTAAAAAAAAAAAACGTGAGAAAGCATTTCGTGCAATCGAAGGGTTCGATTATTTCCCCCCTAGTCGAGACAATTCCCATCAAACATAGCTTCAACCGGGTGCAAACCGTCGAAGTTCCTTCCGTCACACCCCGATCACCAACCATGTTCACTGCCGCAAGATCAACATAGCCACTCGGCTTCCGACACGTTCGGCCGTCTGCCCATCCGAAGCTTGTCTAATAAAAGCCTGTTGCCACTTTCGAGCTGCTGCTCAACTTGATCTAACAGCGAAACAAACTTGTTTCTTGTTGTTATTCAAAATCTAACGTGGTCCATTAATCTGTGTTAGAATTCCAGTAAATTTAAGGATACCTGCGGCTGCAAATTCGGACCAAACAAGGGCTGTTTCTGGCGTGAGTCATCCTGCTACACAAGTTCCATTTAGCAAGGTTGATACTCGTTTCAAGGTAAGGTCTCCTTATCATTGAATCGTTACTTGTTTTTTTCCCGTTGAATGTTTCCCATGCTTTGGATACATTGTTAAGTGATCAAGAATGGACTATCTAAACTCGTGATTAAAAGTCTTTTTTCTGTTCGTTGCCTGCAGGAATAGAAATCGGAGAACTTGACTTGTTTTGCACTTTCTTAAAAAAATCTATGTGAAATGCATGCTCAGATTGGTGGAAATTTGATTTCACATACGGACAAACTGCATTAAGATTCATTCCAACCTTTTGAGAACTTCTTTTTGAGGTCGATTTCCTTGGTTGGTCTTGTCTTGTAACTGGAAGGGTAATTGCGATATTTTCAACTTAGTTGCGAATTTGTGGCCTAGATATTTGATGCATCTCTTGAGTCACATTTGAGATCATCCGAATATATTTCTCTTAAAAAAAATCAAGAAACCTTGCTGAATTGGAAATCAAGTTTCAGCATTCATGCTCTTATCTCGGCCAGAATTGGGTAATAGTGGGTAGGCTTTGCTTTTGAATTTTGCCCATCGATTGATCGGACCTCATTCTCATATTGTGGATCGTGATTGAGCAAGCTTGACTTTATCTAAATGAGTGAATATCTCTTAATTGGATGGCATCATTTTATCTCATCTATCATGAATTTTCTGAATTCCTTTGATAAGTTCTGATCAAATTGGACGGTTATCTTTTGAAAATTATCTAAAAATTCAATTTTTTCGATCCTAAAGATAATTTCTCAAAATTAAATCATCCTTTGAATGAAGAAAGGTAAGCCCTCGATGCACAATTTCAGCTATCCCTCATGGATTTTAAATCCCAAACTCGATTGACTCTTTTTATTTTATTTATTTTTGTTGTGATTGATTATTTATAAAATCTGCACTTTAATGAATAATATTGCCCATAACACATGCTCCCAATTGTGCCTTGCTCCTTCGGAAAACATACGTTAAAAGCAACTTATGACTTCGATCTCGAAGTACGATCGTGCCCGTACGTGTGAATTAGATAACAAATCCTCAATCTTGGGGAGCATATTGCTAATTCCTAAATAGAATTTCAAGGTTTGCCTTATGTATATAGGGACGACGGTTGTTCTATAATACATTCACTTGCTAACCCTAATCTCGGGGGCCGTTGTGAATAAAATCGGATTTTCGGATTTAAAGGTGTTTTACGGGCAATATTGTTTATTTTTGTTCAAATTTTCATTGTTTTCATGCTTAAATAAATTCCTAAAAAAATCCCGTGCTTTTATTAAGTTAGATCATATTTCTTTTGACTTTAGGATAGCTTTTTCACTTCATTTTTTCATAAATCCGAAAATAAAAAAAAAATATTTATACAAAAAATGTCATTTGCATTGCATATCATTTAGCTTGCATTATCATGTTTTCCATGTCATGCATATTTGCCATGTCATTATGCCATGTCATGCATTTTTGCCACGTTATTATGCTATGTCATGCATACCTGCCACGTCATTATACCATGTCATACATCTTTGCCATGGCATTACTCATGTCATATAATTATATTGCATTAGCATTGCATTTAATAAAAGAAAATCCAAAACAATTCAAGTCATCAAACTAAGGACTTTTCATGAAAAATTGGGTACCGAAAGGGCATTAATTTCTAATGAATGCAACCAAATCCCCGAACTCATTTTCTCTGGTTCGTAGAGATAAAATAGTTCTCTCGCTATTTTATATAAGTTTCTAATCAAACTACCATAAATGATTAGTGGCGGCTCCAATTGAACATTTTTTATGAATGAACCTAAGTTGCGATTTGGTAGGACTTGGGAGGGTCCGAGTTAGGTTAGTTAATTTAATTGACCTAATAATTCATTAGCCTAATTTTAGGTCGCGACAATGGGCAGTTCCAAAGTGTCTCGTAATGCATGGGAGATGACAAAGTCAAAGACGACGCTCTCGCCAGTGAGGGCCCTGTCGACGAGAGGCTCGTCAAACTTGAACGTGGGTCGATCTTCATGGCTGAGCAAGCTGGTCTTTTATACAGGCTGCGTAATAACCTAAGACAGAAAGTAAACTGAGGAAGAATAGGGGATGAAGCAAAGCTTCAATGATTGACTTTGACTTATTTTTAGGATGAACATGTACGTGCATTATAATACAATATCAAAGGATTAGCATTGTAAATGCATATGTTAGCGATAGACATGCTAGTCCGCTACTTAAACAAATGATAGTATCCAAACCCTATAAAATAATGGGGTTCCATTGCGTATGTTTTGCGCATTTTGTGAGGCTCGAGTGTTTGAGATTAAAATAAATGTCAAACCGTAAGTGAGGCAAGTTTTGAAGCAAAGTAAGAAATTCACGTTACCCTACAATCAATGTTGCTGGAAATCGTTATTTTTGAAGTCGATCAGACAACATGATATATACATAAGTCCGATCCGAGCTAAAGGAAATGTGGTCGCTTCATATGCATGCACAGTGAAAGAATGTTAAGTTGCTTTCGAATGCACGTTGTGGCCGAGAGATGGATCGGTCCTGAATGTTCTCATCATGTCGGAAATTAGATGTATGTGAGTGACATCTTAGTTTTAAATAGGGCACCAAGAGGTTTCATTCATTTATTGTGAGGAGATCAGGTTGGATCAAGTTTCTTTAGCGAGTTCCGATATAACATTTGAGCTTCGCCCCTTTCATTATAATTTTAAAAAAAAGTTGTACTTATGATCAAAAGATCGCCGAACGTGGCCGAAAATATGAAAATGGATCGAGGAGATAGTGTCGTCCATATTCCTATACGCTATATAGAAGTTCATTAGAAGATAGAATTACGATATGTGCTCAGAAAAATTATAAAAATGGACTGAATTAACATAATTGTATAATATTTAGAATTGAATTAATAAAATAAAATAAAAATTATAATTGAATTGGCACAATTTCAATAGATTTAGAATTATTTTATTTATTTTTTTGGTAATTTTCGTCTTGTCATAAAAGGAACACATCAACGGAGGCTCGTACAATTTTCCATTATTTGATATCTGCCTTTCAAGAAATTACATCCATCAGATCATGTTTCCCTCTTCACGTGTGGCTGCTAAATTCAGTCCCCCCCTCCGCACTCACTTGTCGCTGCCCCATTTCTATGCTTCTTCTTCCCTGTCTGAGTAGAGCATGATAGTCATTACATGCACAGGGGAAAAGGTTGCGGGATAGTATCGGATAAAACAGTTTCTCGTATGTAATTTTTCTCCCATGACTTTAGAAATTTGATTCATTCATATCGACGCATGATTCTCGTGTCGACGAATATCGAGCCATCGATGGAAAGCACGAAACTCGTGCTCCTACAAGCCACGTCGAAAGGGCACTCAGTTAAAGGGATTAGCAGAAGGACAATATTCTTAAAGATGAAGTTTGTTGTACAATCAAAATTTATTGCACGGTTCATGAAATTTGTAAGTTAATAACATCTTAATCATTAATTATGTTAGTCGTATCGTCGAGCTTATACTAAGATTAATGACTTAAGATGAATTTGATCTACATAGTCAATCCTTGAGTCCCATCACGTGACGTTGAATAAGTCCAAATCTCCCCCCCCCCCCCCCCCCAAAACATCTTTCTCTTCTTTTCGAGAGTCCATGTTTATAAGTTCGTAGTGGGATGCTTCGCACGTGTAGAGAACGTGAGAACAGTGCATATAGAGAAAATGTCATCAACTACTGCATCTAACCCTCACCTCAAATAAACAAAACATACACACAAACAAAAAAAAATCCTAGAAATTATTTCCTAGTGCGCACGTCTCTAAGACGTTTTGTCCTCCACCTAATCATTAATTTAGCATTTTGGAAACGATTTTCATAATGGGTTACCATAATCCATTTGAGTAAATAGAAAACAGTGTGCTGATCAGTAAGATTAATGAAGCAGCAATTAATGCAAAAACATTCGAGTAATATATGCCGGAAGTAAATGGAAATGACTATAATGGGCTTCATATTTGAGTAAACTACGAAATTATGATTCATTTGACAGAATTATCTATTGTTGAAGTCATCAATAGCCTTGATCAAACTAAACCGCTATGATTACAACTATGTACTTAATGTCTAATAAGACCATAAAATATGGTCATTCTAAAAATCTTATTGTTTTTAATTCTAGTTGCCGTATTGATTAAAGTAGTTTGCTCTTGACGGCGAAGGCTCGGTGGAGTGGAGAGTGACCTAAACTGCCGCTTTATTAGTGCGGGACTGCTCGCCAATCTATTCATAACTAAACTTGGTGCGACCTATGCGTTTGCAAGTTGCTGCGTGCCCTCCTGCAACTCCCATGGTTGGTGAAGATAATTTAAAGGTAACACTTTTGGGATGTTGATGAGGGAAATGAGTGGACAAATTGATCGTCGGCTTAGTTAAAAAAATATTCACAAAACTTATTTATGATTACCTTAAGATAGTTTTCTTAGCTAACTCATTTATGGCCCATTTGAAACCCATTTATGACCCATAAAGTTTTTAAGCAACGCATTTATGACCCATTTAAGTACTTAAGCTAACCCATTTTTGACCCACCACCATCAAATATGGGTCAAATGTGGGTTCTAGACCCATTTTGCCACCTCTAATTCTAATCAACAGCGTCGCGCGGTAATGATATATCAAACCGAGAGAAGTTAAAAAAAGAAATAAAAGAAAAAGAAAAGAAGAAGAGGCGACGCGTTCGGAAATGTGCATGGAAGTTAGGTACACGACGGAAATGGCTGAATTGAATAAACCGAGATCGATGTTGTGGAACTTCACTTTGCCCACGCTGTCTCAACTGAAGTGCCCCGTGACTAGGCTTGTGGTTATAAAATCAAATGATGTTGGCATCAAATGCGAATTCTATATTGTCAAGAGTCGCCCTTGAAGGCAACCTAGCTTCGTTGTGCCGTCATCCTTCTCTCTCTCTACTTGTGGATGTTAATAGTTTAATTCAAAGCGAAACGCATGCAAGAGTAACATCATATGTACGAAGAAATGGTGATGGAAGTGGCCGGGCCCGGGGTCTCGACATGACCAGGTTCAATTACCAAAATCCTGAAAATGCTAGGGCACGACCCTGTTGTCGGTGTCATTATTTGTCCGGGCCAGACTAAAGCTTAGGCACATATGTACAAAATTTTGGAAAACCCGAATTACTAAAGTGGTGTCGTAGAGTCCGTGGTCGTACACCATGGGACCATGGCATCGAGGTCGGTGACCTCTAATCAAAGGTTTGGTTGTCCTGCGAGAGAGGAGGAGCTGCGACGTCGACGACGGCGGCGGTTCTTACGGCGGGCATTTTAGAAAGAGGAAGGGGGAACATATAGAGAAAGATAACATAAACATGAGTAAATAAGAAATCTCAACTTCAAGATAATCGAGTCTGATGCGTTCATCTTATTAAACGGGTTAAAATTTATACTAATTTTACTCCCTAAGTTTAAAGAGTCCATATCCACTGGTGAGACGATCATCGAGGATACTCTTTTGTAATGCAAAAGCAAGTGATTTAACAATGGCCGCATATATTCTTATGCACTAATCTTTATGAAAGATTTTGAATATCTACATGTCCCTATACATCACTCGAGAACGAACTTTTTAGAAATCCTTTCTTATCCTAAGCCCTAGCATTATTGCTAGAGTTTAATATCAGCTAACGTAAGCGCATGATACACAGTTTCTCCATTGAAGAAACTTTGTCCTGTCTCTCCACTTCGATTGCCTCTCTCGTCGTCATCTTCATCCTATAAAAAACCTCCGTTTCTTGATCTTGTACACCTTCTAAAACCATAAAAGGAAAAAAGATCCACCAAAATGGTTCCACGTGAAGCAATCACCGAAATGATTCACAACCCCTGTTACGCTTACGCCCCTTTCCCCGCCATGCAACCCGACGCACCGCCGTCGGTATCGCCCTTCAACTTCGCCAGAGTCTTTGCCAGCGTACCGAGCCCTCAGCAGATGCTCCAGCAAGCGGCGGCGCTGTCCACCAAGACGGTGGCCACATCGTGCCTCAGCAGCACCTCCGACGAGGCCGACGACCGCCAGCTCAGGCTCATCGACGAGCGGCGGCGGCGGCGGATGATATCGAACCGGGAGTCCGCACGGCGGTCACGCATGCGGAAGCAGAGGCACCTGGACGAGCTGTGGTCGCAGGTAATGAGGCTCCGGGGCGAGAACCAGAGCCTTGCCGAGCAGCTGAGCGATGCCGCGGAGCGCCACGAGAGGGCCGTCCAGGAGATCGTGAGGCTCCGGGAGGAGGTGTCGGATCTGCAGCAGCTGCTGAGGGACGTGAGGCTCGACAGCCCTTACGACGACGCTAGTGGCGGCATTAGAGATCTGGAAGAGGTCGTGTGCAACAGCGAGAGTTAGTCCTGCGATCATATGGGAGGGATGAATTATCCTAAAAAATAAACCGATGAGACTAACACGACGTGTTCCTCTGAGTTGCTTCACTTCGAGTCATGGATTTTGATTAGCATTTCAACGTTGAGAATGAACTTATGTGAGTTAAATTATATTGTCGGAAAAAATCGCCATGTAGAAAATTAAATAAAATTCGGGGTATTCAAAACGAGAAGCATTTGCTTTTGATTTGTTTATTGCAAGTTTTATTTGTCCTGTTTAGCAAATGAATTTGGACGGACTTTTCACAATAATAATCATAAAAAAGAATCTCAAATTATTTTATTTTGAAAATTGCTTCCATGACAGTCTGAGAATACTGTCAGTTATTTTTTACCGCAAATCCACATACCATTACCGCATGTTTTTGAAAAATTATGGGGTCAGAAATAATGACATTGCTGTTAGACTATCAGACTAGCGTCTTCCTTTTATTTTTCGCACTTTAATTCGATAAATGTTGATTACCTAAGGACATTTCCTTATATCACCATGTTATCCATTCATATTTTCGAGCACCCATTTTCCAACTCTTCTCGCCGCGTCAAACGAAGAGACGAAAATGCACAAGAAGATAATGATATCCCAGCACAACATTCTAGAGTCATATTTATTGTTGACCTAAATTATGTGCATGCGATGGCTACACATCCTTGTTAATCATTATGAGACCCACTGGGCATATGTTTACAATAACGCACTATATCCATAGTGAATACGCATGTCCGAGATTTCGTTGGACCACTGTCATGCCAGCTATTTTGAAAATTTAAACATCGGACTTTGGCCTTTGCCTAAGGCGTGAAAATATGCAATTGGGGAGACAAATAGGGGCCTAAAAGATTTGAACTCAGAACCTCATTTCTCTGATTCCATTTGTTGGGAGCACGCAACAAAAGTTCAATATATTCGAACAGGAAAATCGATAAGAGAGTGCCTAAGTGCGAATCTATCAACATATCTAATTGAACCCATCTACATTCAAAAGTATATATAGATCGATGAGTTATGTGTTAAATTTGATATATTAACGATTCCACACCACTCCAATTCTCCAATGTGAGACTTTTCTAGCATAACTCACATGTGCATCTCAGCAACCTCCCCACACGTGTGAGCTCTATTTTAATTCTATTCTCCTTTAATTTAGATATCCATCTGTACCAATATATTTCAACGTGAATCTTCACATTAACGCCCACCTTCATCCTTAGTCTCTTCCACCAGATCGAACCATGGAGACTGCCATCAGGCCCGCATTGCTGGGAAAATTACCAAAAAAGTCCTAAATCTATTGCATTTTTACCAATTCAGTCCTAAACCTTTTAATTTTGCCGATTCAGTCATAAACATTTTGCGTTTGTGTCAATTTAGTCCTAAACCTATTTTTTGTTCCAATTCAGTCTTAAACCTTTTGTAGTTTTGCTGATTTAGTCCGTCCGGCGAACTTCGCCCTGCCGGAGGTGACGTGGCGCTGCCAGAGCAATTTTTATTAATATTTTAGTAATTTTTGTTTTTTTCCTCTTTTCTTTTTTTTTTTTTTTTTTAGCTTTGATCTCGCCCCATCTTCTCGATCTCTCCTCTCACCATCACCGTGAGAAACCAAGCAAAGCACGGAGTTTCAGCGATCGCCCCATGTGAATCGCAGTTGACACTCGCAGAGGGTCCCTTGGTTCCTAAAATGACCAAAGTCGAGTCAATAGCGAGAGAAATGGAAGTTCGAATTGCAATTGAAGTTTGTGGAGGAGGAGGACGACGACGACGACGACGAAGCCGTGATTGCAGTGGCAGAGGTCGCAGCGACCGAGGAGAAGGCCGGCCGACAACTGGAGCCAATGCCGTGGGGCGAGGTCGCGGCTGTTGGGGGAGGCGGGCGCCGGAGCCGCTGGGCGTGGCCGAGCCACGCATGGGTGGGCGAGGCTTGGCCTAGCCAGATCTGGCCACGCCCCAGGCCGAGCCTCGCCAAGCGGCACCAGCACCCAGCGGCGCCCATGGCCAGATCTGGCCTCGCCATCCCTCGCATCGTTGTCCCTCGCCGTGGCTCGCTGACGCCCCTGGCCAGATCTGTCCTCCCCGTCCCTCTCCCCAAGCCGAGCCTCGCCCAGCCATGGCGTGGCGTGGCCCGGCCACACCTAGAGGCACCGGCGTAGCCTCGGCCAGCGGCATAGGTGCCGGTCTCGCTCCATGGCGCCGACCCCAGTGACTCGCCGGCCGTTTCCTCCAGCAGCGCCCACCCAGTGACCTTTTTTTTTTTTTTTTGGTCGAAGCCCAGGTTGGATAGAGGAAGAACAGTACCCAGAAAAGAACCAAAAAAAAAAAGAAAGAAAAGAGGAAAAAAACAAAAAATTACTAAAGTATTAATAAAGATTGCTCCGGCAGCACCACGTCACCTCCGGCAGGGCGAAGTTCGCCGGACGAACTAAATCGGCAAAATTACAAAAGATTTAGGATTGAATTGGCACAAAAAATAGATTTAGGACTGAATTGGCACAAACGCAAAAGGTTTAGGACTGAATCGGCAAAATTAAAAGGTTTAGGACTGAATTGGCAAAAGTGCAATAGATTTAGGACTTTTTGGTAATTTTCCCCCGTATTGCTACACCACAATGCCCATCGCTCGAAAATTGCATTTTCCACCGAATTCTTTCGTTGAGATATTTACCAAGCACAAGAACAGATTGGTCGGCTCTGATACCATGTGCGATTTAGTGAGACTATTGCCAATTATTCTAAAAACTAAAACTATTAAATGAATGCATGATTTATTATTTAAATAGTATAACAACATGGATGATGCAAACATCACGAGATCATCCACATTTTTTTCTGGAAGCGGAAGCGAACACTAATGATCACAGTATGTCATCCATGAAATCCATACGAGGGACTAATCGATATGGCCATCATCGCCAAGTCAAGGAGAGAGAGAGAGAGAGAGAGAGAGAGAGAGAGAGAGGGTGGTGGAGGTGCTGGTGGTAATGGCTCATCATTCAATGCTTTCTACTGCTGGAAATTGCGCCTCCATCCACTAAAACCCTCAGAGAGAGAGAGAGAGAGAGAGAGAGTCACTGTTGCTGTTCTTTTGGCTTTCTGGAAGAAAACGAAGGGGTGCCAAACTTGGTTCAGCCGTTGTTCCTCTGAGGTGGTGGTGTTGTCACCTTGTCGGGATATTGCGCAGCACGACACACTTACGCTTCAGGTGTTGCTTGAACAGCGAGTATCCCAGCTCTCTCTCTCTCTCTTTTCAGGAAGCATCGGCACCACCACCACCACTTCTTTTTCTTTCATGATGCAAGCGCAACCTGCAATAGCAACAGGAAACCCAAGGATCCTACCTACAGTTCCCCGTACATGGGATAATGTTGGGAATCTGGAGAGTAGTTATTGGAAAATTAGGTCTACAACACATGCTTCCAATTCCAACTATATATATGTTTAGCTGTGTTTAGCTCATTTTGTCTATCTAGATAGCTTAGTCTTTTTCAGACAAGCAAGGTATTGTGATTTTAAAGTCAAAAGTTTTGAGGAAAACAAACTATTGGTAACTAAATATATTTCAATTTAAAGTATGAAAGATATGTTTAGGGATCAAAAACTTTTAGGAATAAAAGTTTGAACTTAATTTTTTTTTCCCTTAGAAACTGTTGTTTAGCCATGAATTATTAATGGCTAAATATTGAATAAGCTAAACAAACTAGTCGCGCCAGAGATTCGGTCATTGAGATTGCTGTCGAAGCATTTTAAAATGAGTTTTTCGGATTATACTTGTTGAGCACTATTAACCGAATATTGCGTTATCAGATTTAGAAGATTCAGAATCGTATATTTGCATATCAATTAAAGATCGTGCAATCAGTTTGATTGATTTGGGATCGCAGTTTTCTATTTTATGAATTTTCCTTTTTGTTAGTAAATATTCTAGAATGTACTTTTGGGTATATAAATACCCCTTTGAGCTTAATGAAATATACACAATTCCTGATTCAATATGGTATCAGAGCCATCTAAGGCTAACGCCTCTTTTCAACCCTAGCTTTCTTCTTCTACTACTTTTTTTTTCTCTCTACAATAGTGATCGGCATGGCTTTGACCCCTACTCCCACCACAAACTCTTCCTCTATTCTTCCTCCATTCGGATCTGCTCACCACTTTCTTTCTCTACACCTCACATCCTCCAATTACTTGCTATGGAAAGCACAGGTTGTCCCGTTTCTTAAGGAGCAAAATCTCTACGGTTATGTTGATGGGACTAAATTGTGTCCCTCTGATGAAGCCCAAGCAGCTCTCTGGCAACAACAAGATGCTTCCATCATGAGTCTTCTAATTGCCTCGCTATCAGAATCGATTTTACCTCTCATTCTGGGTAAACCCACTAGCAAAGCCATCTGGGATGCTCTTACTGCTTCCTTTGGCTTTGCTTCCGCTACACTTATGCTCTCTCTTCATCTCAGTCTTCAACGTCTACAGCAAAAACCAGACGAATCAGTTATTGATTTCCTTCAACGTGCTAAAACCATAGCCGATGAGATGGGTGCTGCAGGAAAGCCTCTTGAACCGGAGGATTTCAGTGTCTACATCTTCTGTGGTCTCCGATCTGATCTCCAGGACATTGTTCCTACCCTACTTGGCCGTTCTGAACCAATCTCGTTAACGGATCTTCAAGGCCTTTTGCTAAGTCACGAGAGTATTACGGCTTTCCAAAAGTTACAGATCTCCGAGCCTCCCTCGCAGGCTAACTTTGCTACAGCCAGCTCAGTTCAATGAGATTCATTTACTTCTACTTTCACCCCTCTGGATTCATCTTTCTCTGGCTGTGGTCAATCTAGAGGTCGTGGGGGTCGTGGTGGTCGCTTTAGCTGTGGTCGTAGTGCTCGTGGTGCTCAACAAGGTCGATTATGGTGTTCCATCTGTCAACGCACAAATCACACTGCCGCCACTTGCTACTATCGCCCTCTAGGTATGCCTTATTACCCGCCTCCTACACATAACCCTTCTTCTGCTACATCTTTCCAACGCTCTTACTCTCCCAATGCCAACCTGAGCTATTCCCTTCTCCCCCTTCTACCTTCACCTACCAATACCACACCTTGGTACCCTGACACGGGTGCCTCCCACCATGTCACGCCTAATATACATTCCCTCGCTTCCTACAAAGCTTATCATGGATCGGATCAACTACATGTGGGAAATGGTAAGGGTCTCAAAATCACTAATATTGGTACTTCTTCTATTCATTCCTCCACTTCAAACCTTTTTTTACGCTTAAAAGATGTTCTTCATGTCCCTGATATTTCTACGCGTTTACTTTCCGTTCAAAAAATTGCGACTGACAATAATGTCTTCTTTGAATTCCATCCTTCCCACTTTGTTGTTAAGGATCTAGTGACCAAGGCGGTTCTTCTTTCCGGCCCAAGTAGTGGTGGTCTTTACACCATACCGCAACACCCTTCAATGCCTACTGCCAATATTGCGGAACGGACTTCCATGGATGGCTGGCATCAACGTCTTGGCCATCCTCATGAGCATCTCCTACGTTTCATGATCAAAGAGAATAATTTGTCGTGTCAGTCCACACGGTTGAGTTATTTATGTACAGCCTTGTCAATTGGGCAAGGCTTGTCGTCAATTTTTAAGATCGTCTCCATCTCGTAGTTTATTTTCATTGGATTTAATTTATAGTGACGTTTGGGGTCCTTCTCATTTTGTTTCGACTAAAGGTCATCGCTATTTCATTATTTTTGTTGATGATTGCACCAAATTTATTTGGTTTTATCCTCTTACAGCAAAGTCGGATGTTTACTCTGTTTTTCTTACTTTTCAAGCTCTTGTCGAACGTCATTTTTCACGAAAAATTAAATCCGTTCAAACAGATTGGGGTGGTGAATTTCGTACCCTTCCATCTTTTTTCTCAAAAATCGGTATCGCTCATCGCCTCTCTTCTCATCATACCCATGAACAACAAGGGGCGGTTGAGCGTCGTCATAGGCATATAGTTGAAACTGGTTTAACATTATTAGCTCATGGCTCTGTCCCTCAGCAACATTGGCACTACGCATTCGAGACGGCGGTCTATCTCATCAACCGGATGCCATCCAAGGTCACTAATCGCATTTCTCCTTTTCAAATGGTTTATAGTCACCCTCTGGAGTACTCCTTAAAAAAATTTGGGTGTCGCTGTTTCCCATATTTACATCCTTATAACGCCCATAAGATGGATTTTCGATCCATTCCTTGTATTTTCTTGGGATACAGTCCCTCTCATACATGGTATCGCTGTCTTGACCCTGTCACAAATCATTTATACATTGCCCGACATGTTCGTTTTGATGAAACATGATTTCCCTTTGCATCTCCTTCAATTCTCGGTCCATCACCTAACTCGACTCCACCTACACCTATTCGGGTACCATGGGCTTCGGCCCCTATTGGCGTTCCTTCCTCCACCACTATAGTGCAATCAGAGACTCATACACATACTCCCACAGAGTCATCTACTGCCGATTCATCCACCTCCCGCGCCACCAAAACCAGACCCCTCCATGATCTTTATCATTCCACCTCCTCATTAGCTTCTTCACCACCACCCCCACCTAGGCCAACACGCACTCACACCATGCAACTACGCTCTCGTCCTACTCAAATCAACACTGTCACCACCCCTCTCACCGAACCATCCTCATTTACCCAAGCCAACAAAATCCTGGAGTGGCGTGCAGCTATGAGTGATGAATTTAATGCGTTGCTAAAAAATGGCACTTGGTCTTTGGTCCCTCGGACTTCCTCCATGAATCTCGTTGGGTGTAAATGGGTTTACAAAGTTAAACACAAAGGGGATGGTAGTCTTGAGCGCTATAAAGCTCGTCTGGTCGCTAAGGGTTTTCATCATCAACAAGGCTTGGACTACACAGAAACCTTCAGTCCGGTTGTTAAAATTACCATTGTTCGCTCTATTTTATCTATTGCTGTCTCTCAAGGGTGGCCAGTGCGACAACTGGATGTGCACAATGCTTTCTTACATGGGATTCTTTCTAAAGAGGTGTATATGGAGCAGCCTCCTAGGTTTGAAGACCCAACCCATCGTGACTATGTTTGCAAGTTGCATCGTTCGCTCTATGGTCTCAAGCAAGCTCCGAGAGCCTGGTTCCAGCGACTCTCTCAATTTTTGCTTCATCTGGGATTCTCAGCATCACAAACAGATCCATCATTGTTTATCTATCGAAGAGGCACTGAGATAATTTATTTTTTGATCTATGTCGATGATATTCTAGTTACAGGTAATGCACTCTCCACTATCAGTTCCATCTTAAAGAAATTGTCTGCAGAGTTCTCCATTAAGGATCTCGGCCCACTGCACTTCTTCCTTGGAATAGAGGCAATCCATCAATCTGAAGGGCTACTTCTCTCTCAAGGACGTTATATTGATGATCTTCTTCACCGAGCTGGGATGTCTGAGTGCAAGCCTGTCCGAACTCCTATGGCCACAACTACAAATCCATCCGAGATAGGGGGTGCTCTAATGTCTGATGCTACTCTATAACGGTCTATAGTTTGTGCCCTCCAATATGTGACATTGACAAGACCAGATCTCTCCTTTGCCGTTAATAAAGCATGTCAATTCATGCATGTACCGACTGACGACCACTGGCAAATGGTGAAACGCATCTTGCGTTATCTTAAACATACAAGGTCGTCTGGTTTGTTTCTTTCCCGATGCAATGATACTCGCTTGCAAGCCTTTTCCGATGCAGATTGGGCTAGTAGCTCTGATGACAGGAAGTCAACTGGAGGGTATGCTATTTTTCTAGGTTCTAACTTAATCTCTTGGAGCTCTAAGAAACAACGAACCGTAGCGCGTACTTCCATAGAGTCTGAATATAAAGCCCTTGCTGATGCTGCAGCTGCAGCTGAACTCATTTGGCTTGAGTCACTCTTTCAAGAGCTTGGGTTCCCTCTTCAAGGTTCTCCCATCCTTTGGTGCGACAACATTGGTGCCACTTATCTGTCTGCTAATCCAGTCTTTCATGCTCGTACCAAACATGTTGAAATTGACTTCCATTTTGTCCGTGATCGTGTCGTCAAACGACAGCTCAATGTGCAATTTATCTCCACAGCGGACCAATTGGCCGATGCTCTCACCAAAGCTCTTCCTACATCACGTTTTGAATTTTTACGAGACAAGTTGAAGATTCGCAGTCTCGACTCTTCCACTTGAGGGGGTGTATCAACCGAATATTGCGTTATCAGATTTAGAAGATTCAAAATCGTATATTTGCATATCAATTAAAGATCGTGCAATCAGTTTGATTGATTTGGGATCGTAGTTTTCTATTTTATGAATTTTCCTTTTTGTTAGTAAATATTCTAGAATGTACTTTTGGGTATATAAATACCCCTTTGAGCTTAATGAAATATACACAATTCCTGATTCAATAAACATATTTTTTGCTTTCCGAAGGTTGTACCTCCCGCAAAAATAAGGTGCACTATTCCGAACTTTTTTTCAACTAAGTTTTGTAACCTTTTTTTTTTGGGCCAAATTGATGGTATGAAATTTGATAGAAATATTTTCTAAAAGAGTTTTATTAGCATAACAATCTTTACATGACTGAGAGTAATAACATGTTGTAAGTCACAAATTCTTGAAGGAGTGGACTCCACGAAAATTTATATTTATTATCCATCTTTTGCGGAAAAAAAAATGCTATTAATATCAAATTAAGGACATTCACTTAATCATTTTTTTTTTCGAAAATTTTCATGAACAGTTGGGCTCTGTGTGAACAGTTTCAACTCGGGCCAGGCCCAAAAGAGCCAGATCCATCCGTTCGGGTCGGTCCGGGCCGAATCTGCAATCTGCCGCCGTCGATCGATCCTCCCCCCTGCTTCAGATTCATGAACTGAACCCATCTCGTTCATTCCTCGATTCGATTTCTCGCGGAAGCGTGGACTTTGAAGCGTCATTGCGAAACATCCTACCAAATTTCCGATGCCGATGATGGGTGTGAGCTTGCAGTGCTTGATGGATTTGGCGGTTGCGGGGGTTTCTCTGGTGATCGGCCTTGGTTTCTTCGCGTTCGTCGCCACCATTCTCTGCTCCGCTGCTTTCTTGAACAACGTCAAGGACTTCCCCTGACCGATAATTGTCCTAGGTTCGCAAAATTCCGCTCGAAATTCATGGTGAATTTGGCTCGAAGCATGTGCTCTAGTTTGGGTTTTTTCCGTCTTATGGGTCCGCAATCGTGGTGCTTCTCCCGTTTTCCATGTAGGATTAAGTGGATCCTTCACATGGCTTATGAAATTATCCGAAATTTTTTCTTCTTTCTTCTCTCAAACGGAGGGAGAGATGCTTTAAGTGATGATGCTCTGTTGTGAAGGAAAAAGGGGCCTTTTTAGGTGGTTCATTCCATCCGGGGAGCATACTTGAAACTAGACGATCCAATTAGCATTTGAGAAATGAGAAATCTGTGCTTTGCTTACCTACATTTGATACAATTAGCATTTGAGAAATGAGAAATCTACGCTTTGCTGACCTGCATTTGCTTCCATTAGCTGCATCTTGGTACTGGTTTACTGCCAAATCCAGTGATCCTAGCACCGTGTCGCTGACCTGTCTCCGCTTGAATCCTTTTCCGTTTCTCCTTCACCTTGCGCAGGTTCGACGAGGCAATTTTCTGGTTCTTTCAACATGTAGGCTCTTGAGACATCTCTAGATTGGTTGACCGCTCTCTAGCCAAAGACTTCATTTAAGACAGCTAATTTTCCGGGTGTCTGTGAACCTCAATCAAAGGAGGATGCACACACCAGATTGTATTGTTTCCGAGAACCCAGCAGAAGGGTCCTTTAAATTCATCCTCAGATGCAAGGGGTGGCGGCTCCGGAAGCCATCTTTCTCTTTTTGAGAGAATAGGGACGGATTACAATTTTTTATGTGAAATCAACAGAGAACACGCTTCTATTTGGCACTATAAATGGCATCAGCTTGAATGGGGCATATGCATCAAGATTGGAGATAGTTGGGAACTTTGAGTTATTGCTCTGTTTTCTAACTGTGATCTGCCTACCAAATTAGCTGCATTTTTTATTGCTTACCGGGTAAACTATTGTGCCATCATATGTCAAGTGGAGAAGCTATTTAGATCAATTCAACTGCGCCTAAATTCAGTGTCTTCGATTGGACTCCGTTGTATGTTATTTGAGATCCATTGTTTGGTTTTTGTAACATATACAGGTGTGCGAGCAGCTTGAAAGGGTTGATTTAAGCCACGTCTGAAGCATGCTTTTGTTAAAAAAATCAGAAAGGCCTAGTAATTGGGTTCGACCTCATCTTTTGATGGCATACATAACTAGCGTCAAAATAATGAAGCCCCTCATCCTTTTCTTGCTTTTTCTGATTGACAGCTGAAGTGTTCAACTGGATATGTTAAAATTATAGCATTCATACTTCAAATTCGGCCATAATGGTGCAGGGGAGTAACTCTTTGTCCGATTTGATTATGTGTAGATATTCGAATGGAGCCATGCGGGAGCAAGATCGGAACAGCTTTCCTGTGCTTCCTGGGAAGCGGTAGGCTATGTTGAAATCAAGCCTTGTGTTCAGATAGCCCCTGGACTATGGACGCTCTTTTCATGCATCCAACAGAGAAAGCTTGTGAGAAGCTGAGTTTTGAGTTTCTGATAAAGTTTTGTCGATTATGCTGAATAATGGCCTTGCCAGCAAACCCTCTCATGCTTGTAACATATGCTTGGAAAAGTTCGATTGACGTACTTCATCATTCTTTTTTTCCTTGGAAGAAATTGCAGGAAGAATTTCCTGTTGTTTACACTGTAGTGAGTTGTCTGTTTGGATACCTGTGTCTTCATAGCGCTATGCTCATGGTTGTGCAACTAGTCCAGGTTCTCGAGTCGTCGGTACAAGGCAACCAAAACTTCTTTAAGGGTTCAGTGTTGAATCTATTCACATGATTTGCACATTCGGTTTTCTTTGCCTGTAACCTGCCTCGTTGGATTGGCACTTGCTTATCTTGCTGAGTCTGCAGGATTGGTCTTTCTTCATCTACCAGTTACCTCTTGTTCTGTAATGGTCAAACTCTAGACCATGCAAATCTGAACGAGTCCTCTTATTTTTACAGTAGCCTCTTCTCCTGAAAGTAGATCATTCGGGTCCTTAGTTGCTGTCTTTCACTGCCGAAACGCCATGAGTTATACAACAGTCTTCAGCATGTTTAGAATAACTGGAGTTCGTATACTCAGATATTTTCACCAAGTGATCCTTTATATCTCAGTTCTACGATCTTGTGCGCTTCCCACCATTGGCCCGGGATGAGAGAAAAAAAAAAAAACTATTGAAACGGACCGGGAAGCGAGTTCGATACTTTGAATTTTCGAATTAGGTCCAGTTAGCCGCAAGCAACAATAAATCTCACTTGAAAACCAATTTCAAGGAATATGTTGTTTCATCATGCTTAAGGTAGGAAGGACGTAACTACCTTAGCCCGGTCAGTTACAGTTTCTCAGACGGAAAAAAAAAAAGACAGAGAGAGAGAGGAAAACAACGGTCCTAACCTAAATTAACCGTAACGTGTACAAAAACCGTGGTCATTCTCGAAGTGTTTACTGTGAACGATTTTGGTATCAATCGCGTTCGCTTTTGATCCTGAAGACTATTTTTTCTTCTTCTGCTTCCGCGAGTAGACCATCCCTAGGATCCCATCCGGATCCGCAACGAAGCCCAATGGCCGGTAGAACCCGAGCACGCGGGGCTCCGAATACAGCGCGATGTTGTTTATCCCTCTGGCCAACAGGTCGCCGACCAGCCTCTCCATGACGGCCTTCCCTAGCCCGATCCCCTGGAACGAGGGGTCCACAACCACGTCCCATATAATGGCGTTGAACACGCCGTCGCCGGTTGCCCTCGCGAAGGCCACCGGTTTCTCTGTCCTCCGGTGCTGCACCCACACCAGGGCGTCCGTGTGCTCCAGCGCCACCCTGATCTTACCCGGGTCGCGCCGCGGGAACCCGACGGCCACGAACACCTCATTGAGCTGGTCCAGGTTAAGGGACGCGGTGTCCCGGCGGAGGGCGAAGCCACGGGATTCGAGCTCGGCTTCGGAGATGGAGAGGGCAGTGGCGGGGAAGGTGGCCGATGAGGAGGAGGAGGAGGCGGCGGATATGGAGAAGGATTGGGGTTGGTGGGGGGTTGTGGTGGTGGTGGGGAGGTGGAGGGAGGGGGGGAGAGGGACGCATGTGGTGCTACGTAGGAGCATCTTTTGAGGGGGAGAGTTCCGATTGGATATGGGAAGATGTTGGGAGAGCGTTGTGGTGTTGTGATTTTTGTGATTCATGTGTGGCTGACATTACATCCAGTTGAGGGATACTCCGTACTCCATACTCCATACTCCATACTCGTGCATCGTCTTCCCATCTTTCCTAGTTCAGGACCCAACATCTCCAAATACACAAAAATTCAGGCTCCGCTTGTTGTCGTGAAAAATTAATAATTTGAATTCTTCCGTCGTTAACACCAACTCATGTCTGAACATCTTCTTTTTCTCATGATGAGCATATTATTCGTTACTTCTTTTCCTAAAAGATATATATATGATTCAAATCAGGAAGGAAAGAAAATTCAAATCGTTAGTTTTCCATTAAACAAACGGAGCTTCAGATTATTGTGGAAATTTTATGATTGTAAATCTTATTTATTTTAAAACGTTATATTTTTTAGATTTTGTAGGTTTTCTAAGCGGAGGCCTGCGATGCATTTAATTTGGAATGAAGTTTATCTTAGGTCCGCTGTCCCAAGACCAATCTCACTTCCATCCCTAAGAAGTTGTGATATCGTGGTCGTGGTTTTACTGCCCTTAAGTACACTACAAGTACCAAAACTTTTGTGTGGCACTTACTTTAGTGCCAAAACATTCAAAACGATCACTTCAGTGCCAACTTTTTTGAAAAACGACCACTTCAATGCCAAAACTTTCAAAATGATAACTTAAGTGTCAATTTTTTTAAACGATCACTTAAGTGCCAAATTTTTTAAAAAACACTCACTTCAATGCCAACTCCGACGAACCACATCAACTCAAATATTATTAATAAAAAAAAAATAGCCCACATCAAATTTTCGTCAAGCCACGTCAGCTCAAATTGGAATTGGCATTGAAGTGATCATTTTTTAAAAAAAGTTGGCACTTAAGTTATCGTTTTCAAAAAAAGTTGGCACAAAAGTGAGCATCATACTCAAGTTTTGGCATTTATAGTGTACTTAAGCCGGTTTTACTCATTTGAGATGGTGTTCATTTTTTTTAGGGTTAATACCATGAAAATCCCCAAACTGATACACTTGTGATAAATTTATCTCAACTATTTTTTTAATCAGGAAAAATCCCAAACTGGTACAATTATGACAAATTTACCCTAAATTATTTTTTTGACCATCAAAAACCCTAAACTGGTATACATGTGTGATAAATTTACCCTAAACTAATTTTTTTTAACAAAAAAAACTTTAAACTTATACACTTGTAACAAATTTACCCTTCGTTAAATTCGGTTAATACGACGAAAAATTTCAAATTAATATATCTGTGATAAACAGAGGGTAAAAATCTTAAATTGGGGTTTAATGTGAGTGCCGCATTCATATTTAATGTGGTATTCGGTTCATTCCTAATCCCTTGACATTTTATAAATATATGGTGACTTACACCTTGCCCAACCCCCTTTCTCCCATCGATCTCTTCGCACCCTCGTTGGACACAGTCTTGTGAGCAAGCCCCAGCCTCCTCGTGGTTAATTCCCGAACCGCATAGAAAGGGGTCCTACTCGAGTACTGTATTGCGACAACCACCGGTCTAAATAACTTGGCGGTATTACATTAGTTCTTGTCTCGTCATATTTTATCGGCAACCGGTTGTCGGGACAATATTCAAGCCTAGAGCAATAATCTTAAAACCCGAAAGTGGTAAACAAGTTACCATTAATGTCTTTAGTAACTACTACTAGGGGTGTCAATGGGCCAGGTCGGGCCGAATTATTTTTTTCTTTCCTTTTAAAAAAAAATGAATCTAAATCAATTAACAAACCATCAAATGAAAAAATATAAAAGAAAAATATAAAAATAAATTAAATTTAAAAGAAAAAACGGATATAAAAAAAGTTTGGCGCTGGGCCGGCCCGAAATGACTCGAAAATGCACGAAAATTTCAAGCCGGGCCGGCCCGTCCGGCGCGGGCCAAATTGACAGCCCTAACTAATACCCCATTTTCACCCGTGGAAAAAAATGCCATTTGGTGATGAAGAGATATATCTATTCATTCTTTTTTTTAATGTTAGGCCATTTTAGTTCGAGAAAAGATATGTGTATTGAGAGATCTCAAATTAGATAAAAACATGGCTCGAATCTCGTTTCAACAACCAATAAAGAAGGGGCCACATCATTTATTAAACAAATTGTGGTAAGGTTTCTTAATGTATCTAACTCCGTTAGAGAATGCATTCTCACTTTGACCGAGTTGCACAAACTGGGAGCTAATTAAGCGACGGATTGGATCGCTGCTAGCGAATTTATACGTTGTCCATTTTGGGTAACGCTATATGTTACCGAACGGTCCGAAGAGAGCAACAGAAGTCGAAAACAGTGCTAGCGCTTTCTCTCTCGTTTGTTTGTGTCCATCCGTGATGGGTCCTCCCAATTTAGGCAGCAAATAATTAATATCTTTCAATTTATCCCATTCAAAAATTGTGATTAGCGCCTTTAAATCCAAGGACCAACCCTTTTACATGTACCTAATTGATGGCCAAGGGGGCAGCCCCAATTATTTGCTCTGAATGTATCAGGAAAAAAATTATTAAAAAAGTCATAACCCTATTGTCGTTATGTCAATTCAGTCATAAATCTTTTTTTTGCCCGATTCAGTCCTAAACCTTTTGTAATTGTGTCAATTCAGTCCATCCGACAAATTTTGACTGGTCGGCGCTGACGTGGACACCGACCGACCGGCCACCTAATATTTTAATAATTTTTTAATTTTTCTTTTCTTTTCTTTTTCCCCTCCCTTCTCCTTTCCCGACCAGGTCCTGCTCCTCGTGTCCGATGGAGTCGAACCTCGCGAGGACTTGGAGTGCATTTACTACGCGCTGGCTTCGAATGGGTCCGATCGGCATGCCGAGGCTGCGATGTCCGTTGATCTCTACAGTGAGCGCAGTTCCATCGTCAGGTGTCCGCAACCACAAGCGAATTTCCCAGCTGCTGAGGTGGATTTGCGTAGGTACGGCGGCACTCCGGCGGACGGTGGGGAACGAGCGGTCCAATCGGACGGCATCAACCCAGGCGTGGGACAGGGTGGTGTTTGAGGCTGATCTGGATGGAGAGACCGCGGCGGTGTTCGTGAAAGGTCTGAATCTGAGGCTCCATAGGAGATCCGATCCGGTGCAATTCAGCTACCCTTTCGGGTGGGGCAGCTGGAACAAGGATGAGACTTTTGTGCTAACGACGATGATGATGGTCTCCGCGGCTCAGGAGGTGATCAGGTGCTCTCTGCAACGGAGCATTCGGAGCAACCCAGGGTTCAGGTCACGATCGGGTTGCCATCTAATTTCCACACGCACCGCAGGTCGTCGATTCATGTTCCCATGCCTTTGGTGGCCAGGATTTACAGTTCCAAAGGGATTAGCGAGGAAGTGGGGAGGAAGAAGATGATGAAGCATGAGCTCTGCGCTTAAGCAGCTTCATTGCGGGAGAAGAACAGGGGATGGGAAGGGGGAGGGGCGACAAAAAGAAAAGAAATTAAAATATTAAAATATTAAGTCACCGGCCGATCGGCATTCACATCAGCACCGGCCGGCTAAAATTCGCCAGATGGACTGAATCGACACAGTTACAAAAAGTTTAGTACTGAATATACACAATTGCAATGAATTTAAGACTTTTTTGGTAATTTTCCCGAATGTATGACGTCGTGACTCGAACAAAGACATGTGACTTCAATTCAAATTGAATGTTAGATTAATAAGCCATCTTGAGAATTTTAACATGGGAAAATTGCCAATAAGGCATGAAGTTTATTATTTTTCTTAAATAATGGCGTGAAATATACACTGTCTCAAATAAAGGCTTAAAGTACTTTTATTTTCTCAAATAAAGGCTTGGGGGTGCATGATAATTTGCTAGAAATAGTTTCTAAAACAGATTTTTATTTCTGGAATAGATTTGGAACAGAAATTCGTTTGGTAACGCAAATGCAAGAAACTATTTCTGGAATAATTTTGAAAAATAAAAATAGATTTCAAGTAGAAATGAGAAACAAAAAAAAGTTACTTCTAAGAGAAATAGAAATAGAAATCTCCATCGACGACGGCCGCCACCGGTCGCACCTCTTTGACCGCCGGCCGCCCCTTACCGCCACCGTCGGCCGACGGGCCGTTGCCGGAAGTTGCCGACCTGCCGGCCGGCTGCCGCTGGTTGCCCCCCGCGGCCGTCACCTCCACCAGTCAAATAAATTTCTATTCCAGAAATATAAATTTTTTGCCATTATCAAACGCATTTATTTTGCTTAGAAACTCATTTTGAAATATAAATACAAAAAACTATTTCTCTTCCAGAAACTCTTTCTGGAATAGAAATTTTGTCATGCGCCCCCTTGAAGTGGCCATATAGTCTCAGAAAAAGGCATGACCTCAAGGGTATTTTTGTCATTTAATTTTTTTGACTTTTTTATCTTTGTTTTTTCATTTTTCTATTTAAAAAAATTAAAATAGACAAAAGTAAAAAAAAAATACACGATGGGGGGTTGGCGATGCCCGGTGATCAGGTAGTATTATTCTTTTTTTTAACTTTATCGTCTTTAATTTTTTTTAAATGGAAAAAGGAATAAAAGGAAAAAAATCAAAAAAGTAAATGACAAAAATACTATTGAACTCATCCATGGGTAGCTCAGTTGGTTATGGTGCACTTGAGATTGTGTGGTTAGGCGCACTGATCTTAGGTTCGATTCCCCATATGAGCACATGTGATTTAAGTGAGGGGCTATGGCGGTGGGTTGCTGTACTAGTCTCTCATGAGGAATAGTCAAGGTGCGCGCAAACTAGTCCGGACACTTTGGTTATAAAAAAAATTAAAATTAAAAAAAAACAAGTGAACATCATCAGAATTGAGACACCTGGACAGAAGAAACAAAAAGGCAATTAAAGAGGTAGGTCCCGCAATTGTCCCGTTCGGATCCCCTGCTTTAAAAGCAGAGATCCCTTGAATCCCCACCACCCATTGCTTTAGAGGGGGTATTTTGGTCATGCATGGGTGGTGGGGATTTACCCCTCCACTGTTTCCCGTTGATTTTAAGTCAAAGCGCGCAGAGTCTCTCTCTCTCTCTCTATAGCCAACCACTCCTCTCTCGAGCGGCAACGCAACCCCTCTTTTCCTCCTCGTTCTTCTTCCCCCTGTTCCCGGCGAGGCAGGAAAAGAAAGCCAAAGGAGGAAATCAGAGAGCCGCCGCCGCTTCGACTTCCTCTCCTCCACCCGTCCACCTTCTCTCTCCCCATGCTCGCGCGCTCTCGCTGTTGGGAAATCTTCGATCCTTCTCTGGATGGGCCTCTTCGTCACTTGATTCGCCCCCGGCCCTTTTCTTCTGCTGCTGCTGCTGCTGCTCTTTTCATACCATTTCTGCCGACGATCTTATTGAGGTTTTCTTGTTTTGGGTGCTCTGTTTCTTCGCACGGGTGTTCGAGATTTCGCTGCGGGGGTAGTCCGCGTCTTCTGGATAAATCCGTGAAGATGTCGTGATTCTAATGGTTCTAGACATGAAAACTCCCCCGATAAATTGCGCCCATTCTGTGCAGCGTCGAGGATCACTAAGACAAAGAAATCAAGCAAACAACCTTTCTGTCGTGCTTTGTGTTCAGGAAGATGGGAGCTTGTGAGGGAAGCTCTTGGCCTGTGTTTTTAGGGTTCCTCTTCACTTCCAGCCTTCTTCTCTGCATGGCCCAAGCCGACGTCCACACCTACACGCTCGTGGTGAGTGAACATCGTCTAGTTTACCATCTGTCTAGTTTTGACGCTGTCGTTTTGTGGAATCGCTCTTCCCTTTTATGGTGTTTCCTTTGTTGTTATGACGTTCTGACCATCATCATTACAAGCTTGCCCATCAACTGTGGTCGCCGTACTTACATCCTCGAAACGACATGAATCGTGATGCCCGATGCAGCTGCAAGAGACTGAGTTTGAGAGGTTATGTGAGAACAAAAGCATTCTAGTGGCCAATGGAAGCTTCCCGGGTCCGACGGTTTGGGCGCACCAAGGAGATACCGTCGTCGTTACTGTCGTGAACAACGGAAACTACGGCGTTACAATTCACTGGTAAAATCGCCTTTCTTCTTTGCTCTTATTTTTTTCATCATTGAGACTAGAAAATGAGATGTATAGTTTATCCGGCGTATGAGTTTTGTTTTCGAACCAAACAAAAAGGCAAGGTTGAATCGCACCACACGCGCAGGCATGGAGCGAGGCAGATGTGCAATCCATGGCACGATGGCCCGGTGTACGTTACGCAGTGCCCCATCCAACCCAAGCAAAACTTCACTCAAACGGTCGTGCTTGATAGAGAAGAAGGGACTCTCTGGTGGCACGCTCATAGCGACTGGACTAGAGCAACCGTGCACGGCGCTCTCATTGTTTACCCTAAACCTGGAAATGAGTACCCGTATCAACACGACGCGGAGCGGACGATTATACTTGGTGAGGCCATGCCTATGTACACGATTCGACCATCACTTTAAAAGGTTAATGTGTACGCAGACTAAAGCATAGCACAATTCCACGCCGGTTATGGCGATGCAGGCGAATGGTATGAAAAGAACCTCACCGAGATGGTCATTAATGCGACGAGGACCGGCGGAGACGTGGACACATCAGTTGCGTACACCATCAATGGTCAACCCGGTGACTTTTACCAGTGCTCCAAAGGTATTAATCTGTTTAGTACCAAGTTCGTTCACATGTTCCAATCGTTGCGGTTGATGTTGTCTATATCATCCGTCAACTAGCAATAAAAGCTGCAACCACATGATATAAGCTAACTAATAAGGATTCCATCAGAAAAACTTACACCTAGCAAACATCAATCAACAGTTTCAATAAATAGGTAGGACCTTACTCGACTCTTGGACACCACTACGATGCAGAGTCTACCTACCGGGTGATGGTTGATCCCAATAAGACTTACCTTCTACGGATCATCAGCGCCATTATGAACGAGGAGATGTTCTTCGGCATAGCCGACCACGACCTTACCCTCGTCGGGATGGATGGAGCTTACTTAGAGCAAGTGAACACCAGTTACATAATGATAGCTCCGGGACAAACCATGGATGTTTTACTCACGACAGACCAAGAACCGGGTCGCTATTACATGCTCGGCAGTCCTTTTGCGGACACTCAGGCTCCATCCGATACGACTACGGCCTCGGCCATACTCCATTACAATGGAGGCTACGAACCACGTACTTACCCTAATTCAATTACCCTTCCAGGCTCGACAGATAGGGATTCTGCTGAGAACTTCATGCGTATTTTGAGGAGTCTGGCCGATGACAAGCATCCTATTAAGGTCCCGTTGAACATCGCAAAACGCTTGTACGTCACAGTCTCTGTGAACAATGTGGAATGCGCCGAGGGCGACACTTGCGAAGGTCCACATGGTTACAGGCACTCGGCGAGCTTAAATAACATAAGCTGGACGGCACCGAACATCGACATTCTACAAGCGTACTACCGGTATCTTGATGCGTTTGAACTCGAGCACCTTGGATTCCAATAGCTTATTTAGCAAAGTCATCTTCTCGGCAAGATACATCCCGTGCGTTTGAACTTGTGCAATTTAATTTGCAGGAAGCTACCGGGGATCTACTATACTGATTTTCCCGATCAACCTCCGCGTTATTTCAACTTCACAGGAGACGTAGGTGATAATGTGACGTATCCCGTGGTGGGAAGAACAGTGGTGGAGCCGATCGAGTACGGTTCAGAGGTCGAAGTAATCTTCCAGGGGACTAATATCCCGGCAGCGGAGAACCACCCGATGCACCTACATGGTTATAGCTTTTTCTTGGTCGGTTTTGGACGCGGGAATTTCTCTCCGAACACAAGCGTAACGACATACAATTTGACCCATCCACCCAAAATCAACACCGTCGCACTTCCGAAGAATGGTTGGGCAACCATAAGATTCAAAGCCGATAATCCCGGTACGTTACACCTATCAAAATGGCAACAGTGCTTATGCAATAATCAATAGACTATATCATCAAGTTGTGGCTTTTACGAACATGAACTATTTTATAAAACCACGGAAGCACAGGAAAGTGAATATATATGCCTACATCAATGTGATACTGGCTTTGGATATACAGAGTGGGTTTAAACACTCTTTTTACCAACACTTTTTTATGTACAAGCCAACTTATTCGGCTTATGTCTCAGGAGTCTGGTTCATGCACTGTCATCTGGAACGCCATGCGAGCTGGGGAATGGCCATGGCTTTCATCGTCACGAATGGTCCTACTAAGGAAACGAGCATGCGCGACATGCCCCCAGACATGCCCCCTTGTCCGGGATCGTAGATTGGCCTCTCTCTTCTTTAACATCGATTTGATGATCGGTGCTTAGCAAGACGCATATGCGGTCGATTTCACCCGAATCGGGTGCTATTTGAACCATTCGAATGACACCCTTGAAGCTGATGCATCTGTGTCTTTCCATGTACAGAATTCCTTGTGGGGGTAGAAGTAGTGCTCTTATCAACGACGACAAGAGATCTGAGACGATTATCAAATGATTTATAATAAAAAAATAAATAAAGCAGCATTGTTTGAAATGCAAGATGAGGAGTTAAATATTTTTTTCATGGAGACTTGGAGGGTTTTAAAGACGGATCTCAGAAGTCATTTTCAGGTTTATTAACGGCTACGAATCACTCTGATTCACCGTTTATACTTTGAGCGTGCGCTCCCTCCCTCTCTATCTCTCTCCAACAATCATTCAGCTTGTGATGAAATAGATGGGGGGAGTTCATCTCCTCTTTCGGCGCCGGTGACCGTGGTCGACTCAGTGGAGCTCGTCTCTTTGTCCGGAAGCTGTTCGTTTGTCGGTGGCCGAACTGGTCTTCTTGGGCTCGTGGTCGTCACTCGTCAGTAGTTTTTGCAGTGGATATAGCGGACTAAACAAGAGATTGAAGAAGGAGGGCTTTTTTTCAAACTAGGATTAACTTTAAAAAAATTACCCAATCAGGTGTGAAAAAAAGTTATTTACCGGAAAAAGGATTTGCACACTGTGAGGCTGATCATTGTGTTTATTTTCGAAAGTATAGCGATGGTGATATTGTTTATCTCTCTTTATATGTTGATGACATGCTAGTGGCTAGTTCTAATATGAAGAGAATCGCAGAAGTAAAGAAGATATTAGCAGCGCAATTTGCTATGAAAGACTTGGGAGAGGCCAAGAAGATTTTAGACATGAAAATCATCAGGGACAGGAAAAATAAGATATTATGGTTGTTGTAGGAAGACTATGTGAACAAGGTGTTGAAAAGATTTAACATGGACAAGGCGAAATCGGTTACAACTCCTCTAGCAGGTCACTTCAAACTTTTCAAGAATATGTGTCCGAGTACTCAAGCTTTGAAAGATTAGATGGCGGCAGTGCCGTATGCGTCAACAGTTGGAAGTTTGATAGATGCTATGGTGAGCACGAGACTAGACATTGCACAGGCAATAGGAGTTGTGAGTCGATATTTGCAGAACCCGGGCAAAGAGCATTGGAATGCAGTAAAATGGATATTGAGATATCTAGCGGGTTAATCAAATTACTCTCTTTGTTATGGAGGTACACCTCTAAAATTACAAGGTTATATGGATGCAGATCACTCGGGTGATCGAGATAGTGGTAAAAGTACCACTGAATATGTCTTTACAGTTGCAGGTACAGCAGTGAGTTGGGTATCTCAACTACAGAAAATAGTGGCTCTATCGACAATAGAAGCAGAATACGTGGCTATCACGGAAGCCTCTAATGGAATCATGTGGTTACAAGATTATCTGAATGAGCTACATCGAAAGCAGCCGGTGAGTACATTGTGGAGTGATAGTCAAAGTGCAGTGCACTTAGCAAAGAATGCAGCTTATCACTCAAGAACTAGATATATCAAGAAACGTTATCACTTCATCAGGTCAGCATTGAAAGATAATGAATTAAAGCTACAAAAGATTGATGGCTCAAAGAATCCAGCTGACATGTTTACCAAGGTAGTAGACAGAGAGAAGCATACTTTCTATACTACTACTATTGTTATTACTCCATGTTAATTGATGAGGAGTATCGCAGAGGTACAAGTTTCAGTTGCTGGTTTTTGAAGAGGATGGAAGCAAAATTGCTTGGTGCATCAGATATATTTGTTTTAAGTGGGAGATTGTTGGCTTGTGAAGCCAGAATATATCATTAAGATTTCTTTTTGTCTTTTGTCCTTTATTCTCTTCTAGGTTAAAAGATACACCATATATATTAGGGATATATAGGTTGTAGCCGTCAGAAGATGAGAGCAGATAGAAAGCCCAATAGCAGATAGAACACTCGAAGTAGCGTATAGAGAGAAAAAGAAAGAGAGAAAGACCATGACAGTATTCTTGAGTGTTCTCATTTTCTTTTTGCTTCGATCTTGTGAGAAGATCGTCGATTGTATTCCTACTTTTTTCAAAAACTAGTGGATTCGCAGAGTGCCTTTGCCCGGAGAATTTGTTATCCTCTGATGTGTTCTTCTAATTTTGTTCTTTTATCGTTATATTCTACTAGTGTGGATTGTTTGCTTGGATTATATTTCTGGAATTGGGGCACGATTCCTATCAACACTGATTCATTATTTCTTAAAATTAATATAAGACGGTCTATCTGGATATTTATGTAAACAAGTAGTTTTCACGATGTCCATTTTTAATTTAGCTTTCCCCCACAAATATAAGATAGTTTCAAGTTTCAAGATAGGAGAGATTGAGAATATATACCGAATTCGACTTATTCAGATTAACTAGTTGATCTATCAAGTCCAAAATAGTCATGTTAATTTCTTTCATTTGCTTAAAAGGTTTCCTGGACTGTTCGAATATGTTGAGGAAGGAGAACAAAGTTGAGTTAAGCTTGGAACCAAATTGGGATAATTGCATAAATGGTCCATGAACTTTGGCAGAATGTTCAATCTGGTCCCTGAACTTTTAATTTGTTCAATTTAGTCCCTGAACTTTGGCAGAATGTGCAATTTGGTCCCTAAACTTTTGACTTGTTCAATTTAGTCCCTAAACTTTTAGTGCATGTTTAATCTAGTCCCTGAATTATAGGAAAATGTTCAATATAGTCATTTTGTTAATTTAAGATAAGGGATAACGTTGAATATTTTTATATAGTCCAGGGACTAAATTGAACATTTACTAAAAGTTCAGGGACTAAATTGAACAAGTCAAAAGTTTAGGGATCAAATTGCACATTCTGCCAAAGTTCAGGGACTAAATTGAACAAATTAAAAGTTCAGGGACCAGATTGCACATTCTGCCAAAGTTTAGGGACTATTTGTGTCATTTTGCCAACCAAATTCTATCGAGGTAAGGACAAACTCTTGGATTCCTCCGTCAGACCAAGACTTGAAGTTTAAGGTAGATGGCCCGTGGAAGGATTAAAAAAAAGGGGTGATAGATATTATTGCACGATGGGATAGTGGTACAGTTCTCCAAGCATGGACAAGACGAGGAATATAGAACTCGCCAATGGAAGTGGAAGATACTACTTTTCTTCTTTTATCCAAAGTTACTCAATTCCTCGGCATCTGCAAAGCGGTCTTAAGAAGTGATTGCATGGTGTTAATTGATGCTATTCAACAAAATGGCCTTTTCCCTTGGTGCACTCATCTTTTCGTCTCCGACTCTCTCGTTTCGCACTTAGAAACAACCTAGGATATATAGAGATTGAAGCGGACCATTAGAACTTGTAATGTTGTTGCTCATGAGCTTGCAAAATGAGTTTTTCATCAAATGGGAATTGCAAATTCTTCTCCTTTTAATGATTTCTCATTCGGAGAGTTAAAAATATAGCGTTAGTGGAGTCTTCCTTAGTTCATCATGTTAATGAGGCTCTAGTTTCTCCTTGTAAACATTTGGACTGCTTTGATGGAATGCCGAATATGGGAACGTTTGTTTTAGCCCCCCAAAAAAAACAAACTAAATGATAAAGCTAAGTAAAAAAATAAATAAATTATGTTTTCTAATTCATTTTCGCTTGGTTCTTAATTTTGAAAATATGTTCGGTTTGTGAAAACAAGAATGTGTTCCATTGAAATGAAAAAAAAAATTAAAAATTGGAGAGAGGTCACTTAAGCAAAAATTGCATTACCAAATAGGCCTAAGCAACTTGTGCACGATTGGTGAAATTCGAACGAGGAATATTTAGGCTACGGCCAAATTTGCCGGGCACTCGTCAAGAGGCTTCTTCGTCAATTTGGAAAGAGAAGGGGAGTGAGGTGCATATAAAGTGCAACATGCTAGCCAAACTGTCGCGATCTTCTCCCAAGTTCCGACTCGAGAGCCAGCGGGCTCAGGTTCGAGCTTGAGCTCGGCCGCGTCATGCGAAACTCGGCCCTAGATCACGTGCCCGCGCGTGGGCCTCCACGCTGCCCCCCGCGCGACTGGGATGGGTCAGCGCAAGTGTGATCGTTCGTTATGGCGGGTGGTCATCCATCTCGTTGCGAAGTTTCGGCTCCGAAGCAGTGGCAGTTTCGAGATAACCGCTGCGATTCGGGGGCAATTTCTCTTGAACGCGATTAAAGATAATGATTCCCACCTCCACTTCTCGACCTTCGTTGTATGATGGATCCACCAGTGCCACTCTCTTTCTCCGATCGTTTGACCGAAACCCGTGCCTTTCCAAGTTCTCAGATTTCAACGCCACACGCCCGGAGAGAGAAAGCATCACCATCACCGTCGTCACCGGCGTCATCACCATCAGCGTCGCCGGAGCGCAGTGCCTCTGCATCGTAATTCGTTATCCGAGTGGGACCCAGTGACGCGGGACTGGAGTTTTTTATTATTATTTTTTTTTTTTCTTTTGGAATTGAATCGGGCATGGAGTGCATTGAGGAGCTGAGGCGCGCTGATTGGGAGCGAGAGTCGTATCCCGACTATGGCGATTTCGCCGCCCTCCCTTTCTTCGCTCTCTTCTTCCCCTTCGTCAGATTCTTCCTCGACAGATTCGTCTTTGAGGTAAGATTTTTCCTTTTCTTGCCCCACCCCACCCCCCCGTACGTTGCTCAGTGGATTCGTGTGGTTGAATTCGGGTCTGCTAGATTAATGCCATTGCTCGGCCTCGCTTTCACGGCTCGCGCAATCGCGAGCCCTGACTTCGATTCGAGCTGGTAAGTGACTTGTTTTTCCGTTGTAGTGCGCAGTAGTGTGTGTCTTGGGGTGTTGCGGATGGTTCATGTGGGAGCATCACAGTGTCGAGCTCTCTTTGCGATGTAATAATTATGCCTCAACTGGAAGAGCATTGGATAATATCAACGGATGTGTTACATGCGTTTATTGCCACGCAGAGATGGCCGTTTGTGATCATCGATTGCTCCTTGTTGTCCTTGCCGTGTTCTGACTTGGGCGTTGACTCGCTTAAGAGGCTAAAGTTCAGGAGTTCACTTTTTGTTGGGATGCTGGGTTCACTTCGGAGGCTGTGGTCTCTTGCAACGAACATACACTACCTCTGGCATAGATTAAATTTATGTGATTGCGGATATTTACTTTGGTTGTGCAAACTGCAAACTGAACCATTATTTGGAGACCCAAGTTTTCTTTTTATCGGTTTGTAGAGAGGGGTTTGAGGTGTTGGAGTAATTCGGCATTGGTTGGTTAATGAATAATGAGTATATCAGTCGCTCTACTGAATTGTTTTTTTTTTTAAGCATTTTACATACGGAAAATGCTATTAACTGCTGCCCTCAATGGTATTATATTTTCTGAACTTTGATAAGTTGGTCTGTTATGTAAATCTCTGTGCTTCATCTAAAAAATTGATTATGTTACAGACAGTTGGTAGGCGGTTGATTTTGGGGAAGGGGAAGCAAATGATGGGTGTAGAGTTGGACGGCAGGAAGAAGCTACGAAAATTCAAGGAGTCAGCATGGAAATGTGTTTACTTTCTTTCAGCTGAGCTTCTGGCTCTATACGTAACATATGATGAACCTTGGTTCACTAATACTGGATACTTTTGGGTAGGACCAGGAGATCAGGTTTGGCCTGACCAGAAGATTAAGTGAGTTCCATGTGTGTCACACTGAAATGCTAATGGGTTTAATCCTGTTTTCCTCCAGAAAGTATGCTTATTGGCTTAATGACCTTTCTTTTTGAAATTTCAGATTGAAATTGAAGGGGGTGTACATGTATGCTGCTGGATTTTACACATACTCCATATTTGCTTTGGTTTTCTGGGAAACACGAAGATCCGACTTTGGAGTGTCAATGAGTCATCATGTCGCAACTGCGATTCTAATTGTCCTATCTTACATATGTAGGTATGTTTTAAGATTTGATGGAGATTTCACTTGTTAATTTTTGTAAATTGGCAGACAGAGAGTAGCAGAAGGCTTATCTTATTTGGTAATTTAGATGCATTGGGTACCCGTGCATAGCAAGGCATGGTTCTTGCTTCAGGATAGCACTTCATAGTTTCTTTCTAAAATTCCTTCTTTCTTGGTTCTTTAGATGCATTAAGCATCTCTGATAGATAGCATGCTTCTTGGTTCATTCTATAAGAAAGTTATTTCACCACTGGCTCTAAGCTTTATTCAAATTAAGATGTCATATGACAGTTCTCTCTTTTTCTCCATATTTATCCTATGCAGGTTTGCCCGAGTGGGTTCAGTTGTATTAGCTCTTCATGATGCTAGTGATATTTTTCTGGAAATAGGGAAGATGTCCAAGTACAGTGGAGCAGAGATGATTGCCAGTGTTGCATTTATACTCTTTGTTTTGTCTTGGATCATTTTGCGTCTTATTTATTACCCATTCTGGGTCATTTGGAGTACAAGGTAAACATTAGCACCTAGCGTGCTCATTGGTTTGCTTTATCTTTTGCAAGATCTTACCGTTCCCATCATTTTCCATATCCGCAATTCATGAATCTTTTGAATCTGATACATAAGTAACAAATTGGATTAGTTACCTATAGAGTGACCATGTTTGTATGGTTGATTGTTTTCAGGTTTGGTTTTGAAGTTCTGTAGTTTTAATTAATAGATAGCCTTCCCTGTTGTGAAAATTTTATAAGCCAAATAGAAATAATCAGTCAGTGCGGATGTAAGTCCTGTTGTAAAGTCGCGCTCATACTTGCTAGAAAAAAACACATGCCAGTCATTTGACTCAACAGAATAATCAGCAACTCTAATTCACTGACTATATTGCTAACTTGTACAAGAATGACAAGCTAAGAGCTATGTGCATTTACTTGGGGCAGTGAGCTTTTCTATCAGAAGAATAATTCATAGTTCAAAATCCTTCAGAGACTACACGATAAGGGGGCAGGCACGTTGCTGACAATGAAACTTATTGCACATGATCACTCAACCACCTGACTTTAATCCCCACTGAAATTGCTTGTTATGCTCTTTCTAGTTTCTCCTAAAAGGTAGCAACTTTGTGTATTCTCAAAGTGCAAAGCTTTCAGTATCTTCCTTCTTGAAAATTCTCATGGTCCTGACTCCCTCCACATACTTGCCATCTGTTTGCATTTTATCAAATTGAGGCAATGGCTCCGTGTCCTTTTTTTGGATAACAAAGAAAATAAAGGCTGATTCATGGTAACTGTGCTAATCTATGTGAGTCTTTGGCATTTTTAGATGGTATCAACATACATCATGGTGGAAAACCATCACTGTTTAGCATAGAATTTAGTTTTCCTGGGTATAATCAATTATAAGCTTTTAGCCATCCACAAGACTGCCTTTTGATATGCTGCTGCCTCCTGTATGGGAGTTAATATCTGACTTTTTGTTTTTATTTGTAAATCCCAGCTATGAGGTTCTCTTGACATTGGATAAGAACAAACACCGAGTGGATGGCCCAATTTATTATTATTTGTTCAATAGTCTTCTGCTCTGCTTGCTTGTTCTTCATGTCTATTGGTGGATATTGATATTCCGGATGCTTGTGAAGCAAATTCAAGCCAGAGGACAGGTCACTGATGATGTCAGATCTGGTGAGTCGAAGTGTGGGCCTTTTTAACAATTTCGATAGAGAATATGCTGTATTATCATTCCCTCGGTGGAACTCCTGATTTTTTCCCCTTCTGTTTCACTACTTTCCCGACTTTTAGTCTTCTTTGGTCTAATATTAAAAATGCCTCCTGATGGAAGAAAGAGAATAACCTACTTTACAATATCATCTCAGCCGTGAACTTTTCAGGAATAGCATCCCAAAGTCTCTCTGGAGATATATCTCCACAATACCCCTTGTTTCATTTTCTATTTCATTTAATTCATCCACTTACAAATGAATCTGATGTAAAACTAGCAATCAGTATGGATAGAGTTTGAAATGGAAGCCGTGATCTTCAAAGGCAGTTTTATGGAAAACTTTGTCGTCATTCAAACCATGAGAATCATAATTATGATATTCGAGTGCATAAAATGATAAGAGAGCATTGGGGAATTGGAAGACATTAAAGGATGGGCTTTTCTATGTCAATTTTGATCTTCAAAAAGCATACTCATTTTTTGTTTTCTATGCTAAATGTTTTATTTTGACAAAAAATAAATCTGAAGTTTTCTGAGGGTAAAAGGCACAGAAAGCATATCTAGCAAATTCCCAAGCCAAAATTACTTACACTAGGAAAAGTTTGCGTTTCTCAAAAGATCGCATTAATCACATATTCATTAGTCCAAGCAGGATTTTGGGGCAGCCACTGACCTATAACATCCTTATTGCACATTGTGTAGATTTCCATCTTTTCACCCGTTGTCATAATTGATTTAAACACTGTAAGGATCTTGTTTATCAGGAAACCTTCTACACTCCCTTCTTGATGCATTCAACAGAAACTTCATTAGATTTCCTTTTCTTTCTCCTTGTCTTTGGTTACTGTTAGCTGATTTGGAACTTATAAAGAACCAAGCAGATGTGTCACAATTACAGTTTGTGGAAATGCTCTAGACGCGATGGTGGGTCGTTTTCCTTAATTTCACTGCAGGGTGTTCTAGGAGTTTAAGTAACCATTATTTGGAAAGCCTATGTATCTTTGTGGCTTGCAAAAGGCGTAGGAGCTTATGCTGCCTCTCTCAAAAGCTTTCATTCTTTGCAGATTCTGAAGATGAAGATGGACATGAAGATTGATCATGTAACAGGTAAGCTGCCATAGCATCCAAAGAAGATCACTGCAAAGCCATTTGGATTCTTTGTGTGCAAGTTAAAATCACATAGACATTATGAAGTTGCGTATGAAATGGATGGTCATAAATTTCAAAAATTTGTAGACAACTTGTAGACTAGAGTTATGCTGGTGTACTGCAACAACTTGGCTTATCATTTGGGACAACTAGATTTTCTTTACAGAATCGTTAAGCTCTAATGTGGTTGGGAATGCTGTAGACTCTCCTCTCTTTTTGGTCACCGAACTGTGAATGTTATAGACATTAGCTTCATGTGGTTATAGGATATGGCTATTGGAGGATAGGATAAACTAGCTGAAGAAATCTCCACATTTCTTATGTCACGTGCATTGTTTGAGAAATCTTGGATAAGAGACAGGATATAAAAATTTACTATCCTATCTTATGTTTGGTTGGTTAGATACAACTGAGTTCAGAATTACAAAAAAGTTAAATCATTTAACTTAAAAATAAGTCCCCAACGAAATATTCAACAGAACATACTAGTCTCAGATTTCAGATTTATGAAACGGTTTCTACATGTTAAGTTGCTGCTAAATACAAGTACATAATGAGCTCATAAGATTTCCATTTTGAAATTCTATGTAACATCACATGGGGCGATTGGTTCTTGAAATGTACAGTTCCCCTTCTGGGGTCCTTGTACGTTAATGGCTCGGTCTGTTGCTAGAATTTTTGAATTGTTTCTGGGCTTTATTTTTACCAGTTATTCAGGAACGGTGGCTAATGATTTTCTTGTTTCACAGATGGGAAACAGCGGCCTACTTTATTTACTTGACATGTTTGTTTGCTGATACCAAGCGCCTCTCCGTAAAGTTGATTTTTGCAACCCGAAGGGATGTTCGAATTCTTTTAGGCCTGGACAGGAAGCATTTTTTTTTTTGAGAAGATTTATTTGAATTGTCCACCAGAGAGCTTGATTCTTGACTCGGATGCAATTCTCTCACCTGTATATCATTTGAATAAAGTGGATGCTTGAGGAAATGAATTCTCGTTGGTGCAATGCGATGAAAAGAAAAAGAAAGAGTTCTTGTTGATACAAATTACCAAGCTGTTCATTGATTTGAAACCTTGTACGAAATCTAGGCTGAGATGTTCCCTGAAGAATCTCTCTCTCTCTCTCTCTCTCTCGCTCTGAGCTTTTGGTTTCGAACTTTTTGAGTAATCTTTTTAAGAGCTGATCATTGGACGGTCTCTGGATAGGTCAAAATTCTGGCGCAAGGCTGCTCGGACAAATTTCTGCATATGGATCTTCGGGCCATGGGTAAATGCCCTTATCCACGCCCGCTCAAAAAGTCATTGGGTCCGTGCGGGTCGAGTCGGGTTAGGTCGGGCATGGAGCAGCCTAACGGAAGTGGCAAAATTTCTCCTTAGCATCCGCGCGAAATCTTCACTCAATGAATCCGAAACGTATTATCTTGTGTTCTACATCCTTCTAATTAGGTCTCACCAAGGTTTTATGAGACCTACCATCTCCGATGCATCAACACGTAATCAAGCACGGTCTTGCCCAGCCCTGATTATGTTAATTTGTACATGATTGACAAATGTCGCATGCAGATCGGCTTTTTTAATTTGTTTGTGACATATTTAGAAAGATTTCGACCATATAAATTAGCACGTCATGCGTGTCAATACACACAAGAACATTTTTCGCACATTTAGGTATCATAGAGCCCTTCAACAATAGGTTCAAAATTGTGACGTGTCCGCGTTGGGCCTAAGTCAAACACGAATATAATCCTGAGACGACCCAGAGACATGAATTAGAGGAAGAAGTATTAAATGAAGGCAAGTTGGGCCGGATCCGGGTCCGGGTTAATCGAATGCTAAAATCGTTATGGGCTTCACCCAGCCCATGATGGTGGAATAGCGGTAGAGAAAGATTGTGCTTTTTCGGCTTTCGCGAGCAAGAAGAAAAATTGGTTTTTGGGGGTAACATCTTTTGCGATTAGCTTCGTCTCGAATCCTTTCTCGCTCGCTCGCTCAGGAGGTCTCTCTCTCTCTCTCTCTCTCTCTCTCTCTCTCTCTCTCTCTATAGCAAGCGACTTCTCTTTTGTTGTTCTTCGTTCCCTGCGTAATTGCTTGTAGCGATGATGCTTCCATGGTAGACTAGTTTCGGCTGCTGGTGGTTTTGTTCGAATTTTGGTTTAGCTCAAGCATCGCAAATTTGCCCCGCGTTCCGTATGTTTCATTTTGAGTCGACCCTGCATTTGCCGGCTTTCTCTGAAGCTGTTGACTGCGGCGGCTTTCGTTTAATAGATCTAGTTCTTCTGGTCTGCCTTGACGTTATGTGAGTGTGAACGAGCGAGGACTCTTCGAATTAATCGGTCCCTTTGATGTCCCTCTCGTTCTCTGTAATTCGTCTTCTTTGATCAATATTTATCCAAGTGCAGATGTAATTTGTAGCGTATATTTACTTTACCCATAGTTAAGTAGGCAAAAATGGATAAAAAGAAAGAGGTTATAGTTTTTCTCGTATGCAGGTGCGTGGTATCGTTTCGCTCTCTCAGTATATGATTTCTTCATATTTTGCTTACGATGCTACCAACTGCCGTAAAACTTGAATTGCTTTAGAAGTCCCTCCATAGTTTGCTCTCTATCATGTAGGAATAGATGCTACCGTCTCCTACTCATTTATGTTAGGATAAGTATTTCCTTTCTTTAACTAACTGACTTGCATGTTGCGACCATGGATATCGCATGATCCGCGCATAATAATATGTGATGCTATTTGAAGTTTTGTGATTTTTTATTTTTTTTTGGTGGATTATGACACCATGATCAAGGGCATTGGTGAGTATTGAATTGATTGATGTATCGTCCACAGGTTAAGAATGAATGTTTAAGTCAAACATAATCAAACATATAGACTCAGGAGTCAGGATGTAGGTGTGGGAACTCTAATATTGTAAATGTGGTGTTTGGTATGGTGACTATGGCCCAACATTTTGTTGTGGTCTTCTTCTCTTTACTTTAGAGAACCTGCAAATTTGGGTGAGGCTTGAGAATGTGATTTTGTGGTAATTGTTCAGGTTGTGCAACTTGGGCAGGTATAGCCATGGAAGATGTACTCACTGAGATACCTCCACCATCAAGGTTTTTCCAGGAAGACCTCAACAACTTTGTATCCCCATCGCCACCTCTTCCTACTCCTTTCTTCGTGTTCTCAAATCCTAAACTTGATGGACCTCTTCGCCCGTCTCTCCTGATTGTTGCCTTATCTTCTCCGTCTCTCTTCATCTTCGACCAAGTACCCTCAAAAAATCTAATTGGCACTCTCATCCTCCCTGAGATTGCCTTGTCTGGCATCTCTGTTGAACCTTCTCGTGGAGATAAGTCCTGCAACATCTATGCTATCAATGATGCTGCTGATAATTCGATACTATTGGTCACTGTTCAGTGTCCTGTAGCTGCAGAAAGATGTCACCTCGTTGCAAAAATGATGATCGGTCAGTGTATTATTGCTGAGAGGGTTCTAATTTTTGCTTCAATTCAGAGCCAGAACTTCAGAGGGAAGCTCTCCCCAGATGAGACCTTCGCTTTCAAGCTGGAAACCTCACCTGAAAGAAGTAGTGCAGATACTGGTTCTGGAGATTCATCTTTGCTAAAGGGCTTAGACTATTTTCCATCAGGAAGTATGATAGATGGCTTGGCTGCTGCTCTGTTGGGACGATGTGAGATGATGAATATCAGAGGGACGCTCTGTGTTTCATGGCCTGAATTTGATGGCTCTGTCGTGGCCACGATAAAATCTGTCCTGCAGAGGAATGTGTTGCCTCACTTTAGATTCCACTTGAATTGCGATGGAGGGGAGCAGTCATCAAGGTCTGCCCTTCACAAAGACCAGTCATTTGATCCTGAATTGTATACCTGACACCTTCTCCCTATAAAACTGAAGTAGAGATCAAAAAAGGGGGAAAGGACAATCCAAGCGACAACCAAACACTAGCAACGGAAACAACAAAATATGCTACTCTGGTAGGCTGGTTCCTCTCTCTTTACTTCCAAAAAGTACAGTGTAACGTTAATTGTCTTTGACATTGGACCGTTGTGTCATGTGCTTTAATTTTTGACTGATGTGTCAAGTTTTGATTCTTTCTTGTATGGCCTACAGAAGTTAGAAGGGGTAATACTACAGGGTTAGACTTTATGCTAGAGGATGCCTCTTAGGAGGAAACTCTTCCTACACTTTTTTAACTTGAATGAGTTATTTTTCCTTCAACAGATGTATGAGAGTTGAATCTGTTAACTTTTGCGTCTGTTAGATTGGGTTTTGGTTCTTTTATTTCGGAAGGATGAGGTTTCTCACACGAGATCTCTTGGTAAGGGTTAAGTACATATCAAGTGCCATAAGTTGTGTACGGCGCTCACTTTAATGCCAAAACTTTCAAATCGATCACTTTAGTGCTAAGTTTTTGTAACTTCGATCTCTTCGGTGCCAAAACTTTCAAATCGATCACTTTAGTGCTAAGTTTTGATAACTTCGATCACTTAAGTGTCAACTTCTTTTAAAAACGATCACTCTAGTGTCAAGTCCGATGAGCTACATCAGCTCTAATAATTAAAAAAAAAAAAGACACGTGTCAGATTTTTGGCAAGCCACGTCAGCTTAAATCGAAATTGGCACTAAAGTAGTCGCTTTTAAAAGAAGTTGGCACTTAAGTGATCGATTTTAAAGTTTTGGCACTAAAGTGAGCGCCGTACACGACTTATGGCACTTGGGATGTATTTAAGCCCTCTCGGTAAAGGACAACTGTCTCGTGTAATTTATTCTTGATCATTTGGGTTTCATAATTTTCATTTCTTGGGAGTTGGGACATAATGTGAGGGTTCATATTCATTCTAATACTGACACGGTAGACAGAATCAACCACAATGCAAAAACATGCAAAGTCCATGTCGCCCAATTCAGTATTTAGGCTTCACGCTTCTTTAAATTGCTATTAGTCCATTAGTATGTGTTAGATTATATCCACTTGTCTTGCACGTGGGCTTTGACATATGAAGCTTGCCTTTGCTGGAGGTGACTGTAAATTAGATTTGAGTATAGTTTAGAGTTGCCTCCTCTTTTATTTGGGCCAAAGTATCTGGATTTTTTTTTTTTTCGCACCTGAATTTAGGTTCATGTCAATGTGAGTATCGGTTCATGTTAAAAAGAAGAAGTAGGAGAAGTTCGCTTTCAAAGGAAAGGGTGGAAATTAGATGGTTGAACCTTTAGCTATGCGGAGTATGGATTCGTGTCAGATTATCTCTACCTCTTGTGTTACTTAGCCTCCTTGTTTTACCTTCATCTTATGAATCTTGTGGACTGTTGTGGTGTTAATGTTAATCTTCATGGTCTAAACGGTCGTTCATCTAGATATGAGTCATTCCTCTACCTGGTTTCTTGTTTCTTCCATAATTGTCTGATAGTCTTCCTTTATGTCAAGCCAAAATGAACGATTGAGTGTTGCATCCACCATTGTTTAATCAGTTGGTCAAACAACACCCCTGTTAATATTGCTTGGAGAACACACAAGCATATGTGAATTCTACCAGCTTCAAGTTTCTCAACTGCACACCTGAGTCCTTCAATCGGTCACGGACAATGTTGACGGTTGATATTGCTTCTTAGGGCGTCGTAACTTGGTACGCTTTTGAGACCATCTGATTCCCATTTCCCCCTCATCAATGCTTTTATCCGCGGTCACATTGGATTATCTCGATAACTATAGGTAGATTTACGAAATAACTTGCAATCCAATGTGATCCAAATCGAAGGGTTTTTAGTAAAATTGTTTAAAAAGTCTTAAATCTATTACATTTTTGCCAATTCAATTTTTAATATTTTTAATTGTCAATTGAATTCTAAACACGTTCACGTTTTGCCAATTAAGTTCATCCGGTCAATTTTGATCGGAAATCGTTGATGTGGATGTCGGTCGTCTTATATTGCTAACATCATAGGGTCGTCTTATATTGCTAACATCAGAGGAGCTGAAGTGGACCAAATTTTCATTATATCTTAATATTTATTTTCCCTTGTTTTCCTTTTCTTCCCTCAACTGCGAGTAAAGAAAAAAAGGGAAAAAAAGGAAAAAAAAAAACTCATAAAAAATACTAAATTATTACTAAAAATTTCACGTCAACAATGGCGATGCCCCATAAGACGGTTGTCGTCCACGTGAGCGTTTTCCAATCAATTTAGCTAGATGGACGCAATTGACAAAAAGTAAAAATGTTTATGACTCGATTAGCAAAATTAAAAATTTTATCAGTGAATTGGTAAAAGTGCAAAATGTATATGATTTTTAAGAATTTTTTTTTCTAGGGCTTTCTATGAAGGCGTGTAAAGCTTGGTGCTACAAGCAAATTCTTAAAAGCATTTGCTTACATTGCTTGGCGGCTTTGCGTATAATGTTTCATCTTTTTAAGTAACATGTACGCTGCAAGGTTTTTTTTCGTCACAACCAACCGGGCCAAATGTTAGTTGCATCTTCTCTTGACTACGTAGCACTTTGTCTCAAATAGTTACTCAACCGTATGCCTTTCACTTATATATCTCTCAAGAGTCGCACCCATCTTCCTCCACTCCCCCCTCTCCTAAAGCTCCTCCACCGTCAAGCACTGGACCGCTGCAGACCATGGCGACTTCATCACCTCGTTCGATCCCCCGATTTTCGCAATTCGCAGCTCTCTTCCTCTTGTTGAGCTTCGCCAAAACATCCCGCGCCGGCGACCCTCCGTTGACGCTGGACTACTACAAGTCGTTGTGTCCGTCGGCGCTCGAGATCGTGAGGAAGGAGATGGAATGCGCCGTGCTCTCCGATCCTCGCAACGCCGCGTTGATCATTCGGTTGCATTTCCACGACTGCTTCGTTCAGGTTCGTTTTCATTGCCGTGCTAGTAGCCAAATATATGCAATTCACTGATTCTGCCCCCGAATGGTTATTTTTCAAGGTCTCCTCCCAATTTCCATGTACCAATTGAACACGTGAGACACGAGCAGTAAGTCTAGAGCTCGAGCTAAGAGCCACCGTCAGAATGACATATAATGATGTGCCGCAGTTGATATCGATCCATCTAAGATTTCCAAATGTGCGGGACTTACTCTATTAAGCTAAACAGAGGCTAAACTAGCAGATTAGAACCTGTAAACGCTGGATGGATCCTTTTTTTTTTTTTTTTTTTGGGCCTAACGATTAAGACAACAAACGTAGGGATGCGACGGGTCGGTCTTGCTGGACGACACCATCACCCTCCAAGGAGAGAAGAAAGCTCCCGCCAACATAAATTCTCTAGGAGGGTTCAGGATCATCGACCGCATCAAGAACATGCTCGAATCCGAGTGCCCCGGAGTCGTCTCCTGCGCCGACATACTTACTGTTGCTGCGAGAGACGCTACGCTTCTGGTATGTCCATTGTCCACCAACTTCCGTCTCTCTTCAAGCATAAAACCGTGGATCATCCATCATCTTCTTTCATGTCCTTGTGCCATCGCTAGTCGTGGATCGGACCTGTCATGACCTTCGAAACACCATTGATTCAATCCATCATATTACGAGCCAATCTATACTGGGGAGAGACTAAGTTCTTAAGGCGATAAGTAATGTGGTAAATTTCTCGGATTTCGCCTAGGTTGGTGGACCTTACTGGGACGTTCCCTTGGGAAGAAAGGATTCGAGGACGGCGAGCTACGAGCTCGCCGCCGCCAACCTCCCCACAGCTGATGAGAGCCTTCCGTCCATCATCTCCAAGTTCCTCTACCAAGGCCTCTCCGTCACCGACACGGTCACTCTTGCCGGTAAATCGACTAATTATGCTCTTTGGTAAATTTTAATGTACTATGATTTTGGTAACTTCTCGCAGTCCGGATGAATATGCTGACAGCTACACAATAGATTTCACCTCCAAACTGCAGGGTGATGTTGCTATTGAATGCGACTAACCGTGTCAGCTAAAATTGCCTAATTTTACCCCGACGCATGTGCGCGTCCCTGTCTCTAAAAAGTTTAACTCTCCGGCCCAAATCAAATTCCCAAAAAATGAATGGGAAAATTCCAAATAAATGCTTGAAGTACTCTTATTTTCTCAAATAAGGGTCCGAAGTGAAACTTATTTCAAAGAAGTGCCTGAAGTAGATATGATTTTAAATAAGGACCTGAAATAACTATATCAGTCTAAAAAAAAAACCTATCACCAGTTGGTTAGGGGCATTTTGGTCATTTATTTTTATTTTTTTTTCTTTGCTCTTTCCTTTTTCCATTTTCTAAAAATTTTAAAAAAAAAATCCCGCCTATGAATGCCACCCCACAACCTGTGTTTTCCCTTTTTTTTTAATTTTTTTTGAATTTGTAGTTTTAAGTTTTTTAATTTAATTTAACTGAAGATTGAATTAAAATATTATTTTGTCGAAAATGCCTTTGACTAGCTGGAATAATTAGCCGGCATGCGAGATCAAGCCCTTATTTGGAACAGGTATAACTACTTCAGGCCCTTTTTTTAAAACAAGGAGAGTACTTCAAGTGCTTAATTTGAAACAATAACCACTTTAAGTCATTATTTGAGAAAATAATGACACTTCGAGCCCTTAATTGAATTTTTCACGGAAAGAATAACATCGTCCCTTATAATTATGATTTAATTTTAACAATTGATGCAATGCATATAATCGATAGGGGCCCACACGGTGGGGATGGCACGGTGCGCGAATTTCCGGGCCAGGATTTACGGGGACTTCGAAGCGACGTCCGGAAAAACTCCGGCCTCTGAGGCAAACCTCGGCCACTTGAGGTCGATCTGCCCGCCGATAGGGGGAGGGGATAACAACATCGCGCCCATGGATCGCGTGACCCCCGACCTATTCGACAACTCCGTCTACCACCTGCTCTTACAGGGGGAGGGCCTGCTCAGCTCGGACCAGGAGATGTATTCGAGCATCCTGGCGGTGCAGACGAGGGGGATCGTGAAGAAGTACGCGGCCGACCCGATCGCCTTCTTCGAGCAGTTCTCGGAGTCGATGGTGAGGATGGGGAACATCACGAACCCGGAGAGCCACGTCAATGGCGAAGTGAGGAGGAACTGTAGGTTCATCAATACGTGGGCTCCAGAGATCTGAGAAATCGATTTTCATGCAATAGTGAAATGGAAAAAGCAACTTGTGTCGATGCATAAATCATGGGAATCACAACCTTTTTTTTATTATTATTGTTATTTCTTTTCTTCTTTCTCTTTGGATTTTGCGATTTGATTCTTGAAAAGCTGGTCAACTGTGGCTTGACCTTTCCACATCAAAATTGGAGGAATGGTCCATGGCACTGGCAGGAAATGATGTGGGGCAGCTGGAGAAATGGTCGTGAGTTTGTTGACTAAGGTCGTCCGTGAATCATTTCGTGGAGGAATGTCATTGCTCGGTCGGTGATTGGTTGGTGATGAAAAGGTTGACTCCACTCGAAAGTTCTCAGGAAATTTCGTTGGCAGATTGGATTTTCCGGTTGTTTGTTAATTTACTAAAGAATATTTTGGTTTTCGGATTTCTAAATTCTTTGCTCGAGTTGTTGGTTTTTTGTTTTTTTTTTCAATTGGCATAAATCCAATCATCGTACAATTCATCGGATCGGATCGGATGCGAGACAGTTCATAAAGTGGGGGCGGGACGGGGTGGGGCACGTAAGGAATACTCTTTCTTTTTCATTGTTTCGGCATGTATGAAAATGACATTGTGACGTTTCGTTTTTTTTTTTATGGCATTTCCAAATTATATGTGTTAGTTAAGTTTTATAAAATTATGGAAATAGATTTTTGCCCCCGATCCCCGATACCCCGGCCCCTGTCGCCAGCCCCGGTCCCGGTCACTGATCCCAGCCCCGGTCCAAATCACCGGCCCCTGTCCCAGCCCTGATCCTCGCTCCTCGACCTCGGCCCCGGTCGCCAGCCCCAACCTCCGGTCCCGATCCCCATTCCCCGACGCCGGCCACACGAGGTGGAGCCTCGCTAGATCCCGACAAGGTCGGCCACATGGCGAGCTTGAGCTCAATGCTTGCCAGCTGTCTCGTGTTGCTAATCATCTACTATCGCTGAGGCCCATCGACCAACGGAGGAAAAAGAGAAAGAATTTATATTATATTATTTTTTGGCCTTAGATAAAGATATGAGATTGAAATTATTTTACAAATTAGACACAAACACTAGAAAAGTTTTCTATAACATATCACCAAACAAATGATTTTTGGGAAATCACTTTCCTTTTTCATGGAGTCGGTTCAAATCAATCTCATTCACTCTCTCTCTTTCCTATGCTTCCTTTTTTTCTTTCATTCTTCTCTGTAAGTCCCCATCTTCTTACTCCAACAATCCAATCTCTTCATCAGTAATGCACCCACATTGATTTTAATCATCTTAACAAAGCACCAATTCATTGCTTCATGAATCGCGCCCTGTACATTTTTGGCCAATGCAGGTGGGTCTGGCCATAACTGATTGAGTGGAAACCATTTAACAAAATATAAATTTATATTATAAGTCAAAGTAGGTGTCGTACCTGGGGAGGTTGGTAAGATATTCATTAATTTCCGACCTAAGTGAAAGCAATGTTCCTAGTCAAGGTATTAGTGGAATAGCTCCGTCGATTTACTAAGGCTGCGTTTAGTAACGTTTCTGTTCTTGAGAACATATTTTGAATAGAAATATTTTTTTGTGTTTCTGTTCCTGGCTACGATTTCTGATAACAGAATCGCGTTTGGTAAGTTAAAAAAAAATACTTTTTTCGCCAAAAGGAAGGATCGGTGGTGGCGGCCGGCGGGCGACCGATGGCCGTCGGCCGCGGTGGTGTTGGCTTGCAAAAGCTCTCCCTCGAGTTGTTTCTAAAAAGTGTTCCAAAATCCAGAAATAATTTTTTTTTGTTTCTTTTTTTGGATTCAAAAGTGTTTCTTTTTTCAAAATTGTTTCCCGGAACACTTTGGAACTTTTTTTACCATACGCGTTTCTGTTCCGAAAACACTTTTGAAACATAAACACTTTCCAGAGAGTGTTACCAAACGCAACCTAAACATCGCCATCTTGCAGGTTCTCAAAAAAACCCTTTGCAAGATGAGCGAATAAAAGCTATTTTACTACCTTTTTCTATTCACTACATTTAGTCCTATCAAAGAGCATTTATAATGAAATGCATAGCTATGTACACATAGTTAACAGAATAAACTAAACCAACCTGGAATGAATATTGTTTTGATGGAAGGAGATCCTTCTATTTCGCAATTTGAAATTATTAAAATTCAACCACAAAAAAAAAATTTGAATGAGCAGTGAGACGCTATAAATAATTTGAGATTTCTTTTTTATTATTATTTTTAATTCCGACCATAAACTAAAGTCAAAGATATAAAGTTACATTCATGATTTTATATTCTATAGCTCGCGAGTGGATCCTCTGCCCTGGATGCATCAGGGCAGGGAGTGCCCTGGTCAATCCCATCCGTCCGTTGATTGAACGGACGGATGGGATTGATGGGAGCAAAAAGTGACCGAAAAAAAAATTGCCCAGCCACAATTTTTTTTCATCGTGGCCGTCCGTTCAATCACAGACGGCCACGATCAAGTGCCCTGATATCACCAGGGCACACCTTGCCCTGATATCACCAGGGCAGGTGATCCGGATCCCTATAGCTCTACATAGGGAAAATTGTAAAAAAAAAAGTTCGAAATTTATTGCACTTTTGCCAATTCGGTTCTAAAACTTTTAATTTTACCAATTTAGTCCTAAACCTTTTAATTTTAACTTCAGAGATAAAGGTCTAGACGAAATTCCCATGCGCCGTGTAGGAGTCGTGCCTAGATAGGTTGGTAAGACACTTATTAAAAGTTCCATGTCTATTCTAAAGTCAAAAGATATAAAGTTCCAATCATAAGCTATGTAGCACGGACACGCCGGTCTCTTGGATTTCTGCGAGTCGGACACGGCCAGCCGCGTGTCCGGATGGGGAAAATGAAAAAAACAACTGTGTCCGAGGGAAAATGGGAAAAATGTGACCGAAGGCTTCTGTTGCAGGCTGTTCCGTGGCTTCAGGGTTGTCGGATGGAGGGATCCGGTGATTTTGGCGCCCTTGAGGGGCTGGGCGGAGTCGTACTGGGTACGGCAGGCCATGAGGCCGGGAATCTCGACCTCGGCGAGCTCGATCTTGAGGCGGCCGAAGTCGACCTGGGACATGTCCTTGACCTTGTACTCGTGGCCACTCGAGGTCTTCTGAGCAACGCCATTGTTTCGGGGCAAGGGAAGACAAAAACAGGGCAAGTCTTCCGCGGCCTTCCTCACGGCCGTCCGGTGACAGGCGGCGGCGTCGAAGGGTCAGTGGCGGCAGCAAGGAGTGGCAGGAGGTGGTCGTGGTCGGTGATGATGTGGTGGTGGCGCACGAAACAACGGGAGGAGGAGGTGGTCTTGGCTGGGAATGGGAGGGGGAGTTAACAAAGAAGAAGGAAGAGAAAAGGCCAGAGAAAGAGGAAGAGCAGAGAGAGAGAGATCGTGACTTGGGAGAGAGAGAGACTTTGCAGAAGAGAGGAAAGGGAGAGAGAGTTAATGGAGGGATGTGATGGTTAGGTGAGAGTAGGACTTGAGGTGGGGCCATTTGGGTTTAATTTTTTTTTGTCTCTTATGAATGAATTATTAAGGGGTAATTCGGTCATTTGTTAATTCAAGGCTGAAATGAAATTTGGTACACTGGACGAAGGGAAATTTTGATATTTTCACATGCCAGGCTCGGTCATATATATATATATATATGTCGTGTCCCGCCGTGTCGAAATTCTCTATTTTTGGATAACTGTCTTGTCGACGTGTCGTGTCGTATAGTATCGTGTCCCCGTGTTCGCGCCGTATCGGTACTACATAGATCATAAGATTCTATTCTATAGCTCTACACAGGTATAGATTTCCCGTTATCATCTCACCAATCACGGCTTTTATCATCTCACCAATCATGCTACTTGTTTCCCCCTGTTCATCTTTTCCGGATTGTTACTTTTCATGGGTAGAGATTTCTGTAGTTCATCTCTTATTTCTAGCCGTCTTTTTGCTCATATTATTTAGCTGTGACGGTTATTTATCTCGATTATACAAAAAAGAAAAGAAAGGAAACCGGACCAAATTGCGATCGGTTTCAAGTCTCAAAAAATTAAAAATCAATCCCGACGGGTAGGTTATCGATTTCAGGTCCGAAACTCGCGCATTTTCTATTTTGTGGTAAACTTCTGTATGTCCTGGCAAATGGCAATGGCCATTATTGTGGTTCCGCCAGAAAACATGCAAATGATTGTCGTCGTTACGGAATTTTAGGAAAAGCGAACGAAATTAACGCCGACTTTTTTGACCGGCTCCTTTTCCGACACGGCGGCGTGGATACGAGCACGACCCAAGTGGGGGGATTCACTTTTCAGGGCAAATTTGCCAAAATGGAGAAGTTGATCGTACATGATAAACAGGATAAATGCTAAACAGAGAGATCGATGCTTAAAATTCATCTTGATTCATTCTCAAACGATGGCAACATCGGATAAGAGAATTCTGCTTTATTTAGCATTTCCTGTCTCTTTGTAACAACTCTCGATAGATTAGATATAACAATAGATATTCATGAGCCCGTGCTCAAAATTGCCAAGTAAAAATCCTCCCCCTTATACCCTCGCCCGCTCGCTTGGGAATGGGGACCCCATGTCTTCCTGTCGATGAAAAATATGAACCACACCTTGACAGCTCACACACAAGACTATTCAAACTTGAGGGTGATGTAGTCAAACTTGTGAAGGAGAAGAAACTTTTCTTTGGATCTATGCATTTTGATGGGAAAAAAAAAATCAAAACGTCATACACATGCTGCATCGATGCCAATCGATGATAAACCTTTGATTGCGCAAAGTTAGCTATAAACCTTTTACTTTTGTACAATTGAGTCCATTCGATCAATTTTAGTCAAAATTTGTTGACGTGGACGTCGGTCGTTCTACGTGACACGATCAGCGCTGATGTGGATTTTTTTTTTTTAGTTTTTAATATTTATATTAATAATTTTTTTTGGTTTTTTCTTCTTCTTCTTCTTCTCTTTTGTTTACTCTTTTCTTATTGAGGGCCGACGAAGAAAAAGAACAAGAAAAAACAAAATAATAATAATAATAATTAAGTGCATGAAAATATAAAAATATAATAAAAATATCCATTTCGGCGATTTTAGGCCAAAATTTACCGGATGAACTCCAATTAGCATAAATACAAAAGGTTTTATAAGTAAATTTGCATAATAAAAAGATTTAGGATTGTGGCATTAATTTGAATTGCCTGTCCACAAATATGGAATGAATGAAGAAAGTCGATGATGCATATGGATGTAGTTAGTCTCATGAATATCTACTGTTATAGTTTGAATTCATATTTGTGGTTCTATGTTCCACATTGACATGAACTAAGGAAATTGACCCAACTCTCTAAACCGATAATTTGTATAATTTATTTAATTTATAATTTTAAAAAAAATCCTAAATCTCTAAACTGAAACTCGCTCGTTTTATCTCAAACTTTCACTCTCGTCTCGATATTTATTCTTTCTCGTCTTAGACTCTCAGTGTTTCACTCGCACCCTAATCTCTCCGTCTCTGTCTTCGTCTATCGACTTCCATCAACTCACAGTTAAGTTCATCACCTCCCCCTCTCACTCTCGGTCGTCTCCATTTGCTATAAGTTTGAATATATATATATTCAATTTACTCACCAAATCCCCAATTTTCAGTCTCCATTTGGCCGGTGAAGTTTGGGGGGGACCAGTTGCATGAATTCATTCGGAAATCGGATGGAATCAACGGAAGGTTCCTGATTTCAATCTTTCGGAACTTGTCCTTACTGGACATTCTCGATTTCAGGATGAGAACCATCCATCCAGACCATACTCTCCCCTAGCATGAGTAGGGGTGAGCATGGTTCCCGGGTAGAACCGGGAACCGGAGAACCGAACCGCCGGTTCCGGTCCGGTTCCCGGTTCCGATGTGCCCGGTTCCGGTTCCCGATTCCTTATTTTGAGGAACCGGCGGTTCCGGTTCCGGTTCCCGGTTCCACTATGGAACCTACCCGGAACCGTATATTATTAAACAAAAATCCTAATTTCCTATCGGTATCAGTATTTTTCCTTTAAGTTTTCTTTCCTCACCTTGACGCCGCAGCACTCCCAATCCGCCCATGGTTTCGGTTCTGGATTTTTTATTTGCTGGTTGATGTGAATTACACAGCAGTTTTCGCAAGTTTCTTTTTTTTTTTGTACTTTGGAGTTTGGATGATTAAGTGTAGGTTATCGGGTACCCTGGAACCGGAACCGGAACCGGTGACAGGGTAGGTTCCAGGTTCCACAGTGTGACGGGTAGGTTCCAGGTTCCAAAAAATGAGGAACATGTACCAGCGGGTAGGTTCCAGGTTCCAAAAAATGAGGAACCTGTACCAGCGGGTAGGTTCCAGGTTCCAGGTGGAACCTACTAGGGGTGATCGGTTCACAGGATGGGTGGTTTTACCCTAGAACCGAGAACCATCCGCTAGAAACCGGTTCGGCAAAATACGAACCGTGAACCAACCGTTTCTTCTATGAATCGTGAACCAACCAAACCATCGGTCCGGTCCGGTTTTTGGTTGGATTTCGGTTACGTTTCTACCAAGCAAAAAAAGAAAAAAAGAAAATAGGCGATGAAACAAATTCGCCTTGTTCCATCGCAAGTAGCCATAGGATTATGCTCCAAGGAAGCATAAGGACAAAAAAAAAGAACAAAATAAAGGAACTCAGTAAAATATGGTATGTAGCACCTGCAAAATAATGAGAACCGAATCGATAAAATAATATACATTCAGATTATATAAGAGGGTCGGTTCATGGGCTGGTTGGATGGTTCGCATTCAAATCCATAAACCGAACCGATAAAACCGGTTCTGAAAAATTGAAACCTAGAACCGAACCGTACCCGCCAAAAACCATCCAAAATCAACCGGTTGGGTACGGTCCGGTCCGGTTTGGTTGGATCGTGGTTTTTCTGCTCACCCCTAGAACCTACCCAGAACCTGAAACCGCTCACTCCTAAGCATGAGTAGCCCATTTCAGCGGACCCACACAATTCCGAATCTAAATTGCTTTGGCAACGATTAGCCCAGACAAATAGTTTAGGGTTCAAATGCAAGATCAGAAGAAGAAAGTATGGCTCAGAGAGGTGTGCGGTTTGCGACAGAGGATGGAACACACATTTTACAACGTTGTGAATAATTATTTGAGACAATATGACGAAAAACTCCAAATTGATATACTTGTGAAGCTATGACAACCAAATTAATTTTTTATCACAAAAAACTCCAAAAAAATAATACGTCTGTGATAAATTTACCCAAAATAGTATATCCATGACAAATTTACCATATGTTAATTTTTTATTAAATTCTACCGTTAAATTATTGATTTGGATGATAAGTGGCAGTTGATGAGTGTATCAATTTGAAATTTTTCGAGTTATTAACCCAGCTTAACATAAACTAACGAAAGGTAAATTTGTCATAGGTGTACCCGTTTAGGATTTTTAGTGATAAAAAATAATTTGAGGGTAATTTTATCACGGATGTAGCAGCTTGGATTTTTCTGTGGTCAAAAAAATAATTTAGTTAAGATTTTTTCATGATAAAAAGTAACTTAGGGTAAATTTATCGTAGACGTAGACTTAACTATTATTATTATTATTTTGTGTACTTGCGATCCGTGCGGAACAAGTACGCTGTGGGCTTCCGCGAATAGTGACTCTTAAACTTAACGGCGGTCCATTCGAATTTTCAAAAGAAAAATAAAAAAAGAGTTTAAAACTCGCATTAATAAAGAGTAAATACCCCACTAAGCATTTATTAATCACATCAATTAAATAAATAGGATTATTGCAGAATCCTTTTTTGAAAAATCAAACCTTCCTCTGCCTTCTCCTCTCCTCTCTCTCTCTCTCTCTCTCTCTCTCTCTCTCTCTCTATCTATAGAGAGAGGGAGTGAGTCGAGTCTCCGAGGTCGAGCGAGCGAGCGAGCGTGCAAAAATCCTCCCACATCCCAATAAAATCCCCCCAGGAAAAAAAAAAAATCTGATTTTCTTTCCAAAAGCGAGAGCCGAAATCACCCACCACCCTCATTGCGAGTCGGCGTACATAAAGCGAGTCCAACTCCCTCCCCCAGGAATTGCCATGCTCGTTCCCTCTCCTCCTCGGCTCGCTCAGTGACTGGCGGCCGCGACTTCGGGCAACTGCTGTTCCGGTTGCTCTTGGAATCTGCGCCATTGGGTCGGTTTGCGATCGGTGTGTTTCTCTCGCAATGCTTGTTCAAGGCGACTTCTTTTCGTGTCGTGTGGATTTCGATTCGGCATCTGCTGAGTCGGTTGCCTGCGCCTCGTTGGCGACGGATCGGACCGAACGGTTGTATGAGTGTTGCCCTGCTCAAGTTCTTTCGGTGTGAAGTGGCGCTCCCACCACTGATCATCGAGTGTTTGAGCTGATCGTGTTTGTTTGTTAGACTGTTTTAGATGTTCGGATTGTGCTCTGTTTTCTTATACCTCTTTTGTTGTTTGATTCTCTTGAGAAAGCTGAATTAACGCTTCCACAAGTTGCTTAAGTGTTCTGCGTGTTATCGAGTCTCTGAACCTTTCTTTTCCTTTCATCTATTTTTGTGCGAACTACTACTGCTAAAGGTGAAACATAGGAGTCTTTTGCAGTTGGTGCTTGCAAGATGCTGTTTTTAGTACAACTCGATGTAATTCAACGGAATCTGACGCAAATTAAGATGTTTGTTGATAGTCTGCTGGTTTTTTTTTTTTTTTTTGTTCTTTTTAAAAGTTAATGAAGTGCTTGGTGATCACATCTTTGTACTGCATGGAGTGGTCTCTGCAGCCAATTTCTTTTTTCCATTTTGCAACTTTGTGGGAAGTTTATGTTGCTCTGACCTAACTTTCTGAAGATTTGTTTTCCCTCACGTCATAACTTTTATTCCATCAGCTTTTTCTCTATTGAGCATGTGGCGCTTGATAAGCATTCTATTGTAGATTCTTGTTGAGAGGCATAATTTTGTGCCAATCCACGGCTATATTGTTTATACTGTGCTTATAAATGGATTTTTTCAGTTGTGGAGCCACGATAATTGCAAAATGACTCAAGATGGTTCTAGTGTCGAATCACTCCAACGAAAGCAAGGACTATTGAAAGATCAGGTCAGATTAGTTAAGAGGAAGGACTGTAATCGCCACGAGATAGTTCCCATCCAAGATCCTTTGTCATTTGAGAAGGGGTTCTTCATAGTCATTCGTGCATGCCAATTACTAGCTCAGAAGAATGAAGGAATTGTACTAGTGGGCTTGGCCGGTCCCTCTGGTGCTGGAAAGACTGTATTTACAGAAAAGATTCTGAACTTTATGCCTAGCATATCTGTTATATCAATGGACAACTACAATGACTCTAGTCGAATTGTTGATGGCAACTTTGATGGTAAATAAATTTTTCCCTTCTTCTGCAGCTTTGAGTAGGGCATATTTTCACTCTAGGCATGGCAACTATTATGACCAGTGACCACAGTCACCACAGCATCTCTCAACTTATACTCCAGCTTATGAAATACTACTCCCTATAAGCTTACAATAATATTTTTTAATACTTCCTCAAATTATTGTAGATGAGAGTCACAAGGTTTTTAAACTTGTTGACTGGTAAATTTACCTCAGCATCATGCTATACGGTGCTTCATATTGCTCATCATCTTCACATTTGTGTGAAAGGAGAATTGGAAATATTATTGCAGTTCATCATACATTGTGCTTGAAGATATTTGGCGATTTGGTTTATTTATGCGGTTGAGGAGATTATTTTGACAATATCTGTCAGTGGAGAAAATATGAGAACAAAAAAGTACTTAAAGGACTATAGTTCTGAAGAAGCACATTTGTTTTATGAAGTTATTCCTCGTATGTTTTCACCGACGATTGGGCAATATGGTGTGGGAAAACTAATTGCAATCACTTTGGATATTTATGTTTAAGCGTTCCGAGAGATGAAAAGGGGAATCACCAGTGCAGAAGGCTTCTTGCTATGTGAGGACTGGGGGAGGGTCATCTATTATGACTTTTCACTTAAACCCCCACCCCAAATTAAAAAAAAAAAAAAATCTGCGTACAGAAATTTCTTTGACTTCAATAAATCCATGTTTTGAATTGAGTGATTACTAGCTTTTGGTGTTCAGGACATTTTACTATAATAACGGGACTAAGAAGAATGTTACTTGTACGGCTGATCAAAGGGAGCGCGGCGTGCTTGTATAAGCTGTCAATTGTTACTAGAGTTTTTTTTTTTCTTTTTCTCAAAGCTGTGAATAATCCAACATCTCTATTGTGACTTGAAGTTGTAACTGGCTAGTTTGTTCAGTATAGTTCCCTTTCTAAAGATGAATAGTGATTTCTTTTCATTCAGATCCACGCATAACAGATTACGAGACCCTGCTCAGGGATGTCAAGGAGTTAAAAGCAGGGAAACCAATCCAAGTACCTATTTATGACTTCAAGACTAGCTCTCGCACGGGATTCAGGTGGAAAGATCCTCACTACTAACTAATATGGCTTCTGAGTTTATATAGGCCATTCCATAGAAGAAACTTTGGGGAATCAGTTCCTATAAGCTTTCAAGTTTTCTGCAAGTGCTTAACATAGCGCATGACTGAAGGAACTCTTGAGTTTGTGGTGCATCACATAGTTATGTCTTTATGTTGATGCTTTTTCCTGTAGTCACAATGCATTTTCTCTCTTAATCCATTGTCTTTTAGGTGAGAAAAATGATATTCCTCGTAGTCGTCATGGTCTGATCATGATAGTTGGTTCTGTAGTTCTGCTTCCTTTAAGCTGTGGCGTCTTGTTGCAGCGCTTTATCTGTGAACATTTTTGTAGTTCGCTTTCCCTTAATCATTTCTTCCTCTTCTTTGAAAACCTTCTCAAACACAACCCACAGCTACTTTATAAGTCATTCTTATATGGAGCAATTTTGACAGGACTCTTGAAGTACCAAGTTCCAGAATTGCTATTATTGAGGGAATCTATGCACTGAATGAAAAATTGAGACCTTTTCTAGATCTTCGTTTATCTGTCACTGGTGGAGTTCATTTTGACCTAGTCAAGCGGGTTTTGAGGGATATACAGCGGGCTGGTCAAGAACCAGAAGAGATAATCCACCAAATATCTGAAACGGTTTGCTTTTCCTATGTTAAAAATTAATAGACTTGGGTATTTAACCACATGTACGTCTGCAACACTTCTTCATGATATTTGTAATTGACAGGTGTATCCAATGTACAAAGCCTTCATTGAGCCTGACCTTCAAACAGCACACATTAAGATAATCAACAAGTTCAACCCATTCACGGGATTCCAGAATCCCACTTACATATTGAAGGTATGCATCTTCCTTATTTGTTTGTTATTTGATGACAGGTTTGTTGGCTACGTCTCTCCGCCACCTTGTTCTGGAGGTGTTTGCTACTGTTAATTTGCAAATTGAGATACCATATCGTGTATATGCTGCTGTTATAGTCATTGAGGAATGTTGCGGTGGATCAAATCAAGGCTGTGATTTCTGAAGAACATGCTGAAACTTCCGAGCAGACATACGATATCTATCTTCTACCCCCAGGTGAAGATCCAGAGTCTTGCCAATCGTATTTGAGGATGCGGAATAAAGATGGAAAGTACAGTCTCATGTTTGAGGTTTGTATTTAAGGCTGAGAGCTCTAATTTCATTATTATGTTATTGAGCTTCGGCTGCTGGTACCATCAGCTAAAGAATATGTTTCGTGACTGTTTGTTAGCTTAATATGAGATAGAAAGTTTCAGTTGAGGCTATCAGTGGATGAATTATTTGGGGCATCTGCTTTGATCTCCGGGCTTGTGAATTTTAGGCATTGAGCTTTCACGACATGACTGCTTCCATCTCTCTTGATACCAACTTTTCTTGGAGATATGAATTCATTAGAAGTTCACTACTCATTGGCAGAAATATTGACATGGTATTTTATCTGATAAATGTTTGTTTCAGGAATGGGTGACCGACAACCCTTTTGTGATATCACCTAGAATAACATTTGAAGTGAGCGTCCGCCTCCTAGGTGGGTTGATGGCCTTGGGATACACAATAGCAACTATTCTCAAGAGAAGCAGCCATGTGTTCTCTGACGATAGGGTGACTGTGAAGATTGATTGGCTAGAACAATTGAACCGTCAGTATGTACAGGTAAATTTTTATATCCTGACATGAGCCGTTGTTCTCTTTGAGTGCTTTCACATGTAAAACATTGTGCAAGCTTGATTGTGCTCTATTTGTTTGTCTTGTCCTTTTTCCTTTCACACAATGTTGACCATTGGATGAGAGTTTTAATAGCTTTATTTTTGGCACACTGAGTTATGATATCTAATTGGAAAGTCCTTGGTTCAACTATCAACTTGTGGCAGTTTGTTTGATGTGATTGTGTATTCTTTTCCGAAATGAATTTATGAGTACTCGCAAGACTTATCCATCGAATTTGAACAGTTGTACAAAAGAAGTTACTTGAGATTTTCCTTGGAATGAAACTGAAGTATTCAATCTGATTTAAAAGTATGTCTGATGACTATACCTGCCAAGAATTTAGATATCTTCTGTGAAATTTTCAACAAGCAGGATGTTCTAGGGCTGTATTTGCAGATCTGGTTTAAGAGATGGGATCATGTGGAGTGTTTTCATATTCAGTTGTTTGTGGGTAATATAGTCTGCATCTGTCAATTTTTTTCCTTTTGATATTTGAACTGAAACCATAGGCATTTGTAAAAGGTGCAAGGAAAAGATCGTCAAGTAGTTCAAAATGTTGCCGAGCAGCTTGGGTTGGAAGGCTCATATGTTGCCCGCACGTATATAGAACAAATACAACTGGAAAAGCTTGTTAATGAGGTCATGGTATGGAAGCTTCCCAAGTACACAATGTTTTTCCTTATGAATGTATGCTAACCAAGGCATTTATAGGCACTGCCAGAAGACTTGAAGACAAAGCTTAGCTTAGATGAGGATCTAGTTGCAAGTCCAAAAGAAGTCCTTTCTCGAGCATCTGCTGATAGGGTAGCTATGAGAAGTAAGCATCTGAAGAGGTGCAATAGTCTAATCCTTTAATTTTTTATTTTTTATTTTTCAGTCTTCTCCAGTTTGAGCTCTTTGCCTCCTCAGGACGGTTGCTTTCTAAAGTCATATTATCTTCTGAGTAAACTTGCGCTTGGCAATTTCTCCTTGTATGCATTTCCCCATGATTAAAGATCTGGGTAGTGCTTCCTACAGAGGCATCCTGGATAACTACCTTGTTAGTGAACTCTTTATCCAATCATCACCTATCAATCTGATTGTAAACTCTTTATACAAGTTTAGGAGTTCTTTAAGAGTTACGGAATGATTTCATGTGCATGTTCAGGGCTTCAGTTTGATAGGACAGTATAATGATGTCCCGAATTCCTGGGTTGATTATCACGTTAAATGTGTAACAGAGAAAGAGGGAAAGATTGCAGAACACAATGCGATGCTATAGGATGTGCGCCATAGATGAAGTTTCTTTCATTGGATACTTTCATTGATCGTCCTTCTTAGATCAGTAAATTGGTACATGCATTCCACATTTAGTGATTGTTGCTGCTGTATTTAAATTGACATCTTTATGCTTTCTTTTACAAAGGAAGAGACTTGAGTAATAGCATCGTTTGACAATTTTTGCCTAGTCTTTTTGGACATCATATTTGCATGAAGTACTCCGGAATCAGATGTAATGATTTACATATCCTTCCGATGCACAATTGATTAGATCAGCTGAAATCTGTTTTCAAGGAGGATAAACATGGTTGAATTTATGTGGCATAGGTAAAGTAAACCCTCACAAAATAGCCCTTCTGTTATCCTTGCTAACTAATGGAATGACGTAAATTCTCTGGGCAGTGGTATGTCACACTCATATTCAACCCAAACGGACAAGAATTTGCCGAAGCTTGCTGGCTTCGCTATCAGCAATCCAAGATTTGATGACAGAATCTTGGCTGCATCAACAATACTTCCTAACCAGGTGACTTTTCTGGAAATGTGTTCTCTTTTTGTAGTTGTAAAGCCTTATCTTATACTGATCTCCTTGAGTTCCCTTTTCTCCTTACAGGGTATCGTTACTCAGCTTTCAGATCAAATTTCCTCCCTTAATGAAAGAATGGATGATTTTACCACCCGTATTGAAGAATTGAATTCCAAGTTAACAATAAAGAAAAATTCCTTGAGCCAACAAAATATGGCCCTTAATCCTGAGGCTTGCAATGGATCAGCTCCAACTTCTTATTTTATTTCTGGGTTGGGAAACGGTTCTTTGACTGGATCCATAATGCCCAATTCCTCGTCATCCTCCCAACTTGCTAAGGAGTCTCCTTTGATGGAAGAGGTAGACTTTATCTTGTTTACGTGTCTTATGCTATAGTTTACTCTTTTTCTTTGTTGGTATTTTGACTGTTTGGGGGATGTTATTGAATGAACAAACATGTTTAAGTTTTCTGCCATCCAATATATCCTAGAATTGAAGACGGAGAGTTAATGTTCTTGATGTGCTTGTTTTCTGCCATCCAATGTACCCTGGAATTTGAGATGGAGAGTTAGTTAATGTTTATCTTCTTCTTCTTCATCATCATATTTTTCTGATCCCTGTTATGCCTTGATTAGATATCAACAGTTGCACGTGGGCAGAGACAAATCATGCAGCAGCTTGACAACCTCAGTAATCTTCTCCGGGAGACCTTAGGGGAGAGATCCCACCATCTAACCACCAGCAGGAAAAGTGTGCTTGACACGGACCGCGTGAAAATTCCTCTTATTTGCACCCTGGCTTTCGGCGGTTTGGGAATTCTCGTGTTCAAGGGTCTTTCAAACAGAAATTGATCTTCTTTTTTGCCTCTCTAATTGATTCTTTCAGATAGTAAATTTCAAAGTCCTGTTCTAACGTAGAGTTCAAGTGCCATGCAGTCCATCTTTCTGTTCTGTCCTGGAAAACAGTTGCTTGGGGAATGGAGGGTGCCCTGATCTTGAAGTTCCTTGTTGCAAAAGAGAAGGTTGGTCCAGCAATTTTTGTATCCTGCGGCCGGAGTTTTTTGTTTTCTCTCTCTTCTTCCCCCTTTCAGGAGAAGTAGCGATAGTTTACTTGCTACTTTCATTGACATTCTGAAAGTGATCGATACAACAAATGAAAGTCCATAAATTCCTTCAATTGTTCTATGAGATGATAGCTGGAATATAGTAATATACAGGGAGTCCATTACGCAATCTCATGCCTAACTGATTGAGCTACTATCTTATTTAAGGTAAAGGTTCCATTGCTATCATGAATTGCTGTTGGAGTTCAAGAATGCTAAACCATGAAAGCTTTTCACTCATGGTGACTTACATCTTTTTGCCTTCGTGTTTTCCCACTCTCAAAAGCTGAAAGAGGGCAAGGGGTAGGTATTAGAATCGCACATAATATAAGAAAGTGTAACTTTCCATTGTTTTGTTCAGTTCTGGATCACGTTTAAATGTGAACCATATATATTATTTATATGCCATTTCCTGTATTATGGCAATGTAGAGTGCAAAACTTACTTTCGGTCATTTTGAAACTGTCAAATCGTAGCATATATCTTTAAATTACCACAAGATTACATCTTTTGATATATAAACATGCCAAAAATTCAAATAATTCTTGAATCGATGGATACGTATTAAAAGGCAGATTTGGTGAATTGATATATTTGCTTGTGAGTCGGGAGATTAACTATTCGCATAATTAGCTTGCACAAATCGAAAATCGATCGTTTCTGACAACTATATGGTTTCTTGATCATGCTCGTCCATCATTTATAAAATGAACCATCAGGGAAGAATAGACATAATGAAAGATGCAACTGCTAAAAATCGTCCTTCTCACGAACTGTAATTGTTCACAATATTATCATATTTCTTTTGTTTTTCACGTGCAATTTTGATGCGTACATGAAACATGTTTACAACATCGATTATACTCAATAAACGAAGAAGAAAACAATTGGGTAGTATCTTTTTTTTTCTTTTCTTTTTTTGTAAAAGTAAGATATATAGATGGGAAAAGCGTTAATTACAGCTGAACCTCTGCCGCACACCATCAAAGTGTTGCAAAAAGCATAAGGGCAGCTCGGGTTGGAGGAAAACAGAAGAATAATTGGGTAGTATTTATTGCTAAAGAAATCACAAATGCACAAATTACTTTTTAAATGATGAAGAAAACAATTGGGTAATATTTAGGGCATCGCTATTTTCACTCTCATTTTGGCTAAAATACTCCTTTTTGCGAGTTAACTTACTAAAATACCCTCCTCTTTCTTCAATTAGATGTTTCTTTTTTTATCATGCTAATCCACAAATCTACCTTTATTTTTTGTGATTTCTTTAGCAATAAATAGAAAAAGTAAAATTGATCACAAAATGAAAAAGATTAATTTTTCAAAAGCATAATAAAATGTGGAACGTATTTACATTTAGATATGTATTAACAAAGGATAAACACATAAAGGAAAAAACATGAAATTTCGTGTTGTGCAACTATTGATATAAAGAAAGGAATTAATATCGATTGTAAATTCAATCTCAAAGCAAATGGATCAACTTACGCGAGTTTAAAAGTGTAAACAAATTTTCGATCACATCTTGAAATTCATATTAAAATCTAAAAAGCTAAAAAAAAGCAGAAACAAGCGATTTGTAACTTTAAAAACCTATATTTGAAAATTACCCACAAGATCAAAATCCGTTTGGTAATTATATTGGATTTTAAATCAACTTTCAAATAAAGTTTCCCTCAAAGTATTTCATAAAAAATAAACAGTTATTGTATGTTCATGAGCCACTATAATTAGAAATTTCTAAAAAAATTATAGCTTTTCTAATTAAAAGCATGAGATCATAAATTAAGAATAACGAACTTCTCTAGGAAAAGTGATAACATGATGATTATAGAATGATATTTTATTGAGTGTAATTTGACATTTATATTATGAATTTGATATTTAAAAGGGAAAATAGAAATAAAAGCAATTATGTTGGTTAGATTGACTAAAAAAAAAGAAAAGGAAACAATAACTTGAAGAGGAAGAATGGTATTTCGGTCTATTGATTAAGAAGATGAGTATCTTAGTCAAAATGAGAGTGAAAATAGCGGCGCCACCTAATATTTATTGCCAAAGAAATCACAAATGCACAAATGAAGATAATATCTATCAATTAATTCATAAGTATTGTAAGATTGAAATTTTAAATATAAAAGGAGCTTATTGTAGCATGTCGACTATGACAAGAATTGTAAACCTTGCATTCCAAAAAATATACTGTTTGGACTCTCTCAACACTTACGTGAAACTTCAACATGAATCATAGAATTATGGACAACAAGGATTTGAATTTTCTGTTGCTTTCATGAGCTTTTGACGTGAATCAAAGAGCTATGAAGGAGAAGGAGCGTCGACTCTCTTGTCGTCTTCGTGGAGCTTTGATGTGAACAAAGAATCACGAATGAATCATGAAACTTCAACATAAATGAAAAATACAAAAGAAAACGAGATGAAGAGAATTAGAAATACTTGTTTCAAGTTTGAATTTGTTCATTTAAAATTGGAACTCTTCTACTTCATTATTATTAAAAGAGAAAATTGTCCGTCACTTTTTGTTGGTGATTGTGTGTGATCTTTTCTATATTAGAACCCAAATAGTATTTATGTTTAATGATTACTTATATTTTTAAAGTTAAGAAGTTTTTTATTTGAGAGAAATAACTCTTATACTATAGAGATAAGAAATTATATCCATCTTTATCATAGCTTTCCTTAGAGATAAGAAGTTTGATGCGTTTGGTTGTCCGGATTTCTAGGCAGAATAGGACTGGATATGATAGGATAAAAAAATCCAGGGATTTGATCATATCCTATATCATGTTTGATGAACATCGGATTTAAAGTTGGATATCTTTATATTATTTCCTATCCAATGTTTGGTAGAATCTGGATATCAATATACTAACAATTCAAGCACAACCAAATTAGCCTGACTTTGGTCCTCAAATTATAGCATTCTCGGACGATGTCTCAGAGCAGGAAGTAAATCTTCAATGAGGTCCCGTCACCGCTTGAAGGAGTCAGGATCACCTCGCCAATCCCGTTCGAATTCAGCAAGCATCCAACAATCCAGCCACTTTTTCTTTTTTTTGCATAAAAAGTGTTTATTTTGCAGGTCACTAGCAAAGGAAAATTCTTGTGTGACTCCATCACAACTGCCCTTCGAGTGGTCTTACAATTATCCTACCACGTCCACAAAAGAGATGGGAAGGACAAGTTGAAAGGTGTCACGCCCCGTGTTCCTTTTTGCGAGCTCGTTACATCCACTAGGCCATAATGAAACAAATCTCAGGAACCAACATACGGCCTAACGAATGAAATGAAACACACATGCGGAAGGAAAACAACAACCCAGACATTTAATACATGGAGATTCGAAATAACACAAAAGCATAAATACATAACATCAGCATCCAGTTACATCCGACAGTAGGGAAAAGACGTAAAGTAAACACACACGAGGTTGGGTCATAGTAACTAAGGGCTACCCCAAAAGATTACACCAAAGCCCTAACATCAAAAGCCTAACTCCAAAATTACACCCCCAACAGCTTTCCAGGACAACCCAGGCTACTCAGAGGAACTGCTCGTCCCGTCATCAGCTTCAGCCACGTCTTTCTCAGGGTCATAGTCAGAAAAGGTCTCAGATCGCACCTCCTCAGTGTCCTCCTCTATATCTTCCTCGTCAGCAGATATCTCGATCAATTCCAAGTATTCTTCAGTCGAAGGGGACTTAGACTTCTCAGGGATGTTCCTTGAAGCTACCACTGAGTTTTTGACATCAGATTCGATGCGGGCTGGATGACACCAAGGAGGCACTACCCTCAAAGGAACATCGGCATGGTTCATTGGACCATAGGTGCTATTATCCCCAACGCGACGATACCATGCCTCGTAGCGGTGAGGCTCCAAACTTTCTGCTCCTCTATCAACCCAAATTGTGGTGCATTTCCTAATGTACACTACTCCCTTACCATCAGGAAACTCATCAAAAGTGGCGGTCATCTCTTTTGGATCGCCAAGGCGTAACGGCCACATGCTTAAGGGTTTGGGGTCTGAAAAAATACTTCCCACTACGGGGTGAGATTTACATCTCAGCAAGTGAAACATAAACCTAGACTAGACCACTAATCCCCTAAGACCATACAATGAAGCAAGATGCAGAAATTCATCAAGATAAAAGCACATGGAATTCATATATCAAGCGTCTCGATGTAATTAGCATGGTCAAGAATCACATCATACACAATGAGACCAAGCTTCACGCATTAGCATAGAAATGAGCTCATAATTTTAGGATTATTCCAATGATATCACCATCCTCATCGCCAAGGGCTCCCGGACCGCGATGTGTTTCTCAAGGGCACTCTGACCATTTCATTTGCATAAGGGCTCTCTCTCCATGCAATCACAATAGGGCACTCTGGCCATTTCATTTTCAATTGTCACACGGTCACGTTATGCAATTTAAATCTAGAATTCACCAATCAATCAATTCATCAAACCAATCTATCCAGTCGTGTCCTAGGGTTCGAGTAAAGGTTTAAGGAACACTTACACTTCAATCAAAAAGTAAACTTCGATCCAAATGATCCTCTTAGGTCAGCAAGCTCACGACCAAATGGAGTACACGCACGGTCTTAGGGAAATTTCACCAATCCCACATCAAAACTCATTTGTTTCTCAGTTCTATTGTGCCAATACTTCAATAGCATATCAATTAACATCCTAAGGTGTCTTAACGACCAATTTAAGACACGACGACACGTCTACGAAACCTTAAGAGGTTTGGTTCATGCAGCAAATACACAGGGCAGAATCGATTTTGACCCTAGTCATCCTAATCAGTCCATAAATCAACTCCAAACTTCAATTCCTCACAAAACCAACTTGCCATAACCTTAATCTACATGTTTAGGAAGCTCATCGAAGATTTCGAAGCAAAACGACATCTTAATGTCCTTCGATCAGCTCGGTTCCTCTTGGTGCTCGATGGTCAGAATTCTGCCTTCAAGAAATCACCTCAAATCAGCCGGGAAAACCTATCTTAGCCCAACTAAACTTGCAATTCCAGCTCAGTCAACTTGAGTACAACATGTCTAGATGATCTCACAGCAAGTTTAAAGCCAATCGAAGTCTCTAAGAGGAAGAACGATGGCTTTACCTCAGCTCGGTCGGATTCTGTCCACATTCGGATTTGGGGCTGGACGGGACAAACGAACCCACCAATGGACGATCTACCACCGGGGATGTGTAGGGGAGAGGCTGAGGAAGGTTTTGATGGCCGGCGCTCGGTCAGGGGGTCGCCGGAGGTGGCTGTCGAGACGGGTGAACAGGGCGGTCGGGACTGGACGGCTGGGTAGGTTTCGGGCAAGAGGAAAGAAGAAGAAAAATGAAGAGGAGAGAGAGAGAGAGAGAGAGAGAGAGAGATGATAGTCACGACTGAAGCAAAGAGGGAATGAGGTCTTCCACAAATTATTGGTGTGATCAAGTGACAAGATTGGTAGGTGGGGGTGATTAATGCTTAAACACACAATGAATAACACTTGTCTTGGTGCGAATAATATCATTTCTTGCATTGACTTCCTTTGACCATCCACACATCTCATTTTCGGTAGCCGTGGGGAAGGGTTCAAATGACCAAAATGTCATTTAATCACTCTTAAGGCAAGGGTAAGGATCGAGGGGCAAAATGGTAACTTTGCACTTTCCGTCTGAAATTTCACTTTTCCAACTTTAATCTACCAAAGGCGAGGCGACGTCAAACTCATTTCAAATGTTGGAGTTCTTCATTTCCATTTTCCAATTTTTGAGATCCCATTTCGTGATTGATTTTTCGTCAATCGTAACTTCAGTTTATCTTGAATTAACGGGCAGCTTTTGTAGACGTTATACGTATCGATTCTGTGATTCTCATCACACTTAGGACGACTTAAGTTACGGCAACTTTGGTTGTCATGTAATTGCGATGGATCATTGCTAGTTCTGATGGTCTCAATCGTCATAGCTCGATTTAGGAAAAATTTACAAATTATACTTTGGTTAAACGGCATCACCCGCGCTCCAATCGTATAACGCTAGCAATGGATTCCTTAATCGTTATTTGATCGGCCTTAATTGGCTCTAAATGTTCTCTCGGCATTCCTTATGGTCAAAGCGTCATTTCCTTTTTCGAGTTTCTTAGGTCCACATACATTGCCATACGTTAGCCTTTCCCTTTTGGTCAGTTTACTCAGGATTGATCAGATCCGAAGAAAATAAAACTGAAATACATCGATAGACATTCTTCATTCAATAGTCTCGAAACGGTAGAAAATTCAGAATGTCACAAAATGGGAGGTTGAATTTTTCATGAAAATATCATTTTTGTATTCCACTAACTTAGTCTATCTTTCCCTAGAATTCACGCACAGAAGACTTCGTAAAAAGTGAGCATCTCCACGAGCATAATCTCGATATCGCACTGTCGAAAAAATGATACATGAGAGTTGCCTCTCTGGCTGTGTTCTGCGCTTGCAATAGTAAAGAACGGCCTCGTTTCAGATACATTCTTGTCATCCCAAGGATGATATTGTCAACGACCTGCTGGGAATCGGGAAGCACATCACTGTGCAAGCTCGTCGTAGAAATGGCAAGAATTTTCTCGCCTTCGCCGGAGAGGCGGTCTCCCTAACCGGAGTGGCAGCCCGTCGTCGGAGTGGCTACCCCCCCTAACCGAAGAGGCGGTTGGGTATGGTGAAGAGGCGGACAAAGAGTGGCGAAGAGAGGATGGCTTGAGAAATGGATAAGAGAAATCATATCCTGCTCTATCACACCCCCTCCCTAGGATTATTTTATTCCCCATATATTCTCCTATATCCCCTCTATATCATATCCTAGACAACTACCAAACACATGATGGGATAAAACATATAATCTCTCGAGTTTTATTTGGTCAACCAAACGTAGCATTTGGTAGTCGGGATAAAATCCAAGAGGATAAAATTTATATTATCCTGTGTTTGATGCCTGCCTAGGATAGGACAAAGTGAGATATAAAAATGGATATAGCCTGGATAAAATTATTCTATGGAGGAGGTGAGATAAATGTAGATAGGATTTATAATAACCCGTTATTTTTTTCGAATAACAATTTTCGTAAATTGATAAAATTAAAATAGAATTAGACTATAAATAACATTTTATTTTTAACATAAAAATTCAAAATAAAAATAATTTCATTATTATTTATTCCCATTTTTTTATATACTTGAATTTCTTTCTATCTTATAATATAAATTCTATATGTAATTTGTGTTTATTACATACTTTAGGTATTTTAGTAGTTTATGAATATTGGTGTAGTTTACTATTTAGTAAAATGTTATTAGATAACGATGGAAGAGGAAAAATAAAATTGAAAAATAAAATGATAAAATAATACAAATGAAGTAGACACGAGTCTCTTGAGAGATTCCCATCATTTTTGTTTATGCGACTTTTAGATTTATTTACACTAATATGTCGTCCATACCAAACAAAAAATAAAATCAGATATGAAAATATTCGGCTCTATTATTGTGAGTAATCAAACAATGGATAGGATATAACAAAATATATGGACTTCCTATCCTATCCTATCCTGTTTAGAAATCGCGAGGACCAAACATAGTTCTAATATCTAACTTTATACAATCTTTGTCAAGAACCAATTGCGGGATAGGACAAATCCTAACCCCATTTTATCTTGGCTACCAAAACCTAGCCGAAGTTTTTTTGGTCGCTAACCTAGCCGAAGTTAATTGAGAGGTTATTTCAACTAATTTTTTTTTTTTTGAGAGGTTTTGTGGGCCAGGCTTTTCCCACTGGAGAACTACCTTGCAGGGCTTGGACATGTCCGTACAGAACAAGAGAGCACCACGACACCGCACCGGTCTAGTCCGCACCGAATCGGGACCTCCTTACCGAGGTACAATAAAAGGGAAAATGCCAAAAAAGGGCTCCAACAACCCTTCCTTTCTCAATTAAGGGCCCGAACTACATTTTTATTTCAAAGAAGGGCCCAAGCGCATTTTTTTGGTTCAAACAAGGGCCTCACCAAGGGATACTTTCGTCTATTTATATTTTGTGATTTTTTTCCCTTTTTTTTTTTTGTCACTGTTAGTCATGAGAACTGAGAAGGGGCACAAAGCGATGGCCACGGCGCTGTATCGCCTCTCACAACAGCCCTGGCGTCGTCGCCACTTCCGGTGAAACGTCCAAGTTGTCATGAAGATACCGGTCCAACCCCCACCTGGCGCCTCCAGCTCCGCTAACCACCGCTCTCGCCGGCGATCCGACCTCACCCTCCCTCTCCCCCAGCGCAACGCCAACCTCGCCGTCCCCCTCCCCCTGCTCTGACTTCTCTGACCTCGACCGCCTCAGCCGGATCGGCAGCGGCACCATCTACATGGTCGTCCACCGCCCCACCGGCCGCCTCTACGTCCTCAATGTCATCCACGGCGACCACCACGAGAGGACGTCCTCCGCCAGATCCGCCGCGACGTCGAAGACGCCAACGTCGTCCCCTGCCACGACGTGTCCGACCGCCACGGCACCGCCGCCGGTGAGATCCCTCTACGGCGCCCACATAGGCGACAAGCACCGCCTCTCCTGCATCGCCTACCAAGATCGCGCATCGAGACATAAAGCCCTACAATTCGTTGATCAACTCCAAGAACTTGAGGCTCCTGAGCCACGCGCAGTGAGAGCAGAGCAAGAGAAGGAGGTTGTCGGAGAAGGTCCTGGAGGAAGGGTCGGAGGAGAGGACGAGAGAGGGAGGAGACTGAGGGTTAGTTGGAGAGGAGGGAGGAGAGGCCGGGGATGAGGGCGGTGCTCGGGGCGAAGCGGAGAGAGAGGGCAGTCCTGGACTCGCGGTAGAGGCGGAGCCACCTGTTGGAGACCAAAGGCACGAAAGAAGACGGCGCCGCTTGTGACGACGGCGGTAGACGGATGACGATTTCTTGGAGAAGCTCATCGCACAAGCGTGGTCCATGTTCCCGTGACTCTCTGCTCTCTCACTCCTCTCTGCTTCTTCAGTTGGGTTCTCTGTTTCAAGGATCGCCGTTTTCGGGGGTAAGTCGATTATTCTCCCAGAGTCACAGACCATTGGACTGCAATTGCTCGGGGGGACCATCACCTACAGGCTACAGAAGCCCTGAAGGAAAGAGCAAAAGATAAAGAGATAAAAAGCGAAGGAGAAAAGGAAAAAAAAATATAATATAAAAAGACGAAAATGTCCCCATTCAGGCGCTTGTTTGAACCAAAAAATGCTCTTCGGGCCCTTTTTTGGCATTTTCCCTACAATATAATAGACAAAACCTCAAAACAAATCCGCATCAGCGAAGCGCTCTGTTCCTTTCGGCGACGGACTTCTGACAGCGACGTCCCGTTACAGGAGACCGACGCAGGTGGAGATAGCACTCACGGTATGTCTTTCGTGCACTGCATTCCCGTCGATTCGGTCCTTCGTCTTTTCGATTTCTCTTCTATTCCCCACCCAGTCTGCTTGGTTGGTTCGTCGTCGATGCTGTTGCGGGTGGCGTGTCATTTTTTGGCTCCGATCATGGCAGAAATCCCGAAGTTTGTGCATCTCGCGAGTGATCGTTCCTCTTTCATTTGGTCCTCTGACAATTCCGAAGAAATGAATTGCGCGTCGAAACCGTTGGTCTTCTTTTGGCTGAGTAGTGTTTCTTCAATGCTGTCTGGGCACCGAAAGTTTGAACATTGGGACTCTTTCCGCACGATTTCCTAATTCTTCTTTCGTTTTGGTTTTTGGACATTCTTTCGAAAGTAAGAGTCCAATCGATCTAACTGCATGTGGAGTCGTATTCTCTCGAACTTTGTCAACTGTGGGTGCCTGTATTTACAATGCTGATGGTCGTTCTGCTGAAACTTCCCTGCTGATTGAGTTCTTCTTAAGTTTCCTTTGATGTTGTTAAATGAAGTTGAGTGGATCTTAGATGTTGAAGTACATCTTTGCAGGCTTTAGTTGACGATTTTTATTTATTTATTGCCTTTTGAATTTCCGGCGTTATAGGGTTCTCGTTGATCTTGCTGGTGACGACACATGGATGATCTCATAAGCGATCTGCCACAGAGTATTCTGGAAAGCATCCTCACTCGGCTGCCGATTAGGGATGCTGTGAAGACTAGCATTTTGTCTAGGAAATGGAGGTACAAATGGGCTTCGATTACTGAACTCGTATTTGATGACGAATGTGTCAGCTCGTCGCACGACGAGAGCATAATCGAGGGGAGTCTCGTGAAATTCATTACTCGGGTTTTGTTTCTCCATCAAGGACCGATCCATAAGTTTCAGGTCTCCACGTGCTACTTGCATAGCTGCCCCGATATCGATCAATGGATACTTTTCCTTTCCCGAAGTAGTGATGTCAGAGAATTGATTCTTAAGTTAGGGGAGGATGAATGGGTACGATTACCCTCCTGTATTTTTAGTTGTAAGAAGTTGACTCATTTGGAGCTATCTTGTTGTGAATTGGATCCACCCCCTCGTTTTAAGGGATTCTTGTGTTTGAGGAGCCTCAGTCTTCATCGGGTCATGGTTGCTGCCGATGCTATTGAGAATCTCATTTGGAATTGCCCTCTTCTTGAAAATTTGGCATTATCATACTTTGAAGACACTCTTGCTATTACTATCCGTGCTCCGAATCTTAAGCACTTGTATCTGGAGGGCGATTTTACGGACATCTTCCTCGAAAATACTCCTCTCCTTTGTAACCTATCTGTAGTTATGTACATGGCTGATGATGTGGCTGAGCAATTTGAGCTCGAGCAAAGTTCGAATTGCAACTTTGTGAAGTTCCTTAGTCATGCGCCTCGTCTTGAAAGTCTCGCAGGACGTGCTTACTTTGCAAAGGTATTACCTGTTCTACAAATTTGTTTTTCACATCGTGTGTATTCGACCTCTAGCTAAGAGATTGAAGTGGGTTTATAGTATAGGCTGGTATGACCACTTTCTTGGTTGTTCTCTATTGCATTCTTACGTGTGCGTGTGCGTGTGCGTGTGTATTTCAAAGTATTTGAGTATAGGTGATGATCCTGGACCACTCCCCATCACGTTTGATCATCTGAAAATCATTGAGTTGTGTGAGGTGAGCTTTAAAGACATGAAAGAGGTTCTTGTGCTTCTGCGGCTGATAACAAGTTCTCCTAATTTAGAAGAACTTTGTATATCGGTGAGTGATCGAGTTCCTTTTAGTTGTTAGTCTTTGCACAGTATGCAGCATCTTATTATCCTATTTCCTTTTTATTCTTTTTAGGCTGATGCGAACACATCACCTGCAGAAGCACCTGATTCTTTAGATATTTGGGAGAGAGAATGCCCTGCGGATTGGACATTCAAACAACTGAAAGTAGTCAAGATGACTGATGTAGATGGCATACCACATGAGATGGAACTTTTAAAATTCTTGCTTGGCAGCTCTACGGTTCTCAAGACGATGACTATAAGCCCTTCTACATATTTTAAGCATGATAGAATGGGTATGCTAATTGAGTTGTTGAGGTTTCGCAGAGTTTCTTCTGAAGCAGAAATCATATTTCTTCAAGAATGAGCTTTGACTATGTCTTTTGCATTCGATTCAGCAACTGAGTATTGATTCGTCCTTTCTCTGAGAAGATTGGGTTTCTGCTTGGATCCAGTCCTGTTGGATCGTTGGATATTCATAGCATTCCTTGTGTAATGTAAATAAGCACTTTAAACTTCCTAATTACATGCCCTGAATCAGTTTTTCGGTTTTTTTGGAGAGTTTCTTCTGATATCTCGCATCCTAAATCAAAATCTATGCACGGGTTATGATGTCTTTCGGCTTTATGTACCCTTCTGGTTTGGATGGGTTAGGTACGGAGTCATGGTAGCGTGCTGAAGAGTTTTTTTTTTTTTTTCTCTTGCTAAGAACAGTTTAGATTGGTTCGGAATCTGTACAGTGAAACATTAGTACACTCGTAGTATTGGTTTTAATGTTGCTATACATGACTTTGCTATGATCGTGTTATACATATTCCTTCCTTCCATTCCTCCATAGCTCTTTGCCATCTTAAGCAACTTCTTCACCTTGGTCCTGAAAGCTCCATCGCCTGTATGAGCAAAGAGGAGTCATCGGTGAGATCGGAGTAACGCTCGGAGGAGGAGAACTCGTTCGCTGCTCTGCACCTCGTTGATTCGGCTCTCTGAGATGCTTCCCACTTCTCCACGAGACCATCGCCTTCCAGCATCCTGACGACTTCAGACATCTTGGGCCGATGAGTTGGAAGGTATTGGGTACACAAAAGAGTTACTTGGACCATTTCTTCGAGCTCGATTCGGTCATAATTATCTTTGAGGTCCTTGTCTACTAGCGTCTCTATCTTCTTTTCCTGGTGAATTTTCCTGACCTGCAGTTAAAGCCTCCGAATTAGCATAGAAAATAGATGAGCCATAAACTGATCGGCCACGGTTCCAGATTAACAGCCCAAGATGGCTTTTCTAGCCTAATTACCATAATGCCAACCTCGCGCAAATGTTGGACGTGCTCGTCGGCATTTTTTACCTTCGGGAATCACATGGAAATTTAACATTATCAAGCATACAGGTACCAGAGATGCTTCAAAATTTTACTCACCCAATCAAGCATGGCCCCTCTCTGGTTCGCTGCTTTACCAAACTCAAGAGCTCTCAAGCCAGTAATCAGTTCGAGCAGAAGGATTCCAAACCCGAAAACATCGGTTTTCTCGGAGGACTGCCCGCTTAACAGGTACTCTGGAGCAATGTGCCCTGCTGTGCCCCTCACGGCGGTGGTCACGTGGGAATCGCGATGATCCAAGAGCTTTGCCAATCCAAAGTCTCCTACCACAGCTTCGTAGTACTCGTCTAGCAATATATTCGCCGCCTTAACATCCCTATGTATAATTTTGGGGTCACATTGCTCATGCAGGTACAATAGTCCCCTTGCTGCCCCCAATGCAATTCTCTTCCTTGTGCTCCAATCCAAGGTTGGTTTGGCTGCAAGACGGCAAAAGTTGTCATGCATGCGAGCTTCTAGGGCTTAGCTGATCCCCACAATTTCTTTCTTTCACATACAGTCAATGGAAGAATCTTCTGCAGACATTATGTTTAACATGCTAATGAGTGGGAGTGTGATACCTTTGAGACGAGAAGCAACGCTGCCGTTGGACATGTAGGGGTATACAAGAAGCCTCTCTGTTGTGGTCATACAAAACCCGTAGAGCCGAAGAAGGTTGCGGTGCACCGCTAGGCTGATCATCTTGAGCTCCGTCTGGAACTGGATCTCGCCTCCGATGGCATCGACATTTCTGAGCCTCTTGACCGCAACCACCATCCCATCCCTGAGGCACCCTTTGTACACGTTCCCTGAACCACCCTTTCCAATCAAGTTCTTGCTGCTGAAATTGTGCGTCGCGCTCGCAAGTTCCCTGAAGTGGAACTTCTTTAAGTTTCCCAGGTTGATTTCTTCGTGATGTTGCTCTGATAATTCAGAGAGAGGGCAAGAATTCAGGATCGATGATCATGTCGACATCGGTTAGTCAATGCCATTAGCAAGTTACTGTTCCTAATCGTTAGATGCATTACGAACCGTTTACGTCGAAGAAGATCTGCTGGTTGTGTCTTCGCCTCCACCAGAAAAGGAAGCCGAATCCGAAGATGAGTAGGGAGATGCAGCTAAGGGTTGAACCAAAGGCCAAGGCTACTTTGTGGCTTTTGGGTCTACCAGAGGGCTGAGAATCTTGACATGCGAAAGAAGAAAATCATTTGTTAGCACTAAGCCAAACCTAGTGGTCAATCAATAACCTTCCGAGCTTTTATCACAAGCTGATGTTAATCTAAAGACAGCTGAAGCAAGCATAGTTCAACAGCAGAAGATTATCATGGAAGCTGAAATTAGAACTTAATGGCAGATATAAAAGCTAAATAATCTTTGCTAAAACAGGGTATAAAATCCTTACCTTGTGAACTGTTCCCGCTAAACGTAGCTGGTGTCGGTGGAGTCCGGAAACACTCTATCTCGCGTTCAAAGCCGCACATTGGATTCCCCAGAAGACTTATTTCAGTAAAACAAAAGGAGTATTAGTAATTCAAACATGTCTCTTATTAGCTCTTTACACAATGGAATACGTAATCGGCTTACTTGTATGTTTTCGCGTGCAATTTTGGCAGCGGACCGCTCAAATTGTTATAAGATAGATCCCTAGAATTCCAGAGAATAAATTACCATAAGCTTCTTCTTCTTCTTTCTTTTTTCGTTTAGAAGGACTGATAGGTGTTTCGGAAACTTACAGAAGAGCGAGCTGGGTCATGTTCGCGAAGGATGCTGGAATTGCACCCGATAGGTTATTATGGTTCATTCTCCTAGTCACCAACACAAAGTTCAGACACAAATCAGAAAACATGTCTTGATGACTCCACAACAGTGCTAGTCTCTTTAATCTCTCTCATTGGTCTTTTGCTGTTTGATCTGAAATCTACTCACAGGTGTTGGAGGTTCTTGAGATGGGACAACTCGCGAGGAATTTCACCAGAGAAGGAGTTGTCGGAAACGTCAAGCGTTTCAAGTTTCCGGAGCTTCCCAAGCTCCGAAGGAATGTATCCTGAAATGTTGTTGCTCTGAAGGAGCCTGCGGGAAAAAGAAGAAGAAGGGGGGAATTGCACCAACACCCTTATCAGAACTTTATATTTCCAACAGGGAGCTCACAAATGAGATTCTTGTCCCGAGCAAAAGGTTGATCACTCACAAACTTTTAAGATTAACCAAGTTCCCAACGCTAGGAGAAAGCGTTCCAGATAAGTTCTGGCTCGGAATTCCTCTGCGTCAAAAGACCATCCTTTTCTTTTCAGTAAACCTCGAAACTTACTTCCTAGTGCAAATTTCTGATAGCACGAACTTAACTCAGGATAAGTTCGGTTCTTTTAATGGTCTTATGAGCTAGCGCTACTTACAGAGCATTGACGAAACCACCAGTATCACATCCGACCATAGTCCAGCTACAAGGATCGACCGCGTTATCGTCCCAATTGTTCAGAACGTCGTGAGGATCCACTAGTGAACTCCTTATGTCCATCAAAGCGTGAACTGCGCCGGCGATGGAAAGCAGTCATTCCTAGAGCCACATGTAAAAAAAAAGAAGAAGATGAACACGATGCCGGGACTTGTTGCAGCATGCGTCCTGATTTACCTTCACTATTGACACCTTTAGGAGAGAGCAACCCATGCACACTCGCCCACAAGCCGAGCAAAACCGCGCAGCACAGGGAGGAATTCGCGCCCTTTTCTCCCATCGGAGCAGAGCCCGGAGAAAAATAACAGACGCCGAGAAGCTAAAAGCACAGTTTCAGGGGTCGTTCTCTTGATCTGGTAATACTTAGGAAAACGGGGTGAGGCCTCCTGGGACAAAGCGGTTCTTGCCTCTGCTCCTTCTCTCTTATGTTATGATATCATCAAGACAGCAAAAAATAATATAAACCCAACTTGTTGAGCTCTTTGTTGGGATCAAGAGCCAAGAGAGAATCAGATGTGTTTGGTAGTGAATGACTTTGAAGGGCACCACCGTGCCTGCCACTAGTTCAGAAAAAAGCAAAAGAGGGAGAATATTAATAAAGCAAAGAGCTGCACTACACTTAAACAAAATCTAGATAATCTCCCAAAAGATGGATACAGAAAAAAGAATTCCTTCAATCATGCATTGTATGTTTAGAAAAGGCGTTGTTCCATCAGAGCATCAGTGTTGTAAAGCAGGTGGGACGTGGAAGAATGGAGCCTTTTTTTCAAGTCGCTATGAATCGATCCCCGGGAGAAAAAGAAAAGAGAGAGAGAGTGTGTGTGTGTGTGGGGATTTTTATCACCTTATAAGGACAATGTTGATCCCAGAAACTTTTGTCCAAATGTGCGCGGTGTCTTGCATGCGCTTTCAATTGATTCGATTTGGTCTTTGAGCTTCTCTAGTCTAATGTCATTTATGGACTTTTAATTGATTAAATTAGATTCCCTAGCCATTTCAATATGTTCAAAGACATCAACTAGTTGGAGAAAGCACTCCAAATGTGGACAAAACCTCTAATTCAACACAAACAATAAAAATTTTTATTTCTCGAACTTTCAACTAGTTAGGTTTAGCGAAATGGAGAGCGAACAAACGATTGATTCGTATACCTCGAAATGAAACGCTCCTAACTTTCTTATCTCTGTCGTGTTGCTTTCTTTGTTTCTCATGTCTTAACAAGGACTCTTTTTGTGAAGGCTAATATTAACATAGCCATTGAATAGGGCCAATTGAATGATTCTAAGCGACGGTAAAAGTCAGATGTTCATGGCGAACGATTCACGTCAAAGATAGTTTAGATCGATGCCGACCATCGCATCATGCGAACTTCGAATGAAGCTAACATGATCTGAGCTTATACCGACCGAGAGCATCCACGCATCGGGGTGATTGCATGGCGAAACCTCGTATCATTTCACGACTGTCAGGAATCCAACATCCCCGGGTCATGAGATCACAGTCCAAGAATTTCGAAGCTTGCCGGTGAACTCGATAACTGCGGGGGGTGGGCGGGTGAGAATCTCGAGACATGAATGGAAGCTCGAGATTAGTGCAGTAATGGGCTCTCGTGAGATATCTTTCTCCTCCAATTATTTCAAACCCTTTAAGCCCCCTCGGGATCAAATCTTAGTTGGATGGCATTATCGATCCTGTTCCAACACATACACAACGTCCCCTCGGTCGATCCGACGGCGACTGATTGTTCCAACTAATAATGCATTAACTTATTCAAAAAGCAAAAGGGAGAGGTGGGAAATTTTCCAAAAAGCAAGAAGCTTTTCTCGAAGAAGAGCCTCTCTCTCTCTCTCTCTCTCTCTCATGCAATATAGGATCCTAAAGAAGTTGAAAATAGTTCAGGTAGGGGATTCTCCATGGAAACAGGTGCGTTGACCGCCATAGTTGTTGATAGCGTGATTGAACAAGCTCCGTTAGTATTGATTTTGAATCTTTGGTCTACCGAAAAAGCCTGTAATTGAGCGACTTGATCCTGTCCTTACCTCGGAAGGAAATGCACATGATGACGAGATCGTTCATACTGTTAGGATGCACGTGTGAATTGTGTTAGAGAAATCTCATATCGGAGATTTGATGTGGTAGTGAATAGTTAATATATCCAAATTGGCCAATAACTCATTGGCTTAAACTTTTGAGTGAAGGTGCGTCCAACTGGATATATTGATGGGCTCGAACTTGGGTTCCCTCTTGGCGACCTCCTCGGACAAAAGTATTCGACTTCCGCTATGCGCTCCCAACACCTACATGATTCCATCTTTAGCAATTAGTGAACACATTCAGATATCGGGGTCATCGATCGTTTCGATAACCCGGCTGGAACATGGGGGTGTTGGTCGAACTTGGAATCACGGTTCGAAAGGAAATGGCACGCCTATTGAGTGGGCTCATGGCTCTCTTGAGCACGGCTTTGAAGGAGTCGGCGGCGGTCGAATTCGAATCCTCTAGCTTTCCGGAGAATGCTCGAGCGCCTTGATCGTTGTGTCCAAACGAAAGGAAAAATTGCCCAAAAAATCCTAAACCTATTATACTTTTGTCAATTTGATCATAGGCCTTTTTATTATTGCCAATTCAGCCCTAAACCTTTTCAAATTTTGTCAATTGAGCCCATCCGACTAATCTTGATAGGAAATTGCTGAAGTGAAGGCATGGTTAGTACTAACATGAACAAATTTTAATGATATTTTTCAAATTTATTATTATTTATTATCTTCTTTTTCTTTTCTTCTTCACTTTTTCTTCATCGTGGCCCATGACGGCCGTGGCAACTCAAGCCAATCACAGCAAATAAAAAAAACTAAATAAAAATTGAAAATTTTGCTAAAATATTATAAAAAATTATTCACATCAGCGATTTCCGGTTAAAATTGATTGGATAGACCAAATTAGCAAAACGTGAAAAAGTTCAAGACTGAATTGGCAACAATACAATAGATTTACGATTTTTTTTGACAATTTTTCTCAAATCGAAACCCCGGCAACGGGGTTGGATAAAACAAGAATATATCATCAATGGAAAGCAATCGCCCGGGTGTGGGAAGAAGCCTCCGCGTGCATGAACATGATTTCGTAGGGACCCTTTCTAATCCTCCCTCCAAAGAGGAAACAATCTTTGGCGAGCTCTCTCAGTAGTGTACGTGAAATGCACGTGCAAATGCAGATTCCATGCATCGCCATCATCCTCATCCTCATGATCGTCGTCGTGCACTACATGTCGCCGTTGACTCCACATTCCAGTGCCCTTCCTCGGACCAAACCGATCATCATTTGGTCAAACTGAGGTATATCGCCCGACACGGTACAAATGATTATCATTTGTGGGCAGAAGCAGAACCCAAAGGATCATTCGTTCCATACCCCCCCCCAAAAAAAAAAAAATTTAGTGCGTCTGTCTGTCTGACTTCTTGTCGTTTTCCCACTAGTAAGCAACTGGAAGCGTGAGGATGCCGAATAACATACATCTCTTCTTAGCTTGTTGCCTTTACACATTTCAATGCATCGCAAGAAGCCGACGCAGTACATTTTCTTCTGATATAAAACCAACAGTTTCATCGATTCGATTTTTGACTGTCACAAGAGAAAATTTAAAGTAAATATGTCACGTCGATACGAGTTCGAGGCAAAAGTAACGCAGAAAAAAAAAAGATTTGGAATAAACGTGTCACAGTAGGCATGATATAAATTCTTTAGTGATTTTTTTTTTCCTCAAATCTTTATGGCCGACATTATTATAGTTGAAAGAAGCAACAAAAAGAGAGATGGGGTAAGTGGAGGGCAATACTTCTCTTCCCAGCTCAGAAGCACTTACTACGGCTGCAATTTGGGCCATGCAGTTGATTTAAACACATGTAAGCGATCTAAAATTGCCAACATAAATCAAGAGATAGGAGAATATATTTCTTCAAAGGCGAAAGCCAATTACGATCAGGAGCATCATCGATGAGGCGGACCCTCTTTATTCCCCAGCTCGATTCCAATTGAAACATGTCCCGACCCTTCCTTTGCAACTTTAGATTGTGCTCTGATTGCCAATCAGGCCTTGGAGCCCCAAAAAAAGTCAGTCAAAAAAGTTAAAAAGGTGGGTCGAATTGGGGTTGACCAAAACCCACTTGCGTTACTACTTTTACGCCGCTTGCGTGTTGACCGTGCCTTTTTTTTTTTTTTTTTTTTTGTCTTCTTGGAGCGATTTGCGCTTCCCTTAAACGTGTCTTTAGCACAAGTTAAGGTAAAATAAAAAAAATAAAAAAATAAAAAACTTAAAAGCGAGAAAAGGCATGGATTTGTTGTGGCTGCTGGGCTTCAAGCCCGGGTCTCTACGCCCACAACGTAGAATTCTAACCACTAAACTACAGCCACAAGTTTGACACTTGGGGATCCGAAAAATTATTAATACTAACGTCAGCCGTAGGAAGAGTTTGATTGCCTCCGTTTATCCATTAAGTTGCGATGATGCCATACCCCCACGAAATTAGACTTGTGTTAAATGGTATTTGTTCCGAAACCACCGAAATGAAAATTTTTATGTTATCGGGCCTTAGCGCCAATGGCGTCGTGGTGCGACCAACGGCAGTGACTAAAGAGATCAAAAGAGGGGGTGACGCCCGAGGTTGATCCACAGGACTAGCAATTGAATTACCTTGGACCTAGCTAGCGGCTTCGATTTCAGAGAGTCAATTTATGTGTCCTCATGAGCTGTTCTTATGTTATGGAGCTCGCCTCCCATTCAGCAAATTGAACCTTTCCTGGAGTGGAGTACTCTCTCCTCTGTGGTAGACCTGATCAAACGGAAAGGCTTTATCAGGAGATTAGGGATGCTTTTTGGCTTTTGGCTTGACACTTGCTCAACGCTGACTTAGATTCGGCTCAACCAGGTTAGTGTGGTTAAGCGCTCTGTTTCATGGCTATTTACTATACGTATACTTATTCTTTAACAACAGGACAGCCAGCAATAGCATCAGTTCCCTGCCACACCAGCGTTTGTCCATAACATTCCAACGATGAAAGAGAAGTATGATGAGTAACACAGCAACGCCACAATACCCAGTCGGCTTGACAAGTATGAAGCGACTTTATTTGACTAAGAAATGCAAACATAAAAGTAGAACAGGAGCCATTCCCCTTCCTCCCTCCAAGCCGACATTCAGATTTTGGAAACCGACCTAATAGGCCGCGCAAGGCAACCGGACATCATAAAACTCTGGTACATGATGGAACCGCCTGCTCCAAGCTCTTCAAGGCACCGCTCTCCACTGCGGTACTCCTTCACGTTCAGAGAACAGCTTTGCTCGAGTGACTTAGCCGCAACATCGGCATGCACAGCCACGGAGAACTCCTTTGGCCGGAAACAAGCCAATACCCTCCCAATCAACTGGCTGAAATCGATATTCTTTGGGTCATAGCTCACTGCCTCAAAGCTGGCATAGCTAAACCCGTCTTCTGGCGTGACATGAATGGTGGACGTTGCGGAGCCTTCAATAGCATTCATGGAATAACCACAAGGTTCGAAGTCGAAAGCACAAATCTCGGAATTGGGAAGAATCTTCCTGATTCCAGAATCGATGGTCATAGCAGCTGCACTGGCCGATTGGAATTTGAAAAACACAGAAGACGACTCCCTGTTCAAGCCGGTCATGCACATCTCCATGGTGTAAACAGGGGAAACAGGCTCGACTTCATCTGCAGAAGCAGAATACACGTGCCAACTTTTGGTCTTGTCCCTTCCGCCCAACAGATAGGCCTTGCTTCCCGAGCCAAGCTTTCCAAAATAACGGTCAAGGACAGAAACTTCTTCGCTGAAGTTACGGTGAGGATATGGCTGAGCTCCGGGGCAAAGAAAACAACCGCGAGTGTACTTTGTAGATCTTACAGTAAGGGAAAGAGAGGTGGCCAAATTCAAGATGGGTGGAATGGAGAGAAGTAGCTTCGTCGTCCCACAGGTTTTAATGATGATCTTATAGGGGAAGACGAAGAGGCTAGACTCTGACAGCACGTAGGAATCGACATAGTCATTAGAGAGCGACGAGACTATGGTACATTCAGCTGGTTTCAGAATCTTGTCCAACTGAGCCCTAGAAAGTGACCGGAGACCTCTCCCATCTGGATCAACAAAAAGTCCGGGTTCATAAAAAGATATTTCTAGCCTCTTTTCATAACCTTCAAAGCCAATTGCAGAAACTTCAAGAGCCATTGCTGTAACAAGAACGACCCAACTTGCAGAGAGATCGAAGTCACAGAGAGGAGGGAGAGAGAAACAGAAAGACTTTTTCTTGGAGGAGAAGAAAAGATGAACTTATTTCGAGATCAGAAACTTGACCAACTCAAGTGGTCGAGAAGCCGAGTGGGGGATGTCAGGATGGTTTGCGTACGCACTGCATGGAGAAGAAAATGACGTGTCTGTCAATGTTCAGTATCAATGAACAAAAACTTAATGATGAACAAAGCCCCAAAATATGTTGAAACTAATGTAAGGCTATTTACAATTGTAAATACTTCTGACCAATGTATTTGCAATTGAATTAGAACATACGTTGGAGTAAGCAGCTGATCGGAACTTCTTGATGCCACCGTTGGGTCTGATGTCTTCAATGCTGTAACCAAGAGGAGCATCATAGAATGAAGATTTACTACTACACATCTTCTTGCCACCTTTTGACTCCATTAGATCATCGACTCTTTCCTGATCAAAGAAATGAAGCATTATTCGAGTATTGGACAGCGTAGTTAGAAAAGGAACAATCAAAAGAATGGATCAAGCGAACTTCTAACTTCCAAGATCCAGAGAACTTAAAATCAGAATACTGTTCTTAATTTCAGCCACAGCTAATTTTCATATTACAAGGCAAAATCTTACAACCTTCAAAATCATTATCAATCGACCTCGATTGATTTCCAGTAGCCCAAAAGAAAGACCCCCAACAATTCCCTTAAGTATCTCCAAGTATTTTCAAATGGTCATTTGAAAACTCTGTCTAAATAGCTTCAGAGACCGCACAACAGTCAAATAAACAAAGCAAGGGTAAAGTATCCGCAAGACAAGATAGTATACCAGCTGAATGGGATATGTTAAGGAAACTTGCACAAGAAAAAAGCAGGCAATGGGATGATAATATTGGAACACCACTCCCAATGGAACATAACATGGAAAAAGAAAAAGAAGTGTACACTCATATCGAATTGCCCTGATTACCCCAAAAGAACGGAACACTAATAACTGCAGATTCGACCAATATCTCATTAACTAATCACAGCTCTGTCGAATATTAAGACTGTTGCGTCTAACTACCAAAAGAGACTTTCTAATGCTCGTGAGCCGAGGTCGGATTAGTTGGTAGCAAATGCATATAATTGCAACCAAAGATCTCAAATTTTCGGTTTCGACGAACAAAGAACCAATGAAGCTCTTCAAGGCCAATCCTTTCCAAGCCCGGACAAATCCATGAAGCCACTGTACACGCATAACGATTTCTCTAGAGCCTCCCACATACACCAATGTCTTCATATATCTCAAACAATGCAAGGCAGAAAAATGAAGCTTAAAACACAAAGTGACTCCCCTAGATGACCCAACAACAAAGCCAAGAAACAAAATAAAACAGAACAGAACAAACATCGACAATCGCCCAGCATCACCATAGATCGGATCTTGAATCAAAAGTAAACGAAAGAACACGCACCGAATCGAAACCCCTGTAGCTGTCAATCAAATAGGACTTCTCCCGCAAATCCTAGGACAGCAAAGAGCGCAAATTCTAACCCAGCCCGGTAGATCGATGCAGGGGAGAGAAGACGTGCGGATTGGAAGTTCTGTGGGGGGGAGAGGAGGCAGAGCAAGAGCGAGCAGGCGATGAAGGGTAGGGATTGATGGCGGAATCTGATTCTGGGATTGTGTGGGACGGCGAGGATGGTGCGTGTTGGCTTGAAGGATGGGTTGTGTCCTTTATTATCCTATAGCAGTTTCGAAGGATGTGAGCAATTACGTGGGAATGACGAGGAAGCTTGGCCAACGACTTCCTCCCCTCTCGAGAAATTCTAGATCCGGTCCCATTTGGTTGAAAATCCATATAAATCGGGAAGAATCTTAACAGTAATCGACTTAAAATTGACGAAGGATTTCTATTAAAGCCAATGTCAAAATAGAAACTAATTTTACGCACTTGCCATTAAAATGTGTGTGTATTTCAACTACTTCTTCTTCTACAGTTGCCACGAGAATTGCACACACATTTCTTCTCCTTTTTCATACACTACAATTTCCGACAAAAAGCCTAACCAATGTAATTCATAAACACCCGCTCATAACCATCCTTCGCGGCCAACGATGGCCTCGACTCAAAGCTCGAGCGGCCGCGGTTAGTGATCGTCATGACCAGTCAAAGGACTTTCATGAGTAACTTTTGTCTTTCCAATGACAACTCTTCCACTAAATCTCAAGCTCAAGTTGTCAGGATCTTGAGCTTTGAGCTTGAGAAGTCACGGCGGTCGTGAGTTTCGAAGTCAAATCTAGCCATAACGACCGCAAGCTTTGAGTTCAAACAGTCATGCCCATGATTCAAGTTTGAGCTTGAGCAATTATGGTGGCGGCTGCTAGCTTGAGCTCAAGCAGCCACGGCAACCACGATGAAACATTTATAACTTAATAGTTTCACTTGTCGTCGACAATTTTCCATGGCTACACATCTTATGGTGGATACTAGTGCTACAATACGACTTACCTGTCAAATGGGTAGATTGACAAAAAAATTGTCCGACCCAAATAAATATGTTTTGATACATTTCCATACAATACAAATCTAGTGGCTCATATTTGACCCGATCCATATCAAACACATTCCTAACCAACCCATATTCCTAAAATGCAAATTGAGGCGATAGTTCGGAGTGGCTAAGTGTGAGATTGACTGTGGGCGAGAGTTATAGATATATGTTGGTCTAAGTAAGTTGTAAATATATTTACAATTTATTTATGACTCATTTAATATTTATATTATGTTTAAACACATTTGTGATCCATTTATTGAATATAAATAATCCATAACTCTATCTATTATATATGAGTTCAGAAATGTGTTTTATGATTTATTTTGACATATTTACTTCTTCGTGAGCTCCCTCTCTATCGGTTTATCATTTTTCAGTTTTTATGTGGGTTGACATAGCACCTATTTGGCTTCACATACTATTTTTGAACTAATCACAACATACATGTGTACCTCGATATCTGTGTTAGCAAAATGACAATCCATGTCGGTAAATGTTGACCGGCAAAAGAAAAAAATTAGCGGAGGATTAAGGTACGACATTGTTGAGAAATACAATGAGGATATTAAGAAGAAGTCATTTTGAGAAAAGATAAGTACACCCCCCGTGACATCATCTACAAAATTATATGAAAGACGCGTGGAGAGATATAGATGCCAACTTCATGATTACACAAATGAGCTTTGTCGTTAAATTTAAATTTCTCGATTGGCCTATCACGTGACGGATGCACATACAAAATATATATGGTATGTGCATTAAATTTACATAAAATTATTGTTAGTTTTCGTCTGATATTGCTAACGAATGCCTTTTGGAAGATTCATTAAATAAAATACGCAAATAAAATAAGTGCTGTAATATTGTCAATATTCTTAAGTGTCAACTCGTGAATGCCTTGCATTTTCCTCCCCCTGGACCCTCGCTCGTGCACTAGACGTGGCCGGTTCCGTGGAACCGCCGATTCTGGTTCAGGAACCGACGATTCCGAGCCGATTTTCGATTTTCGATTTTTTTATAAATTTAAAAAAAAAATGTGGGGAAGAGGAGAGGAAGAGCCGCTGGCTCTTCCCCTGGCCAGGCGGGCCCCACTGCTCTTTCCTTACTTATTTTTTTTAAATTATAAAATATGCGATTCCGGTTCCGAGCCGGTTGCGAAAAATATGGAGCCGGCCTTTCGATCCCGGTTTCGGTTCGGAACCGAACCGGCCGGTTCCGGATCCACGGTTCCGAATGGCAATGTCGTGCACCATCATCGTTGTCGCTCACTCTCACGCTTTTTTGCCAAAGCTTTCGGGCGTCTCATTGCCATGCGCAGTTCCTTGAAATCTCTTGCTTATATCTCGAGAAAAGCTCTCCTTTTTCCGATCCCTCTCCCCCTTCTTCCCTCCAGAAGATCGAGCAAATGCCGCCTCCACTCCTCGCATCGATCCGCAAGACCGAGTCGTGCCAGCCGTTCCTGTGGGGCGGCGAAGAAGCCGGTCAAGCCCATCGCCCGCCAGAATGTCGACCCAGAGACGTACATGAGGGACAGAATCGCCAACGTCTACAAGATCCTCAGGTATTCCACCTGGGACTCTGCTCAGGAGCAGCTTCAGAGGCTGCCCGTGAAGTGGGACTCGTACACGGTCAACCGGGTCTTGAAGACCCACCCGCCGATGGAGAAGGCCTGGCTCTTCTTCAACTGGGCCTCCAAATTGAGGGGCTTTAAGCACGACCAGTACACTCACACGACGATGCTCGATATCTTTGGGGAAGCGGGGAGGGTGTCGTCGATGGAGCACGTGTTTGAGCAGATGGTGGACAAGGGGATTAAGGTCGACGCGGTTACGCACACGTCGCGGATGCATTGGCATTCCAGTGCCGGGGATGTCGATAAGGCGGTCGAGATTTGGGGAGAGATGAAGGAGAAGGGGTGTTGTCCTACTGCTGTGTCCTACACTGCTTATATGAAGATTTTGTTCGATAATGGTAGGGTGAAGGAGGCTACTGATATTTATAAGGAGATGGTCGAATGCGGTTGTTCTCCGACCTGTCACACTTACACTGTTTTGATGGAGTATCTTGTGGGTTGTGGTAAGTGCAATTGGACTGTGTTTATGATGCCCTTGTTGTGTTTGCTTCATTGCCTCTGTGCATTGTTTTCAATCAGTCATTCATGTTTGCGGAGCATGTACTTGCATTGTGCTGACTTGTCTAGGATTTCCTCACAGAGATCCCATCATCAACGTTACTTTTGGCTGCTTGACCCTGAGATATTGCATTGTTACGTACAATTACCTATTCTCTGATTTATGATTCAGTTTGGGAAATGGCTTTTTGCTAAATTCTGGTATCCTATCGTATTATAGATGAAAACTTTCTGAATTTTTCCTTTCAGGAGTTAAGATTGTCACATCTTAGTTCAATGCCTAGGAAATACAATGTAATTCTGACTGCTTCTGCTATCATTATTGCTATGCTGTGGCACATTTTTAGTTTCTGTCTAACTTCTCCGTTAGGAGCTTATCCCTGTGCATTCTTGTGAAAATTTGATCTTTGTTTGCCGGGATTTATCGCTTTTTATGCAATAAATTATCTCATCTTGATCATTCAAGGAAAATATGAAGAAGCTCTCGAGATATTTAACAACATGCAAGAAGCCGGTGTTTCACCCGATAAAGCAATGTGCAATATATTGGTCGAGAAATGTTGCAGAGCAGGGGAAGTGACTATGATTATTAAAATTCTTCTCTTCATGAAAGAAAACCGTCTCGTTCTTCGTTGTCCTGTTTTTCAGGAAGCAATGGAATTCTTCAATAGTGCTGGTGAGAGTGATGAACTTCTACGGCAAGTCAATCGTCATTTCTCTGATGAATGTGTGACAAAAGAAGAGACGGCTGAACCCTTGATAGATGCTTCTGATATTTCTATTTCTTCTGAAAATGGGATTCTGTTGCTTTTGTTGAAGAAGCAAAGTCTCGTTGCTATTGATCTTCTACTCGCTTTGATGGAGGATAAGAATATGCACTTGAATGCGGCAATTACCTCCACCATAATTGAAGAAAACTGTAGACGCTGTAGAGTTGATGGTGCTTTATTGGCATTTGAATACTGTAAGAAGCTGAGGATTGGTATCGAGAAAGGTGCATATCTTTCTCTTGTAGGTTGCTTAATTAGATCGAATGAATTGGGGAGGCTAGTCTTAGTAGATGCCATTGAGGAAATGATCAGAGCTGGACATTCTCCAGGTTCCTATCTAGCTTCACTTCTAATCTATCGTCTAGGCCGTGCTAGAAGACCTACGTATGCTGTGAAGGTCTTCAATCTATTGCCACAGGATCTTAAATCGGTTGCTTCTTATACCGCTCTGGTGGGTGTATACTTCTGTGCTGGGGCTGCTGATAAAGCACTTAAAGTGTACAAAAGCATGAGAAAGAAAGGAATCCGTCCAACTTCAGGAACTTATGATTTACTGTTAGCTGGTCTAAGAAAAAGTGGAAGAGATTTCGAAGTGGAGCTCTTCAAGAAGGAAAGGAAGAGTTGGTTAAGTGACGGTCGTGCAGAAGATAGTTTCTCCACAGAGGAAAAAATATGTGACCTTCTGTTTGCTCGTGGTGCTATATCTTGAAATCCTACTCTGAAGGTACAAATTCTTATTTCACTTTTCTTTTTGAAGTTTAGAGGATTATGTATTACTTCCCTTATAAGACCCTTGCTTTGCTTGATTGCATGTGGAGCATTGCTAATTGCTTCATCTGCGAAAAGATTTATCTGCAGCTAGCTCTCTCACAGAGCAGATACCAGCTTCCAAAGGATGATGGGTCACAAATGCTTTGGCTCACCCATGCTAGAATGCTCCCTGTCTAAGTACTTGTTGATTGGTCATGCTACCCCACTTAGCTCCGATCCATGACCCTGAACACACTCCAACTACTTGCATAGACAACTGAAGACCATTGCAACAAGAACCTCTGCCATCACCCTATTCCCTCGCCTCCCGAGACTGTAGAACTATATATCAATGGCATGGCCCCATTTGCAGGTATTTATAAAGGGCATATTATTTAAGATTAAAAATATTTTAGTTGAATTTACTATTGAAACATATTAATAAATGGGGCATATAATTGTAAAATATATTTGAAGTCTTTCAAGTTTAGACTCAATTGTTTGGATTGTAGTTTAAAAAAAAAAAAAGGGTCGTGTCACAAAACTTAAACTTTATGAGCTTTGTCCTTCTCTTTGAAGTAATAAGTTTAATGCATTTCTTTATTCATTTAAATTTTGATGCGTTTAGTCAAATTATAAAGAGAATTGATAACAGTTTGTAGGGCCTGTTTGATAAAGCCGTATTAAGTACTGAATTTGAAGTGTTAAAAACCTCTACTATTGAAGATGAAAATATAATGCTATTTGAGAATGACTATGGAGCATTAAATAATGTTAACATGTCACAAAAATGAAACGATGCTTATTGTTGGTAGGTGTTGGGCTTTTAGTGTTGTAGTTTTCAGATATCTTATTGAACGAATTAAGTCAACCAGCCTTACTTAGCGAATTAAATGATACTTTTTCACTTAATTGAACCCTTCAGGTTGAAACTGATTTTATTATCAAACGTGCTTAGTTTTATCAAGTGATGAATGTATGAATTTTCAGCACTTACTGGAGTTATCAAATATACCCGCCGGACATGTCTTCTTCTTTTTGGGGGGTAAATACACAGGGTAAACGCCTAGAATATTCATCTTTAGTTCTACTCTTGTTTAGGTTTATGGGGAGATTTTCTTGTTAATTTATTTTAATCTTTTCTTTGTCAGAGAGAATTTCATGAATCAAATGCACTCTTAGTTGATATGGTTTAAACTCATTCAGAGATAAAGCCTGACATATGTACAGAACATACTTCTTTTCACGAGGAATCATAATTTGGCCACATCATTATCTACAAACTGTTGGTACCATCACAAAGAATATTTAAAACTACTTTGCGGTGGAGGTTTGTGTTGGAGAATACCAAAATGATCAAATGCAACAGTATACATGGTGGCAAGTTGAAAAGAACTGCAAAATCAACAAACTAAAAGAATTAAAAAAGACAAAATTCTATCAAGAAATGGAAAGAGTTTGAATGTAAACTAAAAAAGTCGGGCCAGGTTTTAGAAAACGATGGAAATAAAAAAATAAGTTAGCGATTTCTGTGATTATTCAGTCGAATCAGCGAAGGATATTTTGGTTTATCGACTTTTCTAGCTTCATTGAGATCGTAGATAATTTAAAGGAAATTTGTCTATAGACGATGTGAAATTTGAGATGGTTGGTGCAGTAAGATTTTATAGTTGTGGAGTCTCTATCTTGTCTAAAATCCTAGGATCTTAGAAATAATGTAAATCTGGTCTGACGATAAATTTTTCAGCGATCTTCTGGTGCCACCTCATTCACACAAGAGAGAACCTTAGCAAGTAATCGAGTACATCAGAGTATAAGGGAACGACAACCAAGAGATGTATGTGACCGTGCCTATCACAATGCCAAAGAATTATCGTGGACGCTTTGCCGCTGCTGCGGGGACTTGCTGTTTTAGGGTGGCTTCTCTGTTAATTAGCCTACTTACCCTCCCTCGGAACAAGAAGCTCACATCCAACGTATCACCAGTGACAGGAACATGCGGCTTTGCAGGGATGATGTCGTCTTGATTCCAGTTCTGAATCGGCCGTCGTCTTCCAATTGTTACCGTACCATTGAGCTGCGCATATGGGGCACAGTGAACCAAATCCCTGCGCCACGAAAAAAAGTTATATTGTTGCATTGCAATTGTTTCTATTTCCCGATTAATTTGGTCAGTTAAATGATAGGCACCTGATTGTGTGGAAAGTAATTTCCTCACTTTAACTTGCTTAAATCAAACTCGACATCTTTTGAATTTCATCTGTAAATGAGGATTCCTGGAGCCTCTGTTCTGAATAATGAATGCCTAGTCAACTTGGAGCAATTCGTCTTCGAAATTAGGATAAAAGGGACAAACTGAGTACTCTTCTTGTGCATGGCTTTGAATGAATTGTTAGGTTTTAGAGCTTAGGTTTCAGGATTTTATGGTTCCGAGATTACATTGAAGACACGAATAATGTACGATTCAAGACTGTTGAACTATGTACTTGAAGCCACCCTGACCAACCGAGGACTAAACAGGAAGGAAAGACTAGGATCGACTGATTTCACCGTGAACGTTATCTCATTTTGTTACACACCAAAGAAAAAAGGACCACCTCTTTTCTAAGCTTTGTTCACAACGTGTAACATTTGTTTTAAGATTACTGGTACAGCGATTGATCCGCGTGCTGGGATTCGATTGGAGGGTTTGTCGCTCAAATGATACATAAGAAACATCAAAAGAAAAGTAAAAGGGATAGAGGACGCAGAATTTATGATTGCTTCTCCTGGTAGGACCGGAAAGATTTTTCCAAGGTCAGGGTGGATTGAGAGGAGCCATCTTTCTCTCTGTTTCTGCATAAGAATTAGTCTGTCAACAACAGAGAAGAGATGGTCAAAGGGCTGATTGGTCAACAAGGGATATGGTAAGCTTGTTTGTGATGTCTACGGCATTTGAGTTCAATCATGCTCTGCAATATAAATACCGAGCATTTGTGCTCTGGAGTAATAATTTCACATTTGATCTAAGTGGTGGGGATTAAACGAAGAAGATGTATGTCACGAGGCCTCTCTCTCTGCTCAGGAAATTTCCAAATGCCCTGTCTGCACCTCCGGAGGGCCCGAACTCTGGCTATTTGGCGATCCAAGACGAAGAAGCTGTGAACACGTGCTGTTTCGGGCGGTGCGAAGACACCTGGATCTACGAACTTCCCTTCCCTCAGGACAAGCACCTCACCATCGAATACAGGACCAGTGGAGGAGCCGGCCACAACCACTCAAGCTCGACGACGTACCGAGACGATGTAGTCTTGATTCCAGTTTTGAATGAGCCCCTGTCATCCAACCGTTATTACGCAATTCAGCCGCATGGGAGGCATAAAGGGTAGGAATCAAAAGTGCTTCCTGAAAATGTTTCCTCTGTTTGTCCTATGCATAGAAATGTTCATCACTTCACTTGGCAAGGGAAACGAAGCTCGTCCTCTTCTTTATTTTATCACGTGGTTACGATCTATTATCTCGTAGCTCATGTCATGATATAATGAAAACAAAGATACAAATTACCCAACAAAAAAGAAAGAAGATTAAATTTTTAGTGCAGGGCTTGGCGAAGCTAGAGACTGACTAGTACTGCGAATTGCCTTTTGTAGGGAAGCATATGCAAATTCAAAGCAAGAGGACATGCCCTCCTTCTTATGTTTCCACTTGGTTAGAGATGCAGATCCAGCGCCGCTTCATCCCTACGACCCGTATCAGCAATTCGTGATTTATCCCTACGAAACTACGTTCGACTCGGGCCGGTTCTACGCCAGATCCGTCGCACAGGACGGGTACCCTCCAAGATTCTTGGAGAGAAAGGGCTGGAAGATTTATTGGAAAACCCCAAAGAGCTTCTACTTGGACGACGCGCCAGGGATCGACGTCCCGCGGCGCGAACTCCTCCCAAGCTTCGACTTCCCAATCGCACGTGCGAGATCCGATGCGGTGGTCGTGGGGAAGTGGTACTGTCCATTCATGTTTGTCAAGGACGGGGCGTAGGAGACCAAATAAACAAGTCCATGTACGACGGGATGTCACTTGAGCAAAGATGGGAACGGATATACACTCGCGAAAATGACGGTGAAGGCGGCGATAGGGTGACTGTGGACGTGGTTATCCAAAACGAGGTAGTCTCGGTGGTGGGGACAGAAGCCGCGGATGCTAATGTGGCCGACGGGGTGCTGTGGTGGAGTGTTGGCGAGGGGAGAGGAGAGAACAGAGTTGGGTTGAGCTTGGCCATTGTCGAGAGGATGAAGTGGGAAGAGAAGAGGGTGGGTTGGGTCAATGGAGATGAGAAGCACCATGTGAAGGTGAACAGAGTGGGGGAGTATGGTGGTGGTGGTGAATGGAAGAGGTTTGGGTGTTATGTGCTGGTGGAGAGGTTTGTGCTGAGGAGGATGGATGGGAGTCTAGTGCTCACTTATGATTTCAAGCACCCTCATCAACTGAGGTATAAATGGGAATGATGAGGACTGATTGATTTTTGTCAAAGCTTTATACAACATTGTATGAGTCAAGTAGCAAAATCCTACGTTCTGTAGTTCTGGTTTGTTCATTTGTCTGCTCTGTTTCAAGATTCTATTCTAGGAATACAAAAGGCAAGACATGTTTAAAATCCCAATTCACCAAAAGAGCTTTGTAGATCTGTACACATTTGTATCAGTCAAAATTGCTAAAATTCTAAGTGCTCTCATCTGCAGTTTTGGTTTCTTCATGTGCCAGCTCTGTTTCGGATTTCTATTCTAGGCATGACAAAAGGCAAGACATAGCAAAATCCCAATTCACCAAAAAGTGACTATTGTAAGAACTCTAATGACAATTAAGAGCACGAATTACCTTTCATAATCACCATCCAACATGACATATATTAGGGGTGAGCAAATTGGACCGACCGGACCGGGACCTCCCAGACCAAACAGAGACCAGTGGTCCGGTTCCCGGTTCTAGAGGGCGGCGGTTCGGTTTGCAGTTCTTAAAATTGGAACCGGTCATAGAGCGGTCCGGTTTCCGATTTCAAGGGCATAAAACCGGACCGGACCGATTGATTTTTTTTCCTTTTAAAGTAACCCTGGGACGCCTCATGGAATTGCATGACAGAAAGCTTCTGGGGTCATTTTACAAGGATCCCGTTACAAGCTTTAGCCTTTATCAGAAATTTTCCGTGGCATCCTGATGTAAGTCGGTTTCGTGTGCTGGAAAGAGCCCACTTAATTTGCTCTCCACTTGGATATTTCTATAGTTCCTTACTCTCATAGTTTATCAGATTATTTTACCTGATTCCAGATCTACTAGTCAATAATTCTTAACGAACTCTCAATTTCATTTCATCGTCCACCGAGCTGCATTCTTGACACAAGTGATAAATCAATGCCTCATGGTACATGGCTTCCCGCGGTGGTATTAAACATAGCTGAATGCTGTCTATTGCCCTTTCAACAAAAGAGGAAAAGGGATGACAATATAGCCCTAGTATGGAGAGATGAAGGCGTGCAGAGATTTGTCATTGGTTCATTGGAACTGCCCGAGAACCGGGACTAGTTTCAGAAAATGAGAACCAAGACCACCCGTTCGGTTCCTAGTTCTTGTTCCCGATTCTTGAGGGGAATCGGATCGAATCGAGAATTAATCACCCCTAATATATATCAGATAACAAGGACTAGGCATGTCAACTTTGCTCAAGGATCTCCAGCCTCGGTTGCTCCCAAGAAAAAATCAATAGTGACATCAAGGCCAAAGGTTGGCCAAGTTAGTGGAAAGCGAGCAGAGGCAGCAACGTGCAATCACCGAAATTGGGGTTGGACCACGGGGTGAAATTCACTGGAAAAAGGCAATGATTGAAGCACATTCCTTGAATTCTCAAGGACTAGCTGGGATAACGTATATACTTCGGAGATTAAATTACACATGTAATAAAAATTCAGGAACAATATTAAAGAAATAAAAAAATTCATGATCAGTTGGGTTAATAAACCATATCCAACAAATAAAATTCGAGTCAAAATTCATGAATCATTTCGATAACTATCCCTATCTTTTACCGTAAAACAAATGTTTGGAACTTTTGAAAGCTTTCACATATTAATATTTATTCTCACATTTATATAAGCCCAATATCCAAAAAAACCCTCCAACTTTAGCATTTGTGACGCTTAGACCCAAAACTTTTTTTTTTGTCTCATTAAAAACCCTAACTTTTACTTTTATCTCAATTCTACCGCAAACTTTTACTTTTATCTCAATTCTACCGTAAAATTTTACTTTTATCACAATTTTACCGGCTCAGTACAAAAAAAAACCCTCAACTTTGGCATATGTCACATATTATATTCAATTTTTTTTGTCTCATAAAAAATCTTCAACTTTTACTTTTATTCTAATTTTACCACCATTAGCCATCCATCTATAATCATCATTAATTAATTTTACGTGTCATTTTTACGTCATTAATAAATTATACCTCAGCAAAGCTGACATGAAAAAATCTTCAACTCTTCTTCTATTATTTGCTTCCCCTACATATTTTCGGGAGATATATAGTCACTCAAGACGACGTGTTTCGTATTTTCTTCAATACTCAATAGCCCAAAGAACAATTAGACATGAGGATATTTTGTCGAACTATTTAAAATCCCGTCGTCCTTGAAACCTACTATTTCTAAATTTTGAAAATTCGTTGATAAATTCGAGCCACATAGGATTAACTAATGGTGATTATGAATAGAAAACTAACGGTGGTAGAATTGAGATAAAAGTAAAAGATGGTAATTTTTTAGGATATAATTGGGACAAGCGCTAAAGTTAAGGGTTTTTTAATATTAGATTGATAGAATTGGGACAAAAGTAAAACTTTGGAGCTTTTTATGAGACAAAAAAAAAGTTTTGGATATAATTGACACAAATGCTAAAGTTAAAGGTTTTTTTTTTTTTTTTGTATTAGGCCCATTTATACATATCATTTTCACAAAAAATTTGCAAAAACTGAGCGCAATTCTGCGGAAACAGACATCACAATCCCGGTCCGACCGCAGAAACATCGCTCCACTTCCTTTCGGCTGTCAGCCTCCGCAGCGGTTCCATCTGCTGAGAGCAACAGAACCGCAACCTTATCACAAAGAAAGTCAATGGCAAGAACAGTCGAAAATTCATTCTTCTCGTAGAAATTTTCTTCTTTTTGTTGGCGTGGCGTCATGTCGATGAAGGTCAGCAATGGTTGCTGAACTGCTTGCCCAAGACTTTGGACCGGTGAAATTCGCTCGAAGAACATGAGATTCTTAATGGGCTACGTGTTGCTGATAAAAAGTCAACGAACAGAACCAATCGAAAATGAGAAACCTTGAAGACCAAGCAAACATACCCTGAGGTTTTCTTGGAGCAGCGAGGAACTAGAAGAGGAGCCAGGTGGAAGGCGACGAGTCTCTCTCTCTCTCTCTCTCTCTCTCTCTCTAATTAATGATATCTACTCTGCTCTGGCTCTTGATTCCTTGCTTGCTCGCCACAACATCCACTCAATTTCGCGCGGTCAGCCGAGCTGATCACGACCGTGCACGGGACTGGCAGAGAAATTTCTGCGCAAATTCCCTCGTACTAAAAAAGTCAACTAGGTTTGATCCTTGGGACATTGCAACCCCACCTTCTTATAAACAGGGGCGTTAATTCAAGAAACTAATGTTTCTCGCATAAAGGAAAGCATCGTATCTCCAACATTTGAAGACTGTATAGGATACGTAGGTTTTCTTTGTTTCTTTTTGGAAGATGTATGTGACTCGGCCTCTGTCCAGGTACTGGAAGCACCCCGAGGCCCTGTCGGAGGCTCCACCGGTGGGGCCAGGCTCGGGATACCTGGTGATCCAGGACGAGGAAGCCCAGGGCTTCTGCTGCTTCGGGCTGTTTAAGGACCGCCAGCTCTACGACTTCCCCTTCCCTCAGAACAAGGACCTCACAGTCAGGTACACGGAGCACCACGGCGAGAGCACGACGGTCTACAATGATGGGGTATTCATGATACCAGTCATCGGCAAGCCCTTGTCCTCCAATCAGTACTACGCAATTCGGCGCCGCGGGAAGCATAAAGGGTATGATCTTTTTTTGGTACTTTGAATAGCTTCGCTTCTTTAATTAGGTGATGAATACGTTGATAACTGCCAATGGAACAAGTGAATATTAGATGATGGATATTGGGAGGGTGTGAAAAAATCAAAGGAAGAACTCGCTCTTGTTCCAATAGTTGAAGTTACACCTTATTACGCAGCTTGGCAAATAAGTTCGAGTAAAGTTTTAGCTGCTTTTTGCATGTTTTATTTTCATGCATATATAAAAAAGTCTCTAAATCAATCTATCTTGAATGGCCATGAAGGGAAGCGCACGCTAATTCGACAGAAGAAGACAAAGGCACCTGCTTGTGCTTCAACTACGTTAAAGACAAGAAACCGAGGCCCTTGGATCCCAATGACATGTACCAGCAGTTCGTGATCTACCCGCGCCGCAAGACTATATGCCGGTCTCGTGGCTTCCATGTGAAATCCGTCGCCCCGGTTGGGTACCCTCCGAGGTTCCTGAGGAGGAAAGGCTGGACCCTCCATGGCAAAACGCCCAAGAACTTCTTCTTGGATGACGACGCGCCGGGAGTTGATGATGTGAAGAGGTCAAAGCTCCCGAGCCTTGACTTCCCGGTGGACAGGAAGAGGTCGGACCCGGTGGTGGTGGGGAAGTGGTACTGCCCTTTCATGTTCGTCAAGGATGGGGAGGTCGGGGACCAGATCAAGACGTCGGCGTTCTACGAGATGAAGCTGCAACAGAGGTGGGAACGGGTCCATGCCTGTGAGAATGATGGCAAGGAAGGCAATGCTGTGGAAGTGGATGTGCTTGTTGAGAAGGAGGCCATCACAGTGTTCGGTGAGGAAGGCGGGGAGGGCGATGGGAGCGACGGAGTGATGTGGTATAGGAGCAAGAGAGGAGCGATCGGACTGAGGATGGCGATTGTGGAAAGGATGAGGTGGGAGGAGGAGAGGGTGGGTTGGGTGAAGGAGGGGGGAGAGAAGAGGGTGAGGGAGTTGATGAAGAAGAGCGGGTCGAACGAGGGTTGGAAGAGGTTTGGGTGTTATGTGTTGGTGGAGAGTTTCGTGCTGAAGAGGATGGACGGGACTTTGGTGTTGGCTTATGACTTCAAGCACGCTCACCAAGCGAGGGGCAAATGGGAGTGACAGATTTCCTCATCACTGTTCTGTCTTTTGTGGGTTTAATCTGTGACCGGTGTTTGTTCCTTCAAGTGTTGTTCAATGTTCATTCGTCTTTGCTGTAAAATAATAGTATCGTAATTATTCCAAATCCAGGGGCGAAATTTTCTGTATTGGCTTTCAGCTTTTGTTGTTATCCATGTCCATCAGTGAAGAATTGTCGATGGAAAAATGTAAGTCGGAAGTAAGTGTAACAATTTCAGGTTTTAAGGCGATACAAAATTACATTTAACTGCATACGGTTCAGTTTTTTTAAGGGGCTTTGCGAAAAAAAAAAATTTGAGATCTTTGGTTCAACATTTGACCAAATGCTGCCTTGGCAACCAGCCTTTAGGGTGCGTTTGGAAAGACTTTTGGGGAAAGTCATTGGGAAAAAGCAAATGCCTTTGGGCTAAAGGGATTTAACGAAATGCAAAGACTGTTTGGTAAGTTGTAGCTTAAAAGTCCGTTACAAAGTAACTTTGGATAAAATAGTGTTTGGATCAATTATACTTGCAAAACATTTTCGGATACCCAAATCTTCAAAATTACGTCCAACTCCCTCATCAATAAGAAAAATTAAAAACAAACACAGCAACAACAGCAGGAGCAGAGGGCTCTAAAATTTCGATCGAGATCATCCCCGACGAGCGAAGGTCAAACCCCTGTTCAAGCATGGCCTTGATCGCTGCCGCGGCTGCCGCCTTCTTCTCCTCCCCCTCCCGATCGCTGCCGCCTTCTTCTCCGTCATGGTCTATCTGGTCTCGTCGCTGCAATTCAAGAAGCGTCTCAATCAGCCCCTGTTCGAGCATGGCCTCGATCACTTCCTTCCTCCCGTGGTAAGCGATTTCGCCCAGGCTTTCGAAGGCGGCGACTCGAGTGGCTGGGTGGTCGGGCAATCTCAAGAGGCAATCGAAGGCGGCGACTCGAGCGGCCGTCGTTTGAGGTCGAACGACCTCAGGCAGCCCCCGGCGACCACTAATGAGGGTCGAGCGACCCTCGGCGACCACCGACGAGGGTCGAGCGACCCCCGACGAGGGTCGAAGATTCGCGAAACCCCGTCTACCCAGATCTGACGTCGCAACTTCTTTCGAAGCTCGGCGAAGCTCAGGCAATGAAGGTCGAAGATTTGCGAAACCCAGGTGATGCCCTCCGCCGACATCGCGACCCCAGGGCAGGGCCGTCGAGGTTGCAGATTCGCGGTCAAAGACCCAGATCTGGGTCACTCGATTCTCGATCTCGACCTCGACTCACAGTAAATCAGATAAAAGCAACAACTACGGCGAAGGTAGCGGCTTGACGGCCATCGTGACTCTTGATCTCAACCTTGGCAACCAGTAACCTCGTGTTGAACGAGAACCAGGGAGCACATAAGATTTTGGCCTTGGGACGTTGGCGTTGGGAAGAAGATGAATAGCTGCTTTGGACATTTTCGTCACAAAAAATTAGTTGTGAGGTCAATAATGGCAAAATAAAAAAATGAACAATATTCGGAGGTTGTATGCCGAGAAAGCTGAAAGCCCAAGGCAGCCTTGAAGCTGCCTAGGGCTTTCAACCTTGGGAAGGCTAACTTTTAGCCAAAGGGGTTTTTAAAAAAATTTTCCAAACACACTTTGAGCCATTTGCATTTTCCCAAGGGGCTTTAGGGGTCCAAAGCCCCTTGGGAAAGCTGGTGCCAAACACACCCTTAGACTTTAGGCATTTGCGAAAGGCCATTTCTAGCATTAATGACTTTTTTTTATTCCAATACAATCCTCACTAATTTTTTCATCTTCCAGTTTTGCCCTTGCCTTTACTATTCATGCTTCTTTAAGCGAGGTGGCTAGTGAGGCTAGATTTGGCCAGCGTGGAGTCAACGACGGGCCGAGGAGATCATGCCACCCTAGGCAGTCATTGCCTCAGTCGTGTGACCTCGGCAAGGGGGTCCTAAGGTCACAACCCGAACTGTCCTCGTCGAGGTCACACGACCTCTGTGAGGTGCCACTTGGGGTTGTGACCCCAGTGAGGGTAGCCGTGGTCATTCGACTTTCGATAGCCCTTGGTCTGGGTTGCGCGACCCTCGTTGGGTCGAGAGACCTAGGACAACGGCCGTCGGCGCCAGTTCTGGCTCACCAGCTCCGGCAAAGTGTTTGGGTTTTTTTATAGAAGAATTTAGAAAATTTGCAGCCAAAGCCTTTTGCAAAAAGAAGATTGCCAAATACTATTCAACCCAAAGTTGCTATGCAAATAAATTTTTACCAAACGGCTTTAGGCTTTCAACCATTGTAGTTTCTCAAAGCCCAAAGTTGAACCAAACATAGTAGTTGAATATCAAGAATGCTTTCTTAAAATAGGTTTGGCAACTGCAGGCCATATACAATTCACTTGAAATTGTTGGGCATTTTTTTTTTAGGGATAAGTGTACCAAAAGTCCTCAAACTTATTACGAAAGTGCAATCGAATCCTAAATTTTTTAAAAAGTGCAATCGAGTTTTAAAACTTTCAACAAGTGTAGTTTTAAAACTTATTGCGAAAGTGCAATTGAGTCCTAAAACTTAAAAAATGTAATAAAATAAATGACTTGATTTTACCAATTTAACAAGTTTTAAAATTTGATCGCATTTTTTGAAAGTTTTAGAACTCTACTGGACCTTCCAACTAGTTTTAGAATTTGAATTACATTTTTTGAAATTTTAGGAGTAATTACACTTTCGTAATAAGTTTTAGGACTTCCAACATACTTATTCTTTTTTGGGATACATTCACTAGAAGTCATAAAACTTGTGACGAAAGTGCAATTGAGTCCTAAAACTTACAAAAAGTGCAATCGGGTCTTAAAACTTGTTAAATTGGTGCAATCGAGTCCTAGAACTTATCAAATTAATGCAATCAAGTCCTTTCGTTAAATCTGTCTAAATTGGCTAACGGAAAATACTGACGTGGCTTTTTTTAAATATTTCCTCTCTCCTATGTAGCAATGACATGGCCAAAACGACGTCGTTTTGGTCAGAATTTAATTTTTAATATAACTTGAAATAAATTTTACAAAAATTGCATGGAATTTCTGAAATTTCTTCCTATGCCTTCGCAGTTTGTCTTCTTCCTTTGCCCAGTTTAGCCATGGAGGTTTTGCGCTTCAAAGCTCTGGCCCCTTAGCGAAGCCATCCATGGAGTTTGTCCAGAGCTATCATAGCAATGGAACATCCCCATATGTGCAATCATGAGAGACATCATGAAAGCATTTGATTCAGATAAGCTGGAACATGGGTGTCTTCCTCTTCCTTCATCGTCTCTCCAAAAGTGCTACTTCAACTGGGTTTTGCGGATGGATCTGTTTCTTTCCTTGAATGGTGGTGGTAGGCAATCATTAATGAGCTGTTCTACCTATCTTTTCGCCAAATTTGAAATTCTCTCTGGCCTGAAGCTTACCCCAGCTCAGACTGCTATGTTCGTAGCTGGAGTTTCCAGATGGGGTCAAGCAAAATCTGCTAGAGCTTCTTTGGTCCCGTAAACTTCATCTTAAGTGCTTGTGTGTCCCTTTGGTCTCTGTCAAACTTTTTTATACAGGATTGTAAACCCCGATGAGTCTTCATCGGCCATGGAGGAGAAAAATTAAACGGAGGCACAACTCAAGATACAGATATGGACAAGCTTGACTCCATAACCAACACCAACGACGGAGGGGTAGCTCAGGCCGGTCGTGAGCGACGCTAGAAGGGGTGGCTCGAATTGGACACGAAGGACATGACAAGTTCAACTCCATCGATACGTTGAGGAGCTAGAGCACCAAAGTGCAAAACCTAGCTGAACTGGGCAAAGAAAGAAGACGAAGGCAGTTGAAGAAATTTCAGAAATTCCACGTCATTTTTGTAAAATTTATTTCAAGTTATATTAAAAATTAGATTCGGATCAAAACGATGTCGTTTTAGCCACGTCATCACCACGTAGGAGAGAGGAAATATTTTAAAAAAAAAAGCCACGTCAGTATTTTTCGTCAGCCAATTTAGGCGAATTTAATGGAAGGACTTGATTGCATTAATTTGATAAGTTTTAGGACTCGATTGCACTAAATTGACAAATTTTAGTACTCGATTGCACTTTCGTGACAAGTTTTAGGACTTCTAATGAACATATCTTTTTTTTTATGTATGTTTCAGAAACATGGGCCTGAAGATGCGGCTATCTAGAAGCTCATGCAACACCATGCAAGCGCCATAGGCATAAACCGTTTAAGTTCGGACATTTGGCATATATGTAGGTTGCCTAATCTAGAGCGGTTTGTAAATACTTGGTGGGATTCGGGGAAAAAAAAAGAGAGAGTCTAGTTTTCAAGTTAGAAGCTAACACCACGAGGTCCATAGCCAATCGCGCCAACCCTGGAATTATTGTACACACTCTTCATCCATGCCTAGAAACAAAGATCTATAGTTTCTAGGGAGCAATGGTGTTGTGTCACGCCCTGACTCTCAGGCTCACGACATCCCTTGCCAAATCGCCACTAGGTCACGAAGGATAGCATCCCAGGCGGACTATCGACCTACTATTATATGGCGCATGCGGAACGTGCAACTTCCAAACAACAAGATCAGCATGGGATAGAGAAGCAAGAACAACCAGGCAAACAAAACACAAGCACTATACAAATGAGAATAGATGATCCAAGACCATACAGAGCTACCAGTTAACATATACAACCCCATGCTTCGGGGCGGCCCTCTAAGACTCTAAAAAAGATAAATGAGTCGGGTAAGGTCAACTCTCATCTACTCCAAAAGGGTACTTCCACAAAAGATCCTCCAACAGCTCGGAAAGATCACGGCTAAGGCCAGTGATCGTGATAGTCCAACGGAGGAGCCGGGTTGTTGGGATCGTCATAAGAACTATTACTCGACTGTACAAAAAGGGCTACAGACTGCTCGGGCTCATCCTCAGGCTGCGTGCCGGGTTCGGGATCCACTACCTCCCCGTCAGGCGTATCGATGTCCATCGGGTCCCAGGCTGGGGCATTAGCAACCCCCTGAACAGGCGGTCCCTCAAACCCACGAATCGGGTCGTAGAGATCTATCCCGTCACGAAGGTACCGGGCCTTGAAGTGATGAGCCACCAAAAGTGGCATCCCCTCATCGACCCATACAGTCGTGATGTGACGCTCCCAGACCTGATTCGTACCTGGCACCGGATGAGACGTGACATCGCGAGACAAGTGGGTAGGGGTACCAAATCGCACGGGCCTTTTCATTACTTCGAACCTAAAAGTGTTAACCCACGACGGGGTGAGAAATAAATCTCAGTGAATCAAGCCTAAGCTCGGTTAGGACATTGATTCGCCTAGAATATACTAAGCATCACAACCATCATACAGTTCAGTCACATAACTCAATAGGATATAGTCACAATATAATAAACAACCCATCAAGGCACCACAATTCAAGTGTACACCAGGCACCACACAAATTCATTTATTCAAGATGACCCACGCCACTGGCGTAATCCATTTCCACAATGCGATCCAGCACCTCAGTGCGATCTAGCGTCCTTCCGGCAGAACCGGACTACGTCTCTTTTTCCTCTCAACGACGGCTATTACAAGCGGTGTATCCAGTGCACCCAGCACGGCACCAGCAAGTAGGCATCCCTAAACGGGGCGTCGGTCCATCACAAGCAGCGACCGGCATCCGATAATTCCTTAAGACAGTACGTCTAGCACGGGGCATGAATTATCGTGCTTCTGGCAAGTCATTCAATTTCATACAATAGGTACAATAAGTGCACGAACAGTACAAAACGAACTTGCCAGGTAATCGTCATCTGTCCCTCATGTGATCACACAATTCACACTTGGAAATCAATCCATTAATTATCTTTGATTAATGCAAAATACTCATACAAACATGCTAATAGACTCGGCCCACGGCCATTCAAGACACTCAGTCAGGCATGTCAGCGAGGCGATCAAAACCATGAGGTCAATGACTAAATCATGAACAACCAATTCAATCAGGCAATATCAAGCTCAATTCGTGCCATGATAATTATTAACCAGATTGATTTAACGCACCAATCGTTCGCTTGTCTCTAACTTGTCACTCACTTGTAATCGAACCACAATCAACGAATTATCAACCAATCAATCAATCACTATTTTACCACAATGAGCCACCGATAATTAAATCACCCCGAATAATCTAATCGATCGGCCATTTGTCGCGACCCGTCCGAAAGAGGACGCGGCTAATGGATTACCGATCGCGGGCCTTCCCCCACACAAGGGTGTGGATCGCGGGCTTTGGATCGGCGCGGGCCCTCCCAGGCCCATACCAAATCGCGGCGGGAGTATTTTTCAAAGGGATTCGACGATAACAGTTGATCGCTTTCGACCTTAGTGTGGTCGTGGTGGCATGTGCAACTTGTGCATGCATTTGGAGTCGCCACCGGTCTTTCTTGGAGGGTAGACCGGAAACCTTATTGACCGATTGGGAGAGATCGATCAATTCTGCGGAACCAGAGATTTTGGGTTCGGGGACTTGGTTACGTTGATGTCATTACCAACGCCCTTTCGGTACCTAACGCGAGTGATTTTCCTAACTAGGGTTCATGCAGGCGCAATTTTGGGTGGGGTAGGTTTGATTCAGGGTTTCATGCAGATTGGAAGACTATTCCTATCAATCGCAATCAATTTAAATGAAAGCGCAATCAAGTGCATAAATAAATCACATCAATGCACGTCAATTCACATCACATGGCCTTCTAGTATAGCCATAAGGGCTTAGGGAAGGCGTGATTTAGGACCGAGGTAAAATGGGAAGATTTGGAGGCGATTTAGCCCGAAGGGCAAAATCGTCAATTTTTGGAAGACGATTCGCCCAAAGGGCGAAATCGTCATTTTTAAGAATGATCGGGTTCAAAACACCCGGGATGAGCCTTGGCCAATTGATTGTGGCCATTCCCTATTTTTTGGGATTTTTCTAGAATTTTTAGAAATTTTTTTTTTGGAAGACGGTTTACCGGAAGGGCAAAACCGTCATTTCTGGAAGGTTCGGGGGTCAAAAGACCCAAAATAGGTCGTGGCCAGTTGAATGTGGCCATTTCCTATTTTCTGGAATGTTTTTAGAATTTTTCTGAATTTTCCGAATTTTTTGAATTTTTTATGATTTTCTATTTTTTTTATTGATTTTTATGATTTTTTTTTTTATTATTATTTATTTGCTTTTTGTTTTGTACATTAACAACACTCCCACAATGTCAGACCCCAACGTGCACTCACTCTACACATTCTCATCCTCCCCATTTTTTTATCATATTATTCTCTTTCTACATTTTTTTATTCTTTCTTTTGGGGGTCTTCTTCATGATGCTTCCCTACAGAGCTTCCTGGACACACACGGTTCGACCAAACTACAATTTCCGGCGAACCACACCACAGCCATTTCTAGCGCGATTCAGTTCTAGCCCGCCGTATACCATTAACAATGATCGATGAAACTTACCTGCACGCCATGCGAGCTTGCAAGCGCTTGAAATAAGCTGGAGCTCGAGATCGGGATCGAGGGTCCGAAGTCAGCTCGGGAGTTTCGAGCCACGTACCATGCAAGATACACACATAGACGAGCTCAGAAGGAGTTTTAGAGCAGAACGAAAATATAAGCTTAAAAAAATAAAGATCGGATTGAACTTAGCCATGAGGTCGAGCTCGAGATGAACGAAACGCTCACATATTCTCTTATTTTTAGTGCCGTCCGTGGGATCTCCTGTGCTCTCAAGAGGATAATGAAGACGGTGGCAGAGGCGTGTTAAGCGATGATGAGATCGGCGGAGGCTACGGGTGTATAGGTCCCAGACTGAGCTCGAGCTCGCGAGGAGCGACTTTGGTGGATCGGCGTGGCTAGATGGCGACGACTCGCTCGCGACTCAAGCCGAAGCTGGTGGCGGTGGTCGGCTATCAAGAACTGCTAGTATGAGACCGATTCTCGATGAAGGTAGTAACAACATAGGGCATGCTCCAATGAAAACTGGACTTCATGTTGTTTCTTGGACTCTTGGGATTGTCGGACGCGTCTCCAGGGGTACAGAGAGGAAGAACACTCCAAGGATCCACCTTCATATTCCAAAACTTCCTCCTTCACGTCCGCTTCTTCTCACAATTCTGTCTTATTTTTCCACCCCATGTGGCCTCGACGTGAATCACTTTAAATGGTGACCTGTGAGGATTGACCAAAAAGGAATCTCACACTGTGAGTGGTCATAGGATTTAATAAGCATGAAGGCATATTATCACCGAAAGAAAAATCAGAGATGGGAACACTCCCCTTTTGATCCCCAATCTCCACGACTTGCCCTTTCTTTCTTCAAGAATCTTTATGGTCTCCTCCATGTGGCCCTGCCATCAATTATCGTCCCCTCTCATTCTCCTTCATCTCCTTTGGTGGTGGAGACAATGATGAGGATGAATTCTCCTTTCTCAAAGTTGGCATCCGCTCATCCTTTTTTATGGTAAGTGATGTCCACTTTTGTTTCTTTTTCTTTGTGGCATGCTTTCTTTTGCTTTCAGTGGGATTTTTCATTGCGTCGAAAAGGAGGAGTCTCCAGCTTGACATTAGCGGAATGGGTCTTGCCTCAATTTGCTGATCAGTTTAAGCTCGTCCTTGCACCATCGATGCAAACGTAATATATTCTAAGAGATGACTATGCTAGATGATGATTTTTTTTTTTTAGAACTAAGATTAGTTCTAATTTTTTTCTGGAAAGTAATTAAAAATGGTTAGTCAAAATTTAGGTGTCAACAGCTGCCCCTCTTTGAGTGGAAGCTCGTAGAGGTTGCTTTCAAAGATGAGATGACACCTGAATCCTAACCGACTCTACTAGGAAAAGGGAAAAAAATGCCATGAGATCGGATCCTTAAGACTTTTGACAAAAGGTCAAATTAATCCCCGGTTTACTCTAACAATTTGAACATGGGCCGGAGTGAGAGAGGCTTACCTGAAGCTCACCTGTTGGATGCTGCCGGTTGCGACAACTTTCAAGAAGATGCCTAGGACTTGTCACAGAAAATCCTAGGGAGATTAAGCTCTGACCTGTATGGTAGGTCATACCATTATTGGATTCCTAACCGGCAGGAACCCTAGGAAGGCGCATCCCACGCTTTGGGATTTGCCAAGGATTTTGATCCGTATGGTGGATCGGACCAGTGAGTTGACCCTTGTGGCGGTTTCTACCATATTTGACCCTTTAGGCGGTATCTACCTTCAAGTTTAGTTTGACCCTTATGGCAGTTTCTACCATATGTTGACCCTTCAGGCGGTTTCTACCTTGAGTTGACCCTTCAGGCGGTTTCTACCATGTGTTGACCCTTCAGGCGGTATCTACCTTTGAGTTGACCCTTCAGGCGGTATCTACCTTTGGTTGACCCTTCAGGCGGTTTCTACCTTTGATTGACCCTTCAGGCGGTTTCTACCATGAGTTGACCCTTCACGCGGTTTCTACCTTGAGTTGACCCTTCAGGCGGTTTCTACCATGTGTTGACCCTTCAGGCGGTATCTACCTTTGAGTTGACCCTTCAGGCGGTATCTACCTTTGGTTGACCCTTCAGGCGGTTTCTACCTTGAGTTGACCCTTCAGGCGGTTTCTACCATGTGTTGACCCTTCAGGCGGTATCTACCTTTGAGTTGACCCTTCAGGCGGTATCTACCTTTGGTTGACCCTTCAGGCGGTTTCTACCTTTGATTGACCCTTCAGGCGATTTCTACCATGAGTTGACCCTTCAGGCGGTTTCTACCTTGAGTTGACCCTTCAGGCGGTTTCTACCATGTGTTGACCCTTCAGGCGGTATCTACCTTTGAGTTGACCCTTCAGGCGGTATCTACCTTTGGTTGACCCTTCAGGCGGTTTCTACCTTGAGTTGACCCTTCAGGCGGTTTCTACCTTGAGTTGACCCTTCAGGCGGTTTCTACCATCAAGTTGACCCTTCAGGCGGTATCTACCTTGAGTTGACCCTTCAGGCGGTTTCTACCTTTGATTGACCCTTCAGGCGGTATCTACCTTTGATTGACTTTGAAAAGGGGTCTCATGACGAGGGTTTTCCACGTCCGATGAGATTTCCTGAATTTTGAAAAGGGGGTCTCATGACAAGGGTTCTCCACGTCCGATGAGACTGTTTGAATTTTGAAAAGGGGTCTCATGACGAGGGTTCTCCACGTCCGATGAGACTGCCTAAATTTTTGAAAAGCGATCTCATGACAAGGGTTCTCCACGTCCGATGAGACTGTTTGATATTTTGAAAAAGGGGTCCTAGGACGAGGGTTCTCCACGTCATGCTAGGACTTGGGTCTGTTGAGGCGACATTCTGGGAGCTGGGTTCTCCAGGTATCCTGCAGAAAGTTCAAACCTGAAAGATTTTTCTTCACCAAGAAAATGTTAATAATCTTTGGGAAGACAATAATTGTCCAATTGACAAAATTTTATGACTTAAGTTTTAGTCATGAAATGTGCATTTTGATGCTGGAGGTTATCCAAAGCATTCTTACAACATGCAAATGTGATCACAAATTCCTTGCATGGAAAATTTGGATCAACAGTTTGAAAATTCCAAAAAGAGTTTGTTCAAAACATCAATTGGAATATTTCTCGACAAGGAGGTCTTCTTACCTGTTTTGAGATAGTGGTTTTTATAGGGGATGCACTCAATTCCCTACTAACCTGTTGTTGACACCTGATTTTTGACCATTTATTATTGTGATTTTTATTCTTCAAAATTAAATTAAAATACCAAAAAAGGTCATAAAATCACAAAATCAACTTTGGAAGCCTTGGCTTAGCCTTAGGAACCAATTTTGAACAAAAAATATTTTTCGTAATTTTTAATAATTTTTTGAATTTATTTAATTATTAAAAATACAAAAAAAATCAGAAAAATACCATTAGTGGTCAGAAAAATACACAAAAATATTCAATAATTTTGTTTTAATTTCCTCTTCAAGTGTGTCATTTTAAATCTTTGAAAATTCGGCTTGGGTTACTATGTTCCTTTTGTTGACACCTAAATTTTGATCATTTTATTTTATTTTATTTTATTATTTCTTTTATCATTATTGTTATTTTATTTTTAAGGAAAAACATAATCATTTAAAAGAAAAAGCAAAAGAAAAGAGGGATATTTGACCAATGATGTTGTCTTGGCTTTTATTTTTATTTTATTTTATTTATACTATTTTATTTCATTTTTATTTTATTATATTCATTTCCCCACTCACACGCTCCTTTTTTTTTCTCTCTCTCTCTCTCTCTCTCTCTCTCTCTCTCTCTCTCCCACGACGGGAAATCTCCTCCTCTGCCGAACGCTCCTCCTCCTTCGGCGATTATCCATGCGGCGGCTATCAACGACAACCACCACCACCGGACCTTCTCCATTTTTCTACCACCTCGTCACCACCGTTTCGGCCGTCGCGCGTCGCCAGAGGACCTAGAATCAGCCCGAAGATGCTGTCTGCTCTGTTTTGGCGCCGGGAGTTGCTTGGTCTCCGACAGCCTTCGAGGTCGCTTCCGATCGCCACCAGCTCATCATCAGACCTTCACCACATCCTCTTCTGTCCGTCGAAGGTCACCACCACCGTCGCCGCCGTCCGGAGCCACCGAAAAAGCAGTTGAAAGCTGCTCGGGTGTCCCTGCTCTGTTTTGGGCCGGGACTGAAACTGCTTCTGTTCAGCTGCTCCGTGCCTCCTCAGCCACCGCACATCACCGGCTACCTCCAGCCACCACTTCGGACGGACCGCAGCCGCCGTCTACTACTGAACAGCCCCAGAGCAGATCCGAAGCCCATAACCCCTGTTTTACTCGGTTCTGTGTTGATCCGGTCTGCTCGAGCTATTGCTCGCTGCTCCGTCGCCTCCCTCGACCTGCTCCGCCTTCCTCAGACCTCCCTGACTGTCGTCCAACCACCCCCGGCAACCGCACCTCAGCCCCGACGCAGAACAGCAGCTTGAGAACCTCAAGCAAGCCTGCTCTGCCTCGTCGACGCCTTGTTTCGCTTCTGTCCAGCAACCTGCGGTGCCTGTTCCGGCTCCCTCCGGCCACCGTGAGCCTCCAATCACCCGCCCAACAGCCCTCGAGCCTCCGTCGACCTCCCTAGCTCCTTTGCCGTTCGTTTGTCGCCTAAGGAGTCAAGAGAAGCCGCCTCCGACGCCCTGCTCTGCCCTGTCTTCGTCTGGATCGAGCCCTGTTTCGTGGGCCAAGTGCACGGGCCATGGCCTGTTTTGGTCCCGGGCAGTGCTTGGTGTGCATGGGCCGTGTGCCGGTCCCGTGGGCCGAATGGCCGATAGAATTGGGCCAATTGCCCGAGAATTGAGCTCGTGATCCAATCGAGCCCAAAGTTTGTGCCGAGTACCGTGAGACTAGGCCATGGCCGAGTCCCTGGCCCAAAGTTTATTTATTTATTTTTTATTTTATTTTATTTTTTCAAATTATTATTATTATTTATTGCTGGTTTTAAAACTTATAAAACTGATTGTTGACTTTCTGATGTGGTGATCGACAGGTAATGGGCATGGAGATGGTCGTAGGCTGGGGCTGGGCGATTGAAGGCCGGTGTCCAATCCGATATGTTTTACGTACCCGATCCGTATATCAGAATTATTTTTCTAAAATATTGCCATTATAGACTTGATTTGTATGTATTTGTTTCAGTCTAGTGGTTAGCTTATTTATCTGGTTGAGTGTTATCTATTGTCAAAGACATGCTTTTTATTAAAATATTTTTCGAAAATATAAAAAAAAATCTAAAAATTTTCCAAGGCTGAAAATGACAAAAAAATTGATTTGGGTCAATTGAGTGACCAAACCTGTTTTTGACTCCGGATTCATTCCGAAATGATGATTTTGTCCTTTTTGGGCAAATTGTCCCCTTTGTCTCAAAATTACGATTTTGCCCCCGATGGGCAAAATCATGTCTAAATCATTCCTAAGCCTGATTGATGCTTCTCTAGGTCAATATGGCCTTATTAGGAATGCCATGTGATTTATTTGTACATTTGAATTCATTGATTTGTGCACTTTATCATTGATTGTGATTGCTAGGATAGTCTTCCTATCTGCATGAACTCCTAGATTTAGGACTCGTACCCCACTCATCTGCATGAACCCTGAATCAAGCCTACCTCACCTAAAATTGCACCCGCACGAACTCTTAGCTAGGAAAATCACTCGCGTTAGGTACCGAAAGGGCGTTGGTAATGACACCGACGTAACCAAGTCCCCAAACCCAAAATCTCTGTTTCTGCAGAACTGATCGATCTCTCCCAATCGATCAGTAAGGTTTCCGGTCTACCCTCCAAGAAAGACCGGTGGCGACTCTAAATGCATGCACAATTTGCACATGCCACCACGACCACACTGAAGGTCGAAAGTGATCGACTCTTATCGTCGAATCCTTTAAAAAATACTCCCGCCGCGATTTGGTATGGGCCTGGGAGGGCTCGCGCCGATCCAAGATCCGCGATCGGTAATCCATTAGCCGCGTCCGCTTCCTGACGGGTCGCGACAGCTGGCGACTCCGCTGGGGACGTTTGTTCTAGAACCCATGGTTCTAGACCTCAAGTGGACTTAGGCCGTAATTAAAACGCTGAGTGATTTTTCTAACCCTGCAGGCGCTCTTGAAGGTGAGGTAAGTCCGCTTATGGTATGTGTTATATGTTTTTGCAGACTGGAGAAATAAGGGGTGTAGTCTGTGATTAACATTGTCTTATGCAGGTTGGGCGTAGGAATGTATGTTGTGTGGATGATTTGAAGTGCTGATTGATAAACTATTGTGCGTGACTTGCATTGTGATGATCACGACACATGGACACACACAACCGCGCCTAAAACCCCGGGCGCCGCCTTTAGGAACACAATAGAAGGAATTGAAAATGGAATCTCCGTGAGGAAAAACACGGGGTAATCCACTTTTCAATTCCGCTCACTTCGAACTATGGATCGAGTCCCAATGCAACGATAGCTGTGCAATGGAATCGGCTCTTTCCAGAACTCGAGGTGGGAACCTTAACCTTAGGTGCCAAACCCTCTGATTTCTAGAAGTTTACCATCACTTGTTTCATGCGCATGTCTTTGGGCGGTTGGTACACCTAAAACCTCACATAAGTCGACGAGTTTGGTTGGTAAGACTCTCTATACCTCGAATCTATTACAGTTCATATAAATATAGGCATTTCATTCATTGCATTCTGGTGATTAGATTAAATGCCATTTCAAGGATAGATGTGTGTGTTTTTCCCAAACGTCCTTGATAGAAGACGAAGAGGATGATATCCCATGACAAGCACCGAGTGAGCAACAAAGGAGCCTACTATGGACATCATTGAGATATCGTCCAATGAAGATGACGAGTTGGGGCAAGTGATCCGGAAGTCACAGATCGAACTTGGGGCATCCTTAAACGTTAGGATCACATTCCTTTGTTTCATTTTCCATTACTAGTCCTCTTGTATAGGGTTTATTTTTATCGAGGCTTTCTCTATCTCACCCCTTAGAGTGATTGTATTAGGGATCTATTGGTGTATACATTTAGATGGAACTTGGTTGTATTTCTTTTGACATGTCATGGGAATGTGATAGTGGCATTTTCTCTAATCATCCGAATACTCCCAAGTCAAGTTTATAATTCCTTTAGAGGAAATTAAAATTGGAAATCTTGCACGACATTTTTGGTCGTATAGGGTAATCCAACCCCAATTTCGCTAGAAAGAATTATACACTTGAATTGGTCCATGCATGTTTTACGTCGCTGGTAATCCACGATAATTGATCGAGAATATCGGCGTTGTTTTGAATTTAATGACGAGATAGATGTCCAAATTACTCTCGTTCTTAACAAAACGGCCTTGATTTGGATGCCGTATCTTCAATTAAATTTAAAACACGTTATTATGCCTCGCACTTTTGAGTAATTCGTTCCTCTCGAAATTGATCAAAAGCGATTATTGTGAATTACATTCCTTTCAATAGTATGCTTTCTTTCGAGGAATATTGATAAAAACTTTTCGCGCAAGATTAAAACCCTTGTAAAAGTTCTTGTCCTTATTAATCATGGGCAAGCATAGGATTGAAATGGGTTTTTGATTTCTTTTTCAAATTATTCCTTCTGATTCTGTCTTTTTATTTGCAGGTGAAAAACAAGTAGTATAGAGAAATCTTTTCTTGGACAAATCTGCAACTATTCTTCCATCTGATCATGAGCGAGTTATAAAATTAGGACGTATTTGCTCGGCTTATTGCTATTATGGTTCGGCTCACTCAAGTTGAAGATGTTTGGATGCTCAAAGAAATGAACCATACAGAAGTTAAAACACACACACAAGAACTTTCATTTATTTTGCTCAGATGAGGGTTTTCAGAAGCAGGTCATACAAGTCGGGGTGGAAAAGTAAAGCCAAAGTGAGCCCTAATTAACGACACAAAGGATCCCAACTGACCCTCCATGTTATTAATGCTCTGCTCATACTCCCAGCTCCGCATGTTGTGGTCGGCAAGCCTGAGGAGAAGACTTCTGCATTCTCCCTTAACTTCGGCGACCTTGGCCTCGTGTTCTTCGGTGACTACTTCCAGGTCCCGAACCAGTCCATTCCCGCGAGCTATGTCCTCGGTTATCTTGTCGAGCCGTTCTTCCTGCCAGTCGCTCTGAAGCCTCAACAGGACGTTGTGGCGGTCATGCTCGCCGGTGGTCAGGGATATGGCCAATTGATCCACCAGATTTCTCCTCTCGCGAAGCAACGTCGCGACCCGTTCATTAGCAAACTCGACGGCCTTTTTGTAACTATCAACCAGATAGTTGGTCAGCACCAAATGATCAGATCGATCCTCATAACGAGCCCGCAAGACGCGAGCCACCAGAACCTCCCGATTAGCAACACGATAGGCCTCTAAGGAGTGTGCAAAGAGAGTCGGGAAAGTTCTATATTCCCTCCCCAGTGTAGTACCTTCGAGAGAAGTGATATCAAGGTCCTCGAGCAGGACACAGATTGCATCCTCGGTTGCAGAATGATCGGTTATGTGCGCGTAACCGCGACCCAGTAGGTTATAAAGCTTTTCCCACTGGGCCAAGACATCAGTTGAAAAAGTGCGTACGGGAGAGGAGGCCATTTGCGTTGGGTTGGCTTGAGAATAAGACGAGTTTAACAGAGAGATTAGAAGGAAGAAGCTGATTATGCGAGAACGTTAACCTTCCATACATTAATTCCTCATTTTATAGCAACTCGAGGATGATGAAGGGTCTCAGTAATAATGCTGGTGGAGCCCAGTTAGGGGGTAAAGCAGGAGGTCCCCTCACGAGAACCATTGGATTCGTTTCGGTCCGCGATTTCCGGCTCATCAATTAAAAGATGTAAAAGATTTGTCGGGATCACCATTATTAGAGTTAGGTGGGAGGAAAGCGCAACTATCGAAGAGAGCCCTAACAGGGTTTGGCAGTCCCATCACGTTGAAAAGCTAAGCGAGAAATTCAAGGTCTTGAGGGGGAACGTTTGCCTAATGATGCTTGAAGAGCGTCTCCTGAACATGCAAAGTCACTCGAAGAAAACTTTATAGGGAGTGAGCATACAGGAGAGAGTGGAGAACTCTGAGTGGGCAAGAACCAATCAAACATTTCTCAATCCAACACATTTAAGAGGTTACTGTCAGCTGCTAGAGGCAACTGACTCAAAAATCTCAGAAATTGAACCACAAAGGGATCTCGAAGATTCCAAGATCAAGTCTAACGCCAAAACCATGGAGCCCAACACTTCTGGCAACGGAAATCAAGATCACGGTGACGACGACAACGACATCCACAATGCTCAACTCGGGAAAAGAAGACGTCCTCACCAATACTCTCAGGAGGAAACCCAAATGCTGGAAACCCTTTTCAGTAAAAGCCATTACATGAAAAAGAAGTGGAGAATTGAATTGAGCCGGGAGTTGGGGATTAATCAGTCGAGGATCCAGTTTTGGTTTCAAAATAGGAGATCCAAATCGAGGGCTCAACGCAAACGTCAGGTGGTCGAGATTTTAAAGGAAGAAAACCAAAAGCTGCGAACAGAAAACATGAGGTATGAAAAAGCTCTCAATATTACCGCTTGCCCTCATTGCGATAACCTCGTCGCCCTCGGTAAGATATTCCCCGATAAGCCTCACGCGATGATTGAAGACGTTCATTTACCACCCTACTCCCTCGGGGCATCTCCTGCTCAACCAGATTTTGCCGGAGTCACGCATGAGCAGGATGATCCTACGAAGATGATACAAATGCCTCCTGGGGGATGGGATTTGCATCGCTTTGATTGGAGTTACAGTTTCAAGGAGCTGGATGTTACCGCCGACCAGCTCAAAGCATATCAGCCTCATGCACAACAATTTTCGATAGGGTCGGGTCCTGCTGGAGATGAGTTAATCAGTCGTCAAGCCATCGATGCAATTTTGGGCCACGATAAGAGGAGGTTCGCTTGGCCCCCTGAACTGCATTCCAGATTCCTAGATGTGGTTCACCAAATGGGGATCGACTCAGCAACTCCGACGCGCATATTTAAGGCCATGAATGTACCGGGGCTTAGTAAGGAGCTGGTCAGGAATCACCTTGCTGCCTACAGAAAGCTATTAAGACAACGTCGAGCGGAGCTAAACCGGGAGGAATCCGTCTCGAGCTCAAAAGCTAGGGGCGACCGCCATTGTAATGCTCAGGCATCAAGAGATACCCGGCCAAATCTAAGCATCAATCAAGCTAGCAACCCGACCACCGGCAAACTGAAAGCTGATCAGAATGTCCTCCCAGGCCATTTCAACACTTCTCAAGAGCGCGTGCCACAAGTACAGCGAGTGTGCACTCCTCCATTCGAGCAGCAGTCGGCTGGTGCTCTGCCTGCCGCTGGTCAACCCACGACAGACGATTTCTTCGATGAGGGGCTCGATGCCTTGTTCAATCAGTGGGAAGCTGGCATGCTTGGACAGCCATGATCTAGCACTTGACTCGGGGCACGATGGGTCGGTCACCACGAACACCCATAGAAAGAAGAACATGTTCATGAGTAGATCACTCATTTTATCCGTTGTAAAGTTCCTACGGGAACATTTTTCTTTAATGACTATAGTTAATTCTATATTAAAACCAACGCTATCGACGAACATCGTCATGCTCAGTTGTGATGATCCCTTGTTAGACTAAGTCTGAAACCAGAGACGGTCTTTAAAATTTGGAGTGGCCACGAACTCATTCCTCACCAAGCGCCCGGGATGCTGAAATGAAGAGTAACAGCATGCACAGGGAAAATGCCACTTTCGTTTGAACGATGAAAAGGGGTTGAGAGAAGATCATAGCGTTAATTCCCATGGAGCTAAATGAATTAAACGGAGTCATTAATTGCGGGTCCACCGCTGCTCCCCACGTTCTCGGGCCTAGCAGATCATAAAAGGCGCCGAAAGATTGTAGACCCACCACTTTGAAGACTGAACTAGGGGACGAGCGCAATACTCGATGAAACCGAATCAATGCAAAAGAGTTTGTGATCCTATCACGAGGAAAAAGAAAGGGGAATACAGACGATGAGTAATTACAGGGTCTCGGGAGGAGCGCTTGCTTGCTGGCCTTCATATGCAGCCTGAAGGATGGTTCTAGGACACGCACAATCACTTGAGAAAATTTCTAGAGTGAGCAAACACGTAAGAGCGAATAGAGAAAGCTGAGGGAACTAGATCAGCCCGAGATACTCCGATCCATCATGTTTAAAAGCTATTCCCATCTGCTAGAAACGCCCGACCTGAACATTTCTGAGCACGAACTGCTGGAAGACTTTGAAGATCCTGGAGCTGAATCCTGCCCGAAGGCCATTGAGGCTGACTCCTCCAGTGATGAAATTCTAGGCTTCAGCTACGAAGAAGGAGTATACAATGATGACCGGAGTCGAAAAAGGAAGCAACTGCAACGCCACACTCCAGGCCAAATCCGAGAACTCGAAGCTTTCTTCAAAGAATGCTCCGCTCCAAGCAGACAACAGAAAATGGAGTTGAGCCGAAAGTTAGGATTGGAGCTTTCGAAGGTCAAGTTTTGGTTCGCCAACAAACGAACCCGTGTGAAACAGCAACACGCAGACCATGAGTTACTGGCCCTGAAGGAGGAGAATGAGAAGCTTCGAGATGAAAGCGCGAGATATAAGGAAGCTCTGACCAAGGCCGCCTGCCTTAATTGTGGTAACCCTGTTGCCCTCGGAGAGGTGTTCCTCGATGAGCCATCCCCGTTGACGAATAACGCTCAGCTGTTACCGTATTCTCCACAACATTTTCCGATACAGCCAGATACCGCCGGAGATCTGCATGAGCAAGTCAACACCATAGGATCAACACCAACATCCTCTGAGAAATGGGATATGAATCATCACAGGGGGAATTCTCTCAATGACGAACTCGCTGTCGCAGCCAGCCAATCCAAAGTCGGTGAGTCCCTCCCTGGACAACTTTTGAAACGACTAGATCCCGTAGAGAATAGCTACCGAAGTATTGACGATATTTTGGGTGATAAGAGAACAAGGTTTTACTGGACCTATGAGCTTCACACCAAATTTGTTGATGCAATTCGAGAACTGGGAGTTGATTCGGCTAGCCCACTGCGCATACTCGAGATTATGAATGTGCCGGGGCTCTCTAGAATTAACGTTGAGTCTCACCTCAAGTACTATAGGAGATTGCTAAGGGATGGAAGGATAGCGTTAAACCATCATAAAGCCAGTTGGAGCTCAAGTGCTGGGCAGATTTACAACCATGATGATTGGAGAGCCAAGAGCACCCAACCGTGTTTCAGCAATGACGGGACTAGCAGTCGTGTCAGCGACTCCTCTAACCCAAATCAGAATGCGCCGCCGAGCTATCTCAATACTCCTCAGGAGTATATGCCACAGTTCCAGCACATAGAAATTCCTCAGTTTGAGCGCGAATCAGTCATTAATGCTGTCCCTGAAGCGGATCTGGCATTGGTAGAGAGTGCACATATGAACCTGCCTGTCATCGGAGGAAGTTCCAATTCGAGGGGTCAAATTGCTCACGGCGAGAGCAAAGAGAGGAATCCCTCGCCTGCAGTCGACGACACCCAATCTGGGCACCAAGGGCTAGAAAGAACAGGTGATTTCCTTGATGAGGAGCTGGACACTTGGATCAATACTCTTCGGGAATGTATGTCTCAACCCCAACAGGGCAATGATGAAGGTTCCAGCTCAAAGACTCCAATCCCTCACAACGAAGGCAATGAAAGAAATCTGCCCCCAACAATCGTTGATACCCAACTTGAACATCAATGGCTCGAAGACCCGAACAATTTCCTTGGCGATGAGTTCAATCTTTGGCTCGATCAATTTGGAGCCGAAGGACCACCGCAGTGGTGACGCAAGGCCGGTGATCAAACGTCTGATGCAAGCCATGGCTACTCGATGAAAAATGCTTAGAGGAAAGGGGTTGAATACTCCTATTGAATATGTTGTTAATCGTACTGTAAGGTTCCCACGGGAACATCTTTCATTAATATCTAGAACTAATTGCGCGTGAGTGTCAACATCACCCTTTGAGCATCTTCAAGCCGAGGGCCGTGGATTAATCACTTAATCCGTGGAGCAAGTTCCATGAACAATGACTATCACCCGCGGAGCATAATGGGATCTACCCCTTCAATACGAAATACGTTTGGCCGCGAAGCCACCTATTTGGTAAAACGATGTATCGTTCCTAAACAATTTTCAATCGAATACCGAAGTAATGTCTCCTTTCTTTCCCTTCTCAGATGATAAACGTGGATAAATCACTCAAGGAGCCATTTGTTCGAATAACAGAACAGACGTTGCCCAACTGGGGGCAGATGAACCATTGATGTTGCAAACACTCCAAGAATGGATAGGCGGATTTGATAGATGTTGTTCATATCAATACGCAACATCAGAACGGGATGAGAACCAAGAGTAAAGTTGTATCGTTCCAATTTGTCTTGAATTTGAGAATGTGAATTGATACTCGTTATTTATCCTTGACAGGGGAATCGCCTTACGGACGAACAGGTTTTTACATCCCATGTACTACTCGTTAGAGTACATGACCAAGGGTAGGATGTATCGTTTCGATTTTTGAAAAATTCGTGAACCTACAATGATATGCTTCTTTTACATTTGCAGGGATCCGCAGCTGCGACGGACAGGTAAGTATCCCTTTTCCCAGTTAGCGGGAGATAAAAAATGTTAAAATCCTTTCAGCCGCCATGAAAATTATCCAATGCATCGCTGTTCATGATTTAAATCGGGAGGTCGCCCAAAGCATGAATAAAACATGCACGATACATCACAAAATCCCCTCGATGGATAAATTTTGGGAAAGAAAGAAACGAATTTTTCCAAATATGATTATTTGTCAAATCATTCAAAAGGAAATTTACTCAAAAGAGAGGCGAGCCCAGTCCAAACACATCCTACATACACTTGAGAGACGAGGGAAGTGAATCGGATAGCAAAATCTGTACCTACGGAGGTAGGGACCATTCGCAGCGATTACATGGATTGGGACGACGGAGGCGTTCGTTTCATATTCCCAAATACTACAGGTGACCATTAATAACCCCTTTGAACGAAGGTTTCATCATCAGCCCTGTCGAGAACCACCCCACATTGGGGCAGAATAGAAGTAAGTCCAACAGCATCAGGAGAAATGGTTAGAAATTTTGTTGCTCAGACTAACATTAATCTTCGTGTGTTGTTTATATGGTAATCCAAGTACCATAGGATGATGAGAAGCATTCATTTCTCTATCCTACACACTGAATCCTTTGCATAGCCAAATTGAGCCTGCAAAATCATTTCATAAACCCGTTGGTGATCATGGCACATTCCAAGACGGATGCAGCATCACTTCAGAAACGAAGGAGTTCAAGACTTAGGGTTTGCAAAAAATCCCTAAGTTAATGCTTAACCTTGTTAGACCTTTGATCATAGGTCTAACACGATCCCATGAAGATGATAAAAAGTGGGATTTCAAAAATGAATCCACGGCATCGAGAAAAAGCAAAGTGCCTGGTAAAAGCAAGGCCGATGCTCGTGTAAGTTGTTTGATTGATCTGCAATGAGGCCGGATGGGAAAAGAGAAAGACCCCTAAAGGAGTCGGGTCAAAAAGACTACTCCCCAAATGATGTCAGGCGTGGAAGACGCAGACAGAGTTGTCAAAAGCGGTTGCATGCCTCAAAAATTGAAGATGCAAAATGGAAAAGACATGTGACAAGTTTGCAATGATCACCAATGTCAATCCCCTCATAAATCCTGGGCCAAAAACAAGCCTTTTTCGGTCCCCAATCCTACCAACATCATAACCCTGAAACAGTCTTCTCTGACTAAGACACTTGGGTTAACATATTGCTTAGCTCGAAGAAGTACGAGCAAGACTATTTCTTTCTCATTTTGCAGGGTTCTTGACTTGTAAACCCGGAGCAAATGGTGAAGGATTTCATTCAGCGGCCTCGACTCCAAAGCGGGTCCCCTTGAAAACCAATATCCAAGCCCAACATTACGGTCCCGTGGAAGACCTCCCGACCGATCAAAATGTATGCGCTGCGAATGATCCTAAAACCTAGGCACAGGTTAGTAGGAGGTTGAGCGCATTCCTTACAAAAGACCATTATCACAGAGCGGTGAGGAGCCCTCTTGGATGAGAAATTCTCCAATAGATGTTTTGAATAAACTCTTTTTGGAAATTTCAAATTGTTTGATCCTGATTTTCCGTGCAAGAGATTTGTGATCACATTTGCATGTTGCAAGAATGTTTTGGATAGCCTTCGGCATCAAAATGCACATTTCATAATTAAAACTTAAGTCATACGGTTTTGTCAAATGGACAGCCGTGGTCTTTCCAAAGATTACTAACATTTTCTTGGTGAAGAAAATTCTTTCAGGCTCAAACTTCTGCAGGATGCCTGGAGAACCCAGCTCCCAGAATGTTGCCTCAACAGACTCAAGCAGTCTCATCGGACGTGGAGAACCCTCGTCATGAGACCCCTTTTCAAAGCAAACCAAAGGTAGAAACCGCCTGAAGGGTCAACTAAAGGTAGAAACCGCCTGAAGGGTCAACTCACGGTAGAAACCGCCTGAAGGGTCAAACAAAGGTAGAAACCGCCTGAAGGGTCAACTCACGGTAGAAACCGCCTGAAGGGTCAAACCAAGGTAGAAACCGCCTGAAGGGTCAACACAAGGTAGATACCGCCTGAAGGGTCAAACCAAAGGTAGAAACCGCCTGAAGGGTCAAACCAAGGTAGAAACCGCCTGAAGGGTCAACACAAGGTAGAAACCGCCTGAAGGGTCAAACCAACGGTAGAAACCGCCTGAAGGGTCAACCCAATAGTAAAAGTCACTTAACTGGTCAACTCAATGGTCCGATCCACCATACGGATCAAAATCCTTGGCAAATCCCAAATGGGACGCGTCTTCCTTAGATTCCTATCAGTTAGGAATCCCATAATGGTATGACCTACCATACAGGTCAGAGCTTAATCTCCATAGGATTTTCTGAAGGACGAGTCCTAGGTATCTTCTTGAAAGTTGTCGCAACCGGCAGCATCCGACAGGTGAGCTTCAAGTGAGCCTCTCTCACTCCGGCCCATGTCCAAATTGCTAGAGCAAACCAGGGATTAATTTGAGTTTGTATCATGAGCCTTAAGGATTCGATGTCGTAGCATTTCTTCTTTCATTTTCCCAGTTGAGTCGGTTAGGAATCAGGCGCCACCTTATCTTCGAGAGAAACCTCTAACGAGATTCCTCTCGAAGAGGGGCAGCTGTTGACACCTGATTTTTGACCATTTATTATTGTGATTTTTATTCTTCAAAATTAAATTAAAATACCAAAAAAGGTCATAAAATCACAAAATCAACTTTGGAAGCCTTGGCTTAGCCTTAGGAACCAATTTTGAACAAAAAATATTTTTCGTAATTTTTAATAATTTTTTGAATTTATTTAATTATTAAAAATACAAAAAAATCAGACAAATACCATTAGTGGTCAGAAAAATACACAAAAATATTCAATAATTTTGTTTTAATTTCCTCTTCAAGTGTGTCATTTTAAATCTTTGAAAATTCGGCTTGGGTTACTATGTTCCTTTTGTTGACACCTAAATTTTGATCATTTTATTTTATTTTATTTTATTATTTCTTTTATCATTATTGTTATTTTATTTTTAAGGAAAAACATAATCATTTAAAAGAAAAAGCAAAAGAAAAGAGGGATATTTGACCAATGATGTTGTCTTGGCTTTTATTTTTATTTTATTTTATTTATACTATTTTATTTCATTTTTATTTTATTATATTCATTTCCCCACTCACACGCTCCTTTTTTTCTCTCTCTCTCTCTCTCTCTCTCTCTCTCTCTCTCTCTCTCCCACGACGGGAAATCTCCTCCTCTGCCGAACGCTCCTCCTCCTTCGGCGATTATCCATGCGGCGGCTATCAACGACAACCACCACCACCGGACCTTCTCCATTTTTCTACCACCTCGTCACCACCGTTTCGGCCGTCGCGCGTCGCCAGAGGACCTAGAATCAGCCCGAAGATGCTGTCTGCTCTGTTTTGGCGCCGGGAGTTGCTTGGTCTCCGACAGCCTTCGAGGTCGCTTCCGATCGCCACCAGCTCATCATCAGACCTTCACCACATCCTCTTCTGTCCGTCGAAGGTCACCACCACCGTCGCCGCCGTCCGGAGCCACCGAAAAAGCAGTTGAAAGCTGCTCGGGTGTCCCTGCTCTGTTTTGGGCCGGGACTGAAACTGCTTCTGTTCAGCTGCTCCGTGCCTCCTCAGCCACCGCACATCACCGGCTACCTCCAGCCACCACTTCGGACGGACCGCAGCCGCCGTCTACTACTGAACAGCCCCAGAGCAGATCCGAAGCCCATAACCCCTGTTTTACTCGGTTCTGTGTTGATCCGGTCTGCTCGAGCTATTGCTCGCTGCTCCGTCGCCTCCCTCGACCTGCTCCGCCTTCCTCAGACCTCCCTGACTGTCGTCCAACCACCCCCGGCAACCGCACCTCAGCCCCGACGCAGAACAGCAGCTTGAGAACCTCAAGCAAGCCTGCTCTGCCTCGTCGACGCCTTGTTTCGCTTCTGTCCAGCAACCTGCGGTGCCTGTTCCGGCTCCCTCCGGCCACCGTGAGCCTCCAATCACCCGCCCAACAGCCCTCGAGCCTCCGTCGACCTCCCTAGCTCCTTTGCCGTTCGTTTGTCGCCTAAGGAGTCAAGAGAAGCCGCCTCCGACGCCCTGCTCTGCCCTGTCTTCGTCTGGATCGAGCCCTGTTTCGTGGGCCAAGTGCACGGGCCATGGCCTGTTTTGGTCCCGGGCAGTGCTTGGTGTGCATGGGCCGTGTGCCGGTCCCGTGGGCCGAATGGCCGATAGAATTGGGCCAATTGCCCGAGAATTGAGCTCGTGATCCAATCGAGCCCAAAGTTTGTGCCGAGTACCGTGAGACTAGGCCATGGCCGAGTCCCTGGCCCAAAGTTTATTTATTTATTTTTTATTTTATTTTATTTTTTCAAATTATTATTATTATTTATTGCTGGTTTTAAAACTTATAAAACTGATTGTTGACTTTCTGATGTGGTGATCGACAGGTAATGGGCATGGAGATGGTCGTAGGCTGGGGCTGGGCGATTGAAGGCCGGTGTCCAATCCGGTATGTTTTACGTACCCGATCCGTATATCAGAATTATTTTTCTAAAATATTGCCATTATAGACTTGATTTGTATGTATTTGTTTCAGTCTAGTGGTTAGCTTATTTATCTGGTTGAGTGTTATCTATTGTCAAAGACATGCTTTTTATTAAAATATTTTTCGAAAATATAAAAAAAAATCTAAAAATTTTCCAAGGCTGAAAATGACAAAAAAATTGATTTGGGTCAATTGAGTGACCAAACCTGTTTTTGACTCCGGATTCATTCCGAAATGATGATTTTGTCCTTTTTGGGCAAATTGTCCCCTTTGTCTCAAAATTACGATTTTGCCCCCGGTGGGCAAAATCATGTCTAAATCATTCCTAAGCCTGATTGATGCTTCTCTAGGTCAATATGGCCTTATTAGGAATGCCATGTGATTTATTTGTACATTTGAATTCATTGATTTGTGCACTTTATCATTGATTGTGATTGCTAGGATAGTCATTCCTATCTGCATGAACTCCTAGATTTAGGACTCGTACCCCACTCATCTGCATGAACCCTGAATCAAGCCTACCTCACCTAAAATTGCACCCGCACGAACTCTTAGCTAGGAAAATCACTCGCGTTAGGTACCGAAAGGGCGTTGGTAATGACACCGACGTAACCAAGTCCCCGAACCCAAAATCTCTGTTTCTGCAGAACTGATCGATCTCTCCCAATCGATCAGTAAGGTTTCCGTTCTACCCTCCAAGAAAGACCGGTGGCGACTCCAAATGCATGCACAATTTGCACATGCCACCACGACCACACTGAAGGTCGAAAGTGATCGACTCTTATCGTCGAATCCTTTAAAAAATACTCCCGCCGCGATTTGGTATGGGCCTGGGAGGGCTCGCGCCGATCCAAGATCCGCGATCGGTAATCCATTAGCCGCGTCCGCTTCCTGACAGGTCGCGACACCTGTGCCTAGATTTTAGGCTCATTCGCAGCGCATACATTCTGATCGATCGGGAGGTCTTCCACGGGACCGTAATGTTGGGCTCGGATATTGGTTTTCAAGGGGGACCCGCTTTGGAGTCGAGGCCATTGAACGAAAGTTTTCGCCATCTGCTCCGGGTTTACAAGTCAAGAACCCTGCAAAATGAGAAAGAAATAGTCTTGCTCGTACTTCTTCGAGCTAAGCTATATGTTAACCCAAGTGTCTTAGTCAGAGAAGACTGTTTCAGGGTTATGATGTTGGTAGGATTGGGGACCGAAAAAGGCTTGTTTTTGGCTCAGAATTCATGACGGGTTTGACATTGGTGATCATTGCTGATTTACCACCTGTCCTTTCCTTTCTGCATCTTTAGTTTTTGAGGTGTACAACCGATTTTGAGGTGTGCACCAGCTCTTTAGAGAGTGTCTCTTGTTGCATTCAGAGACCGACTCTCTCCATTTCTTTGTTCTGTGCTTGGCAGCATTTGGGGAGCAGCTTTTTTTGATTTGGTTCCTTCAGGGATTTCCTCTTTTCCCATTCAGGCTTCATTGTGGATCAATCAAAGAACTTACATGAGCATCGGCCTTGCTCTTACCAGGCACTTTGCTTTTTCTTGATGCTAGGGATTATTATTATTTCTTTGAAATCCCGGTTCTTCTCATCCTCGATGGGATCACGTCAGACATATGTCTGAAAGTCTAAACATGCCTTAAATATCAGCCCCGGAATCCTCTTCGTAATCCCTGAGTCTTGAACTCCTTCATTTTTGAGGTGGTGGTGCATCCGTCTTGGAATGATCACCAATGGGTTCATGAAATGAATTTGCAGGCTCAAGTTGGCTGTGCAAAGGATTCGGTGTGTGTGATAGAGAATGAATGCTTCTCGCCATCCTATGGCACTTGGATTACCATATAAACAACACACAAAGATTAATGTTAGTCCGAGCAAGAAAATTTCTAACCATTTTCTCCTGACGCTGCTGGACTTACTTCCTTTTTGCCCCGGTGTGGGGTGGCTCTTGACAGGGTTAAGAATGAAAAACGCCGTTCAAAGGGGTTTATCAACGGTCACCTGTAGTGTTTGGGGATATGAAACGAATGCCTCCGTCGTCCCAACCCATGTAATCGCTGCGAATGGTCCATGCTTCCGTAGGTCCAGATTTTGCTGTCTGATTCGCTCCACTTCTCTCTTAAGTGTGTATAGGACGTGTTTGGACTAGGCTTTGCCTCTCGTCTTTTGAGAAAACGTCCTTTTGAGAGTTTTGAACAACTTTTGATTGGAAAAATCTCTTTCGTTTTCCCAAAAATTTTACCCGTCAAGGGGATTTTATGGTGCACAATGCATGTTCAGACAACCTCATGTTTCAAAACATGAATGCCAAAGAAGTTAGAATTCTATGTCTTTTCTAGACATCAGATTCTGAAAGCTTTTTCTTTTTCTCTCTGTTTTTTTGTTTAACATCTTCAATGGATTGGGGAAAGGGATACCTACCTGTCCACCGTGGCTGGAGATCCCTGAAAATGTAAAAGAAATATGTTATTGTATGTTCACGAATTTTTCAAAAAATTGGAACGATACATCTTACCCTTGGTCATGTGTTCCAATGGGTAATACATGGGATGTGAAAACCTGTTTCGCCTTGATGGCGAGCCCCTGTCAAAGATGGGAATTAGGTGTCAGTTTGCGTTCCAAAATTCAAGGCAAATTGGAACGATACAGCCTTGTTCTTGCTTTGTGTTTCCATTTGAACACAAACGCGCAGCTTGCATAATTTGGCCCTCTATCTTGTGTCCTTGATCTCCCATCTGGTTGGGCGACGAATCCTTCTCAAGAATTTGCCCTCGAGAAGATCCATTTGTGTTTTTGGGCGCACTCCAGCGCCATTCTGCAAGGTTCCATCCATTAGGTCTTATAATCAAAGACTATCTCCTGGAATCCTGACTTCTAAGGCCAATGATTCTATTCGCCTCCCTGTTAGCGCGCTCTTTTCATTTGAGGCTTTCAGCGCCAACGACTTCCTGTAAAATGAGTAAAAACTCATGTTAGGCATGTGGTCTTGGAAGACCAAATTGGAACGATACAAGGTTACCGTTCACCCAAATTCGGATCTTGGGGTTTGATTCTGATGTGGACGACTCTGTTATTGCGTCCATTGACTTTGTCAGAGGAGAAACGTCCTGCGTACAAATTATTCACTTGCCCCAGTTAGGCATGGTTTTGCTGTTTGTCATCTCTGGATTCGATGACCCTGGTCTGATGCGCTTTCATGGGGGATCATGAGAGTTTGCCCCCGGTTTGGCTCCTCAAAGCAAATGGGGGGAACCTGCTCCCATTGATTTTTGCAGATTCTGATCATCCATCTCGATTGTCGGAGTCCTTGATCAATTTTATCTGTCTCAAGACAGCTTGATATTCTTGGGATTCGTCATGTGGCGGTTTGGTGATTCTCTCGATCACAGTCGCCATTTGAGGTATTTGATGTTCCCTGTTTGTTATTTGAAAGCATTATATCCTGCGTCCTCTGCTCTTGATCATCATCTGAGAGGAAAAAGAAAGGAAACATTATTCCCATATCAAGAAAATAATCATTTTGGAATGATACGTCCTTTTTACACTTGATTTGCACTCCGTTTTGATGTTGCATATTGATATGAACAACATTTATCAAATTCCTCCATCCGTGCTTGAAGGTATTTGCAACGCCTACGGTTCATTTGCCCCAGCTGGGCGACGTCTGTTTTGTCACTTGAATGCATGAGCTTTTGGGTGCATTGTCTCTTTTATCACCTGAGATAAAAAAAAATGGAGAAAACTTATCCCCAGATCTGATTAAAAATCAATTAGGAACGATACATCCTTTCACCAAACGAGTGGTTCTGCGGCCAAATGTATTTTGCACTGAATGGACGAATTCCACTATGCTCCCGGGTTTGGGGAATTTGCCCCCATTTTCGATAGAAATGAGCCTTATCAAGATGTATACGATACAAATAGATCCCTAATACAATCAATCTAAGGGACGAGATATAGAGGATCTCAGCAAAATTAATCTTATACAAGAGAACTAAGAATGTCAAATCAATCAAAGGAATGTGGTCCGAACACTTGGAGATGCCCCAGTTCCAGTCTTCGAGATGTGACTCCAGGATCACCGATTTTTTTTAGGTGGTTTTAGATATACCAACCATCTAAAGACATGCACATGAGACAAGTGAGGATAAAACTTCTAAAAATCAAAGGATTTGGCACCTAAGGTCAAGGTTCCCACCTCGAGTTCTAGAAAGAGCAGATTCCATTGCACAACTATCGTTGCATTGGGGCTCGATCCATAGTTCGAAATGAGCGGAATTGAAAAGTGGATTACCCCGTGTCTTTCCTCACGGAGATTCCATTTTCAATCCCTTCTATTGTTTTCCTATAGGCGGCGCCCGGGGTTTTAGGCGCGGTAGTGTGTATTTTCGGTGTCGTGCTAAAGCGATAAACATGCATCTTATTTAACAATCACCGCTTCAATATAAAACATACACACAATCATTCATTCCTACGCCCAACCTGCATAAAACAGAGTTAACAAGTACTCCACCCCTTATTTCTCCAATCTGCAAAAACATTTAACCCCTCAAGGGTTAAAGTACGTACCTCACCTTGAAGAGCATCTGCATAAAACATGTTAGAAAAATCAATCAACTTTTTAATCGGCTCAAGTTCTCTAAAGTCCCCAGCGGAGTCGCCAGTCTGTCGCGACCCGTCCGAAAGAGGACGCGGCTAATGGATTACCGATCGCGGGCCTTCCCCCTCACAAGGGTGTGGATCGCGGGCTTTGGATCGGCGCGGGCCCTCCCAGGCCCATACCAAATCGCGGCGGGAGTATTTTTCAAAGGGATTCGACGATAACAGTCGATCGCTTTCGACCTTAGTGTGGTCGTGGTGGCATGTGCAACTTGTGCATGCATTTGGAGTCGCCACCGGTCTTTCTTGGAGGGTAGACCGGAAACCTTATTGACCGATTGGGAGAGATCGATCAATTCTGCGGAACCAGAGATTTTGGGTTCGGGGACTTGGTTACGTTGATGTCATTACCAACGCCCTTTCGGTACCTAACGCGAGTGATTTTCCTAACTAGGGTTCATGCAGGCGCAATTTTGGGTGGGGTAGGTTTGATTCAGGGTTTCATGCAGATTGGAAGACTATTCCTATCAATCGCAATCAATTTAAATGAAAGCGCAATCAAGTGCATAAATAAATCACATCAATGCACGTCAATTCACATCACATGGCCTTCTAGTATAGCCATAAGGGCTTAGGGAAGGCGTGATTTAGGACAAAGGTAAAATGGGAAGATTTAGAGGCGATTTAGCCCGAAGGGCAAAATCGTCAATTTTTGGAAGATGATTCGCCCAAAGGGCGAAATCGTCATTTTTAAGAATGATCGGGTTCAAAACACCCGGGATGAGCCTTGGCCAATTGATTGTGGCCATTCCCTATTTTTTGGGATTTTTCTAGAATTTTTAGAATTTTTTTTTGGAAGACGGTTTACCGGAAGGGCAAAACCGTCATTTCTGGAAGGTTCGGGGGTCAAAAGACCCGAAATAGGTCGTGGCCAGTTGAATGTGGCCATTTCCTATTTTCTGGAATTTTTTTAGAATTTTTCTGAATTTTCCGAATTTTTTGAATTTTTTATGATTTTCTATTTTTTTTATTGATTTTTATGATTTTTTTATTATTATTATTTATTTGCTTTTTGTTTTGTACATTAACAACACTCCCACAATGTCAGACCCCAACGTGCACTCACTCTACACATTCTCATCCTCCCCATTTTTTTATCATATTATTCTCTTTCTACATTTTTTTATTCTTTCTTTTGGGGGTCTTCTTCATGATGCTTCCCTACAGAGCTTCTTGGACACACACGGTTCGACCAAACTACAATTTCCGGCGAACCACACCACAGCCATTTCTAGCGCGATTCAGTTCTAGCCCGCCGTATACCATTAACAATGATCGATGAAACTTACCTGCACGCCATGCGAGCTTGCAAGCGCTTGAAATAAGCTGGAGCTCGAGATCGGGATCGAGGGTCCGAAGTCAGCTCGGGAGTTTCGAGCCACGTACCATGCAAGATACACACATAGACGAGCTCAGAAGGAGTTTTAGAGCAGAACGAAAATATAAGCTTAAAAAAATAAAGATCGGATTGAACTTAGCCATGAGGTCGAGCTCGAGATGAACGAAACGCTCACATATTCTCTTATTTTTAGTGCCGTCCGTGGGATCTCCTGTGCTCTCAAGAGGATAATGAAGACGGTGGCAGAGGCGTGTTAAGCGATGATGAGATCGGCGGAGGCTACGGGTGTATAGGTCCCAGACTGAGCTCGAGCTCGCGAGGAGCGACTTTGGTGGATCGGCGTGGCTAGATGGCGACGACTCGCTCGCGACTCAAGCCGAAGCTGGTGGCGGTGGTCGGCTATCAAGAACTGCTAGTATGAGACCGATTCTCGATGAAGGTAGTAACAACATAGGGCATGCTCCAATGAAAACTGGACTTCATGTTGTTTCTTGGACTCTTAGGATTGTCGGACGCGTCTCCAGGGGTACAGAGAGGAAGAACACTCCAAGGATCCACCTTCATATTCCAAAACTTCCTCCTTCACGTCCGCTTCTTCTCACAATTCTGTCTTATTTTTCCACCCCATGTGGCCTCGACGTTGTTGACACCTAAATTTTGATCAACTTTTTTTTATTTATTTTTATTTTTATTTTTATTTTTATTTTTATTTTGAAAATTCATAGAAAATCCATAAAAAGTTGAAAAAATTGAAAAATCAATTTTGGTGACCTTAGCCAAGCTAAATGAACCATTTTGACCAAAAAAATAATTTTCATCATTTTCATTTTTTTATATATATATTTTCGAAAAATACAAAAAAAAAAAATCAAGAAAATCAAGAAAAATAATATTTGAGGTCACAAAGATATATAAAAATAGTCGGTATTTTTATTTTTATTTTATCTATTTTCTAACCTCATAAATAGTAAAATTCAGGTTTGATTTTAGGTGTTCTCTGATCACCATAAAATTGAATTTGACAAAAATATTAGTAATGATTAAAAGGAAAAGGAGGGAAACATCATCATTTAAAAGGAAAAGGGGACTAATGATTTTGTCTTCTCTTTTTGTTATTTTATTTTATTTTTACTTTTTTTATTTTATTATTTTATTATTTTATTATTATTATATTTTTTTTTCTTTCTCTCTCTCTCTCTCTCCCCACTCCCTCTCTCCTTCCCGCTGCCTATTTATCTCCCCCCTCCTCCTCTTCCTCTTCCTCTTCCTCTTCCTCTTCTTCTTCTTCTTCTTCTTCTTCTTCTTCTTCTTCCTCTCTCCTCTCCCTTTCCCAAACCATCTCACTGTTCCGGTCATAACTCCGTCGTCCAATATCAGATTGAGGCGAAACCACCTCCAATAGAAAGCTTATCGTCTTATCTTTCCAGGGATATATTATAAGGCTCATTTGGCCCAGCCATTCGTCCGATGGAGCCGTTTGAATGAGCAAAGGTCGCTGCTGACCCTGTAACGACCAGTTTCTGCCGCCGCCGTCGTCCTCCACGATCAGCCCTTCCGGCGACCTTTGCGCCTCCCTCTGACTATCACAGGTTAAGTTAAGATGTCCTTAACAATTTCCCGTTGGTTTCGTGAATTTTCGAGGTCTGGTTAAATTATGGTGATTTTTTGAAAAACAGTCGACGAAAATCGAGCGAATTGAGGTATTGTGGTCATATCTCACTCATTTGGACTCCTTTTAAGGTGAAATTTTCGGTGATGGCTTCCTAAGATGATAGGCTATGTTCTGGAATTTTAAGGTTGCTGAATATTTGCTGTGTATTTACTTTATGTCATAGCATTTCTATATTTCGCATAAAAGACCCAGAATCGGAAGGCCGAGCCTCCTGTTGGTGTCTAAATATTTGCTGCGTATTTACTTTATGTCATAGCATTTCTATATTTCGCATAAAAGACCCAGAATCGGAAGGCCGAGCCTCCTGTTGGTGTCTAAATATTTGCTGTGTATTTACTTTATGTCATAACATTTCTATATTTCGCATAAAAGACCCAGAATCGGAAGGCCGAGCCTCCTGTTGGTGTCTAAATATTTGCTGCGTATTTACTTTATGTCATAGCATTTCTATATTTCGCATAAAAGACCCAGAATCGGAAGGCTAAGCCTCCTATTGGTGTCCAAGGTGTTTTATTTATTTATTTTCTGTAAATTATATTGTGCTACCCCAGAATCGGAAGGCCGAGCCTCCTGCTGGTGGTTTATATCCCCACACATTGTTGCACGAGCACCGACGGACTCCGACGTCGTAAAATTCACCGGATCCCATCTCCTTTGCTTATGTTTATGTTGTATAATGACTTAATATCTTCTTTATTTTTTGCATTGTGTTGCGTCCTATAAAAACAAAAACAAAAAAATGCTAGATTGGATGGTTGCAGATGAGCCACGTGCCGTGATCCGATGATTTTCAGAATAAAAAAAATATTTTTAACATTAAAAGAAATAAATTTCGAATTTTACAACAATTAAAATGATTCGATTGTCACCGAGACGCCACGTGGCGAGTTAGGGACCGTTCAGTTGGGACTTATTTTCAGGAAATTTATAATAAAAAAAATCAAATAAAAAAAATTCAAAAAAAGTGAATACTAAGGAAAAATTCAAAAAAAATTTGAGAAAAATTGCAGAAAATTCAATCAACTTAGGTACCGAAAGGGCGTCAACTCTAACAGTTGACGTAACTAAGTCCCCGAACCCGTTTCTCTGGTTATCGTAGAATTGAATAGAAACTCCCGACTATTCAATAGGGTGGTCCAATCATACCCTCCAAAAAAATGATTGGTGGCGACTCCATGGCATGCACACTTAGCACATGTCACTAGACCACACTGAAGGTCGACTACGCATACCTCCGTTGCGATTTGGGTAACGGGCCTTGGGAGAGGCCTGCGTCCGACCAGACTGGACGGCCCATTAGCCCTCGAGAGCCCACGGCGAACCTCGAGAGGGTCGCGACAGACTGGCGACTCCGCTGGGGACTGGTTCTTAACCATTTAGTGGACTTGAGCCGATTAAAAAGTTGATTGTTTTATGCAGACGCTCTTCAAATTGAAGTATGTACTTTAATCCTTGAGGTGTTAAACGTTTTTGCAGATTGGAGAAATAAGGGGTGTAGTCCGTGATTTACATTATTTTATGCAGGTTGGCGTAGGAATGTATGTTGTGTGGGTGATTTGAAGCGCTGATTGATAAACTGTTATGCATGACTTGCATTGTGATGATCACGACACCTGAACACACACAACCGCGCCTAAAACCCCGGGCGCCCCTATAAGCAAACAATAGAAGGAATTGAAAATGGAACCTCCGTGTGGAAAAACACGGGGTAATCCATTTTTAATTTCGCTCACTTCGAACTATGGATTGGGTCCCAATGCAACGATAGTTGTGCAATGGAACCTACCCTTTCTAGAACTCGAGGTGGGAGCCTTTAAGCCTCAGGAACCCCACCATTTAGGTGTCAAAACTTCACAAGTTTACATGCGCATGATCGATGTGTTTGACATGTCTTACCCCCTTCAAAAGGTTTGTAAGTATCATTCCTTTCACCCCTTGAACTCAGTATAACTTTTTTCCATATGCTAACACGTCTTTCTACCTACCACAGGGCAGGTAGCTTTAATCACGGAACCAAGAATAACTCGTATTATAACTCGTCTCCGAGCCAGAATGGAGCAAGAGGAGTTGGGATCTCGCGTGAATAGTTTGGAAGGTCAGATGGCGTCAATGGCCACCATGCTAGCAGAAATGAAAGCCATGATGGTGGCTGCACAAGAAAGAAATCATGACCTCAGCCAGGATGCTCCGCCCGCACCCCCCAATGCTTCGAATGTGGCGCGAACTCGGGAAGAGAATGTGGCCGAGAATGTTAATCGAGTGTTAGCAGCTGATGCACTACCGAAGGCCGTGTCTGCAGTCATCGACCTAGAAAAAGACAAAAAGGAGAAACCCCCAGGCAAAATCGAAGAAGGCGCAAAGAGGCTAGCGAAGATAGAGGAATGCCTAAGCAGCCAAGGGTATGAGCTGGCTCGATTTGACAAGATATCACCATTTGCAAAAATTGAAGCGCCGTTAGACTATAAAGAACCCGATTTCGTCAGAAAATACAACGGGACGAGCTGCCCCCGAGCCCACTTAAAATATTACCTACGCAAAATGGCACTTTTTTCTGACTACGTTCCATTGCTGATGAACACGTTTCAAGAGAGTCTGGCGGGTGCTGCTCTGGCTTGGTTCATCGAATTAGATTTGGAGGACTATGATGGATGGGAAGACCTAGCGGAGGACTTTTTACATCAATATAAGTTCAATACTGCTACAGCCCCTTCCAGAGAAGAATTGCTGAGGACCACTAAAGGGAGGAATGAGGCAATCCGTGCCTACGCTCAAAGATGGCGGGCCTTAGCAACACAAGTCAAACCGTCCATTCCAGAGGACGAGCTGGTCGACCTTTTCTTGAGAGCGTTGCCTTACGAGTATTTCGATAGGCTGAACACATCTGGTTGTCAAACATTTGTACACCTCATAAAAATCGCAGAAAGGCTAGAATGGGCGATGAGGGAAAGGAAAGCACCAGAAATCGCAACAAGACGCCAATATCCGGCCCGAAGGGAGAAGGAGGCTGAAGTTGATGTGGCCTTCGTACCAAACCCACCCAACCCTAAGCAGTTCTCCAATTCAAGTACGGTGCAAGGAAACTCGTCGATGTCGGTACAGAAACCATATGAACTAAGGAGGAAGTTGCCTCCCAAGCAGTTCACCCCCCTGCCAAGGCCGTTATCGAAATTACTTCCTATGTTACTAGAGGAGCACTTAGTGGCTAAGGAGCCTCCAAGGCCGAATCCGGTGAAATTTAACGGGTACGATGAAAGCCAGTCATGTGTCTATCACATGGGAGAGAAGGGCCATAACGTAGACAATTGCATTGTTTTGAAGCACAAGGTGCAAGCCCTTATCGATAATTGCATCCTTGAATTCGACAAAACAGAGCCGAACGTGCAAAATAATCCACTTCCTGATCACCAAACCGTGGGGGTGATCTTCGACAACAAGTTCGACCGGTTCTTCTCTGAGGATTCCAAATGGTCGAAGGACGAGGGGATAGAAACGACATCGGAGGAACTTGATTTGACCAGCTTGTCTTTGGGAGATTTTGTCAAATCACTCGACGGCGACGCTCCTACCATGGAGTAAAGAGATATCTGTCTCTCTTCGACGCATCTAAATCCACATTAGGTGCCTCGGGCTTTTTCTTATGTGTTGTATTGTAATATAAGTATACTAAAAAAACAAAAAAAAACCAAAAAAAAAAACCAAAAAAATCATCAAAAATCAAAAATAAAAAAAAAGGGACGTGTGGGAGCCACAAATCGGTCAATGACGAAAAAAAAAAAAAAAACTGAGACCTGATTTCCCACATGTCTCCTGGTTTGCAAAGTTTTGGGATGCGAGGATGCCCAATGATATGAGGGCTAGCTCCCATCCTACCCTTTCAATTTTTCTTAAGACGTCTCCCAAAGAAGTTTATCATTACATGAACTTTCTCTATTTTATAACCGTCTTTGTGACACTTCAAGCATGCCATTCCAAGCATACATAGCAGTTGTTAAATAACTCAGGTTCCCGAGGTGGAGCTTCCCTCCTAAATGGGGAATAAAACGATGCGGAGCCATCCATTCCAGCAACGATCAAAAGCAGGGGAATCAGATGGCAGTGCTTCCAAATGACGAAACAAGGAGTACCCCTTTTCATAACATGAGTCTGACTTAATGTTTTCAAGAGCATTCTAATGGCTCAATTTGTGAACAAAATCTTTGAGAAAACCTGAAAAAGTTTCTCATCACCTGAAAATCTCTGTGAAAAGAATGTTTGAAAAGAAAATCTTAAGTTTTATCAATACCTTCTTTGAATAGAATGAAAAGCACGAATTCATAGATGACCAGGATTGGCAAAACTCGTGGGAGCAAGTCTCTCCCTTTTCTCCGAGAAGCCCAGCCAGGGGCAAACTCTCATGATCCCCCCTAAAAGTGCAACAGACCAGGGTCATCAAATCCAGAGAGGACAAACAGCGAAACCGGCCTCACCGGGGCAAATTGCTCGAAAAGCACGAAAAGACGAAACTTCAGAGGGAGTACCTCTTTTCAGAAATTCCAAATGAAGTCAGATAAAAACCCACGTCTATTTCTTCACACGCAGGTGCGTGGACTCCTTCAGATGGGATTAGAAATCTCCAACAAAAGCGGAAAGCGTTAAGACATGACTAGGGCATGCGAATCAATTTTGCCCTGGGCAAAGAAAGACGTTTCTTCTCTGGCAAAATCCGTAGACGCAATGACAGAGTTATCTGCATCAGAAATAAACCCCAGGATACAAACCTAGAGGCGGTAACTTTGTATCGTTCCAATTTGATCTCCATAAATCCCATGCTTAACAGGAAGTCGTTGGCGCCAAAAGCCACAAAAGAAAAGAACTCGCCAATGAGGAGGCGAATAAAATTATTAACCTTGGGAGTCAGCACTCCAAGGAAGGGTCTTTGATCAAGTGGAGGAACTATGAAGAGTGACGCTGGAATGCGCCCAAAAACACAAATGGATTTCCTCTGGGGCAAATCCTCGAGAATGATTCATCGCCAACCAAACGGAGGAATCGTGGCCACAATATAGATGGCCAATTTCTGTAAGCCGCGCGTTTGTGTTCAAATGAAAACACCAAACAAGAACAAGGCGGTATCGTTCCAATTTGTCTTGAATTTTGGAACGCAAACTGACACTTATTGTTTGTTTTTGACAGGGGAGTCGCCTTGGAGACTGTCGCGACCCTCTCGAGGTTGCATGTGGGCTCTCGAGGGCTAATGGGCCGTCCAGTCTGGTCGGACGCGGGCCTCTCCCAAGGCCCGTTACCCAAATCGCAACGGAGGTATGCGTAGTCGACCTTCAGTGTGGTTTGGTGACATGTGCTAAGTGTGCATGCCATGGAGTCGCCACCAATCATTTTTTGGAGGGTATGATTGGACCACCCTATTGAATAGTCGGGAGTTTCTATTCAATCCTGCGATAACCAGAGAAATGGGTTCGGGGACTTAGTTACGTCAACTGTCAGAGTTGACGCCCTTTCGGTACCTAAGTTGACTGAATTTTCTTACCTAAGATTTCATGCAGATGAGTGGAGTACGAATCCTAAATCTAGGAATTCATGCAAATAGGAATGACTATCCTAGCAATCACAATCAATAATAAAATGCGCAAATCAATAAATCCAAATATGTAAAATAATCACATCAAATCAACATGACACTCCTAATAATGCTCTATTAGCCTAAATAAGTATCAATCAAGCTTAGGAATGATTTAGACATGATTTTACCCATCAGGGGTAAAGTCGTAATTTTGAGACAAAAGGGACGATTTGCCTAAAAAGGGAAAAATCGTCATTTCGGAATGAATCCGGAGTAAAACAATGTCAAAAATAGGTTTGGTCACTCAATTGACCCATTTCCTATCTTTTTTTTTGCAATTTTCATGATTTTCTGGAATTTTAGAAACCGATTTACCATTCGAAGGGGTAAAATCGTCATTTTCTAAAAATGGGAATGAAATGTGGAAATCTTAGACATAAGGTTTAGCCACCTATCTGGCCCATCACCAAATTCTAAGCAATTTCCACAATTCATCGGAATATCAAAGACGATTTACCCTTTGAGGGGTAAAATCGCCATTTTGGATTAAATGGGAGAAAATCCAAAAAAATGGAAACAAATCAATTTTTTTGTCATTTTCAGCCTTCAAAAATTTTTAGAATTTTTTTTAGGAATTTTCTGCAATTTTTCTCAATTTTTTTTTGAATTTTTCCTTAATAATTCATTTTTTTGGAAATTTTTTTTATTCTGAAAATCACCTAATCACGACACGTGGCTCATCTGCAGACGTCCGATCTAGCATTTTTTTGTTTTTGTTTTTATAGGACGCAACATAATGCAAAAAATAAAGAAGATATTAAGTCATTATACAACATAAACATAAGCAAAGGAGATGGGATCCGGTGAATTTTACGACGTCGGAGTCCGTCGGTGCTCGTGCAACAATGTGTGGGGGGTATAAACCACCAGCAGGAGGCTCGGCCTTCCGATTCTGGGGTAGCACAATATAATTTACAGAAAATAAATAAATAAAACACCTTGGACGCCAATAGGAGGCTTAGCCTTCCGATTCTGGGTCTTTTATGCGAAATATAGAAATGCTATGACATAAAGTAAATACACAACAAATATTTAGACACCAACAGGAGGCTCGGCCTTCCGATTCTGGGTCTTTTATGCGAAATATAGAAATGCTATGACATAAAGTAAATACACAGCAAATATCTAGACACCAACAGGAGGCTCGGCCTTCCGATTCTGGGTCTTTTATGCGAAATATAGAAATGCTATGACATAAAGTAAATACACAACAAATATTTAGACACCAACAGGAGGCTCGGCCTTCCGATTCTGGGTCTAATAGGTAAAATGTAAGGAGTGAGAGGTGGTCTTACCAAGATTGAACCCAAAACAAGCTCGGAAATCCAATTTGGCCCTCGCGGACTCAAGTCTGATCAGTCTGACCTTTGCTCCTTCAAACAGCTCTACGGGACAAATGGCTCGGCCAAATTGGACTCACGATATGTCATTAGAACGGAAAGAGAATAAGCTTTCTAACAGTATATGGCTCGTTCCCATACGGTTCATAACGAAAGAGTTATGGCCGAAAAACCGGACAGTTTTCAATCGCCCAATGACCAGAATCTGTCCCAGAAAACTCCTTCAATTCAACCATTAAAACCCATCCAAAACTCAACTAGACTACAATCTCAGCTTGCTAGATTCCTAATTTAGGTGCTAGAGACATCTTATCGAATATTGGAAGCAAGGCAAGCCCTTGAATCACTCACAATGTTCACGGCACCACCTTGACAGAACCGGTTCAGATTTTTCGAACAAAACAATAAGGGATCAGCCCTTAAATCCAAATATAATCCATCTTCAAACCATAAAACACAATAATATATGTCTTAACAAGGAGTGAGAGGTGGTCTTACCAAGATTGAACCCAAAACAAACCCGAAAATCCAATTTGGCACCCGCGGACTCAAGTCTGATCAGTCTGACCTTTGCTCCTTCAAACAGCTCTACGGGACGAACGGCTGGTCCAAATTGGGCTCACGATATTTCATTAGAACGGCAAGAGAATAAGCTTTCCAATGGTATATGGCTCGTTCACATACGATGTCTAACGAAAGAGGTATGGCCGAAAAACCGGACGGTTTTTGATCTGGGCGGCGAGCTGAGCGAGAGGGAAAAAAACGAAAATGAAAGAGAGAGAGTTGAGGGAGAAGAAGAGTCGGGAGATGATGAGGGGGAGGAGATAAATAGGCAGCGGGAAGGAGAGAGGGAGTGGGGAGAGAGAGAGAGAGAGAAAGAAGAAAAAAAAATATAATAATAATAAAATAATAAAATAATAAAATAATAAAAGTAAAAATAAAATAAAATAACAAAAAGAGAAGACAAAATCATTAGTCCCCTTTTCCTTTTAAATGATGATGTTTCCCTCCTTTTCCTTTTAATCATTACTAATATTTTTGTCAAATTCAATTTTATGGTGATCAGAGAACACCTGAAATCAAACCTGAATTTTACTATTTATGAGGTTAGAAAATAGATAAAATAAAAATAAAAATACCGACTATTTTTATATATCTTTGTGACCTCAAATATTATTTTTCTTGATTTTCTTGATTTTCTTTTTCTTTTTTTTCTTTTTTTTTGTATTTTTCGAAAATATATATAAAAAAATGAAAATTATGAAAATTATTTTTTTGGTCAAAATGGTTCATTTAGCTTGGCTAAGGTCACCAAAATTGATTTTTCAATTTTTTCAACTTTTTATGGATTTTCTATGAATTTTCAAAATAAAAATAAAAATAAAAATAAAAATAAATAAAAAAAAGTTGATCAAAATTTAGGTGTCAACAGCTGCCCCTCTTTGAGAGGAATCTCGTTAGAGGTTTCTCTCAAAGATAAGGTAACACCTGAGTCCTGATCGACTCGACTCGGGAAACTAAAGGAAAAGGAGTCATGACATCCAATTTTCATGCTTGTCCATGTATGCTCTTTCTTGAAGGGGGAAACATTCATTTGACATGAGAGAGTCAGATAATAGAGAGACATACCTGCCACTTACCTGTTCGATGTTTGTACGATTTTCGAGGTGTTTGATGGATTCAAGAGAATTTCTAGGAACTCGTTACTAGAGTATCCTAGAGAGGTTAAGCCCTGACCCGTATGGTAGGTCAAACCATAATGGGATTCCTAACTGATAGGAATCTAAGGAAGACGCGTCCCATTTGAGATTTGCCAATGATTTTGATCCGTATGGTGGATTGGACCATTGAGTTGACCATTTAAGTGATTTTCACTATTGGATTGACCCTTCATGCGGTTTCTACCTTTGATTGACCCTTCAGGCGGTTTCTACCATTATTTTGACCCTTCAGGCGGTTTCTACCTTTGGTTTGACCCTTCAGGCGGTTTCTACCTTTAGTCGACCCTTCAGGCGGTTTCTACCTTTGTTTGACCCTTTAGGCGGTATCTACCTTGAATTGACCCTTCAGGCGGTTTCTACCATTGTTTGACCCTTTAGGCGGTTTCTACCTTTGACTGACCCTTCAGGCGGTATCTACCTTAAGTTGACCCTTCAGGCGGTTTCTACCTTTAGTTGACCCTTCAGGCGGTATCTACCTTGAATCGACCCTTCAGGCGGTTTCTACCTTGTGTTGACCCTTCAGGCGGTATCTACCTTGGTTTTGCTTTGAAAAGGGGTCTCATGACGAGGGTTCTCCACGTCCAATGAGACTGCCTGGTTTTTGAAAAGGGGTCTCATGACAAGGGTTCTCCACGTCCGATGAGACTGCCTGATTTTTGAAAATGGGTCTCATGACGAGGGTTCTCCACGTCCGATGAGACTGCCTGATTTTTTTTAAAATGGGTCTCATGACAAGGGTTCTCCACGTCCGATGAGACTGCCTGATTTTTTAAAATGGGTCTCATGACGAGGGTTCTCCACGTCCGATGAGACTGCCTGATTTTTGAAAATGGGTCTCATGACGAGGGTTCTCCACGTCCGATGAGACTGTTTCTTTTTTAAAATGGGTCTCATGACGAGGGTTCTCCACGTCCGATGAGACTGCCTGATTTTTGAAAATGGGTCTCATGACGAGGGTTCTCCACGTCCGATGAGACTGTTTCTTTTAAAATGGTTTTTCTTCCCCTTTTTTTTAGAGATCCCGAAGTTTGTCGGGAATTCAGTTTTCAAGCAGTGAAAGATTTTATTTTGACAAAGCTTCACTCGAGTTTGCTGAGCTGACATTCTGAGAGCTGGGTTCTCCAGGTATCCTGCAGAAAGTTCAAACCTGAAAGATTTTTCTTCACCAAGAAAATGTTAATAATCTTTGGGAAGACAATAATTGTCCAATTGACAAAATTTTATGACTTAAGTTTTAGTCATGAAATGTGCATTTTGATGCTGGAGGTTATCCAAAGCATTCTTACAACATGCAAATGTGATCACAAATTCCTTCCATGGAAAATTCGGATCAACAGTTTGAAAATTCCAAAAAGAGTTTGTTCAAAACATCAATTGGAATATTTCTCGACAAGGAGGCCATCTCATCTGTTTTGAGGTAATGATTTTTATAGGGGATGTACTCAATTCCCTACTGACCTGTGCCTAGGTTTTAGGCTCATTCGCAGCGCATACATTTTGATCGGTCGGGAGGTCTTCCACGGGACCGTAATGTTGGGCTTGGATATTGGTTTTCAAAGGGGGGGCTCACTTTTGAGTCGGGGCCATTGAATGAAAGTCTTCACCATCTGCTCCGGGTTTACAAGTCAAGAACCCTGCAAAATGAGAAAGAAATAGTCTTGCTCGTACTTCTTCGAGCTAAGCAATATGTTAACCCAAGTGTCTTAGTCAGAGAAGACTGTTTCAGGGTTGTGACATTGGTAGGATTGGGGACCGAAAAAGGCTTGTTTTTGGCCTAGAAATTACGAAGGGTTTGACATTGGTGATCATTGCAAATTTATCACCTGTCTTTTCCATTCTGCATCTTCAATTTTTGAGGCGTGCAACCGCTTTTGAGGTGTGCACAAACTCTTTAGAGAGCGTCTCTTGTTGCGTTCAGAGAGCGACTCTCTCTATGTCTTTGTTCTGCGCTTGGCACCATTTGGGGAGCAGCCCTTTTGGATTTGGCTCCTTCAGGGATTTCTTCTTTTCCCATCCGGCTTCATTGTGGATCAATCAAACAACTTACACGAGCATCGGCCCTGCTTTTACCAGGCACTTTGCTTTTTCTTGATGCCGGGGATTTTTATCTTTTGTCGAAATCCCGCCTTTTCTTTTCCTTTGGAACTACGATGTTCAGAAAATTGTGCTAGATATACACCTTGAATCATAGCACACTTGAACGCCGATATGAAATCTTTCTATAAATCCCATCTCTTGGATTCTTCCGTTCTTGGAGTGATGCAGTTTCCATCTTGAAACATGCCATGATCACCAACATGGGTTTATGAAATGAATTTGCAGGCTCAACTTGGCTGTGCAAAGGATATGGTGTGTGGGATAGAGAAATGAATGCTTCTCGTCATCCTATGGCACTTGGATTACCATATAAACTACACACAAAGATTAATGTTAGTCCGAGCAAGAAAATTTCTAACCATTTTCTCCTGATGCTGCTGGACTCACCTCCATTTTGCCCCGACGTGGGGTGGTTCTTGCCAGGGTTGAGAATGAAAACCGCCGTTCGAATGGGTTGGCAATGGTCACCTGTAGTGTTTGGGGATATGAAACGAATGCCTCCGTCATCCCAATCTATGTAATTGCTGCGAATAATCCCTACTTCCGTAGGTCCAGATTTTACTATCTGATCCGCTCCATTTCTCTCTCAAGTGTGTATAGGACGTGTTTGGATTAGGCTTTGCCTCTCGTCTTTTGAGAAAACGTCCTTTTGAAAGTTTTGAACTTTTGATTGGAAAAAATCTCTTTCATTTTCTCCAAAAATTTTACCCGTCAAGGGGATTTTACGATGCACCATGCATGTTCTTATCCATGTTCAGACAACCTCCTGTCTTAAAACATGAATGCCAATGAGGTTTGAATTCTATGTCTTTTCTAGACATTAGATTCTGAAAGCTTTTCTTTTTTATTTAACATCTTCAATGGATTGGGGAAAGGGATACTTACCTGCCCCCCGCGGCTGGAGATCCCTGAAAATGCAGAGAAAACATGTTATTGTACGTTCACGAATTTTTCAAAAATTTAGAACGATACATCCTACCCTCGATCGTGTACTCCAACGGGTAATTCATGGGGTGTGAAAACCTGTTTCACCTTGATGGCGATCCCCTGTCAAAGACAGGAATTAGTTGTCAGTTTGCGTTCCAAAATTCAAGGCAAATTGGAACGATACAGCCTTGTTCTTGCTTTGTGTTTCCATTTGAACACAAACTCGCGGCTTGCAGGATTTGGCCCTCTATCTTGTGGTCTTGATCCCTCCGTTTGGTTGGCGATGAATCATTCTCAAGGATTTGCCCCAGAGGAGATCCATTTGTGTTTTTGGGCGCATTCCAGCGCCATTCTTCAAGGTTCCTTTTATTCAAGGAAAAAAGAAAATTTTTATCAAAATGCATGTCAAAGCATGGGACGTAGGAGCGATACTTTTTACCCTCCACTAGGTCTTATAATCAAAGACCATTTCTTGGAGTGCTGAGTCAATAGCTTTATTCGCCTCCTCGTTGGCGAGTTCTTTTCTTTTGAGGCTTTCGGTGCCAACGACTCCCTGTTAAATGAGTAAAAACTCATGTTAGGCATGTGGTCTTCGAAGACCAAAATGGAACGATACAAGGTTACCGTTCACCCATATTCGTATCTTGGGTTTAATTCTGATGCGGACGACTCTACAGTTGCGTCCATTGATTTTGCCAGAGAAGAAACGTTATTCTTTGTCCGGCGCACAAATGATTCGCTTGCCCCAGTTGGGCGTGATTTGTCGTAGCTAGGTGACGCTTGCCCCAGCTAACTCCCTTTTGCATTTTGTTGCATTGACGCATTCAGGCTATTTGACATCCGCAAAAATGGGTTTACTCGTGATTGAGTACTTCAACAACCTGCGCGATGAAAGGAGTGAAAGAGTCAATCACCGCGTAAGGAGCTTTAATTGAAACGATTACGGATTTACTATCCCCGCTCTGGTCACTTCTGGCATCCAAGATGCTGGAAATTTTTCAATGGGCCCGTTCATTCTCGTCATCACCTGCAAGAATGAGGAACCATATCAACTCGTGAACCAGTCAATCCGATTTGGAACTGATACAACTTTTTCGATTTAGGGAGAGCCAATCCTAATTAGGTTGCTCCCTCTTCATAATTTGATTCAATTTGTCATTGCAATCACAATGGGTGACATCTGCTGAAGGCACATTTCTTTTCGTCTTATAGGGAAAATAAATTTTCCTTCGTTTGTCTTTGACCATCCTATCCTGTAGACAAAAGACATAAAGGTCCCCGTCAGGTATAATATTCGAAGGGCTTATTGGAACGATTACAGTTTCACCATCGTTCCATGATCATCTTGCATGTGATCGGATGAGGACATTTTTGACAAATGTATGCCATGTAAAACATGTCCCTCGTGTCTATCCACAAATGGATTTTCCTTCTGTACCTGTTTTTCACCTGAGAGGAAAAGATAGGAAATATTATGCCGGTATCTGATTGAAAATCAATTAGGAACGACACGTCTTTACACTTGACCCGGCTGCCCCGGTCAAAAGGCATTTGCCCTCATCAGTTGACTCTCCAGGGTGGTCCAGCGCTTTTCCATGCCATCCTGGTTCGTTAAACTCGCGACTGATTCTTCACACAAGTCTTTGGATTTTGATTCATAAGCGGCGCTGAATGACCTTTTGGTTTCGAGGTGTACCAATCATTCACATACATGCGCATGAGACCAGTGAGGTTTGACTTCTAAGAATCAAAATAGGGTTTGGAACCTAAGGCCAAGGCTCCCACTTCGAGTTCTAGAAAGGGTAGATTCCATTGCACAACTATCGTTGCATTGTGACCCAATCCATAGTTCGAAATGAGCAGAATTAAAAATGGATTACCCCGTGTTTTTCCTCACGGAGATTCCATTTTCAATTCCTTCTATTATTTTCCTAAAGAGGGCGCCCGAGGTTTTAGGCGCGGCTGTGTGTGTTCATTGTGTCGTGCTAAAGCAATAAACATGCATTTCATTTAGCAAACACCGCTTCAATATAAACATCCACACAATCATACATCCTAAACTCCTACCTGCATAAGACAGAGTTAATGAACACTTCACCCCTTATTTCTCCAATCTGCAAAAACATTTAACACCTCAAGGGTTAAAGTACGTACCTCAACTTGAAGAGCATCTGCATAAAACATGTCAGAAAAATCAATCAACTTTTTAATCGGCTCAAGTTCTCTAAGTCCCCAGCGGAGTCGCCAGTCTGTCGCGACCCTCTCGAGGTTGCATGTGGGCTCTCGAGGGCTAATGGGCCGTCCAGTCTGGTCGGACGCGGGCCTCTCCCAAGGCCCGTTACCCAAATCGCAACGGAGGTATGCGTAGTCGACCTTCAGTGTGGTTTGGTGACATGTGCTAAGTGTGCATGCCATGGAGTCGCCACCAATCATTTTTTGGAGGGTATGATTGGACCACCCTATTGAATAGTCGGGAGTTTCTATTCAATTCTGCGATAACCAGAGAAATGGGTTCGGGGACTTAGTTACGTCAACTGTCAGAGTTGACGCCCTTTCGGTACCTAAGTTGACTGAATTTTCTTACCTAAGATTTCATGCAGATGAGTGGAGTACGAATCCTAAATCTAGGAATTCATGCAAATAGGAATGACTATCCTAGCAATCACAATCAATAATAAAATGCGCAAATCAATGAATCCAAATATGTAAAATAATCACATCAAATCAACATGACACTCCTAATAAGGCTCTATTAGCCTAAATAAGTATCAATCAAGCTTAGGAATGATTTAGACATGATTTTACCCATCAGGGGTAAAGTCGTAATTTTGAGACAAAAGGGACGATTTGCCTAAAAAGGGAAAAATCGTCATTTCGGAATGAATCCGGAGTAAAACAATGTCAAAAATAGGTTTGGTCACTCAATTGACCCATTTCCTATCTTTTTTTTTGCAATTTTCATGATTTTCTGGAATTTTAGAAACCGATTTACCATTCGAAGGGGTAAAATCGTCATTTTCTAAAAATGGGAATGAAATGTGGAAATCTTAGACATAAGGTTTAGCCACCTATCTGGCCCATCACCAAATTCTAAGCAATTTCCACAATTCATCGGAATATCAAAGACGATTTACCCTTTGAGGGGTAAAATCGCCATTTTGGATTAAATGGGAGAAAATCCAAAAAAATGGAAACAAATCAATTTTTTTGTCATTTTCAGCCTTCAAAAATTTTTAGAATTTTTTTTAGGAATTTTCTGCAATTTTTCTCAATTTTTTTTTGAATTTTTCCTTAATAATTCATTTTTTTGGAAATTTTTTTTATTCTGAAAATCACCTAATCACGACACGTGGCTCATCTGCAGACGTCCGATCTAGCATTTTTTTGTTTTTGTTTTTATAGGACGCAACATAATGCAAAAAATAAAGAAGATATTAAGTCATTATACAACATAAACATAAGCAAAGGAGATGGGATCCGGTGAATTTTACGACGTCGGAGTCCGTCGGTGCTCGTGCAACAATGTGTGGGGGGTATAAACCACCAGCAGGAGGCTCGGCCTTCCGATTCTGGGTCTAATAGGTAAAATGTAAGGAGTGAGAGGTGGTCTTACCAAGATTGAACCCAAAACAAGCTCGGAAATCCAATTTGGCCCTCGCGGACTCAAGTCTGATCAGTCTGACCTTTGCTCCTTCAAACAGCTCTACGGGACAAATGGCTCGGCCAAATTGGACTCACGATATGTCATTAGAACGGCAAGAGAATAAGATTTCTAACAGTATATGGCTCGTTCCCATACGGTTCATAACGAAAGAGTTATGGCCGAAAAACCGGACGGTTTTCAATCGCCCAATGACCAGAATCTGTCCCAGAAAACTCCTTCAATTCAACCATTAAAACCCATCCAAAACTCAACTAGACTACAATATCAGCTTGCTAGATTCCTAATTTAGGTGCTAGAGACATCTTATCGAATATTGGAAGCAAGGCAAGCCCTTGAATCACTCACAATGTTCACGGCACCACCTTGACAGAACCGGTTCAGATTTTTCGAACAAAACAATAAGGGATCAGCCCTTAAATCCAAATATAATCCATCTTCAAACCATAAAACACAATAATATATGTCTTAACAAGGAGTGAGAGGTGGTCTTACCAAGATTGAACCCAAAACAAACCCGAAAATCCAATTTGGCACCCGCGGACTCAAGTCTGATCAGTCTGACCTTTGCTCCTTCAAACAGCTCTACGGGACGAACGGCTGGTCCAAATTGGGGTCACGATATTTCATTAGAACGGCAAGAGAATAAGCTTTCCAATGGTATATGGCTCGTTCGCATACGATGTCTAACGAAAGAGTTATGGCCGAAAAACCGGACGGTTTTTGATCTGGGCGGCGAGCTGAGCGAGAGGGAAAAAAACGAAAATGAAAGAGAGAGAGTTGAGGGAGAAGAAGAGTCGGGAGATGATGAGGGGGAGGAGATAAATAGGCAGCGGGAAGGAGAGAGGGAGTGGGGAGAGAGAGAGAGAGAGAAAGAAGAAAAAAAAATATAATAATAATAAAATAATAAAAGTAAAAATAAAATAAAATAACAAAAAGAGAAGACAAAATCATTAGTCACCTTTTCCTTTTAAATGATGATGTTTCCCTCCTTTTCCTTTTAATCATTACTAATATTTTTGTCAAATTCAATTTTATGGTGATCAGAGAACACCTGAAATCAAACCTGAATTTTACTATTTATGAGGTTAGAAAATAGATAAAATAAAAATAAAAATACCGACTATTTTTATATATCTTTGTGACCTCAAATATTATTTTTCTTGATTTTCTTGATTTTCTTTTTCTTTTTTTTCTTTTTTTTTGTATTTTTCGAAAATATATATAAAAAAATGAAAATTATGAAAATTATTTTTTTGGTCAAAATGGTTCATTTAGCTTGGCTAAGGTCACCAAAATTGATTTTTCAATTTTTTCAACTTTTTATGGATTTTCTATGAATTTTCAAAATAAAAATAAAAATAAAAATAAAAATAAATAAAAAAAAGTTGATCAAAATTTAGGTGTCAACAGCTGCCCCTCTTTGAGAGGAATCTCGTTAGAGGTTTCTCTCAAAGATAAGGTGACACCTGAGTCCTGATCGACTCGACTCGGGAAACTAAAGGAAAAGGAGTCATGACATCCAATTTTCATGCTTGTCCATGTATGCTCTTTCTTGAAGGGAGAAACATTCATTTGACATGAGAGAGTCAGATAATAGAGAGACATACCTGCCACTTACCTGTTCGATGTTTGTACGATTTTCGAGGTGTTTGATGGATTCAAGAGAATTTCTAGGAACTCGTTACTAGAGTATCCTAGAGAGGTTAAGCCCTGACCCGTATGGTAGGTCAAACCATAATGGGATTCCTAACTGATAGGAATCTAAGGAAGACGCGTCCCATTTGAGATTTGCCAATGATTTTGATCCGTATGGTGGATTGGACCATTGAGTTGACCATTTAAGTGATTTTCACTATTGGATTGACCCTTCATGCGGTTTCTACCTTTGATTGACCCTTCAGGCGGTTTCTACCATTATTTTGACCCTTCAGGCGGTTTCTACCTTTGGTTTGACCCTTCAGGCGGTTTCTACCTTTAGTCGACCCTTCAGGCGGTTTCTACCTTTGTTTGACCCTTTAGGCGGTATCTACCTTGAATTGACCCTTCAGGCGGTTTCTACCATTGTTTGACCCTTTAGGCGGTTTCTACCTTTGACTGACCCTTCAGGCGGTATCTACCTTAAGTTGACCCTTCAGGCGGTATCTACCTTGAATCGACCCTTCAGGCGGTTTCTACCTTGAATCGACCCTTCAGGCGGTTTCTACCTTGTGTTGACCCTTCAGGCGGTATCTACCTTGGTTTTGCTTTGAAAAGGGGTCTCATGACGAGGGTTCTCCACGTCCAATGAGACTGCCTGGTTTTTGAAAAGGGGTCTCATGACAAGGGTTCTCCACGTCCGATGAGACTGCCTGATTTTTGAAAATGGGTCTCATGACGAGGGTTCTCCACGTCCGATGAGACTGCCTGATTTTTTTTAAAATGGGTCTCATGACAAGGGTTCTCCACGTCCGATGAGACTGCCTGATTTTTTAAAATGGGTCTCATGACGAGGGTTCTCCACGTCCGATGAGACTGCCTGATTTTTGAAAATGGGTCTCATGACGAGGGTTCTCCACGTCCGATGAGACTGTTTCTTTTAAAATGGTTTTTCTTCCCCTTTTTTTTAGAGATCCCGAAGTTTGTCGGGAATTCAGTTTTCAAGCAGTGAAAGATTTTATTTTGACAAAGCTTCACTCGAGTTTGCTGAGCCGACATTCTGAGAGCTGGGTTCTCCAGGTATCCTGCAGAAAGTTCAAACCTGAAAGATTTTTCTTCACCAAGAAAATGTTAATAATCTTTGGGAAGACAATAATTGTCCAATTGACAAAATTTTATGACTTAAGTTTTAGTCATGAAATGTGCATTTTGATGCTGGAGGTTATCCAAAGCATTCTTACAACATGCAAATGTGATCACAAATTCCTTGCATGGAAAATTCGGATCAACAGTTTGAAAATTCCAAAAAGAGTTTGTTCAAAACATCAATTGGAATATTTCTCGACAAGGAGGCCATCTCATCTGTTTTGAGGTAATGATTTTTATAGGGGATGTACTCAATTCCCTACTGACCTGTGCCTAGGTTTTAGGCTCATTCGCAGCGCATACATTTTGATCGGTCGGGAGGTCTTCCACGGGACCGTAATGTTGGGCTTGGATATTGGTTTTCAAAGGGGGGGCTCACTTTTGAGTCGGGGCCATTGAATGAAAGTCTTCACCATCTGCTCCGGGTTTACAAGTCAAGAACCCTGCAAAATGAGAAAGAAATAGTCTTGCTCGTACTTCTTCGAGCTAAGCAATATGTTAACCCAAGTGTCTTAGTCAGAGAAGACTGTTTCAGGGTTGTGACATTGGTAGGATTGGGGACCGAAAAAGGCTTGTTTTTGGCCTAGAAATTACGAAGGGTTTGACATTGGTGATCATTGCAAATTTATCACCTGTCTTTTCCATTCTGCATCTTCAATTTTTGAGGCGTGCAACCGCTTTTGAGGTGTGCACAAACTCTTTAGAGAGCGTCTCTTGTTGCGTTCAGAGAGCGACTCTCTCTATGTCTTTGTTCTGCGCTTGGCACCATTTGGGGAGCAGCCCTTTTGGATTTGGCTCCTTCAGGGATTTCTTCTTTTCCCATCCGGCTTCATTGTGGATCAATCAAACAACTTACACGAGCATCGGCCCTGCTTTTACCAGGCACTTTGCTTTTTCTTGATGCCGGGGATTTTTATCTTTTGTCGAAATCCCGCCTTTTCTTTTCCTTTGGAACTACGATGTTCAGAAAATTGTGCTAGATATACACCTTGAATCATAGCACACTTGAACGCCGATATGAAATCTTTCTATAAATCCCATCTCTTGGATTCTTCCGTTCTTGGAGTGATGCAGTTTCCATCTTGAAACATGCCATGATCACCAACATGGGTTTATGAAATGAATTTGCAGGCTCAACTTGGCTGTGCAAAGGATATGGTGTGTGGGATAGAGAAATGAATGCTTCTCGTCATCCTATGGCACTTGGATTACCATATAAACTACACACAAAGATTAATGTTAGTCCGAGCAAGAAAATTTCTAACCATTTTCTCCTGATGCTGCTGGACTCACCTCCATTTTGCCCCGACGTGGGGTGGTTCTTGCCAGGGTTGAGAATGAAAACCGCCGTTCGAATGGGTTGGCAATGGTCACCTGTAGTGTTTGGGGATATGAAACGAATGCCTCCGTCATCCCAATCTATGTAATTGCTGCGAATAATCCCTACTTCCGTAGGTCCAGATTTTACTATCTGATCCGCTCCATTTCTCTCTCAAGTGTGTATAGGACGTGTTTGGATTAGGCTTTGCCTCTCGTCTTTTGAGAAAACGTCCTTTTGAAAGTTTTGAACTTTTGATTGGAAAAAATCTCTTTCATTTTCTCCAAAAATTTTACCCGTCAAGGGGATTTTACGATGCACCATGCATGTTCTTATCCATGTTCAGACAACCTCCTGTCTTAAAACATGAATGCCAATGAGGTTTGAATTCTATGTCTTTTCTAGACATTAGATTCTGAAAGCTTTTCTTTTTTATTTAACATCTTCAATGGATTGGGGAAAGGGATACTTACCTGCCCCCCGCGGCTGGAGATCCCTGAAAATGCAGAGAAAACATGTTATTGTACGTTCACGAATTTTTCAAAAATTTAGAACGATACATCCTACCCTCGATCGTGTACTCCAACGGGTAATTCATGGGGTGTGAAAACCTGTTTCACCTTGATGGCGATCCCCTGTCAAAGACAGGAATTAGTTGTCAGTTTGCGTTCCAAAATTCAAGGCAAATTGGAACGATACAGCCTTGTTCTTGCTTTGTGTTTCCATTTGAACACAAACTCGCGGCTTGCAGGATTTGGCCCTCTATCTTGTGGTCTTGATCCCTCCGTTTGGTTGGCGATGAATCATTCTCAAGGATTTGCCCCAGAGGAGATCCATTTGTGTTTTTGGGCGCATTCCAGCGCCATTCTTCAAGGTTCCTTTTATTCAAGGAAAAAAGAAAATTTTTATCAAAATGCATGTCAAAGCATGGGACGTAGGAGCGATACTTTTTACCCTCCACTAGGTCTTATAATCAAAGACCATTTCTTGGAGTGCTGAGTCAATAGCTTTATTCGCCTCCTCGTTGGCGAGTTCTTTTCTTTTGAGGCTTTCGGTGCCAACGACTCCCTGTTAAATGAGTAAAAACTCATGTTAGGCATGTGGTCTTCGAAGACCAAAATGGAACGATACAAGGTTACCGTTCACCCATATTCGTATCTTGGGTTTAATTCTGATGCGGACGACTCTACAGTTGCGTCCATTGATTTTGCCAGAGAAGAAACGTTATTCTTTGTCCGGCGCACAAATGATTCGCTTGCCCCAGTTGGGCGTGATTTGTCGTAGCTAGGTGACGCTTGCCCCAGCTAACTCCCTTTTGCATTTTGTTGCATTGACGCATTCAGGCTATTTGACATCCGCAAAAATGGGTTTACTCGTGATTGAGTACTTCAACAACCTGCGCGATGAAAGGAGTGAAAGAGTCAATCACCGCGTAAGGAGCTTTAATTGAAACGATTACGGATTTACTATCCCCGCTCTGGTCACTTCTGGCATCCAAGATGCTGGAAATTTTTCAATGGGCCCGTTCATTCTCGTCATCACCTGCAAGAATGAGGAACCATATCAACTCGTGAACCAGTCAATCCGATTTGGAACTGATACAACTTTTTCGATTTAGGGAGAGCCAATCCTAATTAGGTTGCTCCCTCTTCATAATTTGATTCAATTTGTCATTGCAATCACAATGGGTGACATCTGCTGAAGGCACATTTCTTTTCGTCTTATAGGGAAAATAAATTTTCCTTCGTTTGTCTTTGACCATCCTATCCTGTAGACAAAAGACATAAAGGTCCCCGTCAGGTATAATATTCGAAGGGCTTATTGGAACGATTACAGTTTCACCATCGTTCCATGATCATCTTGCATGTGATCGGATGAGGACATTTTTGACAAATGTATGCCATGTAAAACATGTCCCTCGTGTCTATCCACAAATGGATTTTCCTTCTGTACCTGTTTTTCACCTGAGAGGAAAAGATAGGAAATATTATGCCGGTATCTGATTGAAAATCAATTAGGAACGACACGTCTTTACACTTGACCCGGCTGCCCCGGTCAAAAGGCATTTGCCCTCATCAGTTGACTCTCCAGGGTGGTCCAGCGCTTTTCCATGCCATCCTGGTTCGTTAAACTCGCGACTGATTCTTCACACAAGTCTTTGGATTTTGATTCATAAGCGGCGCTGAATGACCTTTTGGTTTCGAGGTGTACCAATCATTCACATACATGCGCATGAGACCAGTGAGGTTTGACTTCTAAGAATCAAAATAGGGTTTGGAACCTAAGGCCAAGGCTCCCACTTCGAGTTCTAGAAAGGGTAGATTCCATTGCACAACTATCGTTGCATTGTGACCCAATCCATAGTTCGAAATGAGCAGAATTAAAAATGGATTACCCCGTGTTTTTCCTCACGGAGATTCCATTTTCAATTCCTTCTATTATTTTCCTAAAGAGGGCGCCCGAGGTTTTAGGCGCGGCTGTGTGTGTTCATTGTGTCGTGCTAAAGCAATAAACATGCATTTCATTTAGCAAACACCGCTTCAATATAAACATCCACACAATCATACATCCTAAACTCCTACCTGCATAAGACAGAGTTAATGAACACTTCACCCCTTATTTCTCCAATCTGCAAAAACATTTAACACCTCAAGGGTTAAAGTACGTACCTCAACTTGAAGAGCATCTGCATAAAACATGTCAGAAAAATCAATCAACTTTTTAATCGGCTCAAGTTCTCTAAGTCCCCAGCGGAGTCGCCAGTCTGTCGCGACCCTCTCGAGGTTGCATGTGGGCTCTCGAGGGCTAATGGGCCGTCCAGTCTGGTCGGACGCGGGCCTCTCCCAAGGCCCGTTACCCAAATCGCAACGGAGGTATGCGTAGTCGACCTTCAGTGTGGTTTGGTGACATGTGCTAAGTGTGCATGCCATGGAGTCGCCACCAATCATTTTTTGGAGGGTATGATTGGACCACCCTATTGAATAGTCGGGAGTTTCTATTCAATTCTGCGATAACCAGAGAAATGGGTTCGGGGACTTAGTTACGTCAACTGTCAGAGTTGACGCCCTTTCGGTACCTAAGTTGACTGAATTTTCTTACCTAAGATTTCATGCAGATGAGTGGAGTACGAATCCTAAATCTAGGAATTCATGCAAATAGGAATGACTATCCTAGCAATCACAATCAATAATAAAATGCGCAAATCAATGAATCCAAATATGTAAAATAATCACATCAAATCAACATGACACTCCTAATAAGGCTCTATTAGCCTAAATAAGTATCAATCAAGCTTAGGAATGATTTAGACATGATTTTACCCATCAGGTGTAAAGTCGTAATTTTGAGACAAAAGGGACGATTTGCCTAAAAAGGGAAAAATCGTCATTTCGGAATGAATCCGGAGTAAAACAATGTCAAAAATAGGTTTGGTCACTCAATTGACCCATTTCCTATTTTTTTTTTTTTGCAATTTTCATGATTTTCTGGAATTTTAGAAACCGATTTACCATTCGAAGGGGTAAAATCGTCATTTTCTAAAAATGGGAATGAAATGTGGAAATCTTAGACATAAGGTTTAGCCACCTATCTGGCCCATCACCAAATTCTAAGCAATTTCCACAATTCATCGGAATATCAAAGACGATTTACCCTTTGAGGGGTAAAATCGCCATTTTGGATTAAATGGGAGAAAATCCAAAAAAATGGAAACAAATCAATTTTTTTGTCATTTTCAGCCTTCAAAAATTTTTAGAATTTTTTTTAGGAATTTTCTGCAATTTTTCTCAATTTTTTTTTGAATTTTTCCTTAATAATTCATTTTTTTGGAAATTTTTTTTATTCTGAAAATCACCTAATCACGACACGTGGCTCATCTGCAGACGTCCGATCTAGCATTTTTTTGTTTTTGTTTTTATAGGACGCAACATAATGCAAAAAATAAAGAAGATATTAAGTCATTATACAACATAAACATAAGCAAAGGAGATGGGATCCGGTGAATTTTACGACGTCGGAGTCCGTCGGTGCTCGTGCAACAATGTGTGGGGGGTATAAACCACCAGCAGGAGGCTCGGCCTTCCGATTCTGGGTCTAATAGGTAAAATGTAAGGAGTGAGAGGTGGTCTTACCAAGATTGAACCCAAAACAAGCTCGGAAATCCAATTTGGCCCTCGCGGACTCAAGTCTGATCAGTCTGACCTTTGCTCCTTCAAACAGTTCTACGGGACAAATGGCTCGGCCAAATTGGACTCACGATATGTCATTAGAACGGCAAGAGAATAAGCTTTCTAACAGTATATGGCTCGTTACCATACGGTTCATAACGAAAGAGTTATGGCCGAAAAACCGGACGGTTTTCAATCGCCCAATGACCAGAATCTGTCCCAGAAAACTCCTTCAATTCAACCATTAAAACCCATCCAAAACTCAACTAGACTACAATCTCAGCTTGCTAGATTCCTAATTTAGGTGCTAGAGACATCTTATCGAATATTGGAAGCAAGGCAAGCCCTTGAATCACTCACAATGTTCACGGCACCACCTTGACAGAACCGGTTCAGATTTTTCGAACAAAACAATAAGGGATCAGCCCTTAAATCCAAATATAATCCATCTTCAAACCATAAAACACAATAATATATGTCTTAACAAGGAGTGAGAGGTGGTCTTACCAAGATTGAACCCAAAACAAACCCGAAAATCCAATTTGGCACCCGCGGACTCAAGTCTGATCAGTCTGACCTTTGCTCCTTCAAACAGCTCTACGGGACGAACGGCTGGTCCAAATTGGGCTCACGATATTTCATTAGAACGGCAAGAGAATAAGCTTTCCAATGGTATATGGCTCGTTCGCATACGATGTCTAACGAAAGAGTTATGGCCGAAAAACCGGACGGTTTTTGATCTGGGCGGCGAGCTGAGCGAGAGGGAAAAAAACGAAAATGAAAGAGAGAGAGTTGAGGGAGAAGAAGAGTCGGGAGATGATGAGGGGGAGGAGATAAATAGGCAGCGGGAAGGAGAGAGGGAGTGGGGAGAGAGAGAGAGAGAGAGAGAAAGAAGAAAAAAAAATATAATAATAATAAAATAATAAAATAATAAAATAATAAAAGTAAAAATAAAATAAAATAACAAAAAGAGAAGACAAAATCATTAGTCCCCTTTTCCTTTTAAATGATGATGTTTCCCTCCTTTTCCTTTTAATCATTACTAATATTTTTGTCAAATTCAATTTTATGGTGATCAGAGAACACCTGAAATCAAACCTGAATTTTACTATTTATGAGGTTAGAAAATAGATAAAATAAAAATAAAAATACCGACTATTTTTATATATCTTTGTGACCTCAAATATTATTTTTCTTGATTTTCTTGATTTTCTTTTTCTTTTTTTTCTTTTTTTTTGTATTTTTCGAAAATATATATAAAAAAATGAAAATTATGAAAATTATTTTTTTGGTCAAAATGGTTCATTTAGCTTGGCTAAGGTCACCAAAATTGATTTTTCAATTTTTTCAACTTTTTATGGATTTTCTATGAATTTTCAAAATAAAAATAAAAATAAAAATAAAAATAAATAAAAAAAAGTTGATCAAAATTTAGGTGTCAACAGAGACGAAGAAGTTTTTACATCCCACGTACTACTTGTTAGGGTACATGACCGAGGGTAGGATGTATCGTTTCGATTTTCAAAAAAATTCGTGAATATACAATGATATGCTTCTCTTACATTTTCAGGGGTCTGCAGCCGCGACAGGTAGGTAAGTATCCCTTTCCCAGTTAGCTGGAGATAAAGAATGTTAAAATCCTTTCAGTCGTCATGAAAATTATCCAATGCATCGATGTTCATAATTTAAATCGGGAGGTTGCTCAAAGCATGAATAAAACATGCACGATACATCACAAGATCCCCTCAATGGATAAATTTTGGGAAAGAAGGGAGTGAATTTTTCCAAATATCATTATTTGTCAAATCATTCAAAAGGAAGTTTACTCAAAAGAGAGGCGAGCCTAATCCAAACATGTCCAACACACACTTGAGAGATGAGTGGAGTGGGCAGATAGCAAAATCTGGGTCTACGATGGTAGGGATCATTTGCAGCGATTACATGGGTTGGGACGACAGAGGCATTCGTTTCATATCCCCAAACACTACAGGTGACCATTGATAAACCCCTTTGAACGGCGTTTTTCATTCTTAACCCTATCAAGAACCACCCCACATCGGGGCAAAATGGAGGTGAGTCCAGTAGCATCAGGAGAAAATGGTTAGAATTTTTTTTTTTTTTTTGCTCGGACTAACATTAATCTTTGTGTGTTGTTTATATGGTAATCCAAGTGCCATAGGATGATGAGAAGCATTCATTTCTCTATCCCACACACCATATTCTTTGCATAGCCAAGTTGAGCCTGCGAATTCATTTCATAAACCCATCGGTGATCATTGCAAGTTCCAAAACAAAGGCAAATCACTTCAGGAACGGAGAAGTTCAAGACTTAGGGTTTACGAAGAAACTACTAAGTTGATACTCAAGCGTGCTAAGAGCCAAGTCATATATCTAGCACAATTGCCAAGCATCCCACTTGCGACAAGGGATTAAAGGAATCCCCAGCATCAAGAAAAAGCAAAGTGCCTGGTAAAAGCGAGGCCGATGCTCGGGTGAACAATTTGATCGATCCCTAAAGAAACCTGGTAGGGAAAAGAAGAGGGAAAAACCCCTAATGGAGTCAGATCAAGAAGACTGCTCCCCAAATGATGTCAGCCGTGGAGCAAAAACACAGAAAGAGTTGTCAACCTCTTAATACCACAAGAGACGCTCTCTAACGAGTTTGTACACACCTCAAAAACGGTTGCACGTCTCAAAAATTGAAGATACAGAATGGAAAAGACAGGTGACAAGTTTGCAATGATCACCAAGGTCAATTCCCTCATAAATTCTGGGCCAAAAACAAGCTTTTTTTTTCGGTCCCCAATCCTACCAACATCATAACCCTGAAACAGCCTTCTCTGACTAAGACACTTGGGTTAACATATAGCTTAGCTCGAAGAGGTACGAGCAAGACTATTTCTTTCTCATTTTGCAGGGTTCTTGACTTGTAAACCCGAAGCAGATGGTGAAAACTTTCGTTCAATGGCTTTGACTCAAAAATGAGTCCCCCTTGAAAACCAATACCAAGCCCAACATTACGGTCCCGTGGAAGACCTCCCGACCGATCAAAATGTATGCGCTGCGAATGAGCCTAAAACCTAGGCACAGGTTAATAGGGAATTGAGTGCATCCCCTATAAAAATCATTACCTCAAAACAGGTGAGATAGCCTCCTTGTCGAGAAATATTCCAATTGATGTTTTGAACAATCTCTTTTTGGAATTTTTCAAACTGTTGATCCAGATTTTCCATGCAAGGAATTTGTGATCACATCTGCATGTTGCAAGAATGCTTTGGACAGCCTCCGGCATCAAAATGCACATTTCATGATTAAAACTTAAATCATACGGTTTTGTCAGATGGACAACCGTCGTCTTCCCAAAGATTGCTAACGTTTTCTTGGTGAAGAAAAATTTTTCAGGCTCGAACTTCGGCAGGATCCATTAGAGACGCCAATCTCCCAGAAGAAGGCCTCGCTCTGAAGAGAAGAACGTACAAATCTATTTTTCTGCAGGATACCTGGAGAACCCAGCTCCCAGAAAAGTCACTTCCCGCATCATCAGCGTACCAGTGAAATTTTTGCCAAAATAAAATCTTTCACTGCTTCAAAACTGAATTCCCGACAAACTTCGGGATCTCTAAAAAAGGGGGGAAGAAAAACCCTTTTAAAAGAAACAGTCTCATCGGACGTGGAGAACCCTCGTCATGAGACCCCTTTTCAAAAATCAGGCAGTCTCATCGGACGTGGAGAACCCTCGTCATGAGACCCCTTCTCAAAAAAAAAAAAATCAAACAGTCCCAGCAGACGTGGAGAACCCTCGTCCTAGGACCTCTTTTCAAAAATCAAGCAGTCCTAACTTGACGTGGAGAACCCTCGTCCTAGGACCCCTTTTCAAAAATATCAAACAGTCTCATCGGACGTGGAGAACTCTCGTCATGAGACCCCTTTTCAAAATTCAATCAGTCTCATCGGACGTGGAGAACCCTCGTCATGAGACCTCTTTTCAAAAATCAGGCAGTCTCATCGGACGTGGCTCGTCATGAGACCCCTTTTCAAAGCAAAACTATGGTAGATACCGCCTGAAGGGTCAACACAAGGTAGAAACCGCCTGAAGGGTCAAAATAATGGTAGAAACCGCCTGAAGGGTCAATCAAAGGTAGAAACCGCCTGAAGGGTCAATCCAATAGTGAAAATCACTTAAATGGTCAACTCAATGGTCCAATCCACCATACGGATCAAAATCATTGGCAAATCTCAAATGGGACGCGTCTTCCTTAGATTCCTATCAGTTAGGAATCCCATTATGGTTTGACCTACCATACGGGTCAGAGCTTAACCTCTCTAGGATACTCTAGTAACGAGTTCCTAGAAATTCTCTTGAATCCATCAAACACCGCGAAAATCGTACAAACATCGAACAGGTAAGTGGCAGGTATGTCTCTCTATTATCTCACTCTCTCATGTCAAATGAATGTTTCCCCCTTCAAGAAAGAGCATACATGGACAAGCATGAAAATTGGATGTCATGACTCCTTTTCCTTTAGTTTCCCGAGTCGAGTCGATCAGGACTCAGGTGTCACCTTATCTTTGAGAGAAACCTCTAACGAGATTCCTCTCAAAGAGGGGCAGCTGTTGACACCTAAATTTTGATCAACTTTTTTTATTTATTTTTATTTTTATTTTTATTTTTATTTTGAAAATTCATAGAAAATCCATAAAAAGTTGAAAAAATTGAAAAATCAATTTTGGTGACCTTAGCCAAGCTAAATGAACCATTTTGACCAAAAAAATAATTTTCATAATTTTCATTTTTATATATATATATTTTCGAAAAATACAAAAAAAAAATCAAAAAAATCAAGAAAAATAATATTTGAGGTCACAAAGATATATAAAAATAGTCGGTATTTTTATTTTTATTTTATCTATTTTCTAACCTCATAAATAGTAAAATTCAGGTTTGATTTTAGGTGTTCTCTGATCACCATAAAATTGAATTTGACAAAAATATTAGTAATGATTAAAAGGAAAAGGAGGGAAACATCATCATTTAAAAGGAAAAGGGGACTAATGATTTTGTCTTCTCTTTTTGTTATTTTATTTTATTTTTACTTTTTTTATTTTATTATTTTATTATTTTATTATTATTATATTTTTTTTTCTTTCTCTCTCTCTCTCTCGCCACTCCCTCTCTCCTTCCCGCTGCCTATTTATCTCCCCCCTCCTCCTCTTCCTCTTCCTCTTCCTCTTCCTCTTCTTCTTCTTCTTCTTCTTCTTCCTCTCTCCTCTCCCTTTCCCGAACCATCTCACTGTTCCGGTCATAACTCCGTCATCCAATATCAGATTGAGGCGAAACCACCTCCAATAGAAAGCTTATCGTCTTATCTTTCCAGGGATATATTATAAGGCTCATTTGGCCCAGCCATTCGTCCGATGGAGCCGTTTGAATGAGCAAAGGTCGCTGCTGACCCTGTAACGACCAGTTTCTGCCGCCGCCGTCGTCCTCCACGATCAGCCCTTCCGGCGACCTTTGCGCCTCCCTCTGACCATCACAGGTTAAGTTAAGATGTCCTTAACAATTTCCCGTTGGTTTCGTGAATTTTCGAGGTCTGGTTAAATTATGGTGATTTTTTGAAAAACAGTCGACGAAAATCGAGCGAATTGAGGTATTGTGGTCATATCTCACTCATTTGGACTCCTTTTAAGGTGAAATTTTCGGTGATGGCTTCCTAAGATGATAGGCTATGTTCTGGAATTTTAAGGTTGCTGAATATTTGCTGTGTATTTACTTTATGTCATAGCATTTCTATATTTCGCATAAAAGACCCAGAATCGGAAGGCCGAGCCTCCTGTTGGTGTCTAAATATTTGCTGCGTATTTACTTTATGTCATAGCATTTCTATATTTCGCATAAAAGACCCAGAATCGGAAGGCCGAGCCTCCTGTTGGTGTCTAAATATTTGCTGTGTATTTACTTTATGTCATAACATTTCTATATTTCGCATAAAAGACCCAGAATCGGAAGGCCGAGCCTCCTGTTGGTGTCTAAATATTTGCTGCGTATTTACTTTATGTCATAGCATTTCTATATTTCGCATAAAAGACCCAGAATCGGAAGGCTAAGCCTCCTATTGGTGTCCAAGGTGTTTTATTTATTTATTTTCTGTAAATTATATTGTGCTACCCCAGAATCGGAAGGCCGAGCCTCCTGCTGGTGGTTTATATCCCCACACATTGTTGCACGAGCACCGACGGACTCCGACGTCGTAAAATTCACCGGATCCCATCTCCTTTGCTTATGTTTATGTTGTATAATGACTTAATATCTTCTTTATTTTTTGCATTGTGTTGCGTCCTATAAAAACAAAAACAAAAAAATGCTAGATTGGATGGTTGCAGATGAGCCACGTGCCGTGATCCGATGATTTTCAGAATAAAAAAAATATTTTTAACATTAAAAGAAATAAATTTCGAATTTTACAACAATTAAAATGATTCGATTGTCACCGAGACGCCACGTGGCGAGTTAGGGACCGTTCAGTTGGGACTTATTTTCAGGAAATTTATAATAAAAAAAATCAAATAAAAAAAATTCAAAAAAAGTGAATACTAAGGAAAAATTCAAAAAAAATTTGAGAAAAATTGCAGAAAATTCAATCAACTTAGGTACCGAAAGGGCGTCAACTCTAACAGTTGACGTAACTAAGTCCCCGAACCCGTTTCTCTGGTTATCGTAGAATTGAATAGAAACTCCCGACTATTCAATAGGGTGGTCCAATCATACCCTCCAAAAAAATGATTGGTGGCGACTCCATGGCATGCACACTTAGCACATGTCACTAGACCACACTGAAGGTCGACTACGCATACCTCCGTTGCGATTTGGGTAACGGGCCTTGGGAGAGGCCTGCGTCCGACCAGACTGGACGGCCCATTAGCCCTCGAGAGCCCACGGCGAACCTCGAGAGGGTCGCGACAGACGTGAATCACTTTAAATGGTGACCTGTGAGGATTGACCAAAAAGGAATCTCACACTGTGAGTGGTCATAGGATTTAATAAGCATGAAGGCATATTATCACCGAAAGAAAAATCAGAGATGGGAACACTCCCCTTTTGATCCCCAATCTCCACGACTTGCCCTTTCTTTCTTCAAGAATCTTTATGGTCTCCTCCATGTGGCCCTGCCATCAATTATCGTCCCCTCTCATTCTCCTTCATCTCCTTTGGTGGTGGAGACAATGATGAGGATGAATTCTCCTTTCTCAAAGTTGGCATCCGCTCATCCTTTTTTATGGTAAGTGATGTCCACTTTTGTTTCTTTTTCTTTGTGGCATGCTTTCTTTTGCTTTCAGTGGGATTTTTCATTGCGTCGAAAAGGAGGAGTCTCCAGCTTGACATTAGCGGAATGGGTCTTGCCTCAATTTGCTGATCAGTTTAAGCTCGTCCTTGCACCATCGATGCAAACGTAATATATTCTAAGAGATGACTATGCTAGATGATGATTTTTTTTTTTTTAGAACTAAGATTAGTTCTAATTTTTTTTCTGGAAAGTAATTAAAAATGGTTAGTCAAAATTTAGGTGTCAACACCATTTAACCTAACCCAATTTCTAATTAAATCGGCTCCGATCGTGTACCCAAATTTCGCAACCATCTAATCCTAGGTGCAATTAGCGCCCTAACCAAGGGTTAGGGTCAACTCACAGAGCGAGTGAGCTTGGGCTGTCTCGACGGTCGACGGCGATGGCGACGGCGACGGCGACGGCGACGGTTCTCGGCAACTAAAAGGGTTAACCGTGCGGCGACTCGAACCAAATCTTCGGGAACACCTCGGGAAGGTCCGACAAGGTCTCCGGGACAGGTGGCCGGCGGCGGAGCTCCGGCGAATGGCGGCCGGCGACCAAAACAGAACCTGTTCAGTGAAAAACAGAGGAAAACATGGTGGTTTTAGGGCGGTTCCCGGTCCCACGGGCTGTGACAATGCCGACCAAGGGTGGAAGACTCACCTAGGGGTCAGAGGGGTTCAGCTAGGACCGGCGGAGGGTGGCAGAAGGTGGCCGACGGCGGTGAACTAGCTACGAACACAACCGGCGACACAGGGGGTTCGCGCGACAGAAAACAGGCGAGACTTCCGAGGCTTCTCACGAGCTCCACCGGCGACGACGGTCTTCCATGAGCTGGGGGAAGCAAGAGGGAGGTCAGAGGAGTCGAACGGCGGTGGTGACGAGCGGCGGAGGCGTCGAAAACGGCCGGAGTCCAAGAACAAACGAACCGGCCTCAAAACAGAGCACCGGCGGTTTCAGAGGTGACCGCGGCGGCTCCGTCGAATGACGAGCGGCAGGATTGGTTCGGGGCGGTCAAGGGGAGGTTGGTGGTCGATCGTGAGGTGGTGGTCAGCTCCGGTCACGTCGCGAAATGCCAGGGAAGGAGTTGGAACGGCTCGGGTTGCAGAGGCCGAAACAGAGCACGGCTGCTCTGAGCTTCCCTGCGGCTGTCCGGCGAAGAACGGCGGCCGGGCTCGGCTCAGGGCGACGGCAGGAGGTGGCTGTGGGTCTTGGTGGTCGGCTTGGGGGTGGTGGTCGCGCGAAGAAGCAAGAGGAAGAGGGGGAAAGGTTCGGTCGTGCGTCACTCCAACAACAAGAAGAAGAAAAAACAGAAGAAGAAAAAGAAGAAGCAGCGGTAGAGGAGAGGAGAGAGAGAGACGTGAGCTGATGGGGCATGAGGAAGAGAGAGAGAGGTCACACCAATTGGACTTTTGAGGCTTTTGTCTCATTTGGATTTAAGGCATTTGTCTCATGTGCATTAGGGTAGGGGTATTTTGGTCTTTTCACAATTCCAGGACTGAAACGAAATTTTGGCGCACTGGACGAAGGAGAAATTTTGTAATTTCACTAACTAGGCTAGATCGGGATTAGGCTCGGGCGCGAAAATCGAAAACCTAATTCTTAAAGGCTAAGAAATCGAACCCTAATCTAAAACAATCGAAACTTCGGAATTCGTCCAAATTAACGTCACTTCAGTCCTAACGGTCCAAAATATTTGTCGACTGTAGTTCCATATAATATCCTTTAATTGAATTTCGAATCTTACAAAAGTTGGAATTTCCAGGACGTCACATGTTGCGACCTAAAATTCAAGAAATTCTAGGCTAATGGATTATCAGGTTAATTTTAATGACTAACCTAATACGGACTTTCCCAAGCCCTACCAAATCGCAACTTAGGTTTCGCTGAAATGATTTCTAATTTCGGAGCCGCCACTGATCGTTTCTTGGTAGGTCGATTAGAAACTTAAGTAAAACAGTGGGAGAACTATTTTACTTCTACGAACTAGAGATTATGAATTCGGGGACTTGATTACACTAGTTGATTGAAACTAATACCCTTTCGGTACCGATTTCATGAAAGTCCTTGATTTGGTTTATGTGACTTGATTTTTTTTAGGGTTTTCTCTTATTAATGCAATGCTAATGCAAATTAAGTATATGATAGGTGACATACAATGACATAAGAGGATGACATGACAATCACAAAACAATATAGACTATGCATGGATGACGTGGCAAGATGACGTGGCATAATGACGTGGTGAATATGGATAGCTTGGGAAATATGACATGCAATTATATAATATGCAATGTGAATGATATTTTATTTTATTTTATTTATGCATTTCTGGATTTTAACGATATGAGAAAGGAGCAAGGCAATGGATGAGCGATTTTTTATCCCTTAAATTTTCGGCCATGCATAAAATATGACTTAAGAATATGCTAGGGAATTTCGAAAATATGGAATGTATGAGGTTAAATTCGAAAATATGATATGCGGGAAACGTGAGATAATGCAAAAATAATTGTTTCCACATACATGGCCTGCTTCGGCCTGTTCGATCAAGCTTTGGGAAATGTCCTTGGGAAAATGCATACCTTTAGGCTAAAGGGAATTTTCAAAATGCAAATAATGTTTGATAAAATGTATTTTAAAAACACATTTGAAAGCAAGTTTGACCTAAATGCCATTCGATAATAACTCCACTTTGTAAAGAACTTTTACTTTTGATAAAACAAGGGACTTTTACCAATTTTTGTAAAAAAAATAAAATAAAATTTTTAAACTATTTGTGCCAGCCAAACACTGGTAGCCAGATTTAGACTCCGGCCAATTGCTAGCTGCCAGGTCTAGGCGACAGCCAGCCTCGCCTGATGTCAGGCCACCTCAGGCGAGGCTGGTGACCGCTCGTGGAGCCTTCGTCGGTCATCAAGTCCTTTGCTGCCAAAATTAAGGTTTTCGAGAATATTTTTGTAATTATAAAATTTGAGCGAGGGTAAAATTGAAAGAAAAAACAATTGCAGTTGCATTTTTGAAAATACCTCCAGAGCTACTTTACGCTAAACACCTCTGGAAATACAATAGTATTTCCCTAAAGTTTACCAAAAAAACAAACTAAACGCTATTTGCATTTGTCCAAAGTACTTTAGAACTCCAAAGCCCCTTCTAAATACTAAGCCAAACAGGCTAGACTCTAGCCTTTAGAGTAAGAAGTGAGTATTTTTGTATTGGCTTTGAGCTTTTGTTGTTATTCATGTTCATTTGGGCAGAGTAGTCGACGGAAAAATGTAAGTAAGAAATAAGGGTAAGAATTCTAGGTTTTTTAAGGCAATAGGAAATTACATTTAGCTGCATATGGTTCAGCTTTTTCAAGGGAATCTAGGAAAAAGTTAAGACCTTTGGTTTAGCTTTTGGCTCAGCATTTGGCCAAATGCTCCATTGGCAAAGTTGAAAGCCCAAGGCTAGTAGCCTTGGTTTTTCACATTTGCAAAAGGCTATTTTTAGAATTAAATGATTTTTTTTCTTGCAAAACTACTAACACTAGTTTTTTCATTTTCTGATTTTTGCCCTTGTTGTTATTGTTCAGTCTTCTCTGCATGAGGAGGCTGGCGAAGTAAGATCTAATCGACATGGAGCCGAGAAGAGGCCTACAATGGATCAACGAGGTAGCGCCTCCCTAAGTGACCACCGCCTGGTCGCGCAACCTCAGGTGACTGTCACTTGGATCTCGCGACCTCAGGTGGAGGTCTTGTGACCCTGACAAGGGCTGCATGAGGTTATGACCTAGATTGCCCTCGTTCGAGTCGCGCGACATCACACGGCCCTCGCTTGGGTCGCGAGACAACCGTCGGCACTAAATCTGGTTTACCATCTCCTATGAAGGGTTTGAATTTTTTTAACTAAAAACTATATAAAAAAATTTGCAGCCAAAGCCCTCAGCAAGAAGAAGTTTGACAAACACTATTTAATCCAATGTTAACTTCACAAATGAGTTTTTATCATATACAATTTGCATTTCCCCTAAAGGGTTTTAGGCTTTCAGTATTTGCATTTTTTTTCAAAACTCATTTTCAAAGCCGAACCAAACGCTATAGTTAAATATCAAGGATACTTTCTTCGAATGATCGGCCACTGCAAGCCATATACAATTCACTTGAAACTATTGGGCATTCTTATTCTTTTCTTTATTTTTTAGGGATAAGTGTATTTCCAAGTCCTAAAACTTGTCAGAAAGTGCAATTGAGTCCTAATAAGTGCAATATAATCTTAGAACTTATCAAGAAAGTGTAATTAAGTTTTAGTGTTAATACCATGAAAAACCCTAAATTGGCGCACATGTGACAAATTTGGCCCAAACTATTTTTTTTACCTCGAAAAATCCTAAAATGGTACATCTGTGATAAATTTATCTTAAACTATTTTTTAACCACAAAAAATCCTAAACAGGTATATGTTGACACCTAAATTTTGATCAACTTTTTTTTATTTATTTTTATTTTTATTTTTATTTTGAAAATTCATAGAAAATCCATAAAAAGTTGAAAAAATTGAAAAATCAATTTTGGTGACCTTAGCCAAGCTAAATGAACCATTTTGACCAAAAAAATAATTTTCATAATTTTCATTTTTTTATATATTTTCGAAAAATACAAAAAAAAGAAAAAGAAAGAAAAAGAAAATCAAGAAAATCAAGAAAAATAATATTTGAGGTCACAAAGATATATAAAAATAGTCGGTATTTTTATTTTTATTTTATCTATTTTCTAACCTCATAAATAGTAAAATTCAGGTTTGATTTTAGGTGTTCTCTGATCACCATAAAATTGAATTTGACAAAAATATTAGTAATGATTAAAAGGAAAAGGAGGGAAACATCATCATTTAAAAGGAAAAGGGGACTAATGATTTTGTCTTCTCTTTTTGTTATTTTATTTTATTTTTACTTTTTTTATTTTATTATTTTATTATTTTATTATTATTATATATATTTTTTTTCTTTCTCTCTCTCTCTCTCCCCACTCCCTCTCTCCTTCCCGCTGCCTATTTATCTCCCCCCTCCTCCTCTTCCTCTTCCTCTTCCTCTTCCTCTTCCTCTTCTTCTTCTTCTTCTTCTTCTTCTTCCTCTCTCCTCTCCCTTTCCCGAACCATCTCACTGTTCCGGTCATAACTCCGTCGTCCAATATCAGATCGAGGCGAAACCACCTCCAATAGAAAGCTTATCGTCTTATCTTTCCAGGGATATATTATAAGGCTCATTTGGCCCAGCCATTCGTCCGATGGAGCCGTTTGAATGAGCAAAGGTCGCTGCTGACCCTGTAACGACCAGTTTCTGCCGCCGCCGTCGTCCTCCACGATCAGCCCTTCCGGCGACCTTTGCACCTCCCTCTGACCATCACAGGTTAAGTTAAGATGTCCTTAACAATTTCCCGTTGGTTTCGTGAATTTTCGAGGTCTGGTTAAATTATGGTGATTTTTTGAAAAACAGTCGACGAAAATCGAGCGAATTGAGGTATTGTGGTCATATCTCACTCATTTGGACTCCTTTTAAGGTGAAATTTTCGGTGATGGCTTCCTAAGATGATAGGCTATGTTCTGGAATTTTAAGGTTGCTGAATATTTGCTGTGTATTTACTTTATGTCATAGCATTTCTATATTTCGCATAAAAGACCCAGAATCGGAAGGCCGAGCCTCCTGTTGGTGTCTAAATATTTGCTGTGTATTTACTTTATGTCATAACATTTCTATATTTCGCATAAAAGACCCAGAATCGGAAGGCCGAGCCTCCTGTTGGTGTCTAAATATTTGCTGCGTATTTACTTTATGTCATAGCATTTCTATATTTCGCATAAAAGACCCAGAATCGGAAGGCTAAGCCTCCTATTGGTGTCCAAGGTGTTTTATTTATTTATTTTCTATAAATTATATTGTGCTACCCCAGAATCGGAAGGCCGAGCCTCCTGCTGGTGGTTTATATCCCCACACATTGTTGCACGAGCACCGACGGACTCCGACGTCGTAAAATTCACCGGATCCCATCTCCTTTGCTTATGTTTATGTTGTATAATGACTTAATATCTTCTTTATTTTTTGCATTGTGTTGCGTCCTATAAAAACAAAAACAAAAAATGCTAGATTGGATGGTTGCAGATGAGCCACGTGCCGTGATCCGATGATTTTCAGAATAAAAAAAAATATTTTTAACATTAAAAGAAATAAATTTCGAATTTTACAACAATTAAAATGATTCGATTGTCACCGAGACGCCACGTGGCGAGTTAGGGACCGTTCAGTTGGGACTTATTTTCAGGAAATTTATAATAAAAAAAATCAAATAAAAAAATTCAAAAAAAGTGAATACTAAGGAAAAATTCAAAAAAAATTTGAGAAAAATTGCAGAAAATTCAATCAACTTAGGTACCGAAAGGGCGTCAACTCTAACAGTTGACGTAACTAAGTCCCCGAACCCATTTCTCTGGTTATCGTAGAATTGAATAGAAACTCCCGACTATTCAATAGGGTGGTTCAATCATACCCTCCAAAAAAATGATTGGTGGCGACTCCATGGCATGCACACTTAGCACATGTCACTAGACCACACTGAAGGTCGACTACGCATACCTCCGTTGCGATTTGGGTAACGGGCCTTGGGAGAGGCCTGCGTCCGACCAGACTGGACGGCCCATTAGCCCTCGAGAGCCCACGGCGAACCTCGAGAGGGTCGCGACAGACTGGCGACTCCGCTGGGGACTGGTTCTTAACCATTTAGTGGACTTGAGCCGATTAAAAAGTTGATTGTTTTATGCAGACGCTCTTCAAATTGAAGTATGTACTTTAATCCTTGAGGTGTTAAATGTTTTTGCAGATTGGAGAAATAAGGGGTGGAGTACTTGTTAACTCTGTTTTATGCAGGTTGGGCGTAGGAATGAATGATTGTGTGTATGTTTTATATTGAAGCGGTGATTGTTAAATAAGATGCATGTTTATCGCTTTAGCACGACACCGAAAATACACACAACCGCGCCTAAAACCCCGGGCGCCGCCTATAAGAAAACAATAGAATGGATTGAAAATGGAATCTCCGTGAGGAAAAACACTGGGTAATCCACTTTTCAATTCCGCTCACTTCGAACTATGGATCGAGTCCCAATGCAACGATAGCTGTGCAATGGAATCGGCTCTTTCTAGAACTCGAGGTGGGAACCTTGACCTTAGGTGCCAAATCCTTTGATTTTTAGAAGTTTTATCCTCCCTTGTCTCATGTGCATGTCTTTAGATGGTTGGTATATCTAAAACCACCTAAAAAAAAAAAAAAATCGGTGATCCTGGAGTTACATCTCGAAGATTGGAACTGGGGCATCTCCAAGTGTTCGGGCCACATTCCTTTGATTGATTTGACATTCTTAGTCCTCTTGTATAAAATTAATTTTGCTGAGATCCTCTATATCTCGTCCCGTAGATTGATTGTATTAGGGATCTATTTGTATTGTATACATCTTGATAAGGCTCATTTCTATCGAAAATGGGGGCAAATTCCCCAAACCCGTGGAGCATAGTGGAATTCGTCCCTTCAGTGCAAAACACATTGGGCCGCAGAGCCACTCGTTTGGTGAAAGGACGTATCGTTCCTAATTGATTTTTAATCAGATCTGGGGATAAGTTTTTCTCCATTCTTTTTATCTCAGGACGTCTCTCCTCTGACAAAGTCAATAGACGCAATAACAGAGTCGTCCGCATCAGAATCAAACCCCAAGATACGAATTTGGGTGAACGGTAACCTTGTATCGTTCCAATTTGGTCTTCCAAGACCACATGCCTAACGTGAGTTTTTACTCATTTTACAGGAAGTTGTTGGCGCTGAAAGCCTCAAATAAAAATAGCACGCTAATAGGGAGGCGAATAGAATCATTGGCCTTAGAAGTCAGGATTCCAGGAGATGGTCTTTGATTATAAGACCTAGTGGATGGTAAAAAGTATCGCTCCTACGTCACATGCTTTGACATGCATTTTGATAAAATCTTCTTTTTTTCCTTGAATAAAAGGAACCTTGAAGAATGGCGCTGAAGTGCGCCCAAAAACACAAATGGATCTTCTCTGGGGCAAATTCTTGAGAAGGATTCGTCGCCCAACCAGATGGGAGATCAAGGACACAAGATAGAGGGCCAAATTATGCAAGCCGCGCGTGTGTGTTCAAACGGAAACACAAAACAAGAACAGGGCGGTATCGTTCCAATTTGTCTTGAATTTTGGAACGCAAACTGACACCTAATTCCCTTCTTTGACAGGGGCTCGCCATCAATGCGAAACAGGTTTTCACATCCCGTGTATTACTCAATGGAACACATGACCAAGGGTAAGATGTATCGTTCTAATTTATTGAAAAATTCATGAACGTACAATAACATGTTTCTTCCGCATTTTCAGGGATCTCCAGCCGTGACGGGAAGGTAAGTATCCCTTTTCCCAGTTAGCTGGAGATAAAAAAAAAATGTCAGAATCCTTTCAATAATCATGCCTAAAAAGGATAGAGATTTTTCAATGCATCGATATTCATGATTTAAAACAGGAGGTTGTTTGAACATGAATAAAACATGCATGGGGCATCGTAAGATTCCCTTGAGGGGTAAATTTTTGGAGAAAAAGAAAGAGATTTTTCCAAATCAAAAATTGTTCAAAACTTCCAGAAGGACGTTTTCTCAAAAGACGAGAGGCAAAGCCTAATCCAAACACGTCCTATACACACTTGAGAGAGAAGTGGAGCGGATCAAATAGTAAAATCTGGACCTACGGAAGTATGGACCATTCGCAGCGATTACATGGGTTGGGACGACGGAGGCATTCGTTTCTTATCCCCAAACACTACAGGTGACCATTGACAACCCCTTCGAACGGCGGTTTTCATTCTCAACCCTGTCAAGAACCATCCCACACCGGGGCAAAATGGAAGTAAGTCCAGCGGCATCAGGAGAAAATGGTTAGAAATTTTCTTGCTCGGACTAATTAATCTTTGTGTGTTGTTTATATGGTAATCCAAGTGCCATAGGATGACGAGAAGCATTCATTCTTTATCCCATACACTGTATCATTTGCACAGCCAAGTTGAGCCTGCAAATTCATTTCATGAACCCATTGGTGATCATTCCAAGACGGATGTCGCACCACTTCAAAAATGGAAGAGTTCAAGACTCAGGGATTACGAAGAGAATTCTCGGACTGATATTTAAAGCATGTTTAGACTATATGTCTAACATGATCCCATGAAGATGAGAAAAAGGGGGATTTCAAAAATGAAAATGAGAAAAATCCCCGGCATCAAGAAAAAGCAAAGTGCCTAGTAAAAGCAAGGCCGATGCTCGTGCTAGTTGTTTGATTGGTCCGCAATGAAGCTGGATGGGAAAAGGGGAAATCCCTGAAGGAGCCAAATCCAAAAGGACTGCTCCCCAAATGCTATCAAGCGCAGAACAAAGACATAGAAAGAGTCAGTCTCTGAATGCAACAAGAGACGCTCTTTAAAGAGCTGGTGCACATCGCGAGATAGGTTGCGCGCCTCAAAGGCTAAAGATGCAGAAAAGAAAGGACAGGTGGCAAATCAGCAATGATCACCAATGTCAAACCCGTCACGAATTCTGGGCCAAAAATAAGCCTGTTTCGGTCCCCAATCCTACCAATGTTACAACCCCGAAACAGTCTTCTCTGACTAAGACACTTGGGTTAACATATAGCTTAGCTCGAAGAAGTACGAGCAAGATTATTTCTTTCTCATTTTGCAGGGTTCTTGACTTGTAAACCCGGAGCAGATGGTGAAAATTTTTGTTCAATGGCCTTGACTCAAAAGTGAGTCCCCCTTGAAGATCAAGAACCAAGCCCAACATTACGGTCCCGTGGAAGACCTCCCGACCGATCAAAATGTATGCGCTGCGAATGAGCCTAAAACCTAGGCACAGGTTAGTAGGGAATTGAGTGCATCCCCTACAAAAAAAAAAAAAAAAACCACTATCGCAAAACAGGTGAGAAGACCTCATTGTCGAGAAATATTCCAATTGATGTTTTGAACAAACTCTTTTTGGAATTTTCAAACTGTTGATCCAGATTTTCCGTCCAAGGGATTTGTGATCACATTTGCATATTGCAAGAATGCTTTGGATAACCTCCAGCATCAAAATGCACATTTCATGATTAAAACTTAAAACATACGGTTTTGTCAAATGGACAGCCGTGGCCTTCCCAAAGATTACTAACGTTTTCTTGGTGAAGAAAAATCTTCCAGGCTCGAACTTCTGCAGGATTCTTGGAAACCCCAAATCCCAGAAAAGCATTTGCTCCGTGGAGTGGAGCACGCAGGTTTGAACTTTCTACAGGATACCTAGAGAACACAGCTTCCAGAATGTCGTCTCAACAGACTCAACTGAAGTTTTGTCAAAATAAAATCTTTCACTGCTTCAAAACTGAATTCCCGACAAATTTCGGGATCTTTCAAAAGAAGGGGTGAGGATGTGATCCCATTTCAAAATTTAGGCGGTCTCATCGGATGTGGAGAACCCTCGTCATGAGACCCCTTTTCAAAAATCAAGCAGTCCTAGCTTGACGTGGAGAACCATCGTCCTAGGATCCCTTTTTCAAAAATATCAAACAGTCCTGGCATGACGTGGAGAACCCTCGTCCTAGGACCTCTTTTCAAATATCAAACAGTCTCATCGGACGTGGAGAACCCTCGTCATGAGACCCCTTTTCAAACCAAAACAAGGGTAGATACCGCCTGAAGGGTCAACACAAGGTAGAAACCGCCTGAAGGGTCAAAATAATGGTAGAAACCGCCTGAAGGGTTAACACAAGGTAGATACCGCCTGAAGGGTCAAAATGAGGGTAGATACCGCCTGAAGGGTCAACACAAGGTAGAAACCGCCTGAAGGGTCAAAATAATGGTAGAAACCGCCTGAAGGGTCAATCAAAGGTAGAAACCGCCTGAAGGGTCAATCCAATAGTGAAAATCACTTAAATGGTCAATTCAATGGTCCAATCCACCATACGGATCAAAATCATTGGCAAATCTCAAATGGGACGCGTCTTCCTTAGATTCCTATCAGTTAGGAATCCCATTATGGTTTGACCTACCATACGGGTCAGAGCTTAACCTCTCTAGGATACTCTAGTAACGAGTTCCTAGAAATTCTCTTGAATCCATCAAACACCGCGAAAATCGTACAAACATCGAACAGGTAAGTGGCAGGTATGTCTCTCTATTATCTCACTCTCTCATGTCAAATGAATGTTTCCCCCTTCAAGAAAGAGCATACATGGACAAGCATGAAAATTGGATGTCATGACTCCTTTTCCTTTAGTTTCCCGAGTCGAGTCGATCAGGACTCAGGTGTCACCTTATCTTTGAGAGAAACCTCTAACGAGATTCCTCTCAAAGAGGGGCAGCTGTTGACACCTAAATTTTGATCAACTTTTTTTTATTTATTTTTATTTTTATTTTTATTTTGAAAATTCATAGAAAATCCATAAAAAGTTGAAAAAATTGAAAAATCAATTTTGGTGACCTTAGCCAAGCTAAATGAACCATTTTGACCAAAAAAATAATTTTCATAATTTTCATTTTTTTTATATATTTTCGAAAAATACAAAAAAAAAGAAAAAGAAAGAAAAAGAAAATCAAGAAAATCAAGAAAAATAATATTTGAGGTCACAAAGATATATAAAAATAGTCGGTATTTTTATTTTTATTTTATCTATTTTCTAACCTCATAAATAGTAAAATTCAGGTTTGATTTTAGGTGTTCTCTGATCACCATAAAATTGAATTTGACAAAAATATTAGTAATGATTAAAAGGAAAAGGAGGGAAACATCATCATTTAAAAGGAAAAGGGGACTAATGATTTTGTCTTCTCTTTTTGTTATTTTATTTTATTTTTACTTTTTTTATTTTATTATTTTATTATTTTATTATTATTATATATATTTTTTTTCTTTCTCTCTCTCTCTCTCCCCACTCCCTCTCTCCTTCCCGCTGCCTATTTATCTCCCCCCTCCTCCTCTTCCTCTTCCTCTTCCTCTTCCTCTTCCTCTTCTTCTTCTTCTTCTTCTTCTTCTTCCTCTCTCCTCTCCCTTTCCCGAACCATCTCACTGTTCCGGTCATAACTCCGTCGTCCAATATCAGATCGAGGCGAAACCACCTCCAATAGAAAGCTTATCGTCTTATCTTTCCAGGGATATATTATAAGGCTCATTTGGCCCAGCCATTCGTCCGATGGAGCCGTTTGAATGAGCAAAGGTCGCTGCTGACCCTGTAACGACCAGTTTCTGCCGCCGCCGTCGTCCTCCACGATCAGCCCTTCCGGCGACCTTTGCACCTCCCTCTGACCATCACAGGTTAAGTTAAGATGTCCTTAACAATTTCCCGTTGGTTTCGTGAATTTTCGAGGTCTGGTTAAATTATGGTGATTTTTTGAAAAACAGTCGACGAAAATCGAGCGAATTGAGGTATTGTGGTCATATCTCACTCATTTGGACTCCTTTTAAGGTGAAATTTTCGGTGATGGCTTCCTAAGATGATAGGCTATGTTCTGGAATTTTAAGGTTGCTGAATATTTGCTGTGTATTTACTTTATGTCATAGCATTTCTATATTTCGCATAAAAGACCCAGAATCGGAAGGCCGAGCCTCCTGTTGGTGTCTAAATATTTGCTGTGTATTTACTTTATGTCATAACATTTCTATATTTCGCATAAAAGACCCAGAATCGGAAGGCCGAGCCTCCTGTTGGTGTCTAAATATTTGCTGCGTATTTACTTTATGTCATAGCATTTCTATATTTCGCATAAAAGACCCAGAATCGGAAGGCTAAGCCTCCTATTGGTGTCCAAGGTGTTTTATTTATTTATTTTCTATAAATTATATTGTGCTACCCCAGAATCGGAAGGCCGAGCCTCCTGCTGGTGGTTTATATCCCCACACATTGTTGCACGAGCACCGACGGACTCCGACGTCGTAAAATTCACCGGATCCCATCTCCTTTGCTTATGTTTATGTTGTATAATGACTTAATATCTTCTTTATTTTTTGCATTGTGTTGCGTCCTATAAAAACAAAAACAAAAAATGCTAGATTGGATGGTTGCAGATGAGCCACGTGCCGTGATCCGATGATTTTCAGAATAAAAAAAATATTTTTAACATTAAAAGAAATAAATTTCGAATTTTACAACAATTAAAATGATTCGATTGTCACCGAGACGCCACGTGGCGAGTTAGGGACCGTTCAGTTGGGACTTATTTTCAGGAAATTTATAATAAAAAAAATCAAATAAAAAAATTCAAAAAAAGTGAATACTAAGGAAAAATTCAAAAAAAATTTGAGAAAAATTGCAGAAAATTCAATCAACTTAGGTACCGAAAGGGCGTCAACTCTAACAGTTGACGTAACTAAGTCCCCGAACCCATTTCTCTGGTTATCGTAGAATTGAATAGAAACTCCCGACTATTCAATAGGGTGGTTCAATCATACCCTCCAAAAAAATGATTGGTGGCGACTCCATGGCATGCACACTTAGCACATGTCACTAGACCACACTGAAGGTCGACTACGCATACCTCCGTTGCGATTTGGGTAACGGGCCTTGGGAGAGGCCTGCGTCCGACCAGACTGGACGGCCCATTAGCCCTCGAGAGCCCACGGCGAACCTCGAGAGGGTCGCGACAGTATATATGTGATAAATTTACCGTAAAATAATTATTTTGACCATGAATACCCAAACTGGTACACCTGTGACAAATTTTTCCTCCGCTAAATTGAGTTAATATCACAAAAAATCAAAAATTGATAAACTTATGATAAACAGAGAGTAAAAACCCCAAAATAGTATACCCGTCAACTACCACGTGTCATAAACTTACTGATTTGACAGTTAAATTTAACGAAAATTAATGAAAGGTAAATTTATCACTAGTATACCAGTTTGGGGTAAGTTTATCATAAGTGTACCAGTTTGAGATTTTTTATTGAAAAAATAATAATTTGAGGTAAATTTGTCACGAGTGTACCAATTTTGGGTTTTCCGTGGTATTAACCCTAAGTTTTAAAACCTTCAAAAGGTGCAAATAAGTCCTAAAATTTGTCATGAAAGTGTAATCGAGTCCTAAATTTTTAAAAATTCAACCAACGGAAGGATTTGATTTCACCAAAACTTGATTGCACTATTGGAAGTTTGAGGACTCAATTGCACTTTCTGACAACTTTTAGGATTCAATTACACTTTTTGAAAGTTTTGGGGTCAATTGCACTTTCTTGATTTGTTGCAGGACTTCCAACGCACTCATATATATTTTTCTTTTTCACATTTCAGGAGCATAGGCTTGAAGATGCAGCTATCCGGAAGCTTGTGCAACACCTTGCAAAGCACCACAAACGCCTCAATTCGGACATTTGGCGTATGCAGGTCACATAACCCAGAGCGGCATGCACATAGTTCGCGGGACTCGAAGGAACAATCTCCACTTTTTGAGTTAAAAGCTAACACCACAACCAAATGTGATGTTGCGCGGAACCAAGCGATCGATCAAATAAATAGACAAAACGAACAAAGTAAATTGGACACCAGATGTACGTGGTTCGGTCGTAAAGACCTACGTCCATGGGGAGAGCAGCAACGAATTCCACTATAGATCAAGCGATACATAGAGATTACAGATCACTCGAGTTACTCAAACACACTCTTGGTGTTTTTCAGCCCAAATTACATTCAAGAACGCACACAGTGTTTAGTTTCCAATTCCTGGAGAAATAATCTCTCAATATTACAAATGAATTATACAAATCTAACATCAAGATTTAATCGGCTTCGATACTTGAATTCTTGATGTAATTCCGCGAACAAAACTGACGACAATAAACCCTTGCCCAACACTCGACGAACGACGCTTCAGGACGTGAACGGCGCCAAGGTCGCTTTGCAAGCTGGGCGCATCAAGCACTCGGACAACCGGTGCTTCAGGGCTTCGTACGGCCAACATATGCAACCCACGCTTTTTTTATTCGTCTAACTCATGCACGCCCCCACACTCCCGAAGACCCACACTTCTTCCTTTTTATATATATAATTTCGTCAAGATGGATAAGCACATAGATTATTTCTTCGATGACCTCAATCAGAAGACAAATCCAAGTCCAAGATGTTGCCTACGTCAAAGTCCAAGTTAGGAAAGCACCCAAGAAAAGCAACGTCCAAGATATTGTTCCCTTCTTTGACTTTTCTTGATCTTTTACTTCTTATCCTTTCTTTGGCAGATTTGATAACAAAACAAATCAAATCTGGATAGCTTTCTCCAACTTGAAAATATGTATGGACGTCCACAAATAATATCTGACCTCTTTTCTTTTCTTTTTTTCTTTTTCTCATGGGCTCAAATTCGAGACATATTTCAACATGTGCCGACTCTAGAATTGTTGTACACACTCTTCATCGATGCCTCGAAACAAAGATCTATAGTTTCTTGGGTGCAATGAAAAATTGTCAAAAAAGTCCTAAATTTATTGTAATTTTATCAATTTAGTCCTAAACCTTTTAAATTTACCAATTCAGTCTTAAACCTTTTCACATTTCTCGATTCATTTTTATTTGCCGAAAATCACTACCATGGACGCTGGCACTACGTGGATAATCTAATAGTATTGTAATATTTTCTTATTTATCTTTATTTTTTTATGTTTTTCCTTTTTTTCTTTTTTTCCTCAACTAGCCTCAGGGCCGCACTCGCCGGAGCAGTCCTCGCCCGCACTAGTGAGTGATGCCTTCGTCTGATCCAGTGAGGGGGGCCCTCACCTATGGCTAGCAATGGAAAAAGAAAAAGAACAAAAGGAAAAGTAAAAAAAATAGAAAAAATAAAATAATAAATAAAAATATTTTAAAAATATATTAAAATATTATTAAAAATTATCCACATAAACGTTGGTGGTGCCACATAGGACCAACAGCCTTCACGTCAGCGATTTTGGCCAATAGGACTGAATTGACAAAATGTGAAAATGTTTATGATTGAATTGACAAATTAAAAAAGTTTAAGACTGAGTTGGCAAAATTACAAAAAAATTAAGGCTTTTTCACAATTTTTCCGTAGCTTCTAGGGTGCGATGGCTAACCATTTTGAGTGTGCGTCTACGCTAGAAGTATCCCTAAGTAAGCCAAAAAGCAAGCAACGACCTACGTTACTGGTGCATGGAATTCTACTCGTGTTAGATCATTACAAAGAAAAGCAAAAGAGTATACTGTTGTTTTGCCGGGGAAAAAAAAATCATTCATAAGAAAAAATTAAAAGAAACATCTTTAATTTGTTGTTGTGACGAGAAACTCAACGTATCCATAAAATGAAGGAAATAAAATCATTTCGTGTTTTGTCTTAATCTCATCTCACATGTGTAAATAAATCCTCAAACTTTTAACTTACGCAATTGAATATTTATACTGATTTGTGTGATTACGTTACTTCATCATAATATACTTAATCGCACTAATCTGACTACTCACGTGAAAACTTTCGAATCCTCATTGTCAGTGTTTTCTCAATGGGTATTCCCCAGCATTGGCAGGCCCGTCTCGTACCAAATGTTTATATTTGGACGAAATACATTGAAAGAAAGCGAAATTGATAGAATAATTGAATTTTCTTTCTCCGTTTACGAATTTTCTTTTCCTTTTCCGTTGGATGGCGTCATCAACAGTCAGATCAGGACCAGCAATGGTTTGCTGAACTGCCGGTCCACGACCTTGGACCGGTGAAAATTCACTAGAGAACTTGGATTTTCCTATGGGCCATCGTCGTATTCGTTCCTTCACACGCAAAGACAAAAGGGCAATGGACAAAAAGAATCAGAAACCTTAGGCTCTGTTTGGCAACCTTAGGCTCTGTTCGGCAATGTTCATGTTTCTTATTTCTATTCCCGGATGATTTTTGAGAATCAAAACGCGTTTGGTAACTGCATAAAATTTTTGTTCTCAATTTGTATTTAAATTAAATAATTAAATAATTATATTTGATGACAAAGAAAAGAGAAAATAATTAAATCAATTAGTGATTAAGAAAAAGAAACGAAAAAAATAAAAAAGAGTTGCGAAAAAGAAAGTTAATATTTTCTAGATTTAAAAATACCATCTTGAAGAGGAAATTGAAATAAAAATATCAACTATATTTGTGTATTTTTCTGATCACGAATGAATTTTTCTAATTTTTTGGGTATTTTATAATTAAATAAATTAAAAAAATTAAAAAAATATGAAAACTATTTTTAATTCAAAATTGGTTCCTAAGGCTCAGCCAAGGCTTTCAATGTTGATTTTGCAATTTTATGATTTTTTTTTATTTTTAAATTAATTTTAAAAATAATTATAATTATAATTATAAATCATGTTTCAACAAGAACTTAAAGTATCGAGGAAAAATTCATAAAGGTATATCGTGGAAAACAGTGATCTGTAAAAGTGTTTCGGAACACAAAAATCAACTTTTTTTTTGTTCTGAAAAGTGGTCCAAAAGTGTTTCGGAACACAGAATCAGAATCATAATTATTTGCATTACCAAACATGTTTATGTTCTTTACTGTTCCCAAGAACAGAAATAGAGAAACGAAAACATTGCCAAACAAACCCTTGGCTGCGTATGGATGGTAGCTGGGGAAAGTGTTTCTGTTCCAAAACACTTTTGGAACAGAAACGCGTATGGTTCAAAAATGTTCCGAAAGTGTTCCGCGGAATACTTTTGTGCTAGGGAACACTTTTGAAGGAACAAAAAAAACTTGCTTCTGGATTTTTGGAACACTTTTGAATCCATCATTGCCGACGCGGCTACCACCTGCTACCTCGCTAAAAGCCGGCCGCCTCCGTCGGTCGCCGACTGTTGCCGCCGGACGCCCGTTGTCGGTCGTCGGCCGCTGCTGCCGTCGGTCATCGGCCGCGGTCACCGCTGCCACCGCCGGTAGTCGGCAGCGGTCGCCGGTCGCGGCCGCAGCCTCCGTCGCCGTCGATCATCGGCCACGATTGCCGCCGCTGCCGGTCGTCGGCCGCGGTCGCCGACGACCGGCCGGTGATCGCGGCTGACGATTGGCGGCGGCTGTGGCCGACGATCGAAAAAAGTATTTTTTATTTATTTATCAAACGCTTTTTTTCTCCAAAAATCGTAGTTTTGAACAAAAATACACAAAAATATTTCTGTTCAAAAAATGCTCCTAGGAACAGCCATAACGCAGCCTTAAAGACCACGCAAAACATGCCATGGAAGTTTCAAGGACCACGAGGAATAAGGTGGGAGGTGGAGCCTACTTGAAGAAGACAAGTCAGCACGTGACGATATGATGTCCATCTGTCTACTCTTATCTCCACGATCCGCTTGCTGGCCAAAACATCCAATCGATTTCGGCGATTCAACCGAGCTGATCACGACCGACCACGAATCCGAGAAAGAAATTTCTGCCCACTTTCCCTCGCTCGCGAAACAAGAAAACCGGTTTAATCATTGACATTGCAACCCCACCTTCTTATAAATGGGGGGCAGGAGTTCAAGAAACTAATGTTTCTCACGCAGATGAACAAATCTCCTACTTTTCAAGACTACGTACTGGAATACTGAAGTTCCTTTTTTTTTCCTCCTTTTCTTGGAAGATGTACGTGACGCGGCCTCTGTCCTTGTACCGGAATCAACCCGAGGCCCTCTCGGAGGCTCCTCCGGCGGGGCCGGGCTCTGGATACCTGGTGATCCAGGACGAGGATGCCCAGAACTTCTGTTGCTTCGGGCTGTGCAAGGACAGCCAGCTCTACGACTTCCCCTTCCCTCAGAACAAGGACCTCACCATCAGTTACACGGAGAGCAGCAGCGATGGCCAGGGCGGCACTAGCTCGACGACCTACAGCGATGGGGTGTTCCTGATCCCAATCGTCGGCCAGCCCTTGTCCTCCAATCAGTACTATGCGATTCGGCGTCGCGGGAAGCATAAGGGGTTATGATCTTTCTGAGCACTTTGAATAGTTTCGCTTCTTGTCTGTTCTTGAATGAGGTGATGAATATGTTGGTTTTTATAAATAGGACGGAGGAATGTCATCGGATGGATGATGCTGAGTGTGTGAAAAAAAATCTATGCAAGAACTCGCTTTTGTTGCAATAGTTGAAGCCACATCTTATCACGTCAGTTAGCAAATAGGTTTTAGTAAAAGTTCAGCTGCTTGTTGCATATTTATGTTCATGACGTTTCTCAGAAAGTACTAAATCATTCTATCTTGAATGGCCACGTGTAGGGAAGCGCACGCTAATTCGAGGGAAGAAGACAAAGGCACCTGCTTGTGCTTTCGATACGTTAAAGACAAGAAGCCGAGCCCTTTGGATCCCGATGACATATACCAGCAATTCATGATCTACCGGCGGGAGACTATGTGCGGGTTCGGTGGCTTCCACGCGAAATCCGTCGCCCCGGATGGGTACCCTCCGAGTTTCCTGAAGAGGAAAGGCTGGACCGTCCATGGCAAAACGCCCAAGAACTTCTTCTTGGACGACGAGGCGCTGGGAGTCGATGATGTGAAGAGGTCAAAGCTCCCGAGCCTTGACTTCTCGATCGACAGGAAGAGGTCGGACCCGGTGGTGGTGGGGAAGTGGTACTGCCCGTTCATGTTCGTCAAGGACGGGGAGGTGGGGGACCAGATCAAGACGTCGGCGTTCTACGAGATGACGCTGCAACAGAGGTGGGAGCAGGTCCATGCCTGTGAGAATGATGGCAAGGAAGGCACTGCTGTGGAAGTGGATGTGCTCGTTCAGAAGGAGGGCATCACAGTGTTTGGCGAGGAAGCAGGGGAGGGCGACGCGAGCGACGGAGTGATGTGGTATAGGAGCAAGAGAGGAGCGATCGGACTGAGGATGGCGATTGTGGAGAGGATGAGGTGGGAGGAGGAGAGGGTGGGTTGGGTGAAGGAGGAGGGAGAGAAGAGGGTGAGGGAGTCGATGAAGAAGAGCGGGTCGAACGAGGGTTGGAGGAGGTTTGGGTGTTATGTGTTGGTGGAGAGCTTTGTGCTGAAGAGAATGGATGGGACTCTGGTGTTGGCCTACGACTTCAAGCACACAAACCAAGTGAGGAGCAAATGGGAGTGACAGATTTGCTCATCACTGTCCTGTTTTCCGTGGGTTTACTCTTTGGTAAATTTTTGTGGCTGGTGTCCATAAAAGATTAGCTAAGTTCTTATGCTAGGCATGCTTGCTGGTTTGAACTTGTTCCATCCGTTGTTGTTCATTCGTCTCTGTTGTGTGAATTACATTATTGCAATCATATAACTTTTTATGTAGTCCCTGTCTATCCATGAAGAATAATCAATGGAGGAATGCAAGTAAGAAGAAGAAAAGGATAAGAATTTTAGGTTAAGGTGAGACAAGATAACACTTTGAGTTGAGTTTGTAGTATGCTTCCCTAAACACTTAATAATTTGGGGGTATGGCCATATAGATCCGGCTATCTAAAAGCCCATGGAATACCCTGTAAGGATCATGAACCGATCAAGTCCACACCTCTAATATTTGGCTAGTGGCCAGATTAATTTGCATGCAATTAATGGAATTCGAGAAAAAAAGAAAAGAAAAGGACCTCTAAGTTTTGAGCTGAAAATCCTCAACACCCCTGAACAACCAACCTTGGGGTATCATACACGCTCTCATCCATGCGATGAACCGCAAATTAGTAGCTTTAGGGGTGCAATGGCCAAACATTTGAGTGAGTGTGCGCGCCAGGAGCGCGGACCTTAGAATAGCTTCCTAACAATTTCTCCCTTTATTGCTCGAGACTTGACCAATGACCGCTGGATATGTTCGTATAAAATTGCCCTTTGGACTAGCTACACAAGTGCGCGATCGAGCCCAAGCCACCATTAACATGGCTTGGATAAGCTCGGATGGAGCTATTGTCATTTGCCGTTGGAGAGAGACTAGAAATGCAAATCCCGCCCCTAGCTGCCTCCCGGTCGCGAGTATTGAGCGAGCATCCAAAAAGGACGGCTTAATTATTTAAAAGACCCAAAATTTTAGATTCAATGCCAAATCTATCCTAGTTTTTTTTTTCTCTCTCTCTCTCACTGTAGTTTTAAATCGGATCACATCTCCAAAAGCCGCCACTAGTCTTCTCAAATGTTTTGTTTCAGAACCATTTAAAAGTTTATTATCAAAACACGAGCTTTTTTTCAACACAATTGTCTTGTACGGAACAATCATGATGTTTACAACATTGAAGAAATTAGTGGCGTTTTTTGTACGCACGATAAATTTGAGATTAGAGCGAAAGTTGAGAATTTTTTTTAAGAAAAAAAAAATTCAGGACAGAACTAAGATTGAATTTAAAGTTGAGGATTTTAAAAGAGAATTAGCCCAAAAAAAGAGCACACCCGTCTAGTCTAGGATGATTTTTTTTTAATAACTTTGTGTTAGCACTCAACCCAACATTAATCCTAGTTTTTAGCTCCTTGCTTGTTTCCACTTCCTCTTTTATTTTGTTAAAAAGTATTGATCCGAGAAATGCTTTACCGACAGGTTAATAGTATTCATCTTGTGTTTTGCATAAAGTACTTATTAATTAAAAAATTATGAGGTAAAAAATAATGTTAAAAAATACCGGTAAATATATGCATAATCATACATACCATTTTCACAAATTCTGCGGAGAAATGAATGAAAATCGGCGAAAATGCCAAAATGGACCCCGGACATCGTGATCCTGGGTTCCAGCCCGACCGCAAAACAAAAGGAAGGCGCCTTCGGACAAAACTACTCATGAATTTTGTACTTATGAAATTAAAATTTCATTCTTTTTTCGCTTTCTTTTGAATCTGAACCCTAAGTAAAACATCGCTCCACTTCCTTTTGTCATTTCCAAAACCCCCGCCAAAACAATCCCCAACAAGAGACCGCTTTCAGCCTTCACCACGGCGATTCCTTCCCCCGTGAGCGACAAAACCACAGCCTCGTCGACAGAAGGAAGTGAAATTTGAGAGTAACAGTTGAATTCCATTCTTCTCGTACCAATTTTCTCTCTTTTTAAGCTAATGGCGGCATCGACGGTCGATCGGGATCAGCAATGGTTGCTGAACTGCTTGTCCGCTACTCTCGACCCCAACCAAGACGTCCGCGCCTTCGCCGAGGCTTCGCTTCAGCAAGCGTCCTTGCAACCTGGTATTCTCTGATGATCGCTACTCTCTGTGTCTCTCGTCATGTGTTGTCTGTTGTGCAGAAGTTGTTCGCCCCGTCACGGGGTTTTGCCTGCCTGATTTTTGTTGGATTGATAAAAATTCAAGTATGCTCGCGTGGATGGGTTCGAGCATTGGTTGTGTGTGTGGGTGTCCATGTAGTTAGTAGCTGCTGGTGGGTCATTTACTGCATTAGTTTTCGCGTCTTAATGTGCTATCAGAAGAGAGACCTATCCGTGGCAAGAAGATGTCAAGAATCTGTGTATTCTTGAATGGGACATGCGTCAAATTGTCAAGATGTTCTTGTGGTGGGCATCGTGCGTGGGGGGGAGGAGGAGGGCAGTTATGAGTAAGTAACTCCTAGGAGAAACATGGGGAGAGATATTAAAGTTGTCGTGTGGCAAAGAAGACATCGAGAATCTGTGTAATTTCGAATGGAGCATGAGTCAAATTGTCGAGATGTGAGGGGCGTCGTGCAAGGGGGGAGGTTATGAAAACTCCTAGGAGAAATATGGGAAGAGATATCAACACTGTTGGGTCTGTTGTACAGCAGATTTTGTTTGCTTCGTGGGTCCACTGGTTAGTCACGTGTTCCTTTGCACTGTTAGCCTGGAGAGCTAGGAATTTTCTTTTAAGCGGGTCACTGCTATGGAAGTGATAGTATTTTTGTGGAAATATGTATACCTCATTAAAGGTCAAGAGACATAGTTGTAAGCAACTTATGTCAAATGGGGAAGGTATAGCTTGAGAAGGCAAATGATTCTGGTAATCTTTTGCTGCTAGGGAAGTTATAGAATTTTTTGGGTAATAAGTATACCCAGATGAAAGTAAAGAGACATAAGTGCAAGCGGATCATGTCAAAGGGGCATCTGTAACACAGGCAATTGAAGCATTCCGTTTTCGGATCTTACAACTAAAAGGATTAATTTAGTTAAGCATCTTTGGAAAAAGAATGCTTACTAGTTTGCTAAATGAAGAAGATTCCTTTTTGGTGATGTCGTAGTTTCGTCTTCCTTAATCTCGCTTACGGTTGGCCTGCCCAAGTTTTTACTATCAGCTATTAGGACGAGCAAATACCTTCCATACTGTGTTCGTTTCCTTACTCTAGCTCTTAAATAACTTATGTAGTTTTCATCATTTGAGGTTTTATATTGATAGCATTTATATTTTGTACTTTACAGGTTTTGGGAGTGCATTGTCAAAAGTCGCAGCCAACCGGGAGCTCCAATTTGGATTGCGCCAGATATCCTAATATTAGTACTCGCGTCACATGCTAGTTTATTTTATCATCATCATCACGTATTAATAAATACGTGTTATCTTAGTTAATTAGTTAATTAATTAATGTGTGTCTGGAATGACTTGTACTTTTTGCTTTTTGCTTCCTTTGTATTTTGTAGTTCACACATTGTGAATTCTTTTGTATCCGAAATATCTGAAATTTCTACAACATATAACTATTGACATGTACATATTTTAGATTTTGACAGGAAAGCAAAATTACTTTTTTCTTATTCATAGAAAGAGGAAATGCCCTTAATGATCAACAATTATTGTCTTAACAGCATCTTATCCATAAAAGAGGGAAATCAATGAGTAGTCATGTATGAAGAAAACGAGGTGTTAAACCTTGCATCCTGTTCCAGCAGTCTTTCTTCTCTGCTTCTAGTTATCCAATGTGTATTGTAACCTCTATTTGGGCTGTTATGTTGTGAAAAATTAACGTACTTCTACCTAGCTGCTGTCCTGTTGAAGCAGTTCATTAAGAAACACTGGCAAGAAGGTGAGGATTCTTTTGAGCATCCCGCAGTTTCAAGTGATGAAAAGGTAATCTTTATTCGAACGATAATAAGTAGACTTATTTCTTGTTCTTTTCTACATAACCCTTCTTAATAAACTCATATTTGTCCTTTTGGCTCGTCATCTTAGAAGGTTCCCTTGGTTGCACAGCCCTTCTTTTCTATGAGTAGGTCCACCCAACCATTCATGTCTATAATTTCTTATAAGGTTTACCAACCTACTAGCATGAGTTGAAGAGGCATTACTGTCTAAAGAAGGTGCTTGAGTATGTTACTAGATTTCTTGAGTTTTTGGCCCAAGGAAAGGTGAGTCTACTCCGATCTTTTTGGCTTGTCTAGTGAATCTTCCACCTGACCCAATGAGCAAAGATTTGAGGAACAATAGAGCAGAATTTTTTTATTTGCGATCCCTGTGATGTTACCAAAGAGATTGGGACAGAAATGCCATCGTCATTCACGCAAAATTGCAAAACTGATTTAATCCATTTCTCATAGATGTTGTAGATTGGGTCATGAATTCGGGTTCTTCAATTATTAAATGTTGCTTTGCAAATGGTGAGATGAATGGGTGCAGATGGGGCTGTTTTTGGGAGATGATGTCTGTATTTGGTCGTAGATTTAGAGTGGGTGTGTGAAGAATGCTGTCCTTAATCAAAGGGCAGGTTGACCAATCCCATTGATTGCTTCTGTCTCTATTCAGTTCTCTAGGTCACCAAAATTCTCACTTAATCAAACAATGGAGTCTTTTCCCCCTCTTGGTGGAGGTGGGGTGCCTCTATGTATCTAATAAGTGTGATATCCATGGTGGACATGGATGAAATACTTGTTTCAGCACGCGTCTTTGGAAGATATAAGATGATGAACCAATTGTTATTTCAATGATGATATTGAACTGATAGATGCTATGTTCTGAATGTCTAAGCTAATAGCATTATTGATCAATTGTCAGGCAGTTATACGCAGATATCTTCTGATGACGCTGGATGACTCTCACAGAAAAATTTGCACGGCAGTTAGTATGGCAGTCGCATCCATTGCAGTTTACGATTGGCCCGAGGATTGGCCTGAGTTATTGCCTAACCTTCTGATGCTGATTAATGATCAAACTAACATGAAACGGGGTAGGTTTTCCATTTTCGCACCATCATCATTTTTATGTTAATCCTGTTCGCTTACCTGTATGCTGTGGGCTTCTGAGTTGTTAATTATCCTTCAAATTGGGAGACATATTTCGTGAATATATTGGAATTTTAAAAGCTTCTACAGGATAATATTTTTTGAGGTTATACATTAACATATTGCAATTTTAGAGAAAGTATTATAGTTACTTCTTTTTGGAAGTTCTATAAGGTGTCTACTTTCCTGTTCTTTCTATTCGTAAATTTTGTTAGTCCTGGTCTTATATACTTTTGATCGACATCAAGGATTTTGCTGAATGTTGTAGTGCAAGGGGCTCTCAAATGCCTGTCGCTTCTGTCCGAAGATCTTGACGATACGGTGGTGCCGACATTAGTTCCTATCTTGTTCCCTACTTTGCATAAGATTGTAACTTCATCTCAGGTTTGTTTCGTTGTATGTTCTGCTTGAAGTTGTTCTCAGACTCTGGCCCTCTTTTGTTTTTTAATCAGTAGGGACTTTTGGAGTTTGAAATAAGGACCACTGGGGCGCTCTGTCCATTGAGCTTAGCTTTCCGAAATCCTGTTGCAATCTTGGATGCATGCATTTCAAGTTATACCTTAATTTAACTGATTTTCATTGCTTGCCGATCTTCAATTCGATCAGCAAAGACTAGTGTTTCAGAATTGGTTATGGATTACAGTAGCTTTTGTTGTTGTGTTGCTTGCCTTTACTGGTAGCGTATGTCTGTATGATGTTGTTACTTGTTCAAATGTGATGGCTTCATTGGGCAACTTTGATTGTTAATTTTTGATGACTTCATTTGCACATGGTTAGTTGCAGGCAAGTACTAATTCTTCATGCGAAATATTATATAACATATAAACCTTTGAATCTTGTGTTTTACGAAAATTAAGAAGCCACATCGTGCTTATGAGCAAGCATGTGATCTTCTTTCTAAATTTGATGCTGGGACTTGTAATTTACAGAAGTCAAAAATATTTTTGAACTTCCCTCCTTTGTTTAAGGTGTTTAAAGTTCTGTGACTTCCATCACTTCATTTAGTGCTTTCATTAAATCCTTGGGAATTAAAAGGCACATTTCTCTCAAAAGATGATGAAATTCTTCTGTCTCTATAACATATCTTTTGCTTTTTGTGAATTTGTTACAGAGTTATGACAAACATTTTCGTGCAAAGGCCCTTTCAATAGTTTATTCTTGTGTCTCTGTGCTGGGAGCAATGAGTGGTGTTTATAAGGTAATAATGGACCTCATTTGTTTTCTCATCATTTGGAATATGCTAGAACTAGTTTTGACTCTATTGTTGGTTATCTAATCTGGGGAGTGTTTATTCTTTTTTCCAGAGTGAGACCAATGAGATGATAAATTCTTTTCTCAAACCATGGATGGATGAGTTCAATATTATCTTAAGAGAGTCAGTGCCATCAGAAGATCCTGATGATTGGAGCATTAGAATGGAGGTCAGTTTGGAAATGGCATGAGATATGTTGGAGCGGATGTGTATCTTCTTGAGTTGAATGAGCAATTAACTGTTGTGTATATTCTGCATCTCTCCACCCAGGTTCTTAAGTGCTTAAATCAGCTAATTCAGAATTTTCCCGGCATTGGTGTAGGTGAATTTGTGGGTATGTTACTTAAAGTTATCTTGTGAATGTATCTTTTAGCTTTGTCAGCTCTTTTGATTCTATATCGACTGACTCAAAATGTTCTTTTCTTATGCAGTTATCATGGGACCGTTGTGGCAAACATTTGTATCCACTCTTGAAGTGTATTTGCGATCATCAATTGAAGGTCAAGAAGATCCCTATCAAGGAAGATATGACTCGGATGGTGCAGAGAAGAGCCTTGATTCCTTGATAATTCAGGTTAACTGTCTTTCTATGTGCAATTGTTTCTGGATCATTTCTATGTTATTGTTAACTTTTACATGTCTAGATGTTTCATTGTCCTAACTTCCTCATTCCCAAACTTGCTATCTCATGAGAGACATGAATAATGGAGAAAATGTTGGTGGAGTGTCTCACCTCTGACTTCACATGGAGAAATATCAACGAACATCCTAATTAGTCAAAATGTAGTAGGTCAATCAAAGCCCGCGTTGTGCAAGAACCATTTTTCTATTTTCATAAATTTTTCTCGTGTCTTGCGTACATATTTATCATTTGCCTTCAAATTCTCATTTTCATCATTTTATTTTACAGTTGTTTGAATTTCTATTGACTGTTGTGGGCAGCAGGAAGTTTGTGAAGGTTTGCCAACCTAAACACCCGTGGTTGTCAGATATTTCTTTTGCTGTTATTTTTTCCGTGTTGTATATTTGAGAATTTGTCCCTGTAGGTTATGATGAATAATATCAACGAGTTGGTATATTACACTCTGGCTTTCCTGCAAATGACAGAACAACAGGTACATACAATTTGTGCATTTTCTGCTTAAACCTAGATGGCGTACACTTTTCCCATATAATCGTCTATCTGAGTGTGATTTTGAATAGAAAACTCAATCGCTAGAGATCCTTCAGCTGCATGATACCTATGACCTCATTAGTCTATTTGATCTCTCTCTCTCTCTATATATATATATATATATAAATTAAACTAAGTACTTGTCTTTGTATTTGTGTTTCTGTAGGTCCATACTTGGTCAGAGGATGCCAATGAATTCGTGGCTAATGAGGATGATCTTACTTATAGCTGCCGTGTTTCTGGTAAGCTGTTCATATTTTCCCAGACAATGCAAAATATTGGAATCCTGGTAAACTGGCTCTTATACAATATTATGGTACTTGAGCTTGACCAAATGTTCCTCTATATTACAAGGATCATGTCATTTACAATGATTTACAGTTATAGGTAGGTGGCTGTCCATGCTGGATCTTGGGTCTGATGTAACTTTTGTCACTTAAGTGCTGTTGTGTTAAGATTTTTGTCAACTATGCAAACTGAAAGCAATGTCATATTCCATGTTTTCGCTCTACTGGTGCCTTTCAGTGGTTACAGATCTTGAAAAAGTTGATTGCATGAATGTCCACCCAGTGGAGTAAAAAGATCTTCCCTCCTTATCTGTTGATTCTGCATAAGCTCAGTTCGTCATAATAAACGACATTGGGATGAAATATGAAACATTGAAGGAAAAACAGTAGACACTCATCTGTGTCTCTTGCATCAATGGTCAAACCGAAGTTCCCTAGAGCATGGATCACTTCATGAAAAAGTTACAATTATAAAAAGTGACTGAGGAGGGGTGGAGCACTCTAAATTGATTATTTTGGAACGAGTGTGACTTATATAGTTATATGCACATGGCATACACGCTTTAAAAGCCACTATTTGCAATGTAAAAAGTGAAAAACAAGGCTGTGTTCCATGCTAAACTTCTGTTTATAATAATGGAAGTGATGTATTATGAAGCCTATGTATGATATTTTCTTCCGAGTACCATTACATTTTCCATTGTTAGTATTGTGTGGTTAAATGAGTGGGGATAATGATGACGTTCGGCTTATGAATTGTATCAACTATGCAGTGTCAGCTACTTTCAGTGGCAAGAAAGACCTAGCCATTTCTTTCATGCCTTAACTAAATTTTTTATACCGTGGTATACCTGAATGTGATTTTCCATTTATGATTGTTACTGTAGTTAGATACACTTCACAGTTAGATCCCCTGATCTGTTGTCTGCAGGTGCACTTTTACTAGAAGAGGTGGTTAGTTCCTGTGGCAGAGAAGGCGTTGATGCCATTATTGAGGCTGCAAAAAGACGATTTGCTGAGTCCGTGCATGACAAGGGTGCTGGTTCTGCTGATTGGTGGAGAGTAAGATTGAAGCTCTTTTCTTTTTATTCTTTGTTACTTGTTGAAGAAGTAATTTACTGTGTTAATCCGCTGGGTCTTTGTTATTTGCAAGTTATATGGGTTTGTTTTCTTTTCTGAATTTATATGTGGATCCAAAAACCATTTTAAGTACCTGAATACACTTTACGTCCTCTTTTTTTCCCCCTCTTCACATCTCAGCTTTACACCCTCCTTTTTAGTAGGTAATAAATTGCGTTTGACTACAAATTACCATGTGAGCTTTATTACCAATTTACAAATATCTTCCTTAAGCTGCTTTATAGTAGTTGAAAGCAAAATGGACACAACTCAAGTGGATAGGAGAATTATCACTCTGAACGTTGAGAGGTGTTGCAATATATAAATATTAAACCACGCATTTTTCTAACAGCTTAAGCTTTTAGAGCAGTTGGCAAGTGGTCCCATCAAATCCTTCATGGTATCAGAGCAGGAGGTCCTGAGTTCAAATCTTTCCAGGCCCCTATTTGCCTCTTCAAATGAATTTGTCTATGTTTAGTACTAATCTTTCCAGGCCTCTATTTGCCTCTCCAAATGAATTTGTCTATGTTTAGTACTAGGCAAAAGACCAGACTAAGTGTGAGGGGGAGTGTTGCAATATATAAATATTAAATCATGCATTCTTTTAATAGCTTAAGCTTTTAGAGCAGTTGGCAAGTGGTCCCATCAAATCCTTCAAGAGAAAAATCATCGAAATTTGTGACATGAAGAGATGAGCAATGCTGTACTATAGTGACGTTCTTTTCCTAATTGGTCATGTGGTCATCCTTTCTTTGCTCAGTATTTTCTTGGAACGTACCTTTCTCATATTCTCAATTCTAATTACGATCCATGTCCTTTCACGTTGGTACTATCCCTATTTTGCTTTCTTCATTCACCCTTTAATTCTTGTAGTAATTTGTTTTTTTCAGATGAGGGAGGCCATTCTTTTTGCCTTGGCGTCACTATCTGAACAACTGCTCGAAGCTGAGGTTTGTTCCTCTCTCTCTCTCTCTCTCATATTCATACGCGTGTGGCACCATCTTTTACATTTAATTACATTCCATTGAACACAGTGATCACTTTGTTGTGCATGTTAAAAGTAATTTATTTTTTGAGTGATGGTCTTTTCTGCTGATGTGTTGTGACAGGTTTCTGGATTGGCAAGTGGAAACATGGGAAGCTTGATTGAGCAGATGATCTCTGAGGACATTGGGGCTGGTGAACATCCTATCCTTTGCTCCTCTTCCTACCTTTCTGTTATTCAGGGAACAGACAGAGCTTTTCTCTTTTTGGTAACAGGGGTACATGAATATCCGTTTCTATATGCACGTATTTTTGTGTCAGTTGCTAAGTTCTCCTCTGTGGTAATTATTCTAATTCCTTTGTAAATTACTAGGTCGTGTCATGTATGAGTATTTTCTTACTTAGTTTTCGTACTATTCAGATCAGTCGTGGAGTTCTTGATAATTTTCTCTATGCGGCTATTACAACGGTTAGCATGGATGTGTAAGTGATTCTATTCAAGAATTTGATTTGGGAGAGAAATTTTGAGTTGTCTAATGGTAATACTACTCTCTTAACAGGCCCCCACCTGTCAAAGTGGGTGCGTGCCATGCCCTTTCTCTGCTCCTTACCAAGGCAAATGAAGGAATTGTTCTCCCTCACATAATAGGATTGCTTTCATCACTTACAAATCTCCTTAGTCAAGTAAGACTAGCTAGTATGCTTTCCATAAAGTTTATTCTGATGTTTAAGCTCAAAGTTGTTTGTTTTTAATTCACAGGCATCTGATGAGACGTTACATTTGGTTCTCGAAACAATCAGAGCAGCAATTATGGCAGGTATTTCTTATTAAGTTTTGTGCTTTCAATCGACACTTTCAGGTTGGATGCCATTAAACTAGCTTCCTCCCTTTACTTTAGGCTGTGAAGCTATTGTGGCTGTGGAGCCTAATGTTTCTCCCATCCTCTTGAACACTTGGGCATCTAACATTTCGGATCCATTTGTCAGTGGCGAGGCACTTGAGGTTTTGGAGGTATTGGCTCTGGATAAGTTTTTTGTCTATCTCATAATTACTTTCTTTATTATGTCACTCAATCAGATGCAGTTATTCAGTATGATGTTGTTTATTATGTTAGTTGCTACGTAAAGAGCAGAAGCCTTATATTCAAAATGGCTTGTTGGTTCTACTCCAATTTCCTTGTATACTGATTGTCTGCTGTACCTAGTTTGTTTTCTACTGATTAATGTGGAGTGTTTTTTTAATCTACGACTTTTTCCATCTGAAAATTTGCCAATACCTGCTTTGAATCATTGAAATTTCCGACTTCTCCATACTCAAGAATCTATAATTTTATTTCAGACATCCGAAATAAAATCATACAAAATGCTTGTAAATTCTAGTTCCTCTGCATTTAGGCACCGCACATAAGGCTTGGTTAATGGCTTCTGTGGGATTAGTGCTGGTAACTAATGTACTTTCATTAATTGGTAATCCATATGATGGTTTGAATGTAAATAAAAACTTGTAAAATTAATGGATGTGGTCCTTGCCAAACTTAGCCGTTTCCAATCACTTCATATTAAATTATTGACACAGAGAATCACTGATCGTTGCTTGTGATGTTGAAAACTAGAATATCCAAGGTAAAGTCTATATTTTGTTGCCAAGATGCTTTTGCTTTCCTACAGTGGACTGCTGAGAAATCTGAAAATGCCAAAAGGTTTTAATTCAACTTTTATTTGTCCTGGTGCTTTTCTATAGCAAGTCATTATGCTGAAATAATAACCTTGATGACTCCATTGACAAAATAATACTTTTAACATTGGTATCTCTGCTGATTGAAACTTTCCTTGTTCCTTCTTTTCTATAAAATATTTGACCAGGCAATAAAAAATTCTCCCGGTTGCGTCCATCCACTGATTTCCCGGGTCCTGCCTTTTGTAGGTCCAGTCCTAAATAAGGTAGGACTTCAATTGGTTTCATTTTATTGTGATGCAATTTAACATGCCTTGATCTCAGTGGTTGAATTATTTGTTGGTTGTGATATATCCTGATGGCAACATTTAGCCCCAACAGCAACCTGATGGTTTAGTTGCTGGATCCTTGGATCTGTTGACCATGCTACTAAAGGTATCTCTAAGGTTAAATTTTCATTCCTCTCTATCTCACCTATATGTTAGCTTTAATTGTCTGCTGCAAATTTTTCTAATTATTATATTCTTGGCTACTGTTGGTGCTGCAATGTACAGAATTCTCCTATTGATGCAGTGAAATTGATATACGATGCTTGTTTTGATGCTGTCATTCGTATAATACTTCAAAGTGAAGACCATGGTGAAATGCAGGTGCTAAAGTGTTTCATGGGTTGTGTCCTTTGTCTGCTAGGACCCTGATTGCATTCTCTTTGTAACTAAGAAATTTTCTGCTTTGCCATGCTATTTATTAGAACGCAACGGAATGCCTGGCTGCTTTTATCTCGGGGGGAAGACAGGATGTGCTTGCTTGGGGTGGTGATTCTGGGTTCACAATGAGATCTTTGCTAGATGTAGCGTCAAGGTTGTGGGGATTTTCTTTCTCTCATGTACCCTTCCAATTTTCTGGCTTTATATTGATCAGCATTGTGGAGATAATTGTTTGGAGTCGTTGAAGTTTTTTTATGTTTCATTTTTGTATTTAGTTGTTTTAGTTGAAATTGCCACCCCAAAAAGAAAGAAAGAAATAGAAGAAACCAACGGCATACGTGTTAGATGCAGCTTTGAAGTATTTTGGTTTAGTTCTTTTATTCATAAAAATGCAGCTTTGAAGTATTTTGGTTTCATTCATAAAAATTTATCGTTGAACATCAATTATCCTGGTTTTTGGAGATTTAATGATGTTACATGCTGACTGTAAGAATCAATTTTGCTCACTTTTTTAATGTAGAATGAAACAGCAGCATGTGGCTGGAACAACGCTATTGCAGTGACATGTCTTCACTCTGCAACGTCCGCTCATTTTATGGCAGCTACATGAAAGTTAAACTTGGGTCAAATTAATGGGGGGTCAAGCTTCAATGGTCTTTCTCCCGTTAACTACTTCAGTTACTTGTTCTGTAAATTACAATGTGGAAGGAAATGCTACTTGATCTTGAACTTACTTAATGGAATGCCTGGCTATTACTTGAAATGTCATGTCCTGATTGGAATACCTCATTTCACAGTTTCAGTAATTATTGGATTTTATGTGTGCATTTGTACTTCTAGTGGGTCTCAAATCTAGTATCGGTAACATGATGCAGGCTTCTGGATCCTGCGTTGGAAAGCTCGGGGTCTCTTTTTGTCGGGAACTATATTCTGCAACTTATTTTGCACTTGCCACAGCAAATGGCGCCACATATCTGGGACATGGCAGCTGCTCTGGTCAGACGCATGCAGTCTGCTGGAATAGCTGGGTTGAGAACTTCCTTGATACTGATTTTTGCTAGATTGGTAAGGTACTTCATCCTTCAAAACTCTATGATAGTGCTATATGGTTCCACCTCCACCTCCACCTTTCTCTGAAATTGTTTGTTCTGGTATGATATTATTCCTTTCACGAAAGCAATGATTAATCTGTAAAAGTGGTGGTTTGTTAACTAGTCAGTAATTTGTGTGCGCCAGCAGCACCTGTCCAGCCAAAGCTTCTATTTAAAGTAATGCAATTTCTAATATGCCATTCATGAAGAACATTATTTTGACTCCAGGAGAGATTTTGCCTTCCTTTTTCCCGTGACTTGTAATTGCTTGTGAGAATTCCAATTTACATCTCAAACAAGCCACCGTGCTTCTTTAAAATATCTTTGGCCTTTTCATCTCTGAATATCGGGCTGTATCTTGGTTGTCATTCTTCGAAATGTTGCAGGTTCACATAAGTGTTCCCAATGTGCAACAATTTATTGACATGCTGACAACAGTCCCAGCCGAAGGTTATGATAATGCCTTCACATATGTGATGTCTGAATGGACAAAGCTGCAAGGTAAACTCTTCTTGCTAGATTCTGAAGTTCACGCATAGTTCAAGCGGCAGCGCTGCACTACTGTGAAACACTGAAAGGAGTATGGGATAGTTGTCTACTTTTTCTTTCAGTCTGATTCTAGGATTCCTATACAGTACACGAGGTACTATTAGGAATAAAATGCACTGGAGATTCAGGTAGGAGTTGAATTGCACGTCCTGTTCATCTCCAGAGTGAGTCCGCTTCTTCTATGCAATCTGGGGGATTGTTCCGTGGGCTTCTACTTTGTGGCACTTTTAAACCATGAACTGGATCTCAAGCCTCTTATGTGCTTTATCTTTTCCAATGAAACATCAATGGCAGCTTTTATCTGGTTCGCCAGAACTTACCTTTTCTCAGCCCATCCATACTTATCATCTTTGTTGATAGAAGATACCCCTTAGTAGTGTCTAGGTGACTCCACTATTGTAAAATAACTTCAATTCAGGAAATGATTGCTTCGTGCCTTTGTCTTTTCAAATTGCCTCAGGACTCTGTGGATGCTTCTTGCTTTTAAGGAAGTTGGATATATTACCCAAATCTGCAATTAAATGAAATGCAGGGGAGATTCAGGGATCATACCAAATCAAAGTGACGACCACTGCTTTGGCTCTTTTACTTTCCACAATGCATGGTGAATTGGGGAAAATCAATGTCCAAGGCAACCTAATTCAGGTTTCCATTTCTGCTGCCTACTTTGATTTGGAAGCATCTTAGCTCCTTAGCTTATTGCACTTCATGTGAAGTCTGCCACAGGGATAACCACTCGCTCAAAGGCTAAGTCAGCTCCAGACCAGTGGACTTTGATGCCACTCCCAGCAAAAGTAATCTTTTTGACCATTTTTCATTTTCTAAGGTGTATTCATTGCCAAGGAGAACGTGGAACATGGTCTTGAAAGCAATTCTGTTATACTTATTTTAATCCCTAATCATGGTTGCCAAATCCTTGGAATTGACATATCTTCTGCCGGCATACATCGATTTATTCCCTTTTTCCTTTTCTGGGTCCAATAATGTCATTCAATTCACTTAGGACTCATGGCTACTGCTGTTCTACATTATATCCTTCATGATCTAGCTAAAAAATTTTGGGATTGCTGAATCACAGACGAGATAAATGACTCGCTAATCATTTGGTTGCTGGGAATACTGTTGAAGAATCTCACACACCCACTTTACTGCCTCCATACTGTAGATACTGGCTTTGCTTGCTGATGCTTTGATTGAAATTCAAGAACAAGCTCCAGTTGGTGATGAAGATGTAGGATACATCTCTCTGACTCAGTTGGATTTGAACTAACATGAAGGGTTGGGGATTTTTAACCTTAAACTCATATTTGTAGGACGACTCGGAGTGGGAAGAAGTGGAACCAGTGGATGGTGACAAAGACATATTACGCGCAGCTGCTGCTGTATCATCTGACAGACCAGGATATGCACAGTTTGAGGCGATGGCCAGAGTATTCGATGAGGTGCAATTGTATTTTCTTTTTTATTTCCCTTTACTTCAAATATATGGGATCGAATACCGACCATTCCCCTGAAATGTAGCGATGCGCTAAATAAAGAGGAAAATAATGGACTGTCACCTAACTTTCTTGGTCATACTCTTGCATGTCTTATGAGCTTCAACAGGAAGATGGTGATGATGATGACCTTTCAAGTGTTGATGACCCGATAAACGAGGTATTTGATGAATCTTACATCCTAGATGTATTATCTGGTTTATGCATATTATGACCGACATTCTAAAATGGCTTGTCATGTAATACAGATTAATCTGGCCAACTACCTGGTTGACTTTCTCATTACGTTCTCCAAGAGCAACAGAAATTTGTTCGACCATCTCTGCCCTGTATGACTATCAAACTCTTTAGGTGCATGTGTTTTATTGTCCTTTCTCTTCTTTAACGCAGTGATTTCTACCTTTGATGCAGAATCTAACGCAGTCTCAACGCAATGCTATTCAAGCAGTACTTGGTCGCTGAGAAGTTTCTGTTTTGGAGAATATAGTTAAGGTTTTTTTCTAGCTGTCGGTATTGAGCATTCTTTGACTAACCTGGATGTGGAAATTTTTGACATGTTGAGGTTGTAAAGTCGGAAGTTTTCGTCTTTTGTAAAGACGATGTCTCTTGTTAAGGAATGATACCATCTGCCCTGAAATATTTACATGCAATCCAAGAGGGAGGGGGGGAAGTTCAATTTCCAACTGTTTTTTCCCCATGATGTTAAGGAAGCTAATTTGTGAAAGATCAGTCCTGGGCTTTCTCAAACAACAAAAAGAGCAAACGGACTCACTGCGCCTGATATCTGAAATTACCATGTATTGCTACACAAAAAAAGGAGAAGAAAAAAAAAAGACCATGACAACGCGACTCACAATCACGATGATAGGTACATGTCACATAGCAAATTCGGATAGGAAAATGTATAGCTGTGCATATGTCATGTTGAAGCAAAAACCCATATGATTACCTAAGTGGCATGGAGCATAGGTGAAAACGTGTATATGCAGGAGCTAGCACTTCTACTTAGCTAATTCAAATAACCGGGATTGAGCTGCCAACAAGTGCCATAGACAGGTTCATAAGAAACTTCAGAATCACTGAGGAATAAGAATATCAGACTAAGAAACACCTCACAGTTCCTATAGGAAACACCTTTCGGAAGCAATAAACTCTCAATATGATTTGTCAAGTTAAACCCCATGACTCAGGAGACACTGAAGCTTCCACTCCTCCTAAACTTAGTGAACACACGAATGGTCTGCAATAAGATAAAAGGGGAGAACAACAGTTCACTAGAATCGATGACAGTGGCCAGAAAAACTTCCGTCTGCAATGAACTTCTAACATGGCAGCAAGGTGAAACTTTCTTCTTACAAGTCTCCCCATTTAAGTCCTTGAACAAACATATAACAACGTAATTACCATCATCGTACACAGGATTATTTTAATCAACCAGAGCAATATGCCCTCGATCTCGTTCATGCATTCTAAATATTTCCATTTGTCTTAAAAAGTTTTTTTCTATTTCTTTAGAACTCACCACAGTAAGCAAGACTTTCTTCCTGCTTATATACACTGAACAGATTCAGAATTACCAAAAGCTTTTGGAATGCGATAACCAGGCAAAATCATTTTCTATGATCAGGGTAAGTAGATTGATGACTTAAACTCCACAACTTCGGCTAGCAAAGTGATAAAATCATACTAAAGTAGAAACTATTGATCTCCATGAAAACAAGATCAGTTCATGAAACTCAAATTTGATTAGATAGCACACATCTTTAACAATAGTATAAAAGAATGGTAAGAAAACTGAGATGAGAATTTATTTGTGTATTTTAAATGCGACGGCTTGGCTTGAAGGTTTTATTCCAAGAATGACGCAATAAGCAGGATATACCCCTGCTTGCCAACAACGAAACGAATATGCCTTATTAGCTGATATACCCGATCGGCATCTTCAAATAACAACTACGCAATATGAGAAGGGGCAACACCTATTTCCAACAATCATGGCTGATGGACATGTCACGTAAGGCCACAAATTCAGAGAGTGAAATGATAAACCCATGTTTAAGCCGAAGCCAGAGAGGATTACTGATTTCACATCATGAAAAAATTGTGTTGATGCCAAAGTTAGTTATTCAGTCAACAACTAGGTAAAGCCTTCCACAGCTTAAGACCGCAAACCTAACTATGCATAAGTTAATCTTCAGATCATGTCAGATGTAGCTGCCTGTCATGAAGACCTTTCAGCGACAGTAAACTCTCCACATGATGAGTAAACTTTAGCCAAACGGCAGGAGGCAGTAGTTTTTTATACTCAGGTAACCCGTTAATTTCCATCCGATGAAAATTGTTAGTCTTTGGATTGTAGTAGAACACTCGCTGCGGCTTCGACATTATCTGTGATGCCAACAACAATTCACCAGTACCAACGGTACCGGCCAGAAAGACCTCTTCAGCCGCAAGAATCTCCTTCCAACCTCGTGGAAATGCAATAGTTTTCTTCCTCCAGATGTCCCTCTCAAAGTCCTCCGAGATCAATAAGACAAAATCATCACTGCCATCATGCTTAAGGTTACCCAAATCAGCCACAGCAACGTGAACCTCAAATTCGATAAGGCATATCTTGCCATGACCTCCACGGGGACCATTATCACCAGGAAACTTAACCATTCGAAAGCTCTCTGTCCCGACATTGAATTCCACCAAGTAGTCCTGCCTAGGATCGTTGACATTCCAAGCCCTGTAATATATCAACCCGTTAAAACAAATTTCACTCCCCTTCTTGATATGAGGAGCACTTTCTTCGATCCTCCGCCACTTCTCGGATCCCAAATCGAGCAAGTGGTGCTCTATGATCACCCAAGGAAGAGCAGGCATCGACCTTCTGCAAGTCACCAACGTGCTCAAAACCTTGTGCTTCTTATGGACCGGATTGACAGAAAATGAAGAATAGGAAGAATTTGAGAGAAAAATGTGTATTTGTATTCTTCTTGTCTTTTCTTTACATTGTACAAGCTCCTATTTATAATACAATAAAAGGTAAACTAAGGAAACAATAAACGAAGATACACGAAATCAACTCCAATCTTGGATTGATTTAATTTGATCAATTATAATCCTAGGAATCTCGAATTGATCGACATGATCCGTAATTGATCCTTGCGTATCTCCAACACTCCCCCTCAAGCTGATGGCTGATATATATCCAAGACACCCAGCTTGCTTAACAGATATGCATGTTGCCTTTGACATAATGGCTTGGTAAAGATATCAACGGGTTGTTCTGTTGTTCCAATCTCATTTGTCTTGATTACCCCTTCTTGGATCTTCTCTCTAGTGTAATGATAGTCTACTTCAATATGCTTCGTTCTCTCATGAAATATGGGATTTGCAGCAAGTTTGAGAGCCGCATCATTGTCGCAAAATAAATTCGTCGGTCCTTTAATCCGTACCCCGAGATCTGAAAGCAAACCCCGTATCCAAACTATTTCACAAACGATTTTGGCCATAGCTCAATATTCAGCTTCAGCTGACGATAATGATACGGTCGATTGCTTCTTCGTTTTCCACGAAAGGATTTTCCCAACTTAATACAAAAGCCAGTGATAGATCTTCGACTCATGGGACACGTGGCGTAGTCTGTATCACAATAAGCCGTCATTTCCAAATTGCAATCGCGAGCTATGTTATACGGACACAGGATACGACTCGTGACACGACACGATACGCCGACACGATAATTCTCAAAAAATAAGAAATTTCGACACGCTGGGACACGGTTGTATATTATATGTATATTTTTATATATACATGATAAATTAATATTTTTATGATTTCAACAATAATATCATAATACCGAAATTATTATTAATCTACTCCTTTTTCACAAAATATATCCTGTGATGACGGGGCAAGATGGCTGGCAGATCAAGGGAGTTGAGCGTGATTCTAAGCTCACGAGAGGCAAGAAGCAGTAGATGACGACAATGCTGGTGGTAGACAGCCTTCAAGCTTTAAATTTAATTTTCAGTCAGGGATGTTTTATTTTAATAGTTTCTCTTTATGAAGGACACGGTGGGCCCCGCCACCTTCAAAATAACCTCATCCCTTCCAGTCATGCCAGAAAAAAGTAGAGAGACACACCCAACCCCCTCTCTCTCATCTCTTCTTCTTCGCAAACCCCCTGTGGTCGTCCGCCTTAGGGTTTTCGACTCTTGTATCTCGCTCTCTTCTCCCCGTCGTCGACTCCCATCGGCGCTGCCTAGATCGGATCTTGGCGCTCCCGGTGTCTCCAACGTGCGCGTTCTCTGATTTCTGGCTCGTCGCGGGGACTAGCCGTACAACTCTTTGCAAGCTCGGTTTCGCTGTCCTCGCAGATTTGTTTTGTTTCAGCTCCTTTTTTTTCCTTCCTTCTTCCCTTTCTGGGTCGTTGAGCTGATCCTGCTATCTATGTTAGAAATCTGGCGACTCGATTGCTTTCGCCTTCTATTTCTCCTTTGTGCAGGTCTATTTCAACGCCGTCCCTCGCGTGTCCGTATAGTTGACCGCGAGTCCGGTCTCGGACACGCGTTGACCGCGCGTCCGAGAAGAGTCCGTCCGAGTCCAGCCGTGTCGAACGCGTGTTCGAGTTCGACACGTGTCCGACACGGAAAAAAATTCCGAAACTGCGAGTCCGTGTAACATAGATCGCCAGAGAGAAGTATTCCAAGCCCTGGACAATTTTTTAAATATTTTACGACCTTCAATGCCGCATTCATGTGAGACTCCTTCGGATTGTGCATGAATTGGCTGAGTGTCTGCACTGCATAACATATATCTGGTCTCGTCATGGTGAGATATAAAGCTTCCCTACGAGCCTCTGATAGTGAGATGGGTCTTCGAGTTGTGGGTCATCAACTTCAGAAGATGATCCGACATCGTAATCGACTGAAGTTAACTTGACATTCTGTTCGACATGAATGACCGCCGGTTTACATCTTGATAAGCCTGCTTCTGCTATAATTTCTAAAGTAAATTTTCGCTGACTGAGAGAAATCCCTAAGTCTAAGCGAGCAATCTCAATTCCAAGAAAATATTTGGGAGATCCCAAATCTTTAATACGAAAAGTAGAATGCAGGTACTCTTTAAGACTCTTGATGCCCAATTCATCGTTGCCCATAATAAGTACGTCATCAACATAAATTATCAAGTAAATTGAAGACATACCTTTAGTCCACGTGAAAAGTGCATAGTCATGCTTGGACTGTTTGAAATTGATGGCCGTAATGGCTATAGTAAACTTTGCATACCACTGTCGAGAAGACTGTTTGAGACCATAAAGAGATTTACGGAGACGACATACTCCCGACTCCCCCTGTCGCCGTAATCCTAGTGGAAGTTCCATGTATATTTCTTCATCAAGATCTCCAAGAAGAAAAGCATTGTGGATATCCATTTGATGTAATTGCCAATTGCGAAAAGCAGCAATAGAAAGAAAAGAACGAATAGTAAAGTCTTTCGCAACCGGAGAGAATGTCTCATGATAATCGAAACCTTCGCGTTGTGTGAACCCTTTGGCTACTAATTGAGCCTTGTATCGTTCAACAGATCCATCAGCCTTGTACTTAATTTTATACACCCATTTGCAGCCAATGGGTTTACGATGAGCAGGTAAAGGCATGATGTCCCAAGTATGATTCGCTATCAAAGCATGTAGTTCTGCTTCCATGGCCTTCTGCTAACGTGGATCACGAATCGCTTCTTGATAAGATGATGGATCTGTTTCCTCGGAGATACGACTAATGCAGCACATATGTTCCGTTGATAGTCGTTCAAACGAAACATAAGAGGAGACAGGATATGTAGTACCTGATGAATCAAGAGATGCACACAAATAGTCTTTGGTCCATGTGGGTGGTCGAGTAATCCGACCTGAACGTCGAGGGGGGATATGCTCATGCTTGAGGGACGTTAACTCCTTAGTAGACTGTGGAGACAATAGTTCTGATGATGGGATAGAATACTTATTCACTGGCATTGTAGATCCTTCAACCAGATTATTTGAGGTTGATGGGTAAACTATAGTGGTTTCCATTAAGGAAGAAGAAGTCGGAATTTCTGGAGACGGGGCGATCATATATTGTGGAACAGGAGATAAATCTTCTTCGGATAAAAAATGTAAATGAGAATGATTCAAGCCAGAAGGCTCAGTTGAAGAATCTTCATCCTGAAATGGAAAAATGTCTTCATGGAAAACGATATCTCTGCTGATAAAGAAGTACCTGTCGATGGCTCGAAGACACGGTAACCTTTCTGAAGAGTTGGATATCCCGTGAAGATACATCGTCGGGCTCGAGGACTCATTTTGTCACGAGGTCCCAAGGTAGTAACATAGCACAAACAGCCAAAAACTCGCAAGTGATGAATCTTAGGCTTTTTACCAAAAAGAACTTCAAAAGGTGTACGTCCATCGAGGATCCGAGTTGGCATGCGATTGATCAGGTAAGCTGCCGTGACCACACGATCTCCCCAAAAATTTTCAGGAATAGATGCTTGGAATTTAAGGGCACGTGCAACTTCTAGAAGATGGCGTTGTTTACGCTCAACAATTCCGTTTTGTTGAGGCGTGTAGATGCACGAGCTTTCATGTAAAATTCCATGAAAGGAAAGTAGTGATTTACAGTCATGACTAAAAAATTCTTTCCCATTATCTGTTCGAATGCGTTGAACAGATTTTCCAAATTGATTTTTTGTCAAGGTGAAAAAACTCTTTAAATGGGAAAGAGCTTGACTCTTGGACTGCATAAGAAAGACCCAGGTGGCACGAGAATAGTCATTGACAATGGTAAGGAAGAATTGCGATCCATCATGATGTGGGGTGTGATAAGGACCCCATATGTCGACGTGAATTAAAGAGAATTTTTTGTGGCTCGAGATGTACTTGCAGGAAATGGCGCACGTGACTGTTTTGAAAGTGGACAAATTTGACATTGACGATGCGGAAAGGAAGCACTATGGCCCAAACGTTGATGAGAAAGAATAACACTATCATTGGTAGTAGCGTTACACAATGATTTTTTATTCATGGAAATAGAAGATAAATCAAAATGCTCGGGAAAGCTAGTCCAAAAATTTAATCCTTGCGAAAGACTACCCAAGCCCATCAGTTTGCCAGTCGAAAGGGCCTGAAAAAGACAGGTATCTTAATTAAAAAGGACATGACATGAATTGTCCTCACAAACTCTTGATACGGAGATAAGGTTGAATTGAAACTGAGGTACAAAGAGCACATTCCGAAGGATTATGGAGGGACTAAGCTTCACTGTCCCCACCTTTCTGACGAATGTAGTGTTTCCGTTTGGAAGTCACACAGATATGGGGAGTTCTAGATTTTTGTGAGTATGGGAAAAGAAACTTTTGTCACAAATAATGTAGTCACTAGCACCTGAATCAATTATCCATGCATCATGAGAAATAGAGCTGAAGCAATAAGAGGTACCTGGGAAGCTTGCTTTTTTGTCAGAAGTTTCTAGTTGTCTCAATGCCCTCATAATTTTCTGATATTGATCATGCGTAATTGGGTGATTGTCAGCACTATATCCAGTGACTTGGTGAGCAGAATATTCCCTTTTTCCTTTCTCCCCAAGCTTTCCATGCAATTTCCAACAGGTATCCACGGTATGGTGTGGACGTTTACAATAGTCACAATATAATTTACCTTTTCCTTTTGAATTTCCCTTTAATGATAAGCTGGCTAGAGGATACCCACTGGATTTAAAATTTGGGGCTGATGTGGCGTTTTGCAGACCTTCTGATCTAGGGTCTGGATAAATGGGATGAGAGCCGTCCACTTTTGTCTTCAACTTGTTGCGACCTAAAAAAATTAGGCTAATGGATTATTAGGTTAACTAACCTAATACGGACTCTCCCAAACTCTACCAAATCGCAACTTAAATTAATTAGAAATGATTTAGAATTTGGAGTCGCCACTAATCATTTTGGTAGGTTGATTAGAAACCTAAGTAAAACAGCGGGAGAACCATTTTACTTCTACGAACCAGAGATTGTGGATTCAGGGACTTGATTACACTAGTTAATTAAAACTAATGCCCTTTCGGTACCTTAATTCCATATGAGGTGTCCTAAATTGACAACTCGGATTGAATCAATTTGAAGCTTAGAAAGTGAAGTTCATTTTTTTTGGATTTTTGCTTTATTAAATGAAATGCATAAATGATGTGAATGCAATGACTAAATAATAGAAGATGCAATGCAAGACATGCATAATTAAAGTCGTCTCATCCTATATGCAAAATTAACTAATTAATTAAGACATACAAAATTACATGACGTTAGGGCATAATGCAAGACCATTAGTCTAATCATGCGAAGATTTTAGGTGAAAACACAATCCGTCATGCCATTGATTAATTATCATGCAAACTATCATGAATTAATTAAATTAAACATGCAAGAACTTCGTGCACACAAACACTCATGTAACATGTGAATTTTTTTACCTAAGCAATTTAATCATGCAATCAAACTAACCTAACACGAACATTCGAAACATGGTACTAAGGACATGCAAAATGACATGACAAAGTATAATGCAAAATAGACATGATGATGTGGTAAATAGGCGTGACATGGAAAATATGATCACGTGACAACGATGCATGACATGGAAAACATGATGTCGTGGCATGCATGACATGTAAAGTATGATAATGCAAGCTAAATTATATGATATGTAATGCAAATGATATCTTTTTTTATTTTTCGGATGGATTTTTTTGAAAAAAGAAAACTATCCTATTCTCGGCAACTAATTTTCTGGATATGGTAAAAACCAATCAGTCGATCAATTAGTCAGTCAATTAATCAATCAATTAATCCATCAATCAGTCAGTCAATTAATCAATCAATCAATCGATCGATCGATCTGCCAACTAACATTCAAACAGAATCCCGATCGCCAACATCCCGACCATCATATTTTCGAATTTTTCTAAAAAAAAATCATGTCTCAGATCTTGAAATTAAAGATTGATTTTTTATTCGGAGACAGCAAATCAGACCTCAACGGTGATAGATCAGATTAGCTATATCCGAGATTTTCTTGACAAAATTATGGTTCCATTCAAGCTTCATCAATTCATCGAGAGCATAAAAAATTCGACCAACTTGCATATCCAACCAGCATGCATATTCAACTAGCGTGCAAGTTCAATCAACATATAGTGGGTAAATAGTAGCGAAACAGTGTAAAAATCATCCAAAAAAGAACATGCTCGAATTATCCCGCTAGTGTGCTGGACATTACCTTATTCCGTGAGACCAAACCGGGCTAGTTTGTTGCAAAAAATCTGAGGGACAGCCACAGGAACAACGAGCAAAAAGCGGCGGTGGTGGAGGCGATGGGAGAATAGTACACGCGGCTTGGAACAACTTCTGATTGATTTGTTGCACAGCCACTAGGGAGACTCCTTTCCAAGATCCGAACGATGAAGATCAATAAGGGATTAAAATGACCTTGGACACAAAAATTCAGCTTGATCCAACTCTCCAATCTGTCGGAAACATAAGAACAGCCGGCGGATGAACAGTACCCGCGGCCAGGAACAACTGTTGATTGAGCTGTTGTTCGACCACCAGGAGAACTCTTTTCAAAGATCCGAACGGTTGAACTGAAGAAGGGATCAAGTTAGCCTTGGACATAAAACATCAGCTCGATCCAACGGTCCAATCTTCCGGAAACGCAAGAATAGCCGGTGGATGAACAATACCCGCGGCCAGGAACAGCTACTGATTGAGCTGTTGTTCGACCACCAGGAGAACTCGTTACAAAGATCCGAACGGTAGAGCTTAAGAAGGGATCAAGTTAGCCTTGGACACAAAAAATCAGCTTGATCCAATGGTCCAATCGACCGAAAATGCGAGAAGAACCGGCGACCAGCGATTGAAAAATGAGAATAGCTCCCGCTTCTTCTTTTGTTTCTCTCTCTCTCTCTCCTTTTCTCAGTGTCTCTGGTCGTATCCTTTTTTTTTGGACATGAACTGTGAAAATGAATCCCCCTTATAACCCTAAGCACAATGATATATATATATAGAGGATTAGGGTTATGCCTAGGGATTTAATCCTAACCGTTGACTCTAAAGATTTCAAACTAGATATCAACCGTAGGATCGTAATTTCTGATTTTTTAGCAATCCTATCGGGCCAGGATATAAAAAATTCGGCCACCATGGGGGAAAAAGGCTTCTGGCCGAAAATCCCTTTATAAAATGGGTTTATTCGTGCGAATTCAAGGCCTAATTGGGCTTTAATTAATTAAGCGGATAATTAATTAAAAGCCTTGTTCTCAAAAAATTAAAACGGATCGAATGAGATTCTAAATTGAGGCCATTATCATTTTCGGTAATTCCCCCTTTCATGATCGAAAATTTTCAAATTGATTTTGGTTCCGTCGCCTATTAAATTAAGCTCAATTGATTCGCCTTCGACTGACTGCCAATGTATGACATACAAATAAAAATATGTAATGCATGAGAATTTCTTTTTGCGAGAATTAGGATTAACTCTCATTTTGTGAAATAAATGAATTTCCCAAAAATCAAAATTTAGGTGTCAACAGCTGCCCATCTTTGAGTGGAAGCTCGCAGAGGTTTTGCTCAAAGACTAAAATTGAAGCCTAAATTTTACAAATGCAAATGATGATGATAAATTTTTTTGGCGGGAATTCAAATCCCATTTTCTAATACAAACAAAGATGATGCATGAAATGCAATGCTATAAATAACATGTGCTAAAACTTCTCTTATCCCACATTAGAGAAACCTGCACATGGGTCGCATACGAGAATACCTGTTTTACCAAATTTCTCATAAGCTGATGGTTCCCTTAACTTCTAGATTTCTAGTGGATGCCAGGATGCTAAGGTACTGGCCCATCTGTTGCCAGAAGTTTCTTTCTGACGCGAAACGGCGCAAGATTTGTAGAGTTTGAAAATGTACTCGAGTTATGGTTCGAGCTGGCCATTTATTTTTTCAAAATCACAAGAGCGCATACATTATGAAATCGAGAAAACAAACCAAGATCACATGTAGATCTTAGGTTTTGGGAGTCTTATCCGTTATCAAAGGTTTCCCTTTGATGCGGGACAGCGCATGATTTATGTAGGGTTTGAAAATGTACTCGAGTTATGGTTCGAACTGGCCATTTGTCTCTTGGGTACCTCCTCAACTGGTCACCATGAGTCGGTAAAAATAATTTCTCGCGACCTTCTCAGGAAACTCTCATCATATCAAGACAAGAGATGCCTCTTAGGACCTCCTCAATGGGTCACCATGAGACGGATAGACTGTCTCTTGCGACCTCCTCAATGGGTCAGCATGAGTCGGTAAGGTGTCTCTTGCGACCTCCTCAACGGGTCAGCATAAGTCGGTAAAGATGTGACACCCGAGCTAATCGGCGTGGACACTATGTCTCTTGGCAAGTCACCATGTGGACTATAAATCATGAGTCGGTAATGTGTCTCTTACGACCTCCTCAACGGGTCAGCATGAGTTGGTAAAGATGTGACACCCGAGCTAATCGGCGTGGACACTATGTCTCTTGGCAAGTCACCATGTGGACTATAAATCATGAGTTAGTAAAGATGTGACACCCGAGCTAATCGGCGTGAACACTGAGGGGTGTGATGTCTGAGCCAATCAGAACAAACACAAAAGGGTGTGACGTTTGAGCTAATCAGAACAAACACGAAAGGGGTTTGACGCCTGAGCTAATCAGAACAAACACAGAGAGGTGTGGTAACTTGAGCTAATCAAGTATTAAAATAAGATCCTGGGGACATCTTGAGCTGATCAAGTGTCGATAAAATTTTGAAAGGGAATTAGGAAACTTGCCTGAGTTTCTGAGCAATGAGTAAGTGATGGCTAGGCTGACTGCAACATACCTGCCCATTTTCTTGAAAAAATGGTGACATGCACAAAGTCAGTGTAAATGCAACATCATATGCTAGAAAGATTTGTGAGTTTTTGCTAGCATTATAAAGCTTCATTGAGGAATTTTATCAATAAGAAAGTCTGTCTGACCCTTTTGACAATTTTGATCAAGTTGAATAAGAAACTTTGGTCAGAAAAGACTTTCACTCACTCTCTTGAAAAGGTTCAGGTTGAAGATATACTTATCTGAGGATTTGAAAAACTACCTGGTCGGTATTGCTAGCAAGGCTCGCTCATGTAATGGCTTTTGGATGAATTTCGAGACCTTGAGAGGTAACTCGATCATAAGGAATTGCTACCTGTCAGACAATATCAGAGGTAACATATGCAAACATAATTGCTGAAATTTTATTAATGAAATCATGCAAAATTACTCTGTCAATCTTGCATTATGCATTTCTTGAGCTCCTGACACGATTAAAGTGTGTGTTTCGCTCGTGACGTGATTCATGCATAACCATTCTGCCAAGTTTGCATTACCAATTTTGTTCAGGGAGATTATCACATTGTGAATACCTCGAATATAATATGACTAGGGATTTTAGTCCGAAAGGGCTTTCTCTCACTCTCTTTGAAAAGGCTATTTGACCCAAACATTGATGCGGGCATGAGAACCACTCGGAGCTGTCTTCATCACACTTGACGAAGGTCCGGGTAATCTTGCAATTAGTATGACCAGACCAATCCATGAGGTCTTTTACAAGGACTGTAATTCAGGCTTGGTCAGAGGCTATTCAAAGGGGACTCATGCGAGTCATTTAGGTCATGAAACGAAACCTCCATCAGCTGCATTGGGTTTACAAGTCAGGAACCATGCGAAATGAGACAGAAATGATCTTGTTCGCACTTCTTCGAGCGATATTCATAAGCATTTGAAACCCTATATTAACCCAAATGCCTTGATCTGAAGAGACTTTTGGAAATGGTTGTAATATAGCTTCAGGGTAGGCTTGAAATGAAAGGCCTATTTTCAACAAGGGGTTGTGTGAAGATGAGACTGGTGATCATCCATTCTCGAAATTTTAGGCAATAGTGCCGCAGGTAATCTGTACTTCAATAATGATCGTTCTTTGAGGAACATTTTGTGAAACAACTCAGGTGAGACTTCCATTCCTTTCGGAGATTTTTATGAGAGAGCTCTTTTCTTTTTTTCATTTTCTTTCCGATGAGAGAAGGTTCTTTTCTTTCCCCCTTTTTTTTTTTGCATGGCGAGCTTTGCTTTTTTTTCTTTTTTGCACATCGAGCTCTTTTGAAAAGGAAGGAAGAGTCTCATCTGAATTGTCTGCATATTGTGCTGGCAAATTTTCAAGTTTCAGCTTGCCGCCAACGCATTTTGCTTATTTGTTAGATGGTCTTAAAATGATTTCCTTTCAGGATGATCACCAATTGGGTTTCGAGAAATGAATCTGTCGCTCAAATTGGGTTAAGCGAAGGGGATGAATGTATATGGTGTAGAAATGAAATGCTCTTCGTCATGTCTAAGGTACTTGAGATAACATAAAATTCGCATGCAGCAAATAGACTCAAAGATTGATGCAAGTGAAAGCAAGAAAATTCTACTCTTTCTTTTATTTTTCTGAAAATTGCCCCGATGTGGGGTTGTTCCTGATAGGGGTATGAAATGGAACCATCGTTCAAAAGGGGTTTAGCAAAGGGCAACCTGTAGTGTTTAGATAGAGGAAATGAATGCCTCACATCATCTTAGTCGTCATACTTTTCGCAAGATAACCCTTTCACCTTGTAAGCATGGAAATCTTCACACTTAGTCACTTGGGATATGATATAGGACGTGTATGAAAATAGCTTGCCTTTCATCATTCCTGGCTTTCCTTATTCAAAATGATCAATTCAATTGGATCAAAGAAACTTCTTGATTGAAATCATCTCACAGTGTAGATTAAAAATGCAAGCAAAAATATGATGAGATTAATTTGATTTGATCATCCATAATATCAGAAAATGAGTGCAGATCAAATATAGTCATGCATAAATCATGCAAGTACATTTAGATGTGAAAGAAATCTCAAGGAATGAGGAACAATGGATTGCCCCAGTATATGTGAGTAGATCAACCAAGTCAGGAAGTCTAGTCCTCGGGTTGAGCATCGAGTCATTCCTATATTTGCCCCAGAGCGATGGACACATGTATGAAGGAGTTGGGTAAGACTTGAGGTGCTCTGGTTGCCCCAATTTAATGTCGATGACTATCATGGTTGGTCGTATGTTCCTGCAAAAGGAAAGTGTCACCCTTAAAATAATGTGAAATAGCGAGATATACTCCCTTTTCCAAGTCGGGGTCTGCTAGCCCCATTTTCTGTTGGGTGGCATAATTAGGAATTGTCCCCCGGACATGCCCCAAGTTGGAAGTTTAACTTATAATCCTTAGTTTTTGCTCTTTCCCATGCATGAGAAGAGGTGCATGAATTGATCCTCGACTTATTGATGGACTTGTGTTTGAGCTGGCCGATGTGATGCGGCTGATGAGTCGATCAAGGCCAAGCGTCATCATTTGGGCTGATCGGGTGATAACCAACAAGTAGCACCAGCTAATGCAAAGATCATTGAGGATCATTGTTTATTGATCGGTCTGGCCGGGAAATGATTGATGGTGAAGCATGGATCCTCCTCAAATGGTCGATGGACCGGGACCTGTCTGGGACTTCTGGATCTCACTCCTCATGTTCGCCCCTGAAACATAAAACGGCGAAATTAGAGAAACAAACAAGGTTTAAGCATGCATGTATTGTAATTTTCGAAAATTAGCATGCCATTTCGAAAATCTTGATTTTTTTTTTTAAAACCGTAGGACGAGAATTCTCGAGAAGCCCAACCCTCAGTACTTACCATGGATGACAGATTGTTTGATCATTGGTTATCGTCATTGAGTTGGTTTGGGATACTTCAACAAGATTTCAAAATAAATAAAAATTTGTGTAATTTTATTGATATGAAATCAATGAATTACATCTTATTGAAAAGGAAATGTGATATTGAATGAAAGTAAAATCCTAGTGCAACCTAAACACCTAAAGAAAGCAGGCAAATCCCACGCAGGGGATTGGATAAAAACAAAAAGGTTATGCTTAAAAGTCTGCCTCCACCCCATTCACGATTCTTCAAGCATTGCTCGAATGATCTGGTAGCGGGTTACTCTGCACATTGGGCTTATCGGCTGACTGAAATGCAAATGCCCCAGTTTCGAGTAGATCCTAGACGCCGTGCTTGAGCACGGGACAATCATCGATCGAATGACCTATTTCTCCAGAATGATAGTCACACTTTTGTGCAGGGCCATATCTAGGATACTTCGCAGGATTGGGACGTTAGGGCTCAGAGGACAACAAATCCTTCTTACGTAGGACAACCAAAACTTGGGAAAGTGTCCTAGGAAGTGGAGTGAATGTTCGATTCCTGCGCTGGTTAGTCCTCTGATTCTGTTGGCCATAACCAGATGCCTGTGAAGGAGCAAATTGCGTGTTCGAGACTTGAGCCGGTGTCTTCTGCGTATATGTCATATTGACTTTAGGGATGGGCTCCTTGTCTTTCTTTCCAAAGAATCTCTTGCCAGCTGAACCTGATTCACTATACCATCCCTTTTTCATGCCTCCTTCTACCTCCACGGCCATTGCTATGAGGTGAGTAAATGATATCGCAGAGGTGCCAAGGACTCGTGTCCGCATAGTCTGCGAAAGGGTAGAGACAAACAGCTTCATGAGTTCCCTCTCAGGAGGAACGGGTTTGAGTTGGGACGCAATGTTCCTCCACCTGGTAGCATACTACTTGACCGTCCCGCCCTTCTTTATTTCGGCTTGGTCCAGGTCCTCTCTAGAGACGAGGACGTCTATGTTAAAACTGAAGTGCTTGATAAAAGCAGTTGCCGCCTGTTTCCAATTCCCCATGCTGTATACTTCATAGTCAATATACCATCACATGGCTGCCTCTTTCAGATTGGCCTGAAAAGTATGAACTAGTAGAGGGCCGTTGTCAGCATATTTGCTCATTCTTGCTTGGTACATCTGAACATGCTGCACATGATCGGAGGTGCCGTCGTATTTCTCAAAATTGGGCACTTTGAACTTCTCTGGTACATCGACTTTTGTGAAGGCAGAAAAGTCGATGTGGGTGATACTGTGTGTTCCTTGAATTTCCCGAAGCCTTTCCTCCATCTTCTGCTCCATCTGTTGCTCCATCTAAGCCATAAGCTTTGCTGTATCGTTAGCCTGCTCTGGCGCCACAAGGCTGGCTTGGTGAACTGGAGCCACTGGAGGAGCAATCTACTAGAGCCTGGGACGTACATGTCCTCTAGTGACAGGAACTACCCCTGGTTCTTGGTTGGATCATCAGCCGCCGGAGGTGGAGGTGCCAAAGGTTGAGATGTCTGGCCAGGCGATGACATCTTAGCCATGAGACTCACCAACACTTTGTCTGCCATTTGGGAGAACATGTTATCCATTCTACTATTGAGGGCGTCCATATGCTCTTGGAGGGCCTCTTGAATCGCAGTGTTCATTTCAGCCCTGTCAGCCATTTTCTTTGCGACCGATCTGGTGATGTGTGGATGACCCGTGGTAAGTTACCCCTAAGAAATGACAAAGCAAAGATTAGTATAATGAGCGAAACTAATGAGCCAGTCCATGACAACCCTCTAGACTCAACAAGGCAGATATGTGCAAGAAGTTGAATCCGGTATTTTTTTTAGCGGTTTCATCGACCATCACGATAAAATTCGTCATAATTCGTACATTGATCCAAAAATTCCCACATTTTACGAGCTGATAGGGGACACAATGATGAACAACTTTTATTTTTGGACTTAAGGCTAAAAGTGAACCAATCAATACAGTTTAATATTTCTTTGGAAAATTTTTTCCCAGAAAACTGTTCTATCCGGTTTTTATTAAACGAATGAAGGCCCCCTTTAAAATGCGAATTAAAATCTGGAATTTTACGGATTACTACTTTAGATATCAACCTACAACTTTCATTTTGTATGGTTCGACAAAGGAGGTCATTCAAAAATGGTAATCGGCAAAACAATACGAGTGCTAGAAAACTGCCGAAATTCCATCTTACATGATCCTTAATGAAAATTCGTTAATAAATGGAAAACACCATGGATCAGTCTCAAAATTTTAAAGATGATAGCTCAAATGTTCGGAACATTTTTCATTTAGACACTAGAACTCGAAAATGCCCAGAATGCACTCTAAAAAATCCAACTATGCAAAGTATTCGCCTAAATATAGTCATGGACCGATCCGAAAATATAAGTAAGCAGGAGGATAAGGATTGAAGAGAGTACCGTCTTTTGGGACATCTGAAATGACCAATCACATAGATATGTAGATGAAATATGACGTGAAGTTCGATTTCTATCTATCAAGGCTTAACAAAGGTGGAGCCCCAAGGATACCCAGATTGAACCACCCTGGTTTGTGATTGAATCAGGATCCCCCATAGACATCCGGCTCAGCCAAGTATCGACCTGTATCACATGGTGAATGATAGGGGTGATGAATCATGGCACCGATTTGAAAGAGTTTGGGACTTGAAGAGGGAGACTTAGGTCAGATGGTGATGGCCAGAGTGTCCCTAATCAAATACCATCCTAAGCCTAGCCATTCAGGTCCAATGGCGTGTTGTGTGTGCTATGTGTAAATACAAAAGAGTAGAGGACATGCGCAAGAGTTTATATCAAACGACACTTCAATATAACTCTAAAACATACATTCCTACTCCAACCTGCAAGAAAAGGTTAGCAAAGCACTCCACCCCTTATCACTCCAATCTGCAATAACATTTAACACCTTAATGGTGAGATTCAACCAAGATCGCCAAAAGCGACACATCCATAGAATTGTTTTAGGCCTAAATCCACTAAAACTTTTAGTTTTTCGAAAAATTCATGTGAACCAGTTAAGTCTTAATTTTTTTGAAAAATTAAAGACAAAATCCCCAGTGGAGTCACCAAGTTGTCGCGACCTAAAAAAATTAGGCTAATGGGTTATTAGGTTAACTAACCTAATACGGACTCTTCCAAGCCCTACCAAATCGCAACTTAAATTAATTAGAAATGATTTAGAATTTGGAGTCGCCACTAATCATTTTGGTAGGTTGATTAGAAACCTAAGTAAAACAGCGGGAGAACCATTTTACTTCTACGAACCAGAGATTGTGGATTCGGGGACTTGATTATACTAGTTAATTAAAACTAATGCCCTTTCGGTACCTTAATTCCATATGAAGTGTCCTAAATTGACAACTCGGATTGAATCAATTTGAACCTTAGAAAGTGAAGTTCATTTTTTTTTGGATTTTTGCTTTATTAAATGAAATGCATAAATGATGTGAATGCAATGACTAAATAATAGATGATGCAATGCAAGACATGCATAATTAAAGTCGTCTCATCCTATATGCAAAATTAACTAATTAATTAAGACATACAAAATTACATGACGTCAGGGCATAATGCAAGACCATTAGTCTAATCATGCGAAGATCTTAGGTGAAAACACAATCCGTCATGCCATTGATTAATTATCATGCAAGAACTTCGTGCACATGAACACTCATGTAACATGTGATTTTTTTACCTAAGCAATTTAATCATGCAATCAAACTAACCTAGCACGAACATCCTAAACATGGTACTAAGGACATGCAAAATGACATGACAAAGTATAATGCAAAATAGACATGATGATGTGGTAAATAGGCGTGACATGGAAAATGTGATGACGTGACAACGATGCATGACATGAAAAACATGATGTCGTGGCATGCATGACATGTAAAGTATGATAATGCAAGCTAAATTATATGATGTGTAATGCAAATGATATCTTTTTTTATTTTTCGGATGGATTTTTTGAAAAAAGAAAACTATCCTATTCTCGGCAACTAATTTTCTGGATATGGTAAAAACCAATCGGTCGATCAATCAGTCAGTCAATTAATCAATCAATTAATCCATCAATCAGTCAGTCAATTAATCAATCAATCAATCGATCGATCGATCATCTGCCAACTAACATTCAAACAGAATCCCGATCGCCAACATCCCGACCATCATATTTTCGAATTTTTCTAAAAAAAATCATCTCTCAGATCTTGAAATTAAAGATTGATTTTTTATTCGGAGACAGCAAATCAGACCTAAACGGTGATAGATCAGATTAGCTATATCCGAGATTTTCTTGACAAAATTAAGGTTCCATTCAAGCTTCATCAATTCATCGAGAGCATAAAAAATTCGACCAACTTGCATATCCAACCAGCATGCATATTCAACTAGCGTGCAAGTTCAATCAACATATAGTCGGTAAATAGTAGCGAAACAGTGTAAAAATCATCCAAAAAAGAACATGCTCGAATTATCCCGCTAGTGTGCTGGACATTACCTTATTCCGTGAGACCAAACCGGGCTAGTTTGTTGCAAAAAATTTGAGGGACAGCCATGGGAACAACGAGCAAAAAACGGCGGTGGTGGAGGCGATGGGAGAATAGTACACGCGGCTTGGAACAACTTCTGATTGATCTGTTGCACAGCCACTAGAGAGGCTCCTTTCCAAGATCCGAACGGTGAAGATCAATAAGGGATTAAAATAACCTTGGACACAAAAATTCAGCTTGATCCAACGGTCCAATCTGTCGAAAACGCAAGAACAGCCGGCGGATGAACAGTGCCTGCGGCCAGGAACAGCTGCTGATTGAGCTATTGTTCGACCACCAGGAGAACTCTTTTCAAATATCCGAACGGTCGAGCTGAAGAAGGGATCAAGTTAGCCTTGGACACAAAAAATCAGCTCGATCCAACGGTCCAATCTTCCGAAAACGCAAGAACAGCCGGTGGATGAACAGTACCCCGGCTAGGAACAGCTACTGATTGAGCTGTTGTTCGACCACCAGGAGAACTCCTTTCAAAGATCCGAACGGTAGAGCTTAAGAAGGGATCAAGTTAGCCTTGGACACAAAAAATCAGCTCGATCCAACGGTCTAATCGACCGGAAACGCTAGAAGAACCGGCGACCAGCGATTGAAAAATGAGAATAGCTCCTGCTTCTTCTTTTTTTCTCTCTCTCTCCTTTTCTCAGTGTCTCTGGTCGTATCCTTTTTTTTTTTACATGAACTGTGAAAATGAATCCCCCCCATAACCCTAAGCACAATGATGTATATATAGAGAAGATTAGGGTAATGCCTAGGGATTTAATCCTAGCCGTTGGCTCTAAAGATTTCAAACTAGATATCAACCGTAGGATCGTAATTTCTGATTTTTAAGCAATCCTATCGGGCCAGGATATCAAAAATTCGGCCACCATGGGGGAAAAAGGCTTCTGGCCGAAAATCCCTTTATAAAATGGGCTTATTCGTGCGAATTTAAGGCCTAATTGGGCTTTAATTAATTAATAGGATAATTAATTAAAAGCCTTGTTCTCAAAAAATTAAAACGGACCGAATGAGATTTTAAATTGAGGCCATTATAATTTTCGGTAATTCCCCCTTTCATGATCGAAAATTCCCAAATTGATTTTGGTTCCGTCGCCTGTTAAATTAAGCTCAATTGATTCGCATTCGACTGACTGCCAATACATGACATACAAATAAAAATATGTAATGCATGAGAATTTCTTTTTACGAGAATTAGGATTAACTCTTATTTTGTGAAATAAATGAATTTCCTAAAAATCAAAATTTAGGTGTCAACACAACTCAAGGCCACCGGTTCCTGTTTTGAGAGACCCTCGTTCCCCTCTTTCTTTAGAAAAAACGAGCGTTGCGCTCCTTCCTTCAGTGCTTCCTCTGTCAGCTGTTCCTCGCTGTTGATGGCTCGATTGAGTCGCGAGGAGAATGCTTTCTCCGGCCTTCACACTTTCTGATGAAGCAAGCCGCTGACTCTCCTCTTGAACGGCGAGTTGAAAAAATCGGCCAAGTGACGGCATGGGTTCCATGGCCAAGATCTGCGACCTAAAGGGTAAGTACGAATCATTTAGAATCAATAGGAAACGAGTCACCTTTTCTCGGTCTTTGATATTCTTATACTGCTGCAACGTTGCCTCGGGTCCCTCGAGTTTTTCTTCGACCGCCTCTAATTCATTCCAGAGGGCTGAGAGTTTATTGAAACATGCAGTAATAGACATATTGCCCTGTTTCAATTTGGCTAATGACTGGGTAAGAGCAAAAATTTTTGCCCGATCTAACTTCCCGTACATTTCCTTTATGTTTTCCCACATAACCTTTGAATCCTCTGTTGGAGGTAATCCGGCTGCGACCTCTGGAACGATGCAATTTCCAATCCATGTTCGAACTAACTGATTGCATTTCCTCCAATGGCACGCTAGACGGTCGTCAGTCGGAACGGGGACAGTTCCGTCGATGAAGCCATCCTTATCCTTCGTCACCAGAGCTCGTCGGAATTCCCGAGACCATAATGAGTAGTTTTTGAGACCGGAAAGCTGTTGGTTGATCAGTCGAAGTTCCGGTCCGTCGGCCGTTGAGGTGTATAAAGGGTCCCTGGGCTCTGGGCGACTTCCTGCGGTAGAGATCTAGTAAGGAACCAGTCCGGGTTGAAAAACCGGATAGGGATTCATTCCCTGACCCGATGCCCCTGATCCAGGAGTTGGGCTTGTCCCGATAACGACTGGAGGGCTCTCTCCGGGCTTGTTATGTTCGTCAGGAGCTTGATTTGTTGGCATATGAGGAATAAACCATGGATTAGCTTGAGTCGATCCATATGTCCATGGATTAGGTCCCGTTTGAACAGGCAGCCATTGGATGGATTGGCTCGGGATGGGCAACCTTTGATTAGGTTGCGCCTGAAAAGGAACCCACGGAATGGGTTGAGCCCCAGAGCTTTGGTTTAGTACACCTATGAGATGTGTTTGCGTTCCAGAACTCTGGTTCAATGTACCTTCAATAGAATGCATCAAAGGTGAATTCTCTTCTAGGCTAGAGATTTCTGGAGTCTGGTTGCCTTCGGAAGATGAGGTATTCTTCGGCATGGTATTGGCAAGAAAGTGAATTGGTTTGAGTACTGATTCCTACACCGCTAATCTTATTTTGCAGGTTAGTATATCCTGCAACAACGAAGACGTAAAAGAACGGAGGGCAATCAGAAGAATGTGGAAGCTAAGTCAGGATCAAGGAGCTCTGATGCCATGACAGAAAATAAAAAATAGGAAGAATTTGAGAGAATAATGTGTATTTGTATTCTTCTTGTCTTTTCTTTACATTGTACAAGCTCCTATTTATAATACAATAAAAGGTAAACTAAGGAAACAATAAACGAAGATACACGAAATCAACTCCAATCTTGGATTGATTTAATTTGATCAATTATAATCCTAGGAATCTCGAATTGATCAACATGATCCGTAATTGATCCTTGCGTATCTCCAACACGGATCGAACCCGAACGAGTAGTGCAGATAATTGTAATCCCCAGTAAATTTTTCCCCGAATGTTCTCAACGTCAAATACTTTCCAGTGCTGGGGTTGCAAATTCCGACATCAGCATCAACTTGGAAGCAAATCAGGCCGTTGAGAGACTGCGAAACATAACGATGGGCGGTGCTGGGCACGAAGAAGTAAGGTAAAGCGACCTGGGGTTGGCGATTTCCGGGTTCGGATTGGGTTGCCGTGAAGAAGCAGCGGCCTTGTCGGGGCGAGATCCGGTTGGCTGGGAAGAGAGATTAGGAGCTTGGGATGAATGGCAGAATGGGCGAAATGGGAGTCGACGAACCGAGGGTCGGAGATGACGGAGCGCCAGAGAGTGGAGACACACCTGAACCTGCACAGTGACTTCACAGGCAGCCTCTTGAGGATCTCCATCAGCAGATCCTCGGGGATGACCATCGGACCAGCGTCTCTCGTCGTCGAGACCACCATTTCCAGTTTGAAGGATTTTGTACTTCCCCTTCTTGTTTTTGAGACGGAACTACAGTGTTAGGTAGGGCCGCCTCATCAGAAAAGAAAAATTGCCATATTACCAAACCTTGTAATTTTTTTTTTCTTTTTGATTCTATTATTTCCTATTAGATAAGTCACACTTTTTACGATATATATCGATTGCGAAACCATGCTTTCCCCTCACGCATTCCCACCCTACTCTCTTCGGAAAAGAGTGGCCATTGGGCAATCTCTCAGTGGTTCTTGTGAAAATTTATTTGCTAACTCATGTTGCAAAAAAAAAAAACAAAATCATATTATAAGTTTCGTCATAAAAACGAAAGAGATTTGTACATCGAATCCTTTACCATCAATGTCGTCACTTTATAAAATTATCTTGATAAGATTTATTGGTAGAGTTATGAGAATCGAAAGAAACGAGGAAATTTTGCTGAATGAATCATCCAAGTTATCTGAATTTAGAGTTTTTGTCTGTTTCTATTTACTCCATGAATGCCTCAAGAGATCACCAAAGTAAGACACGTAGACAGAGTGCAAAGGAGACGCGGGTTCTTAAGACTTCCTCAAATTGTACGACGCCGCCTCTGGTTTTTAACACCCAAACGCGAGATTGATATGCACTTCTCATTCCGCAAATGCAGTTCTACTGTCTTGTGGTTATCATATTAGACATCGGGCCCTTCAAAATTCTGTAGGGTATGATTAAGCAGAACGCACTTGAGAACTCCCAGGAAGGGTCTCATCGAGAAAAACCTCCGTTTTAAAAAGTCGATCCCCTCTAACTAAGCAGTCCTCCTAAGGTAGGGAATGCCACCAGCAGTTTTTTGTAACGTTTCTGTTCTTTGGAGCATTTTTTGAACAGAAACTTATGTTTCTATTTCCGACTACGATTTTTGAGGAAAAAACGCGTTTGGTTAGTAAAAAAAAATACTTTTTTTCCGCCGCCGGAGGGCGGCGGGGGGCCGGCGACCGGTGGCGGCGGTCGACGGGTGGTGGCCGCGTTGGCAGCGATGGGTGATGATTCCAAAAATGTTCAAAAACTCAAAAGCAAGTTTTTTTTTTGTTTCTTCAAAAGTATTCCTTAGCACAAAAGTGTTTTGCGGAACACTTTTGGAACATTTTTCAACCATACGCGTTTCTGTTCCAAAAGTGTTCCGGGAACACTTTTGGAACAAAAACAGTTTCATGGCTACAATCCATACAGGCCCTAAGGATGCATATGTGAACGTTTCTGTTTCTGAGCATTGTTTTTGAACAGAAATATTTTTTTGTATTTCTGTTCTTGGCTACGTTTTTTGGAAATAGAAATGCGTTTGGGAAGTTAAAAAAAAATAAACAATTTTTGGTCACCGGCGGTGGCGGCAGCGACCGACGGAGGCGGCAACGACCGGCAACTGCCTGCGGAGGTGGCCGGCGGCGACCGGCAGCGACGACAAGCGAAGGGCGGCAACGACTGGCGACCGGCTGTGGCGGTGGCCGGTGTGTGGTGGCCGCGTTGGCGGTGGTAGGTGATGATTCCAAAAGTGTTCCAAAACCCAGAAGCAAGTTTTTTTTTTTTGTTTCTTCAAAAGTGTTCCCTGGCGCAAAAGTGTTCCGCGGAACACTTTTGGAACATTTTTTAACCATACACGTTTCTGTTCCCAAAGTGTTCCGGGAACACTTTGGGAACAGAAACACTCTCCCTAGAGTGTTTTTTTGGTGTTGCCATACACTCTCCAGAAAAAGTGTTTCTGTTCCCAAAGTGTTCCTAGAACATTTTTGGAACAGAAACGCGTATGGTAAAAAAGTGTTCCCAAAGTGTTCTAGGAACACTTTTGAGAAACAGAAACACTTTTGGAGCAGAAACAAAAAATAAAATAAAAAACCTTGTTTCTGTATTTCTGGAACACTTTTTGGATACACGTTTGGAACATTTGTTTTAGAAACAATTGGAAACAATTTTATTTTTGAACACACTCTCTTCTCTTTTGTTCTTGCACATGTAATTTTTTTATCATTTTATTTTAAAAAATTAATTAAAAATATAAAAATAATTCGTAAAATCACAAAATCAATCTTGAAAGCTTTGGCCTAGCTTTAGGAACCAATTTTGAACAAAAAATATTTTTTTGTAGTTTTTGACATTTTTTGAATTTATTTTAATTATAAAAATAGCCGAAAATAAGCAAAAATAGTATTCATGGCCAGAAAAATGCAAAAAAAAAAAAATAGTCCATATTTTTATTTAAATTCTCTTTTCATTTTGGCTTGTTAAAGTTTTAAAAATTCTGTTTGGGACCACATACCTCTTCATGAGCATAATCCTAAATTGACTAAAAATTTTCATTTTAAATCAATTAGCCAAATTTTTTTACTTTTAAATTTGTGACATGAGACTTTGATATCATGCATTTAATTTTAGTCCTCATGTTAAAAAAAATTACACATTTGGACTAAAAGGACCAAAAGACACAAATATTTTTCATTTTAGTCCGCAATATCAATCAAAGTACAATTAATATTTTTATAAGGGTTCTCATTTAAAGGTAATCATATTTTTAGCTACTTGAAAAATAATTTTTCATATCTATAGAAAATATATTTGGTGTTCTTGTTGTCTAATTCCAATTCTTCTTCTCTTTCAGTTTTTTTTTTATATAGTTGGATATCGTCCATATTGTAATTTGATAAATCGTGCATAAATTACTTATACATATATTTGGTCTATTTTGATTTAATAAATTTAATAAATGAGATTTAATTTGATTTAGTAAGTTAAAAAGGTAAAGACATCTTAATTTTAATATATATAGTCCCCTTAGTTAATTAAAAAGTTAAGAATAATTTTTTCGCAATTATCAAGCATGTTTCTTTTCTTTTTTTCGGAAACAAAATTTTTTTACAGTTACCAAACGCGTTTCTATTTCCAAAAATCTTTGTTAGGAAAAAAACAGAAACAGAAAAAAATGTTTCTGTTTCAAAAGTGTTCTCAGAAACAAAATGTTACCATACAGACCTGTAGCCGCAGTAACATTAAAGACACCATTCTTGACATTACACATGAACTTCACAAGAGGTCGAGAATAGATCTCACGAAAATGCAGGCTTCAATTTGAACCCAACAAAAGCCTGACGGTACGAATCAACCTTCTATCGAAAGCTTGATGAAAATGCACCCTCTTTCTCATATTTTCTCTCTCTCTCTCTCTCTCTTTCTCTCCAAACTAGGTAAAGAATGACGGCTACGACATATTACTAGTGAGAAACGTATTTCACCATATGGATTATCGTGTGGGCTTTGAATTTGCAATTTATTGAGCTTCCTCAACATGGGAGTGAACCGAGCCCGAGCCAACATCCTGTTCCTGTGATAGGTTGAGCACAGTACACCACTTCCCATTCGAGCATAGCACTCCACTCCACTCCTATGATGCGTGAACGGGAGTGGAGAGGTGCCCAACCTTGGCACCTCTTTGCTGCACCTATCGGAGTGGAGCGGTGCTCAACCTTGGCACATATGTTCTTTCTGCTGCACGAATCACAGTAGGGTGCTCAATGAAACTATGAGGTAGAAGTTCTCATGGGTTTCTCTAACTTCATTTCTCCTTTGGAAACGAAAGAGAATCCGCTAGAGTCGTCGAGAGTCGTCAGAGGGAGCTGGCCGCCATTTTCATTTGAAGGCATTTTATCAAACATGTTTGTTTCCTTTTGCAGAGTATCATGTTATTATTTTCTCGGAGTGTTGTGATTTGCAGAGCAGGCTAAATGGAAGTCGATAAAGCAAGATTTCTGGATGCATAACACGAAATCAATTGCTAATGCAGCAGCTAACACTTCAACAAGCCTAGTACTTACGGTTGCAGCAGCAATTCATCTTCCAGCTGCAAAACGAATTGCCATTACCCAGTGTGAGCGCATACTTCAGAACCAATCGATGAACGGTTTGAAGTTCAGGCTGTCAGGAATAGTTGGCTGGCTTGGTTTCCACTGGAAAGACCTCTCAGCGGCAGCAAACTCTCCACATGATCACAAAAAGTCGAGACACCATACTCAGGAGGCTCGGGCAACCCGCAAATCTCACTCCGCCTACAGCCGTTGGTCTTCAGATTGTAGTAAAACAAGCACACAGGCTTCGATAAGTTCGAGATGCGAACAACGGCTTGCCGGAAGGAACCGTACCCACCGGAAAAAACTTGACGGTCCGCGACTATGTCCTTCCAACACGGGGGCAAGACGAAAACTCTCTTCTTCCAGATCTCCCGGTCGGAGACCTCCAGGATCCACATGACAATCTCATCACAAGACAGAGCATCGCCACAACCCACCATCGCGACGCGCCCCTCCTATTCAATGAGGAGGGGCGCTTTGTCTCCAGTTTCACCGGCTCCGACGGGAATTGTAATCACGTGAAAGCTCTCCTCCTGAACATGGAACGCCACCACCAGGCAATTGTCTTTACGGAAGCCGTGTGAGAAATTCCACGCCGTATAGTAGACCACCCCATTGAAGCAGTATCCTTCTTATGATGGGGAGGACAGCCCTCGAGCCACCTCCACTTATTTGAAAATTCAGCGACATCGGTAAAATCTCGTTCCGACCTGCAATACTGGGTCTTTGGGTTTGCCATTTGGCTTGTGTGTAAGTCCCTCCCCTTCATCGGGCTTTTTTCCAAACCATGCCAAAAAACACAAATATTTACCAAATCAGATTTAATTTTTTTTTTTACCAAACCAGACCCGGCTCGGCAGTCAAACTGCCGAGCCGGCCTGACTACAGTGCCGCTCGGCAGTCATACTGCCGAGCGGCACTGTTCATCCCGCTCAGCGGTTTTTGTTTTTTTGTTTTTTGTAATGTCACAACTATTAAAGGCATGAGTAATGATAGTGATGAATTTGACTGTTCACGTTCATCCAGTGCAGTGATTCTCTGTGTTACTATGAACAATTTTTTCTCGCTTAAAAAAAAATGCTTAGTTGCGACGAATTTTGTAACGAAAAAACCCTCGTGGCTAAAAAGGCGTTGTAAATATAACGACGACAAATATTAAATTTTGGTTCGTTCGAGCAAGCGAGCCTCAACCCTAGGCACTCAATTTTTCGATAGTTCGTTCGCTCGTTAATACAGAACATGATATTTTATACGAATTTCATTAACATTTTGTCCATTCTAAAAAACAAATTTAATAATAAAAAATTGATTAAAAACACAAGAAAAAGAAATTAGAAATGATTAAAAAATTTTAAAAAAAAAAGGTGAGTGTTTGCTTGGCAATGACAAGGAAAAAAGGTGAGTGCTTGCCCCCACAATGACAGGAAAAAAAAAGCAGATGCTTGTCACCGTACACCTGCCCCTCTTCTTCTTAATCCAGCTTTTCTTCATTCACGGCAAAATGTGAACAGTCAAATTCACCACTATCACTACTCATGCCTTTAATAGCTGTGACATTACGCAAAAAAAAAAAATAATAATAAATAAATAAATAAATGAACGGGATGAACAGTGCCGCTCGGCAGTGTGACTGCCGAGCGGCACTGTAGCCAGGCCGGCTCGGCAGTTTGACTGCCGAGCCGAGCCTGGTTTGGTAAAAAAAAAAATTAAAACCTATTTTGGTAAATATTTATGTTTTTTGGCATGGTTTGGAAAAAAGCCCCCCTTCATCAGTGCTAGTACCAACTGGAAGTAGTCATTGGATCCTTCCTCCTCATCCCCTATATTACGTGCATCAGACTGGCCACCACCCTCAGCCATTTGAAACAGCAGCAACATGAACATCCTACAGAAACTCATCGTCATCACCTTCTAGCCTTGTGTAGTGCCACAAATTCTTCATCCCCCAACACGATTGAATCATCATCATCTGATAAGGGTAACGAATCGTCGCTTTCATTCGTCCATCCTTTCATAATTTGGATCATCACTCTCATTGTCATTATCCCAATCATCTCCCTGCCTATCTGCACTAGGAATACTCTTGTGGTCACTATCCTAGTCATCGACATTGTTTTTTGGCATGAATTTTCCCTTCAAGCAACGGAACGAGTGGAGGCGAGCGTTGAATTGTCTAATCGTCCCTCTCTCAATTTGATTTTGTTTTGAAGTGCTGGATCTCTCACCCGGGAGACAGAGAGGCACCGAGTGAATTACCGGACGACGACGTGGGGTCGAAGGGCGAGCAGGACACGGTGTCGTTTTGCTTGGGCTTTGGTTGATCATTTTGGCTGACGTGGCTATTGTCGTTGCCCAAATTTGTCCTGCTGGCGAATTTTTACGAGGAGCTGGGGCTATTTTTTTTTTTTTTTATTGCGGGAAAAACCGATTAAGAGGAAGTACGAACATAAAACACACACCATGATGGCGGGGAACACTTCTAAACTACAAGCCAAGGCTGATGGGTATTTTTCACGCGAAAAGCTTCAAATTCAAACAGCAAGATATAAGCTCTCTTAGACATGTTATTCAAGGCTGATAGGTACATTGCACATGAAAGCTGCCAATTCTGAGAGCAAAATCCATGCTCTGTATTCATCGAAAGCAAAAGCAATGAAATTCATCAGCCTGGTTCATGAATCGAAAACAATTCAAGTTTCAGTCATCCTGGTGTCTCAATGTACATCTAGTCACAGGTTTATCGAAACAAGGAGCTAACATCCAACTGCAGAGTTCAGTTTCCATTTCCAGGATCTAGTGATATGTATGTAGACAGCAAAGAGGGAGAAATTGCAGAACCAATGGATGAACATGTCGCAAATCAGAGCTCAGCCTGAAGGAAAATGGTTGGCTATGGTTTTACTGGAATGGCTCATCACCGGCAGCAAACTCTCCACGTGATCGGTAAATGTTAATCCATACATCTCAGGAGGCATCCCTGATTCGTATTCGGGGAATCCGCCGATTTGGCAGATCCTAAAGCTGTTGGTCTTCAGATTGTAGTAAAACAAGCACACCGGCTTCCACAAGAACCAGGGCTCGAACAACAGTTCGCCTGTGCTGCGAACCATACCGGCTGGGAACATTTCATGGTCTGCAACAACCTCCTTCCAACACGGTGGCAAGACCACCACTTTCTTCTTCCAGATCTCCCTGCCGAAGTCTTCCAAGATCCATATATGGAACTCATCATCAGACCTAAGATTAGAGCAATCGACCAATGCGACGCGCCCCTCAAATTCTACGAGGCGCCTCATATCTACATGGCCGACACTAGGACTCGCAATCATTCGAAAGCTCTCCGTCCGGACGTCGAGCGCCACCAAGTACTCCCCCCTAGGGAAGGCACCCAAGCCCTTCCAGGCTATGTAATATATGACCCCATTGAAGCAAATTTCCGGGTCATGCTTGACATGGGGTGGACCACCCTCGATCCTCCTCCACCCGTTGGACCCCAGGGTGAAAACAAATTGCTCCATGACCAACCCACGGTCGGGCTTGCCTGAACCCCTCACCAATGTTTTGAAGACCTTGTGCTCCTTCCCGACAGGATCGAACCCGAACGAATGCCTCCGGTGAGAACAGACCCCACCGCTCTTTTCCGTAATCTGTCCCAGAGTAACAAGTTTTCTAGTGCTGGGATTGCAGATACTGATCCAACCCCCGACTTCGAGGCAAATCAGGCCGTTGAGAGACTGTGAAACGTAGTGTTCGGGCGAGCCGGGGACGAGCAAGTGAGGTACGGCGGTCTGGGGGCGGTCCCTTCCGGATTCGGGGTGGTCGGCCGACAGGAGCCACCGCCCTTGCGGGCGGGGAATTTGCTGGACCGGCAAAGTGACGAGGAGTCTCGGGCGATTGGCGGACTGAGCCAAATGAGCGTCGACGAATCGCGGGTTGGAGATGAGGGAGCGCCAGGGAGTGGAGACGCACCTGAACCTGCACAGAGATTTGACGGGCAGTCTCTTGAGAATCTCGATCAGCAGGTCGTCGGGGATGACTATCGGGTCAGCGCTCGTCTTCTTCATTTGGCTTCGTGGTGGAGGGTTTCTTCTTTGCTGGAGCTCTGGGAATCGAATTGAAACTGAACAGGACAAAGGCTGTGAAATTTCCAAGAGTTTCGCCATCAGGGAATGTAAATTCATGAAAAGTGAGATTCTCTGACTCATGACCAGCAAATAAATAATTCATGAATTTTAATTTAATGGGTATTATAATTTTTTAAAATTTTAATTTATTCTCAACGAAATCTTTGAACTTTAACTACTTTTAATTTATGATCCATGATTTTTTTATGCAAATTTAGTATAATCCCTAAATTATATAAAAATGTTTGACGTTGTCCTTCAATTAATTCAAGATTAGAGACAACTATGACTAAATTGAATATGTATCAAAAGTCCAATGATCATATTGAACAAATTAGAAATCCAAGGGCTATATTGCATATTGATGTAAAGTTCAGTGATCACATTACACATTCAGCCAAAGTTCATATACTATTTATATCATTTTCACTTGACATAATGGTTTAAGAGAATACTTCAACTTTTTCTTCTTCATGCAGTGCAGTTTTGAGTTTTTTTATCCTTGTAATCAAAGTCTTGAATTATTTTTTATTTGCATACCACGAAAAATGTTTGATTGTCTAATTAGCCTAACTCGGACTCTCTCAAGTACATACCAAATCACAACTTATAGTTCAAATGATTAACGTGCAACAATTTTTATTTGGCGCCACCACTAATCAACTCTTAATAGGTTGATTAGATACATAAATAAAGCATTGAGAGAAAATACTATATTCCTGCAAACCAAAGATTAATGGGTTCGGGAACTTGATCACATTAATTTTTTCAATTAATACCCTTTCGGTACCGCTTTTCATGATTTTTTTAATTGATAACTTTTATTGGTTTAACTTAACGTTCAAATGGAGCAATTATTTTTTTGGGTTTTTTTTTTTTTATAGTTGCAATGCATGGATGCACTCTATTATGAGATGTAATTGTAATGAGAATGACACGAGCATCATTCTAAGTTAATTACAATGGACGTGCTAAGCCTAGCATGCAATAATATGTGATACCAACCTATATGCGAAATTCAATTACATATGCAAAATCACATAGGAAGTGACATTTATACTAACATGGCATGCAAAAAGTGACAAGATATGCTAGCAATGTGACTTACATGCAAATGACATGGCCTGAGGATGAGGCAAATATGACATGGCAAAAATGATGACATGATTAAATGCATGCGACAAACTATATGACAGATCAAAGTATGCATTCTAGCCTATATGACATGCAATATGAATGATTTTTTTTAAAATATTTTGAATGAATTTTTGGAATTAAATAACAAAATGACTCAAATAAACAAGACCAGGTTTAAGATTATCTTAAAATAGAAGTAGTTTAAATTAGATCCCAAAATTATTTAGAAAATATTTAACCTCACGTCTACATGTTTTAAAATTAGAAAGACAATGCAATCTATGCTAATTAGCAAATCAATTCAACAGTGCTTGATTTTATTCCTTGCCATCCATGAGATTTATCTTCCTAAAAATCGGTGAGATTCTTGCTAATTTTTTGGACATTTTTTAAGTTTTAGTAAATAAATCAAGGGATATGCCGTCGGAGATTTTTTTGAATTTTCAAATTTAGAAAAGTAACTGAAGAGATACGCCATCAAAGATTATGCATGATCTTTTTGACAAATACTCATGAGATCAGCGGATCGAATCCAAGCGGTTACGGCTTGGATCGTCTAATTCCCCACGCTTATACTAAATTGGTGAATCATACACAAGTAGAATTTTTAAATAACATAGCAAGCAATCTTGGGGTAAGAGAATTTTTACCTTTTTTGAATATGGCGCAATAATCCCGTTTCCAAACTGGGGTTCACGGATCGGGATCGGCGCTCGACGATGGACAGCTCCCGGAAAGTCGCTCGACGGAGAGCCGCCGCTCACGGAGCGACCAAGGCAGATCGTCAGTCGGAAAGGGAGCACCGTCGATCGTCGCCGGTTGGGTCCGAGGCGAGTCGGGGGGGGGGGGAAAAAAGGGGGCGCGCAGTGGCTGGTACGCCAAGACAGGGTGTCGTTGGGACAGAGTTCGCTAGAGGGCCGACCAACGACTTGCTGGACATTCACCCAAAGGCCCCGCAGGAAAAAGATTTGATCGCCACAGGATCGCTGGTGGTGTGAGATAAAGGCTGTGGAGCTGCCTCGCCGTCGGGGTCTTGGATCGTGGATGCTGTTCGTTCGAGCGTCAAGTATCTGTATCACTGATTCGAGGCGCAAAGAAGAAACGAGACTCGAGATGGCAGCCGGGGATATGTCAAAGATCTCCCGCATGAAGATCTTTCACGAATAAAAGCCATATATTCATTTTTCTGCCCGAACCGGGAGTTCAAACATGTCTCCATATTTACCGGGCCAATCCTCACGAGCTGTGCACGTGTCATTTTCCGGCCATGAGACTTAATCCAATTGGTTCAGTTCAGCTTAGCCCCTTTTCGATTAAGTCCAACTTACCGTCGGTCCGGTTTAAATGCAAAATGTAACGCGATAAATGCTAAAGTTAAAATACGGACTATATGGAAAATGGCTTCAATTATTTTGGGTAGGGACTAAGGTTAGTCCCCAATTTTCAAATGCAATAAATTAATTCTGAATAACCAGCCAAAATTCAAATGCCAACAATATGAAAATGTTTAATGTTGTCCTTCAATTAATTTAAGATTGAGGGACAACTTCGAACGTTTGTCATACAATCCAATGACTAAATGGAATATGTGGCAAAAGCCGGAGGATGACACTGGACAAATTGGAAGTCCAAGGGCTAGATTGCATATTAATGTAAAGTTCAGGGACCACATAGCACATCCAGCCAAAATTCATATAATATTCGTATAATTTTCCCTAGACATAAAGGTATGAGAAAATACTTCAACTTTTTCTTACTCCTTCACTTTTTATTTGTGTGATCGGAGTCTTGAATTATTTATTTATTCGCATACCACGAAAAAAAAAGTATTTTGAAAAATGACATGATTTTTTCATTCACATATCTATTTGCTCGATGAAGATATATCTATTAACAAAAAACTTTTGAGAAAGGAGGAAAAAAGTGACACTTCATCCATGTTAGAGTAATATGTGTGTGTCACGGGACATCGTTCGAACTACAACCGTTCGGCGACTCGGGCTATGTGTGTGGGTGATTTGCCCGAATCAAGCCTTGCCCCGAAAATCGTTCACTCGCTCACAGACACTCAACTGGTAGAGAGGAAGAAAATGGAACGAGAAATTTGGGAGAGAGAGTACTCTATTGCTCGATGTTTGAGTGAATCCATTGTGATTACAATGTGGGGGTTCACTCCTATTTATAAAATAGGAACATATTTTCGAATTACCCCTTAGTTCTTTTTTCTGCTTAACTTGCTTGTTTGAGTTCCCCATGAGGATGAACCCCGATTCATCTCGCCGACCCCAACTAGTTTGGGATAACGATTAACGGATACGGATACAGATACGGATACGGATACGGATTGTCCCTTGTGGGACTTTTAGGCTCCCCATGCCCAAATGATGTAGTGGACTGCCCCATGAATGTTCTAGAAGGTCCTTTGGAAGATGAGGGGTCGGCGTCCGTTCGTATTCTCAGTCGCCAACCCGGTCGCTTGTGTTGTCGTGCTGGCCGCTCGGGCCGTTCGTTGCATGGCTCATGAGGACTAGCTACTGGTCGATGCACTGATTCACCCCACATGAGTTCTGCATCATGCAATAGTTCATGTGGCACAAACACTGCATCGTGCAACGATTCGTTCAACGATCCATGGACTGATTCATCCACATACCATCCACTCAGCCGTCTTAGTTGATGCTTGGCCGAGTTGGATCGATGCCGATTGATCCTTGCGTCCGGCCATGGATTAATTCGTCGAATGTATCATCACACGGCTGGTTGAACGTGTCACGGTTCTATCTTGATCGCGGATTTTATCAAACCATGATATGTGCATGCGAATATCTAAACAGCGGCATAGAAGATTCAAGAAGAATATTCCTTCTCTGTCATAAAGGAAAAACATGTGCTAATATTGAAATTCTCCAATCAAGCTCACCCTTTCCACAATTGATGAATCTTCGGAACAAAAAATAAAAATTGATAAACCTAAAATAAAGCTGAGAAATAATGCGATATTATGTGTAGATATAAAAGTTCGCCACGTAATATGGACTTAATCATGAAAAATTAAGGCTTCATTTGTGTCTCAATTTTTTCTTAAAAAAAATTGATAGCTTGTATTGCTTAAAAAAATGAACAAACAAATTTTCTTTTCATTGTTCATGAAATTTTTTAAGCATAAATTATTGTTGGTAATGAAAAAAAACTATTCATTGGTTATTAACTTTCAATTATATATACAATCGTTTATAGAAAAATATTTTTTTAAATAATTCATTTTCAGCAAAATAAAAAAAAATCAAATTAAGGGTCCAAAGTGTCTTCATTTTTTCAAATAAAGATTTGAAGTGCACCTTATTTTAAATAAGAGCATGAAGTACTCAAATTGTTTCAAAAAAAGACCTAACCGAAGGGTATTTTCGTCCTTTATTTTTTTTTATTTTTTCCATTTCTTTTCATTCTTTTATTTTTTTTTGTTTTGTTTTCTTTTTTGCTCTCTCCCTTCCCCTTCCTAGGCCATCACCAAAGGCCGACGAGGGCTGCCTCGCCTAGGCCGGCGTCGGGCGACCCAACACCGGCCTGGGAGAGGGTAACCCTCCCCCCTCCCCCGGCCCAAGCGAGGGCACCCTTGCCTGAGGCCGGCGATGGCTTGGGAATAATTTGAGCACTTCGGTCAGGCCCTTCTTTGAAATAATTTGACTACTTCAAGCTCTTATTTGAGAAAATAAGGGTACTTCGGAATCTTAATTAAAATTTTCCCAAATAAAGAGAAGGCGTGGCCTAAAAGTTTAATTAGGAAATATTTCTCTAGCAGAAAACTATAAGGGATAACTGTGTTAGAAGTCCTAAAACTTGTTAGAGAGCGCGATTAAATCCTAAAAATTTCAAAAAGTGCAATTAAGTCTTAAAATTTACTGAAAAGTACGATGTAGTCTTAAAACTTTTAAAAAATACAATCAAACCCTAAAACTTATTAAATTGATGAAATCAATTACTTTCGTCAATTGCATTTTTTGAAAATTTTAAGATTGGACTTCACTTTAGTGATAAATTTTAAGACTTAATTAAATATTTTGGAAGTTTTATTATTCGATCGTACTTTTCTGATATATTTTGGCATTCTTAGTTTTCTTGCACTTTTCTGGTCAGTTGTATAAATAGCGAACAGAGGACAAAGACCAACAACCTCAAACCGTCCTCGCTCAAAGCACATCGAACGAAACGAACAGTGCTCCGACCAAATCCTCCTCTCCCGTTCCACTTCCCTCGTCGCCGCGGGAGGAGAAATGGCGGTTAATCCTTCGACATTCCACCCGCTTCGTCTCCATCGCTCTCTGGCTCCTCGTGCTCCTCCGTCGTTCCGCGATCGCGCCTCCCTTGGGCCGAACCGCCGTCTCGGAGCTGCTCGGAGGATCGTTCTGTTGCGCTCTCGCAAGCATTCTTCTCCTTCTTCGGAAGGTTTTGAACCTTCCCTTCGGACGGATTATTCCGGTGCTCCGATTGGATCGCCTGCTCATCGTTCTTCGGCTTCGGCCATTGACTTCCTCACATTGTGTCACCGGCTCAAGGTATGCATGAGATTCTCGGTTTCGGCTTGATTTCGCTTGCTCTTGCTACGAGCTTGAGGAGGTCAAAGCTAAGTGTGAAGCAATTAGGTTCCCTCTGTCATTTTATCGCGATTGATCAGTGTCCGCAGCTTGCGGTGCATAAGCTGATTGCAAAAATGCGCTTTACTCTGTGCTAACTGTTTCTTGTACCTTATTATCGATAGCTTTTAATTTTTTTTCCTTGCAACATTGGATTGTATTAAGGTTCTGGTTCAGCTGACTTTGGTTGCTCAAAAAACTTGACGAGTGAAGTTCTCGTCGTGTTTTAGGAAGCACCTTTCTCTCTTATGATTTTTTATTTTCTTATAACATGAAGGGAGTGTCGGAACTCTTGAACCCTGAGCTTGCATCACTCGTATCTGATCTTCAGCAGTTTTGGTTTTTTAAGCATTGGACTGCCTTTTCCTATTCTGATTTTTCACAGGACTTTGCTGAGTGGTTTACTGTACTCCACTTTTTTTGGTACTTTACCTTGTTGAACCTTGTTCAATATGTTCTATTATCCGACCTTTGAGTGAGAACTCTTTGCACGTAAGTCTTTTGCGGTCCTGATACTTGAGTTTGATCTAACATCTGACTTTGAGGTAGTTGTCCTGATGACTTGTATTCACATCCCTTAATCACGCCTATTTCTGCTCTTTACATTGATTGTGAGTTGACCTTGGGCAAGCATTTGCCATGATATTGCACTTGTACTAGGTTCTAACTGACCAATAATGGTAAGTTTGCACCATGAGAGATTTCTGTGTTTGTGTATCTAGGTTTTATCGGATCTCATCATTTCCAATTAAAGAAATAGATGATAGCAAAAGCAAGGAGAAAATGCTTGAAGTAGGAATTTGCGATTTGCGACATGTTTGACAAAGTATGTTCAGTAGAAATTATTTTTTGCTCTCTTTCACAGACAACCAAAAGGAAAGGGTGGATCAATCAAGGGATTGACGGTCCTGAGTCGATTGCTGATCATATGTACCGCATGGCATTAATGGCTTTAATTGCTGATGATCTTCCTGGACTGGATAGGGAAAGGTTGGGGACCCTTATCATGCTGTTAGATCTCCGTGCTTGTCAAATTTTTGCTGTATAATCCCTTGAAATTCACAATTATATTATTGTACCTCTCGAATGATGTCCATTTGGTCAATCGGTACCATACCCTCTGTCAGAAATCTAAGGGAAAAGTTGATGTGGTATTTGGTGTGATCTGAATAAAGTTTCACGTTACTCCCTGTTAGCCCATGCAGTCTCTATGTTTTCTCACAGGCAAGTGACGGGGTAATTTCACTTTGAACCATTTTAGAAGTTACATGAGCAGAACTTTGGAATTTTACTCCAATTTGATTGAAAGTAGGTATAGAGTTTACTGTCACAAGAAAAGTAGCGACATTTTAATACTAGTGTTCAACCTTGTATCCCAAGGAAACTCTTGCTAAAAATGTGTTTGTGACTGTTTAAGCCTATTGGCAGGAAAGAACTATGCATGTTCTTTTTTTTTTTTTTTTTTTTTGGAAAGTCAAGATTTTTTTTTGCCATAGTGCTCTTGACACATGCATCCATGCCAACTTTTCAGCAGATGTTCTATGTCACTTTTACATTTTTCTCATGTTGTCATGTCACTTCTTTTCCCCTTCCACAGGTGCATCAAGATAGCGATTGTGCATGATATTGCTGAAGGTATATTATCCATCTGATTTTCATGCTCGTTTTCTTTAATTTTGTGATTATGTTGGCCCATTCCGTGCTTTTCTCATTTGATGTTGCTGTTGTTGGTTTATGCATAGTATAACTGTGAATGCAAATGGCTCACAAGAAATAATCTTGCATTTCATTCTCGTTTCTATTCTTACAGTTGGATCTCCATAGACCGTTCTAGTTGGATGAGTATTTTATTCGGGGAGCTACTGTTGTTGTTATTCCGTATAGCACTAGTACCTTTATAGATTTTTCAATTTTCTTGTCTTTTCTTGTCTGGCCCACTATTGGCAATATCTTCGTATTTGAAAGAGGTATATTAGAAAAGGAACTAGAGGAAAGAAGAGAAAGGATTTGAAGGGATTCGGTTGTAGTTTAATTTGGATTTTACATGTAATTTTCATTCTCCCAAGACCTGGCTTCATTTTGTGTGATCACTTTGAATGAAATTGCATCTTGAACTGTAGCTATTGTTGGAGATATAACACCAGCAGATGGCGTGCCTAAAGAGGAAAAGAGTAGGAGAGAACAAGCAGCTTTAGATGAAATGTGTCAAGTTCTTGGTGGAGGGATGAGGGGTACTAATCTTCTCATCTCTTAGATCGCGGATTACCTTTTTGCTCCTGAGTTTGACTCCAATTTAAATTCTCTTTCTGTAGCTGAAGAGATCAAGGAACTTTGGGCTGAGTATGAGAACAACTCTTCTCTAGAGGCTAATTTGGTCAAAGATTTTGACAAAGTATGTGTTTGCTGGCATGTAATACTTCATGAGCTACTGTTTTTGGGCAGGGCAGACTTCAGTTCTATAAATTTCTATTATAGTCTTGTTTGCTCTTTGCTTGTTGATCATCATTTCATAGCTATGCTTTGAGGTTGATATTTTCCTTGCTCATGATTTAAAGCAAGATATTTTGCCTTCAACGGCACGAGACTGCGGGATAAAATTTCTTATTATAACAGTCAGAGTTTCTTGGATGAAGCATTTGTTGCCTATTTTTCAGGACTTCTCACTTTATTGGGCTTCTTGTTTAAATCAGATCCTGTTCTTGATGCCATGGTTTCCTTAATTCAATTAAACTAACATATGCCATTTTCCAGGTCGAGTTGATTCTGCAAGCCCTGGAATATGAGATGGGTAATGTACCCACCTACTGTCTCTCCATGTGTGTCCAGACTCCTCAGACATTTGCTGTGTGTAGTTACCTATTCCCCGTCGTTGTTTCATGTTGGCCAACCAATCAAAATACCTGAGTTAACCATGAAGGAAGATTTTGTACATTACATGCTTTGGTAAACTTGGAAGAAAATGAGCTGCTATCATCAACAGAAGAGTTTGTGACCGCTGCAAAATTAAAGCTCAAATTTCTGATATAAACATTGCTGGAGAACCTCCACGGGGTGATTTAGAATTTCTGATTCCAAGTGAGCTTATTAGAGCTTAGGAGCAATTAGTTTTAATCGCTTTTGTCAATGAATAATCTTTCCAGTCAATATTTTTGTCTCTCTACAGCTTGAAAATCACATTTCCATGTATTTTTGGCTCCTTATTTACCAATATAAGTGGCCATGCCTTTTACCACCATGCTGCTTATTAGCAAACAGGCAAGTGTTAAGATGACAAGTTAATTTGTACATGATGGGAGAATCCAGGTTGTGAGAGAAAGTTTTAACTGTTTGGCTGCCATATACTTTTAAACTTTTATCCTCTCTGCTGAATGCAGTGGTTAAAGAATGCTCATGATTGTGCTGAGCAGGATTCCCTCTCTTTAATGGCATAGTAGAGAACTGTTAGTGGGTGGAGTTAGAGAAGCAAAAAGTATTACTTTGGGATTTCATGAGCTCACATTATCATCATATCTGCTTAAAGTTCACAATGAGCACTTACACTGAATTTGATGGATTCTCCGCTCTTATGACTCTGCCTTTGCTTTTGTTGATTTAATTTCATTGATGCTACTAAAATCGAAGACAACAGATATACTGATAATATGGTCAAATCATGTGATAAAACTGATTTTTCTTGTTTCTTTTGTCAAGATCTGTGTCATATCAGTCTGTCTTTGTCTTTGTCTCTGTCTCTGTCTCCCCCTGTCTTCCTTGCCCTCCCTCTTTATCTCTTTCATAGTTGATTATGCTGGTTGAGATTTTGTTTCTTGAATGACACTACATGCTCAATGGCACCCAACATTTGGAAGTTTCTACTCACGTCTGAATGCTCATTTCCAGTCATACAATTAGATTTGGAACTGCAAAAATGTCCTATCCATTTCTGGTTTTGACTTAGTTTCTACTTATACACTTTCCTAAAACCTATCTTATTAGAGGTTATGCTATTTACATGCAGAACATGAGATGGTGCTGGATGAGTTTTTCCTATCAACAGCAGGTTTCTTCTGATTCTTTTCTCACTTTATGGTTGGGATTGGATTTAATGTTGTCTTTCTTTCGTTATGTTCTATTATGTAGGTAAGTTTCAGACTGAAATAGGAAAGTGCTGGGCAGCTGAGATTCTTTCAAGAAGGAATTCAAGGCTATCGAATGGGCTGAACTAAACGCTTCATTAATAAATGCCGTTCTTTTACATCAAGCTGGGGCCGACTTTCTGGATTAAGATTTCTTATGGACAATCATCTCGAGTAGTTACGTCCCTTCTTGCTAACTCACAGCATTGAGAGTATAAACTGATAGCTTTTCTCCTAGAAGCAAAGTCCTGAATTTGATCCACTAACACCAAACAGCGGGAGTGTTAACTCAGAAATTCTCCATGACAGCTACAGGTATTGAATTCCTTTAATGGTTGCATGAACTGTAGAATAACAAAATATTCTCATGTTCCTTTTTTTGTTTTTCCTCAGAATTAGTTCGTGCGAGAATATGGATATATCAAATGAAAATAGCATAGAGAGATATGAAGGATCGGTTGATGTTGAGATTTTCATCCGGATAAGCAGCCTTATGAATTTTCTGACTTGGTGCTCAACCTGCCTTAGCAATGCAAAATATGACTCAATCAATAGTATTCTTTTTGTTGGATCTTTTCTGTGCCAGCCGATGCTCTTTGCCTTTTCTTTTTCGGGAGAATGCGGAGTACTGAATACCTATTGCCCTTGCATGCGGTACTTGTCTCTGAACCTGATATGCTTACACTGCTATACTTCAAGCAAGCCAGCGGTAACAGTGGCTACTTTTGCAGCGGCTTTTACATCGGTAAGAGCCAACATCAACATCAACGACACATTTATCCCAAACTAGTTGGGGTCGGCGGTCGATGAACCCCAAAGATTTGGAAGATGCTTCTGATGATCTAAACATTGGTAATTTACTCTTACATCGGTAAGAGTAAATTAAAAAATCACATGCGATATTCTCATTGATTTGATAATTGAATCTTGGTTTGCTGATACCTTTTTGGGTCATATGCATTATGGAAATCTGCTTGCTCCGAGAGTAATTTGGTGTCCCTGTAGTCGCCATCAGGCAACGGTTGATTCCGATCATTTCTTTAGGGTCCTTACAAGCTACGTAGCCCCCCTTGCATTTTCATTTCCGTATACTGGCTGAATTTTGAGGTCGAACGTGTGCAACTAATTAATAGAATTCCAAAGCTTTGGAAGCCAGAAAAGTTAAAATGTTGAATTATGAGAGCACTTCCAATTTCGAGCTCTTTTTTCTCTGTTAAAACTATGCAAAGGGACACTATCTTTGGACTTGAGGTAGAAAAGATTCCTGTGACTCCGTCCTCATTGGTCCAAACCAAGTCGTAGATCCCCAACCCGCCATCCCTTCCCAAAGCCTTATCTTTCTCAAAGCTCTCACATCAACTGCCGTGCACGTGCTGTAAAAGGGTTGCCTTTTAACTGGTTTTAGTTAAACATTGAACATAACTAGTGTGCAGTGATTCGGTTTGGTCGTGCTTCACCGGCACTCGAAGGTTACACATGCACTCGAGAATTGGTTTGCAAAATTCTCTCATAGCTTTTGCGAGATAATCTTTACTTGCCTAGGGACTACTAATGCATGAATATCTTGCACTATTATTTAGTGTCCTTCCCTTCTCATTGACCAAACTCTCGGGCGGCGGCTCGGCTTCATTGTTCACATGCTTGTTGGTTTGAGCACCTGGATCTGGATGGTGACTGGTGTTGTTGTGAAGGGGATCGTTCTTACTCTGGACTGGCCCTAGGGATATCTCTCTAAGGGCCTCAGCCTGTCAAACCGCATTGCGTTTTCAGATGGGCGAAAACAGCGTGACATCAAAATGTTGTAGACGCACCACCTTTCACTTCTTTAGCCCAGCTAGGAGAACGAAACGTGTTCCGCGCCGCCATTGAATTCTCAGACATAGCCGCACTACGAAATCTGGGAAGAAGTTACTAGACCGTGCGTAGCTGGAGATATGGACCTGTCATTTGGTCTATGGCTGTGGCCACCAACCCCAAAGAGAAGCCTAATGAGGATGATACGTGTTGAAAGGTCGTCTCTGCGCATGTTATGTGAGTGTTGGTGAAAATCGTAGAGACGCGTGGGCCCAAACCTATGGCATCTCGTCTAGACTCTAGGGTACCCACCGACACTTCCTTCGTCAAAAGTCGCCAACTTGCCCGTATTCTACGTCACCCTTCTCACTTCATCACATTTACGGTCCACAACTACTGTAGAAAAAAGGATTTCTCTCTCTCTCTCTCTCTCTCTCTCTCTCTCCAAAGAGCAAGGGAAATTCGAGAAAGAGGAAGAATAGGACAACAAGCAAAAGAGAGTCGACAAAAACAGGAGGAGGAGGAGAAAGATAAAGGGGAGCAAGTTTTGGGGAAAAAGTCCCACATTAGCGCTAGACTGGTGTGACGCAGTGAAAAAGCTCGCGACCATGTCAGTTCATGCTGGCCACTGGCCAATGGCCAAGGCCAAGGCATGTGATTTGAATCGTTGAAGATCACGAGCCACCACAGCACAGTCCCCGCGTGTGGGACCCACTAGATTTCATGCTCCCGCCCTCGATTTACGTAGTAAAAAAAGTTCCTTAATTACATTGTTTGACATTAAGACCTACTCACTCTTTTGTAAGCTTCATTTGGGACCCATTTTGGATATGACCTAGTCACTCGTGACTCGTGAGCACATGTACCATAACCATAGAGAATCTCTCGTTTAAATATGCTGTTATTCTTATATTCTCTGTCATTTAACTTCCTTCCATGCGCTGAAGAGACTATAATCCGAGCGTTTCCACCGGTTCTGGATGAGGACAAATTGGGTCTTTATTATAAATAAACATGTGGTTGCGTTTAAGTTTCCTAATCAAAGAATAATCATCTGATTAGCACAAGAAATCCATGCAGACCAAGCTGTATTTGTTGTGACAAAAAAAGAAGAAGAAGCTGTATTTGTCCCACTAAATTATTCCGGTCAAACAGGGGCTCCCAAAGGAAAAAGTCCAAACACGTACATATATGGAATATATATGTATGACCTTTATTTTGTTTATAGCATCACACGGTGCGCAAAGACAGAAAATCAAACATTTAAATTATGGGTGACCGGTTTTTTTATGCAGCAAACGTCTTTTTAGACGGAAATGAATCGCCTAACCTTTCCTTAAAAGGTTTTCCTTAAAAGGTTAGGCCATAATCTTGCAATCTGGGCCACTCGTATTATGAATGGATGGCCCAGATTATCACTAATAAAAATATATATAAAAATTTTTAAAAATTGCCCATTAAAAACAGGAGATCTGAACCGTCTGTCAAAAAATAGACGGCCCAGATTGCAAGGTTAGGTGCCCAACCTTCTGAGCGAAGGTTTTAGACTACATCCTTGAACGATATTTACGCTAATTTTTCGAAAAAAGAAATGTGAAAAAAAAACCGAAAAGTACACCATGCTTTTGTTTTTTTTTTTTTTTTGGGTCTGCGATGTGCTGAAGGAGTAGTTTTCTTTTGCTTATTCATTTTTGACCCGATTACTCAAATCCCAAAATAATGGGGGCACGAGATGATTTAAGTTTAACATCGGCCCGGCTTAAAATTCATGCACTTAAAAATAAGTCGGACTAGGTACAACTAAGCACATTATTAAAATGTTCGATTATGAACCTATTGAATTCTCATACGAAAAAAAAAAAAAAGGAATGCCAATTATTTGAAATTCAAATAAACTCCTTGACAAATTTATTCGGATGAAAATTTGCATTTGGAGAAGTGAAACTCGAGATGCTGCAATAGAAGATCGATTCGAATCGAGACTCCACTAGTATAAGATAAGTCAGAATTTGAAGTGAACTGGTTAAAAAATCGGATCACGAGGCTACTAAATACTGCCCTAAAATCAAGATCCTATCCATACCTTGCCTACAAAGAGGGAGCTTAGAAGCTACCCTTAAAAGGCGCAACCTTTAAGAAAATAGATTATAATTTGCAAAATCTTGGCTTGGCAACGAGGACGGGAGGGCGTGGCGTTACTGAGCAGAACACCTCACCAGAAAATGATAAAGTAATAATTTAGGCGAGTTGATTTGACGTTGCAATGAGGCAACGTCTGCAGAAGGCCGTGTTGATAATGAACCTTGAATTATCTGATCATGACTTGATAATGACATCGTAGACCTTCACTGTCGTGTTCGTTTGAGTTCGGACAATCCCTCAAAAGTATTCTCTTGACGTCCGCCTCACCTTTGGGTTTTGGATCGGTGGCCCCACATTCCGTGTGCCTCCGTGCAGTTGCTCTCAGAGAAAAATAGAGAGATAGGGGCACACAGAAGCTTCGAGGACTCATTCATCGTCTAATTTCAAGAATGAAATGTGATGGCTCCAAATGGCTGGATCAGTGAGAGATTTGTTTGGAGCGCAAAAGGTTCGGCTCTGGTGATTCCGAAGCATTTTGGGGTTCGCCTACGCTCTTTGTTTCGGGTCGGTGTTGCTACATTTCTGTACTGGAGATTCGGGCTGTAATTTTTTCTTTCGAGTCCTGAATCGAATGAGAAAAGTTTGGATTTTGCTAGGTTCAGTCTTTGGTTCATGAATCATTGTTTCTGTTGGAGATTGTGATCTGTCATTTGCTTTTTTGGAGCTGATCTGTGTTCTCTTATGACGTTGCCCTTCTTGGTGCATCTGGGTGATAAGCTCCATCCCTCCCAGAACTGTCTTCTACTCTTCGTTGGCTGATACTGATGGTCTTCCTGTGACTCCGAGTGGCAGAGTCTAGTGATTCTGTTTGTGGTTTTGGGTTTGGCTCAAGAATTGATTTAGTTGCTTTGATAGTCCTCAAAATTTAGTCTTGTTAGCTGGAAAGGGAAATGTGGAGGTGTCCAATATGTTAATAGAATCCTCAAGATTTGACATGATTTGTGGAACTGGAGATTGATTGATCTGTTGTCTTGGGTCGTGTTGATCTCAGAGATGGCAAGTACTTCGCCATCTCCGGATAAATCCCCTTCCGCTGTGCCACCATCAGCTACTATCTCTCCACCGCCACAGCCTTCCTCTCCTCCTCCTCCGCAGCCTTCTTCTCCCGCTACACCTAAGGCAAATCCACCTGACTCCACCCCCCCTTCAACTCCATCACCACCACCTCAGACTTCTCCAGCGACACCATCCCCACCACCATCGGCACCGTCTCATAGTAGTACTTCACCTCCACCTCCATCTTCCAAGGCTCCATCCTCCTCAACTCCTTCCCCACAATCACCAGATCCGCCAGCAAGTCCGTCCCCGCCTTCACCTCCTCCTCCAACTTCCCAAACGTCGCCTAGTCCACCAGTTACTCCTTCGCCACCTGTCGCTACTCCTCCTACGATCTCACCTCCGCCACCACCTCCACCATCAGTGCCGCCACTGCATCAGCCACCTCCACCACCAACTCCACCACCTCAGATTTCACCTCCACCACCACCGGCTGCACAACCAACTAGGTCGCCTCCACCACCAACTACAAAACCTCCTAGTTCACCTTCGCCGCCTTCGGCAAACCACCCTGAAAGTCCACCTTCACCGCCACCACCGCATTCATCCAATCCCCCTGAAAATTCACCACCGCCGCCACCATCACCACCATCAAGTCCACCTCTAAGTTCGCCTCCACCCCCAGCACCTGTGTTGCCCTCACCCAAAAGTTCACCTCCACCACCAACCTCAAATCCGCCAAAAAGTTCACCTCCACCACCAACCTCAAGTCGGTCAAAAAGTTCACCTTCCCCTCTGGCAGTTCCTTCAGCTAAATCACCTCCACCTAATAGGGTTAGTTCCCCACCGCACAGTTCTCCACCAACTCTGCCTTCAAATTCTCCTCCAATCTCAGCATCTCCACCCTCTCCGTCAGGTCTCTCTCCACCTTCCACTCCTGTCCCTCCAGCCCCTGCATCAACTGGTCCGACTGCAAGCAACAATCCTAATTCAACTTCCAGTTCTAATGAGACAGGGAGTTCCGCTTCTGGAATAGGAACAGCTGGCATAGTGGTTATTGGTATGGCTGTGGGTTTCATCCTCATTAGCCTTATTGGATTTGCTGTCTGGCGCATGCGAAAACGAAGGAAAAAGGTGACTGGACTTACTGGAGTATACATAATGCCATCACCCGGGGCCTCTTCCTCCGGAACAGGTACTCTAGAGATGCTACCCCCTCTCTGGAAAATATTTTATACATTTTTTGTATCATTTGTGTGGGTGCGCTATGGTCTCATTCATAAAATGTGCTCTCTGTTTTGGTGCCTCAGTAATCTTACAAAAATCCACACTCCAATTTGGCACGATGGCTAGTACACGTACTTCTCTCTTGGGGTGGTTAATGTTGGAAGTATCAAGTATTCATGCGCCGCAAGATATGTAAGCGACACAACATGAATATATCAAATGATATCAGATGTCTAGTTTGACCTAATGAGGAATTTAACACATTGAAATCTTCAAATTCATTGAACTTTCAACTGTGTTCTGAAGAAAAACCAAACATGGTTCAGAATTGGTGGAGAGAGGCATAAGAGATTCACCTCTTTTAATCCTTGTTCTCGAGTATATGTGGAATTAAGAGGGGATCTATATGTGGTGGTTTTTAACTTGAATAATGAGTTCACATTATGAATTGCGTCCAGATTCATCTGTTATCAAGACACATTCTTCTGCACCCCTCCTCGGAAGTACTTCAGGGAGTGATGCGTACTCGCCGAAGGAGCCAGGAGGAATTGGAAATTCCAGGCCATGGTTTACATATGAAGAGCTGGTCAAGGCTACCGATGGTTTTTCATCTCAGAATCTATTGGGTGAAGGCGGATTTGGTGCTGTCTATAAAGGATTCCTTCCAGATGGAAGAGAGATAGCTGTGAAGCAGCTAAAAGTTGGTAGTGGGCAAGGGGATCGAGAATTTAAAGCTGAAGTTGAAATCATCAGTCGCATACACCATCGCCATCTGGTGTCGTTGGTCGGGTACTGCATTGCTGACACCAGAAGGTTGCTCGTGTATGAATATGTGCCTAATAATACCCTCTACTTTCATCTTCATGGTACAGTAATTGCTTATCTCAAAGTTCTCAACGTTTCGATGCTCAAAGTATCCTTTGTGCAGATTGTCTTCCGCTCCTTCTGATTTGTAGTTTTTCCCTTCTGACATGTAGGAGAAGGTAGGCCAGTGCTGGACTGGGCAACACGTGTTAAGATTGCTGCTGGTGCTGCTCGTGGATTAGCTTACCTTCATGAAGACTGTAAGCACCAGTTCTCCAACTATTATGCACATTAGCTTGAGCTAATCTGAGAAATACAAAATAAAATTCCTTTTTTTTTGTTGCAATGTTATTTGGGAAAAGAATAAAAAGATCAAACGTTACTTGTGGACCATGTTATTGATATCCATTAAAATGTAAAGCAAAACACGAAAATAAGCTTAACAGATACACTTATTTTTCTTGGCCTATTTTTTGTTCACTCGAGAGACTAAAGGATGTAATAATGATTTAATTCCAAGAGGTTTTTGTTCTTGGAGTGAATTAGCTTGATTTACTTTTTCAGCAGTACATTTCTTTGAGTAGATTTTGTCATGGAATCTGGAATCTTCTCTGTCCCATGAGTTACTAAATTGTAATTTTTGCTTAATTTTGATTTGTCTTTTTCAGGCCATCCTCGTGTTATCCATAGAGACATCAAGTCGTCAAACATTCTTCTAGATAATAACTTCGAAGCTCGGGTGTGCCTACTATCCCTATTGGACAGGCTTTAATTGGTTCTTCTGAAAAAAAAAAAAATTGGTTGTACTGATGCCTAGTTCTTTGCTTAATAGGTATCAGACTTTGGACTTGCCAAATTAGCTCTTGATGCAGATACACATATCACTACACGTGTGATGGGAACTTTCGGGTATGTAGTGTTGCAATTTTCAGTTGTGATGCTTAGAGAGGACATCTATCTGAGTTTTATGAGAACCTATTGTCGCATGTTTGGCCCATGCACTTACTGCGCATGTTCTCATTAACATAAATTCTTCATGTGACATTTCAGATACATGGCTCCTGAATATGCATCAAGTGGCAAATTGACCGAGAAATCTGATGTTTTCTCTTTTGGAGTTGTTCTTCTGGAGCTAATAACTGGACGGAAGCCTGTGGATGCATCACAACCCTTGGGAGATGAGAGTTTAGTTGAATGGGTTAGTTATAAATCCTTGTTTTCCTTTTTTGTTTGCTGATCATGATTTGCCATATTAAATTGACTTGGATAAAGCTGTTAGATCTAGCAGAGCAAATACAGATGCTGGTCATATGTCTCTGTGGAGCACGTAAAGCAATGTGTTGAATCTGGTGGTAGTTTTGTTCATACTCATATTCTCTTGAGTTTGGCCCATTGATAGCCCTGAATTACGAAGGAGTTCGTTACTTAAGTACTTAAACAGAATTTATGTATCGGGGTTCTATCCTTAATAGTGGGAGTCTTTATAAGACAATGTCCTAGCCTCTAATTGTGCATTTATTTGCACCCTTTAAAGCTTATTTATTACTTTTGGCTATGATGCTTTTCTATCGCTATGATATGACAGTGGGATGAGTCTTTACTCATATATTGGTACTGCTGTTCTGACATTGAGGTCCATATTGGAAGAAAACAACTAGTGCAAATAGATTTTGGGAAACTTACAGATCAAAGCAAAATCTATTATGCGGGTCCATCATTAACATATCATGTTACTCATGATCTCTTTCCGAGATTTGATTGGACCTGAGCAATTATTTAACTATGGCCTGAGTCAGGACAGATGCTTATATACATTAAAGGTTGAAAACGATGAAGCCCTTTTTAATCATCTTGAGATTGAGAATAAAGATGACATTAGAGCATTTGTACCTAACTGCGGAGTCTATAATTATTAGGGGTGCATGGCTAAATTGCTAAGTAAATTTAGGAACTACTAGCAGGTGTACTTTCCCTTAAGTTATTGTTTCCAATAGAAGATAATGTCTATTAGATTACTTCTTGTTTGGCAACAGGCCAATTGCATTTAGTCTCACCTCATCGTATTAAGGATACTATAACATTTTCACGTTACATTCAAGTCTAACAGATTACTCGGTTGTCTTTAAACTTGTGGTAGACTGGACCGTCATAAACGATGGGATCACCATAACCTCTACTATAGAATGTTGAGTGTTTTTCGGGTCCTACTCAATGAGCTGATTAATGAAAAATGCACAAGCATGGCAAATGGAATAGTAGTAAATAATGAAACATTCGTTTCACTAACCTGTATATCCTAAAATCTTCCAGGCTCGACCTTTGCTGAGCCATGCACTTGACAATGAAGAATTTGAGGGTTTGGCAGATCCAAAGCTTGAAAGAAATTATATTGAAGCCGAAATGTTCCGGATGATGGAAGCTGCAGCTGCTTGTGTGCGACATTCAGCTGCCAAGAGACCTCGGATGGGACAGGTAAGTTCTAATATGCATTTTGGTTGGTACTTATCTGTCGTCTGTGAAGATATCCTGAGTCAGGTCATACCTTGCAGATTGTGAGAGCATTTGATAGTTTGGCTGCTGCCGACTTAACCAATGGAATGAGATTAGGAGAGAGCGAGGTGTTTAGTTCCGCTCAACAATCTGCAGAAATCAGATTGTTTCAGAGGATGGCTTTTGGCAGCCAAAATTACAGTACAGAATTCTTTAGCCGGTGTAGCTCAAATAGTTGAACGACGGTTTTGGTAAATACCACGAGAGGATTCATTTTTCATCAAGAGAGTTTGTGTTGTCTGAGCTGTGGCTCTCAAGAGCTTGTCTGCTGGTAAAGGGCAAAACTCACTCTCTTGTACCTGTAAGTAGGTTTCTTCATAAAGTCGAGCGGTGCACTGCCTTACCGCAATTTTTTTTAGGGTAGCCAGTATTGTAGTATATCTTCTAATGCCGCCAGGGTTTAGGGTGGTGTGAACATCTCATTGATTCAATTTTGTTCATCGTATTCAAATTCACACTTGTAATTAATCTCTGCAATATATTGTTACATTCCTGTACTCACTTTGCTTTAAATTGGGGGGAGAAGAATATGTTATGCATCGGTGAACATACAATTGGCATCTGCATCAACAGAATCAAGCTCGTGACTCCGAATGAAAGGGAATAATGTAAAAGGCCCCATAATACTACTGTGTCTGCAAGAGGATGATTTCCTTATTTTTTGCGCGGGTAATGTATGGGAGACAAAAAAATTTCTAGAGATCTGTATGCAAAAGCTTATGAGGTCATTTCGCGAGGAATATTTTATGATTGCACAGACTTCTAAATATCGGTCTTGATAGTTTTGCATCTATGACATTACTGTTTATCTGATGGTTATTAAGAGTTTGCATGGTCCGGGCCGGTCCGGTCCCGGCATAGAACCGAGGTCCGGACCAGTAGTCCCGGTCCCCATATTTTTGGGACCAGGGATCGGACCATGACCAGCGGTCCGGTCCGGTCCTGGTCCCCCAATAGGATCGCTAACACCAACCAACTACTTATAAAAATCTAGTTCTTAGAATAAAATATGTTTTGATTGCATGTTAATTTACAATTTATAACTTTGGTTGAATGAAAAGGTAGGTAAGTTTTTTTTTAATCATTTTTTTGTTTTGTTTTCAAATATTTCTATTTCTTTTTTTCCAATTGTATATATATATAACTATATATTTTAAGCGGCCCGGATCAGGCCGGGCTGATCCGGTCCTAACACATGGAACCGGCCACCGGGGACCGGATCGCCCTGTCACCGGTCTCATTTATTGGGACCAGAGACCAGACCGTCCACCTCAAGGACCGGATCAATCCACCCGGTCCGGTTCAGTCCAGTTTGCACACCCTTATTGGTTATAGCCTGGAGTTCTGGAGGAGGTCGTACTCTTGTATCGACCTACGTCGGAAGTGCACAAAACCAGTAAAGGGAACTGTATCGTCACAATGAATCTCCCGCGAATTGCTACATCTGTTCCTATAGACCTACGTGTGACTAAAATTTTGATGTGATTAGCGTTATTGAAAAATTATCATCCCTGCCAAAAGCTTATGTCTCGATCAATAAATTGGACTGCAAGAATCCTTTCAATGACCAGCTGTGAACAACCCATTAGATCTCGTATTATAGAAAGCTTTATTTACTACAATGTTGCGACTTTCTTAATGATCGTGCTAAGTCCGACGGGATTAAATCAAGTTGATGTTACGGCACAGATGATTGCTTGATCTAGGAAGGAAGACATGAGAACAATAATCTTCATGTTTAGAAAGTATTTTATCTGAAAACAAAGGACGTGAGAATCACATCAAAGCAACGACTTGGCAACCCAGGAATCATCCTGTAGCAGCTGAAACTGAAGAGTAGACTCCAAGATTGCCAGATTTTGACAGGGAAGAAGAGAGACTTTTTGCTTCCTTGAAATTTAGTATTCCTCTCATTCCTTGATGAGTCAAGCTGAAAACAATGGTTGCATCCTAAGATTTGCCAAGCGATTTAAAGCCATATGACTCATTGCCACCTTTATTAGCTTTAGCCGCATGATATCGGCTTTGCTTGCTTTACCCTTCCTGGTAACCTCCCTAGAGAGAGAAAGAACCTCGTGTCTTAAACCTAAGATGATGTCTTCTGCCAATCATTCGCCTCCAAGCTGCACCCACGAGTCATGGAAGACTGGAACACGCTTGCCGCAGATTGCATCGTTGTGTCGTGCTGTTGCCAATGCCTGATCCTCCAGATTGTCGTCTTCGTCTTGTTGAAAGTTCCATGCCGGCTCTTCCAGAAGACTAAGCAAATCGCCAAGAAAAGGTTTCGGCATTCCAGGAGAAAAAGGACAAGCCTCGAAATGACAAGGCATTTACGTGAAGGTTGGGTTGTGGAAGGTCCGGGGAGCTCTATAGGAGTCGGGGAAGATGGGGTTTTCCTGGACGTGCCGGGGAGAGGCGAGCAGTGCATGGAGGAGGTTGAGAAGGTACTGGAAGAGATGTCTCGGAAGGGTGTGTTTGGATTTGGGAGCTTTTGGGGCAGGGAAAGTGGAGGGAGCTTCTCAGGATGTGTGTGTGATCATCAGGGATTTGATTCCAGTGTTGTTCAGTTTCATCTAATCGAAACTGTTGGTTCTTCACCTACAAATATCAGAGGAAGTAAATCCATTCTTTATGAGTGATTTCCCAAAGAGTCACAAGTCCACAAATTGTTTTCGACATTTTCAACCTTCTTTCAACTGAGAAGATGCTTCGAGCGAGGTCCGAGAGACTAGAGAAGTCGGTCACGGATCTAGAAAAATGAAACATCGTGGGTGCGCAATGGAAGCAGAGTAGTTATTTCACTAAGAAGATGATTCTGTTTTCTTTCTTAAGGAAACACCTGTGCACAAAAACTCTATCAAACAGTACATCTTATGAACTCGTGCATGATTGAAAGCTCAGCAGGGAAACAATACACAAAGAGGGCTGAATCTTCCTGGACCATTCTGATTTTGACTTTCTCTGCATCGACTCTGTACAGCTCAATTGACAGATGTTTTAGTGCTGGAAGCTTTATTAATTTACTGACGTATTGCAATCAAGTAGGATATGATCACCGAAAAGTCAACACCAGTAACAATCATTCGAAGCATATTCTCTGAAACCAAATCCAAGCTTTGATTCCTCAGAGTATTCTTTTAAGACTTGGAATGGGTCAACCGGGCATGGTGCTGCAAGATGTTAAATTCTCAACATCTTTAAATGCAACCTAGCTTAATTTTCAGAAGATTGTCCATTAGCCCTGCCATGAATAATGGAGCTGGATGTTTGTCAACCGTAGTGCTCCTTGCTCTATATCTTGCGACGATTTACATATTTCCTGTACGCAATATGAGCAGTTCTGCATTCCAGGCTCTCTCTTTTTTTTGGGTCGAAATTCTGCATTCCAGTTGCTTATGCAGAATTTCTGCTTCAACTTCACTGAAACGGAGAATTAATCGATGAATGCATGTAATGATGTGACGGTCCACCAGAGTGCTTTCGGGAAGTTAATAGCTCGATATAGAAACTCAAGTGCAGCATCTAGGAGAAATGAAAGACTAACCTCTGGATAATCATGTAATATGTTCTGTACACTATCCACACCTACAATGAATACTCTCTGCTATGTCCTACATACGTTTAGCTGCGCACCAAAAAATTTACAATGCACAGCATATTTCAGACTCAGGCATATGGTACAACTGAACTGTATTTCTGTACATCTTTATTGGGATACCGAGGCCAAAGTTCGGTTTTGAAGGAGGCCAATTTAATCGACGTATATTTCCTGTGAAACTCATCTACACCGGGGCAAGTTTTGTATTTCCGGTCATCGGTCTGCCAAATCCCAACGTTTAGCTACCCAAGAAGATGCAACAGCGGCTAGTCATCTGCTATGATTTCCATCTTGCACACGCCTAGATTTTGCAGCTAAACGTGCGGTGTGACCGACTGTTGTCGGCCGCAATGATCTCTGCCGCACCATGTCACAGTACTCCATATCGTTCGTTCGTCCTTCGTGCCTCATCCACTGTATCATTCCATGGTACATAGGAAAGAACCGCATCTGAACTGCTGAGAACGAGAAGTAAGGGATCAGGGCTGAGATCATCACAAAGATTGTGACCAGCCAAAAGGAAGGCGCAGGGGCAAGCGCTTCAATGAAGACTTTGTAAGCAGTGGTGGATATGGTAGGTGATAAGGCTCCATACGCCAAAAGGAAGAGATACCAGATGGCGACGGATCCCCAGATGAAGACATGCTGCAGTAGAGTGAAGTAGCTGATGGCGAGGGCCATCTGCAAATTCACAACCCAAACTACACACGTGTACATTGTCGCTCCTAAGATTTCGAACCCGACAATTTTGCCGTCATTGTTGAATGCCTGGTGCTCTAAGGCATTTGTGCACAAGAAGAAGATGATAACTGCACTAATGAACCCGTTGAACATCCAGCCAAGGATTCGAAGCCAGCTGAAGAGGATATTCTGAACCCCTTCTTGGTACAATATTGGAAACTGCAACAACAAAACAAATGCAAGGAAAATTTATAATCGGGTTCGTGATCTTCACAAGGTCAGGCTAAATATGTTAACCATTAAATTCAGAGCTGCAATCATGGAATTTAATTTCTACACCACAATATTCATCCAGAAACTCTGGAAGTCATGCCCATGATCAGGCTTGGTCCACTTCCTGGCACCATATGGTGAAGTAGGACCTATTAAAGTCAAATGGGTGTTGTTAACAAGTACCTTCGGGGAACTTGCCTTTGATCATGGAAATAGCGAATTTTCATCATTTTCCGATTAACTTCACTTGTTAACAACATCCAGATTAACGACCTTTGTTCCTTCACTTTCCTAAAAAGAGATTTTTTTTACACTCCTGATCAGTACACAGGCTAAGTTGATCTTAGTTTGGAGTTCCCAGTAAAAAGCACCATGCATTTTCCGCAATTATCCAACTCTGCGATGAATAAGAATGCAAGAGGGGAGAACTTTCACCAAAGAAGGTGACCAAATGTATAAGATCACAAACAAGAGAGTTCCAACAGACTCGTCCAACGTGTCTGCCACAAGAAATTGGTAAACCTTAACATAGCTTTGCTCTATGATTTGATCCTCCATATGGTTAATGTCAATTGTTGTAAACTCTAGTTACATTCGATTAAAACATGAACATACCTTGAGGCAAAACCGGGCTGATACATCCTGATCGAAAACTCCCAGTGCCAGTACAGGGAGTGATGTGAAAAAGACGTTGAAAAGCGACAGAAACCAATCATTATAGGCAGGTTGTGCAGAAAAAGACGTATGTGCTTCATACAAGAAGAGAGAGAAGCCGAACACGATGTTCTTGTAGAAAAAGTAGCATATCTGCAGCAGAAAGACAGCAGCATCTTTAGACAAAGTAAAGGGCTTTATTAGATTGGATTTTATTGGTCATAATCAGACATCCTAATGCCTGTTTCTACATTTAGAAGAGCATTACCATTGTTGAGATCCTCCTGTAACACCAATGTCCATGCACAAGAAGCAAGCGCTCTAAGTAACGGAACTGAGCTATGGCAATATCACTAGACATGACTGCCTGTTATTCAAGAAGCAGAAAAAAGATGGTAAATGTGAGAAATAATAAGATAAGGTAGCTAATGTAGTTGTGACAAAAAGAAAATTGGGTTTAATATAATTACAACCCACTCATGATTACCTGCATTCCTTCAACCCCACTAATTCCGATACCAATATCTGCTTCTTGGAGCATACCCACATCATTCGCACCATCACCAATTGCTAATGTTGTTTTGCCAGTTCCAGCTTTAACCAATCTTGTCACCTGCATTTATGAGTTTCGAATGTTTAATGTGACTTGCTAGGATACGCATTGTTTGCTTGAATGACATAAAAGCAAAGATGCAATGCTCTGAATAAGAAATGCATAATAAACATAAGGACCCACCAGTGCCTTTTGCTTTGGTGATGAACGACAGCATATAACAGATGCACAACTGATCGCAAGTTGTAGAAACATATCCTTAACATCATCCTCCAACGCATAGGCAAGTGATTTTCCGTCAATAATCAAAGCAAATGCTTCAGAGCTTCCACTTGATTGTCTGAGCAGAGCCATCCCTTCACGTATCTGATGAAGAACACTTTCTTTTGATGCCTGAAGGATCAATCAGCGGTATTTCATTCTTCAATCAGCGGTATTTCATTAAGTCCACAGAAACTCATCAAGGGTAAGAAATACAATTTATTCCAATTCCTCTTCAGCGTTGCTAAAACTAATGGCAAACAGATTAAAGGAGTTCACATCCCCTTTACTAATTGGTTTGTCAATGCAGTAAATAAGGGGCCTAAATGTTTTCCAAGAGTTGCACATGTTAGGAAAAAATATATCTTTTATAGACTTGATTTATACACTTGTCGCAACCCCCCACCCCCCTCCCTCTCTCTCCATGTTCTGGCATACCTTTCTTAGCACAGTCTTCTCTCCTGCCTTTTCTAATGCTTGAATGTCAGGGGTCTCCAGAGTGATTATGATTTGCTTCATTCCTCGTCTTAATAAGCTACAAGCAAACCTGCAATATATTGTTCTCAGAGATTAGAGCGACGAAGCATTATAGAAAGTTTAAGACTTCATGAATGATATCGACATAAAGATAATGTGCAAACCATACCCAATATTGATGGCTGTCTCCATCTTATCTCCCGTCAAAACCCATATTTTGATCCCAGCTTGAGCAAGTTTGTCAATGCAGTCAGGAACCTACCAGCAAAGACAAAGGAAAGTCATTTTAACTTCTTTGATGGCTGACTAACTCATTAATTTGATGTTTCTTGTCTTACCCCACTCTGCAGCTTGTCCTCGACAGCAGTGGCACCAAGAAGAATCAGATCCTTCTCAACTGTCTCCATCACTTCTTCAATTAATGAGTCGCGCTCTGCACTAACTGAATTCTTGGCCATGTTAAATTTCTCATTGAACTTCCTGTACTCATCTTCTTCAAGTTCACGATAGGCAAGTATTAATGTCCTCAAGCCTGCGTCAGCATACTCATTCACATGATCCGCGGTGTTCTCTTCAAACTCCCGACCACTCTTTGATAGCCTTTCAAACATAACACTGCATATAATTTTATAGTGAATATTCTGACATCAATGAGGTGCATGAGTGAGGAATTGGACAAAGCTTGAATTGGGCAGTTGAAAACAAACCTGTCAGCCCCTTTACACAATAATAGTAGCTTTCCTTCCTCACTTCTCACTATCACAGACATCCGCTTCCTTGAGCTGTTGAATTCTAGAACATTCAAAAGCTGGTACACCCTGCAGATGAAGGTAATACTATTTAGAGAAGAACTAAGTGATAACAAATTGTATATTCACCAGCAAGGGTAGAAGTCAAAATGTAGCATAAAAGATGATAAGGAATAGAAGGTGCTCCTACTAGGGGGAAAAAAAGAGAAACATCGCTAATGCTCATCCATCACTCTTCCTCTGAATTACAAGTTTAGATGGGATGCAACATTTCACTACTTTAGAACATCCGAGTTCGTCCCCTATTTTATATTTCAGGGGGTATAGGCCACTAAGATCATAAGAATCCCGGTGACAACCAATAGACTGCAGCATGGATTATATGGGCTAGACTAGTTTCATGCTTCTTTTGTTTTTGATAATGATGAAGGAAAAGACACTGACCTTTCAACTCTCTGCCCGGTTACCGGATCAAACTCATGTAATGATATACTCGTCTGTGTTCTCTTGTAAAACTCGAAACCAATTTCTCTGGCGGCAATGACAAAAGCAGCTTCATCAGGCGATTCAGCTTCATAAGATACCTTTCCTGTCTCTTCATCCACTTCAGGTATAGCAGTCTGACAAAGTGCCAGCACACGAAAGAACTTCTGGATGACCTCTGCACGGGGCTCATTCACCCAATTCGCATTCATAATTCGCTCATCACTAAAATTGAATCCCTTGATCGATGGCTTTGGATCAGCTGAATGCTCCAGTTGGTCATTGCCATTCCCTACCCCATGAGCCAACGGAGACCCATTCCTCCTATCAATAGCCCTCTCAACCTCAGTGACACCATGTCCATAGGCCGTCCCAGCTATCGAACACTTGATGAACTCCATCGAGTTGCAAGTCAGAGTTCCCGTCTTATCAGAAAGTATTGTATCAACTTGCCCAAGTTCCTCATTCAGATTCGATGTACGGGCATGCGCTGGTTTATCAGCTTCTTCATAGTACATGTGAATATCCTGGTTGATGAAGATGCTCTGAAGAACTTTGACAATTTCAATGGATACATACAGTGAAATTGGAATGAAGTAGCTGTACAACATCACTGCAGTCAGGAAATGAAAGATTGCAGCAGCTGGCGCTTTCTTAGGGTCGAAATAAACTGTAGAACTGTCCGGCCTAAGATACCACCTCTTCATCTTCCCATTTTGCAGATCGTCTTTCGTATCTATGCCAAAGAAAATGGACCCGACAAAAGCCATCAAGAATAGAATGAAGAACAAGAAGTAGATGATTTTGTCCATCTTTCTCTCGATTTTGCTTCTCTTTGAAGGTGGTTCAGTGGAGTTTTGTATAACCTTCGTGTCGTGCCCTGTGAAGATAACTGCCCCGTATATATGATCCGTGTTTCGCAGTTTTGAATCCCTAAGAAGAAGCTGTTGAGGAGAAAGGGGGTACGGTTGCTCTTCAAATTCCATACTTCCAACGAACGAATATAGATTTGCATTTGGGTCTTCACATTTCACAATCGCTTTGAAGTCCCGGAAGTCTCTGTCCTCATGCAAACCTGAGGTTACCTCCAATGCTTGTTTTAGTTTCAAGTTCGTCTCACCATCAAGGTTCATGGTCTCAACATAACAGATAGCATCTTCATAACTAGATGATAGCAAGAGAAGATCAGCTGGAAAGAATTCATCCTTCTCTACCTTGACTATGTCTCCTACTCTCAGATTCTTCCACTCACTGTAGCCAAAAACCCCGTTTTGTTGGTGAACTTTGACTTTTCTGTTGTTAACCTCAATATCCTGGATGACATGTGAAAGGTTAAACAAAATACCCACAGATGCAATCAATACCAAAGGAACTGATGCAGACTTTATTGGTGATGTGAGTAGATCACAGGTGCATCTCCATAAGACAACATAGGAAGTTCAGTGAAATCACGGGCATGAAACTAAAATGCTGCAGAAGCGGAAATCTACATCAGCAAGCAACAATATTGTTTTATTTAATTCCTAATATATTCAAAATCACACAACGACACATAAAAAAAAATGTACGGCCTCTTCTATTTCCTGATCGATTTCATAAAAGGAGAAAATCAGCATGGAACTTTAAATTATGAACAGCATCATTAGTTAAGCAAGAGCAGAAGCTATGTGATACAGCCAATTGCAAGCATAAGGTCCCGGAAGATCAATCTACTTCACGTCTGAATATACTTCCACACAAGTGTACTTAGTAAGGTTACAAAAATTCGTTATTTAGGGTCCGACCCGAGACTTTCCAAGTCCGAGACCAAGTTCACCTTAATCAGTTTTTCAGGAATTCCAGAGTGGCCCAGAACCAATCAAATTCACTTGATTACACTAACCAAGAGAGAGAATTCAAAAGTATGATGACAATAGCTTTGAGGGAATATGCCGAGGAACAAGAGAAATATTATTACCTGCTGCTTCCGCTGCCAATCTTCTATACCTTCCTTAACCATGGTGGCGCCAACGACAAAGATAAGAGGAACGATGGCACTACTGGCCGAATAAGGCGCAAGGGACGTGAAGGCGAGGACTCCAGTGACCAAGAAGTAAAAGTTGGCCACCCTCCTGAATTGCTCAAACAAGGATTTGGGCAAGAAAGTGGCAAGTGTATACTTGGTGCTACTGACATAGTTGCCGGCGTAATTGCGAATCCCAGCCTCAAAACAGCCCGGGTCATTGCAATGAACTACCCTAGAGAATCCTGGTCCCCCAATTTGCGATTGGTCTTCCTCGAAAGATGCCTTCCCACATCTAAATGAGTAGATCTTGCTAAAATGCAGCTTTCTTCTTCTTCCACCAGCCATTCTATCTCTGTTTTTCTTCCCACCCCCTCCCTTCAGCTAGAGAAGCTATCACAATCCCAACTCAATACTACACTTGAGAAACACTAGAACCAGAAGGAAATTCTGATCCTGCCCAGCAAATAATGCAGCTCTGCAGGCTGCACAAAGCCCAGTCCGGCAGTCCACCACCAAATTCCAGAGGAAATTCACTAGAAAACAGAACTCAAAATGAGTTCTTGAAGACCCCAAAAGAGAAATTTGCAATTAAGAAGATAAAGATCCTCCTTGAAAGCAGCTTCTTCCAACCAAAATCAAATCACCAACTCTATAAAAACAATTTCCAAAGTAAACGCTCGAAAGTGAAGACAGATCTAGCTCCAGATAAACAGAGCACCAGAAAAGAACTCCAACCAAGAAGCTCAAAATTATTCAGAAATTGAAAGAACCAATGAATAAACACTGATCCTAAGCAAATTGGACCAAGAATATAAACGAGAACAAGAGCTATGAGAGGGCAGAAGAGAGAAGCAGCAGCATATAACAGTAACAACTACCAGAGAGAGAGAGAGAGAGAGAGAGAGGAAGAGGAGGAGGCTTTTAAACTAGGACACATCAACCTTCTCGAGAGCTCATTAAAATGCAGCCACGGACATGGGTTTGAATAAATAAATATTCGCTCGTTTGATTTGCTCTCTCCCCTCCCTCTCCCTCTCTCTCAAACATAAGCGCAAACAAAAGGCGTTGAACGTGGACTTGGCTTGGCTCTACAAATTTGACTTTCCAACTCTCGGTTTTTTTTTTTCCTCTCTTTTTTGCCCTTTGGGCAAGGTCCTTCAGCAACAGGAACAAACCCGGAAGCTCCAAATCCCGCTACCTCCCCATTTCCCAGAAGAAAGAAAAAAGGAAAAAAAAAACACTCGGCGTCCCATAGAAATTCACCTGCTCCACGTAAAAGAACAAAACAGAAAAAAGAGCAAGATTTACCACAAGAACACGAAAAAGAAGACGAAGAAGAAGCAGAGGAGGTTCTTGGAAAATTACTATTCAATATAGCGGGAAAGGCCTCCCCCGTCCGCCGACCCTGTGACGTTGTAGCCTCGTAGGGCGCTGGCTGGCTGGGTCTGGGGCTCGGCCTTCTTCCCCCGAGAAGAAGAAAGAGACAAAAAATCAGATCTTTTTTTCTCCTTCCACTTTATGCATATATTTCCATGTTTTAGCTGTTGTGGAGTTGCAAAGACAAGTTAGCTGTCTCCTGCTAAGTTACTGAAGGAAAGATTTCCTAATATTACATTGTAAGTTCCTTGAAAAGTTATCTCTTTTTACACATTATATTACACTGAATATTCCTAGTTTGGTTCCTTGGGGGTGGGCTTTTGTCGTCTTTTAATGTTCTTGTGGCTGTGATTAGTGTGGTTGGGAACTTGGGATACGAGAATGCAGGGTTCAAGGACAAATTAAGAGGAGTAATTATAGAGGAGAATCGATCAAAGCATGTGTTGTCGTGCCGAGGTGGACAAAGACCCTTTTGTTTTGTTTCTTGCTTCCCGCACCGCACCCCAAAAAAAAAAAAAATTATTATCGCCAACGAACACTTCAATTATTAGTTTAATTTTTGTCTTTGCACGTTCAGTTTTTGTAGATTTATTTCCTTATGTTATCTCTAGCACCCACCTCATCCCGATAACCCAATGTTTGTTTTTTTTTTTTTTTTGTTCTTGTTCGGTGTCTAAATCTGATTTTTCAAATATGCACTTATTCATATTCGTTGACGTAAGAATATTACGGATATTGAGGTATGGGACGAGTCGAATGAAAGAAGCGAAACATTTCGAACGATTAAAAATTCGAGGCGAATTGAATTGAAGCTAATATAATTCTTGGTTATAATTTGAAGGGTCTTCTTGGGGGGGTTGGGGGGGGGGGGGTGTGGTTGTATCCGACGTGGCGAAGAGTTCGATGGAACCAAAGTGAATGAGTTGTAAGTCCGAAGGTCCGGACGGCGGATGCTTCGTAAGGTTTTCCTTTTATTGTGATTTTCTTCTTTCCTTTCACGTATTGCAATTAGTCACTTGACCTTCTAGAAGAAAGACTTGGCCCCAAAATTGAAAACCAGGAAACAAAGTGCCTGAAATAAAATATCGAGAAGGTGCTAGAACATGGGAATTGCTAGCTAACTTTTTTTTTATAACCAAAGTGTTCGGGTCAACTTGCACGCACCTCGACTATTCCTCGGGGGAGACTAGCACAGTAACCTACCACCATGGCCCCCCACTTAAATCACAGGTACTCAGCAGGGGAATCAAATCTAGGACCAGTGCACTTAACCACACAATCCCAAGTGCGCTCTAACCAATTGAACTATCCATGGGTGGGTGGAAGCCAACTTTTTTGCTATCAAGATATACCAAAAAAAAAATCCAAATTCGATTAGTTAAGCGGGGCGGGGTATTATCTCTCAAATTTCGGAGTTTGAGAATCTCCAATCTTTTATACTTTATAAAGTCAGCCCTAAATGCAACAACCCGCCTGATGAAAATTGTCAAAGAAGTAATAAACCTTTCATCTTTTTGCCAAATCATTCATGAACTTTTTTAAGTTTGAGAACCAATCCTGAACCTTTTCTCCTTTTGTCAATTCAGTCTCATTGGCCGAAAATCGCTGACTTGGACGGCGGCCGTCCTACGTGGCATCGTCGAGGGAATGAGGTGGATAATTTTTAATAAGATTTTAATAATTTTAAAAAATCCAAATATTTTTATTTTTCTTCCCTTTTTTTCCCCTTTCTAGGTTAGAGGCCGATGACCCCCGCCTGTTTTGCCAAAGTGTGAAAGGTTTAGGATTTTTATTTTTTTTACAACATTCATGGTGTGCGGACAAGCAAGGATCACAATGTTTCCGAGAAATTACACTGCGCCAAAACGCTAATACGCTCACCGTAAATTTTATTAGGGTTCATCAAGTTCCTGGCGATATTTGCTATATTAACGCGGTTTCTAAAAAAAAAAAATCTAGATTATGTACCTCAAATAAAATTATGCCCCCTTATATAATCGTATTATTGTATTTGTCACGACAAGAAGTTTAATTCGCCAGTAATAGAGTATGAATGAAGGAACGATTACTTTTGAAAGATGATTCACGCGGGAGACTATCTTGACTCTTGAACGAATCAATTTCCAATTACCATCTTTTTGGAGAACGGTGGGCCATTTTGAATGACAATTTCAATTTGAACTGATCCAAAGTCGATCGATTAATTAATTTAAAGCTACGTTCATGTGGTCATACATTAAAAAAAAAAAAAAAAGAAGAGGATTTTTCCGCTGCAAAAGTTTAATTCTTGGGGTCTATCCGCGTAGAGAAAGTTCCCATGGACTTTTTCCTAATCGAAGTTAAAAGCGTGTCCTCTTTGTTCATGAGCCTTGTCGCCTTATTTCTTTTAAACCTAAGAGTTGTGGAATTTTCATTATCACTATAATAAAAATAATAAAAAATAAAAACCTGCTAGAAGAAAGATTTTGTGGCGCGTGCAACATCTAGAAAGCAACACGACTTTTTATTGATTATGCCGCTAATTGCTGTCAAGGTGAGGAGAAATTTAAAGAGGGATTACGCACGAAGGTTTAAAGATCGCTTAGAACTGCTATGTTATAGCATTGATTCCGCAAGCCTAAAGGAGGCCTAAGCCTTTCGAAGCCGGCGCGTGTTGGGCTCTCTATAAGTGGATATCACTGTTTGTCGATTCATTATGAGTTAAAAGAAATCCACCTAAAAATAATAATAATAATAAAAAAAAAAAAAAAAAATCGGCGGAGGGGTTTGGTGGTTAGAGCACTTAGTCCGGGGTCCTAGGATCAATTCCTAGGGTGAAAGGGGCGAGAGACGAGAATGGCTAAATATCTCTTGCATTGACTTAAATTTTGGTGAAATTTCCCAATAGAATACTGAAATTGGTCCATTGCCCTAGCTTAGCCTACTAACCATCATACTCTCAATTTTTATTTTTATTTTTATTTTTATTTTTACGGCTAATAGTGCACTTTGCCCGAGATCCGACCAAATTTTCAAGGATCCAAGTTACGGCATGAGAAGGGTGAACAACTGATATAGCGGCGACGTAGCTTCTTGAAGATTGGCCACATATCGGCCATGTCAGCAGTTCATAGAAAAATTGATCTGAATCCAGTCAAAATGCATCACTTACAAAGTTAAAATCAAAGTTTCGTGATCTTATTGAAATTCAATTGTCGGGAATAAAGCTTATTACTAGAATATATATATATATATATATATATATATATATATATATATAAATGCAACTAATGAATGGGTTGCTCCAGCGAAAAAATATTAACCTCCTAATTACCATGACTACGCATTTACTCAAGGCAATTTTAGAAGCATTAATTTCACTAACCTGCTCACGATATGTGTGATAAGAAACCTTCACAACTGAAGAGATACGGTTCGAACTGTCCCAATCACACCTTCTGCGAAAAGTAAAAAAAAAAAAAAAAAAGAGGTTCAACAAAATTGATAAAGTATAATAAATACAATCATCACGATTAATAGCAGTAAAATCCACGCTGGAAAAGGCAAAGAGAATATTCCCACCAATGTTCGTGACCCCCAAAGCGAGCTCCGACAAGAACGAGCATCACACACGGCCGCGACCTGGTCGAGAGTTTCCGACCAAAAAAAAAAAAAAAAAACGTGGTCGAGCCACGTGTCGAAGTAGGAGAAGCTGAACTTGTCGGAGAGAAGGCGTTGGAAGGGAGGGAGCACTCAAAGTCCACGGAAAGGCAGGTCAACGCCCAGCAACCCTGCAGTCGGGTTATAAAATAGGATTTATAGGACGAAAAACTTCAACCGGATATATTTGTGATAAACCTATCTCAAATTAATATTTCGATAACAAAAAGTCCGAATTAATACAGCAAATTAATTTTTTGAGCACCAAAAACTTTAAATCGGTAGACATGTCACAAATTTACTTTCTATTAGATTTCGTTAAATTAGGTTAATATCACAAAAAATCCAAAAATAACATACATGTTATAAATAAAGGGTAAAAATTTCAAACTGGTACATCCGTTAATTGGCAAGTGTCATCAAACTTAGTAATTTAACGTAAAAATCTAACTAGAACTAATGAGGGGAAAATTGTTATAGGTGTACAAGTTTGGAATTTTTTGTCATAAAAAAAATTAATTTGAGGTAAATTTATCACATATGTACCGGTTTGGAATTTTTCGTGACATTAACCATATAAATAAAATCAACTTCGCATAAATTGAATTTGGCCGAAACCACAAATCTCACCGACATTAAATTTTCCCCTCCATCGTAGTGCGTCGTTTTAAATTGGCGAGTGCATGCGAATGTTATCTAATCAATTGTGATGTCAGATGATAATATTCGATCACCTACACTGATTAGCTGATTATCATCATGATTAACATCCACAATTATATTAAAGGACCAGCCACCAACTGTACTGGTAAACAAGCACCCTACGTAATCAACTACCCGGGCATTAATTGTCTAATATGAGTGGTTACGACCAAATTTATTAACTAAAACACTTTGAGAAGCGTGACATCCAAATAAGAATAAATGTAAACGAGGAACTTCAAATTTCGAGCCGTAATTTTTTTTCCCTATGCACGTTAAATGTTCTTTGATTGTAATCGAAGACGGTCAAAAATAATTTGCGTTGGCACCGACCATTCCGCATAGACAGTCGACATCCACATCGATAGTGTTCGGCTCAAATTAGCAGAAAGAACTATATTGATAGATGGTAAAAAAAAGTTTAGAACTAAATCAGTCAAATGGAAAAGAAGGAGATTAACTTTGTGTCAATACTATGTTGGCCTTAGTTGGCACATACCATCTTTCCATGATCGATGTCAACGTTGTTAGGTTTTTTCCCGGCATCCAACCTGCAATTTGCATTAGATTCAAAGTCTCCGCCAAAAGGTTTGGCCTAAAAAGGTCACATCTTTAAGCGAATCGAAGACCTTAATTTGCCATAATTGGAAGATAATCCCATTTAGAGATCCAAATCAGTGGATTACGTATGCTAATGTGCTAAAGGTAATCCCTTTTGGTGGGTCCGGGTGCGAATGAGCGGTTCGTGACATGCCCAGAAATCTTGTTTTGCATGGGCACAAGATCAGAGTCACTCGCCCTATTCTTTTTTGGAATTACTTGATTCGTCTTTTATCAAGCGCCTTGTTTTTATGTTCTCTGGAAAATATTCCAAAGATTTATCATGCGACGTTCGGACAAACAGAAACATAAAAAAGGAAAGAGGAGTGGTTATTTGGATATTTCTGGAATATGATGTTCTTGTGATCCCCAAGGGAAAAAACAACTTCCGGAACTGAAAGAAACTGATCATCTCTTCTCTTGCATTATTGAGAAAGATGCGATATTGATTAACTTTGGGCCACACATATTCATTGCTCTAGTTCTAGACTGGACTAGCAGTCTAGCAAACAGTTGCTGCAAAAGATCGAACTGTGTCGCCGGGAGATAAGACCCGTCAAACCTGTATGTCGGGTCCGATCGAAAATGATCCGATTCAAATTGACCTATTTATATCCAATGTAAATTTAATTACTTATACCCAACTCAACTTATAGCCTACCCGACCAAGAGAGTTCATTTTCAGCAAATTTTATCTTTAAGTTACTGCTTTTAAAGAATGGGTTACTCCACGGACCAGCTCGCCAAGTTAGTGAGAGAGGAGCTCAGGTGACGGTGGTGATGGAAGTTCGGGTTTCCTCAAAAGTGTGGTTTGTCGCAAATGCGTGGAAGTTACGACCGAGAGGTTCAGGAAAACCTAACATTGGCGAAATAAGAGTGACCGAACGGAGAAGGTCGCAACTCGCAAATCATGAAAATCGAAGAGGGAGAGAGAAGGGACTGGTGAATAAGGACCAAAGTGGATTAAATCTGACCTATTTATTAAATAAGTCGAATGCCCATTTATTTTGGGCTTTTAACTTTGAAACTCATTATTCAACCCAAAAAAAAAACTTTAAAACTCATTATGATATATATTGAGGTGACACATTTGGATATACTGGGTTAGAATATGAATTTATAACCCATTTTGATAGCTGTACATATGCATATTCGAGCCGGGTCGGAACCCGTGCCCGCAAACGGCAAAGACATATATATGCTTTTTGTAATTTTATTTTTTATCAATGGTTTCCAAAGTATAGGTTTGTTGTAAATTCAATTCCGCCCAAAACCACACACGAGTGGAACCAGTACGGTGGATTTGAGCGGTAAATTTGCACAGTTGAATAATCAGTTTGAGTAAATCTAACGACTGTGGATGCATTTCTTGGGCAGCTGATTAAGCTTTACGTCACACAATCCTTATAATTCGAAAAAAGGCCTTGATTTGTCTTGATGAAAAGCTAAGTCCAGCTGGATTTATTTTATTTTCTTTCTCTTTCTGTTTTTTTTTTCTTCCCATTTTCTTCTAGCAGGTCGAGGGACCTTGGCAACCGGCTAGAGGCGAGGGCCGGCGAGGTCGAGCATGTTAGTGGCCGGCCTCACCGGCCCTTGCCTCTAGTCGGTCACCAGACCTCGATGAACGGCTAGAGGAAGAAGGGAAGGGGGAAAAAAGAGAAAGAGAAAGAAAACGAAATAAATAAAATAAATGAAACACTTTCAAGAATTATTAAAATATTATTATAAATTATCCGCATCAACGTTAGCTACATCATGTAGAATGGGCTAGCATTTATATCAACTATTTCCGGCCAAAATTGATTGGATAGACTGAATTTGCACAGTTGTAAAATGTTTATGACTCAACTGACAAAAAAAAAAAATTTGGGACCGAATCGACACAATTGCAGTGGGTTTATAATTTTTTTTTTGGGCAATTTTTTTTTTTTTATTGGAGGTTATATATAACGTGAAACGTTATATGTTGCTATCAGTTGGGTTTGATAGATGTGAAACATTGTTCGCCGGAGTAGCATTGGAGGTAGTAAAATGAGATTATAAATTGGATACCTGCAAGTAATATAAGAGACTCTAATTGCGCATCGAAAATGACTCCGTGCCTAATGCGCAAGTGGGCTTAACCCCACTTCGTGCACGCATCTCTCATCTTCATCAAACATAGTCCAAGAAGCATCGTCACATCGCGTGTCTAGAGATGGAGAGAGACGCCCGCGATGGCGTTAACGAGCGGAAGACAGGGACGAGGAGGAGCGAGCATGGCATTTGAACGGTCGCATAGCGACGGTGGAATTGAACTTAGATGCTTTAGACGCGCATTGGATAGGTCAATGGGTCAAACGCACCACAAGGGTCTAAATCCTATCGCAAGAGTAAGTATCGGGTGCGTCCGGTTTAAGTGAGCCCAATTCGTGCGCGCCGTCGGATCACACGAATCGAACGCGTATTAGATTTTTTTTTTCTCCCCATCTCTCTATTGACCAACTTCTTGAAGTGTGGGTATGGAGAAGACGAGGGACCGGACGTGCAAGAGAATGACCAAATGAGCACGGGCAATTACAACGAAAACGGGTCCAATTTGAGCAAAACTTATTGTTAGCACCTAAATTTTAATTTTTAGAAAATTCATAAAATGAGAGTTAATTTTAATTCTCGCAAAAAAAATTCATGCATTACATATTTCATTGGCAATCAGTCGCAGGCGATCTCGATTCAGCGGAATTTAACAGGTAGCGGAACCGAAATCAATTCGGGAATTTTCGATCATGAAAGGGGGAATTACCGAAAATTATAATGGTCTCGATTTAAAATCTCATTCGGTCCATTTTAATTTTGTAAAAGTAAGGCTTTTAATTAATTAACTATTTATTTAATTAAAGCCTACTTAGGCCTTATGGTCTCGTTTTGTCGAGGATTCTCGCAAGTCAGAAGAGGAGAAAGTGCAGAAATTCGAGGTTCCAGAAGATTCATGTCCTCACGTTGATTAGACACAAACATACAAGGCATGGTCAAAAGAAAAGAAGCATGCAGTCAGAGAAGAAAACATAAAAAAATGCAAAAGGAGTCCAAGCAATGGGGTCGAGGTAGTGGTGCCTGAGACAGTCACTAACCCATGTAACTATTATTGTTTATTTGTTTGCTTTTGTAGGTCCGAATCCAATGTCCAATAGCTCCATGGATGTCCGCTACTCAACTCCCTCTCTCACCTTTTCCATCATCACCATCGAGTTCCATCTCTCGCTTTTTCTCTGACAAGCCACGACCAAAGACCACATGCTTTCTCATATTTTTTTTTTTTCATCATCTCTTCCCTTGAAATCCTTCGAGAGGCAACTTCGGATTCTGACCATCATATCCGGACACGATCATTTCCTAAACCATCGGATTCTCTCTCACGAATTCTGAACAGGCCCGATCTCTCATTCCATTCTCTCTCTCTCTCTCTCTCGCTCACACACTCAGCATCTACGACCTTTCTCTCTCGCTTTTTGACGGGGCGATCATCATCACCGAGGCAACTCTCTCGGGGCTCTCTCACGATTGTTCCCTGACACCTCCCATGTGTTGACCACCAAGACTTTCTCTCTGGGGGGAGCTAAAAAAAAAAACTCTAGCTCCCATCCAGGCGGAGGGACGAAAACCTCCTTGACCCGCATCTCTCTCTCGCCCACTGGACCTCTCTTAATCCTTCTCTCATTCTTGTCCGATGGGGGGCGCTCATCAGAAGAGAAGGACGACTGCTACGATCTCCTTGGGGTTTCGCAAAGTGCGAATGCTTCCGAGATCAAGAGAGCCTAGTACAAGCTCTCCTTGAAATATCATCTTGATAAAAACCCAGATCCGGAGTCGAGGAAGGTGTTCGTGAAGATAGCCAATGCTTACGAGATTTCGATAGATGAAGCGACTCGCGAGCAATATGATTATGCTACTGCCCATCCAGAGGAGGATTTCAATACTTGAACCAGTGTACAAGCCCTGCCGTCCAGCCCACTGTTTCAGCCATGGATCAAGCTTAATTCAGAAGAATACAAAATTTAGGCGATGAGTTCAACAATTCCATGCTTTCATGGTCAAGACCAAGTGGCGTCCCTGCTTCCTTGGAGTCTGCAGTCACAGAAAGCAATTGGAGTTGCGGCTAAACATGCTTAAATTCTGATTGTCTTTTTCGGTTTTGTTTTGATCTAGCGAGCTACTGTGGTTTCTATCTCTTTGTACAGTGCGATGATTGCAAGATTTCTATCCAACGAATTGGTCCGTCCCCCTCTACATTGGTAGTCGTCATCACAAGCCACATCAAGCAGCCGACCCGCGAGCTCCACCGAAGCCATACGCAAGTCCCTCCGTCGAGCGTCGAACTATTGATCGAATTGATCCGTGATCTGGTCTTGGATCGAATTTTGGAAAATTCATATGCAAATTAGGATATCGAATCAGCCTTGGGGGCGCTTAACTTGAAGGGGGAAAGGAAGCTCGGCTCAGGTATAATTTTAATCCCGGTTATGGGTTGATTATTGATGGATGTCGGTTTGATTTGTTATGACCATTTGATTTAGTTTAGCTGAATTTAGTGATTTTTGCATGTTTCGCGCATTTACAAAATCAAAAATCCTTTTTCGCTAAAACAAAAAATCAAGCTGTGGTCGGTTCCGCCCGAGGGCGATCCCGATTTCCAAGCATGGAAGGCGCGTTAATAGTTTTGAGAGTAATTGGTGGCAAATCCTAGATCGATTTTCGAATTTAATGGGAAATAGAAATAATTTTCAAAACAAAAACAAAAAAAATAAATAAATAATAAAAAAATAAAAAGCAAAAGCCTTGAGTTGATTTTCGAACGAGTTCGGTCTTCGATTGGCAAATTTCGAATTTCCCAAAAAAATGAATGATTATTTCATCTTGCATATTACCATGTCATCTCGCATGTCATTTCATATTTTTCCCGAGTCATTTTATTTGTAATGTAATTTTCAGTTAATTAGGGTTAGATAGATTAGGAAAAGCCCAATGTCATGAGCCTAATAGAGTCAGGTCATAGAATCAAGAAGAGGTGGTGGGCTACCAGAACCGTTCCAAGGTGCGGGCCTTGCAAGTGGGAAGATGTCCAGGATTAGACGGCGGCCCAAGCCCAACAGGACCAAGATGACGAGAATGTCGGAGGAAATTCCATTTAGTTTTTTTTTAGGATTTTAGGAATCATTGAAGTGTAATATTGAATTTTGCTTTTTTGAGTCAGTCAATTCTTCATTTGTAATTTTCAATTATTTGAGGTTTTGTATCTTTTAATAATTTGTCGCATATCATATAATTTTAGGTCATGCATTGCATCAGTAATTCATTTACTTTTCTTTTATTCGAAAACAAAACAAAACAAAACAAAACAAAACAAAAACAAAAACAAAAAAAATAAATAAATAATAAAAAAATAAAAAGCAAAAGCCTTGAGTTGATTTTCGAATCATCAATCTTTTCAAGAAAAATCCAAAAAAAAGGAATCTAGGTACCGAAAGGGCGCTAGTCAAAGCCGATTAGCGTAACCAAATCCCCGGATTCAAAATCTCTGGTTCGCAGCGGTGAACTAGTTCTCCCGTTAGTTCACCTAGGTTTCTAATCGACCTACCTCGAACGATTAGTGGCGACTCCTCATTTGTCCTAATTTTTCCGTGTTGCGATTCGGTAGGGTTTGGGAGGATCCGCATTAGGTTAGTTCTCGATAACTTGCCTGATAATCCGATTAATCTAAAACTGATTTTTTTTAGGTCGCGACAGCTTGGCGACTCCGCTGGGGACTTAAGCTTTTAATTTTCTGAGAAATATGAATGCTTAACGCCTTTATCTAAACCTTTCGGAAAATTTAAAAGGTGTGGAGGATTTAAGCCGTTTAGATTCCTTGGATGTCTTGAGTGGATTAGTTGAATCTCACCTTTAAGGTGTTAAATGTTTTTGCAGATTTGGAGTGATAAGGGGAGGTGTTTGTTAACCCTTTTCGTGCAGGCTAGGAGTTATAAGGGGCGAGTGTTTGCTAACCCTTGTTTTGCAGTTTGTAGGAGCTTATGTATATGAGTTTATATAGAAGCGCTGTTTGGATATAACCTAATATGCATGCCTTTGTTGGATAGACACTACACATGGACACACACAACCGCGCCTAAAACCCCGGGCGCCGCCTTTAGGAACACGATAAAAGGAATTGAAAATGGAATCTCCGTGAGGAAAAACACGGGGTAATCCACTTTTCAATTCCGCTCGCTTCGAACTATGGATCGAGTCCCAATACAACGGTTGTGCAATGGAATCGACTCTTTCTAGAACTCGAGGTGGGAGCCTTAACCTTAGGTACCAAACCCTCTGATTTTTAGAAGTTCATCATCACTTGTCTCATGCGCATGTCTTTGAGCGGTTGGTACACCTAAAACCGCACATAAGTCGACGAGTTTGGTTGGTAAAACTCTCTATCCCTCAAATCTATTACAGTTCATATAAATATAGACATTTCATTCGATGCATTCCGGTGATTAGATTAAATGCCATTTCAACGTCCTTGATAGAAGACGAGGAGGGTGATATCCCACGACGAACACCGAGTGTGCGATAAAGGAGCATACTGTGGACATTATTGAGGTATCATCCAACGAAGATGACGAGTTGGGGCAAGTGATCCTGGAGACACAGATCGAAACTGGGGCATCCTTAAACGTAAAATATAGGAGATAAAGAGAAATCTTTTCTTGGATAAGCCTGAAGCTATTCTTTCTTCTGATCGAGAGCGAGTTAGAAAATCAGAACATATTTGCTCGACTTATTATGGATCGGCTCATCCAAGTCTAAGGTGTTCGGATGCTTGAAGAAATGGATCATATAGAAACTAAAACAAACATACGGGAGCTTTCATTCATTCTTGCCCAATTGAAGGATTTCAAAACCAGATCATACAATTCATCGGGGTGGAAAAATAAAGCAGAAGTGAGCCCTAATCAGCGACACAAAGGAGCCCAGCTGACCCTCCAGGTTATGGATGCGTTGTTTGTGCGCACCAATCCGTGTATCATGGTCCGCAAGCCTGAGGTGAAGGCGTTTGCGTTCGTCATTGACTGCAGCAACCTGAGTCTCGTGATCTTCGGCGACTATTTCCAAGTCCCGAACAAGTCCATTCTCACGAGCTATATCCGCATTTATGCCGTCAAGCCTTTCTTCCAGCCACTCGCTTCGATTCCTTAGCAGGGCATTACGACGATCGTGCTCATAGGTAGCCAGGGATAGGGCTAAATCCTCCACCAGATTCCTCCTCTCGCGAAGCAATGTCGAAACCCGCTCTTTGGCGAACTCAACAGCTTTTTTGTGACTATCGACCAGGTAGTCAGCCAACGCTAGGCGGTCGGACTGATCCTCATAACGGGCTCGCAAGACACGAGCCACGGTAACTCCCCGATGAGCAGCGCGGTAGTCCTCCAAGGAGTTTGTAAAGAGCGTTGGAAAAATACTATATTCCCTCCCCAACGCAGTACCCTTGAGGGAGGTGATGTCCAGGTCCCCGAACATGACTCGGATTTCATCCTCGGTTTCGGGATGATCAGCTATGTGAGCATAACCTCGACCCAAGAGGTTATAGAACTCTTCCCACCGAGCCAAAGCTTCGGCTGAGAAAATGTGAACGTGAGAAGAGGCCATTTTCGACGGGGAGGTGTGTAATGGAGCGATTAAAAGATGGAAGCAAATTATATGAGAGCGTTAATCTCCCAAACACTAACTCCACACTTTATAGCGTCTCGAGAGTGGAGAAAAGTCACAGCAATAATGCTTGTGGAGCCAGGATAATTAAGTAAAGCAAGGGTCACTCTTCCCGTGAAGCACCAACTCCGTCTCGGTCCGTGATTTCAGGCTTGCCAAGTGAAAGCTGCAAAAGATTCTTTTCTCACCATTATTGATTTTAGGTGAGAGGCGAGCGCAACTATCGAAGAAGCAGCGAAAGGATCGGGTTGTTCCATGACGCATAAAGCTGGGTGGGGAGTGAACAGTTCTACCACTTAAAAAAGGGAGACAGTGCTGAACAGGCATGGCTATCGAGGAAAAGTGAAAGGCAAGCGCAGCTACCGAAGAAGCCGCGAAAGGATTGGGTTGTTCCATCACGCATAAAGCTGGGCGGGGAGTGAACAGTTCTGCCACTTAAAAAAGAAGACAGTGCTGAACAAGCATGATTCTTGGGGGGAAAACCGAAGGGCGGACGCAACTATCGGAGAAGCCGCGAAAGGATTTGGTTACCCCATCGTGTCGGAAAGCTGAGCAGGAGGTAAATAGTTCCGTTGTTTCAAAAACAGAACGCTGAACAGACCTAGCTTTCGAGGAAAATGAGGCAACAAATCGAAAGAGCGAGTATACAAAAGAGAACAAAGAACCCCGAGTGACGAGTTCGTTGGAAGACCCCAAAAGCTCTAGAATCAAGTTCGATATCGAAGCCATGGAACCCAACACTGCCAGTGACGAACATCAAGATCGCAATGGCGACGACGGCAGTGGCCACAATGCTCTACCCCTGAAAAGAAAACATCGCCAGCGCTACACTCAGAAAGAAACCCAAGAGCTTGAAGCTTTCTTCGACGAATGTCCTTGCCCAAGCGAGGAACAAAAGATTGAGTGTGGCCGGAAGCTGGGAATGAATCCTATGAGAGTCCAGTTTTGGTTTCAGGATAAACGTTTCAGACTAGGTGTCCAACACAGGCGTAGGGAGATCACGTACCTAGAAGATCAGAACCAAAACCTTCGAAGGGAAAACATGTGGTATGAGAAAATCCTCAGTACTATTACCTGCCCTGACTGCGGTGGCCCTACCACCCTCAGTAAATTGTTCCCCGGTGAGCCTTCTACGAGGATGGAAGGTGCTCATTTATTCCCCTGCTCCCTTGAGCCATCTCCGGTACAATCAGATCCTGTTGATGGCGCGCATAAGCAGATCGATCCTACAAGGATTATACCAGTGCCTTCTGAAGAAGGGGATACTTGTCGTTATGATTGGGGTCACTATAGCGAAGTCCATGAATCTCCTGCACAACAACTTCTGATAAGATCAGACACGGTTCAAGAGGGGTTAGAGATTAGTCAGCAGGCCATCGACGCTATTCCGGACAACGAGAAGAAGAAATTCATTTGGCCCCCAGAGCTTCATCTCAAGTTCTTAGATGCAGTTCGACAGATAGGACTCGACTTCATAGGTCCGACAAGCATACTTAGGGTCATGAATGTACCGGGACTTACCAAGCAATTAGTAGCGAATCACCTTGGTTGCTACAGAAGGGCGTTAGGACAGCGTTATGCAGAGCTGAATCCGAACAATAGACTCGGCTGTGAACCCAGCACCCTTATGTCGAAAAAGGCCCGGTCGAGTCTAGACGACTATTGGGGATTTGATCAGGACATCCTCACGAGTCATTTCAATATTCCTCATGAGCACACATCACAAGTGCAGCGAGTAAGCACTCCTCCGTCCGAGCAGCAGCTAGCCAGTGTTCATCCTGTCGCAGATCAACCCACCACGCCCAGTGCTCAAGGGTTTGCCCAATCGGAGCATGTGGCTTCAGATGATCTAATGAGAGAATGCTTGGAGCATTTTTATTTCCCTAATTCCCAAGTGGGAGATGCTTGTGGTAGTCAATCGATCAAATCTCCTCTTATAATCCCAGACAAGGATGGGGGTTCCAGTTCGAAGAACCCGTCGGGCGATGCGGCTCAACCTACACATCAATCGTTCGAGGAGTCAGATGATTTCTTCGATGAAGGATTTGATAACTGGTTCGATCAGTTGGAAGCTATTAAAGGTTGGCAACCATGATCCGCAGTCGGTAATGGCACACCGAAGCCAAGGCCAGAGTGGTTAGTCATTGGACACGCCCAAAGAAAGAAGGGGATGTACACGAGAAGGATGTATCTCCTGTTGTAAAGTTCTCATCGGTGCATGTATTTGTTTCTTCAATAGCTAGAGTTGATTTTGCATAATGTTTTCTGCGAACGTCATCTCATGTGTATACGGTAATTCCTTGTTATTAAGTTCAAGGTAAAATCAGCCCCGACGCGTGAAGGCAGAATTGATAACATGAGTTGCTAGCAGAATGTGATCGAGCTCGAAAGTGAAAGATTGCTAGCGGCCCCAAACGCTATGACCACAAAATCAGGGGCAATCTTTGAGTTTCGAGCAACTACAAATCTATTTCTCACGAGGCATTCAAGTCAATCAAATATAAAGCGTCGGGCTGTGGGAATGATGCGTAGTCAAGCTGTTGACACATGCGAAAAAGGAGTCGCGTAGACCCGAAAGCAAAAACCTTTCTTGGCTAGTCAACAATGCGGAATGAAAGAGCGTATATAAACAAACTCGCATTTATTTCATTCAGCAGGAAAGTTTACAAGTGGATCACTAAGGGGGAACAGTAAACCCAAAATGAGTTCTGACAAGCATCACAAAAAAGCTTAACTGACTCTCCATGCTATCCATGCCTTGCTTACAACCCACACTCCGGGAATCGAGGTCTACAAGCTTGAAGAAAAGGAGACGACATTTCTCCTTAAGTTCGTTCACCTTGGTCTCATAATACTCGAACTCAAGCTCTAAGTCATGAGCCAGCACCCTCCCGCGAGCTATATCCATGCTCAGGTCTTCAAGCCTTTCCCCCAACCAGGCACACTGGAATCTCAGCACGAAGTTGTGCTGATCTTGCTCAAAGGCGGTGTCAAAAAGAGCCAGGCGCTCCACCAAGTTGCCCCTCTCACGAACCAGCATCGAAACCTGGGCGTGGGCGTATTCAACAGCCCTTTTATGGTTATCGGCCATCAGCATGGCCAACATCAGGGACTCAGTTCGGTCCTGATAGCGGGCTCGCACGATACCAGCCAAAGTGACCTCCCGGCTAGCGACTTCGTAAGCCTCTAGGAAATTGTTGAAGAGAGTTGGGAAGATTGCAAACTCCCTTTGCAGTTTCGTACCTTCAATACACGCAGTATCTAAGGCCGGAATCAGAGTACGAACTTCAACCTCAACTTCAGGATGATTGTTTATGTAGCCATAACCTCTACCCAAGAGGTGATAAAACCTCTCCCATTGGGTTGAAGCTTCAGCTAAGGCAGCAGGCACAGAGGAGGAATCCATATGCGATGGAATGGTGGGGAGGAGAATGAGAATGTGAGGAGTGTTTGAGAGACTGAATCTGATAAGGCTAAAGTGTTAATCTTCTTGACGTCAATCTATCACCTTATAAACGCTCGAGTAAGCAGAGAGAAGTGGTAATAATATTTTATGTGCAGTAGAGCCAGGCGGGTTTCGTTAATGCATCCTCGATGAGTCACGGATCCACCATCGTCCTGTGATCGCGGGTTTTACGAAACATAATGGCGCCGAAAGGTGGGCAGACCTGTTACTCTAGGGACTGGGCCAGAGCGACAAACGTAGTGCTTGACAAAGCGAAATCATCGCAAAGAGATCTTCAGGCTCCGTCCACATAGAAAAGAGCACAAAAAAACGAAGTGGGAACCACGAAGCCTTGATAGGAGCGCTCGTCAGGTAGCCATCACCTTTGATCAAAGAACGGTGATCCGACTCCTTTAACCTTTCAGAATTTGCAGAGAAAGTGAGGATCCAAGGAGGAACAAAGAAAGCTGAGTTAACGGAAAATCAAGCAGTGATAGTTCGATCAAAATGTTCAAAGGGTTCTGTCATTTACTAGAAACGCCAGACTTAGAGGTCTCCGAGCTCGGGCTGCTGGAAGAATTTGAAGATCCCAGGACCGAACCTGACATAAGGGCCATGGAGGCCGACCCTCCCAATGATGAAACCCGAGGCCTGGCTAACGAGAACAGTACCCACGGCAGTGATCGGAGTCAGAAAGGGGAGCATCTCCAACGCTACGCTTCAGGTCAAGCCGATAAACTTGAGTTTTTTTTCAGGGAATGTCCATATCCAGACAAGGAACAGAAAATCAAAATGAGCCAGGAGTTAGGGTGGGAGCCTCGGAAGGTCAGGTGCTGGTTTGAAAACAAACGAACCCGGCTGAAATATCAACGCGATCGGCACGAGTTAGCGATTCTGAGGGAGGAAAATGAAAAGCTTCGAATAAAAAACACTCGGTATAAAACAGCTCTAAGCATCGCTACTTGTCTCGATTGCGGTAACCCTATTCCCAACGGCGAAGTGTTCACCGAAGAGCCAGATCTGGGGGTTTATAATGCTCATCTGTTGCAACGCTCTTCGCAACATCTTCCGAAACAGACAGATGCCGTCAAAGGTCTACCAGAGAAAATCAATGCTGCAAAGTCAAAGTCGACACCTGTCGTGGAGGGAGACGTGTGTCATGACAAGTCAGATCCGATTACTCACCATCACAACCAGCCGATCTGAGACCACCGAATTCCCCCCAGAGCAACTATCAACACTACTGGATTCCGCGGAGGGTAGCTGCCGAGTTGCTAGCACTACTTCGGCTAGCAAGAAAACAAGGTTTCGTTGGACTTCGGAGCTCCACAGCAAATTTGTCGATACAGTCCAACAGTTAGGGATCAGCTTGGCTACGCCACTGCGCATACTCAAGATCCTGAACGTGCCAGGGCTGGCTGTAGGTAATGTCAAGAATCACCTTTGGCGCTACAGGAGACAGCTGAAGGGTAGACAAGCGGCGCCAGACCTGGATGTGGACGATCCAAGTTCAAACGATAAACATGGCTGTGACCACGATCCTCATGAAGCAGGAAACGCCCAATCGCATTTCAACTTCAACAGGACTGGCCATTACACGGGCGATTATTCAGGCATTAATCAGAGTACTCCCCTGGGTTATCCTAGCGCTCCTCAGAAGTATGTACCGCAATTTCAGCAAATAGGGATTCCCCGGTTTGAGCAACGATGGACCGTTAGTGCTAGTCCTACAACGGATTTAACATTGACAGGAGATGCACATACAATCTTGAGAAACAACAACGGAGATTCTGGCTCGAAGAATCAGGTTGGTCATGCCGAGAGTAGTATGAAGAACCCATCGCCAGCGGTCAAGGATGCCCGACTCGGGCGTCAACGGCTCGAAATTACAAGTGATCTCCTCAGTGAGCAACTCGGAATATGGATCGAGCATAACCCGAGGAAACGAGTTGTTCATGCCGAGAGTAGTGAGAGAAATCCATTACCAACGATTAAGGAAGCGCGATTTGAACGTCAATGACTCGAGCAGTCAGATGATTTCCTAAATGAGCAACCCGGCCTGTGGGTCAAGCATTTCAGAACAAGTGCATCTTCGCAGTCGTGATCGGTACCGGCAACCATGCATCAGATTCAAGGCTCATGTGCTAAATGGCTAAAAACTCAGGAGAGTGAGCAGCGAATACCTTAAACGAATGTGTTACTGATCTTGTTGTAAAGTTCCCACGGGAACATTTTTAATTAGCGTTTAAAAACTGACCGCTCTGAGTGTCAACATTACCCTTTGAACATCCTCAAGCCAAGGGCTGTAGATTAATCGTTCAATCCATGGAGCAAGTTCCATGAACAACGACTATCACCCGCGGAGCGTAATGGGATCTACCCCTTGCAATACGAAATACGTTTGGCCACAAAACCACCCATTTGGTGATAAACATGGATAAATCACTCAAGGAGTCATGCTTTAAAATGACAGAACAGACTTTGCCCAACTGGAGGCAAATGAACCATTGATGTTGCAAACATTCCGAGCATGGACAAACGGATTTGATAGACATTGTTCATACCAATACGCGACATCAGAACGGAATGAGAACCAAGAGTAAAGTTGTATCGTCCCAATTTGTCTTGAATTTGGGAATATGAACTGACACTCATTGTTTATCCTTGACAGGGGAGTCACCTTGCAGACGAACAGGTTTTCACATCACATATACTACTCGTTAGAGTACATGACCAAGGGTAGGATGTATCGTGTCGATTTTTGAAAAATTCGTGAGCCTACAATGATATGCTTCTTTTACATTTGCATGGATCCGCAGCTGCGACGGACAGGTAAGTATCCTTTTTCCCAGTTAGCTGGAGATAAAAAAAATATCAGAATCCTTTCAGCCGGCATAAAGATTCCCCAATGCATCGATATTCATGATTTAAACCCAGAGGTTACCTGAAGCATGAATGAATCTCCACCGGTGCAAATCCTTGAGAAGGATTCGATGTCCCGACCAGACAAAGAGATCATGGCCACAATCTAGATGGCTAATTTTTGCAAAGCGCACATTTGTGTTCAAATAGGAACGCAAAACAAGAGTAAGGCAGTGTCGTTCCAATTTATCTTGAAATTCAGAACACAAACTGACACTTCCTATTTGTCTCTAACAGGTGCTCGCCATCAGGGCTAGCGTGTGGAATGCAGATTGTCACTGAGATGTATCGTTCCAAATCATTTTAAATTTGGGAACACAAACTGACGCTTGATGTTTAATTTTGACAGGGACTTACCAGCATGTGGACATGTAATGATCATTTCTCTCTAGAGGCCAAGAACTTCAAGGAATTTCAGAACACTTAACCATCATGTGTCGTTAAGTATATCTGTTGGAGTACATACAAGGGTAAAACAGTATCGTTCTATTTCCACTTGAATATGAGAGCGTACATTTACGCATTCCCTCGTGATTTTTTTACAGGGATTATTGCCGTGTCGGATAGGTAAGTATCTCTTTCCCTAAAAATTGGGAGAATCCCAATCTCTATTCCTTGAGAATTTTCTCGTGCTTGTATATCCTGTTCTTCAAAGCAAATGCATGACAGGCTATTTGAAAATTCTATACATCATTGGCCAATACGCACACATTTCATGGTTTATACATAGTTATTCTTCATGTTCAATTTATCAATTCTGGATAATGAGCGTGAACCTTACAAGATACGTCAAATGTACAAGAATGGGGCACAACAGATGATGAAAGGCAACCCTTTTCCAAACACGTCCCACGTACATTTTGCCAAGCGAGCTGAGCGAAAACTATATTCCGCATCCCCGAGGCGAAGGGTTTTCTCGCAAAAGGTACGATAGCCGAGGTGACAGAGGCATTTATTTCTCTACCTCAAACACTACAGGTTATCCATTGTTACCCCTTTTAAGCGGAGGTTTCACTTCTGTTACCCCTGTCAAGAACCACCACACATTGGGGCAAAATAGAAAATTCCAAAAGCGAGTTGAGTTAAATGGTTAGAAATTCTCTTGCTCGGACTAACATCAATCTTTGGGTGTTCTTTTGCATTTATGCTCAAACATTAATTCAAGTGCCTTAGGATGATGAAGAGCATTCATTTCTATATCCTATACACTTCATCCATTGTATAACCCACTTGAGCCTGCAAAATTCATTTCTTAAGCCCATCTTGGTGATCATATGCTCAATTCAAATCAAATATGGCTGATCCCTGAGTAGAAAAGATTGAAAAATCGGGTCAAGGGAAAATCCCCGGAAAAACTCGTCAAAAGGCTGAAAATGCAGCAATCCAAAAAGAGAGAGAAAGAGAAAGAACAAAGAAAAATGCTGATCTCTCAAAAATCTGGGGCATTTAAAAAGCAAAATGCATGGTAAAAGCAAGGCCAATGCCCATCTAAATTCTTGCTCATTTGCAAAATGCTGCTGAATGTCATTGCACAATTCTCTTGTAAATGGGAAAGAGGTTGAGAGAGAAATCTATGAAAATGTCAAAATGCAAATCCTCAGTAGAAGTTTATACCTTCTCTCAAGCAATGATGGTATCATTTGAAGGCGAAGATCAGTGACAAGCAGCAATGATCACCAATGTCAAGCCCTTCTCATATATTTTCTGAGCCAGAACAAACATTATTGTTCTTCAGTCTTCAATCCTAACCTACGTTACAACCCTTCAAAAGTCTCTTCTGACTAGGGCACTTGAGTTAACGTAGAGTTGAATGTTTTAAGCATCGCTCGAAGAAGTTCGGGCAATATTATTTCTCTCTCATTTTTGCAGGGTTCTTGACTTGCAAACCCGAAGCAGATGACGAAGAGCTTCATTTCAATAGCCTTGACTCGATTGGAGTCCCATTTGAAAACCTCTGACCTAGCCCTCATTATGGTCCTTATCAAGACCTCCAGATCGGCTCGGTTGTACCAATTGCGAGATTACTCGGACCCTTGTTGAATACGATGATGGTAAAGTTGAGTTATTTCTTTTGAATCCTGCAGTTGGGATATACGGCTTTTCCCGAGAGTGAGAGAAAGCCCTTTCGAACTGGAATCCCCCATTCAGATTACGTTCGAGGCATTCACAATGTGATAACCTCCATGAACAGAATTGGTAATGCAAACTTGATTGAATAGTTATGCATGAACCACATGATGAGTCATAAGCAAAATGCACAGTGCAAGATTAACAAAGTAATTTTGCATGATTTCATTGATGAATTTCAGCAACTATGTTTGCACATGCTACCCTTGACATTGTCTGGCAGGTAACATATTTTTGATGATCGAGTTACCTCTTAAAATCTCGAAATTCATCCAAGGACCATTGAATGAGCAAACCTTACTGGCAAATGCCGACCAGGTAGTCTTCCAAATCCTCAGGTAAGTATATCTTTAACCTGAACCACTTTAAGAGAATGGGTGAAAGTCCTTTCTGACTGAAGGTTCCTCATTCTATTTGGTCAAATTTTGTCGGAAGGATCAAACAGTTTTTCTTATTGACAAAATCTCCAGTGGAGCTTTACAATGCAAGCAAAAGCTCACAAATTGTTGCATTTGCATTAAGGTTCATGCAAAGCACCATTTTCTTATGAACTGAACAGGTCGAACACGCCAATTCAGCAAATCCTAAAAGCCGGGTTTCAGTCAACTCAGGTAAGTTTTCTGATCCTCTTTCAGACTTGGATGACCGCATCTTCAATGTTGCAGGTATCAAGCTAAACATGGTGATCCAGACGGAAGATCCCCGAAGATAATCAGGCCCGCTCGATCCATAACTCGAGCACCATATCCAGATTTTCCCAGATTGCGATACCAGCATTTCGCAATTCTGTTCACTGTTTCATGTAAAGGATGAACATGATTCATATTTTCTCAGATTGCGATACCAGCATTTCGCAATTCTGTCTGCTGTTTCATGTAAAGGATGAACATGATTCAGTTTTTCTCAGATTGCGATATCAGCATTTCGCAATTCTGTCTGCTGTTTCACATAAAGGATGAATGTGATTCAGATTTTCTCAGATTACGATACCAGCATTTCGTAATTCTGTCCACTGTTTCACATAAAGGATGAATGTGATTCAGTTTTTACCTGATTGCGATACCAGCATTTCGCAAATCCGGCCCTCAGTTAATGCTTCACGTGATGAGCGGATGATCGTGATGCAGAAGCTTTTAGCTGACATTCCACAGGATGAGCGGATGATTGTGGTTTGGAAGCTTTATTCTTAGCCTACGTTCCACGTGATGAGCGGATGATCGTGGTTCGAAAGCTTCATTCTCAGCCAATGCTTCACGTGATGAGCGGATGATCGTGATGCAGAAGTTTTATTCTTAGCCTACGTTCCACGTGATGAGCGGATGATCGTGGTTCGAAAAGCTTTATTCTCAGACAATTCTCAGTTGACGTTCCACGTGATGAGCGGATGATCGTGGTTAGAAAAATTTATCCTTAGCCAATGTTTCACGTGATGAGCGGATGATCGTGGTTCGAAAAGCTTTATTCTCAGACAATTCTCAGTTGACGTTCCACGTGATGAACGGATGATCGTGGTTCGAAAAATTTATCCTTAGCCAATGTTTCACGTGATGAGCGGATGATCGTGGTTCGAAGGTTTTTCTCACAGCTAATGTTTCGCGTGATGAGCAGATGATCATGATGCAGAAGCACTGCCGATTTGCGATCCAGAACTCGCAAATTCGGCCTACAGACATCTTGCGTCGCCCCGAGTCAGGAAGAAAGAAATTCCTGAGGACGGGTGGGACCAGTACCTTAAGATCCTCACAGCATTGGTGATTAAGGGAATCCTCAGCGTATGAGGTATTTGCAGAAACAGATACCCCTTACGCGACCCATGTGCGAGTTCTTTGAAAAAAGAAGTTAGACGCAGGTTATTTTCAGTCTTGCATTGCATCATTTTCAAAAAAAAAATAATAATAAAAAAATAAAAAAAATTGATGAATGAAAATGAAAATTTAGGTGCCACTTTTGGTCTTTAAGCGAAACCTCTCCGAGCTTCCACTCAAAGAGGGGCAAGCTGTTAGCACCTAAATTTTAATTTTTAGAAAATTCATAAAATGAGAGTTAATTTTAATTCTCGCAAAAAAAATTCATGCATTACATATTTCATTGGCAATCAGTCGCAGGCGATCTCGATTCAGCGGAATTTAACAGGTAGCGGAACCGAAATCAATTCGGGAATTTTCGATCATGAAAGGGGGAATTACCGAAAATTATAATGGTCTCGATTTAAAATCTCATTCGGTCCATTTTAATTTTGTAAAAGTAAGGCTTTTAATTAATTAACTATTTATTTAATTAAAGCCTACTTAGGCCTTATGGTCTCGTTTTGTCGAGGATTCTCGCAAGTCAGAAGAGGAGAAAGTGCAGAAATTCGAGGTTCCAGAAGATTCATGTCCTCACGTTGATTAGACACAAACATACAAGGCATGGTCAAAAGAAAAGAAGCATGCAGTCAGAGAAGAAAACATAAAAAAATGCAAAAGGAGTCCAAGCAATGGGGTCGAGGTAGTGGTGCCTGAGACAGTCACTAACCCATGTAACTATTATTGTTTATTTGTTTGCTTTTGTAGGTCCGAATCCAATGTCCAATAGCTCCATGGATGTCCGCTACTCAACTCCCTCTCTCACCTTTTCCATCATCACCATCGAGTTCCATCTCTCGCTTTTTCTCTGACAAGCCACGACCAAAGACCACATGCTTTCTCATATTTTTTTTTTTTCATCATCTCTTCCCTTGAAATCCTTCGAGAGGCAACTTCGGATTCTGACCATCATATCCGGACACGATCATTTCCTAAACCATCGGATTCTCTCTCACGAATTCTGAACAGGCCCGATCTCTCATTCCATTCTCTCTCTCTCTCTCTCTCGCTCACACACTCAGCATCTACGACCTTTCTCTCTCGCTTTTTGACGGGGCGATCATCATCACCGAGGCAACTCTCTCGGGGCTCTCTCACGATTGTTCCCTGACACCTCCCATGTGTTGACCACCAAGACTTTCTCTCTGGGGGGAGCTAAAAAAAAAAACTCTAGCTCCCATCCAGGCGGAGGGACGAAAACCTCCTTGACCCGCATCTCTCTCTCGCCCACTGGACCTCTCTTAATCCTTCTCTCATTCTTGTCCGATGGGGGGCGCTCATCAGAAGAGAAGGACGACTGCTACGATCTCCTTGGGGTTTCGCAAAGTGCGAATGCTTCCGAGATCAAGAGAGCCTAGTACAAGCTCTCCTTGAAATATCATCTTGATAAAAACCCAGATCCGGAGTCGAGGAAGGTGTTCGTGAAGATAGCCAATGCTTACGAGATTTCGATAGATGAAGCGACTCGCGAGCAATATGATTATGCTACTGCCCATCCAGAGGAGGATTTCAATACTTGAACCAGTGTACAAGCCCTGCCGTCCAGCCCACTGTTTCAGCCATGGATCAAGCTTAATTCAGAAGAATACAAAATTTAGGCGATGAGTTCAACAATTCCATGCTTTCATGGTCAAGACCAAGTGGCGTCCCTGCTTCCTTGGAGTCTGCAGTCACAGAAAGCAATTGGAGTTGCGGCTAAACATGCTTAAATTCTGATTGTCTTTTTCGGTTTTGTTTTGATCTAGCGAGCTACTGTGGTTTCTATCTCTTTGTACAGTGCGATGATTGCAAGATTTCTATCCAACGAATTGGTCCGTCCCCCTCTACATTGGTAGTCGTCATCACAAGCCACATCAAGCAGCCGACCCGCGAGCTCCACCGAAGCCATACGCAAGTCCCTCCGTCGAGCGTCGAACTATTGATCGAATTGATCCGTGATCTGGTCTTGGATCGAATTTTGGAAAATTCATATGCAAATTAGGATATCGAATCAGCCTTGGGGGCGCTTAACTTGAAGGGGGAAAGGAAGCTCGGCTCAGGTATAATTTTAATCCCGGTTATGGGTTGATTATTGATGGATGTCGGTTTGATTTGTTATGACCATTTGATTTAGTTTAGCTGAATTTAGTGATTTTTGCATGTTTCGCGCATTTACAAAATCAAAAATCCTTTTTCGCTAAAACAAAAAATCAAGCTGTGGTCGGTTCCGCCCGAGGGCGATCCCGATTTCCAAGCATGGAAGGCGCGTTAATAGTTTTGAGAGTAATTGGTGGCAAATCCTAGATCGATTTTCGAATTTAATGGGAAATAGAAATAATTTTCAAAACAAAAACAAAAAAAATAAATAAATAATAAAAAAATAAAAAGCAAAAGCCTTGAGTTGATTTTCGAACGAGTTCGGTCTTCGATTGGCAAATTTCGAATTTCCCAAAAAAATGAATGATTATTTCATCTTGCATATTACCATGTCATCTCGCATGTCATTTCATATTTTTCCCGAGTCATTTTATTTGTAATGTAATTTTCAGTTAATTAGGGTTAGATAGATTAGGAAAAGCCCAATGTCATGAGCCTAATAGAGTCAGGTCATAGAATCAAGAAGAGGTGGTGGGCTACCAGAACCGTTCCAAGGTGCGGGCCTTGCAAGTGGGAAGATGTCCAGGATTAGACGGCGGCCCAAGCCCAACAGGACCAAGATGACGAGAATGTCGGAGGAAATTCCATTTAGTTTTTTTTTAGGATTTTAGGAATCATTGAAGTGTAATATTGAATTTTGCTTTTTTGAGTCAGTCAATTCTTCATTTGTAATTTTCAATTATTTGAGGTTTTGTATCTTTTAATAATTTGTCGCATATCATATAATTTTAGGTCATGCATTGCATCAGTAATTCATTTACTTTTCTTTTATTCGAAAACAAAACAAAACAAAACAAAACAAAAACAAAAACAAAAAAAATAAATAAATAATAAAAAAATAAAAAGCAAAAGCCTTGAGTTGATTTTCGAATCATCAATCTTTTCAAGAAAAATCCAAAAAAAAGGAATCTAGGTACCGAAAGGGCGCTAGTCAAAGCCGATTAGCGTAACCAAATCCCCGGATTCAAAATCTCTGGTTCGCAGCGGTGAACTAGTTCTCCCGTTAGTTCACCTAGGTTTCTAATCGACCTACCTCGAACGATTAGTGGCGACTCCTCATTTGTCCTAATTTTTCCGTGTTGCGATTCGGTAGGGTTTGGGAGGATCCGCATTAGGTTAGTTCTCGATAACTTGCCTGATAATCCGATTAATCTAAAACTGATTTTTTTTAGGTCGCGACACTTATAAGAACGTCAACAATAGATTAAAAACGAACGGGTCAAACACGAAATAAACAACTATTTTGGGCATGGAAGGAAACTACCAAGTCTGGTCTTTGTCCTAAGCCGCCGTCACGCGGTCCACGTGGCGGCAACCTGGCCAGTGGCGGGGGCTCCGTGAAGGAAGACCACTTCGGAGACAATTTCGAACATTTTTTTTCTTCTTCTTCTTTCCTTTTTCTTTTTTATGCGTGAGTGTGTACAGACAACATTACAATTTTCAATTACTCTGATCCGATGTTGGTTTTCGACAATAACGGTCAACGCAGACGACATTAAATATTGGTAGCTAGATCAACTCGATCCTTTTTATACAACTGAGGGGGACGGATCAAATTTGTGGGCTGAGTTAAGTTTAGCATGACGCGTCTTTTTTTTTTTTTTTTTAAGTGCGACATATAGAATTGGGGTGGAAGAGAGAGCCCTAGTAGTTGCCATAGAAAATATAGAATTGGGATCTATTGACCCGGAGGAGAACTCAATTCATAACATATTACCGTCGCGTCGTTAAGTATGTCTTGATTTCTGGCGGACGCCGCGAGGAAGAATCGAAGCACGGAGACGGACCTCGATACTCCGCTCGAGCTCGATATCAGTGCGATAGGACGACCTAGGCTTCTATTTCAGCTCAATCTTCCACCACCACCACCGGCGCACCGCGCTCACCTAATACCTCAAGCGTGGGGCCTCAGCTTCCATGGCTGAATTAATTAGAGCCTCCTTCTAACGTTGATGGCCCACGAAGTTAGTGATATGCAAACCATTCCAACGTCACAACTTTGACAAATGTTGCACTTACATTAAATGGGAACTCGCTTAAACATTTGGTATTGACAGAGCCCCATCTCAAAGAAAACTTCCATGGTCCACATTACTTTCCTATTAATTATCCATGAACTACTTCTCTCCTCGTGCAAATGCAGAATAAAAAAAAGTGCCCTTTGAACATGTCTTAACACTTCTGACCCAAAAAAAAAAAACATGTCTTAACACTTCTGACCCAAAAAAAAAAAAACATGTCTTAACACTTCTGACCAAAAAAAAAAAAACATGTCGTAACACCGTCTGACCAAAAAAAAAAAACACGTCTTAACTCTTCAGACCAAAAAAAAAAAAAACATGTCTTTTGAATGCGCTCTCAAAAATCACAATTGACCATTTGAAAAAATTAACTTTATTAATATGTACGGTTTTCCCCCATTGTCATGGAATGAAAGTGGTATTTTCACTTTTAACCAATTTGAGTAGTATATATAGGGACACTTGTTAACGAGACTCTTAAATTTGAGATTACAATTCCTTACCAAAATATTTACCAGCTAAGGGGTGTTCTCAATTTTCCTCTTCTTTTTTTTTTTTTTTTAAATATAGGTCGATTTAAGATATGTTTTTTTTTTTTAATCTTGTGTGGTTGGTTTTGTCCTAATTTATTTCGCATGTGCGTCTACCCGTTTGTCAGATTCCTCTCTCAACAGTCGGCAAGGGCTCGCAGGCTCTCGCCCAGCGGCCGACGTCCTCCTGTTGGCCCTAATAAAAGAAAAGAAAAGACATGAAAATATTATAAAAAAATAATAAAAATAAATAACAATGGAAAAATATTAAAATATTATTTAAAAATATTATCATCGTCAGCGCCAACTAGCCAAATTTGGACAGATGACTAAATTGACACAAATGTAAAAGGTTTGGAACTGAACTGATAAAAAAGAAGAAGCTTAGAACTGAATTGACGCATTTATAAGATGTTTTGGATTTTTTTTTTTATTATAATTTTCTCAAAGTTAGAGCTGTAAGATATAACTTATGAGTGAAGAGTCATGTGTTTGAAAGTATAATTCAAAAGTTTAAACTCTTAGACGAAGACAATATAATTTCTATATGTTCTATTCTAACACGCCTCCTCACGCGTATATTGGAATATGGTCTCATCCTGAAACATGGAAATAGGTAATTTGAGAGATAAATAGGGACTTGAAAAAAATTGAATTATAACTTAATGCTCTGATATCGTGCAAGGAAGTTTCACCCAAAATTTTAAGCCTTTAGAACAAATGACGATAGTCCCACAAAATCACACATAGTATCAGAGTTGCATTCTTTCCTAGTTTATTTCACTTGTGCGTCTACCCATTTGTCAAATTCCACATGTTATTCATGCTCCGATTTGCATATGAAAGTGGCCGTTGAAATATCTCACATCACTTTACTATTGGGTTCATGAGCTCTTTATATATATATGTGTGGTCTCCTTACGCCTTATAAACTTTAAGTTTTTAAAACAATTGATATCGGTCTCACAAAACTCCACATGCTGTAACCCTGCGGTCCATGCTAAATTGCTAATGCGTATGTCGAGAAAAACAAATATTAGCACGGAATGGTGCATTGATTCGATACAAACTATATAAAAGGGAATTAGCGCGCTAAGCACAATAAATAAAAGTCTCATTCATTTATAGGACTTTAAATTCTTAGCAACAATTCCCAACTGAAAAATGAACAGAAGTACGTAAAATACAAGGACTAGATTAGGGTTAGGTGATCGGGCTAGGATTTCCTACCATAAGCCCAATTGGCCCTTGGATCTTCCCCCTATAATGTGGGAAGATCCAAGGGCAAAAAATTTAATGATCCCCTATCTTTATGGTCTAGGTGATCCCTGGCGGGCTGGCACAAGCGTACGGATAATTCTCAGCCAGAAAAGACGTTCATCGGACCAACTACGGAAATCGGAGAAGACTTATAACTGCAAAACCAATCTTGAAAAACGAGGTGCCGTTTTGGTTTGGGGTTCATGGAAAACGTTGTCAACGAAGCTCATCTAATCCGACCGCGCACGACAGCGACAGATGTTCCATTATTACGGTTTGGCCCCATGAACGATACTTTTTTTGCAAATGCGACAATTGTAAATGTCTGGCTAAGACTGCAAAACTGAAACGGCACGTAGCATCGTTGTCGTTTAACCATGAAAATACACAGACGCTCAATCGACGTGTAGCCAATGGTCTTTTTCTGATTAGATGCGCATCATCTTCGTAATGTCGTGTTCGTGACCGATCGACTTTTGGAATGAAGGCTTAATTGCCACTTGACGAAATCGAAAATGGGAATTGAAAATTAGGGGCGCTATTAATTATTCTTGGTGAGAATTTCTCCCTTCTTTTTTTTTCCCGTGTGTGCTTATGTTGGAAAAAAATTCGCCAATTCGGGCTTAGGATTTGGTGAGGTTTTGTTGGATGTGAGCCGATCTGGCGTCGCAAGATATTAAATATTTTTTAAGAAGGCAGGATTACGATGTCGATCCCGACTCCGATGGCGATTAATTGATGGGTTTAAGAAATAGCACTAGAAAATGTTTTTTTTTTTTTTGTGTGTAGCTTATTACTAGGTTTTGGTGAAGATGCTATTCTTTTCCAAAATTTAAACCTTGAACGCGTGTAGTTTGATATGGTTGTTGTAGCCTTCTAGGTTGTTGATGCCGTTCGCGCTCGAAAGCCCGAGTCTGGTTGTCGTTTCGGGTATTGGAGCTTTGATGGGCCAAAGATGAACAGAAGTTCGAAGGTTTGTCTATACGGACCGCGATCGTTCATCAGCTCAAAAGGTCATAAAAAAGCCCACAAACGTTCGTTCGAACAGAATCAGTCAGTTCTGAGGATCCTAACAGAAACATGCCCAGAAAAGCCATCCGAGTGTCGACGGGACATGGAGTTGTTCTTGGATTCTGGTGTTCATGAGAGGTCTGAAACTCAGATCGGCTGCCTTTCCAACCTCCATTGTCTGACCACGACTGAAACTGCTTCAACCAACGTAGGCCAAAGGACGAAGTCATTCCCTTTCCTCGCATTTCAGAAGGCGCAGAGAGAAGCGAGACTCTGTTTCTTGCTCCCCCTCCCCCACAACAAAGTTCGATCATTCCGGATGGATGTACACGATGAATCTGAGCGCATGGAGGACATTGCCAACGTCGTCATCATGGGAATTACTCTGGTGATCATCACAGGCGTTGTCATTGGCGTCGTTGCCGGGATAGCCGAGCCCACAGGCAACAAGGGCTAGGGATGATGCAAGTTTAAAGGAAATAAATATCCATAGGAACCGGCTGTTCTCAATCGGCGCTGCTTGTTCGCATTACTCTGAACTTGTAGTTTGTGTCCTTTTTCACTTGCAAGTTTGAATGGTATAGCAGGCTGATCAAGAATGTGTGTATTAGTATTATTTTGCTAATTCCTGCAATGAGGACTTCAATCAAATGTCAAACAGGTTGCTGACAATTTCACTGACTACTTCGATATCTGAAGGAACGTTTCCGATCCTAGAGGCAAACAGACGGCGAAACTGAAGTCAATGTCGAGTCATGAGGCGACCGATGAATGAACATAACAACTAGGCATTAATTCGTTTATCTTTGTCCAAAGAAAAATTTCTGTGTACAAGTTATGGACATTGTTTACTTGTGCCGCTGAACAATGAGAAGATTCTGATAAAGTGTTACATCAGTTTGTCGAAAAGGACAGTAAGGAGTCGAGAAATTTGTGGGAGAGGTTTGTTCCGCCGCGCATTTTCGCAAAGAATCAAATTCTCTAAGCAACTGCCGCTAAAGTTGGCATCAATCTTCCTCATCCACCTCATGAAAGGGAAGTGGTACTATATTCACCGCTCTGAATTTTCCTGCGTTGTTCAAATGCTCATTCTCCAACCTGCATACAAGTGGGTCGATTTTATCTATTGTTTGCGCATCTGTAACGGAACTGTTCTCATCTGCTCGCATATTCGGCAACTCATGAGCATGCATAAGATTGAGAATAACATGTGAAACCAAAGTTACCTGTAGAAATTCCAAAGTCCTCTCCGAGTAACTTCAAGGCCTGCTAAAAATAGCCCCGTCACGCGGTAATCAACATGCTCGAAGCTGTAGTGAAGAACTGTTTGCAACCAAGCAAGCCTGAGAATGAGGTTGAGACCCTGCATGACATTCCATAATTTTTGTCACAAAATTATGTTGAAATCAAAGATCATCCAGTTGCATCAATGAAAGAACCTGGTGTCTGCCGAAATCATTGTTGGTGTTTTGAGAAAAACTCCCTTATCATGTTAAAGAAGGATTTGCTTCTCATCTGATTTCAGAAAAAGAGCCTTTTTCTCACATGATCTATTGAAAAATTAGTTGACATCTCGTAATTTCTGCCATTCTCTTGGGGAAGAATGTGTGTATATACCATGGAGACGTAGTATAAGATTTTTCGGCGTAGCATTAACTCGTTCCTCAACCAGGGATTCTTGGAATTCAATTGGAGCAAACCCCAATCCTTTACAAAGTCCCAGTATAGTTGGTACACAGTCGCGGAACTCGAAATGGTCACAAAAAGACACAACCACCCAATGCTTCGTTCTTTCTCGTATGCAACTTTAGCCCCAGCTGCAAACATAGCCGACACGTATTTCCCCAGATTCACAAGATGGCTCGTCTCTCCTTCATCGAACCATCGACGAGCACACTGCAAAACAAATGGTTTTGGTATTTGATCAGAAATATCTCTCTTGACTCTTCCGGATATGAGAATCACAACACTAATATGTTACTTATATTCACCATGGAGGCACAGTGATCAAACAGACCTGCATTGCTCTCCAATAGTAGGGCAGGAAGGACACCGCATATGCCAGATCCTGGTAGTGCTTAGTTCTCATGCAATAGGTGTAGTCCTGAGTCTTGAAACTGCCGGTTATGTAGTAACATGCTACATATTCGAGGTTTCTAAGCATCGGAACCTGTCATGAATTCACAAATTACGCATCAGAACAAACTTCTATTTGCAGAATCAGATTCTTGATGATGGGTCGAGTCCTAAAGCCTTACCTGACTACACATTTGGTCAGCCATGAAAAAGTCCAGCATGACTACCTGCATTAGGCGATAAGACGGAATGACTAAGATTGACATGCTTTTCCCCTACAATTTTGGGTTAAAAAATCTTAGGTTGCATCATCAGAAGCAGGAGAATTTAGTACCTTGTAAAGAGGGGACAGAATTATGTTTCTCATCACACCAAGGAAACGGTAACGGCTCGACTTATAGAGAATGTTAAAGGGGCACACAAGGACAAGTAGGAATGTCTGCGTCGCCAAGTAAGAGCAATATGCTGATCAGTTTGAAGAATTTGAATCCAGACGATTTATTATCTTCGTTCTTGCCATGGTGAAAGTAAGAGATTTACCAGTAAAAGCAGTCCTGGGATCGCCTGAACTTGAGCAGAGGAATACCCTTTCTGTTGTAGTGACAGATGAGCGAACATAACGCCTAGAACGACAGCCATTGAAGACGCGCAGATCAAGAAAACGTCTCTGTACTTAAGCTCCTTGGTAGGGGCCAGCTCGAAGATGAAGCTATAATTTATCCTCACTTTTTTCCATGCGAAAATGTTGCAACCATATAGGAATAAGTGCAGAAACAAAAGGCTGAACATGCTGCAAAGTGCAAAGCGATAATAAGTTCAATATCCTTCGTTGAATCGCGGATACCACAAAGTTCCAGAGCTCTCATAAATTCGATTATGCGCTTGCCTGAAAACAGGATAGACAGTTTCCATGTAGACCGTGTCGCCTTTCCGTCCGTTGTACATCCCGGTCATGTGAGCCATGATTATGTATCCAGCCAAAAGTGCGATGAAACAGCCGGTAAATATCCCTGATCAGGACAGAGAAATGCTTGTGTTAGTTTCCGTCGCCAGTTAATTACAATTCCATTGAAGCTTAAAATTCACGCACAAACTTGTTGTTTTCAGTCAATAACAGACAGAACCTATTGAATTGGTTAACTTAATTTTTTCCCCCCAAGTTTCACTGCCTCCCATTATCTAGAGATGTAATTCTAAATGATTTCTTCATTCAACGGTTCGATACTATTACTGCGTTGTTGCATGGGGCCTCTTCACTTTCACTATCACTTTCTATCACACCAGGAAAAAGGAAAGACTGAACCACTCATCGCCACTGCTAGTAGCCCGATGGGCCCCTGTTTCCTGCTTTTCCTTCGCAGAGATTGCTAAAGAAATCTCCATTAACTACCGGAAAAAGAAGTCATTTTTATAGATTATCAAGTTTGGACGATCAGGAAAGTTACCTATGAAAAAGGTCTTGCCATGGGAGTCTTTGCGCTGACGAGGCTTCAGGTACTTCATGGCCTTCGTACGGTCCTCCTCGGCAAAGTGCTTAATAAACAGCTCCTCGACTTCGTCACCCAAATTCATCACCTGTCATTTGTCACATTCTTCAGCAAACTGCTTTTCCTTCTCTTTTCAATGTTTAGACAAGAATATCTGAGCAGAAACACTAGGATCCAAAGGAGGCCATTTGCTATGCACACACGACACCCATGAAATCTAGGAACGATGGGCCACTTTGTCCTGTCGGCAATGTCTAGATGTAATGCTGTGGCCATCATCTGAAGCGGTCTCCAATGTATGATTTTCATGGGGTGTGTTCTGTTTCGGAAATTGCAGATGACAAATTATTTGCTAAAAGACTTGAAACTTTTACCTTGTTGGAGCTGTTAAAGTAGGAGCTCTCCACCACTCTCAGGTAAATCGGAAGAACTTGCTTTCCGGTCATCTGAATCAATCAAAAAACCAATACCCATTTTACTTTTTCTTGTTTCTTTTCGACATAATATATCGGGAGATATGTTTAGACAGTAGAGAAAGACTCAAAAGTTTGGTCCACTATCACTCACTTTGTCGAACTTCTTTAAGATCTTTACGAAAGCCAGCATGTTCAAGTTCCTGATAGTAAATGGTCATCTTGGTTAACACGAAAGATACTCATCTGAATCAGATGATTCGATAAACTCTTTTTTGATCTTTTCTGTATAAATCAACATTTCAGATACCTGTAGGTTTCAAGGTAGCCCAAACCCTTGTAAAGCTCGACAAAAGCTCCTTTAATCATCTTTTCTGCTCTGCGTAACTTTGTTTTGTTGATATTCGGTTTGCCACCATCTGAATTGCACTTTCTAGAGGACTGATTGATCAAGTCTTCCCAAACTAGGTAAGTGATCGCAGAAAACGTTCGGGTCGGCGTGGTTAGAGGGATGTTGATCTTCAAGTTCTTTCCTTGGCAATTGAAAGAGCGAGTCGAGAGCGACCGCAGTCTGCTGTCCTCTCTTTTGATTCTCTTCGAATTCCCAATTTCCTCTGCTTTCGGAAACTCTGAGAATGGCATTTCATTTGTCTCTGGGTCATCTGTGTTAGCTTCCTGCTGCTGCTGCTCTTGTTCTGCTCTGTCCTTAACTGACTCCTCCTCTGCAGCAAGATAAAAGTGAAAACTTGAGTGATCATTTACTTGTAGTTTGCTTTATAATTTTCTTTTCCTAAAAGATGTCAAAGTTAAGGGCATGATCCTGATATTCTCATGTTTTTCTCCTTCCAAATTTACTAAATCCTTTTGTTTTCACCCCTTCACATTTTTTTAATCAAACTCATAGAGAAAGCATCCGATACAACCTGATCATCTACAGTTACGGAAGCTTAGTATAAACATGTCATAAAAGTATATTAGGAAAATGGCATTGATCTATCCTAGATGTTAATGAAGTTGGTTTCTTTAACGAGGAAACACAGAGCATGTGACTAGTCGCAATGGCCTAGAGTAATGGCTTCCAAGAAGAACCAGTGCTGTTTCAAGGTTATATAATGACATCGAAAAAAGCCGAAGCCTAAAGATTTGATACCACAGGAAATGTGGGATGAAATGGAAACATCCTCCTTGAAATCCTGGCTCGAAGCCCCCTCGCCTTGCTGTTGCTTGAATGCGGCCTTGAGCTCGACCAGTACATCCATTTGCTTCTTCAGTGTCTCCCCTCTGTCCAAGAACTCCTCCTCCTTTGTCCTGTAGAACTGGTTCACTTTGTTGAGCTGGCAGTCCAGGCATGCGAAGAACTCCTTCGCGGCCTCCGAATCAGCCAACTGCTCGTGAAGCTCGGTCTCGTACACGTCGCCCTGGCTACCCGAAGATGCGAGCTTTCTGTGCACCTAGAATCACCACCAACAAAAACAACAGGCAAATGAGTTCATGCTCGTGCACAGGCACATAATTAGACTGTACAGTGGACAATATTTTTACTTCAATGACTCCATTTTCTCTGCGCCTGTGGCCGAGCACAGAGAACTTCCTGAGAGAGGACAAGAAGCTGTTCTGAGGAGAGCTGCTGTGGTGGTGCTTGTCAGTTTTAGAGGTCTCTGAGTTAAGGAGATGGATTTTCTTGAGGTCCTTCTTGAGTTGCCAATAATCCACAAAGGCATCTTTCCACTCAGGCACTAGCTGAGCCTCAAACTGCTTAGAGAACTTCACCATCTCTCTCTCTCTCTCTCTCTCTCTCTCTAAGACAGTGAGTTGCTTGAGTGGTTCAATTGGAGCTCATGATCATGTATTTATACGAGGAAAAACGAGTGAGCTTGAGATGTGTGACGATGAGGAAGCAAGTACTGATTCCTGGTGGGCACATTCGTTCATATAATATCCTTGGCAAGAACTGATTCGATCCTATGATTCCCTCCCACTTGAGGGGGTGGGGGGTGATTTTCTCAGAGGCGCGATTCGCCGAAGACTGACCGGACCGCCACAGCCGCCGCCTCAAGAAGCTTCTTGGCCAACTTATGCATTCTATGGAGATCGTTCGAAAACCAAGGGAATTTAGGAGGGAAAAAAAGGCCCTTTGGAGGGAGTTTATATAGCATGTAATGTAGAGGTTGCAAAGTTTGTAATATTTACATCCTTAAATTGCGTATTGACCTTTTAAGTTTAGGATGAGCACCAAAAAATGATGGGCTACTTTCTTTTTTTTTGGGGGGGGAGGAAGGAAGGTCATTTGGGTTAATCAATGTATAGGCGCGCGCGCGCACACACACCATGCACAAAGGTTGCCTCCAATTAGACCAGCCTGATTTTCCACTAGTTGAGGATAACCAGAAAGTCCCATGCGTTTTGCATACCAAAAAGCAATGAAATGGGAAGATTTGTACTTGAATGCCGGCGCATTGGATTGGATTGCTACATCTTTTAATGGGAGATATTCGTGTTTTTGGGATAATCTTGTTTGTCATCGAACTTCGAGGGGAATGCGAAAAAATCCTAGACTTTTTAAAGGGTGCATTCAGGTCCTAAAACTTTCCGTCAAAGCACTTGATTTCACTTATTGGAATTTCTATCAATACAAATGCTAGGGGAGAAGTGTCAAAAAAATCATAAACCTACTGCATTAGTGCCAATTCAGTCCTAAACCTTTTGCATTTGTGCCAATTTAGTCCTAAACCTTTTATTGGTGTCAATTCAGTTCTAAACCTTTTGTATTTGTGCCAATTCAGTCCTAAATTTTTTGTATTTATGTCAATTGAGTTAATTTGACAAATTTTGGCCCAAAAATCGCTGACGTGTATGTCGATTGTCCTACGTGGCATGACTAGCGCTGACTTGGACACTTTTTTCATATTATTCTAATATTTGAAATAATTTTTAAGCATTTTTTTTGTTTTTTTAAAAACGTTTTTTCAAAAATTATTTAAAATATCAAAAAAATATTAAAAAAATATCCACGTTAGTGCCAGCTGTGCCACGTAGGACAATTGACGTCCACGCTAGCGATTTCTAGCCAAAATCGGCAGAATTGAGTCAATTGGCATAAATGCAAAAAAAATTAGTATTACTGAATTGGCACAAAAAAAAAGTAAGACTAAAGTGGCACTAATGCAATAGATTTAGGACTTTTTTGACACTTTTCCCCAAAGGCTAGTAAGATGGATCAACTGCTACTTCTCGAGATAAGGATTGAGGCCAAGTTTAGCTCATTGGAGGGAGTTTGCTGTGAGCCAAGCACAAGTACCATCATTAGCATGCATTATCCCATAATTATAATCACAGATTCCTCCTAAGTGGGCATCGATGATCTACCCCTCTAAATATCCAACCCGAGGTACAAAGTACGTTTAGCACTAACGACGGGCACCAAACATCTCGCTTAATCTCCGATCGTCACCCACGCTTTCCTCATGCCATCCTCGGCTAAGGACGTGATCAATTCTCCTCCACTAGAGGAAGAAAGGATGATGGATCGGAATTGCGCACGTGATGCAATTCACCTGCTTTCGGGGGAACGCGGTTTGGCCATTGGATTATTCCTAAAGAGGAGGGGAGATTAGCAAATGCGGGGAGTATCTTTGGGAGATGATGATGTGCACTTTTAGGATAAGCTTGGAGCTAATTTTTTTTTTTTTTTTTTTTATGTACAGAGAGGTTGAAATATGATGAGGCTGCTTGGAAGAAAAGAAGCATTATTAACAATGGTGGACGAAAGGGATGATGGGGAAGAAGGTTCCAAGTTCTAAAATTCCCTCATGTATGAAGCTCAACCCCTCCCTCACTCTTTCACTCCACTTGTCAACATGATTCCATTTTACGTACAGATGTAAGCTTTCACAAACTGTCTTGAAAAAAAAAAAAAGAAATGATTGAGTGACGGTGTTTTAATATACGGTGAGAATAAGAATTTTAGACCACAAAAAAAAAATAAAAAGTTATAAATTATTTTGGAGTCCACTCTTTTAAGAACTTGTGACTCGTAAAATACTGTTTTTCTCGCAGTCGTCTAAACACCGTTGTGCCAGCAAAATCGGACAAAAAATTGTCAAATCCGTAGCCGTTGTGTTCTCTCTCTCTATCTCTGGGGTGTCTGTGAATGTGGACCGTAACATCTGCACTATATGATTGTGGAAAATTGACAGGGTTGCTTAAGTTGTCTGACTCAAAGATACCCCACGTTCTCTCTCTCTCTCTCTCTCTCTCTCAAAGTGTGGGGTTTAATTTGGATTAAATGAGTTCGCTGCTTAAAGTCCCGACCGACCCTAATAGGGTTTAAATGAGTTTATTGTTTAAAGTGACGAGATACTTCACTTTTCCAATTTAATCCGAGTACAACATCTCAAAGGCCCCGCACGAAATGGACGAAGCCTCATGTCGCCGTTCGAAAGTCAGACCCACCCCTAATGGTCACTCGCGATGCACAATTTGGAAATTTGACCTGTGTGGGGCTAGGCCGAATCACTACAGATAATATTAAGCAAGACTCTCTTCGGTATATGTATCTCACGCCCAAATGCACCGATTTCCATATGAATGCCAACATGTGTCACCTTGGCGATACTCAATCTATTGGATGTGCAGCACGGTCCCCTCCTGCTTCCTCTACCATCTTAAAAGAGCGTCAACGATTGAATTGACCCTATCGAATCGGGCATAAGTCAAACTCATAAAATTTCAATCTACATACAGAATCAACCCGTTTGTCAGGGCTCGAACACTTTATCTTATGATTCAAGCGCGGGGGGCGTCTAAACTTTTACAACGAGTCTCGTCAGGAAGAGAACCTAGACTACAAAATAAAAACACCCTTTCATCTTTGGAACCACGTACGATACCTAACTTCTGCTTTTAATAACGCTTGGTGCAAACCCAATGTTCATTTCTGAAGCGAGGACAATATAAGAAATCTAATTTAACAATGGGATAACTCTTTTGAGTGAAAGGAGGAGAAACCAAATTATAGACTAGTGGAAGGGCCAATCGGAAGCTGCGTATGGGGAATGGTGGTCGATTCAGATCGCATTACGGCGGTTGCACCCCCGCAGCCACGCAACCAATCCGATGATGAAGATCTCTGTCGTCTCTCGTTCCTTGTTAGGTCAGACACTTGGATTTGAGATCAGACCTCTCACGTGCCTACATTTCTGCCTACAATTGACTTTTTTTTTTTTTTAATGTAAAGCAGGAGATACGATTTCGTCACACATGTGGCGGTCCGCAATGCTCACCTTACGTGAAAACCGGGAGCCGGAAACAACGTGTGACAATAATTCGAATGGTAAATATTGAAGAAATCATCGCATATCTTTAGATTCTTTCTTGATCTCGACTCTTTGTATTTTGATGATTGTCGATAGATTTTTCGGTTACCGATCAACGTCTATTCGACGAACATGCTAAGTGTCGTTATTGTGTCGTTCTTTTCAAGAGTCTTTGTAAATTTTCAATGTTGACTGTTCGTGGTTCTAGAAGTTTTTAATGAGTTAATCGAAAGGTTGTGTAGTCGAAGAGTCATGTAAGATGCCTACACATAAGCGAGTCTTGTAACCATTTCAGTAAGGTGAATTCAGCAAATCTTATAATCCATCCACCTCCTTCATTGAATGTTTCTCTTGTGTGAGTGTTATCGAGTGAGCTTTTCGCCTTCAATAGTTCTCGATCAAACTTTTGGATCGAGACTTGATATCAAGCTTTGCGCCTCTGATTCTCTACAGTAACAAGATGGTATTCCTTTGATTTATTCTTATTGTTTGCTGAATATCGGCAACAACGTGCCGACGTCCGGCGGTGACTTCTGTATCGATAGATTTCTGAAAGAGTTGGTAAGTGTCGAAGCTTTATCGGTCAAACAAAGAATGAATGTCACTTGATTTATCGGTAACTTGTGGGTTGTTTCCCGACCGTTTGATAAAATTTTAAGTCTTCTTCACAGTTAGCATACCGTCAACTTTTCCTAATATTTACCCCCCTTTTTTTTTTTTGCAGTCATCTTAAATTAATCAGTTTTTCCATGACTTTACTGATAAATGTTCGAGCGACTCGCTAGCTTTTTCTCAATTAAATTGCCAGCTAGTTTTGGGTTTTTCGACTCTCATATGAACTACTCATCTACGTATAGTTGGGGTTTTCCAACACTCATGAGAACTATAGTATACGTATTTCTTGTGCTAAAGATTTTTGTCATCACAATATAAAGTCTGCTTTGGATAAATAAACAAATAAAGGAAGAGAGAACAATGTACGAATGTTTCAAATTTTTCTTTTATAATGCACACACAACAAGGTGTTCCCATTCCCTAATTGTATAACAACCATTGGGATAAAGATTCTCCATTCACTTTGCATTTCTATTGGCACCTCAAGAAATCTCAACCATTGATTTCTTCGATAACTATCTTATTTGTTTCGATTAATTGCTTATGAGACATTTGATGGAAACATTACATTATATATTGTTCCTAGTTTATAGCCATGATAAACAGAAGAATAAAAGTATCAATTATATTTGAGTAAGGCGACTACCAAAGAGAAAAAGGTGGAACCTAACCAATGCGTCTTTAGTATCTAAAACTGCTGACACACAGTACTCTAATCTTGTCATGAGCATTGCATCTTAGAAGATCACGGTGTCCCATCTCTCCAGATCAAGATGCCATTCTCCATCCACTCTGCTCCAATATTCAATCGACACCCCGAAGAAAACTCGGATAATTCAGCTGGGGGTCGGGTTTATACTCCTAAAAATACCATAAAAACATCGACTGTCAGAGAGAATGTGATTCCAGATTATGAGGTGCTGTACTTCCGGACTTGAATAGTTAAGGTTCTGATCAACAAAAAAGAAACGAGAATATCCAATGCCCAGTACAAAGGAAAAAAAAATGGCAATAATATGCATCCTGTATCCTGTAAAACGGATCGATTCATCATCCTCTTCAAAGGGAGCTCGAGATGATCCGATAAATCCGGCATATGCTCGCGCTAAATACCCTCTTGGAGTTCTAATCCTACGCTTCTAGAGGGTCATATTTGTTGCTGGATCTTTCTTTCTTTTTTGTGTTCTTGGAAAAAAAAAAAAAAAAACCTAGCCATCCAACAGTTACTTCTCCATAAGTATATGCTCCGACTGTGCATCTTCAATCGTCTGAACAGAAGCACATGATAGTGAAGATAGGAGATTCGGATTCTCTTGTGAGCAGGCGAAGAACCACAATATAATCTTTCTGGAGAGTGGAGGGCATCTATGTTAGGGCAAAAGGTTCTCCGATTGTCCTCATCTGATAAGTGCATGTACATTGAACCAATAAAACAAAAATGTGCTTGTATTTGGGAAAATTACCCCAAAAAAAAAAGTCATAAACCTATTGTAATTATATAAATTTAGTCCTAAACTTTTTGTATTTGGGTCAATTTAGTCCATCCGGCCAACTTTTGCAGGTCGGTTCTGACGTGATAATTTTTAAAAATATTATAATAATTTTTTCAATAATTTTATATTTCTTTTTCTATTTTTCTCCTTCCTACAACTGGTCGCCGGATCAGTTGGAGGAAGAAGAAGAAAAAAATGGAGAAAGAAAAAAATTTATATATTTTAAAAAATTAAAAAAAATTAAGATATTATTAAAAATTGTCATGTCAGTGCTGACTAGTCAAATAGGGCCTTATGACACAAATGCAAAAGATTTAGGGCTAAATTGACACAATTGTATTAGGTTTAAGACTTTTCTGGTAATTTTCCTGCTTATAATAACATCTGAATCGAAGAAATTTATGTAGCCCAAGGATCGTTATATAAATCATACATTTTATTTTGGGCCCTCTGCATTTTAATAACTGTTACTGTTGGAAAATGTAAGATATAATCTAGAAAAGTAAACCAAATATTCCTGAAGATTTGAGGGATAATGAGGTAAGAAGAATATGACGTCACGAGAAAAAAAGTGCATATACCTGTAATTATGCCGTGAAACTCCACGTGTGATGGAAATAAGTAACCTAATGTGATAATATAATCTTCCTAGGTATGTTCCGTTTCTAGAAAAAAAGAAAGCCTACGAAAATTCCGGTGGGTAAATAATCAAGAACGTGATCGTGGGTCGTCTCATTATCGAGAATCGAAGCAACTTTTGATAAGAGAATATATCATCACGTAAAGGATTTTCAACATACGGATTATCTAAGCAAACTATTGTATACGTACTTATTTTCCCAAAGGGAAAATTGTCCAAAAAACCTATTATGCTTTTGCCAAGTCCTAAAAAATCTTTTCACATTTTGCCAATTGAGCCCATCCGGCCAATTTTAGCCGAAAAGGCATTGACGTCGACGCCGGCCATATCAAGTAGGACAGCCAATGCTGACATGGAAAAACTTTAATGATATTTTAATAATTTTTTTTGAATCTCCTCGGTTGCTAAGAAAAAAAAAACCAAAGAAACAAAGTAATAAAAATTTCAAAAAAATATTAAGATATTATTGAAAGTTGTATATGTCAGCGCCGATCATGCCACATAGGATGACTGGTGTCCACATAATCAATTTTCGGATAAAATTGACTGGATAGACTCAATTGGCAAAATATAAAAATGTTCAGGACTTAATTGGCAGAACTAAAATATTTAGAAATGAATCGATAACAATGCAACAAACTTAAGGCTTTTTGAAAAAATTTCTTTTTCCTAAATTTAAGTTTTTTCAAGTCTTCTTCAATAAATAAATTTTTAACATCAGAATATAAAGTCTTATCCGATAAATAAACAAATAAGGAAGATAGTACAATATATAAATATATCAAGTTTGTGTTTTTGGGTAAAAGTGTAAAAAAAAGCCATAAACCTTGTATTAGTGCCAATTCAGTCATAAACCTTTTATTGATATCAATTTAGTGCTAAATTTTTTGCATTAGTACCAATTAGTCCTAAATCTTTTGCATTTATATCAATGGGGTCAATTTGATCAATTTCAGTAGAAAATCGCTGGTATGGATATCAATTGTCTTGTATGGCACGGCTGGCCCTGAAGTGGATATTTTAATTTTTTTTAATTTTTTTTTAAAAATGATTAAAAATTATTTAAAATATTAAAAAAATCCAAATCAGTGCCAGCCATGCCACGTCGGATAATCGACGTCCACGTCAGTGATTTTTGATCAAAATTGGCCAAATTAACTCGATTAGCATAAATGAAAAAGATTTAGGACTGAACCGACACCAATAAAAGGTTTAGGACTGAATTAGCACCGATAAAAGGTTTAGAAGTAAATTGGCATTAATGCAATAGATTTAGGAATTTTTTTGACACTTCTTTCTGTCTTTTGTAATGCGCGCACATCATTTGCGCTCCTTTCCTAATTCTATAGTGATAATTGGGATAAAGATTCTCTATCCGCTCAGCGCTTCTATTGGCACCTCAAGATTTTTTTTTTATCATTTATTAATTTTTTTTGGTCGAAATCATTGATTATTTTGATAACCACTTTTATTTGCATCAATCATTGAGACCTTAAATTGGAAACGTCGACAAAATTAGGCATTCCGATCTTGCGACTCACACACACGCACACGTGTGAAAAGATAGTTCATACGGCCGCCAGTGCAAAGAACATTCTACACAAGCTGCCTTATTCACCCTTCATCTGAGGATTATAGTTGTTCAATTCTCTCAAATCGATGATTTATAAGATCGCTTGTGCGAGTTTTTGTTTGTTTGTTTGTTTTTTTTTTACACCGGCAGTATATGCTATATTATTCCATGTATGTATGTATGATCGCAATCTCGATGTATAGGTCAGCGCCGTCGACCTTGGCTAGGAGGTCCACATGGCATATATGTGAACACAAGGACAAAAAGGGACATACGATGGTAGTGGCGACGATTAGGGGTGTCAATGGGCCGGGTCTCGGGCCGGCCCAAAAGTAAACAGTGCCGACTTCGGCCCGGCCCGTGCCGGCCCAAGCCCGAATGACATATATCCCAGCTCTCCGGGTCGGGCCGAGCCGGGTCGGTACTGTTTACTTTCTTTGGCCGTCTGTTTTTCTGTTTACTGGATATAGGTGGATCTCTCCTAGGGTTTTCCGGAAGCGGAGGGGTTGGGGAGATTCCTTTCGCCTGGGCGGATCCGACAGTGAGGGACAGTACCGACCCGGCCCGGAAAGTGAGAGCAACCAAGAATGCTAACCCTCCCAAGCAAGTATCGTGCTAAAGTGAAGGACACTGAAACAAGAACCCGTCCCTCTTTCCCAAAACATCATCACTTGTCACTATTCCCCTTTTTGTCGGTGTACATGTTGAGGGAGCGGCAACGGAGGAGGAGGTCGGAGTTGAACTTGGGGGGGAGGGCGTGGACGTAGACAGCGGTGCGTGAGGGGCATGAGGGGTTTGGGTGATGGTAAGAGTGAGGTTGACGGCGGGAGGTTGCGGCGGGTAGGGAGGGAGTCGAACTCGAAGCGGAAGTATAGGAGGAGCATCCAGAGAGCGAATAAGGAACAGAGTAGGCTTGAGAACACGACCAATGGAGGAATCATTACAGAAATAGTACCGGCCCATTATTGAAACAGTGCCGGTACTGTAGAGAAACAGTACCGAATTTGGCCATAAAATTTCTCATTTTTTTGGGCTGGGCAGGGCCGGCACGGGCCCATTTGACAACCCTAGCGACGATGGTGCAGGGAAGAGACAGAGAGTGGATGAGTTAGGGTTAGTCAATTGAGAATTGAGATTCTACCGTCTTCGACTGTCAGGAGGCATTTTTCTTTTTTCTTTGGTGTGCTTGCAAAGTTTTCTTTTCTTTTATAAATCACGTGTGATACTTGGGATTATGTACACCTCAATTACTATAAATTATGTACGGCGCTCACTTTAGTGCCAAAACTTTTAAATCGGTCACTTTAGTGCTAAGTTTTTGTAATTTCGATCACTTAAGTATCAACTTCTTTTAAAAACAATCACTTCAGTGCCAAGTTCGATGAGCCACGTCAGCTCAAATAATAATAAAAAAAAATACACGTGTCAGATTTTCGGCAAGCCACGTCAGCTTATATCGGAGTTAGCACTAAGTGATCGTTTTTAAAAGAAGTTGACACTTAAGTGATCGAAATTACAAAAATTTAGCACTAAAGTGATCGATTTGAAAGTTCTGGAACTAAAGTGAGCGCTGTACACAACTTATGACACTTGGGGTGCACTTAAGCCGTGATAACTTGAGTGAATAATCAACCAATCGGAGATTGATCTCATGGCATCATCGCTTCCTATTTCTTCGGGGTTTACAAAGATCAGATTTACAAAATTGATTTACGGAGTGATGTAACTGATTGTAAGTGGCTATTTAAACAAGCGAGCTGCATTCAACATTTAATTATAACTGACCACTTTACTCAGTTAATCAATTTGGTCTCCCATGTCATCAAGCTTAGCATCTTTCTTACCGACAAGGGCATCAGGACGTTCTCCCACTTATAACCAAAATTAGGGAAAATTACTAAAAAAGTCCCAAATCTATTACAATTGTGCCAATCCGATCCCAAACTTTTTTTTTACTGATTTAGTCCTAAATGTTTTGCCAATTCAATCCATCCAGCCAATTTTGGCCAGTCGTCGCTGGCTGTTCGGCAACATAATATTTTCAATTTTTTTTTGAATTTTTGCCATTTTTTCTTTCCTCTTCTTTTTCCTCAGGCTAGAGGTGCAAAGCTCGCCCCGGTTGGCCACTAGCGAGAGTGAGGCTTAGCTTCGCACAGCCAAGGTGAGGTGAGGTGAGGCTTGGTTGACCCTTGGAGAGGCCGACCTCACTCGGCGACGACAAGGCTCGCGTTTGCCGGCCATCGCCTCTGGCCAGTCGCTAGTCATCAGAAAAAGAAGAAGAGAGAAGAAAAGAAAGAAAGAAAAAGAACAGAAAAATTATGAAAAAGAAAATAAAAATTTCAAAAAATAATAATAGAATACTATGTCGTCGGAAAGTCGGCCGATCAAAATTGATCGGATGGACTGAATTGACACAATTGCAAAAGGTTTAGAACTAAATCGGCAAAAAAAGTTTATGATTAGATTGACACAATTGCAATATATTTAAGACTTTTTTTGGTGATTTTTCAGTCAGCACTATGACCGTAATTATTTGCATTGCATGACCATAGCATGGAGTCAAACTTCATGATAATACCTAAGCTCATTAGTCATCCATCTGGATCCGGATCGCCTAATCTTTCTTCAGAAGGTTAGGCACCTAACCTTACAATCCGGGCTGTCCATTTTTGGACGGACGGCCTAGATCTTCTATTTTTAGGGGGCAATTTTTTGAATTTTTTTTTATATATTTTTGTTAGTTATAATCTGGGCCATCCATTCATAACACGGACGGCCCAGATTGTAAGGCTAGGTGCCTAACCTTCTAAGGAAAGGTTAGGCGATCCCTTTCCCATCTCCGTCGTGTCAATCTGTTGTTCCAGGCTAGGCTATATACCTAGAGGGGGTGAATAGGTGTATATATCGAATTTCGACAAATAATGCGGAATTAATAAAATAATCGAAATTGAGATAACACAAGTGATAGCTAAGTATTGCTGTGCTTCTGCCAGATGGTTGATAGATGTAGTTGATAGAGGAAGAAAGAGTAGGAAAGCGTTGCACACGAGATTATAGTGGTTCGGCTTTTGAGGGCCTACGTCCACTCTCCCACACTAACAGCCTACTGGCTGGATTTCACTAGTATCCGAATAAGAGATTACAGAATACACGAGTGACTGCTTGAACTTCCACAGCTTCAATAGAAGCGGACTATGCCTCTACCAAGATTTTTCACTCAGCACTCTTTCTTTGCTTCACTCTCTCTTACGGGATTCACTAAAGTGCTTTTAGACAACCGATGAAGCTCTCTTTGAATCAGGTCTGTTATTTCTTGGTCGTCCTCCATTCTTTGAACTTCGTGCTCTTTATAGTCCTTGTCCTCCAAGCTCACCGCTGGACAGATCCACTCCGAGGATCAATCACTAAAACTAGCCGTTGGTTGATTGACAAAAGATCACTAGTGGTTTACGGTAAGATACACCAGAAATTTGGAAAGATATATTCGCCCATACAAATATATCGAAGACCTTTAAGCAAAGAATCTAATTAAGGTATTTGCCTAAACATTGAATTGGCAATCGGGATAACCTTTAAAAGGAAAACCTTTAGGAAATCATTTTGATTGACACAATGACGATATGACTTAGCATAGAAATCTTTTCCAGATCATCGACCGTTAGTGGGGAATTTAATCTGCAATAAACAGAGAATAAGATTTAGTTGGAATATTAAATCGAAGTATGCGAACGTCCAACCAGTGTGCTTCTGTCATATGATTTGCCTGCTTCTATCAAGAGAATATGTTAGAGATAAGTATAGTGAAATATGTATATTCTTCAAGTTTGACCATATTCTAATTATCAAGACATGAATGGTTTGTTTCCGTCAAAATCAACAATAATTTCCTAACAATCTCCCCCTATTTTGATGGAGACAAAACCATTTTCTCGAATTGCGATAGAGCTTATAAAGGGAAAACTTACAGAGCAATCTGGTGTGTCTCTCCCCCTTTTTGTCAGCATCAAAAGATTAGAGAAAGTCATAAAGCAAGCAATTTATTTAAACATGCAATTTGTAGTACGTCAGTACATTGCATGCTAGCAGAACCATGATAGAAAATGCGACAAAACATGAAGGTGGGAGGATCATTTTGGAGGTTGTGTGGAAGATGATGGTTTGGATGTGGCAATGTCAAAGGGTACGCGAACAAGATTGAAGGTGGTCAAGTCCCGTAGCCGCATATCGAACACTTCTGTTAAGTTCTTCATTTCTCGGGCCAGCAAAACTTGGTTCTGGGCAAACATGACCAGATCCCCTGAAACCTGGTTTTGAGCTTTCTTGACTTCAGCTGGTAAACAACTTTCAATGGATTTCAGGCGATTTTGAAGAGCATCAGTTTGCTTGAAAAGTTCTGCCCGGAGAATATTGATCTGTTGCTGCATCTTCTCTTGCCCCTGCTGAAGGTTTAAGAGATGCCGTGTGAATTTTTCAAGAGTTTGGATCAATTTCTCCCCCTGAGTGTCAGCCCCTTCTTTAACACTGACAAGATCAAGTTTGTCAGCAAGAACAGTGCGCTCCTCTTCATGTTGAGCTCTCTCACTACGAAGAACTTGAAAATATTCTTCGCGAAGTTGTTGCTTTTCCTCCTCTCTCTTCGCTCTTTGTGCCTCTGCTTCAGCAAGTTCTTTAGCTTTTTGTTTCTTTTCTTCCTCAATGATTTTATTGACTGCTGCTGTAGCTGCAAGTTGAGCTTGAGCGATGCTTTCCTTCTCAAAAAGGGCATCTGCTTCTGCCTGTGCCTTTGTAGTAGTCTCTGCTTCTGCCTTGGCCTCTTCGAGTAATCTGGCATGGGTCTCAGCTTCCAATTGAGCCTGTGCTTCTGCTTCTTTTTGATCCTGTTCTCGAATCTGAGTATCTAAATCGCGAATGATGTCTTCAGAGTGCGGAATAGCCTTCTCCTTTGCTTCAAATAAGGCTGTGGCACTCTCTGCCAGTTCACTACTCTTTTCAAGAAGAGTAGTTTCTCCTTTTTCCATTTCCGCAACAATTTGGTCATCCATCTCAGCATGAGAAGACTTCTGGCTTATGGGAGAGGCATCACTAGAGATAGTTTTCTCTGAGTCAGAGGAGACAGAGTCCTTCTTGACTCTCTTTCCTTCCTTCGGCGACACAGAAACTTTTCTCAAAGCTTTTCTCTTTGGTCTTCCTTGGAATTTCACCAAAGTTGCACGAATAATCTTCCGAGCAGTATCATCAAGATCACAGCCTATTTTGATGATCTGACCATCCTTGTCTACCCAACCATCAGAAGTGACAGAAAAATGCATCTTAAATAATGTATCAGCTCCTACTGTCATACCTGGTAGGATGTCTTTCTTCATTTTTGAAGGAGATTTGACATCCAATGCTCGAAACAGTTTTGTAATGAGAGCTCCATAGGGTAGTTGGCCAGCTCGCTTGGTGACAGTGCGATACATTTGGAAGATGATAGTGTGTGCCAGCGAAAAGTTTTTGCCTTTGACAATTGCAGCCATCAATCTAGCTTCATACCTTGACACACCAGTCGTGGATGAGGCTTTAGGTCGAATACATCCAATGAGTATCTTGTGCACGATCCTGTATATCAGAGGCATGGCAGAGTAGTTGATATGTGTTCCGATGCTCCTTCTATAGTCAGTGTCCTCTGTGATCAGCTTGTAAGCGTCATTAGATGAAATCTCGATTTTCACAAAGTTAGATGCGCTTACCCCAATGAGAGATGCTATCAGTTCGGCAGACACAACATACCAAAAACCGTCATCAGTGAAAGTCATTCTGTTTGGGTTCTTTGTAAAGTGCAAGTTGGAATAAAATAAGGCCACTAATTCAGGATATACAACTTCAGAATCGGTGCAAAAGGTCAGCAAGTCTAACTTCTCAAACATCTCAGAAACAAGAATACCATGACTATCAAGATAGTCAAAATCAACCGTCTTGTGTGGCATTACCTTTCGGGCCAGAAAGTTTTGAAAAGAGTCATGATGTTGCTGACTCTTAAACAGTTTGGGCCGAAATTTTGTATCTTTTGCGAATCCACCATAAGCCCGAAAGTTCTCAAACAGTAAATCATCATCATCAGTAGTTTTCACCCTAGACTCAGTGTTCTCTCCTTCTTCCAAAGAGTCGTATGTTTCCTCTACAGCAGCACTAATCTTTTCCTTCCCTTTCGATGTACCAACATCCTGTTTTTCAACATTGGCAGAATCAAAAGGACTTGCAAATTTCCTGATCTCAGTCTCCACATCCGAAGTAGAATCGAACCCAAAATTGTTCACAAACAATTCCACAGCATTATCATCCATCCCGGATCACGCATGAGGGTTATGGATTTTTGTATCCCCTCAAGAGTTTGTAAAGGAGATGGAGTAGAAATGCTTGAACCTGGACTCGGATGAGTGGTAGGAGTGTGAAAAACTTGTAGAGACCCCTCCTTTGGCGGAGAGTTAGTAGACCCACTCGATCCTCGTTCTGCTGAGGAAACTTCCATACTATCGGAGTCTTCGTCCACCAAGGAAATATGTGAGGGTCCGCGTTTGGAGAGGCGGGCGGCTTGGGCGGAAGTTCTTTGTGACCGGCGAACAGAGGTGGAAGCTTTCTTTGGTTCGAGGGAGAGAGGTTTACGAGGCATAGTGGAGAAGATGAACGGTTTTCGTGTTGAAAGTTTGAATCTTTAAGAGTAGGGAGGAAATGTGGTAGCTTTTCGAAGAGCAGTTGTGTGTGAAGAGAAAGAGAAACTGTTCCTTTTATAGAGATAGTGCAGAGAGCGGTTATTAAAGGCAACTTCTCGAGCAGTTTTTCAAGATGACCGAAAAAATAGGGATTTGTGATAAATGGTAACAGGTAGTTTTTCTTGGAAAGATGATATGCATGATAATATTCAGTCAATCAATTACTGCATTTCGAATAAGATCAGAAGAGATTTGAGATCATACCTTCGCTTTTTAGCAAATTGAAAAGGATTTTATTTCCTTTCTTTCATCTCCTGTTTCCTGCATCTACTCAAGATTGCATAGGAAAGTTAGTAATTCTAAGCTTTTCTTTAATGAAATTAAAACTACCTTTTTCAAGAAGCTTCGTAAAGATGTCAGCCAGTTGATTTTTAGAATCAACAAACTGAATATGAACATTATTATTTTGCACATGGTCTCTTATGAAATGATGCTTGATCTCGATGTGCTTCGCCCTTGAGTGAAGAACATGATTTTTTGTCAAGCTAATGGCGCTTGTGTTGTCACACTTAATCTCAATGTTGGATTCTTCAAGATCATAATCTTGGAGTTGTTGTTTTAACCATAATATTTGTGCGCAACAGCTTCCGAGAGCCACATATTCTGCTTCTGCCGTGGATAGAGCCACTGTGCTCTGTTTCTTGGAGAACCAGGATACCAGCATGTTTCCCATTAGTTGGCATGTTCCTGATGTGCTTTTTCTATCAATACGACATACAGCATAGTCAGCATCAGAATATCTAATAAGAGAAAAGTTTGAGTTTCTAGGATACCACAGTCCAATTGAAGAATAAGTGTTGACATATCTAATGATTCTCTTGACTGCAGAGAGATGTGATTCTCTTGGATCTGATTGAAAGCGAGCACACATGCACACACTGAAAAGAATATCTGGTCGGGAGGCAGTAAGATATAGTAGAGATCCAATCATGCTCCTATAGAGTTTTTGATCTACTTTTTCTTCAGTATCGTCTTTTTCAATCTTGGAAGAATGAGACATATGAGTTTTAGTATTTTTGCATCTATCAAGTCCAAATCTTTTTACTAATTCCTTTGCATACTTTTCTTGACAGATAAACGTACCTTTGTTTCCTTGCTTGATTTGTAGTCCAAGGAAAAAATTCAACTCACCCATCATACTCATTTCAAACTCATTTGTCATAATTTGAGAAAAATTATTGCATAGAGTTCCATTAGTAGATCCAAAAATGAAGTCATCAACGTATATTTGAACTAGAAGAATGTTCTTACCATCCCTTTGAATAAACAGAGTGGTATCTACTTTACCTTTTTCAAAACCATTAGAGATAAGGAAGGTACTCAGCCTCTCATACCAAGCACGTGGTGCTTGTTTTAGACCATACAATGCTTTGTTCAGTTTGTACACATAATCAGATCTGTTCGGGTCTTCGAAACCTGGTGGTTGATCTACGTATACCTCTTCTTTGATGTAGCCGTTCAGGAACGCGCTTTTGACATCCATCTGAAAAAGCTTGAAGCCATAATGACATGCATATGCTAATAATAATCTTATAGCTTCTAACCTGGCTACCGGCGCATAGGTCTCGTCGTAGTCAATCCCTTTCTCTTGTGAGTATCCTTTTGCAACCAACCTTGCTTTGTTTCGTGTGACTCTTCCTTTGTCATCAAGCTTATTTCGAAACACCCATTTTGCACCAATGACTGGTCGATCTTTTGGTTTTGGGACCAGTTCCCAGACTTGATTTACTTTGAACTGTAGTAGTTCTTCTTGCATCGCCTCTATCCAACTTTCATTCGAGAGTGTTTCTGTCAAGTCTTTTGGTTCTATTTCAGAAATAAGAGCAAAAGTACCTGTCATTTCCTTGATAGAGGCTCGAGTTTTGATCCCATCTTGTACGTTCCCAATGACATGTTGTAGAGGATGACTGGACTTATGTTTCCAGTTGTAGTCAAACTTCTCTTTCTGCTTCTCATCTGTAGAGGCAGATTGAGTTTTGATAGAATCAGATTGAGTAGAGTTTCCGGACAAGTTGATCTGTACGTCTTGTTGAGACGAATGTTCTGCATCTCCTTCCACATGAGTGACATAGAGAGTGCTTTTCTCATCAAACTTCACGTTCATTGATTCTTCCACGATGTGAGAGTTTTTGTTGAAAATCCTGTATGCCTTGCTTGTTGTAGAGTAGCCAAGAAAAATTGCTTCATCGGACTTCTCATCAAACTTTCCAACTCTGTCATTTGCATTTTTAAGCACAAAACATTTGCAACCAAATACTTTAAAGTAGGAAATGTTAGGTTTTCTCCCCTTAAAGAGTTCATAAGACGTTTTGTTAAGAAGTGGTCTAAGATACACACGGTTTGATATATAACAGGCAGTTGAGACTGCCTTTGCCCAAAAGTATGAAAGAATTTTGCTCTCGATTAAAAGTGTTCTTGCCATTTCCTGTAGAGAGCGATTTTTCCTCTCTACCACCCCATTTTGTTCTGGAGTGTAAGGAGTAGAGAAATTGTGTTATAAACCTTTTTCAATGCAGTAGGAAGAAAAATTTTGATTTTCAAATTCTCCACCGTGATCCGTTTTAATGCACGAAATTGTGTAACCTTTTTCGTTTTGGACAAGTTTTGCAAAACTTGATAAATATGAAAATACTTCATTTTTGTGAGCAAGAAAGTATACCCATGTAAAACGAGTGTAGTCATCTACTATCACTAAACAGTATCTCTTACCACCAAGGCTTTGACTTCGGGTAGGACAAAAAATGTCCATGTGTAGAACCTGCAATGCTCGATTAGTAGAGACACAATTTAAGGGTTTGAAGGAACTCCTTACCTGCTTACCAAGAGTACAGGCTGTACATAATTCAGCTTGGTCAATCCTGACTCTGGGTAATCCTTTCACAAGCTTTTTGGAAGATAGCTTGATAATTTGTTTATGACTAATGTGTCCAAGTTTCTTGTGCCATAGATCAGACTCTTCCTTGATTGTGATCAGACATTTTTCTTCTTCGATATCTACATCTAATAGATAGATGTTCCCATGCCTTCTTCCAGTGAAGGTTTGAGTTTTGTCACTGCTTTCACCTGTGCATTTATTTTCTTGAAAGCATATCTTATAGCCAATATCACAAAGTTGACTTACGCTCAGAAGATTGTAGTTGAGTCCTTCAACGAGTGATACGTTACTTATCGTTAGCTTTCTGATTCTGACAGTGCCTCTACCTGTTATCTTTCATTTGCTTCCTCCGAAAGACACACTTCTACCATTTACTTTGGAAATGTCCATAAACTTGCTTGCGTCACCTGTCATATGTCTTGAGCAACCACTATCAAGGTACCACTTGTTTTTCTTCTTAGGTTCCTGCAAGCAGTAGATAGATTCACGGTTTCTTTGGTACCCAATTTTTTTGGGTTCTTTTTTGTTAGTAGACTCCATCGATTTGTTAAAAGGTCCTTTGATAGGTTTCCAGATTTTGAAACACTCATTTTTCAAATGAGTCTTATCTCCACAATTGGAACAGAAAAATTCTTGGCCAACAGGTTTTATAAAATGCTTTTGAAAATGTTTTTTGTAAGCTTCTTTCGAAGGTCTCTGTTTTCGCCTTTCTTCATGTTTAGGAAACGTATTTTGTAAAACAATTTTATTTTTCATCCCAAGTCCATTTTTTTCATAATAAGGAATCTGAATAGAAAGGATATGCTCCAAGGTTTTTGAACCTGTTAAAAAATTGTTTTTTATTTTTGAAATATCTTGCTTGATGGAAACGTTTTCTTTTGATAGAGAATCGAATCTTTCTTGTAAATCCAAGAAATCCTTTTTGAGAAAATCACATTTTTCAGATAAGCTCGTATTTTCCTTTTTGAGAAGATCACGATCTTGAAGTATTACAGAATATTCTTTTTGAAGAGAATCAATCTTTTCATTTTTGGAAAGTTCCTGATGCCTTAGCTTAGAATTTTCCTTTTTCAGATCAGAAATCCTTTTAAGAGCATTTTTCAATTCCGAACATAATTCATCAATGTAATCAGATATTTCATTATAGATTTCAAGAGAACTTACCTCTTTTTCCTCTTCTAAATCCGAAGTTGCCATAAGACAGATATTTGCGCAATCTTCATCATCACTTTCTTCGCATTCGGTGTTGCTCCATGTCTCAGCCTTTAGTGCTTTCTTTTTCTTCTCAAATTTTCCTCGAGTTTTCTTCAGAGAGGGACAGTTTGGCTTGATGTGTCCACGTTTACCGCATTCGTAACAAGTTACTTCTTTACCTTCATCCTTTTCACCAGAAGATTTTTTAGCTTGTCTGAAAGGACGTTTTCCTTTGAAGTTTCTCCTTTTTCTTGCCATCTTTCTGAATCTTTTAACCATCAGAGCCAATTCTTCATCGTCATCCTCTGCCTCTGATTCAAAGTCACTCGAATTAATCATTTTTGACCTCAGGGCAATCTCCTTTCTTCCTTTTGTTTCATCTTCTCCATTATGTCGCTCAGACTCATATGATGTCAGTGTACCTACAAGTTCATCGACAGTCAAAGGTGAGATTGTTGATGTTTCATGAATAGTGGTTTTTATGTTGTTCCACTCCTTTGTCAATCCTCTCAGAACTTTGTTGACCCTTTCCGTTTGAGAAATCTGCTTGCCATAATATGCTAAGCCATTCACAATATCTGTAAACCTGTTGTTCATATCAGAAACAGATTCGTCAGGTTTCATCTTAAAAGATTCATATTTTCCAAGCAAAATATTTGTCTTTGTTTCCTTGACTCTGACTGTCCCTTCATGGGTAAGTTGCAGACTTTCCCAGATTTCCTTTGCTGTTTCACAAGAACATATGCGATTATATTGAGATGGAGATAAAGCACAATAGAACGAATAAATTGCTTTTGAGTCCAAAGCTTCTCTTTTGGAGATCTCCGAGACACTATGCTTTGGTTCTTCTTTGCTACTTTCTTTTGACGAAGAGATTGTTGGATTTGCCCCATTCTGTATGACATCCCACATCAATGGATCTGTAGATTTGATGAATGCCTTCATCTTGTTTTTCCAGATGTTGTAATCTCTTCCATCAAAGTATGGAGGTCGTGTGTTGCTTTGTCCTTCCACAATACCTGCTCCAAGGATGCTAGCCATTTTAAGACCGTTAGCTTAGAAGTATACACTTCCAAAATCAAGCCTTTGGCTTTGATACCAATTGTTGTTCCAGGCTAGGCTATACACCTAGAGGGGGTGAATAGGTGTATATATCGAATTTCGACAAATAATGCGGAATTAATAAAATAATCGAAATTGAGATAACACAAGTGATAGCAAAGTATTGCAGTGCTTCTGCCAGATGGTTGATAGATGCAGTTGATAGAGGCAGAAAGAGTAGGAAAGCATTGCACACGAGATTATAGTGGTTCGGCTTTTGAGGGCCTACGTCCACTCTCCCACACTAACAGCCTACTGGCTGGATTTCACCAAGTATCTGAATAAGAGATTACAGAATACACGAGTGACTGCTTGAACTTCCACAGCTTCAATAGAAGCGGACTATGCCTCTACCAAGATTTTTCACTCAGCACTCTTTCTCTGCTTCACTCTCTCTTACGGGATTCACTAAAGTGCTTTTAGACAACCGATAAAGCTCTCTTTGAATCAGGTCTGTTATTTCTTGGTCGTCCTCCATTCTTTGAACTTCGTGCTCTTTATAGTCCTCGTCCTCCAAGGTCCCCGCTGGACAGATCCACTCCGAGGATCAATCACCAAAACTAGCCGTTGGTTGATTGACAAAAGATCACTAGTCGTTTACGGTAAGATACACCAGAAATTTGGAAAGATATATTCGCCCATACAAATATATCGAAGACCTTTAAGCAAAGAATCTAATTAAGGTATTTGCCTAAACATTGAATTGGCAATCAGGATAACCTTTAAAAGGAAAACCTTTAGGAAATCATTTTGATTGACACAATGACGATATGACTTAGCATCGAAATCTTTTCCAGATCATCGATCGTTAGTGGGGAATTTAATCTGCAATAAACAGAGAATAAGATTTAGTTGGAATATTAAATCGAAGTATGCGAACGTCCAACCAGTGTGCCTCTGTCATATGGTTTGCCTGCTTCTATCAAGAGAATATGTTAGAGATAAGTATAGTGAAATATGTATATTCTTCAAGTTTGACCAGATTCTAATTATCAAAACATGAATGGTTTGTTTCCGTCAAAATCAACAATAATTTCCTAACACAATCCACCTAAGAAAGATCATGATCTATGTGAAGAGAAAAAGGAAAAAAGGAAAAAAGAAATGGACATTGCTCTTGCTCTTTTTAGAAAGGATCCCCTATCGAAGAATTAGTGTGGTTCAAAATAATTAATATATTCTAGTTGACACATAAGTCATTGATTTAAGTTTCTAAGTGAATGTGAGTCTAAGTGGATATATTGGCGTGCTCGAATTTGTGCTTCCTCTTGGTGATATCTCCATGTGAAGGTATCGAGGTTCTGCCGTACGGTTTCAATAAATGGTATCAGAGCCGCTGGTAGATAAGAGGTCATCAAATCTATTCGGATGTTTGGTGGATATCTCGTGATGGAATCTTATGACTTACGCGGTTTCCAGGTAGTCTTATGGTTCGGATATGGGGATAGATTGTTGAGATGCACGTGTCACTCGTCTTAGAAAAAGATCTCCCTCTTGGCTATCTCTCCATGTGAATGTATCGATCTTCTGTTACGCGCTCCCAACACACTTCACCATTAATAGAATAGCCAAATGGACCAACCAGTCCCAACTCTCCACGATACAAGATCAGGTCGTAAATTGCTCACCACGTTCGATGAACAAGAAACGGGAGGGTTTTCTTTTCGCGTTGCATGCCATCCGAACTCGTTACGTATACGGGTTGTGGAGCAACAAAATAATCAGGATAAGATCTATCACCCCTTGCTTGCTTCCATGCCATCAGAGCAATAGCATTTGAAGCCCCTCGTTTCGGAAAAGTTGCACGCTCCACTTTGCCTAACTCATGAAATTGGCTCGTGTTTTTTTTTTTCCTTCTTCTTAAGTGGCGGGTTAATTGGCAGTTTTGCACGAGCAGCATTTGAACCATTTTTGGGAGCTGCTTTTTCCATAGGACCTCGGCACGTCAAATTCTGTGAAGTGATTTCGTAGACATGGGTAAACAAAGTTGGCAAAAGCTCGAATAGATTGAATTGATACGGTGATTCGACCGGGGCCAAATAAATCACTCGGATTCTTTTGCAAATTAAAGGTGTGACACATCTTATTCAAATGAGAACACTGACTTTTTATTCCATAGTTTTGGTTTTGATGCCTAATCGAGCCAGTCGAATCAATACGAGATATGGATAGATCACTTGCATTCCCTGGTTGATTGTCGAACAACTATGCAGCATACACCTTCTAATGGTATCCACCTTTCCATATTGAAGAAAAGCTACATTGTAGGCTACGTCTGTTTGACGAAAAATAAATTAGTCAGCCCACTGATGCATGCGCGGGATAGGCGGAATATGTTTGAGTGATAAATAAAGGAATCAAGGATAGATGATGGTGTGTGGGGATAGATGTCGATGGATGGAATACTAATGCAGGACAGATACGATCACCACCAAGGCATAAATGACGCACCACCAACCAAGGATAAAGATCGGGATAGACTAAGTTCACCACCAAGGCTTAATGGACGAACCACCTGCCAAGGATAATAGATTTTGGGATAGGAAAACTTACCACGGCCTAAAGGATAACTTCCAGCTGAGGATAAAGGATTATGGCTTACCACCCAAGAATAATCTACCTTCATGCTGCGTTTGGCAGTCGGGATAAAAATTAGAATATGATAAAATTTATCATATCATGTGTCTAAGAAATTGAAACTTCATAAAAAATTCCTATGAGAAATGAAATATTTACTCTATGCTATGCGTAGTTCCATAGCTATTTACACAGGATCAATTTTCTTAGCAGTTCCAAAAACACACACACACTACTACATTATAGAAGCAAGGCTTGAAATCATGAATAACTCTTCCTTGTTGAGTCAAGATAAATTTTTTCCAAAAGAATAAGTGATTCATCAAAGGCCAAAAAAAGAACAAGTGATTCATCACTGTGAATATTCCACAGTAGTTGGTGAAATAGTTGTTCAGTTGGATTTTCAGCACTACTATGAGCTCCGGGATTGATGAACCTACCTTTATAGAAAGTGGGATATAAAGGGATATAATTAGGATAAAATTATCCTATAGGGATGTGAGATAAAGGTAGATAGGATTTCTTATGTTCATGGTATAAAAGCTATTTTATCTCGAACAACAAACTTCTTAAATAATAAAATTATTATTATTATTAAATATGAATTATATTTGAATTCTAAATTAAAAAAAACAAAATTAAAGATAGTGTTTTATTTATTCATATATGTATTTATAAAGTTTAGTTTTTTTCTACTTCATCATATATTTTTTTTTTGCATAGACACAAAAACACTTCGTATCCACCTCACATCATTACATATTTTAGGTATAGTACTATATTTTATTATTTAATAAAAAAATATTAAGAAATGATGGAATGAAATAAAAATAATGAAAAAAAGATATAAAAATAAAAAAATCAGTACAAAAATGAAGTAGCACAACCTAGATTTTAAATAAACAAAATTCAAACTTGAAAATGAAAATAATTCTTGAAGAATGTGGGGCAATGAAATTTCTAGAAATCTCCATCTACATCTCCTATGCATCTTTGGCTCGTGTTAAAGTTTCACCACTCTTTTGTAGCTTTTTATGTTAGAATATATTTAATATTCGTTGTGGGCTTATTAATTGTTATTGTAGATATTGATTGGTCTAATAAAGAAAAGATATATACAGTTTCCTATTTAGTCTAATATATAAGTCACTCCTCTAAATCCTGATGTCCGTAAAACCTCACATAAGGAATCATCAGAAGAAATGCGTGAGGGGCCGTCTCATTGAAGCCAGCGCTAAAGAGGGTTCATAGAGGAGAAGCTCATGAACATCGGATCATCGTAAGTTCCGCATCAAGATCAATGGATCCGAAAAAATAGGTACGTCAATTTTTCTATTTCATGAATGTATGATTCGTGAATCTATGCGTGATGATCTTAGGTCGCTGTATACAGATTAGAATCGCAGCTTACATGTGGTATCAGAGCCTACGCGTATTAGATCTCAAATCACGATTTTGGTTAAATTTCGAAATTTTTTGTTCGGATTGTTCGGCCTGAAAACAAGTATGCCCTCAATGTTTTACTGTGCGGCTGTGACTTTAATATGCTTCGTACGGGTCAATTTTCTTTGTAAAGCTACTGTGAAAAGAAAGTAAATCTCTTCTTGTATGGAAGAACACGTGTTCTAGTATGAAATAATAATAATAATAATAATAATAATAATAATAATAATAATAATAAATCCCATAGCAAGGCCCCACGATGACAAGAATTTGAGGGCTTGAATGAAAGAGCAGCTACGTACTCTACAACCTAAAGGGCGCCGAAGGATGCCGCCTCACGCATGAGGAAATCTCTACGCACACGATAGATCTGGGCCCGCACGTGCACGACATGTACAGGCTGACATCTTTTTACGTCACTCAAGCCCGGGTGACTCGACCTGACTTGGAGACCAGATCCGACTTGTGAACCCGACCCGACCCGACCCGACCAGTTGATTGTTGACTCGGGCCATCCGGTCGAAACGGTCGTTGACCGTTCCGGCCGTATTGCATGACCTAGTTTGATGGTCGGCGAAGGGAGTAACGGTTGGATCAGATAAACCAGTCGGACCGATTTTCAGTACCAACTGAGACCGAACACGTGCGATGCACATGTCAGCACATGGGGACTACACGTAGAGAGAGAGAAAAAAAAAAGGCGCGCATAAGGGCGCATGACTACTCCAATCGGCGAGTTTCAGGTACTAACATACTCTATGCTCATGATGTACAAGGTGGTATATTTATTTTACATGTTTGATGCTTTTATGGTTGGAAAATACCTATGAAACTCCAAATACGTGCATATTTTGGGGTATTTTTTTGCATATTTCCAGGTATTTCTCTATGATTTTATGAAATACAGGTGCAAGCTCGCATGTAAGTACCGCATGCGGATATGTAGAGCATGATTGATCAATTACGTATTTATGGTTTGACATGTATTGTTGATTCTATCAATGTAAATTAACGGCGTGTGATTTTGCAGATGACTGCCCCTAATTTTTGAAATTACATGCATATGGTAAATGTGAAATATAAAGTTTATATCCCAAATTTAGGTAAATTCAATTGAGTTGTGACCGCCAAAGTGGCACACTTGATTGAGTTTAATAAAGAACAATTTATGAATATTGGGATGTCACATGTTTTAACGCGTACTTATACTCCCAAAGGAGGTAATTGCGTATTGTTGCATTGAGGGTTACATGTACAATATATGGTTGAGAATTGGTTGATTCAAGTGCTTTCATACATCCAAAGGTGGTGATTAACGAAGATTAAAATATATTCCCATGGCTTTGTAATGTAGGGAGTATACAACTGCATGTCATGTTTTCTGCCCAAAGGTGATTATATGATGATGTATGTATCTCTCAAAGTGAAATTTCACATTTTGCTAATTGAAACATTGATTGTTTTTTTAGTGACCGTTTCTGTGAATGGCATCTCTGATTGAGATTCATATGGGTTCAAGTTTTGAGAACTGAATGAGGATTTTTTGTTTGCGAAGGATTGACAAATATTTATATTGCTCTTGTCAAGAAAAGGCCTCGGAGATCTCACTTTCATTAGTGAGAATCTTCAAAAGTACTATGTGCTAATTGGGTAAAGAGCCATTGGATTTGCTTGTTTGATATGAAGCAATACATTAAAGAATACTTGAAAAGTATTTTTGTCAGCTAACTGCACTGTTACATAAATGAAGGAAGCCTTATAGGCTTGAAATTATGTCTCTTCTATTACGGAGAGTGGTACATATCTACAATGGCTCTTCAACATCAGGTGTGGTGGTTCTATTAAGATTAAAGGTTATGTCTTAAATATGGTAGAATTACATATTAAATGGATCCGAAATTATACTCATAAAGGATTATAGTAAACCACCGATCATTCTGACAATTTGGATCCATGAAAAGTATCCTTTGAGAAAGATGGTGATTGTTACTTCTTTTATAAGAAAAACGATCACATAAAAAAAGACTACAGTTAATACAAAGACTTAGTTATTTAAGTATGAGCATAAAGTAATGATTCTTTGGTATTGGTTTGTGAATTACAAATTAAAAGATATCAAATCAAGTTGAATCATGTTCATTTGGAAACAACTATAAAGCTGATGTTGAATTGATCGGAATGTCATTTCGGATTCTGATTTTAATGTGACATTAAGAGACATATTTTATGTACTCTCCTTAAAGACGAAATTTATTTTCCGTATCAAGTTTTGACATGTGTAGTTACTCTTTTGAGATTTTAAGTAAAGCAATTATTATTTCTTTTAATTAAAATAAAGCTGGGTACTACACTATGTCCAATGGATTGTGCGAATTATGTTTGTCTCTCACTGAATTATACGTCACTTATACAGCTGAAAATGTTGCTTCAAAAGGACATCCGCCTAAGGTACAATCCTACGCATTACAGAATAAGTTTTTTTTTTATCACATCTCTAAAGAAAGAGTGAAAATATTAATAAAAACAAATATTCTACACACTCTTAAAAGTGACATAGATGTGAGAGCAGACCGCTGTAGAGGTAAGATAACTAAAATAAAGAATGAAGCTGTAGTTGACAGTTTGTTAGTTTTGACTATGGTGGTGAGTATTATGGTCAACATGGCAATACTGGATAGTTTGAAGAGCCATTTACCGAATACTTAAGAAGATTCTAGGACTGTAGCTTTGTGCCCGATAGTCCTGAACAGAAAGGTGTGGCCAAAAAGTAAAATCACACCCTATGGATATGATGAAGAGTGTGATTTGTAAAACCAATTGATATGATTTTCTGCGGGGTGAAACTTTAAAAATAACCCATTATATATCTACCAAAACTATTTCATTGATTTTTTTTATGAGTCATAGACTAGACGTTAATTTAGTTTGAACCATATTAAGGTTTGAAGTGTTCATGCAGAAATAAAGTTACATGATCTAATATTAGATTAGTTGGACTCCAGAACCACTCAGTTTTACTTTGTACCTTACACAGATCATTCAAGGGGTATTGATTTATCATCCCAAAAGAGGAATAAGAATTGTGAAATTACAGCTAGCTAAATTGCTGGAGTTTGATATAGCTAAATAAGGGTAGTTGCTCACAGCCTATTAAAGGTAATGGTGTGATAGGGACCATTGTGTCATTTTTTCTACCTATACATATGATTATGGAGCATCCTAAATTATGATTCTGTTGGGGTTCAGGTTCTTGTTATTAAGACAATTCCTGATGAATTTTATCAGACTCCACAAGCACAGAATAAAAGTTAAAATAGCTCATCTTAATAGATTTATCAGGCATAGATTATCAGTTATACCAAGTCACACTGTATAGTCTATCCAGAAGAGCATGACTACAAAATTGACTATGTAATTGATCTAGTAATTTATACAGTTGCTATTTCTCGTTCACAATTAGAACTGTGGTTAGGTGCATGGTAGATGAGATACAGACTATGAAACATACAGTTTTGAAAGCTTATTAGCTTGTCTCAAGGTCACAAGTCCATCTACTACAATTGGGTGTGTAAAACTTAAAAGGTCTCCATATGAAAGTTTTTGTTTACTTTATCCAATTATATTTTGATTAATATTTTTATTTAAAAAGTTCAAATACAGAGTGGTAGCGAAATTTTTCACTCATAAATAATGAGTAGACTTAAAATAATTTTTATTCAGTCTCCCATAAAGTTTTTTTTGGAGTGATTAAGGTATTAAAAGCTCATTATAATAAGGAGCTTTATCATACAAATATTGAAACTTCTTTTTAATTGGATACTTCGAGGAAGTCTATATTATGTAACCCGAAGGTTTTGCAGCAGATGATTCAGGAAAGCTTGTGCATAAAGAAAGAGGAATCACATACAATGCCATGGAATAAAGTTTGAACATATTCATGGGTATTCTAGACTGAAAGATCTATTTAGGATTTAAGTAAGCTTTTAGGCAATTGTTGCTTGAAGTTTCATAATGTTGTTGCTATATTATGTTCTGTCAAGAAAGAAGTAATTAGTATATACTACAAGATTAATGGGAGGAATTTATTTTCCTTGTGTCTTATACAAACGATATATTACTTGAAATCATTTTTCTTGAATTATTGCATAGGTGAAACAGATATTGTCAAAGCATTTTGACGTAATTGATCTTGATAAAGAGTATTTTGTCCTAGGCATTGAGATTCATATAGATCATTCTTACCATGTATTGGGTTAATTCAAGAGGACAATCGTATTCGGTATAAAGTGTTACAAGTCAGGAATTGCTCCTGTCATTAAGCGCAATAAACTGAATCTGTCATAATGTCCTCATACAGTTATTAAGAAAATCCAAATAAAGAATGTATTATATCAGAGTGCACTTAAAAGTATCATGTATGCTCAAGCTTGTACTAAATCAGATGTTGCTTTTGCAATGAAACTTCTAAGCAGATATTGATTAATTCCAGAACGCGATCGCTGGATTACTGCTAAGAAAATTTTGAGGTACTTAAAGAGGACAAAAGACTATATGCTAATTTATTGGCATATTTAGGATCTGCAGCTAGTAGGGCATTCGGATTCAGGCTTTGTTAGCTGTCAGGATGATGTGAAGTTGACAACTACAGATATTTAAATGTCTAAAGAGAAGTGCAGTGTTATAGAAAAGCATAAATAGAAATCTATATCATCCTCTATCAAGAAAACGGAGTTTGTAGTATGTTTTCAGTTGCTATTCAGGTTATTTGGCTTCCGAATCTCACTAAAAAGTTGACCATAGTTAATTTTATGAATAAACCCATATAGTTGTATTGTGACTATAACACTACAGTATTGTTCATTAACAATATCAGAGGTCTAAATATTTGGCTGTCAAGTTTTTGACCATAAAGGTAACAGATGAAAGGCTGATACTACAATAGAACTTATTATACAGATGATATGGTTGCAGGCTCACTAACTAAAGGTCTTTGCCCTTTCATATTTTAACGACATGTCACAGGCTTAAAAACATCGTGGATGCTGATATGACATGTTAATTGATGGGCTAAGTAGCATTATGAGATGTTGTTGTTCAGTGGGAGCTGTTTTCGGTGTTTGCTCTAATAAAGTTTACATCTATATTTGTTACATTTTGTAACATCTAGATATGTATCAACTCCATTGCATGCAATAAAACATTTATGATTAAGGTGATGTTGAATACATATATCATGTGAAAACCTTAAGGCATCGTGTGAACATTAAGTGATGACTTGGGCATTTATTTTTAACCAAAAGCATATATCCTGTCACACGTAAAGTATAGTTAACTATAAAGGCAGGACATATGTTGGTTCGTTGAAACCGTAAAGATGTTCTCTCGTAACACATCCGGTTTTGTGACACATAAGGTGAGAGAATGGTGACTGACAAGGAGGATAACATATAAGGTTTTCTCTGTTATTTGAGATATTATCCGTTTGACATACTACCATATCAAATCTATATCATGACAGTTAAGAGCATTCGTGATCATGAATGGCTCTGTGTCTTCTGATGCAGTTATTGGCATGGCTCGGTGCTTAAGACTTTATGGGATCGGATTGACTATTGGAAAATTATCTCTAGACCAATATAAAGATGTGCATATAAAGTACAATTTCAATTAATTTAGCTCAAGTGGGAGAATGTTAGAATATATTTAATATTCGTTGTGAGCTTTATTAATTGTTATTGTAGATATTGATTGGTATAATAAAGAAAAGATATATATAGTTTCCTATTTAGTCTAATATGATGCTGGATAGTGTGGGCCGAGATAAACCTTATCTTTAATGAGGGGATATGTTTCAATCTCTATAAATAGAGCTCAAGTCCCTCATCTAAACTCTGATGTCCGCAAAACCTCACATAAGGAATCGTCAGAAGCGACGCGTGATGGGCCGTCTCATTGAAGCCAGCGCTAAAGAGGGTTCATAGAGGAGAAACTCTTGAGCATCGGATCGTCGCAAGTCCCGCATCAAGATCGATGGATCCGAAAAAACAGGTGCGTCAATTTTTCTATTTCATGAATGTGTGATTCATGAATTTATGCGTGATGATCTTAGGTCGCTGTATACGGATTAGAATCGCAGTTTACATTTCATTCACATTAGAACTTTATGAAAACGGCAAGAAAGTCGAAACTTCTTATCTTTCATAGATTTTTGGTTCACATAAAAAAAACTATGAAAGCATAAAGAGAGTCAAAACTCATTCTTATCCACAGCTTTATGGTTCATGTTGAAATTTAACGAAAGTCGCGAGAGAGACAATTTTTTATAGTTGCAAATGTGAATGATCATATTTTCTATCTTACTAAAGTTGGTAGCGAATTATGAGAGATTTTTATTATTTCCGTTTGTGCATTTTTAAGTTAAGTTACATTGATTTGTAAATACTAAATAATAAACATGATAAGATATGAACATATCTGGCTTTGTTACAGTGATTCAGCAAATAATGGATAGGATATGGCCAAATCCCTAGATTTCATATCCTATCTTATCGAATCATATTCTAACTAAAAATCTAGGCAACCAAATGCAGCCTCAAGGGATAAAGAAACCAGGGATAGATATTTGCTCTCACGGAATAAATCTCATATATTCTCAATACTCAAGTCTTCGTTTTTTGCAATTGAAAAATCGCCTCTTTTCATAAAGGAACTACTATGTAGGAAATAGACTAAGCATTAAAAACATGGGAAACCCGAAATTAATGACGTAGCGATTCAAAAAACACAATAAAAATCTAGGAACTTGGAAAATGCATTAAAACTCTGGGAAACTAGAATTTTAACTCTTGAAATCTATAAGGACTCATAAAAGTATAATTAGACGTTTGACCAGATACAAAGTGATTAAACTTAAACTCGAAATTTATCCATCAGCATTGGAAGCCAAACAATCACCGTAGAATATCATCAAACAATGATAGGAATCATCTAGAGCAATCTCCAACCATTAGATAATCGATCAATAGTCTCGAAATCAATAATGAACTTGTAAATCGACAACTAGTTAGTTGATTGGCAACAATGAAATCGACAACTTCAAAGCAAAGGCCTAGTTTGTACGATTGATGAGACATGGATAAAGCTCGATGGCTGATCGATAGGGCTTGATGCTTCTATGTCTCCAAGGAAAACGTTTTCTTTTTACTAGAAAACTCAAGTTAAAGTTCGGGGAGATGACTTTTGAGATTAAAAGGAAGCTGCTAGTCCTACAGTCTAACAGTGCTGTAGTTATTTCTGACTATATGATCTCCCAATCAATATGTGTTTTATGCAAAAAAAAAATGATAATGGTGTATGAATTTACAGCTGAGATTGTACTGTCCCTAACAGTACTGTTAAAAAATTATTTCCCAGATTAAAAATCAAAAATCATTTTCCTACAGGAATGACTTTTTACTCTATCTCGGTGACTACTCTCTCTCTCTCTCTCTCTCTCTCTCTCTCTCTCTCTCTCTCTCTCTCTCTCTTTATATATATATCCAATCTGAGTGTTGTTCTTATGGGGTGTTTTTCTCGATTTGTTAGTGTTGGTCCTATGAAGATGGCTAGAATGACATTTACGATATTCACAATATTTCGCTCACCAAATGTTTGTGATAAGTTCCCAAAGAAATTAGACTGCAAATCATTGGGATCTTGCTAAAGTAATCACATCACGTGAAAGAGAAAAGGCATCACTAGCAACAGATTCAACAGAACATTATATTTAGATCATTTAATTGCTATAATAAAGTGCTAAAAAAATATATCTTTGTACCTATCTTTTAGAGTTGGATATCCCTCCAAATTAAAGGAATAGCTAGCCTCCAGATAAAAAAGTTAGTACTGTTCTTAGTGTTATGAAATACATGAATGAATATTCATTATATTCATGTATCTATTATGGTACATCTGTATCTTACATTATACGTACATTTTCCTATCCAATGTATGTTCATCTCCCTATCCAACGTATGTATTTATGATAAGTGCATCTGTGTTCTCCTATAAATAGGAGTTTAGTTTTGGTCATTTCTGAAGTTGAAATAAGAGATTTCTCCTCTGGCTTTCTCTACCTAATCTCTCTCTATTATATTCTTGACATACAATATTTTACAACACGTTATCAGCATGAAGATCTGCCAACTGAGTAAATAACTTTTGTAAGGTAAGTATGTTCTCTTTGTTTTCTGAGTAAGTGTTCTCTTTGTTTTTTTTAATCGACTTATACTTCATCATCTTCTATCAATTCTTCATTTGTTTTTCTCTTTTTCTTAGCCTGAAGCCAATTTCAAATCTAAAAGTATTCTTCTGCTCTTGAAGTGACGGTGGATATTTATAAATTTTTCTAATTAATTTAAGGATTCATTATGGTACATAATTATGGCAAATATTGAAAAGCCCAAATTTTGTATCCTGGAAGTGAGTGGAAATAATTATCTGTTCTGGTGCCTTGACATGGAAATGCACCTCTAAGGGCAAGATCTTCCTAATGTAATTACAGAAGACGGAACTTCAAATGCAAAAGATAAAACAAATGCACTGATTTTTATTCGTCGTCATTTGCATAAGAGCTTGCAGACTCAATATTTATCGGTTCGAGACCCTCAAACCCTATGGAAAAGGTTGAAGGCTAGATATGACCATACCAAGATTATCCTCCCTCAAGCACAGTGTGACTGGCAGAATCTCAAACTGCAAGATTTTAAATCAGTGTCCGATTATAACTCCGCTTTATTTGATATTGTTTCTCGGCTTGAGTTATGAGTTGTCTGGCTTGCTGATGCGGAACTATTAGAGAAAATTTTCTCCACCTTCCATGCTTTGTATATTGTATTGCAACAACAATACTGGCAGCGTCAATTTGCCACATACTCTGAATTAATTTTTGTGCTCCTCACTGTTGAGCAAACTACTGAATTGCTGCTAAAAAATCATGATCTTAGACCCGCTGGCTCAAAAGCATTGCTTAAAGCACATACTAAATTTGAAAAAAATATTGGCCATTTTAAGGGCTATAAGCGCAGGCAAGAACATAATCCTTGAAGGGGTGGCAGGAAATTTAACTGCCCTAGGAAATCTAACCTTGACCCAAATCATGACAAAAGGAAGGTGACTAATGAAAGTATTTGCCATCGCTGTGGCATGACTGGGCACTGGTCACGTACTTGTCGTACGCCAAATCACTTTGTTGATCTATACCATGCATCTTCAAAAAATACGGGCAAGCATGGTGAATCTCACGCCTTTGAAATTAATCCTACTTCCATAGCCGTTGTTGATGCCAACAATATTTTTGTTGGTGGGATTCCTCTTGCTCATGAAGTAGCAAATGCATCCTTAGACATCTCCGATTTCTTTGAGGATTTCTAATTGTTTTGAAGAGGTATCAGACTGGTGGATGACAACTTAGCCTTCGAATTTTATAATTCTAACAATTTCTTTTCCAGTTACTTTTCTTTAAATGTATTACCTTTTATTATTCTCTAATATGATTATGTAATGAAATGCTTATAAAGCTTATATAATATTTATTATTTTGAAATTTTATTTGATCCTATAACTAATATGCAAATTTTAAGATACTTGACACCTGAAGTTGTCAATATAAGTGCAAATGAAAAATATCGAGAAAAAGGAAGATGTTTGTTTGCTTGATAGTGCATCGACACATACTATATTTCGTAATAGACACTTTTTCTCAAGTATGACATTGCGTAAGGCACATGTCAATACAATATCAGGTCATATTCAGATTATTGATGGATTCAAAAATGCCACAATTTCTTTTCCAAATGGTACCGTCCTGCATATTGAGGATGTGTTTCTAAGCAGTAGATTAAAAATGAATCTGCTAAGTTTCAAAGATATACGCCATAATGGGTACCATATTGAGACTATTTATGAGCAAAATAAGGAATATATTGGCATTATCTCTTGTAAGATGGGCCTAAAGACCATTCACGAGAAGCTAGAAGCTTCTTCTGTGGGTTTGTATTGTGTCATGATTAAGGCCGTTGAAACATACGCTACCATATCCTGAAAATTGGTAAACCTTGATCAATTTGGACTGTGGCATGATTGTCTTGGTTACCCTGACACTTCAATGATGCGTAGAATAATTCAAGATACAAAATGGCACCTTTTAAATGATACAAAAGTATTGTTGTCCAAAGATTATAATTGTGAAGCTTGTTCATAAGGAAAACTCATTACCAGACCTTCTATATCAAAGGTTAATCTTGAATCCCCTTTATTCTTGCAAAGAGTTCGGGGTGATATTTTTGGACCAATACAACCACCAAGTGGACCGCTTCGATATTTTATGGTATTAGTGGACACATCATGTAGATGGTCTCATGTTTGCTTATTATCTAAGCGCAATGTCGCCTTTGCACGTTTTCTTGCGCAGATTATAAAGATTCGGGCATAATTTCCTGATTATCCAATTAAAAGCATAAGGATGAATAATGCTGGTGAATTTACATCAAAGTGTTTTGATACATATTGTGCTTCACTCGGAATCGAGGTTGAGCACTCAGTCACATATGTTCATACTCAAAATGGATTGGCAGAATCCTTGAATAAACGTATCCAAATCATTGCCCACATTCTATTATTGAGAACGAATCTCAACGATACAGCATGTGGTCATGCGGTTTTGCATACGGCAGCTCTAATTAGATTGCGCCCCACTGCTAGTCTCTTACAATCTCTCCTTCAAATGGTTCTTGCTTATGAACTTGATATTTCACATTTATGCACTTTTGATTGAGCAGTATAGGTGCCTGTAGCACCGCCAAAGAAAACGAAAACGGGTCCCTAATGCCGTTTGGGTATTTATGTTGGGTTTAATTCACCATCCATCATTAGGTTCTTGGAACCAACTACTGGGGATCTTTTTATTGCCAGATTCGCAGATTGTCATTTCGATGAGACAGCGTTCTCGTCAATTGGAATACCTACAACTTCTATTGCTTCAAAGAAGAAACCAGTTAAGGTTATCTCCTAAAATGAACAAAATTTATTTCAATTAGACCCAAGAACTCCTGAGTGTGAAAACGAGGTTCATCGAATAATCCATTTACAAGCTATGGCCAATAGACTTCTTGACACATTTAATGATGTTGTTAAGGTAACAAAGTCTCATATTCCATCTGCAAATGCTCTAGCTAGGATAGATGTTTCGAAGGACATGCTAAAATGGATCAAAATCCTCTGCACTTGAAGCGAAGTAGACCGATAAGATCAAAAGACACTGTCCCTCGAAAACGAAGAGGAAAGAATTAGGAATCTGCTCCAGAAGAGCCTGATGTTATGATTGCTCCCCAAGGACTTATTGTCCCTAAAGAGGAACAAACCCATGAAAAGATCACCAACCTTGGGAATACTGAGAATTTCATTACTTATTGTAATGAGATTTAGGAACAGAATGAAATGATCATTGATAATATTTTCACATTCACAGTTGCTCAAAAACTTATGATGATGATTGTGAACCGCGATCTATTATTGAATGTCGTTAAAGGCAAAATTGGCCTAAGTGGGAGGAAGCTATTAAGGCTGAATTAGCTTCCCTAACTAAACGAGAGGTTTTTGGACCTGTAACTCGAATCCCCGATAACGTAAAGCCCATTGGATATAAATGGGTATTTGTCCGGAAACGAAATGAGAAAAACAATATTGTCAGGTATAAAGCTCGACTCGTTGCCTAAGGATTCTCCCAAGGGATTGATTATGATGGGAATATTCACCTGTGATAGATATGATTACATTTCGTTTTCTAATTAGCCTAGTAGTCTCTGAAATATTGAAAATACGTTTTATGGACGTTGTGACCTATGTTACACGGACACGTGTCGAACACGACACACGTTCGACACACAGGGACACATTCAGCATGTTCGGATACTGCAAGCTTTGTACTTTCAGATAAATATCTGGCCCAAGGACCATGGGCCTACACATAACCTATCAGCCCAGCCAGTTTATTGCATTGCTTCACGTGTTGAGGCCCCCTTTATAAGGAGTTACCCCTTCCTTTTGCTATTTGTTCACCGATGTAGGGCGTGGATGCGCATGGATGCCTTGTGTTGTTGGAAATCAGTACACTGAATGCCGAATTATTGTTGCATGGGTAGGATACTACTTGCATAAAATGATGTAAATGAAGTTTCCAATGGGTAGAATACTCTCGGTCGGTTGTGCACCTTAGGATTAATTATTATGTAATTCATTTTAGGACTCTTTTTATTATTTATTTATTTGTCCAGTCATAAAAATTATAATTTAACATGTATATATAAAATTATATATTTAATATACGACGTTTCCCAGCGTGTCGAAATTCTCTATTTTTGAGAAATCAGATATTGTCGTGTCGTGTCGTGTCACGTGTCCGTATAACATAGGTTGTGAAGCATATCTATAAGGCTCATTAGACTCTGATATTTATATGAAAAATCCCGAGAGATTCAAAATGTCTTATGCATGCACTCCCCGCAACTTATTCTCAATAAAGTTGCAAAGATTTTTGTACGTGTTAAAATAATCTGGCCGCATGGAAGGGTACAAGAATGATCCTATCTGCCCATGCGTGTGTATTAAAAAATTAGAAACCAGATTTGTTATTGTAGCAGTTTATGTCGACGATATGAATTTAATTGAAACTCCAGAAGAGTAGCTAAAACTACTGAGTATTTGAAAAGAGTTTGAAGTTAAAGATTTGGGTAAAACCAAATTTTGTCTTTATCTAGAGCTTGAGCATAAAGCAAATAGAATAATTGTCCATCAATCAGCATATTTTGAAAGATTACTTAAACGTTTTAACATGGACAAGGCTTACCTATTGAGCAGCCCTATGGTTGTAAGGTCTCTAAGGGTGTGTATGAGAACGTTTCTGTTCCTGAGCGCTGTTTTTGAACAGAAATATTTTTTTGTGTTTCTGTTCCCGGCTACGATTTTTGAGAATAGAAACGCGTTTGGGAAGTTAAAAAAAATAAACAATTTTTTTCGCCGCCGCCGTTAACCGGAGGCGGCGGCGACCGCTGGAGGGCGGCGGAGGCGGCGACCGCTGGAGGGCGGTGGCTGCCGGCAACGGTGGCCGGTGGGTGCTGGCCGCGACGGCGACGGTGGGTGATGTTTCCAAAAGTGTTCCAAAACCCAAAAACAATTTTTTTTGTTTCTTTTTGGACATTCCACAGATGTTTTTAGGGATTTGCCAAAAGTAATAACCATGGATTACGCTCCTTCCAATGGTATGTTTTCTTTTGAAAAACATTGATAAAGAACTTTTCACACGAAGCTAAGGCTTTGTAAAAGTCATTATCTTCGTTAATCACAAGAAAGCATAAAATTGAAAGGATTTATGCTTTACTTCCCTTGCTAACATAGTTCTGTAATTTAAAACAGGTAATTTTCGAAAGCGAAATCCAAATACTTGCGTGAAGACTCAGTTACAAGTTAAGATGGACCAGGATGGCACGGAGAAGCGCCTGACCACCCTGGAGAGTCAGATGGCGCAGGTGTTTGCAATGATGAAGGCGCTCATCCTCACCACACAAGAGGCATCCCCGACGGCCTTAAATCCTAGCCTGACTGTCCGACCAGGTTCATCTAATATATCGGATATTGATTGGACCATAGGAGCGGGAGTCTTCTTCGAAAGCAAGCCTATGATGGCCAACCTAGAAAAGCAGTACAATGAAAAATCTGGTGCTATTGAGGAAAATGATGTGACTAGAGAAAGTTTGTTCGTCACGTACCTGATTCGGGAAAATGACTCTAGTCACCAGAGGAACATTGAAAGTCTCGCAAACCCAATCAATGTTGAGACCCGTCCATGCGACACCTCTTCTACATGCCCAAAAAGGAAGATGCCTGAGGTTCCCCAAAGGCCGGAACTCGCCAAGAGATATGATGGTATCGGCTGCCCAAAAACTCACATCCATCACTACTTGGAAGCAATGACCGATTACGACCAATACGATTCACTGCTTGTTCAGAATTTTCAGCATAGCTTGATCAGCCCCGCGCTAGAGTGGTCTACAGCGATTGACGTCAAGGGCATCCGAGAATGGGCCAATCTCGCTAATCAATTTCTCCATCAATACGACATCAACAAGAAGGCTACCCCTACCAGAATAGATCTGGTGCATATGAAGCAAAGGAGGAATGAAAGCTTTAGATCATTCGCACAAAGGTGGAGAGCGAAAGCGGCCCAAGTCCAACCTCCGCTGGATGAGGATGAGTTAATAGAGTACTGTCTGGAAGCTCTCCCTTATAAGTCCCACAATCAATTGCGTACATCTCGTTACCAATCATTCTCACATTTTGTGAATGCGGGTGAAAGGATGGAATGGGCTAAGCGCGATAACATAGTCAAAAACAAAGAAAGTTGTGGAGAGTCTTCTCAAACAAGTAAAGAACCGTTTAAGGAAACGAAGACCGCCCACCAAGGAATGATAGTCGCGAGTCAGGCTTCCGAACACAAGCCGAGACATTAGTCACATGATTTCATTCCTTACTAGGGACAACCAGCACCCAAGATAGAGAAATCTGGCCAGTCGAGTAGGAGAGGTCCCCCATCTTTTACACCACTCCCACTTCCTATGTCAGAACAGCTCCATAGGCTTTTGGATGAAAGGTTGATAGCCAAAAAACCACCAAGGGCAAAATCGCCAAGGTTCCCGGGGTTTGCCATGAACCGAACCTGTGCATACCATATGGATGAGAAGGGACATAATGTAGACAATTGTCGAGCACTACAGTATGATGTGCAAGCTCTCATCGACAACAACCTGCTGGTGTTCGATAGGACAGGACCCAACGTCCAACAAAGCTTTTTGCCGGATCACGAAGTCAGTGATGTATCCGAGGATAGACCGGAGGGCGATCTAAGGCTCATCACCAACGTACCTGAATTACATGAGATACCAGCTTTATCTTCTCAATGCCCAGAGGAGGGTACCATCTCGAAGGAGCAAAGGAAACCATGCTTGGCCAAGACGGCTAGTATGGGCATCATTGGTAGGGTCGAAGACCCCACTTTTACAGCATCCTTCGCGAAATTTAACTTAACCTCCGAAGAATATGTGATAAAGACTATGAGAGGAGAGTCATGGGAGAGCCATTCTGAATATTCATGGAACGTTAAAGATACTTAAGGGATCGAAGAATTAGAAGAGTATGAGGAGCGTCTGGAAGAAGCACCCCGAGGGGATGGAAAGTGCATGTGGGACGCCACCAAAGGAAGCGAGATACCGTTTAGAAGGCATCATCCAATATGTGAGGGTAACAAGACAGTCGTACCAAACTCGCTAAAGCAAGAGGGCATGTCAGGACTAACTCTTATTCGGGGTAATGCCTTTTACGGAACACCGAGAGTTTGCAAGCCCAAGAAGAAATCGCCAAGGCAGTTCGCACTACTTCCCATGCCACTATCAAAATTGCTCCCAATGCTTTTGGAAAATGAGATGGTGACCAAGGAGGTATCGAGGTATAATCCCCCCATGTTCAAATGATATAATGAAGCCAAGTCGTGCGCCTACCATGCAGGGGAGAAAGGGCACAACGCAGACAACTGTATTCGACTGAAAATTAAGGTCTAGAACCTTATTGACAACAACATTTTGGATCTCGAGGGGGTGAAGGAGAACAGGCAGTAGGACCCGTCATCGGATTGCCAAGAGGTGGACAGGGTGTATGTGGATAATCATATCGAAGACTGTGCCAGCCTAGCTGATCGGCCGAACGATGACGGCAGACTACATGGATAAGAGAGTCACTTCCTCCTATCCATCATCACTCTTTAGTCTATTTGCATTTTAGTTCATCTATAATTTCAAGTACAATTTCTTAAAAAAAACAACAAAAAACAACAAAAGCAAAAAGAAACAAAAAAAGAATCAATCAAAAAAATGGGAACGTGTGGGAGCACAAATCGGTCAATGACGACAAAAAAAAACTCAAAAAAAGAGACGAAAAATTCCCGAGACCTGATTTCCCACATGTCTCCGAGCTTTCAAAATCTTTTGGGGATGCATGGATGTCCGATGATAGGAGGACTAGCCTCCATTCCCCACCTTCTGATCAAATCTTTCAAAATATTTTCCTAAGAAAAATTCATCATGCAGGGACTCTCTTTGCTATACTCAGGCTAACCATCTTCATGGCATCTTAGGCATATCGCCCCAAGCATATGTAGCGAGTCGCTTAGAGATATTCACATACACCCCATGTATACATGCGTATGTTCATTTCCTCCCTCTTGTAGGGAATCCTCAAGAAGAACAGTCAACCAGAGTGATGCTTCAAGAAGATTGAAAATAGTTGACAACTCAAGTCACTAGGATGGATATTTGAAGACAGACAAAGAAGTCGGCTTCTTACCAAGAGAGCATGTTGGGGCAAACCCGCCAAGGCCATTATGACAAGTAGCAAGATATGATGCTACCCCTGAATTGAAAAAAAAATTGCAAAAGTTGCGAAACAGATTAATTTAGTCAGCTGAGGCAAATTCCACCTGACTGAGGTGAAGGCCACCGGACCGGGGCAACCAGATCAAGAGTAAGGCGGTATCGTTCCAATTCATTTTTAATACGGAACGCATGCTAACTCTTCATGTCTTATCATGATAGGAACTCGCCCTCACGGAGAACAAGTAAATATCCCTTTTCTCCCAAATCGAAAGACTCCAAAGAAGCTTCGAATCTTTGACAAATCCCGTCTGATCGAGTGGATCACATATCCTCAGACTCTATGCGACTACATCCAGATTGGAAGACATAATCGAAAGTGAAGTGGTATCGTTTCAATTTTCTTCAAATTCGAGAACGTATACTAATACATCTCTTTTGCATCTCCAAGGACCCCCTACCACGACGGGCAGGTAAGTATCTCTTTCCTTATCTCTTATAGCTTAAAATTTTTGGAACCACTTCTTTCGACTTTGAAAGGTCTTTGAGCCATTGAAATTTCGAAGAGTCTAGAGATACTCAATAATTCCATGTGTAAAAAAAATTATGTGTGAAATTTTTGAAATCCTTTCATCTGCATTCACATTTAAAAGCTTTTGGAGTCATCCAACACATGCATTGGAACATGCATCTTGCATCAAGGATCCCAAAAAGAGACGTTTTGGATAAAAAGAAATGGATTTTCAAAATAGAATGTTTAAAACTATCAAAAGGAGTATCTCAGACGATGAGAGGCAACCCATGTCCAAACACGTCCCTACAAACACTTGAGTGATGAGTGAAGTAAGAATTAGAATAGGAACCGTGTCCGTGGATGTAGAGATCATTCGCAGTGGTTACCTAGATTGAAAAGACGAATGGCATTCTTTTCTCTATCCCAAACACTGTAGGTTATCCATTGTTAACCAATTTGAGCGGATGCTTCAATTCTATAACCCTATCAAGAACCACCCAACAACGGGGCCAATCAGAAGGAATTCCAGCGGCGGTATGAGGTAAATGGTTAGAAATCTTCTTGCTCGAACCATCAATCTTCGAGTGTTTCTTTACATTTAAACTCGTACTGTGATTCAAGTGCTTTAAGACGACGAAAAGCGGTCGCTTCTCTATCCTACACACTCTCATCCTTTGTGCAGCCCCATTGAGCCTGCATATCCGTTTCATAAACCCCGTTGGTGATCATTGCCCATTCTAAGATGAAGACGACGCCACCTCAAATCGAGAGAACTTAAAAGAACTAGGTATATAGAAAAGTCCTAAATTAATTCTTCAATGTGCTAAGATTTTATTTGCATGTGTGTCTAGCATAATCTAAAAAAAAAAATCTTGTCCAAAAAAGAGAAGAAAAGAAAAGGCGGGATTTAAAAAAAAAAAAGAGCAAGAGCCAATCCCGGGCATCAAAAAGCAAAGTGCCTGGTAAAAGCAAGGCCAATGCCCGTTTAAATTCTTGTGCATTTATAAATCATGTTTCCATTTTGTAAATATCCAAAGGAATCCATAATATCTAAATGTTAATCCCCGTGGAATCTGCTTGTAAAAGAAAATGCCCACGGGAATCAAATCATAAAAGTTATCCCCAGCCGGAGCGCGTTCAAGTGGCGACGACACAATCCTTGAACAACGATGGTGCTTTCTGAAGATCAATCCAAGGGTCAAGATCGGTGGTAAATTTGCAATGATCACCAACGTTAGATCCTCCTCATATATTCTGAGAAAAAAAAAACCCTTTTCAGTCCCCAATCCTCACCTACGTTACAATCCTTGAAAGTCTTTTCCGACTAAGGCACTTGAGTTAACGTAGAGTTGAAATGATTTAAAGCATCGCTCGAAGAGGTATGAGCAATACTATTTCTCTCTCATTTTTGTAGGGTTCTTGACTTGTAAACCCGAAGCGGATGATGAATATTTTCAATTCATTGGCCTCGACTCAACAATGAGTCCCCTTTGAAAACCGTTGACCAAGCCCAATATTACGGTCCCTTAAAAGTCCCTTTCCGATCAATCAAATGGTATACACTGCGAATAGTTCCAAAACCCTGAGCATAGGTTCGAGAGAGAATTTGAGTGTTTCTAAAAAAATGAATGAAGAGAAATCCTTCTGAAAAATGGTGAGGAGCCCTCTTTGATGAATGTATTCCAACTGACGTTTTAGCCAAACTCTTTTGACGATCTCAGATCATTTGATTCGAAATCCTCCCTAAAAGGAGCTTTGATCGTCACATCATGTTGCAAGATGTTTGGATAACCTCCTACATCATTAGCATACCTAAATGAAATTTTTGTCCAAATAAAATTTTTGACAACATTAAAACCAGATTCATGTTAAGCTTCAGGACTTAAAAAAAAATCATCAGAAAAAAAAAAAGACAAGAGAAAATCTTCCTGACGCGAGAACCCTCGTCATGGAAATTCTTTTCAAAACAAGAGAAAATCCTCGCTGACATCAAGGTCATCGTCATGGGAAAACCCTTTCAAAATCAGACAAAAACCCCATCTGACGTTGAAAATCATCGTCATGAGAGAGTCCTTTTCAAAACAAGAGAAAATCTTCCTGACGTGGAGAACCCTCGTCATGGAAATCCTTTTCAAAATAAGAGAAAATCTCTGCTGACATCAAGAGTCATCATCATGGGAAAATCCCTTCAAAATCAGACAAAAAACCCCATCTGACACTGAAAACCATCGTCATGGGAGAACCCTTTTCAAAACAAGATAATTTTGCTAACGTAGAGAACCTTCTTCATGGAAATCCTTTTCAAAACAAGAGAAAATCCCCGCTGACGTCAAGAGTCATCGTCATGGAAAAACCCTTTCAAAATCAAATACAAAACCCTATCTGACGTTGAAAATCATCGTCATGGGAGACCCCTTTTAAAAGCAAGAGAAAATTTTCCTGACATGGATAACCCTCGTCATGAAAATTCTTTTCAAAACAAGAGAAATTTTTCCTGACGTGGAGAACCCTCGCCATGGAAATCCTTTTCAAAACAAGAGAAAATCCCCACGTCAACAGCCATCGTCATGGGAAAATCCCTTTCAAAATCAGACAAAAAACTCCATCTGACGTTGAAAACCGTCGTCATGGGAGAACCATTTTCAAAACAAGAGAATTTTCCTGACGTGGAGAACCCTCGTCATGGAAATCCCCTTTCAAAATAAGAAAAAAAATCTCTCTGCTTGTCAAGGAAATCCCTTTTCAAAACAAGAAAAAATCCCTCTGCTTATCACGGGAAAACCCCCTTCAAAATCAGAACAAGAAAACCCCCTCTGACGTGGAGAACCCTCGTCATGAGAACCCTTTTCAAAACAAGAGAAAATCCCCTTTGGCGTGGAGAACCCTCGTCATGGGAATCTTTTTCAAACACAAAGAAAAACCCTTTTCAAAACAAGAGAAAATCCCATTTGATGTGAAGAACCCTAGTCCTGGGAGCCCTTTTTGAGCAAAACACAAGAAATTTCCTCTGGCCCCGCTAGTCAGCGCCATGGGAACCTCTTTTGAACAAAGCACAAGAAATCCCCTCTGGCCCCGCTAGTCAGCGCCATGGGCACCCCTCTCCAGCAAAAATCCCCTCTAACCCCGCTAGTCAACGTCATGGGATCCCCTAAAATAAATAGATGCCTAGAAGCCGACCCAAGACTGAAGCCCAAAAAGCTCGCTTGCCATTTCGAAAGCACGATAACTTTGATAAATCTTTCTGTGAGTGTTTACAGGACAGTAGCCGCGGAAAAGATTTTCGAAGACCCTGGTATAGCGAATCAGAAGCTATGAAGGGAGGAATAAAAACCTAGTATAGTGAGTCAGAAGCTACGAAGGTAAAACAAAAAAACAAAAAAGAGGAAGTCGAGCCCACGATTTCAACACCCCAAGAGCAGAACAACTAACCCTCAGATTCCACAAGCACAGCATCCGACAGGTAAGCTTCAGGTAAACTTCTCCTCTCCGGCCCACGTTCAAGTTGTCAAAGCAAACCGGAGATTAATTTGAGCTTTCATCGATGGGTTTCTCAGAGTCTGATGTCATGGCACTTTCCTGTCCCGATCAAGTCGGTTAAGACTCAGGTGTCATTTTGTTTTTGAGAGCAACCTCTGACGAGCTCACTCTCAAAAAGGGGCAGCTGTTGACACATGATTTTTAATCATTTTTATTCTGATTTTATTTTTAAAATTAATTACAAAATAGCAAAAAAAAAGTCATAAAATTGCAAAATTAATTTTGGAAGCCTTAGCCTAGCCTTAGAAACCAATTTTGAACAAAAAATATTTTTCATAATTTGTAACATTTTTTCGAATTTATTTAATTATAAAAATACCCAAAAAGTCAAAAAAATACCGTTCATCGTCAGAAAAATGCACAAAAATAGTCAATAATTTTATTTTAATTCCCTCTTCAAGTTGGTCGTATTAAATCTCAAAAATTTGACTTGGGCCACTATGTTCCTTCACAAGCATACATCCGAATCGAGCATAAAAATTTCTCTTTGGGTCTTTTAATTTTCAATTTCCACTCCCAATAAGCCATGACATTTTGACCAAGAACCTTGAAGTGTTATTGGGTCAATTAGGCCTTCAATTTGATCAATTTTTACAAAAAGGACTTAAATGCATAATTTTCTTTGCGATTTAGTCCTTAGTTTCGCGAATCTTAAAATTAAATCATTCTTAGGGACACTCATGAAAATTAAACACCTCTACCCCATATTTTTCATCGTCCCGAACTCATTGGTGGCCTCAATTTGAACTGATTTGATCATTTGAGCCTCCGATTTGGCGAAAATCATTTTCGGATCCTAGGCACAATTTGGGGTTTTCATTAAATTCCAACTCAATTGCTCACACAAATACTCATTTTAGATTGAAAACATGCCAATGAGTCCAGTTTTAGCATCAATTTTATGAAAAAGGGTCAATTGGAGGCTCAATTAGGCGAAAATTAAGGACTGGGCCGGTCGGGTAGGACCCGACCCGACTCGACCGAACCGGGTCTGCAACTAGGGGACAGTCCCTATTCCTCTTCATGTACAGAAGACACAAAAATAGAGAGCAAGGGGCAGAGCAACGTAGGGCGACCGAGATCGAGGTTGGCAGACCAACTTTTTCAAAGAGAGAGGAATGTGTGATCGTCCTCTCGGATCTCGGACGGCTTCAACATATAAGGGTCGCAGAGAGAGAGAGAGAGAGAGAGAGAGAGAGAGAGAGAGAGAGAGAGAGAGAGAGAGAGAGAGAGAGAGAGAGAGAGAGAGAGAGAGAGAGAGAGAGAGAGAGAGAGAGAGGGGGGATTTTTTGGTTCTTGATTTTGAAAAAAAAAACAGGGAGAGAGAGATAGATCCGAGCGAAACAAAGAGAGCTGAGGGGGAAAAAACGAGTGGTCGGACATCCCTCAAGTTTCAAAAAACTCGAAGCATCGTCGCCGAAGCCCCGAGCCGTCGGTGACCCTCGGCCAAGGTCGGTTTCCTCCCCTGTTTTATTTTAACTACTGTAAGTTTGGCTCGGTTCGATTTTTGGTCGAACCGAGCTAAACCGAACACATACCGACGCTATTTGGAGTCTCTCTAGTGATGCCTGAATATCATCTTGCTTCGGTTCGCCTCGTGTTGCCCTTGGCCCCCGCTTGAATGTATGTTTTTTTACACGCACGTAACTTGTTCGATAAAATGCCTGAATGAACGCTTCGATTTGTGGCTCTCGGTCGTGATGTTCCCGGCCCCATTTCGTGTGAATCTAACCTTAAGGTCTCTCTAGAACCGACTCTAAGCTCCTCTTGACCTTTATTTTGCATTGAAACGCGACAAAAAATCGGGCTTGGGGCTTTGCCGGCCATGGTTCAGGGTGAGAGCTCGACAGAGTGGTTCGTGCGGTCGTCGGCCCTAACTGGCCTCAGGTAAGCCTCTAAACATTCATTAGGTGCTGTGTGAACGACCGAAACCGAGTTTTGGTCGTGAAAAATTTTCTGCAAAAATCTTCGCCGGAGCCGATTCTGTGGGGGTTCAGTTCGCCGGTTCCCGGCGTGTTCTTGGCCACGAATCTGATATATGTTAATGTGGGGAGTAAGGGGAGTTGAATGGTGAAAAAAACGAGCGAAAAATACGAAGTTTTGGTTTCGATTTCGTTTTTCCGGCGACATTTCTAGCGACCTCACCGGAATTTTCACTGTTCCGGCGAGGCGCCGGTCGTCTTCTTCGGCGAGGGAAGACCTAGTCAGCGGGTCAAAAGCTGACGTGGCATGTCACGTAGGCAGCCATGTCAACTTTGTGGGACCGGCTAAAAAAATCCAAAAACCCTAGATCGGACAGCCGTGGGTGTGCCACGTGTCGCGATCTGGTATTTTCAAAATTAAATAAATGATTTTATATTAATAAATGAATTGTCAGAAATAAGAAATTAAAATTAATCCGACGGCTAGGGTAGTGCCACGTGGCAAGGTGGGAATCGTCCGATTGGTTTTAATTTTTAGAAATTCGGGTAAATCAGAAAATAATTAAAAAATAGAAAAACTTGTTGAAAAATCCGAAATGGCGTCGTTTTTAGACCTATTTCCGACTCGTATGGTCGGGCCGGGCGCCCGAGAGGCGCGGACCGGGTTTAACCCGATTCGAAAAATGTTTTTAATAAAAAAAATCGAAAAGAATTTATAAAATTCGAAAATTTAATTAAAAACAGGAAAATCATTAAAAAAAGAAAATTCATAAAAAATTCTGAAAATTTTTGAAATTCCAAAAAAAAATCAGAAAATAGGAAATGGCCACAATCAACTGGCCATGACCTATTTTGGGTCTTTTGAGCCCCAATCCTTCCAAAATGACTATTTTGCCCTTTAGCCAAATCGTCTCCCAAAAATTGAAGAAATTTAGAAAAATTTCAGAAAATAAGAAATAGCCACAATCAACTGGCCATGACTTATTTTGGGTCTTTCGAACCACAATCCTTCAAAAATGATGATTTTTCCTTTTAGGCAATTCGCCTCCCAAAAATTGAAAAAATCCAGAAAAAATCCAGAAAAAATCCAGGAAATAGGAAATGGCCACAATCAAATGGCAATGACCTATTTTGGGTCTTTTGAGCTCCAATCCTTCCAAAATGACGATTTTTCCCTTTAGCCAAATCGTCTCCCAAAAATGGAAGAAATTTAGAAAAATTTCAGAAAATAAGAAACGGCCACAATCAACTGGCTATGACTTATTTTGGGTCTTTCGAACCCCAATCCTTCAAAAATGATGATTTTGCCCTTTCGGCAAATCGTCTCCCAAAAATTGAAAAAATCCAGAAAAATTCCAGGAAATAGGAAATGGCCACAATCAATTGGCCATGACCTATTCTGGGTCTTTCGAACCTCAATCCTTCCAAAATGACAATTTTTCCCTTTAGGCAAATCTTCTCCCAAAAATTGATGTAAAATCCAAAAAAAAATCCAAAAAATGAGAAATGACCATAGCCAACTGGCCAAGACCTATTTTTGGTCTTTCGAATCCCGATCTTTTCAAAAATAACGATTTTACCTTTTAGGCAAATAGTTTCTCAAGAAATCCCGAAAAATTCAAGAAATTTCTCAAAAATAGGAAATGGCCACGATCAACTAGCCATGACCTATTTTGTTTAATTCAACACTTGAACCTTCCAAAAACGACGATTTTGCTCTCCAAATCTTTCTATTTTACCCCTAGTCCTAAATCACACCTTCCCCAAACCCTTATGGCTATACTAAGAGGCCCTTGATTTGAATTGATGTGCATTGACATGGTTCATTTATACATTTGGTTGCACTTTCATCATATTGATTGTGATTTGATAGGACCAGTCTTCCCATTTGCATGAAACCCCTGAATTAGACTTACCTCACCCCAAAATTGCGTCTGCATGAAATCTTAATCAGAAAAATCACTCGTGTTAGGTACCGAAAGGGCGTTGGTAATGACACCAACGTAATCAAGTCCCCGAACCCAAAATCTCTAGTTCCGCAGAACTGCTCGATCTCTCCCAATCGATTAGTGAGGTTTTCGGTCCACCTTCCTAGAAGGACTGGTGGCGACTCCAAATGCATGCACACATAGCACATGCCACCACGACCACACCAAGGTCGAAAGCGATCGACTCCCATCGTCGAAAAATCCACGAAAAATTAATTCTCGTCGCGATTTGGTATGGGCCTGGGAGGGCCCGCGAACCACATTGCAGAGTGGGGGCCCGATCGACAATCCATTAGCCCGTCGTTCGAAAGAAAAAAAATGGGTCGCGCACTCATGCCACTGCTTCGGTGCTTGCTTAAGTCCGTAAAGAGATTTGACTAATTTACATACTTTCCTCTCATTTCCAGGAAGAACAAAACCCTCTGGTTGTTCCATGTAAATTTCTCCTTAAATCTCTATTTAAGAACGCAGTCTTGACATCCATTTGATGAACGCAAAGATCATAAATGGATGCTAAAGCAAAAAGAATTCGAATAGATATTATACGTGCTACAGGAGCATAAGTATCAAAATAATATATTCCTTCTTTTTGTCTATAACCCTTGGCCACTAGTCTTGCTTTAAAAACTTGGATGGAACCATCAGAATTGTATTTTCTCCTGAAAACCCATTTGCACCCAATAGGTTTAGATCCTTTAGGTAAGTCTATTAATACCCAAGTATTATTGGACATAATTGAGTCCATTTCGTCATCTATTGCCTCTTTCCAAAAGGAAGCATCTCTAGAAGACATAGCATCACTAAAACTTTTAGGATCGTCTTCTATACTTAATACTAATGGGTATTTACTTACCACGTTATTATCTCTGTCTCTTTCAACAAGAAAAACATGAGTAATAAAGTCGGGACCAAAATCTTTCACCTTTCTTGCTCTAGTGCTTCTCCTAATTTCAGTCATGTCTTTAGAATTATTTATTATTTTCTCATGAGAATCTACGTGTGTTTCTATGGATTCTGAATTATTCATATCTCGCGTTTGAGCATTATTCTCAATAATTTCAGAATCCGTAGAACATTTATTCTCAAAGAATTCAACATCTCTTGATTCTACAACAACATTTGACTCTAAATCAAGAAGCCTATAAGCTTTACTGTTCTCAGCATATCCAATAAAGGCACTTTTGATGGCTGTAGGACCAAGTTTCGTCCTTTTAGGGTCGGGAACTCTGTAGTATGCCAAACACCCCCACACTTTAAGATATGATAGGTTTGGTTTTCTACCTTTCCACAATTCATAAGGATTAATATTATTTTTCTTGAATTGTATTCTGTTATGAATATAACATGCAGTAAGCAATGCTTCACCCCATAAATTAATTGGTAACTTTGAATTAGAAAGCATACAATTATTCATTTCTCCAAAAGATCGACTTTTCCTTTCAGTCAAACCATTTTGATGTGGAGTGTATGGTGCTGAAGTTTGATTAATAATACCATGTTCTTCACAAAAAGCTGAAAAATCATTTAGGAAATATTCTCCGCCTCTATCTGAGCGTAGAACTTTAATTTTCCTTTCTAATTGATTTTTCACTTCAGCCTTATATTTCTTAAACATAGTAAACGCCTCATCCTTTTATCTTAGGAGATAGACATATAAATATCTACTGCCGTCATCCACAAATGTTATAATATACCTTTTTCCACCACATGTTAACATGCCGTTGAATTCGCATATGTCACTATGGACCAAATCCAATAAATTCGAATTTCTTTTAACAGTAGGAAATGATTTCTTTGTTAATTTGGACTTAGCACAGATTTCACATTTATCAAATTCGCCAATAAAGTTTATCAAGTCTAACTTTTCCATATTATGTAAATAACGAAAATTTAAATGTGCTAATCTATTATGCCATAAATGAGGAGAATCGACAATATAAGCAGAAGAGATTATATTATTATTAATACTCAGTTGATACATGCCTTCATTAGAGTAACCCTTTCCCACACACAGCCCATTCTTCGACAGGATAACCTTGTCGGACTCAAACAATACCCGAAAACCCGTTTTACAAAGCAAATCAACAGAAATCATATCTCTCTTGATTTCGGGTACAAACAATACATTAAAAAGGTAAACCTTCTTTCCAGAAGTAAAGTCTAAAGTAACTGTGCCTTTTCCAGCAACCTTTGCAAGAACTTTATTTGCCATCTCGACCTCTTGAAGATGCACTTCAACAGTCTCTTTGAAGTGCCTGAACATTGATCGATCCTTGCATATATGCACAGTTGCACCAGAATCTATCCACCAAGAAGATTCGACATAAGCAGAATTAACCTCAGAAATCATGGCCACAGAATCCTGAACTTTATCAGAAATATTTAAGTTCGAAAACTTGGTTGAAACCATGGTCGCGTAGTTCTTTTCAACCATATTTGCATCTGCCTTGACTGTTGAAGTGTTCTTGTCCTTGAATGTGTTCTTGCGGTGCAAGCACTCCTTTGCATAGTGACCCTCCTTGCCACAAACAAAGCAACAACCATTTTTCTTCTTCTGTGGCTTCTTAAAATTCCGCCCTCTCTTGCGTTTCAAGTTTTGGTGGGCTTTGGATTGAAATCCATTTCCCTCCACAAAATTCACTTTGGTATCATATAAAACAGATTTATCACGTAAGTGTGACTCTTCCTCAATGCGAAGATGTTTCTGAATTTGTTCCAAAGTAATATCCTCATATTTATGCAGCATCCTTTTTCTATAATCTTTCCAACTCGGAGGCAATTTTGCTATAATTGCTTCAACTTGAAAAGATTCAGGGATATCTATCTTGAGAGCATGAATTTTATTGACCAGTACTTGCAATTCGTGGACTTGCTCCAACAAAGGTTTAGAATCAACGAACTTGAAGTCAAAATACTTAACGATCAGATATTTGTCTGTACCTTGCTCCTCCACTTTATACTTGAAGTCGAGCGCATTCTATATTTCTCTAGTAGATTTCATCTCAGTGAACAAGTCATAGAGACAATCGGATAACGTGTTGAGTATGTGGCCTCGACAAAGCAATTCGTCCTCTTCACGTTTCGTCCTCTCCTTATTGACCCTCTCAACATTTTTTGCACTAGGCTCTCCTCCTGCAGTGGTAGGCATCGGATCCTCTATAGGCATCAAATTGGGGTCGAGGCTATAGGAAATCTTCAAGGCAATGAGGAGAAACATTATCTTGTCTCTCCATCGAACGAAGTTGTTGCCATCGAACCGGTCCAGTTTCACCATATCCAGGTTCATAACCTTGATTGATTCTGACTCCATTGTTGAACGAATAATTCCTTAAAATTGTTGAAAAAATATGGTCGGATTGGATGAACAAAGGAATCAGACTCTGAGGCGTGATATAACTCTCTTTAAGGAATTATTTACCCTTCAACGTTGCTAATGGTTGCCGGCAAAGATATACAACAGAGTCTCAAGCAAGATTATTAGATAGCAATTCTAATACCTCTTCAAGAACTCTCTGGGACACAATCAGAAATGAAGGCTATATCTCTCGAGTTTTGAAAGAAAATTGAAAGTGAGGAAGAAGTATTAAAATGAACAGAACACTTGAATATATAATGAGAAATGAACACACCTTTTCGCGTCTGAAAAGTGTTAATTCTCATGCAACTCTTCGTGTTAAAAATATTTTATTTAAACACACCTTTTCAAAATTTTTCGAAAACAATCTTCTGTACGAAAAATTGCAACTCTTCGTGTTTAATAACGAATAGTTCAGACATATCTCTTCATGTTTGAAATTGTACATCCAATTACACATTTTCATGTCTTAATCGGTAGTTATTACCGAACAGACACAAGCACTCCAAAGGTCACAAGAGTGTTAGTTTGGCAGTTATGTCTGAACAGACATAAACCTTCCAAAAGATGTAATAGTGTTTTATATCCATGAACAGTCGCACTGTTCCAACGAGCCACGAAATTCATTTATAAAAGAAATTATTTCGAAATAAAAATAATTGCGTCTATAATAGAGTCAAAATCGCGCAATCGCACGCGCACCCGTACGCGGGTATAGTGGGGTGTAGCCCACTTGCCCATTTCTTTCTTTGAAAGACAATATTAGCCTTCTAACTAATAAAGTGAATTGCTCTCTACCTTTTATTTTATGTGGGATGTAAAAAAGGCAATATCTTGTTTGTTTTAGAAACAAACTTCAACAATTTCAAGCAAAAATTAGTCAGATGGATTACATAGGCACAAATGTAAAGGGTTTAGAATTAAATTTGTCCAAATGAATTATTTAGGACTGAACTAGCATCAATACAATATGTTCATGACTTTTTTGGTAGTTTTTCCCAAGATTACCGACCATCAAAATCGGGACAAAAGGCAGGAGAGTCATCTCATTCCATTCCATTTCATTCTGGCCTGCCACCGAAACACGTCCAAAGAAAAGAGTGCTAAACCTAATTTACTTCGACGGATCCATATGGGCTTTACCAAAAATAGGTACGCATAAGTGACATTCAGTGATGAAATACGGTTTAAGCAAAAATTAAATGTTGATATTCGTCAAGAACAAGTAGTTGCTCTTGGTGGGACACGAGCTATTTGTACTTATGTCTCCTCCATGATAATTTTCAAAAGTTTTTACTCGTCGCTTATGTAATATTAGAGATGTCAAATGGGTGAGTCAGATAGAATATGGTCCGACTCATATTAACCCATTTAAATTTTTTGACCCATTTTCATGCTATACAAATCTAGTGACTCGTACCCAACTCGACGTATATTGTTAAAACACTTTAATATTAAAATTCAGTTTAAAGAAAATTATTTATTATATATTTTTAAATATATGTGTGTGCGCGTGTATTGCTATTTTTTTTGTAATTTTCTTAGCTAAGCCATTTATGACCTATTTAAAACTCATGTAAGAGTCATTAAATTTCTAAGTAACCCATTTATGGCCTGCTTTTAAAATTTGAGGAACTCATTTATAACCCACCACCATGAAATATGAATTAAATATGGGTTCTAGACCCATTTTACCACCTCTAGGTAATATCAACTCCAAGATCGTATACGTGGAAAATCTCGACGTCAGTGTGGGGGTGGAAACCCAAAAAATATATATATATATGTTATGCAAATAAAATCTACAAATTTGTTGAAATCTTACAGGGACACTCAACAATTTAGTTGCTCTCACTAAAAACACAAAACTGACGAAGTTGCTCTTAAAAGACGCACACCTCTCTAATTCTCTCGCTATCCTACCATTATCTTTGATAGAATTTAATATAGTACCGACAATTGTCTAAAAAGTCATGTATGACGGCCAATTCACTTCTAAAACTTCATTTGTGCTAATTTAGTTCTAAACCTTTTGAAATTTTACCAATGTAGTCATAATCCTAATGTTTGGATAATTGGCTGAAATGACTACATTAACAAATTATCAAAAGATTTAGGACTAAATTGAAAAATTATCAAAAGATTTATGACTAAACTAGCATAATTGAAATGTCTATGACTAAATTGGCAAATCATCAAAAGGTTTTGGACTAAAATGATACAATTGAATGATTTAGGACTAAGTTGTCTATTGAACAATAGGTTTAGGACTTTTTAAACAATTTTTCCGCATGAAGTATGTTTGCGTGTTATGATGATGCATCGAACATGCACATGTGAAGCATTTGCATGGTGTGGTGTTGCAAGCTTATGCATGGGAAATAAAAAGAGTTTCTTGACACCTTGGTGATAAGGTATGCTATTGCTAAGTTACATTTTTTTTGGGGGAAAATTACCATTTTACTTGAAAGAGATGTTAGAAAAACTACATGTTAATACATACAATGACAGAACGAAGTCATAAGCATTGAAATGATAGATAGGTTTATATCTGACATGTCTCGGATTATGTCATTCACCATATGTCTCATTAATCTTCTTCTTCCTTGAAGATCTGCAATCCACAAGCCTGTGATCCATCTTGCCACAGTTGAAGCATTTACCTTGAAACCTGTTCTTGGCAACTCCTCCTTCTGATCCCAACATTAACTTTGCAATCTTCTTGTTTGTAGATTGTTGAAACCAGTGTTAAAATAAATAAAATTGTTTATAAGAATATGGGGATACTTACAATTCGAATGGCAATAATAAATATAAGCAAACTGCCTCAAATATGAAAAATATTAAGTTGGCAGTAGCACAAAATCTGAGCCTTCAGAAGCAGGTCAGAAGCAAGTCAGAAGCACAAATCTGAACCTTCAGATGTAGGTCAGAAGCAGAAATCTGAACCTTCAGATGTAGGTCAGAAGCACAAATCTAAACCTTCAGATGCAGGTCAGAAGCAGGTCAGAAGCAGAAAATCTGAACCTTCAGAAGCACTGTTCAAATCTCGTTAGATGCAACTGCATCTGAACCCGTCGGATGCAACTGCATCTGAACCCGTCAGATGTAACTCAGATGCACCCGTCAGAAGCAGTTCCTTCTGAACCCGTCAGAAGCAGTTCCTTCTGAACCTCCAGAAGCAACTTCAGAAGCACTGAATCTGAACTCGTCAGAAGCAGTGAATCTAAACCTTCATGAGGATAAAAGCTGAACCTTCATAAGAGCAAAATCTGCACGGAAATACAACAGTATAAAAATAAATTGAAGTAATAAAGAATACAGAGGCCTGTGTTTGACACAGTTTCCTTAAAACAGATTCGTCCCCTCCAGTACGTGCTTTGAGGTTTCGTGAACGTCTGTCTCCCAGGATACAACGGTTGAGCAGCGATAGAGGCAAGCACAGCACTCCAAAACTTTCGGCAAACTTGAACAACACGAGAACTATCGAAAACAATGCAAATGCAGACAATACAAAAGAGGGAGAAGTGATTTTCGTAGTCCGTAGTTCTTTTCGTGTCGAAACAGAACGGGAAGCCACCTATTTATAGGCTAAGCGGGGCATTGCGGAAATAAAGAATAACGGCTAAATAATTATGTAACCACAGATTTATAACAGCTGTTACTTAGTTAATACCATTAACACACCGGTAATTAACTTAAGAACGGTTAACGGCTTAACTTGAAAAAAATTAAAACAGAAGGCAAAAATGGGCTTGTCGCGAGCTCTGTTACACGGACACGCCGGTTTGCACTTTTTTCCCGTGTCGGAAACGGACACGTACCCGACACGGCCGGACTCTCCTCGGACACGCGTTGACCGCGTGTCCGAGTCCGGATGCGGGTCAACGCCACGGACACGCGACGGACTCGCGTGTCCGGTGTTAAAATGGACAAAAGGTTGCATCGAACGATCGGGAACCAAAAAGAGCGAGCTCCGGATCACGACCAGAGAGAACACAGAGGCACAAAATTTCCCGCAGACACGCCACGAGCGAGAGAAAAACTCACACCAACGAGTTCCGGGAGCGACAGTTGCATCCCACGGACAACCCGGAAGAGGAGGCGGCGTCAGCGGCAACCCGGGAGTGGAAGGCGGTCCGGGACTGAAGCTTGAGGAAGCATAGAGGCCGCGACGATCGGGGGCCGCCAACCGAGGGCTGCAGCGAAGAACAAGGGCTGGGACTCGAAAGCTTCAAGATCGTAGCCATAGCAGTGAGAGAGAGAGAGAGACCTGATTTTTGCTGGTGATGATCTTCTCAGTTTAATGTTGCCTGCAAGAGAGCACGAGCAAGGTTGTTTCCCTCTCAAGGCAAAGAAAAGAAAAAGGAAGCGTTAAAAGGAGTGCTAGAAAGATCTGGTCTTTCTTCTTTCCCTTCTTACGAGAAGATCAAGACTCTCCCCTCCTTTAGTGCGCTCTCTCTCTCTCTCTTCCCCCCTATTCTACGCCGGTCAAAATTCAAACTTTATAGCTGCAAAAAGAATAACCCCCAAAGCCCTTGTTTCTAGGCTAGTTTCAGCCATGGCAGAAACCAAAAACAATCTATCAGCTCAAATCAAAGATAAATCACTAATTTTGATTCTTCCTCTTTTCCGAATTAGAAGGATTAAATTGAGTTAGAATCAATGATTATTGTTGAAATCACAAAAATATTAATTTATCGTGTGTGTATATATATATATATATATAATATACAACTGTGTCCCAACGTGTCGAAATTCTCTAGTTTTTGAAAACTGCCGTGTCGGCGTATTGTATCATGTCGTGTCACGAATCGTATCCCGTGTCCGTGTAACATAGGTCGCGAGGCCTACTTTCCGGTCCTGCATTCACGTACGCAGGTCGTGCGCTCGCGCCCAAGTTTCAACTTGTTAGGCCTCCGTCGGGGTCTGGGATTTGCACCCTGCGCATGCGCGCGAGGCATAGTACTTGTATTATGATAGTTACCACTCAAAGGGAGTGTAACCACATATAAAGTACTTCAAGGCCTTCCTCCTTTCCTATGTGGGACTAGTGTTATGTCACTTCCCACTTCCAACTCAAGAGTGTTCTTTGAGAAATAATTTCTCATTTACTCACCCATCAAAATACCTCATATTTTCCAACAAGAGAGGTAAATGATTTTAAGATAAAGATGCAAAGCAAATAATGCAAGTAAATCTAAAAGATAAATCAACCTGATACAATCTGCAGATACTCACTAATTCCACAAAGAAAGATCTGTCATAGCTTCAAAATATAACCAACGACCGATGACCGAATCTTGTATCAATATCAGTGATAAGTACACACTAAGATTTTCCTCTCCAGTAGCTATAGCTTTGCCAAAAAACGATATGCGCCTAGATTCAGCATCCCCAGCATAGTTTTAGTATAGAGTTAACAACAAACTCAACAGGTTAAAAGAGCACATAAAATGCCTTGTAAGTCCCGATCTATTTCTAGATCGGAATAGATGAACACTCAAGTCCAAATCTAATTATAGATCGGTAGAGAAGATTTGCAAAAGATGTACCATTTGATTAAAAAGATCACTTTTAGAAAGCCGACTGCTGAAGCAGTAAAGGAGTTGCACTCAACTATATAGAGCAAGCATTGGAGCCAGATCGAATGAACAGATTCGAAATAGAAGATTCTTTCGTGGCGCTCGCGTTTCGAACTTCTGAGCTCACATGAGAAAACTCTCCATGTGGAGGAAGTCGACGGGGTTGTCTGCGAAACCTACGAAGAAGTCTTAAAGAAGATTAGGAGGGAGGGAGGGAGGGAGGGAGGGAGGGAGGGAGAGCCTCTCTCTCCCTTAGAAAAGTCGCTGCAGAAGGAGGGGGGATTGGGCGTCGATTTTAGGAAGAGAGGAAACCCTAGGGGGCATATTTTGCTAAGTGACTTAGGCGGGTGAGTTTTTGTCACAAGTCGAGCAAACCAAACAACCTGAGAGTAAAAGAATTAGACATTATTGTAAGAGCAACTTGCACACTTTCGATCTTTTTAAGGAAAGCAAATGAATTATTGTAGTATTTTCGTACTACCCGCTTTCTTATTTGCTTGCACATCATAGTTTCAACGGATTTTCACCGCCATGCTCTAGAGGAAGTTCTCTGCAAATGGTATCAAACCAAGACGGTCAGGAACCATTTACCATGACCAAGTTGACGAGGATCGACATACAAGGAGTCCAACCGGTGCACATTCCAAACCAGTTATTAAAATATTTAAATATTGAATCACGTCTTTATTTTACGTGATATAGAGTAAGAAGTTATGATTTTAAATCTTTTCATATCTATATTTGCCCTAATTGCATATTCCTACTCTTTAGGCTTCATAAGCTTTAGGCCAAAAATGTTCCCAGGAACAGAAACGTTACCATACGCAACCTTAAATGTTCCCACAAAATTTCACAACAATAAAGTTGATTGGTCACGAACTATACTTACTTGAAGAATTTAGAGACAAATATTCAACTCACCATTGTGAGAATTACTACTTCAGCTAGTAATAACGAAAAGCTCTTTAACTACTTATGGAGAATCTCGACTCGAACGCGATGATGGAAACCCGACAAAATTATGACGGACTATACACATTTTATTGAAATAGTACAAAGACACCATTGCATTTTTTTTCCCTCTTACTAAACACAAGGAGAGCAAATCGCTCTTAGAAACGGATATATATCTCTCGGTTTCTTTTTGCTTGCTCGGCTTATATCAGCTCTTTTCAAGCTCATACAGCATCTAATCTATAGTTTCTGTTTCTTTTGGGGGGCCAATAATCCTCTTTCTGAGACTCACAAATGCCTTGTTTGTTTCTCACTTTCATTCGTTTTGTTGTAGTGCTTCTTTTAATTGCTAAACCTAAACTTTCCTCCGAAATGATTGTTGGTTGCATGAATTTCGAATTGGCAATTGGCATAGCTCATGAAATCGACTGGCATTTGGCTTGATATTCACTTTTATTTTATTTTTTTAAAAAAATTGGCTTAGCCTTTTTGTTCGAAATCAAATTGTCGCTCTATTGGTTCTCACGGTAGATGTGTGATACCTTCATCTTGGAAAGATCACTCAGTAAGAATCCAAGTCCGAACCCACTCAACACATCAGTTGGATTCACATTTATTCAAGAACTGTAAGTGTATGTGAGTGAGTGATGGGCTGACCATGGTACATTGATTGCTCGATCTTACAACACGTATTTGATGAGGGGCTTCTTCTACCTAACACTCTCATAAGTATCTTCTTTTTTTAGGGGAAATTTCAGAAAATGGGTATTAAGTTGGCTTAAACTCGAACCAAAGCATGTTTTCGACACATTTACAAATTTAGCTAGGAGTTTAGGACGAGGGCACAATATTATATAATAGTGCATAGTTTCTTTTTGTATTCTTTTTTCCGACGATGGTGCTATTGCACAGTTGAATTGTATCAAAGAAAATCCTCAAAAGTAATGTAGGAAATATGAGAGAAAGTGGAGTCAGACGGTCCAAGCTAGCTAGCAGACCAAAAAAAAAAAAAAAAACACACACACACACACTGGTCAATGATCTTTATAATTTTCTCAATCCCCATTTGATCTTTCGCACTCTTTTTAGCCCCAAAAAAGTGATGGGAAATTAGAAAAGATGGACAAAAAAATCGTTCAGTGCGGCGAAAAGACGGATGAATTGAACTTCGTGGCAACAATAACGAGATTGTGATTTGGGCTTGTGTCGGTTGAGTTTTTGGGAAAAGGTCAAGTGCATTCCAAACGAAACGTGACTCTTAATTTGTGCTTTAAATTTTGTGAAGCTCTTTTACAATCAAAATTGCATATAATTTTAAGTAAATTATATGATTTGAAAGCTCTAAACCAGGAAATTATCCAAAAAGTTGGCCGGCATCCACGTCAAAGATTTTCGGTCAAAATTAGTCGGATGGGCTCACTTGGCAAAAATTGAAAAGGTTTAGGACTCAATTAGTAAAACAAAACAAAAAAAACAGTAGATCGGGGATTCTTAGGACAATTTTTCCCTCGGAACCTAATAAGACCAATCATTTGACCCAATTTGACATACTTTTTTTAGAATTTGAAATTCTTATTTTAAAGTGAACTATAACCGTTAACTTGTGATTCAAACTTTGTCAAGTTCTTTTAGGATCAAAATGAACGCAATCACAAATAACTTAGATGATTTGAACGCAGCATACCTCACAAGATCGGATCAAGCATTTGACGCGAACGGGTGCGTAACTTTCTTAAAATCGGCAATTCTTCCATTTTGATCTTAAGCTAGTAGACAAAACAAACTGGTCAATGATCTTTATGATCTCTCAATAGTCAATACCCATTTGATCTCCCCCACTCCTTTTGCTCCCAAAAAAGTTGGCGAAGAAAAATAATAAAGATAGACAATCAAGATCATTCGTGCGGGGAAAAGACAGCGATGAATAGAACTTTGTGGCAATCATCGCAGCTTTTTACTTTTTCTTCTTGATGTCTTTCTCTTAGGGTGGGGGAGAGAATGACATTGTGATTTGGGCTTTGAATTGTTGAGCTTTTGGGAAAAGGGCGAGTGCGATTCCGATGCGGATTACCATTTGTTTAATCCGACGGTGTCTTTGCATGTTCAGCGCAGTCGTATGCATACGTTGTCACGTAAACGTATGCGACGAGGATAGAACGAGTACTACACAACAACGTGGAGTGGTAATTGAGGAGATACGAGTTCTGTACGTTGGATAAATTCGGCCATTTGTCTGGCGATTTGGTATCGATGTTCTATTTTGGCTAAGGCAAAATTATCTTGGGCCTGTTCATGAACAAGACGCGATTTCTTCAGTGATAGGCAATTTCAGGTTCCTCCCAAGTTCTGGGTGAAATTAGGAGTGTCAATGGGCCGAGTTGGATCGGGTCTTGGCCCGACCCGAGCTGGCCCGAAACTGAATGGTACCTTGCCCGACCCGAACCTTATTCGGGTCGGGTTGTGTCCGCTTCTTATTTTTTTTCTTTAAAAATCAAAATTACTTGACATGTCATTAAATAAAAGAATATAAAAAATTAAATTAAATTAAATTAAATTATATAAAAAAGAAAACGTGGGTGAAAAAAGGAAAATCGGAATCGGGCCAGCCCGACTCGACCCGACCCGACCCGAACGCCAAACAGCACCAAGCCGGCCCGAAAGACCCGAAAATTATGTTGAATTTTCGGGTCGAGCCGGACCGGGCTGGGTCGGGTAGGGCCGAGCCGACCCGGGTTTTTTTGACACCCCTAGGTAAAAAATAGAACCTACTTGTTGGAACTAATTCCCCCATTTTTTGAAACCTGAAACCTGCCATGCATACCATGGAATCTGAAACCTACCCTGTCATGAGTTTTAGGGCTTACCCAGATTCTACTTGCATTCTTAATTAAATGATTGCAGTGAATTATCACTTCTAATGACCATCATTTACTGCTACAATCCACCGACCATAACTCAAATTTAGACACGCGAAGAATATGAAACATTAATAAAGTAAAAATCTCAGTCATGGATATGCTGAAAATGAAAGCTCAAACTAATGATTTCACATTATACACTTATCATCGTACACCTTGTAATACAACAGGAAGCGCGAAGACATAAAATAAGAAAATCATAAACACTTGTTCCAAGTTCCACTTCTTGGAACTTGAAAACTGCTAATCGAAATCGGCTCTTCAATTTTAAAAATTGAAATCTATCATACATATTCTGAAATCTGTAATATTTTTACCAATTCAATTCTACGATTTTCGATTATATTCTGGAACTATGCTCACCCCTAAATTTCTCAAAAGCGACAGGCATAACAAGTTGGCAACAAAATTAGTACTGATGCATAATGGAGAAGCGTAGCATGGTTTACAAAGTAAAAGTCACCTTTTTTCTCCTTTTTGACCCTTTACTTTGCCTTTTGATCTTTGCGGAAAGGAACCCCTTCAAACTCCAATTATTAAGGGCAAGAATTACGTTCTTCGACGATACTAATCGTGATCTGGTGTCAGTCCGTGATGGGTAATGTGATGTTACTCGATTGCGATATAGCCAATAGGTCTAGCAAAAATTTTAAAAAATAAAAAATGATCAGTGGCCTAATGGGCTTTAAGCATAGACATCACAACGCTAGAGCCATCAATATGGGTTAATGACATGTTTTTGGCCCATATTTTGTATAAAATGAGTCATATATGAATTGTAGTTTTTAGGAGGCTAACTAAATATGGGTTCAATAAAATTGAAGAAAAATCTGATGGGTTGAAAGTGAACTTTTTGTACGTCGTATGCCTACTTTTTTTGAAACATTTCCGGTTGTTTTGGTAGACGGAGACGGGATAACTGTAGGTCGGTGGCTACCTAAGGAAACTCCGATTCGATCTTCCCCCCGGCTGGGAGGCATCTACCTGATCCCGATCACAAGGAGAGGTTCACCATGATGGGGGGTACTTTTTTTTCCCTTCCGGAAAGAATGAAATGCATAGGGGACCATCCAGCCTGTTATCCCTAGAGTAACTTTTATCCGTTGAGCGACGGCCCTTCCACTCGGCACTGACTTTCAACTGCCGCCTAGGCAGGGTCCACACGTGAATCCACTTTGAACCCATTTTCAACCCATTTTTGACCCATCAAAGCCAACAATCAGTACGTGTGTGACCTGCCCAACCCAATTTTCACGAGCATTTTATGCTCTTGCAGCTCACAAAGTCACAAGGGGCCGGTTCGGGACCAGGACCGGCGACCGGGACCTGGGTTGGCAATCGAGGCCAAATCAAGGCCAAGGCCAGCGATCGGGACCGGAGCCGGCGATCGAGATCGGGACCGGGGTCGGTGATCGAGGCTTGGCCCGGGCGATTGGGACAGGGGTTGAGGCTGGGGTCGGGGTCGGGACTGGGCAAGGGCCGGGGACGGCGATCGGGGCTAGGGCCGTTATCGAGGTGGCAACAGTAAAGGGCCAAGGCTGGGATTGGGGCCAACGACCAGGATTGGGATCGGGGCCAGCGGTCAGGGTCGGGGCCGGCAACCGGGACCGAGGCCGGCGATCGCGACCGGGGCTAGGGCCTAAGCCTATTCCTAGGTCGGCGACCGAGCTGGGATCAGTACCGGGGCGACGACGATACCGGTGCCGGGGCCAGGGCTGGCCAGTCCCAGTCCCGACCCTTATCGCCAGCCTCGGTTGCCGGTCATAGTCGTCGGCCCCGGTTCTAGTCCGAAACGCCGCCGCCGCTCTCATTCGCTAAAAAAATTTCACTAAATTTTTTTATTGTATAAAAGTATTTTAGTAATATTATTTTTTTAGAATATTATTATGATTTGGTAATAATGTGTCGTGTCAGGTATGAGTTAGTTGCAGGTCGGGTCGGGTATGAGTCATTGAATATGGGTTAAAATGAATTAGACATGTCAATATGGATCGGACCATATTCGACCCGATCTAAACCCAACCCGACCCACCCATTTGACACCTCTACGCAACGCCACTCTCTCCCGACCCTGTTGTATCATCCCCTCTGCAATTCTCGCACTTCATCCCAACACCCCGAAGCACCTCTTTTGAAGGTCGCATAGATAAGGAAGAAATCGAGCAGTGGTGCGCGATGGCGATGGGCTGGTCGGCCGTCGTAGGTGGCCGCGTCTACTCACGAATGCTTTCCATGTAGTACTTAATAGGCCGGGCTTTGTGGCTACAAGGCTTAAGTGGGCTTGGCCGGATCATTCGGGCTTTTTCTATACTTTTTGGGCCAAACGACGTGACCGGGCCGTGACTCTGAATCCCATTCTCTGGTAGGATCATCTTGAGCTTCTGTCCAAAAACTATAAATGGGGTTGGTGATGATGCACGAAATGTCGGTCGATGGCACCAACCTCCTCCAATGGCCGTGGATCTGCACACCTAAGGAGGTCGTCGATTTCTCCTGAGAAGGCCCTCCGATGCTTAAGTCAGTTATGAAAGATGGTTTTTAAAAAAAAAAAAAGGATAGAATGGTTAGCCTAGAGTCTTAAGTTTTCACACCGGCGATCCACTATCCGGATGAGCTGGGCGGTCATTGGAGATCGGCCGGAGTTTTCGTACATCCATCATGTGGTTCTAGTTTCTAATGTTATCATGCTGGTTCTTAGAGTCTGCCTAAGTCCAGAAGTAGGGGATTAGATTGTGTTGTTGCGCCAGATCTAAATGATCAAAATGATCGCCACAAGAACAAGAGGGAAAAAAAAAATCTGAAAATCGAAACCACATTATCATGAGACAGATGCTCGACTAGTGTTTGCAGGATGCTGACAAATCATTCAAAGCTGAGACTCGTAATGTCGATAACCGGTTTTTGCATGTTACGTGAAGTCACAAACATGACCTTTTTTTTCCCAATGCATTAAGCATTCGTATTTATATAATACGTATTGAGTGTCTTTTCAAGTTGAGAATAAAATACCCGAAGTTCACAAGAAAGTGGGGGAAAGGAAAAAGCCAGCAGCCTCCAAATCAGACTTCCAACACTTTGGATTCCGCCATTGGCTTCTCTCTCTCTAGCTCTCTCTGCAACTGCGATCATCTCTCTCCATCCTCTGCTTCTGCTGGAGCAGTGACGATCCTTCATCTTCGATCGATCCTCGGCATCGTCCTTCGCCATCTTAACATTTTCTGGGTCTCCACCCGAAAGCCAACCCAAAAACGGATTCCGAGCTCTGACAGCGAATCCGCAGCTCGGCTCCAATACCAATGCCATCTCCCCTCCTGCCCGTCACCAATCCGTCCTCCCGCCATGCCTCCTCCCTCGCTTCTTCTCCGGCATCCGCCTTTTTCCTCTCCAAGGACGGCGCCGCCCCCCACGGCGACCCGATGGCGAATCTCCTCATCTCTTCCCCTTTCGACGACGAGAAGGCCGCCTCCGTCAGGCCCCTCCTCTCCGGAGCCTCCAGCTACGCCTCCGCCGCCCCCCCGGCGTCGGCCCCCTCCGGTTTCTACCAGCAGCGGCGGCGGCGGTCCGCCAGCGAGAGCTCCCTCTCGTCGATGTCCGACGACGGCCGGCACCAGTCGCTGGGGCGCGGGGTGGCGGATGCAGCTTCCGAGACGTTCGTGCTCACTCGCCTCAGCTTGAAGCTCTTGGGATATCTCGGGTAATGTGGCAGTTTATTTATTTGCTGTTCGCAACTTTTCTGTTTTTAGTCAATCGATGGTCATACTCTCTGCACGATGAATGCTGAACTCGTAATGTTATTAGCTTATTAAGCCCCATGCCATTGTTACTTGACTGCGATTTTTCATGGGTAGTAATTTCCTCGTTGAGTTCGTCTTTTGTCCCGGATATGTATTCCTTATTAGCACAATAAGTTTCTAATTTTCTCATGATCGTGACTAAACAAGGGGGCGGTTCATGTTTTGATCTGTATACTTGATTGAGTTTTGGGCAAAAGTCTGGCTGAGCCGCATGCGAGAAGTAGTGAGGAAAATCTTGAATTTGGAAAATGCATGTCATCCAGATAGGCATGGGAAATTGTTGATGATTTTCCTTTTCCAATGAGTAAATCATGGAGTCCTTGATTTGGGGTGGAATGAAGTGCCCTAAAGTAATTGCACTTCAGTGTGTGATGCTGGTTGTAGGCGTTACGCAAGAAGAACCAATCGACATTATAACTTAGCCTACGGGGCCGGAGTTAAACTAGAAAGTCATATAAAAGATTAGCTGGTTTTTCAACACAAACCATAAGCAGCCTTTGGAGAAAGGCGACCTGATCATAGTTGCTAAGCAGGATTAAGCTGGATTTTGAGTGAGCTCTTTGCTAGTGAATGCAGATTTGATGTAAAAGCTGCGGCTCCTCACTCCATTATCTGTCCTCCATTATTTCTGACTACTGTTATGTGGCTGGAAGTTGATTCTTCCGCATTAGGAGATATCAGGGTGTTCAGAACCTCAGCATTTAGTGGCGCTTTTTGTAGCATAGGCACTTGGATGTGAGACGATGAGAAACATTGCCGTGTGAACGATCAACGAGATTGTCATGTAATTAAACCACTCAGACTGTGGAAGAGGAAATAGAGATTGGATGTTATCTGATGCACCTGGAAAGGCTCTGGCATAGAAAAAAAGAATGGAATGAGTAGTGGGAAGTGAAGTGCATTATTTGTTGCATAGAAGAGGCAATGCATACTATTTTTCTATTTTTCAGCTAAAATCTGAAATCATCTAGGAATTTTATTTCCTTTTAAACATGTAGTGCAAGGTTCTTATGCATTTCCATCTCAACTTCTTGATGTTGCCCGATCGTTTAATTCTTATTCAGGGTAGGCTACAGATGGATTACAAGATTTCTTGCTCTTGGCTGTTATTCATTGTTACTGATGCCTGGTTTTGTGCAAGGTCTGTACCTTGCTGTTTATAATACCGCGCCATTCCAACATTAATTTCCTACTTCCAGCTTATGCTACTAGTGTTGACATGCCGTAAGCATATGACCAATTTTCTACTTTTTTGCAGTTGGGTATTACTATTTCTTCTCTAATCAGGTACGCAGAGGAATAGTTTATGGTGATCTACCCCGAAATAGGTAACATCAAACTTGACTTTTATGTCAGACGCACCAGATAGGTGTACCCTTTGTGCTTCCGCAGATTATCTGTCCATCACTGGAAGTCATTTTTTAGTGCAGGCTCGATTTATATCTACCGAAAAACATGGATGGGCCAAAGCCAGTTGTTGCATTTATAACTGGTGGAGCCTGGATAATTGGGTGAGTGTTTCTCAATGTATCGGTGGAGTAAAATGCGAGAGTGAATCCTTTGGTTGAGAATGGATATCCTTGATGAAGTTGTGATGGCAGAACCGCAATGTTTGCAAATATTTTCGCCTGAAAGATCTTTTGGGATAATATTGTTGGTCCCTTGACAGAATTCATGGATGAAGAAGGAAAAGAAATTTTCTGTCTCATTTGCTGCAATTTAGATATAACATTCTATTGCAATTTTCTCTTCTTGCAGCTACAAAGCATGGGGATCACTTTTAGGTCAACAATTGTCAGAAAGAGACATCATGGTGGCCTGCATTGACTACAGGTTTACATTGATTCAGTTTCTGCAGAAACTTGTTGAGTTTACATTTTAATGAGCCAAAACTTAGGACAAGGAGCATGTATAATTAGTTTTATGAACACCTGGCAAAGAGAAGTTGGCAAAATCTGATTAACTTTTACAGTTTTCATTCGATGCCTACCTTTTCAAAAGCACTAGATGTACATATCAATAGGCATAGTAATAAGTATTCTGATTATCAGCAAAATCCTCAAGTTGTCCAATGGTCACCTGCTTGCAGAAACTTTCCCCAAGTTACCATTGGCGATATGGTTAAGGATGCTTCCCAGGGTATCTCTTTCGTGTGCAATCATATTGCTGAGTATGGAGGCGATCCAAACAGGTAAAAGATCTCTTTAAGTCCTAAGAGATTTAAATCACTCAGTGCATGTTCTTTTGCCAATTTCTGAGGGGACATGGCGTCGAACTTTTATAGTCATGATGACAGCGTATGCTTTCTTTTGGTAGAGTTTATGTGATGGGACAGTCAGCCGGGGCACATATTGCTGCTTGTGCAGTCTTGGAGCAAGCAATTAGAGAGTGTGGTGAAGGAGAGAACACTTCTTGGAGTTTGTCTCAGATTAAAGCGTACTTTGGTTTATCTGGAGGGTAAATATCTCTTGACATCTTCCAGTGAACTCTATTTTCATAACTGCCATTTGAGACTTATATGGTCGGCGTGGAGTAGTGAAGTGTGTCTGATTGATCTTGGACCATCTCACGGGAGAGTTTATCTGGAGGATAAATGATCTTTGAAGAGCTAGTCTTGAACTTCCCACATCAAATGCAGCTTGGTAGTTCATGCATATGTCAGTGGCCAGAATCGAACTTTAGATTAAGTTTTCCTTAAGCATTCAGTTTCAGTATTGAAACTAACAGTTTCGTCAGTAGTGAGACAACAGCTTTATTGGTTTATGCTCCCCATTCTTGTGTGTCTGTGGTTCAGATCTTATGGTTTCGAAGTCTTAGTCCATCCAATTGCACTCTTATCTCATTGCTCAGATTGTGTCATCTAACAGCAAAGCTAATATGCGGGATCAACTTCACATGGAAATTCAGTGATCCGAATTGCTTTGAAATTTCAACCTGTATACGTTAGGGTTCATGAATACTCTGACTAGTACAGCTTGGTTTTGAGAGTCCTACTGGCTGCACTCTGATTGTTGGACAATTTTTAGGTGCAATTATAATCGCTGGTAGTCAACTTACTTACATTTCTGTGAACAGGTACAACTTGTCAGAACTCGTTGATCACTTTCACAGTCGAGGCCTGTATCGCTCAATCTTCCTGGGGTACCCTCCATTTCCCAGTGCACTAGCTTTGTTTTTTATAAGAACGCGATTCTGCAGTTGATTCCATCATATTGAAGGATCTGAGGTGTTTCGTTTTCCTTGTTTTCAAAGCATTATGGAGGGTGAACCATCATTGCGACGATATTCTCCCGATTTAGTGGCCCAGGACCCGAACATAAGAATTGGTGTCTCTCGTTTGCCTCCTACTATTTTGTTTCACGGCACTGCAGATTATTCTATTCCATCAGATGCCAGGTTTGTGTTTCTTCCAGGATGTATTGTCTAATGAAGGATAAATTCTTAGATTAAATCATCAATGCTACTTGCATAAACTGAATTGGATGGCCTAGTAGGTGCTGGAAAGATCCTGCCATGTTGTGACAAGCACTACTTGTCAAATCATGAAGTGCTAATAATCATGACATTTAACTGTAACCAAGATAAGTATATCATTAGACAATGATCTGTTCTACACAATTCTGGTTGGTAAACCATGCAAGTTGTTCCAGACTTGTTGCAAATCGTGTCTCTTGACAAACAATGATGTTTCATCAGCAATGATATCCCATGTGGATATGCGACGTAATTGTTGCTTGATTGCGTCAAAGATGAATAAGTATTTATTCTCGAGGCTGCCATTCCGAGCAGGATGATGTTTGCATGTCAGTATTGTTTTTCACATAGCTTCAGCTGACATATTTTTTTCACAGTAAAAATTTTGCGGAGACTCTTCGAAGAGCTGGAGTGAAAGCGGAATCAATATTATACGAAGGGAAAACCCACACTGATTTATTTCTCCAGGTTAGGAGAAGCTAACATCTTGAGGTCTTCTTTACTTCTTTTCCACTTGGGTTGAGTCTATGGTAGAAGGACAGAATTAGTAAATTCCTTTTCGTACTCATTTCATCCAACGGATCTTCCAAGTTTCCTGCATTAAGCATGCTCTGATCTGATTTATATATATCCTAAGTTATTTTTGCATAGTCAATCCTTTTTGTTACTGATTCAAGTAAATGGAGTTTTTCCACTTATTCAAATGCTTCATTCAAGTAAATGGACTTATCTTATTGAATCTCCTACCCAGTAATTGACTCGATTTAGTCAGATGTTCAATAACTGCCTGATTTGTTAATACTTCAAAAAATACTGATAATTTCATTATTATATTTTGGCATCTACGATGAGTCCCCATTTGCTTAATTTGGGTTTAAGCTTATCCTAAATGAGTTTCCAGGATCCTATGAGGGGTGGCAAAGATGATATGTTGGAAGATTTGGTGGCCTACATACATGCTGGTGATACAGAAGCTCTCGCCAAGGATGCGGTAGCTCCTCCTAGACGTCGGATGGTACCCGAGTGCATGTTGAAGTTAGCACGTGCCGTGAGCCCATTTTGAACTGTAATGTAGCCATTAGGTAGCTCAAAGACAACCAACCTTACGGGGTAGTATAGTTAGAGCTTAGGTTACTGTGGATGATAACTTATTCTAAGTCTCACTTTAGTGTTTTCGCTACAGTATTTCTCTCCCTTTCCTTCTTTTTACTGTCATTGTTTAGCTATTTAAATTTTCTGTCTCTTTCTTCAGATCTCCAAGGAAGATCCCTTGAACTGCATACTTCCTGCAACTGCTCTTGATGTAAAATGCACTTGTATACCACAGATACAAGTATTTGTAATGAATTTGCATATAGCAAAAAGGTGGCTTTATGATGTTCTTTATTGACTTTTGTCTATGAAGCTTGGATTTTCTCCGCTGCTTTTCATATTCAATATTAACGTCAACATCATCTTTATTCCAATCTAGTAGAGATCGATGGTCGATGAACCAAAAAATAAATAAAATAAAAGAAGACCGATTGAGGGGAAAAGGATAGTCAAGAACATAAGAATTTTACCTCTCCACATTGCTAATAGCTTTCATTTACTCTGTCGTAAGACAAATCGTACGCCAATCTATTTCTCACTCCATCAAATCATGTTTTACTACTTTCCCCCAAGTAAGTTTCGGTCGACCTCTTTCTTTTTTCATGTCATGCCCTCAGTAGCAAACTTATGTTCTTAACGGAGTATCTAGGGATCTTCGAAAAATATGTCCAAACCACCTCAATTTATGTTCTCTCATATTTTCTGTCAACGGTACTACTCCAACTTTTCGTCAATTATCTTCATTTCTTATCTTATTCATCTCCATATGACCACATATCCATCTTAACATCCTCATTTTCGTTACTCTCATTTTATACTCATGTTTCCTTTGTGTTGGTCAACATTCAGCTCCATATAACGTTGCAGGCCTTATTGTTGTTCTATAAAAATTTCATTTTAGCATAAGAGGGATTTTGCGATCACCTAAAAATCCTGACGCACTACGCCATTTCATCCACCCTACTCTGATTCTATGGCTTACATCCTCATCAATCTCTCCCTTCTTTTGCAATATTGATTAGGGCTTCTTTCATATTAAGGGAATTAAATTACGTTCATGGTTCTTTACGATCATCAGATTTTGCAGCTTACAGCTCATTGGAGGAACAAGGTTGAAGCAGGCACCATGACAGATAAATGATGCAATATACTGATAGAAATCGCGTTTGAAGTTATTCTTCTTTGTCTGAAAGTTTTTATAGTAGCTTCAAACAACCAAACTGTGAAGTATTGGAATATTTTTGCATCAAGTCATAATAAAGATTACAGTGGAGAGCTATTTATTTCGTGAAATCTTAAAATTTGAATCTCTTATATAGGGATGCGTTTTTTTACTATCTAGGAGATTATCATAGTACATAGACATATGCAGATAAAGGCATTCTAGCTTCTTCTTCTTCTTTTGTATATTTTGTTTAGCGTTCCAGACAGGGTTTTAATCTTTGTAGCGCACCAAACAAGACTGATAGTATGCTCCACTGCCATCTAAGCCAATACTTCATTGGTAAAGACATTCTAGTTTAGATCCATGAAGACAAATGCTGTTTTCATCCTAATTAGTTCTAAAAGCACTAATAGGCTAATATTATTTTACCAGGACGGAGCCTATTTGGCTCTAGAATAGATCAATGTATATTCATTTCGATTTTATTATCGTATAAGTCCATTGTCACATTCTCAAACAGTCAAACGTAGGATCAATGGTGACATTTTCGGTTGATAAGTGTTTGCATGAAATTTGCTCTTCTAACTTTCGACCAAGCCGGCGTAGCGTGCAAAATAGGAACCCTACATTGTTTTGTGCGGGCAGCTCTATACGGGCCGTGCCGGACCGGTAGGATATTCTTCGCCCCGGTTGCAGATCGCCATGTGCCATCCCGACTCAAAAAATAAAATGTACTACGCTAGTTTTAGATACGTGAGACTTGTCTACCACTACGACAGGGTACACGTAAACGTATAGGAGGGAGAGGTGAAGATTAATAGTCAGTATGTATGCCTTGACGGCCATACATAAAAGACCGTCCTTCTGCAAAACGAACACCATCGTCGCGCAATTCTCGCACGTTCCCGGAGCTTGTAAGCACGTTCAGATCTCGTCTGTTAAATAATGCAGGTCCCACCCAGAATCCGTACGATTGAACAATTAAGATCAAGTGAGCTCACATGAGCGGGGCTCGAGCTGCCCATTCACATCACTGTCCGCAGAGAGATCGAGTGTTGTCGAGCCATCGTCATTTTGATAATAATGTGAATTCTCTCTTTACTTCAAATTTATAGTTAATTAAATTTGATCTTTTTACCGGAAAAAAAAAGGTTTAATATCACGAAAAACCCTAAACTGTTATATATGTGATAAATTTACCCCAAATTATTTTTTTATCTTGAAAAACCTCAAAATGGTATACATGTGACAAATTTACCGTGAACTATTTTTTTTTATTATCAAAAACTCTAAACCGGTACATATGTGATAAACTTACTCTAAACTAATTTTTTTTATCATGAAAAACTCTAAATTGGTACACATGTAATAAATTTACCATCCATCAAATTTGGTTAATATCACAAAAAATCTCAAACTAATACATCTGTAACAAATAGAGGGTAAAAACTCCAAACTGATACACCCGTTGTTAAATATGTCTTGAATTTTATGTACTCGGTCCAGTTCATCACCCGACCCGACATATTTTTTGTGCGGCCCAAAAGAGGAGAGAAAATTGAGATTTGGTTCGTGACGCGGAGAGTTGGACCGATAGGCCCAACTCGTAGCTTTATTTTTTGCTGCGGCTAGGGTTTTTATTTGTAAGGACAGAAGTTTTTCGTCATTAGAGAGTTTCGCGAGCAGGGTGCTTTTGTTCAGTCGCTGAGAACGACTTTTGTAATTTGTACCCTCTTTGCTTATAGTGGAATCTCGATTTGCCTCGCCCGTGGACGTAGATCACCTTGATCGAACCACGTAAATCCTTATGTTCTGTGTTTGTTTTTCGCATTTGTTCCAACACCCGTCAACTGTCACTTGTCATCCAACTCGGCAATTTAATAATTAGATGTAACAAAAACTAATGGATGGTAAATTTATCACAAGTGTATTACTTTGGCTTAAATTTATCACAAATACACCAATTTAGGATTTTTTGTGATAAAAAAAATAGTTAGGGATAAGTTTGTCACAATTATACCAGTTTGGGATTTTTATTTTTTTGGTAACCGATATGTCCGGGCCAGCTTGTGCACATCACCAGTTTGAGATTTTTCGTGGTATTAACAAAAAAAAAAATAGATTTCCCAAAGTACTAACGTTAAAGCTGTGGGCGCATCCATTTCATTCAAAGTTTGTAGCAACGAAACAAGCAAAAAGAATATAACAAGGCCAGTTTCTTTCAATACTTTATCTTTTATTCATCAAGGCATGCCGAAACGGAGAGAGGACATGGTTGAACTTCAAAAGCTAATTAAAAGTACAACACCGTATTCATCAACGACACTTATTAGAGAGACCCTCCAGGAGTGTCAGCTTCACGGCCGAGTCTCCGGCACGACAAAATCCGCCGACGCCATCTTCTACTTCTTGCCACCGGACGCCTGACAACACTTAAGGAAGTTATGATAAATGACATTGAATCTTCCCTTTGCAAACCTCAACAAAGTATGCGTAATTTTAATCTATATTGCATTTTAACTCTGAATGAGAAGAAAGGGTGTCAGGCTATACCTTCTTCTTAGGCTGAACCGGCTTCGACTCGGCCTTCTTGGGGGCGGGCTTGGTTGCCGGCGCTTTCGGGGCGCTGCTGCTTTGCTTGGGAGGGTCTTGCTTGGCCTGGCCAGGCAATTGAGAGCCAGCAGGTTTCTCAGCCTTGAGGGATGCCATGTCTTTTGCTAGGGCTTTCTTTCTTCAGAAGAGAGAGAATATCTTGCTGGCCTCAAGGATAGCTCTTCCAGTGACCCTTTATTTATAGTCGATCGATTGCGCCAACAATGTCATGGAATATCAGAATCATATGCAACTGAATTGGGGAATAACAATGGAGATTGGAGAGTTCTTCCAGAAAAAGAAGCCTGTATCGGATGCTTTGCTTAAGCATATTTTCCCCTGACACCATAATTGAGGAAATATGCTCAGTTGTGATGCAGCATTTTCTTAGGCACAACTCTTTTTTGGCCTGTCGATTTTCAGGCATCTATGCCTCAAATGGTGAAAAAAGAAGAGATATTTCACTTGGGAATTGATTTACTTTATTAACTGACGGTGCACAAAACAGTTGCATGATCGTCTTTGGGACGTGTAGCTTACAAACAGCTGACCTTGCCGATCACTTTACACTTCTCATCGGTACTTAAAATGTATTAGCGACGTTACGTATGTATCGGCCACGGAACAAAATTCTGTGTTTGAAAAATGGAGCTTAAGAAAAGCGGCCTATTCTTTTAGTAGGCAGAAATTTAGGAACTGCGTTGCTCGTAATGAAGATTAAAGTTGAGATTGCATTTGCCAAGTTAAAACTTCAGTTAGAACCCTTGCTGGTGATTTCACCATTAAGGAATCTTCGCACTTACTTCCCATTTGAACCCCACCTTTTCATCCCCATTGCCAATTCCCTCAGCACAAGCATATTCTTCCATCACGTGTTCTAAGCGCTTCCTCTCGTTTGGCTTTTTCTATCTTCCTCTTCTTCTTCGTCTTCTTCCTATTTTTGTCGTGAGAGCTCGATTTCGCGGATCATTGCATGCTCTGCTACTGTACTTGATCGCAGCTTCTACATGAATGGGGATCAATCTTACATATGAGACAAAAATATGTTCAAAAGCGCCTAATGTTTCGAAACGTAAGGGTCGAGAAGGTGTTGTCTACTTGAGAAAGCTGTACCGGGCTACCTCTGCTTATGCCTCACATTTTCCATTCTCTTGACAGCTGTTTAGTGTTTACCAAACTATACCAAGGGTCTGGAAAATTGGTAACGCACCGTAACACTATCTAGATGTAGATGAGAGAAACGCATGAGCTTTTTAAGGTCCAGTAACATCTGCATCGCTATCGATCTTGGAGTCTCGGACGCAGCGATCTCGTTTTAGGACAGTGATGCTGTGAAGAGACCAATTAATGCACTTCTCCACGCACGTAACCCTTAAATCCTAGGGTATAATCATACCGTCCTTCTGTTGAACAAGAGCTGTGGACCAGCAGCGGCCATACGTTTAATTCTGTCACCTATAAGGTCAAAAGTTTGAGCGATCCCGTGAGCCAATCTCTAGCCGGTTTGCGCTAACCTCGTATGGAAAAAAAAGTTACGGACCGCCAAGCGACTGCTGACTCTGGCCAGTGTGATTGCGTCGACACTACACGCCAACGTGGAACATTAGTCTTCTCGTGGTGCTCGGCTGAGTAATTTATAACTCAAATCGAGTCAACGGGTTCGAAACTCCGAGTGTAATCGACGAGGGTCAGTCCAATCCTGACTGTTCTATTCACTGAAAGAAGAAATTGCGGGACAAGGGTGGTCTAGCAGACGGTCATGGATGACCGCCGGAGCACAACCATCCTCACAATCTTTCGAAAGAAAGGGCAATTTGCACATGCTACCGCCCTCACCCCTCAGCTCGCCATGCAAAAGTAGAATCAGATCCCTCTTCAGCCAAACGACTTCAGCTGTCACATCCACATCCCTATCTGGACATGTTCCCTCAGCTTTCTAGATGCGGAGATGATGTTTCACGACCCTAATGGTCTATATCTTCCCATTTCCACCCACGTATGTGGGAATCTTGTATCTATCAGCTAAACGTTATCGACGTTTCATTTGGAGGGAACAAGAACGATTCTGCCTTTTTTTGGTTCTGAAAAACGAATGTCTTTTTCTACGTTTATGGAGTCCGAGAAGAGATAGTAAGTCTCAAAGACTATCGATGAGTAAAGTCACCGGTCATTTGATTTTCTAGAAACTTGTTGGCCACTTACCAAGGAAAGGGCACGAGTGGTCCCTAGACTTTGTCCCAATGCACAACGTGGTCCGTATACTATACCTTAATGTGCGATGTGATCCTTGAACTTTTAATTTGTTTAATGTGGTCCCTAAATTGATTCTATATATTCGATTTAATTCCTGCACTTTATGAATATATTCAATGATATCCATGAACTTGAATTAATGGGAGGACAATATTGAGCTATATGAACATGTACCAAATATCTAGATATCATATTGAACAAATTAAAAGTTCAGGGACCACATTGCATATTGGGATAAAGTTGAGGAACAATAATGAACAAATTACAATAATCATTGTACATAAGTTTAAACTTTAAGGATCATTTCTATCACTATCCCTTCATGAAACTAGTAATTCTTTTTACCAGTTCATGAATTATCGTTTTTTTCTTATTTTGAACTAATTTTTATTGTCAAAGCCTTAAATTTTCCACATGTTACGTAAATCTACCGATTTTTTTTCTTAGTGACTTACAAATCTTTTCCAACATGAAAGTGAGAAAAAGGACAACATTTTAGAATCTCGAGAGGAAGCGGAGAGAAATAAAAAATCCGTCCCGCTAAAGTTTGCTTACCCCCCAAATCCCCCACTTTTTGGGAAGATTTCGAGGTGAGGATCAAAGAAAACGCAGAAGCAAATCCAAATCCTTTCCCTTCTCTTGGTTTGAATCGTCAGAAGAAAGGCGTCAGTGGGTCTGTGTAGAATAGAGTTTCGGATGAAGGAAATGCATTTGCGTCTCCAAGCTCAGCCAGAAGCTAGAACCGGTTAGTGAGCTGTACAAATTGCTTGACAATGAACGAGAAAGCAGTCTCTGCTTACTTTATGAAACAATTCAAGCATAACATCATCTGCATACTTAGAAACATGTTCAACAGTGCATGTTGTCCTCATCATGTACCTCGGATTACACCACTTATAAACAGTAAAAAGATGTTCCAAGAAGTCAGGCTTAGGGATTAAAAATCGGCAGGGTCATTGGTAGAACCACCAACAGGACACTTTCTAGCCGGTGTTCCTCATGCCAGCAGCGATTCCGTTGATGGTGATTTGTAATGCATCTCTGAGCTTATTGTTATCATTGTCACGCCTTAATCTCTTCAGTATCTCCACCTGCAACATGTTCATGGGATTTAAATAAGGTAGCCTGCTCTCGATCAGCCTCCTCAAGCTCCGGTTGTTCTCGGATAGTTTCTCGTGCCCGCTGATTACCAAGACATGCTTCTCTGTCGTTAAGAGCTCCATCCTTAGTGCAGCACCGAGCTCCCGCCGGCTCCCTGACACAAGCACTTCATCATAATGTTTGGCAATGGGTATGTCCGCTTTCCCCAACACCATCTCAATAAGGTCTAAGGTGGACTGAAAGAAAGGCCACTCTTTATACATTTCTTGTAACTCTGCAGTATGTCCCTTCTCGCAAACACCCCTTAGACCTGCTCCGACGCCTAGCCAGGCTGGAAGAACAAACCTAGTTTGAGTCCATGCAAACACCCACGGAATGGCACGTAGATGTCCAATTCCTGTTGAGCTCTTCCTCCGAGTGGGACGGCTTCCGATGTTGAGGAAGCCGAGTTCAGCCTGTGGTGTAGCTTCATGAAAGTAGGCAAGGAATTCAGGATTTTCATATACAATATTGCGATAACTTTGGCAACTGATCTTCGAGATTTCCTCCATGAGGTTACGCCATTTTTCTTCTCTAGGTGAGAGTGGGGGCCGTAGAGTAGCAAGCAAAACGGCTGTAGTGTAAATCTCCAGCTGCCTTACTGCTGTCTGTGGCAACCCAAACTTTGCCTGCACCATCTCTCCTTGCTCAGTTGAGCGAAGTGTACCCTGTCAAGCACCATAGTTGTACCTAAGAAATGGTTCTGTATGCTTCTTGACTACCCGATACAGAACTAGCTTTCCTTTATATAATGAACAAGCTAACAGAACTCCAAAACTTTCATAGTATTTACACTATAACTGCACAAGATGTATAAAAAATTGCAATAAGCCGCTAGAAGTGCAGTAAGAATTGCCATTTCCTTAAGTTTACAGGAGTACAAGTGCAGTTCTGGACTGAAAAGACAAACTGTGCTTATGAATTGTAATACAAGATGTTCCAGAAAGTTAATAGGCCCATTCACAAGGTTTTAGATTGTGCTATCTTGAGTCCAAATCACCATTCAATCAATGCGGCTGAAAATTGTCTTGTGTGCATTGGCTTAATCAAACAGACTCTCAGCCAGATTAAGGTCCAATTAAGACTCAAGACAGACAAAGCTTCTCCCTGACAACACTCATGCTGTGTCCTTGTATCAAACAGGCAACCATATATGGGATCCAATACAGAATTTAGGGATAATGACACTAGTCCCGAACTTTGGCCAAATGTGCAATGTGGTTCCTGAATTTTAAATTTGTTCAATGTGGTCCCTGAATTTTAGCCAATTGTGCAATGTCATCCCTAAACTTTTAATTTGTTCAATGTGGTCCTTGAACTCTTTTAGTACATGTTCAATTTAGTCCCTAAAGTGTATGAAAATGTTGAACGTTGTCCTTTCATTTGTTCAAGTTCAGGAACAACACTGTACATTTTTATACAGTTTAGGGACTAAATCAAACATGTACCCAAATTTCAAGGACCACAAACCACATTAAACAAATTAAAAGTTCAAGAATGACATTGCACATTAAGCTAAAGTTTAGGAACCACATTGCATAATGGGTCTAAGTTCAGGGACCATTTGTGTCATTTATCCCATAATTTAAGCACAAATTTATAGAACACTTCATTTCAGGTCACCTATGCCCAAATAGGTCTGGCAAATAGATCTCCCTCAAATAGAAAAGGGAGTTTTTATTTGTCAATGAAAGACGGTATACAGGCACATAATAAGACGTATTTTTATCCTCATGCTATATTTACTCATTCTTGAATAATGTCTTGCAAATGATTTTACAATTATTTGGGTCGAATTGAACAGGAGCAATTTTGATCGGTTTGAGGTCGATTCTTAGTTCATTCAGTTATTTTGCTTCCTTGTAGGCACCATTCTGTTTCCAAGTACAAATGGGTTCCTTTAGTGTATTTCAGTCAGACAGCCTCCGACTCTCACAATAGCCAAGATGAAAAGTTTAATGGTAGAGAGTCTATGTGCTGCAGATCACTCCCCATCGTTAAATATAAGTTGAAGGATCCATCTTGCAAGATGTGAGTAGGATGACTAACCATGACAGAACCTGGAGGCTGGGATTGAATAGCTAGATATGTGGGGCCACCACCCCGACCAATGCTCCCTCCACGTCCATGGAATAAGGTAACCTTAATGCCATATTCATTGCATGCAGCTACAACGTCCTCTTGTGCTTTGTAGAGTTCCCATGCAGCTGTGAAGCGCCCAGCATCTTTACCAGAGTCAGAATATCCAACCATTACCTGAGTAAACGATTAAAAGCTTGTTAATATTTCTGAAAGTCATCTAACTAGTTCTTGAATATGTACTCTAAATTGTGTACCTCCTGGTGGCCACCGTGATTTCTTAAAATGTGTTCCCTGTACCAGTCAATTGATAACAGTTTCTTGATCACTGACCCAGCTGCTCTAAGATCCTTCACAGTTTCAAACAGAGGAACGACCCGCAGCCTATTTAGAGTACAAGGTATTATGAGAAGAGCCAAGCAAGGGAGAATGAAGGAGAAGAAGCAAGCGTTCCATCAAACCAGGTTGAACAGCTCAGAAGCTGAATTGAAATCGAAATTCCATGTCGTCCAAATTCTTGAAAAAAGTGAAAAATTGAAAAAAGCATACCTCCATTTGCTGAAAAAAGTGCCTCCAGCATTAGAACTTGTTTCGATAATTACAAATTTCACACACCTAGAAGCCACGACTATGAGTTGGTTCTTGTTAATTTTCCTTTAAATAGCAACCAAGGAGAACATGAGTAAATGTGAATCGGCTCACATGACCGAGAAATTAGATTAAGTTCTCCAAATGAAGGTATGATGAGTGCAATTTCACTCACTTCTTGGCTGTAATGTCACAGCTGAAGCACAATGGGACTACAAAGAGGTATTTATGCGAGTAAAGTGTCGTATAGGATCAGAGTGTATGTTCTTATACCACAGGGGTATTTGTTCCTAAAATGGATCTTCAACCATCAGCAGAGGTTTTTGTTGGCTTCTGTAATGGACTCTGGTTAATCGATCAATAATCCATGTTTTGGACTAGTCAAATTCACCTAGATTAGTTCTTTCCACTAATATTGTTCGAAATAAAATACCGACAGGGCAAAAGTATAATTAACTCAGACTTTACAATATGATATTGTATTTATATCAGCTGGAGCTAAATGCATCAATCCACTACTGAAAATTTGACACGAGTGTCATAAAACATGTGGTCTCCTTTCCAAGAATTCTTAAGAAAGAACCGCTTGATTTCACGTTTGAAACAACCAATCAAAAATGATGGCACCACTTGACTTCCAAACACCCATGTAATGCACAAAGCATGAACTCCCATGACAAAGGGCTATAATATCATAATCTGTAACAATATCACTTATGCATACATTCGAGATGCAGACAATAGCTGTATCTAAACTAACAATTCATGGTGCAAGTGATCAGCTAATGGAAAATCACACACTCCATCTTATTCTGAGAATCTAGTAGATTCTCGATAGGAAAAGGAGCTCTGCAATAAGGTATCAACAGTAGAGAGCAAATGAGCTTACGTTCCACCAGGACATGGTCTCCCTAACTCTCCACTGACTGCAAGGCGAGCATCTTTCTGCAAGAGCTCCACAGCTAGAACATCGCTTGCCTACCATGTTCCAATTCCGGACTATGGTTAGCATCAGAAAATCATAGGCTAACAACACCTTGAAAGTAAAAATAAGTAGACTACAGTTAGCATGTAAAATTCCTAGGCTAAGAGCACGTTCAAGGTAAAAACAAGTAGACTGCAGTTAAGTAAAAATAGCATTTGACCGTTAAGAATAGTACATTTGAAGCCATGGAAATCACATAAGCTCCTAGTGAGTCACTTCCCAGTTCAGCAGCTACTCGAAATGTGTCCAATACTTCTTTGATATCTGGGGCAACCTGACGAGGCTCAACTCACAAGTCAGTATATATATATATATATATATATATATTGCCACAAGGGAAAAAAGTAGAACATGATGAGGCAAGGTACAATGATGCTTGTAGATATAGAACAGAAAGATTTAGTAAAAATATGCAGATTGATTTTTCAGACAGAAAGAGTATTTCAGAAAGGTACATGAGATCTTACAGATCCACAACACATATACTTGGATGCTTTGACATAACTTATTTTTTACTCCTCAATTTATGTGTTATACATGAATATGCCACAGTCAATAATATAATCACCAGTTCTAAGGACAAATTACGGAGAATTGTGAGAGATTGCCCTTTTCGCTAATTGCCAGAGTTGAAATACCCTTAATACAAGCCCTCATAGCAATATAGCATATATATTTCATGCACTACTCATAGACAAGTGATTATGAGAACAGATGCATTGCAGTTATATTTATTCATAGGTGCACATAAGCAACAGCATGCTTCTCAACCACGTTCTTGTTTTATTTAGTAAAAATTGTTAGACTTCATAAGAGCCCGTCAAAAATTTCTTCATGAACAAGGTCCTAATATAAAATCAACATCAACAACACCTTTATCCCAAACTAGTTGGGGTCGGCGGTCAATGAACTCCAAAGATTCATAAAATAAAAGCAGGACCGATCGAGGGAAAAGAGATAAATATGTAAAAATAAGTACACAAAGATAAAAATATAGATAAATAAATATATATGGAAATAACTAAAAAGGACAGTCAGGAACATGAGAATTCTGCCCCTCCACAATACTAATAGCATTTCTCCACTCCGTCCTAAGACAAGTCGTACGCCAATCTATTTCTTACTCCATTAAATCTTGTTTTACTACTTTCCCCCAATTAAGCTTCAGCCGACCTCTTCCTTTCTTCGTGTTATGCTCTCGATAGCAAACTTTTGTTCTCACCGGAGCATCTAAGGACCTTCGAATAATATGCCCAAATCGTCACAATCTATGTTCTCTCATCTTTTCTGCCACTGGTTCTACTCCAACTTTTCGTCGAATATCTTCATTCTTTATCTTATCCATCCTTGTATGACCACACATCCACCTTAACATCCTCATTTTCAAGCAAAATAAAAAATTTCTAGATACATCTTTCTCAATGTACACACTAGAAAAACATTCTCGTCATTGAACACATTAATTTCCAAGTAAATATGGACAACTGGCACCAAATTAGGGCTAGTAATAGTTACGTTTCATTTCATAAATTTATTTATTGCATAATTAAAGCGCAGTTATCACTACAATAGTACCATCCTAGACCTTACCTCAATGGAAAGTGGAACTAACGGCCTTTTCCCTTTTAACTCTCTCGTCAGGAATTCCAGTCTCTTCTCTTCATCCCACTCACTATATGTACCCATGTCAAGATATTTTGTTATGGCATCTAGTGTTTCTGAGTGCCTTCCTGATTCCTGACTTGTTAAAGAAGAAAATTTGAAATGAGTCACGGAAGTAGCAATCATCAAGGATCATATTAGCACCTAATATTAACAAACCTGACGCAAGTCAAGTTTCATTAGCACCATCCCAAAAGTGGCCACCCTCCGAATGAGGTCAGCAAGCCGGCCATCAGCCAGCACACCAGACCCACATGATTGCTGCAAATAATAAGAATTGTCAGCGAGAATAGAGCTTCATCACTGTCAAAGTGTGGGAACATGGACTGGAGCTCATTAGGGGGAGATGCTATATACCAGAGATTCGTAGCAAAGAATCAGAGGTTCCAAAAGCTGGTCTGATGACTCATAATAATCACAAGGATCGTGTTCACAAGGAATATCCTCAAGGAGGAGCTCCAGTCTCCTATTTGTCTTCATAAGCTGAACTCAGGAAATTTGGGCACTTCATGTTACACTCAATTAAAACGAAAAGAAGAAAAAACACAAGCCATTTATGTGATTTGGTCGATGTGACTTGCTTCTACATGGAAAGGTGGTTAAAAGTTTCACAGTCAAAGAACCATGAAATAACCTTACATATCAACCAAAACCAACCTAGAACAGGAAACCACATTAATACAATCGGTTTGCTTGATATGCCTCATTATCGTCCTGCAAAACATATTGAACGGATGCCAACTTCCTAACCATTCAATAGAGGGGAGGTAGCTCATTGATCCAAGTTATTAAACCAAGCCACATGTAACACTTTAAATCTAAAATTACAGATTGGAATGGTTGAAAATAACAATATGCCTTGAACAGTTCTCATATCAGTAATAATATGAGCAGATGTTTCACACGTGTATTTGATCGGTCCAAGAGAAAAAAGGAGCAGAGACACAGATGAAACTTTATAAACCACATCAAATCCACATATTAAAACATTTGAAACGCAATTTATCTTTATAAGGCTTTAGTTGTGAGACACAGTCTTGAATCATCTGACCTGACTACCAGCTTTGCTCCCAGTGCGCATACGTAATCATTTGCGTTTAATTGAACACCATGATTACCTAAAAGCCCTAAATGCATATCTTTAGAAAATTGCTAACGATGAATATTATATACGATATGCTGCAAAAGAGAGCATTTTAATTTCTTTCCAGCACTCGCTTACTTATCCTAGGCACAAAATTTTGCACTTTTTCTTTTGCGTGTATGGTTTTTTTTTTTTTTTTTTTTGGGAGGGGGACAGGGAGGAATAGACAGCATCCACGCATTACGTCCAGACCAAGAAAAGCTAAGCCAATGTAATAACAAAGGAAGTGGCTGGTCCTCTTCCTCTCCCTACCAACCTTTGAACTCCAGACCTGGGTTCCAAGAAAGAACTCTTAAAGTCAACACGGCTGAAGAAAAGTTGGCTTGTCCCACCCACCCGTATAATTAGTAAATTTAGGCGAGAATCTTTCTATTTTTGTTTGGTTAACTCTGGCTTGAGCATCTCCATATCGTAAAACCAGGTCACTCAGTCGGGAGAAAATACCTTATCCTTTACATCGCCAAGAACAATCCTATAAGGAGCAATTCCTGGAAGCTGAGGCAGACTTGGCTCTAGTAGCTTGTGGAAGCTGGATCTTCCTATCTGTGATTCTGCAAAGAGTTTTCTCTGGGCAAGAAGTTGACCAGATGCAAAAGAGGAACCACGTGATGTCCCAGCAGGCTGCAAACTGTTGGAGCTAGCTAAATTTCCATTTTCAGATGGTTTACAAGAACTGTGCCCTGAATCTTCCTCCTACAGAAGAATTATTACAGAATCAGGCGTCTCAAAAGGTTGACTGCTTGAGGGTGCAGCTGCACACCACAATTGCATTAGAAGTTGGTTTACCTGACGATTCAATGGCATGTAATCGTTACCAGGAAGTTCCAGTCTTGGGTACTGAGAGTCACCATCATTGCATTCTACAAGAGACATGAATTAGAGAAAAATTAAAAATGCAAATCATGACGTTATTGTCTAGCCAAAAAAATTCGGCTTCCAATAATGAAGATAAAGAATAAGAAGTAAATTAGAGTAAAAAATAATTAGTTGCAAAATCAAGTTTGTCTGTGAATTAAATGCCCTTCTTCCCATACCCATCTCTAATACATAGTATATTCAATGCACGTCACTATCCCCTCGAACCACTGTGATTCTGTCCACTTATAATACTTAAAAATATTTTGCTTATCCAAATGCTCACAACCCAAACAATTTCTTGAAGATAATTCTCTCTGCTGTTACAGCAACTTGCAAATAGGAGTCGCATACTTCCCCATTCGAGGAAAGCAACAACAAATGAAAAAAGAAAATCCTAGATGTGCATGGAGCCATAGAACTTTAGGCAGAAACATAGTGAATGTTAACCTGTGCAAGATGGCATATGAGCTCCAGCTGGGAGTTGAGTTGGAAGAGATGGAAGTTGTTGATTGTGAAGCTTTATTTGACTTCTGGTCAAAGATTGACTTCGACTCTCAAGCCTATCCTCTGAAGATGTTTCTGAAGAGAATTTTTTCAAGAGCCATTCAACTTCACAACCAATAACAACAATAGTGAATGGTGAAAAATAGACAGAGCCGCACAAGTTTTGTTCATATGCTGATCTATCCAACAAACCAGGAAAAGGAAAAAAAGAATCAGCTTTTCTGAACTTCATCATCATTTATTTCCAGGTTTTCACACAGTTGTCTCACCAGCCATGTCCATCAATGGTGTTGACGGCACCCTCTCTCTCTACCAACCGCTTGCTTCGCTATTTTCTATTTCTTGATTAGTATTTGATAATATTTGATAATTCTATAATCGCCGAATAAAGCTACCCCTCTTTTCTCGCCTATCTGAAGTATTGTTAAAAACCAGTCCAGTCTGACCAGACTCACACTAAACACAGCTCGGACACAATATATCCTTATACTGTCGTTCTTAAAACAACACAAATATATCAATTAAGGAGTTTTTGTCGACCAGTCCAATCTCATCCAAGGCGATCTTTTATCGGAAGACTAAGTCACTTTATATTGCAACAGAGAAATTCATTGGTAACCTATTGACGAACTCAATTGAAAACAAAATTTGCATGACACTCCAATCTGAAAACAGATATTGAAACCACTGCAATCATGTGATCATCAGCATTGTCACTATCACTGTCAAAATTACGATTCACAAACTACTAAGTTCCAGTGCCTTCCTAATAGTAAAGCATAATAATTATGACATCCAATCAATGGGCAGGATATTCGGTCCTATCATGAGAATGTTAGTTCTCTAACCTTTTTCAAGAATTTCATGTGCTAGCCATAATAGCCTGTCATTGCACCTATTCATGGATAGCTCAAATCGCAGGCTGTCAACTTCTCGGATGTAGAGATCAATTGCCATCCACCTTGATAACAGAGAAACATCTCTCGTCACCTGAAGTAAAAAAATTAAGATCACACAATTGTATAAGGTGGAAATATAAGGCGCAATCACCGATAAGGATGAAGCTGAAGACCATAAGGTAGTCCAGTCCCCGGGGCATAGGAATATGCAATTTTTGTTATTCAGGGAACCCAGAAAATAACATAAAATTTCTTCAGGAAAATGGCAGGAGAGTAACTTGCAGGTTCTTTTTTTCAATCTGAATCTTTTAAGCAGCTGAAGGACAAGGCAATTAAAGGCTAACAAATTAACATGAAACGCTAGAGCAATGTCACTTTTCACAGTTCAAAAAATCCAAATGAAGAAATATTCGGTTGTGTACGTACTTTTGTTCCAGACTCCTCTAAGCATTTAAGAATATACTAGAATAGGAGCACACACATACGTGTGAGTTAAAACTAATAGAGAGAATGAGAGGAATGAAGGAAGTGGGAAGCGTCAAAAAAGGAACAGTGGCTAAGAGAATAGAAGAGAGTGAAGTGGAGGTCCAATCACTATAATAACCTTCAACTGTGTTGGAGTCAAGTTTTTCACCACATGACAAAGGGGAAAACCAAATTTCATGGACAAATTTGACAAACAAAAAGAACCATTGCAGTTTTTGCATAATCAAAAGATGTATGCAAACACATATATACATTCACAATCCTACCTATGTATTTGCACCTTAAGTACAACAACATTCTGCAGGCCATAAATAAAGGGTGTCAACACATAATCAGCCATCTGTCACTTTCCCAGGAAGGTCGGAGTTTTGAGTGTTGAGTTAAGATGACATTATAGTTGGGCTATCATAATGCAGGGCTTGCTTGTAAAACTTCCATACCAATTAAGTAATGCATTATTCCAGCTGAAACGAATACCTTTGCTGTTACATTAGGGTTTCCATCTCTATCACCACCCATCCAAGATCCAAATTTAATAGGCGTGCAAGTCAAAGGTAGGGGCCGCCCTGTGTGCTGTGGTAATTATATGAAATTGTTAGAGATGGAGTGATGAAATACAACACAAGGATTCAAATTGTCAGGGCTACCGGAGATGAACCTTCTTCAAAGCGCTGCTGACGCGGCGCAAATAATGAGGTATAGCTTTCCAAAGAGACTGCTCGACAATGTTCAACCCTGAGATGTTTGAAATATTTCACAATGAACTAGATCTTTGCCAACACGTATCTAAAATGTGCATGTATCTTGGGTTACCAGCCCTGGCTTCATCTACGGGGGTCGGTTTATGTCGCCTCAGCTCATCTGTTTGCCATATGGAAGTAATTTCTCTAACCTAGAAAAGGACAATAACAATCAGAAATGACTAGGAAACAAAAATCCCAGTTAGCCAACATTTCTCCAAGAAACTTTTTCCCAAAGAAATTTAGAGAGAGGAGTGGCTCCTATCAGCGCAGAAGGACGTGTCTCAGACACGGGAAAATAACATCGACATGCATGCACACGCATACCAGCAACCCTGCCTGTGTAAGTATATGCATGCAAATGCACACAAAGTACTCATTTTCCAGATTCCAGAATACAGATAATACCAGATCTTCAATCAGCATCTCTCGATCCTCATGAGTGAGATCAGGTCTGTCGTTGTAGTCCAAAAGATGCTGAAGAAAAGGATGCATACAGTAAATAGAGGTGGGGAATGAGCTCTGCAGGGACAAGCATCAGTTCTCTCGTTTTATCTTTGTTGAAGCCACCAAAAAACTTACGGCAATTCTTATGTGTTTGTATTGCAAGGTGCGGCGATTAATTTGAGTGGGATGTGCAGTGAGAACAATCTCAACCTCCTGAAGGAACCAGAGAAAAATGAATCAGCCACGTGACAGAACATTAATGCCAGATTACTGACTAGATACTGTGTGCGAATGTTAGATGCATCATTGTGTTAAATGAGGAAGCATAGTTACTGATAAAATATCACTAAATCCTGCATTCCTGTCCAAAACACTAGCTCTTTGCACTGATACCCTTTCTAATCAAAATACCAGAACAGGTAGGACCTCCAGAAAGCACATAAGCAAGAACACTGAACCTGCTTGCAGACTGTATCATAAAGCTCGTCTGGAGAGACTCCCCCCTGAATCAGCTGACTGAAAATGTCATCACATGATCTTGATAAATGTGTCAAATTCCGTGACTTCCTCACCCTGCCCAAGATGATATAAGATCCCAAGAGTGCACAAACACAAAATCAAATTATCTACACCAAGCAAACAAATAGACAACATGTAAACTTAGAAAATGCATAAAACTTCCTGCCTATCGGATGCTTGTAGCCCTTTCAATTCGTTCTCTCACAGGTCAATGTTGGCCAACCTCTGAATTCAGTAATACCTTCAGTTTCAGTCCCGTTATTTAGTAATTCCTCCATTTTGAGTATAATCCAAAAATTTCTTGGGGGACAGTGATCAGAATCCGATAGGTGATGCTTATTTAGATAGAAGTGGTTTGATCAGGGAACAAGGATAGCAACTGAACCACCGGAACACCTGAACAATCACGGTCACCACATCAACTACCTGTGATGGGTTTCAGCGATTCCCATTAAATTGAGATAATGGCTAAACGCGCGGGCAAGCGTCAGGGCTTCCTCTAGCGTCATCTTCGATATATCAGACGCAAGTTGCTTCTCTAGTAGCTCCGCTGCATCTTCGATTCCCGCCGTCCTCATGTTACAAGCACTCTAGAAACAAAAAACAAAACCATTAAGAGAGAGAACATCCCGTCGCGCTGGCATTTTACCTCTTTTTCTTCCATTTAGCCAGGCAATCTCCGTTTCGCCTCACTTGAGTAAATGCGCACGAGGAAAAAACAAGAATGGAATCGAGAAATCAGCATCAACGGCCCTTTATTTTTATTTTTTTATTTTTTTTTTGTCATTTTCATGGCACCTCCCTTCCATTGACAAAGGAGCAAAATCCAGAAAACAGCCGCAGGAAAGGGGGAAAATAAAAATAAAAAAAAAAACGATAGGGGAAACAACCCAGGCAGGCTATCTACACTCTAACGAGCAAAGAGCATGCATACAGAAGCTCGAAAAAAAGAAAAGACAGAGAACAAAAACGTAGAAAAAGGAACGAGAACAACCTGAGCCAGAATGCGATTCCTCTCGATCTTTTCCATGAACTTGCCTCCGACTTCTCTCTGCAGCACGTCGTTGAGGAGGTTGCCGAGCAACTTGCAGTCGTCGTCGAAGTTCTGAAACGAGATCTCCTCGGCTATGTCGTCGGTGGTGTCCGTCATCTTCACCGGCGAGGGAGGCGGCAAGGAGCAGCGAGAACAAAACAGAGGACGCACCGCAGTGCGAGGCGATCACACGGAGAGAGAGCGAGAGAGAGAGGGAGGGAGGGAGGTGTGAGAGCTTGAGGGAGGGAAGGAGAGAAGAGTGTGATTTTCAGTTGCAGAGCGCAATGCAGTGAATGCGGGGCCCCCCCAGCAGTGGTTTAGTTCTGTTTCGGGTCGAGGAGACTGAGATGACGAAAATACCCCCTGCGCAGATGGCGGGCAGGGAGGGAATGTCGGGGGGTAGATTTGGTCTTCTCGGTTTGCATGAAATGAAGGTGAAGCTCTCTCCGTTTTGTGGCCAGGCCATTCCGGAGATTGTGCTCCTGTTGCTGAATCCCTGGGATTGGTTTTTTAATATGCTCCCCGGGCAAAATCATTTCTTTTTAATTTCAGAAAGATGCCGCAAAAAATATGTCTTCATCTTTTATCCATTTATTTTTTTATAACAAAATTAATACAACTCATTTCCATGCAATTTTAACATATGTGACTTAAATAAATACCAAAAAAAAATCATAGAAGTGGCAAAAGCTCACGCTGGTTACGTAACATTAGCCGAACATGCGGATATTACATGGCAATTCTAACTCGGATATTATGCATCGAGATACACGGCACTGACGATCATATCTCTATATAGTAAATCGCATTTGGAAGATCTTTCGATTTTTTTTTTTTACAAATAATGATGATGATCACATTGCATTTAGTAACGGATCAAAATGGTGATCCAAGATGCGGACCAAATTAACATGACCTCCAGCGAATCGATCATATCCGCATTCTAAATTTAAGAATTTTTCCTTATTTCATAATAAGTAATTCACTTTCTAAAGTAAGTGAGAATCACATTATCATCATCTTCTTCTTCTTTTGTCAAAATCGGATTGTCCTTTTGCTCCGTTGAAATTCGGATTAATAAAAACAAATTGCGTGTTCTAAGAACGAAATGCTTAAGCATAGAATATTGGTAACGACGATTTGGTCGGTCATGACTTACGAGTACAAATGACTGGAGATTCTCTACCTTGCGAATCTGATTCAGATCCCAGGGATATTCCCTTGGCTTCCCCCCCATTGTAAATTTATTCTCTATCGAGATTATTAACCCAGTAGGGCTAAAAAAAATAGGAATATGCCACTTGATTCCAAAAACTTTTCGTTTATTTCGCAAAATATGAGTGAATTAAAAAATTATTTTCTTTAAAATAATCATTTATAAAAATGAATGAACAACCGTCACCGTATCGAGGACCAACACGGCGTAGCGTAGCTAGCGGTATAAGAGCCGATATTCTCTAGATCAACTCATTTTTTTCTGTGAAACAAACGGAATCTTGATTCTAGTTTCAACTCTAGCCAAATATCTTTGCTATGCATTAACGTGTGCTTCTAAAGGCACGAAGAACTCGCCACATAACATGTCTCGCTATTGTTGCGACGAGGTTCATTTAAATTAAACTATAGGTTATGAATCCTCGAACGGGAATCAAGATGCGAAATCCCAGCTCTCCGGATACTTTTGCACCGGATGCTAAAGACGGTGATCTTCATTGATTTTAGCGCGATGCGGGTTGGATATCGATAAGGTAACAGTAACAGGACAGAACTTCTATACTTCTCTAGACCACCCTATAAATCCAATCTCGAGATTAATTAACGATTTTTGGGGATGTACGTTAAGATTTTCGAAACGGGTGGTCCCTAGCTCTCTTAAGAGTCGCCATCCCGGGGTCGCGGAGCAGTTCGCGTTTTAGGACCAAGCGAAAGTTACCAGTTTTTCACATGTTTGGACGCTTGTCCACGAATTATTTGATGTCGCCCGATTTTGATCCACGTCCTTCGGAAGCTGACGTGGAATAGTAATCCGTGGGGACTTATAAGGTGGGCACAATAATCGGGTCACACAGTAATGTGCCCAACAAAAAAAAAATTAATAAGCAAGTCGGATGGTATCGAACGTGGGATAGAAATAACACAAGCCGCCGTTTTATGCACGTTTGCGGCGAATCAATTTACGAACTAAATTGCTACGCCGACTTCGGTACCGTCGGCATTGTTCGACATGAATTTTAATAAGAATCGAGCATAGCGACCGGCGGTCGGGTTATCGAGATCTTTTTCGTTCCAAATAATCGGGGAATATTCACGGCTTACGCAACTTAAAATCCTCGTTTGTTTTGAAAGTACGGAGGGATGTTTACGTTTTTACATGGTCACGAACCCGAAAGTGCTTTTCGCTTTGTGGGAGAAAAGAGGAGAGGCTCGCAGTCCCAATCCGTGAAAACTCGGAGAGGGGTTCACTTTGCCAATAGTACAAATCCACACTTTCCACTGAAATTCAACGGGAGTCACATGAAAGTATGCTTTTTCACTTTGCTCAACCAGAAACGAAAATCACATTGATGATGATGGGTACATCTCAACCGAAGACAAAAGTCACGCGATTCGCTGCATTGTGTTAAGATACATGTCTCGAGTTTAAGCCTATTTACGAATTCAGCTTGAATTGGATTATCCCGGACGTTAGTTGAGATACGGATATTATCGATTATCGAAAATCGAATCTCTTTCCGTAAAAATTTCAATGAAGATAACAGCAAAAAAGGAATGAGCTTTATCCTTTGACAAGTCAAACTAGAATTTGTTCAGGCGGTGGACTTCTTTGGTTGACCAACATGGGATTTTGTTTGGGCGTGAATATATATTCGGATGGAATTTGTTTTTCACGTGCACTGTTGGACGGTTATCCTTGTCTTGCTTGGATACACGTATATATGTGTTGTTTTATTCTCAAGAAAGTGTGCCGTTGTTGATACAAAAAGTATATGGACTTGCAAGTTGCCGGATGTTCTAAAGATACTGGCTGTGGTGTCAGGCTTCCTTTTTTGGGGCCAACCTTGAACCCACCAGGCGTGCATATATATTCAAAGAGGAAGTGGTCGATGTGGTGAGGTTGATGCAAGGGTTTGAAGCTCCGTCTATACGAGTGCTTGTGCATGAGCTTCTCAATTACATCCGATGTCCTCTTCGTGCGTGAAATCGAAGACTAGAGTACGTGTGGTTTTCGCCGGTTAAATCTTGTTATTAATCTGTGTTTAATTTCTTTGCGAGATTGAGAGATTACTTCGCTAGAAACTCGGGGCTAAACACTGTGTGCGTTCTTGATTGTAATTGGAGCTTGGGAAACATCAATAGTGTGTTTGTGTAAGTCGAGTGATCTGTAATCTCCGTGTATCGCTCGTTCTGTAGTGGAATTCGTTATTGCTCTCCCCGTGGACGTGGGTCTTTACGACCTAACCGCGTACATCTGGTGTCCGATTTACTTTCTCGTTCTGTCTATTTTATTGTTCGATCGCTTGGTTCCGCGCAACAATTGGTATCAAAGCTAGGCTTGCTTGAGTCGAAGTGAATAGATGGCGACAAAAGAAGCTAAAGTGAAAATCGACAGATTTGAGGGGAATGATTTTTGTTTCTGGAAGATGCAGATAGAAGATTATTTGTATCAGATGAAACTGCATACACCCTTGTCTGGGGAGAAGTGAGATACGATGAAGCAAGCTGACTGAGAATTGCTGGATAGACGAGCGATGGGTGTTATTCGGCTGACGTTGGCTCGTAACGTCGCATTTAATATCGTCAAGGAAAAAACCACTGCGGGTTTGATAAAAGCCATATCGGACATGTATGAGAAGCCTTCTGCGATCAACAAAGTCTATTTGATGCGACGTCTGTTTAATTTGAAGATGAGCGAAGGTGCGTCGGTTGCTAATCATATCAATGAATTCAATGTGATCATTAGTCAATCGAGTTCAGTTGATAGCGACTTTGAAGATGAGGTATGTGCTTTGATTCTATTATCCTCATTGCCTGATAGTTGGAATACTGCTGTTACTGATGTTAATAATTCTTCTGGGTCAACAAGTTTGACGTTTGATGGGATTCGAGATTTAATTTTGAGTGAGGATATCCGTAGAAGAGAATTTGGCGAATCTGTATCTACTGCTTTAGTAGGTGAAAGAGGAAGAGCTAGTACTCGTGGTAGCAGAAGTAGTATGACCATGAATAGACGTAGTCAGTCTAGGATTGGCGGTGATGTCTGTTGGAACTGTGGCAAGATGGGGCATCTTAGAAGGAACTGCTTTAAGCTGAAAAACGAAAAGGCTAACGGAATTAGAGTTGAATCTGCGGATGATGTTGCAGCTATAGCTGAAAATTCTGATGGTGTCGATAGTGTCTTGTCTGTCACTGAGGATTCGTCGTTTGATGGATGGATTATGGATTCTGGTTGTTCGTTTCATACTACGCCAAACAAGAATTTGTTTGCTATTTATCAGTGCACAGATAGTAGTAAAGTGCAGTTGAGAAACAACGCTGAATGCGATGTTGTGGGTGTCGGTGATATTAAAATCAAAATGCATGATGGTATTGTGAGGACATTGACTGGAGTACGACACGTTTCAGAATTGAAAAAGAACTTAATTTCCTTTGGTGCTCTAGATTCAGCTGGATGCAGGTATTCTTCACAAGGTGGAGTTCTGAAGATTATTCGAGGTACCCTGGTGATAATGAAAGGAATCAAGCATGGTGACCTGTATGAACTTCAAGGTGAGATATTGATAAGTTTCGTTCTCGAGACGTCGACATATGTTTGAGAGTCTAATGGCTACTCGAGGAAGGCCTGGGTGATTATGCCGATGCACAAGTTTGATGCTGTTGTCAGGAATACGCGGTCGAGAGCTTTGATCGAAACGGAGACTGGTAAGTTGATCAAGCATGTGCGAACTGACAGTAGCATGGAGTCTTGTTCGAAACTGATAAATAAATTATGCATGAAAAAGGGCATAGTGAAACACCGCACTAGCGCCAGTAAACCACAACACTTTGCAGAATTGATGAGCAGAGCGTTACTAGCGACAGTTCGTAAAAAGATCTCTAGTGCTGGTATGGCTAGGAGAATTCCAACGGATGCGCTTAGTATGACGAGCTACTTAGTGAATAGATCCCCATCGATTGCGATTGGATATCGGACTCTCGAAAAAGTGTGGTTAGGTAATGTTGCTGATGATTCTATTTTTAGAATGTTTAGTTGCCCGTGTTTATTATCCAGTAAGTGATGGTAAGCTCGATGTGAGGGTAAGCTGCATATTCCATGGCTATGCACGAGGTGAACAGGGTTATCAGTTGTGGTGCCCGAATATAAATCCACTTGTTCGGAACAGAGAAGTTACATTTGACAAGTCTCCAGTACTTCTGGCTAGGAGTGATTGTGGCAATGTTCATACGAATCTGGACGATATTCAGCTTGAGGTGGAGTTGCAACTAGAAACTCCTGAGATAGCAGGTACTAGCGTGGTAATCGACACAGATGGTGCTTATAGCGAGGTGGAGCCTGTAGAGCCAACAGTCGCTATAACTGCTAATATTGACAAGGTACGTTTTCGGTTTCCTGATAGATATGGACGCAACGATGATTTTGTTTTATCTGTGGTTAAGGAGCTTGTGTCAGATAGTCCTTGTGGAGTAGTTAAAGGTGCATGTGCAGTTGGTGTTCTGATGAGGTCCTCGGTTGTGGCGAAATTCAGGCGCGACTTGGACTTGGACTTTGATGATGTCTGTGGCGGTTGAGCCCATTGAGGCTGTTGGGAGAGTAGCGGATGATGTTCGGATTATCAGCGAAGCGATTGCGATTTGGTTCAAACGTCGAGCCAAGGTGGAGATTATTAAAATACATGTCTCGAGTTTAAGCCTATTTACGAACCTGACTTGAATTGGATTATCCCGGACGTTAGTTGAGATACGGCTATTATCGATTATTGAAAATCGAATCTCTTTCCGTAAAAATTTCAATGAAGATAACAACAAATGAGGAATAAGCTTTATCCTCTGACAAGTCAAACTAGGATTTGTTCAGGCGGTGGACTTCTTTGGTTGACCAACGTGGGATTTTGTTTGGGCGTGAACATATATTCGGATGGAGTTTATTTTCACGTGAACTGCTGGAAGGTTATCCTTGTGTTGCTTGGATACACACACACACACAAACACACACACACACACACACACACACACACACACACACATATATATATATATATATATATATATATATATATATATAATTCTCAAGAAAGTGTGCCGTTGTTGATAGAAAAAATATATGGACTTGCAAGTTGCCGAATCTTCTAAAGATATTGGCTATGGTGTCAGACTTCCTTTTTTGGGACCAACCTTGAACCCTCCAGGCGTGCATATATATTCAAAGAGGAAGTGGTCAATGTGGTGAGGTTGATGCAAGGGCTTGAAGCGCCGTCTATACGAGTGCTTGTGCATGAGCTTCTCAATTACATCCGACGTCCTCTTCGTGCGTGAAATCGAAGACTAGAATACATGTGGTTTTAGCGAGTTAAATCATGTTATTAGATTTGTGTTTAATTTCTTTGCGAGATTGATAAATTATTTCGCTAGAAATTTATGGCTAAATATTGTGTGCGTTCTTGATTGTAATTGGGGCTTAGGAAACACCAATAGTGTGTTTGTGTGACTCGAGTGATCTGTAATCTCCGTGTATCGCTCGTTTTATAGTGGAATTCGTTGCTGCTCTCCTCGTCGACGTAGGTCTTTACGACCGAACCATGTACATCTGGTGTCCGATTTACTTTCTCGTTCTGTCTATTTTATTGTTCGATCGCTTGGTTCCGCGCAACACATTGCGCACTTTCCGTCACTCTTGTAAATGAAAACATTAAATCACGCATTTATTTAAATCTTAAAAATCAAATTTGTAGCTCTTTTTTTTTCAAGTGAATGTCGATGTTGCAAGAGTATTTAAATATTGAATCACGAATTTATCTAAATCTCAGATTTTTTTAAAAAAATTGGCAATGTTCCCACCAAATTTTGCGCGAGATAAGAGGAGGAAATCCCCGAATTCAAACCTTTCAGGCACTTAATTACATGTCTTTATTGTGTTGGAGTATTTAAATATCAAACCCATCTTCATCTAACAGTTTAAAAAACTCATTGCAACTTGGTACTCTGAACCAACCACTTAACATTTTTTTGAGATTTTATATGATCTGGATTTATCCAGTAATCATCTTGGCAAGCTTGGAAGTGATTTAAGTAGATTTCGTCCCTACGTGGGTCCCTCTCGATGTCCCACGGACTAAAACAAGCATATTGATGTATGCCCAGGTCGTACTTGTGGTACACGTGTTCTCCTCTACGTGGCTCCCTAATCAATCGGAGTTGTATTGGTGATAGAGGAGGGAGACCCATTGCCTCAGGGTAGCTGCTACAGCTTTGTCAATGATTACGGTTTCGTAGCGAGATAGATCGGGATCATGTGACCTTGAGGAGGAAGGTTATGGGTAACATTCCCTTAATCTCAGCCGTCCATTCCAATCGGACGGCTGAGATTACATAACTTATCAAAACGCCTCCCAAGCCTGCGTTTTGCTTTGAATTTCAAATCCAATTTGACTTTCAAATCCAAAATCAAAACGGTGTCTAGGTTTGAAGCATTCCCTCGACGCAATCTCACCATTCACAGTTCGCTCTCCGCGCTTTCAATCGCCGCCCTCCGCCCTCTTTCAACCGCCGCCCTCCGCCCCTCGAGTAGCCGGTCGACCTCTCTCGCTGCCGACTCTTCCCAGTTCACCATTCACAATTCGCCCTCCGCCCTCTTTCAACCCCCGCCCGCCGCGCTCCGCCCTCTTCCCTCTTTCAACCGCCGCCCTCCGCCCCTCAAGTAACCGGTCGACCTCTCTCGCCGCCGAGGCTCGAAGTTGCGTCGCCTTCAATTGTCCGTCGTTCGCTTGCTCAGGTACTCTCTCTGCCTCTACTTAGATTGGTCTTCTCGGACTGGGTTACTTGCATTTTGATTTGTATTTCAAATCCAAAATACAAAAACGTGTTTAGGGCTTTGAAGCCTTCCCTTCCCGTCGACGCAATCTCTTCGCAGTTCACCATTCACAGTTCACAGAGCCTCCGCCCTCTTTCAACCGCCGCCCTCCGCCCCTCGAGTAGCCCATCGACCTCTCTCGCCGCCGAGGCTCGAAGTTGCGTCGCCTTCAATTTGAGGTACATTCGCTTTCCTTCCTTCTTAGGTACTCTCTCTCTCTGTGATTGCTCTTCTCGGACTGGGTTACCCCGCTTGCTCAGATCAGGTTCTTCTTGGCCGTAGTTTGATCTTTTCATTTTTCCTTATTCGTGAGCAGAACATGCTTCGATTTGTGAATGCTTCTTGCTGCATTACCCGCACTGTCCAAGATTGAAATTGTTTTTATTATGTTAATTGTCGTTGTTGTGGCCGTCGTTTCTCCAACATAGAAGAAAATGTGAAATATTTTATATAAATCGGGCTGACAAGGCGAAGCAGGGCAGGATCGGCCTATTCACCTTGCGGTTATTGCGGCTGCGAAGCGGGGCAACCTGTTCGCAGAGCATACCGAGGTTTTAGTATGGAGAGGATTGACTTAGATGATCAGTGCTTTCATAGCCCTGATGCTTATAGTTCCATCAGTTTTAGTTGAAAGCTTTGGAGTTGATTTCCATGGGGTTTGTATAGTGTCTGGAACAAATGGCTACTCTCGATTGCAAAGCTTTTGTAGTTTCTGAGCAATGTCTGTCTTATCCAAGTGTGGCTATATGAAACTTGCTTCCTTGCTTGTAATCTGAAATTTTCTGAAGTGGTAAATGCAGAACTTTGAGTGAGGTCCAGGGCTCATAAAGCTGTTTACAATCATCTCTTGTAAGTGGAACACCTATTTAATTGATTGTGTGTTCACTTTTGCTTAGCAAAAGAATAAAAAGAAGGATGCAACATAGGTGATCGAAATGGATGCTTCATCTGGTGTTTGGTTCTTGTTTTATGTTTCTGATTCTAAAAAATAGGTTTTTGATTAGTTATCGGCTTCATTTGAGTCTGCTACTTGGGATGTACTCACTTTTATTGAAGCATGTTTTGTTGTTTGTTTTCATGTACGTTGGTGGAATAATGGGGCAGGACTGCTTATTTTGCTACATCTGAAAATTTGTAACGGGCTAGATTCATCTACCTAGATTAGCGTTATTTATTACTCTTCACTGCGGAATTTGTGAATGGTTAATCCATAAAAATACCTTACAGTAAAATAATATGGAAGTATGGACATATGGTACATTGCAGTGGCCTGAAAAAAGGAAAGAAAGAACATGTAGTTCGACATTTTGTTTCTGCATGATATTATCCTATATTGTATTCATAATGATGCCTTTTGAATGCTAATGGCCCTTGGTGTTGTTTCTCTCTTCTCCATGCTATTTTAGGTTTGTTGACATGCCGAAGGAATACTACGTTGTTTTCAATGGTCGTAATATCGGCATATACGACAATTGGCCCCAAACTGAAGACCAAGTAAAAGGTTTTAGTAATGCTAGTCAGAAAGGATTTAAAAATTGGGAAGCAGCAAAACAGGCATACTTGAAACATTTCAATATGAATGAGTTGCCAACGACAATTCATTTGCCTAGCCGATTTCGTCCCAATAGAGAAAATGTGAAGCAAGTATGTTAGTTGCTTACTCTTTGTGATAAGACGTTTTAATTCTTAAATGGTTTTGGATGTAACAATTATATGATTTCTTGTTATATCTAATCAGGACGATGCTGGTCCCAGTGGAAGCAGCCGTAGAAATAGAGATCTGGAAATGGAGTTGGAACAAACTCGAAGGGAGTTGGAACAAAGTCGAAGGGAGCTGGCACAAACCCGAAGGGAGTTAGAACATACCCAACGTGCACTTCAGTTGACTGTACAAGAGCTAGAAAATGCAAGGGAGGTGACTAACAGCTATCGCGATATGATTAGTGGTTTCGGGAATGTCAATATCGATTAGAAATGCTCCTATTTAGAATATTAATTGTACTGGTGACGCTGCCAATGAGGATTGTCTTGGGTTTTGCTTTCTCTCTGTCTCTTTGGGATGTTATTGGCTCAATCATCGATTCATGTTTTAGTTTGAAAGAGATCATTAGTCCAGCGTCATGACTTGACAATCAACTTCTTGTAGTGGCACTATGTTATGTTGTTTATATATGTTGTTGATTAAACTTGTCTTATTTTTTAATAATTGCTGTCCATTAGCGGTGGGTCTTTTCCAATTAGAATGCTCATGACGTTCCATGTGCATGCAACATCGAGCGCAGGTCTAGTAGGAACATAACTAAAGGAACGTAAAAAAAATGAAAATGTCCAATATTTGATGTTTCGTTTGGCGTTTCGTAACTGCAATTAGAAACACGTTTTTTTTTATATAAAAGAACGGATGGAACATAACTAAAGGAACGGCAAAAAAAATCGAAAATGTCTTATATTTGATGTTTCGTCTGGCGTTTCGTAACTGCAATTAGAAATGCGTTTTTTTTTATATAAAAGAACGAATGGAACATAACTAAAGGAACAGCAAAAAAAAAACACTAACTTGTCCTATATTTGATGTTTCGTCTGGCGTTTCGTAATTAAGATTAGAAACGCGTTTTTTTTTTGTATATAAAAGAACGAATGGAACATAACTAAAGGAACGGCAAAAAAAAACACTAACTTGTCCTATATTTGATGTTTCGTCTGGCGTTTCGTAATTACGATTAGAAACGCGTTTTTTTTTTATATAAAAGTACGAATGGAACATAACTAAAGGAACGGCAAAAAAAAAACACTAACTTGTCCTATATTTGATGTTTCGTCTGGCGTTTCGTAATTACGATTAGAAACACGTTTTTTTTTTGTATATAAAAGAACGAATGGAACATAACTAAAGGAACGGCAAAAAAAAAACACTAACTTGTCCTATATTTGATGTTTCGTCTGGCGTTTCGTAATTACGATTAGAAACACGTTTTTTTTTTTATATAAAAGTACGAATGGAACATAACTGAAGAAACGGCAAAAAAAAAAAACACTAACTTGCCCTATATTTGATGTTTCGTCTGGCGTTTCGTAATTACGATTAGAAACGCGTTTTTTTTTATATAAAAGTACGAATGGAGCATAACTAAATGAACGGCAAAAAAAAATCACTAACTTGTTTCACAAAAGATCTTGTCATACAAACCAGTTGATATCTACAAAAAGAGACACAACCCAACCCAGTTCATATCTACAAAAAGAAAAGGACCAAAAGAAAAGGACCTTACCAAAAAAAAACAAAAGAAGTTGACGATCATCTACAACAGGAGACAATCCACCAAGGACAAAAGAAGTTGACGATCTCCAGATGAAATTGTCCGGGCAGGGATGTGAGTGTAACAGAAGTTGAAAATGAAAATACTAGTAACGCTTCGGAAGTTAAAATCAGAGAGTCCTTTTCCGGCAGAGTTATGCCAAATTGCTTCTAAAGCTGGAATAATTGGAGAGACATCAGTCTCACTGGACAAGAAACCAAGCCTGGTGAAATCATTTACCATCTCCACTTAGTCCTCATTTACAGCATGGACAACAGCATCAATCAGAATCTGCTTATTTTGCTGAAAATTCCAAAGTAGATTCACTGTAAACATTGTCAAAAGGATATTGACGAGACTAGAAAAATTAAAACAAGTATTAAAATCATCATGGGTTGTACCAAGACAGAACCATCTGGCATAGTAATTAAAGCAACAAAGATGCTGAAACAGAATAACAAGATAATACTCAGCAGAAACATAACATGCACAACGTGAAAATTGCCTACTGCAGCCCTTCCTAAAGATGCAGAAAATTGCCTACTGCTCATACAGAGATGAACTATTTGGAAGGACTGCAGTAGGCATCTTTACATTCCATCTCTTTCAAACATTTTCAGGATTGCAGTAGGCATCTTTACATTCCATCTCTTTCAAATTTAATCATCCTAAGGTCCATCTCTCCTGCTCATACAGAGATGAACTATCAGCTCATCCAACTTCACAATTACTTGGGAGCAGCCAATTCTGGAAAGCATATGTCCCTTTAAAGTGGCATAAGGGCATAAAATAGAGGAGGTCATTAAGAGATACAAATATGCAGACAAGAACATAAACAGGAACACAACTCAGTCATTCCTTCTAAAATTTCCACTCAAATATGACACAGGACCAAAGTCTCCAAACCCCGCAATACATTGAAGGCCTCAAATAAATCGGAAGAGAACTAACAAACATGCTAATATCGGAGCACCCAACCAACTCAGTCATTCCTTCTAAGATTGTTTGCTGCAGAGGGGATCAAAAGCAAACACAATCAACTTCAATGCATGGTTAGATCACAAATTAACATATGATCACCTTATCCATGTTAGGGACAAGGTCCTGCAATTTCTTCAGCCTCCCACTTATACTAGTCCTTTCCTGTCACATTTTAGAGAGACATAAATTGGCATAAGTAATACAACCAGCACAATCAACTCGTCAAAAATTTAAAATGAAAAACCCTCCCATTAGCATATAATTCCTAAAGATGCAGAAAATTGCCTACTGCAGTCCTTCCAATAACTACATGGCTCAAGCACCTGAAATTGTAGCATCTTTCTGAAATGGATAAAGTTCAGGTAGGGCTGCATCTTCTAAGTTCGGGTAGAGTTGGTGGGGCTGCATAGCCAGGCTCATATGCCTAAACATCCATAATAACATCATTAATCCAAACAACAAATTCACAACTTCCACAAATAGACATAACAAATCAAAAAGTAGCATGCATGATAAAATGCACATAATTTAGTGCAAACTCGGGACAATGCATTACCCATCACCAAGTGGTGCTATCATGGAAGGCATATTCAAGTCTAGTGGTGCCTCAAACCTACTGAGTAGATTACTGAAAAACCCGTAGGGTTATTATAGTAACTTCCAAAAACTTGAGGTGCACAAGAAGCTTGCGAAGAAACTTGAAGTGCGTCCCCTTGCTTCTTTCTTTTTGTTTTATTCTTCTCTAGACAGCTTTTATGTCGCTTTCCTCCTTTGCGTGTATCTTTCTTCTTGAGGCCCGTACATTTTGCAACAACCCTCGTTTCTTCACTTAAGCCCGTCACATTTATATGAGACTCACCTCCAAGTGGCATTTCGTCGAGAGATTTGTTCATGCTCAAGATCATGTTCTTGATAAATTCATATTTCTGAATAGTTTGTGAGCCCTTGACTGCTATCTTCACAAACTCGGGACACACCCCTCTATATCTATCAGTAGCATCCATGTCACCATTTCCCTGAAGGAATATATAGAATTTATTAGAAGTTACCAATAAATTAAAACAATAAATTGAATAAAAAAGAGTACAACCACAATTTATACCTGAGCATCTAAACCATGCTTCTCTAGTATTCCATCTCTTGCTTCACGTGTCCATCTCTTCAAAATGTAAGCACCAGGAATAAACGTAATGCTCACCAAATCAAGCACCTTCAAGACATGGCAACATAAGATCCCAACGGTCTCAAAATGATTACAAGAACAATTCACCTCTTCATTCCTTGGGCCACCCGTGACCTTGTACTCTGGATCATTTGTACCACATGAACTAACAACATATTCCCTCAAGAGACCTACCTCATTGCATTCCTTGATAACCAGGCCTAAAGTTTTCATCACTTCTGTCTGAAAATTGTCAAACATCGAAGGTGTATACACCTTCCTTGCTTGCTGCAACATAGGTGATGTTTGAGAAAAGATCATTGGCAATTTCTCTCTAGTATTAAACTCAGCCTGTAGCTCTTTGTACCGCTTATCGTTCACCACCTTATCAAATCTCTTGAAAAATCCACTTAGATTTAAAGTACATGCAAGATAATCCTTCAAATCTCCATTCAAACTCTCACTCAGCTGTGTACTACGTATCCCCAAGGTCACTGTAGATTTCATATAACATCTAGCCCACTTATTTTTCAACTTATACAGATTTTGGAGCCAAGAGTTGTCGGTAACTTCATATGATGAAAGTAATGAATTCCAAGCATCTTCAAATTTTTGCACATCTACATATTCATACACAAGTTTCTTCAAATCAGTCAAAAAATTAGATTCATTTTTCATCAAATGACCAATATTTTTTATGGCATTTTGCATTAGATGCCATGTACATAATCCGTGTCTCGTCTCGGGAATCACCTCCTCTAATGCCTTCGACACTGCTGCATCTTGATCAGTAAAAATTGTTGCAGGCCGCCTATTTTTGTGTGCCCCCAAGAATGTTTCGAAAAGCCATCTAAAGGAATCGGCGGTTTCATCATATAAAAGTGCAGCCCCAAAAATAACAAGCTCTCTATGGTGATTCAATCCAATAAATACACCAAGTGGCCTATACTCTTTGTTGGTGGAAAATGTGGTGTCAAATGTCACAACATCACCAAAAAGTGCATAATCTATAACCATCCTAGAATCTGCCCAGAATATGTTCGTTATTTGCTCGTTACTATCAAGCTGAACAGAATAGAAAAAAGATGTGTCTAAGATCTGTCGTTTTTCAAAGTACCTCAATAAACATCCTGCGTCTCCGAACTCCATATCTCTCTGTCGTTTTGTGCGAAGATAGTTCTTCATATCAACCCTTGTGTAACCAACATTTTCTCTTCCCCCAGATTGTACGCTAGACAAGTCATGTTGCTGCCTCGGTGTGAGGCCTGCATTGTCCGCCAAAATAATTTGCTGAGCTTGGACATCGCTTATTTCCCTATGTGACCGTATCAAGTGAGTACACTCTGCAAAGTGGAGTGGATGAGATTGCTTTGGCTCAAAATCATACACAGAATATTTACCGCTCCCTCGATCCAATTTGAGGTACATTCGGACATGGCAATCCATCCTCGTTTCAGCCCTAGGCTTTTTTACTAATTCCATCCGTTTATTTATAACACGACGTCCCTCTTTTGCACAACAAAATCGCAGACTAGTTATGGCACCATCCTTCCCTTTGTTATTACCTCTCCTACGTACACCAAAACCCATTTTCGATGCATACCTTTTCCAAAACTCCCATGCCTCATCTTCATCATTAAATTCCATGCCCATTTGTGGAGTCCAATCATTTATGCTGATAAAATCACACAAAAAGTAGTGGACAAGATTGATTTAGACGATAACCTTGAACTAAAACCTATAAAACATAAGAAAAACTAACATACTTTAATGAAGACATTAATTACCTTGTGCCATTGTCGCGACCTCGCGAAATTTTCTTTTGCGGGCTAATGGATTGTCGAATCGGGCCCCCACTCTGAAATGTGGATCGCGGGCTTTCTCGACGCGGGCCCTCCCAGGCCCATACCAAATCGCAACGGGAGTAAATTTTTATGCGGGGGTTTCGACGATAAGAGTCGATCGCATTCGACCTTGGTGTGGTCGTGGTGGCATGTGCTATGTGTGCATGCATTTGGAGTCGCCACCGGTCCTTCTTGGAAGGTGGACCGGAAACCTCACTAATCGATTGGGAGAGATCGATCAGTTCTGCGGAACCAGAGATTTAGGGTTCGGGGACTTGGTTACGTTGGTGTCATTACCAACGCCCTTTCGGTACCTAACACGAGTGATTTTCCTAACTAAGATTTCATACAGGCGCAATTTTTGGGTGAGGTAAGTCTGATTCAAGGGGTTTCATGCAGATTGGAAGACTAGTCCTATCAAATCACAATCAATATAAGGAAAGCGCAATCAAGTGCATAAATGAACCACGTCAATGCATATTAATTCAAAACAATGGCTTCCTAGTATAGCCATAAGGGCTTAGGGAAGGTGTGATTTAGGACAAGGGGTAGACTGTGAAGATTTGGGGACGGTTTGCTCGAAGAGCGAAATCGTCAATTTTTGGGAGGTCTGGGTGTTGAAATAAACAAAATAGGTCATGGCCAGTTGATCATGGCCATTTCCTATTTTGGAGATTTTTCTTGAATTTTTCGGGATTTCTTGAGAAACGATTTCCCTAAAGGGCAAAATCGTCATTTTGTGAAAAGATCGGGATTCGAAAGACCAAAGATAGGTCTTGACCAGTTGGTTGTGGTCATTTCCCATTTTCTGGATTTTTTTTGGAATTTTCTTGGAATTTTTGGGAGACGATTTGAAGAAATGGCAAAATCGTCATTTTGAAAAGGGTCGGGTTTCAGAAGACCAAAAATAGGTCATGGCCAGTTGATTGTGGCCATTTCCTATTTTCTGAAATTTTTCTGAAATTTTATGAATTTCTTCAATTTTTGGAAAGATGATTTGCCAAAAGGGCAAAATCGTCATTTTGGAAAGATTAGGGTTTGGAAGACCCAAAATAGGTCATGGCCAGTTGATTGTGGCCATTCCCTAATTTCTGGAATTCTTTTGGAATTCTTCAATTTTTTGGGAGACGATTTGCCGAAAGGATAAAATCGTCATTTTGGAAGGGGTTGGGTTTCAGAGACCCAAAATAGGTCATGGCCAGTTGATTGTGGTCATTTCCTATTTTCTGGAATTCTTTTGGAATTTTATGGAATTTTTGGGGGACGATTTGCCAAAAGGGCAAAATCATCATTTTGGAAAGATTGGGATTGGAAGACCCAAAATAGGTCATGGCCAGTTGATTGTGGCCATTTTCTATTTTCTGGAATTCTTTTGGAATTTTCTGGAATTTTTGGGGGACGATTTGCCAAAAGGGCAAAATCGTCATTTTGGAAAGATTGGGATTGTAAGACCCAAAATAGGACATGGCCAGTTGATTGTGGCCATTTCTTAATTTCTGGAATTCTTTTGGAATTTTCTTGGAATTTTTGGGAGACGATTTGCCAAAAGGGCAAAATCGTCATTTTGAAAGATTGGGGAAGACCTGAAATAGGTCATGGCCAGTTGATTGTGGCCATTTTCTATTTTCTGGATTTTTTTGGAATTTTTGGAATTTCTTTGATTTTTGGGAGACGACACGCCTAAAGGGCAAAATCGTCATTTTTGGAAAGATTGGGGTCTGATAGACCCAAAATAGGACATGGCCAGTTGATTGTGGCCATTTTCTATTTTGCGGAGTTTTTTTGGAAATTTTTTTTTTGAACTTCTTTGGTTTTTGGGAGACGATTTGCCTAAAGGGTAAAATCGTCATTTTGGAAGAATTAGGGTTCGAAAGACCCGAAATACGACATGGTCAGTTGATTGTGACCATTTCCTATTTTTTGAAATTTTTTAGAATTTTTCCGAACTATTTTTTTATTTTTTATTTTATTATTTTTTTTGAATTTTTTAATGATTTTCTATTTTTTATGAATTTTCGGATTTTTTTTTTAATTTTTTTGAATATTTTTTATTATATTATATTAAAAAAATATTTTCCGGACCGGGTCAAACCCGGCCCGCGCCTCTCGGGCGCCCGGCCCAACCCTACGGGTCGGAGCCGGTCTAAACGACGCCGTTTTCGATTTTTTTTCAAATTTTTTCTATTTTTTTATTATTTTAAAACCAATTTCTAATTTATCCGAATTTTTGAAAATTAAAACCAATCGGACGGTCCCCGGTTTGCCACGTGGCACTATCCTAGCAGCCGAATTAATTTAATTTTGAAAATGTCGGATCGCGACACGTGGCGCAATCCCATCCGTCCAATCTATTTGGGTTTGAGCCATCAGATCGCGACACGTGGCGCATCCACGACCGTCCGATCTAGGTTTTTTTTAAAGCAACAGATCGCGACACGTGGCGCTCCCACGACCGTCCGATCTAATTTTTTTATTTATTTCCGAAAATATTATTTATTATTATGAAATCATTTATTTATTTTGAAAATTCCTAGATCGCGACACGTGGCACATCGCCCACCGTCCGATCTAGGGCTTTCTTCTTTTTTTTTTTTTTGGCCGTCGCGAACCCGCCGCGGCTGATGTGGCCGCCTACGTGGCGCCACGTCACCTTTGACCAGTCAACTATCGTTGACTGGTCAATGGTCCGCCGGAGAGGATGACCGGCGACTTGCCGGAACAGTGATTTTTCCGGCAAGTCGGCCGGAATCCTCGCCGGAAAATCGGTACCGAGCCCGAACCTGCATGTTTTTTCGCTCATTTTCGCGGCATTCAACTCCTCAAGCAAGCCACACCAACATACATCAAGATTCATAGCCACTAAGTCGCCGGAAATAGGCAAAACGAGCCCCCACCGATTCGGTTCCGGAAAATTTTTTTTGTTTCAAACTCATTTTCAGCCGTTCACATAGTATTCAAAGGGTGTTTAGCGACTTACCTGAGGTCGCTTGGACCTCGGTGGCCGCCGGTTTCGCCGGACCGAGCCCCCGGCTCGGGTTTGGGCTCGAGGAGCTCCAACCGCCGTTTTCGGCACGGGCCGATGCAAAACAAACATCACAGAGTAGTTACAATCGGCTCTAGGACAAGCTTGAGGCGAAAAATGGGCGTGAATCGCTCAAATAACACACGGCCGGTGACAAATTCGGATCAAGCAAAGGGGAGGCATTTCGTCGAACACATAACGGGCGTTCAAAAAACTAATGTCTAGGCTAGATCCGTGGGCATTTCGCGCGAAACCGAGGCAAGGAAACACTCAGACATCGACATAGGAGTGCCAAGGGACGTCGGTATGCATTCGGTTTTGGTCGACTCGGTCAAAAACGGACTCGGGCCGAGATTCACAGTGTGTAAAAAAAACAGAGTAAAAAAAAAACAGGGTACCGACCTCGTTTCGGTCCGCCGGCGGTTCGGGACTTCGGCGACGGTGGTTCGTGCTCCTTGAAGCTTGGAGGCCCTTCGACGGACGCTCAATCGCTTCCTCTCTCTCGGTTCTTCCCGGATCTCGCCCTCTCCCTCTATTTTGTAAAAAAACCGTGAGCTCCTCTCTCTCTCTCTCCGACCTTATAGTCGAGGCCGCCCGAGGACGATCACGCCTTCCTCGTCCTGAAAAAGACGTCTGCTTCCTTCAGTCTTTGTCGCCGATCCGCCCTCTGCTCTGCTGACCGTGCTCTGCTTTTTTTTGTCCCCTGTACTGTACGTGAAATGCAGGTCTGCAACGCTTGGTTGCAGACCCGGTTCGGTCGGGTCGGGTCGGGTCCGACCCGACCGATCCGACCGCCCTTTTTCGCCCAATTGAGCCCTCCATTGACCCTTTTTCATGAAATTGACCCCAAAATCGGACTCCACGGCACGTTTTCCATCTAAGATGAGTATTATCACGAGCGATTGAGTGGGAATTTGATGAAAACCCCAAATCGTGCCTAGGATCCGAAATCGATTTTCGCCAAATTAGAGGCTTAAACGATCAAATCAACTCAAATTGAGGCCACCAATGAATTCGGCATGACGAAAACTATAGGGTAGGGGTATTTTATTTTCATGGGTGTCCCTAGAGAGAATTTAATTTTAAGATTCGCGAAACCGGGGACTAAATCGCAAAGAAATTTGTGCAATTAGGTCCTTTTCGTCAAATTTGACCAAATTGAAGGCCTAATTGACCAAATAGCATTTCAAGGCTCTAGATTATAATGTCATGGCTTGTTAAAAGTGAAAATTAAAAATTAGGGGACTCAAAAGGTAATTTTTATGGTCGATTCGGGTTTATGTTTGTGAAGGAACATAATGACCCAAGTCGAATTTTTGAGATTTATAAAGACCAACCTGAAGAGGAAATTAAAATAAAATTATTGACTATTTTTGTGTATTTTTCTGACCACGAATGGTATTTTTTCTGATTTTTTGGTTATTTTTATAATTAAATAAATTCGAAAAAATATTAAAAATTTCGAAAAATATTTTTTGTTCAAAATTGGTTCCTAGGGCTGGGCCAAGGCTTCCAAAATTGATTTTGTAATTTTATGACTTTTTTGTTATTTTTAATTAATTTTAAGAAGTAAAATCAAAATAAAAGGTGATTAAAAATCAGGTGTCAACAGCTGCCCCTCTTTGAGAGTGAGCTCGTCAGAGGTCGCTTTCAAAGACAAAAATGACACCTGAGTCTTAACCGACTTGACTGGGGAAAAAGAAAGGCCATGACATTAGACTCTAAGAAACCCATCGGTGAAAGCTCAAATTCGTCCCCGGTTCACTTTAACTATTTGAACGTGGGCCGGTGAGGTGGAAGTTTACCTGGAGCTTACCTACCTGTCCGCTGCTGTGCTCGTGGAATATGAGAGTTCGTCGTTATGCTCCTGGGGCGTTGAAATTGCGGGCTCGGCTTCCCCTTTTTTGTTTTTTTTTTGTTTTTGTTTTTGTTTTTTTTTTGTTTTTGTTTTTGTTTTTTAATTTTTTTTAAAATTTTTTTAATTATTTTTTTTTTTACCTTCGTAGCGTCTGACTCGCTATACCAGGTTTTATTCCTCCCTTCGTAGCTTCTGATCCGCTATACTAGGGTCTTGAAAGTCTTTTCCGCGGCTACCGGCTGCACTCCATTCCGAAGGGCGATAGCTTCGAGGCATGGCTATCCGGCGCGTGCTTCGTGGAAAGGGCGGTCACCGTATCTCTAGGCGGCAAGTCGCGAGCGTTAAGGGCTCCGATCTTGAACTGTGCTTTGAGATACCTCTGTCGTAGATCCCTGTCTGGTGGGATTTGGGGTGGAATAAATGTCTCTTCCGTGGCTACCGGCTGCAATCCATTCCGAAGGGCGAGAGCTTCGAGGAATGGCTATCCGGTGCGTGCTTCGTGGAAAGGGCGGTCACCGTATCTCTAGGCGGCAAGTCGCGAGCGTTAAGGGCTCCGATCTTGAACTGTGCTTTGAGATACCTCTGTCGTAGATCCCTGTCTGGTGGGATTTGGGGTGGAATAAATGTCTCTTCCGCGGCTACCGGCTGCAATCCATTCCGAAGGGCGAGAGCTTCGAGGCATGGCTATCCGGCGCGTGCTTCGTGGAAAAGGCGGTCACCGTATCTCTAGGCGGCAAGTCGCGAGCGTTAAGGGCTCCGATCTTGAACTGTGCTTTAAGATACCTCTGTCGTAGATCCCTGTCTGGTGGGATTTGGGGTGGAAGAAATCTTCTGTAGCTGAAAATTGGCGATCCGGTCTGGAAGATGACAGATCTGCGGCTACCAACCTGTGAACACTTACAGAGAGATTTATCTAGGTCATCGTGCTTTCGAAGCGGCAAGCGAGCCTTTTGAGCTCCAGACTTGGGTCGGCTTCTAAGCACCTATTTGCTTTAGGGGATCCCATGACGCTGACTAGCGGGGTCAGAGGGGACTTCTTAAATTTTCCTTGAGTTTTTCCTTTGAAAAGTGTTCTTGGGACGAGGGTTCTCCACGTCTGATGAGATTTTTTATTTTTGAAAGGGTTTTCCATGACGAGGGTTCTCCAAGTCAGAGGGGATTTTTGTGTTTTTTGAAAGGGTTCCCAGGACGAGGGTTCTCCACGTCTGATGGGACTGCTTGACTCTTTTTTTTTCCTTTTTAAGGGGTCCTAGGACGAGGGTTTTCCACGTCTGATGGGACTGTTTGATTGATTTTGAAAAAGGGTTCCCCGGACGAGGGTTCTCCACGTCCGATGGAATTTTTTGAGTTTTTGAAAAGGGGTCCCAGGACGAGGGTTCTCCACGTCCACTGAGACTACTTGATTTTTTGAAAATGGGTCTCAGGACGGGGTTCTCCACGTCCGCTGAGACTGTTTGATTTTTGATTTTTTTTTAAAGGGGTCCCAGGACGAGGGTTCTCCACGTCTGATGGGATTGTTTGATTTTTGAAAAAGGGGTTCCCCAGACGAGGGTTCTCCACGTCCGATGGGACTATTTGATTTTTTGAAAAGGGTCCCGGGACGAGGGTTCTCCACGTCTGATGGGACTGTTTGATTTTTGAAACAAGGTTCCTCGGACGAGGGTTTCCATGTCCGATGGGACTTTTTGTTTTCGATTTTTTTTTAAAATGGGTCCCAGAACGAGGGTTCTCCAAGTCTGACGGAATTGTTTGATTTTTGAAAAAGGGTTCTTCGGACGAGGGTTTTCCGCGTCCGATGGGACTTTTTGTTTTTGAAATGGGCTTTCCCATGATGACGGTTTTCAACATCAGATGGATTTTTTTTAAAGGGTTTTCCCATGACTGCGGCTCGCAATATCGGATGGGGTTTTAGTCTGATTTTGAAAAGGGGTTCCCATGACTAGCAGAGGGGATCTTGTCTTAATGTTGTCAAAAATTTCATTCAGCCAAAAAATTTATCAGGGTATACTAATGATGTAGGAGATCATCCAAAACATCTTGCATCACGATGTGACAATCAAAGCTCCTTTTAGGGAGGGTTTTGGATCTAATGATCTGAGATAAGTAAAATGGTTTGGTTAAAATGCCAATTGGAGTACGTTCATCAAAGAGGGCTCCTCACCATTTTTCAGGAGGTTTCTTTTCACTTCATGTCCTTTTTGAGACACTCAAATTCTCTCTCGAACCTATGTTCAAGGTTTCGAAACTATTCGCAGTGTATACCCTTGATTGATCAAAAGGGGCTTTTAAAGGACCGTAATGTTGGGTTCGGTCAATGGTTTTCAAATGGGACTCGTGGTCAAGTCGATGCCAATGAATTGAAAATCCTCGTCATCTGCTTCGGGTTTACAAGTCAAGAACCCTGCAAAAATGAGAGAGAAATAGTCTTGCTCGTACCTCTTCGAGCGACGCTTAAAATCATTTAAACTCTACGTTAACTCAAGTGCCTTAGTCGAAAAAGACTTTCAAGGGTTGTAACGTAAGTGAGAATTGGGGACTGATGAAGGCTTGTTTTTGGCTCAGAATAGATGAAAGGGGTTTGATGTTGGTGATCATTGCAGATTTACCACCGATCTTGACCCTTGGATTGATCTTCAGAAAGCACCCTCGTTGCTCAAGGATGGTGTAGTCGTCACTTGGACGCGCTCCGGCTGGGGATAACTTCATGACTTGATTCCCTCGGGCATTTTCTTTTATAAGTAGATTCCACTGGGGATTGATATTTGGATATTATGGAATCCATTGGATGATCTATAAATACACAAGAATTTGACTGGGCATTGGCCTTGCTTTTACTAGGCACTTTGCTTTTTGATGCCCGGGACTGCCTTTTTTTTTTTATTTTATCCCCCCTTTTCTTTTTCTTTTCTTTTTTTTTGGCAAGATTTTTTTTAGATTATGCTAGACACACATACGAACAAAATCTTAGCACATTGAAGAGTTAATTTATGCCTTGTCTATAGACCCAGTTCTTTTAAGTTCTCCCAATTTGAGGTGGCGCCTTCTTCATCTTGGAATGGGCAATGATCACCAACGGGGTTAACGAAACGGATATGCAGGCTCAATGGGGCTGCGCAAAGGATGAGTGTGTGTAGGATAGAGAAGCGACCGCTTTTCGTCGTCCTAAAGCACTTGAATCACAGTACGAGTTTGAATGTAAAGAAACACTCGAAGATTGATGATGGTTCGAGCAAAAGGATTTCTAACCATTTACCTCATACTGCCGCTGGAATTCCTTCTGATTGGCCCCAATGTGGGGTGGCTCTTGACAGGGTTATAGAATTGAAGCCTCCGCCCAAATTGGTTAACAATGGTTGACTTGTGGTGTTTGGGATGGAGAAAAGAATGTCCTTCGTCTTTTCAATCTAGGTAACCACTGCGAATGATCCCTACATCCGCGAACACGGTTCCTATTCTAATTCTTACTTCACTCATCACTCGAGTGTTTGAAGGGACGTGTTTGGGCATGGGTTGCCTCTCATCGTCTGAGATACTCCTTTTGACAGTTTTAAACATTCCCTTTTAAAAATCCATTTCTTTCTATCCAAAACATCCCCTACTGGATCCTTGATGCAATATGCATGTTCCAATGCATGTGTTGGATGATTCAAAAAGTTTTTAAATGTGAGTGCAGATGAAAGGATTTCAAGAATTTTGCACAATTTTTTTCACGCATGGAATTATTGAGTATCTCTAGACTCTTCGAAGTCTCAATGGCTCAAAGACCTTTCAAAGTCAAAAGAAGTGTTTCCGAAAATTTTAAGCTCTAAGAGATAAGGAAAAGGGATACTTACCTGCCCGCCATGGTGGGGAGTCCCTGGAGACGCAAAAGAGATGTATTAGTATACGTTCTCGAATATAGAGAAAACTGGAACAATACAACTTCACCCTTAATTATGTGTTCCCATCTGGACGTAGTCGCATAGAAGATATGTGATCCAACTCGATCGGATGAGGTGGCCAAAAGCTTGGAGCTTCTTTGGAGTCTTAAAGGAAGGGATACTCACCTGTTTGCCATGACGGCGAGTCCCTGTCAAGATAAGAAATGAAGAGTTAATGTACGTTCTGTGTTAAAAATGAATTGGAACGATACCACCTTACTCTTGATCTGGTTGCCCCGGTCCGGTGGCCTTCACCTCAGTCAGGTGGAATTTGCCTCAGCTGACTGGATTAATTTGTTTTGCAACTTTTGCATAGTTTGAGGATGCCTCTCTCTGGGATCTCCTGTCTCTTTGCATCATCAAAGTGTTGCCCTTTCAACGCTTGGATGTATCGTCTCTCTCGAGATGCCCTACCCCAGTAGCCTACGCCTCGCTACTTGTCACTAGGGTCTTGATGGCTCTGCCCCAACATGCTTTTTGGTGGGGAGTCTGATCCCAGTGGAGCTTCAATCAATTATCATGATGACTTGGGCTGTTGACCTCTTCTTCTTCTTCTTCTTCTTCTTTTAATCTTCTTGAAGTACCATCTCTTGGTGGATTCTCGGGATGATGTCTCGCCTGTTGAATCTTGCCACATTCTTCGCGGTGACACTCGTATATGACACGACCTCGCGAAATAGTCGATTGCTGTCAGTATGAAGCGATGTCCGCTTGAAGACTTGGGATTGATCGGGCCTATCATATCGATCCCTCACATGGAGAATGGCCCTGTCTTGGACATTTGGTGAAGCTCGATCAGAGGTGCATTGATTCTATCCCGGTACACCTGACACTGACGGCATGATTTCACATGTTGATTATAGCCCGATTCCAAGGTCATCCAGTAATAACCCAATCGCATGATTTTCTTGGCGATGAGATGAACGTTCATGTGAGGGCCGCCTTCCCCCTCATGTATCTTTCTTGCAAGCAACTTGGCTTCTTTGGCGTCCACACACCTGAGGAGCACTGAATCATAGGATCTCCTATAGAGGATTTGGCCACTGAGGGAAAACTTGCCGGCCGCCTTTGCTATGCATTTCATGTCCCCCGTCTGAGCACCTGGAAGAAATCTCTCTTTTGCCAGGTAGTTTTTAATGTCGTGATACCAAGGTTGATCATTGAACTCCTCTTCAATTACCATGCAATGTGCCGGTTCCTGGGTGAATGCCAATCCTCAACGGCTCAATGTCAACGTCATCCATTGCTTGAAACATGGAGGACAAGGTAGCTAACGCATCGGCAAAATGATTCTGCGTCCTCGGCAGATTCTTGAAATCGATCACTTCGAATCCCTTGACTGCTTCTTCCGAGAATTTATGGTATGAGATGAGCTTAGAATCCCTTATTTTCCATTCGCCTTGGGTCTGTAGGATAATTAGCATCGAATCTCCATACACTTGTAGCTTCCTTACTTTCATGCTGAGGGCCAATTGTAATCCCGGGATACAGGCTTCATATTCTTACACGTTATTAGTGCATGGGAATGTCAACTTCACGGCCACAGGGTAGTATGTCGTCGACGGCTCGTCCTTTCACCGACTTCTGATTCAAACTCACCACATCAAACTCCGAGAGAAGTACCTGCCATTTTGCCAATTTTCCCACCAATGACGGCTTCTCTAGCAGGTATTTGATCGGATCATTCTTCGTGACTAACTAAATACTATGGTGAAGGGTGTACTGCCTTAGCCTGCGGAGCACCCATATTAGCGCGACGCACGTTTTCTCTATCCCCGAGTATTTCGCCTCTGACGCGGTGAACTTCTTGCTTAGATAATAAATCGCTCGCTCTTTGCCATCTTCGGGATTCGTCTGAGCGAGTAAAGCTCCCAAGGACTCGTTGTGAATAGTGAGGTAGAGGGTCAGAGGAACACCAGGAATCGGAGGCACCAATATCGGCGGATTAATCAGATATTCTTTAATCCTGTCAAACGCTTGTTGACATTCGCGGTCCCACTTGATTCTAGCATTTTTCTTCAGGAGCTTAAAGAACGGCTTGGCTGTTTCTGAAAGCTGGGACATAAAGCGAGCGATGTAGTTCAATCTGCCTAAAAGGCTCCTCACTTCCTTAACTGTTGAGGGGGTCCCAAGGCTGAGGATGGCTTGGACTTTGGTGGGGTCGATCTCGATACCACGACTGCTAACTATAAACCCCAGCAACTTGCCAGATCTTGCCCCAAATACACACTTCGCGGGATTCAGCCTTAGCTGATACTTCCTGAGTCGTTCGAACAATTTCCTCAACACTGCGGTGTGATCTTCACCACATCTGGACTTCGCTATCATGTCGTCCACATACACCTCTATCTCTTTATGCATCATGTCATGAAAAAGAGTAACCATCGCCCTCTGATAGGTCGCCCCAGCGTTCTTTAAGCCAAACGGCATGACTTTGTAACAGAAAGTGCCCCAAGGCGTGATGAATGACGTCTTGGCTTTATCCTCCTCCCTCATACGGATTTGGTTGTAGCCAGAGAAACCATCCATAAAAGAGAACCGTTCAAATCCTGCCGTACTATCGACCAGGACATCGATATGTGGCAACGGGAAGTCGTCTTTGGGGCTAGCCCTGTTCAAATCCCGGTAGTCCACATAGACTCGAACTCTCCCGTCCTTTTTCATGACAGGGACGATATTAGCGATCCATTCTGGATATGCAATCACTTCAATGAACCCCACCTTAAGGAGCTTCATTACTTCTTCTTCAATTTTCTTTGCCAGCTCGGGTTTCGTCCTCCTAAGTTCCTGCTTTTTAGGAGGAATACTAGGATCGGTCGGTAGTCTATGTTCCACAATACTGGCGTCCAATCCCGGCATGTCCGCATATGACCAGGCGAAAATGTCCTGGTACTCTCTGAGGAGTTCAATTATCCTAAACGCCTCTGTCGATGATAGACTTTCACCGATTTTCACCTCCCTGACATCCTCTGAGGTCCCTATGTTTACTGGAACGGTACCCTCGGCGACGGGTGGTTTGGACTCTTCATGGCGATCCCAGCTATACTTTACCTCTCCCAGATTCTGCTCTTCATCCTCTTCTTCGATTTGGAGGGTAGCTCCCTCTCGAGAACCCGAGCCACGTAATAACCTGCTATGTATGCTTGGAATGGCATGCCTGAAATGTCACCAAGATGGTTAGTTGACATATAAGGAAAAATCCATGCACGGTGCATTTCTTTGGGGAGATGTTTTAAGAAAAAAGATTAAAACTGGAAACGTGAGATGGGGGCTAGTCCTCATATCATTGGACATCATTGCCTCCCAAAATTTTGGAAACTAGGAGACGCGTGGGAAATCAGGTCTCAGGGCTCTTCTTCTCTTTTCATCTCTTCTTTTCTTTGCACCATTTCTTTTCTCTCATTTGGATCATCATCGACCGATTTGTGGCTCCCACACATCCCCATTTTTGGTTTTGGTTTTGGTTTTTTTTTTTTGATTTTTTGATCTTTTTGATTTTTTTGTTTTTGTTTTTTTTTGTTGTTTTTTTTTGTTTTTGTTTTTGTTTTTTTTTTTAAGAAAATTGCACTTGGAACTACAGATGAACTACAATGCAAATAGACTAAAGAGTGATGATGGAAAGGAGGAAATGACTCCCTTATCCGTGTAGTCTGCTGTCATCGATCGTCCGATCAGCTGGGCTGGCATAATCTTCGATAGGGTTATCCATGTACACCCTGTCCAGTCCTTGGCAATCCGATGACGGGTTTCGCTGCATGTTCTGTTTTGTTCCCTCGAGATCCAAGATGCCGTCATCGATGAGTTTTTGCACCTTAATCTTGAGTCGGATGCAACCATCCGTGCCGTGCCCCTTTTCCCCTGTATGGTAGGCGCATGACTGGGCTTCATCATAGCCTTCGAACAAGGGAGGATTATACCTTGACACCTCCTTGGTCACCATCCCTTTTTCCAAGAGTATCGGGAGCAATTTTGATAGTGGCATGGGAAGTGATGTAAACCGCATTAGCGATTTCTTCTTGGGCCCGCAAACTCTGGATGTTTCGCAAGAGGCATTACCCCGGATGAGAGGTGGTGCTGACGGGCCCTCTTGTTTCCATGAGCTTGGTATGACTGTTCTGTTAGCCTCACATACCGGATGATGCCTTCTAAGTGGCATCTCGCCCCCTTTGTTGGCATCCCAGCTGAACTTTCTGTCCTCTCGAGGCGCTTCTTCTAGACGCTCCCCGTACTCCTCTAATTCTTCAATCTCTTCAATAGCCTTGACGCTCAATGAATACCCAGCAGGGATCTCCCATGACTCTTCCCTCATAATCTCTATCGCATATCCTTTAGAGGTTAAGTTAAACTTCGCGAAGGATGCTGTAAAAGCGGGGTCCTCAACGCTACCGATGATGCCCATATTACCCATCTCGGCCAAGCATGGTTCTTTTCGTTCCTTTGAGGTGGTACCCTCCTCCGGGCCTTGAGAAGCTGAAGTTAGCACTGCCCATTTGGGTATATTGACGCCGAACCCCAGATTGTCTTCCAATCTATCCTCAGACATATCATTGAATTTGTGATCTTGCAAAAGGTTTTGTTGGATGTCAGGGTGCGCCTTATCGAACACCAGTAAGTTGTTGTCGATGAGAGCCTGCACATCATATTGTAGTGCTCGACAATTGTCTACATTATGTCCCTTCTCACCCATATGCTATGTACAGGTTCGGTTCATGTCAAAACCCGGGAACCTTGGTGGTTTCGCCCTCGGTGGTTTTTTGGCTACCAACCTTTCCTCCAAAAGTCGGGGGAGCAGTTCTGACATAGGAAGTGGTAGTGGTGTAAAGAATGGAGGACGTCTCCTGCTTGACTGGCCAGCTTTCTCTATCTTGGGCGCTGGTTGTCTCGACTTGCGTTCAGAAATTTGACTCTCGACCGTCATTCCTTGATAGTTGGTCTTCATCTCCCTGACCGGTTCTTTACTCGTTTGAGAATATTCTCCATGACTTTCTTTGTCTCTGATTATACTATCGCGCTTAGCCCATTCCGTTCTTTCACCCGCATGTACAAATCGTGAAAATGATTGGTAATGAGCCGTACTCAACCGATTAAAGGAATTATAGGGGAGAGCTTTCAGACAGTGCTCTATTAACTCATCTTCGTCCAGCGGGGGTTGGACTCGGGCTGCTTTCGCTCTCCACCTTTGTGCGAATGATTTGAAGCTTTAATTTCTCCTTTGCTTCACAAGTACCAGATCCATTCTGGTAGGGGTGGCCTTCTTATTGAAATCGTATTGCTGGAGAAACTGATTGGCCAAATCGTCCCATTCTCGGATAGCATTGACGTCAAGCGCTATAAACCATCCTAACGCGGGACCAACCAGGCTACTCCGAAAATTCTGGACAAGAAGTGAATCATCCCAGTCGTAATCAGCCATTGCTTCCAAATAGTAATCGATGTGAGTTTTCGGGCAGCCAATGCCATCGTATCTCTTGGCAAATTCTGGCCTTTGTAGAACCTCAGGCATCCTCCCTTTAAGGCATGTGGGAGAGGCGTTGGGTGGACAGGTTTCGATGTTGATTGTGTTCGCGTGACCTTCAACGTTCCTCTGGTGACTAGAGTCTTTCTCTCGAATTAGGTATGTGACGAACAGATTCTCTCCAGTCAATGCATCTTCCTCAATAATACCAAGCTTTCCCTTGTGCTGTTTTTCCAGATCGGCCATCATAGGTTTGCTCTCGGGGAAGACCTTTGCTCCTACGGCTTGATCAATGTCCGATATTTTAGGCGAAACAGGTCGGACGGTCAGGTCAGGATTGGAGACCGTTGGGGATGCCCCTTGTATGGTGAAGATGAGTGCCTTCATCTCTGTCATCGTTGCAATCACCTGAGTCATCTGGCTCTCTAGGGTGGTCAAGCGTTTCTCCACGCCATCCCGGTCCATCTTAACTTGTGACTAAGTCTCCACGCAGGTTTTTGGATTTCGCTTTTGGAAATTACCTGTTTTAAATTACAGAAATATGTTAGCAAGGGAAGTAAAGCATAAATCATTTCAATTTTATGCTTTCTTGTGATTAACGAAGATAAGGACTTTTACAAAGCTTTAACTTCATGTGAAAAGTTCTTTATCAATATTTTTCAAAAGAAAACATACAATTGGAATGAGCGTAATCCATGGTTATTACTCTTGACAAATTCCCAGAAAAAAAACTGTGGAATGTCCAGAAAGATAAAGATGCAATTCCAATGTGTCCTAAATTCAGTGGGAGATAGGACATCCAAATTGAAATTGTTTATCAAAAATAATTCGAATATCTAATCTCCTCTTGAATTCAGAAAACACGGATAACTTTAGTTAATCACCATGGATTACCAATGATGCATGATATGGGCCGGTTCAATTCCATGTCCCGAGCACCATGAAATAAGGATTAGACTCTCGTACTTGCGTTAAACACGTCAAGTGTGAGTCCTAATGAAAATTTCATCTATATGAGACATGTAATTGAGCCGAAAAATCCGAATGGTTGAGAGAAATTCCAGTGTCGCGCTCCGATGTCAGGACGCTTAGAAATGACTCAAAGGCCAAAGTGCCAAAGGTAGAAGGGAGTTCCACAGGCGGACCCTCCTTACAGACTCGAGGACTCGGATAGATAAATAATTAAAATGAGACAAACGGAATGCGACCCTATAGAACCTAAGGAGATGCCCCAAGTCGAGTCTTCGGGGAATGTCGCTTGTCGTCCTTGCTCCGGCTAGCTCGGGTCACCGTCTTCATCAGATGAAATGTCTATGGGGGTGGAAGAGGACGACTGGCTCTCGAGAGAATCCTCTTCGTCTGATGAAATCTCGATGACCACTCGAGAGGGTCTTGGATCGGTTATGGTCCTTCGAAACGCCTTCTTCCGCTTTCGATAAAGGTTGATCATCCCTTCCATATTATGCTCGTGTTTGTGCTTGCGCTCGAGTTGCTCGGCGGACTTGGTGTAGAAGCAATCCGTCCCTCGGATGAGGTTTCGTCCAATAAGTGCCCTCCCTTGGACAAATCGGAAGGAGTGGAATCCGTTGAATGCCTCGGTAGCTCGATGACGGATGGCACGTCGCTCGTACTCGAATATCTCGGGAATCTTGGACCGACTTGGAGAGACCACCTCTACTCTATCCATACTATAAAATGGAATTGGACTCAACCATTGGATTTGATGAATGCAGCATGTCGTACGAAATCAAAGATGGCAGACAAATTAAATAGAAACGGAAGGACCTTACCACAATCGATACCTAACGAATTTTGGTTTTAGGTATACCAACCATCCATACACATGCGTATGAGACAAGTGAGGCTTGACTCTAGAAATCAAAATGGCTCAGGTATAGACCTAACGGCTTCCCACTATTCGAGTCGATAAATTCGTCCATAAGCGCAATCCACAACAAATGGATAAAAGAATCGACTTGAATAGTGAGCGGGATGAAATATGGTCAACCCAAGCGCAAATCCACGCTAGAGCCTCGTATATCGATTCCCTATCTATGGCTACCTAAACAGGTGATTTCGCGGCCTGGGTTTGGGCGCTTTGTGCAGAAGTGTCGTGATCCTCAAATATGCAGGTGAATCATGCACAGCAATTTATATATCAATCAGCGCTTCAAAGTCATCCACATGACATACATTCCTACACCCAACCTACACAAGACAATGTTAATCACAGACTACTCCCCTTATCACTCCAATCTGCAAAAACATTTAACATCTATCATAAGCGGACTTACCTCACCTTCAAGAGCGCCTGCAGAAAACGTGTCAGAAAATCACTCAGCGTTTTAATTACGGCCTAAGTCCACTTGAGGCCTAGAACCTTAGGTTCTAGGGGTTCTCTTCCCCAGCGGAGTCGCCAGTCTGTCGCGACCTCGTGAAATTTTCTTTTGCGGGCTAATGGATTGTCGAATCGGGCCCCCACTCTGAAATGTGGATCGCGGGCCCTCCCAGGCCCATACCAAATCGCAACGGGAGTAAATTTTTATGCGGGGGTTTCGACGATAAGAGTCGATCGCATTCGACCTTGGTGTGGTCGTGGTGGCATGTGCTATGTGTGCATGCATTTGGAGTCGCCACCGGTCCTTCTTGGAAGGTGGACCGGAAACCTCACTAATCGATTGGGAGAGATCGATCAGTTCTGCGGAACCAGAGATTTAGGGTTCGGGGACTTGGTTACGTTGGTGTCATTACCAACGCCCTTTCGGTACCTAACGCGAGTGATTTTCCTAACTAAGATTTCATACAGGCGCAATTTTTGGGTGAGGTAAGTCTGATTCAAGGGGTTTCATGCAGATTGGAAGACTAGTCCTATCAAATCACAATCAATATAAGGAAAGCGCAATCAAGTGCATAAATGAACCACGTCAATGCATATTAATTCAAATCAATGGCTTCCTAGTATAGCCATAAGGGCTTAGGGAATGTGTGATTTAGGACAAGGGGTAGACTGTGAAGATTTGGGGACGGTTTGCTCGAAGAGCGAAATCGTCAATTTTTGGGAGGTCTGGGTGTTGAAATAAACAAAATAGGTCATGGCCAGTTGATCATGGCCATTTCCTATTTTGGAGATTTTTCTTGAATTTTTCGGGATTTCTTGAGAAACGATTTCCCTAAAGGGCAAAATCGTCATTTTGTGAAAAGATCGGGATTCGAAAGACCAAAGATAGGTCTTGACCAGTTGGTTGTGGTCATTTCCCATTTTCTGGATTTTTTTTGGAATTTTCTTGGAATTTTTGGGAGACGATTTGCCGAAAGGGCAAAATCGTCATTTTGAAAAGGGTCGGGTTTCAGAAGACCAAAAATAGGTCATGGCCAGTTGATTGTGGTCATTTCCTATTTTCTGAAATTTTATGAATTTCTTCAATTTTTGGAAAGATGATTTGCCAAAAGGGCAAAATCGTCATTTTGGAAAGATTAGGGTTTGGAAGACCCAAAATAGGTCATGGCCAGTTGATTGTGGCCATTCCCTAATTTCTGGAATTCTTTTGGAATTCTTCAATTTTTTGGGAGACGATTTGCCTAAAGGACAAAATCGTCATTTTGGAAGGGGTTAGGTTTCAGAGACCCAAAATAGGTCATGGCCAGTTGATTGTGGCCATTTCCTATTTTCTGGAATTCTTTTGGAATTTTCTGGAATTTTTGGGGGACGATTTGCCAAAAGGGCAAAATCGTCATTTTGGAAAGATTGGGATTGGAAGACCCAAAATAGGTCATGGCCAGTTGATTGTGGCCATTTCCTATTTTCTGGAATTCTTTTGGAATTTTCTGGAATTTTTGGGGGACGATTTGCCAAAAGGGCAAAATCGTCATTTTGGAAAGATTGGGATTGTAAGACCCAAAATAAGTCATGGCCAGTTGATTGTGGCCATTTCCTAATTTCTGGAATTCTTTTGGAATTTTCTTGGAATTTTTGGGAGACGATTTGCCAAAAGGGCAAAATCGTCATTTTGAAAGATTGGGGAAGACCTGAAATAGGTCATGGCCAGTTGATTGTGGCCATTTTCTATTTTCTGGATTTTTTTTGGAATTTTTTGAATTTCTTTGATTTTTGGGAGACGACACGCCTAAATGGCAAAATCGTCATTTTTGGAAAGATTGGGGTCTGACAGACCCAAAATAGGACATGGCCAGTTGATTGTGGCCATTTTCTATTTTGCGGAGTTTTTTTGGAATTTTTTTTTTTGAATTTCTTTGGTTTTTGGGAGACGATTTGCCTAAAGGGCAAAATCGTCATTTTGGAAGAATTAGGGTTCGAAAGACTCGAAATACGACATGGTCAGTTGATTGTGACCATTTCCTATTTTTTGAAATTTTTTAGAATTTTTCCGAACTATTTTTTTATTTTTTATTTTATTATTTTTTTTTTGAATTTTTTAATGATTTTCTATTTTTTATGAATTTTCGGATTTTTTTTTAATTTTTTTTTTAATATTTTTTATTATATTATATTAAAAAAATATTTTCCGGACCGGGTCAAACCCGGCCCGTGCCTCTCGGGTGCCCGGCCCGACCCTACGGGTCGGAGCCGGTCTAAACGACGCCGTTTTCGATATTTTTCAAATTTTTTCTATTTTTTTATTATTTTAAAACCATTTTCTAATTTATCCGAATTTTTGAAAATTAAAACCAATCGGACGGTCCCCGGTTTGCCACGTGGCACTATCCTAGCCGCCGTATTAATTTAATTTTGAAAATGTCGGATCGCGACACGTGGCGCAATCCCATCAGTCCAATCTATTTGGGTTTGAGCCATTAGATCGCGACACGTGGCGCATCCACGACCGTCCGATCTAGGTTTTTTTTTAAAGCAACAGATCGCGACACGTGGCGCTCCCACGACCGTCCGATCTAGGTTTTTTTTTAAAGCAACAGATCGCGACACGTGGCGCTCCCACGACCGTCCGATCTAATTTTTTTATTTATTTCCGAAAATATTATTTATTATTATGAAATCATTTATTTATTTTGAAAATTCCTAGATCGCGACACGTGGCACATCGCCCACCGTCCGATCTAGGGCTTTCTTCTTTTTTTTTTTTGGCAGCCGCGGACCCGCCGCGGCTGATGTGGCCGCCTACGTGGCGCCACGTCACCTTTGACCAGTCAACGATAGTTGACTGGTCAATGGTCCGCCGGAGAGGATGACCGGCGACTTGCCGGAACAGTGATTTTTCCGGCAAGTCGGCCGGAATCCTCGCCGGAAAATCGGGACCGAGCCCGAACCTGCATGTTTTTCGCTCATTTTCGCGGCATTCAACTCCTCAAGCAAGCCACACCAACATACATCAAGATTCATAGCCACTAAGTCGCCGGAAATAGGCAAAACGAGCCCCCACCGATTCGGTTCCGGCGAGGCGTTTTCCGGAAAAAAATTTTTGTTTCAAACTCATTTTCAGCCTTTCACATAGTATTCAAAGGGTGTTTAGCGACTTACCTGAGGTCACTTGGACCTCGGTGGCCGCCGGTTTCGCCGGACCGAGCCCCCGGCTCGGGTTTGGGCTCGGGGAGCTCCAACCGCCGTTTTCGGCACGGGCCGATGCAAAACAAACATCACAGAGTAGTTACAATCGGCTCTAGGACAAGCTTGAGGCGAAAAATGGGCGTGAATCGCTCAAATAACACACGGCCGGTGACAAATTCGGATCAAGCAAAGGGGAGGCATTTCGTCGAACACATAACGGGCGTTCAAAAAACTAATGTCTAGGCTAGATCCGTGGGCATTTCGCGCGAAACCGAGGCAAGGAAACACTCAGACATCAACATAGGAGTGCCAAGGGACGTCGGTATGCATTCGGTTTTGGTCGACTCGGTCAAAAACGGACTCGGGCCGAGATTCACAGTGTGTAAAAAAAACAGAGTAAAAAAAAAACAGGGTACCGACCTCGTTTCGGTCCGCCGGGGGTTCGGGACTTCGGCGACGGTGGTTCGTGCTCCTTGAAGCTTGGAGGCCCTTCGACGGACGCTCAATCGCTTCCTCTCTCTCGGTTCTTCCCGGATCTCGCCCTCTCCCTCTATTTTGTAAAAAAACCGTGAGCTCCTCTCTCTCTCTCCGACCTTATAGTCGAGGCCGCCCGAGGACGATCACGCATTCCTCGTCCTGAAAAAGACGTCTGCTTCCTTCAGTCTTTGTCGCCGATCCGCCCTCTGCTCTGCTGACCGTGCTCTGCTTTTTTTTGTCCCCTGTACTGTACGTGAAATGCAGGTCTGCAACGCTTGGTTGCAGACCCGGTTCGGTCGGGTCGGGTCGGGTCCGACCCGACCGATCCGACCGCCCTTTTTCGCCCAATTGAGCCCTCCATTGACCCTTTTTCATGAAATTGACCCCAAAATCGGACTCCACGGCACGTTTTCCATCTAAGATGAGTATTATCACGAGCGATTGAGTGGGAATTTGATGAAAACCCCAAATCGTGTCTAGGATCCGAAATCGATTTTCGCCAAATTAGAGGCTTAAACGATCAAATCAACTCAAATTGAGGCCACCAATGAATTCGGCATGACGAAAACTATAGGGTAGGGGTATTTTATTTTCATGGGTGTCCCTAGAGAGAATTTAATTTTAAGATTCGCGAAACCGGGGACTAAATCGCAAAGAAATTTGTGCAATTAGGTCCTTTTCGTCAAATTTGACCAAATTGAAGGCCTAATTGACCAAATAGCATTTCAAGGCTCTAGATTATAATGTCATGGCTTGTTAAAAGTGGAAATTAAAAATTAGGGGACTCAAAAGGTAATTTTTATGGTCGATTCGGGTTTATGTTTGTGAAGGAACATAATGACCCAAGTCGAATGTTTGAGATTTATAAAGACCAACCTGAAGAGGAAATTAAAATAAAATTATTGACTATTTTTGTGTATTTTTCTGACCACGAATGGTATTTTTTCTGATTTTTGGTTATTTTTATAATTAAATAAATTCGAAAAATATTAAAAATTTCGAAAAATATTTTTTGTTCAAAATTGGTTCCTAGGGCTGGGCCAAGGCTTCCAAAGTTGATTTTGTAATTTTATGACTTTTTTGTTATTTTTAATTAATTTTAAGAAGTAAAATCAAAATAAAAGGTGATTAAAAATCAGGTGTCAACAGCCATCATCATCCATTTGGGAGGAAGCCTCCATTTGAATGCTAGTGCTAAGCATGGCAATTTGTGGTCCCTCCATATCAATAGAACTGTGGCGGAGAAGTAGAAAGAACAGAATATTGTAAGTTCACATGGATCAAGCTCAATTCTCATGTAGAGTAGAGACCTAAAACCTATATTTCAATCAAAATGAATCGACAACTCATCAAAGATACACAATCTGCAAAAGAAAACATCTTTTGTTGTGATCAACCAAAATGGTAAAAGCTGGCTTGAAAATCTGCAAAATGAATGTGGACAAATTGTAACCACAGAACATATGGTACAGTTTTCGCTATGAAGCCAAGCTATGCTAAAGTTATCTGCTGCAAAGTAACTTACTCCTGCTTTTGGTTCCTGAAGAAGAACTTGCTCTACAGAGTACCCAGTCTCCTTTAGAAACACACGGAAAGTCTTTTTGGAAAAATGCCAACAGAGAGTCAACAAATTCAGGAGATATCTAAGCTCAACAACAATTTCATGGCCTTTTAGCTGTAAGCTATCTTTGCCACCAAATACCGTGCCAACTGGTAAATTTCCCTGCAAAACATGGTTACAAGATTAGAAGCATGGAAATACGGAAATAAAGTTTTTTGTATCGCGCTAGTATCATGCGTAAATTTTAAAAGACATAAAAAAGGGAAGCTATATGCTAATACAAAGTCTTCTATCGACTTGGGTAACTTCACAGTGAAAACGCCATCATCACGCTTCAAACTACAATCAAACTACCTGAATGGTCTGAATCTCTCAAAATTTCTAGGGGTGCATAAACTCAATTGTGCAGAAAATTCTCACCCCTCCACCAAAGGTTGAAGGCATTTCTTCAACGCCTCCGAAAACAAAAATCGGAACAACCAAGTTCGCCCAAAAGCACCACAACAACAAAACAGAGGAACCAAACACCGCAATATCCAAAATCAAGAGCGTCGTGCTACCAGCCTATGTCGCGACCCTCTCGCGAGCGCGGAGGGTTAATGGGCCGCCCGATCGCTGGCTGGATCGGACGCGGGCCTCTCCCAAGGCCCATTTCCCAAATCGCAACTGCTGGATGTACGTGGTCGACCTTCAGTGTGGTCTAGTGACATGTGATGAGTGTACATGTCAAGGAGTCGCCACCAATCGTTTTGCGGAGGGTACGATCGGAAACCCTATCGAATAGTTGGGAGTGGTCTATTCGATTCTGCGGAAACCAGAGAAGTGGGTTCGGGGACTTAGTTACGTCAACTGTCAGAGTTGACGCCCTTTCGGTACCTAAGCTGAATGGTTTATCTGATCTTAGGATTTCATACAAACGAGTGGGGTACAGATCTTAAATCTAGGAGTTCATGCAGATGGGAAATACTACCCTATCACTCACAACCAATAGAAATAAGTGCGCAAATCAAGGATCCAGTACCTGCAGATAAAACACATGAAATCAGCATGGTATCCCTAATGAGGCCCTATTAGCCTAGAGAAATATCAATCAAGGTTTAGGAGTAATTTGGACATGATTCGCCCATGAGGGGCAGAATCGTAATTTTGAATAATTCGGAGAAAATTTACCCTCAAAAGGGTAAATCTGTCATTTTAGACGAATTGGGAAGTCAGAAGACAGGGGAAATAGGATTGGCCATCAATCCAATCCATTTCCTATTTTTCAGGATTTTCCAGAATTTTTCTGGAATTTAAAAATGATTTTACCCTCAAAAGGGTAAAATCGTCATTTTAGACAAAGATGAGAACTGAAAATCTCAAATATTAGGGCTGGTCGTCCACCTGACCCAAACCCTAACTTCAAGCAATTTTCAGCACTCGATTGAGACAAGAAAGACAATTTTCCCATTGAAGGGCAAAATCGTCATTTTGAGAAAAAGGGTGGGACTCGAAACCCAAACTTAAGAATTGGTCGTCTAATCGATCCTAATTCTTACCTTGGCGTTATCGGCCTTATCTTGTATACACAGCAGAGGCGACTTACCCCTAAAGGGTAATGTCGTCAAGTCTTGGAAGAACGGATGAGAAACCCCAAAAATAGGGTTGACCAGTTGTCTGTGGTCAACCCTCGATTTTTGGGAGGTTTCTGGAGTGTCTAGGATTTTCCTACAATTTTTCCACATTTTTTGGAATTTTTTTGGAATTTTCTAGCATTTTTTTGGATTTTTTGAAATTTTTCCGATTTTTTTTATTTTTTGAAATCATTTTCTGATTTTTTTATTTATTTAAAAAAATGTTATTCGGGCCGGGTCGACCCGACCCACTCGGGTCGGAACCCGGCCCAGACCCGGACCCACGAAACCGGCTTCCTCAAAACGACGCCGTTCTAGCTTTATATTTTTTTTTGTTATCCGACTCTGATCCGACGACCTTCATTGAGCCGCGTGACTACCCTGTGACCGCCGGATATCCTGACTGAAATCTACGGCCTAGATTAAGTGAAGACTCGCCCAGGACCGTCTGATTGACTTACTAAAATCTATGGCCACGATTAAAACCTGAAACTCGATCTAAACCGTCTATTCGTACTATCCTAAACGACGTCGCATTATTACTTAACTAAACGGCACCGTTTCACCATATCTTTACTTCTTGATTTAAAACTATTTTCAGATAATTCCTAATTACTGATCGGACGGTCACTGTTTATTGGACTCGATTATCCTCAGCCGTTGGATCTACCCATTCGAATAACAACCTCCAACGGCCAGCTGACTGGACTGACACGTGGACCTATGGCGAACTGACACCTCATACTTTGACCCGTTGACCGCGCCACGTCAGCTTCGTCTTCAACCTCGCGACTCCGACAGGACGGACGGCTGTGCCTCTCCGGCGGTGATCTAACGGTTGAACTTTGATGAAATCGTGCGAGACCAGCGCTAATCGGCTCGCAATCAACTCTATCCTAACATATCTAAGGATTGGGACATATAGTTCACAGAATCAAGAACATCGTACGAGTTGCCGGATATGGCCATGGAAGCTCGATCATTCGATTTACTCAAAATTAGAGAAATTCAGTCACAGAATAGCACCAATGGAGGTTCAGAAGACTTACCTCGAGCTCCGATTGAGCTCGCTCGGCCCAGATTTGGCTGGGCAAGGATCGGCTATGGAGGCTAAATCGGAGGACTCGATTCAGGGTATGCGAGCAAAGTCGATGCAAAATGGAGATGCGAGCGTGGTCAGTGATGTTCGGGGAATGAAACGCACACAGTAATTGCATGATTGAGCAAGGAATGCAAGGTCTGCCATTGAAGCTCAATGAAGAACTCGAAGCTATGATTTACCTGTTCTTGCGATTTCGCGAGGCGTGGCCGGTGGCGATCGCTTCCTGACGCTCTGGGCGAACTTTAGATGGTCTTCCCTGGCTTTGGTTTGGCCGGAGATGGCCCAACCGACGCCTTGCAGTCGAGCTCAAGTTCTCGACGACAGGGGTCGGAGAACGAGCTCTCTATTGCGTTCTCTCTCTCTCGCGCGATTCTGTTCTCTCTTCTCTAACTGAATCTCTTCCTCTCTTAAACAGAAAACGAACGCAGGCTTTTATAGCTCTTCGATTTTCGGCGCCGAACGGTGGACCTCCAACTGACTCGGTTTGGCACGTGTAGTCACGTGCAATTGGGTCAAAACGAAGTCGGGGAAGATGGGCATTTCGCTCAGTTCCTTTTGGTTCCGCGGTGAGCTCCATTTCGCACGAATTTGGCAAAGATTTGAGCTGTTTTTGCCTTTGTTGACTTTTGCAGGTCCGAAGGTTTGACTGGCCGATTGCTCCCTGCTCCGGCAGCGTTAGATGGTGCTGTTGGTGTCGATCGACGGGGGAAGATGGGAGGAACAAAATGCCCACACTTCTTCTTTCAATTGGTCGCGAATTGACCTTCAATTTTGTCTTCAAAACTCAGTCGATTCACCATTCATCTGCTCGAGCTCTTTGGGGAAGACGACACTGTAGCGGACCGGTTTGACCGGTCTGACCGGCGGTCTGACCGGTCTGAACCGGTTCCGAACGGGATTTTTCAAATTAATCCCAAATTAATGGGAAAATTTTGCAATTAAACCTCAAAATCGAATCTAGAGCATGAATTCTATCTAGAAATGTGGTTTTGCCCAAAAGTTTTCATCAATTTCTACAAAACCCCCAAATTTTCATTTAATTGGAAATTGGGGATCGTGTAATTGAGGGTGCAAATGATCAAATTGAGTCAAACCACCTGTTCCAATTGATTTAAAATGGTGAAATCCATTGGGTAGCATGTTTAATTTGCAATGATAGCCCTTGAATTGAAAGTAATTTCAATTATGCTTAATTTCAAGGACTAAAATGCAATTTTAGTATGTAATTTTGTCAAATCCGTGCAATTGAGCATATTGTGCAAATAATTGGGCTAAATTGAAATAGGGGATAGTCAGATTGAATGTCAAGATCTTAAAAACTGCCAAAATTGCCAATTAAAAGACTCAATTGTTATTTTTTCTTCAAATTCAATAGTACGGGTTATAAAGGAACACCTAAAATTGAATCTGATTTTGATTTTTTTGAGAGGTCAAAAATAAAAGGGATTAAAAGGAAAAATATTGGATATTTTTCCATATTTTTGTGACCTCAAATGCTATTTTTCTTGATTTTTTAAGTATTTTTCTATTTTCCAAAAATACTAAAAAATATGAAAAATGTGAAAAATTATTTTTTGGTCAAGAATGGTTCCTTGGGCTTGGCCAAGGCCACCAAAGTTGATTTTGTAATTTTTTGACTTTTTATAAATTTTTTGTGATTTTTCAAAAATAAAACTGAAAAAGACCTGGTCAAAAAATCAGGTGTCAACAGCTGCCCCTTTTTGAGAGGAATCTCGTGAGAGGTTTCGCTCAAAGACAGGTGACACCTGAGTCTAGACCGAATCGATTGGGGAAAAGAAAAATGAATCTTGACACTCAATCTTTCTTGTCCCACTGGTAAAGGCTTTGCTCTTCGTTCTTTTGCTGACGTGAGAGAGAAAGTAGAGAGACCCACCTGTTACTTACCTGTTGATCGCCTGCCTGATGCTCGTGTGGCCTGCGCGGTATATAGCGGGTTCTAGTGAATACCTAGGGACTCGTCTTTTGAGTATCCTAGGGCGATTAAACTCTAGTCTGTATGGTAGGCCGTACCAGAATGGGATTCCTACACTTGACAGGAACCTGTGAATGACGCACCCAGTCTCTTAGGGATTGTCGGGGTTTTGATCCGTATGGTGGATCAGACCATAAATAGGACTCCTTTCTGTTAGGAACCTATGGATGACGCACCCAGCCTCTTAGGGATTGTCAGGGGTTTTGATCCGTATGGTGGATCAGACCATGAATAGGACTCCTTTCTGCTAGGAACCTATGGATGACGCACCCAGCCTCTTAGGGATTGTCAGGGGTTTTGATCCGTATGGTGGATCAGACGATGAATAGGACTCCTTTCTGCTAGGAACCTATGGATGACGCACCCAGTCTCTTAGGGATTGTCAGGGGTTTTGATCCGTATGGTGGATCAGACCATGAATAGGACTCCTTTCTGCTAGGAACCTATGGATGACGCACCCAGTCTCTTAGGGATTGTCGAACATTTTGATCCTATATTCTAATGAATTAACTAGGATTTATACAAATGAGGTGTGCCTGACCTTGAGGCTTTACCAAATGGGCTATTTTGGGTTTAGGGGTTACCTAGAACCTCACAGAAAGCTGATTTTGAAAATTGTCCTTTCGACATGCAATGCGTTATTCTGGGATTTGGGGATTCCAAGTATCCTGCAGAAAACTTAAACCTGCAAAAACTTTGATAAGATTCTTCTGGGATCTAGGGGCTACCTGAGATCTCGCAGAAAGACTATCTTGAATGTTGTCCTTTCGATATTGAAGGTGACATTCTGGGATCTGGGAGCTCCAGGTATCCTGCAGAAAGATCAAACCTGCAAAATTGTTCATAAGAATATGTTTTCCTAAGATATGGAATTACCAGGGATCTTGCAGGAAAATAAACTTGAAAGCTCTTCTTCACAGAGCAAGGCATCCTTCTAGAATCTGGGGCTACCATGATTCCTATAGAAGTTTAACCAAGAACAGTAGCATTCTAGAATCTGAGGTTACCAAGAATCTGTCAGAAGCTTAGGCATATAAACTCTCCTTCTTAGAGAAATGTGTCATTCTGAGACCTGGGGTTACTAGGGGTCCTGCAGAAGTTTAAACTTGGAATATATTCTTCACAAAAGAAGTAGCATTCTGAGGTCTGGGGATACCAGGGGTCCTACAGAAGCTTGAACATGTAAACTCTTTCTTACCAAGAGAGGTTGTGTTATTCTGAGATCTGGGATTGCCAGGAATTCTGCAGAAGTTTAGACATGTAAATTGTTTCTTACCAAGAGTGCTGCAAGCCATTCTGGGAGCTGAAGTCATCAAGAATCTTGCAAAAGCTCCAACCTGAAAATTTTCTTACCAAAGGCACATCAATGGTCTTTAAGTGATATGTGATGTCAAACTGACAGCACTTTATGACTTATATCATAGTCATGAAAAAATTTCAATGAATGTATTACGAGGTTGGAGGTTATCCAAAACACCTTGCAACATACAGGAGTGATCAAAAGTTCCTTGCGGGGAAAGTTTGAATCAAACAATCTGAAATTACCAAAAGAGTTTGGTTAAAATGTCCAATGGAGTATTCTCATCAAAGAGGACTTCTCACCATTTTGAGGTAATGGTCTTTTATCAAGAATGCACTCGAACTTCCTATCAAACCTGTGCCTAGGGTTCAGGATCATTCGCAGTGAATACACCTCGATCGATTAGGAGGACTTCCAAGGGACCGTAATGTTGGGCTTGGTCAACGGTTTTCAAAGGGGGACTTGCGTGCAAGTCAAGGCTTTCGAAGAGAAGTCTTCAACGTCTGCTCCAGGTTTACAAGTCAAGAAACCTGCGAAATGAGAAAGAAATAATCTTGCTCGAACTTCTTCGGGCTAAGCTTAGACATTAAACCCTATGTCAATCCAAGTGCCTTAATCAGAAAAGGCTTTTCAGGGTTGTAACGTAGGTAGGATTGGGGACCAAAAAAAAAAAGCTTGTTTTTGGCTTAGAATATGCGAAGGGTCTAACATTGGTGATCACTGCAGGTTTGCCGCCGATCTTGTCCCTTCTCGTCCAAAGAGCGTCTTTAGTCTTTGAAGTGCATATTTGTCTTTAGAGAACGTCTCTCTCATGTCAAGACGGCGTTATCATCTTGTCTACACTTTCGTCATCTGAGTGTGACATGATTTGGGAGCATCTTTCGCAGTCTAGCTCCCTTGGAATTTTTCTTTTACAATCAGATCTCACTAGTGACCTATTCAAAGGTATCATGCCACCTTTCGGCATTTACAAGATCAAACACATGATTCACAAGTGTACAAGTATTTGGATGGGCATTGGCCTTGCTTTTACCAGGCACTTTGCTTTTTCTTGATGCCCAAGATTAAATTTTTCTCTCTTCTTTCTTTTTGAGACCCCATCTTTTCTTTTCTTTTGGGGATCAGGATTTTCAAATGAATGTGCTAGACGTATAGCTTGAATCTCAACACTCGAACATTAATCTAGGAATTTTTCACAAATCCTGTGTTTTGAACTCTTTTGCTCTTGAAGTGACGTCGTTTCCACCTTGGAATATGCAATGATCACCAACGGGTTTGTGAAATGAACGTATAGGCTCAATTGGGCAGTGCGAAGGGTAAAAGTGTATAGGATAGAGAAACGAATGCTTTTCGTCATCCTAAAGCACCTGAATTACCATAGAAGTTAAAATGACAAGCAACACACGAAGATTGATGCAAGTCTGAGCAAGAGAACTTCTAACCATTTACCTCCTGATACCTCTGGATGTACCTCCAGTTTGCCCCACTGTGGGGTGGTTCTTGACAGGGGTATAGAATGAAATCGTCGTTCGAATGGTTATCAATGGTCACCTGTAGTGTTTATGATAGAGAAACGAATGCCTCCGTCGTCTCAATCCATGTAATCATTGCGAATAACCCTTACCGTAGGTTAAGGTCTCGCTATCCTTACCATTCCACTTATCTCTTAAGTGTGTATGGGACGTGTTTGGACCAGGCTTGCCTCTTGTCTGAGGAAACATCCTTTTGAATGATTTAAACAACTTTTGTTTGGAAGAGTTCATTTTGCTTTCTCCAAAACTTACCCTCCAAGGGGATTTATGATGCACAATGCATATTTCAATCATGTTCGGATAACCTCCAAGTTTAAACATGAATGCCAATGACATGACCATGAGAATTTTGCGTCTTTCTAGACATGAGATTTGAATACATGCTAGATTCCAAGAAGCCTTCAAATTCTATCAATAAGGATTCCGACAGTCTTGTAAACCTAAAAGATTAGGGAAGGAATACTTACCTGCCCAGTGCGGCTAGGGATTCACCTGACCACCATGACGTTAGGTCTCCTTGATCATGCGTTCCAACTTATCGCGACCCTGCTTCCTTGGATCCTGCAATATTGAACACATGCTAATGTATGCATAGATGCGTGACATGCTTATGCAAAGACTATCATGAAGAGTAGGCTCAATTCGAGGCAGGGCATATGACCAGAATCTGATTTTATTTCAAGGGTAATATTTCTTCACAGCATCTGAATTCACAGGGTGCCCCAATTCTTCTCCCTCGGAGTTTACAAGAATTAATGCCCCTCCCGTGAGGATCTTCTTAACAATGTAGGGGCCTTCGTAATTTGGAGTGAATTTTCCCCCTGGATGGGTAGTACTTGGCAAAACTTTCCTAATTACCAAGTCATTTACTTCGAAGTTTCTGGTCTTGACCTTTCGATTGAACGCCCTGGCTACCCTCTTCTGGTAAGTTTGTCCATGGCAAATGGCTTTAAGACGTTTCTCATCTATTAAGTTCAGCTGTTCATATCTGTGCTTGAAATACTCTGACTCAGAGAGTTTATCTTCGGATAAGATTCTCAAAGAGGGAATCTTAACTTCTACTGGTAGAACTGCTTCTGTCCCATATACCAAACTATAGGGAGTTGCCCCTGTAGAAGTCCTGATCGACGTTCGGTAAGCCATCAAGGCGAAGGGCAGCCTTTCGTGCCAATCCCTGTAGTTTTCTGCTGTTTTAGCCAAGATCCTCTTGATGTTTTTATTGGCTGCTTCCACTGCCCCATTCATCTGTGGGCGGTAAGGAGATGAATTCAGATGTCGAATGCTAAAGTGATCCAGCAGACCATCGACAATCTTGTTGTTTAGGTTGGACCCATTATCTGTGATGATCGCTTGAGGAGTACCATACCGGGATATGATATCTCTTTTGACAAATCTTGCCACATTTCTTGCAGTGACATTCTTGTAAGAGCTGGCTTCTACCCATTTGGTGAAGTAATCAATCGCTACCAAGATGAAACGATGACCATTCGAAGCCACAGGATTTATAGGCCCTATCATGTCTATCCCCCACATAGAGAAAGGCCAAACTTCAGACATTTGGTGTAGTTCGTTCGGGGGTGCGTTAATCTTATCCCCGTATATTTGGCATTGGTGGCATGACCGGACGTGTTGACAGCAGTCTGATTCGATGGTCATCCAATAATAACCTAGCCGCATGATCTTCCGGGCAAGGAGGTGGCCGTTCATGTGAGGCCCACACGCACCTTCATGAATCTCTTTCATGAGAATATTTGCTTCTTTGGCATCTACGCATCTCAGTAGAGTGGAATCGAACGATCTCTTGTATAGAATTTGTCCATTGAGGAAGAACTTGCTGGCCATCTTGGTTATGTATTTTCGGTCTCCTGACTGGCATCCTTCAGGGAATTCCCTTTTCAAGAGGTAATTCTTGATGTCATAGTACCATGGCTCTCCATCACATTCCTCTTCGATTAGCATGCAATAAGCTGGCTTTTCAACAATGCCGATCCTCAGAGGTTCTATATCCAACCCTTTAGTCGTTTGTAACATCGAGGCTAGGGTGGCTAATGCATCTGCGAATTGGTTGTGAGACCTTGATAGGTACTCGAATGACACTTCTTCGAACTTGAGTATTAATTCTTCAAGGTATTCATGGTAGGGGATGAGTTTTGCATCTTTCGTCTTCCACTCGCCTTGTGTCTGTAGAATAATGAGCATAGAGTCTCCAAAGACCTGCAATCTAGGTATCTTCATGGAAAGGGCCAGTCGTAGGCCCAGAATGCATGCCTCATATTCTGAAATATTGTTAGTACAAGGAAAAGTTATCTTTGCCGCGACAGGGTAATGTTGACCATCTGGGGATATCAGTACTGCCCCAGTGCCTGCCCCTGATAGGTTAACAGCACCATCGAAATACATGATCCACTTATCCTCTGCTAAGTTCAGAATTCGGCCTTCTGTGTTCGTTACTTCAGGGGATTCATTGCTTGATGGGTTTTCTGCCAGCATGTCTGCTATAGCTCTTCCTTTTACCGACTTCTGCGGAGAACATTTAATGTCAAATTCAGATAACATTACTTGCCATTTTGCCAGTTTCCCAATTAAAGCGGGTTTCTCCAGGAGGTATTTGACGGGGTCGTGACCCTCTCGAGCTTGGAGGCGGGAGCGGGCTAATGGGCCGCCCGATCGCTGGCTGGATCGGACGCGGGCCTCTCCCACAGGCCCATTACCCAAATCGCAACTGCTGGACATACGTGGTCGACCTTCGGTGCGGTCTAGTGACATGTGATGAGTGTACATGCCAAGGAGTCGCCATCAATCGTTTCGTGGAGGGTACGATCGGAAAACCCTATCGAATAGTTGGGAGTAGTCTATTCGATCCTGCGGAAACCAGAGAAGTGGGTTCGGGGACTTAGTTACGCCAACTGTCAGAGTTGACGCCCTTTCGGTACCTATGTTGAATGGTTTATCTGATCCTAGGATATTCATACAGATGAGTGGGGTACAGATCCTAAATCTAGGAGTTCATGCAGATGGGAAATACTACCCTATCACTCACAACCAATAGAAATAAATGCGCAAATCAAGGATCCAGTACATGCGGATAAAACACATGAAATCAGCATGGCATCCCTAATGAGGCCCTATTAGCCTAGAGAAATATCAATCAAGGCTTAGGAGTGATTTAGACATGATTCGCCCCTGAGGGGCAGAATCGTAATTTTGAACAATTCGGGGAGAATTTATCCTTAAAAGGGTAAATCTGTCATTTTAGATGAATTGGGAAGTCAAAAGACAGAGGAAATAGGATTGGCCATCAATCCAATCCATTTCCTATTTTTCTTGAATTTCTAGGATTTTTCTGGTGTTTAAAAATGATTTTACCCTTGGAGAGGTAAAGTCGTCATTTTGGACAAAGATGAGAACTGAAAATCTCAAATATTAGGGTTGGTCGTCCACCTGACCCAAACCCTAACTTCAAGCAATTTGCAGAACTCGATTGAGACAAGAAAGACGATTTTCCCATTAAAGGGCAAAATCGTCATTTTGAGAAAAGAGGCGTGACTCGAAAATCCAAACCTAAGAATTGGTCGTCTAATCGACCCTAATTCTCACCTTGGCATTATCGGCCTTATCTATTATGCACAACAGAGGCGACTTACCCCTAAAGGGTAATGTCGTCAAGTCTCGAAAAATTGGATAAGAAACCCTAAAAATAGGGTTGACCAGTTGTCTGTGGTCAACCCTCGATTTTTTGGGATTTCTAGAGTGTCTACGATTTTTCCACAATTTTTCCACATTTTTTTGGAATTTTCTGGCATTTTCTAGCATTTTTTTGATTTTCTAAGATTTTTCTGATTTTTTTTATTTTTTAAAATCATTTTCGGAATTTTTTATTTTTTTAAAAAAAAATATTATTCGGGCCGGGTCGGGTGACCCGGCCCACGACCCGCGGCGACCGGGCTGGCCCGGATCCGGCCTCGCGCAGAAACGGCACCGTCTCATTCTTTTTTATTTTTGGATTTTCGGACTTAATCCGACGGTCTCCATCGAACCACGTAATTGATCTATACCCATTGGATCTGATTACTAAAGTTTGCGGTCCAGATTGAGCGAAGACTTAACCTGAGCCGTTCGATCAACTTACTAAATCCTACGGCTACGATTAGAAATTGAGACTCGATCTGAACCGTCGATTCTCACTAACCTAAACGACGTCGCACGAACACTAACCTACACGACACCGTTTCAGCTTATTTTGATTTTCTGATTTTAAAACATTTTCGGATAAACCTAATTACTAATCGGACGGTCGCTAGAATTTAGGTTCGATTTATCTGAACCGTCCGATCTTTTTTATTCGAATAGCAGACCCAACGGCCATGCTGACTCGGCACCACGTGGACCAATGATGGACTGACACCTAAGACTTTGACCTGTTGACTATGCCATGTCATCTTCGTCTTCAACCTCGCGACTCCGACGGAATGGACGGCTGTGGCTCTCCGGCGATGATCGTGCGGTGAAATCTTAATGGAATCTCATGAAACTAACGGCAATCGACTCGCAATCGCATCTATTCTAACATATCTCAAGATTACGCGAATCCATTCACGGGGCCAAGCACGATCGAACATGAACCAGTACGTACACATACACTCAAATCGCTCGATTCATGGCGTAATGAACCAACTCATTAACAGGGAAGCATCATTCAATGTTTAGGAGACTTACCTCGAGCTCCGATCGAGCTCGCTCGGCCCAGATTTGGCTGGGCAAGGATCGGCTATGGAGGCTAAATCGGAGGACTCGATTCAGGGTGTGCGAGCAAAGTCGATGCAAAATGGAGATGCGAGCGTGGTCAGTGATGTTCGGGGAATGAAACGCACACAGTAATTGCATGATTGAGCAAGGAATGCAAGGTCTGCCATTGAAGCTCAATGAAGAACTCGAAGCTATGATTTACCTGTTCTTGCGATTTCGCGAGGCTTTGCCGGTGGCGATTGCTTCCTGACACTTTGGGCGAACTTTAGATGGTCTTCCCTGGCTTTGGTTTGGCCGGAGATGGCCCAACCGACGCCTTGCAGTCGAGCTCCAGTTCTCGACGACAGGGGTCGGAGAACGAGCTCTCTATTGCGTTCTCTCTCTCTCGCGCGATTCTGTTCCTTTTCTTCGAACTGAACCAACCGTCCTCCAACTGAAAGCCCTCCCACAGGCTTATATAGCCCTTCGAGTCTTGGCGCCGAACGGTGGAGCTTCAACCAACTCCATTTGGCACGTGTGGTCACGTGCAAATAGGTCAGAATCACGTTGGAGAGGATGGGCATTCCGTTTAATCCCATTTGGCTCTGCGGCCGGCTTTATTTCGCACGAATTTGGCAAGGATTTGAGCTATTTTTTGCTTTTGTTGACTTTTGCAGGTCCGGCGACCTTGACCGTCCGATTACTCCCTCCTCAGGCAACCATTGGTCGTGATCTTGGTGTCAATCAACGGGGGACGATCTAAAGCTTTAAACCCCCACCAGTGTGTCTCCGATTGTGGTCGATTGGTCTGTCAATTTAGCTGTCAAAGCTCGGCTTTTCACTGTTCATTTGCGCAGACTCTCGGGGAAGAAGATGACACTGTTCTGGACCGGTTTGACCGGTCGGACCGGCGGTCTGACCGGTCAGAACCGGTTTCGACTCACCATTTTCGAAATTAAACCCAAATTAATGGGAAATTTTTGCAATTGAACCTCATAATCGAATCTAGGGCATGAATTCTATCTAGAAATGTGGTTTTGCCCAAAAGTTTTCATCAATTTCTACAAAATCCCCAAATTCTCATTTGATTGGAAATTGGGGATTGTGTAATTGAGGGTGCAAATGATCAAATTGGGTTAAACCACCTATGCCAATCGATTTAAAATGGTGTAATCCATTGGGTAGCATGTTCAATTTGTAATTATAGTCCTTGAATTGAAAGTAATTTCGATTATGCTCAATTTCAAGGACTAAAATGCAATTATGTTTGCAATTGAACAGCTTGTCCGAGCAATTAGGTCAAATTGAAATGGGGGACAATTAGATTGAATGTCAAGATCCTATAAAATGCCAAAATTGCAAATTAAAAGACTCAATTATTATTTTTTCTTCAAATTCAATAGTACGGGTTACAAAGGAACACCTAAAATTGAATCTGATTTTGATTTTTTTGTGAGGTCGAAAATACAAGGGATTAAAAGGAAAAATATTGGACATTTTTCCATATTTTTGTGACCTCAAATACTATTTTTCTTGATTTTTTAAGTGTTTTTCTATTTTCCAAAAATACTAAAAAATATGAAAAATATGAAAAATTATTTTTTGGTCAAGAATGGTTCATTGGGCTTGGCCAAGGCCACCAAAGTTGATTTTGTAATTTTTTGAATTTTTATGAATTTTTTATGATTTTTCAAAAAATAAAAATGAAAAAGGCTAGGTCAAAAATCAGGTGTCAACAACTATCCCCAAACTCTTCATCTTGTCGATACACAACTTCTTTTGGTCGGTTGATATCTCCCCTTCTTTTGGGTATGATGAAGCGATTGTTAGCAGGGTGTCCAGCTTAGGCATATCTACCTTCAGTTTAAGGTAATCCTCTTCTTCTTCAGTGAATATTGCCCCTATTGCTTGATGATCTGGCAACGGATTTTCTTGTACATTTGGGGCTGCATTGTCAAATTTCAAAATCTGACTATCAATTAGGGCTTGCACTTTCAGCTTCAGGACATAGCAGTTATCCACATTATGCCCTCTTTCGCCCATATGGTAGGCACAGGTCTGGCTCTCATCAAAGCCAGGATATCTTGCGGGGTTTGCCCTAGGTGGTTCTTTTGCCACCAAGTGTTGCTCCAGCAGCATCGGGAGTAGCTTGGATAAAGGTCTCGGGAGCTGAGAGAATTGTCTCTGGGGTTGCTTTCTGCTAGGCTCTTGTACCTTTGGCGCTGACCAGGATGATCCGCCTTTGGCCTGATTAGAATTGCCAAATGGCTTTAACTTGTGGGGATCTGGTATAAATGCTATGTCCAGTCCGGCTTCTCTTTCCTTTCTCAGAGGGTACTGCTTCCTAGTAGGAGCTTCCTGAGGCCTTCTTTCTTTCAAGGCCCATTCCAGCCTCTCAGCAACCTTAATCAGGTGTGCGAATGTCTGACATCCAGAAGTGTTCAGTCTGTCAAAGTACTCGTAGGGGAGTGCTTTTAGGAATAAGTCGATCAGCTCCTCTTCTGGAATTGAAGGCTTTACTTGGGTAGCCAAGGCTCGCCACCTCTGAGCATATGTCCTGATCGATTCGCCCCTCGCTTTTGAAGTTCGTAGGAGGTCTTCTCTTGTTGGGGCCGTAGCCGTGTTAAATTTGTACTGCCTGAGGAAGTCTTCTGCAAGGTCCTCCCATCCGTCATAATCCTCTAAGTCTAGCTCAATAAACCAAGCCAGAGCGGCGCCAGCCAAACTCTCTTGGAATGTGTTCATTAACAACGGAATGTAATCCGAGTAGTGCGCCATCTTGCGCAGGTAGTACTTGAGGTGGGCACGGGGACAGCCTGTCCCGTTGTATTTTCTCACGAACTCTGGCTCCCTATAGTCAGGAGGAGTCTCTATTTTAGCAAAAGGAGATATTTTGTCGAAGCGGGCCAGCTCATAGCCTTGACTGCTCAGGCATTCTTCGATCTTGGCCAATCTCTTAGCCTCTGCATCTGTCTTCACAGTTTGTTTTCCCTTCTCCTCTTTTTCAAGGTTGATGACAACAGGCGAGGCTTTTTGTTGTGCCCGACTATTTGGTTCATGAACGTTTTCCTCTGTATGTTGGGTATCCCTGGTTGCTTCTTTATCTGTTACATCAGGTACCATGGAAGGGCCTGAGTTGTTCTGATTGTGGGCGGTTGTCTGTCTAGCTTGGTTGGTCTCCAGCATGGCCTTAATGTCAGCCATCATAGTTGCCAGGGCAGTCATCTGAGATTCCAACATGCCTACGCGCGGAGTCAATTCCTGCTGTTCCATTCTCGTCTTTAGACGGGTACGGAAACGATGCGTTGGCAATTCCGTGATGAGAGTGTACCTGTTTAAAAAGATCTCTGTGAGTGCTTCGCTTATTTAGCAAAAAGAAGCAGCTAATTCTTTTAGTTGCATGCTTCTTGTCAGTAGATGAGAAAAAGGGCTACTTTGTGAGCCTTAGCCTCATGTAAGTAGTTCTTTTAATCATTTCCCGACAAGAACTCATGAAATTAAAAGAAGCGTAATTTCTGACGATAGTTTTTTATGCATTTGCAAAACATGTTCACATTCATACTCATGTGTCCAAGATAGTATTCCACAGAAATGAGAATGTATGAGAAGGCATCACAATGCTTGCTTATTTTACACTTGACAGAATAGTCTATTCAAGTCTAGGACGTTTGAAGCCTAAGGTATCCTCATCATCCCAGTATAGATTCCCCTCTTCAGCTTGGGGCTCCTCGTCTTCTGAACACGACAGTGGCCCTATGTCTTCGGGTATGTAGGGCTCTATTCCAGGTACGTATGGCACGATGTATTCAGGTATGTAGGGCTCAACAAGGCTTCGTCGGATCGCTTTGAAATGTTGAATGTATTCTGTGGTGGCTCTATGAGTGTTCTCTTCTCGAGTCATGTCTTCTGGCCAACTTATCTCTTCGGCCTGGGAATTCTTCAAGGAGAGTATGATGGATGCCACATTGGCTTCAAGTTGTTTCTTCTCCTCCTCCGTGAGGGTCTGGCTTGGTAAGTCAAAGGAAAAGACACAAGGTTGCGGTGAAGAAGGGATCTCCTGAAGTGCTCCAAACTGTCGAATCACCCTCCTTGGATAGTATGCAGTTGCGCCCGTGAATCCTAGCAAGGGGATCGGGCCTCCGTCATCGCAGGTCAATCTGACCTTGCTCAGCGTCGGCAACCTTAGCCGCCATCGGAGTTGCTCAGGTTTTAGGACTTTGAGGAAGTTCTTCCATTCTACAAAGTTAAACTTAGGAACACGTGTATGGGTTCTAGCAAACGTTTTAAGAGGGTGTGCATTGGGGCTGATTTCAGTGAAACCCATGCGGATGTGGAATTGTCTGATATGGGATGTGAACCACAGATACAGCAGATCACTAGAAGCTCTAAAGATTCCCTTTTTGCTTTTCTTGAAACGATTTAGGGAGAGGAAGGTTTCGGCAAGGAGGATGTTTGAGTAATCCCACCTACAACAGACTTGCCTAGCTACTATAGCCATGATAGGGTCGAAGGTGACAGTTGAGATTGGGAATAGCACAAAGCTAAAAAATGCCAAGATAAAGGCTCTACCAGATTTGGTTCCTTTAGAAGCAGGAAGGCGGGAAAATCGGTCTATAAGGAAGGATAGGGAAACTCTTCCAGAATTGCTTTTCGCATCTACTTTGACTTCATTTAGGTTTGTGTCAAGGAATTCAGCTACTTGACTTAGGGGTTCAAGTCCTATAGGGGGTCGGACGAGCGTAGGGGTGAATTCAACTCCGATGACAGCGCTGTATTCCTCGATAGTGGGAGTGATCTCTAATCCTTCCATGCAAAATGTAGCGGTGGTAGGATCCCAGTAGAGCGCCATGGCTTGAATAAAGGCAGGTGGGCACTCAATCTTCAGTAGGTCCAACAGGTATCCTAGTCGTGACTCCGCATACTTCTGGCTGGCTTCGCCCATGCCATCCCACCATGATTGGAGTTCAGCTCGGGGGATCTTGAATACTTGAATATCATTCTTTCCCATCAAGTCTAAAATATGCAAATGATTTTAAAAGGTCAATCGCCAGAAATTACTTTAAATGTATGAATATGCAGATGTCATGAAGCATGCATGAGCTAACTTGATTGCATAGTTCAATTTGAAGAAATGGAGATTAGGACCCTTTTTCAGGTCTTGAAAGCCTGACTCAAAGCCTAATTTGCATTTCAGGGAAGTGAATTATGCAATTTAGTCAGGTTTACTCAGTGACTAAAGGGAACAGCAATGTCACGTTCCATTGGTCAACACATCAAAGGAGCAAAGTGGGATGTACTCTTATTACAGTCAAGATGTCTAATAGAAGAACGGTAAAGAAAGGTTTTTCAAACAAGAAAGCCATAAAAGACAATGGAACGTGAGGGTCTAGATCACTCTTCCTTCAGAAGTCTACCCAAATGACAGTCGATCAAGAATTCTCCTTTAATCTAGGGTAGGGGAGTTATCTTCAGTGGTTTGGTCGAGAGGTTGTAGTTCCTCCGGCCACTTTCTAGTCCAGGGTATGATGACTTCGGGAGCCTTCTCGGGTTTCACTTTTTTGAGTGTGATACGCCTTGGCTTGGTCTTGATTGCAGGGCGTCTCTTCCTACCCCAAGAAGTAATCATGGGTATGTTCTCTTTGGCCAGCAATTCAGCCTTCCTGCGGGCGTACGCTTCCCTAGCTAGCTGGTTGCGACGTTGTCTCTTCATCTCCAGATAATCCTTCATCATTTCGTCTGATTGTCGCTTGAATCTGAGATTATCAGCGTAGTAGCGGGTTTGACAGTCCTCAGCATACCCCAGCTTACGTCCAGTCAGTTCCCGACCATACACGAATCTAGTAAAGTGTAGCCTCGTGTTTGGTCCGGGGCGAGTAACTTTTCTCAAGTACTCGAAGGTCACCAACTCCGTCGAGCTCTTAGGGAACAGCGACATCCTACCCCATAATCATTGTTGTTCTCATTAGTCACCCGAGTAATCTTCATGATGCGAATGCATATGGATGTATGCAATGTATGAGTCATATCATGAAGCAGGAAATAAAGTACGTTTAGAGATAAATGTCTTACCAACCACACTTTGGGGGACGTGGAATGCCCCCTGTATCAATGGGTGGTTTTAGGTATACCAACCATCCATGGACATGCGCATGCGACAAGTGGGTATACTCTAAAAATCGAAAATTAGGTAAGGAACCTATGGCTCAGGCTTCCACGATCCAAATGAGGCAGACTCCTCCCCAAGAGTACCCACTCAAGAGGGCTAGATATCGCCAATTTGGATTGTGAGCGGGAACGAACATGAAAGTCTCAAGTGCCATCAAACACGAGATCCTTTCACATCCTTTCCCTATCTAAGGTAACCTAGAGGTGGTTGCAGTCGGGGTTTGACCGCCAGTGTGTGCGATGTGTCGTGATCATCACAATGCAAAGTCATGCACAGCAGTTAGTATCAAACACCGCTTCAGTATGTGCGTAAAGTAAACATACATTCCCAACTCCAACCTGCAGGAAAAATGTCAACAATCACTCCACCCCTTATTTCTCCAATCTGCAAAAACATTTAACACAATGGTTAGTGTACGTACCTCACCTTCGAGAGCATCTGCAGAAAACAATGTCAAATAAACCAAACAACTTTTTAATCGGCTCAAGTCCTCTGGAATTCGTAACCAGAGATTCTGGTTTTAGAATGTTCCCCAGTGGAGTCGCCAGTCTGTCGCGACCCTCTCGCGAGCGTGGAGGGTTAATGGGCCGCCCGATCGCTGGCTGGATCGGACGCGGGCCTCTCCCAAGGCCCATTTCCCAAATCGCAACTGCTGGATGTACGTGGTCGACCTTCAGTGTGGTCTAGTGACATGTGATGAGTGTACATGTCAAGGAGTCGCCACCAATCGTTTTGCGGAGGGTACGATCGGAAACCCTATCGAATAGTTGGGAGTGGTCTATTCGATTCTACGGAAACCAGAGAAGTGGGTTCGGGGACTTAGTTACGTCAACTGTCAGAGTTGACGCCCTTTCGGTACCTAAGCTGAATGGTTTATCTAATCTTAGGATTTCATACAAACGAGTGGGGTACAGATCTTAAATCTAGGAGTTCATGCAGATGGGAAATACTACCCTATCACTCACAACCAATAGAAATAAGTGCGCAAATCAAGGATCCAGTACCTGCAGATAAAACACATGAAATCAGCATGGTATCCCTAATGAGGCCCTATTAGCCTAGAGAAATATCAATCAAGGTTTAGGAGTAATTTGGACATGATTCGCCCATGAGGGGCAGAATCGTAATTTTGAATAATTCGGAGAAAATTTACCCTCAAAAGGGTAAATCTGTCATTTTAGACGAATTGGGAAGTCAGAAGACAGGGGAAATAGGATTGGCCATCAATCCAATCCATTTCCTATTTTTCAGGATTTTCCAGAATTTTTCTGGAATTTAAAAATGATTTTACCCTCAAAAGGGTAAAATCGTCATTTTAGACAAAGATGAGAACTGAAAATCTCAAATATTAGGGCTGGTCGTCCACCTGACCCAAACCCTAACTTCAAGCAATTTTCAGCACTCGATTGAGACAAGAAAGACAATTTTCCCATTGAAGGGCAAAATCGTCATTTTGAGAAAAAGGGTGGGACTCGAAACCCAAACTTAAGAATTGGTCGTCTAATCGATCCTAATTCTTACCTTGGCGTTATCGGCCTTATCTTGTATACACAGCAGAGGCGACTTACCCCTAAAGGGTAATGTCGTCAAGTCTTGGAAGAACGGATGAGAAACCCCAAAAATAGGGTTGACCAGTTGTCTGTGGTCAACCCTCGATTTTTGGGAGGTTTCTGGAGTGTCTAGGATTTTCCTACAATTTTTCCACATTTTTTGGAATTTTTTTGGAATTTTCTAGCATTTTTTTGGATTTTTTGAAATTTTTCCGATTTTTTTTATTTTTTGAAATCATTTTCTGATTTTTTTATTTATTTAAAAAAATGTTATTCGGGCCGGGTCGACCCGACCCACTCGGGTCGGAACCCGGCCCAGACCCGGACCCGCGAAACCGGCTTCCTCAAAACGACGCCGTTCTAGCTTTATATTTTTTTTTGTTATCCGACTCTGATCCGACGACCTTCATTGAGCCGCGTGACTACCCTGTGACCGCCGGATATCCTGACTGAAATCTACGGCCTAGATTAAGTGAAGACTCGCCCAGGACCGTCTGATTGACTTACTAAAATCTACGGCCACGATTAAAACCTGAAACTCGATCTAAACCGTCTATTCGTACTATCCTAAACGACGTCGCATTATTACTTAACTAAACGGCACCGTTTCACCATATCTTTACTTCTTGATTTAAAACTATTTTCAGATAATTCCTAATTACTGATCGGACGGTCACTGTTTATTGGACTCGATTATCCTCAGCCGTTGGATCTACCCATTCGAATAACAACCTCCAACGGCCAGCTGACTGGACTGACACGTGGACCTATGGCGAACTGACACCTCATACTTTGACCCGTTGACCGCGCCACGTCAGCTTCGTCTTCAACCTCGCGACTCCGACAGGACGGACGGCTGTGCCTCTCTGGCGGTGATCTAACGGTTGAACTTTGATGAAATCGTGCGAGACCAGCGCTAATCGGCTCGCAATCAACTCTATCCTAACATATCTAAGGATTGGGACATATAGTTCACAGAATCAAGAACATCGTACGAGTTGCCGGATACGGCCATGGAAGCTCGATCATTCGATTTACTCAAAATTAGAGAAATTCAGTCACAGAATAGCACCAATGGAGGTTCAGAAGACTTACCTCGAGCTCCGATTGAGCTCGCTCGGCCCAGATTTGGCTGGGCAAGGATCGGCTATGGAGGCTAAATCGGAGGACTCGATTCAGGGTATGCGAGCAAAGTCGATGCAAAATGGAGATGCGAGCGTGGTCAGTGATGTTCGGGGAATGAAACGCACACAGTAATTGCATGATTGAGCAAGGAATGCAAGGTCTGCCATTGAAGCTCAATGAAGAACTCGAAGCTATGATTTACCTGTTCTTGCGATTTCGCGAGGCGTGGCCGGTGGCGATCGCTTCCTGACGCTCTGGGCGAACTTTAGATGGTCTTCCCTGGCTTTGGTTTGGCCGGAGATGGCCCAACCGACGCCTTGCAGTCGAGCTCAAGTTCTCGACGACAGGGGTCGGAGAACGAGCTCTCTATTGCGTTCTCTCTCTCTCGCGCGATTCTGTTCTCTCTTCTCTAACTGAATCTCTTCCTCTCTTAAACAGAAAACGAACGCAGGCTTTTATAGCTCTTCGATTTTCGGCGCCGAACGGTGGACCTCCAACTGACTCGGTTTGGCACGTGTAGTCACGTGCAATTGGGTCAAAACGAAGTCGGGGAAGATGGGCATTTCGCTCATTTCCTTTTGGTTCCGCGGTGAGCTCCATTTCGCACGAATTTGGCAAAGATTTGAGCTGTTTTTGCCTTTGTTGACTTTTGCAGGTCCGAAGGTTTGACTGGCCGATTGCTCCCTGCTCCGGCGGCGTTAGATGGTGCTGTTGGTGTCGATCGACGGGGGAAGATGGGAGGAACAAAATGCCCACACTTCTTCTTTCAATTGGTCGCGAATTGACCTTCAATTTTGTCTTCAAAACTCAGTCGATTCACCATTCATCTGCTCGAGCTCTTTGGGGAAGACGACACTGTAGCGGACCGGTTTGACCGGTCTGACCGGCGGTCTGACCGGTCTGAACCGGTTCCGAACGGGATTTTTCAAATTAATCCCAAATTAATGGGAAAATTTTGCAATTAAACCTCAAAATCGAATCTAGAGCATGAATTCTATCTAGAAATGTGGTTTTGCCCAAAAGTTTTCATCAATTTCTACAAAACCCCCAAATTTTCATTTAATTGGAAATTGGGGATCGTGTAATTGAGGGTGCAAATGATCAAATTGAGTCAAACCACCTGTTCCAATTGATTTAAAATGGTGAAATCCATTGGGTAGCATGTTTAATTTGCAATGATAGCCCTTGAATTGAAAGTAATTTCAATTATGCTTAATTTCAAGGACTAAAATGCAATTTTAGTATGTAATTTTGTCAAATCCGTGCAATTGAGCATATTGTGCAAACAATTGGGCTAAATTGAAATAGGGGATAGTCAGATTGAATGTCAAGATCTTAAAAAATGCCAAAATTGCCAATTAAAAGACTCAATTGTTATTTTTTCTTCAAATTCAATAGTACGGGTTATAAAGGAACACCTAAAATTGAATCTGATTTTGATTTTTTTGAGAGGTCAAAAATAAAATGGATTAAAAGGAAAAATATTGGATATTTTTCCATATTTTTGTGACCTCAAATGCTATTTTTCTTGATTTTTTAAGTATTTTTCTATTTTCCAAAAATACTAAAAAATATGAAAAATGTGAAAAATTATTTTTTGGTCAAGAATGGTTCCTTGGGCTTGGACAAGGCCACCAAAGTTGATTTTGTAATTTTTTGACTTTTTATAAATTTTTTGTGATTTTTCAAAAATAAAACTGAAAAAGACCTAGTCAAAAAATCAGGTGTCAACAGCCTACCACATCTCTATTCCTCTACAAAGATCGAATTAGATAAGACAAGATCATGATAGATTACCGCAGATCTTGATGGCAGCTTCGAGCTCAAGGAGATTGGGCTCGCCTTCACTCCCCCTCGCCTTCACTCCCCTGCTCGCACCTCCTAATTGAGTTCTACTAACCCACTATTGATGCTGAGACGAAATTGGAGACGTTCGATGGAGGAGCGAGAGGACCGCCGAGGATCTGAAAATCGTTCGAAGGAGACCGCCGACGATCTGAAAATCGTTCGAAGGAGGAGCGAGAGGATGGAGGATGGATCCGTTCGGAGGAGGAGCGAAAGGACCGAGGATCTGAAAATCGTTCGAAGGTGGAGCGAGAGGACGAAGGATGGATCTGCAAATCGTTCGGAGGAGGAGCGACAAGAGGAGGATGGATCTGCAAATCGTTCGAAGGAGGAGCGACAGGACGAGGATGGATCTGCAAATCGTTCGGAGGAGGAGCGAGACGGAGGCCGAAGGGTGGATGTGCGATCCTGAGGAGGAGCGAGAGCGAGGACGGAGGAGGAGGAGAGTGGACTGAAATTTGCGTCCTTCTTTTTTAGCCAAGATTTCAGTTTCCCGCTCAAAGCAAAACGCAGGCTTGGGAGGCGTTTTGATAAGTTATGTAATCTCAGCCGTCCGATTGGAACGGACGGCTGAGATTACGGGAAGGTTACCCATAACCTTCCTCCTCAAGGTCACAGGATCCTGATCCTAGCGAGATGGCTCGGCATGCGGATTGCGGACCACTCAATTGGGCATGTCGAATGGGGACTTGGACGGTTAATGATCAGTTAATAGCGTGACAGTTTGACAAATGATAAAAGGTGCTTCTACTTGTACCGTCACACCCTGGATTAGCTCACCGAGGTATTATCCGCTTTGGTTCATTTCATATCGAACCTCACGATTTTATCCTTTGACGTATAGGTTGGCATCTTCCCAGAAGGTCGCTCATCTCGAGAGTGCTCCCACCTGAGCATGCTTAATTTTGAAGTTCTAAAGTTAAGCATTGCAGTTACGTTAAAAGGCGCTTTGTGAATTAATTTCAGTTCACACACACACACACACGTATATTTCAGAATGGCTATTTCTATGTTCGGTGCATGTTTTTGTTCATTGCTGCCTCTTTCGCCATCCTAGACTCTCTAGCCCCGGCAACCACTCCTTGCCCTCGTCAGATCAGGTTGTTACAATTAATCTCCTGACGGGTAGCCTGACCAACCTTTTGTGGTCGTTATCATGAGAATCTCATGCCATTAATGGGTGTTTGTTTCTAGCCACATCGACTTGATTTACTCGATCAAAACTCAATAAGCTCATCGCTGCAAGCCCATTGACACACAAGATGTGGGTCATAAATGTAAGTAGAGATGCGTTGAAAATACGATGTTAAACATTCGACCTCTTATAAGATGTGGGTAGAAGTGTCAAAAAAGTCATAAACCTATTGCATTAGTGTTAATTTAGTCCTAAACATTTTTTTTATGCTAATTCAATCTTAAACCTTTTGCATTGGTGTCAATTAAGTCTTAAACCTTTTAATGGTGCTAATTCAGTCTTAAACCTTTTGTACTTGTGTCAATTAAAGTCCTAAATCTTTTGTTTTTACGTCAATTGAGCCAATCCGGTTTGGCCGAAAATCGCTGACACGAACGTCGATTGTCCTACGTGGCATGATAAATGCTGACTTTGAATTTTTTTAAATATTATTCTACAATTTTAAAATAATTTTTAAGAATTTTTTTGTTTTTAATTTTAAAAATTATTTAAAATATCAAAAAATATTTAAAAATATCTACGTTAGCGTCAGTCGTGGCACGTAGGACAATTTACGTTCTCGCCAACGATTTTCAATCAAAAATGGCTAAATTGACTCAATTGTAAAAGTATAAAATATTTATGGCTGAATTGACACTGATGCAAAAGGTTCATGACTGAATTGACACCAATAAAAAAGTTTATGAATAAATTGACACAAAAAAAGGTTTAGGGCAGAATTGACACTAATGCAATAAGTATATGACTTTTTTGACACTTTAATCTAAGATGTGCGACTCGCACCAGCGCCATCATGCTCGATGGTCCAGCCAAATTGCCTATATGCTTAACTATTTCAAAACAATTCAAGTCGTATAAATGTAGGCCTCAATATACTCATTTTTTCTTTTTTTGAACTTCTCAGTTCTCGCCACAATGTCGATTTTGTTTGTACTTTTCTGGCTCTTTCAGAGGATGAAATCCGTAATCTTATCAGTCTATGAACTTTTTTTCTAGTTGGGATGATTAAATAATTTGGCCAAAACATCCTTATTTCTTTTCGTGCCGCTCAAGTCGTAAAAACAGTTCGACCCAAAATAAATAAATAAATAAATAATGTAAAAAGAGAGAAGAGTGTAATCCACTTGGCAGGTCGCTAGTGGATAGAAAAAACAGAAGGACAGTCAACCGTCAAAGCAAAAAGCACAGGAATCAAACGTCAAGTCAGCAATGGCGGGAACTGGGGGAAGCAAATAGCGGGGGAATTAGCCCACGAAATTCCCTCTCCTTCAACTTTTCGACCTCCCTATTATAAAAATGGAGGGTGCTGCTAAATTGCCACTTCGTTTCGTCTATCGGGAAGAAGAAGAAGATGGGAGACGGGTCGGCGCCGTTGCCCGTGCCGCGGGTGGCGGTGGTCGTGTTCTTGCTCAGGGGTAGGGCCGTACTCTTGGGCCGCCGTCGGTCCTCCATCGGCGACTCCACCTTCGCACTCCCGGGCGGCCACCTCGAATTCGGTCTCTCTCTCTCTCTCCCTCCAAGAAACAATCGATTTCTTGTCTTTCTAGGCCTGTGTGTCTCGCAATAAAATTCTAGCATAAAGCTAATAATGTTGGGCGTGGGGTGGTTTCCAGGGGAGAGCTTCGAGGAGTGTGCCACGAGAGAAATGGAGGAAGAGACGGGCCTCCAGATCGAGGAGGCACAGCTCCTGACCGTCACCAACAACGTGTTCTTGGAAGAGCCCAAGCCGTCGCACTACGTCACCGTGTTCCTGCGAGCGCGTCTGGCCCGTCCGGAGCAGGAGCCCGAGACTCGCGAGCCCGAGAAATGCGACGGGTGGGGCTGGTACGACTGGGGCAACCTCCCGGCCCCGCTGTTCTGGCCGCTCGAGAGGATGGTCCGAAGCGGGTTCGATCCCTTCCCTCCTCACGCCTCGCCAGAAGCCGAAAAGTGATCAATTTCGAATCGTAAGTTGGCGGTCATTTGGGAGTCTTTCGCGGGATTGGATTAGATCCTTCGATTCATACGCTAAGTAATAAGTATGGTTTTGCTTCCTTTTAGGCTTGAACGTTCGTTTCTTCCTCATGTATCTACTGTCTTGGATTGATGCAGTTCCCTCCAGCTTCGCTCGATGGCTAAAGATGTCAGATACAATATAAAAAGACGTCTTAAGAGATTAGGCAAGTGTTACAGAGGGAGCAAACGAATGGGCCTATGTCGGGCTTGGGTTGAATTACATGCGGTCTCTCTCCCCGTTATCGCACTATTTAATTGCCGCTCATTTGTATTTAGGAAATACCTTTATTTAAGCATAGTAGATTTTTCTAATTAGTCATGCTTATTGCTTAACAAGTGAACTGCTAAAATGTATACAGCAATTGAAATATTCGTTAACAACATCTCTTTATTGTTTTTGACCCAAAATGTCTTAAAAAAATCTCGGCAACCACGGCATGGTGTCTGTCAAATGAGAGGCATTACCGCCGTCGCCGTCACCGTCACCGTCACCATGCGAAGTCATTGAAGTAGCATCTTAATTGCAATAATTACTCAATCAGCCTTTTTTCACCACGTCAGCAAATTTTGGTAGAAGTTTAGGATGGCGTGACATTCGTACCATAAACTTAAGGCTGGTTCGATAATTTTCCCATGCTTCGTAGGCGTTAGGTAGATAGTAAAAAAGTCGCAAACCTATTGCATTTGTGCCAATTGAGTCTTAAACTTTTTATATCAGTGTCAATTCAATTATAAATTTTTTACATGTGTGTCAATTCAAATCATTCTGCCAAAATTTGGCTGGAAATTGTTGATTATGAGGTGGATAGTCCTAGGTGGCACCACCAGGTGCTGACGTGAACAAATTTGTACAGTGTTTTTTTTTTTCGACGTCTATGTCAGCAATTTTTTAGCTAAGATTGATTTGATTGGCTAAATTGGCACAAATTCCAAAAGGTTTGGGACTCAACCTAGAACCTTAATCCAATGTTGGGCTCCATAATATTTTCTCCATGCCAATGAGTGGGTTATTGGACCGACACTTTCTTTCGTCGCACCGCCCCATTCGGGAAGCTTGTCGCTAGCTCTAGGCTTCTAGCCTGTTCTTAATGCCTGGTAACGTGCGAAGCTGTTTGAGTTAAACTAACGGTCGAAAAGGACCGCTAATTAGAAAATAGTGAGGTTAACTGGGAGTTGGTGCGATTTGAAGATCGTGGTTAGTTGATCCGTGAGCCGGGCTTGGTCCCCATAAAAGATCCGAAACCCCCCCCCCCCCCCCCCCCCCCCCCCCCCTCTTTCATTATTCTTCGATAATTGCGTGGCTCTAATTTCAAGCCCGTTTGACTCTTTGAAGAAAGAATACGTGGAACCAATTTGCTCTCGTGATCCATCGTCAATTTCACCCAATTTGGATCGATTTTCTTCGATTCTTACATAAATAGTAGGAGGAGGTTCGCTCGCTCGACATGCACATGTAAGCACGTATGCTCACAAGAGAATTAGCTTAGCCTAGCTAATCCATAGGCACGACATGGGGGGCATGTGTGGTCTTGGGCTGTTATGATCTTCCTAGGATCCTTCGTTGATAGCACTCTCCTTTTCCAAATTCCCACTTTTTTTTTCCATGAATAATATGTCCGTACGGATAGTTGGCGGAAGCACCGCGATCTCGGTATGTTAGATACGGCGAAAGGTCGACACATCAAATTTTATGATGAGGTCCGCACGATTGGATGACTGCGATATGCACCTGTCAAAATGGATGAAGCCTATCTACTAGGTGGGAAGATAGGTGGTAAGCACAAGGCAAACATCTTGTCACTGGACCTGTTAAAATAGGTCATGGACCCATTGCTTCACTCTCATTTAATGGGCTGAATCATTGTAAGGGTTATCTAGATCCAGAAAATGGATTTAAAACGACAAAGACGGGGCAAAAAAAAAAAACAACAACAACATTGGTGATAAATAGATTGATAGTTTGTCCAAACTCAACCCACCTTTATGATTCTCTATTCACCCTCTCGGATAAAATAATGAATTCATAGGACTATTCCAAGTTCAGAGAAGTTTTGCTAGGCCCGCAAGATGGGGTTCGCTTCACCATTATTAAGAATATTAAGATGACTTCTTTTTTTGACCATTTTGTTTTATTAATGCTGTAAGCTTCGCCCGTTAGTTATTAGAGTATATCTTTGTTAGACATACTTGTATAGCCTTGTAGTCTTATAGCTTTCTCTTACACTCCTTCTTTCTCTTTAGTCCCACATAGGAAGAGCACTAAGCTCTTTACCTCTTCTAAGCCTATATAAGGGCTTCTCATGTACATTGTTTGACACACCATTATTAGAGAACAATACCATTCTCTCTTAATCATTCTTTCTTATCATGGTATCAGAGCCAAGATCATTGTCTTGAAAAGTATGCTCTGCGGTTGCCACAAATTGGATCTTCCGCATCAGAAATTAAGATAATGAGCTCATTATTTTTAAAAGTATGCTCTGCGGTTGCCATAAATTGGATCTTCCGCATCAGAAATTAATATAATGAGTTTTGGGCTATTGAGCCGTCACCCAGCTTTGCTAGCGTCTCTAATTTGTGTCTCTCGATCCTTTTGATCAGCTTTCCCACCTCAACCCACTTTTCTAGCTTCGCTAGTGATTTTTCTGTTGTCATGGGCGATTCTAGTGACCGCATAGATGTCAAGCTTGATGGTTCAAACTATTCACTTTGGAAACCATCGGCAATGACGGCTCTTGTTTACCGCGATTTATTTGAGCATGTTGAAGGTTTCCGTCTATGTCCTGATGCTCTTAAGGAAAGTGCCTCATCTGAGGCGGTTGTAAAGCGTACCGCTGAAATTCGAGCATGGACAGTTGCTGATCGGAAGGCATGGACTATTCTTTTTGGCTCTATTGATCCTGCTCTTCGCCCACAATTTTCTCATATTGTTGGAGCGAAATGTTTGTGGGATCAGCTCGCCGAGATGTTTACTCAGACCGGGGACATTCGGGTTTATCAGTTGGAGCAAGAAATTTACTGTGCTACGCAAGGGTCTCGCTCTATTCGAGACTTTTACAATTATATGCATTCCCTTTGGAGTCAATTAGATATTCTTGCTCCTGTTCTTTGCTCGACATGCTTGAACTGTACTAGGTGTCCATCTACTCGGCTTCAAACTCAAGATAGACACCGTCTACATACTTTCCTTATGAAGCTTGGCTCTCCTTATGAAGGTGTTCGCAGCCAGCTTCTCCATCGCTCTCCTAGACCGTCCCTCCTTGACGCTATCAAAGAATTGCAGTCTGAGGAAACTCGTCTGGGTCTACTTTCCTCCTCTGCAGTTGCTGATTCCGCTGCTGTTTTAGCTGCTCCACCACGTGCTCCGCCTGCTGTTTTGGCTGCTTCACCACAACCTCCCTCTGCACGTGGCTCTCGCCGCCTTTTATGTACTTATTGTCACCGTCTTGGACATGAGGAGCCACACTGTTGGCAAAAGAAGAAGGAAGCTTCACGCCCTTCAGCAACACCGCGTTCTATTCAGTATTCTGTGACATCTCCACACTCTCGACCTATTACTCTGGTTTCTTCTTCTACGGATAATCGGATTGCTGCCCTTGAAGCACAGCTTGCTCGATTGAACCCTTCTTTGCTTGGGTCTTTTCCCGATTCCAGCACTCCTACAACTTCTTCATCTACAGGAAACACTGCTGCAACCACTCCATCTTCAGGTGACACTTCTACTACCTGGATACTTGACTCAGGAGCTGCTAGACATATGTCTAGTTCCGCTGCTTGTCTCACTCAGCTCTCTGAGCTCAAGCATCCAGCACATTTCTTTACTGCTGATGGCTCTCCTCTCCTAGCTACCCGGCGGGGAACTCTCACCATCTCTCAAGATTTCAATGTCCCTAACGTGTTACATGTTCCATCTCTAGCTCTCAATTTATTATCCGTTGGACAACTTACTGATGCTGGATGTACTGTAAGCTTTACAGATAGCTCTTGCTTTGTGCAGGATCGTTTGAGTGGTCGGATGATTGGGAGAGGTAGTAGACGGGACGGACTCTATATTATGCAGCATCTCCACCTTCCAACTTCTTCCCTTCCTTCTCCTGTGTTGGCTACCATTGATCTTGCCCGATGGCATCAACGTCTCGGACATATTCCTTCTTCTCGTCTCACCGTCCTTCATCAACGAGGTGCTTTAGGTCCTGTTTCTTCTGGTAATCTTCCTCCATGTTCTGTATGTCCCTTGGCCAAGCAATCTGCTAAGCCTTTTCCTATTAGTAACTCTAGATCTAGTGCAATTTTCGATCTTATTCATTCTGATGTATGGGGTCCTGCCCCACTTTGTTCAAAGAGTGGTTTCAAATATTATGTCTCTTTTATTGATGATTACTCTCGTTATACATGGGTCTATCTTATGCGTCAACGCAGTGATTTCTTTTCCATCTATCAGTCTTTTACTACCATGATTTCCACCCAATTTAATACAAAAATCAAAGTTTTTCGTTCAGACTCGGGAGGAGAATATCTTTCTACTGTTTTTCGTTCCCTCTTGGCCAGCGATGGTACACTTCCTCAACTATCTTGTCCTGGGATTCCAGCTCAGAATGGGGTTGCTGAACGCAAGCACCGTCATATTTTAGAAACCACTCGCGCTCTCTTACTTGGGACATCTGTTCCTACTGAGTTCTGGGCTGAGGCACTTCTCACAGCTGTTCATCTAATTAACCGCCTACCCTCGTCTGTTCTTCATCAAGACACCCCTTTCCAGCGTCTCTATTCTCGATCTCCCAGCTATAATCATCTTCGAGTTTTTGGGTGTACTTGTTTTGTCATTCTTCCATCCACCGAACGTACGAAGCTCACCGCTCGCTCCATCTCGTGTGCATTCTTGGGTTACAGCACCGAGCACAAGGGTTATCGCTGTTACGACCCAAATGCGCGACGTATACGTATTTCTCGCAATGTTACCTTTCATGAACACGTTCCCTTCTTCCCTACAAATGTAACACCTCCTGTCTCGACCCATGTTCCATTTATGGAATTCCCTGTTGATCCTTTTCCTGATCCTCCTTATTCTGCTTTCACCTCGGAACCAGATATATCACCACCGTCCCCATCTTCTCCTACCCGTTCTGCTGCACCTCCTACTCTACCTGCCCTCGACGATTCTGCAGTTCTAGAGCCACGCCGTAATCCTCCTCGGGATCGACGTCCGCCTACTCGGTATGTTGCTTCTACTTCTTATTCTACTGAGTTTAGCTGCTACTCCTATTGAGCTGAATCAGAAGCTCTGCTCGGATGACGGGGAGCCTCTTTCTGATGTGACCCGCTATCGAACTTTGGTTGGCAGCCTTGTATATCTTACTATCTCCCGACCCGACATTGCTTATGCTGTTCATGTTGTCAGTCAGTTTGTTGCTGCTCCTCGCACAGTTCATTATGCTGCTGTTCTGAGGATCTTGCGATATCTCCGAGGCACTTTATCGCGTTCCTTATTTCTGCCATCTTCTTCTGCTCTCAAGTTGCGTGCCTATTCTGATGCTGATTGGGCTTCCAATGTGTCTGATCGCAAATCTATCACTGGCTATTGCATTTTTCTTGGCGATTCTCTCATTTCTTGGCGTGCCAAGAAACAACAAATTGTCTCACGCTCCTCTACAGAGTCCGAGTATCGTGCTATGGCTGACACTACCGTTGAGATTGTTTGGCTTCGCCGCTTACTTGCTGACATGGGTGTTTCACTTCCGGATCCCACTCCTCTACACTGTGACAACAAGAGTGCCATCCATATTGGTGCAAATCCAGTCTTTCATGAGCGTACAAAACATATTGAGATCGATTGTCATCTGACTCGTCATCATCTTCAAGCTCGCACTATTTCTCTTCCTTTTGTTGGAACTGAGAATCAACTTGCAGATTGTTTTACGAAGGCTCTTACATCACAACGCTTTAAATTTCTTCTTTCCAAACTCTCGTTGTTTGATCCACCTTGAGTTTGAGGGGGGGTGTTAGACATACTTGTATAGCCTTGTAGTCTTATAGCTTTCTCTTACACTCATTCTTTCTCTTTAGTCCCACATAGGAAGAGCACTAAGCTCTTTACCTCTTCTAAGCCTATATAAGGGCTTCTCATGTACATTGTTTGACACACCATTATTAGAGAACAATACCATTCTCTCTTAATCATTCTTTCTTATCAATCTTTACCTTGTTGCATTTGGTATTGTTACTTTTACGTATTATTCTAACCACCATAAATCATCTTCATCAACATCCTCGTATTCCAAAAAAAAAACATCCTCGTATTCCATTTAATTAAAATTTCAATCCTCTCGCGTTATTTGTTGCTGTAATATGATGAATTCACTGCCAAGTACCAATTTTCTCTCATTCTTCATTTTTGAATCAATACAAAAAGTGAAATTCATATGCAATGTTGTAAGCCAATGTTGTAGCATCTCATAGTCGAAACAACGATTGCATCCAAGTAACATGCACACTCAAATGTCTTCGGTTAACTCGGCGGATTCGGATTTCATAGGTTGGATTAAATGTGGAAGTATTTTGGTAGGCGAATCGGGTTGGGTATAAGTCAGGTCAACGTATAAATTAATCAATTTGGATTGGGACTATTTTTGATCCAATCATACCCGACTCGATCCACCCATAGCCGCCCTACCGGTTATAGATAGTCGTGCTTGGGGATGCAGATGCATGGGTAGGTGTCCGTGCAGCGGTGCTGGGGTCGAAGTAGGGAAGGAGCACGAACAAACGATGTCGGGGGGGCTCAGGCAGCGGTTGTGGGTCGGTTCGAGTGGGTATTTGGTGGCCCTGGTTGGGTGTGCATCTTTACCATCCCAAACTTAACCGTTTCAAGTGCTCTGTGCTCCCCTCCCACCAGTGGAAGATAACTGTCATAATCAGATTCAATATGGCAATTGGCATTCGTCTGAGAGAAAATCAGGTGTTGATTTGCTGACTCCCATGGTGTCTTTTACCCACTAATCCAACTAATCGCACTTACCTAATCCTCGCCATTTTGACTATTTTACCCTGACTTTAGGACCTCCCATCGTACAAATTTCAATTTTTTTTTTAATTTTGTCTAATTCTATTCTATTTTATTTTACAAGCCGCCGTATGTGTCATGTGTATGAACCAATTTACGAAACCCTGCTCTTTCCTCACGTATCTTTATCCCAACTCTCCTTCTAGATGGGAATTCGAATCCCTCACCTCCCCTTTTCAAGTGTGAAGAGTGGAGTGAGACAAACATCCATGGTTTACAAGCTCCGGTTCACTCCCTGTTTCAAGCTCAGCTCCAACCGAAGATATTCTCGGACAGATTACAACTTACAAGAGGCGGACTCTCTGTCTGTGTCTCTCTCTCGGTCTCTGTGCGTGTGTTTTCATCACTTTCGCGGATTAGATCTCCTGTCTTGTCTCGTTCCTGGGATTTGTGTGTCTGTGCACATTGGTCTTCCATTGTTACCAGTTAGGTGGGACTGATCACCTTCCCTCCGTCTATATTCTCTCACCAGTTTCTTCTTCTTCTTCTTCTTCTTCTTCAGCGAGTCCCACGAAATCTGACAAAAAGTACCACCAGAGAACGACAAAATATTGGGTGCTCCTAGAGAACGAAGAATGACCCCACACCCACCAGGTCTCATATATATACCTTTCTTTCCAACTCCTCAGCAATTCAGCATTCCTCCTGAAAACAGAAAAACTTAGTTTGATCGAGAGAACCACAGCACCTTCTCTCTCTCTCTCTCTCTCTCTCTCTCTCTCTCTCTCTCTCTCTCTCACCTTTTCTCCGACGATGAAGACAATCCTCTCAGGCTCGCCCCACGATTCCTCCTCCTTCTCTTTCTCCCGGCGCTACTTCAACTGGAGAAAGAAGCTTACCAAAGACGACGAAGACCAAACCCTCAACTTCAAGTTCACCTCCTCCTCCGATCACTTCTTCGACGACGACGAGGACGAAGACCCTATCCATGACGAGCCCGACTACCCAGTCGCCAATTCCCTCGCCCCCTTCCAGGCCCCGCCGAAGAAGCTCCCGAAGCTCCACGCCGCCCTCCACCTCTTTGGGAAGAAGCGTTCCAAGTTCCACGCCATGCGCAGGACGCACGTGGTCGGCACGCTCTTCGGCAACCGGCGGGGCCATGTCCACTTCGCGTTCCAGGACGACCCGAGTTCGGCCCCGGCCTTCCTGATCCAGCTGGCGGTGCCAACGAGCGTCCTGGTGCGTGAGATGGCGTCAGGGGTCGTGCGGATCGCCCTTGAGTGCGATAAGAAGGCGACGACAGCGGTGGAGGCTGCCAAGAAGGAGAAGAAGAAGAATACGAAGAAGAACAAGAATGGCGGGAAGCTAGTAGAGGAGGCGGTGTGGAGGACATACTGCAACGGAAGGAAGTGCGGCTACGCGCTGCAGAGGGAGTGCGGGGAGGAGGAGGAGATGGTGCTGAGCGCGCTGGACGTGGTGTCGATGGGGGCGGGGGTTTTACCGGGCGATAAGGGCGATGGGGCGGCGGGGGAGGAGGGGGAGATGATGTACATGAGGGCGAGGTTCGAGAGGGTGGTGGGCTCCGGCGATTCGGAGGCGTTCTACATGATGAGCCCGGACGGGAGCGGAGGCCCCGAGCTCAGCCTTTACTTGCTCAGAGTTTGAGGTTCATGATGTAAGATGAAATGGTGGTTGGCCTTGGCCTCCTAGATGAGATTAATTAAGGTTGAGAAAGTTGCTTGTTGTTTTTGGAGTTTTGGCTGTGTTCTTGCTTTTTTCCTTTCCCCCCTTAACACTTGGAACACATCCCCACTTTTCTTTGGAGTTGGACTGATGTGTTCCAAGTGTTACTTCCCAGCAGCCAAAGGTAGTGAGTTGATTCGAGTCTTTTCTTAGTGTCGAGTCAATAGATTCCTAATGAGCAAAATGGGTAGCCAGTGAGTTGTCGAAGATCATCGACGTCTGTCTCGTTGTGTGTGTGTGTGTGTGTTTTTTTTAATAACTAGAATAAGCTGCGATTATTGGTGACTTTTTAAGTTTTTATTACTCTTTGCCAACCTGCAAATGATGACGGTATGATGGTCAAATCCAATTCTTTAACTTTGGATTACTTAGATTTTGCCAATGAGAATGGAGAATGACAATACGAGCGTCTCTTCATTTTGAGGATACCTACCAAGGTATCTAAAACTTATTCACCCGTTGATTTTAATGCAGCATGAACCGGATAATTTAACATGTAGGTTAAGTTTCATTTACGCACATGAGTTGACGTTATAATTGAACGCACTAAACTCAGCCCACGTATTTTGGTCATCTTCCAAAAACACATTCCAATGAAAGAATAAGGTTGCTTTTCTATGAGAAATTCTGTCCCTTACACAAACTTATAACACTCGACGTGGTTTGAAATTTCATTTCAAAATGCTAGAACTAGTAAGATTGCTTTTGGGAAATGCTTTTCCAAAGGGCTTTAGACATCCAAAACTCCTTGGGCCAAAATGTGGGTGCTCGAAAAGTTTTTTAGAAACCTCGTTCTATAAAAGTTGATTTTGGGAATGCTAAAAGCCTAAGGCATTTCCGTCCAAGGTTGCCTTGGGCTTTCAGCTCCCTGGGCATGCAAGGTTATATATATATATTTCTTCCAAAACCTTCCTCACCAACTTTTTAGGTTTTTCAATTTTGTCCTCGTCTCTATGATTATTCATCATCTTCTCTGTTGAGGTCGGTCGATGGGGTCGCGCAAGGGGTGGGCATTTTCGAGCGACCCAGACAGCCTCGGGGGGGTCACGCGACCTCGGCGAGGGGCCATTTAGGGTCGCTCAACCTAGATGACCCTAGCCACCTTCGCGATGGGGTCGCGCGACCCTCGCCCGGGGCTACCTGAGGTCATGCTACCTTAGCTAACAGTCGTCGGTGCCAGATCTTGGTCGCGCGGCAGCCGTTTGCCCTTGGCTGGACTGACAAAGGGTTTGAATTTTTTTTTTAAATAAAAAAAATAAGAAAAGACATTTGCAATAATAATTTTTTTTTTCAAACGCTATTTCAACTAAACTTGCTTTACAAGTGGACTTTTAAGTTACAATTTAACAAACTCAATTTACATTTCGAAAAACTCATTTAACTTAAAAAGTCTTTAGGATTTATCGAAGGACTTTTCTCAAAAAGTTCGGACCTTAGTCTTCTTCATGTTTTTCGAATTGGCCAACACAGCAACGATTCCTCATCAGTTGGTTTCTTGTTGGAGAGATTATCTACTGATTGGTGGTGGTACGTTCTCCGTGTGCAAAGCTATGGATGTGATGGTCGCTGCTGGTTTTTTTTTAAAAAATCAACCTGAAGCCAAGGAAGTCGTATGTAGTTCCCCTTCTACGTGTCCTCTGGAGGAGTTGGTCAACCATCTGACCAGGAAACCATATTTTTGTTGAACCGTCATTTTCATTTTTACTTGGGGCCCGAGAGGTCACTTTTCCTTCCCCCATTGGTAATACTGTGACAGATAACGAATTCCACCACATTTGATATTTCGTCATTAGTTTTTGCCGCAATTCTTTTAAAAAAAAAATGATTAGCTGACGGTCACACTATGCTTGACAATACGACTGTGCTATGCTTATCATCGAAGTTGCATATTTTTTTTCTTTGCTATTATGTGCCGGTGCCAGCCACACAACAATTTGTACCTGACATATCGGACTGTCCACTGTTCAGCATAGCAAGACCCCCTTTATATATATATATAAGCTCTAGCTCTAGGAGAATCACATATGGGCCAGCCATTAAGATAGTCAAGCCCAGTAGTGGCTTTGTGATCCATCTATCATATCCTCTTCTCTCTCTCTCTCTCTCTCTCTCTATATATATATATATATATATATATACACACACAAAATCAGACACCTTTTGCTTTTTAATGGTACCATCGTTAGTGCTATTTCATCCTATTCTTTTCATAATTTATGCACGTATAATTGGCGTCGAGAAGAGTCATTGCTCCGATCAAGTGATATCATCTTATAACATGCAAGCATTTTTTTTTTTTCAAATGAGTTGCTGAACTCATCGGCATCGCTTGCGATAAGATGTAATATATCTTCCATACATGACTTTGGATTACTTTCTAATGCTCATGTCATATATCATACCTTCAAAATAATCCCCGTAGAAACTTAATTTTTGACCAAAGTTTTAAATAAAATCGGAAAAAAATAATATTACTTCATATAAATATCGATCGGAGGATACAATTGAATTATATTCATTAAGAATTCTCCGACAACCCTCAATTCGTTGAAATCGGATGGCCGGATCTTAAGATATCACATCTTTTAGTCATGACCGTTCGATCTTGAGGTATCGAGAATTTAACCATTTGACCCAATATACTAATTTCACCTTAAAGTCGAGTCATAAGCTTTCCGATAACGGATAAATTATGATGATCGGATTTTTTTTTTTTAAAGGAAGGAGAAGCAAGCATTACTTTTCACCTTAAAGTTATCAATTAGGCCTCATTTTTCGAAATCCGCACCAAATTAGCATTTCAAAGGGATTTCATGCCCCTCGGAAGGGCCGGCCGAGCCTTGCGCAAGGTTCCTCTTCACTTGACAAAAATCCCATGCAAGCAGGGCCTCCGTGTCGCATTTTCAACAAGATAGCTCATCCAAAACTTTCTCTTTCAATTATATTCTCTCAAATTCTCGGTGGTAATAAAGTTAGAAGAATGATCTCGGAATGGTACTGCTGACTCCGGTAGGGGGGGTGGGAAGAGAGCGCATGAAGCCAAGCCAACAGCTGTGAGCTAGACGACGATGACGACGACCGCAACGATGTGAATGTGATGGCGACGCCCCCGACGGCGCGGCCTGGCGGCGCACTTGCATTAGTGGCAGAGACGGAGGGGGGTGAATTCGATTGTGTTATGGTATCTGGTGTAAATTACCCTAGCACACAAAGGCTATTTTGATCCAGGAGACAACCTTATCCTTGTTGGCGATTCATTCCTCATCCGATTCTCTTTCCTCGAGGCTTCTGGTTATATCCCCATCTCAGGATAATTCTAATTCTTACCAAGCATAGATACAATAAAAAACGACTAAAGAATTTAAGCCTCTGTCTATTTCGTTTAAAAAAATGATAATTCTGGGAATTTTTTTTTTTAAGAAGCTATTTTAACCGGAGTTTTCCCAATGAAGAGAAGCCGTTATCCTTGACTAACAAATTTTCTGCAAATGAACATCGGGAAAACAGAGAGGAAAAATATATTTCTTGAAACATTTTCAAGCAAACAAAAAGGCAGCCTAAGCATTTTAACGTTTCTCCATCAGACATTTCTCCTTTTAATCTCATAGGACTACAATGTGTTCTCTATCTGTCCTGGCAAAAAGAAGAAGAAGAAGAAGAAGAAGAAGACATTTCTCTCTATAGTCCATTTGAATTCCCTAAATTAAGCCCACTTTTCTTGCCCAATCAAAGTAGGCATCCATGCCTCCAACTGGAAAAAAATTAGACCGCATTTGCTTTCTAGTGATCCAATCCTATTTGCGTGTCCGGTCTGAGATCATATCGATCCAGTTCGATTGTCCAAACGAAGATGGATTGTGCACATTCGATTTGCATCCAGATTATCCACCTCCCACTCGATTTAGTGGAGCGACATTTCAAATTCATTTCATTGCATCAAAGAAAGTTCACAACAGAAAAAAAGAGTGGTGACATTTCGTACCGATTCCTTAACTCCTCCCATTCGAAACCTTAGTCCATGTTTGTTTTAAAATATATCGTGAACTTATTTCTTAACTCATATATGATAAGATGAGTTATTATATGAGTTAATGATATTTAACATACGAACTCAAACAAAATACGAGTGTTAAATAAGTGATAAATTGATCGTAAATGGGTTTATAGTTTATTTAGACCAAACTCTGTCAATTGCAAATTTAATCCGTATGCAGCGACTCAAGATACACACGTATAGATACACTAATCACTAATCCATAGAGTTAAAGAATCGATACACCTGTTTTCGGATCCATCGTTCTTGATGCGGAATTGCGACGATCCTGTGCTCAAGAGCTTCTCCTTTATGAACCCTCTTTATCACTGGCTTCAATGAGACGACCCCTTACGTATCGCTTCAGACGGCTCTTTTGCGAGGTTATGTGGACATTAGGGTTTAGAGGGGGGACTTGAGCTCTATTTATAGAGATTGAAACATATCCCCTCATAAAGGATAAGGTTATCTCGGCCCACACTATCCGGCATCATATCCGACTAGAATTAAGAAATTGTATATATCTTTCTTTATTAGACCAATTAATTTACAATAACAATTAATAAAGCCCACAACGAATATATTAAAATATATTATAATATTCTCCCACTTGAGCTAAATTAATTGAAATTGTACTGTATATGCGCATCTTTATATTGGTCTAGAGATATTTCCCAATAGCCAATCCGATCATATAAAGCCTTAAGCACCGAACTATGCCAGTAAATGCATCAGAAGACACAGAGCCATCCATGATCACGAATGCTCTTAACTCTACTGATATGAATTTGATATGGTAGTATGACAAACATATAACATCTCCAATAACAGAGACACCTTATATGTTATCCTCCTTGTCAGTCACCATTCTCTCACTTTATGTGTCACGAAACCGGATGTGTCACGAGAGAACATCTTTGCAGTTCCAACGAATCAACATATGTCTTACCTTTATAGTTAACTATACTTTACGTGTAACAAGACATATGTTTTTGGTTAAAATAAATGCCCCAGCTATTGTTAGCATGAGCTGTATATTATATTCAAAATATGATTTTATTCTCTTTCTATGTATATTCCTGATTTATAGGCAAATTAGGGTTGGATCTCTTTCCTGTATATAAGAGTACTTATAGGCTTGTAAACAAAAGGGAATGGAAAATAAATCACGTTGATTCCTTTCAGAATCTTTTTTTCTTTTCTACATGGTATCAGAGCCAAGGGTTTTCCTTGCCTTGACTCGCTGCTCGTGAATGGACGTTCGTGCTCGAGACCTCTCCTTTGACATACGAGGATTTTGCAATTTTTCGGCGGTGTTTTCTCTTTTGACCCGCCATCGAAAGGCTTAGAGATCGTGGTTTCAGGTTCTTTTCTGAATTGAATTGGATCTCTTTCAATTTTTTTAGGGTTCTTGGTTTGCGCAATCGGCATTCTGGTTATTTCTTGGATTTTTTTTCCAAGTCTCGTGGTTCTTGGGCGACCGATTTGTAACATCGCGAAGCTTGCGGTGGATTCTCAGTGGGCGAAGGTCTTAACCTGATAATACAAGTTGAAAATTTCATGGGAATGAAAACTTCGTGGCGAATCAACAAATTTTCAACAATTTCGTGGTCTGGGATTGAAAACTTTGCGGCGAATCAACAATTTTTTTTTTCCTTTCGGTGGAGTTCTCAGTGGTGGTATTCTATTAGAGGGCACAAAGAAATTTACAGGTGGAATTCTCAGTGGAGGTATTCTCAGTGGTGGTATTCTATTATCAATCAAGATAATGAAGTTTCTGGTGGGTTTTTTGGTTGTTCAGTTTATAGGGGATTTCGGCTTCGATGAGCGTTTCTAGGAGTGCAGGCTTGGGAATGCTCGGATTTGATTTCGAGGGTTCTGAGTTTTGATTGAATTGGGATTCTCTTTTGTCCGGACAACGAATCTTTTTTTTCTCCTTAAGCCAATCGGTGTTCTTCATTATCTTCTTGTTATTTTCGTCACTATCCACGGATTCATCACTGTTCATTGCCCGAATTCCCTACTGTTTGACGCTAAATTGGCTGCTGTTCGGTGGACAAATGTGCTGATTTCTATTGTTGTTCTTGCTAATCTTATCGCAATATTTGTCGCTACTCTAATCAGATTACAGCCCTATGGCAACCCAAACCCGACCGGCGATGGTCTTCCCTTGGTACCACAAGGGGGAACTTCGAATACTGATGCTCTTATTGAGCGTTTAACCCAAGTCTTGTCTCAACATCATGTCCCACCATCTCATGTTGAGACTCCGACTCCTCCAATTGCTGTCAAGTTAGATGGAAGCAACTATGGTCTTTGGTCCCAGGTTGTCGAGATGTATATCTATGGTAAAGACAAGTTGGGATATATTACTGGGGTTCTTCCCCAACCCCCTCCGAATGATCCAGGCTTCCGGAGGTGGAAGACTGAGGATTCAACTGTGAAGAGTTGGCTTATCAATTCCATGGATCCTGCATTGATTGGTAACTTCTTCCGATACCCCACCGCAAAAGCAGTTTGGGATGCGGTGGCTACGACATTCTTTGATGGTGTTGATGTCTCCCAGGTGTATGATTTAAAGCGACGCCTAACTCGTCTGAAGCAGGCGGGCGGACCCATTGAAAAGTGTTACAATGACCTTCAAGGACTTTGGCGAGAAATTGATTTTCGCCGGCCTAATCCCATGACCTGCACTTATGATATTGACAGATACAACACTTTGGTTGAGGAAGATCGCGTTTACTTATTTTTGGATGGCCTGGATGATCGCCTAGACAAGGTCCGGGCTGATGTATTACAGATGCAACCACTTCCTACAGTCGAACAAGCTTACGCACGTGTAAGAAGAGAAGACATGCGCCAAGCCGTTATGATGGCACATCCTCAGACTTCTAATGCTGCTGCTATGGTGTCTCGTGGTAGCAAAACTGGTCCTGGACATGCTACTTTACAAATGGTTCCTGGTTCTACTCCACTTGGGTGAGGACGCTCTAGCACTGGTCCAAGACCTAAGTCGCAACTGCTAGCAGCAGGGAATTGTACACACTGTGGGAATTCTCGACATACGAAAGAGACTTGTTTTAAGCTGCATGGCTATCCTGACTGATGGAAAGAACTGCAGGCGAAAAAGAAATCTGAGAATTCGACAAGTAGAGAACATGCTTCCTTGGCCATAGGTGATTCGCCTTTATCGTTGGTGCCGCAGGTAGACTCCACCGCTGCACCTGATTCCGATTCTACAGGTAACAATGGGTTTGCACTTGTCAGTACTTTGCAGACTGGCAGTAATAATGGGTGGATTATTGATTCATGAGCTACTGATCATATGACTCAATATTCTGATGATCTCTTGCATAACACCACTCCAAGGAGACAATATATATAATGCCAATGGTCGTAGTTTTCCGGTGTTAGGGGCTGGCAGTGTTGAACTTTCTCCATCCTTATCATTATCTCATGCTTTGCTAGTACCGTCCTTATCCAACCGGTTGCTCTCTATTGGCCAAATCACTGATGAATTAAATTGCAGTGTACTCATGTATCCATCTTTTTGTTTATTTTAGGTTATCTCTTTGTGGATGACTTCACTAAAAGCTGAGCATATCACACCCGCGGTCAGTCTACTGCTAAGGAGAAAGAAATTTGGTTATGGCACCGTCGCTTAGGACACCCTTCTTTTGGGTATTTAAAGAAATTATTTCCAGACTTGTTCAGTTGTTTATTGGATTCTGAATTTCATTGCGAGACCTGCATCTTAGCAAAGAGCCATCGTGCTTCTTTTCCACTGAGTTTTAATAAGAGCCAGACTCCTTTTTCATTAATACATTCTGATGTGTGGGGTGCCTCACCAATTTTTAATATGTCTGGTATTCGTTGGTTTGTAACTTTTGTGGATGACTATACTAGGATAACCTGGTTATATTTGATGAAACATAAAGATGAAGCAGGGACAATATTTCATGTATTTCACAGCATGGTAAAGACCCAATTTGGAGCTCAAATCCGTGTCCTTCGTAGTGATAACGGCGGCGACTATATTAAGCAACACCTCAAAGGTTATTTTCAAGACTATGGGTTAATTCATGAAACTTCTTGCACTCAGACACCCCAGCAAAATGGTGTTGCCGAACGAAAAAATTGTCATATTTTAGAGACAGCAAGAGCACTCCTAATGGGTGGGCAGGTTTCGAATCGTTTTTGGGATGCTGCTGTAGTTACTGCTGTGCACCTGATGAATCGCATGCCCTCCCGCATATTAGCATTCCAGACCCCGCTCCAAGCTCTTTCGACGTATGTCTCACTTCCCTCAATCTTAACTTTACCTTGTAAGGTGTTTGGGTGTGTGGCCTATGTCCATCTACATAAGAATCAGCGAACAAAGCTCGACCCATGTGCTGTTAAGTGTGTACTTCTTGGTTATTGAACTCACCAGAAGGGATATCGGTGCTACAATCCAGACACAAAGAAAACTCATGTGACCATGGATGTCACATTTGTTGAGTCTGAATCTTCTTTTCCACCACCAATTACACCTTTCAGGGGGAGATCCATGGTGAAAGACTAAATTGGTGGGAAGGTGGGTTCATGGAGGGGGCTATGGTAGATCAAGGCATTGGACAAGGAAACCGACAGCAAGTTCTCAGTGAAGAAAATAATCAGCCGAGTATTTTGCTACAAGAATCACAAGAACAATTTGAAGTACAGTCCTCTCTCTCTCAAAATACCCCCTCTTCAGTACCCGACTAGTCCCTTGAGGATACTCCTGAGGTAAGCTCTCCTATCACACATGAGTCTCTTGTTAATACTGATGAGATTGTTGGTTATAAATTGCCTGACAGACACAATCGAGGCAAGGCTCCTAATAGGTACTCACCAGACGTGGATGAACGAAAGTCGAAGTACCCGATTACCAATTATGTTTTGACAAGAAGATTTTCAGAGCCCTTGAAAGCGTTTGTGGCTAATGTCTCCGCAATTCAAGTTCCTAGTAGATTACAAGAAGCATTGAGGGATCCTAAGTGGGTTCAAGCAATGAAAGAAGAAATGGAAGCATTGTAGAAAAATAAGACTTGGAGATTGGTAGAGTTTCCGAAGGGAAAGAAGGCGTTAGGATGCAAGTGGGTCTTCACCATCAAATATAAAGCAGATGGATCGATTGAGAGGTATAAGGCACGACTGGTAGCAAAGGGTTATACCCAGACCTATGGTGTTGACTATCAAAAAACGTTCTCTCCAGTTGCGAAGCTGAATACAGTACTGGTTTTGATGTCACTTGCGGCGAACTTGGACTGGCCTTTGCACCAGTTTGATGTGAAGAACGCGTTTCTTCATGGAGATCTAGATGAAGAGATCTACATGGAAGTCCCACCAAGATATGCGTATGTTGATCAGTCAAATGTGGTGTGCAAACTTCAACGATCACTATATGGGTTAAAGCAATCACCTCGTGCATGGTTTGGTCGATTTAGCTCAGCGATGAAGAGGTATGGATACATTCAAAGTAATGCTGACCATACATTATTTTTGAAGTATAGATAGGACAAAGTAACAGCATTGATCATATATGTGGATGATATGATCATCACAGGTGATGATCTTGAAGAAATTGCAAATCTTCAAGGGCGGCTATCTAATGAGTTTGAGATGAAAAATTTGGGAGGTCTTAAATATTTCTTGGGAATTGAAGTAGTCAGGTCGAAGGAATGTATTTTCTTATCTCAGCGAAAATATGTGTTAGATTTATTAGTTGAGGTTGGAATGTTGGAATGTAAGCCTGTTGACACTCCTATTGTTCAAAATCATAAACTCAGAGAGTTTCCTGATCAGGTGCCTACTAATAAAGATAGATACCAAAGGTTAGTAGGAAAACTAATTTATTTGTCTCACACTTGGCCTGATATTACATATGCCGTAGGGGTTGTAAGCCAATTCATGCACTCACTAAGTGAAGAACATATGAATGACGTAGTTCGGATTCTGCGCTACTTGAAGTCAGCTCCTGGAAAAGGGTTGTTCTTTGCGAAGAACAACCACCTTGAGGTAGAGGGATTTACGGATGCAGATTGGGCAGGTAGCATTTCTGATAGAAAGTCTACGTCAGGCAGAGGAAACTTAGTAACATGGAGGAGCAAGAAGCAGAAGGTTGTATCCTTATCAAGTGTTGAAGCGAAATTTCGAGGGATAGCTAAAGGTCAGTGCGAGCTATTATGGCTAAAAAGGTTGATGACCGAACTTGGTTTCCCACCTGAGTCTGAGATGAAACTATTCTGTGATAATAAAGCTGCGATTCAAATTTCCCACAATCCAGTTCAACATGATCGTACTAAGCATGTTGAGGTGGATAGACATTTTGTCAAGCACAACTTGGATGCTAAGGTGATAAAGTTTTCGTTTGTCAAGTCTGAAGATTAGTTGGCAGATATTCTTACAAAAGCCTTATCAAGTCAAGCTTTTCACAGCTCACTAGTCAAGCTGGGTATCAAAGACATTTTCTCACCCACTTGAGGGGGAGTGTTAGCATGAACTGTATATTATATTCAAAATATGATTTTATTCTCTTTCTATGTATATTCCTGATTTATAGGCAAATTAGGGTTGGATCTCTTTCCTGTATATAAGAGTACTTATAGGGTTGTAAACAAAAGGGAATGGAAAATAAATCACGTTGATTCCTTTCAGATTTTTTTTTCTTTTCTACAGCTATCACTTAAAGTTTACACGATGTCTTGAGATTTTCAACTGATATATGTATTCAACTCCCCTTAATCATTAAAGTTTTATTGCATGCAATGGAGTTGATACATATCTAGATGTTACAAAATGTAGCAAACACATATGTAAACTTTATTAGAGCAAATACCGAAAACAGCTCCCATTGAACAACAACATATCATGATGCTACTTAGCCCATCAATTAACATGTCATATCAGTATCCCACAACGCTTTTAAGTCTGTGACATGTCATCCAAATGTGTATGGAAAAAGACCTTAAGTTAGTGAGTCTGCAGCATCTGTGTAATAAGTTCTACTGTAGTGTCACCATGTCATCGGTTACATTTATGGTCAAAAACTTGGCCGTCAGATGTTTAGACCCATTGAGACCTCTGCTGTTGTTAATGAACAATACTGCAGAGTTATAGTCACAACACAACTATATGAGTTTATCCATAAAATTAAATATGGCCAGCTCTTTAATGAGATTCCGGAGCCAAATAACCTGAATAGCAACTGAAATGCACACTGCAAACTCCGCTTTCTTGATCGAGGATTACATAGATTTCTGTTTACGCTTTGACATAATACTGCATTTTTCTTTAGACATGTAAATGTCTGTAGTTGTCAACTTCACATCATCCTGACAGCTAACAAAGCCTGAATCTAAATGCTCTACTAGCTGCAGGTCTTGAATATGTTTGTAAATTAGCATATAATCTTTTGTCCACTTTAAATACCTCAAAACAGATGCTTTTAAGTGCACCCTGATATAGTACATTCTTTATTTGGGGTTTCTTAATAACTGTATGAGGACATTATGACAGATTCAGTTAATTGCCCTTAATGATAGGAGCAACTCCCGACTTGCAACACTTTATACCGAATACAATCAATGCATGTCCTCTAGAATTAACCCAATATGTAGCGAGAACGATCCATATGGATCTTAATGCCTAGGACAAAATATTCCTTATTAAGATCAATCATGTCAAAATGCTTTGACAATATCTGCTTCATCTTATACAGTAATTCAAGAAAATTACTTTCAAGCAAGATATCGTCTGTGTAAGACACAAAGAAAATAAATTCCTCCCACTGATATTGTATATATACTAATTACTTCGTTCTTGACAAAATAAAATAGAGCAACAACATTATGAAACTTCAAGCAACAATTGTCTAAAAGCTTACTCAAACCCATAAATAGACCTTTCAGTCTAGAATATCCATGAATATGTTCATACTTTATTTCATGGAATTATATGGGATTCCTCTTTCTTTACGCACAAGTTTATCCAAATCATCTGCTGCAAAACTTCAGGTTACATAAAAAAGACTTTCAAATTTAAGATCTCAAAAAGAATTTTCAATATCTGTATGGTAAAGCTCCTTATTATAATGAGCTATTAATACCTTAATCACTCTGAAAAACTTTACGAGAGATTGAAAAGAAAAATTATTTTAAGTCTGCTCATTCTTTACGAGTGAAAAAATTTGCCTACCAATCTGTCTTTAAACTTCTCAAATAAATGTTGACACCTAATTTTGGATCAGCCTTTTTTTGGCCATTTCTTAGAAAATTCATAAAAAATCCATAAAAAGTCAAAAAATTGAAAAATCAACTTTGGTGGCCTTGGCCAAGCTTAAGGAACCATTTTTGACAAAAAAAATAATTTTTCATAATTTTCACATTTTTTAATATTTTCGAAAATTAGGAAAATACTAGAAAAATCAAGAAAAATAGTATTCGAGGTCACAAAAATATGGAAAAATAGCCAATATTTTTATTTTAAATCCCTTATCTTTTTGACCTCATAAAAAGTCCAAAATCAGATTCAATTTTATGTGTTCCTTCGTAACACATATGATTGAATTTGATTAAAAAAATGTCAATTGAGTCTTTTAATTTGCAATTTTGGTATTTTTTAGGATCTTGACATTCAATCTAGTTGTCCCTTATTGCAATTTAGCCCAATTATTCGCACAAATTGCTCAATTGCATGAATTTGGCAAAATTGTTTACTTAATTATATTTTAGGCCTTGAAATTGAGCATAATTGAAATTACTTTCAATTCAGGGATTATCATTGCAAATTGAAGTCACTGCCTAATACTTTTCTTCATTTTGAATCAAATGGCATAGGTGGTTTTGTCCAATTTGATCATTTGAACCTTCAAATGCACAATTCCCCGATTTGCAATTAAATGAAAATTTGGGGTTTTTGTTGAAATTGATACGAACTTTTGGGAAAAATCACATTTTTAGATAAAATTCGTGCCCTAAGTTCGATTCTGAGGTCTAATTGCAAAAATTTCCCATTAATTTGGATTTAATTTGAAAAATTGCAACTCGGAACCGGTTCGGACCGGTCAGACTGCCCGGTCAGACCTGTCGAACCGGTCTGAAACAGTGTCATCGTCTTCCTCAGACTCCCGTGCATGTGAACAGTGAAAAGTCGAATTTCGATAGCCAAATTGACCAAGCAATCAGCTACAATTGAAGAAGAATTGGTGGGGGTTTGATTCTTCGGACCATTCCCCGTCGATTGACGCCGGAATCGCGGCCAATGGTCGCCGAAGGAAGGAGTAATTGGCCGGTCAATCCGGCGGACCTACGAAAGTCAACACCTCCCAAAATCAATGCAAATTCATGCCAAATTTGCACGAATTAAGAGCTGCCGAAGAAATAAACGGACATAGACGGAACACCCATCGTCTCCGTTGCCGTTTGGACCTAATGTCACATGTAATCACGTGCCATTTCGAGTATGTTGGTCCTCCCGATTGGCGGGAAAGGCTTCTTGAAATCGGATATAGTCCACAGGGCCTTCGTGAAGGAAAAAAGTGGTTGATTCAGTTACGGGAGAGAAAACTGAATCGAACAAAGAAAGAGAAGGAGAGAGAGAGAGAGTTCCCCTCCATCGCCATTGTCGAGGGAGAGCTCGGATTTACAAAGCACCGGTTGGGCCTCTTCAGGCTAAACCAAAGCTCAAACAAGTTGCGAAGAGGTTGTCCAGGCTCCCAAGAAGCGATCGCCGTCGACCGCGCAAGCTGAGACCACGAAAACAGGTCAGATAGACTTCCGAGCTTCTCACTGTACGTCAATGGCGATCCATATATTTCTTGATCATTCTTGCAATTAGCGTGTGCGTTATGTTCCCTGAATGTTACTGACCATCGTCGCATATCTGTTTTGCATCGATTTTGTCTTAACACGTCGAATCGAGTCTTCCAATTCAACCTCCATTGCCGAATACTGTTCATTCTCGCCTAGCCAAATCTAGGCCGAGCGAGCTCAATCGGAGCTCGAGGTAAGTCTTCTGAACATTGATTGATGCTATCTTGTGATTGAATTGCCATGGTTTAATATGAATCGAGTGATTGAACTCCTATGGCCGTACTCGGCATTCTGCATGGTGCTCGCGATTTCGTGAAAAGGACGCTCTGATTCTTAGATATGTTAGATTATAGACGATTGCGAGTCGATTAGCGTTGGTTTCGTGCGATTTCATTAAGATCCCATCGTCGGAAAAGCTCGGCTGTTCGTTCTATCGGAGTCGCGAGGTTGAAGACGAAGTTGACGTGGCAGAGTCAACAAGTCAAAAGCTTAGGTGGCAGTTGGCCATTGGTCCACGTGTCAGTCCAGTCAGCACGGCCGTTGAGGATTGTTATTCGAATAAATAGATCGGACGGTCCAGGTTAATCGAGTCTAATAATTGGTGGCCGTCCGATTAGTAATTAGGATTATCCGAAAATAGTTTTAAAATCAGAAAATCAAAACAAATCGAAACGATGCCGTTTAGGTTAGTGGCTGAGCGACGTCGTTTAGGTTAGTGAAGGTGGACGGTCCAGATCGAGTCTTAGGTTCTAATCCTAACCGCACATTTTAGTAAGCCAATCAAACGGCCCTGGTCGAGTCGTCGTTCAATCTAGGCCGTAGACTCCAGTCAGATCATCCGGTGGTCGTGGATTAGCCACGCGGTTCAATGAAGGCCGTCGGATCAAATCCGATTAATCCAAAAATAAAAAAGACAGATACGGCATCGTTGTGGTCGTGGGTCTCGCGGGTCCGGGTCTGGGCCGGGTCTCGACCCTAGTGGGTCGGGTCGACCCGGTCCGAAATATTTTTTTAATAAAAAAATTCAGAAAATGATTTTAAAAAAAATAATAAAAATCAGAAAAATCCTAGAAAATTCTAGAAAATCCAAAAAAATGTAGGAAAATCCTGTGAAAATCTTAAACACTCCAGAAATCCCCAAAAATCGAGGATTGACCACAGACAACTGGTCAATCCTATTTTTGGGATTTCTTATCCGTTCTTCCAAGAATTGACGACATTACCCTTTAGGGGTAAGTCGCCCCTGCTGTTCGTGCGAGGTATGTCGATAGTACCAAGATAAGAATTAGGGTCAGTTGGGTGATCAATTCTTAGGTCTGGGGTTTCGAATCTCGTCCCTTTGTCGAAATGACGATTTTACCCCTTAATGGGAAAATCGTCTTTCCCATTCCAATCAAGTCTTAAAAATTGCTTAAAATTAGGGTTTGGGTCAGGTGGGTGACCAACCCTAATATTTGAGATTTTCAGTTTTCATTTTTATCCAAAATGACGACTTTACCCCTCTAAGGGTAAAATAACTTTTAAATTCCATAAAAATCCCGGAAATTCCCGAAAAATAGGAAATGGAAGGATTTGATCGCCAATCCCATTTCCACCCTATTTTGACTGCATATTTCATCTGAAAATGATGATTTTTCCCCCTCAAAGGCAAATTGTCCCTAAATTTCTCAAAATTACGATTCTGCCCCTCATGGGCGAATCATGTCAAATCATTCCTAAACCTTGATTGATACTTCTCCAGGCTAATGGGGCCTCGTTAGGGATACCATGCTTTCATGTGTTTTATCCGCACGTATTGAATCCTTGATTTGCGCATTTACTTTTATTGACTGTGAGTGATAGGATAGCCATTCCTGTCTGCATGAACTCTTAGAATTAGGGTCCGTACCCCACTCATCTGTATGAAATCCTAGGGTCAGATAAATTATTCAACTTAGGTGCCGAAAGGGCATCAGCTCTAGCAGTTGGCGTAACAAAGTCCCCGATCCCGTTTCTCTAGTTTCCGCAGAATCGAATAGATCGCTCCCAACTATTCGATAGGGTTTCCGATCGTACCCTCCACGAAACGATTGGTGGCGACTCCTTGGCATGTACACATATCACATGTCACTAGACCGCACTGAAGGTCGACCACGTATATCTAGCCGTTGCGATTTGGGTAATGGACCTTGAGAGAGGCCCGCTTCCGATCAGGCAACATCGGGCGGCTCATTAGCCCCCTTTGACAGGCTCCTCGAGGAGAGGGTCGAGGCAATAAAACACTAATCAAATTATAATTGGATATAATAAAGTAGATAAAAACTTTCATCTAGAGTCCCTTTAAGTTATATATACCCAATTGCAGCACATGGACTTGTGACTTTAAGGCATACTAATAAGCTTTCAAACACCGTCTGTTTCATAGTCTCTCTCTCATCTACCTTGCACCCAACTACAGTTCTTATTATGAACAAGAAATAACAACTGTATAAATTACTAGATCAATTATATAGTCGATTTTGCAGTCATGCTCTTCTGGATTGACTATTTAGTATAATGGTACAACTGATCATCTCTGCTTGATAGATCTATTAGGAGGAGTTACTTTAACCTTTATTCTGTGCTTGTGGAGTCTGATAAATTTCATCAGGAATTGTCTTAATAACAAAAACCTGAATCCTAACAGAATCTAACCGTAACTTAGAATGCTCCATGATCATTTGTATAGGCAGAAAAAATGACACAATGGTCCATACCATTGTGCCTGCTGTGCCACGTAGAACGGTCGGCTTCCACGTTAGAGATTTCTGATCAAAATGGGCTGGATGGACTCGACCGGCAAGACATAAAAAGGTTTATGATTCAATTGACAAAATTAACATGTTTAGTATTGAACTGATAAAAATGTAATGGACTTAAGATTTTTTGGAAATTTTATTCCAAAGCAAATGATCCCCACTTGCCATAATTTTATCCCATTGGGGATATGATGGTTCCAAGCCCAACCATTCTTTGGCCAATGAAAAAAAAAATGGAGTTAGTACCGCGAAAAATCCCAAACAGGTACACATGTGACAAATTTACCCCAAAATATTTTTTTGACCACCCAAAATCCCAAACTGGTACACTTATAATAAGTTTACCCAAAACTATTTTTTGACCATCAAAAACCCTAAATTGGTATGACTATGACAAATTTACTCAAAAATGGGGTTAGTACCGCGAAAAATCCCAAACAGGTACACATATGACGAATTTGCCCTTTATTAATTTCCGTTAAATTGAGTAAATACATTAAAAATTTCAAATCGATACACCTATAGGGTAACATGTACACCCGATAATTGCCATGTGTTATTCAACTCAGCAATTGGGGATTACTGGTTTATATACCCCATTAGGGAATGGGCGATGAACCTCCGTATTCGTTATGGATCAAACTGTGATGCTTGATTAATCCTAATAAAGGAAATATTATCCATAACCCATATGTATTTTTCTACGGCCGCTATTTAATAAAGGAAAATTTATTCGAAAAGTCATAAACATATTGCTATTTTGCCAATTCAGTCCTAAATATTTTAATTTTGTCAATTGAGTCATAAACATTTTCACGTCTTGCCAATTGAGTCCATCCGATCAATTTTTTTGCTGAAAATCTCTGATATGGACACACCAACCGTCCTGCGTGGCATGGCCCATGCTGATGTGGATAATTTATTAATAATATTTTAATATTTTTTCAGATGATTTATTTTCTTTTTTTTTTTCCATTTCATTTTCGTTTTCCTTTTTTTCCCTCCACTGGCCACTACCAAGCCTTGTCGATGGCTGACAATCTCTGCCTGCCTTAGACGAGAGCTACCCTTGCTGGTCTCGGAAGAGGAATGCCTAGGCTTGGGCTAGTGAGGGCAGCCCTCAGCTGAATTGCAAGCCATTAATGAAACTCGACAAAGGCAAAAAGAGAAAAGAAAAATGGTAAATAAGAAAAATGGAAAATATATATATATATTAAAACAATATTAAAAATGAATCAATTCAGTGCCGGCTGTGCTACGTAGAACGATTGGCTTCCATGTTAGAGATTTCTAGTCAAAATGGACCGGATGGACTCGATCGGCAAGACTTAAACAGTTTTATGACTTAATTGACAAAATTAAAATGTTTAGTATTGAATTGGTAAAAATGTAGCTGACTTAGGATTTTTTTTTAAATTTTATTCCAAAACAACCGACACCCACTTGCCATAATTATATCCCATGGATGATATGATGGTTCCAAGCCCAACCATTCTTTGGCCCACGAAAAAAAAATAGTTATACGCCACTTTTCATGTATAAAATAAGAAGCTCATACCTAACAAGCTAGAGACGATCTAGCAGACATTGGAAGAGCTTGCTAAATTGCCGGAATACAGACCTAGAGTCTAGTGATCAACCGGCACTCCATTCGTTCATATGGTCTATCCTTCTTTCTACTTCATTCGACTTTTCTACGCGATTTATCAATCGCTTCATTTGCGTACGTGAAATTCCCGTCTGTTTATTTTTTCTCAAAAGGGTTATCTCTCTCTCTCTCCAAAGGATTCGTTTGTTTCTAACTAACGCAATCGCATGCACTTTTCTCAGAAGTACGATACTCATAATAATACGACGATGTTTCGAAATCTCTCGCCGTTTTTAGGCCGACCCCAAAATTTCCATTAGGGTTTGGGCACGAAGAAGCCGATGATACGACTATTTTTTTTTTACTCTACATCGACATGCATCGTTTTATTTCAAGGTAAGTGCATGTGCATGCATCTTTATTGTTTGTACGAAGGAACAAGACAAGAAAGCTAAATGATTCCATGCACAAGCTGACAGAATTGTTAGTTAATCGAATCACGCGCACTATTGTTATTCATTTTCTAATTCTCCAATCGGTGCTCGGTTAGAGTTACATTATTATGTAAACATAGCCCTTTGCGTCATAAAGATTATGCGTGTACACATTAGTATTTATCTCGATAACGATATTTTGGCGAAAGGAACCAAGGAAGTAGGTAAACAAAGAAATGCACATATAGCACACACGGTTAAAATGCATCATAGACCCATTTCTTATCTGTATTTGATAGGCAGAGTTATTATATGATTATTCATATTCAGTAAATAGGTCATAACTGGGATTATAATAGTAAAATTAAAAATAATATGGGTATTAAATAGGTTAACAATTTACTTAGACTCTTAACCCATATCTATAGATCTCTATTCACTTTCCCTCGCCCTCACTCGATATCGCGCTCGCTCGCTCTATGTTCTCAACTTAGTTTGCGTATGAGTTTTTCTATATCAGATTAAATATGAAAATATTTTAACAATATGAGTTTGTAGGGTACGTATTGTTGTCGTATACGAGTCGCTAAATTTGCATTGCACGGAAATAAGTCAATTTGTGTTGGACCATTTTCGACCCGGCCTAAACCCGACACGACCCACCCGTTGGACGGGTTTAACTATGTACATGCATTTCTACCTATTTTCATGCGTGCACTTCTACATGGTCCACCGTTACCAATTTAGGTTCCACTGAAAAAGTGATTGCGCTAAAGGTGGATTATGACTTTGGTTACGTCATTCAGCAAAGTGCTAATAATCAGGCCCCCACAAAAAGAAACACTAAAAAAGCACAAGGATTATGAACTATAATATTAGATATAGATACTCGATCGACCAAACACTTAATTAGGCTTTTAGCCGGATTAACCCCTAACAGACGCCTAAAAGTGTGGGGGCCAGCTTATACCGTCCTAGTCTAGTCCCAACGAACCCTTTTCGCGATTTCAACTTTGACTTTCTCCAGTCGCCATTTGGAACTTTTCCAGCCATAGTTGGATCCGAATGCTGGCTTTCGCGACGCCATCAAAGTCAACTCTGAACACCCACGTTTTCAGACACAGAGAGAGAGAGAGAGAGAGAGAGAGAGAGAGTTGATCAACATTCTGATCTTGATGAAAGATAAACCTTTCTTCTGATAGTTTGTCATGGATTGATCATATGCTTTTAGAGAACAAAGAAATGAACATCTTCTCTGTACAGTATAACTCGAAACAATTCGATGATAAAGCCCCCAGAAAAAAAAGAAGAAGAAGAAAAAAAAAAAGATATTAATCAATCATCAATCAGCTCCTTAGAGATCTCTTCTTGCTGGGCTCTTGATCCATCCCGCAATCAAATCCTCTCTTCAATATATCCTATACCCCGAAAAGAAAAAAAAATTGGAAAAACTTCGGAACAGAAGATAAGAGAAGCGGCTCGACAAACCTACACAACCCTCCCGTTGATCCCTCAGCCTTGGGGCTCGGAGTCGACCACGTCGTTGTGTCTCTTCGATGGTCCGGAAGGCGGCACTGTCGATCCCTTGGGGAAGTAGTTGAAGACCCGGCCTCGGTGCCGGAAGCTCGTCACGCCCTCCAGGCGGCGAGGTCTGTCCAAGCTCGTGGCGAATCGCGACGCCGACGCTGGGGTTTTGGTCGCCATCCCGAGGCGGGCAGCCGAGCAAGTATTCGCGAGGAGCAGGATGAGAACGGAGACGAGCAGGAGGTTTGAGAGGAGAGTTCTGGATTTCGATGGAGAGGAGGAAGAGGCCATCGGGCGCGCGTCGTTTTGGTTTGGTGGAGAGCCTTGTAGGGGTTTTGGAGTGGGCTTATATATAGGATTGAATGAGAAGGAAGAATGGTGAGAAAGAGAGAAGGGAGGAAGTGGGATTTACGCTATAAAAAAAAATAATAATATTTTGTCAAACCAAAGGGACAAAAAAAAAATAAAAGGTATTTTGCATGGATTTTTCTTCTTTTTCCAACTTTCGGAGCTACGGACTGCCGTGGCCTTTTCTTATTGATGTCTCGGTCAAATATTTCGATTTTTCTTCGAAGTTCCTGTTCCCACCTAGGTTAAAGTACGAGGACGCCGACGACCGCGTAAAGCGGCTTTTCAATTTCCGAAGGTTTGAGATGCACATTTGTGTGTCATTTTTCTTTGGTCGGTATTTATGTCAAATTTAGGTCGGTTCGAACCGATCAAATCTATGAAGTCATTTTTCCATTCATGTATGGCGCTGCATTGCGAGACGGGATTTTTTTTATTATTATTATTCTTAAAGAGAGAAGGAACAGTCCGTCTATCGACTGCACACTATAGCTGATATGCTATTTCAATCATAAATGTGGAATAATCGAGGACGGTGTTTCGGACGTCACGAGTGAAGTTCTTGGTAATAACATTCCATCCCATGATTAAAGGAATTCCTTACATGCTCATAGCTCGCGACCGCGAGTTTGAGTAGGGAAATTACACAAACGCGAGTTTAAAACCTCCGCGTGTATCTTCCACTTGGGGACGTCCAATTCAATGTGATCAAGTTCCTAATGACGTAATTAAGTCCGCCGTGGAGCATTGGAAAATTAAGTATGGGTGCCGCAATTCGTGGGACAAAAAAAAAAGCCTAACGAGAAAGAGAGTTTTCGGTCGGGACGTAATGGTAGGATCGAACTAGTCCAAAAAAAAAAAATCATCTGGCCGAGCTAATTTGCTTCAAGAACTTCACAACTCTAGAAGTCACAAGTCACAAGTCACGAGTCACGTACTTAAGTCCGCCGTCGAAAATTGCTGCGATTTAGCTAGAAGTAGGCCTAATTTTCCCCCTCGCGTCACCTACTCAAATAGAGAAAATGTGGAACTCCACATACCAATTAGGAAGGGCCAAAGGAGAATCTTTTGCGTGCGAGGCTTTCATAAGAAACCGAGCCTCCCCCTTTCACCAAGTGGGGCCCGCCGATCCTTGTAGGCACACTTGGTGACGCGGATGGGCATCACAAATCACAATGACTCCTGGCTAATCTCACCACTTAATCTCTCTCTCTCTCTCTCTCTCTCTCTCTCTCTCTCCTCTCTCTCTCTCTCTCTCTCTCTCTCTCTCTCTCTCATAATTTATTCATAAAAGGGATAATGTCACAAATGCCCCATGCAATCCCATCTCTGAAATTTTAATCTGTTTAATGTAACTCCTAAACTTTAACGTAGTAGTATCGTCCTTAAAATTTAAATTTATTCAGCTTAATCTCCAAACTTTTGGTATATGCTTAATTTAGTCCATAAATTATATGAAAATGATCAATATTATTCTTCAATTAATTTAAGTTCGAGGATAATATTGAGCATTTTCATATAGTTCATGAACCGGACTGAACATAAATCAAAATTTTAGTGATTACATTAAGCAAATTAAAAGCTTAAGGATGGCATTGTAACACATGGATCAAATCGTCAAAGTTTTTAGGAATCGTTCATATCATTATCCCCCCTAATAAAATGGGGCTTGGATCCCCTGTCAAGGTTTTTCCTTGACAGGGTGATCCCCACCATTCAATAAGGTGGGTCCCCCCTATTGAAGGGTGGGGATCCCCCTGCCCAGCCGAAAAATGGGCAGGGGATCCGGGTCCAATAAAATGATGTTAAATCCAACAAGCTGGTCGTCCCGCCAAGCAAAATATGAGCATAAAACGATCCAAAAAGTATTTAATTATTTTCCAAGTCAAATCGAAGGAAAATCGTCGTGACGTAGGTGATTGATTTTGCCCTTTCCAAATGGTATCTCATAAGCAAATAATTAGGAGAAAAGAGAGAGAGAGAGAGAGAGAGAGAGAGAGAGAGAGAGAGAGAGAGAGAAGGGTGGTCCGCTTCGGAGACTTTGAACGGAGAACAGATTTATACGTGTTGAACCGGTAGAGGATAACGTGCGTCTCCGGGTTGGTGCGAGGGGGTCGTCCTTGTCAAGTAGTCAACGCACGCTAGTCGATCCGGACCGTACGTTTGGGGGTGGGGAAGAGGAGGGAATTAGGCGCGAGACGAGGAAATAGATGATCCCCGCCGGTCAGACCGACATTCGGAGCAGTTGAACGTGTGCGCAGGCGTTCAAATGACGGCATTACTTCATGCGAATCTCGGACGCAGATTTGTTTTTCTTTTTTTCCCTATTCTCCCCCCCCCCCCCCCCCCCCCCCCCAAAAAAAAAAAAGATTGTGGAGCTTCTATTTTTTCTGCAAGTTAAGATGCGCATGACGACACTTTTGGAATAGAAATTCATTTTGTAACACAACTTTTAAAGCAGAAATTCGTTTGGTTACGCAACTTCATTTCTTTATTTCTGTAGCATTTTTTTTTTCACTCTAGAAATAATCTGGAGCTACTTGAAGAAGTAAAAGAAAAATTACTGTTGCCATGCGCGCCCTTATATTGTCCCCACTAATTTAGTTGATTGATGAAAATAATGCTGCTTATATCAACGGGCAACGAAGATATCACCGTGAAAAAAACAAAAACAAAAGCAAAACTTAGATAGATTTAATGCAAATTTTGTTTTAAGGAAAAGGCGCGGTTGTTGATGTTAAGATTGGGATGGTCATTGAAGGCGTCTTGCAAAAGGTTGAAGACTTTTTCTTGCCTTGTTCAACTTTCGGATCATTTTCCGGAAAATGCTCGGCGTCAAATTGCAAAGATTAAGGAGGAGAAGGTCATCCCACTCTCGCATTCACACCATTTTGCCTTTTATTTTTTTTCGAATTTTCCATGAGCGTGAAGAACGTTAAATCCTAAAAGAACCGCGTCACGACTAAAAAAAAAAAAAAATCAAATCAAGCTTTGCCTTTCACCAAAACTTAGATAGCTTTCAAGGAATTTGATCGCGAAAAATTCCCGTGTAAGTTTGTTTCCCGAGATAGATACCCCGTTCGTGTTGATTTCATATATAGAGTCAATCGCTGCGATGTACAATGAAAAATATATTGAATCTAAACCTTTCTATTCTCGATGGCTCTTGCGGTTTCTCAATTAATGAGTTGCATTGTTCGGATCAGATTATTATTATTATTCATATGGTAAACAACTAATGTTCGCGTGTGGACCTGCGAACTTCTCTCCGATTTACTTGCTTTCAATGTCAAGAAAAAGCTCCGAATTAACAAAAATCCTTGTCCCTAGCTAAGACTCATTTGCTTGCCACTAACTCCAAAACTATCCCAAAAACCAACCACCAGGTCGCTGCGCCAGTCGAAATGACTCATGAGGGGGTCAAAAGACGCTCCCCAAAATTGAGTGCTGCATTAGAAGTGGATCGCTCTGCAGCTTGACCGAGTCATAAAGGGCAAGCCCTAAATCTTTGAATGCGCATAGCGGAAGACTTCACATGAGGTTCCAAGATTCAAAAGCGCCTTTACGACTCATATCCACGGTCAATACCGGTTTCCATTAAGGGTGATTACTGCTAGATCATGAATATCAAACGAATTAAGAGGGAGAATTGACCTGTAATCAGCAAGAGTCAAAGGTTGGCCAGTGAGAGGGAAAAAGTGTCCATAAAGTCATAAATCTATTGCGTTGGTGTCAATTATTCAAGCCTAAACCTTATAATGGTGCTAATTTAGTTCTAAACTTTTTGCATCTATGCCAATTAAGTCCATTCGGCCAATTTTGATCAGAAATCACTGACGTGAACACCAATCGTTCTACATGGCATGGTCAGCACTGACGTGGATATTTTTAAATAATATTTATGGTTTTTTTTAACTTTTGTCTATTTTTGGACTAAGGGCCAACTTAAGTAAAAAAAAAAGAAAAGAAAAAGCCAAAAAAAAAACTAAAAATCTTAACCTTCACCAGCCTCAGTCCAAAAATAAAAATAATTTTTTTTTTAAAAAAAATCCACATTAGTTCTAGTCATGTCGCGTAAGACAACCAACGTTTATGTCAGTGGTTTTCAGCCAAAATTGATCGAATAGACTAAGTTGACATAATTGAAATAAATTTAAGATTAAATTGACACAATAAAAAGATTTAGGATTGAATTGACATAACTACAATAGATTTAGGACTTTTTTTTTTTACACTTTCTCTCCGGTGAGAGGCATGCATTACGTGCTCTATGGATGAACAATGGGGTGCCCTTAAAATTGTCGCCTTGCAAAAATCGTCAGCTTGTTAATTAGGCTCATGTGCCTATCATACGGGGGGTAGAAAGAGAGACTGACTTGACTTGGATTCCTTAAAGAGAGACTGAACTGACTTGGATTCCTTTACTTTGCTACCAATTTTGGTAAAGGGAATACAATCAATGAATTTTCTCGATTCAGATCCAATTTCTTTCTGTGGCGTACCAGACTAACAGTAAGGTGGTTGGCTTAGTGTTAAAATGATCATCTGTCTTTCAAGAGGCCACGAGTTCGACTCACATTGTGAGCGAACCTCTAAATTGCTCGCCCTGCATCACCCAGCTGCAGCATCCACCTCGTTTAGAGATAAATGCGGCGTGGGTGAGGCAATGGCTCGCCAATCTCGCACCCTTCGAATCACGAGTCGGGCGGATTAACTACGGTACAATGCCGAACACTCCGTGGCGGTGACGATTGCCGGACCCTTATAATAACTTTCAAAAGGGATGGTTGCCCCTCCCGGCACTTTAGCAAATATAGAAATATGCGTAATGTGGGTGTGTGTGTCGACTTTGGCCTTTCATTATCTTTATGGGATTCAACTCTTCTATCTCCTTCCGATCTCTTTCGCATGTAGTCACGTCAAAGCATGTTGCCGTAATCTCCTTGCAAAATTATCTGTCAAAATCAAGAACCGATGCCAGTTGGGAACTAAAAGTCCAACCAACTTCAACTTTCTTAGGCAATGATCATTGCAACAGTGCGGTATTTTACTGTCGCTACTCGTATTTAGAAAGTATATAGAGCAATTAGAGTCCATAAGATAATATATGCGTTCCGACTTTGTCAATCCTGCAAGCTAAACTAGGAAGTGACGGGATTAATTTAGGTTAAGAGGACTGGTTAAGGAATGGGATTAAATTAAGTAAGGAATAATCTTGTTGACAAGTTAACTTGCACATAGAGTATTTTAAAATTTAAAGAAGCGTCCTTCATAAGAAACCTAGGACAAGGGCATAAAAGGATAGGTGGTGATGAGGATGGAAAACTAACGTTTCATTCAATCTCATCACTTGGACCTAGGACCCCGAAAAACTATCCAAATCAATGGAAGAAAATTTTTAGATTGAATGAAGAATTGGAGACTAAAAGCTAAGTTTCATTTCACAATTTGAAAATGCATCTCAAAATCGAAATTCGAGAGAAAAGGAAAATAGCGCCAAGCAGTTCTAATTAATCGCCCCAATGATCTAATAGACGCAAACATCGCAATTAGCCATATGATATACTATGCTAAAAGTGACTTTTACACTATGCATATGTTGAATTTTAACGAAGGGAGTTTTTTTCCTTTCCTAAGTGAAAACTTAAGTGTTTTCCGAGAAAAAAATGAATGGGGCAAATAAACAAAAGCTTTTAAGGGAGATACTTTAATTAAGGGCATTACCTCTAGCTGGAATTAATGACATATCAAGATTAGAAATAGTGTTGGAGCATTATGGACTCTGGAGGAGGATGACTAGACGGTGGGGAACATTCGCGATCAACATCGAATCGCGCATTTAATTTACAGATCCCATATATGACCCGATTAATTACCTACTAAAATTAATGAAAAGGAGAATGCACAATTCATGCAAGGTTAATTTAGAACCGGATTCATGGCACTTAGAAATTGACCCGGCATTGAATGGTTTTCTGCAATTGGAAAGCTTCCATCAGGAGGAGATACGTTTTGATGGGCCAGAGATTTGTGGATGTGGGTAGTTGAAATTAATGGCAGACAAGTGAGTTTTGGACCTGATTTCAGGGATTTGTTAGTTGTATGGCGACGGAAAAATTTTAAGTTTATATCTGGTTCCGAAAATTAACGTTTGACGAGGCACCAACCTCCTACTGAGGCGTCACTCTAGGACTCTAAACATGGTACCAGCAAGTTCGAGAGGAAAATTACAGAAGAATCATAAACTTTGTGCACTTGCGTCAATTCACTCATAAACTCTTTAGTTGTGTCCATTGAATTATAAACTTTTTCATGTTTTTTCAATTGAGTCCTTCCGGTCAATTTAGTCTTAAACCTTTGCGCGAAGCAAAAATGTACTCCATCTAGGAAATTTTTTCTTGGAAATCGTTGATATGGCGGTGTGACATATATGATGGCCGTCCATGACTAGATTGTCATGTCAACTATTTCCGGCGAAAATTGATCCGAGGGATTACATTGTAATTTATCGTAGGGGTTTAGGATTAACTCGGCAAAACCAAAAATTTTGGGATCGAATTTCCATCCGTTCAACATGTTTACAGCTGACGGGGTAATTTTTTCAATATTACTTTGTCCCTCTCTTTGGAGATATCCGATAAAACTAGTAATTGGCAAAAATATTATTGTTTTATAGTAAAAAAATCAGATTAGTTGTGATAAGTAACTCGAAGAGAGTTGGTAAACAAAAAATAGTCGGTAATCTATCGATCAGGGGAAACAATGGTAAATCTCACGAGCAATGTCGGCAAATTCATGTAAGAGTCGAAAAACTTAGGGCTTTTTGTTAGAAACACAATTAAGAGCTGGTAAATTGAAAACTTCTTGATTGACTGAATCAAGAATTGGTACTACAAAACTTCTTGATGATCATTTAATTGGAAAAATTGCTAAGTCGCTAAAATAAGATTCGCAATTTACCAATGGGTTGATAAATTTCAAGGTAAGACAAATAAAAATTGGCAAAAGTAAAAAAAAAAAAAAGACCAATAATATCCAAACTGTAAAAAAAAAAAAAAAAAAAACTTCATAAAGTGTCGGCACCGATACGTTATCAATTAGTCCTATGACTAGTAATCTTTTTTATCAACAGTATTTTTGACTTATCAGCTCTTTCAGAGATATATCCAAATGGAAAAATCGTTATTTTAAGCGGAATAATAACAAACAGGATTTAAGCTCTCGTGTTGAAATTTAGACTTGTTGCGAAATTTTCCATTAAAGCATAAAACTAGCACAGCCTTTGTAAGCTTTTGCACAAGGATGGAAAATCAATATCTCATCCCATGATAGTTGAAAACAAACATGAATCTACCTCGTTAGGCCTACAAGTAGCTCTCTTTCATAATCTAACAGCCTAAAGTTTTTTTTAGCTATGTTCACACTTGAAAGAAGACCGACGCATTCGTTCGATACATAACATTGATTGACATTGTATAGTCCTATTTCAGCCGGCAGACTAACCCAATCAATTCATCGGTGAAGAAAATTAACTTCTCAAGTTAGATCGAGAGGCGGATTGCTCTTTGGCCTTGTTTGGTTCCGTGTACAAGGAACCCGCCAACGGATTCTCATTCCAAATAATGTAATTGTTTGGCAATAGGGTTCCTTTTTTCATTGATTGAATGACAGAAAAGTTTGACATTTTTTCCACCAGGTTATTCAACCATTGATGCATATCTCATGCATACACACAAAACCAGCCAAGTCTACTCCTAATACTATAGAGTTTCTTAATCACGTTTCTCACGACTTTGGGGAAAGAAAAAAACACACGTTCCTTGCGACATACTTGCATACAATAAAATATTATGTGTGCGGTAGAAAAAGAAGATCTTTGTACGATTACGAGGAAGAAAATGGAGAAAGGGGAAGTGAAGGGCCTCTCTGTTCAAAATCATTGGGGCATGATTCTATGGTTTTCATTTTCATGTATTAGTGAATTGCCCACCTTACGTGGAAAGGTACATTTCTATTTCTTTCATTATTTCTTAATTTGGGGCAGCTAGAGGACCCGAAGAGCCATACAACATCTTACGGACCCGTAATTCATTTAAGTTCCTGTATTCGATCTGTGCAGTAGTTCCTCAGCCATAGTGATTTCTATGTAGTTAATTGAAATTTGAATTACGTGACATATAACTTTTTCTGCACTGGAAATTTAATATCATAACCAATTATGTTAATCCTGAAGTTTTAGTGGTGGGTTTTGAAGGCGCATTTCTGAGATGTCCCGATTGTCATTTTTAGAGGTTTGGATCGAGACGCGAACCTATCACGTTTATCTTGCCATTAGCACCTTTTTAGGGTCAAATTTCATGCGATTCACTATGTCGTTGCAGCCATTCTTCAATCGTTTCTTCTTCCCTTTTTGGTCCTAACAATCATGACAGCAAAAGCCCTTTTTGGGGTGATTATATTATTTGGAAATGCACAAAGTTGACTAAGCTTCATTCATTAAAGTAATCTGATAGATAAGATTGAATTTCTTTTAATATGGTCAGTATACGAAAGGAGCCAACTTATAATCTTTATATGCCAGTCTTTTAGCTCGTATGCGATGCAATGTGATTATTGAAACTATCTTCATTACAAATTGTAAGGTACGAATGCTGTCAATACTGTTTTTTAATCTGCCTTACACTGAAAAATGCAAATTCTCTTGTTCAATCATGATTTTTCTTTATTAAATTGTCGTGCTTTATTTTATGTGGTGAAAAGATATTCATTACAACGTGAAGGTTTCTAATTAATCAAGCGAGTCATAGTTAGAATTTTTAAGTGTGCATATTGTTTAATTATATTCAAACATGTTCTCTAATCATGAAATTAGCCCATCACACTTGACTTTATAAGAATAAGAATATTGTAGAAAGCGATTGGATGGATTTCAAGAATCAAAAGTATTTTTCTGAAAATATTGACATTCTTACTCGAATAATTATTCAAATTAGAGAATTTCAAGTGTGTACTTTCCTATATCTTGTGTGTGATTTCACAAAATTGCCTAAGAAGTAGTATGACAATACGAGCTTCTCGTAGATGCAAAAATCGAGTGACATCAGAAAAAAAATTATGCTTGGTCAAAAGTTTGCTCAAATTTGTAAAATTCACATGAAATAATTTTTCAAAAGCTTTCTCGATTTGATGAATGGAAAAGATTGCTTCACAGGCTTTCCATAAGTGCAAAAATCGAGTAAATAATACATCGAATATAAGTATTTATTTTCAAGCAAACTCGGCCAGATTTCAAGCAGACAGTCGGCTATTTTGAGTCTAACATGTGCACAGCACCCCGTCCATGGTTGCTGCTCGCACATCCGTTGTCTCCCCTTTGGCAGTTGCCCTAGGTAACCGAGGAGCTCTCGCCTGTCAACGTGCAGATTGCCAAGTGCTGGGATCAAGTCTCAGCCTCTGTCTCGCTTTCTCACTATCCTCCTCCACCCGAACTGCAGTTAGGGAACATGGGCGTGGATGCGGTCCTAACCTGACAACCTTTCTCGAGCATTCAAGTTGTTGGGTACTAAACCCTAATCTATATTCAATCTATAAACTGCGGAAGTATGCCCAATTGAATCACTTGAATCATTGATCATCAAAAGTATATCACGAGGATATACCTTAATTGTCACAGATTAAGTGCCCTTTGCATTCTTGGAGTTCATGTTTCGTCAACGCCAAATCAACGAGCGATCAGTAGGGAGGAGCGTTCTCAGTATATTTTTAGGGAGTACAGAAAGTGTCGATTCCATTCAACTGATGGAGAAGACGACGTTATTTACGTCTTCTCAACCAACGTGATCCTTCACGTTTAATTTGGATAACTGCCAAGGGGGTGTGGTTGCCCGCATGGGCGCACACTGTAACTCCCGTAGGCCCCACTGTATTATCCAATATCTCCCACTCGCCCATGTAAGGCAAACAACTCCCACTTGCCCACATAGGACAAAATTCAACTCTTAATATTTTCGCAAAATTCATATTGGCAAATAACCCGTGCGACCAGCATACTCTGAGAGCTCGTTGTCATACATCCGTTGGGAGTACATGACAGCTCTAAAATTGGACATATTCAAATATAGATTTTAGTATGCTGTACCCTAGATCGATCAGTCACATTTGTACATCTCACTAGATCTCATTTGATAATTAGATACATTATATTCACAATTATGATTATACTAAATAACCATAATTGACCGGTCTGTGAATATAATCCTTAATGTGACTTAAACTCCAAATCAATCTTCCTCTTTCATCAGACCTCTCAATTTCAGTTCAGCTCGCTTTTCTAGAAATGTCCCTTTAGATCGAATCAATTTCATGACCATAGGCAATACTCTAAGATAGCGAACACTAAATAGAAATCTCGAGAATAACGAAAAGTTATAAGGGTACTAAAAAATTGAGGAATTTTATCCTCGAGAGTCTCGCACGGCTTAAGAAAGTTGAGATCATAATTTTGCCAACTCTCATTGGTCGACTATGCATACGTAATATGAAATACGTATTACGATATTTTCTCCTTCCCCATGGAGCGTATGTCTTTCCAACTTAACACCGTACAGATGATTATTTTGACACACTCAGTGTCTAACTTGACTTCACGTAACAACTCCAGCCAAGAGTTTCCATCAGAACTTTCATCTGGCAATAAAGACAGATAAAATGAAATATGTGGGCTATTTCATTTTCGGACATTATCAATTTTAAGTCCTCATCTTAATATTTTGTTAAGGCGGCATAAATATTTTAAGCTTGAGCTCTCAATTATCACCTAGATAATAAGCTTAAAATTGCCTCATCTCTATTCATCACACAGTGAACAGAGGCGATTACCCGTGTGAGTGGGCTAATCTCTCATCTATCCGACATACCTTTTTCAATATAATGCACCAAGCATTAACATGCATAAATATCAAATAGACTTATAGACTTCCATATTGACAAAAAAAACATCATCAATTATTAATTGTTAAGGGAAAATACAAATATTTAGTACATCAATCTCTACGCAGTCCTAGAGTCTTTACATGACGAAAAAAGACATCTCTAGGAATTGGCTTCGTCATAGGATCTGCTAACATTTTATGCGTAGATATGTACTGTAAGTTTACTTCCTTTCGTGCCACCATGTCCTTGACATAGTTATACTTAATGTCTATGTGTTTGGTCTTGTCATGGAACTTAGGATCCTTAGTGTAAGCTATTGCTGCCTGAATATCACAATAAACCTTCACTAGGTTTGCAGCATCTCTAGTAACACTCAAATGATCCAGAAATCTTCTAAGCCAAACACCTTCTTGTGCTGCCGCTGATAAAGCCACGAACTCGGCTTCCATGGTGGATAACGCTATACACTGCTGTTTCTTACTGCTCCACGATATGGCGCCATTATTCAGTAAGAATACATTTCCAGAAGTGGATTTCCTCTCATCAAAAAATCTCCTCCCCAGTTAGCATCGGTGTAGCCCTCAAGGTGCAGATCACTTCCTTGGTACTTCAGTGAGTAATCGGCAGTTGCTTTCAGATACCTCAAGATTCTCTTAACGGCAGTCCAATGTGCTTGACCTGGATTGGATTGGTATCTACTGACCAGTCCAACTGCGTAACAAATATCATGTCTTGTACACATCATAGCATACATGAGACTTCCAATAGCACTGGCATATGGAACATTTTTCATATGTTCTTGCTCTTGTGGAGTCTTAGGACACATTCTTTGACTCAGTCCTTCACCTTTTGCAATAGGAGTATCAATGGGTTTACAATCTTGCATACGAAATCGTTCAAGGACTTTATTAATATAAGTCTCTTGCGAAAGAGACAGTAACCTTTTCGAACGATCTCTCGAAATCTTAACTCCGAGAATGTACGTAGCCTCGCCCATATCTTTCATTTCAAAATTTGAAGATAGCCAACATTTGACTGTCTTGACAAACTCCATATTGCTTCCAGCAATCAGTATGTCATCAACATATAATGACAAAATCACAAAGTGACCTTTGAATCTTTTGATATACACGCAATTATCTTCATTGATCATCTCAAAATCATATGCCACTATAGCATTATGAAATCGTATATTCCATTGTCTAGAAGACTGCTTAAGGCCATATATCGACCTCAGAAGTCGACATACCTTTTGTTCTTAGCCTTCTTTAACAAACCCAACGGGTTGTTCCATATAAATTTCTTCTTCTAATTCCCCATTGAGGAAAGCAGTCTTTACATCCATTTGATGTAACTCTAGATCCAAACCAGCCACTATTGCAAGAATAAGGCGAACATAAGTAATTCGAACCACAGGAGAAAAAGTTTCCTCATAATCAATTCCTTCCTGTTGGTTGTATCCTTTCGCAACAAGGCGAGCCTTATGCCTTTCAATTGAACCATCAGAAGATCAACCAGTTCCCAAACTTGGTTTGATCTCATTGACTCCATTTCTTCTTCCATTGCTTTCATACATTTTTCTTTATCAGGGCAAAATAAAGCCTCATTAATATTTCTTGGCTCATCTTCTTCTAGTGGAGTAATCATGAAAGCTTCTCCTTCAATTTCAAAACGTCGTCGAGGAATGCTTTTGCGACTTGTTCGCCGTGGAGAAGATTGCACCACCAAAGGTACTTCATTCTCCATTATGCCCCCACTTAGACCAGATAACGGTATCGATTCATCAAGTGGTTGCAATTGAGACTGGTTCGTACACAATTCCCCACTTCTCACATTGCTCCCACTTGGATCATTATATATTGCAGTTCCATTATCCTGATCTAAGATCTCAAAGGGAACAATCTTCACCTATTTCGCCCTTTCTTGGAAAATCATTCTCTAAGAATGTGCATCTCTTGATTCAAATTCAGTCACGCTTCCGCTTTCTTGTTCACCTATGAACACATATCCTTTAGAGTGTTCCGAGTATCTTATGAAAATACTCTTTCTACCTCTTGGTCCCAATTTTTCATATTTATGAGAGGACTCATAAGTATAGGCAGCACAACCCCAAGGTTTAAGAAAGCTCAAATCAGGTTTTCGACCTGTCCATAACTCATATGGGGTTGAAGAGACTGATTTAGAAGGCACTCGGTTAAGCACATAGGCAGCAGTTAATAAAGCATCATCCCAAAAAGTGATTGGTAAATTAGCTTGCGCCATCATGGACCTAACCATTTCTAGTAAGGTTCTGTTTCTCCTTTCAGCTACTCCATTTTGTTGAGGAGTGTATGGAATGGATAACTGTCTATCTATTCCATTTTCATCACATAAGTATCTAAACTGATCAGATAAATACTCTCGACCTCGATCGGATCTTAAAGCTTTTATATTCTTATCTAACTGATTTTCCACTAAGGTCATAAATTTCTTGAAACAACTTAATGCTTCAGATTTATGAGAAATCAGATAGACATATCCATATCGAGTATAATCGTCAATAAATGTGATGAAATAAACAGCACCGTGCCTTGCTTTCACATTCATTGGACCACAGATGTCAGTATGGACTAATTGCAAAGGAAAATCAGCTCTAGTGCCCTTTCCAAATGGCTTTCGCGTGGTTTTCCCAGCTAGGCAATGCTCACATACAGGCAATTCTACTTTCTCAATATTGCCCAATAAGCCATCTTTGGCCAATCTATTCATTCTCTGTTGGCCAATATGACCAAGCCTAGCATGCCAAACATTCACATCATTTTCACTAGAATTGGAAGATGCAAATAGGGAATAACATACATTAACACTGGTATGTTCAATATCTAATACAACAAAACCATCCACGAAATAGCCAGAACCATAATAAGTTGTATCTAACAACAAATCCACTCCATTGCTATGAAAATTCATACTAAAATCGAGTTTGATTAAAACCAGCACAGAGATAAGATTTCAACGGATCTCAGGAGCATACAAGACATCGTGTAGGAATAAAGTGCGTCCACCACGCATGATCAGTTGGCAAGTGCCAATTCCTTTCACTTCCACTCTGGAATTATTTCCTACATAGATCCATCTCACTCCACTTGGAATTCGTCGAAATTCCACAAACGCACTTTTATCTCTGGCTACATGGTCTGTGGCACCTGAGTTTACAGTCCACAAAGGATGAGATTCAGTTAAAAATACAGAACTTGATACATAACAAGTATTTTTAAATGTGTTAAGGGTTTCTACCTTCTTCGGCTCGCCACAGTCGCGAGCGAAGTGACCCTTCTTGCCACAATTGTAACATTTCATCCTTGAAATGTTTTTCTTCGTGGGACGCTTCCCTTTTCCATGCTTTTCAAACTCCGGTTTCTTTCCAGATTGTTCCACTCCTTTGCCTTTTCACTTTTTGAAACTACCAGGGTGCTTGCGCTTGGAACCCGAAGCTCCATGTGAGCTAGAACTAGCAAAATACACATCAGTTTGTATTTTAGCCGCTAAAAGGCTGTCCTCTTCCAGCTCAAGATGTCGCATAGCATTCTCGAAGGTCGTGACATTCACATTATGGATCAAGTTAACCTTCATGTGTTCCCAATTATTAGGCAAAGAGCGGATCACAGCCTGCACTTGCTGTTCATCGGACAATGTGTGACCAGTATCCTTCAGCTCGCTAATCATGTTCGACATCTTCCTCAGATGTTGTCTCATATTCTGCCCATGTGGCATCTTATATGTATCGAACCTGATTGTAAGCTGCCTCAGCTTAGTGACAGAAGTTTGTCCAAATCGAACCTTCAAGGCATCCCACATGTCTTTAGCATTCTCGTGTTGCCTGAACTCTCGCATAATGTCATTATCCATACTGCTCAACAACGTAATGCGAGCAGTTGAGTTCTTTTTCTTCCAGGCATCGAAGGCTTCCTTGTCCCTTCTATGCTGTGCAGTATTACCATCCTCTGGTTCAGCCATGATCAGGTTAAGAGCTTCCAATGCCTCAAGTTCCTCTAGCACATACTGGATTTTCATACTCCAGATTTCATAATTCTATCCATTCAATTTCTCACCCTTGTTGAGTTCAGCAACAATGTTCTTTGAAGCCGTTGCCATGGTATCTGAATATTAGACATTTTACACGAATTTTAAGTCTATTTGTATGCAACAAATGCAACTCTATTTATGCATTTAGATTATATTGATATATTATTTCAGAAAAGATTCCAAAATCAACGGTTCACTAAGTTCCCCATCATCATCTAGATATTCTAATCTAAAACATATATCAATACAATCATTCAAACGTGTTCATCAAACAGTTACTAAAACTTATGAACACTCCCACTAAAATATATATATATATACAATAACATATATCTCACATTATCAACAACAGATAATCATGAATTCAATAACAACATATTCCTAAAAGTTGCCTATACATACTTAGAATTAAAAAAAATATATATAAAGATAATCAAGCGTTGTAACCCTTTCTGAGGTTTGACGATTGATCCATGTAATATCCCTTATATAAGGTAGGGAATCCGCAAGTTCTCTAGGGGAATTTTTGACAAAATCAGGAGCCCATATCGTTGCCTTAGCAAAAATCCCCTGAGGACCCTTGGTCTTTTGCCAGGGTACACTATGCTTGTGCGGTCCATTCATCCCAAGTGACGATGTCTTTGCTGCCCCGACTCTTACAACCTTTTGTAAAAAATGTAGTACAAACGTCTTATATGACCATTGTTCATCCCAAGTGCGGTCGAGCTGATCATGCCAATCTTCAGGCATTGAATTTTTAAGTGCGTTAAATGCTTCTCGATCTTCCACTACACGTCCACCCCAAATGATCTCTTGGATCATATTGTTGATCTTTGTTACATGGGTTATAATGTCACATACATTATCCCATTCATAATTGTTCAATATTTCAATCTTTTCATTAAGGGCTTGTATCTCGCTCTGTCTTCTTAGTTTTGGAGGTTTCTTATCTTCTAGCACCTTCCATTTGTCCCGATGTGTTTTTCTTGACGGCATTGTTCCTGCAACGAATGCAGTACAAAGTGAATTACTAAAATTCATCAATTATGTAAAATTTACGAATATATCGTAAATAAGGACAAACAAATACAAGACATTATACAAACCCCAAGATTGAAAGACCTTTTTTTCTTTTTTTTTGTCAATGGTCAACTCTCGGTCAACGGTCAACTCTCGGTCAACGGTCAATGGATCTGGTCATCGGGTCAAACCGGGTCGGGTCAAATCCGGAACTAATCCGGTTCAGGCTTGATTATTAAATGGGCCAGGCCCCTTCATTTTATTTTTTTTTATACGGGTAGGCCCAGGCCCAAAATGCCCTCGGGCCGAGCTCCACGTACGTTGCACGTGGCGCGGCCCGCGTGTCCGTCACTTGCCCGGTACGTGGCGCGTAGGGGGGCGACGGTTTCGCCCCGCCGGCGCGTGTCGGCGCGGAAGCGGCCGTCCGGCCTCCTCCGGCGGCCATCCACCTGTCAAAATTCTCGTCTCTTCGAGATGAACACGATGGTATATTTACACTTCAATTTTGACAAACAAAAATTGCTAAAAAAAAGTGATGAACAAATTCGGCCTCGAGGGACTCCGCCCCGCCGCGGCGCGTATCGCGCGTACGGCAGTTCCCGACGTCCTCTCGGGGCCGTCGACCACTCAAATTCATCGTCTCGACGAGCCCGTTCTAATGGTATGTTCAAAACACATTTTTGACAAACCAAACTCAGAATTTTATGCATGAACAGTACACGCAATTAGGGCTAAATTGTTCACAATTAATACGAAATCAATCAGGAAACAAGCAACCACTGCTCTGATACCAATGTTGGGTACTAAACCCTAATCTACATTCAATCTATAAATTGCGGAAGTATGCCCAATTGAATCACTTGAATCACTGATCATCAAAAGTATATCACGAGGACATACCTTAATTGTCACAGATTAAGTGCCCTTTGCGTTCTTGGAGTTCCTCTTTCGTCAACGCCAAATCAACGAGCGATCAGTAGGGAGGGGTGTTCTCAGTATATTTTTAGGGAGTACAGAAAGTGTCGATTCCATTCAACTGACGGAGAAGACGACGTTATTTACGTCTTCTCAACTAACGTGATCCTTCACGTTTAATTTGGATAACTGCCAAGGGAGGTGTGGTTGCCCGCATGGGCGCACATCGTAACTCCCGTAGGCTCCACTGTATTATCCAATACAAGTGAACGGAGAGATTTTGAAACAATCAATATTATCTCAACAACCATATAATCATGAGTCCAAGTCACTTTGGTGGTTCAGTTGAACCGGACTACGTTATCGAAATTTCTAATGAATTACGACGTGGAAGTTCTCAGTTACGAGGATGTGCCATTTGATACGATCGCAATTATAAGACGGAGTCGAGCTAGTGTTGAAACATGGGACTAATGGATAATTATATTACGCTTCTGTTTATATGATTGGAGTCTTGATGCGTTTGATCTGTTTCAAATGTAGCGAAGGCAAGTTACCTAAAGTGATTAGAAAGAAGAAAGTGCTCACCCTGCAATCAACCTTAGAATATAAGATATGGATACCTCACGAATTGACAGATGGTTAGAAGAGCAGCTCACACCGACGGAAAACCCCCTTCAGTTTGAGAAGATCATATCAGTCTTATGGTCAATTTGGAGAACTTGAAACGATCGGATCTTCAGAGGAAAAAACTCAGATCCATAATCCCTAATTAACACAGCAGCAATGACACTCTCTAGTTACTGCAGGTGGAACAAAGTGAGTGAGGGAGTCGAAAAGAGTTTCACTTACGCGCAACCCGTTTGGTCGCTACCGAAAGGTCACGCCTTGAAGATAAATATTGATGGCTCCTTCGACTCTGAAACCAAAGAAGCGACAATAGCTGGAGTTCTCCAAGACCGATCTGGGACCTTGCTTGATGGTTTCGCTGAAAAGATCCGAGCTGTATCCCCTCTTCATGCGGAAGCACAAGCTCTTGTGGAAGCCCTGGAGCATTTCAGATCTAGAAAAGAAGAAGTCTTGTACTTGGAGTCTGATTGTGAAACTTTAGTCAAAGTAGTTCTTGTTCGTGTATATGTGCCGTGGGAAGCTGAAGCTATTATCCTGGAGGCCCAAGCCCAACTTCAAAGATTTACAAACCTCACTGTGACCCATTGCAGTAGAACAGTAAATCGTGTTGCTGATTGGATCTCCAAGGCTTTACGTTTAAATCACCTCCCTTCTACATGGTTGTGTAACCCCCCCCCCCCCCCCCAAAAAAAAAATCCTAATGGATCTTTTGTGTTGTGTTGGGCTTGTCAAACGTCAATTTAGAATACTGAATAAAAGAACTCTAGTTTTTCTGACCACAAAAAAGGGCCATTTTGTTTAATTGGTTGAAAATCTGATTGTAGTAATATAGATATTAGAAAATTCTAAAGCTCAAAAGGATACATTTCAAATCAAAGTGATTGGGAATTTTTTTTGAATACTTATATATAGTTTTAACTTAAATTTGGCCAAATTTTGACTTGGTATAACTTTTTCGTCTACTATTCCATTGACATGATTTTTGCACATACTAAAAACTTATTTTAAACATGTGATTCGATACAAAAAAAAAATTAATGTTGGGATCATAAATTTTCAAAGGTTGAAGCAAATGGATTGTTACATTTTAAACGCAAGTTCATCTCTTTAGTACAAGTTGATCAACTCACATTTTTTAACCCTTTTGAATCCAAAATTTGAAAGAAAATTCATTTGGGTCTAGTGTAAATTGGAAAGGGGAGAGAGCACTCAAGTAGGATTTCGATGATTTAGAGGATCACTTTGTTTATTAAATTGAAGATGAGAAGTTTGAGTTTTAATTGTGACGGCTTTGAACTTGGACTTTGATGATAATGGGTACAAATTATTTACAATATGCATTTGACATTAGAAAAATAAAATTTAGTTTTGTTGAGCAGATAATTTATAGTGTGTAAGATAAATTTCACAAACGGTGTTTGAGAGGTTTACCCTCAAATTTTTTGAAAAAGCAACAAAGATAAACTCACTGGACTAAATTCTCTACCTCCGGAAATATAAGAGTATTGGAATACTAAACCCACTCAGCTAATGCGAAATTGATCTTTGTTGACACCTAAATTTTGATTTTCTATTAAATTATTAATTTTCCACAAAAATGAGAATTAGCCTTGATTCTCACAAAAAAAAAATAGTTTTCATGCATAGCATATTTAATTTAAGCATACATTGCATTTGCATTATTTTGCATCGATGACGGGATTTGGGCCTGAATTGACACGCGGAGGACCGGAGCCCACGTTGCACAATTCGGCCATCATAAGGGAGCAAGCGTCGAAAATCACAAGGCCTTGGGGCCTAATTTTCTAGTCCACTAAATTTTTATTCCGGAAAAGACCTTTTAATTAAAGTTTATTAATTGAAATAAGGTCAAAGTTTAAGCCCGCATTATCAGGGTTTGATCTACGTGTTCTCTATATAAACACCTCTGGGTCAGACGGGGGGAGGCGATTGATAATTGAAACACACGGTCAAGCTCGAGAGAGAGGAAAGATAGGGGGGAAAAGAGTCTTCTTTTTCTTCTGTCTTTGGAGAACACACGAGATCTACGGCCATTGGTCCAGAAAAGAGGAAAAGAAGAAGGAAGTGCACTGATCATGATCAACTGGGAGTATCTTGGCTTCTTTCTTGATCAGTTGATGTATTTTCATGATTTTTGAGCCCCACTAGCGGACACGTTTTTATTTTCTCTTTTCCTCATCCTCACAGCTCCATCCAAAGTAAACAGTTGTAATAAACCAAGAGGGGGAGAGAGATCATCACAGATTCACAAGAGACACAAGGCATTTTGAAAGGGAGAGGGCTTTCACCGGGAACTCTCATCGGGTTCAATACTACGCGTACGAAGGTTTAATGTTGAGAGGTTTCCTTGGAATTGAGCACCATCCACGTCCGTGCGAGATCCTCTCCCGAGCAAACCGGTCCTCGATCTCCCCTTACGAGTCAAGGTAACGCTCCCATACTTTGAGGATTAATTCGAATAAGTTTGCTGGTTGCCTTGCCATTGTTTGCTCGCTATTTTGGCATTGTTAGCATGTTGTTTTCGTCCGAGTAAAATTATTCTCGCATGTTTCGATGCCATAATTGAGGTGAAGATCGAACCCTTTTTCTGGAAATTCAAAGAACAAATTTTTTTATCTAAACTGTCGGAACCCAAACAAATTTTTTTATCTAAACTGTCGGAACCCAATTTTTGTCAAGAAAATTGCGGATTTAGTCGATCTGACGTATCGCCGCTTAGGTCTGATTTGCTATCTCCGAAAAGCCTTTCTTTTTTCTTTAAAAAAAATTCGAGATGTGGATATTCTTGGAAAATTCGGAAAAGATGATGGTAGCGATCCTGCTATGAATATTGTTGATTGATATGTTGTCTCGATCTGATTTTCCATATTTCGAAAATTTCCTGAAGATTTAGGGAGATAAAGTTTCCTAATTTCATTAAATTCTAAGCAAATAAGTCAAGATAATAAAATCTTCAAGATATTCCTTGGTGGCCGAAATTTTCAAAGCGGAAGGAGAAAAAAATCTTATCCCGTGCATATCATCTCGCATATTTCATGTAGTGTAGGATAGCGTATCTTATTTCATGCATTGTCTGTTGCATATCCCGTATATTATAGTTTTGAGTATCCCCTCGCATATTCCATTTTTTCGAAATTATCTAGCATGTTTGTGAGACTTATTCCATGCATGGCTAAAAAAAGAAACTAAAAACAAAAAAACAAAAAAAATCTGCTCATTTGTCATCACATTTTCGGAATTTATATTCATGCATCATATAGTATGTCATTTATGCATCATATTAAAAACCGAAAACACCCAAAAAATAAATTCATCCAAAAAAAATCATTCGCATATCATGTAATTGCATGTCATGTTTTCCATGTCATTCATATTCGCCACGTCATTTTGCCATGTCATCTTGCTACGTCATCCATGCATAGTTGTCATGTCATCCTTTTATGTCATTGCATTTCATATGTCATGTAATTAGATTGCATTAGCATTGCATTTAATAAGAGAAAATCCAAAAAAAATCAAATCAAATCACATAAACCAATCAAGCATTTTTCATGAAATTGGTACCGAAAGGGCATTAATTTTTAATTAATATAACCAAGTCCCCGAACTTATTATCTCTGGTTCGTAGAAGTAAAATGGCCATCCCGCTGTTTTACTTAGGTTTCTAATCAACCTACCAAAAATGATTAGTGGGGGCTCCTTAACTAAAAAAATCATTTCAGTGAACCTAAGTTGCGAATTGGTAGGGCTTGAGAGAGCCCGTATTAGGTTAGTTAATTCATCTAATTAACCTAATAATTCATTAACCTAATTTTTAGGTCTCGACAATTTTGTTGAGAAAATCAATAGAAAAAGAAAATAACGAAGATGACCAATTTCAATTTGCGGAAAAATATTTAAATTGTTAAGAGTTGGTAGAGTATTTGGATTCTTAGACCAAATAAAAAGAAACGACAGTGTTATGTGATGAAGAGGAAGACGCAATAGTTAATAGTTATTAGACATAGCGAACACAATAATGATAAAAGGCTATAGAATATTTCTTCATAGGGGTGTCAAACCAACGCGTAACACATTGAGGCATGACTGTTACAAGTTGTACTTGGAAGAAAAAAAGTAAATTAAGGAAATATTTCTCCGAGACATCTCCAAGAGTCTGTCTTACAACCGACACATGGACGCCATGTTAGAATTTGAGTTATATGTCTCTCACTGCTCATTTCATTGATGCCGATTGGAATTTGCAAAAGAAAATATTAAATTTCTGTCAAATCTTGGGTCATTTTGCCAAGATTATAGGAAAATAGATTGAGAAATGCTTGATTGAGTGGGAGATTCAAAATGTATTTTCTATCACCGTGGACAACGCGAGTTCAAATGATTTAGGCATTCAACATTTAAGAAACAAACTTAACTATTGGAACTCTCTGGTGTTGAGAGGTGAGTTACTTCATGTGAGGTGCTGTGCTCATATACTGAGTTTGATTGTCAGAGATGGGTTGAAAGATGTGAATGATTCCATCATTAGAATACGTTCAGCTGTGCGTTATGTGTGGTCTTCTCGTGGGAGATTGAGACTGTTTAAGGATTGTATCGAGTCTGAGAATATTGACTCCAAGCATCTTGCATGTTTGGATGTAGAGACTCATTGGAACTCAACTTACATGATGTTGGAAGCTACTCTAAATTTTCAAACAGCTTTTGCCTCATTGGCATTACGAGATCACAAATTTGCTCAAGAGCTTTGCAAGACGAAAGGATTGCCTTGTGGTGATGATTGGAAATATGCCCGTAACTTTCCTCCTTTCCTGAAGTTGTTCTACGATACGACTTTAAAAGTTTCGGGTCCTTGTTATGTCACTAGTAATGATATGGGGAAGAATGTGTATGGGATCCATGGAATCATTGACAAGTATTATTAGAATGAGGACACGAGTTTACAGGAAATGTCTAAGAGAATGAATATCAAGTTCAATAAGTATTTTGTTAATTTGAACAACATCAATATTACCTTGTTCATTGCTTGCATACTTGACCCGCGACATAAGTGGGGTTATGTGAAGTGGATGATTAATGATGTGTATGAAAGTAATGACGCAAAAACTTTTCAAGATAGAGTATTCACATCTCTGACGTCATTGTAATGGTAGAGCAATATCGCACCGTTGTATGCCCCCAAAGCATCTCGAGGCAAAAGAGCACAAGGATGGTAAGCACGTCAAAATCTCCTGTGGTTGATGCTGATTTTAAGACTGCAAAATATCTTAGCCAAACCGGACAAGAATATTTGGAAGAAAAATATGAACTGTACTTGTATTTGGAGGAAATATGTGAACGTTATAGCGCTACCTTTAATATCTTAAGTTGGTGGAAAGGAAGTTCTTCGAGATATTCTATCCTTTCTTCCATTGCTTGAGATATATTGGCCGTGCCCATCTCGATTGTAGCATTTGCGGCCGCATTTAGCATAGGAGGTTGTGTGCTTGATGTGTTTCGTAGTTCTTTGACCCCCATCATGGTTGAAGCTCTTATACGTGCTCAAGATTGGCTACGAAGCCCGCCACTTTCTTGTTCAATTGAGGAAGAGTTGGAAGAACTCGAAAAGTTTGAGTCAGGTAAAAAATTATAGTTGTAAATTATTTTTTCTTTTTTACATTTCAATGGATATCTTAATTATCATTTTCATCATAAATTTAATGCATAGTTGCTAATTATGACCATTGAGCCAAACTTGACATCGATGTCTCTTGATGATTGAGGAGGTTGGTACATATAATTTTTAAAAACTGAGGTATACACTGTTGCAAAATTCTTGACAGAATTTGCCAATATGTTATGCTATTGTTTCAATTCTTTTAAACTGTCTCTTTTAGAGTGTGAGTCCTTTGTATTGTTTTGTGAAAAAGAAGTGTCTCACATCTCAACTATAGTTTGTTGGACAATAATTGAAGCCAAAATGTGAGCCCTTTGTATTGTTTTGTGAATTGTCGTGGTATTTCTGGAACATTTTATTTTGTATACTTTTCCCTTCATGCTCGGTAGTCTAATAAAATTTGTTTCTTCATTTTACTTTTAGTGTTGCCCTGCCGGGGAGATCTTCACATTTTGTATTACAAGTGTTGCAACCTAAAATTAAAAAATTCTAAGTTAATGGATTATCAAGTTAATTTTAATGACTAACCTTATACGGACTCTCCCAAGCCCTACCAAATCGCAACTTTATTTAATTAGGATGATTTAAGATTTGGAGTCGCTACTAACCATTTTTGGTAGGTTGATTAGAAACCTAAATAAAATAGCGGGAGAACTCTTTTATTCCTACGAACCAGAGATTAAAGATTCGGGGACTTGATTACATTAACTAATTAAAGCTAATACACTTTCGGTACTTAATTCCATGAGATCCTAAATTGACCACTCAGATTGAATCAATTCAAAGCTCAAGGAATGGAGTTCTTTTTGGATTGACGACATGGATGCAATGATATGAAAAATGACATGCAAACCATAAAAAAATGATGTAAGGATTCGAATAAAAAAAAAAGCCAACGCGAAACATGCGACAATTAAACTTTTCCTTTCAAATTATGTGTCATACAAGGATAAACATGGATGCGATAAAACCTAAGGATGTCCTAGATCGAGTCTAGCCTATGTCGAAATCCTCATCGGATGAAATTCCACTAATCAAAGAAAGTCGAAATTATTGCCGACGCCTTCGTTTTCCATGCTAGCAGCGTGACGCCATTCATGGGACGCTTGTTCTCTTTTCAGGATATCACCCTTTTTGGCTGGCGGGCTTTTCGGAATAGTCTTGATTGCGAGGCGCCTTTTCTTCACCTTGAGAAGGGCTTAAAAAAAATCTCCTTAGCCATGTCCATCTCAAATCTACTTGGTATTTTCCATGACCAAGCACCCTAAAACTCTCAGTCGGACTTGGAGAATTCATCCTTTTGACCTTAATTTCAATTACACTCGATCAATCGATTAAACATGCGGTGCGACACAACAAAGGGAATTATGAGGCACGCAAATGCAGTAATGATGCAAGAATGTGATTTTTGAAGATACGACATGAGATAAGAGCAGGAGATTTTTTTTTATCTTATCTTTTATTGTTTTTGGCAATGAGATATGCAGGAGATTGAATATATGTTATCCTAATCCACGTGAGATATGCAAAATGAGAAGATATGCATGGATATGATTTTTGGTTCTTTCCTTTTTAATTTTCGGCCAATATTAAAGATATCCTGAAGATTTCATTATCTTGATTTATATGCTTAAAGTTTTATGAGATGAGGTTTTATAAGAAACCTTATCTTCCTAAAAAAAATTCAATTAGATAAGGTTTCTAGGAAACCATACCTTACTAAAATCTTTTAGGAGTTTTGAGAATTTAGCAAATCGAATCAAAATAACACATCCATAAACAAGACAAGGAAAGACAATCGACGGGATCATGACCGTATCCCCTTTTGATTTTTTCGAAAAATTCGGCATTCCAAACTTGAGATCGACTTTCTGAAGATAGCGAATAGGACCTAAGCGGCGATAGGTCAGATCAACTAAATTCGAAATTTGTGACAAAAATTAGGTTTTGACATTTTAGATCCAAGAAAGTCGTATCTTGAATTTCTAGAGAAATTTTTTCTTTTCATAGACGAGTAAGCATCCCAAAATATGCATCAAAATGACTAAGAAAAACTTTTTTGCACGTCCACAAAAGTCCGCATTGTTAATGACCATAAACATGCGAAGGATAGATTTGATTCGAACAAAAAACAACATGAAAAAGTGTAGAGACGACAGCGGGACAGCAGCAAAGCAGCATGAAAATCATCCGGAAAACGTGTTTGAAGTAATCTAAAAGAATACTTGAGGTTACCTTAATCCATAGAGCGAAATTGGGGCGATTTAATGCGGAACTGAAGGGGGCTAGGGCTGCAACGGTAGCGGGAGCAGAGCCGGCGATGCATGGCCGCAGTGAGGAACAGCGACATAGCAGGGTTTGAACGTGGCGACGGGAAGCAGCGACGGGAGGCGGAGGTGTGGTGGCGACGAGCGGCAACAGCAACGATGGCTTGTGGGCAGAGGTAGCGGTCGAGCGATGGTGAGAGAGAGAGAGAGAGAGAGAGAGAGAGAGAGAGAGAGAGAGAGAGAGAGTGTGTGCGCGATGTATGCAGAATTTTTTTTTTGGCCCCCCCGAATATCCCGAATCAATGAGATATATGATGCTTATGGTGGCCGAGCTCCCTTAACCCTAGGCCAATGTGATGTATATATAGAGAATTGTCTGGCTTGATGAGCAAGGACTGAATATTTCTTGAATATCTGAATATTTTCTGTAGATTTTTCTTCTCCTCCAAGCAAAAATTCGGCCAAGAGGATATCCCCGTGGGTTGGCCGAATTTTCTGATTTTCTTGGGCCATCTTGCGCGATTCCGGGCTCAAATTAGGCTTTAATTAATTAAATGATCAATTGATTAAAAGCCTTTTATCTTAAGGACAATAAAATGGACTGAACTAAATTTGGATGGAGCCCAAACCCATAAAAATTCGGTTACTCCCTTTGGCCGAAAATTCCAAATCGATTTTGGTTTAGCTGCCTCTCAATCGACTCGCCTTTGACCCTAATGCACACGACAGAAAATAAACATACAATGCTTGTGAATTTATTTTTTGCGAGAATTACGAATAACTTTCATTTTGTGCTTAAATGATTTTTCTAAAAATTAAAATTTAGGTATCAACAACAGGTCTGCTAATAATCTCCCTATTCTTGGTGGAAGTGCTCAATGATTTTTTTCTCTTTTTGCAGGTGATATGTTTTGTGGTGCTGGACCAATAGCCATTTCTGCAGCAAAGATAGTCAAACAAGTCTATGCCAATGAGTTGAATCTTGATGCAATTGAATATCTGGAAAGGAACATTGTACTCAACAAACTTGACAGAAAAATGCAGGTATTAAGTCAATGACAAATAGTAGAGCTGTTGAAAAGTCTGAAAACAAATTTTACTAAACAAATTCAAGCGGAAAAAGTCTGTAGGCCTAAACTCAGATAGGAAACCAGTTTTAATAATCTCGTTTGTCAGTTTACCCTGGTATCTTTTGAGATCTAACTTTGTTTTGTGAGTTTAAATAGAGGTGTTCGATTACTTGACATGTCGAGCTTATCAACATGATTTCTCTAAAAAACTTGGGTTTATTTGCTTGTAGATGGTGATCGGCAGATCTTAACAGCATTACCCACGAAGAGACTCAACGTAAGTTTCCCTTTTACGTTGTGTTCTGCTTAAGCTCGTAACTAAGGCCAGAATATGGTCGTGCAGCTTGGATTTGGATGTGATGTCCCGTTCTTGACATCTCTATGTTTCTGAATAATGAATGTAGAAAGTTTATTAAATCACTGTTATTTACTTTGAGATTTCGTTCTCTTGATGGACTTCTGTGTCGTCCCACTTACTTGTATAGGATGTGACAATGTTAAATATAGGACTATCATGTCTCGAGATTTCATTTAAAATCGATGTTGATTAGTGGTTATAATTCAAGAAAGTTCTTGCTTTGTCTGTCTTATTTCCTTGTAAATGTACTTTAGAACTTTGTGCAAGTGCGTAAAAAATTACGATCTCTAATCCAATTTGAGGCGACGAGCAAAGAGGGGTGTTTTTCTTGGCGAGCAATTTGAAACGGAGATCATTCATTGCGTTAATTACGATAAGTCATTCATTGCGTTAATTACGTTAATTACGATAAGTGGACGTGCAATTGGCACATGCTTTTCTTTGGAATGATGAGCTCAAAATCTGTTGTTGAAGATATTTTTTTAACATTATGGGAATCTTGATTCTAATTTTTTTAAAGGAAAAAAAAAACATATGAGGACGACCCGGCCCAACCCGAAGACTTGGATCATATGTAATTCAAGCTCGGGCTGGGTCGAGCTGGGTACTGTATACTTTTGGGCCGGCTTGAGCTGGGCTGGGCCAAGACCCGGCCCGTTGACACCCCTAAATTCTTCATTTACACGGTGTCATTTGGGTATTCGTTCATTCCATCAAACCAAAGCTTCGATATTTTCATTGCCGTTAAAAGTGTGATTGAGTAATAAAAGTCTTGTACGATAGAATTGCGTCTTAAAACTTGAGACCGTTGCGCAATCAAGTGCCTCGTTTCATGTTCGCCTAGCTATGTCATGCGAAGGAAAGATCCGAGGGGCCATTTTTCATTATTCTCTCTCCTGCGGGACTGCGAGACACTAATTTCTTAAACAACATGGAAGCCAAATATTTTAGAGCATTCTGCCTTGAAAAATGGTGGTTCCCTTGCAATTTTAGATTGCCGCTTCTGGACAAACGATTCAAGAGATCTAACGATCTCAGATATTAAGCGCCGCATTGCCTTAACAAATAGTTCCAGAGATAAGTTATGACTTGTCTAGCGTTTGAGATCTTTCGACACGATCGAACATCACGTATCTTGTGGGGCTCTTTCATTCCGCACGGGGAGTTTGTATATGGATATCAAATTCCATCATAAACGCCAGAGGAGGAAGTGAACAGCAATGGGAATTTCTTAAAGTAAAAATTCACTTAAAAGATAGTAAGACCTCATATTAGCGATCCTCGACCTCAAATCTGACGTTGCCCCAAGTCACAACCTCCCCTGCCAAGTTGCGAGGGGGAGGGACGACGTGGGAGCTCGGACGGTGGCGGCGACAGCTCGCTGCCATTATTACAGATGGTATAACTTCAACAACTAAATCACTTTTATTCATGCTTTTGCCCTAGTTTATTCGACTTTCCGCTGGCTCCGTATAACCTATTTCAAAGCTTTCCAAAGCACGACTCCACCCAGGAAACGCTCGGGACCAGATCACTTGCAAGTAGCCACCAACACTTTCCTTGGCGGGAGCGATGGCCTACGTCCATGAAGCAAGGCCATGTTGTCGAAGAAGAGGACGTCGCCCTTCTCCCACTTGAATTGGATGCTCTCCTCGTCGAGGATCTCGCCGCACCGCTTCACCACGTGGTCGGGGATCTCAGTCCCGTCGGCCATCGTGGCCGAGCTGATCTCCTTCCCGTGCATCCCCACCACCGTGTTGTACCACATCCTCCTTTCTTTCCTTCCCTCGAACACCCTCGTGAGGGGTCGTGGGCAGATTATCGTCTTCAGTCCACCGTCGGGCAGCCATTCCACGTCCATTCCCATGGCCTTAACCCTTCAGAAGATTATTCACAGTGGAATGAAATTGCAATTTCCCTCGCTAAGCTTTTGTACAAAGCAAGATCAAAATCAGATAAATGCTGGCGTTTTCGGGGTGCTGCATTAGTCAATTTATCTGTAGATCGTATGAAAATCCAAACTATGCTAACGGTGGTCCTAATAAGAGCCTCAAATATTACATATCGCAAGCCAAACTCATATTTGCGACAAGGGTTCGTATAAAGGACACAATTTGTGTGAAATTTTGATTTATACGGGCTTTGAATACATACGAAAAATTGTTATGAAGTTCATTTTACGCAGATTATGTATAGATTATCAAACTCCTCTACCAAAACGATGTTAATTTCTTCCTGCTTCAATTTCGTACCCACTACTGAGCTATAGTCTGCCAAAATTAATCCTTGTCGTGATGATGAAAAGAATACGACAATAATCACGAACCGTATATACGAGCATACCTTCTCTCAGCTTCGGCTGGGTCGGGGGTGCCAAAAGCATCCTGCCAGCCACGGCCCCTCATGGAGGAAGTGTTATTGCTGCTCGGGGCGGTGAAGGTGTACATCAGTCCCTTCTTCTCCATTTCCTCCACCTCCTCCGGGAACTCCTCCAGCATCTGCTCCGTCACCCGGAAGCTCGGCACGAACGGTGTCTCCCCGCCCTCCGGTGGCGGCACCTCGCAGAACAGTATCACCTTCTTGGGGTTTTCCTTGAACTGTTGCATCCACAGTAGTTGGTGTTCGTGTTATAATCAGATCCAATTTAGTTCGGTCACCACTCAACAGGAGAGTGACTCGATTGAAAACAACTTCTGCCAACTTGGTAAGCTGAAGTCTACTCTCTACAGAGAACTAGTCAATCTCAATTAAGAAATTATGAACTTGAATTATAACGCACGATTTACTGCACGTAGCTCTTAATTAGTGTTTGATTGAACTGATTATATATCTAATTTTTTTCTCTGACGAACATGTGAGAAGCGGACAAGGAGAAAGTAGACGAGAAAAAGCACATACTTTTATCAATCATTGTGTATGCAACTGCTTATTGAAGAGTAACTCTTCATTTGAATTCGTTGAGGTGATGGAATGAATAAACATGTAAGAAATGTTAAACTCGGACACTCCCATTTGAATCCTGATGCATTCCATTAACTCCGTTAGATTACTCAACCGCGATAAGAACCCGAATCGAACGGTCCTCAGATTTCTTCTAAGATATAAACCAGATCAACTAGAGTCAGCGATGCAGCGAATCCAACTTTCGTGACGTGACAACTCAATCTAACTCGATATTGGATATATATCTTGAAACTTCAAGATTAAAAAAGTTCGCCACTACGTGTAAAAGCCGGTACATGTAAAAGAAAGGCCAAAAAATGTATGAACTGATAAACTCAAAAGTGATAATCACGTTAATGGAGCAGGCGATGAAAGATGCTGTTTTTAACTCAGTTACTCACCAGAACCATCTCGTGGTGGTAGTATATGAACTCCGACAGCGGGCCCTCATTCGCGGTCCAAATCCGCTTGTAGATGTGAGTCCTAGGCGCAGGCCCGATGTAGCGGATGTCCTCCCACCCGCAAGCCTCGACAATGTCGTTGAAGTCCTCGGCGTTCTTGACGTCGAAACCGCGGAGCAGAACCGCGCTGTTCTTGATGATCATCTGGTCGAACCACTCCCGGTTCTTATTCAGGGTGGCGACGAGCGACCCGACGTCGCCTCTGGCGGGCTCCTGTGGGAGCAGGACGAGGGGCATGACCTCGCCGTCGACCACCTTCTGGCCTTGGCACTCTCCGATCTTGAAGTACTTGCCGGTGGAGGCTTCCATCGTGATAACAAATTTGGTAAATTATTGCACTCAAAATCTCTCTCTCGATCTCGAGTGCTGAATTCCTTTTCTGGGTTGTGTTTTTTTCACGTAGTTTGATGCTGGGTTGGGGACGTATTTATGTAGGGGAGCTTCTGGTTATAGTTTTTCGGAGTAATTAAAGTACATATTTTAAGTCATCATAGGAGGCATCGTTTATGATGATCGTGACAATCTGAAATCTAGAATAATTTTTTTTTTTGGGGGTCGAAATGGAATCTAGAGAATTAATGGCACGACATGTCGAAGATTCTTCGGGGTGTCGTCTTGCGAGAGAGCTGTAGTTGTTTGGGGTCTAGTCGTCCGACCGGGTTTTATCCCAAACCGAGTCCCAGCTAACAAGCCAAATGTTCGCGTCTTTGAGAGTCGTCTCGCCTCCACTCAGTTTCTTATTAATAACGCCTAACTTTGAGATTGTTACAAGCGCCACCGGGGAATCATTCAAGTGTGACTAATAGAAAAAAAAATTGAGAAAATTGTCACCTATTTCGAATGGCGACTATTTTAAATTTTCCAGAACACGTCAATTAATATTCTAACAAGTGCTCAAGAGGCGTTTTTCAACATTTGCCTTCTTCTTATTAAGTTGCGCTAGCTGAGAAATAGTCATCACTAATAACATTTATCAAGCGCAGTTAACGAGATTATATACTAACGACACCTATTACGAGAAATATCAATGTCTTGAAAAGTCTAATATTTATTTGGTTCCGAAGGGGCAATTATTAACTAAATCAATATGACGATATCCATTCTACGCCATGGAAATAAAATTTTCCCTAATACAAAATTAGCTATGTGGATGATGTTAGCTATTGTGAACAACACGAGGCTTCACGTTTGGGGGTTTTGCAGCATTTAATTTCCTTCTCTTGTCAAATACTTGAGGAGTCTAATGCTAGTATAGATTATATTCGACTGATTTGTGAGTGGTTAGGTCTCTTTATATATACTACAAATAAATCAGGCTAGATATCAATTCAAACATAATAGGCTATGGTTATCGCATTTAGGAGCTTGAAATTACGAGACGAAAGAAACAGATATAGGAATCATGCAGGTGTCCGACTTCTATGCCAACGGCAATTAGGGTCCATGCTTGCGAAGAGTCCCACTTTGATTCTATGGTCATGAAAAGAAACGGTATATCCTTCTTCATTCCTCGCCAGTGGCAACAATTTATGAGATAAGCTTTGGCAGATAGCGTTCAGAGCACCCGTTTGTGCTTATGAGCCTGCGAGATCAAGAAACGTACTGTTCAAGGAGGAGTATTTTCGCACAGGACACAGCTCTTGTGAGCCGACGAAGCTGTTTCTTTGAGCTACCGAAAGAATTTTAGCACCAAGCCGAAAGGCTGGTGAGTATGATACTCGTGCAGGACCTAGGATTCTCCAAACGAGGATTGAATCAAAGCCGCATAGTAATAATCATAGAGACGGACAAGTTACGTCCATCCAACCTTAGTCCAGTTAAATGGACATTTTGATAAAACCAAAACGAGAAAACGTTTTAATGTTGTCGGCAGCGCACCTAAAGACAAACTTTGGAGCTTTTTACAACCAATTTCTCGAGTGGTGATTGGTCGGCTTCGCCGTGAGAACTCAGAACGGGAAGGTCCCACGTTCCGAGGGAATGCGCGCCGTTCCAAATGGAACGAGCCACGAGTACCCTCTTCCTTGTTGGAGAAAGGTTTCAAAAAATTCGTTCAGGAATAGGTTTATAGTTGTCCTCAGGAACGAGGTGGATTGTTCTTTGATGACGTAGAAAAGCATTTGATACCGCCTTAAATGGCTAAAGCTTGGTTCCGAGATGTGGGAGATGTTGGATTGTTTGCCCTTAAACAACTATGAAGTAGTTACGTGTTGGGGATTTTGGTTGTGCTTTAAGTCTTATTATGGTAAAGACGTATCTATTCATTTGTTCAATTATTTATATATTTGATTAATTTCATAAGATTAGTTGTGACTGGACCAATTCTTGAGACGATAAGAATATGTTTGACAGGTTCATAGTTCCACTGAATCTTTAAACTGTTCACGATCGGTAGTGATGAGATTTATCGCACACCGAATCAGAACGATCACACAAAGAATCAAGAAAAATAGATGGCGCAGAGTTTACCCAGGTTCACCCCAGAATATGGCTACGTCCTGCAAAGAGATCTCACTATGATGTTTAGGTTTACAGCCACAACTCGTTACAATGATCAGCAAAAAACGAGCAAAATATATACGCCTCAAACGGCCCCAAAACATAAACCTATGTGAAACCTCTATTAAGCCCACAACATACGGGTTAACTTAAATAAAAGTCTAAACCCGTTGAGGTTTCGGGGGCGCTACCCCCGAACCCCCGCCCTCTCACCGGCGAGCGGGGTAGCCGTCCGCTAACAGGGCAGCGGAAGCCCCGTCCGCTGACCGAGCAGCGGGACACCCATGTCGGGGGCAGCCCTGCATCCCGCATGCATGGGTCACATGTCGTTAAATAACACTTTGATTTTTCTAAGCTCATGTGGGCGTACCCGGTGTGAGAAACAAGAATCCCCGAAGTATTCGCCAACTACAACAGGTGGATCATTAAATGAAGCCTTGTGTCGGCCCTTGTCGCCTTTCATAACAAGCCCTTGAACCTCCTTTGTGCCGCCTTCGTCCCTTATCTGCATGTAGATCTTTTGACCACTGGGATGGACTTTTGGTTTTGGGGTTATTAGCTTTACTATTAAGTATTGAATAATGGCAAATCACAAGTCATTCGGTATTATGATGCTCGAGTTAGAACACAGGTACTTGTACTAGATAAGTTCACTTAACGCAACACTGCATAAAATGATTAACAACATGGAAGTTTTTTAGTGTGGTCAACGTTTAATCATTCATGCTTAGGTCTTGTGTAAATAATCACTAGACTGAGGCACATTGTTGACTTGTGTATTAGATGGCTATAGTTCACATGTACGCATATTGGCAGTTCGTTGATCTGTCTTTGTACTTGATGGTTTTAGTTCATTCATATACGAAGTTACACGTGTGTGTACAAAATGGAATCTATCTCCTTATTACATGCAAGGTAGAATAGTAATGTCCAGGGCGATCTAATTATGGTATTGCATTGAAATTCTCGGCAAGGGTTATAACTGAGAATGAAATATTTATGTCTCGTGTAAAAAGGCAAGTCGATTAGAATTGTGTATATGATCGAGTTGGTGACTTGACATATATTTCATTATCTTTGTTCGATCGGGACATAATAAGATAGAGTGATTGAATTACATTGTAGCCATAGCGGACATGTTCATTATATTCTTAAAGCATTTATATTGTCTGAGTAGCCATAACATATTGCTAAATGCCAATCACAATTTGTAGGACCTAAAAGTTGATTGGGACAATCAATTCTCTTGAGAATAGTAATGTGTTAGTGCAAGTCTCACTACCAGCTCAGTGATGAGCCTAGGGACGTCACACACCTTAACAAATACAAGATGACGTTGAACAGGAAAGACAAATTGCAATCATGGCTATCGAATTAAGTCGAGTTGAAATTAAATTAAATGGAGATCTATTTTTGGTCATGCGCAGGGGTGCATATAATGCACACGCACGCTCGAGGCGGAATAGTGCCAAAAAAGTCCTAAACCTATTACATTAGTGCCAATTCAATCCTAAACCTTTTTTTGTGCCAATTCAGTCTTAAATCTATAGCATTGGTGCCAATTTAGTGTTAAATATTGGTGTCAATTCAGTCATAAACCTTTTGCATTAGTGCCAATTTAGTTATAAATATTTTGCATTTATGCCAATTGAGTCAATTCGATCAATTTCGATCGAAAATCATTACCACAAACATCAATTGTCCTAAGTGGCATGGTTTACCCTAAAGTGGAAATTTTTTAATATTTTTTAAAAAAAATGCTTAAAATAATTTAAAATTATAGAATAATACTAAAAAATATCTAAGCCAGCATTTGTCATGCCACGTAGGACAATCGATGTCCACGTCAGCCATTTTCGATCAAAATTAGTTGGATTAATTCAATTAGCATAAATACAAAAAACTTAGGATTGAATTGGCACCAATGTAAAAGTTTTAGGAATGAATTAACATCAATAAAAGATTTAGGACTTAATTGGCACCGATGCAAAAGGTTTAGGATTTAATTAGCACCAAAAAAGGATTATAAATAAATTGGCACTCGTACAATAGGTTTAAGACTTTTTTGACACTTCTCCCCACTCGAGGTGGACTTATATATGCTATGTCCAAAATGCACACATGCAAGTGATGTACCTTTTTGTTTATGTTGTAATAATAATAATAATAATAATAATAATAATAATAAGAAACAAGAAAGAAAATAAGTGCGCACGCAGGGTCAGCAATAGCTGTTGTGCATGTGCACGCGCCCGATCAGCGCGGTTGCTGATAAGGGTGTGCACCCGGATCAACCCACCCGAAAAACAGGGTCGGGAACTGGTTCCCGCTCAAACTGGTCTCGGTACCGGTTCTAAATTTTGAGAACCGATTTAAACCGGTTCGTTTTTCGGTTCTAGGTGTAGGTCCACCCGGGCTGATTTTTAGTTGCTATTAAAAAAAAAAAAAAAACCTAGGTCTTGACTCCCTAGTGTGCCGCTGCTCTTGTTGCTCATGCTCATTGCTTACGGCCCTCGGCTCCTCATCTCCTCTCATTTAATTTTTATTTGTTGGATTGTTCCTTTCGGTGGATTGTAAATTTTATTACTCATTTTGTCGATACTAATATGATTTTGATGAAAAAAAAGGAAAACAGGTTTTCGGGTAAACCCTGGAATCGGACTGAAAAATAGGGTCGGTTCCAAAACAGGTTCCAAGACAAACAAGGTCGGTTCTTGGTTCCAAAAAATGGGAATCGGTTATAACAGGGTCGGTTTCAAGGTCTAGGCCAAGAACCGGCCTACCCGACCTATGCTCACCCCTAGTTGCTGATGTTGCGCGCTGCACAACGTGCACGATCAGCAACCCCCGCTGATCGTGCGTGTTGTGATCACATATCGGCAACAGTTGCTGATTAGTGCATAGTGCAAGGTTCTCTTCCAAGTGTGCCCAACGTGTGCTTGAGAGAACATGAAATTTCCCTCTTTTGCGGATGCCACAACCGAAAAATCAAGAGTGCAAAGAATTGTCTCCATGAGATTGCTAAAACAATTAAAGTGATGACTATCCACGAGTTCGTTCTTCCGTGCAATTGATGGTTTGTCTGAACTAGAAGTCCGACACTTGTGGTGCTCGAACTGAACGTTACGAGAGGTATTCCGTTTAACCCTCTTTGCTTAGATGATTTTTTTTTATTAAAACACATGAATTACATACACCGCTGGAGAGTTTCCGTTGTGTTTATGATTTATTTTGCCTGTACATGTTAAGTGTAATTCAACAGGAAATGTAAGAACTCTCAAGAAGTTTAGCTTATTGATAACATTGTGAACGCGGTACCTCGCCTACTATGTAATCTCGTATTTGGCTATGTTAACACGTTCGGCCTATTGAAATAATTCGCCTTTGTCCCGTGGTAGTACCGTGATCGTGTGGCCGGAACTTTTTTCATTTGGAAGGAAAAAAAAAAAAAAAAAGGGTCCCTGTTAATATTGTGGAATGACCAATCAAAGTTTAAACTTGTAAAAAGTATTTTTCCAATGAGGAATGAAGGATAAAGTGACATTTTTAGGAATGTCACCTCATAATATAAGGGCACGCAGGTTAAAACTTATGGAAATGAACTTATGCTTCAGAAGTGCCTTTAGAGTATAAATTTCTTCAATAATACAACTTCTGAAGCAAAAATATGTTGGGTTACGCAACATTACATTTCTACTTCTAAAGCAAATTTATACTTCTAAAGTTATTTTTGAGCCAATTCCAGAAATTAAAAAAAGTTATTTCTCTTTCAGAAGTAGAAATCTCTCAAGATCAATATCTCTCTTATTTCGGTCTCTTTTCATTTTCAGTGCTTCTCTCTCTCAATCACGCCTTTGCCATCGCCGCCAACTGCTGGCCCCCCGCCGCCGTCCCTCACCGCCAACCACCGCCGACAGCCCGCCATAGCGCTCCCGCCCCCCAACCAACCGCGAACCACCGCTGCTGACCATCGCCTCCGCCGTCACCAAACAAATTTTTATTTCAAAAGTAAAAATTTTATCATGTTATCAAATGCTTGTCTTTAATCAGAAATCAAATTCTAGAGTAAAAGCAGAAAAAATCAACTTCTGTTCAGAAGCATAAGTTGATTTCTAAAGCAAAAGTATCACCATGCGCACCATAACTGTCATTAACTAGAAATTATTGTGTGAAATTGCTGCAAAATAGTGGGATTAATTGCTTTAAAACGTATGAAAGCGAATAGCATCTATCTTTACAATTTGAATCTATTGAATTTGTCTTAGAGTGAGGGGAGCTCTTGAAGAATGATTTTTTTTTTCTTTAGCAGAAATGAAAATTTTCTTTCATATGAAAGATAGGTTCATAATTAACTTCAAGACAAAGATGCATACCCCGCAAAGCAAGTAAAACAAGTAAATATTGAAAAGTGAATCAACTTTGTACAACTTGTTGATATTCGCTCATTCCACAAATGTGGATATGTCATAACATCGATCAAAGCACAAATAGCGAGCGATCACCGAATTCCGCATCGTCATCAGTGATGAGCACACGTCGAGAAATCCCTCTCCAGTAACTGCAAGCTTTGCCAGAAGGCGGTGCACACCTAAGTTTGGCATCCTCAGCACCATAACATACCAATAGGTTGAAAGTACACAAAAAATGCCTTGTAAATCCCATATTTACATCTAAATCTGGATAGAATAGCGTACAAAATCTAGGTATAGCTCTAAATCGAGAGAGAAGAACTACAATATAGATACCAATTGATTACAGAAACACTTTCAAATAAGATGACTACTAAAAAAATAGCAAAGAAATTTCGAAAACTTGTGGAGAGCGCTCAAGTATTTAGAGCAAACACCCGAAATCTGAGCGAGCGTGCAGATACGGAGAGTGCAAATTCTTTTGAGGCACTCGCGCTTCGATCTTCAAGGAGCACTTCGTGAAGGATGTCGACTGCATCGTCCACGAAATCAATGAAGAAGGGGTGGGGGTTGGGGTCGGCGCTTTAGAGAATACAGAAAAGTTGGACGGTTCCGCCATTTAGCTACTACTACTATAAATTGATCTTACCTTAATTTATAACCAGTTCCACAACTCTCGTATTAACGCATCACTAATTAAGTCATTTATTTACAAGGCCATGAAAATTAAAAAAGGGCACTACCTTAATTAAGAATAAGACCGTAGGGCCGGTAGGGTATATAGTATAATAATAGGCTCGTGTCTTTCGCATGCAGTCCCTCTCGCAAAGTGGACGTGACTTCCATTATTGTTGTTGTCCCATGGACTTAACACTAAGCAATCTCACCTAACCCTTCCATGGCAAATCTCCAAATGGTATCTCCCCTTTCTTCTTCTCCGGTTGATACAGAATAGCACCTTCTTTGCCGCATTTGGTCTTGACATTTGTCGAATGACCCAATTCAAGAAGCCACGACGAGCGGCCGCTTGACAACCGGCGCGACTACTTATACCACAACAGCAATCGTATAATTAACATGGCCACAGGTGACCGATCCGTGTCGATGGATCTATGCTGTTCAGTTGACATTTTCCTCATGCTAATTAATGATTCGAGGAAAAATTGTCAAAAAAAAAGTCATAAACCTTACATACTTTTACCAATTCAGTCCTAAACCTTTTAAATTTGTTGATTCAACCCCGAACCTTTTTCACTTTGTGCCGATTCAGACCTATTAACCGGAAAATGCTAACGTGGACGCCGGCGCTGACGTAGACATTTTTTTAAAAAATCTTATTTGAAAAACTCAATTTTTTTGTTTTTTTTTTAATATTTTTTCCTTTGCTAGTTCAAGGCCGATGACCCCTGCCGGATTAGGGCCTGCAGGGATCCCTGGCCACTAGGCAAGGACTGGCGAGCATCGCCAGCCCTTGGACGAAGCTGGCGGGTGCTGATGACCCCTGTGGATCCCTAGGCGAGGGTCGCGAATCTCTTGCGGTCGAAGATGAGGGGTTGCAGCCTTGCCTTTGCGAGCCATGGCGAGGGCGTCACGGCCCTCACTCGCGCTCGCCGTGGCCAGATCTGGCCTTGGCGACCCCTGCCGACTCAGATCTGGCCACGGCGAGGGCTGCGAATCCCTCACCTTCAGCCGCAAGGGATTCGTAGCCCTTGCCCAAGGACCCGCGAGGGTCGCCGGCCCCCATTGGCTCTCGCCCAAGGGCCGGCGATGCCCACAGGTCCTTCCCTAGGGGCTGAGGACCCCTGCTAGCCCTAATATGGCGGGGGTCGCTAACCTTGAAGCCAGCGGAGGGAAAAAGAACAATTTTTTTTTTCAAATTAAAATTTTAAAGAATTATCCACGTTAACGCCGGCGGTGCCACGTAGAACGGTTGACATTTACGTCAGCGATTTTCAGCTAATAAGACTGAATCAATATAAAGTGAAAATGTTTAGGACCGAATCGGTAAATTTAAAAGGTTTAGGACTGAATTGGCAAAAGTATGAAAGGTTTATGACTTTTCTGACAATTTTGCCAATGATTCAAAAATCTGCTTATTATGTTTGTGTCCATGTGTGCCGCTAGTGGGATCTTAGTATAAGTCGTTGTATATGTCTCCGAAAATGATATTAACAAGGATAATCAATTGATTGGGCCCTCATCAGTTGGTCACCTAAATCGACTTTGAACGCCGGTCCCTAGAAGCATGCTACTAGGCTCAGAGACATTTAATTTTAATATGAATCAAAACACACAAATCAACTCCCATTAGGAAATTCTTGTGGCCAAGAAGCGTCATGTTCGACGTCACTCGATGGCAACCCAAGTGAAATTTGGACATGAACTTTTCTTCTTCTTCTTTTTGTATTTTAGTAAAGCGTAATTATATAAGCCCGCGTTTTATTGATTTTACACATGCGAATTTCCAAAATGTTGCCGCTTCTATATCAGATAGATAGGTAAAAGTGCATATAATACCCACGTAAGTCCTGGTACCATAACGAAATCCAGAATGCGTTCGGTGATTTTTCTTCATATAATTAGGGTTTATGTTTAGTTTGTCGCACGAGAGTCGGCAAGACCATGCACGCTGTGGAATTAGGGGTGATTACATAAATGGTCCATGACCTTTGGCAGAATGTGCAATCTGGTCCCTGAACTTTTAATTTGTTCAATTTAGTCCATAAACTTTAAGTGCATGTTCAATCTAGTCCTTGAATTATAGGAAAATGTTCAATATAGTCATTTTGTTAATTTAAGATCAGGGATAACATTAAACATTTTCATATAGTCCATGGACTAAATTGAACATTTACTAAAAGTTCAGGGACTGAATTGAATAAATCAAAAGTTTAGGGATCAAATTGCACATTCTGCCAAAGATCAAGGACTAAATTGAACAAATTAAAAGTCCATGGACCAAGATTGCATATTCTGCCAAAGTTTATGGACTATTTGTGTCATTTTGTCGTGGAATTATCATGGCGAGCCATGGGTCACGTGAGATGGGGACATTGGACCCTGCCAGCCAAAGTCAACGTCATCAACGGAGATGGCGCCACCGGCACCGGGGTCTCGACGACCCTTAAAGCCGCCGCTTTCATGGAAGTTCACTCGGACCAGGGAGTTGCAACAATTCATGGGCCGAGCAGAGGCAATGAGCCCAGAGACTTTGGACGAGCTGAAAACAGATCGAGGGTTTCGATTCTTCAGTTAGGAAGGCCCTCGCCGCACCCACGTTCGTTTGGAAAGGGAGAAACTCCGCGACGTCCAAAGTCGATTTTGTTTACACAAAAATATAAATCGACTTTTAGTCATTATTGGTAAGTGAGAGAATTAGTCCATGAGATGGAAGTTTGGTCATTTTATGGACAGAGAAGCACCGATGATGACTCGAAAGGAATCCGACAGCTCGCCAGCAAAGACGGAGCATGTATACTCTTTATAAAGCCCCATTTAATCAACCACAAAACTCAACGTTGGTTAATTTTTTATTGTTACTTTTTTCACAACTTATATTCCGTTACTTTATTTGTAATTTCAGATATCTTCGTCGTCGAAGCATGGCTGTTTATTGCGATTCATTGAGATATCAGTTCGGAATCGCCACAGAACTTATCTCTTCTTAATAAAAGCTCGAATAACCAACTTCGGAGAAAATGGGAACACGCCACGATGCCAATACGCCGTGATAACAGACTACGACGCTCATCGCGACTGGAACGGAGGCGACGCAAAGAGTCGGAAGTGAATGGATTAGGATTGGTGGTTGACTTGAGATGATATTTGGGCGTCGGGCTGCGTAGCATTATCTTAGGAATGCAGTTGTCTTGCAGCCTCCATGAAATGTAGGCCACTGAAGAAGAGAAGGGATAGAATGACATTGACTCGGCGCTGGGGGCCAGTGGGCCCGACCCTCATTCATGGCCCGAAATGGACTTTCATCCCCACCTCGACCCGGATGGGGGGGAGAAAGGATCCTAGTTAGTTCGACTGGGTCGTCGCGACACCCAAATTCCTGATACTTCACTGTCCGAAACCCGAATCCGCCTGCCCCTATGTCTGGTCCGATGTTAATGACTGATTGTCTAGACTAACTGGGATGAGGAGGAGAAGGCGATGTACAGAATTAGTCATCATTCATATAGATGTGCGGGTGCGGCCGAGTTACTGTGTTTTTCTTGAAATTCCTGCTTTCTCAAAGTCTCTCGATATATAAGATGAGCCGATTGGGTAGGAATTCAAATTGGACAAGAGCCGCGTTCCAAGAAGTTAAACACATGGCGTCCCAATTCTGTGAACCCGGTGCTCGGTGCAAGTTTGTGAGTGACATAGTTTAGGATTTCTATTGATTTTTTTTTTCCAAAAAAGAAAAATGCAAATCAAAAAATCAAAACATCGGTATAGAAGATTGAATGTAGTTCTCCTTCTCCAGAGTAAGCATCCGACGTGAGAAGATCAGACGAATTTATCCTTGCAAACTTTGATTTCTTGAATACGCACCAGAAAAGAAATAATAATAATAATAATAATAATAATAATAAAACAACAGCTTTGCTCATGATCATTCCTATTCCTATTCCTATTGTCGACTTGACATTCACAAGATTCCAAAAGAGAGTTGCCCGTGCCCATTGCCTACCCATTTCATCGCAGATAAACCCAAAAAGCCAACCGAGACAATGCTTCACCGAGAAGCCAAAAAGTTTTGGCTTGCATTGCTTGCGTTTGGCAACATTTGCTTTAAGCCCCGTTTAGCTTTTTTGATCTTTTGCCCCTCCACCACTCCTCCTTTCATCTTCTAAAACTGCTCGAGCCCGAGTTGGTTTTGTATTCATTAACGCTACAGCCAAGTTAGCCAACTCTCAAAGCAGAGCCGCTCTGTCGAACCCCATCTTTTTTCTTTTTCTTTTTCTTTTTCTTTTTTTTTATCGTGTCTGTCCGATCTTTGCTCTGACCCGGATTCCTGTGGGTCACCCTCAGCTGCATTCCACGGCTTGAGTTGATCCATTTGTTCATCACGCGATCGATTCTGCAGAGAATGCTGATTCTTCGATAACTTCGAGGAACCTGTCGTAAAATCACGAGCCATAACTCCCTCTTTAACAGCCAGATAGAAACGGTCCTTCGGACAAGGAATATTGTTAGGCTAGGCAGGATGTGTCGGGCATTTTTTTGTTTCTTGGTTTTTTGGGTGGCAGGGACAAGGGAAAATGAAAACTAACGGCTTCCGCGGTCGTTCTCATTCCTACTTTTTGGCTTATCTTGAAGTCTGAAGATGTGAAGCAATTGGTCACATGCTCGACACTCCCCATTTTCCTCTTCTTTTTGACGATTTATTGAAGAAAATCAAGAAAGAAATGGAGAAAAACTGGCCACTAGTTATTGGTGGTTGCTGTACCTCTTAGCGGGAAAGCTGTGTTGGAATTCTACTTACCAGAAAATTCGTCTCCTTTCAATTTCAGGCAACGAAAGTCTGTCTCATGAAAACCCGATAAGACGATAACGTTCCTTGCGTTAATACTTGGATACACGCCCTTTGTTCCTTCTCGCTGCTTCAACTCTGCAAATTTTTTAGACTGCTCTGTGTCTATCGTTTCTGAGTTTCTCAGTTGCTCTGTTGGTTTCTTTTCCTTTCGGGGATTTGATGGGTTGAAGTGTCAGTTACGGGGTTGAGCAGAGATGGGTGCTGGGGCTATGTCTACAGGGAAGTGGAAAGTTGAGTTTTTTATTATCAAGATTTCACGTACATGATTGTGAGGTTAGGCTTTCTGGTCGCTGCTTCAATTGCAGCTTATGCAGTTAAGCAGCTAAATTTTAGAGGCTCAAAACCACCATCTTCTTCTCTCCAGTTCAAGCCTCTAGGTAATGTGATGAATTTTAATATGTGTTGCTTTTCCAGTTATCCATAGTTTTTTGTACTTTTCTTGAATTGGTGTCTTTTGTGAAGTGGGAAGATATGATATGTTTCGTCATGTTGGTGCCTATATGGTAATGACTCTGTGTATCTGTCTTTTCGGGGAATCTTGTTCTGCTCTTATGCTGATGATGCTCTTGTCCAGAGAATGGTGACCCAAGCTTTAAGAGGCAGGGAAGTGAGGGAAGAGATGAAGAGCACTCTACATATTCTACTTATGGCCTCAAAGAGGAGGAAGTAAGTATAGATTGCGATTATCTTATCTTTTGATATGAATGTATGGAGCTTGAACTTGTCAGTCTTCTTTTGTTGGTTAGCTCGAGAAAAGTGGGACTAAAACCGTGGCTTTTCTTGGAATTATGCTTATTTCCAATTTATTGCAGGAAAAAGAGGAGGAAGAGGAGGTTGAAGTGAAACTGATCAGCAGCGTAATTAACGCAGCTTCGAGCACTGTACCTGATATGGAAACTGAGGACATTTTGCCTGAATTTGAAGATCTTCTATCTGGGGAGATAGAATTTCCATTACCTGATGATAAGTTCGATGATGCAAGCAGAGACAGGGTTTACGAAATTGAAATGGAAAACAATGCGAGTGAACTGGAGAGGTTGCGTAGGCTCGTGAAAGAATTAGAGGAGAGGGAAATGAAGCTGGAAGGCGAATTGCTTGAGTATTATGGGTTGAAGGAGCAAGAATCAGACGTCGTCGAGTTGCAAAGGCAGCTGAAAATTAAGACTGTTGAGATCGACATGCTGAAAATCACTATCAATTCACTACAGGCAGAGAGGAAGAAGCTGCAAGACGAGATTGCTCATGGAGCTTCAGTGAAGAAAGATCTAGAGGTGGCGAGGAACAAGATTAAGGAACTGCAGAATCAGATTCAACTTCAGGCAAACCAGACAAGAGGCCATTTGCTGTTGCTCAAACAACAGGTGTCTGGACTTCAGGCCAAAGAGGGAGAAGCTGTTAAAAAAGAAGCTGAGGTAGAAAGGAAGCTCAAAGCAATGAAGGAGTTGGAGGTAGAAGTCATGGAGCTGAAAAGGAAAAACAGAGAACTCCAGCATGAGAAAAGAGAATTGACTATAAAACTGGATGCTGCAGAAGCTAGAGTTGCAACTCTTTCTAACATGACGGAGGTAAGAGTTCTGCCTTATTCTTTGTCTAATTTATTACTTCTTATTTCGATGTTCTGCTGCATTTATCGATCTATATTAGAGCAGATATCGTCCCATCCCCAAGCAACACAAAGACCTTTATCATGCAACTATACACTTGCAGTGTCAAGCAATCCTTATGAATAACCACAAATGATCTCTTAGTTCTTCTTTATTCTTTGTCCATTTATATTTCTTATTTCAATGTTCTGCTGCATTTATCGATCTATATTAGAGCAGATATCGTCCCATCCCCAGGCAACGCAAGGACCTTTATCGTGCAACTGTACAGCTCGCAATGTCAAGCGATCCTTGTGAATAACCACAAATGATCTCTTAGTTTCCGAATGGCCTTGTATAATTATTCCAGTTTTAGCACATCATCATTTTGTCTCCATAGACTGCTGATATGACCAAATTCTAAGAAGTGCCGATACATGATTCAAATATGAGGGTTCCTGAAGTAGTGTGCTGCACACATTAAAGCATCAGTTGTTGCTGATATTAGAAAAGGCTGCCTTAGCTACTTAGGGGGTGCATGAAATCATTTCATATCTCAATTTCTGTTTCAGAAATAGTTTCTGAAACAGAAATTCGTTTGGTAACGCAATTCTATTTTTCTATTTCTGAAACAAAAAGTTGTTTCAGAAATAGATTTGAAATAGAAATGAGAAACAAAAAAAAAAAAGTTAATTCTCAGAGAAATAGAAATAGAAATCTTCATTGCCGACGGCCGCCACCTCTCTCGCCTCCGCTGGTCGCCGGCCCGCCGCCGCCGCCGCCGCGGCAGTCACCGACGGTTATTTTAGGATAAGAAATTTTATGTCGTTATCAAACACATTTTTTTCCTCGAAAACTCATCCAGAAACAGAAATAGAAAAAACTATTTCTAGCCAGAAATCAATTTCTGAAACAGAAAGGTTGTCATGCGTGCCCTTAATTTACTGAAGGGCATGCCTTTACAGTAGCTAATACTATGATTTGGGGGCCATCATCATTGAGAACCTTCTCTTAAGTGGATTAGCAAGTGCTGGACTAGAGTAGACATGTTCAATAATGCTTCCTTTGGGCAGACCGAAAGGGTTGTATCCGTGAGAGAGGAAGTCAACAAGTTGAGACACATGAATGAAGACCTGTCAAAGCAGGTGGAAGGACTTCAGATGAACAGATTCAGCGAAGTTGAGGAGTTAGTCTACCTCCGTTGGGTCAATGCATGTTTGAGGTATGAGCTCCGGAACTACCAGACGCCAGCAGGAAAGGTATCAGCTCGTGATCTTAGCAAGAGCCTAAGCCCCAAGTCGCAAGAGAAGGCCAAACAGCTGATGGTAGAGTATGCTGGATCAGAACGTGGACAAGGAGATACAGATGTTGAAAGCAACTTTTCACACCCTTCTTCTCCTGGAAGTGAGGACTTTGACAATGCTTCTATAGATAGTTCCGCCAGCAGATATAGCAGTCTCAGTAGGAAGCCTGGCTTACTACAAAAATTGAAAAAGTGGGGTAGAAGCAAAGACGATTCAAGTGCTTTTACATCGCCGGCGAGGTCCTTCTCAGGTGGGTCACCTGGCAGGATAAGCATGAGTCTACGACCGAGGGGCCCACTGGAGGCCTTGATGATGAGGAATGCAAGTGACAGTAATGCCATTACAACTTTTGGTGCGATGGAGCATGAATCTGTTGATTCTCCAGACACTCCTAGTACCCCTCAGCTTAAGGGTCAAACACCATCTGGCGATTCGTTGAATGCAGTGGCTAGTTCATTCCAGCTGATGTCTAAATCTGTAGAAGGTGTTCTGGATGAAAAGTACCCTGCTTATAAAGACCGTCATAAGTTGGCATTGGAGAGGGAGAAGCAAATCAAGGAAAGGGCCGAGAAAGCAAGAGCTGAGAAGTTTGGTGATAGGAGTTTCAACATTAACTATGACTCAAGCCGGTCGGACAGGGAGAAAAATATCTCGCTTCCACCAAAACTTTCTCTGATAAAGGAGAAAGTAGTTGTTTCACAAGATTCAGGAGGCCAGTCAGGTGATGCTAAGGCAGATGATCCTCAAACAGTGAGTAGAATGAAGCTAGCGCACGTTGAGAAGAGGCCTCCGAGGACACCTCGTCCACCACCTAAACCATCAGGAGCTGCCCCTAGTGTTGCAAATAATTCGAGTGCGGTTACATCTGCAGGCCCACCTATGCCTCCACCCTTGCCAGGCATGCCACCGCCTCCTCCGCCACCACCGGGTGGGCCACCTCGTCCACCTCCTCCACCAGGCAGTCTTCCTAGAGGAACAGGAAGTGGTGAGAAGGTTCATCGGGCTCCTGAACTAGTGGAGTTTTATCAGACACTGATGAAACGTGAGGCAAAGAAGGATACGTCATCTCTGATTTCTTCCACAGCGAATGTGTCAGATGCTAGGAACAACATGATTGGGGAGATAGAGAATAGATCAACGTTCCTTCTAGCTGTGAGTTGTTTTTCATCATTTGCTCATGAAACTTTCCTTCTCTTGTTGTTTAAGTCCATAGAGATAGTTCATCTTCCTATTACAGGTAAAGGCAGATGTAGAATCCCAGGGTGAATTTGTCCAGTCCTTAGCTACAGAAGTCCGAGCAGCATCCTTTACCAAGATTGAAGATCTTGTGGCATTTGTCAACTGGCTGGACGAGGAACTTTCCTTCTTGGTAAACAGATTTGATTTTGTTTTGCAATGTTGGCTTCACGCACTCTCTGTAGAAAAGACAATTAGACATCTCTTGTATTTGGATTAGGCATCTGGATATGTTTCGAGCCTATTAGTGAATCTGAAATTCTAGTCTTGAACTTGATGCCTCTGTACAAGCTGAATTAATCTCTGCAATGAAGAAGGAGAGAGCATGAAATCGAGATTATAAGGAGTTATTGTAATTCCTTCTGCTCTTGTCCAAGCATTACATATTCAACATAGGAATTTAAGAAATTTTTAGTCCTGCCTATTTGAAAATCCCTCCAGATTCAAGCATGTAATTTATGCATGCAAAATCTCCGAATTATTTGCTGACTTCTGCAATTTCCTTTGTTAATTATACTTTTTGGCTGGCAGAAATATCTGATCCTTTTTGTTTATTTGTCATTAACAAGGTCGACGAAAGGGCAGTTCTAAAGCACTTTGACTGGCCTGAAGGGAAAGCAGATGCATTAAGAGAGGCAGCATTTGAATACCAGGATCTGATTAGACTGGAGAAGCGTGTTTCCTCTTTCACCGACGACCCAAAACTTCCTTGTGAGGCTGCACTAAAGAAGATGTACTCATTGCTCGAAAAGTAAGCACCATCTTTAGCACGCTTGTATAATAAGAGACCACCCAAATTTATTCACAATCGCGGTTAAGATTGTGGCATTGGAAGCGAAACAATAAACCTGTTATTCGTTTTCTTCTAAACAAATTGGCCATTTAGTACCTTTGCTTCAAAGCAATTGGCTCTACAAGAATAAAAATTGCCCTAAGTTTTGCACCAGAGTGATTAATTTTTTTTTCTTTTTTCACGACGTCACATGCTTCATTCTTCTCTTTCTCTGGCAGAGTGGAACAGAGTGTGTATGCCCTCTTACGCACAAGGGACATGGCAATGTCACGATACCGGGAGTTTGGAATCCCAGTCGATTGGTTGTTGGATTCTGGAGTAGTTGGCAAGGTATCTGCAAGCCTGAGTTCATTCTTCAATATTCTTAAAGGGAATCTGAATGTTTGATTTCATTTTTTGTTTCATTTAATTAGTTCTGTTTGTCGACAGAAAAATAAGAACTATATCCTGGATCTACATTCGATGCGTAGTGAATCATCTTTCCTAACGTTGTAACACTATGCTACTAGTTATAGCTGAAACCAGCTTTATAAGAGTCCAGCAGAACTTGGAAGCCTTTTGGTCCTGGAAGAATACATCATCCGATAAATTCGCTTCTGACGAAACTCTAAATACCATCTCATGTTATATATTTTGTTAAGCTTCTCATCTGATGATTTTCCGTATTGACAGATCAAACTCTCATCTGTGCAATTGGCAAGGAAGTACATGAAACGCGTGGCATCTGAACTTGACGCACTGGGCGGTTCTGATAAGGAACCAAACAGAGAGTTTTTGCTTCTGCAAGGAGTGCGATTTGCTTTCCGTGTGCATCAGGTACATCTTCTTTGCCACCTAGTCTTATACAGTTGTGAAGGGCAGTGGATGGTTCCATGATTGTCGTCTCAATTGGCCAAATTTTAATTTTTGGAAAAATTTAGAACAGTCGTTGTGCGAAGTCAGTTCCTCCTAGAATTTAAGATTTGAGCATTTTGTAATGCTTCTGCTCTCTCTCCTTTTTATGTGAATCTTCTAAAACTTTAACTGGAACACTTCCATGCCTTGATACTAGAAATCAGATAACATCTTCTAGATTGAAATTTTGAATGATGACTAAGTTATGGCCACTTGCAGTTTGCCGGAGGTTTTGATGCTGAGAGCATGAGGGCTTTTGAAGAATTAAGAAACCGGGTCCATTCACAGACCGAAGAAGAAACTAAGCCGGAAGCATGAGTATACCATTTCCTCTTATTTGTATATTGCTTCTTGATCTCCAGTTCAATTATGTATATTCTACCGCTTAGCCACATGAATGATTGATGTATTACTTCCGAGGTTCCTGTTCGGAGTAAACTCGAGAAAGAGGATGTATTTATGGTATTTTTGTCTCATGGATTCATTTAAAGGTCGATATTTAGCATTTTCTCCTCTTGAATAAATTCAACTGTCATGCAAGTTAGAAAGGCTGTAAGACCTGAATAATTAATCTCAGGGAAGAAGAAAAAGCAGATTAAAATGTTCTCTTTCTTGACTTCCTAGATACTGAGCCTTGCCACAAGGCTCGCTTGCATTGAGGGTGTGATTTGCATAGAAATTTGAGTACGCCGCGTCTGGTTCTTTCTCTTGAACTTTCGGGATCCAGCGATCGCGTGTCCGGTTCTTTCTCCTGGACTTTCGGGATCCAGGGATCGCGTGTCCAGTTCTTTATCCTGGACTTTCGGGATCCGGGGATCGCCGTGTTTGTGATCAATGGGGATAAAGGGTGTATGAAGAGTAAATGGAAGCATCATTTGCTCTGCTTGCAAGAGTCACAAGCAAAGAGCTGCAAAGGAAAACACGGTAAAACCTTTTGCCTTTTATTTTCAAGTTTGTAGAATCTACAAACAGAACAGTATATGTATGTACCAGGAGACGCAGATTTATTCTTTCCCGACAGAAACCAAAAAACTCGGCAAAGGACTAGCTGCCCTCGGCGACTTGGGCGGCTCTGGAAGCTGATTACCATAGCTATCGTAATATATGGCGCCCGAGAACTCTGGGGGCCGGCATTTGTCTCCCATCAGAATTGCCTTTTGCCATAAACCCCCCTCTCCGGATCCTTCAGAGCCCTTATCATGATCTCCACCGATCTCGTACTCAGCATTGCCTTTCGTGGTGATAGCAAAATCATTAGCCTTGTTGCTGATAGCCCCTACAAGATGCCGTGGAGATGCCAAAGGTGGTTTCCCCGCGACACCGGTTGTGTCCGATTCTTTCTCTTGGACTTTCGGGATCCGGCGATCGCGTTTTGCACACAGCGTTACTAGAGCCATGATTGAGATGAACAACCCAACAGACAGCGCGACGGATTCCGGGTGCTCAATGGCGCGTGTCGAGACGGGACGCACCATTTTGATTTTGTAGTGTTTCTTCCTCAAAATTGAAAAATGAGAAAGTAGCATTCTGCTTGGAAATTTCTGAGATTGAGGATGACCAGTATATACACACGATGTCATGAAGGAGGTGGATTTTTTGTAGTTCAACTAGTAATGACCGGTGGAAGGTGGGAGGCATTTCTCAGGCCATTTTCTTAGTCTTATTCATGGCAACAACTCCTTTAGAGAATTCATCAGTGGTTAAAGCTAGCAAGCCGGTTTGTAATTAGGGTTGACTTTTCATCAAGCTTGCATCATGGTCTTTCATAATCAATTATGGTCTAACTAAGCAACGGAGGCCAAAATGATCTAAAGTTACACTTGAGGAGATATGGAGATTAGCAAACCAAAGATGAATACATAGTTATACGTGTGTACTTAAGCTTTATTTTGCCTTCGCCGTGCATTATAACTATGAAATTTCGGATCTCTAAAGATTAGTTAATAGAAACCAATTTTTGAGTTCATCCATGTTCGTTTTATTTCACCATAAGAATTGAGACGGTTCATACGAAATTAATGTCTAATTGGTTACTCACGGGAGATTTACGTGAATCATTTATGTGGAGGAGGAAAAAAAAAGCTTTTCTTTTCTTTTCTTTAGCTTTGAAAAGTGTACTTCTACACATGAACGGTACATTTAGACCCAAGTGCTCTATTAAAAATGGGTGGTTGGCAAGTCGATCCCCAACGATGAGAACAGACATATGCTAAGCCTAATAGTAATGTAGGCCACGCCTTTAATTAATGTTTTCATTTCTTCCAAATCTTGACTTTATCAATGGCCCGTTCATACAGCAATATGACTCGTTCAAACGTTCCTGCGCAACTGGCAGCTGTATCCAACGATCCTCGCGGTGACGACAGCATAATTAGGGTTTAAACTATAGTTAAAGATGCCCAGTTCGCCGCCGTGTTTTAAAGAAGTGGGCGCATGCACCGCGTTTCAGGGCCGAGCTTGTCGGAAAACGTAATTGAGCGGAGAGGGTTATGTGTCGGGTGCGTGACAAAGGTTGATCGTCAGAGATGATGGTGACGACGGTGTTTGATGATCTTAGGATGTATTCAGTAAGCGTGGATGAGTACGATTTTGGTTCAAGGGTTCTTTTCCAGACATACGTGCACAGCGTCCTGGATTAGGTCGATTCCCACGTCAGGAAAAGTAAACTTTTCTCCCTGGAAAGAGGCTAGTTCTCGGACAATTGCTTGGCTAGTATGTTTGGAAAATGCCTACGTAAGTTCGAAAAACATGCAGACATTAACTTTTCATTATGATCATATGACAGCAAAGCTGTACAGCTGTGCCGCCGGTTCCGGCTAACCTCGGGGTGGCTTGGTTTGGTGGGCTCAGGTGAGGGTTGGTTCTTCGCATGGATGATTCTGTAATTCTTCTTGATGTATTTTGACAAAATCTTAAGCTCCGTTTTGTTAATCAATGATTTGAAAGATATGTTATCTAAAACTAATTGCTTGTATTTCTTACAAAAATGAATGAAGGAAATTATTTTTCATCGTCCACGAAAACTTTTGAATATAAATTATTGTCGCTAATTAAAATATATTTTATGAACTAAGCATTCAAGCTATATAAGTAATCATTTAAAAAAATCGAATTATCTATTTTTCTCGAAACAGAATAATTTCACTTATGATAATTTATAGCATGGCTCAACGATAATAATGGTTGATGCATTGAGAAAGATTCGCGGATGCGATATCCAAAGTGTCTAGAAAGTTGGAAGTAAAATGAGGGGGAAAACATCTCCAACTTCTTGATTTGGAAGACTCAAAATCTGTGGCGACCTTACCTAGACGCCTGGGAAAAAAAAAAGAATTCCTGTGCAATTTCTCTTTGCCTTTCTTTTTGTTGTGGAAATTCTCCTATATTTTGATTCTGACAAAACTATCAAAAGGATTGTATAATAATTTATAATGCAAAAAGAATGAGTAAGCAGCAAGTTGTGTAGATTTAAGTCTATCATCTAGACGAAGGGTCAGATAGAGTGCTTCTGGACGAAGGGTCAGAAGGAGTGTTTCTGAACCAAGGGTCAAATGGAAGTGCTTCTGACGATGTCAGATGGAAATGCTTCTGACGAGGTCAGATGGAAGTGCTTCAGATGAGGTCAGACGGAAGTGCCTCTGAGGAGGTCAGACGGAAGTGCTTCTGTCGAGGTCAGATGGAGTGCATCTGAGGACCTTCAGATGAAGTTGCTTCTGAGGGTCATGTTCAACGTGATCATCTATTTTGTGCAACGATCTACATGCAGTGACAGATGGACCTTATCAAATCTCCGAATTACCATTCCATGATAACTGATCTAATTCAAGAAATTTCTTATGAAGACGAAACTTGAAATTAGTCATTTTTCGCATCTTCAAAACATGAAGACCCACGAATGGCAAGTTTCCGATCAAGGCAAGGTTCCTTATAGAAATTTGTGATATTCGATTGACATGATATCCTTTCTAATCAAATCAATGGATCTTCTACAATTGAATGTTACTTTCCAAGAATATCTTTTTGGGACCAATACGGATTTACCACACTTATGAAAACTGGAGATTTAGTTGTATGGGCGACTAAATCAGAAAGGTTCAATATCTTCTTCAACGGTTCTCATATCTTCTAAAGATACAGTCTCGTTCAATCAAGATTGATGACGTCCAATCAAGGATTGAAGAGCGATTTCTTGGCCGGGTATCCAACGGCTAGTTTGGAGGCAGGAAAGTATAAAAGAAGAACCATGGCGATCTGAGAAGAAGAAGGAACAACAATCCAAAAAGTGCAAGCGTGATTCGAATTGACCCAAAATTATTCTGAGTGTTCAAAATCTCGTTCATTGTGAGAATTTGTAAGAGAAAGAAATCGAGTAATTGAGTGACTGTAATTCTCTTGATTCTTTATAGTGAAATCCAGCATATCGGATGTCATCGTGGGAGAGTGGACGTAGGCTTGACAAGCCGAACCACTATAAACTCAGCGTGTTCTCTTCTCTTTCCTACTTCTTTGCTGCGTTTGAATTGTGCATTATCTCTTGCTGCTCTTATTTATTGATCGCATATTGAAATTATCATTAATTCCGCAAGAAATTATCAAGTTAGTTGTCGATTCACCTATTCACCCCCATCTATGTGATATTGCTAGATCCAACACTTTTAAGACTAGGTTTAGTTGTAATATTAACAAATGAGTAAATCAGAACTTGGGAAGCATTTTACCTATTACTTCTTCTTTTTTTTGGGTCCGAAACTCACTTTTCATTGATTAACTAAGAAAAGGATAACATAGAGTTTGAGTTTCTAAACATAAAAGATTCCAAAGAGGAGCGAGCAGATTCAAAATCCAGTTCGGTGGAAGGGCTTTCCTCCGATGGATTTTCGCGATCCAGTCCGTAACTTGATTTGTTTCACGTGGATTATATACCAAAGAAGTGGAAACGAGCCGAGCCAGCCTATCTCTGCATTCATCGGCAATTGACCGTAACTCCCATGGGCTTGGGTCAAGGCCCAGCACCATATTTTACCTATCACTTGACACATAGTGCTTCCAAGGATGAAATAGAAATATGGATGATACCTGAAGATGCTCGAACACGAACCCCATTTCTAACTTTCGTGATGGTTTGAGTTCATTGCAAGCATGAAATCCTTTATGTCTCCTATGCGTCAGCAGAAACATCAAGGCTACGAGCTGATCTACTAAGGGCACACATGATAACATTTCTGTTTTCTTTTTTTGTTCCAAGAAATAGGTTTGAAACAGAAATGCGTTTGACAGCACAATTGAATTTTTCTATTTCCGGGCTAAATTTTTGGCTCAGAAATAGTTTTGAATGAGAAATGAGAAGTAAAAAAAAAACTATTTTTTTTGTTTCTGAAACAAAAATTAGAAACAAGTTCCTCCTTCCTCCTCCTTACTCTCTCCTCACTGCCGGCCGTCACCCGCGCCTCAACGCCGGTCGCCACCACCGGCGACTTTTGCAACCACAGGCAATCACCACATGGGGGCCGCCGCCGACCTCCGCCAGCCATCACCCACGCCACCTGCCGTCGGTCGCCACTCGCGTCACTGTCGGCCGCCGTTGGCGACCTCCGCCTCCCGTCCTCCCCCTGCCTCACCGCCAGCCACCACTGTCGTGACCTCTGTCGGCCGCCACTATCGCCGCCAGAATAAAATATAAAAAAATATTTTTTTTATTTTGAAATAGTAAATTTTAAATAATAAAAAATTTGTGATGTTGTCAGACACGTTTCTTGGCTGAGAAACTCGTCTAGGGAACATAAATGAAAAAAAATCTATTTCTGGCCAGAAATAAAGCTAGAGAAGAGAATGGTTATTATGCGCGCCCTAAGGGAAACTCAACTGCTTGTTGGAGGTGGGCCAGATCAGGCCCATAAGAAGTTGGAGTTGACGAGCCAATGTCCACAAAATTTCTCAGAATAGCAGGGCCCCATAAATGGTACCGATCTTCTTGTTTGGATTTCTAACATCTGCTGCACTGCTCAGATTTTGTTGACTTCCATTGCATGTCAACGACATGGTAAAGCGGAAAAATGCCAAAACAGAAGTCTGGAGGGGTCGACTTCGACGAAGCTTCGGTGGTTCTGTCAGTTCCTCGTATACTTTGCGACAATAGAGAATTAAGGTACGTTGGCATTTGAGAAAGCGACAAACGTGTGGTGGATGCCGAGCTGATAACATTAAATGCGTCTTAAGATAGGGAAATCCCCGTTAATTATTGTTTATGTCAACTTCATTACCCACTGATATGTAGAGGCGTCAAATGGGTGGGTCGGGTCGGATATGGGTCGGGTCGAATATGGTCCAACCCATATTGACCCATTTAACCCGTTTTGACCCATATTCATACAATGCAAATTTAGTGACACATACCCGACCCATACCCGACCCGACCCGACCCGACCCGTATTACTTAAATACTTATATATTTAGCTAAATTATGAAATATTTATTTCTTATAATTTATTAAGAAAAATTATATTGCTAAAACATGCAATTGAATTTTTCTGAAAAAATTTAAATTTTTTCTTTATAAAATAATTTTTTATTATAACCGGCCACCTGCGACTTCTGCTCGCCACTGTTGACCGTTGCCTGCTTCCTGCCATCGTCGTCCCCTCAAACTGCTGCTCGCCACCTCCGTCGCCGAAGCTGTAGCTCTCCCCGCACGGAGGGTGGTGGTTGGTGATGGTGACCGGAGGTGGGCAGCGGGGACCATTGGCGGTCAAAGTAGAGCGACGGCCAAGGCAGGAGAAAAAAGAAAATAGTAAAAAACAAATTATATAAAAAACAAATTATTAAAATATTAAAAAATTATATTTTTAAAAAAAATATTCACAAAACTTATTTATGATTGCCTTAAGATAGTTTTCTTAGCTAACCCATTTATGGCCCATTTGAAACCTATTTATGACCCATAAAGTTTTTAAGCAACCCATTTATGACCCATTTAAGTACTTAAGCTAACTCATTTTTGACTCAATACCATCAAATATGGGCCAAATGTGGGTTCTAGACCCATTTTGCCACCTCTACTGATATATCATGAACTCTGAATGAATTAAAAATAAATGCAAATCAACTAAAAATGTAGAGAGAATTAAAAAGTCAATTCGGACGTGTGTTTATAAGAGCCTATGTGAGTTTATAAGGGCATTAAAAATTACTTGTGCGAGTCGATGAAATCGGGATATTAGGGATTGGGCCAAAGTATTCATTTAGACGATGTATTACGATATTGCTATAACGCGGTACATTGTAACCCAAATTGGTCAAAAAAACATAATGAGCATATTTGGGTCCATAGTAATTAAGTTGTGTAAAAAATATATATTTTCTAGATAAAGCGTAACTTTTTCCCAATATGCAATTTTTCATTTCTGCAAGATGATATTCGCAATGTTCATCTTAACACGGGATTCCCAATAAGGGTTCTTGTAGGAATCTTTTATGCAGCAAAATTTATGTCAGTAGATCATTGTGAATTTGATGTCTTAGACGTAATTTATCATTTATGCACTTCCAAAATTAGATTATTGACTACACATGACATGTAAATTATTAATTTAAATAAGCGGTGCCTTGAAACTCTATCTTAAAAATGTCTCACGTTCCAGGAAAGTTCTGTTCAAAGCAATAAAGTAAGGAACCGGGTGCTTAGGCTGCGTTTGGGAAGGGCTTTCCCAAGCAGCTTTGAGTGCCTAAAGCCCCTTGGGCCAAAGGGAAGGTGTTTGGGAAATTTTTTTGAAAGGCCATTAGCCCGAAGTCAGCCTTTTGAAGGCTGAAAGCTCAAGGCAGCCTTCAGACTAAAGGCATTTGCATTTTGTCAATAGCTTTCCCCAAAAGTCTTTCCAAACGCACCCTTAATGCATATCCACTCGACGAATATACAACCTGCACAAATTTTTTCTTTCTTTTTAAGTACGATTGACAGAGAAAACTATCAAAAATCATAAACTTATTATAATTATGCCAGTTAAGTCCTAAATTTTTTTTGGTCAATTGAATCCTAAATCTTTTGCAATTGTATCAATTTGATAGGCCGGCACTGACGTAATAAATTTTTAATATTCTTTGAATTTGTTAATACTTTTTTCTTTTTCTTTTTTGGATTAGGGCCCGTAAGATGCCACCGGCCGAGGGCCGACAGAGGTCATGGCCCTTAGGCAAGGGCTCGCGACCCTCGTCAAGTCGCGGCGAGGGTTTGGGGCCGGTGGTCTCCTACTGTCCCTAATAAAAAAAAAAGCAAAAAAGAAGGCAGAATATTTTTTTAAAAAATAAAATATTAAAATATCACAAAAGATTTGCCAAATCAGCACCGGCCGGCCAAATGGACTGAATTAGCGCAGTTGCAAAAGGTTTAGGATTCAATTAAAAAAAGTTTAGGACTTAATTCGTATAATTATAATAAATTTAGGAATTTTTTTATAATTTTTCCCGATTTTGTCATCCAAGGAGTTCACTAAAGGATTATACGTGACGCAATTTTTAATCCCCGAGAGCGCTAACTTTGGGTCAGATCTCAATTATAGGGGCTTTTTTTCAAAATAATATTAAAAAAATTAATATTTACAAAATTAATATATAAAAAAATTTATTTACCGTTTTAGGTCTCCCTCGGCAATTCAATTGCCGAGGGAGGGGGAGGGGGGCCCGCCCATGGGCCCCTCTCCCTCTATTTCTAGGGAGAGGGGGGCTGTAGGCCCCCCAGGGAGGGAAAATCATTTTTATTATTTTTTTAAGAATATAAAAATAAAATATATTATAATATAATATTAAAAAATAAATTAATTAAAATTTTGAGTCTTACATTTTTAATTTGTTTGCTTTGTTTGCAGTTGGACTGTCGAGAAAAGTATTTTAATTTACGTAAATATTTTTTCGACGCCGCCTCGTCGCTTCAAGGTCTCGACGAAAAAAAATATTTACGTGTATCTACTTCACGGAAAACGAGTGAGGCGACGGCGTTTGCTCGCAGAATCGCAGACCGATCATATTTAAGTAAAAGACGAGAGCAAATACGTAAAAGTCGACGGCGTTTGCTCGAGGGGCCGCGGAGCGATCATATTTACGTAAAAAAAATATTTAAGCGTGGAGAAAAGCGGGCGCACAAGCGAGGCGACGACATTTACTCACGGGACCGCAAAACGATCATATTTACGTAAAAAAAATATTTACGCATTTTGACTCCGAGAAAAGCGAGACGACGACGTTGATGCTCGCTCCGGGGTCACGGAGCGATCATACCTCGCTTTGAGAAAAGCGATATGGGTAAATATTTTTTTACGTAAATATGATCGATCCGCGGTCCCGCAAGCAAACGCCGTTGCCTCGCTCGTTTTTCTTGAAGTCGAGATGAGTAAATAAATTTTTTTTTACGACGGAACTGCGAATTGACGTCGAAAAAATATTTACGTAAATTAAAAAGATTATAATGTTTTGCTTGACAGTCCAACTGCGAGCAAAACAAATAAATTAAAAGTGCAAAATCCAAAATTTTAAATAATTTATTTTTTAATATAATATTATAATATATTTTATTTTTATATTATTAAAAAAATAATTTTCCCCTCCCTCGGCAATTCAATTGCCGAGGGAGGGGGGAGGGTTCAGGCCCCCCACGTGGGCCCCCCCCCCCTCTCCCTAGCAATGGAGGGAGAGGGGCCCATGGGCGGGCCCCTAGGTCTCCCTCGGCAATTGAATTGCCGAGGGAGACCTAAAACGGTAAATAAAATTTTTTATATATTAATTTTGTAAATATTAATTTTTTTAATATTATTTTGGAAAAAAGCTCCAATTATAGCCCCAAGTTTTTATTATTTTATTAAAAAAATTATGTAATGCCCCAATTCTAGCTTAATTTGTTTTAATTTTGCTACATAGTATTTACTGTTGGCACAATAACTGGTACACCAGAGGTGCGTCCTTCCCGATCCTCTCGCACTAGGGAAAGGTCCTCTCAATGCTTTCACGCTTACACCGGATATGGACCGAATTCTCTCATAAGAAAACACAAGCTTTTAGCATGTGCCAAATTCAGCACCGTCAATTTTGATGTGTCGTGTCGTTCCACGCGTATTTGACCGAAACTTATTGAAACATCAATGAGGTCATATTCGGGTACCAATTAAAAGTGGAAAAATTGTCAAAAAAAAAAATCCCAAACCTTTCGCACTTTTGCCAACTCAATCCTTAAACTTTTAAATTTGCCGATTCAGTCCTAAATCTTTTTACCTTTTGCCAATTTAGTCCTATTGATCGAAAGTTGCTTACGTAGATGCTGGACATCCTACATGGCACCATTGGCGCTGACGCAGATAACTCAAAATAATATTTTAATATTTTCTTTGAATTTTAATATTTTTGTACTTTTTTCAATTTTTTTCCTTCACAAGGCACTAGCTCCTCTGGCTAGTGGCAGAGGCCGGCGACCACAGCTAGCCCTTGGGCGAGGTGAGAGCGACCCTTTTCTAGGGTCCAGCTAGGGTCACCCACCCCTGTCCAAGGGCTAGCGAGGGTCGTCGGCCACTGCCGCTAGCCAGAGGAGCTGTTGGCCTATGAAGGAAAAAAAATAGAAATAAAAGATATTAAGATTTAAAAAATTAAACTATTATTATTATAAATTATCCATGCCGGTGCCACATAGGGCGTTCGACGTCCACATCAGTAATTTCCAGCCAATATGACTGAATCAGCAGAGAGTGAAAATATTTAGGATTGAATCGGCAGATTCAAAAAGTTTATGATTGAATTGGCAAAAGTACAAAAGGTTTGTGACTTTTTGTACAATTGACCCACTAAAAGTTAATGCTTTTTTAATAAAAAGAGAAAAAGGTTGGGCCAGAACTAGAAGACAAGTTAATGTAAATGTTTTTTTTTTTGAAGGAGTTGGACCCTATTTTTACTGTGTTTCATGATAGTGAATTACTTTATCCCATTCATTAATAGTGACGTAATGATGATTGAGAGTTGATGGGTCGTTATCTTCATCATTATTATAGTGCTTTTTCAATCAAGCTTTCTTTCCAGCGTCAATTATCTACCTAATCCATAATTCTATTTGGCACAAATTATCGTAAGCTACATATCTTTTGTATCTTGTTAGTTTGGAACGATCATTTTGTAAACGGATTAATTTACTTATCACTCTCTTTAGGGGTTCTCTTGAGTTAGGTAAATTAGACATAGTCCAATCAACCCAATTAATAGGATAAATGCATTTGTCCCAAAGTGCAATAAAGCATTAGAACTTTCTCTTACTACAATAATACCATAAAACTCACTCTGTTAACTATGTTTGTTCTGTTGGAAAAATCTTGTTCATCGTTTTTTTCAATCATCTCTTTCCTAAATGATCATTAGAACCGATGAAAATATATGTTAAATAATGTGTACATGTGCACATGATTGCGAGTTTCGAATCTTTCTCTCGATTATCTTTTAAGTTTTATCGTGGTTGTTGTGATGCTTATTAACATTAACACCATGTTAAAAAGAATTCTCAAATCATAGCGGAGCGCTCTCTCTGGTCACACCCATCAATTCGATTCTTCACGTTAGTAGAAATTGACCGGGAATATAGAAAGCATAATCATAATGGAGTGACTAACGATGGCACATTCGATAAGTATAAAAACGGTTTTGAACCAAAAATTAAGTAAATTTATCAAATAAAAGTAGAGGAATCAATCGTGACATTAACCCTCTTCCTAAACCGGCCTTCATGTGCCTCGGCTTACTTTAGTTTATCTTGTGCGGTTCCTTATGCTTCCGTCTTTTGACAAAGTTGCTTGATTTCGCACTCGAGCCAATTGTGTAATTACGCGAATCTATGCTTGTCCAACATGTTCACACAGCAATCTCTTTTAACTTGTTGATTCTTTTCATGCACTACAGCCTTCGTTGAGATATTGAAGAGCGTGATTTCCTTTCTTTAAAGTATCGATTCGCTATGCAACTTTTTTCATGTTATCGTGGGGTCTGCTTTAGCTGTACTAATAAGGTAAGAAGACTTCGTTTACATATGTAAAGTGTGAAAAAAAAAAAAAAGAGGTCAGGAAAGAATCGAACTCAACATCTCATTTTCGGATATCGTGTGAAATTTTATAGAACCACTATTGAGCTTAAATCATGGACGAAAGCGTGACCTGATATTTGAATATTGTAACATGATTTAACTTGGACTTTTAATCAAGCAAAACAAGATCTGATAGGATTAAAATATAAATAAGATCACATTTTCTATAATGTTTGACTATGGTAAAAAATTAACTCAATTCAATATTTGTTGTGTATAAGATTTTCAGTTTTGGAAAAGATGAAAATATAATATTTTTCGAGTTATACAGTGACTACTAAAGTCTTATTAGTTAGGGGTGAGCATGGTGCGAGTGAGTGTGTTCTAGACCTAGACTCGAAATCCGACCCTATTATAATCAGTTCCCAATTTTTGAAATCAATAATCGACCCTGTTTATCCTGAAGCCTGTTTTGGAACCAATCCAATTTTTGGTCCAGTTTCATGGTCTATCCGAGAACTTGTTTTTCTTTCGTTTCTTTTTTTGATTTCATTTTTTCCAGCAAAATAATGTGAGTAACAATGAAATGATCCAAAGTAAAATATGAATAATAAAAATCATTGTCAAAAGTAACAATTTCTGATATGAGCAATAAAAATTACAATCCACCAAAGCCACAATCCAAAATACAATAATAGATAATAGTATGATTTTTCAAAAGCAATAATCCTTGATATGAGAAATAAAAGCTACAATCCACCAAAAGCAACGATCCTCCATAATACTAAATTAACAATCGCAAGTCTTCCTATCGCATTACCATCAAAATATGCTAATAAACTATCCATTTTGTTTTGCAAGTCAAAAGACTCGAAACCAACTTTGAAACTTGCATAAGAGTGATATCACATGCCAATCTAATTAGTACAAAACCGGTTGAGGCAACGCTAGCAAGTGAGACTGTTGGGAGCGCGTAACGGAAGTCCGATACTTTTCGCCTAGGGAGATCGCCAAGAGGGAGCCCAAGTTCGAGCCCGTCAATATATCTAATTGGACCCACCTTAACTCAAAAACTTAAGCCAATAAGTTATGGGTCAGCTTGAATATATTAACTGCTCTATACCACATTAATTCTCCAATGCGAGACTTTTCTAACACAACTCACACGTGTGAGCTCCATTGTTAGGTTTGTTCCCCCTTATTCCAAGCATCCTTCAGGACCAACTTATCTCAACTTGAATCTTCATCAACGTCAATTGGGCCGGATTGCTACACCACAACGTCCACTGGCCCGGAAATCGCGTTAGTCACCAAATTCATTCTTTGAGATCCATTTCAACTTGAATCTCCATCAATGCCCATCGGGCCCGCGCTGCTATACCACACACCCACCGGTCCGGAAACCACACTAACCATTAGATTCATTCCTTGAGATATTAACCAAACACCGATACATATTGGGAGTTGGCTACCAATCAACCATTGGCTCTTATACCATTTGTTGGGAATGCACAACGAAAGTCCGATACATTTCGTCTGGAGAGATCGCCAAGAGGGAGCCCAAGTCCGAGCCCGTCAATATATCTAGTTGGACCCGCCTTCACTCAAAAGCTTAAGTCAATGAGTTATGGCCAACTTGGATATATTAATTGCTTCATACCACATTAATTTTTCAATGTGGTACTTCTCTAACACAACTCACACGTGCATCCTAATATATACTAGGATTTCTTTTTTAAACAATAGTTAAAAATCGATTCCAAAATCGATCCGGATGGGTCTTCACCTCGGACCAGTCTCAATCGATTTCAATTTTTTAGAATCGATCCAGAGGCATTAAAGAAAATGAAGATTAGTAAAGCCTTGGAACCCGATGGTGTCTCTATTGAAGTGTGGAGATGCTTAAGGGATGTATCAATAAGTTGGTTGACTAGCCTTTTTAACAAGATCTTCCAAACTAATAAGATGCTTAATGAATGGAAGGAGATTATACTTGTGCCTATTTACATGAACAATGGGATATCCAGAATTGTTCAAACTATAGAGACATTAAGTTTATGAGCCATACAATGAAGTTGTGGGAGAGAGTTATTGAGCATCGTTTGAGAATAGAGACCAAAGTTTTTGTCAATCAATTTGGATTTATGCTAGGAAGATCTACCATAAAGGCTATTTTCTTGATACGACAATTGATGGAGAGATATCGAAAAAGGAATGTGAACCTCTATATGGTATTTATTGATCTCAAGAAGTATGTAGAGGCAATCAATGATTTGTATAACAGTGTTACTACATGTGTGAAGGTTTGTAATGGCGCATCAAGTTATTTTTCAATCACAATAAGCTTACACCAAGGTTCTACTTTGAGTCCTTATCTTTTTGCCTGGTTATGGATAAGCTAACAAAAGATATCCAAGATGAGGTGCCGTCGTGTATACTATTTACAGACGATATTGTACTTATTAATGAGACTAGGGTTGGGGTCGGCGTTAAATTAGAATTATGGAGAAGCGCGTTGAAATCTAAATGATTTACGTTAAGTCGACACGGTAGGAAGAGGAGATCAAGAAGCCATCAATATGCTTGGACATGAGGTACCCAAGAAAGATGCTTTTAGATATCTAGGATCAATAGTGCAAAAGGGAGAAGAGATTGATGAGGATGTAAGCCATAGAATCAGAGCAGGTTGGATGAAATGACGCAGTGCATTATGATTTTTGTGTGATCGCAAAATTTTCCTTAGGTTAAAAGGAAAAATTTATAAAACAGTAATAAGACCTGTCATGCTATATGAAGCTGAATGTTGGCCAACATAGATGCAACATGAGCATAAAATGGGAGTAGTTGAAATGAGGATGTTAAAGTGAATGCGTGGTCATACAAGGATAGATAAGATAAGGAACGAAGATATTCGACGAAAAGTTGAAGTAGAACCGATGGCAGAAAAGATGAGAGAACATAGATCCCTAGAAGCTTCGGTAAAAATAGAAGTTTGCTACTGAGAGCATAACACGAAAAAAGGAAGAGGTCGATCGAAACTTACTTGGGGGAAAATATTAAAATAAAATTTAATGGAGTGAGATAGATTGGCATACGATTTGTCTTAGGACGGAATAGAGGAAGGCTATTAATATTATGGAGGTGTCGAATGCCCATGTTCTTGACCGTCTTTTTTAGTCTTTTTCCCATGTATATATGTATGTATGTATGTATATATGTATGTGTGTATATATATCTTATTTATTTATTTTTATATATTTATCTTTTTTTCCTTGATTGGTCTGGCTTTTATTTTATGTATCTTTGGGGATTCATCGACCGCTGATCTCAACTAGTTTGGGATAAAAATGTTGATTCTCAGATCAGCTTGAACATGACCTGATTTTCAAAAAAAAAAAATTGAGTGATCCGATCCGAATTTCGGATAAGCTCTATCCGATTGCACATTACTATTACTAATAATAATCAGCGATGGGTCCGACGGGGTCCATCCACGTCCCGTGCCACGGTGCAAAACAGCAGAGCGGACAAGAAAAGAACGAAAGCCGGATTCTCACGGGGCCCGGAGGTGGGTCCCACCAGCAAACAGACGCTGGCCAACTGTGGTGGCCCACTAATCCGGAACCCATACCCCGAGAAAATAACCAATCAAAGCCAGTGCAATTTTTCTGACCCCACCCACTCCACCCCCCCCCAAAAAAAAAAAAGGGCGGTGCCACGTGTACCACCGAGGCATCCAGCTCATCATCTCATTAGCTTTTCTTATCAGATCGCTATTTCTCTCTCTATTTTTCTTTTTAGGGATGAAAAAGAGCAATATTCTCTCTTTTCCACTTTTCTGACAACATTATTATTTTTTGTTTGGAAAAAAATGTTTGTAGACTGTCTTATCATAATAATTTATATATTGAAACCCGCAATTATGATATCACCGCTCCGATCCGAATTCCTAAAATAGTACTTTGTTTAGTGCTCACCGTTTATATTTACTTAAGAAAATAAAGCGCACATAAAGAAAGGCAATAATATATTATGATTACTAGAATCACATATCATTTTAAAATTTTCCTACGAAAAAAATAGAAAGTAATTTGAACATCCATTTAAAACTTTATCCAAATCCAAAAGACGAAATTCTTTTTTTTTATTGGGCGAAATTCATTTTTCGAAAGAAAAAATTTCCTACCACATCTGATTTATACAAAACAACAGAACCTTATAACGTAATGCTTCATCTTATAAGTGGTATTTAGCTCCAGCCGAAGCCGACGTGGAGTCTACCTTCCCTGTTGTCGCTCCCTTCAATTCCTAACAATTTATTTTTTTTTCTTTCCTTTTCTTATAAAAAAAGAATAATGATTTGAAGTTCAGACGAAGTAGCTTAAGGATTTGCTTAGGTCCAAAGTGTTGGAAAGTTCCGTCGTGGTACTACACGAAAAGAAAAAGCAATTCATGTCGTTTTTGGCATTACGCAGTAATAAATTGCCCAAATCCTCTCCCTTTTTTTTTTCTTGTCGTTCTGAGCGAAGTGGGTGTCGTAGTGCAATATGCAATGATGTTCCACACTAACAAGAGTCCGACTATTTTATTTTAAGGAGAGGGTACAGGCAAAAGGGTCTTCGGTTGTCTTCCCCCTTGAAATCTCCGACTAAAATCCTCGCTCCCCTCTTGTTCAGTTGTCATCTCTCTCGTCTCTGTGCATCGGCGACTGTGGCTCCGGTATGTACACCGACATGAGAGTGATGAGTTGGAGGCGAGTTGCCAAGTCTGTGCAGGCTCTGGTGGCGCACGCTCTCCTCTTCTCCTTCGTCCTCCTCTTCCTTCTCAAGCTCGACCACTCCGTCCGGTATCGCTGGTGGTCAGTCTCTCTCTCTCTCTCTGAATCATTTTCATTCTCTCTTTTTTCTTTGCTTTTCTATTTGCGTCGCTAACGAGGAAAATTTAGAATTTTACTTGACAACCACCGCGAGGGTCCACCATTTCCCTGTCCTTCGTTGCTTGCATTTTACGGGATAGAAAGCCCAAGTATTATTTTGCTCATCTCTCTCTGTCTCTCTCTGTCTCTCTCTCTCTCTGACAAACTTGTTTTTTTTTTTTTTTTGGGCTTGGTTCTTTAAGTTTCGTCGAATTGGCGGCGTTGCCTTTTTCTGGGTCTGCGGATAAATCCTGATCCATTTCCTGTTTACGTTGCTCGCATTAGTTCTGTTGTTTATCGATTTTAGAATGTTTAAGATGATGTAGATGCGGTTGTTGGTGTCTTTTGGTGGCTTCCTTAGTTGAGTTTATTCAGGTGCTGTGTTTATCATTGTCATTTATTGTCTTATTTTTTACTCTATCATATGCTTGTGTAATTTTCCCTCTAATGGGTGACCCTGTTCTTTGTTTTTGTACTGAAGAATTTTGCAAGAGAGATTGATGTCGGTAGACATTGGTTGTATTCTGCCCTTGGGCGGGCACGGTTCCAGCACTAATTAAGTGCCACATTTGGAATGAATGATTCTGCTTGGTAAAATATGATTCACATTGGGGCAATGGTGAAACAGCCAACAACATCGAGGACTAACTTGAGTGTAATTTGTTTCCATAAGACCTTTCTTGGACAATGAAATTTTTACGCAAGGTATTGCATTTGCCAACTCAAAAGAATTTGAAGTATTTGTCCAACCAAAGAAATTGAATGGGCTCACAATTTGTCAAATGCTGGTCTCATGGCTATGTAGCCACCGGATTCCCTAGAAGTGGAAAGCACAGAGTAAGCCATTGAAAATGGATGAAACAAGTCTCAAGGAAAGAAAATTCTGAATCACGTAGATAATGAGGAAGTCATTACTTGTATGATGCAGTATTTGGAAACATTATAAAGGCAAATATAAGCTAACAGATCAATTAGCCTGAATTTGAGGTTTTTCCTTGAGATGTGCTCGTGCGTTAGGAGAAAGGGCCAGTCAATCCCGTTTTAGGAGTGGTCCACATGCTTCTATGGAGCTTATGAGTGAGCAAAAGCATGGCTTTGGCTATAACTTCCTGCTCTGCAGAGTGTTTGGAGATTAGTCGGTCATCTTGTAAAGGCCTTTAGCGCCAATTAAGAATAAACAAAGCCTTAGAGTTCCATATTGGTTTTAAGTTAAGAAGTAAAATTTTTCTTGTTCCGGATGCCATATCTCAACTTTGTCCCCTGTTGCTTGTGGTTGAAGCTTCTGTTGGCTTTATTGACACATTCTTTTGTAATAGCTCGAGCACTCGGATTCTTAGCAATGCTAAGCATTCCTTCACAACCAATTTAATCACTGGTTCTAGTTTTGGATACATACCCCTACCATTTACTCCCTCTTCTACTCCAAATGCAAGATCAATAAATAGTTTTTCTTGTTGGTCATTGGCCTGCAGGATCATTTTTGCCCCTCTATGGCTATTTCATGCTGTTGTAGCACGTGGCAGATTCTCCTTACCGGCACCAGCCTTGCCTCATGATCGTCATGTATGACACGTATTGTGCATTAAATCTTACATGGACATTTTCTTTTGAATAGTGTCTCAAATCTCATGAGTCGTACAAGCATGAACATATTCTGACTTCGCGTCTTATTTATTTGAACAGTGGGCACCGTATCATGCTATCATGGCGACCCCCTTGTTTGTATCTTTTGAATTACTTCTGTGTCTATATCTCGACAGGACCTATGGTATGCAGGAAACTCCGTTAGCTGAATATTTTATTTTGTTCACCATCAGGAAAATAAATGATTGGTTTTTCATGGTCTTGCAAGTTGTTCTAGATGGAAACTGCTTGAAGGAATCATTGCATCAATCTCATTTTTTCCTGTTGCCAAATATCAGTTGGTCTAATTTTATCGATTTATATATCTTAGAAGACCGACTGACATGTTCTGCAAACTTGAAATATGCTCAGTTGTGGGCTTGAAGATTCTCTTTCTTCCCATACTGGCCTTTGAGATTGCAGTCTTGGTTGATAACATCAGGTACTTTTCTTGACAAAATGTCAAAGATTATTTAATGTGGTCTTACTTCGAGTTAAAAATTTGCATATCCAGTGGCTGGCTGAATTGCTCTTTTAGCCCCTGGATTGAGTTAGAGTTCTTACAAATCACGCAGGCACGTTCTTATAAGAGTTACATGTTGAAATACTGTCAGGTCATGCAAAACTATTTTCTAGTTCTTTCAGGTGCTTTCAAATAAATATCATTTTTTTATCATGCGTTTAAAAGTGTATGAAGAAATGCATACCTGAATGTCTAGAGAAAATCTTTGATCATGGATCCTGGAATTGGTTGGTATGGCTTTTGCGTTCAATGTTTAACCATCAGTAGTTTGATGCAGGATGTGCAGGACCTTAATGCCAGGAGATGATGAAAGCCTGACTGATGATGCAATATGGGCCACCCTTCCTGTAAGTCTGCAACTCTTTCATTTTCGAGATCACAATGCTTGGGGAAAGGTTCTCCATTGATTGCTATTTTTGTTGTGCTTATAGAGTAGCTTCTATGTGATGTTCTTATTCTTATAGCTTCTGATAAACCATAAATGTGCTGTCTCTTTAAGATGTTTTTTGGGTATAGATCTGCTCATTTACATGCAATTGGCTCATTTATGTTGGGTGTCAAGCATAATTGGAAGAGACTTTAATTTTGTCTTAGTGGACTTGGGGTGTCGATGCTATTTTTTGATTGTTTCACTGGATGGGTGAATTATTATTTTTCGTGGTTGAGGGAACAAACCTTTTTGATACACCTAGAAAAATAGAGGAAAGATTGGACAATGTGAGAACTGGGGGTAGCAAAGGTTGATTGGAGATCATGGTTTAAGCATGTACATACAAATAATCTTCTCACTTTGTTCTGTATAAGTAGACGGTTAGTTCCAACTAAGAGATTGGATAAGTTCACGGTTCAGGAAAGTTCCATTTTGCTGCTTGTATTTACTTTTGTTGTTCTCTTTGGCAGCAAAAATTTCCTCCAATACATGTAAACCTTCTCTATTCATTGTATCCTTGTAATGTTGACTCACACTTAATAAGTATGATATGATAGAAAATATCCCTCTCGGATGTGTTCTACTATAAAACCCATCTGGGCATCTCCTACTAGCTGAGGAGCGCACACCACGAAACTTTTTCCAGAAAGCTGGCATTAGTTGGATATATGGAGGCTTCGCATGTTCCCTATGCTTGTGAGCTTCATCTAAGATTTATGTTACTCCTACTTCTTTCTGCTAGTTAAGGTGTCCAATAGGACGAATACCAGATCTGCTCTGTTTTTTGCTTTACTTCCCTAAACAGGGTGTTTTGAAAATCAGACTGCACTAGCTGATTCAACTGAAACCACCAAAAGGTCTGTTCACTTTGAACTTTGACCTAAGAGCAATAGGGATACATGGAGGTCTTAAATGGCTTCACCTGTCAAAGAATGGGAGGAGAGGGTCTGCTAGGGGGTGAGGAGCATGAGGGTCATGGTCTTGTGCTTAATCAGGGTTTTATGTTGACGAGAAAAGTCATTAAAAAGGGAAGACTCCTCAAGTTTAGAACTAGGGAGTAGATTGTTAAAAATTAATCATCTTCTGCTGAGCTATAATTTAGTCTTGGTCGAAGTTTTGCTGAGTGATTATTGAACTGGTTCAGCCAGTTGAACTATGGACCTGCAAGTTTGCAACTTGATAGTTCCTTGACAGATACTTGTGTGCAAAATGATGTTTCGGAAATGTGTGATAGATTGACTATTGAAGCTAGATGTGTGCAACATGATGTACTATTTGGATATTCTTAAGATTACGTTTGATTGACCAATGCTAATTTTGTTTGCGTGATCGAAAGATGGAGGATGCAATCTTAGTTTTTTTCTAACTCTCGCTTAGAATCATTAGTGAGAAAGATTTTAACTTACCACTATAGGTATTTTATTACAAATAAAATAAAGAAGATCTTCAGCCTACCTCGAAAGTCTGTTAGCTTCCCCTCCCTTTTGTCCTAGTCCTGCCGAAGCTGTACTTTTTCCTTAACTTGCTTTCTTGATCTTTTGTATTTGATTTATGAAGAACTCCTATTATTGATAATGGGACTTGTGTCTCTTGATAGTTTGTGCCTCATTAAGCATTTATTTACCAATTTAGTGATGTATCATCTTTCCACCAGTGGTACATGCTAATTGCTTTTCTGATATTTTTTGCTTGTAGCACTTCTGGGTTGCAATATCTATGGTCTTCTGCATTGCTGCAACGACATTTACTCTTCTAAAGCTATGTGGTAATTGGCTTATTTCTCTGCATTAGAACAACTTATGTCCTTTTACAATTGGTCTAAAGTGATTCAAGTTCATAAGAATTTAAGCCAATGTGTATGTGATTTTTTAGTGCTAGTGTTTCTCCATTTTTTAGTGCTGGTGTTTCTCCAGTCTATTTCATTGACATGGGACAATCGTTCTTTGAATATTATAACGTGTCTTGATTATGTTACGGGAGGTGTTCCCTGTAGCAGTAATGAGTTTGATTTCCAATCAAGGCCATTATTGCTTGTCCCAATAAAGCCCCCATTTTTTATAATCCCTTATTGGATTTTACTGGCCGTTAACTAGTTTGTTATGTTTGGCTTTTCATTTGCTAAATTATGGGAACAATTTTCATTTAACCTAAGTGAGTTGTTTTTGGGGCTATACACAAAGCCTAATCCCACTGAAAAAAGTTTAGCTACTAAGAGTACATTCCGATAACTCTTCATTTGCTAAATTATGGGAACAGTTTTCATTTAACCTAAGTGAGTTGTTTTTGGGGCTATACACAAAGCCTAATCCCACTGAAAAAAGTTTAGCTACTAAGGCTGCGTATGGATGGTGGGTGGGGAAACTGTTTCTGTTCCAAAAGTGTTCCGGGAACACTTTTGGAGTAGAAACGCGTATGGTTAAAAAATGTTCCGAAAGTGTTCCGCGGAACACTTTTGTGCCAAAGAACACTTTTGAAGGAACAAAAAAAACTTGCTTCTGGAATTTGGGAACACTTTTTGGAACACTTTTGAAACCACCATCCATCGTCGCCGACGCGATTACCACTCGCCGCCTCACTAAAAGCCGACCGTTGACGGACGCCGGCCGCCGTCGCCGGCCGCTGTCGCCGGCCGCCGGCCGCCGGCCACCGTCCCCAGCCGCGGTCGCTGGCTGCCGTACGTCGTCGCGGTCGCCGGCCGCCGTACGCCGTCGCGGTCGCCGGCCGCCGTTCGCCTTCCGCCGCCGACGGTCGCCGCCGCCGCCGCCGCCGGCCGCCGGTTGCCGCCGCCGGCCGCCGGTTGCCGCCGCCGGCCGCCGGTTGCCGCCGCCGGCCGCCGGTTGCCGCCGCCGGCCGCCGCCGGCCGCCGGTCGCCGCCGGCCGCCGATTGTCGCCGCCGGCCGCCGGTTGTCGCCGGCCGCCGGTTGTCGCCGGCCGCCGGTTGTCGCCGGCCGCCGGTTGCCGCCGCCGGCCGCCCGTCGCCGCCGGTCGCCGCCGGCCGCCGATTGTCGCCGGCCGCCGGTCGCCGCCGCCGCCGGTCGCCGCCGCCGCCGGTCGCCGATCGCCGCCGGTCGCCGATCGCCGCCGGTCGCCGCCGCCGCCCACCTCCGGTCGGCGACTGAAAAAAGTGTTTTTTTTTTTTAAATTACCAAACGCGTTTTTTTCCTAAAAATTGTAATTTTGAACAGAAACACAAAAAAATATTTCTGTTCAAAAAATGCTCCCTGGAACAGAAACGCTACCATACGCAGCCTAAGAGTACATTCCGATAACTCTTCTGCTCAAAATGTATGACCTGCCTATGTTAGTCATCGTCAGCTTTTGGGGATCTAGAATCTATATTGCTAACAGTACATCCTTGGATGATTTTATGCTTCAAATTGACATGCTTTAGAATTGAGTATCTAAGAGTGCTTTCCAATGTTTAATTGGATGTATTGCCAACTTCATGCAGGTGATGTTCTGGGCCTAACTTGGTGGGATCTGTTTATAAATTACGGGTAGAGCTCAGTTAGCTTAGCACTGTAATTGACAATGTCTCCTTTTCAAGTCCCTTTGCCTGTTAAAATTGATGCTGGGACTCCTTCCACAGAATTGCGGAATGCTTTGCCTTCCTTGTTTGCACGAAGTGGGATAATCCAGCTATTCATGGGCGTTCTTACGTAAGAGAACTGGGTCCATCCTCGATGGCTATCAGATATATTGACTGGGACAGGCAGTTAATAGTTTCTTCAGAAGAAGATCAAAATTTCAGAATGTGCAGCAGCTTGCAAGACATAGGAGGTCACATTATGAAAATTCCCATAGTTGTCTTCCAGATCCTTCTGATCATGCGTTTGGAGGTACGCCATTACATATGGAGTAGCTCTCAGGATATGATACAATATTGTTCTTATTTGTCATTGCCTAGGTGCTGTGCACGTACTAACTCACTGTGCACGTACAAACTCACTTTCTCTTATTTTGTAGGGAACACCTCATAGTGCTAAGCAAATCCCTCTTCCAGTTGTTTTTACTCCTCTTCTTCTGGTGCAAGGAGCTGGACTCTTGTTTGCTGCATATAGATTGATTGAAAATATTGTCTTCATGTTGCACAGTGGAGCTTGTTTCAACAATTACCTCCTGTTCTCATCAAAAATTCGTGATTGCTTTGGATTTTTGCATCACGGGTCGAGGTAATTTTTGAAGTTTTGAAAGTATTAGAACCTAATTTATTCGAATCAAAGATGCATCTTCTTGAACTTAATTGACATGGGTTCAATGATGTTTCCAGGTTGTTAGGTTGGTGGTCGATAGATGAAGCCAGCCAGCAGGAACGAGCTAGACTTTTCTGCAGTGGCTCTTCTGGGTGTGTGTTCCTATTCCATGCAGTCTGTTATCTCTAATGTTCTTGCTCTTGTTTGTTGGCGTGGACCGAGTGAGTGTTGATGTGTGAGGTTTCCGTTGCACTGACAATCACTGTTATGATCATTGTTAGTACTTAGTAGTAGTAGTAAATGCTCACAGCATGGCAGTTTCAGAAGCTCCTTTAATATGGTTAGATGGACTGATTCCTGACATAGAGAACTCTTTTTGCTGTGATTTAGATTATTTACCTTTGGATTGGATTCTGCAAATTATTGCAAAGATGCTCTTGCTCTTGTAAGTTCAACTTCTCATGGACTCACACTGGTGCTGTATTGTTGTGTCTTCACACAAGTTCTAGGTTGGCATTCCAAGAAACCCCTATATGTCCTCATTTTTAGGCTCTGAGAGTGAGAGGGTCTTCTTAGTTGATGGCTAATAAATCTGTATTTGTCTTTGCTAGCAAACAATATATAAGATGAAGAAATGCCTCGAATTGTATTGACACCTTTTGCTTTCCTTTTTCTGTTGTTTCCCTAATTCATTGCCTGAACTTTTTCTCGTGTATAGATAGGTAAGAACAAACACTCAAGCATGCAGGTCACCACAGCCACTTGCATGTGAACATCAAAAAAATACATGAATATGCACCACAAAGAAAGCAAGCTTGTTTGCACATTCATGCTGACTTTGCCCCACCCTCTCCTCCTGGAATAATCTTCTAAATGTTGTTCTTTTCATGACTGGTTCAGCTACAATACCTTTTCGCCTGATATTGTGAAGAAGTTGCCTAAGTCAGATCTCGTTGAGGAGGTAAGAAGAGTCTGTTTTCCATGTGATGTAGTCTTGCCTGGATCTCATCTTTGTTTTTCAGTTATGGAAGATTCTATGATCCTATATGCTATTTTAATAGAATAATATTATCGCGTGTGTACCTCTTTTACTTTTCCGTGTTTAAAATTCTGTTGACTTCAGATATGGAGATTACAAGCTGCACTGAGTGAGCAGACAGAAGTAACAAAAAGTAGCCAGCAAGAGTATGAGAGACTTCAAAATGTATGTTTCTAATACCTAAGATGCTTGAGTTTGTTTTTCGTGGCTTTCACCTAGGGAATCAAATTATTATGTTTTCCATCCAATACTCTATGGTCCAAATGTTTCCGTCTTCATTGGCAGTGCATTTCTAAATATGTTCTATGCAAGTGTTAGGTAGCAACGATGCCGTAGAATGTAGCATAAACGAAGTAGATAAATCAATAAAAGTGGAAAAAACTGAGTTCACTCGTCTAGCTAGTGTCTGCCTTGAATGAGCCGTGGTCTTTCTAGAACTAAGTGATGCTCTTCTGTGTTCGACTCTGCTGCCCATCACTAGGCTCTATGTTCAAATTAAGAAATTGATTATCAAATGATTGGAGTTGATGTTTCAGACATAAGATGCTATATTTTTTCTTTCCAAATGCCTGAGATATATCTTGTTTGAGATATTCTGGATATACTTACACTTCCACTAATGGAGATGGTGAGTTTTGTAGGAAAAGATCCTTTGTAGAGTTTGCTTTGAAGAGCAAATCAACGTGGTCATGCTTCCCTGCCGGCATCACGCCCTCTGCAGGTATTTGCTCTTATCAGTCCGCTGTTAGTCGTTTTATATACCAGAGCTTCTAACTGGCAGGCTAGGGAATGAAATGTAAATCAGGGTCAGAGAAAGATGAGTTGGAGGTTTTGGTTTAAAATGTGAGATATGAGCATGGAAGTTTAGAAGAATCTGAAGACGGATATAATATGGTTTGATATCTCCATGGTTCTTTAGGGTGCGCATGAAATCTTGCCGGAGTCAAGAATGACTTCTGGCAAGGAAGTCATTTTTTCAGCTTTTGCTTTGAAGTAGAAGTTGAATTTTCAGCTTCTGCTTCAGAAGTTGATTTCTGATAGAGAAATGCGTTTGATAACAATTAAAAAAAACGATGTTCGAAACATTATGAAAAAGACCGGCGGCGGCGATGGCCGGCCGGTCCCGCGAGAATGACTTCTCAAGGGGAGAAGTGAAAATTTTTTACTTCTCAAAAATCTTGCCAGAAGTTAAAAATCTTGCCAGAAGTTAAAAATCTTGCCAGAAGTCAATTTTTTTACCAAACGAATTTCCCTGCTAGATCGACTTCTGGCAGGGAAATTGAGAAGTTGGCAATTTCATGCGCACCCTTAGTCTACTACTCAAAATGACTTCTCCAGCTCTTTAAAATCTCCTGTTCTGCTCTGGATCTTTATTTCCTCATCTCTGAATCAAATATATGATCTATCTCCACCTTCAGATTCTTCTCATTTGAAGTGAGCTCCTCCGACATTGAGAATGCATGCGAGGTTCATGTGGTTTATAACCCTGACCCTACGGTTCTAAAAATGGGCTAAGGCTTTAATATCTGGCGTGTTGTGATTTGCGAACCCACATTCCAATGATGGCATGTCCTTAACCAGGCATGAGTGCGCCTTTCCGGCATTGTAACCCTTCCTTGCTGTCGTGCTTCGCAGGTCTTGCTGCAACAAGTGTAAGAAGTGTCCCATCTGCCGTGTCTTCATCGAAGGGAGGTTGCCTGTGGCTGTACATGAAGTATAGTTTTTTACATCCGTCGTCAACAGACTGGACGATACCAACATTCATACCCCCCTCGCGCTTGTGATTTTAATGGGACAAGCACGATTACATTGCGCTGTAGTCCTAACTCCAAGATCAAAAAGCAATGTAAATATACACGGGATGAATCGTGAAAATCATTCTGGACAGGCCGCTACATTCTGGGTTTTCCTTTCGTCAGGTAGATTTTGCATTTCCTGTCTGTAATTCCTCGTCATTTCGGTTAGTCGATGAAGTAAAAGGCCTGCTGAAGGTGGTGCGATTCTGGCCCTAAAGGCAGAGATTAGTGGGCTAAATTGTGTGATTATATCTAGTTAGATGGCATCTATGAAGCACCGACACGTTACCGCCACCGTGTCGGTGTTGGACTCAGTGGTCTCTCTCCAACGAAAACAGTGTGTGGGGGAGGAAGAGAGAGAAAAGTGAACGACAATGAAAACTGACAAGTCAATGGGAGAGAGGTGAGTAATCAATGCGATGGCGCCAGGGAGGTGAAGGGGGTGGAATTAAACTAAGCAGTACCCACACCGATATTGATCCGCGGACACGACATAACACGATACGCTGACACGTTATTTTTCAAAAATAAAAAAAATCCGACACGTCGAGAACACATTGTGTTAAATATATATTTTTAAATATAAAAAAATAAATAAAGCCCAAAACAAGTGTCATGTGCTGGAAATCGATGAAAGCAATAATTTATTGGTTTTGTCATCATTTACACTTTAAATCATAAGCCTATAATTGATCCCACATTGGTAATGAGGGAGAGAGATAAACATGAAAATTTTTAAAAGCTAAAGATAACACTTTGAGACTTATCTCTTGAAGAAAACAGTTACACATTAGTTGCTAGTTACACATTGGTTGCTTAATGAGGATAATAAGTATGAATTCTTTTTAAAATGCCAATAAATAGACATGAAGGCTTATTTCAAATTAAATTTTTAGTGAAAAGGCCCATCATTATAGTTGAGCCCTATCAAATGTCGCCCTAGGCCGACTCGCGTACCAGTGAGGACATGCACGCATTGACCAAACTTTTTCTTTTTTTATTTATTTGTTATACTTCACATGTCTAACACATCGAACACGCGTGTCGACCGCGTGTCCAACGCGTTGACCGCGAGTCGACAGTCGTACGCATGTCGCAACGTGTCGAATGCGTCCGACACGCGTCCGACACCTACACCCATTTGAGGGATTCGAAGATTTGCTCTTCTCCCTTTTATGATTTTTCTCTTTTCAAGCTTCATGAATAGAATGAAATGCAGTTAAATTTATTAATTCGAAACAATGAATCGTATTAACAAACACTGAATTAATATTTGTAGTGTAAATTTATTTTAGGCTCTCTTTTATTATTTATTTGTTGGTATATTTGAATTAAGTTAGGTTGATTGAAATAATCGTAGAAATGATAATTTATCATGTACACATAAAAATGTATGTTTAATGTGTAACGTGTCCTCAACGTGTCGAAATTCTCTATTTTTTGAAAATAACGTGTTGGCGTATCGTGTTGTGTCGTGTCGCTTGTCGGTGTCGGTGCTGCTTAGGATAGGATATAGGATTAAATTTAGGTGAAGTTTTGCAGCCCTACATAAAGGAAGGGCGCGAGCACCGTGATTGATTTCTTAATTCGAGGGGTAAGACGCTTGAATTGAGGGAAATAGGAGCGTAAACTAGGGTTTCATTTGGTGGACTATTTGGTTCTTGGTTTTAATTTAGGCTCGCGTCATTTTCACTCTTTATTGGCTCCTGATACTCCATGTCACGTTGAATTGACGGAATCGCACTTTTGATTTTAGATTATTTCTTTTTTTCTTCTTTTTTTTTAAATAATGTGAAGAAAAATTTACTCACATCCCTTCCAAACTTTTTTTTTTTCATCTTAGCCATTTCTTCCACACACATTACGATTCAACGTTTCCTTCTTGTTTGTCTTATTTTTTAGCTTATCCTCCATTATCATAACCTAAGCAAGCACTAATCATATATCACAATAACGAAATGTGACTTTTATCTACAAGTTGTTTAGTACATTTCCTTATGAATTTTTTGACTTTGACTTTGTTAACACCTAAAATTACCCTAGGGGTCATGTGATAACACCTAAAATTACCCTAGGGGTCATGTGATATGCGCGTGAAGAAGGAATGATCAGCTACGGTTAGATGTATATCAGTAAGATAAAGATCAAGCTGCAGATCCGCCACGTGTAGAGGGTGATTTTGGCGGTATTTATCTCAAAAAGCCAAGGGAAAAGGCGCGTAAAAGAAGACACGATCAAGGCAGTTACATAATTAGGTGACAATCCTATCAAGCACAGCGAAAGGCGTGGAAATTGTTAAAAACCTTATCCATGAAGGTCACAGAAAGAAAACGTACTGAAAAGGCTGAGGCGACAGCTGTCATCGAAAGGGAGCGTACTTGGAGCCCAAGGCAGCAGCTGATTCGACGGTTACCGGAGCAAGCTTAGTCATCGAAGAAAATGTACTTGGGGCCCAAGGTAGCAGATGATCGACGGTTACCAGGCTACGCCTATAAATACCAACGGGTATCCAATAGCAGCCCCCCCACAACACACAACAAACAAGTTTTTATCTTACCAATTAGCTCTTAGTCTAACTGTAGTTCAAGATTCCCATCGTCGATTCAATTCCGACGTATTTCATATCTAGTGTTAGGTGTCGTCGATTCGATTCCGACGTCTACTCGCCCAGTTCAGTGCCGTCGATTAAATTCTGGCGCTGTATTGGTTCACTATTTACCTGTCCAGTACCGTCGATTAAATTCAGGTGCTGTGTCCTATATTTCCACCCGTTTGGTGTCGTCGATTAAATTCCGATATCGTGTCTTACAGTAAGGGTCAGCGTCGTCGATTCAATTCCGGTGTTGTATCTAGGTTTACAATTTCGTCGAAGCAATTCGACATGTTTCATCGAAATTCGTCTCTATGGATTTTGTCGAAATCTTGTACAAAGCTGTCGAAAAACACGTTCCTATCAGTAGGATATCCTGCATTTGACACTCTCTATCCAAAGCCTGCACAGAGCCCTTCTTCTTAATGAACTACTAACGTTCGATAAAAGGATTTTCCTGCATCAACAACCCTTTTGGGCTTCAACCTCTTGGGCCGAGCCCTGAGAAGATTAAGCGGGCTCGATCGAGGGAAAATTTTGCCACAATAGACTTGTAGTATAAATTTATCACTCAAAGATTGAATATTTTGATTGATGTATGTACATATTTTACTCAAAGAACAACTTCTTAGTTGTGCTTAAATTATTTTTGAATAATAGTTTATTAGCACAAAAAAGATAGAAATATACAACTCATTAAGAAAATAACTAGGCTTTTTTTTTGGTCAGAAACACAATAATTAATTTTTTTTGTCAAACATAATAATTAGTTAGCTATCTACTAGATAAATTATTTTTTGAAAATGAGGTGCAACAATTTTCTTCCAAATGGAGAAAGAAAAGCAAAAAACTAAAAAAAAAAAAAAAGAGAGGAGGTAAGCATTAGTATTAAATCAATAGTGGATCCCAAATTTAACCTCAATTAATATTGTTTGAGAGGAGCATGAGTAGTCTCATCTCTAGCACAATTGAAACAAAAGAAAATGAAGGGAAAAAAAAGTAAGAAAACAAATTGTTAAATCAAGAATGGGATCCATTAGGGGTAATGTAGTCGATTTAATATATATAAAAAAAAAGGGGGTGTCAGAAGTCAATAAAAAAGTGAAAATAGCGCGAGTTATAATTTATTGGCTCATTTATATTTAAGAATGTGATTGCATGTTAGTGCTGCTTGTCAAATTTCTCGGATCCCTTTTGGGGTTAGGTGGAGACCTTAACAGGAGATAGAGAAGTAAGATTCGAATTGACAGAGATGATTGGCATCATTGCTAAGTATTCCAATAAAGCATGCGGGAAGGGTTCTTCCCTTCCAAGTAGAGACTGCTCACTTCGACGTGGCTGTGGCCGTCGACCGAAAAGTTAACTTGACAGCGCCTTTAATGAAGATGTAATGAGCGAACGAGAGGTCACCATGCTCCGCGCCCGCGGCACGCGATTCTCTGCATCAAAGCAAAAGCTGGTGAGGTCCATTTCGTTATCAACACTTCACTTAAAGAAATTGAAATCCCCTAATAGCACGTTTGGATTGGCGCATCATATTTAACTCGGAGTAGGTTTGTACCTGCGGCGACAGACAAGAGGTCATATTTGTTGGGTAGTCACACATCGGTTGTGGAAGGGGCTGGTGGTCGGTTTATAAGTGTGAGGGAAAGCCTCAACCTTTGAGCTAGCTTTTGGGTTGAGAGAGGCCCAAGACCACCCAACACTGGTATCAGAGCCCAGGTTACCAACAAGTCTGTGTGACACCCCAAAAGTCACACGGGGAGAGCGGGTTGTCGCGGCTTCCGACCCATGGCCCGATGTGTGAGGGGGAGATTGTTGGGTAGTCCCACATCGGTTGTGGAAGGGGCTGATGGTCGGTTTATAAGTGTGAGGGAAAGCCTCAACCTTTGAGCTAGTTTTTGGGTTGAGAGAGGCCCAAGACCACCCAACAATATTAAGTGACGGCGACATGAGGGAGGGTGCAACCGAGAGCTTCAGTCTCCCACAAGGCCGCGAGCTCATTCGTGTTGCAGTTGCTGCAAGGTGGTCGGAAAATGCGTCGACTTGTCAAGTGCCCTGTCTTCATGGTGAACTTCTCGATGTCGGTCCGGGAGACAAAATAAGCTGCAGAAAAGCATCCAAAACAACATAAATAAACAGCAAACTTCTTGGTTTTAGTTCATTGCGTGCAAGAAATTCGACATGTGAACCACCTACCCAACAATATTGTTCATTAGTTTTATGTCGCGGTGGTGATAAATAACTAATAAGTATGGGTTTGTCGAGACTCAGTCTTATCCGGGGATCATGTCAGTTGGCCAGCTGACTATCTTTAGCTGCGGCAATTGGCAAGCAAAGATCGATTAGTTTTCTTCTTCTCGCCTTTTGGCATTCCAATGACCAATTACCGAGGAGTCACGACTCCGAAATCAAATGAAAGTCCGAAGAAAAGGGTTGCCGCGAAGATTCCCAAGAGCCCGCCCGATACGGTTTTCTGGCAGCCAGCCCCAGCTGCAGCTGTGAAACCTAGGCGCTGGAGTTGAGTTTCGGAACATCCAGCATCCTTAAACCAGACGGTCGGCAGTACTCGAGTCCTAAAGATAACACGTTCTCCGTTCTTCCAATTTTCTCTCGACTTGACCCAGGCCCTCCTTAATAAAACAGATAAAATGGTTCTGTAGATCTCTTTTGCTTGGAAGCTACCACATGTCTAGCTACAAGTCAAAAATGTCGTAGCTTTTTCGAACGTGGTGTTGTTTTTTTTTTTTTTGGTCGAAGAACGTGGTGTTGTTGATGTCTGTCAAATTCGTACGTCCTGCTGTCCTTTGACATGGTGCCTGAATCATACACGTGGGGAGTCGTGGGACGTCAGATTTACACAGCTGTCGTTTGCTAAATTTCGTAGATCTGGGATGCCATATTAGAAAAATTCAACGGCCGGAATCTTCGTTAAGAAAAGTGAATGCATTGACGAACAATTGCACCTTAAACAGAAAAATTATCCCGAACAAACTTAAATCTATTACACTTTAATCAGTTCAGTCCTAAACCTTCCAAATATGCCAATTAAGTATGATACATTTTTACATTTTACCAGCTGAATCTATTCCACTAATTTTGATTGGAAAACGCTGATATGGAGTTCAGTCAGCGTCGATCGTCTTATATGGTGGACCGATTCTGATATAGATAATTTTTAAATTTTATTTATTTATTTCTTTTTTTTCATCTTCATTTTTTTTTTCCTTTCCTTTTTGCCGGTGACCAGCATCAAGCGATGGTCGGAGAGGGTTGGGTGAGCTCAGCAGCCACGATCAAGCAATCACCTTGATGAGGGTTGCCCTTACCCGATCTGGCACGGGTTGCCCTTGCCCTAATTGGGCGAGGCCGCCCTTGATGGTCACTGGCAAGGTATGTCCTCACTAGATCTAGATGGGGGTCGACTCGCCTCGCCAAATTTGGCTAGGTCCGCAATCCACTCGCCCAGTGTCGAGCAAGGGTCCTCGGCACTCGTTCAAAAAAATAAAAGAAAAGAAAAAAAGCAAAATAATATAAAAATTCATGAAGCATTAAAAGTATTATTTAAAAATATACGTATTAGCATTGACCGTAGCATATAAGATGTGAGTGCCAAAATCCTTAAACCAGTCTCTGCCTTTGCGGTACTATCCCTATGTCCCTTTACAGGACAAAAGCACCGCGACATTTTATACTTCTCGTAAAGTACGAGGACACATCCACATTGGGAAGGAAAAACAGAAAGTACAAGATGCTGTTGATCCATGTGAACTTAGTTTTTTTTTGGGGGTCTGAGTGACCTTAGTTTAGTAACCCGGATTTTGTTAATAACTATTTTAGAGGCACTTGTTAACAAGTTCATTAAAGAAATTTTATAGTTTTCAATGTACTAAATGCGTTCTACGAAATTAATGCCTTAACTATGGAATTCAAATAAAGTAAAATTAATCAATATATCTAGTTCTTAATATAGTAGCCTTCGATGATTTCACATGAATTTTACCATTGTCGTTAATGGATCGGCATATTCAATGCGGAAAATTGTCCAAAAAGTCCTAAACATATCGTAGTTTTGTCAATTCAGTCTTGAATTTAATTTTACCAATTGAGCCTATCCAGTCAATTGTAGCCGAAAAATTACTAGTGATGATGCTAGCTGTCTTATGTGGCATAAATGGCCTTGACATAAAAAAAATTAATATTTTTTTAATATTTTTTGAATTATTTATTTATTTCCTATTTTCCTTTACTCTATTTTTTATTTTTTATTTGTCCCTTCTTCCATGCGCGGGCCTCATGAAAGGGTTACCGTTGTTTGGGCTAGCACGGGTTCACTAGATCAGGTGATGGCAAGGGCGACCCTTGACTGAGGTCGGCAAATGGAAGGAAGTAAAAAAAAGAATTTAAAGTAAAGGAAAATAGAAGAAAAGAAAAAGAATAAACACATAAAAAGTTTGGAAAAAAAAAACATAATATTATTAAATTTTTTCCATGTCAGCATCAATCTTAACAATGCAGACGGTCATCATTTACGTCAGTAATTTCTAATCAAAATTGACTAAATTGACTTAATTGGTAAAATGTGAAAATGTAATAGATTTAATTTAATTTTTTGAAAAAAATTCATATTTTATGTGCTAAATAATTGCTCAGAGGAAACGAAGTCGACATCCATGTCTCTTTCTTTTTAACATGTTGAGCATCGCCATCATTCAAATAGAAAAGCTTGCCTCCTGGGTCATAATTGTAGATCAACACGTGGCACGATCATTGGCCCCCACCACTTCTGCCCCACATATGGCATTTATAGATGAAATCGTTTACGAAAGTGCAAATTGTACCCATTCATGGGTAGCTCAGTTGGTTAGGCGCACTTGAGATTGTGTGGTTAGGAGCATTGATCTCAGGTTCGATTCCCCATATGAGCACATGTGATTTAAGTGAGGCACCATAGCGGTGGGTTGCTGTACTAGTCCCCCTCGAGAAATAATCGAGGTGCGCGCAAACTGGTCCGGACACCTTAGTTATAAAAAAAAAAGTGCAAATTATTAATAACACTCAAGATGTGGACATTTTATCCACTTTACTAGATCTATTAGATTTAGATACTTGTGCTATGACTTAATTCTTTTCTATCTGGGGTAGTTGTTAGTGATAAATATTCTATGCTCTGGCGTACTTTCTAATCTTCTTATAACTCGTCACTCCAAATAATGTTGAAATAAGAATAGCTTTAAACTTTGTAAGAAAATGATGTGACTTCACTCACAATGGGACGAGGCCCTATTGCTCCACATGAGCTAGCTGCCCGACGAGCCCCCAAGTCCCGTGGCAAATGCCGGGGGGAGGGGACGGTCATCTCTGCTTGCTCCTATTAGCCCTCGACCCAAAAACTATGGTTAGTCATCTCTAATTTTCCTAATATTCATATCAACGAATGGTTTCGTTTCGGAGAAAACTTTCCTTGTTAATTTATTGATATGGGTTTGGTACTGATATTGAAATGCCACATTAAATAATTAACTTTCATTTTTGGACGGATGGTGAGGGAAAATTTGAGACTAGATTAAAAGTTTGTAATTTTTTTTAAAATAAAAAATTTCATAGCAGATTTGAGATTAAAGATAAAGTTGATGATTATTTTTACACCAAAAAAAAAAAGTTTGGGACAAATTTAGGACTATACTTAAAGTTTGAGTTTTTCTTTAAAAAAAAAAAAGTTCCAAGCAGAATTGGGAGACTGGATCTAAAGTTAGGAGTGTATATATATATTTGTTGTTATTGTTGAAGTTGAAGGAATTAGGCATTTAAGAATGTGATTACATGTTAGTGCTGCTTGCCGTTAGTTCTCGTGTCCCTTTAGCGGTTAGGTGGAGAGGAGACTTTTAACAGAAGATAGACAAAGTAAGATTCGAATTGACAAGATTTTAAAATTGACTCCATTTCTAAGGGGATGTGCTCGTTACTCAGAACATGACATTCCAACAAATATAGATCACATGAACCTTATCTAAAGCTCCAGACAATATTTATTGAAGAGTTCCTTTTCAGGACACTGTACGAGATCAATTGCAATTTCTGTTCCACCTAAATCGAGAATTCTAGAGGGCGAGACCTTGAGACGCGAGAACACAATCATGAACACATCGCTGCGATTGCAATGGCCTCCATCACGGGGTTCTGCGCGGCGACTTCTCCTTTGGGATGAACTTTCTTCCCCATTTTGGCGGCGAATTCACTGAAGCACTCATCGAGCGTGCGGAAGGGTTCTTCCGGGTAGAGACTGCTCACATCGACATTGTTGTGGCCGTCGATCGAAAAGTTAACTTGACAGCCTTTAATGAAAATGTCATGAGTGAACGAGGCGACGATGCTCCGCGGTATGCAATTCTCTGCATCATCGAAGCAAAGCTAGTAAGGTCCTTTTTGTTATCGACGTTTCACTTTTAAGGAACCGAGATCCCCTCATTACTCGTTAGGCGCATATTCAACTCGGAGTAAGTTTGTACCCGCGGCGACAGACAAGAGGTCCTCTTCGGTGACGGTGACACGAGGGAGGGTGCGTCCGATCTTCGTCTCCCACAAGGCCGCGAGCTCGTTCATGTTGCAGTTGTTGCAGGGCGGCCGGAAATGCACCGACTTGTTCAGCGCCCTATCGTCGTCCACCGTCTTCATGGTGAACTTCCCGATGTCGGTCCCAGCAACAAAATAAGCTGCAAAAAGCATCCGAAACATCATAAATAAACAGAACCCTTTCTTAGTTCAGTTGATTGCGTGCGAGAAACTTGACATGTGAACCACCTATCGTTTGGTTTCTGTTCACTAGTTAGGTCACACGGTGGTGATGATTAAGGGTTTTTCGAGACTAACACACTACAACGTGTTTCTAGGTATGATCCGGCGATCCTGTCAACTGGCCAAGTGACTATCTTAAGCTGCGGGAAACTTGGAAAGCAAATAAAATACTATTTACATCGGCGCTGTGGCAAGTTGCGGTTGAAGAAAGACGGATTAGTTGTCCTCTCCTCACCCTTGGTGATTACATTAACCGAGCACCCGCGCATCACGACTCCGAAAACAAATTAGAATCCAAAGAAAAAGGGTTGCCCGGCACGATTTTCCGGCGACCCGCTGCAGGTGTGAGACCTATACGCCGGAGCTAAGTTCCGGGACATCCATCCGGCATCTCTTAAAACCAGACGGTCGGATGTACTCAAGCCCTAAAGACGAACACGTTCTCCGTGCTTCCCACTTCACGTCCTACGTTGACCCAGGTCCTCCTCTATAAACAACAACAAACTAAATGGTTCCGTAGACCCCTTTTTGCTTGGAAGCTACCGCATGTCTAGCTACAAGTCAAAAAAAATTAAAAAATAAAAATGGCGTTCTGGATGTCTGTCCAACTCGTACGTCCGCCTATATCCTATACGGGCCGGGGGGGGGGGGGGGGGGGGGGGGGGGTGTGGGGGGGCGACTGGTCCACACAAAACTATCGTTTTGTTGAAATTTGGTAGGTCTGGATTTGGCTATCTTTCGAGAATTCATGTGTCAGAATCTTCAATAAAGAAGAGCGAATGCGCACTGTCCAACACCGATTCCCGACAAGCCAACAAGACAACGCCACATGTTTTCCCTCTCGTGAACCCACGACGACCCGTGCACGAAGGAGAGCGGGGGGAAGTAAAAAACAAAACTACCACGATAATGCGAGTGTGTGTGTGTGTGTATATATATAAATATAGTTTCTGATTCGGTTTGTTTCAAATAAAGTGTCTTTCGGACACTCTCGCTAATGATTTCTTAAAGTGGGTAGCGGTTAATAATTTCACATGAACTTTACCACTCTCGTTTAATGACGGCATATTCGGTGCACTTAATAATTGCTCAGAGGGAGGAAAAGAGTCGCCACATTATTCATTATAGGAAGGGAAGAAGAAGAAGAAGAAGAAGAAGAAGAAGAAGAAGAAGAAGAATGCCCCTCCTTCAATGACTGTAGAGTGGGCCCCACAACGCACTTCCCGTTTCCCGTAGATGCTTATTCGAAATCGTTCATGTACGCACAAATTGTTAGTGCCACTCCCACTCAAGAGATGTGGACATTTTATCCACTCAAGTAGAATTAGATACTTCGCGCTATGACTTAAGTATATATAACATCGCAATACTCCCTCTCTTTTTATGTTTTCGTCAGTGATAAATCTTGTGCATCGTTACTTACTTTCTAGATTGTGCATACCTTTGACGGTCCCGTCACCGTAGATTTGGAATTGATCCAACGGAGGCAGGACTTCGGAAGGGTGCCTGTTATCGTAGTAGGGCCAAGAGGCGATGGAGTTGCAGCAGATGTAGGTGTACGGCAGCTCATGATCTTCTATCAACCGTCTGATCTTGCGCTTCTCCTGGTACATGTTGAGACCTGGCTCCACCGGGTCAGCCCTGTCCACGTCGTGCCCGAACTCCGACGGCAAGAACCTCTGAAATCGCCGCGAGGAAAACCTTAATATCCCAACTTGTATGCCGTAAATGATATCGAATATCTCGATCTTGTATTGAAAATGCTTAACACGGACCATTTAACTTTTAAGATGCCAATTATGCATATAAATACAAAGAATTGGATGCATTAACAGTCGCAAAACTTACTTACTTGGGTCGATGCGACTTGCTAACTCGACTAGATAGGTAATGTTACATCTGCATCGACCACATATAGATATACGAGGGAAAAAAATCATATTTTTGACGCTCCTAAAGGTGCTTTACCGTATAGTTTGTGCATAATGCTAATTTTGGTACTAAATCAATAATTTTTTTTTCGGAAAAAGCTTACAAGACAGCGTATTAGCACACCATCATTGCATGTTTTTACATAAAACACTCATTAATTGAAAAATAGCGTGATTAGAAATAATAACAGCATTGTCATACTATCGTGCAAGCAGCAGTCATCTTTTTATGCGTACCTTGACGGTACCAACAGCTTTAATGGCCTCCACCAAAGTGAGTTGATCCAAAATTTGCTCACCACCAACAGCCGAGATCACAATCTCTATCTCATTCTTCTTCAGGATTGCCTCCATGAGAGACTTGTCGTTTATCAACCCCTACAAAATTCTCAACAAAGACAGAGGACCAACATTAGAGGGTTCTTCAAACGCCGTCCAGTCGAGATGCTAAAAACCTTACATGCACTACGGTGGCGCCTTTCTTTTGCAGAATTTCGACGGCGTTCGCCTTGGAGGGGACGCTCGAGCCAGGCCTAACGAGGACGTAGGTCGGCCGGCCCGCTTCGATGCTCGCCTCCGTGATGAACCGGCCGATGAAACCGGTCGCGCCGATGATGAGGACCCGGGCCGAGGGCGAGGGCGATGTCGGTACCGTCATGCTCGGAAGCCCGGGGGGGGGGGGGGGGGGGGGTGGGTTTGGTACCTTGTAGAATATGAGTACACTGAGGAGGGGGCTCTACAAGAGCACGAGGCGTTTGGTCCAATTCGCGTTGCTGGTTCCGAGAAAACAGGATGTATTTGAGGAGAAGGCGAAGTTAGCAAAGCTCAAGGGAAGAGAATGGTGTTAATATAGTGAGGCTGGCTTGGGACATTGATGCGTTAGCTCGTCTTTGTTCACACATATGGTCGTGTCTCAGCTAACTGTCAACAAGGAAAAAGAGGCCAACTTGTTGCTGTAGATTCTCTCCTCGGATAATGCCCAAGATATATATAACCCCTTTGTAAAAATCGATTTACTCGTTGATGATGTGACAGAAATACTTATATATATAATGTATGTATGTATGTATGTATGTATTACGCACCAACGCATAAGTACCGTTTGAACGGGGTTAATTATGATAAGTGCAGATAAGAGACATTACTTGTCATTTGCCCAATGGTTCTTGCAACCCAATAAAAATTTCCCCGTTGACCTAATGGCTTTATTTTGCTTATGCTGGCTGACCCATAGTTAAGTTCTCCGTTTAGTGCCTTGACCGATAGCTGAGGCTGTCAGAATCCAAGGATTTAGTCACCGTCTCGACTCCGCTGCCTCCGTATGATGCCCTCGATTACTAGCAAAAAGGAGGAGAGACCACCTTAGAAAAGGGAAATGATGCCCGCCCCCCAAAATTTCAATGTCGTCCCATCAGTGATAGCCACGCTTATTTGTTATGCAACCAAGCTGGCGCACAATCCAACTATTGACGACACGATGGCGTGTTCATGAGTTGGTAAGTCATCGTGTCGAGACACATTCGTAACACTTCTAACATAAAGCATCGCGTGCCACCGCGAACATACGAAAAGAAGAAAAGCGATTCCCGTGACAACTGAGTTTCCATTGAATGATGTAGAACAGTTGGCATGCGATTATCTTGATAAATTGGATCGCCAGAAACCCACGCGGCTTCACCGGTAATTTCGAATCTTGGGACAAACGATCTCGGATCGCGCTCAAAATTGATCGATTGAAGCAAAACGGCCGTCTAAATTCAAAGTCACCGCTTCGCCGTGACATACGATGGATTTTGGTATTCCGGAGTCGTTTAGACCACTTTTTAGGCAGTTTTCTATTTCACAATTTTAGAATTTTTGCATAATTTTCGAGATTTCACTTTGATTCCTTTTAGATAAGATTTGATTTGAGTCGATTAATGTTATCTTTAATTATCTGCATTCCTTTAGGAGTCCTATCTATATATATGGACGTCCTCTCTTTGTATTAGACAGATTATCATTCAATCAATTTGAGCTTTCTTTTGGAATTCCTTTCCAAGTTACTGTTTCCCTGCGTCATTTGGTATCAGAGCGAGGTTTTTCCTTGTGACGATGACAAAAAACGTGAATAGACAAACCTCCACAGTTGAGGGCGATGAGCCTGTTTCGCGTGAGGAATTTACCCAGTTCGTTGAGGAGAATCGGCAGCTTGCTGAGGAGCATCGACAGTTTGCTGAGGAGACTCGACGGACTCTGCATGACCACGAACGGACGATGCAAGAATTGCTTGCCGCCATCCAACGGTTGTCTGCCAACCCAAACCCTAACCCTGGCGTTCTTCCTGCTGAGCGAATTCCTGTCGCTCGTGATCCCGAAGTAGCTGTGGAGCGAAGGGCGAATCCCCAACAAGGACGACGAGGCTATGTCGAGGAATTTGAAGCAGAAGATGAAGTCGAATTCCAATATGCTCCTGTTCGTGGAAACCCTCTATTCAGGGGGGTCCTCGACGAACCTGTTCGTGGGGGTCGTCAGCATGGAAGATATCGACGAGAGCCCGAGCCGTATCAACTAAAGGTCGATCTTCCTACCTTCAATGGTAGCCTAAATATTGAAGATTTTCTGGATTGGCTTTGGGAGGTCGAGAAGTTCTTCGATGCCATAGAAATCGAAGAGGATCGTCAAGTTAAACTTGTGGCGTACAGATTGAAAGTAGGCGCATCAGCCTGGTGGGAACAGACGCAACTCTCCAGGCGCCGACAAGGGAAAGCCCCTATCCGAACTTGGGCTAGCATGAAAGAATTGCTGAAGGATCGGTTTCTTCCTCCTGATTTTGAGCAAGTCTTGTTCCAGCAATTTCAGGCTTGCAAACAAGGGGGTCGGACTGTCCAAGCATACACAGAGGAGTTCCTTAGACTTTCGGCCCGAAATAATCTGGCTGAATCTGAGGGGCAGCAAACTGCTAGGTATGTCAGCGGTCTCAATTTAAATATTCAGGATCGTGTTTCGTTGCATCGTTTGTATTCTATTGAGGATGCGCAAGAGATGGCTAGGAAGGTTGAGTTGCAGTTGGAGCGGAATAATTATTCTAACAGATCAGGAAACTATAATCCTCGAGGACAATTCGGTCGGGGAAAATCGCAGGAAGGTGCTGAGTCCTCAAACCGGCAATTCATCAATGCAAATCGAAATTCGGGAAGCAATGTTGATGCGCCAAAACCTACTTCAGCCCCTGCGACTAAGGCTTGTGATGTCGCCCCGAATCCCTATGATAAACCCTATCCAGGAAAGTGCTTCAAGTGTAATGAACCTGGGCACCGTTCTAGTGATTGTCCGCGGCGGAAGATGGCAAATTTGGTCGAACCTGACGATTTATGAAGAGGATTGGGGAGACGAAGAAGAGATAGTCGATGAAGAAGGCGAACATGTTAATTGCGTGGTTAGGCGGCTGCTGTTAACACCAAGGAGGGAGGATTCGCAGCGGAACAACCTTTTCCGCACCCGATGCACTATAAGCGGTAAGGTCTGCAATGTTATTATTGACAGTGGAAGTTGCGAAAATATTGTGTCACAAGCACTGGTCGATCATCTCAAACTGAAGACTGAAGCTCACCCCTCGCCCTATACGATCGGATGGATTCGTAAGGGACCAGAATTAAAGGTAACACAGGTTTGTCGTTTACCTATTTCTATTGGGAAAACATACAAGGAAACAATAACCTGTGATGTTGTTGAGATGGATGCATGCCACGTCTTGTTGGGACGGCCATGGCAATATGACGTGGATGTTACTCACCGAGCTCGTGAGAACGTTTATTCATTCGTGTGGGGAAGGACGAAGATTATCCTTCGTCCCTTGGATGAAACTGTTCGTGTTCCACAACCTCTGAAAAAACAGGCTAAGGGTGGTGAGACTGGGGTTTTACTTAATGTTCGTAAGAGGAATGGTATGTATTTAATTGTTGATGATGGGTCTAAGTAGGAAACCGTTGAGATTCCAGAAGCCCTGCAGCCTTTACTAAAGGCTTTCTCTGGTATTATTACTGAAGACCTACCTGATGGATTACCACCATTGCGAGACATCCAGCATCGGATTGATTTACTACCCGGCGCTAGTCTACCTAATCTGCCACATTACCGTATGACTCCGAAGGAGAATCAGATCCTAAGAGGAAGGTGGACGAACTTCTGCGAAATGGTTTCATCCAAGAAAGCATGAGTCCTTGTGTTGTTCCTGCTTTGCTGACACCGAAGAAAGATGGCAGCATGCGGATGTATGTGGATAGTCGAGCGATAAATAAAATTACTGTGAGGTACCACTTCCCTATTCCTCGCTTGGATGATATGCTTGACAGGTTGTCTGAATCGGAGATCTTTTCGAAGATCGATTTGAGGAGCGGTTACCATCAGATTCGCATGAGGCCTGGGGATGAATGGAAGACGGCATTCAAAACCAGCGAAGGACTTTATGAATGGTTAGTCATGCCATTCGGGCTTAGCAATGCACCTAGCACTTTTATGCGTCTAATGACGCAAGTCCTTAAGCCTTTCTTGGGCAAGTTTGTGGTGGTTTATTTCGACGATATACTTATCTATAGCCCAGATGAGCAGCAACATGTAGAACACCTTCGAGATGTTTTGCAAGTTTTGGAGGAAAACCAGCTCTATATCAACCTACCTAAATGCAGTTTCATGACGAATCAATTGCTGTTTTTGGGATATATTGTTGGTGCAGATGGGCTTCGAGTTGATGAAGCGAAGGTTGCTGCCATTCGGGATTGGCCTACGCCTAAGACTGTTGGGGAGGTGCGGAGTTTTCATGGACTGGCGACATTCTATCGCAGGTTCATCTGTAATTTCAGTACTATTTTAGCGCCTATTACAGAGTGTCTAAAGAAAGGCCAATTTAGGTGGAGTGAAGAGGTTGAGGCAAGTTTTGCCTTGATAAAGGAAAAGTTATCTACTGCTCCTGTTCTTATTTTGCCGAATTTTGATAAGTTGTTCGAGCTAGATTGTGATGCTTCTGGGGTAGGAATTGGCGCGGTTTTGTCGCAGGAAGGGAAACCAGTTGCTTATTTCAGTGAGAAGTTGAATGAAGTTCGACGACGATGGTCCACCTATGAGCAGGAATTCTATGCAGTAGTTCGGGCTATTAAGCACTGGCAGCCTTATCTTTATCAGCGTTAATTAATAGTGAATACTGACCACCAAGCGCTCAAATACATCAAGGGCCAAAAGCATTTAAACAAGATGCATGAGCGTTGGGTTTCATTCTTGGAGCAATTTAATTTTGTGCTTCGACATAAAGCTGGTCATTTGAATAAATTGGCTGATGCTTTAAGCCGCCGAGCTGCTTTACTTGTCACCATGACAAATGAAGTAGTGGGTTTTGAAATTTTATGCGACCTTTATGCTGAAGATGAAGATTTTCGAGACACTTGGGCGAAGTGTCATGCTGCTGGCTCTGCAGGTGATATGATTACTCATGGTAATTTCCTATTTTATGGCAACAGGTTATGCATCCCGCGTAGTTCCCTTCGTGAGAAATTGATTCGGGAATTACATGGGGGGAGCCTTGGAGGACATCTTGGGCGTGATAAGTCCATCGCCTTGGTGGAAGAGCGTTATTTTTTGCCACAATTAAAACGCGATGTGGGGCGTTTTGTGCAGAAGTGTCCTATCTGTCAAGTTGCAAAGGGGCATTCTCATAACACTGGCCTGTATACACCGTTGCCAATACCAACTGGACCTTGGGTGGACATATCCATGGATTTTGTTCTGGGACTACCGTGAACACAACGAGGTATGGATTCCGTTTTCGTGATAGTTGATAGATTTTCGAAGATGGCACATTTTATACCATATAAGAAAACTTCCGATGCTTCTCATGTTGCTGGTCTATTCTTTCGCGAAGTTGTTCGTTTACATGGTGTTCCAAAGACGATCACCTCTGATAGGGATACAAAGTTCCTCAGTCACTTTTGGAGGACTATATGGAAATTATTTAGCACTAATTTGCAGTACAGCAGTTCTTTCCATCCTCAGACTGATGGGCAGACCGAGGTAGTTAATCGGACAATGGCAGACATCATTCGTTGCCTTTGTAGCGACACGCCAAAATAGTGGGATCGTTATTTAGCTCCAGCGGAATTTGCTTTCAACAATACAGTTAATCGTTCCACTGGAAAATCACCATTTTAAGTTGTTTATGGCCGTGTACCTCAGCATACACTTGTTCTAGTTCCTCTGCCTAAGATTCCTGGTTATAGTGTGGCGGCAGAAAATTTGGCGACAAAAATTGTAGAAGTTCAAGCTGATGTTACACGCCAACTTGCTGAATCCAATGCAAAGTATAAGGAGCATGCTGATAAGCGACGTCGTTCCAAGACTTTTGAAGTTGGCGATGAGGTCATGGTTTTCCTACGCAAGGAGCGATTCCCCGTTGGTACTTACAACAAGCTGAAGAACAGAAAAATCGGTCCTTGCCGCATCACTAAGAAGATCAACGACAATGCCTACATTGTTGATCTACCTGGCGATCTTAATATCTCCCCAACATTCAACATGGCGGACCTATCCGAGTATCATTCTCCAGACATTCCGCTTTATCCTAATGATAACTCGAGGGTGAGTTCTTCTGAAGATGGGGGGAATGATGTAGAACAATTGGCATGCGATTATCTTGATAAATTGGATCGCCAGAAACCCACGCGGCTTCACCGGTAATTTCGAATCTTGGGACAAACGATCTCGGATCGCGCTCAAAATTGGTCGATTGAAGCAAAACGGCCGTCTAAATTCAAAGTCACCGCTTCGCCGTGACATACGATGGATTTTGGTATTCCGGAGTCGTTTAGACCACTTTTTAGGCAGTTTTCTATTTCGCAATTTTAGAATTTTTGCATAATTTTCGAGATTTCACTTTGATTCCTTTTAGATAAGATTTGATTTGAGTCGATTAATGTTATCTTTAATTATCTGCATTCCTTTAGGAGTCATATATATATATATGGACGTCCTCTCTTTGTATTAGACAGATTATCATTCAATCAATTTGAGCTTTCTTTTGGAATTCCTTTCCAAGTTACTATTTCCATGCGTCAATTTGTAAGACATGTTGCTTGACTCACGGAATACTTTCAGCATCCCAAGAAATTCACATCTTCTTTTTCTCGTTGGAAGCTACGAAACAAATCCCTCGTTGTGGTCCACTAAGATTTCGCCGGAGGACCGATCCTAGAAGAAACACATGGTCGGATCGGATGCTAGTTATCGCCTTCTTGCTTTCTCACTAGCGGTGAGCATAATTTTAGGGTGGAATCTGAAATCTAGAACTGATTTGAAATTTCAAGATATGCAAGGTAGATTCCATATTCCAAAATTTGAAGAACGTGTTCCGACGAGTAGGTTCCAAGTTCTAGGTAGATGGAACTTGAAACCTTGAACTTGAAATTTGTAACAAGTTTTTGTGATTTTCTTTTTCTGTAATATGTCTTCGCGCGATCCTACGATATTCCATGACGTCCTTGTTAGGATGCACGTGTGAGTTGTGTTAGAGAAGTCCCACATTGGAGAATTAATGTAGCGTTGAACAGTTAATATATCCAAGTTGGCTCATAATTCATTGGTTTAAGTTTTGAGTGAAGGTGGGTCCAACTAGATATGTTGACGGGCTCGGACTTGGAATCCCTCTTTGCGATCTCTCCAAGCAAAAAGTATCAGATTTTCGCCGCGCGCTCCCAACAAATGGTATCAGAGCTGATGGATGATTGGTGGGCCTCAAGAAAGAATCTGGTGACTGCATATCAAGGAAGAATCACCACAGCGCAGGCCTGATGGACGTTGATGCAGGCCTGATGGACGTTGATAGAGATTCAGGTTGAGATGGAGGAACGCGGTTTCCGGGCCAGGTGGACGTTGTGGTGTACAACGCGGGCCCGATGGGCATTGATGAAGATTCAAGTTGAGATAAGTTGGTGCTGAAAGATACTTGGATTAAGGGGGAGCAAACCTACAACGCTGGCCAGATGGGCGTTGATGAAGATTCAAGTTGAGATAAGTTGGACGTTGTGGTGTACAACGCGAGCCCGATGGGCGTTGATGAAGATTCAAGTTGAGATAAGTTGGTGCTGAAAGATACTTGGATTAAGGGGGAGCAAACCTACAACGCTGGCCCGATGGGCGTTGATGAAGATTTAAGTTGAGATAAGTTGGTGCTGAATGATACTTGGATTAAGGGGAAGCAAACCTAACACTGGAGCTCACACATGAGGGGGAGATTGTTAGGATGCAGAGAACTCCCACATTAGAGAATTAATGTGTGTTGAGCAGTTAATATATCCAAGTTGGCCCATAACTCATTGACTTAAACTTTTGAGTAAAGGTGGGTCCAATTAGATATGTTGACGCGTTGGACTCGGACTCCCTCTTGACGATCTCCCCAGGCGAAAAGTATCGGACTTTCGCTACGCGCTCCCAACAGTCCTATAATAAGTGCGCAACATGGAATCACTAGTCCGGACTTTCATTTTTCGTGATATTTATGACATGGGCTTTTATTTTGTCAATATTCCAGATTTATTCATGTGTCTAAATATAACTTGGGATCGGTGGATTATAACAGCAAGTAGTGGTTATTAATGTTGGAGTTGGCGAATACTTCGGGGACCCTTATTTCTCACATCGGGTGCGCCCATATGAGCTTAAAGAAACCAAAGTGTAATCCGATGACATGTAACCTATGCGTGCGGGATGCGGGGGTTCGGGGGCAGCGCCCCCGACACGGGTGTCCCGCTGACCGGTCAGCTGGCGGGGCTTCCGCTGCCCGGTCAGCGGACGGCTGCCCCGCTCGCCGGTGAGCGGGAGGGGTTCGGGGGCAGCGCCTCCGAAACCTCAACGGGTTTGGACTTTTATTTAAGTTAACCCGTATGTTATGGGCTTAATAGAGGTTTCGCTAGGTTTAGGTTTTGGGCCCGTTTATGGCATATATATTTTGCTCGTTTATGTTGATCGTTGTAACGAGTTGAGTGGCTGTAAACCGAATATCATAGTGAAATCTCTTGCAGGACGTAGCCCTATTCTAGGGTGAACCTGGGTAATCTCGTGCGTCATTTAATTTTTCTTGATTTCTGTGTGATCGTTCTGATTCGGTTTGCGATAAATCCCATCAATTAAAAGTGATGATTCACTGCAATCGTTCATTTAAAATTAAAGGTGGAAACTTGATAGACCTTAGAATCGATCCTGAAACATGTGGAGTGGTAGGTTTTCAGGCTTCAAAAAATGAGTCTCGGATTTCAGATTTCAAGTGAAATATGTACAGAACTCCCTCGCGTCGAGTGCATGATCCTTCAAAAAAGAAGACACGGCAGACTGTGCCTTTTTGTCGCCTTCATATCACGCGGGTTTCCGCCGAGCAGTGCCGGTCGGAAGCGGTAGGGACTTAAAAGATAGTAGATAAGGGCAATGACTATGCAAAACCGTACGAGAATGCCAAGTCAGGCTAGCGACAACTACCTACTTGTAGCTCATCTTTGATGCGTTCTGCACCGAAATTGATGGAAACTTGCAAGTTGCGACACATTGCCTTGTTTTGGGTAAGTCTAGGAAGTGTGTTAGCTAAATCAGATGGTCGGGTTGAAACTTTCTTGAATACCCATGAACTGTTGGTATTCGGTCATCTTCTTCTGAGTAATTTTGCAGTTCAACAATCATTATATATAGTAGGAAGATAAGGCTGCGTATGGTAGCGTTTCTGTTCCAGGGAGTATTTTTTGAACAGAAACATTTTTTTGTGTTTCTGTTCAAAATTACGATTTTTTGGAAAAAAACGCGTTTGGTAATTTTAAAAAAAAAACACTTTTTTCAGTCGCCAACCGGCGATTGGCGACGGCCGGCGGCGACCGGCGGCGATCAGCGGCGACTGCCGGCGACCGGCGGCAGCTGCGACCGGCGGCGGCGGTCGGCACCGGCGACCGGCGCCTGCAGCCGGCGACCGTTGACCGGTGGCGGCGACCGGCGACAGGCGGCGGCCGGCGACAGGCGGCGACGACAGCGGCCGCCGCCGGCTGGCGGCATCGGGTGGCCGGCGACGGCGGACGGCGACCGCGGCCGGGGACCATCGACGGCCGGCTTTTAGCGAGGAGGCGAGTGGTAATCGCGTCGGCGACGATGGATAGTGGTTTCAAAAGTGTTCCAAAATCCCAGAAGCAAGTTTTTTTTGTTCCTTCAAAAGTGTTCCCTGGCACAAAAGTGTTCCGCGGAACACTTTGGGAACATTTTTGAACCATACGCGTTTCTGCTCCAAAAGTGTTCCCGGAACACTTTTGAAACAGAAACAGTTTCCCCAGCCACCATCCATACGCAGCCTAAGCTGCGGATGATCAGTTGACTAAGTGATCATTCCAAATTTTTAGCCACATCTAAAGGATCCGGATTCTCTACCAGCATGATAGGGAATGATAGGGAATACTTAGCCCTAAACTCTACGCTAGTCCAAGAAGTTGTTTGGAACCTCTGTATAATGTGATTAATATCTAACGTATTCATATCGTCGAAAGGCGTTGTTTGCTTTAATGCCTTAGTGCAATGATCGGAAAAATTGCGCCGGATGAAAAATGTCCTAACATAGTTTTGATTTGTTTTAATATATGGTCCTTTTAGTTTTTATCTATAAGATATGTCAAACATAATATTTATTTCGAACATTACAATTATTTGATCATTATCTCGACACTTCATTCGAATTACAAGCTTTATTAGAAAATATTTTTATTTTGTGCGTCGTGACTTTAGCCTAGGCCATCAAATTGATCTAAACATTTTACTCCCACAAATGAATGGACATCAAAATGTGGGGATTATTTGAATTTTGGCTGTGTGAGGATTCGAACTTGTGCAATGAGTCTAAGGGCGCGCATGGCAACACTTGTGCTTCAGAAATTAACTTCTGGCAAGAAAATGATTTTTCTACTTCTACTCAGAAGCAGAAGTTGATTTTTCTACTGTTGCTCCAGAAAAGTACCCAAAAAATCTTAAACCTAATACATCGGTATCAATTCAATCCTAAGCCTTTTTGCATTTGTACCAATTGAATCCATCCGACAATTTGTTAATGTAGTTAGAGTCCACGTTAATTTGCCCGATGGACTCAATTGGTGCCAATGCAAAAATATTTAGGGATAAGTTGGTTTTTTTTTTTTTTGTCGAAACAAGCAACTTCATTTCATACGAAGGAAGTAGTACATAACTTCAGGATACATGAAAATCCGACAAAGCAAGTAAAATAAATCTGAACAGTGAATCAACTTGCTAAATTTGCAAAGACTGGCTTCTTCCTCGAAGACGGATTTGTTGTAGTGTCCAAGCTCATACAACGGCCGATCACCAAATCTCGCATCGTCAATAATGGGCACACACTGAAAAATTTCTCTTCAGTTACAACAGTTCTGCCAAAAGGCGGTGCACGCCTAAGTTCAACATCCCCAGCACCATTACCGTGTAGAAAACATAATAACCTCAATAAGTCGAAAGAATACAGAAAACGTCTTGAAAATCTCAAATTTATCTCTAGATCAGGATAGATGAGCACCCTAATATAGGTTTCGCTTTAGATCGAGAGAGAAAAGCTATAAAATGTATAGCAGTTGATGACAAAATCACTGTCAGAGATTTGCCGAAGATTAAAGAAGAAAAAGGAACTACCCTTTTGCCAAAGAGGACGGCCGCTGAATTAGCCCTCATGCCTTCAAACACCCACTGGAAAATTGCCCGTCATTGCTCTTCAAAAACCCAGCAACCACCAGGGATGCGATTTTCACTATTTTTTTTTTTTTGTTGCTCCAAGTTTCAGGCAAGGGCTTGGCAGAGAGAGGGAGTGCGGCAGATGAGGGGAGGAGGGTGGGAACAAACCAAAACAGAAGAAGGAAAGGGGGTTGAGAAGGAGCGTGGGGGAGGAGGGAGGGAGGGAGACTCTCTCTCTCTCTCTCTCTCTCTCTCTCTCCCTTAGGGAGGTTTGCCACTTGAGCGGCGGCTTGAAGAAAGGGAGAACCGTAGCAGAGAGAGGACCAGGGATAAATTGGTTCAATTACAACATTTGAGTTTGAATTGATATCAATATTTTATGATTTTTTTTTTTAAACTTTTTCCCAAGCGGGCTCTTTGTCTAATATTTGGCCTTCTCACTGACGTGCGGGGCTAGTTTGGCACAAGTTTTTCTCGCTCACGGTTACAGCTGTTGAAATGGGCGGCGTTTGAAACTTTGGAAAGGCGTTTGACTTGACCAACTTTTTTTCTCAGGTGCAGCCACTTCGGAAACCACAGGTTTCTTTTCGAAAGCCGCCGGCTGTCATGGTTAGAACTTTCGGATGTCGAAGGACTCTTTTTCCTCCCCTCGTTTATTTCGGTACCCCCACCCGGTCGCGGAACAACTTGGAAGGACTTCTCTGCAGAACGATCCAAAGATCAGAAACAGATGGATGCTAGAGACATCCAACGTCCTTTTCCATGTCCAAATGGCCCTTTCCATCACTCAAGACGTAGAGCTTTTGTCCGGACGACCATGTGCTCGACCGTCTCGCGCCTATTAATTTTGTCCTATGAGTTTCTGTCGTCGTGTGGCGACTGCTCCCGGATTTTATAATGGCCATGCTGCAAAGTTTCTTCATAATCTCACCCCTCTTCGCTGGGGCTAGATCGTCTGCATAGATCGTGAGATCATGTGAACGTGTAACATGTCAGATCGTCATCTTCCCGAGACTGATTGGCATGGCAGAGTTAGGTGTGGAGGTGAGGATGATTGATTATTGTATCGGTTACCATTTGTTTTTATTTTTATTTTTAAGGTCCATGAATGATTTGAAAAATGATCTCTTACAAATCATCGCCCATATTGCTTACGAAAATAGATAAAAAAAAATTTTGGGGGGAACAATAAAAATAATTTTTTTGTGGATTTATTTTTGTAAGCAATACAAGTGATTATTTATACAAAAAAAAAAAATCAAGTCGTTCATTTTCTGGGAAACATATGTTTGTTTGAAGGAAAACGAGTCTTCGAGTTATTATTTTTCGACTTTTCGGTATTTGGACAACGGAAAACAAATTGATTTACAAAAAACATGAACTTAAAACGACATGGAAGAATTACCATAAAAATCATAAATATACTGCAATTGTGCCAATTCAGTCCTAAATCTTTTTTTTGCCGATTCAGTCTAAATTTTTTGCATTTGCGCCTATTTTAGCCGAAAATTGTTGTGTGACGTAACCGGCACTAATGTGGATAATTAAATAATATTTTAATTTTTTTCAATTTTTTTATATTTTTTCTTATCTTTCCTTTGTTTTATTTCCCTTTCTTCTTCCTCCAGCCAGTCGCTAGACCTCAATCACCAGCCAAAGCCCTCGCGTTGCCGTTGGCAAAGCTCGCTCTTGTCAACCACCAGTGAGGGCGAGACTCGCCTAGTGTCGGTGAGGTAGCGCCTGCCGGAGAAAGAAGAAAGGGAAGGAAACAAAAAAGAAAAGAAAAGAAAAATAAAAAGTACAAAAAAAATATTTGAATATAATAAAAAAAATTATCCAAATCAGTGTCGGTCATGCTATGATAGCGTGGGCTGCGTCAAGTCAATAATTTTCAGTCAAAATTGGTACAAATGCAAAATTTTAAAGACTCAATCGGCGAAAAAGAAGAAGAAAAGTTTAAAAATTTTTTGGTAATTTTCCTAATCAATAAGTTTAGATCGCGAGAGAAAAACGACTAATCTCTTCTAGGCAAGAAGGAAATTACTTTCCTTCAAACCACCAAACAAAAGAAAACGACCAATTTTTCTTCACGATGATTTTCATAGAAAATATTTTCCTTTATCATGAAATTCTCAATACCCATAACTCCATTTATTTGGCGAAAAACCAATATTTTTTGCAAAGGAAACACTTTTGGCTAATCATCTTATAAGCGATATAAGCAAAAATTAGACCTTCGGGCGTACACATCGATACGGAACTAATTTTAGGGTAAATATAAGGAGCTTCCGATCTTGAAGGTTTCTTCCCCCCACCTTCTTATGGTCCCAGCATTAGGTAAAGCTCCATGAATACACCAACACTCGAGGACTTTTCTGCAGAACACAACACAAAGAATAGCGCGAGAGTTCACCATCTTGACCTCCTGGTTTCGAATTCTAGTCGTTGGGTTTCGCTCCCTAAAATGCATCCCCCACCTAACTCCTCATCGCTCCCAAAATGTCGGGCTTCCCTTCCTCAGTGACGACTCCTGCGTTCTGGTAGTGCGCTCGTGTGGTCAGATCAGATGGCTTTTCTTGATCGATCGCAGGTAGAATGGTCGTTAGACATAGTGCGAAGCCTCTGCGGATCTCTCATCGCACTCCCAAGTGGCCCTTCCCTTTTCCAGTCCAGAAAGTTTGTGGACCGAGCGTTTTAAGTAAGAAATATGATAGCTTTAACCGTCTGTTTCGAACTTTTTCCTTTTTGAATCCCCAACTTTGTGCGGTTGGTTTATGCCTTATGGCGCGTGGAGACCTCCAGCTCACTCTCGGGAAAATTATCCAAAAACTCCTGAACTTATTGCATTTTTTGCCAATTCTGTCATAAACCTTTTGAAGTTCTGAGCCATTTTCATGTTTTGCCAATTGAGTCAATTAGCCCAATTTCGCCCGGAAATTGCTGACGTGGATGCTGGCCGTCCTACATGGTATGACCAGCGCTGACGTGGATAATTCTTAGTTATATTTTTCTTTTTCTTTTTTTTACCTCCGCCGGCTATCACCAAGCCCGGTTGATGGCCAGTGGAAGTGGCCGACCTCAGACGAGGGCCGCCTACGACCACCCAAGAAAGGGCGACCCTCACCGGGTGTAACCCGTCACCAGAGTGGGTGAGGGCTGCCCTCACTAGCCCAGGGCCAGGCGACCCTCGCTCGAGGCCGGCGAGGGCAGCCCTCGCTTGAGGCTGGTGGAGGGGCAATGAAACAAAACATGAAAATGAGAAAAATGAAAATAATCAATAAAAAATTCAAAAAAAATGTTAAAAATATTTCACGTTAGCGTTAGTCTTGCCATGTAGAACGGTCGGCGTCTATGTTAGAAATTTTCAACTAAAATTGACCGGATTAACTCAACTGGCAAAACGTGAAAATATTTACAACTCAATTAACAAAATAAAAAATTTTAGGACTGAATTGATAAAAAAAAAAAAGATACGTTAAATTACGGCTTTTTGGACAATTTTTACCATTCAAATCTCACAAAAAAAAAATTGTAGAGTGCTCTATGTTAGGGCAGATGTACATGCGCTTGCACGTGCTAAAGGCCTAGAATAGACTAAACACGATATAAAGCACGAACAAAAGAGAAAAAAGAATTTGCTTAGGACCCTGAGACTACACACTTGGCTTAATATGTCAATGATAATTGACACTCGTAGTTCCATTATTTGACACGTGGAATCGAAACCAACATGATTGTCAGACCGATGTGGACCGACACGTGCTACGATCTGCACAAAATTACAAACCTACCCTTTACTTGCCACATATATCCCAACTCCATCTCCAAAAATAGTAACCAAGGTCTGCCTAGAGGTCCTCTATGGCCACAGCCCATGTTTGCTGAGGGGGGAGCTATCGCCTCGATTGGCCGACCGATCGGCACCGACAAAATCGAAAATCCACTCGGAAACCCTCGTCGGCCTACTCTACGTCGGGCTCGACTTTTGATCAGGAAAAGGTTATTATTCCCTTCCCACTTCTTTATCTCGTCGCCTTCTAGCCTAGCGTCCAGGTGAAGATCCCCGATTGGGTAAGTTGTCAGGGGACTGAGGAAGACAATGATGTCGCGTTGCTTCCCACTCCTCGTCTTTGCCGTTTGTCATTCCCCACCTCATTTTCCGTACAAAACCTGGCAGCTGCCTTTTGTGCGAATTGGAATGTTAGTTTCACTTAATCTTCTCCCCATGTTCCGGGAAACAGATTAAAGAGAAACGATGAACCCCATCCAATTAGCATAGCATAATTACTCTTATCCCTGCTGGGTACACTAGAATCACAGGTGCGGATTCCCTCTTGATTTCCAAGATCTTCTCTCCACATGATGCTCACGATTTACCCACTATTCCCTCTTGATTTTTAGAATCTTCTCTTCACATGCCGCTCACGACGTACCCACTATTCCCTCATGATTTCCAAAAGTCTTCTCTCCATGTTACTCTTCACCTTGTGGGAAACCAAAATCTCTTCTTGAATTGCTTATAACTGCACTTTTCAATAGTTCACCAATATTATTAACCTTGTTAGCCTCCCTCAAACTGGGATTAGGTGGAAAGCCTAGCCCAAGTTTGTATCGTAACCTGCAATGATCAAACCGCGTTAAAGCTTTTGTAAATACATCGGTAATTTGATGAACTGCTGGAACATAGCGGACTTCAAGTGACTTGAGAGCGGCTTTCTCTCGAACGAAGTGAAAATTGATCCCCACATACTTTGTCCTCACATGAAAAACTGGATTTGAAAATTGATCTCGACATACTTTGTCATCACATGAAGGATTGGATTCGCTGTCAATTAAATGGCCGAGTGGTTATCACTATAAAGCAAAGTCGGACCCCCCCCCCCCTGAGCGGAATACCCAAATATCTCAATACAAAAGAATCCCATGTAAGATCGGCCGTGGGAGAAGTTAAGGCGCTACGTTTAGCCTCAATCAATGATCTTGACACAGTTACTTGCTGTTTTGTGGACCATGAAAAGATATTCGATCCCAAAAAATTGCAAGACCCAGTCATTGACCTCCGAGTCTCAAAACAGCCAGCCCAATCAGACAGAGTCTGCATACCTGTATATAAAACTTGTACAAATTATTTAAGGGCATGCATGACAACACTTTTGAAGCAGGAATCCGTTTAGTTACGCAAATTTATTTTTTTTACTTATAGAGCATTTTTTTTTCTCTAGAAGTAATTTTGGAGCCACTTGAAGAAGTAAAATAAATTTACTTCTCTCCAAAAATAGAAAAATTAATTCTGAACATTAAAAAAAAAAATCAGATTTTGAGCACGCCAAAATTCCATTCGGCTTTTGGCATCAAAACTTTTGCTTGCTTCAACGAACACGTTAGGTATATTAATGGTGTTGGGCACTGGAGAGATTCGATCAAAAAAGTTACCGACAATAGGAGTGTAATCGAGCCGATTTAGATGTTCAATCGAAAAAGCAGCTCGAAAAAAAAAGGAAAAGAGAAGAAGATTAATCGAGTGAGCCAATAAGAAGCTTTATATGATTAAGACAAGACATCAAATTGGATCTCTATTCTCGGGGAGAATCCATGCTCTGTCAACCAGCTTACTTCAGGGTTCATATTGTGATGCAGGACAACTAGCGTGTAGCGTGATCGAGTCTTTTCGGATAGTTTTTTTATTTTAGGAAATCTAAAATTATCTTTAGGCGTAGTATTTTATTTGAATATTATTTGATTTCTTTTAGATTAACTTAGATATGGTTTCGATAATATTATCTTTAGTGATTCTATTCAGTCCTATCTCTATATATAGGATGTTCGCCTTTGTAATATGCACATTATCATTCTATCATTCAATCAAATTTTCGAGTATTCTTGGAATTGTTTTCCAAGTTCGCTTCTCTCTGCGTCAGATTGAGCTAGTTCTAAAGTGGAAAGAAGGGAAAATGAAATGGACTACTTTCATCTTGTCCTCCATGGGGCGAGAGCAGGGAATGGCTGCTCGGAAGGAAGGTATGCATACACTGTCAAGTTCGAGCTCGACTTGCATGTGAGACACAAAGACCATTCAAGCTCGGTAGTAACACATTCTAGAACCAACTCTAAGCTTTGTTTGCCCTTTATTTTACATCGAATCCCGTCGAGAATGGTGGTCGGAGCTCCCAGGTCTTGTGCCGGCGTAAATGGCGGTCGCCAAGCTCAAAAAAGAGCTCAGGTAAGTCTCCAAACCCTCGAGCGTTAAAATTATGCTCGAGCTCTATCGACTATAAAATCGAGAAGTACTCGGCTCGGGTGGCCTCGAGTACAATTAATTTATCAAGAGACTCGAGCTCGTGCTCAATCCAAGTCTTTTAAAGGCTTGAATAATGCGAATGTGCTATGTAATCTCGAGGATATTTGTGCCTATTTTGACAAAATCTAAACGGCTCTCCTTAAGAAAATGATAGAAAGAAACTCGATTAGGCAAGCCGAGCTATCGAGTTGAAGCAACGATTTTGGGCCACTATAGTCCGCTCTTTTCACTGGCCCAACAGGAGTGAAAATAGTATTTCATCATCCAAGCCCACTTGAAGAGCTTCAAGGTCGTCCAACTCTCATGATTTCTGTCTAGTGTCTTTCACTGCACATCACATTATCCCATGACCATGGCCCGCTTGTTTTCCTTTTTGATCGCTCCCGGCACGACTGCAATTAGCAGGCCATTTAGAGTGGAACTAGCACAACTACCCATTAGCGGTGGGCATCGGGTCCGGTTGTACGCGGAAACCCTGAACCGATCGGTTCCCGGTTCCAACGCCGGAACCTTCCCGAGGACCGGGAACCGGGAGCTGGCGGCTAACGTTCTCTTCATGGTATTGGAACCTAATTCAGCAATACATGTATTGTTAACGTAGTAAGAGTCCTCGTAAAATGATAAGCGTGTTCTCGAACAACATTGAAGGAATCAAAACATAAAATGACCTATAAATGTACTCACATTCTCGATTTATCCATAAAATATCGCCACCCTTCGTCTTCTGTACTTTCCAGTAAATAAGTTTGTGCTGTAAACGTGTCCAAATTTATCCATGTTCAATGCAAAGTTGCCCCACAATTTGGTAAAAGGATTTTATTTGTTGCAAGTGTGTATAACACATGATAAAAATGATGCAAAAAAAAAAAAAAAACAGTTCTATGTTTTGGGAACCGGAAACCAATCACCCTCGCGTTCTTGGGACCTGAAATCTAACTCACAATCAATCAGTTTTCGAGCCGAAAGCATAGCAACATTCTTACCCTCGGATCAATCACAAGATGAGGGGCATGGCTCGATTATTGATCAAACTCATTCACCCAAAGACTCTAAGTCTCGTTCCGAGAGGGCGTGTGCGGCACGGGCCCATAGTTAGGTGAAACAAATAATGATAAACCGAACCATTCTGGCGATTTCATGAAGGAGGGAGCCCAAGATTGCGACATTCCAAAGTCCCGCGTTGGATTCCGAAGAGGCCTAGCTTGTTGAATAATGCACCGTGTAAACGTGTGGCTAAACAGTAAACACCATCCTTACATGGATATGGCCTTATGTGATTATTCCGGATATTTCTTCTTGGGAGCTCGACACTCGTGAAATGGACTGAACGGAAAGCACAAAGGGATTCAAACTCGTCCCAATCCATCTTAGATCTCAAAAGCCAGCCAAAGTGCAAAAACATGCCACGGTACTTTTCATCCTATCCTACTTTGAATCATGATGGGTTATATCCCAAACCGAATCACAAGAATCATACAAAAAAATAGAAAAAGAAGACACGCGAGTTTATCCAGGTTCACTCCAGAATAGGGCTACCTCCTACAAAGAGATTTCACTATGGTTATTAAGTTTACAACCACAACTACTCGTTACAATGATCCTTCATACAAGTATAATATATAGGACTTAAAATGGATCAGAAGCCCAAGCCTATCCGAATCCCTTTGATCCCACAACAAGTGGGCCAAATCAAAACAGTAGCCTAACCCGATGTCCGGGCAGCAAGACCCCCGTCATTTCGTGCGCAGGGATCAAATATCGTCGGTTTATACTTCAGTTTTTATAAGCTCACGTGGGCGTATCCGTATGAGAAACAAGGGTCCCCGAAGTATTCGTCAACTTCAACAAATCATTGCGCTCCAACACAGCCTAAAATACATGATCATACCAAATTGAGATTTACGCGTCCGTAATTTCGATTTGCGATTAATGTACCCCGCTGATTGAATGCATGCGAGATTTCTGCCCCCAATAGATCATATGAGATGATAACGAGGGATTTTTTTTTTTTTTGTACTCACACGTCCCCACACTAATTTCAAAATTACAAATCTACCCATTGAGGGCACGTTTGCTTCGACTTTGCCAAAACCCTTTGGGGCCCCAAAACCTCCTTGGAAAATGCAAAAGGCATTTTACACATTTTTTTAGAGAGCTTTGGGGAAATGCAACTGCATTTCCAGAATGCAAAGACAATTTTTTTTTTCAACTCTACTCTCGCTCAACTTTCACAATTTCGAAAATGTCCTTACCTCCCGTGACCTCACCGGCGAGGGTTTAGGCAGCCGGCAAGCTGGTCTGGAGTCGGCCAGCCACGGCTTGAGGTCGCGCATCCTTATGTAATGCATGAGGTTGCGCTACATCAAGAGAGGCTGGCCGGCAGTCGATTCAACCCGTTGGCGGCTAATTTGCTTTGGCAAGTAATCTTGAGAGTTTTCTCAACCAAAAAAAAAAAAAATAGCAAAAGTCATTTATAAAGTGTAGTTTTTACCTAAGAGCAATTAAGTCAAAGTTACTTCCCAATATGTTTTTAACATAGACTTTACAAAATACTACTTGCATTTCGAAACACTCATCTACCCTAAAGGCCTTTGCATTTTCTCAAAAGATCTCCCCAAAGCCAAACCAAACTTACCCCACCCGAAGGTATCCCTTTACTTTACTTCCCCTCCTGCCATCAAATTCAAAGCACCCATCAATCGTCTGCAACAACTGACGTCCACCGTTCACCCTGTGATCCAGGGCATGTGAGTGGAGGAATCCGGGACCTAACTGCTTCGGATCATCATCTATGACGTACGAAACACATGCTTAGCGCCAAATGGTACATAGCCCTTCTCTCGTCATGTAATAATTGATGCATTGAAAGTGAAAATATTTCCTCCCTTTATTTTTCAAAAATGACAAATTATATCGCGCATGTGATATATTTTCATCGTCTAGCCATGAATTATTATTGTTAAAAATGAAAAAAAATTATTGACTAATTATTTCAAGGGATATAACCGATCATCTTTAAGAAAATATTTTCTAAATCATGCGGGCAAGTGTTTCGAGAGCACTTGATAAGAAATCATACATTCACTTGACGTTACATTCTTCGTACACTGTTGGATCCCGTCGAGAATGTGGATTTGCTTTAATGGTTATTTGAAGGAGCCGGGCTTGGATCTGTTGCCTTAGATTTTTCTAAGGCAGCAAATCCCCACCCTTGATAGTGCTCCCCCCCCCCCCCCCCCCTATATCAAGGGTGGGGATCCCCCTGCCTTAAAAAAACTAAGGCAGGGGATCCGGGTCCGAAGGAGCCAGAGTGGCAACATGCTTGTTATGGATGAAATCGGACTTCATGGAATGCCAAGAGATTGTGGTCAATCTAAGATAATCTTTCCTTTTCGGGTGTGCAATTTGAGTAATGTCAAAAACTGACTGCCCAAAAAAAAAAAATAGTGGACAAATGTAATGCCTCATGTGCATAAATAAATCGACTTCCGAAACCCATAACGCAAGTACTCTCCATCTGGGTCTGTCTAGTTTTTGGAAGGAAAAATGATCAAATGGTCCATCAACTTTGGCTCGTTGTATAATGTGATTACTAAGCTTTTGTTTTGACCAATATGATTCTTAGACTTTAGCCTAATGTATAATGTGATATCTAAAATTTTAATTTATTCAATGTGATATCTAGACTTTTGAAATATGTTCAACTTTTTGACAAAAAAAAATATGTTCAACTTAATCCCTAAACTATAAGAAAATGTCTAACCTAGTTATTGAACTTGAATTAATAAAATAAAATAAAAATCGACACTGGACATCTTCATATAGTTTAGGGACTAAATTAAACTTGTTTCAAAAGCTTATGGACCATATTAGTTAAATTAAAAATTGAGGGATTATATTGCATATAAGACTAAAGTTCAGGGATCATATTGGTAAAATTAAAAATTTAGGGATCACATTGTATATTGAGTTAAAGTTCAGAGACCGTTTATATCATTATCTCTTTTTGGAACCTAACTTTTAACTTTTAATTTTTCATGTGGTCATTGTGTTTTACTTAAATTACTTCCCATTTTTGTTAATGCTACCATATCTGTGACTATGTATGCATAGCAATTAGCATAGTTGATAACTTGATAATACGTGAAGTGGAATGCTGTTTTTTGAAAAACCTCCTCCAACCCCACCCCCCACACACACGCACACACCAAAAAACAACCCCACACACGCAAAAACAAAAGTGGAATGCCGTTTTGATCGGGAAAAAGAACGAAATTGGTAGCGAAGGGGGAGGTAACCCGACCCGTGGGTGCGGCACGTACGTGCGTACGGCTCCTCCTCCAGTGATCCGTAGCCTGCAAGTGCGAACCACCATCGTTGGATTAGATTTCCCCTTTTCGTTTTCCGTTTTCCCATTTAACTTTTAACTAAAACGACCTCCCGCTTTATTGAAAAGCAAGGGAGAGAGAGAGCATCATCGTCGGATACAGACATGAAGACGCGTCTGTCTTTTCCAGCCTGGCACATAGCCTTTTATAAACCACCCCACCCGCCCCCAAAAAAAAAAAAACACACAAAAGGACACCCTCACTCACTAAATTCCCATAATACCCCCCATCCTCTCTCTCTTTCTGTCACTCACTCACTCTCTCATCAAAGCACCAATCAACCTCCACCGACGGACCCATTCTCGATTGCTCCCACCACCATGCCTCCGTCACCTCACCATTGCCTCATTTTCTCACTCTTCCTCATCTCCGCCGCTTCCACCGCCGTCGTCACCGACCCCCCGGAGTTCCGAGAAGCCCCCGCGTTCCGTAACGGCAGAGAGTGCCCCAAAACGACGTGGCCGGCACACCCACAGCAGGGCGACGCCGACTCCGACACCATCCACATCGCCATGACCCTCGACACCACCTACCTCCGGGGCTCCGTCGCCGGCGTATTCTCCGTCCTCCAGCACGCCTCCTGCCCCGAGAACCTCGTCTTCCACTTCGTCGCCGCCTCCCGCCGCCGCCCCGACCTCCGCCGCACCATCTCCTCCACCTTCCCCTACCTCACGTTCCGCCTCTACCACTTCAACGCCGACCTCGTCCGCGGCAAGATCACCTACTCCGTCCGCCGCGCCCTGGACCAGCCCCTCAACTACGCCCGAATGTACTTCGCGGAGCTCCTCCCTACCTCCGTCCGCCGCATCATCTACTTCGACTCGGACCTCATCGTCGTCGACGACGTGGCCAAGCTCTGGTCCATCGACCTCCGCGACCGCGTCCTCGGGGCCCCCGAGTACTGCCACGCCAACTTCACCGCCTACTTCACCCCCCGGTTCTGGTCCAGCCCGGCCCACGCGGCTTCGCTCCGGGGGCGGAGGCCGTGCTACTTCAACACGGGCGTGATGGTGATCGACCTGTGGAGATGGCGAGAGGGCAGGTACACGGAGAGGCTGGAGGGGTGGATGAGGATACAGAAGAGCGAGAGGATCTACGAGCTGGGATCGCTGCCGCCGTTCCTGCTGGTGTTCGCTGGCGAGGTGGAGGGGGTGGAGCACCGGTGGAACCAGCACGGGCTGGGAGGGGACAATGTGAGGGGGCAGTGCCGGGATCTGCACCCGGGGCCGGTGAGTCTCCTCCACTGGAGCGGAAAGGGAAAGCCGTGGCTGCGGCTGGACTCGAGGCGGCCGTGCCCGCTGGACTCGCTGTGGGCGCCGTACGACCTGCTGCGCCACCCGTCGCTGTTCTCCGACAGCTGAGCACGGGGGCATGCACGACGGAGCGACGGCGGGGGCGAAAGCGTAATTAAGGGGGCGTTAAGGGGGGGGAGTGGGAGTGAGAATTTCAGAGAGAAAGGGGACAAAAGTGGGTCACCGTCAGGCGTAAAAGCTGCGAGAATTACGGTCTTTGAAAGCTTTTATTTTCAGCGGACTGCCTGTGATTGTCGAGAAGGCGAAGGCGAAGGCGAAGGCGAAGGCGGAAAAACAAGAAAGAAAAAAAAAAGTGGGGAGATGACGTTTTCATCCCATTGAATTTTGGAAAATTAAATTAAATCCGAATAAAGCAAGCCGAGCGGGCCGCGGCGGGGACATTTTTTGGGGGGTTTTTTTGGGACTCGGAGGATACGACGTCGTTTTCAGCGCGGTGGAATCATCGTCATGGGATGGCTCTCTCTTTTTCACGTATTGCGGTGAAGGTATGATCTGGTTTCCGCTGCTCCAACTTCTTCCCCGATGAAAGAGTGTACATAAGTATTGGGTGTCTTCGTGTTGCTGTTTGTAGAATCTGTTTTCGGACCATAGTGAAATCGTTATTACTTGTGATGGCAGTTGAATGTGAATGTTTCTTTCTTACGCGACGTAATCCAGACGGCAAGGGTGATTCGATTTCGGGATTGTTGAATCTGGCATAATGTCGATGCTTGCGAGCTCATCTCAGACACCTACGGGTTTGGATGAGGTGAGCCCACATTGTCCCGAGATGCATGGGCATTGGGCTCGCATGTCATGTAACAGCGGATCGCATTTTTTAGGTTGCATTGTGGCAGTTGCCAGTCGGGTTGTATCATCCGGATCGTGTTAGGCCACGCATGAGAGCTCATGAGTTGAAAATCGTCAAGAAATTGCTTGGCTCCACCCTTCTGGTAGAGTAGAATGTATAATGAGGGTCAAGATCTCCATTGTTCCTAAAATTAAAGGTTGGAAAGCAGCCTTAATAGCTTCATCATGTGATTCTTATAATAGCGCATTGCGTAGCTAATGACCTGTTATCAAGTGGGAAGAGGCTTGACTCATACCAAGATTAGGAGCATAGGCAAATTACGAAGTGGCCTAACTAGTATTTGTCCAAGTAAATGTAGAGCTTGGATGGTTGGCTAGCCTTATAATTTTTGGGGTTAAATTGTCCTCGATCCGTATAATTTATGTCCTGATCGGTATGTTACAAATATCAATATGCTTTGAAAGTAGTTATATGATGAGACGTGGAGGGAGAGAGATGCTGGAAGGGGTCTTGTTGGTAAATTACCAGGTCGGGCCCTTTGATCCGTACGCATCGCATCGCATACATACATACATACGTACGTACGTAAAAGATATGTGTGGGAACGACAAGACAAGAAGCCTAACGCTTAGAGCAATCATTAAACCTTGTCCTCCACTAGAGAGTAACTAAACATAAACAAAAAGCTACAACACAGAACGAATCTCTGGCTCAGCCATTAGTCTGCAGTCTGCACCAACGCTTCGTTTATTTCGCGAATTTATTTTTATTATTATTATTAAAAACATTTCTTTATTTTCGATGAGTTAGTAAAAAGCATTCTCATAATCAATGAAAATTCTATATTTAAATACGTCGCGCTTTTTCTACTCTCTTTTTAACTAACACACTCCTTGGAATAGTGTTTCGACGATAATATCTCATGTGAGCTTCATTTTGTGTTTATTTTATTCTTTTTTTTTCTTTCCCTTTTCCTTCCCTATCCCTCTCTTCTATCTCTTTGCGTATCCATCGTCTTCTTCTTGGCTGCCTTCTTCACCCACGCCTCCGACCCGAAGGGTCCATTTGCTTTGCTCGCTTCTCTGTGTGGCCGCCTCTCGTGGCCTCGACTCGCCGTCAGCGAAACCTTCCCGACTATCATTTACTCTGCCGTAAAGGGGCGCAAAATCGGCAATGCATCGCTCGACCCCACAGTGTGCTTGAATGATTTTGATGACGAAGATTAAAAAAAAAAAAATGGGGCCCTTAATTGTCAATGGTTATGACATGACAAAAGGTGAGATCCATAAAGGATCTTATTAGTCAAAACGCCTTTTTAGGGAGTGTGTCAACCAAAAAAGGACTGGAAAAAGTACGCCCCATTAAATTTAGAATAATAATTTTTCTTTAAAAGATCAGAATTCATTTTTCATAATGCGACTAGACCTCGGCGCTTGGGCATGGAAACCTTGACCCCCATGTTTGGGTCCTGGATTGAGTTCGGGCCCGAGTTTTTAAAAAGCCAACCTCGGGACCCCAATATCCATGCCCAAGTCCCCGGCAACCATGCTCGGGTATTCGTCTCCTGCCTCGGGTCCGTCGAGGCCAAGACATATTCCTCGGCGACTAGGCCTAGTCCAAAAAGGCTCCCTTAAGGGCGGGCCCTGATTTGCACTCCCACTCCCAAGTCACTGGTGCCCGAGCCTAGGTCCGAGGAGGTCGATCCCAAGACCCTACTACCTGTGCTTGAATCCTCGGCAACCATGCCAATGTACCTAGCTCCAAAGCCCAAGTTACAGACATTTGGGCCCGAATCCATAGAGGCTTGGCTTGGGACCTCAGTGCTTGTGACTAGGTCCTTAATGGCATGCATGGTTACCCGACTCCCGTGCCAAAGTCACCGGTGCCTATGCCTATGTCCACAGAGGCCAAGCTCGGGTCTCTTTAGGCTAGGCCTAGGATCCCGATGCTTGTGCGTGAGTGCCCAATAGTTAAGTCTTGGATCCTATTGCTCGTACTCAGGTTCATGGCGGCCCGGCCATGCCTTGGTAGCCGAACCCGGAGCGCAAGTCACCGGACCAAAGGCATGGTTCCTTGGCGGCTCGGGCCAGGCCCAAGGTCTCATTGCTTGTACTCGGGTTCTCGACAACTGGGTATCCCTTATATTACTTCACGTGCAACGCTGACCGCCCTCGTTAAGCAAAACAACATTAGTTATTTAGGTCGCGAAAAATACAAGAGGCCCACCAATTGAGAACTTAAAAATCAAGTTAAACCGACATTTTCCAGTGAACATGCAACTCCGACTCTGCGATTAAGGTTAGATTACTACTTAATTAGCCCTCCTCGGAGCCATATAAGTTTCTCACACCAAGGTCCAATCGCCTAGGCAATTGTGATTCCCTAATTTTCTTTGCTAAAATCAACATACGGTCAATCGTAAAAGGATGATAAAGTACAAACCAACTAAAAAATTGCTTGAATGATCCACTGCTTAGTTTGGATATGACATATAGCACGTACTCACATCTCTACTTTAATTAACCTTATGGAATACACATAAAGACACTTTGGGATTGAGAATATATGGGCATTCGTGAGAAAAGAAGAAGCTCTAGGAGCGAACCCGTTTTAGATATTCCCATTTTTTTTTCACAGGAGAATTATCCCGACTTGATATCATGTGTGAAAAATTATGATTCTCCATACGAAAGATCAAAACCTGTCTCATCACTTAGCTAACTCAATTCATGTTAGGAAGCTTCATACAATGCAGTAACCTACGTGTTTTTTTTTTTTTAGCTCCATCCCACATTCATTGGGGTATTTATAATTTAGAAAGTTTGACAGCTATCCAAATCAATGGGGACGGATGTGTGAAAGGTGTAAAAGAAAGGGTACATAAGATGGCGTACTTGAATTTTTCCCCAATGTTAGATGGGACCACAAATGCTATAATTCCACTGGTCAATGCCTAAATTAACTGGCCAACTAGAGGAAGATCATTCAATAAACTTCCATTTTCGTGCCTATTAATAGTACGAATCATAATGATTACAAAAAAAAAAACTCTCATTTTCGTGAATTAATATAGTGGGTGCGGATCCAGATGGTCCGGGCTGGTGGGCCTCGTGGGCACGGCACGCTCTCCCATGGGCCATCGCCGGCTCTTCCTGAGTTCCCACCCAGTACTCCACCACCTCTCTTCCTCTTCCCAACTCTATAAGGGCCTCTACATAATCCAAAACCAATTCATCCCCATTCCCCACCATTGATCTCTCTCTCTCTCTCTCTAAAATCATCACCAACACTTGTGATTTTCTTTTGAGAATTGAGAATGAAGACGACGACGACGACGATGATGAGCAGCCCTTCGTGCGGCGGAGAAGCTTCAAAGAGGAGAGCGTCGAGCAGAGGAGTGGGAGGGGCCATCAGAGAACAGAGAGCGAGGCTCTACATCATCCGACGCTGCATAGTCATGCTCGTATGCTGGCACGACTGACTGTAGCTTTAATAGAGATGGCGAGAACGGTGGCATTTTCTTCCTTTCCCTTCGATTCCTCCCTTTCCTTTCTATTATTTTGGGTTTCTTCCCGGGGACTAGGGGGTGTACAAAATCTTGATTAGATTATATTAGATTCACATAGTGCTTGCATTGTTGGAATCCCAATTTATTCAATGTGCGTCGGCTGAAAACCGTTTGTCGACCAAGCACCTTTCACCGAAAGTCGGATCTTAGGTTGTTTTTTTTTTTTTTAAATGAATCAGGTTATGTGACGATTTGGACATAAAACAATGAGTGTAGTTTCGATTGCTAACGCGGACTATATACCGAAAGAACAAAGAATTGCAAATAAGAATAATAAATGGGTAAATTGAACTGCAGAAAGGGGAGAAGTGTCTTGGGATTGTCCTTTTATAGCTTCGTCCAAAATGTGACCACCGGAATGAGGTCATCTTCAAATTCTAATAACCTTCGAGATTTTGGGACTCGATTCGATTGCCTTCGACCGCACCTTCTTATCCACAATCGGTTACAATCCGTCATATATCTTCTGATTCAATTCTTACTTATCATTTTCTTTTTTTCCAATCTTCACTTAAACTACCGTGATCGACCCCTCGTCATCGCATACCGATACGGTAATTGACCTAATTGATCACCTTTCATCAATAATATCATCGGCCACATAACATCATCGTATGTCGATAAATTGTCCTAGTCGATCAACTTTCATCGCTAAAATCATTGACCACGTCACACTGCCCTGCATTAGGCGCCAATTTGTGATGGTATTTATTGGTTGCTCTGTCAAGTGTCAACGACTCGATATATGAACTTCCATCGCCCCATAAAGGCATAGGTTATTTTTAAGTGTCAACACAATGGCTAGTCGAACCAAGTTTCGTGAACTGTTTTTTTTATCGGATAATGACACAAAATGATCCTTGAACTTTAGCCCAGTATGTAATGTGGTACACGAACTTTAAATTTATTCAATGTAGTCCCTATACTTTGTCTAATGCGGTCCCCTGTACTTTTCATACGGGTTCAATTCAATTCCTGTAATGTATGAAAATATTCAATGTTTGAATAATTTCATACAGTTCAGGAACTAAATCAAACATATATAAAAATTGTATGGACCACATTGAACTATTTTAAAGTTCATGCACCATATTGCATATTGTGCCAAAGTTTGTGGACCATTTGTGTCATTTATTTGGTTCTCTAGTCTATGTTTACAGTTGTGTTCTCACGTATTAATCCCATGTTCATCAGAGGTGGGAAATTAACAAATTAGTCCTAAATTATATTGTACAGATGTCAATTCAAGTCTTGAGTTTTTCGATTTCGCCAATATAGTTTGTCAGAGAATTTCGGAGAAAATTGACATGAAGGACTACATTAGTATTTTGTGCAAAGGGTAAGGACTAAATTGACGAAATTGAAAAATTTAAGATTGAATTGACATTCATACAACAAGAATTGGGACTGCTTGAAAAACTTCTCCGACGAGAGAGAACATATTGTACATGTGTGTATCATAGCACCTTATTCTCGCCTCTGTCCTATTAGAGGTGTCAAAATAAGTCATAGACTCATATATTTGGGATTAAAGTGTGAATGAGTTGGCAAACATTTGAAGAGCCGGCTGAAAATAGGTTTGAAAATGGGGGTACGAATCAAGTAAACATTGAACAGAATCGTTGAATATATGATAGCCAAACGTAGTCCATGTACGAGGAAAGCGCACGCAATTATCGGCGCAACCGCACGCCGATAATATACGGTCTACCCCACTTAGCCCATTCTTTTCGTTTGTAAGACCAAAAGACTTCCACAATTATAAATCGAGCCATACACTCTCATCTTTCCTATTGGGACAATGAAAAAATCGGGAAATTTACATTGCGAATAAACGTGTGGCAATCGAATTAATAAGTCAATTTGAATCGGATCATTTGCGGTCTGCACGCTCCTGGACAAAACTCTCCGGAGTCCCGAGCACAGATGGGAGTAGGAGAAACGAAAGGAAGAGAGTGTCATCGGAGTTTTCTTTTGCCAAATCAAAAAGGAGTTGCGCATGTCGCGGACGAGAATACAAACCTAATCCGTTTACTTTTCCTTCCTCCCAACAACAACGACAACAACAGCAGAATCTGCCAAAAGCCATTGCTGTCTTGATTAAGAATTCCATGCTGCAGGGCTTTGACCTTTGGTTGCTGTGGGAGCGAGAGAGCCAGAGGTCACTCCGGCTCCGTTTGTTTGACGAAAAATGAACAATTTGACAAATATTTTCATCATCGATAACAATCTATGCATAACTATTTTCATAGGAGATGAGAAAAAAATCATTTATTTATTTTTTTAAGAGATATAAATAATTATTTTTTAAAAAATATTTTCTAAATCACTTATTTTTCGTGAAACAAACGAAGTCGGTCCATCTCCATCTTAAAAAAACCCAACTGGCAATTGCGAAGCCTTGTCTTTGTTCGCGTCATGCCCCGCACGTAGGTGGACCTGCCCCCCCCTCTCTATCTCCCCACCTTTTTCTCTCACATATCTGTATGTTTATCCCATATTAATATGAAATTAAGTGTACTTTGCGACTCCTAAAAAATAGGAAAATTACAACAAAAATAAGCTCTAAGTTTATTATAATCGTGTCAATTCGATCATTAATATTTTGAATTTACGCTCTATTTAGTCCGTCAGGCTAATTTCGATCCTAAACATTTTAAAAATCGGTTGCGTGAACAATTTTTAATAATATCTTTAATATTTTTTGAACTGATTATTTATTATTTTTCTTTTTCGTTTCTTTAAAGTTGCAGCCATGCCACATAGGTCACCCTGCGTCTACGTCACTGATTTCCTGCTAAAAATTGATCGGATGGACTAAATTGACACAAACGAAAAATATTTTGTAATCATTTGGCAAAAAAAATATATTTAGGACTGAATTGACACAATAGCAATGAGTTTATTTTTTTTGGTAATTTTCCTCTTAAAAATATTCGATTTATTAGTTAGTAAAAAAAAATCTCATACTTCACGTATTACTTTTCCACTGGATAAATGGCCCTCTAATCTATGTTTTTCAAGGTGACTTAAGCATTGGGATGTTCCTAATCAGTACTTTTAAAATAAATGCTACGGCATATGAATTTTTCTTTTTACACAAGCGCTCTCCCATGACAATCGACCCGTACAAAAGATTTTCACGTCTCATTGTCTCACCCCTAAGGTGTGCACTTCTCGTGTACAATACAAAATGTTCGACTGTATTTGGTTTTTGATTAGCAAGTGCTCCTGGGTCCTCAAAACGGAGCGATTCAATTCGGGAAAAAAATAATAATGCCAATAGGCGTGCGGCCCTGCTTTGCTGTTAAAGAGATTAGGGGGTGGAGACGTTAGTGCTATAGGTGCGAAGATCCATCCTCGCTCTCTCTCTGTAAAGAGACAGAGCAAAAATCATAGAGAAAGAAGAGTTAGATAGAACGTACACATACTCGAGCGAATCTTTGCCATGAGAGTTGCAAATCATTTTCCCCTCGTCTTTTCCTCCCTCCACTCGTTCGGGTTCATTTTTCTTAATTATTTTTAAAAATAATTTCGATTTTTATTTCTAGATAATGTTTAATGTTTTAACATTTTTTTTTATTTTTTTGATTATATTTCCTTTTTATTTATTTTTTCCATTTTTCCTTGGATGATTGCCGGCCATGGCAACTGGGAGCACCCGATAATAAAATAAACGGAGCCTCAAAGTCATTTTTTTAACGGTTATTTCAATTAAGGCAAATACCACCCACCCAAAAAAAAAAAAAAAAAAAAACCCAGAGCCATGTACACTATTTCACAAATGCCCTAAACTTTTTTTTTTGGTCACGCAAAATCCTAAGCTTTCCCATCGTGGCACAAATATCCCTAACTTTGTTTTTTGCATCGTGAAAAAAAACTCAAACTCATACACGTGTGACATAAAAGCCCTATTATTTTAACTTCATCCGGTGAATATTTGTCACGTTGGTATAAGTTTATGATTTTTTATGACATCGAAAAAAAAATTAGGGCATTAAGTCACAATGAAAAAGTCCAGGATTTTTGGCGACATAAAAAAAATTGAGATATTTGTGTCATAGTGAATATACTTTGAGGATTTTTTTTTTAGTGATATTAACCCTTTTAATTATTCAAATCGACGGTGAGAAATTAAAGCATCCAAATGGTTTGGCGGGGACCCTGGGATCTTGTAGCCCTTCCGTTCCGTTTCTGACATTTTTTCGAGGAGTTGCAACGGTTTATTTCCATTCAAAGCGTTGATGAATGCGTCGAAAAAAAAAAAAAAAAAGGAGTTGAAAAATTCTACTTTTTTGACCTGATTTTTTTTGCTTGAAATCCCGCGTCTGGATCCCCCGCATGTAAGGCAGGCGGTCCAGATTTTTTTGGCCTTGGATTTCCCCTTTTTTATATGCAGGGATCCAGATCCGGAAATCCCACCCTTCAAGACCGAAAATTTAAGAGGAGAGAGAGAGAGAGAGAGGGGGAAGAAAAAGGACACCAAACCCGTGGACCCCACCCTGTATGAAAGAAATCAATCATCCTGTCGCGTTCTAACGACCCCCCCCCCCCCCCCCCCCCCCGAGTTCCAACCCCAGTCTCTCTCTCCTTCTCCCCCGCTAATCTCGCCTTCTTCGTTCCTCAACTGCACTTTCCCTCCACATTTCAACTTTTCACTTCTTCTCCGACCTCCTCTAGTCCTCCCACTCCCAGAAAGCACAAAACCCCTCTCCTCTCCTTCAATGGCGTCCGAGACCCACAACCTCATTTCCATCATGTCCCTCCTCTCCTTCCTCCTCCTCCCTCTTGCCTCCTCCTCCTCCTCCTCATATCCGCACGGTAATCGCAGCTCTCTTCCACATTTCAGCACAGGTCAGCTCCACTCGACTCACTCTCATCGTGTGTTTGATTTCTCTCAACTTCTTCTTCTTCTTCTCCTCCGCGCGCAGGCAACGTCTCCTTCCACATCGACTGCGGCTCCGCCACCGACTTCACCGACCCCTTCAACACCACCTGGCTCTCCGACCGCTTCTTCACCGGCGGCTCCTCCTCCGTCGTCTCCGAGCCTCTCCGCTTCGGCTTCCCCCCGGAGAAGACCCTCCGCTTCTTCCCCCCTCTCTCCTCCGGCAAGAAGAACTGCTACGTCTTCCCCGACCTCCCCTCCGGCCGCTACTACCTCCGCACCTTCACCGTCTACGACGACTACGACGGCAAGTCCCGCGCCCCCAGCTTCGACACCTCCGTCCAGGGCACCCTCGTCTTCAGCTGGCGCTCCCCCTGGCCCGAGGACGTCGCTCGCCTCGGCGCCTACTCCGATCTCCTTGCCTTCGTCCCCGATCGTCAGGCCGAAATCTGCTTCTACAGCATCGCCACCGACTCCCCCGTCATCGGATCGCTCTCCTTGATTCAGGTCGATCCGCTGTCCTACGATGCGGCTTCGACCGGGGATGGCTTCATTCTGGTCAATTACGGACGACTGGACTGCGGCTCGGGACAATGGGGCCCCGGGTTCACCAATGATACGGATTATTTCGGCCGTTCGTGGCAATCGGACTATGATTTCCGATCGCCCGACTCGCAGAACAATGTCGAGGTCATCTCCACAAAGAGTACCATTTCAGGGGCTAGTCAGCAACCGAATTATTTCCCAATGAAGTTGTATCAGACGGCTATCATGGCAAGGGAAGGATCTCTAGAATACGAATTGGAGGTTGACGCGAAGATGGATTACTTGTTGTGGCTACATTTCGCGGAGATTGAATCCAAAACGAGTGGAGCTGGGCAGAGGGTCTTTGATGTGGTGGTGAATGGGGACAATTTGACTAGGGTTGACATATATGGGGAGGTTGGGCTTTTTGCGGCTTATGATTGGCATTACACGGTGAAGAACTTGAGCAGTACGACTTTGAGTGTGAAGCTAGAGCCAGTTGTAGGAGTACCCTTGATTAGTGGGCTGGAGAATTATGCACTGGTTCCTGTTGATCTTTCCACTGATCCTGAGCAAGGTATGAGCATTGCCGCTTATCGTTGAATTAAATTTCATTTTTTTTATTTGATTGCCCAACATATTTGATGGTTGGGTTTGTGAGTTGCTCTTGATCATCAAATTTTCGCACACAGGAGCAATTTTTAAAATGCAACTTTTGGTGTTCTCTTTTTTCTTTTTCTTTTGTAATTATTTTTATTCAATAAGGACACTGGTGTAGGATTGGTATTTGATCGTCTGCTCATTATCAGCAAAAGTGATGCTGAAATTTGCTCCTGAAAATCTTCAAATTGCTTACTGCAGTAGGCAGATTCTGTGCACGGGATGGTGACCAAACATAGTATGAAGTAAGCACAATGGCTTGCTTTTGTTCCATCTCGGGTGCAGAGCTGTGGTAGCAATGTTGACACTTCGAACATCTAGAAAGGAAGGAATGACCTCAACAAAAACTAATCCAGTTATGGGTGTCCTGAATAATTAAGGATGAGCTAGGCATAAGTTTTATATATTTATTATTTCTGTAAGGAGTATCTGACGTGAAATGTGAATCAGGATTATTAGCTTGCTGCGGCTGACAGAGTATGCTAGAGAAACTAACGATCTTCATTTTTCATCCAGTGGTTGCTATGACAGCATTGAAAGAGTCACTCGGTGTTCCTGAGAGAATGGGTTGGAACGGTGACCCTTGTGCTCCTACCAGTTGGGATGCTTGGGAGGGAGTTACATGTCATCCCAACAAGGATAAGACTTCCCTTATAATATATCAAATGTGAGCAGTTTCACTTTTTTCATGTTTCATACCTAGCCACAAGTACTAAATACATGGACGAGGCAACTACATGGATAAATGTATTCAACTTCTTGTAGCCAGGGAACCTCCTAGTTTTGTGTTTGCAAGAGTACCTTCAATAGCCTGCTAGGTCACATGCCTGAAGCAGCATGCTATGATCTGGAAATGTATTTAAGTGAAGAACCATTACATGAAATTTGGAAGTATGCTTCCACAGGATGTAGGACTCATTGCCAGCTATTCAATTGTTACTTTTTATTAGCTTCCATGATCTATGCAGCACAAACAGTGTCTGTCACTCTTATGTTCACATAATAAACCAGCTTTTGAGAAGGAAACTGGAAAGTACAAGTTTCTCGTTCTTTAAGGATATAAACTAACAAATTGTTGATATACTTATTACTGGACTCTAAACATGTGGCCTATGTTAAAATCAGCTTTTTTACTGGTATTTCAGAGATCTTGGGAGTCGAGGCTTGAAAGGCTACATAAGTGACCAGATAAATCTTTTGTCGAACTTGGTAAGCTTGTAAGTATCGCCTTTCTGCTTCTAATTTCCTTTAATGATCTCCAGGATTTTGGGTAATGGAAAAGCTTCAGCATTATTTCTTCTTGACATTCTCATACTTTCATCTGCAAAATTGCAACCCCAATTCCAGTCCTTTATATTTTCCTCTTTCGTCAAAAAGGAGGATTAGGTCATTCGAATGAGCTATGCTGCCACATGTCTTTGTTGCTCTGCCTTTGATTTCTCCTTTCGTTATTACTTCTATCTGGCATAAGTCATTGTACCAATCATTTTTCCCTTGACCTCCAATTAACGTTGAGGACCTGGATCTGATGATAACCCATGGACAAGATCAGCTCTTGGCCTCCAATTAATGTCACTGTTTTGCCTTGCATGGTTTTCAGGAGAAATAGCACTGCCGAGGTCTGCTGTTTAAGTTGGTTCTGTAGAATTGCTGCTAAAAGACTCTTGAAGCTTATGCTTGGTTCACCCATAGTTCATTTATGTAAAAATCTCAACTCTTAGTCATTAATAGCGTGTTATGGCGCTAAACTTGTCAATTTCTTTCCAACTGTTTATAGTAGTCATGATTGTAGCGGTTTTTAATGGGTGCTCGCTCATTCTTCCCATGGAAATGTTTTAGATGGTAATATGATCTTTTTCACCTTCTTCTTGATGTCAATATTCCTAATGCATGTCCATTTCTGGCTTAGCTGATTAAAGGTGGACTGTCCAATTCTCTTTTACATTTTCTTTTTGGTTCCAATGCAGAGGTAAAAGTTAGCCCACATAGTCTATCCTTTTCTGTTTCAAATCTGTTCTTCATTGTTGGAGTAATGAAATTCTGTATCGGTAAAATCCAATCTCTGGAAATATTCAATTATTATCACTTTTGAAATATTTACCCCTGTTGTGCTTATCATCGTTTAACTTTACACGTCATCAGGAATTTAAGCTCAAATTCTTTGCGGGGTACTGTTCCATCTGGACTTGGGGAGAATGGTCTTGCACGACTGTAAGTATCAGAAATTGCTAGTCACGTCTGATGGGTGAATCATGAATTTTTTGGGTACTGGCTTATGTTCGACCTGTTCTTTAGTGGTATTGTCTATTAAGGAAGCTAATCTTGAAATGAGTCTTGAAATGTTAATCTTCTTTGCTTATTTTAATTATAGAAGTGGGCGTCCTTGAAGGAGCTGAACTTGCAGATTTTTTCCTCTCTTCTTATCTTGTCTGGGTTACATTGATAGATCAAAAGAAAAATGTTACATGTTGCCTTTTCTTTTCTCATGTTCATGTTTTTTTAAGCAGATTGATATTTGGAGTTTCCCTTAATAATATCTTTGAAGTGTAATTGATATTTGCTATGGCTAGTTGTGTGGGGTTAGAACATATTAGATAGACAACCAATCTCCTCAGCTGAATATGGTTTTACTCTCTTTCAAATATGATGTTTCTCTAAGTTCTACCTTTGCTTGATACTGCTGCTAAGGACACCACGGTATATTATCTGCTAATTTATGCTGTTTAACATCGCTATATTTAGGGATTTGTCAAGCAATCAGCTCACTGGCTCTATACCAGATAGCCTAGCTTCTTCAAATATGCAACTTGTGTAAGTATTCTGTCTCCAATTGTCCGATAGCATATGATATCGTTTGAGCATTCCCCTTTAATCTGTCAAATCCTAATTTTCTTCTCTCTGTTGTAGGCTATTGAATGATAACTTATTGGAAGGGAAGGTCCCAGAGGGACTCTATTCAATTGGTGTCCATGGAGGTTCTATAGAGTAGGTTATGCTCACTTTGAAGTCTTAAATTTTTTTCAGTTTGTTTAATGAATGGCTATCTTACTGTGAATGAAAGTGCTGTGCTAGTGTTCTCGTCTGCTTTTGTGAGAGTGCACTCATCTTTGCGTTTGCTTCTATCTTGATTTACTTATAACATGGTACAGCTTATGCAATAATTTTTTATTCCGATTGTTATTCTTTGAGATTGGTTCAAATCATTGTGATGGTGAGCCCTCTGAGTACTTAATCTTACACTAATCAAAAGGCTTTTTATCTCGGTTTCTTTGAATCTTCTCTCTCTAAGCGACCTGTAAAATTTTATTCTGGATCTGCTGTCTTCTTAAGGAACTGTCGCTCTTCTTGATCTTCCAAAATGGTTGGTTTTCATCCTTTACTTTTGCCTTTCCTTTTTCTTCCTTTTCTTGTTGCATGTATGAACAAGCGCTTGAGTTTGGTGTTTGGGGCCCATGGATTGGGAAATGAGGTGTGAACAAAGTGTTCATGGAAAGATAGTGCATGCTTCCACAATGGCGGATCTTGACCAAGTCTAAATTTCCATTCCAATGGGCGTCATATTTGTTTTTGAAGCCTCGAAGATTTGACTTTGCCTCATGTTCTAATTAATCTGCTTCCTAGATGAAAGCGAGTTATGATATTTCATGTCTTGGATGTTCATGGTGTATCTGCTTACAGTTTGGTTTAGGCGATAAGGAAATAACTGCAATTTTGAGATGGAATATGCTCCTGAAGCTTTTGATATATTAATTTTCGACTGTCGGTCAACATGAACCTTGATTTCTCCTAAAGCTATCACCTTCTTATTTTTGTTCCCACTTGCTGCGCAAGTTTTGAATTTGAATGGCTAGCATTACCTTAAAAGCCTTAAGCGCAGCCTCCTTGGACAAGTTCTCATAATTTTTAGTCAAGTCTTTCCCACTGGCATGCTTTCATAGTCAGGTTCCAGCATCTTCCATGAAGCTAAAATTATAGCTTGAGTCGCTAAATAGGATTCATATTTGTGAAATTTGATGAGAGCTTATGCCGCATGTTGTGAATGGATGTACTTTTCTGTGCTGCTTTCAAGGACTTTGTAGGGGAAATAGAATTAGGATAGACATGGTTTAATAACAATTAGGTATGTCTGCTAGGGCCTGAATTCACTGATTCCGGACATGGCATTGAAGCCTGAGCAGTAACTACTCATATTTGGCTATCACATTTGTAAAGATTTGGTGGGACCACTTACCAACTACTCTAAAAGCTTAAGCTATTAGAAGAAGACGTGGTTTAATATTTATATATTCCAACAACATTATTTACGAAGATCAGAATTCTGCTGACCTTCATTTTCTTCTAAATTATTTCGTTATTAATTTACTTGGTTCTGAGCTTAATCCTATCACTCTAATTTCTCTTCCTCTCAGCCTCTCTGGTAATAAAGCGCTATGTGGAGCACCATCTTTGCCTGCCTGTTCTCTTCTTTGGGAAAATGGTGGATTATCTTCCGGTGCTAAAATTGCCATTGGCCTATCATGTGTCACCTTCATCGTGCTGCTACTGGTGTTATTCATTTTCTGCATCAGAAGAAAACGCAATGACTATGACTTTGGTTTACCTCAAGAGCTGATGTGTGAGTATGATCTTTAAACACTCCTTACCCCAACAAATAAGGTTAATAGTTTGATATTGCTCATTATCAGGTTCAGTCCTGGTGCTGCAGTTCCACTATAATCAAGAAGGTTTTGATAACCTGGGTTTTAGTCGGCCTTTTTCTGCAACAGCAAATTAACACGAACTATTGCTCCAAAAAGTTTGATAATTTCCACTTCTGTAATTTCAAAATGAAATCCACACCTGAGCTCTTTATCAATATGTTAAGCAGATTCTTATGGAAAATTTGACCATTAGCTTCATTCTCACCGAAATTTCTTCTACAGCACTTGCCGCTAAGAGAAACCGGTACCAGAGGCAGAAATCGCTGATGCTCCTTGAAATGGAAAGCCAACATGCCAAAGGATTGCCCACGCCTTTCAGTCCCAACTATCAGAAGTCTTGAAAAGCGAAGAGCAGTGAAAGATTGACCATGTCCTCTCCTCAAAAGGGAGTGCCGGATTCAATTATATCATAGGCCTAAAAATGATGCAAGTGGCTTCTCTGCTTTAGAAAAGATGAATTGCATCCGTTCAACTTTTGAGCAATTTGTGAGAAGATGGGGTCATAAAATGTCAAATTGCTCGTGAGAGGCACTGCATCTCAATCCCACGGTGATGACCACTCGACATAGTTCACTGTACCATGTATGCCGTGATTTTTGGCATCATAGGATAAAAATCGAAATGACTCAAACTGGATGGATCAATTGATATAGTTGTAAATGATTATTTTCATATTACAAGTGGCCCTGAAGTGCTTGAAGAGAAGCTTTGGCAATTACATTACAATACTACGGCAGCTAATTGTGGTCTTGAGTTTGATGTACTTAAGAAAGTCTCATGTTGAGTTCAGTCGATGACTGCTTCTTTCTTATGCAAAAAGGTGTCTACCTGGCGAGTTCTCTTTCAAGCTCCAGTTACGCTGGGAATCGACTCGCCGTGGTTCTTCGAGAGGATGTCTTGCCTGGGATGTACATGCTTGAAGAACCTTTGACCTTCGTTAAGGCTGGACGACAATTTCCTACAAGATGTGGAGAAGCCCTTTATGTTGAATGTCTATATGACGATTCTGTGGATCGGTTTCCTATACCGAGCATTACTCGCCTCGTAAAACGAAGTTTTATGTGGTCCGCCGGTGTCACATGGGTTTAGGATCTGAAGGTTTTCGGTCTTATGATGTTCAATATGTTGGACTTAGCCCAACCTATCGCGCGGGCTCTCTCTCTCTCTCTCTCTCAAACTTGCTAATCAAGCAATTCCAGGAACTTTACGTCTCGTCCGCCTAGTTAACATGAGACTCAGACATATGGTTCCGGCTCACAAACTTCACACGTTTGAGCAATTTACCAGCACAATGACGGACGGGAAATTATAAAAAAAAATCCTAAGTATATTGTATTTGTCTCAATTCGGCCCTGAAACTTTTTTGTGTCAATTTAGTCCTTCCGATCAATTTTTGCCTGCTGGTGCAGTCGTGGATGTGGTCGGCCCTGAGGTGGATGCCGGCCGGCGCTGACGTGGACGCTGGTGCTGACATAACTAATTTTTAATAGTATTTTAATATTTCTTGATTTTGTTATTGCTTTATTTTTTATTCTTTTATTTCTCTCTTTTTTCCCCTCCCTGCTTCTTCTTCTCTAGCCAGTTGCCGATCCCCACCAGAGGACAACCCGACAAGGGCAAGGAGCCTTGCCTAGGCCAAGCCTCATTACCGTCGTTGGGACGACAAGGTCTAGCCTCGCACTGCAACGCTAAGGCTTGGCCTCGCCCTACGATGGCAAGGTCTAGCCTCACCAGTTTTAGGGGCCGAGCTCACCCATCCATGGCGAGGCTCGGCCTCACCCTTAACATCACGAGGTGACCTAGCCATGGCTCGACAAGTGATGGCCTGGGTGAGACCGACCTCGCGCTCATCGGGTCTGGCGTCTAGTGGTCGTTGATCCGACGATCGGCTGGAGGCAAAAGAAGGGAAGAAAAAAAAGAGAAAAATATTGTTACAAATTGGCCACATCAGCGACGATGTCCTTGTCAGCCAGTTGGCGTCTATGTCAACGGTCAAAATTGGTTAGATGGACTGAATTGATACAAATACAAAAGGTTTAGGATTGAATGAGCACAAAAAAAATGTTTATGATTGAATTGGCACAATTGTTATAGGTTTAGGATTTTTGTTAATTTTTCCCAAGAAAACTATCGTTATGCAATGCACATCATTTCGCTCCTTCCATATAGAGTAGATGTCGCTATGCCTTGAAGGTTTAAGCATGGTCTTTAAAAAAGGACCTAACCAACGGGGTAAAAAGCGGTCACCAGATCAACTTTAACCATTCTTTTAATTAAAAAAATAATTAAAGAAAACAAGAAAAAGAATTACAAAATGATTAAAAAAGGAAACAATATTTTTTTTTATAAATAAAGTGGAGTGAAGAGCCGAGCAAGCCACACTACTCGATTGAAAACAACATCGGTACTTGCTCGGCAGTATGCAATAATTTTTTTTTAAATTGCCTGCTTGGCAATCTGACTGTCGAGTGAGAAATTCTTTTTTTTTTTTGCTCGCTCGGCAGTGTGACTGCCGATCGGGTGCCGCTCGGCAGTGTGACTGTTGAGTGGCACCTGATTTGATAAATAATTTTTTTTTTTTACACCTGTTTTGGTAATTATTATTATTTTTTATCCTGCTTTGGAAAAAAGCCCCTCCGGAACCCATGGCCGCTCTTTACTAATTCAACGTCTAAAAGAACATTATCTGAGATATTCCATCCTTCCACAGAAGCTACCTGAGCTGACTGGTAATTTCTTGTGAAAGCAGGCAGAGGTTCTCTTCAATCTATTTGCCAACGCTTATTTATGCACTTGTAAAGAAAAAATGCAACAAGCGATGGGTTGAAAATCGGGGCATTTCTAACCTTCCTCAGCGACTTAGATGTGCTAAAGAAATCTAATATCAATGTTACCAATGATTTAAGAAGAGAGTTAAACCTTGTTAGGCCCCGAGTTTGATGAAGAGTGTAGTTTTTAATTGCGTTTTCCTTTCCATTGCTGTAGATTCACGTGGAAACTTAAAAAAGAATCGAATCCGGGGACGGCTCCGACGGTTTCCAATCGTCACATCGTCATCAAGTGTGCAATAATTTGCCCAACTTGATGGTACGATACCTGCAAGTGGAAGCTCCGGGACAAGGTCGAAACCTAGATTGGGACAAAAAGGGGTTCCTGCTAGTGCTTGCTAAGAAGGTGCTGACCTGCACCCGTATATCTACGTTGAAAGGGCGAATTATTGTTAAAAATGACAGTAAGCTCATTCAATAACTTTTCTTGGCTAGTCGGAGACCTATACTTTGGGGGCACCAAAATGATTTTTTTTCACCTGATAATACACAACTATTGAGCCTCAGACATGGTCTTAGTAAATGATTTTTCATGCTCCAAGAAAACGCGTAACGTATGACTATTTGCTGACTCGGGAAAGCTGTCTGATGATGCGATGCATAAAATTCTCAAAGTATGATCCATACCGATTCCTTAATATACGTTTGTGAATCAGTAAGTACAGTCCACATGCATGCACATACGTAGTGTGTTCTGATGCATAGGAATTCCATAATATGCACGCGGTTGGCGACCAGAAGAAGCAGCCGTAGCGCCAACGTTTGACCGAGGGAGATAGGTTGGATTCCGGAGCAGAAGACAACAGAAAGCCCATCGATCTCAAAATGGGATATTGGCGGACAACGGAAATGACTCAAAATGGCCAAATCATCTCGACTGCTTGTCTCCCACGGTGGCTTCGGAGGCCATGTTGATTGACCCCAAGATCTCCCAAGTCGGCTCTTGACGACTGCTTAGTCTTTTGGTTAAAAGTCTGGTCCTGAAAATGGAAATGGAAATGGAAATGGGAATCGGAGAGCAACCAATTAGAATGAGCTTTTCCATCAATTAAAATAACAGTACTGTCAATTATTTTTGACCACATGATTTCTCGTGTTTTATGCAAAACACTAAATAATAGTACGTGGATCTACGGTTGAGATTGTACCGTCCCTAAAAGTATTGTCGGGAAAACATTTTCTTTAAAAGAAAATGATAGAATTTTCATACTAATCTTCGCATGGCATCTTTATTTGTTACTTTGTCAGAGCTGCAGTGCAGTCTTAACCATTGGTTTTATTCCTAGCAATTTACTTCTTCCAAGTGAAATCCTTACTGGGAACCTTCCAGTTGTTTGTGACATCCTATAATGCATGAATATGCCTACCTATCTGTTATTGCACTTTCTTCCAAATGTACGTGTGAATAAGATGCAGAACGTAGGTTTTTAATATCTTGAACCGCCGAGTGCAGACATTAATCCCGTATTAGGGCCATAAATCTCTGATTCCTTAAGTTAGCATATCTCTCTTCTTCTTCTTTTTCTTGAGAAATGCTTCCTTGACAGCGTGACAGTACGTCAATTATTTCTGACAGTAGATCCACACACCATCACTATATATTTTGCATAAATCACTCATTAATTAAAAAATCATGGGGTCATGACAAATTGTTAGGGTAGCAGTTCTTGCTGATTGATCCTTTCCCTTGAGAGGATGGCATCCATTTCGTTCTAACGCTGTACCAGGACGCCCACAAAGATTTAATCATTATCATGAAGTGACACATAAGCGAGGAGTATGAGGATAGGTGGGAATCCAATCCACTCGCGTAGGTAACCTCTTTTTGATCAACATCAAGAACATCAAAAAAACCATTGAACACCCAATACAGAACCCACTGACTCGAGCTCTCAGTTTTCATCAACTTGACAAATCGGTCCTCCCCGCTGACTCATATTGAGAAATTCCCCAAAAATATTCCCAGAAGTAGAGGTGATGATTGAAAACATTGCCCTTTAGATCCCTAAAAAGGGGAAAAAAAAAAATCACAACAACAAGTTTTGCTCTATCACACGACCATTTTTTTTTTTTTTTACTAACGGCGTCGAGATAGCCGTGAGTAATGGATGTTGCTCGAAAATCCGGCACGGTAATTAACACACCGAGCGGCTGAGGATGAAAGCACGCCTTCTTGACGACCCCTTCCAAACCTTGTTCCTATACTTCCATCTTTTTCTAAAACAACATTGTTTGCCTTCCTTTGTTGACCGGGTGTGACCATGGACACATACACCTTTCCTTGTGCTAGGCCATTCGACTATTCGACTAAGTACATGACCGGATCAAAGTGATGGTCCAGGTTAAATTCACGAAAATGTCCGAGGTGAGAAAAAAAATGTTAGAAATAAGGAAACAAACCGAGGATGAACCCCCGCTTGGTGTTGGTCCCAAAGAAAAAGACAGTGGTGGTCGGATCATATATGTAGGGATTTGTTAAATATGTCTTGAATTTTATGTACTCGGCCCGGTTAATTACCTGACCCGACATATTTTGTGCGACCCAAAATTGGAGAGAAAATTGAGATTTGGTTCTTGACGCGGAGAGTTTTTGGGCCCTATTTACTACTGCGGCTAGGGTTTATTTTGTTGCACGACGGTTTTTTCGTCATCTGAGAGATTTGTGAGCTGTGAGCTTTGTTCAGTCGCTGAGAACGACTTTTGTAATCTGCACTCTCATTGATTATAGTGGAATCTCGTTTTGCCTTGCCCGTGGACGTAGATCACCTTGATCGAACCACGTAAATCCTTGTTGTTCTGTGTTTGTTTCCGCGTTTCGTTACAACAGGATGGAATAATATTCGCCAAGATTGACCCAAAACAAAAGTGAACCTTAGCTAATAAGGACAACAGGGATTTTAGATCGAGAGGAATAATATCAATTCATGCCCAGTAAGACTCCGCGACGAAGAAGGGAGGAAATAGTTATCACAATCACAATGACATCAGGTTCATCGAGAAATTTAGTTGAGAAACCATAGAATTCTTCGCATCATGCTATTTGCGATCGGTACCTAATCTCAATTCTTGACAATCGAAGCCGTGGTCTAGGGCTCGTGAGGCTTCCTAGTCGAAGCTAAAGAGTCGAATGATCGCACGACTGCCCTGAAAATTGAGGCTCTATTTGTTTCGTGAAAAGTGAATGATTTAGGAATCATATTCCAAAAGATGATCGTTCCTATAGCCTAAAGAAATGAACGGAGAGAAAATAATCTAATTGCCCAGATAAATTGTTGTTTGGCAATGGAAATTTTTTTTCATTAATTAATTATTTCAAGCTACACGAGCGATTAATTTAAGAAAATAATTTTCAAATCATTCTTTCTGTGGTACCAACGGAGCTTCGAGTTACACGACGGACTCCACTTAACATGTCCATGGACGCTTTTTCTGCATTAACATGGAACGTTTTTCTTTTTCTTCTTCATTTGTTTGTTTGGAAGGAAAAGATAATGTGGGGGGGGGGGGGGGGGGGGGGATTATAGAAATGCCATGTTGGTGGTCAGCATTCAGCCGGGGGGAGATGAACTTGGCAAAAACCGACGGTCCACTCTTTATTGCCATGTATATTTTTCTGTCGTGTGAACTCCCAGCAACTTGGACAAGTGAAACCAGAAAGAGAAAAATGATGATGATGGCGTTTGGATTTACTATTTTTTCTTTTTTATCGAATGTGAATCTATGGTTAAGATTGTATTGTCAATTCCTGAAAATATTACCACGAAATCATTTTTTTCCTTTTTTTTTTGCGTTTTGGTAAAGTCAATACAAATCTTACCTTCACCAAAATAAAATAAAAAAATCATTTTCCTTTTTTAATATATAGTACCATGTCTCCTATGTAAATGGAAATTTCCTGGTTCGTTGCTTGGAGTTGACCCACATGTCGACGTCTACGACTTCATGCGACAATATTATAACATTGTTGATCTATTTATATCTCCGTTATCGTAATCCCTCCCATCTTTCTTTCATAGCCACCATCTTATACTTCTTTCTCTTTCTCTCTCTCTCTCTAAGAAGAAGAAGAAGAAGAAGAAGAAGAAGAAGAAACAATGGATGGTAACAGCAGTTGCATAGACGAGCTCAGCTCAACGGGTGACTCCATTTTTATTCCTCTGCTGTCGAACTCATCGCAGCAGCCGCCACTGCCACCGCAGAGCCTCTGCCGTCTTGGCAGTGGCACGAGCGTGATAGTGGACTCCAAAGGCAGCGTCGAAGCTGAGTCAAGGAAGCTTCCCTCGTCCAAGTACAAGGGCGTCGTCCCTCAGCCAAATGGCCGCTGGGGCGCGCAAATCTACGAGAAGCACCAGAGGGTGTGGCTCGGCACCTATAAGGAGGAGGACGAGGCCGCCATGGCCTACGATGTCGCCGTCAAGCGCTTCCGCGGCCGAGATGCCGTCACTAACTTCAAGCAGAGGTCTAACACTGAAGACCGCGATCATGAAGCCGCTTTTTTGAATTCCAAATCCAAGGCGGAGGTCATCGACATGCTGCGGAAGCACTCATACGATGAGGAGCTCGAGCAGAGCAAGAGAAAGCACTTCAACGGCAGTTGCAAAACTGCAAGTGTGATGGAAGTCCTTGGAGATCCGTCAGGGCCGGGTCGGTCTGCGATGGCCTGTCATCTCCTTTTCCAGAAGGAGGTCACGCAGAGTGACGCAGGGAAGCTGAACCGATTCGTGATTCCAAAGCAACACGCGGAGACGCACTTCCCCCTGCGCCACCGCACGAGCCCTACGACTTCAAAGGGCGTTTTGCTGAATTTCATAGACGACGGAGGCAAAGTGTGGAGATTCAGGTACTCGTATTGGAACAGCAGCCACAGCTACGTGCTGACGCGGGGTTGGAGCCGGTTCGTGAAGGAGAAGAGCTTGAGGGCTGGAGACATCGTCAGCTTCCACCGGTCGGCCGGGCCAGAGAGGCAGCTTCATATCAAGTGCATGAGGAGAAGCAGGCAGAGACGGGCCCGGCCCGTCCATCTGGAGCAGATGGTGAGGTTATTCGGGGTCAACATCTTCACCGTGTCGGCAGCAGGCAGCGGCGGCTACAGTGGTGATGGTTGACGGGAAAGAGAAAGATCGAGCTGTTGTCATTGGGGTGCAACAAGAAGGGCGGTGATCGATGCCTTGTGACAGTTTGGGTCTGTTATTTTTACTTTTTTGGGGGGTTCGTTTGTTAATTTTGCGATGTTGGTTGATTCGGAAGATGGAAGAGAGGGGAGAACTGTATAATTTTTTGTGTCTCGTGTAAATGAGTACATAAGATCATACTTATAGAGTTTATATAAGATAACTATCTTAAGTACGAAGATATTACAATATAAGTTATAATCAATTACGATTAATCAAGGACATGCAACAATTAAAAAAGATGCGGAGTGATACAAATAAAGTTAGCGGTCTCCGTAATATTGCGTAATTTTGAGATTTTAGGAAATGTCGTGATTTTAGTAATATTTTTGGAATATTGTGTTTCCAAGGTTAATTAGGGTTAATACCTTATATAAGGGTATTTAGGATTCGTGGAAGACTTAGATTATCACGGACTTTTTATATTTCGTTGATTTTGATAAATCACAACTGAGTGAACGATTGTTCCTCGTATCTATCCAAGTTCTACTGTTTAGCCTATTTTTCTATTGCGCTTCGGCATCACGGAGATTCTCCTAATTATTACTAACATCCTTTCAAATTCAAGATGACTCGAAAGATGTTAACTAAAATTTGACAAAAGATTAAAAAAAAAACCGATGAATGTGCCTTAATGAAGACATTGGCAGTCTGAGTACAAATGAACATTGCCCTTTTAGAATGTGATACCACATATAAAAAATGACCGTCACTATCAACATGAAGCATTATATCTTCTCGACATTTGTTATGTGGAACAAGCGATCGATCAAATAAATAGACAGAACGAGTAAAGTAAATCGGACACCAGATGTATGAGGTTCGGTCATAGAGACCTACGTCCACGGGGAGAGCAGCAACGAATTCCACTATAAATCGAGCGATAAACGAAGATTACAAACCACACTCGAATCTCTCAAACACTCTAGGTGTTTCCCAAGCCCCAATTACATCCAAGAATGTACATAATGTTTAGCCCCCAATTTCTAGTGAAATAATCTCTCAATCTCGCAAAAGAATTAAAACACAAATCTAACCTCAAGATTTAATCGGCTTTGACATTTGAAATCTTGATGTAATTCCGTGAACAAAAAAATCCACGAAGACGAACCTTCGCCAAGCATTCAACAGCGCTTCAAGAAACTCCTTTGCGATTATAGGCACACAAGCACTCGTGTGAAAAAAACGGTGCTTCAAGACCTTGTATATATGGCGTCTTCGCTCGAGAACAAAGCAACCCTAAGAATATATATATATACCAGTCCATGTTTCTTTCTTCAACTTCTAAAAAAAACCCACAAGAATATTGCATCTAAAACGGGTCCTACGCGCTTTTGGAGATGGCGTCTTCCAAAACTTGGACTTCCATACTTCTCTGATCGTGATGTCTTCATGATTTCCTTTTTTATTATTTATTGACTTTTCCTTCACGAAAGACTCCGCATGCTGCCATAAGCATTATATTATAATATATATTCTTGGACCATAAAATCGACTGCAGCAGGAGAAGAAACCACATCTTCAATTTCCTTTTGTGTCACGGGCTCAAATTCGAGTCATCTTTTAACAATCTTCACCTTGGCTTGACATTTGAGTCAAGCCGCAATCGCTTCTGCTAGAATCCGAACTTCACCTGCTACCCTCCCACAGCCCCAATGGGCTCAACCGCAACAGACTTCATCCAAGTCCAAGCCGCGCTTGAACTTCGTCATAATCGAGAACCTCATCAAAACATCAACTGAACATGCATTTTTAACTGCTCTACAAGGACTTTCTGACACAAGTTCCTTAACCACAGATAAAGTAAAACCATAGTTGCATCCATATCTATCAGGAGATCGATCACGTACCTTGTCAATATCAGCAGTTACAGCAACCGTTGGCTCTACAGGCTCCACCTCACTACAAGCACCATCTGTGTCGATTACCTCGTTAGTACCCGCTACCTTAGAAGTTTCTAGTTGCAACTCTACCTCAAGCTGAACACCGTCCAGATCCGTATTAACACTGCTATAATCACTCCTAGCCAAAAGTACTGGAGACTCGTCAAATGTAACTTCTCTGCTGATAACAGGTGAATTTAATTCCGGACACCACAACCGGTAACCAAGTTCACCTTGTGCATAGCCTAGGATCATGCACTTCATTGCCCTTCCATCGAACTTACTATCACTAACTTGAACATAACATGGACAACCAAATATTCGAATATCAGAATAATCAGCAACGTTACCTGACCACACTTCTTCGGGAGTCCGACATTCAATCGCAGTCGATGGAGATCTATTCATCAGGTAGCTCGCCATACTGAGCGCATCCGCTAGAAACCTTCTAGCCATACCAGCACTAGATAGCATTTTATGAGCTGTCTCTAGTAAAGTTCTGCTCATCAATTCTGCAACATGTAGTTCATTGGCATTAGTGCGGTGTCTCACTATGCCTTTCTTCATGCAGAATTCATTTAACAGATTCGAGTAAAACTCCATGCTTTTGTCAATCCGCACATGCTTGACCATCTTACTAGTCTCATTGTCGATCAAAGCTCTCAACTGCTTGATCCTGACAATTGCATCAAACTTGTGCCTAAGCACAAACACCCAGGTCTTCATCGAGTAGTCGTCAGCAACTGTTAGCATAAATCTAGCACTCTTCCTCGAAGGAAACGACGACAACCTGTGAACATCAAAGTGAAGAAACTCTGCAATTTCGTGGTTTCTCTGACAGTTGCACTAAACTGCACTTTCCGCCGTTGATCTAAATTATAGCACCTGCATACATTTAGTTCGTCAGCAATACAACCACATAATAAATTCTTTTCACTTTGAACCTTTAGGTTTCTCTCGCTAATGTGCCCCAAACGCATATGCCACAATCCTGACTCTCGAACAGATGCATCCGACGTCTCTGCAGCGAGTTCTGTCACTGTCTTACCTTGAAACTTATACATGCTATTATGCTTGATTCCTTTCATTATCATCACAGCACCTCGAACAACCTTCAAAATTTCACATTTTGAAGAATATCGACACCCAGCTGAATCTAGAGCACTCAAGTAAATAAGATTTTTCTTCAACTCTGGAATATGCTTAACTTCAGTCAATGTCCTCACAATACCATCATGCATTCTGATTCTAACATCACCAACACATATAACATCGCATTCAGCGTTGTTTCCCAACTGCACTTTACTACTATCCATGCATTGATAAGTAATAAATCAGTTCCTATTTGGTGTAGCATGAAACGAACAACCAAAATTCATAATCCATCCGTCAAATGATGAATCATCAGTGACAGACAAGACAAGACAATATCAGCATTATCCGAATTACTCTTAGCTACAGCTGCAACATCATCTGTAGATTCAAATCTAATTCACTTATCGTTTTTCAGCTTAAGACAGTCCCTTCGAAGATGTCCCCTCTTGCCATAGTTCCGACAGACAGTACCACCAGTCCTAGATTGACTGCGTCTATTCATGTTCATATTACTTCTGCTAACACGATTACTAACTCTTCCTCTATTTTTACCTACTAAAGCAGTAGATACAGATTCGCCATATTCTCTTCTACGGATGTCCTCACTCGGAATTAAATCTCGAATCCCATCAAACGTCAAACTTGTTGACCCATAAGAATTACTAACAGCAGTAACAGCAGTAACAGTAGTATTCCAATTATCAGGAAATGAGGATAATAGAATCAAAGCACATACCTCATCTTCAAAGTCGATATCAACTGAACTCAATTGACTAACGATCACATTGAATTCATTGATATGATTAGCAATGACACACCTTCGTTCATCTTTAAATTAAACAGACGTTGCATCAGATAGACCTTGTTGATCGTAGAGGGCTTCTCGTACATGTCCGACATGGCTTTCATCAAACCCGCAGTAGTCTTCTCCTTGACGATGTTAAACGCGACGTTACAAGCCAACGTTAGCCGAATAACACCCATCGCCCCCTATCCAGCAATTCCCAGTGAACTTGCTTCATCGTATTTGGCTTCTCCCCAGACAAAGGTGCATCCAGTTTCATCTGATACAAATAATCTTCTATCTAGATCTTCCAGAAACCAAAGTCTTTCCTCTCAAATCTGTCGATTTTCACTTTAGCTTCTTCTGTTGCCATCAATTCGCTCCAACTCAAGCAAGCCTAGCTCTGATACCAATTGTTGCGCGGAACAAGCGATTGATCAAATAAATAGAAAGAACGAGTAAAGTAAATCGGACACCAGATGTACGTGGTTCGGTCGTAGAGACCTACGTCCACGAAGAGAGCAGCAACGAATTCCACTATAGATCGAGCGATACACGAAGATTACAAACCACACTCGAGTCTCTCAAACACTCTCAGTGTTTCCCAAGCCCCAATTACATCCAAGAACGCATGCAGTGTTTAGCCCCTAATTTCTAGCGAAATAATCTCTCAATCTCGCAAAGGAATTAAAACACAAATCTAACCTCAAGATTTAATCGACTTTGACACTTGAAATCTTGATGTAATTCCCGAACAAAAAAAAATCCATGAAGAAGAACCTTCGCCACGCACTCAATGACGCTTCAAGGAACTCCTCTGCGATTATAGGCACACAAGCACTCGTGTGAAAAAAAACGATGCTTCAAGACTCTGTATATATGGCGTCTTCGCTCGAGAACAAAGCAACCCTAAGAATACACACACACGCGCGCGCGCACACACACACACACACACACACACACACACACACACACACACACACACACCAGTCCACGTTTCTTTCTTCAACTTCTAAAAAAAACCCACAAGAATATTGCATCTAAAACGGGTCCCATGTACTTTTGAAGATTGCGTCTTCCAAAACTTGGATTTCCATACTTCTCTGATCGTGATGTCTTCATGATTTCCTTTTTTATTATTTATTGACTTTTCCTGCACGAAAGACTTTGCATGCCGCCACAAGCATTATATTATAATATACATTCTTGGACCACAAAATCGACTGCAGCAGGAGAAGAAACCGTATCTTCAATTTCCTTTTGCGTCAAGGGCTCAAATTCGAGTCATCTTTTAACAATCTCCACATCGGTTCGACATTTGAGTCAAGCCGCAATCGCTTCTGCTAGAATCCGAACTTCACTTGCTACTCTCCCACAGCCCCAATGGGCTCAACTGCCACAGACTTCATCCAAGTCCAAGCCGCGCTTGAACTTCGTCATATTCGAGAATCTCATCAAAACACCAACTGAACATGCATTTTTAACTGCTCCACAAGGACTTTCTGACACAAGTTCCTTAACCACAGATAAAGTAAAACCATCGTTGCATCCATATCTATGAGAAGATCGATTACGTACCTTGTCAATATCAGCAGTTACAGCAACTGTTGGCTCTACAGGCTCCATCTCACTACAAACACTATCTGTGTCGATTATCTCGTTAGTACCCGCTACCTCAGGAGTTTCTGGTTGCAACTCCACCTCAAGCTGAACACCGTACAGATTCGTATTAACACTGCTATAATCACTCCTAACCAGAAGTACTGGAGACTCGTCAAATGTAACTTCTCTGCTGATAACAGGTGAATTTAATTCCGGACACCACAACCGGTAACTAAGTTCACCTTGTGCATAGCCTAGGAACATGCACTTCATTGCCCTTCCATTGAGCTTACTATCACTAACTCGATTATAACATGGGCAACCAAATATTCTAACATCAGAATAATCAGCAACATTACCTGACCATACTTCTTCGGGAGTCCAACATCCAATCGCAGTCGATAGGGGTCTATTCATCAGGTAGCTCGTCATACTAAGCTCATCCGCTAGAAACCTTCTAGCCATTCCAACACTAGAGAGTATTTTATGAGCCGTCTCTAGTAAAGTTCTGCTCATCAATTCTGCAATATGTGGTTCATTGGTATTAGTATGGTGTCTCACTATGCCTTTCTTCATGCAGAATTCATTTAACAAATTCGAGCAAAACTCCATGCTTTTGTCAATCCGCACCTGCTTGACCATCTTACTAGTCTCATTGTCGATCCAAGCTCTCAACTGCTTGATCCTGACAATTGCATCAAACTTGTGCCTAAGCACAAACACCCAGGTCTTCATCGAGTAGTCGTCAGCAACTGTTAGCATAAATCTAGCACTCTTCCTCGAAGGAAATCGCGACAACCTGTGAACATCATAGTGAAGAAACTCTGCAATTTTCGTGGTTTCTCTAACAGTCGTACTAAACTGCACTTTCCGCCATTGATCTAAATTATAGCACATGCATACATTTAGTTCGTCAGCAATACAACCACATAATAAATTCTTTTCACTTTGAACATTCAAGCTTCTCTCGCTAATGTGCCCCAAACGCATATGCCACAATTCTGACTCTCGAACAGATGTATCCGACGTCTCTACAGCGAGTTCTGTCACTGTCTTACCTTGAAGCTTATACATGCTATTATGCTTGATTCCTTTCGTTATCACCAAAGCACCTCAAACAATCTTCAAAATTTCATATTTTGAAGAATATAGACACTCAGCTGAATCTAGAGCACTCAAGGAAATCAGATTTTTCTTCAACTCTGGAATATGCCTAACTCCAGTCAATGTCCTCACAATACCATCATGCATTTTGATTCTAACATCACCAACACCTATAACATCGCATTCAGCGTTGTTTCCTAACTGCACTTTACTACTATCCATGCATTGATAAGTAATAAACCAGTTTCTATTTGGTGTAGCATGAAACGAACAACCATAATTTGTAATCCATTCGTCAAATGACGAATCATCAGTGACAGACAAGACAATATCAGCATTATCCGAATTGCTCTTAGCTACAGCTACAACATCATCTGTAGATTCAAATCTAATTCCCTTATCGTTTTTCAGCTTAAGGCAATCCCTTCGAAGATGTCCCCTCTTGCCACAGTTCCAACAGACAGTACCACCAGTCCTAGACTGACTGTGTCTATTCATGTTCATACTACTTTTACTAACACGATTACTAGCTCTTCCTCTATTTTCACCTACTAAAGCAGTATATACAGCCAGATTCTCTTTTACGGATGTCCTCACTTAGAATTTAATATTTGTACCAGCACTTTTGCATGATGAACTGCATAATGATGGGAATTCCGAGACATCGAAACTTGTTGATAATGTAGAACTGAAGGAGAGCCTAGAAACAGATACTTTTGTTGCTACATGTGGACTTGAGCTATCTAGTTTGCCAATTGTACCTGCAGACGAGGTTGGTAGTGCTAGTGAGTTTTCTGGGGATCATTCACTTAATGTATTTGCTTCAGAAGACCCTTTGCCGATGGTCTCTCACAATGAGGATAAGATGGTTCCAGTGGCTGATGCTACGCTTGGGAAACCATCTGGAGTTGGATGATTCAGTTGAGGTGATTCAACAACTGAATAACGCTCATGCTCGTGAATTTGACATCCAAGGACAAAATTTAAGCTCAGTGTCAAATATTTCTGGCACCATAGTGTTGACACCTAATTTTCGATCAACCTTTTTTGGTCATTTCTTTGAAAAATTATAAAAAATCCATAAAAAGTCAAAAAAATTACAAAATCAACTTTGGTGGCCTTGGCCAAGCCTAAGGGACCATTTTTGACAAAAAATAATTTTTCATATTTTTCGTATTTTTTAGTATTTTTAGAAAATAGAAAAATACTAGAAAATTCGAGAAAAATAGAATTTGAGATCACAAAAAAATGAAAAAATAACCAATATTTTTTATTTTAAATCTCTTGTCTTTTTGACCTTACAAAAAGCCCAAAATCAGATTCAATTTTAGGTGTTCCTTTGTAACACATATGATTGAATTTGAGAAAAAAATATCAATTGAGTCTTGTTATTTGCAATTTTGGCATTTTTAAGGACCTTGACATTCAATCTGATTGTCCCCCACTTCAATTTATCCCAATTGTTCGAACAAATTGCTCAATTACATGCTTAATTGCATTTTTAGTCCTTGAAATTGGGCATAATTGAAATTACTTTCAATTCAAGGACTATCATTGCAAATTAAACATGCTGTCCAAGGGTTTTCATCATTTTGAATCGAATGGAATAGGTGGTTTGACCCAATTTGATCATTTAAACCCTCAATTGCACAATTCCCCAATTTGCAATTACTTGAAAATTTGGGGTTTTCGTAGAAATTGATATGAACTTTTGGGCAAAATCACATTTTTAGATAAAATCCATGTCCTAGATTCGATTCTGAAGTTTAATTGAAAAAATTCCTAACAGATTTGAACTAATTTCGAAAACTGTAATTCGAAACCTGTTCAGACCGCCAGTCGGACCGGTCGAACCGGTCCGCTACAATGTCTTCTTCTTCATCAGGCCTGTGCACGAGTGAACAGTGGAAGATGTAATTTCAAAGAGGAAATTGATCGAAAAATCAACGACAATTGGAGAAGCAATGTTGGGCATTTAGTTCCTTAGGCCAATCCCCGTCGATCGGGACTGGAATGAAGACCAGTGACCACCAGGGCAACGAATAATCGACCGGTCAAGCGGCGGACCTGCGGAAGTCAACTCAGACCATATTCATGCCAAATTCGCATGAAATAGAGCTCGCCGGAGGACCAAATGGGATTGGACGGAATGCCCATCCTCCCCGGCGCCGTTTAGACCAAATGGCACGTGCCAACACGTGCCATTTCAAGACAGTTGAGCCCCTCCCATTCGGCGGCAAAACTCAGAATGCTATATAAGCTTGTAGGAGCCTTCACGAAAGGGGGTTCGTTAGTTCGGTTGAAGAAAGAGAAACTGAATTGAGAGAGAGAGAGAACGAGAGAGAGAGAGAGAGCTTACCTTTCCTCGCGGTGGTCGAAGGTTTGAGCTCAGATTTACAGAGCGCGGGTTGGGCCTTCTCAGGCTGAACCAAAGCTCGACAGGGCCGTTAGGAAGCTTCCCTTACTGTGAGGAAACTATCGCCGTCGACCGTGCGAGCTGAGGCCACGAAAACAGGTGAGGCGCAGCTTCAAACCTTTCAATGTGCATCAATGGCGTTTTGCTTGTTTCACACTTATTCTTGCAATTATCCTGGGCATTTCGTTCCTAGAAGGTCACTGACCATCGTCGCGTGTCTGTTTCGTATTGACTTTGCATGAATATCTCGAATCGAGTCTTCGAAAACAACCTCCATAACCGGCCCACGTTCATTCTTGCCCAGCCAAATCTGGGCCGAGCGAGCTCAATCGGAGCTCGAGGTAAGTCTCCTGAACCTCCATTGATGTTGTTCTATGATTAAATTGCCATGATTTGCTATGAATCGAGCTATTAGATCTCCATGGCCGTACTCGGCAATTCACGTGATGTTCTTGATTATGTAAATAGGATGCTTCGATTCTTAGACATGTTAAACTGGGGTCGATCGCGAGTCGATTGCCGTTGGTCATGATTTCATCAAGGATCCATCGATGGATCATCACCGGAGAAGCACAGCCGTCCATTCTGCCGGAGTCGCGAGGTTGAAGACGAAGCTGACATGGCGCGGTCAACCGGTCAAAAGCTTAGGTGGCAGTCGGCCATTGGTCCACGTGTCGATCCAGTCAGCAGGCCGTTAGGGATCCGTTATTCGAATAGGTAGATCGAACGGTCTAGGTTAATCAAGTCTAATAAACGGTGACCGTCCGATTAGTAATTAGGGTTTATCTGAAAATAGTTTTAAACAGGGAAATAAAAATACGGTGAAACGGTGCCGTTTAGATTAGTAATAGCGCGGCGTCGTTTAGGTTAGTATGAATGGGCGGTCCAGATCGAGTCTTAGGTTTTAATCGAGGCCGTAGGATTAAGTAGTCAGATCAGACGGTTCTGGTCAAGTCTCCATTCAATCTGAACCGTAGGTTCCAGTCAGACCATCCTGCGATCGTGGACTAGCCACGTGGTGCAATAAGGGCCGTCGGATCAGAGTGGGGTAATCCGAAAATAAAAATGCGCAGATACGGCGTCGTTTTGGCTTTGGCTCGGTGGATTCGGGTCTGGGCCGGGTCACCCGACCCGGTCTGAAAATCTTAAAAAAAAAAAAAATTCAGAAAATGATTTTAAAAATAAAAAAAATCAGAAAAATTCTAGAAAATCCTAAAAAATGCTAGAAAATTCTAGAAAATCCCCAAAAAATTGTAGGAAATTCCTAGACACTCCAGAAATCCCCACAAATCGAGGATTGACCACAGACAACTGGTCAACCCTATTTTTGGGGTTTCTTATCCGTTCTTTCGAGACTTGACGATATTACCCTTTAGGGGTAAGTCGCCTATGCTGTATATGCGAGATAAGGCTGATAATGCCAAGGTAAGAATTAGGGTCAGGTAGGTGACCAATTCTTGGCTTGGGTTTTCGAGTCTCGTCCCTTTTCTCAAAATGACGATTTTGCCCCCTCAATAGGAAAATCGTCTTTCTTGTTCCAATCGATTTGGGTCGGTGGATGACCGCCCTAATATTTGAGATTTTCAATCCTCATTTTTTTTCCCGAAATGACGACTTTACCCCTCTAAGGGTAAAATCACTTTTAAATTCCAGAAAAATCCTAGAAATTCCCGAAAAATAGGAAATTGATTGGATTGATGGCCAATCCTATTTCCCCCGTCTTTTGACTTCCCAATTAATCTAAAATGAAAAATTTTCCCTTTCGAGGCGAATTGTCCCCGAATTGTTCAAAATTACGATTTTGCCCCTCATGAGCGAATCATGTCAAAAACACTCCTAAACCTTGATTGATATTTCTCTAGGCTAAGAGGGCCTCATTAGGGATGCCATGCTGCTTTCATGTGTTTTATCCGCATGCTCTGGATCCTTGCTTTGCGCGTTTATTTCTACTGATTGTGAGTGATAGGGTAGCCATTCCCATCTGCATGAACTCCTAGATTTAGGATTTGTACCCCACTCATCTGCATGAAATCCTAGGATTACATAAACCATTCAGCTTAGGTACCGAAAGGGCGTCAACTCTGACAGTTGGCGTAACTAAGTCCCCGATCCCATTTCTCTGGTTTCCGCAGAATTGAATAGACCACTCCCAACTATTCGATAGGGTTTCCAATCGTACCCTCCACGAAACGATTGGTGGCGACTCATTGGCATGTACACGTATCACATGTCACTAGACCACACCGAAGGTCGACCACGTATATCCAGCCGTTGCGATTTGGGTAATGGACCTTGGGAGAGGCCCGCGTCCGATCAGGCAGCGATCGGGCAGCCCATTAGCTCCCTCGACGGCACTGCGCCTCGAGAGGGTCGCGACATATAGATACTGCACAAGAATTTGATAGAGCCTTGGAAGATTGTGTCATGAAAGAAACAAAAGACGTCTATGTTGCTAAGCTTGAAGGACTTCAGAAGCACGATGATTTGATAGAAGGGTGTTACGCGGAACCCGGCCACTATGTGATATTCAGCGAAATTAATGGAGAAGCAAGTATCGACAACTAAAGGTGGACTCAACTTGTTCGATTATCGCTACCACATGTGAATCATGTCTTTTGCACAAAAGGAGGTGATACAGAGTTGTGGTCAAAATTCCAGAAAAGAGATTAGAAGAGGAAGCAGAAGATGAAGAGGCCCTAGAAGTACAGGAGGAAGCAAATTCAGACACACGGACTCAAGAACGAGTTCTTCTGAAGAAGAGGAGAAATGATATAGGACAACTAGCATATAATTTTTGGGAAAAACGTAATATTACGATTTTAGATAGAATTTTAGATATTTTTATATTTTAAGAATTTTAACGATATAGATAATCGCGATATTTGATTTCAATTCCGTTTGATTAGATTTGTTTTAGTGTTATCTTCTGCAATTTTATTTCATTTAGGAGTCTTATCTATATAAAGGACGTCCTCCCTTTGTAATGGACACGTTATCATCTATCAAGCACAGTTTATTCTGAGGAATTATTTTTCCTGTTATTGCTTACCCTGCGTCGAATTTCTATCCAACTGTTTATGGAAGTCATGATCTCAACAGTTTCTAAGGGGTGATCTCTAGATGGTAATGCGAGCTTTTTCATCTGTTTGTCAGTCTCTATGTTCCTAGAATGCATGTCCATTTCTGGTTAAGATGAGTGAGGTGAATTGACAGAATTCTCCATTTCTCTTTTGCATTTCTTATTCTTTTTTCGCTTCAATGCAGAGGTAAAAAGATATGATGTTTCTCTAAATTACTCCTTTGACTGGTACTATTGCGATGGACACCTTGGTATTTTCTTCTAAATTATCCCTTTTTACATTGTTCTGTTCAGGGATTTGTCAAGCAATCAGTTCATTGGCTCTACACACCAGACAGTCTAGCTTCTTCAATTATGCAACTTGTGCAAGTACTTTGTCTCCAATGGTTCCATATCACATAGTATATTATCCATCCTATTTGTTGGAGTTGCCGAATACTTTGGGGACCCTTGTTTCTCACACTGGGCATGCCCACATGAGCTTATTAAAACTGAAGCGTTATTCGACGATATGTGACCCTTGAAGAGTTCGGGGGCAGCACCTCCGACATGGGTATCCCGCTGCCCGATCAGCGGGCAGGGCTTCCGCTCACTATTTTGAGTTGGCACGTATGTTGTGAGAATAAAGAGGTTTCGGATAAATTTAGATTTTGGGCCCATTTAGGACATATATATTTTGCTCTTTTTTGCTGATCATTGTAACTGAGTTGCGACTGTAAACCTAAACATTATAGTGAGATCTACGTAGCCCTGATTTGAGGTAAACCTGGGTAAACTGTGCGCTATATATTTTTCTTGATTTCTGTTTGATCATTCCCATCACTATTTTTATTGTGTGTGAGAGATAGTTTGAGCATTGTCCTTTAATCTGTCAAATCCTAGTTTTCTTCTATCTCTGTTCTAGGCTATTGAATCATAACCTACTTGAAGGAAGGTATTCAATTGGTGCCCATGGAGGATCCATAAGACTTATCTAGTTAATAGTCACACCATCTTTAAACCTTCTCTCTCTCTCTCTCTCTCTCTCTCTCTCTCTCTCTCTCTCTCTCTCTCTCTTAGTGACCTGTAAAATTGTGCTCTGGAATTTGCTGTCTGCTTAAGGAACTGTTGCTCTTCTTGATATTCTAAACTGGTTGTTTGGCGTTCACTGTTGCCTTCCTTTTTTCTTTTTCCCCTTTTCTTGGTGCATGTGTGAACATGCAAGAGAGATTAGGGTTGGAACCCATGGATTGGGGAATGGGGTGTGAACGAAGTGTTCATGGCAAGATAGTGTAGGTTTCCAAAATGGCGGATCTTGACCAAGTCTACAGGTCCATTCCAATGGAATCGACCCATTTGTTTTCGGAGTCTCTCGAAGATGTGACTTACCCTCATGTTATAAGTAATCTGCTTCCTAGATGAAAGTGAATTGTGAGAGTTTATCACTTGGATCTGTTAGAATGAGCTGTAAAAGATAATGTAATCATAGAAGATATGCTTGGATTGTAATTAGCTAGATTAGTGGATCTAGATTAGAGAATATATCTTTTAGGATTCTTTTCTTTATTTGTATATATATACCTCTAGGTCATTGTAAAAAGATATGATGAAGATATACAGAAAATAGAGGAATACGATTTCTTCCTCGAAATCTCTCTGTGTTAACATGGTATCAGAGCCCTAGGGCTGATCCTTGGGAGTACTGTACACCGACATCATCTTCATCTTTCTCGCGGTCTGCCTTTATTCCATGGCGGTTCCGAACCCTACCGATTCATTGGTTGCCACCCAGAATCAAGGGGGGAATTCGACCACAGAATTTTTTTTTTGGAGAATCTGACTACCCGATTAAATCAGATTCTGACTCAAAACCACGCCGCTCCTCCAACATCAATACCGCAGAATGATTTGGCTTCATCTCAGATTGCAATTAAACTGGATTGAGCCAATTATGGATTATGATCTCAAGTTGTCGAGATGTATATCACCGGCAAAGACAAACTGAGATATATCAATGGAGACCTCCCTTAGCCGCATTCTACAGATCCCGGCTTTCGGAGGTGGAAAACTAAAGATTCGACTGTGAAAGGATGGCTTATCAACTCCATGGATTCGTCGTTGATTGGCAATTTCATATGTTTCCCAAAAGCGAAATCTGTCTGGGATGCAGTTGCAACAACCTTCTTTGACGGAACGGATGCCTCTCAAGTTTATGACCTGAAGAGGTATGTGACTCGGTTGCGACAAGGAGGAGGACCGATTGAGGCTTATTACAACAACCTTCAAGGGTTGTGGTGAGAGATCGACTTTCGTCGTCCGAACCCAATGCGATGTCCCGAAGACATTGCGAGACACAATATGGCTATATAAGAAGATCGAGTTTACATATTCCTTGATGGACTGGAAGACTGTCTTGACAAGGTCATAGTAGATGTCTTGCAGATGCAGTCGTTTCCTACGGTTGAACAAGCCTACGCGCGTGTTCGACGCGAAGACATGAGACAAACTGTGATGCTAACGAACAGCGACACTGTTTGTGATTCAACAGCCATGATATCTCGAGGGAATAGGGCGAACGTCAAAACAAATCCAGATTCCTTGCTGCAAATAGCTAAACCTGGAATTGTGTAGGAAGGAGGAAGGCCTGGCTTAGCACCTCGCCAGAGAACTTCTCCTATGGGAGGTTGCTCACATTGTGGCAATTCGAAGCACACCAAGGAGATGTGCTTCAAACTTCATGGATATCCAGAATGGTGGAAGGAATTGTTGGATCTAGCAATATCACCTAGAGGGGGGGTGAATAGGTGAATCGACAACTAAATTGAAATTTCTTGCGAAAAAAAATAATTTCAATACGCGATCAGTAAATAGGAACAACGAGTGATAGTACAAAAATTAAAGCAGTAATGAAGTAGGGAAGAGAAATGAGCACGCTGAGTTTATAGTGGTTCGGCTTGTCAAACCTACGTCCACTCTCCCACGATGACAGCCGATCGGCTAGATTTCACTATGATGAATCAAGAGAATTACAATCACTCAACCACTCGATTTTTCTCTCTTACAGATTCTCACAATGAATGAGATTTTGAGCACCTAGAATATTTTGGGTAAAATTCGAATCACGCTTGCACTTTTGGATTGTTGTTCATTATACTTCTTATATCACCATGGTTCTTCTTTTATACTCCATTGCCTCCAAACTAGCCGTTGGATACCCGGCCAAGGGATCGCTCTTCAATCCTTGATTGGACGTCATCAATCGTGATTGAACGAGACTGTATCTTAGAATATATGAAAACCGTTGAAGAAGATATTGAACCCTTCTGATTCAGTTGCCCATACAACTAAATCTCTAGTTTCCATAAGTGTGGTAAATCTGTATTGGTCCCCGAAAAGATATTCTCGAAAGGTAACATCCAATTGTAGAAAATCCCTTGATTGATTAGAATGGACATCATGTCAATCGAATATCACAAACTTCCATAAAGAACCTTGCCTTGATCGGAAACCTGCCATTTGTGGGTCTTCATGTTTTGAAAATGTAGAAACTGACTATTTTCAAGTTTCGTCTTCACAAAAAACTTCATGAATTTGATCAGTTATAGTGGAATGGTAATTCGGAGATTTGATAAGGTCCATCTGACACTGCATATAGATCGTTGCACGAAATGTTCAAATATGAGATCATGTTGAACCTGACCCTCAGAGGCAACTCCATCTGAAGGTCTTCAGATGCACACCTTCTGACCATTGTCAGAAGCACTTCCATCTGACCTCGTTAGAAGCACTTCCATCTGACCTCGTCCAGAAGCACTCCTTCTGACCCTCGGTCCAGAAGCACTCCTTCTGACCCTCGGTCCAGAAGCACCTCCATCTGTCCCTCGGTCCAAAAGCACCTCCATCTGACCCTCGGTTCAGAAGCACTCCGTCTAACCCTTCGTCCAAAAGCACTCCGTCTGACCCTTCGTCCAGAAGCACTCATTCTGACCATTCGTCCACGAGATTACGTGACAGAATTAGATCCAAACAACCTGCTGCTTACTCATTCTTTCTGCATCATAAAACATTATACAAATCATTTTGATAGTTTTGTTAGAATAAAAAATATAAGGAGAATTTCCACAACACTTCATACTCAAAAGCAAACAGTAGGAAAAGGGAAAGCTTCTCGAATGATTCCTGAGCCTCAGACGATGTGTTCTGCGTCTCAGACGATGTGTCATCAGCTGTTCCCACTTCACATTGATTCACAAAATGTGACGTCAGAAGGTAACCATGGAATTGCTTTGGCTAGTCGCAGTCAGGCCAATTGCAATGATTGGATTATTGATTCGGGAGCCACAGATCATATGACTTTAGCCCATGATGACTTTGTTCGTACCTCAGATCCACGACGACACAGTATCTCAAATGCTAATGGATTCACCTATCCGGTGACTAGGCTGGAGTTGTTGCGATCTCCCCTACCTTTTCTCTTCCTAACACTTTGCTTGTCCCCCCTTATCGACTAAATTAATTTCGATTGGACAAGTTACTGAGGATTTGAATTATGCTATTATAATGTATCCTCATTTTTATTTATTTCAGGATATTCTCACGAAAGAGATAATTGGGCGTGGTACTAAGAGAGGGGGGCTATATTACATGGATGACTTCAGTTCCGGGAGTGCAAATAATGCTCGGAGTACATCCATCAGTAGGGAGAAACAAATATGGCTTTGGTATCGACGGTTGGGACATCCGTCATTTGGTTATATGAAGCGATTACTTCCTGATCTCTTTTTGAATTTGAAGGATTGAGACTTACAATGTCAGACTTGCATATTGGCTAAGAGTCATAGAGTTCTGTTTCCTATAAGTTTGAATAAAAGTGAAGTTCCTTTCTCTTTGATTCATTCAGACGTTTGGGGCCCATCGCCTATTACTGTTGCTTCTGGTTGTAGATGGTTTGTGATATTCATTGATGACTGTACTAGGACGACATGGCTTTACTTGATAAAAGGCAAGAATGAGGTAGCCAAGATATTTAGATATTTTCATACTATGTTGCAGACCCAAAGTACTGGCCATATCCAAGTGCTAAGAAGTGATAATGGTGGAGAATATATGAATGAATACCTTACGGAGTACTTTCAACAACATGGCATGATTCACGAATCATCCTGCACTCAAACACCTCAGTAGAATAGTGTGGCAGAGAGAAAGAATAGACATATCCTCGAGATTGCTCGAGCTATGTTGATTGAAAGGCATATGCCTTAAAGGTTTTGGGACAGTGCTGTAACTACGGCTGTTCATCTCCTCAATCGGATGCCGTCGAAAGTGTTGAACTTCCGAACGCCACTATAGACCTTGTCCACATATGTTGCTCTACTGTCAGTTCTGACTATTCCCCCTTGGGTATTTGGGTGTGTTGCATTTGTTCACATCTCGAAGAATCAACGGACAAAACTTGATCCCTGTGCACGGCAATGCCTGTTCTTGGGTATTGTATACATCAGAAGGGGTATCGTTGCTAAGATCCTACCACCCGACGAACATATGTGATTATGGATGTCACCTTTGTTGAAGCTGAATATTTTTATCCAGACTCCAATTCTTCCTTTTAGGGGGAGACATAGATAGAAATGGCGAATTGGTAGGAGTTTTCTGATAGTATATTGTCCGGAGGAGACGGAGGTCTTAAGGGAGTCGTGGAGATATCATCTGAGGGAGCTGGGAAGGTATCATATGAATAGGAAGCTGGGAAGGTATCATCTGAAACGTCATCTAATTCTCAGAAGATGGTACCATCTGACTCATCATATGAGAGATTAGAGGATGCATCGTCTGAGGCATCACCTGAGGCATCATCTGAGGCATCGCAACTTCAGCAGAACCATGAAGAACAGCTTCTCCCTTCTCCAGTACCTGGCTCAACTCCTGAGAATATTCCTGAGGTAATTCCTTCTACTCCTTCTTGTGTCTTTGATGAACCTAGTACTTCTATGGGATATAAACTACCTGCTAGGCACAATCGAGGCAAACCTCCGAATAGATATTCGCCGGACGCTGAAGAGAAGAGATTTGCATACCCCATTACAAATTATGTATCAACCAAAAGATTATCAGACCCATTGAAGGCGTTTGTATCAAACGTTTCTGCTGTTCAAATTCCAGAATGGGTGCATGATGCTCTAAAAGACCCTAAGTGGGTTCAAGCAATGGAGGATGAGATGAATGCTTTGGGGAAAAATGAGACTTGGAAGCTGGTGAATTTGCTCGAGGGAAAGAAGACTGTAGGATGTAAATGGGTCTTTTCTGTCAAATACAAAGCAGATGGATCCATTGAGAGATACAAGGAAAGGCTGGTAGCGAAGGGATATACGCAAACCTATGGAATTGATTATCATGAGACTTTTTCTCCTGTTGCTAAACTTGATATTGTTCGGGTCTTATTGTCTCTTGCAGCCAATTTAGACTGTTCATTACACCAGTATAATGTCAAGAATGCATTTCTTCATGATGATCTTGAAGAAGGGATTTATATGGATGTTCCACTAGGCTATAATTCACCCTTACAACCTAAAGTGGTGTGTAAGTTGAAAAGATTCCTATATAGGCTGAAGCAATCTCCGCGAGCATGGTTTGGCCGGTTCACTTTGGCAATGAGGAGATATGGATATTCCCAAAGTAACTCGGACCACACGTTATTTCTGAAACGACATCAAGGGAAGGTAACATTACTTATTATTTATGTTGATGATATGATTATTACTTGAGATGATCTGACCGAAATATCTAACCTCCAAAAGAAACTTTCTGAGGAGTTTGAGATGAAGAATCTGGGGGGGTTGAAATACTTCATAGGCATTGAAGTAGCAAGATCGACAGGGGGAATATTTCTCTCACAAAGGAAGTATGTGTTAGACCTTTTGGCAGAGGTGGGAATGTTGGACTGTAAACCTGTAGACACACCATTTATTCAGAACCATAGACTCGAGGTGTATCCAGATCAAGTGCCAACGGACAAAGAAAGATATCAAAAGTTAGTTGGCAAACTAATTTATTTATAGCATATGCGTCCTGGCATTTCATATGCGGTGAGTATTGTTAGCCAATTCATGCATGCTCCGAGTGAAGATCACATGAATGCAGTGCTGCGTATACTTCGCTATTTGAAGTCTTCTCCAGGGCGAGGTTTGAGATTCTTAAAAAGGGATCACCTTGAGATCGAAGGGTTTACTGATGTAGACTGGGCCGGGAGTGCCTATGATCGGAGATCAACATCAGGATACTTCACTTCGTGGAAGGAAATTTAGTTACTTGGAGAAGCAAGAAACAGAAGGTGGTGGCACTATCAAGTGCAGAAGCTGAATTTAGAGGGATGGCCAAAGGGTTGTGTGAACTCTTATGGCTAAAGAAATTAATGTCAGAGATTGGGTTTGCTTCGAGAGCTGAGATGAAATTATTTTTTGACAACAAAGCACGATTGACATCTCACATATTCCAGTTCAACATGACCGTATAACTCATTTGGCAAGTTGGGCATTCACGACATTTATGCACCAACTAGAGGGGGAATGTTAGAATGAGCTGTAAAAGATAATGTAATCATAAAAGATATGCTTGGATTGTAATTAGCTAGATTAGTGGATCTAGAATAGAGAATATATCTTTTGGGATTCTTTCCTTTGTTTCTATGTATATACCTCTAGGTTATTGTAAAAAGATATGATGAAGATATACATAAAATAGAGAAATACGTTTTCTTCTTCGAAATCTCTCTGTGTTAACAGGATCTTCATGGTCCATCTGCTTACAGTTTGATATAGGTGACGAGGAACATATCTGCCATTTAGTCAACATGAACCTTGATTCCTCCTAAATCGATCACCTTCTGATTCTTGTTCTCGCTTGCTGCACAAGTTCTGGATTTGGATGGCTAGCATTACCTTTAGGAGACTTGAGTGCAGCCTCCTTGGACAAGTTCTCATTGAAAAGTTCTACGTTCTAGCTTTTTCCGCTGGCATGCTTTCATATTCGGATTCCAAGCATCTTCCATGAAGCTAAAATTACAGCTTGAGTCACCAAAATGGTTCACATTCGTGAAACTTGACGAGAACTTATGCTGCACGTTGTGAACGAAAGGATGTACTTTTGTGAAGCTGATCTCAGTGAATCTTTCCAGGGGAAAAAGAATCAGGATAGGCATGGTTTAATAACATGTAGAGATGTCTGCTAGGATCTTCATTCACTGGTTTCGGCAATGTAACCTGAGCATTGACAACTCATACTTGGCTATCACATTGTTTGCAAAGATCGGAATGTTGCTTATCTTCATTTTCTTCCTAATGCTTTTGTTATTGATTCCCTTAGTTCTGACCTTAATCCTATCACTTTAATCTCTCTTCCTCTCCGCTCTCTGATAACAAAGCACTGTATGGAGCACCATATTTGCCTGCCTGTTCTTGTCTTTCGAAAAATGGTGAATTATCTTCTGGTGCTAAAATTGCCATTGCCCTATCATGTGCTGTTACTTCCAGCATGCTGCTACTGGTGCTATTCATTTTCTGCAGTAGAAGAAGATGCATATCTATGACTTTGGTTGACCTCGAGAGCTGATGTGTGAGAATGATCTATAAACAATGCTTACCTGTACAAGAAAATTTGAAGCACATAAGATAAAAAGGGCGGCATTTTTCGATTCTCAGCTAATAAGTGTCGCGACCCGTTTTTTTTTTTCGGGCTAATGGATTGTCGATCGGGCCCCCACTCTGCAATGTAGATCGCGGGCTTTCTTAACGCGGGCCCTCCCATGTCCATACCAAATCGCGAGGGGAGTTAATTTTACGCTGATTTTTCGACGAAAAGAGTCGATCGGATTCGACCTTGGTGTGGTCGTGGTGGCATGTGCTATGTGTGCATGCATTTGGAGTCGCCACCGGTCCTTCTTGGAAGGTGGACCGGAACCTCACTAATCGATTGGGAGAGATCGATCAGTTCTGCGGAACCAGAGATTTTGGGTTCGGGGACTTGGTTACGTTGGTGTCATTACCAACGCCATTTCGGTACATAACGCGAGTGATTTTCCTAACTAAGATTTCATGCAGGCGCAATTTTGGGTAAGGTAAGTCTGATTCAGGAATTTCATGCAGATTGGAAAACTAGTCCTATCAAATCACAATCAATATAAGGAAAGCGCGATCAAGTGCATAAATGAACCATGTCAATGCACATTAATTCAAATCAAGGGTTTCCTAGTATAGCCTTAAAAGCTTGGAGAAGGTATGAATTAGGATCAGGGGTAAAATGAGAAAATGTGGGGATGATTAGCCCAAAGGGCGAAATCGTCATTTTTGGAAGGTTTGGATGTCGAGTAAAATAGGTCATGGCCAGTTGATTGTGGCCATTTCCCAATTTCTGCAATTTTTTGGGAGACGATTTATCAAAAGGACAAAATCGTTATTTTGAAAATGATCGGGGGTTCAGAAAATCAAAAATGGGTCATGGCCAGTTGATTATGGCCATTTCCTATTTTTTGGAATTTTCTGAATTTCTTCGATTTTTTTGGGAGACGATTTGTCAAAATGGAAAAATTGTCATTTTGGAAATGATCGGGGGTTCAGAAAATCAAAAATAGGTCATGGCCAGTTGATTGTGGCAATTTCCTATTTTCTGGAATTTTTTGGAATTTTCTGAATTTTTTTCGATTTTTTTGGGAGACGATTTGCCAAAAAGGCAAAATCGTCATTTTGGAAATGATCGGGAGTTCAGAAAACCAAAAATAGGTCATGGCTAGTTGATTGTGGCCATTTCTTATTTTCTGGAATTTGTTTGGAATTTTCTGAATTTCTCCGAATTTTTTGGGAGACAATTTGCCAAAAGGGTAAAATCGTCATTTTGGAAATGATCGGGAGTTCAGAAAACCAAAAATAGGTCATGGCTAGTTGATTGTGGCCATTTCCTATTTTCTGGAATTTTTTTGGAATTTTCTGAATTTCTCCGAATGTTTCTCTTTCCTATAATAATTTTCCTATATATATTTTTTAAAAAAACTCATAATAATATTTATTTTTTTTAAAGGTATTATTATTATTATTTTTATTAAAAATATTTTCCGGACCAGGTCAAACCCGGCCAGCGCCTCTCGGGCGCCCGGCCCGACCATATGGGTCAGGAACCGGCTTAAAACGACGCCGTTTTTATTTTTCAAGGATTTTTCTATTTTTTTTTATAATTTTCTTAATTTATTCAAAAATCTCCCCATCGGACGGTCCATAATTCGCCACGTGGCCTCTCCTGATGCGTCCGATCTTGAACTAGATCGAACGACTCACAGATCGCCACTTGGCGCAATAATAACCATCGGATCAAATATTTTTTATTTTCTGAAAATCCTTTTAATTTTGACAAATTCCCAGATCGTGACACGTGACGGAACCACGACCGTCCGATCTGAGGGTTTTAATCTTTCGGACGCGGCCCCACCCCACTGACGTGGCGCCCACGTGATAAGCCACGTCAACGCTTTGACTTGTTGACCGGACCCCCCCGCTGGAGAAGACGACCGGTGCCTCGCCGGAACAGTGAAATTTCCGGCGAGGTTGCCGGAAATGTCGCCGGAATCACCAAACCGAGCTCAAAATTTCGATTATTTCACTCATTCTTGCACCATTCGACTCCTCATTATCCCAGGATTAACATAACATCAAATCATGGCAAATATTACGTCGGAAAATCGAGAACCGAACAACTGCCACCTCGGCTCCGGCGAACATTTGCAGAGATTTATTTTTATTTTATTTTTTTGCGTTGAAACTCGATTCCATTCAATCACACAGCATCCAAACGAGGTTTAAAAGCTTACCTGAGCTCGCGTTAGGGTCGGCGACCGCAAGAACCCCCCCGTCGAGCTCCTGGTCCGAACCGTTGCCGGCGAAGCTCCGGGCTCAGTTTCTGCCGCGTTTTAATGCAAAATAAAGGGCAAGTCGAGCTTAGAGTTGGTTCTAGAGAAGGTTTAAGGCAAGACTCGTACTAGTAGTGTTTGGGAAAGACACGACCGAGAGCTAAGAACGAAACGACTAGCTTGGCATTTCGTCGAGCAGGTGGTGTGCAACGGAGAAATGAGAGTTCAGAGAGCATACCAACCTGTTCGGGACTTGTCGACGGCTACAGTGGTCTCCGTGATGATGGGTGAAGTGTGTGGGAGGACGAGGATGGTCGTTCGTGCTTCGGTTTCGGCCTGAGCTCGCCCGCGGTACTCTCCTCTCTCTAAGCCGGGACTGTTTTGCCTTTTTCTAGCTTGTCGGAGCTCCGACGACCACTCTCTCGCTCTCAAGCTCTCTCGTGCTCGTTCTCTGTGTGTCTGTGGCCTCTGTGTGTCTGTCCCCGAGAAACCCAAAAATGGCCGCCTGCCTCCAAGGATCGCCACCCTCTCGGTCTCTCCCTCTCTCTCTTCGATTCTCCTTTTCCTCCTTAACCGACTGTCCCCTTTTTTCGGATCCCCAGGTGACAGCTACTCTCGTACCATCGTTGAGGTGTGCAACGTGACAAAAAAGAAGGATTCTCCAGCGCGTCGCGCGAGAGGGGACAAGAAAAAACGCGAGAGAATGCCGTCCGGAAACTGTTGTGCAGACCCAGATTCGCTGGGTCGGGTCGGGCCTGACCCGGCGGATCCGGTTTTGAAATTTCGATCCAATCGGTGTCTAATTCGTCCATTTTTTACAAAATTGATGTTGAAATTGGGCTTCCCAGCATGATTTACATCTAAAATGAGTATTTTCGTGAACGATTGAGTTGGAATTTAATGAAAACCCAAAATTGTGCCTAGGGTCCGAAAATGATTTTCGCCAAATTGGAGGCCCAAATGATCAAATCAGTCCAAATTGAGGCCACCAATGAGTTCAGAATCATGAAATCTATAGGGTAGGAGTGTTTAATTTCCATGGGTATCCCTAAGAATGATTTAATTTTAGGAATTGCAAAATCGGGGACTAAATTGCAAAGAAATTTATGCAATTAAGCCCTTTTGTCAAAATTGACCAAATTGGGGGCTGAATTGACCCAATTGCACTTCAAGGCTCTAGATTCAAATGTCATAGCTTATTAGAAGTGGAAATTGAAAATTAAAAGACTTAGAGAGAAATGTTTATGCTCGATTCAGGTTTATGTTTGTGAAGGAACATAGTGACCTAAGTCAAATTTTCAAGATTTAATAAAAATAACTTGAATAGGGAATTAAAATAAAATTATTGACTATTTTTGTGTATTTTTCTGACCACGAATGGTATTTTTCTGATTTTTTGGGTATTTTTATATTTAAATAAATCCGAAAAAATATTAAAAATTATGAAAAATATTTTGTGTTCAAAATTGGTCCCTAAGGTTAGACCAAGGCTTCCAAGTTGATTTTGTAATTTTATGAATTTTTTTACTTTTTTTTAATTAATTTTAAAAATAAAATCAAAATAAAATATGATTAAAAATCAGGTGTCAACAATAAGGTTAATAGTTTGATATGTCTTGCTATACGACTCAAACTTGGTGCCGGAGTACACTATTATCAAGAAGGATTTGATACCAGCCTTTTTCTGCAACAGCAAATAACACCAACTACTTGCTCCAAGAAATTGGAAAATTACCACTTCTGCAATTCTGAAAGAAATCCACAATGAGCTCTTTATTAATGTTTTATGCAGTCTCACACAAATTTGGATTTCTTGTTGACTGGAGTTTCATTCTCACCGCAATTTCTAGAAATCGCTGATCCTAGTTAAAATGGAAAGCCAACATGCCAAAGGATTGCCCTCACCTTTCAGTCCCAAAAGTAGCAATGAAGATTAACCATGACCTCTCCTCAAAATGGAGTCTTACCATTGTTGGAGTTGGCGAATATTTCGGGGACCCTTGTTTCTCACACCGGGTATGCCCACGTGAGCTTAGGGAAACCAAAGTGTTATCCGACGACATGTGACCCATGCGCGAGGGATGCGTGGGTTCGGGGGCAGCGCCCCTGACACAGGTGTCCCACTGCCCGGTCAACGGGCGGGGCTTCCGCTGTTGTGGGCTTAATAGAGGTTTCACTAGGTTTAGGTTTTGAGCTAGTTTATGGAATATATATTTTGCTCGTTTATGCTGATCATTGTAACGAGTTGAGTGGCTGTAAACCGAATATCATAGTGAAATCTCTTTGCAGAACGTAGCCCTATTCTGGGGTGAACCTGGGTAAACCGTGCGTTGTTCAATTTTTCTTGATTCTCTGTTTGATCATTCTGATTCGGTTGCGATAAATCCCAACAATTGGTATCAGAGCCTTGAGTTCGAGGAATTAGGGTTTATCTGAGATGTCAGGAGGGTCACGGATTGAGAACGAAAAATTCGATGGGACGCGGTTCGATCTGTTAAAGATGAAGATGGAGGATCTACTTTGTGATCGAGATCTTTGGTCGGCAATCATGACGGAAAGGCCTGTTGCTGCGAAGCCTGGTATCGTGATAAAGGAATAGGGCAAGGAAAACGAGAAGGATGATGATTCAACTTCCAAAAAGGCAGATTCAAAGGAGATTGAGGACTGGGATCGGATCGATCGAAAAGCAAAGGGCTTGATTCGGCTTTGTCTCGCAGACTCGATTCTGACGAACGTGATGAGCGAACCTATCGCTAGGGATTTATGGCAGAGACTGGAGTCGCTTTATCAAAGTAAGTCGTTGGTTAATAAGATATTTTTGAGAAAAAAGCTATCTAATCTTCGGATGCATGAGGGCGACTCGTTTTCTGCACATTTATATAACTTTAACACGTTGATTAGTCAACTCGTATCAATCGATGTTAAGTTTCAAGATGATGATAAGGCGATAACACTACTCTGTTCATTGCCGAATTCATGGGATAACCTGATTGTGGTGATCGGTGGTGGGGATAAGGAATTATCATATGAGAGTGTGTGTTCGGCCTTGTTATCAGAGGAGACACGAAGAAAGGGGTTAGGAAATTCCGGTAAAGAGACATTAACTGCTAGGGGTAGGCCAATAGAGAAGACTCTAAATCGAAGAGGGTCCAGATCCAAATCTCGTGGGCGATCGAAGAGTAGGGAGAGGAGGGTACAGTGCTGGAGATGTGAAGAGTGGGGCCATGTGAAGCGGGACTGTAAAAACAAGCCAATTTTTAAGAAAGAAGCCGAATCATCCTCGAGAAAGAAGGAGGTCGATGCAGGAGATATGTATTTGGCTGCTGCATGTATGGCGCAGTCAGACAATGATATTTGGTTGATCGACACCGGTGCTTCATACTACATGACGCCTCATAGACACTGGTTTTGTCAATATGAGAAATATAATGGTGGAGATGTCATGCTCGGAGATGATACTGCAGTTTAGATTGTCGGGCGTGGCAAGGTGAAGCTGAGGATGAGTAATGGCACGGTGAAAACTCTTCTAGACGTGATGCACATACTCTTGATGAGCAGAAACCTATTATCAGTCGGTACGATGGCTGATTCAGGGGTTACTTTCAGCTGTGATAAGAATTCGCGTAAGATAACTCGAGGTTCTATTGTGATTGCACGAGGAGTCCGTTATGGGACATTGTATAAGCTGCTGGGGGAAACGGTGACTGTTGGTAGTGGTTTCGTCTCTGAAAAGACCAAGGAAGATGGATATGATACGTCCTTGTTGTGGCATTAGAGGCTAAGGCATATCAGTGAAAAGGGACTGTCTACCTTAGCTTCGAGTCAAATGGTAGAAGGAGTACCAGATTGCTCTATGGGTTTCGGGTTCTGTGAACACTGTTGTTGACACCCTAATTTTGATTTTTTAGAAAAAATCATTTAATCATTCATTTAAATCATAAAAATGAGGGTTATTTACAATTCTCACAAAAAAATAAATTCTCATGCATTGCATATTTATTTTTCTGTTACCCATTTATTTTTAGTCGAAGGCGAGTCAATCGTGCATAATTTGACAGGCGACCGAACTAGGGTTAATTCTTCAATTTTCGGCCAAATTCAATTTCATGGGTCAAGCTCAAATTTAATTTTTTAAATCAGCCCATTTAATATCAAGCTTTTAATTAATTACACATTTAATTAATTAAAGTCTGATTAGGCCTCAAATTTGTGCGGATTAGCCCATTAAAATGAGAATTTCGACCAAGCCCGAGGCCTTTCTCTTATGGGCGAAATTGTGATTATCCTAGCCCAACGAGATTAATCCGACGATCATTCTTTTCTCAAATCTGACGGTTCAGATTAAACCCTAAAATATTCTCTATATATACGTGGTTATGCCTAGGGTTACAGGGGAGGACGACATATTTTTCTGACACTCTCTCTAGCCTCTCTCTTACTCTCTCACGCCTCTCTCTCTCTCTCTCTCTTGCCGACTCTCCCTCTCATCTACTCTCTCCCCGCTGCCACTGCCGCCTTGCTCCTGTCGTTTGCCGCCGCTCCGCTCGTTGTTTCCTGCCGCTCGCCTCTGTTCGACAGTCGTTGCTGCCGCCTTGCGTTCCCGTGCAAATCAGCCTTGTTTTCCTCTGCGATTTAAGCCGTGTCACCATCCGCATATCCCCGATGACCAGCAGTTCCCTCGGCGACTTTCTGTTATCGTTTTCTTGTTTTCGCAGGATATCGAATCGATCCTGTGGGTGTTTAACTCGTAGAGGGAAAGGAAGCTCGGCTTAGGTATAATTCCAATCCTGATTTTGGTTGGTTATTGATCGATAATTGTTTGATTTGTCATGGCCGTTGATTTAGTTTAGTTGAGTTTAATCGCCTTTGCATGTACCGCGAATCTCCAACAAAATCAAACGCCATTTTCGCTAAATAAAAAAAAATCAAGTTACGGCCGATTTCGCCCGTTACCCCGCGGGCACGATTTGCCGAGCTTGACACAAAAAATATGCTAAATCGGCAAGGCTGAATTTTTAGAAATAAAAATTTGATTTTTTTCGGAGTTTTGAATTTTTGCCATGTTGGTGTGATTGCTTGCCTAATTGATAGAAATTAATAGGATTTGATTTTTCTGATTGGAATCCTACGGTTGCCTTATCTAGGTTAGTTTCCCGTTTCAAGTCGATCTCGTTCGGTAAGGAAAGATTCGAATTAGGAAGTTTTGAATCCGATCGCATATTTAAAAGGGAAGGCGCGTTTAGTAGATGGCAATCCCGATTTCCAAATATGGAAGGCGTGCGAATATCTTTGAAAGTGATTGGCGGCAAATCCTAGATTGATTTTCGAATTTAATAGGGAAATGGACACAATTTTCGGGAATAAAAAAAATAATTTTCGAAAATAAAAAAATTGAATAAAAATGGCGAGTTCGATTTTTCTTTAGCAAATTTTGAATTTCTAAAAAATGACCAATTCATTTCGCATATTGCCATGTCATCTCGCATGTCATCCCATGTTTCCATGTCATTTTATTTGTAATGTAATTTTCGGTTCTTAGGACTAGATGGACCAGGAAAAGCCCAATGTTGTGGGCCCAATAGAGTTGGGTCATAGGGAAGTTAGAAATATGGATGGGACCGTCGCGATCAACAATTTTCATAGGAGGATCAGGAAGATGCGACGGGCTATCAGAACCGCTCCAAAGTGTGGGCCTTGCAAGAAGGGTGACGTCCAGGATTAGACGGCGGCCCAAGCCCAGCAGGATCAAGAAGACGAGAGCGTCAGGGAAAATTTCGCTTAGTTTTTTTTTTTGGATTTTCGGAATTATCAAAGTGTTATTTTCGAATTTGTTTTTTTTTTTTATTTTTTTGAACTTCGAGTCAGTTGATCCTTTATTTGTAATTTTCAAGTATTTGAAGTTTTGTATCCTTTAACAATTCGTCGTATGTCATATAGTTTTAGGTCATGCATTGCATTAGTAATTTATCTTTCTTTTATTCGAAATAAAAAAAAATGAAAAAAAAATTTTCAAGAAAAAAAAAAGAGAAACTAGGTATCGAAAGGGCATTAGTCTCAGTCGATTAGCGTAACCAAATCACCGGATCCAAAATCTCTGGTTCGCAACGGTGAATTAGTTCTCCCTCTAGTTTACCTAGGTTTCTAATCGACCTACCTCGAACGATTAGTGGCGACTCCTCATTTGTTCTAATTTTTTCGGTTGCGATTCGATAGGGTTTGGGAGGGTCCGCATTAGGTTAGTTCTCGATAACTTGCCTGATAATCCGATTAACCATTTATTTTAGGTCGCGACAACTGTCTCTATGGAAAATAGAACCGAGTTAGCTTCCAACACACCGGTACGAGAGCAACAGAGGTTCTTGAGCTGATTCACATCGATGTTTTCAGGACTACTCCGACTCCATCTATTGGAGGATCCAGGTACTATGTACATTCATAGATGACTTTTCGAGATATAGTTGGATTTATTTTATTAAAATGAAATCAGATGTATTCGAAAATTTTTGAGAATTTAAGGTTTTGGTTGAAATCCAATTGAGCAGGAAAATCAAGGTACTTCGTACAGATAACGGAGGTGAATTCTGTTCGGACAAGTTCGAACAATTCTGTGTAGACAATTGTATTGCAAGGTGGAAGACGACTCTATATACGCCTCAACAGAATAGAGTGGCCGAAAGATTAAATCGATCACTCATAGAAAAGGTGAGATGCATGCTGAGTTGGGCAGATTTGGGGCTTGAATTTTGGGCAGAAACTGTAGCCACGGCCAATTATTTGAAGAACCGGTCACCGACCTCATCAGTGAAGGATTGTACACCATATGAGGCAGCGTTTGGAAAGAAGCCGAATTTGTCACATGTTCGGGTGTGACGCATATGTTCATATACCCAAGGAGAAACGGGGCAAGCTTGACAATAAGTCTGAAAAGAATATATTTGTGGGATACAAGGAAGGTGTCAAGGGCTATAAGCTATGGAATCCAAAATCAAAGACCATTGTATACAGCAGGGATGTTGTCTTTCGTGAATCACAATCTCATATTGGCACACAGAAAGGTGATGAGCCCAAGAAAGTGGTAGTGCTTGAAGAAAGTCGTAAAGTTGAAACGGTAGAGATGGTTCCACAAGGTACGCCAGTAGAGCCTGATTCAGAATTGGAGCAAGGGGACTTGGTTAATGAAGTCGAGGATGCAGATTCGGATGAAGACTCAGATACAGATAGCATGCCGGCTCTTAGGAGATCGACGCGGGAAAGAAAGGCACCACTTCGATACTCACTTAGTGCATTGAGTACGTTTCATGCTTTGAACATTACCGGAGATGATCCTAGTTCTGTAAAAGATGCGAGATCCATGGATGATGCGAATCAGTGGGATCTCGTAATGATAGATAAGATGTAGTCACTTGATCATAATGAGACATAGAGCTTGTGTAAGTTGCCTAAGGATAGAAAGGCAATTGGTGCAAATGGGAGTTCAAGCGAAAGCTGAAATCGGATGGGACTGTAGAAAAGTACAAGGCTAGGCTTGTAGCCAAGGGGTATTCTCAGATTGAGGGAGTTGACTATGACGAGATCTTTTCTCTCGTGGCGAAATTGACCTCGATACGATTTGTTCTGTCCGTAACAGCTGCATACGATCTTGAGATGGAACAGATGGATGTAAAAACGGCTTTCCTTCATGGGGACTTGGAGGAGGAGATATATATGAGGCAACTAGAAGGCTTTGAAGTAAAATGAAAGGAGAATCTAGTGTGCAAATTGAAAAAGTCCTTATATGGGCTGAAGCAGTCACCTAGGATGTGATATCAGAAGTTTGACACGTACATGCTCCAGCTTGATTTTGTGCTTTCAAATTCTGACCATTATGTTTATGTGAAGAGGACGGGCGATCAGTTTGTCATTCTCACGCTATATGTGGATGATATGCTATTGATCGGGAATAGTGTGAAGATGGTGAAATCTGTGAAGAGTTTGTTGGCTAAGAAGTTTGAAATGAAAGACTTGGGGCTTGCAAATTTTATTTTGGGCATGCAGATTAGGAGGGACCGTGAGAAACGAAAGCTGTGGCTAGGGCAGGAGAAATACATCAAAGAAATATTGAAGAAATTCAATATGATAGACTGCAAGCCTGTTGGTACCCCTATACCTTTAGGGACCAAGCTATTTGCGGAACAATGTCCTAAAACGGATGAAGAAGCTGAAGAGATGTCCCGAGTTCCATACGCGAGTGCAGTGGGTAGCTTGATGTATGCTATGGTGTGCACGCGTCTGGAAATAGCCCAAGCAGTGGGAGTCTTGAGCCGATACATGTCTAACCCAGGTAGAGAACACTAGAATGCAATCAAAAGAGTTTTCAGGTATCTTCGTGGAACTTCTAATTTTTCTTTATGTTTTGAAGGTATAAAGAATGGAAACATGCTTGATATCGTAGGCCATGTAGATGGTGATTGGGGTGGAGATATTGATAGCAGACGGTCCACTAGCGAGTATGTTTTCACATTGTTTGAGGCTGCATTGAGTTGGATGAATAGAAGGCAAAGCGTGGTAGCGCTCTCTTCTACGGAGGCTGAGTACATGGCTCTTACTCATGTTGGAAAAGAGGCCGTATGGTTACGGCGGTTGTGCCTGGAGCTTGGTTTTGAGCAAGGTGCCGTAGATGTGAGATGTGATAATCAATGGGCTATTTATTTAGCTAAGAATCCAGCATTTCACTCACGCACAAAGCACATTGATATACAATATCATTTCATCCGAGAAAAAGTGGAGAAGAAAGAGGTTCGGCTTGTAAAGGTCGACACGGTGAAAAATAGTTCGGATTTCCTTACTAAAGCCGTCACAGGTGCGAAGTTTGAATGGTGCTCTACTATAATTGGATTGAAGAAGAATGATATTGGAAAGGCTCTCATTTGCGCGAAGTATCCACCAAGTGGGAGTATGTTGGAGTTGGCGAATACTTCGGGACTCTTGTTTCTCACACTGGGTACGCCCACGTGAGCTTAGGGAAACCAAACAAGTGTCCCGCTGCCCGATCAGCGGGGTCAATGGACGGCTGCCCCGTTCGCCGGTGAGCGGGCGGGGGTTCGGGGGCAACGCCCACGAAATCTCAATGGGTTTGGATTTTATTTAAGTTAACCCGTATGTTGTGGGCTTAATAGAAGTTTCGCTAGGTTTAGGTTTTGGGTCCGTTTAGGGCATATATATTTTGCTCGTTTATGCTGATTATTGTAACGAGTTGAGTGGCTGTAAACCGAATATCATAGTGAAATCTCTTTGCAGGACGTAGCCTTATTCTGGGGTGAACCTGGGTAAACTGTGTGTTGTTCAATTTTCTTGATTCTCTGTTTGATCGTTCTGATTCGGTTGCGATAAATCCCAACAATCATAGGTGTAACAATGATGCAATTGACTTCACTGCTATGGAAAAATAAATTGCATCTGTTCGACGTTTGAACAATTTGCAAGGAAATAGGGTCACGAAATGTGAAATTGCTTGCGAGATGCTCGGTATCTCAATCTGGCGCTGATAATCACTCCACAAAAATTGAAATGTCTCATACCTGATGAATCAATTGATATAGTTGTAAATGATGTATTTTCATCTTCCAAGTGATCCTGAAGATAAGCTTTGGCAACTACACTGCATACAATCTTGTCTTATTGGATGGGACATTTTCCTATTGGCAGCTAGTTATGTCTGCGAGTTGGATTTACTTAAGAAAACTTCATGTTGAGCTGAATCAATGACTTGTTCTTTTTCTTATGCAAAAAGGTGTCTCCGTTGCTAGTTCTCTTTCCAGTTCCAGCTGCGCTGGGGGTCTTATCAAAGTGGTTCTTCCCGTGGATGTGCTGCCACAGGCACTTATTTCTTCTGGGTCGAATCAAAAAACTTTGAGCTTCCTTAAGGCTGGACGATAATTTCATAAAAACTCTGTAGATCGACATAGCATTGCTCTCTTTCGTAAAGGGAAGTTTATATGGGACCTGAAGCCTTTCGGTCTTACAATGTTCAGTATCGCTCTCTCTCTCTCTCTCTCAAACTTGCTAATAGAGCAATTCAAGGAACTTTATTTAATGTTGGCCTCATTAACATAAAACCGAGCTCTGCTGTGTTAGGATGCACGTGCTAATGAGAGTTGGTATCGGGCTTCTGCTGTGTGCTCTCAAATTCCAGGACCAGGAAAGCATAAGCAAAGCCTTAACAAAAGACCCATCTGACCGAGTCAAAAGCCTTCACCAAATCAACTTTGAGTCATGCCTCTAGGAGATATGCCAACCCTACGAGTCTATGACAGCAGTTTTCGACTAATTCCCGGGCTAAAAGTTCATTGTCTGCCCCAGAACTTTTGTAGACCCAAATGAAGTAAACTAGAACGCGTAGGTTAAGCAAATTGTTCTGTTAATCTCCTTCCTCAATAATATTTATCCTCTAATCCATACTTAGTCGAGGGATTAGACCTCCTAGAGCCAAGTCAAGTGTGCCAACAAATTACTACAGAATTGTCATGTGGGGACGCGTTAGGACAAAGCAAAGAAAGATCATGATCATGCAACTTTAATTATCATTTTAATGTGGAAACCAGGTGCAGCCACGTTCTCAGTCCTCATAGTTTATTTTGGGAGAGAACGAAAGTCAGGCCCTTTGCCCAGTGGAAGAGCTAAAAAGGGGTGGCGACCTAGCTTGCTCCTAATATTAAATTAACACCTGACATTTAAAAAAGAGTGAAATTTCGTTAGGCCCCGAGTTTGGCAAAGGGTGTAATTCTATTATATTTGCTTTAGATTGCTCAAGATTCACGTGGAAACTTAAAAAAAAAAACAATAAAAAAAACTACAAAACCGTGGGTGGCGCCGGCCGTTTTCACTCATTAAATCGCCATGCAGTGTGCCAAAATTAGCCCAACTTGATGGTGCCTACATGCAAGTGGAAGCTCTGGGATAAGGTCCAAAACTAGATGGGGCCAAAAAGGGTTCATAATCACCAAGAAGGTGGTGCCCATGTATTGCCTATCATGCATCGGGGCGGCATTCGCGAAGCGCGTGACCTCGACACTAGTCTATTATAGTATGCCGAACGAGAACTTGAATCGAAAAGGGAACTGGTCAAATAATGAATGGCAAAGAGAGAACACCCGGTACGAATTTTGGAAGTTAATGAGATGTTCAACATAAAGCTAACGTTAGGAAATACCACACGCCTAAAGATCTTTTGGTGGTGAGTATGAACCGTCGAAATGAGATATTATATGTGAAACTTGAAGAGCTCACCGTGTAGTTTTCTTGACTACTAAGAGAGATCCACACCGCGGGGACAACGAAATAGCTTCTCCACGTGATCATACGATTATCGAGTCTCGAGACTTTTATCAGATAACAATCTCTCGTGCTCCAAGAACACGAGTAGCCTCCACTATTCCGTCGATTCAAAAAAGTCGTCGCTCTCGACACATGCATAGAAAGATAACAAATTACGGTCCACATGCATGCACACATTCGAGCCTGTAGATACCTGTTCTGATACATAGAAATATCATTATTGTACGCGTAGTTGGCAACTTGAAGAAGCAGCAATGGCGACAAGGTTCGAACCGAAGACAACAAAACAAAAGACCCATGGATCCCTCGATTCCCTCCCTCCCTAGTGGCTGTATCGGCAGACAACTGTATCGACCCAAGTGGCCAAATCCTCTTGACTTTTCGTCTCGCGTGGTGGCTTCGCATGACATGTCGATAACGCAAACTCCCAAGTCACTCTTGACGTCTGCTTTATCTTTTGTTTCCACATGGGGAAAGGTGGACTCCTCCTTTTCCCAACAGATGGAAAGGTCTTGGTCTTGGTCTTGGAAAATGGAGATGGGAAAATTCTACACGTGAACTTATCTTATATTCTATGATGGAGAATATCCAAACCATCTTTAACTCGAGGTGGATGGCTAGTCGTGCCAAACTCGCTTGACTACTCATGAATGATCGTGGGAGAGAGATGGGGTACAATAAGGAAAGAACAGGGCGGAAGGGAAGATTATTATTTGATATCCAAAGTAGAGAAAAAGGGGGATTGCTCTCGCCAAGTTATGTTCAGGTTGTTCATTGTTTGGACGCAGGCCATATCCGATAGTCGCTACAACTATTAAGCGCGGATTTCAAATGTTTGGATTGTTGATATCAATTTTGGCTCGGTTTTTGCTTGATTTCTGATATTGGTGGCGTATTTTTTTTATGCCCGAAATTTACCCACCCAACTCAAATGGGGTTCCCCAATTAATTAGAAGAAAATCATTAGGATGCTCACATGATTCTTCGCTTGGCATCTTTATTTGTTTTTTTTTTACATTCAAAAACCGTGTGCTTGTGGTACAGCTGCTGTCTATGCTTTATTCCTGGAAACTATTTCTTCCAAGAAAATTCTTTATGACAATCTTCCAGATGTTTCTGACATATGAATATAAAAGAATCATGATAAATGTACCCATAAGTTGTTTTTATTTTTATAATAACGTGACAATTATATATCCCCTATAATATACTCAAACCATTTCATTACAACAACTTCCCGGTTTTCACGACCAAATTGGAAGCAAACCTCACCGTGTCCTGTCCGCTTCATCGAGACCCACCAAGATGTTCCAAGACCACGTTGATCAAGTCAAAGCAAACGATACCCTCTGCATTCTTTCCTCGTGTGGGTCCAATTTTATATATGAAGTTCTAGAACAAGAACAAAGCAACATGATTCGGAGGATAAGTGATGGAGAGTCGTCTGTCCGGGCATGGAAATAATGGACACGAATCTCTGATGTGAGCTTGAGGCTTGAGAATGAACATCATCCTGCTAAGCGCACGCTTCCCCCAGCAAATGAGGTTACTCATGTGGCATGCAGGTTGTGTCGTGCTTTTCACCTGCTTTGTGGACCAATTGGGCTGTGGAGAGCTGTGTGTCGAGGAAAGCAACTACAAGGGGTTGCGTCCAATAGCTACCATCTATTCCATAACCTCGTATATGCATAGAAGTCCAATTGAATCTGGCTTGCATGACGCGGGAGAGAGTGTCAAGAAATAGGGAGTAATACAAGTGAGAACTTAAATTGGCAGGGTGCTCGCCACCCGTAGGTAATCTACCTAAGGGATAAGAGCAAAACAAGAAAACTTCTCGTTCTCAAGTCAAAGGCTCAAGGTCTTGTCTTTCTTATTCATCGAACATTCTGATATAGATGAGCATGGAACATCTCTCTAGGCATGAGTAAACTAATACATAGAAAATTGACTAATCATTACAGAGATGGGGACAAACCAACATTAGTGGCATAAGAACAAAAAAACAATAAAGTCCTAGAAACTAGTAAATGCGTTAAACACTTAAGATAGAACCTTGATTTTGAAAATGTGAGAAGTATAGTTGGTTGTAGATCACCAAGTCTGCTATTTCCAAAGTTGCTGAATTTATTGGCCTTCAAGGAATGTTGGGGCATCATTGCACGTGAGAGGGGTATTAAAATGTTATCACACATCACTTGACAACTATCTTATATGGCCCTTTATATACATATAGTTTCCCTACAACCTATTAAAGTCGGATTAGGAGAGCGGCACACGGAATTTGACTGATTGGGATTTGATGCGAGGAGGGAGATAGGACACTGGCTCTCATACAATGTTAGAAAGTCCAACAAAAAATTTAAGTTTATAAGTGGAGAGAGACCACATTGATGTGGTTATAGTCGGCGGTTTACATAATATCATTTAGGTAATATTGCGTGATATTGTGTAATATTACGTAATCTTTATTTTTAGACAATTTGTTAATTTTAGTGGTATTTTGTAATTTTAGATTTTGATGTTTTATAATCCTAGTAGGGTTAGGTTTAGGGTTAACACCATATATAAGGTGTTTTATGATGTTGGAGCAGACAGAATATACTTTTGATATTGAAAATTCTAGATTTCTCTCTCTAAGCAAGGAATTGCTTGTTTCTTTCGCTGAACGCTGCGTCAGGTGGTATCAGAGCTTATGGCGACTGGCAGCGGTCTTCGTGACGATGCTCAGGAGACTGAAGTCCCAATCCTTGGGGACAACACGCTGCAACGTTTGAAGTAGCGTTTAATGGAACGCATAGATCAATGAATTGATCTCGGACTTCATCGCATTGAGCAGCGATTTGAAGAATTGGCAGATCGATTTGAAGGTCTCGGCGTTGATGTGAATCGGAATCGGCGGAATGACAAAAGGCCGGGTGCAGATCTTGCTTGCGGTGACCCTGTCAATAAGCCTGTTCCTATCCGCAGGCAAAAAGAAGAGCACGAGTTTTCTGATGAGGGACGTGCTGATTATGAAGACATGGATCGTTATGGAGAAGTTCGAATGGGGCGTTATGACGATCGCGATAGAAGAGATGGCAGATGACGTTACGATGATCGTGAAGGTAATGACTTTAAACTAAAAGTCGATGTCTCTTATTTTAATGGGAGTCTGGAAATAGAAGAATTTCTAGATTGGGTTGCTGATGTAGATAGATTCTTTGATTATATGGGAACCCCTAGCGAGAAAAAGGTGCGACTAGTAGCGTGTAGATTGAAAGGGGGTACGTCTGCATGGTGGGAGAGATTGCAGAATAGGAGGGAGCGAGAAGGAAAAGAGAGGGTGCGAACCTGGAATAGAATGAGGAGGTTGCTGAAGCAGGAGTTCCTTCCGCCTGATTATGAGCAGATCATGTTTCAACAGTACCAGCGTTGCCAGCAGGGCAATCGAACTGTACATGAGTATACGGCAGAATTCATGAGATTGGCCGAGCGAAATAATCTGTCAGAAACAGAGGGACAGCAGGTGGCCAGATATGTCGATGGGTTGAAGCCCTTCATTCGGGATAAAATTGGGGTACAATTTTTGCGGAATCTGACTGAAGCTAAGAACATGGCGAGAAAGGCAAAATTGATGCAACAAGGACAGAGTAAGAGGGTCTTTGAAAATTATAGGGGTAGTAACTCAGCCAGATCCATGGAGAAGAGCGGCTTCAACAATCACTTTAGTGCAGAAAGAAATCAAAGGGATAAGGCGATAGAAAAGCGCCCTCTGAACGAGGCAAGGGACAAGGGGTCGCAATCACAGAAAAATGTGAACCCAAATCCTTATGCTAAACAAGCGGCGATTAAGTGTTACAGGTGTAATCAACCTAGGCACCGCTCTAATGAATGCCCTCAAAGAAAGACAGTAAACGTGGCAGTGATAGAAGAGGAGAAAGAAGACAGATATTGCTGCAAATCAGATGGCGAGGAAGAAGATTTTCAAGATGAGGAAGAGGATGAGATAAACTGTGTAATGCGCAGGATGATGCTAGCCCCAAAACATGAGGATGATTCATAGTGCCATCAGCTATTCCGAACCAGATGCACTATTCTGGGGAAGATATTTGTTGTGGTCATTGATAGTGGGAGCATGAAAAATATCATTGGGAAGGATGCAATGAAGAAGCTAGGGATACCTGTGGAGAAACATCTTAATCCCTATACGTTAGGATGGATTAAATCTGGAGCAGAAAGCATTCAGATAACTAAACGATGCAAAATTCCATTCTCCATTGGTAAGTATCACGATGAGCTGTATTGTGATGTGGTAGATATGGATGTATGCCACGTGTTGTTTGGGAGGCCGTGGCAATTGGATGTGGATGCTCAGCATTCGGGGAGGAGCAACCAGTATAATCTGGTGAAAGATGTGGTGAAGTATACGTTGCTGCCCTTGAAGAACAAAGGAAAACATGCTGTAGATAATAATTTCCTTACTCTTACAAGGAAATTTGAATATGAAATTAAGGAGACCAAAGAAATTCATGTGCTGGTAGTGAAATAAGCGATTGAGACAGAGACTGAATTACAAGTGGAGAAGCAGCCTGAAGCGGTTAAACCTTTATTGCAAGAATTTAGTGAGCTGATGCCGGAAGAGATCCCAGATGGGTTGCCTCCTATGCGTGATATTCAGCACCATATCGACTTAATTCCTGGTGCTAGTCTGCCTAATTTACCGCACTATAGAATGAGTCCTAAGGAGAGTGAGATTCTAAAGGAGAAGGTGGAAGAATTGCTACGAAATGGGCACATTCAGGATAGCATGAGCCCATGTGTTGTTCCTGCCTTGCTAACTCCTAAGAAAGATGGGAGCTGGAGGGTGTGTGTAGACAGCAGAGCCGTTAATAAGATAACTGTGGGCTATAAGTTTCCAATACCTAGGTTGGATGACATGCTAGATAGACTGCACGGGGCTAAGTGGTTTACGAAACTGGATTTGAAGAATGGCTACCATCAAATTCATATTCGGCCTGGAGATGAGTGGAAGACAGCTTTCAAGACAAAGGAGGGGTTGTACAAGTGGTTGGTGATGCCGTTTGGGCTTTCTAATGCTCCGAACACTTTCATGAGGCTTATGAATCAGGTTCTGAAATCTTTTATTGGCAAATTCGTCGTAGTTTATTTTGATGATATCCTGATTTGTAATAAGACTGAGGAGGATCATTTGATGCACTTAAGAGAAGTGTTGACAGCTTTGCAGACTAGTAAGCTGTATGTAAATCTTAAGAAATGTAGCTTTCTGACTCATAAGCTGCTATTCTTGGGGTTTATTATCACTGTTGAGAGAATAGAGGTGGATGAGACGAAGGTGAAAGCCATCAGAGAGTGACCTACTCCAAAAACAGTTTCTGAAGTTATGAGTTTTCATGGGTTGGCTACTTTTTATAGGCGATTTATTAGGAATTTTAGCACTATCGCAGCCCCGATTACAGAGTGTATGAAGAAAGGTAGATTTCTGTGGAGAGAGGAAGCCGATAATAGTTTTGCTATTCTGAAGGAGAAGTTGTGTACTGCACCTATTCTACCTCTACCTAACTTTGATAAGCTGTTTGAGGTAGATTGCGATGCCAATGGAGTGTGTATAGGAGCTGTTTTGTCTCAAGAGCGCAGGCCAATTTACTTTTTCAGTGAGAAGCTCAGCGATGCGCGACAGAAATGGAGCACTTATGACAAAGAATTCTACTCTGCCATAAGAGCTTTGAAGTACTTAAATAGTACTATCTGATTGGGAAATAATTTATGCTTTATTCTGACCATGAAGCTTTGAAGTACTTAAATAGTCAGAAGAGGATCAGTAAAGATATGCATGCGCGTTAGTGTCAGTTTTTACAAAAATTCCCTTTCAGGTTGCAACACAAATCCAGTGTGTATAATGTTGTAGCAGATGCGTTGAGTAGGAGAGCTGGCTTGCCGATTACAATGCGCTAGGACATTCTGGGGTTCGAGCAGCTGAAAGAGTGTTATGCAGGCGATGAAGATTTTAGGAAAATTTGGGATACGTGTGCTGCTGATCAACATGTGCAGGAGTTCTATATTCTGGATGGTTCTCTAATGCATGGCAATCAACTTTGCCTTCCTCGAACATCATTACGAGAGAAGGTAATTCGTGATTTGCATAGTGGTGGATTGGCTGCACATCTGGGTCGAGACAAAACTATTGGTGCAGTTAGGGAGCGATTTTATTGGCCCCAGTTGTGTAAAGACGTCAGCAGCTATGTGCAGAAATGTTATGTTTGCCAAACTGCTAAGGGGCAATCTAAGAATACAGGTTTATATATGCCTTTACCTATTCTTGACAATATATGGAAAAATCTGTCCATGGATTTTGTGCTGGGTTTGCCACGAACTCAAAGAGGCGTGGATTCCGTTTGTGTTGTAGTTGACAGATTTTCCAAGATGGCACACTTCATTCATTGTAGGAAGACTTCTGATGCTGTAAGTGTGGTTGGATTATTTTTCAAAGAAGTAGTTCGTCTACATAGAGTGCCTAAGTCTATTACTTCAGATAGGGATAGCAAATTTCTAGGGCATTTTTGGCGCACTTTATGGAAATTGTTTGACTCATCCCTGAATTTCAGTAGCACAGCTCATCCTCAGACTGATGGGCAGACAGAGGTGGTCAATAGAACTCTCGACAACTTAATCCGAAGTCTTTGCGGAGATAAGCCGAAGCATTTGGATGTTGCTTTATCGCAGGCAGAATTTGCTTATAATAATACGGTTCATAGTTCTATTGGCAGGTCGCCTTTTTTATGTCGTCTATACAAAGGTGCCTCAGCATACTCTAGATTTGATTCACTTATCCAAGAAAGCAGACAAGAGTGTTGCTGCGAATCATATGGCAAAGCAGATTGTCGAGGTACATCAGGAAGTGAAGTAGAAGTTGGAAGCAGCTAATCAGAAGCACAAGGTTGCGGCTGATAAACACAAGCGCAAGCAGGTGTTTGCAGTAGGTGATCAAGTCATGGTCTTTCTTCGTAAAGAGCGATTACCAGCTGGATCTTACAGCAAATTGCAGCAGAAGAAATACGGGCCCTACACTGTCAGCAGGAAGATCAATGATAATGCCTTTGTTATCGACCTTCCACAAAGCATGGGCATATCTAACACTTTCAATATTGCTGATTTGTCACTATTTCATGAGTCATTTGAGCTGATGTATCCAGATTTTGATTTTAACTCGAGGACGAGTTCTTCTCAAGTGAAGGAGAATGATGCGGTTATAGTCGGCGATTTACATAATATTATTTAGGTAATATTGCGTAATATTACGTAATCTTTATTTTTAGACAATTTGTTAATTTTAGTGGTATTTTGTAATTTTAGATTTTGATGTTTTATAATCCTAGTAGGGTTAGGTTTAGGGTTAACACCATATATAAGAAGTTTTATGATGTTGGAGCAGACAGAATATACTTTTGATATTGAAAATTCGAGATTTCTCTCTCTAAGCAAGGAATTGCTTGTTTCTTTCGCTGAACGCTGCGTCAACATGTACATAAAAAGTATATGAAATTCGTTGTCAAATGATATAAGACAATATTTCAATACGTTTCATGCTAAATTTATTGAATTTCACATGACATCCATCAAATTCAATAGTTTATACCGTGAAAGTAACCATGTATTCTTATTTGAACTCTGTTTGCATGGAATCTTCAACTCATGCAAAATTTGACCATGTCGATCATTGAATTGGCCTCCTTGTATCTAAATTAAGACCAAAAGCACACTGATTTTACCAAATATGCCCATTTATTTATTAAAAAATCACACGTACCCCAGAAAAGAAAACCCTAATCGGACTTTCTCTCTCCTCTTTCTCCCTCCCTCCCCCCCTCTTTGCCCACCAGGTCCACCACTATAAATAGCTGCCGAAGTTGCAAGTCACTGTCAGAACCACTGCATGCGGCCCAAACAGCCACCACTAGGACCACTTGGGTCGCCGATCCCACCCTCTCTCTCTCTGTAGAAAATACTAAAAGACGTGAAAGAATTCTCGCATTGCATGACAACGTACTCTAAGGTGCGTTTGTTTTGAAAAAAGTATTTTTAGGAAAAGTGTTTTCTGGACTTTCGTCTGTTTGGTTCGCGGAAAATGATTTGATCAACGGAAAGTACTTTTCGGTCAACAAAGATTTTATAAATTAAAATAGAAAAATGAATTCTCCAAAATAAAAAGGTGAAAACACTTTTCCAAATTTAAGTCTCTCACTTTCTTTGAAAACGGTACTGAGGCCGATCCCGGGGCCGGGACCAGAGCCGGGGTCGAGAATCGAGGCCAGGAACCGGGGACCAGGGGCCGAGGCCGGGGCCGGGGACTGGGCCGAGGGCCGGGACCGGGGCCCGAGCCGAGGCCGAGGCTGGGGATCGGGACCCGAGGCCAGGACCTGTGTCGGGACTTGGGCCGGGGCCGGGACTTGGGCCGGGGCCAGGGCCTGAGACCGGGGCCTGAGACCGGGGCCGGGACCTAGGCCGGGGACGGGGCAGTGGACTGGGAACTGCGGCCGGGGCCAGGGTCGAGGCCGGGGCTGGGGCCGAGGACCGGGACCCGAGACCGGGGCAGGAGCCGAGGCTGAGGACGGAGACCGGGGTCGGGGACCGGGACCCAAGGTCGTGACCTGGGCTAGGGCCGAGGCCGGGACCTAAGCCGGGGTTGGAAACCGGGGCCTGGGCCGGGAACCGGGGACCGAACCGGGGCCGGGGCCGGGGCCGGGGCCGTGGCCGGGGCCGTGGCCGTGGCCGTGGCCGTGGCCGGGACTCGGGGGCAGGGGCCGGGAACCGGGGACAGGGGCCAGGACCGGGACCAGAGGCCGGGGCCGGGAACTGGGGACCGAACCGGTGCTTGGGGCCGAGACCCGAGGCCGGGGCCCGAAGCCGGGGCTGGGAACCGGGGACCGAACAGGGGCCGGGACCAGGGCCGAGGCCGGGACCGATGCCCGGGCCGGGACCCTGGGGCAGGGGCCGAGAACCGGGGACCGAGGCTAGGACCGGGGCCAAGATCGGGACCCGAGACCGGGCCCGGGAACTGGGGACCGAACCGGTGCCCGGGGGCCGGGACCCGAGGCCGGGGCCAGGGGCAGGGGCCGGGAACCGAGGACCTGGGCCGGGATCGGGACCGGAGCCGAGGCTTGGCCGGGTCAGTTTACGTCAGCTCTCTCGACCATCTGTTTCTCCTTAGTATCAAGGACAATCCCTTTGAAGAGATTGGAATCGTTTTCCAAATGAGAACCAAACACCAAAAAATATCTTCGGTAACATATTACCAAATAACGGAAAACAAATCGTTTTCCGAGAAAGTGGTTTTCAGAAAATCACTTTCTAGAAAATGAATTTCTAAAAACCACTTTCATTAAAACAAACGCACCCTAAGTTTCCCTGGCACATAGATCCTGCGTAGTTTGACAAAAAAATTACCAAGTCTTGGTCCACTCGTCGCGCGAGGATCAAGCACAACCACAACTCGTCGCTTTTGCCGACTCCATATCACGCGAAGTAGTCGGGCGACATGTAAGCTGTGACATATGATTTTATGGACTTTTGTGAGCACGTATGAAATGGAGAGAGAGAGAGAGAGAGAGAGAGAGAGAGAGAGAGAGAAGTTGTACGATAAGAAGGGGACGCCAAGCTATTAAGAGCGTCTGCTGCTGAATATGAAGATTGGAGATGTCTCGATGAAGTCCAGAAACCCTAACGCACGTCTTTTCTTGCTTTCTACACGTTAGTTATGCTCTCGGCGCCATAGAGAGTGAGAAAAAACGACACAGCAATTTCTTCGGCTGCGTTTATCTAAGGATTAAAAAAAAACGGAGTTAATTGTCAAAACCCATTTTTCTCCGTGAAAATGAAAAGCCATAGCGTGATTTTATCTCTGTGAAACGATTTCTTCTCCTCCTCCTCCAGTTGGGTAATGAACAACATAAAAGCATACGAAATGACACCCAATCAACAACACCCACAGGCCCCAGTTGACATGATAGGATGCAACACAAACGTCTTCCATTTTCCCTCCTCCCTCCTGATGCCTTTCGAGGTCGACATGTCAACGCCTTTAAGTGTGCGCTCTTTCTCCTGTGGGCATGATGTGTCGTGTCAATATTAAGTCATGTACCGTGTCATACTCCAACTTTTGGGAGAGTCTCGTTTTTTTCGCCCATCTTCTGAATCGCGATGAGTAGATGGGCGATAATAGTATTAATACTAGCAGGATAAGGCGATGATTTATAACAATTCGACATAACGACAGAGTAACTTTTGAATTTTGATTCAATATATAATTTGATCCCTGAACTTTAATTATCGATGTGATACCCAAACTTTTGATACATGAATTATGTCGTGCCTGAGCTATATGAAAATGTTCAATATAGTCATTTCACTAATTTAATATAAGGAAAAATATAAGAATGTTTTCTCATAGTCCAAGGACTAAATTTAACATGAACTAAAAATTCAGGGACCATATTTTATAAATTAAAAGTTCAGAGATCATATTGCACATTGAGCCAAAATTCAAATACTATTTGTGTCATTTTCCTTAACAAATTCATCAATCTTCGAATTGGGGTTTAGTGCATGCATGATCATTTTTAAAGCGTCGAGCTTTGTTAGGCACAACATCGGATAAGAGCCAAATCAAAATGACTCACGAGCCCTCAGATTAGCATGTGTTGATACTGTGTGTTGGGAATCTTAAAAGTCAAGACTCTTCGTAATCTAAGCTCACCGTGAATTGGAGTCTTGGAAGTTGTTAAGTCTTGCAATTATTGTCTAGAGAATAGGAAGAGTCCTATCTAGGAAGTTATGTTTATTTATTAGCTTTGAGTGTTATGTATCTAGACGTGTCTATTCGTGTGTTTAGAGTAGACGTAAAGCCATGTCTATAGCTTATAAATAGGTGTGTTTTGTAGTCATTTCAATAAGCAAGAGTGCAAGTAATAAACTTCATTTCTAGAATTTCCTAGTGCTGCGCCTCTAAGATCCAACATTTGGTATCAGAGCCAGTGAGAGCCAGTTGAGCCAGTTTGGCCAGTTTAGCCAGTTAGCTAAGTTTTGTGAAATCTATTCTCGAGTCAGATGGCTTCTGTGAGTGGTGCCGGGATGGTCCAACCTCAACTCCCAAGATTTGATGGGAAGAATTTTGAGCACTGGAAGATCCAAACGGAGGTGCTATTCGGGTTTCAGGAGTTGACCGAGATTGTGGAAGAAGGATTCGTGGAGCCAGAAGCGCCGCCAAATTTGACAGCGGAGGAGCAGAAGACGCTAAAATAGAATCATAAGAAAGATCGTAAGGCTCTCTTTTACATCTTTTAAGCGATAGATTCGTTAATCTTTGAAAAAGTGGCGAATTCGAAGACGGTGAAAGAAGCTTGGGGCACTCTCATCAACATATACAAAGGCGTTGAGAAGGTTCAGAAGGTTTGGCTTTAGACTTTTCGTCGACAATTCGAGCTCCTTCAAATGGAAAAGTCGATGTCCATTTCCGACTATTTCTCATGGACATTGGCTCTTGTCAATTAAATGAAGGCCAATGGTGAGACTATTGTTGATCAACAAATCGTTGAGAAGGTTCTTCGGACTCTAACTTTGCAGTTCGAATATATTGTGACTTCCATCAAAGAGTCACGAGATCTCTCTATCTTGTCCGTCGATGAGTCGGTGGGCTCTCTACAAATGCATGAGCAGCGACTCAAGGAGAAATCCAAGATGGTGGAGGAAGCTCTACAAAGCAAGTTGGTGTTGCCCGATGAAAGGAAGAATCTTTCTAATCAAAGGAAAGATCCAAAGCGGCAAGAGAAGTATGCCGGACAACGGAAAGATAAGTCCCTTATTCAGTGGTTTAATTGTAAAAAGTATTGGCATTATAAATCTGAATGTCGAAGCAGGAAGACTGGTGGTCAAAAATTCCATGCCAAGGTAGCAAGATCTATTGATAGACATGTCGATGGCGACGGTGAGCAAAATAATGCTATTTTATTCACATGTAATTCTACGGTGGAGAACCACAAGAATGTTTGGTACTTAGACACCGAGTGTAGCAATCACATGTGTGGCGAGAAGGAATTATTTCTGAAATTCGATGACACTTTTCGTTCGGATGTGAGGTTCGGGAATAATACCAAAGTTCCTATCATAGGAAAATGGACAATTAAAATCAAGACGAAGGATGTGTCGGTTCAAAGCATTTTCGACGTCCATTATGTTCCCGGTCTCCGAGAAAATCTCCTAAGCATGAGACAATTGTCTGAGCGAGGCTATCTCATGACCATTAAGGATGAACTTTGCACGGTTCATGATGGCCAAAAAAGGGTTGATTGCGAACGTAAAAATAGCTTGAAATTGACTTTTTCCTTTGCATATTAATTCTGCTACGTCGTGTTTTAGTGCATCGGTGCAAGATTCGACATGGCTTTGGCACAAGCGATTTGGGCATGTGAATTTCGATAGCTTAAAGCTGTTGTCTCAGAAGAAAATGGTACGTGAACTGCCTGAAATTTCTTATTCGAAACAGATTTGTGAACCATGTGTTATTGGGAAAAAGTGTAGAGAAAGCTTCTCTTCAGAAAAATCATGGACAGCTTCAAGGCCATTGGAGTTAGTGCACTCCGACCTTTGTGGACCGCTCGGTGAGTCGTCGAATCAGGGGTACATGTATTTTGTTACCTTTATCGATGATTTTAGTCAAAAAACATGGGTTTATTTCTTGAAACAAAAGTTAGATGCTATCGATGCTTTTAAGGAGTTCAAAGCCTATGTAGAAAAATAAAGTAGGCATCAAATTCGGATTTTCCGAACTGTCGTGGCACAGAATATTTGGTTGGATATGGTTTCTTCAAGCAGTACGGCATCAAGCATCAGTTGACAGCACGATATACTCCCCAGCAGAACGGAGTAGCGGAGAGAGAAAATCGCACTATGGTCGATATGGTACGTACCATGCTCCATTCCAAACATTTGCCTAAGTATTTCTGGGCAGAAGCAGTTGCTTGTACTGTTTACTTGTTGAATCGCTGTCTTACTAAAAATCTTGAGTTCAAGGCTTCGGCGAAGGTGTGGAGTGGTCGAATCCCTTCAGTTCAACATCTTCGTGTGTTTGGGTGTATTGCTTATGCCCATGTGCCTAACGAGCTTCGCAAGAAGTTTGATGAGAAGTGCATCTTTCTCGGTTATAGTAATGAGACAAAGGGGTATCGGTTGTATAATCCTGTAACGAAAAAGGTGGTTATCAGTCGAGATGTCACCTTCGATGAGAAAGCAGAGTGGACGTGGAACACGAAAGAGAAAAAGCAGTTTCACTTTGTCCTCGACGAGGATGAGTTGTCTCAACCCGCCGTTGATAGTCAATCTGAACCAGCAACAAGTTTGATGGAACCTAATTCTACAGTAGAGAATCGATCAAATCCCGTCAAAAATTCTGTTGAAAATCTTGTCGAAAATTCAATCAACAATCTTGTTGAAAGTTCCTCCCGTCCATGGCGAGAACGAGTTTTATATGCTCGTTTGAAGGATTATTCTTTGTCGAATGATGAAAATCCCTCTAATGAAGAAATTGTCAATCATGCTCTCTTTGCAGATTGTGATTTGACAACCTTTAAAGAGGCTTCCCAAGATGATGGTTGGGTTCGTGCAATGGATGATGAGATATATGCGATCGAGAAGAATGATACGTGGGAACTCACGTCTCTTCTAGAAGGCAAGAAGTCCATCGACGTGAAATGGGTCTATAAGACCAAGTATAAGCCAAATGGTGATGTCGATCAGTTGAAGGCTCGTCTTGTAGTCAAGGGTTACAAACAGAAACCCGAGATTGACTACTTTGAGGCATTTGCTCCGGTTGCACGAATGAATACTATTCGTATGATTTTTGCTTTAGCAGCTCAAAAGCGCTGGAAGATACACATAATGGATGTCAAGTCCGCATTTCTCAATGGCATACTTGAGGAGAAAGTGTATGTGGATCAATCGGAGGGCTATGTCAAGGAAGGACAAGAGGGCTTAGTATACAAATTGAAGAAAGCTCTTTATGGCCTCAAACAAGCACCAAGCCTGGTATACTAGGATTGATTCTTATTTCTTGAATCATGGCTTTCCGTTGTCTTTATGAGCACATTTTATATGTCAAGGTTGGCTTGAACGGTGAGATGCTCATTGTTTGCTTATATGTCGATGATATCATATTTACTGGAGATTGTCAAGAGATGATTTGTGACTTCAGGGATGCCATGACCCGTGAGTTCGAAATGGCGGACATGGTCTCATGTATTATTTTCTTGGCCTTGAAGTAACACGATCGGATGATGGTATTTTTGTTTGTCAACAGAAATATGCCAATGATATTCTTGAGCGTTTCAAGATGGCTACTTGTAAAACCAATTAGCACTCCCATGGAGGAAAGATTGAACTTGACAAAAGATGGAAGTGGTTTTGAAGTCGAACCCACATATTTCAAGAGGTTAGTTGGGAGTCTACGATATTTGACTTCTACTCGGCCAGATCTTATTTATAGTGCTGGGATGATAAGCAAATTTATGGAGGCTCCTAAACAATCACACTTGCAGGCAGCAAAAAGGATTCTTCGGTACATTAAAGGTAATGTGGATGATGGTATATTCTACACCTCTTCTAATGATTTTTAGCTTGTGGGATATACAGACAGTGATTGGGGAGGTGATATTGAAGAAAGGAAAAGTACTTCTGGTTATGCTTTTTTTTAGGAAATAGAATTTTTTCCTGGTCTTCAAAGAAGCAGCGGGTTGTTGCTTTGTCCAGTACAGAAGCAGAATATATAGCAGCGGCTTATTGTGCTACTCAAGCAGTTTGGCTACGTTCGATGCTCGCTGAGTTACGTCGTAAGCAAGAGCATTTGACGGTGATTTATTGTGATAGTAAGCCACCAATTGTACTTGCAAAGAATCCAGTCTTTCATGGAAGAAGCAAGCACATCGATATAAAGTATCACTTCATTCGAGATCTAGTGAAGTCTGAGGAGATTGTGCTACAGTATTGCGAGTCAGAAGACCAAGTAGCTGAAATGCTCACGAAGCCGTTGAAGACAGACTCCTTCCTTAAATTCAAGAGAATGATCGGCATGGTCAAGATGAGCTCGGTTTAAGGGAGATTGTTAGGAATCTCAAAAGTTAAGACTCTTCGTAATCCAAGCTCATCGTGAATTGGAGTCTTAGAAGTTGTTTAGTCTTGCAATTATTATCTAGAGAATAGGAAGAGTCATATCTAAGAAGCTATGTTTATTTATTAGCTGTGAATGTTATGTATCTAGACGTGTCTGTTCGTGTGTCTAGAGTAGACGTAAAGTCATGTCTACAGCTTATAAATATGTGTGTTTTGTAATCATTTTAATAAGCAAGAGTGCAGGTAATAAAATTCATTTCCAGAATTTCCTTCTTCCGTTCTTTGGTATCAGAGTGCCGCGCCTCTGAGATCCAACACGGTGATATGTGTATTCGTTGATCGCGAAAGAGAAACAACTCTAATCAAACTTTAAGCTTAAATACTCAGTGAGCCGTTGTTAATGTCAATTGGCACGTCTATTTTCCATATTTTAATAAATGACAGTGCAATACTTATGTTAAAGATTATTTAAATGGATAAAGTGAAAAAGTAATCAACTCTCGCAAATAGCCACGTGGTCGAATCGGAAGCGTTCTGAAAATGATTAGGGAGAAAGAGAAAACTCAATTTCGGCTCCACACCTTTCCCGCATTCAAAGGATCTCCGGTCGCGCCGACATAAATCCCCCGATAAAATATCACTTTTGATTAATCAAATCGTTAATTAACATGGTAATGAGGAGGGATGAGGATAGGTGGGAATCTGCTCGCGTGGGACCCCCGCCCTTTTGATCAAAACCAGGAACGACCAAAACCATTGAACCTTAAACACGACTCGAGTTCTCGGTTTTAACGGAGGCGTTATCTATTCTTTTTAACCTGTTGAGGTTATTATTGTTGCTTTATATGAGGACGGTACTGAAGCTGCCGAATTTAAGCGCGTCTCACATTTTGTCAAAGCCGTAATTACAGGGGATGAAGAAAATCTCGACGTATGCTCATCACTAATATTGATACGAGATTCGAGCATCGATTGCCGATTATGTTTTGATGCGTTTTTATGAAATGAGCGAGTGTTTGCGAGCTGTTTCATGTTGATTTATCTTTCGAATTTACTTGATTTGTTTGATTTGCATTTTATGTACTTCTCTTTCGGATAATTTTTTTTTTAAACTACTAAAAAACGTGTAGATATGATGTGGGAGACTACTGCCCCTTAGATTGATAAACAAAGAAAAACGCGCGTAAATTAAAAGGCTGGATTAAATCGGTAAAAAATAGAACTACTATGTTCTATTATATACGACCATTTTGTTTCGCTCGAGACTTCAGCTCTTATGGACTCATCGATATGGATACGCGCAAAAGACCGGACTGACGAGTGACGACCCGTTCAGCGCCTCTCCTCCTTCCTACATTTCCTTTCTTTCAAACGCAACTTTGCTTCCCTCGTTCAGCGTGTGTGACCAGGTGACACATGACATGGATGCATGATGCTCCTCCTGACGCCACCCCCACCACCACCCGAATATTCGACCAAAGCACACGACCCGATCAGAACCGTGGGTCCGACGACATCGCAAGCGACGGTCCAGATTGAATTTTCATGGAGGTTTCGAAGCGGCCGAGGTAAGGAAAAAAAAAGGGTAGAAGTGTACGAGGGGGGAAAAGACCCGCTTATAGTGTCGGCCGAGCTTATGGAATAGTTTGTAATGCTTAATTTTTGTTTAACGATCAAAAGTTGTGGTCTAGGACCGGATGTATGTATGGCCACTTTGGGAAAATGAATGACGCGACTGAGTCCTATCGACGTGTCCATCAATGCCTTTCTGGAGGGATAGACATGGAAGATTTTTCAGTGGGATATTTTTATTTGGCTTGGAAGAAAGGAAAGGAAGGTAAAAAAAGAGGATGGTACAAAAGGACGTGCCACGTTCGTGGCCAGCATTCAGCCGGGGATGAACTTTGGTGGGGGGGAAGAACAAGGTCCACTCGTTACAACCATATGTTTCTTGTCATGTGAACCCCATCAACTTGGAAATGTGGGGGATCCTCTTTTTATTTAGACCTTTTAATGTTGTCTCTATGTTTGATGTAGCAGATGGATCCAGGTTACGTTACGTGGAATTCGCACAGGCTTCTAATTTCCAACGTGAATTGCATCGAAAAGTGAAGTTATACGTAACGGGACAAAAGTAACGTGTATCTTATGAAAGCTCGCGCGATATCGTAGCCCTACTGTTCCACTCCCATCTCTCCTCTTCCTCTGCCTCCGCATCACCACACCTCTCGCTCACCGCTGCTCACTACCCGCTGGCAGACCGACCTCGATCGGTTTCTCTCTCTCCCTCCATCCTCCTCTCTCTCCATGCGAAGGTTCTCGGGCTCTAGCGACCTTCATGAATGCAGCCTTAGAGGCTAGTGACGCTCAATCTAAGATTGCAACCTTTGAGAGTGGCCGGGACGACCAAGTGGAGCTTCCGGCACACAGAGGATGGACCACCCGAGAGAGAGAGAGAGAGAGAGAGAGAGAGAGAGAGAGAGAGAGAGAGAGAGAGAGAGAGAGAGAGAGAGAGAGAGAGAGAGAATAAAAAAATAAAAAAACAAAGGAGAGGAGAACACATTTCAATCGTTCCAATATCTTCATATTTGTTTGATTCAATGAGATAAATTGATAAAGTAACAATAATTGATTAATGAAATGAGTAACCCCCCCCCCCCCCCCCCCCCCCCCCCCCCCCCAAAAAAAAAAGAATGAAATGAGTAGACATTAGTGTTTAATAAATGTTATCACATTCGTCTATTTATGGAACTTTCCGAATTCCTTACACGACCCATATAGTAGAGTTGACCCACAAGTCGATGCCCACGTCATCATATATCCCTATGTACACACGCATTCTACTCTCCTCTTTACTATAACAATGATTAAAAACCAAGAAACAAATACGACAATATTATAAACGCCTGTGGAAAGTCCCGTCTATTTATATCATCGTTATCGTAGTCCCTCCCATCTTCCATAGCCACCATCTTTTTCTTTTCTCTCTCTCTCTCCCCCCACCGGAGAAGAAACAATGGATGGTAACAGCAGCTGCATAGACGAGCTCAGCTCAACGAGTGACTCCATTTCCGTTCCACCGCCGTCGAAACCCTCACTGGAGGGCCTCTGCCGTCTCGGCAGTGGCGCGAGCGCGATAGTGGACTCCGAGGGCGGCGTCGAAGCGGAGTCGAGGAAGCTGCCCTCCTCCAAGTACAAGGGCGTCGTCCCTCAGCCGAACGGCCGCTGGGGCGCGCAAATCTACGAGAAGCACCGGAGGGTGTGGCTCGGCACCTTCAACGAGGAGGATGAGGCCGCCACGGCCTACGACGTCGCCGCCCAGCGCTTCCGCGGCCGGGACGCCGTCACCAACTTCAAGCTGGCGTCTGATACTGAAGACTACGATCTCGAAGCCGCTTTCCTCAACTGCCGTTCCAAGGCGGAGATCGTGGACATGTTGCGAAAGCACACGTACCGTGACGAACTCGAGCAGAGCAAGAGGAAGTGCTTGAACCCAAACGGCAGTGGCAAAAGGACAAGCATGACGGAAGCCCTCGGATATCTGTCCTCCCCCGGGGCTGCGACGGCCCGTCAGCTCCTTTTTGAGAAGGCGGTCACGCCGAGTGACGTAGGGAAGCTGAACCGGCTCGTGATACCGAAGCAACACGCGGAGAAGCACTTCCCCCTGCGCAACGGCGCGAGCTCCACAACTTCGAAGGGCGTTTTGCTGAATTTCGAAGACGGTGGAGGCAAAGTGTGGAGATTCAGGTACTCGTATTGGAACAGCAGCCAGAGCTACGTGCTGACGCGGGGTTGGAGCCGGTTCGTGAAGGAAAAGAGCTTGAGGGCTGGAGACATCGTGAGCTTCCACCAGTCGGCCGGGCCAGAGAAGCAGCTTCATATCGGGTACAGGAGGAGGAGCGGGCTGGGCAAGTCCGGACCCGTCCTCCCGGTCCAGATGGTGAGGTTATTCGGGGTCGACATCTTCAAAGTATCGGCGGCCACTGCTAGCGGCGGCGACGAAAGTGGCGGTGGTTGGAGTGGGAAGAGAATGAGGGAGGTGGAGTTGTTGTCATCGGGGTGCAACAAGAAGCAGATGGTGATTGGAGCCTTGTGACGGCTTGTGTCTGTTTATTCATTTTCTTTCCATCTATTTTTGGGCTCATTTTGTAATTTTTGCAGTCTCATGGGTTTGATTTGGAAGAAGGGAGAGAGAGGAGGGGGGTGAACAGGGAAAGTGGTTGCGGGAGGGGGGGTTGGGTTGCAATTGCAAGTTGCAAAAAGGATGGAATTTGTAGAGACTTACAAAGGTAGATGCTGACCTGAGGAAAAGCTGAAATTAGGAGTGTAATAAAGAGAGAAGGAATAAGATAAATGTGTATTTGCTTCTGGGCACATGTGCTCTTTCGTACCGTTCCTTTTTATCTCGTGTTCTTGCACTCTTACACAAGAACCCTAGCTTGTGTTGTTTTCGCTTTGTTTGGGTCACGTTGCTTTCTTGAATTATCACATGTTTCCTTTGTTTGACACGCCCTACATGCTTCGGCTTCCTCATCATCTTCATCACAGAGAGAGAGAGAGAGAGAGAGAGAGAGAGAGAGAGAGAGAGAGAGAGAGAGAGAGAGAGAACAGCAAAAGCTTCTGCTTGAGATTTTGACATTTGAGAAAAAAGATGAAATTTGATATACCCTAGAAGATCAATTGCTACCCTCAATCATTGATGATGTAGAACAATTGGCATGCAATTATCTCGCCAAATTGGATTGCCAAAAGTCGGCGCGACTTCGTCGGTAATTTCGGATCTTGGGTCAAACGATCTCGGATCGCGCTCAAAATTGGTCGATGGATTTCGGCATTTCGAGATCGTTTAGACCACTTTTCATGCAGTTTTCTGTTTTAGGCAATTTAGAATATTCCGAAATTTTGTTATCTTTGATTCGAATTCTATATTAGGATAGGATATATACGATTTTGATAATGTTATCTTTAGTTATTCTGATGTTTAAAGGAGTCATATCTCTATATATAGGACGTCCATATTTTGTAATCGACATCTTATCATCATTATTCAATCAAATTCGTGCATTCTTTGGAATTATTTTCCAAGATTCGCTTCTCTCTGCGTCATTTGGTATCAAAGCATGATTCTCCTGTGACGATGGTAAATAATGTGAATGTCAATCTTCCCGTAGCTGAGGGCTGTGAAAACGAGCCTATTACACGGACGGAGTTCAACCAATCGTGGATCAAACCGATCGGAAATTTTAAGAGATCCTTGAGGCCATCCAGCGTTTGTCCACAAACCAAGCCCTTGGTGTCCTTCCAGCCGAGCGAATTCCTGTCGCTCGTGATCCCGAAGTTGCCATGGAGCGTGGAGGAAATCCCCGACATAGGCGTCAAAACTTTGTCGAGGATACTGAAGACGAAGAAGAAAAGGACTTCCAGGACATACCTATTCGTGGGAGTCGTCAGTATAGAGGATTCCATGATGAGTACGTTCGTGGAGGTCGCCGACAAGGAGGTTATCGCCGAGATCTTGAGCAGTATCAATTGAAGGTAGATCTTCCTACTTTCAATGGTAACCTAGATATTGAAGATTTTATGGACTGGATTTGGGAGGTCGAAAATTTTTTCGATGCCATAGAGATCGAAGAGAATCGCCAAGTGAAGCTTATCACGTACAAACTGAAGGGTGGCGCTTCGGCTTGGTGGGAGCAAACTCAATTAGCCCGACGTCGAGAAGGATTGGCCCCAATCCGGACATGGAATCGGATGAAACAGAAGTTGAAGAAGAGGTTCCTTCCATCGAATTATGAGCAGTTGCTATTTCAGCAATTTCAGAATTGCAGGCAGCTGAATCGGTCCGTCCAGGCCTATACAGAAGAATTTCTTCGACTCTCTGCCCGCAATAACCTTGAAGAATCAGATGCCCAACAGACTGCTCGGTACATCAACGGGTTGCGACTCAATATCCAGGATTGAGTGTCCCCGCATCGATTGTTTACTGTCGATCATGCCCATGAGATACGCGAGGAAGGTTGAGATGCAGTTGGAAAGAGCTGGCCCTAATACTCGGGGTAATAATTACTCGAGTCGCGGATCGTTCGGAAAGGGAAAGCAAACTGAAATTTCGGGTTCTTCGACACAGCAAAACAATGATACAAACCGAAATTCGGGGAGTACCGCAGGAGTGTCCAAAGAACCGACGACATCAAACACTCGTACGCCTAATCCGAGTGCACAGAACCCTTATGCCAAGCCTCAGCCAGTAAGGTGCTATAAGTGTAACGAATTCGGTCACCGTTCCAGCGATTGTCCAAGGCGGAGGATGGCCAATATCGTCGAGCATGATGACGATGTATATGAAGAAGAGTGGGCGGATGAGGAAGAGATAGATGCTGAAGAGGGTGAGCATGTCAACTGTGTAGTCCGACGTTTATTGCTTGCCCCGCGGATTGAAGACACTCAACGGAATCAGCTTTTTCGCGCTCAATGTACTGTCAATGGCAAAGTATGTGATGTCATCATCGACATCGGAAGTTGCGAGAACATCGTTTCGAAGGCCTTGGTGGATCATCTACAATTGAAGACAGAGCCGCATCTTTTCCCTTATACAATCGGATGGATTCGTAAAGGAGCTGAACTTAAGGTAAATCAATTGTGTCGTTTGCCTGTCTCCATTGGAAAAACGTATAGAGATACTATTGTTTGCGATGTTGTGGAGATGGATGCTTATCATGTATTACTAGGGCGACCGTGGCAGTACGATGTAGATATTACCCATCGAGCTAGGGAGAATACTTATTCCTTCGTGTGGAAAAAGACTAAGATTACGTTAAAACCGAAGGGTAATCGTCCCCAGATCGTGAAGAAGCAAGATGTAGGTGTTATGCTGAATGTTCGTAAGCGTGAAGGGATGTATATGATTGTGGATAAGGGAGATCATCAAGCTGTGATTAGTATTCCTGAAGCTCTTAAGCCCCTGCTGAAGGTTTTCAGTGATGTTATGCCCGAGGACTTACCTGACGAATTACCTCCTTTAAGGGATATCCAGCATGAGATTGACTTTCTTCCAGGTGGTAATCTTCCTAACTTGCCGGATTATCGAATGAATCCGAAGGAGAACCAGATTTTACAAGATCAAGTGGGAGAGCTCCTTCGAAAGGGTTTCATGCGCGAAAGCAAGAGTCCTTCTGCTGTTCCTGCGCTTCTCACACCAAAGAAAGATGGGAGAATGCGGATGTGTGTTGATAGCCGTGCCATCAACCGGATTACCATCAAGTACAGATTCCCGATTCCCCGACTGGATGATATGCTGGACAGACTTGCTGGATCAAGGGTCTTTACGAAGATCGACTTGCGTAGCGGATATCACCAAGTTCGCATCCGTCCTGGTGATGAGCGGAAGACGGCTTTTAAAACCAGTGCGGGTTTGTATTAGTGGCTTGTTATGCCATTCGGACTCACTAACGCGCTTAGTACTTTCATGCGTTTGATGACTCAGGTTCTCAAATCTTTTATTGGCAAGTTTGTGGTAGTTTTCTTTGATGACATTATGATATATAGTCCAGATGATCAGCAACACATGGAGCATTTGAGAGATGTCATGCTGGCCTTGCAGTCGAACAAGTTATTTATAAATCTGAAGAAGTGTAGTTTCATGACAGAACGACTTCTTTTCTTGGGTTTTGTTGTTGGAGCAGATGGATTTCGCGTCGATGCAGAAAAGGTGGCTGCAATCTGCAATTGGCCAGTACCCCAGAATATTGGTGAGGCCCGTAGTTTCCATGGCCTTGCGACATTCTACCGGCGCTTCATCAGAAATTTCAGCACTATTATGGCCATAATCATGGATTGTTTAAAAAAGGGAAATTTTCGTTGGGGTGATAAAGCTGAAGCCAGCTTCAAGCTCATCAAAGAAAAGCTCTCCACTGCTCCAGTATTGATGCTCCATGACTTTGAGAAAGTATTCGAGCTGGAATGTGACGCGTCTGGAATAGGGATTGGTGCTGTTCTTTCACAAGAAGGTAAGCTTATTGCCTATTTTAGCGAAAAATTTAATGATGTTCGCAAGCGATGGTCTACGTATGAGCAGGAGTATTATGCTGTCGTGCGATCTATTAAGCATTGGCAGCCGTATCTTTATCAGCAGGAGTTTGTACTAAATACGGATCATCAGGCTCTTAAGTATATAAAGAGCCAAAAACATCTAAACATGATGCATGTAAGGTGGGTTTCCTTTTTGGAACAGTTTAATTTTGTGCTTCGTCATAAGGCGGGACACTTGAATAAAGTTGCGGATGCCCTGAGTAGATGTGCTGAAACATTGGTGATCATGCGCAATGATGTTGTTGGTTTTGATCATCTGTGTTCTCTTTATGCTGATGATGCTGATTTTAGTAAGATATGGGAAACTTGTTCACAAACAGGTTGTAGTGGGGATATGATCATTCAGGACAAGTTCCTGTTCTTTGGGAACAGATTGTGTATTCCTCGTGGATCATTGCGCGAGCAGTTCATTCGAGAACTTCATGGCAGCACCTTGGGTGGACACTTGGGTCGAGACAAAATTGTCGCATTGGTTGAGGATAGGTACTATTGGCCCCAATTGAAGAGGGATGTCGGGCGATTCGTTAATAAGTGTTATACTTGCCAGACTGCCAAGGGTCATTCTCAGAATACTGGATTATACACCCCTCTGCCTATTCCTACTGGTCCTTGGATAGATGTTTCTATGGATTTTGTGTTGGGACTTCCCCGAACACAACGTAGTTTAGACTCTGTTTTTGTGGTGGTTGACAGGTTTTCAAAAATGGCGCATTTCATCCCCTGCAAGAAGACTTCGGATGCTTCCCATGTGGCGAGCTTATTCTTTCGTGAAGTAGTCCGCTTGCATTGTGTGCCCAAAACGATCACCTCTGATCGTGACACCAAGTTCCTGAGTTATTTTTGGCGTACTTTATGGCGTTTATTTGGAACTGATTTGCAGTACAGTAGTTCTTTCCATCCGCAGACTGATGGTCAGACAGAAGTTGTCAATCGTACCATGGCTGATATTATTCGCTGTCTCTGTAGCGACATGCCCAAGCAGTGGGATCGTTATATCGCCCTTGCTGAGTTCGACTTCAACAACACAGTCAATCGTTCGACTGGTAAGTCTCCTTTTGAGGTTATCTACGGGCGGACTCCACAGCATACTCTGGATTTGGTTCTCCTGCCAAAGATCCCCGGTTATAATGTCGCAGCAGAAAATCTTGCGACGAAAATTATGGAGGTTCAAGCTGATGTGGTGCGACAATTTGCTGCTTCAAATTCGAAATACAATGATGCTGCTGACAAACGGTGTTGTTCCAAGATTTTTGAAGTTGGTGATGAGGTGATGGTTTTCCTACGCAAGGAGCGATTTCCTGTGGGCACCTATAACAAGCTGAAGCAGAAGAAGATTGGTCCCTGCCGCATCCTGAAGAAGATCAACGACAATGCATATGTTGTTGACCTTCCTGCTGATCTAAACATATCTCCAACATTCTATGTGGCTGACTTGTTCGAGTATCACCCTCAAGATATTCCGCTTTATGCTGATGATAACTCGAGGGCGAGTTCTTCTGAAGAGGAGGGGAATGATGTAGAACAATTGGCATGCAATTATCTCGCCAAATTGGATTGCCAAAAGCCGGCGCGACTTCGCCGGTAATTTCGGATCTTAGGTCAAACGATCTCGGATCGCGCTCAAAATTGGTCGATGGATTTCGGCACTTCGAGATCGTTTAGACCACTTTTTAGGCAGTTTTCTGTTTTAGGCAATTTAGAATATTCCGAAATTTTGTTATCTTTGATTCGAATTCTATATTAGGATAGGATATATACGATTTTGATAATGCTATCTTTAGTTATTCTGATGCCTAAAGGAGTCCTATATCTATATATAGGTCGTCCATCTTTTGTAATCGACATCTTATCATCATTATTCAATCAAATTCGTGCATTCTTTGGAATTGTTTTCCAAGATTCGCTTCTCTCTGCGTCAATTGACTTGGTGTTGCACCTGTACATCAAGCTGCAAATCTTGAGCTGTATATTTAGATATTGACTCATGTATTTTTCCAATCTTAAAATTTCAGTATGTGACTACATATGTGGTTGCTGCATTGCTGTTGTCATTTTTTTTTTTGTAAGGTAAGAATGTATAGACTTTTCAAATCACTGTTGTCATGTTCTCTACCAAAGTTGCTGTTTACACAGAAAGGGGGAAAAATGGGCAGACAGACTAAACTCTCTATAATCAACAAGAAGGAAGTCGATTTGGTTGAATATATATCTCAATGACGAGACCGATATGGTCATCGGCTAGTTATGTGAGAGTCATCGACAGCTTCATAATGTAGTTATTGACGGTGGTACAACTTATCATCGATGACTATGATGAAATATAACTGCCCATTCACAATGCCAAGTGGTCGGCCAGTTTGTCTTCTCGATCGACAAAACCGACGGATAGCTAGTTTTTAAATTTCGCTAAGTTTTGTGCACAGGGGAAAAAAGAAAAGGGATAGAGTGAAAGATGTCGATCAAAGGCACCGAGATCGAGCTTTGGCGGCACAACCCAGCGGCACTTCAGGGGTTGTAAATGCTTGTGAATAAGATCGACGTGCAAGTAGGAAGCCTAGAATCGCGGAGTTACACTTGTAGCCGCATTTAAACCTTTAAAGTACAAAGTGCTTATAAACAGTTGTGTTTAAGAGGCTACAGAAGGCGGTGTATAATTATTTTTGCAGCTTTTTACCTCGAAAATGTATTGTTCTTCTTCTCTGTTACACATATTGAATTCCTGTCCGAAATCAATACTCAGCCCATCGCATGAAAAACCAAAAAAAATAATTATTATTATTATAAAAAAAAAAAAAAAAACTTTTCTGCGAAAATTTTTTCACTAGGTGGCCCCACTCAGGTGTTTGTTGAAACAGTTGCATTTGAAGGATCTATCATTAACGTGGGAAACTGGCGTTTCGCTAGGTAAAAAGCATTGTCCAGGAATTGGTCCCCAATTGTTGAGTAGCTTTTCGGAGGGCGTTTCTTGATGAACTTTTGAGCTAGCGATCGAGTAAATCGAACTGTTCTCGAAAGCTTGAAGCTTGTGATGGGCTTATTTTGAAAGAGCATAATCACTCATTTTCATGAGCCTTTCGTACAGGTTTTTTCGACATGTTTGGGCCTCCCGTGGAGTAGAGTTTAAGTTTAGACACCTTTTTTTGTTTTTTTTTTTTTGGGTCGAATAAGTTTAGACTCCAACAGTTAATATCTCTTTGGGTCCTACCTGTTGGGCCTGTTTTATATCACGACAAAACTTGGTTAGCTGAGAGATTTGGGAACTTTCCTGTTTATTTTCCTAGTTGACTCGTCAACGCCCTAGCCAATACATTAATGAATACTTTCCTTTTTATCATATAGCAAAGAGGTTGAAATAGTATAATATTGGTGAAATGATTCAGCTAATACCAGTAATCTCTATCTTACTCAATCAACATTTGGTTAGTGCAGTGTATCTAGAAGAGCTAGGTCTCTCGTTCATATTCTTCATGTGTCGTATCCTCACCAATACGTGCGCACGAGCATACATTTGTTATTTTGTCGCTCTTGCTTTTGTAGAAATAACCTCTCTCTTTTTTTTTTACTATATTGAACTTGTTTTTCTTAATCAAATTAGTTTACTTTGCCAGACTGAGCTACAAAGGAATTAATCTGCCTAACCACGAACCGAAGTCTTCTTCTTCTCGAGACCATTCGATCCCCGCAGACATGAACTACTGACCAGTCTGTTCCGTTCCGTGCGGGACTCGCTCTTCCTTTTTCCACGTATTAAACTACACGAAGAACCCACGTTGTCTATCATCCTTCCTTCCTTCCTTCTTCTTATTATTATTATTATTATTTTTTTCACTTTTCGTCGTTTTGCTAACCCCATCAACTTGCCTTTTTTAAAAGTGAAAAAGGAACAAACCCATCAAATGAAATGAGTGGGAGCGCACGGAGCACTTTCCTCCGATCCATCAACAATGGCCTCCCCGATGGTCTCGTCTTCCGACCCCTCGGGGCTCCTCGCATCGTCTCCTTCTCTTCCCCGGCAAGTTAAACAGATCTCCAGCTTGAATCTCTCCGGCCAGCCTCTTCCGTCTCGTCGGAATCTGAGGCTGTCCACCGCCGCCCCTCGAGAGATGCCCTCGACCAGATCCGCCAAGCTCACGACCAGAGCCTTCTTCTGGAACAAGCCCAAGCCCCCCCCTGAAGCTCCGAAACCCAGTAAGCCTAGAGGATGTTTTGGCAGTCAGATACGAGATTTCAATTGGTGATATGATCCACCATTTTAACTAATTCTCTCTCTCTCTCCAGCAAAAATGCAAGAGCTGTGCGTGTACGAGATGAACGAGCGGGACCGAGGTAGCCCCGCCTACCTGCGCCTGAGCCAGAAGGCTGTCAACTCCCTCGGCGACCTCGTCCCCTTCACCAACAAGCTCTACTCCGGTGACCTCCAGCGCCGCCTCGGCGTCACCTCCGGTCTCTGCGTCCTCATCCAGCACTTCCCTGACAAGGGCGGCGACCGCTACGAGGCCATCTACAGCTTCTACTTCGGCGACTACGGCCACATCTCCGTCCAGGGGCCCTACCTCACCTACCAGGACACCTTCCTCGCCGTCACCGGCGGCTCGGGCATCTTCGAGGGCGTCTCCGGCACCGTCAAGCTGCAGCAGATCGTCTTCCCCTTCAAGCTGTTCTACACTTTCTACTTGAAGGGGATTCCCAGTTTGCCCGCCGAGCTCACGGGGAAGCCGGTGCCGCCTTCACCGGGGGTGGAGCCCTCGCCGGCCGCCAAGGCCTGCGAGCCACGTGCCACCTCCCCTAATTTTACCAATTAGTTGGAGTTCTTGTTCTAGTCTCGTTTGAGATCATCCTATGTTTTTTTTCTTTTTTCCCCTCCCCACTTCAACGTGGAATTAGCAGGGTTTTGTTTGTTACCCTTATGTCTTAGTTCGGAAATTAAATAGAGATGGACGAGTAAGATATATTCCTTTTTGTCAAATGTATCCCTGAATAAAGTAGCATTATTACCTTTCGACCAAAAAAAAAAAAAATAGAGTTGCATTATTACCGACCAAAGAAGGAGAACAAAAGTTGCCTTATTAAACAAAATTTCTTTAAAAAAAAAAGACATAAAGACAAAATGTCCCATGTAACATGAATTTTTTGCGAATATAGTATCTTCGTCTAATCAAGTGTCGTTCATCATGACATAAGACATTTGTGAGGACACATGACGCGTAAAAAAATTATCTGAAAAATCTTAAATTTATGGGTGTTCGATGCAATCATAAACATTTCAATCATGTCATTTTAATGCTAAATATTTTGACTATTTATTAATTTAGTTCTAGATATATTAATTTTGCCAATTGAATCCTAAACATTTTCTCCATCCGATTAATTTTCGTCAGAAATTGCTAAGGTAGACACATGAGAAAATTGTTAAAAAAGTCCTAAACCTATTGCACTTTTGCCAATTCAGTTCTAAACCTTTTAAGTTTGTCAATTCAGTCCTAAATCTTTCGTATTTATGCCAATTTAGTCATAAACCTTTTTGCATTTGTGTCAATTCAGTCCATCCGGTCAACTTTGACCGGCCGTCGCTGACGTGGACCCAACTGGCGCTGATGGGGCAATTCTTAATACTTTTTTAATACTTTTTTTTTATATTTTTATATTTTTTCCCTTTTCTTTCTTTCCTTTTTTTCCCTTTCTACTATTCATCTTCTTTGTTCATTTCTGTTCGAGATTGCCTCGCCAACCACCAACATCGCTGCCGCAATCGAGATCGACACCACCGCCGCTAAGTGAGGCCGGTGCACCACAGCTGGCCGCGGCTGAGCTACCCCATGGCTTGCAGAGGCTCGGCCTCTCCAGATCTGCGCGAGGCCGACCTCACCCAGCCAAGGTGCCGCATCGCCGTTACTGGGCCAGGTCGAGCTTGCCAAGCGACGACGAGGGCATGGCTAGGCAAGGTCAGACGGCGACAGTCGAGCCTCGCGGTCCCTCAGCTAGGTGCCATCGTTTTTTTTTTTCCTGTTTTATACTCTAAACCCACGAAGCACTACACAACATAAGAAGCAAAAAACTTAGCCATTTGAGAGAAAAACTATCATAAGAATCCAATTTCGTAGTCTCTATAACTCGTCAAATTTCAAACGGCAATTGAAAGTGGAATCATAATCTTGCTTGGCCAGTGAGCGCGTGCACGTCTTGAGAGGTGTTGGGGAGGCCAGTTCGTTGTGGATGGAGTTTCTCTTCGTCCCAAGCTTGGCAACCCACTTAAAGGCCTCGTCGTCGTCTGACCTTGCCCAGTCATGGCGTCGCCATCGCTTGGCGAGGCTGAGCTCGCCCAGGGACGGCAACTCGACGCCATGGCTGGGCGAGATCGGCCTAACCCAAATCTGGCCACGCCGAGCTTCGCCCAGCCATGGGTGGCTTGTCGTTGCTAGCGGCGATTGCGCCGACTTCGCTCATCGGTGGCGATGGCGACTTAGACAGCGGCAGCGGTCTAGCCAGTAGCCAGGGGCGGCGTCGGTAATCGGTGAGTCCCTTTGGAGGAAGAAGATGAACAATAGAAAGGGAAAAAAATAAAGGAAAGAAAATGAAAAAATATATATATAAAAATAAAAGTATTATAAAAAGTATTATTAAGAATTGTCCCGTTAGCGTCGGTCGGGTCCACGTCAACGCCGGCTGGTCAAAGTTGATCGGATGGACTGAATTGACACAAATGTAAAAGGTTTAGGACCGAGTTGACATAAAAAATGATTTAGGATTGAGTTGGCATAAATGCGAAAGGTTTAAGACTGAATTGGCAAATTAAAAGATTTAGGACTGAATTGGCAAAAGTGCAATAGGTTTATGACTTTTTTGATAATTTTTCCTAGACACAGGGAGTCATACATGACACAACCGACGCTGATTTATGGACAATGTTTTAATTTTTTAATACTTTTCGAAAAGGTTTTACCTTTTTTTTCTTTTTTTCCTTGGTACGGCCGGCAAGGGTTGTCGACCCCATGCCACCTAATCATAGTTATCAAGGCGACGCCTAGGGGACAAGGCGACCTTGGATGCCCAAGGCGTCCTGTCTGTTAGTGGTCTACCCTAGGAACCGATCAAGGTTGATACTCTAAAATTGGTTGTGGATCAGGTTGTGTCGGGAAATCGACCTTCACTATACTTAGGTAGTTATAATGTCTTGCTAGAGACCGCTTATGAATTGTGGGCCAAAAGAGTTTTGAGCACACTGCTAATGTCTAGTGAACCTACAGGGTCGCACACAATCATGAACTGAGCTCTTATTTTCTCTGGCCCTCAATCTGCTTAAGAAGTAGATTTGATCTATTTTCCTTATACCGAACATACGAGTTATAAGATAATGATTAAACGCATGATTGAATTGATCGGGAAAGGTTCCCGATTCCATTCGAAAAAAGTTCCCTATTCAATCTAGTGAAAAGTTCCCGATTCAAGTCAATAAGAGTTACCGAATCAATTCGGGAGATCGTTCACTGGTCGGTAAAAGTTACCGAATTGAGAAAGTTGTTCTCTGATTGGTAAAGTTACCGAACGTATATTGGGGATATATAAATAGCTCGAAGAATGGTGAAAAAAAAGACACTTTTTTTGAGTTGTTCTTTCTTGAGAGAGTCTCAGAGAAAGAAAAGACGGCCATCAGAGAAACTCCAAGATCAGATAGCTAGCACTTGGATCGTTGGGGATTGCTGTTCGTGTGTGTGGATACCGGTAGAGACGCAACACTTGGGGCGCTAATCCAGACACAACCGATTGTCAATTTGTTGCCAATCGAAAAAGGTACGTCTTGAATCTATTATGATTTCGATATTCACATGGATCCTGTATTTGGGTTTCGTTCCGATGTGTTTTTGAATCCAGGAAATCCAACAGTGGTATCAGAGCTGCTTGTGTAATATCGAGATTGAATGGATCAATGTGATTGATCTAGAGACGTTCTGTTACGTAAACGAAATTACGAATTCTGTTTAGGGTTATGAGAAAGAACAAAGCATGAACGACCTTAGGGATGATTTAGTTGAAATCACCCATCCTAGCAGTGTCGGTCCAGAGACGTTCTGCCCCTTGACCCCGCGAGGGGCGCTGCCCCTCGAACCCCGCAAGGGGGCGCAGCCCCCTTGACCCCTGCATGGATTGTTCGTTCCCAGTATAATTGTTATACCCTTGTTATGATATGTGATGTTTTGTTTATGTCTATAACATACATACATTCATCACTGTATAAACATTATAAAAGTCCCTGACAATACTAAGTAAAAACTTGATGCCTTTCCAATCATACACCTATCAATACTTGAATCGTCAAAAGATGGGTCTGTCAAAGCAGGGTGTTTTTAACTATTTGAGTAAGGTAGGATGGATAATGGTTATCAATATTTCAAGATTGGTTTACTTAACAAGGCTATCAAAAAGGTTTTAGGCCTTAAGGCATGGAGTTTGGGAAAAGACATGAGATGTCAACCCCAACAACCAAGAATTGTATTCGATACAATTGACAAAGAGTTGTCTACCTAATTAACTAAGTCTTGAGCGATAAGCCAAAGTTTACTCGAGTCTTGGTGAAATATGGATCTTGGTCCACTATACTTATAGGGACACTTTTTGCAAAAGTATAGTGGGAATCTTTTATTAATGAACATTTCACTTTGCATATTTGTTGTAGATAATGACAAACACCTCTGCATCAAGCTTTTCACTGCGATCTGTCCTTGAGAAGGATAAACTGAATGGTTCAAACTTTTTGGACTGGTATAGAAGTTTGAGAATTGTTCTCAAGCAGGAGAAAAATGATTATGTCTTGGAGAATCCACTCCCTCAGAAGGCACCTGCTTCCAATGCTCCCCATGCTGAAAAAAAAATGCTTACCAGAAGCATAAAGATGATGCATTGGATGCATCTTGTCTAATGCTAGCTGCCATGAACTCAGACCTTCAGAAGCAGTTGGAGAACGTGGATGCTTATGATATGATCATGAACTTGAAAATTTTGTTTCAGGAGCAGGCACGCACTGAAAGGTACCAAACGGTAAAAGCCTTAATTGAGTGGGAGCTCAGTTAGCCCACATGTCATAAAGATGATAGGTTATATTGAAAACCTAAAGCGACTGGGCTCTCCCATTAGTCAAGAGTTGGCTACTGACATTATTCTTCAGTCACTGTCTCATGATTATGACACGTTTGTTATGAACTACAACATGCATAATCTGAATAAGACTTTAACTTAGTTGCATGGGATGCTCAAAACTGCTGAGCAGAACATCAAGAAGGATCCTACCCCTGATGTTCTCATGGTTCAGAAGGGGAAAGGATTTAAGAAGCCAAGTATGGTCAAGGGTAAGGGTAAGGGCACTAAGCCTAAACCCAAATCCAAGACTAAAACGGGTCCGACTGCTAATGTTGTCTGCTTCCATTGTGGAAACAAGGGACACTGGAAGAGGAATTGCAAGAAATATTTGGAGGATCTGAAGAAGAAGGGAAGTGAGACTTCCACTTCAGGTATTTATGTTATAGAAGTAAATGTTACTTCTAGTTCTACTTCATGGGTATTAGATACCGGCAGTGGTACTCACATTTGTATGAATGTGCAGGGACTGAAACGAAGTAGAACACTAGCAAAATGTGAAGTGGAACTACGCGTTGGAAATGGAGCAAGAGTTGCTGCATTAGCCGTAGGAACATATGATGTGGCTTTACCTTCTGGCATGATATTAGAACTTAGTAATTGCTACTATGTACCGCTATACGCACGAATATCATTTCTGTTTCTTGTTTGGACAAGGAATGTTTCTATTTTGATATAAAGAACAACAGTTGTTCATTTTATCTTAATGGATTGTTTTATGGTAGCGCCCATATTATGGATGAGATATATGTTCTAAATCTTGATATGCCAATATATAACATAGATACAAAAAGATTTAAATCTAATGATTTGAATCCGACCTACCTATGGCATTGTCGATTAGGCCACGTAAACGAGAAAAGAATTCACAAGCTCCATAGTGATGGGCTATTAAGTTAATTTGATTTTGAATCATATGACACGTGTGAATATTGTTTGGTTGGCAAAATGACAAAAGCTCCTTTTACAAATCAAAGTGAGCGGGCAAAAGAATTGTTGGCCATTATACATACAGATGTGTGTGGACCACTAAGTTCTACAGCCAGAGGAGGTTATTAGTACTTCATTACATTTACTGATGATTTCAGTAGATATGGATATGTTTATCTGATAAAACATAAATCTGAGTCCTTTGAAAAGTTCAAGGAATTTCAGAATGAAGTACAAAATCAGCTTGGCAAAAATATCAAGGCTCTTCGATCTGATCGAGGAAGAGAATATCTAAGCCAAGAGTTTAATGACCATCTCAAGGAGTGTGGAATTATTTCACAAATTACTCCCCCTGGAACACCACAGTGGAATGGTGTCTCTGAGAGGAGAAATCGAACTTTGTTAGACATGGTTCGATCAATGATGAGTCATTCAGATCTTCCGTTATCTTTCTGGGGATATGCACTCGAGACAGCTGCGTTCACACTAAATAGAATTCCATCAAAAGCTGTAGAGAAGACACCATATGAGATGTGGACATGAACAGTTTCTAGTATGTCTTTTCTAAAGATTTGGGGCTGCGAAGTTTATATAAAACGTTTACTCTCTAACAAGCTTGGGCCCAAATCTGATAAATGCTTCTTTGTAGGATATCCTAAAGAAACAAAAGGATATTACTTTTACAACCGATCAGAGAACAAAGTGTTTGTTGCTCGAAATTGTGTCTTTTTAGAGAAAAAGTTTCTTAACAAAGGAACCAGTGGGAGTAAGGTAAACCTCGAAGAATTTATTGTGCCACAAGAGAGTGTTCCAGTCTATGAGGAACCTCAATTAGATCTACAAAGAGTTGTAGAGTCTACTCCAGTGGCACCTATAGTTCGTAGGTCTGAAAGAGAACATCGTGAGCCTATGAGATATGGTTTTCACGTTACAGAACATCGTCATCTATTATTGATAGAAAATGACGAGCCTACGACCTATACAAAAGCTATGATAGGCCCAGACTCCGATAAATGGCTTCAGGCCATGAAATCCGAAATGGACTCAATGTATCAAAACAAAGTTTGGACTTTGATTGATCCACCCGAAGGTGTCAAACCTATAGGGTGCAAGTGGGTTTTCAAGAAGAAAACTGATATGGATGGAAAGGTTCATATCCATAAAGCACGACTGGTAGCTAAGGGTTTCAAACAAACTCATGGTATTGACTATGACGAGACCTTTTCGCCAGTGGCTATGCTTAAGTCTATTCGGATTATCCTAACTTTTGCCGCATATTATGACTATGAGATATGGCAAATGGATGTAAAGACAGCTTTCCTTAATGGAAACCTAGAAGAGGATGTGTCTATGACACAACCTGAAAGCTTTACATCATCAGACAATGCTGGGAAGATATGCAAGCTTCAACGTTCTATTTATGGATTGAAGCAGGCATCACGGAGCTGGAATATTCGTTTTGATGAAACTATCAAGGAGTTTGGCTTCATCAGAAAAAAAGAAGAAGCTTGTGTATACAAGAAGTCTAGTGGGAGCGCAATTGTGTTTCTGGTGTTGTATGTAGATGACATACTGCTCATTGGAAACGACATTCATATGCTTCAGTCAGTTAAGACATGGCTAGGAAAATGTTTCTCCATGAAGGACATGGGAGAGGCAAACTATATCTTGGGAATCAGGATCTATAGAGATAGATCGAAAAGACTTATTGGACTGAGTCAAAGTACATACGTTGACAAAGTCATCAATAGGTTTAATATGCAAGATTCCAAGAAAGGTTTTCTCCCGATGACACATGGCATAAGTCTTAGCAAGACTCAGTGTCCTTCGACACAAGATGAGCGAGACCGCATGAGTAGGATTCCTTATGCATCAGCCGTAGGATCCATCATGTATGCCATGTTGTGTACTCGTCCTGATGTTTCTTATGTATTAAGCATGACAAGCAGATACCAGTCAGATCCAGGAGAACCTCACTGGATAGTTGTCAAGAATATCCTTAAGTACTTGAGAAGAACTAAGGATTTATTCTTAGTCTATGGAGGTGAGGAACATATCACTGTAAGTGGTTACACTGATGCTAGTTTCCAAACCGACAAAAACGACCTTCGATCACAGTCAAGCTTTGTCGTTTGCTTGAATGGTGGATCTGTGTGCTAGAAGAGTTCCAAGCAAGACACTATTGCAGATTCTACAACAGAAGATGAGTATATTGCTGCTTCAGAAGCATCAAAGGAAGCTGTATGGATTCGAAAGTTCATAGAAGAACTGGGAATCAGTCCCATTGGTTCGAATCCAGTGGACCTCTATTGTGACAACAATATGGCCATAGCTTTGGCTAAAGAGCCTAGGTCTCATCAGAAGACCAAACACATATTCAGAAAGTATCACCTCATTCGAGAATTCATTGAAAGAGGCGATGTCAAAATGTGTAAAGTGGCAACGGAGCTAAATGTAGCTGATCCGTTGACGAAAGCTCTTCCACGACCTAAGTATGAGCGTCATTGTAACGCTTCAGGCCTTAGACACAATACTGATTGGTCTTGATTTGAGTGGGAGCCTATGTTGTATATATTTTCATTGTTCATTAATAAAGTACATGTTATATTTGATTTCGATTTAAATTTGAATATATATGATTGAATGCGAAATCTTTGTCCCATGAATATTAAATGTCCTTAATAGAAGATCAAATGCGTGATTTGATCGTGACACTCTATTAATAGAATGGATATTAATATTCTAAATGTCCCTAGTCAATTATCATTGTGCATTGGGACGCCAATGGTGTTTGAGACTAGTATGTGAGTCAACTGATGACCAAGTTTCATGGGTCATGTATATAGAGATATAAAGTTGATCACACGGAATACATATTAGAGAACTTTGTATTGGGCTGACCCGCTATGAGAATACTGTGGGATTGTCATATGATGTCATCAGTGTTTCTCATCACAGCTATAGAGTATAGTCCTTTGACCTGAGTCTGCCATGGTTTCCTAGACATGGATTGACATGCTTTAACATTGCCAAACGTCAACTGTAATTGGTGATTATAAAGGTAATGGCTGGGTATGTTATGAATCGTGCTGAGGGATATGAGTAGACAAGATGGGATTTGTCCCTCTCATATAACGAGAGTATGATATCCTGGCCTCCCGTAGAGTTGAGACTGTGAAATGCATGGCCATGCTCAAGTGAGTTGAAGAGTCAACTACTTGTTTTGACAGTCTAGCTGCGGTATCGGGAAAAGTGAGTTTGAGCTATATAAGGATGACACATGTCCTGCCTTATGCTTAACTCGGATATCAAGTGACAAAGGGATTTAATTTGTGTGATTGGTTCTAGTGCAAGTGGGAGATTGTTAGTGGTCTGTCCTAGGAACCGATCAAGGTTGATACTCTAAAATTGGTTGTGGATCAAGTTGTGTCGGGAAATCGACCTTCACTATATTTAGGTAGTTATAATATCTTGCTAGAGACCGCTTATGACTTGTGAGCCAAAAGAGTTTTGAGCACACTGCTAATGTCTAATGAACCTACAGGGTCGCATACAATCATGAACTGAGCTCGTATTTTCTCTGGCCCTCAATCTGCTTAAAAAGTAGATTTGATCTATTCTCCTTATACCGAACATACGAGTTATAAGATAATGATTAAACGCATGATTGAATTGATCGGGAAAGGTTCCCGATTCCATTCTGAAAAAGTTCCCGATTCAATTTAGTGAAAAGTTCCCGATTCAAGTCGGTAAGAGTTACCGAATCAATTCGGGAAATTGTTCACTGGTCGGTAAAAGTTTCCGAATTGAGAAAGTTGTTCTCTGATTGGTAAAGTTACCGAACGCATATTGGGGATATATAAATAGCTCGAAGAAGGGTGAAAAAAAAAGACACTTTTTTGAGTTGTTCTTTCGTGAGAGAGTCTCAGAGAAAGAAAAGACGGCCATCAGAGAAACTCCAAGATCAGATAGCTAGCACTTGGATCGTCGGGGATTGCTGTTCATGTGTGTGGATACCGGTAGAGGCGCAACACTTGGGGCGCTAATCCAGACACAATCGATTGTCAATTTGTTGCCGATCGAAAAAGGTACGTCTCGAATCTATTATGATTTCGATATTCATATGGATCCTGTATTTGTGTTTCGTTCCGCTGCGTTTTTGAATCCAGGAAATCCAACACTGTCGCCTTGTCGAGTCTCCTCAAGGCGGGCGCCTTGGTTGTCTAGGTGTCGCCTTGTGGACGCCTAGGCGATGCCTTGGGCGCCTTGGGCATTTCTGACAAGTGATCACGCTGGTCGAGGCTGCAGGTGGCCGAGCGGCGCGACAACATGCCACAACGCTGCTGGGAAAAGGAGTTTCGGGGCTGAGAGCTTCGGATCTGGAGTTGCTGGTTCTGTGGAACACGGCTGGGTGGTCCTGGGTTTGGGTCTGTAGAGCATCGGGGCTTGTGGCGGGTCGCGGAATCCCCTGGTGACCCGGCTCGAGGCTCAACGGCAATGGACAGTAGGTGAGTGTGGCGGCTGATGGCTGGCGGGCGACCATTGCGAGTTCGGCGGCTGCTAAACAACGGCAACGGAGCTGGACATCGACAACTCGCGGGGTCGATGGAGCTTGACAGCGGAGGATGAGGCGCGACCAGTGATGGATCTCGGGTCGCGGCTAAACAAGGAGCGAAGGAAAGGGAGAGATGTGGTGGCCGAAGGTCTGGTGTTCGTTAAACGAGGCTAGTTCGCTCGCGTAGAACAAAAGTAAAAGTTGCAGAATATACAAGGAAGAAGAAGATGATGATGAGGAGGGGGAAGTCTTCGCCTGGTCTACGGCAGAGAGAGAACTTGGGGAGCAAGTTGGGGTGATGCAAGCAATGGCCTCACATGAGGGGCAGCTGATTTGATGGGAAGAAGTGTGGGTCCACAAATAATTTTTTTTTTATCAAAGGGTCCACAAATTATTTAAACTTCACTATTCTTGTCTTAAGCTAATAAAATCTAGGATATTTGGTAGAATGGCAATCAACCTAGTAGTTCGGGAGGGGGGAACAATGAAGATGAAGTGATGCTTGATGGCACTATTTGAGTTAACCTTTCTTTATATTTGAAACTTATTTAGTAGAGCATGTTAGACTATTTTGAAATTATTGAACTTATAGTTACCTAATCTCGATTACCTACTCAATTTTATGATTATTATATGTCTTAAATATATTTGATAGTTGTTTATTTGAATCATGAATGTAAGTTTTGATGTACAAATGTAAAATATACAATTATACACATATATATTTAAATATTTAGCTACATTGTCGCCTTGCGGACAACTAAGCGGGCGCCTAATCGCCTAGGCGTTTTAGAGGCTCTAGCTCGCCTTGTCGCCTTAACAACTATGCACCTAATAGGCAGGGGCAGTGAAACCCTCGCCCGTCGCTAGCAACGACCATGACACCCCTCGCCCGTGGCGGTGATTGCCTTGCCCAGATCCGAGCGAGGACCTTGTGATTCTCATCGGTTATAGTAAGAAAAAAATATTATAAAGAATTATTCATATCAACACCTGCCTTCTTATGCAGGATGACCGATGTCTATGTCGGGTCAAAATTAACCGAATAAACTCAATTTGCAAATGTCTAGGACTCAATTGGCAAAAATACAATAGGTTTAGGATTTTTGTGCACAATTTTCTCTTTTTGAGACATTATGCAAATTTAGCTCGAGGGGGAGGGCGTTTAAGTTTGGGTAGGGGTGTCAACAGGCCAGATCTCGGCCTGATCCAAGTCGGCTTGGCCCGAATTACATATCCTCCAACTTTTCGGGTCGGGCCGGGTCGGGTCGGATTTTCTTTTTTTTTTCTTTTTAAAAATAAAATAAAATCACTTGACAAGCCCGTCGAATAAAAGAATATAAAAATAAAAATGAAAATAAATTAAATTAAAAAGAAAATGTGGGTGCCAAAAAAGCCGAAACCGGGCCGGCCCGATCAACAATACCAAGCTCGGCCCAAAGACCCGAAAATTAAGTGAATTTTTGGGCCGGCGTGGGCTTGATTGACGCCCCTAAATTTGGGTGATTGGCGAGATTGCTAACATGAGATGACAACGAGAGGTACAGTCCTTGGCCGTCATTGGACTACAAGCACGAGTTGTGCGTTAGCAACACAGGGGGCTCACAGCCGGCGACAGTGGCGTCGTTGGGGTTATCGTATGGCCGCGACAGTTTCACAAGAATGCCCTAGATGTCTGGAATAGTTGCATAGGGGAAGAACGGGTGGCTTGAACAATCAACGTCAATGTTAAAGCTAGGGTTTACTAACATGGAGGTGTGTGGATCCGAGTAGGAAGAAGTCGACGATGACGAGGATAACTCGGCGCATTTGTTCAGCCAAATTAAATTTATGTATGAAAGTTTGCGGCCTTTTCAGGAAAAACCCGTCTTACTATTATTGGTATGCCATGCTATATGTTGTGCAAGACCACAAAATCATCCGAGTTCGAGGATGATTCGAGTTCGTCCATTTTAAAACGTGTTGATTGCACTTCTCTTTATGCGTCGTGTTTTCTTTAATTCCAGTTTTGCAAATTGCCATCACGATTCACATGTTGGGCTGGGCTGGGCTCTTTTCTCTATGTAAAAAAGTCCACCCATTTATGCAGCCCAACTATGTATTTCTATTCGGCCAACATCTTGGTTTGTGAGAAGTGAGTGCGGTCCAACTTATGGGTTGGGTCCTTCTCTACGTTTTGCACATTATCCACATGGATTTATAGATCATACAACAATTTTTCCGGGGAGAAAAAAAAATCGATGACGGAATCTCGATTTTTCATTGTTTTCATCTTTGATGATGTGAAAATCTATCTTAAAGTAGGTTCATTGCACAAAAATCAAGGAATTTTCCTACAAATGATAATACCGCTAGTGGAAATCAGATGGCACAAATATCGTTACGAACGTTTTTGTTGGTGATTAACATATTTTTGTTAATTAATTCGTATCAGTCCTATGGGATTATGTTCTGAATTATTGATTTTTGCCGGTATCCAGCGTCGATCCCACAAAGATATCCATATATGATAATGATTAGCTTTGCTTATCAGAATAATTCTAGGCTATGCTCTCTCGGTGGCGCGATCTCGCCTTCAAACTTCATTAGTTAGACCCTAAAAGACACTCGAGACCATATGTGCAGCCAAAGCTGGAAGTGGTCCAAGGTGTCCTCTTCATGCCATGTTTGCATGCATCCATGAAAAGAAAAGAAGAGCTAAAAAAGGGGAAAGAACTCTCAAACTCCGTGTCGGCTCAGAAAGTGGAACGTACTTCAGAAACAAAACAAGGACATACTCTGACTGACCGGCCATAGCAAAAGCAGATTAACGATACGACCCCCCGAAAAACTGAGAGAACGTGTGGTGTGGTGGTGAGTCATGGTGGGAGGACGGTGCACGCAGTGCATTAGTTCAACAAAGCCTTGGGTGCTTGGAAGAAGGACAGGAAACAGACACTGATGAAGATGGCGACGAAGGACTTGACCGAGAGCAACGTTTCGCGGGATGTGCTCGTTGTTGAACTGAAAAGGAAAAAGAGCAGTTCTTTGGGTGGAACCCTAGAAACAGTAACAATTCTTCAGTGGTCCATCTCTCTCTATCTCTCTGTCTAAGTCCTACACTGACAAAAAGGGTCTCTATCATAGTTTTAGTAGTAGTTAGCAGCTGTCGAGTCCCACAGTGAGAGAGATCGATCAGAGTCTGGACCTCATTGAGAGACTCTCACACTCACTCTCAGTGCCGAGAGTGAGTAACTTAGGCAAATGCCAGCCGATGAACAATAGTTTTCTGTGACTAGATCACTGTACACGAGTCTGCGTATATGTGCTGTCTTTTTATCTGGCAGCGAGAGACAGAATTTAACCTCACTAGTGTATTTTTCAATGGACTAGGTCGGGGGTTGCTCCTGGACTCCACTCTCTCTCATGTGCACAAATTGGTGTTACACACAATGTTGGAGAAATGAATCCTTGTCTTATCATAACGAACGATTGAAGTGAACCTTGCCAACATGGACGATCATTTCCACCTTCGACAATGTCTCGCGGGATTATACTAGGATTCGGCCTTAGGCCCATTTCTTTTGAGCTCTCCCTTTGCCAACATGTACGTGCACTAGAATGTGTAGTATTCTATTAGTCCATCAAACACCTTATGCTGTAGAGACAATCTGAGCTCGATGTCGACTTGCTGGGTTTTGTTGGTGCCAAGGAGAGACAATGAGGAGATAAGTAGAATGGAGATCAAAGGCATCTATCTCTCTCTCTCTCTGAGTCAGCACCAGGCAATTGATATAGGCTAAAATAATGGCTGCCATACACAAATCACTACATGATGGGGGTGTTTAATTCAGATAGGGATAGATCGTGATGGGAATATAACCGGAGGTTCTGGCAATAGTGATGTGGACATCGAGCCATATCGAGGAAGAGGTGCTAGAGACTCATTGTCCTATACACTTGGTCTGATCACACGAGCAAGGGCGAAGCAATTCAAGCAAATTATTGGCATCATGATTCGTGATCTTTGGAGTAGAGGCGATTTTGGATCGAGGGCTGGCGAACTCCGAATGAGCTCAAATTTGATTAGCTGCTTGGAAACAGGACGCTGATCAATACTCACGGCTAGTGATTGATGATGTTTTTTGGCATTTCGGAATCGTTTAGATGAGTTTTTAGGTATTTCTTTGATTTTAGGCAAATTTTCGTGATTTAATGGTATTTTCGTAATTTAGTGATATTTTTGTAATATCGCGTTTCCTAGGGTTAACATCATATATAAGGGTGCTTAGGGTTTCGAAATTGAGACAGACATTGATTGATTTGATTCTTAACACAATGAGGGGATTTTCTCTTCTTGAGTTCTTTTGAGGACTGGACCTTATCAAGGCTTCCTTGTAGCGGTCAATTCGACTTATCGAGCAAGATAGCGAATTCTCTTGTTCGTGGCGTCTACAACTGACTGCAAAGAAAGAACAAACAAATCCTCCTTGAGAGAGAAATCTCGAAATTCAATATCAAAAAGTATATTCTGTCCGCTTAAAACATCATAAAACACCTTATATAGGGTGTTAACCCTAAACCTAACCCTACTAGTATTATAAAACATCAAAATCCAAAATTACAAAATATCACTAAAATTAACAAATTGCCTAAAAAATAAGGATTACGTAATATTGCATTACACAATATCAAGCAATATCACGTAGATAATATTACGTAAATCGCCGACTTTATCCGCATCATTCTTAGACTGCTACCTTATCCGCATCATTCTCCCCTGTTAGGAAAAAGATTCGTCCTCGAATCTGGTTCATCTTCGATTCAGTCTCTTCAAATTCAATCTCATCTCCAAGTTTACGAAATCTGCTTCGTCCAGGACGACCTCTCCAGTGAACCAAGTAATACATTGGCTTCCTATACTCATACTCGATCCCATTGTATGAAATTTCATCGAAAGCTCGTACAAAGAACTTGATCCAAGTAGGGATTGAATCATTAAGGCCAGATGACATATCCATGTGAATCTTTACTCGGGAACCATGGGGAATTGCTAGGAAACCATTTGCATTGTTAGGCAAAAAGATCTCCACGATGCCAAATTCATTCGGAGTCATCGCAAAAGTTCCAATTTTCTCTATGCCACGAATGAAGTCAGTAAATTCTACAACCGTCCCATGAACCTATCGGACATAATAAACAAGGGCAATGGTTCGACCGAGAACATTATTAACAATTCGGATCCCATCAATATTTAAGTACTGTAGCATAATAAAATCCAATCCCCCTTGCACCCATGTGCTTAATTTTGATCCATAACAAGAATCTTCAAACGCATTCACTGATGATGTCACGTCATGATTTGCTATGTCCTTCTCCTCCATGATTTTCACCCTCAGTTCCGCATCAATTTTGTTCCGAGCAGTCTCATAAACCAGACTGCTGTGGTTAGGGATTCCCTTGCCATTTTCATATAAGATGTACTTGTGCAAAACAGTATAAGGCAACAAGTTTATGGCCGCCTCAAAAACATTAATGCAATATCCCTTCACCCCTGGAGGATTCTCGTATTTCGCTACAAACTGCTTATAAATCACTCGGTTCGGCACTTTTTGCAATCTGTTTGAAATAGTCCCGAGAACCCTAAGCTTGCTTCGATTCTCTCGTACCCGAGCTTCCAAGCTTGACACATTCTGCCGAAAGACGAAGCGCTGGTGCAAGTCCACGAGAAGCGTGGTCAAGAGTACCCAAATGATGAACTGTGGATGAGAGGTGAAGCACTTCCCGTTGAGGGTCAACTCCAAAGAGCCATCGGTAGTGCTCTGCAAGAGAGGCAACACGCTCTCTGATTGCTCTTGGTCAATGGTCTTATCAACCTCCTCCGCGCCTCCATCGTCGCCGTCCGCATTTGGGTCGAAAATCGGTGCCTTATCATCGAACGCGGCGAAATCCGAATCATCCACCTCGTATGCCGGCATCAGCTCCGCTTCGTGGGGGACGTCGCTAGGGGCGACCTCGCCATCCTTCGTCGACACGATGGCTTCAACTGTCATACCTTGATCCGAAACCTTGCGTACAAAATCGTACTCGCTCTTCTTCTCTGAGTCCTCGAAGTTCGTCAAAGAAGCTCCGTAGACATATAGCATAATGCGGGGTTTGAGCTGCAACTAAGCCTCTTTGCTTGATTCATTAACTCCTCCTGATTCAACAACCGGAAAATCTCGAGAACGCCAGGAAAAATCATAATTTTGCCCTAAACCCATCAATTTCTGTTGGAACTGCTCATAGTCGGGTGGAAGAAACTAGCCTCCTCATTTTAAGCCAAGTTTGCACTCTTTCTTTTCCTTCTCGCTCCTTCCTATTCTGTAATTTCTCCCACCATGCATACACACTCCCCCTTCAATCTACAGGCTACTAATCGCACCCTTTTCTCGCTATGGGTCTCCATATAATCGAAGAATTTTCAATACCAGCAATCCAATCCAGAAATTATTCTATTCCAAGACTTCCATTGAAATAAGGGATGTCGACTTTTATTTAAAGTCATTACCTTCACGATCGTCATAACGTCGTCTTCCGTCTGTTCTATCATATCCTCTTTGAAATCCTCCATAACAATCTCTGTCTCCATAACTAGCTCGTTCGTCATCAGGAAATAAGGGGTTATTCTGCCTGCGGACAGGAACATGCCTATCGACAAGGTCACCGCGAGAAACATTTGCACCCGGCCTTCTGTCAGTCCGCCGATTCTGGTTCACATCAACGCCGAGGCCTTCAAATCGATCTGCCAATTCTTCAAACCGCTGCTCGATGCGATGAAGTCCGAGATCAATTTGTTGATCTATGCGTTCCATTAAACACTACTCCAAACATTGTAGCGTGTCGTCCCCAAGGATAGGGGCTCCAATCTCCTGATCATCGTCACAAAGACTACAGCCAGTCGCCATAGGCTTTGATACCACCTGATGTAGCGTTCAGCGTAGAAAGAACAAGCAAATCCTACTTGAGAGAGAAATCTCGAAATTCAATATCAAAAAGTATATTCTGTCTGCTCAAAACATCATAAAACACCTTATATAGGGTGTTAACCCTAAACATAACCTACTAGGATTATAAAACATCAAAATCTAAAATTACAAAATACCACTAAAATTAGCAAATTGCCTAAAAAATAAGGATTACGTAATATTACGCAATATCAAGCAATATCATGTAGATAATATTACGTAAATCGCCGACTTTATCCGCATCATTATTAGACCGCAACTTTATCCACATCAACAACGTTGGTTGGTTGTCACGGGTTTGTCAACAGGTCACGTTTATACCGAGGTTGTCAATCACAGGTTCGATTGGGGGTCGAGGTTCGCAATTCACATCTTTCGAATCTTCGTAGAATGATCAAATTTCGCATCGATTCACATCAAATAGAGCTTTAGCAGCAAACGCAGAAATTGGCTTTATCTTTGGCTGTGAAGGAGGCTCATCGTGGCAGGTGGTCGAGGTTGCTTGGCAGTCGTGCACAGCGAGAGTCTGTCGTGCATAGTGAACCAATGCATCTGATGCTAAAATGAGAAAGCAAAAAAAGGGGGAAAAAGGAAAGAAATAAGGAAAAAAAAATTAAAAAAACATAATGGATCTAAGCCGTCTTATCTGCTTATTACTAATGTGTTGAATTCTTGGGATAACACTTTAATAAGCACGTTAAATAGATGCGCCGGGTCGATTTTGGGTTGGGTGAAAAACGGTCTGATCCAAATTTACCCATTTAGATACAATACAAAATTAGTGACTCGTACTCGATACGAATTGTACCCGCGCCGACCCATTTAATAAAATACTTTCATATTTAATCACAACTATGAATATCTGTATCCACCTGGTGAACCCACTTTAAACTCTTCATGTGTATGTTATTCAAATAAAATCATTATTGTGACCATGAGGTGCTAAAGAGTCGGCTTTCAACATTGAACCGAATTTTCAACCTTTGTAAATGAAGAGTAAGAGAAAGCTAGTATTTTGTAGTGAACTCATAAAATTACAGCAAGAAATAACGTGGAGGAATTTAAATTTTTCTAAAATGAAATGTAAGATATTGAAGAAGATGATTTACGCTAACCATGGTTGCAATGACCAGAATTAAAGTTAAAATATTAAAAAAAAAATATCACAAGCAACAAAGTAAAGATATACTCTAATAACCAATAGATGAAACTTACAAGATTAAAAAGTAAAAAATAATTGGGAAAAAAGAAACCATCTTGATATTTTTCTTAAAAGCCGTCAGGCCCATGAGAAGTCCATTATTTTTATCGTAGAGGGTAAAGAGCGAGTCACAAAGATGGATTGAATTTGGATAAATTATGAATCCATTTAAAACTCATTTATAACACATTCATAAACATAGTTAACTCATATTATGACTCAAGCCATCAAATATGGGTTAAGAAATGGTTCTATAGCCCATTTTGATATGCTAGCTCTTTATGTTGCGCGAAACAAGCGATCGAACGATAAAATTTACAGAAAGAGTAAAGTAAATCGAACACCAGATGTATGTGGTTCGGTTGTAGAGACCTACGTCCATGAGGAGAGCAGCAACGAACTCCACTATAGAACAAGCGATACACAGAGATTACAGATCACTCAAGTTACACAAACACTCTCAGTGTTTTCCAAGCCCCAATTACATCCAAGAACGAACACAGTGTTTAGCTCCCAATTCCTATCGAAATAATCTCTCAATCTCGCAAAGGAAATTATACACAAATCCTTACCACAAGAATTTCTCAGCTAAAAACACAAATTCTTCTTTGATGTAATTCGCACATTGGATGAGCATGGAGACCAAACGCACAAGCACTCACGTTCGCGGCGCTTCTTAATCTTGTGTTTTTCCTACGTTTTTTTAAACCCTCAGTATCCCTCTCACTTTAAACAACAACACTTGGTTATGTATATATAAGCCATGCAAAGAATTGTAGAGACAGACATCATGGAAGTTCGGTTAATGAAAATCAATATTCACTTTCTCGTTTCATCTTTTTCTCGTCTTGGAAAACGTACTCCACAAGAAATAGACCAAGGAAGAATATGCAAAATAAATCCAACCGAATTTTATCCCATGATCTCCAACCGAATGAAATATCCAACGTGATATATATTGAAATCCTTATTTATATATGCAATTCAATTTTCGCTTGGGCTGCTCAAATTCGAGACACATTATAACAATCTCCACCTTGGCTCGACGTTTGAGCCAAATCGCAATTGCTTCGTTGATAATCGGAATATCATCTGCTACTCTCCCAACAGCCCCAATGGGCTCAACCGCCACAGATATCATCCAAGTCCGAGTCGCGCTTGAACTTCGCCATAACCGAAAACCTTATCAAAACTCCAACTGCACATCACTTTTAACTGCTCGGCAAGGGCTTTCTGACACAAGCTCCTTAATCACAGATAAAGCAAAACCACCGTTGCATTCATATTTGTTAGGAGATCGAATACGTACCTTGTCAATATCAGCAGTTACAGCAACCGTTGGCTTTACAGGCTCCACCTCGCTACAAGCACCATTTGTGTCAATTATTTCGCTAGTACCTACTGCCTCAAGAGTTTCTGGTTGCAACTCTACCTCAAGCTGAACACCGTCCAGATCCGTATTAACACTCCTAAAATCACTCCTAGCCTGAAGTACTGGAGACTCGTCAAAAGTAACTTCTCTGCTTATAACAGGTGAGTTTAGTTCCGGACACCACAACCGGTAACCTTGCTCACCTTGTGCATAATCTAGGAACATGCACTTCATTACCCTTCCATTGAGCTTACCATAACTAACTCGACCATAACATGGGCAACCAAATATTCTAAGAACAGAATAATCAGCAAAGTTACCTGACCACACTTCTTCGGGAGCCCAACATCCAATCGCAGTCGATGGGAATCTATTCATCAAATAGTTCGCCATACTAAGCGCATCCGCTAGAAACTTTCTAGCAATACCAGCACTAGAAAGCATTTTATGGGCCGTCTCTAGTAATGTTTTTCTTATCAACTCTGTAACATGTGGTTCATTGGCACTAATGCGGTGTCTCATTATGCCTTCATTCATATAGAATTCGTTTAACAGGTTTGAGTAAAACTCCATGCTTTTGTCAGTCTGCACCTGCTTGATCAACTTACAAGTCTCCTTTTCGATCATAGCTATCAACTGCCTGATCTTGACAATTGCATCAAACTTGTGCCTAAGCACAAACACCCATGTCTTCATCGAGTAGACTATGAGCATAAATCTGGCACTCTTCCTCGAAGGAAACCGCGATAACCTGCAAACATCCAAGTGAAGTAATTCTGCAATTTCAGTGGTTTCTCTGACAGTCGCACTAAGCTGTACTTTCCGCCGTTGATTTAAATCACAGCACCTACATACATTCAGTCTGTCAGAAATACAACCACATAATAAATTCTTTTTACTTAGAACATTCAGGCTTCTCTCGCTAATGTTCTCTAAATGCATATGCCACAATTCTAACTCTCGAGCAGATGCATCAAACGTCTCTGCAGCAACTTCTGTCACTGTCTCACCTTGAAGCTCATACATGCCATTATGCTTGATTCCTTTCATTATCACCAAGGCACCTCGAACAACCTTCAAAATTTCACCTCGTGAAAAATATCTGTATCCAGCTGAATCTATGGCACTTAAGGAAATCAGATTTTTCTTCAACTCTGGAATATGCCTAACTCCAGTCATGCATTCTGATTTTAACATCACCAACACCTATAACATCACACTCAGCTTTGTTCCCCAACTGCACTTTACTACTATCAATGCATTGATAAGCAATAAACCAGTTCCTATTTGGTGTAGCATGAAATGAACAACCAGAATCCATAATCCATCCATCAAACGATGAATCGTCAATGACAAACAAGACAATATCAGGATTATCCGAATTACTCTCAGCTACAGTTGCAACATCATATGTATAATCAAATCTAATTCCTTTACCTGTTTTGTTTTTCAGCTTAAAGCATTTCCTTCCAAGATGCCCCCTCTTGCCACAGTTCCAACAGACACCACCACCAGTCCTAGACTGACTGCGTCTATTTGAGTTCATACTACTTCTGCTAACACGAGTACTAGCTCTTCCTCTATTTTCACCTACTAAAGTAGTAGATACAGATTCGCCAGATTCTCTTCTACGGATGTCCTCACTCAAAATTAAGTCTCGAATCCCATCAAACGTCAAACTTGTTGACCCAGAAGAATTACTAACAGCAGTAACAGTAGTATTCCAACTATCAGGCAATGAGGATAAAGCAACTTCATTGCCTGATAATTGATACCTAAATTTTGACTAAACGTTTTCAGTAATTTATTCATATAAAATGAGAATTAAGTTACTTCTCGCAAAAAAAAAATAGTTTTCATGCATAGCATATTTAATTTAAGCATGCATTGCATTTGCATTAGTATTCATTTGCACCGATGGCAGAAAAATTAAAATGACTGGTGATTGGACTTGAACGTAACACAAAGAATTAGGCTAAGAGGAGGTTTTCGAAATTGCAAGGCCATCAGGGTTTCTTTCTTGTCTAGATTAGCCCACTCGATTTACCTAGGAAGGCTTTTAATTAATCAACTATTTTAGAAAGGGCTAATTAAGTTTAGAAAGAAGCAGTTAAGTCCATCTGGGCCTAGCATGATTCGGCAATGCCTTTGGGATAAGACCAGCTGAGCTCTTTATCAATTTTTGGACTAAATTTATACAAAATTGGACCCTCGAGGATCTTATCTTAAGTCATATTTTCTTTCGGGATTTTATTTTGCAATAATTCGAAAGTATAGCCCCTCAAGCTTGCAATGTTTTGGTCTATATAAACAAGCTTTCTCTAGGGTTTTGGAGGAGGCCATTGAGAATTGTCATACACGGCATAAAGAGGAGGCCACAAGATAATTCACATACGGCAGATTTTGGAGAGAATAGAGAATTAGAAGAGGGAAGAGAGAGGAGACAGAGAATTTCTTTAGTGCATTGGCGAAGACGAGTCCCCATGAGGTTTCCAGCAGTCCCGATAAAGTTTTAAAGTATTTTCTTGAGTTGGCCTTCGTATCGATATTTGAGGACTTCGGCAACTGCAATGGCTCGATGGACATAGTACGTTCATTGCTACGACAGTCCCGGATAATAGCATCTGACTTCAATCCGTCAAATTCTGGACCTATGCCCATACACACTAAACCCGACGCCTTGTTCCTCGCCATGCATACTACCATATGGATATGGACTTCACAAGAGGATGGATCATCCACGCAAAAAGAAGAAAAGACGTAAGAAGGGGCTTTCTGTCATCATCATTCTTTTTTGTCTTTTATTTTCTCTAATATCAAAAGCAGGATAGAATTTAGATAGATTAAGTCAAAGACATGTCCTTCAATAAGGAAGAAACTAAGAAAACGTGAGAAAAGGAGATAGTCCATCATCCCACCAAGCTACACCGCTCATCAAGCTCATCGATCCAACTGAACGGCGAAGCTGCCAACGTCTATGTTGTGAAGCTACCTGAAGCCGGTCATCCATCCGCAAAGTTTGATCCAAGGGCCCAATCCAGTTTGGAACCATTCGGTGGTTAGAGCAAGAGAGTCCCATCATTGACCGTCCACCTTGAGAAGTCTAAAAGTCCTTTGCGTTTTGTTTCCTATGCATCGGTTCAGTAACTGGGGAAGCCAACCGAGGAATCATCAGCGACATAGAGGGAGTTCTCAATTCTTCACTCAATCTTTTTATACTTTGTTTCTCTCTCTGGATCACTTCTGAGCACCTTATAAAAGAATTGGAAAGAAAAAGAATAACAAATTGGAGGGGGTAAGAATAGTACAAGTGCCTTAACTTTTGTGCGGAGATCTCTTGAGTGCCATAACTTTTTTTTCTCTCACTTGAGTACCATAACTTTTAAAAATCGATCACGTGAGTACCACTTCCGACGAAAGTCGATCACTTGAGTGTCAATTCCGGCAAATCGTCATACATGGACTTTTTTACTTTTATTTTATTTATTTTTTAATGACACGTCACTCTAGTCAACCGGTCAACTCACACATCCTCTCTCTCTCTCTCTCTCCCCCCCCTCCATCTGCTCAATCCTCCCATTTCGTGTGACCAACTCCTCCTCAGCCGAACACCACTCCTTCATCCTCCCTATTTAAGCGACGCCAACATCATCCGACCACCACCGCCTTCGATCCGCCACCACCGCTTCGAGCCACCGCCGTCTAGTCGCCCGCCCAGAGCCCCTAAGAGCCGAGCCCCTGTCTTGGCTTCAATGGGCTACTCGAGCTGCACTGACCATCAATGCCGCTTCTTCCAACCTTGCCAGCTTCCTTCGGCGTCGTCCCGCCACCACTTTGCCTTCGCTCCGACCACCGCTTGTCGTCAGACAACCGTGAAACAACACCTCGACTTCTCTACCCTGTTTTGCGTCCGCTGACCTTGCAGCTACTACAGCTACTCCGACTTCACTTCGGCTACTTCCGACCACCACCTCATCACTCCTCCGTCCTCAGCCTCCACACAACCGCCGCAAGCCGCCACAAATCCGTCGAACAGCCTCACACACCACCCTGCCCTATTTTCATTCCGGTTCCCCTGTATTCAATCGTAGGGATGTTTCGCAGCCTTCAACCGCCGTCTATTGCTCACCACTTCATCCATTAGTCACCTACAGGTCCCCCGTCGTCCCTCGAACCTAGCGGAAGCCGATCGGCACCTATGAACCTAGCGGAAGCCGTCCAGAACTTCCCTGTTTTTGCATCGTGCCTCCCCTGTTCCGTCGGGGCCACGCTGGCCATTGCTTAAGGCCGTCGCAGCTCGCTGGGGCAAGGCAAGCTTGCCCATGCCTTGGCTAAGGTCACGCGACCCTCGGCATCGCCTCACGTGGCTTCTTTGAGGCTGCTGTGGGTGGCCTCTGTTTTCTATACTCTAAAATAGAGCTTCTATGTGTGAGAAGAGTGTGGGGGAAATGTGAAATCAAAGCATGGATCTTCATCGTGGAAACGCCAAAAAAACTTCACGAGAAAAGTGGCGATGCCTACCTTTGACAGAGCCGAAAAACTCGATGAAGAGCTTCGTGAACTTGTGAGGGCCCTCGCCCAGATCTGTCGTGGCCTCACCGGGATAGGGCTCGCCGTCGAACAGCCGATGAGGTCGTCGAGGCAAGGCGAACCTACCCAGCCTTGGCCGGCCGGTGGTGGCCAGTGAGGGTCACCGAGGACCCGTCGGCCTTGGGCAAAAACCATGAAAGAACAAAAAACAAATTAAAAAATTATGAAAAATTACAGATGTGTATTAATATATTCGAAAAAATGGATCGCTGGTGCCACATAAGCTTTTCCGACTGCAACCTCAGCTTTTCTGGTCGCCACATAAGCGATGACATTTAAGTGATCCATTTTTTAAAATTATGGTACTCAAGTGAGCGAAAAAAAAGTTGTGGCACTCAAGTGATCTCCGTACAAAAGTTAAGGCACTTGTACTGTTCTTACCCCCAAATTGGAGAATAGCCAATTGCTAGAGAAATATGTGCCAGATTCCGACGTGATGCGTAAGTTCGTTTTCTTCTGATTCTATACAGGTGTGACAAAATCACTCAACAAGTCCACTGTGCGTACAAGTCCCTACGGAGGACGGTCGCTAGCCACACGTCCATCCATGTCTTCCGATCGAGGTCCGATTCGTCGAAAGTCTATTCGAATTTGGGGGCTTATTCGCAAATTAGGTAACAATCCTTATCTAGAATATTCACATGTCGCGACCCTCTCCCGAGCTCGCGGAGGCGGGAGCGGGCTAATGGGCCGCCCGATCGCTGGCTTAGATCGGACGCGGGCTTCTCCCAAGGTCCATTACCCAAATCGCAACTGCTGGATGTACGTGGTCGACCTTCAGTGTGGTCTAGTGACATGTGATGAGTGTACATGTCAAGGAGTCGCCACCAATCGTTTCGTGGAGGGTACGATCGGAAAATCCTATCGAATAGTTGGGAGTGGTCTATTCGATCCTGCGGAAACCAGAGAAGTGAGTTCGGGGACTTAGTTACGCCAACTATCTAAGTTGACGCCCTTTCGGTACCTAAACTGAATGGTTTATCTGATCCTAGGATTTCATACAGACGAGTGGGGTATAGATCCTAGAACTAGGAGTTCATGCAGATGGGAATTACTACCCTACCAATCACAATCAATGGAAATAAGTGCGCAAATCAAGGATCCAGTACATGCGGATAAAACACATGAAATCAGCGTGGTATCCCTAATGAGGCCCTATTAGCCTAGAGAAGTATCAATCAAGGCTTAGGAATGATTTTGGCATGATTTGCCCATGAGGGGCAGAATCGTAATTTTGAATGATTCGGGGAAATTTACCCTTAAAAGGGTAAATCTGTCATTTTAGACGAATTGGGAAGTCAAAAGACAATGGAAATAGGATTGGCCATCAATCCAATCCATTTCCTATTTTTCGGGAATTTCTAGGATTTTTCTGGAATTTAAAAGTGATTTCACCCTTGGAGGGGTAAAATCGTCATTTTGGACAAAGATGAGAACTGAAAATCTCAAATATTAGGGTTAGTCGTCCACCTGACCCAAACCCTAACTTCAAGCAATTTTCAGAACTCGATTGAGATAAGAAAGACGATTTTCCCATTAAAGGGCAAAATCATCATTTTGAGGAAAGAGGCGGGACTCGAAAACCCAAACCTAAGAATTAGTCGTCTAATCAACCCTAATTCTCTCCTTGGCATTATCGACCTTATCCAGCATGCACAACAGAGGCGACTTACCCCTAAAGGGTAATGTCGTCAAGTCTCGGAAAATTGGATAAGAAACCCCAAAAATAGGGTTGACCAGTTGTCTGTGGTCAACCCTTGATTTTTGGGGATTTCTGGAATGTCTAGGATTTTTCCACAAATTTTTCACATTTTTTTTGGAATTTTCTAAAATTTTCTAGCATTTTTTGGATTTTCTAAGATTTTTCTGATTTTTTTATTATTTTTTTATTGATTTTTTAATAATAATAAAAATGTGATTCGGATCGGGTCGACCCGACCCACTCGGGCCGGAACCCGGCCCAGGCCCTGACCCGCGAAATCCTTGGTCGAAACGACGCCGTTTAATACATTTCTGATTTTCAGGTTATTTGACACTGATCTGACGGCCCTTAATGGGCCACGTGGCTGACCCACGATCTTTGGATTGACTTACCAAATCCTATGGTTCAGATTGATTGAAGACTTGACCAGGGTCGTCCGCTCTAATTACTTGAACCTACGGCTGCGATTAGAACATGGGACTTGATCTGGACCGTCCGATCCCACTAACCTAAACGACGTCGCCTCCTAACTAACCCACACGGCGCCGTTTCCATCATTTTTTATTTCCGATTTAAAATCATTTTTTTTAATATCCTAATTTCTAATCGGACGGACAATATTTGTTGGGCTCAAAAAATCTCAGCCGTTGGATCTACCTATTCGAATAACAACCTCCAACGGCCGAGCTGACTGGACTGACGCGTGGACCAATGGTCGATCGCCACCTAAGCGCTTTGACTCGTTGACCTGCCAAGTCAGCATCGTCTTCAACCTTTCTTCCCCGGCGAAATGGACGGCTGAAGCACTCCGACGTCGATCCAACGGTGAAACTTTAATGGAATCGTGCGAAACCAGCGCCAATCAACTCGAAATCGCTTCTATTTTAACATATCTCAAGATTACACGAATCCATTCACAGAATCAAGCGCGATCGAACAAGAACTAGTACACACTCATGTACTCTAATCAGGCAATTCATGGCGTATTAAACCAATTCATTAACAGTGAAGCATCATTCAATGTTTAGGGAACTTACCTCGAGCTCCGATCGAGCTCGCTCGGCCCAGATTTGGCTGGGCAAGAATCGGCTATGGAGGCTAAATCGGAAGACTCGATTCGGGGGTTGTGAGCAAAATCGATGCAAAATGAAGACGCGAACATGGTCAGTGATGTTAGGGGAACGAAACGCACACATTAATTGCATGAATGATCAAGAAACACGTGAATCGCCATGAGAGCTTGAAGGAAGACTCGAGACTGTGACTCACCTGTTCTCGCAGATTCCTTGTGCGCGGCCGACTGCGTTAGCTTCCTGGCGCTCTGGTCAAGCTTCAGAAAGCCTTCTTTGGCTGTGGTTCAGCCGGAAACAGCCCAACCGGTGCCCTATAATTCGAGCTCCAATTCTCGACGACAGGGGTCGGAGAACGAGCTCTCTCTCGCGTTCTCTCTCTCTCGCGCGATTATGTACTCCTTGCTCTAACTGAACTAACCGCCCTTCTCTCTTCGCGAAGGCCTGTTAGCTTATATAGCTTGTTCGATTTTCGGCGCCGAACGGTGGATCTCCAACTGACTCGGTTTGGCACGCGTAGTCACGTGCAATTGGGTCAAAACGAAGTCGGGGAAGATGGGCATTTCGCTCAGTTCCTTTTGGTTCCGCGGTGAGCTTCATTTCGCACGAATTTGGCAAGGATTTGAGCTGTTTTTGCCTTTGTTGACTTTTGCAGGTCCGAAGGTTTGACTGGCCGATTGCTCCCTGCTCCAGCGGCCATTGGTCATGCTCTTGGTGTCAATCGACGGGGAATGTTGTGGCGAATGGAACCCCCACTAGTTCTTTTTTAATTGCCGCCGATTGCTTGGTCAATTTCCCTGTTGAAATTCAACCTTGCACTGTTCATTTGTGCGCAGGTTAGATGAAGACGAAGACACTGTAGCGGACCGGTTCGACCGGTCTGACCGGCGGTCTGACCGGTCTGAACCGGTCCCGAATAGGACTTTTCAAATTAAGCCCAAATTAATGAAAAAATTTTGCAATTGAACCTTATAATCGAATCTAGGGCATGAATTCTATCTAGAAATGTGGTTTTGCCCAAAAGTTTTCATCAATTTCTACAAAATCCCCAAATTTTCATTTAATTGGGAATTGGGGATCGTGTAATTGAGGGTGCAAATGATCAAATTGAGTCAAACCACCTGTTCCAATCGATTTAAAATGGTGAAATCCATTGGGTAGCATGTTTAATTTGCAATGATAGCCCTTAAATTGAAAGTAATTTCAATTATGCTTAATTTCAAGGACTAAAATGCAATTTTAGTATGTAATTTTGTCAAATCCGTGCGATTGAGAAAATTGCACAAACAATTGGGCTAAATTGAAATAGGGGATAGTTAGATTGAATGTCAAGATCTAAAGAAATGCCAAAATTGCAAATTAAAAGACTCAATTGTTATTTTTTCTTCAAATTCAATAGTACGGGTTACAAAGGAACACCTAAAATTGAATCTGATTTTGATTTTTTTGAGAGGTCAAAAATAAAAGGGATTAAAAGGAAAAATATTGGATATTTTTCCATATTTTTGTGACCTCAAATGCTATTTTTCTTGATTTTTTAAGTGTTTTTTCTATTTTCCAAAAATACTAAAAAATATGAAAAATGTGAAAAATTATTTTTTGGTCAAGAATGGTTCCTTGGGCTTGGCCAAGGCCACCAAAGTTGATTTTGTAATTTTTTGACTTTTTATAAATTTTTTGTGATTTTTCAAAAATAAAACTGAAAAAGACCTGGTCAAAAAATCAGGTGTCAACATCACAGTATTTGTCACTTAATTTGAATCATTCGGATCTTGAGCATATCTTATGGAATATGGTGCTTATCTTGTCTTGCATATCTTTAACATTCCGTTAGGTAATTGCATATTCTCAACATGTAATCTTGGTGGATAAGTCCTCACTTTAATTAAACATATCTTTCTAAGTTTGGGTGATTATCTAAAAAAAATTCTAATCTCAAGAGATAATCCTTCCTAAATTTAAGAGATATGATCCTTCGCGGATAGGAGCCTATCTCCTTTAAAATTTTGGTGATCCCCTCGCGATTTTTTTTTTCGAAAGTCATGTGGCTTTGATTGCATTGATCTCCATTTCTATGTTTAACATGTTTATATTCTGCATATTGTTTGCCTCTTATTATAAAGTTTGAACTTTAGTAAACAATATTGGCCATAACACATGCTCCCCATTGTGCCTTGTCCCTCGAAAAACGTACATTAAAGGCAACATATGACTTCGATCACGAACTACGATCGTGCCCGTACGTGTGAATTAGATATCAAATCCTCAATCTTGAGTAGCGGATTGCTAATTCCAAAATAGAATTTCAAGGTTTGCCTTATGTATATAGGGACGGCGGTTATTCTATAAATATTCACTTGCTAACCCTAATTTCGGGGTTGTTGTGAATAATCGGATTTTCGGATTTAAAGGTGTTTTATGGGCAATATTGTTTATTTTTGTTCAATTTTTTTGTGTTTTCGTGCTTAGATAAATTCCTAAAAAATCCCGTGCTTTTCTTAAGTCTAATCACATTTCTTTTGACTTTAGGATAGTTTTTTCACTCCATTTTTTCATAAAACCGAAAAAAAAAAACAAAAAATGTCATGCATATTTGCATTATCATGTTTTCCATGTCATGCATATTTGCATTGTCATATTTTCCACGTCATGCATACTTGCCACACCATTATGCCATGTCATGCATATTTGCCACGTCATTTCACACGTCATATAATTAGATTGCATTAGTATTGCATTTAATAAAAGAAAACAAAAAATAATTCAAGTCATCAAATTAAGTCATTTTCATGAAAATTAAGTACCGAAAGGGCATTAATTTTTAATTAATGTAACCAAGTCCTCGAACTCAGTTTTCTCTGGTTAATAGAGATAAAATAGTTTTCCCGCTATTTTATATAGGTTTCTAATCAACCTACCGTAAATGAATAGTGGCGGCTCCGATTGAATATTATTTTTCACGAATAAACTTAAGTTGCGATTTGGTAGGACTGGGGAGGGTCCGAGTTAGGTTAGTTAATTTAATTGACCAAATAATCCATTAGCCGATTTTTTTTTAGGTCGCCACAAGAATCAAAGCACATACCTCATCTTCAAAGTCAATATCAACTGAACTCAATTGACTAACGATCACATTGAATTCATTAAAATGATTGGTAACTAACACACCTTCGCTCATCTTCAAGTTAAACAGACGTCGCATCAAATAGACTTTGTTGATTGCATAGGGCTTCTCATACATGTCCGACATGGCTTTCATCAAACTCACAATAGTCTTCTCTTTGATGATATTAAACGCGACGTTACGAGCCAACGTCAGCCAAATAACACTAATCGCTCGTCTATCAAGTAATTCCCAATCAGCTTGCTTCATCGTATCTGGCTTCTCCCAAGATAAGGGTGCATGCAATTTCATCTGACACAAATAATCTTCAATCGGTATCTTCCAGAAACCAAAATCCTTCCCCTCAAATCTGTCGATTTTCACTTTACCTTCTTCTGTCTCCATCGATTCGCTTTAACTCAAGCAAGTCTAGCTCTGATACTAATTGTTGCGTGGAACAAGCGATCGAACGATATAATTGACAGAAAGAGTAAAGTAAACCGAACACTAAATATAAGTGGTTCGGTCGTAGAGACTGTTGGATCTAGCAATATCACCTGGGGTGAATAGGTGATTCAGAGTCTAATTGATATTTAATGCGGAAATAAAATAATTTCAATTCACAATTTGGAACAAGAATATAATAACGTGCAGCCAATCCAAACATAGAAATAGAGTTTAGAGAAGAGAATGGTGCACGCGGAGTTTATAGTGGTTCAGCTTGTTAGGCCTACGTCCACTCTCTCACGATGACAGCCGATTGGCTGGATTTCACTAGAATGATTTGATGAAGATTACAAGTGATAATGAACAGTCAATCTCTCTTACAAATCCTCACAGTGAAAAAGATTTAGAACTCTCAGAATAATTTAGTGAATCTGAACAACTCTTTCACTTTGATTTTCTGGTTCACAACACTCTTCGCAGATCACCATGGTTCTTCTTTTATACTCCTTTACCTCAAAACTAGCTGTTGGATAATCAATCAAAGGATCGCTCTTCAATCTTTGATAGGACGTCATCAATCGTGATTGAACGAGACTGTATCTGAGAAGATATGATAACCGTTGAAGTAGAATTTGAACCCTTCTGATTCAGCCGCCCATACAACCAAATCTCCAGTTTCCAAAAGTGGAGTAGATTCAAATAAGTCACCAAATATATTCTTGGAAGGTAATATCCAATCGTAGATTTCCTCCTAATTGATTGAAGAAATATCTTGTCAATCAAATATCACATACTTCCATAATGAAACTTGCCTTGTTCGGAAACATGCGATTCGTGGGTCTTCAGAATCTGTTTTATAGATAGGTGCAGAATCTGACCAGTCTCAGAAGTAGTCTTCAGAAGAAGACTTTCTGAATCTGAGCAAATATTTTAGAATAGTAATACTAAGTTTCAATAAAGTCCATCTAACACTACATATAGTTCTTTAGACGAATAAACATTCAAATGAGAAATCATGTTGCATCTGACCCTCAGAAGCAACTCCATCTGAATGTCTTCAGAAGCACTCCATCTGACCGTCTTCAGAAGCACTCCATCTGACCGTCTTCAGAAGCACTCCTTCTGAACATCTTCAGAAGCAACTATATGGCTACTCTTTACTCGAGTTTTAATGTCAGAATTGGAGCAATACAAACTTATGTTTATACATTCTTCTTGCAATGAAACATTACAAATATTACATAGATTCTGTTAATAGTTTTGTCAGAATCAAAATAGAGAGAAGATTTCCACAACAGAGACTTACGTCCACGGGGAGAGCAGCACCGAATTCCACTATAAAACAAGCGATACGCGGAGATTACAGATCACTCAAGTTACACAAACACTCTCAGTGTTTCCCAAGCCCCAATTACATCCAAGAACGAACACAGTATTTAGCCACAAATTCCTAGCGAAATAATCTATCAATCTCACAAAGGAAATTATACACAAATCTTTACCACAAGAATTTCTCAGCTAAAAACACAAATTCTTCTTTGATGTAATTCGCATGTCGGACGAGCACGGAGACCAAACATACAAACACTCACGTTCGCGGCGCTTCTTGATCTTGTTTTCTGCCCACGTTTTTTTAAACCCTTAGAATCCCTCTCACTTTAAACAATAGCACTTGGTTATGTATATATAAGCCGTGCATGAATTGTAGAGACAGACATCGAGGAAGTTCGGTTAATGAAAATCAATATTCACTTTCCTGTTTCATCTTTTTCTCGCCTTGAAAAACGTACTCCACAAGAAATAAACCAAGGAAGAATAAGCAAAATAAATCCAACCTAATTTTATCCCATGATCTCCAACTGAATGAAATATCCAACGTGATATATATTGAAATCCTTATTTATTTATGCAATTCAATTTTCTCTTGGGCTCAAATTCGAGACATATTATAACACTTTACTTAACATGTTGGTTGTTTTGTTCCACACTCCAGATAGGCCAAATCCGATTAAGGGATGGAAAACTCTATCTTAGACAAACTAGTTAAAGAGATTAAAAACAAGACAATGGCTACCAAAAACTCCAAACTATGCACACTGTGACATATTTATCCTTTTTTTGTGATGCAAAAATTTCTAAACTTGTACCTATGTGACACACTTATGCTTTGTCAATGAGAATCTCTAAAATTCTGGCTCATGGACATCAGAAAGCAAACGGTGTTAACATGACGCCCACGTGGTTCTGAAATAAAAATAGGCTAAAATTCTCTGACAAAACCTTGATAAAATATTAATATATCCAATAGATACAAGTTTTTTTTCATATCACAAGAACAAAATTAGGATAAATATACAACGATGGGCATAATTTGGGATTTGTTAAGTAAGTGGAAAATCAATATCATTTGTCTAAATGTAAGTCAATTCAGTGAAAGGTCAATGTGTCTTGAGCATTGCTTTAAATGGTTGTTTAAACAACCAACAAAAATTATTGAATATTTTCTAAAAAGTTACATCACCCAAAATTAATATTAACACACCCATCATTTTAACAGATTTGAAACATGCTATCGCGTCTAATTTAGTTCAGACTAGCAAAAGTGAGAGAGATTTCCCTTGGAATATTAAGTGGACCATCATTCATCACTCGAAACTGCCACTCCTAGTCCTCGACATCATTAATTGCTTTCAAAACACTTTTTGGACACTGTTCATCTTCATAGACCCTCTCTCCCCCTCTCTCTCCCCCCTCGGACAGAAACAGTAATGGACACCCTGACTAATTACAACGACAAAACGCTAATTCTGTTCTAATAAAAGTAACCAGAAGCTTGAACTACCCTACGATAATGGTCTTCTATCGCTCCATCATCCTCTTCTTCCTCCTCCTCCTCCTCCTCTTCGAGCTCGCACACCTCCACGGTATGAGGGGCGTGGCCGTCCCCGAACGCTCGGACATGGTCCTTGAGCGACCGCTTGTGCTTGAAGTCGGACCCGCAGATGCAGAACCACAGCTTGCCGCAGTTCTTCTCGTGGGTCCTCCAGTCCCCGCGCACCGCAAAGGGCTTCGAGCACTTACGGCACGCGAACGGCTTCGCGCCGTGCTTGCGCTTGTAGTGCGTCTGGAGCGTCCGGAAGTCCTTGAGCGGCCTCGACCTCGGGTGGTCGATGTTGTTCCGGCAGCCCTGGGCGCAGCAGTAGCACGGCAGCCTCAGCATAGATGATGCCGGCTTCGTGCCCTTCAGCGAGTCTGGTCCCTTCCGGTACTGCGACCCGTGGCCCCACATGTGCATCTGAAGTAGTTTGAAGTTGGTGATGATTTGATTATACGAGTGAAATTCACATGATAAAAAAATGATGGTTATATTGGCCTGGGAAAATAAGCATCGATTTTGTGTTGGGTAAATTGAGAAGATTTGTGAAATTTGGTACACAATGATCTTGTTCTGTAACCATCTTCTCTAGGCATCTATATCCAAATTATGTCGCATCATTAGGTATATCGAATTTTGTAATCTTTCTGAAAGTGCTTCAGAGTAGAAAAAAAATACAGAACTGTCTCCCATCCAAGAGAATAAAGCAGTTAGAAATAGGATAATATAGTTACCCCAGAAGGCATATTTATAAAACTCTTCTTATTTTTTTGGGTTGTCCTCTAAGTCTTAGTTGAGAGAAATTTTCTTAGTGGTTACAAATTGTATGATGGTGAGGTACGCAAGACAGAACTAGGTAGAACATTAAGAGAGATAACTAAACACCAGGGTTGGCCCCAAAAAAAAAGAAAGAAAAAAGAACCAGACACCAGGGTTGAGATCAAAACTCAAGAAATGAAGCTTTCTATTCGAATAGTTATAATAATTTTTTTGTCATTGATCGTAGAAGCGATTAATTACGTACGAACTGTCGAGAAAATTGGTCCTTAATTAATTACACGAAGACTGCATCCCCGATATGCATTTCAAGAACAAGTAAAGTGAAAACATTTGTGACGTCGTTCGAAACCTGCATGTTGTTGTATCGATTGAAGGTTTTGCTGCAGACAGGGCAAGAGAACTGGGCCGGGCCGACGAGGATCTGGGCAGGGGAAGGGATCCAGTACTTCCCTTCGATGAGATTAGGGTTAGTGCTCACTCCGCTCGTCGGCTGGCCGATGTGAAGAGCCACCGTCACGCTCTGATCCTGGTGACGACGATCATTGGCGGTCGCAGTCGTTGCTGATGGCAACGACTTGTCTTCGTTCGGACGATGAAGATGAAGATGATGATGATGACGATGATACAAAGGGTGGTTAGGGATGTGGCGGTGGCGGTGATGCTGACCGGGCGGGCCGAGAGAGAGAAGAACGAAGTCATCGTCTTCCAATGAGTCGTCCTCCAAGCACGCGCTGTCGCTCGAAGATATGCAGGTGATGAGCGAGGATGTCTGCATGTTGCGTTCGTGTGTGGTTGGGGAAAGGAAGGAAGTGAGAGGGAGGGGGAGAGGCTCGAGGGTTGTGGAGAAGATGAGTGGGGACGAGAGAAGGGGCACATAAATAAAAGGCGAACGTCATTGGGTGCTTGGGTTGGGTTATTTCTATCGCTATTTGCTTGCGAGTGCTCTTTTTGCGTGGGGAAAAATAGTAAATGATAAGATGGAGACAAGTCCTTGATATATTAATCAGAGAATTCTTCAGTTTTGGAGCGCAACTGTTTGGTGGCACATGTCGTTCTGATAAATATTCCTTAATTTGCTTGTTGTAATAATTTGATAGGAAAAGGTATTCTTTTTAAGTCGAAAGAATTTACTCTCTGTCCATAAGATAAGTCTTATAGCCGTGAATTTTTTATTTTTTATTTTTGAAATGTTATATTGGTCAGAGGAGTATTATCAAGTGGGCAATGTACTATCAGGCACCACCATTATTCTATATTGATTTGTGTTTCATATTCCCCTTCTACAGGAAAGCACAAGATCGCACTCTCCGGTGAGCAGCTGGGAGTTGAGGAAACTGTCACGACGAGGGTCTTAAGGGGGCAACGTCTCCTGAACACTAGAGGATTTTTATAGTTTGAGCCCATAATTTTTCATTAGGACTTTTCGCTTGAGCACATAAATAACTATTGCTATATATACTCTTTTTCATTTGTAATTGAGTGATGTAACGAAATGTACGATGTGCTAATTATAGTGGAATCCTCTGCTATACATAGCCCTAATTTAAAGGTGAACCAAGATAAAATTTCGTATCTCGATTTTTTTTTCTCATTCTTTTACATTTTATTTTGTTGTGATTGTGCCTCGAAGCCTAACAATTTAAAGATTACTTTTATGAGTTCCATCCTATTCAATAATACAACAAACTCTTTGGGTTTGTGCTTGGAGAAATGCACGTGGAGATGGAGCAGAAGAGAGAGGATTGGTTAGTGTTGGGATGGACGAAAATCTTGACATGTTGGTCTTGGCGTGTTTGGGTGCGAAGGAGACAACGAACCGGCAAAGAAGCGCAATTTTTTTTTTTTTTGGCCTTGAATCGTGTACCAAGGAACTCTCACTTTCACTACACACACACTCTCTCTCTCTAGTTGCTGTGATCCTCCAAAAGTTGCTCGATGCCCGAGCTCTTGATCTCTTCTTCTCTAACTCTGGTCTGCTCTCGAGTTCTTCTGCGTCTCATTTACTCTCTCTCTCTCGCTCTAGGGCTAGAGAGAGGGAGACACAGGCTCTGGTAAAGTGAAAGAGATAGAGAGAGAGTGATGGAGATGTATGCATGCATGGGGCGATGTAAACTGTAGTGGGGAAGGGTTGTTGTCTCCTCTCCCAACTTCTGTTCTTCGAAATAGGCGACTGATGTTGATAGATAAGACCGTCGTGGTCTCTGCACAGTGACTGTAATCTGACTCCCAGTTCCATGAAAACTTCAACCGGCTTTGAAGTTTCGAACTGATCACGTCCGTGCCATTAATTCCAACTTCGTACCATTCCACCGATTCTCTCAGCGCAAGCATTTGTCTACCTGTTTGATTTGCCATTAGTTCGAGAGCTTAATACAAAACAAACGCAGCAGTAAAAAAGTTGTCAAAAATAGTTTTTTTTCCCACTCTTGATGGAACGATTTGGAGAACTCCAACCCTAGCAATTGGTTGTGGCTACGGCCATGAAATTAGGATGAATAGGCGGTCGTATGGTGGTTAAAGACTGAGCCCGGGCTACTATAAAAGGCTGTGCCATGAATCGCATCTCCGTAGAAAATGTTGTTGGGAAAACTCTGCTTATTACATTAGTTTATGAATGATAAAATATATATTAAGCTCGTGGAATGAAAGAACCGCATCGAATTTTAAGTGCATTTAGGGGTGAGAAAAAAAATCGGAACAAACCAGGTACCGTCTAGACTAGATAGAACTGACAAATTTTGGATGGTTCCCGCCCCCAACCGATCCTATTCCCGATTCCAATAAATTGAAGCAAGTGAACATCGATCCGATTTCAAGTGTGGACCCACCAACCTGGACCGCCTAAATTAGAACCGGTGGGCCCATTTGGGAATCAGATAGGTGAATTTACATCATACTATAACACAACGAAGAATTTGTCAATTGGGGAGAATTTTGAAATATTGTCTTAGCAACCATAAGGGCATTTTCTGGAGTTCCTTCGCCCAACCCTATAGTTATACAGGGTTATGCACATTCAGGGAGCCCCTATACATATCTCTGTCTTCAACTTGCTGTTGCAATATTCAACAGTCAACGACAAGTGTAAATTTTTTGTTCTTTGTTCTTCGGGTTATATCCCAATCTAGGAAGCTTCTTCTTATTAATTTGTTAACTCACAGTTCCTAGACTCACGCGGGAATCGGACTGGAAACGGTGAGCTTGTTCTCCGGTGGGTCCAGAGCCAATGACGGTCTCGATTCCTAGTTTATGGAACCGGCCCTTCACGGTTTCCGGCTCTTAATTGTGGAACCGGCCTTTCATGCACGGTTCCAAACCGGATCCAAAGTGGAAGCCGAGGCACATTTAACCGAGTGTCACATACAAACGATAACTGCAATCACCTCCGGCAAACTGTGTCATAATCTTTTCCTTGTTTCGTCCTGTGTCCTTGTTTTCGGGCGGGAAAAAGATAAACAGCAACGAGAACCCTAGTTTATGAAAATGACACAGTGATTAGTGAACGATTTGGTCATCCGTAAAGAGAGGATGGGAATGTGTCCTCTTGCGAGGAAGAGATGGGAGTGAATGAGAATCCGGGAGTGGAGCGACATTTCTGGGGACGCTTTAATGGTCATCTTTCCACATAACATGCAGAGGTTCCATCTTCGTGAAAAAACATGGAAAATCACAACTGCACTGAAAAAGTTGGAGGGGGGGGAAGATGTCGCCATCTTTTCGCATTTCACCAAACTCCAGTTGCCTTAATGAAACTACAGTTTCAATGCCAAGTCGTTTTCATCCCTCCCAGAAACAAACCAAAATAGTTCGCGAGTAAAGCAATTTTGTAGCTTCTTCCTTTCAAAAAGCACTTGATGCAATTTTGATGTCCCTTATCAATCGTATATTTTTCTTTGATTAGTAAAACGAGACGACACCGGCAAGACACGTAACATAAAAAATGCTTTCTTGTCCTTTCACATTTATAATGCAGTAATATTTGGAGCAGATTTCTCATTATTGTCTACTATTGTTGGTTGTACAAAAAAAAAAAAAACACAAAACGGACATAAATAACGTGTGCACATATTCGTGTCAGATTAATCAGGTTCAAAGCAAGGTAGATGGTTCTTTTTAATGCCGATTTTCAGATTTTTTTCCTTTCTTTTTCTTAAAACACCGCATTATCTTCGTAAAACATAGTGGAAGTAGTCTTAAAAGGGCCAAAACTGGTGGCGGTCAACGTCGTGGCGTGGACGGGTCCAATCAAGCGGTTGGTGGGGCCCTAAGTCTCTGATTAGACACGTCATGAAACTCCAAACATTTGAAGGGATTCTTGTGACCATCCCATCAATGGGCTGCCATCTCAAAATCCCATATCTGATCTCATCCTCCGCGAGCGAGCGAGAGAGAGACAAGGTACACAAACACAACAGTGTATGAACAATGGGGACAAAAACCCAAAAAGTACCAGGTTTTGGTCTGCTTCTGCTCCTCAAAATCTGCCATTTCCACCGCAGGATCCAATCTTAATATGTCTCTCCATTTTACCTGGGGGCTTCAGCAACAGGTGCTTGCTTAATCAGTACATTAACGCCTAAGCTTGAGGTTTCTGCGCGTGCATGCTTAAACTGAGCCACAGTTAAGGGTTCGGCTATACGAAAAGAATGAACAGTGGTTACATCCTGTCTGATGAAAAAAGAAAAAACTCTTCGGTGCTCAAGATAATCATTTGGTATGATCCATTAACCAGTTTAATGACATCTGCTTTGCATCTTGGAAGGATTTAGTTGACTCTGAAACTTTGCTTCTTCTCTAACTGGTTCCAAAGAAAAAGGTCACCGGCGCATAACACCTTGTAGTTCCACCTTCCAAGGTTGACGATGCTTAACAAAGCTCGTAAGCCGGAGCTACCGAATCCAATTATGGACATGGTGATCGGCACGACAGCCTCTGTTCGAGGTTCGCAGGCGAGAGACAGAGAGATGCCGGACGAGGGTCGCTAGCATGATGGCTCAGAAGGTAGACACAATAAAAAGATGAGATAGGTTAAGAAATGGAGCTAGTTTCCCCTTCTTCAGGATTAATGGGTGCTATATAATTTGGGTAGTTAACTTACAGAAGAGAGGGAGATGCCAAATTCTCAAAAAAGGTAAATTTCAGGTGTTAATTTAGGTCATGAATAGAGAATGGGTCTCCATCCAATTCGGGAAAATCTATGTGGACTGTTAGAAACGGGAAAAGGTGAAGGAGGACTGAAGTGGCTATAACTCCTTTTGCAACCCTATGATATTACCTCCATAAAAAAGCGGGAAAATGACACAAATAGTCCCTGAACTATCACAGAATGTGCAATTTGGTCCATGAACTTTTAATTTGTTCAATTTAGTCCTTGAACTTTGGCAGAATGTGCAATTTGGTCCTTAAACTTTTGACTTGTTCAATTCAGTCCCTGAACTTTTAGTAAATGTTCAATTTAGTCCATGGACTATATGAAAATGTTCAAAGTCGTCCCTAATCTTAAATTAACAAAAGGACTATATTGAACATTTTCATATAGTCCAGGGACTAAATTGAACATTTACTAAAAGTTCAGGGACTGAATTGAACAAGTCAAAAGTTTAAGGACTAAATTGCACATTCTGCCAAAGTTCAGGAACTAAATTGAACAAATTAAAAGTTCAGGGACCAGATTGCACATTCTGTCATAGTTCAGGGACCATTTATGTAATTATCCCTAAAAAAGCTAAAGTTAGAATAGACTTTCAACAGGAGTAGGCAGCTCCGGCACCTTCGAAAAGCATCTCCTCATCCTTTTCAAGCCGTGCATGTACAAAATTTCATAGGTTCGTTTACCAAGAACAATAGATTTAGTACAATAATAGATAGAATAAAGAAAATAAATTGAACATCGAATTCACGTGATTCGAAAGCAACACATATATCAAATAAAATTACTTTGGAGAAAAATGACACAAATGACTCTTGAACTTTGGCACAATGTACAATGTCGCTCATGAACTTTTAATTTATTCGATATGGTCTCGATCGAAACTTTAGCCCTAAAACTTTTAACTTATTTAATGTGATCCTTGAACTTGTGGTTCATGTTCAATTCAGTTCTCGGATTATATGAAAATGTTATATGTTGATCTTGACTTTGAATCAATAAAAGGATGACATTAGATATTTTCGTATAATTTATGGATTATATTGAACATTTACCAAAAGTTCATGGACCATATTGAAAGGGCAAAAAGTTCAGGGACGGCATTACATATTAGGCCAAAGTCTGAGGACTATTTGTGTCATTATCCCTTACTTTTTTGGTCTAACACCCGCCTTTTACCATGGATAATATTAATAACTATGTGTGTCGTTAGTTTGTGCTTTGTGGTAACAGGGATTTCTGAACTCAGTCACCATTTCTTCGTCAACTTTTCTTTTGTTCGTTTATTCGTTGCCCTCAATTCAACTGAAATACGTCAATACGCTCCACCTACTTTCTATGACATAGGAATACAAATCGGTTTTCCCTCTTTCTTTAAATAGTGGGCATTGGAATGTGCAGCGACGCCGGAGGAGATAAGAGATGTGCAGAATCAGGAAGAGCACCAAACAAACAACACTACTGTAGCTCGGGCATCGTTTGCTTACAAACTTCGGTGCTCGTGCGCGAAAGACTCCGCCAACACTTGCCAAATTCTTCGACTCGTTCCACGTTGAACGAAAGATCAGTGATCACTTCCCCCACCGGACGGACCATGTGATGGGACAAGCCTCTTAACCTCGTGACTCTACACGACAGCAATTATAGTCACGTGGGCGCTCTCTCTCTCTCTCTCTCTCTCTCTCTCTCATTCCTTTTTCATAGCCCTTCTCTTCCCCCCACCCCCATCCTTCCTTGCTGAGTGAATTGTTCTTCATTGTGTTCTTGAACCGAGCTTTGGTGTCCACGTGACGATCCGGCCCGAGTTAAAAACGATCCCAAGTGCGCCAAGGAGAGCAGCTTTTGATCGATGAGGGGCTTCGGTCTGCACGTGATCTTGATCTTCTTTTGGTGCCATGTGGTTCAATTCATCCCTGATCCTCCATTTCATCGTGAAGTGCTCTCTCTCTCCCTTTGCTTTCCAAACTTATGACCAGAAGGGTTTCCAAAATCTACGTGATTGGTGAGGATGGTGGGCCTGTCGTAGAGGGCCGAAATGAGCTGAGACGGAGCCTCCCGAAGCCCAACTACCAGAGCCTCGTCGGGCTTGCGATCAGCGTGCCACCTGAACTTTTGATGCTATCACCGGAAAATGAAAAACTTTCGGATCTTTTAGCGGAAAATTTACCAAGTTCAATTTATATATAAAAAAAAAAGGTGTGTCATGTTGGCATGTCGCATTGGCGTACTAATAAGTCAGGCGATTTGATTATGCAAAAAGCAGTTGGAGGACTAAATTCACAAAACAACTATACTTAGTTGACCAATTACGTAACCCTTCACGGAAAAGTGCTCTGAATTTCATCAAAATCACTATCTTACCATAATTTGGCTTTAAATGCAAACAAACACAAGATAAACTTACTGAATATAGAAAAAGAGAGAAATAAAATTATTGTCATATTAGCCCTAAGTAACTCATTAGTCCTCACGCGTTCTTGTGCGATCACATTTTTTTTTCCCTATTACAATATAATAAACTGGCCCTCACGGTGTGTCATGTGCTCGAAACATTAAAGCTGGGCTGTAAAAAAAGCCTGACCTGAACCAAACCCAAAAATTTCAGGTATTTTCGGTTTTAATCTCCTTCGAGTCGAATAATCACTTGAAATGTCAGATATTACGACGTCACAAAACCAAACCCAACCACAATATATTAAGTCAAATCAAAAGTTTCCCAAACTGACTCTTTTACCTTCGCAAAATCCTAAGTTCACCAAGCTTGTCTCTTCCATCGTCTCCGCCTCAATTTGCAACTCAAACCCTAGCTTCACAAAGCTTGTCTCTTCCATCGTCTCTTTCACAAAGCTTGTCTCTCGCCGCTTTCTCTCTTGGCTGTTGCGTATGGAATTGAATGGCCCAGATCGTGTCGCGACGCTGGGGCTCTTATCCACCTTGAAGAATTTGAAAATGGCGATGCATGGACGCAATTGCAGTGTCATGTAAGAGATCGCAGAGCAAAGGAGAGGGAAGAAGAAAGAAGGTAGATTTGATCAAATGAACTCCTCTCACTGAACAAATAAAGGCAGATGGCGAAATGACTTCGTAATTTTCGGCTATTCGATAAACATCTACCATCCTCATTTGTAGGCGTAGATAATGAGATTGTAAGATTACTATCAACTCACCTCAAGATTGTTAAGCTAATAAAGTAAAAGCTTTGTCTAATACATAAATACTCGGCCTAGTACCCAACAAAACCTCTAACTTTAGCATTTGTATCAATTATATCCAAAACTTTTTTTTTGTCTCACAAAAAAACCCTTAACTTTTACTTTTGTCCCAATTCTATCGGTCTAATATCTGAAAAAAAAAACCCCCAACTTTAGCATCTGTCCCAATTATATCCAATTTTTTTTATATCCTAAAAAATCATCAACTTTTACTATTATTCCAATTCTACCACCGTCAGCCTTTTGTTCATAATCACCGTTAGTTAATCCTATGTGATTCAAATTTTCTTGCCGAATTTACAAATGAATTTTCGAAATTTAGAAACATTAGATTTCAGGGACAACGAGATTTTAAAAAGTGTGTCAGAATATCTCCATGTCTAGCTATTTTTTGGACTATTGAGTGCCGAAAAGAATACGAAACATGTCATCTTTAGTGACTATATATCTCTCAGCAATATATATAAGAAGCAAACAACAGAAGAGAAGTTCAAGATTTTTTCATGTCAGCTTTGCTGATGTGTAATTCATTGACGTGAAAATGTCATGTAAAATTAACTAATAATGACTACAAAAGGAAGGCTAATGGTGGTAAAATTGAGATAAAAGTAGAAGTTAAAGATTTTTTATGAGACAAAAAAAATTGAATATAATATGGGACATATGATAAAGTTGAGGGTTTTCTTGATAGTATGCCGGTAAAATTAGGACAAAAGTAAAAGTTATGGGTTTTTTATGAGACAAAAAAAAGAGTTTTAAAGTTGAAGGTTTTTTCGGGTATTGAGCCTAAATACTCTTAGGCTGCGTTTGGTTACCCGGATTTTTAGTCAGGATAGGATTGGATAGGATATGATATGAAATCCAGTGATTTTGTCATATCCTATCCTGTGTTTGGTGAATCGCAATAATAGAGTAAGATATGTTCATATCATATCATATTCATTGTTTGGTATATACGATATATCAATATAAAATGAATTTGAAAAAGCACAAGCAAAAAATATAAGAATCTATTGTAATTCAACAGAAAGAAAGAAAATATAAACATTCAACTGGTGCTGGAAAGTTTTGCCTTTTTCGCGACATTCGTTAAACCTCAATATGAAATACAAGGTTATAGAGGAGAAAGAAGTTTGACTCTCTTTTTGCTTTTCTTAGATTTTTTATGTGAACCAGAAAGCTAAGAAGGAGAGTAAGTTTCAACAATATCACTATTTTCGTAAAGTTTTATAATAAACTATAAAGTTACAAAGCAATCATGAAACTTTCACATGAACTAAATTTAGAGAGACAGAGATGGAGATGCTATTTTTTTTAGAAATTTCATTACTCATTCTCTTCAAGAATTAGAGAAATCATTTTCAAGTTTGAATATATTTACTTAAAATCTAGTTTCTTCTACTTCATTTTTATTATTTTTTAATTACAATTTTTTATTATTATTTTGACTCCCTTCCATCATTTCTTAATAAAATTTTTCATTAAATAACAAATTGTACTATTATACCTAAAATATTTAATGATATAGATACTAAATGTGTGTGTGTATACATATACAAACTATATATTATAATGAAGAAAGAAATCAAATTATAAATATGATTTATAAAAAATATATTTTTTTATTTTGATTTTTTTTCTAACATTAGAATTCAATTTTATTTAAAAATAATTACTATTTTAATTTTATTATGTAAGAAGTTTGTTATTCAGAAAAATAGTTTTTATACCATAAACATAAGAAATCCTATCCACATTTATCCTACCTCTCCCATAGGATAATTATATCCATGCTATATCCCCTTATATCATGCTATATCATATCCTGAGTAGGAACCAAACACATGATTGGATAAATTTTATTATATCCTGATTTATATCCTGACTGCCAAACAAAGCTTTAGTGGCAGGCAATTAGCTTCTGCTGTTACAAGCAGTCGAGATGATGTCCAAAATCAATCCTCCATACACAAGCATCTCATAGCCGGTGCCTATTTATGTCGGACTCCGATGTTGGCATCGATTGGCAAGATCAACCAAGAGCTGAAGACATTGGAGTCTCCGGCATCTCGTGCCATCTCCTCCCATTGGTCTCCCTCTACCACGAAAATGCTCCCCTATTCTTGGTGGCAGACCCTCAATCTGCGATCAGGGAAAGGCATCGACAATGCCGAGCCAAGACGACTTGTCTCAAATTGTTTCTCAACACGCTAACATGGACGATGGTGGTTATCACGGCGGGGGGTCTGCTCTAGCCATCGCAACCGGACATTCAGGCAGCGTTTGGTAACGCTCCCAGGAATGTGTTTCTGTTACAAAAGTGTTCTGGAAACACTTTTGGAACAGAAATGCGTTTGGCAAAAAAAATATTCCAAAAGTGTTCCTTTTGGTCCTAAAAAAAGAAACAAAAAAAACATGTTTTTTTGTTTCTGGAACACTTTTGGTCCTAACTCTCTCTGGCCGCCGTCGGTCGTGGCGGGTCGCCGGCCGGCCGCCGGCCGGCCGCCGCCGCCGGCCGGCCGCCGCCGCCGGTAGCTTGTCGCCGGCCAGCCGCCACCGGTCACCAGCCCGCTGCCGCCGGTAGCCCGCCGCCGCCGCTGATCATCAGTCTCCCGCCACCGTCGGTCGCCGGCCCGCCGCCGCCGTCGATCCTTCCTTTTGGCGAGAAAAATATTTTTTTTTTTTACTTACCAAACGCATTTCTGTTCCCAAAAATCGTAGCCGAGAACAGAAACACAAAAAAATATTTCTATTCCAAATATGTTCCCAGGAACAGAAACATTACCAAACGCAGCCTCGTATACCCGCAGGGCGCCGGCCGAAGTTACGGCGGAACGTTATTTAATTAAAATTTAAACCACAGACTGATCCGACCGGCCGTCTTGAATCGGCCCAACAAAACTGAAGACCATCTGATCTGGGTAAAGAATAAGTGAGAGTACGTGGATAACGTCCCACAAATCCTATCCTACTCGCTCGCCTCACTCACCCTCGGGCCTGCAGTTTTCGTCCTAGAGCCAAATGTCCATCTTCGCCGTGTTCGGGACTCGGGTCCCCGTCGCGCCATCACCTTCCGCCGTCTCCTCCTCTTCCAAGGAGGACCCGAGAATCGCCGGCGGTGAGAGCATCAGCGGGGGAGGGATGGTTTCAATTGTAAAGTGCTCCTCGAGGCCGAACAAGAATGCCACCGCGTGCCACATTAAGACGAGGACCCGAAAGACTTGGGCTTGGGACATTCGGCGCAAGCCCACCGTCTACGCGTTTCTTCCTCCCCTCCCTCCTGACTGGACACGCGCCTCTAGTGGTGGCGACGATGACGCTTCCGGTACTGCATCTTCTTCTTCTTCTTCTTCTACTCCACCCACCAGCTAGTTCGTGCTTGTTAAAATGATGTCGCTTTTTGTTTGTATTTGATATTATGACAGTTTGGTGTTTCGTTATTGGGTACTTCGTCTGATGTTGGTTCCGAGTCGGTCTTCGAAATGCGTATATGCTCGATTATTTGGTTAGGTGGTTGCGCTGATTAGTCACAACCTGTTTGATGATATTCTCGTTAGCGAGAATTGGGACAAGGCTCAGTTAAAGTTTTGAATTTTATATGTCCCGTGAAGTTCCTGGCAAGTGATACCTGTTAGACTTGTAGATAAGTTTGTGCGTTCGGGAGCAGCTGGATGAATTAGCATTATGAGTTCATCATCATAACAGGTTGCAACTTGCGGGTGGTTAATGATTGTGAAGAGTAGGTGAGTAACCCAAGATTTTATGGAATTCAGAGCATATTAAGCTACCCAAATTGATTCTTGTGTTTTGTGAAGGCAGAGCTTTTCCTTTGTTGCTAATGAATCATCTGAAAAGATTCTTGTCAGATACTTGACTGACCTGCCATTTCATATACTCTGCTTGAACACTAGCACTGGTTTATTTTTATTCATCTTGCCTCCATGGATGTTGTAACTTGACATGGATCTACCTGTCGATCTATGTTATCCAAGTGTGTCTATCTCAGACGTGTCCTTTCTTGGAAGGCCCCTTACTAGAAATCTTGTGAACTAAATTTAGATGTTGTAAAGTTATGCTCTAGAACGAACTTGACTGTGGCATAGTTGGTGGTGTTCTGAATGTATAAATATGGGTGTATTTGAACCCAGTAAACAATCTGAAATTACTGTCAAGCTGTCCGACATTCGTTTCGCTTCCTTGAAATGGGAAAAGAGAAGAAAAGCCCAATTACTCCAAGGTCATAGTTGAGGGAAAATAATGTGGGCCAGATCGACATCCATTCCGTTAATGTTATGTGTCTTCTCTGAACTATTTGTGTGATCCAAATTTCTTTTATTCTCACCTTAATCTGAAGCTGAAAGAATTTCACAAAGCGAACTGCCTCCTCAAGCATTGTGCTTATGTTGACTTGCCACAAAATGCACATAAGTCTTGTGTGACTTGCATTTCATCTCTGTCCTGAAAATATATAGAAGCTACTAAAAACTTGATCTGGGATGCTACTTACCTTGGTTCCATTAGGAACAGGTTTTGTAGAATTCTCAATCGTTCGTTAATCCTCTCTTAACATTTCTGTGAAATTGGAGGGCAAAGATTAGAGAACAAATCATATCAATGTACCAAACAATGAGCAAGAGAAACATGTTTCCAGGAAGAAGAACTGATTACCCTTGCATAGAGGCTTTGAGGATTGGTCGCCGAACCCCTAATAGCTTTGATCCTCCTTATGTTCTCATTTTCAGTAAGTGCTGTTGATGCCTTGAATGGTGGAGTTAGTTCTTCGGGCACAATTCAACAATGGCCATCCCACCCATTGAGCTCTCCAGAATTACTGTCTACCCCGTTGCAACTGCTAGACCTATTTGGTCTAACATTACTTTCATCTCCGTTGTCGTCGTCAGACAAGAGCTTCTTTGCATTCCTCGGACTGTTAATTTTCTTTCTGAGCTGCATATAATAAGATTGTTCGTGAGAAATCATTATAAACAGAATAGATCCACTATCATTTATGACAATCATGTGAGAGGCAGAACATTTAGAAACAAAATGGAAGCTTACATCTCTTGCAGTGCAAGGTTTCTTCTTCTTATTTTCTGACACATCAATGCAAGTAGAATGTGCTGCTCCGGCATAAATGTTGTCTAATCTAGAAGACCTTCTTTCAAACTGCAAATGCATACGAGGCATGCTAACATCTTCTGGCTGATTATTGCCCAAGCATCTTCTTCTTTCACTATGCATTTCCTTCAAACACGCACCTTCTTCCATCAGAGTGCCACTCAACTCCGAGACAATGGAGTTGCTATTGTTACCATCCTTATAGAAAGCATTGGAGAAAGCATCAAAGTAGGAAGAGATCTCATTAGATAATGGCATGTGGTCATCGGAACCGATTCCCTTTCCGCGCTCTGAGCTAGACACAACAAAACAGTTGCTCTTGCCTGTAAAGTAGCTGCTCTATTGAGAAACAGTTTGCGGGTCTGGGTTGTGAGCTAGAGGATTATGCGAGTTTCCACTCATTACTGCAAAGTTGGTATTGAGTTCAGGATTTATGGAAAATCAGGGTGTGAAATCAATCAACAAGCTCCTCAGTGGATGTGAATAAGCTCAAATAATCCCATTCTCCATCAGTGGAAGCTCCCAAAGTTAGGGCTGTCAAAAAATCCCGGCCTGAACCAAAATTTTCAGGTATTTTCGGTCGGGTCGGATAATCAATTAAAATTCTGGGCATTATAAAGATTTCAGTTTGGGTCGGGTCACAAACCCGAACCAAACCGAACCGAAATAGCAAGTCAAAATCAAAAGTTTCTCAAACTGATTCTTTACCTTCGCAAAACCCTAAATTCACAAAGCTTGTCTCTTCTGTTGTCTCCACCTCGATCTGCAAGTCAAACCCCTAGCTTCACAAAGCCTGTTTCTTCCGTCGTCTCCTTCACAAAGCTTGTCACTAGCCGTTGCCTTCTCTCTTGGCTCTTGCGTATGTAATTGGATGGACCAAGTCATGTCACGACATTGGGGGCTCTTATCCACTTTGAAGAATTTAGAAATGGCAATGGACGCAGTTGCAGCGTCATGTGAGAGATCGCAGAGCAAAGAAGAAGAAGAAGAAGAAGAAGAAGAAGAATGAAGGTTCGGGTTTGTGAGCCGACCCAAAACTAAAATCTTTATAATGCTAGGTATTTTAAGTGATTACCCAACCCGAAGAAGACCCGAACAGGAAATATTCAAAAATTTTGGCGCGGGTCGGGCTGTCAAACCTAGCGCAACCCTACTCCCCTGTGATGCACTGGAGCTACCGTCAAATGCTCTTCCTCTTCTTCTGGTGCTCTCTCTCAGTGAATTTTTGCTTTGCTCCACATTTTCCAAGTTAAAACTCCCAAATAAAAGATCCATTTCTCTGTTAGTTAAGCTTTGGATGGTACTGAATAAATTCACTGCGTTGATTGAATTCTGCTGCATTCGGACGATTTCGTCGTGAAACCCGGATTTTCTTTTGCCGTCTAATTCTCGTTATTGAGGGGGAAAGCAATGCAGATGTGGTAATGCCAGCCTTTAGTTTTCCACTCTTTTGTGTTGGACCAGGACCAAGTCCATGGTTCGTAATGGGATTGAATTGGGCTATCTTTCTTTTGAGTGAGTGTATTGAGGTAGTAGCATCTTTGTGAATAGGGAGCATGTGTGATAGAATAACAATACCTTCCCTTCAAGCTCGACTTTATGCTTTGGCCGACAATGACAATGGACTATTCTTAATAGAATGACTTAATTTTAACTAAGGCAACACTACACTCGCTGTTAATTTGTTCAATGCTGAAGAATAGCAGCATGAAGTTGAACTTCTAATCACTATGGTTAAGTTTTCATTAGTTATAGCATGTATGATATACTCTCCGATTGGTTCATTCTTGAGGTTGGGCTCAAATATTTTCTGAGAGACTTGGTTTAGTCTATTCCATACTATCAAATCTAAGCATCTTCCCTTTTGGGTGTCGGGTTTGCAAACTGACATATTTGCAATAACATCTCGAAGCTTTAGAAAATGATAAGTTCGTACTATGAAATTTTTCCCTTTCGTTGTTGGTTTGTTATTTTCTGTACTATTATTGTTCTCTCTTTTTCATTCTTAGGCTGAGTTGCTTGCGAGTTTGTGAATCAAAATGCAGGTCATTTATCATTCATCAAGGATGTAGCTGCCACTGAACCTCCTAAGCATCTTCATCACTTGCTAAAAGTGCTTCAAGCAAGAGGTAGCTTTCAGTCAAACCTTCCTCCCTTGGATTGATGATGTGTTGCTCACGGTACATGAGGAAGTTCATATTTTATGCTCTGTGGAGAGGATGATTTCAAATATAGGGCATAACTCATCTGGAGTGAAACTTGTCGTGGCTCTCAATTTGTATTGATCGACCTTTGAGTAAGAAATTGTAAATATCCTTTCTTCCTAGTGACCTAGTTATATGAGGAAGAAGGGGTACTTATCAAATAACAGTTATCGGAGGAAGGGATGATTACTCTTTTCTGATGTCACTCGCCCTGTGTCCTAAAGTCTAATTGAGATGATGATTCTGAAAGTTGGACATAGTTCATTAACGCCATAGAATGGATCAAAAGGCGCAAAATCAGTGTTTCAACTAAAAGATAAATATCTATGATTTTCTGTATTCCCTGTTTTGAGCCATAACAGAACCTATCCTTCTGATAATTAAAACTCTTTGCCTGCAGGTGAAACGATAGTATCTCCAGGATCTAGGCAAGGGTTGATTCCCCTAGTTATTCCTCTGGCGCAAAATCTTTCAGGTAGCGTGTGTAGTTTGTTTTGAGAGTAAATACTTTGTTTCTGGGGCTAGCAACTCATGAAGCATCATCAGTTTAATGATGGAATCATTGGTGTGCATTAGGTGATGTTACTGGATTGCTGAGGTGGCCAACAGCCCCACCTGGGTAAGAGGCTGTAACTGGTGGATATTAGAAAGTTTGTAGCTCTTACACCCCATACTGCGGTTCATTGCCATTCATCACAGGTTGGAGATGCCGGTTGTTGAAGTCCGCAAGCATGGAGTATGGCTATTAGCTAAGAACGTAATACATTGAGCTGCAAGATTCACTTTATGCATGAATATATAGGTCATCATGTTGTCTCCAGCATCTCAGGGTTATACACTTCTGCTTGTTGGTGCTATATACATGCCAAGCAGTCCATGGGTTGAGCTCTTGCTCTCCCCCTTACCACAATTGTTTGAAGTTGGTGAAAGAAGCTTAGCATTTTTAGCTTCTGCAGAACAGGTTGATCAATATATTCATAGGATTCTTGTTGAAGAAGATGCCAATTCACAGAAGAGTAGTGATGAACTCTACGATGCTTCATCTGAGGCTGGTAAGGAACTTTACAACAAGGGTGATTTTGCAACATCTCAGATTAAGAATCTTGAGGCCTATCTCTTGAAAAAGGTAACCAAATGAGAAAGTGAGTTAGCTTTCACTTTACACTGAATGCATTTGATTCATTTTTTTCCTTTTCTTTTTTTCTCTTTCTAGGTTGGTATATTTCCAGATGTCTTAGAGCGCAAGGTGACTCGCCACTTTGACGAAGGGGATGAAGTGGGTTCCTACCAATTTGTCTTTTTATTCCCTTATTTTTCATATTGTACGTCAGTGGCATCACTGTGAACATCATAATCCCATGTGCAAGGTTTCAGCCATGGTGACTGGAGAGTTCTATACAAAGAAAGATCTCTTTCCAGGATTTGGACGTCCTTTTGCCTTTTATGCAGAGATTTTACTACGGTTTGTTAATTCTACTTTATTCACATGCTACTTTCCTATTCTCTCTTTCTCTCTATCTCTAGAAATACTTCACATTTGGCAGAGTTGGACGGGCCTCAGAAGCTAAAGATGCTGCCAGGGTGGCTCTAAAGTCGCCATGGTGGACATTAGGCTGCACATATGAGGTATGCTTATTCATTGTTATGAACCCATTTTATTTCACTGCCTCTTGTGCTTGTTGCGAGAATGTCGAATGGTTCAGGAAGTCGCTCAAATAGCACAATGGGATGATGAACAAATAGAGTACGTCAAAGAAAAAGTGTCAGAAGAGGGAAAAAAAGAGGATATCAAGAAGGGCAAGGCACCTGCACAGGTACCTCGGGTTGCATAGTTCCATAGTCTCCGGGAAGAATTCGTTACGGATAATAGAAGGAGATTATTGGTTGATTGGTTGATTTTGCAACCCAAGGAGTTAAAGTTCATCGTAATGCAGGTCTCTTTGGACGAGGCTGCTTTCTTGCTAGATTTGGCTTCTATTGAGGGGACCTGGTCAGATTATCTGGAGCGAATAGCTGAATGTTACAAGGAAGCGGGATTCGAAGATATAGCCAAGTTTGTTCTGTACCGGGATTGAGAACACATCGACATGTTGCTTTTATAAAGAGAAATTGAAATTGGCACTGGTGCAGGGAATGTTGATCAATGGGCAGTGTCCAGGGAAAATTGAGAACACGTCGTTAAATTCTGGATGCAATATCGTGAACCACCAAAAAAAGAAAAAGGAGAAGCAAAGAAACCCCCCCAAAAACCGACCCAGACCAACCTGATCCAGGTTTTTCGTTCGGCTCCTACACGCTTCGGGTCGGGTTCAGGTCAGAGAAAATGCACGTCTTTTGTGGTTGGGGTCGGGTAGGTGGGATGAAAATCCGACCCGACCCATTGCCCCTAGGTATCATCGATTACTCTCTGGGGTACTTTCGTGTTGTTTAATAACATGTGGTCTCAGAGTTTATATTTCTCAGAAGTTTTAGATCTTTACCTTTGTCTATGCAAGTTCTATGTCATTTTGAAAATAACCAACCACTCTTCTTATAGCAAGGTATAAACCTGAAATCGAACATTGTGCAACTCTTTTCCTTTATTGAACCAATGGGCGTTCAAAATTTCGGAAAGAACGTGATGGGAAGTGTAGAAGAATCTCCCCCCAAACAAGGGAGCTTTCGTGGGAAAAATCTAATCGAGGTTAAATTCTTAAACTGTTCCGTACAATGCGTTTTGTCTAAATATATATACCTTTTCAAAAGCCATACAAAATTTAAAAATCTAGACGTTCGCGAGTCAATCTGCAAGTCGATCGACCTCGCGTAGCAGGGAACACGGATTGATGACTTTCAAAGATTTCACCTGGCCAAGTACTTCTGACATTTCTTTGATAATATGGCGCAAATCCGATGGGCTTTCAATTTTACCCGAGATGAACTGCACGACCGATAGGCTATCATTCTCGTTTTCAGCGCACAAATTACTCAAAAGGACTTCAGATTAGTTTCCTCGAGCAAGTACATGAGGGCGCCTCTCATTGCTAGGGGTTTAACGCTCAGAACAGAGAATGAATGTTCCGGTTTCGCGGATCCAGCCATCTCACACCGCTCGAATCGTGGCAAACTCCCGCAATAGATCCTTCCAGAGCTCCGTTGAGCCACGAGCCATCAATGCTAAACTTAAGGAACCCTCCAGCCGGTGGCAGCGTCGACTATTCAGGTAAGCTAGTTGGACTTTTACCTCGATTTCCTGTTCCTGGGTTCCATCTAACGAAGCCTTTGTTCAAAGCTTGTCCACGATTCAGGAACCCTCTGGGGGTTCAGTTTCCGTATTCTTGTCCATAGTGTCCTGGCCCTTCTGGGTGGCTACAAAGAAGTTGAAGATTGGTTTGAATGAAGATTTGCGGACACATTGTGTTATACCCACTCTTTACTGTGTAGGGCCCTGGTTCGATACCCCGCTTCAAACTAGTTTGTCTGCTCTCGGTGCCAAACTGATTGGTATGGAAAGAATCTTTCTCTATATACTCTTCAAATAGGTTATTCAGTTTATGTTCATTCCACTCTCTTGTATCCTGAAAAATCACTTTCGCCGTTAATTAAGGGTCTTCCCTATTGGCTGAGCCACCATTCAATCCGGTTAATCGCCATTTATCTTCACGAATATTGATTGGTGTTACGTCTCCCACAGACCATTTTACTTGAAGCTAAATTGTATCTCTGCCCATGAGCAAACTTTGCCAACCCCACGAAGAACCGGATCCCTTTCCCGGTTTAGGACTGAATTGGCAAAATTAAAAGATTTAGGACTGAATTGACAAAAGTACAATAAGTTTAAGATTTTTTTTTGACAATTTTCCCCCATGCAAACATCTATTTCTTTTGATTGATGTGTCTTCTCAATGATCGGAACTCTCAACTCATGTGCCACATATTGCTTCTCAAATTCAGTGGGCAACCACGACTGAAGGATATGCCTGATTTATTCAGATTAATGGCTTGACTCGTCACAGAGCAATATTCGTTTAGAGTAATAGCCAAATTCTGGCATTCCATAACTGCCCCATCCATGAAAAAGATAGCATCATCAGCGGATAATAAATTTGAGAGTGTAGGGTAGAACCTGTTCAACAAGCAACATGATTCCTCTGATACTCCCATTCTCAATTGGCTTCGTTCATAAGCCAGGAGAGAATATTGACCATGATAATGAAGAGGTATGGAGACATTTGTATCTCCCCGCCTTGTTCCACGTGAAGGTTGAAAATTTTGCGAAGGTTCTTCGTTCACTTTCACACTACAAGAAACAGCGAAGATGCATTGCATAACCAGAGGTCCCATCTATCGCAAAAACACATATTTAACAATGCAAGCTCTAAAGAAGTCTCATCTCCCTTTTATCACAAGCTTTCTGCATATCGAGTTTTAATATAGCCTAAAACTTCTTTTTCTTTTTCCTTGTCCTCAATCGATGAGACACATTATAACAATCAAATTGTTATCGTGAATTTGTCTTCCACTAATAAAATCACTTTTCTTAGTGGTTATAAAATCAGGAAGCCAAATGTTCAGGTGGTTTGAGAGAACCTTTGAGATGATTTTGTAATCAAGGCTCCAAAGGCTAACGAGTTCTTACTTTCTCAATTTGGTACTCTTGGGACGAGTGAAATATGAGTTTTGTTGAGCATGGGATAGAGAGTACCTCAGTCGGAGAAATTTCTAACCATATGGAATACATTTGACTGAATATCCTCCCCGCGGCGATCATAAAATTGACTAGTTGGCTCCCATTTGGAATACACCTTATTTCATTTCCTTGTATCAAAGTGGGACTTTGCCCTAGTTTTGTAGAGAGAGAGAGAGAGAGTTAAGTTCAGCTTGTAATGCACGGCAGAGAAAAGAAAAAAAGGAATAAAAATGCTTCCGGTACGGTGACTAGAAAATATTTTGGTGAGAGGTAAAAAGTCAAAAGTCCCTTTTGGTCACTCAGAGGAGAGTGAACGCCACGCTCTACCGGGAGGGAGGAAGAAGCTTCACCAATATGAATATGATATATAAAGGGCATGGTGGGGCCCGATGAGATGAGGGTGTAAGAAATTGATTTGCGTTGGCCCTTGGAGAGCACGAAAGGCCACACCCCGTGTCCGAAAATCAATCGGACGGCGTTCTCTCTCTCTCGATCGATCGATTCCCTTTTGCCCCCGCTGGGTATATTCGCGTCCATCTGTTGGACCGTTGTTTGTTCATTGCCAACTCCCACGAGCTCTCTCGTCATTCCTTTTTTATATTCCTCGGACTGATCTTAGGTGTTAAAAACAGAATCCGTAACCCCCCGAAACATTATCCAACACGTGATTATCCAGATCTAAGGTGAATTTGGCGATTGAGATGGATAAGCGACGTGACACAGACTATGTGCCATATACTTTCCTCATCCCCAAAGGATAGTAATAGTGATTTGGATTGAAATCGCCGCACTTATGTCTACCCTTAGCCTTAGGGTCACCTTAAGAGCATTACCTAGCATGAGTTGAGATAGGGAAGGTAGATGCACACACGTAGTGACATCAGTCGAGAGCTCCAAGAACGTGAGGCCTCCCCTCCGGACAATATAAATTGCAGTTCAAATGTAGGACGCACCACGTCAAGATAAGCACTTGAGTATTCAGTCATTTCCTTGAGTGTTTATCTTCTTTTATGGGTGTTTGGAATTGCGCTAGTTATAACGAGATCTATTGTCATGTAGGCCAAAACGTGCTACCTTCGAACTTCAGACAATATTTATATAAAACAACCAAATTTTCTCACCCAACAATTATCATCCTTAATTCCCAAACGCTGCAAGTCGCACTTGATTGAATGAAATAGAGCGTCTTTTCGACCACCTCCACCTAACCAATCCAAGTTCTGCAGACCGACCGACCTCGCTATGGACTGGCATGGGGGGAACGAACCATTGCTCAGCAGGCATTCACGATGACGCTAGGTTGAGGGAGCTGAGTATGAGGAGCGGAGAGGGGGTTTCACCGGGGGGGTAAATAGGGGGGCCGGGGGCATGCCATCGAAGATGATGGTTTGGCCTGAGAAAGTACCGGCAATGGTGGCCAAGTCGGGTGGGCGGCGGTTGAGAGGGCGGGGGAAGAGAGATGAGGAGGAGAAAAGAGGAAGGAATTGTAGAGCTAGGTTTTTCTTGTGGGAGAAGGGATAAAACAGTGATGAGGGTAATTGACTGTTTGGCAAACCAAGTGATATAGATTGTGCGTGATGCGAGTTATATAATCTAGCAGATAAACACAAGATGCAAATTGTAGGTTTCCCATAACGAGGACGCAAATCGATGTATTGGTATAAAAGTGAGGAGGGTAATTGATACTTTTTTCCAAATTAATCAAAATAAAATCTTGGCAAATCATGAACTATGACTTCTGCTCGATATATGTGTGGTTATATTTGCTTTTCATACGTAAAGAAGGAACACCTTTCGTTAATAGCAGGAATATGACAATGAAGGAAAGGAATATATAGCATATCCGTCTTGAGCATATCCATATTCCCCACTATATGCTCCCATTATTGAGTATCATACTCCAAAAATGTTGTATCTTAGGTAGTGACATATATTATTTCGATCAATTCGGAACCAACCATGTGATAATTCTTTTTTATTTCTAGGAATAAATCTATATATGTATTAAAGTACTTGTGATAGCACCGATCCTATATGAGCCGAGTTTGCGTGTAACAGCAAAACAAGTGGCTAATTGGTGACTCGGCATAATCTATATATGTATTAAAGTACTTGTGATCGCACCAATCTTACATGAGCTGGGTTCGCGTGCAACAGCAGAGTGAGAGGCTCATTGGTGACTCGATGTAATCTAGGACAGGACGATGATGGGAAAAAGTTTACGACAAGAATAATGGCAGGCCGAATGCGGTCGACCCTGTTTACGGATTAGCCCTAATCACGATTATCTTGTTAGAGAGAGAGAGAGAGAGAGAGAGAGAGAGAGAGAGAGAGAGCGAGAGTATTTGATCTTATCTCAAGTTAACGTACGTGGGGGGGGGGGGGGGGGGGGGGGGGGGGGGGGGGTTGGGTGGTGACGTCACCGCCAGCCCATGCCCATAGAGACACGACGAAAAGCGAATCCCATCCTCGAATATTCAACTCCCTCTTCCTGCCCACGCCTCGCAGACACGAACAGTCTCTCTCTCTCTCCCTATCCGATCTCATCCGAGATTCATCTCTACGCGACGCCTCGACCTCGACTCAAAATCCATCAGTTGTTCTGTTCGTTTTGTTGCCTTCAAACCTCCCGTATAATCGAGAGAGAGAGAGAGAGAGAGAGAATATAGAAAACAAGAGGCGCCAAAGGAACCCAAGAAATTATTCCTCGACATATTCCGTGGATCGCGTCACACAGCTCAACAAAGTCCCTCGTTCCGGATCATCCTATGCTCCCCCTCCCCCTTCACGCGTTATATTAAATGCTTTAAAGATCCGCCATTGCTCTTCGGACGGTCACCTGCTTCTCCAGTTCAGGAACGAGGTGCAGAAAGCAAAAGAAAATGAGGGGCTATATGGAAGCATTAGAGGAAGAGAGGCGCAAAATCCAGGTCTTTGAGCGTGAGCTCCCCCTCTGCTTGGAGCTAGTGATCCAAGGTACGTTAGTTTTTCCTCAATCTAGGTTTAGGCCTTTCATTGATCAGATTAATGAAAGGGACAAAAGGGTTGCGATCTTTTCTCTGATTTTTTTTTCCTCTTTCTTGGGGTCTGCAGCGATCGAGAGGTGCAAGCAGCAGATATCGGTGCAGGGGCAGTCGTCGGAGTGCAATTCCGAGCAAACGTCCATGTACGGTCCTGTTCTGGAGGAATTCATCCCTCTGAAGGGCTCGTATTCTGGGGACGACGTTGAAGATGATGTCTGTGAGGAGGATGACGGCGATGGCGACGTGCACCATTCCTCGGGTGGTGATAAGAGTGGAGACGATTGTACGATGAAGAAATCGGACTGGCTCAGATCCGTGCAGCTGTGGAACCCGAACCCAGATCCCATCCCGCGGAGAGAGGTAACCCTTTTGATTTTTAGGTGAAGAATGAAGAGGAGGAATGGGAATATGCCTTTTCTTTTTCTATTTTTGGTTCTTATTTTCATTTCTTTTTTGTCGTTTTGTTTCCTTAGGTTCAGGATCCGCCTCCTCCGCCACAGCCGAATGAAGTCGCGGTGGTTGTTTACGACGTGAAAAGCCATCAAGATGGTGCTTTTCATCCATTTCAAGACGGTGAAAAGGATGGCCGTCATAGCACCAAGAAGACGCAGCTGTCCGGCCGAGCTGCACTGCCCGCGCCCGATGCCGCCGCCTGCTCGACGGCGGAGACGGCGGGCGGCCGGATCAGCAGGAGAGAGGAGAGAACACAAGGCCAAGGACAGGCCACCCGACGGAAGCAGCGGCGGTGCTGGTCGCTGGACCTGCACCGGCTATTCTTGCAATCTCTTCAACAGCTCGGGGGTCCACATGGTCGGTGCCCGTCTCTGCAAATTAGTCTAAGTTCGTCATCTTCATCATTATTTCACATTGGATTAGGTGCTTACTTGATATTCGTTTATGCAGTTGCGACTCCTAAGCAAATCAGGGAAGTGATGAAGGTCGATGGCCTCACAAACGATGAAGTTAAAAGCCATTTACAGGTTGGTTTATCACTCGATTTTCTTTCACCCAACAATTCCTCGTGGTTTCACGAGGTTTCCTAGCTATTATTTTCTTCTTCTTTTTCCAAATTCCATCACGGAACTTCGTCGAATGTTTTCAATTCCAATATGATAAGTCAGGACGGGGTAAACATGTTACTAGATGTGATCTTTTGCCCAAGTTAGATAGACAATTAAATCAATAATTAAATATCTACAAGAACAGACTGTCTTGGCTTGTTAGGCTGGTTCTAAGTACGGTGTGTTATCTAAATCAAAGGAAAAGTATCTAGAACTGGGACTAGATTCATGGAATAGCAGTGTGACTTTGGCCACTACGTTCGCCTATCTTTTGGACTTAAGTGGAATCCCATATGAAAGCCAAAAACAACTTGAATACGCTTTGTTCTCTTCATCTCCTTTCAGAAATATCGACTGCACACGAGAAGACCAAGTCCCAACGGCCACGGCGACGCCAATGCTCAAGCGTCTCATTTCGTTGTCGTGGGCGGAGTATGGATGCAGCCGTCGGATTTCTGTGCGGCGGCCGCCCCGAAACCGCCCCTTGAAGTGGCCTCTAATGGGATCTACGAGCCGGTCGCGATGCTTCCGCAGCCGCTCAGGCCGTCGCCCAAGAAATGCAGATCCATCGCATTGGAAGAGCGAGGCAATCACAGGGAAGGCGCGGTTGATCATTTCCATAATTCCTCATCTACAACATTATCGTCCACACATATAATCGACGATTTTTGAGTCGTACCGGGCCTGAGCCGTGTCGAAATTTTGTAACGGGATCACAAACAAATAAAAAAAAAATTGATATTCCATGCTAAAGTTTAGAGTTTCAGACCACTTATTCCGACATTTTCTTCTGTAACAAAGCTCAAAAAGCAACCTACGCAAATAAGATTATTTCAAGATACAATCACCTGAAGTACTTGTCTAGATTCAGTCTAATAGACCGTGTATCAAGAAATTGGTGTAAACGAGTTGCATGTGAATCAGATGTGCTTCACGGCGAAGATGCCAATGCCCAATGGACTTCGCGAGACACTGGAATGGCACTCTTGCCCTAAGGATCCCGCACAACTCACCTTCACAAGACACACCTAAACACCCCTACCCCAATTTAAATCACCTTTCGCCCTATATACGCTCGATAAATACCACGATCCTCCTCGTTCACAAGAATTATATACACGTATATTTTGTACATCAAATCGACACAAGCATAACTATTTCGACTAATCTCCATTGGTTGTCGCTGTTCTCCTTTGTGTCTCCCGAGAACGGCCTCGAAAGAGATTGTATAAATTTGATTAATGGATCTAAAGGTGTTGAGCACGAAAGATGAGCACGGTTATGTCTGATTTACTTAGCGTTAACATGGCAAGCAGCTAATTGACGGGAGAGACGAGAGACCGAGGAATTGAAAGAGATGTACCAGTACAGACAAATCTGGTCTCCATCTCGTGGTTCGCCAAAAGTAAAAGTGAGCACTCAACTTCGGAATAGTTGAGGAAGCACATCCGGATATACCCTTTTGTTGCAAATCTAGGGGAGGAAACTCGAATAGATAGTTTATGCATTGATGTTGACACAAGGCACAGCGGGAGAGGACTAAACATATTAGATTTCTCGTCTGGTAGTCGGAGGTTCCGACCATAGAAGCAGCGACACTTCCCTCTGTACTTCGTGATTCTAGGTTCTAAATTGGCTGAATATTCTAGATACCGAGGCATATCTTTTGCCCTCAGCATTTTGAATGTGCTTGCAATCTGTTTATTGGGTGGGGCAGAAGAGATATACCTCATATGCTTTGGAATATCTCGATGCCATGCTCTAAAATATTTGGCTCGATTCGAACTTCGACGGCTAGAATTGGATTGGTAGAACACATCGTGTTCCTTGTCGCGGAGAGTGGCGAAATGCCGGATTTATGCACTACGGAATTGTCCGGTTATGCGCGATCGGTGGTTTGTTGTAGAGTCTAGCAAGCGAGATAATTCTCATGGCATATGACATTGGATACAATTTTCACTTGTTACTTTTATATCTAACAATATCACCTAGAGGGGGTAGAGGGGGATGAATATGTGATTTTGAACAGTTTTGCAACTTAATGCGTAATTTAAACAAGTTCAAAACACAAGCTGAAAAAGTTCAGTTATAAGTTCAGAATACGACGTGCAGAGATCTAAACACAGTAAGGAGAGTTTAGAGTAAGAGAGAATTGTACGCAAAGTTTATAGTGGTTCGGTTTTAGCAAGCTTACATCCACTCTCCTACATTGACAGCCAGTTGGCTGGATTTCACAATATAAATCGTTGAAAGGTTACAATAGATGTCTCACTAAATCACTCTTACAAAACCTCTCAAAGATAATATTTATAGCTCTCGAGAATAACAATGTAAATCGGAACAATTCAAGCACTTTGGAATTGTAAGTTCTAATCTCTCTCGATAGTCATCATGGATCTTCCTTTTATAGTCCTTTACCCCCAAACTAACGGTTGGACAAGTCTTCAAAGAATCACTCTTCAATAGTTGATTGGACACATCAATCGTGATTCAACAAGACTGTATCTGAAAAAATATAGTAGCCGTTAGAGTGGAGTCTGAACCCTTCCAATTCAGTCGCCCATACAACTAAATTCTTAGTTTCTATAAGTAGAGTTAGTTCAAATCTTCATCAAATCTTATTCTTGAAAGGTAATATCCAATCGAAGTTATTTTCCTGATTTGATTGAAAAATAATCTTGTCAATCAAAGATTACAGGCTTCCATAAATAACTTATCTAAATTGGAAACCTGCCAAACGTGGGTCTTTAGAACCTAGACATAGATATTGCAAAATGTGAACATAATTTAGAAGCAGTCTTCAGAAAAAGAACTATTTGAATATGAACAGACTATAATAGTGACTCTGAGTTTCAGTAAAGTCCTTGCTGACGTATCACATAAGTCTTCTCGAGATTAAGTCTTTAGAGGCAACATCAACCTCCATCTGAATTGAAGACCTCATTGACTTAGAAATAAATATGTGATGACTACACTTTGAGTATGAACACCGGTGTTGGAACAATATAAGCTTTAATTCACTTGTTCATTCCTGCAATAAAGTGTTCATAAGCATAGCCAGATTCTTTCCAAAGAAAGATAGCTTTGTCAAAATCAAAATATTCAGAAGGAATGTTTTATGTGCAGTTATTGCATTCGAGCTTATTTAAGTGGCCATAGTTTTGTTTCAGTGTCTGAGAGACCATTTCGATCTAGTTGTTTTTTAACAGGTTATCCGCCCCATCTAAACACATGCGCAAGATCATTGGTTTATATAAAGAGCCACAATATTCTTGTGAAGGCGCTTTTGTTTCGTGGAAATAAATGAATTGGAAAATTCTTTTCTAAAATTGATCATTTGCATCACCTTCTTTGTCATTCATCTTCATCCACTATCAATTGTTCTAAAAAGTTTAAGCGGTTAAATGAAGACGTGATTTAATATTTAATTATCCTATCAGAAAAGTTGAAGCCTTCACAACCTCATCCTTCTTTTCTTAATATATCAAAAAGGAGTTTCTTATTCACGACCTTTTACTAATATTGGCTTGATCAAAAGCTCCTCTTGGAAATAATGAGAAAATGATTGGCATTTGGTAAAACTGTTAGGATGCACGTGTGAGTTGTGTTAGAGAAATCCCACATAGGAGAATTGATGTGGTACTGAACAGTTAATATACCCAAGTTGGCCCATAACTCATTGGCTTAAGCTTTTGAGTGAAAGTGGGTCCAACTGGATATATTGACGGGCTCGGACTTGAGCTCCCTCTTGGCGATCTCCCCATGTGAAAAAGTATCGGACTTCCACTGCGTGCTCCCAACAAATGGTATCAAAGCCGATGGTTGATTGGTGGGCCGCCGATCTGTTCCGGCAAATATCTCAAGAAGGAATCTGGTGATCGCGTCTCAAGAAAGAATCTAGTGCCAACGTGGTTTCCGGGCCGGTAGACGCTGTGGTATAGCAGTACGGGCCCGATGGGCGTTGATGGAGATTCAAGATTGAGATGGAGCCAACACGGTTTCCGGGCCGATGGACGTTGTGGTGTAGCAACGGGGCCCGATGGGCGTTGATGAAGATTCAAGTTGAGATAAGTTGGTGCGAAAGGATACTTGGATTAAGGGGGAGCAAACCTAACACTGGAGCTCACACGTGAGGGGGAGATTGTTAGGATGCACGTGTGAGTTGTGTTAGAGAAGTCCCACATAGGAGAATTGATGTGGTACTGAACAGTTAATATACCCAAGTTGGCCCATAACTCATTGGCTTAAGCTTTTGAGTGAAAGTGGGTCCAACTGGATATATTGACGGGCTTGGACTTGAGTTCCCTCTTGGTGATCTCCCCATGTGAAAAAAGTATCGGACTTCCACTGTGTGCTCCCAACAAAAACACTACCAACGGTAATTAAGTGCCAAAACATCTTTCGCTTCCCAAAGTCGAGCAATTTCGTTGATAATAACATTAAATAATCTTCTTAATTATTGAAGAAAATCTGCCCAGTTTACTTGTAAGCTGAGCCTAGTAGTTCTAACATGTTTGCATTTAAGAACCATAATCCGTGATTTTTTCTCCTGCTAATTTGATCTGGAGAGCTTGTGTCATGTGTGGAGGCTCCTCATTCATTGTACAACGATCTTAGGGATGACCATAAGTACTAAAAGCAGCTCTTAAGCATGTTTACAAACCAAAATTCCTCCCCCCAAGCTCTTTTTGTCAACAACTGAGCACCAAAACTCTTCAAGTGTCAACAAATTTCTACATAGCAAAGACAGGGATTGTCGGATTGTTTGGAATGACTTTTATTTCTGACTTTTCGCTTTTTGTTAATCTCGCGGCACACGTAATCTAAAGATGAATCCTCTGAAAAGAAATGAATCTACTTGGGACCAAGTGAGTATTTCAGACGCTTCTGTGATCAAGTCGTGAGAAAAGGATCCAAAAACGCTGGTTAGACGGGGCAAGGAAAGAAACGACACGACCAATTATGGAGTAATTACCGTTACCGAGTAATTAGAGTTTGCCGAGTATCTAATACACGATAAAGTACAAATGGTATTGTGTATTGCCAAATGGGGAAATTACCAAAAAAATCCTAAATCTATTGCAATTGTGCCGATTCAGTCATAAACCTTTTACAATTGTGTCATTTCAGTCCATCCGGCGAATTTTGGCCGGTCGGCGCTGACGTGGACGCCGGCCAGCCAGTGACCGAATAATTTATTATTATTTTATGAATCTTTTAATTATTTTTTATTTTTAGTTTCTTTTTCCTTTTTTTTTTCTCCCCCTCCCCTCCCCTCCCCTTCCCTCCCTTATCTCTCCATGAGGCTCATCAAGATGACCTCCAAGGCCCTCAGGGTCAGCCCTAAGCACCTCTTCGGGTCCCTGAAGGCCGATTCGTCGCGTCTCGCTCCGACCCGCCGTCGTTCGGCTCCAGCACCACCTCCTCCTCCCTCTCTGATGGTTCCTCCTCCTTCTTCCACAACCGCGAGTCCCTAACCCTGACCAGCGTCCTCGGTGGCGGCGACTGGGCGGGCAACCTCAAGCTCTACTGCGCGTTCGGGCTCATCAACTGGGACGGCGATGGTATCATCTCGCAAAAGGAGCTCGAGGCCCTCCTCAGCCGGCTCGGCAGCCGTGACGAGGTGGCGGTGATGCTGAGCGAGGTGGGGTGCCACGGCAAGGGCGAAGACGCTGTCGTGAGCATCGAGGGGCTGTTGAGCCGGGTGGGCTCCGCGTGCGTGCTGGCCTGCGATGATGCAGAGCTGAGGGAGACGTTCGAGTTCTTCAATGCGGACCACGACGGGAGGATCACGGTGGAGAAACTCCTGCGGGTGTTCATCGTGCTCAGGGACGATTGTTGCACGATCAAGGAGTGTAGGCGCATGATCGCAGAGGTGGACAAGAACGGGCGAGACAGCGACGGCGAGGTCGAGCCCTTGCCGTGGCCGGGCGAGGCTCGACCTCGTCGACCCAGATCTGGGCCGGCCAGGTCGAGGCTCGCCCGGCCATGGCGGGGCTCAACCTCGCCCGACGATGACGAGGTCGGCCCTCGCCACGGCCGGGCGAGGCCTCTCTGGCTGATCGCAGGACTGTGGCGACCGGCCAAGTGGTTCTGGGGAGGGGAGGGGGAGAGAAAAAAAGAAAAAGAAATTAAAAATTATTAAAAAATTTAAAAAAATAATAAAATATTCGATCGTCGGCCGGTCAAAATTTACTGGATGGACTGAAATGGCACAATTGTAAAAGATTTAGGACTGAATAGGCAAAAAAAAAGTTTAGGACTGAATCGACACAATTGCAATAGGTTTAGGACTTTTTTTGTAATTTCCCCATTGCCAAACCCACTTAGTCGGGATAAGACTTGGTTTGTTGTTGTTGTTATCGTTATCATCGTCATTATGGGTTATGAAGTATTGCGAATTAAGGGACTCCCTTAACATATGCAGTACAAGAGAGCAATATATTTCAAGATCTTTACATGGCAATTGTTAGTTTGAACAAACCCTCTACAATTAGTGCACTCGGTTGGGCGTTTAGGGGCTTTCGGAATAAGAACCGGATATCATTGGTTCAAAATCCTACCGGATCACTAATGGCCGGGACTTAACTGGTTCATAAGATCGGCAACTGTTCAGTTGGTCTCTAGGTGGCCGAATTTCTGCGCTTGTACTCCCAGGTTATCAAAGAAAACAATATCACGTGGAACATAGGAAATGAGAACAACTTGGAAAAGTGTACAACTTTTCTTGTTGAAAATGTGTCGTTAGAGATTTTGGTAAGAATAACCTCTCAATAAAGTTGGAACCACGGAAACTACATAAACCAAAACCCTAACCGTCGTAAACGTAAACAAACAGAAAACGACAAAAGCTTCCATAGAAATGTCTGAATAAATCTAATATCCAATTGAACTATAGTCAGTTCCGTCATACTTTATTGCACTAGTCATGTGTCTAGAGATTTAAACAAATCGATCACTTGTTAGATCAAATACCTTTGACTTGTGTTTTTTAATGCTAAAACCCTATCACCACATCCCAAATGCATTATTTTCAGGAAGAGTGTTAACATAATGTTAGCATACCGACCATTGCCCCAATAAATTATCACATCTCCCGCGAATCCTAGCTAACCTGTGATCTATAAACACGAGAAGATAGGGAGTGATCCCGTGGATCGAGAAGATAGACATGATTAGAGAGAGAGAGAGAGAGAGAGAGAGAGAGAGAGAGAGAACAGAAGAAACTATACAAAGGAGACTTGGGAGCATAAGGCGACCCTTCGGTACATCTAAAGGCCAAACAAGAACCCTTCCCAGATCAAGATGGAAGTCTCATCTCTGATTGCATCAACGCGCCAATGGTTATAGCTTCAGTTAGGGATTTGTAAGCCCGACAGTACTATCAATTATTTTTTATCACACAATCTCCAAATCAATGAATGCTTAATACAGAAGACACAGTGATGATGTGTGATGTAAATTTATAGTTGAGATTATGCAGTCGCTAACAGTACTGTCAAGAAAGCATTTCTCTTTCATTTACGTAAAGAATGCTTTCATCAAAATCTGTTTTTTTTTTCCTCGGAACAATGACGTGGAAATCCATTTTGTAAATCCGCGTGGATATGTACCTAAAGGCTCCATTCGTGAGTGTTTTCAGGACATGTCGTGATCGAGAGCTTCATCCATATTTTCCCAAGTACCTACTCAACGAGACGTGGCGTGGAACAATTTGTCTCTCCCGACACTATAGATATGTGTGTGTGCGCGCGCGCGCATTATTCTATTTTTGTTGGTCATCTGAAGAAAGAAAAAAGAAAGAAAGAAAGAAAGGGAATTTAGATCAAGGGCAGAGAAAACTTGACGGGGGCAAGCTTTCGGTTGGTGTCCTCCAAGTTCTCGAGGTTGTGACGTACTCAGTGAGGTCACAATCAATTAGACGATGATGCTTATCGAGGGATTATCTTCTAGTGCCTTAAAAACAGTTAGATTAGCGCGCCACCTGTCGAAACTATTTTCATGATCGAATTTCGCGATCTTAAGTTTCATAGCGTCATATTAAAATTGTTATGTATTAAATCACGCTTTTGTCTGAAATAAAAGCGAGAACATTAATTTCCTAATAAGAAATAAAATATTTATACAATTACCGTCAATTGTTCTAAGAATTGCTAATAGATAGAAGGGAAAATGCCACCAAAAACCCTAAACTATGCGCATTGTGACACATTTACCCCAAACTTTTTCTTGTGACATAAAAAACCCCAAACTTATGTAAGAGTGACACATTTACCCCATGTTAGAGTTCCGTTAAAAATGTCCGTTAAAATCTGAGGTGGCGCCGACGAGGCTCTCACGTGGCGCCACATCAGATAATTTTTTTAAAAAAACTAAAAGAAAGTTACTGTAGATCGAGTTTACTGTTGATAGTCTCTATTCAACCCCTTCATCCCTCAGCTAAAGCTACTGTAGATGGCGATGCTAGTGTAGATCGCGATTTTTGCTAAACTTGCGCGACTCTTCCCAGAGCGGCGACGGTCGCGGCCTACGACGGGGCCGATGGGAAGGAAGGCATGAGGATCAAGGCGACGGCGGCGGAGGAGGAGGAAGAGATGAGGGTCTGGGTGAAAGCGAGCTTGGCGTTGGAGGACTGCTGCTCCTTGAGCTGCAAGTCGCAATAGCACTTGGAGCAGAGATCCTGGGTGGCGGGGCTACCGAATAAGCCGCAGTTGTTGGCGCAGAGGCACGGAGCCTGGCACCGGTTCTTCCGCCATTTTTTTCTCCCCCCTCTCTTTCCCAGAACCTGTCCAAAAACACATCAGACATGGAGATCGCAACCTCAACGACACGTATCGGAAAGCCAGCAACAAAAAAGAAAGCCCGGCAAAAAAATAGATCCATATCTATCGATCTATCACCACCAACAACAACATCGAGACCTTCCTCAAAGTTGGGAAGACGGGCTTACCTCTCGGGGTTCTGATCCGCGGCCGCGGGGTCTTTGCTGTGCTTTTGCGAGGCTGACGAATCGAGGACGATGGGAAGGGGCGAGGGGCTAAAAAGCAAAGCGTAGCACCTCCTCCACACAAAGGCGGTTTTCGGGATACCTCTCCAGCCGGCACGACTCCTCCTCGCCCGATTCCCACACCACATGTGGCTAAGGGTGGCGGCCATCGAGTGTCGACGGTTGCAGACGGAGGCCAGGATCGAGAAAGCTCAAACCAGCACAAGGAAGACTCAACCGAAATGAAAAGAGGTCGAGCACAGTGGGGAAATCGTTCCTAGAAAGCTAAAAAAGTGATGGAGAGAGAATAGAGGGCCAAAGAGCGGTTGCTGGAGCCGGGATACCCAAGAGGCATCGTGAATAGTCGCGGCTGTTTTGGGAAGAGTCGCGCAAGTTCAACAAAAATCGCGATCTACAGTAGTTTTAGCCGAGGATGAAGGAGATGAACAGTGGTATGAACAGTAAACGCAATCTACAGTAACTTTATTTTAGTTTTTTTTAAAATTATATGATCTGGCGCCACGCGAGCGCCTCATCAGCGCCACCTAAGATTTTAACGGACATTTTTAACGGAACTCTAACATGGGGTATATGTGTCACTCTAACATAAGTTTGGGGTTTTTTATGTCCCAAGAAAAAGTTTGGGGTAAATGTGTCACAATGGGCATAGTTTAGGGTTTTTGGTGGCATTTACCCTAGATAGAAATTCAAACATTCTCTCACACGCGTAGATTGGACTTTTTTTTTCTTGGTCTAATACTCACCATGTAAATACGTAATAAGAGGGGCGAGTAAGAATTCTAAAAATATTTGAATGCGAACACTTGCTCTGATGCCAAGTAAAATATTATGGGATCGTCACCAACTGTCCTAAAGTTTTACCTGACGGATGAATGCGCGACTTGATTTCTATGTATTCAAAACAAGGTGCTTCTGAATCCACCCCTTATTTTGAAGAAAGTGGGGGAAGTGGTCTTAATCTGACCGCTTACTTAGGCCAGGTTCGCGGGACATTCATGTCCGAGTGCAACACTAATTAATTTCAACCCTCTACACCAAATGAATTTACACACAACAAGGGGGTCGATGCACGTGGCACCGTAGGATTCGAGCGATCGCCCTATGACAATGTCCCAATAATCCATATGTTTTCCAAAACATTAAACGAGCACTCAGACGGCATGCTAATTAAACGCGTAGTAACAAGAACGACGTTAACTAACGTTCGAGGACACAGAGGTTCAGTTGGACATTTCTATTTTTTTGTCCAATAATTAGCGTGGAAAGATTCGAACTCGGAGCTCTTGCTCTGATATCATGAAAAATTCTATGGGACCACCGTCGACCGTCCTAAATATTCTTATATTATTGAAAGAAGGTGCTTCTGAATCCATCACTCATTTCAAAGAAAGTAGGGGAAGTACTCTTAATCCGACCGCATACTTAGGCCAGGTTCGGGTAACATTCATGGCCAAATGCAGTGCTGATTAATTCAATCCCAATCCCCGACACCGAATGAATCTAGACAAGGTCGATGCATGTGGTTGCGTAGGATTCGAGACGACGTCCCAATCTCCATATGTTTGCAAATTAAACAAGCACTCGTGACGGGATGCTAATTAAACGAATGGTAACATGAATGACGATAATGGTATTCGTGGACACGATGTTCAGTCGAGAAGGAATCCGGTAATGGCGAAATGCATCAATTAACAAGAGTCCAGCGAAGGGAGACGAAGGGAAACGCCAAATAGGATGCTCTAAAACATGGTATGACTCAGGCTGCGTATGGTAGCGTTTCTGTTCCAGGGAGCATTTTTGAACAGAAACATTTTTTTGTGTTTCTGTTCAAAATTACGATTTTTAGGAAAAAAACGCGTTTGGTAATTTAAAAAAAAAACACTTTTTTCAGTCGCCGATCGGCGATCGGCAGCGACCGGTGACGGCCGGCGGCGGGCGATGGGCGGCGGCGGCGGGCGACGGCGACCGATGGCGACCGGCGGCGGCGGAAGACGATCGGCGGCGGCGGCCGGCGATCGGCGGGAGGAGCCGGCGACCGGCGGTGACGGGCGGACGGCGACGGCGGAAGGCGACCGGCGACCGTCGACGGCCGGCTTTTAGCGAGGCGGCAAGTGGTAATCACGTCGGCGACGATGGATGGTGGTTTCAAAAGTGTTCCAAAAAGTGTTCCAAAATCCCAGAAGCAAGTTTTTTTTTGTTCTTTCAAAAGTGTTCCCTGGCACAAAAGTGTTCCGCGGAACACTTTCGGAACATTTTTGAACCATACGCGTTTCTGCTCCAAAAGTGTTCCCGGAACACTTTTGGAACAGAAACAGTTTCCCCAGCCACCATCCATACGCACCCTGAAAGACCCGAGGACTACTATCTAGAAATCATGTATAACTTCCATAGCAATTTGAACCTTTTCAGACAAAATCTCGCAAATAATGTCTCGTGTACCAGGGGGGAAACTAAAAGTGCAAAAAAAAAAAAACTTAAACATGTTGCATCTTTGATAATTCAATCATCAACCTTTCAATTGTGCCAATTTTAGGACAAAACCTTTTGACGATATACCTATGTAGTCCATCTGGCCAATTTTGGCCGAACAATCACTGATGTTGATTCCGGCTATTCTATATGACACTGCTGGCACTGGCGTGGATAAATTTTTAATGATAATTTACATTTTTTCATCTTTTATATTTTATATTTTTCTTTTCTTTTCTTTTTCCTTTCAATTTGGTCGACGAGGACACCCTGATCTGGCGAGGACTGCGACCTCACCGGTGGTTGTTGAGGACTTGTTGGGCCTCGCTGGCCAAAATGGAAAGGAAAAGAAAAAGAAATAAAATGTAAAAATAGTATATGTCATTGTCGACCATGCCAAGTAAGATTGAACAGTTGACAAATTGTCGCTTTCCAAGTACACCCATGGGTCACGTTCTGTCGGAAACGGATCCCGATTCGATATGTACAAATACGCTGCGGAATACAACACAATACAAGTCCTAGAACGGCTTGAATCAATGATCATAAAGGTAAATCACATAGAACGAATTTATCGTGATAGCCACAGATTAAGAGCCCCCGTTCCATGTGAGATGACGATCTAGATTCGCCAATCGGTCGTCCTTCGAGAGAGATTTTTATGGCGTTTTTGGGAGAGTTTTTCTGGAGTTTTTGCCATGGGAGAATCACGTACTTCGAAGGAGATAAGACGCTTCTTCTCTCTCTATCTATCTTTTTGGAATAGGAAACAAATCCTATTGATTGATAATTATCGCAATTATGAAAATCGGCCAATTTAGCCCTTATTTGGGCGTCAATTTTCAACATCTCCCACTCGCCCACAAATGGCTAAATATCTCTCTTTCTCTTCTCACTGCTAAGTTCATATGGGCAAATAATTCGTGCGACCAGCATACTGTGAGAGCTCGTTGCCATACATCCGTTTGGAGTATATAGCAGCTCAAAATGGGCACATAACCTCAGAGTAAATCCAGTATGCAATACCCTATATCAATCAGTCACAATTACATCATATCTCTCGTGATCTCTTTAAGTACTAAAAAAAATACATTGTATTCATAATAATGATTAAACTCATATAGTCACAATTGGTCGATTTATGAATACAAAGATTGAATGTGACATCAAGGTAAATTGATCTTCCTCTTTCCTTAGACCTCTCAATCTCGGTTCAGCTCGCTTTTCTAGAAATGTCACATTAGATCGAATCAATCTCATGACCATAGGCAACACCCTAAGATAGCGAACACCGAAAAGAAATCTTAAGAATAAGTAAAAGTCTTGAGGGGACTAAATTTGAGGAACTTTTATCCTCAAGAATCTCATACGGCTACAGAGTTGATATCAATACTTTTGCCAACTCTTTTTGGTCGTATCATGCATACGTAATATGAAGTACGTATTACGGTATTCTCTCATTTTCCATGGAGCGTATGTCTTTCCACTTTTAATAACGTACAGATGATAGCTTAGATATACTCAATGTCTAGCTTGAGTTCACAAATCTACTCTCTTTAAAATAATCGGTCAGAACTCACATCTGGCATTAAAGACAAATAAAGTGAAATATGTGGGTTATTTTACTTTCGGGCATAATAAATATTATGGTCTCATCTTAACACTATAGTTAAGGCGATATCTATATTTTAAGCTCGAGCTCTCAATTATCACATAGATAATGAGCTTAAAATTGTCTCATCTCTATTTATCACGCAGTAAATAGAGGTGATTACCCATGTGAGTGGGTTAATCTCCATCTGTCCGACATACTTTCTTAACATAATGCACTAAGCATTAATATGCATAAATGTCATACAAACTCATAGACATCAATAATGAGAACAAATATCATTAACTGTGAACATTGGGAAATATAAATATCCAGTACTCTCACTTTTATGCTCTTCTAGAGATTTCAATATATGAAACTAATCCTTTTGATAACACATGACCGAGGAGCAACATCTCTAGTTACTCATTTCACGGAAGAGCTGCTATCATTCTGTGCATGTATGTGTATTGTATGTTCACATCTTTTTTTACAACTATGTCTTTCACAAAAAATATATTGCATGTCCATTTGCTTGGTCTTACAATGGATCCTTAGTGTAAGCTCTTGTTGCTTGGCTGTCACAATTAACTAATAATTGTACCAACATCATCCTTAGCAACATCTCACTAATCCAAACATCTCTTAAACCAAACATTCTCTTGTACTGCTGTTAATAACACCACGAGATCACCTTTCATCGTGAATAAGGCTATATACATTCGTTTAACACCACGAGATCAATTTCCATCGTGGATAGGGCTATACACCTTTGCTTCTTACTACTCCAAGATATTTTGCCACTGCACAGTAAGAATACAAATCCAGAGGTAAATTTTCTCTTATCTAAACCTCTTCCTCAATCAATATCAGTATAGCCTTCAAGGTGCAGATCTCTACTTTGAACTAAGCAGAAAAACTTGGCAGTACTTTTCAAATATCTCAAATAATTCTCTTGATGGCAATCTAATATGCTTAACCTGGATTATATTGGTACATATACCATTCCAACCACATAACAAATATTAGGTCATATACACATCATAGTGTACTTCAAGCATTCAAACACTAACATATAAAACACTTATCATTTCTGCATTTGCTTGTGAAGTCTCAAGACATATTTCGCGGATCAAGAACGAATCTTTTGACATTTGCCTAACCATTCCCATTGGATAGAGACATGCCAGGAATCTACTTAGGCCAAAACTAGGTTGGCATAGGTATAACATCACCCAGCGAATAAACCATACATGCAATAGGAGTATCTTTAGGTTTGAAGTCTTGCATACAAAATCATTCGATGACTTTATCCATATAAGTCTCTTGTGAAAGATATCACAATCTCTTTGAACAATGTCTTGAAACCTTAAATTCAAGAATGTATGCAGATTCACCCATATTTTTTTTTATTTCAGAACTGGAACATAACCAATTCTTGGTTGTATTAACAAACTCCATATTGCTCCAAGCAATTAGTATGTCATCAACATATAATGATAGGATCATATATTGATCTTAGGAACTTTTGATATATACGTAATGATTTTCATCAATCATTACAAAATCATATGCCTCTAAGGCATTACGAAAAATATATACCATTATCTCGAAGACTGCTTAAGGTCATATATCGATCTCAAAAGTCGACATACTTTTTGTTCTTAGCCAATTGAAACAAACCCAGTAGGTTGTTTCTCTGAAATTTTTTTCTTTTAATTCTCCATTGAGAATCACAGTCTTTACATCCATTTGATGTAATTCAAGATCCATACTAGTTAGTATTGCCGAACTAGGGTGAATTGAAGTAAATCTCACCACACAAGAACAAATCTATTCCCAATCAATTCCTTCTTATTGATTATACCCTTTCACCATAAGACGGTCCTTATATCTCTCAATCGAGCCATCAGTTTTACGCTTTAATTTGAGAACACACTTGCTCCCAATGACTTTATGTCCATTCGGAAGATCAACTAATTCCCAGAGTTGGTTTGATCTCTTTGACTCCATCTCTTTTTCCATTGTTTATATCCACTTTTCCATATCATGGCAAGTCAGATCCTCATTTACATTCCTTATCTCATCCTCTTCTTGTGGAGCGACCATGAAAGCTTTGCCTTCAATGTCTAAAACGTCGACAAAACAACGGAGAACGCTTTTACAACTTGTTCGCTAAATTGAGGATTGTATACTTAGTACATCAAGCTCCATTACGCTCCCACTTGGCAACTTGTTCACCGTATTGAAGATTGTATACTTAGTACATCATTCTCCATTATGCTCCCACTCGGATTAGATAATGACGACATCTTCTTCACATCAAGTGGTTGCAATTGAGACTGGTTCGAAATAAATTCCCCACTTCTCACATTGCTCCCACTCGGATTAGATAATGACAGCATCTTCTTCACATCAAGTGGTTGCAATTGAGACTGGTTCGAAATAAATTCCCCACTTCTCACATTGCTCCCACTTGGATTGGATAATGACGGCATCTTCTTCATATCAAGTGGTTGCAATTGAGACTGGTTCGAAACAAATTCCGTCGCTTCTCCCATTGCTCCCTCTTAGATTAGATGCCCTAGTAGAGTCATCATCACTATCCAAGATTTCAAACAGAGAACAATCTTCACTTATCTCGCCCTTTTTTTTTTTTTGTAATTCATTCACTAAGAATGTGGCATCTCATGATTCAAATTCAGTTACACTTACCGTTTTCTTACTCACCTATAATACATACCCTTTAGAGTGCTCTCAATATCCCATCAAGATACTCTTTTTGTCTCTAGGGCCCAATTTCTCTTACCAATGGGAGAAATAGTGTATATGGGAAGCACATCAAGGTCTTAGAAATCTCAAATCTCATTTTCTACCTGTCTACAACTCATATGGAGTAGAAGTAATTGATTCAGAAGGCACACGGTTAAATATCTAGATAGCAATAAATAAAAAACTTCACCCCAAAATGTGATAGGCAAATTAGTCAGTGCCATCATAGACCTAACCATTTCATTGGGACCTGATTCTTCTCTCTACGACTCCATTCTATTGAGAAATCGCTGGAATAGTCAATTGTCTTTCTATTTATTTTTCATCACATAAATATCTGAACTGATCAGATGGATTTTCTTGACCTCGATCGGATTTTTTTAAATATTTTTTTAAAGCTCAGAAATAAAATTTCTCGAAGTAACTTATGCCTCAAATTTATGAAAAATCGAAAATAACATATCTGAATCGAGTGTAACCATCTAAAAATGTGATGAAATAAATAGCACATGCCTTGCTCTCATATTATTGAATCACATATGTTCGAATGGATCAACTGCAAAGGAAATTCAGCTCTTGTTCCTTTTCCAAATGGCTTGCTCATTGTCTGTCCTACTTGGCAATACTTACAAATAGGCAAATTGACCTTTTCAATTTCCCTATAAGCCCTCTTTAGCTTACTTAAAAAATTTCCTGTCGGTCAATATGACCCAGCCTAGCATGCCAAATTTTCACATCATCATAAAAGATGTAAATAGGAAATATCTAATATTCACATTATTGTACCCAATAATCAGTACTATGAAACCATCCATAACCATAGTAACTTCTTTCCAACGACAAGTCATCACCACTGTTATGAAAGTTCAAATTGAAATCAAGTTTAACAAAAAATAACACGAAACTAAATTTCATCGAGTTTTTGGACCATATAACACAATATGTAGAAATAGTGTGCAACCACCATGCATTATCAATTGGCAGGTGTCAATCCCTTTAACTTCCACTTAGGAATTGTTTCCCACATTTATCTACTTTGCTACATGTCATACTCGTTGAAATTCCATAAAGGCATTTCTATCTTTCGTTACATGGTCTATGGCCCCGTAAGTCTATAACCTACAAAGGATAAGATTCAATAACAAAAACTGAATTAGAGACTTAAGTAACACTTTTAAGTGTACATTATTTTTTTTAACTTCTCTAGTTCACCACAGTCACGAGCAAAGTGACCCTTATTACCACATTTAAAACATTTCACATTTGAGATGTTTTTTCTTGAAAGGACATTTTCCTTTCCAATATCGGTTAAACTTCGATTTCTATCCTGAATAATCTGTTCTTTTATCCTTTCCACTTCTTGAACCCACCTTGACGTTTAGGCCTGGGGCACGAAGCTTCATTTGAGCTAAAATCAGCATTCTAGTTCAAGACGTCGCATAGCGTCCTTAAAAGTCCTTACCCTTTAATTGTAGATCAGGTGAATTTTCATAAGCACGCAGCTATGAAGTATAAAATGGATCACTGCTTGCACTTGCTACTCATCAGTCAAAAAATGGTGGCCTGCATCTTACAGTTCACTTATCATGTTTGACATGCCGCAAAAAAAAAAAATTCATATTCTGCCCACAAGGCATCATATAAGTATCAAAACTTATAGTGATCTGTCTCAACTTGGTGATCGGTATCTAAGCAAACTTAGTGTTTAATGCCTCCCACTTGACTTTGACATTTTCATAAATGCTTGAACTCATGCATAAAACTATTTTTCATGCTATTCAGCAACATAATGCGAGTAGTAGAGTTCGTCCTTTTCCATGCAGCAAATGTTGGATGTGTAGTACTTTCATCTTCAGGTTCTTTCATAACTTGGTTAAGAGCTTCAAATGCTTCTTGCTCTTCATAGCATAAACTGGATTTCCATATTCCAGTTTTCTTGCCATTTATAATTCTCCTTGGTTTCGCAAAGCTACGATATTCTAAAATACCATAACCATCGTATTTGAACGCGAAGTTCTTTAGACATGTATTCACGAATAATTGATGTCTAACATTTACGCATCTATTTTACACTAACTAATTATATTAATGAATAATTTCACATAAGGCCTCAGATTCAAAAGTTCACTATGTTTTCAATCATCGTCCAAGAATTCTCGCTTGAAATTACCATTAACATAATCATTTATGTAAAATCGAGTTCACTGAAGTTACTAAAACTTTCTAGAACTCCCCACTCTAATAAAGCTCATAAATTGAACAATGATCTCTATATTTTGTAATTATTAACATGGCATAACATGATTTGAACTATACACACATGCTTTACACATCAAATCATGCTCAAATTATATCATACATGCCATCAATAAATTCTTGAAAATGTCCAATTGTATGATGGGTTTTCACACGCATTTTCATAATTTTTTAAAAAATCAAACATGTCCAAATAATATATCAAATCGAAGAAAATTTCGATATGAACGCAATGGTACCTCATTCGCCCCAAACAGAGCTCGTATGTGCAAGTACGAATCATTGAAAGTTCCAGTCCATAAGGTCAACACGAAGTCTACGCGTCAAAATGTAATTACTCAAAATTTTGAGGACCGAATAGCAATTTCCAAAAAACTTGAGGATCAAATTGTAATTTTTTAAAAGCTCGAGGACCAAATTATAATTTTTAGAAAGTTCGGGGACCAAATTATAATTTTCATAAAGTTTAGGAATCAAATTGCGATTTTTAAAAAGTTTAGGGACCAAATTGTAATTTTCAGAAAGTTCAGGGATCAAAATGCAATGCAATTTAAAAAAAATGTCAACGGTCAATGGGTCGGTTCGTTGACCGGGTCGTGCGAAACCAGGTCGGTCCGGTTCACGAGTCGCCGGTCGGATCGGGTCCAGGTCGTGAATCCGGTTCAAAGTGGACCGAACCGGCCTGCTGACGCTAGACGACATAACACGTCCGGAGCACGCTTCAAGCACGTCGGCGCGTGAGCCCTACGGGCACCGCGCCTAGGTGGTGTGTGCGGTGCGTGCTGCTTCCTCCGGCGGCCGTTGGAGGCGGTCGACAACTCAAAATGCTCGTCTCTGTGATACGATCCTGATAGCATATTCATATCCAATTTTCGTTGAACGAAATTTCACGAAAATGCATTTTTTCTCCGCGGCGTCGGGAACCTGATCCGTGGTGGCGCGTGGTGCGCGTGCGGCCTCCGTTGGCGGCGTTCGACCGCTCAAAATGCTCGTCTCGTCGATACAAGTCCAATGGTATACTCATTTTCCATTTTTACTGAGCAAAATTACACGAAAAAGCGTCAATGCGCTACTGTGTCGGGACCTATCTCGTGGCGGCGCGTGCGGCCGCTCCCAGTGTCGCCTCGCGATGGGCGACCACTCAAAATTCTCGTCTCGCCGAGCCCGTTTCGAATATGTGTCCAAAAATTATTTTCAATGGCCAGAACAAAATATTTTGCCGATGAACAGTATGGTCGAACACCCGATTTTCGCTTTGAATCGACGACTAAATTACAACAAAATGATCAGGAAACAAGAACACACGCTCTGATAGCAATGTCGGAAACGGATCCCGATTTGATACGTACAAATACGCTGCAAAATACAACACAATACAAGTTCTAGATCGGCTTGAATCACTGATCGTAAAGGTAAATTACATAGAACGAACTTACCTTGATAGCCACAGATTAAGAGCCCTTGTTGCATGTGAGATGACGATCCGGATTCGCCAATCGGTCGTCCTTCGAGAGAGATTTTCATGGAGTTTTTGGGAGAGTTTTTCTGGAGTTTTTGCCATGGGAGAATCACGTACGTTCGAAGGAGAGAAGACGCTTCTTCTCTCTATATCTATCTTTTTGAAATAGGAAACAAATCCTATTAATTGCTAATTATCGTAATTATGGAAATCGGACAATTTAACCTTTATTTGGGCGTCAATTTCCAACAGTTCCAAAAGAGTTAAGAGAGTAAAAGATTGTGTAAAGCTTTTAGTTCTTATTTATAAGATTTGCTGACACACTACTCTAAGTTCATCGCGACTGAACAACATGCATTATGTTTGTTTTTTTATTTGAAATGGTTTAGAAGGGAAAACAACTATGTGATATGCTATTCGCTCGACCGATATAATTGTCTACTTATAAAGTACCAGATGAAAATTTTCAGTTCTTTCAGAGAATAACAAAATGCAGGACATTTGAGGTTATCATGGCTTAAGTGCAAGTGGCAACGAATGGGATTGAAATTCATGCTAAGCTGAGAAATCAGAAGAAGATAGTAACGGTCCACAGATTTCAACATGAATTACTGTAGGAAAGTATAAGATATTTTGATGGGTGAGTGAATGAGAAATTGTTTCTCAAAGAAAACCCTTGAGTTGGAAGTGGGAAGTGAAAGTATGCTAGTCCCACATTGAAAATGAGGAAGGCCTTGAAGTGCTTTATATGTGGTTATACTCCTTTTGAGTGGTAACTATCATAACACAAGTACTATACCTCACGCGCACACGCATAGGGGTGCAAATCCCAGACCCCGACGGAGGCCCGTCGAGTTGAAACTTAGGGGCGAGCGCACGACCTGCATACGCGAATGCAGGACCGGAAAGTGGGCTTGGCGACAAGCCTATTTTTGCCTTCTGTTTTAATTTTTTCCAACTCAAGCCGTTACAATGTAACAGTTTTTCAGTTAATTACCGGCATGTTAATGGGATTAACTAAGTAACGGTTATTATAATTTTGTGGTTACAGAAATTAAATACATAATGGCTCTAAACGGCAGATTTATTCTGCCGCTATTCTTTATTTCCAAAATGCCCCTACTTACCCTATAAATATGTGACTTCCCTTTCTTGTTTCAGGAAAAAAAACAAGACAACGAAAATATCTTCTCCCACTCTTTCAATTCTATGCATTTGCACTGTTTTCGATAGTGTTCACGTTTTGTTCAAGTTCGCCGAAAGCTTTGGAGTGATGTGCTTGCCTCTATCACTGCTCACCGTTGTATCCTGGGAGACAGATGTTCGTAAAACCTGAAAGCACTATGGGAGGGGACGAATCTGTTTTAAGGAAACTATGTCGAATTTAGGCCTCGGTATTTGTTTCAATTCCATTTTTTTCAATACTGTTGTGGTTCTGTTCAGAGTTTATGTTTTTGTCAATTCATATTTTGTGCTTCTGACGAGTTCAGATTTTGTGCTTCTGACGGGCTCAGACTTTGTGCTTTTGAAAGCTCAGACTTTATGCTTCTGAAGGCTCATACTTTATGCTTTTGACGACTCAAATTTTCTGCTTCTGCCACTTAATTGGTTGTGTTTCTACCGAATTAACTTTTGTGCATTTGTCAATTGAATATATTTACAGATTTGATGTTTGTGGTTGTTTGCCCACATTTACAATTGTCATTCGAATTTTAAGTATCCTCCATTTTTATAAAACAGAATCTTTATTTTAACACCGTTTGCCCAACAATCTTAAAACAGATTTTATTCGACACTTACCATTCGAATTGCTACTGGAAAAGAAGTTTTTGATGTGTTTGCTAACGACATCACTAAAGCCACTGTTGTCCAGTTGCCTCTGCCTGGATCATCCTCTGCCTCTGCCGCAGTTTCTGTCCACCATAGTGAGAAACCTGAGAAGTTCAACTGATCGAACTTTAAAAGGTGGCAGCAAAATGTGTTATTTTATTTAACAACTTTGAATCTTGCGAGATTCTTGACTGAGGAACCTCTTAAGGTATTTGATGGAGAAACGGATAAGCAAGCCTTCAATGCTGTTGAGGCTTTGAAACATTCTGACTTCATATGTAGGAACTGTGCCATGAATGGATTACATGACTCATTGTACAATGTCTATAGTGCAATAAAGACGGCAAAGGAGTTATGGGAATTCTTGGACAAGAAATATAAAACAGAGAATACTGGAGCAAAGAAATTTGTTGTCGGTCGATTCCTTGATTATAAGATGGTGGATTCTAAGGTTGTGATTAGTCAAGTGCAAGAAATTCAAGTGATCTTACATGAGATTCAGGCTGAAGAAATGAACTTTAGTGAAACTTTCCAAGTGGGTGCGATTTTTGAGAAGCTACCTCCTAGGTGGAAGGATTTCAAAAACTATCTCAAGCACAAGTGAAAGGAAATGAACCTGGAAAAGCTGATTGTTAGACTTCGAATCAAAGAAGACAATAGAAGCTCTGAACGCAAATGGTTCAATCCTACTATAGCTAAGGCAAATGTTGTGGAGCATAAGCATGGCCACAAGAATAAAAAGCTCGCCAAGCCAAAGATGGGACCAAAAGGAGGAATTTCCAAGAACAAGTTTCGAGGAAAATGCTTCAACTGTGGCAGGTTAGACCATAGATATGTGGATTGCAGACTTCCAAAGAGGAAGAATTTTGAGACAAATATGGTGAATGACGACGTGTCAAACATAAACCTTTCTGCAATGGTCTTTGAAGTGAACTTAGTTGGGTCCAATCCGAAGGAATGATGGATTGACACTGGGGAAACTAGGCACGTATGCTCTAATAAGGACCTGTTCACAACTTTCGAACCAATTTCTGCTATTGAAGGCCAAGGGAAGGTACTGCTGAAGATGACTTATGGAAAAGAGTTGACTATGAATAATGTTTTGTATGTGCCAGAAATCCGAAAGAACTTGGTCTCCGGGTCTCTGTTGAACAAGCATGGATTTCGCATGGTGTTCGAGTCAGACAAAGTTATTTTGTCCAAATCTAGAATGTATGTGGGGAAGGGATATGTATCTGATGGGCTTTTTAAGCTCAATGTCATGACAATTATCAATAAAAATAATAAGTCATCCTTTTATATGCTTGAGTCTTCAAATTTATGGCATGGTAGGCTCGGACATGTTAATTATGATACATTGCATAGATTAATTAACTTGGAACATATACCCTCATTCCAAATTGATTCAAAACACAAATGTGAAATTTGTGTTGAGATAAAATTAACGAAATCATCATTTCAATCGATTGACAGAAGTACCGTACCTCTTGAATTGATTCATAATGATGTTTGTGATTTGAAATTCATACAAACAAGAGATTGTAATAAATATTTTATTACCTTTATCGATGATAGCACTAAATGTTGCTATGTGTATTTGCTTAAAAGCAAAGATGAAGCCTTAGAGAAATTTGTTCTCTATAAGAATGAAGTTGAAAATCAACTTGATAAGAAAATCAAAAGATTGAGAAGTGATAGAGGCGGTGAGTATGAAGTACCAATTGGTGAATTCTGTGCTCAACACGGAATTATACATGAAGTAACTGCGCTCTATTCACCTCAATCAAATGGTGTTGCTGAACGTAAAAATCGCACATTGAAAGAAATTATGAACGCGATGTTACTAAGTTCAAGTTTACCTCAAAATATGTGGGATGAAGCTATTTTGTCAAGAAATTACCTTTTAAATGAGGTACCTCGAAAGAAAGAGAATAAAACCCCTTATGAGCTATGGAAAGGTAAGAGATCATCCTACAAATGCTTACGAGTGTGGGAGTGTTTTACAAAAGTGATTGTTCGAACACCAAAGAAAACTAAGATATGTCCTAAAACAGTGGGCTGTATCTTTATACGCTATGAACATAACAGTAATGCATATCGATTTCTTGTGCATGAATCTAAAATTCCATATATACACAAGAATACGATCATGGAATCTAGGAATGCTTCATTCTTTGAAGATGTATTTTCTTATAAATCCAATGATGGATCAAGTTCGTACAAACGAACGAATGAAACTATGAATGATGAAAGTCATGATTCATATCATGAACTGAGACATAGTAAAAGAGCAAGAGTGGAAAAATCATTTAGAAATGATTTTATAACTTATCTGTTAGAAAAGGAACCACTAAATTATACAGAAGCTGTGAATTCTTCTAAGGGACCTCTATGGAAAGAGGAAATAAAAAGTGAAATTGATTCTATTTTGCATTATCATACTTGGGAGCTAGTGGATCTTCCTCCTGGTTGTAAACCTTTAGGGGTCCAAATGGATCTTTAAAAGAAAGATGAAAGCAAATGACTCCATTGATAAGTATAATGCCAGACTTGTAATCAAAGGATACAGACAATGAGAAGGCTTAGATTACTTTGATACTTATTCTCTTGTGATGAGAATAAACTCCATTAGGATGATACTTGCAATTGCAGCATTGCGAAATCCAAAAGTATATCAAATGAATGTAAAAATAGCTTTTCTAAATGATGATTTGGATGAAGAAATCTATATGGAACAACCTGAATGTTTTATAGTTTCGGGACAAGAAAGGAAAGTCTTTAAATTAGTGATATCGCTGTATGGTCTAAAACAAGCGCCAAAGCAGTAACATGAAAAGTTTGATAATGCAATGATTACCAATGGATTTAAGATCAATGAATGTGATAAATATGTCTATATTAAAGAGACAGAAAATAGATATGTCAGACATACTCATTGTTGGTTGTTGACATCTAAATTTTGATTTGTTTTTTTAGAAATTGATTCATTTAAACATAAAATGAGGGTTAACCATAATTCTCGCAAAAAAATAAATTTTCATCCATTGCATATTTATTTTTTCTGTCATGCATTGACATTCAGGCAAAGGCGAATCGAGCGAGCTTAATTTAATCGGCGACGGGACCAAGATCAATTTGGAATTTTCGATTATCATAGGGATGGCCGAAATTTACATGGACGGGCTCAATTTAAATTCATTTCAGTCCATTTTATTTCTTTAAAATCAAGGTTTTTAATTAATTATCCATTTAATTAATTAAAGCCCAATTATGCCCTAAATTCGCGCAAATAAGTCCATAAGTGGGAGAATTTCGGCCAAGCCCTAGACCCATCCATTGTGGCCAAAATTTTAATTTCCAAGCCCATCAAGGATAGAAACTTCAATCCAACGGCCATTATTTCTTGAATCCGATGGTAAAAAATAAACCATACGGTTCAAGGCTTTTCTTAGTCTATATATATCTCACATTAGCCTAGGGTTAGGAAGGGGGCCACAAAAATTTTACACACACGACAGAATAGAGAGGCCATCCATCATAATATTCGGCCAGAAAAAAAGGATCATTCATTGGAGGCACGGCAGATTTCGGGAGGCCACGTTCATTGATACATGGCAAAAAAAAAAATTTGAGAGAGAGAGAGAGCCCTTCGAGAACTCTCGGCTTGACCTCACGGCCGAGAGCCTTCCTGGTTTTTCTCTTGATAGGGTCGCGGCAACTACTGACGTTATTGCTCCGCCTAGCTGAATCAATCCATGAGCAGGGGAGGCTAGCGACAAAATATTAGTTCTTTTACTTTATTTTACTAACGAAGGACGCATGTGAAGACTACTCCTCTCGGTTTTTGCCCCTTTGCTGGAGATCACTGACAATCCTGGTTGATTTCGTCGAGCATTCCACCGCTGGCCACAATCATGAACATCACAACGTGCACAGAGCAAAACCAAGTCAATGAGAGGGAAGTGTTCTTTTTGGTGTCTTATTTTATTTTCCCTTTAATGCTCACAAAAAGACTCATTTTTTGTCTTACTCCATCCATCCATGAGACAACAACTATGCTGTATGTAGAGAAGCCTTCACCGTGACCAAGCATCATCGAGCATGACATAAGAGCTCATAAAAACAAGACCATATTCACGGTAAAAGTTGAGTTTAATTTTTGCAGATCTTTGAAAGGCCACCGAGACAGCCCCGACGTCAACGCTCACTGCTATCGAGTCCTGACGGTGATGCTGATGATTATCTTCCGCTGAATCGGCAAGCGACGGTGACAATTTCGGTCTCTCATACGAGAAATCGGCAGTCCTTCGCATCGAACCAAAGACTGTCGTTGAATGTCCAGCACCCTTCAGCGAAATTGACAACTTCGTCCATGACTTCCTGGAATTCCAAATCAGGACCTGACATGTCTCCAATGCTCACAGCTAATACCGAACCGAAACCTTCGTAGCAGTCGTCCACCGCAAATCAACAAGTTTCTAGTGATGCTCAACCAAGTCCAGTGAATTCCAACTGACGATCCGACCGTGATCAGTTCCGTCGCTGTTTAGCTATAAGTTTCAGTCTTTTTTTTTATGACTCTGGAATTGTTCTTACCTACCACGATGATTTTAGTTAGCTCTTGCTATTATTTAATTTTTCTGTGCAGGCAATTTGGAGTTTTCTCACCCCGACTCAAACCACATACTGAAGAAATAATCCAAACTTTGGGACCTCCAATGGCGTAGCACCACTCTCCCACGAGATGGTCATTCCTTGTGGTGTTCCAATTATCGAGCATCCGAGATCCTCCAAAAATTCGTTCGAATTTGAAATGCAAGTTCACGCAAGTTCAAACGAGGAAAAGAAATTTTGCAATCAAGGTATTTTCCTAATTTAAAACTCGATATATTTGGATGCATAATTTGATTGATTGAAATTGCATATTCTGAAAATTGTCCCGGAAGATTAGAATGTTCACTTGCCTAATTTGGAAGATTGCACGTAAAAAATCAAATCTTGGATTTAGTCGATCTGACCTATCGCCACTTAGGTCCGATTTGTTATCTTCAAAAGGCCAATTTTCTAATTTGGAAATGTGGAAATTTTCAGAAAAATTGAAAAGGGGATGATGGTCGTGATTCTTTCCTTATCGTGCTGAGAATATTGATGATGGATTGCTATCTTGATTTGGGCTGCCATAATATGAAAATTCCTGAAGATTTTAGTAAGATATGGTCTTTTAAAATCTCATTAATTTTTAAGCTTGCAAATCGAGATAATAAAATCTTCAAAATACCCTCATTGGCCGAAAATTTAAAAGAAAAGAACAAAAAAAAAAAATTCATGTCCATGCATATCTTGTCATCATGCATATTTCGCTTAGGTTAAGATAGCATATCTTCATATTATGTGTATCTCGTTATATTTTATTTCTTTCATAGCATATTTTCGAATTCAATCTCTGCATATCTGGCATCTCATATTTTCATGCATATCTTTGCATATCCCCATGTTTTGCATACCTATATCTGCATATCACGTGATTGTCTTGCATTTTCAAATACCATCCCCTGCACTTCATATTTTCGAGTATCACTTGCATGTTGGCTTCCACGTTTAAAAAATAGCATTTTTACATGTCTGCATGACATAGTAATTTCGCATGTCATATGTTGTAAGCCTACGTCATTTTTTTTATTTGCTATTTTATTCTCACATGTCATTAGGATCATGTTTAGGATCATCCATGCAAAGTTAATCTTTTTGTGTGATTATTCTGCTTGAATAAAAATTGTATGCTACTTAGTCTAATCATAAATTTTCCATGTTACATATAGTCTTTGCATGCGCACGATATTTATTTGCATGATTGTTTGCAGGTTGCTTTGGATATCGCATTGAGTCGATATCATTTCTACATGCTTGATTTAATCATATAAATTCGGCATACAGGGTAATTAGACTTTAATTATGCATGGTTTGCACATCATCCTATCATTTAGGTAATTTCATATCATATTGCATCCATATCATTTATGCAATGCATTTAAAAAGCGAAAACCCCAAAAATGAAACACCTTACTTGAATTCCAATCAAACTCAATTAATTGTGAGTCGTCGATTTAGGACATTTCATGGAATTAAGGTACCGAAAGGGCATTAGTTTTAATTAACTAGTGTAATCAAGTTCCCGAATCCACAATCTCTGGTTCGTAGAAGTAAAACGGTTCCCCGCTGTTTTACGTAGGTTTCTAATCAACCTACCAAAAATGATTAGTGGCGACTCCAAATTCTAAATCATCATGATCAATTTAAGTTGCGATTTGGTAGTGTCACATCCTGCAGTACCCTTTCCCCATCCGGTTCCCATAACATCTAATGCACCAAAAGTGAGTGCAAAAAAGAGCACGCAGAAGCGGAACCAACAAGACATCGCCATACAAAAATGAAAGAGAGACTTGAGTCGAGAAATATCAGATAATATATACTTCCCAAGAGTTTGTACAAAAGCACAGGTGAGTTACTCTTGCTATTTGGGTCGGGGGGTACGGGACTAGATCAAAAGACAACTATCCAAAGTCCCCAAAAGAAAAGATCAACTGACCGACGAGGTCATCATCCAAAAAGGCACCATCCAACAGTGCAGGATAACTAAGTAGAACTACTAGAACCCTCGGTCTCCCTGGCATCCTCTGAAGGCTCATAATCCGAGAAGGTCTCGGACTGCACCTCGATGGTATCCTCCAGTGTGGTATCCTCCGCCTCGCTCTTAGACTCATTTCTGAATCATTCCTTTGACGAATGAAATTTCAGGCTATCCCGAACTGACAGACGGTTTTTGCAGACTTACGCGTATCGACCCTGTGATGCACATTACACTCAGGACTCGACAGTCTAAGGCGACTTTGGTTGTCATGTAATTGTGAGGGCCTATTGCTAGTTTCGACGGTTTCGATCGTCATCGCTCGATTAAGTAATATTTTACAAATTATACACTGACTAACGGTATCACCCGTGTCCCAATCGTATAACGCTCTCAATGTCTTTCTTAACCGTTCTCAGATCGATCCTTAATGGTTTTAAACATTCCCTCGACAATCCTTATGGTCAGAGTGCCATTTTCCGTTTGAGTTCCTTAGGTCCACGTATCTTGTCCTACGTTAGCCTTTCCCTAATGGTCGGTTAACTCGAGATTGATCAGATCCGAGCGAGATAAGACTGAATTACATCGCTAGATATATTCTCAGTAAAAGTCTCGAAATAACAGGAAAAATCAGAATGTCACAACTCTCCCCCCTTACAAAAATTTCGCCCTCGAAATTTACAATAAACCCATCTACTCAAACAAATGGGGGTACTAACGCCTCATCGCTTCCTCGCTTTCCCATGTAGCGCCTTCGGTTTCATGGTGCTCCCAAATAACCTTAACCAATGGAATCGTCTTGTTCCTCAGAACTTGTTCTTTTCGATCTTCAATTCTTACTGGCTTCTCCACATAGGACACTCGGTCGTCTACATCGATGGTCTCATAATCCAATATATGTGTCGGGTCCGGCTCGTATTTCCGTAGCATTGACACATGGAAGACATTATGTACTTGAGACAAACTAGGCAGCAAGGCGAGCCTGTAGGCCAGGGTTCCAATCCGCTCCAAAATCTCAAACGGGCCTACATATCTTGGACTTAGTTTCCATTTCTTTCCAAATCGAGACAAACCTCGCATCGGCGATACCTTGAGAAACACATGGTCTCCTACTTGAAACTCCAGAGGCTTGCGTCGTTTGTCCGCATAACTCTTTTGACGACTCTGAGCTGTCTTCAGTCTATCTCGAATTATCTTAACAGCCTCTACTGATTTCTCTACCAACTCCGGGCCTGTAATACTCCTTTCTCCAACTTCGTCCCAGCATACTGGCGTCCTGCAGGCTCTTCCATAGAGCGCCTCAAAAGGTGCCATTCGAATGCTCTGCAGGTAACTGTTATTATATGCAAACTCTACCAAATGTAGCTGATTCTCCCATCCGCCTTTGAAATCTATAACACAGGCTCGTAACATATCTTCGAGCGTTTGAATCGTTCTTTCCGACTTTTCGTCCGTCTGCGGATGATAGGCCGTACTATACTGCAGTCGGGTTCCCATGGCTTCTTGAATACTCTTCCAAAAATTAGCCGTAAACTTGGGATCTCTATCCGATGTAATCGTTACGGGCACTCCATGTAACCTTACTATCTGTCGCATATACAGTTCAGCATACCTGTCCATCGCGAAGTCCTTTTGCACAGGAATAAAATGTGCTGACTTAGTCAATCGATCCACTACTACCCAAATAGAATCGTGGCCTCTTTGGCTTCTTGGTAATCCCATCACAAAATCCATGGTCACGTGCTCCCATTTCCATTCAGGAATCTCCAACGGCTGTAGCAACCCACCAGGCTTACAGTGCTGCGCCTTTACTTGTTGACATGCCAAGCATTTTGCTATATGTTTCGCCACATCCACTTTCATTCCATTCCACCAATAAAGCTGGCGCAAGTTCTGGTACATCTTTGTGCTACCAGGGTGGATACTATAGTTGCTTCTATGAGCCTCTGATAAAATCCTTTCTCTGAGCTCTTCGTCCTTCGGTACACATAAACGTCCTCGAAATTTCAAAATTCCATCTGCTGATACTTGGAACTCCGGTTTCCTCTTCATCACGTCCATACCCAGAATCTTCTGAATTTCCGGGTCCGTAGGCTGTAGGGCTTTTATCCTTTTCTGGATCTCTGGTTCTATCCTCAAAGCCGCTACCAAGCTCGTCAATTGGCTCACTTCCAACTTAAACTCTGAATCCCTCAATCCTTCAAGAACAGACCATCCCCTAACCATCAAGTACGCGATACTAGACTTCCGGCTGAGTGCATCGACAACTCTATTCGCCTTCCCATGATGGTACAAAATGTCGCAATCGTAATCCTTGAGCAATTCCATCCACCGACGTTGCCTCATATTTAATTCCTTCTGAGAAAACAAATATTTCAAACTCTGATGATCTGTATAAATTTGAAACCTTTCGCCGCATAAGTAATGCCTCCAGATTTTCAGAGCAAAAACAATCGCGGCTAATTCCAAGTCATGTGTCGGATAGTTTAACTCATAGGGTCTCAATTGCCTTGAAGCATACGCCACTACCCTTCCGTGTTGCATCAGTACACACCACAATCCTTTTAATGACGCATCGCTATAGATTTCAAAACCTCCAGGTCCAAAAGGTATCGTGAGAACTGGTGCGGTTGTCAAGCGATGCTTAAGCTCACGGAAACTCCTTTCACGCTTGTCCGTCCATTCAAACTTCGTTGACTTCTTAGTTAGCTGCGTCAATGGCATAGCTATAGACGAAAACTTTTCCACGAAACGCCTATAATAACCAGCCAATCCTAGAAAACTTTGAACTTCCGTAACTGTCGTTGGTCTAGGCCAAGTTATCACTGCTTCAATCTTCGAGGGGTCTACGGATATTCCATCACCAGATATTACATGACCAAGAAACGCCACATTTTTCAACTAAAACTCGCACTTACTAAACTTAGCGTACAGTGAGTGTTCCCGCAGGGTCTGCAAAACCATTTTCAAATGTTCTTCATGTTCCTCGTTATTCTTCGAATAAATTAAAATATCATCAATAAACACTATGACAAAATGATCCAGATAGTCCTTAAACACTCGATGCATCAAGTCCATAAATGCAGCCGGAGCATTAGTCAACCCAAACGGCATTACGGTAAACTCATAATGTCCGTATCTCGTTTTAAAAGCCGTCTTCGGAATATCCTCTTTCTTAATCCTCAATTGGTGATACCCTGTCCTTAAATCTATCTTAGAGAAAACTGAAGCCCCTTACAATTGATCAAATAAATCGTCAATCCTTGACAACATATACTTATTCTTAACAGTTACCTGATTCAATTGTCGATAGTCAATACACAATCGAAGGGATCCATCCTTTTTCCTCACAAAAAGCATTGGTGCTCCCCAGGGCGATGCACTTGGTCTGATGAACCCTTTGTCCAGCAACTCCTGCATTTGCACCTTTAGTTCCTTCAACTTCGACAGCGCCATTCTATAAGGTGCCTTCGAGATTGGCTCCGTTCCAGGGGCTAACTCAATAATAAATTCGATTTCCCGTTCGGGTGGTAGTCCGGGCAATTCTTGGGGAAAAACATCTGAGAATTCCCGTACTACTGTTATATCTTCTAACTTCGGTTCTCCAACAGTAGTATTTACTACCACAGCCAAATAGACTTGGCATCCATCATCTATCAACTTTGTCGCTTCCAGCGACGAAACCAATGGGACGGAAATTCCTCCACAATTTCCTCTGAATTCGAAGCTAGGGCGGCCATCTGGATAAAAACGGATCACCCTACTCCCACACTCCACCATTGCCCCAAGCTTGCTCAACCAATCCATTCCTATGATCACATCGAAGTCGTACATAAGTAACACAGCCAAGTCTATATTTTCCTCGCTATCACCAATGACTATCTTACAATTCTCACAGCCTAACGAGACCAACACATTGTCCTTCAACGGAGTAGCAACATGCAGTAACACACTCAACAGTTTCAGCTTCAAATTAACCAATTCAGCAAATTGAGCAGACACGAAGGAATGTGAAGCACCAGGATCAAACAATGCATAAGCAGCTTGGTCGCACAAATAAACCGTACCTGTGACCACACCAGGCGTTTCCTCCGCGTCCCTACGTGCCACAGCATAAACCCTTCCTTGAGCTGGGGGTTGGTTCTGCTCAAACTGAGGCGCCGCATTTGGTGGTCCTACTTATGGTCGTGGCCCTTGAGGTCTAGCCATTGGAGTTTGGTTCGGGTAAAATCGCATTTGATGGCCCATCTGACCGCACTTGAAACACGCACCCATCTTAGTCGGACAAGGTCCATTTCCATGCCTTCTCCCACAGAGACGACAACTTGGGCTGAACTGATATGGCGGCTTACTAATATTCTTCCTTGGGGGTGGGATGAAGCGTCTGTTATTCATCATAGGTCTCTTTCCAAACTGACGGTTATCTCGGGACGAAGGAAATCGCGATCCAGACGCAGCTGTTCTTTCCCTCATGTCTCGTTCTATCATCTGTCCCTGCTCATAGATCTCCTTATAAGTTCTCAGGTTCACTGTCACAATTTGACTACGGAGTTCGAGCCGCAACCCGTCTCGAAATCTCCAGGCTTTCTCCAGTAGGTCCTCGACATAACGTGGTGCGTACCTTGACAGCTTAGCGAACTCAGCTTCATACTGATCCACTGTCCTGTTACCTCGCCTCAGATTCTGAAACTGTACTAGCTTACTTTCTCGCGCAGTTTCTGAAAAGTACTTGTCGTAGAAAGCCGCGGTGAAAACATTCCAATTCAAGGCAGTGCCTTTAAGGAAAACTCCATCTTTCGTCGCTTTCCACCAATCATTTGCGGTACCTTCTAGCTGGTAGACCGCCAGGAGTACTTTCTCCTCATCATTACATCTCAGCACTCCAAAGATCTTTTCAAGCTTTTCTATCCACAAGGGCGCCAACTTTGGATCACCAATTCCATTAAACTAAAGTAGCCTTAACTTCACAAACTGTTCCACCAATTGGCTTATGTCCATATGCATAATATTAATACCCGACGTATTTCCTACCTCCACTCCATGGCCACTGTTCTCATTAGTTCTGGCATTGCTTGTTCCCACACCTTGGCCAACATTTTCATTCACTCCGCTTCCTACATTAACACCAGTCGCAACATTAACAATGGCTAAAGCAGCCCTAATCGCTTGAGTAATGGCGGTATCCCTATCTTGGGCTTGTCTATCTATCGAATTCTCGATTCTTTCCAATGCCCTTAGTACGTCACCCATCCCAGGGTTCTCTACGACAGGTGGTCTTGAACTGGAAGCCCCACCTCTAGGTCTCCCACGTCTACCCGGTCGGTCGCTCATCTCTACACTTCCTGTACCACTTAATTTCACAATGGAAATAGAAGCTTAGCTCAACCACACAAATTCAGTGGTCCTACGCTACACCGCAAGCAGCACTTACACTATGAAATCATTCGCTCGGTCACCAACATAGTCACAAATAAAATAAAATAGACAAGAACAACATCATTCCTCATATTCTAGCAAGACACCCATTCTTCACCAGTCAGCATAAAGACTCATTGCATTAATAACCACGTAGCTCAACCATTAGCAACTCATCAATCATACCACTTTCATGATGCCAAACACATGCGCCACGTCACACATCATGCATTCTTAACTAGATTATAATGATTTCTCTTACGGTCTCGCTACCCAGCCATCCCAAGTCTCATTCCTCCTTATCACTCCAGTCCTCAATCAACTTGGATTGAGTTAACCTCGCTCTGATACCACTTAAACGGGGATGTCACATCCTACAGTACCCTTTCCCCATCTGGTTCCCATAACATCTAGTGCACCAAAAGTGAGTGCAAAAAAGAGCACGCAGAAGCGGAACCAACAAGACATCGCCATACAAAAATGAAAAAGAGACTTGAGTCGAGAAACATAAGATAATATATACTTCCCAAGAGTTTGTACAAAAGCACAGGTGAGTTACTCTTGCTATTTGGGTCGGGGGGTACGGGACTAGATCAAAAGACAACTATCCAAAGTCCCCAAAAGAAAAGATCAACTAACCGACGAGGTCATCATCCAAAAAGGCACCATCAAACAGTGCAGGATAACTAAGTAGAACTACTAGAACCCTCGTTCTCCCTGGCATCCTCCGAAGGCTCATAATTCGAGAAGGTCTCGGACTGCACCTCGATGGTATCCTCCAGTGTGGTATCCTCCGCCTCGCTCTCAGAGTCCTCTATCACAATCACTTCTTCAGAGTCCTCCAAGGTAGGAGTCTTCTTAGTTATATTCCTCGAACCGGCGACTGATACTCTACCTCCATGGAATCCCTGGTAGGATGGCACCAACTTGAAACCACCCCATGAGGCACCTCCGATGCCTTCAGCGGACCAGTGGAGACTCCGTTTCTTCTCCGAAACCAAGCTTCAAACCTAAGAGGCTTCCACCCCAGTTCGCCCTCGTCGACCTAGACTATAGTGCACTTTCTAACATAGATAGTACCCCTACTATATGGAAATTCATCAAAATACGCGGTCATCTCCTTGGGGTCACCTATTCTGGTCGGCAACATGATCACGTCTAGGATCTGAAAAGTAAGGTTCCCCAACGGCATGAGACTTATATCTCAGTAAGAATAGTCCTAATCCTAGGTTAGGCCAACCGTACACTCAGGCAAAAATAATTATAAACTGAGGCACAAGAATATTGACAAGCAATGAGTCAGTCATTCATGATAACAACAAATCTTTCCAGTCAAGCAAGCATTATATAAAAGATCAAGTGACAACTTTTCTTCTCTACCAATCTCCACCACATCCATGCCCGCGTATCAAACGCCTCAGGCCATTTCTTTGATAAACCCGCGTAAACGCATCAGGTTACCACTCCTTGCAACCCCGCGTGTCAACGCCTCAGGGTGCCACACGTTTCTCAATCGTGCCTAGGTTCGTCCCCAAGCAAGACTCCATGATCGAATATAAGCACATACTTAAAGCCAATGATCCAGGGTATGCGATACTGTCAATTCTTGACACACAAGGACAGCAACCGGTCCACGACACAATCATATAATCGCCTTCAACTCAACGACTCCTCACAAGGACATACATAACACAACCACACACGGGTCACCATAAATCGTCACGACACCCACGAAATCACCCAATTGAGTCCAATTCTCCTAACTAAGGTTTAGGAATTCCTTACCTCAAGCTTGTTCCAACAAAAACCACTCTTCCAAGTCCTCAAGGGTTCGGTTTCAATACTCCTCAAAACAGGGCAACCGTACCTAGGACAGAATTTCATCCCATTCATCAATAATCCATCGTCCAAACGTCGAACCATCAAGCATACACCCTCACAACATATTAATCTACATCCCTACATGATTTAAGGATCCATTTGAAACTCTAAATCACCTCTAACAGCCCCCCCCCCCCCAAGAATCGGTTTGCATAGAACCGAAACAGGGAAATTTCGGTTCTATGCACACCCTACCTAAACAGCCCATAAATCCTTCAAATTCACTAATCCATGGCAAAACTAATTAGCTAACATCCACTTTAACATGTTAGGAGGCCTCACCGCAAGTTTTAACGCAAGACGACACCTCGAACCCCTTGAAAGTTGTCGATCCCTCTTGACCTGCAACTGGGCAGATTCTGCCCTTCCAAAGATCATAACAGTTCATGGTCAAAACATGGCTCAAATTGGCTATTTTTTTTACAGCATCTACCTCTACAAGTCTACTGAGTCTCAAAAAAATTTCGTCCAAAAATTCATCCTTTTAGCCACTGAAAAAAATTCGAACAGAATCTTACTCTCAGTTGAATCAGACTTCGCCGACCGGTGGGAGATTGGTTGGCCGGAGCTGCTCGGTGGTCCAAATGCCGAGCTACCACTTTGACAAGTTCGGCAAGATGTCGAGGAAGGTTGTGGTGGCAGGAGCGACGGCTGGAAGTTGCCGGCGGTGGTGGTGGAGCAGAACGAACTCGGCGAGCAGAATCAGTCGGGTCTGGGGAGCTCGCGACAGAAAGAGGAAAAAGAAAAAAAAAGAAGAGGAAGAAGATGTCACGTAGAAGAGGTTCGGCGGAAGGCAAGGGAGGAAGTGAGGGTCTTGTTTTATCCACATGGTCAACAAGGTTGAATGGTAGGTTAAAAGGCAACAATTAATGCTAAGGGCTTAATCCTTTGACACTTGTCCACTTGCACATCAAGACTCATCCAATGGTTGCCATTTCTTCCTATTTTCGGCAGCAAGGGGGCTTTGCAATGGACCAAAATGCCCTTGTCCATTAATAGAAATAAGGCCAAAGTTTGAGGGCAAAACGGTAACTTCATCCCCCGTCGTCCGAAGCGTCGTTTTCACTTAGAATTTTCCTTCGACGAGGCGGCGTCCAAAAATTTAAAATGTTGAAATTCTAAATTTTCCCATTTCTAATTTTCAAAACTCATTTCTGGATCATTCCTCTAACGAATGAAATTTCAGGCTATCCCGAACTGACGGGCGGCTTTTGCAGACTTACGCGTATCGACCTTGTGATTCACATCACACTCAGGACTCGACAGTCTAAGGCGACTTTGGTTGTCATGTAATTGTGAGGGCCTATTACTAGTTCTGACGGTCTCGATCGTCATCGCTCGATTAACTAATATTTTGCAAATTATACACTGGCTAACGGTATCACCCGTGTCCCAATCGTATAACGCTCGTAATGTCTTTCTTAACCGTTCTCAGATCGATCCTTAATGGTTCTAAACATTCCCTCGACATTCCTTATGGTCAAAGTGCCATTTTCCGTTTGAGTTCCTTAGGTCCACGTACCTTGTCCTACGTTAGCCTTTCCCTAATGGTCGGTTAACTCGAGATTGATCAGATCCGAGCGAGATAAGACTGAATTACATCGCTAGATATATTCTCAGTAAAAGTCTCGAAATAACAGGGAAAATCAGAATGTCACAGGTAGGGCTTGGGAGAGTCCGTATTAGGTTAGTCCTTAAATTAACCTAATAATCCATTAGCCTAGAATTAGCTGAATTCTAGGTCGCGACATTGGTAGTGATGACAAAATGATCAAATCTACCAAGAATATGTTGAATTCAATATTTGACATGAACGATATGGGACTTGCTGATGTGATTTTAGGGATTAAAATCACAAGAACGTCAGAAGTTTTAATTTTAAACCAGTCACACTATGTGGACAAGATTCTTGAAAAATTCAACATGAATGATTCTGGTATTGCTAGAACAGCAGTAGACAATAGCCTTCATCTATTCAAGAATAGAGGAGAAGGTATTTCTCAAGTAGAGTACTCTAGAATTATTGGAAGTCTAATGTACTTGATGAGTTGTACTATACCAAATATTGCCTATACGGTTTGTAGATTGAGTAGATATATGAGCAATCCGAGTGCTGACCATTGGAAATCAATAGTGAGAGTACTTAGGTACCTACAGTATACTCGGAATCATGGCCTGAACTTACCAGGTATCCATCTGTTTTAGAAGGATATAGTGATGCAAATTGGATATCTGATATAAAAGACTCAAAATCTACTAATGGATATGTATTCACACTGGCAAGTGCAGCTATATCTTGAAAATCCTGTAAACAAATTATTATAGCCAGATCCACAATGGAATCTGAGTTTATAGTTGTGGATAAATGTGGTGAAGAGGCTTAATAGCTATGCCATTTCTTAGAGGATATTTCAAAATGGAAAAAACCTGTGCCACCAATCTGTATACATTGCGATTGTAAATCCGCAATTGGAAGAGCATAGAGTAACATGTATAATGGTAAGTCTAGACATATACGTCGTAGACATAATACCATTAGACAACTACTCTCAACTGGAATTATCTCTATTGACTACATAAAATCAAAGGATAATATTATGAATCCGCTAACCAAAGCGTTAAATAGAAAGTTAGTTGAAAAGTCGACAATAGGAATAGGACCGAAGCCCATTACATGAAAGTTGATATAAAAGAAAACCCAACCTAGTTGACTAGAGATCCTAAGATCTAGGTTCAAAGGGACAACCTAATTATATGAACTAAATGATATCATTGTGGGGGTTTATCCCTCAAACCATTCCTATAAAATATCGGTGATTTGATATTCTCCACTTAAACCAATTATTGTGGGGGTTTATCAGGAAAAAGATAACAATTTATGCTTTAATGATTCTTAAGTGGAGTAAACCAATTACTCAAGATTAAGTAATTACCTATGTGCGAGAGAAGTGGGGCCGCTTCAAATGAGAATTATTGAGGGTTAAATTCTTTGGAAACTCTCGCCGGAACCAAGTCGATGTTCATGGCTAAAACAGACATACTCATGAGAACTGAACAAACGTTTAGATGATTTCTGTGTGAAATGTATGGGTCATTTACTAAGAAAGCAGGACAGTTCAAGGACATTATATCTACTGGACAGCTGGTAAATTAAATATACTTTCACAAGGGAAGGTTTAAAGGGTGACACCTACCTATCCTATACAGGTTTTATTTGTTGAACACTATCACAGAGTCAAAACCAAAATAATTTTCATTCATGTGGGGAATTGTTGAAAAATATGAGATATTTTGATGGGTGAGTGAATGAGAAATTGTTTCTCAAATAACACCATTGAGTTGGAAGTGGGAAGTGAAAGTATGCTAGTCCCACATTGGAAAGGAGGATGGCCTTGAAGTGCTTTATATATTGTGATACTCTTTTTGAGTGGTAATTATCATAACACAAGTACTATGTATCGCGCGCACGTGCAGGGGGTGCAAATCCCATACCCCGACGGAGGGCCGACGAGTTGAAACTTGGGGGCGAGCGCACAACCTGCGTACACGAATGCAGGATCGAAAAGTGGGCCTGGCGATAAGCCTATTTTTGCCTTCTGTTTTAATTTTTTCCAACTCAAGCCGTTACAATATAACAGTTCTTGAATTAATTACCGGTATGTTAATGGAATTAACTAAGTAACGGCTATTATAATTCGGTGGTTACAGAATTAAATACAAAACGGTTCTAAACGATAGATTTATTCAGCCGTTATTCTTTATTTCCAAAATACCCCTACTTACCATATAAATAGGTGACTTCCCTTTCTTGTTTCAAGAAAAAAAAAATAAGACAACGAAAATCTCTTCTCCCTCTCTTTCAATTCTCTGCATTTACATTGTTTTCGATAGTATTCACGTTTTGCTCAAGTTCGCCGAAAGCTTTGGAGTGTTGTGATTGCCTATGTCGCTGCTCACCGTTGTATCCTGGGAGACAAACATTCGTAAAACCTCAAAGCATGTACGGGAGGGAACGAATCTGTTTTAAGGAAACTGTATCGAATACATGCATCGGTATTTGTTTCAATTCCATTTCTTTCAATGCTGTTGTGGTTCTGTTCAGAGTTTATGTTTTTGTCAATTCAGATTTTGTGCTTTTGACGGGTTCAATTTTGTGCTTCTGAATGGCTCGGACTTTGTGCTTCTGAAGGCTCAGATTTAATGCTTCTGAAGGCTCAGATTTTGTGCTTCTGCCACTTAATTGGTTGTATTTTTGCCAAATTGACTTTTGTGCATTTATCAATTGAATATGTATACAAATTTGATGTTTGTGGCAATTTACCCACATTTACTATTGTCATTCGAATTTTAAATATCCTCCATTTTTATAAAACATAATTGTTATTTTAACCCCGTTTGCCCAACAATTACATCTCCTATCTGTGTATTCTCTACTTTCAGATCAAGAACTTCGTTCAAAAATTAAATAGACGCGCACGGAACCACCCTATCCCGATAGGACGAGTACAAGATCGATAGTACTTTCTAAACCCATCAAGGCATGAGGTGCTGGAAATTTTCTATATCTGGCATATACGTAGGACATATTCGAGGATCCCGAAGACAACCATTACAGGGTAACATGACAATGAGTTTCTCCAACAAGATGGCTGCATTGGTCCACTCTGCTCATAGTGCAGCCGCGACGGTTGAAACTCGAAATTGCCACTGGCCGTGTAAACATACACTTTAAAACGATAACAAGTCAAAGTTATATTTCGAGGGGTACTCCAGGAGTAGGTTGCAGCACTTGAGCATCTGGTATTTCCTTAGACAAGAGCTCCTGCAGAACGATTATCATTTAGCTGACAATGTCGAATCTCATTGCAAAGAAACAAACGTTCACAATTTGTTATGATATGGTCTGCCTAAACAGGAGGAGAAAATGAAAACAACTGCAAAGTTTTTTGCTCAAATAACAGCACTTAAGAGGCATGGAGAGTGTAGAGTGGGCTTCTCATTCAAGACAATTCCAACACATGGAACAATATTGGTCAGACAATTGGTAATCCTGCAACTCAGCATGAGGTTTACTTGACTACAGCGTCAGTTGACGATGAGATCCGAGCACCCTGATGTAGAGGCTCAGAAATGATCTAGAAGATTAAGGAAGGTCTGATTCATTTTCTTTTCTTGACTTTGTTTTTGGAGAAGATTAAGGAAGGTCTGGTTCCCTCATGAATTAGAAATTTGGCAACACGATACCAGTAGTAAAATAAAAGGTTTCATAACCGGGTAATATGAAAGCCAACCCCCCTAATACTTTTACTAGAATTTGCACCATTTCTGCAGTAAGTGATTGATCACAAACCTTAAACGAATCTATCGTTCCTTCGGCCCGGATTATACTAGCAAGAAATCCTTCGCTGTTGAGGTCTCCATTCTTCATCGGGACAACATACCTACATGTAAAGAAAGAAAGCCGATTTCATACATGCTGAAAGTATGCTTTCCAAAGATTCTCAAAGACTCAAGGAAAATATGCCATACTTGGCCTGCAGCAGCCTAGCAAGTTGTACAGCATCCTCTTGCCCTGAGACCAAGGTAAAATTTGGAAGAAGCTGCTTAATAACCGGTGTAATAATAATATCAGCCCGTTCTTTCTCCAGCAAACTCTTGTTATAAACACAGTGGGGTTCATAGTACAGACTCAATTGTCCTGGTAGAGATACGAGATACCTGAAGTATGAAGCCAATGAGAGAGAGCGAGAGAGAGAGAGAGAGAGAGCTTAATCACAAACACGACAGACAAATGCATTTTCATTGACTAACAGTAAATTAGATGACTTTTAGGAGGGAAACTGTCCAGAGTCGTAATTTACAGCAGATATAGAGATTGAAACTTATACCCATTCTCAGGCCTTTGCCAAGGAGGACCTAAAACTGGTCCTGAAGTGGCCTGAACTCTGACTTTTGGACCCGCTCTTGCTTCCACTTCACAGCTTTGGCCAGGTTCTAAATAGGTGACCTGAAATATTCTGAAACTAAGTTGGGGACCAAAAGAGGCAAAACCACATAGCAGAGGCATTGTGGATTGTCTAAGGTGTCTGCTTAGCAGGTTCCGGGATTTAGTTCTGAAAAATCAAAGAAAAGAACATCACTCTAGAGATAGTTGATTCAATAGCTCTCTACACACAAAACCAAATGATGAGCTAAATCAAGTGAAGCTAGAAGCAAAACATGTGATACACTCCCAGGAATCAAGTTCATTTATACCTGATATCTTGAGCTTTTCAACGAGCTACCAGACTAATTTCTCGTATTGAGATGCGATGTGGATTATCAAGTGCACACTTTCAGCTTCCACAGACAAGAAAATGGCACGCCATACACCGAGAGGTGTGCTGTGCACTCTAACAGTCTTAAGTGCAGCTATTCGAGGCCAACATATTAATAGTCTAAGCAAAGAGTGCTCCCCAATTACATAGTAGATGGCATCAATGAAAAGAAACGTTGCATAGGAACTAAACAGAAGATCTGCTTGAGGTTGCCAAAGTACTCTAAGAAACAAGCCCATGAAATACAAAGTACACTCACATTTGTGAAAAGAGGATCCAGTAAAGACTTGGCATTGGGAGTAGCAACTACTCTCAGATCTGGTTTCATTTCCGAAAGTGGCCTCAGGGTCTTCAAGTGGCAGTGATCATCCAGGCTTTGGGTAATTAACACGTAATCAATATCAGGAAGATCGCTGAGCTGAACCCAAACGCAACATAGCCAAACAAAATCCTCAAAATCAACCAAAAATCGCATCAAGCAAAGCAATGAAGTGAATTGACGCAAAAGCAAAGAGACCTGGAAGTTCCTCAAGAATTTCTTGGCAGCATCGTAGAGCCAGGGGATGCCAAAGTCCAAGTTACCCACCAAGATTGGATCGACCAAAAGCCTCAATCCACCCACATCCCAAAGCCAACTGTTCCCCTATATATACATCAAGAAGTCACACACACTCACCAACATGTCCAAAGCAAGCAACTTCCGGCGAAACACAGATCAAGAAACAAAGTTTCGCAAGACCCACCTCTAAGTAAGTGAGTTTATAGAAACCAGAGGTGGAAGAGCTCGTTTCAATCGGGCTTCCTTCCGAAACAACAGCAGGAACAAGACCATCCAACCTATGGACGAAAACGCTTCCATCATTTCGTCTCATTACAGAGGCATAAGGAAACGAGAAGAAAGAAGAAAAAGACCTGCGAGCGGAGAGCTTGAGTGCCTCCGAGTTGAAGTAGCTCGAGCCCTTATGGATCGAAATTGACTGGGTAGGCTGTATTGGGTATAAAGATGGCGATTTGGCAGAAAGTTTGCAAGAAAAGTGCAGGGAAGTGCAGTGGACAGCCATCGTTCCCTTCTCTAGTGCTTCACCTCAAAGTTCCCATCTAAAAGCTCCGCGCGCCAAACTACTGTCATGGAATTTGTCAACCACACAAAAAGAATGGAGTCATCGCCAAGTCAAATGGCTTAGACTTGGCCACTTGGCCAAACGTAGTAGTGTAATATGAGAAAATACTGTTGTCTAGTGGATAAATAGTTTTAGTGCGCTACATTCATTCTTTTGGTTTAGCTGGTCTTGTTATCTTAGGGGGCAAGTAAAAAAAAAACAAAATAAATCATTTATATTAATACTAATTCAGTCTTAAATCTTTCAATTAAATCAATTTAGACTTAAACCTTTTAATAATTTTTTAATATAATCCATTCGGTCAATTTTGGCTAGAAATTACCGAAGAAGACGCCTACTGCACGACTGACGTTGACATGAACAAATATTATAATTTTTTGAAGTTTTATATTTTTTCTTTACTTTTTTTCCCTTACAACTCTGGCCGGTGTTGTCGCTAGCTAACCAACGTCGACCACAAGCGAGGGCGGCGTCCCCTCACCCAAATCCCCGCGAGCTGACCACAAGCGAGGAAGACCGATATCCATGTCAGCGATTTCTAATCAAAATATTGACTAAATAAACTATATTGACAAATCATCGGAAAGTTCAGAACTAAAATGATCCAATTGAAAGGTTTAGAACTAAATTAATTTCAATATAATAAATTTAGGATTTTCGGGTACTTCTCCCATTATCTTCACAAGTTATAAGTTCATTTCGTCCATTTGATGATTGAGATGATGCAATTGAAAGATTTAGAACTATATTTAACCAAGGCTGAACAATCAATAGCCCTATTAGTTGATGCAATTCGAATTCCTACACGTAGGGAATGCACGGCACAGACTATATATGCTCCCCAGTGCATCTGCCCTTTGAAAAAGAACCGAGAGATCATGGAGGATAACACCCAAAATTTGCAATTCGCATCGTTCATTCTGCACATTAAAACCATCTCTTTCTCCCTAAATGGACGTGTGAATATACAAGAATCCTTCCCGGTCGTCTCTGTACTCTACAACTTGAAAACGAGTGGTGTCTTGCATCGGTTGGGATGGTAAGGTACGATCTTCACAATTCGGCTACCCTGAGGCAACGGCAACTCATCACCCGAAGCGATCTTCTGATGCCAGACAAACTCGTTCTCGTTCTCTAACTTCCTCAGAGTTTCAGCAGCCTCATGGATTTCTTTCTTGACAGTGACCTTCCATGACTCTTCCCCAGGAATTCTCTTTTTCGCATTGATCAATGCTTCAGAGAGAACTCCGATGGCAACCCCGACTTGGCCAGTTGTCCTCAGCTCTTCTGCGAGGTACTTTTGGCTTCTTAGCTCATGCAAGGCTTTGCAAGATGAGATATATTCCTGAGCAGACCATTAAAAGCATCTTAAAGAATGCACACCATACTTCTACTAATGGAGTAGTGTTTGTGCATGTTCAATAAAGTTGCACTTGCCAAAATCAAGTTTAGGGCGAAAACTTAGAGTGTTCTGCAATGACACGTCTAACTCGTTTCGACTTCCATTGAACTATGACCTCCAGGTTAAGTTAGCAATCGAGGAAACTGGCCAAGAGCCAAATTTTCCAATGAAACAAAAGATTGCTATATGCTCCAGTTGACAACGTTTTATTTCTTTCCATATGACTCCCATGATCACTAGTACATGGACATCATACAATATAATTTCCAATAACTTCTTCGAGACAAGAAAATTTGTAAATACAACTAATTACAGGTTCCCAAGTATGAAGCAGGACACATAAAATCAAGTACACAATTGTTGATATCATCTTCAAGCTGAAAAACTAGGTACACTGCCATCAGAATCTAAATCGGCCAATTAAATTGGTCCTCAGTCAAAAAGTATAAATGCCTTACACAAACTTACGATACCAAATCCTAGAAATGTATTGACCTCACATATATCAGCTTACAGAAAATAATGTCTACATGGATCAAGCCATTTCAGCTCTTTGAACTTTGTGAACGATGCAAGCTATTCAAACTAAGTACCCGGAAACATAAGAACTTAGCAGGCCACAGCACTTGAATTCACTACACCAACTTATTTCATATTAATCACGTGATAAGAGTGCATAAAATAAATTAACCGTCAATGATTATTTATTCATCATTATGTCTGCTGATGCTAGTAGTAACTTTATGAGCAAGTGTTGTAAAAGGATAAACACGGTAATATTTCTAAAGTTGAAGCCTAACATTACCAACTTCTGAAACAAAGTGCCTTTACCATGTGATCATACCATCATTCATGAGTACCATCATGATATATGAGTCTTACAACTCAATCCCGTCCACAATTTGAATTTAAATCAAACAAAAGAAAAAAAAAAAAAGCAAGTTGTATACCATGTACATACCAAAAGACGAGCCGAAATATCTTTGAGTTCACTAGTTCTTGGATTTAGCAAACACGTGGCTTCATCAAGAAACTCTGAAACGCCATAATGCAACTTACCCAAAAGACCCGCAGTAGTTCTTTTCTCTTCAGCCTTCATTATAGTTACAATCTGTATAAAGATGACCAACCAAACATCAGACCAACAGATAAAGTTTGTATAGAAAAGTTCAAAACAAACAATTCAACCTGTCTTAATGGACAATATCACACTTTTATACCATAAAGTAGATAAGAGTTCAAGCTTTCAGACTAATCGACAAAGAAGTTGCAGTAACATGGACAAAACACTAACCTGGGCTTCAGCCAAACAAATCAGGCTCATAACAGTGGTAAAAGATGATGCAGCTTCGGGTGGCCTCTGAAAAGAGTTAGCAGATTGTAATGAAGACAGAACACCATGAGAGAGATGATGGTAAACTCCAGCAGCTTCTCTGAAGAGGGTAGCAGATTGCACCAGATCTATATAAAAAATCAAAGTTAAAGTACAGTTAAGCAAGATGAAGCCATTAAACGTAACTAAAAAAATCAATGCTCACCTTCAGGCATCACTTCTAATGCCCTCTCACGAAGAATTGCACCATAAAGGAAGAGGTTCATCCCGAGCTCAAACCGAATGTTATTCACTTGGAAGTACTTTGGACCCATGAGATTCAGAAAAGGCAATGTGCCAAAAAGAGCACTCGCCCACTGAATTCTAAGGTTTGAAATCCAACGAACCATCTGGATGTTGCTGCTAGCCATGTCGACATGGAAAACCAAGTTCTCCAGCAAGGGTAGATACTGTTTCAACTTTTGGAGATCCTGAAGCAAGTTTGAAGAAGAATCAAGCAGAATGAGATAGCTGCTAAGTGCTTCCACAGATTGGTAGCACATGCAGGGCATATGCATGACTAAGAGCCCCCTCAGAAAGCCGTCATAAAACTCATCTCGCAATTACTGGAAATTTAAGCATATGGGACGAGCTCATTCAGAAAAAAAATATCCTCGTTGCGTTCGTTAAGAAGTTTGGATGTAAATCGCAACCATCGTCCTAGACAGAAAACCCCAATATCACATGTCCAGTATTGAAGCACAACATAATTATTCCTCAGTTTTCATAATCGATGACACTTTTCCCGTCCTTGCTCAAAATCTCTTGAAGGGTTGCGATCAAGAAAGGCATGTTGTAATAATAAGTTGATCAACAGATTTCACATACGAAAAGAAACAAGAATTTTCAGAAACAGTTGTGAAACCACTAAATTACTTGTTGATTCTGAGAGGTAAGCCCCCCGGACATCTCCCTCGCAATGGCCTCGGTAATCGAGCTTGTAGCATTTATAGTTTCCTCGATGGCTCGTCGTTTAGAGCTTAACTCTTTCAGTTGCTCCAGTGTGCCACAGTCAAGAGCCGCAAAAACCTCTTCAAACACAATCTGCAGACATTGACATCAGCATCACCCACTAAGTACTTGCATCTATGACTATCTAGGTGCAACAGGCATCGAGAGATGATGCAAGCAATCCGATCATTCGACACCAACAGAACATACAGCCCAGTATGAAGCCTCTGAAAGGTTGAGAACTTTAGCTCGACTCTAGGACACAATTTCACGATTCTTTCCGATGGCATAATCTCTCTACTACTGATCATCGATAACTCTTTTGCGGAAACAAACGATAGGTTTGAAACTCTGAATTGCGCAGAACTACCGGAGGACACCGAAAAGTGAAGATGGCCAATACTCCCCCTCTCCCCAACTTGAAACAGATATTAAACGGGACAGCAAGTCAAATTTGACGTAAAGAAAGAGAGCACCACAGCAACATTCGTACCACGAAGTCCACCTAATCAAGCAAAAATAAAACCTCAAAAAGAAAAATCCAAACTTGCACGTAGATTCATGGATAGAACAAACCACCTTCTTGGTTTTGAGCTTCGCCGGGTCCGGAAAATGCAGCATCATCTTTGCCCACACGCGCGCTCGACTCTGCTTCGATGACGATCGTGAAGCAGAATCAAGCTGCTGCCGGATTCGCTACCAATCTACACGCTGTTCAGAATCCCAGGACAAATAGAAAAGGATTCAGTCCGAATCCGACTCGAAAACGCGACGAAGTCCGGATTTGGGAAGACACCAAGTAATGATAGGTCTCTGACCTGATCGAAAATCAGCCGAGAACTCCGCGGATCAGGATCGTCTCTGCCCTTATCTCGAAAGAGCAGGCACCTGTCTTGCGATTTGGTTATTTATTTTTAAACGGGCGATTCAGATCGAGGTAACTTTTTAAGTTATTTATTTTTTAATTTTTTAATAATAATTTGGATTATCCATTCATAATACGAATGGTCCGAATTCAAAAAGTAGAACTTATCTTTCTAAGAAAATGACAAGCGATCCCTTCGCTCCGCGATGGACCCAGCGAGCGAATTGAACAGTAATTATTATCTTTTATGATCTTTTCCGATCGGCAGATGAAGACTTAGAGGTGTGTTTCCATAAAAAAAAAAAATAATAATAATAATAATAAACTGGAGGAACAGGAACGGGGGTCGTTATCAGCAGAGTTGCTCAAACTTGGTCTCGGATTCAAATTGCTTCTCTCCTAAGGAGACGAGGAAAAAATGAAGAGGGCACGGAAAGGAAGGAGAGCGTGGGCCCCGTGGGCTCCCGCGGTTTCTCGGCTCTTCCCATGATTGATTTGATTGTCCCACGCTGTTTTGGGCCCGGTCCGTCTTCTGGGCCGGCCTGTGTGCGTGATCGAGTCCTGTGTGGGAAATTCAAACCAAGATGGATAGTACTACCCTTTTTTTTTTTTGGCGAGTTCAAATTCGATATTATTGAAGAGGGTGAATCCAAAAATAGAAAAAGAGGCACATAATTTCACCCTTGTGAATAATTTTTTTTCCCCCAGTTTTTCAAACTACGTAAAACTTGCATAATTTTGGCACTAGACAATTGTGGTCGTGTCGACAATTCTCCCCCTTAGTGTTAGACTTACCAACTATAAATACGTCTTCTCGAACCACCAAAATTTCTACTTCTTCCATCATATGTCATGTCTGGTCAAGATGGTTCTTGAGGACGACAGAACTAAAAAGTGAGTCGCAGGTCTCGCGCTGACAATTTAAAAACTTAGGCCGAATGCTCTCCAGGTGTAGGTGTTGAAAAGCATTTTGCTCATCATGTCAAAAGTCAGCGAGGTCGTCGTTTTGATATTTCAAGGCAGTGTAGATTCCGTGCACTCTAATCGAAGTTCATTCGAGAGCGAAACGTTTTGGTGAGTGTGGCAAATTTCGCTTTCTGATACGGATCAAATGAGCACTAAGAATCAAAGTTCTATTTCATGTGAAGTGCACCAGAGCTGGACCCATCAACCACACCAGATGTCAAGAGGCTTTGGCCATTAATTTTGAGCGGACCAGCCTAGGGAAGATCAACAGTCTTAAAGCTCAGAACCAGCTGCGCACGGAAACCCGTCTGGAGAATTGGCCCTTCTTCCCGTTTCCCACGTCGAAGATCATGGACTCCAAGATGCGAGACTCGTCACGAGAGGCTCAGACTGATACTGACCCCTCTTTGCTTTCTTCGAAACTCCTGCCGCACTCCATTGAAGTTCACGCCTGGTTCGGTGGCGTCCTCCTCCATCTCATTCTACTGAAGTGAAGATGAGTCGTTGACCTTTGGCTTTACCCCTCTGCTCCCTTCTTGGAACACGGTGAATCATGATCGCTCAGATAATTTTCTCGGGAGTCGCAGTTTGCATACGTTCCCTCTCCAACTAGTAACTACCGTCAAAGCGGAGACTTTGGTCAATTCTTGCCTGGACCCATCTATTGTAAATTGTCCTTCGTTTGCCGGATTCAATTATAACCGATCCATAGATCCTAGCCCGGCTTTCCAGGAGCGGAATCTTCTAGTTCATTCCTATTTGAACTGACACCGGTGGATCGAAGCCATGAGAAGGTTGAAGAGAGCTCTAGCACACTTCGAAGGACACAAACACATGCCAAATACGATGACGACTTGTGACTAGGTGTGAAAGGCCAACCAAGATCGAATATAGCTAGTTTTTCCTGAAATCTTATTTTAGTGGAGCGTATAGTGGCGATGGTCCGATGTAGAGCACTCAATGGGCTAGGGTGGCCCCATTTCGCCTTACCAACCCCAGGGAAACTTCGAACACGGGGATAGATCGTTCGTACGGACATTAATAACGAAAATGGCTAACCTAATAGCTTGTTTTCCATTCCTGATAAAACCCGCATCTATCGGATAATTTCACCAAAAGAGGTGACTCCGTGGTTTCCAAATACTAAATCTTTCCTGAAATCACAACAGAGCTTAAAAGACGATGAAAGAATTCTTCGACGGACTGAATTCTTTTCAGAGAGGACTGCCAAGTAAATTGCAACCATCTGGGTTATAATAAGAAGCATTCCAGTGAATGAAATGATGACGATGGTTGTAACCCAAAAAAAAAAAAAAATGGAGCTTTTGGAGCATTTTTAAGATGAAGAGCGGTTATTGGGGGGAAATAAGCAGTCCATCTTTCGGCCTCTGGGGACACTGGAAGGGGTGAAGAATAAGACCTCCACCAACTCCCCCCACGGAACCAGTTGAAGAAGAGCCACCACCGCTTTAATCATTGTCCTCCTTATGCTTATGCAACTTTAGCTCCAAGTGTAATCATTGGAGGATAGATCCCAATCCCCCACCACCCCAATATTTGATCTTCAGGATTTGAGGAGAATGTTTGCTTTGTTCCCACATTCATGAACCAATTATTTTGGGTGCTGATAACTCACATTATCTCTAAGGATACGAATAATAACCATTTCATTTTTCTATTTTTTTTTTCTATTTTCGAAAACGGGTTTTCAACAAAAATTCGTTTCCAGTCGACCGTCGGTAGCCTCTTTTGCATCCCTGCCATGGTCTCCATCTGTCGGTCGCTAGCCGAGACCCAACGAGTCGGCAAGCATAGAAATTTTACATTGTGATCATATGAATTTCTATTGTGGGAACGGAAATTTTATGTCGCTACCAAACACGTGTCTCTGCTTAGAAACTCGTCTAGAGAATAGAAATGGAAAAAACTATTTTTGGCAAGAAGTAGAGCTCAAGAAGAGAATAATCATTCGCGCTATAATTAGATCAATACCCGATTGATCATATACATGTGCCTCCGATTGTCTGGCCAAGTGCCAGACGTGTCAGCAGGTGAAAGCGCAACACTGTAAGCCCGATGCCATGTTACAGCCTTTGGAAATCCCAGAATAGAAATGGGAAAATATCACCATGGAGTTTGATATGGGTTTACCGAGAAGTCAGAGAGGTCATGACTCGATTTGGGTAATTGTGGATAGACTGACCAAGTCCGCTCATTTTATACCTGTGCGAAAGGATTTCGCAATGGATAGGTACGCTGAGTTGTACATGCGTCACATAGTACGTCTTCATGGAGTGCCTGTGACGATCACGCCGGACAGAGATCCTAAGTTTACTGCGACTTTCTAGAAAAGTCTTCAGGATGCCATGGGAACTAAGTTGCAGTTCAATACAGCGTATCATCCTCAGACCGACGAACAGTCTGAAAGAACGATTCAGACGATTGAGGATATGTTGCGAGCTTGTGTAATAGATTTTAAAGGATGTTGGGAGGAGCAGTTGCATTTGGTAGAGTTCACCTACAATAATAGTTACCAGCAGAGTATCAGAATGGCACCGTTTGAGGCATTTTAAGGCAGAGCTTGTAGAACTCTTGTATGTTGGGATGAGGTCGATGAAAGAAGTATAACGGGTCCGGAGTTGGTAGAACAATCAGTTGGGGCCGTGAAAGTCATTAGGGAAAGACTTAAGACAGCGCAGAGTCGCCAGAAAAGCTATGCCGACAAGCGACGTAGACCTTTGGAATTCCAAGTGGGAGATCATGTTTTCCTAAATGTGTCGCCAATGCGGGGATTGTCTCGGTTCGGAAAGAAAGGAAAGCTGAGTCCGAGGTACGTAGGCCCTTTCGAAATTTTGGAACGGATTGGAACTTTGGTCTACAGACTCGTCTTACCACCGAGCTTGTCGCAAGTCCATAATGTCTTCCATGTATCGATGCTGAGGAAGTATGAACCAGACTCGACCCATGTACTGGACCATGAAGTCATAGAGGTGGACGATCGAGTGTTGTACATGGAAAAACCAATCAGAATCGAGGACATGAAGGAACAAGTCCTAAGGAACAAGACGAATCCCTTAGTGAAGGTGATCTAGGAACACCATGGAACTGAAGGAGCTACCTAGGAAAGCGAGGAAGCGATGAGGCGTCAACACCCTCATTTGTTTGAGCAGTTGGATGTAATGTAAATTTCGAGGACGAAATTTTTGTAAGGGGAAAAGAGTTGTGACATTCTGAATTCCGACCCTATCTCGAAGCTTATGAATAAATGAATGCCTATTGATGCATTTCAGTTAAATCTCACTCAGAATTGATCCCTCTTAAGTCGACTAACCAAAAGGGAAAGGCTAGCTAGGATTTAAGTACGTGGACTAAAGAACTCGACCATGGATTGGTACTTTGACCATAAGGATTGCTGAGGAAATATTTTGGGCCATTAGAGGCCAATCTAAGAATGGTTATAGAATGATTTGCTAGCGTTATGCGATTAGTTCACGGGTGATTCCGTATGACCATGGTATGATTTGCAAATTAACCTAAACCGATTCTTGATAATCGCGTCCTTCGAACTAGTGATTGACCCTCGCAATTACATGACAACCAAGGTCGCCATGGCTCAAATAACTCTTAAACGTGACTTTAATCACATGTCGATACGCGTAACTCCTAAGAGCCGCCCGTTAGTCTGAGATACATTGGAATGCCAATTGACTGAGTTTGGCCATGAATTGGACTTCGAGACTAGAGGTCAGACATTCAAGGATTCCAATATAAATAAATTGGACGCCGCCTCATCGAGAGCAATTAAGATCATGGTTCGCCCTAGAATGATCGGAAAAGGGAAATTTGGACTGAGGATTAGAAATTTCCCTTTTACCCCTGAAGAAACGCTCATGCCTTTAGAAAATTAGAAGGACATTCTTGTCATTTGTGGTCTTGCATTATTAATGGGGAAGAAGACAAGAGTGGCCATCAAAGTCAAAACCCCAAAAAGCAAATGTCATTCAACTTGTCACTCATGTCAGTCCATCACCTAGTCACTTCTTGTCCCCAACTTGCAAGCTAGCTTCTTGAGGAAGCTTTAGACAAGTTTTGAAGAGCTTGACTCGTATTTTCCTCTTCTCTCTCTCTCTTTCTTGCAGACTCTCTTTTTTCTCTCAACTCTCCATCTCTTCTCTCTCGACGCCGCTCGCTATCTCTCATTCGCTCTCATCGTCGCCGGCCACCACCACATCCCACATTCTCTTGCCGTCCCCCTCACCACCTCAGACTACCATCTCGTCGTCGCCATTGATTCGTAGAGCCACCGGAAACCGAAGTGGTCGTTGTTCTGACCAGTCTGACCCAAGGAGCTCCTGAACTAATTTTGGAGCTTGTTTCACCTTGTTCTTTTGGTAAGACACCTCTTAAGCCTAGTTAGGATGTTTAGAAATATATTTGTGAGGTTAAGGTTGAGTTTTAGTATATTATAATGGCTAAGAACGAGTTGGTTTCATGGATTAGAAACCGAGACCTTGCTGTCCAGAGTTGGCTGTGGACTTACAGCCCTTGCCGGAGGATTTTTGCTTGCTCAACCCTTCGGTAAGTTATCCCTAACCATTTGTTAGGATGTTAGGTTACTAATAGATATGTTATGATTGGAGTGGTAGAGTTCTAAGGGCTATTTTTGTGAGAAAAAACGTTAATGACTCGAGAGCCCGTATAATCCCGTTTTCAACGTGCGTTGAAAATAAAATGGATCGTTCTAAGTCATCTGGAGTCCAAATTGAGCTCCGTTTTCTCCCACACGACCGTAAGATCATGAGGAACGAGATTCTAAAGTTAGATTTCTCAAAAAGCAAGCAGGTTTATGTTATTTTTTTCGAGAGTAAGCCTAGTCATGAAAAAATCGAACCTGCCATGAAATGGATGAACCGCACTTGGTCATTTCTTGGATTAAAAATGGTAAAATTGAGTTTATCTTATCATGAATGATCTTAGGGTCTTGAGTATGTGTTGAAGTCATTCTAACTTAATTTGAGCAAGTGAAGTGGTTTAATAGACTAAATCGGATTTTGAATGGAAAGTGTAAAAATCGAATGCTCATGGATGATCTATGATCGTGGCTATGTGCCTTGATGGTTAACTGCTTGATTGAGTGATCTTGAGTGCAATTGGCCATTGGAATGAGATGTATAAGTACTAAATCACATATTAACCTTTTAAGGTTAAAGCATGACCCGAGAGCCATTTTTACGGGGGGTCCTAGTAAACATATAATAGCCTGGACGTTATGACGAGGGCGTTTACCAAATGCAAGTATGACCTAAGGGTCGTTTTTACGGGGGGGTCCGGGCAGATGAATTTATTAGACCTAGGCGTTACGAAGAGGGTCATGCCTAATACAATGTGATTATTAAGTTATGTCCGGGGCGCTACTGCGAGGGCTAAATAGCTAGAATCGAGTTATTGATGGAATGCCTTATTTGAGTAGTTGATTGTTTAAATGCCTAAAGTACGAAACTTAGCTTAAATCGTGAAATCGCATCTTGAATTAGATTGAATTGAGTGTCTATTTGTTGTACTTTTTTATTGTCTTAAATGCCATGATTATGCTTTCTATTAGAATTGTTTGTTTCCAGGTGTTGGGAGGTACTAATAGCCTAGTTTAGGGTTATGAATGACTTGCTGAGATTTATTCTCACCCCGTTGTGGGACAACATTTTCATGTCCCGAATAACGAGGTCCTTTGAATACTATGGACCGACTTTGGAAGATACCCTTTTGAAGTAGATAAACCGTTAACCTTACCTGACAGTATTTCTTTTTTAAATAGGGAGCTGCTTTATTATTTTGGGTTGTACACGTATATATAGCTCTGTAGGGTTAAACTTCATCTACCGTTGTTTTATTAAAGGAAGTTGTATTTTGGGAAGTGGCAAGTTGTAACACTGTTGTGTATTTGATGCTTTTAAGGAATGTACGAAGTAAGTTTTAAATCTCTCTTTTTCATCTTGAGTCATTGTGTTTGGAAGAAAATTTTTGTAAAGGAGATTGTTCGTCGCTTCCGCATGTGCATTTGGTATTGCACTTAAGTCCTTCGCCGTTGATCCTGGGAACTACTCATTGAAAACGGCCGTGGCAGGATGTTTGCGTGCCCGAGAAGGGTACAAGGTGTTACATCCCCGTTTAAGTGGTATGAGAGCAAGGTCAGCTCGATCCAAGTTGATTAAGACCTGGAGTAATAAGGAGCGATGACTTTAGGATGGTTAGATAGTGAGACTTTAGGAGTTTGTTAGACTTATGCACGAATTGCATGGCATATGAATTGGCGCGTGTGATTGGCATGATTAGGAGCTTCGTACTTGGCATTGCTTGTTGTTGACTATCTGAAGTTTGAGATAGTTTGTTGTGTTAATACTAAGCTGCAGATGCGTCTGGACTTGAGGTATGAATGAAAACTCTTGATGTGATTCCTTTGACTGCTTGATTGTGATAGAATATTGGCTGTGATTGTTGTTGTGGTAAATAGCCTAGAACTGCTAGATTTAAGTAGATGGCTTAAGTCCCTTATTCCTGAGTGGAATTATAGTTGTTCAGGTACTGTGAGAATGAGCAATCCTGGTAGGGGTACCAGAAGAGCGTCTAGCTTGAGAGCACAAGTAGTTGAAGACCCAAAAGTAGATGGGGTCCTTAGAGCGCTAGAACAGATTGGAAATCTGATGGGCAGGCAGGCTGAGGAGCGACCTGTCACTGTTGCCCAAGCTGCTGAAGCTGCTGTTGCGGCCGTGAATATGACGAATGGGAACAATGGAATTGGTAATGGAGGTGGAAATGCTAATGCTAAAGGCAATGAGAACCGACCGATGGGTAATTTAGTAGAGCAGTTCATGAAGCTGGAGTCGTCCAAATTCGATGGCAAAGGGGATCCTAAGACTGCCTCTAGGTGGATTAAGGAACTAGAGAAAGCTTTTACTGTATTAGGGTGCACTGAGGCTGAAAAAGTGACCCTAGCAGTGTATCAGCTTCAAGATACTGCAAATGATTGGTGGAATGCCACCCAGGGAAGAGTTTTTCGAGAAGGCGTCGCACCCAATTGGACTGCCTTTGCGGAGGCCTTCAACTCAAAATATTTTTCTGAAACTGCCCAAGAGCATAAGTTGGTTGAATTTCAAAACCTTCGGCAGAACCAATTGACCATTAATCAATACGAAGGTGAATTCGCGAGACTTTGTAAGTATGCTTTGAGGATGGTTGAGAATCCTGTGGATAAGGCTCGGAGATTTATAGATGGATTAAGGCCTGAACTCCGTAGTCAGTTGATACTCTTGAACTTGAGGGACTACGATGAGCTGTATGAAGGTGCCAAATGGTGGAGCGTGATATGAGGGAAAGAGGAACAGCTTCTGGACCGCGGTTTAATCCGATCAGGGACAATCGAAATTTTGGAAAGAGGCCCATGGTGAGTACCAGGCGATTTGTTCCTCCCGTTAAAAAGAATATAGGGAAGCCCGTTTATCAGAACAACTGGAACTGTCACCTATGTGGACAGAAGTACGGAAGTGGGTCATGCCCAAGTCGGTCAAGAACGTGCTTCAAGTGTGGTCGGATTGGCCATCATGGGAGGCACTGTGGAAATCAGGCTGCGGGACATCAGTTTCAGCCACCGCGACCCCAACCAGGACCGCAAGTTGCAGCTGCCCCACCAGTTAATCTGAATAGGCTGTCAGCTCAAGGAAAAGTTTATGATGTGGCACGCAATGAGGTGGAGAACGTACCTGGCGTGGTCATAGGTAAGATCTCACTCTGTGATCATGTTGTTTATGCCTTGTTTGATCCTGGAGCATCGCATTCTTTCGTATCGGCTCAGTTTACTGATTTGGCTGAAATGGAAATGAAACTGTTGGATGCTATACTGCATGTTACCACACCTTTAATGGATAAAATGCTAGTCTCGTTAGGCTGCCAGAACTGTAAGATAGTCATTGGTAGTAGCGAAGAAATGATAGACATGGATGTGTTACCGATGTATGACTTTGATGTTATTATTGGGATGGATTGGTTGGGTAAGCAAGTGGATGTGTTGGATTGTGGTAGCAGGGTGATCCAATTCTATCAGATTGGTCGCCCTAGGTTCGAATTTATAGGAAGTTGAGGAGGAACCTCGATTCCTTTGATCTCGTCACTTGAGGTGACTAAGTTGATAAATGAAGGATGTGAGGCTTACCGAGCTGTAGTAGTTGACCCGACGATGAAGGAATCTAAGCTAGAAGATATAGCTGTGGTGCGCGAGTTTCCCGATGTCTTTCCTCAAGATTTGCCGGGATTACCACTTGAAAGAGAAGTGGAATTCTCAATTGAGTTAGCCCTTGGGATGAAGCCGATCTCAAAGACACCCTGTAGGATGTCTCTGTCTGAGTTAAAGGAATTGAAGGTTCAGATGCAAGAATTGCTGGACAAAGGATATATTCGTCCATGCACGTCACCTTGGGGAGCGCCGGTGTTATTCGTAAGGAAAAAGGATGGGTCCTTGTGTTTGTACATTGACTATATGTAGTTGAACCAAGTGACTATCAAGAACAAGTACCCATTGCCAAGAATAGACGACTTGTTCGATCAACTACAAGGGGCATCGGTATTCTCCAAGATAGACCTGAGGACAGGTTATCACCAACTGAGGATTAAGAATGAGGACATACCGAATACAGCATTTCGGACGAGATATAGGCATTATGAATTTACAGTCATGCCGTTTGGATTGACTAATGCCCCGGCTGCATTCATGGATTTGATGCATCGTTGTCGCGACCCGTCCGGAAGCGGACGCGGCTAATGGATTACCGATCGCGGGTCCTGGATCGGCGCGGGCCCTCCCAGGCCCTTACCAAATCGCGGCGGGAGTATTTTTTCAAAGGATTCGACGATAAGAGTCGATCGCTTTCGACCTTCATTGTGGTCGTGGTGGCATGTGCAAATTGTGCATGCATTTGGAGTCGCCACCGGTCTTTATTGGAGGGTAGACCGGAAACCTTACTGACCGATTGGGAGAGGTCGATCAGTTCTGCGGAACCAGAGATTTTGAGTTCGGGGACTTAGTTACGTCGGTGTCATTACCAACGCCCTTTCGGTACCTAACGCGAGTGGTTTTCCTAGCTAAGAGTTCATGTAGGCGCAATTTTAAGCGAGGTAGGTTTGATTCAGGGTTTCATACAGATTGGAAGACTATTCCTATCAAACATAATCAATTTAAATGAAAGCGCAATCAAGTACATAAATAAATCACTTTAATGCACATCAATTCAGATCAATGGCTTCCTAGCATAACCATAAAGGCTTAATGAATGTGTGATTTCGAACCAGAGGTAAAATGGGAGGATTCGGAGGCGATTTAGCCCGAAGGGCAAAATCGTCAATTTTTGGAAGATTTGGATACCGAATTACCCAAAATATTCCATGGCTAGTTGATTGTAGCCATTTCCCATTCTTGAGAATTTTTTGGAATTTCTTGATTTTTCTTCAATTTTTTTTGGGGACGATTCGCCCAAAGGGCGAAATCGTCATTTTTAAGAAGGATCGGGTTCAAAACACCCGGGATGAGCCTTGGCCAGTTGATTGTGGCCATTTCCTATTTTTTTGGGATTTTCTTGAATTTTTTTTAGTTTTTTATGATTTTCTATTTTTTATTGATTTTTGAATTTTTTTTTTTTTTTTATTAAAACCGGTCTGGGTCGGGCTCTGGATTTGGGTCTGGATCGGGTCATCGGGCCTGATCAGGCCCGAATAGGAAGAGCCAATCCAGGCCCGACAAACAAAACAAGAGGCCCAAGCCTCATATTTGTTTTCCTCATACGAGCCAGGCCTCTAATTCAGACCATTGGCCCAACTCCCTCACGCTCCAACCTTTAAATTCTTTAAAATAGAACAACCCAACCCACTAACCGGACTCTCTTCCTTTACCACAACCCACTTGAAAAGCCCATACTAACCTTATTATCACTATTCATCGTCTCCATCCTCGCGTCACCTTGCTCTGCGAAGACCCGACGGCGACTCTGCTTTGACACCAACAACCCTCAATCGACTCGCTGTCCGGACTCATTCACATGTCACCGCCACTATCCCTCGCGTCGACTTCCTCGTGGAAACACCGGATCCGCTCGTTGTCGGGACTCGCTCATCACCACCCTCACGTCATATTCGCCTTCTCACTTCCCCACCAAGGACCTGATGATAGCGGAGACGACGTGCTTGCCATAGAAGTGCCCGTCCCAGTCATCGTGCAAGTTGAACCATCCAGCGCAAGGCGCCGAGGTAACGAGCTCATTGATGATGCGACGAGCGTTGTCGTCGGAGAGGGGGTTCTTGGGGTGCTTGGATCTGGGTTTGGGTTTGTTGAGGCCGTCGCTGAGGGACCAGGGGTCTGGGCCGACGGAGCAGCGAAGTGGACTTAGGGGACTTGGGGGTCGCCGGAAACAGAGGAAGGAGGCAGTTGCCGGATATGAAGCTCGACCTCGCCCACTCCATTCATCCACTTCTCGTTCGTTTCCCACTGGTGGCGATGCTGATGACCATGGTGGCAGTTTCGAGGTCCGGAGCCTCGCGGTGCTTCGGGCGTCGGCGGTCTCGTCGCCCATGGCTGGGATGGGGACACGCTGTCATGCGAGCTTCACTGGTCGGTGGTGAGCGAGGGTGAGAGCTGGCTCGGAACGTCAATGGACTGAGCATGATGCAATGATGGACGAAGACAGAGGCGGCAGCATGGTGTCGGGTTGAGCATGGAGGGTGGAATGAGGAGGAAGAAGATGGAGTCGCGGGTCTCGGATGACTGTCATCCGAACATGGTGAAGTGGTGCAGCGGCATCGGTGAAGTTGTAGACATGAACTGGCAGATCTGGCGCCACGTCGGCATGATGGGAGCTCGGGTTGTAGTTGGACAGTGACGAGCTTGGAAGCGTCAGGCGCGGCTAGGTTTGAAGGACTTGGGCTGTACAGAGGCGGAGGAGGTGGCTGCAAGTGACTGGCGCGGTTCTCGTGGCTCGCGGTTGCTGCGCTGCACGTGGGGATTGACGGTGATGTCGACGAGGAGAGTGAGGGGGGCGCCGAAGAGAGTGACGAGAACGGCAAAGGGTAAGTCCTTCCAGGGGTGGTGAGAGGTGACAGCGCAGTCGGAGAGGGCGTTGTAGGCTTTGGGGAGGACATGCACGAGGGAGGTGGAGAGGGTGACGCCGGCGGTGCGAATTGTATTAGATCCCGGTCTGTTTGGCGCCGAGGCCGGTCGCCAGTAGTTGGTCGGGGTTGCGGTAAGAGCACGGCGTTAGTGTATCCAAATGGTAGCTGCGGCTGTGTCTCCCCTCCATGCAGTTCTTCGGCCTCAGCTCTGCACACACCCCCCATTCGCTCCCTTTTTTGAAAACCTTTATCAAGAGCCTTTAATTTTTTATTTTCTTCTCTTGCGTTGGCCGACCGTTTTTCGTCCACTCTCTCGGTCGGCCATTTCTTCCTTTTTTTTTATTCTCCAAACACCTGTACTGTTACTCTAGAATATAAAACATAATATCTTGCCAAGCTTTATCTCAAAGTTCGACCATTTTCCCTTCCTCATGATAGGGGTGGTCTTCGGACACCGAAAACTCAAGCTTAGAAATTACAAGATAACATGCGTGGAGCAGAAGCATCCGATGCTAATCAGCCTCCATGCGAGTCAGGAAATTTCCAAGACCAAAGATGACACACTTGAAGAGGAAATTAAAATAAAACTATTGAATATTTTTGTGTATTTTTCTGACCACGAATGGTATTTTTTTGATTTTTTTGGGTATTTTTAATAATTAAATAATTTCGAAAAATTATTAAAAATTACGAAAAATAATTTTTTTGTTCAAAATTGGTTCCTGAGGCTAAGCCAAGGCTTCCAAAGTTGATTTTGTGATTTTGTGATTTTTTTGCTATTTTTAATTAATTTTTTAAAGAATAAAAATCACAATAATAAATGGTCAAAAATGAGGTGTCAACAACTGCCCCTCTTTGAGAGGAATCTCGTAGAGGTTTCTCTCAAAGATAAGGTGGCACCTGATTCCTAACCGACTCAATTGGGAAAATGAGAGAAGAAATGCTATGACATTGAATCCTTAAGATCCTTTGATGAAAGCTCAAATTAATCCCCGGTTTGCTCTAACAACTTGAACATGGGCCGGAGTGAGAGAGGCTTACCTGAAGCTCACCTGTCGGATGCTGCCGGTTGCGACAACTTTCAAGAAGATACCTAGGACTCATCATTTAGGATATCCTAGGGAGATTTAGCTCTGACCTGTATGGTAGGTCATACCATTATGGGATTCCTAACAGATAGGAACCTAAGGAAGACGCATCCTATGCCCTGGGATTTGCCAAGGATTTTGATCCGTATGGTGGATCGGACCTTTGTGTCGATGCTTATGGCGGTATTTACCAATGAGCTGACCCTTATGGCGGTTTCTACCATTGGTTGACCCTTCAGGCGGTTTCTACCTTGAGTTGACCCTTCAGGCGGTTTCTACCATTGGTTGACCCTTCAGGCGGTTTCTACCTTGAGTTGACCCTTCAGGCGGTATCTACCTTGATTTTGCTTTGAAAAGGGGTCTCATGACGAGGGTTCTCCACGTCCGATGAGACTGTTTGAATTTTGAAGAGGGGTCTCGTGACGAGGGTTCTCCACGTCCGATGAGACTGCTCGATTTTGAAAAAGGGTCCTGAGACGCGGGTTCTCCAGGTATCCTGCAGAAGTTTGAGTCTGAAAGATTTTTCCTCACCAAGAAAACGTTAGTAATCTTTGGGAAGACCACGGCTGTCCATTTGACAAAACCGTATGACTTAAGTTTTAATCGCGAAATATGCATTTTGATGCTGGAGGTTATCCAAAACATTCCTGCAACATACAGATGCGATCACAAATTCCTTGCGCGGCAAATCTGGATCAACAATTTGAAATTTCCAAAAAGAGTTTGTTCAAAACATCAATTGGAATATTTCTTGACAAAGAGGTCTTCTCACCTGTTTTGAGATAGTGGTTTTTTTATAAGGGACGCACTCAATTCCCTACTAACCTGTGCCTAGGTTTTAGGCTCATTCGCAGCGCATACATTTTGATCGGTCGGGAGGTCTTCCACGGGACCGTAATGTTGGGCTTAGTATTGGTCTCAAAAAGGGGGGGCCCACTTTTGAGTCAAGGCCATTGAATGAAAATTTTCACCATCTGCTCCGGGTTTACAAGTCAAGAACCCTGCAAAATGAGAAAGAAATAGTCTTGCTCGTACTTCTTCGAGCTAAGCAATATGTTAACCCAAGTGTCTTAGTCAGAGAAGACTGTTTCAGGGTTGTAATATTGGTAGGATTCGGGATCGAAAAAGGCTTGTTTTTGGCCCAGAATTCGTGACGGGTTTGACATTGGTGATCATTGCTGATTTGCCTCCTGTCATTTCCTTTCTGCATCTTTAGTCTTTGAGGTGCACAACCGATTTTGAGGTGTGCACCAGCTCTTTAGAGAGCGTCTCTTGTTGCATTCAGAGACCGACTCTCTCTATGTCTTTGTTCTGTGTTTGGCAGCATTTGGGGAGCAGCCTTTTGGATTTGGCTCATTAAGGGATTTCCTCTTTTCCCATCCGGCTTCATTGGGGATCAATCAAACAACTTGCACGAGCATCGGCCTTGCTTTTACCAGGCACTTTGCTTTTTCTTAATGCCGTGGATTTTTCTCATTCATTTTTGAAATCCCATTTTTTTTTCTCCTCTTCATGGGATCGTGATAGACCTATGATCAAAGGTCTAACAAGGTTAAGCATTAACTTAGGATTTTTTTTTGCAAACCCTAAGTCTTGAACTCCTTCGTTTCTGAAGTGATGCTGCATCCGTCTTGGAATGTGCAATGATCACCAACAGGTTTATGAAATGATTTTGCAGGCTCAACTTGGCTATGCAAAGGATTCGGTGTGTGGGATAGAGAAATGAATGCTTCTCATCATCCTATGGCACTTGGATTACCATATAAACAACACACAAAGATTAATGTTAGTCCGAGCAAGAAAATTTCTAACCATTTTCTCCTGATGCTGCTGGACTCACCTCCAATTTGCCCCGATGTAGGGTGGTTCTTGACAGGGTTAAGAATGAAAAACGCCGTTCAAAGGGGTTTATCGACGGTCACCCGTAGTGTTTGGGGATATGAAACAAATGCCTCTGTCGTCCCAATCCATGTAATCGCTGCGAATGGTCCCTACCTCCGTAGGTCCAGATTTTACTATTTGATTCGCTCCACCCATCTCTCAAGTGTATGTAGGATGTGTTTGGATTTGAGCTTGCCTCTCTTTTGAGGGAACATCCTTTTGAATGGTTTGAAAAATAATCATATTTGGAAAAATTCATTTTCTTTTCTCCAAAATTCATCCGTCGAGGGGATTTTGTGATGTACCGTGCATGTTCTATTCATGCTTCAAATAACCTCCCGATTTAAATTATGAATATCGATGCATTGGAAAATCTTTATACCGGCTGAGAGTATCCTGACATTTTTTATCTCTAGCCAACTGGGAAAAGGGATACTTACCTGCCCGTCGCAGCTGCGGATCCCTGCAAATTGTAAAAGAAGCATATCATTGTATGTTCACGAATTTTCCAAAAATAGGAACGATACATTCTACCCTTAGTCATGTACTCTAACGAGTAGTACATGGGATGTAAAAACCTGTTCGTCTGCAAGGCGGCTCCCCTGTCAAGGATAAACAACAAGTGTCAACTCATATTCCCAAATTCAAGACAAATTGGGACGATACAACTTTACTCTTGATTTTCATCATATTCTGATGTGGCGTGTTGATATGAACAACATCTATCAAATCCGCCTATCCATGCTTGGAGTGTTTGTAGCATCAATGGTTCATCTGCCCCCCAGCTGGGCAGCGTCTGTTCTGCTATTTGAACGCATGACTCCTTAAGTGATTTATCTATGTTTATCATCTGAGAAGGAAAAGAAAGAAGACATTATTTCGGTATCCGATTGGAGATCGTTTAGGAACGATACATCGTTTTACCAAATAGGTGGCTTCGCGGCCAGATGCATTTTGCATTGAAGGGATGTATTCCATCATGCTCTGCGAACGATGATCATTGCTTGGGGAGCTCGCCCCTGAGCTTAAAGATGCTCAGAAGGTAAGGCGGATCTTCGTACGACTAGTTTTAAGCGTAAATGAGAAATGCCCCCATGGGAGCCTTACAATGGGATTGCCAATACATTCATTCAGGCTATTCAACCTCTTTTCTCCGAACATTTTTTTACAAATCGCGCTTTGAATCAAATACCTGTTCGTCGGCTCTGTATCACTATTGCAAGAGTCCGCCAGCTTCAGGCTGATCGAGCCAGAAATTGAGTTCCTCTCCAAGGAAATCGCTCGAATCTCCGAGCCATTGATGCTCAAGTCGAGTGTTACCGACCGCTGGCGATAGATCACTCTCGCCTTGGATGATTTGATTCCTCGAGCTGGAACCTCCCTTGTTGACCGACAAATATGTAGACATGTCCCATGTAAATGTTGGATTTGCCATGGGAAGAGCACTAGCAACAGGTTGGTACTCAAATTGGGGAGTTCCTATTTGCGGGAACTGCGGTATATACACTTGAGGGGTATTGAGACTGCTTGGTGGAGCGTTCTGACTTGGGTTAGAGGAGTCGGTGACATGGTTGCTGGTCTCGTCAACACCGAAACATGGCTGGGTGTTCCCGGCTCTACAATCATCGTGGTTGCAGTTATGACCAACATTTAAGTTCGAACCAGCTCCATCCGAGCTCAGTGTCACCCGTCCCTCTTTTAGCAACCTCCTGAAATATCCAAGGTGGCTCGCGACGTTAACTTTAGAGAGTCCAGGCACGTTCAGGATTTCGTGTATGCGCGTTGATCGTGCCGTGTCGATCCCCAACTGTCGAACTGTATCAACAAATTTCTGATGGAGTTCAGCAGTCCAAGAAAATCGCGTTTTCTTGTCAACAAGAACAGCTTGCCGACTAATCTCTATGAGATCTGATTGTGTTGGAAACTGCTCTTGTAAGCCTTCGACGGTATCTGACTGCACCGGAAGACATTGCGAAAGGCATTGTAACATATGAGCACTACCAATCTCTAGAAGTGGCTCTTCGGAGAATATTTCACTGATGAGAATATGGTTATTGCAATCAAGGCAAGTGGCACTGCTCAGCGCTTCCTCATATCTAGCGCTTTCTGTTCGAAGCTTTTCATTTTCTTCCTTCAGAATCGCTAGCTCTTGTTGTCTATGTAGATTCCCCAGCCGGGCTCGTTTGTTACGAAACCAATTATTGACCTTCCTAGGCTCCCACCCTAACTCTCGACCTAGCTCAGCCCTCTGCTTCTCATCTGGATGGGAGCATTCCTCGAAGAAAAAATCAAGCTCCCGGTCTCGACTTGAAGTACGGTGAAGGGGATGTTTTCCTTTCTGACGCTGATCACTGCTATGGGCATTGTTTTCATTACCACAACCTTGAGTTTCATCGTTGGAAGTGTCAATCTCCATGACCATCGTGCCAGATTCGGGCCCGTGATCTTCAAATTCTTCCAGCAGTTTAAGCTCGGAGACTTCTAAGTCGGGCGTTTCCAACAAATGACGGTATCCTTGGAACACTTTGGATCGAAGTATCACTGACTGATCGTCGCAGAAGTCATCTGATCCTTCGAAATATTGATGTATGGGTTGGGTAGTATCGCCCGACCGGTTCTTCGAGCTGGAACCTCCATTTCTTCTCGAGAACATGAGAGGGGAGTTGATCGATTGACCCTCATAAGCATCTCCTACTTGGGAATTAGGGAAACAAAAATGCTCAACGCATTCCCTTGTTAGATCCTTTGAAACCACATGCCCTAGTTCGGCAAGTCCTTGGGCACCAAGCGCAGAAAGCTCATTAGTAAGCGGAAAAACAGCGACGGATGGGTGCTGCACCTGCTGCATCTGTGGCACACACTCTTGAAGAAAATTGGGATGACTCAGATGAATATTCTGATCAATTTCCCAATAAGTGTTGAATTTGTAACCGAGGTTAGTATGACGCTGTCTTAGCGCTCTTCTGTAACAACCGAGGTGATTTGAGACCATAGCCTTGGTAAGTTCTGGTGCATTCAGGGCCTCCATTACTTTCTTCGGGCGTGCATAGTCGAGCCCTATTCGCCGAACCACGTCTAAGAACTTGCGGTGAAGCTCAAGGGGCCACGCGAAAATCTTCTTCTCTTGGTTCAGAATAGCGTTGACAGCTTGACGGCTGATCTTTAACCCTTCTCGAGCAGGATCTGATCCTGCCCGAAGCCGTTGTGGAGAAGACTCTTGGGCTCTGACGTGGTGACTCTCATCATAGTGGCATATATTCCCTCCTTCAGAAGGCACTGGCACTATCTTTGTGGGATTGATTTGTTCATGCACATCACCAGTATTTTCGATCATAGCAGAAGGCTTAACGGGAAACAATCTACTGAGAGTGGTAGGGCCACCGCAGTTAGGGCAGACAATAGTGCTAAGAACTTCTTCATACCTCACGTTCTTTGTTCGAAGCTTCTCGTTCTGCTCCTTTAGAAATGCGGTCTCCCGTCGTTTGTACTGCTTACTCAGCTTGGTTCGTTTATTTTGAAACCAATTCAAGATCCTCAAAGGGCTCGTCCCTAGTTTTTGACCCAACTTCTTCCTCTGTTCTGTGTCCGGGAAAGGGCATCCCTTGAAGATAGCTTCAAGTATCTGGACCTCATCCGGAGTGTAGAGCTGGCGACGCTTTCTTTTCTGGCGCGGATCATCGTCGCTGGCGTCTTGGTCGCTGAGGGCTTGAATCTCCTGGATGGTCGAGTCGATTTCCATGTCCTTCGTGACGAATTCATTTCCGAGGTCTTCAAATTCCTCTAGCCGCTCAAGTTCGGAAACATTCAGGTCAGGCGTTTCCAACAGATGATGGTACCCCTTGAACATTTTGGGTCGAAATGTCTTTTCCTGATCTTCGTTCGCTTGATCTTCTCCACCCTTTCTCAGATGTTCGCCCTCTCTGTAATTATCAGAGATTAGGCGTGTTCCAAGAAGCGTCGCTTTGAAAGCGAGTAACGAGCGTCTGACGGGCGTTCCTTTCGAGACTTCGTGATTCCCCCCGTCCGTTCTTACTCTCTCTTGCCTGAGTGGAGCGTGCAGATTTCCCGTGTCAACTTTTGCTTTATCGAGCATTACGCCTGTCCCCCTAGCTCGGTCTCCAAAGTAATAGGTCCGCCGGCCTTTAGGTGTTGTCACCTTTTCTAAGCCCGAAATCACGGGACAGGGGTGGATCTGTGACTCACCAGGGATGTATTAATGAGGCTTGATTAGCCCTGCTGCGTATAGAAAAATTATTGCAGCTTTCCCTTTCTCGTTCGAGCGTTAAAGGGCGAGAGGTTTACATCGAGGAGATTAACATTTCGATCTAACCTCTCAAACACTCCTCCATCATTCCTTCTTTTCTCTGTCGTTGATTCGCAGATGGCTTCCTCTCCTGTACCCGTTGCCTCAGCCGAAGCTTCAACCCAATGGGAGAGGTTTTATCACCTCTTGGGTAGAGGTTATGGCTACATAAACAGTCATCCTGAAGCTGAGGTTGAAGTTCGTACTCTGATTCCGGCCCTGGATACTGTGTGTATTGAAGGTACGAAACTTCAAAGGGAGTTTGTGATCTTCCCAACTCTCTTCAACAATTTCCTGCAGGTTTATGAAGTTGCTAGCCGGGAGGTCACTTTGGCTGGTATCGTGCGAGCCCGCTATCAGGACCGAACTGAGTCCCTGATGTTGGCCATGCTGACGGCCGATAACCATAAAAGGGCTGTTGAATACGCCCACGCCCAGGTTTCGATGTTGGTCCGTGAGAGGGACAACTTGGTGGAGCGTCTGGCTCTTTTTGACACCGCCTTTGAGCAAGATCAGCACAACCTCGTGCTGAGGTTCCAGTGTGCCTGGTTGGAGGAAAGGCTTGAAGACCTGAGCATGGATATAGCTCGCGGGAGGGTGCTGGCTCATGACTTAGAGCTTGAGTTCGAGTACTATGAGACCAAGGTGAACGACCTTAAGGAGAAATGTCGCCTCCTTTTCTTCAAGCTTGTAGACCTCGATTCCCGGAGTGTGGGTTGTAAGCAAGGCATGGATAGCATGGAGAATCAATTGAGCTCATTTGTGATGCTCATTAGAACTCACTTTGGATTTACGGTTCCTCCTCAGTAGTCTGTTTGTAAAGTCTCCTGTTAAGTGCTATAAATGAGAGTGTATGTACATTTCCGCTTATCCTTCGCAAGATTCAATATTGCCCTTGGTTTCGCAATCATAGTGTTTGAGGCAACTGTCGATCTTTCCGCTTTCGAGCCCGCTCACGTTATGTTTGTAACCTATGCTGTCACGTTTGCCTTTGTGCGCTTGGTCGATTTACCTCGAACCCATCGTGACAAAAGATTGTTGTAGCTAAACATGATGATGTTAGCAAGCATCATTATGTGAAATCAACCCTAGGCCTTAAAGAAGAAAGGAACTGCTCCGATTGAAACTTTACAATGCGCAAATAAGAAATAAGTTCTACTTGTGTACAAGCCCCCCCTTTTCTCTGGGTATGTTCGATCACCACCCCATCATGTCTGGGTTCAGGTGCGCAGTCATCGACTCCAGATCATGGCCGTGAAGGTTTGCTAGCCTCCTCCCGATCGATTCTTCGAACTGTGACCACCATCTTTGTTTGAGAAGAAAAGAGGAGGGTCGACCTCTTTCCTATCAAAAGCGTGTCTCACTCAGAGATCAGGGAAGCAAAATTGTTCGAAGTGTTCCCCCACTAGATCATCTGAGATCATAGGCCCTAGTTGGGCGAACTCCTGAACATTAGACGTCGTGGGTGGATCAGCAGCAGGAAGAGCGCCGGTGGACGGCCGCTGCTCGAGCGGGGAAGTGTATATTTGTTGCACCGGTGGCACGTATTCTTGAGGAACATTAAGATGACTGATAGGGCTATATTGACCAATTCTCCAACAGTTGGTGGTAGAGCTACCGGCTTGGTTGGTATCGAGACTCGGCAGGGCTCTTCTTGAGGCATGGCTGTTGCATTCGTGGCCGTACCTAATGTTCAAGTTCGAGTCGGGCTTTTCTAGGCGCCGTGCGGCATGACGCCGTCGTAGCTTCCTGCGGTAACCATTAAGGTGGTTTGCAACTAACCTTCTAGCGAGCCCCGGTTCATTCATGACCTCATGTACGCGTGTTGGACATAATGAGTCATTCCCTATTTGGTGAACCGCATCAAGGAATTTTCTGTGAAGCTCTGGAGACCATATGAACTTCTTTTGGCGACTCAGGATAGCATCCGTGACTCGGCGATCATTCCTCGATTCACTCTCGGCGGGGTCTGGTTGTGCCAGAGGTTGTTGCAGGGGAAGCTGGTTGACTTCGAACTGGTCTGTGGTGATAGTAAGCCCATTGTCAGGGAAATTGTAGTAACGCGCCTCCCCTCTTTCCAAAGATGGTTTGAGGGAGTGGGGTGGCGGACGACCACCTGCGATTCTCATAGAAAACTTATCACGGAACATTTCGCGAGTGTCGATAGAACCACCGCAGTTAAGGCAAGCGGCGTTGATGAGGACTTCCTTACACCACATGTTTTCTGCTCGAAGCTTGGTGTATTCTTCTTTTAGAGTTTCGAGCTCTTGACACTTTCCCCGAACCACTGATCTGGCCCGTCTGTTTTGAAACCAGTGCTTGACCCTTAAGGGTTCCATCTCTAATTTCCGGGCTAATTTTCTTCTTCGTCTCGTATCCGGGTAACGGCACTTATTGAAGGCGGCTTCGAGTATCTGGATTTCCTTCTCAGTATAGAGCCGGCGACGTCTTCTTCCACGAGATGGGACATCGCCGCTGCCGTCGTTGTTGCTGCTACTGTCGTCGTCGCCACCACTGTCATCGTCGCTGCCCTGATCCTGAACCTCGTTACCAGCAGGGTTGGGTAGCATGGTTTCGACATCTGGCTCGATCCCAAAGACTCCGAGGTCTCCCAACTGCACATTACCTAGGACATTTGGGTCAGTCATCTCCAACAAATGACTATGACTGTTAAACATACTGGATCAAGAAGAGGTTTGTTCGTCTCTTTTTTTTATTCACTCAAGGTCTTGTAATCCTCTTCGTATGTTTACTCTCTCTAAACTTTCTTTTGAGTGACTTTGCGTACTCAGGAGTCGCTCTTCGAGCATGGAAGACGATCACCAGGCGAGCGCTCTTCTAGAGATTTTGAGTTTCTCGTCTTGTCGTCTTCCTTCCTTTTCACGGTGGAGAGATCACGGACCGCTTTTCTTTCCTCGATAGCCGAACCTGCCCCCCACTATCTCTCAAAAGACTAAATTACGTCCACCACCCGCTCAGCTTTTCATCATGACAAAACTATCAACCCTACCGCGGCTCCTTCGATATTTGCGCTCGACTCCCGCTCCATCTCAATAATGGTGAAATAGACAACTCTTTTACAACTTTTCAAACTCGTCAGGCCTGGAATCGCGGATCGAGACATGTCTGATGCTTCACGGGAGGAGCAGCCCCTGCTTTACATTAACTACCCCGGCTCCACAAGCATTATTGCTGTAATTTTTCTCCATTTTTGAGCTACTATGAAACGAGGAGAAGGTTAGTGCTCTCATTTGCCCAGCTTTCACTTTCATTCATTCCATCGCACTCGTCTTCCTTTCCATCCTTCCAACAAGAAATGGCTTCATCTTCTGCTTCTTCCTCTGACTCTTCCCATGCTTGCGTCTTTTCAAACGCAGTCCCGGCCCGATGGGAAAAACTCTATAATCTCTTGGGTCGGGGCTATGCTTACATAGCCGATCATCCGGAGATCGAGGCTGAGATCCGCGTTCTATTTGCGGCCACTGACACTACTTCCATCGAGGGTACTGAGTTGGAGAAGGAGTATAAAACATTCCCAACCCTCTTTGCAAACTTTTAGAGGCTTACCGCGTTGCTCACCGGGAAGTTCTCGTGTCTCGTGTCTTGCGAGCCCGCTACGAAGACCGCTGTGACTGCCTGACGTTGACTAACTTCGTGGCTGACAGCCACAACAAGGTTATGGAAACTGCCAACGAGCGGGTCTCGACGATGCTTCGTGAACGTGGAAATCTGGTGGAGCGTTTGGCCTTGTGCCTGATCACCTATGAGCACGATCGTCGTAACATCATGTTGAAGTTTCAGAGCGATTGGCTGGAAGAGCGACTCGATACTGTTACGGTGGATGTATCCCGTGGGAGGGAATTGGTCCGGGACTTGGAACTTGCTGCTGAAGATCACAGGGCCAAGGTTGCTGACCTTAAGAATGAGTGCAAGCGCCTTCTTCTCCAGCTCGCGGATCATGATATACGGAGCGGTGAGCGTAGGCAGGGAATCAACCATATGGAGGGCCAATTGAGCTCCTTCGTGCTGCTGATTAGGGCTCAGTTTGGCTTTATTTTTCCGCCTCGCTAATCTGTATTAATCTGCTTTGAAAGTCTTTCGATTGAGCTAAAGTGAATGAAAGCTCCTGTGTGTGTGTTTTAGCTTTTATATGGTCTATTTCTTCGAGCATCCGAACATCTTCAACTTGGGTAAGCTAAGATCATAATATCAATAAGTTGAGCAAATATGTCCTGATTTTCTAACTTGCTCATGATCAGATGAAAGAATAGCCTCAGATTCATCCAGGAGAAGATTTCTCTCTATTACCTATTTTTCACGTTTAAGGATGCCCCAGTTTCGATCTGTGTCTTCAGTATCACTTGCCCCAACTCGTCATCTTCGTTGGATGATACCTCAATAATGTCCACAGTATGCTCCTCGCATACTCGGTGTTCGTCGTGGGATATCACCCTCCTCGTCTTCTATCAAGGACGTTGAAATGGCATTTAATCTAATCACCGGAATGCATCGAATGAAATGCCTATATTTATATGAAGTGTAATAGATTTGAGGGATAGAGAGTCTTACCAACCAAACTTGTCGACTTATGTGCGGTTTTAGGTGTACCAACCGCCCAAAGACATGCGCATGAGACAAGTGATGATGAACTTCTAAAAATCAGAGGGTTTGGTACCTAAGGTCAAGGCTCCCACCTCGAGTTCTAGAAAGAGCCGATTCCATTGCACAACTATCGTTGCATTGGGACTCGATCCATAGTTCGAAGCGAGCGGAATTGAAAAGTAGATTACCCCGTGTTTTTCCTCACGGAGATTCCATTTTCAATTCCTTCTATCATGTTCCTGAAGGCGGCGCCCGGGGTTTTAGGCGCGGTTGTGTGTGTCCACGTGTTGTGACCATCACAATGCAATTCATGCACAACAGTTTATCAATCAGCACTTCAAATCATCCACACAACATACATTCCTACGCCCAACCTACATAAGACAATGTTAATCACGGACTACACCCCTTATTTCTCCAATCTGCAAAAACATATAACACCTATCATGAGCGAACTTACCTCACCTTCAAGAGCGCCTGCAGGGTTAGAAAAATCACTCAGCGTTTTAATTACGGCCTAAGTCCACTTGAGGTCTAGAACCATAGGTTCTAGAACAAGAGTCCCCAGTGGAGTTGCCAGCTGTCGCGACCCGTCCGGAAGCGGACGCGGCTAATGGATTACCGATCGCGGGTCCTGGATCGGCGCGGGCCCTCCCAGGCCCATACCAAATCGCGGCGGGAGTATTTTTTCAAAGGATTCGACGATAAGAGTCGATCGCTTTCGACCTTCAGTGTGGTCGTGGTGGCATGTGCAAATTGTGCATGCATTTGGAGTCGCCACCGGTCTTTATTGGAGGGTAGACCGGAAACCTTACTGACCGATTGGGAGAGGTCGATCAGTTCTGCGGAACCAGAGATTTTGGGTTCGGGGACTTAGTTACGTCGGTGTCATTACCAACGCCCTTTCGGTACCTAACGCGAGTGGTTTTCCTAGCTAAGAGTTCATGTAGGCGCAATTTTAAGCGAGGTAGGTTTGATTCAGGGTTTCATACAGATTGGAAGACTATTCCTATCAAACATAATCAATTTAAATGAAAGCGCAATCAAGTACATAAATAAATCACTTTAATGCACATCAATTCAGATCAATGACTTCCTAGCATAACCATAAAGGCTTAATGAATGTGTGATTTCGAACCAGAGGTAAAATGGGAGGATTCGGAGGCGATTTAGCCCGAAGGGCAAAATCGTCAATTTTTGGAAGATTTGGATACCGAATTACCCAAAATATTCCATGGCTAGTTGATTGTAGCCATTTCCCATTCTTGAGAATTTTTTGGAATTTCTTGATTTTTCTTCAATTTTTTTTGGGGACGATTCGCCCAAAGGGCGAAATCGTCATTTTTAAGAAGGATCGGGTTCAAAACACCCGGGATGAGCCTTGGCCAGTTGATTGTGGCCATTTCCTATTTTTTTGGGATTTTCCTGAATTTTTTTTAGTTTTTTATGATTTTCTATTTTTTATTGATTTTTGAATTTTTTTTTTTTTATTAAAACCGGTCTGGGTCGGGCTCTGGATTTGGGTCTGGATCGGGTCATCGGGCCTGATCAGGCCCGAATAGGAAGAGCCAATCCAGGCCCGACGAACAAAACAAGAGGCCCAAGCCTCATATTTGTTTTCCTCATACGAGCCAGGCCTCTAATTCAGACCATTGGCCCAATTCCCTCACGCTCCAACCTTTAAATTCTTTAAAATAGAACAACCCAACCCACTAACCGGACTCTCTTCCTTTACCACAACCCACTTGAAAAGCCCATACTAACCTTATTATCACTATTCATCGTCTCCATCCTCGCGTCACCTTGCTCTGCGAAGACCCGACGGCGACTCTGCTTTGACACCAACAACCCTCAATCGACTCGCTGTCCGGACTCATTCACATGTCACCGCCACTATCCCTCGCGTCGACTTCCTCGTGGAAACACCGGATCCGCTCGTTGTCGGGACTCGCTCATCATCACCCTCACGTCATATTCGCCTTCTCACTTCCCCACCAAGGACCTGATGATAGCGGAGACGACGTGCTTGCCATAGAAGTGCCCGTCCCAGTCATCGTGCAAGTTGAACCATCCAGCGCAAGGCGCCGAGGTAACGAGCTCATTGATGATGCGACGAGCGTTGTCGTCGGAGAGGGGGTTCTTGGGGTGCTTGGATCTGGGTTTGGGTTTGTTGAGGCCGTCGCTGAGGGACCAGGGGTCTGGGCCGACGGAGCAGCGAAGTGGACTTAGGGGACTTAGGGGTCGCCGGAAACAGAGGAAGGAGGCAGTTGCCGGATATGAAGCTCGACCTCGCCCACTCCATTCATCCACTTCTCGTTCGTTTCCCACTGGTGGCGATGCTGATGACCATGGTGGCAGTTTCGAGGTCCGGAGCCTCGCGGTGCTTCGGGCGTCGGCGGTCTCGTCGCCCATGGCTGGGATGGGGACACGCTGTCATGCGAGCTTCACTGGTCGGTGGTGAGCGAGGGTGAGAGCTGGCTCGGAACGTCAATGGACTGAGCACGATGCAATGATGGACGAAGACAGAGGCGGCAGCATGGTGTCGGGTTGAGCATGGAGGGTGGAATGAGGAGGAAGAAGATGGAGTCGCGGGTCTCGGATGACTGTCATCCGAACATGGTGAAGTGGTGCAGCGGCATCGGTGAAGTTGTAGACATGAACTGGCAGATCTGGCGCCACGTCGGCATGATGGGAGCTCGGGTTGTAGTTGGACAGTGACGAGCTTGGAAGCGTCAGGCGCGGCTAGGTTTGAAGGACTTGGGCTGTACAGAGGCGGAGGAGGTGGCTGCAAGTGACTGGCGCGGTTCTCGTGGCTCGCGGTTGCTGCGCTGCACGTGGGGATTGACGGTGATGTCGACGAGGAGAGTGAGGGGGGGCGCCGAAGAGAGTGACGAGAACGGCAAAGGGTAAGTCCTTCCAGGGGTGGTGAGAGGTGACAGTGCAGTCGAAGAGGGCGTTGTAGGCTTTGGGGAGGACATGCACGAGGGAGGTGGAGAGGGTGACGCCGGCGGTGCGAATTGTATTAGATCCCGGTCTGTTTGGCGCCGAGGCCGGTCGCCAGTAGTTGGTCGGGGTTGCGGTAAGAGCACGGCGTTAGTGTATCCAAATGGTAGCTGCGGCTGTGTCTCCCCTCCATGCAGTTCTTCGGCCTCAGCTCTGCACACACCCCCCATTCGCTCCCTTTTTTGAAAACCTTTATCAAGAGCCTTTAATTTTTTATTTTCTTCTCTTGCGTTGGCCGACCGTTTTTCGTCCACTCTCTCGGTCGGCCATTTCTTCCTTTTTTTTTATTCTCCAAACACCTGTACTGTTACTCTAGAATATAAAACATAATATCTTGCCAAGCTTTATCTCAAAGTTCGACCATTTTCCCTTCCTCATGATAGGGGTGGTCTTCGGACACCGAAAACTCAAGCTTAGAAATTACAAGATAACATGCGTGGAGCAGAAGCATCCGATGCCAATCAGCCTCCATGCGAGTCAGGAAATTTCCAAGACCAAAGATGACACACTCGAAGAGGAAATTAAAATAAAACTATTGAATATTTTTGTGTATTTTTCTGACCACGAATGGTATTTTTTTGATTTTTTTGGGTATTTTTAATAATCAAATAATTTCGAAAAATTATTAAAAATTACGAAAAATAATTTTTTTGTTCAAAATTGGTTCCTGAGGCTAAGCCAAGGCTTCCAAAGTTGATTTTGTGATTTTGTGATTTTTTTGCTATTTTTAATTAATTTTTTAAAGAATAAAAATCACAATAATAAATGGTCAAAAATCAGGTGTCAACAATCGTGTGTTCAACGAGCACTTGGATCAGTTCGTCATCGTCTTCATTGACGGTATCTTAATTTACTCGAGGAGTAATGTGGAACATGAAATGCATCTAAGGATTGTCCTACGAACCCTGAGAGAACACTCGCTTTACGCTAAGTTTAGCAAGTGCGAATTTTGGCTGAATAAGGTAGCGTTTCTTGGCCATGTAGTTTTTGGAGATGGAATTTCAGTGGATCCTACGAAGATAGAGGCAATCATGAATTGGCCAAGACCAACGTCAGTTACTGAGGTTCGAAGTTTTCTGTGATTGACAGACTATTACAGAAGATTCGTGGAAAAATTCTCGTCGATAGCTACTCCATTGACCAGGTTGACCAAAAAGGAAACGTGGTTCAAATGGACAGATAAGTGTTAAAGGAGCTTTCAGGAGCTTAAGCATAGGTTAACGACTGCACTAGTCTTGACGATTCCTTCTGGTCCTGGAGGTTATGAGATCTACATGACAACCAAGGTCTCCATGGCTCGAATAACTCTTAAACGTGACTTTAATCACAGGTCGATACGCATAACTCCTAAGAGCCGCCCGTTAGTCTGAGATACATTGGAATGCCAAGTGACTGAGTTTGGCCATGAATTGGACTTCGAGACTGGAGGTTGGACATTCAAGGATTCCAAAATAAATAAATTGGACGCCGCCTCATCGAGAGCAATTAAGATCATGGTTCTCCCTAGAATGATCGGAAAAACGAAATTTGGACTGAGGATTAGAAATTTCCCTTTTACCCCTGAAGAAATGCTCATGCCTATAGAAAATTAGAAGGACATTCTTGTCGTTTGTGATCTTGCATTATTGATGGGGAAAAAGACAAGAGTGGCCACCAAAGTCAAAACCCCAAAAAGCAAATGTCATTCAACTTGTCACTCATGTCACTCCATCACCTAGTCACTTCTTGTCCCCAACTTGCAAGCTAGCTTCTTAAGGAAGCTTTAGACAAGTTTTGAAGAGCTTGACTCCTATCTTCCTCTTCTCTCTCTCTTTCTTGCAAACTCTCTTTTGTCTCTCAACTCTCCCTCTCTTCTCTCTCGACGCCGCTCGCTCTCTCTCGTTTGCTCTCATCGTCGCCGGCCATCGGAGGCCACGAGCCATCGCGTCGACCACCACCACATCCCACACTCTCTTGCCGTCCCCCTCACCACCTCAGACCACCATCTCACCATCGCCATTGATCCGTAGAGCCACCGGAAGCCGCAGCGGTCGCTGTTCTAACCAGCCTGACCCGATGAGCTCCTGAACTAGTTTTGGAGCTTATTTCACCTTGTTCTTTTGGTAAGACACCTCTTAAGCCTAGTTAGGATGTTTAGAAACATATTTATGAGGTTAAGGTTGAGTTTTAGTAGATTATAATGGCTAAGAACGAGTTGGTTTCATGGATTAGAAATCGAGACCTTGCTGTCTAGAGTTGGCTGTGGACTTGCAGCCCTTGTCAGAGTATTTTTGCTTGCTCAACCCTTCGGTAAGTTATCCCTAACCCTTTATTAGGATGTTAGGTTACTAATAGATGTTTTATGATTGGATTGGTAGAGTTTTAAGGGCTGTTTTTGTGAGAAAAACGTTAATGACCCGAGAGCCTGTATAATCCTGTTTTCAGCGCGCGTCGAAAATAAAATGGGTCGTTCTAAGTCGTCTGGAGTCCAAATTGAGCTCTGTTTTCTCCCACGCGACCGTAAGTTCATGAGGAACGAGGTTATAAAGTTAGATTGCTAAAAAAGTAAACATATTTATGTCAATGTTTTTCGAGAGTAAGCCTAATTATGGAAAAACTGAACCTGCCATGAAATGGATGAACAGCACTTGGTCGTTTCTTGGATTAAAAATGGCGAAATTGAGTTTAAATGATGAAGTACTATTCTTGTCATGAATGATCTTAGGGTCTTGAGTATGTGTTGAAGCCATTCTAACTTAATTTGAGCAAGTGAAGTGGTTTAATAGACTAAACTGGATTTTGAATGAAAAGTGTAAAAATCGAATGCTCATGGATGACCTATGATCGTGGCTATGTGCCTTGATGGTTAACTGCTTGATTGAGTGATATTGAGTGCAATTGTCCATTGGAATGAGATGTATAAGTACTAAATCACATTTTAACCTTTTAAGGTTAAAGCATGACCCGAGAGCCCTTTTTATGGGGGGTCCTTGTAAACATATAATAGTCTGGACGTTACGACGAGGGCGTTTACCAAATGCAAGTATGACCTACGAGCCGTTTTTACAGGGGGTCCGGGCAGATGAATTTATTAGACCGGGGCGTTATGACGAGGGTCATGTCTAATACAATGTGATTATTAAGCTATGTTCTAGGCGCTACAGCGAGGGTTAAATAGCTAAAATCGAGTTATTGATGGAATGCCTTATTCGAGTAGTTGATTGTTTAAATGCCTAAAGTAAGAAACTTAGCTTAAATCGTGAAATCGCATCTTGAATTGGATTGAATTGAGTGTCTATTTATTGTATTTTTATTTATTATCTTAAATGCCATGATTATGCTTTCTATTAGAATTGTTTGTTTTCAGGTGTTGGGAGGTACTAATTGTTGCGCGGAACAAGCGATCGATCAAATAAAATAGACAGAACGAGTAAAGTAAATCGAACACCAAATGTACATGGTTCGGTGGTAGAGACCTACGTCTACGGGGAGCAGCAACGAATTCCACTATAGAACAAGCGAGACACAGAGATTACAAATTACACTCGAATTACACAAACACACTCTTGGTGTTTTTCAGCCCCAATTACACCCATGAACGCACATAGTGTTTAGCCCCCAATTTCTAGCGAAATAATATTTCAATCTCGCAAAGGAATTAAAAAATAAATCTAACGTCAAGATTTAATCAGCTTCGACACTCGAATTCTTGATGTAATTTCACGAACAAAACAAAGACCCAATGCCAAGCACTCGTTGTGACAAACGGCGCTTCAAGACTCACATCAATAGCAGCTTCACGAACAAGGCCCACACTCAAGCACCCATGGAAGTGGTGCTTCAAGATCCGTACGTATGCTACGTATGATTACCAGCGTGTCCTTCGTCTCAATCTTTGTGAACATCCCACTTCAAGAAGTCTTTGATCAACAATGGCTTGCTATCTCATGAAGACCAAGCCACAATATATATCGTTGCCCAAGAAAGACAAAAAAACTAACACCAACTTGAAAAAGGAAGCTGTGTCACTAGCCAGCAAATCAAGTCCAACCTTGACTCTTTCCTTCTTCATTGACTCTCACGCGGAAACTCGGTGATGAACCTGCTTCCCAAGGAATCCAATAGCAATATATCTCTACGTGGGCCCCAAGATTTGATCGAATCTTGTCCAAATCTTGCCAACTGCACTCAAGAAAGCTAATTTCCGGATATCTCAAATAAGGGGTTCGCATCTTCAATAACAAAGGGAAATATAATGCTGCATATTTCCTGTCATATTTGCTTCACTGGCTCAAATTCGAGTCATCTTTTGACACTAATGGCCTAGTTTAGAGTTAGGAATGACTTGCTGAGATTTATTCTCACCCCGTTGTAGGACAACATTTTCAGGTCCCAAATGATGATGTCCTTTGAATACTATGGACCGACTTTTGAAGATACCCTTTTGAAGTAGATGAACCGTTAACCTTACCTAACAGTATTTCTTTTTAAAGTCTTAGGAAGCTACTTTCTTATTTTGGGTTGTACACGTCTATATAGCTCTATAGGGTTAAACTTCATCTACCATTGTTTTATTAAAGGAAGTTGTCTTTTGGAAAGTGACAAGTTGTAACCATGTTGTGTATTTGACGCTTTTAAGGAATGTATGAAGTAAGTTTTAAATCTCTCTTTTTCATCTTGAGTCATTGTGTTCAGAAGAAAATTTTTTGTAAAGGAGATTGTTCGTCGCTTCCGCATGTGCATTTGGTATTGCGCTTAAGGCGTTCGCCGTTGATCCTGGGAACTACTCAATGAAAATAGCCGTGGCGGGATGTTAGCGAGCCCGAGAAGGGTACGAGGCGTTACATCCCCATTTAAGTGGTATTAGAGCAAGGTCAGCTCGATCCAAGTTGATTGAAACCTGGAGTAATAAGGAGCGATGACTTTAGAATGGTTAGATAGTGAGACTGTAGGAGTTTGTCAGACTTAGGCACGAATTGCATGGCGTATGAATTGGCGTGTGTGATTGGCATGATTAGGAGCTTCGTACTTGGCATTGCTTGTTGTTGACTATCTGAAGTTTGAGATGGCTTGTTGTGTTAATACTAAGCTGCAGATGCGTTTAGACTTGAGGTATGAATGAAAACTCTTGATGTGATGCCTTTGACTGCTTGATTGTGATAGAATATTGGCTATGATTGTTGTTGTGGTAAATAGCCTGGAACTGCTAGATTTAAGTAGATGGCTTAAGTCCCTAATTTCTGAGTGGAATTATAGTTGTTTAGGTACTGTGAGAATTAGCGAGAATGAGCAATCGTGGAAGAGGTATGTCACGCCCCGTACCCTTCTCGGGCACGCTAACATCCTGCCATGGCTGTTTGCATTGAGTAGTTCCTAAGATCAACGGCAAACGACTTAAGCGTAATACCAAATGTACATGCGGAAACGACGAACAATCTCCTTTACAAAAATTTTCTCTCCGAACACAAAGACTCAGGATGAAAAAGAGAGATTTAAAACTTACTTCATACATTCCTTAAAAGCGTCAAATACACAACATGGTTACAACTTGCCATCTCCAAAAATACAACTTCCTTTAACAAAACAACGGTAGATGAAGTTTAATCCTACCGAGCTATATTGGCGTGTACAACCCAAAATAAGAAAGCAGCTCCCTAAGACTTAAAAAGAAATATAGTTAGGTAAGGTTAACGGTTCATCTACTTCAAAAGGGTATCTTCAAAAGTCAGTCCATAGTATTCAAGGGACCTCGTCATTCGGGACCTGAAAATGTTGTCCCATAATGGGGTGAGAATAAATCTCAGCAAGTCATTCCTAACCCTAAACTAGGCCATTGGTACCTCCTAACACCTGAAAATAAACAATTCTAATAGAAAGCATAATCATTGCATTTAAGACAATAAATAGAAGTACAATAAATAGACACTCAATTCAATCCAATTCAAGATGCGATTTCACGATTTAAGCTAAGCTTCGTACTTTAGGCATTTAAACAATCAACTACTCGAATAAGGCAATCCATCAATAACTCGATTCTAGCTATTCAGCCCTCGCCGTAGCGCCCGGAACATAGCTTAATAATCACATTGTATTAGGCAGGACCTTCGTCGTAATGCCCAGGTCTAATAAATTCATCTGCCCGGACCCTCCGTAAAAATGGCTCTTAGGTCATACTTGCATTTCGTAAACGCCCTCGTCGTAACGCCCAGGCTATTATATGTTTACCAGGACCCCCCGTAAAAACGGCTCTCGGGTCATGCTTTAACTTTAATAGGTTAATATGTGATTTAGTACTTATACATCTCATTCCAACGGCCAATTGCACTCAAGATCACTCAGTCAAGCAATTAACCATCAAGGCACATAGCCATGATCATAGGTCATCCATGAGCATTCGATTATTTTACACTTCCCATTCAAACTCCGGTTTAGTTTATTAAACCACTTCACTTGCTCAAATTAAGTTAAAATGACTTCAACACATGCTCAAGACCCTAAGATCATTCATGACCAGAATATGACTTCATCATTTAAACTCAATTTCGCCATTTTTAATCCAAGAAACGACCAAGTGCGGTTCATCCATTTCATGTCAGGTTCGGTTTTTCCATGACCAGGCTTACTCTCAGAAAAACTGACATAAATATGTTTACTTTTTTAGCAATCTAACTTTATAACCTCGTTCCTCATGATCTTACGGTCGCGTGGAAGAAAACGGAGCTCAATTTGGACTCCGGACGACTTAGAAAGACCCATTTTATTTTCGAAGCGCGCTGAAAACGGGATTATACGGGCTCTCGGGTCATTAACGTTTTTCTTACAAAAACAGCCCTTAAACTCTACCAATCCAACCATAAAATATCTATTAGTAACCTAACATCCTAATAAAGGGTTAGGGATAACTTACCAAGTCCAAGAGCTAAGGAAAACCGGTTGAGATAGCGATGGAACCCGCGGTTCAAATCTGTCCAAAGAGGTCCGAACATCAACTCTATGGATTAGCCATGGATTTCTTCCCAAAATTGCACTAAACCTCATTTACTAACCAAACAACACATAGGATCTAGTCTTAGGGAGACTTACCACGGAAAATGAGCTTGAGGAGCTCACGAACTTAGCCCGAAAGCCGGCGGTGAAGCGGCGGTGGAGGTGGCGTCGACGGCGTGAGAGGAAAAAGGGAGAGTGAGAGCTTGAGAGGAAGAGGGAATGAGAGAAAATGAGAGTGAAGGATATAGAGGGGTTCGGCCGAATGAGAGGGAGGGGGGTGTGTGTGATATTTGTCATCCAAATTCAAAAGGCAAGAGAGAAGGCTTGAGGGAGTGGTTAGTGGTTGGAGGGGTTTATGACATGAATAGTATCCTTGAATGACTATGTGTAAAGGATTTGTTCATGGGGTTGTCAAGTGTCACTCATGTCTCATCTCATCTAATCTTGCCATTCATGTCATCTCACAAAATCAATGGTTCAAAGCCTTCTTTACCCTTGCATTTTCAGCCAAGGATGGAGGATGGCAAAAGTCCAAATTGCCCTTACTTATTTCTAAAGGAAAGGGTATTAATCTAAGGGTATAAGGGTAATTCCCTAATCGTCGATTCGAATTTCACTTTTCTAAATGCTAATGGGCGAATTCTAAACTTAACGGTCCTCGATGAGGCGACGTCCAATTTATTCCCGTTGGAATCCTCGAATATCCGACCTCTAATCTCGAAGTCCAATTTATGGCTAAATTCAGTCGTTTGTCATTCCGACGTATCTCAGACTAACGGGCGGCTCTTAGGAGTTACGCGTATCGACCCGCGACTAATGTCGCGTTTAAGAGTTACTCGTGCCACGGCGACTTTGGTTGTCATGTAATTGCGAGGGTTGATTGCTAGTCCCGAAGGTTACGATCGTTAGGAATTGGTTTAGATTAATACGCAAATCATACTATGGTCATCCGGAATCACCCGTGGACCAATTGCATGACACTAGCAAATTGTTCTGAAGCCATTCTTAGATCGACCTTTAGTGGTCCAAAATATTCCCTCGGCAATCCTTATGGTCAAAGTACCGACTCGTGGTTGAGTTCTTTAGTCCACGTACTTAAACCCTAGTTAGCATTTCCCTTTTGTTTAGTCGACTCAAGAGAGATCAATTCTGAGTAAGATTTACTGAAATACATCGATAGACATTCATTCATTCATAAGCTTCGAGATAGGGTCGGAATTCAGAATGTCACAACTCTTCCCCCCTTACAAAAATTTCGTTCTCGAAATTTACATTACAACCATCTACTCAAACAACTAGGGGTGCTGACGCATCATCGCTTCCTCGCTTTCCCAAGTAGCTCCTTCAGTTCCATGGTGCTCCCAAATCACCTTAACTAACGGAATCGTCCTGTTCCTTAAGACTTGCTCCTTTCTATCCTCAATCCTAATTGGCTTTTCCACGTATGTCACTCGGTCGTCCACTTCTATCACTTCATGATCCAGTACGTGAGTCGCGTCCGGTTTATTCTTCCTCAGCATTGACACATGGAATACATTGTGGACCTGCGACAAACTTGGCGGCAAGGCGAGTCTATAAGCCAGAGTTCCAATCCGTTCCAAAATTTCAAAAGGGCCTACGTACCTCGGGCTCAGCTTTCCCTTCTTTCCGAACCGAGATAGTCCTCGCATCGGCGATACTTTTAAGAAAACATGGTCTCCCACTTGAAATTCCAAAGGCCTGCGCCGCTTGTCGGCATAACTTTTCTGGCGACTCTGCGCGGTTTTCAATCTTTCTCTTATGACTTTTACTACCTCCACTGACTATTCTACTAACTCTGGGCCTGTTATGCTTCTTTCACCAACCTCATCCCAACATACCGGAGTTCTGCATGCCCTACCATACAATACTTCAAACGGTGCCATCCTAATACTCTGCTAGTAACTGTTATTATAGGCGAACTCTACTAGGTGTAGCTGATCTTCCCAACCTCCTTTGAAATCTATCACACATGCTCTTAGCATATCCTCAAGAGTCTGAATCGTCCTTTCAGACTGTCCATCCGTCTGAGGATGATAGGCTGTACTATACTGCAGTTTCGTCCCCAAAGCCTATTGTAGGCTTTTCCAAAATGAAGCGGTGAACTTGGGATCTCTATCTGAGGTGATTGTCATAGGGACTCCATGAAGACAAACTATGTATCGCATGTACAATTCTGCGTAACTATCCATGGCGAAGTCCTTTCTTACTACCAAGAAATGCGCGGACTTAGTCAGTCTATCCACTATTACCCATATCGAGTCATGTCCTCTCTGACTTCTCGGTAAGCCCATCACAAAGTCCATGGTGATGTGTTCTCATTTCCATTCGGGAATCTCCAAAAGCTGTAACATTCCACCAGTCTTACAATATTGTGCCTTAACTTGCTGGCACGTCAAACACTTCGCTACGTGCTTGGCTACGTTCACTTTCATTCCAGTAGTGCTGACGCAAATTCTGATACATCTTTGTGCTACCCAGATGAATGCTGTAGTTGCTCCTATGAGCTTCTGATAAGATCTTTTCTCTCAGCTCCTCGTCATTGGGTACGCACAGGCGTCCACGAAACTTCAGAATTTCATCTTCTGATACTTGAAAGTCAGGTTTCCTTTTCGCGACATCCATTTCTAAAATCTTTTGGATGTCGGGGTCCGTAGACTGCGAGGTCTTCGCCTTTTCCTGAATTTCTGGTTCGACTCTTAATGTAGCTAGTAAACTAGACAGTTGGCAAATTTCAAACTTAAACTCTGAATCTCTTATCCCTTCCAATAGAGTCCATTCTTTAACCATCATGTGCGCGATGCTCGATTTCCGACTAAGTGCATCTGTAACCTTATTTGCCTTCCCGGGGTGGTATAGGATATCACAATCATAATCCTTGAGCAACTCCATCCATCGACGTTGCCTCATGTTCAATTCCTTTTGAGAAAATAAGTACTTCAAACTCTGATGGTCCGTATAAATCTGAAACCTTTCTCCGCACAGATAATGCATCCAAATTTTCAATGCGAAGATGATAGCTGCCAATTCCAAATCGTGCGTCGGGTAGTTCATCTCGTGAGGTCTTAATTGTCGTGATGCGTAAGCAACAACTCTTCCATGCTGCATTAGAACGCATCCTAATCCCTTTAGCGACGCATCACTATAGATCTCATAACCTCTAGGTCCAGAAGGAATCGTCAACACTGGTGCATTCATCAATCGATGCTTAAGTTCTTGGAAACTCCTTTCGCACCTATCCGTCCATTCAAATCGCGTATCCTTCTTTGTCAATCTCGTCAAAGGAGTGGCTATAGAGGAAAACTTTTCCATAAACCTCCTATAGTAGCCTGCCAGGCCTAGAAAGCTTCGAATCTTTGTTACTGACGTAGGTCTAGGCCAATTCGTTACTGCCTCAATCTTTGCTGGATCCACTGAAATTCCATTTCCAGAGATGACGTGTCCAAGAAACGCAACCTTATTAAGCCAAAACTCACACTTACTGAACTTGGCGTAAAGCGAGTGTTCTCTTAACGTCTGTAAAACCACACTCAATTGCTTCTCATGCTCTTCAGGTCTCTTTGAGTAAATCAAGATGTCATCTATGAAGACAATGACGAACTGGTCTAAGTACTCATTGAATACTCGATGCATCAAGTCCATAAAAGCGGCTGGGGCATTAGTCAATTCAAATGGCATGACTGTAAACTCATAATGTCCATACCTTGTCCGAAAGGCTGTCTGTCCTCCTTTTTAATCCTCAATTGGTGATAACCCGTCCTCAGGTCTATCTTGGAGAACACAGACGCTCCTTGCAATTGATCAAACAAGTCATCTATCCTTGGCAATGGATACTTATTCTTGATTGTCACCTGATTCAATTGCTTGTAATCAATGCATAAGCGCAATGATCCGTCCTTTTTCCTCACGAACAAAACTGGCATTCCCCACGGTGACGCGCTCGGACGAATAAATCCTTTGTCCAGCAGTTCCTGCATCTGAACCTTCAGTTTCTTTAGTTCTGATAAGGACATCATATAGGGTGCTTTTGAGATCGGCTCCGTTCCAGGGGCTAACTCAATCACAAATTCCATTTCTCTCTCTGGTGGCAACCTTGGTAATTCTTGCGGAAAGACATCCGGAAAGTCACGCACTACAGCTATGTCCTCTAGCTTGGGTTCTTCAATCGTCGGATCAACCACAGCAGCTAAATACGCTTGACATCCTTCATCCAATAACTTAGTCACTTGAAGCGATGAAATTAAAGGAATCGGGGTTCCTCCTCGACTTCCTACAAACTCGAATCTAGGGTGATCATTCGGACGGAAATGGATCACCCTGCTACCACAATCAACAATAGCTCGCTGCTTACTCAACCAATCAATTCCAATAAGAACATCAAAATCATACATAGGAAGCACTGCTAGGTCTATCTGTTCTTCACTACCATCAACGACTATCTTACATCCCGAACAACCTAGCGAGACTAGCACTCTATCCTTTAATGGGGCAGTAACATGCAGTATCATATCCAGCGGTTTCAAATCAATTCTAACCAAATCAGCAAACTGAGCAGATATGAACGAATGCGATGCTCCATGGTCAAACAATGCATAGGCAGCATGATCACATAAAGTAACCGTACCTGTGACCACGCCGGGCACATGCTCCGCCTCCCTACGCGCCACAGCATAAACTTTTCCATGAGATGGCGGCCTATTCAGATTAGTTAGTGGGGCAGCTGCAACTTGCAGTCCTAGTTGGGGTCGCGGTGGCTGAAACTGAGGTCCTGCAGCCTGATTTCCACAATGCCTCGCATGATGGCCCATCCGACCACACTTGAAGCACGTTCCTGATCGACTTGGGCATGGCCCACTTCCATGCTTCTGTCCACATAGGAGACAGTTCCAATTGTTCTGATAAATGGACTTCCCAATATTCTTTTTAACGGGAGGAACAAATCGTCTGTTATTCACCACAGGCCTCTTTCCAAAATTCCGATTGTCCTTGACCGGATTAAACCGCGGTCCAGAAGCAGTTCCTCTTTCCCTCATATCACGCTCCACCATTTGGCCCCTTTCATACAGCTCATCGTAGTCCCTCAAGTTCAGGAGTATCAACTGACTACGGGGCATACTTAGAAAGTCTTGCGAATTCACCTTCGTATTGATTAATGGTCAATTGGTTCTGTCGAAGATTTTGAAATTCAACCAGCTTATGCTCTTGGGCAGTTTCAAAAAAATATTTTGCGTTGAAGGCCTCCGCGAAGGCGGTCCAATTGGGTGCGACGCCTTCTGGAAAAACTCTTCCCTCGGTGGCCTTCCACCAATCATTCGCAGTATCTTGAAGCTGATACACTGCTAAGGTCACTTTCTCAGCATCAGTGCACCCTAATACAGTAAAAGCTTTCTCTAGTTCCTCAATCCACCTAGGGGCAGTCTCAGGATCCCCTTTGCCATCGAATTTGGACGGCTTCAGCTTCATGAACTGCTCTACTAAATTACCCATCGGTCGGTTCTCATTACCATGAACATTAGCATTTCCACCTCCATTACCAATTCCATTGCTCCCATTCGCCATATTCACGGCCGCAACAGCAGCTTCAGCAGCCTGAGCTATAATTTCAGCTCTATCATCGGCCTGTCGAAGGGCAGCAACAGCTTTATCCTGGGCTTCCTTCCCCATTATCTCTTCAATCTGGGCCAAGCCCCTCAGAACTCCTTCCATGGTAGGACCCTCAGCCTCTAGTGTTCTCGAGCTAGAAGCTCCTCATTTCGGCCTTCCAAGTCTATTGCTTATATTTGCTCAAACTTAATTCACCTGAGTCACTATAATTCCACCACGGAATTAGAGACTTTCATCACTTACTCAAGTCTAGTGATTCTATGCTACTCAGCAAGGCAGAAATCACAACATAATAGCTAATCACTCAGGCATTCTCATGAGCACATCATCAAAAGTTCACAGCCAATATTCTATCACAATCAAGCAGTCAAAGGCATCACATCAAGAGTTTTCATTCATACCTCAAGTTTAGACGCATCTGCATCTTAGTATTAACACAACAAGCTATCTCAAAATTCAGATAATCAACAACAAGCAATGCCAAGTACAAAGCTCCTAATCATGCCAATCACAAGCGCCAATTCATATGCCATGCAATTCGTGCCTAAGTCTAACAAACTCCTAAAGTCTCACTATCTAACCATCTTAAAGTCATCGCACCTTATTACTCCAGGTCTCAATCAACTTGGGTCGAGCTGACCTCGCTCTGATACCACTTAAACGGGGATGCAACGCCTCGTACCCTTCTCAGGCTCGCTAACATCCCGCCACGGCTGTTTGCATTGAGTAGTTCCCAAGATCAACGGCGAACGACTTAAGCGCAATACCAAATGTACATTCAGAAGCGACGAACAATCTCCTTTACAAAAATTTTCTCTCCGAACACAATGACTCAGGATGAAAAAGAGAGATTTAAAACTTACTTCATACATTCCTTAAAAGCGTCAAATACACAACAGGGTTACAACTTGCCATCTCCAAAAATACAACTTCCTTTAATAAAACAACGGTAGATGAAGTTTAACCCTACCGAGCTATATAGACGTGTACAAATCAAAATAAGAAAGGAACTCCGTAAGACTTAAAAAGAAATATAGTCAAGTAAGGTTAACGATTCATCTACTTCAAAAGGGTATCTTCAAAAGTCAATCCATAGTATTCAATGGACCTCGTCATTCGAGACCTGAAAATGTTGTCCCATAACGGGGTGAGAATAAATCTCAGCAAGTCATTCCTAACTAACCCTAAACTAGGCCATTAGTACCTCCTAACACCTGAAAATAAACAATTCTAATAGAAAGCATAATCATGGTATTTAAGACAATAAATAGAAGTACAATAAATAGATACTCAATTCAATCAAATTCAAGATGCGATTTCACGATTTAAGCTAAGCTTCATACTTTAGGCATTTAAACAATCAACTACTCGAATAAGGCAATCCATCAATAACTCGATTCTAGCTATTCAGCCATCGCCGTAGTGCCCGGGACATAGCTTAATAATCACATTGTACTAGGCATGACCTTCGTCGTAACGCCCAAGTCTAATAAATTCATCTGCCCGGACCCCCCGTAAAAACAGCTCTTAGGTCATACTTGCATTTCGTAAACGCCCTCGTCGTAACGCCCAGGCTATTATATGTTTACCAGGACCCCCCGTAAAAACGGCTCTCGGGTCATGCTTTAACCTTAATAGGTTAATATGTGATTTAGTACTTATACATCTCATTCCAACGGCCAATTGCACTCAAGATCACTCAGTGAAGCAATTAACCATCAAGGCACATAGCCATGATCATAGGTCATCCATGAGCATTCGATTATTTTACACTTCCCATTCAAACTCTGGTTTAGTCTATTAAACCACTCCACTTGCTCAAATTAAGTTAAAATGACTTCAACACATGCTCAAGACCCTAAGATCATTCATGACCATAATAGGACTTCATCATTTAAACTCAATTTCGCCATTTTTAATCTAAGAAACGACCAATTGCGGTTCATCCATTTCATGGCAGGTTCGGTTTTTCCATGATCAGGCTTACTCTCAGAAAAATTGACATAAATATGTGTTACATTTTTAGCAATCTAACTTTATAACCTCGTTCCTCATGACCTTACGATCGCGTGGGAGAAAACGGAGCTCAATTTGGACTCCGGACGACTTAGAACGACCCATTTTATTTTCGACGCGCGCTAAAAACGGGATTATACGGGCTCTCGGGTCATTAACGTTTTTCTTACAAAAACAGCCCTTAAACTCTACCAATCCAACCATAAAACATCTATTAGTAACCTAACATCCTAATAAAGGGTTAAGGATAACTTACCAAGTCCAAGAGCTAAGGAAAATCGGTTGAGATAGCGACGGAACCCGCGGTTCAAATCTGTCCAAAGAGGTTCGAACATCAACTCTACGGATTAGCCATGAATTTCTTCCCAAAATTGCACTAAATCTCATTTACTAACCAAACAACACATAGGATCTAGTTTTAGGGAGACTTACCACGGAAAATGAGCTTGAGGAGCTCACGAACTTAGCCCGAAGGCCGGCGGTGAAGCGGCGGTAGAGGTGGCGTCGACGGCGTGAGAGGAAAAAGGGAGAGTGAGAGCTTGAGAAGAAGAGAGAATGAGAGGAAATGAGAGTGAGGGAGATAGAGGGGTTCGGCCGAATGAGAGGGAGGGGGAGTGTGTGTGATATTTGTCATCCAAATTCAAAAGGCAAGAGAGAAGGCTTAAGGGAGTGGTTAGTGGTTGGGGGGGTTTATGACATGAATAGTATCCTTGAATGACAATGTGTAAAGGAGTTGTTCATGGGGTTGTCAAGTGTCACTCATGTCTCATCTCATCTAATCTTGCCATTCATGTCATCTCACAAAATCAATGGTCCAAAGACTTCTTTGCCCTTGCATTTTCAGCCAAGGATGGGGGATGGCAAAAGTTCAAATTGCCCTTACTTATTTCTAAAGGAAATGGTATTAATCTAAGGGTATAAGGGTAATTCCCTAATCGTCGATTCGAATTTCACTTTTCTAAATGCTAATGGGCGAATTCTAAACTTAACGGTCCTCGATGAGGCGACGTCCAATTTATTCCCGTTGGAATCCTCGAATATTCGACCTCTAATCTCGAAGTCCAATTTATGGCTAAATTCAGTCGTTTATCATTCCGGCGTATCTCAGACTAACGGGCGGCTCTTAGGAGTTACGCGCATCGACCCGCGACTAATGTCGCATTTAAGAGTTACTCGTGTCACGGCGACTTTGGTTGTCATGTAATTGCGATGGTTGATTGCTAGCCCTGAAGGTTGCGATGGTTAGGAATTGGTTTAGATTAATTCTCAAATCATACTATGGTCATCCGGAATCACCTGTGGACCAATTGCATGACACTAGCAAATTGTTCTGAAGCCATTCTTAGATCGACCTTTAGCGGTCCAAAATATTCCCTCGGCAATCATTATGGTCAAAGTATCGACTCGTGGTTGAGTTTTTTAGTCCACGCACTTAAATGCTAGTTAACATTTCCCTTTTGGTTAGTCTACTCAAGAGAGATCAATTCTGAGTGAGATTTACTGAAATACATCGATAGACATTCATTCATTCATAAGCTTCGAGATAGGGTCGAAATTCAGAATGTCACAAGGTACTAGAGGAGCGTCTAGCTCGAGAGCACAAGTAGTTGAAGACCCAAGAGTAGATGGGGTCCTTAGAGCGCTAGAACAGATTGGAAATCTGATGGGCAGGCGGGCTGAGGAGCGAGATGCCACAGTTACCCAAGCTGCTAAAACTGCTATTGCGGCCGTGAATATGGCAAATGGGAACAATGGAAGTGGTAATGGAGGTGGAAATGCTAATGCTCAAGGCAATGAGAACCAACCGATGGGTAATTTAGTAGAGCAGTTCATGAAGCTGAAGCCATCCAAATTCGATGGCAAAGGGGATCCTGAGACTACCCCTAGGTGGATTGAGGAACTAGAGAAAGCTTTTACTGTATTAGGGTGCACTGAGGCTGGAAAAGTGACCCTAGCAGTGTATCAGCTTCAAGATGCTGCGAAGGATTGGTGGTAGACCAACCAGGGAAGAGTTTTTCTAGAAGGCGTCGTACCTAATTGGACCGCCTTCGCGAAGGCCTTCAACACAAAATATTTTTCTGAAACTACCCAAGAGCAGAAGCTGGTTGAATTTCAAAACCTTCGGTAGAACCAATTGACCATTGATCAATACGAAGGTGAATTCGCAAGACTTTCTAAGTATGCTCCGATGATGGTTGAGAATCCTGTGGATAAGGCTCGGAGATTTAGAGATAGATTAAGGCCTGAACTTCGTAGTCAGTTGATACTCCTGAACTTGAGGGACTACGATGAGCTGTATGAAAGGGGCCAGATGGTGGAGCGTGATATGAAGGAAAGAGGAACCGCTTCTGGACCACGATTTAATCCGGTCAGGGACAATCAAAATTTTGGAAAGAGGCCCATAGTGAATAATAGGTGATTTGTTCCTCCCGTTAAAAAGAATATAGGGAAGCCCGTTTATCAGAACAACTGGAACTGTCACCTATGTGGACAGAAGCACGGAAGTGGGCCATGCCCAAGTCGGTCAGGAATGTGCTTCAAGTGTGGTCGGGTTGGCCATCATGCGAGGCACTGTGGAAATCAGGCTGCAGGACCTCAGTTTCAGCTACCGCGACCCCAACCACAACTGCAAGTTGCAGCTTCCCCACCGGCTAATCTGAATAGGCCGCCAGCTCAAGGAAAAGTTTATGATGTGGCACGCAAGGAGGTGGAGAACGCGGCTGGCGTGGTCATAGGTATGATCTCACTCTGCGATCATGTTGCTTATGCATTGTTTGATCCTGGAGCATCGCATTCTTTCTGTGGCATCCCAAGTCCCTCCTAGCCTCCAACTCTGATACCAAACCAAAGCCCAACTGTCGTATCTCCCAATCTGAAAAATGTTCCCACAACGTGGGTTAGCGCGACTGCTAGCAAGAAAAACATTCAACCCAACCATATGGGTCCTAAGACTCCTTAAAACCAACTAAAAAAAGACAACCATATTATCAAGGCATCAAGAGTATGTAACAACATTAATTCAAATCATTAGGTAATAACAATTTAAAACAATGAGGATGCCAATATGATATGTAATGACGTGCTCTTCATTCATCTCACCATCGCCAAGTCAATTGACTTGCGACCCCTACTCCAGGGCATCCACGACGCATGGTATGACTCTCCCCCGCACACAGGTCAAGATCCACGAGTACGTACAAATCCCCGCACACAGCCCAGGGGCGTCACGACGCGTGGAACGACTCTATCCCGCACATAGCTCAGGGTCGTCAAGTCCGTACAAATCCCCGCACACAGTTCAGGGGCGTCAACTCAATTCAGAGCACTGAAGAGTAATATCTCCACATATCTCATCAAGTATCAATCCATGTACCATGTATGCTGGCCAAGAACATCACAATTCTCAATCTCAATTCTTGCATGAAATTTCACAATGCAATGCCAACATAATGTCACCAATGACCACACAAGCAGGTACATGAATACACAACATCAATAATCATAATCACGAGCAGCATCTGCAAGCTTATACGAGGTTCTTCCAGATTCAAGTCATAAATTGTATCATTGAAAAAAATATATATCTAAACCTCGAAGCATAAGTATGACACAATTAACTTCATTAACTTGGATTTCAATTCTGTCTAGTCACAATTACCTAGAGCGAACCTCATGAATTAGTTAAACCAATCCACTTCCTTTCCATGCCCTCGGGTCAGTGAAGTCTAGGCATTTAAATCACAATACTAGCTTGAGTAATCATCAAATCCCTAGTTTAAGAACCCAATCAAGAGCCACCTAAATAAAGGCGACTCTTTGCTCTTCTTGAATCCGTCGATCTAGGGCATAAACTATAATCAAGCCATCATACCATGGTTCCTAAGTAGGGAATTCCAACACTGCGCGGTTACGCGAGTCTGTTGACACCTGATTTTTGACCAAGTCTTTTTCAGCTTTATTTTGAAAAATCATAAAAAAAATCCATAAAAAGTCAAAAAATTGCAAAATCAACTTTGGTGGCCTTGGCCAAGCCTAAGGAATCATTTTTGACAAAAAAAAAATAATTTTTCATATTTTTTGCATTTTTTAATATTTTCAGAAATTAGGAAAATACTAAAAACAAAATCAAGAAAAATAACTTTTGAGGTCACAAAAATATGGAAAAATAGCCAATATTTTTCTTTTAAATCCCTTGTCTTTTTGACCTCACAAAAAGTCCAAAATCAAATTCAATTGTATGTGTTCCTTTGTAACACATATGATCGAATTTGAGAAAAAAATATCAATTGAGTCTTGTTATTTGCAATTTTGGCATTTTTAAGGACCTTGACATTCAATCTGATTGTCCCCCACTTCAATTTAGCCCAATTGTTCAAACAAATCGCTCAATTACATACTTAATTGAATTTTAGTCCTTGAAATTGGGCATAATTGAAATTACTTTCAATTCAAGGACTATCATTGCAAATTAACCATGCTGCCCAAGGGTTTTCATCATTTTGAATCCATTGGCATAGGTGGTTTGACCCAATTTGATCATTTAAACCCTCAATTGCACAATCCCCAATTAGCAATTAAATAGAAATTTGGGGTTTTCGTTGAAATTGATATAAACTTTTGGGCAAAACTACATTTTTAGATAAAATTCATGCCCTAGATTCGATTCTGGGGTTTAATTACAAAAATTCCCAGCAAATTTGGATTAATTTGGAAAATTACAAGTCGGGACCGGTTCAGACCGGTCAGACCGCCGGTCGAACCGGTCCGCTACAGTGCCTTCTTCCCCAACTCTTCCCGCACCATTTGCAGACTTGCGAATTGGATTTTAATGGCAAAATTGGACCCTTAATCGGCTCCAATTGGTAAAATTGATGGAGACGTTTCGTAGACAATGAAGTTTACCGTCGATTGAGACCAGGGTCACGGCTAATGGCCGCCGGAGGAACAAGAAATCGATCGGTCAATGCCCCGGCGGCCGTGAAAGTCAACATCAATGAAACAACTAAATTGGTCGTCCATTAGCACTCGATGGAAGGCTTGACGGACTTGGGCAGGTACCCAACGGATTCCGTCACCGTCCGGCGACCAAATGGCGTGTGTGGGGCACGTGACAGAGCCAATGGGAGTTCCCCCGCTCCGTGCCAAAATTCGAAACAGCTATATAAGGCTAATGGACTTTCTGTTGAAACAGGACGGTTGATTCAGTTAGAGAGAGGGGAACTGAATCGAGAGAGAGAGAGAGAGAGAAAGTGAGAGAGAGCTCGCCCTCCAACCGCCATTGTCGAGGGCTCGAGCTCGAACTGAGAGGCATAGGTAGGGCCACTTCCAGGCCAAACCAAAGCCGGAGAGTGTTGCGAGGAGGTCGCCCAGACCCCCCGGAAGCTACCGCCGCTGACCACGCAGGCTTAAACCGCAAAAATAGGTGAGTCAGAGCTTCGAATTCTACACTGAGCTTCAATGGCGAATTTCATTTCTGGCAATGATTCTTGCATTTAGTGTGTGCGTTTCGCTCCTTAGATATCACTGACCATCATCGCATCTTGATTTTGCATTGATTTATCATGAACAACTCGAATCGAGTCTTCTAACTCAGCCTCCATAGCCGACCATTGTTCATCCCTGCCTAGCCCAATCTAGGCCGTGCGAGCTCAATCGGAGCTCGAGGTAAGCCTCCGGAACATTGATGGGTGCTATTCTGTGAATGAATTGCTTTGATTTTGCGTAATTTGTGCGATAGAACTCCCATGGCCGTACTCGGCATTTCGCAGAATGATTATGATTTCGCGGATAGGTCGGCTCGATTCTTAGATATATTAAGCTAGAATCCATTGCGAGTTGATTGGCGTTGGTCTCGCGCGATTTCATCAAGATTCCACCATAGGATCATCACCGGAGAAGCTCAGCCGTTCATTCCGCCGGAGTTGCGAGGTTGAAGATGAAGCTGACGTGGCACGGTCAATCTGTTATTGGCCCACGTGTCGGCTTATTCAGCAGGTCGTTGGCAGTTTGTTATTCGAATTAGTAAATCGGACGGTCTAGGTTAATCGAGTCCAATGAATGGTGACCGTCCGATTAGAAATTAAGATAATTCGAAAATGATTTTAATCGGAAAATCAAACAGTACCGAAACGGTGTCGTTTGGCTAAGTGGGTAGGCGACGTCATTTTAGGTTAGTAAAGGCGGACGGCTCAGATCAAGTCTCACGTTATAATCCTGACCGTAGATCTTAGTAAGCCAATCAAACGGTCCCGATCGAGTCATCGTTTAATCTAGACCGTAGGTTCCAGTAATCAGATCCAACGGGCGCGGGTTAGCCACGCGGTTCAGTGTAGGCCGTCAGATTTGTTCCGAATAATCTGAAAATCAAAAACATAGAAGCGGTGTCGTTTTAGTCCGTGGGTTCCGCGGGTTCGGGTCTAGGGCCGGGTTCCAACCCGAGTGGGTCGGGTCGACCCGATCCGAATAATATTTTATTTTTTTAAAAAAATCAGAAAATGGTTTAAAAAAATAAAAAAAAAATCGGAAAAATTCTAGAAAATCATAAAAAAAATGCTTGAAAATCCTAGAAAATTCAAAAAAAATGTGGAAAAATAGTGGGAAATTCCTAGACACTCCAGAAATCCCCAAAAATTAAGGATTGACCACAGACAACTGGTCAATCCTATTTTTTGGGGGTTTCTCATCTGTTCTTCTAAGAATTGACGATAACGCCCTTTAGGGGTAATTCGCCCCGGCTTTGTATTGCGAGATAAGGTCGATAAACGCCTAGATCAGGATAGGGCCAGTTAGGTGGCGAATCCTCTTGCTGGGGTTTTCGAATCTCATCATTTTTCCCAAAATGACGATTTTACCCCTCAAAGGGTAAATCGTCTTTCCCATTCGAGTCAAGTCCTGAAAATTGCTCAAAGTTAGGGTTTGGGTCATGGGTACGACCAATCCTAATATTCGAGATTTTCAGCTCTCATCTTTGTCCAAAATGACGACTTTACCCCTCAGAGGGTAAAATCACTTTTAAAATTCCAGAAAAATCCTGGAAATTCCCGAAAAATAGGAAATGGATTGGATTGATGGCCAATCCTATTTCCTCCGTCTTTTGTCTTCCCAATTCATCTAAAATGACAAATTTTCCCTTTCGAGGCAAATTATCCCCGAATTGTTCAAAATTATGATTTTGCCCCTTATGGGCAAATCATGTCAAATCATTCCTAAGCCCTGATTGAGACTTCTCTAGGCTAATAGGGCCTCATTAGGGATGCCATGCTGATTTCATGTGTTTTATCCGCATGTTATGGATCATTGATTTGCGCATTTATTTTCATGGATTTTGAGTGATAGGGTAGTTATTCCCATCTGCATGAACTCCTAGATTTAAGATCTGAACCCCACTCCTCTGTATGAAATCCTAGAATCAGATAAACCATTCAGCTTAGATACCGAAAGGGCATCAACTCTGATAGTTGGCGTAACTAAGTCTCCGATCCTACTTCTCTGGTTTCCGCAGAATCGAATAGATCGCTCCCAACTATTCGATAGGGTTTCCGATCGTACCCTCCCCGAAACGATTGGTGGCGACTCCTTGGCATGTACACATATTACATGTCACTAGACCACACTGAAGGTCGACCACGTATATCCAGCCGTTGCGATTTGGGTAATGGACCTTGGGAGAGGCCCGCGTCCGATCAGGCGACGATCGGGCGGCCCATTAACCCTTGCTAGCCAGATGGCGCTCGAGAGGGTCGCGACAGACTGGCGACTCCGCTGGGGACTTATTCTAAACCAGAATCTCTGGTTACGAATTCCAGAGGACTTGAGCCGATTAAAAAGTTGATTGATTTATCTGACCTCATTTTCTGCAGATGCTCTCGAAGGTGAGGTACGTACGCTAACTATTGTGTTAAATGTTTTTACAGCTTGGAGAAATAAGGGGTGGAGTGATTGTTAACATCTTTCCTGCAGGTTGGAGTTGGGAATGTATGTTTATCTTACGCACATACTGAAGCGGTGTTTTAATACAAACTGCTGTGCATGACTTTACATTATGATGATCACGACACATCGCACACACTAGCGGTCAAACCCTGACTGTAAACCACCTCTAGGTTACCTTAGATAGGGAAAGGATGCGAAAGGATCTCGTGTTTGATGGCACTTGAGACTTTCGTGTTCGTTCCCGCTCACAATCCAAATTGGCGATATCTAACCCTCTTGAGTGGATACTCTTGAGGAGGAATCTGCCTCATTTAGATCGTGGGAACCTGAGCCGTAGGTTCCTCACCTGATTTTCGATTTCTAGAGTATATCCACTTGTCTCATGCGCATGTCTATGGATGGTTGGTATACCTAAAATCGTCCATGGTTACAGGGGAACATTTCTACATCCCCAAGTTTGGTTAGTAAGGCATTTATTTTCAATGTACTTTACTACTCCATGTTCTATAGTATGACTCGTACATTGCATACATATACATGCATTTGCATACATCATGAAAATCACCCAAGTGACTAATTGAAATAACGATGATAAGGGGTAGGATGTCGCTGTTTCCTAAGAGTTCGACAGAGTTAGTAACCTTCAAGTACCTAAGGAAAGTTACTCGCCCTGGACCGAACACAAGGCGGCACTTCATTAGATTCGTGCATGGTCGGGAGCTGACTGGACGTAAGCTAGGATATGCTGAAGAATGTCAAACCCGCTACTACGTCGACAACCTCAGGTTCAGGCGACAAAGAGATGAGATGCTCGAGAGTTACTTAGTGTTGACACCTGATTTTTGACCATTTATTATTGTGATTTTTACTCTTTAAAATTAATTAAAAATATCAAAAAAGGTCATAAAATCACAAAATCAACTTTGGAAGCCTTGGCTTAGCCTTAGGAACCAATTTTGAGCAAAAAATATTTTTTGGTATTTTTTAATATTTTTCGAATTTATTTAATTATTAAAAATACCCAAAAAATCAGAAAAATACCATTCGTGGTCAAACAAATACACAAAAATATTCAATAATTTTGTTTTAATTTCCTCTTCAAGTCTGTAACTTTAAATCTCAAAAATTCGGCTCGGGTCACTATGTTCCTTCACAAACATAAACCCGAATCGGGCATAAAAAATCCTTTTCGAGTCTTTTAATTTTCAATTCCCACTTTTTATAAACTATGACATTGGATACTAAAGTTTCGAAGTGCAATTGGGTCAATTTGCCCTCCAATTTGATCAATTTTGAACAAAAGGGCCTAATTGCACAAATTTCTTTCAATTTAGTCACCGGTTTCACAATTTTTGAAATTAAATTTCGTACGGGCATACCCATTGAAATTAAACACCTCTACCCTATATTTTTCATCATTCTGAATCCATTGGTGGCCTTAATTTCGACTAATTCGATCGTTTGGGCCTTCGATTAAGCAAAAATCAATTTCGGATCTTGAGGGAAAATTGGGGTTTTCGCTAAATTCCAATCAATTGGTTCATGAAAATACCCCTATTTGATAGAAAACATGTCAAGGAGTCCGATTTTGCCATCAATTTCATGAAAATGGGTCGATTTGGGACCCAATTGGGCCAAATTAGTCGAACCGGGCCGGTCGGGTCGAACCCGACCCGGCCCGGTCCGACCGGGTCTGCAACGGCCAGCGAAGGGAAAGCAGGGGATGGGGGTGTCGGTTTTTCTAAAAAAAGGAGAGAAAGAGAAGAACGTGCGAAGGTGGGGGACAAAAAGGGTGGTCCGTATTCACGTTTCGGGGGATTTGTGAAAGAAAAAGAGAGACCGGTCGGCCATGAAAGGAGGCACCGCGGTGGAAAAAAGGGAGCTCGGCCGAGGAAAGGAGGAGGGAATTTTTTAGCGAAACCGGGAGAGAGCGGAGGACCATGGACCTTCAGACACCTACAGGTCGGTACCCTCTCCCGATCTTCAATTCTCGCGTGTAGGCAACCTGTTCGATGAAATGTGTGAGTGGAGGTTTGATTTTTTTTGACTCGGCCGCTCCCTCTCAAGCCTCATTTCGCTCGGTTCTAGTGTTTAATATTCCATAGAATCGACTCTAAGCCCCGGCTTGATGTCTGTTTTGCATGAAAATCTATCGAGAGCAACGACCGGAGCTCCGTTAGGCTCGGGCCGAGTTGAGGGCTTGCACCAGCGAAACCAGCTGCCGCCGAGCCCTACGAGACCTCAGGTAAGTCTCCAAACCTTATTTCGATGCTGCTTGAATGGATAAAATAAGCTGTAAACGTAAAAAAAATTCTCTGCAAATCTTCGCCGGCGCCGGTTCGGTCGTTGCCCGTTTGGTCGGTTCCCGACGTCATTTTCGCCATGTTTTCGTCGGGTATGGATGTGGGGTTCGAGGGGGTTCGATAGGTGTCAAAATCGCGACTCGAAACGTGGGTTTTTACGTCGATTTTGGGCCCTCCGGCGACTTCGCCGGAAAAAGCACTATTCATCGTCTTCTCCGGCGAAGTCGCCGGCGGTCAACGGTCAACGGTCAACGGTCGGAGCTGACGTGGCATGCCACGTGGGCAGCCACGTGGGCAGCCACGTCAGCGTGGGGGGGCCACGTCCGATTAAACAACATCCAGATCGGACGGCCGTGGCTCCGCCACGTGTCACGATCTGGGCCTTTTAAAAAAAAAATAAAAAAAATGATTTTCGGATTAATAAATGATTTTCGAATATTAATAAAAAATGGTGATCTGACGATCCAGACTATGCCGCGTGGATCTTTGGGGATCGTCCGATCTTGTCTATGATCGGACGCACCAGAAGCAGCCACGTGGCATAATCTGGGGCGTCCGTTTTAAAAGATTTTAGAATAATTCAGAAAATAATAAAAAATTCAGAAAAATTCTAAAAAAATTCCAGAAAATAGGAAATGGCCACATTCAACTGGCCATGACCTGTTCCGGGTCTTTCGACCCCCCGATCTTCCGAAATGACGGTTTTGCCCTTTCGGCAAACCGTCTTCCAAAAAAATTCTAAAAAAATCCAGGAAAATCCCAAAAAAATAGGAAATGGCCACAAACAACTGGCCAAGACTCATTCTGGGTGTTTTGAACCCCGACCCTTCTTAAAATGACGATTTCGCCCTTTGGGCGAATCGTCTTCCAAAAATTGGAGAAAAATCAAGAAATTCCAAAAAATTCTCAAAAATTGGAAATGGCCACAAACAACTGGCCATGGAATATTTTGGGTAATTCGGTATCCAAATCTTCCAAAAATTGACGATTTTACCCTTCGGGCTAATCGTTCCCAAATCTTCCCATTTTGCCCGTGGTCCTAAATCACGCCTTCCTTAAGCCCTTATGGCTATACTAGGAGGCCTTTGACTTGAATTGATGTGCATTGATGTGATTTATTTATGCACTTGATTGAGCTTTTCATTAAAATTGAGTGTGATTGATAGGAATAGTCTTCCAATCTGCATGAAACCCTGAATCAAACCTACCTCGCCTAAAATTGCGCCTGCATGAACTCTTAGCCAGGAAAATCACTCGCGTTAGGTACCGAAAGGGCGTTGGTAATGAAACCGACGTAACCAAGTCCCCGAACCCAAAATCTCTGGTTCCGCAGAACTGATCGATCTCTCCCAATCGGTCAGTAAGGTTTCCGGTCTACCCTCCAAGAAAGACCGGTGGCGACTCCAAATGCATGCATAATTTGCACATGCCACCACGACCACACTGAAGGTCGAAAGCGATCGACTCTTATCGTCGAAAAATACTCCCGCCGTGATTTGGTATGGGCCTGGGAGGGCCCGCGCCGATCCAAGGCCCGCGATCGGTAATCCATTAGCCGCGTCCGCCTTTCGGACGGGTCGCGACAGCTGGCGACTCCACTGGGGAACTTTGTTCTAGAACCTATGGTTCTAGACCTCAAGTGGACTTAGACCGTAATTAAAATGCTGAGTGATTTTTCTAACCCTGCAGGCGCTCTTGAAGGTGAGGTAAGTCCGCTTATGATAGGTGTTATATGTTTTTGCAGATTTGAGAAATAAGGGGGGTAGTCTGTGATTAACATTGTCTTATGCAGGTTGGCGTAGGAATGTATGCTATTTGGATGATTTGAAGCGCTGATTGATAAACTGTTGTGCATGACTTACATTGTGATGATCACGACACATGGACACGCACAACCGCGCCTAAAACCCCGGGCGCCGCCTATAGGAAAACAATAGAAGGGATTGAAAATGGAATCTCCGTGAGGAAAAACACGGGGTAATCCACTTTTCAATTCCGCTCATTTTGAACTATGGATCGAGCCCCAATGCAACGATAGTTGTGCAATGGAATCTACTCTTTCTAGAACTCGAGATGGGAGCCTTGGCCTTAGGTACCAAGCCCAATCTTTTTGATTTTTAGAGTCAAACCTCACTGGTCTCATGCGCATGTATGCGAATGATTGGTACAGCACGAAACCAAAAGGTCATTCAGCGCCGCTTATGAATCAAAATCCAAAGACTGGTGTGAAGAATCAGTCGCGAGTTTAAACGAACCAGGATGGCATGGAAGAGCGCTGGACCACCCTGGAGAGTCAACTGATGAGGGCAAACGCCTTTTGACCGGGGCAGCCGGGTCAAGTGTAAAAACGTATCGTTCCTAATTGATTTTCAATCAGATACCGGCATAATATTTCCTATCTTTTCCTCTCAGGTGAAAAACAGGTAGAGAAGGAAAATCCATTTGTGGATAGACACGAGGGACATGTTTTACATGGCATACATTTGTCGAAAATGTCCTCATCCGATCACTTGCAAGATGATCATGGAATGATGGTGAAACTGTAATCGTTCCAATAAGCCCTTCGAATATTATACCTGACGGGGACCTTTATGTCTTTTGTCTACAGGATAAGATGGTTAAAGACAAACAAAGGAAAATTTGTCTTCCCTATAAGACGGAAAGAAACGTGCCTTCAGCAGATGTCACCCATTGGGATTGCAATGACAAATTGAATCAAATTATGAAGGAGGAGCAACCTAATTAGGATTGGCTCTCCCTAAATCGAAAAAGTTGTGTTCGTTCCAAATCGGATTGACTGGTTCACGAGTTGATATGGTTTCTCATTCTTGCAGGCGATGACGAGAATGAACGGGCCCATTGAAAAATTTCCAGCATCTTGGACGCCAGAAGTGACCAGAGCGGGGATAGTAAATCCGTAATCGTTTCAATTAAAGCTCCTTACGCGGTGATTGACTCTTTCACTCCTTTCATCGCGCAGGTTGTTGAAGTACTCAATCACGAGTAAACCCAAGCTTGCGGATGTCAAATAGCCTGAATGCGTCAATGCGACATGATCAAACTGCCTACAAATAAATTAACCAGCCCAGGCGAATCACTCATTGGCCGGGGGCAAACTCTCATAAGCCCCATGAAGGCACGCCAGACAAGGGTTATCAAATCCAGAGATGACAAACAACAAGACCAGCCTCACTAGGGCAAAATGCTCGAAAAAAAAAACACAGTTCCTTCAAAGACGAAAGAAGACATTCCCAAAGAGGATGAGGATTGCAACAAAATGCAAAATGAAGTTAGCTGGGGCAAGCGTCACCTAACTACGACAAATCACACCCAACTGGGGCAAGTGAATCATTTGTGCGCTGGACAAAGAATGACGTTTCTCCTCTGGCAAAGTCAATGGACGCAATAATAGAGTCGTCCGCATCAAAATCAAACCCCAAGATACGAATATGGGTGAACGGTAACCTTGTATCGTTCCAATTTGGTCTTCGAAGACCACATGCCTAACGTGAGTTTTTACAGGGAGTCGTTGGCACCGAAAACCTCAAAAGAAAAGAACTCGCCAACGAGGAGGCGAATAAAACTATTGACCTTAGGAGTCAGCACTCCAAGAAATGGTCTTTGATTATGAGACCTAGTGGAGGGTAAAAAGTATCGCTCCTACGTCCCATGCTTTGACATGCATCTTGATAAAATTTTCTTTTTTCCTTGAATAAAAGGAACCTTGAAGAATGGCGCTGGAATGCGCCCAAAAACACAAATGGATCTCCTCTGGGGCAAATCCTTGAGAATGATTCATCGCCAACCAAACGAAGGGATCAAGACCACAAGATATAGGGCCAGATCCTGCAAGCCGCGAGTTTGTGTTCAAATGGAAACACAAAGCAAGAACAAGGCTGTATCGTTCCAATTTGCCTTGAATTTTGGAACGCAAACTGACAACTAATTCCCGTCATTGACAGGGGCTCGCCATCAAGGCGAAACAGGTTTTCACATCCCATGTATTACCCATTGGAACACATGACCAAGGGTAAGATGTATCGTTCTAATTTTTTGAAAAATTCATGAACGTACAATAACATGTTTCTTCCGCATTTTCAGGGATCTCCAGCCGCGGCGGGTAGGTAAGTATCCCTTTTCCCCAAGTCGTTGAAGATAAAAAAAGTGTTAGGACTCTTTCAATCATTATGTCTGAAAAGAGGCATCGAATTTTTAAGGCCAAATTCCATAAAAAACCCCAAACTTTGAGCTTAGTCCCAATTATACCCTCAACTTTTTTTTATCCCAAGAAAAACTCTCTACTTTTGCTGAAGTCCCAAATCTGCCATCTCCTCCCTCTGTTTCCCCCTCTCCTTCTGTCCTGACCTCTCCACCATGGACGCTCAAGCTCGACTCACTACCATGGCCATTCGAACTCGAACTCTGGGTTTACGGCCTCGGTGACGCTGATTCAAGAGCTCGAGCCCACAGCTCGTCGCCGCTATGGCCATGTAGCTCGTGTTTTTGAGCTCCACAGCCATGGCAGCTGCAAGCCTTCGACTCGTGCTCCGCGGCCGAGGACGGAGACGTCTGCAAACTAAGGTAGAGGATCCGGCGGCGATTGTGCTCTTCGCCGTGAGTGATTGGGCTTGAGGTCGGAGAAGGGAAAAAGGAGCAGGTGGAGGAGAGAGACGGTGGGAGGGCGGAGAAGTCAGGCGAGGAGGAGAGGGGGAAACAGAGGGAGGAGAAAGCGCTAAGCTCGCGATGGCCAGCGCCGCTCGAGCTTCAGGCTCGCATGGTGGCAATGCCTGCTGAAGCTACAAGCTCGCGGCAGCCATGGGCGCTAGAGCTTCGGGTGTGACGGCCTCGTTTGGCCAAATCCGATCGATCCGTTCTTCTTCACTGCTCGAGTCCTCGACAACAAGGGGAAGGGACGAGGGGTCTCGAGCTTGCAGGTGCCATGGGCTTTCGAACTCGAGCTTTGGGTTCGCCGGCCATGGGCGAGGCATCTGCAAGCTCGAGCTCTGGCGACCATGGCCGCGAATCGACAAGGCTGTTAAAGGGCAGGGCAGATTTGGGACTTCGGCAAAAGTTGAGGGTTTTTCTCGAGACAAAAAAAAGTTGAGGGTATAATTGGGACTAAACCCAAAGTTTGGGATTTTTTATGGAATTTGGCCGAATTTTTAAACTCATAGACATCCACAGTTGAAGTTGGGAGGTTGTCTGAACATGAATGAAACATGCATGTGCATCATAAAGCCCCATTGGGAGAAAATTTTATGGAGAAAAAGAAAAGATATTTTTCCAATCAAAAGTTGTTCAAAATTTTCAAAAGGACGTTTTCTCAAAAGACGAGAGGCAAAGCCTAATCCAAACACGTCCTATACACACTTGAGAGAGAAGTGGAGCGGATCAGATAGCAAAATCTGGACCTGCGGAAGTAGGGATTATTCGCAACAATTACATGGATTGGGATGACGGAGGCATTCGTTTCATATCCCCAAATACTACAGGTGACCATTGATAACCCCTTTGAACGGCGGTTTTCATTCTTAACCCTGTCAAGAACGACCCCACATCGGGGCAAAATGGAGGTGAGTCCAGCAGCGTCAGGAGAAAATGGTTAGAAATTTTCTTGCTCGGACTAACATCAATCTTTGTGTGTTGTTTATATGGTAATCCAAATGCCATAGGATGACGAGAAGCATTCATTTCTCTATCCCACACACCATATCCTTTGCACAGCCAAGTTGAGCCTGCCAATTCGTTTCATGAACCCGTTGGTGATCATTGCGCATTTCAAGATGGATGCAGCATCATTTCAGAAACGGAAGAGCTCAAGACTCAGGGATTACGAAGAGAATTCCCGGACTGATATTTAAAGCATGTTTAGACTATATGTCTAACATGATCCCATGAAGATGAGAAAAAGTGGGATTTCAAAAATGAATGAGAAAAATCCACGGCATTAAGAAAAAGCAAAGTGCCTGGTAAAAGCAAGGCCGATGCTCGTGTAAGTTGTTTGATTGATCCATAATGAAGCCGGATGGGAAAAGAAGAAATCCCTGAAGGAGTCAAATCCAAAAGGGCTGCTCCCCAAATAGTGCCAAGCGCAGAACAAAGACATGGAGAGAGTCGCTCTCTGAACGCGACAAGAGACGCTCTCTAAAGAGTTTGTGCACACCTCAAAAGCGGTTGCACGCCTCAAAAATTGAAGATGCAGAATGGAAAAGACAGGTGACAAGTTTGCAATGATCACCAATGTCAATCCCCTCATAAATTCTGGGCCAAAAACAAGCCTTTTCCGGTCCCCAATCCTACCAATGTTACAACCCTGAAACAGTCTTCTCTGACTAAGACACTTGGGTCAACATATAGCTTAGCTCGAAGAAGTACGAGCAAGACTATTTCTTTCTCATTTTGCAGGGTTCTTGACTTGTAAACCCGGAGCAGATGGTGAAGACTTTCATTCAATGGCCTCGACTCCAAAGCGGGCCCCCCTTGAAAACCAATATCCGAGCCCAACATTACGGTCCCGTGGAAGACCTCCCGACCGATCAAAATGTATGCGCTGCGAATGAGCCTAAAACCTAGGCACAGGTTAGTAGGGAATTGAGTGCATCCCCTATAACAACCACTATCTCAAAACAGGTGAGGAGACCTCATTGTCGAGAAATATTCCAATTGATATTTTGAACAAACTCTCTTTGGAATTTTCAAACTGTTGATCCGGATTTTCCATGCAAGGAATTTGTGATCACATTTGCATGTTGCAAGAATGCTTTGAATAACCTCCAGCATCAAAATGCACATTTCATGACTAAAACTTAAGTCATAAAATTCTATCAATTGGACAATTATTGTCTTCCCAAAGATTGTTAACATTTTCTTGGTGAAGAAAAATCTTTCAGGTTTGAACTTTCTGCAGGATACCTGGAGAACCCAGCTCCCAGAATGTCGCCTCAACAGACTCAGGTGAAGCTTTGTCAAAATAAAATCTTTCACTGCTTCATAGCTGAATTCCCGACAAACTTCGGGATCTTTGAAAAAAAAAACCCTTTTAAAAGAAAAAGTCCTAGCATGACGTGGAGAACCCTCGTCCCAGGACCCCTTTCCAAAAAATCAAACAGTCTCATCGGACGTGGAGAACCCTCGTCATGGGACCCTTTTTCAAAATTCAAGCGGTCCTCGCATGACGTGGAGAACCCTCGTCCCAGGATCCCTTTTCAAAAAAAATCAAGCAATCCCAGTAAACGTGGAGAACCTTCGTCCTAGGATCCCTTTTCAAAAATATCAAACAGGCCCCATCGGACGTGGAGAACCCTCGTCTCGGGACCCTTTTTAAACAAAATCAAGCAGTCTCATCGGACGTGGAGAACCCTCGTCTCGGGACCCCTTTTAAATAAAATCAAGCAGTCTCATCGGACGTGGAGAACCCTCGTCATGAGACCCCTTTTCAAAATTCAAGCAGTCTCATCGGACGTGGAGAACCCTCGTCTCGGGACCCCTTTTAAACAAAATCAAGCAGTCTCATCGGACGTGGAGAACCCTCGTCATGAGACCCCTTTTCAAAATTCAAGCAGTCTCATCGGACGTGGAAGAACCCTCGTCATGAGACCCCTTTTCAAAACAAACAAAGGTAGAAACCGCCTAAAGGGTCAAAACAAAGGTAGAAACCGCCTAAAGGGTCTAAACAAAGGTAGAAACCGCCTAAAGGGTCAAAAATATGGTAGAAACCGCCATAAAGGTCAACTCATTGATAAATACCGCCATAAGCATCGACACAAAGGTCCGATCCACCATACGGATCAAAATCATTGGCAAATCCCAGGGCGTGGGATGCGCCCTCCTCAGGTTCCTACAGCTAGGAACCCCATAATGGTATGACCTACCATACGGGTCAGAGCTTAATTTCCCTAGGATATTCTCAACGAGTCCTAGGTATCTTCTTGAAAGTTATCGCAACCGGCAGCATCCGACAGGTGAGCTTCAGGTAAGCCTCTCTCACTCCGGCCCATGTCCAAATTGTTAGAGTAAACCAGGGATTAATTTGAGCTCTTATCAAGAGCCTTAAGGATCCGATGTCATAGCATTTCTTCTCTCATTTTCCCAGTCGAGTCGGCCAGGAATCAGGTGCCATCTTATCTTTGAGAGAAACCTCTGACGAGATTCCTCTCAAAGAGGGGCAGCTGTTGACACCTGATTTTTGACCATTTATTATTGTGATTTTTACTCTTTAAAATTAATTAAAAATATCAAAAAAGGTCATAAAATCACAAAATCAACTTTGGAAGCCTTGGCTTAGCCTTAGGAACCAATTTTGAGCAAAATATATTTTTTGGTATTTTTTAATATTTTTCGAATTTATTTAATTATTAAAAATACCCAAAAAATCAGAAAAATACCATTCGTGGTCAAACAAATACACAAAAATGTTCAATAATTTTGTTTTAATTTCCTCTTCAAGTCTGTAACTTTAAATCTCAAAAATTCGGCTCGGGTCACTATGTTCCTTCACAAACATAAACCCGAATCGGGCATAAAAAATCCTTTTCGAGTCTTTTAATTTTCAATTCCCACTTTTTATAAACTATGACATTGGATACTAAAGTTTTGAAGTGCAATTGGGTCAATTTGCCCTCCAATTTGATCAATTTTGAACAAAAGGGCCTAATTGCACAAATTTCTTTCAATTTAGTCACCGGTTTCACAATTTTTGAAATTAAATTTCATACGGGCATACCCATTGAAATTAAACACCTCTACCCTATATTTTTCATCATTCTGAATCCATTGGTGGCCTTAATTTCGACTAATTCGATCATTTGGGCCTTCGATTAAGCAAAAATCAATTTCGGATCTTGAGGGAAAATTGGGGTTTTCGCTAAATTCCAATCAATTGGTTCATGAAAATACCCCTATTTGATAGAAAACATGTCAAGGAGTCCGATTTTGCCATCAATTTCATGAAAATGGGTCGATTTGGGACCCAATTGGGCCAAATTAGTCGAACCGGGCCGATCGGGTCGAACCCGACCCGGCCCGGTCCGACCGGGTCTGCAACATAGTTGCAGATCCACCACCGGCCAGCGAAGGGAAAGCAGGGGATGGGGGTGTCGGTTTTTCTAAAAAAAGGAGAGAAAGAGAAGAACGTGCGAAGGTGGGGGACAAAAAGGGTGGTCCGTATTCACGTTTCGGGGGATTTGTGAAAGAAAAAGAGAGACCGGTCGGCCATGAAAGGAGGCACCGCGGTGGAAAAAAGGGAGCTCGGCCGAGGAAAGGAGGAGGGAATTTTTTAGCGAAACCGGGAGAGAGCGGAGGACCATGGACCTTCAGACACCTACAGGTCGGTACCCTCTCCCGATCTTCAATTCTCGCGTGTAGGCAACCTGTTCGATGAAATGTGTGAGTGGAGGTTTGATTTTTTTTGACTCGGCCGCTCCCTCTCAAGCCTCATTTCGCTCGGTTCTAGTGTTTAATATTCCATAGAATCGACTCTAAGCCCCGGCTTGATGTCTGTTTTGCATGAAAATCTATCGAGAGCAACGACTGGAGCTCCGTTAGGCTCGGGCCGAGTTGAGGGCTTGCACCGGCGAAACCAGCTGCCGCCGAGCCCTACGAGACCTCAGGTAAGTCTCCAAACCTTATTTCGATGCTGCTTGAATGGATAAAATAAGCTGTAAACGTAAAAAAAATTCTCTGCAAATCTTCGCCGGCGCCGGTTCGGTCGTTGCCCGTTTGGTCAGTTCCCGACGTCATTTTCGCCATGTTTTCGTCGGGTATGGATGTGGGGTTCGAGGGGGTTCGATAGGTGTCAAAATCGCGACTCGAAACGTGGGTTTTTACGTCGATTTTGGGCCCTCCGGCGACTTCGCCGGAAAAAGCACTATTCATCGTCTTCTCCGGCGAAGTCGCCGGCGGTCAACGGTCAACGGTCAACGGTCGGAGCTGACGTGGCATGCCACGTGGGCAGCCACGTCAGCGTGGGGGGGCCACGTCCGATTAAACAACATCCAGATCGGACGGCCGTGGCTCCGCCACGTGTCACGATCTGGGCCTTTTAAAAAAAAATAAAAAAATGATTTTCGGATTAATAAATGATTTTCGAATATTAATAAAAAATGGTGATCTGACGATCCAGACTATGCCGCGTGGATCTTTGGGGATCGTCCGATCTTGTCTATGATCGGACGCACCAGAAGCAGCCACGTGGCATAATCTGGGGCGTCCGTTTTAAAAGATTTTAGAATAATTCAGAAAATAATAAAAAATAATAAAAAATTCAAAAATTCAATAAAAAAATGGAAAATCATAAAAAACTCAAAAAATTTCGGAAAATTCAGAAAAATTCTAAAAAAATTCCAGAAAATAGGAAATGGCCACATTCAACTGGCCATGACCTGTTCCGGGTCTTTCGACCCCCCGATCTTCCGAAATGACGGTTTTGCCCTTTCGGCAAACCGTCTTCCAAAAAAATTCTAAAAAAATCCAGGAAAATCCCAAAAAAATAGGAAATGGCCACAAACAACTGGCCAAGACTCATTCTGGGTGTTTTGAACCCCGACCCTTCTTAAAATGACGATTTCTCCCTTTGGGCGAATCGTCTTCCAAAAATTGGAGAAAAATCAAGAAATTCCAAAAAATTCTCAAAAATTGGAAATGGCCACAAACAACTGGCCATGGAATATTTTGGGTAATTCGGTATCCAAATCTTCCAAAAATTGACGATTTTACCCTTCGGGCTAATCGTTCCCAAATCTTCCCATTTTGCCCCTGGTCCTAAATCACGCCTTCCTTAAGCCCTTATGGCTATACTAGGAGGCCTTTGACTTGAATTGATATGCATTGATGTGATTTATTTATGCACTTGATTGAGCTTTTCATTAAAATTGAGTGTGATTGATAGGAATAGTCTTCCAATCTGCATGAAACCCTGAATCAAACCTACCTCGCCTAAAATTGCGCCTGCATGAACTCTTAGCCAGGAAAATCACTCGCGTTAGGTACCGAAAGGGCGTTGGTAATGAAACCGACGTAACCAAGTCCCCGAACCCAAAATCTCTGGTTCCGCAGAACTGATCGATCTCTCCCAATCGGTCAGTAAGGTTTCCGGTCTACCCTCCAAGAAAGACCGGTGGCGACTCCAAATGCATGCACAATTTGCACATGCCACCACGACCACACTGAAGGTCGAAAGCGATCGACTCTTATCGTCGAAAAATACTCCCGCCGCGATTTGGTATGGGCCTGGGAGGGCCCGCGCCGATCCAAGGCCCGCGATCGGTAATCCATTAGCCGCGTCCGCCTTTCGGACGGGTCGCGACACTTAGTAATGCAGAGGCAACGTCGCAACCGCCTGGCTAGGGAAGCATACGCCCGTCGGAAGGCCGAACGACATGCTAAAGAAAACATACCCAGGGTCACTTTTTGGGGAAAGAAAGGACGCCCTGCGACCAGGACAAAGCCGAAGCGCATCACACTCAAGAAGGTGAAGCCCGAGAAAGCTCCTGAAGTCATCATACCATGGACCAGAGAATGGCCAGAGGAGCTAAGATACTTTGATCAACACACTAAAGACAACCCCTCACACTCGACTGGAGGAGGGTTCCCGACTGACTTTCATTGTAAAGAAGGGTAGGCCTCTAGGAAAAGGGTGATTTAGATCCTCACATTCCAACGGCCTTTTATGGCTTTCTTGTTTAAGAAGTCTCCATTTACCTTTCTTTCATTAGGCATCCTGATTGTAATAAGAAATTCATTCCACTCTATTCATTTGTTGTATTGACCAATGGAATGTGACATTGTTGTTTCCCTTAGTCACTGGGGTGAACCTGACTAAATTGCATAATTCACTTCCCTGAAATTCAAATTAGGCTTTAAGTCAAGCCTTTGAGACCTGAAAAAGGTCCTAATTTCCATTTCTTCAATTGAACTATGCAATTAAGTTAGCCCACGCATGCTTCATGACATCTGTATAATCACATGTTTAAAGTAATTTTTGACGATTGACTTTTCAAAATCATTTGCATATTTTAGACTTGATGGGAAAAAATGATATTCAAGTGTTCAAAATTCCTCGGGCCAAACTCCAATCATGGTGGGATAGCATGGGCGAAGCCAGCCAGAAGTACGCCGAATCACGATTGGGATATCTACTAGACCTGCTGAAGATTGAGTGCCCGCCTGCCTTTATCCAAGCCATGGCGCTCTATTGGGATCCTACCACCGCTACATTATGCATGGAAGGACTAGAGATTACCCCAACTATCGAAGAATACAGCGCTCTCATCGGAGTTGAGTTCACTCACTCGCTAGTCCAACCTCCCATAGGATTTGAACCATTGAGTCAATTAGATGAATTCCTTGACACGAGCCTCAAAGAAGTCAAAACAGACGCCAAAAGTAATTCTGGGCAAGTTTCATTATCCTTCCTCCTCGATCGATTTCCCAACCTCCCTGCTGCTAAAGGGACTAAATCAGGTAGAGCCTTTGTGTTGGCCTTCTTTAGCTTCGTACTATTCCCAATCTCGTCTGTCTCCTTCGATCATATTGTGGCCGTTGTAGTCAGACAAGTCTATTGTGGGTGGGATTACTCAAACATCATCCTTGCTGAGACCTTTCTCTCCCTAAATCGCTTCAAGAAAAATAAGAAGGGAATCTTTAGAGCCTCTAGTGATCTTCTGTATCTATGGTTCACGCCTCATGTCAGACAATTTCATATCCGCATGGGTTTCACTGAGATTAGCTCCGATGATCATCCCCTTAAAACCTTCGTCAGAACCCATACACGCATTCCTAAGTTCAATTTTAGAGAATGGAAAGAATTTCTTAGAGCTTTAAAACCCAAACAGCTCCGATGGCGGCTAAGGTTGCCAACACTAGGCAAAGTCAGACTAGCATGCAATGGCGAAGATCCGGTCCCTTTGCTGGGATTTACGGGCACTGCTGCATATTATCCGAAGAGGGTTATCCGACAATTTGGGGCATTACAGGAGATCCCTTCTCCACCACGACCTAGTGTCTTTTCCTTTGACATACCAAATGAGACTCTCTTGGGAGAAAAGAAGAAACAGTTCGAAGCCAGAGTGGCGTTTATTATTCACTCTCTGAAGAACTCTCAAGCCGAAGAGATAAGCTGGCCAGAGAATATGACTCGCAAGGAGAACATTCACAGGGCCACCACTGAATACATCCAGCACTTTGAGGCGACCAGACGCAGCTTTGTCGAGCCTTATATACCTGAGTATATTGTACCATGCGTGCCTGGAGTAGAGCCGTACATACCCGAAGATATGGGGTCGCCGTCATATTCAGAAGATGAAGAGTCCCAGACTGAAGAGAGGAATCCATATTGGGACGATGAGAATACCTTAGACCTCAAGCGTCCTAGACTTGAATAGACTATTCTGTCAAGTGTAAAATGAGCAAACTTTGCGATGCCTTTTCATGCATTCTCATTTGTATTGGATATTATTTTGATATATGAGCGTGAATGTGGACATGTTTTACAAATACATCAAAAAAAAACTATCATCAGAAATTGCACTTCTTTTAATTTCATGAATTCTCGTTGGAGAATGACTAAAAGAACTACTTTCGTGAGACTAAGGCTCATCAGGTAGTCCTTTTTCTCATTCACCAATAGAAAACATGCAATTAGAAGGATCAAGTGACTCCTTTTGGCAATACTGAAGAAATCTCATTGGAATTTCTTCTGGAAACAGGTACACTCTCATCACGGAATTACCAACGCATCATTTTCGCACTCGACTTAAGACAAGAATGGAGCAACAAGAGTTGACCCCACGCGTAGGCATGTTGGAAACACAGATGACTGCGATGGCAACTATGATGGCTGATATTAAGGCGATGCTGAAAGCCTCCCACGCCAGACAGGCAGTAGCTCCTAATCAGAATAACTCAAGTCCATCACTCATACCCGATGTGGCTGATAAAGAAACGGCGGAAAATACCCAACGTACAGAGGAAGATATCCGTATGCCGAACGTCCAGACACAGCAAAAGGCACCCCCCGTTGTCATCAACCTTGAAAAGGGGAAACAAACTGTGAAAATCGAAGTAGAGGCTAAAAGATTAGCCAAGATTGAAGAATGTTTAAGCAGCCAGGGCTACGAGTTAGCCCGCTTTGACAAGATATCTCCCTTCGCCAAAGTGGAGACCCCTCCCGACTATAAGGAGCCGGACTTCGTGAGGAAATATAATGGGACAGGCTGTCCACGCGCTCACCTCAAGTATTACCTGCGCAAAATGGCGTACTATTCGGATTATATTCCGTTGCTGATGAACACATTCCAAGAAAGTTTTGCTAGTGCCGCTCTGGCATGGTTCATTGAATTAGACCTCGAAGATTACTATGGGTGGGAAGATCTGGCAGAGGATTTCCTCAGACAATACAAGTTCAATACAGCTACGGCCCCAACGAGGGAAGATTTGCTGCGAACCTCGAAAGCAAGGGGCAAGTTGATCAGAACATATGCCCAGAGGTGGCGTACTCTGGCTACTCAAGTAAAGCCATCAATCCCGGAAGATGAGCTGATCGATTTGTTCTTAAAAGCGCTCCCCTACGAATATTTCGATCGGTTGAATACCTCCGTATGTCAAACCTTCGTACACCTGATCAAGGTGGCTGAAAGATTGGAGTGGGCTTTAAGAGAAAGGAGGCCTCATGAAATTTTCACCAGGAAACAGTATCCCTTGAAAAAGGAGAAAGAGGCCGGGCTCGACATAGCATTCATATCGGACCCCCAAAAGTCCAAGGGATTTAACAGTTCTAATCAGACCAAATGAGGATCGTCATGGTCGACGCAAAAAGGACAAGAACCCTGAAGAAGGCAACCCCCAAAGCAGTTCTCACAGCTCCCAAGGCCTTTGTCTAAACTACTCCCGATGCTGCTAGTGCAACACTTGGTGGTGAAGGAACCGCCCAGGGCAAATCCTGTTAAATATCCTGGCTTTGATGAGAGCCAGACCTGTGTCTACCATATGGGCGAAAGATGGCACAATGTTGATAATTGTTATATCCTTAAGCTGAAGGTACAGGCCCTGATTGACAGTAAAATCCTGAAGTTTGACAGCGTGGCTCCAAATGTGCAAGAAAACCCTCTCCCTGATCATCAAGCAATTGGGGCAGTATTCGCCGAAGAAGAGGAGGATCACCTCAAGCTGAAAATAGACATGTCTAAACTGACTGACCTTCTAGTCACCGCTTCATCATATCCAAAAGGAGGGGAGATCCCTGCTGACGTAAAGAAACTATGTATCACTAAGATGAGGAGCTTAGGGATAATGTCCGATATTACAGATGAAGGATTCGAGGGAGTCGAAGCTTCTCTATCTTTCGAAGGAAGTCATTTCGTGATCAAACCTGAGCAGGGAGGCATGTGGAACATCCCGCAAGAGGGTCTGGTAGGCGATCTTGGACCGATCTTTGAACCAGAAGAAGAACTCGAAGAGGACGAAATGGAAGCCAAGAAGCGAAGTCTAACAGATCGCCGATTCATGGCTGACGCGCTAGAAAGGGGAGAAATTACATATAACCTAGGTCAGGATTCTGGGGGATATAACTTCAAGGTGAAGTACTCTGCTCCTCCTAGTTTTTATCAGAAAATGGAGGATATCGCGCCAGACGGATGGGAGGGCATGGACGATCCCGTTCAAATCCCGAAGGAAGTGGAAAAGCCTTTTACGAAGGGGCTCGAATCACTGTTGGGCCAAATGATAGGCACCAAACTTAACACGAAACAGTATGAGAGATCGGAGGATCAACAGCCGAGTTCAGCTGAACTATTCGAAGGAAGGAGAGAATACTCGAGATCTGCGACATCCACAGTACTGGGTGACGACGACCGGCATTGTCAATTAGGAAACGAAATCCTCTCAAAGGGCTTTGACAACACTGTGTTAATGATCGAAGCCGCTGCAGCTGTGGTAATTAAATTGGAAGATCTTGATATCTTGAATGAGGTAGAACATTGCATAGTCAAGCCTGCCGTGATTCGATTGACGGAGGAAGAAGAAGACGACACAGCTGAACCAGAAACATCTTATCCAAAGACAATAACCGTAAAAGTCCCTCCAATAGAAGAGTATGATCCTAAGGCAGTCCACTGGGACTATGGAACAAAGGAAGTAGATGCAGTAATAAGGTCTGGACGATTTTATGCCTCTAGGGAGGGTGAATCCGAAAAGAAGGAAGTCTCGAAGGAGGATGCAGAAAAACTCATGACCATTATCAAAACCAGTGAGTACGAAGTGATAGAACAGCTGAGGAAGATGCCAGCTCAAATATCCTTACTGGATTTATTCATCAACTCAGAAAAGCACAAGAATGCGCTGTTGAAGATACTCAACGAGGTGCACGTCCTCGAAACAATTAATGATGTGCAATTAGGAGATTTTGTATGAGCAATCCTCCTAAAAGATCAATTGAGCTTCTCTGATGAAGACTTCCCCATGGAAGGAAGAGAGCACAATAATGCCTTGTACATTTCTGCACAATGTAATGGGAAGAGAGTGGCGCACGTATTAATCGACAACGGATCGGCCTTCAACATTTGCCCTCTAGCTACTTTGAGAAGGTTAGGAATCAATGAGGAAATGATTAAAACCTCCAAAACAGCTGTGAGAGCTTTTGATGGAATGAAGAAAACTGTGATAGGCGAGATCGAACTCGATGTACTCATCGGCCCAACAAAATACTCCATAAACTTCCAAGTAATGGATCTGCCTAGTGCATTCGGGTTCTTACTGGAAAGACCCTAGATCCATGTAGCGGGAGCCATACCGTCCAGTTTGCATAAGAAAGTACGCTTTGTAGTGGATGGGAAGGTGATTACTGTGCATGGAGAAGTCGACCTCCAAATATACCAGAACAGCGTCATTCCCTACGTAGAACCTGAAGTTAAGACAGAAGCGAGCTATCATTTCCTAGAATTAGTAGCGACAGTTCATACCCCAGTAGGGACAAAATTGAGAGCTCCCTACATCTCTGAAGCCAAATGTTTACCAGCTAAGATGCTACTGGCATATGGGTTTAACCCTGGAGAAGGTCTAGGTAAACACGGTCAAGGAATAAATACCCACATGCAGTTAAAAGCTAACCAACATAGGATGGGGTTGGGGTATCAGAAGGATTACATGGACGAGTCTGTCTCAAAGGCAACAAGCTGAGGCCGAGGCAAGAGCTTGGGACGCCGTGGAAGCCAGAGCAACTCAAAGGGTTCATTCATTGGTTCCCCAGCTTGGAAAGGCAGATCACAGATGTTCAATAGTCCTTTGAACGCCTATTTTAGAAAAGATTACAAGTGGTTGTCAGAAGAAGATATCACTCCGACAGTAGAACCAAATCTGGTAAACCCTTTCCTCGAAAATAACTTCGCGAATGTCATCATAAAGTGGTTAGACGACAAAGCCACTTCCTCTGAGTAAAGAAGCTTTCTTCCTTCCTTAAATACAACACTTAGAACTTTCTGCATTTTATTTTCAATACTTGTTTTAGATGTAAGAAAAAGACTTTGGATCTCCGACCGTTGGTCCAAATAGCATAGTCTGTAAGGCGGCCCATTCTGCATTCAATAAAAATCACACAAGTTTTGTTAAGGACATATGGTACCGTAAATCAGTCCGATGATGATACTAGTATTCCGCACAGAAGCTTGAGGCCTGATTCGTCATATGATTCCTAATTTCCAAAGGATTCCCACGGGGCCAGGATGTCCGATGACATGAGTATTAGTCCCGTTTATACCTGTACTTACTTCGAAAACTCTTTCGAAAAGATTTTTCACAATCATGCATGGCATTTTTATCGAGTACGAACTAACCATGCTCATGACATTTCAGGCATATCATCTCAAGCATACATACCAGGTTATTATGTGGTTCGGATCATCATGATGACTGTTCCTACAATATTGAAGAAGAGGATGAGGATGAAGGCTATGCATCTATCCGCAGAGAATAGAGTGCCTTCGAAGAGTCAGTACCTCCCACCTCGGAGGAACCAGTTGTTATTAACTTGGGAGACTCTATGAATATCAAGGAAGTCAAGATCGGTGGACATCTATCCCAGGGTGAAAAGCTCAGATTCACAGAATTATTGAGGGAGTATCAGGACATCTTTGCATGGTCCTACGCTGACATGCCCGGTTTAGATCCTAGAATTGTGGAACATGCTTTACCCACAGATCCCGGTGTCAAACCTGTCAGGCAAGGCAGTAGACGGATGAAAGCCGATTTAGAAGACAAAATCAAAGAAGAAGTGATGAAGCTTATCAGGGTGGGCTTTATTGAGGCTATCCCATACTCGGACTGGATTGCCAACATAGTCCCCGTCATAAAGAAAGACGGTAGAATCCGGATCTGTGTGGATTATCGGAATTTGAATAATGCAAGTCCGAAAGACGATTTTCCGCTGCCTCACATCGACGTATTGGTTGATAGTACTGCAGGGTACGAGCTATTCTCATTCATGGATGGCTTCTCTGGATATAACCATATCCTCATGAAGAAAGAGGACAAACCGAAGACTGCCTTCACCACCCCCTGGGGAAACTTTTGCTACAAGGTTATGCCCTTTGGATTAAAAAACGCAGGGGCCACCTACCAGGAGGCTATGATCACATTATTCCACGACATGATCCATAAGGAAATCGAAGTATATGTCGATGACATGATCGCAAAGTCCAAAAAGGGACAGGATCACATTCAGGTATTAAGAAAGCTGTTTGAGCGACTGCGCAAATACAAGTTGAGGTTGAACCCTAACAAATATGTGTTTGGGGCAAAATCTGGGAAACTTCTCGGATTCATGGCCAGTAATAGGGGCATTGAGATTGATCCTTCAAAGATTCAAGCCATCCATGATCTAGCAACTCCCTCAACAGTAAAAGAAGTGAGAAGTCTTCTGGGGAGACTGAACTATATTGCCAGATTCATCAATCAGATATCAGATGTGGCTAAACTGATCTTCAAACTACTCAAGAAGGGCGCGAAAATGACATGGGATACAGAGTGCACTCAGGCATTCCAGAAGATCAAGAACTACCTGGTCACTCCGCCAATACTTGTGCCGCCCATCGCAAGTCATCCTTTGACCTTATATCTGACTATACAACAGGAATCTTTGGGAGCCTTACTCGCCCAAACGAGCCCGACGAATGGTAAGGAAAGAGCCATCTATTATTTGAGCAAGAAATTCACCTTGTCTGAAGCAAAGTACATACCTATTGAAAGGGCATGTGTGGAAACCGTATGGGTACTTCGCAGGTTAAGACAGTATACCATACATCACCATATTCAGCTGGTGACAGAAAATGACCCAGTCAGATACCTCATAGAGAAACACACTTTAATTGGGAAGTTAGCAAAATGGCAGGTGATGTTATCTGAATTTGACATCAGGTGTTCTCCACAAAAATCAGTAAAATGGAGAGCTATAGCTTACTTGCTGGCAGAAAATCCATCAAATAGTGAGCCTTCCAGAGAAATAAAGGCAGAAGATCAAATTCTGAACCTGGCAGAGGACAAGTGGGTCATGTATTTCGATGGTGCCGTTAATCTATCAGGGGCAGGCACCGGGGCCGTGCTGATATCCCCTGATGATCAACATTATCCTGTTGCGGCAAAAATAACCTTCCCTTGCACCAATAATATCTCAGAATACGAGGCGTGCATTCTAGGCTTACGATTGGCCATTTCCATGGGAATACCTAAGCTGCAGGTTTATGGAGATTCCATGCTCATCATTTTGCAGACACAAGGAGAGTGGAAGACCAAGGACGCAAAGCTCATCCCTTATCACGAATACTTTGAAGAATTGACACTTAAATTCAAAGAAGTGTCATTCGAATACCTGCCAAGATCTCATAATCAATTTGCAGACGCACTAGCCACCCTGGCCTCAATATTACAAATGGCTGATGGGTTGGAAATAGAACCCCTAAGGATCGGCATAGTTGAAAAGCCAGCCTATTGCATGCTGATCGAGGAAGAGTTTGACGGAGAGCCATGGTACTATGACATCAAGAATTATCTCTCAAAATGGGAGTTTCCTGAAGGATGTCGGGCGGGAGACCGGAGATACCTAACCAAGATGGCCAACAAGTTCTTCCTCAGTGGACAAATTCTATACAAAAGGTCATTTGACTCTACTCTGTTAAGGTGTGTAGATGCTAAAGAAGCAAATATTCTCATGAAGGAAATCCATGAAGGTATATGTGGGCCTCACATGAACGGCCACCTCCTCGCCAGGAAGATCATGCGGCTTGGCTATTATTGGATGACCATCGAATCAGACTGTTGTCAACATGTCAGGACATGCCACCAGTGCCAAATATATGGCGATAAGATTAATGCGCCCCCGAATGAATTGCAACAAATGTCTGAGGTTTGGCCTTTTTCTATGTGGGGGATAGACATGATAGGACGTATTAATCCTGCGGCTTCAAATGGTCATCGCTTCATCCTGGTGGCGATTGATTACTTTACAAAATGGATAGAGGCCACTTCTTACAAAAATGTCACTGCAAGAAATGTGGCAAGATTCATTAAAAATGACATCATCTCTCGATATGGTACCCCTCAAGCAATCATCACAGATAATGGATCCAACCTGAACAACAAGATTGTCGATGATCTACTAGATCATTTTGGTATTCGACATCTGAATTCATCCCCTTATCGCCCGCAGATGAATGGGGCAGTGGAAGCTTCCAACAAAAACATCAAGAGGATCTTGGCTAAAACAACGGAAAACTACAGAGATTAGCATGAAAGGCTACCCTTTACCTTAATGGCATATCGAACTTCAATCAGGACCTCTATAGGGGCAACTCCCTACAGTCTGGTGTACGGAATGGAAGTGGTCCTACCCGTGGAAGTTAAGGTCCCCTCTTTGAGGATCTTATCAAAAGGTAAACTCTCTGAGTCAGAGTACTCTAAGAACAGATATGAACAGCTGAATCTGATAGACGAGAAGCGTCTTAGAGCGATCTGGCATGGTCAAAGCTACCAGAAGAGGGTGGCCAAGTCATTTAATCGAAAAGTTAAAGCCAGAAATTTCAAAGTAAACGACTTGGTGGTAAGGAAAACTCTGCCAAATGTTGTCCATCCGGGAGGTAAATTTACCCCGAATTACGAAGGCCCCTACATTGTCAAGAAGATTCTCACAAGAGGAGCATTGATTCTTGTAAACTCTGAAGGAGAAGAATTGGGACACCTTGTAAATTCAGATGCTGTGAAGAAGTATTACCCCTGAAATAAAATCAGATTTCGGTCATGTGGCTTATCCCAGATCAATCCGAATTGTCATTGCATAAACACATCATGCATCCATGCATACACTAGCATGTGTTCAATTTTTACAGGCCCCCGAGAAGGAAACTCAAAGTCAGATTCATTCAAACGGAACCCTGGACAGGAGGGACCTCGACACTAAGTATCAGGTGATATGTATCTGTTCCATCAAAGGTCAAACCGTCCTTTGCTCACTAGAATATCTCTTCTATCATACATGCAGGAATACCTAGTGAAGACAGCAAAAAAAGAGCACAGTAAAGTATCTCTCACTTCCAGTAAGATGAAAAGAACGAGAGAATGAACATTGACATGTCTGGACTCAGGAATAAAAATTATATCATAAATAAAGTGAATTCCTTGCATATTGTTGACACCTGATTTTTGACCAAGTCTTTTTCAGTTTTATTTTCGAAAAAATCACAAAAAATTTATAAAAAGTAAAAAAATTACAAAATCAACTTTGGTGGCCTTGGCCAAGCCCAAGGAACCATTTTTGACCAAAAAATAAATTTTCATATTTTTCACATTTTTTTAGTATTTTTAGAAAATAGGAAAATATTAGAAAAATAAAAAAAAATAGGATTTGAGGTCACAAAAATATAGGAAAATAGTCAATATTTTTCTTTTAATTTTCTTATCATTTTGACCTCATCAAGAGTTTAAATTCAAGTTTAATTTTGTGTGTTTCTTTGTAACGCACAGGGTTAAATTTGCAAAAAATATGTTTTGAGTCCTTTTATTTGCAATCTTTTGCGTTTTACGAGTCTTGACGTTCAGCTTGATTGCCCGACATTTCAATTTGGTTCAATTAAGTGCCGATTTGATCAATTTTGGCTTTAGGGACCTAATTGCATAAAAAAATCTTTTCATTTTAGTCCATATTATGCCAATTCCAAAATTAAACTTTTCTGAGAGACACCCATAGAACCCCAATGCTTCCTCCCTATAGTATTCGACCCCCTAAATCTAATGGTGGGCTCAATTGGTGCCGATTCGCCCATTAAGAGCATCAATTTGGCGAAAATCGATTTCGGATCCTACTCGACATTTGGGGTTTTCGTTTAATTCCACATTCATTTTTCACTAAATCACCATATTAGATGGGATTCATCTCGTGGAAGCCGATTTCGAGGTTTAATTTAAGAAATTAAGAATTTTGGTGGGCCAATTTGTCCTATTTTTGGCGAACCGGGTCAACTGGGTCGGGTGACCGACCCAGTCAACCCGTTGACCAAAATTGGTCAATAAGCAAAACACCCCCCCTGTTCGTGCTTCCTCTTCGCGCATATAACAGAAAGGAGAAGGCAGTTGGAGGGGGGGATGATCAGTTGAAGAGGACAGTTGAGGAAGGACGAACGGGGCGAGAGGGACTTCTTCTTCGCGCGCATACAGAGAGAGAGAGAGAGAGAGAGAGAGAGAGAGAGAGAGAGAGAGAGAGAGAGAGAGAAAGGAAGCCGCGAGCTTCAAAGGCTCGACCACGGCGAGCGGCGGGAAACCGAAACTTCGGAGACATTCTCCGAGCTTCGTGACTTCCCGAGGAGTCGCCAGAACCAAGCGATATCGCCTTTCATCGCCAAAACAGGTGAGATCTTCCTCCAAGCTCGAGCTCGGCCTTTAATGGCAACTTGAGCTAGAGCCGTCCGTTGGCCGCGATTTTGGTTGCAATCAGCTTGTCTCGCCTTCCTGAGCATTTTCACTTTTTATTGCATATCATTTCGACGTCTAAATCGCCTGGTCCACCCCCTACCATGACCGATCGGTCAAGAGCTCCGCGGCTCGTTTTGGACCAAAACCGAAGCTCCGAGATAGTCAAGTAAGTCTTCTTGAACCCTTATGATGCTTCTCGAATGATTTCGCAAGTTAGATATCGCTAGAAATGGCTAGGGCGGGTTCTCGCCGGAAATTAGCTCCGGCCTAGGTTGGTGAGCTTGTCGAACTTGATTCTGCTACGAGAAGCGTGATATATGTTGTAGAGCTCGGCGGGATGAGTTGAACGGCGGTGGTTTCATGGACTTTGGTGGTCCGTGCGCGGAGAAACCGCCTTCCGACGAGGCGCCGGCGAAACAGAGCCGTCGCCGATCGTCTTCTTCGGCAAAGCCGTTGACCGGTCAACGAAAGTTGACCGGTCAACGCCCACGTGGCGCTGACGTGGCGACCACGTGGCAGCCACGTCATCGCCGGCGGTCATAACCGAAACAAAAAAGATCGGACGGTGGTAGTCGTGCCACGTGTCGCGATCTTGCTTTTTACGAAATTAAAAATGATTTTCAACAATTAAAAATCCCTCAGATCGGACGGCTGTAGTTCAATCTTGCCTTTCAATCTGGTCCGTCGGTTCCTTATTGGAGATCAGACCGTCCGTAGGAACGCCACGTGGCGCAATCAGGACCGCTCATTTGATTTGGGCGGGAACTTAAAATGCGAGCGGGAAAGGCTAATGTGGCGTCGTTTTGACGCGGGCCCGGATCCGGGCTGGACCGGACGTCCGCGGGTCGTGGACCGGGTCACCCGACCCGGCCCGAATAATATTTTTAAAAATAAAAAATTCCGAAAAAGATTTTAAAAAAATAAAAAAAATCAGAAAAATCTTAGAAAATCCAAAAAATGCTAGAAAATTTCAGAAAATTCCAAAAAAAATGTGGAAAAATTGTGGAAAACTCCTAGACACTCTAGAAATCCCCAAAAATCGAGGATTGACCACAGACAACTGGTCAACCCTATTTTTGGGGTTTCTTATCCAATTTTCCGAGACTTGACGACATTACCCTTTAGGGGTAAGTCGCCTCTGTTGTGCATGCTAGATAAGGCCGATAATGCCAAGGTGAGAATTAGGGTCGATTAGACGATCAATTCTTAGGTTTGGGTTTTCGAGTCCCGCCTCTTTTCTCAAAATGACGATTTTGCCCTTTAATGGGAAAATCGTCTTTCTTGTCTCAATCGAGTTCTGAAAATTGCTTGAAGTTAGGGTTTGGGTCAGGTGGACGACCAACCCTAATATTTGAGATTTTCAGTTCTCATCTTTGTCCAAAATGACGACTTTACCCCTCCAAGGGTAAAATCATTTTTAAATACCAGAAAAATCCTGGAAATTCAAGAAAAATAGGAAATGGATTGGATTGATGGCCAATCCTATTTCCTCTGTCTCTTGACTTCCCAATTCATCTAAAATGACAAATTTTCCCTTTTCGAGGTGAATTGTCCCCGAATAGTTCCAAATTACGATTTTGCCCCTCATGGGCAAATCATGCCAAAATCATTCCTAAGCCTTGATTGATATTTCTCTAGGCTAATAGGGCCTTATTAGGGATGCCATGCTGATTTCATGTGTTTTATCCGCATGTACTGGATCCTTGATTTGCGCACTTATTTCTATTGATTGTGATTGATAGGGTAGTAATTCCCATCTGCATGAACTCCTAGATTTAGGGTCAATGCCTCACTCGTCTGTATGAAATCCTAGGATCAGATAAACCATTCAGCTTAGGTACCGAAAGGGCGTCAACTCTGACAGTTGGCGTAACTAAGTCCCCGAACTCACTTCTCTGGTTTCCGCAGAATCGAATAGACCACTCCCAACTATTCGATAGGGTTTCCGATCGTACCCTCCACGAAACGATTGGTGGCGACTCCTTGACATGTACACTCATCACATGTCACTAGACCACACTGAAGGTCGATCACGTATATTCAGCAGTTGCGATTTGGGTAATGGACCTTGGGAGAGGCCCGCGTCCGATCCAGCCAGCGATCGGGCGGCCCATTAGCCCGCTCCCGCCTCCGCGAGCTCGGGAGAGGGTCGCGACACATATACTGCACGTCTGCCAAGGTCAGGGAATATTCAAGCATGTTCAAAGTATGCATGAGGCGTCATTGAAATTCCTTGTGGAGTAAAACGCTTGGAGAAAAACGAAATGAACTTTCCAGAGACACAGCTTGCTTAGACTATCTAGCAGGAATATCCCTCTGAATGAGAGGCAAATCTAATCCAAACACGTCCCCCATATACTCGAGAAATGAGGGAAGGGTGAGAATAGGAAACTCTGAATCTGAGGATACAAAGGCATTTCGCATCGATTACATGGATCGGGAAGACGGAGGCATTCATTCCTCTATCCTAAACACTACAGGTGACTATCGATAACCCTTTGAACGGCGGTTTCACTCTTTACCCCTATCAAGGACCACCCCACATTGGGGCAAACTGGAGATACGTCCAATAGTGTCAAGAGATAAATGGTTAGAAATCCTCTTGCTCAGACTTGCATCAATCTTCGTGTGTTGCTTATCATTTTAACTTCTGTGGTGATTCAAGTGCTTTAACATGACGAAAAGCATTCGTTTCTCTATCCTATACACTTTTACCCTTTGCACAGCTCAGTTGAGCCTTTACATTCATTTCATAAACCTGTTGGTGATCAGTGCATATTCCAAGACGGAAGCAACACCACTTCTAGAGCAAAAAAATCGAAAGGTAGGATTTATGTAAATCCTCAGACTAATGATTGAGTGTTGAGAATCAAGTTGTACCTCAAGCACATTCATTTGAAAAATCCTAGCTCCCAAAAGAGAAAGAAGGGACCTAAAAAAAGAGTGAAAGAAAAATTCCATCCTTGGGCATCAAGAAAAAGCAGCCAATGCCCGGTAAAAGTAAGGCCAATGCCCGTTCAAATATTTGTACCTTTATGAATCATGAGTTTGATCTTGAAAATGCCAAAAGACGGCATGATACCTATGTATAGGTCACTAGCGAGATCTGATAATCTCACATTCAGATGTTGACGCCACACCAAGAAAGGGGTTCTCCAAAGATTACCGATGCACTTCGAAAACTGAAGGCGCTCTATGAGGTACTAGATCGGCAGCAAACCTGCGATGATCGCCAATGTTAAACCCTTCACATATTCTAGGCCCAAAAATAAGCCTCTTTCGATCCCCAATCCTACCTATGTTACATCCCTAAGAAGTCTTTTCTGATTCAAGCACTTGGAATAGCATAGGGTTTAATGCTTAAGCTTAGCTCGAAGAAGTTCGAGCAAGATTATTTCTTTCTCATTTTGCAGGGTTCTTGACTTGTAAGCCCGGAGCAGATGAAGAAAATTTTGTATAGTGGGAACACTTCTAACCGTCCCTACGGAATAGATGGTTCATCCAAATTTTCAATCATGGATTAAGATGACATTTCTTTTTGTCTAAAATTCTTCCAATTCAAGATTTTGGGGGATAAAGTTAAGGCCATGTTTACAATCACATTTTGTATAGTGAGTTCTTAAAACAAAGATCACATGATTTTCACAAGAAAAATGTCACAAAGTAATCTTTCAAAATTAATGCCCCCATTTACGTATTAAACGTTGGGATTAAATGGGTGTTTGATTGATGACCATGGATCGATCTTTTAATGACGTATCCTCTTATCTTGAAATCTTGGCGGACATCAGATGCCCGTAAATAGGGATTATGGGGTATGTATTGTTGCCTTACTTTCATTATAAGAGGCGACCTCATTGAAAGATGTCTTTGCTATGTAAAATGCTAAGTGTGTCTCCTTTCTGACAGGTTATGCATGACATACATTTATTGCAGATTCCTTCATCTAATCACATGCGAGATGTGATCGAACGATGGTAAAACTGTAGTCGTTCCAATAAAAAACTTCGAGTGTTATACTTGACTTGCTTGGTTATTTCTTTTGCCAACAGGTCAAAACGGCTGAAGGCCAATGATGCGAGGCATGTTTTCCCTGTAATATGAAAGGAGATGCGTCTTCATCACGAGCCACCCATGGGGTTTCCAAAATAAGATGAATCGACAATGATAAGCCCAGAACAAGACAACATGAAAAAGGGGCATGCCTGATTTGGATCGACCTCTCTAAGTTGAAAAGGGTGTATTCGTTCCAAATTAAATTGATTTGTTTAAACAATGACATGGTCACTCACACTTGCAGGTGATTATAAAAGATGAATGAGGATCGTTAAGGAACATTCTTTCATCTCTGATGCTCAAGGTGAAATAAAAGGATTACGTGAGGTCGACATTTGTCCCTTTAAAGAAGACTCAATTGTGAACCCTCAAAACTGGAGGCCAATGTGGCATGGCACGATCGCCAATTGAAGCATGTCTCAAGGAGTACAAATACTCGTGTTTCCCACCATGAGATTGATGATCACTCAACCATAAAAGGGTGTATATCGTTCCTCATTTCAATCCTCTCAAGATATGAAATGATCATCTCCTTTTCTATATGTAGAGATGAAGAAAATTGAATGCTTATTTGCGAAGCAACACTTCAAGGTGTAAATGTACACAAATAGAGATAAATCTACACTTGTGGATCTCGAGTAGTAGGGTGCTTGAGGAGTGGCATGAAGTCATGACAAATCGAGAAGACCATGAGGAGATTATCGTTGCCCATCTTTGAACCAAGAGATTGAAATGCATCAATAGAGCGAAAGTGGCGAAAGATCACCCAACCTCAAGAAGGAGAGTGACAGAACCCAAAAAGTGTCGAACATCGTGCAACATCAAAGGCTGAGACCTTCGGATAATTACGATGAAGTTTCATCCTTTGTTGTCACAAAAGGGAGTAAATTGTTCCTTATTCTGATTTCATTCCATATGAATGACTGATATGCTTCTCTTTCATATACAGAGAATGCTAGCTGAAGATATGTGTCAGAATAAATCGAAGAATGTCAAACGCCAAAATCACCTGACATGGAAGTGATTGACTCAACCAACAGGGAAAGCATTAGCGTGATACAATGGAGCTTCATATGGCTAAATCAGCTAACTCAAGGTGGAATGCTCAGTTGTTGGGAACAAATCATTTCCCTACCCAGAAAGCATGCCGAAGTCGAAGACATCAGATTCATCATAGTGATACATGGGACGAGTCCCTGAAATAATGGTTATCACTCATGGAACGTAATGGAATGGAATCCATCCATTGAGTACAAAAAGCGTTTCGCCATAGCAACAATGCTTCCAAGAAAAACGATGCCGAGCCATCCCTCTTGGTAAAAAAGGACGTATCGTTCCTAAATAAGTTTTAATCAGATGTGGAAATAATATTTCCTATCTTTTTCCTCTCAGGTGATAAACAGAGTTAAGACACCCAAGAAGCAACGACTTCAAAATGACAGAACAGGGAGTACCCACTTTTCATATCATCTCACACATGCATTTAAGATAGATGATTTCAAGAGCGTCATAATGGCTCAATTTGTGAGCAAAATTCTCGAGAAAACTTGAAAAAGTTTCTTAACAATTAGAAGTCTCTTTGAAAAGAGCATTCGAAAAGAAAGCATTCAAACTTTACAGATTGACATACTTGATAAAGAGATGCTCTCTGTGAACAGAGTGAAAGGTGCGAATCCATTTTTCGTTGCAAACAAGAATCATCTTAGATCACTTGCATCATACATATCATGCATGCATCATTTATATGCATATCCTTCCTTGAAGGATGTCGACAGGTCAAGGCAAAAGAATCCAAATGAAAGGAAAATGCCAAGACCCAAGGAACGAAGGGTAAATTGTATCAATTCCAATTGCCCATTTTGTATGCTGTTCTGACACGAACCTTCTTTCCTTTGATAGGGAAATATCAAATAGTTCAATGGCAACTATGATGGCTGATACTAAGGCGATGCCGGAAGCCTCCCAAACCAGACAGACATTAGCTCCTAACCAGAACAACTCGAGTCTGCCATTCGCACCCGATATGGCTGACAAAGAAACGACAGGAGATACCCAACACACAGAGGAAGATGTCCGTATGCCAAACGTCTAGTCACAACAAAAAGCATCCCCTGTTGTTATCAACCTCGAGAATGAAGAAAAGGGGAACCAAACTGTAAAAGCCGAAGTGGAGGCTAAGAGATCAGCCAAGATTAAAGAATGTTTAAGCAGCCAGGGCTATGAGTTGACCCGTTTCGACAAGATATCTCCCTTCGCTGAGGTGGAGACCCCTCCTGACTACAAGGAACCGGACTTCATGATGAAGTATAATGGGACAGGATGTCCTCGCGCACACCTCAAATATTATCTGCACAAGATGGTGCAGTATTCAGACTATGTTCCATTACTGATGAACACGTTCCAAGAGAGTCTAGCTGGCGCCGCTCTGGTTTAGTTCATCGAGCTGGACCTAGAAGATTATGACAGGTGGAAAGATCTTGCAGAGGACTTCCTCAGACAGTATAGGTTCAACACAGCTACCGCCCCAACGAGGGAAGACCTTCTACGAACCTCAAAGGCGAGGGGCGAATCAATCAGGACATATGGCCAGAGGTGGCGAGCCTTGGCTACCCAAGTAAAGCCGTCAATCCCAAAAGATGAGCTGATCGACTTATTCCTGAAAGCACTCCCCTATGAGTACTTTGACAAGCTGAACACTTCTGGGTGTCAAACATTTACACACTTGATAAAGGTGGCTGAAAGGCTCGAATGTGCCTTAAGAGAAAGGAGGCCTCATGAAGCTTCTACCAGAAAACAGTATCCCCTGAAAAAGGATAGAGAGAAGTCGGACTGGACATAGCGTTTATACCAGATCCCCACAAGCCCAAGACGTTTGGCAATTCCAATCAGACAAAAGGAGGATCATCCTGGTCAACACCGAAAGTGCAAAAACCTAGAAAGAGGCAACCCCAAAAGCAGTTCTCTCAGCTCCCGAGACCTTTGTCCAAGCTACTCCCGATGCTGCTAGAATAACAATTGGTGGCAAAGGAACCACCTAGGGCAAATCCCGTTAAGTATCCTGGTTTTGACAAGAGCCAGACTTGTATCTATCATATGGGCGAAATGGGACATAATGTGGATGACTGCTATATCCTTAAGCTGAAGGTACAAGCTCTAAATTGACAATCAGATTCTGAAGTTTGACAACGTGGCTCCAAACGTACAAGAAGACCCGCTCCCTGATCATCAAGCAATTGGGGCAATATTCACTGAAGATGAGGAAAACCACCTCCAGCTGAAGGTGGACATGTTTAAGCTGACCGACCTTCTGGCGACCGCTTCATCATACCCAAAAGCAGGTGAGATCTCTGCAGACGTTAAGAAGCTGTGTGTTGCCAAGATGATGAGCTTGGGGATAATGTCCGATATCACCAATGAAGAGTTCGAAGGAGTCAAAGCTTCTTTATCTTTGGAAGGAAGCTACTTCGTGATCGAGGCTGAGCAGGGTAATACCTGGAGTACCTCACATGAGAATCTGGTAAACAGTCTTGGGCCAGTCACTCAGTCAGAAGAAGAGTCCGAAGAAGACGAACTGGAAGCCAAGAGACGAAGCCTAGCAGATCTCAAATTTATGGCCGACGCACTTGAGAGAGGCGAAATTATAGACAACCTTGGTCAAGATTCTGGAGGATACAACTTCAAAGTGAAGTATTCGGCTCCCCCTAACTTCTATCAGAGAATGGAGGATATTATACCAGACAGATGGGGAGGCATGGATGATCCCGTTTGACCAGAAAAGCCTTTTTCGAAAAAGCCTGAGTCATCACTTGACCAGATGAGGAATACTAAGCTTGACACAAAGCAGTATGCTGAAACAAAGAGATCAAAGAATCAACAGTAGGGTTTAGCTGAATTATTCGAAGGAAAAAGAGAATACCTGAGATCTGCGATATCAGCAATACTAAGTGACGACGACCGACATTGTCGACCGAGAGACGAAATCTCCTTAAGGGACTTTGACAACATTGTGTCAATGATTGAAACCGCTACGACTGTGGTAATTAAACTAGAAGAGCTTGATAGCTTGAATAAGGTAGAAGTTTGCCTAGTCAAGCCTATTTTGATTCGATTGCCGGAAGAGGAAGAAGACGGCACAGCTGAACCAAGGACGTCTTATCAAACGACAATAACTGTACAAGTCCCTCCAATAGAAGAATACAATCCTAAAGCAGTCCACTGGGACTATGGGACAGAGGAAGAAGACGATGATGAAGGTTACGCGTCTATCCGCAGAGAATGGAATGCCTTTGAAGAATCAACGCCTCCTTCTTCAGAAGAGCCGGTTACTGTTAATTTGGGGGATACTGAAAATATCAAAGAAATCAAGATCGGTGGACATTTATCCCGAGATAAAAGACTCAAGTTCACAGAACTACTAAGAAGGTCGTTAAGATATCATGCGACAAATTTCAAAGATGTCGAGCTACCAAGAGGTAGATAAAAGTGATCGAAGATTCAGATGGTTGAGATAAACAACCAGAACCAGCAAAGAAGGTTCATTAGGGCAAACCCCTCCTTTCCTGTCAAGAGACCAAGCTGGGGGCAAGATTCTCATGTGCCACCAAGATAGCATATTGGAGCAAGTTATCAAGCCCAGAGACGACAAATGTCAAGACATGCCCTACTGGGGCAAAGCAACCGAAAGAGACGACTTCCTTGATCAACGGAAATGAAAATACCTCAAAGGGAATATCACGTTCCTTGGTGATTTATGTAAAGTTAAACATGGATGAATACTCATTGCTTCATGTACAGGTACAAAGACCTCTTCAAATAGGATTGGAAATCGTCAAATGATATGAAAAATGCTAAGGCATTTGGCCAAGATAAACGTCGCCCAACTGGGGCGAATGAGTTGTTGATGTTATCAACACCTTCAAGCGTGGATGGAGGGATTTGACGAATGTTGTCCATATCAGCATACAATATTGGAATGGACTCAATCAAGAGATAAATGTCGACAATTGACAAAAGAAGGGTAGTTGGGTGTCGTATCCAATTTACTCCTTTTTCTTGCATTTGCTAATGCAAAACCATTTCTTTCTGTGGCAGAATACGCCATTAGGACATTATCATGGTTCCAAAGAAGAGGAGAACATCACAAGGATGGTCACAAGTGACAAAGATGCATGAAGCAAACGACTTTCTCAAGCATTGGAAGGATGACACTTCAAAGGTGAAAAGTCAAGTGAAGATCCAAGTAAGAGATAATCCAAACTGGATAAGGGATCGCATTAAAATGCAAAAATGAATAGAACCATTTGACTGGGGCAAGGATTACCTAGCCATGACAAGCCATGCCTAACTGGGGCAAGCGAATCATCTACGCAACTGGAGGAAAAAGTGGCATTTCATTCCCAGCAGGATCAATGAACGTGATAGAAGAGTCGTTCACATCAGAGTTAAACCTCAAGATACAAACTTGAGTGAAGGGTGACTTTGTGTCGTTCTAATTTGATCTTTAAATGATCTTTCTCCTAATATGAATTTGCCCTAATTTCAACAGAAAATTATTGGCATTCAAAAGGACTCAGAAGGAAAGAACTCGCCGACTCAACTTCAAGGCGAGATGATCTTTGGAGATAACAGCTTCGGAAGTCAAGCATTCAAGAAATGATCTTTGGCTATTGTCGCGACCCGTCCGAAATCGGACGCGGCTAATGGATTACCAATCGCAGCCCCCACTCTGAAATGTGGATCGCGGGCCTTAGATCGGCGCGTGCCCTCCCAAGCCCATACCAAATCGCGACGGGAGTGTGTCTTTTGAGGGATTCGACGATAAAAGTCGATCGCTTTCGACCTTAGTGTGGTCGTGGTGGCATGTGCAACTTGTGCATGCATTTGGAGTCGCCACCGGTCTTTCTTGGAGGGTAGACCGGAAACCTTACTGACCGATAGGGAGAGATCGATCAGTTCTGCAGAACCAGAGATTTTGGGTTCGGGGACTTGGTTACGTCGGTGTCGTTACCAACGCCCTTTCGGTACCTAACGCGAGTGATTTTCCTAATTAAGATTTCATGCAGGCGCAATTTCAGGTGAGATAGGTATGGTTCGGGTTTCATGCAGATTGGAAGACTATTCCTATCAAATCACAGTCAATATAATGAAAGCGCAAGTCAAGTGCATAAATAAATCATGTCAATGCACATCAATTTCAATCATTGGCCTCCTAGTATAGCCATAAGGGCTTAGGGAATATATGATTTAAGACTGTGGATAAAATGGGAAGATTCGGGGACAACTAGCCCGAAGGGCAAAATTGTCATTTTGGAAGGTTTGGATACCGAATTACCCAAAATATTCCATGGCCAGTTGATTGTGGCCATTTCCCATTTTTGAGAATTTTTTGGAATTTCTTGGTTTTTCTTCAATTTTTGGAAGACGATTCGCCCAAAGGGCGAAATCATCATTTTTAAGAAGGTTCGGGGTTCAAAACACCCGGGATGAGCCTTGGCCAGTTGATTGTGGCCATTTCCTTTTTTTGGGATTTTCCTGGATTTTTAGAAAAAAAAATTGGAAGACGGTTTGCCGGAAGGGCAAAACCGTCATTTCTGAAAAGATCGGGGGTCGAAAGACCCGAAACAGGTCATGGCCAGTTGAATGTGGCCATTTCCTATTTTCTGGAATTTTTTAGAATTTTTCTGAATTTTCTGAATTTGTTTGAATTTTTTATGATTTTTCATTTTTTATTGATTTGTTTTATTATTTTATTATTTTTTGTTATTTTCTGAATTTTTTAATATTTAAAAATATTTTCCGGGCCGGGTCAAACCCGGCCCGCGCCTCTCGGGCGCCCGGCCCGACCCTAGGGGTCGACACCGGCCTAAAACGACACCGTTTTATATTTTTAAACATTTTTTCCTATTTTTTAACAATTTTTTTGATTTTTTATCTATTTTATTTAATTATCCGAAAATTCCCCGGATCCGACGGCTCTCATCGCACCACGTGGCCTCCTTCTGTGCGTCCGATCTTCCACTAGATCGGACGATCCACAGAGAGCCACGTGGCTCAACCAAAACCATCGGATCAAAAAATTAATTTCTTTTTCTTTTTAGAAAACCAATCAAATCGAACGCTCCAGATTGTGCCACGTGGCCACCTTCGGCGCGTCCGATCTAACATTAGATCGGACGATCCACAGTGCGCCACTTGGCACAACCTTGTCCGCCGGATCGATTTTAATTTATTATCCGAAAATCATTTATTAAATTTTCCAAAAATTCCAGGATCGCGACACGTGTCGCGATCGTGACCGTCCGTTTGTTTTATTTGAAAATACATGGATCGGACCCCACCCGGCTGACGTAACTGCCTACGTGGCACGCCACGTCGGCCGTTGACCGTTGACCAGCCGGAGGGTCGCCGGAGAAGACGATGAACAGTGAAAATTCCGGCGGGAATAGTAAAAATTCCGACGAGGTCGCCGGAAAATTGCGAAACGGACCCGAAACTTGGTATTTTTCGCCCGTTCTTGCGGCATTCGACTCCTTAGACTCTCGGCATTGACGCACGACCAAAACATGGCAAGAAACACGTCGGGAAACGCCCCGAAAATCCGGCGACCGAATCGGCTCCGGCGAAAGTTTACATAAAAAATTTTAGGCCACCGAGCTCGGTTTCAATCGTTCAAACAACATCCATGGAGAGCGTAGAAGCTTACCTGAGTTCGCTTTGAGCTTGAAGACCGCCGGAAGTTCCCCGTTGAGCTCCCGGTCCGAACCGTTGCCGGCGAAGCTCCGAGCCGTGTTTTCGCCGCGGTTTAATGCAAAATGAATAGCAAGGCGAGCTTAGGAATAGTTCTAGTGGAGACTCAAGGCAATATTCGTGCTAAATGAAGCTCGGGACGGCCGAGACAAAACCGAGTCGAGACATCCATCGGCATTTCATCGAACACATGGCGTGCGTAAAGAAAAAGGGAGATCCGGCGAGATACCGACCCGTTCGCGGCTTGTCGACGGTGGCCGGAGCTTCCGTGATGGTTGGTGTGTCGCCTGGGAAGTCGGGGATCGTCGCCTCCTTCTCCGTTTCCGCTCGAGTCCTCCCCCTCTCTCTCTCGGCCGATTCTCGGTTTTAACCGAGAATCTTGCCGGTTTTCGTGGCCGACCGGCGCGGCTCGACGCCCGCTCCCTCTCCAGAACACGAGCCTCGGCCTCCACGCATGTCCCCCACGTTCATTTGCCTTTTGTTCCTCCCGAAAAACGCACGCCCATGCCCCCCTGTTTTGCTGCACACGTTCTGTCTGCGCATGGGTCTGCAACAATGTTGCAGACCCGGGTCGGACCGGGTCGGGTCGGGTCTGACCCGACCGACCCGGTTCGGCCAAATCGCCCAAATCGCCAAATTGACCCCACAATTGACCTCTTTTCATGAAATTGATGGAAAATTCGGATTCCTTGGCATGTTTTCTATCAAATATGGGTATTTTCGTGAATCAATTGATTGAAATTTAGTGAAAACCCCAAATTGTCCCTAGGATCCGAAAATGAATTTCGCCAAATCGAAGATCTAAACGATCGAATTAGTCAAAATTGAGCCCACCAATGGATTCAGCATGATGAAAACTATTGGTTAGAGGTGTTTAATTTTAATGGGTGTGCCCGTGTAAAATTTAATTTCAAAAATTGTGAAACCGGGGACTAAATTGAAAGATTTTTATGCAATTAAGCTCTTTTGGCTAAAATTGATCAAATTGGATGGCAAATTGACCCAATTGCATTTCAATACTTTAGAGTCCAATGTCATAACTTATAAAAACCAAGAATTGAAAATTAAAAGACTCGAAAAGGATTTTTTAGGCCCGGTTCGGGATTAGGTTTGTGAAGGAACCCCATGAACCAAGCCGAATTTCCCTAATAAAAAGTTAAAATGTTAAATATAGAATTAAAATAAAATTTCTGAATATTTTTGTGCAATTTTCTGACCACGGATTGTATTTTTCTAATTTTTTGGGTATTTTAATAATTAAATAAATTCCAAAAAATATTAAAAAAATACAAAAAATATTTTTTGTTCAAAATTGGTTCCTAAGGCTAGGCTAAGGCTTCCAAAGTTGATTTTGCAATTTTTTGACCTTTTTTGCTATTTTAATTAATTTTAGAAATTAAAACTATAATAAAAGATAGTCAAAAATCAGGTGTCAACAGCTGCCCCTCTTTGAGAGTGAGCTCGTCAGAGGTTGCTTTCAAAGACAAAATGACACCTGAATCTTAACCGACTCGACTGGGGAAAAGAAATGCTATGACATCGAACCCTTAAGTCCTTTGACGAATGCTCAAATTAATCACCGGTTTACTCTTGCTATTCGAACGTGGGCCTGAGGGCGAGCGGCTTACCTGAAGTCTGCCCATTGGGTCCTGCGCATGCGGAGTCTGAGGTTTTATCACTGCGCTCTCAGGATGCCGGAAAAAAGAGGGGCTTGTTCCTTTTTTTTGTTTTCTTCTTTTTTTTGTTTGTTTTTTTTGTTTTGTTTTTTTTTTGTTTTTTTTTTGTTTTTAATATAGGCCCTCGTAGCTTCTGACACACTATCCCAGGCTTTATTCCTCGAAAACCTTTCCCGGCTACTGACAGGAAACACTCACAGAAAGATTTATCGAGCACCCCGAGCTTTGGGGATCCCATGACGCTGACTAGCGGTGACAGATGGGATATTTTTGGCTTGAAAGGGGATCCCATGGCGCTGACTAGCGGGGCCAGAGGGGATTTCTCAGTCGAAGGTTTGCTACGTCCGGCGAGACAGTTTGATCTTTTGAAAAGGTTCCCAGGACAGGGGTTCTCCAAGTCCAATGGGATTTCCTGATTTTTTGAAAGGGTTCCCAAAACGGAGGTTTTCCACGTCCGATGGGATGGTTTGATCTTTTGAAAAGGTTCCCGGGACAAGGGTTCTCCAAGTCCAATGGGATTTTCTGATTTTTGAAAAGGGGTCTCATGACGAGGGTTCTCCACGTCCGATGAGATTACCTGTTTTTCGAAAAGGGGTCCCATGACGAGGTTTCTCCACGCCTAATGAGATTACCTGTTTTTCTGGGAAGGGGTCTCATGACGAGGTTTCTCCACGCCTGATGAGATTACCTGTTTTTTTGAAAAGGGGTCCCATGATGAGGTTTCTCCACGTCCGATGAGATTACCTGTTTTTCTGGGAAGGGGTCTCATGGCGAGGTTTCTCCACGCCTGATGAGATTACCTGTTTTTCTGGGAAGGGGTCTCATGGCGAGGTTTCTCCACGCCTGATGAGATTACCTGTTTTTTTGAAAATGGGTCTCATGACGAGGTTTCTCCACGCCTGATGAGGTTACCTGAATTTTGAAAAGGGGTCCCATGACGAGGTTTCTCCACGCCTGATGAGATTACCTGTTTTTCTGGGAATGAGTCTCATGACGAGGTTTCTCCACGCCTGATGAGATTACCTGTTCTTTTGAAAAGGGGTCCCATGACGAGGTTTCTCCACGTCCGATGAGATTACCTGTTTTTCTAGGAAGGGGTCTCATGACGAGGTTTCTCCACGCCTGATGAGATTACCTGTTTTTCTGGGAAGGGGTCTCATGGCGAGGTTTCTCCACGCCTGATGAGATTACCTGTTTTTCTGGTAGGGGTCTCATGACGAGGTTTCTCCACGCCTGATGAGATTACCTGTATTTTGAAAAGGGGTCCCATGACGAGGTTTCTCCACGCCCGATGAGATTACCTGTTTTTCTGGGAATGGGTCTCATGGCGAGGTTTCTCCACGCCTGATGAGATTACCTGTTTTTCTGGGAAGGGGTCTCATGGCGAGATTTCTCCACGCCTGATGAGATTACCCGTTTTTCTGGGAAGGGGTCTCATGACGAGGTTTCTCCACGCCTGATGAGATTACCTATTTTTCTAGGAAGGGATCTCATGACGAGGTTTCTCCACGCCTGATGAGATTACCTGAATTTTGAAAAGGGGTCCCATGACGAGGTTTCTCCACGCCTGATGAGATTACCTGTTTTTCTGAGAATGGGTCTCATGACGAGGTTTCTCCACGCCTGATGAGATTACCTGTTTTTTTGAAAAGGGGTCCCATGACGAGGTTTCTCCACGCCTGATGAGATTACCTATTTTTTTGAAAAGGGGTCCCATGACGAGGTTTCTCCACGTCCGATGAGATTACCTGTTTTTCTGGGAAGGGGTCTCATGACGAGGTTTCTCCACGCCTGATGAGATTACCTGAATTTTGAAAAGGGGTCCCATGACGAGGTTTCTCCACGTCCGATGAGATTACCTGTTTTTCTGGGAATGGGTCTCATGACGAGGTTTCTCCACGCCTGATGAGATTACCTGAATTTTGAAAAGGGGTCCCATGACGAGGTTTCTCCACGTCCGATGAGATTACCTGAATTTTGAAAAGGGGTCTCATGACGAGGTTTCTCCACGCCTGATGAGATTACCTGTTTTTCTGGGAATGGGTCTCATGACGAGGTTTCTCCACGCTTGATGAGATTACCTGTTTTTCTGGGAATGGGTCTCATGACGAGGTTTCTCCACGCCTGATGAGATTACCTGTTCTTTTGAAAAGGGTTCCCAAAACGGAGGTTTTCCACGTCCGATGGGATTACCTGATTTTGAAAGAGGGGTCCCGAGACGAGGGTTCTCCACGTCTGATGGGACTCTTTTATTTTTCAAAAAAAGGGTCCCAAGCCGGAGGTTTTCCACGTCCGCTGGGATGGTTTGTTTCTTAAAAAAAGTTCCCAAGCCGGAGGTTTTCTACGTCCGATGGGAATGTTTGGTTCTTCAAAAGGTTCCCAAGTCTGAGGTTTTCTACGTCCGATGGGAATGTTTGGTTCTTCAAAAATTTCCCAAGTCGGAGGTTTTCTACGTCCGATGGGAATGTTTGGTTCTTCAAAAGGTTCCCAAGTCGGAGGTTTTCTACGTCCGATGGGAATGTTTGATTTTAAAAAGAGGTCCTAGGACGAGGGTTCTCCACGTCATGCTAAGACTGCCTGAATTTTTGAAAAGGTTCCCAAAACAGAGGTTTTCCACGTCCGATGGGAATGTTTAATTTTAAAAAGGGGTCCTAGGACGAGGGTTCTCCACGTCATGCTAAGACTGCCTGGTTTTTGAAAAGGTTCCCAAAAACGGAGGTTTTCCACGTCCGATGGGATTACTTGGTTTCTACCATGATTTGACCTTTCAGGCGGTATCTACCTTTGAGTTGACCCTTCAGGCGGTATCTACCTTGAGTTGACCCTTCAGGCGGTATCTACCTTGAGTTGACCCTTCAGGCGGTTTCTACCGTGAGTTGACCCTTCAGGCGGTATCTACCTTTGATTTGACCCTTCAGGCGGTATCTACCCTTGAGTTGACCCTTCAGGCGGTTTCTACCTTGAGTTGACCCTTCAGGCGGTTTCTACCATTGGTTTGACCCTTAAGGCGGTTTCTACCTTGAGTTGACCCTTCAGGCGGTTTCTACCATTGGTTTGACCCTTAAGGCGGTTTCTACCTTGAGTTGACCCTTCAGGCGGTTTCTACCATGAGTTGACCCTTCAGGCGGTATCTACCTTGAGTTGACCCTTCAGGCGGTTTCTACCTTGGGTTGACCCTTCAGGCGGTTTCTACCTTGAGTTGACCCTTCAGGCGGTTTCTACCTTGATTTGACCCTTCAGGCGGTTTCTACCATGAGTTGACCCTTCAGGCGGTATCTACCTTTGAGTTGACCCTTCAGGCGGTTTCTACCTTGATTTGACCCTTCAGGCGGTTTCTACCATGAGTTGACCCTTCAGGCGGTATCTACCTTGAGTTGACCCTTCAGGCGGTTTCTACCTTTGGTTTGACCCTTAAGGCGGTTTCTACCTTGAGTTGACCCTTCAGGCGGTTTCTACCATGAGTTGACCCTTCAGGCGGTATCTACCTTTTATTTGACCCTTCAGGCGGTATCTACCTTTGAGTTTGTTGAGGCGACATTCTGGGAGCTGGGTTCTCCAGGTATCCTGCAGAAGTTGAGCCTGAGATATTTTTCTTCACCAAGAAAATGTTAGTAATCTTTGGGAAGACGATGGCTGGCCACTTGCCGAAGCCGCATGACTTTAGTTTAATCATGAAATGTGCATTTTGATGCTGGAGGTCTTCCAAAGCATTCTTGCAACACGCAAATGTGATCACAAATCCCTTGCACGGAAAATGTGGATCAAATTATTTGAAGATTCCAAAAAGAGTTTGCTCAACACATCAATTGGAACATTTCTCGTTCAAGAGGTCTTCTCACCTGTTTTGAGATAATGGTTTTTATAGGGGATGCACTCAATTCCCTACTAACATGTGCCTAGGTTTTAGGCTCATTCGCAGCGCATACATTTTGATCGGTCGGGAGGTCTTCCACGGGACCGTAATGTTGGGCTTGGGTATCGGTCTTCAATGGGGACCCGCTTTCGAGTCAAGGCCATTCAATGAAATTTTTCACCATCTGCTCCAGGTTTACAAGTCAAGAACCCTGCAAAATGAGAAAGAAATAGTCTTGCTCGTACCTCTTCGAGCTAAGCCATATGTTAACCCAAGTGTCTTAATCAGATAAGACTGTTTCAGGGTTGTAACATTGGTAGGATTGGGGACCGAAAAAAAGGCTTGTTTTTGGCCCAGAATTTGTGAAGGGATCGACATCGGTGATCATTGCAAATTTGCCACCTGTCCTTTCCATTTTGCATCTTCAATTTTTGAGGTACACGACCGCTTTTGAGGTGTGCACAAATTCTTGTGAAAGCGCCTCTGGCTGCATTAAGAGAGTAACAACTCTATCTGTGTCTTTGCTCCGTGCTTGACACCATTCGAGGAGTACTCTTTTTGAACCTGACTCCTTTTGGATTTCTCTTCTCCCCTTTTCAAACAGGTTTCACTGGGGGATTGATACAAATTGTTCACCCAAGCATCGGCCTTGCTTTTACCAGGCACTTTGCTTTTTCTTGATGCTGGGGATTTTTCTCATCGTCTTTTCCTTTTCATTTTTTTTTGAAATCCTGCTTTTTCTCATCTTCGAGAGATCGTGTTAGACATGTGACCAAAGGTCTAACAACTTTAAGCATTAACTTAGGAATTTCTTCGCAAACCCTAAGTCTTGAACTCTTCCGTTTGTGAAGTGATGATGCATCCGTCTTGGAATGTGCAATGATCACCAACGGGTTTATGAAATGATTTTGCAGGCTCAACTTGGCTATGCAAAGGATTCGGTGTGTGGGATAGAGAAATGAATGCTTCTCATCATCCTATGGCACTTGGATTACCATATAAACAACACACAAAGATTGATGTTAGTCCAAGCAAGAAAATTTCTAACCATTTTCTCCTGATGCTGCTGGACTTACTTTCGTTCTTGCCCCGATGTGGGGTGGTTCTTGACAGGGTTGAGAATGAAAACCGCCGTTCAAAGGGGTTGTCAATAGTCACCTGTAGTGTTTGGGGATATGAAACGAATGCCTCCGTCGTCCCAATCCATGTAATCGCTGCGAATGGTCCCTATCTCCGTAGGTCCAGATTTTGCTATCTGATCCGCTCCACTTCTCTCTCAAGTGTATATGGGACGTGTTTGGATTAGGTTTTGCCTCTCGTCTTTTGAGAAAACATCCTTTTGAAAGTTTTGAACAACTTTTGATTGGAAAAAATCTCTTTCATCTTCTCCAAAAATTTTACCCGTCAAGGGGATTTTATGCTGCACCATGCATGTTCTAATCATGTTTAGACAACCTCCTGTTTTCAAAACATGATTGTTAATGGAGTTAGAACTCTATGTCTTTTCTAGACCTTAGATTCTGAAAACTTTTCTTTTTCTCTTTTTTCTCTTTTTTGTTTTGGGTTGGGGAAAGGGGTACTTACCTGTCCACCGTGGCTGGAGATCCCTGAAAATGTAGAAGAAACATGTCATCGTATGTTCACGGATTTTTCAAGAATCGGAACGATACTGCTTTACCCTTGGTCATGTGCTTCAACTAGTAATACATGGGATGTCAGAATCCCGTTTTGCCTTGTTGGCGAGCCCCTGTCAAGGACGGGAACTAGGTGTCAGTTTGCGTTCCACAATTCAAGGCAAATTGGAACGATACAGCCTTGCTCTTGCTTTGTGTTTCCATTTGAACACAAACGCGCGGCTTGCAGAATTTGGCCCTCTATCTTGTGGCCATGATTCCTCCATCTAGTTGGCAATGAATCCTTCTCAAGGATTTGCACTGGAGGAGATCCATTTGTGATTTTGGACGCATTCCAGCGCCACTCTTCAGAGTTCCTTTTATTCAAGGAAAAAGGAAATTTCTATCAGAATGCATGTCAAAGCATGTAATGTGGGAGCGATACTTTTTACCCTCCACTCTGTCTTATAATCAAAGACCATTTCTTGGAGTCCTGACTTCTAAGGTCGATAATTCTATTTGCCTCCTTATCGGCGAGTTCTTTTATTTTGCGGCTTTCTGGTGCCAACAATTTTCTGTCCATCTTGACGGCGAATCCCTGTCAACAATAAATATCAAGTGTCAGTTCGTGTTTCGAAATTCAAGACAAATCGAAACGATACTGCTTTACTCTCGCTTCGCGCCTCCATTTGAACGCAAATGTAAGGCTTGTTGAAGTCGGCCATCTAGCTCGTGGCCATGATCTACCCGTCTGGTTGGCAACGAATCCTTCTCTAGGATTTGAATCGGATGAGATCAATTTGTGCTTTTGGGCGTATTCTAACGCCATTTTGCGGGGTTCCATTTCCTGGCAGCTTGCCCCCTACAACGGATATTTCTTTTCGCTTCCACGTTGGGCGAGGTCCTTTCTTTTGTGGCTTTTTGGTGCCACCAATTTTCTGCCAAATGAGAACAAACTCATGTTAAGCATGGGATCTTTGGGAGATCAATTTGGAACGATACAAAGTTACCGTTCACCCAGGTTTGTATCCTGGGGTTTACTTCCGATGAGGACGACTCTGTCATTGCGTCCATGGATTTTGCCAGAGAAGAAATGTCCTTCCTTTGTCCGGCGCACAAATGATTCACTTGCCCCGGTTAGACGTGGTTCATCATGGCTAGGTGATGCCTGCCCCAGCTAAATTCATTCCTGCGTTTTGCTATAATCTCCATCCTCTTTGGGGATGTCTTCCCTCTTGGGATTCCTGATGACGCCTTACTGACGTATTCCTTTCCTTCGTCGATTATTGACGCTTCTCATTTGATGTGGATGATGGATGCTGCTTCATCTCGTCTGTATTTGTGGGTGTTGTTCGCGAGACGATCCTCAATCACGTCGACAACTGCTTTGCCCCAGTTGGGCGGTGTTCATCTTGGTAGCGTGCCTTGGCATTCCCATGCTCCTGGACGATTTTCAATCCGATTTGAAGACATTCATGCACCTGCATATGAAGAGACAGGTGTGGGGATTTATCTGGCTTCATTTGAAATTTCAGGAAGAAGGTACTCCCTTCGAGACTTCGTCCTTCCAACATTTGAAGGAGCAGTGTTTTCCAAGTATTTTGCCCCAGTGAGGCTTGTCTTGGTGTTTGTCGTCTCTGGGTTTGATAACCCTGGTTCGATGCACTTTCATGGGGGATCGTGAGAATTTGCCCCCGGCTTGGCTCCTCGAAGCAGGTGGGGGAGCCCGCTCTCATGAATTTTTGTCGATTCTGGTCATCTATCTCGATTGCCAGATTCTTCGATTATTTTTTCTCTGTCCCTGGATAGCCTGACAATCTGGGGATTTGTCATGTGGCGGTTTGGTGATTCTCTCGATCACAGTCGCCATTTGAGATGTTCGATGTTCCCCTATTGAAAAGAAGAAATCTCATGAGTAAAGGGCATGTATAATTGACTATTGGAGTCGATACAATTTACCCTTGAAATTTATCCTGGGGGAACCGGCATTTCTCCCTTTGGGTTCTCTGTATGCAGGATATGTGCATGATATGCATGATGCATGTTATGTGTGCCAGCAACGAAACATGAGTTCGTGCTTTTCACTCTATTCAGAGAAAGCATTTTTATCAGATATGTCAATCTGGAAAACTTGAAATTTTCTTTTCAAGCGCTCTTTTCACAGAGATTTCTAAATGATGATAAACTTCTTCAAGTTTTCTCAAAGGTTTTGTTCACAAATTGAGCTATTAGAATGCTCTTAAAAATATTTAGCCAAAGTGCATGTCTGAGATGCCATGAAAAGGGGTACTCCCTGTTTGTCATTTGAAGGCATTGCTTCTTGGGCCCTTTGCTTCTGTTCCCAACCAGAATCGATGGCTCCGTATCGTTCTCCTTCTCATTTAGAAGGATTTGATGTGTTTTGTCTTTGATTGATTATTCCACTTCATCCCGCTTCATGGGTGATAACTATCACTTTAGGAACTTTCCCTGCGCATCCGCATAGTGAATTTGGCATATCCGACATTCGGTACCCTTTCTAGGTAGAGAGTGATTTGCCCCCAGCAACTAAGTGATTCGTCTGGGCTGGCTAACTTAGCCGCAGGCAGTTTGATCCTGCCGCATTGACGCATTCAGGCTATTTGACATCCGCGAGAATGGGTTTACTCGTGATTGGGTACTTCAACAACCTGCGCGATGAAAGGAGTGAAAGGGTCAATCACTGCATAAGGAGCTTTAATTGAAACGATTACGGATTTACTATCCCAGCTCTAGTCACTTCGGGCATTGAAGACAATGGAAATTCTTCAGTGGTCTCGTTCATTCTCGTCATCATCTGCAAGAATGGGAAACCATATCAGCTTGTGAATCAGTCAGTCCGATTTGGAACGGATACAACTTTTTCGACTTAGGGAGAGCCAATCCTAATTAGGTTGCTCCTTCTTCATAATTTGATTCATTTTGTCATTGAAATCCCAATGGGTGATATCTGCTGAAGGCACATTTCTTTCCGTCTTATGGGGAAGACAAATTTTCCTTCGTTTGTCTTTGACCATCTTATCCATGATCATCTTGCATGTGATCGGATGATGACATTTTCGACAAATGTATGCCATGTAAAACATGTCCCTCGTGTCTTTCCACAAATGGATCTTCCTTCTCTACCTGTTTTTCACCTGAGAGGAAAAGATAGGAAATATTATGCCGGTATCTGATTGAAAATCAATTAGGAACGACACGCCTTTACACTTGACCCGGCTGCCCCGGTTAGGTGGCGTTTGCCCTAGTTAAGTGGGATTTGTCCTAGTTGACTGCTTTGATCCTTTCACAATTTTTACGATTCCCTTTTCAATTAGGGGATATCTGCCGTTCGGAGGTTCCTATCTCTTTTCATCTTGGCAGGCTTTGCCCCAGCATGCTGTCTTGGTGAGAAGTCGACTTCTTTGTCTGACTTCAAATATCCATCCTAGTGGCTCGAGTTGTCAGCCAGTTTCAATCTTCTTGAAGCACCATTCCTGAGGATCAATAAAACACAATCAGCAAATTTTCAAATTTAAAGAGATTAGATTACAGCTAATTCTCTTCTGCATGTGGCTCCTTTGATTGCATGCTGTTCCACGTTTTGAAAGATGGCAACAGGAAATACGCCCTTTTTCAGCTAACTGTTTTTCTTGATGATTCCCTGGTCGATCAGTCAGGTTAGAATTTAAGGCTGTCGGGGTACCCCCTGTGTGGTGAGGGTGAGTGTCTTCATTTCTGTCATCATTGCGAGCACCTGAGCCAACTGACTCTCCAGGGTGGTCAAGCGCTTTTCTAGGCCATCCTGGTCCATTTTAACTTGTGACTGATTCTTCACACAAATCCCCGAATTTTGATTATGGAAATTACCTGTTCGAATGACAGGGATATGTCAGAAAGGGAAGTAAAGCATAAATCCTTTCAATTTTATGCTTTCTTGTAATTAACGAATATAAGGATTTTTACACAAGCCTTAACCTCATGTGAAAAATCCTTATCGATGTTTTTCAAGAGAAAACATAAAACTAAAAGGAGCGTAATCCATGGTTATCACTTTTGGTAAATTCCCAGAAAATCTGTGGAATTTCCAAGACGATAAAAACGCAATTCCAATGTGTCCTAAATTCGGTGAGAGATAGGACATCCAAATTGAAATGATTTCCCGAAGGTAATTTGGATATCATGTCTCCTCTTGAATTCAGGAAACATGGACGACTTTAGTTAATTACCAAGGATTACCAATGATGCATGCTATAGACCGGTTCAATTTCATGTCCGGCGCACCATGAAATGAATGTTAGATTCTCGTACTTGGGTTAAACATGCCAAGTATGAGTTCTAACGAAAATTTCATCTGGGTAAGACATGCAATTGAATCGAAAAATCCGAATGGTTGAGAGAAATTCCAGTGTCGCGCTCCAACGTGAAGACACTTAGACAAGAATTAGAAATCGAGGTGCAGAAGATAGATGGGAGACCCACAGACGGGTGCTCCTTACAGACTCGATGATCCTGATAAAAGAAAAGGGACGACTGGAACATGACCCTTAATAACCTAAAGAGATGCCCCAAGTCGGGTCTTTGTGGGACGATGCTTGATGTCTTTGGTTCGGCCCTTCGGGTCTTCGTTTTCATCAGATCCCCTTTTGATAATGTCCGGAAGATGTCTCAGATTTGCTGTTATCGCATGTCCTTTAACTATCGGTATGGTTACTGGATCATTCCTTGGACAGCTCGAAAAGGGTAGGCTCCGTTGAATGTCCGGGCAGTCTGATGGCGGATGACGCGTCGCTCATACTTGAATACGTCCGGGATGTGGGACCGACTTGGAGAGATCATCTCTTTTATCTATACTTTAAAATGGAATTAGACTCAACCATCGGACTTGATGAATGCAACATGTTGTGCAAAATGAAAGGCTGCAAGTGAATTTAAATAGAAATGGCAGGACCTTACCATGAGAGGTACCCAATGATTTTTTGGTTTTAGGTATACCAACCATCCATATACATGCGCATGAGACAAGTGAGGCTTGACTCTAAAAATCAAAAGGGCTTAGGTGAGGAACCTAGAGGCTTCCCTCTATCCGAGTCGATAAATTCGTCCATGAGCGCAATCCACAACAAATGGATAAAAGTCTCGACTTGGATAGTGAGTGGGATCGAATATGGTCGACCCCAGCGCAATCCACGCTAGAGCGTTGCATATCGATCCCTGATCTATGGCTACCTGAAAAGGTGATTTCGCGGCCTGGGTTTAGGCGCTTTGTGCCAAGTGTCGTGATCCTCAAATATGCAGTGAATCATGCACAACAATTTATATATCAATCAGCGCTTCAAATCATCCATATAACATACATTCCTACGCCCAACCTGCATAAGACAATGTTAATCACAGACTACACCCCTTATCACTCCAATCTGCAAAAACATATAACACCTATCGTGAGCGGACTTACCTCACCTTCAAGAGCGCCTGCAAGGTTAGAAAAATCACTCAGCATTTTAATTACGGCCTAAGTCCACTTGAGGTCTAGAACCATAGGTTCTAGAACAACGTCTTCCCCAGCGGAGTCGCCAGCTGTCGCGACCCGTCCGAAATCGGACGCGGCTAATGGATTACCAATCGCGGCCCCCACTCTGAAATGTGGATCGCGGGCCTTAGATCGGCGCGGGCCCTCCTAGGCCCATACCAAATCGCGACGGGAGTGTGTCTTTTGAGGGATTCGACGATAAAAGTCGATCGCTTTCGACCTTAGTGTGGTCGTGGTGGCATGTGCAACTTGTGCATGCATTTGGAGTCGCCACCGGTCTTTCTTGGAGGGTAGACCGGAAACCTTACTGACCGATAGGGAGAGATCGATCAGTTCTGCAGAACCAGAGATTTTGGGTTCGGGGACTTGGTTACGTCGGTGTCGTTACCAACGCCCTTTCGGTACCTAACGCGAGTGATTTTCCTAATTAAGATTTCATGCAGGCGCAATTTCAGGTGAGATAGGTATGGTTCGGGTTTCATGCAGATTGGAAGACTATTCCTATCAAATCACAGTTAATATAATGAAAGCGCAAGTCAAGTGCATAAATAAATCATGTCAATGCACATCAATTTCAATCATTGGCCTCCTAGTATAGCCATAAGGGCTTAGGGAATATATGATTTAAGACTGGGGATAAAATGGGAAGATTCGGGGACAACTAGCCCGAAGGGCAAAATTGTCATTTTGGAAGGTTTGGATACCGAATTACCCAAAATATTCCATGGCCAGTTGATTGTGGCCATTTCCCATTTTTGAGAATTTTTTGGAATTTCTTGGTTTTTCTTCAATTTTTGGAAGACGATTCGCCCAAAGGGCGAAATCGTCATTTTTAAGAAGGTTCGGGGTTCAAAACACTCGGGATGAGCCTTGGCCAGTTGATTGTGGCCATTTCCTATTTTTTGGGATTTTCCTGGATTTTTAGAAAAAAAATTTGGAAGACGGTTTGCCGGAAGGGCAAAACCGTCATTTCTGAAAAGATCGGGGGTCGAAAGACCCGAAACAGGTCATGGCCAGTTGAATGTGGCCATTTCCTATTTTCTGGAATTTTTTAGAATTTTTCTGAATTTTTCGAATTTTTTTGAATTTTTATGATTTTTCATTTTTTATTGATTTTTTTTATTATTTTATTATTTTTTGTTATTTTCTGAATTTTTTAATATTTAAAAATATTTTCCGGGCCGGGTCAAACCCGGCCCGCACCTCTCGGGCGCCCGGCCCGACCCTAGGGGTCGACACCGGCCTAAAACGACACCGTTTTATATTTTTAAACATTTTTTCCTATTTTTTAACAATTTTTTTGATTTTTTATCTATTTTATTTAATTATCCGAAAATTCCCCGGATCCGACGGCTCTCATCGCGCCACGTGGCCTCCTTCTGTGCGTCCGATCTTCCACTAGATCGGACGATACACAGAGAGCCACGTGGCTCAACCAAAACCATCGGATCAAAAAATTAATTTCTTTTTCTTTTTAGAAAACCAATCAAATCGAACGCTCCAGATTGTGCCACGTGGCCACCTTCGGCGCGTCCGATCTAACATTAGATCGGACGATCCACAGTGCGCCACTTGGCACAACCTTGTCCGCCGGATCGATTTTAATTTATTATCCGAAAATCATTTATTAAATTTTCCAAAAATTCCAGGATCGCGACACGTGTCGCGATCGTGACCGTCCGTTTGTTTTATTTGAAAATACATGGATCGGACCCCACCCGGCTGACGTAACTGCCTACGTGGCACGCCACGTCGGCCGTTGACCGTTGACCAGCCGGAGGGTCGCCGGAATAGTAAAAATTCCGACGAGGTCGCCGGAAAATTGCGAAACGGACCCGAAACTTGGTATTTTTCGCCCGTTCTTGCGGCATTCGACTCCTTAGACTCTCGGCATTGACGCACGACCAAAACATGGCAAGAAACACATCGGGAAACGCCCCGAAAATCCGGCGACCGAATCGGCTCCGGCGAAAGTTTACATAAAAAATTTTAGGCCACCGAGCTCGGTTTCAATCGTTCAAACAACATCCATGGAGAGCGTAGAAGCTTACCTGAGTTCGCTTTGAGCTTGAAGACCGCCGGAAGTTCCCCGTTGAGCTCCCGGTCCGAACCGTTGCCGGCGAAGCTCCGAGCCGTGTTTTCGCCGCGGTTTAATGCAAAATGAATAGCAAGGCGAGCTTAGGAATAGTTCTAGTGGAGACTCAAGGCAATATTCGTGCTAAATGAAGCTCGGGAAGACACGGCCGAGACAAAACCGAGTCGAGACATCCATCGGCATTTCATCGAACACATGGCGTGCGTAAAGAAAAAGGGAGATCCGGCGAGATACCGACCCGTTCGCGGCTTGTCGACGGTGGCCGGAGCTTCCGTGATGGTTGGTGTGTCGCCTGGGAAGTCGGGGATCGTCGCCTCCTTCTCCGTTTCCGCTCGAGTCCTCCCCCTCTCTCTCTCGGCCGATTCTCGGTTTTAACCGAGAATCTTGCCGGTTTTCGTGGCCGACCGGCGCGCCTCAACGCCCGCTCCCTCTCCAGAACACGAGCCTCGGCCTCCACGCATGTCCCCCACGTTCATTTGCCTTTTGTTCCTCCCGAAAAACGCACGCCCATGCCCCCCTGTTTTGCTGCACACGTTCTGTCCGCGCATGGGTCTGCAACAATGTTGCAGACCCGGGTCGGACCGGGTCGGGTCGGGTCTGACCCGACCGCCCGGTTCGGCCAAATCGCCAAATTGACCCCCCAAATGACCTCTTTTCATGAAATTGATGGCAAATTCGGATTCCTTGGCATGTTTTCTATCAAATATGAGTATTTTCGTGAATCAATTGATTGAAATTTAGTGAAAACCCCAAATTGTCCCTAGGATCCGAAAATGAATTTCGCCAAATCGAAGATCTAAACGATCGAATTAGTCAAAATTGAGCCCACCAATGGATTCAGCATGATGAAAACTATTGGTTAGAGGTGTTTAATTTTAATGGGTGTGCCCGTGTAAAATTTAATTTCAAAAATTGTGAAACCGGGGACTAAATTGAAAGATTTTTATGCAATTAAACCCTTTTGGCTAAAATTGATCAAATTGGATGGCAAATTGACCCAATTGCATTTCAATACTTTAGAGTCCAATGTCATAGCTTATAAAAACCAAGAATTGAAAATTAAAAGACTCGAAAAGGATTTTTTAGGCCCGGTTCGGGATTAGGTTTGTGAAGGAACCCCATGAACCAAGCCGAATTTCCCTAATAAAAAGTTAAAATGTTAAATATAGAATTAAAATAAAATTTCTGAATATTTTTGTGCAATTTTCTGACCACGGATTGTATTTTTCTAATTTTTTGGGTATTTTAATAATTAAATAAATTCCAAAAAATATTAAAAAAATACAAAAAATATTCTTTGTTCAAAATTGGTTCCTAAGGCTAGGCTAAGGCTTCCAAAGTTGATTTTGCAATTTTTTGACCTTTTTTGCTATTTTTAATTAATTTTAGAAATTAAAACTATAATAAAAGATAGTCAAAAATCAGGTGTCAACAGCTATAAGATCGAGTGGAGAGTAAAAAGTATCGCTTCCACACTACATGCTTTGACATACATCTTGATGAGAATTTATTTTTCCTTGAATAAGGAACTTTGAAGAATGACATGGGGCACGTTCCAAAGATGAATGAAGCCATCAAGCAGGATTCATTGCCCCAATCAGATGAAGGCGTCATCGCCATAGGTAAGTATTCCTTTCCCAATCTTTTAGGTTTTTAAGACTGTCAGAGTCCTTATTGCTAAAATTGGGAGGCTTTTTGGAATCTAGCATACATTCAAAGCTCATGTATGAAAGACGCAAAATTCTCACAATCACGTCATTGGCATTCGTGTTTAGATCTGGAGGTTATCTGAACACGACTGAAACATACATTGTGCATCATAAATCCCCTTGGAGGGTAAGTTTTGGAGAAAGCAAAATGAACTTTTCCAACAAGAGTTGTTTAGAACTGTTTAAAAGGATGTTTCCTCAGACAAGAGGCAACCTGAATCCAAACACGTCCTATACACACTTGAGAGATGAGTGGAGTGGTAAGGATAGCGAGACCTTGACCTACGGAAGTAGGAGTTATTCGTAGTGATTACATGGATTGAGAAGACGGAGGCATTCGTTTCTCTATCATAAACACTACAGGTGACCATTGATAACCCTTTGAACGGCGGTTTCATTCTTCACCCCTGTCAAGAACCACCCCACAGTGGGGCAAATTGGAGGTACGTCCAGCGGTATCAGGAGGTAAATGGTTAGAAGTTCTCTTGCTCAGACTTGCATCAATCTTCGTGTGTTGCTTGTCATTTTAACTTCTATGGTAATTCAGGTGCTTTAGGATGACGAAAAGCATTAATTTCTCTATCCTATACACTTCTACCCTTTGCACAGCCCAGTTGAGCCTATACGTTCATTTCACAAACCCGTTGGTGATCATTGCATATTCCAAGACGGAAGCAACGTCCCTTCAAGAGCGGAAGAGTTCAAAACACAGGATTTGTGAAAAATTCATAGATTAATGTTTGAGTGCTAAGATTCAAGTTGTACATCTAGCACACTCATTTGAAACTTCTGATCCCCAAAAGAAAAGAAAAGAAAAGGTGGGATCTCGACAAAAGATGAGAAAAATAAAAAAGAGAAAAAAAAAATCCGATCCTGGGCATCAAGAAAAAGCAAAGTGCCTGGTAAAAGCAAGGCCAATGCCCATCCAAATACTTGTACACTTGTGAATTAGGTGTTTGATCTTGTAAATGCCAAAAGATGGCATGATACCTTTGTATAGGTCACTAGTGAGATCTGATTGTAAAAGAAAATCCCAAGGGAGCTGGACAGCAAGGGATACTCCCAGATTATGTCACACTCAGATGATGAAAGTGTAGACAAGATGTTGACACAGTCTCAACATGAAAGAGATACGTTCTCTAAAGACAAACGTGCGCTTCAAAGGCTGACAATGCTCTTCAAAGACTATCAATGCACTTCAAAGACTGAAGACGCTCTTTGAATCAGAAGGGACAAGATCGACGGCAAACCTGCAGTGATCACCAATGTTAGACCCTTCGCATATTCTGAACCAAAAACAAGCCTTTTTTGGTCCCCAATCCTACCTACGCTACAACCCTGAAAAGCCTTTTCTGATTAAGGCACTTGGATTAACATAGGGTTTAATGTCTAAGCTTAGCTCGAAGAAGTTCGAGCAAGATTATTTCTTTCTCATTTTGCAGGTTTCTTGACTTGTAAACCTGGAGCAGACATTGAAGACTTCGCTTCAATAGCCTTGACTTGCACGCAAGTCCCCCTTTGAAAACCGTTGACCAAGCCCAATATTACGGTCCCTTGGAAGTCCTCCTGATCGATCGAGGTGTATTCACTGCGAATGGTCCTGAACCCTAGGCGCAGGTTTGATAGGAAATTCGAGTGCATTCTTGGTAAAAGACCATTATCTCAAAACGGTGAGAAGTCCCCTTTGATGAGAATACTCCGTTGGACATTTTAACCAAACTTTTTTGGTAATTTCAGATTGTTTGATTCAAACTTTCCCCACAAGGAATTTTTTATCACTCCCGTATGTTGCAAGGTGTTTTGGATAACCTCCAGCATCGTAATGCATTCATTGAAATTTTTTCATGACTACGATATAAGTCATAAAGTACTGTCAGTTTGACATCGGATATCACTTAAAGACCATTGATGTGCCTTTGGTAAGAAAATTTTCAGATTGGAGCTTCTGCAAGATTCTTGATGACTTCAGCTCCTAAGATGGCTTGTATCACTCTTGGTGAGAAACGTTTAACATGTCTAAACTTCTGCAGAATTCCTGGCAAGCCCAGATCTCAGAAGAACACAACCTCTCTTGGTAAGAAAGAGTTTACATGTTCAAGCTTCTGTAGGACCCTTGGTATCTCCAGACCTCAGAATGCTACTTCTTTTATGAAGAATATATTTCAAGTTTAAACTTCTGCAGGACCCCTGGTAACCCCAGGTCTCAGAATGACACATTTCTCTAAGAAGGAAAGTTTATATGCCTGAGCTTCTAACAGATTCTTGGTAACCCCAGATTCTAGAATGCTACTGTTCTTGGTTAAACTTCTATAGGAATCATGGTAGCCCCAGATTCTAGAAGGATGCCTTGCTCTGTGAAGAAGAGCTTTCAAGTTTATTTTCCTGCAAGATCCCTGGTAATTCCATATCTCAGGAAAACACATTCTTATGAACAATTTTGTAGGTTTGATCTTTCTGCAGGATACCTGGAGCTCCCAGATCCCAGAATGTCACCTCCAATGTCAAAAGGACAATCACCGAAATCATCCCTCTGTGAGATTTCAAATTTATAGGTTTGACCTTTCTGCAGGATACCTGAAGCTCCCAGGTCCCAGAATGTCACCTCCCATGTCAAAAGGACAACGTTTGAAATTATCTCCCTGTGTGAGATTCCAATATTACAGGTTTGATCTTTTTGCAGGATACCTGGAGCTCCCAGATCCCAGAATATCAACTCCAGTGTCAAAAGGACAATCTTCGAAATCATCCCTATGTGAGATTTCAAATTTACAGGTTTGATCTTTCTGCAGGATACCTGGAGTCCCCAGATCTCAGAATGTCACCTCCAATGTCAAAAGAACAATCTCCGAAATCATCCCTCTGTGAGATTTCAAATTTACAGGTTTAAGCTTTCTGCAGGATACCTGGAGTCCCCAGATCCCAGAATGTCACCATCTATGTCAAAAGGACAATCTCCGAAATCATCCCTCTGTGAGATTTCAAATTTACAGGTTTGAACTTTCTGCAGGATACCTAGAGTCCCCAGATCCCAAAATGTCACCTTCAATGTCAAAAGGACAATCTTCGAAATCATCCCTCTGTGAGATTTCAAATTTACAGGTTTGAGCTTTCTGTAGGATGCCTGGAGCTCCCAGGTCCCAAAATGTCACCGCACATGTCAAAAGGACAATGTTTGAAATTATCTCCCTATGTGAGATCCTAGTATTACAGGTTGGAACTTTCTGCAAGATACCTGGAGCTCCCAGGTCCCAGAATGTCGCCTTCAATGTCGAAAGGACAACATTCAAGATAGTTTTTCTGTGAGATCTCAGGTAGCCCCTAGATCCCAGAAGAATCTTATCAAAGTTTTTGCAGGTTTAAGTTTTCTGCAGGATACTTGGAATCCCCAAATCCCAGAATAACCCATTGCATGTCGAAAGGACAATTTTCAAGATCAGCTTTCTGTGAGGTTCTAGGTAACCCCTAAACCCAGAATAGCTCATTTGGTAAAGCCTAAAGGTTAGGCACACCTCACTTGTACGAATCCTAGTTAATTCCTTAGAATATAGGATCAAAAACTATTTTTAGAATCAGCTTTCTGTGAGGTTCTAGGTAACCCCTAAACCCAGAATAGCTCATGTGGTAAAGCCTAAAGGTTAGGCACAACTCACTTGTATGAATCCTAGTTAATTCCTTAGAATATAGGATCAAAAACTGTTGTCAAAATCTGCTTTCTGTGAGGTTCTAGGTAACCCCTAAACCCAGAATAGCCCATTTGGTAAAGCCTCAAGGTTAGGCACACCTCATTTGTATAAATCCTAGTTAATTCCTTAGAATATAGGATCAAAATGTTCGACAATCCCTAAGAGACTAGGTGCGTCATCCATAGGTTCCTAGCAGAGAGGAATCCTATTCTCGGCCTGATCTCCTTGACGGATCAAAATGTTCGACAATCCCTAAGAGACTGGGTGCGTCATCCATAGGTTCCTAGCAGAGAGGAATCCTATTCTCGGCCTGATCCCCCTGAAGGATCAAAATGTACGACAATCCCTAAGAGACTGGGTGCGTCATCCATAGGTTCCTAGCAGAAAGGAATCCTATTCTCGGCCTGATCCCCCTGACGGATCAAAATGTACGACAATCCCTAAGAGACTGGGTGCGTCATCCATAGGTTCCTAGCAGAAAGGAATCCTATTCTCGGCCTGATCCCCCTGACGGATCAAAATGTTCGACAATCCCTAAGAGACTGGGTGCGTCATCCATAGGTTCCTAGCAGAAAGGAGTCCTATTCAGGGTCTGATCCACCATACGATCAAAATCCCTGACAATCCCTAAGAGACTGGGTGCGTCATCCATAGGTTCCTAGCAGAAAGGAGTCCTATTCAGGGTCTGATCCACCATACGGATCAAAATCCCTGACAATCCCTAAGAGACTGGGTGCGTCATCCATAGGTTCCTAGCAAAAAGGAGTCCTATTCATGGTCTGATCCACCATACGGATCAAAATCCCTGACAATCCCTAAGAGACTGGGTGCGTCATCCATAGGTTCCTAACAGATTGGAGTCCTATTCATGGTCTGATCCACCATACGGATCAAAATCCCTATTCATGGTCTGATCCACCATACGGATCAAAACCCTGACAATCCCTAAGAGACTGGGTGCGTCATTCACAGGTTCCTGTCAAGTATAGGAATCCCATTCTAGTACGGCCTACCATACAGGCTAGAGTTTAACCGCCCTAGGATACTCAAAAGACGAGTCCCTAGGTATTCACTTGAACCCGCTATACACCGCGCATGCCACACGAGCATCAGGCAGGTGATCAACAGGTAAATAGCAGGTGGGTCTCTCTACTTTCTCTCTCACATTAGCCAAAGCAGAACAAGCATAGCATTCACCAGCAAGGCAAGAAAGTTTGAATGTCAGGATTCATTTTTCCTTTCCCCAGTCGAGTCGGTCTAGACTCAGGTGTCACCTGTCTTTGAGCTAAACCTCTTACGAGATTCCTCTCAAAGAGGGGCGGCTATTGACACCTGATTTTTGACCAAGTCTTTTTCAGTTTTATTTTCGAAAAAATCACAAAAAATTCATAAAAAGTAAAAAAAATTACAAAATCAACTTTGGTGGCCTTGGCCAAGCCCAAGGAACCATTTTTGACCAAAAAATAATTTTTCATATTTTTCACATTTTTTAGTATTTTTAGAAAATAGGAAAATATTAGAAAAATAAACAAAAATAGGATTTGAGGTCACAAAAATATAGGAAAATAGTCAATATTTTTCTTTTAATTTTCTTATCATTTTGACCTCATCAAGAGTTTAAATTCAAGTTTAATTTTGTGTGTTTCTTTGTAACGCACAGGGTTAAATTTGCAAAAAATATGTTTTGAGTCCTTTTATTTGCAATCTTTTGCGTTTTACGAGTCTTGACGTTCAGCTTGATTGCCCGACATTTCAATTTGGTTCAATTAAGTGCCGATTTGATCAATTTTGGCTTTAGGGACCTAATTGCATAAAAAAATCTTTTCATTTTAGTCCCTATTATGCCAATTCCAAAATTAAACTTTTCTGAGAGACACCCATAGAACCCCAATGCTTCCTCCCTATAGTATTCGACCCCCTAAATCTAATGGTGGGCTCAATTGGTGCCGATTCGCCCATTAAGAGCATCAATTTGGCGAAAATCGATTTCGGATCCTACTCGACATTTGGGGTTTTCGTTTAATTCCACATTCATTTTTCACTAAATCACCATATTAGATGGGATTCATCTCGTGGAAGCCGATTTCGAGGTTTAATTTAAGAAATTAAGAATTTTGGTGGGCCAATTTGTCCTATTTTTGGCGAACCGGGTCAACTGGGTCAGGTTGACCGACCCAGTCAACCCGTTGACCAAAATTGGTCAATAAGCAAAACACCCCCCCTGTTCGTGCTTCCTCTTCGCGCATATAACAGAAAGGAGAAGGCAGTTGGAGGGGGGGATGATCAGTTGAAGAGGACAGTTGAGGAAGGACGAACGGGGCGAGAGGGACTTCTTCTTCGCGCGCATACAGAGAGAGAGAGAGAGAGAGAGAGAGAGAGAGAGAGAGAGAGAGAGAGAGAGAAAGGAAGCCGCGAGCTTCAAAGGCTCGACCACGGCGAGCGGCGGGAAACCGAAGCTTCGGAGACATTCTTCGAGCTTCGTGACTTCCCGAGGAGTCGCCAGAACCAAGCGATATCGCCTTTCATCGCCAAAACAGGTGAGATCTTCCTCCAAGCTCGAGCTCGGCCTTTAATGGCAACTTGAGCTAGAGCCGTCCGTTGGCCGCGATTTTGGTGGCAATCTGCTTGTCTCGCCTTCCTGAGCATTTTCACTTTTTATTGCATATCATTTCGACGTCTAAATCGCCTGGTCCACCCCCTACCATGACCGATCGGTCAAGAGCTCCGCGGCTCGTTTTGGACCAAAACCGAAGCTCCGAGATAGCCAAGTAAGTCTTCTTGAACCCTTATGATGCTTCTCGAATGATTTCGCAGGTTAGATATCGCTAGAAATGGCTAGGGCGGGTTCTCGCCGGAAATTAGCTCCGGCCTAGGTTGGTGAGCTTGTCGAACTTGATTCTGCTACGAGAAGCGTGATATATGTTGTAGAGCTCGGCGGGATGAGTTGAACGGCGGTGGTTTCATGGACTTTGGTGGTCCGTGCGCGGAGAAACCGCCTTCCGACGAGGCGCCGGCGAAACAGAGCCGGCGCCGATCGTCTTCTTCGGCAAAGCCGTTGACCGGTCAACGAAAGTTGACCGGTCAACGCCCACGTGGCGCTGACGTGGCGACCACGTGGCAGCCACGTCATCGCCGGCGGTCATAACCGAAACAAAAAAGATCGGACGGTGGTAGTCGTGCCACGTGTCGCGATCTTGCTTTTTACGAAATTAAAAATGATTTTCAACAATTAAAAATCCCTCAGATCGGACGGCTGTAGTTCAATCTTGCCTTTCAATCTGGTCCGTCGGTTCCTTATTGGAGATCAGACCGTCCGTAGGAACGCCACGTGGCGCAATCAGGACCGCTCATTTGATTTGGGCGGGAACTTAAAATGCGAGCGGGAAAGGCTAATGTGGCGTCGTTTTGACGCGGGCTAGGCCGGACGTCCGCGGGTCGTGGACCGGGTCACCCGACCCAGCCCGAATAATATTTTTAAAAATAAAAAATTCCGAAAAAGATTTTAAAAAAAATAAAAAAAAATCAGAAAAATCTTAGAAAATCCAAAAAATGCTAGAAAATTTCAGAAAATTCCAAAAAAAATGTGGAAAAATTGTGGAAAAATCCTAGACACTCTAGAAATCCCCAAAAATCGAGGATTGACCACAGACAACTGGTCAACCCTATTTTTGGGGTTTCTTATCCAATTTTCCGAGACTTGACGACATTACCCTTTAGGGGTAAGTCGCCTATGTTGTGCATGCTAGATAAGGCCGATAATGCCAAGGTGAGAATTAGGGTCGATTAGACGACCAATTCTTAGGTTTGGGTTTTCGAGTCCCGCCTCTTTTCTCAAAATGACGATTTTGCCCTTTAATGGGAAAATCGTCTTTCTTGTCTCAATCGAGTTCTGAAAATTGCTTGAAGTTAGGGTTTGGGTCAGGTGGACGACCAACCCTAATATTTGAGATTTTCAGTTCTCATCTTTGTCCAAAATGACGACTTTACCCCTCCAAGGGTAAAATCATTTTTAAATACCAGAAAAATCCTGGAAATTCAAGAAAAATAGGAAATGGATTGGATTGATGGCCAATCCTATTTCCTCTGTCTCTTGACTTCCCAATTCATCTAAAATGACAAATTTTCCCTTTTCGAGGTGAATTGTCCCCGAATAGTTCCAAATTACGATTTTGCCCCTCATGGGCAAATCATGCCAAAATCATTCCTAAGCCTTGATTGATATTTCTCTAGGCTAATAAGGCCTTACTAGGGATGCCATGCTGATTTCATGTGTTTTATCCGCATGTACTGGATCCTTGATTTGCGCACTTATTTCTATTGATTGTGATTGATAGGGTAGTAATTCCCATCTGCATGAACTCCTAGATTTAGGGTCAATGCCTCACTCGTCTGTATGAAATCCTAGGATCAGATAAACCATTCAGCTTAGGTACCGAAAGGGCGTCAACTCTGACAGTTGGCGTAACTAAGTCCCCGAACTCACTTCTCTGGTTTCCGCAGAATCGAATAGACCACTCCCAACTATTCGATAGGGTTTCCGATCGTACCCTCCACGAAACGATTTGTGGCGACTCCTTGACATGTACACTCATCACATGTCACTAGACCACACTGAAGGTCGATCACATATATTCAGCAGTTGCGATTTGGGTAATGGACCTTGGGAGAGGCCCGCGTCCGATCCAGCCAGCGATCGGGCGGCCCATTAGCCCGCTCCCGCCTCCGCGAGCTCGGGAGAGGGTCGCGACACATATACTGCACGTCTGCCAAGGTCAGGGAATATTCAAGCATGTTCAAAGTATGCATGAGGCGTCATTGAAATTCCTTGTGGAGTAAAACGCTTGGAGAAAAACGAAATGAACTTTCCAGAGACACAGCTTGCTTAGACTATCTAGCAGGAATATCCCTCTGAATGAGAGGCAAATCTAATCCAAACACGTCCCCCATATACTCGAGAAATGAGGGAAGGGTGAGAATAGGAAACTCTGAATCTGAGGATACAAAGGCATTTCGCATCGATTACATGGATCGGGAAGACGGAGGCATTCATTCCTCTATCCTAAACACTACAGGTGACTATCGATAACCCTTTGAACGGCGGTTTCACTCTTTACCCCTATCAAGGACCACCCCACATTGGGGCAAACTGGAGATACGTCCAACAATGTCAAGAGATAAATGGTTAGAAATCCTCTTGCTCAGACTTGCATCAATCTTCGTGTGTTGCTTATCATTTTAACTTCTGTGGTGATTCAAGTGCTTTAACATGACGAAAAGCATTCGTTTCTCTATCCTATACACTTTTACCCTTTGCACAGGTCAGTTGAGCCTGTACATTCATTTCATAAACCTGTTGGTGATCAGTGCATATTCCAAGACGGAAGCAACACCACTTCTAGAGCAAAAAAATCGAAAGGTAGGATTTATGTAAATCCTCAGACTAATGATTGAGTGTTGAGAATCAAGTTGTACCTCAAGCACATTCATTTGAAAAATCCTGGCTCCCAAAAGAGAAAGAAGGGACCTAAAAAAAGAGTGAAAGAAAAATTCCATCCTTGGGCATCAAGAAAAAGCAGCCAATGCCCGGTAAAAGTAAGGCCAATGCCCGTTCAAATATTTGTACCTTTATGAATCATGAGTTTGATCTTGAAAATGCCAAAAGACGGCATGATACCTATGTATAGGTCACTAGCGAGATCTGATAATGTCACATTCAGATGTTGACGCCACACCAAGAAAGGGGTTCTCCAAAGATTACCAATGCACTTCGAAAACTGAAGGCGCTCTATGAGGTACTAGATCGGCAGCAAACCTGCGATGATCGCCAATGTTAAACCCTTCACATATTCTGGGCCCAAAAATAAGCCTCTTTCGGTCCCCAATCCTACCTATGTTACATCCCTGAGAAGTCTTTTCTGATTCAAGCACTTGGAATAGCATAGGGTTTAATGCTTAAGCTTAGCTCGAAGAAGTTCGAGCAAGATTATTTCTTTCTCATTTTGCAGGGTTCTTGACTTGTAAGCCCGGAGCAGATGAAGAAAATTTTGTTAAACGACCTGACTCAGAAAATGAGTCCCCCTTCGGAAACCATGTCCGAGCCCGACATTACGGTCCAGTAAAGACCTCCCGATTAATCTAAAATGTATACGCTACGAACGGCTCCAAAAACTCAGGTACAGGGTATTAGGGAATTCGAGTGCTATGATTGTGAAAAGACCAAATCAGAAAATTGGTGAGGAGACCTTTCTGACAGGGATATTCCAATAGGATGCTTGAAAGTAAGCTTTGGTTGGGAACTTCAAATTGTTCGATCCGAGGATTTTTCCTCACAAGGATTCATGATCAGCTTTGCATGCTTCGAGATGTTTGGATAACCTCCGACGTCCTAAGCCATTTTACATAAACTACATAGGTTAAAATGAAGCCTTTTACCTGCCTTATAATAGTCATTGCCTCAAGACAGCTAATATCTTGGCAAATGAGGAATGAACTCTCAGGTCTAAGCTTCTAGGACTCATGGTGACCCCAGATTCCAGAAGGATGCCTTGCTCTGTGAAGAAAAGCTTTCCAGTTTATTTTCCTGCGGGATCCCTGGTAACCCCATATCTCAGGAAGATACATTCTCATGAAAAGTTTTTGCAGGTTTGAGCTTTCTGCAGGATGCTTGGAGTACCCAAATCCCAGAATGTCACATTCCATGTCGAAAGGACAATATTTGAAATTATCTCCCTGTGTGAGATTTCAGTTTTATAGGTTTGAGCTTTCTGCAGGATGCCTGGAGTACCCAGATCCAAAAATGTCACCTTCCATGTCGAAAGGACAATATTTGAAATTATCTCCCTGTGCGAGATTTTAGTTTTATAGGTTTGAATTTTCTACAGGATACCTAGAGTCCCCAAATCCCAGAACAACATCTTGCATGTCAAAAGGATAAATCTCAGAACCAGCTTTCTGCGAGGTTCTAGGTAATCCTTAAACCCAGAATAGCTCATTTAGTAAAGCCTAAAAGTTAGGCACACCTCACTTGTATGAACCCTAGTTAATTCCTTAGAATATAGGACCAAAATGTTCGACAATCCCCAAGAGACTTGGTGCGTCATCCATAGATTCCTAGCAGAGAGGAGTCCTATTCTCGGCCTGATCCCCCGGAAGGATCAAAATGTTCGACAATCCCTAAGAGACTGGGTCTATCATCCATAGGTTCCTAGCAGAGAGGAGTCCTATTCTCGGCCTGATCCCCCTAAAGGATCAAAATGTTTGACAATCCCTAAGAGACTGGGTGCGTCATCCATAGGTTCCTAGCAGAGAGGAGTCCTATTCTCGGCCTGATCCCCCTAAAGGATCAAAATGTTCGACAATCCCTAAGAGACTGGGTGCGTCATTCATAGGTTCCTAGTAGATAGGAGTCCTATTCATGGTCTAATCCACCATACGGATCAAAACCCTGACAATCCCTAAGAGATTGGGTGCGTCATCCATAGGTTCCTAGTAGATAGGAGTCCTATTCATGGTCTGGTCCACCATACGGATCAAAACCCTGACAATCCCTAAAGAGACTGGGTGCGTCATTCATAGGTTCATGTCAAGTATAGGAATCTCATTCTGGTACGGCCTACCATATAGGCTAGAGTTTAACCGCCCTAGGATACCCAAAAGACGAGTCCCTAGGTATCCACTGGAACCCGCTATGCACCGCGCATGCCGTACGAGCGTCAGGCAGGTAAGTAACAGGTGAAGTATCTCTATCTAGCCTCTCTCTCTCTCACATCAGATGAAACAAAATGAGCAGAGCATTCACCAGCGGGACAAGAAAGATTAGATGTCAAGATTCATTTTTCTATATCCCAGTAGAGTCGGTCTAGACTCAGGTGTCACCTGTCTTTGAGCGAAACCTCTCACGAGATCCTCTCAAAGAGGGGGAGGGGGAGCTGTTGACACCTGATTTTTGACCAAGTCTTTTTCAGCTTTATTTTGAAAAATCATAAAACAAATCCATAAAAAGTCAAAAAATTACAAAATCAACTTTGGTGGCCTTGGCCAAGCCTAAGGAACCATTTTTTAAAAAAATTAATTTTTCATATTTTTCGTATTTTTTTAATATTTTCAGAAATTAGGAAAATAATAAAAAATCAAGAAAAATAACATTTGAGGTCACAAAAATATGGAAAAATAGCCAATATTTTTCTTTTAAATCCCTTGTCTTTTTGACCTCACAAAAAGTCCAAAATCAAATTCAATTGTATGTGTTCCTTTGTAACACATATGATCGAATTTGAGAAAAAAAATATCAATTGAGTCTTGTTATTTGTAATTTTGGCATTTTTAAGGACCTTGACATTCAATCTAATTGTCCCCCACTTCAATTTAGCCCAATTGTTCAAACAAATTGCTCAATTACATATTTAATTGCATTTTAGTCCTTGAAATTGGGCATAATTGAAATTACTTTCAATTCAAGGACTATCATTGCAAATTAAGCATGCTTCCCAAGGGTTTTCATCATTTTGAATCGATTGGCATAGGTGGTTTAACCCAATTTGATCATTTAAACCCTCAATTGCACAATCCCCAATTAGCAATTAAATAGAAATTTGGGGTTTTCGTTGAAATTGATATAAACTTTTGGGAAAAACTACATTTTTAGATAAAATCCATGCCCTAGATTTGATTCTGGGGTTTAATTGCAAAAATTCCTCGCAGATTTGGATTAATTTGGAAAATTACAAGTCGGGACCGGTTCAGACCGGTCAGACCGCCGGTCGAACCGGTCCGCTACAGTGCCTTCTTCCCCAACTCTTCCCGCACCATTTGCAGACTTGCGAATTGGATTTTAATGGCAAAATTGGACCCTCAATCGGCTCCAATTGGTAAAATTGATGGAGGTGTTTCGTAGACAATGAAGTTTACCGTCGATTGAGACCAGGGTCACGGCTAACGGCCGCCGGAGGAACAAGAAATCAATCGGTCAATGCCCCGGCGGCCGTGAAAGTCAACATCAATGAAACTACTAAATTGGCCGTCCATTAGCACTCGATGGAAGGCTTGACGGACTTGGGCAGGTACCCAACGGATTCCGTCACCGTCCGGCGACCAAATGGCGTGTGTGGGGCACGTGACAGAGCCAATGGGAGTTCCCCCGCTCCGTGCCAAAATTCGAAACAGCTATATAAGGCTAATGGACTTTCTGTTGAAGCAGGACGGTTGATTCAATTAGAGAGAGGGGAACTAAATCAAGAGAGAGAGAGAAAGAGAAAGCGAGAGAGAGCTCGCCCTCCAACCGCCATTGTCGAGAGCTCGAGCTCGAACTGAGAGGCATAGGTAGGGCCACTTCCAGGCCAAACCAAAGCCGGAGAGTGTTACGAGGAGGTCGCCCAGACTCCCCGAAAGCTACCGCCGCTGACCGCGCAGGCTTAAACCGCAAAAATAGGTGAGTCAGAGCTTCGAATTCTACACTGAGCTTCAATGGCGAATTTCATTTCTGGCAATGATTCTTGCATTTAGTGTGTGCGTTTCGCTCCTTGGATATCACTGACCATCATCGCATCTTGATTTTGCATTGATTTATCCTGAACAACTCGAATCGAGTCTTCTAACTCAGCCTCCATAGCCGACCACTGTTCATCCCTGTCTAGCCCAATCTAGGCCGTGCGAGCTCAATCGGAGCTCGAGGTAAGCCTCCCGAACATTGATGGGTGCTATTCTGTGAATGAATTGCTTTGATTTTGCGTAATTTGTGGGATAAAACTCCCATGGCCGTACTCGGCATTTCGCAGAATGATTATGATTTCGCGGATAGGTCGGCTCGATTCTTAGATATATTAAGCTAGAATCCATTGCGAGTTGATTGGCGTTGGTCTCGCGCGATTTCATCAAGATTCCACCGTAGGATCATCGCCGGAGAAGCTCAGCCGTTCATTCCACCGGAGTCGCGAGGTTGAAGACGAAGCTGACGTGGCACGGTCAATCGGTCAAAATCCTAGGTGTCAATCTGTTATTGGCCCACGTGTCGGCTTAGTCAGCAGGCCGTTGGCAGTTTGTTATTCGAAATAGTAAATCGGACAGTCTAGGTTAATCGAGTCCAATGAATGACGACCGTCCGATTAGAAATTAAGATAATTCGAAAATAATTTTAATCAGAAAATCAAACAGTACCGAAACGGTGTCGTTTGGCTAAGTGGGTAGGCGACGTCGTTTTAGGTTAGTAAAGGCGAACGGCTCAGATCAAGTCTCACGTTATAATCCTGACCGTAGATCTTAGTAAGCCAATCAAACGGTCACGATCGAGTCATCGTTTAATCTAGACCGTAGGTTCCAGTAATCAGATCCAACGGGCGCGGGTTAGCCACGCGGTTCAGTGTAGGCCGTCAGATTAGTTCCGAATAATCTGAAAATCAAAAACATAGAAGCGGCGTCGTTTTAGTCCGTGGGTTTCGCGGGTCCGGGTCTAGGGCCGGGTTCCAACCCGAGTGGGTCGGGTCGACCCGATCCGAATAATATTTTATTTTTAAAAAAAATCAGAAAATGGTTTAAAAAAATAAAAATAAAAAATCGGAAAATTTCTAGAAAATCATAAAAAAAAATGCTATAAAATCCCAGAAAATTCAAAAAAAAATGTGGAAAAATAGTGGGAAATTCCTAGACACTCCAGAAATCCCCAAAAATTGAGGATTGACCACAGACAACTGGTCAATCCTATTTTTTGGGGGTTTCTCATCTGTTCTTCCAAGAATTGACGATAACGCCCTTTAGGGGTAATTCACCCTTGCTTTGTATTGCGAGATAAGGTCGATAAACGCCTAGATCAGGATAGGGCCAGTTAGGTGGCGAATCCTCTTGCTGGGGTTTTCGAATCTCATCATTTTTCCCAAAATGACGATTTTACCCCTCAAAGGGTAAATCGTCTTTCCCATTAGAGTTAAGTCCTGAAAATTGTTCAAAGTTTGGGTTTGGGTCATGGGGACGACCAACCCTAATATTCGATATTTTCAGCTCTCATCTTAGTCCAAAATGACAACTTTACCCCTCCGAGGGTAAAATCACTTTTAAAATTCCAGAAAAATCCTGGAAATTCCCGAAAAATAGGAAATGGATTGGATTGATGGCCAATCCTATTTCCTCCGTCTTTTGACTTCCCAATTCATCTAAAATGATAAATTTGCCCTTTCGAGGCAAATTATCCCCGAATTGTTCAAAATTACGATTTTGCCCCTCATGGGCAAATCATGTCAAATCATTCCTAAGCCCTAATTAAGACTTCTATAGGCTAATAGGGCCTCATTAGGGATGCCATGCTGATTTCATGTGTTTTATCAGCATGTTATGGATCATTGATTTGCGCATTTATTTTCATGGATTGTGAGTGATAGGGTAGTCATTCCCATCTGCATGAACTCCTAGATTTAAGATCTGAACCCCACTCCTCTGTATGAAATCCTAGAATCAGATAAACCATTCAGCTTAGGTACCGAAACGGCGTCAACTCTGATAGTTGGCGTAACTAAGTCTCTGATCCCACTTCTCTGGTTTCCGCAGAATCGAGTAGATCGCTCCCAACTATTCGATAGGGTTTCCGATCGTACCCTCCCCGAAACGATTGGTGGCGACTCCTTGGCATGTACACATATCACATGTCACTAGACCACACTGAAGGTCGACCATGTATATCCAGCCATTGCGATTTGGGTAATGGACCTTGGGAGAGGCCCGCGTCCAATCAGGCGACGATCGAGCGGCCCATTAACCCTCGCTAGCCAGATGGCGCTCGAGAGGGTCGCGACAGAGTCGTCAGTATTAGAATGGCAAATGAGTTCCTAAAATTTCCAAACTTTAATATGTTATATCTAAGGTATTAAGGAACATCGTGTAAAGAAATTGTGAGCTAATTCAATATATAAAAAGTTGCAGTAATTCACATACTCCGGAGAAAATTTTACCTTCATGAACCAACAGAAACTCCACAGGAATAGCTCTATTTCATGAGCTTAACCATTTCATAAAAATCCCAAATTTTTATATGTTGTAGTCCAAGATGTCCTATTAAACTTTTGTGAAGGAAAGTTGATCCAACTTATTCTCCAAAAATCTGTGTAAATTCACGAACCGGTAGGGGTCCCGACTGAATTCACCAGAAACAAGCTAAGCCCGTGTGGTTCTAAGAGAATTATAAATATCACCTCAAATCCAAAACTTCTAAAATTAAATTACTTTATAGACAAGGATGTGATGTACAAGTTTCATGAAGGAAAGTTAGTCAGATTCTCATCACACATGGCTCAACAAAATTCACCACCCAGTAAGCACAGTTCAGATCCGAATTCCACAGATTGGATTTCTTGACCTAAAACCTGATCCAAACTCCCTAGCATGGCAACAACACAATGAACATCTATCCTATAGCAAGATTAAAGGAACCTCTTGCCTTTTCACCCGAAGAGAGTTGTCGGTGAAGTGCGTTCCACTTCCGATCGACCGCTAGACCGTCATCGATCGCTACTTCAAGTCGCCGTCCACCATGGGAGCTGTTTGGAGCCTCAAAGTTGCTGGTTGCCGAGGAAAAATGGAGCGAAAATGAGGGAGAGCAAAAGCTCTTCTTAACCTCATGAAAGTCCTTTTATATAGGGGAAAACTTGAGGACCAAGTCGTGCGACACTTGTCTAATCGGCTTTGACACTTGGCGGGCATGCAATTCTAGTCTCATGCATGTGTGTCACTTGTTGACTACGAGATACCATTTGTCTCACATGCAATAAGATAATCGTTGATAATGACACTTGTCCTCAACTTCCCATGCAAGATGCCAATTGTCGTACATGCCTTAGGGAACGTATGCACCTCACAATCCCGTCCAAGTTCGTTCCATCTCGACTTGAAAATTTTTTGCCAACTTATTAGGAAATCAAACCTCATATTCTTGTTCCTCATCATCTTACGGTCGCGTGGGAGAAAACGATGCTCAAATCGGCCTCCAGACGATTTCGAATGAGCCATTTTACTTTCGACGCACGCTGAAATCCGAAAATACGAGCTCTCGGGTTCATGACGTTTTTCATGCAAATTCACCTTATATTAAGTAGGGGTGTGCAAAAAAGACCGCCCGGACCAGGACCGCCCGGACCGGACCGGGACCGATGGTCCGGTTCCCGATTTTAGGGGGATCCGATCCGGTCCCCGGTTCCTAAAATTGGAACCGGTGACCGAGTGATCCGGTTCCCGGTTCTGGAACCGGACCGCCCAGTTCTTAAAAAAAGAAAAAATATATATGCATTCATTACTTTTCCACACACACTCTCGAATCTCGTTACTCTCAGTCTCTCAATCCTCTCTTCTTGTTCCTCTTCTTCTTCCAACATTAGGTTTCTTTCTGGATCGACCGCTCTCTTTCGATCCCGCACTGATCGATCTCTCGATCCTCGATCCCTCAGTCGCGCACTCTCTCTCTCTCTCTCTCTCTCTCTCTCTCTCTCTCTCTCTCTCTCTCTCTCGATCGATCGATCGATCCCTCAGTCGCGCACACTCTCTCTCTCTCTCTCGATCTCTCGTTCTCTCTCTCGAGGGATTGAGAATCTTCACCCTCCTTCAGATCGCCCCCGCCTCGCCCGGCCCCACCCAAGCCGAAGCTCTAGAGCCTCCTCAACCACCAGCTTCCCTTCTCCACCGTGAAGCCGCCTTTTGTTGCTCCCCCCGACTACCACCGCTTCTCCCCCGAGGCGCCGCGCAGGGTCGCTGATCACGAGGCCGATGCCCTCTTGGTTCGATCCCGATGAGTGGACCCCTCTCCCGATTCACACGCGCCACTTGGCGTGAGTTTTTTTTAGGGCTTTTGCCGAATTGCGGTTAGTACTGACTATTGAGTAGTGGGCGTGTCATGTTTGACTCAGATCCAAATCCAATTGGGGATTAAATTTGCAATTAAGTCTCTATCTCTATTGAGTAGTGGGTCTGAGGACCGCGAACGATGCTCGTCATGCGGAATGAATGGATGAACTGTTGGTCATGCGTATTGTTCCTTAGGTCCTTGTGTTATGATTCAATTACCATTGCTTGCCTATATGATTCTTAATCTGAATTTGCAGCTGTAGCTTGTTAATTAAAGAACCTAAATAATACAGTTAAACTTGATCCTTCAAATAAGATATGCTTAAGATACTCTTCAGGCATGTAAATGTCATAAGCTTTTTCTATGGCAAAGCGCATACCCAACACCTTTTGAACGTCTTGAATTCCTGTCCATTATCAACCTGACGTTCCTTACCTATAGACAATAAAATTACAAGTTATGAAACCAGAATCCATATGTGCCATCAAGAAACAGAAAAATCACACTCCTTTTGATGCTGATAAGAGCAAATATGAGCTATTACTACAGTGCCACAAATGATCAGATTGTTTATGCCAATCTGATCATTTGCAAATGTGCAAATGATCAGATTTCTATTTTATAGAATATAGAATAAGATTCTAATCTGATTATTCTATTCAGGTGTTCTATCTATATGTCAATAGAAGTGGACCAGTCCATCGATGAGGTGACTTCGCCAATGGATTCATTGGAGCATGAAGGTGAAGAAGTCTTCGAAGAGGAAGTCGACACAAACAAGGTATCTCATGGTTGCCCGACTGATACTGGTAAACGGAAAGTATCAAAAGCCTGGCAGCATTTTCGTAGAGGCAATAAAAATAAGAGAGGGAAAACTGAGGTGTTTTGCAAATATTGTAGTGCCATGTATTGGTATTGTGTTAATAACGGCACTTCTACTATGTTAAAGTACTTGAGCAGGTGCAATAAGTATCCTCGAAATATAGATAAGAAGCAGAAGTTTTTTGTCCCATGTAGAATGGATAATACTCATATGACTAAGGGAAATATCACTACTGGTAGTGATAATGACTTGTCAACATGGGAGTTTGATCGAGATCTTTGTAGGCAAATGCTTGTTCGGATGATCATAGTGGATGAACATCCTTTTTTACTCGATGAGCGTGTGGGATTCCGTGATTTTATGAATGTAGCGCAACTTCTTTTCAATCCCATCTTGAGATTTACAGTGGTTAGAGATTGCATAAAGTTGTATCTTGCTGAAAGAATGAGTTTGAAGAATTATTTTCGCAAGCTTAAGTCTAGGATCGCACTCACGATCGATGCATGGAGCTCTTGTCAGAACTTGAACTATTTATGCCTCACCGCTCATTTTATTGATGATGATTGGAGATTGCACAAAAGAATCATCAGTTTTGTGGTAATGTCTAGTCACAAGGGTAAGGAAATTGAAAAAATGATTGAGAAATGCGTCTATGAGTGGGAAATAGAGAAACATGTGTCCACGATCACTGTGGATAATGCCAGTTCGAATGATATAGCTATTAAGTTTTTGAAAGCTAAATTTGTGAAAGATAAGCTATTAATCTTAGATGGTTAAGATTTACACATGAGGTGCACAACTCATATTTTAAACTTGATTGTGAGGGATGGATTGCATGAGATACGTGATTCCATTACACGTATTCGAAACTCTGTTAGGTATGTGAGACATGAGAGCTAAATCATTCCAAGCTTGTATTGAGAGTGCAAGGATCAGTTATAAAGGTTCAGCTTGTCTTGATGTTTCCACTAAATGGAACTCCACTTATCTCATGTTAGACACTACCTTAAAGCTAAGAAAAGCTTTTGAGAAGCTGGAAGAAGATGATCCTTTTTTCTTGGCTGAGCTTGAAGATGAAACGCCTAAAGCTGAAGATTGGGAAAGTGCCAGAGTTCTTGTCATATTTTTGAAAAAGTTTTATGATTCCACCAACAAGATGTCTGGGGCTTTGTATATCACTTCAAATAATTATTTTGACGAGATAGCTGGTTTATATAAAACTTTGAAACAAGCGGCGATTGCTTCAGATGCTAGTGTGAAAGCCATGGGGGTGAAGATGAAGGAAAAGTTTGACAAATATTATGAAAGTTTCGATAAAGTGAATATGATGGTTTTGATTGCAGTGGTATTGGATTCAAGAAAAAAGATGAAGTATGTGCGATATTGTTATAAACTAATCTATGATGATGATGGGATAGTAAATGAGAGGTGTGATTATGTGAGGACTGTTGACACCTGATTTTTTTACCATTTATTATTGTGATTTTTATTCTTTAAAATTAATTAAAAATATCAAAAAAGGTCATAAAATCACAAAATCAACTTTGGAAGCCTTGGTTTAACCTTAGGAACCAATTTTGAACAAAAAATATTTTTCGGTATTTTTAATATTTTTCGAGTTTATTTAATTATAAAAATACCCAAAAAATCAGAAAAATACCATTCGTGGTCAGAAAAATACCCAAAAATATTCGATAATTTTGTTTTAATTTCCTCTTCAAGTGTGTCACTTTAAATCTCAAAAATTCGGCTCGGGTCACTATGTTCCTTCACAAACATAAACCCGAACCGAGCCTAAAAAAAATCATTTTCGAGTCTTTTAGTTTTCAATTCTCACTTTTTATAAGCTATGACATTGGATTCTAAAGTCTTAAAGTGCAATTAGGTCAATTTGCCCTCCAATTTAATCAATTTTTACCAAAAGGGCTTAAATGCACATTTTTCTTTCAATTAGTCCCCGGTTTCACGGATGTATACGTATGCTCTACATATTTATACGTCATACGTATTTATACGTTATGCATATTTGTACTGTTTGGTAACCTCTTTAACTCTTGTAATAATAATAATGGTTATTATTTTTAACACCTTTGTTAGTGCCTTTTTTTTAGCATTTTTGTATTGTGAGTGCTATTGCTAGTGCTATTTTTAAATAGCATTTTTTGTATTATAAATTGTGAGTGCTATTGTTAGTGCTATTTTTAAATGACATTTATTTATCATAAATTGTGAGTGCTATTGTTAGTGCTATTTTTAAATGGCATTTATTTATCATAAATTGTGAGTGCTATTATTAGATAGAATTTATAATTGTTAGTGCTATTTTTAAATAGCATTTTTGTATTATAAATTGTGAGTGCTATTGTTAGTGCTATTTTTAAATAGCATTTTTGTATTATAAATTGTGAGTGCTATTGTAAGTGCTATTTTTAAATGTCATTTATTTGTGAGTGCTATTTTTAGATAGAATTTATAATTGTTAGTGCTATTTTTAAATACAATTTATTGGAAGGTATTTTTGGCTATAAAAGGATGGCAAGAGTTTTGAGGTTGAAGGAGAGAGACATTTTGTAGAGTGTGCAAATTTTTGAGAGCTTAGAGAGAAGAACACAAACACTATCTATATTCTCATAATCTTGAGTGAGCAAAATATACTAAGTTCGGAATATTGATTCCGCATATTGCTAGCACAATTGTTGTGGAGTTATTCGTCGTCTCCCCGTTCGTCAATTGGTGGTGCGTCCGAACTAGATGCCTAACACTTGTGGAGGCTGAGATCGAAGAACATCGAACCGACACCTCCGTTCAAGCACGCTACGAGAGGTAATCTATTTACTCCCTTTGAGGCTTTGTGATTTTTTTCGATTGAAATGCACGAAGTACGCCTCTGGAGATACATGTATGGATTGTTATTTATTTCCGCTACGTGTTACGTGGATCCCAACAGTGGTATCAGAGCCGATCCTTAGGTGTTTTCGTGCATTTAATTGATTTTTTGCAATTTTTGCAATACTATGGCCAATATATATTAACGAATTGTTCGTCTTACATGGCTAATGGAGGTTGATTATTTTATATGATAAATTAATCAACGTAGCAAAAATTGAGACTAAATCAATTTTGAATCGAAAATTTATGGCTATCTTATTTTACGTAAAAATTCTGAATATGATTCAACGTAGAATTTTTATTGTGCCTTCCTAAGTTTTAAATTGTGAATTTATTACTTACGTGGAAGGGTGGTGATCATGGAAAAATCCCTAATCAATGTGATTGATGTATGTATGAATGTATGGTGATTATTTATATATTTGGGGTTGTAATTATTAAATGGAGGCTGCGTACTCCTTTTATTTTTCATGTAATCTTTATTTTTAGCATAGTCAATTGTTGATGTAAATGCTACGAGGATTACGTGGAGGAGCCTTTTAAGTCGGCGAGCTCTTTGGGGCCCGATTCTTGAAGAGTTCAAGAAATCAAGAAGAAGCGAAGAGCGGCTCTCCGTTATTAAAATATTAAAATGATTAAATGTGGTCTCATTGGCTCGAGACCCATTAAATCATAATTCCATGATCACCACGTAGGATAGATGTTTATGTGATTGGCATCTATTTATTTATTATGATTACGTAAGCATGTTAAACTGGTTAATGTGCAAAGTCAGACTTACCTCACCCAAAATTGCGCCTGCATGAAATCCTAGTTAGGGAAAATCACTCGCGTTAGGTACCGAAAGGGCGTTGGTAATGACATCAACGTAACCAAGTCCCCGAACTCAAAATCTCTGGTTCCGCAGAATTGATCGATCTCTCCCAATCGGTTAATAAGGTTTCCGGTCTACCCTCCAAGAAAGACCGGTGGCGACTCCAAATGCATGCACAAGTTGCACATGCCACCACGACCACACTAAGGTCGAAAGCAATCGACTGTTATCGTCGAATCCCTTTGAAAAATACTCCCGCCGCGATTTGGTATGGGCCTGGGAGGGCCCGCGCCGATCCAAAGCCCGCGATCTGCACCCTTGTGCGGGGGAAGGCCCGCGATCGGTAATCCATTAGCCGCGTCCGCTTCGGACGGGTCGCGACAGCTGGCGACTCCGCTGGGGACTTTGTTCTAGAACCTATGGTTCTAGACCTCAAGTGGACTTAGGCCGTAATTAAAACGCTGAGTGATTTTTCTAACCCTGCAGGCGCTCTTGAAGGTGAGGTAAGTCCGCTCATGGTAAGGTGTTATATGTTTTTGCAGATTGGAGAGATAAGGGGTGTAGTCCGTGATTAACATTGTTTTATGCAGGTTGGCGTAGGAATGTATGTTGTATGGATGATTTGAAGCGCCGATTGATAAACTGTTGTGCATGACTCACATTGTGGTGATCACAACACATGGACACACACAACCGCGCCTAAAACCTCGGGCGCCTTCTTTAGGAAAACAATAGAAGGAATTGAAAATGGAATCTCCGTGAGGAAAAACATGGGGTAATCCACTTTTCAATTCCGCTCACTTCGAACTATGGATCGAGTCCCAATGCAACGATAGTTGTGCAATGGAATCGGCTCTTTCTAGAACTCGAGGTGGGAACCTTGACCTTAGGTGCCAAATCCTTTGATTTTTAGAAGTTTTATCCTCACTTGTCTCATGTGCATGTCTTTAGATGGTTGGTATATCTAAAACCACCTAAAAAAAAAAAATTCGGTGATCCTGGAGTCACATCTCGAAGACTGGAACTGGGGCATCTCCAAGTGTTCGGACCACATTCCTTTGATTGATTTGACATTCTTAGTTCTCTTGTATAAGATTAATTTTGCTGAGATCCTCTCTATCTCGTCCCTTAGATTGATTGTATTATGGATCTATTTGTATTGTATACATCTTGATAAGGCTCATTTCTATCGAAAATGGGGGCAAATTCCCCAAACCCGTGGAGCATAGTGGAAATCGTCCCTTCAGTGCAAAATACATTTGGCCGCAGAGCCACTCGTTTGGTGAAAGGACGTATCGTTCCTAATTGATTTTTAATCAGATCTGGGGATAAGTTTTTCTCCAATTTTTTTTTATCTCAGGTGATAAAAGAGACAATGCACCCAAAAGCTCATGCATTCAAGTGACAAAACAGACGTCGCCCAGCTGGGGCAAATGAACCGTAGGCGTTGCAAATACCTTCAAGCACGGATGGAGGAATTTGATAGATGTTGTGCAACATCAAAACGGAATGCAAATCAAGTGTAAAAGGACGTATCGTTCCAAAATGATTATTTTCTTGATATGGGAATAATGCTTCCTTTCTTTTTCCTCTCAGATGATGATCAAGAGCAGAGGACGCAGGATGTAATGCTTTCAAATAACAAACAGGGAACATCAAATACCTCAAATGGCGACTGTGATCGAGAGAATCACCAAACCGCCACATGACGAATCCCAAGAATATCAAGCTGTCTTGAGACAGATAAAATTGATCAAGGACTCTGACAATCGAGATGGATGATCAGAATCTGCAAAAATCAATGGGAGCAGGTTCCCCCCATTTGCTTTGAGGAGCCAAACCGGGGGCAAACTCTCATGATCCCCCATGAAAGCGCATCAAACCTGGGTCATCGAATCCAGAGATGACAAACAGCAAAACCATGCCTAACTGGGGCAAGTGAATGATTTGTACACAGGGCGTTTCTCCTCTGACAAAGTCAATAGACGCAATACAGAGTCGTCCGCATCAGAATCAAACCCCAAGATACGAATTTGGGTGAACGGTAACCTTGTATCGTTCCAATTTGGTCTTTCAAGACCACTTGCCTAACATGAGTTTTTACTCATTTTACAGGAAGTCGTTGGCGCTGAAAGCCTCAAATGAAAATATCGCGCTAACAGGGAGGCGAATAGAATCATTGGCCTTAGAAGTCAGGATTCCAGGAGATGGTCTTTGATTATAAGACCTAATGGATGGAACCTTGAAGAATGGCGCTGGAGTGCGCCTAAAAACACAAATGGATCTTCTTTGGGGCAAATTCTTGAGAAGGATTCGTCACCCAACCAGATGGGAGATCAAGGACACAAGATAGAGGGCCAAATTATGCAAGCCGCGCGTTTGTGTTCAAATGGAAACACAAAGCAAGAACAAGGCTGTATCGTTCCAATTTGCCTTGAATTTTGGAACGCAAACTGACACCTAATTCTCGTCTTTGACAGGGGCTCGCCATCAAGGCGAAACAGGTTTTCACATCCTATGTATTACCCATTGGAACACATGACCAAGGGTAAGATGTATCGTTCCAATTTTTTGAAAAATCCGTGAACATACAATAACATATTTCTTTTACATTTTCAGGGATCTCCAGCCACGGTGGACAGGTAGGTATCCCTTTCCCCAATCCATTGAAGATGTTAAACAAAAAAAAACAGAGAGAAAAAGAAAAAGCTTTCAGAATCTGATGTCTAGAAAAGACATAGAATTCTAACTTCATTGGCATTCATGTTTTGAAACAGGAGGTTGTTTGAACATGAATAAGAATATGCATGGTGCATCATAAAATCCCCTTGACGGGTAAAATTTTTGGAAAAAAAGGAAAGAGATTTTTCCAATCAAAAATTGTTCAAAACTTTCAAAAGGACTTTTTCTCAAAAGACGAGAGGCAAAGCCTAATCCAAACACGTCCTATACACACTCCAGGGAAAAGTGGAGCAGATCAGATAGTGAAATCTGGACCTACGGAAGTAGGGATTGTTCGCAACAATTACATGGATTGGGACGACGGAGGCATTCGTTTCATATCCCCAAACACTACAGGTGACCATTGACAACCCCTTTGAACGGCGGTTTTCATTCTCAACCCTGTCAAGAACCACCCCACATCGGGGCAAAATGGAGGTGAGTCCAGCAGCATCAGGAGAAAATGGTTAGAAATTTTCTTGCGCGGACTAACATTAATCTTTGTGTGTTGTTTATATGGTAATCCAAGTGCCATAGGATGATGAGAAGCATTCATTTCTCTATCCCACACACTGAATCCTTTGCATAGCCAAGTTGAGCCTGCAAAATCATTTCATAAACCCGTTGGTGATCATTGCACATTCCAAGACGGATGCAGCATCACTTCAGAAACGAAGGAGTTCAAGACTTAGGGTTTGCAAAAAATCCCTAAGTTAATGCTTAACCTTGTTAGACCTTTGATCATAGGTCTAACACGATCCCATGAAGATGAGAAAAAGTGGGATTTCAAAAATGAATGAGAAAAATCCACGGCATCGAGAAAAAGCAAAGTGCCTGGTAAAAGCAAGGTCGATGCTCGTGTAAGTTGTTTGATTGATCCGCAATGAGGCCGGATGGGAAAAGAGAAAGACCCCTAAAGGAGTCGGATCAAAAAGACTACTCCCCAAATGGTGTCAAGCGTGGACCAGAGACGCAGACAGAGTCATCAGTCTCTTAATGCGACGAGAGACGTTCTCTAAAGAACTTGTGCACACCTAAAAAAGGGGCGCACACCTCAAAGACTGAAGATGCAGAAAGGAAAGGGCATGTGATAAATTTGCAATGATCACCAATGTCAAACCCTTCATAAATTCTGGGCCAAAAACAAGCCTTTTTCGGTCCCCAATCCTACCAACATCATAACCCTTAAACAGTCTTCTCTGACTAAGACACTTGGGTTAACATATAGCTTAGCTCGAAGAGGTACGAGCAAGACTATTTCTTTCTCATTTTGCAGGGTTCTCGACTTGTAAACCCGGAGCAGATGGCGAAGACTTTCACACAATGGCCTCGACTCCAAAGCGGGTCCCCCTTGAAAACCAATATCCAAGCCCAACATTACGGTCCCGTGGAAAACCTCCCGACCAATCAAAATGTATGCGCTGCGAATGAGCCTAAAACCTAGGCACAGGTTAGTAGGGAATTGAGTGCATCCCCTATAAAAACCACTATCTCAAAACAGGTGAAAAGACCTCCTCGTCGAGAAATATTCCAATAGATGTTTTGAACAAACTCTTTTTGGAAATTTCAAATTGTTTGATCCAGATTTGCCTCACAAGGAATTTGTGATCACATCTGTGTGTTGCAAGAATGTTTTGGATAACCTCCAGCATCAAAATGCACATTTCACAATTAAAACTTAAGTCATACGGTTTTTGTCAAGTGGCCAGCCGTGGTCTTCCCAAAGATTACTAACGTTTTCTTGGTGAAGAAAAATCTTTCAAGCTCAAACTTCTGCAGGATTCTTGGAAACCCCGAATCCCAGAAAAATATTTGCTCCATGGAGTGGAGCACACAGGTTTGAATTTTCTGCAGGATACCTGGAAAACCCAGCTCCCAGAATGTCGCCTCAACAGACTAAAGCGAGGCTTTGTCAAAATAAAATCTTTCACTGCTTCAAAACTGAATTCCCCACAAATTTTGGGATCTTTCAAAAGAAGGGGTGAGGATGTGACCCCTTTTCAAAAATATCAAACAGTCTCATCGGACGTGGAGAACCCTCGTCATGAGACCCATTTTCAAAATTCAGGCAGTCTCATCGGACGTGGAGAACCCTCCTCATGAGACTTCTTTCCAAAAAATCAAGCAATCCCAGCAGACGTAGAGAACCCTCGTCCCGGGACCCTTTTTCAAAAATCAAGCAGTCTCATCGGACGTGGAGAACCCTCGTCATGAGACCCCTTTTTTCAAAATTTAGGCAGTCTCATCGGACGTGGAGAACCCTCGTCATGAGACCCCTTTTCAAAACTTAGGCAGTCTCATCGGACGAGGAGAACCCTCGTCATGAGACACCTTTTCAAAATTCAGGAAGTCTCATCGGACGTGGAGAACCCTCGTCATGAGACCCCTTTTTCAAAATTCAGGCGGTCTCATCGGACGTGGAAAACCCTCGTCATGAGACCCATTCTCAAAATTTAGGCAGTCTCATCGGACGTGGAGAACCCTCGTCATGAGACCCCTTTTCAAAACTTAGGCAGTCTCATCGGACGTGGAGAACCCTCGTCATGAGACCCCTTTTCAAAATTCAAACAGTCTCATCGGACGTGGAGAACCCTCGTCATGAGACCCCCTTTTCAAAATTCAGGAAATCTCATCGGACGTGGAGAACCCTCGTCATGAGACCCCTTTTCATTTAGGCAGTCTCATCGGACGTGGAGAACCCTCGTCATGAGACCCCTTTTCAAAGTCAAAACTGAAGGTAGAAACCGCCTGAAGGGTCAAATCAAGGTAGATACCGCCTGAAGGGTCAAAATATAGTAGATACCGCCTGAAGGGTCAAATCAAAGGTAGATACCGCCTAAAGGGTTAAAATCAAAGGTAGATACCGCCTGAAGGGTCAACACAAGGTAGATACCGCCTGAAGGGTCAACACATGGTAGATACCGCCTGAAGGGTCAACACAAGGTAGAAACCGCCTGAAGGGTCAAATCAAAGGTAGAAACCGCCTGAAGGGTCAACTCAAGGTAGAAACCGCCTGAAGGGTCAAACCAAGGTAGAAACCGCCTGAGGGATCACATTAATGGTAGAAACCGCCTGAAGGGTCACATATGGTAGAAACCGCCATAAGGGTCAATTCATTGGTAGAAACCGCCATAAGGGTCAACTCATTGATAAATATCGCAGTAAGGATCAACACAAAGGTTTGATCCACCATATGGATCAAAATCCTTGGCAAATCCCAAAGCGTGGGATGCGCCTTCCTTAGGTTCCTACAAGTTAGGAATCCCATCATGGTATGACCTACCATGCAGGTCAGAGCTTAATCTCCCTAGGATATTCTGAATGACGAGTCCTAGGCATCTTCTTAAAAGTCGTCGCAACCGGCAGCATCCGACAGGTGAGCTTCAGGTAAGCCTCTCTCACTCCGGCCCATGTTCAAATTGTTAGAGCAAATCGGGGATTGATTTGAGCTTTTATCAATAGGCTTAAGGATCCGATGTCATAACATTTCTTCTCTTATTTTCCCAGTTGAGTCGGTTAGGAATCAGGTGCCACCTTATCTTTGAGAGAAACCTCTAACGAGATTCCTCTCAAAGAGGGGCAGCTGTTGACACCTGATTTTTTTACCATTTATTATTGTGATTTTTATTCTTTAAAATTAATTAAAAATATCAAAAAAGGTCATAAAATCACAAAATCAACTTTGGAAGCCTTGGTTTAACCTTAGGAACCAATTTTGAACAAAAAATATTTTTCGGTATTTTTAATATTTTTCGAGTTTATTTAATTATAAAAATACCCAAAAAATCAGAAAAATACCATTCGTGGTCAGAAAAATACCCAAAAATATTCGATAATTTTGTTTTAATTTCCTATTCAAGTGTGTCACTTTAAATCTCAAAAATTCGGCTCGGGTCACTATGTTCCTTCACAAACATAAACCCGAACCGAGCCTAAAAAAAAATCATTTTCGAGTCTTTTAGTTTTCAATTCTCACTTTTTATAAGCTATGACATTGGATTCTAAAGTCTTAAAGTGCAATTAGGTCAATTTGCCCTCCAATTTAATCAATTTTTACCAAAAGGGCTTAAATGCACATTTTTCTTTCAATTAGTCCCCGGTTTCACGGATGTATACGTATGCTCTACGTATTTATACGTCATACGTATTTATACGTTATGCATATTTGTACTGTTTGGTAACCTCTTTAACTCTTGTAATAATAATAATGGTTATTATTTTTAACACCTTTGTTAGTGCCTTTTTTTTAGCATTTTTGTATTGTGAGTGCTATTGCTAGTGCTATTTTTAAATAGCATTTTTTGTATTATAAATTGTGAGTGCTATTGTTAGTGCTATTTTTAAATGACATTTATTTATCATAAATTGTGAGTGCTATTGTTAGTGCTATTTTTAAATGGCATTTATTTATCATAAATTGTGAGTGCTATTATTAGATAGAATTTATAATTGTTAGTGCTATTTTTAAATAGCATTTTTGTATTATAAATTGTGAGTGCTATTGTTAGTGCTATTTTTAAATAGCATTTTTGTATTATAAATTGTGAGTGCTATTGTAAGTGCTATTTTTAAATGTCATTTATTTGTGAGTGCTATTTTTAGATAGAATTTATAATTGTTAGTGCTATTTTTAAATACAATTTATTGGAAGGTATTTTTGGCTATAAAAGGATGGCAAGAGTTTTGAGGTTGAAGGAGAGAGACATTTTGTAGAGTGTGCAAATTTTTGAGAGCTTAGAGAGAAGAACACAAACACTATCTATATTCTCATAATCTTGAGTGAGCAAAATATACTAAGTTCGGAATATTGATTCCGCATATTGCTAGCACAATTGTTGTGGAGTTATTCGTCGTCTCCCCGTTCGTCAATTGGTGGTGCGTCCGAACTAGATGCCTAACACTTGTGGAGGCTGAGATCGAAGAACATCGAACCGACACCTCCGTTCAAGCACGCTACGAGAGGTAATCTATTTACTCCCTTTGAGGCTTTGTGATTTTTTTCGATTGAAATGCACGAAGTACGCCTCTGGAGATACATGTATGGATTGTTATTTATTTCCGCTACGTGTTACGTGGATCCCAACAGTGGTATCAGAGCCGATCCTTAGGTGTTTTCGTGCATTTAATTGATTTTTTGCAATTTTTGCAATACTATGGCCAATATATATTAACGAATTGTTCGTCTTACATGGCTAATGGAGGTTGATTATTTTATATGATAAATTAATCAACGTAGCAAAAATTGAGACTAAATCAATTTTGAATCGAAAATTTATGGCTATCTTATTTTACGTAAAAATTCTGAATATGATTCAACGTAGAATTTTTATTGTGCCTTCCTAAGTTTTAAATTGTGAATTTATTACTTACGTGGAAGGGTGGTGATCATGGAAAAATCCCTAATCAATGTGATTGATGTATGTATGAATGTATGGTGATTATTTATATATTTGGGGTTGTAATTATTAAATGGAGGCTGCGTACTCCTTTTATTTTTCATGTAATCTTTATTTTTAGCATAGTCAATTGTTGATGTAAATGCTACGAGGATTACGTGGAGGAGCCTTTTAAGTCGGCGAGCTCTTTGGGGCCCGATTCTTGAAGAGTTCAAGAAATCAAGAAGAAGCGAAGAGCGGCTCTCCGTTATTAAAATATTAAAATGATTAAATGTGGTCTCATTGGCTCGAGACCCATTAAATCATAATTCCATGATCACCACGTAGGATAGATGTTTATGTGATTGGCATCTATTTATTTATTATGATTACGTAAGCATGTTAAACTGGTTAATGTGCAAAGTCAGACTTACCTCACCCAAAATTGCGCCTGCATGAAATCCTAGTTAGGGAAAATCACTCGCGTTAGGTACCGAAAGGGCGTTGGTAATGACATCAACGTAACCAAGTCCCCGAACTCAAAATCTCTGGTTCCGCAGAATTGATCGATCTCTCCCAATCGGTTAATAAGGTTTCCGGTCTACCCTCCAAGAAAGACCGGTGGCGACTCCAAATGCATGCACAAGTTGCACATGCCACCACGACCACACTAAGGTCGAAAGCGATCGACTGTTATCGTCGAATCCCTTTGAAAAATACTCCCGCCGCGATTTGGTATGGGCCTGGGAGGGCCCGCGCCGATCCAAAGCCCGCGATCTGCACCCTTGTGCGGGGGAAGGCCCGCGATCGGTAATCCATTAGCCGCGTCCGCTTCGGACGGGTCGCGACAAGGACTTACCTAGGACGTTTGTTTAGTTTTTACGAGAAGTCTTGTGGTTTCGGAACTTCTGGCAACAAAAATTCGTGTAGTCAACTTTTAATTGATGTTGGTGGTAATTCGAGTGGTCAACATGAAGAAGATCACAAAGATGAGATTGATCTCACTATGGGTTTCGATGGGGAAAAGGCATTCGAATGCTTTATGGATGAGGAGAAAAAAGTGGCTGAGGGCAATTTATCCGAGATCGAAAAGTATCTTCAAGCTACACGTGAAGAAGGTCGTACTCTTGACATTTTGAAGTGGTGGAATACTGCTGGCCAAAAGTTTAAAGTCCTCTCTTTGATGGCTCGAGATATCTTGGCTATTCCAGTAACAACCGTTGCTTCGGAGTCCACTTTCAGCACATCTGGTCGTGTACTTGATCGCTATCGAAGTTCTTTGACTCCTAGAGTGGTGGAAGCTTTGATTTGCGGTCAAGATTGGTTGAGAGTTGCTAACAAGCCAGTTAATATTAAGGAGTGCATCGAGAACGCTGAAAAGTTCGAGTCGGGTTAGTCATGGATATAAGTGAATGCTATTTTGTGTTTCTTTTGTATATTTAATAAGTGAATGCTCTAATTAATATCTTTTTTTAAGCCATGGATGATGCTTGCTCGGAGCTCATCGGTAAATAGAGTTTACAAATTGATGGAAGGAATATATGGTGAGATTTTCATTCACTAATTTTTGCCTCGGTTTCGTATCTTATTGGTTAAAGCATTGCTTAATAATTAGTTTGCTGTAAAGTTTCGCAGTTGCAACAATTTCGTATCCATGTTTGAAACCGTTGTAGCACAAGCACATTGTCTTAAGTTCTCCAAATCATGCTTAATATTGGGGACTTCTGGACTTTTCTGAGTAGAATGAATAGTACATAAGAGAAATTTCTGTTTGCTAGCTCATGAGATATAATAAGTGTGTATATATGTGCAATAGAGTGGCTTGCCACAGAAAAGTCCAGAAGTCACTTGATTCTCTTCTTGAGAAAATGCATCTACCTCTCCTAATCCAATGGATTCCCTTTTTACCGCGACTCACATACACACATCTATACATACACATACTGGTGGCAACCAGAATACCTACTTTTATAATTAGCTGCTTGATGCTAAATCGCAAACGAGAAAAGACTGCTTTTATCCTGTTCTGTGGAGCAACAATCATTTTCTAACTCTTGATCTCTGTGTTTCCTACTACATTTAGCTACTTGTAATGACTGAAATTTTTAGATGTGCTTTACTTTAATTATGTGAGCTTCCTTGTGTCGGTCAGGTATAGTAGCACCTGCTCTTGGACAGACCCAGATGAGACTACCAACTCATTCTCCTCAGTTCACCAACACTTCTGATCAAATAGTTGGTTGAGGGGAAGATCGATGATTCATAATGTCTAGGCGGCTTTGTAATCTTTTTTTTTTCCTTTGGGTGTGCTTTTGATGTGCTTTCGATGCATTTGATCATCATTCGAACTGGCATTTTATTTCAGTTAATGCCCTGAATAGTTTATGGAGACATGCTTTTGATGCATTTGATCATACAGCCTCTTTACTCTTTGCACCTCTGATAACTATTGAAGCCTTGAAGGCCAGTCCTTGAATCTGCAGTAGTACAATTGTATGGTTTATGCTCCAACTTGGTGATGGTGAAGCTCGCAAGTTTTTCTCTTTGCATAAGCTTCAGAGTAGCTAGTTAGCTGAACTGAGTCACTTCCATATTCTCTTTGCAAAAGCTCGCAGGTTTTTATCTTTTTCAAATACATTTATAGTTACTTATGGAGTTGTCATGGTGCATGAGCATTGAGCTCAGTGCTAAAATGCTTGAAAATCCAGTGGGAACTACTTTTTTATGGCCAAAACCTATAGTGGAAGCTTTTAGAGCCTGAGAAGGCTCCCATTGCAGAAAGTTTCTGCTGGGTACAAATTTCATCGTTTACTGCAGCTTACACACCAGAGCAAGTCGTACTCTTCTTGTTTGTGTTATTGGTTCCTTGGAACCAAACCGAAACCGGACCGGACCGGACCGGCGGTTCGATCCGGTTCCCGGTTCTCGGGGTGGCCGGTCCGGTCCACGGTTCCGAAAAATGGGAACCGGGACTATTGGTCTGGTTCTCGGTTCTTGAGGGGAACCAAACCGGACCGGAAACCGCTCACCCCTAATATTAAGGGCCAACGAAGCCCCTACAAATGTCCTCTTTCATGTCTTAAGAAGCTCTTGATTTTGACACTTGTCTCACATCCCATGATATGAGGATTTCCCTCACAAACTTACGCCACTTTGCATTACCCTAAATGGTCCATTGGCAATTGCAAGGTCTTGCTTGTTCCCTAGGTTGCTCGGCCAATCATTTTTCAAGCACAAAGGATGATGGCGCTAGAGGTGGCAATATGGGTCAATGACCCATTTCTTGCCCATATTTTGCATAAAATGGGTCATATATGGGTTGTAGTTTTTAGGAGACTTATTAAATATGGGTCCAACAAAAATGAAGAAATATCTAATGGGTTGAAAATGGTCCATACGAGAACCCATTTTCGACCCATTTCCGACCCATCAAAGTCAACAAGTAGTGTGTGTGACCCGGGGCCAGGTTCGGGGACGGGACCCTGGCCGGGGACAGGGTAGGCGATCGGACAGCAGCCCGGGGTAGGGGCCGGGGACCGGGACCGAGGCCGGCGACCGGGGTTGAGGCCGAGACCCGGGGCCAAGACCAGAGACCGAGGCCCAGGCCCGGGGTCGGGACCGAGACAGGGACCTGGGGCTGGGACCGGGATCGGGATCGAGACTCGGGGCCGAGCCCAGAACCGGGGCCGCGTCCAAGACCGGGGCCCGAGGTCGGGGTCAGGACCAAGGTCGAGACCCGAGGCAGGGGCAGGGGCCGGGACCTGGAACCGGGGCCGGGGCCGGGGCTAGGACCCCAAACCGGGGCCAGGACCCAGGACCAGGGCCGGGGTCGAGACTGGGACCGAGGCCGGGACCCGAGGCCAGCGCAGGGACCGGGGGCCGAGACCGGGATCGGGACCCGGGGCCGGCGACCGAGGCTAGGGCCGGGGCCAGGACCAGGACCGGGGCCGGGACCAGGATCGGGCCCCGGTCGGTCATCACCAATCCGCCAAATCCAAGCTGTGCATACCAAAAAACTTGTCATTGCTCCGACCAAAAAAAAAACTTGTCATTAGCGCGCATCAAGATACTGTCTTTTTTGTTTTTTTTTTGGGGGGGGGGGGGGGGATTTCCTACCAAAACCACCTTTGATGTCGACATTTTCCCTTTTAGTCCTTAACCCCTATCCAAATTAACCGCGTTAAGAAAAGAGGGCTTAAAAAGTGAAGACAAATTACACATGAAACCCTCGAGAATGACCGAGTTGAATAAGGTTTATTTACACATGATTTTGAAGCTCTCTTGGTCATAAAGCAAAATTTCTTAGTCGATCATCCATCTCGGGAAATGTCGGTCTGCTTGTGATGTATGTTTGTCTTGCAGATCGTACATAAAACTAGTTTGATTTTAATGCGATCTGTACTTGGCAATGCGGCGATAATATCAATTATGACTCGGAGCGAACATTTCGACTGCACGCGCGAGATTTTTATAATAGAACATAAAAGGTTCTCGATTGGAAAAAGGTTATGTCCACTTTAATCGTTCCCGTGATGAAGAATAACTTTATATGTTAGAGCACCAACAAATATTGAGAAAATCAATCAATTTCACAAAATGAAAAAAGGATGGGTAAAAAGGTAAAATTGAAGCGGACCGTTTGGCTACATGTAACCCATGCATCACCCAAAGCCGAGGAGTATTGTTGACACCTAAATTTTGATCAACCTTTTTGTTTCCTTTATTTTTCAAAAATGCACAGAAAATCCATAAAAGCTGAAAAATTACAAAATCAACTTTGGTAACATTGGCCAAGCTAAAGGAACCATTTTGGATAAAAAATATTTTTTCATATTTTTCGTATTTTTTATTATTATTATTTTCGAAAAATATAAAAATAAAAAGAAAATCAAGAAAAATAATATTTGAGGTCACAAAGATATATAAAAATAGTCGGTATTTTTATTTTTATTTTATCTATTTTCTAACCTCATAAATAGTAAAATTCAGGTTTGATTTTAGGTGTTTTCTGATCACCATAAAATTGAATCTGGCAAAAATATTAGTAATGATTAAAAGGAAAAGGAGTGAAAACATCATCATTCAAAAGGAAAAGGAAACTAATCATTTTGTCTTTTCTTTTGATTATTTTATTATTATTCTTACTTTTTAATATTTTATTTTATTATTATTTTATTATTATTTTATTTTTTATTATTATTCACTCACCTTTTCCCTCATCCGTCGCTGGCTTCTTCTCCCCCCCCACGACTTCATCTTCTTCGGCTCCTTCCTCTTCTTCAGGAGCTCTTCTTCTTCTTCTTGTCTTCTTCTTCTTAAAAAAAAAAAAAAAAAAGGAATCCTCACCTTCGTGCATTATTTGCCTTCGCCTTCGATCCTTCCGCCGTCGTCGCTAGCCGTCGTACCTCAAAGCCGCCGTGAACAACTCAAGACCCGCGACCTCCACCCGTTTCGGAGTTTGGTTCGGGTTTGTTTCGGATCGGGCCAAATCCGTCACCGCCATCGCCTCCGGTGACTGCCCCGGAGTCCTACCTCCTCCCTCGGAGCTTGTGGAGCCTACGCGCCGCTGGTGGAGCTCAGAAACGGCCTCGGGTCACCACCCCGTCGTCGGAGCGTGTCGGCGTGTCGGCGTGTCGGAACGTGTCGGCGTGTCGGAACGTGTCGGCGTGTCGGAGCGTGTCGGCGTGTCGGAGCGTGTCGAGCCGTGTCGGAGAGTGTCGAGCCGTGTCGGAGAGTGTCGAACGTGTCGGAGCGTGTCGGAGCGTTTCGAGCCGTGTCGGAGAGTGTCGAGCCGTGTCGGAGAGTGTCGAACGTGTCGGAGCGTGTCGAACGTGTCGGAGCGTGTCGGAGCGTGTCGAGCCGTGTCGGAGAGTGTCGAGCCGTGTCGGAGAGTGTCGAACGTGTCGGAGCGTGTCGAACGTGTCGGAGCGTGTCGGACGTGTCGGAGCGTGTCGGAGCGTGTCGAGCCGTGTCGGAGAGTGTCGAGCCGTGTCGGAGAGTGTCGAACGTGTCGGAGCGTGTCGAACGTGTCGGAGCGTGTCGGAGCGTGTCGAGCCGTGTCGGAGAGTGTCGAGCCGTGTCGGAGAGTGTCGAACGTGTCGGAGCGTGTCGAACGTGTCGGAGCGTGTCGAACGTGTCGGAGCGTGTCGGAGCGTGTCGAGCCGTGTCGGAGAGTGTCGAGCCGTGTCGGAGAGTGTCGAACGTGTCGGAGCGTGTCGAACGTGTCGGAGCGTGTCGGAGCGTGTCGAGCCGTGTCGGAGAGTGTCGAGCCGTGTCGGAGAGTGTCGAACGTGTCGGAGCGTGTCGAACGTGTCGGAGCGTGTCGGAGCGTGTCGAGCCGTGTCGGAGCGTGTCGAACGTGTCGGAGAGTGTCGAACGTGTCGGAGCGTGTCGAACGTGTCGGAGCGTGTCGAACGTGTCGGCGTGTCGGAGCGTGTCGGAGCGTGTCGGCGTGTCGGAGTGTCGGCGTGTCGGCGTGTCGGAACGTGTCGGCGTGTCGGAACGTGTCGGAGCGTGTCGAGCGTGTCGGACGTGTGCATGAACAGTGTCCAATCCGAACAGTGCATGAACAGTGCATGAACAGTGTCCAATCCGAACAGTGCATGAACAGTGCATGAACAGTGTCCAATTTTTTAATTTTTTTTATTTTTTAGTCTTAATTTGTGAAATTGACTATCGACATTCTAATGGCGATCGACAGGTAACGGGCATGGGGATGGTCGCAGGCTGGGGCTGGGCGATTGAAGGCCGGTGTCCAATCCGGTATGTTTTACGTACCCGATCCGTATATCAGGATTATTTTTCTAAAATATTGCATTTATAGACTTGATTTGTATGTATCTGTTTCAGTCTAGTGGTTAGCTTATTTATCTGGTTGAGTGTTATCTATTGTCAAAGACATGCTTTTTGTTAAAATATTTTCTGAAAATATAAAAAAAATATTAATAAATCAAAAATGCCAAAAAAATGGAAAAATTAAAGAAAAACAAAAAAATTGAGAAAAATTGCAGAAAAATTCTAAAAATTGTCCAAGGCTGAAAATGACAAAAAATTGATTTGTTTTCATTTTTGGGATTTTCTCCCATTTAATCCAAAATGGCGATTTCACCCCTCAAAGGGTGAATCGTCTTTGATATTCTGATAAATTGTGGAAATTGCTTAGAATTTGGTGATGGGCCAGATGGGTGGTTAAACCTTATGTCTAAGATTTCCACATTTCATTTCCATTTTTAGAAAATGACGATTTTACCCTTCGAATTGTAAATCGGTTTCTAAAATTCCCGAAAATCACGAAAATTGCCAAAAAATAGGAAATGGGTCAATTGAGTGACCAAACCTGTTTTGACTCCGGATTCATTCCGAAATGATGATTTTGTCCTTTTTGGGCAAATTGTCCCCCTTGTCTCAAAATTACGATTTTGCCCCTGATGGGCAAAATCATGTCTAAATCATTCCTAAGCCTGATTGATGCTTCTCTAGGCCAATATGGCCTTATTAGGAATGCCATGTGATTTATTTGTACACTTGAATTCATCGATTTGTGCACTTTATTATTGACTGTGATTGCTATGATAGTCATTCCTATCTGCATGAACTCCTAGATTTAGAACTCGTACCCCACTCATCTGCATGAAATCTTTGGTCAGAAAATTCAGTCAACTTAGGTACCGAAAGGGCGTCAACTCTGACAGTTGACGTAACTAAGTCCCCGAACCCAGTTCTCTGGTTATCGCAGAATTGAATAGAAACTCCCGACTATTCAATAGGGTGGTCCAATCATACCCTCCAAAAAAATGATTGGTGGCGACTCCTCGGCATGCACACTTAGCACATGTCACTAGACCACACTGAAGGTCGACTACGCATACCTCCGTTGCGATTTGGGTAATGGGCCTTGGGAGAGGCCCGCGTCCGACCAGACTGGACGGCCCATTAGCCCTCGAGAGCCCGACAACCTCGAGAGGGTCGCGACAAGTATATATAAAACCCCCGCTTCTGCCGCTTCCTCCGCCTCCTCCGACACGACCCACTCATTTGCCACCTCTAGATGGCGCCACTTGTCCTTACCTTTAATGGCCGACTATCTCTTGGAAGATCTTGATGGGACTAAGAGCCAATGATTGGCCATCTTCCCTTGCTAATTCCCAATGTTATTCAACTACTAGCATTTCATGCACATGGATTAAGTTGCCATGTGTCCTTACCCTCATTGATCCAAATTCCTTGTTCCCCAAGTCCATGAGAATTAATTCCATTAAGTTAAGCCTATACTAATCCTTGTAGGTCCTTAATTTATTGACCAGTACCTTAATTCCTTGGTCACCAAGCTTGATCCAATGGTGACTAAAGTCTCTCAATTCTCGGTCATGGCTAGATCAAATTAAATTCCTATTTTCCAATCAACTCTACTTAATAGCAATATGATTCTTGAGACTATAATTCTCGACTAATGTACCTTAGTCCTTGAGTTCGGAATTCCTCAATTAATCTTCCAAATATCTCATTAATTCCATTTGTTGAAAAATTGGTCAATGAAACTCGAATTTCTATCCATCATATTCCTCAATGTACACGGCCATTTCCTCATAATATCACTTGAGCCATGACAATCCAAAATTGACAAGTTCCTTGATAATTTCCTAACTCGTTTCCACATATGCCACCTTGACATATCTTGGCCTCTTTGGTTAATCCAATATAATAAGGTCTCGAATCATTGTTCTTAAAGTCAATTCTCTAATCCCTTTCGGATATCCTTCCTCATTAGGAATCTAGCAAACAAGGGATGCCACACTTTCGTATCTGCTCAGTTTGCTGATTTGGCTGAAATGGAATTGAAACTGTTGGATGCTACACTGCATGTTACCACACCTTTAATGGATAAAATGATAGCTCGTTAGGCTGCCAGAACTGTAAGATAGTCATTGGTAGTAGCGAAGAATTGATAGACCTAGCTGTGTTACATATGTATGACTTTGATGTTATTATTAGGATGAATTGGTTGGGTAAGTAAGGGTATGTGTTGGATTGTGGTAGCAGGGTGATCCAATTCTATCCGATTGGTCGCCCTAGGTTCGAATTTGTAGGAAGTCGAGGAGGAACCTCGATTCCTTTGATCTCGTCACTTGAGGTGACTAAGTTGATAAATGAAGGATGTGAGGCTTACCTAGCTGTAGTAGTTGACCCGACGATTGAGAAATCTAAGCTAGAGGATATAGCTGTGGTGCGCGAGTCTCCCGATGTCTTTCCTCAAGAATTGTCGGGATTGCCACCTGAAAGAGAAATGGAATTCTCAATTGAGTTAGCCCATGGGATGGAGCCGATCTCAAAGACACCCTATAGGATGTCTCTGTCTGAGTTAAATGAATTGAAGGTTCAGATGCAAGAATTGCTGGACAAATGATTTATTCGTCCAAGCGCGTCGCCTTGGGGAGCGCCGGTGTTATTCGTAAGGAAAAAGGACGGGTCCTTGCGTTTGTGCATTGACTATAGGCAGTTGAACCAAGTGACTATCAAGAACAAGTACCCATTGCCAAGAATAGACGACTTGTTCGATCAACTGCAAGGAGCATCGGTATTCTCTAAGATAGACCTGAGGACGGGTTATCACCAACTGAGGATTAAGAAGGAGGACATACCGAAGACAGCATTTCGGCCGAGATATGGGCATTATGAATTTATAGTCATGCCGTTTGGATTGACTAATGCCTCGGCTGCATTCATGGATTTGATGCATCGTGTGTTCAAGGAGTACTTGGATCAGTTCGTCATCGTCTTCATTGATGGTATCTTGATTTACTCGAGGAGTAATGTGGAACATAAAATGCATCTAAGGATTGTCCTACGAACCCTGAGAGAACACTCGCTTTACGCTAAGTTTAGTAAGTGCGAGTTTTGGCTGAATAAGGTAGCATTTCTTGGCCATGTAGTTTCTGGAGATGGAATTTCAGTGGATCCTGCGAAGATAGAGGCAATCATGAATTGGCCAAGACCAACGTCGGTTACCAAGGTTCGAAGTTTTCTAGGATTGGCAGGCTATTACAGAAGATTCGTGGAAAAGTTCTCGTCGATAGCTACTCCATTGACCAGGTTGACCAAGAAGGACACGCGGTTCGAATGGACAGATAAGTGTGAAAAGAGCTTTCAGGAGCTTAAGCATAGGTTAACGACCGCACTAGTCTTGACGATTCCTTCTAGTCCTGGAGGTTATTAGATCTACAGTGACGCATCGCTAAAGGGACTAGGGTGCGTGCTAATGCAACATGGAAGAGTTGTTGCATACGCGTCGCGACAGTTAAGGCCTCATGAGATGAACTACCCAACACACGATTTGGAATTAACAGCGATCATCTTTGCATTGAAGATTTGGAGATATTATTTGTGTGGCGAGAAATTTCAGATCTACACAGACCATCAGAGCCTGAAGTACTTGTTTTCCCAGAAAGAGCTAAATATGAGACAACGTCGATGGATGGAGTTGCTTAAGGATTATGATTGTGATATTCTGTATCACCTTGAGAAGGCAAATAAGGTAACGGATGCACTTAGTCGGAAATCGAGCATCGCACATTTGTTGGTTAAGGGATGGTCTTTACTTGAAGGAATAAGAGATTCAGAGTTCAAGTTCGAATTTTGCCAGCTATCTAGTCTACTGGCTACATTGAGAATCGAGCCTGAAATTCAGGAAGGAGTTGAGGCTTTACAGTCTACGGACCCTGACATCCAGAAGATTCTTGAGGTGGATGGAACGAAGAGGAAACCTGACTTTCAAGTTTCCGAAGATGGGTTCCTGAAGTTTAGAGGACAATTGTGTGTACCCAACGATGGAGAGCTTAGGGAAAAGATTTTGTCAGAAGCTCACAGGGGTAAATATAGTATTCATCCGGGCAGCACAAAGATGTATCAGAACCTACGTCAGCACTACTGGTGGAATGGGATGAAGGTTGATGTAGCTAAGCATGTGGCCAAGTGTCTGACATGTCAGCGGGTGAAAGCACAACACTGTAAGCCTGGTGGCATGTCACAGCCTTTGGAAATCCCAGAATGGAAATGGCAACATATCACCATAGATTTTGTTATGGGTTTACCGAGAAGTCATAGAGGACATGACTCGATTTGGGTAATTGTGGATAGACTGACCAAGTCTGCTCATTTTATACTTGTGCGAAAGGATTTCGTAATGGATAGGTACGCTGAGTTGTACATGCGTCACATAGTACGTCTTCATGGAGTGCCTGTGACGATCACGTCGAACAGAGATCCTAAGTTTACTGCACAAAGATGTATCAGAACCTACGTCAGCACTACTGGTGGAATGGGATGAAGGTTGATGTAGCTAAGCATGTGGCCAAGTGTCTGACATGTCAGCGGGTGAAAGCACAACACTGTAAGCCTGGTGGCATGTCACAGCCTTTGGAAATCCCAGAATGGAAATGGCAACATATCACCATAGATTTTGTTATGGGTTTACCGAGAAGTCAGAGAGGACATGACTCGATTTGGGTAATTGTGGATAGACTGACCAAGTCCGCTCATTTTATACTTGTGCGAAAGGATTTCGTAATGGATAGGTACGGTGAGTTGTACATGCGTCACATAGTACGTCTTCATGGAGTGCCTGTGACGATCACGTCGAACAGAGATCCTAAGTTTACTGCGATTTCTGGAAAAGCCTTCAGGATGCCATGGGAACTAAGTTGCAGTTCAGTACAGCGTATCATCCTCAGACCGACGGACAGTCTGAAAGAACGATTCAGACGCTTGAGGATATGTTACGAGCTTGTGTAATAGATTTTAAAGGAGGTTGGGGGGAGCAGTTTCATTTGGTAGAGTTCGCCTACAATAATAGTTACCAGCAGAGTATCAGAATGGCACCATTTGAGGCATTGTATGGCAGAGCTTGTAGAACTCCTGTATGTTGGGATGAGGTCGGTGAAAGAAGTATAACGGGTCCGGAGTTGGTAGAACAATCAGTTGGGGCCGTGAAAGTCATTAGGGAAAGACTTAAGACAGCGCAGAGTCGCCAGAAAAGCTATGCCGACAAGCGACATAGACCTTTGGAATTCCAAGTGGGAGATCATGTTTTCCTAAAGGTGTCGCCAATGCGGGGATTGTCTCGGTTCGGAAAGAAATGAAAGCTGAGTCTGAGGTACGTAGGCCCTTTCGAAATTTTGGAATAGATTAGAACTTTAGCCTACAAACTCGCCTTACCACCGAGCTTGTCGCAAGTCCATAATGTCTTCCATGTATCGATGCTGAGGAAGTATGAACCAGACTCGACCCATGTACTTGACCATGAAGTCATAGAGGTGGACGATCGAGTGTCGTACGTGGAAAGACCAGTCAGAATCGAGGACAGGAAGGAACAAGTCCTAAGGAACAAGACGATTCCGTTAGTGAAGGTGATCTAGGAACACCATGGAGCTGAAGGAGCTACCTGGGAAAGCGAGGAAGCGATGAGGCGTCAACACCCACATTTGTTTGAGTAGTTGGATGTAATGTAAATTTCGAGGACGAAATTTTTGTAAGGGGGGAAGAGTTGTGATATTCTGAATTCCAACCCTATCTCGAAGCTTATGAATGAATGAATGTCTATTGATGTATTTCAGTTAAATCTCACTCAGAATTTATCCTGCTTGAATCGACTAACCAAAAGGGAAAGGCTAGCTAGGATTTAAGTACGTGGACTAAAGAACTCGACCATGGATTGGTACTTTGACCATAAGGATTGCCGAGAAAATATTTTGGGCCATTAGAGGCCGATCTAAGAATGGTTCTAGAACAATTTGCTAGTGTTATGCTATTGGTTCACGGGTGATTCCGTATGACCATGGTATGATTTGCAAAGTCACCTAAACCGATTCCTAACGGTCGCGTCCTTTGGAACTAGTGATTGACTCTCGCAATTACATGACAACTAAGGTCGACATGACTCGAATAACTCTTAAACGTGACTTTAATCACATGTCGATACGCGTAACTCCTAAGAGCCGCCCGTTCGTCTGAGATACATTGGAATACCAATCGACTGAGTTTGGCCATGAATTGGACTTCGAGACTGGAGGTTGGACATTCAAGGATTCTAATATAAATAAATTGGATGCCGCCTCATCGAGAGCAATTAAGATCATGGTTCGCCCTAGAATGATCGGAAAAGCGAAATTTGGACTGAGGATTAGAAATTTCCTTTTTACCCCTGAAGAAATGCTCGTGCCTCTAGAAAAATAGAAGGACATTCTTGTCATTTGTGGCCTTGCATTATAATGGGAAAAAGACAAGAGTGGCCACCAAAGTCAAAACCCCAAAAAGCAAATGTCATTCAACTTGTCACTCATGTCACTCCATCACCTAGTCACTTCTTGTCCCCAACTTGCAAGCTAGTTTCTTGAGGAAGCTTTAGACAAGTTTTGAAGAGCTTGACTCCTATCTTCCTCTTTTCTCTCTCTTTCTTGCAAACTCTCTTTTTTCTCTCAACTCTCCCTCCCTTCTCTCTCGACGCCGCTCACTCTCTCTTGTTCGCTCTCATCGTCGCCGGCCATCGGAGGCCGCGAGCCACCGCACCGACCACCACCACATCTCACACTCTCTTGCCATCGCCCTCACCACTTCAGACCACCATCTCACCGTCGCCATCGATCCGTAGAGCCACCGGAAGCCAAAGTGGTCGTTGTTCTAACCAGCCTGACCGAGGAGCTCCTGAACTAGTTTTGGAGCTTGTTTCACCTTGTTCTTTTGGTAAGACACCTCTTAAGCCTAGTTAGGATGTTTAGAAACATGCTTATGAGGTTAGGGTTGATTTTTAGTAGATTATAATGGCTAAGAACGAGTTGGTTTCATGGATTAGAAACAAGACCCTGCTGTCCAGAGTTGGTTGTGGACTTGCAGCCCTTGTCAAAGGATTTTTGCTTGCTCAACCCTTCTGTAAGTTATCCCTAACCCTTTATTAGGATGTTAGGTTACTAATAGATATTTTATGGATGGATTGGTAGAGTTTTAAGGGCTGTTTTTGTGAGAAAAACGTTAATGACCCAAGAGCCCGTATAATCCCTTTTTCAGCGCGCGTCGAAAATAAAATGGGTCCTTCTAAGTCGTCCGGAGTCCAAATTAAGCTCCATTTTCTCCCACGCGACCGTAAGATCATGAGGAACGAGGTTCTAAAGTTAGATTGCTCAAAAAGTAAACATATTTATGTCAGTTTTTCCGAGAGTAAGCCTGATCATGGAAAATCCGAACCTGCCATAAAATGGATGAATTGCACTTGGTCGTTTCTTGGATTAAAAATTGCGAAATTGAGTTTAAATGATGAAGTCCTATTCTGGTCATGAATGATCTTAGGGTCTTGAGTATGTGTTGAAGTCATTCTAACTTAATTTGAGCAAGTGAAGTGGTTTAATAGACTAAACTGGATTTTGAATGGAAAGTGTAAAAATCGAATGCTCATGGATGACCTATGATCGTGGCTATGTGCCTTGATGGTTAACTGCTTGATTGAGTGATCTTGAGTGCAATTGGCCGTTGAAATGAGATGTATAAGTACTAAATCATATATTAACCTTTTAAGGTTAAAGCATGACCCGAGAGCCGTTTTTACGGAGAGGGTCCTGGTAAACATATAATAGCTTGGACGTTAGGACGACGGCGTGCTTGGACGTTAGGACGACGGCGTTCACCAAATACAAGTATGACCTAAAAGCCGTTTTTACGGGGGCGTCCGGGCAGATGAATTTATTAGACATGGGCGTTACGACGAGGGTCCTGCCTAATACAATGTGATTATTAAGCTATGTCTCGGGTGCTACGGCGAGGGCTGAATAGCTAGAATCGAGTTATTGATGGAATGTCTTATTCAAGTAGTTGATTGTTTAAATGCCTAAAGTACGAAACTTAGCTTACATCGTGAAATCGCATCTTGAATTGGATTGCATTGAGTGTCTATTTGTTGCACTTTTATTTATTATCTTAAATGCCATGATTATGTTTTCTATTAGAATTGTTTGTTTCCAGGTGTTAGGAGGTACTAATGGCCTAGTTTAAGGTTAGGAATGACTTGTTGAGATTTATTCTCACCCCGTTGTAGACAACATTTTCAGGTCCCGAATGACGAGGTCCTTTGAATATTATGGACCGACTTTTGAATATACCCTTTTGAAGTAGATGAACCGTTAACCTTATCTGACAGTATTTCTTTTTTAAAGTCTTAGGGAGCTGCTTTCTTATTTTGGGTTGTACACGTCTACATAGCTCTGTAGGGTTAAACTTCATCTGCCATTGTTTTATTAAAGGAAGTTGTATTTTGGGAAGTGGCAAGTTGTAACCATGTTATGTATTTGACGCTTTTAAAGAATGTATGAAGTAAGTTTTAAATCTCTCTTGTGCATCCTAAGTCATTGTGTTCGGAAGAAAGTTTTTGTAAAGGAGATTGTTCATCGCTTCCGCATGTGCATTTGGTATTGCGCTTAAGTCGTTCGCCGTTGATCCTGGGAACTACTCAATGAAAACGGCCATGGCGGGATGTTAGCGGGCCCAAGAAGGGTATGGGGCGTCACAGCATGTCTTAGCATCATCACCAGAGCTGCATCAGCTCCCGATCGATTTATACACGGGAGGATATGTACTCTATCTAATCTTTGAACTCCTAGCACAAATTGTCTTGATACCACTCTGAGAGATCCAGTTGTCTATTATCCTATGCACCACTCATTCACTATGTTCGACATCAACAAACATCACTTCAAGGTTTACGAACGTGGAAGGATCCTACGACACCAGTTTCGATCTCCCGCTTTGTTCGAGGGAGACGAAATTTCCGGCCCGTGTCACTGGCATCTTCCTAGGATAAGTTAATGGTTACCAGCAATTATACCGTGAACCTGGCTTCTTTTTTTTCTGACACGGTTCACTTAGCTCCTGCTTTGTCTTTGTGCTGGACAGGTGATTGGTTCATTTACCAAGTTGGGCTTAATGGGAGCTACTGATAATCAGTGCTGCAGTTAGTGTAATTACGTCAGATTTTGCCTCACTTCCTCAAAGACCCATTTCGAATTGACCCAAAGAACACCGAGAAAAAGCATAAAAGCATGAGTGGACCATTAATTAACCACCCTTTAACTTTCCCCCACTCTTTCCTTCCATTTCCCATCATGTCTTTAAGCCACAACCCCCCCACCACTCTGCATATATTAGACACATAAGCCGCTGATCTTCGACTATTCCTGCTCTGCTCTCTCCCCTCTCATCGTCTCTCTTTCTCTCTCGCTGTCCATCTTAAGCTCCAAACATGGTGTCGGATTCTCCTCCTCCCAAGGTTAGCATGTCTTCTCATCAGATGATGAGATGACCGCCTTCATAGAGATTTTTGCGCCTAATTACTTGTTTTTCTTTGCTTATCTTTCCCTTCTTTTCTTCTTGCAGGAAGTGGCTTTGAGCGAGAAATGGGCAGAGGGGGCCGACCCGGCCCGGCGAGCCAAATGGTGGTACTCCACCTTCCACACCGTCACGGCCATGATCGGTGCCGGTGTTCTCAGCTTGCCTTATGCCATGGCCTATTTAGGATGGTAAATTGAACCGATCTGGCTCTTACCAGATGGATAGGCTTCAATTCCCAGATCGATACCTATGTTGTAACTTAAGTGCCTGTCTAGTCTTTTGGGGCATGCCAGTTTGGAGTCTGGACTTCATGTACTGTCCCTCATGTCATGGCTCATTTATGAATAACTGATCACCGATCCAGATTTAAGGAAAAGACAGAAAGACTGGCACAAAACTTTGACCCTTTTGTTTACGTTTTTGTCTTGGTGTTTTGATGTTTCAGGGGTCCAGGGACAATGGTGCTGGCCCTGTCCTGGTGCATGACCCTGAACACAATGTGGCAGATGATCCAACTGCACGAGTGCGTTCCGGGCACGCGGTTCGACCGCTACCTCGACCTGGGCCGGCATGCCTTTGGTCCGAAGCTCGGCCCCTGGGTCGTGCTCCCGCAGCAGCTGATCGTCCAGGTCGGATGCGACATCGTGTACATGGTCACCGGCGGCAAGTGCCTCAAGAAGTTCGCGGAGATGGCCTGTGCCAACTGCACCCGGATCAGGCAGTCCTATTGGATCTGCATCTTCGGCGGGATCCACTTTTTCCTGTCCCAGCTCCCGAATTTCAATTCTGTCGCCGGTGTTTCCTTGGCGGCAGCAATTATGTCGCTCAGGTACGAAAACAGACGCTTCGGATTTACTCTTCCAGCTCCCCGTCCTCTCTTCAAGGTCTCTTTTCACCTTCTCATAAACTTGACTTTCAGGATTTTTTATCCATATCAGGAATATGTGAAAGTAAATGTTTGTGCTTGTGCATGTAGAAAAAGAAATGATGATGATACTATTTGGTTAGGAAAACACTTGATCGTGTACTTAAGTCCTAATTTCGGGTTACTGAGCCTGTAACTGTTAATAATGCTCCTAAGTCGCAATTTGAAGTCCGAGGTGGTCTCAAAAGTCATAATTGGTTGGCATGTTGAGCCTCCATTGATACCAAGAGTCACTCAAAAGACTAATTTTCAAGTCCTCCAATTGTAGCTACTCGACCATAGCATGGGCGGGAAGCCTAGCCCACGGCCGAGAACCCAGCGTGAGCTATGGCTACAAGAGCACGAGCGCCGCCGATTACATGTTCCGTGTGTTCAATGCGCTCGGAGAGATCTCCTTCGCGTTCGCAGGGCATGCGGTGGTCTTGGAAATTCAGGCCACGATCCCGTCCACTCCTGAGAAGCCTTCAAGAGTCCCGATGTGGAAAGGCGCCCTCGGAGCCTATTTCATCAACGCCATTTGCTATTTCCCAGTGGCGCTAATCGGTTACTGGGCCTTCGGGCAAGATGTGGACGACAACGTGCTGATGTCGCTGAAGAGACCCGCATGGCTCATCGCATCCGCTAACTTGATGGTGGTCGTCCATGTCATCGGAAGTTATCAGGTACTTTGAGCCATTGACCGCGGCAAACATCTATTTTTCTCCCTTCGGGATTAACATTTTAGCTGAGTTCATAGTTCCGGGTTCGCTCATGGGATCAATCAACACGAGTTATTGCTACCCGATTCTGTACAGTTGACATGGTTGCATTTGCTTTCTTGGGCGCAACGACTAACGAGACGATCGGAACTGAAACATTGCAGGTCTACGCGATGCCCGTTTTCGACATGTTGGAGAGGATGATGGTGAAGAGACTGAACTTCCCTCCCGGAATCGCACTCAGGCTCGTAGCCCGGTCTGCCTATGTTGGTGAGACTCCCTTACCCTGCTCTTGACTACTTTAACTTCTAGAAGAAACATTATTCAGCTTATCCTTTGACTAACATTGATTCCTGGATGAATGCTGGCAGCTTTTACGTTGTTTCTTGGAGTGACATTCCCTTTCTTTGGAGACTTGCTTGGTTTCTTCGGTGGATTTGGCTTCGCTCCCACATCTTATTTTGTGAGCCTCTCTCTATGATTACAAACTTCATGAAATGATTCACAGTTATGTAAATTAGCTCTTGAAAAGGATTGTAACATGTCTCTGAGCATTCTCGCAGCTCCCAAGTATCATGTGGCTGATCATCAAGAAGCCTAGAAAGTTCAGCATCAACTGGTTCGTCAACTGGGTAAGTCAAGTCAGTATCTCAGATCAACTGGTTAGTGAACTGGTTCATTTCTCACTGGTTATCGTCGTGCGTTTCAGGGGTCCATAGTAATCGGAGTGTTCATCATGATGGCGTCGACGGTCGGGGGGTTGCGGAACATCGTGGTCGACGCATCCACGTATAGGTTCTATACTTAAGAGACAAAGTGTATAGGTTGTGTATCGGTCTTTCATGATATAGTTAGCCAGACTCCAACATCCAAGAAAAAGTGCATCTTGTTGGCCTATCCTACTATGTCATGAACAAGAAATCCTAAACCGGGGTCAATGTTTCCATAAGGAATTTCTTTCTATAAGTTTCTACATAACCACCCGTGTTTGAGAACTCTTTTTATGCTCTTACAAAGTTCATAACCTTAACATGTGGAAAAGGCAGACGCGTTTTAAACCAAAAGAAAAAGCTCGAGACTATTTTGGAGAAATGCTTTCTTGATAGTACTGTGTGGGACAGTACAATCTCAACCGTGTATATATATATCATAAAACACTCATACTATCACATTGTTTTTGCCACCGAGCTACTACGCTTATTGATGGAGCGATCTCTATTTCTCTAGACTTTATCGTAAGTGTGACTCTTTTTACCACCGAGATACCACGCTCGGTGTTTAAAAAAAAAAAATAGAGAGAAGGAAAGAAAAAGAAGAGTTAAATAAGCAGCAAAGAACCAACTTCGAGCAGAGTCCAAATTGTAGATGACATCGTACCATGTCCTTACATGCTTAATGGCATAACTCCCCACACACGTCATACTGCGTATTACCAAATGTGCACTAGCTATATTAAACTCCGACAGAACCGACTAAGATGTACGAGAGTAGGAGAACACATTCCAGGTGGGGCATATAGCTTTTGATCTTAAACTTTTCAACTTTGTCAATTGAATTCAAAATCTTTTAAACACTTTGTTAATTGAGTTCATCCAGCTAATTTTGACTAGAAATCGCTGAAGTGAATGCGGCTGGGCATTGACGTGGATAATTTTTATAATTTTTTGAAATTTATGAGCTTTTCTAATTTTTTTTCATCTTTTTCTTTTTCTTTTTCTTTTTCTTTTTACTACCAAGGTCACAGGCACTCGTTGGCCACTAAGCAAGGGCCGCAAGGTGCTAGCCAGCCGTGGCCAAGTGTTGTAGCCCTCACCCAATGCCCTTGCAAGAGTTGACAGAACAAAAAAAAAAGTAGAAAAAATTTATAAGAAATTCAATTTAAAAAAAAAAATTATTCATGTCAACGCTAGCCATCCTACGTGGTACCACCGTCGCAAGTCGGCCATTTTCAGTTAAAATTATTCGGATGAACTCAGTTGGCAAAGTGTCAAAAAGTTTAGAACGGGAAAAGTGTCAAAAAAATTCTAAATCTATTGCATTAGTGTCAATTCAATCATAAACCTTTTGCATTCGTGCCAATTGAGTCATAAACCTTTTACATTTGTGTTAATTCAGTTTTAAACTTTTTGCATTAGTGTCAATTTAGTTCTAAATCTTTTGCATTATGCCAATTGAGTCAATTCAGTCAATTTTGATCGAAAATCATTGGCGTGGACGTCAATTGTGCTATGTGACATTGCTGGCATTGACGTAGATATTTTTTAATATTTTTTTGATACTTTAAATAGTTTCTAAAAATATTTTTTTTAAAAAAATGATTAAAAATTTACTAAAAATATTAAAATTATATTAAAATTATCCAAGTCAACGCCAGTAGTGCTACGTAGGAAAATCGACATCCACATAAGCGATTTTCGATCAAAATTGGCTGGATTAACTCAATTGACAACAATGCAAAAGATTTAGGGATGAATTGACACTAAAAAAAATTTATGACTGAATTGACACTAATATAATAGGTTTATGACTTTTTGACACTTACCTCGATTTATAACTTCATTGATAAAATTGAAAAATTTATGACTGAAATTGATTGAAGCGCAATAAAATTAAGACTTTTTGGATAATTTCCAATTTCCAGATCCTTTTCATCGTGCATAATAGTCTCAATCATCACTTCCACCAATTCTTATGGGTGAAGAGAGAGTTGGTGGAGCAATTTGGTGACGCCTGCAGATCAATTGTACAAAGTCTCTCCACGCGGACGAAGTGGCTTCTTTAACAATTTTAGATTCCATGGCCACCGGAGAACTGGAAAAGCATTGTGTCGGAGGTATCAAAGTCCTGCACTTTTAATAAAGAGAGGCTTTATTAACTTTGAATCAAAGTTAAAGAAAGAAAGCTTTGCTTCCCACTACCAACTGACTAAACGAAAGGAAACAAAGGGAAAATGGTTGTCTGGGTCTGCTCTATCTCGATCATCGACAATGGATACGATCATACGCTAGGGAATACGTATACGTATAGAAACATGCACAGGGGCTACGAAGATTCATAAACCTCATGCGAAAATGCAAAACCTTTTTTTTTTCTAGGTATGAGGCAATAGGCATTGCACAATCCAAGGTGAAAAACAACCTTTTCGATTCTTACTTTTGATTGTAGATATCATGTCCGTTGTGAATCCATGAAGAGTTTCCCCGGTGAACAACTCAACACCCTAGGGCTGAAAAAATTATCAAAAAAATCAAAAATATATTACAATTGTGTTAATACAGTCCTAACTTTTTTTTTTTGGCTTCTTTTTTTATTGATGGCTGACCGGAGTCGCCGGCTCACCCAGATTAAGCAAGGACTACCACGGCCCTTAGCCCAAAAAGCAGTATATATATACCCATGTCAGCGCCAACCACGTTACATAAAATAGCCAACATCCATGTCAACAATTTCTAGTCAAAATTGTCGAATGAACTGAATTGACACGAACGTAAAAGGTTTAATACTCAATTGGTCAAAAAAAGTTTAAAACTGAATTTGCACAATTACAAGAGATTTAAGACTTTTTGGTGATTTTCCCTTTAATTTCTAGATGCACAATGGGGTGGAAGTACTTTGCAACTGGAGGGAATTAATGCTTTTACCTGTAGATTTTGAGAAAACTGCACATTGAAGATTGAAAGAACCTAAAAGACTTTTGAGGGTCTGTTCATGATTATTTCATGTTAAGGTAGTTCGCATGTTGGTCTTCAAGAAATGACATAAGGGGCGATAAAGAGGGGAGTAGTCGAGGAAGATGAAGATTATAAGCTCGAATCATAAGGAGAATGCATGAATTTGTTCGCGGAGTCGCCGTTCAGATAGAAAAATTTACAGCTAATTGTTGGTACTTTAACCGACAATTCGCCAGATGGGGCAATTGCACACGAGAAAGCATCAGAAAGTACTTTATTTTATGGAACACATTGGTACATTCTTCATATCGAAAAAGATTGACTATAGAAAACCTCCTGCTAATTGGACAGAATACAAGTACATGAAGAGTACATGGTATCTTATGGAAAAAATCAAGTGAGAAAGAGTGGCAGAAATATGGTGAAGAGCAATCAAAGCCCTACCAATTGCAATGGAATTCCCGACATTGACATTCCATTATGATTTTCATCTATGAGAGAGTTAGGACAGAAGAACACTAAAAGTGCTAATATTTGTGTACGGCGCTCACTTCAGTGCAAATATATTTTTTTTTTTAATCTCTTTAGTGCTATTTAAAAAAAAAGATTATTTGAGTGCCATGTCCGACGTGGCTTGCTGGAAATCACGCGTGCGCACACGTGACTTGCCGGAGATCCTAATTAGCACACGTGGATGCCACGTGGACATTTTAATATTAAAATAGTTAACTTATTATAGAAAAATTAAAATTAAACTAAAAAATAGCCCAAAATTATTTTTTAAAAAAAAAGTGGCAAACGTCGTCGCCGCCGCCCCAGCCCTCATGGGCGCGAGGGGGTCCAGGGGGTCGCCAGCATTGGGCAACCCCCGTCGCGGGCACACCGGAGTTGGGCGACCGCCGTCGCGGGCTCGCAGACCTACGAGAGTCGCGGGGTCGCTTGGATCTGGAGTCGCCTAGGTTACGAGGTTGCAGGTCGCGGGGTCACCGGGGTAGCCTGGGTTGCGGTGTCACCTTGGTCGTGGTGTCGTTGGGATCGCCTGGATCTGTAGTCGCCGGGTCGCGGTCGTTGGGTCGCCTGGGTGGTCTGGGTCGCCGGGTCGCGGTTGTGGGGTCGCCTTGGGTCGCCGGGTCGCGGTCGTGGGGTCGTCTGGATCTGGACGGTGATAGGCCGGAGGGAAAAGTGGAGGGTAGCGGCGGCAGCAAGCCCGACCGCGACCGGGGGGTTAAATTTTAGATCATCAGAGAAGATGAGGAACAAAAACAACAGAACCCCAAGAAGTAGCAGCAGATTCTCAAGCAACCGAAAGAATAAAACCGAGAAGGGGAGAGAGAGCGACGGCATGTGGTGAAACCGAGAAGGGGAGAGAGAAAATTGGAGTCGGGGCTTGAGGTTGCGGGTCCTCCCGGCCGTGTGGGATGGCGGTGAGGCGGAGCGAGCTGGTGGCTGCCAGCGGCGCGACTGGTGAGGGTTCAGCGGCCGACGGAGCTAACGAAGCGGCAGCGACGGTGGTGGTAGGTGGGCGGAGCGATGGCGACAGTGGTGGCAGGTGGGCGGCAGCAAGGCATCGCCCGTGGGGGGGAGGGTTGGGATATCACCGAAGGGGAAGGGGAAGGGGTCAGGGGACAGCTTCTTCTTTTTTTTTCTTTGTTTGAAGCTATTTTCTAGTTTAATTTTAATTTTTCTAAAAAATTAACTATTTTAATGTTAAAAATATCCACGTGGCTTGATTTTTTTAAAAAAAATTGACAAGTAATATTAAAAAATTAATAAAAAAAAATGACACGTGTATTGTTTGGCCCTAATTGGCACTTAACTAATCATTTTTTGTCGGAATTGGCTCTAAAGTGATTGTACAAATACTGGCACTTAAGTGAGCCGGCGAAAAATATTGGCACTTAAATGATCGCCGTATACAAATATTGGCACTTCTAGTGTTCTTCTGCCGGAGAGTTAGAAAGGAAGCAAAATGTTAAACGGATTTAATGAAGTTTCTAAGAACTGTCGTTATAACAAGTCGAAAGTACACCATCGTTGCTGGCTTTCATCACCATGAAGCCAACTCGTGTCTCTTTCGAAATTAAAGTGGTCATCTTTTAGCGTCCTTGTCGCTATGAAGTAATTTTAGGATAAATGGTTCTAGTCCCCTTCTCTTGTCAATCCAGAAAGCTGATTTTCCTCATATCTTCTCACCATGGCAAAAGAAACAAAAAAAAGTTGCAGCAGATGCAATCATGTGAAGAAACAACTCAAAACTCAAGTGGCTTTCCCTGCAAATAGTTTGTCCTTCCCAATTGTACCAGACATCATAACAAGAAATGGGCAGGGATGCCCGTGAACGCAAGCTCTTATGAGAAATTTACTAACAGGACACTATTGCTTTGAACTGGGTGGAGTTGTCATTTGACTTGATTTAACAGAAATGTGCTAGCAGAGTTTTGATTGAACAAGTGGCGCAAATGTACGGTCGACATTGGATGTAATATCACTAACCTTAAACAAAATCCTATGTCTTACTCTATTCCACTGCTGAGAGAAAGGACTGAATACCAAACACAATAAAAAGGACTCCGCCTGAGAGGGCTACCTGAAAAACGCGACAGTTCAAGCATGTCCCAAATTATTATCATGAGAAGGAAAATTCAACTCTGCCTTACACAAACAAGCAAGAGGCCGAAATTACCATTCTCTCAGAAATCTGAGACGCCAAGCTCTTCCCTCCCACAACAGCAGCAGTTGTGCACAATGCTTGTCCACTGTGAAAGGGACACATACCGGAAACATGCAGAAAGCACAGGTATATCAGTTTTCAACCTTAAGTTTTGCTCTTGCAAAATTGCAGAAAGAGGTCCTATGACACGAGACAGCAGATTCTTAGTTAAATGCCGTCATATGCCATACAAAATGTTAGACATTTTGATTTTTAGGTCTGCTCATATAGCCAGAAGGCACTGGTCAGAGTATGAGAATGATGATGCCTGCATGATGTTTTCTCCCGTACCAAAAACACCCACCTGACATGTTATTATGGGTCTCACAATTCAAATTTGTGCATGCATATTAAATAGCAGAAGCACAATGCCGCAAAACGTCTACAAAATCTTCACTGTGATTGAACGACTTAGTACAAATATATAGTCGTGAGAGCAAAGAGCACAGGCACTGTATTAACCCTGGTTCTACCTAAATTATCTGCTGTCCCTATGTCCAAACTACAGTAGGTGATGATCATATATCAGAGCATAGCAAATAGAAGCAGCTCAATAAGTTGCATCTATCTGAAACATGTAGAAACCACAAGGATCAAACCAACCCACTCCTCATTCACTGAGAATTCTTAGGTGCTAGCTGAGTGCCATGACTGTTCACCCAACCAATGACCAAGTGTTGCGTTCTATCAATTTTCTTGAAATCTAAGAAACCTCATAAAACTCAATACTTGGGGATTACTTTGAAGGACAGCCATGTGGTTAACCGGAATAACACATACCAATTGTCTCATCGTCTACAATAAGCCAACGTTTCAAGTAACACTCCAGCAATTTGTAAATAATGTCCTCACTGATTGACTAAAGGTCTATTTGGCAACGATTCTGATTCTTTGATTTTGTTCCTGGAACAAAAAAGGAACAGAAACATGTTTGGTAGCGTAAATGATTCTGATTCTGATTCTGTTCTCCGGAACAATTTTGAAGCAAAAAACAAGAATACAAAAAAGTTGATTCTAGGAAAAAAAAAACAGTTTTGAAAATCACAAAAAAGAACAAAGTCTCGGTTCTTTTACAAAGATTAAGTCCACGTAGGCTTCCACGTGAACTTTTGAACTAAAAAAAAATTAAAATTAGATTTGAAAATTTACTAACTAATTTTTTTAAACACATTTTTAAATTTAAATATAAACTTTAAAATTTAACAAAGAAAGGTCAAAAAAATTTAAAAAAAGGAAAATTATATAAAAAAAAATAGAATGGGAGAAAATTAAAAAAATTATTTTTTAAGTTAAAAACATTTAAAAAAATGAAAGATTTTGAAAAAGAAATTCTCGCCACTTGGTTGTTCCCAAGAATAGAAATTTTATGCAGTTACAAAACGCGTTTCTCTTTGGGAACAGAAATTTTGTGTAGTTACTAAATGTATTCTGATTATCTAAAAATCATGAAACAGAATCAGAAAATATGATTCTAATCAGAATCACTTTTTTGGATCACAATTGTTGCCAAATAGACCCTAAGTGACTATTTATGGCCAAAAATAAGTTCATAACTCCAAATACATTCATTAAGAACAACTTATTCTTGGATTAAAAGAATGATAATCTCAAGTGATTAGTGCAACCTTTTCTACCCAAGTTTTTCAATGTTTGAAGAAAAAGGGCGTTAATACGCATTGATGAACCAAATAACAAGCTAAGTTATAGTTATGAAAGTGTCAAGACTCAAGACAAAAGCACAAAGCCCCATATGCGCTCAAAGCTACAAATAGTAGTCCAATATGAAGAGAATCATATGAACGTCTGCAAAAAGAAGATGCGGCGCTTGACTTACACAATTCCGCCAAGAACGACACCAAATGGATTCTCGTCTGCAGCCAGACCAATTGTAGCCAGCTGAAAATGAAATTGCACTCAGCGCAAATGAACACAAGAAAAGAGTTCAGAGAATAAAATTGTAACAGGAAGTTGAATTTCCTTGGACTGTCTACCTGGCTCTTGTCACCCCATTCACCGAAAAATGTGATCGAAAATGCCTGCAGAATGGAACAATGTGAATAATATGCAACCTTCATTTTGTTTTCAGACAAAAAATTTCATATAGATATCAAACCTTCAACAAGATGGGTGAGAAGAACTGCGAGAGAAATGGCCGCGTCTCTTTTTTAACATCATCAGCAACCTGGAAGGTTCACTAAAGGTGTTAAGCGTAAAGCATTGTAATTTGTCTCAAATATTCTGACTTACAATTTCTCAACCAACCACATCATAAGCAAGTCATTTTGTCATGTTTTATTCATCAGAAGTGTACCTTGCTATTCTGTTTGGCTGGTCCAGGGCCAGCCTTCGTCCAGTCAGCATCCTGATGACAAGGCAAACATACAGTCACAACTGAGTGGGATTTCTGCATGAAGTAATACAGACAAGAGACACGAAGGAAGACCCACCAATTTTGCTTCAACTTCAGCTAGTTCTTCAGATTCCCTGTAAGGGTACCAGATGAGTTCAACATGAGTTAAACCTTTTTGTCTAGAGGAAGAAGAAAAAGGTTAAGTCTGGGGGAGAAGCAGAACTTGATAATCTTACCCTCCCTCATGAAATCCATCCCACAAAGACCATATGCCAAACCCAAAGAATAACAATGTTGTTATATGGTGAGTCCATTTACGGGAAATCTGCACAAAGAATCCATAACATCACAATATATTCGATGAACCCAAAAATGACATTCAAATTAAAAAAAAAAAATCTGAAAATAAAGATCCTATAGTATATATGGACCAAAAAAGAGAAACGAATCAGTATCACAGATTCAGATCGTGTAGCTGAAATCAGTATGGTGGTGTTGTACTAGAACTGACTGATGCTGATATGGTGAAAATGTCAATCCATGTTCATCTGTCTATAGTGAACTTGTTAGATGATCCAAGTGAGTACAAGTTCAAGTGAGTTTTCTATTGACTTTCTCTTGAAATAAAATGAATCGGCCCATCTCTACAGGCATAATGCATCAATGCAATCAGGAGACATGCAGAAAGGAAATGATGGTAATAGCTAGGTCAGCTTATCATGCACTAATATTATTTCTCTAGAGGCTTTGAAGCAAATTGCATATAAAAGAATCAAGTTCAGCTCATTTCCATTTTCCACTGAAACCCTTTGCCTGTCGAGAAAGTCTTTCAATCTCACTGTCCAGACTGATTCCAAAACCGCATTTGAATAGGCTCTATACGTATGATATCAACCAGGAAAAAGGTAAAACTTGGTCATGATAATAACAAGAAGATGTGCATGCAGTAGTTTCGGGAGGTAGGCCTGTTTGTGGCAGCTTATTACTTCCACTTGTGACTTTCCCACCATAATTTTGAAGAAGGAAAAGGTTATCACGAGTTTTGAAAAATTATGAAAGATTTTACATGTCAATCATTGTTCTTCGAAAGGTTTGAGATGTTTTACATTAACAAAAGTCAAATTATGAAAGTTCCAAGATGATGAAATTCCCATCAATTAGATAAAAAGCTGCAGAAAGACCAAGCATATGTTCATTCTAGAATTATACTAAAAGCATCTGCTTCAGGCCATCACTTCCCTCAAAAGAACATCAAAGGGACATCCAATATCAAAGGAAAAACAAACTTTGCCCTCATTATGAATATTGACATTCACTAAGTAGAAAGAGAAGAAAGAAATACGGCAGGAATCATAAAGGAAACAACTAACCAGATTAGGAGCAGCCCAACCAACAAAAGCAGAAAAAATAGTCATCACCTGGATAAAAGATGCAGAAACAAAAGGTCTTAGTCTGCGAAAGATGAAGTGTCTGGAACACTTCATGCTAAGGGACTACAAATTTGAAAGTTGTAGAGGTGCACTTACCACCAAAGCTGCCAAGCAACCTGACAAGACAAGTCTTCTTGGGTGACGCATAGCCAGAATCTGAAAACATGAATCGTGAAAATGAACATGGAAAGAAGCTATTGCAGAGGAAGGAAGAGTTTGATGTAATGCATGTCACAATGGAAGCGCTAACAAGAGGAACAAAACTACTATGGAAGCAGTTGCAAGATAGGATGTGAATATAGGGAATCTTGTATTATCGTTCATCCCCGCTTCCTGGCCAGTAACACACTGATTTTTGGCAAAGTGATAGGGAAGGCTACTAAAACACTTGTAACTGATGCTGGATAGGGTCATAGACTCATAATATTATCTTGCTTATACCAAAAAGGAAAAGAGCTGATATCATGCTATTAGCCTATAAGCAGATGTTACTAGAGCCGTTCTTTACACCAAACAGACCAAAAAAAAAAACTCGGGAAAAACAAAATGTCCTTGGATAAATCGTAGACGGTTTTACCATGACTCACTCGAGAAAAAGATTGATGGTTTGCACCATGGTCCAATTTTTGATAGGTTGTCTTGTCAATGACATATTTCTGGCGACAAATGACAGAAATAAACTCCAGTATCCTAGAGATGAAGCATTTTCAGCTCATGAAGTAAGTTGCTGCCAGAGAAGCAACATTGTCACTGACCGACCAATTTTTTTACCACTCAGGAATTGCGTTCTCCGCGATCTAATAAATGATTTGTAGTTGTAACAGAACAGGATAACTGATATTCCCTCAAGCACAGAAAAATGGAAGAACTAGGCCGTTAATAACAAAAGTTAGTCAACTTCCAATCCCCCAAAGTCAACTCCATGAACCTAATGGACTATTTCAGATAGTATCCAGAGATCAATCACGCTTTTCCAACATCAAATGGTTTCCAAGTTTGAATTCTTATACACGGTACTTGGTTGGCTAGACCAGCCGACGGTAGAGTGACGAATTCTACAAACTCTCAACCACCCATGAATTTGCAAAACCCATTCAATGAAGTAATGCAAGCAAAAACCTGAACCCAGTAAATAGCAACATGTCAAGCCTCCTCTATCTACAGTCGACCAAAGAAAAAATAAGTGGAAAGGTCCCTTCCAGTGTAAACGGCAAGGCACGGGAATTAAGAAGAAACAGTACTTAGATCGATGTTTGGAACATGAAAGCAATATAGAAGCATCAGATTCAATGAATTCACTTCTCGTGTGGGCCCATGGAAACCCGCACAGCACAACTTAGAATTCGATAGCTGTTGCCACGAAAAAGGAACTCCATTCTAAAAGAGAGCAAGTGCCGTATTGGAAATACTTTTATCCAATAATAAGGAGCACCAAAAATACTCTCTAAAGCACTTGCCATGTTCACCTCAAGCGAACAAGAAAGAGAAGAAGAAAATCCCATAAATCAAGAGGGAGGGGGAAGCAACATGCGGGGATCGAAGCCAGTCAAACTCACCGCAGCAGCGAAGAACGTCTTGTCTCCGATTTCGGAAAGCACGGTCATGGCGAGCGATTTGGAGAAACCCTGGCACAAAACCCAGAAATTTCATTCCCCACCCATCACGGATCAATGCGGCGCAACGAAAGCGAGCTCAGAAATCAAACGAGAAAGATCCTGTTACCTGCAAGACGGAGCTCATTTCGGCTTCAGCTAACGAACGGAGAGGTGCGCGAGAAGGAAGCTCCGAGTAATCCTCTAGATACTTCCCTCTCCCTCCCTCCCGAATGAGATTGATTTGTGGGGGGGGGGGGGGGGGGCGACCCGGCAAGCAGAGGAGAGAGTGCAGAGGAGCGAGCAGCGCGGCGTGTGTATGCCGTTGGCGTCGTTTATTTGAAGACTCGGTTGCCCTGTTCTGAGGAAAGAGTCGACTCTTGGCGCGTCGTTTTTTTTTTTTTGGCCTTTTCAACGTCAAATCGTGGCCGTCCGTGATTAAACGGACGGCCACGATTGACCTGGCACACCTTGACAGGCGATCCGGACGCACTGTTGGCGGAATAAATAAAGTGAAAAAGGTCAGAGAGAAGGAGAGGGAGAGAGAGGGGAAAAAAAAAAGTCTTCTTTCTGCGTGACCTTTATGCTGATGCCAATTTCAGGCTTACGCTTACCCCTTTCAGCAGCGGAGATCGAAAGTGTTTTTTTAACTTTTTCCTTTTTTTTTTTTATTTCTCTCTTGTCTCTTTTCGTGAGAATTAAGGGCCTTTCCCATCAATCTTCATGCCTTTCGACCTAAAAAAAAAAAAATTTCTTCATGTCCGATCATCGTATCGTGTCCGGTCCCGTATATGCCACCTCTGTGTCGATAGCATATTGCTTCTATATTTAATAAACGAGTCTTAGAGGAGTTTAAATTGATCAATGTAACATGGGTCCATAAATTATTTAGATCCAATCCAACCCTATTACTTTCTTTCGCTCGCTCTGTGCTCTCACACCAATTTGAGTATGAGTTTTTCTAAACTTGATAAAATATGAAAGTGTTTTAGCAAATATAGATCGGGTCTAGTATGTGTTAGGTCGAATATGAGTCATTAGATGTGTATTGCATAAAAATTAATCGATGCAGATTATAAATGGGTCGATTTGGATCGGACAATTTTCGACCCACAACAAACCTAACCCCACCCACCACTTCTGTCCAATATATTGATCAACCAATCTTCTTTTGAATGCGAGAGCTCGATTTGGAATGATAGAAAGCAAACTGATAAAGTGAATATATCATTACTCTAAGGAGATAAAGGAGCGATGTGCGACTTTTGTGGGGGAGAAAAACGATAGAAGACGTCCACTTGAATGCCATAATTTTTTTCTCTCATTTAAATACCACATCGAAATACAAAATCGCTTATTTGAGTATCATTTTCGGCAATCAACCCTACGTCGATCTTTTTCTACTTAATTTGCATCTGACTTTGAATTTTTTAAAAATAAAAAATTACCAATGTTTATCATTATTTCATTATTATTTTAATTTTTTTTATTTTTATTTTTATTTTTATTTTTCCCTTTTATTCTTTCTTTCTTTTCAGTTCAGGCGAGGGCCGCCGGCCGTCGCGACCTTGTCTGCCTCTGGCAAAGGCCTTTGCGACCCGCCGACCTCTGGTGAATGACAAGGCAACCTCACCCAAATTTGGTAAGCATCGTTCCTGGCAAGGCCGTGACGGCCTCGCCTAGGGCCTCGCTGCCTCGCCGGCCTTACCTAGGGCCTCGCGACCCCTCGGGCCAAAGGTGAGGCGGCACTCACCCAGACCTTTGTAGTCGGCTAAGGTCACCTTCGCCAGCCTAAACTAAAAGGAGGAGAAAAAAAATTCAAAAAAAAAAACAAAAGGAATTATAAAAAAAAAAAAAATTATTCACGTTAGCACCGATGATGCTACATCGTATTTCTAGTAAGGTAAATCGCAGATGACACTTAAAGTGACTTATTTTTCAAATTTATGATACTTAAACGAACAAAAGAAAAAATTTGACACTCAAGTGAGCAGTTACAAAAGTTACGAGAATCCCGTTTTTTTGTCCAGCTTTTGTGAATTGGGAGCATGGTTGTTCTAGCACGATGCAACCACGGAAGTTCATTGCTGGGGGGCCAACTTGAACTCCCAAGGGCCGCTCGCTCTGATCAAAATAGGAATTTTCCTGACATCTTTTATGTTGCAGTCCCACGGTATAAGACGAAATATTTCGCCTTTCGTCGGTACGACGAACATAAACATGTCCGTCTTGGCGCTTCTTGAGAAGTTTCGTGACGGTGGTCTGCTCATCCCGCAGCTCAGCCGTTTTCGATTTCCGAAATTATCCACATTAACCAATTCTCTAGAGGTTAAAGGTAGGAAACTTCCTTTATTTTGGCATGCAGACCCAGCGAAGCGAGATTCAAAAAGGCCCTGTTCGAAAAGGCCCAACGAAGCTGTTGTTAATGCCTCATATCGATCATGAATGGATCATGTATGCGCTTTATATTGATGCGGTCTCATTCACCTAGCAGTTTAAGCTTTTGGGTTGGACTTTCTAACATGATATCAAAGCGATATCTCTCTACATTCATTCCTTTCTATCTCTCTCTCCAATCATTCCATTAATCTAATATGGCATCTCTCTCTCCAAACATTTCATTGTTTACTTCTCTTGCTTTCGACACGAGGATAGAATTTGATAACGCAATACGCATCATCAGCTAGCCCGACCCTGCCAATCATCTGATGAGGGAGGATTGTAAATTTGATGGACAGTGACATCACGGCAGTGCTCGCGTAGACTTTCATAAAAAAGACTGGTGATTAAAATTTCGGCGAAACAAGACAGCGATTTGCGGTGACGCGACTATTAACAAGTGTGCGATATTCTATCGTATGAGACTTTTGTATTCTCTTTCATTCCTTCTCCATCGACTTCTTGTCCAATAAGCGGGAAACGTGCAATTGTACATTCTTTGTTTTTTTTTTTTTTTTTTTTTTGGGGTGGGGGGGGGGGGGGGGGGGTGGTTGGCTGAGAATAAGTCAAAACATGTTGCAATATTCCGGAAGGGCCACCAAGGACAAAAGGGGGAAGAGTCATAAAATTCGAAAGCAAGAGGACGGAAAATTTCAAATGACAACTTTTTATGGTGTTAGGTTGCACAAGCGCAAGCATCTCAAGAGCACAATGTGATTCCATATTTTTCTATTTGGCCCAGGAATCTTACTCCCTACTTACTTAATTTCAATTTGCTAGAACATACCTTCCCATTCGAACAAAAAAAAAATAATAGTAAAGAATATTACAATGAGGAATTGGTAACCACAATAAAACGTTAAAGCAAAGAAGAGAAGACTGTACTTTTAAATCTAGACAGTAAAATTGTTAAAAAGAAAAGAAGATGATTCCCACAGGAAAAGAGAAAAAAAAAATTCAATAAAGAAAAATGACGAAAATGCCCTTCGATCAGGCCCTTCTTTGAAACCCAAAAAAAAAAAACACTTTAAGCCTTTATTTGACAGGGAGATTCTCAAATTGTGGAGGCTTGGTTCTAACTGCGTTAAAGAAAATTTTCAAAATTTTTATTTGATCTTCTGAATGAATTCTTCTTTGTTCGGTTCCTAGAAATGAAAATAAAGAAAGTTTTTTTTTTTCCTCTGTTGATAATGAATTTCTATCAAATGTATCTATATGTTCTTCCAATTTTTCTTGATCAGCAGTAAAAAGTATACCATGAATCTTATTTATCCAACCTGTCTTGATGTAATTTTTTAACCCGCTATGCTGATTTTACATATCGATTTAGGATTTTTGGTCCGTCAGTGCATAAATATTCAACTTGCCTAAAAAGTGCAGAGGAACCCCTGCCTATGTATAGACAGAAATCTTTTTTTTTTTTTGTCTCTCTTCTAATGAGATGTCCTCATCCCCCTGTAAAATTGATCAATTTGGACCGTCAAAAACCTAGACTGAAGTTTCAAAACCCCCAACAAACAAAGCACTTGCAATGATTTTCAGTCTGCCTGCCGTAACCTTTGCCGCACTTGTAATTGGCGAATGAACGTCTAGCTTCTTAGCAGAAGGACACGTACACGAACTGCTAAAGTGGAAATGGGTTGCGGATGTGTAACGCACGGTTCAAAATGAGCATTTGCATCATCCGCTAGAGGGTGCAGAGACATGATGTCGGCTTCTCTGTCGAAGGTTGGCTTGTCTTGTCATAACACTCGATCTTTTGGTCATCTCATATAAAGAATTGCTGCAACACTTCTTTTGTGATCCCTCGTGGCGTGTTCGCAGGACGCTACTTCCTACGAGAAACGGAAGCAGGGGAGGGACCCGTCTCGGCGGGCCAAATGGTGGTACTCCACGTTCCACACAGTCACGACCATGATCGGCTCTGGCGTCCTCAGTTTGCCTTATGCCATGGCCTATTTAGGATGGTAATAATCCTTAGGACTAATCACAGAAATTTCCAGTATTTAAAGTGAAAGTTCCGTAAATTTACAATTGATCCACCTAAAAAATCCAAAATTTTGGTACGTTGTCCAGGAGTCCGAGAATAATGGTGCTGGTCCTATCCTGGTGCATGACCCTGAACACAATGTGGCAGATGGTGCGGCTCCATGAGTGCCTCCCTGGATCCCGGTTCGACCGCTACATCGACCTTGGCCAGCGTGCCTCTTGTGACAACCCAATTTCAGTAACCCCTGAGTGGTAGAGGAAAGCCGAAATGGATTGGAAAGCTAAGTCATGAGGAAGAATTCATACCGTTGACATAAGTTCAAGGAGCTAAATTAAGACTCTAATCAATTTTGTGGGACACAAGAGGATTGATTTAGAGTTTATTAACAATATGTGGACGGGTGGCTAAATTTCGCATTCAAGAGGATTAAGAGATGGTAAAAAGGTCATCACAATCTTGGATTATATGTGATTAGTCACCAGAACTTAGTTGGACTTCAATATGAGGTGAAATTGCATAAAAACGTCCCACGACCTGAGAGCCCCGCATTCTCGGTTTTCAGCGCGCACCGAAAATAAAACGGCTCGTTTGAGCTCGTCCGAATGCCGAATTGAGCTTCGTTTTTTTTTTTTTACGTGACCGTAAGATCATGAAGAATCTGAATATGAGGTTTGATTGTCAATAAAATGGATGAAAATTTGTCAGGTTTGAAGGGAACGAATCTGAACGTGATTGTGTATGAGATTCAAAGGACAGCTCGTCGTTGCCTGCAAGCCAAGTGTCGCTCCTCTCCCTCTCCTCTTGCCAAATGGCAATCCAATCATTGCATGTTCCACAAGTGTCGCTAGCCTCTACCCAAGTGGCGTTCTTTGGTAGCCAAGCGGCGTGGACATAGAGGCTAGGACATATTCTTGAGAAAACTAGAAATCTGGTTTTTTTTTTCTGATTGGTGTACTTGGGGAGCAAGTTACCACCTATTGGCCGCAAGTCACATCCGCTCTCTTACCCCAGCTCTATATAAGGACGTACATGAGACTGAAGAGAGGCTTTTCGCTCTTCTCACCTTCGCCATTTTACCTTTTCCTTCAGTGTACAACAACTTGACGTAAGGACCAGCAGCCCGAAGTGCAGATTGCCGGCGAATCAGCGGCTGATCGGGAGGAAGACTGAGCTCGAGTGGCTGTCCTTTATCCCTACATGCCTGCAAAGTCAATTAAGGCAAGAATTTCCCCTGATCGTCTCGTGTAATGTTAGTATTCCTAAATTAAAAGAGTTGGATTAGGGTTTAGACCCATTGTAGCACAAGCCGAAGGAATATGTGAATGAAATCTGAGTACAGTGAAGCTGTTAAATAGATTGATACTCGAAAACGCATGTGATAGGCTTGTAGAAGAAAGACGAACAAGAATGGGGTAAAGTGAAGGAAACCTGTTAGGTAAGCTATAGACGAAAAGGGCTGAGAGGTTGTCGCGACCTAAAAAAAATAGGTTAATGGATTATTAGGTCAATTAATTAACTAACCTAATACGGGCTCTCCCAAGCCCTATTAATTCGCAACTTAAGTTAATTAGAAAGATTTAAAATTTGGAGTCGCCATTAATCATTTTTTGGTAGGTTGATTAGAAACCTAAGTAAAACAGCGGGAAAACCATTTTACTTCTACGAACCAGAGATTATGGATTCGGAGACTCGATTACACTAGTTAATTAAAACTAATGTCCTTTCGGTACCTTAATTACATGTGAGATGTCTTAAATTGACAACTCAGATTGAATCAATTTGAAGCTCAGAAAATGTATATTTTTTTTTTATTTTCGCCTTTTATATGCAATGCATGAATGATATAAATGCGGAATCATGTTTTCCTATATGCAAAATTTAACTAATTAATTAAGGCATGCGGAATGACGTGACATAGAAATGCGATAATGCAAATGCAAAAATGATTCTCGAAAAAATGATAATGCATGGGTATATGCAATTTCGAAAATATGATGAATGACATGGCAATGGATGCATGACATGGCAAGATGACGTGGCATAATGACATGCAAAAATGACGTGGAAAAATGACGTAATGACGTGGTAAATGTGCATGACATGGAAATGACGTGGCAAATATGCATGACATAGAAAACATGATAATGCTAGTTAACTTATATGATATGTAATGCGAATGACATTTTTTTTGTATTTTGTGTTTATTTTTGGCGGTGCATGAAATGTGATTTAAAGATATGCCAGGGGATTTCGAAAATATGGAATATATGAGGTGATATTCGAAAATATGAGATAAAATAAAGATATGCATGATGTTAGGGATATGCTATCCTAAATTACATGAAATATGCAAGATATGCATTGGATGTGATTTTTGCCTTTTTCCTTTTGAAAATTTCGGCCATCATGAATAACTTGAAGGTTTTGTTATCTTGATTTGCAAGTTTAGGGTTTAATGAGGAAACCTTATCTTCCTAAAAATTCAATTAGACTTTCTGAGAAACCATATCTTACTAAAATTTTCAGGAATTTTCAAAATATGACAAATCACATCAAGATAACAATCCATCAACACAAATAAGGAAACACAATTGAGACCACATCTTTTCGAAAAAATTGAGTATCCAGATTCTTAGAATTTTAGCTTTCCGAAAATAGCGAATCAGACCTAAGTGGCGATAGGTCAGTTTGGCTAAATCCAAAATTTCTTGACAAAAATTAGGTTTTTAAGTTTAGATCAAAAAAGTCATTCTTGGATTTCCAGAAAAAGGGTTTGCATTTTTACTTAATATCGGCATCAAAACATGCTAAAATAACTTTACTTCGAATAAAAATCAGCATGCCAATTATGCGAAAATAGCGAGCAAAACAGCAACCAATCTTCACGAACATACTCGAATTAATCCTCAAAGTGTTGATACGTTACCTTAATCCACAAAGGCGAAAACCGGGGCTGGCAGCGGATGAAATTGCCGAATTGATTAAATAACCTTGAATCAAAGATGCACTTCCCTAATTTGAACAGAAATTGAATGGCTCGAAATTTGCTTATGGGTCAGCATGGCTCGACACCAAAATCGACGGTCGCAATGAGAGCTCATTAACGAATAATCCTAGATTGACAAGATTTCTTTCCAATTTGAACCTGCACTCAATCTTGCCGATCAAGGTTCGAAAATTGCCTGGGGATCGCGCCAATGGTGTTCTGGAGCTCACGGACAAACGTCTCGGCTCGCGTGGGGAAGTGCTCGAATGAGAGACCGGTAGCAAAGCGATCCCACGAAAACCTTTGACCATGTAATCCACTAATGGGGACGACTAAGAACCTGTAGAAATCAATTAGAGTTGCTAGATGACAATGAACGCAAGAAAATTCTCTCCATTTGCAAGGACTGCACGTGTTCTTTTTTATGGCTCCCTGGAGAATTCTCCTTGTGTCCAAGTTACTTTTGCATTGCCGAAACAACTCGCTATCGGAAGCTTGTCGTGCAATGTCCGAATAACATGCAAAATAAAGAACTCCGAACAACAAACCGTAGTCAAGGTCACAAATCAGGGAGCCGACAGCTTCGTCTGGTCGCGTGATGGAATCACTGATACCACTCGGCTTGACAACAACTGATGAAATCTGCAAAAAAAAAATCAAGAAACTCCAAGTCTTGGATGAGCGTGACCGAATTTGGACTTCTACCTTTTTGCAAATAAAAGCGAATACGTGTTCTTCATCCAATGAACAGAATTTTCTTTGACCAATATTCTCCGGTGTGAATGCTCTGGCGTGTGTTTGCATTTGATGGAAGACTCCTCTTCCTTTCTCACTTGTTCCCTTTTCTCTCTATTGCTCCATCGTTTTTTTCTTGAGCAGAATCTTGCCGACCCTCAAACGTCTCTCTTTTTCTCTCACTGTTTTTTTGTCCTCCCTGGCCGTGTGAATAATGAAGTGTTCTCCTCTCTCTGGCCGTGTATTGCAATTGTTGGCCTCTTAAATCTGCCGTGTTTTTCAATGAGTCGGCCCCCTCCTAACCCTAGGCTAATGTGAGATATATATAGACTAAGAAAAGCCTTGAACCGCAGGGTTTATTTTTTACCATCGGATTCAAGAAATAATGGTCGTTGGATTGAAGTTTCTATCCTTGATGGACTTGGACATTAAAATTTTGGCCACAATGGATGGGTCTAGGGCTTGGCTGAAATTCTCTTACTTATGGGCTTATTTGCGCGAATTTAGGGCCTAATCGGGCTTTAATTAATTAAATGGATAATTAATTAAAAACTTTGCTTTTAAATAACTAAAATGGATTGAAATGAATTTAAATTGAGCCCATCCATGTAAATTTCGGCCATCCCTCTGATAATCGAAAATTCCAAATTGATCTTGGTCCCATCACCTGTTAAATTAAGCTCGCTCAATTCGCCTTCGCCCGAATGTCAATGCATGACAGAAAAATAAATAAATATGCAATGCATAAAAATTTATTTTTTTTGCGAGAATTATGGTTAACCCTTATTTTATGTTTAAATGAATGAATTTCTAAAAAATTCAAAATTTAGGTGTCAACAGAGGTTGGAGTATTTCAAAGTAAATAAATCTGGTGAGTAAGGAAGAAACTGGAATGCCATAGGTTCGGGTGAGAGTATGAGATAATGGTGGACTAGATGGAAGTTAGGGCCTTGTAATGACTAGTAACCTTGGTTTAAAGTAACGATCATAGAATAAGAAGGAAGAGGCCTCATTGGAGGTGTGATTTGTAGCAAAATGGAATCCTTGAGACTTGAGAAAGGGAAGAATGTTCTGTTTATATCTGTTCGGTGGCCTTAGTGAATTCAATAAGCATAATTCTGAATAATTGATGAGCAATATGATTTTAACTAGTAAAATGTACACAAGTTTAGGAGTTTATTACAATTGAACTCTGCCTGTGATGCATATGAAGACCATCTTGATGAATTATCATGGGCAGTGAATTCAAGGGTAGTAATGGCAACCGAAAGAAGGGCTGGATTATAGTATACTTGACGTAGTGGAACGAAGGACATATATAAACAAAATGTTGTGCCTATTTCACGATCTGTATTCCACGATTGCAGGATACTTGATGTGTTGTTTGTGTTGAGTGACATCGAGTGCAAGATAATGTCGCGGTGAACCATCCTTAATTAAATATTGCATAGCGTCGCAAATGGAATCATTCACGTGATGGATGTGCATCGTGAGGCACTCATGATTGAGTGCGAGAAAATGCTATACGGATATCCGGGGGAGCCTCGGAGGAGAGGGTAGCATGTGAATGGAGCCTCGGAGTAGAGGATGAAAATTGGAGTGTCGCAAATGAAAGATCAACCGCGAGTTGATGGAGATTTGTGCATTTGTGGATGACATTTCAAGCATATATTGTTGGCATATAAATCATACATGTGCACTTGCGTGTGGATTCTTGCATAAGATAAATTGTTATGTGAATCAATTTATAATGTCCGATCACATGTTATGTTTCGAATATGTGTTAATTTAATTAGAATTGCCATTCAGCCTTGTCCATGTTATTATTTTAGTTCAATGAATGTAGTAATGTGGATATAGGTTAGGAACGATTCGATTGGGCATTTTTCTTGCTAGCCTCGTGCTAACGCACGTTTTGGGATTTTTTTTTTTTTCAGATATGGCATTTTGGGTCGGTATCGGAGTAAGAAGAAAGGAGGTTCGAGTTCGTTACACCTCCAGGTAGGATGCGGCATGGTCACCGGTAGCATGTGCCTCAAGAAGTTCATGGAGATGAACTGCACGGACTGCCCAAGGATCAGACAATCCTACTGGATCTGCATCTTGGGTCGGTCCACTTCTTCCTCTCTCAGCTCCTAAACATTAGTTCCGTCGCCGGTGTTTCATTGGCCGCGGCTATCATGTCTCTCAGGCACAAGCTCTTCTGTCCGTCTACAGGTCAGCTCGAATTCAAAATCACCATATGAGTGTCAGGAGTGTTGCATCCAAATTGGTATCTGATGTCACTGTAAGACATTGAAATTGCGTTGAGTACATCGTAGGATGTTTTAATACTTGGTCGTGTACTTTACTAATTAAGAGCTAAAATTCCATCACTTAGAATGACAAATTCGTTGCAATTTCACCATGAAAAAAGGCACGATTATGGAATTTACCGACCGTTTTACTTAAGGAGAGACCGCTCCTGCAGTGACTCTACCATCGCGTGGGCAGGGAGCCTAGCGCACGGTCGAGTCCCCAACGTGAGCTACGCCTACAAGAGCGCCAACTCACCGGACTACATGTTCTGAGTGTTCAACGTGCTCGGCCAGATCTCTTCGGACTTCACCGGGCACACGGTGGTCATGGAGATTCAGGCCACTATCCCCGTAGACTCCCGAGGCGCCATCCAAAGTGCCAATGTGGACATGCGTGGTTGGGGCCTACCTCGTCAACGCCATTTGCTACTACCCAGTGGCTCTCATAGGCTACTGGGCTTTCGGGCAAGATGTCGTCGACAATGTACTCATCGCACTCGAGGGACCCTCGTGGCTCATTGCGTCGGCCAACTTGATGGTGGTCGTCCATGTCAGTGGTGGTTTTTTTTTTTTTTTTGGTCAGAAATGAAACACATTTATTTATCAACAGGAATTCGTGGAAGACAAGCCCAAAACAGGAGCATCAAAACAGAGAAGCTCCGAAAAAGTTCGGAGGGGCTTTGACAACCAAAAACTAGGAAGAAAATCCAAACGAAGGGCTTTAGCAACCCAATCAACAACTTGGTTTGCCATTCTACCACAGTGGGCCACGAATAGATTTTTAAAGTGACGCATATGGGCTCGGGCCTCCACAATCAGGGTTTCAATCTCCCAAGGGATTATATCTCTTTCAAGAAGTGTGTCAACGGCCACTTTGTTGTCAGACTCCAAGTACTACTCATAGTTAGTGGTGGTTATCAGGTATGACTTCGACCTCGCTTTGCTCATCAACTACTTCTGAGCGTGGATTTGGAGTTAGAAAACTCATCACTTGTTTCCTAACGGGCCATGAAGAAGGTCCTTGGGCCCTTCGTGACATTATAGATGACTGTAAGCTGTTAATGGACCAGACAAGAGTAGTGAAGATTGCCTACTTCCCCAGAGAAGCTAATCAAGCGGCAGATCAGGTTGCTAAGGCCACGCCTGAAGACCCTTCCCCTGAATTGGCAACTTTCACCCCCCCAAGCCTTTACGGGAGATTTTGTGTTCGGAAACTCATATGAATTGCACTATTAGCACTCGTTTATGAATGAATGAAAGAAAATTTTTGACCAAAAAAAAAAAAATCACAGGCAACGATAGGATGGAGAGCCTCGCTATGCTCATAGAGTCTGATACAGAGAATTTGATTGCAGCATCAGCAATTTATCTCGACCCTCCGTTCCGGTGGTGGAACCGAGGCAATCTACACGAGATCTCCCGTTGGAGAAGGGCTTTCTTGTGGAGACTGGAGAGGTGTAATTAAACGAGTGCTTTTTGAGAACACGGGCACAAATTATTCCCTAATGGCTTCATGGCTCCCCCCACCCCCCACAAAATTCATCTTTGCTTGCATCCAACTCAAAAATCATGAAGCCCGTGATCGTTCTGTTCTGCTTTCCTGAAATGGGTCCATCGCCGGTCAAGAAACGAGTGGAGAAAAGAAAATGTAACCCAAGCCAAGGGCCGAGGCATCATAGTACACCTACCCCCTACCCCACCCTCTTTACGAAATTTCATTTCCTCAAAACTTAAATCAAATCAAAACCCTCGCTCACTCTCTTTTCACTCTTCTCTTTCTTCCACTTGCTCTTTCTTTATCCAACTCGGTCACAGAGACAGAAAGAAATCAAGGAGAGAGTGAGAGAAGAGAGAGGTCTCGTCTCTTTCAACTTCCTCGAGATCAGACGATGCCATCAAAGACTCTCTCTTCTTCTTCTTCTTCTTTTTCTTTTTTTGCCCCTTCTTTCTTGGCTTGGAGCTGGCGATGCCCACAAAGACAAAAACAGGTGAGCGAGTCAAAAGAGGAGAGATTTATCCAAAGGACATGCAAAGCCCGCTCTCTCAGAATCTAATTTCTAACACCTTCACTCTCACTCTCTCTTTGAAGTCCCCCATCCTTCTCCATTGAAAGCTTCTCTCTCTCTCTCTCTCTCTCTCTCTCTCTCTCTCTCTCTCTCTCTCTCTCCCCAACATTTTCAATTTCTTTAGCTCCCGTCAAGAATGGCGTGATTTACATCAATAATCGCCCCCATCCCCATGCCCTCCCCAGCCCCATATTTATAATCCCATAGAGCTCCATCATCTTCTCTCTCCATCTCAAAAATGGCGATACCCACTTCTCTCTCTTGCCTTCTCTTCACTCTCCTCTCCTTCTCTCCTGCATTGGCGAACTCTCGCACCTTCTCCACCCCCTCCACCACCACCACCGCCGCCGTCCTTGACGTCAGTGCTTCTGTCCTTAAATCCCTCAACGTCCTCTCCCTCGACCAACGGCAAGAAGCTGAGCCCTCGTCCTCTTCTTCCTTGACGCTCCAGCTGCATTCGCGGGCCTCGCTTCAAAAACCTTCGCAGAGGGACTACAGATCCTTGACATTGGCCCGGCTGGAGCGCGACTCCGCCCGAGTCAAGTCCCTCGCGGCTCGCTTAGATCTGGCCATCAATGGCATTGCCAAATCAGATCTGAAGCCCCTCGACGCGAGCACGGAGCGAGAAATCGGAGCCCAAGGTTTCGAGAGTCCGGTGGTGTCCGGAACGAGCCAAGGGAGCGGCGAGTACTTCTCGCGGCTCGGCGTCGGCGACCCACCTAGCCAGGTCTACATGGTCATCGACACCGGGAGCGATGTCAACTGGGTGCAGTGCGCCCCCTGCGCCGACTGCTACCAGCAAGCCGACCCCATCTTCGAGCCGGCTTCCTCGGCTTCCTTCTCCCCTCTCCCCTGCGACGCCCGACAATGCAGGTAGGACCGTTGACTGTTGCCACGTCATTGTATTCTTGTCGAATGAAATTGATCGTGCAGATATTACTTTATCGTTTCATTCGTACCGTGTTGCGCTCGCAGATCGCTCGACATCTCCGAATGCCGCAACGGAAGCTGCCTTTACGAGGTCTCCTACGGCGACGGCTCCTACACCGTCGGCGACTTCGTGACGGAGACCATCACCCTCGGCTCCGCTCGGCTCAGCGACGTGGCCATCGGCTGCGGCCACAACAACGAGGGATTGTTCGTCGGCGCCGCCGGCCTGCTCGGTCTCGGTGGCGGTTCGCTGTCGCTCCCGTCCCAGCTCAACGCATCCTCCTTCTCCTACTGCCTCGTGGACCGCGACTCCGACTCGGCCTCGACCCTCGAGTTCGGCTCGCCTCTGCCGCCCAACTCCGTCACCGCGCCGCTGATCCGGAACCCCCATCTCGACACCTTCCTCTACCTGGGCCTCACCGGGATCAGCGTGGGCGGCGACCCGTTGCAGCTCCCGGAGACGGCGTTCCAGCTCGACCGCGACGGAAGCGGCGGGATCATCATCGACTCGGGCACGGCGGTCACGCGCCTGCGGGCGGAGGTGTACGAGGCGATGCGCGACGCGTTCGCGAGGGGAACGCGGGGGCTGCCGGAGGCGGATCGGTTCGCGCTGTTCGACACGTGCTACGACCTGTCGTCTAAGGGAAGCGTGGAGGTGCCGGCGGTGGCGCTGCGGTTCGGGGACGGGAAGGAGTGGGCGTTGCCGGCGAAGAACTACATGATACCGGTGGACTCGAACGGCACGTTCTGCTTCGCGTTCGCGCCCACGTCGTCGGCGCTGTCAATACTGGGGAACGTGCAGCAGCAGGGGACACGTGTGGGTTTCGACCTGAGGAGCTCGCTGATCGGGTTCGTGCCCAATGAATGCTGAGTGGCTCGTTGTGGGGTTTTTGGCGTCTGCTGAATTGGCGGTTATGCCCCTGGACGACGTGGCACGAGCCATGAGCCGACTCAAGTTTTATGTTTTTACTGGCTATGCTAACTGCTAAGTGCAAAGAGACGAGGATGAGGAAAGGCAAATATAAAGAAAAGTGATGTAATTACTTTGCACCACTCGCAACTTAGAACTTCTAACTTCTAAGGTCGGCGGGTCCGTTATTGCAGCGCCGACAAAGCACTAGTTATGCCGAAGCGCGATAGAAAGCAATGCTAAATAGAAAAATCGAAACGATAATGAGGAATCACCGTTCACTCATGTGTGATTTTATCAAAATCAACGAAAATATCAATGTCTGTCATAAAACTGCTCTTCCACAAACCCTGAACATCTTTATATAAAATGCTAAACCTAATTGACCTAAGAAACACAAAATTACAAAAATGCCACTAGAATTAATTAAAATACCTAAAAACATTAAAATTGCAAAAATGCCAAAAACAGAAAAAACACAATATTACGCAATCTTCGCAATATTACGGAGATCGCGAGATTTATTTGCATCATTCTTCCCTGCTAGGAAAAAGATTCGTCCTCGAATCTGCTTCATCTTCATCGACATCAATCTCTTTTCGTTAGGATCGGGCAACTTCTTCTGCCTTTTATCATAAGGAAAATTAGTGCCCACAGATTTAATGGATGGGTCAACATCATCTTCTGAGTCAGTTCCATAAAATCCATCATCTAATTCAGTCACACTTGCTTCCGCACTGCCCTTGTCTTCTTTCAAGTCCCATGTTCGGCTCACAAACTCAATGGTGAAGCCGATGAAGATGCCATTAGAACCGGTTCAGAAGACTTCGGTGAATTCCCCAGCCTTGTGAGCCGTTTTTGTATCACCTTGGAAGTGAACAACTAAATCTGTGTCATCCTGCTTGTACCACCAGGTAACAACACCAAAAGGGAGGGCAATAGCATCATGCAAAGCCCTATTTTCATCGCTTTTGTTACCCTCCATAGGCAGTAAGCATGCTTTGCAACCAAAGGCAACTAAAGCTGACTCCAAATTTGTGTAGTGGCTATCATCAACAAATTCAGCCAATCCAAGAATCCTGTTGATCAAATTAACATAACCTAGTTCGACAGTATACCTAGCACAACGAAAGATTGGAACTATTGCCACCACAACTAGGGCCTCTTGCATGTCACAGTTGGCGAACAAAACATCTCATGTTGAATTATGTGAAGTTTCTTCCACATACCTAAAATTTGTGGTATTGCAATTCCCAAAATCATCACTTTCAGGAACAAGATTACCTTGATCCTTAGTGCTCCCTGAAATATCGGCTTTCTGCACATCTTTAGGAACCATATCGATTTTTTTCTAGGGAACATTGCTAGGGACAACCTCGCTGCCCATTGCCGACACGATGGCTTCTATTGTCGTGACAGGATCCGCATCCCCCTGCTCTCCGTCAAATTCATCGTAGATTGGATTTTCATAGACCGGATCTGTATCAAAATTTGGATTTTCATAACAAATCGGATATTTATCAAAAATCAAATCTTGATCAAAGATCGGTTCTTGACCAAAGATCGGATTTTCATCAACAATCGGATATTCATCGACGATCGGATATTCATCGACGATCGGATAATTTTCGGATTGAAAGTCCAACCCCGCTCGTACAAGTCGTCGCTCCAATCGCTGGGTTCGCCTTCTAAGGGCCCGCGCAAGTTGTCTATTCAAATCCTGCTTTCGTCTCCGTAACTCTTCGTTTTCTATGTCTCGCAGGTCTCTTAGACGCGACTATTTATCTGCATCATGAACAATTCCACGCTCCCGGCCTCCACGAGCACGCTGTCTTTGACCACCTCGATTTCGTTCAGCCATTGATTTCAAGCAACCTGTGCTCTGATACCAAATGATGCCGAAACGCGATAGAAAGCAAGGCTAAACAGAATAATCGAAACGATAATGAGGAACCACCGTTCACTCAAGTGTGATTTTATCAAAATCAACGAAAATATCAATGTCTGTCATAAAACTGCTCTTCCACGAACCCTAAACATCTTTATATAAGATGCTAAACCTAATTGACCTAGGAAACAGAAAATTACAAAAAACGCCACTAGAATTAATTAAAATACCTAAAAATATTAAAATTGCAAAAATGCCAAAAACAGAAAATACGCAATATTACGGAGATCGCGAGATTTATTTGCATCAACTAGTCCACACGAGATATATAATACAGCTAGACAACGCAACACAAACTATTCTAGATGTCTACTTACAAGTTACAACATAAAAATCGAACTCTTGGCAGATTGATGACTCGCTTACCATTAGGCCGACTATTTCAGTGACGATGGCGAACCATCTTCTCCCTCACACTGTACGCCTCGTTTTGTATAGAATGGGCCTATTCTCTTGACCGAGCTCACACGCCACCGTCTAAAAGCCCAAAATATTTGTTGGATCAAAAAGCCTCTCAAAGCCTCAAACAATCGAAATAAGAATTCCATGCGTCAACACTTTTCTTTTTGGCTTGAAATGAACTTTGTTACAAATATAAATAGAAGATGGGACCAAACTTGCTCGATTCTGACTATGTATCGCAATATCTACACCGCAACTGTAACTCCTCCCCCTCGAGCATCTATGGCTGTAAAACCTCCAATGGTCTTAACCGCTGCGCCGACTTCTCGTTCAGACCCCGCCAACTGACATTTGGATAGGGTAGATATAGTGTATGTAGATGGGAAATAGAGGGAAAAATGCGAACCCCCCTCTCTTCCCCAAGTGAGAGTCGTGAAGCAAGAGGCAAAGTCCCACCTAACGCCGCTCAAGCATTTGTCCCCATGCAAGCGAAAAAAGAAAAAAAGAAGAAAGCCCCACAAGGGCCACAACCTTGATTTTGCTTCTCATTCATTGTGAGGATTCGCTTAGATTAAGTCGCATAAAATTCATTTTCCTAAAAAGTAAGAAAGAAAGAAGGAATTTTATCCCCATTTTAATCCCTTAATCCCCTTTTAAATGTGGAGAAAAGGCGAACGATTTGTGAATACGACCCGTTTATACGACACGTGAGTAGAATGTGATCAAGGATTGTTTAATGCTTAGTTTATTTCGCGAAAAATGAATGATTTAAAGATAATTTTCCTAAAAGCGACCACTTGTATCGATATAATCAATTAGTCAAATGAAAAGTAATTTCGATATCGATAATAATTCATGCCTAAGCTATTTCTTTTTTTCTTTTTTCTTTTCTTTTGCAAGGGATCATTTTTTAGGATAATCATTTTTTCTAATTATTCATTTTTCGCGAAATAGAAGGAGCTTAAGTCGACATTGATTGTAGTCTATGCTAATTAAGTATTTATCTACAAATTCTCGGATGGGTCAAATCGTGGAATCAAAGTCAACGGAGCGGGCATCATGCGTGAGTAATGGGCAAAGTAACGTGGGCAAGAAGGAAAGATCAGGTTCCGAATTTACAAAGAATTATTCTCGTTTAGTGTGTGGCCACCGGTGGAACTTTCCTTGGGGGAGTTTTAGTGCATTGGCTTAACACCACACGGCAACGCAATTACCTAGTAATGAAATCGATTGTCTCATCGGTGGTTTCATTGTCCGTTGACTTCAAAAGAGAGGCTTTATCTCTTTGAGGAAGAAAACTCTATTACAACATTCTTCCCTTGAAGCAAATTATTTTTTGTAAATTAATGATCTTTCTTCATGTATTACTTGGTTATTTTAGATTATGATCCTTCTTTCTTCTTTTTGGCATACTTTGACGGTATAAAGGTTCCCTTTTGTTTTTTTTTAATCCCCTTTTACGCGAGTGGCTTTATACGCCACAGTGATAATCCTCAATCAAGGGCGGGCGAGGCAGTTTGTGTAAAGTTTCCTTTACGTTGAGGGTGTATTGTCTATTCTTACAGTGATAATCCTCATGTTTGTTTCGAGACGAATGAATGATTTGAGAAACATTTAACTCAAAAACGATAGTTTTTATCGCTTAAAATAATTAGTCTATGAAAAAAATGATTTTCATTATCGTTTACAATTTATGTCCAAACATTTTTGGGGGGCGATGAAGATATTTTTTTTTTCAATCAAACAATCGTTTTCAGAAAAATATTTCCCAAATCGTTCATTCCCCACGAAGCAAACGGAGCATTAGATGAACGGATCAGCTATTTATAGGGATTTCGAGGGTGAAGTGTTTGCTTCTTATCTTGATAGGGCTCCGAAGGTCCAAAACTTTTCCAAATTTAAAATAGGAGACTGTGCACAAGTTTCTAAATCTTTAAGATCATTAGAAGCGCTTCAAACTAAGCATGCCCTATACATCTACATGCACTAAGCAAAGAGAAATTGTACCGGCAACCCCAGGGAGGAGTAATTCATAGGGAATGCATTCGCCTCCTTTGCTCCATACGTGCTCAAAATTATCCCTAAAAGAACTTTCGCCGATCCATTAATGAATTTACCAACTCCTTTGCCATTTCGTCCACGGAAGTTGAAAAGATATTTACATCCGCCGCCCCGCATCTTGCCGTAATTGGCAACGGTCGCGGCTTTTGCGGCACCTGCGATAGGATGGGCTCACGGAGGGTATCGACGGCTTCCCCTCAAATGAGAGCCGACGGTGGATGGTGATGAATTGCAATTTCTCCTAACTTTTTGCATTTATTTTCAATAATTATAATTACAGGAGGCTTTTTCTTTTTTCCTCTTGGAAAAAATAAATTAAGAAAAAATCTAATATAACTTTCCGAAAACATTTATGCAATAGAGAGCGATCGACACGGTTATTCCGGCATCGAAGCATTGTATACGTATTCCGACATAGCCTAGTATGAAGAGTGAGATAATAGGAAATAATATCGTTTTTTTTTTCTAATTATTTGACTCAACTCTATCCGATGAAATTAAGAAGAAAACAATTGAAATTACGAATGTATTGGCCTCGCTTTAGCCGTTGAGTTTCAGTTTCTCGTTCCTTGCGTTCTCTCTCCCTTTGAACCTTTCCCTCTCCCTCTCTCTCTCTCTCTCTCTCTCTCTCTCTCTCCAATTTTTCTGTCAAACATAATGAATTGGTCGTCGATTTAAGTCTACCTAAAACCCTAAAATTTCCAATTTATAATTCAACTTTGACCTTCCTCGCTTCTTCTTCTTCTTGTTCTTCACCTTAGAGTCACGTTCTCTCTCTCTCTCTCTCTTTATACTATTCAATTTCGAACTTGAACATATCCGGGAACACCTTGACTTCGCGGGGAGAAAATGCTGATCCCCATTTGATCAGAGGTCGAGGATGAGCGATTCGCAGGGTTCGTCTTCCCCTGAATTGGGCTCCATCGTCGCTGCCGACGAGGTAAGTTCAGTTCCGCCCAATCACTCGATTTGGGATCCTGAAGCAATCACTCTCACTTTTTCTAATTGCTTGTAGTTGCTTGAACTTCAAGTGGTTTTTGTCTGCTTTAAAGGAAAAGTTTTGCAGAGTCATTAGTTGCTGTCCGGAGACTAGAGTTTCTAGATCGCTTTGATGAAGCCCGCCAGTTTGCTGCGTCAAGTGCGGCGGTTGGTTATCCTTGCGAAATCCGTCGTCGCTCAAATGATGCTTTTTAGTTGTCCTACAGTCTTTCCTTACGTTATTACTTAGTAAGAGTGCGGACAGGGTATTTGTGGATTTTCTGTGAAATGTTAGGTTTCAGATCTTTTCGGCCTCCGTCGCTTCCCTTCTAACTGGTTGGTTGATTCTTTCTATTTGATCGACACGTTCACCATACCAATTTCCTATTTTATCCCTGTCCGACTATGTTAGGCTGATGTGTGGTCTTACCGTTTCTTTTGGCCCTCCCTTTCTTATTTGTCCCTGGATTGAATCGGAGCGTAGTCTAAATTGTTGTAAAATGATTTTGGGCATCTAACTATTTGTTTACCCTTTCCACTGCAGAATGCTGGGAGGAGTAGAAGAAGCTATGATTCTAGTCAGATACTTGCTTCTCCGCCCTCAAGGCGCTGGAGGGATGTCTTTTGGTTAGGAATATTTTTGATCCACTTGCTTGGTTTCGGTGTTATCCTCGGGCTTCTCGGACTTAACAGGTTTGAGAAATCGGACAGACTAAATCTTGACAAGTTAACCAGAGTGCCATCTGATAGTGATGCCGGATTGACGGAGGAGTACTGGCCATTTTATGCCGTTGCTGGTGGTGCAGGGACTCTTCTCGGATGGATGTGGTTGTTGTTTCTGGGTTCTCAAGCTAACCACATGATGAAAGTGTCGGTGCATATATTGACTACTTATCTCGCCGTGATTAGTGTGATGTGCTTCTGGGGTGAGCGCTTTTTCTGTGGTGTTGCTTTCGCAGTTGGAGCTGCACTGCAGTTTTTGTATGTGATATCTGTTATAGACAGGTAGAGATTGCATTTTATTGTGAATTTTCATGTTTGATTGGAGTAGATGTCTTGATTTAAATTACATTATTACGTTGTAAAGGATGACCGAAACGAAGGTTCTAAAAGCTCAACTCTGTACTAGATTTGTTGTTGCTATAATTTGGATTTCGTTGATCATATATGCCTTACTTTAAATATAGTTATGATTACTTGGAAATAGGGATATTAACTGACTTTACACTTGAATGGACCTTGATATCTGATTTTCTTTCTTAAATGAACCCATGCGCTATCCTTAACAGATAAATTTTGTCCTTCGACATTGATAGAGAGCAATGGCGAGAGGATCATGTGGACTTCAGTTGGTGAGGGGTCTAGATGTTCAAGTTAGACCTAATACGAGGCAGAGGGAGAGGGATTCCCTCGTTCAAGCAGAATTTAAAGTTTATGTAAAAGTCTCCTTCATGTTTTTAACGTGCATGTAGAGTTGCTGCTGTCTAAATGGTCCTAGAATTACCAATTGTAAGTCTTTCACTCACTTTATTGTTTTCTTTTGCAGACTTCCATTTACCATGTTGGTGCTTCAGAAGGCTGTCAAGATGGTATGGAATCTGCCTGAAGTTACGAGAATAGCATATTTGTTTATGCTGGTTATGCTTTTATGGATGGTAATATGGTCCTTCGGAGCAGCTGGTGTCATTGCATCAAGCATGGATGATGGTAAACGCTGGTGGCTTATTTTGGTGAGCTGGCAAGTTTTGCTCTTTATTCGTCTGAACAAACTTGGGATATAATCTACAGTCAAAGAATCAGTAGAGCTGACAGGATGACTTCTGTAATGAATTATTATTTACATGCAGGCGCTCTCTGTAAGCTTATTTTGGACAGGTGCAGTTCTTTGCAATACCGTGCATGTAATAGTGTCTGGTTTGGTGTTTCTGGTTCTCATTCATGGAGGTCGACGATCATTGTCAATGCCACAAAACTCATTATTGAATACACTTCGATATGCTGTGACTACATCTTTTGGAAGCATATGTTACGGATCATTATTTACTGCTGCAATACGGACATTGCGTTGGGAGGTATGAAGTTGGTTTATATTTTTCTTCTTACACCGAGCAATTTAGCTCCAATTGATTTGTCACTGGTGTTTTGAAATTTGGCAACATTAATTCATTCTTCCTGCTTAATACATCTGCCAGATCAGGGGATTCCGGTCGAAGATTGGCAACAATGAATGTCTACTCTGCTGTGTGGATTTTCTCTTCAACCTCGTGGAGACACTTGTACGCTTTTTCAACAAGTATGCTTATGTACAGGTATCTTTTCTGTTCTTTGTAGTCTGCTTTTTTTTTGGGGGGGGGGGGAAAACCAATTAGCTTCGATCAGTAGGTAAATTATTCTAAGGTTTAGATACCAGCTATATCATTCCTTTTGGGCATTTCGGAGAGTGTGTTCCATTGTATGGTTTTACAATGCTACCTTTGACAGTTGAGCTAGTGTTGTCTACTATCCCTTGATTGCTAGTGAGAGTTGTAGTGGCATTACCTGAGGGCATTTATGGCTGCCTCATTTTGGTCCTTAATGAACGGTTCCATTGGGAAAGCATTTTTATAATTTTGGAATTTAAGAATATGACGAGTAACGGAAGTGATAGGTGTCTGGTTATTTGAACGAAGAGCATATGCAGTTGATTAAAATCAGAGAAGTTTCACTAGTGTGAATATACACTATAGTCGTGTGTAACTGGAAGTTAGAACTAGAAACTTGAGATTGCACAGGCATACAATATGTACAGATGGAAATGATTTTGGTGCTCAAATGTATGGCAGGGAAAAAAAAAGTGAGAAGCAAAAGATGATATGGCCGGTTGGCCCTGATTGGTATTTTTTTTTTTTTTTGGTCGAATCCTTGATTGGTATTTGAGCATGCAATAAATATGGAGTTGAGGGGGATTGAGAAAATTTTTAAGTGCGTATGCTTCCATTACAATCTGATGAATTTTGAGATTATTTGGTAATCGATGTTTGATCTGTAAAAAGTGAAATCTTATCAACAATAAATTGTCAGCTTCCAGATGGTACAATCAAGGAAATCCTGATAATCTTATATCTGCCGGTATCACATATGCGCAAAACGAAGTCAGTGTGAGTACTTAAAACAGTATAACCCTGTTCGAATTACGAAATTCACTGCCGACATTCATTGCCCTTATAAGGACAATGAATCATTTTACCTGGATTGATTCTAGTTGTACAGAAGGAATAGAGAGACTAGCAATGATATGAATAAAACAGAACTTTATATGGTCAGCTTACAAAGAAGAAACAGGAATAAAAAGAAAAGGGTCTCATTTCCAATGCTGATATTGGCTATCTATTCCTTTTGAGGTGGTAGTCCTAAATATTCTATTTGGTCAGCTGTAATAGTCTGACATATACAGAAGCTCTCGTCAAATGTTCTGTTTGTTATAATGACATCGTTCCGCACTTGCATATGATCAGACGCAAGTTGGAAAAGAAATTGATTTTCCTCGAATTGAAGGCATTTGCAAGTTATTAGCTCCTTATATTCTAGCCCTGTCACCCTACTGTGAATGTTGCATAGCTCAAGCTTGTAGCATAAGTTCTTTGCTTTTCTCCATATTGAATCTTTTGATTTTTTTTTTGTTAAGTTTTCCTTTTTCTTTCAACATATAGCATTTTCAACGGCATTATGATATATCATTGCATGACAATCCTTTAACTTTTTGTCAGATTGCAGTTTATGGTAAAAGCTTTAACCATTCTGCCAGAGATGCGTGGGAGTTATTTCAGTCCACTGGGGTTGAAGCACTTGTTGCATATGATTGCTCTGGCGCTGTTTTGTTGATGGGCACCATCTTGGGAGGGCTTGTAACTGGAACTTGCGCTGGAGTTTGGGCTTGGTTTAAGTTTAATGATAGAGTTGTTATGGTTGGCTCCACTTCAATGTTGATGGGTATGGTTTTGGTAAGTCTTCTCTCTCTCTCTCTCTCTCTCTGTGGCCAAGTATCTACAATCTTTGTCATTTTAGAGTGGCGATAGTCGACAGTATAACGGAATAGCATTTTGACCAAGCTGACATCGCCTGCTTAGTTCTAATGTTCATGGACTTATTTTTAGTACTTTTCTGTCCCAAATGCATAGCATATGCCATAATGGTACGGTATAGTATGTATGCTGACAATTGATTGCTTTGAATGTGGGCCAGTCTGAAATGAAATATCACACTAAAAGAATGGCTTCTTGACGTCGTTGACATATGCCTGACTTTGGAACTTCCTGGCATCCCCGCTTATTGCGCTATGACTACTTGATTTCATCTTTTCTCACGGCTTAGATAATCTATTTCAGGTTGGAGTAGCAATGGCTGTGGTGGAAAGTGCTGTTACATCTATCTACATTTGCTTCGCAGAAGATCCCCAATTGATTCATAGATGGGACGCTGAGTTCTTCAACCAGTTATCGGAGATGCTACATCAGCGTCTTCAACATAGGAGTGCGAGAGCGACAGAGGTTTTGACACACAGTAGGTTCGATGGTCGGATACAAAATACATTTACTGTTTGAGATAGTTGACAGTGAGAAGGACACACTTAATTATCTTAATAAGCTATTTATTGAGAAAAAAAAAATTAGGTTCTTTGGTTTGTGCATATCGTCTTTTCACTCATTCTAGCTATAGGTCGGTTTTTCGCGGCAATGCTGGTGCTGCGGTGTAACTGTGGATAAATAGCTAATTCTTCTTTTGCCAATTGATATCACAAGTGACTGTTAATTCTTTTTTCTGTCGATGTTACGCAAGGCGTTGTTAATGCCTCTTTTGTCAATTGATATACGTTGAAATGACCATACATTAGTTCTCCCAAAGCAGTTCGGGCGATTCACGTAGTTTGGCCTGTCTTGCGCCCATCCAAAATTTCTTTTCTTGAAATCCTGGGATGGTTAGTATTACCACGTCAGATTCTCGTGTCGAATCGGAGAAGACTGGATATGAAGAGAATCGACATTGGCTTATCTGGTCCGATGCGTAGGCGGATTTAATTGATCGGATGAACTTAATTGGTAAAATATAAAAAGAGATAAGGAAGCATCAAATTAACCGCCACCGTTTACACAGGTTACGAAATTAGCGTTAGGCTGTGGCATGCGGAAAAGATAAGCCTAAGTTGAGGCCACCATCCTCACTAATCTAATCTAATTCAAAAGGGCATAAAAAGATGATTCTTATTATGTACGCTGCTGCTCGGAAACAAACATTTACAAAAAAAAATTCATATCGTATATCAGACGTTATGAAAAATGATTTCTAAACTATCACTTGTGCATCTTCTGCTCCACTTGCTTGTACATTAATTTCCTGCGGTTGTTCGTCCTTCCTGCCAACATGAACCAACTTAACATCAGCACTTTAAGACATGATCAACAGATTAATATGTCGTTTCCCAAAAACCATAACCAAAATAACAAGGGGGGAAAAAAGAAAATCAGGGTGATTCTCGAATTAACAATCCAAGAACTCACCGAAGTTGTATCTTCTTCTCTTCTGAACCAACTGAGGAATGAACACACCAGTCCCACCAACGTTGCCACTGCTCCACAAATTCAAAAGCCAAGCTGGGACCGACCTGGAATCATGATTTTCCCATTGGCCCAAGTTAGAAGCAGCCTCGTATCTTATATTGCTCGGAAAGCCTAATCGTCTGGAGGAATTGGTTTTGGTCTCGACGGCGACATCATCGTCCTCGCCGTCATCCGCCATTAGCAGGATGATCTGCTTCTCGAGCTCGGCGTAGTGGACGTCATCGCTGTCACCACCGATGCCGAGATGGGGTTCGGTTTGGACGTACATGGCGGGCTTATGGCAGGTCAAGGATTGATAATAGGGGATCGCTTCGTTTGTTTGTTTTTTTTTTTTTTTGTTCTCTCTGTTCTCCGCTTGACAAAGTGGTTTTTGGGTTTAGGAATTATATAGGAAGGAGATGATCAAGAGGAGGAAGAAGATGGTCAGCTTGGGGTCTCACCTTGACCCAAATACAACAAGTTCATGGAATAAGAGGATATGTCGATTTTTGTAGGTTAGTGCATGTTTTATTTCTTAAATTATTGATTGCTGCGGTGGTTGCTTGTTCACTCTGCTTTGAACAGGTCCACATCTCCGACCAAGAACAAAAAACAGGGACACATCACTTAGGGAATCCGAAGCTTCGATTGGCCAAGCTTTCTAATTATTAAGATTAAGATATTTTATTAATTGCGTGAACATGGAAAAAGCTTATATTTTATTCAGGCACAGACGTTTTACTAAACGTGGACCTTTGACTCGGATCCTATCCATACGTTATGCAACAGAATTGAAGTTGTCCTCGAACCAGTTCCGGAGCCTGAGACATTATTAGGAGGTTGAAAGCTCGATTACTCTTCTAAGAAATTTCAACTGCATTGGGTCAGCGTAGACGAGTCGTGCGAACCTGTGAGCATCCGACATGTTTTTCGAACCTGGACCTGAATTTTTTAATTTTTACTTTCAAGAAGGACATCCGGGTTAGTTATTATATTTCCAATTCGAATGAAACAAGCCACTTTCGTTGAGTAGGACTAGAAAGACAAACAACTATTAGCGTCTAAGCATAATATAATAAATCCCAAAAGGAGTTAGGGGAGCTTAGAAAGCCAATTAGAAGGGAGGGATCCTAGTCTACGAACTTTTGCAATTTAATCAGCACAACGAATCGTAGCATAATTAACACGATATAACTGTAAAATCTACAAGTTTTATCCAAGTAAACAAAATTCCACACAGCACGAGTTGGACATGTGAACTTTTGGTCCGAGTGTTGGAGGGCGAGTGTTTTCAAGATCACTCCAGGTTCCACCTGGAACCTATCATGTCAGAATCGATTCTCTAATTTTTGAAACTTGAAACCTATCTTGTATACCTTGAAACCTGAAACCTACCATGTCACCCGGGAACTGACTAATTTTTTTTTTTTTAGTTAAGCAAAATGAAAGTGAATGCAACAACAAAAATCCGCACTTGTCAATATTAACAGCCCATAAAAGATGAACATTTAATATGAATTAAACAATAAAAAGTTCAAAACACGTAACATGAAATCTGACATGCATGCTGTCTCGAGTCTTGACCTAACATGCATGCTTGCTATTAACAAATAAATTTTAAAAAAAAAAAAAAAAACACAAGTCCGTCAATCCGGGCTTTCCATGCGCTCCAATGAGAGTCGGGCCGGTAGAGGCTCCGAAAGCCGGTAGCCCGGTTATAAACTGAAGACTAACCAATTCATCCTAATGACTATGCGGGGACTTTTGCTTTGACATATTGCGACTAGCCAGCCCAAATATTCTTCAATCTCGTTCTATCTATCACCGTCACATTCACATTAAGGTATGTGACAAATCTTGTTCTCCCTAATCTGCTTCGAGGTTCGATGAAATTGAAAGTGTACGAAAAAGGAAATCTCACGACCAAGGGAATGTTTGCAGAATAAAGATAGCTGCCCATTTGCACGTGCAATCACATCGAATGTCTTGTTGCCCCAATAACTATCTATTATCGCGACACGACTCGACTACGGATGCAAGTTGGAGGTGGGAAAATTAAAAGAATCTATCACATTGATATAAATTCAGTATTAAAAATTTCAAATGGACTAACCATGTTCTATGTTTTTTGATATTGGTACCAATTCAGTCAATCTTTCTTTCCCTTTTCTTTTTTATGGTGGTCGGCAAGGCCCTCTTCGCCAGATCTATCGAGGTCGATCCTCGCCTAGGCAAGGCCAACCCTTGCTGGCCAGGGAATAGAAAAAATAAAAATAAAAAGAAAAGAAAAAAAATAATTTAAAAATATCCGCGTCAGTACCATCGTGCCACGAAGAACAACCAGCATCAACATCAATAATTTTCGGCCAATCTAAATTGGTATTAACATATAGATAATTTAGGATTAAATTGACTGGATTAAAATATTTAGAATTAAATTGATGCTAATGCAATATATTTATAGTTTCTTAGTTTCTCTTTTTTTTTTTGGGGGGGGGGGGGGGTTTTACTTTTCCCGTAGGAGTTGCTGAGGTGAAGAAGGGCAAAAAAAGGGAAAGAAGATAAAGGGCAAAAAAAAAAAAAGAGCAAATGCTTGTCTGCAGTTGAATGCTGATCACCCTCTTCAGCAAGAAAAAGAAGAAGAATATTTAACGGGTAAATTCACAATACAATAAGCCTCGACGTTGTGTTGGGGGGAATAAGGCCTCCCCGGTTACATTCATCGTCCCAGCATAATTGGTGCGAAAACGAATGATTGAAAGGTCTGACCAGCAATCAGACAACTCCATCATCACGATGGTGACATAGATGTACGCCATGCATGAATCTGATGAACGGCTGCAGGTGAAGCTATGAAGCGAAGAGACCAAGCAGTTGACCCCATTCCGACCCACTTCAGTTCGGCCGTTCATGAGCAACTTCCATGGTCCTCTTGAAAACGTGGAGGAAGGGCCTGAGAGGAGAGGGCCCTAGGGCTCGTGCACGATCCCCGACGTCTTGAGAGTTGGTTTTTTCTTTCAAATTGGATGCCTTGCCCTGTTCAAGTTCCACGCGCTCTAAAAGTGGAAGGAAACGTGAGGGAATCTCTCTCTCTCTCTAGACTTGCATAATTAATTCACCAGTACGTGTCTCCCAGCAAAGTCCCGCGGAAAAGATGTTATTGGGAGGCAACCTAAAGTTCCCACTATGGCACTGTTCATTCTCCCTCAAATGTCAACAATGTCATGCCACATATTATTCTAAAGGGTGTCACAGATTCTAATTTGCGATCCCCCAATCTTCTTCGACCCAATTAAGGTTCTCATAACATATATGTCTTATCTTTATCCCGTACGTAGAGAGTAAGGTTCTGCCAATGAGGGTCAAGGACGTGGCCTGAAGAGTTGCTTTGGGGGTTAGACGTTGTAATTCGTGCATGAGATCTAAGCATCCAAGCCAAGTCATTTGACAACTCAAACGACTCTTCTTGATTCATAATGAGCATATCAAGTTTTGCCTTTGCCCTATTTTGGGATTCCCTCACGTGTGATGATCCGAGAAAGAATGTCTCGTTTTAGGGCAATCGAGTGCAGCAGGGCAGATTTTGTCGCAAGTACTGCTGTGCTGCCCCTGGTGGTAAACGGCTTTAATACGCACAACGCCTCGTTTAATTCGTGTCGAGCAATTAATCTTAATGATCCTGTTCGAATGCATATGATGAATGACTTTAGCTAGTTTTTCGGTTTTTTTTAAACTATTAATAAGCTAGTGGGTAGTGGGTACATAAGGCATGTCATGACCATATAAAGGCTACTAGATTTGATGTGTTCGATAATTTTATGTTTCTTTTTTTTCGCGTCGTTCTAACCCTAGATAGTTCTTTATCCAATCTCCTCGTGTACTATATAAAGAAGTGCTAATGCCAAACGTTTGTCCATGAGGAGAAGAATGGCTGCGGTAACCTTCGGTCCGACCCTAACCCTAAAAGCCGTCGGCGACGATGTCTCTCAAAAATGGCATGGCGCTGTAACAGATGAGATCGGAGGGCTCATCCGAGTGTTCAAAGATGGACATGTGGAACGACCCAACATCGTCCCTCTCGTCTCCTCTGCATTGCCTCAAGAGCTTGGCGTGACATCAACCGACGCGGTCGTCGACAAGTTCACAAACGTCTGGGCGAGATTCTACGTCCCAAACCACCACGCACAAGACCAGCTCCTTCCGTTGGTTGTGTACTTCCACGGGGGTGGCTTCTGCGTCGGCTCCGCCGCTTGGAGCTGCTATCACGAGTTCTTAGCCAAGCTAGCCCTCAAAGTCAACTGCGTGATCATGTCCGTTAATTATCGGCTCGCACCGGAGAACCCCCTCCCGGCCGCCTACGAAGACGGCATCAAAGCCTTGATGTGGCTCGGACGGCAACTCCTAGAAGCCTCTAGCGAGTGGTGGACGAGCCGGTGCAACTTGTCGAGAGTTTTCCTCGCCGGCGACAGTGCCGGAGCCAACATAGCCCACCATTTGGCCGCGAGACTAGCTTCCGATGATGGCACCGAGCTCGAAGCGGCGAACTCGCTACGCTTTGAGGGCGTGATCTTGATACAACCCTTCTTCGGAGGCGAGGCGAGGACAGAGTCGGAGAAGCACGCGGCGCAGATGCCCGGTTCGGCGCTGACCGTGGCCACGTCCGACACGTACTGGCGGCTGGCCTTGCCGCGGGGGAGCAACCGGGACCATCCTTGGTGCAATCCGCTGAAACAAGACGAGCGCAGAGGTTGCAACTCGGAGAAACCGAGGGTTTTGCCTCGTACTTTAGTGTGCGTATCGGAGAGGGACATACTGAGAGACAGAAACGCGGAGTATTGCGGCGCTTTGGCTGAAGCGGGCAACGTCGTTGAATGCGTCGTGCACGACGGAGTCGGCCATGGGTTTCAGGTTCTTGGTAAGTCTCAACTGGCACAAGCTCGTGCGCTAGAAATGATGTCTCATGTCGGGGCCTTCGTTCATCGGTGATCTTTCGGGCATATATATATGGAATCTTTTAAGCTTCTCCTTGAATCAGATTTTGGCCCTGCCCCTTTTGGAGAAAACCTACCAAAGCAACCAGTTGAATTATAATACGCTAAACCCTCTAATCATACCCATAGAGCGGTGTTAGATATCCAAAAGGTACAATGTACAAAGTTGGCTCCGGACTATTGAATTCGGGAAATTTCTTCAGAAAGTCATCAACTGCAGTCCTAAATCGTTTCACGTTTTGTCAATTAAATTCATTTTGGGTGATAATCGATGAACAGATGTCGTCTGTCTTGTGTGATACGGTCCGTGCTGACTTGGAGTATTCTTAATGACATTTTAATATCTTTTGGGGATATCTTTTATATTAAACTTCTATTTTTTCTTGTTCCTTTTCCTTTCTTCTTTACTGTCGCCACAGCAAAAAGTTAAGCCACTACCCATCAAACATAATTTCAGTTGATCTTTGGGGATTGTCAAATGTGGGCGCGTGCGATTGTTTTATTATTCATCACGCAACGGGTCAAATGGGTAAAAAGCGAGAGATAAAGAAAGAGATTGGGAGTTGCTTGCCATCTTTGACCTCATTTGTCCGTGACGTTTTCATTCGTCTGAAGAGGAAAACATTCGGAAGTCAGAACACGAGACGAACTACCAGATAAATAAATATATGGACATAAGATAGATTCGATCATATTCAATTATTTCGTAGTTGGCATATGAGAAATTTGAGAATTGAATAATATAATACATAATTACAATTAGGTACATGACCAATATAAATATACATACAAATAATGGTAAAAAAAGTAAATACACATACTAAAGGAAAAAAGACCAACTCATAGTATATGCAATATATCTAACACCCCCCTCAAACTCAAAGTGGGTCAACCAACGAGAGTTTGGAAAGAAGAGCAGAAAATCGTTGAGATGTAAGAGATTTGGGGAATAAGTCAACAAACTGAGCTGCAGAGGCTACAAAGGGAAGAGAAATGATATGTACTTGGAGTTGATGACGCATAATATGACAATTAATGTCAATGTTCTTGGTACGCTCATGAAACACCGGATTTGTAGCAATGCACTCTTGTTGTCACAATAAAGAGGAATGGGAGCAGAGAAGGCAACACTAAGATCAGCAAGAAGACGACGAAGCCAAATAATCTCAACTGTAGTGTCAGCCATAACACGATACTCAGACTCGGTAGAAGAGCGAGACACGGCAGGCTGTTTCATGGCACGCCAAGAAATCAGAGAATCACCTAAAAAGATACAAAATCCTGTAATGGACTTGCGGTCAGTAACATCTGAAGCCCAATCAGCAGCAGAGTAAGCACGAAGAGCAAGTGAGGAAGTCGATGGAAGAAAAACTAAGCGTGTCAGAGTACTGTCGCGACCCGTCCGAAGGCGGACGCGGCTAATGGATTACCGATCGCGGGCCTTCCCCCGCACAAGGGTGCGGATCGCGGGCTTTGGATCGGCGCGGGCCCTCCCAGGCCCATACCAAATCGCGGCGGGAGTATTTTTCAAAGGGATTCGACGATAACAGTCGATCGCTTTCGACCTTAGTGTGGTCGTGGTGGCATGTGCAACTTGTGCATGCATTTGGAGTCGCCACCGGTCTTTCTTGGAGGGTAGACCGGAAACCTTATTGACCGATTGGGAGAGATCGATCAATTCTGCGGAACCAGAGATTTTGGGTTCGGGGACTTGGTTACGTTGATGTCATTACCAACGCCCTTTCGGTACCTAACGCGAGTGATTTTCCCTAACTAGGATTTCATGCAGGCGCAATTTTGGGTGAGGTAAGTCTGACTTTGCATATTAACCAGTTTAACATGCTCACGTAATCATAACAAATAAATAGATGTCAATCACATAAACATCTATCCTACGTGGTGATCATGGAATTATGATTTAATGGGTCTCGAGCCAATGAGACCACATTTAATCATTTTAATATTTTAATAACGGAGAGCTGCTCTTCGCTTCTTCTTGGTTTCTTGAACTCTTCAAGAATTGGGCCCCTAAGAGCTCGCCGACTTAAAAGGCTCATCCACGTAATCCTCGTAGCATTTACATTAACAATTGACTATGCTAAAAATAAAGATTACATGAAAAATAAAAGGAGTACGCAACCTCCATTTAATAATTACAACCCCAAATATATAAATAATCACCATACATTAATATATACATCAATCACATTGATTAGGGATTTTTCCATGATCACCACCCTTTCACGTAAGTAATAAATTCACAATTTAAAACTTAGGAAGGCACAATAAAAATTCTACGTTGAATCATATTCAAAATTTTTACGTAAAATAAGATAGCCATAAATTTTCGATTCAAAATTAATTTAGTCTCAATTTTTGCTACGTTGATTAATTTATCATATAAAATAATCAATCTCCATTAGCCATGTAAGACGAACAATTCGTTAATACATATTGGCCATAGTATTGCAAAAATTGCAAAAAATCAATTAAATGCACGAAAACACCTAAGGATTGGCTCTGATACCACTGTTGGGATCCACGTAACACGTAGCGGAAATAAATAACAACACATACATGTATCTCCAGAGGCGTACTTCGTGCATTTCAATCGAAAAAAAATCACAAAGTCTCAAAGGGAGTAAATAGATTACCTCTCGTAGCGTGCTTGAACGGAGGTGTCGGTTCGATGTTCTTCGATCTCAACCTCCACAAGTGTTAGGCATATAATTCGGACGCACCACCAATTGACGAACGGGGAGACGACTAATAACTCCACAACAATTGTGCTAGCAATATGCGGAATCAATATTCCGAACTTAGTATATTTTGCTCTCTCAAGATTATGAGAATATAGAGAGTGTTTGTGTTCTTCTCTCTAAGCTCTCAAAAATTTGCACACTCTACAAAATGTCTCCCCCCTTTCAACCTCAAAACTCTTGCCACCCTTTTATAGCCAAAAATACCTTCCAATAAATTGTATTTAAAAATAGCACTAACAATTATAAATTCTATCTAAAAATAGCACTCACAAATAAATGACATTTAAAAATAGCACTAACAATAGCACTCACAATTTATAATACAAAAATGCTATTTAAAAATAGCACTAACAATAGCACTCACAATTTATAATACAAAAATGCTATTTAAAAATAGCACTAACAATTATAAATTCTATATAATAATAGCACTCACAAATAAATGACATTTAAAAATAGCACTAACAATAGCACTCACAATTTATAATACAAAAATTCTATTTCAAAATAGCACTAACAATAGCACTCACAATTTATAATACAAAAATACTATTTAAAAATAGCACTAACAATTATAAATTCTATCTAATAATAGCACTCACAATTTATGATAAATAAATGTCATTTAAAAATAGCACTAACAATAGCACTCACAATTTATGATAAATAAATGTCATTTAAAAATAGCACTAACAATAGCACTCACAATTTATAATACAAAAATGCTATTTAAAAATAACACTAACAATAGCACTCACAATACAAAAATGCTAAAAAAAAGGGCACTAACAAAGGTGTTAAAAATAATAACCATTATTATTATTACAAGAGTTAAAGAGGTTACCAAACAGTACAAATATGCATAACGTATAAATACGTATGACGTATAAATACGTAGAGCATACATATACATCCGTGAAACCGGGGACTAATTGAAAGAAAAATGTGCAATTAAGCCCTTTTGGTAAAAATTGATTAAATTGGAGGGCAAATTGACCTAATTGCACTTTAAGACTTTAGAATCCAATGTCATAGCTTATAAAAAGTGAGAATTGAAAACTAAAAGACTCGAAAATGATTTTTTTTTTTTTAGGCTCGGTTCGGGTTTATGTTTGTGAAGGAACATAGTGACCCGAGCCGAATTTTTGAGATTTAAAGTGACACACTTGAAGAGGAAATTAAAACAAAATTATCGAATATTTTTGGGTATTTTTCTGACCACGAATGGTATTTTTCTGATTTTTTTGGGTATTTTTATAATTAAATAAACTCGAAAAATATTAAAAATACCGAAAAATATTTTTTGTTCAAAATTGGTTCCTAAGGCTAAACCAAGGCTTCCAAAGTTGATTTTGTGATTTTATGACCTTTTTTGATATTTTTAATTAATTTTAAAGAATAAAAATCACAATAATAAATGGTAAAAAATCAGGTGTCAACAGCTGCCCCTCTTTGAGAGGAATCTCGTTAGAGGTTTCTCTCAAAGATAAGGTGGCACCTGATTCCTAACCGACTCAACTGGGAAAATGAGAGATGAAATGTTATGACATCGGATCCTTAAGCCTATTGATAAAAGCTCAAATCAATCCCTGGTTTGCTCTAACAATTTGAACATGGGCCGGAGTAAGAGAGGCTCACCTGAAGCTCACCTGTCGGATGCTGCCGGTTGCGACGACTTTCAAGAAGATGCCTAGGACTCGTCATTCAGAATATCCTAGGGAGATTAAGCTCTGACCTATATGGTAGGTCATACCATGATGGGATTCCTAATTGGTAGGAACCTAAGGAAGGCGCATCCCACGCTTTGGAATTTGCCAAGGATTTTGATCCGTATGGTGGATCAAACCTTTGTGTTGATCCTTACTACGATATTTATCAATGAGTTGACCCTTATGGCGGTTTCTACCAATGAATTGACCCTTATGGCGGTTTCTACCATATGTGACCCTTCAGGCGGTTTCTACCATTAATGTGATCCTTCAGGCGGTTTCTACCTTGGTTTGACCCTTCAGGCGGTTTCTACCTTGAGTTGACCCTTCAGGCGGTTTCTACCTTTGATTTGACCCTTCAGGCGGTTTCTACCTTGTGTTGACCCTTCAGGCGGTATCTACCATGTGTTGACCCTTCAGGCGGTATCTACCTTGTGTTGACCCTTCAAGCGGTATCTACCTTTGATTTTGACCCTTCAGGCGGTATCTACCTTTGATTTGACCCTTCAGGCGGTATCTACCGTCATTTGACCCTTCAGGCGGTATCTACCTTCAATTGACCCTTCAGGCGGTATCTACCTTCATTTGACCCTTCAGGCGGTATCTACCTTTGTTTGACCCTTCAGGCGGTGTCTACCATCAGTTTTGACTTTGAAAAGGGGTCTCATGACGAGGGTTCTCCACGTCCGATGAGACTGCCTAAATGAAAAGGGGTCTCATGACGAGGGTTCTCCACGTCCGATGAGATTTCCTGAATTTTGAAAAGGGGGTCTCATGACGAGGGTTCTCCACGTCCGATGAGACTACCTGAATTTTGAAAAGGGGTCTCATGACGAGGGTTCTCCACGTCCGATGAGACTGCTTGATTTTTGAAAAGGGGTCTCATGACGAGGGTTCTCCACGTCCGATGAGACTGTTTGATATTTTTGAAAAGGGGGTCTCATGACGAGGGTTCTCCACGTCCGATGAGACTACCTGAATTTTGAAAAGGGGTCTCATGACGAGGGTTCTCCACGTCCGATGAGATTGCTTGATTTTTGAAAAGGGGTCTCATGACGTGGGTTCTCCACGTCCGATGAGACTGCTTGATTTTTGAAAAGGGGTCTCATGACGAGGGTTCTCCACGTCCGATGAGACTACCTAAATTTTGAAAAGGGGTCTCATGACGAGGGTTCTCCACGTCCGATGAGACTGCTTGATTTTTGAAAAGGGGTCTCATGACGAGGGTTCTCCACGTCCGATGAGACTACCTAAATTTTGAAAAGGGGTCTCATGACGAGGGTTCTCCACGTCCAATGAGACTGTCTGATTTTGAAAAGGATTTTTTTTAAGGGTTTCTCTTCCCCAAGAAAATATTGGTAATCTTTGAGAAGACAGCAATTGTCCAATTGACAAAATTTTATGACTTAAGCTTTAGTCATGAGATGTGCATTTTGATGCTGGAGGTTATCCAAAACATTCTTGCAACATGCAAATGTGATCACAAATCCCTTGCATGGAAAATCTAGATCAACAGTTTGAAAATTCCCAAAAAGAGTTTGCTCAAAACATCAATTGGAATATTTCTCGACAAGGAGGCCATCTCACCTGTTTTGAGGTGATGATTTTTAGGGGATGCACTCAATTCCCTACTGACCTGTGCCTAGGTTTTAGGCTCATTCGCAGCGCATACATTTTGATCGGTCGGGAGGTCTTCCACGGGACCGTAATGTTGGGCTTGGATATTGGTTTTCAAGGGGGACCCGCTTTGGAGTCGGGGCCATCGAATGAAAATCTTCACCATCTGCTCCGGGTTTACAAGTCAAGAACCCTGCAAAATGAGAAAGAAAGAGTCTTGCTCGTACTTCTTCGAGCTAAGCTATATGTTAACCCAAGTGTCTTAGTCAGAGAAGACTGTTTCAGGGTTGTAACATTGGTAGGATTGGGGACCGAAAAAGGCTTATTTTTGGCCCAGAAATCACGAAGGATTTGACATTGGTGATCATTGCAAATTTGTCACATGTCTTTTCCATTCTGCATCTTCCATTTTTGAGGTGTGCAACCGCTTTTGAGGTATGCACAAGTCCTTTAGAGAACGTCTCTTGTGGTATTAAGAGATTGACAATTATGTCCGTGTTTTTGCACCACGGCTGACATCGTTTGGGGAGCAGTCTTCTTGATCTGACTCCTTTATGGGTTTTTTTCTCTTCCCAACTAGGCTTTATTGGAGATCAATCAAACAGTTTTCACGAGCATCGGCCTTGCTTTTACCAGGCACTTTGCTTTTTCTTGATGCTGGGGATTTTTTCTTTGTTGAAATCCCGCCTTTTCTTTTTCTTTGGAACTACGATGTTCAGAAAATTGTGCTAGATATACAACTTGAATCATAGCACATTTAAACGCCGATATGAAATTTTTCTATAAATCCCATCTCTTGATTTCTTCCGTTCTTGGAGTGATGCAGTTTCTATCTTGAAACATCCCATGTTCACCAACAGGGGTTTATGAAATGAATTCACAGGCTCAACTTGGCTGTGCAAAGGATATGGTGTGTGGGATAGAGAATGAATGCTTCTCGTCCTCCTATGGCACTTGGATTACCATATAAACAACACACAAAGATTAATGTTAGTCCGAGCAAGAAAACTTCTAACCATTTTCTCCTGATGCTGCTGGACTTACTTCCTTTTTGCCCCGGTGTGGGGTGGTTCTTGACAGGGTTAAGAATGAAAACCGCCGTTCAAATGGGTTGTCAACGGTCACCTGTAGTGTTTATGATATGAAACAAACGCCTCCGTCGTCCCAATCCATGTAATCGCTGCGAATGGTCCCTACTTCCGTAGGTCCAGATTTTGCTATCTGATCCGCTCCACTTCTCTCCAGTGTGTGTAGGACGTGTTTGGACTAGGCTTTGCCTCTTTTCTTTTGAGAAAACGTCCTTTTAAAAGTTTTGAACTTTTGATTGGAAAAAATCTCTTTCATTTTCTCCAAAAATTTTACCCGTCAAGGGGATTTTATGATGCACCATGCATGTTCTTATTCATGTTCAGATAACCTCCTGTTTTAAGACATGAATGCTAATGAAGTTTGAATTCTATGTCTTTTCTAGACATTAGATTCTGAAAGCTTTTCTTTTTCTCTCTGTTTTTTATTTAACATCTTCAATGGATTGGGGAAAGGGATACTTACCTGTCCCCCGCGGCTGGAGATCCTGAAAATGCGGAAGAAACATGTTATTGTACGTTCACGAATTTTTCACAAAATTAGAACGATACAATTTACCCTTGGTCATGTATTCTAACGGGTAATACATGGGATGTGAAAACCTGTTCGTCTGTAAGGCGATTCCCCTGTCAAGGATAAATAACGAGTATCAATTCATATTCTCAAATTCAAGACAAATTGGAACGATACAACTTTACTCTTGGTTCTCATCCCGTTCTGATATTGCGTATTGATATGAACAACATCTATCAAATCCGCCTATCCATTCTTGGAGTGTTTGCAACATCAATGGTTCATCTGCCCCCAGTTAGGCAACGTCTGTTCTGTTACTCGAACAAATGGCTCCTTGAGTGATTTATCCACGTTTATCACCTGAGAAGGGAAAGAAATGAGACATTACTTCGGTATTCGATTGAAGATCGTTTAGGAACGATACATCGTTTTACCAAATAGGTGGCTTCGCGGCCAAATGTATTTCGTATTGAAGGGGTAGATCCCATTATACTCCGCGGGTGATAGTCATTGTTCGGGGAACTTGCTCCACGGATTAAGCGATTAATCCACGGCCCTCGGCTTGAAGATGCTCAAAGGGTGATGTTGACACTCACGCGCAATTAGTTCTAGACATTAATGAAAGATGTTCCCGTGGGAACCTTACAGTGCGATCAACAACATATTCAATAGGAGTATTCAACCCATTTCCTCTAAGCATTTTTCATCGAGTAGCCATGCCTTGCATCTGACGTCTAATCACCGGCCTTGCGTCACCACTGCGATGGTCCTCCGGCTCCAAATTGATCGAGCCAAAGATTGAACTCATCGCCAAGGAAATTGCTCGGGTCTTCGAGCCATTGATGTTCAAGTTGGGTATCAACGATTGTCGGGGGCAGATTTCTTTCATTGCCTTCGTTATGAGGGATTAGAGTCTTTGAGCTGGAACCTTCATCATTGCCTTGTTGGGGTTGAGACATACATTCCTGAAGAGTATTGATCCAAGTGTCCAGCTCCTCATCAAGGAAATCACCTGTTCTTTCTAGCCCTTGGTGCCCAGATTGGGTGTCGTCGACTGCAGGCGAAGGATTCCTCTCTTTGCTCTTGCCGTGAGCAATTTGACCCCTCGAATTGGAACTTCCTCCAATGACCGGCAGGTTCATATGTGCACTCTCTACCAATGCCAGATCCGCTTCAGGGACAGCATTAATGACTGATTCGCGCTCAAACTGAGGAATCTCTATGTGCTGGAACTGTGGCATATACTCTTGAGGAGTATTGTGATAGCTCGGCGGAGCATTCTGATTTGGGTTAGAGGAGTCGCTGACACGACTGCTGGTCCCGTCATTGCTGAAACACGGTTGGGTGCTCTCGGCTCTCCAATCATCGTGGTTGTAACTCTGCCCGGCACTTGAGCTCCAACTGGCTTTATGATGGTTTAACGCTATCCTTCCATCCCTTAGCAATCTCCTATAGTACTTGAGGTGAGACTCGACGTTAATTCTAGAGAGCCCCGGCACATTCATAATCTCGAGTATGCGTAGTGGGCTAGCCGAATCAACTCCCAGCTCTCGAATTGCATCAACAAATTTGGTGTGAAGTTCATAGGTCCAGTAAAACCTTGTTCTCTTATCACCCAAAATATCGTCAATACTTCGGTAGCTATTCTCTACGGGATCTAGTCGTTTCAAAAGTTGTCCAGGGAGGGACTCACCGACTTTGGATTGGCTGGCTGTGACAGCGAGTTCGTCATTGAGAGAACTCCCCCTGTGATGATTCATATCCCATTTCGCAGAGGATGTTGGTGTTGATCCTATGGTGTTGACTTGCTCATGCAGATCTTCGGCGATATCTGGCTGTGTCGGAAAATGCTGTGGAGAATACGGTAACAGCTGAGCGTTATTCGTCAACAGGGACGGTTCATCGAGGAACACCTCGCCGAGGACAACAGGATTACCACAATTAAGGCAGGTGGCCTTGGTCAGAGCTTCCTTATATCTCGCGCTTTCAGCTTGAAGCTTCTCATTCTCCTCCTTTAGGACCAGTAACTCATGGTCTGCGTATTGCTGTTTCACCCGGGTTCGTTTGTTGGCGAACCAAAACTTGACCTTCGAAAGCTCCAATCCTATTTTTCGGCTCAACTCCATTTTCTGTTGTCTGCTTGGAGTGGGGCATTCATTGAAGAAAGCTTCGAGCTCTCGGATTTGGCCTGGAGTGTGGCGTTGTAGTTGCTTCCTTTTCCGACTCCAGTCATCATTGTATATTCCTTCTTCGTAGCTGAAACCTAGAATTTCATCGCTGGAGGAGTCAGTCTCCACGGCCTTCGGGCAGGATTCAGCTCCAGGATCTTCAAAGTCTCCCAGCAGTTCGTGCTCAGAAATGTCCAGGTCGGGCGTTTCTAGCAGATGGGAATAGCTTTTAAACATGATGGATCGGAGTATCTCGGGCTGATCTAGTTCACTCAGCTTTCTCTATTCGCTCTTGCGTGTTTGCTCACTCTAGAAATTTTCTCAAGTGATTGTGCGTGTCCTAGAACCATCCTTCAGGATGCATATGAAGACCAGCAAGCAAGCGCTCCTCCCAAGACCTTGTAATTACTCATCGTCTGTATTCCCCTTTCTTTTTCCTCGTGATAGGATCACAAACTCTCTTGCATTGATTCGGTTTCATCGAGTATTGCGCTCGTCCCCTAGTTCAGTCTTCAAAGTGGTGGGTCTACAATCTTTCGGCGCCTTTTATGATTTGCTAGGCCCGAGAATGTGGGGAGCAGCGGTGGACCCGCAATTAATGACTCCGTTTAATTCATTTAGCTCCATGGGAATTAACGCTATGATCTTCTCTCAACCCCTTTTCATCGTTCAAACGAAAGTGGCATTTTCCCTGTGCATGCTGTTACTCTTCATTTCAGCATCCCGGGCGCTTGGTGAGGAATGAGTTCGTGGCCACTCAAAATTTTAAAGACCGTATCTGGTTTCAGACTTAATCTAACAAGGGATCATCACAACTGGGCATGACGATGTTCGTCGATAGCGTTGGTTTTAATATAGAATTAACTATAGACATTAAAGAAAAATGTTCCCGTAGGAACTTTACAACGGATAAAATGAGTGATCTACTCGTGAACATGTTCTTCTTCCTATGGGTGTTCGTAGTGACCGACCCATCGTGCCCCGAGCCAGGTGCTAGATCATGGCTGTCCAAGCATGCCAGCTTCCCACTGATTGAACAAGGCATCGAGCCCCTCATCGAAGAAATCGTCTGTCGTGGGTTGACCAGCGGCAGGCAGAGCACCAGCCGACTGTTGCTCGAATGGAGGAGTGCGCACTCGCTGTACTTGTGACACGCGCTCTTGAGAAGTGTTGAAATGGCCTGGGAGGACATTCTGATCAGCTTTCAGTTTGCCGGTGGTCGGGTTGCTAGCTTGATCGATGCTTAGATTTGGCCGGGTATCTCTTGATGCCTGAGCATTACAATGGCGGTCGCCCCTAGCTTTTGAGCTCGAGACGGATTCCTCCCGGTTTAGCTCCGCTCGACGTTGTTTTAATAGCTTTCTGTAGGCAGCAAGGTGATTCCTGACCAGCTCCTTACTAAGCCCCGGTACATTTATGGCCTTAAATATGCGCGTCGGAGTTGCTGAGTCGATCCCCATTTGGTGAACCACGTCTAGGAATCTGGAATGCAGTTCAGGGGGCCAAGCGAACCTCCTCTTATCGTGGCCCAAAATTGCATCGATGGCTTGACGACTGATTAACTCATCTCCAGCAGGACCCGACCCTATCAAAAATTGTTGTGCATGAGGCTGATATGCTTTGAGCTGGTCGGCGGTAACATCCAGCTCCTTGAAACTATAACTCCAATCAAAGCGATGCAAATCCCATCCCCCAGGAGGCATTTGTATCATCTTCGTAGGATCATCCTGCTCATGCGTGACTCCGGCAAAATCTGGTTGAGCAGGAGATGCCCCGAGGGAGTAAGGTGGTAAATGAACGTCTTCAATCATCGCGTGAGGCTTATCGGGGGATATCTTACCGAGGGCGACGAGGTTATCGCAATGAGGGAAAACGATAATATTGAGAGCTTTTTCATACCTCATGTTTTCTGTTCGCAGCTTTTGGTTTTCTTCCTTTAAAATCTCGACCACCTGACGTTTGCGTTGAGCCCTCGATTTGGATCTCCTATTTTGAAACCAAAACTGGATCCTCGACTGATTAATCCCCAACTCCCGGCTCAATTCAATTCTCCACTTCTTTTTCATGTAATGGCTTTTACTGAAAAGGGTTTCCAGCATTTGGGTTTCCTCCTGAGAGTATTGGTGAGGACGTCTTCTTTTCCCGAGTTGAGCATTGTGGATGTCGTTGTCGTCGTCGCCGTGATCTTGATTTCCGTTGCCAGAAGTGTTGGGCTCCATGGTTTTGGCGTTAGACTTGATCTTGGAATCTTCGAGATCCCTCTGTGGTTCAATTTCTGAGATTTTTGAGTCAGTCGCCTCTAGCAGCTGACAGTAACCTCTTAAATATGTTGGATTGAGAAATGTTTGATTGGTTCTTGCCCACTCAGAGTTCTCCACTCTCTCCTGTATGCTCACTCCCTATAAAGTTTTCTTCGAGTGACTTTGCATGTTCAGGAGACGCTCTTCAAGCATCATTAGGCAAACGTTCCCCCTCAAGACCTTGAATTTCTCGCTTAGCTTTTCAACTTGATGGGACTGCCAAACCCTGTTAGGGCTCTCTTCGATAGTTGCGCTTTCCTCCCACCTAACTCTAATAATGGTGATCCCGACAAATCTTTTACATCTTTTAATTGATGAGCCGGAAATCGCGACCGAAACGAATCCAATGGTTCTCGTGAGGGGACCTCCTGCTTTACCCCCTAACTGGGCTCCACCAGCATTATTACTGAGACCCTTCATCATCCTCGAGTTGCTATAAAATGAGGAATTAATGTATGGAAGGTTAACGTTCTCGCATAATCAGCTTCTTCCTTCTAATCTCTCTGTTAAACTCGTCTTATTCTCAAGCCAACCCAACGCAAATGGCCTCCTCTCCCGTACGCACTTTTTCAACTGATGTCTTGGCCCAGTGGGAAAAGCTTTATAACCTACTGGGTCGCGGTTACGCGTACATAACCGATCATTCTGCAACCGAGGATGCAATCTGTGTCCTGCTCGAGGACCTTGATACCACTTCTCTCGAAGGTACTACACTGGGGAGGGAATATAGAACTTTCCCGACTCTCTTTGCACACTCCTTAGAGGCCTATCGTGTTGCTAATCGGGAGGTTCTGGTGGCTCGCGTCTTGCGGGCTCGTTATGAGGATCGATCTGATCATTTGGTGCTGACCAACTATCTGGTTGATAGTTACAAAAAGGCCGTCGAGTTTGCTAATGAGCGGGTCGCGACGTTGCTTCGCGAGAGGAGAAATCTGGTGGATCAATTGGCCATATCCCTGACCACCGGCGAGCATGACCGCCGCAACGTCCTGTTGAGGCTTCAGAGCGACTGGCAGGAAGAACGGCTCGACAAGATAACCGAGGACATAGCTCGCGGGAATGGACTGGTTCGGGACCTGGAAGTAGTCACCGAAGAACACGAGGCCAAGGTCGCCGAAGTTAAGGGAGAATGCAGAAGTCTTCTCCTCAGGCTTGCCGACCACAACATGCGGAGCTGGGAGTATGAGCAGAGCATTAATAACATGGAGGGTCAGTTGGGATCCTTTGTGTCGTTAATTAGGGCTCACTTTGGCTTTACTTTTCCACCCCGACTTGTATGACCTGCTTTTGAAAACCCTCCGCTGAGCAAAATAAATGAAAGTTCTCGTGTGTGTGTTTTAACTTCTGTATGGTTCATTTCTTCGAGCATCCAAACATCTTCAACTTGAGTGAGCCGAACCATAATAGCAATAAGCCGAGCAAATACGTCCTGATTTTATAACTCGCTCATGATCAGATGGAAGAATAGTTGCAGATTTGTCCAAGAAAAGATTTCTCTATACTACTTGTTTTTCACCTGCAAATAAAAAGACAGAATCAGAAGGAATAATTTGAAAAAGAAATCAAAAACCCCTTTCAATCCTATGCTTGCCCATGATTAATAAGGACAAGAACTTTTACAAGGGTTTTAATCTTGCGCGAAAAGTTTTTATCAATATTCCTCGAAAGAAAGCATACTATTGAAAGGAATGTAATTCACAATAATCGCTTTTGATCAATTTCGAGAGGAACGAATTACTCAAAAGTGCGAGGCATAATAACGTGTTTTAAATTTAATTGAAGATACGGCATCCAAATCAAGGCCGTTTTATTAAGAACGAGAGTAATTTGGACATCTATCTCGTCATTAAATTCAAAACAACGTCGATATTCTCGATCAATTATCGTGGATTACCAGCGACGTAAAACATGCATGGACCAATTCAAGTGTATAATTCCTTCTAGCGAAATTGGGGTTGGATTACCCTATACGACCAAAAAGGTCGTGCAAGATTTCCAATTTTAATTTCCTCTAAAGGAATTATAAACTTGACTTGGGAGTATTCGGATGATTAGAGAAAATGCCACTATCACATTCCCATGACCTGTCAAAAGAAATACAACTAAGTTCCCCAGCGGAGTCGCCAGTCTGTCGCGACCCTCTTGAGGTTGTCGGGCTCTCGAGGGCTAATGGGCCGTCCTGTCTGGTCGGACGCGGGCCTCTCCCAAGGCCCATTACCCAAATCGCAACGGAGGTATGCGTGATCGACTTTCAGTGTGGTCTAGTGACATGTGCTAAGTGTGCATGCCATGGAGTCGCCACCAATCATTTTTTTTAGAGTGTGATTGGACCACCCAATCGAATAGTTGGGAGTTTCTATTCAATTCTGCGAGAACCAGAGAAATGGTTTCGGGGACTTAGTTACACCAACTGTCAGAGTTGACGCCCTTTCGGTACCTAAGTTGACTGAATTTTCTAGCCTGAGATTTATGCGGATGAGTAAGGTATGAACCCTAAATCTAGAAATTCATGCAGATAGGAGTGATTATCCTAGCAATCACAATCAGTAATAAAATGCGCAACTCAAGGAATCTAGATATGCAAATAAATCACATGACATTCCTAGTAAGGCCCTATTTATCAATCACAGCTCAAGAATGATTTAGCTGTCCTAGCCATTCTACACACGATCTAACCTAAGAAAAGCATTAGGAAGCATCGAAGGAGTTCGAGAGTACTCACATGGGGTTCGCCGTGCCCTGGTTTGGTCTTGGACGAGCTGTCGAGCTCATGCCGACCCGATTATATTTGGGGATCCACTCGGCGTTTTACATCATGAAATCATGTGAAACAAAAACGAAAATATTCAGCAAGGGGAATTTATTGTAGATGGTGGTCGATCTAATTGGACGTCAAGACTAAAAAATATGTAGAAATTTACAAATTAAAATACTCGAATGACATTTTTTTGCCAAATTCAACTCTATGCGTCGTGAAGAAATACATGCAATTGAACTTGAATTTTGACTATTTATGAGTTCAAAATGAAAAGGAAATTAAAATAAAAATATTGACTATTTTTCTATATTTTTACGACATCGAACGCTATTTTTCTTCATTTTTCATATATATTTCTATTTTTGGAAAATATTAAAAAATATGACAAATTATTTTTTTTTATCAAAAATGGTTCCTTTAGCTTGGTCAAGAATACCAAAGATGATTTTTTAATTTTTTTAACTTTTTATAGATTTTTTATGAATTTTTAAAAAATAAACTATGAAAGACTGATCAAAAATCAGGTGTCAACAGCTGCCCCTCTTTGAGAGGAATTTCGTCAGAGATTTCTCTCAAAGACAAGGTGACACCTGTGTTCCGATCGACTCGACTGGGAAAAGAAAAGAAATCATGACATCCGATTTTCATGTCCATCAATGTGTGCTTTTCCTTAAAAAGAGATGTGCTCGTTCAATTCCCTGATATGATGTAAGAAAGTTAAGGAGTAGATAGACTTCCCTGCCCCTTACCTGTCGAATGCTTGCGGCATTTTCTGTGTCTGATGGGTTCAAGTAGATTCCTAAGGACTTGTCATCGGAGTGTCCTGGGGATGTTAAGCTCTGACCTGTATGGTAGGTCAAACCATAATGTGATTCCTAACTGATAGGAACCTAAGGAAGACGCATCCCACATTTGGGAATTTGCCAAGGGTTTTGATCCGTGTGGTGGACTAAACTAGAAATGGCTTGCCTAATGTAAGGCTTATTAGGGAAAACGAATCCTCCCGCGTTCGGGATTCATCAAGGTTTTGATCCGTATGGTGGATCGGACCATTGGGTTGATCCTTCAGGCGGTCTCTACCAGTCCTTTGACCCTTCAGGCGGTTTCTACCATTCATTGACCCTTCATGCGGTTTTTACCATTGGTTGACCCTTAAGGCGGTTTCTACCATACATTGACCCTTCAGGCGGTTTCTACCATTGTTTTGACCCTTCAGGCGGTTTCTACCATTGGTTGACCCTTCAGGCGGTTTCTACCATACATTGACCCTTCAGGCGGTTTCTACCATTGTGTTGACCCTTCAGGCGGTTTCTACCATTGATTGACCCTTCAGGCGGTTTCTACCATTGAGTTGACCCTTCAGGCGGTTTCTACCATTTATGAGATTCCAAATTGATATGAATCAAAGGATGACGTACCCGCTCTTTGGGGCTAGTCGGAGACTCGATCATTCTGTGGATCGGTCTTAGAAAAGATTTGCCTACTAAAAGGCTTCACCTAAGGATGACGCACCCAGTCTTTGGGGTGGCCAAAAGTCCTGCAGAAAGCTTAGACCTGAAAAAATTTTCCTCGCCAAGAAGATATTAGTAATCTTTGGGAAGACAATAATTGTCTAACTGACAAAATTCTACAACTTAAGTTTTAGTCATGAAATGTGCATTTTGATTGCTGGAGGTTATCCAAAACATTCCTACCATATACAGATGTGATCATAAATTCCTTGCACGGAAACTCTAGATCAAACAATTTGAAAATTTCAAAAAGAGTTTGCTCAAAACATCCATTGGAGTATTTCTCATCCAAGAAGGCTCCTCACTGCTCTGTGATAATGATCTTTAATAGGGAAAGTGCTCAATTTCCTACCGACCTGTGCCTGGGTTTCAGGATCATTCGCAACGCATACATTTCGACCGATCAGGAGGTCTTTCACGGGACCGTAATGTTAGGCTTGGATATCGGTTTCCAAGGGGGACTCACTTTTGAGTCAAGGCCGTTGAACGAAATTTTTCACTATCTGCTCCGGGTTTACAAGTCAAGAACCCTGTAAAATGAGAAAGAAATAGTCTTGCTCGTACTTCTTTGAGCTAAGTTATACATTAACCCAAGTGTCTTAGTCAGATAAGACTGCTTCGGGGTTGTAACATTGGAAGGATTGGGGACCGAAAAAGGCTTATTTTTTGCCCAGAAATTGTGAAGGGTTTGGCATTGGTGATCATTGCAAATTTGCCACATGTCCTTCGAAGAACATCTCCATTTCTTGAAGTGTACACTCCTCTTTTAGAGCGCACAAGGATGTTTAAAAGCGTCTCTTGTTACATTAAGATACCGTCTGTTTGTGTGTTTGCAATTTGAGCACGACATCATTTGGAGAGTAGTCATCTTGATCTGACTCCTTTGCAGGGTCTTTTCATCGTATATCTAGACTTTACTGGGGATATTTTGAATAGACATCAGCCTTGCTTTTTACCAGGCACTTTGCTTTTTCTTGATGTCTAGGGATTTTTCTTTTCCCCCTTTTTTTAATCCCGTGTTTTTCTTTTCTTTTGGAGCTTGGATTTTCGGCAATCATGCTAGATATGCAACTTAAACTTTGGCACGCTTCCATTCCTAAAGTGATGTTGCCTTTGCTTTGGAATATGCAATGATCACCAATAGATTGATGAAATGAATTTGCTGGCTCAACTTGGTCGTGCAAAGGATAACAGTGTGTAGGATAGAGAAATGAATTATTCTCGTCATCCTATGACACTTGGATTATCATATAAACAACACACAAAGATTTATGTTAGTCCGAGCAAGAAAATTTCAAACCGTTTACTTTCTGATACTGTTGGACTAACCTTCATTTGCCCCAATGTGGGGTGGTTCTTGACAGGGTTGAGAATGAAAATCGCCGTTCAATGGGGTTCTCAATGGGCATCTGTAGTGTTTGGAATGAAGAAATAAATGCCTCTGTCATCTCGATCCATGTAATCGTTGCGAATGACCCTTATATCCATAGGTTAAGGTTTCGCTATCATTTCCAATCTCCTCATCTCTCAAGTGTGTATGGGACGTGTTTGGATTAGGCTCGCTTCTCTTATGAGAAAATACCCTTTTGAACAGTTCAAACGACTCTTGTTGGAAAAATTCATTTCATTTCATCAAGATTTATCCTTCAAAGGGATTTTGTGATGCACCATACATGTGTAATTCATGTTCAGACAATCTCATGTTTTAAAACATGAATGTTAATGAAGTAAGAATTCTATGTCTTTTTAGATGTGAGAATCGAATTAATTCTGAAAGTTTTTAATCTCCAATGAATTGGGAAAAGGGATACTTACCTGCCCATCGAGGCTGGAGATCCTGGAAATATAAAAGGGATATGTCATCGTATATTCTAAAAATTTACAAAAATTGGAACGATACATCTTACCCTTGGTCATATGCTCCAACGAGTGTACAAGGGTTGTGAAAATATGTCTGCCCTGATGGCGAGCTCCTGCCAAGGATAAATATTAAGCATTATTTTGGGTTTCCAAATTCAAAACAAATTGGGACGATACTACTTTACTCTTGATTTGAATTCCATTCTGCATGCCAATGTGCAGATTGTAGAAGCCGGCCCTCAAGCTTGTGGCCATGATTTCTTCGTCTGGTTGGGCAACGAATCCACCTCGAGGATTTACGTCGGAGGAGATTCATTCATCTTTTTGGGCGTGTTTCATGCACTGTTATGTTATTTGAATGCATGGCTTCTTGGGTGCCTCGTCTCTGTTCATCACCTGAGAGGAAAATGAGAGAACATTATCCCTGCATCTGATTGAAAATCATTTAGGAACGATACGTTCTTTTTACCAAATGGGTGGCTCCGCGGCCAAATGCGTTTTACATTGAAAGGATGGATTCCATTACGCTCTGCGGATGATAACTATCGCTTCAAGGACTTGCCCCACGGATTAAACGATGAATTTGATGTCTTCGGCTTCGACATGCTTTCCGGATGTAGGAATGGTTTGCCCCCATTTTCAGTGGAGATGGGTTTTGTCGAGTGGGCAACATCAAAAACTCATCCTAGATTTGGCTTTAGTCGAAGGTTGAAATCCCGACCTTGGATAAGCGAATCATGATTCATCTCCTTCTGCTTCGGATTTGTCATTTGCATGCTTCACATTTTACAATACCAACTTCGCCGCTTGATGAAAATGAATCGATGATTTTCGAATTGCCCCAAGTTCTATAGTCATCTGCGTCGAATCTCTTTGAACTTCATCGGGTGATAGACCAACTGATAAAATGATTTTTCAATCCCGAGATCGAACTCCTGACGTTTCGTACCACTTCCATTTCACTGACTACCAGGACACAGCACTATTGGCGTCCCTAACTGGTTCGTTTTTTGTTATAAAATTCTTGAAGCAGTTAGCGACCCCCATCGAGAATGAAACAAGCTCAATTTAGAGTTCATAACGACTAAAGGTCCCTTAGAACGATACAGAGCTAACCGTCTTTGAGCTCGCTCGGGCTTTTGCTCGCATTTTCCTATGTGAAGCCTTTAAATGTTTTTCTTCGTGGCGTTCAATTGATTCGCCTCGACTCTAATCTAACAAGGGATTGTCGCACTCAAGCATGATGATGCTCGCAGGTAGTACTGATCGCTGCCCCAGATTAACTCTAGGCATTAAGGAAGATTATCTTGCATGGAAGACTTTATGACAGAAAGATTAATGATACATCCAGTCACATGTGCCTAGTTCCCTTGAGGATTCTCGGTGATCAGCCAGTTACACCATGAATCAGACATATAATCGTCATTTTGGATCATAACTTCATAAGTCCATCAGTTTTAAACTGATCGATCCAGATATGGAGCTCCTCATCAAGGAAATCTTTTGATTCTTCGAGCAACTGATATTCGGGTTGACCATCATCGCTTGGCGTTGAAGGATTCCTGTTTCTGTTGTGAGCGATCTGATTCTTTGAGCTAGAACCTTCGTCGTTGCTCGAGATTATAAGAGGATGATTGATCGGTTCACTATCAAAAGCACCTTCCATTTGGGAATGGAAGAAACAAAAATCCTCAGAGCATCCGCCCGCTTGATCTTCCGAAATCATATGCCCAAGCCGGGCAGATCTTTGAACACTAGGCGCGATATGTTGATCGGGGATAGGAAGAGCACTAGCGAAAAGTTGCTGCTCAAACCAAGGAGTTCGTACCTGCTGCACTTGTGGCATATACAAAACTCTTGCCACCCTTTTATAGCCAAAAATACCTTCCAATAAATTGTATTTAAAAATAGCACTAACAATTATAAATTCTATCTAAAAATAGCACTCACAAATAAATGACATTTAAAAATAGCACTAACAATAGCACTCACAATTTATAATACAAAAATGCTATTTAAAAATAGCACTAACAATAGCACTCACAATTTATAATACAAAAATGCTATTTAAAAATAGCACTAACAATTATAAATTCTATATAATAATAGCACTCACAAATAAATGACATTTAAAAATAGCACTAACAATAGCACTCACAATTTATAATACAAAAATTCTATTTCAAAATAGCACTAACAATAGCACTCACAATTTATAATACAAAAATACTATTTAAAAATAGCACTAACAATTATAAATTCTATCTAATAATAGCACTCACAATTTATGATAAATAAATGTCATTTAAAAATAGCACTAACAATAGCACTCACAATTTATGATAAATAAATGTCATTTAAAAATAGCACTAACAATAGCACTCACAATTTATAATACAAAAATGCTATTTAAAAATAACACTAACAATAGCACTCACAATACAAAAATGCTAAAAAAAAAGGGCACTAACAAAGGTGTTAAAAATAATAACCATTATTATTATTACAAGAGTTAAAGAGGTTACCAAACAGTACAAATATGCATAACGTATAAATACGTATGACGTATAAATACGTAGAGCATATATATACATCCGTGAAACCGGGGACTAATTGAAAGAAAAATGTGCAATTAAGCCCTTTTGGTAAAAATTGATTAAATTGGAGGGCAAATTGACCTAATTGCACTTTAAGACTTTAGAATCCAATGTCATAGCTTATAAAAAGTGAGAATTGAAAACTAAAAGACTCGAAAATGATTTTTTTTTTAGGCTCGGTTCGGGTTTATGTTTGTGAAGGAACATAGTGACCCGAGCCGAATTTTTGAGATTTAAAGTGACACACTTGAAGAGGAAATTAAAACAAAATTATCGAATATTTTTGGGTATTTTTCTGACCACGAATGGTATTTTTCTGATTTTTTTGGGTATTTTTATAATTAAATAAACTCGAAAAATATTAAAAATACCGAAAAATATTTTTTGTTCAAAATTGGTTCCTAAGGCTAAACCAAGGCTTCCAAAGTTGATTTTGTGATTTTATGACCTTTTTTGATATTTTTAATTAATTTTAAAGAATAAAAATCACAATAATAAATGGTAAAAAATCAGGTGTCAACAAGTACCACGAAGATATCGCAGAATCCGGAGTACAGTAACATAATGAACTGTACGAGGAGCCGCGACAAATTGACTGACAAGATGAACAACATATGTGATATCAGGACAAGTGGTTGTAAGATAGACAAGACTGCCGACAAGAGCTCGGTAGCGAGTGACATCAGACAGAGGCTCACCATCATTCGTAACGATATCCCACATCAGATCATCATAGGCTTTGAAGAACCATTTCATCTTGTTGCTCCACATATTGTAGTCCTTCCCATCAAAGTTTGGTGGCTTGTTGGCAAAGTGTGAATCGTTTGTTCCTAAAGAGTGATTGCTAAATATAGTAGATCGTTAGCTCTGAAGTCAATAAACACTTCGTAAATATGAGCAACCTGTTCTGATACCAATTGTTGGATCTAGCAATGTCACCTAGAGGGGGGTGAATAGGTGAATCCACGACCTAATTGAAATTACTTGCGAAATTTTAAAAATAATTTCAATTCGGGATCTGGGAACAGTACGCAATATGAGCTAATCACAGAGATAGAGATCATGGAAGAGAAATATGCACGCAATGTTTATAGTGGTTCGGCTTATCAAGCCTACGTCCACTCTCCCACGATGACAGCCGATCGGCTGGATTTCACTATAAAGAATCAAGAGAATTACAAACACTCAACCATTTGATTTTTCTCTCTCACAGATTCTCACAATGAATGAATTTTGAATGTTCAGAATACTTTTGGGTAACACTCAGTGGGTGCGTTTGGAAAAACTTTTGGGGAAAGCCATTAACAAGATACAAACGTCTTTAGTCTGAAGGGATTTGATGAAATACAAAAGCTATTTGGTAAACTGTAATTGAAAAGTGCCTTGAGAAAGGCTTTTGGGAAAATGTTGTTTGGTAAATATGTACTTGAAAAGTCATTCAATTTGACATATTTAGATTTTTTTAATATGTTTACAATTGAAAAAAGAACAATAATGACTATCACGTTTGTATTATTTGCATTGAGAATAATTTGATATAAATGTATCAACAAATTTATAAATAAAAAAATCATATCAAAGTGATTTTTTTTATCGAAAATATCAAAATGGACATCTTTCACAATTAAAATAAAATACTTTCGTTACAATAAACGTAGTCACATATGCACAAATACAAGATTAAAAATTACGGGCATCCTTAATTATTTACTAAACTCATGGCTATTTGATCACGTAAACATTCCATGTCAGAAGATAAATTATCATTTAAAACACTAGTCCCCTCATTTACATCATTAACGTCAACTACATAATCAATATCCAAATCAGCTCTCGTGAAATGTGTATCATTGACGGCGTTTCTCCGTATATAATTGTGCAAAGTCATTGCTGCCATCACAATTTGCACTTGTTTTTCAAACGGATAACTCGGCATTTGCTTTAGAATCTTCCACTTCTTTTTTAACACGCCAAAGGCTCGCTCAATTTCTGATCGCATCGAGGAATGAGCACGGTTGAATACCTCCCGATAACCTGTAGGTGCGAGACCTTCTCGATTCTGGCAAATGATGTCTGACTTCTTTATATGGCTCCAAATAACCTGTTCGATTTGGATATCCTGCATCTACTAAATAATATTTACCTACACAAATTTAATGTAAATTCAATCAATATATAGACACGTATACATTTTACTCTACAAAAATCATTAATTCACAAACCTGGAGGAGGATGAGGAAATTGTACATCATGTCTCCCAATGGCTTCGTAGAAGATATGAGTATCATGAGCTTGTCCTTCCCAACCATCCCAAACATAAATAAATTCCGTATTAAAATTACATACTGCCAATACGTTTTGAGTTGGTGTTCCTTTTCGACCAATAAAACGAATTTGATCATGTGTACGTACCACTGCCGGAATATGTGTGCCATCAATAGCCCCAATACAATCCTGATATGAAAATGAAAATATTATTGTACAATCGAAATATAAGTTTAATTCTACATTTAAATGCTGTTTGCGAAACATACCTTAAAATAAGGATAGAATCGTCGATTATTCCTGATCTTGTCTGGAACTTCCCTAAATTGCCGATCAGATGGCTGGATCAAAATTTTCGTCCCCTTAAGCCTCTGCCCCTCAAGCCCCTGCAACGTACTGTTGGATTTCAAAACTCAAGAAAACAGAATCTGATCCATCTAACACAAGAAAAGAAAACAAGCTTTTCAGGACAATTTGACAATACACACCTTACTAGTCCATGTATATACCCAGCCTTAAAGAAAACCACAGATTATCACAAAGCCCTATCAATAAAAAAACAACGAAAATCCCCACACCCACATGACGAAACACCAAACAGAGTCAAGATCTCTCTGCTTGAGAGAAAGCCACAGTCCAACTTTTTCCATACATGAAGAGACTTGGCAGCTCAGATGTCCATCTGCCCACCTTCAGGTTCAACTTCTTAAATTAACTTACTAAACACTTGGTATAACATAGCTACAACTGATACAGCTGAAAACTGACTCCAAACCAAGGATGCAAGCAGAGGAGCAACGCAACAAATCCGGAAATCGCGAGCACAAATTAAGCTGCGAGACACGCCGAACGTGGTCGAGAGAGATGAAGCGTGCGTGAGAGATGGACATTACCGTCACGGAACAGCCGTGCCGAAGGAGGAGGATCGGTCGGCGGTCGGCGAGCACTTGGCGCAGGCGCAGGAGCTGGCGAGGCGAAGAGAGGGGCTTAGCAGCACCGAGAGAGCTGCGAGAACGCGAAACAAGGCCACTGGGAGAGAGAGACAGAGACAGAGAATTTGAGGATTAGGGTTTGCTCTTCTCTGGTTCTGGGAGGGCTACCGCGGGTAGTGTTTCTCAGAGGACGATGCGTTTGATCAACTAAAATAAGCAGTTCCCCAGGTTTCTATTGGAAGGGTAAATCTGGAATAATAAAAAACATTTGAGGTCAATAATGGCAAAATTAAAAAGTGAACAGTGCCTGCGTTTTTGTATGCTGAAAAAGCTGAAAAGCCTAAGGCAGCCTCAAGGTTGCCTTGGGCTTTCAACATTTAGAATGCTAACATTTTGCCTCAAGGGGCTTTCAAAAAATTACCCAAACACCAAATATTTTTCCGAAAGGGCTTTGGGCGCCCAAAGGGACTTGGGAAAGCTGTTCCCAAACGGGGCCAGTATACGCTTGCACTTTGGATCGTTGTTCGCTTTACTTCTTCAATCCATCATGGTTCTTCTTTTATACTCCCCTGCCTCCAAACTAGCCGTTGGATACCCGGCCAAGGGATTGCTCTTCAATCCTTGATTGGACGCCATTAATTGTGATTGAACGAGACTGTATCTCCAGAAGATATGTAGACCGTTGAGGAAGATATTGAACCCTTCTGATTCAGTCGCCCATACAACTAAATCTCCAGTTTCCATAAGTGTGGTAAGTCTGAGTTGGTTCCCGAAAGGATATTCTTTAGAAGATAATATCACATTGTAGAAAGTCCCTTAATTGATTAGAAGGGACATCCGGGCAATCGAATATCATAAACTTTTCATAGGAATCTTGCCTTGATCGGAAACCTGCCATACGTGGGTCTTCATGTTTTGGAGATGCAGAAACTGACTCAATTCAAATTTCGTCTTCATAAAGAATTTCCTGAATTAGATCAGTGTTCATGGAATGGTAATTTAGAGATTTGATAAGGTCTATCTGTCATTGTATATAGATCGTCAAATGATAGAAGGTCATCTTGAACCTGACCCTCAGAAGCGGCTCCATCTGAAGGTCCTCAGATGCACTCCATCTGACCCCGCCAGAAGCTCTTCCATCTGACCCTTCGTCAGAAGCACTTCCATCTGACCCTTCGTCAGTATGACAGATTTAGATCCATACAACCTGCAGCTTACTCATTCTTTCTGCATCGTAAAGCGTTATACAATCCCTTTTGATAGTTTTGTCAGAATCAAAATATAGGAGAATTTCCACAACATAAGAGACACAAGATCCCACGTACTAGTGCGCTCCAAAGAAGATAAATCCTCAGACATAGCATCACGCCGTTCAGCATGTTGTACGGCCATACGATAATTTGATGGTTCCTGCAAAGCGTGGACAGCAGCCATAAAGGAACCAAACTCATTAGAAAAACTTTTAGCCGCTACGTACCAAGCCGGAGGACGTCGATCTCATGGAGGATTTCGCCGAGGGGATGGTGGACAAGAATCGTCAAGAGGCGTCGAAGTAGCAGGCGAAGTAGACAAAGGAGGAGGCATAATAGGATAAGGTGGTGACACTGGATCTGACGAAGAAGATATAATAGGACGAACATGAGATGAATCAAGAGGAAAATCCATAAAGACAGATGTAGAAGACAATAAAAAAGTAGAGGCGGCGAAAAAGAATGGTAGGTGCACAAAGAACTGAACACTACGAAAGATACGAATACACTGTGAAGAAGGATCATAGCACCTATAATCTTTGTGTTCTGTGCTGTAACCTAGGAAAACACATTGAACTGACTTTGTAGAGAGTTTGGTACGCTCATAGGGTGGAAGAAGCACATAACACGTACAGCCAAAAACACGAAGTTGATGATAAGCGAATGGTTTGGAGAAAAGACGTTGGTGAGGGGCGGCTTTGGAGAGGACAGGAGAAGGAAGTCGATTTATGAGATAGACAACAGTAGAGCCCAAAATTCAGTAGGAACCAAATTGGACAACAAGAGAGCACGAGTACTATCTAAAATATGATTATGTTTTCGCTCAACAAGACCATTTTGAGCAGGAACACGGGACAAGACAACTGAGATACGGTTCCATGAGAAGTTAAGAAAGAATGAAAAAGCTGTAGAAAGATATTCCCCACCAGAATCAGAACGAAAAAATTTAATAGTTTTAGAGAATTGAGTAGATATCATGACTGTAAAGTTTTTATATGTAGAGAGAAATTCATCACGAGAATGCATGAACTAAACCCATGTATAACGAGAATAGTCATCCATGAACTATACATAATACTTGAATCCACTTTTAGAAATTTGAGGAGCATGACCCCAAACATCTGAATGTATTAAATCAAAATAAGAAGTGGAAACATAAGAACTAACAGGAAAATGAGGTGCAGATTGTTTAGCTAAAGGACAACTAGTACAAGGATGCATAATAGTACATGAAACATGCCCAAGTGCACCCTGCTGATGCAGAAAAAATAAACGGGAAGTAGATATATGACATAGACGCTGGTGCTAATAGTCAAGATCGAAGATGGCAAGAACAGGTTGAGGTGAAGGAAGCTGGAGATGCTGCATCATATACAATCCTCCATGTCTACTACCCCTGCCAATCGTCCGGCCACTCGTACGATCCTCTACAACACAAGAATCAACAGTAAATGTCACCATATAACCCATATCGGCAAGTTGCCCAACAGATAAAAGATTCAGAGCTAAGTTCGGTATATGCAACACATTAAGAACATTAAAACTGTCAGGGACAGTAAGATGGCCTTGCATAGCAGCAGTAAGGGAGGATCCATTGGCTGTAAAGAATCCTTCTGGACTTTTGAGTGCAGTCTGCTGAGTGAGATGATGAGCAGAGGCAGCCATGTGATGAGCAGCCCCAAAGTTAAGAATCCAGGAAGAACTAGCACCTGAAGATTGTGCAGTAGCTGCTGTAGCAACAATGGAGGATGTGCCAGAAGAACCAAGATGAAACTGAGCTAAACGAGAAAGTTGAGCCTCAATATTAGCAAGACGATCATCTGAAGACGAGGATGAAGTGATACGATCCATGGATGGAGAAGAGACAGGTGCAACTGAGCATAAGGATGCATCAAGAAGATCACGCATTTTCTGAAAATATCGATCCTCAATATGTCCATTTTGCTCACAGAAGTTACAATAAAAATGTGAACCTCGTTGAGAAGAAGCACGTTAGGAACCACGCATAAAACCATGCTGAGAACCACGTTGAGAACCACACTGAGAATAGCAAGACTAAAAATCACGTTGAGAAGAGCCAGATTGGAGACCGCGGTGAGAGGAACCAGGCCGAAAATCAGGCTGTGAAGTGGCTAGTACTACAGAGGAATCTAGAGATGGAGGAGCACCAAGAATTTATCGTCTAGTTTCTTCAGCCTGAAGTTCCTTGACTGCATCAGAAAGAGATGGTGCAGGATAACGATATAGATTCTGACTTCGAACTCCCTCAAATTCTGGTGAGAGTTTCATCAAGAATTCATACATACGATTTTTGTTCTTATCTTCAAGTCTAGATGCAGCGCAAACAACACAACTAGCACACATGGGACATGGTGGACCAACCAACACATCAAGTTGGGACCAAAGAGACATCATATAATTATAAAATTCATGAATTGTTCCTGTACCTTGAGTGGCACGACGAAGTTCCTGCATAAGCTGATAAACACGAACAGAACCTGTTTGTATAAACATCTCAGCAATTTGATCCCATAACTGTTCCGCACCAGCAATCTGAGTAAATTGGAGGCAAAGATAAGGACTTATAGAACCAAATAATATTACCCATGTTTTTCGATCAGAAACATGCCATTCCCTAATTTCATATTGGCGTCAAGAAATCTCATCAGCACTAGGTTTAGGATATGCAATATCGGACAAAGATGCAAGGCAAGAATGAGTATCATCCACATGTTCATATAAATCACGTTAAACAAGAGCAATCATCACTAAGGGTTTCCAAATAACATAATTAGAGCCATCCAACTTAAAATCTATGCGTTCAATCTAATCATTATTATCCATAATTCTGAGATCAATAAATCAAAATGAAAGCAGAGTGAAGAAAGCAAAATCCGAGGTCAATCGCGAGAACAAAATTGCACTCCAACTGAGAAGAACACCGAAGAATACTCACTGAGAAGCACGTACAACAGTTATCCCAAACAAAAGGCGGTGTGGGGGTCGCAGTCAAAGTCGATGATGAGGTTGACGCCGCACCAAACAGTGTTGAGCTAGTACTCGGGACGTCCCGAATAGAGGCGAACCAAAAGTTGCCGCTCCAAACAAGAGATACACGAGAATTGAGAAGACACCAAAAGAGGATGAATACGATAGAATTGAGAAGGCAGCAGAATTGAGAGAGTGTAGGATGCAAAATTGAGAGAATGCAAGGCCAATATCCACGAGAATTGACAACTCCAAATAAGGATGAATCAATATCCACAAGAATTGACTGGTGCGAATGATGGTCTCGAGCAGAAGAGGAATTGAACCAGCAGAAGACAATGAGCACCAATTGACGAGAACTAGTGTCGTCGTGAGGTAAGAGAACCAGCAGAAGAGGAATTGAATTTGTGGGGAACGAACTGAACCCACCACCAATCCGATATAATACGCAAAGGACATCAAATTGAACTCACCACCAATCTAATCGGTGGGAAGAAAAATCCAACACGAGGCTCGTTCACCACGTCGCCTATGGGGGAAGAGCGAGAAACCCTAGCTCTAATACCATGATAGATTTGAGAATTGAATAATGAAATACATAATTACAATTAGGCACAATGCCAATATAAATATATATACAAAGAAGGGTAAAAAAGTAAATATACATACTAAAGGAAAAAAAGGCTTACTCCTAGTATATGCAATATATCTAACAGCATATACAACTTCATTTGGATATTCTAGTTATGAGTTTTGTTTTTGTTGGGTAATGTCTCAAGTTTCAGTCTATATATATAAGACCCAACACGAATTGGAAGACTTGGATCGGAATTCTTGATTGAATACTTATCGGAGGCATGCACGTGGATTTCAACCAAGATAAGGGTTGTTACTTTACTTTATCTATTTTCTTTAAAGTAGTGGCAAAAATGTAAATATCCAAGATAAATCAACCAATAGATTTGCAAGTGACGCTTCTGTTGATGGGTTGAGAAGGGTTTATTTGTCTTGTTTCAGCCGTATTGAAGGAATATAAAAAGGAAAGGAGAATTCGTGGGTACTTTACCCTTGGGCAGAAGAAGTCAAAGAACAAAAGCGGCGTGTATTCTAAGTGCTAGAGAAGAGAGGCCTAGTGGTCCTCAGCATTTGCTCAGCTTTGTTCGTGGTACTTCTTCGAATGACAAGTGTGGGTTCTTGGTGCAGCACAAGCCGAGAGAGAAAACGCACGAGAACAAAGAAATGGAGGTGAATGTCGTTTTTGGTTTAGCGGTTCTCTATAGCAAACAACACGAGTATTGTATTTTCTCTCTGTGATTTTTCTGAGTGAGTCCTCTGTGAGAGATTATGAGATATTACTTGTGAGTTTGCTTTGGGCTTAATTTAGATGCGGAAAACACTCGAGTACATGAGTGATTGTAAATCTGACTCTCCGACTATAGTGGATTATATTGCTGGCTCTCCTCATGGACGTAGGTACCGATCTCGGATCGAACCACGTAAATATCTGGTATTCTTTATCGTTCATCGTAATTTTTCTGATGATTTCGTATTGACTTATTTGCAAGATCCGTTGGCGTTTCCGCGTTATAATCTCAACAGTTTTCTTTGTAAAAAGACGAACTCTTTGAATATCAATGTGAGAATGGAACCTCATTCAAATATGTGCGCTCGGGAGTTGAAGGCTTGTGTTGTATAATTAGTTCACAAGTGATACGACAGAGTAGAAGTAATAAGTACAATTAAGAATTCAACAGAAATATTGTCCAAAAAGCACTAAATCTATTGCACTTTTGTCAATTCAGTCTCTCTAGTCAATGTTGGCCAAAAATCACTAACGTAGATGCCGACCTTGCCATGTGTCAGAGCTGAGTGAACAACTTTTATTAATGATAGATATTGATTTCCCTTTATTTTCTCCTATTTTCCTTCTTTACTTATTTTTTCCCTTTCCTTTTTTTTTTCTTTTTACCTTTGTTTCTCTCCATCGGCCATCACTAGACCTCGTCAATGGTCGACAAAGGTTGCCGGTATCGAGCGAGGACAGCCCTCGCCTAGGCCAGGGTTGCCCTCGCCTGGCGAAGGGCTACCCTTTACTCGCTGAGGTGAGGGCACGAGTGACGGTGACCCTCGCTAGGGGCTGACGACATTCGATGGCCATAAATGAGGCCTGGCCGACGGAAGGAAAAAGAAAAAAAAAGAGAAAAAAAATAAGTAAAGAAGGAAAATAAGAGAAAAGAAAACTAATTCAAAAAATATATTAAAATACTATTAATAATTGTCTAGATCAACGATTTTCTACCAATTTTGGCCGGATGAACTCAACTAGCAAAGTGTGAAAAAAGTTTAGGACTCAATCGGAAAAATTAAAAGGTTTATGACTGAATTGGCAAAAGTGCAATAGATTTAGGATTTTTTGGATAATTTTCCCTCACTTATTTGTCTAGAGTAACCAAAAGAGGATAAATAACTTATGCTTCCATTCTTTATGTGATGAAATCAAAGAAATTGAAACTTGAATCCTACTAAGGGTCAATCGGCGATTGAGCTCCAAGGACGAGGTTCTTCAACAGCTCGATCTGCCCATTCTTCATCGATACCCTATGTGACACCGACACTCTCCAAGACCGACACTTTTCGAGAGGTTCCGTATCATGCCAGAATCCATATCATGATGTTAGATTCGAATGCGTTGGTTCTAGATTGGGAAAAGTGTCAAAAAAGTCATAAATCTATTATATTAGTATCAATTCAATCTATTGCATTAGTGTCAATTTAATCATAAACCTTGTTTTGGTGCCAATTTAGTCCTAAACCTTTTGCATTGGTACCAATTTAGTCCTAAACATTTTATTGACGTCAATTCAGTCCTAAACATTTTACATTAGCACCAATTTAGTCCTAAATACTTTGCATTTATGCCAATTGAGCCAACTCGATCAATTTTGGCCGAAAATCATTGGCACAAACATCAATTATCCTATGTGGTACGGTTTGCACTAACGTGGATATTTTTTTTTAAAAAATATGATATTTTTAAAAATATTTTAAAAAACTAAAAAATGCTTAAAAATTATTTAAAATTATATAATAATATTAAAAAAATATCTAAGTCAGCGTTTATCATGCCACGTAGGACAATCGATGTCCACGTCAGCCATTTTTTTATCATAAATACAAAAAATTTAAGACTGAATCGACACCAATGCAAAAAAGTTTAGGATTGAATTAGCGCCCATACAAAAGATTTAAAACTGAATTGACACACAAAAAAAATTAAAACTAAATTGACACTAGTAGAATAGATTTAAGACTTTTGACACTTCTCCCTTTTAGATTCGAATGTGAATTACACATTGTGTTCAACTTACAAAACGATTCTCTTTCCAAGGACACTTTCAAGGCCGAGGATATTGGAGAAAATTGTTCGGATTGGCCAACTCCCGGTTCACGTGAGAAACTCAAATTCAAGCATATTACGTCGAGTTTATAGGATAAGGTTGATAAGGATCCCCAAGAATGAGAATTATGGTCGAAAGTAGTGCCGCGAAATTAGATAAAAGCTCTAGTATACGCAACGGATATATTCCTAAGCACCGCTCTGTCCAAACATATGACATGGGATCATTCTTGCTAGGAACGTAAGAGCCAGTGCCACGCAAAAACCGGAAAAAGAGTCTAAACCTTCTGTGCTCTACTTATTAATCTATAAACCCTTCACAACAACACAGTGAAAGAGACCGTCGTCATATGGAACCGACGTGTGCTTGTACACCACTCGGAATTTTGGTACTTAGCTCAGCTTGGGAGGAATATCCTCTACAACTTGAACGCCTGAGCTGAGATTGCCGAAGAAGACATCTGTTTCTCTACCTCGGAGAGACTGTTGTTCTACGGATCAAATCCAACCGACTTGACTACACTGCTGAACTTCGTGAGATCAAAACACACTATAAGACTATCCACCAACGACATATACTAGGCAACATGTTGAGCCAATGTACAAGGAACAATGAACGTGAAGGCAAATAAACTGGGGAAACCGCTCTTTGAGCTTCATGGTGGACAGATATAGGATTAAGGTAAATGAATCGCTATTTTCATCACAATAACATCCCAGAACCAAGTAACTCGGTCTAAAATCGCATACTTTTGACAGGGCATACAACCTCGAGATCAGAGTATATTCTAATCTGACTTAACAATACAACAGCTACTCCTTCAACGGAACTAGAAATCGAGGATCCAATATAAGACCTCAAACTGTGAGAAGTATATTAATCCAATGTGATGTAACAGCAATTCCAAAGAAAAAACATCAAACACCGATTTAAATACATATGTCAACTTGAATCTAACAAGAGTAGCCTTTCTAGCTAGTCATCATAACCTGGTCAATAGCCTGAAGAGCTTGATTGGCAAAAAAGCGGACATCAACATCAGGATCCTCACTAAGCTCAACTAAACAAGGCCGGATCATTTTCTCCACCGTCTGTTCAGGGGCAAAAAAAAAAAACCCCTTTAGAAATCAAGAGCAGACAATCATTCTTCAAGAAGGACAAAAGAAACGATTCCAAGCCTGAAAGCCGAAACAGCAGGAAAACAAAGAAACGATTCTAAGCCTGAATGCCGAAACAGCAGGAAAACAGGGCAAAATATTCGAATGGAAAACTTAGAATGAAATTTGTACTTGCCAAAAATGGCAATTACAAAAATGAAAATAGAAAGATCAAGAAATGAAAAATTTTAAAATCTCCATGGTTTACTTACAGACTGGTCAACTATTGGCATGAGGGACTGAAGCACTTTTGCCACGTTAAACTTGATATTTGGCACCCTGCCAATTGCAAAGTACAAGCAAGTGGTCAGAAATCATTCATGAAATACATTGTAGCTTCATTAGCTTAAAGGTACCTGTCTTTTGATGCATTAACCACCACCGGCAGCAGCTTCGAGCAAGTGATATCGGGCCCCAACACAGGGGCAAGAAGAGAGATTGCACGCAGAATTGTCATTCTGTACAAATAGTGTGGATTGTTTATCATCTCCAATGTCTGCAATGTAAAACATATCAAACATTAGTTTAATTGCCAATGAGAAAAGTAGGTGATAATTTGTGCAGAAGAATAATATTCAACGGTGCCACAATAAAAGGAAAGCAATAAGGCTTCCTCTGGGAATGAAGCAGGAAGGACCAGATTTACCAAAGAGGAAAAAATGAAGCAGCAGAAGGAAGGACTAACATCGATACATCCCAGAGTTTTATTAAACAATACTTTAGCATGTCTGTGACACAATCAAAACATACAAGAGCTGGTAATTAACGGTCAAAATCAATAAAAACACCTGGGGAATTATGTGCTGCATTGCCCAGTCAGGACCGAATTCTTCGGCGAGGCGCTTCAAGTTGTTTGCTGCTGCATCACGAATTGAGTAAACCTGCAAGAGATTTGCTTTTAGCGACATAATTCCGGCAAATGCTCACTCCTTCACAAACTATGTCGATGGAAGATAAGGCAATATCAATCAAGCAGAAACATTAATTCAGAACGACTTAAGCCGAGACAGTGATTTCAGGTTTACAGCATTTCAAAAAATAGCAAGTGCAGTCGACAGCCAGTGACTGACAATGAGGCACGAAAAAGAAACAGAAGTAGATAAGGATTTTAAGTCATCTGCAACTGTCATAACACTATCAAAAGAAACATCTAAGAGGTCTCCTGTAAGACTGGGAACCAACAAACCTTATCTTGCAACCACTGCATGCAAAGAGACCCAAGCTTATCATCAAAAAACCCTACACCCAATTGACTGGCCAACAGAGGTATGTACTCTATTATGGCAAGCCGGACCCTCCAGTGTCTGTCCTCAGCAAGCTCTACAATTGCTGGTAATAACGACTGTGACAAAAGATCGATCCCAATAACCTGCATAGGGGTAACTTCAGTTTCATACCTCACTCAATGACATAGATACTAATCGGAAAACAATACCCACAATGTTAGGAGATGTTCGCAGGTGCATGATGAAAAGTGAAAATGAAGAAATCTGAAGTGCATAAGAGGAAAAAGATGCAGATGAATCTTTAAATTTGCAGCAAACCTGATTGACTTGATCAAGCTTGCTAATAATGTTGAGACGCACATCTGGAAATTCATCTTTCAGAAGGGAAAGAAATATTGGAAGAAGCTGCTCAATGGTAGCATCCTGCATCACAATATGCAACGGTTATTTGTCTACAGGTTTCAAAAGAAAAGGAAATGATATTGATTTTGGACTAATGCCTCCTTTCTTTTCCCCCCATCTTGCTTTTCACTTGGCTCATCCAAGTAAGAGGGACAAACATCAACGTCGAGCCAAAGAAAAAGAAAATGAAGGAAGTATAGTAACTATAGACGTTGCGGGACCAAAGGCGTTCAAAAACCATAACACCTCTGTGGTCATCCAAACAGGTAAGAGCCAAAATTTTCTCTAGCTCCTTTCAGAATAGTTACTAAAAGGTGTAATACCAGCCACTATAAGGCACCTACCTTCCCTAGGACTGGTGCCATTCCCATTATAACTGAGGCTAAAGCTGACCGAACATGCTGGGAAGAATCTGATGACAGTTCCTGCAAAAGGTCGCCAGTCGTTACTAACGGAGATATGCTAAAGTGAGAGACATAATATGATCCAGAACAACAAAATTAAAGCTTTGCAAAAGTTATGTCTTCATAGACATTCGCACCTTGACACACGGAAGTATATTTTGAATGGAAAGTTCTGGATTCAAAATCCGACAAAACTTCGTAACTTTTCCAGCAGCTGCTATACGTACTTCAGCCTCATTATCCCGAAGTAAACGCACATAAGCAGGGACCAAGTCCGTCCTGAAAATTACTCACGCATTGTGAGAGAAGTACCAAAATTGGATCATAACATGCAAGAATACATTATGACAAAAGGTGAAATTGGATAACTGAACGGGATACATCCATGCAGCCAATCCAATCCAATCCAACAAATATAGTAACGAATCAGATGAGCAGATTTTCAAAACATCAATTCAAAGTGATAGGGACCCAAAAGTGCAAAAAAAAAAAAAACAGCACTTATAGTTGACAAGAATCGGTTCCCATGTAGACATTCTTGTAGCTTGCGAGTGCAAGAAAACTCGAGGTGCACAAGGCTATCCTATGGCCTGAATTAAATCCATACCTCGTAGGTTCGGGTCCTACAGCTTCGCAAAGCTCATACAATTGATTAGCCACCATGTAGCGCACTCTCCAAGACTTATCCTGTCAAAGAAAGGCAAGTGAGACATAATAAGCAAAAGGTTTCACTGGCAGCATATGGTTAACAAAACCTCCAACAGCTTGATATAACACTAATTGGGTGAATATTTCAAGAAATCAAATGAATCCCAATGTCCAAAATCCCAATGTCCAAAAAGTTGATGTCCTCAGCCACATATAATGATATAAGCCTTCTACGCGTCTTACAGCGAATGGTGCCAAAGATAATTATGACCAACTCTCAGTAAGCAAGCTGTATCAGATCTGAACGCAAACAAGGAAAAGGCTATAACTTGACTAATTGACAGTTCCACAACTAGATCGCTCTATCATTCGAGAAAGCTGCAGATTTCTCCCCGACGTCATTCGACCTCCAAAGTGTAGCATGTTTGTTTGCTTATAGTATTCTGTCAAAATCAACATCAACATTACATTTATCCCAAACTAGTTGGGGTCGGCAGTCGATGAACCCAAAAATAAATAAAATAAAAGTTAGACCGATTGAGGAAAAATAAATAATTATATAAAAATAAATAAATAACCGAAGGATAATTATTGAGTATTCTGTCAAAATACTCAACTTAAATGACTTTTGGCTAATTATCGAATATATCTAGGTGTGCTCATTGAAGAAACCGAAGGATAGAAGTATTTTCGAAAGAATGTTCAGTACAAGGCACGGTCAAAGGACACATTATTCCACAGTGCCTCAATGATACAACAACAGAGTGATGAAATTAACGTTTTAAGATCTTTTCGAGTACATTTAAGCATATGTGCAGGTCCCATCACCAGAGATATATGACTATGAACATATCTCAACTTTCCAGAGAGCCAAATTATGCAACAAAAGCTGGTCTGTATCTGCAGGTCGATCCTTGTACAAGAGACTCAGCTTCCATTAAGTATCCTGATGGACCGTAGCCTGTAGCTCAATGGCAAGTCTTATCTAGTTACCTACAGCATGATGGCTCCCAAATTAGAAATTACAAGTTTATTACCATTTATTGGACTGGACCTCAAAGGGTTAGCTCTCAATACAATACAACAGAGTAGATCCACCATCAAGGCGGTTATTATATGAGACTTGTTGAATTTCCCATCAAAGCCTTGCCTTTCAGCTTAAGCCCGTTTTTTGGGTAAGAAAGCATCAGTGAACAGTTTCAACCATGGAAGAAATAAATCACTATACGAGTCTCTGAAATTACATGTCTCTCAGCATGTAGCAACAAAAACATGGAATTTGCGAATCAACATTGTTACAAGCTCATAAAATGTATCAAAAGTTCAAGCTTGGAATTACTGATCAAAATAAGAAAAGTTATCAGGAGCAGTAAATTAGCAACGTGCCTGGGAGAAGTTAACTATAACGGGGAGTATATGTTGAACACAATCTTGGGCCTCCAACAATTTCCCAAGAGCAGCACAACCCTCAACAGCCAATAATCGAACAGAATCCTGATCTGAGATACAAAACAATTAAAGAAAAACTAGCAATGAAGATAAACGTCATGACATAACAATGAAAAGGCACATTACAATCTTTGTAGACAAAGAGGAAATTCTATACAACTACATGTCAACATGAGTTCCTGGAATAATTTCCATCAAATAGGGAATCCATTACAACAAGAAAGTCTTTGATGACATCAGCTATTTAAAATCCAAATTCAACAATGACATTGTTAGAGTCCTCAATAGTAAGACACTCAAATCAGATGAGAGCAGAAGAAGTGTAACCACTAAATTAGGATGAAAACTTATAATACCATCTTGTGTGAGGTCCTCGAATATTGATATAATATCAGTCTTCAGATGAGCATATTCAACAGTGGCAGCAAATTTCCCCAGATTCGATGCAGCAGACCTCCTAACCATTGGCATGTCATCTTGGCATAGTTGGTTATATATCGAACGCAACTCTGTCTTCAGCATGTCTGGGGCACTAGGATACACAATATGAAACAGCCCACATGCAGAAACTCGAGCAGTAAACCACTCACCGGCAGCCAACCTCTGAAAGAACGATATTATAAGAAAAGGGAAAAAAATGAATCGTACATATCATGCAGTTTTTCCATCACATTTGAGACAAATTCACCTAGATATATGTTTCCTAAGTTATCCCCAATCATCATTTTCGTTTCTTTTCTCCAGTCCATGTACTATGAAAGCTAGTTAAATTTACAAGGTTAAAGACAACCTTCTAAGGTTCTTCTAAAACTTGACAAGCTGGTTAAATCTGACCAGATTTAAGACATTAAATTTGGGCAATAAAGGTCAATTAAGGATATATGGGCATAAGGAGCAGCAAGAGCATCGATAACATCTAAGATGATTCTCAGGTAGTATAGGAGCAGTTTGCCAAGGTCTCCTCACCTTAACCAAAGGAATGAAATGGTCGACCAAATCACTCTCCCTCATTTGAGATCCAATTCTACATAAGGACTCCACTGCTTTGTCTCTGACACAAGTTTCCTCAACAATGCAGAGGGTCTCCAATGGTGGAAGCAGGACATTGGCATGCTCAACTCCACCAACATAAGGAATAAATACACCCAGTTCTTCCGCCATTGCAAGAAGCACCTCGTCGTCGTCGTCATTGTTCTCACTTAAAAATGGAATTAATTCCTTTCGAGTCCTTTCTTCTCCAAGAGCACGGGCAATTGTTGATAGTCTCCGAATAGAATTCAATCGTAACTGGATGTCATCATTCTTGAGCTCATCTATGAGAACAGCTATTGGATAAAGAGGCTCATCAACCATAGACATGGTAACTCAGCTGTAAGTCGCAGCTCCAGAACTAATCTGCAACAGGCCAGAAGCAAGGGGCATAAGCATCTAACGTCCACGATTAAAAGCCGCGGAGCTAGAACAATTAAAGTGATAACTCCCTCAAGAGTAACAGCAGCACGTAAACATTCCCCATGAAGAGCTACTGTAACCAGATAATGAAAGGAGTTAATATGTCCCATGATAAATTTTAACAAATTGAAAACTGGGAGTTAATGACTAATATTGGGTGTTTCCAGAAAACTGAGAAAGTCAGAGCAAAATACCTCCACAATAATCCACAGAGCCCCCAACAAAGAAGCCAACACATAAAATGATAGAGACTGAAAGCTTAGTCACCTAGAGTTCGAGCGTGGTCGAATAGAGCAGAAAATTCTTGAGTATTCGGATATAGAGACTACATATGGGTGAGTCATCTATACCCAAGAAGATCTTCCAAAAAACAAATGCAATCAATGAGTCGACAGATAATACCCCCAAAAACGGATCAAAACCCAGATCCCAGATCGCTTGTAAATCGAAAAGACCCAAATCTTAATTATTTTCAACTCTTCGACCTTTCCAATTGAATTTCCCTAAATCATCCTTCCGACCAAATCACCCGAGAGATACACCACCACCACGTCGCCCATGCATCTTCAATTGAGCTAAAGTAAACCTCAACATGCTGACATCCGAGGTCAGAAGCATTTCTTCCCCTTTTCTGCTGCCTACGCGAAATTAACAGGACCAAAAGAACGAACGACGAGAAGAAGACGAAGAAAAAAAACTAGAAACTGGGTTCGACTCAACCCGGAATCAGTCAACGGGAAACCCAAATACAGTCAAATTAACAAAAAACAAAGAAGAAGAAAAGGAAACGAGGAAAGGACTCACAGATCTGTCTCCCCCAATGCAGCGACCAAAACTAGGAATGATTGCAGCACCGTGTTCTGCGACGGGGGAGTGCGCGTTTGTACCTGTCCTATGTATAGACATCCGCGCATAATGGGCCATGAGCAATGACAAAGGCCCAAACATCCACGCATATGGGCCGAGAAAAGCTCTCTTATCTGGGCCTTGTTGGGCTTCGATCTGCTTTTTCTTTTTATTATTTTTGTTTTTGACGAACCAGAAAGCCCAATTAAAATAGTTTTTTTGTTTTGGTCGGACAATTAAAATAGTTCGCATGTCATCAATCTTGCAAATCATATAAGACGTGAGTATCCATGATCTTGAAATTTCTAGACAAAAAAGCTGTGTTTAGTCGTCCGAATAAAATTTAGAATATGATATGTTTTATCATATCCTATATTTGGTCGTTGTCCAGGATAGGATAAATGATGATATAGGGGGGTAAAACTATTTTAGGGGGAGGGATAGGATAGAGCCGGATAAGATTTCTCTTATCCATAACACCATTAATTAAACGCTCAAGCCACCCCCTTCCTGCCACGCCCCATCCGCCTCCCCGGTTGCGACGAACAGCTTCTCCAGCAACGGGCCACCTTGCCGCCCCCGCCACAATACAATTTGTTTACTGATTCTGCTCTTCGTTGGTGATGATGGAAATCAAACATGGGAGTCCGTCTTCTTTCCCAGTGCAATTTTAACAAAGTGAGCAAGTTCAATGATTAAACAAATACGGGGAAAATAACAATCATTTCTCCACTTTCTCTTGCTTCTAATGTTTCGAGGTACTGTACGTGCATCATTTGAAGCTCTGTTTCTGTTTCTTCGTTTGGTAGACATCTTGCCCTTTGGTTTTGTGCAACTCGAGGACAACATCCACCCATTACCAGGTCTAATGCCATTTAATGTATGTATCCCATAGATAAATTGTTTATTCTCATGATTGTGTGGCACCTCAAGGAATGCCCCAAATTTAGAGTCTGCTGATGTCTGAATATGTACACCTTCACTTAGGAGTGTCAATGGTTCAGTTCAGTTCGGTTATTCAACTGAATAACCTAACTGAACTGAACCATTAGGAAAATACGTTGAACTAAACCAAAGGCCGTCCGAACTGAACCGAACCAAACTGAAAAAATCAGTTCGGTTCGGTTCGGTTTTCGGTTCGATTTTCGATTTTTTTTTTTTGTTCCATATCATACCCTTCACATTGAAAACTGGGGAAGTTTGGTCCTTTGCCTGCTCAATGAAAATTGGCAGAACTAATACAAATCTCTATAATTCATTCTGTTCCCTAAGAACTTCATACAAATTGGAACTCGCTCGCCAAAGTCAGGTACACAAATTGGCCGATGGCGGTGGACGTTTCTAGCCGTTGTTATTGTCTACACAACGAATGGCACCCAGGAAAGCGTGCCATCCATGATCATCTCATCCTTCATTTAGTGCTGTGACGAGTAAGGATGACGCTGCATTAGTAGATGATTGGTGCACCTGTTTGGAAAATCATCCAATCCCTATCTTCAATTAGACACTCACAGTATTGTTCTCTCAAATATCGAAAAGCAACTTGTCGCGACCTAAAAATTTATTATTAGGCTAATGGATTATTAGGTTAATTAGACGAATTAATTACCTAATACGGACTCTCCCAAGCCCTACCAATTCGCAACTTAGGTTTCACTGAATGATTTTTTTATTTTAGGAGCCGCCACTAATCGTTTCTTGGTAGGTCGATTAGAAACCTAAATAAAATAGCGGGAGAACTATTTTATTTCTACGAACCAGAGATAGTGAGTTCGGGGACTTGGTTACATTAATTAAAAATTAATTAATGCCCTTTCGGTACCCAATTTCATGACAATACCTTTTTCTGATTGGTTTATGAGATTTTTTTTGGGTTTTTTCTGTTTATTTTTTTTTTTTGGATTTTTTGGAATTAATGAACAAAATTAAACAAAAATGCCCATAATATACCTTAATTTCCGAATTTTCGATAATTCGCTCATTTCCGAAGATTCAGATTAGAGCAGAATTTTTAACGCGACATTCTCGAAAATTCGAGTCAGTCTGCGAGTAGGGGTATAAGACGACAACGTCTCTCTTGCCAGAGGGAAAGAACACGATATCTTATACTTAAATCACATCCACCCCAGTAGATTCTGGGTAGGCGAATGATTTAATTTTTCGAAGGGGCTAAGCACATGGGGAGCATATATTATAGGCATGCTTGTTTAAAAATGTGCAAATATTTAAAAAAATTCGAGGACCGCCTAGAGTGGTCGAAATTATCAAGGGGATATGCCCCTATCCTCAAGGGATACAATCTTTTAAATTGGGAAAAATTCTCTTGAGATTTGAAATGAATATTTCAGATAATTCCCAAATTTTTAAAGATAAGTTCAGTTATTCCCTTTAAGATAAAAATCTTACCCGATGAGCTCAAGATTTCCACAAAAATGAGATTATACACAATTTTTTAGGATAAAGATCGAGATTCAGGTTACCTCAAATTCAATCAACAACGTAATCAAATGTCTCAAAGATGTGCCACAAATCCGAAAATAATGTTGAAGATACGCACAATTACCTCTCAGATATGCCTTACATTCAAATTTAGCAACAAACGATGCAGAAAATTCAGAAGATAGGCATAATATTCATGAGATATGCTCTTATCCGAAAGTCAATTTTATATTCATGAACCATTCATTCACATCAAAGTAATGCAAACATTTTCCAGAATATATCGAGATAAGGATTTTACCTAATTTAGAACTTGTGCCAAATCTCGCGGATCAAACTTGCACCTTTGGACCGGCTCGGCGGCTTGTGGATGGAGAGAAAACGAAACGGTGATGCACGTTTCAGGATGCCTAATCGATGTGATCGTGCCTGTGATTTGCGACGAGCATCACTTTGCGAACTGTGGATTTATCACCTTATCACCGCACATGAAGGGACCTATTTGAGAAGTGAAACGCCCACAATAATCTGCAACAATCAAAGATAAGAATAAAAAATTAAGTAGAATAAGGTCAAAGGAGGACTCCCTTTTCCGCTGTCCTTTTGTCAAGCTCTTCAATGGCTGTGTATAATGGCTTGGCCTCTTAAACGTGGAAGAGCACGTTCACCATTCCATCACTTAGCTTTCTCCTGTTGCTCTTCACGGCTCCACATTCCCAATTACTTCCTTTTTATATATTCACTACATGAACGTGGAGGAAATTGGCGTGACCACCTGGAAAGATCGTTGACGACCTGAACACCTGCGTTTGTAAGGTGGTGGTCTTCTTGTGGGTGAATACTCTTCACCGATTGGGGAGCAATTCACAGGCCATGCTCTCCCTCCTTCTATGAGTGCTACCTCTCTTTTTGCCGTATCTTCAATGAACGTGGCCCTCCAAAATCTGCCGTGTTTTACAATTCAATTGGCCTCCTTAACCCTAAGGCATAAGCTAGTATTTATAGTGCAAGAGATCCCCTAATACTAGTTGGGGTAGAGTTAATCCTTGACCTCGATTAAAAAATTCTGATCTTGTGAAATCCCTACGGGTCGAAATACTTCAAAAATTTGGCCATGGGGAAAAGACATGGGCCTGCCGATGATTGCCCTTTCGTGGGCTCATTCGCGCAAATTTGGGCTCTAAATAAGGCTTTCTCAAAATAATGGGCATTTAATTAAAAAGCCTTAATTATTTAAATGGATTTATTTGAGCTCAAATCCCTTGCCGATAGTCCAAACAAATGCAGATATGGTGCATAAAAATAGACATGAAAAATGATTTAATTATTTTTTATCAGAACTAAAACCCTAGCTCTGATTTTTGTGCAAATGGCTGGATAAATATGCAATGCATGAGAATTTATTTTTGCGAGAATTATGACTAACTCTCATTTTATACATTAAATGAATGAATTTCCTAAAAATCAAAATTTAGGTGTCAACAGCTGCCCCTCTTTGAGTGGAAGCTCGCAGAGGTTTCGCTCAAAGACTAAAATTGGAACCTAAATTTTGCAACTGCAAATGGCGTGATAACTTTTTTGGCGGGATTCGATCCCATTTTCTAATACGTGAAATGATGCATGAAATGCGATGCTATAAATAACATGCGCTAAAACTTCTCCTATCCCACATCAAAGAAGTCCACACATGGATCGCCTATGAAAATACCTGTTTTACCAAATATGTCATAAGCTAACAATTCCCTTAACCTCCAGACTTCCAGTGGATGCCAGGATGCTAAGGTACTAGCCCATCTGTTGCCAGAAGTTTCCTTCTGGCGCAAAACGGCGCAAGATATATGTAGAGTTTTGAAAATGTGCTCGAGTTATGGTTCGAGCTGGCCATTTGTCTCTTGGGGACCTCCTCAACGGGTCACCATGAGTCGGTAAAGATGTGACACCCGAGCTAATCGGCGTGGTCACTGTGTCTCTTTGCAAGTCACCATGTGGACTATAAACCATGAGTTGGTAAGGTGTCTCTTGCGACCTCCTCAACGGGTCAGCATGAGTCGGTAGAATGTCTCTTGCGACCTCCTCAACGGGTCAGCATGAGTCGGTAAGGCGTTTCTTGCGACCTCCTCAACGGGTCGATAAAGATGTGTCACCCGAGCTAATCGGCGTGGACACTGTGTCTCTTGGCAAGTCGCCATGTGGACTATAAACCATGAGTCGGTAAAATATAACCTCTCGCGACCTTCTTCCGAAAGTCTCACCGTATCAAGACGAGAGTTACCTCTTGGGACCTCCTCAACGGGTCACCATGATGTGGTAAAAATGATCTCTTGCGACCTTCTCAAGTAGGTCTCATCGTATCAAGACAAGAGATGTCTCTTGGGACCTCCTCAATGGGTCACCATGAGGCGGTAAAAATAATCTCTTGCGACCTTCTCAAGCAGGTCTCACCGTATCAAGACAAAAAGATGATGTATCATCTGAATCGAATCAGTATGAATACAAAATAGTGTGATGCCTGAAAAAATGTCAGTACAACATGAAGGGCCAAAGATGACAACTTAAATATTAAAAGATGCCAATCTGAAAAGGGTTCTGAAAACTTACCTGGGTTTCCTGAGTGAGTGGTGGCTAGACTGATTGTATCGTACCTGTCCATTCTCTTAAAAATGATGACATGTAAATGCAATGTTATATGCCAGAAAAATTTGTGAGCTTTTGCTTGCATTATAAAGCTTCACTGGGGAATTCTTTCAATAAGGAAGTCTGTCTGACCCTTTCAACAATTCTGATCAAGTTGAATGAGGAAATTCAATCAGAAAAGACTTTTCACTCTTTCTCATGAAAAAGGCTTTTGAGACCCGACCATTGATGCGGGTAAGAGAATCACTCAGAGCTATCATCATTATGCCTGACAAGGATCCGGGTATTCTCGCAATCAGTATGACCAGGCCAATCCATGAGGTCTTTTATAAGGACTGTAATTCAGGCTCGGTCAAAGGCTTATTCAAGGGAGACTCATGCGAGTCATTTATGCCATGAAAGGAAATCTTCATCAGTTGTATTGGGTTTACAAGTCAGGAACCCTGCGAAATGAGATAAAAATAATCTTGCTCGCACTTCTTCGAGCGATATTCATAAGCATTTGAAACCCTATATTAACCCAAGTGCCCTAATCAGAAGAGGCTTTTGGAAAGGGTTGTAATGTAGGTTCATGGTAGGCTTGAAATGAAAGGCCTATTTTCAGCAAGGGGTTCACGAAGATGAGAAAATCAGTGATCATCTGCCTCTGTCTCTCGCAAATGATCTTTCAATTCTTGAACTAATTCAGGTAAGACATCCCTTCCTTTTGAAGATTCTTTAAGAAAGCTTTTTTTTCTTTTTCGACGAGAGTGGGCGCTTTTGCCCCTCTTTGCACGGCAAGCGTTTTCCTTTCGTTTTTTCCAGTGCATAGCCAACTTTGATTTTTTTTTTTCATGGCTAGCTTTTTCTTTTCTCTCTTTTTTGCACTACGAGCTCCTTCTTTCTTTTTTTTTTAAAGGAAGGAAGTGTCTTATCTGAATTGTTGCATATTGTGCTGGCAGATTTTCCAAGTTTCAGCTTTCCTCGAGGCACTTTGCTTCTCAAATGATTCGAAACAATTTCCTTTTCAGGATGATCACCATCATCCGCTAGGTTTAGAGAAGTGAATTCGCCGCTCAAAATGGGTTAAGCAAAGGATGAGTATATATGGGTATAGAAACGAAATGCTCTTCGTCATATCTAAAACACTTGAGCTAATACAGAATTCGCGTGCAATAAATACACTTGAAGATTGATGCAAGTGAAAGCAAGAGAATTCTACTCATTCTTTGAACTTTCTGAGATTTGCCCCAATGTGGGGTTGTTCCTGACAGGGTTATGAAATGAAACCACCGTTCAATGGGTTTAGCAACGGGCAACCTGTAGTGTTTGGATAGAGGAAATGAATGCCTCATATCATCTTGGCCGTCATACTTTTCGCGAGATAACCCTTTACCTTGTAAGCATGGAAATTCCCACATTCCTCACTAGGGGTTGTGATATAGGATGTGTATGGAAATGGCTTGTCTTTCGTCGTCCTGAGATTCCTCATTCAAAATGATCGATTCAATTGGATCATAGAGACTTCTTGATTGAAATTATCTCATAATGAAAACTAATAATGCGAGCAAAACAGCAGACAAATAGAGCATGAATGATCATCAAATGAGCATGAATGATCAGAAAAAGTGTCAGGGCAACTCAAACGTAGTATTTCTTTACAGCATCAGAGTTAACAGGATTAGTGAAAACACGACCATCCATCTCTGCAAGGATTAAGGCACCGCCTGGGAGCACTTTCTTCACAACATATGGACCGCCATAGTTTGGAGCAAACTTCCCTTCTGGAAGGGGTACGATAGGCAATAATTTTCTCAGAACAAGATCTCCTACCTGAAAATGTCGAGGACGAACTTTCTTGTTAAATGATCTGGCAACCCTTTGTTGGTAGCACTGGCCATGGCATAACGCCCTAAGTCTCTTTTCATCGATTAGGTTCAACTGGTCCATCCTCTGCTGGATCCAATCGGCTTCGGTCAGCTTGACTTGAGATAATATGCGTAAGGAAGGGATTTCCACTTCAGCTGGTAATACCGCGTCCATTCCATATACAAGAGAAAATGGGGTTGTCCCAGTAGATGTCCGGATCGAAGTCCGATAAGCCATAAGTGCAAATGGCAACCTCTCATGCCAATCTCGATAATTTTCAGCCGTTTTGGCTAAAATCTTCTTGATGTTTTTGTTGGCCGCTTCCACTGCTCCATTCATCTGAGGATGATACGGGGAAGAGTTCAGATGCTTGATCTTGAATTTCTTGAACAAATCATCGATTAGTTTGTTGTTCAAGTTCGAGCCGTTGTCGGTGATTATGACTTCAGGTGAACCATATCGAGCGATGATGTCTCGACTGATGAATTTCACGACGTTTCGTGCAGTGACTGCCAGATAAGATGCCGCTTCGATCCATTTAGAAAAATAATCAATGGCGACCAGGATGAAACGATGTCCATTTGATGCTTTCGGGTTAATTGGGCCAATTACATCAATACCCCACATAGAGAAAGGCCATGGTTCAGATAATTGGTGTAGCTCATTTGGAGGAACATTAATCTTGTCTCCATGAATCTGACACTTGTGACAGCTTCGAACGTGCTGAATGCAATCGCTTTCCAGTGTAAGCCAATAATAACCTAACCTCATGATCTTCTTGGCTAGCATGTGGCCATTCATATGTGGACCACAGATTCCTTCGTGTACCTCCATCATCAGATGGATAGCTTCGGTGGAATCAATGCATCTCAGAAGAACTGAATCAAAGGATCTTTTGTAAAGATTTTCACCGCTGAGAAAGAACTTTGAGGCCATCTTTCTTATGTACCTCTGATCCGATGCAGTGCTCTTCTCAGGAAATTTCTGCTCTTGAATGTAAGTCTTGATGTCGTGATACCAAGGCTTGCCATCGGGTTCATCGGCTACGGCCATGCAATAAGCCGATTTTCTCAACATTTCAATCTTTAATGGCTCGACTTCAAGCCCATTAGTAACTTGCAACATCGAAGATAGGGTAGCCAATGCATCGGCAAACTGATTATGAGTTCTAGATAAATATTCAAAAGAAATCTCATCAAATTCCTCCACCAACTCATCCAGGTGCTCATGGTATGGTAGCAACTTAGCATCCCGTGTCTTCCACTTTCCGACAGTCTGAAGGATGATTAGGGCCGAGTCTCCAAATACCTTGAGCCGGGTTACACCCATTTCAATTGCGGCCTGTAGGCCCAAAATGCATGCTTCATATTCTGCAACATTATTAGTACAAGGGAACACTAATTTTGCTGCTACTGGATAGTGCTGACCGGCTGGGGATATCAAGACTGCCCCTGTACCCGATCTAGATAAATTCACAGCTCCGTCAAAATACACGGTCCAGATGTAATCACCTACCACCATGACCCGATCTTCAGGTTGATAAATGTCTTCATCTTGCTCCGGGTTTTCTGCCAAGACATCAGCTATGGCTCGTCCCTTTACTGACTTTTGGGACAGATATTGCACATCGAATTCAGAAATGAGGATCTGCCATTTGGCAAGCCTACCGATCAAGGCAGGTTGATTTACTAGGTACTTGATGGGATCGCACTCTGTCACCAAAAGGATTTGGTAATGTAAAGTGTATTGTCGCAATCGATGTAGCACCCAAACTAGTGCCGCACATGTCTTCTCAGCTTCAGAGTAGTTCATTTCAGAAGTTGTGAACTTCTTGCTAAGATAATAAATGGCTCGTTCTTTCCCATCATCTTTTCTTATCTGTGCTAGCATAGCACCTAGAGACTCACTATGGATTGTGAGATAGAGGATCAAAGGTTGCCCCGGCACTGGCGGAACAAGCACTGGTGGATTCATGAGGTGATGTTTTATTTTCTCAAAAGCTTCATCACAATCATCGTTCCATTCAACCAGCGCATTCTTCTTTAACAACTTGAAGAAAGGCTTAGCGGTTTTCGACAGCTGAGAAATGAATCGGGCAATATAATTCAATCTGCCCATGAGGCTTCGAACTTCCTTAACTGTTGTCGGCGGCTTGAGTTCGCATATGGCTCTCACCTTGGATGGGTCTACCTCAATACCCTTGTTACTGACAATGAAACCAAGTAACTTGCCTGAGCTGGCACCGAAAACGCACTTAGCTGGATTAAGGCGTAACTTGAATTTCCTGAGTCTGTCAAACAGCTTCGTCAGGGTTTCGATATGATCTTCCCCGTGCCTTGTCTTTGCGATCATGTCATCGACATAGACTTCAATTTCATTATGCATCATATCGTGGAAGAGAGTGACCATGGCTCGTTGGTAAGTGGCGCCGGCATTCCTAAGGCCAAAGGGCATCACCTTATAGTGAAACATCCCCCACGGAGTGGTGAATGTAGTCTTCAGTTTATCGTCCACGTTCATCAGGATTTGATTATAGCCTGAGAAACCGTCCATGAATGAAAACATTTCGAACCCAGCCGTGCTGTCTACAAGTACGTCAATGTGTGGAAGTGGGAAATCATCCGTAGGGCTAGCTTTGTTTAGATCACGGTAGTCGACACAGACTCGAACTCGACCGTCTTTCTTCAGTACTGGGACAATATTAGCAACCCAATCAGAATATTGGGTAGTCTCAATGAACCCGACATCAAGGAGCTTCATGACTTCTTCTCTGATTTTCTTTGCTAGCTCTGGCCTAGCCCTTCGCGCACCCTGTACTACTGGCTTGACTAAGGGATCGGTCGGTAAGCAATGTTCAACGATTGATCGATCAAGACCGGGCATATCTGCATAGGACCAGGCAAAGATATCCTGGTAATCCTTCAAGAGCTTGGCAAGACGTCCCACCATTTCAGTGGACAAGTTCGCTCCGATTTTCACCTCTCTTGGATTTTCTTCATCGCCTAAATTGATTGATATCGTCTCGTCGCCAGCCAAAGGCTTGGTCATTTCATGCCGTTCAAAGTCTTGACGTATTTCTTCATAATCAGGAGTGAATTCATCCAAGTCATATATTCCAGAATCCAATGGATCACCCTCCTCATAATTTCCCCTGAAACATCAAGTGGGAGAGTCAGAGAAACAAATAGGGTTTAATCCTACATGCTTTACAATTTTCAAAAATTAGTGTGTATTTCAAAAATTTTCCATTTGAAGACCGCGGGACGAGAATTCTTGAAGAAGCCCAACCCTCAGTAGTTACCATAGATGACAATTTTGTTCGATCGTTGGTTATCGTCATTGGGTCAGTTTGGGATACCTCATCAAGATTCCAAAACTAAATGAAAAATATCTGTGATTTTATTGATGTGACAATCAATGAATTACATATTATTGAATGGAAATGCAACATTGAACTGAAAAGAAATCCTAATGTGCGATATGAATGTAAAATCCTAATGCCGTCTAGAAAACTAAAGAAAGCTAGAAAGATCCCACGCAAGAGATTGCAAAATCCAAAAAATGTTACTCTGAACCCTCCGTTGGATCGTCAACCATGGCATCAACAGACGGGCTCGGGGGTCCAGACGCCATGCAAAGCTCCTCTTCGAGTGCTTTATCATCTTGTATGGGATCCTCAGATATGGCTCCAATATTGAGGTCATCAAAACAACCAATAAGATCCAGGCACCCATCATCAGCTGCATGTTCGCCTACTGCCATTGGTTCAGCCAACAAAATATAGTCCTTTGGCGAGTCGGGGAATACAATCCCTAAGTCATCCTCGAATTGGGTCAGCTCATCATACCCACCGACCACTCCAGCTGATCGGAAAGTAGTGTAAAGAGGAGGTGGAATAGGGCTAGATTCCAACCTTCCATGGCCTGTCCCACGCTGTCTACCTCGTCTAGACTGGCCACGCCCTCGGTGTCCCAGACCGGCCGTATGAGATTGTCCATTAAGCTCGATTGGGGTACGGATCCCTTGACCCTGCCGGCCTAGGCCTGTGCCAGGTTGAAATCCATTGCTCACCATTACCTTTGCCACCATGACGGAAGCGTTTGATACCTCAGGAACTAGTAGAGGACTTTCTGGTGATGCATGAACAGTTTGCACCAACTCAAAAGCATGATACGAGTCTTCTTCATTGTGTACCGGCTCAATATAAGGAATAGCCGTTTCATTGAAGATCCGATGATCTTCTTCACCATGAACGATCACTAGCTTTCCCTCAACGACGAACTTGATCTTCTGATGAAGACTTGATGGTACAGCTCCCGCATTGTGAATCCACGGACGACCCAGCAGGAGGTTGAAAGCCGATGGAATATCCAACACCTGGAACAAAACATCGAACACAGAAGGCCCGATGAGGACATCTAGATTGATCTGTCCCATGACATTTTTCTTCACACCATCAAAAGCTCTAACCGAGGTCTTGGCAGCTTGCATTCTGGCCAGATCTACCCCTAGCCGATTTAGAGTGGCCAAAGGGCAGATGTTCAGTGCCGACCCGTTGTCAACGAGTACCCGTGCTACCAAAGTTTGCTTGTGTTTTACTGTTATGTGCAGGGCTTTGTTGTGACCACGACCCTCAACAGGAATCTCATCATCAGCAAACGCCACTTGATCTTTCAGAAGGATGGTTCCGACAAAATTCTTCAAATTGTCCTGGTCAATATTTTCCGGGACGTGGACCTCCCCCAGTACCTTCATCAAGGAGTCCCGATGCTTTTCTGATGACTGCAAAAGTTCGAGTAGAGAAACCTGAGCTGGCAACTTCCGCAGTTGGTCGACGATGGAATACTCACTCGTTTTGATCACAGCCAGGAATTCTTTTGCATCTTTGTCTGTAACCGGTTTGGTCGTTTGATCTTCGTTGTAAGTGCGGCCGGATCTCGTCACCAAAGCTAGGTCATACGACCAAGGAACAGCCCTATCATCTGTGTAAGGGAATGGCTGGGGTGAAACGATCACCAAGGTTTCAGGTATGACAATCCCTAACTCATTGCTAAACGCATCTTCCAGGGGGGGCATGTCAGCTAAATCCAGATCAGCTTTGACCAGACTCGCTACATCGGCTTCTGCTACTTCTGTTTCTGGAGAATGTTCAGACTGAGTTATAGTCAGAGCGGCGAACTCCTGGTCCCAATCAATGATGATCTGAGATATAGTGGCAATTGTTTCGGCGTGATCGACCTTAACTATCAACCCATTCCCTACTAGGGTCACAATCGTCTTCTTTAACTGGTCCAACGACACCAGCTCTCCAGTCTGGTAATAGCCCGCCCTAATTAGAGCATCATGAATGTTTGTTACCTGGACTTTGAAAATGCGTGCCGATTGGGTACTGCAGTCAAACACAGCATTAATTTTGCCAGAATGGTCGGGCAAAGGATTATTCTGGACATTTGGCTGGGTGTTGCCTTGGAATGAAAATGCCTTTGAATCGAGCAAGTCTTGGATGCGATTTTTAAGCACAATGCAATTGTCTGTGTTATGGCCAGCTTCACCGCGATGGTAATCACATTTTTTGGATGGGTCGTAACCCGCATATGACGTATAATTAGGCCTAAGAGGTTCAGTTGACAGCAGGTCCTTCTTGCGGAGGACAGCCAAGACTTGAGAAAGTGTTCCAGGCAGAGATGTGTATTGTCGAGATGGGCGTGAATTCCTCCTCTGTTTTTGCTCGCCAAAGTTCCCTTGCTGGTTGACGGGAACTTGTACAGCCGATGCAGAACTTGCCATGTTGATTTGAGGAGCGACCTCTTTGTCCTTCTTTATTCCAAATCGTTTTGCAGGCGTGCTAGCATCCTCGTACCAGCCTTTCTTCATGCCGCCTTCTACTTCTTCGGCCATTGCTATGAGGTGAGCAAATGATATCGCAGAGGTGCCAAGGACCCGTGTCCGCATAGTCTGCGGAAGGGTAGAGACAAACAGCTTCATGAGTTCCCTCTCAGGAGGAACGGGTTTGAGTTGGGACGCAATGTTCCTCCACCTGGTAGCATACTGCTTGACCGTCTCGCCCTTCTTTATTTTGGCTTGCTCCAGGTCCTCTCTAGAGACGAGGACGTCTATGTTGAAACTGAAGTGCTTGATAAAAGCAGTCGCCGCCTGTTTCCAATTGTCCATGCTGTATACCTCATAGTCAATATACCAACGCATGGCTGCCTCTTTTAGACTGGCTTGAAAAGGCTGAACCAGCAGGGGGCCGTTGTCGGCATATTTGCTCATTCTCGCTTGGTATATCTGAACATGCTGCACAGGGTCGGAGGTGCCGTCGTATTTCTCAAAATCGGGCACTTTAAATTTCTCTGGCACATCGACTTTCGTGAAGGCCGAAAAGTCGATGTGAGGGATACTATGTGCTCCCTGAATCTCTCGGAGCCTTTCCTCCATCTTCTGCTCCATTCTCTGCTCCATCTGTTGCTCCATCCGAGCCATTAGCGTTGCTGTATCATTAGTATGCTCTGGTGCCACAAGGCCGACCTGGTGAACTGGAGCCACTGGCGGAGCATTCATACTAGAACCCGGGATGAACATGTCCTCTAGTGACAAGAACTGCCCCTGGTTCTTGGTCGGATCATCAGCTGCAGGAGGCGGAGGTGGTGCCAGAGGTTGGGATGTCTGGCTAGGTAATGGCATCTTGGCCATGAGACTCGCTAGCATTTTGTCTGCCATCTGGGAGAACATGTTATCCATTCTGCTAGTGAGGGCGTCTACGTGCTCCTGGAGGGCTTCTTGGATTGCGGCATTCAATTCAGCTTTGTCAGCCATTTTCTTTGCGACTGACCTGGTGATATGTGGATGACCCGTGGTAAGTTACCTGCGAAGGACAATCATATGGTGAGCGAGGCATATAATGCATATTGGATCGGTCCATGGCTAATCTAGACTCACTAACACCATTTGAACTTGACAAATGCTAGTGGCCGGGAAAATTCCAGTTCCGTCGGATTTTGGTAATCAATTTTTAGAAAATCATCCGGACATCAGAATATTGTGGAAATTTACGAGCTTGTAGTCAAGAGGGTAACGAGCAACTTTCATGTTCGGTGATTAAGCTAAAAATGGACCGTTCATCTCAGTTTATTGTGTTTCTCCAAAAAATGATGTACAGAAAACTGCTTCGTCCGTCCATGGATGAATGAACGAAGGACCCCTTGAAAATATAAATTAAAATCTGGAATTTTGCAGGTTATTAGTTGAGACATCGACCTACAACTTCCAAGTTTTGAGATTTGGCAAAAGGAGTCGTTTATTTAGGGCATTCTGCAAAATGATCTGGAGTCCGAAAAACGTGAGAAATTCCAGCCTGCTCTGTTACGGCCATTAATTCCGTATTAAAAAGAAAACATGTTAGATTATTGCCAAAATTTTCCATACAACAGACATGGATCTTACGGACATTTATGGTTTGAAGTTCAAAAATTAATTCCAGCTCCAACAAGTTGCAAAAATTCCATTAATACCGAAAGGTTATATCAAATATCCGAATGACAAAACCTTAAATCCGATGACAAATCCCTAAAGAAGACCTAAGAAACGTAAACCTAAGATAAGACATGGACAACTAGAAGCCTATCACTCCGAGGGGCCAGCTCCGTTCTTCGACTTCTTGGGTCGTGGGCCGGCTTGGTCCTTCAAATGCTTGATGGTCCTCTTCGCCTTCTCGATCTCCTTCTGGAGTTCGGCCAGTGACCTTCTGAGCTCGTTGTTCGTATATCGAGCCGGGGTGACATCTGGAAGCTTCGGTCGCCACTCCTCAGGGATGGAATGCTTCAGTCGATACTCCTTGGTGGACCAATAGGCTTCCTCAGCTGGTTCTAGTGGCTTCCTTGGGAAACTGAGCTTGACTGGTTGAGAGGCCGCCCATAGATAGCGGGTGGTGACGACCAACTCTTCATGATCTGTTGTTAGGTCTTCAAAGCTCGGCTGCGCTTGGGTGATCGAAGGTGACGAGGGTAACTTCTGGATGCAACCATACTGGCGAATGACTCGAAGAGGATAGTATTGTATTGCCCCAGTGACGCCCAAGAGAGGAACCGGCCCGGCGCGACCAGAGGTCAAACGAGCTTCGCTGAGATGAAACCAACCAGCACGCCATTGAAGGGTCTTGGCCGACGGATCCCTTACGAGTTTCAGCCATTCAGAAAAATGATAATCAGGAGTATCACCCTGCTTTTGCTTGAAAATGACCAGTGGAGGGGCAAAGTTTCTGATGGCTTTAGTTGAAACAAGCTCTTGACATTCCTTAATGTGTGAGAGAAACCAGACTTGCAAAAGCTCGGCAGGAGCCCTTAGGACCTTGGATCTACCCCGTCGATAGTTATTTAGCGAGATGAGAGTTTCAGCCAAAATAGCATTGATAAAGCATCTTTCTTCACAAACTTGCTGAACGAAGTGCGCGAGACGGGGCATGATTGAATTTTTATGATGAGGAAATATGATTAATCCAAAAAACGCTAGCAGGAATACTTTGCCCCTTTGCAGAGATCGAGCTTTGGCAAAACAGTCCGATAGGAAAGTGAAAGAACAATGCCCATAGTTTGCTTTTAAAACCCTTCGTACGACCGGTAATTCAACTGCGAGAAATTCGGCTAAAACTTGTGGGGCATCATCTTTCAGGTACGGGCTAATGAGCTCAGCATCAAGAGATTTACCAACGAGCAAGCCATATTCCTCCAAGGTTGGCGTGAGTTCATGTTTGCCAAGCAAGAAAGTAGCTGTCTGAGGCACCCAGCAATGAGCAAGAGCTTGGATCATCCCAATACGAACTTTGACATGTAGCAAGTGGATGAGCTTCCCCAATCGGTCTTCCACATAGTGACGTGCAACTTCATCGAGCTGAGGGAGCCAATCGATCAGATTTTCCTTCGTGACTTCGACGGTACGAATATTATCGTGCCCCATGGAGTGATAGGTCGACCTAATGACACACCTATTAGCCATGGACTGACTCAGGGGAATGTAAAAAGAGAACACATGCGATGATATGGATGAGTGCAAAGACAAGCAAAATGGCAGATGTATGCTTTATTAACCAAGTTTTTAAAGAGCTCCCAAGGGCAAATCTGACTTGACGATTAAAGCCGTATGTAACCCTCTTAAAGCTTTGGGGACGTTAACGAAAACCCCTCGTGCCCGTAGATTCAGGCCTTGAACGGGGAATCTTAATGTAGTCGGGGTCGAAGGTAAGAACGTCCATTCCTCCATCCTGAGGCTAGGCATATCCTTACCCAGACACCATCCTAGGTTGATCTAGCATTTTAGGTCACATGAAATGTCATGAGTCATGCGCGACAGGTTTAAATCACTCAATCATGGCATTTTACAATAAAATAAAGCAATTAAATTTAATGCCAAGAAGTAAATGAACCTGCAGAAAATCGTCAGGAAAACGAAGCACAATGGAGCATGATTATGGAAAATATTATCGAATGAAAATCAATCAAACCCCAAATCAGTAGGTCCAAAAAAAAATCACATTCAAGACAAATCACAATCGATCAATCAAGGCATAGATCACGAAATTCAACGGCTAAAATCCACATAATTTTAATTTTTTCGAAAATTAGAGGGGTCAATTAAAAATTTCGAAAATCAAGTTTAAATTTTCGAAAATTTGACAAATCAGCTTTCCCTTTTAATTTTTACGAAAAATTAAAAGAATTCCCCAGCGGAGTCGCCAAGCTGTCGCGACCTAAAAATTTATTATTAGGCTAATGGATTATTAGGTTAATTAGACGAATTAATTACCTAATACGGACTCTCCCAAGCCCTACCAATTCGCAACTTAGGTTTCACTGAATGATTTTTTTATTTTAGGAGCCGCCACTAATCGTTTCTTGGTAGGTCGATTAGAAACCTAAATAAAATAGCGGGAGAACTATTTTATTTCTACGAACCAGAGATAGTGAGTTCGGGGACTTGGTTACATTAATTAAAAATTAATTAATGCCCTTTCGGTACCCAATTTCATGACAATACCTTTTTCTGATTGGTTTATGAGATTTTTTTTTGGGTTTTTTCTGTTTATTTTTTTTTTTGGATTTTTTGGAATTAATGAACAAAATTAAACAAAAATGCCCATAATATACCTTAATTTCCGAATTTTCGATAATTCGCTCATTTCCGAAGATTCAGATTAGAGCAGAATTTTTAACGCGACATTCTCGAAAATTCGAGTCAGTCTGCGAGTAGGGGTATAAGACGACAACGTCTCTCTTGCCAGAGGGAAAGAACACGATATCTTATACTTAAATCACATCCACCCCAGTAGATTCTGGGTAGGCGAATGATTTAATTTTTCGAAGGGGCTAAGCACATGGGGAGCATATATTATAGGCATGCTTGTTTAAAAATGTGCAAATATTTAAAAAAATTCGAGGACCGCCTAGAGTGGTCGAAATTATCAAGGGGATATGCCCCTATCCTCAAGGGATACAATCTTTTAAATTGGGAAAAATTCTCTTGAGATTTGAAATGAATATTTCAGATAATTCCCAAATTTTTAAAGATAAGTTCAGTTATTCCCTTTAAGATAAAAATCTTACCCGATGAGCTCAAGATTTCCACAAAAATGAGATTATACACAATTTTTTAGGATAAAGATCGAGATTCAGGTTACCTCAAATTCAATCAACAACGTAATCAAATGTCTCAAAGATGTGCCACAAATCCGAAAATAATGTTGAAGATACGCACAATTACCTCTCAGATATGCCTTACATTCAAATTTAGCAACAAACGATGCAGAAAATTCAGAAGATAGGCATAATATTCATGAGATATGCTCTTATCCGAAAGTCAATTTTATATTCATGAACCATTCATTCACATCAAAGTAATGCAAACATTTTCCAGAATATATCGAGATAAGGATTTTACCTAATTTAGAACTTGTGCCAAATCTCGCGGATCAAACTTGCACCTTTGGACCGGCTCGGCGGCTTGTGGATGGAGAGAAAACGAAACGGTGATGCACGTTTCAGGATGCCTAATCGATGTGATCGTGCCTGTGATTTGCGACGAGCATCACTTTGCGAACTGTGGATTTATCACCTTATCACCGCACATGAAGGGACCTATTTGAGAAGTGAAACGCCCACAATAATCTGCAACAATCAAAGATAAGAATAAAAAATTAAGTAGAATAAGGTCAAAGGAGGACTCCCTTTTCCGCTGTCCTTTTGTCAAGCTCTTCAATGGCTGTGTATAATGGCTTGGCCTCTTAAACGTGGAAGAGCACGTTCACCATTCCATCACTTAGCTTTCTCCTGTTGCTCTTCACGGCTCCACATTCCCAATTACTTCCTTTTTATATATTCACTACATGAACGTGGAGGAAATTGGCGTGACCACCTGGAAAGATCGTTGACGACCTGAACACCTGCGTTTGTAAGGTGGTGGTCTTCTTGTGGGTGAATACTCTTCACCGATTGGGGAGCAATTCACAGGCCATGCTCTCCCTCCTTCTATGAGTGCTACCTCTCTTTTTGCCGTATCTTCAATGAACGTGGCCCTCCAAAATCTGCCGTGTTTTACAATTCAATTGGCCTCCTTAACCCTAAGGCATAAGCTAGTATTTATAGTGCAAGAGATCCCCTAATACTAGTTGGGGTAGAGTTAATCCTTGACCTCGATTAAAAAATTCTGATCTTGTGAAATCCCTACGGGTCGAAATACTTCAAAAATTTGGCCATGGGGAAAAGACATGGGCCTGCCGAGGATTGCCCTTTCGTGGGCTCATTCGCGCAAATTTGGGCTCTAAATAAGGCTTTCTCAAAATAATGGGCATTTAATTAAAAAGCCTTAATTATTTAAATGGATTTATTTGAGCTCAAATCCCTTGCCGATAGTCCAAACAAATGCAGATATGGTGCATAAAAATAGACATGAAAAATGATTTAATTATTTTTTATCAGAACTAAAACCCTAGCTCTGATTTTTGTGCAAATGGCTGGATAAATATGCAATGCATGAGAATTTATTTTTGCGAGAATTATGACTAACTCTCATTTTATACATTAAATGAATGAATTTCCTAAAAATCAAAATTTATGTGTCAACACAACTCAAGAACTACCGCCCAAACCAAGAACCTCTGCTGACCAGTTCTCTTCAGTTTAAGAGCAGGACAAAACTTTCAAATTAGTATGGAATTAACGAAAGTCAGCTGAAATTTGTATTGACATAAAGATCAGTCGATCGAATATATACCAATGTGGTTCATCTAGACATGCATTGGAGGAAATAAGCACATGGAAGTGAGAGAGGTTGCAACTTTCTCTTTTTGTGTTTTTAGTTCTGTGACTACCCATTTTCAGATTTTCCACAAGACAGAAGTCGAGTCCACAGTTCTCATGCTACATGTGAACGCATGCACGCACGCACGAGTGAGAGAGAGAGAGAGAGAGAGAGAGAGAGATTTATTTCATGTCTCACAAGTTCAGCAGTTTGCAGCATGTCGACGTGGTGACCTCTGAAGCTAAGGGCTCTGTAAATGACATCAGATTCTTTGAAGGCATCTGCCTCGATGATTACTGCATTCCCTGCTGCTCCTGCCCAGAATGGCATGTGCACAGATAACCCAAAGGAGTCACTGTAAGTTGTCTTACTATATGTAAATTCACGTATTTAGTTTTCTCTGAAGACTATACATAAACAGTTCAATAAAAACTAAACCGGTAACAAAATTGTAGTTTTTTTTACTAACCGAACTGAGAACCGAACTGAATTGAAATTTTCTTAAATTTCAGTTCGGTTCGGTTCAGTTCTTAGTGCGGTTCGCAGTTCGGTTCTGACACTCCTACCTTCACTCACATATGTTCTGTTCCTCTAGACTGAACTATGATGGGCTTGATAGCGACCTAACTCAGCGAAGCAGTGGTGCATGAGATTCTTGCTGAGATATTCTTAAATGCCCATTATTACCAGGGCTATGCTCAGTTGAGAGCGTTCAGATGTTTTGGTCAGATGTAGGAGTGTCAACGGGCCGGGTCTCGGCTTGAAATTGAACAATACCTAGCTTGGCCCGGCCCGAAATTAAACAGTTCCTGGCTCGGCCCAGCCTGACTCGGCCTAAACCCGAATTACATATGCCCCAACTCTTCGGGCCACGTCGGGTCTGGTCAATTTCGTTTTTTTTCTTTTTTTGGAATCAAAATCACTTGACAAGCCCGTCGAACGAAAGAACATAAAAGGGTGCCAAAAAAAAACTGGAACCAAACCGGCCCGATCCTTATGTGAACAGCATCACGCTCGGCCCGGGGCCGACGCGGGTTTTTTTTACACCCCTAGTCAGATGGGGGCATCTTGGTGCGCGGTGGCAATATCACCACCACCAAACCCATCTTCTTCTTCTTCCTCCTCCTCTTCCTCCTCCTCTTTATATCTTATGTCACGCCCCGAACCCTGTGAGCACTTGAACATCCCACTTGGCCATCGATCTTTAGATTGTTTCCCATGATCTCTCGGCTCACAACACATTTTAAACATCTATACTTATACGGAAGCGAGAAACATCTCCACTCATGAAATTCAATTGAAATGACTTAAGACAAAATGGTACATTTCAATTCATACAGCGGTCGAACATACTCAATGGTTCAATTTCTAACCCACGAAACCAAATACAATCCCTAAGACCACAAAATGTGAATCCATATCATGTAATTCCATCTTCGAATACTCAACCTCGACAAACTTCCCGTCTCATTGCTTGGGACCTGAAAAATGTTAAGCCCCCACTGGGGTGAGATATAGATCTCAGTAAGTAAACCCTAAATCTAGACCAGATCGCCAGTCCCACCAAACTACACCACAAGTAACAGGCAGAAGCTCAGCCAAACAACATCACATGATATGAGATTCAAACTTCGCACATTAGCATAAATAAACACATCACTTTCACAGGCTATCAAAATGACATTTTACTCAATCATCGCCAGGGTTTCAAGCCGCGATGTATCGCCAGGGCTCCAAGCCCCGATATAATTTTCAATCATCGCAAGGACCCACGGCCGCGATGTAATTCACAAAGGCATATCGCCAGGGCCCACGGCCGCGATGTAATTTCACAAGGGCGTCACATCCAATTTAATAATAATAACAGGGCCCACGGCTAATTCAATAGTAATAGCAGGGCCCACAGCCAATTTCAATAGCAATAACAGGGCTCACGGCCAATTTTAATAGCGATAACAGGGCCCACGGCCAATGATCGCTCGAGCACTCTAGCCCATTCACATCTCAAGGCATCGAGCCACTTCACATCTCAGGCAATTATATTGCAGACATCACACAACCAAGTCAATCCTCATCTCAACCGAAATCATATAGACATTCTAGCTAAATCATTTCATATGGGCATTCAAGCCAAATCATTTCACATACTCATACTAGATCATCATAAATCAAAGTTTAATCAATCCACTCATTGATCAAATCACCAATCAAACGCATCCAATAGTGCCCTAACGTCCTAGTAAAGGTTTAAGGGACACTTACCTCATTAAGCAAGCTACCAAATTCCATCCAAACGACCCTCCTAGGTCAGTAAGCTCACAGCCCAACATGGCTCTCACGGCGTGCCTAAGGAAACCATATCGAAACTTGATTATTTCTCAATTCCATCGTGCCAATACTTTAATTACACCGACAACGCCTTAATCTTAAGTCGTCACAGTGTTAATTTGACGCTCCTAAGCAGCCACTTTTCGTTCTATCAAGGCAAGTCATCACAATTTCATTCCACCCAAATCTGCCTCTTTTCTAGGCTCCACGACGAGGTTCATTCTATCAAATCCTGCAATTTTTCTACTTACTTTTTCAGAAAACAAATTATAGGATCTTAAACTTCAAGATTTTACAGACATGTGGGGGAAAACGGAGCTCAATTCGGATACCGGACGACTTAGAACGACTCAATTCAAAATCAGTGCGCGTTGAGGACAGATTGGACGGCACCTAGCGTTTTTCACCTCAACAGCCCTTAAATCACTTCTAATTCTCAATCCACTTCACACACTTCCCATTAACACCTCAATCAACATTTTGAGTAGTCCCTTGAGTCATTTTGAAGTCAAAATACCCATCAAAGAGTCCCCAATAGGTTCGGCCAGAACAGGGCAGTAGCACAACAAATTCTATTTTGATTCCAACCACACATTTCCATCCAAAACTCAACCCTATATCCCAATTTTCCACAAAATAATCCTTCTAGGACCTCAATATATGTGTTAAGAAGGTTCACCAAGAGTTTCGAAGAGAACCAACATCCCGAAGTCCTCCAATTAGTTCGGTTTCTCCTTGGTGCGCGAAGGGTCAAAATCTATCCAGATTTGGTCACCCACAATTAGTCATGAAAACCTATTTTAACACCACCAAACTTGTGACCATAGCTCATCCAACTCGAGTACTATATGTTATGAAGCTCCCACAGAAAATTTGAAAACAAACAAAGCCTCTAAGAGGGTAAACGGAAGCCTTACCCCAACTCACGTGGATTCCGTCCTGTTTTGGTCTCGGACTCACACCGATAAAAATACTTGTCCAAATGACAAAATTCCACTTGGAGCTTGTCAAGGACACGTAGATATTTCCTCTGGTAGTCGGCGCACCTCAAATGGACACCGGGAAGGGCCGATTGATCTCACCGAACCAAGGGCACAAAATCTGTCTTTTGGAGCAGTTTTTTGCTAAAAGAGAAAGGAAGGAAATTTTAAAGAAAATGGAGATGGGGGAGAGAGAGCATGACTTGCAGTAGCTAGGGGGAGATATTCCACAAATAATTGATGCCAAATTTGTCAAGATGGATTTGATGGGGCAATTAATGCCAACCAACCCTAAGATGACACTTGTCCTTTCTCCAATAATTGAGCCAATGGCCATTGACCTTCATTGACTTCCCTTATGCTCATTTTCGGCAGCTTCATGGAGGAGGTTGAGTGACTATTTTGCCCTTCCCACTTTCTTAAAGCAAAGGTATGAGATTGAGGGGCAAAACGGTCAACTGGCACTTTTCGTCCGAAACTTCGTTTTTCTCGTTTTGAATGGCCATTGACGAGGCGACGTCAAATCCTTTTCCCATTTTGAAATTATTTGTTTTCAATTGCCCATTAGAGCTTCCATTTCATATTTCAAGCCTCGAGGGGGCGGAAATTCAGAATGTCACATCCTATCCCCTCAAGCTCCGATCCGATGGCCCCGACGAGTGACCAAAGATCCGTCGTATCTGCTCGGATGGCACAAGTCAAGAATCATCATATTAATATCCAGTTTCTACCAAACAACAGATAGAATAAGATATAAAGATATCCGATTTTAAATCCGCAGTTCACTAAACGGCAAATAAGATATGATCAAGTCCTTGAATTTCTTATCATGTCATATACAGTGCTATCTTGACTAGAAATCCGAACGCCTAAACGCAGCCAAAAGGAATTGAACAAAGACTTAGGTTGTGTTTGTTTCAAGAAAAGTAATTTTCCGGAATTCGTTTTCTGAAATGTGATTTCCCTGAAGCCGTTTTTCCCGAAAACGATTTGTTTTTCTTTGTTTGGTAATTTATTAAAGAAAAAAAATTCGGTGTTTGGTTCTCATTTAAAAAACTATTTTAATTTCATGAATCTCAGATTTAAAAAAAAAACAAGATGTTATTAGCACTAAATGTTTACACTATTTTTATGTTATATTATTCTTTTATTAATTGTTAATTATTTATTTTATTCTCCTCGTTGGGCCTTGGTGATGACTAGCATCAGCCACACGAGCTCAAGCTCACCAGTCTTGGGCGACCACTCATAATAGTGGGTGAAAGCTTGAATTTTCTCTGGCCACAATACAACTTTGATGTAAATGGCGAAGAAGAAGAAAGAATTGCATCCCCTGCTTTGCTCTGTTCTTATGTGGGGAAAAAGTCCAAAAGTATCAATGTCGCTCCTCAAGAATTCCCTCTATGTATCTACCTCGCAAGGATTTCTCCATCTTCGTTTCTCATAGAAGGGAGCGGCAGAGAGAGCAAGTCCTGTGGTCGTTCTCGAACCACCTCTCCGCCCACTTTCTGTGGAAGAAATGCTTGTAGCTGAGCTCGCTCACCTCCTCCTTCGCTTCGAACCGGCACACGCACACGCAACAACAGCCATCACAATCGTTTGCTGGCGCCGACGCCGACATTTTGGGGCACACCGCCTCTAACCTCTTCACATGGACAATCCTCCTGGCTGTTCCTTCGTCACGAGGCGCGAGATCGCGAGCTTCGACTTTGGCCTCGGCCGCGACCCCCTCGGCGATGGGTTGCACGACGAAGAAGGCGAGCGTTGGTGAAGAAGAAGTGAAGAAACGAAAATGGATGAACGAAAGAACTTTATACCTTGATGGAAAGCCATGGAGTGAGATTTGGGAAAATATTTTCACATTTTTATTTTGGGGAATTCACTTTCCTAATCTGCCAAGTAAAGTTTTTGTTGACCTAAAAGTGTTTTCCGTTAACTGGATTAATTTGGTAAACCAAACAGACGAAAGTCCGAAAAACACTTTCCCGAAAATGACTTTCCCGAAAAAAAACACACCTTTAGCCTCTCGACAGATATACGAAAATTTAGACATCTCGTGAAATTTAAACCAGAATAAGGAATTTGATGAAATGGGACTTGGAGAGTTTAGCAGCTAACAGATTGCGAACCTGGAATTTGGGAATCCGTTTCCTATATGAATATGGTACAGTCCAAACCAATTCCATTTTTGCAACCAAACCGCGAAAGTCGAATCGAAACCCCCGCCCTCGCCTATTCACGAATTCTCTCTGCCTGGAAAGATTACTAACAACTCCTAGATTGGAAACCAAATCACATGCTAATTACATGATAAGAACAACAACGTGGTTGGACTGCACATCCGTTGCTCCCAAAGAACTGCCCACTGCTCAGTAACCGCGCACGTGCCTACTCCTCACGGACATCGGTCTCCTCTCTAGGTCCAGGATCTGTCCGACGTGCGTGCCCGTCGCTTCAGCCGGGCCAGCTACGTGGCCTCCAGCACCCAGTTCCGCCTTCATGCCAGCTCGGAAATTTGACGGAATTTGCATACGAGATGAGAAGTCAGAAGGGGATTCACTCCGATCACGCTCCTCGTTGTCGCTTCCGTCTAAATATATCTCCTCCCGTGAGTGATTAGACCAGTCTGCTCCAACCCGAGGAGTCGTAGTCAGTTCTCCTGAATCTGAGGTCGGGGAAGACACTGAATGTCTGGTTTCAGCAGCATTTCTGCCCCTGACAGAGCCTCGAGCTCCATGTGCGTTTTGGAGTTGCCTCTCATTGTGATCAAATCTCTGCTTCGCCTCTAACCTTCGAGCACTAGGGCTGTTTTGATCATCCGGATCGAAAGATTCCGACCGAGACAGTTCCACCGCAGCTCTTGCAGCTGCTGCAGCATAAGCAGCCGACTCAAAGGCCGCTTGGGCTGCTTCGGCGACATCCTTGTACTCGCTCCGTGCCTCGAACGAGTCGGAGAAGTCATCCACCACACTCGTTTTAGATGTACTTTCCATATTATCGTCAACACCGGGTTTAGAATATGCAGAACTGATGAGTTGGTCCGGCATATCCTTTACACCACTGTTGCCCTGCATCAATTTAATGGAAAACACCGATGATTTAAGGATTGGTATAAGTAATATTGTCTTCTCTCTGCTCAACACAGAACAAGCATACCTCTAAGGGGTCCAAGGGTTCATCGAAAGGCAGAGCTATGCCGTTGGTTGCAGCAATCTCTTTGAGCACCTTTCCTCTGCTCTCTAAGCTCGGCTGCCTGGTCGACAACTTCTGTATCAGCTACACAAGTCCGAGATTTACTTGTCAATGGACAAAGGCTGACAAACTGAACTTGCGATGCACAAAAGCATTGATCAGAAAAGTTTGTTACGTTTTGTGTGAATACTCAATGGCGGTTTGGTGGAAACCAGTTCGGCGAACCAAGCCTATCATCCAACAATAACATCAAACCGAACGATATACAAGATTTAACCATCACAATTAACCTATCGCCAACTCACTCACGATCATGTGGGGATGTAGTTGCCTCGCGATCTTGCAGATTCTAGTTTATAATTCGACAGTGATTCTTTACCAGTGTTTCTCCTACTTTTCAGTTTATGTGGTGTCGAGGGGGATTGACTTTCTATGTCTCAATTTCCAACCAGTTCCGTGATTACAATTCACTTGTTCAGACAAAACAAATCCTACAAAAGCGAATTGAAATTTCTCGAGCAGGGACAAGGCCGAACCATATTTAAGTCCAGTAAATAATGACAGCAAACATAGCACGACAGACCAACCGTAGGATTCACTGCGCAGTTGTTCCTCAATTCAACAGCCGAAGCAGCAAACTCCTTGCCGTAACGAGAGCTGAGGAGCGCGCGCATCTCGTGGAGCTCAGGAAACTCTCCGCACCTCGACGCCGCGAACACCAAACTCGATGCTGCCTCCCTCAGCTCCTCCGGACAATCTCTTCGCAGATGGACGAAAACAGACCAATACACCATCAACCAACAGAGTATGTGAAACGAAAAAAGTCAATGTCTGATCTTTTGATGCGGAATGGGAAACATAAGATCCAAAGAGAAACGCAGTACTTTTCCCGTTCAATAAGGTTGATCCTCTCGATCAAGAGATGGCAATAGCCCTCGATCATGGCATAAACATCCAACGTGTTCTGCTCCCTCACCACCTGCTCGACCTGGCCAACAAACATGCTACGCCAGTCAACCCAAGCTCGTTGACTCTCAAAAGGATGAAACGGAGCCACCAACAACGGAAAAACAAGGAAATTCATCTCGTCAGATAAGAGGTAGACTCACTCGAAGCAGAGCCATGTCATGGCGCGCGAGCTCGAGAAGCTGAGCGACGTCGGACCGAGTCTGCGAGAGCCGGGCTTGACTGCGCTTCCTGAGGACCGCGAGGCGAGAGACGGCAAGAGAGGCGAGGGGCTTGAACTTGGAGGGCTTGAATGATCTGCCGAGCAGGCGGTCGAGCTTCTTACCCATGATGGGTCTAATGACGTGAAGAAGTCGCGAGAGATCGCTCTCGGTGAGGAGAAAGAAAGAAGAGCCAACGGAGAACGATGCCGGTTTGCTCCTTTAATGGGAATGGAGGGTCGCTGGCCGAGTGCCTCGGTCTCAGTCGGCGTTTCTCGTCTTCTTGTTTAGTTTGTTTTGTGAGAGTGGGAAAAGGTCTTGATGCGAGAGAGTCTTCTTTTTGGTTCTCCTAAGTTAGCACGAAAGAGACTTGCCGATAGCGAGGGAAAATTGAGGTGAAGTCCGAACTTACATGCCATAAAAACCCTTTCTTTAGAAGGGCAGGCACCTGCCCTTGAGATCCACGCTGTCCGTTTTTAGACGGTAGGCCAGATTTCCTATTTTTAAGGGACAACATTTTGGATTTTTATTTTTTTATTTTTTTAGTAATAATCTGGACCATCCATTCATAATACGAATGGCCCGGATTTAAAGGACAAGGCATGCCTTTCTGAGGAAAGGGCGGACGATCCTTTTACTAAAAAACAAAGCTCTTCCCCCTCAGCATCGAACCTATCTTATACTTTGCGATGCCGCTTAATAAGGTTTGGCAAAAAACAAAGGAAAGGAATGGAAGAGACATTTGCAAAAAAAAACAAAAGCAACAAAACAAAAAAAGAAATGAAGGAGACCTTCTTAAAAGTTCGGTAGTAGGTGCTTCTTGGCCGCACGCAATATTCGGAAACGAAGAGCTGTAAATACGATTCACATCCGACGCAGCGAAAGGTGATTTGTCAAGCTCGTGTTGATATCTCCTTAATTTTTTAGAAACTCTATGTGATTTTGGTTGACGGAGCTTATAAGATACCTCCATGCGGAGTGCTCCAGTGGCTTGACTGAAATGAATCGAATAGGAATACAACTTGCCCAACCATTACGCCCTCTTTTTAACTCAATAAACCGGAACCAAAGCTATTGTAATTCACTTCAATGCACCATTTGACTTGCTTAAACCCCAATTAGCAAATGAACGGCGCATTAAATTTAGCCAAATAGATTAGCCACCACACGAGGGAATATGTTTGCCCTCCCCGTCACATATAGCCTCACCAACCAGTATAGTAGCTCATATCACAACAGCCAACCCAGTGTGGCTGTTTGGCCGATCAGAGCCTTACAATCTTGTTGGAGGAAATTGTTCAAGACAAACAACTGATTCATTCCAAGATAAACAACTGATTCATCCTACACTAAGAGCAATGGTCGAGCGGCAACACTTTGCCCCAAATCTTTCGCAGTACATTGTAAATCCACAGTCGTTGGCGTCCCAAGGATAAATTACCTACAAAACTTCTAATCCCCAAGCAGCTGTTTACGATAAGCAATTGCAGATACAAACATTATACATTCCCTCTAGCCCAAATTGTCAACTTTCAACTCGACAGTCTATGGTGTCTATCCGCAGAACGGCGGAATGACGCAAGAAAGATTTTGGCATCACCTCTCTTTTCCCAGTTATCCAGTCGAAGAAACATTAGCCCAATCGAAGAAACATTAGCCATGGACTCCACCGCAAGCGTGAGGCTCACTGCCGATTAATAACAATTACTGTGGGGGTTGCAATGGAGTTTCTTGAGGGTAACTGACTTCTAGAAGAAATCTAGAGAACAATAGGCAGGTCATATCACAACCAACCAACCAATTAGTCAACAGCGGGACCATGAACCATCCAATTATCAAAAAGCAACTTGTCCAAACTTTTTAATCATCTGGTTACAATCATTTCTGCTCGAATATTTGAGAAAAGTATTCGCCGGAACATATACTTATTCCAGAAGAACAATCGGATAATTTAATTTAACTCTAGTCATTTGTCAACCAAACTTTCCAATTTAAACATTCCACGAGGGATAACATGAAAGTAAGAACAAGGCTGCTGAGATTTTTCAAGAACAACAAGGCTGCTGAGATTTTTCTTCCACTCATCCAATCTTCCAGAAGGCAGCAGAATATAGAAAAGACTACATTGAATAGGGGAAAATAAAAATAATAATAATAATAATAATAATAATAAAAGAAACCATGCCCAGAGCCAGTACCACGCATAATTCAAAACATTTTGAAAAAGTACATTACTTGCGTACAATTAGAATTGACTCCGGCTAAAATTTGCATTTCTTACAGTAGGTGTCTTCGTAGATGGCTTTTCTTGAGCGACCTAACTATTTGCAAAGAACTGTACAATAAAGCACCACTCTCGGCACATTCAAGATGACAAACAGCATAGATCGCCTCCATTATGACCATCAACGGGGAAAACAAATTGAAAAGTGCAAAATGCTTCATTAAAACATCAGGCATTCAAATTCAAAGCTTGATCCGCTAAAACAAAAGTTCAAAAATGCAAGAAAAGGGCAGAGATGAACATTAATATATTAACCAATGACCAAAGCAACAAAACCACATGATATTGCAGGCAGTCAACTCTCAATGAATATTTCAACCAAAAAAAAAAAAAAAACTCCCAATGAATATAATTTTTTTTTCTTTTCAGCAAATATTATGTAATAATGAAGGCCAAATTCATCTCCCATCTCGAGGACGTCATGTAAACGGCAACAGTGAACTCCTCATGTGCCTTTTGATCACAGATTCTTGAGACAAAATTTGAATTGTCCCAGCAGGGGCTAAATGAGTCCCCAAAATGCCTGACAAGTCTTATTACCTTCTGGACCATATCGAATAATATATATTGCAAAGTTTAGGACTCTTTAAGCTGCATGGTAGCAATGGCCATTTTCTGAGAGGACATGTGCAATTTTTTAAAAAGTAATGGCAATTGATTGCACCAATTGAAGATCTAGACCACTACTTTAAGCACAAAAAATATAGAATTTATGGTTTTGTCTAGATTTAACCATCTTTGGAATAGCGATACAAGATTCTGCCATTTACCCATCATTTATACTCATTCAAATTAAATTGCAATTCAAGATTCTGCCATTAACCCATCATTTATACGGTAGCAGATCCTTCGCACAGGTGGGTCAATCAGCTATACATTTATTCTAAATAAGTAGCATATCTGAGTCCAAGCAAAACAATGGACGAAGCTTCACCTAATGAGTACATTAGTACGGATGTTCTAAGCATCTGTTTTCTTCCATGAACCAAGGATCCCCAGTCAAGAGTTACCTTTATAGGGCTTTGTTCAAGTTTTGTTGAGTAACCCGAGTCCCCGACACTACATGACTAACATAGCCTTTGGATACAATATATACTCTTGCAGACAGCTCAGACATATGTAAGAAGACACTAGGTCACATCAGTCACTGCAGTGTATTTTCTTTGCATGACTGCATGCACACAAGCGCAGAGACAGAGAAAGGGGGAAAGTGGGGAGAATGACCTAAATGTCAACCACAAGTTCGTCTCCACATTAAACTTGTCACTATCCGCCTAATTGTACTTATGCTGCTATAAAACGTTTTGAGATGCAACGGAAGGTAAAGGAAACGCCCTCCCTCTCTTTAGGCGGACAAATTGTAACTCTCAGCCTAACTATCTTCACAAGCACCCTTGTAATACTAATCAATGACCTCATGGGTCTTCTCACAGAAGACGTTTGGCAGACTAATGAAGGAGCACTTCCAAAGAGATTGCTGTGGATGTTTATGGATCTTCCTTATCTAGTGTGTCTACATCTCCTGTTTGTTGTGGATGTTTATAGATATTCCTTATCTAGTGTGTGTACCTCTCAGTACACGTTGGCATTTGGCAAGGGGGTGGGGGAGAATGCAGATCTACAGATGTGATAGAATGGAGTGAAACAGAAGCAAATTAATAGTGACACCCATTGATCATGGATGACAAATAGCAGCTCACACATTGACACGAGACCGTGGCGTAAGTTTTATGTTTCAATAGGTTGCTATCTTCTTCTTGTAAGCTTGTCGGGAAATTTTACTTCATAAAAAGGCAACGATTTAGCTGTCTCTAAAACTGTGGAACACTTGTCCGTGAAGTCTGCAACTGCAATGGAACTTGTGTTGCATTCAAGACAGGACATCTTCTCAAACCTTCTATTGCATTATCCAATTCAATCAAACTTTAATACTGTTGATTGCCAGCACCAAATCTCAACATTACCCAGATTCATATCACCCACACTATTCTCTCTTTTCGTGAGGGGGTCTGGAAGGTATGATTCGAAACCATGACCTCTAGGATCTTAGTGAGAACAGTCCAACTGAACACAAGAACAAATCATTATCTGTGCATTATATTTTTTCCAAAACACCCAGCGTAAGACCTACCTAACACTGGCTTACATGACAAAAGTGAATCCTTGAGCACTCATAAAGAGCCTAAGTATTCAACCAAAAAAGGAAGTCAAAGTACAGAACGATCCTTGAAGTTCAAAAAGAGAGGGATGTTAATCCAAAAAATATATAGGTAACAAGCAATATGAAACGTCGGGGACTACAAAATCAACCCTACATATTATTTCCCATATGAAGGCCAGCGATGACAACTTATTAACTGCTAACACGTGAAACATAGAGCATTTAAAGGACTAAAACATAGACTGACGGATGAATCTAATACTAGTGAGGGAAAAAAGAAAGGAAGGAATCTTAAGTTGTACCGATAATGATTTACCTATAGGATATGAAGATACTTACGAGACTCGCAGAGGCATGGAACCTGTGCCCTAAAAAGACAAAAAGATCGCATCAGGGGCCATCTAATCTTCACATTGCCTCAAAGCTACACTAAAACTAGAATAACAGCCCAAATTTTAGATATTACTACTCACGGACGCATCCTTCCACTTTGAAGGCTGCTGCGATAAGTCTCCAGCGTATAGCCTCCAGAGTCATTAGTCCATGGATCAGATGGAACATAACTTGATTAGGCTATGTACATATATGATACGAAAAGCAAGGGAAGATCACACAAAAGAGAATGGCTGATAAAATCTCCTCACTTATCAGTTAGAGAAATAGATGACAAAAACATCAGTTCAATGCAAATTACAAACACTCGAAGGGAATTGTCGAATCCACATTCAATGACCCCTAACAATTAGCTCGATCATACAAGGGATCACAATATAGCAACAAACAGAAAAACTTTTCAATTTCCCCTATACATCGATTATCGAGACCCATATAGCTCATGTAAGTCACAATCAGGATGATTCATTTTAGGAAATATGGGTACAACATATAGCAAAGAACGTTATTTAGTAGTTTCAAGGTTTCACAACAAGCTCCCAATCAACAAACCAAGGTACCTTCTCCAGAGTGCCTTTGTAAAGCAATTAAACACTGGAAGGTTCCCTCAAAGCAGTGGGAGATATCCTGAACCAAAAATTCTATTAGACTCAAGATAATCCAAGAAATTTACATGATGAACACTAAGTAAAGAACTGCCACACTAGCATGACATAGGTAGCCAGCCTGGAGTTCAAAAGCCAGACATCTGGCAAAGTCAAAGATGAGAGAAATGCAGTCCATGTAGGACTTTCACTACCATTTACCAAGAACTATAACAACAACTCAATTATATTCCTGTTATTGATCTCCATCAGATTGAACGCTAACACAAATTGGAATTACACATGAAAACAAATATAATGAACTTGATAACCGGTAAAGAACGCCTTCAGCAAGTGTCTTACAATAGGAATAGTACATTCCACTGAAAGAACCGCCAGTAAAGTGTATTCTTGAACAAACGTCATCTCCCTTCAATAATGGCATAAACCCTCTTGAAGCTCTTCTTCCAGCACAGGTAATTAAGCAAAAATAATGCCGAAATGATTAGATATTCTGAATAAGAATTATCTTCCAAAGACAATTATCAAGTGCAACAGCATTCTGGAGTCAAAAATCAGCAACATGTTTCACTTGCCCGTGATGAAAGGATGATTCAAAGCTTGTTGTACGGTCATCCTCTTGTCCGGATCCAATACAAAAATTTTGTCTAGAAGATCCTTAAAGTTGGCTAGCATCTTTGGATCCTCACCAGGAGAACCCTTGATAATCGACCCAATGTCCTTAGGCTTGATGTTAAGAATCATTCTCCTTATGCTCTGCATAGACAATGTTGAAGACTCAATCAACAAAACATGCAATATATCAGCTATGAAACTTAAAAATTACCACATTGCTACACATCAAAGCCACATTGAATCAAAATATAGACCTTTTTGGTGACAGAATCCTCTTCTATAGCAAGAAAATTCAGGTCTGCATCAAAATGCTGGTCCGCAAATGCTGCCTGCAATACCCACAGATGCACATAAACCAGATGAAAATACTGGTAATATAGGTAATTGTTCCATGACAAATCAACTTCCCATACATACTATATATATAGTAAATACAGGCATTGTGCATGCACGAATGTGTCCATATACATCGTTATGTAGGTGCCCACGCATATGCTATATGAATGTGTTAAGGTTTGTACATATATACATGCGCACCTAGAGAGAGAGAGAGAGATCCTATACACTACCCGATTAAACAAAAAGGGGATAATAATGGATTATATACAAACATCTGGATTATGCTGTCTTTATACCTTTCGAAGCAGTTTCTTTGGAAAGGGGCCTTTCAATTCCATGTGTAGACGAAGCATGTCATTGTTGCTAGGGCCAGGAAAAAGAACTTTCCCAGCGTAAAGCTCATATAAACAGCAACCCACAGACCACATATCCAATGGATGATCATAAGGCAAGCCAAGAACTGCAACAGGAATTTAGCAAAGTGTAAACGAAATACGTTTTATAATGAAGTGAAAAAGGAAAATTCGGTAAAACTAATGATTAAGCTATGTCAAGATGAAATCACTTTATTGAAGAAGACTTACTGATTTCCGGAGCACGATAAAAGCGACTCACGAGATATGGCGTGATTTCATTCTTTCCAGCGTACATGGCATTTCCAAAATCACAAAGCTTCAACACATTTTTTGCCTCGTTAACCTGAAGTGAAATGTATAAGTTACAACGACAATAAGAAACAATAACACTTAAATACCACAGCAATGGGAAGATACCAGTACCTACCAGCACGTTATCAGGCTTTATATCACAATGAAGGACACCACAGTTTCGGAGATGCTTCAGAGCAATAAAGAGTTGCTTCGCATAAGCCCTAACAGCAGTTAATTTAAGACCAATATTGCGACCAAACTTCTTTAAAACTTCACGCAGATTCATATTAAGAGATTCAAAAACCAGGCAAAGATGATTGCGGTACTTAAAACTGGAAAGTAAACGAACGCAGTGCCGCTTGTCTTCAGGATCTGCACCTACTAATTTTTTCAATATGCCAAGCTCCTCGACACCAGCCTTGTACCTGGACACATATAAGCAACAGAGACACAACTAAGGCCATGAATTTGATATTTTCTATGAGAGAAAATCCAAAACATAATTCACACCAGCCCCAATAAAGTAGCTTGGCCACTTACATAGCCTCCTTATTTCGCAGTATTTTTATCGCCACTTCTTCTGGTTCACCAATGCCAGCCTTCAAATCTTTCGCACGAACAACAGTCGAAAAAACTCCCTTCCCATGGGCAGCAATAACTTCGTATCGGCCATCAAGTATCTCACCAAAACGATAGCCTGCAGCAGTCAATTTAAAAGTAAATCAGGAAGAATTTAGCCAAGTACTCAGCACTCCAAATAGAAGTACTAACAACCAAACTAGATACAAGTTGCTTAATTTTATTTTTCAGAAATATTTATCCCATTTACATAATCACGAAGTTCTCTTGATTCAGCTAATAACATGAAGAACATTTATTACACAGTTCAATAGACGATCATAACCCATTCACAACATTCTATTGATGATGTCTTAACTATTACTTATATTACGTAAGTAACATAAATTGACAGGAGTCAGTAGACCAACATGAAACAGAGAAAACATCTTTCGATAGGACAGGTTTTAAACCATAGTTTTCAACCAAAAAAAAAAAAGTCATCAAGGGATGAATAGTTACTTGACACACAACATGTTCACTTCATAAATCCTCAGAAAAACAAGTCACATTCCATAAAACAAGATTATGAAAACAGGCGTAAACGACCAAGTACTCAAAAAGTTGACAGTGGACATGCAGGTAATAAAACGAGGAGAGAGAATAAAACGAGGAGAGAGAAACTGAACCGGGACAATTCGTGATAAGTGTTGTGTCCTTATCATATACTTGGTCTCAGAGACACCATTTTACAACCAATAAAAAGTCTTTTGATTTAGCTGAAATAAGCACAGTCTAAAGCACTCTGATCAAGACTTCCATGGGTACAATGGAAACTAAAAAGATAATCAAAATGAAAGATTTGCTCCATGACTTACTATAGTAGCCCTCTGCATCATCCCAATTGTCATGGAGACCGCTCCTTTCGACAGGTAAACCACCTCCTTTACCCTGCAAAACACAGAAAGTACAAGGGCTCAGAATGACCATAGAATTCATTACATGTTAGCAGCAGAAGCAATCCCTGCTCCAGCTACATGAGAAGTAACACCATGTCAAGGTTCCAACATTCATCAAATAAAACCAGCTCAAAGATAGGAAAACAGAGAAATTTCATAGTTATGCTCAAGGAAATTGAGAATAACCCAATTCTAGTGTAGTTTGCAAGAATCAGGCATCAACTTGAAATGAATGGGGAATCACCTCCACTTTCAATTAGGGAACAAATGCAGGGAAAAACCTGCTCTTTTTTTGGTGGGTAGTTATGTGAGCAATCCTATATCTTTATTTCCGACTAACAAAAGCTTACTGGTAAAGGAAATTACTAATGAGAATAATCTCGTGATTATTCACACGCGGAAATCGAGCCTGTATTTATGAAGCTAGGCGTAGTAATTTCCGTTCACCACATAAAGACATGCAAGTTATTGCATAAACAACGCTCCCCTACAGGTTATTATACTGGTTAATCTACAAAAAACAACCTTTTTTCCATCAATAAAATCCTTTTAAAACCCAATGCCATAGCAAACATGTCTCATTAAGTCCTGGAGTATACGCGGAAAAATTCATGTCCTTGTCTTGCAGACAAAAAGCTTTGCACATGAACTTGAATTGATTGCAAACTTAAAAGAGCAACTCCGTTTGATATAAGGAAACAAGGAGCACATTCATAATCTTTCAATCTCAAGAGAAAAGTTCTATGAGACGACCCTATAGAAACCAACAAAATGGATCTGCCAGGGTGTTATTTTGGTTACACTATCTATCGTTACAGGAAAAAATATCAAAATCTCAAAACCAGAGCAAATGAAAAATTGTGCAAAGAATATCTCGGCGTAAAATGTCCTGAAAAGTGGAACCCAGAAATCAATCTACTCTACATCCATAATATTGACAGAGAAGGTGACACAAGGAATGTCAAGTATTCACACTAAAATCATACTTACCTCAAAGGACAGGGTCAACATGGTAAAGTATGCACATTAACAAGCACATTAACAAGCACATGTACCCAAAACATGTTTTACGTCAGTTTTTCATCACCGATAATGCAACCATAGTAAATTAGTAGAAGAAAAACTTAACTTACCATCTTACGTGCACCAGCGGGAGAATCTCCAAATATATCATCGCAGAAGATGTCATCCGATCCCTCACTCTGCTCACGCAAAGAAAGAAGGGTCACATAGTTTGTTAAGGTTACACATGAAAATTCAAAGTTCAATAGGGTATTCTAAGCAAACAGGATAACAAGAAGACAATGACCAAGAACCTCAATAGGATGTAGAAACAGCTCATTTGTATACACAATAAATGAATTGACGGACACACCTTTGGTGTACCCTCTCCCAGACCTCTTTCACCAGAGCTCCTGTCATTAGCAGTAATTCCATTTCGAAGAGGCGATTTTCCAATAGAAAATGATTGTTCGGCAACATACAAATCCACACCTTCAGCAATACTACCACGAACTTCTGCTGTTGATTTTTCTGGACGTTCTTTGGCTACAAAATACAAAAAGTTCTCAATCAAAAAATACAGTAAGGACAGAAAATTTTAAAAAACAATTCAAACAATAAGATTAAATGCATAATTATGTCTGGCAGACCCGGAAACTAAATACAGTTGATACTCCTTCAGTTGACTTATGCAAAGCCTCATATATGTTCTGATTGAAGTTACAAATGACTAAACTTCGCATTCTGTTGAAGCGCTCAGAAGTCTGGGTGTTTAGTAGTAAAACAAGTACTGCAAGATGATTTCCGATTATTTTATTGCTAGCCCTCATATGCTATCCAGTGACAAAAGGCACTTTACAAACTTTCCCCATCCCCACCCCCAGAAAAAAAAAGGAAAAAACTAATGACTCTGCAAATAAACAAATAGAATTCGCAACGAATGAATAAACTCTTTTTTGTTTCCCTAGGATTAGTCGAATGGGGAGCATACAACTTAATAAATGGATATCCAGGCATTTGTCATAAACAATTACCTTCCACCGAATCCTCCTCGGCCTGAGGCTGGACATGCTCTTCTTGTTGCTGCTGTTGCATCTGTTGCTGCTGCAGCATCTGCTGCTGCTGCTGCATCTGCTGCTGCTGCTTATTCTTGTACTTCTCCATAATGGCTTGCCTTCGTCTTCTACTTTCTTCCTTAATTCTATTGACATCCTCCTCTTCCTGCTCAGCTATCTCCAATGAAAACTTTCCATCAAGGTCATCCTGTCCATCCTCATCGCTATAACAGCCAGAAAGAATCAATTACTAAAGAGAAGTAGAACTAATGACTGAGAATTCCAAACTGACCCCATGGACAAAAAAAAAGATTACCTTTTGTTTACTTCCTTATCATCGTTCATAGTTGCAGCACTCATTTTTGTTGAAACCCCTCTACTTATTCTATCAATGTCATCCCCCACTTCATTTCGTCTTGGGTGCTTTGAATATCCATGCTTATCAACATAACCATCTTCAACATTTTCATACTTGTCACCACCCCGGCCATCCCTACGTTCCTCCCTCTTTCCATCATCCAACCGCTCTGATTTCCAGCTCCTATCCCTACTCCGCTCCCTGATTCTCTCTCTGTCCTTGTCTCTCCTACCATCTCTGGACCTATCCCAGCTCCTTTCTCTTTCTCTTCTTCTATCCCTCTCTATACTCCTCTCCCTCCTCTTCTCTCTTCTTCTATCCCTATCCATGTCCCTCTCCCAGCTCCTTTCTATTTCTATTTCTCTTCTTCTATCCCTATCAATGTCAGTCTCCCGGCTCATTTCTCTTTCTCTCTCTCTTCTCCTACCCCTATCCATATCCCTCTCCCTGCTCATTTCTCTTTCTCTATCTCTTCTCCCATCCCTCTCCAAGTCACTCTCCCTGCTCAGTTCTCTTTCTTTCTCTTTTCCCCTATCCCACTCCAACTCCCTCCCGATGCTCCGTTCTCGTGCACTTTTCTTTCTATAGTCCCTGTCAATGTCCCTATCTTTGCTCCTTTCACGTTCACTTTTCTTTCTATGGACCGGGTCCACATCCCTATCTTTGCTTTTTTCTCGTTCTTCCCTTCTCCTGTCTACTAGGTCAACATTACTCCCCATGTTTTTATCTCTGTTACTCTTCTCCCTGCTGTGATGCTGATCCTCCATGCTACGATACCTTCTGTTAGAGTTAATCCTTTCCCTTTCCTCATCCTTCACAATATCTCTAGTATTGTGCAATTTATCCTTGCTGCGCCGAGTCATATTTTGATCATCTGAATCATATTCAATCTTGCTTTTCTCCGAAAGATATGAGCACTCCCTTTCTATTTGGTTTCTTCGCTTTAAAGGTGAGCCTCCATATGGTAAACTGCTCTGAGATCGAGATCTTTCCCTCGCAAAATCTCGTGACCTCGAACCATCGTCTCTGTATATGTCAGAACTCGGTGAGCAGGGGGATGTCTTGTGTCTATCGGCGGGATCACTTACGTCGCTGTCTCCACTCTCCATGGTGTCAGCAGTATATCGGCTCTTAGCCTTTTCATTACCTTTAGAATGCAACCTAGATCCATGACTCTTATCCTTCCTAAAAGACTCGTGACCTATCCCGCCATTTACTTTGCTATCATTGGCAACTGCTGACTGGAGTTCGTTGACCATTGACTTTGAATTTCCAGAAACAACTCCAACACTTCTTTCAGCAGACAGCACACCGGATTCAGATTTATTTACCTTAAAGCCACGAGATCAAACCACATGTTAGTTTGCAAAGCCTCAACTGATCGGCAATACATGCCATAAATGCTCAACGTGCAAGAACAAAACAAAATATAACCAGCTCTTACAAATCAATAGCAAGCCATCAGCTTCAATGTAAATGCCTCGACCAAACTTCTCTTCTCTTTTTTTTTTTTTTTTGGGTGCAATTTTTCAGTCATGCACGAGAAGAGCGAGCAGGGTCTTACACAGGCACGGCACACTCAGCTCAGCTCATCAGATACTCTAACGGAAGTACTCATCAACCAAGAACAAAACTCGTCAACCAAGAACAAAACTCGTCATATCACAGATGCAATAAAACCGTAACTAGGCAGCCTGGAAATCTCTATCTCTATCTCTATCACTGTCTCTAGCACAATGAAAAGCTTGGAATCAAACCCGTAAGAAGTCAATTTAAGAAAACTAAGCGACAACAAGAAGCACAAATGACTGCAAAAAGAAAAATTAGGAGAAGGCCATAGAACACACCAGATTCTTAAAGTCAAACTCCTCAACAGGCTCAGAAGCGTCCTCTTCGAGGATCTCTCCTTCCTCCACGTCGTCATCGTGCCTCGAAGATGCAGGCGGCGGAGGAGGCAAGGCAACGGCAGGAGCGGGAGGAGGAGGAGGGGAAGGAGAATCGAGGCCGTCGCCTCCGGAACCGGCTTCCTCCTCGGCCTTCTTGCTGGCGTGGCGGTGGCTGCGGCCGTGGCGGTGCCGGTGGTGGCGGTGTTTGTGCCTCTTCGAGGTCGTCCTATCCGCGTCGTCCTCGTCGCCGCGGGAGGGGGAGGAGGAGCGACGGTGCTTGCGACGGGGCTCGCCCTCGGAGGCGCCGGTCGCCATGGGCGAGGCGGGAGGAGCGGCGGTGGGAATCGGATTCGGAGTCGGAGCTAGGGTTTTCGCTCCTGGTCTCGCGGACCCCGCACGCTGAATCGCTACCGATGTCGTATGGTAACGACTAGCGAGAGAGAGAGAGAGAGAGGAATTAAGAGGTGGTGAAATCAGAGAACGAGAGAGCGGAGCGAGGTTTCCATAGAAGGATTGCGATAGAATGATGGGATGATTTCAGAGATTCCAGTTCAGGAAGAGCCTCGGTTTTTTGTTTTGCGCCCCCGAAAAGAGAGAGACTCGAGCTTACGACGACGACGACGACGAAGGCTTTTTGAGGAACTCGGGATTTCCTCGGCGAGTCCCTTTTAATTTCTTTTCTCTCTTTTTTTCTAATTGAGGAAATTAATCCGCGGAAAAATAAAAATTCAATCACGAGAATTCCGACTCTAACCCTGCGACGACATTTGATACAAACCCAAAAAAAAAAAAAAAAAAAAAAAGCAAGAGCCAAAAAAACACCATGGTAAATTGGTAATCGTCCTAAGAAGAAGCACGCAAAATAGTAGCACTCCCCTCTCTCCCTCCCTCGGAGAAAGAAGGTATCCAAACGGCCCACACGATTTACATTTATTAGGTCCCACGTTAAACTCAAACAACTTTAAAAGCGGGTGTAAAAGCGGGTGCAAATAATAAGTCCCTACGATATATCGTTTTCTCGAATAAAAGCATGTGTCGAGTCTTGATTCATAATATTGATGAGAAATTAAATGCTCAATATGACAAGCTTTAGAACATTTTCCACGTCGTCATGATTATTTCGACTCTCAACGTGCTGTCACATTTTGTCTAGAATTGATTGTATGTACATTCATGAATTTCCACATGATCCATTCGAATTGTAATCCAAATTACTTCAATTTGTATGCACGCGTCTCTACTTGTTATAAACCTTGGAATTCATTTCTACAATGTCCCTTTGAAGGCCTGTGCGTCCGATTTACAAATGGCAATGTAGCAATTTTATCAATTTACGATGCTCAATATGACAAGCTTTAGAACATTTTCCACGTCTTCATGATTATTTTGACTCCCAACGTGCAGTCACATTTTGTCTAGAATTGATTGTATGTACATTCATGAATTTCCACATGATCCATTCGAATTGTAATCCAAATTACTCCAATTTGTATGCACGCATCTCTACTTGTTATAAACCTTGGAATTCATTTCTACAATGTCCCTTTGAAGGCCTGTGCGTCCGATTTACAAATGGCAATATAGCAATTTTATCAATTTACGATGCTCAATATGACAAGCTTTAGAACATTTTCCACGTCTTCATGATTATTTTGACTCCCAACGTGCAGTCACATTTTGTCTAGAATTGATTGTATGTACATTCATGAATTTCCACATGATCCATTCGAATTGTAATCCAAATTACTCCAATTTGTATGCACGCATCTCTACTTGTTATAAACCTTGGAATTCATTTCTACAATGTCCCTTTGAAGGCCTGTGCGTCCGATTTACAAATGACAATGTAGCAATTTTATCAATTTACGATGCTCAATATGACAAGCTTTAGAACATTTTCCACGTCTTCATGATTATTTTGACTCCCAACGTGCAGTCACATTTTGTCTAGAATTGATTGTATGTATATTCATGAATTTCCACATGATCCATTCGAATTGTAATCCAAATTACTCCAATTTGTATGCACGCATCTCTACTTGTTATAAACCTTGGAATTCATTTCTACAATGTCCCTTTGAAGGCCTGTGCGTCCGATTTACAAATGACAATGTAGCAATTTTATCAATTTACGATGCTCAATATGACAAGCTTTAGAACATTTTCCACGTTGTCATGATTATTTCGACTCCCAACGTGCAGTCACATTTTGTCTAGAATTGATTGTATGTATATTCATGAATTTCCACATGATCCATTCGAATTGTAATCCAAATTACTCCAATTTGTATGCACGCATCTCTACTTGTTATAAACCTTGGAATTCATTTCTACCATGTCCCTTTGAAGGCCTGTGCGTCCGATTTACAAATGGCAATGTAGCAATTTTATCAATTTACGCGACCATATCGATCAACTTCTTGAAAGCCCATTCAGCTGCCAAAGCTATCATCTTTTTGATTGTTTAATCGGATGTTTATTGGGTGGGGAAGTTCGATAGGTGCACTTGATGCCCAATCACCCGTGGCCTTAGCTCCGTATGTTCGGTCACCGGCGGACTTTGTTCGACGTGTTCGTCGCCGCTATCGAGCTCTTGAATTTCCAATATTTCAACTCGACGATTCATCTTCTTTCTCAGCTTGATCGCCACGTCAGACGGCCTGAGCCTCCCGCACACGAAAACTCTACTGTGTGGTTTCTCGATCAAGTGCGTCTCGATTTCTTCCAAGGCGATATCTTATCATCACAAACTAATGGATTGAACTAGAAACTCAAGAAATGTAAAAGAGGAGAAAGGAGTCCCCAGTACCTTTCATGTTCAAGAGGATTTTCCTAAGTTTCCTGCAACAGGCATTACAGTCAATGCTCATCCTCATAGTCATGCAACAAACCTGCAAAGGGTCGGAAAACTTTAAAAAGAAAGAAGGAAAAAATCGGCAGTAGTACTGATAAAAGAGTATGGGGATCAATCTTGCCTTTAGGGGCATGAACCTGCCGTAGTTCATTCTACACATGAATTGCAAACCGATAATGAAGTCCGATTAAGGAGTTAAAAGAGCTTGCGGAAGAGGACTTGGGAGTTGGAAGATAAGAAGGGTCAAGCAAGAATGCCTTCCAAAGTTCTGCTTTTGGAAAATTCTTTTTTCTTTCCTTCATGTTGGGATCTGATTCTTGCAGGCAAAGAAGGAGGAATTTGGTTTCTTGTTCTCAGTGAAGAAAGCTGTCCTCAGGGCAAATTCCAAGCTTCTTTCTTGTGGGGTCGTGGCTTGAATCCGCGAGAAGCATCATTCTGCCAAACCACAACCTACACATGAAGCATCTCTTGCTTTGCTCCTAGGCTATGTAGTCGGGAAACGGATCGTCTGCCCTGATTTGATTAGGGCAGACCGTGCCCTGTCAGATCAGGGTCGTCTGTCGGATGGTCCTGATCTGTCAGCAAAAAAAAAAATAAAAGGCACCGCAATTTTAAGAGATCTGGACCGTTAACGGACGGTCCTGATCAAATCAGGGCACACCTGCCCTGATTGCGGCAGGGCAGGTGATCCGGATCCATGCAGTCGTGCATTTTCGTATATATTGCTACACAAGTACTCTTCGCATCTCATAAACACCGCACAGCCTGATCTACAAGCACATCTGAATAGAGATATGCACTATTTGCGATTAGCTCGAAAAAGGATCAGGCTATGGTACTACCATCTCCGACCGTTGCAGAAGACGTGCAATGGGGCACGTCAAATCACAACAAAACATGCCTCGCCCAGGTCAATAAATGGGAAAGGGACGTTATCGTCTCTCTAACCAGTTGCTAGTCTGGAGAGGATTTTCGGGAGGAATGCCATTTGAGAGAGGGAAAATGGAAGTGCATATTTTGAGGAGTGAACAAACTCCCCATCTCACTAATTCTCAATCATCCAAATTCCATGAAAGAAATGAAAAGGGAAGTGGAAGATTTTCAAACTCTTCCAGCTTCCCCTTTAGAATAGAATGAAAAATAACATGGCGAATAGCGAAAATATCAGTACTTTTGCCATCGTTCCCTTTTAACTCCCAACAAGGAAACCCTCTCCCTCATCATTCTACACTTCCCTTTTTCTTCTTCTTCATCTCCCTCACTCTCTTAAAACCCTTGCAAAAAATAACCTGGTACATGGTAAAGTTCATCCAGATGTTATCTAGGACTTTTTCATTCCATTGCAAAAACAAAATCAATTCAATCACCCCAACATCAACTCTTATTAACAGAAAGGTCATGTACAGATTGCAAGAAGGATAATATCCCCCGCACAACATACTCAACAGAGGCTCAAAAAGTTAGTCCTAATGGTTACCCTACTGCACCCAAAATTGTTGCCTGGGCTATGGCCCCCCCTCAGGCTCTGGTTACATGTAAAATATGAACTGTGACCAAAAAGGACTTGGATGCGGTTACTCTTCCTATTAACAACCTAAGTCATGGACCCTGGAGCTGCATCGAAATGATGCACAGCATGGTACAAGGATTAAAAATCTAGACCTGCTTGGTGACCCACAGGATTGTGGCACGGAATTCAAACCCAGAGCAGCACACTAGACCAAAGTTCAAAAGATTATATTCATCGACCTTGTCCATAGCAAAACTTCAGTGATCTCAAACTGCTGGTTGTATTGCCATCATTTACCTGCTCTGTTATTGCGCCGTCTTCGGTGACTTCTCCCTCTTACTTTCCACTCCATTGGCAATATAATATCGCCCTCCCGATGTAGCTGCACCTCAACTACATTCTCATTACCAGGTGATAGATCACTGTCCAAGTGGCCTTTCACCTGGACATGACCAAGCTTGTCAGAGTTGGCACTACTGAGGAACTGAAAAGTGAATCACCCGCAAACTTGCAGTTGTCGTGATCAACTTTCAGGGTGGCATCTATCAAAAACCTCGCACGGGTACAGATTCCCATCTCTGGCGAGCTCATAGTGTCATTATCAAACTGTACCTTCGAGGAAGAGCTCCCACCACTTCGACTTCTCTTCTTTGAAACCTTCCATTTCAAATGAGCAAGAGAATCATCCTTCAGAAGATCTGGAACAGCCAGCGACTCATCTACCCCATCATACTGAGAGTACGGCCGATGATTCAAAGGATTCTCACAACCAGCCTCATCGTTTCTTGATGTCTTACAGTCCTTAATTGCAGCTTCAGCAGCCTCATTACTGTGATGTGCGCCCACATGTTGATCCATCCGCAAGTGAGGCAATATTGCAGTGATGACGTCTGCTCTATTCCGTATATGAATCCATCTATTTTCTGACCATTCCCGGGAATGTCTCAAGTCCCCAAGTGGGAAGACTAATTCTCGTTTTTCTCCTGCATAAGGTAAGAAATGAATAATAAAAATGAGATGGGGAAAAGCTAAGCAAAAATATAATGTGAGAATCTGTACAAAAGAGAAAATTCAAGAAAGTAAAATCTCTTAACCTGGAAAATAGACAAGGAGTCTGTCTTCAGATTCTCCACGGGCCACGATGCCCTCCCACCACCCATCATTCCACCAAGCATCCACGACAGTCCCGGCATCAACAACCTTTGGAACTTCATATTCTCTAGACTGTTGGCATGGCCGAATCATTGGCCTTCCAAGAATTCTGAGACCAAATTCATCAGCAGAAGCCTCTCTACGTGCTGGAATCCACTCCTGCAATGTCAAACCAGTAAAACATGAAATTAGCAATATAATTACTTTTGTAACACCGCAAGTGAAATATCTCAACCAAAAAACACAGTAAGTGATATAGAGAAGAGAAAGCACACCTCAAGCTTCTTTGTTTCATCAACTGCATCCGGAATGTCCTGATAACGAACCTTAACTTTGGCATTGGAAGCCTTAATGATTAAAGCTCTGTACCAACATCCCCTCAAGCCACTGTCTTGAGATAGCACCTCGACTTCAGAACCTACAATGAAAGGATGTGGAGGGTCTTTCTTCACGATTTTTTGCTCAGAGCGTTCATTCAAACTATGCATCTCAATGTCATCACTTTCCGTCACACGGCGTTGCTTCTTTCCAGGTCTGATACCACCATCTTCATCAACATTGCATTTCATATCTCGTGGAAATTCAGTCAGCTGAGATCTTAGTGGAGGTTTTGGGAGAGGAAAGGGATTCATACGTTTCAGGACATCCTGATTCCAGTAACCTTCAACTTGAGTAATATCAAAAGGCTTGATCTCATCTTCTTCAAAGAGGTTATGGCAAACAAATATTTCCAAAGAAGATTTGCTTGCCTCATTCATATATTTATTGAAATGCTGGGGACTGAGGACAGTAGCCAATCCATCAATACATTCAATGCTGAGATCTTGAAGACAGAGAGAAAAGAAAATCTCTCTGTCATTAAAATTGCGAGGCAAATCAATCCCAACCTCATCAATTTTGTGAAACCATTGTACTACAACCATCTTGTTGCCCTTGGAATCCTCAAACATATCGTCTAAATAAGCAACCAGTCGTTTATCCTCTTCAGCAAGAACATACACAAAATCATGAACCTGAAATTATAGAGAAAAAAGTAAAACACGGCGACACATTCATGCCAAACAAAGACAAAGGATAACTAGCGAAAATTCCCGATAAAAAGAAAAGGAACCGAGATCGAAATAGAACTTACAGAGACTTTGACACCTTTACGGAGAAAAGAAGGAAAATGCTTCCGCTTTTTTTTACATGTCCACGGGGAGCCTATCCACTGGACCTCCCTGGAAGAATGACCCAGTTTCGCAGTCAGAGAATCCTGAACAGGGGGAAAAGATGCAGAAGATATAAATGATTAAACAAAGCAACAAGAAAAAGAGAGAAAATAGACGGTAAGGTGCTCATAACCACTAAGAAACACCACATCAAGCAACCAAAACACTGGAATCTCCCATCAATTTCACTCTGAATCCGGCCGAGTCGTAACCTTTTCAGCAAGTTTTACATCGGTCATACGACCTTGTACTTATACGGACCGACAGACAAAAAACCCCAAAGAAATGGAACATTCAAGCTCTTCGGCAATACTAAGGCCCTTGATTCTCAAATCTCAATAAGAATGGTAAAAGGCTAAAAGATAAGATACATGGCACAAAATTTTTTAGCACAGATCCAAAAGTCCCAACTTAGGAAAAAGTCTACTATATAGAAGACATGCTAAGAGGGATGATGGGTACAAACCCTAGGGAAACCAACATCCAGCTTCTGTGCACCTTCTCTAGCCAAAAAGCCACTGTCCGCATGATGCTGCTGTTCAGATGACCGACCTGCAAAAGTATAATTCATGAAACTGAAATCAAGCACACATTCTATCCTTTGATAAAAGCACACTAAATCGAAGGAGAAGTACTGAATCGATCAGAAGTAGTGTAACAATGATATCCAGAAGGAGAAGTACTGAATCGATAAGGAGGAGTGCAACAATGATATCCAAACATCCAAAGATTCAGAAGAATTGCATCAGACAGGAGATCATCAGGCCTCGAAGTGTTCTTAATTAGGACAGGCCAATAGCGATAGTGGGTTCGAATACATCTAAGGAAAGCCCAATCCATTAACAAAATGACAAGATCGGCCATGAAAGGTTATAACCTAGATTATTTGAGGGCATTTCGATTCCGATGCTCTCAACCAGCTCTTTAAAATTTGAAAAGGCATTCCTGCAGCCCAGATCATCATCAGTTTGCAATAACATGAACAACAGAACCACAATAAACACGCAAAACCACGTCATAGAGTATGGCAAGCAATTTCCAAAACGGAAACAGGAACATCTCAAGGTTAGTGAAAACGCAAGGAACTGCAGTATATGGACATTTTCATGATCCATAATCATAAGGCGATGGGAGACAAGCAAATCTTCATGGAAAAATCTGCTATTGAAGCAATCAATTGAGGGAGTATAATGATTGGGCTGCATCCAAGAAACAAGAAATTATAATTCTCAGCTTAAAGAAAGCAGTTTTGCGAGTTCACAAAAATTTCAAATAACAGGAGAAGAAACTTCAAGCACGGGATCTTTTTCCACGAGAAAAAAAATGGTTTTGGCACAGTATCTCCTTTCCGGTTACGACAGGTTAATTTCCTATCAGCCTCAAATCTTTCGCCGGCATCCGTCTCTAAACCAAAAGAAAAGACCTCCTTTCGCAGATGCGTTTGAAGGAGACGAGAAGAACAGTAGGTTACAGATACACGTTGACATTAATTTCTTCTGCGCGCAAGGAACACAAAGGGCGCAAATTTCAACAAGAAACACTTGAATTATCAACCGCACTCATAACCAACCAAAAGGTTTTAATCCGGAGAAGGAAGCCAGAAAAAAAACAGAACCCCGTTCCACAAAAAGAAAAGAATGAGATAATTTGGATTGAAGTACCAAAAGGCAAAACCGTATTAAATCAAACGAAGCACGGAAAAGAAGCGTATCAAATGTCCGCTTCGAATGTTCACAAACTGGAAGAGAAGAGCCCAACAAGAAAACGCCAATCGTGTCCATGAAAACCTTCATCTTATTGAACTTAGCGACGAAGATATGGAAGAAAAGAAGCCACCCGCACCTTGAATGACGGAGTTCAACCAGTCGACGACCTCCCTTCGGCACCTGAGGCTCGAGACCAGCGCGGAATCCCTGAGCCCAATCGTGGACCGGCTCCGCAACGCGCAGTTGTAGGACATGTGCCTCAAGGTCCTTTCCCGCCCCACCACGGCCAGATCTTTGCCTCCGTCCCTCCGCCTCAGGAAGAAATGGACCTCCCTCCTCCCCTTGTCGCTCGACACGGGCACCTCCTCCCACGCCACGTACCCGGCCGCGCTCGACGGAGAAGCCGCCCCAGCCGATTTCTCCATCTCTCCCCCGAACGGATCCCGATTCGACGCAAAACCCAAAGAAAAAGCTCCTGTGGGGAGAACCCTCAAACGATACGAAGATCCGGCGAGAAATTCTTCACCTCGTTCGGTCTCCCTCAATCTGAAGGAATAGCAATCTGCCTTCCGGTCTTCGTCTTCGTTGGCGTGGAACGAGAGAGAGGGATATTTAATATTTCGAACGGAGGAAAATTTTGAAACGGATTAATATATCCAAGGGGAGAGAGAGAGGGGAGGGGGGACGGGGGCTAGGGTTTCGAGATTGGAGATCAGGGCGTAGAGGGAGAATGGACGGCCGAGATTGGATCAACGAGGGTGACGCGCAAGGACGCGCAAGGAAGGTGAGTGAGAAATTGCCCGAGGAGAAGGGGATGCGAATTGTCGAAAATACCCCCGCGGGGGTCGCCAAATGACGGGCGTGCCATGCTCATCCCCAATCAGTGATCACACGGTGGATGAGAGAGAGAGAGAGAGAGCAAGTGGGAGGGGGGGATCTCTGAAAAAGTGGCGCCCGCAATTGCCGCGACTGGGGGAAGAGACGACTCGCTCTTTCTTGCTCGCCAGCTGTCATTGAAGAGCAAATCTCTCTTTTTCTTTTTCTTTTTGGTTTAAAATCTACGAATCTTAGGCATCGTAATTAGTATCACTTCCCTACCAGAAAATAAATCAACTTCTGAATAGAAATTAATTTTTTTATTTTTTCTCAAAATCAGAAGTTGATCTTTCATTTCTACTCCATAAATTATATTTGATTAGAAAAATTCGTTTCGTAACGATTGAAAATTTCTACTTTTGAAACATTATTAACAAAATTTTCGACGGCGATAGCGGTGGTCAACGAGCTGTGGCGGTAGTCGGCAATGATTGACGGGCGGCGGCGGCGGTGGTTGATGGCCGACGAGCGGCGGTCGAGGGACGCCGTTTGTGGGGGGGGGGGGGGGGGGGGGGGGGGGGGCTGTGGCGGGCGACGGCATTCGTTGGGCGGCGACCTCATCGATGGTGGTTGGGAGGCAGCAACGGTGGTCGTCAGTCGGGGGGGCTGCAGCGGTGGTTGGCGGAGGTTATCCGGCGGCAGAGGCAGTGGTCATCAATCGGCAGGCGACGGCAGTGGTCGGCGGAGGTGACAGAGGTCGGCGAAGGGGTGTGATCCAAGAAGTGATTCTGGAGCCAAGAAGTGAAAATTTTTTACTTCTCAAACTTGGCCAAAAATAGCTTGAGAAGTTATTTTTTTTCACTTCAAAAGTTAAAAATTCTACTATAAGTAAAAAAAAATTATCAAAGGGATTACGAATTTCTGCTTCAGATTGACTTATGGAGCAGAAAGCAACTCCTGAAAGTGTTATCATGCAGGCCCTTAATCAACGTTATCAAAATATTAACTTTTGACTAAGCCTCTTGGTCATAATTTAATTTTTCATTTTGCAAGACAACGATTCAAGATCGTAGCATCGTTACCTCTAACGAGGCTTTTTTTTTTTATAAATTATATCAAAGACCGTAGAGAAAGTTTGGATTATTTTATATTCTATTTGTTTCAAAAAAGATGAACGATTTAAAGAATATTTCTCTATAAACGATTGTCTGTATTATTTGAAATAATTAGTTAATTGTAAGTATTTTCATTATCGACAGCAATATATTTAAATAATTTCATCAACGATCCAAATGTATTTTATTTATTAATTTTTTGTAAGCAATACAAGAGATTTTCAAATCGTTCATTTTTCGCCAAGCCATATAGTTTTAGGGGATATCTAATTTTAGTTTGCAGTGTCACGCACAAATCTTAATTTAGGTATATCTAGCCATTTGATTAAATAAAAAGAAGTGGCTACACATATAAAATTTAGGGGGCAAATGTAATTTTTTCTTCAATTTAGTTATATACGTTCAAGACCACTGTATTAATTAAATTTTCCTATTTTGCATGACATATGGTAACATCCATTGACAATTGTACTCTCACTGGGGAAGGAGGATAAAGCAATAATCTTCAAGAATAAATGCACTAGAAATCCTCAAAAATATAATTGAGTATTAAAATTTGTAAAAAGTGTAATTAAGTCATAAAACTTGTCAAGTTTGTGCAATCAAGTCCTTCCAATAAATGCGTCCAACTTGATTAATGAAAAATGCTGATGTGATTTTTTTAAAATATTTTCTTTCTCCTACGCTACAATGAAGTAATCAAAACACGAAACACGAGGCTAAAATGACATTGTTTTGATCCAAATCTAATTTTCAGTATAAATCTAATCTTTTTTTTTCTAAAAAGGATTGAGAATCAGGTAAGCCTCAATGATGCCGCCCCATCATCGTCGACGAGGGTGGGGTCGCCGAGCCCCAACCAGTGGCTGGAAACCCTCACCTCGATGCCGAGACCTTGCCAATGGCGACCCTCAGCCAGCCTCGCATGGGGGTTGGTGACCTTCGCCGGCCACCAATCACCCTCGTCGACCCTAGCAGGAGACAGTGAGGTGGCGGCAACGAGGGTTGTGCAAGCCCTCATTACTTGGTTCAGAACCATTTTTCCCTCTCTTTTTTTTCTTAATTTAGGCTTGATTTTAAATTTAATCACAATATAATTAGTCTTAGAAAAACATATATTGACCAAAACGACATCGTTTTAGCCACCTAATCGTCGCGTCATGTGGGAGAGAGAAAATATTTTAAAAAGCGATGTTGGCGTTTTCCATCAATCGATTTAGACGGAATTGATGGGATGTCTCGATTGCACGAATTGGACAAATTTTAAGACTTGATTACATTTTTTGTAAGTTTTGTGACTCAATTGCACTTTCGCGATAAATTTTAGGATTTTCGATGTATTTATCTTTAATCTTTATGGAGATAACACGACCAGCCTTTATTCTACGAATTCTATTGTTCTTCTTTCATTTCTATAAATCATATTCTATGATGCCTTAGTCTAATGATTAAAAGATCATATATCTTTTTAAGTCATACCCTCTCTCTTTCACCTAGAGTAACCTCGAGGATGTCGACCACTATGTTGAGCCATACACGAAGCACGAAACTGGAGAGGTTTGCATTTCATTCTCTTAATCAGTCGAATCGAAACTACAAACTTCTCGCGTGATCGAAAGAAAATAGAAAATTGAGAAAGTGCATTTTGCGTGACGGTTGTACCATGAAATAACGACACGTGTTCCTCTGATAAGAAGCCAAAGTTCTAAAACTCGAGCAAGTTGTTTTATTGAAATGCATATTATTTAGATTTTCGACCAAAAAACTACGGATTTGGATTTGGTAACGTAATGTTACCCTAATATGTGAGAGGCAAATTCCCGTCAAATTTAAATTTTGAATTTGACCTCTTTCATATTAGGGTAATATTATGTTAGGAAATCCTCTCCCAAAAACTACATGTTATTTAGCTGACGTGCGTTGTCGATAGCCGCACACCAGTTACGTACTCGACAAATAAAGTACAATTTTTGCCCGGTGAAATGACTGTCCTTGGCTTCGTCACACGGTCCCAATGATGTTTACATCAGTCAGTCGGTCAGCTGAGAACGAGCACGTGAAAATAAAGAACGGGCGTGTCTATCCCCACGTCTTCATGGGGCAGGGATTAAAGTCGGGGGAAAAAGGTATTTACATAAGTTCGTCTATTCGGACAAAAATCCGGTCGTAGCCACTAGCCAGATTCCGAGGTAACGCAACGGTCGGATAAGAGATTTGAAACTTTGACCGGTTGGAGCGCAGAGGGACGGCTGGGAAACATCGTGGTTGATCCCAAACTCGCGACAAAGTCAGAGCAGCCGTCCGTCCGAGGTAGGAAGGTTGCGTGCTGAACTAGTCGTCTAGTCCAAACGATAAAAATAACGCACTGAGAGTCCTGAAATTGAGACGCGCAGAATCCAAATGTCAAGGGATCCAATAAGCTCCCTTGAACTTTTGATAAGGAAAATTGTCCAAAAAATTTACAAGTATTTTACGCTTTCGCCAATTCAATATTAATCATTTTAATTTTGTCAATTGAGTTGCGAATATTTTTCATATTTTGTCAATTGAGTTCATCCGGTCAATTTGAATCTGAAATCGTCGATATTGACGCCAGTATTACCACTAGAATGATGGGCACTAGCGTGATTAATTATAATTTTTTTTTCTAAAAATCATTTTTTGGGTTTTTCTCTTATTCTTTTCCTTTTTTTTTCTACCAAGTCCGACCCTCATCGGTCACAGGCAAGGGCCAACGACCCTCGTCAACCGTTGGACGAGAGCAGCGAAGACCTTGCCGTTGGCGAGTGAGGGTCGACCGGTCCTAGCCGCTGACCTATAAGGGTTGGCTAGCGATCCTCGTCGGGCTTTGAAGGAAAAAAAAATAAAAAAAATAAATAAATTTTTTAAAGTTGTCCATGTCAACGCAGATCCTATTACGCATGACGTATGTCAGCGATTTTCGATTAAAATTAATCGGATGGACTCAATTAAAAAAATTTATGATTCAATTGGTAAAATTGAAAGTTTAGGACTGAATTGGCTTAGTGCAACATGCTTAGGATTTTTTGGACAAATTCCCCCTTTTAATATGACCTATTTATGATATTGACTAACTATATCACCTAAAGGGAGTGAATATGTTATTTAAGGCAAACACAACAAATAAGGGCGTAATTAAAGTAATCAAGCTGAATATGTTCAGGACCAAGTAAAAAATTGAATGCAAATATGATATGTGACATCCCGGATTTTCCCACTTTTGAAATAATTAAAAGATAGAATAAGCTTCTCTTAACCTAGGTAGCACCGACACCTCTATTTGGGGTGCGTATCGGTGTCGGACGCGTTCAACGCGTGTCGAAATTCCGACACCGGTCAGCGTGTCGGACACGCGTGTCCGAATGTGTCGGACACGTCCGACACGCAGAAACGGTTTTTTTTTTAAAGCAGTGTTTTTGGTTGAGGTCAATTGCATTTTTCTCTATTGCATCGCTCGACTCTTAACTGCTTTACATTTTTCTACTAAAATAACGAGAATTACAAGTATCGACACCTGTTTTTTTCTTTTACTATGAGATCAAAATATTATTTTTCAAACTTGCTTTTCTAAGCTTAATGCATTATGCATATAACCTGTTTCGGCTCTAATTTATTTATTTTTATTTTAAAAATATATATTTAATACGACGTGTCGGATTTTTCTATTTTTGAGAAATGACGTGTTGACGTGTCGTGCCAGTGTCGGTGTCGGTGTCGGTGCAATCTAGCTCTTAACTTGTTCTTTAAGACACCTGAAAGCTTCTCGAGGAAGCCGTTCGGCAACTTCTCGAGGAAACTTGTATCAGGCAACTCGTAGATGAATCTATTCCGAAACTTCTCGAATAAGCCATCCGGCAACTTGTAGAGGAAGTTATTCCGAAACTTCTCGAGGAAGTTATCCGGTAACTTCTCGAGGAAGCCACTCCAAAGCTTCTCGAGGAAGTCATCCGGTAACTTCTTGAGAAAGCAACTCCGAAGCCATTGTGTTTTCAAGGAGGCCATTACCTTACTTATTTAAGAAGTTTTTCAAAAAAATTCTTAGTAATATATGAATATACGACACGGAGTAATATTTATTGAATTAGTAAAGTCAACTAAAAGTCAATTTTCTAAAGGATTAGGGTCGTTTCCTGTAATTAATAATAGGATAAGATCAATGTCACTTTCAATTACAAAGTCAAATATCACAAATGAGTTCACATCGTGTAATTTATAAAATCTAGATGCAATAAATGCAATTCACATTCGAAACTTGAGAAGCAAGTTAGAAAAAAGTCAAAACTTGGGGAATAAGTTGAAAAAATTCAAAACTTTTAATATTTAAGCACAAACTATTTCTATGTCAATACATTTCAAATGACTAAAATTGTAAGCTCACTCAAGACAAATTTGAATATTTGAAGCTCCCTTGAACTGGAATTTTGAACTCTTGATCTATCTCTCTCTTCAGCTCCTTGGTCTTCTCATATACTCCTCGGTGTCCAGAACTTTCCATCGAACTGTCTTCGAGAGGATCAATCTATTAGGCATGGATAATTGACTAAAAGATCATAGTAGCCGTTGATGTTGAATAATCAGAGATTTCAAGAGATTTGATCGCCCATACAAACAAATATCGATTTCCACGAGTTTATCACTTAAAGTATGCAAAGATCTTTGCCTTCAGGGTGATTTTAATCGACAAAGACGTCTCACATGATTAACGATCTTAGGAGATAATCTAGAAATTGATATCAATCAGGATCTTCTAACGAGGGAATCCAAACCAGATCACGAGTTGTTGAGCTAATCGTCGAGAATTTTGTCCCGTGTTCGGTAAGAGTTGCCATAATATTCAGGCATTACTCTGGTAACATTCAGCACTTTGCTCATATCCACGTAGTAGACTTTGCTGATACTCACGCGGTCGATGCTTATGACTACCGGGATAATAACAATTGTTCTTCCCAAGATATTACAGATAGTCAGCATAAGGTAGATCCTGCAGACGACGTGAGGTCATAATCTTTCCAACATGATTTGGTCTCTCTTTATTCTTTTATCGGGGATGGAAAGTACAAACCCGTTTTTAAAGCTTTCAAATGTGATCTACCCATCCTCGGTTTTGTAAAATACTTAAATCGGTAGCCTTAACTGTTTCTCATGAGAGCCGCACAAAAAAAAAAAAAAGTTGTGATTTTTTTAAAACTCGAATCAAAACACCATGGTCCCAAAACACAACACCTACACACGCTCATCCATTCGGATCCGGATCGCTTAATCTTCCCTCATAAGGTTAGGCACCTAACATTGTAATCCGGACTGTTCATTTTTTGACGGACGGCCCAGATCTCTTATTTTTAGGGGGTAATTTTTTGAATATATATATATATATATATTAGTAATAATATGGGTCGTTCATTCATAACACGGACGGCCCGGATTGTAAGATTAGAGCCTAACATTCTAATGAAAGGTTAGGCGATCCATTTTCCATCCAATCAGGCAACCGATGCGGATTGCATGGCCAATGAATCATGTCACGGTGCCATGAATGTCTTTCACCAATTTCTCTAGTACTCGTGACACAGAGGGCTATTTCGTAAATGACGATGGACTCGACTGTACCGCAGAAGTTGTACCGGTCCACCACATTCCATAATCGAGCACTTCGCATCGCTTTCGTGCTGTGATCCTATTCGTCCATTCCTCTTTTAGACAGGAATTGTTAGATTTAGACATGAATTCTTTTAAGGTTTTTTTTTCTTTCCTTTTGTTGATGCAAAATTCCCTTCGGTCGGGCCGCTTACTCCTATCAGGGCGTGGGCCAAGAGATTGAAGCCTAAAAAGATTGTTGATGCAGGAAAATCCTTTTATCGAACATTAGCAGTTCGTTAAGAAAAAAGGGCTATGTGCAAGTTTTGGACAGAGAGTGTCAAATGCAGGATGTCTTATTGATAAGAGCGTGTTTTTCGACAGCTTTGTACAAGATTTCGACAAGACTCCTAAAGATGAATTTTGATGAAACTTGTTGAATTGCTTTGACGAAATTGTAAACCTAGATACAACACCGGGATTGAATCGACGGCGCCGACCCTTACTGTAAGACATGATGCCGGAATTTAATCTACGACACCGGACAGGTAGAAATGTAGGACACAACACCAGAATTTAATTGACGGCACTGAACTGGGCGAGTAGACATCGGAATTGAATCGACGACACCTAACTCTAGATATGAAACACGTCGGAATTGAATCGACGACGGGAATATGAAAACTACAGCTAGACTAAAAGCTAATTGGTTAGATACTTGTTTGTTGTGTGTTGTGGGGGTTGTTGCTGTGGGATACCCGTTGGTATTTATAGGCGTAGCTTGGTAACCGTCAATCATCTGCTACTTTGGGCCCCAAGCACATTTCCTTCAATGACTAAGTTTGCTCTGGTAATCGTCGAATCAGCTGCTCCCTTGGGTTCCAAGTATGCTCCCTTTCGATGACAGCTGTCGCCTCAGCCTTTTCAGTACGTTTCTTTCGATGACCTTCATGGATAAGGTTTTTTTTTTTTTTTTTTTACTATTTTCGCACCTTTCGCTATGCTTGATGGGATTGCCATCCAATTCTGTAAATGCCCTTATCGTGTCTTCCTTTACGCGCCTTTTCCCTTAGCGCGAAAATCACCTTCTACACGTGGCATATTCGCAGCTTGTCTTTTATCTTGCTCGCATACGTTTGACCGTAGCTGATCGCTCCTTCTCTGTGCGCGCATCACGTGACCGCTAGGGTATTTTTAGATGTTAACAAATTTTTAGTTTTTGGGTTTCGGGCCAACTGCCAAACGTCAAACAGTGCTGCTCGCTTTCACGTCATTTCGGGGGCATATTTTTAAAAGCTATTTCCGTCATTGTCTTTCTGGCCACAAACACAAAAAAAATTGGAGCTCCACTCATGAGCGATTTGGTCGGTCCCCCCAAAGTTACAAATATCTTCTCGACCTTCTGCTAGAAGGAGAAGAGGAATATGCTTTTGTCCATTGCATAAAGATGCCCGACGCGGGGAGCAAGGTCTTATATTTTATGCATCGTCCTCGTCCAATCCGTCAAAATCCGGTTTTCCACAAGTGTTTGAAAATCACAACAGCATCAACGCTCGATCAATTGATGATAAAGAAAGACCGCACCCATGTAATAACTTACGCTTTTAAAATAGCAAAATATATCAAAGATTTGAATTCACGACATCGTGCTCTGATACTAGGCGTGGAATTTTACGAAGTTACCGTCGACTATTCTAAAAACTTAACGGTAGCTTAATGTTTGGTTATTCTATATAAAACTCTAAATGATTATATTGCAAATCCGCACGTGGATCAATTCCAAAGCAGAGGGCGCGGAAGACGAAGAATCAAAGATGGGGCCGACCTTCATCGCAATGATCGACGGTGCTCAATCAATGGAGAAAAATCAATTGAAAATTATTTTGTCAAAGAGGGTCGGGTCATCATATCAATAATAAAAGCAAAACAACGAAAGGGGGGGTGACGTAATCCGGAGGGAATGGATCCAAATGACAGCTAAGGCCGGCGGGAGAGAGAGAGAGCGCTGACTGGTGCCGCTTTTTCCTCCTTTTCTTTTTTCCTATTATTTAAATTGCTTCCGAGCTTCACCGGTTGCCTCCGTTCAGCACGCATCCGTGCGTCCACCGGATTTTACCGGTAATCGCATTTCTTTTTGGCCAGCTGATTTGGCAGCATTCCCGTGACCGGTCTCGTGACATTTCCGTGAGCCCGCGCTATTTTGTTCTTTTTGCGGTGTTTATCTCGAGAAAAATTAATAATTTGGACAAGCATTTTTTTTTAATAAAAAAAATTGACTGTTTGAATCAATAACTTATATTTCGACCAAAAAAAAAATCAATAACTTATAAAGACGAATGAATGGAATAATGCCCACGAAATTATTTGAATGTAAATTATTATCAACAATAAAAATATTTTCAATTTACTAAATATCCAAAGCGATGCAAAATCATATTGATATCTATACAGACGAATCTATTTTTTTTTATATCGCTCACTTTTGGTGAAATAAACGGAGCATTAACACCAATTATTCTAAAATTTGAAGCTGTTAAATGATGGCATAATTTAATATTTAATTATTCTATCAGAAACATACTCAAATTGAGAGTAATCGAGAGAGTCTCCACTATTGCCTAGTACTAAGCGTCTAAATATCATGTGACATTTTGGTGAGATCACCGTCGACTGCTGCAAAATTTAAGCTGTAAAATGAAGATGTGATTTAATATTTAACTATTCTATCATTAACATACTCAAATTGAGAGTGATCTGGACTCTCTCGACCATTGCCACGCACCCAAATCAGCAGTGCCATAGAGCACTTGAACAGAATGGCCAATCGCGAGTACTTTGAACGAAAAAAGTAACATTACAGTTCTCAATTTCAAGAGTACCGAGCATCAGCGCGGCGTTATCCCCAGAAACACAAAGATGCGGCCATGTGCTGGAGCACCCAGAGCTCCTGCAAGAGGGTGTTTGGGCCAAACATATAACCCCACTTGAACAGTGCTTACAGCCTCAGGGGGCAAACGAAAAGAAAATGGTGAATATAGCTGATAAAACCCGGATCCGTTCCATTACACACAAGAAGAAAGCACGTCCTGCGCTAATGACTAAGTGTTAAATGATCCCTTTGAAAGTCGGGTTCTCTCGGAGCTGATGATGAGGCGCACTTTGTGATCCATCACGTGCTCGCCGTCTATGCACATTAGATCACCAGTCCAATCTTATGTTCCTAGATAGGTAAAGCTTATCAATGTACTCGATCACTGGGATAGAGGCGTTGATGTACCTCCTCATCTTCTTTTCCGCACTACGATCTGCAACCACAGAAGACAGATTTGAGATTTGCAACAAAAGGGCGATGTCAAGAGTCCCATTTGCAGTTCATCCACATTTTCCGATGATTGGATTCCAATTCACGTATTGCAGAATATACTCATTAAAGGTTGTGGTTTGTCCTTTCTAATCCTAAAGAAAGTCTCTATGGCAAGCATAGTCCAGAACCAACAAACACATACACAATGCCCTTTGAACTTATGCGCACAAGCACGATTCATAATTTTGCTGGAAAATGATAAAACAATGCATGTTTTGGTTATGGATTTAACACTGACAAGCTTAAGCAACTAAAACTTTTACATAGAACCAATCAGAAACACGTCATGCATTCATCCTGGTTGTTACCTTACTCCTACCCCTAGGTTGAGTATTTCGACAAAATTGAACAAGAAAGGTTTCTGACAACGGCAAGAGAGAGTACCATCCATAACTTGGTCATTAGACTATCTTGCGAAAAGAAAGAAACTTAGAGATTAGACTATTTCAAAGCATCAAGCTATCAGTCAACTCAAATGCATGAAAGTTAGGCCTCAGAAGAGTCCGTTTAAAAGATATTTTGTAGTATTGTTAATTCATCAAAAGCCTTGCATTCAATGAGTTTAACTCAAATGCATATGTTTTCAGGAGAAAAACATATAAAAAACAGACGCAGCAGACTTTACAGTCCTAGCCAAACTTACAATCATGCAAACACATTACCATTCTCATTGAGCTTTAGCAGAAGCTGATCCCTTGACGGGAGGGCATACATTCCTGCATAAACTGTTGTCCGAACTGCCCATGAGTGATATGGCGCACAAACATGAGAATAAGCTGTGGTAGCTGCTTCCTTCAAGGAGTTGTCACTGGGAATGAGAGCAGTCAGGGAATATTAAGTCCACAGATGAAAATCTAGATGTAAAATTCAATAGATGTGGAGACCAACGAGCTTAATCTACATGAATATTCAACTTTTATCAAGCTGGATGCTCGTTGGGGGAAAGTAGTAAAACATGAATATTAAGAACATAAGTTTGCTATCGAGAGCATAACACGAAAAGGTCGGTCGAAGCTTACTCGGGAGAAAGTAGTAAAACAAGATTTAATGGAGTGAGAAATAGATTGACATACGGTTTGTCTTAGGACGAAGTGGAGGAAGGCTATTAGTATTGTGGAGGGGTAGAATTTCCATATTCCTGACTGTCCTTTTTAGTCATTTCTCTATATATTTATTTATCTATATTTTTATCTTTGTTTATTTATTTTTACATATTTATCTCTTTTCACTCGATCAGTTCTGCTTTTATTTTATGAATCTTTGGGTTCATCGACCGCCGACCCCAACTAGTTTGGGATAAAGGTGTTGTTGATTGATTGATTGATCAAGCTGGATGCTCGGCATCGATACATAGAAGTTGGCTCGTTTAGTAACTATCTCAATAAGCTGAAGAGACTTTGTTAATGTTACTAATGAACCTTCCATCCGTAGAGCCATATCAAGTTATGAAAACAGCAGTACTTGCGAGAAAAGCAAGGAAACCATATCTCCTACTTTATTCCTTCTCCTCTCAATATTCAATAGAAAAATCCCAATTTACGCCTTTTACTTGCATATAATAATATTCCTTCAAATTTGAGAAATTACAGGAGGAATTTAGTGTCCCTAGTCAGAACACAATAGCGAGTGAAACTTCACCATGGATTCCAAAGACAAACAATATATAGCATGTGAATCTGAAGTAACCTCCATTTTATTATCTTATGCTGTTTCAATAGGTAACCAAATAAAACAGCTAGAATAGAAAAGCCATACTTACTGAGAAGACAGAAATTGCTCAAATAGAAAAGCTATACTTACCGAGAAGACAGAAATTGCTCAAATAAAGCTCTGACGAGGTCCAGACCCAGCCTAACCCGGCGAAGATTCCGTGTGTGGCTTCCTTGCTTCTTCACTGTGCAATTGGCAACATCAACATCAATTATTTTCTCTAAAGTGCCATATTTTTTTGATGCCTCCATTAGATCAGACACCTGTAAAGCAAGTTAGCATCAGATACATGGCTTTTCTCCGTATTGAAAGCACTGGTGATGCAAAAATAAAGTAGGCACAGCTATAGACACAGATGCTCATGAGTTGCGAATTAGCCAGAGGCTACCCAGCAAAATATGCAGAAATTCGACATGTTCTTAGGTACTAAATGGAGGACCAAAGGGTGTTAGTTTTTCATTCCTTTACACTTTGTTTGTTACGAGAAGCTGTGAGATAAGAGAAGGGTTCTATAAACACAATCATGTTTGGATAGAGGGAAATGATTAGAGGGGATATTTCATTCCTTTGCACAATGTTTGTTGGGAGAAACTGCGAGAGGAGAACTTCTATAAACACAATTATGTTTGGATGGAGGGAAAGAGAGAGAGGGAAATGATTAGAAGGTATTACGAGAGACTTGGAGAGATTGGTCTGGTCAATTCTATGTACATTAATATAAAGCGTTTCGAAGAGATTTCAAGGGATTCATAATAAACAGATCTATTTGTCTTTCTCCCTTATACTCTTATTACATCTATTCCTAAATACATAAAACGACATTTACATCAAAATGCATTTTTTCCCTTTCTTTTCCCTCTCTAGGATTTGAACAACATCATAACTCAATCATTGCAAATCATTTCTCTTCTTCTCCCTCATCATTAATTAAATCCCCTTGTTTTCCTTTTTATCCCTCCATCCAAAGTGAGTGCTTGTGTTGCAAATAGAGCCCAAAGTAAATGCGGAAACAAAACATAAACAGAAACATGTGGAATAAAGATTTAACTAACCAATCTTAATCCGTTCATATATTCTTTCACAAAAAGATATAACTAACAAAGGCTCAAGGGAAAAATCTTAATTCTTCAATAGAAAATTGAAAAATAAAAATAAAGCAGAAGCACAATCCATCTTTAGCATGTGGAATTGGTTCTGATGTTTACAAATACAACGGTGCCTGTTTATATTTTATAACAATTAATACAACCATCTGGTATTGTTGAACTCAGATGACATGTTCTTGTGCTAATCATCAATTCGACATGAGGGAATCAGATTGGTGTCCATAGTTCCAATACATAGTTCATTTAGAGTATCAAAACTCCTATAATCTTGATTCATTGGAACCCAAGTTAGAAAGGTCGAGTGACTGATTTTATGAAAAAACATATAAGACATGAAAGTGTAAATCTAAAATGCAAAGGTAGCTGATGCCCTTCCAATATTTTCAGGGTACAGCAGGTTAAGGGAATTCAAGCAGCACAGCAGGACTGCAGGACAGACATTCCAGAGAAAACAAGCAAGCCTCTTCATCTGTTTTTTCCTTTTGGTGTTCACCAAACGTTTACCTCACTTATTCAAGAACAACTAAGTTAATCTACCCCTACAAAGCATAAAAACGATCTGCAAATGCAAAGGAAAGAAAAAGACGGTAATTCCAGAGCCACGAGGAACTAAGATCATCACAAGTACGGAGACCGTGATCGCTTTAATATGTCAAACAGATGGAAGAGAGTTGACTACAAAGGGGATGCATTGCATTATCTCATGGTAAAAGGGAATGTGGGCACGTGCACTTTTGGCAGAGAATTGCCATTGCCATGGAAATTCAAGAAAACTAAGCAGGAATCAAGAGTACGAGAAGCCGCGAATTCTGCCTCAATAGTCATTGCGTTGATTCGGTGCATGGTCAAATGGAGGCACGAAGCGATCAAGACAGAAAGAAATGCAACAAACACTCCCACACTACGACACTGGCAATGGCCTCACTACAGTCAATAGCCTCTCGCATTTCTTTCCATCAACCTTGACCGCCGCCTCGCCCTATCATGCCGGTGGCGAATCCCATAATCAGGGGAATCATGTCAATCCTTTTTTTTTTCCCTATTTGTCATAGCAGTTAATAGCTAACAAAGTGTCAGTTGTAGCCATACAAGTCTACGCGCATCTCTTTCTCGAGTAGCACCAATCATCTAGACCAAGGCAAAACATGCTCCAACAAGTGAACGCTCGCACGAAAACCACAGCTACGAAGCAATCGAAGAATCAATCTGCGCACATAATAGCGATCGCGTACTCGCAGCGGCAGGATCGGAGGCAGATCCCGCAGGAGACAATTTCGAGAAAGAGATAACAAAAAGGACTCACCTTGGAGACGTACTCCAGTTCGGCGAACTTGAAGGCGATCCCGAGGCAACCGAAGAGAACCGACACGGGAGCGCAGGCGTCACAGAAAGCGTCCAAACGGAGCCCTCCGCCGTCGTTCCTTCTGCGGTCACGACTCAACAAGCCGGTCAGTTTCTCGAACGCGTCGGCGATTACCGAGAGAGGAGTCGCCGCCGCGTCCTTGGAGGGGTCGCGGCGGTTCCTCCGCATTGCATCATCCATGGGCGATCGCGACGATGGCTCTTCGTCGAAGACCCCCATATATTTTGAGGGGTGGGGGGTGGAATAAAGGTTGGAAATTGGTAATGGAGAGGGAATAAAGAGGACTAGACTTTAGAGAACACGGAAAGCGAATGGGAAAGAGGGGTGGAGAAGCAGAGATTGACTCATCGTTTCCGAGTGGGCGAATCCGAGGACTTGCTCAAGGAACTTATGTCTTTGTCTCCTTCACGATGATTGGAGGTCATGAACGATGGCGGAGGCATCTATGCATGCTTCTTCCTACGAGTGGGGGACTAACGAATAACCCGCCTCAGCGCCAAGCATGGGTGAGGGGAAAAAAAGAACTAGAGATCCACCGGACCGGCCCGACCGAATCGACTGATTGATTTTCATCGAGTATCGGTCCAATTTTCACTTTCAATTTATTGAAACTAGTGGCTATGGATGTGGTTTTCGATTTCAGGTGAGAATCATCCATCTAAATTAATCAGATCGGACTTATTTATATATAAAAAGTAAGGGAAGTTTCCGACGATTCGTTTTATGTCAGCGATAAATTTATGTTCCGGATACTCAGCATGTCTCATGGAGAAGCTGGTTTTATTTCTTCGTATGTTCTGTTCTGTTACCTGAGGCCCACAAGGCACTCTTAAAATTGGGTCAGGATCCCCTGCCATAATTAGCTCCTAAATTTTAGCAGTGGTCTCTGAAACTTTTTTTTTTTTGGTCGGAAGGTCTCTGAAACTTCACTCATCAATTAGTTGTCGCTAAGGTCAGGTCACTCTCGATGGTCTAATGATCCGTTGGGCCCATGACAAGGGAACCTAGTTAAAGGCAAGCTTTCCCAAATATGATGATGAATCTGTTGATGGAAAGCTTCAAGGCGACTTACGTACATTTCTCATCTGCTATTTCCATCGATTTTTGGGGCCTGCGTGTTTTTTTTTTTTCATGTGCTTCGTTTATCTTACTTGAAGCATAATCGCAAAGAGACTTGGCTTTTTGTTTGTGAGAGTTGATGGGTCCGTTTTTGTTGATAAAGTATTGCTGTCAGTTAATAATTCGGGTAAAATGTTTCAAGTAAAGTAGTGATCATTACTCGGCAGGACCGGTACTCAGTGGTTCAGTTCTCGAGTGGATCCATGAAACGAGCAAGTAGGTCCATGAGTTTTTATTTTGCGGAATTGACCCCAATGGGTGGTTTTCGGTTCCAGGGTGGGAATCACCCCATCCTGGAAGTGATCATCCCTAGCGCCAAGATTGACATGCTAAGGCCGCAAATGATAATTATTATGTTTTCGGATGCTATTTCTGATTTGAAATGAATTTTTCTATTTTTATTCTTGGATGAGTTTTTGAACAGTGAAACGTGTTTCAATACAAAATTTCTTTGGATGTCAGCCGCCAATGAAACGGAGATAATGGCCGGCGGTCGACAAACGGTAGCTGGCGACTGGAGGCAGGAGGCAAGCGATAGGGACGCGAGAGAGAGGGAGACCGTATGCGATATATATGTATATTCTCAGCATTTCATAGGTGATCATTCTGTGATTAGGGATCATAATCTAGATCTTCTTTCTAACCTGAAATGCCGTTCCCTTGGAGAATTTCGAGAATACAAAGATATATTTTTGAAAAGAGTTCTTCTTTGTCCTGATTGTAATCAGCCTTTTTGGAAAGAAAAATTTATTGCAGGACTTCCTATTTTGATTGGAAACCAAGTTCGCAACAAAATACGTGAACAGTTTGGTGAAAGCATTCCTTTTGATTCCATTTCTTATGGTGAACTTATTTTTATATCTATAAAACTGGCACTCAAATGTGTAACATCAAGCTTCAAAAATAGCTTAAAAAAGAAAAATCTCTTACTCGAAAAGGATTAGGAGATTTTTGCCGTCAATATGATCCTTCTCATTCCTTTTCTTCTTCTAAAAATGTTCTGGTAGTTGTCCTTCTGAAAAACCTTTTAAGAAAAAGAAAAAAATCTTTCTATAAAAAATCTCGCAAAGATTCTTCCAAAACCTTTTCTAAGAAACCAATTTCTAAGCAGCAAACTACTAAAAAGGATTTTAGCAAATTTACTTGTTACAATTGTGGTAAAAAAGGACATACCAAAAGATTTTGTAAATTAAACAAAAAAATCAATGAACTTGATCTTGATGAAGAAAATCTAAATCAGTTAAATCAATTGATGATTGACACTGATGCAGAAACTTCTAGTTGCTCTTTGTTGACACATGATTTTTGACCAAGTCTTTTTTAGTCTTATTTTGAAAAATCACAAAAAAATCCATAAAAAGTCAAAAAATTGAAAAATTAACTTTGGTGGCCTTGGCCAAGCCTAAGGAACCATTCTTGACCAAAAAATAATTTTTCATATTTTTCACATTTTTTGGTATTTTTAGAAAATAGGAAAATACTAGAAAAATCAACAAAATAGTATTTGAGGTCACAAAAATATAGGAAAATAGTCAATATTTTTATTTTAATTTTATTATCATTTTGACTTCATCAAGAGTCTAAATTCAAGTTTAATTTTGTGTGCTTCTTTGTAACGCACAGAGTTGAATTTGTCAAAAAATATGTTTTGAGTCTTTTTATTTGCAATCTTTTGCATTTTTCGAGTCTTGACATTCAACTTGATTTCCCTACATTTCAAAATGGTTCAATTGTGCGCTGATTTGATCAATTTTGGCTTTAGGGACCTAATTGCATAAAAATCTTTTCATTTTAGTCCCTATAGTGCCAATTCTGAAATTAAACTTTTCTGAGGGACACCCATAGAACCCCAATGCTTCCTCCCTATAGAATTCGACCTCCTGAATCTTATGGTGGGCCTAATTGGAGCCAATTCCTTCATTAAGAACATCAATTTGGCAAAAGTCGATTTTGGATCATATTCTATATTTGGGATTTTCAATCAATTCAAGAGGTATTTGTCACGAAAATCACATTTTTAGATGAAGTCTGTGCCATGGAGTCTAATTTTAGTGTCAATTTTGTGATATTTGCACATTAGGACACCTAATTTGTAAAACAAATGCCGAATCGGGTCAATTGGGTCGGGTTGACCCAACCCAGTCAACCCATTGACCAAAATTAGTAGAACGAAGACAACGTTATCTCTGGGAGGCTTCTTCGCGCACGTAGAAAAAAAATCGAGGGAGAGGGAAAATAGTTTTCCGACGAGCAAGAGAGGGATGCGGTTGAGAGGATGGGCTGGCATTAGAAGGGGGAGTTAGTTGCAAGTTGCAAAGGGGGGAACAAGAACGAGGAGATCGGTTAGAACCGAAAGAGAGAAAGACGACGAGGGAGAGAGTTGGCAGAACAGAAGGAGATCTAGAGAGCGAAAGGACGACGGATGGAAGGGGCCAAACGACCTCAGAGAGAGAGAGAGAGAGAGAGAGAGGTAGAGAAAGCGCGCGCGCTCCGGACGGCTGTTACCGGCGCTGTGGGAGGAGGAAACCAAGAGCTTCAAAGTCTCGACCACGACGAGCGGCGCGAAACCAAAGCTTCGGATGGGTCCTCCGAGCTTCGTGACACCCCAAAGAACGCTTGGAACCCAGCGGCGTCACTTTATATCCAAAACAGGTAAACACCATTGAAGCTCTCAAGCTCGATCTTTAATGGCAATTCACTGATTTGTGCGTATTCCTCCGAGTTTTTTATCCGATTTACATCTAGACAGCCTTCTAAGCTCGCATCCACGTTTGTTTCGCATCGAAACCACTCGAAACCATTGATCCGAGACCGAGCTACCCGAACCTATCGAAAGCTCTCGCGGCCATTTGTGACTTCGTCGAACACTGATGACACGCAGGTAAGTTCCCTTGCACTCTTTGGATGCCATTTGATATCTTGGATGCTCTGTTTTCGCACTAGAAACGGCTAGGTCGAGTAGTCGCCGGAAATGACATGTGTATGAGCTATATTTCTGCTATTGTGAGGCTGATATATGTTGTAGAACACGACAAAACGAGTCTAATGGCGTTGGAATCGTCGAATTTGGACGTCGGAAGGCCGAGATATGGCCCTCCGACGAAGCGCCGGCGCCGGTCATCTACCCCGGCAGACCTGTTGACCGATCAACGAAAGTTGACCGGGTCAACGTTGGCGTGGCGGCCACATTAGCGCCGGTTGTTATAATCGAAAGAAAGTTGATCCGACGGTGGTAGGATCGCCACGTGTCGTGATCTCTTTTTTTCAGAAATTAAAAATCCCTTAGATCGGTCGGTCACGATTTAATCTAGTGTTTCAATCTGGACCGTCGATTTCTTGCCTCAGATCAGACCGTCCGTGCGTCGACACGTGGCGCAATCTAGGTTGTAGGTTTGAATTTGGCCGGGAATTGAAATTTGAGCGGCAGAGATTGAAACGGTGCCGTTTCGGTGCGGGTCGGATCCGGGCCGGGTCGGTCGCCCGCGGGTCGTGGGCCGGGTCACCTGACCTGGTCAGAATAACATTTTTTAAATAAAAAAATCAGAAAAATCCTAAAAAATTCTAGAAAATCCCCAAAAAATATTAGAAAATTGTAGAAAAATTGTAGACACTCCAGAAACCCCCAAAAATCAAGGATTGACCATAGACAACTGGTCAACCCTATTTTTGGGATTTCTTATCCGTTCTTCCGTGACCCGACGATATTACCCTTTAGGGGTAAGTCGCCTCTGCTGTATATGCGAGATAATGCCGATAATGCCAAGGTAAGAATTAGGGTCGGTTAGGCAATCAATTCTTAGGCTTGGGTTTTCGAGTCCCATCCTTTTTCTCAAAATGACGATTTTGCCCCTCAATGGAAAAATCGTCTTTCTTGTCCCAATCGAGTCCTGAAAATTGCTTAAGGTTAGGGTTTGGGCCAGATGGGTGACCAACCCTAATATTTGAGATTTTCAGTTCTCATCTTTGTCCAAAATCTCGACTTTACCCCTCCGAGGGTAAAATCACTTTTAAATTCCAGAAAAAAATTCTGGAAATTTCAGAAAAATAGGAAATGGATTGGATTGATTGCCAATCCTATTTCCCTTGTCTTTTGACTATTCATTTCATCTAAAATGATAATTTTTCCCTTTTAAGGCAAATTGTCCCCAAAATTTCTCAAAATTACGATTCTGCCCCTCATGGGCGAATTGTGCCAAATCACTCCTAAGCCTTGATTGATACTTCTCTAGGCTAATAGGGCCTCATTAGGGATGCCGTGCTGCTTTCATATGTTTTATCCGCATGTATTGGATCCTTGATTTGCGCATTTATTTCTATTGATTATGAGTGATAGGGTAGTCATTCCCATTTGCATGAACTCCTAGATTTAGGATCCGTACCCCACTCATCTGCATGAATCTTAAGGTTAGATAAACCATTCAATTTAGGTACCGAAAGGGCGTCGACTCTGACAGTCGGTGTAACTAAGTCCCCGATCCCATTTCTCTGGTTTCCGCAGAATCGAATAGACCGCTCCCAACTATTCGATAGGGTTCCCGATCGTACCCTCCACGAAATGATTGGTGACGACTCCTTGGCATGTACACGTATCACATGTCACTAGACCACACTGAAGGTCGACCACGTATATCCAGCCGTTGCGATTTGGGTAATGGACCTTAGGAGAGGCTCGCGTCCGATCAGGCTTAGATCGGGCGGCCCATTAGCCCTCCTCCTCATCCCTCGACGCGGAGAGGGTCGCGACACTCTTCAAATGATGAAGAACAATTAGAAGAAGGTCTTCAGATCAATGACATCGAAACTTCTTCTGATTCAGAAAAAGAAGACTCTGATTTTGAAAACGAATTAACAAAAGCAGAACAAGATATTTTGGATTCTATGAATGATCATTATGATTCTGAAACTTTGATAAAGCAATTTCAAAATCCCAGCTTTCAATTTTCTAAAAATTTCCAATTTCAAAATACTTATAACCTTACTGAAATTTTGAACAGAGGGAAAAAGCCTAAATCTAGGCCAACTACCTCTAATGATATTTAGTTTGAGATTAATGAACTCAAAAAAGAAATTTACATTTTAAAGATCAACTAGATTGATCAACAAAAGGAATTTCTAGATTTGAAAAAAATAATATTTGAAGGGAAAAAATGATGTCGATAAACCTAGCCAAGATCAAAACCCCAACCAAGATTCTGATTCTTCAAATTTTTTACAACTCCTCAATGAAGTGACTAGTAGGAAATGGATTATTGATATTTCTATAAAAATCAATGATGAATTTATTTTAAATACCACAGCCCTTTTTGATACTGGTGCTGACTTGAATTGTATTCGAGAAGGCCTCATTCCTACCAAATATTTTGACAAAACCACCGAAACTCTGAAATCCGCTTCTAGTGATCATTTGAAAATCAAACACAAACTCCCTGAAACTTTCATAGTCAAAGATAATATTTCTTTAAAAACATCTTTTCTTTTGGTAAAAGACTTGAAAAGAAATGTGATTTTGGAAACTCCTCTTATAAATCTAATTCAACCCTTCATAGTTACTCACGAAGGGATTGAGACACAAATTTTTGGTAAAAGCCTCATTTTTCATTTTGTCACAAAACCCTAGACAAGGAGTTTGAATATTTTGCAAGAACATGCCATAAAAGAGATAAATGATCTCATCAGAGATAAGGAATCTCATTTTTTTTTTTGTTTTTAAAAGAAGAATTAAATTTTCAAAGGATCGAGCAGCAGATCAAACATTCGGATATTCAAAAGAAAATTTCTGTTTTGGAAAAAAAAATAAAAGATGATCTCTGTTTTATTCCTAACAATGCCTTTTGGGAAATGAATAATCATATTGTGACACTGCCTTATGAACTAGATTTCTCAGAAAAAGATATTCCTACCAAAGCTAGACCTTCACAAATGAATAGTGAACTTTTAAAGCTTTGTGAAAAAGAGAGATTGACGATTTGCTTAAAAAATGATTGATTCGTAAAAGCCAATCCCCTTGGAGTTCTTCTTCTTTTTATGTCAATAAAAATGCTGAAATAGAACGAGGTGTCCCTCGTCTTGTTGTTAATTACAAACCTTAAATAAAGTTTTGAAATGGATAAAATATCCAATCCCAAACAAGAAAGATCTCTTGAACCGACTCCATTCTTCTAAAGTCTTTTCTAAGTTTGACATGAAATCTGGATTCTGGCAAATTCAAATTGCTAAGCAAGACACATACAAAACTGCCTTCATTGTCCCTTTTGGCCAGTACGAATGGAACGTGATGCCTTTTGGTTTGAAAAATGCTCATTCTGAATTCCAAAGAATTATGAATGGTATTTTTAATCCCTATTCTAATTTTATAATTGTTTATATTAATGATGTTTTAATCTTTTCTCCTAGTGTCGATTCTCATTTCAAACATGTGAATCATTTTTACAATATTGCCAAAATAAATGGTTTGATTCTTTCTGAAAAGAAGATTTTCTTATTTCAAACAAAAATCAGATTTTTGGGCCATAATATTTTTCAAGGGACAATTGTTCCTATTGAGAGGTCTATTCAATTCGCGGATTAATTTCCAGACGAATTGAAAGATAAAATCCAATTGCAAAGATTTCTTGGAAATTTAAATTATGTGATTGATTTTATTCCTGATATTAATATCATATGCAAACCTTTACATCAGAGGTTGAGGAAAAACCCAACCCCTTGGACTGATTTGCATTCCAATATTGTCAGGAAGATAAAATCCCTTGTGAAGGAAATCCCTTGTTTGTATATTGCTAAACCTTTTACTTTCAAAATTGTTGAAACAGACGCCTCCGAGTTGGGTTATGGAGGTATTTTGAAACAAGAAATTGACAGTAGAGAACAGATTATTCGGTTTATTTCTAAACATTGGAATGAGACTCAACAAAACTATTTCACTATCAAAAAAGAAATACTTGTTATTGTACTTTCTATTTCTAAGTTTCAAGGAGACTTATTAAATCAGAAATTCTTACTTAGAATTGATTGTAAATTTGCTAAGGATATTTTGCAAAAAGATGTTTTGAACATTGCATCAAAATAAATATTTGCTAGATTGCAAGCCATACTTTCTATTTTTGATTTTGACATTGAATTTATATATGGTGATTCAAATTCTTCACCTGATTTTCTCACACGAGAATTTTTACAGGGAAAAAATCCACCACCATGCCACCCAAAAGGGACAAAGGAAAGTCCAATGTCCCGCCGCCAGAAACTTCAATAGTCCCTGCAAACCCATTAAATTAACACCTATCCGCAGCTGGCTTGAGGCTACCCAGTCACCGGAAAAAGTTTCTAAAATTTCCGCTTCACCTAGCCAACCCTCACCATCAATACCACTTTCTCAATTAGCTTCCATTTCACCACAAAATATTTTGAAGGATCTCCAAAAATCCTTGGGGAAAAGATATTTCTATTTATGAAGAGGTACAGTCTCCCTCTCCTATAAAAAAAACCTTTCTAATGAGATGGTTCTTCGGTCTCAACCAACCCCTCAGAAAATAAAATCAAAATTCATTATGAAAAGTTTTGAAAATATTATTACTGTTGAAAATGGATTTTATTATGAAAATCCATACATTTTTGCAAAAAAATATGTTTGGAGAAAACCGTTTCTACACACCTTATGATCTTTTGAAACCTGTTGAATTTTATGAAAGAATTTTGACACAAACAAATTCAATAAAATTTGAACATTTCCCGGATAAAGTTCATCCATGAATTATCAATTATTCCACTGCAAGAATGGTAAGGGTCATACACCCTTCTGAGTGAAATACCTCTCCATATGCTTCAATCAAGCACGAAACTCGCTTGACTGAAGTTCTTTCTATCAGAACATCATTCACCTATTTTGATTACATGCAAGCCTGGTAGAATACTTTCTTTAGGCAAAATCCAAACACCACCCATACATAGCTTTTCTTTTTTAATCAATCTTTTGACATTTCCAACCTTCCATTTTGGTTCATCCGATAGTGGGATAAATTTGGCCCACTCCTCGTAATACTTCCTCCAAGTATTAGAGAATCCTACCAACTTTTGATGCCTCTTTTAAACCAAACTCAATTGAAAAATAATATCCACCTCTTTTGATATTCTCCATAAACTTTTCAGTTTCTTGGGTATCAGCATGGGAACTTGAATACCAAAAAAGTACCCAGGACCCTAATATTTTGATACTAGCCAGGAGGTACAAGACCAAATGGTGGGATGGTTTTTCTTATTGGGACAAAGCCTCAGCTCCAGCCGTCCACAATTGGCTACAATAGAGAAGTGTTCCAATTTTGACCAGCAATTCAATTTTGACCATGACATCATTTCTACACGATAAAGCCCTTGCTGTTTCTAAGTTAGCCAGTTCATCAAATGAAAAAGATTTCTATGACATGATGAAACAGGCTATTGCTGATTATGAAGAGTCTCAAGCTACGTCTTCTCACCGCATTGGAAACACTAATGAAGACGATTGCTACGGCATAAACCTAGCAGAAGACTCTGATTGATTGTATTTTTCCGTATAAAATTGTACACTGTACACTATAGACTTTCACTGTACACTATAGCGGCTTTTTATGAACACTGCAGCATTGTGCACTGTAGTTACAGTAACTTTTTCTGTCTTTAAATATTTGAACTCCTAACGTTCAGATCAGGTTAGATTTCTCAGCCGTTTCTCTCTCACGAAGCTCACTCTCTCCCTGCAGAGCAGACCTTCAGAAGAGAAACCCTCATACCATTTCAACCTTTTTGAATCCATACCCCCAAATCCTTGAAGCCACATTTTGAAGAACCCTTACTACCTACTTCCGGACCCAAATTCGTAAGCTTTCTTCTTACTCTTCCACTATTTCTACCCAGATCTACTTGTGGGGTTCTTCCCTGAACATTTTTAAATTTTCTGCACTTGTATGCACAGATCTGCTGATCTTTTTGATTCTGTTTGTGTAAACTTTCAATTTTAGTCAATAAAAGTTCATAAATTTTCATATTTTGCCTACTATACCCACAAACGGCAGGTTTAACTGCCTGTGGAGTTCAAAGGCATTGTCCCTCTTTATATCTACAATTTATTTTCTACAACATATACTGTGTATACCCCAGAATCGGAAGGCCAAGTCTCTTGCTGGTGGTTCATATCCCATACTCTTTGCACTATTCACCGACGAACTCTGACATCGTAAAATTCACCGGATCCCATCTCCCTTTGCTGTCATTTATGTTAATAGTCCTCATTATCTCTGTTGCCTTTCTCATTCTTTTTATATTTGTTGCCATTTTTATTCCTTTGAATTGCGATCTGCGATCCTGTGTGCTTATGGTGTGTGTGTGTGTATATTTATTTATTTCTGGAACAAAAAAAAATAAAAAATTTCTACATCTCATTTATGTTCCAAACCTATTTCTAGATTAAAAAATTTTGTTCTAAAAACAAAAAAAATGAAATTACGTTACTAAATGAATTTATGTTCCAAATCTATTCTCGGGGATATAAAAATAAAATATGAGAGAAACAACTTATCGCAGTGGGTATGCTTAAAACTCATTATTGAATAATTTCTAAAGCATTCAGATGTTTTAACAAAACATAGTCTATTTCAGCTGCCCCTTGCCTCCATTTATTCGACATTATATGCCCCCTGCCTCTATTGATTTGGAGTCCTATCCCGACTAAAAATTCGGACGATCAAATTCGACACTTCCGAGCGGTCATCGACCATCCTGGCACTCCTTTTCGGTTTATGCTGTCCGCTAAGTACAATACTTGTTTTCTCGAATTGGACCCGAGTAAATCAGAAAGCCAAAGGACAGATAGGAAAAAAGTTCGACAGAATGCCTTTTACTTCTCTGATATTTTGATGACGATGCATTTACAGATTCTACCTTTCATTTATTTCGATAATCGTTCCTCCTCCTCTACAAACACAAGTTATCCACCTTCCCCTCCATCCTATACCCAAAGCTCGAGTGGACCGTCACCTACGCATCGAGTGACCAATACATCGCAGACAATGAAACCCCGTCCAACCACCAGAGCCCGACTAATTCCTAAACTCTGCTTGTGAGCTCGACTTCATCTTCCTCGGACTTGTCACCAACATCCACCCTATGGACCTGAAGAGGCTTGAACGTGTAGTACTTGGCGCAACATAGGTAATAGACCAAGTTCACGGCCTGCAGCAGAGTGAGTAGCCAGTAGAAGTACTCCAGCTTGCCCCTGTTCAGGTTGTCGTCGGGGAGCCAGTTCGACCCGTCATCCCCCGTGGAAAACTGGTGGACCACGCTCACCAGGAGGGTGCTCAGGTAGTTGCCAGCCGAGATGGTGGTCCAGAACAGTGCGGTGGCGGTGCTCCTCATGCTCTCTGGCGCCTGGTCGTAGAAGAACTCGAGGTGCCCGATTGACATGAAGGCCTCCGCGATCCCGTGGAGGCTGTACTGGGGCACCAGCCAGAAGGCCGAGATGGGGATGACCGAGTGCGGAGAGTTGGTGAGGCCATGTTGCGACGCAGCTCGCTTTCGCTTCACTTCGACGAGACCTGTGGAGAGCAAGCGAATTGATTGACAAGAAACAAGCTGTCTTGCAACCTATGCACTTACAAAGGACGAGGTCAATCTAAGTAAACTGAACCTTAGTAGCAATGTTAAAACGAGCAGTCCATTGCAACGTTTTTCTTGTTTTAGCTAAATTAACACCAGTGTCCATCAAAAGTCACTTTTTCCCCCCAGCCTCAAGTGTAAATCTTGAGGTCCGATCAGTATACCTGCGACAAGAGTGGCGAGGATCGAGATGGCGAAGCCGATGCCCATGCGGTGGAGGAAGGTGATGCCGCGCTCGAGTCCCGTCAACCGGCGGGCGACCGGGACGAAGATGCGGTCGTAGAAGGCGATGGTGGTGAGCATGCTGATCATGGTGAACACTTGCATCGACCCCGACGGCACTTGGAAGGACTCGGAGAGGCGTCGGTCCATGGTCTTGGCCTGCTGGATGGAGAAGGTGTTTTGCTGGGCATAGGCCGCGAAGAGCAGAATCCCGGAGGCCCAGATCGGGCCCATTCGGATCACGGACTTGAGCTCCTCCACTCGGTGGACCGTGCTCAGCCTCCACAGGTTCGGTGACTCCGGGTCGTCTTCTTGGGTCACGATCGCCGCTTTATCAAGGAATCTGCAAAATTTTAGCTCAATTCTTTAGATATCCATTCAAATGACATCTCTTCATTATGGTTCGCAACATTTTGCAAACAAGAAAATTTCGAGATTTGAATGATTAGCAAAGAACATAGTCGAAATTCGAGATCTTCTTGTCGCCTCTGGCTTATATTGAACACGCATAAATCCTATTACGGGTCGGGCAGCGTCCCTAAGGATGTTCCCGGAGCACTAAGGTTTCCTAGCCGCGAGGGGCCATTGGAAAACGCAAACCTCGGCACGGGGTCGTATCCGCACAGAACGAGAGACCGGAGAGGACAGAAGGGCAAAAGGACACAGATGTCTGCTGAATGTGGTAATATCGACAAATGATCGAGTCAGCCTTGTACTTGCACCGAAATGACAGCCACGATAAGTGCTTCCAATACGTAAAGTTTTCGTTTTCTTCTGTTCCTTTTTTTTCGTTCTTGGGAAGAAAGAAGAAGGTGACATGTGGTGGACCGGTCAAGTGAAGATGATCTTCATACGGGTTTATCTTTATCCGCTCCTCCTTCCTATTAAGCGACAGAAAAACCAGAAAGAAATTTGCCCGGACGTGAATCATCTCTTGGTTAATGGAAACTTAGTTTTACTCAGTGACATTTGAGCGAGTGAGAGAGACTTACTTCATATGCTTGGTGTGCACGAGCTTCCCGCCCAAAGAGATCGCCGCGTCGAGCTCATCGTTCCGGTACAACTCCGCCGCCTTCCCGTCCCAACTGACACTCGCCTTCCTCTTCCGAAACGCGGCAACCGACACCTGCAACAGCCGGGTGAACGGGCTCCCCGCTGGGTCGAGGATCCGGTACAATCGGTACCCACAAACCAATGCCAGCACCGACAAGAACATTAGCACGGTCGGGATCCCAAGCCCCAAGCCCCACCCCACATCCTCCTGCACGTACACCACCACCGTCACCGCCAACAGTATCGAAACCCCCATCACGAAGTAGTACCAGTTGAAGTACTTCCACGTCCTGGCCGACTGCTTCGGGTCGCTCTCGTCGAACTGGTCGGCCCCGAACGCAACCACACAGGGCCGGATCCCACCTGACCCTATGGCCCCGAGCAGGAGAGCCGTGTATAGCACTGCAAGCTGGCCTCCATTGGCTTCTTGGCACGGCGGGGACGAGGCAGATGGGTTGCATGGGGGCGGCAAGAGTTGGGGGATCACGGCTGACAGGGTCAAGAGTGTCATTCCCTATATGTAATTTCAGTTTAACGAGCCAATTAGCAAGGAGGTAAATAGTAATTAAGGCGCAAGTTATACGTATAGTCGTAAATACTGAAAAAATTCAAAATTTAGAGCTAAATTATGTAGTTTCGAGTACATGTCGTCGGGGCTCTTGGAATTTAAGCTAGCTTACATAGCTTTATCTCTGCTTATTATATGATTACTCGCATGTCTCTTGTCCTAGGAAAGAAGTAATTAGGAGATCCATGTTATTAACTTTGTCAGTTTGGAAACCTTCTGATCAGATGATAAGATGATTCTGAGTCTCATCATGTCCTTCCGCCTTATCCAATCCAAACACAGAGACACGATTAACACTAGCTAGCTAGCTAGCTAGCTAATTGGCCTTATCTATGTATGCATACCACAACGTAGACGACGGACGCGACAGTAATGGTCCAGAAGCGGCCGGCATAGGCATCGGCAACGTAAGCACCGAGCAACGGCGTCAAACTGGCGGTGCCACCGAAGTTGGTGAGAGTGTTGGCAGCTCTGGTCATGGGCATGTGGACCTTGGTGGTCAAGTAATTAATCATGTTGGCATTGAATCCCACCACGGCCAACTTATCGCACACTTCATTTGCTGCTCGACGATCCAAGAAAAAGCAAAACAGTAAGTAAGTCCTTCGTGGATAAACCTCAGTGAGGAAGAAGGAGGAGGAGGAGAAGAGGAAGAAGAAAGCCTACCAAAGATGAAGGGCATTGTGACCATCCCTCCTTTTTGCTTCGTGCCATGCTGCTTCTGCTCTCTCTCCTCCATATCCTCCACGTTCGGCTTTAACTCTCTTGTTTTGCTCAGTTTCTTTCGATGAAGGATGAATCATTCGGACGTGTGTCCGTGTTCCCTCACGACCACTATTTATAGAGTTTAGTCCTGAAACATGGTTTTCGCTCGCGAAACCCTTCCTCCTAACCAGTGGATGTGTCCCCCCAAAATAATAATAATAATAATAATAATAACAGTGGATGTGATGTGACATGTACTGGTAAAAGTTTTGCAAGCGGAGCTGGAGCCAAGCTCAATTTGCCATTTGAATAATGCAAGCATTTGAGATTAATCTGCTAATTATATTGGAGTACCGAGAGACCATTTGCCAACTAAACGAGCCTTCCAACGAATGAGTCATATTTACAATCCGATGAAAGTCCCGCACCGCTTATTATACGAACAATTGTACTAATTCAGCCTCAAAATGCCCGACATTATTCCCGTGATTTCTCTTTCGTAACATGATATTGCAAGAGTGCTCTCTTATTTATTTCTAAGCGCGGTCACAATTCAGAATATATGGGGCCTATTCGTCTTAGTCTTCCGCTTTTCCTAAAGGAAGTGAAAACCAGCTCACTGGTTAGGAGGCAGAGGTAGGTATGCAAATTAAACTCATCTTTCCATCTTGTCGATCGATCGGAATAAGTGAGCGAGTGGTACGTCGGCGGTGTTGATTACACAAATTAAGTGCGTTGCTTTTTTTGGTTCGATAGGTTGCCTAACAAAATGCTTAATTGACTCGCTGATCTCTCAGTTACATAAATAAATGTTCCAAGAAATTCCAACCTTCAAAGGCTATGTCTATGTCCACTTTTAATTCGTACGAAATTTGGTAAACTCATATGGAGCCGGTGAGGTCAAGCGGTAGTGTTGATAGGCATAGCTATTTGCAATTTGTTTGTTTGTTTGTTTGTTTTTTTTTTTTTTTTTGCAGAACGTTCGGGGGAGAAAAAGTCAAACGCAAGAACTGGTCATTTTTGTTTTGTCGGGTGATAACGTGCGTGGAAATCCGAGGGACCTAAACGTGACAAATATAGCTTTGGCTACGCCTGTCCTCCGATGGATGGCGATGCGGATTGTCTAAAAATCCTTTGCGGGTCGACACGTCACCCGCCCAGTAATGGACCACTGTTCCACGTTCACTAGTGTCGTGTAACGTTTTTTAAACTTTTCACTACTTTGTCTTCGAGTACGTATCTATGAAATGGGTTTGCACCCCTTAAAAAAACAAGTTAAGCTTCGAAGAAGAAGGGGTCGCGGTTCCTACCGTACTCGGTCGTGCCAATCCAGAATCGGCGATTTATTTCTTGAAGAAATTTTTGACCTAAGCAACTCGACTTTTAAGAAAGAATAATGCACCCCCGCATCCTTCTCTTCCGCAGTACTCTTTCTCTCTCGAATTGTGCCACCGCTATCACCGACCATGTTTGGATCGTCGCCGCTGCTTTCAAAAGGGTCTCGTCTCCTCTCAATTGAGTGGGGATACGGATACCTACCGCTATATGATTTCACATGACCTCGAAGGTTGAGATTCTAATCTCTTCGCCGAGATCGTGGTGGGAGCCTTTGTCCTCCCAGAGACCCGATCCTTGCCCGGGATCACTCCCCGTGAGAGAGCGAGATGGAGGGGGCAGGGGCAGGGGTAGGGGTAGGGGTAGGGGTAGGGGATGTGCCGGCTACCAATATGGCAGGAGATGATGGGCACATCCCGGGGCGGAGAAATAATTACATTGGTTGGGTTAGATTTGATTTCCCTTTTCAAATTTGCATGACATTTTTCGATGTTATTATTATGATTTTTTATTTCTATCATATATCTAATTTTCATATCTGATTTTTGCTCTGCCTTTTTACAGAGCACGAGAGTCGAACCCCGTACTTATGATATTAGCATCCCCACCCCCAATTCCTTTAGGCTTCGATACTAGATTAATATGTCAATTTTTGTAGGAGTTAAGTGAAAGTATGCAACTCACCCATTACAAGAAAAGTTAGAAGCAATTTTCCTCTAATGAGAGATGGAGAGAGTACAGTCAATAATTCATGATCTGGCATATACATAATGATAAAAATAAATAGAAATACTAGTAATGGCAGGGGCGGATGTAGATTAGTGCCAAATTGTTGAAAACAAAAAAGGAAAAAGCCACATAAATGTGCCCTAAGAACTGTCTCTAATAGGCACTTTCCCATTCTGCTGCTTAAGGAAGGATCACTGCCTTTAGAATCAACCGATTGCGAACTCGCTCCATCAACTTTATTGCAATATCAGAACCGGGGGTTGCAAGTTCCCCATCTTTCTGCCGAAGAGCACTTGTTTTTGCGCGAGAATCACCATTTCCGACAAGAAAGTAGCTCAACATCTATTGCAAGTAAAACAACCAGGAAAAACTTGGTCTCTAGGATTGAGCATGTCACTTTTTGGAACTTTTCCCGGCAATTATAGCCTCATACCGAGGAAGTAAGTAGAGTGCCCAAGCCGTCGTTTCGGATTGAAACAAGAATATTTTACACCTCATACTTTTTGGATTGCCCATGGATATCTCTACCTGCTTTCTCCCAAACAAGAAATATCCACTTCCATAGAAGAGGCAAATTCGCTGGCCACCTTTCCTTAAAACGTGATCAAGATAAACTTCTTACCATTTTCCTTTCTAAGGCTTCGTTTAAATGCTGAAAATGAATGTTTCGTAATATATATAAAATATTTTTTGTGGATAAGAGTGAAAAGCATTGCACTTACTCATGCATTATTGTGGATGTCGTTCTGCTGAATAGGTCGATGGCCCGAATTTTCGATAGAAAAGATTATAAATTATGTATCAAGAGATTAAAGGTGGAATTTGGGAGATAGAAAGTCCTAAACTTTCTAATGTAGTCATAATGCTATGACGATTTGCTAATGTAGTTCCGCTAGTCAAGTTTGGAAGGAAATTGTTGACGTGACGGCCAGTCAACATTGTCGGTGCGAACATGAATGCTTTTTCAATTTGTCTTTTTACTTTTTTTGAATTTTTCCTTTTTTTTTTTGGGTCTATGTCCCTTCACCGTTTGCTTGAGCCTCGGCAATGGCCGGTGGAAGTCGCCGTTCATAGAGGAGCGGGTCGTGGCCCTCGCCGGATATGAATGGATCTATAAACTTTGAGCAGAGATGTCGAGGCATTGTACGTACTTTTAGAAGTGGGACAGATGTTAACACATGCGCAACATTCAAATCCTTTTTCTCGTGTAACGGTGGTTTTTGGAGTCTGACAAAGATCATGTGAACCGCATCCTCACTCTATTTCGGCCTTGAACTACATCCTCCGATTGCGAAAAAAAAAAAAAAAACAACCGAGAAAAAAACTAGTTTTGACGCAAAAGAGACTACTTTCAACGGCAGTCATATCACAAGTCGGCCTATGAGAGATACCTTTCACATTCAAAACGCAGAATTTAATTGACATTTACGTCACCCTCGCGTCATAACTATGAGAAATTATTAGGCGAAAAAAAATCCTGCATTAAAGTTTAATGTAAGGTGGAGCAATTGACATATCTTAATTGATCGTAACTCATTAATGTCACCTCGTGTCATAACTACGAGATTAGTCCGTGTAAAGGTACACACTAGAGATTATTAAGCGAAAAGAAATCCTACTTAATCTTTTGAGTGAAATTTAGGTCTATTTGAATATGTTAATGAGTTCGGACTTGTGTTCCCTCACAATGATATTGACAAGCTCAGATTTGAAAACTCTCTCAGTGATTTCTCGGGTGAAGATATCGAGTTTCCGTGGTCTCGAAATGATAACCATAAGCAAGCACCGCATAGATTAAAATTGACAGATTAAAGTCAATAACATCTCAAGAATATACGAGACTCACGGCCGCGCTACATGCACGCATGCTTTTATGTTCCCTCCCAAGGACAACATGTGGCCGAGGCTGGGCGAGCCTAATACGTACGAAGACAAGTTGAGATCGACCAAAATGATAGGAATGAGATGAGACTACATGGGACTGACGCTAGAGATGATGCAATCAGAAGGAAAGAACAAAAGACAACCGAAAGGGAAGAGCACTCGATCTCGACTCTGGATCACGGATTTTGATGATAGCCTCACTTTGTTTGACGATCAAATCAGAGCTTCCAAGCAAGTTTGTCTCCTTCCCGTAGGTGTCCTGTGCGTACCTTCTTCCCCATCACTCCCTAATTTTTCAGCGGTTGATCTGTGAGCCACGTGCCCAGCAAGTTCATGTGGAATCTGGTCAAGATGATCATACTTTCCACCGGCCGCGCACCCACTGATCTCTCTCTCTCTCTCTCTCGCGATTCATGATCAATTGAGTTACAATTGGTGCAATAAAACAGATTTTTTAATGAATTAATATGCTAAGTGATGTGGTAGTTAACGAACCTAGATATTTCGGGTGGTCCAAAAGTTAATTTAAGCAAGTGAAATTGCATTGAATCTCAAATACAATATGAACTTAACATCTTCGTCCGATTTAATCAAGTGATGAGTTTTTTTTTTTCAAGTGAAGCGATTGGATCTTAATGCTTTCCTCATAGGGTCAATCAAATACCAGGCATATATGCAATTTTTCTTACTATTCATGAAAATAATTGATTGCACTTTGTAAGAATATGTAGATTTTGATTGCACTTTTTGCAACGCGCTTTCGTTTTTCACGTAACAATATTTTCTTGAAAAAAGGATGTCTCTCCCTAGTCCGTAAAGCACTTGTTAAGCAACTAAACACAAAAGATGTCCCACTTTTTCCGTTCAATGCCCTAGCTTTTTCCGTTAATATTTTAGTCTACATTGTTGAGTGGAATCTTTCCTTACTAAGGACAATACCAAAAATCCTACATACTTCTCAGATCAATTCGCATTCCGAATTAGGTCTTAGACCATAATTTTTTATTTGGTATCAGCCATCATTGTGCCTTTATTTTCATAGAATAATCATCTTTTTCTCTCCCGAATTATTCCTATGACGATCTGTACATTCCTCAACCACTGGAAAGGCAAAACCCTAATCCTAGCTTCAGCCTTCAACCGCACCAACACCGCTGCCCTCGTTGCCGTCGCCACCTGCCATCTATTGTCAAAAGGGTTGTGATGGGAGTGCGCAACAGAAGTTCAATACTTTAACCTGAGGCGATCGCCAAGAGGGAGCCCATGTTCGAGCCCGTTAACATATCCAGTCAAACCCACCTTCACTCAAAAGCTTAAGCTAATGAGTTATGACCCAACACGAATATATTAATTGCTCTACACCACTTCGATTCTCCGATGTCGAATTTCTTTTTAACTCTTTAACACAACTCACTCACACGTGCATCCTAACAATCTCCCTCTTACGTGTGAGCTTAGTGTTAAGTCCTGTCCAGCCCCTCTTAATTCAGGTATCCTTCTGCATCAACTTATCTCAAGTTGAATAGCCCAACTTCATAACCATGAAGTCTACCTTTGGGCACGCTTAGTAACCGCATGAGGGACATTAACCATCGGCTCTGATACCATTTAATGGGAGTGCTCAATAGAAATCCGATACCTTAACCTGGGGAGATAGCCAAGAGTGAGCCCATGTTCGAGCTCGTTAACATATCCAGTCAAACTCATATTCACTCAAAAGCCCACCTGGATATGTTAACGGTGTGTTGGGTGGTCTTGGGCCTATCTCAACCCAAAAGCTAGTGAAGAATGATGAGCTTTCCCTCACACTTATAAACCGACCATTAGCCCCTTCCACAACCGATGTGGGACAACCCCAACAATCTCCCCCTCACACATCGGGCCATAGATCGGAGGGAGCGATAACTCGTATCTCTTCCGTGTGCCTATTAGGTCCAGACTTGTTAGTAACCTGGGCTCTAATACCAGTGTGGAGTGATCTTGGGCATATCTTAATCCAAAAGCTAGCTCAAAGGATGAGGCTTTTCCTCACACTTATAAACCGACCACTAGCCCCTTCCACAATCGATGTGGGACAACCCCAACAGGTTGCTAGTTGCTACCACACCCCATGGAGAAGTAGAGTTTTCTGGAATTAAGATTTGATTGATGATTGAGGAGCCAAGGGTCCTGCAGGAACGTTTACTGGGTATAAGCACGTCTAAATTGATCTATAAGGCAAAACATTGCGTCCTTTCTTGTGTGGGGGCAATGAAAAAAAAAAGGATAGATCTCAATCATCGTGCGCGGAAGTAGTGTCAAAATCGTACACAGATTTCAATCATCATCTTTGAAAAGTGGGGGGAGATCTAAGTGGGAACTTGGAAGAAATGTGAGGCTTGAATGGCTCTAATGATTGGACCTCCCTGTAATTGTCGCGGCCCCCAAGAGGTGAACGAAACTTGTTACTTCCTTCTAATCTTCGAGGATGGCATGAGCATAAGAGTCCTCTTATCATAATGGCACGCAGGGACATGGATCACCTGCCTTACTTTTTGTAAGGTAGAGTGATCCCCACCCTTCATTTAGGTGGGGCCTGGGGATCTCCCTAGGGGATCCGAATCCGGCATGCAGTCCCGAAGATATATTCATCTTGTGAATTGCCTTTTGAACTTTTTTTTGGTGACGTGTTTTGTTTCTTTTCCTTTGGCCTACTTTCTATGGTGGCTTCGTGATGACAATCAAAAAGTTGAAATACATAATACCTAGGAATGATTGGTTCCAGGATGGATGGTTCTCATCCTAAAACTGGGAACTACTCTTTAGGAACCGGTTCTGCAAATTGCGAACCGTGAACCACACGCTCGTTCCATAGATCCATCCGAAAACCGAACCACCGATCCAGTCTGGTTCCTGGTAGGATCTTGATTACAGTCCTTTGAGCATCAACATCAATTAAAAAAGAAAAAAAAACTAGTTTTGGGGAAATTGACCATGGATTGAATCTTACGTCCTTGATGGGAAGGTTCAACATAATGCTCCCAATGGAAGAACAACAAACTGTAGCAAGCTTACACTTTGGACACTTGAAGTTTTTTACTAGAATAGCAAGTTTTCAGTTAGAATGAAAGGATTGAAGGTCATCTCAATGACTGTGTTTTACTTAATGGTAAGATATAACCTTCCTGTCAAACACAAACACAAATAAAAGAATATACATCTATATTATATTAAAGGACCGGTTCGATTGGGCCGGTTGGATGGTTCCCATCCGAAATCGAAACCGAACTGGTACCCATCGGTTTCGAAAAATTGAAACAAAAAATTGGATCGTCACCTGTCAGTTCCATCCAAAATCAACTTGTTGGATACGGTCCGAGTTTGGATGGAATAAAAATCTTGAGCTTGAGTAAGTCCTTAATTTGGCCACACCCATACACAATAATACCTAACGACAAAGAGAGTTGTAGTCCGGCCCTTTCTTGGGAGAAAGTGATGTTCTAGAATGTAAAAGGGGTATCTTCTAGATTTTGTGATGTGTTATTTGGAACAGAGCAAATCACTCTTTTAATGTTCGTATTGAAAGTTCACCGAGGAGTGGAAGTAGGACAGGCCACCTTTCTTTCCTTTTTCTTTTTAAATATTTCTTCTACATAAATAAATAGAAATGAAAAAAAAAATAGAATGAAAAGTAATTCTAAGGTTTAGTGTTATTTTGTGCTGTTACTTTATCTGTGATTTTTATACTATTTTTCTCTACCATATTAGAAATTTTATCTTATTTTAGCCTATTTGTATTCATTACTAAATATCAAAGTAAAATTGACACCCACCCATGGGTAGCTCAGTCGGTTAGAGCGCATTTGGGATTGTGTGGTTAGGCGCATTGGTCCAGATTCGATTCTCCAGCTGAGCACTTGTGATTTAAGTGAGGGGCCATGGCGGTGCGTTACTGTACTAGTCTCCCCCGAGGAATAGTCGAGATGCGCGCAAGCTGACTCGGACACCTCGATTATAAAAAAGAAGAAGTAAAATTGGCAAACCTATATTATAAATATATGGAGGGCAGGCCTCTAATCCCTTGTGGAGGCCTACTTATCAAGTGTTCTATTAAAACAGTGCGACTGTTCACAAATGGCTCTTATGACCTCAGAAGAAGTGTGTTCAATCGTGTCTATTCGGACATCTTCTCGTGCATTTGAGAACTTCAATTTTCAGAACTTTCATTTTTCTCAAAGATAACACAATCAGAGATTTTGGAGAAATATCAGAATTGTTATATGCAATTCTCACTTGAGACTTTATTGTATCCTGAAGCGTATTTGCAGAAAATCATTAATAATATTGTGGGAAAAATAAATTCTTAAAGAGAATATTATCACGCATCAAAGTCTGATTCTGTTGTTCATTCTATTTGACGCTATTTTCCAAGCACTGCTCACCCACTTACCTAGGTTAAGATTTTTTGTTTTTTCCAAGCCTAAGAAATTCGGCGAAACTTGTCCATTTATGGGCTAGTCTGAGTAAGCCCCCGCATGCGTTCACCCGTTGATCACGTCTAAATAGAAATTGTGCAAGTTAGATCAGCCGGATAGGTTAGGTCTAGGTGATTGCGAGATGCAAAGCACCCTAGATATCTTTGATTAGTGATTGTACAACGTTCACACTTGTGATTGTGATTGCCAAAGGAAGGCTAATAATGCAAACTAATGATTGAAAGCAATGAGATTAGATCAAATAGATGCACGCCAATCCTAAGACGAATAGGATTAGAGGGCACGAATGCATTATGGTCGGATCTCCAATTGGAGTGAGAGCTCTTCACTCGGTCCTTGAGTTGTGATTAGTCTTATCTAATCTTTTTACAGAATAGATTGCTGTTGGTCGGCCATTAATCTCTTTTAGTGCTCATTGAGGTGCGGGTTTTTTTCCAAACCATGCCAAAAAATACAAATATTTACCAAAACAGGTTAATTTTTTTTTTTTTACCAAATCAGGCCCGGCTCGGCAGTCAAATTGCCGAGCCAGCCTGGCTACAGTGCCGCTCGGCGTTTTTTTTTTTTTTTTTTATTAAAGGCAAGAGTAGTGATAGTGGTGAATTTGACTGTTCACGTTTATCCAGTGCAGTGATTCTCTGTGTTGCTGTGAACAGTTTTTTCTCGCTTAAAAAAATGCTTGGTCGCGACGAATTTTGTCACGAAAACTTTGACAATGCGACGAATTTTGTAACGAAAAAACCCTTGTGGTTAAAAAGGCGTTGTAAATATAACGACGACAAATATTAAATTTTGGTTCGTTCGAGCAAGCGACCCTCAATCCCGGGCGCTCAATTTTTCGATAGTTCGTTCACTCATTAATACAGAACATGATATTTTATACGAATTTCATTAACATTTTGTCCATTCTAGAAAACAAATTTAATAATAAAAAAATTGATTAAAAACACAAGAAAAAGAAATTACAATGATTAAAAAAGAAAAAAAAAGGTGAGTGCTCGCCCCCACAATGACAGGAAAAAAAAACAATAACTGTAAAAAAAAAAAAAAAAAAAAACGACGAGCGGGGATGAACAGTGCCGCTCGGCAGTGTGACTGCCGAGTGGCATTGTAGCCAGACCGGCTCGGCAGTCTGACTGCGGAGCCGGGCCTGGTTTGGTAAAATAAAAAAATTTCAACCTGTTTTGGTAAATATTTGTGTTTTTTGGCATGATTAGGAAAAAAGCCCCATTGAGGTGCAAAGTTCACGATGTTTTCGTTGTGTTTATCACAGGACAATGAATTGCCCTCCTTGTTGCAAGTTTTGCAGGAAGGGTCCTTATTTCGTACACATCTTGTAGAAAGTTCGATATCTACATATTGTTTTAGATGCATGCCCTGAGTTTTAAATTCCAAAAATTGACTTCATGGTATCGTATCCAGTGGAGATCTGGCTCGAACAAAGTTCATTCGAATTACTAGCATTTTTAGACAGAGTTTATTAACAAGTGCCCTTCAGATATTATGCAACACATATTTCATACAAAAATATATGTTTTACTCAAATCTGGCTATGCATAACACCAGAATCACTGCATTGAGATTAACCAGTTTCCTTAACTGAGTGTTTAAAATCAAGATCCTTCTTAAAGTACCCTGTGTCAACTGACAATTGATTAGACGGTTACACTCCTCCCAATGTCAATCTCGCCTATACGAAAAAATTACAAAGTGGCACAAGTCCGTGGCCAGAGTTGGAGAAAACATAGCCCAAACACAAGACAGATCCTCGATAAAGGTGAGCATGGGCTGGGTCAGGAAGGCTCCTGCCCAAATTTTGGCCCAAACATTTAGGTTTTAGACCTTTGTAGCCCACTCAAACCAATCTGGTGAATTATAAACACATGGAGAACATGTGAACAAAAGATTACCTAAAAAAAGGAATAATCAATCTGCTAGAAATCTTATCAACCGATAAAAAGTAAGTCACACAATACATGACTACCCCTACACATTGACCAGCAGAACATCCATTACTCTTGTGAGTTATGGGTCCACCCACTATATCTTGTGAATTATGGCCCCGGTGGCCAGGTTCTTGCCGATTCTCTCAAGGAAGAAGATAAAATAAAAAATAAAAAAATAAAAACATATTAAAATATCATTTAAAATTGCTTTGTCAGCGCCGGTCGGGTCCAAGTTAACATCGGCCAGTCAAAGTTGGCCGGATGGACTGAATTAGCATAAATGTAAAAGGTTTAAGACTGAATTGACACAAAAAAGGTTTAGTATTGAATTAGCACAAATATAAAATGTTTATGACTGAATTGTCAAAATGAAAAAATGTTTATGGCTGAATTGACAAAAGTACAATAAATTTATGACTTTTTTGACGATTTTCTCCCTTATTTAGCATGTCAATTTACTAGATCAATCTGATTATATTTTGCAATTATCGTTACTCATTAAATAAGCCGCATCCATGTCGGATGTCACCAACACGTCAACTGATGTCATTTATATCATCCAGTGTATTTATTTCTTGGGAAGTTAATGCACTTATCTTGGAGGCCCGCGATTTACTAGGCTGGCTCCCTATGGCTACTGTAGCCCGTGCAGGAGGAAATGCCAATCAAGCAGCAGACTGGGTGGCTAAAACTCAAAGACAAAATGTTCTTTCCCTGGACCGGGTATACGACCCCCTCGTGACCTTTGAAATTTACTTTGTTCGGATGCCCTTTTGTCGGGGCCCTTATGCTTAAGTACTCTTTTATTAAATAAAATTAGTGTTTTTTTAGACCAAAAAAGAGAGAGCTTACACTTCTTTACCAGAAAAAAAAAAGCTTATACTCCGCAAAGATTCATTCATTATTCCCTTAGAAAAGACATAACAGAGCTTTGTAGCACATCAAGCATGGATAGTTATTTGTGTTGTTGTTTGTTTGAAAAACAAAACAAAATAGTGCCTTTTTTATATCCCACATAGGATGCAAGGGAGAGAAAAAGTCTCTTTATTAATTGGAAGGCTGTTATAGCTTTTCAAATAAAGAGAAATGGGTAAATGGGCTAGTCCCCACCATACCCGTGTGCGGGTGCGCGTGTAATTGTGCGATTATTAGGCGCACTTAGCACTTATTTTTACTTTTCGCGAGTAATTAATGGCACTAATCAACGATCAATTTATTTTTACTTTTCGAATTTATAATTAAAATAATTTTTTGATTACAACCGAAACAGTGCGACTGTTTCACGTAGGCGTTGCAATTATTGAATTTAATTTTTTCGAAATTCAATTAACTGTTTATGTCCAAGAGTTGCAATTTTTCAGAAGTGACAGTTTTTCGGACAATGAAAAGTTGTGTCCGAATAAACTAATTTTGGACAACGAAGAGTTGTGTCCAAATCAACTGCACTTCAGACATGAAGTGGTGTCTGAAATTAACAACTTTTGGAAACGAATAGTTGTGATTGAATGGTACTTTTTGAGACATGAAGTGTTGTCTTCTTTCAAGTTTTATATATTGAGTGATTTGTTCAATTTTCTGACATTTGCTTCTGAACTTCAAGTTTTTTCGTTTTCTCAAAAGATACACAGCCATCGTTTCCGATTGTTTCCCTTGAGAGATCCTGGAGATTTATCAGAATTGCTATCTGCTATTCTCGTGAGACTTTGTTGTATCCTGAAGGATATTTGTCGAGACCATTAGTAACCTTGTGGGGCAAATAAATCCTTAAAGAAAGTGTCTTACACGCCTTAAAGTCTGATTCTGTTGTTAATCCCATACGAAGTTATTTTCACAACAATTTGTTATGTGTGATTGCATTTAGGGGTGATCGGTTCCCGATCCGATTTCTTTCAAGATCGGGAACCAGATCTGTGGCTTCGGTTCCCAATTTTTCGGAACCGCGGACCAGACCGTTGGTCCGGTCCAGTCCGGTCCGGTCCCCGGGCGATTCCAATGAATTATACTCATTTCACAACATTGCAAGGGGCCTCAAGATAGCCCGGGGCATTGGTTGGTGGGCATTGGTTGGTGACACGAGCTAAGTTGGATTTGGAGAAGAGGAAGATTTGTGTGGATTTAACTTAACCCAACTGCCATTCATCTGCCTCCCATGTCAATATCATAAATTTGCAACATCCCCAGCCTGCACTGCCCACAACCATCATACAAACGTTTGTCTGAAAGAAAATGCAAGGCGACTGTGTTCTCACAGTAACTTTCAAAGCCAGTGGGGCAAGCAAGTTTGCCGTTTTGTTTTGCCTGATCAGAACCAAGATCATTGACTGAGATAAATTATCCATGCCTCGTAAGCTTAGCAAAACATTGTCATTCCTTCCATCGATAAAAAATAATAATAATAATTGATCGGTCCGGTCCGGACGGTTTGGTCCTAAAGGACCCTAGAACCGGGAATCGGACCGCTCTCTCTAGAACCGAGAACCGGACCACCGGTCCCGGTTCGATCCGGGTGGTCCGATTTGCTCACCCCTAATTGCATTGACGTGTTTTCTTCATGAGGGGGCAGGCTTGTCGTCCAGGTGGAGCTGGCGGTTGGTGGACAGAAAGAAAACAAAAATAGTGAAGACGAGAGACAAGCAAAATCACGCTGACAATTTCGAAATCCTCGAAATGAGGACTGACAATTGGATTAATGGCCAAAATTACAAATTTAAGAGAATAGGAGGAAAATTTCAAAAGTGCCTCAACTCTTATCTGACCAACACTAATCAAATAATAACCAGCCTTGATAAAACTTTGATATTGTTTCCGCTTTTGGGCAAATGAAATGGAAAATATATCTTCTATCCTTTTTTGAAAACGAACCATGCATGCAATCTTTTGCAATACTTGTTTCTTCGAAGGGGAGGTCCATTCTTGATAACCAATCATATGCAATTTTGTGCCTTTGCAGACATGCCAAGAGCATGTGCCTTCGCTATAAGATCAGTCGATTTCTGCAAATATTTATCCACCGGAGAACAACCGTATCCTTCCATGGCCCAATTCCCATCGCATAATCCTTGATATAATTAAAATAATTATCCAAATTGATTTCGTGGTATGTCTGCACAAAGTTGTAATTTCATTAGAAAGACAACACTAAATTAACCCGACCTGGATAAGAAAGAGGTCGAACCTGATTAGTGTCCTCTATTCGTATCGTCACATCATCAATCAAGAAAACTTTGGGCAAGTTTGTGAGATTGGAAATATACACAAGTGAAACGGGCGCAAGCACGAACCATTATATCCAAATTTTTGGAGGGGTTGTTTTTCGTCAGGGACATGCTAATCGGCAGAGGATATGTCAAGGGTCTTCCGGTGCTTACACTAGCAAGCTTGAATGTTAACATTACCACAAAAACCACACAATTAACCTGCGAATTCCAGTACATAATTCAGTAACTATGGCCAATATGAGCAACGGAACCAGAAAGTCAAAACAAAAAAACAAAAAAAAAAGCAACAGAATTATGCATATGAGTTTTTACTGATCAAGGCCATGTTTCTTTTCATCTTGATTTGCTCTGTCGCTACTTTTAGGGTCCTGTTTTCTTTCTTCTCTCTTTGCTGTTGTCGTTTTATTATCGACTAAAAATTTGTATTTGAAAAAAATTTCAAAATTTGGTAACAGATCGACAGTTTGTTGAGTAATAAAAAATCATATTTTCAATTCTTTTCTGTTTCTCTCTGGATTTCCATTATTCTAATTGACATGAAACATATGTGACCATTTCTATAATGTCACGACTTCGTTCGCCCTTTTTTTTTTTGCCTTTTTCCATAAGCCCATCTAAAAAGACCCACTTTTTTCTTTTTGATATCTTCCAAATGGGGTAGTATACTAGTATTGATATTGATGTTTAATTGACACAAAGTTAAAAATAAAGTAATTTTGCATAAGTAAATTGAACAGCCCTTTCCATTTTGTATGGCTCAAACTTGACGTATCAATAACAAATTTTAATTACTAATTTATTGAGCGATTATAAATTCATAGTAATGTTAATCTTTTAAAATAACGCACTGACTATTCTTTCTTGCATCATTAGATATTTTCAACGCTACTAGATTGTGCTTGCAAACCAAACTTTTAAGTTATTGTAGCTTGTGTGAACCTATGAATTATGGTTCTGAAAACATTTGATAAAATATTATAAATACTGATAATAGGAAAAAGAATATAATAAGTCAAAACAAGAGAAAGACTATAAAAGAAGGACAAAGAGAGTTAATTGTGAGAAAATGGAAAAAGAAAGAGTGAAGAGAAAGTTCACGACTCGCAATATTCTAGAGAGAAACTCTCAGTGATAAAAGTTGCGAATTTCTATTACTTGTGAGATGATAAAAATAAAGGAAAGGGACTCATATATATATACAAGTATTCCTCTAATTACAAACGTACATCTCCCCTTAATCGAGCGATGGAGTTTCTACCTCCCATCTATCAATTATCCACATTAACACTCTAGAATACTATACATTTCCATATTGCCCTTAGGAATATTCTAGAAAATTCAAGAAACCCTAAGTCCTTAGAAGCTTCAAAGTTCGCCTGCTCTTCTTGGATAATCTTTGGTTCTTTGTGCGTTGTAACCTCTAGACCGTGATACATTCCCAACCCCCACACCCCCCCTTTCCAAAACAAGAACTCACCTTGCATATATACTGTAATATTAATTCGCGTGCTGCCACGGCCAAAAAAATTCAACCACACATAATTATCAATGTTTTCGTAAAATTAAGACTTTGATATTGTAGCTTGCTTAATCTTTTTAATTTATTAATAAAAATTTGTAAGGCTCTCTCTAATATCTTGATTAATCTAAATTCATTTTTCAAGTAAAGTTTGCACGGTTTTATTATAGACATGCTCGAATAAACTTGAGGATCTATACATCAACCAATGAAAAACACAATTCCAAAGTTACCTTTGCATGTAAGGAGTTCGTGTCAAATTTGAAGTTCAGAGACTTAATAAAATGATTAAGTCATCCATGTTTGGTCACAATAAAATCAAAGAGGTAATTTATTAAATGGGAGATTACATGTATGCTTCTTCCAAGCATATTGACGAGTTTGATTCTATCAAGCTATTCACCTTATATGGTCCATCTTAGTCTTCCCGAACTTCTTATTCTACTACTTGTTCAACTTCCACTCGTATTGTCAACATCAACATCACTTTCAACATCACATTTATCCCAACTAGCCAAAAATAAATAAAATAAAAGCAACCAAAAATAAGTAAAATAAAAGTAAGACCTATTGAGGAGAAAAACTTCTACTCGTGTTATCCAACAAAAAAAAAAAAAACTTCTACTCGTATCCATCTAGCTCTTAGACACTTTCTTCACCTAGTACCAATATTCACCTTAGGCAGAGGCAGAGCACTCCCAGCTTTTTGATGATCTTGTTAGGACTCCATCTTGAATATGTATTGGCCTTTGCGTCTGCCAACTGATTCTACACCGTTAATGCTCATTAACGCTCACATTAATAGCTTTTGATTTTCGTCATCTTCAAGGCGTTTTCCAACAACTGATAATATATAACTCCTTCGCAAATAGAAAATTCGTGATCATGTATAAGACATATTTTTATCCAGCAGTATCAACAAATTTCGATACTATGAAAGTATTTTATTTAGGAGCTTGAATAGAAATTTTGACATTAGCTAATTACTAATATCAAAATTTTGTATATGCACCTTAAGTTTTGGCACAAGAAAAAAGAATTAGGAAAAATTGTCAAAAAAGTCCTAAATCTATTGCATTTTTGCCAATTCGGTCCTAAACCTTTCAATTTTGCCAATTCGGTCCTAAACCTTTTCACATTTTGCCACTTCGGTCTTAAACATTTCAATGTTTCCTATTCAGTCCTAAACATTTTTACCTTTTGCTAATTTAGTCCTTCCGGACAATTTAGGCCAAAAAATGCTTACGTGGAATCCTAATCAGCGTCAGCCATCCTACGTGGCCAGTCCTGTGCTAACATCGATGCTATAAATTGAAAAAAAAAATTGCTAGTTGAGTCCTAAACCTTGTGCAAATGTGCTAATTTAACCCACTTTGCCAGCCAGCGCTAACATAAATACTATTTTTTTCTTTTTCCTCTTTTTCCCTTTCTTCTGCTACTATGGCCAGTTAGCTCCGACGAATGTCGCTGGAGCTCGCCATCCACTGGGTGAGGGATTCGCAGTCTCCGATCGACCGCGGGAGAGGGCAGCCTCGCCCGCGGTTGGCAAGGCCATGGCGAGGGTTTTGTGAGGTACGATAGCGAGCGAAGGTTTCGTGAGGCCATGGCAAGGGTTTCGTGACGGTTTCTCGTTTTCCATCTTTGCAAGGGTTTCGTGAGGTGCAACCGCGGGTGAGGCCATGGCGAGGCTGCCCTAACCCATAAATAGGCGAGGCCCAGCAAGGCTGATCAAGGGCCACGAAGCCCTCACCGGCCACAGTAGCAGTAGAAAGGGAAAAAAAGATAAAAAAAAAAAACAATAAGGAAATTTTTTTAAGAATATTAAAAATTATACACATCAACGTGGCCAGCAAAGTGGACTGAATTGATACAATTACAAAAGGTTTATGACTTTTTTGATAATTTTCTCTCTATCAACTAACAACCAAAGCTATATTATTATTATAGAGCATACATTTTTTAAGTTATTAGTGTGCATCACATATATAAATCTCCATCACCTTTTAAACCTTTATAAGGAAGGATGATAAAGTAACAATCTCTATTATTGTGAGGAGAACAGCTTTTGTTACACACATTCAATCGATTTTTTCTTAATTGTATTCTACAAAAGAAAAGAAAAGAAAAAGCTTGGCATGCGCATAACATGTTTTTGGTCTAGTGGTGAAAAAAAAAATCACATATCAAGGTTTTCGTGAGGGTTTCTCGTTTTCCGTCTTCGCAAGGTTTTCATGAGATGCAACCGCATGTGAGGCCATGGCGAAGCTGCCCTAGCCCAAATCTAGGCAAGGCCCAGCAAGGCACGAATCCCTCGCTGGCCACAGTAATAGTAGCAGTAGAAAGGGGAAAAAAGAAAAATTAATAAGGAAAAAATATTTAAGAATATTAAAATATTATTAAAAATTATACACATTAACGTGGCCGGTAAAATGGACTGAATTGATACAATTATAAAAGGCTTATGACTTTTTTGATAATTTTTTCTATATCAACTAACAACCAAAGCTATATTATTATTATTACTATTATTATTATTATTATTATTATTATTATTATTATTATAGAGCCTACATTTTTTAAGTTATTAGTATGCATCACATATATAAATCTTCATTGTTATGAAATACATGAATGAATATTCATTATATTCTTGTATCTATTATGATACATTTGTATCTTACATTCTATGTACATCTCCCCATCCAATGTATGTTCGTCTCCCCATCCAACGTATGTATTAATGATAAGTGCATCCTTGTTCTCCTATAAATAGAAGTTTAGTTTTGGTCATTTGATAAGTTGAAATAAGAAATCTCTCCACGTGCTTTCTCTACTTTCTCTCTCTGTTCTCTCTATTATATACTTGCAACGCGATATTTATAATTATAACACGGTATCATCACCAGGATCTACCAACTGAGTAAATAACTTTTGCGAGGTAAGTATGCCCCCTTTGTTTTTCTGAGCAAGTATTCTCTTTGTTTTCTTTGATCGACTTATACTTCATCATCTTCTATCAATTCTTCATTTTTTCTCCTTTTCTTGGCCTGAAGCCAATTTCAAATCTAAAAATATTCTTCTGCTCCTGAAGTGGCGGTGGATATTTGAAAATCCTTCTAATTAATTTAAGGATTCATTCTAGTACAGAATTATGGCAAATATTGAAAAGCCCAAATTCCACATCCTGGAAGTGAGTGGAAATAACTATCTATCCTGGGGCCTTGACATGGAAATTCACCTCCAAGGGCAAGGTCTTGTTAATGCAATTATAGAAGACGGAATTTCAAATGCAAAAGATAAAGCAAATGCACTGATTTCTATCCGTCGTCATTTGCATGAAAGCCTGCAGACTCAATATTTATCCGTTGGAGACCGTCAGACCCTATGGAAGAGGTTGAAGGTTAGATGTGACCATACCAAGACTGTTATCCTCCCTCAAACACAATATGACTGGCAGAATCTCAGACTGTAAGATTTTAAATCAGTGTTTGACTATAACTCTGCTTTATTTGATATTGTTTCTCGGCTTGAGTTATGCGGTGTCAGGCTTACTGATGCAGAACTGTTAGAGAAAACTTTCTCAACCTTCCATGATTTACCGGCAGCGTCAATTTGCCACATACTTTGAATTAATTTCTGTGCTTCTCACTGCCGAGCAAACTAATGAATTGCTGCTCAAAAATCATGATCTTAGACCTGCTGGTTCAAAAACATTGCCTGAAACACATGCTAACTATGAGAAAAATACTGATCATTTTAAGGGTTATAAGCGCGGGCAAGAATAGAGTCCTCGAAGGAGTGGTAGGAAATTTAATCGCCCTAAGAAATCTAACTTTGGGCCGAATCATGACAAAGAAAAGAAGCTAAAGAAGGTGACTAATGAAAGTATTTGACATCGTTGTGTCATACCTGGGCACTTGCCACGTACTTGTCATACGCCAAAGCATTTTGTTGATCTATACCAAGCATCTTTAAAAAAATACAGGCAAGCATGGTGAATATCACGCCATTGAAATTAATCCTACTGTCATAACCACTGTTGAGGCCAACAATATTTCTATTAGTGGGACTTCTCTTGCTCTTGAAGTAGCTGTTAGGAAATTATTGTTGATTTTGACGTAAACAAAACCATTCTTGTCTTGATAAATAGAATTTGGTTGAACTTGAAGGATATGTATTTCACTGTGTTTATCCCTAACATATCCATCTTGATAGAAGCAGGCAAACCATATGGCAGAGGCACACTGGGTGGACGTTCACATACTTCGATTATATATTCCGACTAAATTTTATTTTCTTTTGTAGCAGATCAAACTTCCCCACTAACGGTCAATGATCTGGAAAAAGATGTCGATGCTAAGTCATATCGTCATTGTGTCAATCAAAATGATTTCCTAAAGGTTTTCTTTTTCAAAGGTTATCCTGATTGCCAATTCAATGTCTAGGCAAATACCTTAATTAGATTCTTTGTTTAAAGGTCTTCGATATATTTGTATGGGCAAATATATCTTTCCAAATTTCTGGTGTATCTTACCGTAAACGACTAGTGATCTTTTGTCAATCAACCAACGGCTAGTTTTGGTGATTGATCCTCGGAGTGGATCTGTCTAGCGGGGAGCTTGGAGGACGAGGACTATAAAGAGCACGAAGTTCAATGAACAAAAGACAACCAAGAAAAAACAGTTCTCATTCAAAGAGAGCTTCATTGTTTGTCTAAAAGTACCTTAGTGAATCCCGTAAGAGAGAGTGAAGCAGAGAAAGAGTACTGAGTGAAAAATCTTGGTAAAGGCATAGTCCGCTTCTATTGAAGCAGTGGAAGTTCAAGTAGTCACTCGTGTTTCTGTAATCTCTTATTCGGATACTTAGTGAAATCTAACCAGTAGGCTTTAGTGTGGGAGAGTGGACGTAGGCCCTCAAAAGCCGAACCACTATAATCCCGTGTGCAACGCTTTCCTGCTCTTTCTGCCTCTATCAACTGCATCTATCAACCGTCTGGCAGAAACACTGCAATACTTTGCTATCACTTGTGTTATCTCAATTTCGATTGTTTTATCAATTCCGCATTATTTGTCGAAATTCGATATATACACATATTCACCCCATCTAGGTGTATAGCCTAGCCAGGAACAACAATTGGTATCAGAGCCTAAGGCATATTTTTGGAAGTGTATACTTCTAAGCTAACGATCTTCAATGGCTAGCATCCTTGGAGCAGGTATTGTGGAAAGTCAAAGCAACACACGACTTTCATACTTCGATGGAAGAGACTACAACATCTGGAAAAACAAGGTGAAGGCATTCATCAAATCTACTGATCCACTGATGTGGGATGTCGTACAGAATGGGGCAAATTCAACAATTTCCTCGTCAAAAGAAAGTAGCAAAGAAGAACCAAAGCATAGTGTCTCAGAGATCTCCAAAAGAGAAGCTTTGGATTCAAAAGAAATCTATTCTTTCTATTGTGCTTTATCTCCATCTCAATACAATCGTATCTACTCTTGTGAAATAGCAAAGGAAATCTGGGAAATTCTGCAACTTACCCATGAAGGGACTAATAGAGTCAAGGAAACAAAAACGAACATTTTGCTTGGAAAATATGAATCTTTTAAGATGAAACCTGACGAATCTATTTCTGATATGATCAACAGGTTTACAAATATTGTGAATGGCTTAACATATTATGGCAAGCAGATTTCTCAAACGGAAAGGGTCAACAAAGTTCTGAGAGGATTGACAAAGGAGTGGAACAACATAAAAATCACTATTCGTGAAACATCAAGAATCTCACCTTTGACTGTTGATGAACTTGTAGGTACACTAACATCATATGAGTTTGAGCGACAAAATGAAGAAGATGAAACAAAAGGAAGAAAGGAAATTGCCTTGAGATCAAATATGATTAATTTGAGTGACTCTGAATCAGAGGCAGAGGATGACGATGAAGAATTGGCATTGATGGTTAAAAGATTCAGAAAGATGGCAAGAAAAGGGAGAAATCTCAAAGGAAAACGTCCTTTCAGACAAACTGAAAAATCTTCTGGTGAAAAGGATGAAGGCAAGGAAGTAACTTGTTTCGAATGCGGTAAACGTGGACACATCAAGCCAAACTGTCTCTCTCTGAAGAAGACTCGAGGAAAATTTGAGAAGAAAAAGAAAGCACTAAAGGCTGAGACATGGAGCGATACCGAATGTGAAGAAAGTGATGATGAAGATTGCGCAAATATTTGTCTTATGGCAACTTCGGATTCAGAGGATGAAAAAGAGGTAAGTTCTCTTGAAATCTCTAATGAAGTATCTGATTACATTGATGAATTATGTTCGGATTTGAAAAATGCTCTTAAAAGGATTTCTGATTTGAAAAAGGAAAATTCTAAGCTAAGGCAACAGGATCTTTCCAAAAACGAAAAGATTGATTTTCTTCAAAAAGAGTATTCTGTAATACTTCAAGATCGTGATCTTCTTAAAAAGGAAAATATGAGCTTATCCGAAAAACATCATTTTCTCAAAAAGGATCTCTCTAGTTTACAAGAAAGATACGATTCTCTCTCAAAAGAGAACGTTTTCATCAAGCAAGATATTTCAAAAATAAAAAATAATTTTTCAACAGGTTCAAAAACCTTGGAGCATATCCTCTCTATTCATATTCCTTATTATGACAAAAACGGTCTTGGAATGAAAAATAAAACTGTTTTACAAAATACATTTCCTAAGTATGAAGAAATGAGAAAACAGAGACCTTTGAAGAAAGATTACAAAAAATATTTTCAAAGACATTTTACAAAACCTGTTGGCCACGAATTTTTCTGTTCCAACTGTGGAGACAAGACTCATTTGAAAAATGAGTGCCCTAAAGTCTGGAAACCTATCAGATGACCTTTTATAAAGTCTACTGACACAAAATGACCCAAAAAGATTTGGGTACCAAAGAAATCGTGAATTTATCTATTGTTTGTAGGTACCAAAGAAAAAGAACAAGTGGTACCTTGATAGTGGCTGTTCAAGACATATGACAGGTGATGCAAGCAAGTTTATGGATATTTCCAAAGAAAATGGTAGAAGTGTGTCTTTCGGTGGAAGCAAAGGAAAGATAACAGACAGAGGAACTGTCAGAATTGGAAAGCTTACAATAAGCAATGTATCACTTGTTGAAGGACTTAACTACAATCTTCTCAGCGTAAGTCAACTCTGTGATATTGGTTACAAGATATGTTTTCAAGAAAATAAATGCACAGGTGAAAGCAGTGACAAAACTCAAACCTTTACTGGAAGAAGGCATGGGAACATCTATCTATTAGATGTGGATATCGAAGAAGAAAAATGTCTGATCACAATCAAGGAAGAGTCTGATCTATGGCACAAGAAACTTGGGCACTTTAGTCATAAACAAATTATCAAGCTATCTTCCAAACAGCTTGTGAAAGGATTACCCAGAGTCAGGTTTGACCAAGTTGAATTATGTACAGCCTGCACTCTCGAAAAGCAGGTAAGAAGTTCCTTCAAACCTATAAATTGTGTCTCTACTAATCGAGCATTGCAGGTTCTACATATGGACATTTTTTGTCCTACCCGAAGTCAAAGCCTTGGCGGTAAGAGATATTGTTTAGTGATAGTAGATGACTACACTCGTTATACATGGGTATACTTTCTTACTCACAAAAATGAAGTATTTTCATATTTCTCTAACTTTGCAAATCTTGTCCAGAACAAAAAAGGTTACACAATTTCGCGCATTAAAACGGATCACGGTGAAGAATTTGAAAATCAAAATTTCTCTTCCTATTGCATTGAAAAAGGTTTACAACACAATTTCTCTACTCCTTACACTCCAGAACAAAATGGGGTTGTAGAGAGAAAAAATCGTTCTCTACAGGAAATGGCAAGAACACTTTTAATCGAGAGCAAAATTCCTTCATACTTTTGGGTAGAGGCAGTCTCAACTGCTTGTTATATTTCAAATCATGTGTATCTCAGACCACTTCTTGACAAAACGCCTTATGAACTCTTTAAAGGCAGAAAACCAAACATTTCCTACTTCAAAGTGTTTGGTTGCAAATGTTTTGTGCTTAAAAATACAAATGATAGAATCGGTAAGTTTGATGAAAAATCCGATGAAGTAATCTTTCTTGGCTACTCTACAACAAGCAAAGCATACAGGATTTTCAACAAAAGCTCTTACATTGTGGAAGAATCCATGAACGTGAAGTTTGATGAGAAGAGCACTCTCTATGTCACTCATGTGGAAGGAGATGCAGAACAAGGCGTACAGAACAACTTGTCTGAAGACTCTATTCAATCCGACTCTATCAAAGCTAAGTCTGCCTCTACAGATGAAAGGCTGAAAGAGAAGTTTGATCACAACTGGAAACATAAGTCCAGTCATCCTCTACAACTTGTCATTGGAAACGTACGAGATGGAATAAAGACTCGAGCCTCTATCAGGGAAATGACATGTACGTTTGCTCTTATTTCTGAAGTTGAACCAAAAGACTTAACAGAAGCACTCTTGAATGAAAGTTGGATAGAGGCGATGCAAGAAGAACTACTCCAGTTCAAAGTAAATCAAGTCTGGGAACTGGTCCCAAAACCAAAAGATCGACCAGTCATTGGTGCAAAATGGGTGTTTCAAAATAAGCTTGATGACAAAGGAAGAGTCACACGAAACAAAGCAAGGTTGATTGCAAAAGGATACTCACAAGAGGAAGGGATTGACTACGACGAGACCTATGCGCCGGTAGCCAGGTTAGAAGCTATAAGATTATTATTAGCATAGGCATGTTATTATGGCTTCAAGCTTTTTCATATGGATGTCAAAAGCGCGTTCCTGAACAGCTACATCAAAGAATAGGTATACGTAGATCAACCACCAGGTTTCGAAGACCCAAACAGACCCGATTATGTGTACAAACTGAACAAAGCCTTGTATGGTCTAAAATAAGCACCACGGGCTTGGTATGAAAGGCTGAGTACTTTCCTCATCTCTAATGGCTTTGAAAAATGTAAAGTAGATACTACTCTGTTTATTCAAAGGGAAGGTAAGAACATTCTTCTAGTTTAAATATACGTTGATGACATCATTTTTTGTTCTACTAACGGAACTCTATGCAAGAAATTTTCGCAGATTATGACAAATGAGTTTGAAATGAGTATGATGGGTGAGTTAAACTTTTTCCTTGGACTACAAATCAAGCAAGGAAACGAAGGTACGTTTATCTGTCAAGAAAAGTATGCAAAGGAACAAGTAAAAAGATTTGGGCTTGATAAATGCAAAAAGACTAAAACTCCAATGTCTCGTTCTTCAAAGCTTGAAAAAGATGATACTGAGAAAAATGTAAATCAAAAACTATATAGAAACATGATTGGATCTCTATTATATCTTACTGCCTCTCGACCAGATATTCTTTTCAGTGTATGCATGTGCGCTCGTTTTCAATCAGATCCAAGAGAATCACATCTCTCTGCTGTCAAGAGAATCATTCGATATGTCAGCACTTATTCTTCACTTTGATTGTGGTATCCTAGAAACTCAGATTTTTCTCTTATTGGATATTCTGATACTGACTATGCTGGGTGCCGAATTGATAGAAAGAGCACATCAGGGACATGCCAACTAATGGGAAATATGCTGGTATCTTGGATCTCCAAGAAACAGAATACAGTGGCTCTATCCACGGCATAAGCAGAATATGTGGCTCTGGGAAGCTGTTGCGCACAAATCTTGTGGCTAAAGCAACAACTGAAAGATTATGATCTTGAGGAATCCAACATTGAGATTAAGTGTGACAACACAAGCGCCATTAGCTTAACAAAAAATCATGTTCTTCACTCAAGGGCGAAGCACATCGAGATCAAGCATCACTTCATAAGAGACCATGTGAAAAACAATGATGTTCATATTCAGTTTCTTGATTCTAAAAATAAATTGGCTGACATCTTTACGAAGCCTCTTGAAAAAGGTAGTTTCAATTTTATTAAAGAAAAGCTTGAAATTACTAACTTTCCTATGAAATCTTGAGTAGATGCAAGAAACAGGGGTTGAAAGACAGGAAATAAAATCCTTTCCAATTTGCTAAGAAGCGAAGGTATGATCTCAAATCTCTTATAATTTTATTCGAATATGCAGTGATTGATTGACTGGATATTATCATGCATATCCATTTTCCAAGAAAAACTACCCGTTACCATTTATCACAAATCCCTACTTTCTCTGCCATCTTGGAAAACCGCTCGGAAAGTTACCTTTAATAACCGCTCTTTACACTATCCCTATTAAAGGAACAGTTTCTCACTCTTTTCACACACAACCGCCCTTCGAAAAGCTATCACCTTTCTCCTATCCTCTTAAAAATTCAAACTTTCCACACGAAAATCGTTCATCTTCTCCGTCATGCCTCGTAAACCTGTCTCTCTCGAGCCAAAGAAAATCTCCACCTATGTTCGCCGATCACAAAGAACATCCGCCCAAGCCGCCCGGTTCTCAAAACGCGGTCCCTCACACATTTCCTTGGTGGACGAAGACTCCGATAGCATGGAAGTTTCCTCAGTAGAACGAGGATCGAGTGGGTCTACTAACTCCCCGCCAAAGGCGAGATCTTTACAAGTTTTTCACACTCCTACCACTCATCCAAGTCCAAGTTTGAGCATTTCTACTCCCTCTCTGTTACAAACTCTTGAGGGGATACAAAAATCCATCACCCTCATGCGTGAATCCGGGATGGATGATCATGCTGTGGAACAATTTATGAAAAATTTTGGGTTTGATTCTGCTTCGAATGTTGAAACTAAGGTTAGGAAATTTGCAAGTCCTTTTGATTCTGCCAATGTTGAGAAACAGGATGTTGGTACATCGAAAGGGAAAGAAAAGATTAGTGCTGATGTAGAGGAAACACATGATTCTTTGAAAGGAGGAGATGACACCGATTCTAGGGTAAAGACTATTGATGACGATGATTTGCTGTTTGAGAACTTTCGTGCTTTTGGTGGGTTTGCAAAAGATACAAAATTTCGACCGAAACTGTTCAAGAGTCAACAACATTATGACCCTTTTGAAAGCTTTCTGGCAAGAAAAGTAATGCCACATAAGACGGTCAATTTTGACTATCTTGATAGTCATGGTATTCTTGTCACTGACATGTTTGAAAAGTTAGACTTGCTAACCTTTTGCACTGACTCTGAAATTGTGTACCCTGAGTTGGTGGCTCTATTTTATTCCAACCTGCATTTCACAAAGAACCCGAATAGGATGACTTTCACTGTTGGAGATTTTTGGTATGTTGTATCTGCCGAACTTATAGCATCTCTCATTGGAGTAAGAACATCTGACTTTGTGAAAATCAAGATTTCGTCTAACGAAGCTTACAAGTTGATCACAGAAGATACTGACTATCGAAGAAGCATTGGGATACACATCAACTATGCTGCCATGCCTCTGATTTACAGGATCGTGCACAAGATTCTCATTGGATGTATTCGTCCTAAAGCCTCATCCACTACTAATGTATCAAGGTATGAAGCTCGATTGATGGCTGCAATTGTCACAGGCAAAAACTTTTCGCTGGCACATACCATCATCTTTCAGATGTATCGCACTGTCACAAAGTGAGCTGGTCAACTTCCTTATGGAGCTCTCATTACCAAACTGTTTCGAGCATTGGATGTCAAATCCCCCTCGAAAATGAAGAAAGAAATTCTGCCAGGTATGACAGTAGGAGCTGATACATTATTTAAGATGCATTTTTCTGTCACTCCTGATGGCTGGATGGATAAGGACGGTCAGATCATAAAGATAGGCTGTGATCTTGATGATGCTGCAAAGAAAATCATTGGTGCAACATTGGTGAAATTGAAGGGAAGACCAAAGAGAAAAGCTTTAAAGAAAGTTTCTGTGTCCCCGAAGAAAGGAAAAAGAGTCAAGAAGGACTCTGTCTCCTCTGATTCTGAGCAAACTATCTCTGGTGATGCCTTTCCTCTAAGCCAGAAGTCTTCTCAGGCTGCGATAGATGCACAAATTGCCGAGGAAATGGAAAAAGGAGAAACTACTCTACTGAAAAAGCGTAGTGAACTGGAAGAGAGTGCCACATCTTTGTTTGAAGCAAAGGAGAAGGCTATTCAACAAACTGAAAACATAATTCGAGATTTGGACGCTCAGATTTGTGAAGAAGCTCAAGAAGAAGCAGCAACACAGGCTCAGTTGGAAGCTGCGACCCATGCCAAATTGCTTGACGAGGCCAAAGCAAAAGCAGAAGCTACTGCCAAGGCACAGGCAGAAGCAGATGCTCTTTCTGAGAAGGAAAACATCGCTCAAGCTCAACTTGCAGCCACAGCAGCCGTCACGAGAGTCATTGAGTAAGAAAAGAAACGAAAAGCTGAAGAACTTGCTGAAGCAGAGGCACGAAAAGCAAAAAGAGATGAGGAAAAGCAACAACTTCACGAAGAATACTTTGAAGTTCTTCGCAGTGAAAGAGCTCAACGTGAAGAGGAGCGAACTGTTCTTGCTGACAAACTTCATCTTGCCAGTCTTAAAGAAGGGGCTGACACTCAGGGGGAGAAATTGATACAAGCACTTGAGAACTTCTCACAGCATCTCTTAAACATTCAGCAGGGACAAGAGAAGATGCAGCAGCAGATCAATATTCTCCGGGCAGAACTCTTCAAGCAAACTGATGCTCTTCAAAGTCACCTGAAATCCATTGAAAGCTGTCTACCAGTTGAAGCCAAGAAAGCTCAAGACCAGGTTTCAAGAGTGTCGCGACCCTCTCTCGAGGCGGAGCGGGCTAATGGGCCGCCCGATCGCTGGCTTGATCGGACGCAGGCCTCTCCCAAGGTCCAGTACCCAAATCGCAACTGTTAAATATACGCGGTCGACCTTCAGTGTGGTCTAGTGACATGTGATGAGTGTACATGCCAAGGAGTCGCCACCAATCGTTTCGTGGAGGGTACGATCAGAAACCCTATCAAATAGTTGGGAGTGGTCTATTCGATTCTGCGGAAACCAGATAAGTGGGTTCGGGGACTTAGTTACGCCAATTGTCAGAGTTGACGCCCTTTCGGTACCGAAGTTGAATGGTTTATCTGATCCTAGGATTTCATACAGATGAGTAGGGTACAGATCCTAAATCTAGGAGTTCATGCAGATGGGAACTACTACCATCAATCACAATCAATAGAAATAAGTACACAAATCAAGGATCCAGTACATGCGGATAAAACACATGAAAGCAGCATGACATCCCTAATGAGGCCCTATTAGCCTAGAGAAATATCAATCAAGGCTTAGGAATGATTTTGGCATGATCTGCCCATGAAGGGCAAAATCGTAATTTTGAACAATTCGGGGAAGATTTACCTTGCAAGGGTAAATCTGTCATTTTAGATGGATTGGGAAGTCAAAATACGGGGGAAATAGGATTGGCCATCAATCTAGTCCATTTCCTATTTTTTTGGGAATTTCCAGGATTTTTTTGGAATTTAAAAGTGATTTTACCCTCGGAGGGGTAAAATCGTCATTTTGGGAAAAGATGAGAACTGAAAATCTAAAATATTAGGGTTGGTCGTCCACCTGACCCAAACCCTAACTTTAAGCAATTTTCAGAACTCGATTGAGACAAGAAAGACGATTTTCCCAATGAGGGGCAAAATCGTCATTTTGAGAAAAGAGGCGGGACTCGAAAACCCAAACCTAAGAATTGGTCACCTACCCAACCCTAATTCTTACCTTGGCATTATCGGTTTTATCTTGCATACACAGCAGAGGCGACTTACCCCTAAAGGGTAATATCGTCGAGTCTCGAAAGAACGGATAAGAAACCCCAAAAATAGGGTTGACCAGTTGTCTGTGGTCAATCCTCGATTTTTGGGGATTTCTAGACTGTCTAGGATTTTTCCACATTTTTTCCACATTTTTTGGAATTTTCTAGAGTTTTCTAGCATTTTTTGGATTTTCTAGGATTTTTCTGATTTTTTTTATTTTTTTATTTTTTTAAATCATTTCTGATTATTTTTTTTATTTAAAAAATGTGATTCGGACTGGGTCGACCCGACCCACTGGGGTCGGGACCCGGCCCAGACCCGGACCCGCGAAACCCTCGGCCAAAACGACACCGTATCACGCATTTTTTATTTTTGGATTATCCGGATTTAATCCGACGGTCCCTGATGCACCGCGTGGATAATCTGCGCCCATTGGATCTGATTACTAGAACCTACGGTCCAGATTGGACGAAGACTTGATCACAGCCGTCTGATCGGATTACTTAAACCTACGGCTACGATTAGAACCTAAGTCTTAATCTGAACCGTCCAATCCTACTAACCTGAACGACGTCGCCTCCTAACTAACCCATACGGCGCCGTTTCCATCATTTTTTATTTCCGATTTAAAAACCATTTTCGAATTATCCTAATTTTTAATCGGACGGCCACTATTTGTTGGACTCAATTAACCTCGACCGTTGGATCTCACCGTTCGAACGACAACCTCCAACGGCCGAGCTGACTGTACTGACACGCGTACCAATGATCTACCGCCACCTAAGCACTTTGACTCGTTGACCTGCCGGGTTGGCATCGTCTTCAACCTCGCGACCATTGCTGAACGAACGGCCACGACTCCCCGGCGATGATCCGACGGTAGAATCTTAACGGATTGGAGCAAGACCGGCGGCAATCGACTTGCGATGACCTCTATTTTAACATATCTAGGAATCGCAACATTTTATTCACAGAATCGCAAGAATCATGCAAAGTGCCGAGTACGGCCATGGGAGTTCGATCGCGTAATTTATCTAAAATCGCAGCAATTCAATCACAGAACAGCACCAGTAGAGGTTCAGAAAACTCACCTCGAGCTCCGATTGAGCTCGCTCGGCCCAGATTTGGCTGGGGAAAGATGAACAGTGGTTCGACAATGGAGGTTGGATTGGAATACTCGATTAGGTGTGTTAAGACAAAATCGATGCAAACAAGATATGCGACAATGGTCAGTGGTGTTCAGGGAACGAAACGCACACACAAATTGAAAGAATAGGCGAGAAATACTAGAAACGCCATTGAAGCTCAGTTCAAGAATCAAAGCTAAGCCTTACCTGTTTTCGCGATTTCACGGGGCGCGGCCGGCGGCGATCGCTTTCTGGCGGTCTGGGCGAACTTCGAACTGTCTTTTCTGGCTGTGGTCTGGCCGGGGACGGCCCAACCGGCGCCTTGCAGTTGAGCTCGAGTTCTCGACGGCAAAGGGCCTGAGAACGAGCTTTTTCTCGCCTTCTCTCTCTCTCGCACGTTTTAGTTCGTCCTTTACTAACTGAATCGACCAACCTCCTTAACTGAAAGTCTCCACAGGCTTATATAGCCTTTTGCGTTTTGGCACCGAATCGGGGACGATCGATTGATTCAAATAGCACGTGTCATCACGTGATTCTAGGTCAAAACGGCGTCGGGGACGATGGGTGAATTGTCCAACTCCATTTGGTTCTCCGGGGGGTTTCATTTAACGCGGATTTGGCACGAATTTGAGGTGTGTTTGCTTTTGTTGACTTTTTGCAGCTTCAGAACTTGACCGGACGATTGCCTTTTACTCCGACGACGTCGAGCGGCACCACTGGTGTTAATCAATAGGTAGGAGTATAGGCAACAATACGCCCACCAATGCGTGCTCGATTATCCACGAATTGGCCTTCAATTTGAGGATCGAAATCACCTTTGGAACTGTTCATCTGCGCAGGTGCTGAGGGAATACGATGACACTGTAGCGGACCGGTTCGACCGGTCCAACCGGCGGTCAGACCGGTCCGAACCGGTCCCGACTTGCAATTTCTCAAATTAAATCCAAATTAACAGGAAATTTTTGCAATTGAACCTCATAATCGAATCCAGGGCATGAATTCTATCAAAAAATGTTATTTTGCCCAAAAGTTCATATCAATTTCAACAAAAACCCCAAATTTCCTTTTAATTGCAAATTGGGGAATTATGCAATTGAAGGTCCAAATGATCAAATTGGGTTACATCACCTGTGCCAATCGATTCAAAATGGTAAAACCCATTGGGCAGTATGTTTAATTTGCAATGATAGCCCTTGAATTGAAAGTAATTTCAATTATGCTCATTTTCAAGGACTAAAAATGCAATTTTAGTATGCAATTTTGCCAAATTCGTGCAATTGAACAATTTGTACAAACAATTGGGCTAAATTAAAATAAGGGACAGTTAGAATGGATGTCAATATCCTATAAAATACCAAAATTGCAAATTAAAAGACTCAATGGATATTTTTTTCTCAAATTCAATAGTATGGGTTACAAAGGAACACCCATAATTGAATCTGATTTTGAACTTTTTGTGAGATCAAAAATACAAGGGATTAAAAATAAAAATATTGGCTATTTTTCTATATTTTTATGACCTCAAATGCTATTTTTCTTGATTTTTTTGAGTATTTTCCTATTTTCTAAAAATACTAAAAAATATGAAAAATATGAAAATTTATTTTTTTTGTTCAAAAATGGTTCCTTGGGCTTGGACAAGGCCACCAAAGTTGATTTTGTAATTTTTTTGACTTTTTATGATTTTTTTGTGATTTTTCAAAATATAATTGCAAAAAGACTTGATCAAAAATCAGGTGTCAACAAAGAGATCTGGTTATGTTTGCTCAGAACCAAGTTTTGCCGGCCCGAGAAATGAAGAACTTGACAGATGTGTTCGATATGCGGCTGCGGGACTTGACCACCTTCAACCTTGTTCGCGTTCTCTTTGACATTGCCACATCCAAACCATCCTCTTCTTCACAACCTCCAAAATGATTCTCCACCCTCATGCTTTGTTGCACTTTCTATCATGGTTATGCTAGCATGCAATGTACTGACGTACTATAAATTGTATATTTAAATAAATTATTTGCCTTATGACTATCTCTGATCTTTTGATGGTGACAAAAAGGGGGAGAGACACAACCAGACTGTTCTGTAAGTTTGCTCTGCTCTTTATAAGTTTTATCGAAATTCGAGAAAATGGTTTTGTCTCATCAAAATAGGGGGAGATTGTTAGGAAATTATTGTTGATTTTGACGTAAACAAAATCATTCTTGTCTTGATAAATAGAATTTGGTTGAACTTGAAGTATATGTATTTCACTGTATTTATCCCTAACATATCCATCTTGATAGAAGCAGGCAAACCATATGGCAGAGGCACACTGGGTGGACGTTCACATACTTCGATTATATATTCCGACTAAATTTTATTTTCTGTTGTAGCAGATCAAACTTCCCCACTAACGGTCAATGATCTGGAAAAAGATTTCGATGCTAAGTCATATCGTCGTTGTGTCAATCAAAATGATTTCCTAAAAGTTTTCTTTTTCAAAGGTTATCCTGATTTACAATTCAATGTCTAGGCAAATACCTTAATTAGATTCTTTGTTTAAAGGTCTTCGATATATTTGTATGCGCGAATATATCTTTCCAAATTTCTGGTGAATCTTACCGTAAACGACTAGTGATCTTTTGTCAATCAACCAACGGCTAGTTTTGGTGATTGATCCTCGGAGTAGATCTGTCCAACGGAGAGCTTGGAGGACGAGGACTATAAAGAGCACGAAGTTCAATGAACGGAAGACAACCAAGAAAGAACAGACCTCATTCAAAGAGAGCTTCATTGTTTGTCTAAAAGTACCTTAGTGAATCTCGTAAGAGAGAGTGAAGCAGAGAAAGAGTACTGAGTGAAAAATCTTGGTAGAGGCATAGTCCGCTTCTATTGAAGTAGTGGAAGTTCAAGCAGTCACTCGAGTTTCTGTAATCTCTTATTCGGATACTTAGTGAAATCCAGCCAGTAGACTGTTAGTGTGGGAGAGTGGACGTAGGCCCTCAAAAGCCGAACCACTATAATCTCGTGTGCAACGCTTTCCTGCTCTTTCTGTCTCTATCAACTGCATCTATTAACCGTCTGGCAGAAGCACTGCAATACTTTGCTATCACTTGTGTTATCTCAATTTCGATTGTTTTATCAATTCCGCATTATTTGTCGAAATTCGATATATACACTTATTCATCCCCTCTAGGTGTATAGCCTAGCCAGGAACAACAGTAGCAAATGCATCTTTGGACATCTCTGATTTCTTTGAGGACTTCTGATTGCTTTGATGAGGCATCAGATTGGTGGATGACAACTTAGCCTTCGAATTTTATGATTCTAATATTTTCTTTTCTAGTTATTTTTCTTTAAATGTATTACATTTTATTGTTATTTAATATGATTATGTAATGAAATGCTTATGAAGCTTATATAATATTTATTATTTTAAAATTTTATTTGATCCTATAACTAATATGCAAATTTTATGATACTTGACACCTGAAGTTATCAATATAAGTGCAAATGAAAAATATTGAGAAAAAGGAAAATAATTGTTTGCTTGATAGTGCATCAACACATATCATATTTCGTAGTAGACACTTTTTCTCAAGTATGACATTGCGTAAGGCATATGTCTATACAATATCAGGTCATGTTCAGATTATTGATGGTTTTAGGAATGTCACAATTGTTTTGCCAAATGGCACCGTCCTACATATTGAGGATGTGTTTCTAAGAAAAAGATCAAAAAGGAATCTGCTCGGTTTCAAAGATATACACCGTAATGGGTACCATATTGAGACTATTCATGAGCAAAATAAGGAATATATTGGCATTATCTCTTGTAAGATGGGCCTGAAGACCATCCACGAGAAGCTAGAATCTTCTCCTATGGGTTTGTATTGTGTCATGATTAAGGCCGTTGAAACCTACGCTACCATGTCCTGAAAATTGGTAAACCCTGATCAATTTAGATTGTGGCATGATCACCTTGGTCACCATGGCGCTTTAATGATGCATAGAATAATTTAGGATACAAAAGGACACCCTTTAAAGGATTAACTCATTGCCAAACCTTCTATAGCAAAGGTTAATCTTGAATCCCTTTTATTCCTGCAAAGAATTCAGGGTGATATTTGTGGACCAATACAACCATCAGGTGGACCGTTTTGATATTTTATGGTACTAATGGACGCATCCTGTAGATGGTCCCATGTTTGCCTATTATCTATGCGCAATGTCGCCTTTACACGTTCCCGAAGGACAGGCTAAAATGGATCAAAATCCACCACACTTGAAACGTGGTAGACCGATAAGACCAAAAGATATTGTTCCTCGAAAACGAAGGGAAAAGAATCAGGAATCTGCTCCAAAAGAGCCTAGTATTCTGCTTGCTCCCCAAGAACTTATTGTCCCTGAAGAGACACAAACCCATGAAAAGATCACCAACCCTGAGGATACTGAGAATTCCATTACTTATTGTAAAGAGATTTGGGATCGGAATGAAATCATCATTGATGATGTTTTTGCATTCTCAGTTGCTCATAAAATTATGGATTATGATTATGAGCCACAATCTATTATTGAATGTCGTCAAAGTCTAGATTGGCCTAAGTGGGAGGAAGCAATTAAGGCTGAATTAGCTTCACTTGCTAAACGAGAGGTTTTCTGACCCGTAACTCGAATCTCTGATAATGTAAAGCCCATTGGATATAAATGGATATTTGTCCGGAAACGAAATGAGAAAAATGAGGTTGTCAGGTATAAAGCCCAACTCGTTGCCCAAGAATTCTCCCAGCGACTTGGGATTGATTATGATGAGACATATTCACCTGTGATGGATATGATTGTATTTCATTTTCTAATTAGCTTAGTAGTCTCTAAAAGATTGAAACAACATCTTATGGATGTTGTGACGGCATATCTATATGGCTCATTAGACTCTGATAGTTATATAAAAATTCCCGAGGGATTCAAAATGCCTGATGCATGCACTCCCCGCAACTTATTCTCAATAAAGTTGCAAAGATCTTTGTACAGGTTAAAGAAATTCAGTCGTATGTGATATCAACGCCTAAGTGAATACCTAATTAAGAAAGGATACAAGAATGTCCTATCTGCCCATGCATGTTTATTAAAAAAATCAGAAATCGAATTTGCTATCGTAGCAGTTTATGTCGACGATATGAATTTAATTGGAACTCCATAAGAGTTATCTAAAACTGCTGAGTATTTGAAAAGGGAGTTTGAAGTTAAAGATTTGGGTAAAACCAAATTTTGTCTTGGTGTAGAGCTTGAGCATAAAGCAAATGGAATAATTGTCCATCAATCATCATGCATTGAAAGACTACTTAAACGCTTTAACATGGACAAGACTCACCCATTGAGCACCCCTATGGTTGTAAAGTCTCTAGATCCCCAAAAGGATCAGTTTCTTCCTAGAGAATGTGATGAAGAGATACTTGGTCCTGAAGTACCATATCTCAATGCAATTGGGGTTTTGATGTACTTGGCACAATGTACGAGACCAGATATCGCTTTTGCGTTAAATTTATTGGCATGTTTTAGTTCTGAGCCAACTCAAAGACACTGGAATAGAGTTAAACATATTTTTCGTTATCTCCGAGGAACCATAGATTTGGGATTACTTTATTCCAAGGATTCAACTACCTCTGGTTTAGTTGGATATGCTGATGCTTGATATAGATCTGATCCACATAAGGCTCACTCTCAAACCGGTTATTTTTTTTGTTATAACGGCTCCGCCATTTCTTGGCGTTCTACGAAGCAATCGCTAGTAGCTACATCTTCTAATCACTCTGAGATTATTGTTTTATATGAAGCTGGAAGAATGTAGTTGGTTAAGATATGTTATAACGCATATTCACAATTCTTGTTATTTAACACTGGTTACAAATTCTCCCACTATAATTTATGAAGATAATGCTGCTTGTGTTGCATAAGTTAGAGGATGATACATCAAACGAGATATGACCAAGCATATTTCGCCGAAATTTTTCTATACTCATGAACTCCAAGAAAGTCGACAAATCGATGTTAAACAAATTCAATCCATAAATAATCTTGCAGATCTTTTTACCAAATCATTGCCAACGTCAACGTTTGAGAAATTAATATATGGCATTGGTATGCGGCGAGTTCACAAGATGCAAAATTGAATGGCCCCAGCAGTGGCTATATGGCTCAATTGAGGGAGAGATATTATGAAATATGCATTGCACTTTTTTTTCCTTCTAACCGGTTTTTTCCCACAGGGTTTTTCCAGCTTAAGATTTTTAACGAGGCAATTAATGCATCCATAAAATGGAGAGATCATAAGATTTGTGCTCTGTACTCTTTTTTCCTTTTTTCCGATTTTTGTTCTACTAGGTTTTTCCGGCTTAAGGTTTTTAATGAGGCAATATGATTCAATGCACATTTGTAATATAATGAATACAATGAATATTTAAGGGGGTGTATTATGAAATACATGAATGAACATTCATTATATTTCTGTATCTATTATGGTACATTTGTATCTTACATTCTATGTACATCCCCCTATCCAATGTATGTATTAATGATAAGTGCATCTTTGTTCTCCTATAAATAGGAGCTTAGTTTTGGTCATTTGATAAATTGAAATAAGAAATCTCTTCACGTGCTTTCTCTACTCTCTCTCTCTGTTCTCTCTATTATATACTTGTAATGCGATATTTATAACATCCATCACCTTTTAAACCTTTATAAGGAAGGATGATAAAGTAACAATCTCTGCTATTGTGAGGAGAACAGCTTTTGTTACGCACATTCAGTCGATTTCTTCTGAATTGTATTCTACAAAAGAAAAGAAAAGAAAAAGCTTGGCATGCACATAACATGTTTTTGGCCTAGTGGTGCCAAAAAAAAAAATCGCATATCTTCGATTAAGTCACAACTTTGATTTATATCGTGAATGCTATCTCTTACGAAGAGAGTTTCTGCATGTTCGCATTAATGATTTGTCCCCTTCTCTTTTTTTTTTCTTTTACATTTTTTGCTCCATCACCCCAGTCATCCCCCTTCAATCATAAGCATCACCACCAACGCCTTCCCCCACTCTCCCTCCCGATCAATGATCGGTTGAGCAACTCCGACATGTGGCCATTAACCAAGACCAGTTTCAAATCAAATGTCGCAGACCTTCCCTTCGAAATTCGGAGGATCCGATGATGGGTTCATTAGCACTTTGATTAATACAAATCAGTGAGAGTGAGGATGAAGAGAAATCGTTTGACAAAGAGTGGTGCAAATGAGTAGGAAGAGTCGATGCAAATGGTTGGACAGTCACGTTGGCGGCAGCGGCGAGACCCCGAATCATTGCAAGTGCAGCAGCACGCCAGCACCTATCAATTCGAGTTATATGAATCTAGTTAGGTTGGTCAAACAGGGGGAATAGATTGAGTCAAGTCGAGATTAATCCGACTTAAATAGACCTTTTTAACTCGTATTGACCAATTTTTGCACAAATACAATTTTGGCGATCTATACTTGATCTTCAATTTTGCACAAATAGGAGCGCGTAACAAAAGTCCGACATGAGACTTCTCTAATAGATCATCATATTTGGTCAAATAACTAGCGACAAACTCCTATATTTTTCATTACAGTATTTCTAAACAAGTTCCTAGATAACAAGCCTAAAGGTTTTCTTATTGATGTTATCGATATTGATTGTGACCTTGATACGGTGCCGGAGCATCTAACTAGGATGAATGCGCTAACTATGAATATGATATCGGAAATAGACCGATTTTATTTTACCATTCAATTCAAATTAGCAAAAGCAATGTCACCTTGCATGATGTGTATTCCAAACATTCATAATCTGGATGTCAAGGAGTTGAATTACTTGTCTATTGGTCTATTAATGAAATGATTGTGAAAGATATCCCCTCAAAATGTTCTTGTTACTGCTTCGGCTCATATTCCCCCAAAAGTGAATCCCCCTCTCATAACTACGAATAAATTAGATACATGCATCTTATTCCACAACAACGAAAGCATTTTTTCACTCTTTCAAATACTAGGGGATTTCACTTAAAAAATAAAATTTTCCATACTAATGGAAGGGTCCAAAACCATGGGTTCCAATGTCTAAGATCTTGCAGCACTTACCAATGAGGCCCTATCGATCAGTATTACATAGAAGAAATCAATTCTAGAAACTGATACAATTAGATATGCTCTTCATAGTCAAACTTCGGATTTGCGATCTTAGGTAAGATCAATTCAGGATCATGGTATCCTTTTTTATAAGATAAAAAGGGTTGTTGCATAAAATTTACTTTTAAATGACTGCCTCATAAATCATATATTTATCTATATGAAGAAGAAATCATGTAACAAAGTAAATTCTTATTCGTACAAATGGTACTTCGAACTTGGAGCGAGTATGAAAAAATTAATTGTACTTTTTTATCTTTTGAGTTGTTCTGCCGGATCGATCGCTTAAATATAATATGTCAACTCTCCTGCGACATTCGTAAAACTTTGACAAAAACAAGAGAGAGTTACGAACAAGGTGGCTCTTTCAATGTTTTTATGGAACTTCGACCTGAACCAAAGAATTATGGAAGAAAATGAACCTCAACATGCACTAAAAGAAGAATCGTTAAGTATCAATGCGAATCAAAACTAGGGAGAGAAAAATGGTATGCTTTTTCGGGGTATAGCTTTTAGTATCCTAGCTCGTATCATTCTTATATCTCTACCCTTATCCTATCTTGAGCAGCACCCACATATAGGACAATACAAAGTCCACAATATACATACTCTTATTCTAGTCACCCAACGTAGCAATAGGCATTTTCAAACACGTTGAGAACATTTCAATAATTATTACCTCAAAAAGGAATATTGAAGCTGCTCGAAATATAATCCAGTGTTGTTTCCTATCATAATAGAAAATTAAAAACTTCAGAGTTAACGTGCAATTAGATTGTCATCTAAGCATTGCTTGCTGCGTTTGATAAATTAAGATTCCTTGAGGAGACGACACTTCCCCATGGCATAAGAATCTTTTTTTGGCAACTACTACGTAAAATCACATGGAATGTGTGTTAGCCTATAAATAGGACAAAAACAATCTCTCCCAAATATTGGGTGGTAAAATATTGTAATGGTCTGCAACGAGAACAAGGCAATCATCTGTAGCAGAGCCTCGCTAGCAAACCAATCAATCAAAGGGCAAAATAATCACATTGGTGCACGAAGATTGGAAAATGACAACAGGCAATAAAATGTGAAGCGAGTACACTATTAGAATAAATAACCAAGACAACTATGTATAGAAAACAGAAATTCACAGTAACCAGGAGAGCCTGAAAGACCACAGGGTGAGAAGGAAAAAAATACATCATCCACATTGCCCGCCGGACTCAGACACTCCAATAACACAAAATATTAAAGGTCAAAGGTTAACAAGATGCAACTGGAAAGGTGGGGAAGGACACTGGTAGGCATTGAAGGCGAAGCATAGAGGGAACAAATGAACCATCCTATTTCCTCGCATCAGTCCTCATATTCATGTATGTGATCCAAAAGGTAATTAGCAGCCAGCTCTTCATTCTTGTTGCAAGCGAAATACACCTCTAGAACAATTGCTCTATCAAATCCCATTGCTTCCAGCTGAGTCAAGAAAATAATATTACTAACCGCAAGAACACCGTTTACCAATAAAAGGAAAAAAAAAAAACAAAGAGCAGGACACAAGTGAACTCCATCCGAATGAAAAAAGCTACCACTCAAGATTACATAAAAGGTGGAAAAAGAGCTACTTAAGGAGTCTGTCTCGACCAAAAAAAGAAGTCTGACCATAAAATCTAAAAGCTCCAGTTGAAGCAACCCGAAAATTTGAGCTACGCTTACCTGATCTTTCCAACAACCCAACAACCGAATCACATCAAATGTGTAGACATATAACCAATCAGTCCTACAGAGAGTTAACAACCATAAAGGGCATAAATTGCCAGCAGCTAAACCATTTGCTGCAGACATCTAGCAGCATGCATCTGTAGGTGTACCACCATACCATGTCATGAAAGTGTTCATGCGTAGTTCAGCAAAAAGCACTTCCCAGAGTAAAGAGACAACGAGGAAGACATGGTAACACCATCATAAACAGAATGACAAGCCATCTTAATGAATTGGTACACAGTATTCATTAGTAAAACTATCCAACCACCCCAGATATCAACAATGGAGAAGAATACTTTCTCTCACTTCTCCCTACGACTTCTATTTTCAATAGCTTTTAATGAATTAACAGATACTAGTCGTGGGGGGAAAAGAAGGCATAAAGGAGGGTTACTATGCGGGGATGGTTAGTCAGATAACAGAAGAATAAAAACTTACCCTCTCTATTGCTTCACGTTCCTCAGGCGTAACAGTTACTGCCTGTGGCATGGCTGATGCCAACTGCCCAAGGATGTTCCTGACAAGATTGAACAATGGAAGCACCATAAATATTCGATGCTAACACTAGAAGAACAAGCAACTGTCATCGTAAGTACTAACCCTTCTCCACCCTCCAAAGGTTCATTGATCAGCCGGAGAAAGTCGGCTTGATGCTCTTGAATAAGCCTCATAAGGTGCGGATTTTGTTTTCCAAGTTCTTGAAGCATTGGCTGCAGAGTCGCAAAAGAATATGTACGTTGCTACTTCAAATGAAAGACCTTAAAAAAAATTAACAACAATCACAACAAGAAGAGAAGGCACAAAAACCTGCAATATTTGAGGATTGGCCTGAACCATAGCTCTCAAAGCTTGGAACTGCACCAGAAATATGATCAAAAACATTTCTCTATTAGCAAAGGACATACAGGTGCTCTGCAGTGAATGCCTGCATGCACCAACAAACTATGCTCACACATTCATGTGTGTTTGTTCACGTGAGTATGGTGTTGGGCTTGTGATTCAAGTGCGGGTGCAGTTGGTGGAGAGAGGACGAAAGGAATAAAAAGGGAGCGAACGTGAGAGAGAGAGGAGGGGGGGAGAGGGAAATATCACCTGCTGACTATTTCGAAGAAAGTCTAGAGTACCAGCACCAGCAGCACCTGAGCCCACACTCGGAAGACCCTGTCAAGACAGATACATGATTCATTTAATCCCAACCACATGGCCATGAAATTCATAATACTCCAGAATAGGTACCTGGGGAAACAGATCAAGGGGATTAGCATTAGGTCCAGTAGAAGGGACCGGTGCAGGTTGAGCAGGCTGTGCTGGTTGGGCAGGTGGATTTGCAGCTTGTGCAACAGGAGGAACTCGAGCAGCAGGTGGAACTTCAGCTTGCTCAGGGATACCCTGAAAAGATGGCAAATACAGATGGTCACTGTTTTAAACTACCAGGTGAAGAAAAGAGTTGACAAATTGCAACTGTTTGAAAAAGAGGTTCAAGTACATAAATGAGGAGCATTTGCCAGCACTTTTTGTCAGAAGTTCTTTAAGTCATACAATGCCAAGAACTTCCAAATTCAAGTATCAAGAACATTGGTGACTTGAATCAGAGGACAGTGAATCCAGATTCAAGAAATCCAAAAAGTTAACATTCACAGACCGAGTATAAATATTCAACAGCTCTCTCTGGATTGTTATAAGCCGCACGAAGAGCACGAACAACAGTGTCCCTGTCCCATGTCCCTCCACCCATATCCAATATTTGTTGGACCGCTCCCTCCAAATTGCTTCCTGCAACTAAATTAGAAGCTGCTTGGCCATAGACATCAGACTCCGACCTGAAAATACATTAAATCATTAGGCAAGATAAAACAGTTTTGGGGAGAAAAAATACACCAGTATGCTAAGAGCTCACATGGGTGGAAGTAACAGGCAAAGACATCAAGAGCATGTTGTACAAATGAGTTAAAAAACAATGAATCATAATTGCAAACATCCAAATGTCTTTCCACAAACACAGACATACAAGACATGATACTTACCCAACAGGAGCAGGAGAGGGTGCAGGAGAAGGAGCAGGAGCAGGAGCAGCAACAGCAGCAGGCCTGTAAGTGACAAATAACGATTGCTTAGATGTGCATGCAGACAATTGCACTACTCCAAGAGAACATAAGAGGCACTGCAATCTAAGAACATACGTTGGAGGAGCCAGTGGAGCCTGAGGCACTGTTGAAGGTGGCACTGGAACAGAAGGTGGGGAACTCGTTTGAGGAGCCTGCACAAAGAAACTGCTTCATATCTATATTCAGAGCAAATAGGAATTTCAACACGAAAACAGCTTTTGATGTGATTTTTTGAGATTGACATCATTCAGGTGCCAAAAGTTCTCATAGCATGGCTAACTCTGTATCATTGTAATTATGCGGTAGATCAAAAGACTATACAATATCACGAAACATGATATGCAAATCGCGCAACACAGGGCCACGAACTTTGCAGATCAACATCTGAGAGCATTAAATACCTTTGTTGGAGGTGCAGCAGAAGCAGTTGATCCCTCACCCGAAGAGCTCTTACTCTAACAATGTGGAAGCAAATAGGGAAAGTTAGAAAGGGCAAACCCAAAAATTGCAAAGCAAGATCGTCAATTGTGAAAGGACACCTAGGAATTAACAGAAAGCACCAGGAAATTAATTTTATTTTTGTCGGTTAAAAGCCAAAATGATGCCCTTGGGTACCTTCAAAGGAAAGATATTGGGGTCTAATTTCCATGCAAAGTAAGATGGCCTGTCGTTCTCAAATGATTCACTTTCCGCCAATATGATCAAAAGCTTCATGTGAGAAATTCTCCTGAGTGAGTGCTCATCATAATGATATGATTACTAAATAAGCCGTCTCATACTTGCCAGACACATTTGAAGCTTAAAGCAAGTTGATTTAGCCAGTTTTACCAAAAATCGCTAGTCGACTAGATTTTCCGGGTCAACGCTGGAAAACGTGTTGAAATTGGAAGAAAAATGGGTGAACCTTAGTTTTTTTGTTTTTGTTTTTTTTTTTGCGGTGAACCTTAGTTTTAATTCAGTAATATCACTAAACTCGCAAGTTGGCCGCGTGACTAGGTATGCTGTCCAGCAGGCTTTTTTAGCTTCTGGTCTTGGAGTTTTGGGCCCAAAGTAGCCCAAAAAAAAAAAAAATGCGGCCCAATGCCCCTCAGTCAAAATCACTGTTTTATTGATGAAACTGCCTTTCCTTCTTCATCTGTACAAACAGAATCCTTTGGAATACACTAAGACTAAACTATATCAGTTATTCGATGGTATGCCAAGTGAAACAAATTTCGAAAGTCGAGTTTTGTCAGGATAGACTAGTCCCTTTGCAAAAGATTTATGCTATTATTCAGAATCAGAAGTTCAAATTGGTTAAAACCATTCACCCACTGGCACATCCTCAATCAACAGCGACGAAATAAGTCTCTCATTCTATTGTGCCAAAGAAGCCATTTCGGCTTCCAAGAATCAACTTTTGAATTCTGTACCAGTTTAGACTGCTCTCCAAAGTCTAGGATAACGGTTCTACAAAATAGCAACACACTATTTTAACTAGTTCATTTTTTTCCCCTAATGTTAAAAGGTAAATCCAATCGGATTACTCAAATTTTTTCAATAATGCTATGCATAAAAAGATGTTTTCAAAAATTGTACACTAAATGATGTGATATGATTGTATTATTTCTAAATAAATAAAAATTCTATCGTCTCTTACTTCGACACACTTCTCAAGATACTCGTTCAAACCATTACCACATTAGTAAGTTTACAATATCTTATATACCATTAACATTACCTATCATTACTCTAATCCAAAAGAGCAGCTCAATAACTATGTCTAATTGCTACTTTGAGATAAACAATTGGGAATATTCTGCAAAATAATTTGACCGAGATTGAAAGAGAAAGGGTGAGTATTGTTCCGTTGGTGACATCATATTTATAAAGACGATACTATGTAGCATAACTTCCGCAAAAACTTCAAACATTCGGAGGTATATAGTTATGCCTACTATAACTAGAGGCCACTTACTTCCAAACAAAGAAGTGCTTCAGCACAAGTGAAGCATACTTCTGGCAATTAGTTCGCTTCAATTTGGCAACAATTCAGGTGCTGCGTGTCTAGAACTGATGATAAGGTCCATGAAGACACTTATCACTACCTGTGGTTTTCTGTTTGAGGCATTTCAAAACTACACCGTGGAGACTTCACTAAAATTCTTCAACTCAACCTTATCGTGGCTATATCAGTGGAAGTTTATTCTAGGTTTTGGTTCAAAGAAAGTCTATTCTTAGTTAACCATGAGTAAAATTTATCCCCACCAATGACTTGCAACACTCCATGTGAAGGATCTCGTCTTTCTCCGGCAAATATTACATCCATTCTTTGCAATTCTTGAAGTATGTGCCATTTATCTAGGAAAAATATTAAAGCAACACAAAAGACTTTGCAGCCTCCCCATCCGTAATGATACCGTTGGTTGCAGTTACACATAGTAGTTCTTTATAAAACCAGGTGTAAGGTATTACTTACCTTTGTTAACATGATTACGATAAAACTATTCTCAGCAACTTTATTTTCGCCCAAGGAAGTTTCATCCTTGAGGACTTTCCCTTGATGGATTAGCATCTGTTGAGAGGCCGGGAACAAACTTGCTCCTTGAACAGTTTCAATTTTTTTCTTTACATCAGCAACCTGTAAAAAACGGCAAAAAGAATAAGCAATTAGGAATAGGGCACCTACATTTAATTAATGTAAGTTTTCAAATCAAGAAGCAGATCAACTCCATTCGCACAATTTTTGCATACAACACGATAATAACAGACAAACCAAAAGAGCTGCCTCGATGGAGCAAAACAACTTCCTTTCCTTCACTTCTGAAGGAAGGGCAACAAACCCAATCAGAAAAATAGAGCAACTTGATACATGGAAGCAGGTGAATACAAAAAGAGAGAGAGAGAGAGAGAGAAAGAGAGAGAGAGACCACAGGTGAGACAAGTGATATCAGCAGAACTGGAAGCCTGAAACTAGCACCAAACGGAGTGTTTCAAACCCAAATTTTTCAGCATTTCCAAAAACTGAATTGGTTAAGCTATTGCGGCATCATTTTTGGGCTTGCTTTTACACTGCAATATCTAAGTACCACCACACCAGTGCAGAAACTTGTATACAGATTCACAACAGCAAAACTGGTGAAATACTGCATTTCTGCAGCACAAGGAAAGGAGCTGGGAGAGAAGATGTTCACACTGGCTACAAATCACAAGCTCCTAAACATTCAACTGGCACCTAGGTGCTTCTTATTGTCAACATCAAGGCTAGAGTAAGTTGCTAAAACGAATGTGGACACACATAATCCCTTGGTCAGCATTTGAATTTTCACAACTGAAGAAGCCGACAAAGTATCATCATATGATGAAACCATATTTCGAGTAGTTAAATGTGAATCCTAACCAAACACAAAAAGTTCAATAGCAATTGCAATGATGACGAGAACCCCTACTTTGGCAAATCGACCGACAATATCACGAGAACCCAGAATTAACAACGCACAATTTAAGACCAAGGTTTCTACTCAGCCAAACGAAGCACAGAGCCAAAAGAATCCCGAAAAAAGAGCAGGACCAATCAACGCGCAAGAACAACAATCAACAAGATGTCCCCACCAGCCAAACGGAAGATAAACCGAACACACAAAATCAGATAGCACAGAAGCAGGCCAGCGCAAGGCAATCGAATTAAACCCTAACAGCAGCCTCAATTACGCGGAACCGAAGAGCACACACAAAGCCGCCGGACACACTAGGGATCAATCCCGACGCCGCAATCGGACGCCTAAACAACAAGTTAGAAAGCCCGAAGACCCCCAGGAGCACCGATTAGGAACCGAATTGAAGCCCGGCGACAAAAAACCACCAAAAAGTGGGAAGAAACTGACCGATTCTTCGGGCTCCACTTCGATTTCGAAGTTGGTGCCCTTCAAAGTCTTGACGAAAATCTTCATCTCGAAACGATATCCGCGAGATTTCTCTCCTTCCCCCTCTCAACGCGAACCGATCGCTCCGCTCTTCGTCGATCGGGAGGAACAGCGACTTCTAGAGAGAGAGAGAGTGACCTATTGCTCAAGCAATGCTTTCTTCCTCTTCTCTCCCCCCCCCCCCCCTTATTATTCTTTATTGACGTACTTGTCGTGCTGCCGATGCGCACGCGGCAGGGTGGGGAGTGACGGCACGCAACCGAACTCCCGGGGCTTAGCGCGACGCGCGTGTCGAGGACTCGCGACGAGCGCGAGTTGGGGTCGGTTCGTGTGGGTAAAAGAGAAGGGGTTGAGCTAGATTTTTGCGACTCGGGGGCACTCTCTCCTTTGCTATGTTGTATATCCAAAAGCGGATATGTTTTCAAGTTTTTGGAGATTTTTCTTTCCCCATATCCCCCAAAAACTTTGCTTTGCAGATTTTGGCCCCTTTTCTAATCTTCTAAATCAAGTGATACACTAACTATTGATATTGATTTTCAATTAATATACAGCTAGAATCAAAAGTGATTTTAAATTATATGACTAAGATATAGCGCCTCAAATCGCGACAGGAAAAAAAAAAGAAATTCATTGGTATTTGATGAAAATTAATTCCGTGTCGTGCTCTTAACACGTTTCGGGAGTGAAAAAAAAAACAAAAGGGTATGACATTAAAAAGTAAAATGGGGTAGACATTGTCCTTAATAACCTATGGGTAATTAAAGAAGTGACATCAAATTCTTTCGTTCCCGTTATCAAACTTGATAACATACCGCCATCGTCATATAGATATAGAATTTGGACGGAGAACAACCCCGTCATCGTTTCTGATTGTCTCGGAATTATCCAATACAAGCTTTTGATCATGCAAAAAAAGAAGAAGCTAAGATGATGCGCTTGGGCTGGGAAAAAAAAAAGAGATGATGCGCTTGATGGTGTTTACCTTATGATATGTGTGTAATAGATAGAGTGCGGTGGTTTTTGGATGGGAAACGGGATTTTTTTTTCCCTTTATACCACTAAACTATTGAAGTCGAACGTGTCATGGAGAGCTAATTTCCGTCCGATCCGAGGATTATCTTTGCATGCTTCGATTACCCTACATAAATTCTCGATATCAATTACCAATTTACCCTTACGTACGATAACAGTAAGAAATTATGCAAGTTTCCTTTTTTTAAAAAATTAAGACTTGCTAAAAAATTTATAGGAGTTGCCTTATTTTGCTTTTCTCCTCCTTCCAACTTGGTCTCGTTTTGGTCCGTTTTCGCTTGTACTAGCAAAAACAGTGACACCTTTTTTTTTTTTGGGTACGCATATACGGGAGATATAGAAGGAAAGAAAGAGAAGTGTGATTTGATTTCTCTCTCTATTTTGCCCATAAAAAATAACCCAAATTTAAGTTAAATCTTTCCCATCCTCTTAACAACACACTTACAACTCTTCTTTTCTTACATTGTAGCACTAGATGAAGGCGTGATCACTCTTATGTCGGGCTTTAAGTGGAAATATGTGATTTGGGATGCAAATAGGGCCCTAAAAAGCTTGGACTTAAGAATATCCTATTTTGAACCATGGCAGAATTTACGAGTTAACTGCCGACTGTTCTAAAAACTTAAATTATTAGGTAAAAACGTAGCATGATAGTTAAATGTGCTAACGTCACGCGTTTTACGAGTGCTCTGTTTGCTTGTCTTGAGAAATTATTCTAGTCTCGTAGGGTTAAAGAATAATATACACTATTACATAGGATAATAAGAAGACATTTCGCATTTGCGCTATTGGTATCGCCATCGCGCATGCGCACAGCGCAAATAATACGATGGACCAAAACCTTGCAAAAGGTGTGCTTTATGTTCGACGATGAAAACTAATGAAGAAGCCTCTTAGAAAAATTTGAAGATGGTGACTGTTTTAGAAAATATGAGGACAACTCTTATCCATTTATATTAAGGCTGCGTTTGGTGGTCCGGATTTGGACCCGGATAGGACATGACAAGATTGGATTAGAAATCCTCCGGATTATCTTTTGAATTTTGTAAAATCCCATTTATATTTGGTAGATGCCATATAGGATGGGATATCAAGTCGTCTCTCTCTCTCCGCCTTGCAATTTGCAATTCTTGGATCCGACAGACGAAGCAAAGTCCCCTGGACAGCTTTGGTGCAGAGCTTGTTTCCGAAACAGCCGAGTAGCCCTCAAGATCTTCAGAGAGACCATGGAGCTCGACTGGGATCTGCATGCGGTGGTCAGAGGTTGCACAACCTCTGCTGCCGCCGCCGCATCATCGGCGAGGGAGCATCACCTCGAATCCGCTTTCTGCGCTCCCTTCTCTGCAATTGAAGGGTCGGGTTCAGAGCCCTTGGCGACGACAATTGCGCGGTGGTCGGAGGCGACAATGATTGTGTCGTGGTCGAATTTTTGTGTTGGAGTCGTTCGACGAGGGGAGCGGCAAGCATCTAGTCCAGTACGACGATGCCGAAGATGAGTTGCTGGATTTGGGGAAAGTGAAGATTGAGCGGGTTAAAGAGAAGGTAATGGGGGTGGTGCGGTCTCAGAGAAGGTAGTGGAGGACGTGGAAAGTGATGAGGGCGATAAAGATTGGGAGGACGATACGAAGATGAAGATTAGGGAAAAAGCGCGGAGAAAAAGATGGTGGAGGATACTGAGGATGAAGATATGGAGGCGGGGCTCACCGATGGACTCCGCCATAGGTGTCGTCGTCGGGATCGTCGTTGAAGTCGTTGTCGGAGTCGTCCTCCTTCTCGTCGGAATCATCGCCGGCCCCTCCGCCGCGAGCAGAGATGCTCTCAAGGTTGTAGTTGGAGGTCAGGGCATCGTCCCGAGTGTCGGCGGAGATGGACTGAGGGAGGAAAGGGCGAGGCGTGGTCGTCGAGGGTTTGTTATTTTTTATCCAATCCGGGTGTATCATACCCCCTCCCTCGGATTTCTTATACTGTGTTTTACCCCGGTATATTCGGGTTTATTCGGTCCGGACGACATCGCCAAACATCGGATAGGATAATTATTATCCTATCCGAACCCAAATCCGAACCACCAAACGTAGCCTAACAACGTAGCTTAACACGTGGAAAAAGAGGTTCCCGACAAAAGGACGACGAGCGCAAATTATCAATTTCATCGTGAAGTTACGAAACGGACGAGGCTAAGGTTTTGTCGTGAATCGCGATCGACATGGAGACATACACATTAGTCTTCTAAATCCGTCCTCTTTTCCACGTATTACCTTGAAATTTATTTCCATAACATAGCTCGTGTAGTTTTTTTATTTCCTCCCCAACCCACGTCTATGGACGTTGACTTGGACAATTGGTCAATCTGTCAAAGCAATAGCTAGCTAGGGGTGTGCATGGTCTAGGCCGGTCTGGTCCCGGCATGGAACCGAAGACCGGACCAGTAGTCCCGATCCCCATATTTTCGGGATCAAAAATCGAGCCAGTATCGGCGGTCCGTTCCTGTCCTGGTCTTGGTCCCGGCCCAGTTGGACCGCTAACACCAACTAACTACTTATAAAAATCTAGTTCGCAGAATAAAATATGCTTCGATTGCATATTAATTTATAATTTATAACATCGGTTGAATAAAAAAGTAGATAATTTTTTTAATCATTGTTTTATTTTGGTTTCAAATATTTCTATTTCTTTTTTCTAATTGTGTATATCGGGCCGGGCCGGTCACCGGTCCCAACACATGGGACCGGGGACCGGACCGTCCACCTCAAGGACCGGACCAACCCGCTCGGTCCGGTCCGGTCCAGTTTGCACACCCTTAAGCTAGCTGCCCATATCAATGGTGATGGAAGTGGGCCTTTGGAGCAAATAGATTCCACATAGGCTGTCTGTTCTATAAAACTTATTTTTTTTCTTCCTGAGTTTGGTTTCAATTTTCTGTTCTCGAGAATAGAATTTAAAAAAAAAACATTTCTACTCGAGAATTATTACCGAAAACATAATTATTACCCAGCAGGCTGTTAACATCCTCTATATCTAAGTATGGCCAAAATCTGAATAATCTACTTTTTAGCTTTTGGGAAAATGCACTTTGATATAATGATCCAAGTCCAAAGTAAATGCGCACTTTCTTCCCAAACCATAATCTCCCAGATTTTCTTTCTAGGCAGAAGTAGCCCAGCGAGTGCAGTGTCTGCAGATCTTCGACTATTGGGCTCCCAGCGAATCGTGGGCTTAGCGAAGTTGCGAATTGAGACTCATCATCTCTGCCGTGCCCTCAGTATCATTTTCGTTTTTTCTTTTTTCAAAGTTGGCACTGTTCATTATCTCTCTCGCTTGGCCGCCAAAGGACCGAAGCTAATCTCATTGCTCCGCTAAGAGTCGACGCTCGCCGAGAGTTGAAGGTCGTCGAGGGTTGAGGGTCGGCTATCAATGGCCAAGAACGTGTCATCGGCAAGATATGCAGGGTCGTCGGTCTATCAACGACGACATCTGAAGAATGTCATATATGTTCGCACAAGGCTTATCGACAGGTCGCCAACAGTTTCCAAGGTTGCCCAAGGGGAGTCAACGCTGATCCCGAGGGTCGCACGATTGCAACGGCCCTTCACGTCATCCATGTCACATTGACACTCAAAAGTGCCAGATCTGACTCGCCCATAGCCGGAGGACCTCTACGTCGCCTCACCTGGGTCGCACGACCTTAGCGACGACGAATCGCTCGAGCTTTGAATGTATTATTATTTTTTCAATGAGCAAAGACATGTCATTGAGTAATGGCATGCGCGTTAGAACGAATCCACCTCTTCCGAGTGCGAAGGGCCAAAATGCAAAGACGTGTCGGGGGGGTCTTTGGGATCCCTCTCCCTTTTCAACTGGCCAGCCTTAACGAGTGTTATCTGAAGCTTTGGTAATATGCCTATCTGGACATGTAAATCGCCGTAAGATTGCGCACACATGATGAAGCATTCCATTGGGGCAACTTATCATGGAATATATTATTAAATGAGAACCAACACCACATTTGGATACGAATTGAAAAATAAAATAAAAAATTATTTAAATAAGTAAATAATTTCCACTAGATTTGTATTGCACGGAAGTGTTTTAGCAAATATTATTTTTCTCAACAAATTGAACTCGTCGTAGAAATAAATATTTCATATGGTTACATCGGCACAGAATAAATAGGCTAATTATGGACTATGCAATATTTATTTTATTAGCAATGGCTATATAAGTTGGTTTTAAAGTGGCAAGGCATAAATATTTGACTTAAATTAAAAAAAAAGAGAAATTATTCTCACTTTGATTCTCTAAGACTCTTTTTTGCAACAAAATCAGAAAAAAAAAATATAATTTGAACAGAATTGATTTTTGGATTAGAATCTTTGCCAACGATTAAAAGTGAACTAAAACAACATATTTGGATACGTTAAGGATCTTTTTGGCAATGTTCCCGTTTCTCTTTTTCTGTTCTCGGAAACAGTAAAGAACGGAAACATGTTTGGTAATGCAAATAATTATGATTCTGATTCTGTGTTCCGTAACACTTTTGGACCAACTTTTCAGAATAAAAAAAAAGTTAATTTTTGTGTTCCGAAACACTTTTACAAATAACTGTTTTCCACGATATACTTCTATAAATTTTTCATCGATACTTTTGGTTCTTGTTAAAACATGATTTATGATTATAATTATTTTTATTTTTAAAATTAATTTAAAAATAAAAAAATCATAAAAATTACAAAATCAACTTTGAAAGTTTGGCTGAACCTTAAGAACCAATTTTGAATTAAAAATAATTTTCATATATTTTTAATTTTTTTAATTATAAAATATCCAAAAAAATTAAAAAAAATATCATTTGTGGTAAAAAAAATACACAAATATAGTTGATATTTTTATTTCAATTTCCTCTTTAAGATGGTATTTTTAAATCTAAAAAAGAATAAATTTTTTTTTTCAAAACTCTTTTTAATTTTTTCGTTTCTTTTTCTTAATCACTATTTGATTTAATTATTTTCTTTTTTCTTTGTCATCAAATATAATTATTTAATTTAAATACAAATTGAGAACAAAAATTTTATGCAGTTACCAAACGCGTTCTGATTCTAAAAAATCATCTGGAAACAAAATCTGGGAACAAAAACACTTAGGAAAAGAAACACGAGAACAAAAACATTGCCAAACAGAACCTAAACGTTTATTGTAGAGGAAAGAAATTCTACGGACAGAATTATCCGCAAACTACCCTCATAAGCTTTCCGTAAATTAATATTATTTGAGCAATAAGAACGTTATATACCTTTACTGTTTTTTTTTTGTGTCGAAATATACACCACAAATTAGAAAAGCAAATTGTATAAATCTTTTTGGAATGACTTCCTCATAAGAAAATTCCGCTGTGAAGAATTTTTTTCATCAAGTAATCGCACCAATCGGTATAATTTTTTTTTTCCTGCCGGATGTGCCGGCTTTGTTGCGAGGCTTTACATAAATTGTCGTGTGCAAATATTTGTCAAACCCATCAAGTTTGAATGGTCACTGACGCTGAATTTGGTATCTGCCCAAACATTCTTTTCTCACTTCTTTCTCATCATTTTCCGGGAAAAAAAACAGAAAAAGAAAAAGGAGAGGAGAGGAGAACGACTCTGTTTCAGCTCTGTGTGTTCTATAGCTCCTGCTAGCCAGCTACATATATTTTCTGAATATAAATAAAAAAATTAATACAAAAAGAAAGTTAATTTATACAAATCGGCGTCCGTCGGCTCACGAATCCCGTTTCGACCCCCCCGGCCTATAGGGCCGGCGTGGTCTCCCCCCGCCGCCAGGAAAAGCCCGGCAGATCGGACGGATCGAAGCCCGCGTCGGAGAAGTCGAACAGCCCATCGAATGCCACGTACTCGCCCTCTTCATCCCCGCCGCCATACCCCTCTCCCGCTCCGAACTGGAACGAGTCGCCGTAACTCGGGATCCGATCCTCGAACTCCCAGAACTCGCTGATCCCGGAAGCCTCGGACGCGACACGGACCAGCTCGGCCTCGTAGCTCGCCGCCTCGCCGCTCGAAGTGGTGGTCGAGGGCGGGAGACCGAGCTCGTCGTCCGAGGCTTCTAGAAGGTACCCGAGCTCCGACTTCGAGTCGCCGGACTCGGCCGTCAGGTCGACCACCTCCACCGCCGCCGGGGAAGGCAAGGAGGACGCCGGCCCCGCCGCGATCTCGTCCTGGAAGCTCCGCATGAGGGAGTCCAGATCCGGAGCCCCCGGGTCGGGGTCGCAGTCGTCGAGGAAGCCGAGGAGATCGTCCCTGAGCCTCTTCACCTCGGCCGACTGGAAGTCCAACTCGTCCGAGTAGTCGGCGTCCCTGAGTCGCTTCCTATTGCTCTGATCCTCCATGGAATAACAACACGAACCGTGCTAGGGTTTGGGGTTTCCTTAGAAGAAATGATTGTGGGTTTTGCTTGTGCTGCGAGAATCGCCGACTGGCTTAGCGAAGGTTTTATAGGGGAGACAAGAGAGCGATGAGATGAGACAAATTGAGGGTGGGTGCGGCGATGGCAACGTGCAGGCGCGTGGGATGTGAATCGCTTAGGTCGTCACGGACGTCTTGCCTGCTTCCTTTTTCTCCCTTTATTATTTTTTTTTTTTGGGTGTTTAGTGCGTGTCCGGCGTTTCCATGTGTTGGAATTAAATCGGGCTTTGAATTCCGTCCTGTGTATACGGTCGGATAGCGGTGGGGCCCGACGGCATAGTCAATCACGGCCGCGGCTTTTAGCCTTTTCTTTTCTCTTTTTCCTCTTTTGTCTCCTCTCCTGTCCACTGGATTTATCCGCAGTTTACATTTGGCTCGGCTCGGCTCGGCTCAACCAGCGGTCTCCCACGACGTGGTTGCGGACTTGGCACCGTTGAGTTGATAATCCAAAATCATGTCGGAGTATTCGATTTTAGTCTTACCTTAGAAAATATGTTTTGGATCCTTTCAACCATAGAATCGACCGAAAAGACTCGGTTCGGGAAGTCGGCGCTGGCGGAACTCATTGAAAAAAAAAAATTTTAATCAAAAAACTCATTGAATTTAACAATGAGGATTTTTAGAAAGTTTGCACCATACGTAGACCCTAGGTCATAAGAAAAAGCAATTTTTTTTTTTGAAAAAATCACGGCTAGCTAACAACTAAATTTTCGTTAACTTCGCAAAAAAGAAAAAGCAATTTGAAAAAATATTTTTCAAAAAGCTCTTTGACCAAAAAAAAAACACTGCTTGCAAAAATAAATGAATGAGAAAATTTTCATGCGACCATCTTTTGATAAATATTTTTAAAAATGCTTATTTTTCGAGAAACTAATAGAGTCTAAGATACAATTATTATATGTCGATATTTTTTGAAGTGCATAATCTAATAAATCTAGGGTCTACCTTTTTTTTGTCTTTATTTGGTAAGATGGGGCTACTTGAATAATTAAAAGAGAATAGAGGTTGGCATGGCTTCCTCCATTTTTCTAAGGGAAATAGCGGGGGAAAGTTAGGGAGTCCTGGTCAATTGGCTGGCTGGAGCTTTCGAAACGGCATATTTAGATTTAGATTTGATCGAATCTTTAGGGTAGACCTTGGACGAGGGTAATGACTAATGGGCATTGACCGTGTGAGACGGGACTCTAGAAAATCAAATAAATTCTCGTACGGGTTAAGATTGTAGCGCTCATTGGCTAGCCTATCGGGCATTGGACCGCCACGATATCTTCCACGTTTTATTGGTTTTTTAACTAGCGATGATGGGTGACGGGCACTCGATTCATAGAGTGGGACAGCGCGAGGGAGGATTATTAGTCTTGCTCGAATGCCCAGATTTTCCGCGTGTCGTGGCACGATGGGGGAGGAATCAAATCAACGTACTGGTGCTCTTCTAGAAGGGGACATCACATAATCCAAGGTAATTGGTGCGCAGGCCTCGTCGTACGTTCTCGATTGTTGCGAAGATCGTGTCTGGAGGAGAAGTCGTCAAAAAAAACAGCACGAAACAATGTGGGACGGCCTCGGATTCTGACCAGCAAGATGACGAGCGCAAAAGGGAAAGGATTCGAGTTCGCAGTAGTGCCTTCAGTCTTTTTCTTTCGGCCTAAGGAACCCGAACGGGATTAAAGTAATGGGAGCTCGTAGAGAATCCCTGGTCAATCAACGGCCGATTTGCCGATTTCGGGTTTAGGGTTCAATCTGCAATTTGGGTAGGAGTAGGTGGCCGAGTTAAAATTGGAGAGCGGTTCTTGATAGGGGCCCCAATTACTACATATTTTGCTAATTTATCTTTGCCATAACAAGAAAAGTCTAAACGTGAGACCACGAAGGTCCAATGAGAAAAACCCTAATTCCTTTTCCCTTGCAAATCCGTCTCGTTGCTTCCCTGATGAGCCCAGCCGCCGCCGCCGCAAAAGCTACGCCCTTTCGGAACGTTGCCTCGCGGTTGGCTATTGCCGCAATAATCTCTCTCCCTGCACGACCTCGAAGCACGTTTATAGATGGCCAAAGTGATCATGGCATGGGTGACGAGCGACCCGACTCATCATCGGATTAACAAAATCATTTTCTTTAAATCGGTTTGATCCCAAGTTTGCAAGCCATCATTTTCAAGATAATATTTTTCGGATCATTATCTTTTGCGAAACAGGCGGAGCCGTGTATTAATACTAAAAAAAAAATCTTAAGAAAAACAAATCATGCAGGTAAAGATCTTCAGGCTGGCGTTGTACTGGAAGATCCCAAATCCCATTCGCATCAAACTAGCCTTGCAATGAATGAGGCTGGTTTGATTAGGCGCCTCTCTGGATAGTTCTCTCTTTATCGTTAATCAAACCCTAACGCCGATTTCCCGTGAAGGTTGTTGTGGTTATGGATGACCTCAAATCAAGGTAGAGAGAGAGCTGAGGATGGATCCGGTGTTGGTGATAGTGGATAATTGGACAAGTGGTGGTGGATTGAGTGTTGGTGACGGTGGTTTCCACAAGCGGTGGTTGATCGAGCGAATGCTAGGGTTTCGATATATTGGAGGTTCGGGATTATAATGACAGAATTATCAAAAAAAAAAATCTTAAATTCATTACGACTGTGTCAATTCAGTCTTAAACTCTTTCTTTTTGCCAATTCAGTCCTAACCCTTTTACACTTGTGCCAATTTAATCCATCCGGACAATATTAATCGGTCGGCCAATGACTTATTATTTTATTTGAAATTTTTTATGTTTTATTTTTTCCTTTTCTTCTTTGGTATTTTTTTCTTCCCTCTTCTTCCTCTAGCCGATCATAGGCGACCGTCGGCCAATGAGTTTGACCTTGCCAGCTAGCCAGAGGAAGAAGAGGGAAGAAAAAGAGAAGAAAGAAACAAAAAAGAAATATTAAAATATTAAGTCGCCAAACAGCCAGCGTCCACATCAGTGTCAGCCGGCTAAAATTGATCGGATTTGCAGAAAAATTAAGATCGGATTGGCACGATTACAATAGTTCAAGACGCTTATCGTTATTTTTCCAGATTATAATTCGTATAAAATGATAATTAAACCTTCCTCGTTTCATCGGTCTTCACGTGAGAAGAAACTATGGAGACATCACATGTGAGCGGCTAGCTTTGCCTGGATGTGAAATTCATATGGGACGGATCCATCACGATCGATGAGGGTTAAGAATGATGCGCGATTGGGATACGTAAAATTCACGTGATCGCAAAAAAAAAAGGTACTTTTCCCAGAGCAGGAGGTGCGGTTGCACGATCTTCGCGCGCGTGGAAATACAATAGTGCGCAAGGCTTGTACAAATGCGTCCCAAAATAAGAATTGGTACGACCGTACCTTAGAACTCATGTCACGCAAATAGACGTGACTCCAACATGTGGCACGACAAATCCGCTCGGTGGGCAACAGCCTAATTGAGTGCCCTTGCATTTCCCGTCGTCCATCCAACAACCTCCACCACTTTCACGTTCTCACCAACATAACGTTGGAAATAACGTAAGAGAAGAGCCACTTCCTAGTTAATCGCCCTTTCAAAATATTGGACTTCACGTTTCTCCCGTCACGGTGGTGAGTTGGTGAAGGCCGATCCACATGAGCAATCGATTCGGCGGAGAACCATGATTGACCAAATTCGTTGGGACGTGACATGAAAGCAATTTCCTATTAGAGAATTGGAAGCTATCTATACAAATCTCTTAAATTACATATATAAGAGCCTCGAAGGTGTTTCGTGAAATTCTGGGTACCGCTCAAATATCCAGACTTAATAAATTCATAGGGCTCGCAAGGTGTTTCGTGGAGCTCTAGGTAGCTGCATTAACACTTGTGCCCCCGATGTGTGTGTGTGTGTGTGATGAGTTGTTTGGCTTAGTAAGGCCTATGTCTTTATATTACGAGAGTACAAGTTGTGATGTAATCGAACCATGCCCGCAACATATTTAGCAAATCCACGAGGATCGGATGGTTTGCACTCACCTGTGTGACTTGACAAGCCCATGTAAAAATCTGAAAAATGAGCAATTAGATTTCCAAACATATATGAGCATACCTTTTACTGGCGGTGGAGTTTGGTTCATGATCGAAAGACCGTTATGCCTCCTTCGTCAAAAGCACAGGCGAACGTATAGTTTTACCTTTCTACTCACTGGGCCAACTGGATTTTTGCCATGTGTCAATCCTACTACATTCGTCTTTGATCTTCGATCATGTAAGATGCCCTACCTCTTTTGAAGTTCGGCCAATCCATCCTATCCTGGATTTCGAATTGGAGCCCAACAGGCGAATACATCATTTATACTAATCGACTTTTGGGATGCTAAGATCTGAAGTTGAGAGGGATACAGCCCAAATCGAATGACTCTATGGAATTACGTCGATACTACCGCATATTTGGGATTCCACTGACTTGTAAAAAGTCCTACCTGTCCAACTAAACGATTTCACGGTAAAATTTGACGAAAGTTAACGTATGGTAAATGTGTTATCAACGTGCTAGTTTAGGATTTTTTTTATAACACAAAAACTAATTTGTGATAAGTTTGTCACGAATATATCAGTTTAGAGTTTACAGTAAAAAATTAATTTAGAGTAAATTTATCGTAATCATACTAATTTAAAGTCTATACTGTAGCATTGACGCCAGAAATAAATGTTGGATGCAATTTTAAATGAAATGGTAAAGTGAGTGTGCTAATTGTATATTTTTAAAAGGAATTTGAGAGGATGATAATATAACCGTATAACGTTACAATATCAACCGCAAGTTTTATGAATCAAAAGATATTTAGCAATCATGATGGGACTTATCTTTAATTTTATGTCTAACATTCAACTGTCGTATAACGTTACAATATCAACCGCGAGTTTTATGAATCAAAAGATATTTAGCAATCATGATGGGACTTATCTTTAATTTTATGTCTAACATTCAACTGTTATATCGTCATACCGTCATGCTAGCAGTGTCATTTTTAAAACTAGGGTTGCAAATTGATGTGGGAAGGGAACTGGAGGGTAAGTTTTGAAATTTTCCCGGATTACTCAAGACGATTAGGGCCTGTATGATAACACTTCAGAAATCAATTTTCTTTGTCACAAGTCAATCTGGCAGAGAAATTCGTTTGGTAAAAACAATGCCGAAGTAGAAATCCGTTTGATAAAAAAACAGACTTTTGGGAAAAACAATGTCGAAGTGAAAATTCACTTATGATAGGATTTTTTTGCCAATTTTGAGAAGTAAAAAATTTAGCTTCTCGGATCCAGAGTCACTTCTTGGACTACACCCGCCTCGGTCGACCTCCACCGCATTCGTCGCAGCCCGCCGTAGACTTCCGATCGCAGCATGTCGCCGACCACCGAAGCATGTCGACAATCGCCGTCGAAGATTTTGTTAATAATGTTTCAAAAGTAGTAATTTTTAACCATTATCAAACGAATTTTTCTTATCAGAAGTCAATATGGAGTATAAGTAGATAAATCAACTTATGATCAGAAGTTGATTTATAGTAGATAAATGTTGTCGCGCGCGCTCGTCGACGCGGTTGTACCGTAGAGAAATGTCGTGCACGAAATCATGAACAAGGGCTCCCAGGACTAGCCGCTAACTGAAGTGGCGCGCCGTAACGAGAAGCCACGTCCGGGTCCAACAATGTACGCGGCGCCGCGCCGCTCGTGTTGGTTGGTTGGTGCGGCGTCGCCCAACTTCCAATCCATGGTCTAAATTGCAGCCGTCGCGTCGGCTTCGTCGTAGCCGCTCCTAGAGACAAGACAACCACCCCTCGTCCTATTAATGATCAACTTGCAATTTTCCCTGCTGGCCAGAAAAAGCAAAACCTGCAATTTGGCACCCCATCCTTACGCTGGCGCGCTGCTGTTTCGAAGTCTTTTTCTATTCGCAAGTTTTCTTCCCCTTTTGTCGGTTCGTAAATCATTCTCTGGGATTATTATTATTATATTATTTTTAATTTCTCAAGATCCGCGTGACTCTCGCTCAAAATTTTAAAGTTTGTGATTTACAGTAGTCAGCGAGCATTGTTTAAGGTACTTTCAAAGTTATTTTTATTTAAAAAAAATTGAGATGAAGCCACACAAAATCCTAAATTATGCCCGTTGCGACCCATTTGCTTCAAACATTCCGTTGCAAAAAAAAAAAAAAAACTGAAACTTATATTCACGCGATATACTTATTTCCAGACTTTTTCTCGCGACACTAAAATTTCTAGACTGATAGGCCGCGACAAATTCAGTGTTTTGTGATAAATGTGTGGCACTGATAAAAGTTTGAGATTTTCGATATCACATAAAAAGATTGAGATGAATGTGTCGTACGGATGTAAATTTAAGATTTTTATTTATTTTTCCCTGAGGTTTTTGTTTTCAGAAAAGAAGTATTTGAGGGAAAAAGTGTCGACATAAATTAAAGATTTTTTGTTAAAAAATGATTTTCTTTATTTGATGACTTAACGTGGGACGTGTCGGAGCTCGGACAATTTTTCTTCTTTTTTTTTTTTCTTTTTTTTGGGTGGTGGGGGTGTTTATAGGATGAGGACAGGATCTAGAAAGGACGATACGGGGGGTTTCAGAGGGATGGGGCCCAGCGTGTTGGGTAGTGGGGGGAGTGGAGGTTTCAATAAAACCGATCACGTGATGCGATTGAGATTTACAAAATCTAATGGCGTGGTGTTCACATTTCACGAGGTCCCGCTCGCGTGGGATTCGCGCACCTGCATCGTCGCTTACGGGAGCGATGGTGGTCCGCCGGGGGATTCGCCCACCTAATTCTGTGGATATTCTCTCTCGATCCGGAATCCAACGGTCAGGATATGCGTCGACATCGCATCGGCTACCGGGATCGTTGATCGATCGGTGCCAAGCTCGCTCCGGTCGCCACAAAGAACACGGAAAATTCAAAATTGATGCAGATACGATAAATTTATTTCGAATTAATTTTCAGGTCAGAAAAACTTCAAATCGGTACACTCTTGGTTTACTTACCCTCCATTAACTTTTGGCAACTTTTGATCTTACGGTTGCTGATTTGGATAATGCACGGCAATGAGTTGGTGATCGTGGCGAGTTCACGTGAAAACCTTTCATTCTTTTGGATTTTGAAAAAAGAAATCATGACTCTTGGTTGACGCGTATACGCTGCGTTAGGAAAATATCTCTTTTCTCTTCTCGTGATTTTGACCCTCATTAGTCCTTTTTTTTTTTCGACTAATGACGATGCGAAAAAGCATATTATAAAATCCCTAGCTAACAAGAGCGGATAACCTTTGGGGTAATTATTTGGGTTATTTCACTTTCTTCATGAAAGAGGCTCGTGATCGATTTATAAATTTAAGAAAAAATGATATTTTTTTTTATTGTCCTTGTGTGTCTCAATTAACTAATGCGAAAATAATGAGTTCCTTTTTTTATCCAAGACATCATGTGAGATAGACAGCCTTCAGCCCCCCACAACGGTTCGCACCGCACTCCCATTGAAGGAAATCTGAAGAAGATATTATACAGACTTAGACTATGCTTGTTCCTTGAATAATATATGAAAGTTAGTCAACAAGTTTAGACTTTTATATGGATTTGGGATGCGTTGTTGAAATCGAAAGTTAATAAGTAGGATCTCCGTACTTTTCTATCGAATGGAAGTACGAAGCACACTCCAACACTTCATTAGATATAACCAACAAGCTATGTTTCCACATCAACAACATCTTTGTCCCAAACTAGTTGGGGTCGACGGTCGATGAACCATCAAAGATACATAAAATAAAAGCAAGACCGATTGAGGGAAAATAGATAAATATGTAAAAATAAATAAACAAATATAAAATATGTATGGGGAAATGATTAAAAAGGACGGTCAGGAACATGAAAATTCTGACCATCTGTAATACTAATAGCCTTCCTCTACTCCATCCTAGACAAACCGTACGGCAATCTATTTTCAACTCCATTAAATCTTGCTTTACTACTTTCCCCCAATTAAGTTTTGGCCAATCTCTTACTGTCTTTGTGTTATACTCTCAGTAGCAAACTTCTGTTCTTATCGGAGCATTTAGGGATCTTCGAAGAGTATGCCTAAACCATTTCAATCTATGTTCTCTTATTTTTTATGCCACCGATTTTACTCCAACTTTTCGTTGAATATTTTCATTCCTTATCTTATCTATCATTGAATGACCACGCATCTACCTTAACATCCTTATTTTTGCTACTCCTATTTTATGCTCGTGTTGCCTCTATGCTGGCCAACATGCTCCGTATAGCATGGCAGGTCTTACTGCTGTTCTATAAATTTTTTTTAACCTAAGATGAATTTTGCGATCATACAAAAATCCCGATGCACTGTGTTATTCCATCCAACATGCTATGATTCTACTGCTTACATCCCCATCGATCTCTCCCCCCTTTTGCAATATTGATCCCAGATATCTAAAAGTATTTTTATTGGGTACCTCTTGTATGAGCATATATACGGCTTTTTGATCTCTTCTTCCTACCGTGTCGAACTCACACTTCAAGTATTCGGTCTTACTTCGACTAACGCAAATCATTTAGACTCCAACGTGTTTTTTCGTAATTCTAATTTAGCATAACCCCAACACTGGTCTCATCAATAAGTATAATATCGTCTCAAATAGCATACTCCACAGCGCCTCATCTTTGATATATTTTGTGTGAAGGCTTGGATATGTATTACGATGTTACTACATGTGTGGAGTTTACTATGATTGAAAAATAACTTGATATGCCATTACAAGCCTTCATATATGTAGTAACACCATAATACACATCATTGATTGCCTCTACATATTTTGAATGTAATTTTTTCTTCTCAAGAACCTATCACAAATTTTTTATTGGAACTCTATCATACGTCTTCTCGAGATCGATAAACACCATATAGAGGTCCTTTCTCGATATCTATCCATCAATTGTCGTATCAAGAAAATAGCCTTCATGGCAGATCTTCTTGGCACAAATCCAAATTGATTGACAGAAACCTTGATCTCTATTCTCAAACGATACTCAATAACTAACTCCTACAATTTCATTATATGGCTCTGGCTTATAAGCTTAGTGCCTTTATGGTTGGAACAATTCTGGATATCCCTATTGTTCTTGTAGATAAGCACAAGTATACTCTCCCTCCATTCATCATGCATCTTATTAATTTGGGGGATCTTGTTAAAAAGGCTACTCAACCAACTTATTGCTACATTCTCTAAGCATCTCCACACTTCAATAGGGACATCAACGGGTCTTAAGGCTTTACTAGTCTTAATCTTCTTTAATGCCTCATTAACTTCCCGTGCTTTAACTCTACGCACAAACATTCTGTTTAAATCATCAGAAGTATCTTCTAAATCCATCTCCCTTCTATCGCTCTCTCCGTCAAAAAGTCTGTTTAAATCATCATAACCAATAGGCTATGTTTGTTCTGCGAAAAACTAACAATTTGGAAAATGTATGAAAGTCAGTCAACGAGTGGAGATTTATGTATGGATTTGGGACGGGTAGATGATAGATTCACACGACGTGTATTTAGTTGTGTGATGATCGAAAATCGAATGTCATTGAGCGGGATACTCTTACTTTCCGACCGATGAGGAGCCTAACACTTCATTGGATATAACCCTAGCACCAAAGCTTTGAAAAGTAGAGAGGGAACTTCTTACCCGTATTTATATAAATGCTTTATTGACACGATGAAAATAATTACATATTTTGCACAACACGTGCTTAATCGTATATACCGGAAAGTCAACTTTCAGAATATTGGGACTGCCACTACCCTAAGTCGTCCATTGGCATTTTCGCTACGCACGTGCAAAAGCCTACGAATTTGATCACGTGACCGAAATAAGCAATGCCAATCATGCATTTCCGCAGCTATTACAACCAAGGTCACTAGGAATTGATGATGACTGCCAAAATACAAACGAAGAAGGAGGAGGATGTTATAATAGAAATTTCCTATAACGCAGATGTATAAAGATCAAACGACTTTCACGGAAAAGGATGAAGCCCTCGCTTGCGTATAATCGTTGCCAAAGATGAGATAATGATATAGATAATTCGTGAACTTTGATCTTATATATAAATTAATCTATGAATTTTTAATTTTTCAATACAGTCCCTGAATTTTAGCTAATGCGCAATATGATTTATGAATTTTTAATATGTTCATATGGTTCTTAAACTTTTGGTATATGTTCAAATTAGCCACTAAACTATATAAAATTGTTCAATATTATCGTTCCATTATTTTTCACCATTCTGCCTTGCCAATAATATAAGTTTGGCTGCAGTTCAATGCCTTTGCTCTCGCAAGGATTTGACATGGATGCATAAGTCTATCCACTAGAGATAATCATGAACGAGAGCATTTGAAAATCCCGATCTTTACGGTTAGATTTTGGACGCTCCGTTTCAATCGATCGAGTGCCATTTATTTTGCATCTCATGCAATAAATTAAATACGATCAAAACTTAGCCGCGACATTTGATTGGCGGGAAATATAGGTTTCATTTGTATCATAGAAAATGAATGATTCGAAAAACACTTTGCTAAAAAAATCACTTACAAAAATTGAACAAACGTAATTTTTTTTTTGACAAAAATTATCGCGGGTAGTGATAACATATTTGTAGCGATGCCACCGTTCGATTTTACGAAAATATTTTTCAAATTATTATTTCTCGCGAAACAAACGGAGGACTATTCTCTTCGGATTTTCTTGAAATCAATGATGCTTTTAGCTACTGGTCATTCAATGAACCATGAAGCTTGGCAAGATGATTTATGCAGTGAATTTGATTTACATAACTTAATCGAGAAATAGAAGTATGCAGGGCCATACTTCGACACGTGAGAGCTTCTGCTCTGGTCTGCATTTTTCTTTGGGCTAAGCCCTCCAGAAGTAAGCCCAACTTTTGTCTTCGTTGTTCCAAATATCTTAAGACGTTAACGTCGATACTTAGATCGGGTAATTGCGACCAATGGAGAAATTTGCGCGCGATCGGCGCGGTTTGAAAGTGATATATCGAGGAAATCTTCCGACACCCCCGACTAATGGTATCGATTCTGGAGTTGAGCAAAAGGCAAGAGAAGAAGGACTAATTTAGAGAAAGGTAACTAAGCTTTGTAGAGACTAGAGAGGTGACCACTTGGATCGGTTCGCTAATTGCCAATCTATTGTTGTCGACCGAAGTAGACAATTTTCCTTTCCTCTTGTTCTTCGAGTTAAGTCATTGCCAACTCACGTGTTCTTTCTATTTGTCATCCATACAATACTCAGGTCGTCCGTTTCAACGGAAAATAAATAGTTTCGACAATATTTTACTAAAAATAATCGATTTTATCTACTTCAAAAGCAAACGAACGTACAATTTCTCTGTCTTTCACCAAATTATTTAGACATAAATTGATATCAATAATGAAAGCGATCGGTAAATACCCTGTTAGATATGAGATTAGATTTTTCGGAGCTCTGCTCTAGGAAAGAATTTGGAAGTTAGCGAGTGGCTGGACCCTTGCATCCAACGCTAGATTGGACCAGAGACGAATAAGAAAAAGACCTAACGTGTCGTGGAGGATGGTTCCTCCGTCTAATTTTATGCCACGAGTTTGATGTTGATGGTGGCATCTTCCAATTTTAGACCATGTGAGCATTTGACTAAGCAGAGCTAGCGATAGATTTGCTATTTCCCACAATAATTTAGGTCAATAATTGGTGCGAGACTGCCCGTCCAAAATAGAAATGAAGAAAATAAATGGCGATGGGTTGGTTCTTACTCGAAAGTCTTAGTCCAAAAGTATAAATTAATAGATGACGGATGAAATCACGTGTATAGGAATACCATATAGGTATCGTGTCTGGCGATGTGAGATGTTTGAACACCTCCTCTCACGTCCAAGGAATGTGGAAATTTGACTAAAACATTGGATGCACACGCCAATGGGCAGAAGCAAAAGCTTAACTAAAGAGGAACACCGCATGTATATGAAAGAGCAATTAAAGGCCATCATAAGCAACGTCCAATATTTCAACGGTTTTCATGCGATCGCATGTATATGAAAGAGAATATAGATACAATCGTCAAGCGACATATGATCGATCCATCTGTCCCTGATTTATAATCCCCCTCTCGATGGTGCCTGATGGATTTTTTGGACGATTACATATGGTGTATATACCATCTTACTCCTGCTTTTGTCTATTTTCTGTCCCCTTCCGCATGTGTTTTTCTCGCTAGAATATTTTAGATATTTCACGCCCAATTTTAAATTTCTTTAAAACTCAACAATGATTTCACACATTTCTTGGCGGATATCAAAGTAAGAAATTTTGAGATCAAATTTTTCTGTGCCCCTTATTTGCCTTCCCAGCCAAAGTTCCAAACTTATCATAAAATTCCTGACCAGGATGAAGACAAATAATAGGTAGGGCAGAAATTTGTTTACATATATTTTGTAGCTAAGGCACGGGAAATATTAAAAGAAGAAATAATCAGGACCTAACCTCGAAATTTCCACCAACGTTCTAGAAATAGATTTTTGGCTAAAAATATTTTTTTCTATTTTTATTTTCGAATGAGTTTTTGAGCAAAAAAATACGTTTGATAGTGACATAAAGTTTATGATCATAGAATAGAAATTTGTTTGACAACAATTGAAAAATTTTATTTCTAGAAACTACGACTGCCAGCGGCCAATGGTGGTCGACGACGATAGGTATTTGAGAAAAGACGAGATTTCTATTTATGTTTTTCCGAGAAGTAGAAAATTATTGTTTTTCATTTCTCTTTCAAATTTATTTCTGGAATAATTTTTTATTTTAAAAATAAAATAATAAAATTACGTTACCAAATGAATTTATGTTCTAAACTACGTAGGTTTAGAACACAATTCTATTTCTGAAATTTCATGGACCCAATGTCCTCCCCAACCTGCTCCGGATCGCCCCCGACAAGCCCAAGAGCTTGTCGACACCTGTCACATAAACAGGGACACGTGTCGCGCCGTCCCCGAGGGAGAGAGTAGGTAATTTGGCGGGAAAGGAGGGGTCGTTATTTCCACGCCGGCGCCATTTGGCGGGAAGTAGAAGCAATACTTTCATTGGTCGGTCCACCACCCAACTCAGGGGCATCGTCTCCTGGTCAACAAGCACGTGCGTGCGCTCCCTGTTTCTTCCTTTTCTCTGTTTACGTTTTTGCCTTTTACTTTTTCTTCTTTTCCTTTTGTTTTTAACTGTTAGCATCCCTACATGCAAGTATGTATGTATGTATGTATGTATGTATGCATGCATGCATGCAAGCTGGCGCCCACCATGTGCTCGACCTTTTGTCACTCTCGATTATTCTCGCGACTATTGTATCCTAGATATACCTTGGAGGAATTGTAGTTTTGCGACATCAGTTTACAATTGTGATTATTGTATCGTGGATAATAATCAAAATTGATGGCAACGTTATGAAACTATGCTTGCCCATTTTTAAGCATATATACCCGCAATGATTGATGATTTTTGTCAAGCTTTATTTGAAGTGTGGAAATGGAAGGATCCAACACGGCAACGACCAAGAGAGCACTCGGCTCTATTTTCAAACGTCGAGGTCAAGGCAACGTTATGAAACTATGCTAGCCACGCGGTCGTTCTTTTGACCCTCGTCCATTTCTCGGTGACTGATAAGGGCTTTAGGTCCTGTTCCTCACATAGCAAATAGCAACCTTTGATAATATGCCGCGTGGTTTGCAGTTGTCACCGCTATGGTTGGGACCGCTCCAAGGTCTGTTCCGATGAAAATCCTATTATTCTGGTCTTTAAATATGTTGGTCTCGATACTACATCCATACTATACGACAATGGTGCTGAGGGCGCCGAACTTAGGCACGCACCGCCTTTCGGCAAAGTCGTAGCTATCGGAGAAGAAAATTTCAATATGTGCTCATCATTGATGATTGCGCAAAATTTCACGATTGATCGTTATCTATATTTTGATGTTGCGAAAGATCAATGAATCTATGCTAATTCATTTATTTTTTTTTTTAGCTTTTTTGGCTTTGTCGGATTTGCGTTTTTATGTTGGAGTTATGTATCTCTTTTTTCACATGAAATGAACATTTTTCGATCGGGGATCAAAGGAAAGTGGAGGCTCAAGGGAGATTTTTATTATGAAACAGCGTGCTGCAGCCCCTTTTCCCTGTGCAGACTTTGACCTCAGCTCAGCCTTGTGAAATAGTTCACATAACAAATTGCAAAGATTGAAAAGAAAAAAGAAGCAACAAAATCGGATTCGACTCGCTTCGAGAGCGTTAGTGGGGGTAACTGGGGGTTCATTGCATCAAAACGGGGGCATGATGCAATTAGGTGAGATGTCATGCCACATGGATGCGGATGACTCGCCGAAGGTCATGACAAATGCATACTTCTTCCGGATTCTTATCTCTTCTCCTTTTGATTTCTTCTTTTCGGTGAAACTATATCCTCGCAATCTCTTTACTCTTTTATTCTCTTTCCTCCTTTCCACGCCCTTTGTCTTTAATGGCGTTTTGACCGCTTAGAAAAAGGTGAGCGAGCGGCAATGAACTAGAAGCAGCAAGAGCCAGTGCGGGAAGCGGCACCAGCAGGAGCCAGAACAGGGAAGCGAGCATTAGAGAGGTTGAACCGAGAAAAGGGGTGGTTGAGTTTTGGGATTTATGTCTCGTTCTAGAGAGATAAAAACGTAGTCTTGGCCATAGATATCTGATCCTGTAAGGATTGATTGATCTCTTTGTTCCTGCTGCTATATCCATGACGATCTGATGCGACCCTTTTCCCGCCTACTGCTTTCTGTCTCAACAGGGAGAGCATTAGAGAGGTTGAACCGAGAAAAGGGGTGGTTGAGTTTTGGGATTTATGTCGGCTGGTTTTGAGTTGGGATTTACGGGGGCCCTACTTCAGCACTCGCTTTCTTCATCGACACCTTCTTGTTCGGCATATGATCTGTTCGTAACCGTTGCTTGCTGCACACTCTGCTGCTTCTGGCAGAGGTTGAATCTGGTCTCGTCCTCTGTTTCCATGCGGTTGAGACCAAAAAGGTATGTCGGTTCTCGTTATCTTCATTTGTGAATTTATGCAAGTTTCATGTTATAGTTTTGTTGATTATCGTTGATTTTTTCGGTTTTAATCTGAAGTTGGGTTTTGGGTGGGTTTTTGCAGGAGTTGTTCTGGAGAGGAGGGTTTTGGGGGGTTTCACATAAAGCCATTTTCCAATCCGTTCTTTTTCCTGATGGTTGTTCTTACTTGAACAACTAGACACCTTTGTCATCTTGAGAGAAGCACCTGCTTCCTGTTATTAAATTGAAAATTTTGCTTGTGTGGATACTCGAGTGGTTTTTGCTGAGGGTTTTAGCATTTTCCTCTGCAAATGTCTGGGCCCTGTCAACTGTTTGACAAAAGTTCTTCCCTCAAGAAAGTGAAATATTCCAGAATGGCGAGAAAGATTCGGGTGTTCTGTAGAGATCCCGATGCCACCGATATGTCCTCAAGTGAGGACGAATCGGATGAAATTGATAAGAAGCTCTTTGTTCGCCTCATCGATCTTCCACTTCCTGTTGTGCACCCTATTGTTATCAACACCGAAAGTTCATCTCGAGATACCATTGATGATGTCAATACCCTTCATAAGAAGAGAAAGCTTGGTGAGAAAGGTGATCTAATCTCGAAGAGAAGATGGGCGGATTTACGGTATAAGGGGATCAGACAAAGGAAATGGGGCAAATGGGCTGCGGAGATCAGAGACCCATTTCGCCGGGGAACTCGAATTTGGTTGGGAACTTACAATACGCCCGAGGAGGCTGCTAAGGCTTATGAGGCCAAGAGGCTTGAGTTTGAAGCTACAGCCAAGGCCTCCTTTGATGAGAAGAAGACAAAAACCTCCTCTTCAGAGACCTCTCTGTCCATGAACAAACCTATCGCTTCAGAAAATTCGGAGAGTGCATCCTCACGCACCTCCCCATCATCCGTCCTCGACTCAGGCACATCAGCCTCAAATGCTTCTGAAGGCTGTGATGTATCGACCAAGAGAAGCATCGATACTGATCCCAAGCAGCAGCCGCCCGCCCGAAGCGAATGTCTGGAGATGTTGAAACCCGGTCAAGTTGTGCAGGACTTCAGCTTGGGAAACGACTTTGATAAGCTGTTCTTGGATGATTTTGGGCAGATTGTGGATGAATTTTGTGGAACAGATGACTTCCAAATGTTCGGATTTGGAAATGAGATGAGTGAGCTTCCTGATTTCGACTTTGACATTGGGAACGACGAATTCGGTCATTGGATGGAAGAGCGACCTATTAATATTGCCTGCACCTAAGTTTTGTAGCTAGAAATCGGTGCTACCGATATCATCAAATGTTAGTATTTTAGGATATGCTTGGGGCTCTCTCTAATTTGAGCTCTTGAGAGGAGTGTTTTTGTTTTGTTCTTTTTCTGTCGACGAGTTTATTCTAATTTGTTTGTGGAGAGTCTCAAAGAGAGAGAGAGGTGAGAATGATGAAAGCATTTTCGAAGGTGAGGATCCTTTGGGTTCTCTTGCGCCATTAGAGCCGTCCAAAGGTTAATGCAAAGTTTTCAGACGATGTTGTTGCTCTCTGTCCTAGCAATGTCTTGTTTGCTGTAATGTGACACCCTTTTGTCTTAATGAAGAATGGTTTTTGCGCTATCTCGTCTGGTGAAGGTAATACTTTTTAAGGTTGTGTGTTGCGAAGGCATACAAGAATTTCGGTCGATGGGCTATAAAACTACAGATAGTCTTTGCTTTGTTTCCTTTCTTTTGATGATAACTGAGGGATTGGGATATTGGGTAGTTGGGCAATGACAATGACGAGTTCCTAATTTCCCTCGATGCCACTGAATGATGCTGTAACTGGTTCTGCTGCTTCCTGCCAAAGATCTGTGGTGAGACTGAGTCAAAACAGAGAGGGTGGACTAGTAGTGCAGCGACTAAGTGGTAGGGCTGCCGATGCTGGGGTAGGGCTAGTGCTTGACTTTTCCTGGACATAAATCCCCAACAAAACTGAGGTTTCAACAACAACTGGCATGCCTCGTCACCCTGCTTTCACATCACACATATTCCAACAGGCTATTGTGTAAAATTTACCGTCCGTTAACAAGCACTGTGCTGCAACTGATGGGCAGTTTCCTAAAAAAAAAAAAAAGTGTAGCGGAGACTCCACAGTGGCGATTGACCGCAGTTCTCAATTTTATTCTCTGTTTATTTCTTGAAAAATAAATGATTTAGAATGCATTTTCTTAAAAGTAATCATTTATATCCATTGAAATAATTAGTCCATGAAAAACGTTTCTGTTTCGATAAAAAGCTATGTCTGGATATTTTCATGCACAAAGGAATTTTTTTTTATAATTGCTTTTTGGAAGCAATACAAGCGATCAATTTTATTCGAATGTTTTCCAATCCTTTCATTTTCAGCAAAACAAATGCACCCTAAAATACTGAATGACAAAAGTAGCCCGCGGATTCATTTGACAGTAGTTTGAGTCATTGTCACAACTTGACATTGATTATTGAGGTGATTTGGTCCGAGAGACCAAAAGAGGAATTTCTCCCTTAAAGAATGATATAGAAGTAGGGAAAATTACCAAAAAAGTCCTAAACCTATTGCAATTCTGCCGATTCAGTCCTATTTTTTTTTTTTTACCGATTGAGTCTTAAACCTTTTACAATTGTGCCATTTCAGTCCATCCAGCGAATTTTAGCCGGCCGGTGATGATGTGGACACCGGCCGACCGGCGATTGAATATTTTATTATTTTTTAAAAAATTTTATGAATTTTTTAAATAATTTTTTATGTTTTTATTTTTTTTTCTTTGTCCCTTTTTTTTTTTTCTGCCCCTCTGTCGTCTCTCCTCCCCCCTCCGCCTCCGCCTCCGCCTCCGCCTCCCCCTCCCCTTCCCCTTCCCCTCACCTCACCAGAACCACATCTGGGATATCAACAGCTAGCTTCCTCCGATTCCTAGCCCAATCCGATTAATACACCACAGATCTCCATTGAATCCGCCAAAGCCCCTTCTTCGAACTCGAAATACCCCCAGCTTCGAGAAAAAAAAATCGAAGATCTTCAACACAGATGGGCCTCGATTCTTTGCACAAGCCACGCGAGACGAGATCCGAGAATTTTCAATCGGTCCAACTGCTCTTGCCCTCGCCAAGGTTGGGCGAGCTCGAGCCCCGCCATGGCCGGGCGAGGCTCGACCTCGTCGGCCCAGATCTGGGTCGGCGAGGTCGAGCCTTGCCCGGCCATGGCGGGGCTCGAGCTCGCCGTCGCTGCCTCACCCGGCGACGGTGAGGTCGGCCCCCGCCATGGCCAGGCGAACCATCGGGCGAGGTGGTTCTGGTGAGGTGAGGGGAGCAGGGGGAGGGGGAGGGGGAGATGGAGGGGGAAGAAGAAACGGCGGAGGGGCAGAAAAAAAAGGAGAAAAATAAAAAAAAATAAATAACATAAAAAAATTATTAAAAAATTCATACAAATAATAAAATATTAGATCGTCGGCCGGTCGGCATCCACATCAGCGCCGGCCGGCCAAAATTCGTCGGATGGACTGAAATGACACAATTATAAAAGGTTTAGGACTCAATCGGCAAAAAAAGAAGTTTAGGACTGAATCGGCAGAATTACAATAGGTTTATGACTTTTTTGGTAATTTTCCCTATAAAAGGCGATGGGACTTTCACATTTCACCACCAATTCAGCAATATAGATTTAGCCATCGAAGCGTCGCATCGGTTATGATTTAGTTCACTAGGATACGGTCATGTTAAGTTGTTCAACGCGAGATAAGGAATGATCTTGTGGTTAGGTGTTTTCGATTCTCCGCATCGTAGCTCTTCAATTCCGAGACTCACCCTGCGACAAGGTCTGCAAAAGAACCCGAATAACCGCAGTTCAATTCATCTTCGATATGAGGAGATCACCAAGAGTGAGCATGAATGTGGATTTCAAACTACCTCGTTAATGTATAAACCTAGCTACTGGGTCCTAGTTTAAATAATTAAAAAGTTTAAGCATTTGAGATGTAAACGAATAACTTAAAGGTTCTTCAATATTTGATTGTTTGACATTACACTTTCTTACACCAATCTTAACACTCGCAAACAGAAAAGCCTAAGCACTTATTTTTCGAACGTAAGAGAGCAATGGAATTGATAGCCCTAAGTGATCCACGTTTTAATCTGTTCAGTCGTCTTTCCGATCTTTCATTTCAGAACTCCTTACCACCGTAGTTTCTCATCATTTCCCTCCATAAATTTCTCTGTGTTTGTAAAGAAACACACACACACACACACAAAAACAAAAAAAATTCAGAAAGATCGTCAAAAGGCAGCCAAAGTTCGAGTTTGTTAACATATCCAGTCAAGCCACATTCACTCAAAAACTTAAAGAAATGAGTTATAGGTATGAGCCAACTAGGATACGTTAGCTGCTCTACATCACACCAATTCTCTGCGGTGGAATTTCTCTAACACAACTCACACGTGCATCCTAATATCATTCTCATCCCAATCATGATTGGCATTCCCATTCAAGCTTGGCGCTTTCCAAATCTCGATCCTGTTCAAATGCCAAGCTTAATTTTCTTCCCAATCTACATCGCGACCCTTCATTTCATGTGCAAGTGGAGGACGATCTACCTGTTGGACTGCTTGTGCTCGAAGCCGCATGCCGTGTCCCACACTCCCACTTCGTGGCCGTCATGGAGCACTCCAAGCTCATCCTCTAAGACAAGCCCGAAATTTTGGCCACTAGAAGCTTCAGCAATGGCTAACACTTCCAGTTATCGAGATTTGGCACAAAATCATAACAAAGTAAAGCGCAAAAGTGAGAAAGAAAAATCGAGACACAATATTTTATCCTAGCTCACCCATAAACTAGTGTCACATGTCCAATAGAGGATTCCACTATAATTAGCACATCGCACTTCTCGTCACATCATTCAATTACAAGCAAAAGATAGTATTTATAATAGTAGCTATTCAAGAGATTAAGCCCAAACTACCAATAAAAAAAATATAGGCTCAAACTATAAAAGTACTCTAGTGGCATGGGGGTCCTACCTCCGTGACCCTCGCTGGGCGGGCCCCTCAACCCTCGTCCGCTCATCGGGGAGCGAGACCCGTTGTCTTTCTGTTGATGGGGAGTATGTACTAGAAGTGAACATGGTCCGGGTGGGTGATTTCCACCCTAGAAAATTCAAAAATCGAGAATTGGATTGTCGGTTTGGTTCGGTTCTAGGATGGGTCCATGAAACCGGTCCTACTAGGCAAATGGAGGCGAACGAATGCGAGAGAGAGAGGCGATGAACGGCCAGAGGTGCGACCATGAGTCGATAAAAGTTGAGAGTTGAGGCCGTGAATCGAGGGACGAAGACGGAGAGACTGAGGTGAGAATGAGAGTTTGAGACCCAATGAGCAAGTTTCAAATTAGGAATTTAGGATTTTAGATATATATATACATGATACATGTATATATATTTTCGATCCGGTCCGGGTGGGCAGGTGAACGGTTACACACTTAGAACTGCGAACTGGACTGGTACCCACTGGTTTCCTCAAGAACCACCGATTTCGGGCAGGTCCGGATGATTTTCAGTTCCTTTGCACATCCCTAGTATGAATCACGCCCCCAACACCAATGGGGTGTCATCAGAATCCAACCCCATCGTTTTTAACTCGTCATCCTTTATAACGTTGTTTCACGCAATTAACAACAGCGGAATCCGCAATGTCGTGGCACTCATTCATCTACTCATCGGCCGTTCAAATGGTGGAAATCTATAACTTAAATCCATACCGTTGAAGGCCGTCTAAGGGGTGGAGAAAAAGAGAAGGGAAGGCCGAGTCTCGATTTCTTATGTCTTTCTTCGTATTGACCAATCTAAAGACGGTGACTTACTAAACCAGATGTGGAATGTCGACCCAAATTGGTATTTCTTAGCATTATTTTGTGACCCAACTGTTACTTCTTGACGCTTGTCTGCCAGTGCCCGTCACATTGGCTCGCGATTCAAGCCAGACGCTTGCTGCTCGCTACCTGTTCCGATTCCAAACATCTCTCCTCCGAGAAATGTTGGGAGTCTGGAAAAAAAAAGCGTCCGCGAGTGAATCCGCAGCTCGCACCAGGCGGACTTCAGAACTTCCCGAACTCCGACGATGGTGTCCTTTTATTGCATGGGCAGCACGTGTCCTCCACACTCACTCCACCGCTTGTCCTTCTTCTAAGTGTAGCCAAAGCCCACTGCCACACCACACCCCCGAACCAGAACCAGATGTATCGCGACATGACGAGCATAATGGATCGTTTGAGTTTCTGCGTTATCGATCATTCACGACTTTACAGGAAGAAAATGTCTGAAAAATGAGTTGTCTTTCGGCTGGCTGGTGATGCTTGTTCTGTATCTCCTCGGTCAAGTTCTAGATATTAAATAGATGTCTCAAACTGACGATGAAAAGTGGACATTAACGACATATTTCGGCCATATGTACACATCGAAATCTGTCGCCTCACCCCAAAGATCAAGGCATCTGAAAAATTCGAACCGCAAAACTGGAACCTAGATGACGGATTAAACTGAAAATGACGACAAAAGGATAAGTCGAAGAAGAAGAAGAAAAATCCATAAGGAAAAATGTACTCCGGAGGGTATACCAAGATGGAAATGCTGAGTACACCTCGGTCTCAAAACTGCCCACCACTCAGATCAACGCGGGTTCGCTCGGATGTGACGACGGTTTGATCGCCAGGCTCAGCTCCAACTGGAGTTGACTCTCCGGACTCTCCTCCGCCGGCCGATCGAATCTCAGCATCCGGTTCGGCTTCCCTAGGTGGGCCAGTGAAGCCTCCACGGTCTCCACCGAGAAGATGCTCTCGGCCTCCGCGCTTTCCCGGTTCGCCGTCGCCGCCACTAGCGTCACCCACGAGTCGTGGCTCGTCTCCTCGTAGATGGGGCCTGGGTAGATCCACTTGCTCCTCCCTTCACGGGCGAACAGCTCGTCGGGATCCGTCTCCGGCTTGGCCTGATTCGACGACCGCTTGAACCGGGTCCTGGTCCTGATCTTCTGGGGGTCGCCAGGGCCAGACGTCTTCCGGACGCGGCGGATGTCGCAGGGCTTGAGGTGGGGCCCGTTGGAGTCCAGTGGAGGCGATTGCATGAACTGGAAGGAGCCCTGGAGCACCGCCTCCACGGCGGACTGGCACTGGGCCCAATTTCCCGAGCAGAGCAGGCCGACCGAGCCGTAGATCGGGTTGACGACCCGGCCGCAGGCCTCGTACAATAACGACCTGAAAATGGCTGTCCAAGAAGGAAGACGCTGTCGGCAACCCTCGACCGTTGCAACGCGAATAATGCATCTTCCTATATACGATAACTCTTTTCTTTTTTCCAAAGAAGAAGGATTTGATACCTGGGCGGAGGTGGTAGGGGCCGGCGTTAATGAGGCTGATGAGGCCGGCGCGGCCGTAGAATTTGGCGAGGAACATGGTGGCGTTGGCCTGCGAAACGGGGGATTGGATCCACTGGAGGCAAAGCCTGATGGTGCAATCTTCGGTGCAGCCTTTCCGGAGGACTCTGCACCCATTGCAGCTCATTCTGATCCTCCTTCCCAAAGTTACAGAGAGAGAGAGAGAGAGAGAGAGAGAGAGAGAGAATGTGATTGCTTAGCCTTTATTTTTGGGCGTTGTTCAGCAATAAAAGGCATTGAGTATCGAACATTAGGATGTCCGTTAAATGATTACTTGTAATTCCACGCGTCGTTTTGTAAATTAATCTTCACATATTTAGCATTATTAAAAAAATATAAAATGCATCGAAATATGCCTCGACGGTGCTTTTGTTTTTGTTTTTTTCGCTAAGTGAGTTGATCTTTCCAATCAAATTTCTTTACGTAACCTTATGGGTCGTGAAAAATTCGAGCCTTGACAATTAGTATTACCGTGGATACAATGACTAATAAATGATGTATCCGATTTTCTTGATTATGACATAGTTACTTAAGAGCTCACTTTATTATAGTCTCCTTGTTGTTTTTTTTTTTCCCTTTCTCTGGTTGTATTGGATTATGTTAAGTAGTAGGGGTGAGCAAAAAAGACCGCCCGGATCAGGACTGCTCGGACCGGACCGGGATCGGTGGTCCGGTTCCCGATTTTAGGGGGGTCCGGTCCGGTCCCCGGTTCCTAAAATTGGAACCGGTGACCGGGCGTCCCGGTTCCCGATTCCGGAACCGGACCCCCCGGTATTTAAAAAAAAAAACAATTATACCTCACGTTTTAGTCAAACGTTAGGTTTTCTTCAGTCCTCTCCTCTTCTCTCGCTCTCGCTCGAAGTAATCGAGGGTTTCACTTTCTTTACTTCTCGGTCCTCACCTCTTCTCTCGCCCGTCTCTGTCCGACTGCTCTGCCTTCGTCTTACGCGTGCGTGCGCCTCTGCTCGACACGTCCTAGTGCTTCCCCCTCACACTCTCTCGATCGATCGATCGACCTTCAGTCGCGCTTAGTGAGTCTTTTTCTATGATCGATCCCTCAATCCCGCGAGCCGACAGAGTCGCTGGTAGATCCTGGCGTTGATCAATCAGTGGTTGACGATCATCCAGGAGGCCCTATGGCATGCGATCCGTTGGCGACGCGTTGAACGAGCTCCGACGTAGGGTGATGCTGGTGTCGCGACCCTCTCGAGATGCACTTCTAACATCGATTTGCTCTCCTTTTGTGTGTATTTTGATGTGTATATCGTGAGTTTGTGCTTCAATCGAGCTCTGAGGTTGGTTCTTGTGGATCCCCAGGTTTCCGGAGAAACCTTTCGCGTTGCCGACGGGCGATGGTGCTAGCGATGATGATGGTTTCTGGTCAGATTTGTTCGGCTCCTCTCGGTTTCCTTTCGACTGTTGAAGCTGGAGATGTTCGATCATCCTTTCGCTCTGATCCGAGTCCGATCCAAGACCTGGTTCCACAAGTGAAAAAAAAAAACCTCAATCCTTGGATTTGAGGCCGTGGGTAAGTGGTTAAGCTCGTGTTTGGGTGGCGATGGTTTTGTAGCTGGAAGTGTTTGGTTGGTGTTGTGTTTTCTTCTTCATTTTTTTTTTTGGGGGGGGGGGGGGGGGGGGGGTTCCTTTTTCAGCTCTCGAGGGTCACGACAGCAGGGAAAATAAAAATTATTATAGCAAACTCAGAACTGATGTAGTTGCTGGAATAAAAGGTACTTTGTTTTAACAGTTAATGCCCTGAATGATTTTGGGGTGTGCTTTCAATGTGCTTTTGATGCACTTGATCATCATTCGAACTGACATTTTTTTTTTCAGTTAATGCCCTGAATGGTTTATGGAGACATGCTTTTGATGCATGATCATACAGCCTCTTTAGTCTTTGTCACTTGATAACTGTTGAAACCTTGAAGGCTAGTTCTTGAATCTGCAGTAGTGTAATTGTATGGTTTATGCTCCAACTTGGTGAACTCACATGTGGTATAGGGTACAGATTTCATCCGTTTACTGCAGGTGGCACATGCATGTGATTTTTTCTTGTTTGTGTTATTGATTCCTTGGAACCGGACCGGAACCGGATCGGACCGACGGTCCGGTCCACAGTTCCGAAAAATGAGAACAGGGACTATTGGTCCGGTTCCCGATTTTTGAGGGGAACCGGGCCGGACCGAGAACCGCTCACCCCTATTAAGTAGGGTCAACGGGGTTAGGGGTGTGGCGGGGTTATGGTGTGCGCCTATGCGGGCAACCACACCCCTAACCGTTATCTGCAATGTTGAACGAAAGGATACGTTGTTTCGTTCAACAGACGTTACTTAAAAGAACGTCATTCTCTCCAGAGGATCGGTAATCGTAACATTCTACTCACTCCCAAAAACAGAGAACGAAGAACTCTCCTCCCGACCGACTGTTGATTGACGTTCGTTAAAGCAACTCCGAGATCGCAAAGGGCTCTTAACCTGTGACAATTAAGGTATGTCCTCGTGATATGCTTTTTACGATCAGTGACTCAAGTGATTCATATGGGCATGTTTTCGCGATTTAGATTGAATATAGAATGGGTTCAATACCCAACAGGTTGAATAATAAAACTATTAGAATTATATCATATGGGCATGTTTTCGCGATTTAGATTGAATATAGAATGGGTTCAATACCCAACAGGTTGAATAATAAAACTATTAGAATCATATAGAGATTGGTATGCAACGTATCAAATTTCTAATAAGTGCGTAAATATGAAAGAAATCGTGTCCCCTTCGACTTTGCATAGAATCGTATGCACATGTGTTAGGTCGTATCGGAAATTGTCATCTTATCACATGAAGTTTGCACGCGGACGTCGCACATATCTGTTACCCGGCAATCAAAAGCTCGGAGATGGAAGAGAAGGCACCCGAACCCGTTGCGTCGAGCGACGGCCATGTCGAACGGGGACCAATTTCTTTCCGCAAATTCGTCATGTATTTGCATCTTGAGATTACCAACTTCATTTTCTTTCCGTCATTTTTCCATCGCACACGCATTGGAAAAAAAAAAAAAAGCGGGTAAATCGCATGGATCAGCCTCAATTTCTAGCTGCCAAATACCTCCTAAAAAAAAAAGCGGGTAAATCGCAAAATTCTCAGTTCTATTCAATGTAGTGACTGCTTTTCCCCCATTGTGCTGAAGCCAACCGGAAGATTATTAACGCCGTTAATTAGGGTATCTTGAGTTAGGGTTACTATGTTAAGAGTCTATACATATTTGGTGGGCTACGTACGACAAAAGAGAATGATCAAATTTTCTCCCGTCGATCGACCTTCCTGAGTTAGCCACTAAAGTTAATCCTCTCCTCATGCTCGACTTTCCTGAGTTAGGCAAAAATCTCTGTTGGTCCTCCTTGGGGATCATGGAGAGTCGTGATTGACGTCGCCTACTAATTAAATATGCTCCCAAAGTCTCCTCCTCCTCCTATCTTTAGATTCATTAAACAATTACCCTAGCTGTTTCCATCAGTCATTTGAGCCAAGACTAAGCGTTGAGTTCATTGAACCCATCGATTCATCTTGATGGGGTCCTCTCAATGCTTCAGCGCGAAGGAATAATTTGACTAGCTTATCTTCATGTCTTGATCAGACAAAACCTATTCACCATCAATGGACGGGGCTGGATTTTTAAGGAAAGCTTAAGGTCAGGGATAGCAAATGCCCTAAATTAGAAAGCACAACTTGGGGGGGTCCGAACAAGAGATCTTTCCTGGAGCAAGGCTTGTTGTAGAAGACTGAAGTTAAAAAAAAAAAAGTAGGGGGAAAGAAAGGAAGGAAATTAGCGAAGCCTGGTGAACCTTCTAGAAGTTTTGGTTCTTAATTAACTCGACCGCCACATTGCTGTGCACGCTCGCGTCTTTTGTAATAAACTAACAACGTTCTCCCTGTCCACTAATTTATCTGACAGGGAGAACGTTGTTATTTAACACCATAACGAAAAGCAAGCTGAAATCGACAAAGGGATTTCTTAATTTACTTGTGATTTTGACCTATATCATATGCGAGATTCTAGATGATTTGAAGGAATTTCTCCATTCCCACTTGGCTACGTTTGGCTTCTTAAAATATTTACAAATGATCCGTACGAACAGAATCTTTACCTAGCTTCACATAGACTTCCACTTGTGAATCGAAAAGATCGTTAGGTGGTATATGTTGTGCCAAAGACATATTGAATTTTCCTTCTACATAGGGATTACCATATACATCTGTTTGCTGGTGTTAGATATATTGTCCACGAAATGTTGAAAGAAAATGTATAATTTCTTTGTAGAATTTAGTGAAAACTATACTTGAAAATTCTTGTAGCCAAGCAAACTAATCAAGCTAAAAGATTTTTTTTTTTAAGAATTTTTAAGACGGATTAACACTGAAGCATAACGAACAATAAAGCCGTATTCATCTTTTAACACGACAACTGCTTACGATAATACTCCCATAATTTACCTCGATTGGTAATCCTTAAAATTCGTTTGATAAGTTTCAAAGGTGATATAAAAATGATGATTTTTCAAGTAAGGCAAGTGATTTTTATTTTGATAAACTAACTTATGGATGTAATTCAAAGTTAATCTATTTCCAAATTCAAAATTTTCATACGATTGAGGATCCCGGCATTTCAATACGTAAATTTCCCTTTTCACCATTACTTTCATGGACAAATACTTCATGTTAATAATCACAGTCACCGTTAGGAACGGCAGTCAACGTCCAAAGCTTACGTCGTCGTGTTTCCGGGGTTGAAAATTCAAAGGGCTTCCGAATTTGACTACGGAACGTGTCGGCCACACGCCACCCAATTTTTTGTTGGACAGAAGATGAAAATCACGAGACACGTTCCATGGTTCGTACGAGTCACATTACCGTCGCGGGGCGGTTGTGGTTTGTGGGTCCCCACATCTTGGACTGTCCACGGTTTGGAAAACAATATTCAGGCTCCAACAATTAAAGAAATAAAAAATATTTAAACTTGATTTGCTTCGCGAAAAGATCAACAGTTTTGAAAATAATTTCCTAAAAAAATGGCTTAGAAGCTCATTTCCATGGTCCCAAAGCAGCTTTTCATTAGAGGTGAGCAATTTCAAGTTCCGTACAGGTCCCACATGGAATTTACCCGTTTATACATGTTCCTCATTTTTTGGAACGTGAAACCTACTCTACATAACTTAGAACCTAGAACCTACCTTGTCACAAGTTTCAGGATCGATTCCAGGTTGCACATGTATTCTTAGTTGAGTGATTGCCGTAAATAATCACATTTAAGGACTATAGCCTGTTACTAAAATCTACTGATCACGACTTATATTTAAACACACGAAAAATATGAAACATTAACAAAGTAAAAGTCTCAATGATAACGTGGTTCCGGATTACACACTCATCATCGGATATTATGGAATATCATAAGATGACGCGAAGACATATATCAAGAAAAAATATAAAACTTGCTCCAGGTCCTAGGTTTCGGTTTCAGGTTCCACCTGCTTGGAACTTGAAACCTACTCATCAGAACAGGTTCCCTAATTTTCGGAACCTGGAACCTACCCTCCTCCGTACCTTGAAACTTGAAACGGATCGGTTCCCACCGGTCCGATTTTTCAAGTTTTAAGTTCTACTCTAGAACCATGCTTACCCCTACTTTTCTCTTTTGATCCCAGATTTTATTGCTTTTGGAGAAAGTTAACAACGAACAAATAAATATAAAGAAGAGCATTGATCTAACGCATGGCAACGATACCAAGTGAAAAACTCCCAATTGCATAACTTCAACGAGAAAATTTCAAATAAAGATTTGAAATACTCTTATTTTCTCAAACAAATATTCGAAGTGGACATTATTTCAAATAAATGCTTGAAGTAGCCACGGTAGTTTCAAACAAGAGTCTTACCACATCGGATAGGTAATTAAGATTTTTGTTCGAAAGACAATGTGAATTTTAATTATTTTTTTCTTCTCATTTTTCTCATTATTTTTCTTTGCTACATTGGGCCAGGGCTCGGCGGCCTTCACTGGCCACTGAGCGAGGGCCGACCTCACCTATGGCTTTCGAGTGTGGCCTTGCCCAAGCGAGGCCATACCTCGACTATGGTCAGCAAGGGAGACCCTTGCCCAACGCTCTTCGGGCATTGTCGATGGCCGGCCAATGGCAAAAAAAAAAAAAAAGAGAGAGAGGCAAAAATATCCTTGACTAGCTGGAAGATTTTGCCGGACAACTAGGTCAGGCCCTTCTTTGAGAATGACATAGCCACTTTAGGCTTTTACTTGAGAAAATAAAGGCACTTCAAATCTTTATTTGAAACTCCAACGTCAAAAGTTAAAAACGCAGTAATTCTTCATCGAATCGAAATTTATCTTGGAAAATCCAGGACATCGATTCCCCTGCCTAGGTCACAAGGTACCAATGAATGGACCAGCAGCCCGTAGGCAATTGCTTGCTCCGTCCCATCACATACATAAGCCGAGCCGAGGCCCACTAAGGAAAGCACTTGTCCGCCGATTCAACGTTTGGAGTTTTGCATTGCATATGTTGGGCCTTCTTGAAGAGCGTCTTCAAGTCTGGGACTTTTTTTTTTAATCTCTCTTAAGCTTCTTGCTTTCTACGTCTGCTCGATGTTAACGATTTTAAACCGACACCAATGACTAATCGATATTACCATCTTATTAAGTTATGATTTTATTGATTTGGTCTAGGTTTTGTGGAGATTGTTCCAAACCAAATGTTTGGGGTTAGGTTGGTGTTAGACAATAGACACCAATGACTAATCGATATTACCCATCGTTCAATTTTGCCTTGCTATGATCTCTCCATCTTAGCACCCTTTTACATGGTTGGCTGCGATTGCCTCAAGTTTCAATATGTTCAATTTTCTCGTCAATTAGCCTAGGACTCTCCCTACCCTCTGTTGAGACAAACAAAGTTTGGGCCAAAATTGGAATGAGAATTACAATTAGGAGGCACAAAAAGTCTATGTTACATAGACACAGGACACAACACGCGACACGATACGCCGACACGTGAATTCTCAAAAAATAGAGGATTCCGACACGTTGGGACATGTTATATACATGATAAATTATTAATTTTTTGGAGTCACAATGACACCTTTTCGTGTCCCACATCGGCCGAAAATAAAGAAAATGACGGAAAGCTCTAATAAAAAGGAGGTGTAATGTAGCTGGGCTGAAAAACAATGAAAGTGATGGAAAGCTTCTAATTAAAAGGAGACACAAAGTCGCAAGTTGAGCGCGCTGCAATAAAGTGGTTGCCTGTTGGGTCTTTTGACTGTTTTAAGTGAAAAGAATTGGGTCTTTTGACTATTTTAAGAGTGTGGTTGTGTTCAATTTCAAAAGGTCGTGTCTGTGTAACGTAGCAAAAAGTTTGGGCCAGAATTTAGAATTGAGCTCTAATTTCGTTGGACGAACCCCTTGAACTTTAGAAAATTGGGATTTGAGCATAAAATTTTGCCTAAATGTGGTTTTTGTCAATGAAGGTCGTTCGCATCCAACACAGGCCGTAATTTTGGCAAGTGACGAAGTTACTCGCCATGTGAAAATATTCTTGGAATTTACGTTATATTGAAGTGGTTCAATTTTAAAATTTAATGGAAATAGATGTTAGAAAACTAAAATCACACAAAAAAAAAATCATTTAACTCTTTCTTCTGGTGTACAACACTGCACGACAATGTAATTACATGATTGACATATAAACAGTTAGAAACTACCGTGTATAGGGCAATGTCAATTAAGATACTTGATGTGAATGCAAGGTGGGAGGCTGGTCCATGGCACTAATGCCGACTGCGAATAGGGCTGAACATTTGCTATATTGCACATACGCAAATTATAAGATAATTACATAAACGGTTCGTGCAATTTGACTCAATATGCATTGTCATCCCCGAACTTTTAATTTGCTTGGTATGGTCCCGAAACTTTTGACACACGTTCAGACTAGTTTTTGAAATGTATGAAAATGTTCGATATCGTCCATGAACTTTGAATTAATGGAAGGACAATATTGTACATTTCCATACAATCTAAAGACAATAAATTGAACGCATATCAAAAGTTCGACAATCACATTGAATAAACTAAAGCTCCATGGACCATATTGTATATCGCACTAAAGTTCAGGGATCGCACCGAGCGGATTAAAAGACCATGAGCGAAATTGCACCTCTTGAGTCAAAATTTATAGATGGATTGCGACATTTTTTTTTTCCTAAAATAATATGTTCCATCTCGCCCGGTTGGGATGGCGTGGGGGTGGTAGACCGTCACCAACAAAAGCAGAGAGAGAGAGAGATCTCATTATTATCGTAATTATTGATGATGGTTAGAATAATTTAGGTAAGGAGGCGCGTGGATCGGAGAGCTAACTTGTCTTGGTGACCAAAACCAATCAACGAAGGAAGAGGGGGGGGAGTCCTCGATTTGATTCCCAATCCAAGCCACAAGCAGACAAAAACCTCCCCCGGCTCCGAACTCAGTCTGCACTGCAGCTGTTTTTTTTTTTTGGGTTCCCCTCTTTCCTTCCTTTCTCTGTTTTCTCCTTAAAAAAAAAAGAAATGCTCTGTTCCGCCGCACAGTACGTGGCTGCCTGCCCTGTCTCTCTCTCTGCAAAACTCTTTGCAGAACTATACAAACGTTATTTAAAACTGGTAATGAAACTGGTTCGTCTTCTTCTGCTCGACGGTGCCTTTTCCAAAACGGGACGATGTAAGGGTTTCACCGCAAGAAGCAATGCCAAGATACTCAAAAGGTTTCTTTAATACCGTCTACTCAAATCCCATACGCTAAAACTCCATCCAACTTTCAACCCCCCACCCCCACCCCCATCACGTCTTTCGACAGTGTTCGGCTTCCCATCTCCAGTGTGTTTGAATTGCACCCGACATCGTGTCCTCGTATTTTGCTCGCCCATCTTTTGCCCCTTTGTTTACAAGTTGCTCAGCCTAATGAAAAGTCCATTCTGAGTTAGAATCCAGAGCTTCTTAACACATGCGAAGCATGCACCGAATCTGAGTTAATACCACGAAAAAACTTAAATTCATGTGATAAATTTATCATAAATTAATCTTTTTTTACAACAAAAAAACTCCGAACTGAATTCACCCTCTATTTAGTTTATGTTGCTTAAGTAGGTAACGTGACAGTTCATGGGTATACCAGTTTGGAGCTTTTACCTCCGTTTCTTACACGTGTGCTAGTTTGAGGTTTTGCATGATAGTAACCCGATTTTTCAGTAGCTAACGGAGAGTAAATTTGCCATAGGCGAATCAGTGTTGGGTTTTTGATGACCAAAAAATTAATTCGATGTACATTTATCACAAGCGTGTCTCGGTTTGGAAACCTTGTGGTACAAAAAATCGATTTGCGACAAATTTAACGCGAGTTTTTCACGATATTAATCCATCTCCATATAATCACTCTACAAGGGGGGATGGATTTTGAGCCGAGGAAGATTTTGGATGAAAATTTGTTTTTTTGTTGGACTATATTTGCTTTGGAGTTCTTCACATGTCGAAGCGACGTTGGAAAGACTGGAGTTCAAAGTACACAAAGGAGAAGATAGTTCGGACATATGGCTGGCAATAGAAGGCGAGACTCTGCCTCCCAAAGTGCATGATAAGAAAGATATGGGAGCGATGGACTCGTCACGATCACGATCACCCCCTCTACCCCTCCCCCCCCATTCTTCCATCTCCATACTTCTTTCTTTCAAACCCTCGCGTATTCCCGATGTCGCCCTAAAGCTTAGCTTCTACTGGCTAGTGGCTAAGGCGAAAAGGGCATTAGATCGTACTAGGCTATGATCTTCACATTTTTATTAAGCTACAGAATGTTGCTGTCTTACCTGGTGGCCCGTGGGCGTGGGCGTGGGCGTGGGCGTGGGTGGAGGTGTCGATGTCCGCAGAAAAAATTCATTTTTGACGGGTTGGTTAAGTTCTGATCAATGTTGGACCAATTTTTTTTTTTTTAATAACGGGTATGAATTTTTAGCCTAATAATACGTGGGTTGTAGATAAGTTTGTATTTGAACCCATTTACAACCCGTCTAACTAAAAAAAAAATTCAATCCACTTGACTTGCAAAATTTGTCGATATATATATATATATATATATTTTATTATTTTATTTTTATAAGTATACGAAAGAAAGAAAAATTAAAAAAATACAAAAAAAAACTATTCAACGAAGTAGAATATCGCTGTCCGCCGCCGTCCTTCGACCACCGCCATCCGCTGCCACCGGTCGCCGTCTCCAGCCGCCGGAGAAATTGGAAAATACAATAGAAAACAAAAATTTAAAAAAATATGAAGAAAATTTTACCATATTTGTACTGCATGAAAGTGTTTTAGCAATATCATTTTTGTTGAAAATTTATAAAAGATAAATATTTCATGATTTGATTAAATATTGAAGGCTACGTTTGGTAGTCACGATAAAAGTTAAGATAAGATAAAATTTATCTTATCCTATATTTGGTACCTACCCATGACAGAATAAAGTGGGATATATGGATAAAATTATCCCATGAGGGAGGTGGGAAAGAGGTGGATATGATTTCTTCTCTTCATGGTATAAAAAATATTTTTCTATATAACTAACTTCTTAAATTGTAAAATTAAAATAATAATTATATTTGAATTCTAATGTTAAAGAAAACTCAAAATAACCAAAAAATTAATATTCATTTTTATTTATATATTAATTTCTTTCTACTTTATAATATATAGTTTATACACATACATGCATGCATACATACATACATTAATACACACACACACCCCTAGTATCTAGATACATTACTTTAAAATAATATAGTTTATTACTTAATAAAAAATTTTACTAGGAAATGGTGGAAGTGAATAATAATAATGATAAAAAAGATTTAAAATTAAAAAAAAATTGAAGCAAAAGAAACTAGATTTAACTGAAAATATTCAAACTTGGAAATGATCTTTCTAATTCTGAAGAGTGAGGGGTAATGAAATTTCTAAAAAAAAACACTAGCATCTCCATTTCCTTTTCATCTATATCTCTGGAGTATATTGAAGTTTCATGACTCTTTTATAGATTTTTAATTTACGACAAAACTCTACAAAAATGGCGAGAGAGTCGACGCTTTTTCTCATTCTTAGCTTTCTGGTTTACGTCAAAAGTCTATGAAAGCAGAAAAAGAGTCAAAACTCCTTCTCCTTCCTAGTTTTGTGGTTCATGTTGAAGGTTAATGAAAATAGCTAGAGAGACAAAATTTTCAGAGTCGCAAATGTGAATGATTATATTTTCTCTCTTTTACTAGATTTAGTAGTAAATCATAAGAGATTCTTATAATCTCCATTTATAAATTTTCAGATTGATTTACATTGATATTTCGTAAATACCAAATAATGAACAATATATGATATGAACATATCTGGCTTTATTACTGCGAGTCACTAAACAGTGGATATGATTTCAAAATCCATCCTATCCTATCCAGTTCTATTCCAACTAGAAATCCGACGACCAAACGCAGTCGAAAGGCTTAAGTAATACGGTTTGAGTATGGATCGTGTATGGGTTGGATCGGGTATGAGTCAATTTGTACTACATGAAAATGAGTTAATATAGATCGGATTATATCCGTCCCGACAAACCTGTTTGACACCTCTACTTGTGGGGTAGGGCCGCAAGCCATATTGTAATGAACAAGCATTTCACTTTCGCACTATATAGGATAGGGGCCATGTAGCTCCTACCCAGTAGGTGAAGTATTCATGATAATAAAACCATAAATGCACGCATATACATTTAAAAAAAATAGATAAGTTCGTATGACGTGAGTAACGCCGGCTTGTAAATTGATATTAGTGTTATTTAGAGCGGTAATAATGCAATATAAACTAGGACAAACATATCGAAAATAAGTTTTTATTTCATTTGATCTTTGGAAAAACAAGAGGTTATACTCTTCGGTAGGTTATACTCTTCGGTTCGATCCGTGCACTGCACGGGGCATCTCCCTAATCTAATTCAAAGTTTGCGACTCAAAACATTTTTCAGCCCGGACACGAGTCGTTAGGTAACTTCTGTGACCTGTCCCAAGCCAAGTGATAATTTTTTCCCATCACTAAGCGGTCAAGGAGTATATTCCATCTCCCTCGTGCACTGTGTAAACCACACAAAGCCACAGTATATTTAGTCAACCTGATAGGATGCAAAGTTGGTTTTCACCCTACAGCATCAGTGAGCTTTCTGGAGGTCAAATGCAGAGAAATCAGATCAGACTGTTGAATTGTCCCGGAATCATGAATGAGTCCACCAAATTCCACTGCTACTTCAACATAGGTTCAATCCAACATAGACAGACAACACCCCCACATCAGACACAGATCTTTCACGAGATGGGGTGGGTTGATTTTCTTTTCGTTTTCTTCTGTTTCAGATAATCCTGGAGGACGTCTGAATGAATCACACTTTACTTCTTCTGGTAAGATAGGAGGGTACCCTCTGGAGAGAGGGAGCCAGCGAGTACAGAGCAATGCGATACACCGAGGAAAATGCATCGAAAGGACAAGCAGCTTCAATACAAAAATCTCCCCGAGTTGAAAAACCTCAGAAAAGGGGAAAAGGAGTTTCTACTGAATTGAGCCAGAGATTGCCTTTTTCTTCTTCTCCTTCTTCTACTTTTTTCATTGCTTTATTTACTCCAAAGGAAAATGTTTCCTAGAAAGAAATCCAAGGAAAAGATGGGTTGAAAAGATGGCAGGTTTCTTTTCTGATGCATAGAAGATTGCAATCTTCCTTGACAACACTCTGTGCGCAGGCCAAGTACAGGGCGCACACTGTGAAATCGCCTCCGCTTCCAAGCTTGATTTTTGAGGACATAATTATTATTTTTTTTGTTGCCGGGCGGAGACTGATAGTATTTCGACATGAGCTGTAGCTCGTCGTTGCGTTTCTGGTATTCATTCTTCTTCTTCTTCCACCTCCAAAAGGGCCAAATATATGAAAGTCTAAAAATGCAAGCAAGAAGTCACCTGGAAGATCTCGTAGATACAAAGAAAAAATGAGTGCCCATTTAAGTTGTACTGTGGAAACTGATCAATTCTCGAACATATTTCTCTGTACACATCGGGAACCTCTCTCCAGGTATTTCTGGATCCTCCTCAGTCGAGAAAACGAACCCACAAAAGGGTCTGAAAATGCCAAAATACCCCCGGTTTTCCCACCATTGACTTGCTAGGAATCCAGCTTTTAGATGAGAAAATCGTGGGTATTTTGGGTACTCAAGAACAAAATTCAAGAAACTGAAGAACAGAGAAAAAAGAAACACAGAGAGAGAGAGAGAGGAGGAACACTTGGGGGTTCAATTGTGGAGAGGATCTGGGCAACTGGGCACTCTTCTCTTGCTTCCTTCAAGAACCGACGGTGATTTAGTAGGAGTAGTATCGCGTCTTCCATCGAAGTACTTGTGCAACAACTCTTGCTTGTTCTTCTTGTGCGCGGCCACCGCTTGGGGCTGGCTCGCCATCCTCTTCTCCGTCACGATCAAGACGACCCCGCCGCCGCCGCCGATTCTCCCGGGCGTCACACGTATGGCATCGGCTCTGCAATCGCGAAGGACACATGCTCCATGGAGCAGGATAAGGATCGTCAGCTGAAGCAGCACCAGAGAAGCGAGCGTCGTTCGTCTCTTGGTGCGAACGTGAGGAGGCATCGCTTCGCCGCTCTCATAAAGTCAACAAACCCCAAGCTGGTCGCTGGCGCTTGCCGCAGGACGACGGTTCGAAAGCAACCGAAAGGGAAGAAAGATTCAAGCTTTGTGGATATTATGGCGCCGTTTCGACAAAATCCCGGGATGGGATGCTCCTCCTCCTCCTCCTCTTCTTTCTCCTCTCTGATTTTCTCGGCAAAATGCAGAAGCTCACACACGAGAGTCTCTCTCTCTCTCTCTCGATCTATAATGTATGTATCACCGGTCGACAAAGAATTGACGGCTATTTTTGATATATAGAGAGAGAGAGAGAGAGGGGGGATGTCCCATGGATTACGGGGACCCACGTGATGAAAATACACAAACTAGCGGTGCTATGTTAAAAAGCACAGTAAGATAATGAAATTTTTGTCATTTTCTATACCAAATCTTTCATTTAAAAATATTATATTCGATAAGTACCTTAAAAGAAAACAAAGAAAAAAAAAACAGTTCTTGACATGACCAAACTACAGTACGCCAAGAAGGGAATGCACCATTCATCTCATGTTCACTTCTGCGACCAGCATATAATAAAGTGTCCGTAACTTTCTCGAGCACAAGTTTTTTTTTTAAAAAAAGGGCTCACAAACTTTTTACAGCCGATTTTTTTTCAACTTTGATTACAGTATTATTTCCTTTTCGGGACTAAAAAAAAAAAAGGGTCCGAGCTCTAAAAAAGCAAACTTTGTTTTGTTGTCTTTGGCATCAGATCTCCTTCAAACGTTAGGCTAGATGTCGGTGACATAATCGCCAGAAGACCGTACTCACCTCATGTCTCCGCTTTCCTTTCTTCTCTTTTTTGCCCTCACGTCACACGTATAATTTTTTGTACACATACCATACGTGTGTTTGTATTTATATACAGGGGATATATTTGATTATGTACGCGAGTGAAATTATCCTCAATTATTTCGAAACCCGTCTCATCCATTCTCGACATTTCCGCCAGCACCTGTCCACGAATAAACAATAAGACAACCTTGTGGAATTATTAGGTGCATCCACGACTTTCCTACCACAATATTCTCTCCAAGTCCATTTTCAATGTCCACGTCCCGGAAATAAATCACCCATTTAAATGCGAACAAGGCGTGTTTCTTTTTTTTTTTGGTTTTGGATTTATTTTTTACCCAAGTTAAAAATCTTTTTAAGCTAACGGTTGCATCAACTACGGCACATATCTCAGCGTTGATCGGGAGACTGAGTCGAAAGAGTCCCAAGACTAACTTTCTCTCGTGGATGGAACAGAGACCTGGGCCGGCGCCTTCTCAGGTTTCGAATATCCAGAAACATGCCCATACAAGGAGGAAGACGAGCATGTACGTTCTAGGGAACGCACGATAGGTTACGGGATCGAAAAGTTAAAGAATCGATTTTGATGGACAGGTTTCAGGCTCCGTTGGAACCTCAACCGACCCCTAGCGCCTCTTACTCCTAACCGACAAGATCGAGTGATGCATACATAGGCAATGCAATTCGTAAGGAATGGCCATAGTCGGGTAACAAACCATCTCTTGTTATTCCAAATCAAAGGATTAAGAATCTGTTCCATTCCATTGTCGAAACACAAGACTATGGTCCGAATTCCTTATTATGTAAGCTCCCTTTCTCGTACGCCACCAACAAAACGAGAATTACAAATGGGACCCTTGTTTTCAAACGTGACCAAGTCTTCCCCCCAAAAGAAAAAATATCGAAAAAAGAAGAAACATCACTCCATCTATCTTTGTCACTATTATGAGCAATTTGCGAGAACGTACGCATCGCACGTCCCCTATGATCTGTCCTAGATATTAATCTCTGTCCACTCTTATTTATGTACACTTAATTTTTGGTACGACGTCCCTAGTCTCATTTATTTTATGAATTGCTGCAATTAGACAAGAGGTGCGAAGGTAAGGCCCGGGAATCACGGCACGGTGCTTGACACCCTCGCTGTCGACGTATGCATTTTTGCATAGCAAAGGTCAGGAAAGAAAAAAAAAAGTTATAAAAAGCGTTCGTTTCGTACTAAGGTTTTTCCAAGTTTTGATGCAATCTTGTGATTTCCCCCCTCCTCGTGGAGAAAGAACCAAACCGTCCTTTCAATGGCGACCAATTGGGATTTTCTATGATTACCCCCCCTCCGACTTTCGAAAACGAAAAACGTGGTTTTGACCCGGCTCGTGTCTGAAATCTTTGGTTTTGACTTGTGTGACAATCTCAGCTCATTTTGGAGGACGTCGATCGATTAAAATAAAGATTGCAGCTCGATTCGGACGGAAATCCGTGCCGGTGGAGAAAGTACGGCCAGGATTAATTAGCCTAAGCTCGCCCTCGCGTCGAAAGTACCATAACATAATTAAATGGTAATTTTTTTTTTTGGGTTATTATCCCGGGGCGACTAGTGCATCACCTATTAGCTATAGAGTCCCGTGAAATAATTTTACCTGCGCGGAATGAACAATCATCAAGGAAACTGGGTAAATAAAAGAATCCCGTGGAGCGTCATCGTGTCGAGATTTCGCATTCTTCTCGAACTGAATCGAGTGCGCTCCAAACTGATCCGCCCTTGTCGTAGTTGCATAATTTCGAGGCCGCATCCACCGACTTTTATCGTCACATATGGTTAGGGAAAATCTTTCAAAAAGTTCTAAACTTATGGTACGGCTCTCAATTCTTCCATGGATTTTTTAAATTGTGTCGATTTAATCCCGAACCTTTTGACGGATACGTCGATACAGTCCAATTATCCTCCTCGTGTCAAGCATCGAATCCGACCAACGTGTGAGGCCAATAAATGGCGGTGAAAGCCCGCTATGATTACTGATATATTTTGGGCCGGTGGCTAGCTGGGACGAAGGTACAATCTCACGTGTCAATGGGTATGTGCACAGTACAGCTGCATCACATGCAAACGCTCTTGAAATTGAAAACCCAAATTGACTTTGAGCTGAAATATTAGAGATTTAAGGACCGTACCTTATCATGTGCATCTCCCTCTAATTGCCTCCCAATTTCTATGTTAGTGTCCGTCCCTATCATTCATCAATTGGATGGCGGCGCTATTATATGAAAAGAGAGGAGGGGAAGAAGCTAGGGTTTCGCATTTAGAAGCTTTAATTGTTGCTGCAAGAGTTGACGAGATAGAATAATTATACCTCTCATAAACCTATTATATGGGTTAGTCATACTTAATAAATGAGTTTACACGTAATTTATGTGTTCAATGGATCGTCAATGGGTTATAAATATATCTACAACGCACGTAAAACCCAACCCGCCTCTACGATTCTCTCTTCATTTTTTTTTTTTGCCTTCACACGACCTCGCGTTTACGCAATTCGCGCTTTTACCTTAGTTTGGATATGAGTATTTCTAGATTGGGTTAAATATGAAAGTATTTTAGGAATGCGAATTAAATCGAGTATGTGTTGCGTATGAGTCGGTTGAGTATAAATCACTAAATTATAATTGCATAAAAATGAGTTAAAAAATAACGGGTTATATGTGTCTATTTGAGTCGGATCATTTTCGATCCGCCTATCTATTTGACAGGATGATGATGATCGAGGTTAAGGGAAGGTCATTTCTCCACGTGGATTGCCTAGACGTAGCGTTGGGGAAGCAGAGGCGATTACCGGGAGAGATCCATGGCTCCAAACGCAGGGGGATTGAAGCAGAGGAAGCTTTTGAACTCGAGAAGGATTGTCTCGATTATTAAAAGAAAAAAAAAGAAAAAGATAAAGAAAAAGAAAAAGAAAGATTGGAGAGAAAGTTGGCCAAACTTATTAATTTGATTTTGGGCGGGTGCGCCGGGGCGTTGCAGAAAGAAAAGGCAAATCTGGCCTCTCCTCTGGCAAAAAACAAGAAAACAACAAAGTCGAATGAATGTGGTGCTTTGAAATGGTGAGATGGTACTCGCCGAATTCAATGAAAAAGGTTGTCAACTTCTTCTTCTACTGAACTTTCGCTTTGGCCGACTTAAATGCCGTCTTTGATTGCGCCTTGCCCTTTTCTCGTCGACCCTTTTGCACTGTCATCCCCTCCCTCTGTCCCTTTGCGTTTGCCATCTTCTCCTTGCCCTTTTCCCCCCCAACTCCCTCTCTTTCTCTCAAGGATTAAAAAAGAACCGAGAGAAAAAAAGGGTGGAGCATTAAAGAAGGTACTGAATCTGCTTTATGCCATGGTCTGGTTGTTTCAAAATGAGGTGCGTTCTGTAGTGGGGTTGGATTGGAAAATTGTTTCTCCGATGAGAGCAACCACGGCTGCGGTGACAAACGCACCTCTTCAGAGCGTCCCCCTCGACTAGATATTTCTGGGCACATATCGGTCCCCTGAACTTGGTTTGACAACCTCTTGATCAAGAAGAGACCGTGCCATCGCATATTTGAACAAGATTCAAGGATCTGCACGCCAAGGACATCACAACTCCAGTGCATTTCTTAGGTTCAAACTTAATCCACTTCTTTGGGGTCGAACACGAAAATATTGTGTCTGAAAAACTCAAACATCTGCTGCTACATCCATGAAATGTAATAGGCATCTCAGGACTTTCGTTGTGATTGATTTATGGCACCAATCTTCTCGCGCCGCCGAAAGGAGAAAGAGGGTGATTAAACTAGAATTCTCTCCAAGAACACAGCGATTTGAAGCGGTCCTCGGTTGCGGTTCGCTTGAAAGAGAACAAGAAAGCACCCCCTCCATATTCCACCATTACACGAGTCATCGACATCTTCGACTATCATCCCCTGTCGTGCGAGAAAAGGGAATCTGTATGTGGTGGACGCCAACTTGACTGGTTTCATCAATCTAATTCGGCATAGCCGATCGATAGATCAAATAATGACATTGAACAGACACGTAACATTCCTTCTCTCGCAATTGCAGTGAGAAATCAGAAACTAATGACTTATCCACGATTAGGGAAACACAAAGTAACACTCGTTCCGCAGGCACAGAGCGCCGATACATAACAGAAGGATTATCATCTAGCAATTGTCGATCCCTACATCAGGATTCGCTTTTGGCCTGGGCAGAGAAACGCAACGGAGCATATTGTTGTCACTTCTGTCCATGCAATCGACCGACGTTGGCGGCCTCAATCCACAAATTTTGCTGCTTCCACTTAGATATCATCAGTTATACTCCTATCTGAAGAAGTCATGGAGATTGCCTCCCACAAATCTGATGGGATAAATCGACTGTGTGGCTCTCAACAAGCACTATCAAAGGAACTTTGTTCACACACAAGGAAGAGGAGACGGAAGGTGGCTTTTCAATATACTGTATTCACAATCGATTCACCCATACTGAATGATTACATGACACGTTTTTATATAGGCATCCACACGACTCTTCACATACACGACTCTTGAGTCTCTCTAGAAAAATGAACAGGCGCAATGTATTAACTACACATCGGAATACGAACAGACTCTTGAAATACGCAACTAATTATGACTCTTAAAACTACACAATAATAAAGACACGTCTAGGTTCGTGCACTGGCTTGTGCATGCGCCTTGTGAGTCGAATGGTCACTAAATGAATTTGGTTTAATTTCCAACAAAACTCCCCCTTGAACCAAATTCTCTTCCGTCGATCATTCCAAGTAAACTTCTGAATTTCCGAAACACTTCGATCTTGAGAGGTTTCGTAAAAATATCTGCGACTTGATCACCGGTCTTCACATGCACAACTTCGATTTGTTTGTCGCTGACTTGTTCTCGAATAAAATGATATCGAACATCGATATGCTTGCTCCTCTCATGAAAAACTGGATTCTTCGCCAAAGCAATGGCAGAAACATTATCAACAAAAATCTCCGTTGCATCCTTTTGCTCCATATGGATTTCTTTGAGCAACTTTCTCAACCATATCGCATGACAAACACACGATGATGCAGCAACATACTCCGCTTCACATGTCGACAGAGTAACACTGGATTGCTTCTTTGATGACCATGTAAAAGCAGTTTCACCCAGATAAAATACAAAGCCCGTAGTGCTTTTTCGATCATCGACATCTCCCCCATAGTCACTATCTGAATAACCTCTGAGTTGAAATAGTTCAGACCGATAATAATACAAGCCAAGAGAGATAGTACCTTTGATGTATCGAAGTATCCTCTTTGCTGCCTTAAGATGAGATGTCTTCGGATTCTCCATATATCGACTTACAATTCCGACACTGTACATGATATCTGGTCCGGTACAGGTCAAATACCTTAAGCTTCCAATCAAGCTTCTAAAATATGTCGAATCAACATCGACACCTTCATCGAACTTCGACAGTTTTGCACCACAATCCATCGGAGTATTAGCCGAAGTGCAATTCTTCATGTTGAATTTCTCAAGGATATTTTCAGCATATCTTTTTTGGGAAATAAAAATCCCATCTTCATTTTGCTTCACTTCGATACCCAGAAAATAACTCATCAAACCATTATCTGTCATTTCAAATTCTTTCACCATCGATGCTTTAAAAGTGTCGATCAATCCAAAATTATTTCCTGTGAAGACAAGATCATCGACGTATAAACATGCCAATAAAACATCACCTTTCTCATGCTTCAAGTAGAGAGCATGTTCGTACGGACATTGTACGAAGCCATTTGCCTTGAAATAAGCATCGATTCTGGAGTTCCAAGCTCTCGGAGCTTGCTTAAGCCCATACAAAGCTTTCTTCAATCTCAGCACTTTGTCTTCATGACCTTTCACAACAAACCCGAGGGGTTGCTCGACATAAATTTCTTCTTCAAGAACACCATTCAGGAATGCCGATTTGACATCCATTTGATAGATTGGCCACCGATTTTGAGCTGCAATGGAAATCATTAGTCTGATGGTTTCCATTCGGATGACAGGTGCAAATACCTCGTCATAGTCGATCCCAGCTTTCTGTTTGTAACCCTTTGCGACAAGTCTAGCCTTATAACGAGTGACTTCTCCTTTCTCGTTCTTCTTGGCCTTGTATACCCATTTGACACCGATCGCCTTTTTGTCCTTCGGAAGATCAGTGAGTTGCCACGTTTGATTCTTCTCGATGGTTTCTATCTCTTCATTCATGGCTTTTCTCCATTTTTCTTCTTTAGCAGCTGCATCGAAAATAAGTGGTTCACAATCTGCAAGAAGACATATAAGGTGAAGCTCATCGGTAGCTTCATAAATTTCAGAAAGTCTTCTTGATCTCGGTGCTGGCGGTTCTTCGACAGTAGTTGAAGTTGAAGCTGACGATGATGGAGAGAACATCGGAGAAGGTGAATGAGCTTCAATCTCCATTTCGATAGAATCATCACGAACGGTTTCGACAAATTTATCACGATTGGTTTTGACAAGTTGTCGATTTTCCTCCCACAAACTTTTTTCATCAAATTTCACATCTCTGCTTACATATACTTTTAAAGTGTCAGGATCAAATAATTTGTAAGCTTTTGATGAAGAATCATACCCGATAAAAATGAGCTTTTTACTCTTGTCTTCCAGCTTTGATCTTTTCTGGTCGGGTATATGAGCATACGCAACACTCCCAAAAATTCTTAAATGAGAAACCGTAGGTTTTCTCCCGGTCCATGCTTCTTTTGGAGTAACACCATCGAGTCCTTGCGTGGGACATCGATTTTACAGATAAACTGCACATCTGACAGCTTCGCCCCAAAGCTCCTTTGACAAATTTTTGCTTTTCAACATACTGCGAACCATGTCGAGAATGGTTCTGTTCTTTCGCTCAGCCACACCATTTTGTTGTGGGGAGTATGGCGCCGTTAAGAAACGTCGAATGCCATGGTAATCACAGAATTGATTAAATTCTTCAGAAGTAAATTCTCTTCCATGATTAGTTCTTAAAGACTTGATAAAATAACCATTCTCCTTTTCAACCATTTTCTTGAAGTGCTTAAACGTATCAAACTCTTCCGATTTTTCTTTCAAGAAAAACACCCAAGTCTTTCGAGTAAAATCATCAATAAACGTAACAAAGTAGCGATGATTACCGTACGACTGAGGAGTGATCAAACCACATACGTCAGAATGAATCAACTCCAGTGGCTTCTTCGCTCGATAAGTCGACTCCTTCGGAAAACTTGTTCGAGAATGCTTGCCAATTACACATCCTTCACATAATTGATCGGGGTGATCAATATGCGGTAAGCCATACACCATCTTCTTGCGAGAAAGCATATTGAGTTCGCCGAAATTGAGATGGCCGAATCTCAAATGTCATAGCCACGAAGGATTGTCTACACATGCTTGAAGGCATGTAGACATATCATCTTTGATGTTCAGAGTGAACATCCTATTCTTCGACATCTTTACATTCGCAATCAACTTATTATTGCGATCTCTCAACATAAGACATAGATTTTTCATCTGGACAGTAAATCCTTTCTCAAGAAGCTGTCCCAAATTCAAAATATTGCTCGACATCTTCGGCACATAATACACGTTAGTAATAAACTGACGTGTTCCGTTCTTCAGACGAATTAAAATTGTACCTTTCCCTTCGACAAGAATTTGAGAATTATCACCGAACGAGACTTTTCCTTTTACTGTCTCATCCATTTCAACGAACATCTCCTTTCGGCCGCACATATGGTTCCTTGCTCCAGTGTCCAAGTACCACGTATCATTCTTTTCATTAGCATTTTCTTTAAACGCCAGCATAAGAACTTGATCACCATCATTCACCAGGTTCGCCTTTTCATCTGCCACCGCACTTTCTTTCTACCAACACTCATAAGCATAATGGCCACATTTATTACAACGATAACATCGAACCTTTGATTTATGGCTATTTGTGTTTCTTCCTCTTCCACGAGTATTTCTTTGATTATGAAAGCACTCATTGCTTTGGGCGAAATCTCCTCCGCTTCGTCCGCGGCCTCTTCCTTGGAAACGGCCTCTACCGCGTCCTCGTTCACGATCTTGATTGACCCATCGAGTTTGCACAGGGTCACTTCTTTGGCCTTTGTCATCTCGGATAGTCAATCGAGATTGGAGTACTTCCTCAACCGGTTCAGACTTGTTTCTTTTCAGTCTTTCTTCACGGGCTTGCAACGAACCCATGAGCTCATCGACCGTCATAGAATCGACATCTTTCGATTCCTCGATAGCGACGACGATGTGGTCGAACTTCTTATCCAACGATCGCAGGATTTTTTCGACAACACGAACATCAGGAACATATTCGCCATTCCTTTTCATCTGATTCACAATAGCTAAAACTCTTGTGAAATAATCAGAAATTGACTCAGATTCTTTCATACGGATTACCTCGAACTCGCCTCTCAAAGTTTGAAGGCGGATCTTCTTTACTTTCTCAACACCTTGATGCGTGGTTTGAAGAATCTCCCATGCCTCCTTGGATGTAGTAGCATTCGAGACTTTCTCGAACATAGAATCATCTAAGGCTTGAAAGATGACTGACAACGTGAGTTGATCTTTCGAACGAGTCTTCTCCAACGCATTCCTCTGAGCCTGAGTTAACGCGACATCTTCATCTGGCTCATCATAGCCATTGTTGACAAGATCCCACACACTATGGGCGCCGAGTATGGCTTTCATTCTGGAAGCCCACTTGCCATAGTTTTCTTTGGTGAGGACTGGATATTGAAAAGGAAGGTTGCTTGTTGACGCCATAATCATGAAACCGTGAAGCTCTGATACCAATTTGATGGGATAAATCGACTGTGGGGCTCTCAACAAGCACTCTCAAAGGAACTTTGTTCACACGCAAGGAAGAGGAGACGGAAAGTAGCTTTTCAATATACTGTATTCACAATCGATTCACCCATACTGAAATAGTTACATGACACGCGCTTTTATATATGCATCCACACGACTCTTCACATACACGACTCTTGAGTCTCTCTAGAAAAATGAACAGACGCAATGTATTAACTACACATCGGAATACGAACAGACTTTTGAAATACTCAACTAATTATGACTTTTAAAACTACACAATAATAAAGACACGTCTAGGTTCATGCACTGGCTTGTGCATGCGCCTTGGGAGTCGAATGGTCACTAAATGAATTTGATTTAATTTCCAACAAAATCACGGTCGTACTGTGCTTAAAAACTCACAGCAACTTTGGAGTCTGTAAGAGAAAAAAAATAAAGAAGCAATTTTCTGGGGCATTTGTTATTGGATTCATGGTAATCATCTCATCGTTTAATGACACGTCCAGTTGCAAACTAGCTAGGACAGATATGATGCAAGTTGACCGTCTCGTGGTGCCAACCGTATCGCAGAAAGACAGGTGATCTGTCAAGAAGGGTCTACATTATGCGTCATCGAGGAGAAATCTGCCGGTTGGATTCAACAGGAAAATAAGCGATCGACTTGATTGTTCGGACTTTACTTTCTTTAAATCGCTCTTGGAAATTAGACAACATTTGTGAGTTCCATAATGCATCAATCTGAACGCACAGAATTCAGATACCGCTTCCCATTGAAACACCAGGGGACCTAGGAACAGCTTTTACTTCTTAGGAATCTCCTGCCTCCTTGTTCTTCAAATGAAATGCCTCAATCTACAATGCATGAAAGGAAAGGAGCACAGTACACCCTAAGTTAGAAAAGGTTGTCTTGAGAAAGATCGAGCATGGTGAAGGGAATGTTCTCTTGTTTCATCTTCCTTCTCACACTGCAGACAAACACCCATCAATGGAATACTGCCATACGCATCCTATCTTTGATCTGCAATCTATTTACGATAGCAAGCCTTTCGATAAAAGCATGCTTTGGAACATTTGGCCTACACCGAATGAGTTCTCGTGCCAATAAAACCTTTGCACCATGGGGGCTTAGTAACTTCCATGCTTCTTTTTTATTCAACTTCTTCATGATGAGCACCGAGGAATTATACCAGATCCACAGCATTAGACCTGTGGAATTTAACTCCGCCTACAGTAACTTGAATGCCAAGTAGATCCTCAGATCTGGGAGAAGGCCAGCTCCAACCAAAGTTCCCTCTATTACAGCAGCCACCTTAGCATTCTTTTGAGTATCTGAGTCATAAAGAACTGCAGAAGGAAATCTATTTATGCTTTTCATTTTGGGTCCATTAACATTTCTCACACTTATTGCTCCTCCCATACTTTGGCCAATGATACATACTATCAGTAGTTCCTGCACTCATGTTTCGGAAAATCGTCATAGATGTCATACTTTCATCAAGTTGACATTCATAAACAGTCTTTTCGATCCTACTACATTGGTTTTGATACTCAATTTCTATCGCAGACATTGTCATGTCAGCGTCTCCAACTTCTTCCACGGTTACATTGGCATGAAAAGGGAATCGAGAGCTTGTTATCCCTAACAACCCAATGAGTTGTCCTTAGCATATGAAATTCGTCCACCGACTTTATATTTCCTCTTTCCACAGAGCAAATCTTGGAGACGATGAGCCATGTTGTAACTTGCTTAGTTCCAGGAAGCAGCTGCAGTTCGTTCTAAATCGACAAACGTGTTTGTGAAAGTCCAACTAATAAGCAAGATACTTAACATACAGAAATATTTGACGCATCGTCTCATCAAGAAGAACCATATCAATACGTACCAGTTTCCTGTTTTCTTGGATTAACTACATTCCACAGCATGGAAAGTCATATTTTAATCCTTTATTCATCTGAATCAACCTTTTAAGTTCTCTAATAGGTAGATTTTCTTTCATACCAAACGATGCCTATGATGACTATAAGAACATGAGTCTTTTCGTTGAAATGGCCTTCGAAGTTAAAGAGTTCGAACAGTATTTCTTTTTGAACACTCACCGCTTAGTATGAAGCCTGGAAAATCATTTGGTGATAGTTTACAAGGAGGCGTTTGATAATCTGTGAACTCGCCCCACAACTCTTCTTCCTGTTAAAAAGAATAGGGAAACTGCATTTCTGAAAAATCACTCGATGCCAATACTATCATCGATACTATCTCTCTCCTCCTCTTCACCATCTCTAGTCTACTATCCTGAGCAAACGCCACTCAAGGCACCTTTGATTCGATGCTCAAAGTTCAACGGGGTGAGCTCATCCCATTGAAAAGCGAAAATATTTACAGTCATCCGGGTTGAGATATGTTGAACGCATGAGCTCCGCCGCGTTTCAATTCAACCGCGAAAGATTGTAGTGGCACGGTGCCTTCAGGCACTATAGCTCGACCCTTGGAAATATATCTCAACCCCATCTGTAGTATGTATGCCAACGGAGTCGGTGAAATCGTGCCATTCGAGGCCAAAAGAAGATGAAAACGACGGGGCTGGCGCCTTGGCAGAGTGATCTGATCAGTGTGAGCAGAAGAAGTGGGAGCCATGAAACTTGAACGAATTCTCTAGACTCCCAAGAAAGAAGGGAAGATCACAAGAACACTGATGAGGCAGTCCTTGCCTCTCGTTTCAAGGCACTCCATGACCACATGCTTCAACGGGCGATCTCCATCGTCCAAGAAAAGCAGCAGCACTGAGAGCGAGACATCATCGGATCCAATGAATTGGGGTGCGCCACAGAAATTAATCTCTTTCAAGTTAAGCAAAGTTTGAGAGAGAGAGAGATTCTTGCTTGTAGATGATAGAACATAATTGTTATGATGCAAACGTGAATTGCGTTTGAAAAGTCGCACGTCAGAGAATTAATGTGATATTAAGTAATTAATATATTCAAGTTAACTCATAACTTATTAGTTTAAGTTTTTAAATAAAGATGGGCCCAACTAGATACATTTATAGGCTTGGATCCTTTTGACGAGTCTTTGACTTGTACAAACTACTGTACAACGTGGTCATAAAGTATAGACTTTTGCAATCGATGTCGATACAACTCGGGTCCGTCTAAAACCGACGCCGATACAGCGAATGAGTACTGAAAAGCATTGGGCTGTTGTCGTCCTTTTTGAACCAAACAAACAACTGATGGTCGGGTCGGGCCGCCGCGAGATTAAGACTATTTGTCCGAGGATTTTTCCAATCGGTGGCCCTTTTTGTCCTTTTTCTTAATCAAATAGAAGACTCGAGATGTTCAAGTAAAATCAATGATAAATAATTTTTTTTTAGGAAGAAAAAAATTTGTGTCCATCGCGTCTCTTATCCGGATAAAATGCCCCCGGACTGCTAAATCCGTCCAAACCCACAAAATCCTTTTTTTACCATTTCCACATTTATTTTGCAAATTATTATTTTTTCCCCAATTTAAGTGAGATTTACATTCCAAAATTGACGGGTCGAGTGGATCTATAAATAGAGGGCATGGCTTGCAATATACCCTCAAGGTTCAAGCAACGCGAAGAGAGTGATAAGCCTTGTGTGGTGTCGAAGACAGCTTTGCACCAAGGAGAGATCTCAGATGGCCTTGTCCTCAATGCTCTCGACTCCGGCCATCCTGGCCGTCCCAGCTCAGGCCACCATGGTCGCCCCGTTTGCTGGCCTAAGGTCCGCCTCCACTTTCCCGGTCACCCGCAAGTCGAACGAGGACATCACCTCTCTCTCCAGCAATGGTGGAAGAGTCCAATGCATGCAGGTAGTTGGACTTGTATTGTAATCGTAGGTAGACTCTTATCACTCTCAGATTGTGAATAATAACAACAATGCTAATCTCTATATGACTAATTAAATCGCACGGACTCAATTCCACTGTACTTAAAACTCGACTGGGCTTGAAGATGCCGTGCTCGGTGCGACATTCGAACTTTATCGATCTTGAGATTTCTACGTACTCGAGCTCTAGGACAGAAATATTAAAGAGTAGAACATGGGTACTAAGAGGACTTTAATGGCGACCGTCAGGTGTGGCCTCCTATCGGCAAGAAGAAGTTCGAGACGCTGTCCTACCTCCCTCCCCTCTCTTCCCAATCCTTGTCCAAGGAAATCGACTACCTTCTTCGCATGGGATGGGTTCCCTGCCTCGAATTCGAGCTCGAGGTGACGTTTCCTCTTCATCCGCTCTAAATAGCACTCATTCAGGAATGTGCGTTCGAAATCTGATGTTTGCGTTTGCGATCTCGACCTTGCGCAGAAGGGTTTTGTGTACCGACAGAACCACAGGTCCCCCGGGTACTACGACGGGCGGTACTGGACGATGTGGAAGCTCCCCATGTTCGGGTGCACCGACTCGAGCCAGGTGCTGAAGGAACTTGAGGAGGCCAAGAAGGCGTATCCCAAATCGTTCATCCGGATCATCGGGTTCGACAACAAGCGCCAAGTGCAGTGCATCAGCTTCATCGCCTACAAGCCCCCGGGCTTCTAAATTCGCGACCCGCTCGGGTTGAGGAATGGCTTGTGCTGTGAACTTTCCTTTTTGAACTCTTTCGATCACTCATGCTTTCGCAATGCCTGCCTGCTGCAGTCGTCCTTTTTTTCCTCGTGTTTTTTTTTTTTGAACAATTTGGACCACCCGGAATGATAAAAGGGCCTCAAACTAGACATGCACGGTTCGACGGAACCGCCGGTTCCGGTTCAGGAGCTGGCGGTTCCGGTTCTGCCAAATGGTGGAACCGGACGGTTCCGGGCCGATTCCGAACTTTTAATTTTATTTTTAAAATAATAAAATAAAATAAATAAATTATAATCAAATTGTACATTGTAAAAAAATTTGAAAAAAAAAAGAGGAATGGGCTTGAACTTAATGAATTATCATTAAGCGCCTATATATCTTCTTGAGGATAGAAGAATCAAAGCCCATGTAGTTCTCTTACCTTTGGTAACCTCAATTTACCTCATCCTCAATCGTCGCTACCTGTTGTTGTGGTGACGGTAGTATCTCCACAATCATCACTGAAGAATTTGTGTTCTCGATCCAGCTCTTGTTGTCGAAGCCTAGCCCTTGTCCAATCATCGACGCAAGCTTGAAACTCCACACTTTCCGGATTTAATCTTGAACGGCGGGAGTCCAAAATTAATCCTCCAACACTAAATGCTTGTTCAACTGCCACTGTTGAAGAAGTGGTCGCTAATATTTGTCTTGCAATGAGGGAGAGAACTGTATATTGAATTGAATGGTTCTTCCACCACTCAAGAATTTTGAAATCTGCGTTGTGTTCGGAATCACTAAACTCAAAATAAATTGTTAAATAATTTTCTAATTCGGAAATACTACCTATTGTCCCTTTTTATTTTTTTTGCATACTCATGAGCATTTTATACCCTCTATCAAGTGAAATACCTGTATTGCTTCGTGAGACACTATGCTGGACAGATTCACATCCACCATCACTTAAACCATATTTACTACAAAATTCATTATATAATTCTACTATAACTTTTTTAACATCTACTTGTATACTTTGAATATCTATTACTTCATTCAAATGTAAACAATCATAATAATAAACATTCAAATAATCTAATAAATCATCTAATTTAGTACATAGATCGAAAATAATACCAACTAAATAGACAAGAGGAATGTTCAAGTAATAATGCAACCATTTTTCTCGCATTATTAAAATACTCGAAGCTAATTCAGTATCTTTTTCACATTCATTAAAAATACCAGCAATATTAACACACTCTATTAAAAATAAATGCGTAGTAGGATAATAAACACCAGATAAAATATTAGTAGCATCATTAAAAACTTTCAAAAAATCTAATTTTTTTTTTTGCAAACTTCCCAATGTTGTGGGAGCAAAGAAATATCGGGAACATTATTCGAAATAAATGAACATAATAAATCTTTGTAATCAAAAGTTTGTAGAAGCATATCGTAGGTAGAATTCCAACGAGTCGGAATATCTTTTGAAAACCTTCTTGCCTTTCTCCCATTTTTTTACAATATTTTCCTCACTCTTTCATAAGTTGAGGACGGCTCCATAAATATCTAATTGCATTATTTATTGGCTGAAGAGATGTTGCAAGAACTCATAAACCATCCTGAACACATAAATTCAAAACATGGCAAGCACATCTAATGTGAAAAAATTATCCGCCAAAAGAGGGTTTACAAAGTTTTTCTAACTCAGGAATGAAAGCAGTATTTGCGGCGGTATTATCAAAATCAACTGAAAAAATTTTATCAATCAAATTAAATTCTTCTAAAACTTGCCTAATTAGTCTATAAATGTTATGGGCCATATGCCTTTAAGGAAAAACTCGAAATGCAAGAAGTCTTTTTTGAATAACTCAATCATCACATATCCAATGGCATGTGACACCCATATAAGAATTAATATTCCAAGAATCAGCCCAAATATCACTACCTATATGTACACGTCCATTGAATTCTTTAAAAAATCTTAACAATTTCTTTTTTTTGTTTTGTATAAACATGTTCAAGTTCGTGTTTAAGAGTATTTCTCGAAACAGATGGTGCTTGTGGAACTAACGCAGTGTTTACCAAATATCTAAAATTAGGATTTTCACTAGTGTTAAACGGAGCATGCTCAAGGGCAACATATTCAGCTAATGTTTCTTTGTAAAGTGCATTAGTGAAACGAAATAAAGGATGAGCGTTAGGATTGGCGAACTCGAAAATTTGTTGTTGGCTAGTGTCGATCCCTGCTTGCGTTGAATATTTTTTCGTCACATGCCGATGAAATGTTCCATAGCCATCTCTTTTACCAAGTTTGTATGTCTGCGGACAATATTTACAGCTTATATCAAACTTGCCTTCATTTTCATTCCATATTTTGTTAAAGTGTAGCCATAAATCGGATTCTCGGCTCTTCCGTCCCGACTCCTTTGCTATCGACGATTCTTCGACACCAGAGGACGAAGACTTTCTTGCGTTGGGACGCGTTCGACGTTGGGATTGGAAGCATCGTCGTCTTCCCAACATGCATATTCACGAGGATCATATTCATGAACGGGATAATCGGATTCTCCCATCGCGATCGGCATCGGGCTCTTTCCCTTTCCAGTATTTCTGCTTCCACTTACCATTTTTTGAAAAAATTGATCGAAAAATTGAGACGAAATTTAGAGAGAATAGCAGATTGAGAGAATTTAAGAGATTGTGAGACTTGAGAGTTGAGAGTATTAGAGAGAATTGAGAAAACTTGTGAGAATAATAAATAGGGATTGAGAGGTATTTATAGATTTTTTTATTTATTTTAATTTTTTTTTGCCTTCGAGCCGTTGGCCCACTCGGGGGAAGAGCCAAACGGCTCTTTCCCCAGGGCGGGGCCCACAAGGGGGGTTTTTTTTTTTTAAAGGATCGGAATCGTGGACTTGGTCAACGGGTCAGTTCCGGGTCCGGGTCCTATTTGGCCATGTCTAGCCTCAACGTACATAAATGAGCAAAACTAATATCAGATCAAGTCCTTCTGTCGCCACACTGGATTGTCTTTTATTCTCTCCCTCTCCCCTCTATATCAGCTATTTACAGTATGCGCTCATTCTACTAAATCAGGCCAATTACACAAGCGAGAAACATTACAAAAAATAAAAATAAAAATAAAAATTGCTAGACTGATCGTCTGATAATACTGTTAGTTATATTTTATCACACGATCTTCCAATCAATGAGTGCTTTGTGCAAAATATATGACGACGGTATGTGAATATACGATTATGAATATACATTTCTTGACATTTCTGTCAAAGAAATATTTCCCTAAAAAAAAAAAAAACATGTTCCGTTAGCCAAATGAGTACGGCTTTTCAGCTTTAAACCTAAGGAAAACATGTCTTAACTTGTCGTTATCTGACAAGATAGACAGACTCAACCTTCGACGACCTCGTACCGGGAAACTACTTACACATTATTACTTGTTTATAGTTTGTACAGCGAATCACAATAGTGATGAAGAGCAAACATGTTAGCCATACTCCTAACTTCAAAATTTCGCAGTGATACGATCATAGATCAATTTGAGCTCTCTAAAGCTCAAACCAAGCATGATACTTTCCCCGAAGAAATTGCAAGATATTAGAAATTAGGACAAAATACTTTATTAAAATCATTGTTACCACAAATGCCATAATTTTTATGCAGCCTTTATAATTTTTTTTTTCTTTCGCTTACTTGAGTGCCATATCTGTGTAAAATTGTTCACTTAGGAGGAGTTTCTTTTGACATCGGGTATTACTTTTGCTTGGACAAAGGAAACGAATAATTCAAGGCCGAAGAATTTTTACCATCCAATTTGCTCTCTCCATTGTGAACCTGATGAGGCGATTTGCCCCAAATTGAGGGGTTCGATCTTCATCGAGGAAATTGAATTTTTCCCCAATTCATTCAAATTGGGTTAGGGTTCTTCAATTAAATCTCTCTAAATGATGTTGTCTTCCTTCTCACTTGTTGTCGTCATCTTTGCTGGCAAGCCACGTGTGATGTTATACTATAAATTTAAGCAGCAAAGGATTTTTAGGCGAGACAAATTGCCGATAGCACTTTTTTTTTCTTGGAAAGAAAATTTTCATTTCACTTGAAAAAGAAGTGCATAATTTCAAGACAAAATCAATCACAAAGCGTTACAGTCCAGCGCAAAAATAAAAAAATAAATTAACTTCGTATATCCTATAGCGACTCCCTCCTTCTACAGTAAGGAATTTGTGATAGCGTCATTGCACAATTGGCCGCCGATCACCGAAACTCGCATCATCATCGGTAATGAGCACACGTCGAAATAATCCTCTATAGTAACTATCGTTTTGCCAGAAGATGGTGCACACCTAAGTTCGACGTCATCAGCACCATAATCGTACAAAGATCATAACAACATAAATAGATTGAAGAGGCACAAATAACATCTTGTAAATCCCAGGTCTATTTCTAGATCGAGGTAGAAGAGCTCCCAAATTAGATCCAAATTTAAATAGGGAGAGAAGAGCTACAAAGCAGACACAGTTGATCAAAACACTTTCAAATATACTCACCGTTAAACACAGTGAAATAGAAGCTTTAGAGGATATAGAGAGGAAGGGAGCTTCAAGAGAAATTAAGGAGGGGTTGGGGTTGGGGTTGGTGGCTGGAGTAGAGAAATAAAGAGCCGCCGATTGCGCTTAAGCAAACGGTTTACAGTAAATTTGGTACTCAAATGAGCGAAACACGAGTTGTGACACTCAAGCAACATCATATGAAAGTTATGTTCTTTCAAGGTTCTTATCCCCTTATTTTTCTATTTATTCCTGTCCTGGAATATTGCGGAAGAAATGCATTTGGTGCTGCCATGTTTGAACGACCCATTTAAGTGGCTTCATTCATTCAATTGTTAGGAACGTCCATCAATATCGCTTTCGAGGAACGTCTGAGAATTCAGGCCTCGCGTCTTGACTATTTTGAGTGTTACCTAAGGCCACTGATTACAACACAGCCACGTTGGGCCAGCGTGGCTCAGCCATTTATGGGCCGTCCAGGTTCGTGCCTCGGGCCAGCACAACTCCTAGGGGCTGATGGTCCGTGTCGAGCCAGTTCGTGGGCCTCCTCACTTGCCTAGTCCATCGGCTCCTGTTGCCGCCCACTTGCATCAATAGCTACCTTTTAGTTTTGGGATATGTTCTTAGAAATCCCGAAACTTATCACGAAAGTGCAATTTAATCCTAAAATTTATAAAATATGCAATTGAGTTATCCCGTTAACTTTGTCCAATTTAGCTAACGAAAAATGTTGATGTGGCCTTTTTAAATATATTTTCTCTATCCAACGTGGCGATGATGTGGCTAAAACGATGCCGTTTTATTCCAAATCTGATTTTTAATATAATTTTCCATATCAATGAATTTAAGCTAAAATTGAAAAAATAATAGAAGCAAAACAGGTGGCGATGCGCCGATGGTGGGAAGTGGTTGGCGACCTGCGCCTACCACGTGCAAGGGTCGGGTGGCCCTCTTCCAGTTCCGGTCATGGCCCTCACCCGGCAACCTCCACCGATCAATTCCCCACTATCGCCAGCCCTTTTCGACGGTGATATAGCGGCGGCAGCGAGCCCTTGCCGTTGGTTCTGCTTCTGGTTTTTTTTTTTCTTCTTCTCAATTTTAGTTTTTTTTATTAATCCAAATAGAAATTATATTAAAAATTAGATTTGGACTAAAACGAGTTGTTTTGGCAACGTCATCACCACGTAGGAGAGAGAAAATATTTAAAAAACTCATGTCAGCATTTTTTGTTAGCCAAGTTGGACGAAATTAATGAAAAGACTTGATTTAATCAATTTGATAAATTTTATGAATCGATTGTACTTCTCGCAAGTTATAAAAAAAATTACACTTTCGTAATAAGTTTTAGGACTTTCAGTGGACATATTCTTTTTAATTTTCCTTCCTTTTGGCAAATTCAAAGCATAAAAGTACGATTAGTCTCTTATCAAGACGCTCGTACAGCAAAGAACAAGGTTGTTAGATGAACACTGATGAACACTCCATTGCCAAGAGCAATTGAGAATAAGATGTAGCTTCTAAGTAATAAGAGTGCACGAAAATATAAGACATAAAACTTACAAAAAAGGCAAAAGTACACTTTTAGTACCAAAAATTATGTACGGAGATCACTTTAGTGCCATGTTTTTTGAAAAACGATCATTTTGGTGCCAAGTCCGATTTGCTCCGCCGAAATTCTAACGCGACATTTTTTTATTAATATTTTCGGCTGATGTGGCTTACATGAGGTCCACGTGGCATTGTTTTTAAAATTTAAATTTTTATTTAACATAATTTGATAAATAAAATGATTTTTTTAAAAAGTTAGAAAATTAAAAAAAAAAGTGCAGGCGGCGAGGCCTGCTAGAACCTTCGCCACCGCAGAGCCCCGGCTAGGGCTGCTAGAACCTTCGCCGCCGCAGAGCCCCGGCTAGGGCTGGAGGTGAGGGCCTGCAGGCCCTCGCCTGAGGCCGGCGACCCTCGCCGGCCCGTTGCCCCACCCTTGTAGGAGATTGTGGGGGCAGCGGCGGCGAGGGTTGTAGAACCCCTCGCCGACTGCCTTTTTTTTTGTTTTTTTTTTCTTATTTTCAGTTTATTTTGATTTATTTTAAGTAAAGTTTTTTATTTTTTTTATGAATTTTGAAGTCCACGGTGGACTTCATTTTCTTAAAATAATACCAATTAAAATTAAAAAATTAATAAAAAAAATGACACGTGGCAATTTTGGCCGGAAGCACCAAAGTAATTCTTTTTTCTCCGACTTGGCACTAAAGTGATGCGATTGAAACTTTTGGCACTAAAGTGATTTTCGTACACAACTTTTGGCAATAAAAGTATACTTTTGCCTACAAAAAATGGAGGAAATTATATAAAAAAATCTTAAACTTATTGCACTTTTGACAATTCAATTGTAAATATTTTAATTATGCTAATTGAATCCTAATTTTTTTTGCGTTTTGCTACTTGCGTCCATCCGGATAATTTTGGCCGCAGATCGCTGATTATGGGCATCGGTCGTCCTACGTGGCATGCTTAATGTTGATATGGATAAATTTAATTATATCTTAATACTATTTGAAATTTTATATTAAATATTTCACATATACATTTACATTTTTCTTTCTTTTTATTCTCTTTTCCTTCTTTCTTTTTTTTTTTTTTTAAAAAAATGGTCAGTGAAGGCCTGGCGACCCTCGTTGACTGTCACATACGACGTCCGGCATCCACGTCAATGATTTCCCGCTATAATTGTCTGGATGCTCTATTTATGGCGAAGTGATCGTTTGCCATTCCCTTAGAAGGGCAGGCCCTGCCATTTGAATCCGGACCATCAATGTTATGAATGGATGGTCCAGATTATTATTAAAAAATAAAAAACCTAAAAAGTTACCCCCTAAAAATAGGAGATATGGGTCGTCCGTTTAAAAACGGATGGCCCAGATCGCAAGGGCAGGTGCCTGCCATTCTAAGATAATGGCAGACGATACGGATCCCTATTTATGGCGAAGTCGGCATTATTAAAATGTTTACTGCTGAATTGGAAAAAAAGTGCAAAGATGTTTAAGATTTTTTGGACAATTTCGCCTAAAAAATGTAGGGAGCAGAATGCGCTTAAGAGATTGCATTTGTAGCGAGAATAACGAATGCTTAAGCATAACAAAATCGGTAATTATAAGAGTCACAATACAAAAAATGTGAAAAGTTCGAATCACTAGGAGCCGATGCTCTCCGTCCCTGTGGTCCACCCACGTAACCTTTGAGGTGGAGCCGTTATCCACTATTCGGCGTAGACCACGTCAATAGGCCACGTTTAGCACGACCCTTTGAACATCTCATCCTTACCGTGCCTGGCCTGGCTCGTAACGCGTCACCCGGGGGCTTTCCTCGGAGCAAATTTTTTTTTTTTTAAATACTTTTCTTTGACGAAATAAGGTGCACTTCACCTCCTTAAGTGTGAACAAAAAGAAGCCGTCGCAATTTGTTCACATTATGTGTTGAACTTCAACAATTATTTCAATCGCTTCTTCGATTATAGAAGTGAAAGAGGAGGGAATGACAGATGTATGAGCGAGCCAACTGTCGTGATATCGCGGCTGGTTGAAGTGAACGAAGTCCCAGGTAATTGCACATATGGACGGTTCACAAGCTGCACGCTCTCTCGAGATTGACGTGCCCGAGCTTAGCGCATGCTTGACCGGCTGTGTATTTTGCTCGCGTGCGCTTCTGAGAATAAGCCTTTTGAGGGCTTGAGCAGTCTTTTTTTTTTTTTTTTTTAAGAAATGGCGGGAAAATTGCCGAAAAAGGTCCTAGGCATTTTATACTTTTGTCGATTCAGTCCTAAATATCTTTCACCTTTTGCCGATTCATTTCTGTTGGCCGAAAATCACTGATGTGGCACCGCCTACGCTAACATGGATAATTTTCAATATTATTTTAGTGTCTTTACTTATATTTATGTTGTTTCATTATTTCCGTTTTTCCTTTTTTTTTTCTCCTCCGTTTTCAATTTTCCTCAGCAGCTTCCACATTAACCGATCCCCGGCGAGTGCCACCCTCGCTAGATTTGGCGAGAGCAACCCTCGCAGAGGGCCAGCAAGGGCGGCCCTCGCCAAAGTTCAGCAGTGGTGGGGGCGGCAGAGGAAAAATGGAAAAGGAGAAAAAGGGCAAAAAGAAAAACAGAAAAAAATTCAACAAATATTATTAAAATTATTCACATCAACACAAAGGATGAATGACATCCACGTTAGTAATTTCTAGCTAATAGGACTGAATTAGCAAAAGATGAAAAACTTTATGATTGAATAGGATGACTGAATTGGTAAAAGTGCAAAAGATTTTGGATTTTTTTTTTTTTTTTGACAATTTTCCCAAGAAACTGCCAAACCTCATTAGGTACAACAGACTTCCCATTTCCAATTATGGGACGTACAATCATTGAAGTAATGGGGGCAGCACCTAACTTTTTTATTTCCTCGATTGCAATGTCCTAAATCTGTATGTATTTCCAAAATAAGGAAGTTCTTCTTCTGTGTCTCAACTACCTTTCCATTCTCCAATTCATAAGCTGATAAACTTGAACCCAAAAAGGGAAAATCAGCATTTTAAATACTTGATTTTATGGGCAGGGCGTAATTTTATCTGTTCTCTTTGCCGACTTTTCTTCTCAGCTGTGTGTTGTGGGCAATCAACCTTTGACCTGAAGCAGAGCTTTCGTGGGTAAAGCGATTCGCCCATGTCGATGCTTGGAAGAAACATCACGTAGAGCCCCAAAAATAGGTGTCGGATTCTCCTCTGATTTGAAAAATGAAGTGCAAGAAATTGGTTGCACATAGTGTCAGCATTTCTACCTTGATGATTGAGCTACTGCTAGGAGAATTATCTAAAAAGCCATAAACTTATTGTGCAGCAACCAATTCAGTCTTAAAGTTATTCTAATTTTGTCATAAACATTTGAACAATTTTTCGATTTAGTCATAATCTTTTCAGTCGCGCCAACTTAGTCCTAAACATTTTGACGATGTACCAATTTTAGTCCCATACCTTTTTAGAATGTGTCAAACTTTTTTTCTTTCAATTTATCAATGTAGTATATAAATAACATGTTTAGGACTAAATTGGCAAACTATCATAATATCTCGGAGTAAATTGACACAAATTGAAATACTTAGAACTAAAAATTGACAAATCGTAAAAAATTTTAGGATTAAATTGTTCCAATTGAAAAAATTAGGACTGAATTTATGCAATAGATTTAGGACTTTTTCGGCAATTTATCCCAATTATCTAGCGGAAAAAACAACAAGATTGAAAAGAACGTTAACATGAATTTAATGTTAGTTGGCAAGTGACCCCTGTTGCCTTCGAATTAGCAATTACTTGGACAAGAAAAGTCCCAAAAAGAAGAAAAAGTGAAAGAAGAAAAAAAAGGATCATGCAAACCCATCTCATCACTATCATTAACCTTCGCCGCAAGGAAGCTATCAGGAAATGAGATTTGCGGCAGAAGCTGCGTAATCAGACATCAAGACATTGGCTGTCTGCCCAATCATTTCTTAAATTGATTTTTCTTAATTACTTTTTTTTATCAATTTTTTTTTTGTTCATGGACAATATTCACCATCACATTATTTAGAAACAAATTTAAAAAAGAAGCACGCGAAACAAATTGAGGAGATAATATTAATTGGAGGGGGGGGGGGGGGGTGAAAATCGTATTTACAGACGCGAGTCGAATTCACCACGTTGTTTTCGACCCGACCGCGTCGACCGTTATTCTAAAGCACGACACACCGAACCACCGGCGAAACAATTAACCCCGACTCACAAACCCCCAGTCAGAACCGCCCAGCCCTCGACTCACTCACCAACTCGTCCGAGACGATGGCCAGGTTGGCGTCCCACCACGTCTCCACGTCGGACTCCGTCACGCTCTTCAGCGGCGAGCTGACGTTCCTCATGTCCCCGAGCATCAGCTCGCCGCCCGCTTCCAAGAATAGCTTCTCCGCGCCGTCGCAATTGACTCGCTTGATGTTGGCCGCCGATCGAGGAGCCCACTCCGCGATTATCGACGGCGCCCGGGGACACGTGCGCGTGTCCCACACCCTTAGAGCCATGTTTCCCGAGCTGCCCACCCCGGCGGACAAAATCGCCGCCGGCGACTGCAACGGCGCCGCGGAAATCGCCGGGATCCCAGACGTGCCGGATGAGAACGAGCTCAATCTCTGTCCCGTGTTGAAGTCGGTGATGGAGATCTCGTCCCCAAACGAAGTCGGAGATTCTCCTTCGGGGTCCAATCCAATCTCGAGCCCTAGATTCCAGAGCTTGACGACGTCCGTTCGGTCGCAGAAGCCCGATAAGTGGTCACAGAAGAAGCTCCGCCTTCGCCGGAGATTCGAGCTCACGCCTTCGCGTTGCCAACTCGCCGAGCCCTTGACGACGAAAACTTCGTGGTTTCGCGACGGGTCTTCTATGAGCTCGATTTCGTCTTCCTCCGTTTCTGAAGAACAAGCAGAGCAAGACGATGACGAGCAGGCATCGTCTTCCTCGCTACGATCTATGCAGCTTCTGAGAAAAGATTGGGACTGCGCCGGCGACGCCGAAACGAGGTCGTTCTGGTACTTGATGACGAGGAACCTGATTCGGTTGATTATGGTGCCGAAAGAAGCGACGAGCGCGAGGATCAAAGCACCCCACTTCCAGAAACTGTAGGCCTGCGCAATCGTTCTGACGGAGAACCAGAGAAACTGAGAGAGAAAAGATGGGTCTTGCAGAGAGCTTATGCCCGCTTCGAAATCACTTAATCTGTTTATAACTGGTATCTCCATGATGATGGGATCGAGGAGAATCGTTCAACAAATGGAGGTGCTTCAATGGCGGAACGAAAGAGGAAGGAAAACAAAGTCAAGAACTGATAAGAAGAGAAAAGCGCGAGGGAGAGTGGGGGCTTGGGAATCCCACCGTCTCTTCTTTTATAAAGGCAAAACGCGAGGAAACGACAATGACATTACAAAAACAAAAGAGGGGGCGGGACCTAAACAAGAAAGAGGTCATTCGCTCTTTCTTTATCCTCCTTGGTTAGGTCAGTCTTTTAATCACATGCCACTTGGACACTAATTGTAAATTATATAGAAATCTCACGCATCTCTCGGTAATTACAGAGTCAAAACAGTGCATAAACAACTTATTTGTAAAAACAGCTTGTAATTTTTAAATTACATGAATCGACTCATTTGTACCGATCAAAACAAGATATCTAAACACGACGATACGGTTTAAAATTCCGAACTATTAAGAGAAACACGAAAGAAACTACAGAAAAAATTAATTTCCGTTCCTAACTAATCGTAGTAATGTAAGATAAAATTAGTTATTAATTTGATTTTGATGGCTATTAGACTGGACAAACGACTATTTTTACCACGATTTTAGGAGTCCACCTTGTCTTAGATATATAACGTAAAAATCGCGAGACGGATAAAGAACACGGGCGATAAAAGTGGGAGGAAAGACCCGGTTCGTCGTGGATGATGTGGAAGACGATTATTGGCTGTGCGGCGAGGGATTTTCTGTCCACGTCAGAAAAAGGGCCGGTCTTTTTGTTTTATTTAACATTTTCTAGATAGGGACGGCTGAGTCAGCAATATTCCAAAACGAGGGGGAATGTCATGGGGTGAGTCATAGGGTGGCTGAGAACCAGAACGAGAGCAAAATCTGACCCTACAATTTCATTTTCAGTGGGACGGATCGGATGAAATTCGTGGTTTTCAGGTTAGGAACGACTCTGACCATCTAGATGTTGACACGTGGCGATGATACTGAGAGGGTTTTTTTTTCCCAATTTAATACTTAAAAAAATATTTACAAATTTAATCACCATTTGAAATTATTTACGAATTTAGGTCTCACGCGCTGGATTAACCAGCGCTCGACGCTGGTCGGGCCAGTGCCTGACCGGTTGTGCACTGGACAAAACAGCGCGCAACCAGTGGGGCGTGGCGTCGTGCGACTGCGGTAGAGCTTGAAAAGGCTAGGCGCAATTGCGCCCGTGAGCCTGAAAAGGCTCTATAGGCCACGGCAGAACCTTTTCGGGCTTTGCCCTGCATTTAGGGTAGAGCCCTTCACGAGCGCACCGTGAAGGGCTCTTCCTCTTTTGTTATAGCCATCCATTTTCGTTTGCATTGCCTTCTTCTTCTTCTTCTGTTCTTACTCTCATTCGCCCTCTTTTGTTCGTGCTCTCGTTCGCCTCCTCTTCTGTACTTGCTCTCATTTGGCTCCTATTCTGTTGTCTCATGATAATTCATTTTTCCTCGCCCTCGTTCTATCTCCAGGTACTATTTCGACGCTCGTGTTCTATGTTTTGTTCGTTAGTTAATATTTAAAACGTTTCAATGAATTAATGAATTTTTTACTCTGCATAATTTCAAATAAAAGCAAAATCAATCGGCCACCTCACATCATGAGTGCTCTTCGTTTTGAGGTAAAAAAATGTCCTTTATTTCATTTGTTATACAAAAATGTCAATATGAGCTTTGAAAAAACACTACCTATGCTACTGAAGATAAAAAAAAAATATCCTTTATTTCGTTGCTCTCGTGAGTATGTTTTTTTTGTTAATATTTTTGGTAATGTTTCAAATAATTTGTGAATTTTTTACTTTGTAGAATTTGAGATAAAAAAAAAAACCAATCGGTGTCCTCACTCCACGCGTGCACTCCGTCAGCAGTTTGAGGTAAATTCCTACGTAGTAATTTTTTTCAATTTGTTGGGTATAGATAGATATTTATTTTTATTATTCATAGATGAATAATAATTTATTTACATTTTTTATAATATTGTTGTTATTATTATTTACGAATTTATAAAATTATTTAAAAAAATCTACGAATTTATGAACGAGAAAGGACTATTCAAAACCGATAAAATAGGAAAATTACTATAAATGAAAAAAAAACGTCCTTTATTTCATTTGTTATACAAAAATGTCAATCTGAGCTTTAAAAAAAAACACTACCTATGCTGCTGAATATGCGTCAAACTCATTAATTATTTAGTTGCTCTCGTGAGTATGTTTTTTTTTGTTAATATTTTTGGTAATGTTTCAAATAATTTATGAATTGTTTACTTTGTAGAATTTGAGATAAAAAAAAAAAACCAATCGGCATCCTCACTCCGCGCGTGCACTCCGTCAGCAGTTTGAGGTAAATTCCTACGTAGTATTTTTTTTCAATTTGTTGGGTATAGATAGATATTTATTTTTATTATTCATAGATGAATAATAATTTATTTACATTTGTTATAGTATTGTTGTTATTATTATTTATGAATTTATAAAATTATTTAAAAAATCTACGAATTTATGAACGAGAAAGGACTATTTAAAACTGATAAAATAGGAAAATTACTATAAATGTAAAAAAAAAGTCCTTTATTTCATTTATTATACAAAAATGTCAATCTGAGCTTTTAAAAAAACACTACCTATGTTACTGAATATGCGTCGAACTCATTAATTATTTCGTTGCTCTCGTTAGTATATTTTTTTTGTTAATATTTTTGGTAATGTTTCAAATAATTTATGAATTTTTTACTTTGTAGAAATTGAGATAAATAAAAAAACCAATCAGCGTTCTCACTTCGCGCGTGCACTCCGTCAGCAGTTTGAGGTAAATTCCTACGTAGTAAATTTTTTTAATTTGTTGGGTATAGATAGATATTTATTTTTATTATTCATAGATGAATAATAATTTATTTACATTTGTTATAGTATTGTTGTTATTATTATTTACGAATTTATAAAATTATTATTCATATGCTACTGAATATGCGTAATTGTATATGCGAAATAATTTAAAATTTATTTATTTAGCAGAATGTCGTCTATATCTTTTGCGATAGTGCGTTGGGGAGGTATAATAGTACGAAATCAATATGGAGTTGATTACGATGACGGACAATATGCTATGTTCAAGTTTGAAAAAATATCATCATTTGATGAGTTACGTGCTACGATTGGGCGCACGTTGAATATAACAGCAAATCAGTATATTCGGAGCCTAATGTCTAGATACCCGAGTGCAATGGATTCACATTATGTTGTATATGATATTATGGAGGTGCATAATGATGGTGCAGTTACCATGATCCAACAGTTTGTACTTTCAGGGGGTTTGACGGGTTTTTTTACAGTTCTATATAACTGTAGATGAACACAGAATGTTCATGAAGATGACGTTGGGGAAGGCTTCAATTTTGTTGGGAAAGACTCTAATGTTGGTGAAGATGATGATGGAGATGACTTTGTTGAAGAAGATGATAATGATGATAATGATGGAGATGACTCTGTTGAAGAAGATGATGAGCATTGGATGGACACTGATGACAGTGATGAAGAAGATGTCGAAGGCGACAATTTGGACGCTTACAACAACGCTCATTGCAGCAATCCCATTATGCCGTTGGTAGATCCATCGCCATATTCCGAAATCGACTTTGATATAATGCAAGTCAATACAAGAGCCAAGCCAGACCGTTCGTTTTTTGATCCATCAAATGAATTTGATATTGGCATGGTATTTCCATCCCGAGATGCGCTGCAGTTGGCTGCGAAAAAGTACTTTCTATGAAGAAATCATCATTTTTGCAGTCATGCAACGAATTTTTCCAAATATGTGATAAAGTGTGGTAATCGAGATAATCTGTGTGGTTGGAGGCTTCGCGCGACTAAAAAAACAGGTACACTACTATGGAAAATAACTAAGTACAATGGACCACACACATGCAGGAGGACGACGTCATCACATGATCATCGGCAACTTGACCAGAAGTACTTGTGTAGCCAGGTAAAAGCAATTGTCACTGCACAACCAGATATTAAAATTGCGACACTGATGGTGGAGATTAAAGACAAGGTGGAGTTCGAACCTACCTACCGCAAAACCTGGGCAACTAAACAAATGGCAATTGCTGAAGCTTTTGGAGGATGGGATGAGTCATACGGTAGGTTGAGAACGCTCATGAACGAAATGGTGGTAAAAAATCCAGGTTCTCATTTTGTGATCGAAGATAGCATGAGCATGGATCATAGCAGCACGATTTTCGATCGGATGTTTTGGACTTTTGCCCAGACGATTCATGGCTTCGCAAGTTGTCGGCCTGTAATATTTGTTGATGGTACTTTCATGTACGGGAAATACCGAGGAACGTTCCTTGTTGCATCCTCACTTGATGGGAACAATCATATATACCCGTTGGCATTTGCTGTAGTCGATCGAGAAGATGTTTCGAATTGGACTTGGTTTATGACTATGTTGCGGACATATGTCACTAGAAGGGAGGATATTTGTGTAATATCAGACAGACATCCTGGGATTATCCAAGTAATGAAGACAACGGGGTGGTGTCCTCCACATGGCCATCATAGGTTTTGCGTTCGGCATCTTGTCAGCAATTATAATAAAAAATTCAAAAACGAGGATGACAAAAAACTTATTGAGACGGCAGGTAAAATTTTAAAATTTTTATATTTGAGGAATGTACGTGTTCATAAAATTGGATGTAATAGTACTAATTATTATTATAATATACAGCGTACGCTAATCAACGGTGGAAGTTCGTTCGCATCATGAGCAAAATTAGGGGTATGAATGCACGCACAGCTGCATGGTGTGACAAGATTCCAAGAGAACAATGGACGAAAGCTTATGATGGAGGGAGGAGATATGGAGCGATGACAATAAATTTAGTTGAATCTGTCAATGGGATGCTGAAAGGTTATCGTGGTCTGCCAATAATAGCTATGGTCGGTAAGATATTCTCCCAATTGTCCAAGTATTTCGACACGAAAAGAACGACGTACATGACGCAGGTTGAGCAAGGACGTAAACATACGCAAATTGCAGATGCGACGCTCGATGAAAACAGTGCCAAAGCAAATAGGCATGAAGTGACATGTTTCGATTCTGATAGAGGACTTTTCAAAGTTAAAACTGGACGCGATAGAAACAGAGAATCAAGGGGTCAGAAACAGATAGTGTACCTAGCCGAGTGAACCTGTACATGTAGGAGATTTGAAGAGATTAAAATTCCATGTTCCCACGTAATTGCAGCATATCAAGCACATAGAATTGATTACCATGAGTACGTAGATGAATGCTACTCGTTGGATAAAACCCTTCAGTGCTATCAATACATGTTTTACCCGTTGGGGCATCCTGACTACTGGTCTGGACCTAGCAACCTGCCATTAAGACCAGACCCGAGGCGTATTGGAAAGAAAGGAAGGCCTCGTACATCACGAATACGTAATGAGATAAACTGGAAGACTGCGAGCAGTAGTAATGCGTTCCACAGTTGCAGCAACTGTGGAAAGCCAGGGCACAATAGAAAAACTTGTGCAATAAGATCTGGCCGACAATAGATCACAGTTGTGTGAATTGTGTACAATTGATATTTTATTTTATTGTAATGTTATAATATGACAATTGTGCGATATTGATTCAGTTCCTCTTTCAATTATGTGTAACATTGATCGCCGAATTTTTTTTGTAATGATAGAATATGACAATTGCGCGATAATTATTTACTCCGTTCGTCCGTGCTATGTGCACATGATACATGTGAATTTATTGTAGTGTTATAATTGACAAACAATCATATATTTATTGGGGTCCTCTATAATGTATTCGTAGATATGGATCAAAGGACGTACATTCAGCCGGGACCTGTGGATCATTCGCTACTTACACGGCAGGATAGACATAGATCGCAGGCCATATGGAATGCTAAGGTAATTGACTAATTTAGCAGTTGATCTGTCACTTGTAACAGTATTATCAATATTCATAATAACACTTCCCCATGTCACATTTCACAGGGTCATCATAATGAAGCGCTCATGTGTCGGAGATCGACGATGCATGTACCTGAAGTTGATCCGCGCATAGTCCCATATCTGCGAACTTCAGGTATTTATCAAGTTTATATGAAGGGATTTTTCCAGCTGGATTGGCATCTAATTACTGCACTAGTCGAGCGGTGGAGGCTGGAGACCTACACCTTTAATATGCCGGATGGTGAATGCGCGATCACGCTGCAGGATTTTTCGGTGCTGACAGACCTTCCCATTGATGGACAAGCAGTTACCGGCCCTACTAATAGGAATTGGGGCGTTCTCTATAACGAGCTACTGGGTGCTCGTCCAGACAATCTACGTGGCACGCAGTTGAGGTTGGTTTGGCTGAGAGAACACTTTGCTCAGATTCCAGACGATACTAATGAAGTCATCGTGCAGCAACATGCTAGAGCATTCATTCTTCGATTGCTTGGAGGATCTATTTTTGCTGACAAATCATCTTCCAGGATTAGTTTGTTATTTCTTCCATTACTAGAGAACCTTAACGACCTTATCCCGTACAGTTGGGGTTCAGCCGCACTTGCGTGGTTATATCGATAACTGTGCAGTACAACCGATCCAGACACAAAGCAGATCGGCAGTGCCCTACATGTTTTGCAGATTTGGGCATAGGAGCGTTTCAAATGTATCTCCCCATCCCTGAGGAACCACGATCCTTTTCTAGATAGACCGCTTGGTAGCCGGTATGTAAGTTAGTATTTTTTCAATTCGAGAGTCATTAATTCTTTCTAGTACGGATATTATATTATGATCTCATTTTTTCCTACAGATGGAGTCGGGCACGACAGACAACGGAGGTGCCCACACATACTTTGCTGCATTTGCGCTAATTACTTGATAGAATGTCATATGAAGATGTAAGTAATTATAGCAACAAACAAGTTTATTATAATGTTAACTTTTACATTAATTCTTCGTTTAATTTGATATATTCTATTGCGATAACAGATTATTTGGCTACCCTACACCAATGAAATTATGCAGCAATTACCAAATTACTGCCAGCAGGGACGGCATATTTGGACGGCTTGTGTCTCACTCATATGTTACTGGATAGTTGAGTGGCATTATCCAGATCGAGTACTACGACAGTTTTCTATGCATCAGCCAATACAGATAGCTCCTACCGATCAAACGACCTTACATGATATTGAGTTAAGGCCAGTTGGAAGGGATTGGATAGCCACGCACAGACAGCTCATCGACATATATGACGATCGTGATAGATATATAGTCCAAGAAGCTCATGAAGATGAGCCACTTCACTTTCATTCAGCATATATGGAGTGGTTCCGTAGACATACACGGAGGTGGATTTCCATTCCAGGAGCCGGAATGGGTTCATCGGTTAGTGCAAACACTTTCAATTTAAATCGTTACTTTTTTTATTAACATAAGTTATTGACATTTATAAAATTTTGTGGCTTTTAATATCATTACCAGAGTGATGGCGTCGAACGTGCCTTACATATTTTGAACACAGCCAATCCATCTCGTCAAGCTTGGAGAGAAGTACAGCGGATACTTAGGGTAACGTTATATGCCCAGCATGAGGAGAGACGGATAACAATGGTGCCACTACCCCAGCCAGCAACTACAGCAGCACAAGTTGGGCCACAAGATGATGACCCGCTTAAGACTGTTCAGCCGACCTAGAGGACCACTAGAGCTCATCCAGATGGTAATGTTGTCCCATATGCCGTCGAATATCATACATCAGATTTTGGTCCGGGGTTTACTCCAGGGTTTGCCCAGACAAATTTCGATACAGGTTCCGGCCAGAAAAATTTCGCTACAGGGTTCGCCCACTTTGTTGGCCCATCTCATAGGGGTTCTACTTTTCAATATGGTGACAATCAAGAGCCGCATATGCCCGCTACTTCTCCAACTTCATGGGGTTCCGATATCCCTCCTCAATTTCAAGCCCTTCCTATAATAGACTATACACAGTCTAGGCATGGCATATTTTCGGACTTTGATGATGCGGTTCCATTACAGATTCATGAGCCATCACAACATATGCCTTCGTCATCGACACGTCCTGCTCCTCCGGATGATCGTTCTCATCGTTACAACACCAGACCCGCCCATCGACGGAGAACACCTGATTGGGAAACATGAGGCCATGTAGGAGGACGACATCATTAGTGCATGTTAGTGCAATTCAGGTTGAGAATTATTCTTTTTAGGGTCAGGTAAATTAAGGTTGAGGATTATTATCCATCATTATAAAATTTCATGGCTAGATGATTTTTTAATTCTGGGTATGTCATATTTTACCATAATGTTACACATATTTTTATTTAATATTTACATATTAAATAAATTATTCACATTAAATTAATGGGGCCGGTGGGGGATGGTTCAATGGCTGCGCGCTGGCCGGCCTAGCGCGCTACAGGCCGCGCGCGACAACCGCACGCAGACTGGCCCAACGCGCGACCGTCGCGCGCTGGCCCATCCACATCACCGGTCTCACGCGCTGGCCAATCCAGTGCGCAAGACCTAAATTGGTAAATAATTTCAAATAGTGACTAAATTTGTAAATATTTTTTTAAGTATTAAATTGGAAAAAAAAAACCGTACTGAGCAACCATCAATTTTAAACGATTGCACCATATATTATTTCTTATCGAATCATACATACGTACTCGTAGGCAAGAAAAATTCATTTTCAATGTGCCAACGTGTGTAAGCACGAGAAAAAATATTATTTTTAGGACATTCTATCGTAAATTGCCAAGTAAAAACTCGAAATTTACCAACTCAGCACACCTGATCGTTTGGAATGTCAATTGGCTTTCATTGGAGGTAGTTTTTAGAGCTAGTCGTCTCCTACAACATACTTATGTAAGTGAAGTTATCATGACGAGTTGGCAGTTGCTACAATAGAAGGCTAAAGTCAAATGTGTAATAGAAAATAATGAATATCACGTATCGATTTTGGTTAACTTTTTCGAAAGAGAAATGGGCTCAAATGCGCTGCTTATGCCTTACAAAGTTGTACCAAAAGCTTTTTTTTTCTTTTTCTTTTTGTATATCAATTACTCATTGCAAATAGGGCGGTGCTATTTTCACTCTTTGCACGGTTTAAACACTCCCTTTCACATTGTGCTGACTATATTACCCCTCGATAGGGGGCCCATTTTGTTTTTTCTTCTTTTTCTTCTACTTGCCTTTTCTGAGACCCTATGCATACCAATGGATAGGTTCTAGGCGAAACCTGAATCCACCCTAAAATTGTTGACCCCTACTTTTTGTGAGTCATGTTTTCTTCTTTCTTTCTTATTATTATTAATTTTTTTATTTTTTGTAGTATACTTGTTATGATCGAGATGGGAATTTGTCGAACTCATCCAGTTTCCAAAGATAAGGAGGAAGCTTTCAATAGTGCATTGATTAAGTACAGGTACATTAGTCCATGAAGGAGGAGAATCTATGGAGTAGTTGCTAAAACAGCTCTACTCATTTCATATTGAACAATCGAGAATTGGATGAATGACGGAGCCCATTTGAAATTAGAATACCTCGATGACTTTCATAATTACTCGATTGGAGTGATATGAGAAATCCACTCAGAATCTTTAGACTGTGAATGAGAAGCCAATTTTGCTACGAATGCTTATGAATTCAGTCGAATATCTTGTTGCTCGAATTTACAAGAAATTAATAGCTATAGTAGATGATACGAGCAAAGAGAGAATTTGATTACGTTGATCAGTCTTTAAGATTACTCATATAGATAAAAGAACAACTAGACCATGAAAGTATCACTAACTAAATCAACATAATCATTCTAGGAACAAACGTTAAGAACATGACTTCTTATCTCAGCTAATTATTGAATAATTCAAGAGCAATGTGTTCTGGAGCCCATACAATTCTTTTACCGCGTTGGTTGATTTTTCTCGTCGTTGATCCTTAGATCATGAGAGGCGGTGTCATCCTCATATCCTGGAGTTCCTAATCAACAAAACCACCGAGAAGAAAAAGGGAAGTGAAAGGAAAAGAAGAAATAAATAAAATAAATCCTAAATGGGCCCCCACATTTGAGTTTTTGTGGATATAGAATAGGGGTGAGCATGGTTCCAGGGTAGAACCGAGAACCGAAGAACCGAACTGGCGGTTCCGGTCTAGTTCCAAGTTCTAATAAACTAGGGTCTGGTTTTCGGTTCCGCATTTTGAGGAACCGGCAGTTCCGGTTCCCGGTTCTCTATGGAACCAAACCAGAACGGAAACCGAAACTGAAATCGGAACCATCATTTTCTAAACCCTAACTTAGATGACATAAGAGCCGTCCTTTCGTCCAATCCCTAACTAGCCAACGAAACAGAGTTGTTGCTCAGAGGAGAAGTGTGCTGTTGTTTCACTTCTACCTGTTCTCCCCCGCATCGAGCTCTCCTTTCGTCGAATCCAACCTCCACGTATTTCCCATCTCTGCTGTCCCGCCGCTACCTCAGTTCGTTTCCTTGATCTCTGGCTCAACGGTGACGGGTCGATGCTCAAAAGGACGTTGATGGCCCTGTACCATCTGCGAAACCAGTACGTTGTCCACTTGGACCTTGAGTCGAAGCCCGAGGAGAGGTTGGGTCTGCAACGTTTCGTGGACAAGCATCTCGTGTTTGTGAAATTTAAGAATGTGAGGATGATCACCAAGTCCAATCTCGTCACTTACAGAGGGCCAACAACTGTGGCTAATGCACTCCATGCTACTGCTATCTTGTTGAGGGAAGGTGGGGATTGGGATTGATTCATCGATCTCGGTGTTTCGGATTACCCACTTCTCACTCAAGATGGTAACTTTTTTGTTTTCTTGTCTTGGTGGGTTTAGATGATGGATTGAGGTTGATTGCAGTTCGAGTTCATGAGGTTAATTGTTGAATTTGCTTTTGTGGTTGTGTTCTTGGGTTGATAGATGCTGCACAAGTTTTTGTGCCTCTTGAGAGATCTTAACTTCATTGATCACACTAGCAGCATTGGATGGAAGGAGTGAAAATCTCGCTATGAATGCAATTGCTATCAGAAAAATCCTCAAGAAGTATGACAAGGTGTGCACTTTAAAGTCCATATAAGCTCTCTTTATTTGGTGCTCTTACGAGTTGCTTATTTAATGAGGATTCTCCAATTTTTCAATCTGTTATAGGTTCATGGCTCTGTGAATGGGGAGCATTTCAGATCTAAGATGCGGGCCGATCATATAGAGCTCTTGCAATCCCCATGGCTAATAGAACTGGGAGCTTTCTATTTGAATGTCAGAGGATTAGATGCTGAGGAGTGTGCTCAGTGTTCTACTCAGTTTTCATTTCATTTTGATGAGACATAGTCTGCTCTAATAATGTCACTTTCGGTTTCTATAAAGCTAGAATATGATCTGATTTGCGCCATTTGCATGGTATTTTTCCTTCAGTACTCAATGGAGAAACTAGTTTTAATCTTTATCTTCAGTATTATCAAATCTCTGGGCTTGTGATCTTACAGGACACTGTGTTTAACCCATATGCACTTAGCTGTGGTCATCTTTTTTGCAAGTCATGTGCTTGCGCTGCGGCATTTGTGATGATCTCCGAAGGACTTAAGGCAACAAGTGAGGATGTCAAATGTCCACTTTGTAGAGAGGTTTCGTGCTTTTTATTGTGTCATCAGTTGAAGTTTTTGAAACTAATACAGTATGCTGATGTCCCATACGGCAACTGTAAGTGTATGCGATTAACAGCAGTTTGGTTAATCTACAATCTCACTAGCATAATACACAATCTTTCTCTTTGGCCGGAAGCATGATACGCAGAATCATTAAATCTTACGCATTTCTCTTTGAAAATTAATAAAGGACAGAATCTTTTGGTATTGTTTTAAGTCCTTGAGATTTTTCCTATCAAGAAGTCATTCATGATCTGTAACCAGGAATATGAGTCGATATTTAAGTTTGCAGCATAGACGATTAACAAAAGTCTCACCTTTGGCTGTACATATCTTTACCATTCATGAGGCTGTGGAAGAGAGGAGACCCTTCTCTGACTTCCCAAAGGAGATGTGTTGTTTATTTGGTTGTCGTTTTTTTTCTTCTTAATTTTAAAAGTCATAAGAAACTTGGTATAACGTAAACATTTCCTTTAAGACTAGTTCGACACAAGATTAGTGTGTTTCGTCTCTCTCTCCCAGTGATTTTGCAACTTCATTCCCATCCCTTTTTCGGCGGCTAACTTTGAACTTTAACCTGTAATATTAAGGTTCATTATTTCAATTAAGGTATCCAACTGATACACATTGTGAATTTCTCCTTTTCAATGCTTTTAAGTATGTTTTGATGCAATAATAGTTATATTAGAAGGTTCTTGGGTACCCTGAAACCGGACTCGGAACCTGTAACGGGGTAGGTTCCAGGTTTCAGGGTATGCAGGGTAGGTTCTAGGTTTCGAAAAATTAGGAACATGTACTAACGGGTAGGTTCCAAGTTTCAGGTTCCAGGTAGAATCTACCCAGAACCTGAAACCGCTCACCCCTAATATAGAATTCTAAAGGAGGGAAAAGCAAGGGGCAATAAGGCCAGTACAGTGTGAAAGGGAGTGTCTAAGCCAAATTGAGAGTGAAAAAAGTGCGACCCTGCAAATAATGTGTCTACAAAAGCACAATATTAAGGAGGAAAAAAAAGAAGGTGAAACCTTATCCTGTTTATCTTTTTTTTGGGTAAATTTTTTGCCTCACAACAATAATCTGGCTTAACAAGCGCCTTCGCCCTTCTAATCTAAAATTCAGGCTCAAATCACCGCATTTGCCAAGGATCAAGTGTAATTAAGCCGGACGGAAGATTGTTTATATGCCGCATACGCATTAGAGGCTTTGGACACGTGCACCCTCAAAAATTTTTCATTGGTGAAGATATCTTAGCCTATCATTACGCCAAGTCACTATAGCTATTAGCAGTAGGGGTGTAAAATCGGATCGGGTTGACCCGGAATTCGGATCGGCCCACTCGAAAAACAGGGTCGGGAACCGATTTTCGCTCAAACCGTTCGGGGTTCCGATTCTAAATTTTGAGAACAGGTTTAAACCGATTTGGTTTCCGGTTCTAAGTGTAGGCCTACCCGGACTGATTTTTAGTTGCTATTAAAAAAAAATAAACTCTAGGTCCCAACTTCCTAGTGCGTCATTGCCCTTATTGCTCATACTCATTGCTCACGGCCCTCGACTCCTCACCTCCTTTCATTTAATTTTTATTTGTTGGATTGTTCTTTTCGGTGGATTGTAATTTTTATTGCTCAGTTGCTATTAAAAAAAAAAAGAAACCCTAGGTCCCAACTTCCTAGTGCGTCGTTGCCCTTGTTGCTCATACTCATTGCTCACGGCCCTCGACTCTTCACCTCCTCTCATTTAATATTTATTTGTTGGATTGTTTCTTTCGGTGGATTGTAATTTTTATTACTCATTTTATCGATACTTATATTATTTTTATGAAAAAAAGGAAAGCAGGTTTTCAGGTAGACCTTGAAACCGGATCGAAAAACATGGTCGTTTCCACAATAGGTTCCAAGATAAACAGGGTCGGTTCTCGGTTCCAAAAACTAAAAACCGGTTATAACATGGTCTGTTTCAAGGTATAGGTCTAGAACCAGCCCACCCGGCCCATGCTCACCTCTAATTAGCAGTGAGCACCGATCTTGGTCTAACTTAGGAATCAGATCCGACCAAACCGGCCAGCTTTGACCAATATTTGCAAGAACCAACCCAATTCCCGATTTCCAAAGTTTCAAACAAGATATAATCTATGTAGCACCGACACGACACGACACGATACGCCGACACATGATTTCTCAAAAAATTAAGAATTCAAACACGCTGGTACACGTTGTATATTAAGTATATATTTATATATATATATATGTAACAAATTATCATTTTTTTTGAAGAAAAAAGCAATGTTCTCAATTCATTTATAAAAGAAGCATGTTTTTTTTAGCTTAAACAAGTACACAAAGTCACATAAATAACCTCCAATTTTGCATAAAATGCCAAAAGCGATGGGTCAACAAATCAAAATCAATAGTCGCACGCTAATTCACAACGCAAAACCAAGATCACAAGACCAAATGGAGCAAATTAAGTAGTACCACGAGCATATAAAGTATGATAAGTACAACCAACATACCAAGTAAAACAGTTTGCTATAGGGAATAACAATAAAACATCCTCAAGTTCACAACATATATCCTCCACTGTATCGTGCGCCTAGTGTCAACAGCATGGCAAACCACAATCGGCTTTTCTCTTGCGTGTGTCTCCTTTCTTTTCGTTTTCAATCTGCTTTTGGTTTTCCTCCACTGGGAGTCAAAGGAGCGAGTGAAGTCATGTCGCCTTCCCATATGAGTCTCAACAAACAGAACAAAATAGTAAGGGCCATAAACCACAATCGGCGGCAAGCAATGAACGAGACCGAGCGGTAATAGCGAGAGAGCTTGCAGGAGGCGAGCCAAGGAGATGAGGCAAGCCGCGAGCTGAGGTGGCAAGACGAGGCGAGGCGAGCTGAGGGCCTGAGGTGATGCCAGTGGCCACGAGGCGAAGATCGGCGTTGAGGGGAGGCAAGGCGAGGCGATGGAGCGAGAGCAGCGAGAGACGGACGTGAGACAGAGAGGACTCGGAGTAGGAGTCGGAGGAGACGAGCGACCACAAGAGCAAACGTAGAAAAGAGTACTGGAGAAGTCGAAAATTAGGTCACACTTATGGACTTTCTTTGACCTTTTAATCTCGGACAAGCGAGTCCCTTGCATGTCCGTGAGTTTGATCCCGTGTCGACACTCGGACACGAGTGTCGGACACCGACATATGTCCGACACACAAAAAATGCCCAGAAAAGCGAGTCTGTGCTACATAAGATATAACTGCTCCGGTTGCCAGTTCCTTGTGTGGAACCGGACCGGCTTTCTTTTTCTTTTTTGTAAATTTTGTTTCTCTTGCAAAGTAAAGAGACAGCACAACTATCTTCCAAGCATATAAGGATGGGACGACTGAATTGGACGATTGAAACTTGAAAGGGGCTGGGAAGGACCAGCAGTGATGTCACCACATGCAGGTGTAACTTTTTTGATGGCTCGTATGACAACCTTGTAAGCTGTAAGCATCTTTCTATCTAACAAAAGAACAACACTAACGAAAGGTGGCGATCATAATTTAAGAAAACAAGAATCATATAAAAAAAGTCTGCCCAACCATTTTGATCCAACCTAGGAGCCGAACCAAACCGACCGGTCCACTTCTCGAGTGGATACGATCGATTCCCGAATCCACAAACCTGGAAACGACCTTGTCTATTTGGATTCCGAATTTTAGAGTGGGGACCGACCCACTTCGGGACTGATCATCCCTAATAGCTATCAAGACCAAACCTTGCATTCTTTAGAGATTATAAGGCTGCGTTTGGTCGTCCGGATTTTTTTGCCGGATAGGATAAGGTCGGATAGGATAAGGATGTGATAGGATTTGAAATATCCTATACGTCGTTTGGTGATGTCCGGATATTAGACATGGAATCAATTCATCTCTCTCATCGTGGTGTTGAAGAAAGATAAGACGCCACAAACCATCATCTTTATCCTCCAGTAATGGCAGCGTTTGATGATGTCCGAACCAGCCACAGCGTCTTCAACGAGCACAAAAACAGAAGCGCACATAGAGTCAGAAGACGAAGCATAGATTACCAGTCCAGTCTCGCTATCGCTGGCGAGGGTAAACTTCTGATCGGAGTTGTAATCCTTCGTGAGCAAGTCTGCAAACCAAAATCGACTCGAACCTTTAAAAAAAAAAACAAAAGCGCACATAGAGAGATACAGAGGAGGTACCTTTCGCCTTTTTTTCGAAATCAAAAAGGTCCTTTGTTCATGTTTCCGATCAGAGAAAAATGAAGAATTTGGAGAAATCTTCTCAACGATTGGAGATACGAAGATTGAAGGAGAGAGAGAGAGAGAGAGAGAGAGAGAGAGAGAGAGAGAGAGAGAGAGAGAGAGAGAGAGAGAGAGAGAGAGATCCACCGGCGCCTTTTTGATTTCTTCCTCCGAAGCCATAAATGGAAGTTTTGAGATTTTCTGCTTTGAGAGAAATCCTATCCGGCCTTATCCTACCCCCCTCCCCGGATTTTTTTTATACGGGCTATATCCCCTCTATATCCTACCTTATACTATCCGGATCACCTACCAAATACGGGATAGGATAAAACATATCATATCCCGAGTTTTATACGGACGACCAAACGCAGCCTAAGTGTTTAGGTCGGCCGCGATTGTCATAATTAAGAACTTACATTAATTATGAGAAGCGCAAATTGAGAAAAGAAAAGGAAAGAAAGGTCCCAAAAAAAAAAATTTGTGGACTATGACAGCAAGCAAAAAAATGATTAGTGCTGTCCACCCGTTGGCTTAGTAATTAGGTGGGAGGCCATCGAAAATGGGACTTAACGTCCCCATCAGCAAGCTAATAAGCAAAGCCTCGCTCTATTCTTTCATTAATGATTCAAATTATGCGCACTGAATTGTACAACTTCATTCATTTATTTTTGGTAACGTAATGGAGTACCACAAAGTAAGTGCTAGGAATAATTGAATAAAAAAAAGTAAATGATCAACAACCACTCCACTCAAAATGGCAAAATTAATGTTAGCTTTTTTAAACAAATTTGAGGGATTATTATGTCCTATTTGAGGGAAAATTTATAAAAAAAAAAGAGTCTCAAATCTATTGTAATTATGTCAAAACGGTTTATTTGGCTGGCCGACACTTATATGGACTTTTTTTAAATGAATTTTAATAATTCTCATACTCTAACTCTTTGATCTGAATTTTTATTATTTTTTCCTCCATTCCTTAGGGCCGGCAAAGGTCGCCGGCTGACCGCTGCTAGCCATAGGCAAGGTGTCCTGGCCCTCGTTGGCCCAAGGACTGGGAGGAAAAAGCTAAAGAAAGAAAACAAAAGAAAAGAAAAGTAAAATAAATCATAAAAATTCAACAAATTATTGAAATATTATTTAAAAAAGGTTCAGGTCAATGCTGGCCAGCCAAATAGATTGAATGATCACAAATGCAAATGTTTATAACTAAATTGACAAAAAAAAAAGTTTAGGACTAAATCGGCACTATTACAATAAATGTAAAAAAAAATGGTAATTCTCCCCTATTTGAGTTGAATATGTTATGTGGACTATATACGTGTAATGTTTTATTTTTTCACCATTTAAACTACCAGATTGGAAGCCAAATAAGCAAACTATGTTAACTTGATTTAATAGAAGGATGAGATTGAGTATTTTGATACAGTCTAGGGACTAAAATTGAAAATGAACAAAAAGTTCTCAGATCACATTGAACAGATTAAAATTTAAGAATGACAATGCACATTGAACCAAAGTTAATTGATCATTTGTGTTATTTTTCCCTAAAGCAAAAGCAGAAATCTCTACTTGCCAAAAGCAACAACTGATAAAAAAAAAAGAACATATAAAATAAAAATAGCAAATGAAAAAAATCTCAATATGCAACGTTAAAACTTGAATTGTAGAATTTCATTCTTCATTCACCCATAAAAGATTTGCTTCAAATTCTAACTACCTAAAAACAAAACAGACAACTAATAAGTTGAAATGAGTTCGATTCGGTCAAGTGGAAGGTCTACAATGGACTGATGCTCAGCCCTAGAAATGACCACGTCAGCAACATTTGTGAATGTATAAAGGCATTAACGACAGAGGATTCGATTGCACAATTTGCACCATTTAATAGATTCGATTGCATAAAATTGAAAGTTCGATGACCTATGCGCACTAATGCCATAAAGTTGATGGCGAGAAAGCCGAATGACATTTAAAGGCAACTGATGGGGCACTGTAGTTCACCGTGCCAGGCCCGACCTGTTTTCCGACCGCGAACCATCTCGTGCGATGGGCCTGAACATAGCGTGACTTGTTGGGCCAATCCCCATGTTTTGATGTTTGGCTGGTGACGTGAAATGAGGGAGAAGTGTAAAAAAAAAAAAAAGTCTTAAATCTATTGCACTAGTGTCAATTTAGTCCTAAATCTTTTTTTGATGCCAATTTAATCTTAAACCTTTTGCATTGGTGCCAATTAAGTCATAAACCTTTTATTGATGCTAATTTAGTCCTAAACCTTTTGCATTGGTATCAATTCAGTCCTAAATCTTTTGTATTTATGCTAATTGAGTTAATCCGACTAATTTTGACCGAAAATGTCTGATGTGGACATTTATTTTCCTACGTGGCACAAAAAACGCTGACTTGGATTTTTTTAAATATTATTCTATAATTTTAAATAATTTTTAAAGCATTTTTTTTGTTTTTTAAATATTAAAAATATTAAAAAATATCGACGTTGGCAAAAGCCGTGCCATATAGGATAATTGATGTTCGCGCCAACGATTTCTGGCAAAATTGATCGAATTAACTCAATTGGAATAAATACAAAATATTTATGAATAAATTGACACTAATGCAAAAGGTTTAGGACGGAATTAGCATCAATAAAAGGTTTATGACTAAATTGACACAAATGCAAAAGTTCTAGGATTGAACTGGCATAAAAAAATGTTTAGGACTGAATTGACACTAATGCAATAAATTTAGGATTTTTTTGACACTTTTTCCCGTGAAATAACATGCCCATGGTTGTATCCTTTCCGTTTTTCTTTTTCCTTTTTCCCGAAAATAAGTAAGTCATTCATATCCCAAGATCTAAAGATGATACATGGGAGGTTCAAAATAAAGCAAATCCCAAGCAGCAAAATAGAACGATAAAGCACAAATTGCAATGATCAGCAGAAAAACACATTCTCATCTCACAAAAATAAATTTATCTCTGCATCAAAACAGAAGTCGTTCACCAAATCTTGCATCATCGTAAGTGATGTGCACGCACCGTAATCTTCTTTTGCAATAATGATGACTTGCGTCACACTTTGGTTTAGCGTCCTCGACGCCTCTAATGAACTTAAATTCAGGGCGGGAGAGAGGAGCTCCCAGATCTAGATTTAGATCGGGAAATGAGAGCTTCGCGCAAAAGTTTAAAGCTGTTTTTCACATTGGGATGAGTGAGAACAGACACGGGCAAATTTTTTTTTAAAAGATATTGTGCGACGATAGAGACGAGCACAACAAATTTAGCAGGATGATGCCATTGTAATTCCCGCATCCTTCGACATTTTTTGGGATGGAATCAAAACGGAATAATTCCTTGGTCAAGTTTTTCTGTTCTCGACATGAATGACCCTACTTTCAATATGATTGAAGGGCCATAGATTCAGTCTAGTGCAAAGAAATGGACAATCCTATTGCCTCGACTTGTTTCCTTTTTCCTGTTTCAAATCGCCGTTTCTCACGCGTGTATCGGAGGAAACATCCCTTGCACATTCGCCTCTCTTAACATCATTACGTTACTGTAATCAAATCGAGATCACGAAGACAGAACATCCCTTGGCCGAAGAACCCTTTTTGTCATTTTACGAGTCCGCACCCCAGGTGCGGCGAGTGGCGACGTTCCTTCAGGTCCCTCAAATCCGACGCTTCAACGCGACTCCTTACCTTCCCAACCACGTAATCGCGTCATGCTCATGAACTATATATATACATTTCGTAAGCGCAAACTGCACGACATCGCTGAGCGCAAATCCACCCCTTTTTTTGGGAAAACCGACGGGTCGTGTCTCCCCGTCTTATCCGATCCATTCAGTTTGGGGATTGTCTTAATTAACCTAGATTTATTTACCCAATGGGTCTGATTTCGTTTCCTCGTCCAAGAAAAGAGAAATATATGTAATGTCTGGATCCATTACCAGATTTGTCTGGTGGTACCCGCGAAAATGGACAGCATCGATGTCTGTATCAAGACATTTAAAGTGGGTACGCAGCAGCAATCCACGAGACTGATCAGTCGTACAGTTCACACCAGCCCCGGCAACCGGAACCGTTAAAGAGGCCTCTTTCCTGGCTTTTCTCCTTGAAGGACATTCACAATCGCGATCCCAGCACCAGCAAGCATATAAGGCCAGTCAGTCATGAGTCCCACATTGCCTGTTGCTTCACAGGTGAAGAAAATGGAGCGTCACAGAGCTCAACTGATTGCTTTCGTGTTGGCAGTGTCGATTTTTCGAGTCGCTCACGGTTGGGGGATTGATGGGCACTATACCATCTGCAAGATCGCTCAGGTGAGTCTCATCTGTGACTAACGCAAACAGGCTCGCTCCGCGTGTTGCGCTTTATGGTTATGGCTTAGTCCGTACGGGATTCGGGATTTTGTGTGGTGGACAGTCTCGGTTAACCGGAGCAGCGGTGGATGCGGTGAAGCAACTGCTGCCGGAGTCAGCGGAGGACTTGGCTAGCGTGTGTTCGTGGGCGGACCGAGTGAAGCTCCATTATCGCTGGTCCTCTGAGCTCCACTTCATTGATACGCCCGACAACCTTTGCAATTACCAGTACAGCAGTATGTCATCACCACCATAACTCCCTGTTTTGTCTCCAATTGTTTTCCCTTACCAGACCACTCCTGGAATTCCTTGTAAATGTCGTAGAAAGAGGAGAAGCACATGGATGAAACGAAAGATCGATCTTTGGTATATTTACATGACAGAATGTAGCCGAGATTAAATTTAAGTCGCAGCAACAGTGGCTTTGATTAAGCCGGGGTCACAAACGACACAGTCTCACTCGGAAAAAAGGAGTCTTTACATGAGTGTAGTATATGTACTAAACCGAACCTAGATCAGATCGGACGGGGAACCCACCAAACTAGATGGTTCAAATCCAGTTTAGTATATGTACTAGGTTCACAAGATAATTTCTGAGACTTGGCTTAACGTGTGCAGGGGACTGCAAGGACGAGAATGGAGAGAAGGGAAGGTGTGTTGCAGGAGCAATCAACAATTACACCTCCCAGCTTCTTGGTTATGAAAGCAGTTCTTTTCGAGCCGCATGTAAGACCTACTTAATCATCGTTCCGCCAGTCTCTTTCCCGTATCTCATCTGATCGATTTCACTAAGCAACTCCTCCTTTGTACTCGCAACAGATAATCTTACAGAAGCACTCATGTTTCTCTCTCATTTCATGGGAGACATTCATCAGGTACTCAGCTTCCTAAAACGAGATGTCGCAATGTATGGACATATATGCACGTATTCCATGTCACGAAACCCGCCATCATCTAAGTCTATTGCTATGCCATGTTATGTGCAGCCTCTGCATGTAGGCTTCACCTCAGACAAAGGGGGCAACACCATTGATGTCCACTGGTACACCCGGAAACAAGTCCTCCACCACGTATGCGAACTCCATATGTGCTGAAGTTCAATGCTAGGGCAGAATTGGCGATTGAACATGTGAATTGTGCAGGTTTGGGATGATAACATAATTGAGACAGCCGAAGACAGATACTACAGCTCAGACGTAGATGGCCTTGTAGCGGCTATTCAGCAGAACATCACGGTCCCTTAACATATCAGACTTTTCAGATCCATTGAATGAACATTATTATTTTTTCGAGAGTTGAATGCACTGAGATGGACATTCCTTTTCTTACTTTGTGATGATCGACAGAAGGAATGGGCAGATCAAGTCAAAGACTGGGAGACCTGCAGTTCTAACAAGCCACCTTGCCCAGACACGTACGTTTCATAACCACACTAGAGGAAAAAAAAAAACAAAAAAACAAAAAAACAAAACGAAGAATTGCTGATGTTTCATCAATTAACTATCACGTCTCATTAATTTGTTCTAAATCAGCAAATTGTATCTATTGTACGCTGTATGAGGTTGAATAAATGTCACAGATATGCATCCGAAAGTATCACCGCGGCCTGCCAATGGGCATACAAAGATGTGAGTGAAGGTTCGGTATTGGAAGGTACGTGATTCTACCGCCAATAGTTGGAAGATTCTTCAGACAGGCTCTATGGTAAATGACTAACAACAAGCATGCTATTATCTCGCAGATGCATATTTCCTGTCCCGTTTACCTACCGTTCATCTTCGGTTAGCTAAAGGGGGAGTTCGACTCGCAGCCACTCTAAACAGCATTTTCAAGTGAAGGGCTTCAAGTTCTGCTTGAAATTATGGTACTAAAGGGAGGATAAGGTGATATTTAAGGCATAGTAGAGTAACAGAGGGCTATCACAGACTACAATTGCAGTTCATGCTTGTAAAAGTTAATCCGGTGTTCATATCCTACTACTGAGCATCTTCTCGTGTTGAACAACTGTTCAGTCCAGTGTCACTTGATGAAGGCATACTGCTGTCTTTTAATGTGTTTATCAAGAAAAAAATCGATTCACCAAAGAGATAAATTCACAGATACAAAGTGAGCTGCAAAAGTATAAAGAGAGTGGAACAACATCCTTCAGCTTCCGATTGAAAACTATAGATGAGATTACACGTATCGATTGCTTGTCACAGCATGCAATAACAGACACAGAGAGGGAATGGATTTACAAAACATCCACACTCCACATATTTTCAACAGCCAAGATATTTACCTATGCAAACTGTCAAACAGATTTTAACACAAACATGAACGGTGTACCAACTTTCCTATCTTCACTCCGCCGCCTTCTTCACAACAAGAACAGGACACTTAGCATACTGAACACAGTAATTACTCACGCTCCCAAGAATAGCCCTGTAAATTAGAAAAAGATAAAAACATTACTTCAAAAAATGGTAATAGAATGAGAGGCCCTTGATCAAATCATATGCAGTTCCTCATCTTCATGGCTCTAGCTCATGTTTACCGTCCGAGATTTATTTATCCTACCCAGTGCAGAACATGTCCGACTAGGGAGCGACACAAGGTAAATCAATCGGGCAGGAGTAATGAAAGAGAAAAAAAAATGGCATCTCATCTGCCTCTGTCAATGTAGCGACAAGACTAACCGTTTGATCTTTCCAAGTCCGTGGTCTCCTAGAATGAGAAGCGTGACGTTGTTCTTTTCAACTGCATCACATATTGCTACTTTGGGATCCCCAACTTCTGTAATAGTCTCCGCAATAACCTGCAATTTCACAACAGAGTTCAAACTCAAACTCTTCACATGTACAAGCTCATCCCAATGACTCCAAGCATGTCCTGTCCCAATCCTCATGGAGGTTCCATCATGGAAAAAAATTAAAGGGAATTGAACGGATTACCCCTCGAGCAGCGCAAATCTCCTTGGCCTTCTCCAAGAGAGCCAGCGTAAGCTTCCTGTGTTGCTCTTTGATAGAATTCACAAAGTCTGGAGCTGTAATCGAAAACACAACATCCAACTAATTCTTCGCTTACTGTACTAAAAACAACCTTTACTTTTTCAATGCAATCTCACAAGAGGAAAACTCTTTTCTTTAATTGAAACCGAATACGAATTTAACCTGCACGCCGCGACAAATTATAAGTTCACAGGACTGAACCAAAGTGATAACAGGGGAATAAGAAGCACGGAAGACTATCAGTCAAGCTTTTGAACTGATAACAAAATCGACCTGATTAAAAAACCTCAACGTTAATAAAAATCGAGCCACAATAAGACCGACCCTTTTCTCTAGAGAGAGAGAGAGAGAGGTCCTGGGCTTACCGGCAGAAACAGGGCAGTACATGCGAGCAAGGCCGAGATTGGCAGCGAAGGAGAGATTCTGCTGAGAAGGGGGTTGAGCCATGAAGACGACGAGCGGCGAGTTCAGGAGCGAGTCCTTGAGGTTGTCGAGGGTCCATACGAGCGCGTGGTGGCTGCACTCGCTCTCGTCGATCGCCACCATCACCTTCTTCTTGTCCACCGCGCCATTAATGGGCACTACCTCCGCCATATCTCTAGGGTTTAACAACAAGAACCTTAGCAAACGACAGACAGAGGAAGACGATGCACACCGAAAAGTGAGAACCTTTTTCTGAGAGAGACCACAGGTTCGTTAGCGTGTGAACGTGCCAGAGGATCGAAAGAAAGACGGTGCCTCAGTGGTTTTGGAGGTCATCCAGAGTTGAAGCAATTGCTTCCGTCATGGTGGTTGGGAAACGGGAGGCGGTTTTCTCTTTTTGGCCTCGAAGGTCAAAACGACCAGTCAAAACCTCGGAGTTTCGTCGCTGAATACAGAACTAGAGTCAAAATGGAGGAGAAGCCTCTCCCACTCCCCTAGCGTTTCGCCTTCTTCTATTCTCCATTATTTCCTATCCTTTAGTTTGCTCTTGCCACGTGGGTTGTCCCATCCTTCCATTGGTTTTTCCTCTTCAGATTCCTTTGCCTTCCCTCCAAAGTTTTCCCCGCCGGAGGAGAACGTGCTCGTGGCGTTTCTGCAGGCAATTTGGATCCTTCAGGTTTGTCTCCCGTACGGGTTTGCCCCATCAAAGTTATCTTTGTGTGGCTCTGGACACTCGACTTTGGTAAAATTCGTATCGATAATGATTGAGATATTGTAGGGACACTTTTGGTAGCGCACGCAATGGGCTACATAGCTAATACCGATTATTTACTTTGAAAGCGATTGAATCCCCACAGCAAAAGCGAAAGAACTGGTAGTGGGGCCACGAGGATTTTGGGATGAAATTGATGCAGATCGCGAGAACGGTACGTGGTGAATCGAAACAAAGTGAAACTTTGGGGCAAATGTGAAGCAGGGTGCCAGTTTCAGGGGAGAAACAGAGCCGTCCTCCTTAGGTCATGGGTCATATGTTCTTTTCCCCCACTTGATGGGGTACCAAATGAACATTCACCGTGGATACATTCAGACTGTGTTGACAGCGAACCCAGGTCGATTCTCTTCCTACTAGAAGGATCGATGTCGAGAGTTAGGAATGCGACCTTTGCCCGTGTTTCCAATTTTATCTGTCAGGTGATCAACTTCAGCACCATTGAAATATACCACGGTAAGCGACAGTTCTTGTCCTTTGTTTCGTATATCTAGTCTAGTCGTCGAGTGATTGCTAAGCTAGCCTTTGTCTATGTCGAAATCTGACGTAATATGTCAATCGCTGTGAACTTGGAGTTTCCGTAGTTAGATTCTAATGTCATCAGCAAATCTCACTCAAACATGTATAAGTGGTACTTGTATTTTACACTCGATAAAAGCCGTTCAATTTTTGACAGTCACATATGCTCCTTTTCAATCTAATAAAATGAAGAAGCAAACCAGGCTTACTCAAAGCTTTTCGAGTGTTCCTGTTCTCTTCCTACAACTGCGCATGTAGAGTCACGTCCTAACTAAGAAACCGTGTCGTCTCACTTTTGTCTGCAAGAGATTTTATAGACTAGAGAAAGATAGTCTTTCCGCATAGAACATGACAATGCAATCAATGTTTAGAGCATTGCTAATCGAAAGAGAGTTTGCTGAAAAGGGGGGAAAAAGAAGAAGTCGTAAGTGAAAACATTATACTTTCACGAATAACATAGACAGAGCGATGGACCATGGTGATGCTGACTGAGGTACTCGCACTTGGATTCATGTGAATGGTGATTAGGTATAGACAGTTCTGATTATGGATTTGCAGATCTGATAGAGGTAGCTCAGATGAAATAATCTGCTAACTCCCATACAGTGAGGACTTTGGTACACACTTCGGTCGGTGGTCATATAGCCGACGTAGACCGATAGAAGCAGTTTCGGAATGCTTATTCCGTTCTCTTCACCACAAGTATCGGGCACTTCACATTATTCAAGTGGTGATCGCTCATAGTCCCCAAGAAAACCCTACAGCAACCGACTAACTTCATCATTCTCACAAAACAGAATCAAGTTTTATGCTTCGATATATGATCTAGCACTACGCTGTCGATTGTCATTAACAATAGGATGGGAAACACCAGCTAAAGATCGTAAGAAGAAAATGATAGATAAACGAAACGCTGGAGTAACGGTATGGAATTGAAAGTGACGATATGGCACGAATGAACGAACTTTTCAGGACTGAAGTAGAAAAAGTAATTTAACCTCTTGAGGATTCCATGAGATTCATGCCCCAGGATAAGAAGATCGATGTTGTTCTTGTGCACTGCATTGCATATGGTAACTTTAGGATCCCCAGCTTCCATGAGTGTCTCCACTTTCACCTGTCAAAACAATGAAATTCACCTCTCGAAGTGCAACCCTAGAAAAGATTTTCAGAATTTGATGTATCATATGCATGACTCAAATACAAGTTTCGAAAGATTGTGCAGTCGGAATGCTGGCTTCAAAAGGAGCTACATCATGAATTTGCAGTCAAACTTGAACAGACTTTTGTCTGAAGCCATCTTTTTGGAGCCTAAACAGATGATCCATGGACACCCGTTTCAAATCTGCGGATGCAATAAGACTGATGGGTTTTGCAGGTAATGCCGGGATTTGTAGTTTGACCGGAAGTATTGCGACACCCCATAATTTACTAGGCCGAAGCTCCTGTACTAGATGTTTTTGAAAGGTTAGAGGCTGAGGTTTCCTCAAATTGAATTTTGTAGGAAAGTATTGATCACTAGAACTTTTTCTCCATTTCTTGTGCCATACGTTAAATGATCGATAACCACGAACTTGCCATATCTTGAGACTGTCTAAATATTGACCACAATACCATGATAAAAGATCGAGAAGAATGAAGATTGTGAAGAAAAATATCCTCTTGCATTACCCCTCGACTCATACAGATGCCCTCGGCTTTCTTCAAGATTCCCAAGCAAATCTTCTTGCTTCGTTCTTGTGCCACGCTAAAGACCTCCGGGGCTGTCCCATGTTCCAAAAGAAAGCAAACGATTCTTATCAGGTAAAAACAATAGTTTATCAACAGTTCATCAACTTCAGGAACACAAGGCAAGAACTTCAAATTTTTTTTTAAGGCACAGTGATCGAGAACCAACTATATATAGCCTCCGGCCATACACAGTCTCTCAACAGAACAATGAAAACAACTTGAACAGGAATGTATCTGAGAAACGAGCCTGCTAAGCCTTGAAAATATAGGCAAGCCAAACCGAACGGAGCTCCAAACCCAATACTACAGCTCGGAGGTGGCTGCACAGCGAAAAGAACCAGCAAAGAACTCGTGATCGATTCCTTGAGATTGTCGAGCACCCACATAAGGGCATGGTGACTGGAATCGCTCTCATCGATGACCACCATCACCTTCTTGCTCTCCCCTTTCCCTCCTTCCATTTCTCTTCCAGTTTCTTACCTCAAAAGCCAAAGCGTTGATCTTTGAAACTCACTTCTGTTCTGATGTTCAAAAATTGCATCCGTCATCAAAATGCGCAAGACTTCTTAAAAGAAGGGAAAAGAAAAGGCACCATAGGACGCAAACTTTATTGCCTCGCATTAAAGTACAATTTAAGAACCTTGATTCCAATTCCGGGGTCACTCATTAAGCTGTGACTTGAACGCTGAAGCAATTCAAATCCAACTCACCTATGGTTGTGATATAAGCAAAGCTTTGGTGTGATTCTGAATCAAGTAAAGACCGTTGACTTTATATCAGATGATGCATCTTGCATAATAGCAATTGAAGGTCTTATCACAGTCCCACGTTTACGTACATACTGTTCGATATTCTCTTTCGATCCACAAGATTGGCCCGTGAATTCCGGATTTGTACTATGCTTCATAAGATATCTCAATGTCCTGACGCCCCAACTCGGGGCCAACTCAACAGTTCACTCATTCGATGTTTAGCTGACTTACCGCAGAAAACTGCGAATACTCCTGCGCCGCGTGTCATTAGATCAACCGAACTTGTAAAGCACAAGTCTTTGGGCATTGAAGGAGCTAATGAAACTCGTATCGGGTAGAAGCTTGCACGTAGCTACTCATGGCATACTTGGTACTAGAACTTTTCAGCGAAAATAACAAGCAAATCCTTGCTTAAGAAAAAAATCTCAAAAATTCTATATTAATAATGTGAAAAGTCCCCTCTCAAAACGCTGTAAAACATCTTATATAGTGTGTTAATCCTAAACCTAACCCTACAAAAATTAAAAAACATCAAAAACCCAAAATTACAAAATTGCCACTAATAATAAAATTTAATCTGAAAAATATTAAAAAAATTGAAAAGTCCATCTAAAGGATCTTGGATCGCCGAAATTCATCGCAATCGGCCGTGAGTATTGATCAGTACGCCGTTTCGCTTCAACCGATCGAATTTGAGCCCGTTCCGATGTTGTCGATCTAGTTCGTCATTCTAGGCGCATCATCGCTTCGACTTCCAATTGAATTTCTGCCGATCCAATCGATCCAGAAACGCACTACTAATAGACTCCGCATCAAGAACTTCTTTTGCAAGATTCTGTAACGACATAGTAATGAATCGCTTTCAAAATTTTTGTTGAGTGATCATGTGAATTTCATGCGAGACCCACAAATTTAAGGACTTATAAAATGCACGGACTTACATGGAAAAGAAATTGGACCGTATGACAAGTGACTAAGGCAAGTCGCTGGTAAATCATGATCCAAAAGCATCCGCCTTTTTTTCCCAAGCCATCAAATTCAAAGATTCCTAAGATTGGTAGTGGATGCTGTTCTTGTTTGAATAAAGTAAAATTAATTTATTGTCTCTTGGAGATCACCGAAAGAAGAAAGCAAAAGAGACTTAACACCCGTGACTTGAGGGCACCGAAAGAAGATAAGTTTTTTTGGATGCTACTCATAAATTATGAAAAGTGATAGTGAAAAGTGAAATGATGAAAACCTTTACTTGGGTGTCTTCACGTGAATTTCAAGATGATGGATTCTCCAAGAAAAGTTGTCATGATTGCATTTGTTTTTTTTTTTTTCCTTTTTGACTACTTTCATGATTATGTTGGCTTTTCATAATTGCATTAGGTAAGTTTTTGACTCCTTTTTTCAGTGTTGTCTCCTGAAGAGCGTTAAGTGTTTTTGCTATAAGTATTGAGTGTTGTTTTATGTATTGTAAGTGAAGTGTGACGCCGAGAGAAGCAAAGTGTGTGCTTCATTTGTATTCATCAGTTTCTTCAATAACAGATTATATTCTCCATCCTTTTGTGCCTCATTCCTATATCCGAAAGGTCACCCATATTATTTTGGTTCCAACATTTGGTACCAGAGGTAGAATGGCATCTACCAGTTCCGTTCAAATGCAGCTTCCAAAGTTGAACGGAAAGAATTTCAACAATTGGGCCGTCCAAATGAAGGCTCAGTTCAAATCTCAAGATTTGTGGAATCTGGTTGAAAGTGGTTACAACAAAGTAGCTGATGCCGAAGCATTCGAGGCTTTAAGAAAAGATGAGAAAGAATCTCTGGTGGAGTCCCGGAAGAAAGATCAGAAAGCATTATATGCGATTTTTCAAGCCATGGAGGAAACGATATTTGAAAAAATATTGAGTGCGGAGACCGCGAAAGCTGCCTAGGATATCTTGCAGAAATCCTACAAAGGCAATGATCGTGTCTGGCGGGTGCGGCTTCAGACTCTTCGAGGCGATTTCGAGTCTTTACGCATGAACGACTCAGAATCAATCTCGATATATTTTGATCGTGTGCATGCCATTGTTAACCAATTAAGGGTTAACAGTGAAGAACTTCAAGATGTTCGTGTCGTAGAAAAAATCTTGAGGTCTTTGATTGAAAATTTTGACTACGTCGTCGCGGCGATCGAGGAAGGACAAGACGTGTCAAATCTCACGTTGGAGCGGTTGATGGGTTCATTATGCTCCCATGAGCAAAGAATGAACCAGAAGTCTATGGGTTCCATTCCCGAACAAGCATTGCAAAGTCGGTCGCTCAACCAAACCGAGGAGGATATCAAGGCGGTCGAGGTCGCGGAGGAGGCCGAGGTAGAGGTGGAAATATGAATTTCACCAGAAAATTTAGAACACCTGACAAATCAAAAGTCAAGTGTTTTAAGTACAACAAATTCGGACATTACAAATCCGAATGCCATGCAAAGGCGACGTACGAGCCGGCGGAACATGCACATGTCACAGATGCTGAAGAGTACATGGTACTAGCATGTGCGAAGGATGACTCGAGTGTCGTGGATACCAACACATGGTATCTAGATACTGAGTGTAGCAATCATATGACCGGCAGAAATGAGTTATTCTCACAGTTGGATGAGACAAGCCGTGGCGAAGTCAACTTCGAGAATAAATAAAAAATTCCCGTGATGGGCAAAGGTAACATTAATATCAAGTCCAAAGACGGCACTAATATTGCTATTGTAGATGTTTACTTTGTGCCAGGATTTTTTTGAAATTTGCTAAGTGTTGAGCAACTTTCCGAAAGAGGCCACAAAGTTCACATTGAAAATGGAGCTTGCACCATCATAGGTGTAAACAATAAGTTGATCACGACGGTACTGTCGCGACCCTCTCCCTCGGAGGAGGGGGGGCTAATGGGTCACCCGATCTAAGCCTGATCAGAAGCGGGCCCCTCCCAAGGTCCATTACCCAAATCGCAATGGCTAGATATACGAGGTCGACCTTCGGTGTGGTCTAGTGACATGTGATATGTGTACATGTCAAGGAGTCGCCACCAATCCTTTCGTGGAGGGTACGATCGAAAACCCTATCGAATAGTTGGGAGCGGTCTATCAGATTCTGCGGAAACTAGAGAAATGGGATCAGGGACTTAGTTACGCCGACTGTCAAAGTCGACGCCCTTTCGGTACCTAAGTTGAATGGTTTATCTGATCCTAGGATTTCATACAGATGAGTGGGGTACGGATCCTAAATTTAGGAGTTCATACAGACAGGAATGGCTACCCTATCATTCACAATCAGTAAAAATAAATGCGCAAATCAATGATCCATAACATGCGGATAAATCACATGAAATCAGCATGGCATCCCTAATGAGGCCCTATTAGCATAGAGAAGTATCAATCAAGGCTTAGGAGTAATTTGACATGATTCGCCCATGAGGGGCAGAATCGTAATTTTGAGAAAATTGGGGACAATTTGCCCTAAAAGGGAAACTTTGTCATTTCAAATGGAATATGTAGTCAAAATAGGGTAGAAATGGGATTGGTGATTGTCGCGACCCTCTCGAATTTCGCCATGGGCTCTCGAGGGCTAATGGGCCGTCCAGTCTGGTCGGACGCGGGCCTCTCCCAAGGCCCGTTACCCAAATCGCAACGGAGGTATGCGTAGTCGACCTTCAGTGTGGTCTAGTGATATGTGCTAAGTGTGCATGTCATGGAGTCGCCACCAATCATTTTTTGGAGGGTATGATTGGACCACCCTATTGAATAGTCGGGAGTTTCTATTCAATTCTGCGATAACCAGGGAAATGGGTTCGGGGACTTAGTTACGTCAACTATCAGAGTTGACGCCCTTTCGGTACCTAAGTTGACTGAGTTTTCTGACTTAAGATTTCATACAGATGAGTGGGGTACGAGTCCTAAATCTAGGAGTTCATGCAGATAGGAATGACTATCCTGGCAATCACAATCAATAATAAAGTGCACAAATCAATGAATTCAAATGTACAAATAAATCACATGGCATTCCTAATAAGGCCATATTGGCCTAGAGAAGCATCAATCAGGCTTAGGAATGATTTAGACATGATTTTGCCCATCAGGGGCAAAATCGTAATTTTGAGACAAAGGGGACAATTTGCCCAAAAAGGACAAAATCATCATTTCGGAATGAATCCGGAGTCAAAACAGGTTTGGTCACTCAATTGACCCATTTCCTATTTTTTTGGCAATTTTCGTGATTTTCGGGAATTTTAGAAACCGATTTACCATTCGAAGGGTAAAATCGTATTTTCTAAAATGGAAATGAAATGTGGAAATCTTAGACATAAGGTTTAACCACCCATCTGGCCCATCACCAAATTCTAAGCAATTTCCACAATTCATTAGAATATCAAAGACGATTTACCCTTTGAGGGGTGAAATCGCCATTTTGGATTAAATGGGAGAAAATCCCAAAAATGAAAACAAATCAATTTTTTGTCATTTTCAGCCTTGGACAATTTTTAGAATTTTTCTGCAATTTTTCTCAATTTTTTTGTTTTTCTTTAATTTTTCCATTTTTTTGGCATTTTTGATTCATTAATATTTTTTTATATTTTCAGAAAATATTTTAACAAAAAGCATGTCTTTGACAATAGATAACACTCAACCAGATAAATAAGCTAACCACTAGACTGAAACAAATACATACAAATCAAGTCTATAAATGCAATATTTTAGAAAAATAATCCTGATATACGGATCGGGTACGTAAAACATACCGGATTGGACACCAGCTTTCAATCGCCCAGCCCCAGCCTGCGACCATCCCCATGCCCGTTACCTGTCGACCGCCATTAGAATGTCGATAGTCAATTTCACAAATTAAGACTAAAAAATAAAAAAAAATAAAAAAATTTAAAAATTGGACACTGTTCATGCACTGTTCCGACACTGTTCATGCACTGTTCCGACACTGTTCATGCACTGTTCCGACACTGTTCATGACTGTTCCGACACGGCTCCGACACGTCCGGACACGTTCGACACGTCTCACAAATTAAGACTAAAAAATAAAAAAAATAAAAAATTTAAAAATTGGACACTGTTCATGCACTGTTCCCGACACTGTTCATGCACTGTTCCGACACTGTTCATGCACTGTTCCGACACTGTTCATGACTGTTCCGACACGGCTCCGACACGTCCGGACACGTTCCGACACGCCCGACACGTCCGGACACGCTCCGACACGTCCGGACACGTTCCGACACGTCCGGATACGCTCCGACGACGGGGTGGTGACCCGAGGCTGTTTCTGGGCTCCACCAGCGGCGCGTAGGCTCCATAAGCTCCGAGGGAGGAGGTAGGACTCCGGGGCTGTCGCCGGAGGCGATAGCGCGCTTTGGCGATGACGGATTTGGCCCGATCCGAAACAATCCCGAACCAAACTCCGAAACGGGTGGAGGCCGCGGGTCTTGGGTTATTCACGGCGGCTTTGAGGTACGACGGCTAGCGACGACGACGGAAGGGTCGAAGGCGAAGGAAAATAGTGCACGAAGGTGAGGATTCCATTTTATTTTTAAGAAGAAGAAGAAGAGAAGAAGAAGAAGAAGCTACGGGAGAGGAAGAAGAGGAAGGAAGAGAAGAAGATGAAGTCGCGGGGGGAGAAGAAGCCAGCGACGGATGAGGGAAAAGGTGAGTGAATAATAATAAAAAATAAAATAATAATAAAATAAAATATTAAAAAGTAAGAATAATAATAAAATAATCAAAAGAAAAGACAAAATGATTAGTTTCCTTTTCCTTTTGAATGATGATGTTTTCACTCCTTTTCCTTTTAATCATTACTAATATTTTTGCCAGATTCAATTTTATGGTGATCAGAAAACACCTAAAATCAAACCTGAATTTTACTATTTATGAGGTTAGAAAATAGATAAAATAAAAATAAAAATACCGACTATTTTTATATATCTTTGTGACCTCAAATATTATTTTTCTTGATTTTCTTGATTTTCTTTTTCTTTTTTTCTTTTTTTTTTGTATTTTTCGAAAATATATATAAAAAAATGAAAATTATGAAAATTATTTTTTTGGTCAAAATGGTTCATTTAGCTTGGCTAAGGTCACCAAAATTGATTTTTCAATTTTTTCAACTTTTTATGTATTTTCTATGAATTTTCAAAATAAAAATAAAAAAAATAATAATAAAAAAAATAAAATAAAAAAAAAGTTGATCAAAATTTAGGTGTCAACAGCTGCCCCTCTTTGAGAGGAATCTCGTTAGAGGTTTCTCTCAAAGATAAGGTGACACCTGAGTCCTGATCGACTCGACTCGGGAAACTAAAGGAAAAGGAGTCATGACATCCAATTTTCATGCTTGTCCATGTATGCTCTTTCTTGAAGGGGGAAACATTTTGACATGAGAGAGTGAGATAATAGAGAGACATACCTGCCACTTACCTGTTCGATGTTTGTGCGATTTTCGCGGTGTTTGATGGATTCAAGAGAATTTCTAGGAACTCGTTACTAGAGTATCCTAGAGAGGTTAAGCTCTGACCCGTATGGTAGGTCAAACCATAATGGGATTCCTAACTGATAGGAATCTAAGGAAGACGCGTCCCATTTGAGATTTGCCAATGATTTTGATCCGTATGGTGGATTGGACCATTGAGTTGACCATTTAAATGATTTTCACTATTGGATTGACCCTTCAGGCGGTTTCTACCTTTGATTGACCCTTCAGGCGGTTTCTACCATTGGTTGACCCTTCAGGCGGTTTCTATCTTGAGTTGACCCTTCAGGCGGTATCTACCTCGAGTTGACCCTTCAGGCGGTTTCTACCATGAGTTGACCCTTCAGGCGGTTTCTACCTTGAGTTGACCCTTCAGGCGGTTTCTACCTTGAGTTGACCCTTCAGGCGGTATCTACCTTCATTTGACCCTTCAGGCGGTATCTACCTTTATTTGACCCTTCAGGCGGTTTCTACCTTGTGTTGACCCTTCAGGCGGTATCTACCTTTGATTTGACCCTTCAGGCGGTATCTACCTTCATTTGACCCTTCAGGCGGTATCTACCTTTGTTTTGGTTTGAAAAGGGGTCTCATGACGAGGGTTCTCCACGTCCGATGAGACTGTTTGATATTTTTGAAAAAGGGATCCTAGGACGAGGGTTCTCCACGTCAAGCTAGGACTGCTTGATTTTTGAAAAGGGGTCTCATGACGAGAGTTCTCCACATCCGATGAGACCGCCTAAATTTTGAAATGGGATCACATCCTCACCCCTTCTTTTGAAAGATCCCGAAATTTGTCGGGAATTCAGTTTTGAAGCAGTGAAAGATTTTATTTTGACAAAACTTCAGTTGAGTCTGTTGAGACGACATTCTGGAAGCTGTGTTCTCCAGGTATCCTGTAGAAAGTTCAAACCTGCGTGCTCCACTCCACGGAGCAAATGTTTTTCTGGGATTTGGGGTTTCCAAGAATCCTGCAGAAGTTCGAGCCTGGGAGATTTTTCTTCACCAAGAAAACGTTAGTAATCTTTGGGAAGGCCACGGCTGTCCATTTGACAAAACCGTATGTTTTAAGTTTTAATCATGAAATGTGCATTTTGATGCTGGAGGTTATCCAAAGCATTCTTGCAATATGCAAATGTGATCACAAATCCCTTGGACGGAAAATCTGGATCAACAGTTTGAAAATTCCAAAAAGAGTTTGTTCAAAACATCAATTGGAATATTTCTCGACAATGAGGTCTTCTCACCTGTTTTGCGATAGTGATTTTTTTTTTTTTGTAGGGGATGCACTCAATTCCCTACTAACCGGTGCCTAGGTTTTAGGCTCATTCGCAGCGCATACATTTTGATCGGTCGGGAGGTCTTCCACGGGACCGTAATGTTGGGCTTGGTTCTTGATCTTCAAGGGGGACTCACTTTTGAGTCAAGGCCATTGAACAAAAATTTTCACCATCTGCTCCGGGTTTACAAGTTAAGAACCCTGCAAAATGAGAAAGAAATAATCTTGCTCGTACTTCTTCGAGCTAAGCTATATGTTAACCCAAGTGTCTTAGTCAGAGAAGACTGTTTCGGGGTTGTAACATTGGTAGGATTGGGGACCGAAACAGGCTTATTTTTGGCCCAGAATTCGTGACGGGTTTGACATTGGTGATCATTGCTGATTTGCCACCTGCCCTTTCTTTTCTGCATCTTTAGCCTTTGAGGCGCGCAACCTATCTCGCGATGTGCACCAGCTCTTTAAAGAGCGTCTCTTGTTGCATTCAGAGATTGACTCTTTCTATGTCTTTGTTCTGCGCTTGATAGCATTTGGGGAGCAGTCCTTTTGGATTTGGCTCCTTCAGGGATTTCCCCTTTTCCCATCCAGCTTCATTGCGGACCAATTAAACAACTAGCACGAGCATCGGCCTTGCTTTTACTAGGCACTTTGCTTTTTCTTGATGCCGGGGATTTTTCTCATTTTCATTTTTGAAATCCCCATTTTTCTCATCTTCATGGGATCATGTTAGACATATAGTCTAAACATGCTTTAAATATCAGTCCGAGAATTCTCTTCGTAATCCCTGAGTCTTGAACTCTTCCATTTTTGAAGTGGTGCGACATCCGTCTTGGAATGATCACCAATGGGTTCATGAAATGAATTTGCAGGCTCAACTTGGCTGTGCAAATGATACAGTGTATGGGATAAAGAATGAATGCTTCTCGTCATCCTATGGCACTTGGATTACCATATAAACAACACACAAAGATTAATTAGTCCGAGCAAGAAAATTTCTAACCATTTTCTCCTGATGCCGCTGGACTTACTTCCATTTTGCCCCGGTGTGAGATGGTTCTTGACAGGGTTGAGAATGAAAACCGCCGTTCGAAGGGGTTGTCAATGGTCACCTGTAGTGTTTGGGGATAAGAAACGAATGCCTCCGTCGTCCCAACCCATGTAATCGCTGCGAATGGTCCATACTTCCGTAGGTCCAGATTTTACTATTTGATCCGCTCCACTTCTCTCTCAAGTGTGTATAGGACGTGTTTGGATTAGGCTTTGCCTCTCGTCTTTTGAGAAAACGTCCTTCTGGAAGTTTTGAACAATTTTTGATTGGAAAAATCTCTTTCTTTTTCTCCAAAAATTTACCCCTCAAGGGAATCTTACGATGCCCCATGCATGTTTTATTCATGTTCAAACAACCTCCTGTTTTAAATCATGAATATCGATGCATTGAAAAATCTCTATCCTTTTTAGGCATGATTATTGAAAGGATTCTGACATTTTTTTTTTATCTCCAGCTAACTGGGAAAAGGGATACTTACCTTCCCGTCACTGCTGGAGATCCCTGAAAATGCGGAAGAAACATGTTATTGTACGTTCATGAATTTTTCAATAAATTAGAACGATACATCTTACCCTTGGTCATGTGTTCCGTTGGGTAATACACGGGATGTGAAAACCTGTTTCGCCTTGATGGCGAGCCCCTGTCAAAGAAGGGAATTAGGTGTCAGTTTGCGTTCCAAAATTCAAGACAAATTGGAACGATACCGCCTTGTTCTTGTTTTGTGTTTCCGTTTGAACACACACGCGCGGCTTGCATAATTTGGCCCTCTATCTTGTGTCCTTGATCTCCCATCTGGTTGGGCGACGAATCCTTCTCAAGAATTTGCCCCAGAGAAGATCCATTTGTGTTTTTGGGCGCACTTCAGCGCCATTCTTCAAGGTTCCTTTTATTCAAGGAAAAAAAGAAGATTTTATCAAAATGCATGTCAAAGCATGTGACGTAGGAGCGATACTTTTTACCATCCACTAGGTCTTATAATCAAAGACCATCTCCTGGAATCCTGACTTCTAAGGCCAATGATTCTATTCGCCTCCCTATTAGCGTGCTATTTTCATTTGAGGCTTTCAGCGCCAACAACTTCCTGTAAAATGAGTAAAAACTCACGTTAGGCATGTGGTCTTGGAAGACCAAATTGGAACGATACAAGGTTACCGTTCACCCAAATTCGTATCTTGGGGTTTGATTCTGATGCGGACGACTCTGTTATTGCGTCTATTGACTTTGTCAGAGGAGAGACGTCCTGAGATAAAAAGAATGGAGAAAAACTTATCCCCAGATCTGATTAAAAATCAATTAGGAACGATACGTCCTTTCACCAAACGAGTGGCTCTGCGGCCCAATGTGTTTTGCACTGAAGGGACGAATTCCACTATGCTCCACGGGTTTGGGGAATTTGCCCCCATTTTCGATAGAAATGAGCCTTATCAAGATGTATACAATACAAATAGATCCCTAATACAATCAATCTACGGGACGAGATATAGAGGATCTCAGCAAAATTAATTTTATACAAGAGGACTAAGAATGTCAAATCAATCAAAGGAATGTGGCCCGAACACTTGGAGATGCCCCAGTTCCAATCTTCGAGATGTAACTCCAAGATCACCGATTTTTTTTTTTTAGGTGGTTTTAGATATACCAACCATCTAAAGACATGCACATGAGACAAGGGAGGATAAAACTTCTAAAAATCAAAGGATTTGGCACCTAAGGTCAAGGTTCCCACCTCGAGTTCTAGAAAGAGCCGATTCCATTGCACATCTATCGTTGCATTGGGACTCGATCCATAGTTCGAAGTGAGCGGAATTGAAAAGTGGATTACCCCGTGTTTTTCCTCACGGAGATTCCATTTTCAATCCATTCTATTGTTTTCCTATAGGCGGCGCCCGGGGTTTTAGGCGCGGTTGTGTGTATTTTCGGTGTCGTGCTAAAGCGATAAACATGCATCTTATTTAACAATCACCGCTTCAATATAAAACATATACACAATCATTCATTCCTACGCCCAACCTGCATAAAACAGAGTTAACAAGTACTCCACCCCTTATTTCTCCAATCTGCAAAAACATTTAACACCTCAAGGGTTAAAGTACGTACCTCACCTTGAAGAGCATCTGCATAAAACATGTTAGAAAAATCAATCACCTTTTTAATCGGCTCAAGTTCTCTAAAGTCCCCAGCGGAGTCGCCAGTCTGTCGCGACCCTCTCGAATTTCGCCATGGGCTCTCGAGGGCTAATGGGCCGTCCAGTCTGGTCGGACGCGGGCCTCTCCCAAGGCCCGTTACCCAAATCGCAACGGAGGTATGCGTAGTCGACCTTCAGTGTGGTCTAGTGATATGTGCTAAGTGTGCATGTCATGGAGTCGCCACCAATCATTTTTTGGAGGGTATGATTGGACCACCCTATTGAATAGTCGGGAGTTTCTATTCAATTCTGCGATAACCAGGGAAATGGGTTCGGGGACTTAGTTACGTCAACTATCAGAGTTGACGCCCTTTCGGTACCTAAGTTGACTGAGTTTTCTGACTTAAGATTTCATACAGATGAGTGGGGTACGAGTCCTAAATCTAGGAGTTCATGCAGATAGGAATGACTATCCTGGCAATCACAATCAATAATAAAGTGCACAAATCAATGAATTCAAATGTACAAATAAATCACATGGCATTCCTAATAAGGCCATATTGGCCTAGAGAAGCATCAATCAGGCTTAGGAATGATTTAGACATGATTTTGCCCATCAGGGGCAAAATCGTAATTTTGAGACAAAGGGGACAATTTGCCCAAAAAGGACAAAATCATCATTTCGGAATGAATCCGGAGTCAAAACAGGTTTGGTCACTCAATTGACCCATTTCCTATTTTTTTGGCAATTTTCGTGATTTTCGGGAATTTTAGAAACCGATTTACCATTCGAAGGGTAAAATCGTATTTTCTAAAATGGAAATGAAATGTGGAAATCTTAGACATAAGGTTTAACCACCCATCTGGCCCATCACCAAATTCTAAGCAATTTCCACAATTCATTAGAATATCAAAGACGATTTACCCTTTGAGGGGGTGAAATCGCCATTTTGGATTAAATGGGAGAAAATCCCAAAAATGAAAACAAATCAATTTTTTGTCATTTTCAGCCTTGGACAATTTTTAGAATTTTTCTGCAATTTTTCTCAATTTTTTTGTTTTTCTTTAATTTTTCCATTTTTTTGGCATTTTTGATTCATTAATATTTTTTTATATTTTCAGAAAATATTTTAACAAAAAGCATGTCTTTGACAATAGATAACACTCAACCAGATAAATAAGCTAACCACTAGACTGAAACAAATACATACAAATCAAGTCTATAAATGCAATATTTTAGAAAAATAATCCTGATATACGGATCGGGTACGTAAAACATACCGGATTGGACACCAGCTTTCAATCGCCCAGCCCCAGCCTGCGACCATCCCCATGCCCGTTACCTGTCGACCGCCATTAGAATGTCGATAGTCAATTTCACAAATTAAGACTAAAAAATAAAAAAAAAATAAAAAAATTTAAAAATTGGACACTGTTCATGCACTGTTCCGACACTGTTCATGTACTGTTCCGACACTGTTCATGACTGTTCCGACACGGCTCCGACACGTCCGGACACGTTCGACACGTCCGGACACGCTCCGACACGTCCGGACACGCTCCGACACGCCCGACACGCCCGACACGTCCGGACACGCTCCGACACGTCCGGACACGTTCCGACACGTCCGGATACGCTCCGACGACGGGGTGGTGACCCGAGGCTGTTTCTGGGCTCCACCAGCGGCGCGTAGGCTCCATAAGCTCCGAGGGAGGAGGTAGGACTCCGGGGCTGTCGCCGGAGGCGATAGCGCGCTTTGGCGATGACGGATTTGGCCCGATCCGAAACAATCCCGAACCAAACTCCGAAACGGGTGGAGGCCGCGGGTCTTGGGTTATTCACGGCGGCTTTGAGGTACGACGGATAGCGACGACGGCGGAAGGGTCGAAGGCGAAGGAAAATAGTGCACGAAGGTGAGGATTCCATTTTATTTTTAAGAAGAAGAAGAAGAGAAGAAGAAGAAGAAGCTACGGGAGAGGAAGAAGAGGAAGGAAGAGAAGAAGATGAAGTCGCGGGGGGAGAAGAAGCCAGCGACGGATGAGGGAAAAGGTGAGTGAATAATAATAAAAAATAAAATAATAATAAAATAAAATATTAAAAAGTAAGAATAATAATAAAATAATCAAAAGAAAAGACAAAATGATTAGTTTCCTTTTCCTTTTGAATGATGATGTTTTCACTCCTTTTCCTTTTAATCATTACTAATATTTTTGCCAGATTCAATTTTATGGTGATCAGAAAACACCTAAAATCAAACCTGAATTTTACTATTTATGAGGTTAGAAAATAGATAAAATAAAAATAAAAATACCGACTATTTTTATATATCTTTGTGACCTCAAATATTATTTTTCTTGATTTTCTTGATTTTCTTTTTCTTTTTTTCTTTTTTTTTTTGTATTTTTCGAAAATATATATAAAAAAATGAAAATTATGAAAATTATTTTTTTGGTCAAAATGGTTCATTTAGCTTGGCTAAGGTCACCAAAATTGATTTTTCAATTTTTTCAACTTTTTATGTATTTTCTATGAATTTTCAAAATAAAAATAAAAAAAAATAATAATAAAAAAAATAAAATAAAAAAAAAGTTGATCAAAATTTAGGTGTCAACAGTGATCAAATCCTTCCATTTCCTATTTTCCAGGAATTTCCAGAATTTTTCTGGAATTTAAAAGTGATTTTACCTTTGGAGGGGTAAAATCGTCATTTTGGACAAAGATGAGAACTGAAAATCTCAAATATTAGGGTTGGTCGCCCACCTGACCCAAACCCTAACTTTAAGCAATTTTCAGGACTCGATTGGGACAAGAAAGATGATTTTCCCATTGAGGGGCAAAATCGTCATTTTGAGAAAAGGGACGGAACTCGAAAACCCAAGCCTAAGAACTGATCGCCTGACCGACCCTAATTCTTACCTTGGCATTATCGGCCTTATCTCGCATATACAGCAGAGGCGACTTACCTCTAAAGGGTAATATCGTCGAGTCTCGGAAGAACGGATAAGAAACCCCAAAAATAGGGTTGACCAGTTGTCTGTGGTCAATCCTTGATTTTTGAGGATTTCTGGAGTGTCTAGGATTTTCCTACAATTTTCCTATATTTTTTGGGATTTTCTATGATTTTCTAGGATTTCTAGGATTTTTCTGATTTTTTTTATTGTTTTAACATTTTCTGATTTTTTATTATTAAAAAAAAGTTATTCGGATCGGGTCGACCCGACCCACTCGGGTCGGAACCCGGCCCAGACCCGGACCCGCGTAACCCGTGCCCAAAACGACGCCGTATCCGTCTTTTTTTATTTTTGGATTTTCTAGACTTGATCCGACCGTTCCTATTGAACCGCGTGGCTAGTCCACGACCACCGGATCAGATTACTAAAACCTACGGTTCAAATTGAATGAAGACTCGACCAGGGCCGTCTGATCTGACTACTTTGACCTACGGCCACGATTAGAACCCAAGACTCGATCTGAGCCGTCCACCCATACCAACCTAAAACGACGTCGCCCACCCACTAACCTAAACGGCATCGTTTCGGTTCTGTTTGATTTTTCGATTTAAAACTATTTTCAGATAATCCTAATTATTAATCGGACGGTTACAATTTATTAGATTCGATTAACCTCAGTCGTTGGATCTACTCATTCGAATAACAACCTTCAACGGCCGTGCTGACTGGACTGACACGTGGATCAATGGCCGACTGCCACTTAAGCTTTTGACTCGTTGACTCTGCCACGTCAATTTCGTCTTCAACCTCGCGACTCTAATGGAACGGACGGCCAAGCTCCTCCGGCGATGATCCGACGATGGGATCTCAATGAAATCACGCGAGATCAACACCAATCGACTCGTAATCGTCTCTAGTCTAACATATCTCAGAATCGGGGTATCTAATCCACAAAATTACGAGCATCATGTAGAATGCCGAGTACGGCCATGGGAACTCAATCGCGCAAATTACATGAAATCAGATCGATTCATTCACAGAATAGCACCAATGGATGTTCAGAAGACTTACCTTGAGCTCCGATCGAGCTCGCACGGCCCAGGTTTGGCTGGGTGACTGTGAACAGTGGTCGGTGATGGAGGCTATGTTCGAAGACTCGATTCGAGGCATTCAGACGAAATCAATGCAAAATGAAGATGCGGTGATGGTTAGTGATGCTCGGGGAATAAAATGCACACTCTAACTCAAAGAATCAAGACCGGAATCGATTTCCGCCAATGATGCTCAGTAAGAAAGCTTGAAGGTCGAACTCACCTATTCCCGTGGTTTCAACGTGCGCGGCCGACGGCGATCGACTCCTGGGAGTTTGGGCGACCTCTTGACGACCTCGTGGAGCTTCGGTTTGGCCTGAGAAGGCCCAACCAGCGCTCGGCAAATCCGAGCTCAAACCTTCGACCACCGCGAGGGAATGTGAGCTCTCTCTCTCTCGTTCTCTCTCTCCCTCGATTCAGCTTCTTCTCTTCGAACTGAATCCACTCACTCCCTGCTTCGCGAAGGTCTATTGGCTTATATCCTCCTTTTCATTTTTTGCGCCGAACGGGGGAGGTTGAGCTAGTGACCTTCGCACGTGCAATCACGTGCGAAATGGTCAACGGACACCGACGAACGTCCGAGGCGAACTGACCACTAATTCTGGTCATCCGGTAATGCCAATTTCACTTGAATTCCAACTGCATTTGGTCTTGCGTTTGGTTTGAAGACGGCCGTTGAGCATTTGGTCTTCGCCGGCACTGTTCCGACAGACCCAGACCGTCGGACTGATCTTAATCGACGGAGAGCTTCCTGGCCAACAAAACGCCTCCACCAATTTTACCAATTGAAGCCGATCGATGGTCCAATTTCGCCATCAAAGTTCAACTCCCAAGTCTGCAAATGGCGCGGGAAGCTTTGGGGAAGAAGACACTGTAGCGGACCGGTTCGACCTGTCCGACCGGGCGGTCGAACCTGTCCGAATCGGTTCCAATTTGAAATTTTCAAATTAAACCCAAATTAATGAGAAATTTTTGCAATTGGACCTCAGAATCGATTTTAGGGCATGAATTTTATTTAAAAATGTGGTTTTGCCCAAAAGTTCATATCAATTTTAACAAAAACCCCAAATTTTCATTTAATTGTGAATTGGGGATTTATGCAATCAGAGGTTCAAATGGTCAAATTGGGCCAAATTACCTATGCCAATCGATTCAAAATGGTGAAATCCATTGGGTAGTATGTTTAATTTCAATGATAGCCCCTGAATTGAAAGCAATTTCAAATATCCCCAATTTCAAGGACTAAAATGCAATTAAGTATGCAATTTTGCCAAATTCGTGCAATTGAGCAATTTATGCAAATAATTGGGCTAAATTGCAATAAGGGACAGTTAGATTGAATGCCAAGATCCTAGAAAATGCCAAAATTACAAATTAAAAGACTCAATTGACATTTGTTTGCCAAATTCAATCATACGTGTTACAAAGGAACACGTAAAATTGAATCTGATTTTGGACTTTTTGTGAGGTCAAAAAGACAAGAGATTTAAAATAAAAATATCAGCTATTTTTTCATATTTTTGTGACCTCAAATGCTATTTTTCTTGATTTTTCTAGTATTTTCCTAATTTCTGAAAATATTTAAAAAATGGGAAAAATATGAAAAAAAAAAATCAAAAATGGTTCCTTAGGCTTGGCCAAGGCCACCAAAGTTGATTTTGTAATTTTTTGACTTTTTATGGATTTTTCATGAATTTTCTAAGAAATAACAAAAAAAATTGATCCAAAAATTAGGTGTCAACAGCTGCCCCTCTTTGAGAGAAATCTCGCTAGAGGTTTCTCTCAAAGACAGGTGACACCTAAGTTTAGATCGACTCTACTAGGAAATAGAAAAATGAATCTTGACATCTAATCTTTCTTGTCCTGTTGGTAAATGCTTTGTCTTATCTTTGCCGATATGAGAGAAAGAGAGGCGGGATAGAGATGCTCACCTGTTACTTACCTGCCTGATGCTCGTGCGGTATGCACGGTGTATAGCGGGTTCAAGTAGATATCTAGGAGCTTGTCTCTTGAGCGTCCTAGGGCAGTTAAACTCTAGCCTATATAGTAGGCCATACCAGAGTGGGATTCCTATGTTTAACAGGAACCTATGAATGATGCACCCAGTCTCTTAGGGATTGTCAGAAGTTTTGATCCGTATGATGGATCAGACCATGAATAGGACTCCTCTCTGCTAGGAACCTATGGATGACGTACCCGTTATATAGGGATTGTCGAACATTTCGATCCTTTAGGGGGATCAGGCCGAGAATAGGACTCCTCTCTGCTAGGAACCTATGGATGACGCACCCGTTCTATAGGGATTGTCGAACATTTTGATCCTTCAGGGGGATCAGGCCGAGAATAGGACTCCTCTCTACTAGGAACCTATGGATGACGCACCCGTTCTGTAGGGATTGTCGAACATTTTGATCCTTCAGAGGGATCAGGCCGAGAGTAGGACTCCCCTCCGCTAGGAACCTATGGATGACGCACCCGTTTTGTAGGGATTGTCGAACATTTTGTTCCTATATTCTAAGGAATTAACTAGGGTCTATACAAGTGCGGTGTACCTAACTCTTAGGTTTACCAAATGAGCTATTCAAGGTTTAGAGATTACCTAGAACCTTACAGACAGCTGGTTCTAAAAATTGTCCTTTTGACGTGCAAGGCGTTATTCTGGGATTTGGGGACTCCAAGTATCCTACAGAAAACTCATACCTGCAAAAACTTTTGATAAGATTTTTCTGGGATCCAAGGGTTACCTTAAATCTCGCAGAAAGTCGATCTTGAATATTATCTTTTCGACATTGGAGGTGACATTCTGGGATCTGGGGGCTCCAGGTATCCTGCAGAAAACTCAAACCTATAAAACTGAAATCTCACAGAGGGATGATTTCGAAGGTTGTCCTTTCGACATGGGAGGTGACATTCTGGGATCTGGGGGCTCCAGGTATCCTGCAGAAAGCTCAAACCTATAAAACTGAAATCTCACAGAGGGATGATTTCGAAGGTTGTCTTTTCGATATTGGAGGTGACATTCTGGGATCTGGGAGCTCCAGGTATCCTGCAGAAAGTTCGAACCTACAAAACTGAAATCTCATGAAGAGATTATTCTGAAGATTGTCCTTTTGACATGATGATAAACATAATACAGGTAAAGGTTCATTTTAACCTATACAATTATGCAAAATGACTTAGGATGTTGGAGGTTATCCAAGACATCTCAAAGCATACAAAGATGATCAAGGATCCTTGTGAGGCATATCTTGGATTGAACAATTTGAAGTTTTCAACCAAAGCTTGCTTTTGAGCATTCTATTGGAATGACTCCGTCAGAAAGGTCTTCTTACCGATTTTCCTGACCTGGTATTTTCATAATAGGAGCACTCGAATTTCCTAATACCCTGTACCTGGGTTTTCGGGACTGTTCGCAGCGCATGCATTTAGATCAATCGGGAGGTCTTCACGGGATCGTAATGTTAGGCTTGAACATGGTTTCCGAAAGGGGACTCACTTTCTGAGTCGGGTCTTTTGTACAGAAAATTTTATTTATCTACTCCGGGTTTACAAGTCAAGAACCCTGCAAAAATGAGAAAAAAATAATCTTGCTCGAACTTCTTCGAGCTAAGCTTAGACATTAAACTCTACCTTAACCCAAATGCTTTAATCAGAAAAGACTTCTCAGGGTTGTAAGATAGGTAGGATTGGGGAAAAAAAAGGCTTATTTTTGGCTTAGAATATGCGGAGGGCTTAACATTGGTGATCATTGCAGGTTTTGTTGCCGATCTAATCCCTTTTGGTTTAGAGAGCGCCTTCAGTCCTCGAAGCGCATTGGTAGTCTTTAGGAGAACCTCTCTCTCACGTTAGTGCAGCGTCAATATCTGAATGTGACATGATCTAGGAGTATCTTTCACAACTTGTCTCCCTTGGGATCTTCTTTTACAATCAGGTCTCACTAGTGACCTATACACATGTCATGTCATCTTTTGGCCTTTACAAGATCAAACACACTGTTTACAAGTGTACAAATATTCGGAGGGGGCATTGGCCTTGCTTTTACCAGGCACTTTGCTTTTTCTTGATGCCCAAGATTGAATTTTTCTCTCTTTTTTGTTGAAACCCCAGCTTTTCTTTTCTCTTCTTTTTTTTTGGAGTCAGGATTCTCAAATAAGTGTGCTAGATGTACAACTTTGAATCTTAGCACTCCGATATTAACCCAGGAATTTTTATCCTTCCTATTCTTTTGGAAGTGACGTCGCTTCCACCTTGGGACATGCAATGATCACCAACGGGTTTGTAAAATGAACGCATAGGCTCAACTGGGCTGTTCAAAGGGTAAAAGTGTATAGGATAAAGAAACGAATGCTTTTCGTCATCCTAAAGCACTTGAATTACCATAGAAGTCAAAATGACAAGCAACACACGAAGATTGATGCAAGTCTGAGCAAGAGAATTTCTAACCATTTACCTCCTGATACTGCTTGACGTACCTCCAGTTTGCCCCAATGTGGGGTGGTCCTTGACAGGGGTAAAGAATGAAACCGCCGTTCAAATGGTTATCAATGGTCACCTGTAGTGTTTAGGATAGAGAAATGAATGCCTCCGTCTTCCCGATCCATGTAATTGATGCGAAGGGCCCTTGTATCCTCAGATTCAGGCTTTCCTATTCTCACACTTCTCTCATCTCTTGAGTGTATGTAGAACGTGTTTGGATCAGGTTTGCCTTTCATCTGGAGGGATATTCCTGCTAGATAGTCTAAGTAAGCCATGTTTTTGGAAAAATCATTTTGTTTTTCCCCAGTCGTTTTACTCTGCAGGAGGTTCTAACGATGTATCATGTATACTTTGAACATGCTTTGGACAATCTCTGATCTTTGACAAGTGTACAATAAATGCAATGAATTCATTTTCAGAAACAATGTTTATTCCTGAGTCCAGGTATGTCCATTCTCTCGTTCTTTTCACCTTACAAGAAGTGAGAGAGGTTTTGCTGCGCTCTTTTTTGCTGTCTCCTATTTTCATCACTCATTCCTACATGTAAGATAGAAGAGATATTTTCGTGAGCAAAAGAGGGTTTAACCTTTGATGGAACAGATACATATCACCTGGTACTTGGTGTCGAGGTCCCCCTTGTCCAGGGTTCCGTTTGAATGAACCCGACTTTGAGCTGGCTTCTTGGAATCCTGCAAAACTGAACACATGCCAGTGTATGCATGGATGCATGATATGCTTATGTAATGACCGTTATGACGATTCGGATCAGTTCGGAACAGGCCATATGACCAATATCTGATTTTAGTTCAAGGGTAATACTTCTTCACAGCATCTGAATTTACAGGATGCCACAATTCTTCTCCTTCAGCATTTACAAGAATCAATGCTCTTCCTGTGAGAATCTTCTTGACAATATAGGGGCCTTCGTAATTTGGGGTGAACTTGCCCCCGGGTGGATAGCATTTGGCAGAGTCTTCTTTACCACCAGGTCATTCTCTTCAAAACTTCTGGTTCTAACCTTTCGATTGAATGACTTGGCCACCCTCTTCTGGTAACCTTGACCATGACAAATGGCTTTAAGACGCTTCTCGTCTATCAAATTCAGCTGTTCATATCTGTGCTCGGAGTGTTCTGACTCGGAGAGTTTACTCTTTGATAAGATCCTTAAAGAGGGAACTTTAACTTCCACGGGTAGGACTGCTTCCATCTCATACACCAGACTATAGGGGGTTGCCCCTGTAGAAGTCCTGATCGAAGTTCGATATGCCATTAAAGCAAAGGGTAGCATTTCATGCCAATCCCTATAGTTTTCTGCAGTCTTAGCCAAAATTCTTTTGATGTTCTTGTTGGCTGCTTCCACCGCCCCATTCATCTGTGGGCGGTAAGGGGACGAATTAAGATGTCGAACGCCAAAACGGTCCAGTAGATCATCGACAATCTTGTTGTTCAGGTTGGACACATTATCTGTAATGATCGCTTGAGGGGTACCATATCGGGAGATTATGTCCCTTTTTATAAACCTTGCCATATTTCTTGCCGTGACATTCTTGTAAGAACTGGCTTCTATCCACTTTGTGAAGTAATCAATTGCCACCAGGATGAAGCGATGACCATTTGAAGCCATGGGGCTGATAGGTCCTATCATGTCTATCCCCCACATAGAAAAGGGCCAAACTTCAGACATTTGATGTAATTCATTTGGGGGCGCATTAATCTTATTACCGTATATTTGGCATTGGTGGCATGACCGGACATGTTGACAACAGTCTGATTCGATGGTCATCTAATAATAGCCAAGCTGCATGATCTTTCTAGCGAGTAGATGGCCGTTCATATGAGGCTCACATATACCTTCATGGATCTCCTTCATGAGAATATTTGCTTTTTTAGCATCTACACACCTTAATAAAGTGGAGTCAAACGACCTTTTGCACAGGACTTGTCCACTGAGGAAGAATTTGCTGGCCATCCTTAATGTCATAGTACCACGGCTCTCCGTCGAACTCTTCCTCTATCATCATACAATAGGCCGATTTTTCGACTATACCGATTCTTAGTGGTTCTATTTCTAACCCACTAGTTACTTGCAACATTAAGGCCAATGTGGCTAGTGCATTTGCAAATTGGTTGTGAGATCTTGGTAAGTATTCGAACGACACCTCCTCGAACTTAAGTGTCAGCCCCTTAAGGTATTTGTGATAAGGGATGAGTTTTGTGTCCTTCGTTTTTCACTCTCCATGTGTCTGTAAAATGATAATTGTAGGCCTAGAATACAAGCTTCGTATTCTGAGATATTATTGGTGCAGGGGAAAGTCATCTTTGCCGCAACAGGGTAATGTTGATCGTCTGGGGATATCAATACTGCCTCAGTGCCGGCTCCAGATAGGTTAATAGTGCCATCAAAGTACATGACCCATTTATCCTCTGCCGGGTTCAGAACTTGATCTTCTGTCTTTATCTTTCTGGGAGACTTGCGACTTTGTGAGTTTTCTGCCAACATATCAGCTATGGCTCTCCCTTTTACTGATTTTTTTATGAAAAACACTTGATGTCAAATTCAGATAACATCACCTGCCATTTTGCTAACTTCCCAATTAAAGCGGGTTTCTCTAGGAGGTACTTGACATGGTCAATTTCTGTCACCAGATGAATATGGTGATGTAGGGTATACTGTCTTAACCTGCGAAGTACCCATACGGTTGCCACACATGCCCTTTCAACAGGTATGTACTTTGCTTCAGACAAGGTGAATTTCTTGCTCAAATAATAAATGGCTCTTTCCTTACCATCCGTCGGGCTTGTTTAAGCGAGCAAGGCTCCCAAAGATTCCTGTTGTATAGTCTGGTATAAGGTCAAAGGATGACCTGGGATGGGCGGCACAAGTACTGGCGGAGTGACCAGGTAGTTCTTGATCTTCTGGAATGCCTGACTGCACTCCGTATCCCATGTCACTCTCGCACCCTTCTCGAGTAGTTTGAAGATCGGTTTAGCCACATCTGATAGCTGATTGATGAATCTGGCAATATAGTTCAGTCTCCCCAGAAGGCTTCTTACTTCTTTCACTGTGGAGGGAGTGGTCAAATCATGGATGGCTTGGATCTTTGGAGGATCAATCTCAATGCCCCTATTAATGACCATGAATCCGAACACACATTTGTTAGGGTTCAACCTCAACTTGTATTTGCGCAGTCGCTCAAATAATTTTCTTAATACTTGAATGTGATCCTGTCCCTTCTTGGACTTAGCGATCATATCATCGACAGATACTTCGATTTCCTTATGGATCATGTCGTGGAATAATGTGACCATAGCCTTCTGGTAGGTGGCCCCGGCGTTCTTTAATCCAAATGGCATAACCTTGTAGCAAAAGTTTCCCCAGGAGGTGGTGAAGGCAGTCTTCGGTTTGTCCTCCTTCTTCATGAGGATCTGGTTATATCCGGAGAAGCCATCCATAAATGAGAATAGCTCGTACCCTGCGGTACTATCAACCAATACGTCGATGTGAGGTAGTGGAAAATCGTCCTTCGGACTTGCCTTATTCAAATTTCGATAATCCACGCAGATCCGGATTCTGCCGTCCTTCTTCATGACGGGGACTATGTTGGCAATCCAGTCCGAGTATGGGATAGCCTCATTAAAGCCCACCCTAAGAAGCTTCATCACCTCTTCCTTAATTTTATCTTCTAACTCGGCTTTCATCCGTCTACTGCCTTATCTGACAGGTTTAACACTGGGATCCGTGGGTAGTGCATGCTCCACAATTCTGGGATCCAAACCCGACATGTCAGCGTAGGACCACGCAAAGACATCCTGATACTCCTTCAGTAATTCTGTGAACCTGAGTCTTTCATCTCGGGACAAATGTCCACCGATCTTGACTTCTTTGATTTTTATAGTGTCGCCCAAGTTAATAACAACCAGTTTCTCTAAAGTGGGAGGTACTGACTGTTCGAAGGCACTCCATTCTCTACGGATAGATGCATAACCTTCATCCTCATCCTCTTCCTCAATACTGTAGGAACAGTCAATGTGGAGATCTGAATCGCATAACAACCTGGTATGTATGTTTGAGATGTCATGCCTGAAATGTCATGAGTATGGTTAGTCTATACTTCATGTGAAAATTCCATGCATGAGTGTAAAAAACCTTTTCGAAAGAGGTTTTAAAATAAGTGGAAGTGTAAATGGGACTAGTCCTCATATCCTAGGACATCCTTGTCCCTGGGAAATCTTTTGGAAATTAGGAATCATATGGAAATCAAGCCTCAAGCTTCTGCGCGGAAGACTAGTATCATCATTGGGCTGATTTATGGTTCCATATGTCCTTAATAAAACTTGCGTGATTTTATTGAATGCAAAATGGGCCGCATTACAAACTATGTTGTTTGGACCAACGACCGGAGATCCAAAGGCGTTTTCCTACTGTATCTCAAATGACAAGAATTAAAAATGCAACAAAATGCAAAAAATTCTAAGTGCAGTATTTAAAAGCATGAGAGGTTTCTTTACTCAGAAGTAGTGGTTTCATCACTCAGCCACTCTATGATGACATTCAAGAAAAGGGTTTGCCAGATCTGGTTCTGCTATTGGAGTTATATCTTCTTCTGACAACCACCTAGAGTTCTTGCTGAAATAGGCGTTCAAAGGATTATTGAACATCTGGGATCTGCCTTTCCAAGCTGGAGAACCAATGAATGAACCTTTCGAGTTGTTCTGGCTTCCATGACGTCCCAGGTTCTTGCCTCGGCCTGTTGCTTTTGGGGCAGACTAGCCCAAGTGATTTTTCTGATACCCCAAGCCTATCATATGCTGGTTAGCTTTCAACTGCAGGTGGATGCTTACTCCTTGACCATGCTTGCCCAAACCTTCTCCAGGGTTGTATCCATATGCCAATAGCATTTTAGCTGGTAAAAGATTGGCTTCGGAAATATAAGGAGTTCTCAATCTTGCCCCCACGGGAGTGTGTACTGTCGCTACCAACTCCAAGGAATGATAGCTTGCTTCCATCTTAATTTCGGGCTCAATGTAGGGAATATCGCTGTTCAGATATGTTTGGAGGTCAACTTGTCCATGTACGGTAATCACATTCCCATCCACCACAAAGCGCACCTTCTGATGCAAGCTTGATGGCACGACTCCTGCTACATGGATCCAAGGTTTCCCCAGCAGGAATCCGAATGCACTAGGTAGATCCATTACTTGGAAATTTATAGAGAATTTGGTTAGGCCGATAAGCACTTCTAGCTCAATTTCGCCTACCACAGTCTTCTTCATTCCATCAAAAGCTCTCACAGCTGTTTTAGAGGCTTTAACCATTTCTTCTTTGATGCCTAAACTCCTCAAGGTAGCTAGTGGGCATATGTTGAAAGCTGATCCGTTATCAATTAGTACATGTGCTATCATCTTTCCATTGCATTGTGTAGTAATGTATAATGCATTGTTGTGTCATCTCCCTTCCATGGGAAAGTCTTCATCGGAGAAGCTCAATTGATCTTTCAGGAGGATCGCCCCTACGAAGTCCCCCAGCTGCACCTCATTGATTGTTTCAGGGACATGCACCTCGTTGAGTATCTTCAATAGTGCATTCTTATGCTTCTCTGAATTGATGAATAAATCCAGCAAGGATATTTGGACTGGCATCTTCCTCAGCTGCTCTATTACTTCAAACTCACTGGTTTTAATAATGGACATGAGCTTTTCTGCGTCCTCCTTCGAGACTTCATTCTTTTCGGACTCGCCTTCCCTAGGGGCGTAGAATCGTCCAGATCTCATTACTGCGTCCACCTCTCTTGTTCCGTAGTCCCAGTGGACTGCCTTAGGGTTGTATTCTTCTACCGGAGGGACTTTTACGGTTATTATCTTTAGACAAGATGTTTCTGGTTCAGCTGTGTCGTCTTCTTCTTCTTCCGTCAATCGAATCACGACAGGCTTGACTATGCAATCTTCTGCCTCATTCAAGGTATCAAGATCTTCCAATTTAATTACCACAGTTGTAACGGCTTCGATCATTGACACAGTGTTGTCAAAGCCCTTTGAGAGAATTTCGTTTCCCAATTGACAATGCCGGTCGTCGTCACTCAGTACTGTCGATGTCGCATATCTCGGGTATTCTCTCCTTCTCTTGAATAGTTCAGCTAAATCTTGCTGTTGATCCTTCGATCTCTCATATTGTTTCGTGTTAAGTTTGGTGCCTATCATCTGGCCCAGCAATGATTCGGGCCCCTTCGTAAAAGGCTTCTCCACTCCCTTTGGGATTTGAACAGGATTGTCCATACCTCCACATCCGTCTGGCACGATATCCTCTATTCTCTGATAAAAATTAGGAGGAGCGGAGTATTTCACCTTGAAGTTATATCCCCCAGAATCCTAACCCAGGTTGTCTATAATTTCTCTTATTTCTAGCGCATCAGCCATGAATCTGCGATCTGCTAGACTTCGCCTCTTGGCTTCCAGTTCGTTCTCATCGAGTTCTTCTTCGGGCTCAATGATTGACCCCTGATTGCCTTCTAGACCCTCGTGCGGGATGTTCCACATGCTTCCCTACTCAGTTTTAATCATAAAGTGACTTCCTTCCAAGGTTATAGAAGCTTCGACCCCTTTGAATTTTTCATCGTTAATATCGGACATTATCCTCAAGCTCATCATTTTAGCTATACACAGTTTCTTCATGTCAGCAGAGATCTCTCCTTCTTTCGGGTATAGTGAAGCGATTGCCAAGATGTTGGTTAGTTTAGACACGTCCACCTTTAGCTCAAGGTGGTTTTCCTCATCTTCAGCGAATATCGCCCCTACTGCTTGGTGATCCGGGAGTAGATTTTCTTGCACATTCGGAGCCGTGTTATCAAATTTTAAGATCTGACTGTCAATAAGGGCTTGTACCTTTAGCTTAAGGATATAGCAATTGTCAACATTATGTCCCATTTCGCCCATGTGATAGACACAAGTCTGGCTCTCGTCAAAACCTGGATACTTGACAGGATTCGCTCTAGGTGGTTCCTTCGTCACCAAGTGTTGCTCTAGCAGCATCGGTAGCAGCTTGGATAAGGGCCTGGGGAGTTGAGAGAACTGCCTTTGGGGTTGTCTCCTTCTAGGCTCTTGCACTTTTGGTGCTGACCACGACGATCCTCCTTTGATCTGGTTAGAATTGCCAAACGATTTGGGCTTATGGGGGTCCGGTATGAATGCTATGTCGAGCCCGGCCTCTTTTTCTTTCTTCAAGGGATACTGTTTCCTGGTAGAAGCTTCATGAGGCTTCCTTTCTCTTAAGGCCCATTCTAGCCTTTCAGCTACTTTTACCAAGTGTGCAAATGTCTGACATCCCGAGGTGTTTAACATGTCAAAGTATTCGTAGGGGAGTGCCTTCAGGAATAAGTCGATTAGCTCATCTTCTGGGATAGATGGCTTTACTTGGGTCGCCAAAACTCGCCATCTCTGGGCGTATGTTATAATCAATTCGCCCCTTGCCTTTGAGGTTCGTAGAAGGTCTTCTCTCGTCGGGGCTATAGCTGTATTGAACTTATACTGCCTGAGGAAATCCTCTGCAAGATCTTCCCACCCATCATAATCATCGAGGTCCAATTCAATGAACCATGCCAGAGCAGCACCAGCCAGACTTTCTTGGAACGTGTTCATCAGCAGTGGAACATAGTCTGAATATTGCGCCATCTTGCGCAGGTAATATTTGAGGTGAGCGCGGGGACAACCTGTCCCATTATATTTCCTTACGAAATCCGGTTCTTTGTAGTTAGGAGGGGTCTCTACCTTGGCGAAGGGATATATCTTGTCGAAACGAGCCAACTCGTAACCTTGGTTGCTCAAGCATTCTTCAATCTTGGCTAATCTCTTAGCCTCCACTTCAGTTTTCACAGTCTGCTTCCCCTTTTCATCCTTCTCAAGGTTGATGACAACAAGGGGTGCCTTTTGTTGTGACTGAATGTTCGACATACGGACGTCGTCCTCGACACGTTGGGTATTTTTCGCTGTCTCTTTATCAGCTACATCGGGTGCAAGTGATTGACTTGAGTTGTTCTGATTAGGGGCTACTGCCTGTCTGGCGTGGGAGGCTTCCAGCATCGCCTTAATATCAGCCATCATGGTTGCCATTGTGGTCATCTGGGTTTCCAGGATGCCTACACCTGGGGTCAACTCCTGTTGTTCCATTCTTGTCTTAAGCCGAGTGCGAAAGCGATGCGTTGGCAATTTCGTGATTTAGAGTGTACCTATTTAAAAAGGGATTTCAGTGAGTATTTCTTTAGTATTGACAAAAGGAAGTACTTGATTCTTCTAATTGCATGTTTTCTATTGGTAAATGAGAAAAAGGACTATCTCATGAGCCTTAGTCTCATGTGATTAGTTCTTTTAATCATTCTCCAAAGAGAATTCATGATATTAAAAGAATCGTAATTTTTTTATGATAATTTTTATGCATTAGTGAAATATGTCCACATTCATGCTCATGTATCTAAAAATAATATCAAGTACAAGTGAGAATGCATAAAAAGGCATCACAATATTTGCTTATTTTACACTTGACAGAATAGCCTATTCAAGTCTAGGACGCTTGAGGTCTAAGGTATCCTCATCATCCCAATGTGAATTCCCCTCTTCAGTCTGGGACTCTTCATCTTCTGAATATGACGGCGGCCCCATATCTTCGGGTATGTACGGTTCTATTCCAGGCATGTATGGTACAATATATTCGGGTATATAAGGCTCGACAAAGCTGCGTCTGGTCGCCTCAAAGTGCTGGATGTACTATGTGGTAGTCCTGTGAATGTTCTCCTTACGAGTCATGTTTTCTAGCCAACTTATATTTTCGGCCTGAGAGTTCTTCAGAGAGTGAATAATAAACGCTACATTGGCTTCGAACTATTTCTTCTTTTCTCCCACAAGGGTCTCGTTTGGTGTGTCAAAGGAAAAGACATCAGGTCGTGGTGAAGAAGGAATCTCCTGTAATGCCCCAAATTGTCGGATAACCCTCTTCGGATAATATGCGGTAGCGCCCGTGAATCCCAACAAAGGGACTGGATCTTTGCCATTGCTTGCTAGTCTGACTTTGCCTAGTGTTGGCAATCTAAGCCGCCATCGGAGCTGTTCCGGTTTCAGAGTTCTGAGGAAGTTCTTCCATTCTATGAAGTTGAACTTAGGAATATGTGTATAGGTTCTGACAAAAGTTTTAAGAGGATGGGCATCAGAGCTAATCTCAGTGAAACCCATGCGGATATGGAACTGTCTGATGTGAGATGTGAACCACAGATATAGAAGATCACTAGAGGCTATAAAGATTCCCTTCTTATTTTTCTTGAAACGATTTAGGGAAAGAAAGGTCTCAGCAAGGATGATGTTTGAGTAATCCCACCCACAACAGACTTGTCTGACTACAACGGCCATAATAGGGTCGAAGGTGACAGATGAGATCGGGAATAGCACGAAGCTAAAGAAGGCCAAGACAAAGGCTCTACCAGATTTAGTCCATTTAGCAACAGGAAGGTTGGGAAATCGATCTATGAGGAAGGATAGTGAAATTCGCCCAGAATTACTTTTGGCGTCTGCTTTGACTTCTTTGAGGCTTGTGTCTAGGAATTCAGCTAGTTGACTCAAGGGTTCAAATCCTATGGGAGGTTGGACTAGAAAGTGAGTGAACTCAACTCCGATGGCGGCGCTGTATTCTTCGAGAGTAGGGGTAACCTCCAGTCCCTCCATGCAGAAGGTAGCGGTGGTAGGATCCCAATAAGATGCCATGGCTTGAATAAAGCCTGGTGGGCATTCAACCTTCAGCGGGTCCAATAGATATCCCAGCCGTGATTTGGCATATTTCTGGCTGGTTTCGCCCATGCTATCCCACCATGATTGGAGCTCGGCCCGGGGAACTTTGAACACTTGAATATCATTTTTTCCCATCAAGTCTAAAATATGCAAATGATTTTGAAAAGCCAATCGTCAAAAATTACTTTAAAACATGTGACTATGCAAATGCCATGAAGTATGCATGGACCAATTCAATTGCATAGTTCAATTGAAGAAATGGAAATTAGAATTCTTTTCAGGTACTGAAAACCTGACTTGAAGTCTAATTTGAATTTCAGGAAAGTGAATTATGCGATTTAGTCAGGTTCACTCCAGTGACTAAGGGAAACAACAACGTCACATTCCATTGGTCAAAACATCAAATGGGAGAAGAGCGAAATGAATCCCTTATTACAACTAGGACGCCTAACGAAAGAAAGGTAAGAAGAGACTCTTCAAACAAGAAAACCATAAAAGGCCGATGAAATGTGAGGATCTAAACCACCATTTCCTAAAGGTTTACTCCTCCTCATGATGATAGTCAATTGGGAACCTTCCTCCAATCGAGTGTAAGGGGTCGTCTTCAATGCATTGGTAGAAGGGTCCCAGTTCCTCTAGCCATTCTCTAGTCCACGGTATAACGACTTCAGGAGTCTTCTCGCGTCTCGTCTTTTTGAGTATGATGCGCTCCGGCTTTGTCTTGATCGCATGTCGTCTTCTTTTTCCCCAAAAGGCTATCCTTGGTATGTTTTCATTAGCGCGTCTTTCGGCTTGTCGATGTGCATATGCTTCTCTAGCCAGGTGGTTGCGACGCTGTCTCTTCATCTCCAAATAATTCTTGAACATCTCATATGCTTGCCGCTTAAATATGAGGTTGTCGACGTAGTAACGGGTTTGACAATCTTCAGCATATCCCAACTTGCGTCCAGTCAGCTCTCGGCCATGCACAAACCTAGTAAAGTGCAGCCTAGTGTTTGGTCCAGGGCGAGTAACTTTCCTTAGGTACTCGAAGGTTACCAATTACGTCGAACTCTTGGGAAACAGCGACATCTTACCCCTTATCATTGTTATTTCAATTAGTCACTTGGGTGATTTTTATGATGTATGCAAATGCATGTCCATGTATGCAATGTACGAGTCATACTATGAAACAAGGAATGGTAATTGTACATTGAAAGTAAATGCCTTACCAACCACACTTGGGGAATGTGAAATGTTCCCCTGTAACAATGTACGATTTTAGGTATACCAACCATCCATAGACATGCGCATGAGACAAGTGTGTATACTCTAAAAAATTAAAAATTAGGTGAGGAACCTATGGCTCAGGCTCCCACGATCCAAATTAGGCAGATTCCTCCCCAAGGGTACCCACCCAAGAGGGCTAGATATTGCCAATTTGGATTGTGAGCGGGGAGGAACACGAAAGTCTCAAGTGCCATCAAACACGAGATCCTTTTGCATCTTTTCCCTATCTAAGGTAACCTAAAGGTGGTTTGCAGTCGGGGTTTGACCGCCAGTGTGTGCGTTGTGTCGTGATCATCAAAATGCAAGTTCATGCACAGAAGTTTGTATCAAACATCGCTTCAATATGTGCATAAATTAAACATTCATTCCCAACTCCAACCTGCAGGAAAGATGTCAACAATCACTTCACCCTTTTATTTCTCCAATCTGCAAAAACATCTAACACAATGGTTAGTGCACGTACCTCACCTTCGAGAGCATCTGCAGAAGACAAGGTCCGATAAACCAAACAACTTTTTAATCGGCTCAAGTCCTCTGGAATTCGTAACCAGAGATTTTGGTTTAGAATAGTCCCCAGCGGAGTCGCCAGTTTGTCGCGACTCTCTCCCTCGAAGGAGGGGGGCTAATGGGTCGCCCGATCTAAACCTGATCAGACGCGGGCCTCTCCCAAGGTCCATTACCCAAATCGCAACGGCTGGATATATGAGGTCAACCTTCGGTGTGGTCTGGTGACATGTGATATGTGTACATGCCAAGGAATCGCCACCAATCGTTTCGTGGAGGGTACGATCGAAAACTCTATCGAATAGTTGGGAGCGGTCTATCCGATTATGTGGAAACCAGAGAAATGGGATCGGGGACTTAGTTACGCCGACTGTCAGAGTCGACGCCCTTTCGGTACCTACGTTGAACGGTTTATCTGATCTTAGGATTTTATACAGATGAGTGGGGTACGGATCCTAAATTTAGGAGTTCATGCAGAAAGGAATGGCTACCCTTTCATTCACAATCAGTAAAAATAAATACGCAAATCAAGGATCCATAACATGCGGATAAATCACATAAAAACAGCATGGCATCCCTAATGAGGCCTTATTAGCCTAGAGAAGTATCAATCAAGGTTTAGGAGTAATTTGACATGATTCGCCCATGAGGGGCAGAATCGTAATTTTGAGAAAATTGGGAACAATTTGCCCTAAAAGGGAAAATTTATCATTTCAAATGGAATATGCAGTCAAAATAGGTTAGAAATGGGATTGGTGATCAAATCCTTCCATTTCATTTTTTCCGGGAATTTCCAGAATTTTTCTGAAATTTAAAAGTGATTTTACCTTTGGAGGGGTAAAATAGTCATTTTGGACAAAGATGAGAACTGAAAATCTCAAATATTAGGGTTGGTCGCCCACCTGACCCAAACCCTAACTTTAAGAAATTTTCAAGACTCGATTGGGACAAGAAAGACGATTTTTCCATTGAGGGGCAAAATCGTCATTTTGAGAAAATGGACAGGACTCGAAAACCCAAGCCTAAGAATTGATCGCCTAACCGACCGTAATTCTTACCTTGGCATTATTTCCCTTATCTCGCATATACAGTAGAGGCGACTTACCTCTAAAGGGTAATATCGTCGAGTCTCGGAAGAACGGATAAGAAACCCCAAAAATAGGGTTGACCAGTTGTCTGTGGTCAATCCTCGATTTTTTGGGGATTTCTGGAGTGTCTAGGATTTTTCTACAATTTTTCTATATTTTTTGGGATTTTCTGTGATTTTCTAGTATTTTTTAGGATTTTCTAGGATTTTTCTGAATTTTTTATTTTTTTAAATCATTTTTTGATTTTTTTTATTATTAAAAAAAGTTATTCGGACCGAGTCGACCCGACCCACTCGGGTCGGAACCCGACCCAGACCCGGACCCGCGCAACCCGTGCCCAAAACGACGCCGTATCCGTCTTTTTTTATTTTTGGATTTTCTAGACTTGATCCGACGGTTCCTATTGAACCGCATGGCTAGTCCACGACCACCGGATCAGATTACTAAAACCTACGGTTCAGATTGAATGAAGACTCGACCAGGGCCATCTGATATGACTACTTTGACCTACGGCCACGATTAGAACCCAAGACTCGATCTGAGCCATCCACCCATACCAACCTAAAACGACGTCGCCCACCCACCAACCTAAACGGTATCGTTTCGGTTCTGTTTGATTTTTCGATTTAAAACTATTTTCAGATAATCCTAATTATTAATCGGACGGTCACCATTTATTAGATTCGATTAACCTCAGCCGTTGGATCTACTCATTCGAATAACAACCTTCAACGGCCGTGCTGACTGGACTGACACGTGGACCAATGGCCGACCGCCACTTAAGCTTTTGACTCGTTGACTCTGCCACGTCAACTTCGTCTTCAACCTCGCGACTCTAATGGAACGGACGGCCAAGCTCCTCCGGCGATGATCCGACGGTGGGATCTCAATGAAATCACGCGAGATCAACACCAATCGACTCGTAATCATCTCTAGTCTAACATATCTAAGAATCGGGGTATCTAATCCACAAAATCACGAGCATCATGCAGAATGCCGAGTACGGCTATGGGAACTCAATCGCTCAAATTACATGAAATCAGATCGATTCATTCACAAAATAGCACCAATGGATGTTCAGAAGACTTACCTCGAGCTCCGATCGAGCTCGCACGGCCCAGGTTTGGCTAGGTGACTGTGAACAGTGGTCGGCGATGGAGGCTATGTTCGAAGACTCGATTCGAGGCATTCAGACGAAATCAATGCAAAATGAAGATGCGGTGATGGTTAGTGATGCTCGGGGAATAAAATGCACACTCTAACTCAAAGAATCAAGACCGGAATCGATTTCCGCCAATGATGCTCAGTAAGAAAGCTTGAAGGTCGAACTCACCTATTCCCGTAGTTTCAACGTGCGCGGCCGACGGCGATCGACTCTTGGGAGTTTGGACGACCTCTTGACGATCTCGTGGAGCTTCGGTTTGGCCTGAGAAGGCCCAACCAGCGTTCTGCAAATCCGAGCTCAAACCTTCGACCACCGCGAGGGAAGGTGAGCTCTCTCTCTCTCTCGTTCTCTCTCTCCCTCGATTCAATTTCTTCTCTTCGAACTAAATCCACTCACTCCCTGCTTTACGAAGGTCTATTGGCTTATATCCTCCTTTTCATTTTTCGTGCCGAACGGGGGAGGTTGAGCTGGTGACCTTCGCACGTGCAATTACGTGTGAAATGGTCACCGGACACCGGCAAACGTCCGAGGCGAACTGACCACTAATTCTGGTCATCCGGTAATGCCAATTTCACTTTAATTCCAACTGCATTTGGTCTTGCGTTTGGTTTGAAGACGGCCGTCAAGCATTTGGCCTTCGCCGGCACTGTTCCGACAGACCCAGACCGTCGGACTGGTCTTGATCGATGGAGACCTTCCTGGCCAACAAAATGCCTCTACCAATTTTACCAATTGAAGCCGATCGATGGTCCAATTTCGCCATCAAAGTTCACCTCCCAAGTCTGCAAATGGCGCGGGAAGTTTTGGAGAAGAAGACACTGTAGCAGACCGGTTCGACCGGGCGGTCGAACCTGTCTGAATCGGTTCCAATTTGAAATTTTCAAATTAAACCCAAATTAATGGGAAATTTTTGCAATTGGACCTCAGAATCGATTTTAGGGCATGAATTTTATCATTAAAATGTGGTTTTTCCCAAAAGTTCATATCAATTTCAACAAAAACCCCAAATTTTCATTTAATTGTGAATTGGGGATTTGTGCAATCGGAGGTTCAAATGGTTAAATTGGGCCAAATTACCTATACCAATCGATTCAAAATGGTGAAATCCATTGGGCACTATGTTTAATTTGCAATGATAGCCCCTGAATTGAAAGTAATTTCAAATATCCCCAATTTCAAGGACTAAAATGTAATTAAGTATGCAATTTTGCAAATTCGTGCAATTGAGCAATTTGTGCAAACAATTGGGCTAAATTGAAATAAGGGACAGTTAGATTGAATGTCAAGATCCTAGAAAATGCCAAAATTGCAAATTAAAAGACTCAATTGACATTTTTTTACCAAATTCAATCATACGTGTTACAAAGGAACATGTAAAATTGAATCTTATTTTGGACTTTTTGTGAGGTCAAAAAGACAAGGGATTTAAAATAAAAATATTGGCTATTTTTCCATATTTTTGTGACCTCAAATGCTATTTTTCTTGATTTTTCTAATATTTTCCTAATTTCTGAAAATATTAAAAAAATGCGAAAAATATGAAAAATTATTTTTTGTCAAAAATGGTTCCTTAGGCTTGGTCAAGGCCACCAAAGTTGATTTTGTAATTGTTTGACCTTTTATGGATTTTTCATGAATTTTCTAAGAAATAACAAAAAAAAAACTGATCCAAAAATTAGGTGTCAACAGGTACAGATGACAAAGAGCCGAAGTTTCCCCTGACTCTTCAGATGAAGAATCTCTTGAGTTTTCAAGTGATGACGAAAAACAGCAGCTGGCTGTGGCATCTTCGATTTGGGCATCTGAATTTTTCGTGTAATGAAGCACTTAGTCCAAAAAAAAGATGATGACCGGCATGCCGTTGATTAATGATCCAGGACATCCTTGCGAAGGATGTCTCGTTGGAAAACAACACCGAGACTCTTTTCCAGTTGGAAAAGCCAGAAGAGAAAACCAACCACTAGAGTTGGTGCATACAGATATATGTGGCCCTGTTGAGGTGGAATCGTTCAGACAAAAAAGGTACATGCTAATTTTTGTCGGCGATTTTAGCAGAAAAACATGGGTATACTTCTTGAGAGAAAAATCTGAAGCCTTTGGCAAGTTAAAAGAATTTAAAGTCTATATTGAAAAATAAAGTGGCTTTAATTTGAAGACGTTGAGATCGAATAGAGGTGGAGAATTTACCTCAAATGAATTCACAAATATTGTAAAATTCATGAAATCAAACGTCAGTTGACTGCCAGTTATACTCCTCAGCAAAACGATATAGCAAAAAGAAAAAACAGGATAATTTTTTAAATGACAAGAAGTATGCTGAAAGCTAAGAATTTGCCCAAGAAATTTTGGGCAGAAGCTGTTGCTTGTACTGTATTTGTACTAAACAAGTGTCCAACAATGAGCGTTCGTAGAAGAACTCTAGAAGAAGCTTGGAGCAGAAACAAACCAGATGTTTCGTCATTACGAGTATTTGGGTGTGTGGCATATCCCCATATACCAGACGAGTGAAGAAAGAAGCTGGATGACAAAAGCAAGAAGTGCATCTTCATCGGCTACAGTGATACAACTAAAGGTTATAAGCTGTATAACCCGGTCACTAAGAAAGTCATCATCAGCAGGGATGTCTAGTTTTTAGAAGATGAAGCCTAGGACTGAAACCAGAAGGGTGACCAAAAAAACATCACCATCGAAGATGATCCACAGGTAGGTGAGACAAAAACACGTCCTTCATCTTCAACGAGTGGTCCATCTACTTCATCATCTTCGACTGGAGGTACTTTTTCACCAAGAGCAACTTCAGAACCATAACTACGTCGTTCACAACGACTGAAGGAGACGCCAGTAAAATTCAGAGATTATGTGGTCACAAGAGACGGTGACAATGATAGCGAAATCACTGATGAAACACTAGTAAACTTTTGTTTATTTGCTGAATGTGACCTTGTAACCTATGATGAAGCGGCTGCAGATGAAAAATGGATTCAAGCAATGGATGAAGAAATTCATTCCATTGAGAAGAATGACACGCGGGTGTTAACTTATTTACCACCTAGTAAGAAGCCTATTGGTGTCAAGTGGGTGTACAAGACGAAGTACAAACCGACGGTCATGTGGACCGTTACAAAGCCAGACTGGTTGTAAAGGGCTACAAGCAAAAGTCTAGTATTGATTATTTTGAAGTATTTGCACCAGTTGCCCGGATGGATACCATTCGGATGGTCGTAGCACTTGCAGTTCAAAACCGTTGGAGGATCCATCAAATGGATGTGAAATCAGCATTCCTAAATGGTGTTCTTGAAGAGGAAGTCTATGTGGAGCAACCACAAGGTTATGAGAAAGAGCACAAAAATCAAGTCTACAAACTGAAGAAGGCTCTATATGGGCTAAAACAAGCACAACGTGCTTAGTACACATGTATCGACACATACCTGTTGGAGCATAACTTTCAAAAGTGTGTCGCGACCCGTCCGAAAGGGAACGCGGCTAATGGATTACCGATCGCGGGCCTTACCTCCGCACTGGAGTGCGGATCGCAGGCTTTGGATCGGCGCGGGCCCTCCTAGGCCCATACCAAACCGCGGCGGGAGTATTTTTTTTAGGGATTCGACAATAAGAGTCGATCGCTTTCGACCTTCAGTGTGGTCACGGTGGCATGTGCAACTTGTGCATGCATTTGGAGTCGCCACCGGTCTTTCTTGGAGGGTAGACCGGAAACCTTACTAATCGATTGGGAGAGATCGATCAGTTCTGCGGAACCAGAGATTTTGGGTTCGGGGACTTGGTTACGTCGGTGTCATTACCGACGCCCTTTCGGTACCTAACGCGAGTGATTTTCCTATTTAAGATTTCATGCATGGGCAATTTTAGGTGAGGTAGGCTTGATTCAGGGTTTCATGCAGATCGGAAGACTATTCCTATCAATCACAATCAATTTTAATGAAAGCGCGATCGAGTGCATAAATAAATCAGATCGATGCACATCAATTCACATCACATGGCCTCCTAGTATAGCCACAAGGGCTTAGGGAATGCGTGATTTAGGACCAGGGACAAAATGGGAAGATTTGGAGGCGATTAACCCGAAGGGCAAAATCGTCAATTTTAGGAAGATTTGGATACCGAATTACCCAAAATATTCCATGGCCAGTTGATTGTGGCCATTTCCCATTTTGAGAATTTTTTGGAATTTCTTGATTTTTCTTCAATTTTTGGGAAGGCGATTCGCCCGAAGGGCGAAATCATCATTTTTAAGAAGGGTCGGGGTTCAAAACATCCGGAATGAGTCTTGGCCAGTGGGTTGTGGCCATTTCCTATTTTGGGGGATTTTCTTGGATTTTTTTTAGAATTTTTTTGGAAGACGATTTGCCGGAAGGGCAAAATCGTCATTTCTGGAAAGATGGGGGTCAAATGACCCGAAACAGGTCGTGGCCAGTTGAATGTGGCCATTTCCTATTTTCTGGAATTTTTTAGAATTTTTCTGAATTTTTCGAATTTTTTTTGAATTTTTTATGATTTTCCATTTTTTATTGATTTTTCAAATTTTTATTATTTTTTATTATTTTCTGATTTTTTATTTATTTAAAAATATTTTCCGGGCCGGGTTGGACCCGGCCCACGCCTCTCGGGCGCCCGGCCCGACCCTACGGCCGAAACCGGCCTCGCAGAAACGACGCCGTTTTTAGTTTGTTGATTTTTTTATCATTTTCTTAATTATCTGAAAATCCCTAGATCTAACGGCCCACACCGTGCCACGTGGCTCTTCATGGTGCGTCCGATCTTGAGATGGATTGGACGATCCCCAGAGCGCCACTTGGCGCATCCTCAGCCGCCGGATCGTTTTTTTATTATTCGAAAATCATTTATTAATCTGAAAATCTTTTTTTTATTTTTCAAAAATCCCAGATCGCGACACGTGGCGAAACCACGGCCGTCCGATCTGGGCGGTTTTATTCTCAGCCCGGACCCACCCCTGCTGACGTGGCTGCCGACGTGGTACGCCACGTCAGCAGTTGACCGTTGACCGCCGGCAACTTCGCCGGAGAAGACGATGAACAGTGAAATTTCCGGCGAAGTCGCCGGAAATCTCGCCGGCGAAACGCCAACCGACCCCAAAACTCGATATTTTTCGCCCGTTCCTTCGGCGTTCGACTCCCTAGGACTTTATCATCAACATACGACTAAAAACAAAGCCATGAACACGTCAAAAGCCGGCCAACCGGACCTCCACAACTCCGTTTCCGGTGACCGATTTGCAGAAAATTTTTCACGTTCGAACTTCAATTCCAATCGTTCAAGAGGCATCAACAAAGGGTCTAGGGACTTACCTGAGATCCTGTGCTAGTCGGCAGCCGCGGGAACGTCCTCGCCGAGCTCTTCGTCCGAGTATTGGCCGGCGAAGCTCGGGCTCGCGTCCTCGGCGGTTCTCGATGCAAAACAAAGGGCACAGGGAGCTTAGAATAAGTTATAATGAAGCTAGGAGGCGAGTTTCACACAAATATAGGTCAGGGATGGCTCGGCCGAGGCTCGATCGTTCGAATATTCACTTCGGCATTTTGTCGAACATATTGTGTGCATAAATGAAATGGTAGTCGGGGAGCAAAACCGACCTATTTTTGAGCTTGACGACGGCGACCGAGGCTTTTGTGATGACCACCGCAGCTCCAGGGTGTTGGTTGCATCCTGTTCTCGCTCCGAATTCGCTCGAAAAATCCCCCGTTCCTCTCTCTCCCTTTTTTTTTTCGTGGCCGACCGGCCCTTTTGTGCCGATCCATCACCCTCGACCACTTCGATTTTGCACCCACCTTGCACGTTCCCCCTTTTTTTACCAATAAGAAAGCCTCCCACGATCCCCTGTCTTCAGCCATCTTTCGGCCGGTGGGTCTGCAACTAAGTTGCAGACCCGGTTCGACCAAATCGGCCCAATTAGGCCTCCAATTGACCTATTTTCATAAAATTGATGGCAAAATCAGACTCCTTGACATGTTTTCTATCGAAAATGGGTATTTTCGTGAATCAATTGATTGAAATTTAGTGAAAACCCCAAATTGTCCCTAGGATCCGAAAATGATTTTCGTCTAATCGAGGGCCTAAACGACCAAATTAGCCCGAATTGAAGCCACCAATGCATTCAGCATGATAAAAATATGGGGTGGAGGTGTTTAATTTTAATGGGTATGCCCGTATGAAATTTAATTTCAAAAATTGTGAAACCGGGGACTAAATTGAAAGATTTTTATGCAATTAAGCCCTTTTGTTTAAAATTGATCAAATTAGAAGGCAAATTGACCCAATTGCACTTCGAGATTTTATAATCCAATGTCATAGCTTATAAAAAGTGAGAATTGAAAATTAAAAGACTCGAAAAGGATTTTTTATGCCCGATTCGGGTTTATGTTTGTGAAGGAACATAGTGACTCAAGCCGAATTTTCAAGATTTAAAGTGACACACTTGAAGAAGAAATTAAAACAAAATTATTGAATATTTTTGTGTATTTTTCTGACCACGAATGGTATTTTTCTTATTTTTTGGGTATTTTTAATAATTAAATAAATTCGAAAAATATTATAAAATACCAAAAAATATTTTTTGTTCAAAATTGGTCCCCGAGGCTAGGCCAAGGCTTCCAAAGTTGATTTTGTGATTTTATGACCTTTTTTTGATATTTTTAATTAATTTTAAAGAATAAAAATCACAATAATAAATGGTCAAAAATCAGGTGTCAACAAAGTGCCCTTATGAGCATACATTGTATATCAAGTCAAATACTAACGGTGACATCTTAATTGTGTACCTTTATGTTGCTGACTTAATATTTATATGGAACTGTGAAAAATATTTGCTGAATTCAGGGAGGCTATGACTAGCCAGTTCGAAATGACTGATTTGTGACTGATGTCCTACTTTCTTGGTCTTGAAGTGAAGCAAACACATGATGGCATATTTGTTTATGCCAATGATATTTTGAAGCGATTTAAAATGGAATCGCTGAAACCAATCTGAACTCCTGTAGTAGAACGATTGGAGCTAAAGAAAGAAGGAACCGGTGAGCTGGTAAATCTCACTTATTTTAAAAGCATTGTTGGCAACCTGAGATATTTGATTTCTACAAGACTAGATATTACTTGTGGAGTGGGTATTATTAGCAGGTTCATGAAAAAACCCTACCAATCATATTTGCAAGCAGCAAAGAGAATTTTACGGTATGTCGGTGGAACTCATGATCATGAAATTTTATATTCTTATACTGATAACTTTGGTCTAGTGGGGTACACAGACAGTGATTGGGCATGTGATACCGAGACTCGGAAGAGTACATCAGGGTATGCCTTCTTTCTTGGATCAGGAGTATTCTCTTGGTCTTCCAAAAAATAACAAGTTGTTGCTCTCTCGATAGTTGAAGCAGAATACATTGCATTAGCTTCAGCGGCTTGTCAGGCGATATGGTTTCGTAGGATGCTACATGAATTGATGCATGAACAAACAGGTCCTACTAAAATGATGTGTGACAATAAGTCGACTATTGCATTAGCCAAGAATCCTGTAATTCATGACAGAAGCAAGCACATCGACATCAAGTATCATTATGTCCGTGAGCGAGTCAAATATGGTGAAATTGAACTTAATTTTTGCAGATTAGAAGATCAAATTGCAGATATTCTAACAAAAGCATTAAAGGCGGATTCGTTTAAAAAAATGAAGAAAATGCTTGGTGTGGTTAAATTCCAAAATCAATTTTAAGGGAGGCTGTTTGAATAAAGTAAAATTGATTTATTGTCTCTTAGAGATCACTGAAAGAAGAAAGCAATAGAGACTCAACACCCGTGACTTGAGGGCACTGAAAGAAGATATGTTTCTTTGGATGCTACTCATAAATTATGAAAAGTGAATAGTGAAAAGTGAAATGATGAAGACCTTTACTTGGGTGTCTTCACGTGAATTTCAAGAGGATGGATTCTCCAATAAGAATTGTCATGATTGCATTTGTTTTTTTTCCCTTTTTGACTACTTTCATGATTATGTTGGCTTTTCATAATTGCATTAGGTAAGCTGTTGACTCTTTTTTTAGTGTTGTCTCCTGAAGAGCGTTAAGTGTTTTTGCTATAAGTATTGAGTGTTGTTTTATGTATTGTAAGTAAAGTGTGACGCCGAGAGAAGCAAAGTGTGTGCTTCATTTGTATTCATCAGTTTCTCCAATAACAGATTATACTCTCCATCCTTTTGTGCCTCATTCTTATATCCGAAAGGTCACCCACATTATTTTGGTTCCAACAGCTCCCTCCTGCTTCTTCCAGTATTGTCGGGACAGAGATAAGGGCAGAAGGAGAGGACGGCAGAAAAAGAAAGAGGGCGTTGGGGACAAAAACTGAAGAGCAGACCACCTTTTCAGAGGGGATGGAGAGCGTGAAGGACTTCTTGGCGTTCAAAGGAGCGAGCGGCTACAAAAAAGGAAGAGGAAGAGAGCTCTAGAGGGGAGAGGATTTTCGACCGAAGCTTGAGTGGTCCGAAAAATAGGGTATACACGGCTGAGAATGAGTGCGGGCTAAAGGAGAGAGGACTAAGCGAGAACGCGCCCACGCGAGTTCCACCACGTTTCCAGACGATTAATAAGCCATCTTCGGACCACCGCTCGCCGCCGTTTTCGCAAAACAGGTCGATACCTCCACCCCTACTTTATGCCCTTTTTTTTTGCTACTGTAAGTTTGGCCCGGTCTGATTTCGGTGAAACCGAGCCAAATCAAGCACATGCCAACATCATTTCAAATCTCTTTAGTGATGCATGAGTGTCCGTTTGCTTAGGTTTAGCCTGTGTACCCCTCAATTGTCGTCCGAATGTCGATTTTCGTATGCACGCCAACTGTTTGATGGAATGCTCACCGTTTGTTGATGCATTGTGGTCACGGTCAAGCCATAATTGAGCTTCTTTTGTCACATCCTTGCCCGTAACATATCCTAGAACCGACTCTAAGCTTCTATATGTCTTTATCTTGCATCGAATCCCATTGAAAATGGTGGCTGGAGCTCCCCCAGTTTTGATTCGAGCCGAAAGCCCACGCCGACGTAAACGGCAGTTGCCACGCTCTAAAGGAGCTTAGGTAAGTCCCTTGACCTGTTTTTGATAATGCTTGAATGATTAGAATGGGTTTCGATGATAAAAAAACAAAAACAAAAACAAAAACAAAAACAAAAAAAACAAAAATTTCATGAATGGGGTCGCCGGAGCTGGCGATGTGAACTGTCTGATCGGGCTTTTATTTTCAGAATAATTAATTTAAGATCGTACGCACCAGAGGAAGCCACGTGGCACATCTCGGAGTGTCCAATGAGTAATTTCGGGTAATTAAAAGAAAATGATTAAAAAAATTGAAAAACTACGCCGTTTATTACCGGTCTGACCCTTAAGGTTCAGGCCGAGCGCCCGAGAGTCGCGGGCAGGGTTCAACCCGGTCCGAAAAATATTTTTAATAATTAAAAATTCAGAAAATAATTAAAAAATCAGAAATTCATTTAAAAAATGTGGAAAATCATTAAAAATTCAGAAAAATTTAAAAAAAATAAAAAATTCTAAAAATTTTCACAAAATAGGAAATGACCACAATCAACTGACCATGAACTATTTTGGGTCTTTTGACCCCCGATTTTTTCAAAATGACGATTTTTCCCCTCTGGCAAGTCGTTTCCCAAAAATTTCAAAAAAATCTCAAAAAATAGGAAATGGCCACAGTCAACTGGCCAAGACCTATTTTGGTTGTCTTGATCTCTGACCCTTCCGAAAATGATGATTTCTCCCTTTTGGAGAATCATCTCCAAAAAATTGAAGAAAATTCCAAAAATTCCAAAAAAAAAAATCCAAAAATGGAAAATGGCCATGATCAAGTGGCCATGGATTATTTTGGGTAATTAGATTTTCAAACCCTTCAAAAAATGACGATTTTGCCCTTCCGACGAATCGTCCCCAATCTTCCCATTTAACCCCTGACCTTAAATCATACCTTCTCTAAGCCCCTAAGGCCATACTAGGAGGCTCTTGATTTGAATCGATGTGCATTGAAGTGGTTCATTTATGCACTTGATTGTGCTTTCATCATATTGATTGTGATTGATAGGACTAGTCTTCTGATCTGCATGAAACCCTGAATCAGACTTAACTTGCCCAAAATTGTGCCTGGATGAAATCTTAGTTAGGAAAATCACTCACGTTAGGTACCGAAAGAGCGTTGGTAATGACACCAACGTAACCAAGTCCTCGAACAAAAAATCTTTAATTCTGCAGAACTGATCGATCCCTCCCAATCGATTAGTGAGATTTCCGGTCCACCTTTCAAGAAGGACCGGTGGCGACTCCAAATACATGCACACATAGCACATGTCACCACAACCACACTAAGGTCGAAAACGATCAACTCTTATCGTTGAAAAATCCTCAAAATTGCTCCCGCCACGATTTGGTATGGGCGTGGGAGGACACACGCCGAGAAGGCCCGCAATCCACATTTCAGAGTGGGGGCCCGATCGGTAATCCATTAGCCCATCGTTCAAAAAACGGGTCGCGACAAGGGACCATATTGCACATTTGATTAAAGTTCATGGATCATATTGATCAAATTCAAAGTTCAGGAACTACATTGCATATTGAGTCAAAGTTATGGGCCATTTGTGTCATTTTGCGCATGTCCTTCTCTCAAAAAGAGAATGGAAAATGAAAAATGTCCTGTTAATTCCTAGACCAACAAAAGGTTCGTACTTTTCTCTTCTTCTTTTTTCGAAAAAAAGTCACCAAAAATTCTAAACTATGTTTATTGTGTTTAGAATTTTTTGTGACACATTTATCCTTAATATTTTCTGGTGACACAAAAAAAATCCCAAATTTGCATTCGTATAATACATTTACTCCAAGTTTTTTTTTTGGCAGAAAAAATCTCAAAATTTCACTCGTGTGACACATTTACCCCAATTTTTTTGTTATGACACCAAATGTCACAAGCTTACAAGTATGAGTTTTTTTTTGTCATAAGAAAAAGTTTGAGGTATATATCACGGTCCGTTGAATTCTGATAAAAATTCGACCGCGATGCATCCCCGGGATCGACCAGCCAATCGACCCATGGATCATGAGGGATCGTGTCCAAGTGTAGCCGAGCGAACGGATGATCGACCGGGTGATCGATCAAGGCACGATCCGGGACAGCCAGCAGATCGACTCATGACCGAGGATGCACGACCGGGTGATCGTGCGGGATGGCCGGACGGCCAATCCATGAACGACCCTGCACGACCAAGCGAACGACCCACGGATCATGCAGGGCGGGCGAGCGGACGACCGAATGATCGATCCACGGATCATGGCGCTCGACCAAGCGAGCGGCCGAAGAACGATGCGAGTGAACGAGCGGGACGGCCGGGTGACCGATCCATAAGCGGTACAAACTCGATCAGCGCTCGATCAGCGCATGAGCGGCGATCGACCGCCAACACGCCCAGCGCTCGAACGGGCGATCAAGCAAGGAACACACGGACGGCCAGCACATATAACCGAACGAGCGGCCGACACGACCGTTGGCACGACCGACCGTTGTCATTATGCCCGTTGAACGGGTGGGCAAGATAGCCGTTGGAACGGCCAAGTAGCCGTTGGAACAAGCGGGCGACATAGCCGTTGGAGTGGCCGACATGAACAGTGCCATGAGCAGTGCTCGGTCGAGAAAGAGCCGTTGGGGGGCTTTTGTGACCGTTTGCCCGGGCTTGTTGTATATATAGGGGCCGAATTCCCCATTGTGAAGACACTCTGAACATTCTTATTTCCGCATTGAATACAAAGCAAAGCTTCGTTGCATTCTCTCTTTCTTGTGTGATCGGTTGAGCGTGTGAGCGAGCTTTGAGCTTCAGAGTCGTGAGAAGGCTTACTTGGGATCAATTCCTAAGTGCCGCACGGTGTTTCGGTAGACGAAAACAACCGACCCGTGACATATACATGTCACATCAGTACAAGGTACAAGTTCGGAATTTTTTTAAAACAAAATCGAGGTAAATGTGCCATAATTTAGGGATTTTGGAACTTTTTTTTTTTGGTCGGAACAAAAGGTTGGTACTCCTTTACCCACAACAAAAAAAGGTTGGTACTTTTTTTATTTTGGGTCGGAAAAAGGTTGGTACTTTTCCAGCAGGAAAAAAGAGTCTCTCTCATCTGCAACATTATAGAAATCAATAGAGGAAAAGGGTCCCTTGTAAAATCTGCAGAAACTCGTGGATCATTAGCAACTGATGAGTGACGGGATCGATTAATGAAACGCCGTCTCAAGCACCATCATCACGCGTCTACTTGTGCGATACCAAGAGTCGCCGCAGTGTAAGAGCTAGAATGATATCGTAATGCATGTACAAAAGATTGGAGAATGCACAAAGTGTGAAGATATGAGGGCTGATCAGCAAGTATAGTACAGAGTCTTAAACATATATCACATTCGAAGACATCAGTATTTGACATAGTGATGAAGTGATTGAAACAACACTGGAGGTTCATTCAACTGCTGCAACAACCTTGGCAACGACAAATTACATTCCCCGCCACCCCACACCCCCCCCCCCCCCCCCCCCAAACCAACCAATCAATCGCATGAATTGGGGATGCTTGCAACGGGGTACCTGCTGAACTTTCTTGACTTTATGCGTCAGATAGAAGATGATAGACACTGACAGGTCAAGCTGGTTTCTTCACCACAAGGACAGGGCACTTTGCATTATGAACACAATAATTGCTGACGCTACCTAGAAACGCCCTGTCACAGCATAGCAGCATTGATCAGCATGCAGGAGATGGTCTCACAGACGAGCCCAGAAAGAGAAACAAGTAAAAGAAGTGGACAGGATCCACAATTATTCTCGAGCATATCTCACTTTTATGTGTGAAACACGAGATATAGACATTGCTCTAAGCATCCTGATAGTAAGATAACTGATACAATTTGAGTAGCTAACCAAGTCTAAACAAGTAGGTAGTCATTTGCAGGTTAAATTATGCAGAGTGAAGTTGACAGAGCACGACTGTAACTGAGCATTATCCATATCATCATAAACAAAGTTATTACAATAGGTTCGGTCCTACTCAGTGTGGACTTTCGTGGCCAAACTGAAGGACCATCTAGACTTGGACAATTTTGCAAACCAAACTTAATTAAGGGTCTGGAACCAAAATCACATTGAATGGGCTGGTCCAGTTCAGTTCCAAGCTATATGGGATTTCTTTCTTTTCTTTATTAGTCAATTTCTTGTCCAAAACATTAGCATATCAAGAAGTGGCCTAGAACAATGCTTAAACATTAAACATAAAAACACTGCTGCACAGACTAAAGAATTGGTGAAAATTAGTAATAGTTTTTGGCAAAAGGCTAGAACTATGAATGTTTTGCAGCAAAAGGAAAAAACGTGTTATGGGATTGCCTATTAAATTTCAATTGATTTAGTCACTTTAGAAGCTCTTTGACAACTGCCTCCATATCCAAGAAAAGTGAAAAGAGAGAGGAGGAAAACTTCAGTTTGGTTCTGCCGTTCAGCATGGTTAGAGAAAAGTTCAGACTGAACCAAAAAGTGAAAAGAGAGAGGAGGAAAACTTCAGTTTGGTTCTGCCGTTCAATATGGTTAGAGAAAAGTTCAGACTGAACCGCTGTGACACAGTTCAGTCCAGTTTGTTAATCGAAAATACGAAAGCACACTCCCGGCCGAACGAAACTGGAAAAGTAAACTAGGTTCGGCTCCGGCACTTGGCAGTTCAAACTAACATGAGCTCAGCTCTATAAGACAGAGAACGCGACCAACCTTGTTATAGCTCCACGGCTATGGCTGCCCAACACAAGCAACTGGATGTTGAGTTTATCAACTGCCTTGCAAATTTCCTCTTTAGGATCCCCAACTGCTGTCATCGTCTCTGCATTGACCTGCTTTAAAATTCATTCTACCGCATTAGACAGGTTTTTGAATTTGTATAGTTCCACAAACCATATCCAGAATAAAACTCACAGAACTAAGCATCCAAATCGTTCTCTAAGGCATGAGCTTTAGATTCTGAACTTTTGTATAATTCGTTTGAAAGAAAAGGCTGCTTTCATGTTAGTGAACTGCTCATCTTGCTCCACAAATTAAACTTCCATGTTCTTCCAAAATGGACAGCTCAATCATCTGATGAGAAACATGTGACTAATCTTGATAGAACAAATCATAATGCATTTTACCACCGTGAAATTAGAAGGAACATTTGCTTTTTCTCTGCTCAGACAAATTGTACATGCATATCTACTTAGGTAATGGATAATATCAACAAGCCTCTTAGGTGTTGACTTTTGCACTCCCCCTCACCTACTATCTTCCCATTTTTGATATTCTTCGACTCTCAAAAATCACAAACTCGATACTTCAATTCGATACCGTAATAGCAATTTGCTCGTCTGTTGTGTTTCATCTCTTAACCAGGGGAGGATGCTCTAGCAGATGAAGTGATAGTGCAATTCGAGTTCAACATGCTTTTCTATGCTAGTGAAAGACTAAGCTGTCGGCTGAGCAGTTGGTCTTATCTTGGTGCAACAGCAATTACCTTGGTCAACTTTGTGGCACAAATTCTTCAACAACTGTACTAATCGACAATGATCCATCTTAGCAAATGACGATGGATTAGACTAAAAAGAGAAAGCTGTCAATCTATTCCTCTTCAACTGTTCCACGGTCGAGACAGACAAGCTGTTTTTATGCAGCCAGACATCGATCGGTGAAGTTGATGTACTCAGGCTGTAAAGAGGAAAGTTAAAAGATGGAAAAGGCTTCATTAATGAATCTCTGGGATTTGTAAGATGGCCAAGTTATTTCAGACTCATGCTTGGCTATCTCTTTTTTCGTTTTATGTTGCAGCACCTCATCCTTGGCTTGCTATTCAGCCTACATAAAGTGCTTTGGTAGCTTTAGCTGTCATCTCTTGGGCCTCTTAACATTACAGGATTTTATTGTAAGAAGCTGCTATTTTTGTAAGGCTACAGGTACTCCACAAACTGGACATACTACTCTAAGGTCATACTCACAACTTATGCTTGTTCTGGCTCCATCTCTTGGTGATAACTCATTTTTCAACCACTTTGCTATTTGTGTAACAGTTCACTTGCTTCCATTTTGTTTATTCTTCTATTATGTCCTTTCCTGCTACACTTTTTGTACATAGATGAAATAGATCAAATTCACTTAGCAACCTTCAATCACAGGAGAGCACGTGTCAGACGCATCTGGGGAACACTTCAAGGGAGCAGAGATGCCTTTCAGCCAAACCAGCTAGAGAGGAAATAAGGTTCTATCTAGGCTTTGGCTAATCCCTTTAGTTAGGATTGATAAGCACTTGACTAGTGCAATTATGGAAGACCATCTACTGAACAAATTGATGGTAACATTTACAAATGCTAATGATAAACAATCGCTGACTTGTTCAGTCGAGAACCCAGTACTTCCTAGTTCGTATAGGGATTGAGATGATATGCCATCTCAGAGATGAATAAATTGCCAATTTGTATTCACTCACAGACTTCGCTTCGAGTGATGAATCTTGAAAACAAATGTGGATGAATGCTGAGGAAGAAGAGAGCAAGCGACAAGGAGGAGCATGAAAGTCAGCACCAATATAAGATGTGTCAACACAATTCAATGCTTAGATTCAAATGTGATTGAGAGAGAGAGTTGATGCTTAGATTTCCTACTTATGGAGATTTTGCCTGCTGGAGGAATAAGCAAACTTCCTTCTACACAAACTAGCAACTCTTATGCATCCCTTTTTAGAAGCGGCAACATTCATCTCACACTTCCTCTGTCATCTCTACCTTCCAACTTTTGAACTTATGACCTGGGTTTACTTTAGGAAATGCCAAAGTTTGAAGTTGGTAAATTAGGAGTTGGTGCAAGCATTGGAAAGCTAAGCTCATTGTTTACAAGTGTTCGAAGCAAAACGAATCGTCCTGTGTACCAGTCAATTAAGTGTTTCAAGTGAAGTCTTCTGTTACTTCATTTCTTATGATTTCCTTTTCCATGTTGCACTCGTGCTGTTAATGTATTACACAAATACATGGGCGAGGATTCGTAGTATGATTTTTCACAAACTATTTTGAATCATACCAGGGTCCTCTTACTTACCCCATGCTGAGAGCAGATTTCCTTAGCCTTTTCTAGTAGGGTTAAAGTGAGCTTCTTGCGATTTTCTTCGAGGCTTCTAATCAAGTCCGGAGCTGCACAGCAGAATGGATTATCTAAGACCATAAGTAGTCCCTCAGCTAAAGACAAATTAAGTTAGAAGAAGACGAGGAGCACAGAGTATCAAGAATTTCTAGACAAGATTTAGCAAGTGAAATTTAACCAACTGCGCCACAAAATGGAGCAAAGAAAGGCAGATAATTAGCAAGTGAGCCACAAAAATTCTAGAATAAAATAGGGAAAAGAAAATAGAGGAGCCAAGCCAACCAAGGCAACTTGATATAAGAAATTCTTAACCGACCACGCTGTTAAAAAGATAACATAACAACGACCCCCCAAGATCTGCGAGAAATTTAACAGCTTTCCAAAACTCAGCAGGTTGTTTTCTATGGATCCACTCAAATTCAGTGATCAAGGTACAAATTTGAGAGAGAGAGAGAGAGGGGGGGTCTTACGGGCAGCTCCAAAAGTAGCAGCATAAACGGAGCCGTAGTCAGATGAAGGCTGGACTGAGAAGACGATGAGCTCGGAGGCAGCGATGGTGTGGCCCAAGTTGTCGAGAGCCCATTGTAGAGCTTGTAGGCTGCACTCGCTCTCGTCAATCGCCACCATTATCTTCTTCTTCGTGCTTCCCCCTTCCATTTCTCTCGCACTCTCTCTAATGATCAACGCTCTTCTCTTTGTCAAGATCCTTTTTTGATCCCCTCCCTCCAACGTTTGATCAACGCTACTTATGGTAGAAGAATCGGACACTCGTTCGGTATCGTTGTCCTTATCCTTGCAACGCTGGCATCGCCTACTCTTCCTAGCGAAATCCAGAGTCCAGTCCAAGGTTGAATCAGGTGGTTCCTGAACCACCATGGATTGCGTAGACCAGGATGGTGACAGCCAATCCCAACCCAAGCGGTGGAACAATATGTGGGTTTACGACAAACGTTGTTGATGTCTGAAAACCATTCTCCCTCAACTACCAATCAAAGCGCGGATGTAGTTTTTGGCGGATCATTTAAAAGTTAGTTGGGGTTGAGGAGTGAAGACTAAGAGAGGAACCCCCTCCAAGACTCGAGAGTATACCGGGTGCTCACACGGCAAATCTGCGGCTTCAATTACACTAACTTCAAAACTTGTGCTTTGCATCAAAACCACAGTTTAGCACCCAAAATTTTCTTTAAAAAAAGTACGCACTTTGCACCATCTATCTTTGATTATTTATTGAACTCAAAGGTTTATTGTTTGGTGAACTCAAGCGATACAAACTATAGGGATTCCCAGCGTATTTTTACATACAACGACAGTAGGTTAAGGATGCGCTGTTTCACTGAAAATTTCACGATAAAGGAAAATATTTTTCATAAAACATTATTTTTCATTGTTTGGTGATCTAGGGAAAGTGATTTCTTTCTTGCCAAAACGGGAAATTGTTTTTCCCCGATCTAAACTTGTTTTTCAAGATTGGTTAGTTTTCCATCATCCAAACATCGGAAAGTTGAAAAATAATTTTCACAAAACAGTTTTCCTTCAAACTAACAGACGTGAAGACTTCTCGGCAATAGATATGCTTACGCAAGAGCTTTTTAGTTACTTCACGATCTTGTATGCCATGAGCTGTCGTTCCGGAAGGACATTGTAAGTTTCACGTTACTTTGCCTATGATGATTGAATTCAAACGAAGGAAGACGTTACTCCATGCTTTAAGAGTACCTATAGAAGTTTCTCTATTCTCACACGCTTCGCGCATCAGGTGGAGTCACTATACGCATATCCATGTGCTCAATACTTCTGAATGCAATCTATTTCATGGAGTGATACCCACGACAAATACTTACTTCTGTTTTCCGTATCTGATTCTAGTAGAGGCATCTGCAGAGAATGATCACGTTACTAGCCACAAAAGATGAACGTCTGCAACGATCGACGATATCCAGCATAGCCCTTTAGCACCAACTTTCCAGTAGGCTTCGAAACTGCAGAAAATTTGCAAGTTTTCAAATGGTTTAATCAGCTTGCAGCAAGTTTGTGGAACCATCCTGTGACAAGAGAGGGAGAGGGACAAAAATTCTGGCGGAGATCGATCGTAGTCACTGCATATTCGACAAGATTTCTGACTATGCTAATGCTTACATGAAGGTGCTCATGAACTTGCACAATATTTTCTCCCTATCATTGCGGACCTACAGAAATCGAACTTCGCATGCATTAGAAATGGTTACTAAGGGACCACTAACTACTCTGACGTTCTGGCAGATCTATTTGGAGAAAAAGAAGCTGAGAAGAAACAAGATTTGCTAAGCAGCTTCTTCAGCACCAAGACTAACTAAAGAGAGCAACTGCATAATCAGAATGATAAAAATTTGCAATGTTTGCCATGATTTCAGTCTGGAAAGTCAGTCAGGCCAACTCGATAAATGCTATGCTTTTGAATCAACGACAGTCTATGTATGCATTACAAAAGATAAACAATTTGGCTTCCCAATTATTAAAAACTGAAGCTCACACATTCGAACTCCAAATTCGCTAGTATGACATCCAGGGAAGTCTTTCCCCAGGTAAAGAAGCCCTTCAAATCGGGGCAGGATATTGTCACAAATATGAATAATTTTCATTTTTCTGGGGTTACCAATATGCTTTGATAGAACATGACAAACTGTGTGTAACGCTTACAGACCAACTGTAATTTCAATATGTAGGACAACTTAACCAGATATTACCTGTCGTGTAAGAAGTGGAACTGCTCTCTATATCTTTCTAGGCACAGGTATACACAAGCATGCAGGAGTACACAACAAAACACTATCTCCTTTCCTCTAGTCAAATACCTATGAAACAGATCCACATACACACTTCGGACAACTGAGTCTTTGAATTCAGACAAAACAAAGGCTTCTTACTCTGTAGTCTCCCATTTGGTGAATCTTAAATTAAGCAAGCACACAAATTTCATCTAAAGGTGCTTAACTGCCTCAGTGCACATAAGATTGGTGTTCGGCATAGAAATGTAATCATCGTGTTAGAGCTTGTGTTTGGACGTGACAAGATACCGAGTGGTGCATAGCAGACAGACAGATATTCCCTCATGTGTCATTTGATAAACAGATATTGTATACAGTAAGAGAGATGTATTTCACAGATAATTGGTTGATTCCCCACAGATGAGCAACTATAGGAGTTCAGGCTGAAGGACTAGATCATATGCTCCGAACATAATTGAACTCTATGAGCTGCTTATGTGGCAGGAAAGAGCTCAAAGATTCTTCCTCACGGATGTCTATCCTAAAAGTAAATTTAGTAGCTTTTTTCTTTCCCTTTCTCTCTCTATCTTCATGTTTTGAAATCAAATGAGGGGTCTTCAACCAAGTATTCTATCGACAGCTTCTTCTGCACATCAGTTGGCCTCCTCATGACGAATGAATTGGACAAACTTAGATCTAATTTCTGGTGGAATACGGATAGGACGATAGTTCTTGTCAAGCCAAACAGCCGTAGCCTTTGCTTCCAAAATAGGCTGTAGAACATGTAACGAAAATATCTCAGCTCCAAGACAAGATCTATTATGATATAGTTAGATGTAGTTGATAAACAGACCTCGTTGTTTGGCAGCCTGAAAATTAAGTGATCAAAGTATAAGCGAGCAGCCGATGAGTTAGAGATCCTCACCTTTACAACGAACCTGTCCCCACTCTGGTCGTACAAGAAAGGACAAGAAAACAACTAGTTAATGAACATTGAATGACATTACAATCGCAAGCAAGCACTTCTGCATAGATTCATTTAGTCGTATATAGTGATAGGAGGGACCTGGAGCATTTCAGTTCCTTACTGCCGTCAGACAGCATACATAGGTTCATCTGTCTCCCTAACAACACCAACAATCACCGACCCTTTTTCCATTCTCTCATTGTACACATAAGGATTAGTCTATGCGATTGTGCCCTCTCTGGGACTATATCCCCTCGTCTGCTCCTTAGAAATCTCTGGATTTCCCTCTCTTTTCTCATTAGCCCTTACCAAAAACTGATCCTATTGTCACATTGATAGAGAATACTTCTACTTTTGAATGAATATGCTAGAAACGCTAGTCAAGAGCAGAGGCACCCAGGATGTGCTCTATAATATTTTAAATTTTTCTCAACAAAAAAAAAGAGTGAAAGGAAATGAAAGGGAAGAGGGGAAAGAAGACAAGGACAAACTCCGAAGGACCTTAAATATTTCGATCTTTCTACTGTCTTGTAATTGTTGCCACTAAATTGGACGCTACATAGGTGCTAAACGTATACCTAGGATAGTTTTGGACCACATAAGGAATTGTTGAACATTTGGTAGGGAAAATAACAGTTCTGATTTTAATCAAAAGTGTGTAAAGTCTGCATAAATGAATCTAAAGTTGAGGAAGACTCCAAAGAAAGAAAGGTAAGGCATACCATGATTCATGACCAAATATCATTAAATTAGTTTTGAAGTATGTTTGCAAGAAATTACAAATGGAAAAACATACTCTTAGGGGAGCAAGAAATTTGAGTGACAACTCTGATAATGCCAGTGCATTACCAGTTCTGGCCACAGCATCAGCACTTAAACCAATTATTTCCAGAAGCTCGTGTCGACCTGATTTAAGACCAAAATAGTTAGTTCTGTTGTTGAATCATGCACAGACTTGTCAATCTAGTCGAATTAAAGAAACTATTCAAGCTGCACAAAATGACAAATCATCAGAAGGAGAACCTCCACCTCTCAGTTTCGAACCACAAAAGGAGGATGCCAAAAAATGCCTTGTGAGACTAGTCATTATTGTCTTATGAATAGCATATTCCCATCCAAGGAAAGAAGCTATATTAGAAAGAGAAGTAGGAACGATTTGTTCTTTGTTGGAAGTACGAGATTTCGGCTATTTCTAACCCTAGTAAATAGTATAAATTGGACAGGAGTTCTCCTTTCTATCACTAGTAAGTCAAGACCGCTCCCACAGTTCTATGTGGGACATTGCATACAAATGGTTCCTGGTTTTGACATATGAATCCCAGAAAAAAGGAGGGAACCACCAGATCACAAAAGGTATTACCTTATAGCAGCACAGCTGACAAACTAATGTATGGAGATTTGAGAAAATCGTTATCTAACTAGACCAATATCTTCCAAGCCATTTTGTTCCCTTTTCGTGAAAAACTCGAATCTTTGTCTCTAGAATCTCTTGCATATCACTAATTAAGCCACAACCACAAATTTCAATATTATTCCCCTAAGTTATTCTTCTTACGACTATTTGAAGAGAACCAACCCTGTAGTCCCGTTGCTCTTACTAGCCTTTGCCAGATGCTACTCGAATGAGATGACATTAGTACGAGACTGAGCTTATCCCCTCCTACTCCAACCTTCCTCAAAAAGAATCTCGACCACACAAGGGGGCAGGACCGGGATCAGAAAATGCTTTTGCCGTATAAGAATCAGCAAGGCAAATGCTTTAAAAAAAAAAAATCATGATCACCATGTTGACAGTAGCTCGCGTAGACTGCATTGTTCACCACACCATACTGATCCAATTCATAGTCACGGACCTTGAGCTCCACATCAATGAACCCACTCATTCTGCAAAAACCAAACAATTGCAAATCTCATCGTCATCATCATCAATTGATCATTCTCTCAAATCTATCTTCTTCATTTTATGCAGGTAAATCTCTCGCTCGGATTTATAGGTAACTCTTTCAAATCTCTATCCGCCCTCGAATCAATAGCTTCAAGCAAAGTTAGCTAAGACCCTACTGCAAGCGTGGAAAAGGACAATTCTCGCAAACCCACTTAATGCAAGTAAGATTCATCATCGCAAAGCCCAGATAAATGCATTCGACAAAAGTGGCGAGTACCCTCTGCCACCTTTGAGATCAAGAAATGCCGACGGCTCGCATCGGTCTCTCACGGTGGACACCGGCCGGAGGCACGTCGGAGTACGCCGGGAAACCGGGAAGGCCGGAGCCGGACGACGAAGAGGGAGCGAAGCAGCGGTGGCACGGGGCAGATGGATGGTCACGTGCGCGGGCAAAGCCGAGGCGAGAGCTTGCAGCATCTTCGACAGCGACCTCAAAAGACGGGGACCGCGGACGAGGAATGGATTGTCCAAACAAATCACCCTTTTCGCATTTTATTCTGAACTCAAAAGGGGATGTCGATACGATCCATGCAGCAAAAATTTAGGTGGACTGATTACGCTCCGGCATCACCAAATCGCAACAGTTTGACTTAACGGAAGGCGTGCCAGACATACGCACTGCCCTGCTAGGACGACTTGGGAGGAAGCGGAACCCAGTTAACAGGCAATTTGGATTGGACTTGGGCCAAGCCCCAACCAGATGTAAGCCCAATATCCAATGGGCCACAAGTCAGGCCCAACAGGACTGCTTCTGATCAAGGACGACGGCGGGTCGGATTAACTCGTGTTTCTTGACCCGGCCAAACCCACGTCCAGGTCAATATTCACGAGTTCACTACTGTTGTTTATTTTATTTTATTTTCAAAGGAAGAAGAAGAAGAGGAGGGTACGTGATAGTTGACACATTCGATTCTTCAAATAATTGGAATATGGTAATTGACTCTTGATCGGGAATATTATGCCTGATGTAGTTTCTCGAGCTCAAGGAGTTAGCTCCTCCAAATGCGGCCAATTATTCTATCACCACCAATCACACCAAACCAATTGTCGACCCTTTTGTGTCTATAATGCGCAGTCTAAATATAGCTGTAGATATATTTGAGAAATTTTAGAAAGGATGACAAGTTAGGTCATGTTTGGTTCAGTATTTGAAATGAGTATTGGGGTTCTAAAATACTTGGCCAAATGCAAATGATGTTTGGCTAATTTTTTTACTCGCTTTAGGGAGATTTGCATCTCAAATGCTTTCCAAACGCCTTTATCCCAAAGTGCCTCGGGAAGTTGCATTTGCAAAATGCAACTATTTTTTTGTTCTTTTAACTTTGTACCACCGCCATCAACGGCCGCCGCCCGCTGCCGCCATCGATCATCACCGCCAACCACGGCTGCCATCCATCGTAGCCCACAGCCGCCGCCCACTGCCGCCGCCCACCTCCGACAACCACCGTCTCCGCCCACCGCCGGCCATCGAACATCGCCATCTGCAGTAGCCACCACCGACGACCGCCCCCTACCGACCGCCGATAGTCCCCTGTCGCCTCCCCCAACCACCGCCCCCGCCACCGATCGCTACCGGTCGACCGCCGCCGCCGCCCACCGTCAATCGCCACAGTTTTTTTTTTAAGTGAAAAAAATTTACAGAGTGTATTTTTCACCAAACAGCATTTACGACAAAGTTACTTTTCAATGTGTTTTTAAATTTAACTTTATCAAACACTATTTGCATTTTGGAAAAGGCCTTTAGCCCAAAGACATTTACATTTTTTCAAAGTTCCTTGGCCAAATGCTGAACCAAACAGGCCATTAATCTTAAACATTTTGATGATTTTTCAATGTAATCCTTCCGATCAATTTTGGCCGAAAATTATTAATATGGACAATGCCTATCAAATCATGTATCAAAAAGGTTAATCAAACTCACTCAATGGCGCCAAAATTTGTTGGGGTGTGGTTCATACTAAACTCGTGGATCCAGGGAGCCGTCCGGCAAGGTTCTCAAGAGGGCAACGCTCCCTAGACACCAAAGAGCTTGTACGATTTAAGTCCATAATTTTTCATTAGTTGCTTGAGCTTGGGCTCATGAATAACTACTGATGATAGACACTCTTGTTTGTTTGTACTTGAATGATGTAACAAAATGTGCGAGTTGCTAATTATAGTGGAATCCTCTACTAGACGTAGCCACAATTTAAAGGTAAATCAAGATAAAATTTCATGTCTCGATTTTGAGTTTCAATTCGTATGTGGTGTGCGCGCCAAATCCTAATAAAATTCAAGTGTACCATTACTTTCTCTTATTCAAAAGGACACATCGAACACGTGATAAGTGTTCAATTTTTGACAATTTGCCAATTTAGTCTTAAATCTTTCTATTGTGTCACTTTGGTCATAGACCTTTCAATATTTTTACGATTTACCAATTTCGTCCTAAACCTTTTGACGATTTGTCAATGTAGTTATTCTAGCCAATTTTAGCTGAAAATAACTAACATGCACACCGGTCATCCTACGTAACACAATCGACACTGATGTGCACAATTGTTATAATATTTTTTTTACTTTTTTCTTTTTTTTTCTTTTTCCCTTCTTTCATTTCTCCCCTCATCGGCGGCCACAGGCGGGGTTCACCCTCACTTGGGCGACACTTGCCTGTTGCCCATGAGCGTGGCCCTCGCCTGTGACCTGCCTTCGTCAGCCACACGAGAAAAGGAAGTTCTAAAAAAATGAAAGGAAAGGAAAAAAAATAAAAAATCAGAAAATGATGCACCTAGGACCAGCAGACAGAATCAGTCAACGATATCGGATTGGGCTCAAATTTGGCCGGTTGAAGCGAAACGGCAGTTTGATCAATACTCGGCACCGTTGGCGTTAGATTTTGGCAATTCGGGGTCATTTAGATGGATTTTCGGGCATTTTTCTATTTTTAGGTAATTTTATAATTTAATGGTATTTTTGTAATTTTTGCGTTATCTTTTGTCATTAGGGTTGACACCTATATAAGGTCGTCTTTAGGGTTTTGTGAGCAGATTATTGAATATTGAGAATATTACGATTGATATCGTTTATGAGAGAACAGCGATTGTTCCTCATTCTATCGATTTTGTTCTTCATCGCCTTCTTTCTATTGTGCTTCGGCATCATTTGGTATCAGAGCACAGGTTGCTTCGAACCGATGGCTGAACAAAATCGTGGTGGTCGAAGGCAGCGTGGTCGTGGAGGCCAGGGACGTGGAGTCGTTCCTGATGTAGATGAACAACCGCGTATGCGAGACCTGCGAGACATAGAAATCGAAGAGCTGAGGAGACAAGTTCAGGGTATGCAGCGACGTCTTGCAGAGGCAGGGCTTGACGCGCAACCTGAAGAAGGAGCGGAATCTGCTGATCCATCTGATGTTGAAGAGGAAGATGAAAACCCTTTTGGGGTTCTGGACCAGGGGCGGAATCGAGGAGTACGACCTGAAAATCAACATTTTTCTCAAAATTTCGGAATGAAGATGGAGATTCCTGAGTTTCATGGTAAGGCTCATCCTGATGAGTTTATTGACTGGTTATATACAGTAGAGCGGATCTTTGATATTAAAGATCTGTCTGAGGGGCAAAAAATGAAGTTAGTGGCTATTAGGCTACGAAAGCATGCTTCGATTTGGTGGGAGCATGTGAAAAAGCAGCGTTCTAGGGAAGGAAAATCGAAGGTAGATCGTTGGGATAAAATGAAAAAAATTGTTGCAGAAAAAATTCTTGCCTACTCATTATAGGCAAGAGGCGTTTATTGAATATCACAATGTTAAGCAGCGAGAATTGACAGTCGAGGAATATACAGAGGAGTTTGATCGGTTACGGATGCGTTGTGATGTAGCGGAAGAAGACGAGCAAACAGTTGCTCGATATTTGGCAGGGTTGCGCTATGAAATTTCTGATGTTGTCCAACTACAACAGTATTGGACATATGAGGATGTGTGCAGGTTGGCCTTAAAGGTGGAAGGGCAATGTAAAAGAAAGGGCAGTGGTTCCAAGTGGTCAGGCGGCAGTTCTAAATGGTCAGGCAAAGAATCCCGCGAAAAAATGGGGAGCTCTTCAACTAATTCAAACCCAGCAACAGTTAAGAGTGCGAGTTCTAAACCGACATCAAAGGGGGAACAGAGTAGTGCTGGAACTAGCAAGGGAGGAGCTGCAGCCAAGCGGTGTTACAAGTGTCAAGGACTCAGACATTTCGCCGTTGATTGTCCGAACCGGCAGTTTGTAACATTGGTTGATAATCCTGCATTTGTTGAGGACCCTGTTTATGACGAAACTGATGAAGAACGAGAGGAAGTGGATCCAAATCAAGAAGAAATTGTCTATGCCGATTCTGGTGAGTCTTTAGTTGTGCGAAGAATTCTGAATATTGCTGAAGTTGATGATGAATCGTGGCTTAGGCATAACATTTTTCATACTAAGTGCACTAGTGGGGGAAAGGTGTGTAGTATGATAATCGATGGAGGGAGTTGTGAGAATGTGATATCTACTACTATGGTAGAGAAGTTGAGGCTGAAAACTGAAGATCATCCTCAACCATATAAACTGTCGTGGCTTAAGAAGGGAAACGAAGTGAAAGTAACCAAGAGGTGTCTGGTACAGTTCTCGATTGGAAAGAATTATGTTGATGAAGTTTGGGGTGATGTAGTCCCCATGGATGCTTGTCATATTCTGTTGGGAAGACCATGGCAATTTGACAGAAAAACTCAGCATGATGGGTTAAAAAACACATACACTTTCAAGAAGGATGGTCGGTCTATTACGCTGGGTCCTTCAGATTTGAGGAAGGAGGCGAAGAATAATCTGTTGTCCAGGTCAGAATTCCAAGAGGAGGCGGTGAACGCTTCTGAACTTTTCGCTGTTGTGGTGATAGAACAGAATTCTGACAGTCCAGAAATTCCTACACCAGTTTTGCCTCTACTAAATGAGTTTGCTGATGTAGCATCGGAAGAGATGCCACCTGGGTTACCACCTATGAGGGACATTCAGCACTGTATCGATTTCATTCCAGGAGCTGTTATCCCTAATAAGGCAGCTTACAGGATGAATCCTAAAGAACATGAGGAGATGCAGAGGCAAGTGCAGGAGCTGTTAGAAAAGGGTGCAGTTCGGGAGAGTATGAGTCCATGTGCCGTACCAGCTTTGTTGGTCCCAAAGAAAGATGGGTCGTGGAGAATGTGCATAGATAGCAGAGCTGTCAACAAAATCACAATAAGGTATCGCTTTCCTATTCCGCGATTTGATGATTTGATTGATCAGTTATTTGGAGCGACTATCTTTTCAAAGATAGACTTGAGGAGTGGATATCATCATATTATGGTGCGACCTGGAGATGAATGGAAGACAGCATTTAAGACTAGGGATGGTCTGTATGAATGGATGGTGATGCCATTCGGATTGTCTAACGCGCCGAGCACCTTTATGAGGTTGATGAATCAGGTTTTTCGTCCTTTTATTGGCCAATTTGTTGTCGTTTATTTCGATAATATTTTAGTTTATAGTGCTTCAACTGAGCAACACTTGCAGCATCTGAGAAAGGTATTTGAAGCCTTGAGGGAGCAGAAACTATATGCTAACACTAAGAAGTGTCATTTTTGGGCTGATCATGTGACCTTTTTGGGATATATCGTGTCCAAGGAGGGCATTCAGATGGATCCAACTAAGATTGAGGCTATCACAAATTGGGAGATTCCGAAAAATATTCATGAGGTACGTAGCTTTCATGGGCTAGCATCTTTTTATCGGAGGTTTGTTCGGGATTTCAGTTCTATTAATGCGCCTCTTACGGATTGTCTAAAAGGAGGTAGATTTGTGTGGACCAAAGAGGCAGAAACCGCATTCCAATTACTGAAGAAGAAGGTGACTGAAGCCCCTGTGTTAGTGCTTCCTAACTTTAGTGAGATTTTCGAGGTGCATTGCGATGCATCGGGCGTTGGAATTGGGGGTGTCCTGAGTCAAAAGAATAAGCCAATAGCGTTCTTCAGTGAAAAGTTGAACGAAGCAAAAAAAAAGTATTCGACTTATGACAAAGAATTTTATGCTATTGTGAGGAGTTTGGAGCATTGGCGACATTATCTTATTTCGAAGGAATTTGTTTTGTATTCTGATCATGAAGCCTTGAAGTATATCAATGGGCAACATAAACTGAACGCTAGACATGCGAAGTGGGTGGAATTTCTTGAAGCTTTCAGTTTTTCCATTAAACATAAGGCGGGCGTGCTAAATAGAGTTGCTGATGCCTTGAGCAGAAAACATTCCTTACTGTCCACAATGCAGGTGAAAGTTCTGGGTTTTGATTCTTTTAAGGATTTGTATATTGACGATCCTTATTTTGGCGATATATGGAAGAAGTGCAAAGCGGAGCCTTTTCAGCAATTTCAGATTGTGGAGGGCTACCTTTTTAAAGGTAACAGGCTATGTATTCCTCAGTATTCTTTGAGGGAGTCAATTATTATCGAGAGTCATGCAGGAGGTCTTGCTGGGCACTTTGGCGTGGATAAGACGATGGCCTTGCTATGTGAGCATTTTTATTGGCCACGAATGGAGCGTGATGTGACTCGATTTATAGAGAGATGCAGGGTATGTCATGTGGCGAAAACCAGAGGTACTAATGCTGGGTTGTATATGCCTCTACCTGTTCCAGATGCACCTTGGGAGGACGTCAGTCTAGATTTTGTCTTGGGATTACCAAAGACTCAACGGAATAAAGATTCCATAATGGTAGTTGTCGACAGGTTTTCAAAGATGGCGCACTTTATTCCCTGTAACAAGACTTTTGATGCTTCACAGGTCGCGCGATTGTACCTACAGGAGGTTGTTAAGCTGCATGGAGTTCCTAAATCCATAACGTCAGATCGTGATGTGAAATTTGTGAGTCACTTTTGGCGCACTCTTTGGAGGCATATGGGAACCAAATTACAATTTAGTTCCTCTCATCATCCCCAGACCGATGGGCAGACTGAGGTTGTCAATCGAAGCTTGGGAAATTTACTACGAAGCTGGGTTGGAGATAGTCCAAAACAGTGGGACTTGGTGTTGCCTCAAGCAGAATTTGCCTACAATCGATCGCAGAGCCGAACTACAGGCAAAAGTCCTTTCGAGATAGTTTATGGGCGTAATCCAATTACTCCCCTGGATCTCACGCCATTACCGGTGGACAAACAGTTCAGTTCAGATGCTGATGACCATGCTAAACAGATCAAAGAGCTGCATTCACAGATTCATATCCAGATAGACAAGCAGAATATGAAGTATAAGCAACGGGTGGACAGACGCAGAAAAGGGGTTGTCTTCAAAGAAGGTGATCTAGTATGGATTCATCTCCGAAAAGAGCGATTTTCGGCTGGCAGGTTTAGCAAGTTGCAGCCTAGAGCTGACGGACCCTTTAGAGTTCTGGAGCGAATTAGTGATAATGCTTATAAGGTTGAGCTGCCGGGTAAGTATAATGTATCCGGAACTTTTAATGTATCGGATTTATCTCCTTACCACACTGATGAGGAAGAACCTGAAGAGATTGATGCTAATGGAGATGAAGCCGATTCGAGGGCGAATTTTTTTCTAGCAGGGGAGGATGATGCACCTAGGACCAGCAGACAGAATCAGTCAACAATATCGGATTGGGCTCAAATTTGGCCGGTTGAAGCGAAACGGCAGTTTGATCAATACTCGGCACCGTTGGCGTTAGATTTTGGCAATTCGGGGTCATTTAGATGGATTTTCGGGCATTTTTCTATTTTTAGGTAATTTTATAATTTAATGGTATTTTTGTAATTTTTGCGTTATCTTTTGTCATTAGGGTTGACACCTATATAAGGTCGTCTTTAGGGTTTTGTGAGCAGATTATTGAATATTGAGAATATTACGATTGATATCGTTTATGAGAGAACAGCGATTGTTCCTCATTCTATCGATTTTGTTCTTCATCGCCTTCTTTCTATTGCGTTTCGGCATCAGAAAACTAAAAAAATTAGAAAAAATTGCCCACGTTAATAATTTTTAGATAAAATTGACCGAAATCGTCATAAAGATTCATGACTAAATTAACAAATCATCAAAAGGTTTATAGATGTATTGATATAATTGAAAAGTTTATGGCTGAATTGGTTGTCATGCAATAGATTTAAGAATTTTTTTATATAATTTTCATCATCGAACGCGTAAAATGACATCATGGACCAAGAAACAAAGGAACTTACATTTAAAATTGAAACATGCAATAAAAGCAGCAATTACTTGGAGGGACAAAACAAAATGGCAGTCAACCTCCGTGCATGTCCATATCATTGAAAATTCAAAATTCAAGAGTGGGGAAACTTTTTGGCCACAAGCTGATAGTTTGGATAGACATAAACTACGAGGTTTGCGCGTCACTGGGTCACCCTTCAAAGTTCAAACTTAGGAATATGATTACTGATTAATTGAGAGTTGCGGTCAAAGAGAGAAAAATGCAGTATTCCAAAATAATTTAGATGGAGAGCACTTGAGCCTATGACCCCGTTTGTGATGCAAAATATATGATGTTTCTGAAAAATATTGTTTATTTTATGAAAAATGATGTCATAAAATAAAAAAAAATCAAAATAAAATAAAATAAAATACAAAATACAAAATAATTATAAAGAAAATAAGCGTGAAATTGTATAGGGAGGATAGAGAAGAGAAAATGATTTCATCTTTTATGAACGTGAAATTGTATGGGGAGGATAGAGAAGGGAGAGGAAATCATTTTCCTCACTTTTGAATGTGTTTATTCCGTTGATGAAAACTGTCTTCCTTGATTAATTACTTTCCATCAATTAAACTCCGAAAAAAAAATACTTTTTCTGGAGGTTAGTTTTCAGGAAACGAACGGAGCTTAAGTACCAAGCACAGTCAATTGAAACCCATAAAGGGAAATATACAGAACCTCCTAATTATATCTCTTAAAGAGATTGACGAGATCAACGAAGAGGGGCCCAAAACGAAATCGAGCAACGCTAGCCGTATCTCCCGGCCCCCGTACCCCCGTCACACACGGACGCATTACATATGGTCACATGTTATCCATCCACACACACAACCCGCGCACAGCTTGTATCACGAATTATTTGTGCCAATGAAACGGTGTCTATCGGGCTTTGCTGTCACATGACGCTAAACCCATCTTATTCTTCTCCAAACTGCACAAATTTGGCTAATGGACAAACCCATCTCCGGGGATCTCCCTCTCGATTTGGAAACTTGGCGGGAGTTTGAAATGTGTACGCCCCCAATCCAATCACCGTGAAGCACAATTATTGGCCGCTGCGCAATGCACCTGCCCTATTCGGGTTTCAACTTTCAAGTCGCGCATGTACTATCGAGCCCCCACCATTTTGCCTTTGGCACAAATTCTTTGCACCGCACCAGATCACAGGCGCGCGCGACACGACACTCGATTGGTAGGTTTTTTTTTTTTTTTATGCGTTCAAATCTTGGGCGCATCAAAACTGTGTCGGCAACTCGTGTCTGGTTCTTCCAAATTCGTTATGACGGGGATTGAAGATTAGAGCACGGAGGAACTTCTTACGAAAATCGCCGTTTGGGGCGTTTGATCATACATGTGGTAGGCCAACCTCACCAAGGCACTAGCAGTTAGGAACAATGTTACACGGACACATGACACGACACATGACACGACACGCGACACGTCAATACGTGAATTCTAAAAAAATAGAGAATTTCGACACTCTGGAATACGTTGTATATTTTATGTGTATTTTTATATATACACAATATAGTCTTGCTTCAGGCTTTTAACAAATATATTTTATGTATATTTTTATAAATGCATAAAAGACAAAGACCTCACAGATAGTTTTCTATCAATCAACAAATACAAAATGAGCTCCACAGATTATTGTGTGATCAACAACAAGTGTCGAGAGGAATGAGTTAGAAATTGTGTCAAAAAAATTGGGCCTTTTTTTTACTATTAAGTGTATGGCCATAAGAGAGAGAGAGAGAGAGAGAGAAGTGTCCGACACGGCAAAAAAATTTCAAGTGCCGTGTTGGTGTAACAGATGTTAGGAAGTCTCTTGGATGCATTCAAATCTTGGGCGTGTCGAAACTGTGTCGGCAACTCGTGTCTGGTTCTTCCAAATTTCGTTATGACGGGGCTAGAAGATTATAGCACTTTACGAAAATTGTCGTTTGGGGCGTTTGATCATACATGTGGTAGGCCAATCTCACCAACGCACTAGCAGTTAGGAAGTCTCTCCCCACACGGGGTGTGCCGAAACTAAGCAACGCGGTATGAGCCATCTGGAGTAAGTGGTTCTTCCAATTCGTCGTCACAGCGCTAGAAGAATAGAGCTCCGAGGAACTTTTTTCGAAAATTCGCCATTCGGGCGTTTGATCATACACGTGGTAGGCGAACCTCACCAACACACTAGAAACTAGAAAGCAGGAAGTCTGTCTCTACACGAGGTGTGCCGGAACTAGACAACGCGATATGAGCCGTTCGGAATAAGTTCTCCCGACGTGAATCGAACTTATCACTTCGTGGTAGATAGCTGACCCCGCACCACCGATCTCCACCCCCTCCCCCTTCCTCTGTCCTCTTCTCCCGGACCCCTTCACCATTGGGCTAATCACGTTGATGGCGACGGCCTCAACATTAACACGTTGGGGAAGCCGACAAAAGAGAAGTCGTTTCAATCGAAACTAAAAACCATGTGTGACATCCATCCAACTTAACTTAAATTGGATGCTCCCATGGGCTTCTCATTTTCTAAGGTACTGTTGTTGCACAAGGGAAGTTTGTGGCTTTTGTCTTGATAGTAGGTCAAGAGGAGGCCCCCCCTACACTACACTCACTCCCACGCAGTCAAATTTAGCTGCTCCAAATTTAAAAAATAATAATAATAATAAATAAATAAATAAATAATGGAAATCCAAAAAAATTCCAACGTTCAGACCAATTTCTTCTTAACTCTCCATTCCCCAGATTATTCGTACTGAATGGGTTTGATGCTGAGATTACTTGTCCGAAGAAAACCCAACTTCTGGCTCTTCCTTTCTTCTTAACTTTTCCAATTATTCCAAGATCGGTAGCTAGACCTAGATGCCGCCCCTACTGAGCATACCCACTTAGTCCTACGTTTACTCATATTATTATTATTATGTTCAGTCAACCACGTTTCTCGCCCAGAATCCAGAACCACCAGAAGGGAAAATGGAACAAATCATACCTCATCAGAAGAACTGGTTCTTTTCACCGAGAAGACCCACCAAGGTCTCTCTCTCTCTCTCTCTCTCTCTCTCTCTCTCTCTCTCTCTCTCTCTATATTGCCCTTCATTTTGGGTTCATGATGATCCATCACTTCATTGGAAGCACATGCATCCGAATCAAACTGAGAGCTCGCGACACGACAGCATGAGTTTGATTTTAAGTGGCGGTTAGCATGTGAAATGTGAGCTTCACAGGGAAGAGTTTGATCAACCACCTTCACTAGAGGGAGAAAACTTGTCGTTTACACTGTTGGATCCGCAGCGTGAAGCTGAGAAATTACTGTATGAGTTCTCTCGCATGGATGTTGCGTGGGTCTCATTAGATTTGACCGTTCGCATCAAATTTGATATGAACAGTGAATACCGAGGAGAGCGATGACTGTGTGAAATCACAACGAGGCAAGAGGGCATATGTGTGATTCCAGAGGTTCTCTACATGTTAGAAGAATAATTCCCTAGCCCATCAGTATGAACCTCATAAAAATAAGAATAAGGGAAAAAAAAGTTACTAGCACTTGATGAAAAGATTCACTATTGCCCTCAATGAGCATAAGAACAAGGGAAATGCTTTCTTGGCATTAGCAAGGATGGTACAATCTCAACCGTACATCCATACATCATCATCGCGTGTTTTGGATAAAATACTCATTGATTGAGAGATTGTGTGATCAGAAATAACTGACAGAAGTTAGCAGCATTCTTAAGAATAAATGGGCTATGCGTTATTTTCCATATTTGCCGCCTCTTAAGGGGGTAAGAAAATGTTGGCTGAATAGATGTTCTGACCCCAAAGAAAAATTTATGTTCCTTATGACTTTGTATATAAAGGCAACGAACATGTGGAAAAAGCTCAAGAAAACAAATGTTTACTTTACTATTCTGAGTCTCCTACTTCTAGATTGGAATCATTAAATTATTGTTCTCACTTTCGCTTGGTCTATCAGTCAAGAATTCTCCACAGAAAACTTCACAACCGTCCTCTGCTCTCGCACCAACCATTGTATGCCTGGTTTTACTAGGACTAGGAGGATGAGCATAGCCGGAGAAGAAGAGGCCGACCTGCGAAGAGGGCCATGGACTCGCGAAGAAGACAATTTGCTCATTCACTCGATCGCATGCCACGGCGAGGGACGCTGGAATATGTTGGCGCAAAGTGCAGGTAAAACAGAGGAACCAGAGTATGATAGTTGGACAGTTATTTGCGTCGGCAATTGGAATGTCTAATGTTGCAAAGAAGGAAGGTACGGTGTAAAGAGGATGAGTCTGTTTTTTTATTGTTTTAGGGTTGAAGAGAACTGGCAAAAGTTGCAGATTGAGGTGGCTGAATTACCTGAGACCCGACATCAAGCGCGGGAATCTCACCCCGCAGGAGCAGCTGCTGATACTTGAACTTCACCACAAATGGGGCAACAGGTGAACATTTCAATTGACATTTTTCCTTAATAATTTCGTGACATAGGTTGTAGAAGAAAGTCTGTTCTATGATCCTTAGCAATCATATGTAACACGCATCTCTGTATCAGTCTCTTTAAATTCAAATGGCTGCATGTCAGTACGTGTTCAGGTAATTTTGTTGTTTCATCACATGTCAAAGTCATTTGATTTCTGGGCGTATTCTCAGGTGGTCGAAAATCGCGCAGTATTTACCGGGAAGGACTGACAACGAGATCAAGAACTATTGGAGGACCCGGGTTCAGAAGCAAGCGCGCCAGCTCAACATTGAATCCGACAGCGAGAGTTTCCTCGACGCGGTTCGCCATTTCTGGATGCCCCGGCTGCTCCAGAAAATGGAGCAAGCTTCATCCTCTGATCAAACAACAAGGGCTTCTGACATGAGCATGAACTGTTCTGTTTCTGCGTCTCCAGTACATCGTCCTCCCTCCGCATCCCCACCCAGCAAATTGACCCAGGCCTCGAATTCTTCGATCGAAGTCTCGAGTTATCCGATGACCACCGACGCGGATATTTCTCCCAACTTCCCGAAAACGGAGCAGACACCAGAAATTCCTGAAGAGTTCTCAGATGCAGATGTAGTTGGCATTGGCAACAGTACTTTGTACGACTCGATACTTGCAGTCGACAGTTACCTCGGGGATTGCGCCTGCTACGACGTCAACGACTACGCCGCCATGTCAGCAATGGGCGCTCGCAACGGGTGGCCGTCGCAGGGCCACGTGGGGGGAAACAACTGGGCGGTCGATGACGTAGCGGATGCCTATTGGACGGTTGATGACATATGGAAGTTTAGAGACTAATGATGACAGGGCTGGAGGATAGCCTAGTCAAGTCATTTATGCATAAGCCCACCCCAATAGCACGGCTTTTTAAACACTTATCCAAGCAGTGCCCCTAAGATAGGGATTTTGTTCCACTTAACCTTCGAATTAATGTCAAATCAAAGCATCGTCTCAAAATGGAAGATAACTTTTCTCTCTCTCTTTTTTTTTTATTAATCAGCCCAAAAATGGTAAATGATCGTTCTTATGCATATACCACGTTGTGTCACGTCTTACCATCTTTTATTGTAAATGAATTCTTCCCTTATCCCGGACATTAAATGTATTCCGATTCCGACAGGGGAAAAGAGCATTTTGGGACCTTGGTTCCGTCCCGTTTATCACGATGGCTCTCGAATTTTATTCTGAATTTCATTTCGCCCCCAGCATACTAAACTATCCCCTGAGACACCTCCAGCCTCCTTCTCCATTGTGGTTTTGGGCAAATTGATAATGTTACAAATTTAGAGCAGGCAAATTATGCTATTGACATTGTCAAAAGATGGGTCCACGTTCGGTCAGCAGGCGAACCAGTCACCACATTCTTCTGTGGGTAAGTCGGTCTAGGTGAACTTCAATTATTGATGTGCTGGCCCGGCTGAAATGAGATCAGAGGTAATGTCTTTTCGAGGGGAAAAAAAAATCTGAGTTTCCTCAGGTCGACACCAGTTGAGGTGAGGTGGAGTCACATCGACGGTGGAGACAGGGGATGCTTAGGCGGAAGCATGTGTGTTGCTCGAGCGTGCATCTCGTGTTGTGGCGAGAGCACTCAATGCAGATCCAGGCCTGCACATGTTCCATGAGTCACGAAAGAGATCAATTGAACATGGAATGGCAATGGCAATGGCAATGGCAATGGCATCCTCTTTTTCCTCTCTCTCTCTCTCTTTTTGTCATTTTTTTTTTTGTTGGCGTGGATATATTTTAATAATTTTTTTGTTTTTTTTTTACACTTTCTTTTTTTCTTTTGATTGGGAGCTGGCAAGGGTTGTTGGCTGACCCATATTGGCCCTAGGCGAGGGCGTTGCGGCCCTCGTCGGCCCCTCGCTGTGGTCGGTGAGGGTCGCCGAACCCAATAAAAAAAAGAAATGCAAGAAAAAAGAAGGAAAAAAATATTTAAAAAATATTAAAAATATTCACGTCAGCTTTAGCCGTGCCACATAGAACCATCGACGTCCACGTCAGCAATTTTTGGCTAAAATTGGCTAGATTGACTTAATTGACATGAATGCAAAAGATTTAGGAAACAATTAGCACAAATACAAAAGATTTAAAACTGAATTAGGACTGAATTGACACCATTGCATAAAGTAGAGTTAATCACATAAATAATCGACCGTAAGGATTTGATATGTGTCAACCCGACCTGTCATAGGTGAGCCAAGTCTCAACAAGTCTCAACAAGAGATACTTAAGTGGCTGCATGAGGCGGGGACCATTTGAGACTAATAAATCTTTCTTATGAATTTTCTTAAGTTCAACAAAGAACGACATCGGAGGGAGCCATCATCATCATCATCAACTAGTCAGGTCGAGGGCTTGGTGTTCAAGATTAAGACCAATAATTTCAAATTCCATCGCCAATCATAAGTTACATCTAGGTTGCTTGTAGTTGCACTTGATGGGTCCAATCTACACTATACGCAAACAAAATAGCTTTGGACAACCACTTTTTCTAAGGAGATAAACACCAAACGAAATGTCTACGTCATGACCCTTTTGTCCCAATCGATCAGTCGCACGAAGTCCAGCAGGAGCTAAAGTGCCAAAGAAAAGGGCCAAAAAAAAAAAAAAAGAAAGAGAGTGAGATTTTCCCTCTTCGTTATGAAGCTGAACTTCGCGTGTTGCGTAGATACGCTCCTCCTCTCGTTTTGGCTATCATTCACTTCCCCCCCCGTGATGAGCAGAACGACCCCCCACTCGACCTAAATGCTGCGGATTTCATGATAGAGCGCAACTGAGAAAGTTTTCATTGCAATCCACGAACGTCCACATCCCAAAACGAAGCAAAACTCCCTCTTCTGGTTCGGAGCGTCTAATCATGTGTAATTGTCGAGGTTGGACAATGTCACAAGCGACTAATAGCGAAGATCAAGCAAAAAACCTACAACCCGATGACCATCATAATCAAAAACCACGCAATTGATTCCGGCTCGAACTTAGTCTCGATTGGTTTGAAATCCGACCCGTGATTACGTTGTGAGGAAACTCGGACTGTACTACCAGGCAAGTCTAAATTGGACTATTGCCAACGGGATCGGGGGTGATGGAGGAGGAGAAATTAGTTTACCCCCGAGTCTAAGTCTAAGTCGAAGTCCATGTCCTCTGACCTTCGCACAGAAGGTCAGAGGAATCCCAGCCCTCCCCCCTTTTTATAGGGGGGGAAAGTATAAAAAAAAAAAAATTGAATGGTGGGGATGAGAAGGGCAGGGAGGTTTGAGGACAGAGGATCCTCACGCAGTGGGTCGTAAATAATAAATATGTCACTTCAAACATAAAGTATGGATCATAATGGGTTTTAAAGTTAAAACAGATTGGTTTAGTGGGTGGGTTATGAATCACTGCTAGGCTTTCTTCTTCTCCGGTCTCTTCCCTCTCTCTCTCTCTCTCTCTCTCTCTCTCTCTCTGAGATTTCGTGACTCGTGACATTCTCCGTTTGTTCGCTCGGCTTCTGCCATTAATAGGATTTCTTCAACCTCTGACTCAGAACTCCACACTATTTGTGACAAATTACAGTTTTGAGGAAACCCAAACTTATACCATCGCCTTCACGCTTCCGTCCTAACCTGAACCCGGAGCTCCCTTGCTAACTTAACGAGTCGGTACATGGAGGAGCCTATTCTTCAGAAGCAACAATTTGAGGAGAGAAGTTCTTAGTAACAGATTCGTGGTTGGGTCGGTTCAGTTCGGGGTTGAATTGGGTATGGGTCACTAAATTTGCATTTGATACGAATAAGTCAAAACGGGTTAAATGTGTTAATTTAGATTGGACCATTTTCCACCCGACTCGACCCACGCGTTTAACGGATCTACTACTACCAAGAAAAACTTAGGGTGTGTTTATTTCAAGGAAAATGATTTTCAGGAATTCGTTTTCTAGAAAGTGGTTTCCTGAAAATCACTTTATCGGAAAACGATTTGTTTTCCCTTATTTGGTAATATGTTACCGAAAATATTTTTCGATATTTAGTTCTCATTTGGAAAACTATTTCAATCTCATCAAAGAGATTGTCTTTGTTACTGAGGAGAGACAGATGGTCGAGAGAGCTGACGTGAACTGACCCGGCCAAGCCTCGGTCCCCAGTTCCTGGCCTCGGTCACAGGCCCGGCACCAGTCCCGGCCCTGGCCCCAGCCCCGATCCCGGCCTCGGTCCAGGGCCGGGCCCTGACCCGGGTCCGCAGCCTCTGTCCCCGGTCCCTGGTTTCGGTCTTGACCACGGGTCCCCGGTCCCGGTCCCGGCTCCCACCCCCGCCCCGCCCAGCCCAGATCCCGGCCTCGGTCCCAGGCCAGGCCCTTACCCGGGTCCCCGGCCTCTATCCTCGGCCCGAGCCCCGATTCGGGTCCCCGGCCCCGGCCTCGGTCCCCGGCCCCGGCCTCGGTCCTCGGCCCTGGTCTTGATCCCGATCCCGCCCCGGCCCCGATCGCAGCCCAAGCCCCAGCCTTGGTCCCCGCCTGTCCCAGTCCCCGGCCCTGGTCCTGGGTCCCCGATCCCGGTCCCTGCCCTGGTCTCGGTCTAGGCCCCGGCCCCGGCCCAGGTCCCGGTTCCGGCCTCGGCCCCGGGTCTCGATCCCGATCCTGGTCCCGGCCCGACCCTGGTTGCGGCCCTTGTGCCCGGTTCCCAGCCCTCGGCCCCGATCCCGATCCACGGCCCCCATCCCCGGCCTCGGTCCCTGTCCCCGGCCCCGGTCTCAATCCCGGTCTCGATCCCAGCCCCGGTCCCAATCCTGATCCCAGCCCTCGGCCTCGGCCCCGGCCCCGATCCCCGGTCCTCGGTCTCCGGCCCCGCCCGGTCCCTAGTCTCGTCGCGGCCCGGTCCCGGCCTCGACCCTGGTCACGGTTCCCGGCCCCGGTCCTCGGCCTCGGTCCCGATCCCCTGCCCAAGTCCCGGCCCCGGTCCAGATCCCCGACCCCGGTCCCCGTCCCGGCCCTGATCCTCGGTCACCAGCCTCGATCCCAGTCCCTGGCCCTGGTTGTGATCCCCAACCCCGGCCTTGGTCCCCGACCCTGGGCCGGCCCTGGCCTCGCTCTTGGTCCCCGGTCCCAATCGCTGGCCCCGGCCCGGGTCACTGGCCTCGTCCCCATGATCGGTCCTCAATCCCATTTTCAAAAAAAGTGAGAGACTCAAATTTGGGAAAGTGTTTTCATCTTTTTATTTTGGAGAATTCACTTTCCTATTTCAATGAATAAAATCTTTGTTGACTGGAAAGTACTTTTCGTTGATCAAATTATTTTCCGCAAACCAATTGGACGAAAGTTCGGAAAACACTTTCCCTGAAAATACTTTCCTCAAAACAAACACACCCTTAGTCTTGCTTGTGCTCTCACATATATTCTGATTGTGAAGTTTGGTCTATGGCGCATCGGGAGTATGCTAAATATGTGCGAAAACTCGCGAGGGACGTAAAGGGAATCAAGAGTCGTCATCAAAATTGAGAATCGGATAGAATTCATATCTTGTGATTGATTCTTGTGCGCTCCGGTTTAATCTAGGGTTGAAAAATCCTTACGAGCGGGTACAATCGTCTGGCCACGACTTATGGTGAGGTAAGCATGCCACCAAATCACGTACATCTGTTGGTGCGTAGATTTTTATCCTGCAAATTAAGCCGTCTCTGTCGTTCACGTGCATCGTCCTCGGTCGGGACACATCTCATTCGGAACTGGACGTCGAATATCTTCCTTACATACATGATATCGCGACTGAATAACCACGTTCACGCACAGCCATAAAGATGTTCCATTTCCCCTTTCTCCTTTTTGTTTGCGTGGCTTGATTTGCGGGAGGAAATGGAGAAGGTCGCCATCCGCGTGACGGAGGCACAAATTCAAAGGTAGATTATTCCAGTTGAAAATTCACATATGCCGCAGTTGACAGAAGAATAAACAAGAGGCTAACACCCAACCACAAAAGGAAAGAAAAGAAGGAAAAGAGGAAGGAGAATAAACCTAGAGCTCCAGGTACTTACTTCCAGAAGAGAGACAAAAAAAAAAAAAAAAAAAAAAGGAGAGTAGAACAAGGAGTGGTAGTACGAGAATCGGGCCATAACAAACAAGAAGAATCGCCAAGGTTCTTTTCGCAGGAGCATGGCATAATTATATGTCAGACAACTTGGCAAGAGAGATGGATCTGCTACAGACAACTCACTCTCTTCTCTCCTTTTTGCGAGGAAATACGGTCGAATTTGAAGCTTTGATCTGTTGTCACGAAAGAAAGTAAGAACGAAGAGATTAAATCTTTAGACATCAACTTAGGAGATAGAAAAATCTCCGTTGAGGTGTAAAAGTTACATCATATATTTAACCCCCGTTAAGAGGAGGACGCATCGACACCTTATCCAGACCACTGTATCTTCCTTAAAACGCTTCAGAAACCAGAGATTCCAGACGTTTGACAGCAGGAAAACACATCAAAGTTTGATGGGAACGAGAACAACGTTGGGATGCTTCTCTAGACCAGCACATGGCAAAAGACGGTGAAGCCTGAATATCAAAAGGTGCTCGCTCCACTATTACGATCATGATGGTTTTTCTTAAGTTAGTCCAAGTCGGATCAATCAATCAGCTGACGTGACTAAATTATACATGAGTTGGTGTTTAGAAGCATGAAAGCAAGTCTCGCTCGTGTTTCTCATCCCCGTCTTCTTCGAAATTTTCAATCAAATCAAAAGCTCTCTCCATGTGTCAAAGATATTAACGTGAAGAAACTGAACTCTCTTTTTACTTTCTAGGAAACAACTTATTGATGTTCTGGAGGGTATTGAACGTGAATTGGATAACTTCAGCGAATCTTTGGTCATCAGATAAAAGATTATGCAATTTACAATAATATTTGTTCATGTGATACACATTCTTTCATAGATTGTATTCGATCCTTTTAAGGATATTTCTACCTCCCTTTTTCAAAACAGCGCGTGTAAAAGAATTTGTTATGCGGAGAATAAGTTTACGCACAGGCGATATGATTGGCAAGCGGTAAGTGGGAGCGTAAATACAGCTTTCGACTCCTCGAAGAATCATCTATTGCGCGTAGGACATGGCCGATGTGGCCTGATCCGCGTCGGCATCTGCTGTCCAGGATAAAGCTTGTTTATGAAACAAAATAGGAACATATTCGAGCATTCCAATTTCAGCAACCATTCGCTTTGCTTTCTTGGATTAGACCTTCAAAAATTCGAGGGAATCTCCAATTCTCAAAACTTAGTTGTGCGTGAAAGATTGAGATATAGCTCTTCGTTTCCATTGGACTCCTCTCTCACCTTCAAAGCAATTTTAGTCCTTACTTTTCAAGTCGATTCAATGTCAATTTGCCTATTCTATGCATGGAATGTCGTTGAGTCAATGTAACAATCTCTCCAATCAAATGTCCAGCAAGGTGCAGAGGCCCTCGCCCGTGATTGCCTCGCCTAGACCAAGCGGCCTTCACCTGTGGATGAATATGATCAGCCGGCCACCACGCCAGACCAGAGTTGTGAAATTTAAAAAAAAAAAAAATCAGAAAATCTTCAAAAAAAAGTATTGTCGTCATTCAGCGATTTCCGATCAAAATTAAATGAACCAAAGGATTTCGAACTCAACTGATACATTTGAAAAATTTATGATCGAATTAACAAAAATGCAATAGTTGTAGGACTTATTTTGTACTTTCTTCCTAAACAATGCGTCATCCATTAACATCTGCATAAGGTTTCACATGGGAAACGATACTGAGCTCAATCCACCACAGTTAAGCCATTCACGTGAACCATGCAATTGAAAGGTTCAACATGCCCGAGTCCTAGCCCTTTCCGTAGTGAGGGGGCCAAAAAGCAGGAATTTTCGGCAGGAGTCTCGAGAGAAAGATGTGTTAAGTATAAGTTGGCTAGAGTGATTCTTTGAATTTTATGGGAATTACTTCTGTTGAGTTGAAGAGGTTGTGCTGATGATGCTAATTAACAATCTCTGGGGCAGCAGCAATCTTCGCAGTCCCACAAAGGTGATGCACCGCTGAGCAGGTGGAGAGGGGCAGTGGTGAAGGTGACCGTGCTTCAGAGGAAGCCATGGCTGACCTGACAATGTTGGAGGTCAACTTGGCGATTGTGGGAAGCGACAGCAGATTACAGATAGTGGAGCTAACTCTAGAAATGATCGCTGTGGAAGTAGGTAAAGGATTAAAGAAGAGGAGACCAAAAGCTAACTAATTGAAGAGGGAAAGGAGAATTTCCATTTTTCATGATATTCATTGACAATAGCATGTAACACTAACTTCCCCAACTGTTTTGCTTGCTACAAGCAAAGCAGCAGACACCAGAACTTTCATCTGAAGACGACAGATTTCCATCGAAAAATGAACAAAATAGGTACATCATATGATTAATTCAAAGATATACATGGTAGTCCTGTGGGTAATGATTGATAGACTGTGGTTAATAATTGGTGCAACTGTTTATACATCTGTAAAGTATTCAGACCTGTGCATCTCTAGTTGCATCTCGCGGCCTCGCTAGTGTCCTATCGTGACGACCTACTTTCCACCTTTACCATAGCTATCTCGCAGCGTAACTGTCCGGTTGAAGACAAGTTTCTCAGATGTAGAGTCCCTGTCAACCACGAAATACCCTGCAATTGCAGATTGTCGATACAATGATGATCAGACTATATGAATAGATTTTCAGCCCTATTGAACAAGGTACACATCCTCCAAAGTTATATGAGCAGAACATTATGCCACAGAATGCAAATACCTTAACATAGCTTTTAGATGGATGCCGTGTGGCTGTCAGACTAATCACGAATAGACAGGAAGTTTCATCTTTTCTGACAGAACCTAACCTCTGTACTAGAGCACTCATAGGGAACCGAACACCAATTCGTAAATAAGTACTTCATGATTGTTCTTCGTTATAGAAGCAATTCAAAGATTTTTTCTTGCCTAATGCTTCTCTGATTAAACTATTCAGAAGTCCATCGTCTATGAAACAGCTGTCTGAGTGGATGTAAAGCGCAAAAAGGAAGAGGAAACAACCCAAGAAATTTAAGACACAGGATCCAACCAAAATGGCAGAAAAGAAGGATGCCACTGAAGGCTGGTATAACAGAAGCCAGAACAAAGGACAAAATCTCATTAACTTGTGGCTCCACTTTGCTAGATTGGGAAGAGATTTAATGACAGAACCTATGTGAAAGATACATTGGCTCTTGGGAAGCTGGATTGTGGCTCTTGATCCATCATGAAGCTATTCAACATACCATTATAGTGATCTCCACATATCCTATGATAAAACTTGCAACTGCTCCACCAGCACCTAATCAATCACTAGAAGCAATACACACACACACACACACACACATATACATATGTGTGTGTGTGTGTGTGTGTGTATGAAGTACTTATTTACATATATGTGTGTGTGTGTGTGTGTGTGTGTGTGTGTGTGTGTGTGTGTGTGTGTCTATATGTGTGTGTGAGTTTCCACTCACCAAAGCTGTGCTGCTTTCTAAAGGAAACTTACGAAGAATAGTTGAAATACATAATCATATGCATGGATTGCGATAGAGATTACAGTATCTCCTCAGAAAAGCACTATTCCCAGCTTCAAATGCATAATTCACGTCCTTCACTGATGTCAAATAGTCCATATGCCAGTATATTAATGCCACTAATAAGTCCCAGTACATACCGAGCCTTTCAAATTGAAATCTATCTCCCACTTTAGCTTCTCCAAGTGAGGGTACAGCATATGCACAAGGGACCACAACTTTTGAATGTGGATTGAGATCACCAAGCCAATCATTACCAAGCTCAGCCGGACTCTAATTCAGCAACAAAACCAACATGTATTAATTACACATACAACAGATAATGCCAGAAGAAGAATACACGATTTCTGAGACTAATTTCCAACCTCTGACAAAAATAGCTTGTCAAATAATCGGACTTCCACCTGAAGTGGGTCAACACCATGGGAAGATTCAGCAACCCAATGAAGCACCCCCTTAAGATACAATTTGGGAGTAAAAACAGAGAATAAGAGTCAACACTACAAGCACCAACAATAAACATTTTCCTTCAAAGCAATTTAAAACAGGAAATGAACAACAGTAAACATATCAACCTTAGGTTTTGTTTTCTTGGAGGAATCATATTCAGCGTGAATCTCAACAACAGTTTCCTTGTCATCAGCTAGGATAACGTCGGTGCACTTTATCGGGAATGCATACCTACCATCGCAAAAAAAAAAATTGAGCATCAAGCATGCATTTGATAAAGATTAAACCTTAAAGGAAACAATCTAGTGAATACCTTAGCATCACTGTTTTACCAGGAGCAAGACCATAGTAATCTTTTGAATCCTTCATCCGAAAATCTGACTGTTCTATGTACACCGTCTTTGAAAAGGGGACCTAGAGAATGTTAAACAGTAAATTCAATTCGCAATCCATCTGAAAGCAATTTTAGCAAAATTATCGACATATATAAATAGAAAACAGTCCAAGTTCAAATGTGACTGAAATAATTCTCGAGCAATCACACAACATAAGATAGACCAGAGCATCCAGGCATATTTTACCTCATTGAAGCTATGGCTGCATTTACTGTCAATTACAAATTCCCTTGTAGTTGACATGTAAAAAAGTTCGGAATTTATATATGAAATGTATAAAAGCATCTGTGCCTAGTATGGTGTGCCATTACCTGGTAGATGGCAGATGTATCTGTTTGAGCATCAGGCCATTTCTTTGCTTCAAGATCCATCACACTACCAGCATCTAAGTTGGTAATAACAACCTTAATAAATAATAATAATCAGTTAATGAAACAGCAAAAACAATTATTGATCCACATAAAGAACATATCCAGCACACACCTTAAGTGGATATAGAACCACCATGGTTCGAGGCGCTGTTTTGTTCAGTTCTTCTCTAATATGATACTCTAGGCGATCCAACCGTATCGTGCTACCATCACTGGTGAGAAAATAGAAACTTTAAAGTAAGAAACAGAAAATTTGATATTCTTTTATGTTTTTCATGTGGGCTCCATATTAACAAACTCAACCTTCTAGTGATTCCAATTCCTCGAACAAAAGAATTGATGGAAGTTGAAGTTACGCCTCTTCTTCTCAAACCAGCTAGCGTCATCAAACGTGGGTCATCCCACCCATCAACAAATTTCTTGGTCACTAAATAGTTTAACTGCAACACAACAAGAACACACTTCATAAAACATGGAAAAGGGATCGACAACTTAACGCTAATCAAGAATTACCCAAGGTTCAAATTTCTGCTCACCTTCCGCTTCGACATTACAGTATTAGTGACATTGAGCCGTGAGTACTCCCATACATAAGGTTGGTATAGGTCTAGAGCATGCAATAGCCAGTAGTAGGAAGCACGCCGCGTCTCAAATTCAAGAGTACAGAGCTGTTGACGACACAAGCAGAAGACAAGAAAAATTAACAGGCCCAAAGCCCAGAAGGAAAAACGAGCCTAGATGACCAAAGACCACATTAGTGAAGGAAAATCATTCACATATCCTTACTGCTTTCAGCATCATGAAAATGTGCAATCTTCCCAAGTCTAGTAACCAGCATACAAATATAACAAGCATGAATAAAACTGCTAAGGATATATTTCTCATAAGACAAACTAAGGATTGTCCAAAACCATCAAATTGAAAATGTATATCTCCAAGGCTAACATGGATAGGTCTACCTACTTCAAGAACATCTGGAAGATGCCATTTCTAAACAAGCAAAAATGGTTTACTCCCTAGATGGAGTTCCAGCAACTACAGTATATGTTCGAGCAAGAGATATTGACAGATTTAAGTCATTGAATGAAAAGTCTCAGAGGTGAGCCATCAATCAAGAAAGATCCCACTTTCCCTTAATAAAAATGGTATTGCACCTTATCTCATACCAGAATATAGACAAAAACCGTAGCTTTAGCCTCAAACATAATGACAAAAATCCAATTTAACTATCTTGACTCTGCAGGCCTGTTCCTCATTTCGCTCATAATCATATCCAATTAGGATAGTCTGTGCTATTAAACTGTCTGTGCATAAAAAAAAAAATTCTAATGTGCCACAAAATCCAGAACCTAATACCATATCCCATAGTTCATATGCTTATGACTTCTAACGGTGCCTTAAATATGCATGGGCCCACATCATCAACTTAGTTGTTATTCACATGAAATCCTCCATTTTATTTAAGCAGGGCACGGGGGGGTCTTCATCAATCCGTATAAGGCATTTCATTATCATCAGATAGAGGAGCAAAGGAAATACTACATAATGAAAGTGCCCCTGATCAAAGCCTCGGCTGCACATCAACTAGCGAACTTAGGACTCTCTCTTTATGGTTTCCCATCCTTACCTTCCTATCTCATTAGTTTATCGAACATAAGGAAAAGTAAGCACACACGTCACTACCTTAAAATCCCCAACACCCAAACTAATTGCTGACGTTTACACTTAGAACGACGCCAAAGTTGCCCTTCATCATCTTAACTCCACATGGAGGTCTATCCCCAAAACTTATAGCTCTATTATTCTCTTATCGGCCGTAGTACCAATATTTGTTCAGGAACCATCCAGCAAATGAGAAAACGATAGAACTGATGCACTAGGAGATACAATAAAATAAAATAAAAATAAAAAAACCAAGAACAAGACATACCGAATGGGTGATATTTTCAAGGGAATCAACGATGCAATGAGCATAATCATAGCTTGGATAGACACACCATTTATCTCCAGCATGAGGATGAGGAGTAAACTACAGATAGTAAAACCCAAAATGTGAATCACCAAGTGCTAACATAAGAGCAAGCTATTAAAGAAATATTAAGTAAAAAGGCATACCTTTATACGATATGCAATGAGATCATACATATTATAGTTATCACTCTGCATATCCTGCTTCATTCTAAGCGTTGCTTTTCCTTCCTCGATCAGACCCCTTCTCATATCCTCAAAGAGTTTCAATGACTCCGCAACCAGTCTGTCCCTCCATGGACTATTCATCTTCTTTTCCCTATACTCCTTTATTTCATCCGGTGTCTACCAAAATAATTCAAGCATTGAAAGAAAATGAGATTAAATCAAGAATGGATAAAACACAATGTGAAGTGCCCAACATCAGAGAATTCTGTCACAAAAAATCAAGAATTGCTAGTATGAGTACATCCACGTGGCAAAAGATGCAACTTGCCTGCTTCCAAAAGCTATGTTAGGCTAAGGATTGAGCATACATTTGTAAGACAATATAACTAAAATGCAGGGAAAAGCATGTGCTGGGCAACTTATTCGCATAGCTGCAATAGAGATAGAACCTCCAAAGTTTTCTTCCAAAGCTTCCTATTCTACAAGGGCTCGGCCTAAAGCAGCAATAATTTTAGTTGGGAGTAAGAATGCATAACAAAGTGAAATCAGTACTCGAGTAATTACTGTAGCCATAACAAATACACACTTAGTAAAAGGGAAAATAGAATCGATTTTACCCAGAGCAGCCAGAAGATTTTACAATTAGCCAAATGGAAATCAAACAGCTCACCTGATGATCAACATAAGCATGACCCCTTTTTATGAGCTCCACCGCCAGATCATACAACTCTTGGAAGTAATCACTGGCATAAGTGATCTACCAAAATACAAGCTCTATCAGGTTTTTCTCCCAGTAAACAGGTTCGAAGCATAAACCAAGTCAGTGAATGCAGAAAATTTTCACCTTGAAAGGTTTCCAACCCATCCAATCAACAATTTCTTTGATATGATCAATGTACTCTTTCTTTTCAGCTTCTGGATTCGTGTCATCAAACCTACAAGCCATTACAACATAAATGATGGCTAACGAACAGGAAAACCTTTTCAACATAATCCACAACAGAGTCTAGGGGAAAATCAAACTAGAACACCAGCACAACCACTAGTAGCTATCAATATGCATCTTAAAGCTACAGTTTAAAGAATTCAGGGAGCATAAATAAACAGCTAGAAAATCACTGGACGACTGAAAGGCAGTAGGGACTCTTCCCTTCCTATTGGAAGCCAGTGTAATGGGGGGCCATGTAGAAAGCAGAACATCAATGGCCTAAGATTCACAAAGAGTTCTCCTCATGTGTCTTTTAGGATAACACTCACTGCACATTTCAAACGTTGGATGTTATTTCCTTTCAAGTTACTTCTTTTTCCTCACGTGTTTTAACACTAAAGTCCTTTCTCCTCTCCAAGAGGACCGTCTTCAATCTCCAAAAAAAATTCACCTACATTAGATAGAGATGAGAACACTGGGGCAAACAAAGGCTATAACTTCTCGAGCCCACATAAACTTTTAAGTCAGAGAAATTAACTAGTATACCTCCAGTTAGAGACTCCAATGCATCAAAAGGATTTCACTTACAGACTTGCAGTATATCGAGTAGAGAGCATTGGGGGAAGCAAAGGCTATTTGAGCCCAAAGAGAAACAATCTACGTCTGAGAAGTTAGTTAGGTACAGCTCCAGTTCAAGTCCCCAATTTAATCTAAGAATATAGTTTCCTCAAGCGGCTAAGAATGGCTTTCACTATTTTGGAGCTAGAACACTCTCAATTATCGTCAAAAGCAGACACATACAGACTGCATAAGGTAGAAAAACACGACCATTCTACACCAAAACCTAATTTAAACTTACTTTTTTAGCTGTTAGCCTGCCTCCCTTAAGTCCTAAGAAGAAAGTTTTGGATAGAGAATCATAATAATCACAGACAATCCAAGGAATTAGAACTGCAGGAATAGTTGAACACTAAGCAAACAAAGCTCCCCAAAAGTTGCTCAAGGAGGTTATCGCTCATTAAAATGTTCAACAATTTATAACAATCTTACACTTAGTTCATTGAAAATGGACCGTCTATTTAAAAGAACATCCACCATTTTCACTGTTAAAGCCTGCTAAGCTAATTTGCGGAGTGTTAAAAGAACATGTATAAAGCAGCCAATGTTTAGACTGAACTACTTGTTATTTGTTATTCAACGGTCTGGAAAATGAAATAACTTTCGTACATCAGGTATTCTAAAAATTTAATTCACATGGACTGTCTCAATATATGCACTCACGCTGGCGCTACATATATTATAGGGGCAGGGTGGAGTGAATGTGTTTTCCCTTACCTCAAATAGCAGCACCCAGATCTCTCTTTAGCCAGACCAAAGCTAACAAACATGGCCTGTGGTCATCAAGATCACAAGTGGCAGCCATAAGCAAAACAAATAGGAACACAATTATGATTCGACAATAGTTCAGTATTACCTTTGCATGACCAATATGCAGATACCCATTTGGTTCAGGAGGAAATCGAGTGAAAACTTTTCCGCCTGTTACCGTTAAGTGCTCATTGAGCATTTCCTTCGAATTGCAACACCTCAACACACGATCGTCGCTGAAAAATATCTCAGTATGCACCTGGCAATTGGAGGCATACAACGTATTAACTGATGTTTGTCTGATCAAACTATATCAAAGAACGGAAAATCAATTAAGAATATGCTTGCTCGTGATTTAATTGGAGAACAAGATTCCAAATACGCCCAATACTCAAAATAAGTCTATTGCAAGAAAGGTAAATAGAGTGAAATGGCAAAATCTTACCTTGAAATTATCCTCTGGCTGTGGAAAATCCTTAAATGGATTAAGTTCTTCTTCAGAGGGCTGTGGTGCAGCTACCACTGCAGCTTTCTTCTCCTACAAATCAACACCAGAGAGAGAATGAAAATAATGACCTCTTACTTAAAAAGGAAAAGCGAACTCTACACCCTGGTGTAAGCCCACCTCGACTTTCACAGGTCTTTCCTTCTTCTTTGCAGGCTTTTCATCATCTGCAGCAGTCCTTTCACCCAGCAAAGCAAGCATTTTTTTATCTATGATTTGCTATAAGAAGAAACAGGTACATCAAGAATATAAAAAATATTAAGAAGAGAAAAAACGGGGAAAAAAGTACATCATAAGTATGAACGATTAGGAAATCCAAAAATTAAGACGGCACCTTAACATTCTTTTGGTCAGCCCATGGCAGCTTTTTTCGAACATGTCCAAATAATTCACCCACTAAACACAGGGGGGAAACTATTAGATACTGTAATCCAAGACATGTATTATCTTTCCATGATAAGTAACTGAAATGGGCAACACTACACATAAAAAAGGACATGCCACAAAATATACTACGTGTGAAACAGCACAAGAGGTTAGTTAACACGCTGAACGGTGCAGCAAGAATAAGCCCAGCATTTGAATTCCCTATCAACTTTACTAGCTAATAGGACCTATAAAGCCATCCATCGAATCCTATTTAAGGGAGACCCCACCCCTGGAGAGGAAGTCGACAATTGAGGACCTTTCTGCAACGACAATTAACTATTTGATGCTTAGCTCTCATAAAATAGTCAGGACTAAAAAATGCTTGTGAAGGGGGAAAAAAGCACATCAGATACTTCGGGACAATGTTTTAAAAAATGAAATCAGAAGGTCCAAATCAAAGTGCTGAGTCATCAAAGACTGATAGAATTCAGCCTTTTGATTAGAGTAGAATTAATCATGTCTTACCATTTGTTCGATAACGCTGCTCCAAGATTAAGCTCTCTCTCTCTTCAAAAATCGCACTAACAGTCTGTTCAATATCTTCCTCAGACACCTCCACTCCTGCTTGCACAAAAATCAGCAATATGATGAAACAATGCACGAAGAACCATCACAACGGTTAAAATTGTTATACATCAAACATTAGCATAATCATGTGATGGTGGCATAGTGTTTTGCAGCCTGAATGAAACTGCCCAAAACACGCAGACACCACAAGATGTGTGCCAAAATAGCGTATCAACAAATTGAAAATCCTAATATTCGATTGCATTTTGTAAGAGATAGCAGTTCTTTGCATACCGACACCACATGCTTCTTCAAACTCATGAAGCTTAAAGCTCTCTGAACCAGTGTGGGAGAAAAATGAAAATGCAGCATCTAGCTGAGCTGTAGTTTTAATCTGCATACAACCAAGCAACATGAACAAGAGGTAAAATTATTTATCTGACATCTTGCCAAGTTCACAATTAATATATCTTAACATATCTAACATCTAGCCAATTAATCATAGTTGAGACATGAGTAAAATCTGATGGAGCCAAAAAAGTTGAAATAAGTACCCACAAAAGATATAACAAGAGTCCACCACAAATTTTTTTATTTTATCCTCACCTTTGATGACACAATGTACTCGAGCAATGTGGGACGATGCACGAGAGCATTGGCCGGGTACTTCGTAGCAACCTGCAGCATATCCATCACAGACGAAAACAACAATTAAGCTCATTAACCACTTCCCACCCGTAAGCACCAGAATCAACTCATTTGCGAAAGCATTCTCTCAAACAAATGCATCATTTCCATAAATTGTTCCCCGATTGTCACAGGTAGAATCAATGAAATTCAAACTCACCGAGTATAGAAGATTCCCGATGCTCTTGTCGCATCCATCCGTTACAGCAGCCTTAAGGCAAAAAAGAAGAAGAAGAAGAAGAAGAAGAAGAAGTAAAACAACAAAAGATCAGCGAATCGATCAATTCACAGCCAATTTTCACAACTACACCAACTCGCGAATCGTTTTCAGCCACCAGCCTACTCATGCATCCCCGATTTCTCATCATGCAAACAGGAATGAAAGCAGCGCAAGCTCACTCCTATTTCCTCAACCAAAGCACGACGAGGTTCGAGCTCAATCGCAGTACCTCGTGAATCACGGCCGTCAAATTCGCGGTGACCTTGTTGTTGGCGACGGTGTTCTTGGCAGTGCGCTCGTCGAGGCCGATCTTCAGGAACAGCTCCAGCGCCTTGTCTCTGGACTCGTCCTCCTTCACCATGTCGGGGAGGCGTTCAAACGACAGCAGCGGCGAGGGACGAAGGCGAAGCAGCCTGATCCGAGCTCCGGCTTGTTCTTTATCCGGGGAAGTTATTCTGCGTCCGGCGAAGGCTTATGGACGGAGGAGACTAAGACGGAGCTGCGAAGAAGCATGCGATAAGCCCTCCAAAAAACCTAGCCAAAATAAGGAGGGTGGGAAGAAATTAGAGAGAATCTGGAGGGGCGATTTGGGAAATAAATGAGAAGATTCGGGGAGAGAGAGAGAGAGAGAGAGAGGGAGGAATCGGTCAGCCGTTGTTCGTTCTTCCAAAAACCCGTGTGACTCAAGCAACGCGAAAACGGCATCCGAAGCCATTGATTTGAACCGTGAGTCCGTGACCCGCACGCGTCGCCTTGGAGTCGAGTTCTAAATCGAGACAAATACCAAAATAGTTCGACCCAAAAAAGAAAAAATTTACAAAAATACGATAATTAATCCCTTTTTGGAATCAGGGTAGCAAAATTTTAATTTCGATCCACAGTCCGAAAGACTGATTAAGCACCGCGTCGACATAACTAAAAAAGTGAAAAGTGAAAACACAAAAAACACTTGAAAATAATTGCAAAGACTATCATCTATCACAAGACATGTAACAAGAGGCTTCTAATCCTTTGGACCTTTGCTTTGGCTTTGTTGCACGATGTTGTTGCCACCATAGGGTCACCTAACCCTCAATTGTGGTTGTAACTTGTATTTGGCACCGCGACGCGACCCCTCTATAACATGGCGACCTCTGCCGTAGTTTTGGGATGCCCTTCTTTTTCTTTTTCTTTTATTTTACTTCTTTATTTTGTGAGTTTTTCTAAAGAAAAAATAGTCATGGATGGCGTGGTGTCTAATTAGATGCAAAGGTCCTTGGACTTTTCCATTCGAAAATAATCTATCGCCATGTTCTAAGCCAAAAAAATAAAAAAAATAATAATAATAATATGTTGACCCGTCGATAAATTATTGACTGTAGGGTTCACTTTAGCATCTATTCGTATCTGTAACTCATAGTCTACTCATGTGAGTCATAGACAAGTCAAATTGTCAAAATTAATCGATACATTGACTTATACAATTGAATCAAATTTGTCGTATCTATGTCATTGTTAACAAAAGTAAAGTCGGCGATCATCCCATTTCTCTGTTGCAAAAGGAATTATCCACTTGGTAGGTAACCAAATTATCATGAACAGGCTTCTTTGAAAAACAAAAACAAAAACCGGACATGAACAAGGCTTTTGCAAAAGTAACTTTTATGCCAATTCTTTTTCCCGCTCGCACTTGCATGCTGCGATTTGACCCGAGCTATCTTGGACTCGGTCACGGGCCCGTCAAGGCCCGGGACAGAGGCCCGAAGGCTTTTTAGATGGGTTTGGGCGAAGTATCTAGTGAGAAAGCCCAATCTGACCCGAATTCAAATAAAATTGCGGGCCCAGTCTTATGGCCTTACCCGATCCAACCCGAACCCGCTCAAATCATAGGGTTCACTATTTTTCTGACCCTGATGCCCGTGGCCATTCGTTGCACGGCGTTTGTTTGAAGTTCACTTTTGGCCATTTGCGGGAGAAATGCCAAAAAAGTCATCAATCTATTACATTAGTACCAATTCAGTTCTAAACCTTTTTTTATGCCACAGTCCTAAACATTTTGCATTAGTGTCAATTTAATCATAAACCTTTTGTATTAGTGCCAATTCAACCCTCAATATTTTGTACTTACGCCAATTGAGTTAATTCAATTAATTTTGATTGAAATCGCTGACATGGATGTCCATTGTCCTACGTGGCACGGCTAGCGCTGATTTGGACATCTTTTCATGTTATTCTAATATTTTTAAGCGTTTTTTGGTTTTTTAAAATAATATTTGTAAAAAATTATTTAAAATATCGAATATTTAAAAAATATCCACATTAGCGCCAACCGTGTCACGTAGGACAATCGACGTCTACATCAGTGATTTTTTTTATCAAAATTAACCGGATTAACTCAATTGGCATAAATACAAAATATTTAATACTAAAATGACATAAATACAAAAAGTTTATGACTGAATTGGTACTAGTAAAAGGTTTATTACTTAATTGGCACTAATGCAAAAGGTTTAAAACTGAATCGGCATCCAAAAAATATTTAGGACCGAATTGGCATTAATGCAATAGATTTATAACTTTTTAACACTTTTCCCGACCATATGATGTTATTCCTTTTCGTGCATAGATTTTGCTAATTTATATGGGAGTATAGAGCATGTTATTCTACACAACACGACAAAATTTTTCTTTTTAACACGTGAAAGAGAATCCCCTTATTATTTCTATATCATTTTGAACGGCAACTAAAAAGATGAAAATTACAACGGCCACTCCGATAGCTGGTTTGGCATTTCGAATCTCAATGCAATTGTTAAATAAATTCGGAGGAAAATTTTAACCGCGAACTTTCACTCGAAACTTTCTATAGAAGCCTTTTTTTGCATGATATTACACGCGTAAAAGAAAAAGAAAAAAAAAAGCTGTTTGAAAACAAATGAAAAAACTTCTGGATTTGATTTTGGCCTTAAATCAATCAGTAAAGTTGTGTGCGGCTAATGATTATCAAACCCGCTTAATCACAATGAATACCGAAATCTCACGTAATTTGGTTATGATTATGAAACACACTTCTCGACCACTAAACCATTGAGTGATAAATTTCAAGAGATCTTTCACATGGATCAACTCCAGACATTGAATGTGAGCATTAACCGAACAGAACATCTATGTCTTGTCCAAAACCATCTCTATCCTCTCTTTTTTCCCCACCCACCAACATGAACAACACCCTAATGGTAATCCCTAACACTTTGCCGCCACAGCATCCTCCCATCGCGGCTCTCGAGCCACTCGACATCGAGAATGGACCCTGCCGCCATATCAATAGATGTGGATGTGTGTGTGACTGCGAGTGATCTAAGGTTATATAGTCTTTTGGCTTTCATTTTTTGGAAGATGAACACATTCAATCGTTTCGATTATACACGTCGGATTTAAAAGATGTGGAATTGTAATTACAAAAGAAGATGATGCATATCAGTAAAGTAAATTTTTTATATTTATCTCGCAAATCTCTTTCTTTAGTGTTCTCTCTGTTATTGTTTAAGTTGATGTTAAGATAAAAGGAAAAAGGATTTACAGCGCTTAGAGTGTAGCTTAGAGGTGGCAAAATGGGTCTAGAACCCACATTTGGCCCATATTTGATGGTGGTGGGTCAAAAATGGGTTAGCTTAAGTACTTAAATAGGTTATAAATGGATTGCTTAAAAACTTTATGGGTCATAAATGGGTTTCAAATGGGCCATAAATGGGTTAGCTAAGAAAACTATCTTAAGGCAATCATAAATAAGTTTTGTGAATATTTTTTTAAAAATCTAATTTTTTTAATATTTTAATAATTTGTTTTTTATATAATTTTTTTTCTTTTCTATTTTATTTTTTCTCCTGCCTTGACTGTCGCTCTGCTTTGGCCGCCAATGGTCACCGCTGCCCACCTTTGGTCACCATCACCAACCACCACCCTCCGCCGCCGCCGGCCGTCGACCGCCGCCACAGTGCGTGTGCAGATGCCTCTACGAACATTGCTTTACGCCATTAATAGAGACGACGCCAAATTCTGATTTTGGTTTTGGATGAGGAGTACGTGCCGGTGCTGTATATTTCCAGATCGACATCATCGATATAGCGTTGCGTGGAAAAAAAATCGACCCACGCTTCGTTTTTCCCGATCAATTCATCCGAACATGACGAACTAGGGTGGGGTACAGTTGAGCCTACTTGGACAAATACAGTGACAACCCCCCATACACGATTGAGTATTTGAATAGAAATTTTTGAATACCGTAGCTTAACTCAACTCGATCGTACAGTCAAATTGAAGATCGTCACAAGCTTGGGCCGTAAGAATTCAGATTATTTTATTATTTTCTTGGATATGAGGTTAGCAACGCAAACTATAAAGATTTCGATGTCTGATTTTATAAAGAAAAAATTCAATTGCATGTTTTAGCAATATAATTTTTCTTAATAAATTATAAGAAATAAATATTTCATAATTTAACTAAATATATGAGTATTTAAGTAATACGGGTTGGGTCGGGTCGGGTATGGGTCGGGTATGGGTCACTAAATTTGCATTGGATGAATATGGGTCAAAACGGGTTAAATGAGTCGGACCATATTCGACCCGACCCATACCCGACCCGACCCACCCATTTGACGCATCTAGTGTAGCTAAACGCTAGAGATTTTGGAAATTCTCATCTTGACAGAAAACACCTTCGCTTGAGCAGACTGAACCTCAACCCAAACAAAGGAGGGAAGATTCCTTCAGAGAGACAGAGAGAGGGGCATGATTGAACGCGTGGACTCCACGAGGGGGAATTGGGGTATGCGGTCAGCATGCTGACCCGCCATCCACGTGGCAGCTTCCAATTGGGCGAATAAACTAATGCTGGGAAATGGCCATCAAAGCACTCCCCCCTACAATTCAAAGGTCAAATCATGATGGAGAGTCGCCACCTTACCCCCCCCCCCCCCCCCCCCCCCCCCCCCCCCCCCCCCCGCCCCTTCGAACTCAGAATCAAGCATACCGGAGACGCGAAAGGCTTTTTTTTCCTTTTCTTTTGAGGTTCTTTTTTCCTTTATGGTTTTTGTTTTTTTTTTGGACAAAGCTATGGCTTCTTTTACGCGGCAAAAGCCCAAGTGTCGTTCCTCGTCGAGAACGTAATAGAATAGAGAGAGAGGTACAGATTTCTCTCAACCGAGGCAAGGATTCATAGTATCGCCCTTGGTCCCCAAAATTAGTCCTGGATTGAGGAGCAGATTGTCTTGTCTTCTTTCAGCTTTGTATGTATACAAGCTCCAACGCGTGGGCTCTCTCTGACCGCCGTGTCAAGCAGACCCGAGCAGATCAATCGGTGAAGACGTAGAAAGACGAAGATAATTTAATGGCGCGAGCTCATGCGAGACCAGCTTCGATGCGGGGCGCGAGGCAGAGAAGCGAGAGAAGAGAAGAAAGCAAACGAGCAGCACTCGCCACGCCATTAATCCTCCACCTTTTTAGCAAGCTCTCTCTGTTATATGTTTATGTCAGTCTGACTTTGATTCGAATGTTCCTCATGAAATCCTCGTTCACCAATAAAGAGTTGAAAGACAAGGGATGAATCAGAAAAGGGCCATATTAACTTCGCATTCAAAATTTCGAAGTCCATTTCAGATTCCTTTAACTGAACTTTTAAGCATAGGAAAGTAGGGGGAAACCTTTTCGAGAAGATGAAAGCACGATACGCGATGCGGCCACTCAGAGGTTCAAAATCAGCTGGACAAAGAAGTTACTGAAACATACCGGAGTGAACGCCCTGAGCAAGTTGATGTTTGCAGCTGAGCCTGAAAATGAGGCCGGAGGTTGGATACCCAGGTTCTGACAGAAAAAATATGTTGAATTGCCAAAACTAACTCAGAAACCAAGCATCAGAGAGTTGTAACAAACTGACCAGCCGCACGAAGTCAAGAATCATGGCTTGTTGCCATGAAAGAAAGATGAGAAGATACCAAAGTTCTAAAAGCGGAACAAATATCGACCAAAATCGAACCCTGGTGCATTACATTTGTCACGTGAACAGGATGCGGTATTGCAGTTTTCGCGTTCAATTCGTTCAAACTGCACGCACGGGAATGAAATTGAAAAGCAGCAGCAAACAGTGTTGAATCATGAGGCTCAGATACCTTTCTAAATGATGCTTACATTTAGTTTCACAACACCAACTTACTGGAAAGAGAAATTGGAACAAATGCATTGTAACCAATGCCACTCGATCAACAACAGCACGTCAGTAACCATTCAATTCTCAAAGGTTCTTTCTGGATTAACCACGTTCACCTGTGTTCCCACTTTGTAGAAGCTTATTGTGATTAATGGAAAGAAATATAAATAGAACCTACCTACCTTATCAAAATTAGCTATTTCAGAGAGAACAAGAAGGAAAAAGGAAAAAGAGGAAAAAAGCTGATCTGAAAAAACAAGGAAGCTCCATATGTTTTTTTAATCACAATTCAAATTCAGAGAGGTAGTCTGAACCAATACGCAGGGAGCCCCCCAATGTCACCAGCAGTCAGCAAGCACAGACCTTTAATCATCAAAATCTCCAATTCGAAAGGCCAACCCTTTGCTACCTCTGCACAGAAAAAGAACGGAACATTGATGTTATTCGAAGCTAAATGATCAAAGTATATGACCAGACATCAATCACATGATGATGAAGAACAGAAACTGAGAAGACTAACTGCCTTCTTTCAAGCAGATAAATAAAAAATAACGAGCTATAATGAGTGGTGTGTATCCATAAAAGCCATGTTTTTTCGATCCTCGATGAGATCTTTTTGCAGAAACACAGTAATCAGAAGATCCCACTCGCTAATCAAATTGAATTGGCATGGGTAGGGGCAATATTACCTTGCCGTTTTCAGGATTCTCGTCGACTTTGTAAGTGTCCACCGAGATCTCCGTCAACCAAAGCCCCGGGAAAAGCAACTGCGAGAAAGCAACGCAAGACAACCAGAGAAGATCAGAACCCAGAAGTCAAACCAACGCAACGTTCGATGATTTTCAGAAGGAAAATACTTGGAGAATTACGCGTTCACTTACATCCAATTGCTTCTGTGCATTTTTGGGCCGCTTCTTGAACCGCCGGGGCGGTCGGTGCCCCGCCATCGCCATGAAGTCCTCCTCAATCTCCTTTCGCTTCAGCGCCACCGCGAACTTCGCTCTCTCCTCCGTCTTCTCTGTCGCGCCGCCGCTGTTACCTCTCAGGACCCTGGGCGACGACTTCGTGTCGTTTACGCCGGCGCCGGCAGCGTCTTCGGCCCTCGACGGAGAGCTGTTAATTCTCCCTCCTCCGCCGCCGCCGCCGCCGATCGGAGCCTTGCACGCCGCCCTCCTCGTCCTCAGATTCCACGGCCTCGGCTCCTCCGCTGCCACTGCTGCAGCAGCCCCAGACTCAGCCTCGGCATCCTCTGCCACAGCGGCGGCCGCGGCGGCCACCGATTCCACCTCCTCCCTCAGCAGCTCGTCCTTCATCTTGTCCGTCTCGGCTCGCAGATCAAACATCAGCTTCTGCCTCACCGCCTCGATTCCGCAGTCGCCGCCGTCCTCGTCGTCGTCGTCGTCGTCGTCCACGGCGGCGGCACCGACGATCCCACCGCTCCTCCTCCCCTGGTCCGAATCGCGCGTGAACCACCTCAGACGCTCGAAATCCGGCTCCCTCCGCTGGAAGGAGGAGTGAGATCTGGCGGGGGATCGGCGATCGGCGACAGCCGCGGAGGAGGAGTCGGCGGCCACCTTCATACACCGCATGTAACGCTGGCTGCCCCAGCGGAGGCGCGGGAGCGTAAAATTGTGGAGCGGCTTCGATCTCTCGGAGCCCATCGCCATGGAAGCACGGACTCGTTCTCTCTCGCCGACGAACTCTCCCCAACACACCATCACCGTGCGAGGCCAACTCGCGGGAAGTCGGAGCGATGGACAGCTCCGATCGAAGGGTCGGCAATCTCCGGTGTCGGTCCGCTCGGATTTTCTCGGGAAAATCGTGCTTCTCTCTTGCGAAGAAGAATTAGGTCTCTCTCGCTCTTCGCTCTCTTCTCTCTTCGCTCTCGCGTTTCAGAGCGACGCCGGGAAACGGAAGTTTATATACGAAGTAAGGAGAAGCGGTTCTAACGTTCGGGTTGGGTGTGTTTTCTCTTTTTTTTTTCCCTTTTTTTTTCCCACTTTCCTATTTTATTCTTTTGAATTTCCTTTTTTTTTTTTGGTCATTGGGGGTGGGGGGAGTGCTAAGTTGCGCCGGGGGTGGTGTGGCGCGAGCAGTGTTTGTTGTGTTTGGTTTTTTTTTTTCTTTTTTCCCGGGCGATAAAATGTCGCTTTTTGAAGAGAGAATTTTCGCCCGAAAAGAAAGAAGAAAAAGAAAGAGAGAGTTGGCATAACCACCGTCAGATGGGCGGGCGGACCGTGGAGATGCCCTTTGAGAGCCGTCCAATTTTCATTTAAATCATTTTCATTTTTTCCGCAGATACTCAAATCGCTTTTTTGTGTGTGTGTGTGTGTGTGTGTGTGTGTGTGTTCCGGCCATCCATTGAATCCTTTCCCGGTTCTTCTTTTGGCCAAAGAAATTGAGAGGATCTAAAAAAATTTGTGCGACGTTGTTAGCGTGCCTTCTGGAGTTTCGTTTTTTGAAATCCACCCCGTGGCAACTGCAATTACTTGAATTTTATAGTTATTTAGTTTTTAATCACTTAATTTCCATAGGAATTCAATAAACTAATGACATGGCTGATGAATGTAGTAGTACATTCGCGAAAGGGACAAATAATATTTGGTGGGACCACTATCGACTATTCTAAAAATTTGTTAAATAAATTATAACAAACTTAACAGGCAAGCATAACAGATCTACAAAGTAAAGATGTCAAAATAAATGGATTATAAATGGGTTCATTATGAACTCATTTGCAACACACTTAAGACGACCCATTTAAGAGGCTTGTACCCTTTTCACTATCAGGTGGACTTAGCCCATTTAAGAGACCCAAAGTTTAACAGGGTTTTTATAATTTTTGTTTCATTTAAATTTTCTGAATTTCTTTATCTTTATAATTTTTTATTTGTTTTATTTTTTCTTGTTCCTTTTATTTCTATCCCTTTTTTTTAATGAAGTCCAACGAGGGCCAACCGATCCTTGCCGAACTTCGTAAGAAAAAAAAAAGGAAAGACAGAAAATAAAAAATTATACATAAACGAAAAAATCATTTCTAAAAAAATTTATAAAACCTGTCCATTAAATTTGTATAGCATGGAATTATTTTACTAATAATTATACGTTAAAAAATTATAAGAAACGAGTTTTTCCTAGATTGGGATAAAAATGAAACTGTATTAGTAATATGGGTCGGGTAAGGCATAGGTCAAGAAATTTACATTACATATAAATAGGTTATAAATGGGTTAATTTGTCAACCCGGCCGACCCACCTGTTTGACAAGGTCCACACCTATGTGACAAATTTATCTCAAATTTTGAGATAAATGTGTCACACGCCTATAAATTTGAGATTTTTGGTATAATCAAAAAAATAATTTGGGATAAATATGTGACACAGGTAAAAGTTTTGGATTTTTCGTGTCACGGGAAAAATTTGGAGTAAATGGGTCACATAGGTAGAGGTTTAGGATTTTTTGTGTCGCTATAAAAAAATTTGAGGTGAATGTGTCACGGTGAACATAATTTGTGTGTTTCTTTTTTTTTTTTAAGCTTCTTCCCTGTGCGAATCTACGTATAACTTTTAACTTTTTTGAAACTCCAACAATTACATCCCTTTAGAAATACACATGCTACATGGTAAGATGGCATAATATCTTTGGATTGTGTGTTCTTAATACGTCGCAATTAGAAGCCACATCCCCGAAAAGTATGGACTTCGGAAAATAAAAGGAAGTCACGCACTTATTATTCCAGTTAGCGGTGGAATTGGTCAAGGGGAAGGTTTTAGGCGAATTGGACCATGTATCGAGCGCGATAGTTACTGCTTGAGCCCGCGTACGATTTAAAGACAGATTAGAACCTTTCGTACCATGTTCGGCCGTGGGGAGTCGAAGTCGGTCAAAGAAAGCAAAGCTCGAGCTCAAGAGTCACGATGGCACCTTTTTTGTCCTCGTCCCTCTTTCCTTCGGGTGTCTGGGTCCCGCCCGAGAAGGCCTTGTTGGCTTTTGGGCCGATCCGTTTGTCGAGAGTTTTTGCCCAAAGCCTACGCAGGGTCTTATGAAAAAGTAGACATTGTTTAGCAATCACTACTCGCTTTTAGACTAAAGGGCATTTCGTGGAGTGATTTCCTAAGTAATATAAGAAACAATGGATAAGCTCGAGCGATGGCGGACGAATCGGATGACACCAGCTCAGGGACGAGCCGCCAAGGTAGCGGGACCCCAAGCCAAGCTTTGCCAGTGTCGCGCGACCCCACGTGCCGCCGAGGTCGCGCGACCCTGAGTGAGGGGGGTATCGAGGTCGAGGGACTACAGGCGCGGATGCTGCCGGTCGGATCTGAGCTCACTGCCGGCGCTGCGCGATGCTGGTTGAATATGCACAGTAGGCCGAGGATGACAGTAAAATTGGAATTTAAATAATTTAGCGACGGCAAAGTTGAAAGAAAGAGTTCATTAACCTATGAAAGTACCATTCTCCAAATGTTGATAGCCATGCGGGGTGGAAGTTGCATTAGGTTAAAGGATTTTGAAAATGCTAAAGTTCGATTCAAAGGCCTTTTAGTACTGTATTTGTTGGAATATATAAATATTAAATCACGTCTTCTTCTAAAGCTTAAGCTTTTGGAGTAATTGGCAGGTGGTCCCATCAAATCTTTCTTGGTATCAGAGCAGGAGGTCCTGAGTTCAAATCTTTCCAGGCCCCTATTTGCCCGCCCAATGAATTTGTCCACACCTAGTACTAGGCAAAAAGACCAGACTAAGCGTGAGAAGTTGTCCACGCCTAGTATTAGGCAAAAAGACCAGACTAAGCGTGATGGGGAATGTTGGAATATATAAATATTAAACTTTGTCCACGCCTAGTACTGGCAAAAAGACCGGACTAAGCGTGGGGGGAGTGTTGGAATATATAAATATTAAATCACGATTTCTTCTAAAGCTTGAGTTTTTAGAGCACCTGGCAAGTGGTCCCATCAAATCTTTCAGTATTTACTAGGCTAATTCCATAAAAAAAAGCACAAACTTTAGGTCTAATGACGATTCTGGATCGAATTTTTTTTGTTTTATAAAAAAACACAAACTTTAGGTCCAATGACGATTCTGGCCCGAGCTTTTTTTTTATCCCATGAAAAAACATAAACTTTAACTCGAGTCCCAAATCCGGTTCTTCTTAATTTGGAATCATTAGTTGTCCAACATGACAATTTCACGTCATCAATAAATCCATGTGACTTGTTGACATGGGCTTAGAATACTATTTATCGTCTTCTTGTTACGAAATATGAAGGCGTTCATCCGCTTCAGGAACGAGAAGAGGTAGGGCTGGGCTTGCTTAAAAAAGAACGTTCTAGTCGTGAGCTTGGCGGATCTCATCCATGACGTTTCTCCGTGGGTGGTAATACACAGTTTCGGATTTCAGTTAGACAACTGATGCTTACGGGTGAAGTGAATGAGATGATGAATATGTTAAACGTCGTGCCAAAGGTGAAGTAGATAAATAATTTCATATTTCGTGCTAAGAAGACAATGAATAGTGCCTTAAATCCACATCAGCAAACCACGTGAATTTAATGATGACGTGAAATTGCCACGTTGGACAACTAGTAGTTCCAAATAAAGATGAGTCAGTTTGAGGACTTGAGTTAAATTTGGTGCTTTTCATGGGACAAAAAAAAGAGTTTGGGCTAGAATCATTATTGGACCTAAAGTTGATGCTTTTTTACGAGATAAAAAAATATTTGAGCCGAAATCATTATTAGACCTAAAATGGGTGTTTTTTTTTTTGAATTAGCCTAGTATTTACCATACACCTCAATTTTGACACAAGGGCATTTGGAGGCCCAAGTGACTTTGGAAATGCTCTTTGGATTGGACCATGTCTGAGCTTGGAAAGTCCTTTCCTCCATCCTTTCGCAATTTAAAAGCCACTTGATAATTTTAAAACCAAACTTTAATCGTACCATGATGTAGCCGCTGGAAATTGCCTTAGATGTGGATATGCCGTGACTATGGGGGGCTTTGCCAAAAACCTTATTAAAAGCGCAACACACGTGTGGGGGAAGAAGTGTAAAAAAAGTCATAAACCTATTGTGTTAGTATCAATTTAGTCATAAATATTTTTTTTTGTGTCAATTCAGTCCTAAATCTTTTGCATTTGTGTCAATTAGTTTCTAACCCTTTTATTCGTGCTAATTCAGTTATAAACCTTTTGCATTGGTACCAATTCAGTCCTAAATCTTTTGTATTTATGTTAATTGAGTTAATTCAACTAATTTTGATAAAAAATGACTGATGTGGACATCGATTGTTCTACGTGGCACGACAAACGCTGACTTGGATATTTTTTTAAATATTATTCTATAATATTAAATAATTTTAAGCATTTTTTTGGTTTTTTTTTTTAAATTATTCAAAATATAAAAAAATATACACGTTAGCGCAAGCCATGTCACGTAGGACAATTAATGTTCGCGCTAATGATTTTTGGCCAAAATTAGCCGAATTGACTCAATTGGCATAAATAAAAATATTTAGGATTAAATTGGAGATTTAGGACTGAATTGACATCAATAAAAGGTTTAGGGCTAAATTGACACCAATGCAAAATGTTTAGCACTGAATTGGTACACAAAAAAAAGGTTTAGGACTGAATTGACACTAATGCAATAGGTTTAAGATTTTTTTTTGACACTTTTCCCCACGTTTTTGCATTTAAAGCTGCCAAACAAGCACTTAAATCAAATATGATAAATTTATCTCCTTGAAATAATCTTGCCCAGGTGGGCCGAAGTGGGTTAATATGGATAGGCTTGAGCCCTGGGATTGAAATTGCTTGCCAAGTCCTCCTAATTCATGTTTTCTGCTGAGTTGGCTCGTGTGAGCTTCGCAATTCAAGTTTGGGTATAAAGATTCCACTGACCTATAAAAAGCGGTCTTAAGTTAACCGTTTGGGATGCTGTTATACATCTAAAAATTCATTGAAGTAAATATTACATTTTCTTCACGAAATAATTAAGACCTAGAAGGGGGCCAAGCATGCCTATCAGGTAGGCCTAATATATGCTTCCGACCTTATTGACTCAAGCCAACATGAACACTGTAGCGATTGCCATACTCACGATCGGGGTCATAGGCGAAAGTATCACGATATTATAAATGCTTAGTGTTTGTGCCGCGGCACAAGTAGAATTGTGAATCTTCTCTCGTTTATTAGTGAATTTCATTGATTCTAACCTAATTAGACCTGCCTTGGTTTTTTTTTTTTTTTTCCAAAAAATACCTTGGTTTGGTTCCACCAAACAAAGAAAGAATTATTGAAAGGCCCAAGGCAAATGAACAAGCAATAGGCCCAAAGAAAGGCCCAATATTCTTGGCCCATTTGCTCGCATATGATGTGGACCTTCGGTATTACTGAGTCGATTACGAAGTTGAATCTCACGCCATCGCATGATCTCGACCATTAATACTAGATGCTCAAATGCACCCGCGCGCACAGGATCGCTGCTAACCTCATTCGTTACTTGAGCCACCTCTCCGAACCAGGGGAATCAATGTCCCATTTCTGAGCGACACAGTAATTAGCAAAACCCTACCTACGCTAGAATTCGGCAGCTGCTGGACTTGTTATCCGGTTACGATTGAAGCTCTCTGGTCAGCGAGCGACCGGAAATCAGAGAGAGATTGGAGGAGGTGCTTGGCGATGGCCGACGAGAAGGAGCTCAGGGTGTACAATTCAATGACGCAACAGAAGGAGGTGTTCAGGCCGGCGGGGGAACGCAAGGTGGGCATGTACGTGTGCGGCGTCACCGCCTACGATTTCAGCCACCTCGGCCACGCCCGCGCCGCTGTCGCATTTGACGTCCTCTACAGGTAACAACTGGTCTCTTCTATCGGCGGTCGAGTGTGTTGTAGGATCACACAAGTCGCGCAATTAAGTGGATTGGCAGCTATCTCTTGCCATTTGGGGCTCGCCATTTATTCTCGTGGAATTGATTGAGGTTTGCTTATTGTGGAATTTTTCGACTAATTGAGTAAAAATGAGGGGTGTTGACACCTGACTTTTAAATTATATTTCAAAAATTAATTTAAAAAAATAGCTAAAAAATCATAAAAATTACAAAATCAATTTTGGAAGCTTTGACTTAGCCTTATGAATCAATTTTGAGCAATTTTTTTCCCATAATTCTCAATATTTTTCGAATTTCTTTTATTATGAAAATTCCCAAAAAAAAAATACACAAAAATATTCGACGTTTTTTTTTTTACTCTCTCTTCAATTTGGTCATTTTAAACCTCAAAAGTTCGATTTAGGTCATAGTTTTTCTAAACTATAGGTTTTCATGCATTAATCGAGCAAAAAAAAAAATGAACTTCATCCAACAGCCTTTTTTTTTTGTACTTTGTGTTAATTGCGACATTTGATCGAGAGACCTCGATTTCCTTCGGTTGAATCAACTTCGCGGCTTGGGCACATTTCGAATTTTTGGCCTAATGTTTTTAGTTTATCGCACATGATTTGCAGTTTTCACAGATAATCCCCCCCCCCCCCCCAAAAAAAAAAAAAGAGAGAGAATGGGGGGGGGGGGGGTTTGTTCTCTTCACTGGTCTTAGAAAAAAAAAACAGAGAAAAAAAAAACGAAAAAACAGAAAAAAGGGAGAAACGCAAGCAAACGGGAAGCAGAAGTAGAAAGCGAGCAACCGCGGAACGAATGGCACAAGAGCATGTGTTTCCCTCTTCCACGTTCGCGATTAACTTCCCAGAGGCAAGGCAGAGGAAAGCAAGCCAAAATTTAGCACCAATGGAGATGCCCATGACCGACCCTTTTGCCAGCATATCTCTAAAACCTGCTGTCATCATCCAAGGTTACACAAAAGGGGAGGGAAAGAACTGGTTTTGACTAAAAAGAATGGCTGAACCAATACCATATCTGGGGACGTATCTGGCCCATCACTTATCTGGCAGAGGGCTCGAAGCATCTTCTTCAAGGCTGCAGGACAAAAGTCAGGTGTCTCTTGCCCCATTTCCATCCACGCCGTCCTTGTAAATCAAACAGGCCAGGAGGAGATTTCACAAAGCATACACCAATTAGTGATGGTTTTGACCCTTGAACCCCTACCAGACTCCTCGAGGATTGTGTTGGGCTTTGGGCCCAATCCAGCCCATTAGGTTGTTAAAAACCTAGGGCAGTAACACAGTGGGTATATACACGCATGGGAAAAAAGGGCGCAGTAACGGCAGCAGAAAATAGACACACACACCGAGAGTGAAAACGCAGCAAAGCAAAGAAGGGCTGGAGCAGATTTTTCTGGAAAATCAGTCTGTCTAGTAGTTTTCAACTCGACGATCGGAGGTCTTCCCGTGGTCCGATTGGGCTGAAATTTTGACAGCATCTTCAAGACTCGTTGTTCTTGATTCTGTACGGTTGAATCGTGATTTCAAGGTATTTACTGTAGCTGTTCGTGGGTATTTCGGGACTGCATATTTTGGGGGTGATTTTCATCCGGTTCTCTCGTCTACGGTGTTGTTGCTGCTTGATCTCCACTTATAGCTTTGGGATTTTATTGTCGTTGTATTCAGCGAGTTTGTGTATCCAAACGATTGATATATAGTGGAGATTCGGGTAGACTCCGTGAGCGGTCTCGTGGTTTTTATCCTTCGCATAGAAGGGGTTTTCCACGTAAAAGATTCTGGTGTTGTTTTTCTTTCAATTCGCATATTTCATTGGTTGTGCTCGAATCGGTTTCTCACAGGTTTAGTCAAAGGGGGAAAGTTATATCCGCTGCTTGTCTGTTTTTCCCAACATAGTGGTATCAGAGCATTGTTTTTGACTGAACGATGGAACCGAACGTGAGCAGAATGGTTAGTTTGAATGGAAAGAATTATCATGTATGGAGAGAAAAGATGGAAGATATACTATATGTGAAACGGTGGCATTTACCAGTGTTTGCTGATACTAAACCTGATAATATGAGCGATGCCGATTGGAATCTTGAGCACAAAATTGTGTGTGGATTTATTCGACAATTTGTCGATGATAATGTTTTGAATCACATCAGCAAAGAATCGCATGCTAGGACATTGTGGAATAAGCTGGAGTCATTATATGCACGGAAGACTGGCAACAACAAAATATGTTTGATTAAACAATTTATGGAGTTGCATTATAGAGATGGCCAATCTATATCAGATCATTTGAATGAGTTTCAGGGAGTGATAGATCAACTTTCTGCCATGAATATTAAATTTGATGATGAAGTGCAGGGACTTTGGTTGCTATGTACCTTGCCGGAATCTTGGGAGACTTTTCGTATGTCTTTAATTAATGCTGCACCTGATGGTATTGTTACCATGGATTTTGCAAAAAGTGGTGTTCTGAATGAAGAGATGAGAAGAAAAACACGTGGTTCTTCCTCTCATTCAGAAGCTCTAGTTGTTGAAAACAGGGGCAGAAGTCAGAGTAGAGGTCCGAAAGGTAGATACAAGAACCGAAGCAAGTCAAGATCATGGAAGAAGGCTATTGAGTGTCATCACTGTGGTAAGATGGGTCATATGAAGAAAAATTGTTTCCAGCTGAAAAATGAGATGAGGAATGAGAAGAAAAATGGCAATGAAAATAACGAGAGAAGAAATAATGATGGTGATGATCGGGTGGCAACTGCTACTGATGAACTTGTTATTGTTTGCTATGATGATAATGTTAATTTTGCATGTGATGATTCAAACTGGGTTATTGATAGTGGAGCTTCTCTGCATATTACCTCCAGGAAAGAATTCTTTACATCCTACAGGTCAGGAAATTTTGGTACCTTAAGGATGGGTAATGACGGTTTGGCTACTGTTGTTGGCATAGGAGATGTATGCTTGGAGACTAGTACTGGAGCAAAACTAGTTCTGAAAGATGTTAGACATGTTCCTGATATTCGTTTGAATTTGATTTCGACTGGAAAACTTGATGATGCAGGATTTTGCAGTACTTTTGACAATGGTCAATGGAAACTCACCAGAGGCTCATTAATTGTGGCTAGAGGTATGAAACAATCTTCCTTATATTTGTTTCAGGCTAAGATTTCCAAAGACATGTGTAATGTTGTGGAAGATGAGAATGCAACTGCATTATGGCACAAGAGGCTTAGTCACATTAGTGAGAAAGGAATTAACTTACTAGCTAAAAAGGGTTTACTCTCTGGAGTAAAGAGTGCAAGACTTGAGAAGTGTGCACATTGTTTAGCAGGAAAACAACGAAGAGTTTCATTCAAGAGTCATCCGCCTTCGAGAAAATCAGAGTTGCTAGAATTAGTGCATTCAGATGTTTGCGGTCCAATAAAACCACTAACACTTGGTGGTGCAGCTTACTTTGTAACCTTCATTGATGACCATTCAAGAAAATTATGGGTTTATTTCTTGAAGACGAAAGATCAAGTGTTAGATGCATTCAAGCAGTTTCAAGTTTCAGTTGAAAGACAGACTGGAAAGAAGTTGAAATGCATTCGTTCAGATAACGGTGGTGAGTACATCGGGCCATTTGATGAATATTGTAGGCAACAGGGAATTCGACATCAAAAGACACCCCCTAAAACGCCTGAGTTAAATGGTGTAGCGGAAAGAATGAACAGAACACTGATTGAGAGAGTCAGATGTTTGATTTCAGATGCAAAATTGCCAAAATCTTTTTGGGGAGAGGCTTTGAGTACAGTGGTACATGTTCTTAATATTTCTCCCATTGTTGCTTTAGATGGTGATGTTCCAGACAGAGTTTGGTTTGAAAAGGAAATTTCATATGATCATCTAAAGGTGTTTGGCTGCAAAGTTTATGTTCATGTTCCCAAAGATGAGAGGTCCAAGTTAGATGTCAAGACAAAAGAGTGCATCTTTCTTGGTTATGGTTCTGATGAATTTGGCTACAGGCTTTATGATCCAGTTGCTAAGAAAATTGTCAGAAGCCGAGATGTAGTATTCGTTGAGAATGAGACCATTTGTGATATTGAGAAGATAAAGAAGACAGATTCCCGTGATTCTGATGTGTTAGCTGATACTAGCTCAATCTCACCTTTTGAGTTGCAGGAACAGTTGCATGATCAAGTTGAAGACGATGGTCAGACTACATATCAGCAGGTTCAGGATCAGACTCAGAATGATCAGCCGGTTGAAGATCAAGCTCAGAGTGATCAACATCATTCAGATGACATTGATGCTCAAGAGATTGCACCATTAGCTCCACCAACTACTGCTTTGAGGAGGTCTGCCAGAGACCGCACCTCATCTACTAGATATTCCTCTAATGAGTATGTTCTGTTGACAGATGCAGGTGAACCTGAAACTTTTGAAGAAGCAGTAGAAGATAAGAATAGGAAGGAATGGTTTGATGCAATGCATGATGAGATGAAGTCATTGCATGACAATCACACCTTTGAGTTGGTGGCATTACCTGAGGGTAAAAGAGCTTTGAAGAACCGATGGGTTTACAGATTGAAGCAAGATGAGACGACTTCGCGTCCTCGATATAAAGCTAGATTGGTTGTTAAAGGCTTCAATCAGAAAAAGGGAATTGACTATGATGAGATCTTCTCACCAGTTGTAAAAATGTCTTCAATTCGAGTTGTTTTGAGTTTAGCAGCTAGCCTTGATCTCGAGGTTGAGCAGATGGACGTGAAGACCGCTTTCCTTCATGGTGACTTGGAGGAAGACATATACATGGAGCAGCCTGAAGGTTTTCAGGTAAAAGGTAAAGAGAATTATGTTTGCAAACTGAAGAAAAGCTTGTATGGCTTAAAGCAGGCGCCGAGGCAATGGTATAGAAAATTTGAGTCTTTTATGGGGGAGCAATCCTATAAGAAGACTACTTCTGATCATTGTGTATTTGTGCAGAAATTCTCTGAAGGTGATTTTATTATCTTATTGCTCTATGTTGATGACATGTTGATTGTTGGTCAGAATACTTCTAGGATTGACAGGTTAAAGCAAGATTTGAACAAGTCTTTTTCAATGAAAGACTTGGGGCCGGCTAAGCAGATTCTTGGTATGAGGATCACTCGCGACAGACAGGCGAAGAGATTATGGTTATCTCAAGAGAAGTACATAGAGAAAGTACTTCAAAGGTTCAAAATGGACAAAGCTAAAGTTGTAAGTACACCTCTTGCTACGCACTTTAAGCTTAGTCATAAACAATGTCCGTCAACTGAGAAAGATCTGAAAGAGATGGAAAAAGTTCCTTATGCTTCTGCAGTGGGTAGTCTGATGTATGCAATGGTTTGCACAAGACCAGATATAGCTCATGCAGTTGGAGTGGTTAGCCGTTTTATGTCAAATCCAGGTAGAGAGCACTGGAATGCATTGAAGTGGATATTGAGATATCTCCGAGGCACTTCTAGTTTGAGACTTTCATTTGGGAGTGATAAGCCGATTCTTGTTGGATATACTGATTTTGACATGGCAGGTGATATTGACACAAGGAAATCTACTTCGGGTTATCTGATTACTTTCTCAGGGGGAGCTGTGGCTTGGCAGTCAAGGTTGCAAAAATGTGTTGCCTTGTCGACGACAGAGGCAGAGTTCATCGCAGCAACTGAAGCATGTAAGGAATTGCTTTGGATGAAAGAGTTCACGCTGGAACTTGGTTTCAGTCAAGAGAGGTATGTTTTACTTTGTGATAATCAAAGTGCTATACATCTTGCAAAGAATTCCACTTTTCATGCCAGGTCCAAACATATTGATGTGAGGTATCACTGGATACGAGAAACTTTGGAATCCAAAGGGTTAGAACTTGAGAAAGTACACACAGAAGATAATGCTTCAGATATGATGACAAAGGCTCTCACTAGAGAGAAGTATGAGTTTTGTCGGCGTCAAGCCGGCATGGATTTCTGATGAATTCTTTTGTGTCGAGATCTCCCTTAATGGGCTGGAGGGGGAGATTTGTTGGGCTTTGGGCCCAATCCAGCCCATTAGGTTGTTAAAAACCTAGGGCAGTAACACAGTGGGTATATACACGCATGGGAAAAAAGGGCGCAGTAACGGCAGCAGAAAATAGACACACACACCGAGAGTGAAAACGCAGCAAAGCAAAGAAGGGCTGGAGCAGATTTTTCTGGAAAATCAGTCTGTCTAGTAGTTTTCAACTCGACGATCGGAGGTCTTCCCGTGGTCCGATTGGGCTGAAATTTTGACAGCATCTTCAAGACTCGTTGTTCTTGATTCTGTACGGTTGAATCGTGATTTCAAGGTATTTACTGTAGCTGTTCGTGGGTATTTCGGGACTGCATATTTTGGGGGTGATTTTCATCCGGTTCTCTCGTCTACGGTGTTGTTGCTGCTTGATCTCCACTTATAGCTTTGGGATTTTATTGTCGTTGTATTCAGCGAGTTTGTGTATCCAAACGATTGATATATAGTGGAGATTCGGGTAGACTCCGTGAGCGGTCTCGTGGTTTTTATCCTTCGCATAGAAGGGGTTTTCCACGTAAAAGATTCTGGTGTTGTTTTTCTTTCAATTCGCATATTTCATTGGTTGTGCTCGAATCGGTTTCTCACAGGTTTAGTCAAAGGGGGAAAGTTATATCCGCTGCTTGTCTGTTTTTCCCAACAGATTGCACGAAAAAGAAGCTGAGGAAAATTTGACTAAAAGGCAGAAAAACAGAAGCCATCCCCGGTGATGAGATGAGATCCACAAGCTTCGAACAAAGGGTCCTCAGGAGTCCCCTTCAAGAAGCAAAAATAAGAGAGAGAAAGATCATCAGAGGAGCCTCTCGGCTACAAAAGGAAGAGGTGGAGGTCGTTCAGGAGGCTCTACGATTTTTAGACAGATTGAGGGGAGAGCGAAAAAAAAAAAAAAGACAGAGAGAGAACCAGAGGGAATTAAGAGTTAAAACGGCCATTGAAGGAGAGGGAAGCCGGGAGCTCTCATCTTGGTTTCTGGTCATCTCAATCGGTGCCGAGCGGTGCCGACAATCCTTGGAGCCTTGTAACGACCCGTTGAATATCCAGAATCCAGCCATATCGTTCTTCATCGTCAAAAAAGAGTAAGTCACGTTCGAGTTTTAAACTCGGCCTTCCATCGTAACTCACGGACCCGACCGTCGTTTTTCGTGTTGTATGGTTCATTTTACTGCTGAGTCCGTCCTGACCATCCCTATATGCTCGTTTTGCGTTTTTGTCGTTAAAAACCCGTCGAGTCGGCCTTGAACCCGAGATCTCATGTGAGCTCATGCGCTTGTCTCGAGCCAAACCGAGACCGTTAGTTTGCCAAGGCGTCCGAGGATCGACGGACCGGAGGTCGCTAACGAGCGACGGCCCACGGTTTGAGTCCGTTAAGGTCAGTTCGTATAACCCTTTTGTTACTTGTGGCTGCTAAAGGGAAATGATGAGTGAAAGTCGGACGAGCAAACTGTGAAAAAATTGTAGTCGCCGGAGTTGTTTAGTCCGGTCGTAGTGTTGGTCGAGTAGCGTGGTTGTTGTCGGTGCTCGGTAGCGGTTGAAGGTTGGCGAGTGATGAAGCCGGGTATTGCTATATTGTCCAGGAAGCAGAACGTCGGGGAAAGAAGACGACATAAAAAAGAAGGGATGATGAAGGAAATTTAAAAAAAAAAAAGAGAAAAAGGATGAGAAAATCAAATAAAAGATTGTATAACGAATTTTTGTTAGTTCGTCAGAATCTCCTCTTTTGATCGATCAAATCAACGGCTCAACTGGTCAATCTGTGCTGGTTTAGTTAGTCTGGTTTGTTAATAAGCAAAGCTGGTTAAAAATTTATTTTCGTAAACAAAATAAAAAAGGAAATAAAAAATAGCTAAAGAAAGATTTAGAAATATAAAAAAAAAAAGGGGGGGAATGGGATCTGTTAGTTGTTTTATTTGGGATCTCAATCCAGTGTGTGTGATGGGCAGATTGAGTGCAGGTTGGGGGTGTCCATTGCAATTTGTGCTAGAAGGGCTTTGAGCCCAGTAGAAAAGGTGAAGAAATTAATAGGGTTTGGGCCACAAATTGAATTTTCGGATTGGGCCAGTAAAGGGGATAATAGAAAGAAAGTTGGGCCAGGCTAGTCTAAGTCTGAATTGGGCTTTAGAATAAAAATTGGGTCTTTCTCTTAAAAAGGGAAAAGAATGAGTTTTGAATCCTTAAGGCCTCCCAAGAGGGTTGGGCTTAGAAGCCAAGCCCAGATCACTATTTTCGGATAAAGAAAATATTTTCTTAAAAAAAAAATCATTAAAAATTCAAAAAAATTCCTAAAAATCTCAAAAAATAGGAAATGGCCACGAGCAACTGGCCATGACCTGTTTTTGGTCATTCCACCCCTGACCTTTTCAAAAATGACGATTTTACCCTTCTGACAATTCGTCTTCCGAAAAATCCTGAAAAATCCCAAAAATTTTTCGAAAATAGAAAATGATTACAATCAACTGGCCATGACCTATCTTGGGTGTTTTGATTCCCGATCCTCCAAAAAATGACGATTTCCCCCTTTTGACGAACAGTCTTCCAAAAAATGAAGAAAATCAGAAAATTCCAAAAAAAAAAAATCCAAAAAAATGGAAATGGCCACGATCAACTGGTCATGGACTATTTTGGGTAATTTGATTTCCAAACCCTTCAAAAATGAAGGTTTTTCCCTTTGGGCGAATGGTCCCCAACTATCTCATTTTACCCTTGGCCTTAAATCGCATCTTCTCTAAGCCCTCAAGGTTATACTAGGAGGCCCTTGATTTGAACTGATATGCATTGACATGGTTCATTTATGCACTCGATTGCGCTTTTCTTATATTGATTGTGATTGATAGGACTAGCCCTCCAATCTGCATGAAACCCCTGAATCAGACTTACCTCATCCAAAATTGCGCCTCCATGAAATCTTAATTAGGAAAATCACTCGTGTTAGGTATCGAAAGGGTGTTGGTAATGACACCAATGTAACCAATTCTCCGAACCGAAAATCTCTAGTTCTGTAGAACTGATCGATCTCTCCCAATCGATTAGTGAGGTTTTCGGTCTACCTTCCAAGAAGGACCGGTGGCGACCCCAAATGCATGCACACATAACACTTGCCACCACGACCACACTAAGGTCGAAAGCAATCGACTCTTATCGTCGAAAAATCCTTAAATTTACCCCCGTCGCGATTTGATATGGGCTTGGGAGGGCCCGTGCCGAAAAGGCCCACACCCACATTTTAGAGTGGGGCCCGATCGGCAATCCATTAGTCCGTCTAAAAAAAGGGTCGCGACAAGGGGGTTATCATTTCACGGGCAGAGATTTATGTGTGATTGGTCTTTGTTGCTATGTTTTACCCTTTTGTGGAGTTTATTTAGTGAAGATCTTGATTAAAAGATTTAATGGAAGAGTTTTCACTAACAAATGTTGAACGATCACTTTAGTTGTCGCATTCTGGTACATGCTTAAGCTTAATTAGCACGCTTCATAGTGCAAGGATAGTATGCTGTTGCAAAATCTCACTTTGTTTTGGTTTAGAGAAAGGGTTTGGTGTATGAATATACAAAGTAGTGGCGGATTATTCTTCTTTACTGGTTGCCTTGTTGAGTATTGTGGAGAAGATGAAATAGAAAGGAGGTTTCTTTATATCCAAAGTAAATTCCACCTCACATATCAGATTAGCTATGTAACGGCGGAGGTCATGCTAGGTTGATTCCTCTCATTAAAATGAAGAATTGCCGATTGAAATCATGACCTAGCAGGTTTTTAGCATTGCATGCTGTTTCTAGTAGGGTTTTGTTGAATGTTCACTTTCTTTTGTTTGAAATGACTTCTTGCAAATACCTCCTACACTTGGATTATGAAGTTATCTATGTGCGCAATTTTACAGATGTTGATGACAAGGTCTGAATGTCGGTCCATATAAATATTAGAAGTAAACTCTTTCATGGCTGTACACTGTGTTTTTGGTTGAATTAGATTCTTCATGCATGATCTCGTGATATGGTACTCTAATTATGCTTAATTTTATTAGTCTTTTTGTCGATGTTTTTGAAGTGAAAAAAACACGTAGACAGCGTAATTCTCATAAACATGTCATAAATCTTCTTATGGACTGTCGACATTTCATTGAAAAGTGTGGGCGCTAATTGACTGGTTGCTGCAAGAATCATTATGTAACGAGAAGATGGAGGCTATTTCAGAAGATCAATGGGCTCATTTATTCATTCTAAAATTTTGTCTGCTTTACTTGCCAGAGTTGTATGTTGTTCTTGTGGGGAATTGAGAATTTGATTTAGGTCTCATTGAGGACACATTATACCTGTGAATTGTATAAAGTGGCAGATCTGTTCAATATAAATGAACAACGTGGCATGTGAATGTGAAAGTATCTGACTTTTAACGTATCAATATCAATATTTGACCAACTTCTGAGAATTAACATGTCAAACAAGTCAAGCATCAAATGGATTAGTAGGTGTGGGGGGGAAATCATGATCAGTCATTCAAAAATCATTTTAAAATTTTCACGGTGTGGAAATGCAATTTTCAACCTGGAAAACTCGATATTTTGACATTTCTACATATGGTCATAAGAGTAAGTACTTATTAAGTCATATAGAATTAATTTGTTTGGATGCTTTTCAACTCAGTAGAACCATGGTTTCCTACAGTGGTTGCTATTCAATTTTTTTTTGTTTCTTTCCTTCATCTTAGTAGTTAATTATACATTGTTAGGTGCATCATCAAATATTGTTATTAGATTTTGTGATCTACTGTAAATCCGGGGCGACTTTGATTTCTTGAAGTGTTACTGTTAGAAAGCCCAATCCAAAAGTTTAAGTTATTAGGTAGGGAGAGACCATATGAATGTAAAAAGCATTTAGGACCTATTGTCAAGTGATGTGAGACATTACTTCAACATCCCCTCTCACGTGCAAGCCGGATTACAAGCGGCATGTGGAATTTTGACTACGCACTTTCACGTTGAATTTTAACGACGTACATTAGCGAAAGTACTTGCTCTGATATTATATTAGAAAGCCCAACTCAAAAGCTTAAACTATTAGGTGGAGGGAGACCGCATGAATATAAGGGCATTTAGGACCCGTTGTCAACAACTATATAATTTTATTTATGAGAAATCCGAAACTGCTATATGAATGTTGCAAACGACGAGATCATGGTAAGGAAACTCCACTTGAGTAGGTACACTAGATAGCTAGCTGAGCTTTTTTATTTATTTCATTATTGCTTATGCTTCTAAAAACTTGTGATATGAGCTTTGCACGTTTTGATGGAACATCTGTTGTGTTATCGGCAAGTAGGTCTGATCCCTCATATTGTTAGTCAAATTTTATTACTACTGGTTGCGTAATGTTTTGCTATTTGACAAATTAAGGGGATTTACTTATGTTAAAGTTTGAAGAGAAAAGCATTTCCGTTTGAACCGAAGTGTAGTGTTCAAGTTATTACTTAATTCTGTGGTTATCATGAAATTTTGGTCTTTATGTTTAAAGTTAAACTTTCCTAGTTTTCATGCATTATTTTAGAGATTCAGTCATTTTGTGTGGATGCAGAGGATGCCTGGATTGTTCTTGGTGTTTCCAAATCAGTTAGTTCGACATTGCTAACATGTGGATATCTGCAGATTATTCGTCGGGCAAATGAGACCGGGGAGAACCCCTTGGATTCAAGTAACCGCTTTTGCCAAGAGTATTTAACTGACATGGCCGATCTGCAGTGCCTCCCCCTTACCCACCAGCCATGCGTTTCTGATCACATGGAACAGATTAAAGACATGATAACCCAGGTTTCTAGTTTCAACTCTGTTGTTGATGCTTTTATTTTAGAGGGTTTCAATAAGAGCATGAATAAACATAGGTTAGACTATGTAGAAAGGAGCTACTGTTGCTACACTATGTAGTCTATATGTCCCTCATAGTTTCTTTGATATTGTAGTGCAAACGTCCTTAGTTTTTGGTTTCTGTGGCGAACTTCAGAATGTGAAGTTATATCAATTTATTCTTAATACAATCATGTTATCAATTTAGCTGCTATTGCTGAGAAAAAAAGACGTCGCTGAAAAATTCTCAAGTTTGATTGTTCTCTTTGATTTGGTAATTCCTACTCCCATTTGTCTTAAGACGAATGTTACCATCTTTCATTTACTATCATGTATATAGAGGTGTGCTTGAGTTTGAAGATATGGTCCTCCATATGCACGTCCATAAATCTGAGGAGACATGAATTTGAAATTAAAATAGTGATTTTTGCTTGGTGTTGGCAAAGACAAGGATTTCATAGCTCTACGTGCTATTCCGAATTTGAAACTTTCATTGTTATTAGGTAAATGAAACCATGAATATGTAGGAATGTTACCAATATGCATAAGTTCAACTTTCTCTAATATGTTAGCATCTTCCACATATATAGAATGCACATATAATGGAGGTACGAGACGAAGTTATCCGGGGAAAAAGTTAGAAGTAGTGTTCATATATTGCCAAGAATGATTTCACAAGAATATTCAAAACTAGAAACTTTCATTTTAGGTAATTTGGTTCATCGATATGCTGGAAGCCTCTAATAATAATCTAAAGTACAAACTTAAGGGCCATGTTTTGTGGACAAAGTATTTTCATAAATTAGAAGAGGAAGCAACTGTCATTCGCACAATTAATTTGACTATTTATTCCCATGTAATGAGGTACTTAGAGGTGATAGCCAGATGAAAATATCTGTCTAAGTCGCTTATTTAATTATTTTAAAGTTCTATCAGGTAGCATCTTCAGCAACTCATATTTTGGAAGGATCACGAGGGAGAGTTTTAACTAATAAAATTCCTTATGGCTGTTTGCAGATCATTAACAATGATTGTGGTTATGTGGTGGATGGAGATGTGTTCTTTGCTGTGGATAAGATCTCAAATTATGGCTGCTTGTCGGGGCAGAAGCTAGAGAATCAAAGGGCAGGTGAACGTGTTGCGACTCTAGAAAGCGCAATCCTACTGATTTCGCATTATGGAAGGTGTGCAAATGCATTGTACTACCAGTAAGTTCTTTTTTCATCTGAGTACCTAACTTTGAACGGTAAATGATTATTGTGAGTTGCAAAGCCTGGCGAGCCAAGCTGGGAGAGCCGGGTGGCATATAGAGTGCAGTACAATGAGTGCTCATTATCTATCTTTCAAATTTGATATCCATGGTGGTGGAATTGACTTGATCTTTCCCCATCACAAGAATGAAATCGTGTGACATTCTGAATTCTGACCATTTCGAGATGTATGAATGAGAAGATATCTGTCGATGTATTTCAGTTTTATTTCGCTCGGATCTGATCAATCCTGAGTAGACTGACCAAAAGCGAAAGGCTAACGCATGACAAGGTACGTGGACCTAGGAAACTCTAAAAAAAAAGAAATGACGCTTTGATCATAAGGATTGCCGATGGAACATTTAGAACCATTAAAGGCCGATCAAATAACGATTAAGGAATTCATTGCTAGCGTTATACGATTGGAGCGCGGGTGATGCCGTTTAACCAATGTATAATTTACAAAATTTTTCTAAATCGAACTATGACGATCGAGACCGTCGAAACTAGCAATGAACCATCGCAATTACATGACAACCAAAGTTGTCGTGACTTAAGTAATCTTAAGCGTGATGAGAATCACTGAGTCGATACGCGTGAACGTCTGCCAAAAACCTCCCGTCGGTTTGAGATAGACTAGAATTACGATTGACGGAAAACGGACCATGAATTGGATCTTGTAATTTGATGTCAGACAAAGAAGAATTCCAACAATTCAAAAGGAATTGGACGTCGCCTCATTGAGGGTAATTTACATTTAGAAAATTGAAATTTGGATTGAAAGTGTAAAATTACCCTTTTGCCCCTCAAAGGACTTTCTTTCTTTAAGAGTGAGTAAGGGCAAAATAGTCAATTGTCTTCTTCTCCTAGTGGCCGAATAAGAGAGGGTAGTTTAGTCATTGTGCTCTAGATTTTTAAGAAGATAGGACAAGTGTCATCAATTTGGGAGGCTTTATCCAAATAGACCTAGATTAGATGCCTAGTTGCATTAAATTCTAGTCTAATCCTCACTTAACACACACACTCTCTCTCTTTCTCCTCTTGGCTTTTGGAAGAAGCAAAGCATTCTCTCTCCCTCCATTTTTGCATCAGCCGAACTCCCCTCTTCCTCTCCATCCTCTCTTTCCCTTTCTCACGCTCCATCTTGCTCTCTCTCGGCTGGACAGATTCTGCCCCGTCCGTTCGTTCGCTTCGTCGCCGGCTTCTGGCCACCAACCGACCCGACACCAACCACCACAAGGTCCCTTAGACTCTCCCCTATACAGCCTTGGTCGCCGTTCGGCCATTGGAGGTCTCGATTGACCCGTTCAGTCTCGAGTTCGCGCAAGGGTCAGAATCGGACCAGTTTTGGAGAGGGTCTTCGTGCGTCCACTTTAGGAGCTTGTTTGCCACCAAATCTTTAGTAAAGCCTTCTTGACTCCTAGTTAAGGGTTGTAGCAAGCTGAGTTTGAGTTTTGGTTAGAGTTTAATAGGTTTTTATGGTTGAAATTGGATGGTTTTGTAGGATCAGATTCTACCTTCTTCGATCGATAGAGAATCCGTGAGCTTTTGAGATTCGTCGAGGTGTCGCCTTGCCCCAAAACTTGTTGGTAAGACACCCTAAGACATTATACTACATGTTAGCAAATGATAGGTGATTCGTATTGGAGTTTTAATGGCCGGTTTGCATGAACTTTGTGTTGGAAAATATGAGATATTTTGATGGGTGAATGAATGAGAAATTATTTCTCAAAGAACACCCTTGAAAGTAACAGCAAGTTAATGGCATTAATTTCGGCCGTTACAGAATTAATTGCATAACGGTTCTGTCATTTATGGCTCTGTCGTTAAGAAGCATAACGGTTCTACCATTTATGGCTCTGCCATTAACAGAAGCATAACGACTATGTTATTATGGTTCTACCCGTTATGGTTCTGCTGTTACATTTTTAAAGTTATAACGGCTGATTTATTTAGCCGTTATTTCTTATCTCCGAAATGCCCCCATTGACCTTATATATAGGTGACCTCACATTCTAGTAAAGGAAGAGAAGTTAGAGGAGTTAGAGGGCATAGATCTGCATATGCATAGTGTTTTGATAGTGTTCGCGTTTGGTCAAGTTCGCCGAAAGTTATGGAGTGCTGTGCTTGCCTCTGTAGTTGTTTTACCGTTGTATCCTGGGAGATAGACGCCCACGAAACCTCAAAGCACATACGAGAGGGGGTGAATCTGTCTTAAGGAAACTGTGTAAACAGGCCTCGGTATTTGTGTTGATTTCATTCTTTTAGATTGTTAAGTTATAATTTTGATTTCGGTGTCAGTTCGTATACTGTTCACAGTGTTTATGCCTCTGCCAACTCATCGAACATGCTTCTACCAATGGAGAGTTTATGCCTCTGCCAACTCAGCGATGATGCCTCTATCAATTCATCCTTTGTGCCTCTGTCAACTTTGAACTAAAGTTTGTGCCAACAATTTGGTTTCAAAGAAATTTGTTGTTTATGTCATTCATTTGAAATGTATAATTTTTATACCAATTCCATCTTGAATTTATATAACAAGCTTAAGACAGAAGTCTTGGGTGTTTGTATCATCCTTTTGAAGTTTATAGTGGTACTACTAATGCCATCTTGAATTCTTTCAAACAATCTTAAGACAGATTACATATTGAGAATTCAAATGGCTACTGGAAACAAAGTTGTCGATGTGTCTGCTGACGACATCACCAAAGGCATTCAGATGGCTACTGGAAACAAAGTGTTGATATATCTGCTGACGACATCACCAAAGACATTCAGATGGCCATTGGAAATATAGTTGTTGATGTGATTGCTGACGACATTATCAAAGGCGCTGCCTCTGCTGTCCAACTGCATTTGCCTGGATCATCCTCTGCCTCTACCGCCGCTTCTGTCCACTATGGTGAGAAATATAAAAAGTTCAACGGATTGAACTTTAAAAGGTGGCTAGAAAAAAGATGTTGTTGTATTTAATAATTTTGAATCTTGAGAGATTCTTGACTGAGGGACCTTTTAAGGTATCCAATGGAGAAACAGATAAGCAAGCCTTCAATGATGTTGAGGCTTAGTTTATTTAACAATCTTGAATCTTGCGAGATTCTTGATTGAGGAACCTCCTAAGCAAGCCATCAATGCAGTTAAGGCTTGAAAGCATTCTGACTTCCTATGTAGGAATTATGTCATGAATGGCTTACATGACTCCTTGTACAATGTCTATTGTACAATAAGACATTGTACAATAAGGATGTCAAAGGAATTATAAGAATCCTTAACCGAAAATATAAAACAGAGGATACCAGAACAAAGAAATTTGTTGTCGGACGATTACTTGATTATATGACGGTGGATTCTAAGACTGTGTTCAATCAAGTGCAAGAAATTCAAGTGATCTTGCATGAGATTCAGGTTGATTGAATGTACTTGAGTGAATCCTTGGACCAAGCTATGGGTCAAGATGGCCATGCTTGATTCTAGGCGTGTGAACGGGGCGATCCCCGTACCGTATAGAGTGAATGTCCCTTGGCCCGAGAAACTCGAAGGCTCAAGAAATTCCAAGTATGTGGACAACTTCCTATAGGAGGAGAATCGATACTTGGAAACCCAATGAGCTAGGGATGACAAGGTGCGTGTGAACATCGTACCCTTGTATTTGGAAAATGCGTTGCTATGGTAATATACCAAGAGCAACGATAAGGCCAACCATATCAAGATATGGAAGGCATATGAGGCTGAGTTTCAAAAAGCAATTCTTCCCTTCCTATGCGGAGGAAATTGCTTGAAACGTAATTGACGCCTTCAACAGAGGCTGTGAATGCAAAAGGTTCAACAGAGACTCTGAACACAAGAAGTTCGATAGAGGCTGTGAATGCAAAGAGTTAAATAGAGATAGAGGCTCTAAACGGAAAGGCTCAATAGAGACTTTAAGCACAAAAAGTTCAATAGAGGCTCTGAACGCAAAAGAGTTCAACAGAGGCTCTAAGCGCAAAGAGTTCAACAGACGCTCTGAGAGCAAAGAGTTCGATGGAGACTCTGAACGCGACAATAGTTTGACGGAGACTTTGCGTGCGAAAGAGATGAGTCTACAGAGGCTCTGCGTTTGAAAGAAATGAGTTTACAGAGGTTCTCTGCGTGAAAGGAATCAGTCAATAGAGGCTCTCCGTGTGAGAGAAATACTGAATTGATTCATTGTGAAGTTTGTGAATTGAAATTCATACAAATAAGATGTGGTAATAAATATTTTATTACCTTTATCGATGATAGCACTAAATAATGCTATGTCTATTTGCTTAAGAGCAAAGATGAAGTCTTAAGAGAAATTTGTTCTCTATAAGAATGAAGTCTGAGAAGTGATTAAGGCAATGAGAAGCACTAATTGATGAATTCTGTGCACAACATGGAATTATAGATGAAGTAACCTCAAAATATGTGAGGTAAAACTACTTTATCAAAGAATTACCTTTTTAATAAGGTACTTCAAAAGAAAGAGGATAAAACCCCTTATGAGCTGTGGAAATATAGGAAACCATCATACAAATGTTTACGAGTGTGGGAATGTTTCGCAAAAGTGGATGTTCCAAAATCTACTAGTGAATATGAATTCACATTAGCAGATGCAGGCATACTATTAGAAATCCTATAAACAAATTGTTATAGTCAGATCCACAATGGAATCCGAAGTTATAGCTTTGGATAAATGTGGTGAAGAGGCTGAATGGCTACGCCATTTCTTAGAGGATATTCCAAAATGGCAAAAGCCTGTGCCACCAATCTGTATATATTGCGATTGTCAATCTGCGTTTGGAAGAGTACAAAGTAACATGTATAATGGTAAGTCTAGACATATACGTCGTAGACATAATACCATTAGACAACTACTCTCAACTGGAATTATCTCTATTGACTACGTAAAGTCAAAGGATAATAGTGCGGATCCACTAACCAAAGGGTTAAACAGAGAGTTAGTTGAGAAAATCAATAATAGGAATGGGATTGCAGCCCATTACAGAAAAGTTTGTATAACGAAAAACCCAACCTAGCTGACTGGAGATCCCAAGATCTAGGTTCAAAAGGGACAACCTAAGTATATGAACTTAAGATATCACTGTGGGGGTCTATCCCTCAAACTATTCCTATAAAAGAAACAGTGATTTGATATCCCTCACATATGTGGAGAAAAACCAATTATTGTGGGGGTTTATCAGGAAAAAGATAGCAATTATGCTTTACTGATTCTTAAGTGGAGTAAACCAATTACTCAAGATTAAGTAATCACCTATGTGAGAGAGAAGTGTGGCCGCTTCAAAGGAGAATTATTGAGGGCTGAATTCTTTAGAAACTCTCGCGGAACCAGGACGATGTTCATGGCCAAAACGAACATACTCATGAGAACTGAACAAACGTTTAGATGATTCCTGTGTGAAGTATATGGGTCATTTACTAAGAAAGCAGGACAGTTCAATGACATCATGTCTACTGGACAGCTGGTAAATTAAATATACTTTCACAAAGGAAGGTTCAAAGGGTGACACCTACCTATCCTATGCAGGTTTCATTTGTTGAACACTATCACAGAGTCAAAACCAAAATAATTTTCATTCATGTGGGGGATTGTTGGAAAATATGAGATATTTTGATGGGTGAGTGAATGATAAATTATTTCTCAAAGAACACCCTTGAAAGTAACAGCAAGTTAATGGCATTAATTTCGGCCGTTACAGAATTAATTGCATAACGGTTCTATCATTTATGGCTCTGTCGTTAACAGAAGCATAACGGTTTTGTCATTTATGGTTCTGCCGTTAACAGAAGCATAACGACTATGTTATTATGGTTCTACCTGTTATGGTTCTGCTGTTACATTTTTAAAGTTATAACGCCTGATTTATTTAGCCGTTATTTCTTGTCTCCGAAATGCCCCCATTGACCCTATATATAGATGATCTCCCATTCTAGTAAAGGAAGAGAAGTTAGAGGAGTCAGAGGGCATAGATCTGCATATGCATAGTATTTTGATAGTGTTCGCGTTTGGTCAAGTTCGCTGAAAGTTATGGAGTGCTGTGCTTGCCTCTGTAGTTGTTTTACCGTTGTATCCTGGGAGATAGACGCCCACGAAACCTCAAAGCACATACGAGAGGGGGCGAATCTATCTTAAGGAAACTATGTAAACAAGCCTCGGTATTTGTGTCGATTTCATTTTTTTAGATTGTTCAGTTATAATTTTGATTTCGGTGTCAGTTCGTATACTGTTCACAGTGTTTATGCCTCTGCCAACTCATCGAACATGCTTCTACCAATGGAGAGTTTATGCCTCTGCCAACTCAGCGATGATGCCTCTATCAGTTCAGTGTTTGTGCCTCTGTCAACTTTGAACTAAAGTTTGTGCTAACAATCTGGTTTCAAATAAATTTGTTGTTTATGTCATTCATTTGAAATGTATAATTTTTATACCAATGCCATCTTGAATTTTATATAACAAGCTTAAGACAGAAGTCTTGGGTGTTTGTATCATCCTTTTGAAGTTTATAGTGGTACTACTAATGCCATTTTGAATTCTTTCCAACACTTTGTTGGAAAAGAACCTGCCCTGTACTGGACAGATTAGGATCCGAAATTGTTGCGGTTCTTCGAGGAGTTTGTTACTTAAATTGGCTTGGTAAGAAGACTTCTAACCCTTTGTTAGGATGTTGAGTTACTAAAGGGTGGATTTTTTTTTTTTATGGAATTTAAAGGTTTTAAAGGGTTGTTTTGAGGGTGGAACCGTGAGAGACCCGAGACCTGCCAAATTTTTCTTCAACGCGCACCAATTTTGAAATGACCTATTTTAATTCATCCGATATCCAAATTGAGTTCCGTTTTCGCCCATATGTCCCTAAGATCTTGAAGTATAAGACCCTAAATTTTTTTTTTCTCAAAAAGTCTGTAGAAAAATATCATTTTTCGTGAGAGTGAACCTGGTCATGGTGGGCAGTTCTGTGGATTGGGGTCATTGATGACTTTTCTTGATTAAATGTCCCGTTAATATGCCTAAGGAGTGTCGAGATGATGTTGTGATTGTTTGGTGATGAAATGCTATATGTGAAAATGGGCATGTGTTGATTTATTGTGAATCAATCGAAGGCTTTAATGCTCGATTTTTAAATTGGTGTCGAATGATGCTTAGTGTGATGACGTGCATGTGCATGATGGCCGAATGGCATGTTTTAATTTATGAACCGAATGTGCTTGAATGGTATGCCTTGAATGGCGATGAAATGAATTTGCTTGTGGATGTGAAAATGAGATTAATGAGAAGGTTCACAATTATGTTTTATGGCCAATGCATTGAGCTGGGGAGGGAGTTACTCCCATTGACCCGACGAGGTCTTACGGCTAGAGAGTCCTACCTTAACCGAATCATCTCGAAGGTTGTAAGAATCGAGAGTCAGGTAGCGATCGAATCATCTCTAGGTCCGGATGCGAGAGTCTTATAGTCGACCGAATCATCTCGATGGCGCAGAGTGTCAAAAGTCACTATAGAGACTGGATCATCTCGCAGCAAAAGTCATGATGACCGAATCATCTCGATAAGACGTCGAGAGTCATGTGATTGATCTAATCATCTCGCAAGGAGGCCCTTGATGGGTCTAAAGAAGATAAAAGACTGAAACATGACTTTGATGTGTTTTCGAGTCTGTATGCTTGAATTGGCTGGAATGCCTGGAATGCCTATTATGCCTGTATGGCTTGAGAAACTCAGATTGGAAAGTGAAAGTGTGAAAGACATGAGCCTGATAGCCTGATATACCCGAGTTGTTTTATTATGTCAATTGCTTAAATGTCATGTGTGAAAAGTATTTTGCCAAATCTTACATATTTTCAAACGTGCCTGGAGGTACCAATATTCTAGCTTAGGGTTAGGGTTAACTTACTGAGATTATTATCTCACCACGTCGTGTGACCAACATTTTCAGACCCAAAGCCTTGAAGAATACCTCGAAAATGATGAAGAAGGAAAAAAGGAAAAAGATGAAGAGGAGTCCGTCTAGTTTATGAATTTCTTTTGGGAGTTTCTTTTGTGGTCCTATAATGCCTTCCTCTGAACCCTTCTATCTTTTGTTGTACTAACCCCTTTTATTTGTAAGACGATGTGTGTTTGTTTTTAATCTTGTGTTACCTTATGTTTGCTTTTATGTCTGGGGTTTGTTTTCGCTTCCGCATGTGTTTTTATATCGCGCTCCACGAGTTAAGCCGTTGGATCCTGGGTTATGTTGTTTGTATTGACGGCTGTATGGGATGTTGACGTGTTCGCTGGGGTCGGGGCGTGACAAATTGCCCAGAGTCGTGCTGCATGCCAAGAGAGCTGTGTGGGTTACTGGATGCATGATGGGCAAGTGACCAACTACAATGAGAAAATGTCAAAATCACTGGGTAACTTTTTCACGATCCGTCAGGTAGTATTTGCAAACTTGTTATGTTCTCTTTCTTGATGTGTTAACATTTTTCTTGAGCTCTCATCATTCCTGGTGTTTGAAATTATTCGATTTGTACTACTATAGATTACAGAGCGCTACCATCCACTGGCTTTGAGACACTTCTTGATAAGTGCACACTATAGATCTCCTCTCAACTATTCAGTCTTACAGTTGGAGAGTGCATCAGAGGCTGTCTATTATATATATCAGGTATAAATCGTGTTCTGTTAACAACAAATCACTTCTCATCTTTCTGACTGCTTGCTCATACAATAGTCTTTGGTCTCAGACCCATATGTAAATCACAAAAGGGTGGACTTGCTTGATTGAACTAATTAGAAATACCTGGGGATTTGATTCTGATAGAGAAGAAACCATTCCTATTGTCTCTGTAAAACATGTATGAAGTGTTTGGATAGTTTTAGCCTAGTTCTAGTGCCAGCAGCCGCTAGTCTGAGTTACTCTGAATTGCTCTTCCTTGATTGTGTTGGATGTATTTGTACGAGCGACATGCAGGCTAGCATGGACTCAGCTATCTGATAGAAAATTATAGAAAATTAACTTGGATGTCTCCTCAATGTTAGACATTACAAGACTCTGAAGATACTCTGTCGTCATTCAGAGAGACAACTCCCAGCGAGGGCACAGAACCAAAATGCCAAACAGTTCGGGTTCTTCCTGATGCTGAGAAATGCATCAAAGGCTTGCGGAAGGATTTTCATGACAAAATGGTCGATGACTTGAACACTTCACATGTGCTGACAGGTGCATTTCAGGATGCCTTGAAGTTCATAAACAATAACACGAACACTCTTAAGGTAATTAGTTGCACCATTTCTCTCCCCTAAAAGAAGCCGCACCTTTTCAAACGCTCTCTCTGTTGTGTATATTTTGTGCTTTACTTTCTCTAACTAATAGAATCGATTTTTTCTCTAATGCACTTCAGAAGAAGCAACAGCAAGCAGCAATAATTCTATCCCTTAGTGAGATAGAGAAAGAAGTAAAGGATGTTCTAGATATTCTGGGTTTGCTGCCCCTCTCACTTATTCTGAGGTGATGCAAGTTCTTATGAATAGTTATTGAATTTTTCTTGGATCAAACTCGATTTAAACTAAAAATTTCTTCAATGTAGATTCTGCAGCAGTGGAAAGGCAAGGCATTGATTAGGGCTGATTTGACAGAAGAGCAATTATCGCGTCTGATAGAGGAAAGAAGTTCAGCCAGAAGAGAGAAGGATTTTGCAAAAACTGATCGAATCAGGGCTTACTTAACTGCAAAGGGGATTGCGCTCATGGATGTCAGAACGGAAACTATTTGGAGACCGTGCGTTCCTCTTGAGCAGGAGGAGAAATTGCCCAGCTGATGAAAAACAGCAGCAAATATAATTTTTTTTTTTTGAAAATTTTGCCCAAATATTGACTAATGCTCCAAAAATCTTTTTATCTTCCATAATGGAAGACCCAAAAACCAAGTTGACAGATGTTGTAACATATGGGGCATACTACTCTGTTTCAGCCCCATTAGAGGCAGTATTACCTGTCAATGAATAGGAATTTTTGTTTTTGTTTTTGTTTTGACATATGTGGCCTGTGTTAACGCCAAATTAAGCTTCAGGCTCATCGTATGGAACCTTGTCAATGATGACTTGTTATTGGTTGTCCCTCAGCTGTCGATCCATTTTCAGAGGAATGCATGGAAAATTGGGTGGATCAAAGTGTCTTCTGAAATCTTTTGAGGAACTTAGATGTTCTTGAACGCAACAACCAGAGTCAGATCAAGTGCAACATCAGCGTAGGCCCATTTCACTCATCTAATGACTAGAACCCCTTTTACTCAGTAATTTTTAAGCACGACATGCACAACTTGCTCCTCTGGTTTCACACTGATTACTCCTTAATCATAGCACTTTCGGATATCAGCAAGCTGACTTCAAGTCGTAGAATGTGAAGGAAGAATCGGATCTCGATCGACGCAAATGAGAAATCAATCAAAGTACCGTGTCAGATTGTTTCAAGTTTCGAGTGTTGATCGTCTTCTATCTCTTAACACTAGTTTCTTTTCACCTGTTCAGTTTGTTCTTCGGCTCAAGGGGACGATCATTTCCCGCTTTTCTTTTCTAACCAAAGATGAGTGCAATGCAGATTCACTTATGACCGCCTAGACTTCGTTTGAATGGACAAGTAGTAAGACATGTAAAAGCCGTTTTAAATTTTGTCGAGAGCAGAAGGAAGAAGGGTAAATAGTGAGACATAATCTTTTAGACCCAATAGACTTTTCGTGGCACCTCTGAGGTGCGTTTGAGAACCACTTTCCCAAAGTCCCCTGGGCTCTAAAGGCCTCTGGGCAAATATAAGTACCGTTTGACAAATTTTTTGAAAAGTTTTGGGAAGATAGGATTGCATTTCAAAATGCGTTCAACGCAAGGCAGGTCTAGAGATGCTTTATGTTTTGATCATTTTCGAAATGTAATTACCTTTTTTTTCAATTTTGCCCCCGTTAAACTTTCATAAGTTCATAAAATGCCCCCACCTCACGTGACGTCACCGGCAAGGGTTCATGCCATTTGGCGTGGCGGTTGGCCAGCGATCGATTTGGCTCGCCAACGGCTTAGTTCCAACAGCAAAGGTTTGAGATTTTTTTTTTTTTTTACAAAATAGAAAAAATCCTTTACAAAGTGTATTTTCTTCCAAAAGACATTTAAGTCAAAATTGCTTCCCATCGTGTTTTTAAATTACATTTTATCAAACACTATGTGCATTTCCAAAAGCCTTAAAAAAATGATCGTCTATATCGTTTACAAAAATGAATGAACGAAAAATACTTTTATCGTTCACGAAAATATTTAGGCATAAACTGTTATCGATAATAAAAATAATTTTCATTGATTGACTACTTCAAGCGATACAAATGATTTAATTTTAGAGAGATATTTTCCAAACCGTTCATTTTTTCATGAAACAAATTGAGTTTAAAACCTTTTGCATTTTTTCAAGGGTTAATACCACGAAGTACCCCAAATTGGTACACCTGCGATAAATTTATCTCAAATAATTTTTCGACCACAAAAAACTCCAAATTAATACATTTGTGATAAATTTACCCCAAACTAATTATTTTGACGATCAAAGACCCCAAATTGGTACACGCGTCACAAATTTACCCTTCATTAATTTTAAATTGGTTTAATACCACAAAAAATCTAAATTAATACAATAGAGTGTAAAATCTCAAACGTGTACATTCAAAATTGCCACGTGTTGTCCAACTTAGTAATTTGATGATAAAATTTAAAGAAAATAATATAGGATAAATTTGTCATAGGTATACCAGTTTGGAGTAAATTTATCAAAATTGTATCAGTTTAAGATTTTTTGTGGTAAAAAAAAATAGTATCGAGACAAATTTATGACATGTGTACTAGTTTGAGGTTTTTCTTGATATTAACCTTTTTTTCCAAGGGCTTTCTCCAAAAGTGTCCCCAAATGCACCCAAATTCTATAGGTTTTCAACGCTGGCAAATAATTTGTTAGACAAAATTCATGATGGAATTACTGATGTGGCTTTAAATGTCGTGCTGGCATCCTAGGTGGCAGTTATAAACTGAAAAGAGAGAGTCAAATCACGTTTGTGATCTGTGTAGTATCGGCGGAATTCACTTTAGATCTTGATGCTTTGTTTGGTTATAATTCCTATTCTCGTTTCTGCTGGAGACAGTTTTAGTCATCCCGCAAACTTTTATAAAATAAATCTGCAGGAAATTGCCGAGTAAGCTTCTGCTATTGACGTGTGAGTTTGCTTGCAAGAATCTCTAAACAAAGATTACATCTTTAGGCCCTGTGCTTTTTGGAATGCTGAAGTTTCATTCCTATGCTTTGTGTTTATTAGGGTAAATGGTATAAATAGTTTCTGAACTTTGGCCTAATATGTAATATGATCCTTGGACTTTAAATTTGTTCAATCTTAAACTTTAGCTGAATGTGAAATTGTCGTCCCTGAATTTTAAATTTGTTCAATGTGGCCCTGAACTTTTGGTACATATTCAATTTAGTTCCTAAACTGTGTATAAATATTCAATGTTGTCCATCTATTAATTCAAATTAAAAGTTAAGGGACTAAATTGAACATGTACCAAAAGTCCAGGGATCATATTGAACAAAGTTAAAGTTCAGGAACTACATTGCACATTGGGCGAAAATTCATGGACCATTCGTGTTATTATCCCTTAAAAAATAACAGTTGTCCTCATACCATTTACTATTGAAGATCTCTACGTATTTGTCCAGTTCAGAACAACTGAGATCTTTCGATCTTCGCGCGTGGGCTTACATATATATGGCAAAAGGCACCAAACATCTTAAATTATATTCATTGTGTCGCATTTACCCAAAACTTGTTTCTGACACAAAAAATCTCAAACTTGTACCTATGTGACACATTTACCATCCGTCAAAGTTCCGTCAATGAGATTTTTTATATATTTGCCTACGTTAACATCGAAAAGTAAAAGGTATTGACATAACATCCACTTGGCTTGTAAAATAAGAATGACGTTGTTTCAGTTGAAAAACCATTTGACGGAAGGGAACCTTAACAGAGGGTAAATGTGTCTCATATCTACAAGTTTGAGTTTTTTCTTTTTTGTAATATAGCAGGAAAAAATTTAGGGTAAATGTGTTACAGTGAGCATAATTTAATTTTTTTTTTGTGATGTTTGACTTTCCAGATAAGACTAAAATAACATTGGCTATAATCTAAAGCATGATATAACATAAGTATAGAGATCTTTGCATCATTAATAAATAAAGTTACTTTTTAAAAAAAATTATAAAAGCCACTTAATATGTAAGAGTTGGGATAGAACGAATAGCCTTCCGGTACAAGAGGTGAGGAAGCTAATGGGCTTTGAATCCGAAAACTTCACGAGTTTGAACAAGAGCTTCATTCGACCAAATCAACGAGAGCTTCGTTCGACCAAATACTATATCTATACATGTACATATAACTTAACATATAAGGTGATTTTGGCATGTTTCTTGAATTTTTTGAACAAGAATGCGGCCCCTATGTCCAATTTTGGCTCGTGGATCCATTCTTCCACATCATCGGTTAACGAAGATACAAGCAAAAAAATCACTGAATAAAATTTTTAGTGCAGATGACTAACCTACCATTGCATATATATATATATATATCACTTAAGGGCTTCATTTTTTTTCTTGGGTTTGGTAACAGGAGGAAGGGCAACTCCGCGTCGACGACCCGCTAAAATATACATATGACGCATTTACCTCAAATTAATTTTTTGACCATCAAAAAACTCAAACTGGTACATCTGTAACAAATTTACTATTCATCAATTTTCGTTAAATATGGTTAATGTACTGATACATTTCTGACAAATGGAGGGCAACAACTCCAAGCTTCTACACCCGTCAATCGCCACGTGTCATCCAACCCATTAAATTTGGCGGTAAAATTTATCAGAAACTAACATAGGGTAATTTAGTCACATTTGTACCTTTTGGGGTTGTTGGTGATCAAAAAATTAATTTTGAGTAAATTCGTCACATGTGTATCAAATTTAGGATTTTTCGTAGTATTAACCCTTAAATATTAGAAAACTGAGTCTAATTTTCTATTTTAACCATATAGTGAAAATTGTCCCATCACAATCAAAAAACTGTTTCTAGATGGAAAAGAAGGTGAATTGTTTTCACTTTTATCACTACAAAAACTGTGAGAAGGAGAATAAGTTTCTAAAGTGTTTATTAACGTTCGAGAATTATTTTTATGCACGTTTTAAAAAAAATCGAACATAAGAGTAATGCCCATGTGAAATACATGAACTTACTTAGGATCGTAAGAAACTCTAGGAGTTAGAGTAGTTCCTACTGGTATATTGTCACGGCTAGCCTTGACACTTTTTTTTGGGTCGAAAATAAGTTGCATTTCATTCATCCAAAGTCGGAATTACAGTCGCTCGCAAAATAAGATTCGCAACAAATTAAATCTCAAAGTGGCTGGGGGAAATTGACGAGCTAATTTGATGATAGAGCTTTTCTTCTATATGTGTCTTGGCAATCCAATCAGCCCCACCATTTGCCTCACGGGGGATAGCTTTCACCTGGACTCCTTGAAGTTGGCCCAACAACAACCTGCATTCATTTATGAGGTGCCGAACAGCCCATGGGCTATCCTCTGGCTAGCCTTGACACTTGACAAGTACATATCACGTGCGAATATTGGGTCTAGCCTTGAAACTTGACAAGTACATATCACGTGCGAATGTTGGGTAGTGCAAGAGAAAAGCTCCAAGTAAATACGGTCCATGAATAACATGTACAAAATGTCGATTACACGTTCAATTTCTTCTAGATGTGCATGTCATCCCTGCTAGGAAATTCATGTAACGTTTGGTAAAATAATCCAATATGGCAAAACGTTCAACATGTCCTTTTTAGAGAAACCCTACTCTTACGGAGAGAATTGCTTCAGCGGTATACAAACGGATCCATGAGCAGACAGATTTAAGTGATACTATTCGAATTCGTCCGTGAAGTGAACCCTCTGAACCGGGCCGCGCGTCCCAAGATTAAGCCGGATCCAACCGAACCGGCCGTGTGACGTGAACTTCGCCGACCCGGTGACTGAACGTGAACGCCCTCTCCCCTTTAAGCGAGCCACTCAAAGCCGCCGATCTCTAAGGCGCAGCTGGCGCGAGGCTCAGGTGCAAGTCCAGGCCCCACCCTTCATCGAAGCTGGGCCCACCATCCCCTCTCGAGAACCTACTCAACGAAGGCCCATCATACACCGCCCGGCCCTGCACCCCAGACTCCGCCGCGGGGCCCCTGTGCGGGGCCGCCGCTGCCGCCGGCGCCCTCCCGCCGGGGCCGGCGAACACGCAGCCGTGCGTGATGTGGATCGGCGCGGCGGCCCTGGACACGTAGACCCACGGCGACGGGGAGCCGGCAGAGGCGGCGAGGAGGTGCGGGGGCGGGGCGAAGGCGGAGACCATTGGGTTGTGGGAGTAGACGGCGGCGTGGCGGGTGGCCTGCAGCTGGGCGCGCTTGAGCTGTTGCCGCTCCTTCTTGTGGGCGTTCTGGTGGCCGCCCAGGGCCTGGGAGTTGGCGAATTCCCTGCAGCAGTACTGGCACTCGAACTTCCGGTCTGCGGAGGAGGAGGAAACTGCGGCGGACTCGTCGGACGGGGAGGGGCTCGTCTTGTTGGACGTGGGGTCTAGCTCAGCTGGTTCGGGTTCTTCTTCTTCTTCGGTGAAGTTGAAGCCGAAGAGCTTGAATCGCGCAGGGAAGTGATTCCGCTTGGCTTTGAGGTGGTCCAGCTCGGCCATGGCTAGAGAGAGAGAGAGAGAGATCTGAGTTCGAGAAGAAACTGGTTGGAGACGACAAAGAAGATGCAGAGAGAGAGAGAGAGAGAGAGAGAGATGCGGATGGTGTTTCAGAGAGAGTTGTTGCATGTGAAGCTTATTTATACAAATGCCGGATGAGACAAGACATTGACTAAGCAGGTTGAGACTAGATAGATAGAGAGAGAGAGAGAGAGAGAGAGAGAGATGGCCACGGAAGTTGAAAGGAGACATGATAGCCAAAAACAATGGAATTTTCAAGATCACCCACTTCGAAATTTGTCACATTTTTCAAATTTCACCATCTGCGAAACTAAGCTTATACAATCACAAAAATCACAACTTTAGAAAACCCAACTCATATCTTTACTTTTAGCTACATTCCCCCTATCCTTATCAACCAGTTATTTGATTACGGCCGACATCTACATGATTAAAATTCGTTCATGTGGGTTAATTGCTCGTATCTTGATCGCATGTTGTCACTCTCTCTATCATCCTCAGAAGGTGTCACTGTTATCACCTGCCGCGTGATTATCACGACAAAATATCATAATCTGGACCGTTCGCACATAATTGAATTTTCGATTCCATTTCGCGTTCTGTCTATCCACTGTCGTGTAAAGAAGTCGAATCCTTCTACGGGCAATAGCTAGGCAAGTACCTCAGATTGTGCTTGGATCGCAAGCCTTTCCCATTCACTGGTCGCCTTTCCGGCTTAAACCTTTCTTTACCAAAGTATGAATATTATTATTTGGCGTACTGATCTATTTGGTTAGCGTAAATAGATTCACACGGACCACTGAATTAGTGGACCAACTCATCATCCATTTGTCAAGAATGGACAGCAATTGTTTCATTTATCTCCCTATTCTCGCACTAAAAATTGCTGGCTCGAATAGAGAGATTCACAGAGGGTTGACAATTCGTGTCGTTGTTTGAGCAAAACCGGTATGGAAAGGGAGTAGGGTCCTTCTTTAAAGATGAAATAAGAAATGGGCTATTGTCATGGCTTTACAAAGTTCTGTTGGAACCGCTATACTTGAATTTAAAAAGACTGATTTTCGATCCCGATTAGGTATTTCGAAAAAATTGTACAACACCCCTCTAGATACCTAGTTTATCTACACGAAACTTCCCACAATATGTACACTAAAGAATAAACCTCGATGATAATATGAACCCAATGAAAGCTCAAGTGGCTTTAAATGAAACTTTCCCCAGGTTGCTGTTAGTCAAGGTCATCCATGACATTCCGACAAGGTGGAAGGTGGCGACGGCGATGGCAAAGGTGATGTCTACATAGGCGGGAGAATCGTGGTTGGCTGTGGCAGAAGGTGGTGTGAAACTTTAAGTTAGAGTAAATGGCGTTGGGTTTGCCGGCTATTCGAAGTTAAAGTTCTTTGGAGGTTCTTTTCAAAAGAAAGCACTTTAGTCATTCGCGTTACAAAGTAGGATTGCAAGTACGGTCATAATTTCAGAAACGGGGAATACAAGATAGCAAACATATATTTCATCATATATGTATGTTCTGGTCGGACTCCGTCACACTGTTTCTTGCATAGTAAGAGCAAAACTTGGTTTTTGTTTTTCCAACTGGGATGCGATTGCAACTGCTATAGACTCTCCCTCTCTCTCCCTCTGTGTCGATGCTTAATCCCAGGGAGCCGACACCACCAACTACCGCCACTCCCTTTCCAAAAAAGTCAAAAAATCATATGCACACAAGCACTTCAGGATTACTCTCAATCCCATGTCCATGTCTTCAAAACTTAGAGCTTTTGTTCAGGGGATCCGGATCCCATGAGATAGAGTCATGGGATCATTGGGAGGGGGGCCGTCGGATCATCGAGGCAAGGGTGATCGGACGGCCACGAGAGCTATGACCCCGTGACATTATGTGACGGGCTTGTTCAGGAACCCGAACTTTGTCTGTAACCCACCTGTCATCATCACCCTTACCTTGCAAAATCTACCTTCAGATTCTCCTGTTCCATATTTAAATTTAAAAAAAAAAAAAAAAACAAAGGAACCCACAATCAATCTCTCTCTGTCTCCCCCTCTCTAGCGCACCTAATCAAGCATCTGATATGATGCCCCCTCTCCTTTTATGACAAAAGTCAACATCGGAAAAAGAAGCTTTGGCCAATCTGCTGACTCGAGGCTTTGTCCGAAAGGGCTGGTCGCACAATTTACATGAACTCGAACCGAATCCCTCGTCGGGTGTTTCCGAATGACGAAATGATTAACGTACGCTTGCGTGATTGACGTCGAAACCTATATCGACCTTCGGTTTTCAATTTTGGTGGGGGGTGGTGGCTTCTCTCCAAAAAACCAAAGAGAGATCCGACTAGAATCTTCTAATATGTGGGTTTGAGTGGGAGGGTGGTGTTTAAATTTTGTAAAACTCCACTTAACCAAAAGATCACATCACTTTGTTATTGAAAACTATTGCTAGTCAAATTCGCCCCCAGCAAGAAATAATTTTCTCGAGATAAGAGAATAATACTCCCCCCCCTTCTTTTTACACAATATAATATAAAGAATATTGACAAAACTTTGGTTCAATGTGTAATGCTATCCCCGAACTTTTATTTGCTTAATATGGTCCATTAATGTTCAATGTTGGTCCATGGACTTTTAGCATATACTTAATATAGTCCCTTAAGCATATGAAAATATTCAATATAGTCTTTCTATTACTTTGATAAATTATGGATAACATTTCTAATTTTCTAGGGACTAAATTAAACATGTACAAAAAATTCATGGACTATATTGAACAGTTTAAAGTTCAGAGATCACATTACACATTAGGTCAAAATTTAGAGACTATTGATGTCGGTTTTTCTATATTATAATTTCTTCAACACCAGACATTGCATATGTTCGCCCATGCAGTAAATGGCCGCTTTCAGGAAACGCCAACATAACAAATTTTATTTTTCCGTGAAACTTTTTCACGGAACGTAGAACATTATCGTTTTTCCAAGAGCTAGCTTAGCTAGACACTTAATTCTTTGCGTAGGACAAACCCTAATGAGAAAACAGTGGGCATGTGCTCGAAACATTTCTTCTTTTCAAGTCTTCATCACAGATCCAAACCGTGACCCACCATGTCTATCGTCGAAAGCCCTCCCCCAAAAATTCAAACCCACCTTTGGATAGAAAAGCTTATGTCCTTTCTCGACAGTTTGATTTCCCTTAATTAGTCGACCGTCATCATTACTCCCACAACCTGCTGGTGATTTCTTATTCATAAACAATGTATAACTCAGTAGACTTAGCTTGCTACTTGGTCATGCCCAATGTTCGATCCATTGCAGATTCTAGATGCACAAGCATTCTTCAAGATGCTACTATCGTGATGATAAACGGTCATTTGTTGATAATATCATTAGGCTACAGTATACTTTCTCCAACTAGACCTTCAATTTGCGATTTTATTTATTTATTATAAGTTTCTACACCTAATCATGTGTTGCGCACACAAATATCTTGCTCACTTAGTCCACTTGCCGCAGCCTCTTAGCCCATGGGTCCGCCGTCGGCTTCTGCCACCATTGCTGCTGTAGTGTCTCCGTGGCCTTTGTAGCTTCCCCTTCATCGCCACAGTCACTCGTCATCATCGTTCTCTGGTCTCTCTATTTCTGATAGGATTAGAATTTTGAGTTTTCTTTCTTGTGTACAATTTTTTTAAGTTAAATTTGCACTTGGGTGATATAATTCGCGTTGGTAACATCAACACGATGATTATAGTAGAGGACGGTACTATAATCCACACATGCTACTCTCGACATCTCGACAAATCTTAACCTTCAAATCAAAACCTCATTTTCATAAAACTAGCTGTTGAAATTTATCGAGACAACAAGAGGATTGTCGGAACGGCGCAGAAGATCTACGCGCCCTTCTTAATAGCTTAACTCTTTTTGTGTGGGGAAGAGGCCCGGTACTCTCCCCCCTTTTTTTTTTCTATAGATATATAAAGCAGGTAAATGCACACGTGACAATTCAGTTCAATTCCTAACGATCCCTCTCGTACTTAATTTGGTCCATTGCTCTCCTAATCCTGTCTCTACTTGTCTCTTTAACACGCTCGAGTCTACCTCCCGCGTTTCACGTGTGGAGCATTACTTATACACGACGAGAAGTGTCAACTTACATGTTGAACTTCCAGGAAAACGATTCATCCGACGTGTTCACATCGCCTGATTTTTCACCTTCTTAGTGGTTCGAGAAGTGCAGACCCGTTCGCGGGGACCATGCTTTAAACTTCTAAACGTGGGCCATGGATTGGAGACCGCCTTACATGCTGATTCGTTATTTTGATTGAACATAGACCTAGAAATCACATTTTTATTTTTATTTTTGGCTGATTAAATCTAAAAATCTTTTGCTTTTGTGAGAATCCGATGTCCTGATTTTTTTTTTTTTTTTGGGGGGGGCTCAAAGAATATTTGGCAAATCTTCATGTTTTCCTCACTCTGGGGAACATTGGAAGCCAGTAGCGATGGTTGAATGGTCCACCAGCACCCAGCAGGATGCTTTACTGATCTCTCTGCTCATTTAAAAAGAAAAAAGAAAAAAGAAAAAGGGAAGAGCTTTTGAGGATTGGACAAATGTGGCGAGCATTTAGTTGGACTCTTAGCTCGACGAGCTCATCTGTTACAGAAGTAGGCGCACAAACACAACGAACTAAAGAGTAAGGACGAGAAAAAAAAAATATCGAGACACAAGATCTATTCTGATTCACCCTTACATTGAGGTTACATCAGTAGATGATTTAACTATGATTAGCACATGCCATATCTCTGTTACAATTCTCAATTACAAGAGAAAAAGATTATGTACATATGTTTTGTAACCATTCATGGATCCAAATCCAAACTATCAATAAAATACGGAACCGAATTATAAAAATCCTCTGTCGACTCGAAGGCGCTGCCACAACGACCCTGCTAGTACGGCCCCTGGACCTCCGTCCACCCACCGGGGAGCGGGATCCCCGTGCCTTTCTATCGGCGAGGAGTACGAAGCACGACCTAACACTACAAGGTGAACATATATAGGCAAGAAAAGAAATGCTTGGACTATCCCATGAACTGTTTCTTTCTGATCGATCTTTTTTCATCTGTACCCTCTCCGGAATTATTGGCATCCAGAAAGTGCTGCTAAACCGGGCAAATCAGGGCACTGTGTCCATGGGGAGAAGACAAAACGAGGAGGGAAACATAATGCAGAGACCCATCAAAAGTACTCTTGTATCTAAGGCCTTGTACCTTGGATCCCACTCTGTTGTCATTCAATAGCTTTGATTGAATCGATATAGATGAAGACGTACCTCGTTCCTACACGGCTCTCAATTTAATGTTTTGTTTGAGGTTGGGAGGCACGACATGACCTAATGCTGTAATATAAGTACCGTGACCTGGATGGATTGGTGTAACTTGCATCTTATGATACAGGTAAGGAAGTTAATGGGTATAGTCGGTTCGATGTCGCCAAGGACTTTCTTCGATGTGTAGGGCTCGGATCAAAAGTCGCCAGGCACGGCAAGGTGGATCCAAATAAATCGAGCAGCATTTCTGTGCATAAGATCGTGGGTGGGTGAGGTTAGCCATGCCAGATTTGGGCAAGGCTCGACCTCGCCGATGTCTGTCGGGGGAGACCTTCGCTAGCCCTCACATTTTGATGGGATTTATCGCACACCGAATCAGAACGATCACACAAAAATCAAGAAAAATTAAATGACGCACGAGATTACTTAGGTTTACCCTAGAATAAGGCTACGTTCTGCAAAAGAGTTCACTATGATATTCGGTTTACAGCCTCTCAACTCGTTACAATTATCAGCATAAACGAGCAAAATATATATGCCATAACGGGCCCAAAACCTAAACCTAGCGAAACCTCTATTAAGCCTACACCATACGGGTTAACTTAAATAAAAGCCCAAACCCGTTGAGGTTTCGAGGGCGCTGCCCCCGAATCCCCGCCCTTTCACCGGCGAGCGGGGCAGTCGTCCGCTGACCGGGCAGCGGGACACCCGTGTCGAGGGTGCTGCCCCTGAACCTCCGCATCCCGCGCACATGGGTTATATGTCTTCAGATAACACTTTGATTTCCCTAAGCTCACGTGGGCGTACCCGGTGTGAGAAACAAAGGTCCCCGAAGTATTTGCCAACTCCAACACCTCTGGCCATTGTGGCCAATCGCCGGGCTCGACGGTCGGCTATAGAAGGAAGAAGAAGAGGAGAAATGAAAAATGAAGAAAAAAGAAAATAATAAAATATTATTTAAAATTGATCACGTCAGTGTCGGGTCGCTCCATGTCAGTGCTGGCTGTGCTATGTCAACGATTTTCCATCAAAATTGGCGAGAAAAATCGAACTGATACAAATGCAAATTATTTAGAACTAAATTGACAAAAAAAAAGGTTGATGACTGGATTGACATAATTACAATAGATTTAAGATTTTTTTTTTAGTAATTTTTCCCACGAAATGGCACAAAAATCACGGGCCGTATGCACATGTTTTGTACGTCGATTTCTCAATCAGAGTCCACTCAGTAATCGTTGTTAACTCATGCACAACTGTCTTCATGAAGATTGATTTTCTTTTCCTCGTTCACTTCTTAATAAAGAAAACAGTTTTTTTTTTTTTTTGCTCCTTAATCGTTCTTTACTTTAGTCATTGATTGAAGGGATGCCGACATTATTCTTACGTAAGATCGCCCGAATCCTAAGCATGGCCCCACCACCACCATGTCGTTTCAATCAAGGGAATTCGAGCAACCCAACATTAAAAAAAAAAAAAAAAAAACTGGCAACATTTTCGCAATTGATTGTTCTTGAGACACCGTATCATTCGAGGGCTCCATTATCTTTTCAAACCAACTTCAATCGTCAAGCGACGACTTTTTCGACTTTTCGAGCTTCCAAAAAAATAAAATAAAATTGAGGGTTTCGAGCAATCAAAAACAAATGGGGATGTGGGTGTGACAAGCAATGCGCCCATTCCAATCATAAGCGTTTTCAAGTGACAATAACCTACTTTCATTAGAATAATAGCGTGAGTTAAGATAGAAGGGGGGGAAAAAAAGGTGAAGGGGTTGGGTGGAGTTAGCTTTAAGTCATGTGAAGTGACACTTTCTCTCAACAAATCATTTGATTATATGTCTAAATTATTGGATTATGCTATGCCTAGCCTAGGTTGCAGCCTAGAATGTCCATATCTGAAAATTACAACCCCCCACAAAAAAAAAAAAAAACATGTTGCCCAAATGAGATTCTAATGTTAGTATTATTTTAAGTTAATCAATGGAGAATCCCATGAAGAGATGAGGTTCGGAGAGAGACTTTGGCCAATTAGATGAGACAAGAGATTTGTGCTTGTGGTTCGTGATAAAGGAGGGGACACTAAAGATAGATGGCTGCACAGGTAGCCACTTGATTAATCTGTGTTTAACCTAATAAAGCGACATTTAGGTGAGCATGTGACCCGGCACATGATTGCGCTTCTATATTTATTTTGAAGTCGTCTAGTTTAGTAGCACCTATCCTACCATGTGGCTCTCCTTTGAGCCTATCCAATTCCTCTATTTGGGTCGCAATTATTTTATATGGTAATCCTCATTAGTGTCATGTCGGGGTAATTACTCTAGCAACTGCCATATCCTCTCTTTTATTGCTTGAAACACGAAGCCATAGATTATCGATAAAAACCCAAGTCCCCCGTGCAAACATCGTGGTCGCCGGGTGGCAGGGTGCACATTGCAGTCTATTAAAAAATTTTGGGTCAGACTTTCACATAGGACATCATAGCAGAAAGATCCCGCGTAAATAAGCGATGTGGGAAGCTTTAACAGTCTTTTCAAGTGTAAATCGAATTAAGAACAACACATGAAATTAGGCGAACATGGGGTCGTACAAGCGAAATAAATCGGGGCCGAACTTTTCTCTGATACCAAATTAGAAAGTCTAATTCAAAAGCTTGATCCTGCTTGCATGTGTGAGAGAGTGTTAGGGTATTCGACATCTCTTTCTTACGGCCTTGTATGCTTTGATATACATATGACATCTTTCTACTTATAAACTTAAGTTTTTAAGTTGGTTTTTCCAAAGGATCAACAAAGATGGTTGCAAAGCGGCAATTAACAGGAAGATCAGTTGTAGTTTGTGGGAAGGTTCACTTTCACTCCAATCCCTATATTTTTCATTTTTTCATTAGTCCTTGTACAAATTTTTTATGACAATCGAGCAAGTCATTCCATTCATTGGTAGTCCGCAGGGTTTGCTAAGGTGTCAGCATCAACTTCCCACTATCAAGGGGCTCAAAGCAAAATCTTCCTTCGGCTTCTGAGCAAGAACGACAGCCACCCTAAGCATATGCTTTTCCATCTTGAGATTATTAAAGTTGGTGTTATTAGGATCGGTGTACAATCACAGCGAAATAAAACAAGCGCGAAAGAAAATTTTGAAATACGAGATTTATCATGGTTCACCTTTAAACTAAGACTACGCCCAGCATAGGATTCCACTATAATTAACATCTCACATCTCTCGTTACATTATTCAGTTACAAACGAAAAAAAAAAGTATATATAGCGGTAGCTATTTGTGAGCCCAGTGCAAACTAATAATGAAAAATTAAGAGTTTAAATCGTAAAAACCCTATGGTGTCAAAGGGGTGCTACCCCCTTAAAACCCCAGTCAGGGCGGCTCCCTCGAACCCCTGCCCACTCAACGTGGAGCGAGACTCACGTGCTTTTCTATTGCAGGAGAGTATGAACCACGCCCTAACATGTATCACATGTCAATAACCAATGCCTAAGTCAACATCCCCACCATCAGATCTTGAAAGGTAATTTGAAATGAATGTACTTTCTGTTCTTCTAGTCCCTTCATCTAAACGCTACAATGAAGCGATGAAAGCTCGACATCTCTAATCAACTACATGTAATTAACGAAGCATGTGATGTGATGGAAAAATTACCAAAAAAATCCTAAACACATTGCAATTATGCCAATTCAATCATAAACTTTTTTTTGCCAGTTGAATCCTAAACCTTTTGCTATTGTGCCAATTCAGTCATACACTTTTTTTTAATCATTTGAGTCTTTTAAACCTTTTGTAATTGTGCCAATTTCGTTCACTTTATCGACCGGCGTTGACAAAGATATTTTTTTAATATCTCTTTCGTTTATTTTCTTTTCTACTGCTACTATGGCCGACGAGGGCTTCACAGGCGCCGACTAGCCTTGATGATCGAGGGCGAAGGCGGCCATGGTCTTGCCTAGCCTGGGCGAGGTCGGTCGGGAGCCGTGAAGCCATCACCGAGTGGTTGGCAAGCGTCAATGACCCTTGCCGGCCACAAAACAGAAGGAAGAACAAAAAAAAAAGGAAAAGAAACATAAAAAATTAATCAAAAATTCGAAAAAATATTTAAAAATTAAAATAATATTAAAAATTGATCACGTTAGTGCCGACAACATCATAATAGCATTGGCCAAATGGACTAAAAGGTTTGAGGCTGAATTGGGAAAACAAAAAGAGGAATTTAAGATTGAATTAGTACAATTCCAATAAGTTTAGAACAGTTTCGATAATTGTCCCGTGATGTGACGGGCTTCTACTTATATTTCAATATGGCTCTTCTATTTGAATGGTCACTTGCGGTCCGTCACGTCAATGTCGTGCATAGTCACGCCGATATTGTTGGTCCTGCGAAAATGTGCGGAGACACCGATTCTCGAGATTCGGCCAAGCTACATGTCTTAGGAGATGGACAATACTCTCGAAACATTCGGCTCAACATATAGAGCCTATGCCTTTGTGGGAAAATCCGAGCCTATTGTGATATCATGTCAAAGGGAAAGCCTTGTATGTGGGGAAACCCGAAGACTTTGAACATGAAAAACCGATGAAGCGGATCCAAATAATGTAAAAGACATAATGAATGCGCGAAGACCACCCAAGGACAAAAGTCGTGCATCGCCTTCACTCATAAGATATATAACGTGAGGATTTGGTTCACTTGATTGTCGGGAGAATTATTTCGACTTTTGAAGTACTCGACCCCCGTCGGTTGCGGAGCTTGTGTACTTTGCTTATTCGTCCCCGTGTAGGGAGAGATTTACCAAAACGAATTTTTTAATCCAGTTATACTTGTGCCGATTCGATCCCAGATCTTTTGCATTTATGCCAATTCAGTCGATGCAGTGGCCGAAAATCACCGGTCGTGAAGCGATCGACAATTCTTAATGATCTTTTAATTTTTTTTTTCTATTTTTTATTTTTATTTGCCTTTTCTTTTCTTTCTTCTTTCTCCAGTCGGTCGTAGGACCTCGGCGACCAGCCAAAGGCGAGGGCTGGTGAGCGTCGCCAGATCTGGGTGAGGTCGAGCCTTGCCATGGCCGGGCGAGGCTTGCCATCTCTAATGGTGTGCGGAGCGAGCTTTGCCAGAGGGCCAGTGAGGTCGACCTCACCGGCCCCCGCCTCTGGCCAGTAGCAGGACTTCAGCAACTGACTGGAGAAAGAAGAAAGGGAAGAAAAAAAAAAGGAAAAATATCAAATATCATTAAAAAATTATTTTTGGCCAAAATTGATTGAAAAAGACCAAATTGATATAATTACAATAAATTTAAGATTTTTTTTTTGGTAATTTCTCTGCATGTGCATGTGCATGTGAAGTTGTGAACGGGGGTCCGTTTGACTTCTTTAATAGCATACGAGAAACGCTTGCTGTAGTCTATCGATATTATTGTCTAGAATCATTCTACTGAATCATGATTAATCACGTTTATGGAAAATCAGTCGGATCGACATAGGATCCCGGTCCTGTAGAGAAATGCAGATTCCAACGCATTTCCTAAATTCTGACTAGTTTTGTCCATTACATAATCTACGACTATGAAATCTGTATTCTTTTTCGAGAGACATGTCAAAGTATATAAATTAAACAGCTTCGCAGTAAGGATTCACGAATTTGGGGGAAAATATTGTCGTTTTGCAAGGATGATTTTGATGATTGGTTCAATGGTAAAACGGTCACTCGTCTTTCATGATGTAACGAGTTCGATTCACGTCGTGAACAAATTTCCAAACGGCTCGCGTTGTGCTGCCTCACTCAAATGGATGGGTGGGATGAAGCCGACATCAATGCTTTTTTGGCAATCAATATAACGGATGCGACATTTATAATATTTCGATTGTGTCAATTAAGGTCTAAGTTTTCTGATGAATTGTCAATATAGTCGTTTTCAGCCAATTATCCAGAAGTTTTAGCACTAATTTGACACAATTAAATTTTAGGACTGAGTGACTTTTTAGACAATCATCCCCTTATATTAAGCCCCATGGCGTCGCTAGTCCTAGTTGCCCTCCCCGTTGTTTTTACTCATAAAAATAGATATTATCCTCAACATAAACAACAATTAGATCGCGTATACACGGCGACTAAATAAGCATTCCAAGTTGGGGAAGCATTTAGTATGACTAGCATTTTTGAATAAGAGAGGTGTTAAACGGGTGATGTGGATTAGGTCGAATATGATTCTATCTATATTGACTCATTTAGCCCGTTTTGACCCATTTTTCTTGTAGTATAATGATATCACTAAAGCACTTTCATGCAATTCAAATCTCGTAAAAAATTTTCAATTTTTTTTTTGTTTTTAAATAATTATTTTGTTGTTTTATTTTTATTTTCTAGTTTCTTTTCCTTTTTTTCCTCCGAAATCCGGCAGCCGGCGGCAGTGGCAACCGGCGACATTCTACTTCTTTGAATAGTTTTGGTATTTTTAAATTTTTCATTCTTTCTTTCGCTTAAAAATAAAAATGAACAAAAAATAGAAAAAAATATGAACTACTATACTTTACAAGCTAAGTGAATTGTAAATGAGATGGGTTTGTCTAGCTAAACGGGTTGTAAATAGGTTCAGAGACAAACCCATTTACAACCCACATATAATTGGGCTTAAATTTCATACCAACTATTAACCCATTTATTAAAACTTGACTAACCCATATTTGACCTACTTTATTTTCTTTATATATATATTGTCGAACAATCAATTTATTGAATATGGATTAAAATATGGATTTTCAACCCATATCGACACATAGTCCAAAAAAAGAAAAAAAAACCCCATATTGACACCTACTAAATACCGGCAAGCTTAATTTTTTCGACTCGACTTTTATGAGAAATACGTAGTTAAGTATCGGAGGGGCCCGCATCATAGTTTGGTCAAATTGGAGCATCAACAAGTAGAATTAGAACTGAAATCTCAACAAGTAAAAGAGAGATTACTTATGCCGCCGACAATTCAACAAGCTGGATCGAAGAGACGTGCATCAGATGTGGATGGTACTCCCGTCAGTTTTTTCAGGGAGGACGAAAACCTAATCAGACAAAAGACACTCCTTGTTTGGCACGTGAGAATTGAACCTTTGGACAGGCAATTATTACACCCGTTGTCAATGCGTGTGAACTAGATCAATGTTAGGATTAGGCGCGCACACTTGCAACGAAATAAAAAGTAAAAATAAAGAAAAAAAATTCGAGACACAAAAATTTACCGTGGTTCACATTAAGTTAGGATTCCATCCAATAGATAATTCTTCTATAATTAGCACCTCTCACCGTCTTGTTACAACTCTCAATTACAAGAAAAATGAATTATATATAATATTATCTATTCATAGGTCCAAGCCTAAATTATCAATAAAATACGAGCTTAAACTATAAAAACCCTCTGGGGTCAGGGGGTTCCGCCGGGACGGCTCCGCTGGACTCCGTGCTTTTCTGTCGATGGAGAGTATGAACCATACCTTAATAGTCAAAACTATGATAATAGCTGTAGTGTTGTTTTCAGTTTTGATTGAAGTGTGCCGAAAGAAAGAGGAGCAAATGCTGCTGATTTGTTTGGTTACAAAGGATGTTCTTCGATTAGGTGGGTAACCTCTGTTGAACTTTCCTGAGAGAAGAGTGACGTATTCTCATTTGCCCGGACTCCTTCTTATAATAAATTATATATGACGAGAAAAAGGAAAAGAAGAAGGAGAAAAACTGGTTGTGTAGCATAGAACTTTCAAATCGATGTCATCAGCATTCAAGCGCCTAAGTGCAGAATTCATACAGTTCAAGCTTAAATCTTGATTATACGGTTGTCCATTCTTTGGCTTAAGTAAATAGAGTTACGTTAGCGAATATCCTAGTGTCATTTGCAAGACTTTTGAGTTATAGGAGATTTTTTTAACAAAGCTAATTCTTGCTTGCAACCTCTGCCTAGTGCTGGTAAGGGAAACTGCGTGAAGCGAGGACGTTTAGCTTCAGGCGTGGGGTTCGACTCCCACGCTTCATAAAGAGGCGGAGCAAAAATTTGAAAGAGGAGAGAAAGGGAAAGGTGAATCAGAATAGGACAGACAAAAAGAATAAAAAATTTCCCATATGAAAGTTGCATTGAAAGTCCGCGAGATGAGAGGGAAAATGTATAAATGGTCATAAACTTTGGTCCAATGTGCAACATCGTCTCTGAATTTTAATTGCTCGGTGTGATCCTTGAACTATTAGTACGTATTCAATATAGTCCATAGACTGTATAAAAATGTCTAATGTCTTCCTTTCTTTGGTTTAAATTAACGATAGCTGCTGACGTAGCTTTCAATCTGTTGAGTTTAAATGATTTATCCAAGTAAAATATTCATCTCAAATTACGACATAAAAATCCACATCATTAAATAACGATGGACATGCTAACGCGCTAATTTTTCTTTTCCCTTTTAAAATTAGATGGATAAAAAGATGGACATGTTGACTCGTCATTTTTAAAAATCCAACCCAACATGTAATAATCTACCTTATCAAGTAATGTCTAATTTTCGTCTGAGCAAATTGAAGGACGAATAGCTCAGAGGCAGTTTTCAATAAATTAAAAAAGTCAATGGATCAAATCGTATATTGAGTTATAGTTGATGGTCAATATATGTCATTATATCTTTTTGCATTACCCTAGGCCCATGGGAGCTGGGGTCCTATCACCTAAAGTCCATAAAACATGCCGCAAGCCCCACAAATCGTTTAAATCCAGGCTTTTGATCCGTTTAATTGATTTCGACTCAGAGCAGTTTTTGCACACCATTTGTAAGATTTAGATAAGCATGATTGCTCGCAATTTGGAGTAAAGCACTATGTTCACTAAGGAACATTAATTTTGTTAGAATGACATGATGGATGAATTGAATGTGACTAAGAAAATATAATCTTAATGCTATATTTGCTTCGCGAAAATAAATGATTATTAGAATGACATGATGGATGAAATGTATGCGACTAAAAAATTACAATCTTAAGGCTATAATTGCTTCCCAAAAATAAATAATTTGATTTTTTTTTTAAAATTTTCGCTCAAAACAATAAGTCGAGCCTATATACTCTAAGTTTATTCCCATGTGAGAATTATACATGATCTAGAAAGTACCGATAGTATATCTTTAATTTCAAAATTCTAGTGAATAATGTTATAACTGGGACAAAACCTCCTATTTTTTTTTTCAAGCGAATGAGTACTTCCATTCATACTTATATCAAATTTGCATGTTTTGAAGTACTTCTGTCGTCAATAGACATGTGGCCCTGTTGATAAATGGTATTAGGGGATGAGAACGCTAATATCATAGATGCAGAGCTCAACAGAAGCAAAATAAAAGTTAGAGGAAAGAGAATTAGAGATATGACAAATAAAAAAAAAGTACTTCTGTCATACTTCGACCAAAAACTTAAAAAAGTGCTTTTGTCAAACAACATTCACGTGAAGTGATTTGAATATATTAAAAAAAAGGCTGGTATAAATATAGCTATGATAAGCAAAACTATCATTAATCTCTCAACCAAAACCAAATTTTGAGAATAATCAGTTGCCAACTTAATTCGACAAAAATGAGAAGAAACAACGCCATGTTCATCAAATTTAACAGTAAAAGACGAAAAAAACAAGAAAAAAAAAATCTTATGTCGCCCGCATGAATGTCGAATAAACGTAGCTCGTCCAGTGAATAGATCTTATACAATACAACGATGCAAAATTCATCACTCCCTCTTCTTCACCTTCCAAAATTTGGCTCAACTAATACAATACATGTTGCGAAGCCAGCATACTAGCTAATAATTGAACAAGAAATAGCAAGCCCCTCAAGAGACTGTGGGAATTACAAATGTGAGGGTCAAAAGGGTGCAATCTGAATACCGAACCCTTTCGGACCATGCTACGCTGTCTAAGTATCTTTTTCACTAAGCTTTTTGTCGGACCCTCTCACGTTGAGATTAAACCATTTCTTTTTGGAGGGTTTATCTTTCCCATCGGCAGTTTCGTCTTCCCCCGGACTTCCTGCCTTCGAGTCTTCGCTCGAAACCTTCTCGGTGGTGCTTCCGTTATTCATGTGACCAGCGCTCCCGCTACTACTAGCCGACCCCCTCGATATGGTGAAAGAAGAATGGACACAATCTCGCTGCTTCAGCAGCTCATCTACCTGCAATGATTAAGCAAATTGACCGGACCAGTCAGATATACCGGTCATAAATCTTTGATGATGCTTGTCCAACTCATGAATGAAGTTTGGCAGGGTAAAAGATCCATTTTTTTTTTATTTCTTTTCTTTTCCTTTCCTCCTCCTTTATATGACAAAAAATATTTCTGTTCTCTCTAAACTACATACTATACAATTGTTCCGGCATAATTCCCTTTTGTGCCTTGAATCACTTGACAAACTTCACTAATTAGAGAAAATTTCATGATTTATGTTTTCATAAATTTGGTATTCTATCTACTATGAAAAGGCATGAAGCAAAATTGTTTTGTTAAGTATCTTTTTTAATTTAATTATTAATATGCATCATTTACTTCATTCTTCAATATTTTCCATTTGGAAGAAAACATTTACCTTCTTTATAAATCACTTTAGCATCCTAAGAGTATTGGATAAAGAAAAAGATTTACCTCCTTGATATAGTTCAAAAGGAATTCTCTTACTTGATTTAATATAAATTTCTTGCGCAGAAACAATAACTCTTATTAACATCAATATTCAGGTGAAAACTAATAACGATTAAGGCAAGTCGACCTGTTGCTCTTAAAATGATACCACCACAAAGCGCAGGTTTTCACTAGTTTTAAAATAACGCAACGGAAAGAATGAATCACAGTGACTGACGATAGATCTCTTGACCAGTGAATAAACAGAAACTTGAGTTGGAGTGTTGGACCAGTATGTGCAGAGAAACCCAGACACATGACCTAAATGCGCTTCTACAATCCTCCTCTCCAACCATATGTAAGGAGGACCACATTGCATAAATGAATGCAAGATACCAGTTTCAAAGTGCTGCATGAGCTTATTTGCACAATGATGCAAATTGAGCCCCATGCGCCTAATCATAGAGATGAAAAAATTTGATCATGGCGAGACAAGATGTCTCAAGACTCTCTGAACGGGAACCAAGGAGAACGACTGTATAATGGGCTAAAGGAACTTACAGACTGCTTCTCTTGACTATATCTGTTGGTCACTTCTTGGTAGCGTGCCAATGCCTACAAAAGCATGGTCTCAGTAAAAGACGAGATCTTTATAACCAAGTTCCTATGACGAGAGTGGAGAGAAAGGCAACAAGTGATACCGCTCTGTATTCAGTCTCGAATTGTCGTAACTCACTTCTTTTCCGTAAAATTTGAGACTCAACTTCCTTGAGCTTCTGCGTGGTATCCTCGTATGTCTTAGCACAAAGAGCCTCAATTGTATAGGTAGCTGTCTTAAAGAAATTGTCTCCTGGAAAATTCAGGGTGGGTCAGTAAAGAGAGGTTCAGAAAAAATTTACTTTATAATGTTTTCCCCTTAGAGAAAGAGAGAGATCAAGGGAGAATTACTGAAGTTATTGAAACAAAGGAAAAACTAAAATTAATCTGACCATAAACAGCAAATATATGGGTTCCAGCTTTGAGTTGTGAAATTTCACAAGGTTGAAGTCCTTCCAACCTTTTAAAGAAAGCAGCTTCCGGGTCCTTTGCCATTGCCAACTGCACAATGATAATGATAACGATTTATTCAGTGATGACAGAAAGACAAATGTATGTTGAAAAAAGAAAAAAGAAAAAGAAGAGGACAGGTAAAGGTAACAAAGCTAACATACCGCATTCACAGTCGAATCCATTCGGTACACCTGAAAATGTAAGAAATACATTCCTGCAGATGTGACCTTGCCCGTTTTCTCAGAGTCTTCCTATATTTGAACAAACGAGTGTGTTACTAGAACCATCAGTAACCCTATGAATCATGTAGTGCTGACAAGGTAAAAAGGATTGATAATCCTTACTATAGTTTTCTACATGGATGTAAACCTGTGGTGATGCAATCTATATTTCTCGCGAACGATTTTCATGTAGTCTAATTTCCCAGTTTAAGATTGCTGAAGACTGCAACAAGTATTGTGCAAAATGCTAGTGGCAGTTCTTTAAGTAATGACAGCAGCAGAATTGACGAGGCACATCAAGGATTAAATTACCTGTAAGGCCAACCCATAACCACCAGTGGCATCTTGTTCAAAGTAAAGTAGCTGGATATATACAGAAGAAGACAGCAAAAGTGGCATCAATTTTTCGCCCAACTATACAGGGAGGAAGACGTTTGCAATGGTTAGTGAAAATCTAGTACTTCCTTGGAGACATTTTAAGTACCTTAAATTTGCTATGAGCTGTGGATGTAACTCTGACCACTAATCCTGCCTCAGCCTGCTGCTCATTGATTGTTACACCAAAAAAGTGGGCACACTGCTTTTCAACCTGAAATAGAGGATACATTTGCTTTGTGTTTCGAGTTGACAACTATGCAATTGACATACGAGAAAGTTTTCCCATGGGGACAGGACAAGCACCTTTCCACTAACTGATGTCCCAATTGGAAGGGGTCGAACTGTCACTGTACCATTCATAGCTTCTTCAAGAACAGTGGCAGAGATCGATGTTTTGATGGGCACGCCAAGCTTGCTATAAAATAGTATGAGATAGGAGATAGTACATAACTGAAGAAGTAATGTTCAAGTGAAACTTTACCTGAATAATGCTGCAAACACTGTATTGACAGTTCCCAGGTTAGACAAGTCGATTTCCACATCCAAAGCATCAGTATCAAGTGCCTGATGCAATTATTTGGAAAAAGCAACAAAGTCATACTGATGCATTGTAGCATTAAAACAGCAAAATCAGAACAAGAGCGATGAAGGACCTGACACAAGCAAGTCCATTGATAAAAAATGATCATCATCATCAAAATGTGAAAATTAGAGAAAAAGGGATTTTAGTTATCTTAACATTGACACGTGCATTAGCAAGATAAATACTCTGAAACTCCAACTGACAGATGGTCATCCTATAAGGATGAAGCATGGTTTCATCAAACAATAGAACAGACAAAGTTGTCCTCGACAGTTCCAGTACCAGATTCAGGTGATCACTTGTCAGAGCTGGATTGTATCCAGTACACCATCTAGCAAAGAAAATAAGACCTGAAATTTCTAAAGTGCCTCTAAAGCTAGATTTGCAGCATTGAAGGGATCAGACAACAGCAACTAACAAGTTTGAACCAATCTTTGACCACAAAAACACAAATTAACAAATTTATTTCCCTTTCACTCTCAAACATACAAGTAAAAGATCTCTCTCCCCAAAAATCATACATTTCATCCACATGTTATTACTTTGATAGTAAGTTAGAAGAACACACCTCAAATCCTGCAGTGTCATATTGCCTTCTTTTCTCTGGATCAGACAAGATACTATAAGAATATGCAACCTCCTTAAAAAGCTCTGCAGCTTCAGGATTATTGGTGTTCTTGTCAGGATGATACCTGCCCATAAGCATTGTAATTTCGGACACTGCATTGAGATCACTCACAGCTACCATAATAACACAATCAACACGACAACCAAGAATGTGCACATTTATTTGTTGAAATCCTATTCATCATAGGGAATTACTTCAAACAACCGTGTACCAGGACGACTCCATCACTGTTTAACAACAAAGTGCACATAAATGCGAAAGTATTCAAACCACTACTTACTGGAACAATATCTGCGGCAGGTCAAATACTTCAAAGGAAGATCAACAGAAAATCACTCGTTGCCAGACCATCCTAGAAAGATAGTTTCATTCGACATAAGAACGGACATCAAGGTGCCAACCGTCATCATACCGGTTAAAACTTCTCTCACAGAGCTTCCTCATAAACTCCAAAAAAACAATAAGAGCAGCACCCACTTTCAAAGATCTCATCCCCGATGCAATCACGATACCCATTCAGCATTCGCCTAATCTTGCTCAACAAATACTAAAATACTGGCTGAACTCAAATGGACATGATAGATTTCAAGAACCAGATACGCACATTAACCGAGCAACATAGCAGATTGCAAGCAGAAATGTAAGTTCTTGCTGACACCCACAAACGTTCAACGACAAAGCTTATGAATTTGGCAAGGAAAATTGAAGGGGGCAACAGAAAAAAAAAAAGACAAGAGAAGAAGGAAAAGCAAGAAGGCGACATACTTGAGGGCAAGCTTTCTATAAGCAGATTTGATCTCTTGGTCAGTGGAATCTCTCGGTACGCACAAGACTTCGTATGGGTCTCGCCTGATTGCCGGTGCAGATGGACCGTCGACCTTCGATCCCATCTCTCTGTCTCTGTCTCTGTCTCTGTCTCCGTCTCTTTCTTTAGAGAAGGTCTATGTCCACAGCGCCTATATGAACCTGCAGTTTCTTGGGATAATTCAACGATCCCTAATCTTCAAGTCGAGCTATTCAGGGTCAACAAACTCCCCACGACAAAATAAGGTGAGAAATCAGTGCCTTCCCGGAACCTAGTATGGACAAAGGTCGAGAAAACAAGAATCGTTCTCTTCTCGGGAAAATGAATGGCATGAAATTGACGGCCGAATGCACCAAATCAGTGGAAACGGATGAAGATTTCTGTCGTGCGGGTGGAAATCAATAGCTTATCAATTGAGGATTGCGGAGAGTGGAAAAGGCAAAAAAAAAGGAAAAAGAAAAAGAAAGTGTGTTTATTTCGGTTTTGGCTTTCTTACCGTACGAATGAGAAATGTGACAGCCACTTTGGTACGAGATTGAAGTCTTTTCTTCTTTCGGCCAAGGATATTAAACTTGAAGCACCGGCAATCAGGCGAGACCCACTCATACTAAGGGTGTGTTTGGTTCAACATTTGAAATGAGCTTTGGAAAAATGCAAATACTTTCGACCTAAAGAGATTTAGGAAAATGCCAATTGCGTTTGGTAAAATCTCATTTGAAAATGGGCTTTGAATCGAATAGTGTTTGGTAAAGCAACATTTTAAAGGGGCTTTCAATGTAATTTTTTAATTTTTAATTAAAAAAATTATCTTTTTTCTGATCGAAGAAGAAGATAAATAGTAAAAAGGGAGGCAAAATAAAAAATATAGGAAATTAATGAGGTTAGTTTTGAAAAGAGAAAAATTTATTAATATTTGGTCGAATGCTGAAAGCCCAATGCTAGTCCTTACTAGCATTGGGCTTTCAGCTTTTCCAAGGCCAACATTTGGTCAAATGCTGGCTTAAAGCTGAACCAAATACTTTAATATTCTCCCAATGGGCTTTGGGGACTGAAAGCTCATTGAGAATGCTGAACCAAACCCACCCTAAGTCCTTTTTCAAGCACTGTCATTCTGTCTTTTCCCATTGGAAAATTATGGACAATAATAACCAGCACATGAATGCAGGGACCTTTCCGGAATTTTGGAAAATGGTCGAGTGAGAAGTCCTTAATTGTGTGAGTTCTAATAAGAGTTATAAACGAAGAGAGTTTGATAGGGTTGGATACGTCTATTATGGCATTTTGTACACCATTATAAGAGGAAAACAGGCCGTACGACCCAAGTTAAGTCATCAGATTCCTAAGGAGATTGTGGTTACACCGTAGATAATGACTTGATCGAAAGTAAAACCACAGTTGGCCGATCTATACGTTAATAATTACTAGTGGAAGGGGGCCAATATGAAAGTAAATTAAAGGTTGAGTAGCCACTGGTGTAATTTTCCCTACTTTTTTCTTCATAAGGGAGTTATTCAGGTGTAATTTGATGCACTAATATTCAAGATTCTCATGAGTGAATTTTCATTTTCAGAGACCCCTTAAGATCCGAAAACAGTGGAGCAGGACAATTTCTGGAGTAGAAATTCGTTTGGTAACATGACTTTTCGAGCAGAAATCCGTTTGATTATGTAACTTCATTCTTCTACTTCTAAAGCAAAGTAGTTTTGAAGTCACTTGAAGAGATAAAAGAAGTAGAAAAATTAACTTCTACTCAGAAACAAAAGTAAAAAATCAATTTCTGGCCAGAAATTAATTTCTAAAACAGAAGTGTTGCCATGATTGAGACGGGAGAGAAGCTTGCGAAACTATTTTCTTGTATATAGTTCTTGACTTTCGGATAACTAACCCTAGTTGATGGATGAGATCCTTCGTAACCATCCTCGAGAAGCTTCCTTGACAAACACTTCATCTGTTTGGATTGACTAGAAGCCAATTTCTAATTTAGGATTTCAAATAAGACAAGCTTGACTCGACTCAAATTGATGCAATCATTTTTAACAATAATTTTCTCATTCTAAGAAATAGTTAAGGCTGCGTTTGGTAACACCTCAGGAAAAATGTTTCTGTTTTAGAACAGAAACGCGTATGGTAAAAAAATATTCTAAAAGTGTTTCGGAAAACACTTTTGAAAAAAGAAACACTTTTGACCCCAAAAAAAGAAACAAAAAAAAACTTGATTCTGAATTTTGGAACACTTTTGGAACACTTTCGTGCAAGCCACCACCGACGTCCTTTGCCACCACGACCACCACCCAGCCGTCGGCCCCCGCTGCCTCCGCCGGTCGCATGCGGCGGGCGACGGCCGCCGTCGATCCTTCCTTTTAATGAGAAAAGTGTTTTTTTTTTAACTTACCAAACGAGTTTCTGTTCCCAAAAATCGTAGCTGGGAGCAGAAACACAAAAAAATATTTATGTTCCAAATATGTTCCCAGGAACAGCAACGTTACCAAACGTAGCCTAAAATGTTAGACCTAACTCGAATCTGGAAAGTAACTAAGGCTGCGTATGGTAGCGTTTCTGTTCCAGGGAGCATTTTTTGAACAGAAACATTTTTTTTGTGTTTCTGTTCAAAATTACGATTTTTAGGAAAAAAACGCGTTTGATAATTTAAAAAAAAAAACACTTTTTTCAGTCGCCGATCGGCTATCGGCGGCGGCGGGCGGTCGGCGGCCGGCGACCGCCTGAGGCCGGCGGCGGTGGCCGGCGACGGCGACAGCTGCTTCCTGCGATCGCTGGAGGCCGGCGGCGGCAGCGGACGGCGGCCGGTGGCGGCGGCGGAAGGCGACGGCGGCGGCAGGCGGGGCAGGCGACCGGCGGCGGCTGCTGGCGACAGGCAGACGGCTGCCGGAGGACGGCGGCCGACGGAAGGCGGCCGGCGACCGGCGACGTCGGCCGGCGACCGTCGACGGCCGGCTTTTAGGGAGGCGGCGAGTGGTAATCGAGTCGGCGACGATGGATGGTGGTTTCAAAAGTGTTCCAAAAAGTGTTCCAAAGTCCCAGAAGCAAGTTTTTTTTGTTCCTTCAAAAGTGTTCCCTGGCACAAAAGTGTTCCGCGGAACACTTTCGGAACATTTTTGAACCATACGCGTTTCTGCTCCAAAAGTGTTCCCGGAACACTTTTGGAACAGAAACAGTTTCCCCAGCCACCATCCATACGTAGCCTAAAATGGTGACGCGTTGCGCTATCAATCTAGCAATGTCTGTAAATATGTATATAGGTTCATAAGGTATAACAAACAGCTATTTCGGTCATGCTCGTGAACTGGTAGTTTGAGCTCTACCCGAGTAAGTACTCAAGCTACTCGAATCCGAAACAAATCGAGCTGAGCTCAACCAACTCGTAGCTTGACTCTGTCCTACTCTTATCCGATCATGCCTCAAGCAGTGGATCCGGAGATGCATTCACGTCCTAGATGAACTCATACTTTATCAAGGAGAGAAATCAATTGTCTAATATCTCCGAATCTTACGCAATAAGAGTGAATCACTGAGTAGTTCCATCTTCTTAAGGCGAGGGTAATGTGAATCTTGGCGGAAACTGATTATTCTACGAAGATCCAAGAGTTGCGAATTGCGAACCTCGACCTCCAGTCGAAACTGTGATTGGTAATCTCGGTATGAACGCGACCTATTGACGAACCCGTGTCAACCAATCAACGCTATAACGCTACAAATAAGAGAATTCGGGAACTTGTTTGATAAGTTGAATCGATCGCCACAAGGAAGTCTTGATAAGATCTAGTCGTCAAGAGAACTCGAAAAGGAGAAACCTCTCTATTTTAAATTTTAGAATCAATGTTATCTTATCAGAAATGCCTAAGCACCCTTATATGGTGCTAACCCTAAAAAAAAGGAAAAGATGAAAATATCCTTAATTAATAAAATTTGCCTAAAACAGAAAAAAGCCCAAAAGCCCATTTAAACGGTGCCGAATGGCCGAAATCCATCGCAGTTCACGGCCGTAGGCGGTGACATTGATCAAGACGCTATTTTGTTTCAACCGACCAAATTTGAGCCCATTTGGAGTTCGTTAACCTTAAACTAGTTCGGGATTCGCCGGTCCAAATATGATTGAGTTGAGCCAAGAAGTCCAAGATTCTTCAATTCTCGATCCAAAATTGCTTCCACTCTAAAGATCTTGAATCATGATGCCGACAGCTTGCTTGAATTCTTTCGCCCTCGCTCAAGTGATCGGACCTAGCAGAAAAGACTACGCGTCTCTAGCAGCTCCTCCTCGATATGGCTCGATGTCCACATCAGAGGGTCGCGACAGGGTCCCTCAATATTTCTCAGAACCAAACACACATAATGATTTTTCCTTTGTTGGGATTTTGTTGTAAAATCCCATAAGAAGTGAATGAGAGAAGAAGGATGGAGAGTCTCACATAGGGAAAAGAGTAGATGGTGGATTGATTTAAATATTGGAACGTCACAAATGAGTTTGGGCCCCAAGGGGCATCGCACTTTTATGGACGGGGGAGGACCTACGCAAAGCTAGGTCGGCCCACACACGCGCGGTCGTCACCGCCGCCGCTCGCCCGGCTCGGGTCCGCGCATTTATTTATTTTTACACCATCATTTTTTTATTCTTTTTAAATTGAAGGGACACGACTTGAATAGACATTTCCGGAAATTTCTGGACATTCTTTTTCGTCCGAACATATGTGTTTGCTCGGCGTTGAGCAAATATGAAAATTGAAGGGACACGACTTGAATAGACATTTCCGAAAATTTCTGAACATTCTTTTTCGTCCGAACATATATGTTTGCTCGGCGTTGAGCGAATATGAGAGTTCGAACGTCGAACATACATGTTCGTTCGGATTAAAGCGAACGAACATGTTTGTTCGAACAAGTTCGATCGTCGAACATATATGTTCGATCGGAATAAAGCGAACGAACATGTTTGTTCGAATAGAACTCTTTTCGGTTCGCATTCCTTCGTCAACAGAAATATTCGGCTTCGCGACTCTTCACATTATTGTCTATAAATACAAACTCCGACCGTCACTTTTCGACTACTGAAATTTTTGTTTTCCACCACTCATTACTCATCTTCATCATCTGTGCGATTATTCTGCAAACTTGCATTCGAAGTACCGCTTCAGAGGAACGCGATCCGTTCTATCCTGGGAGACAATTGTCCAAGGTTTTTGGTACTGATTAAGGGGGCAAATTTGACTTAAAGACACAACGTCATTTCGTTGGGCTCGGATCAACATTCTGCTTACTCGTTTGCATTGGCTACATGTTAGTCTTTCAATTGCAATTCTGTTTATACGAACTTAGGCTATAACATCCTTGAGGTTTCTGGAGTGGCTCGTAGAAACCTCACTTTCTTTTCTGCAACTTCCTTCAATCCTTCCTTTTCCATCCTATGTTGATGCCGGTGTCCGCATTGGAACATTAAGGTTGATGCTACCGTATGGCATTCTCAGATGTGCTTTGGCACAGAGATAAATCACCCTATTGATCAGCTACGATTCTTGACTGTCAAGTGTGAGGGGTACCCCACTAGCGTCTACATCTGTGGAGGAGCTTCCGGGACCGACTTGCGCGCGAGGAGGAGAAAAGAACTGCGGCTTGGGAGGCATTGGAATGCTTTTCGAGCTGCCCATCAACATTTCCAGCACTTGAGTCATCGAGGGTCGATCCTTCGGATTTATCTGAATGCACCACAAGCCTACCATAACCATCTTTCTTGACAAAGCGACTTCTTCTTCTTCCACGAGATCGCCGAATTCCTGTGCTCTTTCTTCATTAATTTCATCGTAAATCCAGCCCGGAAAATATGATTCACTTGATGTGGTTCCCGTCACTTCTTTATGTTTCCTCCCGCCAACCATCTCGAGCAACAACATCCCGAAGCTGTAGACGTCGGACTTATGAGAAGGATTTCCCAGATTTCTCATGAATATTTCAGGAGCAATGAACCCAATCGTACCCCTAGCACCTGTCATGGTGATGAAACTTTTATTCCTGGAGTACATTTTCGCCAACCCGAAATCAGAGATTTTCGGGTTGAGGTTCTGGTCGAGCAAAATATTCTGGGGCTTTATGTCGAGATGTAATATCCGCAAGCTGCAACCCTTGTGCAGGTACTCAATTCCAAGGGCAACGCCTATAGCAATTTCGAGCAGTCTTTCTGCTGCCAAAGAATCGTTCGGCCCTTCTTTATGCAGCAAATCTCCTAGAGACCCGTTGGGCATGTACTCATAGATTAGAGCTCGTTTTGAACCTTCTAAACAGAAACCGAACAAACGGATGATATTAACATGGTGAATCGTGCCTATGGTTGCAACTTCGTTGATGAAATCCTGGCTGTTGTTGCTGGACTTGTTGAGCATTTTGACGGCAATGGGTCGCCCATCTGGCAGCCTCCCTTTGTAGACAGTACCATATCCACCTTCACCCAATCGCTCCTTCAAGGCGTTAGTCATCTTCTTTATGTCCTTGTATGAGTACTTGGTCAATAAGGTCGACTGGTAATTTCTTATGAATTGATCTGCGTTTGCCCTCTCTTCTGCAGGTTCATCTTTGCCAAAACAGGATGTCTCCTGGACTGACAGAACTCTTTTCTTAAAAATGTATAGTAAGGTCACAACGAGCACAATAGAAGAGCTTCCCAATGCACAACCTGCAAATCATGCGCTAAACTGATTAGCTTACTGGAGAATAGTAATCTTTCTGCAAAGTAATAAAGACCATTAATTTGCAGAAGAAATTCAGCAATTTCGGGTTCTTACAAGCGGACAATTAAAACAGAATTCAGTGCCATTGCTCTTTGACAACCCCTATAAACAAGCATGGTCTCTACCTTTTCAACAGGCACAGCCGAAAACCAAACCACCCAACATAAATAGTAAAACATTAGAATTTAATGCAATTGCTGATATACAAGTCTAGCTTCCAAAGTCTCCTTTTATCATCGACTTTGTATAGTCTGCCAATGAAAACTGAAAAGAACAAAGACAAATTATGCATTCTAATACGAAATACCTCAAACAACAACATGGTTATAAGAGATTATATCGAATGTTAAGTTAATGCTCCTTCCATGTCCGACTTGACTCTAGAGTCTTTAACTTTAGGAGCGATGCATACCGACAATGAGGTTGGTCTTGTCTGGCTTCCTGCAAAGGCCAGATAAAGAAAATGAGTAGTATATCAGATTTCATCCGGAGAGAAGTGATAAAATTCAACTCTCAATAGCATAATAAGAGGCAGTAGCAATGGCGATCATATTAGGGGTGAGAGGTTCAAAATTCCTTCGGGTTCCAAGTGGAACCTGCCCATCGAATTCAGTTCCTCATTTTTTGGAATTTGGAACCTACAATGCCATACCCTGAAATATACCATATCACAGGTTTCATGATCAGTTCTAGGGTTTATGCAAGTTCCACTTGTATTATTAATTGAACAATTGCAATGAATTATCAGCTTAAATAATTACCATTTGCTACTACAATTCACTGACTATAACTCATATTTAGACACACTAAGATTATGAAACATCAACAAACTAAAAGTTTTAGTCCTAGATACCGCCAGAAATGGAAGCTCAGATTAACGGTTCCAGATTACACATTCGTCATCGGACACTATAGAATATCGTAGAATCGTGTGAAGATATAGAATAAGAAAAACGCAAAGACTCGTTCAAGGTTTGTGGAACTTGGAATCTACCGGTCAGAACCAGTTCCCCAATTTTTGACACCTGAAACTTACCCGCATACCTGGAACATGAAACCTATCCTGTTTCTATCGGCTCGATTCTCCGATTCCCGGTTCTACCTGGAACCATGCTCACCCCTATAATCTTGTGCCATGAGCCGAAGGCTTTTATTGATGTCGAAAAGGTGGTCAAGATGACTCAGCAAGCCTTGAAGCGAGCATAGGGTTTTCATGGGTACTCTAGAAAATTCCTATGAGAATATTGGAAATGCTTTTATTATAGAGTATTCATGTAATTAATGAGGTAATTGGTGGGTCGAAAATTGAATTTTCATCGTTAGATCGAGAGAAGCTCTTCGATAGTATTGGAGGGGGCTCATATAGAAAGAATTCCACTTTATTCATTTACTGCGAAGTAAAAGGAGCCTTACATCATATTGTTATTAGTTTGAAACTCCTGATGTTGAAGAACAATGGACACCGCTACTGTTGGATCACTAAAAACACGTCGGACCATTTTATTCAAAATGTAAGATTATGATAATTTTTTTTTTGGAGCTTGAATTCTTAGTTTAATTTTTCAAATTCTGGGAAAGTTTTCACTGTCAAAATATGGGAAACTTGTATTTGTTCCAACTACGTTAATCAAGTGATGAACTTACTTACAGCCGCCGCCGCAAAAGCAGACGACTTTTCCCGAACCGGCGGCGTCGAATCCGCACCGACCGCCTCTCAGTTCGCAGCCGTCGCAATCTGGAATCGCGGACCACACCAGAGGAAATCCTTCGCTCATCAGATCCAGAACGAAGCGCCACCTATCGTCATTGCTTTTGTTCATAAATCCACTGCTCCGTAGACCGAGGACATCGGACACAGGCACCTCCACGAGCCTACACCCATCGGGCTTCTTTCCCGCGTACGAGTAATCGGAACCGATCGACGGATCCCTCGATCGGTTGATCCACAGATAAAGTTCCAAGTCTTCGCAGCTCCATTTCACCACCGTCGAGTAGGCGAGCTCGTGGGAGAGCGCGATGCCCGAGGAGCACTTGAAGAAGGTGAGGTTGAAGCGCCACTGAGGGGGGAGGCTGAGGTTGGAGATCTTGACTCCGGAGCTCGGGACGTTCAGGTTCTGGAGCGAATCGCAGGAGCCGGCGGTCAGGTCCTTGATTAGCTGGGTGTTGACAACGGTGAGGGCGCGCTCCTCGCGGCCCGGGTAGAGAGCTCGGACCTGGTAGGGAGTGCCGAGGAGATCAAGGACGGGGCGGCCGGCGGAGTCACAGGAGACTTGGAAGCGGGGGAGGCCGCAGTCGAGGCGGCCGGTGCCGAAAGTTTCGGAGTCGGAGAAGGGGAAGGTCAAGTTGATGCCTCCGCAGGCGAAGGGCCGGCATCGGTCGTAGTACGACGCGTCGTCTTGGGGTTGGGCCGCGACGATGACGGTGACGAGGCAGATGAGTACGGAGAAAAGCGGGGGAGACATGTTTGACTGGCCTGATTTTAGGGAAGAAAAACAAATAATGTGCTACATATATGTAAATATAATATACTTATGCATGTTTCCAATTGTTTTTTTTTTCTTTTTCTTGTGGACATAATGTTTCCAATTGTTTGCGTGGGTGATTTTTGACCGGTGGCTTTGTGGGCAGATCCGAATCACCTGTCATGATTCTATCATGATAGGTGTACCCAGATTTCTTATAATATAGATTTTTTTTTTTTGGGATGATCAAGGCACCCCTGCCCCTATTTCGGCGGGTAACCCCTAGTCAACTCAAAGTCGCAGGATATTTTTTGCTGTTTTTTTTTTGGGTCAAATTTTTTGTTGCTGGTCTTTTTTTTTTTTGGAAAAATTTTCTAATAAAAATATGAAGTGATCTCATTTTCTCAAATAAGGGCATGAAGTGCTCTCATTATTTCAAAAAAGGATCTCACCAAGGGCATTTTCATCATTTAGGTTTTTCAAGTTTTATCATTTATTTTGCTCAACGACTTACCGGTAGCTAGGCTGAGGGCGAGGCTTGCGGCAGCCTCGATCGCCAGAGGCAAAGACGATCCTTGACGACGATGCACGGATCACGAGCGTGAGTACTTGAGCTCCTTCGCTCAGTGCTTGAAACCCGCTGTCGCTGTGTTCCTTATGCGAGACCACAAAGAAGATTCTGATGATCGAGACACCCAAAGAGCAGTAGTCCCTAGCCATCGAGGGTTGGCCTCGCCTTTAGTGGGCGAGGTTTCACAAGCCTCGCCCACTAAAGGCGAGGCCAACCCTGAGGCGAGCCCTCGCTGGCCACAGGTGAGTACATCTTTTTTCAGATCTAGGCGAGGGTCTCGGGCCCTTGTCAACCCCATTACAGAAAAAAAAAGAAAAAATTTAGAAAACGTAAAATGACGAAAATACTCTTGGGGAGGAGAACCTTTTTTGAAACAATGAGTGTACTTCAAGCATTTTTTTTTTAAATAAGGTGCACTTACTACTCTATTTGGTATACTCTCTTCTTCGTCGGCTTAACTTGGTATATTCCTTTCCTCGTATATGCGTTGAACAATAATGTGTTTATTTCAGCTTTTAGAAGCTTATGTGGTCATATCGGTTCACTATTGTCATGCTATTTGATGAATTTTAAATGGTTTTTGGTTACTATACAACTCGTAAATTAAAGTTTTCCTTGATCTTTTTTTAGGCCGAATGTTAAACTCATTTTTCTACTCTTTTTTAAGCAATTTTTTTTTGTTTTCCGATCAAAATTCTTAAAATATAAGATTTTAAGTTCTAAATGAGTCTCAAATTTGCAAAAACTAAGAATAACCTAAAAGGCCAAAATAGATTAATCAATCATTACTGTTAGGGGTGTCAAAAAAAATCCGTGCTAACCCAACCAGTCCCGACCCAAAAATTCCTCTAATTTTCGGGCCTCTTCGGACCGGGCTTGGTACTGTTTGCATGAGGATTGGGTCGGGTCAGGTCGGCCTGGTTCCGGGTTTTTTTTGGCACCCATGTTTTCTTTTTAATTTAATTTATTTTTATTTTTTATATTCTTTCATTCGACGGGCTTGTCAAGTGATTTCGATTCCACAAAAAGAAAAGAAAAAAAAAAAGAAACCGACCGGCCCGAAGAGTTAGGGCATATGTAATTCGGGTCGGGCCGAGCCGAGCTAGATACTATACAATTGCGGGTCAGCTTGGGCTAGGCCAAGACCCAGCACGTTGACAACCCTAGTTCCTGCCGATGGTGCTGACGTAATCATTTAATTGATAGAGAACGCTCTTTGCTTCTTCTTTTTTGTAACAAATGTAAAAAAAAAAAAGTCTCACGGATTTACTGTAAAAATCTCATGCTTGTTTGAAGTTAGTTTTGTAATTGAATTCTTCTCATGTCAACAACCAAATGATGAAAGTACATATTATTTCTTACACCAGCAATGAACCTAATAAAAATCCGTTGAGTGATATCTAAACTCAGTTCTGTCAAATAAGTCAACTAAAATTAATATATTGTGAAATCTATGTCGTGTCCCAACTAGAGAACTAGAATTCCTTAGATTGTAATTTGCTTCATCCATCTCATCCAACTTATGGATCTTTATAAGATTGAGAAATTATTTCACGAGAAATAATATTCAGAGTTATTGAATGAAATTGGGAGCAGTAAACATCGAAAGTGTATGACTGGAATCTCATGCCAGTCCATGTATAGAATGTTGGAAAAATGTTAGATAACATATAAAAATAAAAATCATAGGAAATATGTTGGAAAAGACAAGGAAATTAAAATCAATTGTCTGAGGCGTGCGAGCACTATTCTTAAGGATAATTTCGCCCATCGGAGTACGAAACTTGGTGCGTAAGACTTCTAGTTGCTATCATCCCAAGATACAACAGACCTTCACTGAATATTAGAAGGAACAAGAATGATGTTATGTATATAGCCTAGCAAGGAAAAGTAACAAAAAGAGAGGAAGGTCTCTTGGTAATTCGGTATCTCCCAATATTGTCCCTTGAAGTTCGACTTATATTGAAGACAAAATAGAGACGTTGGAAAACTATTATAAAGTCATTATAGAATAATGAAAGATTTATCAAGAAATAAAACACATGTTATAAAGCCGTTATATGACCGTTAGAGAACCGTTATAAGACCGTTGTAAAGCCATTATACGACCGCTAGAAAATCGACCGTTGAAAATATTGATGGCGGATTATTGTCGTCATAATTTTATCAAAATCATTGTAAAATACTATTTCAAAACTATTGAAATATCCAACAATCCCCCACATATTTCAAAAAGTTTTAAAAAATAAAAAATAGAACAATGCTAGGTTATTAGAGCGTAATGCATCGGAATTGGCGCTGATTAGGCTATGAATCAGCCTTGGAAAGAATGAAACATAATTCACGAAATCATTGGTGAAGTACAAAACTTTTATAAACCAAGAATTCCTTTTTGTGTTTTATGATTTTCACCAATCACATTATACTCCCACAAGGTTTGCTGTTCAATGCGGTTTTGTGCTAATAGGCCATGCGCGTGCTTGGTTTTGATGCACTTAAGGTTGGCGAATTCGAAAATGACTCAAATTTGGTCAGCAACATGGAAACGGGCTGCTGATCAATACACATGGTTATACCGTGATTGACGTCGTTTTTTCGCGTTTCAGAGTCATTTAGATGAGTTTTTAGTCATTTTAAGTTTCTAGGCAATTTTCGTGATTTTAATGATATTTTCGTAATATTGCGTTTCTTATTATAATTAGGTTTAACACCATATATAAGAGTGTTTAAGAGTTCTCGTGAAGCATACTTAGACTTTTTTTTATACAGATTTTTTATATTCTATTGATTTGATAATCGTAGGTCAGAGAGAACGAATTATTCATATTTTCGATTCTTAATACCTATTTAGCCAATTTTCGTTGCGTTTCGACATCAATTGGTATAAGAGCATAAGTTGCTTAAATCAATGGTTGAACAAAATCGTGTTGGTCGTGGACGGCGGGCTCGTGTTGGCTAGGGACTTGGAGTCGTTCCTGATGCAGACGAACAACCGCGTCTAAGAGACTTGCGAGACGTAGAGATTGATGAGCAGAGAAGGCGAATCCAGGATTTGGAGCGATAACTTGCATAGGCGAGGTTGGGCGTTCAATTCAAAGAAGGAGTGGAATCTGAGGATTCATTCGGTGATGAAGATGAGGACGTCAATCCTTTCGAGGTTTTGAAGCAAGGACAAAATTGAGGAGTACGACCTAGAAATCAGTCCACTTTTTCTAATATCAGGATGAAGATCGAGATTCTTGAGTTTCAAGATCCAATCTTTGGTGAAGATACAATCGTTGATAAAGATCCAATCTTTGATGAGGATCCAGTCTACGATGAATCTAATGGAGAACAAGAAGATACGATCCAGATCAAGGAGAGATTATCTATGCTGATTTTGAACGCCATGGTGCCTCGAGTTCTGCTTCGCCTGATGAACGAGTGTGCGATGGACAACCAGCCTCTGTAGAGGGCGCAATCGCAAGTCTGTGCCAAGTGCAAGAATCACATGACTGCGCGTTGGATCCATTGTCCGCGAAAGTTTATACGGGTAATGTGAATGTGATGGGCACATTGAGTTCTTCGAAGGTGCGGGGCCCTGTCTGTTTCCAAGAAGTCGTTGAGGAGAACTTCGCGGAGGAAGCCAAGAGGGGCTCTATTTGCAAAGGTATGGGTAACTCATCTTGTTTGGATTGGAATGGAGACATGAAGTTTCATGGTGAACGCAAAGTGTCTGCGGATTTGTTGGAAATTTAGAAGCAACGGTTGTCGAATGATCTAGAAGGTGAGTCAATCTTCAGAGAGACAGCCCAATCAGAGTTTGTCACGGGTAAATCCCCAGCTATTGATGTGATAGGGGTTGCGATTTATGGAAACAACAATTCTAGGGAGTTCATGTATGCTTGTGACAACATGGAAGGCAAGATCGATATCGATGGTTCTCTTAGATATTCTTTGAAGATTCAAGTCATCGATAATACTGCATTGAATGAAACTCAAGTTGAGAAAGTTATTCCTGAAGAATAGGTTGCTTTTTCTTTCTTTGTGGATGAAAGTGAAACAAGCAAGTATGGAAGTTTTCTACACTTTGAACTATGTTTTTTTAATGAATAAGCTTAAAGATGTGTTTTCAGATAATTTCTTGGGGCTCAAGCTGATGTATTACTTGATTCGTTGGAGAGGCTACCCATGACGTTTTTTAGAATCTAGTTCCTTCTCGATTGTGGCAAATTTCGCAATGTCTAATCTTGGAGATGAGAAAGCACAATAAGATTTGAGGACAAATATTTTTTTCTAGTAGGGGAGGATGATGCACTTAAGGTTGGCGAATTTGAAATTGGCTCAAATTTAGTCGGCTGCATGGAAACGGGTCGCTGATCAATACACACAGCTATGCCGTAACCGACGTCATTTTTTCGCGTTTCGGAGTCGTTTAGATGGATTTTTAGGCATTTTATTTTTTAGGCAATTTTCGTGATTTTAGTGATATTTCGTAATATTGTGTTTACTATTGTAATTAGGTTTAACACCGTATATAAGGGTATCTAGGGTTTCTCGTGAAGCAGACTTAGACTTTTTTTTATAGACTTTTGATATTCTATCGATTTGATAATCGTAGAACAGAGAGAATGAATTGTTCATCTTTTCAATTCTTAATTCATGTTTAGACAATTTTTGTTGCGTTTCGACATCAGGTTTATTCGTAAGTGTCTAGAGATTTTCGCCAAAAATTCTCATAAGAGAGGCCCCACTCCACACTGATATAGGTGATTCCATCAAGTGTATTCTGTAGCTTAATACACCACTAATAACAGCTATGGAATTCATTAAGAGCTTGGTTCAACCTCTTCTTCCTTGCAGTCTTGCACTATTTTCACCTTAGGGGGGATATAAATTTTAATAGTGCATAGCTAGATCAACAAGTGACTTGTTATTACCCATATAGATCTAATTCTCGGGATCGCTAATTACATAGGTTGGATTACCATCACTGTTGATTTTCCTCAATCGGCTTGTCCCATTCCCCTCAATGAATAGTCAGAGGATTAGCCAAATCCATTTCTGATTTCATATAATTAATGGGCATAATTCCATTTTCTAGCAATTGTTTTACCATATTACATCTCAAATGGACATGTTTCTTTTTATATATATGCTTGATACTACCTGAGTCTACCACCCATTGACCTTACCACAATACTGGCATGGAAAATAATCGTAATAATTATGTCATCAAAATCATCTACTTAAACCAAGTTTACTATTGGTTTAGCAGTGTTAAGATGCATGTATGAGTTGTGTTAGAGAAGTCCCACATAGGAGAATTGATGTGGTACTGAGTCAGTTAATATACCCAAGTTGGCCCATAACTCATTGTCTTAAGCTTTTGAGTGAAGGTGAGTCCAACTGGATATATTGACGGGTTCGGACTTGGGCTCCCTCTTGGCGATCTCCCCGACAAAAAAGTATCGGACTTCCGCTACGTCCACCCAACAAATGGTATCAGAGCCGATGGTTGATTGGTGGGCCCCTAATCTGTTTTGGTGAATATCTCAAGAAGGAATCTAGTGATTGCATCTCAAGAAGGAATTTGGTGCCAACGCGATTTTCGGGCTGGTGGATGTTGTGGTGTAGCAGTGCGAGCCCGATGGGCGTTGATGGAGATTCAGATTGAGATGGAGCCAACGCGGTTTTCGGGCAGGTGGACGTTGTGGTGTAGCAACGGGCCTGTTGACACCTGATTTTTAGTCATCTTTTATTTTGATTTTGATTTTTAAAATTAATTAAAATTAGCAAAAAAAAGTCAAAAAATTACAAAATCAACTTTGGAAGCCTTGGCCCAGCCTTAGGAACCAATTTTGAACAAAAAATATTTTTCGTAATTTTTAATATTTTTTTGAATTTATTTAATTATAAAAATAACCAAAAAATCATAAAAATACCCAAAAAATCATAAAAATACCATTCGCAGTCAGAAAAATGCACAAAAATAGTCAATAATTTTATTTTAATTCCCTCTTCAAGTTGGTCTCGTTAAATCTTGAAAATTCGACTCGGGTAACTATGTTACTTCACAAACGTACACCCGGATCGAGCATAAAAATTTCTCTTTGAGTCGTTCAATTCTCAATTTCCACTTTTCATGAGCCATGACATTTTGATTTAGAACCCTGAAGCGAGATTGGGCCGATTTACCCTTCAATTTGATCAATTTTGACAAAAAAAAGGACCTAATTGCACAAATTTCTTTGCGATTTAGTCCCCGATTTTTCGAATCTTAAAATTAAATCCTCTCTGGAGACACCCATGAAAATCAAACACCTCTACCCTAAATTTTTCATCATGCCGAATCCATTGGTGGCCTCAATTTGAACTTATTTGATCGTTTGAGCCTCCGATTTGGCGAAAATCATTTTCGGATCCTAGGCACGATTTGGGGTTTTCATTAAATCCCAACTCAATTGAGCACAAAAATATGCATTGTAGATGGAAAACATGTCGAGGAGTCCGATTTTGGAATCAATTTCATGAAAAGCAGTCAATTAGAGGTTCAATTGGGCGAAATTGATGGTCGGGCCGACCCGACCCGACCCGATCGGGTCTGCAACATGAGACAAAAACCAAGTTTGTTCTCCCTCAAGTACAAAAGACACGAAGAACAGAGACAGGGGGAGGCAGAGCTCGGTCGACCAAAAAACGAAGGGGGAACAATGCTTTTTCAAAGCCATGAGGGGTGCGTGATCGTCCTCGACTCCGGATGGCCCTCGGCTATAAGGGTCGGAGAGAGAGAAGAAAGAGCGATGGACGGTTTTGAAAAAAAAAATAGAGAGAGAGGGCGAGATCCGAACGGGAGAGAGAGATTCGGTAGAAAGAGACAGCGACTGAGCGTTCGTCGAGGGTTCTCTAAGCTTCAGGAAACCGAAGCATCGTCGCCGAAGCCCCAAGCCGTCGGCGAGCCAACCCAAAGGTCGGTTTCCCCCTGTTTAGTTCCCCTATTTTTTTTTTACCTACTGTGGGTTTGGCTCGGTTTGGGCTCTCGTCCAAACCGAGCCAAACCGAATGCACTCCGACGTCCCTTATCATTCCTATGTTGATGTCTGAACGTTGTCTTGCTTCGGTTTTGTGCGAAATGTCCACGGATCTAGCCTAAGCGTTTGTTTTTCAAATGCCTGTTACATGTTTGACGAAATGCCGGTGTGTGGTTCGATTCGGTTTGGTCCACGACCGTATGTCATTTGAGTAGTCCATGCCTGCTTATTGCCTTAAACTCGTCCTAAAACCGACTCTAAGCTTTCCTTGCTCCTTGTTTTGCATCAAACCGACATAAAAAACGAGATTGAATCTTCGCCGGTCTCAACTGGAACCGAGAACTTGGACGGAGGAGCACGGTGGATTCCGAGCTATAATGGCTCTCAGGTAAGCCTCTTAAGCTCTGTTGGATGCTATGTGAATGTTTAGAACCGAGTTTAGTCGTGAAAACTTTTTTGCAAAAATCGTCGCCGAAACCGACACTGTTCATGTTCGGCCGGGGATTTTTTGGGTGTCGTTTATCATAGTTTTTGTGTCGAATGTACTGCTGTGTGGATGGGGGATCGCTTGGGTGAATTTGGTCAAAAATTTGGTAAGATTCTGGCTCGGTACCGATTTTCCAGCGAAGATTCCGGCGAACTCGCCGGAAAAATCACTGTTCCAGCTAGTCGCCAGTCATCTTCTCCGGTGGACCTTTGACTGGTCAATGGTGACGTGGCGCCGCGTGGCGCGCCACGTCAGCCGCGGGGGGTCCGCGAGCAAAAAATAAAAAATAAAAACAAAAAAACATAGATCGGACGGTTGGGGAGGTGCCACGTGTCGCGATCTGGAAATTTTCAAAATTAATTATTGATTTTATAATAATAAATGGTATTTTCGAAAATGACAAAAAAAACCTAGATCGGATGGCCGTGGGTGTGCCACGTGTCGCGATCTGGCAATTTTTAAAATCAAATTGATCTGGCGGCTAGGATAGTGCCACGTGGCAACGTGGAGACCGTCCGATTGGTTTTAATTTTCAGAAATTCGGATGAATTAGAAAATGGTTTTAAAATAACAAAAAAAAAATAAAAAATTTCGAAAAAAAATAAAAAACGGCGTCGTTTAGACCGGATTTCGACCCATATGGTCCGGCCGGGCGCCCGAGAGGCGTGGACTGGGTTTGACCCGGTCCGGAAAATATTTTTAAATAAAAAAATTCAAAAAAAAGTATAAAAAATTCAAAAATTCAATAAAAATAGAAAGTCATTAAAAAAATAAAAAAAACATTAAAAAATTCAAAAATTCGAAGAATTCGGAAAAATTCTAAAAAAATTCCAGAAAATAGGAAATGGGAACAATCTACTGTCCATGTCCTATTTTTGGTCTTTTGAAACCCGACCCTTTTCAAAAATGACGATTTTGCCCATTAGGCAAATCGTCTCCAAAAAAATCAAAGAAATTCAGAAAAATCTCAAAAAATTCCAGAAAATAGGAAATGACCACAATCAACTGGCCATGACCTATTTTGGGTCTTCCAAACCCTAATCTTTCCAAAATGACGATTTTGCCCTTTTGGCAAACCATCTTCCCAAAAAATGGAAGAATTCCAAAAAAAATTCCAGAAAATAGGAAATGGCCACAATCAACTGCTCATGACCTATTTTGGATCTTCTAAACCCCTAATCTTTTCAAAATGATGATTTTTCCCTTTTGACAAATCGTCTTCCCAAAAATTGAAGAATTCCAAAAAAATTTCAGAAAATAGGAAATAGCCACAATCAACTGGCCATGACCTATTTTGGATCTTCCAAACTCTAATCTTTCCAAAATGACGATTTTGTCGTTTTTGGCAAATCGTCTTCCCAAAAATTGAAGAACTCAGAAAATTCCATTTTTTTTTTAGAAAATAGGAAATGACCACAATCAACTGGCCATGCCCTATTTTTGGTCTTTCAAACCCCAATCTTTTCAAAAATGACGATTTTGCCCTTTAGGCAATGTTGACACCTATTTTTAATCATTTTTTTTATTTTGATTTTATTTTTAAAATTAATTAAAAATAGAAAAAAAGTCATAAAATTGCAAAATCAACTTTGGAAGCCTTGGCCTAGCCTTAGGAACTAATTTTGAACAAAAAATAAGTTTAGTAATTTTTAATATTTTTTTGAATTTATTTAATTATAAAAATACCCAAAAAATCATAAAAATACCATTCGTGGTCAGAAAATACACAAAAATAGTCAATAATTTCATTTTAATTCCCTCTTCAAGTTAGTTTTATTAAATCTTGAAAATTCGACTTGGGTCACTATGTTCCTTCACAAACATAAACCCGAATCGAGCATAAAAATTTCTCTTTGAGTTTTTTAATTTCCAATTTCCACTCCCAATAAGCCATGACATTTTGATCTAGAGCCTTGAAGTGCTATTGGGTCAATTAGGCCTTCAATTTGATCAATTTTGACAGAAAGGACTTAATTGCTCAAATTTCTTTGCGATTTAGTCCCCGGTTTCACAAATTTCAAAATTAAATCCTCTCTAGCGACACCCATGAAAATTAAACACCTCTACCCTACAGTTTTCGTCGTTCCGAACGCATTGGCGACCTCAATTTGGACTGATTCAGTCGTTTGAGCTTTCAATTTAGCGAAAACCATTTTCGGATCTTAGGCACAATTTGGGATTTTCATTAAATTCCCACTCAATTGTTCGGGACAATACCCATCTTAGATGAAAAATGTGTCGAGGAGTTCGATTTTGATGTCAATTTCATGAAAAACGATCAATTTAGGGCTCAATTAGGTGAAAATTAGTGACCGGGCCAATCGGGTCGGACCCAACCCGACCCGACCGAACCGGGTCTGCAACCAAGGGACAGAACCTGTTTTCTCCCTCACGTACAGGGAACAAAAGAAAGGAGACTGAGAACAGAGGGAGTGGCGCGGACGACCAGAGGGTAAACCACAGTCCTTTTTGGCAGTGGGAGGGAGTGCGTGATTGCACCCTCGGGATCCCGGACAACTCTCGGGCTGTAAGGGTCGGAGAGAGAGATAGAAGAGTAGGGGGGAGGACTCACGATTTTGAGAATTTTTTTTTAGAGAGATCCGAGCGAGAGTGAGCCGTGAGAGAGAAGGTGAGCGACCGAACGTCCCCAAGCCTCAGTGCACCCGAAGCACCATCGCCGAGGCCTCCACCGTCGCCGGCGACCCTCGGACAGGTCGGTGCCACACTTTTTCTTCCCCTGTTTTTCATGCCCTGTTTTTCGCACACTGTGAGTTTCAGTCCGAGTCTACTTCCGACCGAATCGAGCCAAACCGAATGCACTCCGACGTCCCTTATCATTCCTATGTTGATGTCTGAACGTTGCCTTGCTTCGGTTTTGTGCGAAATGTCCACGAATCTAGCCTAAGCGTTTGTTTTTCGAATGCCTGTTACATGTTCGACGAAATGCCGGTGTGTGGTTTGATTCTGTTTAATCCATGGCCGTGTGTCGTTCTAGTATTCCGTGCCCTTTTATTGCCTTAGGCTTGTCCTAGAACCGACTCTAAGCATCTTGTGATGTTTGTTTTGCATCGAACGGCGCCGAAAACGGCGGTTGGAGCTCCACGGTTCTAACCCAAGCCGAGAGCTCGGTCCGGCGAAGATGGAGGTCGCCGACCCCTAGGCGACCTTAGGTAAGCTTCTAAACCTCGGGGGGACACTCTGTGAATGACCGAAATCAAGTTTGGAACAAAATTTTTTTTTCCGGAAAACACCTCGCCGGAACCGAATCTGTGGAAGCTTGTTTTGCCGGTTTCCGGCGTGTTTATGGCTGTAAATGTTGATGTATGTTAATGTTCGGTGTTTATGGAGTTGAATGGTGCAAGAATCATAAAAAAATATGAAGGTTCGGGCTCGGTCCCGATTTTCCGGCGAAGATTCCGGCGGGTCGCCGGTCATCTTCTCCGGTGGACCTTTGACCAGTCAACTCGTTGACTGGTCAAAGGTGACGTGGCGCCGCGTGGCGCGCCACGTCAGCCGCACCGGGGTCCGCGAGCAAAAAAATCACCAACCAAAAAAACCTAGATCTGGCAGTGTATATTTTGACACGTGTCGCGATCTGGGAGTTTTCAAAATAAATAAATGATTTTATAATAATAATAAATGGTATTTTCGGAAATCATAAAAATCCTAGATCGAACGGCCGTGGGTGTGCCACGTGTCGCGATCTGATCTGTTTTAAAAAAAAACCTAGATCGTACGGCTGTGGGTGTGCCATGTGTCGCGATCCGATGTTCTCAAGAAACCCTAGATCGAACGGTTGTGAGTGTGCCACGTGTCGCGATCTGGCATTTTTTAAAATCAAATTGATCCAGTGGCTAGGATAGTGCCACGTGGCAGCGTGGAGATAGTCCAATTGATTTTAATTTTCAGAAATTCGGATAAATTAGAAAATGGTTTTAAAATGATAAAAAATAGGAAAATTTTGAAAAAATAAAAAACACCGGGCCGACCCCTATGGTAGCGCTGGGCGCCCGAGAGGCGCGGGCCGGGTTTGGCCCGGTCGGGAAAATATTTTTAATAAAAAAATTCAAAAATAATTTATAAAAAAATAAAAAAAAAATCATTAAAAAATTTCAAAAATTGGAAAAATTCGGAAAAAGGTTTGAAAAATTCCAAAAAAATTCCAGAAAATAGGAAATGGCCACAATCAACTGGCCGTGACCTATTTCGGGTCTTCCAAACCCTAATCTTTCAAAAATGATGATTTTTCCCTTTTGGCAAATCGTCTTCCCAAAAAATTGAAAAATTCCAAAAGATAGGAAATGGCCACAATCAACTGGCCATGGCCTATTTTGGGTCTTCCAAATCCCAATCTTTCCAAAATGACAATTTTGCCCTTTTGGTAAATCGTCTTCCCAAAAAATTGAAAAATTCCATAAGATAGGAAATGGCCACAATCAACTGGCCGTGACCTATTTTGGGTCTTCCAAATCCTAATCTTTCCAAAATGATGATTTTGCCCTTTTGGCAAATCGTCTTCCCAAAAAATTGAAAAAATTTCAGAAAAATTCCAGAAAGTAGGAAATGACCATAATCAACTGGCCATGCCCTATTTTGGGTCTTTCGAAACCCGATCCCTTCAAAAAATGACGATTTTGCTCTTTAGGCAAATCGTCTTAAAAAAATTGAAGAAATTCTGAAAATCCCAAAAAAATTCCAGAAAATAGGAAATGGCCATAATCAACTGGCCATGACCTATTTTGAGTCTTCCAAACCCCAATCTTTTCAAAAATGACGATTTTGCCCTTTAGGCAAATCGTCCCCAAAAAATTGAAGAAATCAAGAAAATTCCCGAAAAATTTCAAAAAATAGGAAATGACCACAATCAACTGGCCATGACCCATTTTGGGTCTTTCGAACCCCAATATTTTCAAAATGACGATTTTGCCCTTTTGGCAAATCGTCCCCCAAAAATTCCAAAAAATTTCAGAAAAATTTCAAAAAATAGGAAATGGCCACAATCAACTGGCCATGACCTATTTTGGGTCTTTCGACCCCCAATCTTTCCAAAATGACGATTTTTCCCTTTTGGCAAATCGTCCCCCAAAAATTTCAATTTTTTTTTTTTTCAGAAAGTAGGAAATAGGCACAATCAACTGGCTATGACCTATTTTGGGTCTTCCAAACCTTGATCTTTCCAAAATGATGATTTTGTCCTTTTGGCAAATCGTCTTCCCAAAAAATTGAAAAATTCCAGAAAAATTCCCAAAAAATAGGAAATGACTACAATCAACTGGCCATAACCTATTTTGGGTCTTCCAAATCCTAATCTTTCCAAAATGACAATTTTGCCTTTTTGGCCAATCGTCTTCCCAAAGAATTGGAGAATTCCAGAAAATTCTAAAAAATCCCAAAAAATAGGAAGTAGCCACAATCAACTGGCCATGACCTATTTCTGGTCTTTCAAATCCCGATCTTTTCAAAAACGACAATTTTTCCCTTTAGGCATATCGTTTCTCGAGAAATTCCGAAAAATTCAAGAAATTTCTCAAAAATAGGAAATTGCCACGATCAACAGGCCATGACTTATTTTGTTTAATTCAACACCCAAACCTTCCAAAAAAATGACGATTTCGCCCTTCGGGCGAATCGTCCCCAAATCTTCCAGTCTGCCCTTGGTCTTGAATCACACATTCCCTAAGCCCTTAAAACCATACTAGGAGGCCGTTGACTTGAATTGATGTGCATTGATGTGGTTTATTTATGCACTTGATTGCGCTTTCCTTATATTGATTGTGATTTGATAGGTCTAGTCTTCCAATCTGCATGAAATCCCTGAATCAGACTTACCTCACCCAAAATTGCGCATGCATGAAATCTTAGTTAGGAAAATCACTCGCGTTAGGTACCGAAAGGGCGTTGGTAATGACACCAACGTAACCAAGTCCCTGAACCCAAAATCTCTAGTTCCGCAGAACTGATCGATCTCTTCCAATCGATTAGTAAGGGTTTCGATCCACCTTCCAAGAAGGACTGGTGGCGACTCCAAATGCATGCACATATAGCACATGCCACCACGACCACACCAAGGTCGAATGCGATTGACTCATATCGTCGAAAAATCCGCGTAAATTTATTCTCGTTGCGATTTGGTATGGGCCTGAGAGGGCTCGCGTCGAGAATGCCCGCGATCCACATTGCAGAGTGGGGGCCTGATTCGACAATCCATTAGCCCCGAAAATGAAAACGGGTCGCGATAGACTGGCGACTCCACTGGGGACAACATCCTAGAACCTATGGTTCTAGACCTCAAGTGGACTTAGGCCGTAATTAAAATGTTGAGTGATTTTTCTGTCGTGTTTTCTATAGGCACTCTTGAAGGCGAGGTGAGTCCACTTATGATAGGTGTTAAATGGTTTTGCAGATTGGAGTGATAAATGGAGTAGTTTGTGATTAACATTGTCTTATGCAGGTTAGGTGTAGGAATGTATGTTATGTGAATGATTTGAAGCGCTGACTGATATAAATTGTTGTGCATGATTCACCTGCATATTTGAGGATCACGACACTTTGCACAAAGCGCCCAAACCCAAGCCGCGAAATCACCTTTTTAGGTAGCCATAGATAGGGAATCGATATGCGAGGCTCTAGCATGGATTTGCGCTTGGGTTGACCATATTTGATCCCGCTCACTATTCAAGTCGATTCTTTTATCCATTTATTGTGGATTGCGCTTATGGACGAATTTATCGACTTGAATAGTGGGAAGCCGTTAGGTTCCATACCCGAGCCATTTTGATTTCTAGAGTCAAACCTCACTTGTCTCATGCGCATGTGTGTGCATGGTTGGTATACCTAAAACCAAAATTCATTAGGTACCGCTTGTGGTAAGGTCCTTCCATTTCTATTTAATTTGTCTGCAATTTTTTATTTCGCGCAACGTGCTGCATTTATCAAATCCGATGGATAGAGTAGAGATGGTCTCCCTAAGTCGGTCCAAGAATCCCGAGAATATGTCATCCGTCATCGAGCTACCGAGACATTCAACGGATTCCACTCCTTCCGATTTATCCAAGGGAGGGCACTTACTAGACGAAACCTCATCCGAGGGATGGATTGCTTCTACACCAAGTCCGCCGAGCAACTCGAGCGCAAGCACAAACATGAGCACACTATGGAAGGGATGAGGAACCTTTACGGAAAGCGGAAGAAGGCGTTCCAAAGGGTGATAACCGATCCAAGTCCCCTCCCAGAAGTTATCGAGATTTCGTCGGACGAAGAAGAGTCTCCCGAAAGTCAGCGACCTCCTTTCAACCTCAAAGACGTTTCGTCAGGTGAAAAAGGCGATCCAAGCTAGCCGGAGCAAGGATGACAAATGACATTCCCCGAAGACCCGACTTGGGGCATCTCCTTAGGTTCTATAGGGTCGCATTCCGACCGTCTCATTTTAATTATTTATCTATCCGAGTCCTCGAGCCTGTAAGGAGCGCCCGCCTGTGAAACTCCCTTCTACCTTTGGTACTTTGGTCTTTGAGTCATTTCTAAGCGTCCTGACATTGGAACGCGACACTGGAATTTCTCTCAACCATTTGAATTTTTCAGTTCAATTACATGTCTCATACAGATGAAATTTTCGTTAGGACTCACACTTGACATGTTTAACGCAAGTACGAGAGTCTAATCCTCATTTCATGGTGCCTGGGACATGGAATTGAACCGGCCCATATCATGCATCGTTGGTAATCCATGGTGATTAACTTGATAATCCATGGTGATTAACTAAAGTCATCTGTGTTTTCGAAATTCAAGAGGAAATTAGATATTCGAATTATTTTTTATAAATAATTTCAATTTGGATGTCCTATCTCCCACTGAATTTAGGACATATTGGAATTGCATCTTTATCTTTTTGGACATTCCACAGATTTTTCTGGGAATTTGTTAAGAGTAATAACCATGGATTACGCTCCTTCCAATTGTACGTTTTCTTTTGAAAAACATTGATAAAGAACTTTTCACACGAAGCTAAGGTTTTGTAAAAGTCATTATCTTCGTTAATCACAAGAAAGCATAAAATTGAAAGGATTCATGCTTTACTTCCCTTGCTAACATAGTTCTGTAATTTAAAACAGGTAATTTCCAAAAGCGAAATCCAAATACTTGCGTGGAGACTCAGTCACAAGTTAAGATGAACCAGGATGACGTGGAGAAACGCTTGACCACCCTAGAGAGCCAGATGACTCAGGTGATTGCAACGATGATAGAGATGAAGGCACTCATCTTCACCATACAAGGGGCATCCCCGACAGTCTCCAATCTTGACCCGATCGCCCGACCTGTTTCGCCTAAAATATCGGACATTGATCAAGCCGTAGGAGCAGAGGTCTTCCCCGAGAGCAAACCTATGATGGCCGATCTGAAAAAATAACACAAGGGAAAGCTTGGTATTATTGAGGAAGATGCATTGATTGGAGAGAATCTGTTCATCACATACCTAATTCGAGAGAAAGACTCTAGTCACCAGAAGAACGTTGAAGGTCACGCGAGCCCAATCAACGTCGAAACCTGTCCACGCAACGCCACTCCCACATGCCTTAAAGGGAGGATGCCTGAGGTTCTACAAAGACTAGAATTTGCCAAGAGATACGATCGCATTGGCTACCCGAAAACTCACATCGATTACTATTTGGAAGCAATGGCTGATTACGACCAGGATGATTCACTTCTTGTCCAGAATTTTCAGCATAGCCTGGTTGGTCCCTCGTTAGGATGGTTTATAGCGCTTGACGTCAATGGTATCCGAGAATGGGACGATTTGGCCAATCAGTTTCTCCAGCAATACGATTTCAACAGGAATGCCACCCCCACCAGAATGGATCTGGTGCGTATGAAGCAAAGGAGAAATGAAAGCTTTAAATCATTCGCACAAAGGTGGAAAGCGAAAGCGGCCCGAGTCCAACCTCCGCTAGACGAAGATGAGTTAATAGAGCACTGTCTGAAAGCTCTCCCCTATGATTCCTTTAATCGATTGGATATGACTCATTACCAATCATTTTCACAATTTGTGCACGCGGGTGAAAGGATGGAATGGGCTAAGTGCGATAGTATAATCAGAAACAAAGAAGGTCGTGGAGAGCCTTCTCAAACAAGTAAAGAACCAGTTAGGGAAGCGAAGACCACCCATCAAGAAATGACAGTCGCGAGTCGGGCTTCCGAACACAAGTCGAGACTCAGTCACATGATTATGTTCCTTACCAGAGACGACCAGCACCCAAGATAGAGAAATTTGGCCAGTCGAGTAGGAGAGGTTCCCTATCTTTTACACCACTCCCACTTCCTATGTCAGAACTGCTCCATAGGCTTTTAGAGGAAATGTTGGTAGCTAAAAAACCACCGAGGGCGAAAACCGCTAAGGTTCCCGGGGTTCGACATGAACTGACCCTGTGCATACCATATGGGTGAGAAGGGACATAATGTAGGCAACTGTCGAGTACTACAATATGATGTGTAGGCTCTCATCGACAACAACCTACTGGTGTTCGATAAGGCATGCCCCAACATCCAATAAAACCTTTTGCAAGATTACAAAATCAGTGATGTATCCAAGGATGGACCGGAAGGCGACCTAAGGCTTATCACCAACGTACCCGAATTACATGGGGTACCAGCTTTATCTCCTCAAAACCCGGAGAAGGGTACCACCTCGATGGGGCGAAAAGAACCATGCTTGGCAGAGATGGGTAACATGGGCATCATCGATAGGGTTGAGGACCCCGCTTTTACAGCATCCTTTGCGAAGTTTAACTTAACCTCTGAAGGATATGCGATAGAGACTATGAGGGAAGAGTCATGGGAGGTCACTGCTGGGTATTCATTGAGCGTCAAGGATATTGAAGAGATCGAAAAATTAGAGGAGTATGAGGAGCGTCTGGAAGAAGCGCCCCGAGAGGACAGAAAGTTCATCTGGGATGCCACCAAAGGAAGCGAGATGCCATTTAGAAAGCAAAATCTGATATGTGAGGCTAACAAGACAGTCATACCAAGCTCATTGAAGCAGGAGGACCCGTCGGCACCAACTCCTATCCGGGGTAATGCCTTGTGTGGAACATCGAGAGTTTGCGAGCCCAAGAAGAAATCGTCAATGCAGTTTAAATCACTTCCCATGCCACTATCAAAACTGCTCCCAATACTCTTGGAAAAGGGGATGGTGACCAAGTAGGTGTCGAGGTATAATCCTCCATTGTTCAAAGGATATGATGAAGCCAAGTCGTGCGCCTACCATGCAGAGGAGAAAGGGCACAACGCAGACAACTGTATTCGACTGAAAATCAAGGTGCAGAAACTCATCGACAATGGCGTTTTGGATCTCGAGGAGATAAAGCAGAACAGCCAGCAAGACTCGTCATCGGATTTCCAAGAACTGGAAGGGTGTACGCGGATAACCCTATCGAAGACTATGCCAGCCCAGTTGATCGGACGATCGATGACAGCAGACTACACGGATAAGGGAGTCACTTCCTCTTTGCCATCATCACTCTTTAGTCTATTTGCATTGTAGTTCATCTGCAGTTTCAAGTGCAGTTTCTTAAAAAAAAAATAAACAATACAAAAAAAAATCAAAAAATGGGGACGTGTGGGAGTACCACAAATCGATCGATGACGATCCAAATGAGAGAAAAGAAAAGGTGCAAAAAAAAGAGGAGATGAAAAGAAAAGAAAAGCCCTGAGACCTGATTTCCCATACGTCTCCTAATTTTCAAATTTTTGGGAAGCGATGATGTCCAATGATATAAGGACAAGCTCCCATCTCACGTTTTTAGATTTAATTTTCCTTTTTCTAAGACGTCTTCCAAAGAAACTCATCATGCATAAACTCTTCCTGTTATATGTCAACTAACCATCTTCATGACATTTCAGGCATACCATTCCAAGCAAGCATAGCAGTTTGTTAAATGACTCGATTTCTTAGGTATACCATTCCAAGCATGCATAGCAGTTTGTTAAATGACTCGGGTTCTCGAGAGGGGGCTACCCTCCAAATTGAAGGAGAAGACGAAGAGCAGAATCTAGGAGAGGTTAAGTATAGCTGGGATCGCCATGAAGAATCCAAGCCACCCACCACAGAAGGTACCATTTCAGTAAACCTAGGGAGCTCAGAGGACGTCAGGGAGGTGAAGACCGGTGAAAGTCTATCGTCGACAGAGGCGTTTAAGATAATTGAACTCCTCAGAGAGTACCATGATATTTTCGCCTGGTCATATGCGGACATGTCGGGATTGGACCCCAGTATTGTGGAACATACATTACCGACCAATCCCAATATTCCACCTAAAAAATAGAAACTTAGGACGACGAAACCCGAGTTGGCGAAGAAAATTGAAGAAGAAGTAATGAAGCTCCTCAAGGTGGGGTTCATTGAAGCAATTGCATATCCAGAATGGATCGCTAATATCGTCACTGTCATGAAAAAGGACGGGAGAGTTCGAGTCTGTGTGGACTATCGGGATTTAAACAGGGTTCTCTGGCTACAATCAAATCCGCATGAGGGAGGAGGATAAAGCCAAGACATCATTCATCACACCCTGTGGCACCTTCTGTTACAAAGTCATGCCGTTCGGCCTAAAAAATGCTGGGGTAACTTATCAAAGGGCGATGGTTACCCTTTTTCACGACTTGATGCATAAAGAGATAGAGGTGTATGTGGACGACATGATAGCGAAATCCAGATATGGTGAAGATCACGCTGCAATGTTGAGGAAATTATTCGAACGACTTAGGAAGTATAAGTTGAGGCTGAACCCCGCGAAGTGCGTATTTGGGGTAAAATCCGGCAAGTTGCTGGGGTTCATAGTTAGCAATCGTGGCATCGAGATTGACCCCACCAAGGTCCAAGCCATTCTTAGTCTTGGGGCCCCTTCAATAGTTAAGGAGGTGAGGAGCCTTTTAGGTAGATTGAACTATATCGCCCGCTTTATATCCCAGCTTTTAGAAACAACCAAGTCGTTCTTTAAGCTTCTGAAGAAAAATGCTAAAATCAAGTGGGACCACGAGTGCCAACAAGCTTTTGATAGAATCAAGGGATATCTGGTTAGTCCACCGATATTGGTGCCCCCGATTCCTGGCGTCCCTCTGACCCTCTACCTCACTATTCACGACGAGTCCTTGGGAGCTTTACTCGCTCAGACAAACCCCAAAGATGGTAAAGAACGAGCTGTTCATTATCTAAGCAAGAAGTTCACCCCGTCAGAGACAAAAACTCGGAGGTAGAGAAAACGTGCGTCGCGCTAGTCTGGGTACTCCATAGGCTGAGGCCGTACACCCTTCACCATACTATCCAGTCAGTCACGGAGAATGATCCGATCAAATACCTGCTAGAGGAGCCGTCATTGGTGGAGAAATTGGCTAAATAGCAGCTACTCCTTTCCGAGCTTGACATAAGGAGCTCGAATCATAAGTCAGTGAAAGGACGGGCCATCTCCGATATGCTAGCGGAAGGTTCACAAGGTCATGACACCCCCAACGAAGAAGAGGAAGTCGAAGGCCATATTTGGACACTCTCGGATGACAAGTGAACTATGTATTTCGATGGCATGGTCAACTTAGCTGGGGCAGGTATCGGGGCAATTTTAATATCCCCAGATGGCCAGCACTACCCTGTGGCCGCAAAGTTGACATTCACATGCACTAATAACATGGCAGAATATGAAGCCTGTATCTTGGGGCTACAATTGGCCCTCAGCATGAAAGTACGGAAGCTACAGGCGTATGGAGATTCGATGCTAATCATCCTACAGACCCAAGGCGAATGGAAAACAAGGGACCCTAAGCTCATCTCATACCATAAATTCCTGGAGGAAATGACTGAGGAATTCGAAATGATCGATTTTGAGTATCTGCCGAGGACGCAGAATCACTTCGCTGATGTGTTAGCTACCTTGTCCTCCATGCTGCAAGTAACGAACGATATGGACATCGAGCCGCTGAGGATTGACATCACCTAGGAACCGGCGCATTGCATGGTAATGGAAGAGGGGTTCGACGATCAACCTTGGTATCATGACATTAAAAACTACTTGGAAAAAGAGAGATTTCTTCCAGGTGCTCAGGCGGGGGACAAGAAATGCATAGCAAAGGCGGCCGGCAAGTTTTCCCCCGGCGGCCAAATCCCCTATAGGAGATCCTACGATTCAGTGCTCCTCAGGTGCATAGACGCCAAAGACGCCAAGTTACTTGTAAAAGAGATACGCGAGGGTGAATGCGGCCCTCACATGAATGGTCATCTCCTCGCCAAGGGAATCATGCGATTGGGTTATTACTGGATGACCTTGGAATCGGGCTATAATCAACGTGTGAGATCATGCCGTCAGTGTCAGGTGTACCGGGATAGAATCAATGCACCTCTGATCGAGCTTCACCAAATGTCTAAGACAGGGCCATCCTCCATGTGAGGGATCGATATGACAAGCCCGATCAATCCCAAGTCTTCAAACGGACATTGCTTCTTACTGGTAGCAATCGACTATTTCACGAGGCCGTGCCATTTACGAATGTCACCGCGAAGGACGTGGCAAAATTCAACAGGCGAGACATCATCCCGAGAATCTATCAAGAGATGGTACTTCAAGAAAAAAAGAGTCAACAACCCAAGTCATCGGGATAATTGATTGAAGATTCACTTGGATCAGACTCCCCGCCAAAAGAGCATGTTGGGGCAGAGCCATCAAGACCCCAGTGACAAGTAGCGAGGCATAGGCTATTTCGGCAGGACATCTCGAGGGAGACAATACCTCCAAGCGTTGAAAGGACAACACTTTGAGGATGAAAAGAGACAGGAGACCCCAAAAGAGAGGCATCCCCAAACTATGCAAAAGTGGCGAAACAGATTAATCCAGTCAGCTGAGGCAAATTCCACCTGACTGAGGTGAGGGCCACCGGACCAGGGCAACCAGATCAAGAGTAAGGCGGTATCCTTCCAATTTATTCCTAATACGGGACGCACACTAACTCTTCATTTCTTATCTTGACAGGGACTTGACACGTCATGCCAGACATGTGAGTATCCCTCTCCTTTAAGACTCCAAAGAAGCTCCAAGCTTTTGGCCATCTCACCCGATCGAGTTGGATCATACATCCTCAGACTCTATGCGATTACATCTAGATGGGAATACATAATTAAGTGTGAAGTTGTATTGTTCTAGTTTTCTCTATATTCGAGGACGTATACTAATACGTCTCTTTTGCGTCTCCAGGGACTCCCCACCATGGTGGGCGGGTAAGTATCCATTTTCCTTATCTCTTAGAGCTTAAAATTTTCGAAACCACTTCTTTCGACTTTGAAAGATCTTTGAGCCATTGAGATTTCGAAGAGTCTAGAGATACTCGATAATTTCATGTGTAAAAAAAAATATTGTGTGAAATTCTTGAAATCCTTTCATCTGCATTCACATTTATAAGCTTTTGGAATCATCCAACACATGCATTGGAACATGCATCTTGCATCAAGGATCCCAATAAGGGACATTTTGGGGAATGTTTAAAACTGTCAAAAGGAGTATCTCAGACGATAAGAGGCAACTCATGCCCAAACACGTCCATACAAACACTTGAGTGACGAGTGAAGTAAGAATTAGAATAAGAACTGTGTTCGCGGATGTAGGGATCATTCGCAGTGGTTACCTAAATTGAAAAGACGAAGGGCATTCTTTTCTCTATCCCAAACACCACAGGTCAACCATTGTTAACCAATTTGGGCGGAGGCTTCAATTCTATAACCCTGTCAAGAACCACCCCACATTGGGGCCAATCAGAATGAATTCCAACGGCGGTATGAAGTAAATGGTTAGAAATCTTCTTACTCGAACCAACATCAATCTTCGAGTGTTTCTTTACATTTAAACTCGTACTGTGATTCAAGTGCTTTAGGACGACGAAAAGCGGTCGCTTCTCTATCCTACACGCACTCATCCTTTGCGCAGCCCCATTGAGCCTGCATATCATTTTCATTAACCTCGTTGGTGATCATTGCCCATTCCAAGATGAAGACGGCGCGACCTCAAATCGGGAAAACTTAAAAGAACTGGGTCTATAGAAAAGTCCTAAATTAATTCTTCAATGTGCTAAGATTTTGTTTGCATGTGTGTCTAGCATAATCTAAAAAAATCTTGTCCAAAAAAGAGGAGAAAAGAAAATGCGGGACTAAAAAAAAAAGAGGCAAGGGCCAATCCCGGGCATCAAAAAGCAAAGTGCTTGGTAAAAACAAGGCCATTGCCCATTCAAATTCTTGTGTATTTATAAATCATCCAAAGTATTCCAGAATATCCAAATGTTAATCCATAGTGGAATCTACTTGTAAAAGAAAATGCCCATGGGAATCAAGTCATGAAGTTATCCCCAGCCGGGGCGCATCCAAGTGATGACTACACCATCCTTGAGCAACGATGGTGCTTTCTGAAGATCAATCCAATGGTCAAAATCGGTGGTAAATCTGCAATAATCACCAACATCAAACCATTTTCATATATTCTGAACCAAAAACAGGCCTTTCTTTGTCCACAATCCTCACCTACGTTACAACCCTTGAAAGTCTTTTTCGACTAAGGCACTTGAGTTAACGTAGAGTTTAAATGATTTTAAGTATCGCTCGAAGAGGTACGGGTAAGACTATTTATCTCTCATTTTTGCGGGGTTCTTGACTTGTAAATCCGAAGCAGATGATGAAGATTTTTAATTCATTGGCCTCGACTCAACCACGAGTCCCCTTTGAAAACCATTGACCGAATCCAACATTACGGTCCCTCAAAAGTCCCTTTTCGATCAATCAAATGGTATACACTGCGAATAGTTTCGAAACATTGAACATAGGTTCGAGAGAGAGAATTTGAGTGTTTCAAAAAGGAGAGGAAGTGAGAAGAAACTTCCTGAAAAATGGCGAAGAGCCCTCTTTGATGAGCGTACTCCAATTGGCGCTTTAACCAAACCCTTTTGGCGATCTCAGATCATTTGATTCAAAATCCTCCCTAAAAGGAGCTTTGATCGTCACATTATGTTGCAAGATGTTTTGGATGACCTCCTACATCATTAGCATACCCAAATGAAATTTTTGTCCAAATAAAATTTTTAACAACATTAAGACATGATGCCCTCTACTAGTCATGTGAACCCCTTTTCAAAATCAGACTGAAACCCCATTCGACATTGCGAGCCACAGTCATGGGAGAGTTTTTTCAAAACAAGAAAAATCCCCTCTACCAGTCATGGGATCTCCTTTCAGAACAAGAAAAAATCCCTCTACTTGTCAAGGAAATCCTTTTTCAAAAATAAAAAATCCCCTCTGACGTGGAGAACCCTCGTCATGGGAAACCTTTTTTCAAAAATCAAACAGTCCCATCAGACGTGGAGAACCCTCGTCTTGGGACCCCTTTAAAAAAAAATCAAACAGTCTCAGCAGACGTGGAAAACCCTCGTCCTGGGACCCTTTTTCAAAAATTCAAACAATCCCGTTAGACGTGGAGAACCCTCATCCCGGGACCCTTTTAAAAAAATCAAACAATCCCATCGGACGTGAAGAACCCTCATCTGGGGAACCCTTTTTCAAAAATCAAACAGTCCCATCAGACGTGGAGAACCCTCGTCCTGGGACCCCTTTTCAAAAAATCAAACAGTCACATCGGACGTGGAGAACCCTCGTTCTCGGACCCCTTAAAAAAATCAATCAAACAGTCCCATCAGACGTGAAGAACCCTCGTCCTGGGACCCCTTTTCAAAAATTCAAGCAATCCCGTCAGACGTGAAGAACCTTCGTCCCGAAACCCTTTTCAAAAATCAAACAGTCCCATCAGACGTGGAGAACCCTCATCTTGGGACCCTTCAAAAAAAAAATCAAACAGTCCCATCGGACGTGGAGAACCCTCGTCCGAGGAACCCTTTTTCAAACATCAAACAGTCCCATCAGACGTGGAGAACCCTCGTCATGGGACCCCTTTTCAAAAAAATCAAGCAGTCTCAGCGGACGTGGAGAACCCTCGTCCTGGGACCCCTTTTCAAAAACTCAAGCAATCCCGTCAGACGTGGAGAACCATCGTCCCGGGACCCTTTTAAAAAAATAAAACAGTCCCATTAGACGTGGAGAATCCTCGTCCTGGGACCCATTTTAAAAAAATTCAAGCAGTCTCAGCGGACGTGGAGAACCCTCATCCTGGGACCCATTTTCAAAAACTCAAGCAATCCCGTCAGACGTGGAGAACCCTCGTCCCAGGACCCTTTAAAAAAAAAATCAAACAGTCCCATCGGACGTGGAGAACCCTCGTCCGGGGAACCATTTTTCAAAAATCAAACAGTCCAATAAGACGTGGATAACCCTCTTCTTGGGACCCCTTTTAAAAAATTCAAGAAATCCCATCAGACGTGGACAACTCTCGTCCCAGGACCCTTTTCAAAAATCAAACACTTCCATCAGATGTGGAGAATCCTCGTCTTGGGACCCCTTTTCAAAAAAAAAAATCAAGCAATCTAAGCGGACGTGGAGAACCCTCGTCCTGGGACCCTTTTTCAAAAACTCAAGCAATCTTGTCAGACGTGGAGAACCCTTGTCCCGGGACCCTTTTAAAAAAAATCAAACAGTCCCATCGGACGTGGAGAACCCTCGTCCGGGGAACTCTTTTTCAAATATCATACAGTCCAATCAGACGTGGAGAACCCTCGTTCTAGGACCCATTTTCAAAGAAAAAACTCAAGAAAAACTTAAGAAGTCCCCTCTGGCCACGTAGTCAGCGTCATGGGATCCCCTAAAGCAAATAGGTGCCTAGAAGCCGACCCAAGATTGAAGCCCAAAAGGCTCGCTTGCCGCTTCGAAAGCACGATGACCTAGATAAATCTCTCTGTAAGTGTTCACAGGTTGGTAGCCACAGATCTGTCATCTTCCGGACCGGATCGCCAATTTTTAGCTTCAGAAGATTTCTTTCACCCCAAATCCCACCATACAGGGATATACGACAGAGATATCTCAAACAAAGTTCAAGATCGGAGCCCATAACGCTCGCGACTTGCCGCCTAGAGATACAGTGACCGCCTTTTCCACGAAGCACACGCCGGATAGCCATGCCTCGAAGCTCTCACCCTTCGGAATGGATTGCAGCCGGTAGCCGCGGAAAAGACATTTATTCCACCCTAAATCCCACCATATAGGGATCCACGACATAGGTGTCTCAAAGCACAGTTCAAGATCGGAGCCCATAACGCTCGCGACTTGCCGCCTAGAGATACGGTGACCGCATTTTCCACGAAGCACGCGCTGGATAGCCATGCCTTGAAGCTATCACCCTTCGGAATGGAGTGTTGCCGATAGCCGCAGAAAAGACTTTCAAGACCCTAGTATAGCGAATCAAACGCTACGAAGGGAAGAATAAAACCTGGTATAACGAGTCAGAAGCTACGAAGGTAGAAAAACAAAAAAACAAAAAACAAAAAACAAAAAAAAAACAAAAAAATGGGAAAGCCGAGCCTACGATTTCAACGCCCTAGGAGCATAACAACAAACTCTCAGAGTCCACAAGCACAACAGCGGACAGGTAAGCTCCAGGTAAATTTCCCTCTCTTCGGCCCACGTTCAAGTTGTCAAAGCAAACCGGTGATAAATTCGAGTTTTCATCGATGGATTTATTAGAATCTGATGTCATGGCACTTTCTTTTTTCCCAGTCGAGTCAGTTAAGACTCAAGTGTCATTTTGTCTTTGAAAGCGACCTCTGACGAGCTCACTCTCAAAGAGGGGCGGCTGTTGACACCTGATTTTTAATTATTTTTTATTTTGATTTTATTTTTAATATTAATTAAAAATAGAAAAAAGTCATAAAATTACAAAATCAACTTTGGAAGCCTTGGCCTAGCCTTAGGAACCAATTTTAAACAAAAAATAATTTTAGTAATTTTAATATTTTTTCGAATTTATTTAATTATAAAAATACCCAAAAAAATCATAAAAATACCATTCGTGGTCAGAAAATACACAAAAATAGTCAATAGTTTCATTTTAATTCCCTCTTCAAGTTAGTTTTATTAAATCTTGAAAATTCGACTTGGGTCACTATGTTCCTTCACAAACATAAACCCGAATCGAGCATAAAAATTTCTCTTTGAGTCTTTTAATTTCCAATTTCCACTCCCAATAAGCCATGACATTTTGATCTAGAGCCTTGAAGTGCTATTGGGTCAATTAGGCCTTCAATATGATCAATTTTGACAAAAAAGACTTAATTGCATAAATTTCTTTGCGATTTAGTCCCCGATTTCATAAATTTCAAAATTAAATCCTTTCTAGCGACACCTATGAAAATTAAACACCTCTACCCTACATTTTTCGTCGTTCCGAACACATTGGAGACCTCAATTTGGACTGATTTAGTCGTTTGGGCCTTCAATTTAGCAAAAATCATTTTCGGATCCTAGGCACGATTTGGGATTTTCATTAAATTCCCACTCAATTGTTCGCGACAATACCCATCTTAGATGAAAAACGTGTCGAGGAGTTCGATTTTGATGTCAATTTCATGAAAAACGATCAATTTAGGGCTCAATTAGGCGAAAATTAGTGACCGGGCTGGTGGGGTCGGACCCGACCCGACCGAACCGGGTCTGCAACCAAGGGACAGAACCTATTTTCTCCCTCACGTACAGGGGACAAAAGAAAGGAGACTGAGAACAGAGGGAGCGGCGCGGACGACCAGAGAGCTGACCACAGTCCTTTTGGCAGTGGGGAGGGAGTGCGTGATCGCACCCTCGGGAACCCGGACAACTCTCGGGCTATAAGGGTCGGAGAGAGAGAGAGAGAAGAGCAGGGGGGAGGACTCACGGTTTTGAGAATTTTTTTTGAGAGAGATCTGAGCGAGAGAGAGTCGTGAGAGAGAAGGTGAGCGACCGAACGTCCCCAAGCCTCAGTGCACCCGAAGCACCATCGCCGAGGCCTCCACTGTCGCCGGCGACCCTCGAACAGGTCGGTGCCATACTTTTTCTTCCCCTGTTTTTCATTCCCTATTTTTCGCACACTGTGAGTTTCGGTCCGAGTCTACTTCCGACCGAATCGAGCCAAACCGAATGCACTCCGACGTCCCTTATCATTCCTATGTTGATGTCTGAACGTTGCCTTGCCTCGGTTTTGTGCGAAATGTCCACGGATCTAGCCTAAGCGTTTTTTTTTTCGAATGCCTATTACATGTTCGACGAAATGCCGGTGTGGTGTTTGATTCGGTTTGATCCATGGCCGTGTGTCGTTCGAGTATTCCGTTCCCTTTTATTGCCTTAAGCTTGTCTTAGAACCGACTCCAAGCATCTTGTGATGTTTGTTTTGCATCAAACGGCGCCGAAAACGGCGGTTGGAGCTCCACGGTTCTAACCCGAGCCGAGAGTTCGGTCCGGCGAAAATGGAGGTCGCCGATCCCTAGGCGACCTCAGGTAAGCTTCTAAACTTCGGGGGGACACTCTGTGAACGACCGAAATCAAGTTTGGAACAAAAAAAATTTTCCGGAAAACACCTCGCCAGAACCGAATCTGTGGAAGCTCGTTTTGCCAGTTTCCGGCGTGTTTATGGCTGTAAATGTTGATGTATGTTAATGTTCGGTGTTTATGGAGTTGAATGGTGCAAGAATCATAAAAAAAATATATGAAGGTTCGGGCTCGGTCCCGATTTTCCGGCGAAGATTCCAGCGGGTCGCCGGTCATCTTCTCCGGTGGATAGTTGACTGGTCAAAGGTGACGTGGCACCGCGTGGCGCGCCACTTCAGCCGCGGCGGGGTCCGCGAGCAAAAAAATCACCAACCAAAATCACACCTTCCCTAAGCCCTTAGGGCTATACTAGGAGGCCCTTGATTTGAATTGATGTGCATTGACGTGGTTCATTTATGCACTTGACTTGCGCTTTCCTTATATTGATTGTGATTTGATAGGACTAGTCTTCCAATCTGCATGAAATCCCTGAATCAGACTTGCCTTACCCAAAATTGCCTCTGCATGAAATCTTAGTTAGGAAAATCACTCTCGTTAGGTACCGAAAGGGCGTTGGTAATGACACCAACATAACCAAGTCCCCGAACCCAAAATCTCTGGTTCCGCATAACTGATCGATCTCTCCCAATCGATTAGTGAGGTTTTCGGTCCATCTTCCAAGAAGGACCGGTGGCGACTCCAAATCCATGCATACATAGCACATGCCACCACGACCACACCAAGGTCGAATGCGATCGACTCTTATTGTCGAAAAATCCCCGTAAATTTATTCTTGTCGCGATTTGGTATGGGCCTAGGAGGGCCCGCGTCGAGAAAGCCCGCAATCCACATTGCAGAGTGGGGGCCCGATTCGACAATCCATTAGAAAAAAAAAACGGGTCGCGACAGGGCCCGATGGGCGTTGATGGAGATTCAAGTTGAGATATGTTGGTGCAGAATGATACTTAGATTAAGGGGGAGCAAACCTAACACTGGAGTTCACACATGAGGAGGAGATTGTTAAGATGCATGTGTGAATTGTGTTAGAGAAGTCCCACATAGGAGAATTGATGTGGTACTGAGCCAGTTAATATACCTAAGTTGGCCCATAACTCATTGGCTTAAGCTTTTGAGTGAAGGTGAGTCCAACTGGATATATTGACGGGCTCGGACTTGGCCTCCCTCTTGACGATTTTCCCGACAAAAAAGTATCGGACTTCCGCTGCGTACACCCAACAAGCAGGATTGTCATTTCGCCCACAATTTTCTTCAAGTTGCAACACCTTTATAGAGGGTGAGCACACGTCCTATAGTGGGCTTTAATTCATCTGTATCCAAAAATTCAGTAAGCATCATTCTATCTTTTTAATATAACGAGAAATCCACTACGTAAATTATACTGAAGAAATGATTATTGCTTGTAATTCTAGCAATATTTACCACACCACATTCCACAAGTAAATGACATCCAAAACTTGTGTCCTTACCATCATGCATATTTTTAATGACTAAGTCACACCAGGATAATGCATGAATACATAAACAATCTGCATCAAAGTTATAAATCTAAATGCGCAAGGCCAACGTCTCAATTTTGTACTCGCAAAGAAGAACCACACCAAGACACATGTAGCACCACAATAATCAAATGGACCTCTCACAACAGAGATGCTCACATCAATTTTCTCACGTAACTTTGCCACAAAAGTTTCAAGTTCAAAACTTAATCCTTAAATCCTTCTATCCTTTCGGATTCAACATGAAAACTATAATAAAAGAAATAGGCAAAAGCTAAAAGCATATGAAATATTACTTTACCCAGCAACAAGAACCATTTTCTTATCACCTGGAGTTAGCTCTCGTATGCTAAAAACTCTTCCCAATCTCGTCAAGCAAATATGCTCAAGCAGATTAGCTCGATGACAACCTTCGTAAGTATTAAGTAGCAACTCATAGTTGAAACTAGGAGACTGCACACGCAATTCAGAAAATCATACACGATTGATCACAATCACGTCATTTCAATAGCCAAAATCACGAACGATTGTTATGCACTCGTTTGCCCGTGCTCTTGCATGCAAAGTGCAATGAGACAAAACAAGGACCAATCCACTAAAAATTTGCGGAAACTTTATCAAATCACCATAAATTCACAACTATAAAGGCGTTTCGTTTTATAAAATTCGGCTTTAAAAAATTAGGCAAGATCACAATACTATAGAAGCAATGCAGAGCATGTACCGAAGTAAGTCAATCATCTACCAATCAGATTACGACGATTCTCACAATAGATCAATTTTCTTATATACAATCAATTTTCTCAAAGAAGATGACATAGTTTCTTGCACTTTGGAATACTTCATAGTCATGGAAAAAAGTGTTCCTTTCAAGCTTGCCACGAGAAAGAGGAGGAGCGCATACCTAGTTCCGGTCTAAATGTCTCTTGAAAGGCGAAAATGTCCCATGACATCATCCCATCGATATGCGATACTTATCGTACAATATACCTGATTCCTCGTTCAACTCCAAAAGCGTTGGTAACAGTGACAATTCAGGTTGAGAATCCATAAGGTAATTATCCTTAAGATTGTTGAAAAAAATACTAGATAACATGTAAAAATAACAATAATAGGAAATATGTCGGAAAATATGAGAAAATTAAGATCAATTATTTGAGGCCTGCGAGCACTGTCTTAAGGATAATTCCGCCTTCAAAGTACGAAACTCGGTGTACAAGGCTTCTAGCGGCTATCCTCTCAAGATACAACAAACTTTCTTCTATATTCCGTACTGAATATCAGAAGGAACATGAACAACGTCATGTGTATAACCAGTAAGGAAAAGTAACAAAAAAAAAGGAAATTCTCGTGGTAATTCGGTATCTCCCAAGATTGTCTCTTGAAGTTCGATTTATATTGAAGACAAAATAGAGACGTTGGAAAATTGTTGTAAAGTCGTTGTAAAATAATGAATGATTTATTAAGAAATAAATCGCACTTTATAAAGCCGTTATATGACCGTTAGAGAACCATTATATGACCGTTAGAAAATGGACCGTTGAAAATATTAATGGCTAATCATTGTCGTCACGATTTTGTCAAAATCATTGTAAAAAAATATTTCAAAACTATTGAAATAACCAATAAGGAATAGTCATATTGATTGAATTGTGTGAACTCGATGTCTGATTTATTTACGCTTTTTTATTTATTTTATTGTTCGACCGAAGGTGGTTCGGTTCCGATTTTTTCTTTTTTGCACGGTGCATATTCGACCCGGGTATTATTTTGAGCTACACATGTCACATACTATCTTAGGTACAACCGAATTTGCAGCTTCAGTACATTCAATTAATTCTTCGCCTGTCAAAACAGGAGACGACGACGCGACCCTCTCGCTATATAGCCATCCATCCAACCGCTGCTGCTTCCCTGATTCGCTCTCCGCTCTCTCCTCCTCTTCAAATGGCCACCCACACCCTCGCGGTCATCCTCCGGAGCTCGTCCGGCGGCCCCCGATTCCTCCTCGCGAAGCAGCGGCGGCCTCCGAAGTTCGGCGACGAGGAGTACGATGCCTACGTCGATTCCGATCTCTGGGACTTGCCCTCTGCTCCGCTGAGCCCCCTCGCCGGACGGCCGGGCGAGCTCCGCGTTCGCATTGGAGACGCAGCTGCGCGCTCGGAGAAGGTCGATTTGGGACGATTCGACGTGGATTCTGCCGTCATGGAGGTACTTGGTGAACTGGTAGCACTCGGACTGGATTTGTTATTGTCATTTTGGTAAAGTGGAGCTGAATTGCTGCGCTTTTTGGTCGGATAGGGTCTGGGGTTTGTTGGGCTGGAGGTTTCCGATGTGGGTGAGTGGAGGTTCTTCAAGTACGTCGAAGAAGCAGAGTTCGGACCGGGATTACCTGTTAATACGGTCTTCATTGAGGGCAAATTTATCTCCGGGGACTGTAATTTACCAGGTTTTGGTGCCATTTTTTTGCATTTTTTCTGCAATTTCTGGAGCATTTTGAGGTGTGCATGCATGGGTGTTATCTGTAAATGACAGAAGTATTTATGTACTCTGTGCTAGTGATGAGGTTGCATTGCCTCTTTTCGTAATTCTGACCATCTGAAAGTTGCAAGGATCAGCATAAGCACGTGGATTTCATTGCTATTGTTTTATCCCATTGGATGTGAATAACGCGTTAGGATTACATTTGCAGAGTCATGTAAATGGATGTCCGTTGAAAGTTGCCTAGACTGGCTTGTGGACGTGAAACCAAGTAGTGATCGTGTTGGACCTTTAACGGTTCTCGGTCTAATTAATGACTCTACGCCCCAGACCAAATTTAAGGTCCCGTCAACCTTAATTTATCAGGTTTGTTCTTCCTTCGGTCAGCTTCTCTGTTTAATGTATGTGATATTGAGCGGAATACTTCAAACCATTCCATTAATAGCAAGACTTTTTTTGTTGGGCACATGCTAATAGCTAGACTTTTTTTTTTTGGGTCGAAAATAGCTAGACTTCACGAAGCACTTTTTTGGCTGGCTTTCATGCCTGTCCTTATGAGAGGATTCCACATTGGCGCTTGACATGAGATACTTGAGCCAAATCTCTGAAAACTTTAACAAAGAGAAACTGAATCTCCGATCGCCTCTTCTTACTCCAGGAGTATCCTCCAGGTGTTGTAATTGTTCCTATGGGCAGTAGGACAGCAAAGCCTTTTCGCACCACCAATTTAACAGTGTTTGCACCTGCAAGTGGTTCAGATGAATGTGGGGAAGGTAGCTTTATTATGTCAGGAGATGCGCTCATAGTTGATCCAGGATGCCGATCTCAACACCATGAAGAGGTAAGATGTGAGTTCGGTTTGTTTAATAGTTAGACACTTTGATCCATCAAGTGCATTCTATGCCTCTAAATTTACAGATACGACGAATAGAAACCACTAATTCCTAAATGCTGGGTCAGTCCATGAGCTCCAAGTGATCTTAACAGATTTGGTCATTCTTTAGACTTCCTACGCATTGTTAAGTCACTCTTATGACGACCACCCTCTTCTCTAAAGGCATATCTTCGCACTTTGAGTCAAAATTTTCACTTGCCTAGACCAATTATAAAGAGTTCCTTTCATCTTCGTCTTGAATGGTTGTAAAACCCTCTCTCATATCATTCATTTCTCATTTTACTTGTTCATTCAGCCGGTCGTCATAGCATAAAATCTTGGCTAGACTGATTATCTTCCCATTCTGAACTTAGCTGTCTATATTCATGCCAGGATGCGCATAGTTTCAGTCCAGTAGATCTTCCATTTAACTAAGTGGCATTCGGCAGTTGCACATAAATTGATGAAACAAGCATGCTATAGCTCCCTCAGTCTAAAATATGTGTGAATGACATGATAGTGCATGGGAAGCTTAATACAGCAAAGAAATTTCCAAAAAAAAAAAGGAAAAAGAAAGTGGGTCAAAAAGCGGTTCTTGTCCAACAATTCTAGGAGTACACATTCCAAATTTTAGGTATTTTTACTTGTTGACAGATTACATGTTATTAAATGTTGCTGGTCAATAACTGTCCATGTAACCAATATAGATTTGCATCTCCTTTTGTTTTTGTTTACAAATTTTTTTGTACGTTTGTTGATTTCTATTCTTCTATTTATTAGCTTGAGAAAATTGTTGCTGCCTTACCAAGACAGTTGATTGTGTTTGTCACCCATCATCACCATGATCACATTGAAGGTGAGTTTCAATACAGTACTGAAAGCTATTTCATTTCCAAAGGGTCTCTAAGACTAAAATTCAGTCAGTCAAATCTGTACCCGACATTTATGTATAGAGAATCGTTGGTCTTGCCATTTTTTATGCCCGCTAAGATGAACATTTGCAACTTGGATTGTGAATTGGAGGGGAAAGAACTGATAATCTATAGAAAGGCCTTCTCTTGCCTAGACTCAATCCATCATGCATCCAATGGTCTCATCTTGGGTTCCACATTGGGCCACATGTCTGTTGACTGAGATAACTCATCCACGGGGAGAATTTCACCTGAAGAATAGCCATCTATATTGGTGAAGAAATCTTGGTTTGGAGAATGTTGATTTTCCCTGAGAGTCTCATGCTCCTTAATTTCCTGGTCTCACGGCGCATCCATTTCCTTATGACCCTAAATTTTGAGTGGAGGTTCATGTTTAAAATTTTAGGACTACTGCCTCAGCTTCTCTTATGTCATTTAGTTCATAAGGATGAATATAGAACTACAGTTGGGTAGCATGAGATGGACTGGTCAGTTGGTCGATGCATGAGCTGCTATTGACTGTAGTCTTACAATTCTGGTTATAGCAGAAAATGTACTCTCTCTCTCTCTCTCTCTCTCTCTCTCTCTCTCATGTGTTGCACACATCAACAAAATCACATAATGTCGCATGCGCCCTTGTGCTTTATGGCACGGATGTGCCTTCTTGCATTCTCCAAATACAGATGTGAACACCATGGACAGATTCAGAGACAACCCCCCTAAAGAAAAAGAAAAAAAAACTTTTTGGAAATTTCTTCTGACAAGGTTACAGATTTGGAAACAACCCCTCTGAAAGGAAAAAATCTTTTTGGAAATTTCTTCTAACTCCAAAACCTGAGGATCTATATTATTAACTTTTGTGTCAAAAAATTCTCAAGTTAGGATTAATATCTTCGAATGATTATCCTTATCATAAATATGAGGTAATATTAAGTATTTATTTATGGTTTTAGAAATGACATAAACTGGTATTAGATCTATTACTGCTTGGATGATACTCTTTGCCGACATACTCTGGTAAAACAATTTCTATAAAACCTTTCGTTTTGCTCTTAGGGAGACACTTAAAGGAAGGTGTTTAAGTGTGTTTGTAGTCTTAGATTGGTCGATACAATTGTAGAAGGCATCTTTGTAATATGTTCTACTATTTTCAGACCCAAATATTTATTTGGGTCTAAAAGAGGTATTAATTTTATAAAGGAATTCAACATACCTCCACTGTAACAAAAGTCTTTTATCATTAATGAATTGATTGCAATGGCACTGCATGGCCTATGATATTTTGCACTAAATTTTTTTCAGGTCTCTCAGTCATTCAGAGATGCAACAGTGATGCCACCTTATTAGCTCATAAAAATACCATCTCTCGCATTCAGAAAGGTGATGACAATGCCTACTTTTTTTCCCTGATTGATGCTTTTCTGAATTTGTCTGTCCTCTGTAATTATTCTGCCTCATATCAGTAATTGCATGCATCATATCTAAGGATAGATATGAGACTACATATAAGCAAACCCATAAATTCATTTATATACACATAAATTTTTATGCAATCACGCAAGTGCACCTGGGCGTTGAAAGCATAGCTGATTTACTTTATGGGCAGATGTTTGGTCTCTTGGTTTTACTCCAGTTTCGGGAGGAGAAGACATCTGCATTGGGGGTCAGAGGTTAACTATAATTTTTGCACCGGTAATTTTCCTTTATATGAGCAACTTTTCTTACTGTATGGTTTATGGATCATAAATTGAAATTAAGTTCAAAAGGTCATTGCTGATGAGACAAAAGAAACTTTTATTGTATGCACAATGCGTTAAGACTTCCCATTCTCATTTACTAATTTCGTAAAGTACTTATGACTTCTCGGTCTTCTCTAAATATGCCAATTGAAATGCTAGAGCTGAGCTTTTCTACAGATTTCTTCATGGTCAAGTTTTAGGAAAAATCTATGGTCCAGTTGCTGTTTTGTTGGACCGGTACCATATAGAATATGGGCAATTGGATGTAAAGCCAACAAATCTTGTTCATCGGATCAATTTAAAAAAATGTAATGGTTCCCTGTTAAAGCGGTAAGTTACTGACATTTATGGAATTTTACTGAAGTAAAATTCTAAACAATACAGTTAATGAAGGAAACTTGCGACAATGAATGATTTTACTTACGGATACACTGCATTGATCTGCAAACTTGAAAGAAATATCACGATCATTTCGGTGAGTTAACTAAGAATAGGGAAAGAGAAAGTTACAATAGTTTTAGGTCGCTTACTATTTTCCAAGAAATATGGAGAAACATGTTGGAGTCTAAAGGATTTACGTTAAGTCGACGTAAGACCTACATAAAATGTGAGTTCGACACGGCAAGAGGAGGAGATCAAGAATCCGTGAATATGCTCGGACATGAGGTACTCAAGGAAGATGCTTTTAGATATCTGGGATCAATATTACAGAAGGGGGGAGAGATTGATGAGGATGTAAACCATATAATCAGAGCAGGTTGGATGAAATGACGGAGTGCATCAGGGTTTTTGTGTGATCGCAAAATCCCTCTTAGGCTAAAAGAAAAAATTTATAGAACAGGAGTAAGGCTTGCAATGCTATACAGAGCTGAATGTTGGTTAGTACAGAGGCAACATGAGCACATGAGCATAAAATGGGAGTAGCGGACATGAAATGAGGATGTTAAGGTGGATGTGTAGTCATACAAGGATGGATAAGATAAGAAATGAAGATATTCGACGAAAAAGTTGGAGTAGTACCGGTGGCAAAAAAGATGAGAGAACATAGATTGAGATGGTTTGGGCATATTTTTCGAAGATCCCTAGATGCTCCAGTAAGAACAGAAGTTTGTTACCGAGAGCATGACATGAAGAAAGGAAGAAGTCGGCCGAAACTTACTTGGGAGAAAATAGTGAAATAGATTAACGCACGGTTTGCCTTAGGACGGAGTGGATGAAAGTTATTAGCATTGTGGTGGGGCAGAATTCATATGTTCCAAACTATCCTTTTTAGTCCCTTTTCCCTATTTTTGTTTATATATATTTATATTCTCACATTTATTTTTAGGTTAATATCACCAAAAACCCCAAACTGGTACACCTGTGACAAATTTATCCCGAATTATTTTTTTGACAATGAAAAACCCCAAACTGGTATACCTGTGACAAATTTACCCCAAGCTATTACAATTGTGACAAATTTACCCTCTGTTAGTTTTCGTTAAATTTTACCGTGAAATTGCTGAGTTAGATTACACGTGGCAATTGTCGGATGTACACGTTACCCTATATTTTCTATGTGTATCAACTTGAAATTTTTCGTGGTACTTACTCAATTTAACGAAAATTAACAGAGGGTAAATTGTCATATGTGTACCAGTTTGGGATTTTTTGTGGTAAAAAAAATTAGTTTAGGGTAAATTTGTCACAGTTGTACCAATTTAGGGTTTTTAGTGGTCAAAAAATAGTTTGGGGTAAATTTATCACAAGTGTACAGGTTTGAGGTTTTTGGTGATTAAAAAAATAGTTTTGGGTAAACTTGTTACAGATGTACCAGTTTAGGGTTTTTTGTGGTATTAACCCATTTATTTTTATATAATTATTTCTTTTCTTTCAATCGGTCTTGCTTTTGATTTTATTTATTTTTGGTTCATCGACCGCCGATCCCAACTAGTTTGTGATAAAAGTGATATTGATGATGATGTTGATGTTACTATTTCCCAAGAGAAGTTACAATCATTAAAGACTTTCAAGCTTACGAGAACTTAATTTACTATCTCTAAAGGTAAATTATTGACCATCATTTACATACTTATGGGTAATTTATGATTATTTAGGCCTATTATTAAAAGTTCGGTCTCCTACAACAATATGAGATACATTACTATGCCATTGATTAATTACTAAGTTATACGATTTGAAATCTATAGCTAAATTACTATGTGAAAAGGTAAAGCATTACCTACATGTGCAATCGAGATTACAAGGATTTTAGGCCAATTACAATCATTGGAGGTATAATTATTAAGAACGGGATCTATAAGTTATGACCGACTGAGGAAAGTTAGGATATGGTAGGATAATCACTGAGTGATTCTATTGTCAAGTTCCGACGTATAAAGGGTAGTTGAAGTAATAACTACAATGAACTACCAATTACTAATATTTGAGGGAAATTGTGATATTTATTAGATAATTACTAGTGGCAACATCCTATAGGTACGAGGTGTGATGATGGATGCTGCGAGATCTGGAGATTTCAAATCATCTTATTTGCTTGTATTTGTGTTAATTTTGATTTTTAGGAGGACTTCACATAGTCGTATGTTTCTTAAGGTAGTAAATTACTTCTAGCTCTAATGATGTATGTAAGTTATATTTTGTGTTCGTAAGATACGATTTAGCAGTGTAAAAGTTAACGCAAAAAAGTTTCTTAAGTGTCATAAATTATCTTTCGGGTTCGTAAATTAACTATAGGCAGTCATTTTTGCACATGGGATGGGGTCCGGTTTTCCTCATATGGGACCCTAGAAGCTCGCCGAGTTTTAAGATTGCCGAGAACTTCTGTTATATTTATGTCTGCCAAGTCTTAAATTGTGCCAGTTTGGGTTGCATAGCTCTGGTCGGAACCTCCATTTGGTTTGAAACTTCCAGTTTCCTCAACCTATGTCGTATAACTTGGTAAGCTACTTGATCTGCTGCTTCTCGAGGCAGTTACCATGGATAGCAGTTTAGGTGCAACTATGTTTAATTCAATATGTTTTGCTCCGGTCATGGTGTGATTGGGGAGATGAACTGAACCAGAAAACTAAGTACATAGTGTGCAGGTGTTGGCTTACTTTTTTCTTCTTGGGTCACTAGTAGTAATTTCCTTGAAAAATTGAGTTTTTTTGGCATCAGCAATGTACTATACTTTTTTGGATTTTGCCAATATTTATTTGGATCTTAAACCCTCAGCTGAGACTCCAGGCTTAAAATACTGCATGCACATAAGTTACAGCAGAAAGACTGTTAGCAGTGAAATGTACGTATAAGAATTTACCCTTTTGTTCTTTATTAGTCTGCTCCTTTATTTGTTTCTTATTGTTTTGGTTGGTTGAAAGTAAATAATGTAGTCTTGTTCATTTCTGCACTATGCATGTCACCACATATCTACTTGTGTTTCAATCTGTCTAGAGATCATACCCAAAATCACTATCTATTGGAGTTTGTTTCACTGTAGATGCTTGGTTGACAAAGATAGCTGCCAGGTCAGATGCTTTGAACCAAAAATTGTTTTGGCATATCGACACACTTGATTAATTTCTCTCTGTTTTTTACCTGTCTAACTAGTAGTATCAGGTTTAAGAAATAGTATGTGTTTGTGGGGAAAAGATAATTATGTTCTTATTCAAAGAGAGAGTACAACGATGTATATATAATAAGCAAACCCTATAGACATAAAAAGACTATTGTGCCCTCACTTAAATATTTCCTAACACTCCCCCTCAAGTTGGGATATATATATCAAATAATCCCAACTTGTTACATAGAAAACTCACTCGACACCCCCTTAGTGATTTAGTGAAGATATCCGCCAATTGATCCTCCGTCCTTGTATGATGAAGAATGATTTCTTCTTTTTGAACTTTCTCTCGTACGAAGTGACAATCAACCTCAATGTGTTTAGTTCGCTCATGGAAGACAAGATTATTTGCAATGTGAATCGCTGACTGATTATCACAATATAATACCGATGGATTTGATGTCGCCAAACCAATTTCTAATACTAACATTCTCAACCAGAGCAATTCACATGTCACATGTGCCATAGCTCTATATTCTGCTTCAGCACTTGATCGAGAAACTACATGCTGCTTCTTACTTTTCCAGGCGACTAAATTACCTCCAAGAAACACACAGTAACCCGATGTAGATCTCCTATTAGTCTGCATCAAAGAAACCCATAGTGTCCAAATGTCCGTAATTCTTGAAAAGTAGTCTTTTACCTGGTGCTCCCTTCGAGTACTTAATAATTCTAAGTACAGCATCCCAGTGAGTAGTACGGGGAGAACTCATGAACTGACTGACTACACTAACAGCAAATGATATGTCAGACTTTGTGACAGTGGGATAGTTCAACTTTCCCACCAACCTTCTCTACTTTCCTGGATCACGTAACAATTCTCCATGTTCTGCATCAAGTTTCACATTGCGCTCCATAGGAGTATCTATTGGCTTTGCTCCAAGAATTCCAACCTCATCAAGAATATCAAGTACATATTTTCGTTGAGATAAATTGATATCTGCATGTGAATATGCAACTTCAATACCAAGAAAATATCGTAAACGTCCCAGATCCTTGGTATTAAATTCTCTGTGTAGAAACTGCTTGAGCTGTTGGATACCATCTGAATCACTGCCTGTAATAATAATATCATCTACATATACTACCAGAAGAATACAGCCAGCTGAGGAGACAGAGCTAAAAACTGAATGATCTACTTGACACCGTTTTAATCCAAACCTGATAACAGCATCACTAAATCTGCCAAACCAAGCACGGGGAGATTGCTTGAGGCCATACAAAGCTTTACGTAAGCGACATACCAAATTCTCCCCCTGAGCAACAAACCCAGGTGGTTGCTCCATGTACACTTCCTCGGACAAGTCACCATGAAGGAAGGCATTCTTCACATCTAGTTGATGAAGAAGCCAAGCAAAACGTGCTGCAAGGGAAATAAAGACACGAACAGATGGAATTTTGGCAACAGGTGAAAAAGTGTCATCGTAATCTACACCATATGTCTGAGTATATCCCTTTGCAACCAATCGAGCTTTCAATCGATCAATAGTGCCATCAGGATGAACCTTAACGGTAAATACCCAACGACAACCAACAGTTTGTTTCTCTGCAGGCAATGAAGTGAGTTCCCAAGTACGGTTCGCAATGAGTGCTCGCATTTCATCTTCCATTGCTTGCCGCCAGCCAGGATGACCAAGAGCTTCAGCAACATTGCAAGGCACAGAAATTGAAGACAAAGACGAGACAAAGATGGAGAAACTAGGGGATAAACAGTCATACGACAAGAAATTTGAAATAGGATGACGAGTGCGAAGACAATTAGAAAGACCACAATAAGGAGCATAATGATTTACAGGACGACCGACACAAGAACGTGTACCTTAGCGAGAAGCGATGGGCAGATCAGGATCAGAGGAAGGTGCAGCAATTGGTGAGGGAACAGATGAATCATGTCTTGGTGAAGTCTGGACCATTGTAGTGGGAGCTTTACCATGTCGATGATATGTGCGGTCAGCAAACTGAAATGCGGTGGATGGTTCTGAATGAAGGGAGAGGGGAGGAAGTGTCAGTAAGGCGCATCTGCCACTCTCAGGGGTGACTATAGGTTCCATCTGATGATTGTAATATGGCTGATCCTCAAAGAATGTTACATCCGCTGACACAAATACACGACGACGAGTAGGACTATAACATTTGTAGCCCTTCTGAGTGCGAGAATATCCGACAAAGATACATTTCTCCGCATGAGGATCCAACTTATCAATACCGGGAGTAAGTGTATGCACGAAACAAACGCAACCAAAGACACGTAAAGGTAATGGAAAGGGAGAACGATTTGGATGTAAAATAGAGAATGGTGTCTCCCCCTGAAGAACAGAAGTTGGAAGTCGTGACCCCAGAAGGTTTTGGGTAGATGCATGTGAAACATTAGGCATCGTGCAACATCAAGAAGATGACGATTTTTATTCTCGGCAACACCATTTTGTTGAGGTGTGTATGAACAAGAAGTCTGATGAATAATGCCATGAGAATCAAGAAAATGTTGAAAACCTGAATCGACGGCAAAATATTCTTTGGCATTATCTGAGCGCAAAATTTTAACAGAAGTATGATATTGATTCAGCACTTACAAATAGAATAGGCGAAAGCAGTGAAAAATTTCAGTACGATCCTTTAATAAGAATAACCAAGTCATTCGGGAAAAATCATCCACGAATGTAACAAAGTACCTAAAACCAGAAATATCAGGAGTACGACATGGACCCCAAACATCAGAATGAACCAGCTCAAATGGACTCGACACACAATTCTGAATGCGAGAAGAAAAGGAAACTCTATGGTGTTTACCAAACTGACAGGCTTCACATTGTAAAGAACTCACAGATTGAGACTGAGACTCAGGAAATAAACGCCTAAGAGTGGTAAGAGTCGGATGATCGGCACGACAATGCATCCGAAACACATCAGAAGATGTGTCCTTCAAAGCTGCAGCAGCTAGCACCTTCTTATCAAAGTAGTATAGACCATTGGATTCATGTCCCCCACCAATCATCTGTCCAATCCTCAGATCCTGAAAGACAATGGGAAGGGAAGAAGGCTATGGAACAATTTAGGTCTTTAGTCAAAGAACTAACAGAAATTAAATTATACAAGGATTTGAGATGGAGGACAGATGATAAAGAAAGAGATGGACTCAAACGCGCAATGCCAATACCATTAACCTGAGATTGTGAACCATTAGCTATGGTGACAAAATTCGACATTCTAGGGGGTTTGGAACAAAAGGAAGACAGTAACTTAGAATTACCAGTCATATGATGAGTGGCGCCAGAGTCTATGACCCAAGAATCCGAAGCTGCAGAAATTAAACAGGATGAACTACCTTTGGAGGTTTGTGCCAGAGTAGCAGTAGGAGCTGAAGAACTTGTCACCTGCTGGGACCGAACCAGGGCATCATACTCATTACGTGTCAATATAACAGAACCACTCGTATCCCGCATACTAGTAGATTCTGGTGGAGTCTGTAAGAAAGAATCTTCCGCCTCTGCATAGACAGCAAAGTGGGGCCTAAGTTCGGGATGAAGCATATAACAATAAGCTTATGTATGTCCAGTCCTTTGACAATGATGACAAAAACGGGAGCCACAACTACCCCTAGAGATAGAGACACTACGAGCACCAAGGCCTCCATCACAACCACCACGACCCCCACTTGGAGCAAAACCACGACCACGACCCCGGAAACCACGACCGCGGGCTCCACTTGCGTTAGTGCCATGAGAAATCATAGCACTTGTCTCTACAGCTGGGGTGACCTTGACAGCAGGTTGTGAACGAAGAGCACGAGAGAAAATTTCATCCAATGTAGGAAGGGAACTTTGAGAAGTAATTTGCTGGCGAAGGGAGGAATATGCAGGTCCTAATGCCTTGAGATATAATATAACTCGAAGATCCTCTTGTCGTTTAATGAGGACAGTTGGATCATTCGAGGCTGGAAGGTAAGTATCCAGTTGTCTGCAAAGTGTCGTGAAACGAGCATAATGCTCAGATAAAGACTGATTCCCACGGTCAAGACCAAATAGAGCCTCCCATGTATCGCACACTCTTGTCATGTCATTTTCTCCAGAATAAAGTAAAGCACACTTTTCCCAGACTTCCTTAGCCGTTTTGCACTGAATAAAGTGAGGACTAATTTTAGGATCCATACTATTCCACAATAGAGTACGGATCGTTGCATCTTCAGCAAGCCAGTCAGCCACCTTACTTTCATCTGAAGGGACTGTAGATTTAAGATAACTACTTTGTTTAGTGGCAGTGAGGTAAACTTCAACAACCGTAGACCAAGATGCATAATTAGTTCCATCTAGTTTGACAAAGGTCATTTGTAATTGTGACAAACCAATAGAGGATCCCGAAGCAGCCATGAGTACACAAGAACAAGAGTAAATCCAAGCACAATATGATTGTACCCAACAACAATATCACAACGATCAATCAGCCAAAAAACAACATATGTTCTGCTAGATAGAACTTCAGATCCATTCCTCCAACCAATGCGTCAATTGCACACAAAATCCTCCAACCTAAAGCAACGCCACTTTACTGACTTCACGGCCATAGAGAACAAATAGGAACGATTCACGAGAGGGACTCACACAAAGAAGACAAACGTTGACTTGGACCAGGCACCAATTTTCTCATGTCTTCCAGTTCCAACACTTGAACTGCATCGAGGGCACTAATCTCAGTAAGCAAGTGAGGTCTCAGTACACCAACTGTGTCCTTGATCTTCAATCGCGAACTCGCATCTTCAATCGCGAACTCACCAGGCTAGGAGACGATGAATCTGGGCATCCCCAGCCAACCCAACGCTGACGACGATGGGTGTGGGCTTCCCTAGGCGAGCCGACGCTTGGCGACGTCGGATCTGCACTCGTCGGCCTAGCCGACGCCGGACGACGCCAGATCTGGCTTTGGCTGGCTTGGGCGACTTCGGCTAGCTAGGCGACTTCGGCTTCGGCTGGCTGGGCGACTTAGGCTTGGGCTTCAGCTGGCTTGGGCGACTTCGGCTGGCTGGGTGACTGCGACAGTGAGCAACGTTGGTGGCGTAGGGCGGTGGTGGGTGATTAACGGTGGTGGGTGATTAGGTTTTAGGCTCTGATACCATGTTTGTGGGGAAAAGATAATTATGTTCTTATTCAAAGAGAGAGTACAACGATGTATATATAATAAGCAAACCCTATAGACATAAAAAGGCTATTGTGCTCTCACTAAAATATTTCCTAACAGTTTGTCCATCTATTTTTTTTTTTTCATAGAGGAATTATTTTGATTCAGGGGCATACGGATGGACATATGGCACTCTTGCACAGCAGTACTCATTCACTTATAGTAGGAGATCATTGTTTGGGGTAAGTTTCTTGGGAGACTCTAGCTCATCGACAGGTCATTTAAAAACTGGATAAGGATGTAAGCTTATAAAATTTGAGGTCCTAAATTTGGGGAAATATTCATACTTGTAGATTGATCAGCTTTCACGGAGAGCCTACTTGAATTATAAATGGTTTAAATGGAGTACTCTGTTTTATGTATACGATGAGGTAAGTAATTTTGTGTAATCTGACAAAGAATTACATGGCGTCATCACTTGAGTAGCGAATTTATGCAAAAGTAGGTCGATCAGGGACAATTCTTGTATATTTTGATTTTTTTTTACCTAGGATGAAAATTGTAAAGGTAATGGAGATACAAAGCATGGCTGCTTTAGAATAGTCTAATGTTTTGGAGTTTATCTGGTAAAACAACAGATAAGTAAAGTGCAGCTTTTCAATCATGTTTTTTTTTTTATTCTGGCTCTATGGGGTATGAGCATGTAACCTTGAGTTCAACTCATTTGCAAAAATGTTCCACAATCTGGGCATGGGAATCGATATATCGATTATATGAAGATAAGGGAAAAAATAGCAGAAGAGATGATTTCAAATGACGTGTCAAATGCAGATAAATTGTCCTATTTCTCTCTCGTCATTTTATTCATTAAGTGCTTACTCCTAATCTTTGGTTCGTCACCCCTGAACGGGGCCTTGATGTATTAAATGATCTCTTCAGCCAAGGAAGTTCGATACTGGATGTTGAATCTGGTGGAAATATAATTGTAAGTCAATGACAAATTCTTATCATGCTTTGCTTTGTTATTTTAGTATGTATTGATTGCACTAGTTGCTCTGTAATCTTTCCCAATGATCACAATTGGAAACCCTATGAGAGAATCCAATTTCAACTCTTGGGAGAATTAGCGTGCTCTATCCAAGCATCATCAGTGTGAAGTGTTACTACGTGAAGAAAGTAAAAATGAAAATTTGACCCAAAATGAAGTTTGCCAGAAAGAGGAAAATTTTCATTTCACATTTTCTGTCTTGGGTACACTCAGTCAGTCAATCCCAATTTTCTGTCTCAGATGTTCATGTGCACATTTTTTTTTATAAAGGAAAAGTTGTGCTATAGAGCACTTAAAAGGTGTGAACCCGTATACAAAAAGAACCCAAAAAACTAAAGCCATATAGAAACAGCTCTCAAAATTAAAAGGGAACTCAAATATGGGATAAATCATCGACTATATCAACCAACGCAATTACATTCATATGCAAGTTTTCACTATGCCAAAAGTTTACAACTTCAAGCCAGTTTTCAATAACAATATAAATGGAACATTCAAAAGCTCTCTTGTTCCGCTCCCTCCTAATCAACCAAAAAACAGAGAGAGGAATTGAGGTAATCCTTCTGTTCTTGTTGCGCTGGTAACAAATGCCCTACCAAGCCCAAAGTTCTTCCTTGAGGTACCTCCAATAACCCAAGATAACACCATAGGAAAACTGTCCAAACCATTTTACTCCAAGAACAAGGAAGGAGGATCTGGTGTACTAAGTCTGCCTCCTTTTTGCAGAGGAAATACCTAGTACAAATACTTTGCCTTTTAGTTGTAGGTTATCTAAAGTAAGGATTTGTTACCAAGTTGCTTCCCATTAAAAAAGAAACTCTAGTTGGAACCCTCACTTGCCAAATTGCTTTAAAGACAAATTGTATCCCCCTTGATTCCATTTGATGATTACTTCCCGCACTCAGTATTTGACTCTTTTTCATAAAGGGTCATTGTCATTTGCCATTTTCTGGCTCGGGCACACTCAGTCAGTCATTCCCCTTCTGTTGTCTCAGGTGTTCATGTGCACATTTTCTTTGCCTGAGAAAAGAATCGTCTCCCCCTTGATAACATTCATGATAACTTCCCACTCTCAGTGACTTAGGGTTTCCTAGTTTCTTCCTAATTCAGATTATCTGTCTATGAATGGTGTTCACTCATTCTTATGAGATCCTTCCATATAATGTATATATGTCTAAAGTTAAGGAACAAGAATACTCATCTATATAGACAGGATTCAAATAAAATCAAACTAAGTTAAGTATTCATGTATGTGATGACGTATAAATACTGGGCCTCTGAAAGTCAAGGAAAAATGAACGAGAGAGAAACTGAGATTTAATGGTTAGGATTTTCTTTGTACACCTAAATGAATTTGCAATAGACACTGTATGACTATTTACTAGTATACCATTGGAATCACTAAACAATTGTTCCTCACACTTCGCCTCAATTTGGAGCATATTATTATAGGTTCCTGACTTGTTACAAATGTAACTCAAACGAGGACCTCTAAGAGATTTTGTAAACAAATTAACAAGTTGATCAAGCGATTTTACGAAGGCTGTTGGAAATTCACCATAAATCAGTTTCTTCTTGACAAAGTGGTAGACAATCTCAATGCGTATAATACTTTCATGGGACACTAGATTGAAAGCTATGTGTAGTGCAACTTGATTTTTGAAGGATTAGAAATGAAAGAAATTGTGACTGAATAATCGGGGTATACTGTGATCCCCTTATCTTTTTGTAATAGACATTGTATGGTTTTGCACATAGATACACTTCTAAGCACCTATAGTTAGAAACAAAATAATTCCTTAACAGTGCCACACCACAAGTAGCTCCTGTACCCTATACTGCATTGTTCAGTGAGCTCTTCATAGTTATATGTATCTCATTTTGATCTGAGCTTTTGCAGGGATTTTATTTTCTAAATTAAGCTCCAGTGATGAGTTGAGTACTGGGATTTCCATGGATTTAACTGTTTATCTGCTTTGTTGTGGTGTCTTTGTTCAAACTTGAATGCGGTTACGTAATTTACATTGATGAACTCAAACTTCAAAAGTTCATTTAGACTCTTACAATTGTTATCTTGATGTCGATTGATGGTTCTTCTCACTTCTTATCAGTTAAAAACTTTTCTATTTATTTTGTCAAATGTGGGGTTTTTATTCGATATTAACCGAGACAGAACTGTATTATGCCCATTAAGAACACAGCACTTTTCTTATTGCTGCCAAAAGATTCTCGTGTTTAATATGAATGGACAAATGTGCAGTAATTTAGGAACTTTAACACATGACAGTGCTCGTATGCTTTGTTATCTTGAAACCATTCTTGATGACCCTTTTGCTCGCACAGGATTACTTCCAGTCAACATACAAATTCATGGAGCTTTCTCCACATGCTCTCATACCCATGCACGGGAGAGTCAACCTGTGGCCAAAGCACATGCTTTGTGGATATCTGAAGTATGCAATCAGCTTTGCTCCCTAGACTTCTATTTTATCATGCTAAAACCTACATCCGAAATTATAACTCCACCTTTGCAACTTTATTTGTCATTTTGGAGGTTTCTTTTTATTATTTTCCAAGAAAAAAGTTCGGTGGTTTTTGGATTGCTGTCAGAGATTGTGTGGGATGATTTGATGGCTTTGGCAGGGTAAACATCTTTGACTGTTCAAGGACAAATACTTGGTTTTTCAGCTAATGCAAAGTATGAACATAGGTGTTAATTTTGGCTTCTCACAGCTTGTATGAATGGTGGCTCGTGGTGTCAGATGTGCATTTGCTTTACTTTCCCTAACCCTGGTCTTTTTAGGTTATAAACCTACATTGAAATTAAACTGGGATAAGTAGCTAGTTCTCACTGTCACTTCTGTATTCAGGAATCGTAGGAAGAGAGAGGAATCCATATTGAAAGCTATAGAAGGTGGAGCGCAGACATTATTTGACATTGTTGCAAATGTCTATTCTGGGGTTGATCGCAGTTTTTGGCTTATTGCTTCGTATAATGTGAGGGTTCACGTGGATCATTTGTCCCAACAAGATAAGTTGCCAAAGGTTTGTCCTAAAATTCAACATTCAACCTGCAGTTACAATTGAATGCTACATACTTGTGTAGGTTGGTTGATTGGGCACTGTCCCTTAGTGTCTTTCTCTGCCTGTGTGCCTACTAATTTTTGGGCAGAAAGTAAAAAATAACTAATGTTTTGAGGAAGGGCATTTCCTTATATATAGATCCTACAGGTTAAATAATAGAGATCTTTCTTACTTTCACTGGAAATTCTAGAACTGAATGGATTTAATTGAAATGACCCTACTGAACTTTTTCTCTTAATGAAATAAGCATAAAGGATTTTCCATTTTACACCTCGAATCTTGTTTCACCTCAAGCATTCTCACATACAGCCATTGGTTGTCCTGGATGTGAGCAAAAGCAAGCCTCACTATCTTCGCAAGGTTACTGTTGTAGCATTTCCTGTCACAGCTTTGGAAATCATGTGTTGCTTAATAGCTCCTATTTCACCTCAAGCATTCTCACATACAGCCATTGGTTGTCCTGGATGTGAGCAAAAGCAAGCCTCACTATCTTCGCAAGGTTACTGTTGTAGCATTTCCTGTCACAGCTTTGGAAATCATGTGTTGCTTAATAGCTCCTCAAGAATTAGGAATTATATAGATATACTAGGAGTTGTATGATATACATAATAAGTCCTTCATTCTAGGGTGCTTTTCATATCAATTCTGATGGCGTTTTTCTGGAGCTTCTAATTGTGAAGTGTATATGATATCACGTTTTTCTATCAAAGCTGTTTCTTTATGTAGCTAGTCCAGTTTTGGAAGACAATTATATTAGTTTATCATTCAGTCAATCGTTATGACCAATTCTCTCAATGTTACCCCAGTTATTACAGAAGACTACATAACAATAGTGTCACTCTCGTAGTAAGTTCAGCTTTGAGATTGAAGTTTGGTCAAATTGCCTTTTTAGATTTTTTCTGGGAAGATTGTGTTCAAGCAATGGCTAGCCTCTAGCAAGGGAGGAAAGCTATTCTGTTTGTAATAAATTATTGCCAGTCTTTCTAGGTTGATTTGATCAATATCAGCCTCCAAGAAGCTATCTTTTCTGTATACTGGCTATCAAGTGATATGTGATGTCAAAGTCGATCTGATTAGATAGTGAAACTAAAATGAAACTAGGACGAACCAAGTAGTGAGAAGAATATACGAAAACCTGGTTTTCTCTCATCTAATAATATGGGGTCACTGAGTTGAGATAGGATGCCAGAATCCAGATTTGGTAATCCAATGGAACTTATTGTTGAAGGAGAGAAAACTAATAAATGTATTCACTTAAGTCAAAAGTTACAATCGTCCTCTATTTATACATATCAGGAACCTACTAAGAGATAAGATCTAATTAATAGGTAGTTGGCAGCTAACAATTAACACTAATTAATAGCTGTAGCTAACTCTAACCAACAGTAATTAATAGCTCTACACATTCCAACATGATGCTACACATTCCAACACTCCCCCTCAAGCTGGCTTGAAGATATCTTCCATAGACAGCTTGCTCACTAGATGGTCAAATTGCGTTCTATGCAGTCCCTTGGTCAAAATATCAGCAGCCTGCTCATCACTTGAAATATATGGCATACAAATCAGTCCACTGTCAAGTTTTTCTTTGATGAATGTTTATCAACTTCCACATGCTTTGTCCGTTCATGCAATACAGGGTTATGAGCAATGGCAATTGCTGCCTTATTATCACAATACACTTTCATTGGTGTGGAACTCGGGATCCGTAGTTCATCCTATATATCTTTAATCCACATGATCTCTCAGACGCCATGTGTTACTGATCGAAACTCAGCTTCAGCACTGCTTCTTGCCACAACACTCTGCTTTTTACTTTTCCAAGTAACTAAATTTTCACCGACAAATGTGCAGTAGCCTGAAGTAGATCTTCTATCCATAATGCTTCCAGCCCAATCTGCATCGGCGAACACCTCAATTTCCAAGTGTCCATGTTTCTCAAATAGTAAACCCTTACCAGGACTTCCCTTCAGGTAGCGTAGAATTCTATATACTGCTTCAAAATGCCTTGGCCCTGGTGAGTGCATGAACTGGCTCACCATACTTACAGCAAACGCTATGTCAGGTCGAGTATGAGACAAATAAATAAGTCGACCGACAAGCCTTTGATACCTTGCTCGGTCTCTCACTTCTTCAGCCTTGGCTGGTTCAAGCTTTAAATTCGGCTCCACGGGTGTCTCTGCTGCTTTACATCCTAATAAACCTGCCTCTTTGAGCAAATCAAGCACGTATTTGCGTTGGTTTACAAATATGCCCTTCTTGGACCTCGCAAATTCTATTCCAAGGAAATACTTCAAGGCACCCAAATCCTTAACCTCAAACTCCTCAGCTAGCTTCTCTCGCAAGCTTTCCAACTCCACTTTGTCATCACCAGTCAGAATTATATCATCAACATAGACAATTAAAATAGCATGCTTACCTTCCTTCGTGTGTTTATAGAATAGAGTGTGATCCCCTTGACTTTGTTGATAGCCGAACCTCTTAACCACCTTCCCGAACCGTTCAAACCACGCTCTTAGAGATTGTTTAAGTCCGTACAAAGACTTTTTTAACCTACAGACTTTGCCTTCATTTTCTGCGAAACCTGGTGGCAAGCTCATAAACACTTCTTCCTCCAAGTCACCATTCAAGAACGCGTTCTTCTTGTCTAACTGGTGTAAGGGCCAATCAAAAACAACAGTCAAAGATAGCAAAATTCGAACAGAATTTATCTTGGCAACTGGAGCGAGAGTCTCTTGATAGTCAACTCCATAAGTCTGAGTGAATCCCTTCACCACTAGCCTTGCTTTATATCGCTCAACATTCCCATCAGGTTTGCATTTTACAGTAAATACCCATTTACAGCCAACAATCTTTTTTCCTTATGGTGCATCAACCAATTCCCAGGTGTCATTCTTCATAAGTGCTCGCATTTCATCCTCAACAGCCATCTTCCACTGTGGATCCTTCAAAGCTTCCTGGATATTTCTAGGAATAGTTATGTGAGACAGGTTTGACACAAACGCTCTATGAAGATGAGACAACTTTTGGTATGACACATGTTTTGATATAGGATGCTGAGTACATGATCTAACCCCTTCTAAGAGCTATGGGCATATCAAAATGAGAAGTATTATTGTTGAGTTGTAAAGTTGTTTGAAACTTTGTAATTTTATACCTAACTTAGGTGAGTCTATACCTAATTTAGGTGAGTCTATACCTAACTTAGGTTTCTTACCTAAACTTAGGTGAGTCAATACCTAAATTAGGTTTCTTGCCTAACTAGGGTCTCTTTTATCTTGTATATATATTGGCCTTGTAATTACTCAAGAAGATAAGGAAATACAGATTTTTTCCTTCATGGTATCAGAGCTTTAGGCTCAATTTTTTCTGGGATAGTGTTACAGTCCAGCCTTCATTGCTGGTTCTGTTTTTCCGCAGCCTTCATTGCTGCAATTTCAAGGCTGGTTTTGTTTTTTGCAGCTTTCATTGCTGCATTTTCAAACCTTTATAGCTGCTGTACGACTCGTACTCTTGCTAATATTCTCTTGGTACAATGACCACATCCGAAACCACACCCAAAGTCATAAATTTTCCCTCTCCAACCACAAACCAATCGGAGGAGGTTGCCTCGTCAAACATGATCGGCGACCTTCAGAATATTAGGCCAGCCTATAGACTGAATGAGAAAAATTATCTCAAATGGTCACAATTCGTCAAGACGTACCTGAAGGGCAAAGGAAAACTCAGCCATCTACTGGGGACAGGACCAAAGCAAGGAGACCCCAATTTCGATGCGTGGGATGAAGCAGATTCCATGATCATGTCATGGCTATGGAATTCCATGGAATCGGCCATAAGCGATACTTGCATGTTTCTACCAACCGCAAAGGGGATTTGGGATTCCATCCAACGGACGTACTCTAAGGCCCGTGATGCAGCCCAAGTGTACGAAATTAAGGTGAAAACCAGTGGGACAAAACAGGGAGGTAAGACTGTTACTGAGTATGCTAACTCTTTGCAGAACTTATGGCACGGACTCGATCATTATCGGGTATTCCACATGCGGTGTCCAGAAGATGCAGCCATTTTGAAGAATTTTATTGACAAAGATCGAGTCTACGACTTCTTAGCTGGGCTTAATTCTGAATTTGACCAAGTTAGAATTCAAATACTTGGCAAGGAAGATGTTCCATCATTGGAGGAGACGATTTCCTTGATCCGGGCAGAAGAAAGTCGTCGATCCGTCATGCTTGAACCACGAGCAATAGAAGGGTCAGCCTTGACAGTCGGAAAGGTTGATGAGAAGGGTGATCTACCAAGAAGAGACAACCGGGACAACTTGTGGTGTACTTATTGCAGGAAGCCGAGACATACAAAGGAGAAATGCTGGAAATTGAATGGAAAACCAACCACTTCAAGTCGAGAGTGGGTGAACCGGGAAATGCAATCGAGGCCCCGGGCCCACCTGATTGAGCAAGCTGATTATGAAGCAGAACAAGGGAAAGCGACATTCAATAGTGAAGAAATTGAGAAAATAAGAGGTTTGTTAGGGTCTCTTAATAAACCCTCTGGTGCATGCTCAATGGCACTCTCAGGTAATTCTTGGGTTATTGATTCAGGGGCGACTGATCATATGACTCATATCTCATCACATTTCAGGACCTATACACCTTGTCCTAGTGATAGGAAGATTATTGTGGCAAATGGGTCTCTTGCTACTGTTGCAGGGGTTGGAGATGTCCCTATCACACCAAACCTTGTCCTTAAAAATGTCCTACATGTCCCTAAACTGTCTTCCAATCTTATCTCCATACAAAAACTCACTAAAGACCTCGATTGTCAAGCTGTTTTTTACTCATCTTACTGTGTTTTTCAGGATCGGGGCTCGGAGAGGAGGATTGGACTCGCTAAGGAACAAGGTGGACTGTACTATCTTGAGACACCCCTCACCACGAGAAGAATCATGAATAATTCATCTTCATCCTTTCTTAGTATTTCAAATAAAGAAGCTATTTGGCTTCATCATTTTCGTTTTGGTCATCCATCCTTTCAAGTCTTGAGTGTGATGTTTCCAGCCCTGTTCAATGGTTTGAATATTCAAGATCTCCATTGTGATGTTTGCGAGTTAGCCAAGCATAACCGTGTATCATTTCCAATTAGCAATCATCGTAGCTCTAATCCTTTTGACTTGGTACACAGTGACATTTGGGGCCCTTCCACGATTCCAAACATCTCTGGAGATCGTTGGTTTGTCACTTTAATTGATGATTGCTCTCGGGCCACTTGGACCTTCTTACTCAAACATAAATCTGATGTGAGTAGCATTATTCCTTCTTTTCATTCCATGATTCAAACACAATTTGGGGTCAAAATCAAGGTCTTTAGATCAGATAATGCTAGAGATTACTTCAATCAAACATTGTCCTCTTATTTTCAAAAGGAAGGTGTTATCCACGAGTCATCTTGTGTGAATACACCCCAACAAAATGGGATTGCTGAAAGGAAAAATGGTCATCTTCTTAAAACAACTCGTGCCTTGTTGTTTCACGGAAATGTTCCTAAAACGTATTGGGGGGAAGCTGTTCTTACAGCTACATATCTGATCAATAGGCTACCATCACGTACATTAGACCACAAGACCCCTATGGAAATTCTTTCTCAGTTCTATCCTCACTTTCGTACATCTAACGGCCTTACGCCTCGAGTCTTTGGTTGTAGTTCCTTTGTCCACATTCATCATCATCAACGAGGAAAACTAGATCCTCGTGCCATCAAATGCATCTTTCTTGGTTACTCACAAACACAAAAGGGCTATAAATGTTATCACCCACCTTCAAAAAAATTCTATCTCTCTGCAGATGTCACTTTTGTTGAGAATAAACCATATTTTTCAAAACCTTATCTTCAGGGGGAGATTTCACTCATGGAAGATAAGGAAGATGATGCTCTTGGTGTTATTGATAGACTGGATATATCATCCAATGTTCTCGCGAATCCAAACCCGACCACCGTAACTCATGAACCTACCTTGACTCCTACCTCTAGTCCACCATCTGTTGTTGTTCCCACTAGTCCTACTCCCACTTGTCCAACTCACTTTCATGATTCTATGAGATATTCTCAGGTGTACTCAAGGAGGACAGCCGTTCCAACAACCAAGCAAGTCCAATCTACCACTCCGGGTACTGCTAATGAGAGCATGGTAAGTCCTGAACTTTCTGTGAATGAGCAGCCCGGTGATATACCAGAGACAGATCTTGATCGGCCTATTGCTATTAGAAAAGGGATAAGAGAATGTACCAAGAAACCAATTTATCCACTTTCAAATTATGTGTCACTTGATAGATTATCATCACCATTCCGAAACTTTATTGTGAGTTTAAACACTATTGCCATCCCTAACACCTTCTCTGAAGCAATGTCAAAAGAGGAATGGAGGAATGCCATGAAAGAAGAAATGACGGCACTAGAAAAGAATAAAACGTGGGAAATTGTTGACAGACCAAAAGGGAAAAATCTAGTAGGCTGCAAGTGGGTATTCACTGTGAAGTACAAGACTGATGGCTCCTTGGAGAGGTACAAAGCGAGATTGGTTGCAAAGGGTTACACTCAAACATATGGAGTGGATTACCAAGAGACTTTTGCACCGGTGGCTAAAATGAACACTGTAAGAATTTTGCTATCTTTAGCTGCTCATTTTGATTGGGAACTTCAACAGTATGACGTGAAGAATGCATTCTTACATGGAGAGTTGAAAGAGGAAATCTACATGAACATGCCACCTGGTTTCGAAGGAAAAGAAACAACCGAAAAGGTTTGTAGACTAAAAAAGGCGTTATACGGACTCAAGCAATCACCTAGAGCTTGGTTTGGACGATTTGCTAGAGTCATGAAGGCATCTGGGTATAAACAGAGTCAGGGAGATCATACTCTGTTCATAAAACACTCGGATGCAGGAAAAGTTACAGCATTGTTGGTTTATGTTGATGACATAATAGTCACGGGCAATGATGAAAGGGAGAAACAACGGCTAAAACAGAACTTGATCAGAGAGTTTGAGATAAAGGAGTTAGGAAAGCTACGGTATTTTCTAGGAATTGAGGTTTCATACTCAAAACAAGGGATCTTTATTTCACAACGGAAGTATGTGACGGATCTTTTGGAGGAAACTGGGAAGCTTGGTTGCAAACCAGCAGTCACTCCGATTGAGCCGAACCAAAGACTAGCAGAAGCCAAAGAAGAGGCGGCAGTGGATCGAGAAATGTATCAACGATTGGTAGGAAAGCTGATTTATCTTGCTCATACTCGACCTGATATCTCCTATGCAGTAAATTTGATTAGCCAATTCATGCATAATCCAAAGGAATCACATCTACAAGCTGCTTTTCGAGTCCTACATTACTTGAAAGGGAATCCAGGAAAAGGAATATTATTCAGAAAGAGTCCAGACCTCAAGATTGAAGCTTATACAGATGCAGATTATGCTGGATCAGTGGTTGATAGGAGGTCTACAACTGGTTATTGTACCTTCATTGGAGGTAACTTGGTAACTTGGAGAAGTAAAAAACAGAATGTGGTGGCAAGATCTAGTGCAGAATCTGAGTTTCGGGCAGCAGCTCAAGGAATATGTGAGTTGTTATGGCTCAAGATCATTCTTGATGACTTGAAGGTTAAGTGGCAGAGTCCTATGAAGTTGTACTGTGATAATAAATCTGCAATTAATATTGCCCACAATCCTGTGCAGCATGACAGGACAAAGCATATTGAGATTGATAGACACTTCATCAAGGAGAAACTTGAGGAAGGACTAATTTGCTTATCGTATGTCCCCTCAGGACAGCAAGTGGCAGATGTCTTAACCAAAGGGCTCAATGGTGGAAATTTTCACGAGCTAACTACCAAGCTGGGAATGGAAGATATCTATTCACCAGCTTGAGGGGGAGTGTTGAGTTGTAAAGTTGTTTGAAACTTTGTAATTTTATACCTAACTTAGGTGAGTCTATACCTAATTTAGGTGAGTCTATACCTAACTTAGGTTTCTTACCTAAACTTAGGTGAGTCAATACCTAAATTAGGTTTCTTGCCTAACTAGGGTCTCTTTTATCTTGTATATATATTGGCCTTGTAATTACTCAAGAAGATAAGGAAATACAGATTTTTTCCTTCAATTATTATTGGAATTTGAGCCTGGAATGGAAGGAAAAAAAGTAGTACTATTAGGATCACCTGATGTGAAGGCAACGAATCATCTCCTGGGGTTGCAGACGGATGAGGCTCCAGGCTAAAGTTCTGATCTGCAACCTTTTGAAGAGTTTTTCTTCTAGTATAAACCTGAAGATCGGGCTTGTTGATCACATGGTGATCTTGAACTTTTTCTCCCCGTCTTTGACAAAACAAGATTCGGCAAAGGTGTTTTCGAAGACTCAAACAAAGGAGTCGGAAGGACAGGAGAATTTGAGTGCCACAAAATCTCTTCACTAACTTTGAAATTTTCCCCCTGAAGAGATTTGTGGGAAAAAAAAAACAGTTGTGGCTCTATAAATGTGACATCCATAGTGATATGAGTTTTGCCAGTATGCGGATTGTAGCACTTGTAACCTCTTTGGTTAGGTGCATACCCAATAAACACGCATTTTTCAGCCTGAGGATCTAATTTGGATCGGCACTGACTTGGGAGGTGGGCAAATGCAGTGCAACCAAACACCCTTAGAGGAACATCAGAAAAAATACAAGCTGTGGGGTACACTTGTTTGAAACAATCTAAGGGAGTAATGTAGTTTAGCACCCGAGTAGGCAACCTATTGATTAGATAAGATGATGTCAACACAGCTTCCCCCCATAAGTATTTAGGTACATGCATTGAAAAACTGAGGGCACGGGACACTTCAAGGAGATGACGATTTTTGCGTTCAGCAATGCCATTCTGTTGGGGTGTAATTCGGCAAGTTGACTGGTGAAGGATGCCTTTTTCCTTCAAAAAACTCCCCAAATACTGATTATAATATTCAGTACCATTATCGGTACGAAGAATATTAATAGTAGTGCGGAATTGGGCCACAACCATTTGATAAAAAGTTTTGAACAAGAACTCAACTTCAGACTTGGCACTCATCAAGTATGTCCAACATAAACGGGTATGATCATCTATAAAGGTGACAAACCAACGTTTCCCGGTTTTTGTTGGCACAGGTGAAGGACCCCAAACATCACTATGGATCAAATAAAATGGTGATGATGCACGATACAGTTTTGGGCTATAGTGAGTACGATGACTTTTAGAAAAAAGGCAGTTTTCACAATGTAGGGAATCAACATCCACACATTTGAACAAATGAGGAAATAGATGTTTCAAGTATCCAAAGCTGGATGACCTAATCTATGGTGCCAAACCATAATTTTTTTTTGGACAGAGGGAGAACCGAAAGTTCCATATGCCTGACCTTTTCTAGCAAAGACAAACTCTTCAAAATAGTAGAGACCATCCCTCATCCTAGCACTGCCAATCGTCTTCCCTGAGACCAGATCCTGAAACTCACAATGGGAAGCAAAAAAGACAACACGACAGTTAGACTCTTTGGAAAGTTTACTTACAGACATTAGGTTACAAGCCAACTTAGGAACATGCAGTACATTATGAAGAGTAATAGAATCAGAAAGAGGAACTGATCCTTTGCCTGCAATAGACGAGAAACTCCCATCGGCAATTTGAATTTTTTGATTGCCAGGACAAGGAATGTAGGATATGAACAAATACGGAATATTAGTCATATGGTCAGATGCCCCTGAATCAATGATCCAAGGGACAGGTTGCGAACAACAAGAAAGGGCACTGAGATTTCTACCTTGGTGGGCAATCGAAGCAGTAGGATTACCCGATGCGGACTCAGGCTGAAGAACCTGTTCGGCCATGAATCTTCTGTGATTTGGAATAAGTTGCTGTTTATTAGAATAAGAGATGAGTATTTATACAAGCTAGGGTAAATACCCATAAATGACCAATATACCCTTGCTATCTAACACTCCCCCTCAAGCTGGAGCATGGATATCTAACATGCCCAGCTTGTTACAAATATACTCAACTCGACTACTCCCTAGAGATTTTGTAAAAATATCAGCAAGTTGTTCGCCGGTTCTAACATAACTAGTAGATATAATCCCAGCCTGAAGCTTCTCACGAACAAGATGACAATCCACTTCAATATGCTTGGTACGCTCATGAAACACTGGATTAGAAGTAATATGGACAGCCGCTTGATTGTCACACCACAACTCCATTGGTATAGGATCTTTGAACCCAAGTTCCACTAACAGTTGACGTATCCAGATCAACTCACAAGTAGCTTGAGCCATCGCTCTATATTCTGATTCTGCACTTGATCTAGCTACAACATTCTGCTTCTTGCTTTTCCACGACACCAGGTTTCCTCCCACAAAGGTGCAATAGCCTGATGTAGATCTTCTATCTATCGGAGATCCTGCCCAATCAGCATCTGAGAAAGCTTCTACTTTTCTGTGTCCATGATTCCTGTAAACAATACCACGACCTGGAGCTTTCTTCAAGTATCTCAGAATTCTGATCACAGCATCCCAATGTAAGGTACGAGGAGAAGACAGAAATTGGCTCACGACACTCACAGGAAAGGAAATATCAGGTCGAGTAATAATTAGATAATTCAGCTTTCCAACTAGTCTTCGATACCTTTCCGGATTATCTAATAACTCACCATCCTCTGCCATCAACTTCAAGCCCGTCTCCATTGGTATATCCAGCGGTTTAGCTCCTAACAAACCTGTCTCAGTAAGCAAATCCAGAACGTACTTCCGTTGTGAGATATGAATACCTTTTCTTGCCCGTGCGACTTCAATACCCAAAAAGCACCTGAGTGGTCCCAAATCTTTTGTATGGAATTGCTGCCGTAGATACATTTTCAACTCTTTAATTCCTGCAGAGTCATCCCCAGTTATGACGATATCATCCACATAAACTATAAGGAATATTCTACCAGTTTTAGACACCCGATAAAACATCGAATGATCACCACTACATCTACTCAATCCAAACTGAAGTACAGCCTCAGAAAACTTCCCGAACCATGCTCTGGGAGATTGTTTCAAACCATACAATGATTTTTTTAAACGACAAACATGACCTGACTCCCCCTGAGCAACAAACCCAGGTGGTTGCTCAATATAGACCTCTTCCTGTAAATCACCATGAAGAAATGCATTTTTCACGTCAAGCTGAAGCAAAGGCCAACCAGCAGAAGCAGCCAAAGAAAGTAAAAGACGAACAGACGTCATCTTTGCCACTGGTGAAAAAGTATCACCATAATCGACTCCATAAACCTGTGCATATCCTTTTGCAACCAAATGAGCCTTGAGACGAGCAAGAGTACCATCAGGATTAACCTTAACAGTGAACACCCATTTGCAACCAATGGCCGTCTTCCCAACAGGTAAAGGAACAAGATCCCAAGTGCGATTGTGCTCTAATGCCAACAATTCCTCTTCCATAGCTGTCCTCCAGCTTGAACTAGATAACGCTGCAGCAACAGTCTTAGGAATAGGGTAGCTATCAAGGGTCATTAGACGGGCCCGACAAGATGCTGATAAACCAGAATAGGAGACAAACTGTGCAATAGGATGCTTAGTGCAACTACGAACACCTTTACGATGTGCAATAGGAATATCAAGATCAGGGGGTTGCTGACTTACCGCAGGATCAGAAGACGTAGAAGACGAGGTAGGCACAGAATCTGCAGGGGGTGTGACATGCTGACGGGGACGTCTACTATAGACATACTCAACAGGCGGAGGAGCTGGAGATGCTAGAGTAGGGGTTGGTCGCACAACAATGTATGTCAAAGAATCATCATCCACCAGAAGAGGTTCCATTGGACAATCAGAATAAACAGTAGACTCAAAGAATGAGACATCTGCAGTGGTACAATACTTTTGTAAAGAGGGACAATAACATCTATAACCCTTTTGTGTACGAGAGTACCCTACAAAGATGCATTTGAGAGATCTAGGATCAAGCTTAGAGAGTCCTGGACGATGATCACGAATATAACAAACACAACCAAATATGCGTGGTGGCAAATGAAATAAAGGATCAGAAGGAAAAAGAAGAGAGTAGGGAATAGCACCCTTAAGGACAGAGGATGGCATGCGATTGATGAGATAACATGCAGTCATAACAGCATCAGCCCAAAAGGATTTATCGATCTTCATCTCAAACATCAAAGAACGGGTAACTTCTAACAAATGACGATTCTTGCGTTCAGCGATACCATTCTGCTGTGGAGTATATGAACATGAAGATTGATGAAGAATGCCCTTTTGAGACATAAATTCAGTGAAAGATGTGGAAAAGTACTCTTTAGCATTATCACTTCGAAGAACACGAACAGAAGTAGAAAATTGAGTATGTACTTCGTTAATAAATGCACAAAAGATAGAAAATAAATCGGAACGACTTTTCATTAAATATAGCCAAGTGGTTCTTGAATAGTCGTCTACAAAAGTAACAAAGTACTTGAAACCCAACTTTGAAACAGTAGGACATGGACCCCAAACATCGGAATGAACTAATGCAAAAGGCTGAGAAACTTGTTTATTGACTCTTGGACTATAACTAGTACGATGAAGTTTACCAAACTGACACGACTCACACTCAAGGCGAGATAAAGACTGAAAACTGGAATCTAACATCTTCAAACTTCCCAAAGAGGGATGGCCTAAACGACAATGAACTTGATGGGGAGAAGCTGCCAAACAAGCCATGCTAGGAGTATCGTCAAGCACATATAACCCCCCCGTCATGCGTCCTCTACCAATCGTCTTCTTCGTCTTCAAATCCTGAAAAACACAAGAATCAGGATAAAAGGTTACTGAACAGTTATGCTCTTTTGTAAGATAGCTCACAGACAAAAGGTTGGATGGAAAATTTGGAAGATACATGACAGAAGACAAAGACATGGAGGATGTCAAGGGGACTGTGCCTATTCCTTTGACCGTTGATAAGGAACCATCAGCTAAAGTAACAGTGGATACAGACTGATGAAAGTTAGAAAAGATACCTGAAGACCCAGTCATATGATCTGTAGCTCCTGAATCAATGATCCAGGAGTGAGAGGAAGATGAGAGACATGCTGTTGCGTTACCTATCTGAGCAAAAGTAGCTCTGGAGGAGGAAATTGGCTGAGATATCTTAAACCGATTGTACAGAGCAAGTTCATCCTCTGACATTCGAATCAATTGTCCACCCTCAGATGACTCAGAAGGAATGACAGGATCTACTGCATTAGCGACATTTGCAGTGGCCAGATGAGAAGGCTTGCCATGAAGTTTATAGCAGAAGCGCTGAATATGTCCAGGTACACCACAATAATGGCAAGTCCGTGTGACTGTAGTATTACCATTGGTATCATCCGAGGTACTACCATAAGACTGCGACTGTCCCCGACTAAATCCACGACCAGTGCCACCACTACTAAATCCACGACCAGTACGACCTCCACCACGACCTCGACTACCACCTCGATTCCCTTGCACAGCCAAAGCAGAACTATCACTCGTGGAAGATATACCTCGAGATGAGTCACGTGAAATCCTGGAGACACAAGCGAAAGCCTCATTCAAAGAAGCCATAGTGTCTCCTCCAAGAATCTGTGATCGGGCTGCATCAAACTCTGGTCCTAATGCGCCCAAAAAACACATAACAGCTAATTGTTCTCGCTGCTCTTGCATCTTTCTAACATCAGTGGTAATCGGCAAAATAAGATTGATTTCCTCATACATTTGCCTGAAATCGGCAAAGAATTGATTAAGAGGACGACCTTTTCTATCGGCTCTAAAGAACTCTTGAGACACATCATATATCCTCGATAAATTATTCTCTCCAGAATAGAGAACATTCAAATAATCCCATAACTCCTTAACAGTGGTAACATGTGAAACCAACGCAGCCACATGAGATTCCATACAATTCCACATTTGATTAAGTATTCTGGCCTCCATTGTATTCCATCTAGTATCAACATCAGTTCTTGCACCTGTCAAATGGTGTTGAAGTTCTCTCCCTGTCAATGCTACCGCAATAACTCTCTTCCAATGTTGAAAATTGGAGACCCCAGCTAATTTCTCCTCTGACAGACGTCCAGATGGTGCAGCTATGACTTCAGCAACTACTTCTTTCTTATTATGTGCCATAATAAAATACTTATTCTAAACTATTATCAATCACCAGCCAGCCAAACCAACACACTTCAACTCGCCAAACCAACAGCCGGCCAGCCAAATCCCAGCAGCCACACCAATAACAATACTTCAACCACAATCAGCCAACTCACAATATCATCATCAATCCCACAAAGAGAACACTAATCACCAAACTCAATAGCGACACTAATTCAGTCGCTCTAAATTCACATCGCCTTCATTCAGTCCCGCAATCCAACAACAATCACCAGCAACATTCATTCGCAGCAAAGAACAGCAAAGAAAATCGACACACCTCACCAAAACATACTAGAACAGATGTGCCGACTCAGAATTCCCTGGACAGTGATCGTTGGAGATCAACCCGAGCTGGTCGAGAACCTGGGCCGAGGCCGGCCAAGTTGGCCGAGAGCCTTGGGACGTGGCCGGCCAAGTTGGCCGAGAGCCTTGGGACGTGACCGGTCAAGTTGGCCGAGTGACCTGAGACGTGGCCGGCCAATCTGGCCGAGATCCCTGGGACGTGGCCGGCCAAATTGGCCGAGATCCCTAGCCGAGAGCCTGGATGGTGGGTGGTGGGTGTCGAATAGGGTTTAGGTTGGGGCGGCTAGGGTTGGCTCTGATACCATGTGATTTGGAATAAGTTGCTGTTTATTAGAATAAGAGATGAGTATTTATACAAGCTAGGGTAAATACCCATAAATGACCAATATACCCTTGTTATCTAACATCTTCCAACAAGTCTCCCGTGTATGACGGGATTTCTTGCAAACATCACACCAAATACGTGGTCTTCCATCTGATCTATGCAAGTTAGCAAGTATTCTGCTAGCATTTGCCTCGGAGACTATTGCTGCAGGCACATGGCTTTGATACCATGTTGAAGGAGAGAAAACTAATAAATGTATTCACTTAAGTCAAAAGTTACAATCATCCTCTATTTATACACATCAGGAACCTACTAAGAGATAAGATCTAATTAATAGGTAGTTGGCAGCTAACAATTAACACTAATTAATAGCTGTAGCTAACTCTTAACCAACAGTAATTAATAGCTCTACACATTCCAACATGATGCTACACATTCCAACAATTATGCAAAGCTTTATGGTGGTTCTTATCCATGCAAGGTCTAGGACTTATCCCCTTGTACAGGCAGTCGACACAAGTCATGCTATATTAACTTCTGTTTTTCTTTCGCATACAGTCCCTGAACAATTTGGTTGGAGTTAAAACTGAATGAACGTTAAGAGTTTGCAGGACTTTTCAATGGACACTTTCAGTCACAGTTTGGTTGCATTTGCTGACAACTTGGATAAAAATGAGGCCAAATAGGGAGAGCTGCTCTCTGGCCTGCCTCGACCTGCTCTAAATTAGATTGGACCTTGCGTACTTTGAATGTAAGGCCTGAAAGTTCTTAGCTGCAATTTTTAAGTTGATCGACTCAGTAAATCATTAGACATAGCAGATTTTTTCTTAGTGGAAATTAATCTTGCACTGGTAACCCTATGTCTTGAAATTTTGACATACTGATCACAGCTTATTGCCTTGATGCAGGACTTTTCAATTCAAAAGTTCCAAAGAAGCTGTAAGCTGCAATTCTTCATTCGGTGGCTCTGGTCCTACTTTATATGTCTATTGATGGTGAGGTGCTGCAAGCTAAGCAAGTCGACATTTATAGTTTCTGCCCTTATAGCTGGCTTCGCCTCAATTTACTTAATCAAAAGAAGCTCATTGTCGAATAGTTAAGGAGAGAAACTTGCAATCCTAGTACTCAGAACAGAGTAATAAAGTTATGTTGTTCAAACATAAACTTTGTGTATTGCTGATTATATGAATTGAAATCACTCAGTTGAACCACCAGGGGAGGGTCTGAACTAGTTTATTGCTCTAGTACTCTGGACATGGATGCACATGGGAAACATACATTCATTCCCTTTTCTCACTGCAGGATGGTGATATGCAGTGTCTTTTTATGTCTATATCCTATCTTTAATTTCGGGTGTTCCAAATTTTGAACTATCCATATGCCGCAATTCATTATATTAGTTTGGGGTAAATTTGTCAATGTACCAGTTTGGGGTTATCACATGTGTACCAGTTTAGGATTTTTCGTGACATTAATATCCAAATTAGTACACCTGTGACAATGGAGAGTAAAAACCTCAAATTGATAAACCCGCTAACTGACATGTGCCATCTAACTCAGCAATTTAATGGTAAAATTTAACGGAAACTAACAGAGAATTTGTCACATACGTATCAGTTTGAGGTAAATTTATTACAAGTGTTATAGAGTAAAGGGTATAAAAGGGTATAATTGTCTTTGTGAGTTTTATGGGTTTATCCTAGCTTGTATATATAGGTCGTCATTAATGAATAATATCAGGAAGTACCGTTTACATGGTATCAGAGCTTGGTTAACACCTAAACCTCGTGTCTCAACCTCAGAACCATCAACTTCCACCTTCAAACACTGTTACCGGGCCGGCGAACCCCAGATCCAGGCCGGCGACCCCAGCTCTCGGCGTCGCGAGCCCAGATCCAAGCCGGCGACCTCTTCCCAGGCGTCGTGAGCCCAGACCCAGGGCCGACGACCTCCTCCCAGGCGTCGCGAGCCCAAACCCAAGGCCGACGACCTCCTATCAGGCGTCGCCTGAGGTCGCTGAGGCCTCGTGACCCTCTCGCCTGAGGTCGCCTGGAGGAATCCTGGTTGTGCGACCCATTTACGACGGGTACTGAAACTCCAGGTCGAGGCGCAAGTCTTCCTGGTGCTGCTCAGTGACGTGCGACTCCCTCGCACGACTTTGTGACGTGCGACCCTATGACACGCTACTCCTAGTGTTGCTGATTGACGAGGAACTCCTTCGCACGACCTTGTGATGTCTGATTTTTGGATTCTTCGGTGTCTGATTCTACTGACTGAAGTGCACACAAAGTCACGATCGCTGAGTAAGGTTTCTGTGAATCCGATGTATTGAGGTTTGTGGAAATATTTTTTTTCTTTGAATTCATGGAGTTTGGAGGCTAATTGTGAATTCAGAGTATTGTTGTTGGTTGTCTGGTTGATTGGGTTGAATATTTGTGTGAGGTTGAAGGAGCAGTATTGAGTTGGTGATCAGTGGTGTGGTGAGTCTAGTGGAAGTGTCTGATTATGGCAGATAAGAACAAAGGAGTTGTTGCTGAAGTCGTAACTGCACCTTCTAGTCGTTTGACAGAGGAGAAATTAGCTGGGGCCACTAACTTTCAGCATTGGAAGAGGATTGTAACGGTAGCATTAACTGGGAGAGAACAACAACACCATTTGACAGGTGAACGAACTGATGCTGATACTAAATGGAATACTATGGATGTTAGAATACTTAGTCAGATGTGGAATTGTATGGAATCTCATGTGGTTGCGTTGGTTACACATGTCACTACAGTAAAGGAGTTGTGAGATTATTTGAATGTTCTCTATTCTGGAGAAAATAATTTATCAAGGATCTATGAGGTTTCCCAAGAGTTCTTTCGAGCTGACAGAAAAGGTCGGCCCCTTACTCAATTCTTTGCTGATTTTAAACAAATGTACGAGGACCTTAATCTTCTTTTGCCAATTACTGCTGATGTTAAGAAAATGCGGGAGCAGCGAGAACAGCTGGCTGTTATGGGTTTTTTGGGTGCACTAGGACCAGAGTTTGAAGCAGTTCGGTCACAAATTCTTGGAGAAGACATTGTGGCTTCATTGACTGAAACCTTTTCTCGGGTCTCAAGAGTTTCACGTGAATCATCTAAAGATATATCCTCCACAGGTGATAGCTCTGCCTTGGCTGTGCACGGGAACCGAGGTGGTGGTCGAGGTCGTGGTGTTGGTCGTAGTGGTCGTGGATTTAGTAGTGGTGGTAGTGGTCGTGGATTTAATAGAGGCCAATCACAGTCATACAATAATACCTCTAGTGATACAAGTAGTAATACTGCACTTGCACGGACCTGCCATTATTGCGGTATGCCTGGACATATTCAGCGTTTTTGTTATAAACTTCATGGAAGGCCTCTCCATTCTACTGTAGCGAATGTGGCTAATGCAACGGAGTTTGTTGTTTCTACTCATTCCTCTGAAGGGGGAACATTGATCAGAATGTCAGAAGAAGAACTTGCTAGGTATAACCAGTTCCAGATATCTCAGCCAGTTTTCTCCTCCATAGCTACGTTTGCTCAGACAGGTAATGCAACAGCGTGTCTCTCTTCTACCTCTCGCTCTTGGATCATTGATTCAGGGGCGACTGATCACATGACTGGATCTTCATGTATATTTTCTACCTTTCATTAGTCTGTGTCCAATGTCACATTAGCCGACGGCTCTCTATCCACTGTAAAAGGCATAGGCTCAATTCCTTTGACATCCTCCTTGTCTCTATCTTCTGTTATGTACGTTCCAAATTTTCCGTTTAACCTTTTGTCTGTCGGTCGCCTTACCAAAGAATATAATTGTTCAATAACCTTCTGTCATGATTCCTGTGTTTTTCAGGATTTGACGACGAAGAAGATGATTGGTAGAGGACGTCTGTCGGGGGGCTCTATGTGTTTGAAGATATTAACCAATGCTGCGTGTTCAGCAGTCTCTCCTCATCAAGTTCATTGTCGCTTGGGACATCCCTCTTTGGGAAATTTGAAGAAGTTAGATTCCCGTTTTCATTCTTTATCTCGTATTGAGTGTGAGTCGTGTCAGTTAGGGAAATTGCACCGTGTTAGTTATAGTCCAAGAGTCAATAAACTGGCTTCTCAGGCTTTTGATCTAGTTCATTCTGATGTTTGGGGTCCGTGTCCTATCTCTTCCAAGTTCGGTTTTAAGTACTTCGTTACTTTTGTGGATGACTATTCAAGAGCCACTTGGTTATATCTAATGAAAAGTCGTTCCGAGTTATTTTCTATCTTTTGTGCATTTATTAACGAAGTACAAACTCAATTTTCTACCACTGTTCGTATTCTTCGAAGTGATAATGCCAAAGAGTATTTTTCTAAGGCGTTCTCGGATTTCATGATCTAACGAGGCATTCTTCATCAATCCTCTTGTTCGGATACACTACAACAAAATGGTGTTGCTGAAAGAAAGAATCGTCACTTGTTAGAAGTGACTCGATCTTTGATGTTTGAAATGAAGATAGATCGATCTTTTTTGGGCTGACGCAGTTTTGACTGCGTGTTATCTTATCAATCGCATTCCATCCTCTGTTCTTAAGGGTGCAATTCCTCACTCTCTTCTTTTTCCTTCTGATCCCTTATTTCATTTGTCACCTCGCATATTCGGTTGTGTCTGTTATATCCGAGATCATCGTCTAGGACTTTCTAAACTTGATCCTCGATCTCTTAAATGCATTTTAGTGGGGTATTCTCGCACACAAAAGGGTTATCGATGCTATTGTCCCTCTTTGCATAAATACTACACTACTGCAGATGTCTCGTTCTTTGAGTCTACAATTTTTTTAAAAAAAAAATGGTGTCTCCTACAGTGGATGATGATTCATTCACATATGTTATTATGGAATCTCCATCCACTTTGGAACCTCTGGCTTCCACTCCACGTATTCAGCAGGTTTACAGTAGACGTCCTCGTCAGCATGTGGATCCCCTTGCAGATGTATCCCATCCTATCTCGTCTTCGTCGTCTTCTGAACCTGAGGTACGTCATTCTCATACTGATCTTGATATTCCTATTGCACATCGCAAAGGAATTCGTAGTTGTACGAAATATCCTATTGCACAGTTCGTCTCCTGTTCTGGTCTATCTCCCTCTTGTCAGGCTAGTCTCATGACCATTGATACACATCCTATTTCTAAAACTGTTGCTGAAGCATTATCTAGTCCTGGTTGGAAGAGAGCTATGGAAGAGGAATTACTGGCACTGGACCAAAATCAAACTTGGGATATGGTTTCTTTACCTGCAGGGAAGACGGCCATTGGATGTAAGTGGGTATTTACCGTTAAGGTTAACCTTGATGGTTCTCTTGCTCGTCTCAAAGCTAGGTTGGTTGATAAAGAGTATGCACATGTTTATGGAGTTGATTATGGTGACACATTCTCTCCTGTGGCTAAAATGACTTACATTCGTCTTTTACTTTCTTTGGCCGCTTCTGCTGGTTGGCCTATGTTTCAGCTCGATGTTAAAAATGCATTTCTTCATGGAGATTTACAGGAAGAGGTTTATGTAGAGCAACCACCTGGGTTTGTTGCTCAGGGGGAGTCTGGTCATGTATGTTGCTTAAGAAAATTTTTATATGGTTTGAAACAGTCTCCCAAGACGTTGTTTGGGAAGTTTTCTAAGGCGGTACTCCAGTTTGGACTTTGTCAATGCACTGGAGATCATTCGATGTTTTACCGGGTTTCCAAAGTTGGTAAGATATTTCTTATAGTATATGTGGATGATATTGTCATAACTAGAGATGATTCTGTAGGAATTAAGGAGCTGAAACTATATCTGCAACAACAGTTTCATACAAAAGATTTGGGATCACTTAGATATTTCTTCAGTATTGAAGTGGCACGAGCAAAGAAAGGTATCTATATCTCTCAACGGAAGTATGTTCTGGATTTACTTACTGAGACAGGTATGCTAGGATCTAAACCATTGGATGCGCCAATGGAAGGGGGCTTGAAATTGATGGCAGATGATGGTGAACTGTTAGATGATCCAGAAAGATATCGAAGACTTGTTGGAAAGCTAAATTATTTAACTATCACTCGACCTGATATTTCCTTTTCGGTGAGTGTTGTGAGTCAGTTTATGTCTTCTCCTCGTACGACACATTGGGATGTTGTAGTCTGAATTCTGAGATACTTGAAGAGAGCCCCAGGTCGTGGTCTTGTTTATAGAGATCATGGTCATAGAAGAGTGGAAGCCTTCTCAGATGCCGATTGGGAAGGATCTCCTATAGATAGAAGATCCACATCGGGTTATTGCACATTTGTGGGAGGAAATCTAGTATCTTGGAAAAGTAAGAAGCAAAGTGTTGTGGCTAGATCAAATGCAGAATCAGAATACAGAGCTATGGCTCAAGCTACCTGTGAGTTAATTTGGATGCGTCAACTATTAGTTGAACTTGGATTCAAAGATCCTACACCAATGGAGTTGTGGTGCGATAATCAAGCGGCTATCCATATTGCTTCTAATCTAGTATTCCACGAGCGTACCAAGCATATTGAAGTTGATTGTCATCTTGTCCGTGAGAAGCTTCAAGCTAGAGTTATCTCTACTAGTTACATTAGGACTGGTGAACAAATTGTTGATATTTTCACCAAATCTCTAGGAAGTAGTAGGATTGAGTATATTTGTAACAAACTGGGCATGCTTGATATCCATGCTCCAGCTTGAGGGAGAGTGTTATAGAGTAAAGGGTATAAAAGGGTATAATTATTTTTGTGAGTTTTATGGGTTTACCCTAGCTTGTATATATAGGTCGTCATTATTGAATAATATCAGGAAGTACCGTTTACAACAAGTATATCGGTTTAGGATTTTTTATGGTAAACAAATTAGTTTAGAGTAAATTTATCACAGGTGTATCAGTTTGAGATTTTTTATGGTAAAAAAATTAATTTGGGGTAAATTTGTCGCAGGTGTACCAGTTTAGAGTTTTTCATTGCATTAATATATAGACTGTCATACCTATCTGTCTTCCACATTAGAACCGAAGTAGATTTAGTGCATGTACAAGTCTGGTTACCATATGATGGATTTGATAGTTGAATCAGTTCCGACATTGGTCCCAAGCACGAGGAGAAAGTGAGGGCTTAAATTATTGAAAATCCAATACTCTGTAACTTCTGTTGGGGGTTGAACCTCTGGAAAAAGTCGTCAATGCCTAAAATAACTAGAGTAATGCCCTTCTCCATATGAATTGCAGCAGTCTTTCTATAGTTGCCTACTCCACTTCTTATAAACATTCTGCACTTGCTTATGTCTACTTGATGACCCTGCCCATTAGTAAGAGAATGTGAAGAGTAGCCCCCTAGTTGCCGAGACTATTGATACTCAACCTGTCTCTCGTTTCTTTTCTGCCTTGAAACGTGAACCTCGCACTTCAAATCATGCCATACAACAGTTTGCTCTGGGATGCTTGAACTTCCAATCATTCACGAGAAATTGCTCCTCTTTCTCGTTTCAAAGCCTGCTCAAAGGCCAACAACGCCTGGCACTTACCATGTGTTGTTCACTTCTCCTAAAAAACGCGCTCAGCCATAATCTCATTCCCAAGTGTTTGCCTTATAAGATGTCCCTGCACCATCATCATCTCTTGAACTAACACCACAGAGATGAAGAGTTCTAAGATAACCGTGTGTGTTAAAGAACTCACCGTGCGCATCGGAAGAGACGGGAGCTTTCACGTCGCCACGACCATAATTTTCTGTCTGTCTATGGCGTTTGTTGCAATTGGTCTTGGAATGTACATTCACGATCACATAAAAAGGGTCATTATTTCAGATGATTTCTATTCTACTCAACTGAGTCCACTTCTTACATTGGCACCCACTTCAGCGTTTTCTAACTTTTCGTTGGCCGCTTCTTCACCGGTCCCATTTGAACGTGCAATTGGTCGGGTGGGTCCTGATACGTCATGGCATTCAATGAGTGATGAGGAACTTGCATGGCAAGCCTCCATGGTGCCCCGAATCCTAGAGTACCCTTACAATCGGACACCGAAGGTGGCGTTCATGTTCTTGAGCCGAGGGAGACTGCCTTTAGCTCCTCTGTGGGAGAGATTCTTCAAGGGACACCAGAATCTCTATTCAATCTACCTGCACATGTCGGTGGACCTCAGCAATGATGAGATGCCGGAGACATCAGTGTTTTACAGGCGCAGAATACCAAGCAAGGTTCAAGTCATCTACTCCCTTTATCCTGATCTTGTTCTTTCCCTATGTGGAAGGGCCGAGACAAATGAGTTAATGATAGTTCATGTTTCTTCATCTGCCGTCGGCGTCGGCGTTGTTTCAATTACAGTGACCAAGTACCACATTGCATGTTATTTATAGGAAGCTGCTAAGGTTGTTAAGTCATGACTTGATTATGGGAACCTTTTTTGCAGCCGGCTCAATGGGGGAGGGCAAGCATGATGGACGCCGAGAGGCGCCTCCTGGCTAATGCCCTGCTCGACTTCTCCAACGAGAGATTTGTGTTACTCTCGGAAACGTGCATTCCTCTTTTCAACTTCACCACGGTTTACAGCCACCTCATCTACTCCAACCAGAGCTTCCTCGGCTCGTTCGACGACCCTAGGCCCATGGGAAGAGGCCGATACAACAAACGGATGTGGCCCACAGTGTTGTTGTCGGAGTGGCGTAAAGGCTCTCAATGGTTTGAAGTCCATCGTAAGATCGCTGTTGAGATAGTGTCCGATGTCACGTACTACCCCGTGTTCCGGGACTACTGCAGGCCTCCTTGTTACATGGACGAACATTACTTGCCGACCCTTGTCGCTAAAGTATGCCCAGGCGCAAACTCAAACAGGAGCATCACTTGGGTCGATTGGTCCAGAGGCGGTTCGCATCCCACGACATTTACGAGGACGGACATGTCTCGGGTGTTCTTGGAAAGGATAAGACATGGATTTAACTGTACTTACAATGGCATCGCGACCTCGATTTGCTTCCTTTTCGCTCGGAAGTTTCATCCAAACACTCTTCAGCCTCTCCTCAAGATAGCTCCCCCATTGCTTGGATTTGTCCCATAGAACAGGATAATAAAGCAGTGTCAAATGGAAGACTTGACATGACTCATGAGTAGCAAGTATGCTTTCTGTAACTCTCACGGGCCAGCTGAACCGTCCTCTATGGAGTAACCAACCGTAGTGATTACAAACTTGATAAGAGAAATGATTACATGTGGGTTCAAGATCATTTACATTAGACTGCACTCTGGCTTGATAGCAACAACAAAAAAAGTGATCTGTGAGTTGGTGACCTTAATTATGGTTCTTTGATGTCCTCCTTAGACATTTCGGTAATAAAGGGCGAAATGCAGCATTTCTGTTAGGACAACATTGCCATCTAAATTTTAATGGGAAATGCGACTTTTGAGCTGAGGAAAATCGAGCCTATCGCTTAGGCCTGGATGGCAACCATTTTGATTTTCTAATTCTATTCCCTATAACAAAAAAAAAATGAGAATCTTGTTTGGTAACATAAATGATTTTGATTTTGATTTTGTTCCCGGAAACAATTTTGGGACAAAAATAAAAACAAAAAAAATTAGTTCTGAAAAAAAGAATTACTTTTGAGAATCACAAAGCAGGAATAAAGTCCCACATCTCTCACTTTTCCTTTTCAGTTCTCTCATCAATTTTCCCTGGACATAAAATATAATTCAAAAAATTATATATAAGATAACAAAATTCAAAAAATCCCTAAAAATAGAAGAAGCTTGGATTGGGTTAGTTTGACCCCATTTTCATAAATTTGAGCCTAGATTCCCTAGCTTTCATAATTTTTTTTCTTTATTAGTAAAATCATAAACACCTTTGCGATTAAACTTGAACCACATTTCTCTAAACCCTTGTGATATCAATATCACGACTTCTTGATTGCGCACTTGATTTCTTTAGTTGTGATTTGCCTAAGTTGATGTACTTTAAACTTAATCTAGTTTTAGAAAATTTTGGAAAAAGACAAAAACAACCACCGTGGATATTTATCAAGCTCTTGTTCTTAAGTTTTCAATGAATTAAAATTGAGGTTTGATTTTCTAGAACCAAAAACGCACACTAATGTAGGGCATTGCATTTTTCTTACAGAAACGAGGGTGTCGCTCGTGTCGGTTATCCGCTCACTCAGAAGAGTTTAATGATGCCCCTTAATAAATGACGAAAATGATTAGTGATGATTCTTAATATTTATTTTTGCGTTTCAATAAGCATCATGTTAGATAAGAGAATCAATATGAATTAATCTTTAATTAATTCGAAATGTAGGATGAAATTTCACAAAATAATTACGTAATTATTTGATTTAACTAGCAAAATTAAGAAAAGTAATTGTTCTGAAAATAGAATTTTTGTGCAGTTATCAAACGCGTTTTTTTTTTCTAGAAACAGAAATTTTGAACAATTATTCTGATTCTATCTAATTCATCTAGGGAACAAAATCAGCAAAAGTCATTTTAATCGGAATGACTTTTTCGAATGGGAATGGTTGCCAAAAGATTGTTGATACCAAAAGATTGCTGAAAAAGGAAATGGAGCACGAGGTGTGGATTTTGCATGCATGAAAATAACCAAAAAGCAACTAGAGAAGATAAGAGAGTATTATTAGAAGGGACTAGTCAGTCAGTAGTCACCAGCAAGAAAGGGGACGGTGAATGGAATTGTGGGAGAGAGAGAGAGAGAGAGAGACGAGGTACTGCACTGGCAACTCACAAATGAACTCTAAATTAAAATGCTACTCTAAGGTTGATATTATTTTGGTGACATCACATATACATTAGGGTCAATACCACTTTAAGATTCAAACAATGACCAGGACTATGAAAAATGGTGAATTTAGGACAAAAAGAATGGAGCAGGGAAAAGAATAGACAAACAAAAATAATGCAAGCTACATAATCTAGGCCACTTTTACTCCGCTCGGACGCTTTCCTTCCATCGCATCCTTCTTATTACGGCAATCGCCGCAAAGGAAAGGCCCTTGCCAGGGTTTCGTGCTGGTCGAGAATATAGAACCAGCGTGAACAGAGACGCCCTCGCTAGGTGCAAGGTCGACTTGGCACACCGCACATACAAATAGACCGGATGTGGATTGCCCCACGGATTCATCAGTCCCTAATCTGCATAAAATTAAAGGGGGAGCAAATATATAAATAAAAGAAAAAGTAGACTTTATCAAATTACTAGAGCACATATGAAAATATGTCCAGAAATTGATACCACAAATCACAGCTCGTGAACATGTGTCAGTTTCCATGTTACGACAATCAAGTGTTCAAAATGCCAAAGCAATGTGGGTGGATCATCATAGAACAAGCCATCAGTACACATGATTATTGTATACAGATTCCGATGCAGTAGATATTATGAAAAGGACAATTTTGAGACAATTCAATTAAAAAGCACATTTGACAAATTACAGTATTAAGGCTCCGTTGAGATAAATCTCATGAATGAGCTTTCACACAGATAATGTGGCAGGTGCACGTCCATGTACATGATGGAAACAGGCAGGCAGTGTTAATTGTATGCTAATGGAAAGGGGCAGCCTTTTGTGAAGGAAGACGGACAGAGCTCTCGAAATCGCTCTCTGAAATAGGTGACAAAGATGCAGATTATGCAGATCCATGCCATGCAAAGAGAACCATTGAAAACGCTCCTAGAGAAGTTTGTATGTTCCACGACCAATCCAAGATTTAATCAAAAATATACTGAAGGGTACACTTAATAGATTCTATGATACTTCGTAGCCTCACATCAGTCTAGATTCTGTGATCGTGCGATGACTATGGAGTAATTCATGTGAACTTGCTCCTTTTCCTAGATAACAAAGAATATCCAAAATGTATGCTCAGGCAAAAGAAAAACCACACAAGATGGACATCTCAAAGAAAAATGAAGAAAATCATCACGTTTAATATACCAAACCTTTGATTTAGTAAAAGAAGTGCAAACCTTTCTGCGAGCATCGCTGAGCCTTCTTCAAAAAGTTCTTCAACTATGCCAATGGCCGACAGCTTCTTCGACAGCTTACTAGCAGAACCCTTGGACTTGCTCCTAAATAATAGCGCTCTCAGTTTGTTCTGCTTTTTGGGAGGAGGTGCAAGCTGTGTGGAATTATCAGGTGGAATTATGTCAACAACAATGCATGTCGTGTCATCCTTCAGCCCTCTTGTCCTCAATGCTTCCTTCAAAATTGAAACATTATTCAGTTTATATGAATTCCCATACTTCATAATAAGTTCAACACGACTACAAGGAAATTGAGAACGCATCAAGTATTAGTAACCAACTCACCTTCACCACTTGTCTAGCAGCAAGTTCTGCAGGCACACCACGACAAGATTTTGCAGCCATTTCGGAGGGAAGGGCGTCCCAAATACCATCTGAAGCAATTATGAGTCTCCCACCTACATTTGATAACTGGTCACAAAAACGTGGTTATTAGGATTAAATTTCAAGATAAGCAGACATCATCATTTTCATCTGTCTGTACTCTATTGAAATTCTACGCGATCTTACTAAGATCAAAAAAGCTCAACAGAAACTACATGAAGGATATAAATGCAAAGCTTAACTTCTTCATTCGCTGTAATCACACTTCAAAACAATATATATAAGCTAAAGCGAACGCATAGTTTGGGTAGTTAATGGGTAAATAAGTTTTAAGGTTTTTAAGCAATATTCCGTGACCAAAAGCCAAACAATTAGCAGGCGAAGTTAATGTTTTTCTACTGAGAAAATAGACGTCACGAATCACAATTGTTGACGATCAATCTAATGTAGAAATCCATCAGCTTTGTTGATTAGGTTCCCATGGAAAAGTGAAGTATAAATTTTCTGAGTCAGGCAAAGAGGCACATGGGCGCATACTATTCAATCTCCTGGTCAAAAAGTATAAATTACCTTCACTTGCTTAACATGGGGTACTGGAACTATAAATTCTCCTACATCCATGTCTCCAATTGACCTGGAAAGGCATAATCCACCTGGCCAACAGCGGAGGGGACCAATCTGTAATGGTTAAGAACACATTTTAGCAAGCAAAGTACAGTAACCCCTAAAAAGTAATCTCCACTGATTTCTGATCATATAGGACAATATACATAAACAAGGGATTCGAGTGAGAGTTTACTGCTGAAGGCACAATTACGTTGGTGAAACTCGAAGAAAGCCCAAGTTAAAACACCATTAGTTAGATTATAATTACTTCCATCTTACATATATTGAATTTCCCATGAGGAGTCAGATCAGTTAGCTTAGGTTTCATCATCACACGTCCTTCATTGTGGTCTTTAAGTTTGTGACAAAGCTCAACTTCACAAAGCTGGATTTAGCCGATAAAATTGAAGTCAAATTACGGGCGAAAGTCTTGCTATTATTGCTCGCCAGTCGCTAAGATTCAGCATTCACCTCCATGCCTTCTCTGCTCACTGCCTCTGCTCCTGTTTAATGTTTCCTCAAATTCTAATCGCAGTCAACCCTTCTTTTAACCAGAAACATATCTCCACTCCATCTATTACAACCATTCTTATCCAACCTGACATCATCATGGCCATCCTGATCACTATGAAGAGAATGTCAAGAGGAAACAAGTTCAGGAGTCAAAAGCACCTTACCTCAGCACCACCAAAGATGCTTAGTCTGCCGACTTCACCTCCACTTGCAGTGACCCGCTCCCTCCTGCAAATAAAGCCAAATAAGCCATCTGGCAAAAGCAGCAAAAGGCACAAGCCTTATAACACACTTACTCCTCCACGTTATCTTCAAGTCTATGATCGACAGTTAGATTAGAAACAGCACCCCCCTGAGCATCTAATACGCAGCGAGAATCTCCAACACATGCAACGGTCACAGTCCATCCATCAACAATTACAAATGTAGCTGTTGTTCCAGAGGTTTCTCCTGCATAAACCATTAGGTGGGATGGATGGTTCAATTCCAAATTATTTTGTCAAAGTCTCTCTTTAAACAATGTGAACTGTTGACCCAAAGAATGATATCCATACCTCTCCTCTGAAATTCCTTATCTGTCTTCACAAATCCTGCAACTAACGCCCTAGGGAGAGCTTGGAGCCAATCCTCACGTCCAAGACCACGAGGCATAGTGCTGATAATATGATTTAATAAATGCTCCCTCGAATAAATGGCGGCAGCATTTCCATTATGACCATCAAAGACCTAATGATTAGAAGAAGCCGGTGAGAGGTTGAAAACTAAATTATTCATGAATTGCACGCGTGCACCAATCTTCTTTGTTTGATGAGTATGTAGTCAAGGAAGTGAAATGATTATGTTTCTGATAGTAACTGTAAGAGTTAGGAAGAATTTACTGTAAACAAGTGATTGATGCTGTCTTTATACATATCCAGTGTGAATCAGTAAGTTTTTTAGAGCAGTCCTCATTCCTAATGAACTGCTTATGCAACTCCAAGCTTCTAAATATAACAAAGGTTCACCCCTTTACAAGTGATGATAAAGCGTATAACAAAGCAGATCCAGGTTTAGCTTTATATGTTGAATCTGAACAAACAACAACCAGTTCTGAAACTTGAGAAGTACATCACAATCCCAACGTCAATCAAGACACTGACTTCAATTTAAACCACTCAAAGTTCCCACAGAGTTAAATACAGAGCTCAAATAGACAATTCACTTAGCACTGATGCTGAGGTTATAAAGAGTACCATAAGCGGAACAAAAAAGACCTAAAATAGGGGTTCTTACTGCAAAAACAGAATATGCTGATGAAGGATTTCCGGGGACCCGCTGACAGTCCGTCTTTATCAGAAAGAAATCTTCTCCCTTCTTAGATTGGGAAGCACAGCCATACCTCACAGTGGGCTTCTCCAATTTCTCATTCTTCATTTCTCTGCTGATCAGCGCAGCAAGAGGCACTAGATCATGACTAGGGCGCCTCCCTTCTCCAGAGGCCATGCTCACTTCCCTAATAACTTCAATCCCCCTCCCTCTGGCTGGCAATTTTAGTTAACCCTTCCTCTAAATTACATTATCTTCAACAACCTTAGCATCTAATAACCAGGCTAAGGTCAACAAGACCCAGAAAGCTCACCAGCACAGCTCCTCGCTAATTAAGGTTGTGGCAAAGTTCCACTCCAGAACAAGACTCTGTTTTGCTTCTGCGATCAGTAAAGAAGTTGCTGAACTTGATCTGCAACAGAACATTCAGAAGATCTATTAGAACATCCACTAAGTACCCAAAATTCGGCGCTCAGCCAAACAGAGACCACCAAACATTAGCCAAGAAAATCAATCCTTTCAGCAGTTCAAACCAGATTTGGGATGGATCGACCAGATTTAACTAAAGAACACTCGATTTAATGACAAAGGATCTGCTCAAGTGAGCTGTTTAATGCCCCTCCAGACATGGAAGAAACTCGAACAAGGCTTAACTGTGAACTACCTGAGAGAATGTCTGCATGTACGACCAAGCACAGACCCAAACGCAGATCCGATGGCGACACTAAGCAACAGCACCACGTTGAGGAGACAATGGTGATGGAGAGAAAAAAAAAAAAAAAGCAACAGATATCAACACGCAAAAGAAACGCGTATTGATGAGGAGATATGAACTGGAAGAACCCACTAAATCGATTACCCAAAAGATCCCCCTTTTTAAAAGGAAGCGAATAAAAAAAAAAAAGCATCGGAACTCGGTTTCGGGAGAGAACCAGGTCAGCTTTCGCTTGCTTTCTTTCACACTCCCATTCTCTTCCGCAGACAACCTTAAACAAAGGATCTAATAAAATAGGATCAAGGAACTACCGAGAAAATGCGGTTGCTTGGCGAGACGAAGCTTTTCCTTTTTCGCATCGAATAGTTCGGAGGAGAGAGAAAAATTAGCTTCGCCGACTACCGGAAAGCAATCTGCCTACAAGCCCCCGCATTTTTTAACCCTCTGAACGACTGTTTCCATAAAAGTTTCCTTTTTTAATTTCCGGCAAAGTCCTCGCTTTTTTCCCGGGAAAAAAAAAAAAAAGAAGTCTTCCCCGCAGAGTTGAGAAAGATGCGGAAAACTTGTGTTTCCTATCATAAGAAAAGCATAGATCTTGTTTGTTTGTTTTTAAAAAAAAAAAATTAGGGTGGATCTCATAATTTTCATGACTGTTAGATTATGTTTGATTGCTACAATAAAATTTTGGATAAGATGAAAGAAGATCTAAGATAGGATAAGAAATGTGGATTGATTTGTTATAGCATATCCGATATTTGATAAAATAATGAGATATCGTCAGTAATAAAAATAGGAAAGTTTCAAATAAATTATCTTATTTTTTCAAAGAGTGGTCTAAAATGGGCACGTCAGTTTCATAAAAGGGCTTGATATCACGGCCAAAGGCATTTTCGTCCTTCACTTTATTTTTTTACTGTTTTTAAACTAAAAAAGATATAAAAAAAAGAAAGATAAAACTTAAAAAGAGAAACACAAAAAAAGCCCTTCCCCTGTATTTTTTTAAAAAATTGTAGTTTTTTAAATTTTAATTAATCCATCTAAAATTTAGGTTAAAAAATTATTTTTGAATGAAAATGCCATTGATCAGTAACAAAATTTGGCAAGCCGGTGAGGTCAAGCCCTTATTTGAAAAAGTCATGTCTATTCAAACACTTATTTGAAATAAGATCTATTTAATATTCTTATTTGATAAAATGAGAGTATTTCAAATTCTTATTTGAAATTTTTTTCATAAAATATAATCATAAAAAAAGCACGTAAAAGAATATGGATAGGGATGTACAATCACATGTGATTGACCATCGCAAGCCACCTTCATCGCAGCGGTCAATCAGTGGTGGTGGTCGCCTAAGACCATTACAACATAGTTAGGGCTTCGGAGCTTGATTTAGATCTCGACCTTCAAGTGCACACATGATTACAGTGACCTTGTTATCTTTTATCGTAACGATGGACCACCATCACGACTACAAAGAACGAACGACGAAATCACGTGGGAAGGGAGAAACCTCATGCGTCCGCTACGATGGTCGTCATTTTTATAGGGTTATCGAAGCAGTGTGATCATTCTATGGTGATTTTCAGCGGTGCAAGCGATAATACCGTTGTTGCTATGGCTTAAGCCTTTTGCCTTTTTCTCTCGATTTCCTTGTTGTATAACCCACACTTATTGCTCTTTAAGTTATTCGAGATTTTAGCCGGTCTTATCCAAATATGTCCTTAAATGCCTCTAATATGTTCTCATAAATGAGGATATCAATACCATGGCAGCATTTTGTCTTTCAACCCCGCGGTAATGAGTTAAATATCCTCATTTATAAGAGCAAAAAAAAAAAAGGCCAGAAAACCTTAGCCTCAAACCATCTATACAACCCCAAATCTGCCCCCATCTCGGCGGCGACGAGGGCATCTCCCCTCGTGGCCGCCATGCTGCTGATCATGGAGCTTTTTGCGGTGGCCCTTCGTGGCGGCAGCGGTGGCGTAACGATGAAGGTGGTAAGGAGGCGAATTTGTATTTCCAAAAGTAGGGGGTGACAAAATAATCGGGTACAAGCTCGCACCTTGATTGGGCAACTAGGGGGGGAGAGATCATCGAACGCCGTTCCAGTTCCACCAACCTCTCTCCCATCCCAATTCAACGAGGACATGGAAGCAAGAGAAACTTCCTTGGATCGATGCACTTACTTTTGGATTTATTCTCCCACTTTCGGGAGGAAACTACCCGGAAACCGTCGTGCCGTGAAACAGACTGGACCTTGAATCGAGGGTGTGCTTCCTTTTGGCCTGATTAAAAGGGGGACAATCAACTACTTCTCGCCAACCACAAATTGGTTCGGCCATTCTTGTTTATGGTTAGGTGGGTGCCATTTACCGACACACCACGTTCTTCCCCCCCTCTCGTTAGGGGCGTGGACACGGCGCCTTGGACGGACTCTCCATAATCTTTTCGGGTCGATTAATACGCGAGCCGCCCGTGTCGAATAGAGGGAATTTATGATTGATTATGATTATCCAGCTATGATGCGATCTTATGATGACGAGATGAATAGTAATTACACTTGAGATCTCGCATTTGACCATCTTGACTTACCATTACACCGCAGCAACAATTCCTTTGTTGATTTGATGACATGTATACCATCTAACTTTGTTTACTTGTATATACAGAGCGCAGCGGAGACACCCCTGGACAAGAAGTGCTATCATTCACCGTCTCGTCTTAAGTGATCTTCTGTCAAAAAATAATTCGGCGTAACACATGAATCAACAATTTCAGATGGTGGTATTACATGTTGCTTTTAAAGACCGCATCCCCTAAAAATTCCTCGACTTTAAATCCAATCTCAACTCCGCCCCGAACTTTTTTGCTTTAAAAAAATCACAAACTTCAACTCTTGGCCCAGTTGCTCCGGTTAACCCTTCGTCCACAAGTCACCACCGATTTCTTGAAAATTATCAACATCGATAAATTGTCGTTGCTCCATGTGAAGGTGAGGGTGTTGATAAAAGACGCGGATTTTGATAATGAACCTTTAAGGGGGCTTGAATTTTGATAATTCTCTAGAAATCTGTGACGGTTTTTGAGAGGAAGGTGTTAGCGAGGGTAGATTCTGGATTAAAGTGGAAGTTTGTGATTTTGTTTAAAGATAAAGAAAAGTTCATGATGGAATTGAGATTAACCTAAAGGTGGGAGCTTTTCATGGAATTAAGCCAAATCCCAGATGAAAACGTCGATCATATAAAAAAAAAAGTATATTTACTGAGTACCCCCACTAAATATTCTCGAGTTACATCCCATTACTACATAATAACCATTGTGTACTATACTATATAAAATATCATCAAAATGCTATCCACATAGATGGACAAAATTCATCTAGATATTAGTCGAGTGAAGTTCGCATAGGAAAAATTACCAAAAAAGTCCTAAACTTATTGCAATTGTGCTAATTCAGCCCATTTGACCTGCCGGTGCTGACATGACAAATTTTTAATATTTTTTTGTCCTTTTCTTTTATTTCCTTTTGGTTTGGGCCGACAGCTCTGCCGATCGTTGAGCTAGCCGATGTCGGCAGGGATGCCGGCCCAAACAAAAAAGAAAAAAATATTAATAAAATAATTAAAAATTTGTCACACTAGCCTCAATGGCGTCGCGTCAGCATTGGACCGGTCAAATGGACTGAATTGACATAATTGCAAAAATTTTAAGACTCAATGGACCAAAAAAAAAAATTATGACTGCACTGGCACAATTATAATAGATTTAGGGTTTTTTTTAATAATCCTCCCGTCCGCATATACACCGTGTTATCCTGAAACACATGAAATGATAGGTGAATCCAAAAGTGACCGTTCCCACTCATTTTTCCTCCGTTCTTGTGGTTTTCGCAAAGGGATGATAGCCTTAGGAAGTATACAGGCACAGCTTTATCCGAGACGTTATTACTTGCATCGAACCGAGATGGGTTTTAGGACTAGCACAAGAGTCCGTCGTAATTTGTCCGGGTACTAGTCTTTTCGCCTTTCGCAGATTAAAAATGTCATCAGCACATAAAAAGATGCCGGAAGGAAACGAGCCTCAACGCACTTCGGAATAGAGAACAATATAGGAGAGACCCATGCTGTTTTTTTACTGCCTCGAATGCAGAAACTTTTACCACAGTGAAAAAATACTCAACCGACATCTGTCGCCAGAAACGGTCCTTGTTTTGGTTGTTTCCCAATCTTTTCGGCTCGTTCCATCGTTCTTCTTCTTCCCTTTGCGTTGCATGGCCGTCCCAGTCCTTTAGTCGACAAAAGATTAAATGCCAAGGGGCCCGAGACAGATGAAAGAAGGAGACAACGTAGATCGCCGACCCGAATTGGTTCCATCTCGTCAGTAGTGCGCGCATGGTAACACTTCTGCTTCAGAAATGATTTCTGAAGCAGAAGTTGATTTTTCCATTTCTATTACAGAAGTAGAAGTTAAAAAACAGTTTCCATTTCAGAAACTGTTTTAAAAGTAAGAGAAAGGCGTTTGATAACTGGAAGAAATTTCTGCTTCTGAAATAGAAAGCTGTTTGGTAATTGTTGAAAATTCCACTTCTAAAAATCTTAAAAAGACCACGTTTTTTGGAGTCCTCTTCCGGGCAAATTTTTACCCAAATTAAAAAACGACCACTTGAGAACCCTAAATGGTCCTTATCTCTTCCATTCCTTGATGGCGCCTCTGATTCCTCGTCTAGGCAATTTGTGAACCCTAAAGGGCTCTTCACTCTTCCATTCCTCGACGACGTCCCTCATATTTATAAACTCGTCTCCTCCGCAAAGTTCATTCCTTGTCGCAGTCGCCGAGTGCTCGTACGATCCATCCCATCTTCATTCTTGATCTCCTCTCGACAGGTAAGAAGCATATTCTAAATCTCGCGGTCCTTTGGTTGTTCCACTGTAATTTACGGTGACGAAACCTGATTTGGGATGGTTGGTTAGGGCTCATTCTGTTCTGCTAGTCCCTGGATTCTAGAAATCACTGTCTCGATTGCGCTTTGAAGTTCGATTTTCTCCATAGCCTCCGTATGTGGTTATTTACATGCGAAAGTTATTGATTTTTTTGAGTAGCTTGGGTTGGAGGCTTCTGAGCTTGGTGGCTTTGATTTTCATGGGTTGATTCGTGCTTGTGAATGTTTTTTCAGTTCAGCATAGTCTCGGTATTGAATCTTTTTTGGGCCAAGTTTCATCTCCTTAAACGAGAGGATTCGAACTTCTGATTGTGACATTCTCTTAATCGCCATGGAATCCCTTTTAGCATCTGAGTTTTTCTACTAGGCTGATACCGTGCAACGTATAGAATTTCGATGAGATATTTTGTTTTCCTTAGTGATGTAATCTGACAAGTAATTGCAACTGAATATGGCAATATGGAGGTTCTGTTCGTCGATTGCTTGTTTATATTTTGTGGGGTTAAGTAGTTTTACATTCCATGAAGCCTTGAATGTGGGAGCGAGACATGTTTCTGGTCATTTGTTGGAGGCAATGGTGTCATTCACGCTTCACTGATTCTTAGAATCTATATTACACGATTGCTCGACTGCATATAGGGCACTCTCTCTGGACATTGGGTCTGACGAAACCTTCCCTCTTCAGTCCCTTCCTTAGCCTCATTAGAAAACCAGCAAACACCCCCAATTGGGCCATTAGAGTAAAACAATTTCTTAACTGTCATTTTTTCTTTAAAAAATGAGAATAACCTTATTCAATTGGGTCATCAAAGCGTAAAAATTTCTCGATTTGTTGCTGAGAGCGTCGATGCTGAGAGCGTTGACGGCTATGCTAATCTTTGCGAACTGACATTACCACTGGCTTTTATACAGGTTATGGGAGCAATGAGTCTTTTGTTGTAATGGCCCTCGACAGTTACTTGTTCTTATGAGAACATTGTTATGTTGCATACTGCCGCCGAGCTCGTGCAAGCCCTGAGATGTTCTTTGAATTGGTGTTAATTGATTGGGAGCAATGCCTCAGTTTTGCGATTTATATTGGTTGAGATTTTGAATGAGGGTGTCCTTCCTGTTGTAGTAGAAGGTTAATTTTTTGTATGCTTTACATATTTTACAGACTTGCATGGTGGACTCTATATGAACGCGTGTCTAGAGATTTGTGTATGCCGAAAGAAAATTCATGAATTTCTTACTTTATAGAAATCTGGTAGAGTAATCCATCCTTAAGTAAATGTCCTCACTTTATCTGTTGCAGATGGCACGCTCCATAACGCCAATCCCTCCAACCGACAACGATACGTCAGTGTTATGCTATTGTGGCCTCAAAGCTCCTCTACGAACAGCAAGGACAAATGACAATTGGGGAAGACGATTTCATGGCTGCCCAAGATACAACCACAATAATAAAGGGTCAAGTTGTAGTTTTTTCAGTTGGGTTGATGGGGAAAGTCAATCGGCGATGAGTGAGTCCAAAAGAATTGACCGAAGCAATGTCAAGCAAGAATCAACATCGAGCTATAATGAAGATGATGGTAGTTCAATTGTCGCTGAGATCAAAGCTCTCAAGGCACATCTAAAACAAATGAAGCAAGTGAAACAAGAATTGACAAACATGAAGAAGCAAAATTGTAGATTGAAGATAATTGTGGTTGTATTATTGTTGTTTATAGTAATATCACAATGTCTGAGTTTGCCGTAGAGTCCATTACTATGAACATATTTGGTACGTATGTGCTCTATATTAGTGGGATCAATGAAGCGACTGTTTTTTGTGGATCACTTACATAGTGATCCTTTCATAATGTGGATTAGTTGGTGATTGTATTGGAAGCTTGATTCCCACATTCTGCTGATCTAGTGGATATATAGGCAGTAACTTTAAATTTTTTAAGAGCTTGCTGCTTGTTTATTAGTTGTCGCCTTCCCACCAGACTATTCTTATTAGTACAATAGCCAATGAGTTTCTTTGGCTCCTGAAGTGCAGCATATTCCCCTTCTTCTTGCTTTTTCTTCTTCATTTTTTTTTGTTGGCCTTCTGGTTTTGATTAATGTACTCGGTAGGAATTTTGGGCATGTTTTTTTTTTTCAAAATTTTGAGGGTGATATGTCATTGAAATGGTCAATATGCATGGGAGAAATATGTCAGAATCTATTTGTAATTTACCAATTTCGTGATCTTCATCGCATTTTTTTCTTTGCACATGCATGGAATTGTGGAAGCTCCGCCTAAACTACGCTACTAGGAAGTGTCCCAGGTCCTCCAAAAGTAGGCTATTTGCATGCGTTTTGTTTAAAGCCGAAACAGAATAAAAACTGAAATTTTGCCCTGCTGTTTTCATGTGGCCAAGAAAATTGAAATTATAACCGGTATCAATCAGCTAGATATAAATGTTGCAATGGCCAAGAATACTGTCAAGCTGTTTTCACACGTCAATTAAAATTCCATTCACCAACCAAACTTTCGGCACATAGTTACAGAATTCGATAGAACAACAATAAACCCAGGAAAAGAGGACGGTTGTGTTAGGGCCATTCGCCTCCTCTACCATCATGACTTTAAAATCATCGACACAGAATTACAAACTATATGTTGCATGTGGCTAAGGCAAGAGGAGACTGGACGAGCTTCCTGTTACGTGGCGCTGCCATTTTGCGAGCAACCCAAATGTCTTCGGCAAATCTGCAAAAAGCAAGTACCCTTTATGGTTTAATCAAACAACGAAGAAACCAGTTCTTTTGTAGAAGACCTTCGGTGAAAAAAAAAATTAGTTCAGACATTATTAAGAATCAATTCAATGTCAAAATAATTTTAAAGCCTCTAAATCAACTTTTTCCTTGAAAAATAGGAAACATACCTGAAGTAATATTACAGGTTGCAGAGCAGTTAGATAAGAGAAAAGAGTTTTGGTTCCCTTGGTCTGATAAGCATGCACATGTCCATTTGATTGTCCCAAATGCATTAGAACCTTCAAAACATGGTTTATATGAAACAGTAAGCAATCTACACTAGAAGAACAGCTCTGGTACATATGACCTTCGTGTACAATCTAAACAGTAAGCAATCTACACGTGAAATGCCCCTTCATCATCACCATCCGTGAAACAACAAAAATCAATGTTGATGCGTGAATGAAAACTAACAGTATATGGCTTTTCTGGGTAATCTTTGTCGCAAAACAGCTCTGGTACATGAAGATGACCTTCGTGTACAATCTGCAAAAAATAAAATAAACATAGTAGAATCTGCAACAGTAAGCAATCTACACTAGACAATGGTGATCATGAATTGAACTGAAGCTATTTTCATACTTTGACTGATGATATCAAAGCTAAGTCCACAAAATAAACTCTTACAGCCGACATGGAACAATAATATAGCTATATCTTCATATTGTGTCATTGCACAGATGAGGACTTTGAATTTCTTCATAAAATGAAGCAGCCCTCTTGTTGTGATTGATCTACGTCTCTTGGGATGAAGTCACGGTTCGCAAGAGTTGGAGAGAGTGCAGGAGGTGGCCCCACTCCATATGATATCAAAAAAATTCACAACCACAGCTTTATCTCAAAAATCATGCCAACCATCAAAAAACAAAAAACCTTGCAGTCATGGAATCTCATCCATGTTATGATCCCTTGCCATTTTATTGGCAATATGCTTCCTAAGAATGCTCATTTCGTTTCCCACCTCGATCGGTAAAATATCTGTAACCTCATCATTCGCAAGTTCACACACATACTCCGGATTCCCATATGTGGAAAAATTCCTATCCCTCCGGTCTTGATCACGGATGTAGTTGTGAATAGTACAACATGCTATTACAATATGTGCTTGCTTTTTAATTGAAAATGGAGGCATGTGTCTCAAAATAAAGAAGCGGTTCTTCAAAGCCGCAAACGATCTCTCAATGATATTCCTTAGTGATGAATGCCTATAGTTGAACAACTCTCTTGCAGTAGTTGGTCTAGCATTTCTTCTGAAATCATTTAGATGATACCGATCACCTTTAAAAGGTGTTAGAAATCCTGGAGATGATGCATACCCAGAATCTACCACATAGTATTTACCTAAAAATAAGCATTCTTAGATTAATCATTATATGAAACAATGGAAAACTCATAAAGATGATTTCTTGGTTTAGAATGAACAAATACCTGGAGGTGGTCGAGGAAATTGTAGTTCAGGAGTCTCAAGTGCTGCCGATAGCACCCGACAATCATTTGCCGTTCCTTCCCAACCAGCATATACAAACGTAAATTTCATATCAAAGGAATACACACACAACACGTTCTGAGTGGTAATTCCCTTTCTACCTCTGAAACGGATTTGCTCCGCAACAGGTACGGAAGCATGAACATGGGTGCCATCAATAGCCCCTACGCACCCCTGCCACAGTTATAAAAAACTAGCATCATATAGATTACCAACAAAATTAAAACATTTGTGCAAATATGAAAATCTTACCCTGAAGTAAGGTTCATGCTTCGGATCCAAAAGAATCTCATGTGGGACAACATCAAAAGTAGGTGGTACGATAACCTCCCTTGACAATCTTCGAACTGCTTTCAATACACGGTTAAAGTACTTACTAATAGTATGTCCAGAATGTTGGAATCTCTCACATAAAGCTCTATTCGAGTTCTTGTGAGAAATCATACTTAAGAAAATCCCAACCTGTTCATCTATTTTCAGATATCTACTATCTCGTAGCCAACCTCTTGCCTCCAGCAAACCACAAAGGTTAAGAAATACATGTCTTTCCATACCAAATGCTTCATATGCTCTATCCGAATGTCCAAAAAGAACTTCTCTCATCCATTCAGGCCCCGACAGAATGCTATCTCTTATAGGTTCTCTTGTGTGCATGGACCTATGCAACTCAGCAAGATACAACCACGCCGTAAGTAAAAAAAAAAATCATCATCATCATCATCATCATCATCATCAAAGTCTTCATCATCTAATGGAATTTCTTGAACAGAAGTTACTTCATCACTTACCCAGTCCATATCACCTAAAAAATGAAAGGCATGAACCAATAAGGTCCCTTATGACAACATATGACACATATGAAAGGTGAAAACAAAAAATAAATATGGAAACCATAACATATCCACGAATAAATTAGGAATCTAAATAATAATAAGTGCATAAGTGGCAATCCAAAGTAATGAACGTCGGTCACAACATAACCATAGTCGCATAATAAAAACAACCCCAAAGTATCTCAAATACATAGGTCTTCAGTGAAATGAAGCCATCCAAAAACTCATAGCATACGTGAACATCTACTTAAATAGAATTCAGAACTGCAAGTCTCCATTCGGGTTTTGTTAGGACAAAACCCTCTCTCCAAAACCCATTCAAGCTAGCATGGTTCATTGCTTTGGTGTAAAGTTTTGGGTCCATCTCAGGCATGTCATTCAGGATGGCAATCACGGCTCCCATGGAGTAAGGGTCTGTGGGTTGGGGGGCTTGCGAGGTGACAGAGGTACGTGATGAACCGCTCATCTTCATTTTGACGGCTTCTTGAATGACTTTGCAGGTGCTGGCAAAATCATATCCACCACTCTTTCTCCTTCTTTTGGAATTTGGAGTCCTATCCAATTTGTGCTTCTCACGACTTGGGATAGCCGTCGGTTCATTATCCAAACCCTCTCCAGTTTCATTGAAATTACCCAATTCCTCTCTAACACGTGCATCTCGTGGTTCTAATTCCTCATCACCAACATTTTCACCAGAATCACCATTGTCTGAGTCAGTTGATGACACCATCTCCTGCACATTTCCTGTAGCTGCATCTCCCCTGGCATATGAATCCCCAAACAAAATACAAAGCTGGGGATACAAAGGAAGCCCTTCATACCTGAATTTGGCCCATTTTGGATTAGCCTGCGCCATTTTCAAAAAAACATACATCACCAATATTATTAAAGAATGCTTAGAAATAAAGAACCAAAATACCAAGTAAGGCTATACCTTGATATGAGACCCCCAAACAGTGTCATCCTGGACGACAACCTTCTTGTTTACATTATCCCATCCAAATCCTGATTGGCCGAGAAGCTTCTTAAAACTAGCGTATTCATCCTTCAGTTTGAAACATTTGTTCTTAAACTGAGCTTGAGTATACTCCCGTCCTGTTTGTTTGTTGAACTCTTGCTGAATGTTATTCCACCCTGCTTTATTGAAGGTAGTGGTAGTTCGATTTCCTTTTTTAACCTCGTCTACCATGACACTTACAAACAATTGGGTCAAATGTTCAGTCCACTTTGCATTGACCGTCTCTTTGTGGGTTGCCATTTAATTTAAACTGCTTCATTATAAGATGATACAACTCATTAATTCAATTACAACATTCTTCAAATTCATAAAGAAGATGCTTATATGCATTACATAATATAAAATAACAATAATAATTATTGAATTTATAATTGAAAAACACATCATGGCAAGGGATGGAGGATACCAGGTATTTATCGGCAAATCTAACTCAAAAGCTTCTTCCAATAGCTGATTCCTGGTGCAAGTGGAACAACCTTTGCATACCTATGAAAACCAAAGTGTGATATGATCAGTTAAAGCAAATTTGCAACGACTCGGGACGAAAAAGTAAACAATTGAATTTGATGCAAGAAGTGAATGCGACATCACGCACTTAAGGGAAAACTTTCCCCCGTCCAAACTATTTTTCCAGATTGTACGAATCCCAAACTATCATATAAGAGGCATATAACCATTGCGAGGGAAAAAAAAAAAGGAGACCAACATCCATATTCATGAGATACATTATTTAGAAATATGTCAATCGACATAGGGAGGGAGGGATGGGTAGAAAGAAGATGATTCGCAGTAAGACTGCATCCGACGGTGGAAGATCCATGACAGGAGTATGAACATCACTGAAGCACTTCGAATGCAGATGGAAGTTCAGAAGCAGCTCCACGAACAACTTGAGGTTAGCTTTTGACATGTGAGAAAATGTTATCTTGAAGTGAAGGACAGCATGTTGCTGGCCTGCAGATATAGAATATTTACATTGTGCTGCTACAAGAATCTTCTCCTCTTCCACATTGTGCATCAGATTCTCAATCGTATTTGCTGAAACATCTAACTAAAAGCTAAAAGAAAATTGCATCCGATGGTGGAAGATCATCTTCATTCACTACTAACTGGTTCCAGATCTCATATTAGCGCCAAAGCGATGGAAGATCAAGGTTCGAATCAGTAGAATGTGGGATTCCACTAACTCACATATGAACAATCAATTAGTTAACGTTAACTCAGATCTCAATCGATTCATCATCTCACCTCCCTCCTCCCGAAAAAAGTCCAACCCGAAAAACAACAATCCTACCATTCTACCGAGAAATCGAACTGAGACAGAAACGGCGAAGCTGTCTATAAAATCTTCATGTGAAAACGACTAATGAAAACCCCAAAATTGAATTGAAGATAAAATCAATACAATGCGAGGGACAAAACCCTAACCTCCAACAGATTTGAGTTAGGGATCAGTAAGCACTGAAGATTGAGGTCGACCTTCGCGATAGTCAGTCGTGGTGGGTCACTTGTACAAAGAGAGTGCGAAGTCGGAGATTTCACGGTCGGTCACCTGTACAGAGACGGACTGGAGTGTGAGAGTCAGACGAGCGAAGATTCCACCGTCGCGGACAGATGAGCAAAACAGAACCAAAGACAGAGAGAGGGGGGGACACGAGAGAGAGAAGAAGAAGAAGACCGACCTTCGCTTTGGGAGACCTTCGCAGACGAGCGCACAGAGATCTTCACTTTCTGGAGCATCGCGGGAGCGCATGACCTTCAGGAAGATGAGCCCTAAAAATCGACTGAAGACCACAGAACAGCACAGAGGACAGATGAGCAAAACAGAACCAAAGACAGAGAGAGGGGGGGACACGAGAGAGAGAAGAAGAAGAAGACTGACCTTCGCTTTGGGAGACCTTCGCAGTCGAGCGCACAGAGAGCGATGCTTTCGGGAGCATCGCGGGAGCGCACTACCTTCAGGAAGATGAGCCCTAAAAATCGACTGAAGAGAGAGATAGATATGGACGATAGATAAAGAGGAGTTTCTCACAGAATGACTTTTTTTTTAGAAGCTACTTTTTTTAGCTTCTCAAAACTCAACAAAAATCGGCTTCTTTAGAAAAAATGGCTTTCATAAGTAGAAATTAATGATCACGAAACAAACGGCTTTCTCTTTCAGAAATTGCGTTACCAAACGCATTTATGCTTCAGAAGCACTTCTGGAAGAGAAATTCTCTTCCAGAAGTGTTACCATGCACCCCCTTAGCGCTTCGAGGAAAGTGACGGATGGGTCAAGTTTGGGCAAGCAGCTCAACCAGAATTTCACTCCCAGGTTCGGATTCCTGCGCTTGTCGAGAGTGTGTACTCTACCCGGACGCTCATGCTGATTCCTTAAAAAAAGTGTTCCGTTGCCCCGATGGCTCATGATAACACTTCCGACCAATAATTTTCTTGCCAGAAGTCAATCTGACAGGAAAATTCATCTGGTAAAATCGATTTCGAAGTAGAAATGTGTTTAGTAAAAAAATTGACTTATGGTAGGATTTTTTATTTCTAGTTGGATTTTTGGCCAACTTTGAGAAGTTAAAGATTTTTACTTCTCGACTCCAGAATCACTTCTTCGATCACACGAGCCTTAGCCGACCATCGTTGCCACCCGTGGCCGGTCGCTGCCTGCCCGCTGTCGCCAACAAAGATTTTGTAGAGATGCTTTTTCAAAAATAAAAATTTTCAACCATTACCAAACAAATTTTTTTATCAGAAGTCAATTTGAAGCGGAGAAGTAGAGAAATCAATTTCTGATCAGAAGTTGAGAAGTTGGCTAGACCTTAACGAACATGGAAGGACATCAAAATGAAAAAATTGGGGAAAAAATTTCTAAATCTACTAGACTCGTGAGTGCTAATTCAGCCTTGAATCTTTTAGTTTGGCTAATATGGTCATAAATCCTTTGAAAATTTGTCAATATAGTTATGTTGACACCCAAAAGTCACATCGAAAGACCACGTGTCAGGCACGTGAAGAAGGCGCGGTTGGCTTCGATCAGATGTACCAAAATCATGTATGAATCAGCCGTCTAAATGCCACGTGTCAAGGTGAAGTTGGCGGCATTTTCTCCTAAAGCAAAAGGGGAAAGAGTGCAAAAAAAGAAGCCATGATCAAAGCAGTTACAAAATGGGCAGGAAACTTTGAGAGTAAAAAGGAAAATGGTGTGCAAACCAAGAAACTGTCGATAGTGGCAACAGCAAAAACTGTCGAAAGGTAGGAGAACGTGTTGAAAATGGGACGCGAAGTGGAGCCAAAGACTAGAAGTGCTCGACGGTTACCTAAGCATCTCTATAAGTACTAGAGTCGTCCAACCTCAAAGACACATAAATCAACAAACCAAGTCTTTATCTTTCGTTATCTTAGTCTAACTTAGCTGTAACTTTCAGATTCCCGTCCTCGATTCAATTCCGAAAAGTTTCATATCTTGGATTGGTACTGTCGATTAGATTTCAGTGTCTCCCCTTCATCCAAGGCCGTTGATTAGATTCCGGTGTTATGTCAAGAAGCATGTCCAGTGTCGTCGATTAAATTCTGGCATTGTGTCCTATATCATATCCAGTGTCGTTGATTAAATTCCGGCATTGTGTCTTATATCCTATCCACTGTTGCCGATTAAATTCCGACATTGTGTCCTATATTTCATGTCCCCGTCCAATATCATCGACTAAGTTTTGGTGTTGTGTCCTAAGTGTAAGTCATAGAAGGAATTAACTTTTCAATTGGTAGAGAGTCTGGCAGGTGCTCCCTACATTACTATTGAAATATCTTTTGCATTTAGGGGGTGCATGATAACTTGCCAGAAATAGTTTCTGGAACAGATTTCTATTTCTGGAATAGATTTGGAACAGAAATTCGTTTGGTAACGTAAATGCAAGAAACTATTTCTAGAACAATTTTGAGAAACATAAATAGATTTCAAGCAGAAATGAGAAACAAAAAAAAGTTACTTCGCCGAGAAATAGAAATAGAAATCTTCGTCGATGATGGCCGCCACCGGTCACATCTCTTTGACCGTCGGCCGCCTCCTGCCGCCATCGCCGGCCGCTGGAGGTTGCCGGACGTCGCTGGCCGGCCACCTCTGGATGCTGGCGACGGTCGCCGGCCACCCCCCTCCGCTGGTCGTTAGACAGTCGCCGCCAGTCGTCGGTCGCTGTCGTCACCTCCGCCGGTCAAATAAATTTCTATTCCATAAATAGAAATTTGTTGCCATTATCAAACACATTTATTTTGCTTAGAAACTCATTTTAAAATAGAAATACAAAAAACTATTTCTATTCTAGAAACTCTTTCTAGAACATAAATTTTGTCATGCACCCTCTTGACACTCTCTATTCAAAACTAACCCGGAACTCCTTATTAGAAAACAAACTACTTAAGTTCGATAAAATATTTTCACGTCAACAATTCTTTTTGGGCTTCAATCTTCTGGGCCGAACCTCAGAAATCTATTTGGGCCTAATTGAGGGATTTTGACGTCAACAAGTTCATTCATCCCAATTTGATCGGAAACTGCTTACATGACCGTTGGTCGTGCTGCTCATCACTGCCGAAGCTGATGTGGACAATTTTGTAAATTCTATAATATTTTTAGCAAAGCAATACGTCAATGAGATAGTGAAGCTTCATGGAGTTACAATAAGTATTATTTCTGACAAAAATCCTAGATTTGTATCTAACTTTTGGAAGAGCTTGCAAGGAGCCCTGGGCACCAAACTCAACTTTAGTACAACTTTTTACTCACAGACAGATGGACAGTCAGAGAGAACTATTTAAACATTGGAGGGTATGTTGAGATTCTGCGTCATTGACTTCGGTGGTTCTTGGGATGAACACCTACATTTGGCAAATTTTTCTTATAATAACAGTTATCATTTCAGCATTAAGATGAAACCTTTTGAGGCTTTATATGGTCGAAAGTGTAGAACTCCTACCTGTTAGGATGATGTTGGGAATAAGAGACTAACTGGTCTAGAGTTTATTCAACAATCAGAAGAGAAAGTCAAGTTGATTAGAGAGCGCATTAAAACGGCTTAAAGTCGCCAAAAAAGTTATGCATATCTTACAAGGCGTAACGTGGAATTTGATAGAGGAGATCATGTATTCCTTAAGGTTTCTCCTATGAAAGGTGTTATAAGATTTGGCATGCGTGGTAAGTTGAGTTCAAGATACGTAGGACCCTTCCTTATCTTGGAAAGGGTCGGTGAAGTTGCCTACAGATTGACCTTACCACCAGCATTATCAAGAGTGCATAACATTTTTCATGTGTCTCTATTACAAAAATATGTGCCGAATCCGGAACACGTACTAGATTTTACACCCTTAATATTAAAGGAGAACTTGACTTATAAGGAAAGGCCTATTCGTATCATAGATAGGAAGGATCAAGTGTTGCGACATCGGACTATTCCCTATGTAAAGATACAATAGGAAAATTGTACTGAAAGAGAAGCTACTTGGGAACTCGAAGAAGAAGCAAGACGCAAGTATCCTAACTTGTTCAATAGTTGAGGTGAGTTCAAATTTCGAGCACGAAATTTCTTTTAAGGAGGGTAGAATGTAATAAACGGTGACATCTGGCCATGCAACTTTAGTCTTGTAGTGACAGCTAGCTTGTTGACCATTTGATCAGTCAACAAGTCAAGAGCGGAATATTAAAAAAAAAGAGGGAGAGTCACCGCCTCAATTGATAGTGCTCGGCCAAGAATATAAGAGAGAGAGAGAGAGAGAGAGAGAGAGAGCTTCATTCTCCTTCATTAAAATAGAAACGTGAGAACACAGAAAGAAGACAACGCAGGGAAGAGAAGGAGAAGATAGAAAGAAATCCGTTTTGGTCAAGATTTAAACTGAATCAATTTCGTTCTTTAGCGTCTAGTAAGAATTCGAGCCCCTCGTTCATATCGTCGGAATAGTTTTCGAAGTTACGCTACGTTTAGACTCCGCGTTAAGGATAGTTTAAATTATGCGATTCGGATTGGCGTTTTATTAATTTGTAAAAATAGTTTGACTAATGAATGAGCTTATCTTAGTCGATTCGTAATTACGATAGCATTTTTACTTAGTTGTGATATCGATTTTTGCTAAATTGATAGGATTCGAGTTCGTGAGCCTGAATTAGCTTTCGAGATCTGAGTTAGGTTATATCAGGTGAGTGGTGCTTATCTCTTCTATGAATTTATAAATTCACATGTTGAAAATAGTACATATTTGATATACTATGAATGCTAAAGGCATATTTGTTGCATCAAATTCTGGATCGAGCAATTACTGTGTTTCGATACTTGTGAACTATTTGAGAAATGTGTTACGAAATGAATTATGAAATATGTGCTCGATTTGTGAACCTGGTTTATCAGAAATGATTGTGGAATATACTCTAGTTTGCAAAATGATTTCTAAATTGGATTTGTGGATTATTCGCAGATGTTGGTTTTGATGCTTAATATCGCTGTGAACCCAGTAAAGGGTTTTTGGGTATGCGTATACTAGTAAGAATATCCTTTGGGGCCGAACCACCGACTGATATAAGTGGATACCTTACCAAGAGGAGAATCTTGGTCGCCTTGTCACGAGGCGTTATACATGACCATGGTTAGATATTTGAGCACGAGTTTGGTCAGTGGAATGGACTATTGACATGTGATCTGAGATTTGTCGATGGATGGACCATCGATGTGTGATTTGAGATTAATTAATGGACTTGACCATTGATTTTGTTATGATTTTTTTTATTGATTTATAGAATATTTCTGTGATATATATTATTATTAATATATGTGCATAGTGAATGCTCGATCTGCTTAGAGGAGATATGTACTACTCATTGAGCTGTGGTTGCTCACCCCCCTTTCTTTCCCAATCTTTTCAGGTTCTTCAGTGATCGACAAGTAGAACGAGAGCGCAAACGTTGGAGACTTTTAGGAGTCGAATTTTGGGTATGATCTAAGGAGAGTTGTAGATATGTATGTTTTTAGTTGTCGAGTTTAGCTGAATGGTGAGAAGTAAATATCTTTGAGGATTGTAGAAACTTTAATGAAGGAACTAACTTTATATTTAGTTAGTTATCTATATATAGTCGAATATATATTTGATAACAGGTTTATGTTAATTTCTATTTGAGGCCGCGTCTTTTAGGTATAAGGATGACCGTGTCATTTCCTAGTTCATTGTAAGAATTGGGGTGTGAAAGAATTAGCATAAGTGTAATAGGTTTACGATTTTTTTTTTTTGGATAATTTTCCCCACGTTAGGCTCAAAGGCATTGAATACATCGATATATGCTTGCTTAAGTTGTCATCTTTTCTTCCTTGTAATGGCTTAAGCATCACTTATGATAAGAAGGAAGCTCATTCGTCATGATTCTGCAAACGCGAATCCTTTTCAGACACAAGAGAATGGAATGCCGATGCTCGTTTTTTGTCATTATGGACCGATTCAAGAATTTGGGTGAAAGACGGCCGATTATGATTCCGAGAAGAATTTTAACAATGGAATGCTCAATCTTTTTGATTGTCTATAACATACGTGTAGGCTCTTACAGGATCACGACATTCATCCACCCAACTAATTAGTGAATACGAAATACCTTTGGTGGTACTTGGTTCGATGCGATTGGTTGGTGGAGAGCGATGCGACACTGCGTTAACGCCTAGAAATCTATTGAGGAGGGATCGGGTTAGCCTAATTGTACGCTATGACATCGTTTTGACCTTAATTACGAGGGGGATCTCGTTAATCTTTTGTTCCACGTCGACTTTAAGGTCAATTTAGGCACATGCGCATAGATGGTAGCGTCTTGAATTTTTGTGACGTGCCTTTTTTATTTGGATTTGGATCCCCTACCATAAAAGGTAGGGGATCCAAAGTCCCCACAACCCTTAAATCTTCCTCCCCCTATGCTATGATCCCCTACCTTTCCCCCCTATGCTATGATCCGCTACCTTTATGGTTGTGGGGATCCAAATCCAAATAAAAAAGGCACGTCACAAAAATTTAAGATGCTACCATCTATGCGCACGTGCCTAAATTGACCTTAAAGTCGATGTGGAACAAAAGATTAACGAGATCCCCCTTGTAGTTAAGGTTAAAACGATGTTATAGCATACGATTAGGCTAACCCGATCCCTCCTCGATAGATTTCTAGGCATTAGCGGAGTGTCGCATTGCTCTCCACCAACCAATTGCATTGAACCAAGTACCACCAAACATATTTCATATTCTAGGGGATCATAGCCCCCACAACCATAAAGATAGGGGATCATAGCATGGGGGGAAGATTTAAGGGTTGTGGGGCTGTGATCCCCTACCTATACGGTAGGGGATCCAAACCCTTTTTATTTTAAACCGAAGCAACTTTAGAATATTCGACTTGAGTTACGACTGACGTAACAATAAAAATCTCTTCGATGAAGCTCCAAAAGAGTTGAAAAAATAAGGCTCCCTTTCTTCTGCCATACTTAAATGGAGACCTTATGGCCTATAGGATGGAGATATTTGCTGAAATGTTGTCTTAAATGTAGCACACACTTGTTAAAAATTGCATCGAACACCAAAGGGTGGAAAAACCGACAGCTTCCGTTAGTCCCCCATGTCCATCCGTGGACACGGTTTTTTTGGCTAGATCCTTGCACAGACAATCGTTGCATGAGCACATAATGCAATTTCATTGGAAAAATTACTAAAAAAGTACTACACCTATTATAATCGTAGCAATTCAGTCTTAAACTTTTTTTTGCTAATTGAGTCATAAATATTTTGCATTTGTGATAATTTAGTCCTTCCAGCTAACTTTGGTCAGTCGACATTCATGTGGCAATTTTAAATAATAAACCTTTTTTTTTCTTTTCTTTCTTCTGTTTTCCCCGACGACTGGCCACGAGGTCGACCGAGTCCTTGCCATGGTTGGGTGAGGCCAATCTCAACATTGCTAGGCGAGCTCTTGCTAGACCGGCCGGTTGGGCGATCGGTTAGAAGAAGAAGAAGAAGAAAGAAAAATATATAAATGAATAAATAATTCGAAAATAGTAAAATATTATTATATTGCTATATCAGCCGTGGCAGGCCAAAGTTGGATGGATTGACTGAATTGGCACACTTGCAAAAGATTTATGACTGAATTGACAAAAAAGAAAGGTCTATCATTGAATTGGTATAATTACACTATGTCGACTTTTTTTGGGTAATTTTCTCCACTTTTTTACTATTGCTATACCGAAATTACAAGATAAAAAGAACATCCTTATTCATGCATTTCATATCATACGACAACATGGACCTCAGTTTATGAAATCAAATTCTATCGTGGGTATTCCCCAAAGCATCATACACTCTATTTTGCCGAGAAAATTACCCAATCAGTCATAAACCTTATCACGAAATTTCAATACAATAAATTTGGTCAATTTTCGCTGGAAATAGCTGATGTGGTACGTCTGTATAGTTGATTTAGGATTGATAGGATAATTTCTCTCTATCATGTCATTAATATATTTTAACATAAGTTATAGAGAGGTTGCTGAGAGCCTGAGACCATATGCGAGCAAATATCAGCCATAAGCACCGCAAAAATACAAGCTTTATTCCACAATTCTAATCTCTTAGGCTGCGTTTGGTCGATTTCTGGTCAGGATAGGATAAGAAATCCAGGGATTTGGCCATATCCTATCCACTGTTCGGTGAACTATGGATTTAAAGTCGGATACATAACTTCGCCGATCGTGACTGCTGCCGCACAAATCCACAGCCTCCATCGCTCTCTTCCTTATGTCAGACGGCAAGTTATCGCTCTCGACGATGCCTCCGGGCCGAATGGCCGTGGTCGATGGCCGCCCTCACCGCCGGAGCCCTAAACTCCCGAGCACGGTCAGGATGGGGCAACTGCTTCATGTCTCTGGAGAGATCAACAATTTTCTTCCTAAGATCGGGATTTTCGTGAGTAGCCGATTCCAGTAATGCGAGCCATCCTCCAATCGCCGCCGTCCGCTCCTGAATTGATGCAAAAAGCAACTTGCAATTGACAACGGAGGAAGTGAGTGGTGGCGATCAACGGTCGACATTGCCAAATCTCATTCGCCTTTTAGAGGAGGTCTCACTAGGTCTTGTGTTGAGAATGGGTCATGAGGAGCACCACGTGGAGGTGGCCATGGAAAGAGGAATCTAAAGCTTGAGATGGCGTAGACTTGCCATCTCAACGGTCAGGACGGGAAACTGCTTCATTTCTCCAGAGACATGAAGCAGGCCGAAAATTTCTGCATCGCCGGCGGTACGTGAGGTGAACCCACAAAGAAGAAGAGATCATGAAGAGGGCGGCGGCGACGGCGGCGAAGAAGGCGGCGAAGCCGAGGGCATAGGGGACGACGGGGAGATCGAGGCGGAAGTGGATGGTAGCGGTGGTGGCGGCGGGGTCGGAGAGAAGGAGGGAGAGGTCCTATCCGGCTTTATCTTACCCCCCTCCCCTGATTTTTTTATCCGGACTATATCCCATCTATATCCGACCTTATACTATCCGGAACACCTACCAAACACGGGATAGGATAAAACACATCCTATCCCGAGTTTTATACGGACGACCAAACGCAGCCTTAGAGCTTAATCATCCCTCTTTCTTAGGCAAGCAAATAATATCTAGGCCCACCTTAACACCTTTGCGTCTGGATCGCCTGCCTTAATTTTTGTAAGGCAGGCGGATCCCCACCGCCCAAAAACATTTCCCCCCTATAAAAAGGGGGAAGGGGCGGTGGGGATCTCAAGGCTCCTCTGCCTTTAAAATTAATTTTAAATATTATTAAAAAATTATTTATCTCAGCGTCGGTGGTGTCATGTAAGATAGTCGGTGTCCACGTCGGCGATTTCTGGCCAATAGGACCAAATCGGTAAAATGTGAAAATGTTTCGAACCGAATTAGTAAACTTAAAAGGTTTATGATTGAATTGGCAAAAGTGTGAAAGATTTAGGATCATAATTTCCTCCATCTTATAGAGAAAATTATGAAAAAAATACAAGCTTTATTCCACAATGCTAGTCCTGCCGGACTTTGCGCGAGGGGTCGCGGCCCTTGCCCTCGCGACTGTGGCGAGGGCATTTGTTTTTTCCTTTTCTGGGTTAGAGGCCAATGACCCCCGCCGGATTAAGGTGAGCGGGAGTCGCCGGCCTCTAACCCAAAAAAAAAAGGAAGAAAAATAAAAATATTTTTTTAAAAATTTATTAAAAATTATCCACCTCAGCGCCATCGGTGCTACGCCAGCAATTTTCGGCCAATAAGACTGAATTGGAAAAAAGGTAAAAAGGTTTAGGACTGAATCGGTAAATTTAAAAGACTTAAACTGAATTGGCAAAATTGTGAATGGTTTGCGACTTTTTTGACAATTTTCCCGGATAAGATGAATCCTGCCTCTCCCACTTGCTCGTTGTACGCGTCAGAGAAGAGAAAGGTTTCTACTAGTCCATAGCTTGAATTTGCCAGTGATCTTTGTTAGACATGTATAGCCTTATAGCTTTCTCTTACACTTCTTCTTTCTCTTTAGTCCCACATAGGAAGAGCACTAAGCTCTTTACCTCTTCTAAGCCTATATAAGGGCTTCTCATGTACATTGTTTGACACACCATTATTAGAGAATAATATCATTCTCTCTTAATCATTCTTTCTTATCATGGTATCAGAGCCAAGATCATTGTCTTGAAAAGTATGCTCTGCGGTTGCCACAAATTGGATCTTCCGCATCAGAAATTAAGATAATGAGCTCATTATTTTTAAAAGTATGCTCTGCGGTTGCCATAAATTGGATCTTCCGCATCAGAAATTAAGATAATGAGTTTTGGGCTATTGAGCCGTCACCCTTGACTATTCATATATTCATTTATTTTGCTTCTCCTTTTCTAGAAGCTTTGCTCGCGTCTTTAATTTGTGCCTCTTGATCCTTTTGATCAGCTTTCGCATCCAACCCACTTTTCTAGCTTCGCTAGTGATTTTTCTGTTGTCATGGGCGATTCTAGTGACCGCATAGATGTCAAGCTTGATGGTTCAAACTATTCACTTTGGAAACCATCAGCAATGGCGGCTCTTCTTTACCGCGATTTATTTGAGCATGTTGAAGGTTTCCGTCTATGTCCTGAGGCTCTTAAGGGAAGTGACTCATCTGAGGCGGTTGTAAAGCGTACCGCTGAAATTCGAGCATGGACAGTTGCTGATCGGAAGGCATGGGCTATTCGCCCACAATTTTCTCATATTGTTGGAGCGAAATGTTTATGGGATCAGCTCGCCGAGATGTTTACTCAGACTGGGGACATTCGGGTCTATCAGTTGGAGCAAGAAATTTACTGTGCTACGCAAGGGTCTCGCTCTATTCGAGACTTTTACAATTATATGCATTCCCTTTGGAGTCAATTAGATATTCTTGCTCCTGTTCTTTGCTCGACATGCTTGAATTGTACTAGGTGTCCATCTACTCGGCTTCAAACTCAAGATAGACACCGTCTACATACTTTCCTCATGAAGCTTGGCTCTCCTTATGAAGGTGTTCGCAGCCAGCTTCTCCATCGCTCTCCTAGACCGTCCCTCCTTGACGCTATCAAAGAATTGCAGTCTGAGGAAACTCGTCTGGGTCTACTTTCCTCCTCTGCAGTTTCTGATTCCACTGCTGTTTTAGCTGCTCCACCACGTGCTCTGCCTGCTGTTTTGGCTGCTTCACCACGACCTCCCCCTGCACGTGGCTCTCGCCGCCTTTTATGTACTCATTGTCACCGTCTTGGACATGAGGAGCCACACTGTTGGCAAAAGAAGAAGGAAGCTTCACGCTCTTCAGCAACACCGCGTTCTATTCAGTATTCTGTGACATCTCCGCACTCTCGACCTATTACTCTGGTTTCTTCTTCTGCGGATAATCGGATTGCTGCCCTTGAAGCACAGCTTGCTTGATTGAACCCTTCTTTGCTTGGGTCTTTTCCCGATTCCGGCACTCCTACAACTTCTTCATCTACAGGAAGCACTGCTGCAGCCACTCCATCTTCAGGTGACACTTCTATTACCTGGATACTTGACTCAGGAGCTGCTAGACATATGTCTAGTTCCGCTGCTTGTCTCACTCAGCTCTCTGAGCTCAAGCATCCAGCACATTTCTTTACTGCTGATGGCTCTTCTCTCCTAGCTACCCGGCGGGGTACTCTCACCATCTCTCAAGATTTCAATGTCCCTAACGTGTTACATGTTCCTTCTCTAGCTCTCAATTTATTATCCGTTGGACAACTTACTGATGCTGGATGTACTGTAAGCTTTACAGATAGCTCTTGCTTTGTGTAGGATCGTTTGAGTGGTCGGATGATTGGGAGAGGTAGTAGACGGGATGGACTCTATATTATGCAGCATCTCCACCTTCCAACTTCTTCCCTTCCTTCTCCTGTGTTGGCTACCATTGATCTTGCCCGATGGCATCAGCGTCTCGGACATATTCCTTCTTCTCGTCTCACCGTCCTTCATCAACGAGGCGCTTTAGGTCATGTTTCTTCTGGTAATCTTCCTCCATGTTCTGTATGTCCCTTGGCCAAACAATCTGCTAAGCCTTTTCCTATTAGTAACTATAGATCTAGTGCAATTTTCGATCTTATTCATTCTGATGTATGGGGTCCTGCCCCACTTTGTTCAAAGAGTGGTTTCAAATATTATGTCTCTTTTATTGATGATTACTCTCGTTATACATGGGTCTATCTTATGCGTCAACGCAGTGATTTCTTTTCCATCTATCAGTCTTTTACTACCATGATTTCCACCCAATTTAATACAAAAATCAAAGTTTTTCGTTCAGACTCGGGAGGAGAATATCTTTCTACTGTTTTTCGTTCCCTCTTAGCCAGCGATGGTACACTTCCTCAACTATCTTGTCCTGGGATTCCAGCTCAGAATGGGGTTGCTGAACGCAAGCACCGTCATATTTTAGAAACCACTTGCGCTCTCTTGCTTGGAACATCTGTTCCTACTGAGTTCTGGGCTGAGGCACTTCTCACAGCTGTTCATCTAATCAACCGCCTACCCTCGTCTGTTCTTCATCAAGACACCCCTTTCCAGCATCTCTATTCTCGATCTCCCAGCTATAATCATCTTCGAGTTTTTGGGTGTACTTGTTTTGTCATTCTTCCACCTACCGAACGTACGAAGCTCACCGCTCGCTCTATCTCGTGTGCATTCTTGGGTTACAGCACCGAGCACAAGGGTTATCGCTGTTACGACCCAAATGCGCGACGTATACGTATTTCTCGCAATGTTACCTTTCATGAACACGTTCCATTCTTCCCTACAAATGTAACACCTCTTGTCTCGACTCATGTTCCATTTATGGATTTCTCTGTTGATCCTTTTCCTGATCCTCCTTATTTTGCTTTCACCTCGAAACCAGATATATCACCACCGTCCCCATCTTCTCATACCCGTTCTGCTGTACCTCCTACTCTACCTGCCCTCGACGATTCTGCAGCTCTAGAGCCACGCCGTAATCCTCCTCGGGATCGACGTCTGCCTACTCGGTATGTTGCTTCTACTTCTTATTCTACTGAGTTTAGCTCCTTTTTGGCTGCGGTTCATGCTGTACAAGAACCCACTAGTTATCGTGAGGCAGTTCAGCATACTGAGTGGCGTCAAGCTATGTCTGAGGAACTCAGGGCATTGGAAAGTACTGGTACTTGGGAGCTCGTGTCTCTCCCTCCAGGCCGCTCCTTGGTATCATGCCGATGGATATATAAGATTAAAACCCGTTCCGATGGCAGTATTGAACGCTACAAAGCACGTCTGGTTGCCAGAGGTTTCTCACAGGAGTATGGCATTGATTATGAGGAGACTTTTGCTCCCGTAGCAAAGATGACATCTGTCCGAGCTTTACTAGCTATTGCTTCAATTCGTAATTGGCCTCTCTTTCAGCTTGATGTCAAGAATGCTTTTCTTCATGTGGATCTTCAAGAGGATATCTTCATGCAACCTCCACCTGGTCTTGGTCATATTTCTAGACAGGTTTGCGGCTTGCGACGGGCTATTTATGGTCTTAAACAGGCTCCTCGTGCTTGGTTTGAGAAGTTCAGTGATGCTATTCGATCTGCTGGTTTTACTCAAAGCGAGGCTGATCATGCTATGTTTGTTCATACCTCTTCTGCTGGCTGCACTATTCTTCTTCTTTACGTTGATGATATGGTTATCACTGGAGATGATCGCGACCATATTGAAAATACCAAGCGGCACCTTCAGCAACATTTTGCCATGAAGGATCTTGGACCACTACGCTACTTTCTTGGGCTTGAAATTGCTCGCAGTTCACGTGGTATCCTTATTTCTCAACAAAAATATACTGCTGATATTCTCTCCAGGGCTGCTCTCTCCGATGCACGCACTGCTGCTACTCCTATTGAGCTGAATCAGAAGCTCTGCTCGGATGACGGGGAGCCTCTTTCTGATGTGACCCGCTATCAAACTTTGGTTGGCAGCCTTGTATATCTTACTATCTCCCGACCCGACATCGCTTATGTTGTTCATGTTGTCAGTCAGTTTGTTGCTGCTCCTCGCACAGTTCATTATGCTGCTGTTCTGAGGATCTTGCGATATCTCCGAGGCACTTTATCGCGTTCCTTATTTCTGCCATCTTCTTCTACTCTCAAGTTGCGTGCCTATTCTGATGCTGATTGGGCTTCCAATGTGTCTGATTGCAAATCTATCACTGGCTATTGCATTTTTCTTGGCGATTCTCTCATTTCTTGGCGTGCCAAGAAACAACAAATTGTCTCACGCTCCTCTACAGAGTCCGAGTATCGTGCTATGGCTGACACTACCGTTGAGATTGTTTGGCTTCGCCGCTTACTTGCTGACATGGGTGTTTCACTTCCAGATCCCACTCCTCTACACTGTGACAACAAGAGTGCCATCCATATTGGTGCAAATCCAGTCTTTCATGAGCGTACAAAACATATTGAGATCGATTGTCATCTGACTCGTCATCATCTTCAAGCTCGCACTATTTCTCTTCCTTTTGTTGGAACTGAGAATCAGCTTGTAGATTGTTTTACGAAGGCTCTTACATCACAACGCTTTAAATTTCTTCTTTCCAAACTCTCGTTGTTTGATCCACCTTGAGTTTGAGGGGGGTGTTAGACATGTATAGCCTTATAGCTTTCTCTTACACTTCTTCTTTCTCTTACACTTCTTCTTTCTCTTTAGTCCCACATAGGAAGAGCACTAAGCTCTTTACCTCTTCTAAGCCTATATAAGGGCTTCTCATGTATATTGTTTGACACACCATTATTAGAGAACAATACCATTCTCTCTTAATCATTCTTTCTTATCAATCTTATCAATGAAGGCTGACAATCATGAACTGAAAGCTTTCGTGAAACTAAAGGCACACCGAAGCAACTCACAGAAGGATGGCCACCCTCAAAATGAGCTGTAATTCATCAGACATAACAGCAGCGAAGGTGACAGTTTTATCAGGACTTCAACCCCAAGGAGAATATTAAACCTGTCAAATCCTCCTAAAATAGCCTCCAAAGAACGCTAATCACCAATCAGAAAAAAGAAGCAAATCAGCAAATCCTCAATTTGTAAGGCGAGTATTCTTACGTAATGGATGAAGATTGATGTCCCCTCCGTCAGCAGCAGCATGCTACAGTTTAGAAAGGATTTCAGAGGCCAAACAAAGAGGTAAGGTTACATAAGATCACCTTTCCTTTTTGCCAAAAGTTTAACCTGCCAATTTCCCATTAACCTTGATGGCTAAGCGTGGATCTGTAACACATGCTTGAATCCATTGAATAAACTGAGGAGGAGCATCAATAGCCCTGGAAATATTGCTTAAGAAGCTCGAGTTTACTGAATCAAATGCCTAGTTATGGCTATGGACAAGTTCATTGGCCGCTAAAACATTGTCCAGAGTTCTGCTGCCACTTGTGAAAGCTGTTTGCTTTAGACTGATGCAATGATGGAATACCCCTTTAAACCTCCGCCAGGAAAGTGGTGACACATTTGTACGTGGCATTGAATCAACCATTCTAGAGTGATTAGGTACCTTTTGGAACCAGGGTGACCGGACATCAGTTGAATTCACAGCACCATGAACTGAGAAAAATCAGAAACAGCAGAAATAACCACTGGACCAATGATGTGTCAGGCTTCCTTAAAATAATACAATAATTCAAACGATATTTTTCTCGACAATAACTGATCGGGAAAAAGGCACAAAAAAAAAACTTTAAAATATGCCCCCTATGACACTTTTACCTCAAACTTAATTTTATGATGGTAAAAACCTAAATTTATACCTATATGACACATTTACTCCAAGCCTTTTTTTTTTATAACACCAAAAACCTCAAACTTATACCCGTGTGATACATTTACCCTGAATTATATTTTTGTGGCTTCAAAAGTCTCAAACTTGTAGGCATGTGACACATTCACCCCATTTTTAAAGATAAATATGTTACATGATACAAGTTTGAGACTTTTTGTGTCACAATAAAAAGTTTGGGCAAGTGGTCACTTTGGTATGGTGAGCGATTCCGGTTTGGTCCAATTTCTCTCAAGAACCGGGAACCAGAACGGTGGTCTCGATTTTCAATTTTCGAAGACCGAATTGATTGTCTTGAGAATAGGATCGGTCAGTCTGATTTGATTCCTGAGCGGTCCAATGGAATCGATAAAATGTCCAATAATCAAGGAAAAAGACCACCAAATGAAGCAATAAGCACAATTTTCATACAATCTTGTTTCATTAGGCCTCACGATATGGTGATTTATGAATGATGAAATCGAAATTTGAGTAGAGAAATCATAGGAGCAACAATTGAATAAAGAGAAAGAACACGGTAATGACAAAACAAAATTATAAAATAAAATAAAATTGACCGTTTCTGTTCTAATGGTTCGGTCCAGTCTTGTACCCCTAGAATCAGAAGCTGGACAGCCCGGCTATTGGTTATAATTTTAAGAATTGGGAACTGGACTGCCACCCTCTGGAACTAGGAATCGGACAAACGGTTTGGTCCGGGCCGGTTCCGGTTGGGTCGATCCAATTTGTTCACTTCTAAGTTCTATACAAATCGAGTGTAAATATGGCACATGGGTATAAGTTTGGGGTATTTGTGTCACAAAAAAATAATAATGCAGTAAATGTGCCACAGTAGGGCCAATACCTTAAAAAACTTTTACTTTGGCTCTTACCCTAATTATATCTTTTGTCCCATAAAAAACCTCTAACTTTAGGTTCAGTAGCAAATCTACCCTAAATTTTTTTCTATCCCATAAAAAATTCACAACTTTAGGTCCTACCCCAATTCTACCCTAAATTTTTTTTTGTCCAATGAAAAACTTCCAACTTTAGGTATTGTCCCAATTTTACCGCTCACTCACAAATCAACCCTAAAATTTTACAGTGTCATAAAAAAATCAAATTTTTATTTGAGTCACAAATTTTCCCTCATTAACCCTCCATCCAAAATTTCTCGTTGAAAATCGATAAATGGAAAACTCCCAAGTATGAGTTACTCAAGTGTCCCGAACGCAAGCTCTCCGATCCCAGGAGATGAAACATTCCCAAGCACGAGAGATCGGACAAGATCACTAAGGGCGATTTTGACGGATGGTTAATAGAGGCAGATTTAAGACTCAAGTAAAAGTTGATGATCTTTTTACGAGTAAAAAAATTAGAGAAAAATTGAAACTAGACCTAAAGCTGGGACTTTTACGAGCAAAAAAAAAAAGTTTAGAATAGAATCGGTATTGAACCTAAAGCTGAGGGTTTTTTAGGAGACAAAAAAAAGTTCAGAATATACTTGAGACCGGATCCAAAGTTGAGATTTTTTAACGAGACAAAAAAAATTTATGATAGATTTGGGACTGTACCTAAAGTTTGATTTTTTTTTTTATGAGATAAAAAGGTAAAATTGAGACAAGAGCTAAAGTTGGAGTTTTTTTTTCACAGTATTAGGCTGTCGAGTGAGCATAATTTAGAGGTTTTGATGATTTTTCCCCCTGAATTATACACTATACCGAGGAATTAGATAACTTTTCACTTTGTAAATAATGACATAAATATTTCGGCCAAAAATAAAAATAAAAATAATGACATAAATAGTAAGTGATGGCGAGCCATTTACATAATCCTCTCAATCGGGACTTCTCGTATTCTTAATCCCCACGAGCAATATAAGGCAACTCATCATACCGAAACAGATCAACCCGCGAACTCCCACCTCCTTTTTATCCGCGAATGATTGCAGTCACGGATTATATTCTCCTCGAACTACAGATACTCCAAAATCCGAACGCCCCTTTGCTTTCCATCTCCTTCCATCCACAGGTGTCGAACATCAAATTTAAAATCTTAGTCAATCTCCAATATTTGCATCCCATTCAAATCTAAGTTAACTCATCCCCTCTTTACTTCCCTAATAATCATCCAAATGATCCCCTTCTAATCAACATAACCAACATAACCAACAAAAAAAAAAAAAAAAAAAAAACTTCACCACACAACTTGGTCACTACACTCAAATCCCTTAAATTAAGACATCTAAAACTCCCAATTTTTTCTTTTGACGCAAATCCTCATGTTTTCTTCACTCAGTCCACACAATATCCAGTTACTCATAAGAGATCAATATTTTCATTAACCCTGAATGATTCTCAAATTTTTACGGGTCAATTTATCCGGTACGCGATGGAATCGATAGAGACAGATGACAACATCTGCGGCAATCAACCATCGAGACGGCATAAGATTAAACGGCGTGCGATATCGAAAATCTAGTCGACGGTAAGGCCGCGAACACGATTCGATACGAATGATCACAACAATTTAGAGTGAGTTTTACTTCAAAACTTTTGAGGTTGGTGTCTTTATTCAAAGAACAAGGCTCCAATTTCTGTGCTTATCTTATAAAAAACCGGGAGCGAAATTGGCTGGTCAGAAAACGAGATAAACGCAAAAAGCTCTTTTTACCTTTGTTCAGATTCTCTATGGACTGCAATGCAGCTTCTCAATAAATACAGAGTCACGCCACCCCCAAAAATTCTTCCTTTTTTCCACACCGATCCTCATCGATCTCTTCTTCTTCTTCTTCTTCTTCTTCTTCGTAGTTGCCGAAACGCGACGCGTCCTTCGTCAATCGAATTCTCGTTCTCCATTCCTCGTTCAAAAAGGTGTCTTGCCATTCTCTGCCATAAGACCGAATCAAACCTGTCAAACCCTTCAAACAAGTTTTTCCCCCAAATTTTCCCTCTCTCTCTCCCCCCGTCTCTCTGTGCGCGCTCCTTGTTATATATGTGGAGTAATCGAGCCCTTACGGCCAAGCTTATAGGCAGATCTGCGATGCAATTTGGCTTCAAGTTCTTGAAATAGCCCGGATTCCTCTGAAGGCGGAGCTTGAGGATGACCGGCGCTTCGCGCGCCGCCGATGGCGGGAGCACTCGAGATTTCCTCTGCAACGCTGGTGCCGGGGCAGCTGCAGGTAAGATTGTCGGCTCCGGAAATTCTTTGTTTCGTTGATTCAGCAGTGGCGGTCTCGCGATGCTACTGGCAATCTTCTTTTCTGGTGCTATGGATGCTGCATGGAAGATTGAGGGATTTTAGTCGAATGGCTTGATTTTTTGCGTGCTTGTTGATTGATGCTTTGCTTGGTAGCTCGTGGTTCTTGTTTTCTAGCTGGTTTGTGAATTGGTTGTTAATTTGACTTGCAGGAGCTATTGCGGCCACTTTTGTTTGTCCCTTGGATGTTATCAAGACGAGACTACAGGTCCATGGCATTCCGTCTGGTCATAAAGGTACGATTATTCTTGGAATATGTAGTTGCCTCTTGATGAGAATGAACTTTTTTCGGGCTTTGGTGATGAAGATTGGGGTGAGCTTGTTTGAGCTTGTGATGCTTAGCTGCAGAGGTGAAAACACAAGCTACTCTACAAGGGAAGACGCTTTTTTTTTTTTTGGTGAGACGTAGTATAGTAAACACTTGAACGTCAACGTCTTGGCAAGGAAGGTTATGTTCTACCATTAAGCTATTTGCTCGAGCTATTGGGGGAGGGATGAGGCTATAGTATGGAAATTGGAAGCTGCCGTCCAAATTTGAAACTATCGATAGTCTTGTGAGTTTTGTTTCTCTAGGTGTAATTTCTTTCAATTTGTTGTATAGTGTGTCCATGATATACCAATTCATTAATTAAATTCCAGTATGGACGTCTAACTTTTACTGCGTGACCTAAAACAGACAGAATGACAAGATTGGCATAAATTGTGGGCGTTTGCAGGAATTTTAGATGAGGGACTTCAGTGTGTAGAAAGAGGTCGGCCGAAACTTACTTGGGGGAAAGTAGTAAAACAAGATTTAAGGGAGTAGGAAATAGATTGGCGTATGGTTTGTCTTAAGACGGAGTGGAAGAGGGCTATTAGTATTGTGGAGGGGTAGTGTGCGTGTGTGTATGTATATATATGTATATCTTTGTTTATTTATTTTTACATATTGTTCTCTTTTCCTTCGATTGTTTTACTTTATTTTTATGAATCTTTGGGGTTCATCGACCGCAGACCCCAACTAGTTTGGGATATATATGTTGTTGATGTTGATGTTGATTACTGCTGGCTCTAGCAAGTCAATAGGGTGAGGGTCCATTTGGTCGGTCAAAAACTACCTGGGTTGACAAAAACATGCTGTAAGAAGAACGCCGATCATAATTTTGAAAGTCTCTTTAAATATATACCAAGTTAAAGAGTTAGGTAATGAAGGCATGCCAGATGATTGTTTTGCCTGCATTCAGTACTTAAATCCATTACATAAATCTCTTAGGGCAATTCTGTTCGTTCCGTGCTTAATTAAATTGGTGTTAATTGAGAGGAGGCCAGTGCTTCACCAGAGTCTCCCTATTGAAGATTCTCAGTCTATATTGGGAATTTGAACTATTTTCAGCAAACAGCTCACTTGGCTCTCTCAAGTCTACGTATACATGTCAATACAGTCGCACAACTTTTCTGGTGTAGTTGAGTAACACCAACGGGCGGTTACATGGTTAAGGGCAATGGGGTTGTCATCTATCAAACGAAAAAGTACAAGGGGAATGTGCCTAAAGAGTTCAAGCAGAGCCAACCAGAAGTTAAATAGTACCAAAGCTCTTTCTAAATCCGTTTGTAAGAGTCCCTTTGCCAGCTTGCCTTTGCTAAATTCTGTATGTGCTTTGAAATGATGAGATACAATTCTATCTCTAACAGAATCAAGCCTAAGGCTGACGGTTTTCTTCTAGGTGCTTTGTTTGCTGAATATTGGGCTAGAGTCTTACTTATGATCCTTTTTGAATGGTTATTTGTGGACTTCTCCTATTGCCAACCCAATCAACAAAGAATAGGCCTATACGTGACTCTTCTTCAGAATTTATTTTTTCAGATCTTTCATTGAGAACAGCAGAGTCTGAGGAGAATTTAGAATTTTTGTTAAGCTCTTCCACCCAGGATCAAGAGTGCAATATTTGCTAGGGATGATTGATTTAGGGGATAAGCATCCTCCTAAATTTTCCTATTTTAATGGCAGGGAGGTTTTCTCAACAACCAGTTGATTCAAAGTCTGTGGTTGCCAGATTGAAATATTTTATGACTGATTATTGTCTTCAAATAGTGAAATTAGAATGGCCCTGACTTTGGCTGATGTCTAAAAATAGTGATAACCAGGCCTTTTTCCACGGGGTGGAATCAACTACTTGAATCTTTGATGGAGTTGCTCTAGGATTAGTATCACACATTCAGTAAGTTTTAGTGGATTGGAAAGATGCGAGAAGAAATAAGAGGTGGCTGTTCATTTCATTCTACTTTCCTTTAAAGTTTAATATCTGTTTCATAGGTAGAATTTTCCAACCTTGTAAGGTGTGAATTCGTCGGGGTTTAAACCTGACAGGTGTGACGTGTAAAAAGTAACATTTTTCAAGTTCTCTGATATTCGACCCAAAAATAAAAAATAAAATTCCCTGATAGGCAATGGGACAATAACTATTACTTATAGGTGGAACTAAGTGAAAATAGTAGATTAAAGTGGTTGAAGATGGTAACTGTTCGGAAAGCATGAGCTGGTAAATGGAAAAGGAAAGAGATTGTCATACTAATACTAGAGTATGGTCAACCTAGTATTATGCAACTAATTGAAAGAATGGCATCTGAAATTTTCCAGGCTCTTCTTCCAATTTAATAAGCACACGTCCTTCTCCCATTGATCTTCAACTGTTTATCTTGTGTATTCTTGCAATATATTGACCTTGTGAATGCCTCAAAATTCTTATCGTTATATCTTGTACATCTCTTTGTTTGCTCGCTTTCTGGAACTAGTACTTATGATTACCCAGAAAAGCAATCAGTGCTCCAGAAACAGTTTTTGTGTTTACCTATCTCTTCAAGTTTTTAGCGATTCTGTCAATATTGTATGTTGCTGTTCCATCTCTTTCCCATTTGCACGCAGGGAGCATTATAATCACAAGCCTACAGAACATAGCAAAGCAGGAAGGTGTGAAGGGACTGTACCGTGGTCTCTCACCAACAATTTTGGCTCTTCTTCCGAACTGGGCTGTGAGTAGTACTACTTTTTCTTCTATTGACTAGACTTGTCTATTGTAGTCTACAAAAGATATTAGATTGGATCTGTCGCTATTGTCAAGAGGAAATATTTGTTGTTATGATTTTCTCTAGCTAACAGCTCCCAACCTCGTTATCATCTGATTAGGCAACCACGTATCTCATCATCTGTTGGTGGAGATTACGTGGCAGTGCTGTTCAGTGACCAGTGACCACCTCTTGTTAGCTTTTACACCACCACTGTTATCTAACACCATACTTACTGTAATCCCCTTTTACCTGCATGGACATCTAGTAAGCACCAAAAGAAAAGGGTGCTCTACCACAAAGTTCTTGCGGTTAATGCTTCATAATCAATTCATGTGGAAGTAAGCTGGGACGTGGTCCCTAAACAACAGCATATGTGGAGTGAGGAAACTGTGTGTTCCTTGCATGAATTAAAGCTATTGGTGGCTGCGGAAAATATCTACAGTGCTAATTTCTTAGCTGCTAGATAAGGAACTTTTTTTGAATTCTACATATCTTATATGTGCATGTTGTACACGCAGTTTAGTGAATAAAACTGAATTTAGTAGGTAAGGAACTTTACAGTTCAGGAATACTGATTTTCCGTGTAAGAAAATTCTGCTGCGGTCAATTTTACATCTCATTAGTCAATCTGGGATGTTCCTTCTATCATCTTAGATAATCCTGGACCTTTGCAAGTGGCTGATTGTTAAAAGTTAAATGATTTTGTCCATCATTACCGATGCATGCGAGACATCATGTGTTTTCTTTATATGCATTTTTAAATGACAGAATGCTCGTCTATATGTAGGTCTACTTCACAGTTTACGAGAAACTTAAGGGGCTAGTCCATTCACATGGTTGGTATTCACAGAATCATTTACTGAACAGCAGATCTCCTAGATCTAAGCGTTTCATTGGATATATTTTGTCAGCATTTCGGGATTATATATGTTGTAGATGAAGTCGATTGATGTGTACTTTGTCCTTTGATCTTATAAAGCATTTGATGACTTTGGATGCAGATGATAATGGCAATCAAGTAAGCACAGGTGCCAACATGATAGCTGCTGCAGGTGCTGGAGTTGCCACAGCAATTACTACAAATCCTTTGTGGGTTGTAAAAACCAGACTTCAGGTAAGTTGGTCAGTGGTTATTCTGCCTTTGTGAGTTTCCTCTATGATGAGAGTTTAAGACTACAAAAGGATTGCCCCAGGCCAAGCTTCAGTTATTCTTGATATCTCAGATTCGACCTAGTCGCTTGGGTAACTTCAGAAAGTAGCCCCAGAAGTCATGATATAATTTCTCCGAATGATTTCATCTGTGTTGCTTATGTTTGGTAAAAATTGCACAAAAACAAAAAAAAAAACAATTAGTAAGAGTAGATGTTGCCGGGAATACTGATTTCATATTTGTCTTCTCCATCTAAAGTCCCACAGTTTATTTGGAATGGGCATAAATCCTCTGCGATCCTCGCGTTCAAAATCCTAGCTTCATAAGATAAATCATGTTTTCTCTTTTAATTCGAGCAGCAGGTCACTGCTAGCAAAGTAAAAGTGTAAGGATTATCCTCTTAGATTTCACTTGCGACATTAGTTGCCTTTCTTATTGTAGACACAGGGTATGAGGCCAGATGTGGTTCCATACGGAAGTGTACCTTCTGCTTTAAGGCGGATTGCACATGAGGAAGGTCTCCGTGGTTTGTATAGGTCAGTTTTTGCAACAGATTGGAATAGTCCAGACTTTCTATCAGGAATATTTCATTTACTATTGGTATTTTCCCCCCCTACTTCTTTTTTTGGTACAGTGGCATTCTCCCATCATTAATAGGTATAAGCCACGTTGCAATTCAGTTTCCAGCATATGAGAAGATCAAATGTTATATAGCGAAAAGAGGTATATGCTTGTTCTAATTGGGTGCATGAAAATTTTGTTTTTGTATTTTTGTTATTTTGACGCAATTATTTTTGTCTGTAATTTGTTTCCAGATAATACGACTGTTGATAAACTTAGTCCCGGAAGTGTAGCAATTGCCTCCTCAATATCTAAGCTCCTTGCCTCCATCATGACTTATCCACATGAGGTAATTTTTTTTTCTGGACTGGAGAGTTGTTGTTTCATAATTCTCTCTAGTAAGTGAAAGCATTGCGCGTAACCTTCACCTATTTGCTTATGTTTGTGTGCACAAGGAACTGATTAGAACTTTGTCTATTCAGGTGGTACGTTCCCGGTTGCAAGAGCAGGGACATGGAGCTAAGGTTAGGTATGTCGGAGTAGTTGATTGTGTAAAGAAAGTGTATCGGAAGGAGGGTATTCCTGGGTTTTATCGAGGCTGTGCTACAAATTTACTGAGGACTACTCCGTCCGCCGTTATTACATTTACCAGTTACGAGATGATGCATAGATTTTTGCACCGAGTATTACCTCCCGACGAAAGACATTCCCAGTCCCATCCCCATTCTCAATGCCATTCCCAACCAGAAACCCAAGGAACTAAGGAGGGAAAAAATAGTGGAGTCTCTCGACAGTCGCAGGCCCACTCACGTAACCCAACCCACATAGTTCCATAGGGAAAGAAAGAGCAGCTAACAGCATAAGTCGATTAGATTATCTGATGTATCCATTTTCTGATTTTGATAATTGTTTTTTTTTTAATGTTTACAAAGAATTGTTTGTAGTGCTCATTTTAAATGCGGAGGTGAATAAAAGAATGATCTTTTTTGTTGTTTTATTTGTCACCCATTGCTGGGTTGGGGCTGTCTTTTGAATTTTGTATTTGATTTATGATTTTTGAATATGACCGAGATTTCTAATTGTAAGCACTATTGATTTACTGTGGAGCAGCCCCGCTCTTAATATTTTTGTACCTTCATTGATTGGTGCATGCGTGGGGAAACAGCATGAGCGAGAAACGTATTGGCTGATTTCAATACGGCTCTCATTTCAGCTGGAGAATCCCAAAATCACAATGCATCACGGAGATGTTGACTTTGCGTTCGTGGTCTCCTCTCTTGTTGACCACAAGCGATACTGAGTGGTCTCTCCTCACTGTTCTTATCTTGTCAAAGAGGCTATATGTTGAATCCCTGATTGTGATGAGTACAGAAGCAAATAAATGAACTTTTTTAATGTTTCGTGCAAACGAGATTGACAATCCTTAAGATTTTAACCTAGCAACAAAACCTGGAGGTTTGCACATCCCGACACAGCCATGAACTTCTACTCGTCTAAGAGTTTGTCTCCAATGGCACTGTGGCTGATCATGTCCACAGCATAATAAAAGTAAAACCTCACTATGTTCCTCGGCCTGCCCGGGTGAGCACCGCCAGAGACCACCACGGCATTCGCTTACCTCCTTTCTTCTGACATTATCCACCGCGATATGAGCTCATTCTCAACAAGCATTTTGGTGCCAAATTTGCAGATTTTGAGCTTTCCAGACTATTCCTCATGATGTCGGTCATATCTCAACAACTCCTTCACACTAAAGTTGTTGAGAAGCCCAATTACTATCAGGAAAATCCACTCATGGCTTCTGCACACTGACGTTGTCCATCGAATTTCCATTATTTATCTTAAGTTTCATTTATTTCGCGAAAAATGTGATGTCTTTGAAAAATATTTTCCAAAAAGACATTTTCCTAAAAAATGAGGTATTTTCTGGTGTTTGACTAAAACCTAAAAACGAATTTTTTCCTATTTTTTTCTTCCTTCGCTGGTGGTTGGCCACAGCGAGGCTCTAGCTTGCCTGTGGTTGGCGAGGTGAGGCCTTGCTGACCTCAAGCTCGGCCCCTCTTCGTTGGATCGAGCTAGGCAGTGCGAAACGAGGCCGAGCTTCGCCTTGTCGAATTTGGCCAGGCGAAATCAAGCTCAGCCATAGGCTAGGCAAGGCCAAACCTCGAACTCGGCCTCACCTTGTTGGATCTAGCTCGCCGACCTCAAGTGAGGCCGAGCTCGAGGTTTGGCAAGGCCAGGCTTTGCCTTGCTTGATCTGGCCAGGTGAGGCCGAGCTCGACGTCGGCGAGGCTAGGTCTCGCCTTGTCCAATTCCGGCGAGGCTCTGCCTCACCTTTGGCCATGGCCAATTGCTGGCCGTCGTTGTGTCCGACAAAAAATTATTAAGAAAATTCTATTTTTTAAATGGTTTTAAAAAAAATTGATTTCTTAAATAGTTTTATTAAGTTAAAAGGAAAAGAAATATGAAGGAATGGAGGGAAGAAAGAGAGGGAAAATGTTTTCCTCTTTTCAAAACCCACTTTTGAAGATATTTTTTTGATGGGTTCCTTAATTAGCTTTTTTTCCATAAACCAAACTCCGAAAAAATGGGAAAACATTTTTTTGAAAATTGTTTTTTGCGAAACAAACAAAGCTTTGATCTTGTCATTCTGTCTTTTTTTATAGATCATGCCGTCAAATCTAGATGTTCATACTGGAATTTAGTAAACGAATTTGCATATCCAGTGGATGCAGTATACGCTACGAGGCAAATTGAAAGAAATTGCACCTACGGAGACAAAACTCGCAAAAACATGGATAGTCCAAGATTTGGATGGCAGCTTCCAATTTCCGTACAATAGCCTTTCTCCTACCTCCAGTAGCAGGAGGAAATTGATTAACGGTAGAGCAAGAGCAATGCCTTCCTTGCCAAGGACTTGTAGTCTCGTCTTGATAACATCCATTGGAAAACAAAGATGGATGCTATATAGCACCTTCAAGTCCCAGTAACAACCGCTCCAAACCCATCTACGAAAACCAGAACCACTCCAAAAGGGCAATGAAAAAGCATGCAGAAATTATAGTTGCCAATTTCGTATAAACAGAATTGCAATGTATCGACTAACCTATAGCCAATGCAAATAAGTAAGCAGTATGTTGATCCGAGCCCCACGAAATGTCGTTGTGTCCTTAAGACAAATTTGCCCTCTCAATTAGTACCCAAGGACCTTAGGCAATCGTCTTCCAGGATAGAATGGATCGCGTTCCTTAGAAGCGGTACTTCTTCAAAGGACTCCGGCGAACGTAATTTCTTTAACCCAACCGCATAGATGAGTATGAATAATGAGCGATGGAAAGCAAAAATGTCAGTAGTCGGAATGTGACGGTCGGGGTTTGTATTTATAGACAATGATATGAAGAGTCGCGAATCATTACTGTTGATGAAGGAATACGAACCAACAGTTCTGTTCAAACAAACATATTCGTTTGTTTTATTCCGAACGAACAGGTATGTTCGAATGAAAAAAATTTCCAGAAATTTTTCGAACATTTAAATCGTGTCCCTTCAAAAAAGAATAAATAAAAAAAAATGATGGTGTAAAATAAATAAACGGGCGGACCCGGGCCCAGCCCGAACCGGCCGGCGGGCGGCGGCGCGCGCGTGTGGGCCGACCTTACTTTGCGTAGGTCCTCCCCCGTCCACAAAAGTGCGGTGCCCCTTGGGGCCCAAACTCATTTGTGAGTTTTCAATATTTAAACATATCCACCATCTACTCTTTTTCCTATGTGGGACTCTCTTTCCTTCATTTCTCATTCATTGTTTATGGGACTTCTAAATCCCAACATAAATAGCCATTTGAAACTGATAAATCCTTGAGTGCTACTGCCATCGTTGCCTGTAGGAGCCGTGCGTGTCTCAATGCTGCCATGTTCTTTACTTTTAGTCTTTGTTTTGTTATTTTAGTCAAGTAATGATGTTAGGGGTTGCTTAGTTTTATTAGGGTTGCTTTGTTTACTATTTTTCTAGAGAAGAGGAACCAAGTTTCTCACGCTTTGTGGGGTTCAAGGAGGTTCTCATTCTGCTTGTATTAAATGGTTCTTTTCTGAAGCCAAGTAATAAATGCTTTTTTTATTCCATCTCTCTCTATCCCTCTCTCTGCAACTTGGGGTTTGCGTGAATAGCTGAACTATCCAAGCAACAACAGTGGTATCAGAGCTCTTCTGAAGGATCTTAAGGGACTGTGAAGTGAGGGTAAGCGTGTGTGATGAAGGCAGGATCAAGTGGTTTCTCTGCAATGGCTACTCCAGTCTTTACTGGGAAAAATTATCAAGCCTGGGCTATTAAGATGACAGCATTCTTGGAGGGTCATGATTTGTGGGAGGCTGTGGAGAATGATTATGAGGTTGCTCCACTTCCAAACAATCCGACCATGAATTAGATAAAGTACCACAAAGAGAGAACCACAAGGAAGGCCAAGGCAAAGTCTTGCCTATACGCTGCTGTTTCAGCCCCTATCTTCACAGGGATCATGAGATGTGATTCTGCGAAGGCAATTTGGGATTTCTTGAAGACTGAATACGAGGGAGATGAGAAGATAAGGAGCATGAAGGTGCTGAATCTTTTGAGGGAGTTTGAGAGACAACAAATGAAGGATTCAGAGTCGGTGAAGGAATACTCTGATAGGCTGATTGAGATAGCCGAAAAGATCAGAGTCTTAAGGACCGACTTGAAGGATGAAAGGCTGGTTCAAAAGATCTTGGTGTCTCTTCCAGAGAAGTTTGAAGCCACCGTAGCTTCTTTGGAAAATACAAGAGACATAGCTGACATAAAGCTTGCAAAATTGTTAAGTGCCTTGCAGGCAAAGGAGCATAGAAGAATGATGAGAAGTGAAGAGCACATAGAGGGTGCACTGCAAGCTACAATGAAGTTTAATAATGGAAGAAAAGGGAAGAAATGGAATCAGTCAAAAGGGAATGCACGTGACTCCAAGTTTGAAGTAAAAGAAGGGAGTTCAAGTGGGTCTGGCAACTGGAAGAAGAATAAGAAACCTTGTCAGCACTGTGGTGGAATTAATCACCAGTCCTTTAGATGCTGGAGAAAGCCTGATGCCAAGTGCAAAAGATGTCACAAGTTTGGTCACATGGAAGCTATTTGCAAAGAGAAAAATCACCAGCAAGCAGGAGAAGCACAGATTGCAGTAAATGAGACTGAGGAAGAACACTTGTTTGTAGCTTCCTATTCTGGCTTTTCTGTTGCGAATGATGCATGGCTGGTGGATAGTGGCTGTACCAATCATATGACTGGCAATTTGAAGCTGTTTAGGAGTCTACACAGGTCAGTCAAGTCCAAAGTCAGAATTGGCAATGGACAGTATATCAAAGTGCAAGGGAAGGGTACAGTTGCTATTGAAGGAAATCAGGAGGTGAAGCTGATAAATGATGTTCTCTTTGTGCCAAAAGTTGACCAGAATCTGTTGAGTGTTGGTCAATTAGTTGAGAGGGGCTATAAGGTGAAGTTTGAAGGGAAGGAATGCCTTATTGATAATGCAGATAGCAAGGAAGTGCTAAGAATTGTCGCGACCCGTCCGAAAATCAACGGACGCGGCTAATGGATTACCGATCGCGGGCTTTGGATCGGCGCAGGCCCTCCCAGGCCCATACCAAATCGCGGCGGGAGTTTCTTTGAGGGATTCGACGATAAGAGTCGATCGCTTTCGACCTTAGTGTGGTCGTGGTGGCATGTGCAACTTGTGCATGCATTTGGAGTCGCCACCGGTCTTTCTTGGAGGGTAGACCGGAAACCTTACTGACCGATTGGGAGAGATCGATCAGTTCTGCGGAACCAGAGATTTTGGGTTCGGGGACTTGGTTACGTCGGTGTCATTACCAACGCCCTTTCAGTACCTAACGCGAGTGATTTTCCTGACTAAGAGTTCATGCAGACGCAATTTTGGGTGAGATAGGTATGGTTCGGGTTTCATGCAGATTGGAATGCTAGTCCTATCAATCACAATCAATTTAACGAGAGCGCAGTCAATTGCATAAATAAATCATGTCAATGCACATCAATTTAAGTCAAAGGCCTCCTAATATAGCCATAGGGGCTTAGGGAATGTGTGATTTCAGACCAAGGGTAAAATGGGAAGATTTGGGGACGATTAGCCCGAAGGGCAAAATCGTCATTTTTGGAAGGTTTGGATACCGAATTACCCAAAATATTCCATGGCCAGTTGATTGTGGCCATTTCCCATTTTTGAGAATTTTTTGGAATTTCTTGATTTTTATTCAATTTTTGGAAGACAATTCGCCCAAAGGGCGAAATCGTCATTTTAAGAAGGGTCGGGGTTCAAAACACCCGGAATGAGCCTTGGCCAGTTGTTTGTGGCCATTTCCTATTTTTTTGGGATTTTCCTGAATTTTTTTTTTAGAATTTTTTGGAAGACGGCTTGCCGGAAGGGTAAAACCGTCATTTCTGAAAAGACCGGGGGGTCGAAAGACCCGGAACAGGTCATGGCCAGTCGAATGTGGCCATTTCCTATTTTCTGGAATTTTTTATAATTTTTCTGAATTTTCCGAATTTTTTTGAATATTTTCATGATTTTTCATTTTTTATTGATTTTTTTTATTATTTTATTATTATTTTTGAATTTTTTAATATTCAAAAATATTTTCCGGGCCGGGTCAAACCCGGCCCGCGCCTCTCGGGCGCCCGGCCCGACCCTAGGGGTCGACACCGGCCTAAAACGACACCGTTTTATATTTTTAAACATTTTTCTATTTTTTAACAATATTTTGATTTTTTTTATCTATTTTATTTAATTATCCGAAAATTCCCCGGATCCAACGGTTCTCATCGCGCCACGTGGCCTCATCCTGTGCGTCCGATCTTCCACTAGATCGGATGATCCATAGAGAGCCACGTGGCTCAACCACAACCGTCGGATCAAAAATCAATTTATTTTCCTTTTTATAAAACCATTCAAATCGGACGCTCCAGATCGTGCCACGTGGCCACCTTCGGCACGTCCGATCTAACCTTAGATCGGACGTTCCACAGCGTGCCACTTGGCACAATCTCGTCCGCCAGATTGATTTTAATTTATTTATTTTCCAAAATTCTAGGATCGCGACACGTGTCGCGATCGTGGCCGTTAATTCCGTTTGATTTAAAAATAAGCGGACCGGACCCCACCCGGCTGACGTGGCTGCCTACGTGGCACGCCACGTCGGCCGTTGACCGTTGACCGGCCGGAGAAGTCGCCGGAGAAGACGATGAACAGTGAAAATTCCGACGACTTCGCCGGAATCTCGCCGGAGAACTCCGAAACCGAGCCAAAACTTGCAATTTTTTACCCATTCTTTTCGGCATTTGGCTCCTTATGAACCCAACATTAATAAGCAAGCAAAACATGGCATTCCAAACGTCGGAAAACGGCCGAACGATCGGCCACCGAACCGGCTCCGGCGAAGAAGATTTGCAGAATTTTTTTGTCGCTCAAACTCGGTTTCTTTCGTTCACATAGCATCCAATGGAGGTTTGAGGACTTACCTGAGGTCCCTTGATGGTCGGCGGCCGCCGGAAATCCCTCGTCGAGCTCCCGGTCCGGATCAAGGCCGGCGAAGCTCCGAGCCGTGTTTCGTCGCGGTTCAATGCAAAACAAAGGTCAACACAAGCTTAGGGATAGTTCTAGTGTAGTTTAAAGATTAGAACCGCGCAAATAGAGCTCGGGTCGAGCACGACCGAGAGCTAAAACATTCGAGGCTCGTTCGGGCATTTCATCAAACACTTGGTGTGCGCAGAGAAAGATGGAGGTCGGGGGAGATACCGACTTGTTTTCGACTCGCCGACTGCCGTTGAGGCTTTGATGAAGCTCCCATGAAGGTCCCGGACGTCGGTCCGGCCCCGTCCTCCTCTCAATTCGCCCGAACTTCTCTCAAAAATCCCCCCCTCTATTTCCTCGGCCAAGCTCCATTAAACCAAGCCTCTCTTCTCCTCGTGGCCGACCGGCAATTTTTTAGTGCCCACGACCCTGTCCCTGGCGAGCATGGGACATCCACTCCTGTCCCCCACGTCCGAGCGTCGCTTTTTCTGTGAAAATTCGCGCTCCCCCACGCTGCCCATCTTCCCCTGTTTTTTGTTCTTCCCACGGGTCTGCTGCACATTCTGTGCATTGCTGCAGACTCGGGTCGGACCGGGTCGGGTCGGGCCGGACCCGACCGACCCGGTTCGGCCAAATCGCCCAAATCGCCAAATTGACCCCCCAAATGACCTCTTTTCATGAAATTGATGACAAAATCGGATTCCTTGACATGTTTTCCATCAAATATGGGTATTTTCGTGAATCAATTTATCGAAATTCTGTGAAAACCCCAAATTGTCCCTAGGATCCGAAATTTAATTTCGCCAAATCGAAGGCCTAAACGATCGAATTAGCCAAAATTGAGCCCACCAATGGATTCAGCATGATGAAAAATGTTGGGTAGAGGTGTTTAATTTTAATGGGTGTGCCCGTGTGAAATTTAATTTCAAAAATTGTGAAACCGGGGACTAAATTGAAAGATTTTTATGCAATTAAGCCCTTTTGGTTAAAATTGATCAAATTGGAGGGCAAATTGACCCAATCGCATTTCAATACTTTGGAGTCCAATGTCATAGCTTATAAAAACCAAAAATTGAAAATTAAAAGACTCGAAAGGGATTTTTTAGGCCCGGTTCAGGATTAGGTTTGTGAAGGAACCCCATGAATCGAGCCAAATTTTCCTGATAAAAAGTGAAAATATTAAGGAGAGAATTAAAATAAAATTTCTGAATATTTTTTTGTAATTTTCTGACCACGGATGGTATTTTTCGGATTTTTTGGGTTTTTTATAATTAAATAAATTCCAAAAAATATTAAAAAATTCAAAAAATATTTTTTGTTCAAAATTGGTTCCTAAGGCTAGGCTAAGGCTCCCAAAGTTGATTTTGCAATTTTTTGACCTTTTTTGCTATTTTTAATTAATTTTAGAAATAAAAACTATAATAATTGATGGTCAAAAATCAGGTGTCAACAAGAATACCAATGAAGGACAAGTGCTTCCTATTCAAGCCACATGAGATGCAACAAATGGCTTTGAAGTGCAAAGAAGAAAATGCAGAGCTATGGCATAAAAGGTTTGGGCATGTTCACTGGAAGAACATGTTGTTTATGCAGAGGAATAGCTTGGCAGATGACTTGCCAAGTTTGGAGGAGGAATTTCCACAGTGCAGAACTTGTCTTCTTGGCAAGCAAGTCATATTTCCTTTCAAAGGAGGAGGTTGGAGAGCATGTGAGAAGCTGCAATTAGTCCACACAGACTTATGTGGACCTATGTCTGAGCCATCTCTCATTACTTTCACAGATGATATGAGTAGGATGAGCTGGATTTAAAGCCATAGTTGAAAATCAGAGTGGGAAGAAAATCCAAATGCTCAGGTCTGATAATGGTTCTGAGTATACAGCCCACAAGTTTAAGTTAAACTGTGAGCAAGTAGGTATTGTGCAACAGTTCACTGCTCCATATTCACCTCAACTGAATGGGGTCGGTGAGAGGAAAAATAGAAGCATTATGGAGATGACTAGATGTATGATGCAGGAGAAGATGTTACCTAAGAAGTTGTGGGATGAGGCTGCTAATACTGCAGTGTTCTTGTTGAACAGATTGCCCACAAAGGTCTTAGAGAGGTCAACACCTTTTGAAACCTGGTATGGTGTTAGACAATCTGTGAAGAATTTGAAGGTTTTTGGGTGTTTATGTTATACCCATGTTCCACAGGTCAAGAGGGACAAGCTGGATCAAAGAGCTGAGCCTGGAATCTTTATTGGGTACAGTCTCCAATCAAAAGCTTACAGGATTTTTCAGCTCGTGACAGGGAAGGTGACTGTGAGTAGAGATGTTGTTTTTCTAGAGGAAGAAGAGTGGAATAGGACGAAAGAAAAGAATGTAGGACAACAGCTTCGGCAGAACAACAACCTGCAACAATTGTACAGATTGATGAACTTGTGGATGGATTGGAAGATGCTATGGATGGTCTTCTAGTAAGAGGCACAAGGTCACTTGCTGAAATTTATGAAAAAATCAATGTGGCAGTGCTTGAACCAGCTAACTTTGTGGAAGCTAAGGAGAATTAGAGGTGGATTGCAGCAATGCAGAAAGAGTTGGCAATGATTCAGAAAAACCATACATGGGAGCTTGTTGACAGACCATCCGATAAGAACGTGATTGGGGTTAAGTGGGTGTTCAGAACAAAACTTAATCCTGATGATTTTGTCAATAAACACAAAGCTAGATTGGTTGTGAAAAGCTATTCTTAGATATGGGGAGTAGACTATTCTGAGACTTTTGCGCATGTTGCAAGACTTGATACAATCAGGCTACTATTAGCTGTTGCAGCAGAGAAGGGGTGGCCTATATTTCAGTTAGATGTCAAGTCTGCATTTCTGAATGGAGAGCTTGATGAGGAGATTTTTGTTGAACAACTTGAAGGCTTCAGTATCAAAGGCCAAGAAGAGAAGGTATACAGATTGAGGAAAACTCTATATGGACTGAAGCAGGCTCCAAGAGCTTGGTATGAGAAGATAGACATATATTTGCAAGATTTTGGCTTTGTAAGAAGCTTGAGTGAGTTCACTCTTTATGTCAAGAGGGTGAGTCATAGTGTTGTAATTCTGTCACTCTATGTAGATGATTTGTTGGTGACAGGGAATGATGTGGAACTGATAGAGAGGGTGAAGCAAGGTCTGTTTGCAGTTTTTGAGATGCCAGACTTGGGAAAGATGGCTTATTTCCTGGGTCTGGAAATCAAACAAGATTCACATGAGATCTTCATCTGCCAGAAAAAATACATGAAGGAAATTCTGAAGAAGTTTCAGATGGAAGATTGTAGAAGTGTCAGCACTCCTATGGCTGCTAAGGAGAAGCTGCAGAAGAATGATGGAACAGATGCAGTAGATGCCTCTATGTATAGAAACTTGATTGGATGTCTCATGTACCTTACAACAACTAGAGCAGATATTCTATTTGCTGTGAGTGTTCTATCCAGGTTCATGAGTAGTCCCAGTCAGTTACATTTGATAGCTGCAAAAAGGGTCTTGAGATACTTCAAAGGAACATTGTTATTTGGTATGAAGTTTAGGAAAGGCCAGAAGTTTAAGTTGCAGGGCTTTTCTGATAGTGACTGGGCTGGCTCAGTGGATGACATGAAGAGTATATCTGGGTACTGCTTTACTCTTGGTTCTGCTTGTTTCTCCTGGTGTTCCAAAAAGCAGGAGATTGTAACTCAGTCCACTACAGAAGCTGAATTTATAGTAGCTACTGCAGCTGCAAATCAAGCTTGGTGGCTGAAGAAGATAATGAAGGATGTGTGGTTGAATTCTAGTGATTGCATTGAAGTTTATGTGGACAATCAGGCTGCATTAGCAATATCACAGAATCTAGTTTTTCATGGCAAAACCAAGCACTTTAAGATCAAATTCTTCTTTCTGCGTGAAGTGAAACAAAGTGGTGAAGTTAAGTTGATCTATTGCAGATCAGAAGATCAGCTTGCAGACATGTTCACAAAGCCACTTCAGGCTAGAAGATTTAAATTGTTAAGAGAGAAAATAAGAGTTTGCAGCAGCAACTGATCCAATGAGGAATTTGTTGGAGCCGTGCGTGTCTCAATATTACTGCCATGTTCTTTACTTTTAGTCTTTGTTTTGTTATTTTAGTCAAGTAATGATGTTAGGGGTTGCTTAGTTTTATTAGGGTTGCTTTGTTTACTATTTTTCTAGAGAAGAGGAACCAGGTTCTCACGCTTTGTGGGGTTCAAGGAGGTTCTCATTCTGCTTGTACTAAATGATTCTTTTCTGAAACCAAGTAATAAATGCTTTTCTTATTCCATCTCTCTCTATCCCTCTCTCTCTGCAACTTGAGGTTTGCGTAAATAGCTGAACCATCCAAGCAACAACAGTGCCGTGCGATGCTTTGGTCATCCTCGAAAGAATCCCGACGGTTTCAAGGAAGTTGATGCGAAATCGCGTCGCAGATGTGCCGATGAAATTGGCTGTACGGATTTGATTATCCCACATATATGATAAGGGCACCTAGGAAGACAGAGTGAGAGGGAAAATTCGGAGAAGGCTTGCTTGAAGGGCTTCACGCGTGAGGAAAAGGCTCGAGTCCTCCCGTCAACTAATTAACCTTTTTAATACGAGATGATATAAAGCAGGTTTATTAGTTGACGCGTCGGACGACTTTTCCATTCCCCAGATAACTCCATCTCCTATATTCTTATGATATAAATGGACTAATCGAATTCGTTCAGCCAAGTTTACGGGCAGATCTGCATTGCGAATTCCGATCCGAGTTCCTTGAAATCATCGGGATTCCTCTGAGAAGGCGGAGCTTTCGAGGATGAGTGGAGCTTCAAACGTCGCTGCCGACGGCGGTAGCGCTCGAGATATCTTCTGCAATAGTGTTGCTGGTGCGGCTGCAGGTGCGCTTGTCGAACTTCGAGATCCTCAGCTTCATTGTTTTCAGCAGCGATGGTGCTATGGATGCTGCAAGCAAGACTTTTGAGTGGCTGTTGATATGAGCTGCAGGCGTTTTTGTGGCCCCTTTTGTTCACCCCTTGGATGTTGTCAAGACGAGGTTACAGGTCGACGGGGTTCCCTCTGGTCACAAAGGTACGATCTTTCTCGGAAGATGTACGGACATTGTAATTCTAGTATGTACAACAAGGTTTCTCCAAGATTCGATCTTTAAGATTCTTTTATTTGGGTGAATCAAATCATAAGTTGTTGGGATTTTTTTTTTTTCATCTTCTTGGTGCTAACCTCTCAACGACTGGTTGACTTCGCCGTTGCCCAATAGAAATAGTTTGACTGATGATTGTCTTCCATGGTGAAATTAGAATGGCCGTGACTTTGGCTTTGGGAAAATTGTCCCCGTTGCCCAATTCAGTTACAAACTTTTTAATTCTGCCAATTAAATCTATTCAGCCAATTTAGCAAAATCATTGACGTGGATTTTGATAGTATCACGTCGGCCAATGGTGACGTGGATGATTTTTTATAATTTTTTTTTTAAATTTAACTTTTCAATGTTTTCTTCTTTTTCTTTCTTTCTTTCTCTTTTTTTTTTCCTACCAAGTTCGGTGAGGACAGTGACCCTCGCTCTTGACAGATGAGGGCCGAGATAAAATAAATAAAAAAGAAGAAAAATACAAATAAAAAATCATTTAAAAAAATTGTGAAAAAATTATTCATGTGAGCGTCGACCGTGCCATGTAGGACGGTATGCGTCCATTTGAGCGATTTCCTGCTAATAAAATTAATCGAATGGACTCAATTGAAAAAAAAAAAGAGAATAATATTTAGGACTAAATTGACAAAATTAAAATATTTATGACTAAAATTGGCCAAAGTGCAATAGGTTTAGAACTTTTTGGACAATTTTACCCTTTGACTGATGTACAGAAAGAGTGACGACCAGGCCTTTTTCCACTGGTGGAATCAGCTGCTTGAATTCTTTGATGGAATTGCTCCAGGATTAGCGTTATACATTCAGGAAGATTTTGTTATTTTGAACGATGTGAGAAGAAATAAGAGGTGGCATTTCCTTCCATCCCTACTTTCATCCAAAGTTTAGTATCTGTTTCATTTGTTGACTTTCCATCCTTACGAGGTGGGAATTCGTCAGGTTCTACACCAGACTGGTGTGACGAGTAAAGAGCAAAAAATTTCACATCTCACTGATCGACGAAAGAACATCGTGTTACTTATGAGTGGAATTAAGTGAAAACAGTAGATTTACAGTGATTGAAGATGGTAACTGCGTAAAAAGCACAGTGAAAAAAATAAATAAGTGATAATACTGTCAGACTGTCAGGCTAGTAGCTTCCTTGATTGAATGACATTTGAAATTTTCAAAGTTTGTCTTTTCGGTCAACTTAACAAGCACATATCCTTCCACCATCGATCTTCAACCGTTTATCTCGGTATTCTTGCAACTTGTGGACCTTGAGAATGTCTCAATGCGCTCGTGAGTAAATCTTGGACATCTTTTCTCCCTCTTTTCCTGGTTCTATTGCTTGTGATTACTCAGAAAAGCAATCAAGTATGCCTGAAAATGATTTTTCGGTTTACATATCTCTTCAACGTTTTCAGTAGTTCTGTCCAATATCATATGTTGCTGTTCCGGTATTTTCGATTTACACGCAGGAAGCGTTATAAGAACAAGCCTACAGACCATAATAAAGAAGGAAGGCCTGAAGGGACTGTACCGTGGTCTCTCACCAACAATTCTGGCTCTTATTCCGAACTGGGCTGTGAGTATTACCACTTTTTTTCTTCTATTGATTGGAATTTTTAGTTTCAGTCTGCGAAAGAAAATTAGACTGCATCTGTTGCTATTGTAGATGAGAACTTTGTTATGCTTATTTTCTCGCCAACAGCTGCCAACCCTGTTATCATCTGATTATAATTTCGAACTTTCATCTATCAAATACTGATTAGGCAGCCACAGGAACCACATTTGGATTCTGGATATCGTATATGTGCATGTTAACAGAATGCTCATTTGTGTGCAGGTCTACTTCATGGTTTACGAGAGACTTAAGGGCCTAGTCCATTTCCATGGTTGGTTATCACAGTATCATTTACTCAACAACAGATCTCCTAGATCTAAGCTTTTATTTGAACGCATTTACCAGCATTCGAGGATTATATATGTTGGAAACCAAATCGATTCATGTATACTTGGTCCTTTGATCTTATAAAGCAGTTAACGTCATTTGATGCAGTTGATAATGGCAATCAAGTAAGCACCAGTACCAACATGATAGCTGCTGTGGGTGCTGGAGCTGCCCAAGCAATCACTACTAATCCTTTATGGGTTGTGAGAACCAGACTCCAAGTAAGTTGGTCAGTGGTTATTCTGCCTTTGCGAGTTTCCTCTATGACGAGAGTTTCACACCACAAAAAAAATGCACCACACCAAGCTTCAGTTATTCTCGATATCTCAGATTCGACCTGGTCGCTTGGCTTGGGTAACTTCAGAAACTAGCCCCAGAAGTCGCGATATAATTTCTGCATATGATTCTTTCAGCTGTCTTGCTTATGTCTTGCTTATGTCTAAATTGAATTCACTTATGACATTTGGTTGCGCTTCTTATTGTAGACACAGGGTATTAGGCCAGAAGTGGATCCATACGGAAGCGTAGCTTCTGCTTTAAGAAGGATCGCCTGCGAGGAAGGTCTCCGTGGCTTGTATAGGTCAGTTTGCTACTGCTTGGAATAGTCCATACATTCTACGAGAATGTTTCATTTAACTATTGGCATTCCCCTTTTAACCGCCCCCCACTTCCTTTGGAACAGAGGCACTCTTCCATCATTGGTAGGAGTAAGCCATGTTGCAATTCAGATCCCAGCATATGAGATGATCAAATGTTATATGGCGAGAAAAGATAATAAAACTGTCGATCAACCTGGTCCCTTCAATGTAATATTTGCCACCATAGTATCTAAGCTTGCTGCCTCCGTCGTGACTTATCCACACGAGGTATTTTCGTTTTTCTGGACCGGAGAGTTATAACTTTCGTATGTTTGCTTGTGCTTGTGTGCACAAGGAACTGATTAGAACTGTCTTTTCAGGTGGTACGTTCCAAGTTGCAAGAGCAGGGCCAAGGAGGTAAGGTTCGGTATGCAGGAGTCATTGATTGTGTCCATAAAGTGTATCGGCATGACGGCATTCCTGGGTTTTATCGAGGCTTTTTCACAAGTTTACTGAGGACTATTCCATCCGCCGTTATTACATTTGCCAGTTACGAGGGTATTCGCGGATTTTTGCGACGAGCATTGCCTCCAGACAAAAAATTTTCGCAGTTCCATCTCCCACCAGAAACCCTCAAGGAACTAAAGAGGGAGTAAGCCAACCCGCATAGCTCCATAGGGAAACCATCTCTTTGTTGTTTTATTCATTGCCCATTGTTGGATTGGGGTTGTCTTTTGATTATTGTTATAAGATTACTCGATCAAGTTCAGTTGGAGAACCCCAAAATCACAATGCACCATGGAGATGTTGACTTTGCGTTCGTGTTTTCCTCTCCTGTTGACCACAGCTACATTGAGAAACTGACCTACATAGGTTGTCTCTCCTGACTGTTCTTATCTTATCAAAGAGTACATGTTGAATCCCTGATTCTAAGGAGTGCGGAAGCAAATAAAACTGTGTCATATTATATAATGTGGAAACGAGAATGACAAAAGTTCTTCATGGTTGCGTACAATGCATTTAGGATTTGAACCCGGCAACACAACCTGTCGGTCGCACATCCCGTCATAGCCAACTAGCCATGAACTTCTACTGGAGGGTGAAGCAGTTCATGAACAAAGTAGTGATCCTCACCCGCTCGCACCGCAAAACCCTCGTCTCGCTTTGCGGTTGCAGATCCTGTCACAGCAACAAAACTCACAAAACCATCATAGTTTAATATTTGGACAGCAGCTTCCAATTTCCATACTATAGCCGCACTTTCTCCCCCAATAGCCAATAGCAGAGGAAATTGCTTAACCTTAGAGCATTGCCTTCCTTGCCAAGAGGTTGAGGTTCAAGTGTGAATTTTAGAACTATCATTTCGCAAAGAAAAAGAGCATCTGCCCTTGTAGAATAGCTTGTCCTCACTAGCTCAACCAAAACCCATCTCAATCTCCATCAACGAAGAGAGAAAAAGTTCGTTCTCGTCAAGCAGCAACTACATATTCCAAGAAAGACCATGCTTTAGTGACAGTGGCAATGCCAGCGACCGATGCAATAGCACCTGAATGTCATATTAACAATCACTCACAACCCAGCCACTAAATGTAGTTAATCTGGAATTTCATTCTGGTTTTACCACTTGGGGGAAAGTAGTAAACAAGATTTAAGGACGTGGGACATAGATTGGCGTATGGTTTGTTCTAGGACAAAGTGGAGGGAAGCTATTAGTATTAGAGAGGGGTAGATTTCCTATGTTCCAGACTGACCTTTTTAGTCCTCAGTCCCTTTTTCCCTATTTTTATTTATATTTTATTCTTTTTTCTTCAATTGATCTTTGCTTTTTATTTTTGTTATATTCTATTTTTCTTTTTTGGGTTCATCGACCGCCGACCCCAACTAGTTGGTGTTGTTGATGTTGATGTATGCTCATTCTGTCATCTCAGATATCTGCGCACACTTTCAAGTTGCTGATTTTTACAAGTTAAATGATTATCTCGCATTATGTGATGCATGGGAGATATCATGCGTTTTCCTTATGTCCTCTTTCAAATGACAGACTGCTCATTTATATGCAGGTCTACTTCATGGTTTACAAGAGACTTAAGGGCCTAGTCCATTCACACGGTTGGTTTTCACAGTATCATTTACTTAACAACAGATTTCCTAGATCAATATGTCGGAAATGAAGTCCATTCACGTATACATTAGAGCACTTAATGTCTTTGGGTGCAGTTGATAACGGCAATCAAGTAAGAACCAGTGCCAACACGATAGCTGCCGTGGGTGGCTGGAGCTGCCACAGCAATCGCTACAATCCTTTATGTGTTGTAGTAATCACTAATCAGACTCCAAGTCTCCAAGTATGCTGATCATTGTTTTCTGCCTTTGTGAGTTCCTCTATGATGAGAGCTTCAGACTACAAAATAGTTGCACCGCATCAAGCATCAGTTATTCTTGATATCTCAGATTTGACCTGGTCTCTTGGCCTGGGTAACTTCAGAAATTAGCCCCAGAAGTTGCCACATAATTTCTGCAAATAATTTTTTTCAGCTGTCTTGCTCATGTTTGATAAACATTGCTAAAATTTTCAATGAGAAAGTTCAGATGTTGCTGGGAATACTAATTTCATGTTCGTTTTGTCCATCTAAAGTCCTGCAGTCTATTTGCAATGATTGTGCTGTGCGGACGATTATTTTTAGTTGCTGGGTATGAGGCCAGCAGTGGTTCCATACGTAAGCGTACATTCTGCTTTAAGTCAGACCACACGTGAGGAAGATCTCCATGGTTTGTAGTTTGTACTTTTCCAAAGTAGGTCAGTTTTTACTACTGCTCGGAGTGATTCCCGAAATCCAGACATTGTATGAAGCATACTTCATTTATTATTGGTAATTTCCCCCCCTAATTCCTTTGGAACAGTGGCATTCTCCCATCATTGGTAGGACTAAGTTATGTTGCCAATCAGTTTCCAGCATATGAGGAGATCAAATATTACATAACAAGAAAAGTTACATGCTTGTTCTAAGTGGGTGCTAGGAATTTCTTCTTTTCTTTTTTTGGTGATTTCGACAGTTTTTGCCCTTTGTCCGTAATTTGTTTCCAGCCTATTTTCTTGTGTTTGTGTGCATAAGGAACTGATTAGAACTTTGTCTATCCAGGTGGTACGTTCCCTGTTGCAAGAGGAGAGACATGGTAGGGATTCTGAGGTTCTGTATGTAGGAGTAATCGATTGTGTGAAGAAAGTATTTCAGGATTTTATCGAGGACTACTCTGTTCGCCATTGTTACATTTACCAGTTACGAGATGGTACATAGATTTTTGCATCAAGTATTACCTCCGGACAAAGAAACATTCACTGTCTATCACCATTCCCAATCCCATGACCCTCCAGAAACCCAAGGAACTGAAGAGTGAGTAAATACTGGAGTGTCCCAGCGACCACAGACCCACTCATGTAAGCCTACCCACTTAGTCCTATTGGGAAAGGAAGAGCAGCTAGCAGCAGAAGTTGATTACATCTGATGATGTATCCCATTTTCTTATTTGATAATTGTATTGTTTAGAAAGGATTGTAGTGCTTAATTTAAACGCGGAGTTTAATGAGCCGGTGATCTTTTCGGTTTTTTTCAGTGAGCTCCTTTTTGTCTCCCATTGTTGGGTTGGGGCTCTGTTGATATTTGTACACGTTATATGGCTTTTGTAGATGACCTCGATGTCCAATCGTTAAGCACTAATAATTTACCATAGAGCAGCTCCGCTCTTAATGTTTGTGCCTTCATAAATTGGTGAATGCCTGGTGCAACAGCATGAGCAAAGCCATATTGGCTGGTTTTTACATGGCACTTAGTTTCAGCTGAAGAACCAAAAACTTACAGTGCATTATTGAGATGTTGACATAGCGTCCATGTTTTCGTCTCTCGCTGACAACTTCTCGCTGTTCTATCGTGTCAAATAGGAAGTATGTTTAATTCTTGAGTTTAAGGAGTACAGAAGCAAATAGATGAAGTGGATAACGCTATATGTCATTCAATATCTTTTGCAAACGGGATCGACAAAGTTGCTTCATAGTTATGTACATTCCTTCGGATTTTAACCCAGCCATAAAACCTGGCAACTCAGATGCAATATTCATATCCACTCGCTTGCATGCAAAATATCTCCTGGCAGCTCATGAAAAGTTCAAATCATACTTGAACGCTGGGAGCAGAACAAGTGCTGCCGCTATCCCATTTTTGAGTCACAGAAACAGGAGAACGTGTTGGCTGCATATTCTTCAATAGCTGGACATCGTCATTATCTGGGGGAGATGCTAGGACATTTTCGTCGTCGTCAACATCAACAAATTCGTCTGCAGCTTTCTCGCCACTCGCAATTGCCTTCAGTTCTTTCAAAACCTCGTCCATTAAAGGCCTAATCTCCTTGTCCTGTTGCAAGCACCGGAATGCTAGCTCGGCCACTGATGTTGTCATCCTATAAATTTCGTCATCTGACTCAAATCCTAGATTTGGGTCGATCAGTTCACTAATTGCGCATTTCTGAATCTTGTTGACAGCCAAATTGGCCAGGTTAATCTCGTGCCTTGCCCTGCTTACGTCCACGGCTGTCTTGGACGATATAAGCTCAATCAGCACTACTCCATAGCTAAAAACATCGCTTTTCTCAGTAAGTTGGTAGCATTGATAATATTCAGGATCCACATAACCTGGAGTTCCTTGGGGAGCTGTTGAGATATGACTGACATCATTAGGGAATAGCCTGGAAAGCCCGAAATCTGCAACTTTGACCCTAAAATTCTCGTCGAGAAGGATGTTATTAGTTGTCACATCACGGTGAATAATGTCAGAAGCATGGAGGTAAGCCAATGCAGTGGCGGTCTCTATGGCGATGCTCATACGGGCATGCCAAGGCAACATAGCGAGTTTTGCTTTTCTGCTGTGGATGTGATCAGCCACGGTGCCATTGGAGATATACTCATAGACGAGTAGAAGTTCATGGCTGTGACGGGATGTGCAACCATAAAGCAAGACGAGGTTTTTGTGGCACAAGCGTGTGAGAATCTCAACTTCATTCATGAACTGCTTCACCCTCAGGTGGCTGTGCTCGTTTAGGCGCTTGACTGCTACTTCCCGTCCATCTCGGAGTTTTCCTGTTACAAAATTGAAGAAAGTTCATTCAATATAATTCTTCATCCTTTAACCAGAGGGAAAATGAACACACCTTACCATAGTAAACAGTTCCAAAACCGCCGTATCCAAGTTCATTGGAAGCAGAGAAGTTATTCGTGGCTTCTTCGAGTTCGGAACTGGTGAAAATGGCGACCTCAAAGTAGACACTTCTCTCTCTCATGTCCGAATTTGAGTAAGGACATGAAGTGGTGTTTCTCAAATGGGACTTGTGAGAAGCATTTTGCCTTCTCAAGTAGATTACATAGGAAAAAAGGCCAATGACCAGGCTTCCAATTCCAATACCTGGCAGAAATAAAAGGAGATATCAAAACTTGCTCTGTAGGCAGCAGATTATCCTACGGTAGTATTCTTTGTTCGGGTTGACCAAGGGCATGGAATTAGACAAGCTACTTGAGAAAATTTACCGAGTCCTATGTTCAACCACAAGCCCTTTTTACCTGCACCAAAGATGAAAGGCAGATTGGTCAATGAGGGAAAGGATTTGGAGTTAAATAGAGTTTATAAATTAGGTCTCCAGAATCGGAGAAATAGAGTCTGCTATCAAGAAAAGCCGGTACTGTCAGGAAAGAGAATTATTCAGGATATAGATACAAGAATTGTCAATTCCTAGTCCGAAAAACCTTACTGCTGCCGCTGCTATTGCAGTCCTTGTGGTGGCGGGTTCCATCAGGGCAATAACACCAGAAATGTCTCTCGTCCGACAGTTCACAGCGGCCGTTACTTTGTCGACAACTATTACAACTCTTTTCGGGCAATGAATCCCATTCTAAGATGAACCCTTCCTTCAACAACTCCTTGTAGTCAACATTACTTATTGTTTTGTTGGACAACCCTTCCTTCAGTTCTACTGGTACCGCTGCAAATGACTGGCAGGCTCCACCTTCTTGATAGAAGGGGTCATTTGGATGTACTAGCGCAACAAAGGAGTTATATATGGAGTTAGACGTGCAATTTACTGGGATTGTTGGGTAGTGAATCGAAAAGGAACCTGTGCAGTTATAGAAGAACCAGAGTCTTGGATGAAAGGAGTAACTCTGTCCTAAAATCGGGTTCACGGGATAGAAAGTGAAGGGACGAGGAGTGAAGCAGGGAGCATCCATAACGTACTGATCCACCAATCGAATGGATTGTTCTTCATAGGAAATCCTTTCAACCGAGTAGTGGCCATACATAGTTTTTCTTCCTTGACAGATGATCTCAAATCCAGGGTAACCGCATAAGTCTTTTTCTTTTCCAGGAATGTAAAAGGGATACCTTATTTCTGGGCCGCTGTCCTCACCACATCTCATGGGTTCGCAAAGTTGATACTGCGATGAGTTCATTGGCTCAGCTAACATGGCAATGAACAAGATGTGCAACCCAATGTGAACCAGCACTCGCGCATGAGCACAGTATATGCCCATGACCATCATGAGACTTTACACGCCTGGTTTCCAGTATTCAGGGATGCTCTACAATGCAGCAGCTTTGAACTAGAAGGGAAGGCCTTCTTATTGGCAATTCCTGCAGAATTGCTTCCTCTGCATAACACGTTAGTTGACTTGGAAAAGAGGACATGGAAGTCTCAAAGAGACTTTGAAAAGATAAAAAGGTGGGGACCCCCAAATGAAGATTATTAAGTTTTGGTTCTGTCATATGTAATTGTAATGCCATCCATCACTTCCCTCTTGATGATGATAGGCTGATTAAAAAGTGAAAACCTCCAGTCAGTCGGCTTCCACCTACGTATCTTGCCCCCTTGACCAGTTATGGGAAGACTTTTTGACGACTCCATTTCTTTCCAAGCAATTACGGGTGACCCTCACAGGTCACATAGTAAAGTAGATAAGCAAGACAAGGAACCAAAAAAAAAAAAGGTTAATACCACAAAACTCAAATCGGTACACTTGTGACAAATTTATTCAAAACTATTTTTTTAGAGCATGGCTATTTTCACTCACATTTTGGCTAAGGCACTCCTTTTTAGCTAGTTAACGTACGAAAATACCCTCCTCTTTCTTCAATTAAATGTTTCTTTTTTTATCAAATAATCCACAAACTACCTTTATTTTTAGTGAATCTTGATAAAAACGAAAAAGTAAAATTGATCACAAAAATGGAAAAGACTAATTTGTTAAAAGCATAATAAAGTGTCGAACATATTTACATTTATATTTTTTTTATAACCTACATTTAGAATGTTTTGACAAAGGATAAACACATAAAAGAAAAAAAAACATGAAATTTCGTGTTGTTCAATTCTTGATATAAATAAAAGAATCGATATCGATTGTAAATTCATTCTCATAGCAAGTGGATCATCTTACGCGAGTTTGAAAGTACATAATGTATATACAAATTTTCAACCCCATCTTGAAATCATATTAAAATGTGAAAAGCTAAAAAAAAGCACAAATAAGCAATTTGTAACTTTAGAAACCTTCAAGTCCATTTGAAAACAGACCACAAGATCAAAATTTGGATTTTAAATTTCAACTTTGAAATTTAAAATAAGTTTCCCTCAAACTATTTTATAAAAAATACACAACTAATTTTGTGTTCATAAGCTATTATAACTAAAAATTTCTAACATTTTATATAGCTTTTCTAATTAAAAGCATGAGACCATAAATTAAGAATAACGAACTTGTCTAGGAAAAGTAATAACATGATGCATTATAGAATGATATTTTATTGGGTGTAATTTGACATTAATATTATGAATTCGATATTTAAAAGGGAAATTAAAAAAATAAAGGCACTTATGTTGGTTAGGTTGATAAAAAAAAATAATATGAAGAAGGGTATTTCGGTCTATTGATTGAAAAGAGAAGTGGCTTAGCCAAAATGAGAATGGAAATAGCGTCGCCCTTTTTTTATCATAAAAATCATAAACTGATACACCTGTGATAAATTTACCATAAACTATTTTTTTACCACGAAAAACCCCAAACTTGTACACATGCGACAAATTTATCCTTCGTTAAATTTGATTAATATCATGAAAAATTTCAAATTGATATATCTGTGATAAACAAAGGATAAAAACCTTAAACTGGTACACCCATGAAATGATGCATGTTATCTAACTCAGTAATTTGACGATTAAATTTAACGAAAATTAACGGAGGGTAAATTTATCATAGGTATATTATTTTGGGATAAATTGATTACAAGTGTACCAGTTTGAGATTTTTTGTGGTCATAAAAATAATCTGGGATAAATTTATCACAAGTGTACCAGTTTGGGGTTTTTCGTGGTATTAATAAAAAAAAAATAACAAAAAAACAAAACTTGGGTCTGACCACAATTGAATCCATAAAAGGGGGAGATCCACAAAGAAAGATAAGTCGTGGAAGGAAACAAATAATTATAAAGGGCAGGGGAAAGAAAGCAAATGATTATAAAACAAGTTCATGAGTTGCAATAGGAATTGCTCAGTCAGATCAGAGGCTAAGGCTGCGTATGGATGGTAGCCAAGGAAAGTGTTTCTGTTCCAAAAGTGTTCCCAGAACACTTTTGAAGGAATAAAAAAAACTTGCTTCTAGATTTTTGGAACACTTTTTGGAATACTTTTGAAACCACCATCCATCGTCGCCGACGTGGCTACCACCTGCTACCTCGCTAAAAGCTGGCCGCATCCGCCGGTCACCGGCCGCTGCCGCCGAACGCCTGCCGCCGGTTGCGGTCGCCGGACGCCCGTCGCCGGTCGCGGTCGCGGTCGCCGGTCATTGGCCGCCGCCGCCCGCCCCGGTCGTCGGCCGCTGCCGCCGGTCACCGGCCCCCGCCGCCGGTTGTCGGCCGCAGTCGCCGCCGTCGCCTGTTGTCTGCCGCGGTCGCCGGCCGCCTCCGCCGCCGGTCGTAGGCCGCCTCCGCCGCCGGTCGTAGGCCGCGGTCGCCGCCGGTCGCCGTTGCCGCAGCCGGTCATTGGCCGCCGTAGCCGGTCGTCGGTCGCGGTCGCCACCGCCGGTGGTTGGCCGCCACCGCCGCCGGCTGGCGACCGAAAAAAGTGTTTTTTTTTTCACTTACCAAACACGTTTTTTCTCCAAAAATCGTAGTTTTGAACAGAAACACAGAAAATGCTCCCAGGAACAGAAACACTACCATATGCAGCCTGATTGGCCTTGGGGCTCTTATATCCATTGGGTAAGTCTCTTGAGAGGATGTAAGAAGTACTCTCTGAACATTTACAGCAGTGTTAGTGGTGGGAAGGCAGTGTTTGAGCCAGTGATCATGTCAACTAAGGCTTACAAATCGATACCCTCACTCGGAGCTTATTTGATGCGAAATGGAGATGCGAAACGCCTGCTGATATTGTCAAGCAATGCCACTAGCCGATCACATGCTCAAGAGAATGTGCCTATAGAGAAGAAGAGAATCGTACTATAACAGCAGTGGAGTAATAACCGGACTAGAGTCTCGCTAAATGTATAGACAAATCCTTTTCGCCCGTGATTAAGACTCCTAGCACTAGCCACTGAATCTACATCCAGTTAAAGGCCAACATCTTATACTTGTGCCCCGTGCATGGATGTCTGGGGGTTCAAGTTTTGCCAAGAATCTAAGGGCAGTTCAAGAGATAGCCAAAAGTTTTGTTGCATTTTGGATAGGACTCGTCTGGTGTTGTTTATGTCTAGACCTGTCCTCCTATCCAAGCCTGCCCTACCAATAGAGAACCAACATTTCTATGCGTCCTCCCTGGGCTGAACATGAGTTTATGCCGGTCTATCCGACTGGATCACAGGACGACAATCCATAGAAGAGACTATGGAAATTTTTTGAAGTTGTCTCATTGAGGATATTGGCAAGGGAGGGCTGCAGCTAGTGGGATTTTGAACTAATGATCGCATCAAAGCTAATAGCGATGAGTATTCTCCCTTCTCGGTTTACTGAGTTCTTGAGATTAACACCAAAATGATATGGTCAAGTTAAAATTGAGATTATCAATGAGAACAATATGGTTGGATTCACACCTTACTGTATTATCCACCCTTGAAAGTTTTTATTCACTTCCACGACAAGAAGAGAATGTGCTCCACGAGACAACTCCAAAGCAATAAACATCACTCTTCTCAGTGAGCTGGTAGCTCTGATGGTACTGGGGGTCCACATAACCCAGAGTCCCTTGAGGAGCTGTCCAGATAAGAACACATCTTTAGCGAGGTTAGAATATGTCTCGACTTTGAAGCCTGGAACGACACTCGTCTTGAGATAAAACTTCCGGGATAACCAGATGTGGCGTGCTTAATTAGGAAAGAAGCCTTCTTCCTTTTTTTTTAGGGGCCCCAAACTAGACAGTGCTCTCTTCCATGCTGAATTAGAGTGAGGATCTGAGGAGCTGTTTCCCAAATGGGACTTGAAAGAAGCCTTCTTCAAATGAACACTGTTCCATGTAGTACTAGATCTCTGGTACAGCTATAAGTGCGCTCACTTATCTAACAATTTTTTGTTGATTGTGATGATGATGATGATGCTAAGTATGTTGAGAAAGCCGGGTTGAAACCTACTGGATCTGCGGCGAGATTGACGGTCGCAAACTTGAAAACCATGTCATAACTTTTTTTCATGCTCCTCAAAAAGCTAAGCAGAGGCATTCACTCTCTCATGACATAAACAAAATGAATATGCACCTGCACATATTTTCCTCAGAGGGAGGGGAAAATCAGTGTGATAAAGTGCTGTTGAGGTTCCCTTATTTTGGGTGAAAGCTATGTATACATGTTGAGGAGGAGTTTCATGTCCTTTCTGGAGGTGATAAGAAGGCCCTTGTTATTGACGCGGGCATCGTCTTCTTTTTGGAGGATCCGCATATTCTGTCCTCTTACACATCTGAAAGTGAAGAGAAGGCCCCTTCGTATTGCCAATACTTGTCTCGTACTATCAACTGCTTAAACACGGGATGTTGACTCGGAAGGAGGAACGGTAAGACTTTGAATAAGAGACTCTTACAGAAGCAAGGTGAAGACACTCCAGTGGACAATGAGTTAAAGCCATCCATGACTTCCCTCTTATTTTAATGAACTTCCACAAATCTTGCCCCCATTGATCAGACAATTATAAGAAGTTATAAGAATTGATTCCAGGAATTTGGATTCCTCAAGTTACCCCTTTCAGAGAAAATTTTTATCTCCTCTTATGCTCACAAAAATTAAACAAGATAAGCAAGATTAGGAAAAAGAAAGTATGAAGAAGAACAGGATCAGTGAGCCTTTTACAATACTAGGCATCTCTAATGGGAAAACAAACTCCAAGCAGCAGCAGCAAGAGGTCTACGAAACAGTGTGAAATCACAGAAAAGATTGTTCTTGGCATACCCAAGAAAATTTCTTGTTGAGGGGATAGCGACAAAATGGCTTCCTAGAGAAGTCGAAGAAGGGTTGGAGGATCAAAAGCAGCATAGATGAACTAATTTGAATCCATATGTTGAATTTGCTCATATACCTGTGTTTCCAACAGTAAACCTGCATATATGGTTCAACATGATCTAATATAATGTGCAAGCTAGTGTGCGAAAAGCACTTTATTACCATGTTCATTCCTTCGTTTTCAGACGAGGCAATGAAATTGATTACTTCTCAACTTGTGTCCTAATGAGTTCATAATATCTTGCAAACAGCTTATAAGGAAAATTTAAACATCAGCAACGGCAGCAGAACATCTGCTGCTACTGCTAGCCCATTTTTGAGTTACTGAAACGGGAGAATGAGTCAACTGCACGTTCTTCAACAGCTGGACATTGTCATTATCGATTGGAGATGGAGCAATGGCATCTTCACCCTCATCTGCATCAAGAGATGTGTTTGCAGCATTCTCATCACGAGCAATTGCCTTCAGTTCTTCCAAAACCTCATCCATTGAAGGTCTCAGTTCATTGTCCTGCTGCAAGCACCGGAAAGCGAGCTCTGCCACTGAAGTTGTCATTCTATGAATTTCACTATCTGACTCAAATCCTAGGTTCCGGTCGATCAACTCGCCAAATGCACATGTCTGAATCTTGTTAATGGCAAAATTGGCCAAACTAATCTCGTGCCTCCCTCTACTTACGTCCACAGCTGGCATGGACGATATAAGCTCGATTAGAACAACTCCAAAGCTATAAACATCACTCTTCTCAGTGAGCTGGTAGCACTGATAGTACTCGGGGTCCACATAACCTGGTGTCCCCTGAGGAGCTGTCGAGATATGAGAGACATCATTTGGGAATAGCCTTGAAAGCCCGAAATCTGCGACTTTAACACTAAAATTCTTGTCAATAAGGATATTATTAGTTTTCACATCACGGTGGATAATCTTGGAAGCGTGGAGGTAAGTTAGTGCAGTCGCAGTCTCTATGGCGATGTTCATACGGATACACCAAGGCAATGTAGCAGGTGAGTTTGCTCGCTGACCATGGATATGATCAGCAATGGTGCCATTCGAGATGTACTCATAGACAAGTAGAAGTTCATGGCTGTGGCAAGAAGTGCAACCGTACAGAGACACGAGGTTTTTGTGCCGTAAACGGGTTAGGATTTGTACTTCATTCATAAATTGCTTTATCCTACGGTAACTGTGCTCGTAGAGGCGCTTCACTGCTACTTCCCTCCCGTCCCGAAGTTTTCCTGTCAAAAGAAATGGAAGGATGCGAATTTTACGATACTCTTTTGTTCCTTAACTGGGAAAAACACGAACGTTTTCTTACCGTAGTAAACAGTTCCAAAACCTCCATCTCCAAGCTCATGGGAAGAAGCAAAATGATTTGTGGCTTCTTCGAGTTCGCAACTGGAGAAAATGGGGACCTCAAAATATACAGTACTTTCCTCCATGTCTGGACCAGGGGAAGGACAAGGAGTGATGTTCTTCAGATAGATCTTAAGAGAAGCATACTTCCTTCTCAAGTAGATCATATAGATGAAGAGGCAAAGGACAATGACCGAGCCTCCAATTCCAACACCTGTTATGCAACGAAATTTCAATCTCCGCTCTATGGGTGACCTTGGATGAAGTTATTCTAAGGAAAGTCACACAGAAAAGTGGACATGTTGAAAAAGCAGCTTCCAGTCTATTAGATTACTTGCAACTGAATTATGCAGTTTACCAGGACTTTGGATAACACCCAATGAGCACGCATCTTAGTAGAAGAAAGAGGAAACATATTTCAGACATGTTTGAAGGTAACATTTGAGTAAACTGCCCAAGTAGTCAGAGGTTCCACATTGTTGAAGCTGTGAGTTGGTAAAATGATGGGAAGTGTCCATTGAAAGCCAGCCTGATTTACTTAAAACACATTTTGCATGGAATTTAAACTATGTAACTCTCATTTTGCACATTATTCTAAGTGGCAAGAGGATTAGTTCAAATTCGCCAAATAGTGAATGTAATGCACGAACAGCTTAAATATTTGTATCTACCTGCTCTTATCTTCAGCCAAAAACCTCTGTTCCCTGCACAGAAGTTGTCGGTCAGTTCGATGAAATTTTCACATACCGAAGTTCACAGCAATGCCTTAGGAGGCACCAAAATTGCAATGTTAACCTTGGAGTAAATATTCTTGTCTCCAAATTAATGATGATCCTAGTTATTGTGGCTCGCAAGATAATAGTACCTTCACGAAATAACAAGTCAACCATACACTTACAGCCAGTGTTAGACAGAATGAGCCTCACTATGCTTGGAGCCACAAGAGGGCATAGCAGCCCAAAAACTGTGGCTAAAACAAGAAAAACATTGCAGTAAAAGATCCAAAATTTTCAGATTCTTTCTATGGTTGTGTTCCCTTTTTAGTATTTATTTTAACAATATTGGTTGGGTTCAGGGTTCTCTTACACTTATCCACTGTCAGATCATTCTGTGTAGCGTGGAAATCCACTGTCAGATCATTCTGCATAGCATAAAATCCGCACAGATGATGGACATAGATAACTCATGGGGGAATCTAAGTGAAAGGAACTTGGTGGGTTCACTATTAATAATGAAAAGAACATATTGAATGACTTTTCTTAGGTTATTTACAATCTCTCCTACAACATGCACTTTGAAGGCTTTAAAATTAGTCCTTCAGGATGATTGCAGCCCAAAAATTTATGTTCTTTTGTTTGTTCGATTGCCAGAAATAATATGCCCAAACAAAAAAAGTTGCCAGTAATATCTTCTAAGAGCTGCTGCCACCGTTGAAACATCACTCCCTTAGACTGGCCTCTAATATCTTCCAATGGCTAAATAAAAACTCGGGGGAAAGAAAAGATTTGCTTATTGCAGCATGTCCTGGTAAAACTTACCACATTTTTCGTGATAGGATCCATCAGAGCAATAGCAAACAAAGTCTTTCTCATTTGATCGGCCACATAGGCCTCCACTGTGTATGCACTCGGCACAACTCTCATTGGTCAACAATGTCCAACGCATTGTGAATCCATGCTTCAGCAGCATCCCATAGTGAACACTTGCCAAGGTTGGGTTCGGGGTACCCACCTTCAATTCAACTGGTATTGCACTGCTCAAATTGCAGGATCCATTCTTCTGCACTGGCCAATCTTCCTTACGTGCCAGCGCAACAAACGTGTAATTTAAATGATCAGAAGTGCAATTTAGCCGAAATTGAGGGACGCGTGTAGAAAATGTACTAGTGCAGCCATAGAAGAACCACAGGTAATAGTGGAAACTGGAGCTCTGGAAGAGCGTCTCATGATAGTAGGTGAAGGGATGAGGAACAAAGCAACTGGGGTCGTTCATATATCGACTAGCTAACTCAACGGAATGCGTATCGTAAGAGATGCTTCGGATGGAGAAGTTGCCATACATAAGATCCCCTCCTTCGCAGCTAACCTGGAAGCCAGGGTACCCACAAAATTCCTTCCCACTTCCGGAAACATAAAAGGGATACCTTATGCTCAGGCGACCCTTGCCACAAGTGGTGGCCTCACAATCCTTATACTTCACCGAATGAACTGTTTCTGCTAAGACGGCCATGAAGAGGATATGAAACCAGACGTATACCACAAGTCTGGTAATATCATCATAGAAGTGGGTCTCCATCTTGAGTCGGCAAATACGGTTGCAGCATAAAAAAGGGAGATGTTATAGATCAACGTGCTGTGCGGATGAAGAACATCAGTGTCAGCAAGAGGAGGCTATTTCTTGCATATTTTGCTGTGTCTAAATAGAATTTCTTGCTGCTTAAACACGTCAGTTGACTTGAAAATTAAACATGGAAGACTTGAAGAAAGAGACTAGCCTAGTAGCGGTAGGTACAACCCCAAGTGAAGAACAAATTTTGGGTCTCTCGTATGCGGTCCATCTCTTTTGGCCGGTGAAATCTGAAAACCTCCTCCAATCAGTGAACTTGCAGCTTGCCCCCATTGACAAGTAATTGGAAACACTTGACTCCTTGAATTTGCACTCACGCATGTCCTCCAATTGAACTTATAAATGCTTTCTAACATTACATCATCTAGTCGGTGAGCAAGGGAAAATGACATCAAAAGTGTCTAATACGGTCACTTCAGTGCAAAAAATTTTCAATCAACCATTTAAGCATCACATCGGTGGAAAAACAATCTGTTAAGTGTTTCCTGCAATAAATTCCGACAATTCATCCAACGTGACATTTTTTTTAATGAAGTTTTAATGCCTACTTGGCTTTCTTAATAAAATTTAAGTCCAATCTGAACAAAGGACCTGAGGACATGGCAAATGGACTCTCTTCTCCTTCCTCTTCCTCTTCATCTTCATCTTCAACGTCTTTGTCTTCGCCTTCAGCTAATAATTCACTTCCATACATATTCTTCTTCTTCTTCTTTTTCCACCATTTTCTTGACCAACATATGTAGGAATGCATCAGCTTTCTTGTTCTCTGCAAATTTAGCTCCACTGGATTCTCCATTTCGATGATGAACGAGGCGTCATCTTTCATTTTGGAGCATGAAGGAGAAGATGGGGGGATCCGGGAATGATAGGAGGATTATGCCAGAAGAATTATGTCTCAAACCCAAACAGCATCAATCATGAGGACGATGTCGCTGACATCGTCATCCACAACGAGTAAAGCATCTGCCATTACTTGGTCAATGTCTAATGAAAACCCTAATTGCCCCTCTCTCTCTCTCTCTCTCTCTCTCTCTCTCACCTTCGCACCTCGTGTTTGTCCAATTCTCGACTGGAACATGCTTAATTTGGGGCGATATTCGCCCTGCTCCTGCTCTCCGTCGCAAATTCCAGCATCTGATTTCGCCAATTTTTTGGTTGAAAAGTACAACGAATTAGGGTTTGCAACAATCGGCAAATATGGGACAAATAACACACATAGATGACGTCGTTTAGGGCAATTCTTGCCCCCAATTTCCCGATTGAAGAACAAGAACACAACGAAATTAAGGTTTTTGAAGAAGAAAGATAATTTAGCACAAATTCGCGATGGGCAAATAATACACACAGACGATGTAATTTAAGGTAATTCATGCTGACTCACGTTGCCGGCAAGCCCTGTTAGTCCCAAGGAGCAAAATATAATATCTTTACCCTTGTATATCTATTTCGGTCATCGAATTGCTAACGGTGCTTCATTGGATTTTTGAATCCCTCCCTCTACTTCTGGTGAAAGAATGTGAAGTAAGAACCCACACAGTTCAAAAGTTGCCTTACTGTCTTTGCAGTTCTTGGTCAGTGGTCCATCAGAGCAGAAACGTACACTAGCTTCGCTTCTCGAAAATGCAGCTTCCACCATTGTCAGCGTGACGTTGAATCATAGTTGGCTCACAATTCATTGACTTCATATTGTCAAGATGCATGTAGGAAATGTGGTATTGAACCGTCAATATATCATAGTTGGCTTGCAACTCATTGGTTTAAACTTTTGAGTCAAGATGGAGAGAGTTTCATCGACTATGGCGGAGGGTACGACGGCCCTCGTCAGGTCTAGGCGAGAGCCGCATCGCCCATATCCACTGGGGTCGCGATGGCCATTGCCCCCCCCCCCCCCCCCCCCAAAAAAAAAAAAAAAAAAAAACAACAACTCCCCACGAGGGTAGGGCGGCCCTCGCCCCTAGGCTAGCCGGCCGAGAGGACGTATATATTAAAAAAATTAAAAATAGATCCGGAGATGCCACGTCAAATTTTTTGGCATCCACGTAGGATTTCTGCGGGCAAATCGGCGAGCGATCGTTTTTTCGAATTTGTGGCACGCAAGTGAGCAAAAAAAAAAGTTATGGCACTCAAGTGAACGTCATACACAAATTATGGCACTCTCGATATACTTATTCTGACGAAATGAGCATCCAGATTCTAACACATTCCGTAGATTCAAATTCATGTTAACATGCCCTTGTGCCATTAATGACTTGGCATTATATAACTTCGGAATTAGCTTATACTTCAATACGTTCAGCAAAAAATAGTTGGAAAATTCTAGTACACTCATCTAGCGATCTCAGTGTACAAGTTGCTCATTGCATTTAAGTTAAAAGCTCTAAGTGGTTATAAAAGTATTCTTTACCGGACTACGTTTCCCACAATCATGGACATTGAAGCGGCTGATGTCTTCATGGAGAAGACAAATAGGGCTTGGGAGGAACTTGCAAGCAGTCAACACTGCCTCTTAACATATCCACCACCTCGCTCATTGTCGGCCTGCTCGAAGGATTGGTCTGTATGCACCACAGGCTCGCTATTAACATCTTCCTGGCCTTTTCTCTGTCTCCTTCATTCACAATATTCTGCAGTCCAAGCTCTTCCTGAAGCTCGAGACGCTTGTGAATCCAATGTGGGAAGTATATTTCGCTGGTTCGATCAGCACCCACTGCTATGTTTTTCCTCCCGCTGACCATCTCGAGCACCGTCATCCCGAAGCTGTACACATCCGATTTATGAGATATTCCACCAATGTTCCTGCAGAACACTTCGGGGGCTATAAACCCCACGGTCCCTCGCGCACCAAACAGTGAGATGGTGCTCTCTGTTGATGCCGAGAGATGCTCAGCCAAGTTCTCAAACTTCAAGCTTCAGAGAGAAGCCTATCAAGTTGCGTAGCAAAAGAGAAAGAGATAGAGAGAGATAGAATAAGGAAAGCATTCTACACATTACTTGATTGCAGAACCGGTTTTAGTACACGCAACAAAGGAACACACTTTTGAAACTCATCAAACCTCAACCTTGTTCCACTACCTAGAATATAATAAACAAACAACCCCTAATCAAACTAATCAAACATCCCAACTCCCATCATCATTACAAGACAACCCCTAATAAAACTAATCAAACCTAATGAAACTTGCAACATCCATCAAACTTGCAACACCCATCATCATTACATGACTAAAAATAACAAAACAAAGACTAAAGGTAAAACATGGCATGGCAGCAGCATTGAGACACGCACGGCTCCAACAAACTCCTCCTTGGATCAGTTGCTGCTGCAAACTCCTATTTTCTTTCTTAACAATTCAAATCTTCCAACTTGAAGTGGCTTTGTGAATATGTCTGCAAGTTGATCTTCTGACCTACAATAGACCAACTTAACTTCACCACTTTGTTGCACTTCACGCAGAAAGAAGAATTTGATCTTAAAGTGCTTGGTTTTGCCATGGAAAACTGGATTTTGTGATATTGCTAATGCAGCCTGATTGTCCACATACACTTCAATGCAATCACCAGAATTCAACCATAGATCATTCATTATTTTCTTCAGCCACAAAGCTTGATTTACAGCTGCAGTAGCTGCTATAAACTCAGCTTCAGCTGTGGACTGAGCTACAATCTCCTGCTTTTTGGAACACCAGGAGAAACAGGCAGAATCAAGAGTAAAACAGTATCCAGATGTACTCTTCATGTCATCCACTGAGCCAGCCCAATCACTATCAGAAAAGCCCTGCAACTTAAACTTCTGGCCTTTCCTAAACTTCACACCAAAGAACAATGTTCCTTTGAGGTATCTCAAGACCCTTTTCGCAGCTACAAAATGTAACTGACTCGGACTGCTCATGAACCTGGATAGAACACTCACAGCAAATAGAATATCTGGTCTAGTTGCTGTAAGATACATGAGACATCCAATCAAACTTCTATACATAGAAGCATCTACTGCATCTGTTCCATCATTCTTCTGCAGCTTCTCCTTAGCAGCCATAGGAGTGCTGACACTTCTACAATCTTCCATCTGAAATTTCTTCAGAATTTCCTTCATGTATTTTTTTTTGGCAGATGAAGATCTCATGTGAATCTTGTTTGATTTCCAGACCCAGGAAATAAGTCATCTTTCCCAAGTCTGACATCTCAAAAACTGCAAACAGACCTTGCTTCACCCTCTCTATCAGTTCCACATCATTCCCTGTCACCAACAAATCATCTACATAGAGTGACAGAATTACAATACTGTGATTCACCCTCTTGACATAAAGAGTGAATTCACTCAAGCTTCTTACAAAGCCAAAATCTTGCAAATATCTGTCTATCTTCTCATACCAAGCTCTTGGAGCCCGCTTCAGTCCATATAGAGCTTTCTTCAATCTGTATACCTTCTCTTCTTGCCCTTTGATACTGAAACCTTCAGGTTATTCAACAAAAATCTCCTCCTCAAGCTCTCCATTCAGAAATGAAGACTTGACATCTAACTGAAATATAGGCCACCAATTCTCTGCTGCAACAGCTAATAGTAACCTGATTGTATCAAGTCTTGCAACTGGAGCAAAAGTCTCAAAATAGTATACTCCCCATATCTGAGCATAACCTTTCACAACCAGTCTGGCTTTGTGTTTATTGACAGAACCATCAGGATTAAGTTTTGTTCTGAACATCCACTTAACCCCAATCACGTTCTTATCAGATGGTCTATTAACAAGCTCCCATGTGTGGTTCTTCTGAATCATTGCCAACTCCTCCTGCATTGCTGCAATCCATCTCTGATTCTTATTAGCTTCGACAAAGTTAGCTGGTTCAAGCACTGCCACATTGCTTCTTTCATAAATTTCAGCAAGTGACCTTGTGCCTCTTACTGGAAGACCATCCATAGTATCTTCCAATCCATCCACAACTTCATCAACCTGTACAATTGTTGCAGGTTGTTGTTCTGCAGATTGCTGTAGTCCTACATTCTTTTCTTCTGTCCAATTCCACTCTTCTTCCTCTAGAAAAACAACATCTCTGCTCACAGTCACCTTCCCTGTCATAGGCTGAAAAATCCTGTAAGCCTTTAATTGGAGACTGTACCCAATGAAGATTCCAGGCTCAGCTCTTTGATCCAGCTTATCCCTCTTAACCTGTGGAACATGAGTATAACACAAACACCCAAAAATCTTCAAATTCTTCACAGAAGGTCTAACACCATACCAGGCTTCAAAAGGTGTTGACCTCTCTAAGGCCTTTGTGGGCAATCTGTTCAACAAGAACACTGCAGTATTAGCTGCCTCGGCCCACAACTTCTTAAGTAACATCTTCTCCTGCATCATACATCTAACCATCTCCATAATGCTTCTATTTTTCCTCTCACTGACCCCATTCTGTTGAGGTGAATAGGGAGCAGTGAACTGCTGCACAATGCCTGCTTGCTCACAATTTAACTTAAACTTGTGGGCAGTATACTCAGTACCATTATCAGACCTGAGCATTTGAATTTTCTTCCCACTCTGATTTTCAACTAAGGCTTTAAACTTTACAAACACATAAGCAACTTCAGACTTGGCTTGCAGAAAATAAATCCAGCTCATCCTAGTCATATCATCTGTGAAAGTAATGAAATACCTGCTACCAGTGAGAGATGGTTCTGACATAGGTCCACATAAATCTGTGTGGACTAATTGCAGCTTCTCACGTGCTCTCCAGCCTCCTCCTTTGAAAGGTAATCTGGCTTGCTTGCCCAGAAGACAAGTTTTGCACTGTGGAAATTCCTCCTTCAAACTTGGCAAGTCATCTGCCAAGCTATTCCTCTGCATAAATAACATGTTCTTCCTGTGAACATGCCCAAACCTTTTATGTCATAGCTCTGCATTTTCTTCTTTGCACTTCAAAGCCATTTGTTGCATCTCCTGTGGCTTGAATAGAAAGCACTTATCCTTCATTGGTATTCTCAGCACTTCCTTACTATCTGCATTATCAATAAGGCATTCCTTCCCGTCAAACTTCACCTTATAGCCCTTCTCAACTAATTGACCAACACTCAACAGATTTTGGTCAACTTTTGGCACAAAGAGAACATCATTTATCAGCTTCACCTCCTGATTTCCTTCAATAGCCACTGTACCCTTCCCTTGCACTTCGATATACTGTCCATTGCCAATTCTGACTTTGGACCCGACTGACCTGTCTAGACTCCTAAACAGCTTCAAATTGCCAGTCATATGATTTGTACAGCCACTATCCACCAGCCATGCATCATTCACAACAGAAGAGCTAGAACAGGAAGCTACAAACAAGTGTTCTTCCTCATCCTCATTTACTGCAATCTGTGCTTCTCCTGCTTGCTGGTGATTTTTCTCTTTGCAAATAGCTTCCATGTGACCAAACTTGTGACATCTTCTGCACTTGACATCAGGCTTTCTCCAGCATCTAAAGGACTGGTGATTAATTCCACCACAGTGTTGACAAGGTTTCTTATTCTTCTTCCAGTTGCCAGACCCACTAGAACTTCCTACTTTTGCTTCAAACTTGGAGTCACGTGCATTCCCTTTTGACTGATTCCATTTCTTCCCTTTGCCTCCATCATTAAACTTCACTTTAGCTTGCAGTGCACCCTCTACGTGCTCTTCTCTTCTCATCATTCTTCTATGCTCCTGTGCCTGCAAGGCACTTAACAATTCTGCAAGCTTTATGTCGGCTATGTCTCTTGTATTTTCCAAAGAAGCTATGGTAGCTTCAAACTTCTCTGGAAGAGACACTAGGACCTTCTGAACCAGCCTTTCATCCTTCAAGTCAGTCCCCAAGACTCTGATCTTTTCGGCTATCTCAATCAGCCTATCAGAATATTCCTTCACTGACTCTGAATCCTTCATTTGCTGTCTCTCAAACTCCCTCAAGAGATTCAGCACCTTCATGCTTCTTATCTTCTCATCTCCCTCGTATTCAGTCTTCAAGAAATCCCATATTGCCTTCGCAGATCACATCTCATGATCCTTGTGAAGATTGGGGCTGAGACAGCAGCGTACAGGCAAGACTTTGCCTTGGCCTTCCTTGTGGTTCTCTCTTTATGGTATTTTATCTAATTCATGGTCGGATCGTTTGGAAGTGGAGCAATCTCATAATCATTCTCCACAGCCTCCCATAAATCATGACCCTCCAAGAATGCTGTCATCTTGACAGCCCAAGCTTGATAATTTTCCCCAGTAAAGACTGGAGTAGCCATAGCAGAGAAACCACTTGAACCTGCCTCCATCACGCACGCTTATCTTCACTTCACAGTCCCTTAAGATCCTTCAGAAGAGCTCTGATACCACTGTTGATGCCGAGAGATGCTCAGCCAAGTTCTCAAACTTCAAGCTTCAGAGAGAAGCCTATCAAGTTGCGTAGCAAAAGAGAGAGAGATAGAATAAGGAAAGCATTCTACACATTACTTGATTGCAGAACCGGTTTTAGTACACGCAACAAAGGAACACACTTTTGAAACTCATCAAACCTCAACCTTGTTCCACTACCTAGAATATAATAAACAAACAACCCCTAATCAAACTAATCAAACATCCCAACTCCCATCATCATTACAAGACAACCCCTAATAAAACTAATCAAACCTAATGAAACTTGCAACATCCATCAAACTTGCAACACCCATCATCATTACATGACTAAAAATAACAAAACAAAGACTAAAGGTAAAACATGGCATGGCAGCAGCATTGAGACACGCACGGCTCCAACACTCTCGTCTCGATGGCATATTTTTGCAAGGCCGAAATCCGAGATCTTGGGTCGATAGTTTTCATCGAGAAGAATGTTGTGTGGCTTGATGTCGAAGTGTAAAATCCTCAAGTTGCAGCCTCGGTGCAAGTATTCGAGTCCTTGAGCAATGCCTAGGGAGATTTGGTGCAAGGTTTCCCATCCCAGGTGGCAGTGACCTAGCTTGCTGCAGTTCTCTTCGTATATGAATTTCTCCAGAGATCCATTGGCCATAAACTCATAGACAAGAGCCCTTTTGGTTTTGTGAAAGCAGAAGCCTAGCAGATTGACAATGTTGACATGGGAAGTTCTGCTTATACTGCTTACTTCATTGATGAATTCCTCACCATCTCCTCTTAAATTGCTTAGGATTTTCACTGCCACAAGACGGCCATTTGGGAGATTGCCTTTGTACACAGATCCGTAGCCTCCTTGGCCGAGCTTTTCTTTGAATGAGTCGGTCATTCTCTTGATCTCTGCATAAGAATATCTTCTTGGAGTTGACATAGCAGGATTTTCCAAAAAGACCTCAAAGTTATGAAACCCTTTCACCTTCTTGATCCATGGGACGACGGACTTCAGATTGGAAAATCTCTGTTTAAAAAGACATGCTAGGACCATTGCAGCAACACCCACCCCACAGATTGAAGCAACTGTGTCCAGAAGGAACAAGGAAGTACTAAGTATATATAGAACAGATAACATTGCATAAAAGATAAATGAATAAGAACTTTGATTTCTGGAAGGTATGCACTGCGCCAAAAGTCTTGATTTTTAATCATTATGTTTAGCTAAGAAATCAAATACATGCTACTTACGTATGGCACCTTTCTTCAGTAGGCCTTTAGCTTTACTTGCAACGTTAAAGCAGAGACAGTATGAGGGATCCCGGATGAAAGATAGGCGATAAAAAGGCAACTTCCTTGACGACATGGAGACGCAGAAACACTTAAAATAACGCTTGTGACGGAACACACAGGAAGTTCTGAGAATGTTCTTGACAAAGACAATTGGAAATCAGGCAAAAGCATTTGCTTATTGCAGCATGTCCTGGTAAAACTTACCGCATTTTTCGGGATAGGATCCATCAGAGCAATAGCAAACAAAGTCTTTCTCATTTGATCGGCCACATCGGCCTCCACTGTGTATGCACTCGACACAACTCTCATTGGTCAACAATGTCCAATGCATTGTGAACCCATGCTTCAGCAACATCCCATAGTTAACACTTGCCGAGTTCGGGTTCGGGGTACCCACCTTCAATTCAACTGGTATTGCACTGCTCAAATTGCAGGATCCATTCTTCTGCACTGGCCAATCTTCCTTACGTGCCAGCGCAACAAACGTGTAATTTAAATGATCAGAAGTGCAATTTAGCCGAAATTGAGGGACGCGTGTAGAAAATGTACTAGTGCAGCCATAGAAGAACCACAGGTAATAGTCGAAACTGGAGCTCTGGAAGAGCGTCTCATGATAGTAGGTGAAGGGATGAGGAACAAAGCAACTGGGGTCGTTCATATATCGACTAGCTAACTCAACGGAATGCGTATCGTAAGAGATGCTTCGGATGGAGAAGTTGCCATACATAAGATCCTCTCCTTCGCAGCTAACCTGGAAGCCATCGTACCTGTTAGACATACTTGTATAGCCTTGTAGTCTTATAACTTTCTCTTACACTCCTTCTTTCTCTTTAGTCCCACATAGGAAGAGCACTAAGCTCTTTACCTCTTCTAAGCCTATATAAGGGCTTCTCATGTACATTGTTTGACACACCATTATTAGAGAACAATACCATTCTCTCTTAATCATTCTTTCTTATCATGGTATCAGAGCCAAGATCATTGTCTTGAAAAGTATGCTCTGCGGTTGCCACAAATTGGATCTTCCGCATCAGAAATTAAGATAATGAGCTCATTATTTTTAAAAGTATGCTCTGCGGTTGTCATAAATTGGATCTTCCGCATCAGAAATTAAGATAATGAGTTTTGGGCTATTGAGCCGTCACCCAGCTTTGCTAGCGTCTCTAATTTGTGTCTCTCGATCCTTTTGATCAGCTTTCCCACCTCAACCCACTTTTCTAGCTTCGCTAGTGATTTTTCTGTTGTCATGGGCGATTCTAGTGACCGCATAGATGTCAAGCTTGATGGTTCAAACTATTCACTTTGGAAACCATCGGCAATGGCGGCTCTTGTTTACCGCGATTTATTTGAGCATGTTGAAGGTTTCCGTCTATGTCCTGATGCTCTTAAGGAAAGTGCCTCATCTGAGGCGGTTGTAAAGCGTACCGCTGAAATTCGAGCATGGACAGTTGCTGATCGGAAGGCATGGGCTATTCTTTTTGGCTCTATTGATCCTGCTCTTCGCCCACAATTTTCTCATATTGTTGGAGCGAAATGTTTGTGGGATCAGCTCGCCGAGATGTTTACTCAGACCGGGGACATTCGGGTTTATCAGTTGGAGCAAGAAATTTACTGTGCTACGCAAGGGTCTCGCTCTATTCGAGACTTTTACAATTATATGCATTCCCTTTGGAGTCAATTAGATATTCTTGCTCCTGTTCTTTGCTCGACATGCTTGAACTGTACTAGGTGTCCATCTACTCGGCTTCAAACTCAAGATAGACACCGTCTACATACTTTCCTTATGAAGCTTGGCTCTCCTTATGAAGGTGTTCGCAGCCAGCTTCTCCATCGCTCTCCTAGACCGTCCCTCCTTGACGCTATCAAAGAATTGCAGTCTGAGGAAACTCGTCTGGGTCTACTTTCCTCCTCTGTAGTTGCTGATTCCGCTGCTGTTTTAGCTGCTCCACCACGGCTCCGCCTGCTGTTTTGGCTGCTTCACCACGACCTCCCTCTGCACGTGGCTCTCGCCGCCTTTTATGTACTTATTGTCACCGTCTTGGACATGAGGAGCCACACTGTTGGCAAAAGAAGAAGGAAGCTTCACGCCCTTCAGCAACACCGCGTTCTATTCAGTATTCTGTGCCATCTCCACACTCTCGACCTATTACTATGGTTTCTTCTTCTACGGATAATCGGATTGCTGCCCTTGAAGCACAGCTTGCTCGATTGAACCATTCTTTGCTTGGGTCTTTTCCCGATTCCAGCACTCCTACAACTTCTTCATCTACAGGAAACACTGCTGCAACCACTCCATCTTCAGGTGACACTTCTATTACCTGGATACTTGACTCAGGAGCTGCTAGACATATGTCTAGTTCCGCTGCTTGTCTCACTCAGCTCTCTGAGCTCAAGCATCCAGCACATTTCTTTACTGCTGATGGCTCTCCTCTCCTAGCTACCCGGCGGGGAACTCTCACCATCTCTCAAGATTTCAATGTCCCTAACGTGTTACATGTTCCATCTCTAGCTCTCAATTTATTATCCGTTGGACAACTTACTGATGCTGGATGTACTGTAAGCTTTACAGATAGCTCTTGCTTTGTGCAGGATCGTTTGAGTGGTCGGATGATTGGGAGAGGTAGTAGACGGGACGGACTCTATATTATGCAGCATCTCCACCTTCCAACTTCTTCCCTTCCTTCTCCTGTGTTGGCTACCATTGATCTTGCCCAATGGCATCAACGTCTCGGACATATTCCTTCTTCTCGTCTCACCGTCCTTCATCAACGAGGTGCTTTAGGTCCTGTTTCTTCTGGTAATCTTCCTCCATGTTCTGTATGTCCCTTGGCCAAGCAATCTGCTAAGCCTTTTCCTATTAGTAACTCTAGATCTAGTGCAATTTTCGATCTTATTCATTCTGATGTATGTGGTCCTGCCCCACTTTGTTCAAAAAGTGGTTTCAAATATTATGTCTCTTTTATTGATGATTACTCTCGTTATACATGTGTCTATCTTATGCGTCAACGCAGTGATTTCTTTTCCATCTATCAGTCTTTTACTACCATGATTTCCACCCAATTTAATACAAAAATCAAAGTTTTTCGTTCAGACTCGGGAGGAGAATATCTTTCTACTGTTTTTCGTTCCCTCTTGGCTAGCGATGGTACACTTCCTCAACTATCTTGTCCTGGGATTCCAGCTCAGAATGGGGTTGCTGAACGCAAGCACCGTCATATTTTAGAAACCACTCGCGCTCTCTTACTTGGGACATATGTTCCTACTGAGTTCTGGGCTGAAGCACTTCTCACAGCTGTTCATCTAATTAACCGCCTACCCTCGTCTGTTCTTCATCAAGACACCCCTTTCCAGCGTCTCTATTCTCGATCTCCCAGCTATAATCATCTTCGAGTTTTTGGGTGTACTTGTTTTGTCATTCTTCCACCCACCGAACGTACGAAGCTCACCGCTCGCTCCATCTCGTGTGCATTCTTGGGTTACAGCACCGAGCACAAGGGTTATCGCTGTTACGACCCAAATGCGCGACGTATACGTATTTCTCGCAATGTTACCTTTCATGAACACGTTCCCTTCTTCCCTACAAATGTAACACCTCCTGTCTCGACCCATGTTCCATTTATGGATTTCCCTGTTGATCCTTTTCCTGATCCTCCTTATTCTGCTTTCACCTCGGAACCAGATATATCACCACCGTCCCCATCTTCTCCTACCCGTTCTGCTGTACCTCCTACTCTACCTGCCCTCGACGATTCTGCAGTTCTAGAGCCACGCCGTAATCCTCCTCGGGATCGACGTCCGCCTACTCGGTATGCTGCTTCTACTTCTTATTCTACTGAGTTTAGCTCCTTTTTGGCTGCTGTTCATGCTGTACAAGAACCCACTAGTTATCGTGAGGCAGTTCAGCATACTGAGTGGCGTCAAGCTATGTCTGAGGAACTCAGGGCATTGGAAAGTACTGGTACTTGGGAGCTTGTGTCTCTCCCTCCAGGCCGCTCCTTGGTATCATGCCGATGGATATATAAGATTAAAACCCGTTCTGATGGCAGTATTGAACGTTACAAAGCACGTCTGGTTGCCAGAGGTTTCTCGCAGGAGTATGGCATTGATTATGAGGAGACGTTTACTCCCGTAGCAAAGATGACATCTGTCCGAGCTTTACTAGCTATTGCTTCAATTCGTAATTGGCCCCTCTTTCAGCTTGATGTCAAGAATGCTTTTCTTCATGGGGATCTTCAAGAGGATATCTTCATGCAACCTCCACCTGGTCTTGGTCATATTTCTGGACAGGTTTGCCGCTTGCGACGGGCTATTTATGGTCTTAAACAGGCTCCTCGTGCTTGGTTTGAGAAGTTCAGTGATGCTATTCGATCTGCTGGTTTTACTCAAAGCGAGGCTGATCATGCTATGTTTGTTCATACCTCTTCTGCTGGTTGCACTATTCTTCTTCTTTACATTGATGATATGGTTATCACTGGAGATGATCGCGACCATATTGAACATACCAAGCGGCACCTTCAGCAACATTTTGCCATGAAGGATCTTGGACCACTGCGCTACTTTCTTGGGCTTGAAATTGCTCGCAGTTCACGTGGTATCCTTATTTCTCAACAAAAATATACTGCTGATATTCTCTCTAGGGCTGCTCTCTCGGATGCACGCACTGCTGCTACTCCTATTGAGCTGAATCAGAAGCTTTGCTCGGATGACGGGGAGCCTCTTTCTGATGTGACCCGCTATCGAACTTTGGTTGGCAGCCTTGTATATCTTACTATCTCCCGACCCGACATTGCTTATGCTGTTCATGTTGTCAGTCAGTTTGTTGCTGCTCCTCGCACAGTTCATTATGCTGCTGTTCTGAGGATCTTGCGATATCTCTGAGGCACTTTATCGCGTTCCTTATTTCTGCCATCTTCTTCTGCTCTCAAGTTGCGTGCCTATTCTGATGCTGATTGGGCTTCCAATGTGTATGATCGCAAATCTATCACTGGCTATTGCATTTTTCTTGGCGATTCTCTCATTTCTTGGCGTGCCAAGAAACAACAAATTGTCTCACGCTCCTCTACAGAGTCCGAGTATCGTGCTATGGCTGACACTACCGTTGAGATTGTTTGGCTTCGCCGCTTGTCGCGACCCGTCCGAAAGCGGACGCGGCTAATGGATTACCGATCGCGGGCCTTCCCCCGCACAAGGGTGCGGATCGCGGGCTTTGGATCGGCGCGAGCCCTCCCAGGCCCATACCAAATCGCGGCGGGAGTATTTTTCAGGAGGATTCGACGATAAGAGTCGATCGCTTTCGACCTTAGTGTGGTCGTGGTGGCATGTGCAACTTGTGCATGCATTTGGAGTCGCCACCGGTCTTTCTTGGAGGGTAGACCGGAAACCTTACTGATCGATTGGGAGAGATCGATCAGTTCTACGGAACCAGAGATTTTGGGTTCGGGGACTTGGTTACGCTGGTGTCGTTACCAACGCCCTTTCGGTACCTAACGTGAGTGATTTTCCTAACTAGGATTTCATGCAGGCGCAATTTTGGGTGAGGTAAGTCTGACTTTGCACATTAACCAGTTTAACATGCTCACGTAATCATAATAAATAAATAGACGTCAATCACATAAACATCTATCCTACGTGGTGATCATGGAATTATGATTTAATGGATCTCGAGCCAATGAGACCACATTTAATCATTTTAATATTTTAATAACGGAGAGCCGCTCTTCGCTTCTTCTTGGTTTCTTGAACTCTTCAAGAATTGGGCCCCAAAGAGCTCGCCGACTTAAAAGGTTCCTCCACGTAATCCTCGTAGCATTTACATCAACAATTGACTATGCTAAAAATAAAGATTACATGAAAAATAAAAGGAGTACGCAGCCTCCATTTAATAATTACAACCCCAAATATATAAATAATCATCATACATTCATATATACATCAATCACATTGATTAGGGATTTTTCCATGATCACCACCCTTTCACGTAAGTAATAAATTCACAATTTAAAACTTAGGAAGGCACAATAAAAATTCTACGTTGAATCATATTCAGAATTTTTACGTAAAATAAGATAGCCATAAATTTTCGATTCAAAATTGATTTAGTCTCAATTTTTGCTACGTTGATTAATTTATCATATAAAATAATCAATCTCCATTAGCCATGTAAGACGAACAATTCGTTAATACATATTGGCCATAGTATTGCAAAAATTGCAAAAAATCAATTAAATGCACGAAAACACCTAAGGATTGGCTCTGATACCACTGTTGGGATCCACGTAACACGTAGCGGAAATAAATAACAACCCATACATGTATCTCCAGAGGCGTACTTCGTGCATTTCAATCGAAAAAAATCACAAAGTCTCAAAGGGAGTAAATAGATTACCTCTCGTAGCGTGCTTGAACGGAGGTGTCGGTTCGATGTTCTTCGATCTCAGCCTCCACAAGTGTTAGGCATCTAATTCGGACGCACCACCAATTGACGAACGGGGAGACGACTAATAACTCCACAACAATTGTGCTAGCAATATGCGGAATCAATATTCCGAACTTAGTATATTTTGCTCTCTCAAGATTATGAGAATATAGAGAGTGTTTGTGTTCTTCTCTCTAAGCTCTCAAAAATTTGCACACTCTACAAAATGTCTCCCCCCTCCCAACCTCAAAACTCTTGCCATCCTTTTATAGCCAAAAATACCTTCCAATAAATTGTATTTAAAAATAGCACTAACAATTATAAATTCTATCTAAAAATAGCACTCACAAATAAATGGCATTTAAAAATAGCACTAACAATAGCACTCACAATTTATAATACAAAAATGCTATTTAAAAATAGCACTAACAATAGCACTCACAATTTATAATACAAAAATGCTATTTAAAAATAGCACTAACAATTATAAATTCTATCTAATAATAGCACTCACAAATAAATGACATTTAAAAATAGCACTAACAATAGCACTCATAATTTATAATACAAAAATGCTATTTAAAAATAGCACTAACAATAGCACTCACAATTTATAATACAAAAATGCTATTTAAAAATAGCACTAACAATTATAAATTCTATCTAATAATAGCACTCACAATTTATGATAAATAAATGTAATTTAAAAATAGCACTAACAATAGCACTCACAATTTATGATAAATAAATGTCATTTAAAAATAGCACTAACAATAGCACTCACAATTTATAATACAAAAATGCTATTTAAAAATAACACTAACAATAGCACTCACAATACAAAAATGCTAAAAAAAAGGCACTAACAAAGGTGTTAAAAATAATAACCATTATTATTATTACAAGAGTTAAAGAGGTTACCAAACAGTACAAATATGCATAACGTATAAATACGTATGACGTATAAATACGTAGAGCATACGTATACATCCGTGAAACCGGGGACTAATTGAAAGAAAAATGTGCAATTAAGCCCTTTTGGTAAAAATTGATTAAATTGGAGGGCAAATTGACCTAATTGCACTTTAAGACTTTAGAATCCAATGTCATAGCTTATAAAAAGTGAGAATTGAAAACTAAAAGACTCGAAAATGATTTTTTTAGGCTCGGTTCGGGTTTATGTTTGTGAAGGAACATAGTGACCCGAGCCGAATTTTTGAGATTTAAAGTGACACACTTGAAGAGGAAATTAAAACAAAATTATCGAATATTTTTGGGTATTTTTCTGACCACGAATGGTATTTTTTGATTTTTTGGGTATTTTTATAATTAAATAAACTCGAAAAATATTAAAAATACCGAAAAATATTTTTTGTTCAAAATTGGTTCCTAAGGTTAAACCAAAGCTTCCAAAGTTGATTTTGTGATTTTATGACCTTTTTTTTATATTTTTAATTAATTTTAAAGAATAAAAATCACAATAATAAATGGTAAAAACTCAGGTGTCAACAGCTGCCCCTCTTTGAGAGGAATCTCGTTAGAGGTTTCTCTCAAAGATAAGGTGGCACCTGATTCCTAACCGACTCAACTGGGAAAATGAGAGAAGAAATGTTATGACATCGGATCCTTAAGCCTATTGATAAAAGCTCAAATCAATCCCCGGTTTGCTCTAACAATTTGAACATGGGCCGGAGTGAGAGAGGCTTACCTGAAGCTCACCTGTCGGATGCTGCCGATTGCGACGACTTTCAAGAAGATGCCTAGGACTCGTCATTCAGAATATCCTAGGGAGATTAAGCTCTGACCTGTATGGTAGGTCATACCATGATGGGATTCCTAACTTGTAGGAACCTAAGGAAGGCGCATCCCACGCTTTGGGATTTGCCAAGGATTTTGATCCGTATGGTGGATCAGACCTTTGTGTTGATCCTTACTGCGATATTTATCAATGAGTTGACCCTTATGGCGGTTTCTACCAATGAATTGACCCTTATGGCGGTTTCTACCATATGTGACCCTTCAGGCGGTTTCTACCATTAATGTGATCCCTCAGGCGGTTTCTACCTTGGTTTGACCCTTCAGGCGGTTTCTACCTTGAGTTGACCCTTCAGGCGGTTTCTACCTTGGTTTGACCCTTCAGGCGGTTTCTACCTTGTGTTGGCCCTTCAGGCGGTATCTACCATGTGTTGACCATTCAGGCGGTATCTACCTTGTGTTGACCCTTCAAGCGGTATCTACCTTTGATTTTGACCCTTCAGGCGGTATCTACCTTTGATTTGACCCTTCAGGCGGTATCTACCATATTTTGACCCTTCAGGCGGTATCTACCTTGATTTGACCCTTCAGGCGGTATCTACCTTCATTTGACCCTTCGGGCGGTATCTACCTTCATTTGACCCTTCAGGCGGTATCTACCTTGTGTTGACCCTTCAGGCGGTATCTACCATGTGTTGACCCTTCAGGCGGTATCTACCTTTGTTTTGACCCTTCAGGCGGTGTCTACCATCAGTTTTGACTTTGAAAAGGGGTCTCATGACGAGGGTTCTCCACGTCCGATGAGACTGTTTAAATTATGAAAAGGGGTCTCCTGACGAGGGTTCTCCACGTCCGGTGAGACTGTCTGATTTTTGAAAAGGGGTCTCATGACGAGGGTTCTCCACGTCCGATGAGACTGCCTAAATTATGAAAAGGGGTCTCATGACGAGGGTTCTCCACGTCCGATGAGACTGTTTGATATTTTGAAAATGGGTCCTGGGACGAGGGTTCTCCACGTCTGATAGGACTTTTCTTTTAAAAGGGTTTTTCTTCCCCCTTTTTTTTTTTGGAGACCCCGAAGTTTGTCGGGAATTCAGCTTTTTGAAGCAGTGAAAGATTTTATTTTGACAAAACTTCACTTGAGTCTGTTGAGGCGACATTCTGGGAGCTGGGTTCTCCAGGTATCCTGCAGAAGTTTGAGCCTGAAAGATTTTTCTTTACCAAGAAAACGTTAGTAATCTTTGGGAAGACCACGGCTGTCCATTTTGACAAAACCGTATGATTTAAGTTTTAATCATGAAATGTGCATTTTGATGCTGGAGGTTATCCAAAGCATTCTTGCAACATGCAAATGTGATCACAAATCCCTTGCACGGAAAATCTGGATCAACAGTTTGAAAATTCCAAAAAGAGTTTGTTCAAAACATCAATTGGAATATTTCTCGACAAGGAGGCCATCTCACCTGTTTGGAGGTAATGATTTTTATAAGGGACGCACTCAATTCCCTACTAACCTGTGCCTAGGTTTTAGGCTCATTCGCAGCGCATACATTTTGATCGGTCGGGAGGTCTTCCACGGGACCGTAATGTTAGGCTTGGATATTGGCTTTCAAGGGGGACTCGCTTTGGAGTCGAGGCCATTGAATGAAAGTCTTCACCATCTGATCCGGGTTTACAAGTCAAGAACCCTGCAAAATGAGAAAGAAATAGTCTTGCTCGTACTTCTTCGAGCTAAGCTATATGTTAACCCAAGTGTCTTAGTCAGAGAAGACTGTTTCGGGGTTGTAACATTGGTAGGATTGGGGACCGAAACAAGCTTATTTTTGGCTCAGAATTTATGAGGGGATTGACATTGGTGATCATCGCAGATTTGACACCTGTCCTTTCCTTTCTGCATCTTTAGTCTTTGAGGTGCGCAACTGATTTTGAGGTGTACACCAACTCTTTAGAGAGCCCCTCTTGTTGCATTCAGAGAACGAGAACTCTCTCTGTGTCTTTGTTCTGCGCTCGGCACCATTTGGGGAGCAATCCTTTTGGATTTGGCTCCTTCAGGGATTTCTTCTTTTCCCATCCGGCTTCATTGTGGATCAATCAAACAACTTACACGAGCATCGGCCTTGCTTTTACCAGGCACTTTGCTTTTTCTCGATGCCGTGGATTTTTCTCATTCACTTTTGAAATCCCATTTTTTTTCATGGGATCGTGTTAGACATATAGTCTAAACATGCTTTAAATATCAGTCCGGGATTTCTCTTTCGTAATCCCTGAGTCTTGAACTCTTCCATTTTTGAAGTGGTGCAGCATCCGTCTTGGAATGATCACCAATGGGTTCATGAAACGAATTTGCAGGCTCAACTTGGCTATGCAAAGGATATAGTGTGTGGGATAGAGAAATGGATGCTTCTCGTCATCCTATGGCACTTGGATTACCATATAAACGGCACACAAAGATTGATGTTAGTCCGAGCAAGAAAATTTCTAGCCATTTACTCCTGATGCCGCTGGACTCACATCCATTTTGCCCCGATGTAGGGTGGTTCTTGACAGGGTTAAGAATGAAAACCGCCGTTCGAATGGGTTGCCAACGGTCACCTGTAGTGTTTATGATATGAAACGAACGCCTCCGTCGTCCCAATCCATGTAATCGCTGCAAATGGTCCCTACCTCCGTAGGTCCAGATTTTACTATTTGATTCGCTCCATTCATCTCTCAAGTGTATGTAGGATGTGTTTGGATTTGAGCTTGCCTCTCTTTTGAGGAAACATCCTTTTGAGAGTTTTGAACAACTTTTGATTGGAAAAATCTCTTTCGTTTTCCCAAAAATTTTACCCGTCAAGGGGATTTTATGGTGCACAATGCATGTTCAGACAACCTCGTGTTTCAAAACATGAATGCCAATGAAGTTAGAATTCCATGTCTTTTCTAGACATCAGATTTTGAAAGCTTTTCTTTTTCTCTCTGTTTTTTATTTAACATCTTCCATGGATTGGGGAAAGGGATACTTACCTGTCTCCCGCGGCTGGAGATCCCTGAAAATGCGGAAGAAACATGTTATTGTATGTTCACGAATTTTTCAAAAAAATTAGAACGATACATCTTACCCTTGGTCATATACTCTAACGAGTATACCAGGTTTGTAGGAAATCTGCCCGCTTTGATGACGAGTTCCTGTCAAGGATAAATAATAAGTGTCAATTCATGTTCCCAAATTCAAGATAAATTAGGACGATACAACTTTACTCTTGGTTCTCATCATGTTCTGATGTTGCGTTTTTGATATGAATAACATCTATCGAATCCGCCTATCCATGCTTGGAGTGTTTGTAACATCAATGGTTCCTCTGCCCCCAGTTAGGCAACGTCTATTCTGTTATTTGAATAGATGGCTCCTTGAGTGATTTACCCACGTTTATCACCTGAGAAGGGAAAGAAAGGAGATATTACTTTGGTATTCGGTTGAAGATCGTTTAGGAACGATACATCGTTTTACCAAATAGGAGGTTTCGTGACCAAACGTATTTCGTGCTGAATGGGGTAGATCCCACTATGCTCCGCGGGTGATAGTCATCATTCATGGAACTTGCTCCACAGATTAAGTGATTAATCCACGGCCCTTGGCTCGAAGATGTTCAAAGGGTGACACTCAGAGCGGTTAGTTTTAAGCGTTAATTAAAATGTTCCCGCGGGAACTTTACAACGAGATTCGTAACACATTCCTTCGACGTATTCGCCTCTCACTCTCCTGAGCCTTCTAATGATTTTGCATACGAGCTTAGAACCAGACGTCTGGTCGCCGGTACCGGTCACGACTGCGAAGATGCACTTGTTCCAAAATGCTTGACCCATAGGCTGAGTTGCTCATTCAGGAGATCGTCTGACTGTTCGAGTCGTTCAAGTTGAGCATCCTTAATTGCGGGTGACGGACTTCTCTCATTTTCGGCACGAACAACCCGGTTCATCGGTTTATGCGTGATCCACACGCCGAGTTGCTCACTGAGGGACTCACTTGAAATTTCAAGCCATTGACGCCCAAGTCGGGCATCCTCAACCGTTGGCGATGGATTCCTCACACTACTTTCGGCATGAACAACCTCACTTCTCGAGTTGGTACTTTCATCGTTGTCCAGTAGGTTTGTATCCAATGCTGGATTCGCCGTAGGAATAACACTAACGATCGGTTGGTGCTCAAATTGGGGAGTCCATACCTGCTGAAATTGTTGTACATACTCTTGAGGAGTACCGGGGTAACTCAGGGGGGAATTCAGCCGATCGAACCAAGAATAGATGTTCTCAAGGAGATCATCTGAACCATCGAGCGACTGACACTCAGGTTGAGTATTGTCAACTATTGGAGAAGGAATCTTTTCACCATTTTCGTCATGGACCACCTGATTCTTCGAGCCGGAATCCCCGTAATTGTCTCGCAAGATTGTATGTGCATCTCTTGCCAATGTTAGATCCGCTGTAGGACTAGCATTACCGGCCAGTCGGTGCTCAGACTGGGGAGTCCCGATTTGCTGAAATTGCGGTACATACTCCTGAGGAGTACTAGGATAACCCAGGGAAGTACTCTGATTGATGCCTGAACAATCGACCGTGTGATTGCCAGTCCCATCGGTGTTGAGAAGTGATTGGATGCTTCCTGCTTCATGAGGATTGCGATCACAGCCATGCTCATCGTTTAAACTTGAACCGCTTCTATCTTGGTCTAGCGCCACTCGTCCATCTCTCAGTAGTCTTCTGTAGCACCAAAGGTGGTTCCTGACTTTATTTCTATCCAGCTCCGGCATGTTCATGATCTTGAGTATGCGCGATGGGCGAGCCAAACTGATCCCTAACTGTTGAACTGCATCAACAAATTTGCTATGAAGCTCCGAGGTCTAATAAAACCTTGTTTTCTTGCTAGCCGAAGTAGTGTTGGCAACTCGGCGGCTACTCTTCGCGGAATCTGGTCGTGTTGAACCGCCTCTATCTTGGTCTAGCGACGCTCGTCCATCTCTCAGTAGTTTCTTGTAGCGCCAAAGGTGATTCTTGACCATATTTTTCGCCAATCCCGGCACGTTCATGATTTCAAGTATGCGCGATGGGCGAGCAAAATTGATCCCTAACTGTTGAACTGCATCAACAAATTTGCTATGAAACTCCGGGGTCCAACGAAATCTTATTTTCTTGCTAGCCGAAGTAGTGCCAGCCATTTGGCGGTTACTCTTCTCGGAATCTGGTCGTGTTGGAGGTTGCTCTGGAGGGGATTTAGTGGTCTCAGATCGGCTGGTCACGATGGTGAGTTCATCATTGAGCGGACCTGACTTGTCATGACGCATGTTCCCTTCCACAATGGGCGTCGACTTTGATCTTATAGCACTAGTTTCCTCTTGTAGATCCTCGGCGGTACCCGCCTGTTTCGAAAGATGTTGCGAAGGGCATTGCAACAAATGAGCATTATGAACCCCCAGATCTGGCTCTTCAGTGAATACTCCGTCCGTGGGAACAGGGTTACCGCACTCAAGACAAATAGCGATGCTTAGAGCTTTTTTGTACTGAATGTTTTTTATTCGAAGCTTTTCATTTTCCTCCCTCGCAATCGCTAACTCGTGCCGATCGCGTTGCTGCTTCAGCCGGGTTCGTTTGTTTTCAAACCAGCACTTGACCTTCCGAGGCTCCCACCCTATCTCCTGGCCCATTTTGATTCTCTGTTCCATGTCCGGATAGGGGTATTCCCTGAAAAACAATTCGAGTTTATGGACTTGACCTGAAGTGTTGCGTTGGAGATATTCCCCTTTCTGACGCTGATCACCGTCGCGGGTACTGTTCTCGTTAACCAAGCCGCGGGTCTCATCATTAGAAGGATCGGTCTCCATGGCCCTCGTGTCAGGTTCGATCCTGAGATCTTCAAATTCTTCCAGCAGCTCAAGCTCGGAGACCTCCAAGTCTGGCGCTTCCAGTAAATGACAGAACCCCTTGAACATTTTGATCGAAATATCACTACTTGATTTTCTGTTAACTCAGCTTTCTTTGTTCCTCCTTGGATCCTCACTTTCTCTGCAAATTCTGAAAGGTTAAAGGAGTCGGATCACCGTTCTTTGATCAAAGGTGATGGCTACCCGACGAGCGCTCTTCTCAATGCTTCGAGATTCTCACTTCGTCCTTTTGTGATGGCTACCTGACGAGCGCTCTTCTCAAGGCTTCGTAATTCCCACTTCGTCTTTTGTGATGGCTACCTGACAAGCGTTCTTCTCAAGGCTTCGTAATTCCCACTTTGTCCTTTTTTTTTCTTTTCTGCGTGAACGGAGCATGAAGATCTCTTGCGTTGATTTCGCTCTGTCGAGCACTACGCTTGTCCCCCTGGCCCAATCTCTAGAGTAACAAGCCTGCCCACCTTTCGGCGCCATTATGTTTCGTAAAACCCGAGATCACAGGACGGTAGTGGATTCGTGACTCATCGGGGAGGCATTAATGAAACCCGTTTGGCTCTACTGCACATAAAATATTATTATCACTTCTCCCTGCTTACTCGAGCATTTATAAGGTGATAGATTGACGTCAAGAAGATTAACACTTTAGCCTTATCAGACTCAGCCTCTCAAACACTCTTCACATTCCCACTCTCCTCTCTGTCATTCCATCGCATATGGATTCCTCGTCTGTGTCTGCTGCCTTAGCTGAAGCTTCGACCCAATGGGAGAGATTTTACCACCTCTTGGGTAGAGGTTATGGCTACATAAACAATCATCCTGAAGTTGAGGTTGAAGTTCGTACTCTGATTCCGGCCCTGGATACTGCGTGTATTGAAGGTACAAAACTGCAAAGGGAGTTTGTGATCTTCCCAACTCTCTTCAACAATTTCATGCAGGCTTACGAAGTCGCTAGCCGGGAGGTCACTTTGGCTGGTATCGTGCGAGCCCGCTATCAGGACCGAACTGAGTCCCTGATGTTGGCCACGCTGACGGCCGATAACCATAAAAGGGCTGTTGAATACGCCCACGCTCAGGTTTCGATGCTGGTCCGTGAGAGGGACAACTTGGTGGAGCGTCTGGCTCTTTTTGACACCGCCTTTGAGCAAGACCGGAACAACCTCGTGCTGAGGTTCCAGTGTGCCTGGTTGGGGGAAAGGCTTGAAGACCTGAGCATGGATATAGCTCGCGGGAGGGTGCTGGCTCATGACTTAGAGCTTGAGTTCGAGTACTATGAGACCAAGGTGAACGAACTTAAGGAGAAATGTCGTCTCCTTTTCTTCAAGCTTGTAGACCTCGATTCCCGGAGTGTGGGTTGTAAGCAAGGCATGGATAGCATGGAGGGTCAGTTAAGCTTTTTTGTGATGCTTGTCAGAACTCATTTTGGGTTTACTGTTCCCCCTCAGTGATCCACTTGTAAACTTCCCTGTTGAATGAAATAAATGCGAGTTTGTTTATATACGCTCTTTCATTCTGCATTGTTGACTAGCCAAGAAAGGTTTTTGCTTTCAGATCTACGCGACTCCTTTTCGCATGTGTCAACAGCTTGACTACGCATCATTCTCACAGCCCGACGCTTTATATTTGATTGACTTGAATGCCTCGTGAGAAATAGATTTGTAGTTGCTCGAAACTTAAAGATTGCCCCTGATTTTGTGGTCACGGCGTTTGGGGCCGCTAGTAATCTTTCGCTTTCGAGCTCGATCACATTCTGCTAGTAACTCATGCTATCAATTCTGCCTTCACGCGTCGGGGCTGATTTTACCTTGAACTTAATAACAAGGAATTACCGTATACACATGAGATGACGTTCGCGAAAAACATTATGCAAAATCAACTCTAGCTATTGAAGAAACAATCGCGTGCACCGATGAGAACTTTACAATAGGAGATACATCCTTCTCGCGTACATCCCCTTCTTTCTTTGGGCATGTACAATGACCAACCAATCTGGCCTCGGCTTAGGTCTGCCATTACCGACTGCAGATCATGGTTGCCAATCTTTAATAGCTTCCAACTGATCGAACCAGGTATCAAGTCCTTCATCGAAGAAATCACCTGACCCCTCGAACGATTGATGTATAGGTTGAGCTGCATCGCCCGACGGATTCTTCGAACTGGAACCCCCATCCTTATTTGGGATTATAAGAGGAGATTTGATCGGTTGACTACCACAAGCATCTCCCACTTGGGAATTAGGGAAATAAAAATGCTCCAAGCATTCTCCCATTAGGTCATCTGAAGCCACGTGCTCCGATTGGGCAAACCCTTGAGCACTGAGCGTGGTGGGCTGATCTGCGACAGGATGAACACTGACTAGCTGCTGCTCGGACGGGGGAGTGCTTACTCGCTGCACTTGTGATGCGTGTTCTTGAGGAATATTGAAATGACTCGCGAGGATATCCTGATCAAATCCCCAATAGTCGTCCAGATTCGACCGGGCCTCCTTTGACATAGGGGTGCTGGGCTCGCAGCCGAGTCTATTGCTCGGATTCAGCTCTGTATAACGCTGTCCTAACGCCCTTCTGTAGCAACCAAGGTGATTCGCGACTAATTGCTTGGTAAGTCCCGGTACCTTCATGACCCTAAGTATGCTCGTCGGACCTATGAAGTCGAGTCCTATCTGTCGAACTGCGTCTAAGAACTTGAGATGAAGCTCCGGGGGCCAAATGAATTTCTTCTTCTCGTCGTCCAGAGTGGCGCTGATAGCCTGCCGACTAATCTCTAACTCCTCTTGAACTGTATCTGATCTTACCGGAAGCTGTTGTGGAGGAGATTCATGGGCTTCGATGAGGTGACTCTGATCATAATGACACGTATCTTCTTCCTCCGAAGACACTGGTATAATTTCTGTGGGATCGATCTCCTCATGCGCGCCATTAGCAGGATCTGATTGTGCCGGAGATGGCTCAAGGGAGCAGGGGGATGAATGAGCACCTTCCATCCTCGTAGAAGGCTTACCGGGGAACAATTTACTGAGGGTGGTAGGGCCACCGCAGTCAGGGCAGATAATAGTATTGAGGATTTTCTCATACCGCATGTTTTCCATTCGAAGGTTTTGGTTCTGCTCTTTTAGGGCCGTGATCTCCTTACGCCTGTGTTGGACACCTAGTCTGAAACGTTTATTCTGAAACCAAAAATGGATTCTCATAGGATTCATTCCCAGCTTCTGGCCCAATTCAATCTTTTGTTCCTCGTTTGGGCAAGGGCATTCATCGAAGAAAGCTTCAAGCTCCTGGATTTCTTTCCGAGCGTAGCGCTGGCGACTTTTTCTTTTCCGGGGTTGAGCGTCGTGGCCACTGCCGTCGTCACCACTGCGATCTTGATGTTCGTCACCGGCGATGTTGAGTTCCATGGCTTCGATGTCGAATTTGATTCTAGAGAATTTGAGGTCTTTCAACGAACTCGTCACTCGGGGTTCTCTGTTCTCTTTTGTATACTCGCTCTTTCGATTTGTTGCCTCCTTTTCCTCGAAAGCTAGGTCTGTTCAGCGTTCTGTTTTTGAAACGACGGAACTGTTTACCTCCTGCTCAGCTTTCCGACACGAAGGGGTAACCAAATCCTTCCGCGGCTTCTTCGATAGTAGCGCTCGCCTTTCACCTTTCCTCAATAGTCGTGTCTGTTCAGCACTGTTTTCCCTTTTTTAAGTGGCAGAGCTGTTCACTCGCCGCCCAGCTTTATGTGTGACGGAACAACATAATACTTTCGCGGCTTCTTCGATAGTTGCGCTCGCCTTTCACTTTTCTTCAATAGTTATGTCTCTTCAGCACTGTCTTCCCCTTTTTTAAGTGGCAGAGCTGTTCACTCGCCGCCCAGCTTTATGCGTGATGGGACAACCCAATCCTTTCGCGGCTTCTTCGATAGTTGCGCTCGCCTTTCACCTTTCTTCAATAGTTATGTCTCTTCAGCACTGTCTTCCCCTTTTTTAAGTTGCAGAGCTGTTCACTCGCCGCCCAGCTTTATGCGTGATGGGACAACCCAATCCTTTCGCGGCTTCTTCGATAGTTGCGCTCGCCTCCCTCCCAGCTTTAATAATGGCGAGACCGAATTTGCCAGGCCTGAAATCGCGGGCCAGGATATGTCTGGTGATTCACGGGAGAAGCAGCCCCCTCTTTACATTAATTAACCCGGCTCCACGAGCATTAGCTGCAACTTTTCTCCGCTCTCGAGACGCTATAAAATGCGGGGTTGGTGTTTGGGAGATTAACGCTCTCATATAATTTGCTTCCATCCTCTAATCGCTCCACTACACACATCTCCGTCGAAAATGGCTTCTTCCCAAGTTCACACTTTCTCAGCCGAAGCTTTGACTCGATGGAAAGAGTTCTATAACCTCTTGGGTCGAGGCTACGCTCACATAGCCGATCATCCCGAAACCGAGGATGAAATCCGAGTCATGTTCGGGGACCTGGACATCACCTCCCTCGAGGGTACCGCGTTGGGGAGGGAATACAGTATTTTCCCAACGCTCTTTACGAACTCCTTGGAGGTCTACCGCGCTGCTCATCGGGGAGTTACCGTGGCTCGTGTCTTGCGAGCCCGTTATGAGGATCAGTCCGACCGCCTAGCGTTGGCTGACTACCTGGCCGATAGTCACAAAAAGGCTGTTGAGTTCGCCAAAGAGCGGGTTTCGACATTGCTACGCGAGAGGAGGAATCTGGTGGAGGACTTAGCTCTATCTCTGGCTACCTATGAGCGCGATCGACGCAATGCCCTGCTAAGGAATCGAAGCGAGTGGCTGGAAGAAAGGCTCAACGGCATAAATGAGGATATAACTCGTGAGAATGGACTTGTTCGGGACTTGGAAGCAGTCGCCGAAGATCACGAGACTCAGGTTGTTGCAGTCAATGATGAACGCAAACGCCTTCACCTCAGGCTTGCGGACCATGATACGCGGAGTGGTGCGTATAAACAAAGCATCCATAACCTGGAGGGCCAGCTGGGCTCCTTTGTGTCGTTGATTAGGGCTCACTTTTGCTTTACTTTTCCACCCCAATGAATTGTATGATCTGGTTTAGGCAAGAATGAATGAAAACCCCTGTGTTTGTTTTAGCTTTTATATGATCCATTTCTTCGAGCATCCAGACATTTTAGACTTGGATGAGCCGATCCACGATAAGTCGAGTAGATGTGTTCTGATTTTCTAACTCGCTCATGATCAGATGAAAGAATAGCCCCAGACTTATCCAGGAAAAGATTTCTCTCTATTACCCTATATTTTTTTTACCTGCAAATGAAATGACAGAATCAGAAGGAATAATTTGAAAAATAAAGCATAAACCCCTTTCAATCTTATGCTTGCTCGTGATTAATAAGGACAAAAATTTTTTACAAGGGTTTTAATCTTGTGTAAAAAGCTTTTTATCAGTATTCCTCGAAGGAAAGCATACTATTGAAAGGAATGTAATTCACGATAATCGCTTTCGACCAATTTTGAGAAGAGCGAATTAGTCAAAAGTGCAAGGCGTAACGACGTGTTTTAAATTTAATTGAAGATACGGCATCCAAATCAAGGCCGTTTGTTAAGAACGAGGGCAATTTGGACATCTATCTCGTCATTAAATTCGAAACAATGCCGATACTCTTGATCGATTATCGTGGATTACCAATGACGTACGACATGCATGAATCAATTCAAGTGTATAATTCCTTCTAGCGAAATTGGGGTTGGATTACCCTATACGACCAAAAAGGTCATGCAAGATTTCCAATTTTGATTTCCTCTAAAGGAATTATAAACTTGACTTGGGAGTATTCGGATGATTAGAGAAAATGCCACTATCACATTCCCATGACCCGTTAAAAGAAATACAACCAAGCTCCATCTGAGTGTATACACCAATAGATCCCTAATACAATCACTCTAAGGGGTGAGATAGAGAAAACCTCGGTAAAAAAATAAACCCTATACAAGAGGACTAGTAATGGAAAATGAAACAAAGGAATGTGATCCTAACGTTTAAGGATGCCCCAAGTTCGACCTGTGACTTCCGGATTACTTGCCCTAACTCGTCATCTTCATTGGACGATACCCTAATAATGTCCATAGTAGGCTCCTTTGTTGCACACTCGGTGTTCGCGATGGGATATCGCCCTCCTCGTCTTCTATCAAGGATGTTGGAGAAAAAACACACATATCTACCCTCGAAATGGCATTTAATCTAATCACCAGAATGCAATGAATGAAATGCATATATTTATATGAACTGAAATAGATTTGAGGGATAGAGAGTCTTACCAACCAAACTCCTCGACTTATGTGCGGTTTTAGGTGTACCAACCGTCTAAAGACATGCGCATGAGACAAGTGATGGTAAACTTCTAAAAATCAGAGGGTTTGGCACCTAAGGTTAAGGTTCCCACCTCGAGTTCTAGAAAGAGCCGATTCCATTGCACAGCTATCGTTGCATTGGGACTCGATCCATAGTTCGAAGCGAGCGGAATTGAAAAGTGGATTACCCCGCGTTTTTCCTCACGGAGATTCCATTTTCAATTCCTTCTATTGTGTTCCTAAAGGCGGCGCCCGGGGTTTTAGGCGCGATTGTGTGTGTTCATGTGTTGTGAGTATCACAATGCAAGTCATGCACAACAATTTATCAATCGACGCTTCAAATCATCCATACAACATACATTCCTACGCCAACCTGCATAAGACAATGTTAATCACGGACTACACCCCTTATCTCTCCAATCTGCAAAAACATATAACACCTACCATGAGCGGACTTACCTCACCTTCACGAGCGCCTGCATGGTTAGAAAAATCACTCAGCGTTTTAATTACGGCCTAAGTCCACTTGAGGTCTAGAACCATTGGTTCTAGAACAAAGGTCCCCAGTGGAGTCGCCAGCTGTCGCGACCCGTCCGAAAGCGGACGCGGCTAATGGATTACCGATCGCGGGCCTTCCCCCGCACAAGGGTGCGGATCGCGGGCTTTGGATCGGCGCGAGCCCTCCCAGGCCCATACCAAATCGCGGCGGGAGTATTTTTCAGGAGGATTCGACGATAAGAGTCGATCGCTTTCGACCTTAGTGTGGTCGTGGTGGCATGTGCAACTTGTGCATGCATTTGGAGTCGCCACCGGTCTTTCTTGGAGGGTAGACCGGAAACCTTACTGATCGATTGGGAGAGATCGATCAGTTCTACGGAACCAGAGATTTTGGGTTCGGGGACTTGGTTACGCTGGTGTCGTTACCAACGCCCTTTCGATACCTAACGTGAGTGATTTTCCTAACTAGGATTTCATGCAGGCGCAATTTTGGGTGAGGTAAGTCTGACTTTGCACATTAACCAGTTTAACATGCTCACGTAATCATAATAAATAAATAGACGTCAATCACATAAACATCTATCCTACGTGGTGATCATGGAATTATGATTTAATGGATCTCGAGCCAATGATACCACATTTAATCATTTTAATATTTTAATAACGGAGAGCCGCTCTTCGCTTCTTCTTGGTTTCTTGAACTCTTCAAGAATTGGGCCCCAAAGAGCTCGCCGACTTAAAAGGTTCCTCCACGTAATCCTCGTAGCATTTACATCAACAATTGACTATGCTAAAAATAAAGATTACATGAAAAATAAAAGGAGTACGCAGCCTCCATTTAATAATTACAACCCCAAATATATAAATAATCATCATACATTCATATATACATCAATCACATTGATTAGGGATTTTTCCATGATCACCACCCTTTCACGTAAGTAATAAATTCACAATTTAAAACTTAGGAAGGCACAATAAAAATTCTACGTTGAATCATATTCAGAATTTTTACGTAAAATAAGATAGCCATAAATTTTCGATTCAAAATTGATTTAGTCTCAATTTTTGCTACGTTGATTAATTTATCATATAAAATAATCAATCTCCATTAGCCATGTAAGACGAACAATTCGTTAATACATATTGGCCATAGTATTGCAAAAATTGCAAAAAATCAATTAAATGCACGAAAACACCTAAGGATTGGCTCTGATACCACTGTTGGGATCCACGTAACACGTAGCGGAAATAAATAACAACCCATACATGTATCTCCAGAGGCGTACTTCGTGCATTTCAATCGAAAAAAATCACAAAGTCTCAAAGGGAGTAAATAGATTACCTCTCGTAGCGTGCTTGAACGGAGGTGTCGGTTCGATGTTCTTCGATCTCAGCCTCCACAAGTGTTAGGCATCTAATTCGGACGCACCACCAATTGACGAACGGGGAGACGACTAATAACTCCACAACAATTGTGCTAGCAATATGCGGAATCAATATTCCGAACTTAGTATATTTTGCTCTCTCAAGATTATGAGAATATAGAGAGTGTTTGTGTTCTTCTCTCTAAGCTCTCAAAAATTTGCACACTCTACAAAATGTCTCCCCCCTCCCAACCTCAAAACTCTTGCCATCCTTTTATAGCCAAAAATACCTTCCAATAAATTGTATTTAAAAATAGCACTAACAATTATAAATTCTATCTAAAAATAGCACTCACAAATAAATGGCATTTAAAAATAGCACTAACAATAGCACTCACAATTTATAATACAAAAATGCTATTTAAAAATAGCACTAACAATAGCACTCACAATTTATAATACAAAAATGCTATTTAAAAATAGCACTAACAATTATAAATTCTATCTAATAATAGCACTCACAAATAAATGACATTTAAAAATAGCACTAACAATAGCACTCATAATTTATAATACAAAAATGCTATTTAAAAATAGCACTAACAATAGCACTCACAATTTATAATACAAAAATGCTATTTAAAAATAGCACTAACAATTATAAATTCTATCTAATAATAGCACTCACAATTTATGATAAATAAATGTAATTTAAAAATAGCACTAACAATAGCACTCACAATTTATGATAAATAAATGTCATTTAAAAATAGCACTAACAATAGCACTCACAATTTATAATACAAAAATGCTATTTAAAAATAACACTAACAATAGCACTCACAATACAAAAATGCTAAAAAAAAGGCACTAACAAAGGTGTTAAAAATAATAACCATTATTATTATTACAAGAGTTAAAGAGGTTACCAAATAGTACAAATATGCATAACGTATAAATACGTATGACGTATAAATACGTAGAGCATACGTATACATCCGTGAAACCGGGGACTAATTGAAAGAAAAATGTGCAATTAAGCCCTTTTGGTAAAAATTGATTAAATTGGAGGGCAAATTGACCTAATTGCACTTTAAGACTTTAGAATCCAATGTCATAGCTTATAAAAAGTGAGAATTGAAAACTAAAAGACTCGAAAATGATTTTTTTAGGCTCGGTTCGGGTTTATGTTTGTGAAGGAACATAGTGACCCGAGCCGAATTTTTGAGATTTAAAGTGACACACTTGAAGAGGAAATTAAAACAAAATTATCGAATATTTTTGGGTATTTTTCTGACCACGAATGGTATTTTTTGATTTTTTGGGTATTTTTATAATTAAATAAACTCGAAAAATATTAAAAATACCGAAAAATATTTTTTGTTCAAAATTGGTTCCTAAGGTTAAACCAAAGCTTCCAAAGTTGATTTTGTGATTTTATGACCTTTTTTTTATATTTTTAATTAATTTTAAAGAATAAAAATCACAATAATAAATGGTAAAAACTCAGGTGTCAACACCGCTTACTTGCTGACATGGGTGTTTCACTTCCGGATCCCACTCCTCTACACTGTGACAACAAGAGTGCCATCCATATTGGTGCAAATCCAGTCTTTCATGAGCGTACAAAACATATTGAGATCGATTGTCATCTGACTCGTCATCATCTTCAAGCTCGCACTATTTCTCTTCCTTTTGTTGGAACTGAGAATCAACTTGCAGATTGTTTTACGAAGGCTCTTACATCACAACGCTTTAAATTTCTTCTTTCCAAACTCTCGTTGTTTGATCCACCTTGAGTTTGAGGGGGGGTGTTAGACATACTTGTATAGCCTTGTAGTCTTATAGCTTTCTCTTACACTCCTTCTTTCTCTTTAGTCCCACATAGGAAGAGCACTAAGCTCTTTACCTCTTCTAAGCCTATATAAGGGCTTCTCATGTACATTGTTTGACACACCATTATTAGAGAACAATACCATTCTCTCTTAATCATTCTTTCTTATCAGTACCCACAAAATTCCTTCCCACTTCCAGAAACATAAAAGGGATACCTTATGCTCAGGCGACCCTTGCCACAAGTGGTGGCCTCACAATCCTTATATTTCACCGAATGAACTGCCTCTACTAAGATGGATATGAAGAGAGCGCAAGCTAACGCTCCCACGACATCACAACGCTCCGTACCCATCATACGAAATTCGAAACCAAGATCTGGTTTTCGAGCAAGGAAAAGAAAGGAGTCGATCAGCACGTACCAGAGCACGCTCCACCGATGAATAGAATCAGCATAAGCAAAGACGAGGATAGATTTTACTACTTGGACGTTTAAAGAAGGCCTCATTGGCAACTCCTTCCTGCATAATTATTAGGATGTGCACGTGTGAGTTGTGTTAGAAGAGTCCCCAAGACCACCCAACACTGGTATCAGACCGAAGGACCCAACACTGGTATCAGAGCGAAGGAATTTCGGTCTTTTGTTCGAGATCTATCAAGTTTGAAGTGGCACCATTTGATGGCCAAAACAATTTCGGGCTATGGAGGATAAAGATGAAAGCTTTGCTACGTCGGGAATGTGAGATGGAAGAGAGGGCGCATAGCACCATCCAATTGTCGTTGTCTGACAAGGTGCCTCGTGAAGATAAAGCAGGTGACTTAGTTGTTAGGTGGCTTAGTTGTTAGGAGAAGGTCGAATCATCGAGATAGACGCGGTAATAGTAGTGTTGGGTGGTCTTGGGCCTCTCTCAACCTAAAAGCTAGTTCTAAGGTTGAGACTTTCCCTCACACTTATAAACCGACCACCAGCCCCTTTCACAACCAATGTGGGACAACCCCAACAATCTCCCCCTCACACATTGGGCCATGGGTCGAAGGGAGCGACAACTTGTATCTCTCACGTATGACTATTGGGTTTATACTTGTTAGTAACCTGGCTCTGATACTAGTGTTGGGTGGTCTTGGCCCTCTCTCAACCCAAAAGCTAACTCAAAGGTTGATGCTTTCCCTCACACTTATAAACCGACCACCAGCCCCTTCCACAATCCAGCAGATAATCCCAGAGATATGTTGACTAAACCAATTTCTTTGACCCAGTTCAAGCATTGTTTGGATTTGGTTGGTGTTCTCGTCGTTTGAGTTACTTAGGCGGTGTTGATGGCGGTTCATCCCTTGTTTCCTACATCGAGTACGCTCACGTAGGCTTAGGAGTGTACGCCGTCAATTCTGTCGTTTGGCGGGTGGCCTTACATGGTCACTCTTGAAGGTGAGGGAGAGAGGCCATGTGGCGTTTGGTAAAATGCTCTTCTGGAGATTTGAAGTCAAGGTGGAGATTTTTTATATTCTGACTTCCAAATTAGTGATAAGGTTATTTTGGACCATTCGTTTTGTTTTAGGGTTTCTTTGATAGGGGCTGTAAAAAGGATGTCTTACATATCATATGTAGATGCTTACTTTAACTTCTGCACCGAAACCCTTTATTTTCACTTTCTTCTTGTCTAATCTTTGGATCTTTAATTGTACGCTTGTGCTTATTATTGAAGATAGTGAAACCCCCCTCTCTCTCCCCGTAGTTTTTCCCGTTTTGAATTTTCCACGTATATCGTGTCTCGTGTTTTATTTTACTTTTATACTTGTTATTACAAGCTTGAATCTGCACATCTCTTGACGTTTGCGCAACAATAATTCAGTTCTAGGAACCTGCCAATACGCTCTGGTTGACTTGAGATGTGGACACGGAAGACTTGAAGGGTAGACTTGAAGAACAGACCAAGTCTCCTCTGTCACTTCCTGTTGACGGTGATCAGTCGGAGCGACTGCTCAGCAGGAATATCATTCTAGAACCTGCACCTCCTGTCATTCCAGGATTATGAACCATTGGAGACGAAACAGAGAAGAAGACTCATAGCTTATGAATCTTTCTTGGTTTCACTCAGATGCGGTAAAAGAGAGCCCATCAGTTACATTGGAAATTTTTTTTTTTTTGGTGTGGGTAATTTAGAATAACGAACTTAACGGAAAGACTTGATTTCACTTTTTGGGGGCAAGTCTTGCACGTTTGGCAAATTTTTAAGAGGCGCGCTATGTTTGTTAGGAAAGATCGAGAGGTGTAAAAGAACACAATCATGTTTGGTTGGAAGAAAATAGACCGAAGGAAATTATTAAGGAGGATTACAAGATATTAATATTTACTTATTTAGTTTGTTTCGCGAAAGTTAAATTATTTGAAAAATATTTTCTTGAAAAAAAAAAACGGAGCCTGGAGATTGGTTCCGTCAAAATTTTTACGTGTACTTCAAATAAACTTATTTTTTTTCCTCATGTATACTTTTATTTTACATATAATTTATAAACACCTGAAAGATATTAATGAATAATAATTCCTTTTTACTTTTCTTGATAGCATCCAAATAACACAACAGTTTACTTCCGTTAAATCTTTTATTCACTTTTTTCATCGTAAGTTTTCAGATCCTCCCATTTCTTTCCTAATCACTCCACCCAAATTAAGCGATTAATTTACTTACGTCGCAAATTCAGAATATTTGCTGTAGTTTTTTTTTTTTTTACCCCTGGGAATAGAACGCAGCACGGCGTGAAAAGAAAAGGAAAAGAGGAAATCCCAACTAATCCTTTAAATATTTTTTTTTTATTTACTTGTTTCCTCAATGATTATTCAGATTCTCTTATTTTCTTCCTAATCATCCCATCCAAATTGAGTAATCAATCTACTTACGTTACAATTGCAGTTTTACTCTCTTGTTTTGTGGGATTCACAGTGTCTAGTAACTAGGGATACTAGATCCACAAATCGGTTACTAAACACTGTGCGAAGCATATAGCCACCTAGCAAAAAGTTGAAGCTTTCCCTCCGTGACTTCAGGCGAGAGGGGGCCTGTTATACCTGCTTACTACTCGACAGTCTCCAGCCAAATCTAATTAGATATCTAACTATTTATATATATTTTTTGCTTTCTTGGAGAGAGGGGAATACGGAAGGAATTTACGGGGGGATGACTCAGAACCTAGAACTGGATCGGAACCGTCGGTTCGATTTTTCGGTTCTCGATTCTACTCTGGAATCATGCTCGTCCTAAGGTGATCCCTTGAGAATTCCTTCTCCGTCTCCCCTTGAAGAAAATAGTCCGTGGCTTTCCAGCAACCACCGGCTCATCAGCTTATGTTGAGCCTTCTAACTTTTAAGGCCTTGCTCAGGTCCTTGGACCCAAATAATATAGCGGGAAAATAAAAGATAAAACCCCAAAACTAAGCAAGTAATGGGCCGTCGCGACCCGTAACTTCCGGTGACCCATCCGGGTGGATCGGCGCCTCCAGGATCCAACGGCGCTCCAGCTGTCGGTTCAGAACCCTGTGTCGTGGTTTGTCAAAAAGCTGTCCAAAAAGGGGTCCCACCAACATAGGACACCGGACCAAACCCTTTTGCCCATTACCCGGATCCCCCCTGCCCCTCACTCTCCAAGTCTCCGTCTCGGTCACAATCTTTTCCCGTTCCCCGAAGTACTCAACATCAACGGCTCAGATCGCAGTTTGCGCGATGGACCCGTCGAAGTAGGCAATCATTACTTCTCTCTTCTTCCTTTTTCTTTCTCGCTTTTCCGTCTCCCTCTCTCGCGCTCCCCGAGAGAAAAACACATTCGACTGCGACTCACGCGCGGCGAACAGTGAGAAAGCTCAGAAAGGATATTTTGCAGGGAGCGAGTCAGTGAGTCCAACTCGTTCACCCTCCTTGCTGCTGGTAAAAATGGCCGTCTCTGTTCCTGTTCTCGCCGTCATCGTCGCTCTCCACCTCATCGCTTTCGTCCTCGCCGTCGGCGCCGAACGCCGCCGTAGCACCGTAACTCTCTCTCTCTCTCTCTCTCTCTCTCTCTCCCCCCTTCTCATCGAAGTGTTGAGAGAATGATGTTCTTTTAGCGTGTCTGCTTCCGCATTACGCTTGCTAATTTCAGTTCCCTTTTTTTCGCGTTTCGCAGGCGACGGTGAAGCCCGACGAGTACGATGAGCGCACGTACTGCGTGTACGACTCCGATGCGTCCACGATTTACGGCCTGTCGGCTTTCGGACTGTTGCTAGTCAGCCAGGTGGTGGTCAATGGCGTCACCAAGTGCCTCTGCTTCGGTAGGGGCCTTCTCACCGGGACCTCCGTAACCACTTGCGCCATCTTCTGCTTCATCTTTTCCTGGTACTCTCGACTAGCTTGAAACTGCTGTTTGCTTCGTATTGAGTTGTCTAATCCAAATTGCCTGGCTGGACGAGTATTACGTTTCTTGAATTGGCAACTCGATATATTAATCACCCACAAATTCAGCGATGTCGGCGTACATTTAGTTGTGAAAGATTTTGGATGATGCGTACTATTTTTGGTGCGGCAGTGAGTACGCTCTGTTCAATTTCGGATGCTCCGTGCTATAGCTAGTAGCTTCAAATTATTCTGGGCAACGTTCTGTTTCTTGAGAGGCATGGTCTGGGTTGGAATGTGATAAAATCAATTTCGAGGCTCTTAGATGGTGTTTGTTTGTTCCCTTGTATGATAGCATTCTCTCTTTGAGTAAGCAGCTGTTAAAGGTCTGTCTCTTTAGCTTTTTACATGGCCTTCTTTGAAAAAGAAGATGAGATTGGGTTTCCCAATTTTCCATTCCCATGAAACGGAAAATGGATTTATCTCTTGCTGCATAAAATGGATTTGTTCGGCTAACAGTTGTAACAATTAGGATGGATTGCGTTCCAGCCTCCTGAATGTTTTAAACCTTTCCTGTCATAGTCGGGGCATTGTAAAATCTACCGATATGTCATGTTAATAACCCATGGTAACCTTTGTGTCCATTCTTTTTCCCCCAATTACAAAAGCTAATATAATGGAGTCTAATTAGAGGAAGCCAAAGGAACCATGTTGAAGACTTTCAGTGTTATTCAGGCAACGGAGGAAGTTTTTTTGCATCTCTAATCCTCTTCAGTGTTGGTTCTGAAGAATAATGTGATTTCTGTTTGGTTTTTCGTTGCTGTCGAGGCCTGAATGAGCAGGATAAAGCCAACCTCGAGTGCGTTGCTTGATTCTGTTCATATAGAAAGCTAGTGGTTGATCTTTCAGAACACAAATCTATGTCATGTGCAAAACAGCATGTGACAGCTGTTGGGAACTTGTTGTCTGAATCATTTCAAGTTTTGAGCTCAATATAACAGTGGTGATGATGGTTTTTAGTTTACTTTGGGCCATGATCTTAGTTTGTCGATTGTTGTGTCTGATTTGACATTAACCATGACTAAGAGTTACAATTAAGGTGGAATCAAGGATTGAAACCCAAGTGTCAATGTAGAGTCAAGTTTGCGACTCGAACGATTCGTTTTATTGCCCTATTGGAGCACAGATCTACAATGTTTGTTCTGTCAACGTAACAAACTTTGATCAGCAGGATAGCATGACATTGCCATCGCCATTGCCCCGAGCTACCATCTAATGTTTGTTCATTCTGATGACATGATAATACATAGACCATGTGTTCTCCCACTAAAAAGGTTCATCATAAGAGTCTAGAAACTGCTTGATAGTTTCAGTAGAATCTACTATCTTGTCAGAGTTCACACCTTAAACTTATGTCATCTTTTTATTTTTCTTTTCTTCCTAAAGACGGAAGGGTGTAAAAGGCTTCTGCAATTAATCCCCAGGAAAAAAAAAAAAACTAGTCTTAATTTCCTTGAACAGAAACCTGTTGGCAGTTTCATTTCTAATACTGACTAATTGTGAGAGTATAGGGTGACCTTTTTGGGAGCTGAAGCTTGCTTAGTGGCTGGGTCAGCAAGAAATGCGTACCACACAAAGTACCGAGGGATATTTGGTGGAGACGAATTATCTTGTGCCACTCTTCGCAAAGGTGTATTTGCAGCTGGTGCTGCTCTGACATTGTTGTCATTAGTTGGATCGATAGCTTACTATTGGGCTCACTCGAGAGCTGATACGGGAGGATGGGAGAAGCATCAGAATGAAGGTATTGGTTTGGCTACATCCAATTATACTGAGCAACAGCAACATCATCAGAATACTGGTGGATTTGAGAAAGCGTAATCCTAGTCTGATGATGATGTAAGGGGGCATAATTTCGGTCTCTTGGCCTGAGAACTAATGCCTGTAATAGTCAGTGGTAGATATCCGAGTATGTCAGAGTCGCCTCTTCATTCTCTCTTTATATAAATACATACTATATATGCATATGTTTGTGTTGTGGTTTGGGACATACTCCATTTACTGAATCAAGAATGTAAATGCTTAGTTTTCATTTGATTCCTCAAATCTCAAATCTCACAGTTAGCTACCTGGTCCTGCTGGCTTGAGGTCCAAGGCGAATCGCATGTTCTCTTTTTTTGAAGCATATTGGAATGAACCTTTCACCTAAGAGTCATATACTGTGTCTTCTGAACTTTTCATCGTCCCATTTTAGTTTGCAAAGCCAGTGCGGTTCCCTTGGAGATGTGTAGTGGAACATGGCAATTCGATTAGTGGGGATGAATCGTTCTGAATGATCAGAATCAGTATCTGTTTAGTGACTTCATATGTTCTCTTACAGAAGTTGTATCCAATTCAACAGATGCTGATGGTTGTCCTGTTTCTTTTCTGTCTTCCTTTTTCTTTTCTTTTCTGTCTTCTATAGGAAATAAAAATATGATGATTGTCCCCTTTCTTGCCTGATATTTTTTTTTTCCAAATTTCATCGGAGTAGTTGCAACTACTGTTTGGGAATCATTGACCAAGTGGGTCTCTATCATCTCGGGCTGACACGTTCGAACGATTCGCTCCCGCATTGCATCAAGCTCACGTTCTCGTTGTAGTGTTGTGTACAGACTCTCATCTTGGTGAGCAGTGATGGCTCAGTCACGAGACGAATGCACATGGGCGTGGTCATTGTGGGGAGAGACGAGAGAGTACACGTTGCAGTTATAGATTACTGTTCCGAAAATGGGCAACACGGGAGATACAAAAACCTTTATTTAGTCACGAGTTCAATGATGATACTAACCACGAAGTTACACGACTAACGAGTAATCAGCATCGACAATGTTGCGCCACGCGCTATTTCGAGCTCAACATTCAACCACACACCAGGAAAACACACCAGAAAGCAAACCCCTACTAGAGAGTCCGCGACCAGAGAGATCAACAAGAGGGAAATGGAGAGCCACACTTGATCGCCACCTCCCTGGAATTAGGAGAGTTGATGAGCTTCTGGAGGCTGGGGTCCTTCATGTACTGGCAAAGGCAAGGCTTCTGGTCCTTGAGCTTGGCACAGCACATGGCCGATGGCGGGCTCGAGGAGCTTATCGCACTCGCGCATGAACTCAGCTCCATCGGGTCACAAGTGAGCGCCATCGATGACCCCAGCTTCCCAAACAAACACATCAGGACGATGCACAAGGCGTATTTGGACATGGTCTCAAGTTTCTCAACCTCTCCAAGTAAGTGAGGGACAAAGAAGGAAGAAGGTGCATTTGGGTGGAAGCCTAACCTCCCCAATTTATATCAAAGTGCTCCTTTGGATTCACTCACTTCTCTCTTTCCCACTTCGTTTTTTTTTTTTTTTTTGCCACAGTGAGATTCGAAGTTGACGTGTGCTGTTATTGTGGTCACGATGATAAAGTTGCGGGGGTGAGATTTGCGAGTGGTAAAAAGGGTTTATGGCGATAAGAGAAGAGGGGTGGGATTATTGCACCTCAATGGAGCAAAGATGGGTTACTTTTGTGGCGGAAATGGTGATTACGGGGGCCCAAAGACCATCATTACCCGTGTCCTTAGTATATCTTAGGTGATCGATTCTGGAATCATTAACTGGACAAAAGAAACGTCACAAGAGTGAACAGAGCTTTCTAACGCTACCGGGGCTCTTCACCGGTAGGTCGATCCGGGCCGCACTTCGAATGCCTCACTCGGGTGCGGAACTGTTTGTTTCAGTGATTCAGACCGTCGAAAATACGATCGAGGTTTACATTGAGCGTGAGAACCCAATGCGTGAAGGTGAATGGAGTTTGTTGAAATTTGTCACATATAAACATGAGAGTCGTTCCCTAAATAAGTGAAAGATTGTGTGACGCACCGAAATGGAGACCTCTTGGTCGGATCTCATATTAAGATAAGTAAATAATCGGTTGCTATAAATGTTGTTATCAGTTTTCCTATGATACCTTCGAGTTCTCATGGCACATTATATAGTGCTCTCATGGGGACAATGAATTTTTTTCTTCCGATAATCATGACCTTCCCCATAATTGTCCATCGAATGTATATATATACACGTTAGAAGTCCTAAAACTTATTTTGAAAGTATAATTGAGTTCTAAAACTTTCAAAAAGTGCAATCAAGTCCTAAAATTTATCAAATTGGTGCAATCCAGTTCTTCTGTTTACACCGTCAACTTGTCCAACGAAAAATTGCTTCCTGAAAGTCGAATTAAATAGTGTTGAAGTTGTTGTCTCACATCCCTTGACAATGAGTCATATATGCTATTTATCTCCATGTGGTCTTTCCCTGCCTATCAGCTTAAGTTTTTAAGTTGAACTTTCTAATATGGTGCCAGAGCCAATAGTGTCCATTTCGCGATTGTGCATCCATCCTCCGTTTGTCAAATCGTCGAATTTCATATGTCACTCGTAATTCATCAATTTAAACTTTTTAGGTTGGTGTTGGACTTCCTAACAAATAGCATTAAAACCGTGTGTAGAAATCATTTTGAATTGATGTGAAATTCGATATTCTCTACACAAGTTTGACTTTTGTACATTACCACTTTGGCTTGTAATTATCGACAATAGTCCACACTCTAGGTGCAATGGAAGCAATCATTGAATCCTCCCGAAGGTCAAGTGGTCAAAGATTTCATGTCGAAAGAGAAAGATTCCCAACAGGATAAATAACCTCATGCTCTTCAAATTTTATAGCGCTTTTTTTCCCCCTAAAATAACTCCCAATTAGAAAAACTGTCAACACCATACCTTACTTTTCAATTTGTTTCGCCGAATTTCAAATCCACGACGAAATACCTTTCTTCAAAAGTCTTTATTAAATTTTTATTAGAAAAAACAAGCATCGACACTTTTTCAGATATCTCTGTGTTGTGTCCGACACTCACACTCTCTGACATATGATCGACACGTGATCAGCGCTCAAGACACACCAGCGATACACAAGTCCAACATTTTGACAAACCATTTCGACATTCATGATGTCATTTTTAAGCATTTTCATTAAATTAGGAGTTAAAATGTAAATTGATAAATATATACATACAGTTGCGACCCAGTCCCGATGAAGGATGGTGGGTTAATGGATTGGCGATGGACCCCGCTTTGAAATGCGGCGCGGGCCCTCCCAGGCCCCTACAAAATTGCGGTGAAAGTAGAATTTTTAAGGAAATTCAACGATAAGAGTCGATCGGGTTCGACCTTAGTGTGGTCGGGTGGCATGTACAACGTGCGCATGCATTAGGAGTCGCCACCAGTTTTTCTTAGAAGGTAAACCAAAAACCTCACTAAGCGATTGGGAGATATCGTTCAGTTCTGCGAAACTAGAGATTTTGGGTTCGGGGACTTGGTTACGTTGGTATCATTACCGACGCTCTTTTGGTACCTAATGTGAGTTATTATTCTAACTAAGATTTCATGCAAGCGCGAATTTCGGGTGAGGTAAGTTCGGATTGGGGTTTTCATGCAGATTAGAAGACTAATCCTATCAACCAAAGTCAATGAAATAAAATTGCAATCAAATACATAAATGAACCACGTTACTGCATATCAAGTGGTCCCTAATATAGCATAAGGGCTTAGAAAATGTGTGATTTGGAGCTAGGGGTAATTTCATCATTTTTGGAAAGTTCGGGAGTTGATCGTGGCCGTTTCCTAGTTCAGCTTATGCACTAGACCTAGCGACAACTTTTTGTTTCTTACTTCTTCATGTAACAAGGTTACCTCCCACAAATGTAAGATACCCTGATGTAGACCTCCTGTCTGTCACACTTCCAGCCCAATCTGCATCTGTGTAACCCTCTACTTCAAGGTGGCCATTTTTTGCAAATAGCAGTCCCTTTCTTGGGGCTGACTTCAAATTTCGAATGATGTGCAACACAGCACTCATATGATCCTCACTAGGTGCATGCATGAACTGACTCACCACACTTACTGCATGAGCAATATCAGGACGTATATGTGATAAGTAAATCAAATGGCCTACTAACCTTTGGTATTTTTCTTTATTAGTAGGCGTCTGATCAGGGTACTCTCCAAGCTTACAGTTTTGTACCATAGGAGTGTCTGCATGCTTGCAATCTAGCATGCCAACTTCAGTCAAAAGATCAATAACATACTTCCACTGAGACAAGTAAATCCCTTCCTTCGACCTAGCAACCTCGATTCCTAAGAAATATTTTAAACCTCCCAAGTTCTTCATCTCAAACTTCCTAGATAATAAATTCTGCAGTCTCATAATCTCGGCACTATTATTGCCTGTAATAATCATGTCGTCTACATATATGATAAGAACTGTTATTCTTCCTTGAGTACCTTTCAAGAACAAAGTATGATTTGAATTACTTTGGGAGTATTTATACCTTTTCATAGCTGAACTAAAGCGACCAAACCATGTACGAGGGGACTGTTTCAACCCATACAATGATCTTTCCAGCTTACAAACCATATTCGCCTGATCTGCGCATCTGTATCCAGGTGGAAGCTCCATATAGATCTCCTCCTCTAAATCTCCATGAAGAAATGCATTCTTCACATCAAATTGATGTAAAGGCCAGTCCAAGTTTGCAGCCATAGATAACAATACTCTTATCGTGTCTAACTTTGCAACATCTATAGATCACAATGCTCTTATCGTGTTTAACTTTGCAACAAGAGAGAATATTTCCTGATAATCCACCCCATAAGTCTATGTATACCATTTAGCTACCAGTCGTGCTTTATACCTCTCAATAGTGTCGTCTGCTTTATGTTTGACTATAAACAGCCACCTACATCCAACCGACTTCTTATCCTCTGGTAGTTCCACAAGTTTCCAAGTTCGATTTTTCTCCAATGCCTCCATCTCTGCCTCAATCGCTTGAAGCCATTTCGGATCCTTCATGGCTTCTTCAACCCTGTTTAGAACTTGAACTGAGGAGACCGTGGACACGAAGGCTTGTAGTGGTGTGGACAACCTCTTGGCTGACATATAATCTGCAATAGGATATCGAGACAGGCGGTCCTCTACATCTGGAGAATATCAATTCGATGGTTTACCCCTATTATGCCTATCAGGGAGCTTATAACCAGTAAGCACATTAGTAGCTTCAAACGAATCAAGTACAGTAGAAGTACTTACCTTAGGTACATTCTCAAGAGCTTGGAATGGTACTGAAGAGGGCGAAGACAAGGAGGGCTGTTGCTGCTGTGCATCTGTTGACACCTGCTCGATTGCTACTGCTTCTATACTGCCCGTCCATGCGCTTATCTCACGACCGTGAGACAGCAGCTCAGAATCTCCAGCCTCAGAACCGCGCAACCGTGCACACCCATCCGTCGCACACCCATCCGTCACTCCTGCAGTCCAACCTCCCACCAATGTCTGGTTCTACATTTAGTCTCCAAGGAAAATAGGATTCCGTCTCGATAAATGTTACATCCATGGTGACATACATGCGCATTCCGGCAAGATCATATAGCACCGATACCCTTTCTGAGAAGGGCCATAGCCAAGAAACACACACTTGACTGCACAATGATCAAGTTTGATCCGCTGATTTTTGTGAAGATGGACATAAGCGACGCACCCAAACACCTTAGGAGGTAATGTAAGAACCGAAGGAAGAGATACATGGGCGGTAAGTGCTTGCATTGGCGTTCGATAGCGTAGAATGCGAGAAGGCATGCAATTCAACAAATAAGCAGCTGTAACTACGGCAGAATCTCAAAAACGATGGGGAACATGGCCACCCTCCAACAGTGCTCGAGTGGTTTCAAGTAGATGATGATTCTTGCGCTCAGCAACACCGTTCTGTTGAGGAGTCTGAGGGCAAGAAGTTTCATGTATCAAACCATGTTCCTGAAAATAAGCTGCAAGAGGTTTACTTAAGTATTCGCCACCATTATTAGACCGAAGAACCTGAAGTTTGGCCCCAAATTGAGTCTGAATCATACGGTGGAAAGTCCGAAAGATAGATGGAGCCTCATTCTTATGTTTTATCAAATATAGCCAAGTCATATCTGTGCAATCTTCAACAAAGACGATAAACCATCGAAACCCAGATATAGTAATAATAGGAGACGCACCCCATACATCAGAATGAATTAAGGAAAAATGAGTAGAACTGATATTCAAACTGGGAGGAAAACAGGTGCGATGGTTCTTTGCCAAAATACAAGTATCACACTGAAAACTAGAGTTCGATGGGCCATGAAATATCTTGGGAAACAAATGCCGTAAATACCCAAAGGATGGGTGACCTAAACGACGGTGCCATAACCAAAGCCCATTCTCTTGAGCTAACTGTCCACGAGAATGATAGGTCCGTCCAGAAGTAATGTCATCCATGAAATACAGCCCATCCCTCTTAGTACCACGCCCAATAATCTCCTTGGTGAGAATGTCCTAAAACAGGCAAAAATCAAGGTACATAAGTACAACACAATTTAACTCGCTGGTAAGCTGTCCAACTGATAACAAATGATTAGACAATGTAGGAACAAGTAAAGTATGAGATAGAGAGAGAAGGCGTGATAGACACACGCCCCGCAGCCGTCACAGGAAAGCTATGCCCGTTGGCATTGTAAATATGATTTCGACATGATGTAGGATATGTAAGAAGGTCACCAAATTCCGGAGTCATATGATCAGTAGCGTCAGAATCGATTATCCACCCATGATGACCATCACCATGTCCATTAGCAAAGAGAAACCCACAATTACCTTCAAGAGATTCGACATTAGCAGATTTAGGCTCCATAGGAATTAATGACAAGTCGCTAGTCACTAAGGAGGCCTGCCCTCCATTCCGCCCCTTTTGTGAGCCCAGTTTCTTCTTCTTGGTCTGAAAATCATCCTACCAATCCGGATAACCGTGTAGTTTAAAACAAGATACTACTATATGTTTAGGATTTCCACAGTGAGAGCACCTCTCAGATTGAATTGGCATACCAAGTCTAGGGCGAGTTCCCGGGGCAGAAAGCACTAACTGAAGGTGCGAATCACCCTTGCCCCGCTGTGACATCATGGCGGAATCAGAGGTGACCCCGACGGGAGTGGAGAGCATGACAGATTGGCGCATATCTTCTCGCCTGACTCGGGCATAAGCTTGCTCAATAGTGGGGAATGGATCTATCTTCAGAACATCAACACGAACATTGTCCAAGCGGTCATTGAGACCGTCCAAAAAGGTATAAACTCGATCGTCATGGACAATAGCATTGTACCTCTGAATATCGACCGGAAATTGCATACCATTAGGACGTCGGAAATCAATCTCACGCCAAAGCCCTTGAAGATCATTGTAATATTTCTCGATGGGTTCACCGCCTTGCTTTAATCGAGAAACCTGCCTCTTAAGATCATAGATTTGGGAGGTGTCAGATCCATCAAAAAAAGTCGTTGCCACAGCATCCCATACGGCTTTGGCAATAGGAAACCGAATAAAGTTTGGTATCAAGGCTGGGTCCATCGAATTGATAAGCCAACCTTTCACCGTCGAATCATGGGTCTTCCATTGTCGAAAAAACGGATCAGTCGGAAGGGGCTCAGGAGAACCACCGTTCAAATAGCCCAGTTTGTCTTTGCCCGAGACATACATCTCAACAACCTGGGACCATACGCCACAATTTTTGCCATCAAGCTTGACAGCAATCGGTGCAGCAAGAGGTTCAACGCGCGGCGGCGCGGCCTGCTGGGTTAAGAGCTGCTTCATCGCAGCGGTCAGGACTGCCAGAATGGTAATAGTAGAGGCACTAGCATCCGCTTGGTCAGTTGCAACAATTGACTGATCGTCGGCCATGAGATCAGATCCGCAGAATGAATCGCTCGGATAGGACGAAGTCGACCGACACGAGATGATGGCGTTGTGACGAAAGCGGGATCGTCGTAGTCGATGATTGACGTATAGTACCCTAAGGATCAAACCCTAGGACTATGATACCATGTAGAAAAGAAAAGCTCTCTTCTTTATTCAATGAATATTTTTTCTGTACATTTACAATACTCAATCCTGTCATATATATAGGGCAACAGACAACCCTAATTAGGAGATACACAATAGGAATGATTCTATACTAGGAAGAAATATATACAATAAAACTTCCTAACAAATAGGCTAAAATAGCTTATGACCACACTAAGCTGATATGGACGCTTATGAGGCATCCTTTGTCGAGAAAGATGACCGGCGTCGGCGCCTTGCCGGAAGACAGGATTTGACGTCGAAACCTCATCGAAAATTTACATTTTTATCTCAAACGATTCCATGGCTAACCATATTAACATACTCATTTTTTAGCCAAATGACACCTAAAACACGGCTGAACGACCGATCACAGAAACGGCTATGGCAAGATGTTTTCACAAAATAATTTTCATGCTCAAACTTCGATCCTGATCAATCAATAAGCATCTAAAGAGTGCTAGAAAGCACACTTGCACCTCGAGGAGTGTCGGTTCAGCTCGTAACGAGCTCGGTAGACCGAGATTTTTTTTATTTTATTTTTTGGTCGAAGTGTTCAAGATTCAACCGTACAGTTTTAGTTGATCCGATGCAAAACAACCATTAAAATAAGCATAGTGGAGGTTCTACATGCCTATCGACTAAAAATAATGAAGGTACACGCTAAAAACGAAGCTCGGTGGCATAGACCCGAGCTTGAGGATAACAATGGCGCTTACCGTTCTCGACGTCGAAACTCAAAGAAGATGGGCTCAAATCATTCCTTGGGATCTCAGGAAACTCGGACGGATGGTCTCGAAGGTCAGTTTCACGTGATGAACCATGGACGAACTCAATGCCCGCGAGTATTCCCATGGCCGCTGAACCCTAAACTCTCTCTTTCTTACTCTCTTTTTGCTCACCTTTTTCGTCCCCCTCCCCCCTAAATCGTTCTTTCTCTTCCCCGACGACGAGCGAGGTCTTTTGGTTGCATGAAATGGCCAGGACTCCTTCGTACATCCCCGGCCTAAAATGGTCGTACAAAATGGTTTTGGCCAGCTCGTTTCGAGACACGTCGATCTGTGAAATAGTATCCAATGTGAGCAGATGTGGACTAGCGATAATGCCCATCCCTGCTCGTCGCGGATTGAAGTCGAATCAAGGGCCAATTTGGAGATTTACAAGGCGGGGGTCGGCTGCTCGCGTGAATGACTAGAGGAAGAAGATGATGAATAGTGTGTTAAGGATAATAGCATTGATCAAGGAATCACGATTAAATCAAATCAAGCTGTCAACGATAATGGCACTGATCAAGGAATCAAGATCAAATCAAATTAGGCTAGTACAAGCAAGTGCTAAGATCAAGGGATTATAAATTCAAATTGATTGATTCTAATGCCTTGTAATATCTTGTTTAAATACATGTACCAGCACATGAAAAATGTATCAATTGCAAAAATATGGTCCTCAGAATTCTCTCAAATATTTTAAACCTTTTTATGGTATCTGTAACTGCTCGGGCCCACCGTGCACCGCTGCGCCACTACTTGCAAGATATTGTCCACTTTGGACACACAGTCCTCACGGTTTTGCTTTTCCGGAGCCATCACACAACGCCCGGCAAAACGCGTCTTGCAAGTGTAAGGGTGGGCCCAAGCTTATAAAGCCCCCAAGATCCCACTCCCTAAGCAATGTAGGACAAGGTGAGGATGTTACAATCTCCCCCCCTTCGGACACAACGTCCTCGTTGTGCCCATACCTCGCCCGCTTTTGGGTCACAGTCGTCCGACGGCGCAGCCTGTCCTGCCATCCCGGTCACGACTGCCCACCCTCAGGGTTTGGCTCCCACACGTTGTCGGGAGTTGGCTTTGATACCAAATGTAACTGCTCGGGCCCACCGTGCACCGCTGTGCCACTACTTGCAAGATATTGTCCACTTTGGACACACAGTCCTCACGATTTTGCTTTTTCGGGCACCGTTACACAACGCCCGGCAAAACGCATCTTGCAAGTGTAAGGGTGGGCCCAAGCTTATAAAGCCCCCAAGATCCCACTCTCTAAGCAATGTGGGACAAGGTGAGGATGTTACAATTCTTTCCCCCTTAAAGAAATTTCGTCCTCGAAATTTGCCACTTTTCAATTATCCAATCTATCGGGGTATTGATGCCTCATCGCATTCTTACTCTCCAAAGTAGTTCATCCCATTACCTGACATTCTCACGTGTCTTCTCTAATAAAAGTTATCTTCCTCCAGGATTTGCTTCTCTCAATCCTTAACCTGTACTTGCCTTTTCTCTATTCTCTTCAGACATTCATGATATCTGTTGGTGATACACCTTCGAGCACTCAGATCCTCCGTTCAATTTGCATATTAATCCGAGGATAACACGTGCATCACACTGCAGCTTTGCTTTTGAAATTCCCAGTCGAAAGGCTTTTCCAAAACGTCACCTTAAATTCATGTTCTTTACTTCTCACAATCATTACCATATCGTCATGAAAACGTACTCGTTGGCGCCTTTACCATTTGGCATAATCATCCAATTCCAACATCTTTTCGTATCGTCAAGGACGCACAATTTCTATTAGCTTACCCTCGATCGTCCAAATCAAACCGTAACCTTCTCGATTTGTGCGTGTCATCCTTGCATAGGGGCCATGCTAATCTTCTCTGTATCGTTCCAATTTTATCGGATGTCTTCGAAGAGACATCCAATATTGTCCCACTTGCACGATATTGTCCGCTTTGGGCTTTGCAACCCGCACGGTTTTGCTTTTCCCGGCACTCAGCCGGGGAAAAGGCCTCATGCAAGTCAAGGGCCACCCCAAGGCTTATAAAGCCACCCAAGACCTCCCCCAAGGCAATGTGGGACTAGGGGGAGGGATGTCACAATCTCCCCTCCTTCGGACACAACGTCCCCGTTGTGCCCGTACCGCACTGGGGCTCACGGGCTCGAGGACGACACCGCTATCGGGGTCCACACATGCGATCGGGGGTCGGCTCTGATACCACTCAACGAGGATGTCACGCCCCGAACCCGGCGAGCACGCGAGCATCCCACCTCCGCTGTTACCTTTGATAATATCCCAAGAACCAACGGCTAATGCTTAAAGATCTATATGAAACATGCATGCGAAAGCGAGGACGACTCCATAAAAATAAAACACAAGATGACTTGAGACAAAATGGTATTCTTCTAATTAATATCAAAGTCAGGTACAATTCTAACTCCAAAGAATATATTCAATCCCTAAGGTTTTAATCAGATTAATCTCCATTGCCTCCAATGACTTCCTCAAATGCCAATCCATGGCAACCTCGGGTTTCCATCACCTGGGACCTGAAAAATGTTGTCCCACGACGGGGTGAGATATATAATCCCAGTAAGTCGAACCTAACCCTAAACTAGGCTGCCAGTACCTCCAGACACTTTTGGAAAACAGGGTATTTTGGTAATAAAAACTTTGGCATGGCAAAACGGGGTACTTTCCAAAACATGGCATTTAGTACTTTCAAAACAGTTTGACCCAGTCAAGAAAATCATGACAACTCAAAGGTTCGTACAATGGCAGAGTTTTCAATCAGAAACAAACGCATGACGCCACTTCAAAAACAAGAGGAAATTTTCACTTCTTTCTCAAAAGAATCATTCCTTGAAATATTCACAAAATACGTTCTTTTCTTTCACGCCCCTCTCTGAGCCAATTTCAAATCATGAGGTAAATTTTCAAACATGAGGCATTTTCGATTTCTCAAACCCATTCTTTGAATTTCTCATAAAACAAGTCTTTCCATTTCCGTCCATCTTGGGCCGCCCACTTTAGGGCTACGAGATGATTCGGTCTCCATATGACCCGTCGGTACATATGAGACTCTCGCGTCCGGACCTAGAGATGATTCGGACACCATACGACTCTCGACGCCCATTATCAATCGAGATGAATCGTGTCAGTATGGGACTCTCTAGCCGCACGACCTCGTCAGGTCCAATGGGAGTAACTCCCTCCCAACACATTGGCCAAATTATAAATTCTCGGCGATCCCACACGCCCGTGCACTTATAATTTTTCCCGGCGATCCCACACGCTAGTGCACATATAATTTCCTCGGCGATCCCACACGCCATTTTATTCATAAAAATTTCAGTCATAGAAAGCATCAGCTTTTTCATTTCAAGAAAATAATTTATGCCTCAAAATTCATCATTCAAAAACAACGCAGGAGATTCATCGCCAAAACAAGGCGTTCGTTTCAAATGTCCCTCAACTGGACAAAACATATTCCCCATCATAAAATGAAATCAAGCAGTTCATCGCCTACTCGAGGCATTTATTTCAAACGTCCGTCACTGGACAAAACATGTTTCAAGTCATAAATTTCTCAGTCAAGCACATGCATCACACGAATTAATTCAAACAAGGCCTCGGACAATTTAACAAATACGGCCAATTCAAAGTTTCAAAGCTTGACTCAAAATCACATTTTTCGGCACTTTCAATCTTGGCTTTCCTTTCAATCAAAACTTTCGACTTCTCATCTCACATGCTCAAATAGTCATTAAAACACACATTCATGGTCAATTAGGGCTCCCCAAACAATTGGTTTTCAATCAAACATGCCAAGAAATGCTAACTCACAAAACCAGACAGATTTGGACTCCCTCGCGCCTCTCACAAAATTCAGGCCATGAAATTATTCAATCCAACTCAAAACTCTGTCCTTTAGTAACCTAACCTCCTAATAAAGGTTTAGGCATAACTTACCTCAAGCAATTAGCAAAACTCCACTTCGATCAATCCTCATCAACCCCACAAATGTTCGGCAACCCAAGGTTCTCGTACCGTCCTAGGAAATTCATCAATGTCGAGTCAAAATCCACTCAATTCTCACTTCCTTGATACCAATCCCTCAATCATTAATCAAATGGCAACTCAAGATGCCTCATCAAATGATCGAATACACCACAATACTTCCACAAACACTTAATATATTATGTTTAAACAGTAAAATGCATAGCAGAATATAACTTGGTGTTTCCTGCTCCAAATAGCCCTTAAATCACTTCTAAATCCCAAGTCACTTCATATACTTTCCACTAACACCTTAATCAACATTAAAGATAGTCCTATGAGTCAATTTGAAGTCAAAACACTCTTATATCAGCCCCCAACAGAATCGGTACACAAAGAACATCATCCAAAACAGAACCGATTTTGTGTTCCAACCGCTCAATCGAGCCATGAATCAATTCTAATCCTCAATCCTTCAATAATCAACTGTCTAAGACCTTCCTTTATGGGTTTAGGAAGCTCACCGTGAGATTTGAAGCGGATTGATACTCCAAAGACGTCGAAACAGCCTAATCTCTTCAAAGTCAGAATCTGTCCATTTTTGTACCACCCATAATCAGCCATAAAACTCATTCTAAAACCATCTATTTGCAGCCATAAACCATATGAACATAGTACTAGATGTTATGAAACTCTCCTAAAAAATTTGAGGTCATTTGGAATTTCTAAGAGCTAGAACCAACACTTCTCCTCAGCTAGCTCAGAATCCGTCCGCTTTTCTTCCAAAAATCACCATAAATCAACCAGACCTCCAAAAATCATGAAACAACGGAAATATGTCAAGGACAGCTTTAACTAACCTGTGGTAAAAGGGTTCGACCAAACGACACCAGGAAGAGCCGCTAGACTGCACCGAACAGAAGGGTCAGAAATTATTTTTCTGGGCAGTTTTCTGTTTGGTGAAGATGAAGAGGAAAATGAAGGAATTGGCAAGGAGGAGTGAGGGTGGTCGACCAGCTGAAGATAAGGAGGTTGTCCATCAAATAATTGGTGCCATTTTTTCAAGATCACAATTAATGCCATTTAATGCTTGGTCCAATCAAAAGATGACACATGGCAACCTCCCATTGGTTGCTTCTTTGACTTTGACCTTCTTTGACCACTTAATCTTATCCTTTTCGGCAGCATATGGAGGAGGGGAAATGACCAAAATGACCTTCTAAATTTCTTAAGGCAAGACCAAAGGTCGAGGGGCAAAATGGTCATTTGGCATTTTTCGTCCGAAAGTTCATTTTTCCAGTGTAAACCACCCTCGATGAGGCGACGTCCATATCAATTCAAATATTGGAATTCCTCATTGTCCAATACCCAATCTCGAGGTCTAATTTCATGTCTAATTTCACGTCGACTGTAATTCCAGTTTATCTCAAACTGACGGGCGACTCTTGCAGGTGCTACGCGTATCGACCTTGGGATTTTTCTTAAGCCGTGGCGACTTTGGTTGTCATGTAATTGCGAGGGTTTATCACTAGTTCCTGCGGTCCTGATCGTCGGAATCCGATTTAGGAAATTCTCGCAAATTACACATTGGTTAAGCGGAATCACCCGCGTCCCAACGTATAACGCTAGCAAGGCATTCCATGATCGTTCCTAGATCGATCTCTGCTGGCCCAAAATATTCCATCGACAATCCTTATGGTCAAAGCGCCATTTCTTATTTAAAATCCTCAGGTCCACGTACCCGACCTTGCGTTAGTCTTTCCCTTTCAGTCAGTTAACTCGAGAGTGGCCTGCTTCGAGCGAGATACCACTGAAATACACCGATCGATATCCTTCCATTCCATAGCCTCGAGAGGGGCTGGAATTCGGAATGTCACAATTGTGACATCCCTCCCCCTAGTCCCACATTGCCTAGGGGGAGGTCTTGGGTAGCTTTATAAGCCTTGGGGTGGCCCTTGACTTGCATGAGGCCTTTTCCCCGGCTGAGTGCCGGGAAAAGCAAAATCGTGCAGGTTGCTGTCGCGACCCGTCCGGAAGCGGACGCAGCTAATGGATTACCGATCGCGGGTCTTGGATCGGCGCGAGCCCTCCCAGGCCCATACCAAATCGCGGCGGGAGTATTTTTCAAAGGATTCGACGATAAGAGTCGATCGCTTTCGACCTTCAGTGTGGTCGTGGTGGCATGTGCAAATTGTGCATGCATTTGGAGTCGCCACCGGTCTTTCTTGGAGGGTAGACCGGAAACCTTATTGACCGATTGAGAGAGATCGATCAATTCTGCGGAACCAGAGATTTTGGGTTCGGGGACTTGGTTACGCTGATGTCATTACCAACGCCCTTTCGGTACCTAACGCGAGTGATTTTCCCAGCTAAGAATTCATGCAGGCGCAATTTTAGGTGAGGTAGGCTTGATTTAGGGTTTCACACAGATTGGAAGACTACTCCTATCAACCACAATCAATTTAAATGAAAGCGTAATCAAGTACATAAATAAATCACATCAATGCACATCAATTCGAGTCAATGGTTTCCTAATATAGCCATAAGGGTTTAGGGAAGATGTGATTTCGGACCAGGGGTAAAATGGGAAGATTTGGGGACGATTGGCCCGAAGGGCAAAATCGTCATTTTTGGAAGGTTTGGATACCAAATTACCGAAAATATTCTATGTCCAGTTGATTGTGACCATTTCCCATTTTCTGAAATTTTTTAGAATTTTTCTGAATTTTCCGAATTTTTTTGAATTTTTTATGAATTTTTTGAGTTTTTTTATTTTTTTATTTTTTTTATTTTGTTATTTAATTATTACTTAATTAAAATGGCCGGGTCCAGACAGGATTCTCAGGCCCGAACCTGGGTCGGGCCGCCGAGCCTAATCCAAATCAAGAAAGAGGACTTGAGCCGGGCCTATCGAAAGAAACCCAACAAGCCCACTTTCTTTTCTTTAAGCCTAATAAAATCAATTTGCCTAAGCCCAATCTCTCCTTTCCATCAGCACCCAACGCAAGCCCATATCTAGCCCACAAAACCATACAACCCACATATCCAAACCAATCGTGAAAATAACTTACCTCACTATTCATCGTCTTCAACGTGAGACACATTCGCTTTTCCGATGAAGACCGGACCGAGCTCGAGCGCTTTGTCTCCCGTCGCGCACACCGACATGGCGACGGCCATCGTCATCCCGCGACAAGTCCACCATCCTCTGCAGCTCACCAAGGCAGACAAGGTCTACGGCGTCCCCCACCGCGACCTCACCGGCCACAGCCACTTCGTCCAGGACGTCGTCCTCTCCTCCGACGGTCAGTTCGCCCTCTCCGGTTCCTGGGACGGCGAGCTCTGCCTCTGGGATCTAGTCGCCGGCGTCCCCACCTCGGTGGCCTTCTCCATCGTCAACCGGCAGGTTGTTTCAGCATCCCATGACCGCACGATCAAGCTCTTCAGCCGATCATCGTCTCCGCATCCTGAGACCGCACTGTGAAGGTGTGGAATGACCAAGCTGCGAAACACCCTGTATGGGCATTCTGGCTACGTGAATACTGTGGCTGTGTCTCCCGATGGGTCACTTTGCGTTAGTGGTGGCAAGGACGGAGTGATATTGCTCTGCGACTATCTCATCAAGCCACCGGGACGCTCGTCAGGTCGCCGCCAAACCAACTCTCCACCGGCATCTCAAGGCTGGGCATGTTCCGCAATGAGGTCTCTCTTTGACGTCATGGCATCTCAGCGCCACTAACTTCTCACTCCAACTCGTTGCTAGGGAGGTGTAATACGAACACACTCTTCATCCGCCTCCAGTATTGGCCCTACAACGCTATCGCCACTTCTGGTCATAGAGAAGCTTTCTGAAGATGCTCGACTTTGGCTGGTCGGAGAGGGCGAGGTCGTGAGTCTTCAGGATCTTGCCAACAGCGTCGGCTGACGAGACGACGAACGCCGACGCGCTGCCGAGGTGGAGGAGCATGAACTGGCCATGTTTTCGCCACCAGTCTGGCTCGGGAGCGGTGGAACAACGAGCAAGATGCTCAGAATGGGATATCGACGCAGAACGGGGCAGGTTGGCTTCGAGCTTTGTTCAGCTACTTCGAGGCTATCGGGCCGGCGTTGCGACGCTCGAAGGTGGGAGAAGAGGTGACGCCAAGATCGTAGTGCAGTGAAGATGCGAACCCCAGCCCCTGGACCGGCTCCTCATCTTGGCCAGCTTTAACAAGAACCACCACCTGGTGATCTTCCCCTGCTATTTTTTCGAATGGACCCCTCCCCATGCTCCGCGGGACACACACAAAACCAAAACCCTCCTTTTGAGAGTTTTTTTTATCATCTCACCAACCCATGCATGGATTCCCGCCGGTCTTCCCATCTTTTTTTTTGTTTAATCTTTCTTTTTTTTGCATGGTGGAGGACAGACTCTGATGTCCTCTACTTTTCCCTTTTTTTTTTTTTATATATATCTTGTTTTTGGTTGAGGCGCCGCTCCCCCAACCTTTGCTCCATGGACTCTTTTCCACTCCCTCCTCTTTTCATTCATTTCATTTTTTTAATAATTAAATAAAATTATAAAAAAATTACGAAAAATATTTTTTTGTTCAAAAGTGGTTCTTGGGGCTAAGCCAAGGCTCCCAAAGTTGATTTTGTGATTTTATGACCATCTTTTTGATATTTTAATTAATTTTAAAGAATAAAAATCACAATAATACATGGTCAAAAATTAGGTGTCAACAGCTGCCCCTCTTTGAGAGGAATCTCGCAGAGGTTTCTCTCGAAGATAAGGTGGCACCTGATTCCTAACCGACTCGACTGGGAAAATGAGAGAAGAAATGCTATGACATCGGACCCTTAAGGCTCTTAATAAAAGCTCGAATTAACCCTCGGTTCGTTCTTGCAGTTTGAACCTGGGTTGAGGGAAGGGAGGTTTACCTGAAGCTCACCTGTTGGACGTTGCCGGTTGCGACGACTTTCAAGAATATGCCTAGGACTCGTCAGAATATCCTAGGGAGATTAAGCTCTGACCTGTATGGTAGGTCATACCATTATGGGATTCCTAATTGATAGGAATCTAAGGAAGAAGCGTCCCATTTGGGATTTGCTAAGGATTTTGATCCGTATGGTGGATCGGACCAGAAATGGTTCACCTACTGTAAGGTTTACCTAGGGAAACGACTCTTTCCGTGTCTGGAATTTGTCAAGGTTTTGATCCGTATGGTGGATCGGACCATTAGACTGATCCTTCAGGCGATTTCTACCATATTTGACCCTTCAGGCGGTATCTACCGTGCGTTGACCCTTTAGGCGGTTTCTACCTTGAGCTGACCCTTCAGGCGGTTTCTACCTTGGATTGACCCTTCAAGCAGTTTCTACCATGAGCTGACCCTTCAGGCGGTTTCTACCTTGGATTGACCCTTCAGGCGGTTTCTACCATATTTGACCCTTTAGGCGGTATCTACCTTGATTTGACCCTTCAGGCGGTTTCTACCTGGATTTGACCCTTCAGGCGGTTTCTACCTTTGTGTTGACCCTTCAAGCGGTTTCTACCATCAGTTTGCTTTAAATGGGGTCTCATGACGAGGGTTCTCCACGTCCGATGAGACTGCTTAAATTTTAAAAAGGGGTCTCATGACGAGGGTTCTACACGTCTGATGAGACTGCCTAAATTTTGAAAAAGGGGTCCCGAGACGAGGGTTCTCCACGCCATGCTAGGACTGTTTGATATCTTTGAAAATGGGTCCTAGGACGAGGGTTCTCCACGTCATGCTAGGATTTGGGTCTGTTGAGGCGACATTCTGGGAGTTGGGTTCTCCAGGTATCCTGCAGAAAGTTCAAACCTGAAAGATTTTTCTTCACCAAGAAAACGTTAATAATCTTTGGGAAGACAATAATTGTCCAATTGACAAAATTTTATGACTTAAGTTTTAGTCATGAAATGTGCATTTTGATGCTGGAGGTTATCCAAAGCATTCTTGCAACACATAGATGTGATCATAAATTCCTTGTGCGGCAAATCTGGATCAAACAATTTGAAATTTCCAAAAAGAGTTTGTTCAAAACATCTATTGGAATATTTCTCGACGATGAGGTTCTTTCACCTGTTTTGAGATAGTGGTTTTTATAGGGGATGCACTCAATTCCCTACTAACCTGTGCCTAGGTTTTAGGCTCATTCGCAGCGCATACATTTTGATCGGTCGGGAGGTCTTCCACGGGACCGTAATGTTGGGCTTGGATATTGGTTTTCAAGGGGGACCCGCTTTGGAGTCAAGGCCATTGAATGAAAATCTTCATCATCTGCTCCGGGTTTACAAGTCGAGAACCCTGCAAAATGAGAAAGAAATAGTCTTGCTCGTACCTCTTCGAGCTAAGCTATATGTTAACCCAAGTGTCTTAGTCAGAGAAAACTGTTTCGGGGTTATGATGTTGGTAGGAGTGGGGACCGAAAAAGGCTTGTTTTTGGCCCAGAATTTATGAGGGGTTTGACATTGGTGATCATTGCTGATTTGCCACCTGTCTTTTTTTTTTTTTTTGCATCTTTAGCCTTTGAGGCGCGCAACCTATCTTGCGGTGTGCACCAGCTCTTTAGAGAGCGTCTCTTGTTGCATTCAGAGACTGACTCTCTCTATGTCTTTGTTCTGCGCTCGATAGCATTTGGGGAGCAGTCCTTTTGGATTTGGCTCCTTCAGGGATTTCCCCTTTTCCCATCCGGCTTCATTGCGGATCAATTAAACAACTTGCACGAGCATCGGCCTTGCTTTTACTAGGCACTTTGCTTTTTCTTGATGCCGGGGATTTTTTCATTTTCATTTTTGAAATACCACTTTTTCTCATCTTCATGGGATCATGTTAGACATATAGTCTAAACATGTTTTAAATATCAGTCTGGGAATTCTCTTCGTAATCCCTGAGTCTTGAACTCTTCCATTTTTGAAGTGGTGCGGCATCCGTCTTGGAATGATCACCAATGGGTTCATGAAATGAATTTGCAGGCTCAACTTGGCTGTGCAAATGATACAGTGTGTGGGATAAAGAATGAATGCTTCTCGTCATCCCATGGCACTTGGATTACCATATAAACAACACACAAAGATTAATGTTAGTCCGAGCAAGAAAATTTCTAACCATTTTCTCCTGACGCTGCTGGACTCACCTCCATTTTGCCCCGATGTGGGGTGGTTCTTGACAGGGTTAAGAATGAAAACCGCCGTTCAAAGGGGTTATCAACGGTCACCTGTAGTGTTTGGGGGATATGAAACGAATGCCTCCGTCGTCCCAACCCATGTAATCGCTGCGAATGGTCCCTACTTCCGTAGGTCCAGATTTTGTTATCTGCCCACTCCATTCATCTCTCAAGTGTGTGTGGGACATGTTTGGATTAGGCTTCGCCTCTCGTCTGAGAAAACACTCTTTTAAACGGTTTGAACAACTTTTATTGGAAAAAGTCTTTTTGTTTTCTCCAAAGATTTTACCCATAAAAGGGATTTTATGATGCACCATGTATGTTCTTATTTATGCTTCAGGTAACCTCCCGATTTAAATCGTGAATATCGATGCATTGGGAAATCTTTATGCCGGTTGAAAGGATTCTGACATTTTTTATCTCCCGCTAACTGGGAAAAGGGATACTTACCTGTCCGTCGCAGCTGCGGATCCCTGCAAATGTAAAAGAAGCATATCATTGTAGGTTCACGAATTTTTCAAAAAATCGAAACGATACATCCTACCCTTGGTCATGTACTCTAACGAGTAGTACATGGGATGTAAAAACCTGTTCGCTTCCAAGGCGATTCCCCTGTCAAGGATAAACAATGAGTATCAATTCATATTCTCAAATTCAAGACAAATTGGGACAATACAACTTTACTCTTGGCTCTCATCCCGTTCTGATGTTGCGTATTGATATGAACAACGTCTATCAAATCCGCCTATCCATGCTTGGAATATTTGCAACATTAATGGTTCAGCTGCCCCCGGTTGGGCAACGTCTGTTCTGTTATTCGAACAAATGGCTCCTTGAGTGATTTATCCACGTTTATCACCAAATAGGTGGCTTCGCTGCCAAACGTATTTCGTATTGAATGGGTAGATCCCATTATGCTCCGCGGGTGATAGTCATTGTTCATGGAACTTGCTCCACGGATTAAGTGATTAATCCACGGCCCTCGGCTTGAAGATGCTCAAAGGGTGATGTTGACACTCACGCGCAATTAGTTCTAGATATTAATGAAAGATGTTCCCGTGGGAACCTTACAATGCGATCAACAACATATTCAATAGGAGTATTCAACCCATTTCCTCTAAGCATTTTTCATCGAGTAGCCATGCCTTGCATCTGACGTCTGATCACCGGCCTTGCGTCACCACTGCGATGGTCCTCCGGCTCCAAATTGATCGAGCCAAAGATTGAACTCATCGCCAAGGAAATTGCTCGGGTCTTCGAGCCATTGATGTTCAAGTTGGGTATCAACGATTGTTGGGGGCAGATTTCTTTCATTGCCTTCGTTGTGAGGGATTGGAGTCTTTGAGCTGGAACCTTCATCATTGCCTTGTTGGGGTTGAGACATACATTCCTGAAGAGTATTGATCCAAGTGTCCAGCTCCTCATCAAGGAAATCACCTGTTCTTTCTAGCCCTTGGTGCCCAGATTGGGTGTCGTCGACTGCAGGCGAAGGATTCCTCTCTTTGCTCTTGCCGTGAGCAATTTGACCCCTCGAATTGGAACTTCCTCCAATGACCGGCAGGTTCATATGTGCACTCTCTACCAATGCCAGATCCGCTTCAGGGACAGCATTAATGACTGATTCGCGCTCAAACCGAGGAATCTCTATGTGCTGGAACTGTGGCATATACTCTTGAGGAGTATTGTGATAGCTCGGCGGAGCATTCTGATTTGGGTCAGAGGAGTCGCTGACACGACTGCCGGTCCCGTCATTGCTGAAACACGGTTGGGTGCTCTTGGCTCTCCAATCATCATGGTTGTAACTCTGCCCAGCACTTGAGCTCCAACTGGCTTTATGATGGTTTAACGCTATCCTTCCATCCCTTAGCAATCTCCTATAGTACTTGAGGTGAGACTCAACGTTAATTCTAGAGAGCCTCGGCACATTCATAATCTCGAGTAAGCGTAGTGGGCTTGCCGAATCAACTCCCAGCTCTCGAATTGCATCAACAAATTTGGTGTGAAGTTCATAGGTCCAGTAAAACCTTGTTCTCTTATCACCCAAAATATCGTCAATATTTCGGTAGCTATTCTCTACGGGATCTAGTCGTTTCAAAAATTGTCCAGGGAGGGACTCACCGACTTTGGATTGGCTGGCTGCGACAGCGAGTTCGTCATTGAGAGAACTCCCCCTATGATGATTCATATCCCATTTCTCAGAGGATGTTGGTGTTGATCCTATGGTGTTGACTTGCTCATGCAGATCTCCGGCGGTATCTGGCTGTGTCGGAAAATGCTGTGGCGAATACGGTAACAGCTGAGCGTTATTCGTCAACAGGGATGGTTCATCGAGGAACACCTCGCCGAGGACAACAGGATTACCACAATTAAGGCAGGTGGCCTTGGTCAGAGCTTCCTTATATCTCGCGCTTTCAGCTTGAAGCTTCTCATTCTCCTCCTTCAGGACCAGTAACTCCTGGTCTGCGTATTGCTGTTTCACCCGGGTTCGTTTGTTGGCGAACCAAAACTTGACCTTCGAAAGCTCCAATCCTATCTTTCGGCTCAGCTCCATTTTCTGTTGTTTGCTTGGAGTGGGGCATTCATTGAAGAAAGCTTCGAGCTCTCGGATTTGGCCTGGAGTGTGGCGTTGTAGTTGCTTCCTTTTCCGACTCTGGTCATCATTGTATACTCCTTCTTCGTAGCTGAAACCTAGAATTTCATCGCTAGAGGAGTCAGTCTCCATGGCTTTCGGGCAGTATTCAGCTCCAGGATCTTCGAAGTCTCCCAGCAGTTCGTGCTCAGAAATGTCCAGGTCGGGCGTTTCTAGCAGATGGGAATAGCTTTTAAACATGATGGATCGGAGTATCTCGGGCTGATCTAGTTCACTCAGCTTTCTCAATTCGCTCTTACGTGTTTGCTCACTCTAGAAATTTTCTCAAGTGATTGTGTGTGTCCTGGAACCATCCTTCAGGCTGCATATGAAAACCAGCAAGCAAGCGCTCCTCCTGAGACCCTGCAATTACTCATCGTCTGTATTCCCCTTTCTTTTTCCTCGTGATAGGATCACAAACTCTCTTGCATTGATTCGGTTTCATCGAGTATTGCGCTCGTCCCCTAGTTCAGTCTTCAAAGTGGTGGGCCTACAATCTTTCGGCGCCTTTTATGATTTGCTAGGCCCGAGAACGTGGGGAACAGCGGCGGATCCGCAATTAATGACTCCGTTTAATTCATTTAGCCCCATGGGAGTTAACGCCATGACCTTCTCTCAACCCCTTTTCATCGTTTAAACGAAAGTGGCACTTCCCCTGTGCATGCTGTTACTCTTCATTTCAACATCTTGGGCGTTCGGTGAGGAATGAATTCGTGGCCACTCAAAATTTAAAGACCGTCCCTGGTTTCAGGCTTAATCTAACAAGGGATCATCGCAACTGAGCATGACGATGTTCGTCGATAGCGTTGGTTTTCATACATAATTAACTATAGCCATTAAAGAAAAATGTTCCCATAGGAACTTTACAATGGATAAAAAGAGTGATCCACTCGTGAACATGCTCTTCTTTCCATGGGTGATCGTAGCGACCAACCCATTGTGCCCCGAGTCGGGTGCTAGATCATGGCTGTCCAAGCATGCCAGCTTCCCACTGATTGAACAAAGCATTGAGCCCCTCATCGAAGAAATCGTCTGTTGTGGGTTGACTAGCGGCAGGCAGAGCACCAGCCGGCTGCTGCTCGAATGGAGGAGTGCGCACTCGCTGTACTTGTGACACGTGCTCTTGAAAAGTGTTGAAATGGCCCAGAAGGACATTCTGATCATCTTTCAGTTCGCCGGTGGTCGGGTCGCTAGCTTGATTGATGCTTAGATTTGGCCGGGTATCTCTTGATACCTGAGCATTACAATGGCGGTCGCCCCTAGTTTTTGAGCTCGAGACGGATTCCTCCCGGTTTAGCTCCGCTCGACGCTGTTTTAATAGCTTTCTGTAGGCAGCAAGGTGATTCCTGACCAGTTCCTTACTAAGCCCTGGTACATTCATGGCCTTAAATATGCGCGTCGGAGTTGCTGAATCGATCCCCATTTGGTGAACCACGTCTAGGAATCTGGAATGCAGTTCAGGGGGCCAAGTGAACCTCCTCTTATCGTGGCCCAAAATTGCATCGATGGCTTGACGACTGATTAACTCATCTCCAGCAGGACCCGACCCTATCGAAAATTGTTGTGCATGAGGCTGATATGCTTTGAGCTGGTCGGCGGTAACATCCAGCTCCTTGAAACTGTAACTCCAGTCAAAGCGATGCAAATCCCATCCCCCAGGAGGCATTTGTATCATCTTCGTAGGATCATCCTGCTCATGCGTGACTTCGGCAAAATCTGGTTGAGCAGGAGATGCCCCGAGGGAGTAGGGTGGTAAATGAACGTCTTCAATCATCGCGTGAGGCTTATCGGGGAATATCTTACCGAGGGCGATGGGGTTATCGCAATGAGGGCAAATGGTAATATTGAGAGCTTCTTCATACCTCATGTTTTTTGTTCGCAGCTTTTGGTTTTCTTCCTTTAAAATCTCGACCACCTGACGTTTGCGTTGGGCCTTCGATTTGGATCTCCTATTTTGAAACCAAAACTGGATCTTCGACTGATTAATCCCCAACTCCCGGCTCAATTCAATTCTCCACTTCTTTTTCATGTAATGGCTTTTACTGAAGAGGGTTTCCAACATTTGGGTTTCCTCCTGAGAGTATTGGTGAGGACGTCTTCTTTTCCCGAGTTGAGCATCGTGGATGTCGTTGTCGTCGTCGCCGTGATTTTGATTTCCGTTGCCGGAAGTGTTGGGCTCCATGGTTTTGGCGTTAGACTTGATCTTGGAATCTTCGAGATCCCTCTGTGGTTCAATTTCTGAGATTTTTGAGTCAGTTGCCTCTAGCAGCTGACAGTAACCTCTTAAATATGTTGGATTGAGAAATGTTTGATTGGTTCTTGCCCACTCAGAGTTCTCCACTCTCTCCTGTATGCTCACTCCCTATAAAGTTTTCTTCGAGTGACTTTGCATGTTCAGGAGACGCTCTTCAAGCATCATTAGGCAAACGTTCTCCCTCAAGACTTTGAATTTCTCGCTTAGCTTTTCAACGTGATGGGACTGCCAAATCCTGTTAGGGCTCTCTTCGATAGTTGCGCTTACCTCCCACCTAACTCTAATAATGGTGATCCCGACAAATCTTTTACATCTTTTAATTGATGAGCCGGAAATCGCGGATCGAAACGAATCCAAAGGTTCTCGTGAGGGGACCTCCTGCTTTACCCCCTAACTGGGCTCCACCAGCATTATTACTAAGACCCTTCATCATCCTCGAGTTGCTATAAAATGAGGAATTAATGTATGGAAGGTTAACGTTCTCGCATAATCAGCTTCTTCCTTCTAATCTCTCTGTTAAACTCGTCTTATTCTCAAGCCAACCCAACGCAAATGGCCTCCTCTCCCGTACGCACTTTTTCAACTGATGTCTTAGCCCAGTGGGAAAAGCTTTATAACCTACTGGGTCGCGGTTACGCACACATAACCGATCATTCTGCGACCGAGGATGAAATCCGTGTCCTGCTCGAGGACCTTGATACCACTTCTCTCGAAGGTACTACACTGGGGAGGGAATATAGAATTTTCCCGACTCTCTTTGCACACTCCTTAGAGGCCTACCGTGCTGCTAATCGGGAGGTTCTCGTGGCTCGCGTCTTGCGAGCTCGTTATGAGGATCGATCTGATCATTTGGTGCTGACCAACTATCTGGCCGATAGTTACAAAAAGGCCGTCGAGTTTGCTAATGAGCGGGTCGCGACGTTGCTTCGCGAGAGGAGAAATCTGGTGGAGCAATTGGCCCTATCCCTGACCACCGGCGAGCATGATCGCCGCAATGTCCTGTTGAGGCTTCAGAGCGACTGGCAGGAAGAACGGCTCGACAAAATAACCGCGGACATAGCTCGCGGGAATGGACTGGTTCGAGACCTGAAAACAATCGCCGAAGAACATGAGGCCAAGGTCGCCGAAGTTAAGGGAGAATGCAAAAGTCTTCTCCTCAGGCTTGCCGACCATGACATGCGGAGTTGGGAGTATTGTTGACACCTGATTTTTGACCATCTTTTATTTTAGTTTTTATTTCAAAAAAATAATTAAAAATAGCAAAAAAGGTCAACAAATTGCAAAATCAACTTTGGAAGCCTTAGCCTAGCCTTAGGAACCAATTTTGAACAAAAAATATTTTTTGTATTTTTTAATATTTTTTAGAATTTATTTAATTATAAAAATACCCAAAAAATCAGAAAAAATACCATCCGTGGTCAGAAAATTACACAAAAATATTCAGAAATTTTATTTTAATTATATATTTAATATTTTCACTTTTTATTAAGGAAATGTGGCTTGGTTCATGGGGTTCCTTCACAAACCTAATCCCGAACCGGGCCTAAAAAATCCTTTTCGAGTCTTTTAATTTTTAATTCTCGGTTTTTATAAGCTATGACATTGGACTCTAAAGTATTGAAATGCAATTGGGTCAATTTGCCCTCTAATTTGATCAATTTTAACCAAAAGGGCTTAATTGCATAAAAATCTTTCAATTTAGTCCCCGGTTTTACAATTTGTGAAATTAAATTTCACACGGGCACACCCATTAAAATTAAACACCTCTACCCAATAGTTTTCATCATGATGAATCCATTGGTGGGCTCAATTTTGAGTAATTCGATCGTTTAGATCTTCGATTTGACGAAATTCATTTTCGGATCCTAGGGGGCAATTTGGGGTTTTCACTAAATTTCAATAAATTAATTCACGAAAACACCCATATTTGATAGAAAACATGCCAAGGAATCCGAATTCGCCATCAATTTCATGAAAAAAGGTCATTTGGGGGGTCAATTTGGCGATTTGGGCGATTTGGCCGAACCGGGTCGGTCTGGTCCGGCCCGACCCGACCCGGTCCGACCCGAGTCTGCAAATGCACAGAATGTGCAGCAGACCGTGAGAAAAACAGAGAAAAAAAAGAGCGGCATGGGCGTGCGCTTCGGAAAGAAAAAAAGCGACAGGCGTGGGGGGACAGGAGCAAGAATCCATGGCAACATCGGGCAGAGGAGGCGGACGCGTCGAGGAGGGCCGGTCGGCCATGAAACCGGCGAGGACTCTCGGTTAATACCCGGAGTTGAGAGAGAGAAAGGAGGACTTTTTTTGGGCGAACCCGAGGGAGAGGCGAGCACCGAGAACCTTCAGCAACCTGCACAGATCATCAAGGAAGCATTGGTGGCCGTCGGCGAGCTTCGAATAGGTCGGTATCTTCCCCGGTCTTCATTTTTTCTTATGCACGCCGGGTGTTCGACGAAATGCCCAAACGGGCTTTGCATTTTTTGAGTCTCGGCCGAGGCTCCCCGAGCTTTATTTGTTGCGCATTTGGTTCCTAAACTCCTCTAACACCATCCCTCCACCTACTTTGCTATTTATTTTGCATTGAAACGTGTCGGGAAACCATGGCCGGAGCTCCCCGACGCATACCCGAGTCGAGAGCTCGGTCCGGCGAAGCCCACGGTCGCCGACGCCTAAGAGACCTAAGGTAAGTCCCTAAACCTTATTTAGACGCTTCTTGAATGGGTAGAACAAGCTTTGAACGATAAAAAATTTCTGAAAATTTTCTCTTGCCGGCGCCGGTTCCGGGGAGGTCCGGTTTTGCCTATTTGAGACGCGTTCATGGCCTTCATTTCTGTGGTATGATGATGTTGAAATGTTAGGGAGTCTAATGGTGTAAAAATCTCCAAAAAATTCTGAGTTTTGGTCAATTTTGGGCATTTTCCGGCGACCTCGCCGGAATTTTTACTATTCCCGCCGGAATTTTCACTGTTCATCGTCTTCTCCGGCGACCCTCCGGCCGGTCAACGGTCAACGGCCGACGTGGCGTGCCACGTAGGCAGCCACGTCAGCCAGGTGGGGTCCGGTCCGCTTATTTTCAAATAAAACAAACGGACGGTCACGATCGCGACACGTGTCGCGATCCTGGATTTTTTGGAAAATTAAATAAATGATTTTCGAATAATCGATCCGGCGGACGAGGATGTGCCACGTGGCTCACTGAGAGACATCCGATCTTGTACAAGATCGGACGCACCAGAGGAGGCCACGTGGCACGTTCTAGAGCGCCCGATTTGTAGGTTTTCTAAAAAATGAAAATAAATTAATTTTTGATCCGACGGCTATTATTGAGCCACGTGTCTCTCTGTGGGTCGCCCGATCTAGTGGAAGATCGGACGCACGATACGAAGCCACGTGGCACAACGTGGACCGTCCGATCCGGGGAATTTTCGGATAATTAAATAAAATAGATAAAAAAATCAAAAAATTATTAAAAAATAGAAAAAAACATTTAAAAATATAAAACGGTGTCGTTTTAGGCCGGTTTCAACCCCTAGGGTCGGGCCGGGCGCCCGAGAGGCGTGGGCCGGGTCTGACCCGGCCCGGAAAATATTTTTAAATATAAAAAATTTAAAAAATAATAAAATAATAAAAAAAATCAATAAAAAATAGAAAATCATAAAAAATTCAAAAAATTCGGAAAATTCAGAAAAATTCTAAAAAATTCAGGAAAATCCCAAAAAATAGGAAATGGCCACGAACAACTGGCCAAGACTCATTCCGGGTGTTTTGAACCCCGACCCTTCTTAAAATGACGATTTCGCCCTTTGGGCGAATTGTCCAAAAATTGAAGAAAAATCAAGAAATTCCAAAAAATTCTCAAAAATGGGAAATGGCCACAATCAACTGGCCATGGAAAATTTTGGATAATTCGGTATCCAAACCTTCCAAAAAATAACAATTTTGCCCTTCAGGCTAATTGTCCCCGAATCTTCCCATTTTACCCCCTGGCCCTAAATCACATCTTCCCTAAGCCCTTATGGCTATACTAGGAGGCCAATGATTGAAATTGATGTGCATTGACATGATTTATTTATGCACTTGACTTGCGCTTTCATTATATTGACTGTGATCTGATAGGACCAGTCTTCCAATCTGCATGAAACCCTGACTCATACCTACCTCACCCAAAATTGCGCATGCATGAATTCTTAATTAGGAAAATCACTCGCGTTAGGTACCGAAAGGGCGTTGGTAATGACACCGACGTAACCAAGTCCCCGAACCCAAAATCTCTGGTTCCGCAGAATTGATCGATCTCTCCCAATCGGTCAGTAAGGTTTCCGGTCTACCCTCCAAGAAAGACCGGTGGCGACTCCAAATGCATGCACAAGTTGCACATGCCACCACGACCACACTAAGGTCGAAAGCGATCGACTCTTATCGTCGAATCCCTCAAAAGACACTCCCGCCGCGATTTGGTATGGGCCTGGGAGGGCCCGCTGTCGCGACCCTCTTGAGGTTGTCGGGCTCTCGAGGGCTAATGGGCCGTCCTGTCTGGTCGGACGCGGGCCTCTCCCAAGGCCCATTACCCAAATCGCAACGGAGGTATGCGTGATCGACTTTCAGTGTGGTCTAGTGACATGTGCTAAGTGTGCATGCCATGGAGTCGCCACCAATCATTTTTTTTAGAGTGTGATTGGACCACCCAATCGAATAGTTGGGAGTTTCTATTCAATTCTGCGAGAACCAGAGAAATGGTTTCGGGGACTTAGTTACACCAACTGTCAGAGTTGACGCCCTTTCGGTACCTAAGTTGACTGAATTTTCTAGCCTGAGATTTATGCGGATGAGTAAGGTATGAACCCTAAATCTAGAAATTCATGCAGATAGGAGTGATTATCCTAGCAATCACAATCAGTAATAAAATGCGCAACTCAAGGAATCTAGATATGCAAATAAATCACATGACATTCCTAGTAAGGCCCTATTTATCAATCACAGCTCAAGAATGATTTAGTTGTCCTAGCCATTCTACACACGATCTAACCTAAGAAAAGCATTAGGAAGCATCGAAGGAGTTCGAGAGTACTCACATGGGGTTCGCCGTGCCCTGGTTTGGTCTTGGACGAGCTGTCGAGCTCATGCCGACCCGATTATATTTGGGGATCCACTCGGCGTTTTACATCATGAAATCATGTGAAACAAAAACGAAAATATTCAGCAAGGGGAATTTATTGTAGATGGTGGTCGATCTAATTGGACGTCAAGACTAAAAAATATGTAGAAATTTACAAATTAAAATACTCGAATGACATTTTTTTGCCAAATTCAACTCTATGCGTCGTGAAGAAATACATGCAATTGAACTTGAATTTTGACTATTTATGAGTTCAAAATGAAAAGGAAATTAAAATAAAAATATTGACTATTTTTCTATATTTTTACGACATCGAACGCTATTTTTCTTCATTTTTCATGTATATTTCTATTTTTGGAAAATATTAAAAAATATGACAAATTATTTTTTTTTTATCAAAAATGGTTCCTTTAGCTTGGTCAAGGCTACCAAAGATGATTTTTTAATTTTTTTAACTTTTTATAGATTTTTTATGAATTTTTAAAAAATAAACTATGAAAGACTGATCAAAAATCAGGTGTCAACAGCTGCCCCTCTTTGAGAGGAATTTCGTCAGAGATTTCTCTCAAAGACAAGGTGACACCTGTGTTCCGATCGACTCGACTGGGAAAAGAAAAGAAATCATGACATCCGATTTTCATGTCCATCAATGTGTGCTTTTCCTTAAAAAGAGATGTGCTCGTTCAATTCCCTGATATGATGTAAGAAAGTTAAGGAGTAGATAGACTTCCCTGCCCCTTACCTGTCGAATGCTTGCGGCATTTTCTGTGTCTGATGGGTTCAAGTAGATTCCTAAGGACTTGTCATCGGAGTGTCCTGGGGATGTTAAGCTCTGACCTGTATGGTAGGTCAAACCATAATGGGATTCCTAACTGATAGGAACCTAAGGAAGACGCATCCCACATTTGGGAATTTGCCAAGGGTTTTGATCCGTGTGGTGGACTAAACTGGAAATGGCTTGCCTAATGTAAGGCTTATTAGGGAAAACGAATCCTCCCGCGTTCGGGATTCATCAAGGTTTTGATCCGTATGGTGGATCGGACCATTGGGTTGATCCTTCAGGCGGTCTCTACCAGTCCTTTGACCCTTCAGGCGGTTTCTACCATTCATTGACCCTTCATGCGGTTTCTACCATTGGTTGACCCTTAAGGCGGTTTCTACCATACATTGACCCTTCAGGCGGTTTCTACCATTGTTTTGACCCTTCAGGCGGTTTCTACCATTGGTTGACCCTTCAGGCGGTTTCTACCATACATTGACCCTTCAGGCGGTTTCTACCATTGTGTTGACCCTTCAGGCGGTTTCTACCATTGATTGACCTTTCAGGCGGTTTCTACCATTGAGTTGACCCTTCAGGCGGTTTCTACCATTTATGAGATTCCAAATTGATATGAATCAAAGGATGACGTACCCGCTCTTTGGGGCTAGTCGGAGACTCGATCATTCTGTGGATCGGTCTTAGAAAAGATTTGCCTACTAAAAGGCTTCACCTAAGGATGACGCACCCAGTCTTTGGGGTGGCCAAAAGTCCTGCAGAAAGCTTAGACCTGAAAAAATTTTCCTCGCCAAGAAGATATTAGTAATCTTTGGGAAGACAATAATTGTCTAACTGACAAAATTCTACAACTTAAGTTTTAGTCATGAAATGTGCATTTTGATTGCTGGAGGTTATCCAAAACATTCCTACCATATACAGATGTGATCATAAATTCCTTGCACGGAAACTCTAGATCAAACAATTTGAAAATTTCAAAAAGAGTTTGCTCAAAACATCCATTGGAGTATTTCTCATCCAAGAAGGCTCCTCACTGCTCTGTGATAATGATCTTTAATAGTGAAAGTGCTCAATTTCCTACCGACCTGTGCCTGGGTTTCAGGATCATTCGCAACGCATACATTTCGACCGATCAGGAGGTCTTTCACGGGACCGTAGTGTTAGGCTTGGATATCGGTTTCCAAGGGGGACTCACTTTTGAGTCAAGGCCGTTGAACGAAATTTTTCACTATCTGCTCCGGGTTTACAAGTCAAGAACCCTGTAAAATGAGAAAGAAATAGTCTTGCTCGTACTTCTTTGAGCTAAGTTATACATTAACCCAAGTGTCTTAGTCAGATAAGACTGCTTCGGGGTTGTAACATTGGAAGGATTGGGGACCGAAAAAGGCTTATTTTTTGCCCAGAAATTGTGAAGGGTTTGGCATTGGTGATCATTGCAAATTTGCCACATGTCCTTCGAAGAACATCTCCATTTCTTGAAGTGTACACTCCTCTTTTAGAGCGCACAAGGATGTTTAAAAGCGTCTCTTGTTACATTAAGATACCGTCTGTTTGTGTGTTTGCAATTTGAGCACGACATCATTTGGAGAGTAGTCATCTTGATCTGACTCCTTTGCAGGGTCTTTTCATCGTATATCTAGACTTTACTGGGGATATTTTGAATAGACATCAGCCTTGCTTTTTACCAGGCACTTTGCTTTTTCTTGATGTCTAGGGATTTTTCTTTTCCCCCTTTTTTTAATCCCGTGTTTTTCTTTTCTTTTGGAGCTTGGATTTTCGGCAATCATGCTAGATATGCAACTTAAACTTTGGCACGCTTCCATTCCTAAAGTGATGTTGCCTTTGCTTTGGAATATGCAATGATCACCAATAGATTGATGAAATGAATTTGCTGGCTCAACTTGGTCGTGCAAAGGATAACAGTGTGTAGGATAGAGAAATGAATTATTCTCGTCATCCTATGACACTTGGATTATCATATAAACAACACACAAAGATTTATGTTAGTCCGAGCAAGAAAATTTCAAACCGTTTACTTTCTGATACTGTTGGACTAACCTTCATTTGCCCCAATGTGGGGTGGTTCTTGACAGGGTTGAGAATGAAAATCGCCGTTCAATGGGGTTCTCAATGGGCATCTGTAGTGTTTGGAATGAAGAAATAAATGCCTCTGTCATCTCGATCCATGTAATCGTTGCGAATGACCCTTATATCCATAGGTTAAGGTTTCGCTATCATTTCCAATCTCCTCATCTCTCAAGTGTGTATGGGACGTGTTTGGATTAGGCTCGCTTCTCTTATGAGAAAATACCCTTTTGAACAGTTCAAACGACTCTTGTTGGAAAAATTCATTTCATTTCATCAAGATTTATCCTTCAAAGGGATTTTGTGATGCACCATACATGTGTAATTCATGTTCAGACAATCTCATGTTTTAAAACATGAATGTCAATGAAGTAAGAATTCTATGTCTTTTTAGATGTGAGAATCGAATTAATTCTGAAAGTTTTTAATCTCCAATGAATTGGGAAAATGGATACTTACCTGCCCATCGAGGCTGGAGATCCTGGAAATATAAAAGGGATATGTCATCGTATATTCTAAAAATTTACAAAAATTGGAACGATACATCTTACCCTTGGTCATATGCTCCAACGAGTGTACAAGGGTTGTGAAAATATGTCTGCCCTGATGGCGAGCTCCTGCCAAGGATAAATATTAAGCATTATTTTGGGTTTCCAAATTCAAAACAAATTGGGACGATACTACTTTACTCTTGATTTGAATTCCATTCTGCATGCCAATGTGCAGATTGTAGAAGCCGGCCCTCAAGCTTGTGGCCATGATTTCTTCGTCTGGTTGGGCAACGAATCCACCTCGAGGATTTACGTCGGAGGAGATTCATTCATCTTTTTGGGCGTGTTTCATGCACTGTTATGTTATTTGAATGCATGGCTTCTTGGGTGCCTCGTCTCTGTTCATCACCTGAGAGGAAAATGAGAGAACATTATCCCTGCATCTGATTGAAAATCATTTAGGAACGATACGTTCTTTTTACCAAATGGGTGGCTCCGCGGCCAAATGCGTTTTACATTGAAAGGATGGATTCCATTACGCTCTGCGGATGATAACTATCGCTTCAAGGACTTGCCCCACGGATTAAACGATGAATTTGATGTCTTCGGCTTCGACATGCTTTCCGGATGTAGGAATGGTTTGCCCCCATTTTCAGTGGAGATGGGTTTTGTCGAGTGGGCAACATCAAAAACTCATCCTAGATTTGGCTTTAGTCGAAGGTTGAAATCCCGACCTTGGATAAGCGAATCATGATTCATCTCCTTCTGCTTCGGATTTGTCATTTGCATGCTTCACATTTTACAATACCAACTTCGCCGCTTGATGAAAATGAATCGATGATTTTCGAATTGCCCCAAGTTCTATAGTCATCTGCGTCGAATCTCTTTGAACTTCATCGGGTGATAGACCAACTGATAAAATGATTTTTCAATCCCGAGATCGAACTCCTGACGTTTCGTACCACTTCCATTTCACTGACTACCAGGACACAGCACTATTGGCGTCCCTAACTGGTTCGTTTTTTGTTATAAAATTCTTGAAGCAGTTAGCGACCCCCATCGAGAATGAAACAAGCTCAATTTAGAGTTCATAACGACTAAAGGTCCCTTAGAACGATACAGAGCTAACCGTCTTTGAGCTCGCTCGGGCTTTTGCTCGCATTTTCCTATGTGAAGCCTTTAAATGTTTTTCTTCGTGGCGTTCAATTGATTCGCCTCGACTCTAATCTAACAAGGGATTGTCGCACTCAAGCATGATGATGCTCGCAGGTAGTACTGATCGCTGCCCCAGATTAACTCTAGGCATTAAGGAAGATTATCTTGCATGGAAGACTTTATGACAGAAAGATTAATGATACATCCAGTCACATGTGCCTAGTTCCCTTGAGGATTCTCGGTGATCAGCCAGTTACACCATGAATCAGACATATAATCGTCATTTTGGATCATAACTTCATAAGTCCATCAGTTTTAAACTGATCGATCCAGATATGGAGCTCCTCATCAAGGAAATCTTTTGATTCTTCGAGCAACTGATATTCGGGTTGACCATCATCGCTTGGCGTTGAAGGATTCCTGTTTCTGTTGTGAGCGATCTGATTCTTTGAGCTAGAACCTTCGTCGTTGCTCGAGATTATAAGAGGATGATTGATCGGTTCACTATCAAAAGCACCTTCCATTTGGGAATGGAAGAAACAAAAATCCTCAGAGCATCCGCCCGCTTGATCTTCCGAAATCATATGCCCAAGCCGGGCAGATCTTTGAACACTAGGCGCAATATGTTGATCGGGGATAGGAAGAGCACTAGCGAAAAGTTGCTGCTCAAACCAAGGAGTTCGTACCTGCTGCACTTGTGGCATATACTCTTGAGGGGTGCTGAGATGATTCAGGGGAATATTCTGATTAGCGCCCAAGTAGTCAATGGTGCTGCTACCAGCTTGGTCGGTGCCTAGATTCGGCAGGGTATTTCTTACTTCATGGGCATTGTAGTTATAGCCATGCCTAGTGTTTAGGCACAAGTTGAGTTCTTTCAGGTTCAGTGCTGTGTGGCGCTGTCTTAGCGCCCTTCTGTAGCTCTTGAGGTGACTCGCGACTCCATCTTTAGTGAGTCCTGGTATGTTCATGATCTCAAGTATGCGCGTTGGATATGCTGAGTTGATCCCTAGTTGCTGAACCGCACTAAGGAACTTGAGATGAAGCTCGGGGGACCAATTGACCCTCGTCTTCTTGCGACCCGGAACAGTGTTGACAACTTGGCTATTGCTCTCTGGCCTATTTCCAGTAGGATTTGATCGAGCCGGAAATTGTTGTGGAGGGAATTCATCAGCTTTGGATTGGTCGGTCGTGATAGTAAGCTCATCGTTAAGGAAACTCCAATCATGGTGACGCATATCACATCCTTTAGAAGGCATCGGTATTGACTTCGTAGAATTGATTTGTTCATGCATATCTCCAACAAAATCCGATTGTATCGAAGATGGTTCGAGGGAGTGGGGTGGTGAATGAGCATTTTCAATCCTCATATAAGGCTTATCAAGGAACATTTCGCCGAGAGTGATAGGGCCACCGCAATTAAGGCAAGCGATAGTGCTGGGAGCTTTCTTATACCTCATGTTCTCCGCTCGAAGCTTTTCGTTTTCCTCCTTTAGAATCGCAAGTTCTTGACGTCTGTGTTGAGCCCTCAATTTGGCTCGCTTATTTTGAAACCAAAACTTGACCCTCAAAGGTTTCATCCCTAGCTTCTGGCCCAATTCATTTCTTTGTTTCATGTTCGGGAGAGGGCATTCACTAAAGAAAGCTTCAAGCTCTTGGATTTCATTCTGAGTGTGGCACTGGCGACGTTTCCTTTTCCGGGATTGACCATCGCTGCTGCTGTTGTCGTCGCTGCTGAGATCCTGAACTTCGTTGCCGAAAGGGTTGGGTTCTGTGGTTCTGGTACCAGACGCCATCCTAGAATCTTCGAGATCTCTCAGTAGTTCATTTTCTGAGATTTTTGGATCAGTCGCCTCTAGCAACTGATGGTAACCCTCAAACATGTTGGATCGAAAAATGTTCGATCAATTTTTGCTCACTCAGGGTTCTCTACTCTCTCATGTATGCTCACTCTCTCTAAATTTTCTTTTGAGTGGTTCTGTATGCCCATGAAACGTTCTTTAAACATGGATGAAGATCATCAGGCAAGCGTTGCTCCCAAGATTTCGTATTTCCCGCTTTGTCGTCTTCTTTCTTCTTTTCAACGTGGAGGGACACCAAATCGATTTCCTTTTCTCGATATCCATGTCTGTCTCCCACTTATTTTCAAAAAGGTGGAACTACGCTCGCCTCCCGCTCAGTTTTTTAATATGATGGGACCGCCAAATCCTTTCGCAACTTTTTTCGATAGTTGCGCTTAACTCCCGTTCAATTTTAATATGGTGACACCGACATATCTTTTTACAACTTTTTTAGGTTTATCAAGCCTGAAATCGCGGACTGGGATAGATCTGATGGTTCACCGAAAGAGCCACCATTGCTTTACCCAATTAACTTGGCTCCACGAGCATTATTGCTATGCCTTTCTTCATTCTCGAGTTGCTATAAAAGGAGGAGTTAATGCAGAGAAGATTAACACTCTTACATAATTGCCTTTTCGTATTTTAATCACTCTACCACACTCATCTTCTTCTCCCTCACTCCAACGAAAATGACCTCCTCTCATATTCGCGCTTTCTCGGCCGAAATTTTGGCCCAGTGGGAAAAACTCTATAACCTCCTCGGTCGAGGCTATGCTCATATAGCCGATCACCCAGAAACTGAAGATGAAATCCGTATTTTGCTCGTGGAAATAGACACCACCTCCATCGAGGGCACTAATTTAGAGAGGGAATATAGAATCTTCCCAACCCTCTTTATAAACTTTTTAGAGACTTACCGTGTCGCTCATCGAAAAGCTACCGTGGCTCACGTTTTGCGAGCTCGCTATGAGGATCGGTCCAACTGCTTGGTGTTGGCCAACCTTGTGGCCGATAGTCACAGAAAGGCTGTTGAGTTCGCCAACAAGCGAGTCTCGATGTTGCTTCGCGAGAGGGGAAATTTGGTGGAGCGCTTGGCCTTATCCCTGACCACCTATGAGCACGACCGTCGTAATGTCGTGTTGAAGTTTCAATGTGAGTGGCAGGAAGAAAGGCTTGACAGCATTACCGCGGATATAGCCCATGGGAGAGGACTAGTTCGGGACCTGGAAATAGCCGCCGAAGATCACGGGACCAAGGTTGCCGATCTTAAATGGGAATGTAAACGCCTTCTTCTTAAGCTTGCAGATCTCGAGTCTCGAGGTGGTGAGTATAAGCAAAGCATCAATAATATGGAGGGCCAACTAGGTTCCTTTGTGATGCTAATTAGGGCTCATTGCGGTTTTATGTTTCCACCCCGATGATTTGTATGATCTGCTTTTAAGGTCCCTCGATTGAGCGAAATGAATGAAAGCTCTAATGTGTGTGTCTCAACTTCTGTATGGCTGACTTTCTCGAACACCTGACCACTCTCAACCTAGGCAAGCTGCGCTTTGACATTGATGATTCGAGCGTGTACATCTTGATTTTTTAATCTTGCTTATGATCGGATAAAGGAACCTCCCACCGCGATTATCCACAAAAAGACTTCTCTTCTCTACTTATTTTTAACCTGTTTCAAATGAAAAGGCAGAATCAGAAGAAAGAATTTGAAAAATAAAGCATAAATCCTTTCAATTTTATGCTTACTTGTGATTAATAGGGATAAGAGCTTTTACAAGGGTTTTGGCCTTGTGCAAAAGTTTTTATCAATATTCCTCAAAGGAAAGCATATCATTGAAAGGAATGTAATTCACGATAATCGCCTTTGATCAATTCCAAGAAAATCAATGGAATGTTCAAAAGTACACAATTACGATGTGTTTTAAATTCAATTGAAGATACGGTATCCAAATTAAAGTTGTTTGCTAAGAACGAGAGTAATTTGGATATCTATCTTTTCATTAAATTTGAAAAACACGAATACTCTTGATCAATTATTGTGGATTACCAATGATGCAAAACATGCATGAACCAATTCAAGTTTATAGTTCCTTCTGGCGAAATTGGGATTGTATTGCCCTATACGGCCAAAAGGTTGTATAAGACTTCCAATTTCAATTTCATCCAAAGGAATTATAAAATTGATTTTGGAGTATTCGAGTGATTAGAAGAAATGCCACTATCACATTCCAATGACAAGTCAATAGAAATACAACAAATTTCAATCTGAATGTATATAAACACAAATAGATCCCTAATACAGTCAATCTAAGGGATCAGATAGAGAGGATCTCAGCAAAATAAATCCTATACAAGAAGGCTAGAAATGAAAAATAAAACAAAGGAATGTGATCTTAATACTTAGGCTCTTCTTGTCCACTTGGCGCTCGTAATGGGATGACACCATCTTCATCTTCCATCAAGAACATTGGGAGGAAAACACACATATCTATCCTCAAAATGGCATTTAATCCAATCACCGGAATTATGCAATGAATATAATGATTAAGAGCTGTAACAAGTTCGAGGGATAGAAAAGTCTTACCAACCAAACTTAAGAGAAAATCAAGCTTCTCTGTATTTTTTGCAGTGTTAGGTATACTAACCTTCCATAGACAAACGCATGAGACAAGTGAGGGAAAACTCCTAAAAATCAAAAGATAGGGCTTGGTACCTAAAGCCAAGGTTCTCACCTCGAATTCTGGGAAGAGCAGATTCCATTGCACAACTATCGTTGCATTGGGACTCAATCCATAGTTCGAAGTGAGCGGAATTGAAAAGTGGATTACCCCATGTTTTTCCTCACGGAGATTCCATATTCAATTCCTTCTATTGTGTTCCTAAAGAGGGCGCCTGGGGTTTTAGGCGCAATTGTGTGTATTCATTGTGTCGTGCTAAAGCAATAGACATGCATTTTATTTAACAATCACCGCTTCAATATAAACATCCACACAATCATACATCCAAAACTCCTGCCTGCATAAAACAAAGTTAACAAGCACTTCACCCCTTATTTCTCCCATCTACAAAAACATCTAACACATTCGTTAGTATATACACCTCACTTTCGAGAGCATCTGCATAAAATTAGGTTAGAAGAATCAATCAACTTTTTAATCGGCTCAAGTCCACTAAATGGTTAAGAACCAGTCCCCAGCGGAGTCGCCAGTCTGTCGCGACCCTCTTGAGGTTGTCGGGCTCTCGAGGGCTAATGGGCCGTCCTGTCTGGTCGGACGCGGGCCTCTCCCAAGGCCCATTACCCAAATCGCAACGGAGGTATGCGTGATCGACTTTCAGTGTGGTCTAGTGACATGTGCTAAGTGTGCATGCCATGGAGTCGCCACCAATCATTTTTTTTAGAGTGTGATTGGACCACCCAATCGAATAGTTGGGAGTTTCTATTCAATTCTGCGAGAACCAGAGAAATGGTTTCGGGGACTTAGTTACACCAACTGTCAGAGTTGACGCCCTTTCGGTACCTAAGTTGACTGAATTTTCTAGCCTGAGATTTATGCGGATGAGTAAGGTATGAACCCTAAATCTAGAAATTCATGCAGATAGGAGTGATTATCCTAGCAATCACAATCAGTAATAAAATGCGCAACTCAAGGAATCTAGATATGCAAATAAATCACATGACATTCCTAGTAAGGCCCTATTTATCAATCACAGCTCAAGAATGATTTAGTTGTCCTAGCCATTCTACACACGATCTAACCTAAGAAAAGCATTAGGAAGCATCGAAGGAGTTCGAGAGTACTCACATGGGGTTCGCCGTGCCCTGGTTTGGTCTTGGACGAGCTGTCGAGCTCATGCCGACCCGATTATATTTGGGGATCCACTCGGCGTTTTACATCATGAAATCATGTGAAACAAAAACGAAAATATTCAGCAAGGGGAATTTATTGTAGATGGTGGTCGATCTAATTGGACGTCAAGACTAAAAAATATGTAGAAATTTACAAATTAAAATACTCGAATGACATTTTTTTGCCAAATTCAACTCTATGCGTCATGAAGAAATACATGCAATTGAACTTGAATTTTGACTATTTATGAGTTCAAAATGAAAAGGAAATTAAAATAAAAATATTGACTATTTTTCTATATTTTTACGACATCGAACGCTATTTTTCTTCATTTTTCATGTATATTTCTATTTTTGGAAAATATTAAAAAATATGACAAATTATTTTTTTTTATCAAAAATGGTTCCTTTAGCTTGGTCAAGGCTACCAAAGATGATTTTTTAATTTTTTTAACTTTTTATAGATTTTTTATGAATTTTTAAAAAATAAACTATGAAAGACTGATCAAAAATCAGGTGTCAACACCCGCGCCGATCCAAAGCCCGCGATCGGTAATCCATTAGCCGCGTCCGTTGATTTTCGGACGGGTCGCGACAGCTGGCGACTCCGCTGGGGAAGTTGTTCTAGAACACTTGGTTCTGGACCTCAAGTGGACTTAGGCCGTAATTAAAACGTTGTGTGATTTTTCTAACCCTGCAGGCGCTCTTGAAGGTGAGGTAAGTCCGCTCACGATAGGTGTTATATGTTTTTGCAGATTGGAGTGATAAGGGGTGTAGTCTGTGATTAACATTGTCTTATGCAGGATGGGCGTAGGAATGTATGTTATATGGATGATTTGAAGCGCTGATTGATATATAAATTGTTGCACATGATTCACTGCATATTTGAGGATCACGACACTTTGCACAAAGCGCCCAAACCCAGGCCGCGAAATCACCTTTTCAGGTAGCCATAGATTAGGGATCGATATGCAACGCTCTAGCGTGGTTTACGCTGGGGTCGACCATATTCGATCTCACTCACTATCCAAGTCGAGACTTTTATCCATTTGTTGTGGATTGCGCTCATGGACGAATTTATCGACTCGGATAGAGGGAAGCCTCTAGGTTCCTCACCTAAGCCATTTTGATTTTTAGAGTCGAGCCTCACTTGTCTCATGCGCATGTATATGGAGGGTTGGTATACCTAAAACCAAAAAGTCATTAAACGCCACTTATGGTAAGGTCCTGCCGTTTCTATTTAAATTCACTTGCAGCCTTTCATTTTGCACAACATGTTGCATTCATCAAGTCCGATGGTTGAGTCCAATTCCATTTTAAAGTATAGATAAAAGAGATGATCTCTCCAAGTCGGCCCCACATCCCGGACGTATTCAAGTATGAGCGACGCGTCATCCGCCATCGGACTGTCGGGACATTCAACGGAGTTTACCCTCTTCGAGCTGTCCAAGGAATGATCCAATAACCATACCGATAGCTGAAGGATATGCGATAACAGCAAATCCGAGACACATGCCGGACATTATCAAAAGGGTATCTGATGAAAACGAAGACCCGAAGGGCCGAACCGAAGACACCAGGCGTCGTCCCCCGAAGACCCGACTTGGGGCATCTCTTTAGGTTATTAAGGGTCACATTCCAGTCGTCCCTTTTCTTTTATCAGGATCGTCGAGTCTGTAAGGAGCACCCGTCTGTGGGTCTCCCATTTATCTTCTACACCTCGATTTCTAAGTCTTGTCTAAGTGTCTTGACATTGGGATGTGACACCGGAATTTCTCTCAACCATTCAAATTTTTCGGTTCAATTGCATGTCTTACCCAGATGAAATTTTCGTCAGAACTCACACTTGGCATGTTTAACCCAAGTACGAGAATCTAACATTCATTTCATGGTACGCCGGACATGGAATTGAACCGGTCTATAGCATGCATCATTGGTAATCCTTGGTAATTAACTAAAGTCGTTCATGTTTCCTGAATTCAAGAGGAGACCTGATATCCAAATTACCTTCGGGAAATCATTTCAATTTGGATGTCCTATCTCTCACCGAATTTAGGACACATTGGAATTGCATTTTTATCTTCTTGGAAATTCCACAGATTTTCTGGGGATTTGCCAAAAGTAATAACCATGGATTACGCTCCTTTTAGTTTTATGTTTTCTCTTGAAAAACATCGGTAAAAACTTTTCACATGAGGTTAAGGCTTGTGTAAAAGTCTTTATCTTCGTTATTCACAAGAAAGCATAAAATTGAAAGGATTTATGCTTTACTTCCATTTCTAACATAGTCTTGTCATTCGAACAGGTGATTTCCAGAATCAAAATCCGAGGACTTGTGGGAAGAATCAGTCGCAAGTTAAAATGGACCTGGATGGCATAGAAAAGCGCTTGACCACCCTGGAGAGTCAGTTGGCTTAGGTGTTCGCAACGATGACAGAGATGAAGACACTCATCCTCACCACACAGGGGGGTGCCCCGACAGCCTTAAATTCTAACCTGACTGTCCGACTAGGGAATCATCAAGAAAAATCGTCAACTGATGAGGGCATTTTGCCATCTTTCAAGACGTTGAACAACATGGAATCAAAGGAGCCACGTTCAGAAGAGAATTAGCTGTAATCTAATCTCTTTGAATTTGAAAATTTGTTGATTGTGTTTTATTGATCCTCAGGAGTGGTCCTTCAAGAATATCGAAACTAGTCAATAACTCGAGCCACTAGGATGGATGTTTGAAGACAGACAAATGAGTCAACTTCTCACTAAGACGACATATTGGGGCAAAGCCCGCCAAGATGAAAAGAGACAGGAAGCTCCGAACGGCAGATATCCCCTAATTGAAAAGGGAACCGTAAAAATTGTGAAAGGATCAAAGCAGTCGACTGGGGCATATCCCACTCAACTATGGCAGACGCCACCTGACCGGGGCAGCCGGATCAAGTATAAGGACGTATCGTTCCTAATTGACTTTCAATCAGATACCGGCATAATATTTCCTATATTTTCCTCTCAGGTGAAAAACAGGATAAGATGGTCGAAGACCAACGAAGGGGAACTTGCCCCCCTACATGATGAAAAGGAATGTGCCTCTATCAGATGTCACCCATTGGGTTTGTAAAGACAAGATGGACCAAATCGGGTTGAACCCCAAGCAGACAGCATGAAGAAAGAGCAACCTAATTAATATCGGCTCTCTCTAAGCCGAAAAGTTGTATCCGTTCCAAATCGGATTAACTGGTTCATGAGTTGATATGGTTTCTCATTCTCGCAGGTGATGACGAGAATGAACGGGCCCATTGAAAATTTCCAGCATCTTGGATGCCAGAAGTGACCAGAGCGGGGATAGTAAATCCGTAGTCGTTTCAATTAAAGCTCCTTATGCAGCAATCAAGTCACTCATTCATTCCATCGTACATGTGGAGTAAAAGATTGTTAAAGCGTAAGGTGAATGCGACAAGACACCATGAAGAAAATTGTTGCTTGTGAAGTAACACTCCAGGGTGTTGAAGTACTCAGCCACAAGCGAACCCATGCTTGCTGATGTCAAACAACAGAATGATCGAGGGACGTCATGAAATGACGACAAGGCAAAATATGCATGAAGAATTTGGAATGCATGGATGAGACCAAGAAGTGTCAAACGTTGCAGAACATCAAATGCTGAGATCTTCGGAAGATTGAATACACCAACGCGACATGATCAAACTACCTGCAACTAAATCAGCCAGCCCAGGCGAATCACTCAGTGGCTGGAGGCAAATCGCTCCTCTACCCGGAAAGGGTACCGAATGTCAGATATGCCGAATTCACCATAGGGATACGTAGGGGAAGTCCTTGAAGCAGTTACCGCCCATGAATCATGATGAAGCGGAGTAATCCATCAAAGACAAAACACATCAAACCCTTCTAAATGAGAAGGAGAACAATACGGAGCCATCGATTCGGGTAAAAGGACGTATCGTTCCAAAATGATTGTCTTCTCGATATGAGAATAATGTTTCATTTCTTTCTCCTTTCAGGTTGGGAACAGAAGCAAAGGGCTCAGGAGGCAGTGTTTTCAAATGACGAACAGGGAGTACCCATTTTCATGGCATCTCAGACATGCACTTTGGCTAAACATTTTTAAGAGCATTCTAATAGCTCAATTTGTGAACAAAACCTTTAAGAAAACCTGAAGAAGTTTATCATCATTTAGAAATTTCTGTGAAAAGAACACTTGAAAAGAAAATTTCAAGTATTCCAGATTGACATATCTGATAAAAATGCTTTCTCTGAATAGAGTGAAAAGCACGAACTCCTTTTTCGTTGCACGCATACATAACATGCATCACGCATATCGTGCACACATCCTAGATACAGGGAACCCAAAGGAAGAAATGTCGGTTCTCGCAGGATAATTTTCAAGGGTAAATTGTATCGACTCCAATAGTCAATTGTATATGCCCTTTACTTACGAGGTTTTTTCTCTTCAATAGGGAAACATCGAATACCTCAAATGGCGACTGTGATCGAGAGGATCACCAAATCGCCACACGACAAATCCCCAGACTATCAAGCTGTCTAGGGATAGAGGAAAAAAATAATCAAAGACCCTGGCAATTGAGATAGATGACCAGAATCGACAAAATTCGTGGGAGCGGGCTCCCCCAGTTGCTTCGAGGAGCCAAGCCGGGGGTAAACTCTTATGATCCCCCATGAAAGCACATCAGACCAGGGTTATTAAACCCAGAGATGACAAACACCCAGACAAGCCTGCCTGGGGTGCATGAATGTCTTCAAATCGGATTGAAAATCGTCCAGGAGCATGGGAATGCCAAGGCACGCTGCCAAGATGAACACCGCCCAACTAGGGCAAAGCAGTTGTCGACGTGATTGAAGATCGTCTCACGAACAACACCCACAAATACAGACGATATGAAGCAGCATCCATCATCCACATCAAATGAGAAGCGTCAGTAATCGACGAAGGAAAGGAATACGTCAGTAAGGCGTCATCAGGAATCCCAAGAGGGAAGACATCCCCAAAGAGGATGGAGATTATAGCAAAACGCAGGAATGAATTTAGCTGGGGCAGGCATCACCTAGCCATGATGAACCACGCCTAACCGGGGCAAGTGAATCATTTGTGCGCCGGACAAAGGAAGGACATTTCTTCTCTGGCAAAATCCATGGACGCAATGACAGAGTCGTCCTCATCGGAAGTAAACCCCAGGATACAAACCTGGGTGAATGGTAACTTTGTATCGTTCCAAATTGATCTCCCAAAGATCCCATGCTTAACATGAGTTTGTTCTCATTTGGCAGAAAATTGGTGGCACCAAAAAGCCACAAAAGAAAGGATCTCGCCCGACGTGGAGGCGAAAAGAAATATCCGTTGCAAGAAGCAAGTTGCCAAGAAACGGAACCCTAGAAAATGACGTAGAATACGTCCAAAAGCACAAATTGATCTCATCCAGTGCAAATCCTAGAGAAGGATTTCGTTGCCAAACATATGGATAGATCATGGCCACGAGCTAGATGGCCGACTTCAACAAGCCTTACATTTGCGTTCAAATGGAGGCGCGAAGCGAGAGTAAAGCAGTATCGTTTCGATTTGTCTCGAGTTTCGAAACACGAACTTACACTTAATGTTTATTGTTGACAGGGATTCACCGTCAAGATGGACAGAAAATTGTTGGCACCAGAAAGCCGCAAAATAAAAGAACTCGCCGACAAGGAGGCAAATAGAATTATCGACCTTGGAAGTCAGGACTCCAAGAAATGGTCTTTGATTATAAGATCGAGTGGAGGGTAAAAAGTATCGCTTCCACACTTCATGCTTTAATATGCATTCCGATAACAACTTCCTTTTTCCTTGAATAAAAGGAACTCTGAAGAGTGGCGCTGGAATACGTCCAAAAACACAAATGGATCTCCTCTGGGGCAAATCCTGGAGAATGATTCATCGCCAACCAAACGGAGGGATCAAGGCCACGAGATAGAGGCCCAAAATTCCGCAAGCTGCGCGTTTGCGTTCAAATGGAAACACAAAGCAAGGACAAGGCAGTATCGTTTCAACTTGCCTTGAATTTTGGAACGCGAACTGACACCTAATTCCCGTCTTTAACAGGGGCTCGCCATCAAGGCAAAACAAGTTTTCATACCCCATGTATTACCCATGGGAACACATGACCAAGGGTAAGATGTATCGTTCTAATTTTTTGAAAAAATTCGTGAACATACAATGACATACTTGTTTTACGTTTTCAGGGATCCCCAACCACGGTGGACAGGTAAGTATCCCTTTCCCCAATCAATTGATGATGTTAAATAAAAACATGGGGAAAAAGAAAAGCTTTCAGAATCTATTGTCTGGAAAAGGGCATAGAATTCAAACTTCATTGGCATTCATGTTTTAAAACAGGAGATTGTCCGAACATGAATAACAACATGCATTGTGCATCATAAAATCCCCTTGGCGGGTAAAATTTTTGGAGAAAATAAAAGAGATTTTTCCAATCAAAAGTTGCTCAAAAATCTCAAAGGGACGTTTTCTCAAAAGACGAGAGGCAAAGCCTAATCCAAACACGTCCCATATACACACTTGAGAGAGAAGTGGAGCAGATCAGATAGCGAAATCTAGACCTACGGAAGTAGGGATTATTCGCAGCAATTACATGGATTGGGATGACGGAGGCATTCGTTTCATATCCCCAAACACTACAGGTGACCATTGACAACCCCTTTGAACGGCGGTTTTCATTCTCAACCCTGTCAAGAACCACCCCACATCGGGGCAAAATGGAGGTCAGTCCAGCAGCATCAGGAGAAAATGGTTAGAAATTTTCTTGCTCGGACTAACATTAATCTTCGTGTGTTGTTTATATGGTAATCCAAGTGCCATAGGATGATGAGAAGCATTCATTTCTCTATCCCACACACCGAATCCTTTGCATAGCCAAGTTGAGCCTGCAAAATCATTTCATAAACCCGTTGGTGATCATTGCACATTCCAAGACGGATGCATCATCACTTCAGAAACGGAGGAGTTCGAGACTTAGGGATTACAAAGAAATTCCTAGGCTAATGCTTAAAGCATGTTTAGATATTCGATCATATGTCTAACATGATCTACCGAAGATGAGAAAAGCGGGATTTCAAAAGGAAAATGAGGACGAAGAAAATCCCCAGCATCAAGAAAAAGCAAAGCGCCTGGTAAAAGCAAGGCCGATGCTCGTGTTAGTTATCTGATTGATCCCCAGTGAAACTTGGATGGGAAAAGAGAAAATTCCTAAACGAGTCAGATCAAAAAGACTGCTCTCCGAATGATGTCAAGCACGGAGGAAAGACGCAGACAGAGTTGTCAATCTTCTTAATGCAACAAGAGACGCTCTCTAAAAGAGCTGGTGCACACCTCAAAATCGGTTGCGCGCCTCAAAGACTGAAGATGCAGAATGGAAAAGACTGGTGGCAAATTTGCAATGATCACCACTGTCAATCCCCTCATAAATTCTGGGCCAAAAATAAGCCTTTTTCGGTCCCTAATCCTACCAATGTTACAACCCTGAAACAGTCTTCTCTGACTAAGACACTTGGGTTAACATATAGCTTAGCTCGAAGAGGTACGAGCAAGACTATTTCTTTCTTATTTTGCAGGGTTCTCGACCTGTAAACCCGGAGCAGATGGTGAAGACTTTCATTCAATGGCCTCGACTCCAAAATGGGTCTCCATTGAAAACCAATATCCAAGCCCAACATTACGGTCCCGTGGAAGACCTCCCAACCGATCAAAATGTATGCGCTGCGAATGGGCCTGAAACCTAGGCACAGGTTAGTAGGGAATTGAGTGCATCCCCTATAAAATACCACTATCTCAAAACAGGTGAGAAGACCTCTTGAACGAGAAACAATTCCAATTGATGTTTTGAGCAAACTCTTTTTGGAATCTTCAAAATTGTTGGATCCAGATTTTCCATGCAAGGGATTTGTGATCACATTTGCATGTTGCAAGAATGTTTTGGATAACCTCCAGCATCAAAATGCACATCTCATGATTAAAACTTAAGTCATACGGTTTTTGTCAAATGGACAGCCGTGGTCTTCCCAAAGATTACTAATATTTTCTTGATGAAGAAGAATCTTTCAGGCTCAAACTTCTGCAGGATACCTGGAGAACCCAGCTCCCAGAATGTCGCCTCAACAGACCCAAGTGAAGTTTTGTCCAAATAAAATCTTTCACTACTTCAAAACTGAATTCCCGACAAACTTCGGGATCCCTGAAAAGAGGGGAAGAAAAAACCCTTTTAAAAGAAAAAGTCCTAGCTTGACGTGGAGAACCCTCGTCCCAGGACCCCTTTTTCAAAAATCAAGCAGTCCTAGCATCACGTGGAGAACCCTCGTCCTAGGACCTCTTTTCAAAAATACCAAACAGTCCTAGTTTGACGTGGAGAACCCTCGTCCTAGGACCCCTCTTTTCAAAAATACCAAACAGTCCTAGTTTGACGTGGAGAACCCTCGTTCTAGGACCCATTTCTCAAAAAAAAAAAATCAAACAGTCCTAGCTTGACGTGGAGAACCCTCGTCCTAGGACCCTTTTTCAAAAATATCAAACAGTCCTAGCATGACGTGGAGAACCCTCGTCCTAGGACCTCTTTTCAAAAATACCAAACAGTCCTAGTTTGACGTGGAGAACCCTCGTTCTAGGACCCATTTCTCAAAAAAAAAAATCAAACAGTCCTAGCTTGACGTGGAGAACCCTCGTCCTAGGACCCTTTTTCAAAAATATCAAACAGTCCTAGCATGACGTGGAGAACCCTCGTCCTAGGACCTCTTTTCAAAAATACCAAACAGTCCTAGTTTGACGTGGAGAACCCTCGTCCTAGGACCCCTCTTTTCAAAAATACCAAACAGTCCTAGTTTGACGTGGGGAACCCTCGTCCTAGGACCCATTTTTTTTAAAAAAAATCAAACAATCCCAGTAGACGTGGAGAACCCTCGTCTCGGGACCCTTTTTCAAAAATATCAAGCAATCCCAGCATGACGTGGAGAACCCTCGTCTCGGGACCCATTTTCAAAAATCAGGCAGTCTCATCGGACGTGGAGAACCCTCGTCATGAGACCCCCTTTTTCAAAATTCAGACAGTCTCATCGGATGTGGAGAACCCTCGTCATGAGACCCCCTTTTTCAAAATTCAGACAGTCTCATCGGATGTGGAGAACCCTCGTCATGAGACCCCCTTTTTTTCAAAATTCAGACAGTCTCATCGGACGTGGAGAACCCATGATCCCGAAAGCATGCCTTGCTCTGTCAAGAAAAGCTCATAGGGTCATGTTTTGCAGGATCCCTGGAGAACCCGGGTCCCAAACTGATACCTTTTTAGTGAAAAGTTTGCAGGTTTCAGCTTTCTGCAGGATAATTGGAGTCCCCATATCCCAGAAAGGTACCTCGCATGTCGAAAGGACAACTCGGCCTTCTGCAAGATTTCAGGTAACCCCTAAATCCTAGGATAGCCTTTAGGTGAACCTAGAGTTAGGTAAACCTTCCAAAAGAGACCTTAATGATGTCAATCTTTAGGTGGAGCCTTTTCGTAGGCAAACCTTTTCCAAGACCGATCTACAGAACGATCGAGTCTTCGACTAGTCCCGACAAGAAGGGATATGTCATTCCATAGGTGGAGCCTTTTCGTAGGCAAACCTTTTCCAAGACCGATCTACAGAACGATCGAGTCTTCGACTAGTCCCGACAAGAAGGGATATGTCATTCCATAGGTGGAGCCTTTTAGTAGGCAAACCTTTTCCAAGACCGATCTACAGAACGATCGAGTCTTCGACTAGTCCCGACAAGAAGGGATATGTCATTCCGAGGCGGAGCCTTTTAGTAGGCAAACCTTTTCCAAGACCGATCTACAGAACGATCGAGTCTTCGACTAGTCCCGACAAGAAGGGATATGTCATTCCGAGGCGGAGCCTTTTAGTAGGCAAACCTTTTCCAAGACCGATCTACAGAACGATCGAGTCTTCGACTAGTCCCGATAAGAAGGGATATGTCATTCCATAGGCGGAGCCTTTTAGTAGGAAAACCTTTTCCAAGACCGATCTACAGAACGATCGAGTCTTCGACTAGTCCCGACAAGAAGGGATATGTCATTTCATAGGCGTAGCCTTTTAGTAGGCAAACATTTTCCAAGACCGATCTACAGAACGATCGAGTCTTCGACTAGTCCCAACAAGACGGGATATGTCATTTCATAGGCGTAGCCTTTTAGTAGGCAAACCTTTTCCAAGACCGATCTACAGAACGATCGAGTCTCCGACAAACCCTACAGAACGGGCGCGTCATCCTTAGATTCCTATCAGTCTGGAGTCTCACCAATGGTAGAAACCGCATGAAGGGTCAAATCAATGGTAGATACCGCCTGAAGGGTCGAATCAATGGTAGATACCGCCTGAAGGGTCAAACCAATGGTAGAAACCGCCTGAAGGGTCAATCAAAGGTAGAAACCGCCTGAAGGGTCAACCAGAGGTAGAAACCGCCTGAATGGTCAACTTGAAGGTAGATACCGCCATAAGGATCAAAACTAAACCAAAGGTAGATACCGCCTGAAGGGTCAAATGATGGTAGAAACCGCCTGAAGGGTCAAATGAAGGTAGAAACCGCCTGAAGGGTCAACTCAAGGTAGATACCGCCATAAGGGTCAAAACTAAACTCAACCAAAGGTAGAAACCGCCTGAAGGGTCAAATGATGGTAGAAACCGCCATAAGGGTCAACTGATGGTAGAAACCGCCATAAGGGTCAATTGAATGGTAGAAACCGCCATAAGGGTCAACTCAATGGTAGAAACCGCCATAAGGGTCAACTTGAAGGTAGATACCGCCATAAGGATCAAAACTAAGCCAAAGGTAGATACCGCCGAAGGGTCAACTGAAGGTAGAAACCGCCTGAAGGGTCAAATGAAGGTAGATACCGCCATAAGGGTCAACCAATGGTAGAAACCGCCATAAGGGTCAACTTGATGGTAGATACCGCCATAAGGGTCAATCAATGGTAGAAACCGCCATAAGGGTCAACTTGATGGTAGAAACCGCCATAAGGGTCAACTAATGGTATGACCTACCATACAGGTCAGAGCTTAATCTCCCTAGGATATTCTGAACCAGTCCTAGGTATCTTCTTGAAAGTCATCGCAACCGGCAGCATCTGACAGGTGAGCTTCAGGTAAGCCTCTCTCACTCCTGCCCATGTTCGAATTGCAAAAGTAAACCGGTGATTAATTTGAGCATTCATCAAAAGACTTGAAAGTCCGATGTCATAGCATTTCTTTCCCCCCAGTCGAGTCGGTCAAGATCCAGGTGTCATTTTGTCTTTGAAAGCAACCTCTGACGAGCTCACTCTCAAAGAGGGGCAGCTGTTGACACCTGATTTTTGACGATCTTTTATTTTAGTTTTTATTTCTAAAAATAATTAAAAATAGCAAAAAAGGTCAACAAATTGCAAAATCAACTTTGGAAGCCTTAGCCTAGCCTTAGGAACCAATTTTGAACAAAAAATATTTTTTGTATTTTTTAATATTTTTTGGAATTTATTTAATTATAAAAATACCCAAAAAATCAGAAAAAATACCATCCGTGGTCAGAAAATTACAAAAAAATATTCAGAAATTTTATTTTAATTATATATTTAATATTTTCACTTTTTATTAAGGAAATGTGGCTTGGTTCATGGGGTTCCTTCACAAACCTAATCCCGAACCGGGCCTAAAAAATCCTTTTCGAGTCTTTTAATTTTTAATTCTCGGTTTTTATAAGCTATGACATTGGACTCTAAAGTATTGAAATGCAATTGGGTCAATTTGCCCTCCAATTTGATCAATTTTAACCAAAAGGGCTTAATTGCATAAAAATCTTTCAATTTAGTCCCCGGTTTTACAATTTGTGAAATTAAATTTCACACGGGCACACCTATTAAAATTAAACACCTCTACCCAATAGTTTTCATCATGATGAATCCATTGGTGGGCTCAATTTTGAGTAATTCGATCGTTTAGATCTTCGATTTGACGAAATTCATTTTCGGATCCTAGGGGGCAATTTGGGGTTTTCACTAAATTTCAATAAATTGATTCACGAAAACACCCATATTTGATAGGAAACATGCCAAGGAATCCGAAGTCGCCATCAATTTCATGAAAAAAGGTCATTTGGGGGGTCAATTTGGTGATTTGGGCGATTTGGCCGAACCGGGTCGGTCGGGTCCGGCCCGACCCGACCCGGTCCGACCCGGGTCTGCAAATGCACAGAATGTGCAGCAGACCGTGAGAAAAATAGAGAAAAAAAAGAGCGGCATGGGCGTGCGCTTCGGAAAGAAAAAAAGCGACAGGCGTGGGGGGACAGGAGCAAGAATCCATGGCAACATCGGGCAGAGGAGGCGGACGCGTCGAGGAGGGCCGGTCGGCCATGAAACCGGCGAGGACTCTCGGTTAATACCCGGAGTTGAGAGAGAGAAAGGAGGACTTTTTTTGGGCGAACCCGAGGGAGAGGCGAGCACCGAGAACCTTCAGCAACCTGCACAGATCATCAAGGAAGCATTGGTGGCCGTCGGCGAGCTTCGAATAGGTCGGTATCTTCCCCGGTCTTCATTTTTTCTTATGCACGCCGGGTGTTCGACGAAATGCCCAAACGGGCTTTGCATTTTTTGAGTCTCGGCCGAGGCTCCCCGAGCCTTATTTGTTGCGCATTTGGTTCCTAAACTCCTCTAACACCATCCCTCCACCTACTTTGCTATTTATTTTGCATTGAAACGTGTCGGGAAACCATGTGTCGCGACCCTCTTGAGGTTGTCGGGCTCTCGAGGGCTAATGGGCCGTCCTGTCTGGTCGGACGCGGGCCTCTCCCAAGGCTCATTACCCAAATCGCAACGGAGGTATGCGTGATCGACTTTCAGTGTGGTCTAGTGACATGTGCTAAGTGTGCATGCCATGGAGTCGCCACCAATCATTTTTTTAGGGTATGATTGGACCACCCAATCGAATAGTTGGGAGTTTCTATTCAATTCTGCGAGAACCAGAGAAATGGTTTCGAGGACTTAGTTACACCAACTGTCAAAGTTGACGCCCTTTCGGTACCTAAGTTGACTGAATTTTCTAGCCTGAGATTCATGCGGATGAGTAAGGTATGAACCCTAAATCTAGAAATTCATGTAGATAAGAGTGATTATCCTAGCAATCACAATCAGTAATAAAATGCCCAACTCAAGGAATCTAGATATGCAAATAAATCACATGGCATTTCTAGTAAGGTCCTATTTATCAATCACAGCTCAAGAATGATTTAGCTGTCCTAGCCATTCTACACACGATCTAACCTAAGAAAAGCATTAGGAAGCATCGAAGGAGTTCGAGAGTACTCACATGGGGTTCGCCGTGCCCTGGTTTGGTCTTGGACGAGCTATCGAGCTCATGCCGACCCGATTATATTTGGGGATCCACTCGGCGTTTTACACCATGAAATCATGTGAAACAAAAACGAAAATATTCAGCAAGGGGCATTTATTGTAGATGGTGGTCGATCTAATTGGACGTCAAGACTAAAAAAGATGTAGAAATTTACAAATTAAAATACTCGAATGACATTTTTTTGCCAAATTCAACTCTATGCGTCGTGAAGAAACACATGCAATTGAACTTGAATTTTGACTATTTATGAGTTCAAAATGTAAAATAAATTAAAATAAAAATATTGACTATTTTTCTATATTTTTACGACATCGAACGCTATTTTTCTTCATTTTTCATGTATTTTTCTATTTTTGGAAAATATTAAAAAATATTTAAAAATATGAAAAATTATTTTTTTTTATCAAAAATGGTTCCTTTAGCTTGGTCAAGGCTACCAAAGATGATTTTTTAATTTTTTTAACTTTTTATAGATTTTTTATGAATTTTTTAAAAATAAACTATGAAAGACTGATAAAAAATCAGGTCTCAACACCATGGCCGGAGCTCCCCGACGCATACCCGAGCCGAGAGCTCGGTCCGGCGAAGCCCACGGTCGCCGACGCCTAAGAGACCTAAGGTAAGTCCCTAAACCTTATTTAGACGCTTCTTGAATGGGTAGAACAAGCTTTGAACGATAAAAAATTTCTGAAAATTTTCTCTCGCCGGCGCCGGTTCCGGGGAGGTCCGGTTTTGCCTATTTGAGACGCGTTCATGGCCTTCATTTCTGTGGTATGATGATGTTGAAATGTTAGGGAGTCTAATGGTGTAAAAATCTCCAAAAAATTCTGAGTTTTGGTCAATTTTGGGCATTTTCCGGCGACCTCGCCGGAATTTTTACTATTCCCGCCGGAATTTTCACTGTTCATCATCTTCTCCGGCGACCCTCCGGCCGGTCAACGGTCAACGGCCGACGTGGCGTGCCACGTAGGCAGCCACGTCAGCCAGGTGGGGTCCGGTCCGCTTATTTTCAAATAAAACAAACGGACGGCCACGATCGCGACACGTGTCGCGATCCTGGATTTTTTGGAAAATTAAATAAATGATTTTCGAATAATCGATCCGGCGGACGAGGATGTGCCACGTGGCTCACTGAGAGACATCCGATCTTGTACAAGATCGGACGCACCAGAGGAGGCCACGTGGCACGTTCTAGAGCGCCCGATTTGTAGGATTTCTAAAAAATGAAAATAAATTAATTTTTGATCCGACGGCTATTATTGAGCCACGTGTCTCTCTGTGGGTCGCCCGATCTAGTGGAAGATCGGACGCACGATACGAAGCCACGTGGCACAACGTGGACCGTCCGATCCGGGGAATTTTCGGATAATTAAATAAAATAGATAAAAAAATCAAAAAATTGTTAAAAAATAGAAAAAAAACATTTAAAAATATAAAACGGTGTCGTTTTAGGCCGGTTTCAACCCCTAGGGTCGGGCCGGGCGCCCGAGAGGCGTGGGCCGGGTCTGACCCGGCCCGGAAAATATTTTTAAATATAAAAAAATTTAAAAAATAATAAAATAATCAAAAAAATCAATAAAAAATAGAAAATCATAAAAAATTCAAAAAATTCGGAAAATTCAGAAAAATTCTAAAAAATTCAGGAAAATCCCAAAAAATAGGAAATGGCCACGAACAACTGGCCAAGACTCATTCCGAGTGTTTTGAACCCCGACCCTTCTTAAAATGACGATTTCGCCCTTTGGGCGAATTGTCTTCCAAAAATTGAAGAAAAATCAAGAAATTCCAAAAAATTCTCAAAAATGGGAAATGGCCACAATCAACTGGCCATGGAAAATTTTGGGTAATTCGGTATCCAAACCTTCCAAAAAATAACAATTTTGCCCTTCGGGCTAATTGTCCCCGAATCTTCTCATTTTACCCACTGGCCCTAAATCACATCTTCCCTAAGCCCTTATGGCTATACTAGGAGGCCAATGATTGAAATTGATGTGCATTGACATGATTTATTTATGCACTTGACTTGCGCTTTCATTATATTGACTGTGATCTGATAGGACCAGTCTTCCAATCTGCATGAAACCCTGACTCATACCTACCTCACCCAAAATTGCGCATGCATGAATTCTTAATTAGGAAAATCACTCGCGTTAGGTACCGAAAGGGCGTTGGTAATGACACCGACGTAACCAAGTCCCCGAACCCAAAATCTCTGGTTCCGCAGAATTGATCGATCTCTCCCAATCGGTCAGTAAGGTTTCCGGTCTACCCTCCAAGAAAGACCGGTGGCGACTCCAAATGCATGCACAAGTTGCACATGCCACCACGACCACACTAAGGTCGAAAGCGATCGACTCTTATCGTCGAATCCCTCAAAAGACACTCCCGCCGCGATTTGGTATGGGCCTAGGAGGGCCCGCGCCGATCCAAAGCCCGCGATCGGTAATCCATTAGCCGCGTCCGTTGATTTTCGGACGGGTCGCGACAAGTATGAGTAGAGCATTAATAACATGGAGGGTCAGTTGGGCTCCTTCGTGTCGTTAATTAGGGCTCACTTCGGCTTTACTTTTCTACCCCGAATTGTATGACCTGCTTTTGAAAACCCTCCACTGAGCAAAATAAATGAGAACTCTTGTGTGTGTGTTTTAACTTCTGTATGGTTCATTTCTTCGAGCATCCGAACATCTTCAACTTGGGTGAGCCGAACCATAATATCAATAAGCCGAGCAAATATGTCCTGATTTTATAACTCGCTCATGATCAGATGAGATAATAGCCTTAGACTTGTCCAGGAAAAGATTTCTCTCTATTACCTATTTTTTACCTGCAAATTAAAAGACAGAATCAGAAGGAATAATTTGAAAAAGAAATCAAAAACCCCTTTCAATCCTATGCTTGCCCATGATTAATAAGGACAAGAACTTTTACAAGGGTTTTAATCTTGCGCGAAAAGTTTTTATCAATATTCCTCGAAAGAAAGCATACTATTGAAAGGAATGTAATTCACAATAATCGCTTTTGATCAATTTCAAGAGGAACGAATTACTCAAAAGTGCGAGGCATAATAACGTGTTTTAAATTTAATTGAAGATACGGCATCCAAATCAAGGCCGTTTTGTTAAGAACGAGAGTAATTTGGACATCTATCTCGTCATTAAATTCAAAACAACGCCGATATTCTCGATCAATTATCGTGGATTACCAGCGACGTAAAACATGCATGGACCAATTCAAGTGTATAATTCCTTCTAGCGAAATTGGGGTTGGATTACCCTATACGACCAAAAAGGTCGTGCAAGATGTCCAATTTTAATTTCCTCTAAAGGAATTATAAACTTGACTTGGGAGTATTCGGATGATTAGAGAAAATGCCACTATCACATTCCCATGACCTGTCAAAAGAAATACAACCAAGTTCCATCTAAATGTATACACCAATAGATCCCTAATACAATCACTCTAAGGGGTGAGATAGAGAAAGCCTCGATAAAAATAAATCCTATACAAGAGGACTAGTAATGGAAAATGAAACAAAGGAATGTGATCCTAACGTTTAAGGATGCCCCAAGTTCGATCTGTGACTTCCGGATCACTTGCCCCAACTCGTCATCTTCATTGGACGATATCTCAATAATGTCCATAGTAGGCTCCTTTGTTGCTCACTCGGTGCTTGTCATGGGATATCATCCTCTTCGTCTTCTATCAAGGACGTTTGGGAAAAACACACACATCTATCCTTGAAATGGCATTTAATCTAATCACCAGAATGCAATGAATGAAATGCCTATATTTATATGAACTGTAATAGATTCGAGGTATAGAGAGTCTTACCAACCAAACTCGTCGACTTATGTGCGGTTTTAGGTGTACCAACCGCCCAAAGACATGCGCATGAGACAAGTTATGGTGAACTTCTAAAAATCAGAGGGTTTGGCACCTAAGGTTAAGGTTCCCACTTCGAGTTCTAGAAAGAGCCGATTCCATTGCACAGCTATCGTTGCATTGGGACTCGATCCATAGTTCGAAGCGAGCGGAATTGAAAAGTGGATTACCCCGCGTTTTTCCTCACGGAGATTCCATTTTCAATTCATTCTATTGTGTTCCTATAGGCGACGCACGGGGTTTTAGGCGCGGTTGTGTGTGTCCACGTGTTGTGATCATCACAATGCAATTCATGCATAGCAGTTTATCAATCAGCACTTCAAATCATCCACACAATATACATTCCTACGCCCAACCTGCATAAGACAATGTTAATCACGGACTACACCCCTTATTTCTCCAATCTGCAAAAACATATAACCCCTATCATGAGCGGACCTACCTCACCTTCAAGGGCGCCTGCAAGGTTAGAAAAATCACTCAACGTTTTAATTACGGCCTAAGTTCACTTGAGGTCTAGAACCATAGGTTCTAGAACAAAGTCCCCAGCGGAGTCGCCAGCTGTCGCGACCCGTCCGGAAGCGGACGCGGCTAATGGATTACCGATCGCGGGTCTTGGATCGGCGCGAGCCCTCCCAAGCCCATACCAAATCGCGGCGGGAGTATTTTTCAAAGGATTCGACGATAAGAGTCGATCGCTTTCGACCTTCAGTGTGGTCGTGGTGGCATGTGCAAATTGTGCATGCATTTGGAGTCGCCACCGGTCTTTCTTGGAGGGTAGACCGGAAACCTTATTGACCGATTGAGAGAGATCGATCAATTCTGCGGAACCAGAGATTTTGGGTTCGGGGACTTGGTTACGCTGATGTCATTACCAACGCCCTTTCGGTACCTAACGCGATTGATTTTCCCAGCTAAGAATTCATGCAGGCGCAATTTTAGGTGAGGTAGGCTTGATTCAGGGTTTCACACAGATTGGAAGACTACTCATATCAACCACAATCAATTTAAATGAAAGCGCAATCAAGTACATAAATAAATCACATCAATGCACATCAATTCGAGTCAATGGTTTCCTAATATAGCCATAAGGGTTTAGGGAAGATGTGATTTCGGACCAGGGGTAAAATGGGAAGATTTGGGGACGATTGGCCCGAAGGGCAAAATCGTCATTTTTGGAAGGTTTGGATACCGAATTACCCAAAATATTCCATGGCCAGTTGATTGTGACCATTTCCCATTTTCTGAAATTTTTTAGAATTTTTCTGAATTTTCCGAATTTTTTTGAATTTTTTATGAATTTTTTGAGTTTTTTTTATTTTGTTATTTTTTTATTTTTTTTATTATTTTGTTATTTAATTATTACTTAATTAAAATGGCCGGGTCCAGACAGGATTCTCAGGCCCGAACCTAGGTTGGGCCGCCGAGCCTAATCCAAACCAAGAAAGAGGACTTGAGCCGGGCCTATCGAAAGAAACCCAACAAGCCCACTTTCTTTTCTTTAAGCCTAATAAAATCAATTTGCCTAAGCCCAATCTCTCCTTTCCATCAGCACCCAACGCAAGCCCATATCTAGCCCACAAAACCATACAACCCACATATCCAAACCAATCGTGAAAATAACTTACCTCACTATTCATCGTCTTCAACGTGAGACACATTCGCTTTTCCGATGAAGACCGGACCGAGCTCGAGCGCTTTGTCTCCCGTCGCGCACACCGACATGGCGACGGCCATCGTCATCCCGCGACAAGTCCACCATCCTCTGCAGCTCACCAAGGCAGACAAGGTCTACGGCGTCCCCCACCGCGACCTCACCGGCCACAGCCACTTCGTCCAGGACGTCGTCCTCTCCTCCGACGGTCAGTTCGCCCTCTCCGGTTCCTGGGACGGCGAGCTCTGCCTCTGGGATCTAGTCGCTGGCGTCCCCATCCGCAGGTTAATGGGCCACACTAAGGCCGTGTTCTCGGTGGCCTTCTCCATCGTCAACCGACAGGTTGTTTCAGCATCCCATGACCGCACGATCAAGCTCTTCAGCCGATCATCGTCTCCGCATCCTGAGACCGCACTGTGAAGGTGTGGAATGACCAAGCTGCGAAACACCCTGTATGGGCATTCTGGCTACGTGAATACTGTGGCTGTGTCTCCCGATGGGTCACTTTACGTTAGTGGTGGCAAGGACGGAGTGATATTGCTCTGCGACTCGCTCATCAAGCCACCGGGACGCTCGTCAGGTCGCCGCCAAACCAACTCTCCACCGGCATCTCAAGGCTGGGCATGTTCCGCAATGAGGTCTCTCTTTGACGTCATGGCATCTCAGCGCCACTAACTTCTCACTCCAACTCGTTGCTAGGGAGGTGTAATACGAACACACTCTTCATCTGCCTCCAGTATTGGCCCTACAACGCTATCGCCACTTCTGGTCATAGAGAAGCTTTCTGAAGATGCTCGACTTTGGCTGGTCGGAGAGGGCGAGGTCGTGAGTCTTCAGGATCTTGCCAACAGCGTCGGCTGACGAGACGACGAACGCCGACGCGCTGCCGAGGTGGAGGAGCATGAACTGGCCATGTTTTCGCCACCAGTCTGGCTCGGGAGCGGTGGAACAACGAGCAAGATGCTTAGAATGGGATATCGACGCAGAACGGGGCAGGTTGGCTTCGAGCTTTGTTCAGCTACTTCGAGGCTATCGGGCCGGCGTTGCGACGCTCGAAGGTGGGAGAAGAGGTGACGCCAAGATCGTAGTGCAGTGAAGATGCGAACCCCAGCCCCTGGACCGGCTCCTCATCTTGGCCAGCTTTAACAAGAACCACCACCTGGTGATCTTCCCCTGCTATTTTTTCGAATGGACCCCTCCCCATGCTCCGCGGGACACACACAAAACCAAAACCCTCCTTTTGAGAGTTTTTTTTTATCATTTCACCTACCCATGCATGGATTCCCGCCGGTCTTCCCATCTTTTTTTTTGTTTAATCTTTCTTTTTTTTTGCATGGTGGAGGAATGACTCTGATGTCCTCTACTTTTCCCCTTTTTTTTTATATATATCTTGTTTTTGGTTGAGGCGCCGCTCCCCCAACCTTTGCTCCATGGACTCTTTTCCACTCCCTCCTCTTTTCATTCATTTCATTTTTTTTAATAATTAAATAAAATTATTTAAAATTACGAAAAATATTTTTTTGTTCAAAAGTGGTTCTTGGGGCTAAGCCAAGGCTCCCAAAGTTGATTTTGTGATTTTATGACCCTCTTTTTGATATTTTAATTAATTTTAAAGAATAAAAATCACAATAATACATGGTCAAAAATTAGGTGTCAACAGTTGCAAAGCCCAAAGCGGACAATATCGTGCAAGTGGGACCTCGACCATTACAAATGGTATCAGAGCCGACCCCCGACCGCATGTGTGGACCCGGTAGCTGGGTAGCGGTAGCGGTAGCGGTGTCGTCCGTGAGCCCGTGAGCCCCAATGCCGTACATGCACAACGGGGACGTTGTGTCCGAAGGGGGGGAGATTGTGACATCCCTCCCTAGTCCCACATTGCCTATGGGGGAGCTTGGGATGGGCTTATAAGCCTTGGGCCCCCTTTGACTAGCAAGACGCGTTTTTCGGGCTGAGTGCTCGGAAAGCAAAATCGTGCGGGTTGTAAAGCCCAAAGCGGACAATATCTTGCAAAGTAGCACAGCGAAAGCGCGGTAGGCTCAGGCTGTTACAGTATCAGAGCCTTTTCGCTCAACCGAGCCTTCAATCCCACCATGTCGAATTTAAACACCAACTCTTCCGAAATCAGTCTCACAATTTCCTCCATAACTAGTCTCACCAACTCTTCTGCAACTGGTCTCATATTATCAACAATGTCCAGCTTCTTGTGAAGCTCACAGTTGGCAATTTTCCCTCATGGCGAGCACAACTTCAATCCATTTTAATCGGGCATGATCTGCTCCGATTTTTTGACGGCACACACCCTTGTCCGTCACTTGATTCATCCGGATCAGCCAGTCCAGCATGCACATTGTGGATCCGCCAAGATCAACTATTGTTATCCACCATTTTTGGTTCAGTTTCTGAACATATTTTGCCGTTGATTGCATTCAGCGAAACCTCTCAAGATGCATTCAAAAACCTCAACAACCTTTATGCCAACAAATCTCGATCTCGGGTAATGTTTCTCAAGGACCAGTTGTCCATAATCCGGCGTCAATCGAGGTCAGTTTTTGAATATCTTCAAGAATTAAAGGGCATTGTCGATGAACTCTCCATTATTGATACACCCCTTCAAGATGATGATATTGTTATTCATGCCTTACGTGGAATTGGTCCTGAATTTAAAGAAATAGCGGCTGCAATTCGTGCTAGAGAAACTCCTATTTCATTTGAGGAATTACACGACAAACTTGTCGCTTATGAAACTTATCTTAAGCATGAAGAAAAGGTTGCAGAATTCATTCCTATCACAGCTCAGTATACAGCCAAATCACGCTCTAGTTTGTCCGTTGCTCGCTGGAACGGCGCCCAAAACGGACGCTGTGCTTCTCATTGTACTCGTACCAACTATGGCAACCAACAACCCCGTAGAAATCCCATCCAGCGGGGCAGCCCATCTCATACGGCGAAGACTTGCTACCGTATCCGAGGTCGTCCAAATGTCGAACCTTCTGTGCATCACACAACCGCCACACGCTCAGCTCCGCAATGGCTTGTTGATTCAGGAACATCCCATCATGTTACCAACGACTTGGCAAACTTATCTCTCCACTCGGAGTATGAAGGACCAGATGACATTGTTATTGGCGACGGGACAGGTTTGAGTATTTCGCATGTTGGGATGACAAAACTTGTGTCTCTCGAAAACACCTTTGTTTTACCGAACACACTTTGCGCACCATCTCTTACTCAAAATTTAATTTTCGTCTCTAAATTCTGTGCCCAAAATAATACTTCTATTGAATTTTTTGCCACGTTCTTTTTTGTGAAGGATCTTCGAACGGGAGCGACGTTGTTGCGCGGCGAGCATAAGCACGTCGTTTATCGGATGCCACTCTCCCTACGGCCACATAAAGATCAACCCGTGGCGTTCATAGGAGAAAAAGCAGCTCATTGCAACTGGCATCGACGTTTGAGACAACCTTCTCTCTCCATTCAAAATTACATTGTTAGGACATTTTCATTACCAATAAGTCCTACGTCCAAATCCATTTCCAAACAATATTGTGATTCGTGCCAATGCAATAAAAGTCATCGTTTGCCATTCAAGATTTCCATAAAATGGATGAGGCAAAGGACGTAGGCACTGAAGTGAAAGATTTAGGAACGCTTCATTACTTTCTTGGCATTGAAGTGATACCAACCAAGACAAGTATACTTCTCTCTCAACATAAGTATATACGTGAGATTCTCGAAAAACACAAAATGGATGAGGCAAAGGACTTAGGCACTCCCTTGGCAGTAGGAATCAATTTATCTGCTCATGATCCAGCTGAGGCAACCGATGCAAGTGAGTATCGAAGTCTTATTGGGGCTCTTCAATATCTCACTATCACAAGACCGGATATTGCATTCTCCGTCAACAAATTATCTCAGTTCATGCAACATCCCACTCTCACACATTGGGCTGCTGCTAAACGACTTCTCCGGTACTTAAAAGGAAGCATATTTCATGGGCTACATTTGACACGTTCCACGACTTCTATTCTTCACGGGTTCTCTGATGCTGATTGGGCAGGTAATGCAGATGATCGATCATCCACCTATGCATTTATTATCTATTTTGGTCCTAATCCAATATCTTGGAGTGCGCGGAAACAACGCACAATTGCCGAGTCTTCGACTGAAGCCGAGTACAGCGCCGTTGCCACCGCTACAACGGAATTACAATGGGTTCGCAATCTGCTGACTGAACTTAGAACCCAGCAGATCATTACTCCAACTCTATATTGTGATAACATTGGTGCTACATATGTATGTGCAAATCCGGTATTTCACTCCCGGATGAAGCACATTGCCATAGATTACCATTTTGTTCGTGATTTGGTTTCAAGTGGAGCTCTCCGCGTCTCCCACATCTCAACCACAGATCAGCTTGCAGATGCCCTCACAAAACCATTATCCAAACCCCGGTTAAATTATTTGAGATCCAAGATTGGCGTCTTCGATGGAAGCGCCATCTTGCGGGGGCGTGTTAAGGATAATAGCATTGATCAAGGAATCATAATCAAATCAAATCAAATCAAGCTGTCAACGATAATGGCACTGATCAAGGAATCAAGATCAAATCAAATCAGGCTAGTACAAGCAAGTGCTAAGATCAAGGGATTGTAAATTCAAATTGATTGATTCTAATGTCTTGTAATATCTTGTATAAATACATGTACCAGCACATGAAAAATGTATCAATTGCAAAAATCTGTTCCTCAGAATTCTCTTAAATATTTTAAACCTTTTTATAGTGTCAGGTCGGCGGGTAGGATCCGCAGGACCAGGCAGGCCCGATTGCTTTAAATTCATCAAATTGAGTCGTAAATTGGCCATTTTCTATAAAATTGATGCGAAAGTTGGGTTTCCCAACACATTTTCCATGCAAAATGGATATTTTTCTAAATTTATAGCTTGATTTTCGATGAAAACCCCAAATTGTATCCTAGACTCGAAAATGATTTTTTCATCAATTCGAAACTCAAATGATCAAATCAGACCAAACCGAGGCCACCATTGGATTCAGCAAGACGAAAACTATAGTGTAGGGGGGTCTGGATTATCATGAGTGTTCCTCAAAAAAGTTCAATTTCATTTTTAGTGAAGTCCGGTACTAAATTGAAAATAAAATGTCAAATTAAGCTCTTTTGGTTAAAATTGCGCAAATTGGGGAGAAAATAAACCCAATTGCAATCAAGGCTCTAGATATCAATGTCATAGCTTATGAAAAGTGAAAATTAAAAATTAAAAGACTCGAAATGAAATTTTTAAGCTCGATTTGGGTTCACGTTTGTGAAGGAACATAGTGAGCCAAATCGAATTTTCAAAATTCAAACTGACCGATGGAAGAGAGATTTGTTTTTTTTTAAAAATTATTTTTGGGCATTTTTCTCACCACGAATGGTATTTTCTCTAATTTTTTGGCAATTTTTATAAATAAATAAATTCAAAAAAATATTAAAAATTATGAAAAATATTTTTTGTTCAAAATTTGTTCACAAGGCTAGGCAAAGGCTTCACAAGTTGATTTTTCAATTTTTATAAAAAAAAATTATCCATTTTTAATTAATTTTCTAAAATAAAATGACCAATAATCAAGTGTCAACACATACTTAAGTCATAGTCATATACCGAGCCAGACGAAAAAAACTATTTGTGGTTCCCTAACAAAAAAAGAATAAAAAGAAATTCATCGCTAATATTTTTATAAGTACATGATAAATACAACAGAGAGTTCTCTATTTTTTTTAGAAATGACATATCGTGTCGTGTCGTGTCGTGTCGCATGTCACGTGTCAATTTTGGTACTAATTAGGAAACAAGTTCTCGAGGATTTCGAACAAGAAATATCACAGGAAGACGAGGGAAACAATCATTCGATTCAGACGAAACCTAACACACACAAATTTTATTAGAACTTAATCGACGACAAAACCTAAAGCATAAAGATGCCATGTCGGGATTTAGTCAACGGCGAGGTCAGGAACCACACAGCAAAGACACATGCCAGAATTTGAACGGGAGATCAGAAACTACAGCTATGAAACATGTCGGAATTTAATCGGGGACGTGAATCTTGATACTGCAACTGCAGTTTAGGAATTGAAAAATGACATGTTTGCTTGTTTGTGAGTGTGGGGGGATGTCCAGTAACTCGAAATTGGTATTTGTCCACGTCTCCCAGATTCTTGATTTCATATTTTCACGTCGCCATGAATGATCTCACATCACCTCCAGGTGGTCGTATCCTAAAATACCGTGCCTTAATCTCTTGCACATTTGTTGCTGAGTTACCTCGATTCCTTCTCTCACAATTCGCTGGGCTTCTTCGCTTTGTCCATGGGTGATTTAAAAATTACGAATGTCGTAACTAAGTTTCGGCGCCTTTCGATCATTCAATCTTCACTTCACTTCGATCCCCTTTTAGTCCGTGCCATTGTCGAACAACTTTATCTTGCTAATCGTCAACCATGCGCGATCATGTGTCGACACCATAATCCATGGTCACTGACTATTCGATGACAATTTTCGCAATCATATAGCGAGTCAGTGACCCCCATCCGAGGTCCCGTTGCGATCTCGATTTCAACTCACCTTAGCCTTTAGTGGCCAACGAGGTCGATTCGAGGTCACAGTGCCATGGGCGACCTTGGATCAAGGCCTCCTCCATGATCGACGGCCGAGAGTCCATATTCAAGATAGAGAGACAATTGGGGAGGAGATGGAGCTACAAAGACGAAACTAGGCCGGGCGACTTCATGGAGGTGCTTGCTAGAGGGGGGTTTAGGTGACTGGCTGGAGACCTTCTGGGCGGGCGGGGGTGGGCGAGGGCGGCGGGGCTGTGGCGGTTGAGAAGGGAGCTAGGGTCTGCACTTTGTTGATTAGGATTTGGATGTGAGAGGCTTCGAGAAGATGGGGAGGATGGCTTAGGGTGCGCATGAAATCTTGCCAACTTCTTAATTTCCCTGCCAGAAGTCGATCTGGCAGGGAAATTCGTTTGATAAAAACACTGCCGAAGTAGAAATTCATTTGGTAAAAAAATTGACTTCTGACAAGATTTTTTACATCTGGCGAGATTTTTGGACGATTTTGAGAAGTAAAAAATTTTTACTTCTCCCCTTGAGAAGTCATTCTTGCGGGACTGGCCATCGCGGCGGGTTGCCGCCGCCGCTGCCGCCAGTCGCCGGCCGCCGGCCCACCGCTGGTCGCCACCATCGAATATTTTTTTCATAATGTTTCGAACATCGTCTTTTTTAATCGTTATTAAACACATTTCTCTATCAGAAATCAACTTCTGAAGCAGAAGCTGAAAATTCAACTTCTAGTTCAAAGTAAAAGCTGAAAAATCAACTTCCCTACCAGAAGTCATTCTTGGCCCGGGCAAGATTTCATGTGCACCCTTATATTTCGAAAGTGAGATGGCAATCTTGTAAATAAGTTCGTGGTAATACCTATTCCTTCAGTATCAAGGTAGCTATTAGCTATTCCATACAACTAGGAATAACTTCAGTGTTTATATGCCAATGGTGTCCTTGCATTTTAGTAATTGATTACGTGTAACATCAAATACAAATTATGCATATGATTATATTATCAACAAAACATCATTTACTTGTGAATTATCACATATTTGTAGTAAGTAAACACAATTATAATATTATACTCAAGTAACATGATCATAATTAATTAGTAAATCGTAAATTAACTATTAGTCATAGTTTGATCATAATTAGATTACTAGAATATCGTAATTGAATGACAAGTTATGACAATTCTACTCTAATTATCATAATTTGACAATGGTTGCAAGTAATTATCTAATTCTTAACTAAAAATATGATACTATCATTAAAATGATAAATTTTTGGGATGTGACAAATTCCCCCTAAAGTTTTATAATTCATTCCATTCGTAACAGATTAATTCTTGTTTTATCAACAAATTATAGGAAAACAAATTATTTTGTTTGGGCGTTGGAATTTGGCTGAAGAGCTAAGAATTAATTTTTTGCGGGGACCGGTTCGGTCTTTTTATCTCCATAAAAGGATTTGGTACCAAGTACATTTAGCATGTCTCAGATGAGCGTGCATGTCGTTGTACAATCTCAATCCGTATGCATTATCCTTTTTTAAGCTTGATCGCTAGCCAAAACCAAAGCCTAATCCCGTTTCATGGTTTGTACCGGGCCAGACTTTTACCGCCACCTTCACACCTCCATCCATACCCCAACCCCTCGAGCTTCAATACCAACTCCACGGGCCGATCCAAGGGGCCATCCATTCTTCAAAGACAATAATATAAGGGAAAAAATGTGAAAAATGAATCCCCAAAACGAGTCGGGTATGGATTGAAAATCTTGCATTGCGCATGGATGGGTCAACTTGGGTAGGATTATTTACGATCCAACCCAAACTCGACCCATTCTATTCATCCAACAAGCCTAACTATAATGGATTTGGAAAATGGCATGAGGGAGAACAGAAAAGGACGAAAGGGGGGCATGAGCTAGAACATACTCAGCTCTTTCGTCGCCCCCTATCTTGGAAACTATTCGCTTGTTAACAAATTTCTATTTATGTTGACATCATCACAAGGCCATCCTATCCAGAACTTGCATGGCGACAAGTCAAAATTAACTATCAGGCCACCAACTACATTTATTTGTACAAGCCAAAGCTGGGGGGAAAAAAACATCGTGAAACATAGGAAAATCAAACATTAAGACATCTTAAGTATCAATATTTATGTACATATGACTATCACTTTGATGCCAATATATATATTTTTGGATTGCTTAAGTATCAAATCCGAGAAAAAAAAACGATCATTTTAGTGCCAATGGAGAGAAATTCCGACGACTCCACCAGAGTTGATGTTGGATATATTATTAATATAGTCCAGATATTATGTTCACATATAAGCCCAATAGGTAAAAGCATGGTTATTTGGGTCCAAATGGGCTGGAGCCCAAGAGCTTGCACATAACTCTAGGGTTTCCTACGCTGGAGGTAACACTGTTGAGCGTTCCAAACTAGACGTCTCTTGGTGTAATACTTCAAGCAGGCAAAACACTTTCTACTCACTCAAACCCTAACCTCCAACAATCTTGAAGTATTATCTTCGTGTATCGGATTTGAGCAAACAAGGTGTCTACTTGAAGGTCTCGTCGAGGTGAACTTGCAGGTACAAGTTATTTTCGATTTCGACGGTTGGTTTGGCCGGGATCTGAGTTTGAAATTCGGATGGTCGAAATCTTTGAATCAAGAACTTAGAAAATATAACCAATTTCAGAGGGTGAGACCACTTGTGTTTCGTTCTACTCGTCGATACGAACGTTTTGAGTAGTCAATCGCGTTGAACGGAGGTCGGACGAAGGAGATACGGCTGCCGGAAGTTTTGTGGTACTGTAGCATCGCGGTACTGTAGCGATACGGGTACTGTAGCGCGCGGTACTGTAGCATCGCGGGTACTATAGCTCATATATTTCCGCGTATTTTTGCGTATTTTGGGCATATTTTGGCGAATTTTCAGCAACAAAGGCAGTCCATCTTAAGATTTTTGGGCGCTCCGGACTCATTTTTGGGGTCTATTTTGGCAAATTCCATTTCTACAGAGCAATTTAACCAAAGTTAGAGGGGTTATTCAACTTTGTGAACTCCGAGGACATCAAGGTGCACTCTTTCTAACTCTTTGCTCTGATTGGAATGGCAAAACATAGTTCCTATGATATTATAAAGCTGCAATCATTTGATGTGACTGATTTCATGGTTGGAAATTACACGTTCAATTTGGCATGAAAGAACGTGAAATATTCTATACTGTATTAAGTGATTTTGCATCTACCACTGAAGATGTGGATGAATATCAATGGAACAAAGATGAAGATTTTTGTAGAGATTACTTGTTGACATCTCTAAATCCTCGTCTAGCTATGACGTATAGTGAGTGTAAGACGGCGAAAGAGATATGGGATCACTTGAACGCTCAGTTCCAAAAACAAGAGGGGCTCTCTAAAACTCTCTTATCGGAGAAGTTCTTTGACTTTAAATTCAATATGAATTCGAGTATCACCTCTCAGTTGATTGAACTTGAGAACATGAGGAACAAGCTGAAAGAGGATAACTCTGATATGTCTGATAATCTCTTTGTTGGTCTTGTGTTGAGTAAGCTACCTGCTGAATAGAGTTCTTTTAAAACTGAAATGCATAGACAGAAAGAACAGATTGGACTGGATGAATTAAAGAGGTATATTCACATTGAGGATCAAAATATTACTAGAAAAAGTTTGGAACAAGTAGGTCAACAAAAGTCAGTTGCCAACTTTGTTTCACATTCCAATAGACCTCAGAAAAAATCCAAGTCACCAAAAGGTGAATCATCTTCTCAGTTAGAGGTCAAAAAGACTATCTCCAAAAGGAAGAAGAATGGCAAGTGCCATAACTGTGGAAAGTGGGGTCACTGGGCTGCAGAGTTTAAGCTACCAAAGAAGCCAAAGAGCGACACACCACAAAATGAGGCTAATATGTTAGTTAATGAGTCTGAGCCTCAAGCCTTCATTGGAATGATGAAGAATGAAAAGGTCAGTGTCTCTTCTGAGTGGTGGTTGGATAGTGGCGCTACTTGTCATGCTGCAAATAACAAGAACTTACTTACTGATGTGACGGAAGTGAAAGACACCGTGGAAAATTGCAATGGTGGTGAGACAGAGGTGACTCATGCTGGAACTGCAAATTTGGTGCTTTCTTCAGGTAAATTACTAACTCTGAAACATGTTAGAGTAGTACCTTTACTGAAAAAGAATTTGATTTCTATGAGTTTACTTGATAAAGCTGGTATGTCCTTTTCAACTATGAATGGTAGAGTAACTTTATCAGTTAATTCATGTTATTTCGGTTGTGTGTTCATGGTTAATGGTATGTATAGGTTGAGTTTAGATACTGATAGCATAAATCATGTGAGCTCTACTTTGATTGATCCAAAGTTGTTACACAACAGACTTGGACATGTGAACTACAGGAAAATGCAACATCTAGCTAAAACTCACAACATTCCATTGGATACTTCTATTCGATTTGACAAATGTGAAGTGTGTGCACAGGCTAAGATCACTAGAAAACCTTTTAAGTCGGTTTCTAAAAGCACACAACTTCTTGAGCTAATACATTCTGACCTTTGCGACTTTAGAAATTACGTTACTAGAGGTGGTCGGAAGTATTTAATAACATTCATAGACGATTTTTCTAGATATTGTCATGTTTATTTATTGAAATCGAAAGATGAGGCTTTTGAAAAGTTTAAGATTTTCAAGTCTAGAGTAGAAAATCAACTCAACTTGAAAATTAAGAGGTTTAGGAGTGATAGAGGAGGTGAATATACAATGACAGGGTTTAAGAAATTTTGTGCTTCAGAGGGGATAATACTTGAAACCACTGCTCCTTACTCACCCCAATCAAATGGTGTTGCCGAGCGTAAGAATAGAACGTTAACTGAAATGCTAAATTCCATGTTACTTACAGCTGGCATGCCTTCCTCCTACTGGGGAGAAGCAGTTCTAACTGCTAATCACATCTTAAACAGGTTGCCACACTCTAAGTTATCTATGACACCTTATGAGATATGGCATAAGCATCCTTGTAGATATGATACTCTTAAGACTTGGGGCTGTATTGCTTATGTTAGAATACAAGATCCTAAAAGACCTAAGGTGGGACCTAGAACAATTACTTGTGTATATCTAGGTAGTGCAGAAGATAGTGCTGCAAATAGATTTTTGGATCTATCTACTAACACGGTGATAGAATCTAGAGATGTAGAATTCTTCGAGAACAAGTTTCTTAGAGATCATGGCTTGAATGTTTATGGATCTACAGATATGATTTCAGAGTCTCCTGTAGAATTTGAAGCAGGTCCTTCTGGCACTAATTCTACACAGCTGGCTATTGAACCAGTTCCGGTTAGAGTATCTATAAAAGAGAGAGTTCCCAAAAGTTTTGGTGAAAACTTTGTACTTACCATCTAGAGGATGATCCATTCTCCTATCAAGAAGCAATGAGATCTAGGGAATCTCTACTTTGGACAGAAGCTATAGATGATGAAATTAGCTCTCTGCTACAGAACCACACTTGGCAGCTAGTCAATTTGCCAAAAGGGGCTAAGGCTATAAGCTGTAAGTGGGTATTGAAGAAGAAACTAAATAGTGATGGATCAATAGCCAGATATAAAGCACGTTTAGTAGCTAAAGGCTATAAGCAGCAGAGTGGAATAGACTATTTTGATGTCTATTCACCTGTGTGTCATCTATCAACTATAAGAATTATTCTTACTTTGGCATCCATTGAACACTTTGTAGTGCATCAAATGGATGTAAAAACAGCTTTCCTAAATGGAGAGTTAAATGAGGAAATTTACATGGAACAACCGGAAGGTTATGTCATGAAACGCCTTGAGGACAAAGTTTGTAAATTGAACAAATCTTTGTATGGTCTTAAACAAGCACCTAAGATGTGGCATCTTAAGTTTGACAAAGTGGTAAAGAGTTATGGCTTCCAGTCTAGTTACTCAGATAAATGCATTTACCATCGTTCTATGTCAAATAAGATAGTCACATTTGCTTGTATGTTGATGACATGTTAATTCTTGGCTCCGATCATTCTGTAGTGAGTGACGTGAAAGCTACTTTAGCTAAAGAATTTGACATGAAAGATCTTGGTATTGCTAATACCATTCTTGGTATGAAAGTAAGCTTTGAAAGGCAAGTCATCTCCCTTAGCCAGACTCATTATATTGAACAGCTACTTTCTACCTGGGGATACAGTGAGTGTAAACCGATTGAGACACCATGTGATTATAATAAAAGACTGAGTCCCAATGAAGGGACCAGCGTGGATCAGTTAAAGTACTCGAAACTGATTGGTAGTCTCATGTATGTTATGAGTTGCACTAGACCTGACATAGCTTTTACAATTGGCATGCTGAGTCGTTTCACTAGTAATCCTAGTAAAGAGCATTTGGATGCCATCAGTGGGCTAATGAGATACCTTAAAGGTACTAAAGATTATGCTCTATGTTGCTCTGGTTTTCCTCCAACTGTGGATGAATATTCTGATGCCTCATGGTGCTCAGAGATTGGAAATAGTAAGTCCACAAGTGGATATGTATTCACGTTGGGTGGAGCTGCTATTACTTGGAAATCCAAAAGACAGACTTGTATTGCATTGTCGTCTATGGAATCAGAACTTTTTGCTTTAGCTTCAGCCGGCGAAGAGGCAGAGTGGATAAAGAATCTTATTATGGATATTCCTTTGACTCGGCTAAAGATTAATTCCTTAAGCCTGTTCTGTGATAATCAAGCAGCTGTCCAAGTCGTCAAGAATGCTCTCTTTAATTCAAAGAGAAGACATGTGAGACTAAGACATGCGTTGTTGAATTATCTGAGAGAACAAGGAGTTATCACCTTGATCGATGTGAGATTGAAGGATAACTTGGTCGATGCTCTCACAAAAGATCTGCCTAAAGATCGATTATTTAAAACAGTGGGGGAAATGGGGTTAAAGACTGTGTAGACAAGTCTTAATTACCATTTACTTACCTTCTAGTTGTGTGTTTTGAATTATCGAATCTTCTTTTGTTGGCCAAAATGATAAGCACAGTTTATGTGTTTCATCGATGTTCATGGTTGCTGATAAATTTGAAAAGGGTGAGTTGTCTCTTTCCAAACTTGATGAAGATGACTTTAACCTAATTCAAAGGTTCTATCTGGGAAGCTTGTGTCATTCCAAACTTGATGATACAATCCAACTAGGTTGAACTATCCTTTTGGTTAAATGATCTCATTCCAAATTTGATGCTAGATTATTTGACTTTAAGGAATTAGTAATTGTGACATTCCAAATTGAAACATAGAAATAGTTGTTTGTATAAGAAACCTGTTGATCTTGTTCTTAATTGAAACATGATATTACGTGACTAGGTTATTGTAAGTGAGTTGACTATTGGTCGTGTTCTTTGAAACTAGACAATGGTTATTCTCTTATAAATAAACTTAAGTTGATGGCTCTTTGTAAATTAAACTGTTTAGGCCTTGTTCATGATTTATGACACTGGCTTGATGCTTATGAATATGATATTATGATGCTTCATGACATTAATATATGTTCTTTTCTGCCTGATATTATAATGCTAAGTTCTTTTAGTAGAACTAGACACTTTTAGTAGACTATTCAAATGATTGAATTCATGATAATATGAAATTCATATTTGACATTCTACAGGGAATGGCAGAGATAGAGGAGAGCTTAATAAGCAGGATCTTGATCAGGATGACCTACTTGGTGAATGAATATTTATTATTTAGAGCGTGTGGGGACTTGACAGTTCACTTGCTATTATCCATTTTGATGGAGTCCATTTACTTGAGACTTACGTTTTAATATCTCTATTTTGTGAACATGATTATGTTAGTTTCTTATATTTGTAAGGCTTTGGACTATTTTGAATGGCATACTTATACTTGACTATTATGCATATGTTGATTGTGAACAGATTCATAGTAAGGATGATTCACTTATTTTGATTGCAAATGATGGTTGAGTAGTGAAAAAACTCTTATATCGATCTGAGTTGATTATCTTGGACAGAATGTGGATGATTCATATTTGTTTGAACATTACACTGACAACCGTATTGGATTGTGCTGTATGGTGAACATAGGAGGAGATTGTTGGATATATTATTAATATAGTCCAGATATTATGTTCACATACAAGCCCAATAGGTAAAAGCATGGTTATTTGGGTCCAAATGGGCTGGAGCCCAAGAGCTTGCACATAACTCTAGGGTTTCCTACGCTGGAGGTAACACTGTTGAGCGTTCCAAACTAGACGTCTCTTGGTGTAATACTTCAAGCAGGCAAAACCCTTTCTACTCACTCAAACCCTAACCTCCAACAGTTGATACTTAAATAACTATATTTCAAAAAAAAATGCCGCTTAAATGATCCAAAACAAGATCATTTTAGTGCTAAATCGGAGAAAAAATGATCACTTTAGTGCCAACGGCAAGAAATTGCGACGACTTCATCGGAGTTGGCACTTAAATAATCATTTTTCGGGAAAAAATTGGCACTTAAGTGATCCAAAAAAAAATCTTAACACCAAAGTGAGTACCGTACATAAATATTGACACTTGAAATGTCCTTTTGTTGGAAAACCAATTAAATCGAGAGAAAGAGACATTATCTTATTTAATTCAGTTTATAGATGCCCAAATAGGAGCCTTCATTTGCTACATCAATGTTGTCTTTTGCCGAAGAATACGTTGTGGTCCAGCGTACCAGAACTCAAATCGCGAGCATCTTGTGCCTGAAAGAAAATATAGATTAAGGATTTTGCTAGCATAACCGTCACTTAAGCCATTGTGAGAGTTACAACATGTGTGTGAGCCACAAATTTTTGAAGAAGTGGACCCCACAATTGTTTACAATTTATTCTTTCGTGGCCCAAAACAGACTGCTATTCGCACAGTAGAGTAAAAACCGTTACTTAAGCATTTCTCATGAAATAACTATCCATGTGTCCGTATGTAATCATACTTCTGTATTCATAATCCTCTACGTTTCGCGTGCAAAACATTTTTAGATTGTGATCTAATTATAATGGAATATCTCTTGTCTTGGTATCTCGAGTTTTAATGGTCAATTGAAATCAAGGACCGTGAAGGCCGACCTAGGAAGGCAAACTCAAGTTCAGTACCACTTTTTTTTTTCTCAAATTATCCAAGAATTTGTCGTGATAATTAATATGTTATAGTGTCCCGCTAGGAAGATATAGTGTGACAGTATAATGGTAGAATACTAGGCATAAGATCAGATATGGGTCCCGTCATGATTGCTATATATATTTTTACATTCGTAACACTTGCGGTTGAAATTGGACCGTTATACTATCAATATGTCGACTTCTCAAATCTCTATATTAAAGCCCTTACCATCCGTAATTTCAGCTAGAAATCATTGAAGATGTGCGTTTTTATCACTGCCACTAACAACCCACCCAGCTCTAAAAGAAGTAATCAGTGATGATCACTATGAGATGATTCTTTAGGTATCAATAATAGTGATCCATCCCCCCTATTCAACGTGTGATTCGATTCGTTCATGTCCCTTTTTTTTCATTGTTGAAGTCTATTTACCAACAGAGTGAAGAGATTTGAGGTGATATAGAATATAACCTGGCTCGACATGGGCAATACTTGGGGGTCGGTGGTTAATGGCGTTGGCTTCGAGTTCCAGTGGCTAGCTTCCCCTTTCTCCAGTGCTGAATAGTTGAGTCGAGGAAAGAAACTGGTGTCGATGGCGCTCGAAGCTGCCAGGGGCAACCGCTGGGGCCTCAGGTTGAAAATCGGAAAAGACCCAGCTGGCGAAGGTGAAGTTGGAACCAGTGGGGAGTGATGGAAGGGCATGACCGGAAGTCCGGCCATGGTATTGCTGAAGCCATACGACGGTCCCATGAACATGATTGGCCTCGGAGCTTGCAAGAACAAGCATTGATTCATGTTATCAATTCCGGTCGCCGATGCTGCCGGTGATATGTATGGATTGAGGGTCGAAGCTCCTCCCGCGTCGCCCATGGCTAGCATCTGACACAAAATTGGAGATGTCACGCATCAAAAATCGAACGAAAGAAGCAGCAGAAGAATCCCAATCCGAGTGTACTAGACTAACTATGCATTAATCATACGCCCATGAGATAGGGAAGCAAGATACGCTTTATATGATTAGTTGAAGCGATTTTGAAAGAATGGGAACCTATATATAGTTCCGACCAAGAACCGCATGCACAAATCATATAGCTCGAATTATGTGATATCTCAACTTATTGCAAAATCTAAAACACGAGATCAAAGGACGGTAAAATAACTAAATACTTACAACAATATCTAATTAGGCATGTTCATATGTTCTTAGAAAATTTTTATAATATCATAATAAATCGGTACAAAACTTTCAAGCAAACCTCGGCACGAGCGAGAAATACTTACTTCCAATTGGAGCTTCAATTTTTTCAGGTATTTAACGGCATCGTCTAGCACTGAGGCTCTGTCGGTCTGGAGCAAAGCGAAAAGGAAAAAAAAAACACATAAATCGAATGTTTAATGAGCAATCAACCCTAGCTAACATAGAGTCAAAATCTAGTTATTTTCGTTTATCTAGGATACAATTACTTGAGAGAAAAACATCAAAACACAAATCGGTCCTCTCATCTAAAAACTTCCTTAGAAATGCAAAGCCACAACATTCGTCAATGACTTTTCCGCCGCATGATCAGCCAATTTCTTCCTCACCACGTGATGAGGGCAGGTGGTCAATGCTCACGCTGAGCAGAAAGACGAAGCGGGCACGTGATTTCGGGGAAGAGACGAAGATGGTGAAGATTACCTTGTCGCAGTTGGGTATGAGTTGCTGAAGCGTCTCGATCTTCTCCCTGATTCGGCCCCTTCGTTTCTACATGTGTTCATGTTTTTTTCAACGTAAACTACAGTTAGAAAAGGAGCTTCAAATAAATTCGAGATAAAGACAACCCTCGCCACAAGCTGGACGATGTCTAACCCTCTCGGACATGCTGTGCAGGTTCGCAGAACGAGTCCTTCTAACCCTTTGATCCTCCAATTCTTTACGCACCCCATGATCAGCGTCCTACAGTAATAGCAGGTAAAAGTAAGATGGTTTAGCAGCAGCAGCAGCAGCAGCAGCAAAGATGGAACCTTGATTAGTCTGTTGCTAATTTTTCAACGGGGACGATGTCCGAATTCAGACCCGTTCGCTGCTGTGCTCGGCGCTTTCGCATCGCCGCGGATCACCCATTTCGATATCGTTCTTTCTTTTGCATCCACTTCTGCTCGATTCAGCTTGGCTCGGGTTGCATAAGCTTTCCCAAGAAAGCGGAAGAGTATGTCCCGGTAGAGCCTCGGCTTCCACTCTTGCCGTGTCGATGAGTTGGGAGCTTTGGCAGGCATTAAAAATGTCGGGAAAGCCATCTCCTTGATCGGCTGCGCTAAATCCGAAAGGGATTGGAGAAGCCGTCTGAAGCCCGTAACTGTCGTGCTCAAGAACACCGGCTTCGGGAAGAGTGGGGACATCCTCGGCGGTGCTCGTCGAGGAGCTCCTGGGATCGCCCTCTTCCCCGGTGGAGGCGGCGGGCGTCGCCCAGGCAAGGTCCCAATCTGGCTCATGTTCTTCCATGGCTCAAAGGGGCAACGTCCCACGCCTTCAGAGGGTATGAAAAGGAAGAAAAAGGAACCGACGAGAATAATCGATTCGATCTGCCTTTAGCCTCCTGCACACATGTACGTAAATGTGTGGAATACATGAAACATATTTATAGGCGCAGGTACTTGCAAGTTGCAATGAAAAGGACATCTGATTTTTTTTTATAACTAATCTAAGGTAATGCATACTTGATCAACAAAAAAAAAAAAAAAATCTATGGTAATGCATACAAACTGTCTCGTTCACGTGTATCCACAAGACTATATATAGAACGGTGGTCATGGTTCTCAAGATTATTTATTTTAAATAGGAGAAATTGGGATTTGGGCATACGTTTTTTTTTTTCTTGCAAAATCTTAGTCATTCGATTTCAAAATATATGTGGTTCTTACTTCCGCAAGATTATGGTAGCTTGAGTAAAAGCTTGTCATTAAAGGGCGGCAAGTATAGACGAAATACTTGATAGTTCCTGGATACACAGACCGAGTACGTGTAGATCCACAAGTTGAATTATTTATCAATGGTTATGATTGGATTCGAATTATGTAGCTTTTGTCATTATGATCCACACACATGAATATATGTATGTATTTTTTTTTTTATAATTCACTGCTTGCAATTGTGTATGCGTGATGGATATCTTCGGAAAATGATATCAAACTCGAGATAAATTCGGTGTTTAATATATGTTAAAGCACCTTGTTAATCATTGGACTCATTAGCACATGCAATAACATCTGTTGCAATGCACATCAAGGCACAAACATATTACAAAACAGATGGTATAATAGTAGTCAAGCACGATTATATGGCTGTATAGCCTGTCTGTGTATCTCTTAAATTTTAATCATCGCGATGCGATCTTGTTTAGATCATAGTCACTTGGGAGCGATCGGCTTTGCATGTTAAATGGTGCAGTCTATCATTTTCCTATTTGACATCGGTTCTCATTGTCTAACTTAGTGACCCTATTAATCAGTTTACTTGGTCAGTTTCTGTTGGGGAAAAAGGGGCAACACTTCTCCCCAAACTAAGTCAATCCAGGATTAAACTTTCCCTCGAAATCATACCGACATGGCAAGATGTAAATATGATAGCGAAATGATAAAGAGATAATACATCAAGATTTACATGAAAAACTCAAAACGAGAAATAAAAGATCACCGGCGAATATTTTCTTTTTCCTTCTTTTTACTTTTTGACTTTTTCTAGCTTTTGTCTTTTTCTTGTTTTGCTCTTTTGTTTCTTTTGTTTCTGGGGGCCCCACATAGGCGGACCACCCCCGCCAACAGTTTCTGGGAGCTTAAGTTGTCTTAAAACCAAAATGAGCTGGCGCCGGAATTTCACGAAGCGGTCGAAAGATGCAAATTGCCTCTGGGAAATGGAAACCACAGTATGAATAACAACAAAAGGCTACTGTCTGATGAAGGCCTACTTGTTTTGATTAAAATAAAAATAAAAAATGAAGGCCTACTTGTGTGGAGCTCTCTGAGGATTTTCCTTCGTCAAACGGTTTCAGTAACAAAAATTATCAAAAAGATCTTAAATTTATTATAATCGCATCAATTTACTCATAAACATTTTACATTTATATCAATTTAATCCTGCAGCCGAAAATTGCTGACATACGCGACCAGCATTAACGTGGCCAAATTTTAATAATATTATTTGAATTTTTTATTTTAAATTCTTTTCTTTTCTTTCTCTTTTTTTTCCTCCTTCTTCCTCTAGCCTCCGGCCGAGCCAAGCTACTTGCCAAACACAAGGGCCGGCGAAGCTCGTCCCCGTCGACCCCCTGGCAACGTAGCCTCGTGGCCACTGGGCGAAATCGGCCTCGTCTTCATTGGGCTAGGTCATGCCTCACCATGGTCGCGCGAGGCTAGACCTCACCATCGCTCGCCAAGCTTTGCTGGCCCTCGCCTCTGGCCAATCGCCGAGCTCTGCTCAACGATCGGCTTGAGGAGGAAGAAGAAGAAGAAGAAAAAGAAAATAAAAAATATTAGAATGTTATTAAAAATTAACCACATTAGATTTGATCACGCCGCGACAGTGATTACCAATCAAAATTAGCCAAAAACGACTGAATTGGCACGAATGTAAAAAGTTTAGAACTAAAGTAGCAAAAAAATATTTATGATTGAATTGGCACAATTGCAATACGTTAAGACTTTTTTGATAATTTTCACATTTCAACAAGTGCCTTATCCTTCGGGCACATAAACTTTAATAAAGAAGGTAAAGATTAATCAGAATTATAACATTCTAATTCAGATGCATAAATGTAAATACACTCATACGCTATGATATGACTAAACCCATCAAGTGGGTGGATCGAGTTGGGTCATAAATAGACTCATTTAACTAGTTTTATGACTCATTTATTGCAATGCAAATGTAATGGCTCATACCGGACTCATATTCCTAAATCATTTCCATATTTAATAATTTTTAGGAAAATGCATACCCAAACTGAGGTGAGAATGCGAATTGAACGAGCACGAGAGAGAATGAAGAGAGAGTCAAAGAGATGAGTTGAGTCTAAGTAAATTGTAAATTCATTTATGATCTATTTATGATTTACTTAACACTCATATTGTGTTTAAATTTATTTATAACCCAATTACTGAATATAATAAACTCGCATGACTAGTTAACTCATTTTATAAGTTAAAAAATAGATTTACGATCTATTTTGACCGATCTAACGACGACCGTGTCCTGCATAGAATTCTTGGCTAAAATACAAATTGTTTTGAATTACTTGTGATTTCTTTATTTGTTTTCCAAGGTCGAAGCTCCCGCCATCAGTGTTTTGGCACGGTTCTTCACGTGTCTCCCACGATACTTTATCGTGGAAATCCGTATGGGGGGGTTTGGTCGTGGTTGGATGGATCTGGGGCGTTCCTGTGGGGGCGTACTTGCCGAGCGACTGACTTGACTGGTCAACACACGTGGCCATGCATCCGCGACTCGTGTCGACTGCCCACTGCGTTTCTCCCCTTCATGGCGACATGCTGGTTCGGAAGGGACCAAAACAGGTGTGTTTGATACGAGAATAGTACTTTAGGATTAGTGCAATTGATCGAGGGATCAGGAGATTTCTCGTCCGTTCAAGAACTGGCGTCAAGATGGGCACAGTTGTATACTGCGATGTTGCGTGAAAATAGTTCGAATGACGACGAATCCGTCAAATATACGTCAGCAAAATTGGAGACATGATCTTGGAAAATAGTTTATGGGACCAAGGACGATGGAGAGAAGAATGCGACGATGGTAAAGCCACTGCTGCAACTTTTCGCCATTCGTTTTCGGAGAAAAAGGAAAGCAAATTTCCCATTTCCAATACATATGTTTAAGTTGTTGGAAATATGAGGTATTTTGATGGTGAGTGAATGAGAAATTGTTTCTCAAAGAACACTCTTGAGTTGGAAGTGGGAAGTGACAAAGCACTAGTCCCACATAGGAAGGAAGAAGGCCTTGAAGTGCTTTATATATGGATACTCTCTTTGAGTGGTAACTATCATAGCACAAGCACTATGCATCGCGCGCACGCGCAGGGGTGCGAATCCTGGACCCCGACGGAGGCCCGACAAGTTGAACTTGAGCGCGAGCGCACGACCTGCGTACACAAATGTTACAGAATTAATTACATAACGGCAGCATTAATTTAGCCGTTATTATTTATTTCCGCAATGTCCCACTTAGCCTATAAATAGGTGGTTTTCCATTCTGTTTGAAGAGAGGAAGTGAGATAGGAAAACACTACAATCTCAAAAGAAAAACGTTTCTCCCTCTTTTCCGATTCTATGCATTTGCATTGTTTTCGATAGTGTTCTCGTGTTGTTCAAGTTCGCCGAAAGCGTTGGAGTGCTGTGCTAGCATCTATCGATGTTCAACCGTTGTATCTTGGGAGACAGACGTCCACGAAACCTCAAAGCACGTACTGGAGGGGACGAATCTGTTTTAAGGAAACTGTGTTGAACACAGGCCTCGGTATTCCATCTAAATTCAATTTATTTATATTGTTAAATTTCCGTTCGGATTTTGTTGCTCAGAAGAAAAGCTCAGAAGGAAGGGTGAGAAGGAGCCTCAGAAGGAAGGTCAGAAGGAGCCTCAGAAGAAAGGTCAGAAGGAAGCTCAGAAGGAAGGGTCAGAAGGAAGGTCAGAAGGAGACTCAGAAGGAAACTCAGAAGGAGGGTCAGAAGGAACTCCATCTGACGAGTCCTGAAGGAACTCCATCTGACGGGTCCAGAAATACTGCTTCTGACGGGTCCAGAAGGACTGCATCTGATGGGTTCAGAAGCAGTTGCATCTGATGGGTTCAAAAGTAGTTGCATCTGAAGAATTTCTGCATCTGATGGGTTCAGAAGCAGTTGCATCTGACGGGTTCAGATGCAATTGCATCTGACGGGTTCAGATGCAATTGCATCTGATGAATTTTTTGCATCTGACGATTTTTGAATACTGCTTTTGAAGGATCAAATTTTGTGCTTCTGCCAACTTAATGTTTTCATGTTTGAGGCAGCTTGATCACATTTATTATTGCGATTCGAAGTTTAAATGATTGCAAGTTAAAGTGGCCAAGAACAAATATCAAGGTACATGCTTCAACTGTGACAAGATAGATCACAGCTTTGTGGATTGCAAATCTTCAAAGAAGAAGATTGGTGAGACTTATGGTGAATGACATAATCCATGACATGTCTGTTATAAACCTATCTTTCATTTCATTGCTTATGATTTGGTTCTGTCATTGTATAGATTAATATACATATTGTACGTTTTTTCTAACATAAGTATCCATTCCTCTGCGCCGCATGTTCGTCACGCGTGGACAAACGAGTAGTTATTCATGAGCCGGCGCAATAATGCAATATCGGGATTAATGTAGTCGATTGAGATATCGGGAGATTTCTCGTTCAACTGGGCCTTCGGTGTCGAGATCGTATACCGACCTCAAATAAATAATATATGATATGACGCAATCGTGTATGCCGACCTCAGCTAAACATTCATATGACTTAGGAAATATCTCAAAGTCATATTGGATGGATAAGAAAGCATATCAGAATACCGACGAGGCCAAGATATTTTCCTTATCAGAATTTGAAAAGCTTCCGTTGGGGGTCGAGATGCATGCGAATCCGTAGGATGTGGTGGGCAAAACTGTCACCCCATCGGCAACCCACAAAATGCGATTGCGACCATCGATCGATAACGACAACTGCTGGCCGAAAAGAAAAATCCGATTCAACAGGGATAGTCTGGTGGGGAAGATGAAGAAAGGGGATTGCCCCGGGATGAAGAAAGGAGACAGATTATCCATCGATAACGACAACTGCTGGCGGGGGATTGCCCCAGGATGAAGAAATGAGACAAATCTTACCTTTTTCAAAAACCCAGATATAGATTATAAACCAGCTGTCGTCGGTAATTTAGGCTCTAATATCAGTGTTGGATGGCATTGAGCCTCTCTTATAAACCGACTTCCGCAATCAATGTGGGTAATCCCAGCACACTTTGACTCTGACAAAATATAAATAAGGCAACATATATCATCTCGAGAAAGATACAACCATATAAGTTTCCAAATGCTTTGATTCTTCACGATCATCTCTCTTTTTTTCTTTCCTTCCTTTTTGTCTTTTCGTGATTGTTAACACCAAATAATAAACGTAATACCGAGCGGGCGTCAAGGTCATTAAGTCCCCGATTCGATCCCGATTCGGCAAAGTAAAGAATGGTAAATGACTTACCGACGGCAAAGTTGGCCGCGGCACACTAAGAATTGTAAGAACCCAATATTCAGGAAGTGGGCAGTAAGGCTATTCATTCCCGAAATTCGGTATATAGTCATGAATCGGTAACTTCCTGAAAACCACAAAAAGCCGATGAAGAAGGGTCACGAACATGAAAGGCAATGGATCAACTAAGTTAGCCACGTCAATGGGAAGTTATGAGCAAGAAGCTAAAGTAATAGGCACGAGCAGATTATGGAAAGTTACTCAAATGGTTTAAATTCAAAGTCATTGTAGCAGTTGAAGATCAATTTTGACGGACAAAAGCAATGAAGAACGTGGGCAAGAAGGAGGTGGTCATTGAAGGCGCCAAGATTCAAGATTTGAAAATATAAGGATGACCATCTGAGCAGTTGCAAAATGCAAGGAGATACAAATATTCATAAGGAAGAAGGAGAAGGCAATTCAACAACACATGCGAAAACATTCAATTTCCTTTGCAATTTAACTTTTGCCGTACTTTGAGTTTCATGTACTTTCAATTTCTGCAAATTAGTTTCTTTCCAAGTCATTTACAGCTTTCCTAAGAGTATTGTAATGTAACTCAGACCATTTGTTGATCTCAAAGCTATTTACAATCCATCCATTTCTAGATCCAATCCTTGTGATTTATTCTTCGCTAGAAATTTCTTTGAGAATTAAGCCACATGACCCTTATAATAAATTTCTTTGACGAATTTCGGTGAAAGATAGTCCTTATTGTAAAACGAGTGAACAATGGTCAAGCGATGTCGGACATATCTCCGTAATAGAGTCATAAACCAAGTCCAATTGTCATTATCTTCCCGATCGACCACAGCAAATGCCAGCGGGAATATATGATTGTTGCCATCAAGTGAGGTGGCTACAAGGAGCGTTCCTCAATATTTCCCGTACATAAAAGTACCATCAACAAATATCACAAGTCGACAACTTGCAAAGCCTTCAATCGTCTGCTTGAAAGTCCAAAACATGCGATTGAAAAAGTTGCGGCTCCGATCTTGGCTCATGCGATCATCAATCACAAAATGAGAACCTGCATTATTTAACATTATTTCATTCATGTACTTCCTCAGCCTACCGTACGATTCATCCCATCCTCCAAAAATTTCGGCGATTGCCATTTGTTTAGCTGCCCAAGTTTTACGGTAAGTAGGTTCGAAGTGCAGCTTGTCTTGAATTTTTGCCATCAGTGCTTTGATTTTGATATCTGGTTGGGCTCTAACCATTGCCTTTATCTAGCCGCATATGTACTTCTGATCAAGTTGTCGGTGATCCCGTGCCATTTGAGGATTTGTGCATGTGTGTGGCCCATTGTACTTAGTTATTTTCCAAAATATGGTGCTCGCTTTATTAGACGCATGGAGCCTCTAATCACACGGCCCATTCTTATTACCACACCTAATAATATATAGTGACTTATTTGTCACATCACTGCAAAAGCTCTGATTTCTTGTCAGAGAGTACTCTTTCGCAGCTAACTGTAACGCGTCTCGTGATGGAAACACCATATCAACCTCAAATTCTTTTGATGGATGAAATGACCTACGTCTCGGCTTCGCTCTTGTATCGACTTGGATCATATCAAATTCGATCTCCGAATGGGGTGGTGGATGTACCAACGGCGAGATGGGATTGCTACAATAGATGTTGTAGTAAGCATCCATATTGTCATCTTCGACATCTTCTTCATCATTGTCATCAGTATCCATCCAAGGATCATCTTCTTCATCGATATAAATTCCATCATTATCATCGGGCTCCACGTGCTGATTATGCACACCAATGTCATCTTCACCAACATTGGAACCTCCTACTTGGTGTTCATCGACAGTTACATAGAACTGTAAAAATCCCACAGAACCAACCCAAAGTGCAAACTGCTGGATCATCCCAATTGTATCATCATTATAAACCTCCATAATGTCATGTACATCGTGTGTTGCAATCGGGTATCTATGCATCACGCTACGAATATACTGATTTCCCGTTATATTCATCGCGCGCGCAATCGTAGCACGTAACTCATAAAATGTGGAGATATTTCCGAATTGGAAAATAGCAGAATGTCCCCCATCGTAATCACGTCAATATTGATTTCGTACTATTGTACCTCCCCAGCGAACAACCGCAAAAGATGTAGACAACATTCTGCTAAATACATAAATTATAAATTATTTCGTAAAAGCTGTACATTGTGTGAAAGATGTAGATGGACGTCTCGAATTTACAATTTTCAGATTTTTGCGATTTCTTTAGAAGTTTTTCTAATTCTTTGAGAATAATTTCCCAAAAGATCAAATTTGTCTCTCTCTTTTTTCCCGAAAATCATTTTTTCAGGATTTTTCATAAGGGAAAAATCGTTATTTTCTTGAAAAATTATGGGTCATAATATTGAAAATACTTTTTCAGATTTTTATATACTTTCTCGGAATGAGAAAGGCAAAATGGTCAATTTTTGAAAAATAAAGGGCCAAAATACACAAAATTGTGCATGGCCAGTTGATTCATATATATATAATTTCTTTTTGTAATTTTCTTTTATTTTTTCTCGATTTCTTATTTTTCGAATTTTAAAATTATTAAAAAAATATTTTTTGGACCGGCGAAAACCAGGCCCGTGCTTTTCGAGTTATTTTTCCAAAAATTTATCAATTATGATTTCAAAAGAAAAATCGCCGGATCGCAACACGTAATTACTTTTCTCGTTCCTATAACAGTACATATTTTTATAGAATACCTAAATTAATAAATATTAGAACTATCGTCACATTTACAGAAAAATTATAACATATTATTAACTGTCTATAAATTAGAACTAAATAAATAAATTTATACTAATGAAAAATTATAATATATCATTAACTGTCTATAAATTTATACTAAATAAATAAATTTATACTAACGAAAAATTACAACATATTATTAACTGTCTATAAATAACAACTAAATAAATAAATTTATACTAACGAAAATGCAAAAAACAACTACAATTAAATTTACCTCAAACGACTAAAGGAGAGTACGCAACGAATGAGGAGCTCAAACTGTCAAGAGAAAGACCCGCTTTTATAGAATACCTAAATTCATAAATATTAGAACTATCATCACATTAACAGAAAAATTATAACATATTATTAACTTTCTATAAATTTGTACTAAATAAATAAATTTATACTAACGAAAAATTATAAAATATTACTAACTGTCTATAAATTTATACTAAATAAATAAATTAGAACTAACGAAAAATTATAACATATTATTAACTGTCTATAAATTTATACTAAACAACTAAATAAATAAATTTATACTAACAAAAAATTATAACATATTATTAACTGTCTATAAATTTATACTAAACAACTAAATAAATAAATTTATACTAACGAAAATGCAAAAAATAACTACAATGAAATTTACCTTAAACGATTGAAGGAGAGTACGCAACGAATGAGGAGCTCAAACCGTTAAGAGAAAGACCCGGTTTATTTTTTTCTCAAATTCTGTCAAATAAGAAATTTATAAATTATTTTAAACACTACGAAAATATTAACAAAAAATTATACCCGACCGTCTGAGAGAATTTAATACCGGGAGCGTCTGAGGGAGGAACCACAAGCAAGGTAGAGCGAGGGCAAGCGAAAATGAACGCGATTATCTGAGAGAGGGAAAAGAATGAGCAAGCGAGCACGATTGAAATGGAAAAAGTGTTTGAGAGAGTAACTTACCGATGTCGGAAGAACGAGAGAGAGCGAAGTGCCTGTGAGAGAATGAAGAGCGAAACAAAATGAAGAAGACGAATAGCTGCTTCGACTTTGCTTTAAGCAAAGTGAAGCACCCTGCAGGCGCAAACGCTCGCCCGTGAAGGCCTAGAGGCAGGTCTGCAAGAGCTATCCCATCCCATCCCATCCCTCGGCAAAAAACCACGGCGAAGACGAGGGAAAAGGGAGGGGCCATGCAGCGAAATATGAGGAGATGCTGCCGCGTGGTCGCTTGGGAGAGAAACGAGGAAAAAATATGGAGGGGGGAGGGGGATTTGCCGTGTGTCGGCGTGGGGGGGAGGGGGCTGTTGACACCTGATTTTTTTTACCATTTATTATTGTGATTTTTATTCTTTAAAATTAATTAAAAATATCAAAAAAGGTCATAAAATCACAAAATCAACTTTGGAAGCCTTGGTTTAACCTTAGGAACCAATTTTGAACAAAAAATATTTTTCGGTATTTTTAATATTTTTCGAGTTTATTTAATTATAAAAATACCCAAAAAATCAGAAAAATACCATTCGTGGTCAGAAAAATACCCAAAAATATTCGATAATTTTGTTTTAATTTCCTCTTCAAGTGTGTCACTTTAAATCTCAAAAATTCGGCTCGGGTCACTATGTTCCTTCACAAACATAAACCCGAACCGAGCCTAAAAAAAAATCATTTTCGAGTCTTTTAGTTTTCAATTCTCACTTTTTATAAGCTATGACATTGGATTCTAAAGTCTTAAAGTGCAATTAGGTCAATTTGCCCTCCAATTTAATCAATTTTTACCAAAAGGGCTTAATTGCACATTTTTCTTTCAATTAGTCCCCGGTTTCACGGATGTATACGTATGCTCTACGTATTTATACATCATACGTATTTATACGTTATGCATATTTGTATTGTTTGGTAACCTCTTTAACTCTTGTAATAATAATAATGGTTATTATTTTTAACACCTTTGTTAGTGCCTTTTTTAGCATTTTTGTATTGTGAGTGCTATTTTTAAATAGCATTTTTTGTATTATAAATTGTGAGTGCTATTGTTAGTGCTATTTTTAAATGACATTTATTTATCATAAATTGTGAGTGCTATTGTTAGTGCTATTTTTAAATGGCATTTATTTATCATAAATTGTGAGTGCTATTATTAGATAGAATTTATAATTGTTAGTGCTATTTTTAAATAGAATTTTTGTATTATAAATTGTGAGTGCTATTGTTAGTGATATTTTTAAATAGAATTTTTGTATTATAAATTGTGAGTGCTATTGTTAGTGCTATTTTTAAATGTCATTTATTTGTGAGTGCTATTATTAGATAGAATTTATAATTGTTAGTGCTATTTTTAAATAGAATTTTTGTATTATAAATTGTGAGTGCTATTGTTAGTGCTATTTTTAAATAGCATTTTTGTATTATAAATTGTGAGTGCTATTGTTAGTGCTATTTTTAAATGTCATTTATTTGTGAGTGCTATTTTTAGATAGAATTTATAATTGTTAGTGCTATTTTTAAATACAATTTATTGGAAGGTATTTTTGGCTATAAAAGGATGGCAAGATTTTTGAGGTTGAAGGGGAGAGACATTTTGTAGAGTGTGCAAATTTTTGAGAGCTTAGAGAGAAGAACACAAACACTCTCTATATTCTCATAATCTTGAGCGAGCAAAATATACTAAGTTCGGAATATTGATTCCGCATATTGCTAGCACAATTGTTGTGGAGTTATTAGTCGTCTCCCCGTTCGTCAATTGGTGGTGCGTCCGAACTAGATGCCTAACACTTGTGGAGGCTGAGATCGAAGAATATCGAACCGACACCTCCGTTCAAGCACGCTACGAGAGGTAATCTATTTACTCCCTTTGAGACTTTGTGATTTTTTTCGATTGAAATGCACGAAGTACGCCTCTGGAGATACATGTGTGGGTTGTTATTTATTTCCGCTACGTGTTACGTGGATCCCAACAGTGGTATCAGAGCCAATCCTTAGGTGTTTTCGTGCATTTAATTGATTTTTTGCAATTTTTGCAATACTATGGCCAATATGTATTAACGAATTGTTCGTCTTACATGGCTAATGGAGATTGATTATTTTATATGATAAATTAATCAACGTAGCAAAAATTGAGACTAAATCAATTTTGAATCGAAAATTTATGGCTATCTTATTTTACGTAAAAATTCTGAATATGATTCAACGTAGAATTTTTATTGTGCCTTCCTAAGTTTTAAATTGTGAATTTATTACTTACGTGAAAGGGTGGTGATCATGGAAAAATCCCTAATCAATGTGATTGATGTATATATGAATGTATGATGATTATTTATATATTTGGGGTTGTAGTTATTAAATGGAGGCTGCGTACTCCTTTTATTTTTCATGTAATCTTTATTTTTAGCATAGTCAATTGTTGATGTAAATGCTACGAGGATTACGTGGGGGAGCCTTTTAAGTCGGCGAGCTCTTTGGGGCCCAATTCTTGAAGAGTTCAAGAAACCAAGAAGAAGCGAAGAGCGGCTCTCCGTTATTAAAATATTAAAATGATTAAATGTGGTCTCATTGGCTCGAGACCCATTAAATCATAATTCCATGATCACCACGTAGGATAGATGTTTATGTGATTGACATCTATTTATTTATTATGATTACGTGAGCATGTTAAACTGGTTAATGTGCAATGTCAGACTTACCTCACCCAAAATTGCACCTGCATGAAATCCTAGTTAGGAAAATCACTAGCGTTAGGTACCGAAAGGGCGTTGGTAACGACACCAGCGTAACCAAGTCCCCGAACCCAAAAACTCTGGTTCCGTAGAACTGATCGATCTCTCCCAATCGATCAGTAAGGTTTCCGGTCTACCCTCCAAGAAAGACCGGTGGCGACTCCAAATGCATGCACAAGTTGCACATGCCACCACGACCACACTAAGGTCGAAAGCGATCGACTCTTATCGTTGAATCCTTCTGAAAAATACTCCCGCCGCGATTTGGTATGGGCCTGGGAGGGCTCGCGCCGATCCAAGACCCGCGATCGGTAATCCATTAGCCGCGTCCGCTTCCGGATGGGTCGCGACAGCTGGCGACTCCGCTGGGGACATGTTCTAGAAACTATGGTTCTAGACCTCAAGTGGACTTAGGCCGTAATAAAAATTGAGTGATTTTTCTAACCCTACAGGCGCTCTTGAAGGTGAGGTAAGTCCGCTCACGATAGGTGTTATATGTTTTTGCAGATTGGAGTAATAAGGGGTGTAGTCTGTGATTAACTTTATTTTACGCAGGTGTGGCGTAGGAATGTATGTTGTGTGGATGATTTGAAGTGCTGATTGATAAATTGTTGTGCATGACTTGCATTGTGATGATCACGACACATGGACACACACAACCGCGCCTAAAACCCCAGGCGCCGCCTTTAGGAACACAATAGAAGGAATTGAAAATGGAATCTCCGTGAGGAAAAACACGGGGTAATCCACTTCTCAATTCCGCTCGCTTCGAACTATGGATTGAGTCCCAATGCAACGATAGTTGTGCAATGGAATCGGCTCTTTCTAGAACTCGAGGTGGGAACCTTAACCTTAGGTGCCAAACCCTCTGATTTTTAGAAGTTCACCATCACTTGTCTCATGCGCATGTCTTTGGGCGGTTGGTACACCTAAAATCGCACATAAGTCGACGAGTTGGGTTGGTAAGACTCTCTATCCCTCAAAACTATTACAGTTCATATAAATATAGGCATTTCATTCATTGCATTCTGGTGATTAGATTAAATGCCATTTCAAGGTTAGATGCATGTGTTTTTCCCAAACGTCCTTGATAGAAGACGAGGAGGATGATATCACATGGCGAACACCGAGTGAACAACAAAGGAGCCTACTATGGACATTATTGAGATATCGTCCAATGAAGATGACGAGTTGGGGCAAGTGATCCGGAAGTCACAGATCGAACTTGGGGCATCCTTAAACGTTAGGATCACATTCCTTGGTTTCATTTTCCATTACTAGTCCTCTTGTATAGGGTTTATTTTTATCGAGGCTTTCTCTATCTCACCCCTTAGAGTGATTGTATTAGGGATCTATTGGTGTATACATTCAGATGGAACTCGGTTGTATTTCTTTTGACGGGTCATGGGAATGTGATAGTGGCATTTTCTCTAATCATCCGAATACTCCCAAGTCAAGTTTATAATTCCTTTAGAGGAAACTAAAGTTGAAAATCTTACACGACCTTTTTGGTCGTACAGGGTAATCCAACCCCAATTTCGCTAGAAGGAATTATACACTTGAATTGGTCCATGCATGTCATACGTCACTAAGTAATCCACGATAATTGATCAAGAGTATTGACGTTATTTCGAATTTAATGACGAGATAGATGTCCAAATTGCTCTCGTTCTTAACAAAACGGCCTTGATTTGGATGCCGTATCTTCAATTAAATTTAAAAACACGTCGTTATGCCTTGCATTTTTGACTAATTCGCTCTTCTGAATATTGGTCAAAAGCAATTATCGTGAATTACATTCCTTTCAATAGTATGCTTTCTTTCGAGGAATATTGATAAAAACTTTTCGCACAAGATTAAAACCCTTGTAAAAGTTCTTGTCATTATTAATTACGAGCAAGCATAAGATTGAAAGGGGTCTATGCTTTCTTTTTCAGATTATTCCTTTTGACTCGGTCTTTTCATTTGCAGGTGAAAAACAAGTAGCATAAAGAAATCTTTTCTTGGATAAGTCTGAGGCTATTCTTTCATCTGACCATGAGTGAGTTAGAAAATCAGAACACATCTACTCGACTTATTATGGATCGGCTCATCCAAGTCTAAGATGTCCGGATGCTCGAAGAAATGGATCATATAAAAGCTAAAACAAACACAGGGGCTTTCATTCATTCTTGCCCAAACCAGATCATACAATTCATTGGGGTGGAAAAGTAAAGCAGAAGTGAGCCCTAATCAACGACACAAAGGAGCCCAGCTGGCCCTCCAGGTTATGGATGCTTTGTTTATACGCACCACTCCGCGTATCATGGTCCGCAAGCCTGAGGTGGAGGCGTTTGCGTTCATCATTGACTGCAACAACCTGAGTCTCGTGATCTTCGGCGACTGCTTCCAAGTCCCGAACAAGTCCATTCTCACGAGTTATATCCTCGTTTATGCCGTTGAGCCTTTCTTCCAGCCACTCGCTCCGATTCCTTAGCAGGGCATTACGTCGATCGCGCTCATAGGTAGCCAGAGATAGAGCTAAGTCCTCCACCAGATTCCTCCTCTCGCGTAGCAATGTCGAAACCCGCTCTTTGGCGAACTCAACAGCCTTTTTGTGACTATCGGCCAGGTAGTCAGCCAACGCTAGGCGGTCGGACTGATCCTCATAACGGGCTCGCAAGACACGAGCCACGGTAACTCCCCGATGAGCAGCGCGGTAGACCTCCAAGGAGTTCGTAAAGAGCGTTGGAAAAATATTGTATTCCCTCCCCAACGCGGTACCCTCGAGGGAGGTGATGTCCAGGTCCCCGAACATGACTCTGATCTCATCCTCGGTTTCGGGATGATCGGCTATGTGAGCGTAGCCTCGACCCAAGAGGTTATAGAACTCTTTCCATCGAGTCAAAGCTTCGGCTGAGAAAGTGTGAACTTGGGAAGAAGCCATTTTCGACGGAGATGTGTGTAGTGGAGCGATTAGAGGATGGAAGCAAATTATATGAGAGCGTTAATCTCCCAAACACCAACTCCGCATTTTATAGCGTCTCGAGAGTGGAGAAAAGTTGCAGCAATAATGCTTGTGGAGCCGGGTTAATTAATGTAAAGCGAGGGCTGCTCCTCCCGTGAATCATCAGACATGTCCTGATCCGCAATTTCAGGCCTGACAAATTCGGTCTCGCCATTATTAAAGCTGGGAGGGAGGCGAGCGCAACTATCGAAGAAGCCGCGAAAGGATTGTGTTGTTCCATCACGCATGAAGCTGGGCGGCGAGTGAACAGCTCTGCCACTTAAAAAGAGAAGACAGTGCTGAACAGGCATGACTATTGAGGAAAAGTGAAAGGCGAGCGCAACTATCGAAGAAGCCGCGAAAGGATTGTGTTGTTCCATCACGCATGAAGCTGGGCGGCGAGTGAACAGCTCTGCCACTTAAAAAGAGAAGACAGTGCTGAACAGGCATGACTATTGAGGAAAAGTGAAAGGCGAGCGCAACTATCGAAGAAGCCGCGAAAGGATTGTGTTGTTCCATCACGCATAAAGCTGGGCGGCGAGTGAACAGCTCTGCCACTTAAAAAGAGAAGACATTGCTGAACAGGCATGACTATCGAGGAAAAGTGAAAGGCGAGCGCTACTATCGAAGAAGCCGCGGGAGGATTTGGTTACCCCTTCGTGTCGGAAAGCTGAGTAGGAGGTAAACAGTTCCGTCGTTTCAAAAACAGAACGCTGAACAGACCTAGCTTTCGAGGAAAAGGAGGCAACAAATCGAAAGAGCGAGTATACAAAAGAGAACAGAGAACCCCGAGTGACGAGTTCGTTGAAAGACCTCAAATTCTCTAGAATCGGATTCGACATCGAAGCCATGGAACTCAACATCGCCGGTGACGAACATCAAGATCGCAGTGGTGACGACGGCAGTGGCCACGACGCTCAACCCCGGAAAAGAAAAAGTCGCCAGCGCTACGCTCGGAAAGAAATCCAGGAGCTTGAAGCTTTCTTCGATGAATGCCCTTGCCCAAACGAGGAACAAAAGATTGAATTGGGCCAGAAGCTGGGAATGAATCCTATGAGAATCCATTTTTGGTTTCAGAATAGACGTTTCAGACTAGGTGTCCAACACAGGCGTAAGGAGATCACGGCCCTAAAAGAGCAGAACCAAAACCTTCAAATGGAAAACATGTGGTATGAGAAAATTCTCAGTACTATTACCTGCCCTGACTGCGGTGGCCCTACCACCCTCAGTAAATTGTTCCCCAGTAAGCCTTCTACGAAGATGGAAGGTGCTCATTTATCCCCCTGCTCCCTTGAGCCATCTCCGGTACAATCAGATCCTGCTAATGGCGCGCATGAGCAGATCGATCCTATAGAAATTATACCAGTGTCTTCGGAGGAAGAAGATACGTGTCGTTATGATCGGAGTCACCTCATTGAAGCCCATGAATCTCCTCCACAACAGCTTCCGGTAAGATCAGATACGGTTCAAGAGGAGTTAGAGGTTAGTCGGCAGGCTATCTACGCCACTCTGGACGACGAGAAGAAGAAATTCACTTGGCCCCCGGAGCTTCATCTCAAGTTCTTGGACGCAGTTCGACAGATAGGACTCGACTTCATAGGTCCGACAAGCATACTTAGGGTCATGAACGTACCGGGACTTACCAAGCAATTAGTCGCGAATCACCTTGGTTGCTACAGAAGGGCGTTAGGACAGCGTTATGCAGAACTGAATCCGAGCAATAGACTCGGCTGCGAACCCAGCACCCTTATGACAAATGAGGCCCGGTCGAATCTGGACGACTATTGGGGATTTGATCAGGATATCCTCGCGAGTCATTTCAATATTCCTCAAGAACACGCATCACAAGTGCAACGAGTAAGCACTCCTCCGTCCGAGCAGCAGCTAGGCAGTGTTCATCCTGTCGCAGATCAGCCCACCACGCCCAGTGCTCAAGGGTTTGCCCAATCAGAGCATATGGCTTCAGATGATCTAATGGGAGAAAGCTTGGAGCACTCTTATTTCCCTAATCCCCAAGTGGGAGATGCTTGTGGTAGTCAATCGATCAAATCTCCTCTTATAATCCCAGACAAAGATGGAGGTTCCAGTTCGAAGAACCCGTCGGGCGATGCAGCTCAACCTACACATCAATCATTCGAGGGGTCGGGTGATTTCTTCGATGAAGGACTTGATACCTGGTTCGATCAGTTGGAAGCTATTAAAGGTTGGCAACCATGATCTGCACTTGGTAATGGCACACCTAAGCTGAGGCCAGACTGGTTAGTCATTGGACATGCCCCAAGAAAGAAGGGGATGTACGCGAGAAGGATGTATCTCCTATTGTAAAGTTCTCATCGGTGCATGCGTTTGTTTCTTCAATAGCTAGAGTTGATTCTGCATAATGTTTTTCGCAAACGTCATCTCATGTGTATACGGTAATTCCTTGTTATTAAGTTCAAGGTAAAATCAGCCCCGACGCGTGAAGGCAGAATTGATAGCATGAGTTACTAGCAGAATGTGATCGAGCTCGAAAGTGAAAGATTACTAGCGGCCCCAAACGCAATGACCGCAAAATCAGGGGCAATCTTTAAGTTTCGAGCAACTACAAATCTATTTCTCACGAGGCATTCAGGTCAATCAAATATAAAGCGTCGGGCTGTGAGAATGATGCGTAGTCAATCTGTTGACACAGGCGAAAAAGGAGTCGCGTAGATCCGAAAGCAAAAACCTTTCTTGGCTAGTCAACAATGCAAAATGAAAGAGCATATATAAACAAACTCACATTTATTTCATTCAGCAGGAAAGTTTACAAGTGGATCACTGAGGGGGAGCAGTAAACCCAAAATGAGTTCGGACAAGCATCACAAAAAAGCTTAACTGACTCTCCATGCTATCCATGCCTTGCTTACAACCCACACTCCGGGAATCGAGGTCTACAAGCTTGAAGAAAAGGAGACGACATTTCTCCTTAAGTTCGTTCACCTTGGTGTCATAGTACTCGAACTCAAGCTCTAAGTCATGAGCCAGCACCCTCCCGCGAGCTATATCCATGCTCAGGTCTTCAAGCCTTTCCTCCAACCAGGCACACTGGAACCTCAGCACGAAGTTGTGCTGGTCTTGCTCAAAGGCGGTGTCAAAAAGAGCCAGACGCTCCACCAAGTTGTCCCTCTCACGGACCAGCATCGAAACCTGGGCGTGGGCGTATTCAACAGCCCTTTTATGGTTATCGGCCGTCAGCATGGCCAACATCAGGGACTCAGTTCGGTCCTGATAACGGGCTCGCACGATACCAGCCAAAGTGACCTCCCGGCTAGCAACTTCGTAAGCCTGCATGAAATTGTTAAAGAGAGTTGGGAAGATCACAAACTCCCTTTGCAGTTTCGTACCTTCAATACACGCAGTATCCAGGGCCGGAATCAGAGTACGAACTTCAACCTCAGCTTCAGGATGATTGTTTATGTAGCCATAACCCCTACCCAAGAGGTGGTAAAATCTCTCCCATTGGGTCGAAGCTTCAGGTAAGGCAACAAGCATAGAGGAGGAATCCATATGCGATGGAATGACGGAGAAGAGAGTGAGAATGTGAAGAGTGTTTGAGAGGCTGAGTCTGATAAGGCTAAAGTGTTAATCTTCTTGACATCAATCTATCACCTTATAAATGCTCGAGTACAGGGAGAAGTGGTAATAATATTTTATGTGCAGTAGAGCCAAGCGGGTTTCGTTAATGCATCCCCGATGAGTCACGAATCCACCACCGTCCTGTGATCTCGGGTTTTACGAAACATAATGGCGCCGAAAGGTGGGCAGGCTTGTTACTCTAGAGACTGGGCCAGGGGGACAAGCGTAGTGCTCGACAAAGCGAAATCAACGCAAGAGATCTTCAGGCTCCGTTCACGTAGAAAAGAGCAAAAAAGGACAAAGTGGGAATTACGAAGCCTTGAGAAAAACGCTCGTCAAGTAGCCATCACAAAAGGACGAAGTGGGAATCTCGAAACATTGAGAAGAGCGCTCGTCGGGTAGCCATCACCTTTGATCGAAGAACGGTGATCCGGCTCCTTTAACCTCTCAGAATTTGCAGAGAAAGTGAAGATCCAAGGAGGAACAAAGAAAGCTGAGTTAACGGAAAATCAAACAGTGATATCCCGGTCAAAATGTTCAAGGGATTCTGTCATTTACTGGAAGCGCCAGACTTGGAGGTCTCCGAGCTTGAGCTGCTGGAAGAGTTTGAAGATCTCAGGACCGAACCTGACACGAGGGCCATGGAGACCGATCCTTCTAATGATGAAACCCGCGGCTTGGTTAACGAGAACAGTACCCGCGACGGTTATCAGCGTCAGAAAGGGGAATATCTCAAACGCAACACTTCAGGTCAAGTCCATAAACTCGAATTGTTTTTCAGGGAATACCCCTATCCGGACATGGAACAGAAAATCAAAATGGGCCAGGAGATAGGGTGGGAGCCTCGGAAGGTCAAGTGCTGGTTTGAAAACAAACGAACCCGGCTGAAGCAGCAACGCGATCGGCACGAGTTAGCGGTTGTAAGGGAGGAAAATGAAAAGCTTCGAATAAAAAACACTCAGTACAAAAAAGCTCTAAGCATCGCTATTTGCCTGGAGTGCGGTAACCCTGTTCCCACGGACGGAGTATTCACTGAAGAGCCAGATCTGGGGGTTTATAATGCTCATTTGTTGCAATGCCCTTCGCAACATCTTTCGGAACAGGCGGGTACCGCCGAGGATCTACAAGAGGAAACTAGTGCTATAAGGTCAAAGTCGACGCCCATTGTGGAAGGGAACATGCGTCATGACAAGTCGGGTCCGCTCGATGATGAACTCACCATCATGACCAGCCGATCTGAGACCACTAAATCCCCTCCAGAGCAACCTCCAACACGACCAGATTCCGAGAAGAGTAACCGCCAAGTTGCTGACACCACTTCGGCTAGCAAGAAAATAAGATTTCGTTGGACCCCGGAGTTTCATAGCAAATTTGTTGATGCAGTTCAACAGTTGGGGATCAGTTTTGCTTGCCCATTGCGCATACTCGAAATCATGAACGTGCCGGGACTGACTAAAAATATGGTCAAGAATCACCTTTGGCGCTACAAGAAACTACTGAGAGATGGACGAGCGTCGCTAGACCAAGATAGAGGCGGTTCAACACGGCCAGATTCCACGAAGAGTAGCCGCCGAGTTGCCAACCCTACTTCGGCTAGCAAGAAAACAAGGTTTTATTGGACCTCGGAGCTTCATAGCAAATTTGTTGATGCAGTTCAACAGTTAGGGATCAGTTTGGCTCGCCCATCGCGCATACTCAAGATCATGAACATGCCGGAATTGGATAGAAATAAAGTCAGGAACCACCTTTGGTGCTACAAAAGACTACTGAGAGATGGACGAGTGGCGCTAGACCAAGAGAGAGGCAGTTCAAGTTTAAACGATGAGCATGGCTGTGATCGCAATCCTCATGAAGCAGGAAGCATCCAATCACCTCTTAACACCGATGGGACTGACAATTACACGGTCGATTGTTCAGGCATCAATCAGAGTACTCCCATGGGTTATCCCAGTACTCCTCAGGAGTATGTACCGCAATTTCAGCAAATCGGGACTCCCCAGTCTGAGCACCGACTGGCCGTTAATACTAGTCCTACAGCGGATCTAACACTGGCAGGAGATGCACATACAATCTTGCGAGACGATTACGGAGATTCCGGCTCGAAGAATCAGGTGGTCCATGACGAAAATGGCAAAAAGATTCCTTCTCCAGTAGTCGACAATACTCAACCTGAGTGTCAGTCGCTCGATGGTTCAGACGATCTCCTTGAAAACATCTATTCTTGGTTCGATCGGCTGAATTCCCCCCTGAGTTACCCTGGTACTCCCCAAGAGTATGTACAACAATTTCAGCAGGTATGGACTCCCCAATTTGAGCACCAACCGATCGTTAGTGTTATTCCTACGGCGAATCCAACATCAGGTACAAACCTACTGGACAACGATGAAAATACCAACTCGAGAAGTGAGGTTGTTCATGACGAAAGTAGTGTGAGGAACCCATCGCCAACGGTTGAGGATGCCCGACTTGGGCGTCAATGGCTTGAAATTTCAAGCGAGTCCCTCAGTGAGCAACTCGGCGTGTGGATCACGCATAAACCGAGAAACCAGGTTGTTCATGCCGAAAATGGGAGAAGTCCGTCACCAGCAATTAAGGATGCTCAACTTGGACGACTCGAGCGGTCGGACGATCTCCTGAATGAGCAACTCAGCCTATGGGTCAAGCATTTTGGAACAAGTGCATCTTCGCAGTCGTGACCGGTACCGGCGACCGGACATCTGGTTCGAAGCTCGTGTGCTAAATCATTAGAAGGCTCAGGAGAGTGAGAGGTGAATACATCGAATGAATGTGTTACGGATTTCGTTGTAAAGTTCCCGCGGGAACATTGTAATTAACGCTGAAAACTAACCGCTCTGAGTGTCAACATTACCCTTTGAACGTCTTCGAGCCAAGGGCCATGGATTAATCACTTAATCCGTGGAGCAAATTCCATGAACGATGACTATCACCCGCGGAGCATAATGGGATCTACCCCCATTCAGCACGAAATACGTTTGGTCACGAAGCCTCCCATTTGGTAAAACGATGTATCGTTCCTAAACGATCTTCAACCGAATACCAAAGTAATGTCTCATTTCTTTCCCTTCTCAGGTGTTAAACGTGGATAAATCACCCAAGGAGCCATCTGTTCAAATAACAAAACAGACGTTGCCCAACCGGGGGCAGCTGAACCATTGATATTGCAAATATTCCAAGCATGGATAAGCGGATTTGATAGACGTGGTTCATATCAATACGCGACGTCAGAACGGGATGAGAACCAAGAGTAAAGTTGTATTGTCCCAATTTGTCTTCAATTTGGGAATATGAGTTAACACTTGCTATTTATCCTTGATAGGGACTCACCATCAAGGAGGACAAATTTTGACAACCTGTGTGCACTCGCAGGGGCACACGACCGAGGGTAAGATGTATCGTTCTAATTTTTTGAAAAATTCATGAACGAACAATAACATGTTTCTTCCGCATTTTCAGGGATCTCCAGCCGCGGGGGACAGGTAAGTATCCCTTTCCCCAATCCATTGAAAATGTTGAATAAAAAATAGAGAAGAAAAGAAAAGCTTTTAGAATCTGATGTCTAGAAAAGACATAGGATTCTAACTTCATTGGCATTCATGTTTTGAAACATGAGGTTATCTGAACATGCATTGGGCATCATAAAATCCCATTGACGGGTAAAATTTTTGGAGAAAACGAAAGAGATTTTTCCAATCAAAAGTTGTTCAAAACTTTCAAAAGGACGTTTTCTCAAAAGACGAGAGGCAAAGCCTAGTCCAAACACGTCCTATACACACTTAAGAGAGAAATGGAGCGGATAAGACAGCAGAATCTGGACCTACGGAAGTAGGGACCATTCGCAGCGATTACATGGGTTGGGACGACGGAGGCATTCGTTTCATATCCCCCAAACACTACAGGTGACCGTTGATAACCCCTTTGAACGGCGGTTTTCATTCTTAACCCTGTCAAGAACCACCCCACATCGGGGCAAAATGGAGGTGAGTCCAGCAGCATCAGGAGAAAATGGTTAGAAATTTTCTTGCTCGGACTAACATTAATCTTTGTGTGTTGTTTATATGGTAATCCAAGTGCCATAGGATGATGAGAAGCATTCATTTCTCTATCCCACACACCGAATCCTTTGCATAGCCAAGTTGAGCCTGCAGAATCATTTCATAAACCCGTTGGTGATCATTGCACATTCCAAGACGGATGCAGCATCACTTCAGAAACGAAGAAGTTCAAGACTTAGGGTTTGCAAAAGAATTCCTAAGTTAATGTTTAACCTTGTTAGACCTTTGATCATAGGTCTAACGCGATCCTATGAAGATGAGAAAAAGTGGGATTTCAAAAATGAATGAGAAAAATCCACGGCATCGAGAAAAAGCAAAGTGCCTGGTAAAAGCAAGGCCGATGCTCATGAAAACTGTTTGCTTGATCCCCAGTGAAACTTGGATGAAAAAAAAAAATTCTTAAAGGAGTCAAATAAAAAAAGCTGCTCCCCAAATGCTGCCAAGCACAGAACAAAGACATGGAGAGAGTCGGTCTCTGAATGCAACAAGGGACGCTCTCTAAAGAGCTGGTGCACACCTCAAAATCGGTTGTACACCTCAAAAACTAAAGATGCAGAAAGGAAAAGACAGGAGGTAAATCAGCAATGATCACCAATGTCAAACTCGTCATGAATTCTGGGCCAAAAACAAGCCTTTTTCGGTCCCCAATCCTACCAACATCATAACCCTGAAACAGTCTTCTCTGACTAAGACACTTGGGTTAACATACAGCTCAGCTCGAAGAAGTACGAGCAAGACTATTTCTTTCTCATTTTGCAGGGTTCTTGACTTGTAAACCCGGAGCAGATGGTGAAAACTTTCATTCAATGACCTTGACTCAAAAGTGAGTCCCCCTTGAAGACCAATATCCAAGCCCAACATTACGGTCCCGTGGAAGACCTCCCGACCGATCAAAATGTATGCGCTGCGAATGAGCCTAAAACCTAGGCACGGGTTAGTAGGGAATCGAGTGTATCCCCTATAAAAAAACACGATCGCAAAACATGTGAGAAGACCTCATTGTCGAGAAATATTCCAATTGATGTTTTGAACAAACTCTTTTTGGAATTTTCAAACTGTTGATCCAGATTTTCCGTGCAAGGGATTTGTGATCACATTTGCATGTTGCAAGAATGCTTTGGATAACCCCCAGCATCAAAATGCACATTTCATGATTAAAACTTAAATCATACGGTTTTGTCAAAATGGACAGCCGTGGTCTTCCCAAAGATTACTAACGTTTTCTTGGTGAAGAAAAATCTTTCAGGCTCAAACTTATGCAGGATACTTGGAGAACCCAACTCCCAGAATGTCGCCTCAACAGAATCAAGTGAAGTTTTGTCAAAATAAAATCTTTCACTGCTTCAAAAAACTGAATTCCCGACAAACTTCGGGGTCTCAAAAAAAGGGGAAGAAAAATCCTTTTAAAAGAAAAAGTCCTATCAGACGTGGAGAACCCTCGTCCCAGGACCCATTTTCAAAATATCAAACAGTCTCATCGGACGTGGAGAACCCTCGTCATGAGACCCCTTTTCAAACATGGTAGATACCGCCTGAAGGGTCAACACAAGGTAGAAACCGCCTGAAGGGTCAACTCATGGTAGATACCGCCTGAAGGGTCAAATCAAAGGTAGATACCGCCTGAATGGTCAAAATCAAAGGTAGATACCGCTTGAAGGGTCAACACAAGGTAGATACCGCCTGAAGGGTCAACACATGGTAGATACCGCCTGAAGGGTCAACACAAGGTAGAAACCGCCTGAAGGGTCAAATCAAAGGTAGAAACCGCCTGAAGGGTCAACTCAAGGTAGAAACCGCCTGAATGGTCAAACCAAGGTAGAAACCGCCTGAGGGATCACATTAATGGTAGAAACCGCCTGAAGGGTCACATATGGTAGAAACCGCATAAGGGTCCACTCATTGATAAATATCGCAGTAAGGATCAATACAAAGGTCTGATCCACCATACGGATCAAAATTCTTGGCAAATCCCAAAGCGTGGGATGCGCCTTCCTTAGGTTCCTACAAGTTAGGAATCCCATCATGGTATGACCTACCATACAGGTCAGAGCTTAATCTCCCTGGGATATTCTGAATGACGAGTCCTAGGCATCTTCTTGAAAGTCGTCGCAACCGGCAGCATCCGACAGGTGAGCTTCAGGTAAGCCTCTCTCACTTCGGCCCATGTTCAAATTGTTAGAGCAAACCGGAGATTGTTTTGAGCTTTTATCAATAGGCTTAAGGATCCGATGTCATAACATTTCTTCTCTTATTTTCCCAGTTGAGTCGGTTAGGAATCAGGTGCCACCTTATCTTTGAGAGAAACCTCTAACGAGATTCCTTTCAAAGAGGGGCAGCTGTTGACACCTGATTTTTTTTACCATTTATTATTGTGATTTTTATTCTTTAAAATTAATTAAAAATATCAAAAAAGGTCATAAAATCACAAAATCAACTTTGGAAGCCTTGGTTTAACCTTAGGAACCAATTTTGAACAAAAAATATTTTTCGGTATTTTTAATATTTTTCAAGTTTATTTAATTATAAAAATACCCAAAAAATCAGAAAAATACCATTCGTGGTCAGAAAAATACCCAAAAATATTCGATAATTTTGTTTTAATTTCCTCTTCAAGTGTGTCACTTTAAATCTCAAAAATTCGGCTCGGGTCACTATGTTCCTTCACAAACATAAACCCGAACCGAGCCTAAAAAAAAATCATTTTCGAGTCTTTTAGTTTTCAATTCTCACTTTTTATAAGCTATGACATTGGATTCTAAAGTCTTAAAGTGCAATTAGGTCAATTTGCCCTCCAATTTAATCAATTTTTACCAAAAGGGCTTAATTGCACATTTTTCTTTCAATTAGTCCCCGGTTTCACGGATGTATACGTATGCTCTACGTATTTATACATCATACGTATTTATACGTTATGCATATTTGTATTTTTTGGTAACCTCTTTAACTCTTGTAATAATAATAATGGTTATTATTTTTAACACCTTTGTTAGTGCCTTTTTTTAGCATTTTTGTATTGTGAGTGCTATTTTTAAATAGCATTTTTTGTATTATAAATTGTGAGTGCTATTGTTAGTGCTATTTTTAAATGACATTTATTTATCATAAATTGTGAGTGCTATTGTTAGTGCTATTTTTAAATGGCATTTATTTATCATAAATTGTGAGTGCTATTATTAGATAGAATTTATAATTGTTAGTGCTATTTTTAAATAGAATTTTTGTATTATAAATTGTGAGTGCTATTGTTAGTGATATTTTTAAATAGCATTTTTGTATTATAAATTGTGAGTGCTATTGTTAGTGCTATTTTTAAATGTCATTTATTTGTGAGTGCTATTATTAGATAGAATTTATAATTGTTAGTGCTATTTTTAAATAGAATTTTTGTATTATAAATTGTGAGTGCTATTGTTAGTGCTATTTTTAAATAGCATTTTTGTATTATAAATTGTGAGTGCTATTGTTAGTGCTATTTTTAAATGTCATTTATTTGTGAGTGCTATTTTTAGATAGAATTTATAATTGTTAGTGCTATTTTTAAATACAATTTATTGGAAGGTATTTTTGGCTATAAAAGGATGGCAAGAGTTTTGAGGTTGAAGGGGAGAGACATTTTGTAGAGTGTGCAAATTTTTGAGAGCTTAGAGAGAAGAACACAAACACTCTCTATATTCTCATAATCTTGAGCGAGCAAAATATACTAAGTTCGGAATATTGATTCCGCATATTGCTAGCACAATTGTTGTGGAGTTATTAGTCGTCTCCCCGTTCGTCAATTGGTGGTGCGTCCGAACTAGATGCCTAACACTTGTGGAGGCTGAGATCGAAGAATATCGAACCGACACCTCCGTTCAAGCACGCTACGAGAGGTAATCTATTTACTCCCTTTGAGACTTTGTGATTTTTTTCGATTGAAATGCACGAAGTACGCCTCTGGAGATACATGTGTGGGTTGTTATTTATTTCCGCTACGTGTTACGTGGATCCCAACAGTGGTATCAGAGCCAATCCTTAGGTGTTTTCGTGCATTTAATTGATTTTTTGCAATTTTTGCAATACTATGGCCAATATGTATTAACGAATTGTTCGTCTTACATGGCTAATGGAGATTGATTATTTTATATGATAAATTAATCAACGTAGCAAAAATTGAGACTAAATCAATTTTGAATCGAAAATTTATGGCTATCTTATTTTACGTAAAAATTCTGAATATGATTCAACGTAGAATTTTTATTGTGCCTTCCTAAGTTTTAAATTGTGAATTTATTACTTACGTGAAAGGGTGGTGATCATGGAAAAATCCCTAATCAATGTGATTGATGTATATATGAATGTATGATGATTATTTATATATTTGGGGTTGTAGTTATTAAATGGAGGCTGCGTACTCCTTTTATTTTTCATGTAATCTTTATTTTTAGCATAGTCAATTGTTGATGTAAATGCTACGAGGATTACGTGGGGGAGCCTTTTAAGTCGGCGAGCTCTTTGGGGCCCAATTCTTGAAGAGTTCAAGAAACCAAGAAGAAGCGAAGAGCGGCTCTCCGTTATTAAAATATTAAAATGATTAAATGTGGTCTCATTGGCTCGAGACCCATTAAATCATAATTCCATGATCACCACGTAGGATAGATGTTTATGTGATTGACATCTATTTATTTATTATGATTACGTGAGCATGTTAAACTGGTTAATGTGCAATGTCAGACTTACCTCACCCAAAATTGCACCTGCATGAAATCCTAGTTAGGAAAATCACTAGCGTTAGGTACCGAAAGGGCGTTGGTAACGACACCAGCGTAACCAAGTCCCCGAACCCAAAAACTCTGGTTCCGTAGAACTGATCGATCTCTCCCAATCGATCAGTAAGGTTTCCGGTCTACCCTCCAAGAAAGACCGGTGGCGACTCCAAATGCATGCACAAGTTGCACATGCCACCACGACCACACTAAGGTCGAAAGCGATCGACTCTTATCGTTGAATCCTTCTGAAAAATACTCCCGCCGCGATTTGGTATGGGCCTGGGAGGGCTCGCGCCGATCCAAGACCCGCGATCGGTAATCCATTAGCCGCGTCCGCTTCCGGATGGGTCGCGACAGGGGCCCGCCCCTCTCCCTCGGCAATTTAATTGCCAGCGGGGTGCCTGTAGGGGGAGGAGGGGGGCCCGCTGGTGGGCCCCACCTCTCCCTCTCCCTCGGCATTCCGGTGGGCCCCATCGTGGTTTCCCTCGGCATTTCACATGCCGATGGAGACCTAAATTTGTAATTTTTTTTAATATTAAAATTATAAATATTATTATTTTTTATATTATAAAAAAAACTCACAAAATAAGCTAAGGGGTGCCACTTGAAACAAAAAGTTGATGATTCTATAATTTTAATATTAAAAAAAATTACAAATTTAGGTCTCCCTCGGCATGTGAAATGCCGAGGGAAACCACGCTTTTAGGATTTGCTGAATTGGCGTGCTCAACCTATTCAGTTCATAAGAAAGTGGTGTTTTGCATGAACCTTAATGCAAATGCAACAATTTGTGAGCTTCTACTTGCATTGTAAAGCTCCACTGGAGATTTTGTCAATACGGAAAACTGTTTGATCCTTTCGACAAAATTTGACCAAATAGAATGAGGAACTTTCAGTCAGAAAGGACTTTCTCTCACTCTCTTTGAAAAGGCTATTTGACCCGACCATTGATGCGGGCATGAGAATCACTCGGAGTTGTCCTCATCACACTTGATAAGGGTCCGGGTAATCTTGCAATGAGTATGACCAAACCAATCCACGAGGTCTTTTCAAGGACTGTAATTCAGGCTTGGTCAAAAGCTATTCAAATGGGACTCATATGAGTCATTAGGCCATGAAATGAAATCTCCATCAGCTGCATTGGGTTTACAAGTCAGGAACCCTGCCAAATGAGATAAAAATGATCTTGCTCGCACTTCTTCGAGCAATATTTATAAGCATTTGAAACCCTATATTAACCCAAGTGCCTTAATCTGAAGAAACTTTTGGTAAGTGTTGCGATGTAGGTTCAGGGTAGGCTTGAAATGAATGGCTTATTTTCCACAAAGGGGCTGTGTAAAGATGATACTGGTGATCATCCATTCTTGATATTTCGGGCAAGAGTGCCGCTGATAATCCTTTCTGTTGTACTTCATAGAAGATCGTTCTTTAAGGAACATTTTGTGAATCAACTCAGGCGAGACCTCCCTTCCTTTCGGAGATTTTTATGAGAGATCTCTTTTTTCTTTCCCTTTTCTTTCTAATGGGAGTGGGCTCTTTTCTTTTTCTTGCATAGTAAGCATCACCATTTGTTTTTTTGCCTTGTTGTTTTTTTTTTGCGAGCTCTTTTGAAAAGGAAAGAAGAGTCTCATCTGAATTGTTTGCATGTTGTGCTGGCAAATTTTCAAGTTTCAGCTTGCCCCAAGGCACTTTGCTCATCTGTCAAATAGTCTGAAATGATTTCCTTTCAAGATGATCACCAATTGGGTTTCAAGAAATGAATCTGCTGCTCAAGTTGGGCTAAGCAAAGGGATGAGTGTGTGTGGGTATAGAAATGAAATGCTCTTCATCATGTCTAAAGCACTTGAGCTAACATAGAATTCGCATGCGATAAATACACTTGAAGATTGATGTAAGTGAAAGCAAGAAAATTCTACTCATGCTTTGAATTTTTTTGAAATTTTCCCCTTGTTCCTGACAGGGGTATGAAAATGAAACCATCGTTCAAAGGAGTTTAGCAAAGGGCGACCTGTAGTGTTTGGATAGAGGAAATGAATGCCTCACATCATCTTGGTCATCATACTTTTCGCAAGATAACCCTTTCACCTTGTAAGCATGGAACTCTTCATAATTAGTCACTAGGGATATGATGTAGGACGTGTATGGAAATGGCTTGCCTTTCGTCATCCTGTCATTCCTCATTCAAAATGATCAATATCAATTGACCAAACAAATCTCCTGATTGGAAAATTCAGTGAATATTTATGATAGAATCAGAAAGCAGATAAAATGTGCATAAGCATTAAGATTTGCAAGAACATTACAACATCTCAGATATAATATTTCTTGACTGAATCAGCATTGACAGGATTAGTGAAGACACGCCCATCCATCTCTGCCAAGATCAAGGCACCGCCTGGAAGGGCTTTCTTCACTATGTATGGTCTGCCATAATTTGGAGCAGACTTCCCTTTTGACTGTGGGATGATGGGCAGGAGCTTCCGCAGCACAAGGTCTTCCTCCTGAAAATGTCGAGGTCGCACATTCTTGTTAAAAGTTCGGGCCACTCTCTACTGATAACATTGGCCATGGCATAAGGCTCTGAGCCGTTTCTCGTCAATCAAGTTCAGCTGATCTATCCTCTGTTGGATCCAATCTGCTTCAGTCAGTTCTATCTGGGACAAAATGCGCAGAGAAGGAATATCTACTTCGACCGGTAATACTGCTTCCATACCATATACCATGGAGTATGGGGTTGCCCCGGTTGATGTCCGGACTGAAGTCCGGTATGCCATAAGTACGAACGGCAACCTGTCGTGCCAATCTCGATAATTCTCAGCCGTCTTAGACAAGATCTTCTTGATGTTCTTGTTCGCTGCCTCAACTGCCCCGTTCATCTTAAGGCGATATGGAGAAGAATGCAAGTGTCTGATCTTAAATGCTTTGAGCAATTTTTCCACCTGCTTGCTATTCAGATTCGCACCATTATCTGTGATTATAACCTCAAAGGCTCCATATCGAGCAATTGAATCACGTCCGATGAACTTTACCACATTTCGGGACGTGACCGTTGAATACGATGTCGCCTGCCACCAGAATGAACCGATGTCCATTGGAAGCTTTAGGGTTGATCGGGCCAATAACATCTATTCCCCACATGGAAAACGGCCAAGGCTCGGATAACTGATGCAACTCGTTTGGAGGGACATTGATCTTGTCACCATGAATCTGGCATTTATGGCAACTTCTGACATGCTGTATACAATCATTTTCTAAGGTGAGCCAATAATAGCCCAGCCTCATGATCTTCCTTGCTAGCATATGGCCGTTCATGTGAGGGCCACAGACGCCTTCATGCATTTCTGCCATTAAACGAATCGCTTCAGTCGCATCAACACACCTCAGCAGGACCGAATCGAAAGACTTTTTATAAAGATTTTCTCCGCTCAGGAAGAACTTAATTATTTGTGTCGTGGCCTACTTCCCCACGATAATAATCACACTTCTTACTCGGGTCATACAATTTTGTGTTTGACGTGTTCACTCTCATTGGCTCTGTAGTTAAGAGTCATTTCTTCTGTAGGATGGCCCAAATCTGTGTCAAGGTCCCCGGGAGTGGGCTGAACTGCCGGTTCTTCCACGTATCCCTTCTCTGGCTACTACTAGCCTTCCGTTCGTCGGGGAGTTGAATGACGGGACTCTGAATCACCGATCTCTACGTATATGCCAAGTTAACCTGCGTGGCTGCTAGTTCATTCTTTGGTGCAAAACGCTTTGGACCGGTTCCGTTGTCTCCATACCAGCCTCTCTTCCAGTTGCTTTCCACCTCCTCAGCAAAAGAAATAAGGTTAGAGAAAGACGCGACCGCTGATATGAACACATGCGCTCGTACGTTCTGTGGCAGGGTAGAGACGAATAGTCTCATCAGTTCCCGTTCGGGAGGTACCGGTTTCAACTGTGAGGCGAGACTCCTCCATCTGGTGCCATACTCCTTAATCGACTCACCCTTCTTCATTTCGGCCCACTCCAGATCTTGTGTAGTGATGGCCACATCAATATTGAAATTGAAATGCTACACGAAATCATTGGCCACCTCGTCCCAATCCTCTTTGGTATAAACATCATAAGCAATATATCATCTCATGGCGGCTCCTTTCAAACTGGCCTGAAATGTCTGGACCATGAGGGCGTCATTTGCAGCATACTTACCCATTCTAGCCTGGTAAGTCTGACGTGCCGCACAGGATTTGACATGCCATCATACTTTTCAAAATCCGGGACTTTGAACTTGTCCGGATAGATTGTTCTTGAAAAGGCCGAACGGTCAATCTTAGGGACATGCCGTGCTCCCTCAACCTCTTTGAGCCTCTGGTCTATCTTGGCCAGCATCTTCGCATTATCATCCTTTTGTGGAATAATATCTTCAGGCAGAAAATTGTTCACCAGCGGGACAGATGGAACTTGGGCCGATGATTGGCCAACATGCCCTAAGGCTTTGGCAACGCCTTTAGCTTTTGCCTTGGCCGCGGCAAGTGAGACTACAACTCCAGGCATGCCTTCCTCATCTTCTTCTTCCTCCTCCTGTCATAGGTCTACATATAACCCCTTCGACTGAAACAAAGGGTTGGAATGAACGGGTGTAGCAGAAGGTGGTTGTTGGCCCAAAGACAGCTGGGATATCATAGTCTTTAGCTCGGCCAGTTGATCATTGAAAACCTTGGCTTATTCCTCCCTTTCCCTTCTCATTTCTTGCCTCATTCTCTCCTTCATTTGGGCAACTGATTCAGCTGGATTGGCCATTTGCCTGGCTTTGGAGCGAGTGTTATATGGATGCTGAGGGGGATCCGTGATATGCTTCCTAAGCCGAAGAAAGAACCCATGATTAGTAACATGTTTCAAGCACACCGGGCTGATCCATGACACACTCTAACTTACGGACTTCCTAAGACTCCCAACTTTGTTTGCATTTGATTGAGAAAAACCTTTGCTATTGCAAGCATTTTGATTCAATTAAGAAAATCATTCATGGCAATCTGATATTTAAACAAATAAAGATCAGAAATTCTCCATTCAATCAAAATTAAATAACCTCAGGAAATAAATTCTGACAAAGTCGAATTACAAGAAAGAAATCCTTAAACAAATCTCTATAGAGACTGAAAACACTCAAAAGACTAAACATCTCGAGCCATAGATCCCGGGAGAATCTTCTGAGCCTTGAGCTTCTTGTACTTTTCCTCAAAGATACGGGCCCTCTCCTTAGCTTTGGCATACTTCTTCTTGAGTAAACGGATTTTGAGACGCATGGTTTCCTGAACTGGAATGGCGGGAACCACTAGGAGCCACTCCTTTGGTATATCATGCTCCTTGATATATTTGAGAGAGGTGTAGTACGTCTTGAACCTTGCTTTGAGGACTTCCTTCGGAAATACAAGCTTTACTGGCTGATAACGAGACCAAACTGAATACGGCTATGGATCAAAGGAAGCATCCGACCAATGTAAAATCTGATTATCTCTCGGGTATCCTCGCCTAGAAAATTCCACCATTCCTTCAACTTTTCCTTGGCTGGCTCAATACATCGGATATCTCCTTCCCCCATGATCTATAATTCGAGACTCTGACTCGCCCTAGCTGTCATGGATCGGCCCAAAAAGCATAAATAGATAGAAAGGTAAAGTTCAGAGAATACCGTCTTTAGAGAACCGAAACAAACAATCACAAAGACATACAGATGGGACCGTGAGGTTTACTAACTAATATGCTTCAAAGGTGGAGCCCCAAGGATACTCAGACCAAGCCAACTGGGGTTTGTGGCTGGATCGAGGTCCCCCGTAGACATCCGGCTCAGCCAAGTGAAGACCCGCATCACCAGGGTAAGTGACGAGGGTATTCGCTCTCGGCACCGATTTAGAAAGGTTCGGGACTTGAAAAGGACGACTCGGGCCACAGGGTAACGGCCGAAGTGTCCCTAACCAAGCACCATCCTAAGCTTAGCCATTCAGGTCCAACGGCAGGTTGTGTGTGCAAGGTGTAGTGTCTATCCAACTAAGGCATGCATAGCAGGTTATATCAAGACATCGCTTCTATATAAACCCATATACATAAACTCCTTCAAACTACAAAACAAAGGTCAACAAACACTCGCCCCTTATAACTCCTAGCCTGCACAAAAAGGGTTAACAAACAACTCCCCTTATCACTCCAACCCTGCAAAAATATTTAACACATGAAGGTGAGATTCAATCAATCCACTCAAGACATCCAAGGAATCTAAACGGCCTAAATCCTCTACAACTTTTAAATTTTTCGAAATGTTCAGATAACTGAGTTAAGCATTCATATTTCTCAAAAAATAAAAAGAAAGTCCCCAGTGGAGTCGCCAAGCTGTCGCGACCCAAAATAAATCAGGCTAATCGGATTATCAGGCAAGTTATTGAGAACTAACCTAATGCGGACTCTCCCAAACCCTACCGAATCGCAACACAGAAAAATTAGAACAAATGAGGAGTCGCCACTAATTGTTCGAGGTAGGTCGATTAGAAACCTAGGTAAATTAGCAGGAGAACTAATTCACCGCTGCGAACCAGAGATTTTGGATCCGGGGATTTGGTTACGCTAATCGACTTAGACTAACGCCCTTTCGGTACCTAGATTCTCTTCTCTCTTTTTTTTTGGATTTTTCTTGAGAAAAATGACAACTCGGAAATCAACTCAAGGCTTTTGCTTCTTCAATTTTTTTTTAATTTTTTTTGTCATTTTTTTATTTATTTCGAATAAAAGAAAGATAAATTACTAATGCAATGCATGACCTAAAACTATATGACATACGACGAATTGTTAAAGGATACAAAACTTCAAATACTCGAAAATTACAAATAAAGGATCAACTGACTCGAAGTTCGAAAAAATAAACAAATTCAAAAATAAAACTTTGATAATTCCGAAAATCCTAAAAAAAAAACTAAGCGAAATTTTCCCCGACGCTCTCGTTATCTTGATTTTGTTGGGCTTGGGCCACCGTCTGATCCTGGACATCACCCTTCTTGCAAGGCCCACACTTTGGAGCGGTTCTGATAGCCCGTCGAATCTTCCTGATCCTCCCATGAAAATTGTTGATCACGACAGTCCCATCCATCTTTCTAACTTCCCTATGACCCAACTCTATTAGGCCCACAACATCGGGCTTTTCTTGGTCCATCTAGTCCTAATAACTGAAAATTACATTACAAACAAAATGACATGGGAAACATGGGATGACATGCAAGATGACATGGCCATATGCGGAATGAATTGGTCCTTTTTTTTAGAAATTCGAAATTTGCTAAACAAAAATCGAACTCGCCATTTTTTATTCATTTTTGTTTATTTTCGAAAATTATATTTTTTTTATTATTCGAAAATTGTGTCCATATTCCTATTAAATTCGAAAATCAATCTAGGATTTGCCGCCAATCATTTTCAAAGATATTCGCACGCCTTCCATATTTGGAAATCGAGATTGCCATCTATTAAACGCGCCTTCATTTTTAAATATGCAAGCGAATTCAAAATTTCCTAATTCGAATTTTTTCTTACCGAACGAGATCGACTTGAAACGGGAAACTAAACCTAGATAAGGCAATCATAGGATTTCAATCAGAAAATCAAATCCAATCAATTTCTATCGATTAGGCAGGCAATCGCACCGACATGGCAAGAATTCAAAACTCTGAAAAAATCAAATCTTTATTTCCAAAAATTCAGCCTTGCCGATTTAGCATTTTTTTTTTGTCAAGCCCGGCAAATCGCGCCCATTGGGTAACGGGTGGAACCAGCCGTAACTTGATTTTTTATTTGGCGAAAATGGCTTTTGATTTTATTGGAGATTCGCGGTACATGCAAAGGCGACTAAATTCAGCTAAAACTAAAATCAAAAGGCCATGACAAATCAACCAATTATCGATCAAAGATCAACCAAAATCGAGATTGGAATTATACCTGAGCCGAGCTTCCTTTCCCTCTTCGAGTTAAGTACCCCCAAGACCGATTCGATATCCTGCGAAAACAAGAAAACGGTAACAAAAAGTCACCGAGGCCGAGGATGATGGCGATGGATGGCCAGCCGAGACTGACGTCGAGCCGGTGGGTGGCACGGCTTGACTCGTAAAAAAAGGTTGGCCCGTGCAGGGAATTTCACCGAATAGCAGCAGCAACTGTCCTGACAATGACGTGCAACGGAGCTACAGCAGGAGCATAATGAGATTGGCGGCCGGACGAAAACAGTGGTGGCAGCAGGCAAGAGGAGCGACGGACGTAGGGATCAAGGCGGCGGCAACGGAAGTTCGCCTTCGAGCTGTCTACGAACCGAATAGGAATGGCAGTCGCAACGAGTGGACGGCAGCAGCGACGACGAAGCACGAAGGCTTAAAACCCAGGGCGATATTGGGATCGGTTTGATGTGGAAACGGTGGGAGCACGTCGGCAACAAGCAGGGGCGAACGGTAAGAGGCGAGCAGAATGGCTGCAGCGGCGTCAAGTGGCAGCAGTACGGCGGGACAGAGCTACGACGAGCAAGAACTGCGACGGACGGGGCAGCAGCGGCGTCGGATGGGGCAGCAGCAGCGTTGACAGTAGGGCAGCGGCACAACGTCTGATGGAGTAGTGGCGGCTTTAGAGCAACGGCGGCGAAAGTGGAGCAGCAGCAGTAGCAGAGCAGCTGCTGCGCATGGTGATTTTGGGCTATCGGCAGTGATAGTGAGAGAGAGGTGTCGTGAGAGGGAGAATGATGAGAATGCAGAATTTTTTTTTTCGTGAGAAACGTGAGAGAGAGTCTGAGAGAGAGAAAGGCGGGCGAGAGGGGAGTGCCGAGAGAGAGAGGGAGAGAGAGAGAGAGAGAGTGGCGAAAATGAGAGAGAGTGTGTAGAAAAATTATGCCGTCCCCTCTGTAACCCTAGGCATAACTACGTATATATAGAGAATATTCTAGGGTTTAATCTCTTGGAGTAACAGCTCCACAAACGCCTTCCTGTCGTTATCGGCTTTCATTCCTCGCGCAACTAGTTCTTCAAGACCATCTAGAAGAGAATTTTCTTCATCTATAGTCCATATACGTCGATCTCTCTTTGTTTCCCTTCCTTGAGTTTGACTAAAATCGCTACCTTCCATTCCTAAACTCCTCGTTGCAATTTTAATAAATTTGATTAGAGGACAGTGTGGTAGAGATAGACACAAAACCATAATAAGGAGAGCAGCACTTAAAATTCCTTCAAGACACATTCTATAATGAAGTCTCATGCAAGTTGAAAAGTACAGGGGACTAGATTAAGGAAATGATCGACGGAGACTTCATAAGAGAAAAACAGTCTGGAAAGACTACAAGTGATGGGCAAAAATCCAAAGCAAAAAGCTTTGCGTTGCAGAAGGAACAAGCAAAAACCTTTTTCTTGTGATAAACATAAACCCATTGCCAATGTCCTTTTCCATTACCCCTCCTATTGCGGTATTAATAAACATACAGATTCATCACTTGCAGCACCTCAGCAAACAAGAATGGCTAGGCCACAATTTCACAATGTTAAGTTTATATTAAAAAACAAAAACCCAGCATCATCTCGTACTTTTCGTAGATCCACAGTGCTATTAGAATTGAAATAGGTCGAATTACATGCCGAAAGCATTTAACAGTCTTCCATGCCCGCAAGAGCAGACAAGAATTAGATACACTTGCCAGGACACCCCATTGCAAAAACAGATAAATACTCAGAAATCTTTAAGATATTTCCAAACGCAATTGCCAGAATATTGAAAAGCAATCCGCACTCAAATCCTTTTTAATGCCAATACCAAGGAGAAAAGCAAAGTTTTGATAGAGCCCATGACTTCAACTGACATATAAACGATTGCGTGCTTCCATTCTTGGAGAACAATCAGAGAGCACCAGAAATGAGAATTCGCAAGCAAAAGAAAAAAAAAAGAAATAAAAACGAGAAGAGAGAGAGAGAGAGAGAGAGAGAGAGAGAGAGAGACAACCTCGCGAGGAAGCAAAACCGCGTATGGCTCCTCGCCAGAGATGGAGCTTGAATTTGTCGGATTAGAGCTACGGAGAAGAGACCGATTTCGTGAAGTGTTTTCGTCAAACTTCGTTGTGGGAGAGTCGTGTGTATTGGCGACCGAGAAAAGGAGAGCGTAGGGTTTTTCTAAAAAATAGCTAGACAAGAAAAATCCTATTCAGGTCTATCCCACGCCCCTCCCTAGGATTTTTTTATCCGGTCTATATCCCTTCTATATCCGACTTTATCCTATCCCGAATGCTACCAAACGCAGGATAGGATAAAACATATCATATCCTGACTTATATCCTGACGACCAAATACAGCCAAATTCCTTAGACTGGTACAATAGCATAGTCTTGATTAATTCCTGATAATATGTTTTGCATCGACTTTATATTGATTTTGTGCATCACAAACATGAGGCTATTACGCTCGGAATAAGTTTGGCATAGGTCCATCTCGACGTAAGAGCATTTTGACAAATTCCTTAAAACCAGACTGCACAACGACAATTTGGACACCGACGAATTAAGAATGATTATCAAACCTCGGTAGATTTTTAAAGTGTTACATTGATGCCATGAACACCGACGAATTAATTTCGTGCGGCGCTTGGTGTAAAAAAGCTCAGAAAGATTCTGTGCTTCTGCTTCTGCATACTGAATTAGAATTTATGGTGGTGTTACCCAAGGTCGACTAAACAAGAAATTATCATTCCAAGTTCTCACAATCACATGGGGTGCTGACTATATAAATTCATAATTTCAGGAGTTCCACGTGAAATACATACTCAGGTACATGGTAACAGCTTGAAATTATTGGGTCGGTTGGACCTTACATTTGTGGTCAGCCATTGGGCCAGTGGTCTTGAGATTTGTCAATGACAATTAATGGTCCGCGGAACTATATGAGTGTGAAATGCCAACAACCATCCCCAGAGTCATCAGAAGCAAAGAAAATCAATGGGATTGAAGGGTTTGAATTGTCACGGGTTTGTCGGATAGTCTTGCTCGGCTTCTTTGCCTACACTTTTTGTACCTAGTGATTTGAAAAGTCAATATATACTTACCTTACCAAAAAAAAAATATATGTAATATCTTGCACATTATCAAATGAAAAGTAATCCAATCTTCTAGATGCTGTTGGTATATCTTTTTCGTTATAACAAACCGGCTATGGTAAGATTTGAATGCCAAAACGTGCATGTTAAAGTTTGCTTATGCATAGACATGGTTGATACCTAAATCTCTATATGATATCTATCTTGTATGAACTCTTCCTCTAGCGAGAAAGTCTAGGATGATTGAAGTCAGTTCTAACTTAAAACGACTTCTCAGCAAACACATAATAAGGATTCAATCTATATGAAATCGACATATGTATGAATCATGCGTTTGACTCAAAAGTCCTTGTAGACGTGCAATACCATTATAGGTAGCAAGGAAATCAAATCGCTAATTGGAAAGAAATAGCGGAAACTCCAATAATTTCGTAACGTGGGAGGATTACATTGTAAGAAAAATTGGACCAGATTTGCTGCCCGAAATATGACTTAAATAACCTCTGCATCAATGACCTTTGACTTGTGTATGCCTCTTCATTTCACAAAAACGGAACAAAGAAGATTGAGAAACAGCAGTCTCCTCGATCTCGTTTTATTTCACATTAAGAGGCGTATGTGCTGTTCATTCTGAATTAATCATGAGCGCTAATTGGCCCGAACTCCGCAGTAGGTCTTGATGAGGCTCTCGGCCTTGATTTGGGTGTCGCTAGAGTCATAGTAGCAAAGGAAGTCGATGTGATTGAAGGGCTTGTATTGCCGAGGGTGTGCCTCGTCGATGAACTCCTCGGGGGTCTCGATCATCGCCGACACATACGAGAATGTCCCGAGAGAGTATCTCACTTGACTCTCTTCTCTTACCGCCACTCTGTGATAACAAGCCTTGATCCTTCCATTGCTCCATGCCTGTTCAATAATAAACAACATAAAATTAGAAATGATTTTGATGGAACTCGCGCGGACTAGTGCGTGGAAAAATTTTCACGAGCGAATAAGTGACTCACCACACAGGCATCACCAGCCATGACCATGAAAGTTGAAGCCGAGGGCTCGAAAGTGAACCACTCGCCATCTTTGGTCTGCACTTCCAAGCCCCTAATGTTGTTCTGGTGCAAGTAGGACAAGAAGCTCTTGTCCGTATGAGCGATCGGGTTCACGCTGGCGTCAAGGTCTGCCGGCTTCTTGTACTTCAAGAATCGTAGGAGGAACGTGCACGATTCGATGTAAGGGTCATAGCACTTCTCGACACCGTAGCTCTCACAGACCATCCTGAACACTACTTTCTCCATCTCAGCTATGAATTTGCCATAGTCATGAACAGTTTTGCTGCAGCCAAAAAGAAAAGGAGAAGTTATTAATTAACAAAGGTCAAACTTAAAGCGCCAACTTTTTTTTTTGTAATGTTTTTCTCGATAGCCTAAAATTCAGAAGCTAAAAGCCTGTTCGGGGAGTCCAATTCTGGTCATATTCTATCAACCAAACGTGTTTGTGATGATCGATTAATAAAGCAAGAATAATTGTTAGATTTTTATAAATAAGCATGAAAGTTGTCATATATACTGAATAACTCATTTTCTGCACCTCGAATGATTTCGTCTGTGTATGGGATTAGAAGATGTTGATGAAGAGTCGTGTTGCAGTTGGCAAAAGAACATTCGCAACCTCTTTATAGAGTCGACGTTTCCTAAACAGAAAGTATTGTAATAAAAGGGAGAAAGATTAGTACCGGAAGTGATCATTCCCAGATGGCCACATCATAGATGTGAACTTTTCGCACACTTCAAGCTTCTCGGCGCTGTCGATGTTCATGCCCTCGAGGAGAGGAGTCCCAGGTCTTCTGGGGAGATAGCCATGGGAAGGCTTGAGGTTGGTGTTCTTAATCTTGGTTTCATGGGGGAGGTCGAACAGATCCTCGGTGACGCTAAAGATGGAGTCATGAAGGCCAAGAGGGACATTGGGGTGATCAACGATGAAGCACCCATGATCCTCGAGAGCCTGCACGACCACTTTGCAAGCTTTTGCCCATGAACTTGTCCCCGGTTTCATGCATTCCTCGGAGAATGCTATCACTGGGATCTGGGACGCCATTTTTGTTCCTACCATCTCTCTCTCTCTCTCTCTCAGAGCACACACAGCAAGAGCAAGACTCTGTTTTTAAGCTGCTCTCTTGTTGGGGTGCTCTTTGCTTGATGAAATCCCACAGCGTGGTTGAGCTTTTTATAGGCAACTGAGGAAGAATTTTTGTAATGTTTTCTTAGTCCCACCCTGAGGGGGGGCGGCCGCAAAAAGGACAAAATCCAAAAGAGGTTGCCCACTCGAGCACTCAGCCGTCCAGCGGAAAAATCATTCCAACGAATCTTGTACATAACATATGGTAAATTGAATTTGTAAGTGTTACCTCCAGTGAGATTTAAGTGAAACATATATTAGGATGCGATATCGCGCGTATAAATTTTGTCTTTCACTTATAATAATTTCGGATGTTACGTCCATCATCGTACTGGTAAAATCTTATTTAACACGCATGAATAAAGTGAGTTAGGATGCATATGCTAACATTTATAATCCCGAAAATAATTTCTTTTCAAAAATAGTTTGTTTTTCTATTTATATTCCCTAAACAAGCTTCTAAGCAAAAGAACGCATTTGATATTAGACAAAATGTCTAATCCCGGAATAGAAAAAGGACAAAAATGCATTTATATATATCGACGGTGACCAGTGACCGGCGACGGCGAGCCATGACTGTTGGCGACCGAGGAGCGGTGTCGGTGGGGATCGGCGACCAGTAGTGGCGATGGTCACCAACAAGTGGCGGCGATGACCGGTGGGGGCAATGTAGCGGCGGCATTAATTAGCGACTAAAGGCGGCAGCTTTGGACTCGTGATTGTAAAGATGAGCATTAAGTTACAATGAGCTTGTTTTTCTAAAATAACATTCTTTCTCTTTTTGTTTTCGGGAAAAAAAAAAGAATTTATTTTTTTATGTACTTCTTATTTCTATTTCAAATCTATTGCCTGGCCACTGATCTGTTCTCGGAAACAAAAAAATCAATTGATGTACACTCTATTCTTTTTCTGTTCCGGAGAACAAAAGAACAATAAAACAGAGAATCGGAAAGTAACCAAACAACGGCATAACGTCTTAGCAAAAGTTTGGATAACACAATATAAAAAAAATTACCAATAGTAAGTAAAATCACTTCATTCAAATGTTGGCATGATCATCTTCTAGATCATTCAATCAGCAGCAGCAAAGAAAACGTGAGTTTCTACACGATCTGTCTCAAATTATGTAATAATCTCTAGCAATTTTCATATGACCAGTCATGTTATTGAAGTGAAATAGAAGCTTCCGGATTTTAACTTCATACATGGGTTGTAGATTTTACTTACCTAGGGTTAATTACACGCGTAAATTCGATTTGATTTTGCATAAATTGCGCATGTAGTTTAGCCTTCCAGGGTTCATGTGGAACCCAGGTGGACTCAATGGCGGGGCACTTCCAATCAAATAAGCAAAACCCCGTTACCCCCGATGGTTAAACCTCGCGGGGTCTCGACCTAAAAAAAAAAAACCTCGTGGGGTCAAACCTGAACGACGTCGTTGCTCCCTGACTGACGGCTGCTATAGGGACAAAAAGTCCATCCTTAGGATCCAAGTCCAGAACCTTCTAATGGATATTGATTAAGTGATATAACTTTTGGCACCAAAATAATAACGTTTTAGGATATAGGTTTTATGTTGCCCCCCACAAAAAAAAATAATAATAATAATTTTATTTTCTCCAAATGGATATTAATTAAGCACGCAATTAGTCCTTTTTGCGCCACTCGATTTGGAGATCAATAACCAATCTTTATATATCCTTGGATTACGCTTTTGACCTGTTTGGGTTTTATTTTTTAAGAGTTAATACCACGAAAAATCTCAAATCGGCGATAAGTTTACCACATTCTGATTTTTTACCACCAAAAACTTCAAATTGGAACACATGTGACAAATTTAGCCCGAACTAATTTTTTTATCACTAAAAATCTCAAACTAATACACAAGTGACAAATTTACCCTCCGTTAGTTTTTGTTCAACTGGATTAATATTACAAAAAATTCCAAACAAGTACACTTATGAAAAATGGAGGGTTAGAATCCCAAACTGATATATATATATATATATATATATATATATATATATATATATATATATATATATATATACCCGTCAATTGCCACGTATCATGCAATCAGCAATTTGGTAGTAAAATTTAATGAAAACTAACGGAAGGTAAATACATCACATATGTACCAGTTTGAGATTTTTAATGGTAAAAGAAATAATTTATGATAAATTCATTATAGATGAATCAGCTTTGAATTTTTGTTGTTTGCTGAATTAATTACCAGTCGGAGTTGCCAAGAATTGACCAAGCAAGGAATTTATTTATCATCCCAAGAGCTCCCACACATGGTGCGATGGCTGTCACCCTGTCAAATCCATGGCAATATGACACGTTCAGTCTGAATGCTCGTCAAAGCTCGATACATCATTCACTACGTTAACACGTGGCCGATCGATGATCATCTCGTGCATTTCCACGTGCAAATTGAACAGAGACACTGCGGAACCCTAGCGATCCCGATTCGGCCAGCTCAAAGTTTTCAAAAGTGGCCTGCTATGACCGGCCCCAAGAACGATCAGACAGCATCCTAAGATTCAATCTCAGTTTTGTTTTTTTTTGGTCGGAAGATTCAATCTCAGTTCTCGTGCAAAAGTTTCTTAGTTATTAGAATCTCACTAGAGTAAGGAAAAATATTGGGTGGGCCGTGGCCAGCACGTCAATGTACGCCCCGGTCAATCACGTCTATCCACGCCAGTCGAGTGGACCCTACCGGCTAACGCGCTAAAAAAAAAAGGATTACCAATCACGTTGGTCTATGTCAGCTCGAGATTGGTAGGGGCACATTGACATGTTAGGTCCGGCCGGATCTGGATCGCCTAACATTTCTTCAGAATGTTAGGCACCTAATTTTGTAATCTGGATAGTCCATTTTTGGACGAACGGCCCAGATATCCTTTTTTATGGGGTAATTTTTTGAATTTTTTTATATATTTTTGTTAGTAATAATCTGGGACATCCATTCATAACACGGACGGCTCGGGATTGCAAGGTTATGGCCTAACCTTCTAAGGAAAGGTTAGACGATCTTTTTTCGGCCCCGGCCCACCTTATACTTTCTCCTAAAGTAATTTCAAGGGAATGAGATTTGGCAAATCTACACATTTCCTCAATTTTCCTCAAGGTGATGATGACGTGTCCTAGGATGTCCACATCAACCATCTTGAATTCGGATCCGGATCCCCTGCCCGGGGGTCAGGGGATCTCGATATCCTTGACGATTCCCACCCGCATGGGAAAGTATAATCGGGTTGCATTCCGGTCACTCGTTCAGGGAAATGGATTTGCTGCCTTAGTGGAACTAAGGCAGCCCAATCCCACCTCCCATCAAACAATAAAAAATTATTCCCCCCTATAAAAAGGGGATATGGGTGGTGGGGATCCCCTGCTTTAGAGGGATCCAAATCTCCCGTTCAGATGTTCACTACCAACCAATTTCAAACCCCGCCCCACGACTTTCTAGATGATGTTGACATATTTTCCATTAGATGTTAACTGCTAAAGCCGCGAAAATTCCTCCTCCTCGTTTTTATGAACTTAATTGACAAGTGTTTCCTCCTTAAACACACCAGCAAAGAAAATCTCATCATTTTAGGCTCCGTTTGTTTTGTAAAAAATATAATATTATTACATAATATTTTTTTAAGAAAATGATAATATTTTTCTGAGATTTAAAAATGAATTGAAAAATATTTTCCTTCGTTCGGTAAAGAAAATATCATTTAATTTTCTACATTGTTATTTGGTTGGAAATTGTTAATGTAGATTTGGTCGTCCTACGTGGAACGATCGACGTTAACGTGATCAATTTTCATGTTTTATAAAAAAAAAATTAGTTATTTTGAATTTTAAAATTTCTTTTCTTTTTTTCTTTTCTTTCTTCCTATGCCAGTTGCTGGCCTCTGAGGCGGCCAGCCATAGGCAAGGGACGAGCCTCGCTAGATCCGGTGAGCTCGACTTCGCCTGCGGCCAATCCCAGGAAGTTGCCGTAGCCGATACAGAGGAAAAAATTAAAAGAATAAACATAAAATAAAGATTATTACAAGTGTTGATCGACTAACTTTCTTCGTGTTGTCTTTTTTCGCAAAACAATCGTGTTGTCTTTCTTCGCATTTTGAATAATGAGCGTATTAAAAATGAGGATTTTTCTTCATTTGGATACTGTTACAAGTGTCCCACGATCCGCCGATCCACGACGGTTGGTGGATTTTTTTCTTTTTCTTCTTCTTCTTCTTGTAGAATACGTGTAAACAATGCAAATTTTTAAAGCGGGTTTCTTCCGGGAATGTCTTGATTGGCCGGCTTAGGAAGCCAATCGAGGTCCTCTAAGCACGAAGCCCTGTCGCAAAGCATGGACAGCAAATAAGGCCAAATTGAGCTCTCGCCCCGCCGGCATAGCAAGACAAAATCAAACTCCCCTATTCAAATTTCAAAGCATAGTCCTCTAACCACGCCCTTGGTCGGCCGGCTTGACTCTTTCCTTTCCGCCGGGATTCGCTTCGACATTGTTCGTTCGCCCATTACAAACGCACATAAGAGACGAGACTAGTGCCTTTGAGCCCAAAGTACTCGACTAGTTACCAATGCCGGTGAATATTGAGTAAGTTGCGATATGTGTATCCAACTTTAATTATCCTTTTGCAACTTCAATCGTTGCGAAAAAGGCGCGTGTGCATATCGAGCTATTTGGGAATTAATGTTACTCCTTATCCCCGGGAATGTCCTATCATGATCCGCGTCTCCAATACGAGCGGTCATTTGTCCGAGCCTTCTCACCGGGGCGGCTCTTTGGATAGAGAGGTTAAAACCTTTGCATATGCATTAATTAGGCTGATTGGCAAGCGTCTGGACACTTTCTCAAGTGACCAGTGAGAGTGATGATTCCTTCATGACGAGTGCGACCGTTGTGCACATACAATTTTGTTTTAGATAATAACTAAAACGCAAAATGTTAAAGGGCACCCCTAAGAGACTGATTAAAAGTCCTTAATTGCAATCGATTTTTTTTTTTGGATGATAGTACGAGAAAATTATTGAGGACATCATGACATAGATCCAAGAATAGCGGTTCAAATTATCGTGAACACTTGCGGTTTCTGCTGCCTTACCAACTCATTTGATCTTAATCCTAGTCTCAACAAACCAGGTCAGTTTATACATGAAGCTGCGCTTAAATAGGATCCTACGAAGATCATCCGGGAGACCCTTTTTCTTAGAATGGCTTTGTCGGCAAAACTTTTGATTGAGTTAAAGAGAACAGAAAAGAAAATGAAAAGTCGATGCATATGCAAATATGGACTTGAAAAGATTTTGAGGTAGAAAGAGTAGATAAAAGCACCCCCCGAAATTTTGTGCTTATTTTCGTCGCTGTGTGTGTTCACGACTTCACATGGCGAAAATTGAGAAAAAGGATTTGATGGGACGGATTGAATTTTTTTGGGGGGCGATTCGAGCAATTCAATGCCCCATCGCTTGCGGGATTTGTAATATCCACACGTTGAATCTTCTTCTTCTTCTTTTGAAGCAGCCATTCCAACTTTTCCAAGGTGCGACCGGCAAAATAGTCGAGGCACGAGCGGCTAAGAAAAGCGAAAGCTCGAGAGAATAGTCTCGACATTCTACGAAACCCTTTCATCCGCACAGCTGTTCAAATCCACAAGGAATCTCGGGAGATCGAAGAGGAGGTTGATTTGATACAGACCATATGTTGTTAGAAAATTCCCCAAGAAATTCACCTTGGATGAGACTTCTCCCTTAATAAAATGATCACACCTTCGCTATTCCACAAAAGTAATTCTAATTAGAATCAATTTTTTTTTATTTTATTCCTTGGATGAGTTTTAGACAAATGCATAAAATTTCTGTTTTCGGAACAGAAATGCGTTTAGTAACTGCACAAAATTTCCGTTCTGAAAAATAATTTCTCTTTTCGATTTGTCATTTAAATTAAATAATTACATAATCACATTTGATGACTTTCTTCGGACGACCCTCTTCCACCATGACATCTTTTTGGCCAAAATAGAGATGTTTCGGATTTGTTCTTTGGAAGGATAATACCCTAAAATTGTTATTTTTCCATGCTTCTCTTGAGGATATGCATATGGCAAGGATGAAAGAGGTGATTATTGCTAAGAATGAATAGAATCTATTTCTACCACATAGGTGGCTCAGTTTTACCTTTAGATACTATGCGGATGGTTACTAATGCAACATAGTACTTCGACAACAAATCAGGCAAGGTCTTATGAAAAATCAAAAGACAAAATCACTAAAAATAGGATTGGCCAGTTGAATGGATCCATTTCCTATTTTTTGATATATATATATAGATTTTTTTGAACCATTTGCCCATGAGGGGCAAAATCGTCATTTTAGAGAAATCGAAAGGAAAATTCATCAAAAGTAGGATTGACCATTGAGATTACCCATCTCCTAATATTTGAGATTTTTTGGATTTGTTGGAAATTTTTGGATTTTTTTTATATAAATTGTCCATTTTTTGGATTTTTTAAATCATTATATATATTAAATTTTTTATTATTAATTTTCTGAATTTTTATTTAAAAAATTATTTAAACCGGATCGAGTTAACCCAGCCCACGCCTCGCAGGCGCTCAACAAAAGTCAAACAAGACTATCATTACCTTTTTTATTCTCAAAAGTATTCTTTTTTTTTAGAAACAACTTTTTCTGTTTCTTATTTTTGGTCCAAAAGTGTTCTCGGAAACAGAATTAGAATCAGAATCATTTACGTTACCAAGCATGTTTGTTTTTTGTTTCGTTTTGTTTTGTTATTTTGTTATTTTGTTTTTGCTTCGAGGAGCAAAAATAGAGGAATAGAAACGTTACTAAACAGACCCTTTGTTTTGGGTTGGTGGAACTTATTCTTTAGTGGTCTCGATGCTCCTGCGTTTCCCTTGCGACTTAAATTCTAATTTGGCCATACGAAATGCACATGAACTAGGGTTTTGCATCCTTGATTTCCGCGAGAAATCGACGATCCAAAGCACGCGACATTGTTCAAGGGACACGATGATTAGTCAAATGTTTTATCCGGTCACAAGCCAAAACAATATCGGAGAATACGGACATACATAAAGCAAAGAAACGTTAGACATTATTGTATGCGTAATGACTTTATGACAAATCTCGCCTGAGCAATCTCATAACCTTCGATGCTTCCAATTTAAGAGGAGGGGGTGGTTTAATTAGTTATATCTGAGGAGGGAACCGACAAAGAACTAAACGACGAGGGATAGTGTAAGATAATTCTCAAATTTCAGCAGTCAAAAGCGTAAGTAACCCACTTTAGAGTGCATCGTGTTTGGGGGTGATTTCATTCGATTAAGTAATTTAACGCTTCACGACCCCATGTGGGATCGACCACATCGGATCGTTCCATACCGCATAAAGCATATGATCATCCTTCCTGGCAATCCAACGTTATGCGTTACGATCGATTTTTGCTGTCACGTCTCAAGAAGGATAGAGCGAGAACGGTTAAAGGAATTTTCTCGACGGTCAAGGTGTATGAGATCAGAGGCCAATCACGAAATGACGAGCATCCATCTAGAATGTCAAGTGGAGAAGTTTGGTTCAATTGGGGGGAGGATATTTCTTTGGATTTGAAAAAGAAGATTAAATGACGTATCGACCATGAAACTATCCAAAAGCTTCAAACACGAGGGGGCAACATGACGTCGGATCCTCAAGACCCTTGTTTCAAGAAACTATTGAAGATGAAAACAAACTTCGAACGATTCATCGTTCGTACACATCCTTAATTGTTTTACTTGTAATTCGATCTTAAATCTTTCGATTTTATCAATTCATCCCTCTATCTTTTGACGAATTACCAATTTAGTTCTCTTGATTAATATCTGGTCGGACATCGCTGATGTGGGCCCGACCGACCGACCTTCGTGGTATGATCGGCACGGACGTGAATAATTTTTGTCATTTTCTTTTATTGAATTTCTTTCCTTCTTTTCTACCTCGTTTCTTTTCGCCGGTGGATGGTTGCTGGCATCCCGCCACAAGTGACGGGCAGCGAGGCCCGTCGCTCAATAACCCAGCAACATCCGTCAAAATGATTAGCTAATTTCAACACTGTGCGAGGATGACAGGCTATGTGAAGATGGAAGTCTTTCTTGGAAAGGCACCAACCAATGGTTTCAGTTCCAGACATCTTCGCTCGCTCGGTTTCACATCGGAGAGGATTTCTGTCTGATCACGTGGCTGCACTGACGTAGGTCGACGTGAGATATACGTCATCATGGTCGTTACTGACCCATCTAGTGGGACCAAAAACTGCTTTTTGGGTTTCGAGACAAAAACCTATTCCGAGAGAAGAGAAGGGTCGGAAACATGTCTTCTTGCCTTGAGATTTCGCGTCCGCTGATTTCAGTTGCTAACACACAAGAGGACATACAAATCGTCAGAAATCCATTTCGGACTTGCAGTTGGCGAAAACTATTTCCTTCTTTTTTTCTTTTTATGAGCCGTTTTTGACGGTGGAAGAAGCGGGGAATGGAGTGGCGGTCAAGGTCCGCAGAAGTTTGAAGTAACACGGAAAAGATGGTGAAAGAAGAAGAAGAAGAAGGAAACATGACGGTCCTATCGTTTCGATGGAGAGAAAAAACTCGAGTACAAGATAAATATTATGATTCAAAAAATAATAAAATAGTATTTATTGAGGTGAGGTCCTGATCACATATCTTTCCATGACTATGGTCGATCAAAATATTTTTCAGAGCCCTACTAAACTACGGGAGATTAATTGACAGCCTCTGCTGGACAACGACAGCCTTCATGATTCGGTCTAATAATCCTACTTGATTCATTATTTATTCCTTTATTTAAGTGAAAATGGTCCAATGTGGATATGTTAGTGATCTTCGCCTCGGGCCGAGTTTTTGTACTGGTAGTCTACTGTATATGCATAGGACGTGTGTACGCACGTATAAGGAGAGAGAGAGAGAGAGACAGAGAGAGGCCTGCTCAACAATGGTAGCCATGGAGAGAGACGGCAAGCCAAGCAACGTCAAAGAAGGTTGGCGTGTCGAAGCCTGCACAACTCGACTCTGAAACTTCCCTTCTTTTCTCCGTCTCGTATGTAAGTCTCCACTCTCCTGCCGTCTGCTTGCAACATCACTCCTCTTCTTTTTCGTACCTTCCACTGTTTTGGCGTCAAACGCAAAAGAACCTTCAACGCCCATGCAGAGAGCTGAGGCCCCATAAGTCATAACAGAGCTTCGCATTTCCCTCTTTGACCAAGAACGGCAACAAGAAGAAAGGAGGGAGGAGGAGGAAGGAAGGAAGGAAGGAGGAGGGTGCTTTGGCTTTTTGTCGGAGTTCTTGGGATGGAGGGCATCGATCTTTTCAAGGCTAGTAACAGCTTGCGCTCCAACAGCGGTTCCGTATGGAGGAACACCGGCATGGACGTGTTCTTCAGGTCGTCCAGGGAGGAAGAAGACGACGAGGAGGCCCTCAAGTGGGCCGCGCTCGAGAAGCTCCCCACCTTCGACCGCCTTAGGAGGGGGATACTCACCGGCTCCCGCGGCGGCGCCAATGAGGTCGACATCGCGGACCTCGGGGTTCACGAACGGAGGACTTGATCGAGCGGCTGCTGAGGATCGCGGAGGAGGACAACGAGAAGTTCTTGTTGAAACTCAAGGACAGAATCGATAGGTACTCGACATTGTCTCCCACCCTTCTTTTCTTCCTGAAAACATAAGCAAGTTTCACTGAAACGAACCAGAGAGAGAGAGAGAGAGAGAGAGAGAGAGAGAGAGAGAGATCCTCACTTCTTGGATTATGGGCCAAAAGAGGAAATGGGTGTTTCATTTTCCATTGCCGCTAGTAAAGATCATGTGTGAGAATGGGTTTTGGCTATGTTGTTTGCAGAGTTGGAATCGAGAATCCGACGATTGAAGTCAGATTTGAGCATCTTAATGTTGAGGCAGAGACACATGTGGGAAGCAGATCTTTGCCAACATTCCTCAACTTCACTGCCAATATCCTAGAGGTAAGGCGCCTAAATTGGAAAAGAACAAAAAGAAAGTAGCTTTGTTCTAATTTTCTGCTTCTTCTTTGTTCCCGATAGGGCTTCTTGGGGTTTTTCCACCTTCTTCCCAGTAGGAAGATACATTTCCCTATCCTTAAAGATATCAGCGGAATCATCAGACCTTGCAGGTGAGGAGGACTAGTCTCGTTGCAAAGATTTGTATCTTCTTCAATCATAAGTTTTTTCAGTAAATTCATGTCTTACTTTGTGTTTGCATGTGTTTTTCCAGGATGACATTGCTTTTAGGTCCTCCGGGCTCTGGGAAGACCACGCTCTTGCTTGCTTTGGCTGGGAAGCTTGATCCCAATCTTGAGGTTGGATAAATAAAACCTCTCTGTTTCGTCTGCTAACTGAAGCTTTCTTAGTATTCTGGAGTTCCGGATTTCGGTATGTGCTCTTGTTCTGTTTCTCACCAAGTGAGCGAAATCCTTGCTTGCTCAGGCTTCAGGGAAGGTGACTTACAATGGCCATGGCTTCAATGAGTTTGTGCCCCAGAGAACTGCTGCATACATTAGTCAACACGATGTCCACATGGGAGAGATGACGGTTAGAGAAACACTGGCCTTCTCTGCACGGTGCCACGGAGTTGGAACCCGATATGGTAGGTTTTGATTGAATTCGTTTTCCCCCTTCTCCTACTCTCGTATAATCGAGATGGATTCCCACATCTATAGTTCATCCAAAGAATGATCCTTCTTTTCCTCGCCTCCTCGTACAACCTCAGATATGTTGGCGGAGTTGTCAAGAAGAGAGAAGGCGGCAAATATAGTTCCCGACCCTGATATTGATATCTACATGAAGGTAAGAGCGAAAAACTGCAGCATATGCGAAACATTGAAGTGAACTTGTCGGAAAAAGGATAGGATTGGCTAATTAAACAGAATCAAGGAAAAGTTGTCTAATCTGCAACGAGGTAGCAGTAATGTCTAAAGTTAATCTACTTCCTTGAAATGCATAGGCTGCGGCGACAGAAGGACAGCAGGCCAATGTGGTCACGGATTACATTCTCAAGGTATTCATAATGTGAAGAACTGAGATTGTGCATGTGCGGTTCTGTGCTTGGTAATGAGTAAGCAAAATTTAAATAAACCTTTTGCAGGTTTTAGGATTGGATGTTTGCGCAGATACCATGGTTGGGAATGAGATGGTAAGGGGCATTTCTGGAGGTCAAAGGAAGCGAGTAACTACAGGTAGATTGCCGTTACGAAATGTCCAAAAGATGCAATATATTCACTTCTGGTTCTGCACTGATATTCATTCACCAATATGTTCTGATATATTCCCATAGGCGAAATGCTAGTTGGACCGGCGAAGGCTCTGTTCATGGATGAGATATCTACAGGTCTAGACACCTCGACGACATACCAAATTGTGAACTCAGTCAGGCAATATGTTCACATTATGGATGGAACTGCTCTCATCTCTCTCCTGCAGCCAGCTCCAGAGACTTACAATCTCTTTGATGATATCATACTCCTCTCAGACAGCCAGATAGTGTATCAGGGTCCACGTGAACTAGTCCTGGACTTTTTTGAGTCCATGGGGTTCAAGTGTCCTGAGAGGAAAGGAGTAGCAGATTTCTTACAAGAAGTATGTTGGGAAACAAAGTTTCTTTTACTCTTTTGTTTTTTCTTCGATTCTGCATAGAGTGAGATGACTGATGTACAAATCATTAACAGGTGACATCAAGGAAAGATCAGCAGCAATATTGGGTGCATAAAGAAGAGCCTTATCATTTCATCACCGTCGATGAATTCGCCCAAGCATTCCAGTCGTTTCACGTGGGAAGAAAGCTTAGGGACGAACTTTCCGTTCCATTTGACAAGACCAAGAATCACCCTGCTGCTTTGACGACCAACAAGTACGGTGTCGGAAAGAAGAACCTTCTGGATGCTTGCATCTCGAGAGAACTCTTGCTTATGAAGAGAAACTCATTTTTTTATATCTTCAAGCTTTTTCAGGTGAAACAAAATTTCACAATGTTTCTGCAATAATGAGATCTATTATATGGTTTTTGAGTTCTGACTAGTTCTTTCTTGCTGTCAATCAGCTCACAATCATAGCATTGATAGCCACGACCCTCTTCCTCAAGACCGATATGCACAAAAACTCCGTAACTGATGGAGGAATCTATACAGGCGCTTTGTTCTTCAGTGTGGTCATGATCTTGTTCAATGGAATTTCGGAGATTTCAATGACAATCGCCAAGCTACCTGTCTTTTGCAAGCAAAGGGACTTTCTATTTTTTCCCGCGTGGGCATATGGCCTGCCTTCATGGATTTTAAAGATCCCACTTTCACTTGTGGAAGTTGCTGTGTGGGTTCTTGTCACCTACTATGGCATTGGATATGACAAGTATATCGGAAGGTAAAATGATTCTCTGGAATGCTCTCTATACGAGCATTTCATCAGCAAAGTCTGTTTTCTTTATCGTCGTTATGATCGGCAAGTTGCACATGTGGCGCAGGTTCTTTAGGCAATACCTTGTGCTGGCACTGATTAACCAGATGGCTTCTTCATTATTCCGAATAATCGGAGCGGTGGGGAGGGACATGGTCATTGCAAATACGTTCGGCTCTTTCTCGCTGCTCCTTCTCTTTGCATTTAGTGGAGTTATTCTCTCAAGAGGTAGTTAAGCACATCTGTCAATGCCAACCTTCTATATCCTAATTCTAAGTCTTGAACTTCATGTATCTTCCGCCGATTTAATCACAGAGGATGTGAAGAAATGGTGGATATGGGGTTATTGGGCATCGCCACTGATGTACGGGCAGAACGCAATTGTCGTTAACGAGTTCTTCGGGCACAGTTGGCAACACGTAAGCGCTGGGTCAGCTCTTATGTTCATGTTCCTTCTCCTTTGTCCCCTTGTAGCTCGTGTTATCGTCTATGTATGTTACAGATTCCAGCAAATACCAAAGAGCCCCTAGGAATCCAAGTCTTGAAGGCTCGTGGTTTCTTTCCACACGCGTACTGGTACTGGATAGGAACAGGAGCTTTGCTCGGATTTGTCTTGTTGTTCAACGTTGTGTTCAATTTGGCTCTAACCTACCTTAGCCGTAAGGAACTTTTGACTCATTACATGTACTATCTTCTCTGGTGATACTAGATAGCTCATGTTGGTAGGGAAAGTACACCTGGAGTGCCTTAACTTTCGTATGGTGTGCACTTAAGTGCCTTAACTTTTAAAAAATGTTCACTTAGGTGTCTATGCTGACGTGGCCGCCGGAAAAGGTGAGGTGGCCGCCGGAAATGCTGACGTGGCGCCGGTGAACAGTGTTTTTATTATTATTTAATGTACATGTGGATTTTCAAAAATTATTAAAAAATATAAAAAAAAAAAATCAACGTGTACACTGTTCATCGGAGTTAGCACTTAACTGCACACTTTTACTCCGATTAGGCATTTAAGTGCACACTTTGAAAGTTAAGGCACTTAAGTGCACACCGTACAAAAGTTAAGGCACTCCAGGTGTACTTTTCCCCATAGTTCTTTTACTCTATTAGCCAACACGTCATTTGGAATATCTCTTTATCTTTTTCTCTTTAGTCGGTTTTCTTTTGATTTGGTACTATCGGCACTGCCCAGTGATTTTAGAACATCATTTAATCTGTGATCTTTGTGGAGTTTGTTGTCTAATGATATCTTCTTTTATCGTGAGTCGTGTATTCTCGTGCACCAATTAGGCTCTTCTCAACTGCATCTCGCTCTTGAAAGAAGGGCCCATTGGCTTAAAAGAAAATCATTTTCGAGAATTATTATCAGATTTTCCGGTATTCGGATGATGGAAAACTAACCAATTTACGGAAAATATTTTCCAGACTGTAAACAACAAACTTAGGTTTTGAGAAAACAACTTCTCCCAGAAGGAAATCATATTCCCCAAATCATCAAACAAATGAAAACTAATTATTTTCCTTTATCATGAAGTTGTCTGTAAAAGAACGCATCCTGACAGTGACCATGCAAGGAAGTAACCATTTGAGAATAACGATGCGTTTATTTCAATAAAAATTTCATGAGAAAGGAAAAGATTTCCCATGAAAATAATTTTCAAGGAAAACGATTAGTTTTTATTTATTTGGTGGTGTAGAAAAAGTGATATCCTTTTTATAAGAAAGGGAAGTCCTTTTCCCCAAATCTAAACTTATGGTTTAAAGTTCATAGAAAACATTATTTCATAAATCGATTAGTTTTCCATCATCAAAACATCAGTTAGTCGAAAGACAATTTCTCGCAAACAGTTTTCTTTCAAACAAACATAGCCTAAGTGTAATTTATAAGTTACTTAAGAAGTGTTTTGGTCTATTCCTAACGTTTTGTTGTCGTGAAAAAGCTGAACTTTGTCTAATTCATCTCGCCTCAACTATCACTCTACGCCTACTACTTCACAACCCCTCACCTATCACGTGGTAGTGACGCCACCATGATGCAAGGGCCGGCTACGAAACGTTTCAAGGCCCCACCACCGCCCGACAGGCAAAGGACTATGTTCCCTTATCAACCCTCTATAAGCGTCGAAAGCCCTTGCCTACATCTCGGCGAGGGTCTACCCTTCAGCCCCCTCTAGGAGAGTTTCTAATTTTTTTTTTTTTTACACTTTTTGGGCTCATTTCTTTTTAATCAGATTTTAATTTCAATTAGGAGGAGAACGGCATAGTTGTGGTCAATATATGTACTCTTCATTTACATAATGATAATTTAGGAAAGAGGAAGTAACAAGAACAAAAGTTATGCTATTATTTTCCCACACATAATTTAGATAGAGCTAACATAGTTACCCGCTTTTTTATGTCATAAAGAAGTTTTATTAATTTCTCAAAAGGGCTTAAATATAGGAGCCCACGAAGTGCGGTAAAGAACATACCAACCCGCTGCAGCAAAGATTCTTAAGTGCAATAAACTGGACAATTATTAGGACTTGATTGTATTTTCGTGATAATTTCCAAAGCCTCCATTGGACTTATCTCCAAATATCATAAGTTTAACTGTTCTAGACATACAGTTACTAGAACAACCAACTTCGGCCATCATCATACTCACATATGTGTTGCCTATTGCAGTAAACAAACGTCATCATGCATACATTATTTGTAATTGTTATGTATGCCTTGAATAGGAAATAGGCTTAAGTTATGGGCCTTGGGCCAACATTAGGGTTTGAGGGGTAATACTATAAATATTGCTCTTTTGTAATCCCTTGATTCTCATAGTGAATTTTGCCTCTCCTCTCTCCCGTGGTTTTTCCCGCAAGGGTTTCCACGTAAATCTTGTGTGTCCCGTTCTTCTCATCTGTCTCAATTTCGTTTTAGTTTTCGCATTGTCGTAACAAACTGGTATCAGAGCCTAAGGTTCATCCGTCGACGAAAGAGAGACACGAGAGTTCGGGAATTTGGATTTCGTCAATTTGGATTTCGGTGAATTCGGGGATTTGAATTTTTCGTCAATTTGGATCTCGGTTTGCAGTTGTCCCCGAAGCATCATCATTCGTCAGAATTGTGGACGTGTGTTCGTGAGTCAGAATCAAATAAAACAAGAAAGAGACAATTCCACGAGAATCGAACCCATCTGTTCGTTTCCTTCGAAGTCCGAATTGAAGCACTAACAAATCAGGAGCAAGCTGGAGCACTTTGGAGCAGAACAAGAATTGGAGCAAGAGAACTTTCATGTTATTAGTGCGCCGTGAAGAATTCTTTTCTCGCGCAATTCAAGAGCAAATTGGAGCACTTTAATTCTCGAGAGCTTCTGGTCCGAATTGGAGCACGTTGGTTGGAGCACTATCGAATCAGGAGTCCAAACTGAAGTTGGAGCACGATCGAATTGCTGTTATGTCCCTTGTTGCTGCTGAACCGAAGACAACCAGTTGTCCAGACTGAATTCGTGCGCTCCTGCCGAAAGCTCTTCGTAGCCGCAAACCGAACGCAAGTCTTCATCCCGACGATCAGTCCAAGAGTTTGGCCTGCAAGATCGTGCGAGTTCAGTTTCAAATAAAAGGCAAGCAATTTCGTGAGATTAGGGATTTTTTGATTCGTGTTGTCCGAGGATTCCCTGCGCGCTTCTTCGACTCGAAATAAATTATGGCTTCGAGTTCGGCAACTAAATTCGATATCGAAAAGTTTGATGGGAGCGGCAGTTTCAACCTATGGCAGGTTCGTATGTTAGCCGTTCTTACGCAGCAGGGTTTGAAGAAAACTTTGTTTAAAAAGCCGGAACCGTCAGATGAAGCATGGGAAGAATTGGATGAGAAAGCTTTGTCCAATATTCAGTTGTGCCTCACAAACGAACTTTTGCAGGAGGTACTAGATCAAAAAATAACTGCAGGTTTATGGATGAAATTGGAGAGTATTTTTCTGACAAAGTCTCTCACAAATCGATTGAGACTCAAGCAACGACTCTTCACTTTTCGTATGACTGAAGGTACTTCTCTCAAATCCCATATTTCTGAGTTCAATGCTCTTATCGCTGAATTAAGAAGCATTGATGTTAAGATTGAAGATGAGGATCAAGCTCTTTTATTGTTAGTTTCACTACCTGCCTCTTATAAGAATTTTAGAGAGACCATGATTGTTAGTAGAGAAACTATTGATTTTGAAGATGTCAAGACTAGTCTGCTAAATAAGCAGAAACTCGATACAGAATTGACTTCTGATGGTAGTAATAGTCATGGGGCTGGTTTAGTTGCTCGGGGAAGGTCTGTTGAGAGAAGAAATAGTGGCAGGAGCAGATCAAAGTCTAAGCATAGAGATATGATTTGCAACTATTGTAAGTCTCCAGGGCATATCAAGATAAATTGCCTAAAACTGAAGGTAAAGGAGCAAAGAGAAAATAATTCGAATCAACAAAATCATGGGAATGTCAATCGTCATAACAATCGCAACAATCAGAATAGACAGAATAGGTGAAACGAAAATCCTGCTCAAGCTGATGTTGCTAAAGAAGAAGACAAAGATTGGCTATTGATTGCAGATACTAAAGATAAATTCTGTGATAGTTGGATTCTTGATTCAGGCTGCTCATATCATATGTGTCCTCATCGAGATTGGTTCTCTACGTATAAAGAACATGATGGTGGAGTTATTCTCATGGGCAATAATGCTAGATGCAAAGCTATTGGGATTGGCACTGTTAATATTAAGATGCATGATGGCATGATCAGAACTTTAGATAATGTCAGGCATGTGCCTGATTTGAGGAAAAATCTAATTTCATTGGGTACACTTGACGCCAATGGTTGTAGATTTACTGCTGAGGGTGGAGTTTTGAAAATTTTGAGAGATTCACTTTTGTTGATGAAATGGCTTAAAATTGGTACTTTGTATCAGCTGCAAGCCTCTACTGTTACTGGTTCAGCTGCGGTCTCTTCTGATATGACAAATTTAGATAATACAAAATTATGGCATATGAGACTAGGCCACATGAGAATTAGAGGGATGGATGAGCTAAGTAAAAGAGGTCTCCTCTGTGGTCAGAAAATTGGAAAACTGGATTTCTGTGAACATTGTGTCTTTGGGAAACAGAAAAGAGTCAGTTTCAAAATAGGAATTCACAGCACAAAGGGCACTCTGGATTACATTCATTCTGATCTCTGGGGGCCTGCTAGAGTTCCATCTAAAGGCCTTGGTTCCAGGTATGTACTCACTTTTATCGATGATTTTTCAAGAAAAGTTTGGGTATTTTTTTCTCAAGGCAAAAAGTGATGTTTTCGTTACTTTTAAGCAATGGAAAACATTAATTGAGAATCAGACCGGTAAGAAAATCAAGCGGCTGAGAACAGATAATGGGCTAGAATTTTGTGGAAGCGAATTTAATGAGTTTTGCAAGAATGAAGGAATTGTGAGACATCATACTACAATGTATACTCCGCAGCAAAATGGTATTGCAGAACGTATGAACAGAACCTTATTAGAAAGAACAAGGTGCATGTTGTCTAACGCTGGTTTGGGCAAGGAATTCTGGGCTGAAGCAGTCAATACTGCTTGTTGGTTAATAAATTGTTCTCCTTGCATGCCTATTGAGAACAAGACACCTGAAGAGGTATGGTCAGGTAAACGTGTTGATTATTCTTCTCTTCGAATATTTGGATGTCCAGCATATGCACATGTTAGTGAAGGAAAACTAGAGCCTAGAGCGAAAAAATGTATTTTTCTTGGTTATGGTTCTGGTATAAAAGGTAATAGGCTTTGGTGTTCTGATTCATCTAAGATTATAATTAGCAGAGATGTTACTTTTGATGAGTCTGCTATGCTTTATCCTGTCAAGAAATCATTAGATACTTGTCAAGAAAATCTGCAAAGTGCATCAAAGAAGGTGGAGTTTGAAGTATCTTCTTCACAGCCAGTTCAGTCAGTGACTGATAATATTGAGATTGAAGAATCTGAAGAAGAGAATTATTCCATAGCCAAAGATAGACCGAGAAAAATAGTAAAACCTCCACAGATGTATGGATACTCAGATTTTGTTGCTTATGCTCTTTCAGCTGCAGAGTCGATAGAATATGCTGAGCCTAAAACGTACAAGGAAGCTATTTCCTCCAAAGATTCAGCAAAGTGGTTAGTTGCTATGAATGAAGAGATGGAATCTCTTGAAAAGAATCAAACTTGGGAGCTTGTCAAACCACCAAAAGGTAAGAAGATTGTGGGTTGCAAGTGGGTTTTCAAAAGAAATGAAGGTATTCCTGGAGTTGAAAACATTAGATTTAAAGCACGTCTAGTCGCTAAGGGCTATAGTTAGATTGAGGGAGTTGATTTTAATGATGTGTTTTCACCCGTCGTTAAACACAGCTCTATTCGGGTCTTTCTTGCGTTAGTTGCTATGCATGATTTAGAGTTGGAACAACTCGATGTGAAAACAGCTTTCTTGCATGATGAACTTGAAGAGAAAATCTATATGGGTCAACCTGAGGGTTTTCAGTTTGAAGGTAAGGAAGATCATGTATGTTTATTGAAAAGATTTATTTATGGTTTGAAGCAATCACCTAGACAGTGGTACAAGAGATTTGATTCTTTTATGGTGCAACTTGGCTATTGTAGAAGCAAGTATGATAGTTGTGTATATCTATACAAACTTCCAAATGGATCTTATATTTATCTGCTGTTATACGTTGATGACATGTTGATTGCAGCAAAAGATAAATTTGATATACAGAATTTGAAGGCACAGTTGAGCGCTGAATTTAATATGAAGGATTTAGGTTCTGCGAAAAAAATTCTTGGCATGGAAATTCAGCGAGATCGGAAAAGAGGAAAATTGTATCTTTCCCAGAAAAGCTACATTGAAAAGGTATTAGATCGTTTTGGCATGAAAGATGCCAAACCAGTGAGTACTCCTCTTGCTGCTCATTTTCGATTATCAGCTGATTTATGTCCACATACAGATGATGAATTAAAGTATATGTCAGGTATTCCATATTCTAGTGCAGTTGGTAGTGTTATGTATGCTATGATTTGCACTCGACCTGACATATCACATGCTGTTAGCGTGGTAAGTAGATATTTATCATGCCCAGGTAAAATTCATTGGCAAGCAGTGACGTGGATTTTGAGATATCTGAAGGGTACTTCAGATTATGGTTTAGAGTTTGGGAAAACTTGTGAAACTCTTACTGGATATGTTGACTCTGATTATGCTGGTGACCTTGATAAAAGGAGGTCTTTGACAGGGTACATATTTACTGTTGGGGGTTGTGCAGTCAGTTGGAAAGCTTCTTTGCAGCATACAATTGCTCTGTCTACTACAGAGGCAGAATATATGGCTATTACAGAGGCAATCAAAGAAACTATATGGTTAAGAGGCTTATTTAGAGAGCTCAGTGTGGATGATGATGTGACTATTGTGCATTGCGATAGTCAGAGTGCTATACATCTTACTAAAGATCAGATGTATCATGAGAGAACAAAGCACATTGATGTGCAGTATCATTATATTCGAGACATTCTTGCTGATGGCTATATTAAGGTTTTGAAGATTGGTACAGAAGACAACCCAGCTGATATGTTGACAAAGTCATTGCCCTTTACTAAATTCAAGCACTGCTTGGATTTGGTTAATGTTTGCAGCAGCTGAGTTTTATGCTGGTGGGAGGAGAAGATTGATTTAATATTTATGTCTACTTGAGAATTCAAGTCAAGGTGGAGATTTGTTATGTATGCGTTGAATATGAAATAGGCTGAAGTTATGGGCCTTGGGCCAACATTAGGGTTTGAGTGGTAATACTATAAATATTGCTCTTTTCTCAAACTGTTAGTAAGAGAGAAGCTTACGTTGCCTCTTTTGTAATCCCTTGATTCTCATAGTGGATTTTGCCTCTCCTCTCTCCCGTGGTTTTTCCCGCAAGGGTTTCCACGTAAATCTTATGTGTCCCGTTCTTATCATCTGTCTCAATTTCGTTTTAGTTTTCGCATTGTCGTAACAGTAATCATTGTTACGAACAATATATCTTATCCAGAGCAAGATTATCAGTGTACATGACTGACCTAAGCATTGTTTTCTTCGTCCATTCTCTATGAAACAGTCATTATATTTACAACTGAGGGACACTGATATCGAGTCCACTCATCGAGGTAACTCATGTTAAAGAAGCTTAACAAAAGTGGCGTATGCAGTAATTGAAGTATTCATCCAGCTTGTGAAAATTACTATGCTTTCATAACTTATGTCTGAAATGTAATCCTAATTACTGAAATACATCATTATCAATTGGTAATGGGGTTTGTACACTCTTTATATACACGTGGTCTCCCTTTACCTATCAATTTAAGCTTTTGGATTGGAATATCGAACATGATATCAAAGCCAGGTTCTGCCTCTTTTATGTGGTCGTCCATCACCGTGTGGTTGAAACAGTACATGCTCTTCACATAATTTAAACTATTGAAATTGGACTTTCTAACACCCATTAGAAAGATAAAGAGCAAGGAATGGCATTGTAGCCTCTCGATAGCGCAAACAATAAGGAATGCCAAACCTCATGTGGTTGGCTAGCTTTAAGCATCCTATTACGTAAAATTTACAATCGATCGTATCAAATACCGAGGTTAATAATGACATATTTATGAGCAAGTAGCTATTCATCAACTGATCTGACGATATTATGTTAGGGTTTGGCGTGGTTGAATAGAGATATCAGGATATTTCCCATTCAAAAACCAGGGCTCTCACTCCTCGTGATGACATAGTTATATGTACTTTTGTCCCATAGATGCATACGGTATGACTCTTGAATATATGATGTCATATCAGATAAATAAGCACAACATATCCCAATTCCTTGGACAAGGCCAAGAGTGGTAGAATTTAAAAGCTTCAAGCAGGCTGAGATGCATGGGAATCCGTGCGATGTCGCCGGGAAAATTTCGCCCACTGCAAACTTCAAAATCCAATTGCCATAATCGATCCATAACGAGAATCGTTGGCCCTAAAAATATTTTTTTGCTTAACAAAAGATGCTTATATTTTACTGATCATGGAAGGCGAAATGTACAAGATAGATGGCCCCCGAAGAAAGCAAGACCCGAAGTACAAAAGAAAAAGAGGAGGTCCAGATACTGGGCATGCAAGTGTTGCCATCTATAGGCTTGACAAATCCAATAGGCTACTCGGTTTACATCTCTAGAACAGTAAACATAGCCATGAGCCCAACTCGATTTAGGATATGAAGACATTCTAGAAGGATTGGAGTCGTCTTCCACGAGGTCAGAGAGGACCTCTGCTCCGATTGAGGATTTTGCCGATCCGTCGGAAGAGAATCCATGAAGGTAAGGTCTCCTACTACATTGGCACAATCGGATTCAATAACAAGAGATAGCGAGATAGACAGTTGTGCGGTTTAAGATTGTTGACGATTTGCCCAGAATTGTGTCCCTTCCTTGCAAGCCAGTGCTTCAACTTGATCAGAGTCGATAGCGGGGACATCTTTGACAAAGCCATCAATGCAATTTCCCTGCTCATCGCGTAGAATGCCGGTGACCACTCCCGAAGTCTCGCCTAAGAGAAAAGACGCATCGACATTCAATTTCTATGTCTCAGTCAAAGGAGGCTGCCGTTGCTCAAGTAGGTTTTCTGCTTGTAGTTGTCTATTTGTTTGCCATCTGCAATAGCTAGCATTATTAGCATGTGTAATGTAAACCATATGTTCTGGATCTAAAGATTGTTGGCGGAAGATTACTGCATTTCTGGCTTTCCAGATCTGCCACAAAAGATGGACAGTAAGGGCCACAAACTACTAATTTGGTGGTGGTTTCTACAGTAGGTATATTAACCTTTCTTCAATTCTCATTATTCTCTACTGATTAATCGGCATATTTATTAGCGGATGTGACCAGACCTATGTTGTCCAGGGGCACAACAATCGCAAGTGTTCAACAGTTTCAGGGGCTTAGCAACATAGACTGCAGGTGGGGTCAGGTATAATGTGTCGTCGAAATAGATTAGTTGTTGTCAATATTGCATTGTGACACACAAGCCATAGGAAGTGTCGGATCTTAAGAGGCACCGGTAGTTTTCATATTTGTCTCCACAGCTGAGGGGGTCTAATAAGAGGTAGATAGGTGCACTGTAGGCTTAGTAGGGGTGGGCATCTGAAGCGTTCGATAAGCAGTTTTAATTTAATACTAACCTGAAGTAGATTGAGCCCATAGCAACTGATCTTGGGAGTTCCGATTGGTGTGACAGATTGTCATTATCTCTTCAAACCTTTCCGATGGGCAAAAGGACAGCAGGAATGCCAATATTTGCGTACGGCGTTCACTTTAATGTCAAAATTTTTTTTGGATCACTTCAGTGCCAATTTTTGTCAAAAATGATCATTTCAGTGTCAAATCCGACGTGGCTTACCGGAAATCATGACACATGTCCTAATGTGATCTGATGTGGCTTGTCGAAAATCATGACACGTGTACTGTTGGCACTGAAATGATTATTTTTGACAAAAATTGGCACCGAAGTGATCCAAAAAAATTATTGACACTAAAATGAGCGCCGTACATAAATATTGGCACTTCTAGTGTTCTTCTTCCCTTTACGATGAGAAGAAATTGTGAAGGAGATATTCATCCCATTGAAAGGACGAGGTAATAAAACCAGCGAGTAGCTTAGGTTTTAAGGGTGCTGGTTCGCCACCTTTAGGTCTATTTTGTAACCAATTATCATAATGAACATGAAATCTATTTCCATTACCAACTTGCCAATGCACAAAAGGGTCAATAGAGTCGCCGCCAACCAACAGGCTTTGTCATCCCTAGGATGACTTCGCCCCCTTTCTGGCTTTCCAAAATGAACTATATGGGAAGTAGAGGCCCTTCAATAAAGTAGCCCAAAAGCTAGCCGCCAAAGGTCAGCCAGGTCAAAATAGAGCCTCCATGCAGTTTTGCCAAGCATTGCATGGTTAAAGCAAATAAGAACTCGAAAACCAAGTCAGACTAGAACGTGCCTCCTTATTAGACCATCAAAAGGCTACGATCTTCTTTTCAATAGCACGGCAAACTGAGAGAAGTACCTTAAAACTGTCATGACATACTGAGGTATAGCCTAGACTACTCCATTGATAAAGACTTCTTTCCTTGCAAACGAAAATAGTTTTTCTTTCCAACATGCCAATTTATTGTGAACTCATGCCAAAATCCAAGAAAACAATTCATTTTTCGTCTGACCCCAGTCAAAGAGAAGGCCTAAGTACTTCCATGTATGAGCTAACTTCGGAACCCGCAACTCAACAACCAGAAAACTCCTCAATCGTTCTGAGCATCCACGGCTAAAATACATCCCAGACTTATTTAGATTTATGGTCTGTCCCAAGGCATAGAAATAATGATTTAGAATCTCATTTAAACTCTGACATTCAGATATCTTGGCATCAAGAAAGAAATAGAATCATCCGCAAATATAAGATGTGATAGAGTTGGACAGTGACGATTCAGTTTAATGCCTTTAAAACGCCTTGACTAGATTGTTGCGGCTAGCATATATGATAAAATATTGGATACTAGAATAAATAAATAGGGCGACATCGGATCACCTTGCCTCAATCCCCTCGAAGGGTTTTGGTAAGGGGGCACCATTTAGAAGGATGTTAAATGAAATAGACTGGACACAAGCCATGATCCAATATACCCATCAGGCCGCAAATCCCATTCGAAGTAAACAGGCTTCCAAGAAATCCCATTCGATTCGATCATAGACCTTATGCATGTGGAGTTCCAAAATAGCCTGAAGTCGTTGCTTTCTCTATTGAACTCGAAGTTGGTGGAGAATTTCTCGGACGATTAGTATGTTATCCCGAATTTGTCTCCCTGAAACAAAGGCAAAATGTTCCAGGCGTATAAGAGTTGGTAGTAGACGTCTGAATCGATTGGCTAGAACTTTTGAGCAAATATTGTATGAGAAATTGCATAAACTATTTGGACGATACTAATCTAAACAATATGGATGAGGCACCTTGGGTGTAAGAGTAATATGTGTGTGATTGATAGAACGAGGAAGCATACCGGTGTGGAGAAACCCATTGACCATGTTGAGAATATCCTGATGTATGGTATCCCAATGATGCTGGTAAAACAAACAGCTAAGCTCATCAGGTCTTGGCGCCTTAGATAATCCTAGTTAAAGCACTACCAGCCGAACCTCATCTATAGTTGCAGCTTGAGTTGAAACATTATTCATACCTTCGGTAACGAGAGTAGGATAGTGGGTGAGGATTGGCTCAAACTATCGGTTACCTTAGGTGCAATATAGGTCACCAGAGTAGGATAGGATGTGATTTTGTAGCTGTAAATGTCCTCGGATCCAAGCTCCCTGTATTGTCTTGAGCATTGCAATGTGGTTACGGAGTCGCCTTTGGATTGTAGTGGCATGAAAAAAAAAAACGCGTCTTTCTATCCCCATATGTTAGCCATTGTATGACTGAAGCCTCTAATATTGTTCCTCCTATTTTTACAAAGCATCAATTTCATTCTTGATATGAGTAATACGTATCATGTCAGTTAGTGATCCCACTGGCAAATTTATCAAAGTCTCCAACTTCTGTTTAAGCAAGGAAATAGCAGTTACAGCATTAGGAAATCGCAACCGACTCCACCGGGCTAAGCATCAAGAGACCCGATGTAACTTCATGGGGCAAGAGTGATCAACATGAGCTAGAAACATCCATACTGCTCTAACTACCTGGAGACAATCAACAGAATCATTCCAGTATGCCTCATATTTGAATTGACGCCTTTGAGGTGGTGATGAATGTGTCAAAGAGAGCAGAAAAGGGCTATGATCGGAACCTACCGATGATAAAGCAAACACTTTAGCCCAAACACACAAGACACCACTCCAAAGAACAGAAAGCTTGATCCAGCCTTTTCCTTTACACAATCCGGGTCTACCATTATTAGACCACGTGTAGGTACATCCTTTAGAATCAATTTCCATAAGTGAGCATACCGTTAAGAAGTCTTTGATGGCAGTCACTCAATAAGTCTTAATCCCCTGACCTAAGCATTTCATTAAAATCACCTAGACACAACCATGGGTGGTGAATATGCTAATGGATACCTAATAGAACATGTCAGAGCTGTTGTCATTCCTGAAAAGAATTGGAGGCGTGAACAAACATTATCTCCATAGTGAGTTGGCTTTCACAATCAGTAAAAGGCAAGTAGATGTACATAACTGAGGTTAAACGTGGCCGTTCGGAACATTGGATCCGAAATCAGCCCGTTGACCGGGCTCATGATTCCGATTCTATATTTTTCGAAACCGGCCTAGAACCGCTGGTTCAAGGCCGGTTCGGAACCGTAATTTATATATAAAAAAAATATTGGGAACTACCCAGTTCCCCTGGCCAGGCGAGCCCTACATGCGGCCCGCCGCCCTTTTTGGGCCGTTACAAATTTGTAAAAAAAATTAAATTAAAAACTCTATAAATACCTCTCCCCTCCTTTTCATTTTTCTCACAATTTCTCTCAATTCTCTTCAATACTCTCAAATTCGCTCAAATTCTCTCAAATTCTCTCAATCCGTTATTATCTCAATTCCGTCTTAATTTTTTGAATCAACTTTCCGATCAATTTTCTCAAAAAATGGCAAGTAGAAGTGGAAATGTTGGAAAGGGAAAGAGCATGATGGGAGAATCCGATTATCCTGCTCCTGCATATAATCATCGTAAATATGCATGTTGGGAAGACGACAATGTTAATATCAACTATGTTCCCAATCCCAACGCCGAGTATGTCCTAACGCAAGAAATTCTTCATCCTCCTACTGATGTCGAAGAAACGTCGATAGCAAAGAAGCCGGAACGGAAGAGCCGAGAGGGTACATCCAATTTATAGCTACACTTTAACAAGGTATAGAATGAAAACGAAGGCAAGTTTGATATAAGCTGTAAATATTATCCGCAAATATACAAACTTGGTAAAGGAGATGGTTATGGAATATTTTGTCGACATCTGACGAGAAAACATCCAACGCAAGCGAGGATCGACACTTGCCAACAAGAAATTTCTAGGTACGCTAATCTAACTCTCATCCTTTATTCTGTTACACTCATGAACTTTATAAATAAACATTAGCTGAATATATTGCCCTTGATCATGCTCCGTTTAATACTGGTGAAAGTTTTAATTTTAGATATTTGGTAAACATTGTGTTGGCTCCGCAAGTACCCATCTATTCCGAGAACTACTCTTAGATGCGAACTTGACCATGTTTATAGAAAACAAAAACAAAAAGAAATTGACAAAAAAATTTGGAGAATTCAATGGACGTGTATATATATGTAGTGATATTTTGAGTGATTCTTGGAATATAAATTCTTATATGGGTGTCACATGTCATTGGATAGGTGATGATTGGGTTATTCAAAAAAGACTTATTGCATTTCGATTTTTTCCTTAAAGGCATACGGCCCATAATATTTATAGACTAATTAGGCAAGTTTTAGAAGAATATGATTTGATTAATAAAGTTTTTTCAATTGGTTTTGATAATGCCGCCGCAAATACTACTTACATTCTCGTGTTGGAAAAAATTTGTAAACCCTCTTTTGGCGGATAATTTTTTCACATTAGATGTGCTTGCCATGCTTTAAATTTATGTGTACAAAATAGTTTACGAGTTCTTGTGACTTCTCTCGACCCAATAAAGAGTGCAATTAGATTTTATGGAGCCGTCCTCATTTTATGAAAGCATGGGGCAAGTTTTGTAAACAACATGGGAGAAAGGCAAAAAGGTTTCCAAAAGATATTCCGACTCGTTGGAATTCTATCTACGAGATGCTTCTACAAACTTTTGATTACAAAAATTTATTATGTTCCTTTAGTTCGAATAATGTTCCCGATATTGCTTTACTCCCGCAACATTGGGACGTTTGCAAAAAAAAAAAAATTGAAAGTTTTTAATAATGCTACAAATACTTTATCTGGTATTTATTATCCTACTACGCATTTATTTTTAATAGAGTGTGTTAATATTGCGGGTATTTTTAATGAATATGAAAAAGATATTGAATTAGCTTCTAGTATTTTAGTAATGCGAGAAAAATGGTTGCATTATTATTTCAACATTCATCTTGTTTATTTAGTTGTTATTATTTTCGATCCACGTACTAAATTAGAGGGTTTATTAGATTATCTTATGGATTATTATTATGATTGTTTACATTTGGATGAAGCAACAGATATTTCAATTATACAAGGAGATGTTAAAGAAGCTTTAGTAGCATATGGTTTGAGTGACAGTAGTTCTGCCTAACATAGTGTCTCACGAAGCGATGCAGGTGTTTCACTTAGTATAGGGTATAAAATGCTCATGAGTAGGCAAAAAAAAATAGAAGGGGACAACATGTAGTATTTTCGAATTTATTTAACAATTACTTTTGAGTTTAGTGAATCCGAACACAGCATAGATTTCAAAATTCTTGAGCGGTGGAAGAACCATTCAACTCAATTTTCAGTTCTCTCCCTCATCGTAAAACAGATATTAGCGACCCCTTATTCAACAGTGGCAGTTGAACAAGCATTTAGCGCTGGAGGATTAATTTTTTACTCTCGCCGTTCAAGATTAAGTCTAAAAAGTGCGGATATTCAAGCTTGTGTCGATAATTAGACAAATGCTAAATTTCGACAATAAAAGCTGGATCAACAAAATTCTTTAGTGAAGAATGTAGAGATACTACCACCACAACAACAACGGTCAACGAGTAGCGACGATTGATGATGAGATAAGTTTGGGTTACCAAAGGTAAGAGAACTACATGGATTTTGATTCTTCTATCCCCAAGAAGATATGTAGACGCTTAATGATAATTCATTAAGTTCAAGCCCATTCCTCCTCTCTTTTTTTCTAAATTTTATTACAATATACAATTTGATTATAATTTATAATTAATAATTTATTAATTTTATTTCATTATTTATTATTTTTTAAAAAAAAATAAAAGTTCGGAACCGGAACCGCCGGTTTCACTTTTTTGTGGTACCGAAACCGACGGTTCCATGGAACCGCCTACGACTAACTGAGGTAGTGATCATATAAACAGAAATTGTCACATTCCAAAATAAAGCTAAACCTCTTGCCGTGCCAACCGATGAGACGGTGAAGCCATGCAAAAAATGGGGCCTCCGTTGGTGACGATGGACAACCTCATCTGGTTGCTTCATCTACATAAGAAACACCAGATTGGGCCTATCTCGAGCCACTAGAGCCCAAAGCTCTCAAATCTTTAGAAATTGCCCAGTCCCTGGCAATTCCAACATAAAAGCGTCATGGAGTACGCGGCAGCTTATTAGGGCAAGTTATCGGAGCCCGATGAGGGAATTCCTCCTGTGAAACTGAGGTGTCAGTAAGCTGAGACTCATCAACCAAATTAGGAAAGGCTGAAATGACATAAGGAGAATATCGCTCAGTCTTCTTGGAGGATGAGCCGATTGGCTGTTTCCCTTTCTGCTTGCGGGATAACCTTGCCATAGCTAGAGTAAGCTAATGTAAGCATGTTCAGTGCATTGATATTGAGTGGAGAGTGGTGTATTGGAAGTGGAGGGGGCAGGTTGCTGTTTTTTTTTTAATTTATTTGTTGAAGGTTTAACTACATAGGAGAGGCAACTCCTTGAAGGTTAGAAGGCTTTGAATCAGTTTTTTTTATGAAGTGGGATAAAGTAGTCAAAGACAATCATCGCATCAGACAAGGGAGTTGCTATATGTTTAAAGGCTGGCGTGGTTGGGGGGTTAATATCTTGGTGTGAAGTGCCACCAAGGCCTGGTAGGAGGGCCAATGAGGGTGGAAGGCTCGCTGAGGAAGAGGAGGATGCTGTTGACAGTGCTAGTAAATGAGTCGGCTGCTCATTGTAGAACACCCGCCAAAACGGACTATACTCAGCAGATTCTACCTTGAGCTAGCTTTTATAGCTGTTGTTCATGTTAAAATCAAAACGACTCTCATCATAAGGTAAAGTGGGGCAATCCCTAGCATAGTGTCTGATAAAGCCACATGAATAGTAATAAGTGGGAAGATGCTTGTACTTAAAGTCGAGCCAGAGTCCTACTCCCTGATAACTAGCAAATATTCCTACTCCTTGATAACTAGCAAGTATTCTCACTTGAAGTTCACTTAATGGAGATATTTTCACCTGAGCCTTCACTGCTAATAGCGCTGCAGGAGATCTTGATTCAATTTTCACTTGCTGAACATTCCCGACTTGCACCATTATTCTTTCGACAACACTGCTAGTTTGACACCCAATGGCAGCCCCAAAATGCGAATCCAGAAAGTACATCTAGAAAAATCATAGCATTGTAATGGAATAAGGGGCTCACTTTTTATTTAGGACTAGTAGGTAGTTGGCAAACGACCAGGTCCCGTCGCGAGGATCCTTTCCTCGCGACGTTCTAGAGAAGGAGACAGACGTTCTCTTTTAGTGATCCTTGGAGATCTTTTCGATGAACCAGCCGGCGTCCAAAATTTCCTCCAGCAACGTCGTTTTACGGATTATACATTGACGTACAATTATAAGGAGGTTTCCACGTACACAGATGGATTTAACTCTAACAAGAGATATGGTAAGATATATCATGCAAAACGAGAGATACAACAATGAAAAGCTTCCAAATGTTTTAGTTCTTCACACCCATGCAGGTGCCACATCTGCGTACGTGCGCGCGTGTGTATAACACCTTATGTCGTCGGTCCACCACGGACGACGATATTGTCCGCGATGATCATGGCTTACTCGTGCTCAACAACCTTATAACAGGCCGAGCTATTTTGATGTCACACGATACATCTACTAGTACAACAACCAAGATGAAGGCTGTTTAGGATCAATAAACGCAAATATAATATATATCAGGTATAAACGTAATCCAAATCCTGAAACTGAATGTGAAAGTGCAAGTGAGTCGTAAAGTTTTCAAAAAATGCTATGAGTCTGAAAACTTATCAAATTAGTGCAATCAATTTCTTCTTTTAGCCCTATCTAATTTAGCTAACGGGAAATATTGACTTTACATCAGTGAAAAATTTGAAAATTAAGAGTAAAAGGAAAAAAGATTAGAAAATAAAAAAATGAATGGCAAAGGATTAATAAATGCACAACAACAAAAAAAGATTGAGATTATTGGGTTGGTTGGTGGGGTGAAAAAGCCCCAGCCCCAAATTTGCGGGAAAAGTACAAAAAGAGTTCTAAATCTATTGCATTGATATCAATTCAGTCTTAAACATTTCAATGGACTAATTTAATCATAAATCTATTGCATTTGTATCAATTCATTCCATTGAGTTAATTTTGGCTGAAAATCACTAACATAAATATTGGCCATCTTACGCAACATGGTTGGCGCTAGACATGGCCAAATGGAACCACGAATCCGGAATCGGCCCGTTGATCGGGCCCGCGGTTCCGATTCCCAATTTGTCAGAACCGGCCCGAAACCGCCGGTTCCTAGCCGATTCCGAACCGAATTTTTTTTTAATTTTTTTTATAGGATACGGGGAAGAGCCGTTGGCTCGGGGGGGCCCACGTGGGGTCCCCCTTGCCTGGGGAAGAGCCGTTTCTCTTCCCCAGGCGCTTTTCCCCAGGCAAGGGGGTCCCGCTTGGGGAAGAGCGGGAAGAGCCGTTTGACTCTCCCCTTCCGGGCCATCCCCATGGTTTTTTTTTAAATTTCAGTTGGAACAGGAACCGGGACTGGGAACCGGCCCGGAACAGGCGGTTCCGTCGAACCGGCCATGTCTAGTTGGCGCTGATATGGACATTCTTTTAAAAATAACTTTTAGAAAATTTATTTTTTCTTTTTTTTTTCACTTTAGCTTTAGCCCAAGAAGATTGTCGGCATCACTCACTGGCCGCTGGCGAGCATTGTCGGCAGAGCCACGAAGACCTGGGGCGCGGGCCTTAGCGGCCTCGCATGTGGCCATGACCCTTGCTAGCGGTCAGGGAGGGCTGGCTGGCCCTCGCTGGCCAAAGCCACAATGAAAAAAATAATAAATCAAAAATATATTATTAAAAATTATCCACGTCAACTCCGATCGTCCAACGTAGCCCTACCGATATCCACATCAGCGATTTCTAGTTAAAATTTGCCAAATATGCTAAAATGGTATCAATGCAAAAGGTTTGAAGCCTAAATTAGTTCAATTGAAAGTTTCATGACTGAATTAATATCAGTTCAATAAGTTGAAGACTTTTTTTTTGTTTTCATCTATTCCAACTTCGCTAGGAAGGGTTGCCAACCCTCACCCAGTTAGTAGCCCTTCACCAGTCGTATGGTGATGGCGCCACCAAGATACTTTCATTGCCGGCCCTTGTGCAGTGGTGGCGTCGCCATCGCGCACTGGAGGCCGACTCTCGGGATGAGTCTTCAAGCCTTAACCCTTTAAACCGTTCTAGTGAATTTTTTTTCTTTTTTCTTTTTATGCTTTTCGATCCCCTTTTGTTCTCTTTAATCTGATTTCGATTATTTTTTTATTAAATATAGCAGAAAATTGTCCTCCGTTGGATCATTATTGCACGCGTAATCAACAAAATTGGCAATGATGGAAAAAAGATAAAGTTCTGTATTCCCCGTCACTAAAATTAGATGGAGCTAATTGAGATACCCGATGGCACAGATTGAACAAGTTCTACAACTCGATTCCACGTATTCAAAGTTATAGGAGTCGATTCCATTTTGTGACAAGTTTTAAGATTGCAATTGTACTTATCCCAAGAATCCGCGTGAGTAGACCTTTCTCGTGTTTATGACCGACATAAACATCGTCTTCTTCTTCGTTAATGTTGGGTTATGTCTCGAGTTTGAATTATTTTTTTCGAAACCCAAACCTATTAAAGGATGCAGTCTGATTCGTGTTTCAGAAAATTATCTTCTTGTTCAAGATTATCGGTAAGAATAGTTTTGGAAATAAAGAAGTTGTTAATATTTCTTGAGCGCAAGAAATATTGTTCTGTTGGAAAGCAATATCCAAGTCATCAAGACATGGATTCTTGCAGAGCAATAAAGCGCACGAAGACTCAAGCCACAAGGAATATTGTGGGTCCTGGTCAAAGATTACTTAGCATATTGACAAATAAAAGGAAAGAGGAATATGCAGAGTTGATCGTTTTGACCGAGATTTGATTTTCTCCACTAAATCTTATGGGGACTCCTCTAGCAGATAGGTGCCGCACGAAATCTCCTTAAGAAAAAAAATACGAAGCCGCACGAACCGAAGAACGTGGGTTCTTGAAGCTACATAGGAGAGTTGGCCCTGTGGACAAAAAAGGGGGCTACGGAACGGTGAGTTCTTCGAGGGGTAAAACGCACAGGACGAAGCCCACGGAGAACGACGTGAACGCCATTCTTGGTTCAGCCGACTCAAGAGCAAACAAGACAAGTATTGTTATTCTCTGTGAGTTTTTCTGAGTGAATTCTCTGTGAGATATTGTGAGATATTATTTGTGGGTTTGCGTTGGACTTAACCTAGGTGCGGGAAACACTCGAGTGCATGAGTGATTGTAAATCTGACTCTCCGATTATAGTGGATTATATTGCTGGCTCTCCCCGTGGACGTACGTACCGATCTCGGACCGAACCACGTAAATATCTGGTGTCATTTATCGTTCCTCGTAATTTCTCTGGTAATTTTGTCTCGACATATTTGCAAGATCCGTTGGCGTTTCCGCATTATCGTTATTATAATCTCAACAGTCTGTTAGAGATATGAAGATATTTAGAATATTCTGCACATCTGTCAAGATAATGCATTGTCTCCCTTGATATTGCATATCCTTGATTGATTATATTTGATATTATGTATCTGCTAGTTCCTTAGACAGTTATCTGATAAAGCCTATAAATGTACTTATTTCAAAATATCGAATTACATTAGAATTCCTCAAATTCTCTTCCGCATTATATTTCTCAAGTTGGTATCAGAGCCTTCGTTCCTGAGGCAACCCTAGTGCACCGGGTGCACATCGCACCCGGTGCACTCCAGAAATTTGCAATTCTATTTTTTTTCGCTTTTTCATTCTCAACTTCATCAAATAAATCCATCCATCACAATCGGCAGTGTGCATTGGAGTGCTTCATTCCGTCTGAGTAGGCGCCCCTACAGTGATCGTGACGTCGTGACGCGTCGCCAAGTCGAGCTTTTCTTTTTCATGGAGGTATTTTTCGACGCAGCGAAGACGCGTCTTCGCACAGTAACCTTTGCTCAGCAGTGCCTGGCTAATCCGCTTGCTGTAGCTACGCCAGCCATATCGGCCGCGTTTGTTCAGTTACTGTCCCGACAGCAAAGTCGACCGCAAAGGATGCATGATGTTCGGCTCAATTGCCTCCGATTCTCGACTTTTCACTTCTCGTTTCGAGAAGACGACATTATCATCAGACTCGTCGTCCTCAGACCAGCCAGATGCCTCACACATCGGACATTATGGATCCATCAAGCCTGATGTCATGCAACGTGTTGGAGCACTGTTAGAGATTGATTGTGGAGCACTGCCAGAGATTGATTCAAACTCAAAGTGACTTAGTCACCTTGAGTTTGAGGGGGGATGTTAGAGATATGAAGATATTTAGAATATTCTGCACATCTGTCAAGATAATGCATTGTCTCCCTTGATATTGCATATCCTTGATTGATTATATTTGATATTATGTATCTGCTAGTTCCTTAGACAGTTATCTGATAAAGCCTATAAATAGGCTCTTTATGTACTTATTTCAAAATATCGAATTACATTAGAATTCCTCAAATTCTCTTCCGCATTATATTTCTCAAGTCAGTCAATTCTCTATAAAACCTGTCATGGTATATACAGATGAGCGACACTTCCATGGAATCCACTCATCGAGGGAACTAATGTGATTGCTAAGAAGCTGCATACTGCATCTACTTCGATCCCAATTAGGAGAGGAAGAGCAAGGGATGACTACTGTAGCTAGCCAGCCCAACTCTTGCAATGCCTCCGATTTTTTTTTTTTTTGTTGAAAGAGAGATGATTAAATTTTTGAAGGCCAATGCTTGACGTGAAAGAGGGAATGTGATAGTTAGATTTGAAAATAGGTGAGTTCGGAAAAAAAAATTAATCCAGGCATAATGGAGAAATTGTTATGCTTTAACTCCGCTCGTAAATGGGAAGATGAGAAGTAGCCGTGATCATGGGCATAGGTTCAGTTGGCCGGGTCTGGACAAGTAATTTCCTTCTCCGGCACCCGAAATTTGACCCACCTAAGGCTCCGTTTGTTTCACGGAAAATGTGACATTTTTGGAAAATATTTTTCAGAAAGTTATTTTTCAAGAAAATGATCATATTTTTCGATGTTTGGTTGAAAGCTAAAACTCAAAAGGAAATTATTTTCTGGCGTTTGGAAAAAAAGTTTTTTATTTGCTTCCTTAACTCCATTGTTGTTGTTGTAGAGTTAAACATTCCTTCAACCAGGAAAAAAAAAATCCAAACCAAAATTCAGCAAAACTCCATGCCAAAACTCAACAGTCATCGTCCAAGTTTAAGGGACAATTGACCTGAGCCAAGTCGAAAAACCCCTTGTTGAGAACGCCGGCGTTGTTGAGGGCGTTGAGGAACCAATCGTCCGATTTGGTGGAAGACTCGAGGATCGGGCCAATCGACTGTGAGGAATCGGGCTTAGAAGGGAAGAGGAAGAGCCTCTTCACAGATCGAAACCTGTCGTACGAGTCTCTCGTAGATCTCGATCTCCATTCGATCCGACGCCTTTGTTCTGTTTCTCTTGTTCTTCTCGAGCTGCTCCATTATTTCGTTCGCATGCATGTCCTGCATCGATCGTCCTTTCGATTTCGATTTTTTTTGGGGCGTTTTCTTTCTTTGAATCGCGAGTCGCGAGGTGTTGTGGATGAAGGGGGGATCAGGGGCTAAGCAGATGATGAGAAATGAAGTGATTGGATACTGATTGGATCGATCCATGAAGTTTCACCAAAATCGAGCTTTTTAAAACTGATGCTCATCAAGCTCGTGACTTTCTCCCTCCGTCTTCAAATCAATTTTCATGGAAAGCTCCAATGCTCCAGTACTGGCTGTGAGGATGAGTCCGTTGAGTCGGGGTAGCTGAGGTGGCCCGACGGCGCGGCAGAGGCAGCGACGAGGGACTACGCCGGGGGGGCGGCAAGCGGGGGAGGGGCGGCTGAGGGAGCGACTCCATGGTGGCAGAAGTGGTTCTCCTCCGGGAGGGATGAGAGAGAGAGAGAACTGAGAAGCGAAAGGGAGGAGAGAGAAAGCTAGTGGAGAGAGAGAAAGAGGAGGAAGAGGACGCAAGAAAAGGTGGAAAATGATCTTCGTTTCTCAAAAGTGGAGATCATTTTCCCTAATTTTAAGAGGACATTTTCTGTTGACCGAAAGTCATTTTCTTTGACCATACATTTTTCGCCCCCCAAACATCGGAAATTAGGAAAAGTGTTTTCCAGAAATTTGTTTTCCCTGAAACAAACGGAGCCTAAGTTTGATAAAAAATCGTACATGAAATTCAACTCCAACCCAAATCAGACCCTTTGCCAAATTATTAGGCCCACCTATTGATCGAGTCTAATGAGTTTTGTCTCCTGTACTTGATTCACGAGGAAGGAGATTAGAAGTGTCAAATGGGTGGATCGGATCGGGTTTGGGTCTGGTCTGGGTCGGGTCGAATATGGTTCGACCCACATTGACCCATGTTTAATGACTCATACCCAACCCGACCCGCGACTTACCCATACCTGACTCGACCCGTTTTGACACATATTAACAAAACACAATAATATTCTAAGAAAATAATATTACTAAAATATTTTCACATAATAAAAAATCAAGTGAAATTTTTTAAGCGATCGGAACCGGCGGAGGCGATCGGGACCGGGACCTGGGCTGGAGCCGGGGCCTGCGATCGAGATCGGGGCCGGTGATTGGTCCTGGCCCCGGTCTCGATCCACGACCTCGGCCTCATTCCCCGGTCACCGACCCTGGTCCCAGTATCCGGTCCTCGGTCCCAGCCCCGACCGCCAACCCCGGTCCCGAACCCCAGCCCCGATCCCGATCCCGATCCTCAGCCCTAACATCGGTCCCCGGTCCCGGCCCCGGCACTGGACCCGATCCACGGCCCCGGTCCTCGACCCCCAACCCCGGCCCAATCCGGTTCTCCAGGCCCCGGCCCGATCCCGATATCCAAACCCCGGTCCTGGCCCTGGTCCCCGATCGTCGATCTCGATCCCCGGCCCCGAACCCAGTCCCGGTCTCGACCTCCAGTCACCGGCCCCGATCACCGACCCCGTTCCCGGTCCCCGATCTCGGTCCCGACCTCAGTCCCAGTCGCAGGCCCCGGCCTCAATCACCGGCCTCAGCCCCTGCCCCTGTCCCTGTCCCGGCCCCGATCCCGATCCCAATCTCGGTCCCAGTCGTAGGCCCCAGCCCCGCTCACCCCGAGGGTTGCTGTGACATTCCGAATTTCTACACTTTTTGAGGCTATTGGCATGAAATGTGGTCTCGAAATTAGATATCGGACAATGAAGAATTTCAACATTTGAAAGGAATTAGACGCCGCCTCATCGAGGGAAATTTATATTGAAAAAGTGAAGTTTCGGACTGTAAGTATAAAATTACCATTTTGCCCATAGAATGATACCCTTGCCTTGAGAATTGAACAAGGGCATTTTGGTCTTTTGGTGATTCCATTATTGGCCGAAAATTTGAGGGCAAATGGGTCAATTGGATTAAAGATATTAATTGATTAAGGATAAGTGTCATTACAAGAGCAAGTTATCCATTTAGTATTAATTAGGGTCTTGTCCAACTACCATTCTTTGCCTTTGACCAATTGGAAGATTAAGGAAAGCCTCTCTCTCTCTCTCTCTCTCTCTCTCTCTCTCTCTCTCTCTCTCTCTCTCTCTCTCTTCATTTCGGCAGACCCTCTCTCTCTTTTTCTTCTTCCTTTTCTCGTTTTTCCCCTCGCGCAGAACACTGCCTAGACCCGGAACAGTCCTATTTTTCGGCCATAACTCCGTCGTCCGACATCGAATAGAAGCGAGCTACCCATCATTAGAAAGCTTATCGTCTTGTCGTTCTAACGACATATCATGATCTCAATTTGGCCTAGCCGTTTGTCTCATAGAGCTGTTTGAAAGAGCAAAGATCAGACTGGTCAGACTTGAACCCGCGCGCTTCAAATTGGGTTTCCAAGCTTGTTATGGCTTGGTTCTCGGTAAGACCACCTCTCAAGCTTAGATAAGACATATATCTTTGTGTTTATGAGGTCAAGGTTGGATTATAGTGGGATTTAAGAGCTGATCCTTGGGTATTTTTATGGTTAAGGGCTGAATCAGGTCTGTTCCGACCAAACCGCAAGTCTCGAAGCCATTTTGAGGGCTGTTCTCACTTGATTAAGGTGGTGAGTGTCTCTAAACCTTGGCTTGATGTGTTAGAAGGTTGATGGCCATAGTTGAATGAGGTTTCGATGGAGTTTGATGAATGAAATTGCATGTTTTTACAAGGGACAGAATCTGTCCCCTTGCAGACCGGTTGGAACCAAGCCACTTAGAGGCATGCCGAGGTGTCGCCTTGCTTCAAAACTCTCGGTAAGACATCTAGGGACGTAGATAGATGTATTGGCAAGGTGTATGTGCGCTAGAATGAAGTTTAGAGGTGTTATAATGGCTGTTTAATGTGTTTCTCCTAGGACCGTGCACTGCCCTGTACAGAACCGAGTAAGACCAGACCTTGTTGCTTTGGGGGGAATTTGCTAGCTAATTGAAGTGGTAAGCAACCCCTAAACCCTTATTAAGACGTTAGGGTACTAAGGGACGGATTTGAGTATTGAATTGGTGGTTTGCGAATCAATTGTTCTTGAATTGGGACGTAGATAGATGTATTGGCAAGGTGTATGTGTGCTAGAATGAAGTTTAGATGTGTTATAATGGCTGTTCAATTGATGTAACTTGAGGCGTATTGACGCCTGTATTGAAATGGCATGTGAAATCTAATGCATCAGAACGAGGGTTTGTGAATTGAGTTAGCCTGATGCGTCAGAACGCGGGCTTAGCCAGTAGATCGAGATCATGATGAGATTGAGGCGACACTGTCCTTATGTATATGATTGAATAATCGTGCTAGTAGGAGAAGCTTGGTCTTATTGTTATGATTATTTTTTTTTTATTGTAAACATTTTATGCCAAGCACGATGACTTGTTATGATGCATTGGGTGCCGTATGTATTTCCTTGATAAGCTAGTGCATGCTTCTTTTAAAGGATGTCTGGAGATACTAATGGCCTAGTTTAGGTTTAGGGTTAGTTTACTAAGATTTATATCTCACCTCGTCATGGGATTAACATTTTTTAGGTCCGAAGGGATAGAATCTTGTGATTGCCATGGAGCGACTTTGGAAGACATGTTTTAAAAGACTTAGATGTTGTGCTCTATTCGGAAGTAACCCTTTGTAGCCTTAGGAAATCGATAATTTTGTATTGTTTGCTTTGACCTTGCGGCCAGTTTGGCGAGTAATGAGAAGGGTATCATCTTTCAACCTAAGTCATCTTATTTTAATTATGTATGGAGTTGTTTCTCCCTTCCGCATGCTTATAGAACTTGGAGGTCTCTGAGGTTGTGAGCCGAAGAATCCTGGGTATTACCGAATCCAAACGGCTTGGTGGGATGTTCACGTGCTCGCCGGGTTCGGGGCGTGACAGCTGCGACCAACAACCGGGATCATTTGTAACTTGTGGAAGGAAGCTGTGCTTATGGGTCGAAAATAGGTCGAAAATGGGTTTAAGTGTGTGACCCATTATTGACCCATTCAATTTTACTTAAACCTTTTAGACTCATTTTTAGTAAGCTCTTTAAAAGTTAATGACCCATATATAACACATTTTATATAAAATATGGGTCAAATATGGGCCTATGACCCATTTTATATAAAGACCCATATTTGCCAGCTCTAGAGGAGATCCATGGCAAAAATAACTAGGAAGCAACTGAGGGTTGCAACTTACCGTTGCCACATTACATGCATGAATGATATAGACTTCAACAAAATCACAGCATCACGAGTCGATTTTCGGCACTTACATTTGGTCGTAAATCCGAAAATTCATCTTATACTCGTGACCGGAGATTAATCTAGGAACCAAACATGCCGTCCAATAAAGTGAGGATCAAAATTAACCGGAGATAATAATACAGAGACATTTGTTCCAATTTTCCCTAGTAGCCTCTGTTTCAACATGGCATTAGTATTCTTTGGGAAGAAATTCTAACAGGTGAAGTCAACAACCTTTATGAGACCATTAAACAGTCATTTTGAAAAATGTCTACTTGATGCACCTTTGGTTTTAGGGAACATGAACTTCATTTCACAGCTCGGTCGAATCTTTGCTCTCGAAGCCCCAGTCAAGTTGCTCGTTCATCGGCTGATGCCTTTCCAGGATCATCGGAAGATATACTTCGCTCTTTCTCATGATCTTCATGCGCTTAACGCGTCCAATGAACTTCCTGCTACATCAATTGACACAGATGTTAAAACGTTCTGATTCATATTCCCAGCAATCTCCAACAACTGTAGACAAGATGGCTCACATCCATGGAACGTCACCCACAATCCTCCAATTCTCTTCCCTATCCTTGTAGTGCAAGGTGTACTCGGACTCGGGTTCAGACAATCTCAACCCGTATGCGCATTGTCCGCCTGAAACAGAAAAGATTATATCTCCGATTAGTCTCTGAGATCGTTCTGAGACAGCAAAAATCTGGGAAAGCTGCTAAAAAGTTTCATTGTGGCCAACCAAACATGTCTTCCAATTGAAGTGCCAAACTGCAGTAACTGCTGTAATCAAGCATGCACAGTTTTCTACCGATGACCACTCCATCCATGGTGACTTTGACATATATCGATCGCTCTTCGCTCTGAACACCCTCCGCCTCCTCATCATAGTAGTCGTCCTGGAGAAATTTTGAGCCCGGATTGTTTGAGTTTGAGTATTGCAAGTGGTTCAGCCGCTGCCAGTCGATTAGCTCGCCGCACCCCGTAAGGCCTCCCACTATAGATAACAAAAAGAAATGCGTGTGTGATCATTGCTGCTAAGCAGAAATTCTTTGGTACGTCATTTCTCTTCGCTCACTGAAAGCAAAAGGAGAGTAATGCAAAGACAAGAGTCCCCAGACTCGGTTTATTATCCGATTGTCAACATATATGACCATAAGCGCTTGAAAATTGGTTCAAGACGATGCCGGCTCAGTCCAGGCCAACCTCTATGCCCTGTTCGCCGACTTGAAGATTTTAAACGCGGATCTGCTAGGATTTTCCGGGGTTTGGCATTCATGCCAATTCTGTTACATCATAAGCTCATTGCAAATGCTAGAATTCCGTAAACAAGGCAGAAATTTTCTTTATTTTGCTTAAGATAAAGTACTAGAAATGAACTAAATCAAATGCATTGTAATCGAGTTCGCTTTTGATCATATCCTACCACTTAACACATGGAAAAGCGGAAGCAACTACAACCGTCTCAGAATTAATGTCCTCGGTTAACGATTATACTATACATGATGCTGCTTCTGATGATTGCATTGCGTTAACCTGTACTTAAATCTTCTCGCTATCTTCTCCCTTTCTGTCATCTTCTATTGTAACAAAACTACAGTCCCTGGACAGTTTCTTCCTATGGGTTAAAACCCCAAACGGCGCAAAACTGTCGTTGCTATGACATCAAAAAGTTTTGGTTTACACTAGGAGAAAAACTAATGAGCTGAGAAAATCATAAAACTACAGAAGCGATTGAAGACTAACGAGGTGAAACATACACTTGCCAGATGGATCATCACATGAATCAGACCGCAGAGTTCCCAGGCTAAGACCCAGGTCGATCGTGCGGTTACCCTTCCTGTCTTGATAATACATCGAGTGAGAACCTGAGGGGTTGAAAACAAAACCAGCAGGTGCATTTTGATCCATGATTAGTACACCCCCCACAAGAACTGCTCACATTTCAGTTCATCAGTATCGAATCCCATTTATATTGTCCAGTTCTACATCTAGGAGTGGGTCGGCCTCAAAGGATGCAGAAACTATTTAAAAAAAAATGGAGTTAGGGGACCCATGGAAGGCAAAGAAAAAGTTCACCCACGACGTATCATTTAATGGTGCCTTGTCTTCTCCCGCCACTCCCCAGTTTCATGCCAAATGAACAGGAGAGAGGAAGAAAAGGCCAAGAAAGAACAAGGAATGGCCAAAGTGATTCTAAGTAAAAGTCAGTTCGGATACTGCTACCTGTTAAGGGGACAATCACCCCGTTCTCTTACAGGTTGAAATGTAATTGCTAGTGAGGAAATGGAAACTGCCTCTTCAGGATGGAGGGATTCGAATTAATTGACAAAATATCATCGGTTCAAGTCGCATCCAAGTAAGGTGTTTTCCACGTCGTTCTTTTATCGGAGGATAATATCATCTGCTCCAAAACCCCACCCAAATTCACAAAGCCAATTTCAGATCAAGTTCATAACCTCATTCAAATTTTTAACAGACCAGTACAGGCGATTGGCTCCAAAAGTTCACGGACATGCCATATATCCCTCGGACTTTATCCTGTACATAGTCATCTACGGTCCCATACTCTTTGTCTGTTGTTTATGCTACAGAAAATTGAAAACTCTGAGGAAAAAATAACTTTTACAATTTAGATGTGTTAAATCTGCCATTGATTCAGCAGATGCCATGGATACGAACTCTAGGTCCAGAATCTGTAATTGATATGATCCAATCAACCTTAGCTCCTCAATGCGCTGTATTAAACATATCATCGGCAGATTCGGCACTCATTAAACCTTCAATCTGATCGATCAAAGATACAAAAATAACTTCTCATTGATGTTATAAAGTTAAAAATGCCCAGAAGAACCACCCATATGGACAAAAAGCATTTAAAATTAATTGCTCAGACTAACGCAGTGGTGATAACATGAAGCGATATTGGATTAACCATCTGAAAATTTTTAAACCACCCAAAAATCCAATGGCAGTCTAATAAATCCAACAGTAATATCGCATAGCACATGAGATTTATCAGTCTAATGCAATAGAGGCAACAAGGTCACTTGAGAATCAGAGAAGAAGTACATATTCTTTCTAACATGGTGTCATGCACAGATTAAACATTATTCTGGGTTTACATGACAATAGCCAACCAGAGTAGAAAACTTAGCTATCAAAATCTATGTGTAGACAGATGTCTCTCCACGCAAACCAACCAACAATCGAACAACTGTGATTTGGCCGTGAAGAAGCTTGTTATTTCTAACTTTTGCATTCAAATTACAGTCAGCATAAAAATTGTTGGGCGTATGAAAGAAACAGTTATATATTAAGGCATCATTCTGAATGGAGAAATCAGAGTAAACATAACCGCAACTGAGTCATCAATCTATGAGTGACAATAAAATTTTAGCGAAATCAATTGAGGCTTCAAAATAGTTGCATTATTTCCTTTCAGCACAATCGCAACTATCTGGCTGCAACAAAGCACAATCGCAGCTAGGAATGGACAATGTTGACAATGACAAGCATATATTGTTCATGGTATGACAAAGGATACATGAAGGCAGGGTTCACATACCACAAGCCTTTTATCTGGAAAGAAATGACGATACCAAGTTTGTGAAAAAGAGAACATGCTACTTCCTGGCAGAACATAATCAAGCACTGCTTATTTGATCATAGAACCGGTGACTTCTATCCAGAAAGCAACACATGGAAATTAACTTTGCTCTGCAGTATACACAGTAAAATGAAAACCAACTGACAATCGGCAAGATGCATTCAGAATCGATTATTAGTTATTAAAAAACATTAAAGGGCAGTTTACTGACATGGCCTCCTCAGCTCAACAAAACAATTTTTTCTCCATCTCTCTCTTACAGTCTGCAACCAAATGAAGCTATTTTCTAAGGCTTGACTCCTGTTCCAATCTTCACTGTCCTCGGGCACAGTTGATGTCGACAGACAATTATATCTATCTCCAGCCAAATACGAAAACACCAAAGATCATGGGGATGATGTATATTCATCGTGTTATAACTTATAAGAGATGAAAATTATCGAATCATGGTTAGAATGCCATGAACTTTAATGCTAAGCTATCTCAGTTTAAAGGAGACACACGAACCATTATAACTTATGAATATAAAGACTATATAATTGTGAGAGACAACATGGCACACATATTTACATATACAATGACTATACAATAAACTGTAAACCCCCACATAGTACAACTCAAGTTTTGCAGTTTGCACAATATACTCTTCGACCAACTTCATCACTCGGGATGATATCAGACTACACGACATATAAAGGACACAGCAGAATGTTCATCTCGTCAGAACCAATATCAAAAACATATAAAAGACAACCAAGGGGCAGAGAGTAGAGCAGATCGTTTAAGAATACACCACAAACCCATTCCACCAAGGTAAGTGGACTAGAATGGCTTTGACACTTGCATCTGCTGCCTGATCTTGTCACCAGAGAGCTGAGTCGAACCTTCTGAAAACAACAAATTATTGGACGCCACAGATGGTTGATAATGAGAATACAACATCGGTACCATGGGTTGGCCACCGTACTTCCACGCATGGGCGGGATCCGCGTTTTCAGAACCATAAGTGGCAGGAGCCACAAATGACCGAGACTGGTGATGAGCTTGAGAATAACCAGCAAACTGTTGGTGAGGTTTAGCAATGGGAGAATCTCTTACAAGGTTAGGAGGCATTTGAGGTTGGCTAGAAGGTACACCTGAAGTAGCGGAAGCTTCACTTATATTAGGTTGTTGCATAGCCAAATCATGTGCTGCTCTGACATAGTACATTGGAAACTGCTGATTGTGCTGAGGGTGATAATATTGGTGATTTTGATGTGAAGGCGGATATCGAGAGTAATAAGCCGTTAATTGAGCTCCTCCAGTGGGTTGAAGGGGAATAAAATGCGAAGTAGCTTGTACAAATTGCTGCTGCGGTATCGGTGGATGGTGTTCAGGCTGCCGTTGATTAGATTGAGAGGGAAACAAGTGATTGGCATCAGGAGCTTGTTGTCTTAAATGAACCTGACTAATCAGATCTGATACATTAACTTTTTCATCATCCTGATTAGAAGGGATCCTTTTGGTTGCAGGAGGCAATTGTGCAATCAACTCTTGATAATTTACGTGATTTGGGAAAAACACCGTGTTTGTCCAAATATTCTCACTGCAAAGTTAATCCAAGCAAGAATAAAGCAAGCGAAATTCAAGAAACAAACTGAAAGTGCAGCCAATTAAACATGATCCTACAAGACAAGGCTCCAATCTGCAGCAAATACTCAAAAGAAATGCAATAATCCAACTTTACTGCTATGCAGATTCTATTATATTTCCAAGACAGCAAACGATTCAAATTCACTGGATTTCAGTCTAGCTTTTATACCACATGTAATCCTAGTCATTGAATAATCATTTTTTAGAAAAATCCACTAGCAAGCATACAGAGATGTTAGCCAAATGCAGCAATAAAAAACTAAGAAGTAATACATTTAGCGATTTTCTCAGTACCTAGATAGCGAATCAGCCGAAGGTGAATTTAGTCCACTACTTTGCTGCGACTTTAGATGCGCATTCTGCGGTAGCGACTGCAGCTGAGGCTGCTGTCTCCCCAACTTCTGAGAATTAACTGGCACACCCTGGTACGATCTCTGATCATCAGAGAAAATCCGGTGCACGCACTCAGCGGAAGTTACAGGCTTTAGAAGAGGCGCTGAACTTGCTACAGAACCATCGTCTTGCTTTTGGCCAACACCAATTCCAACACCCATAAGTGCAAATTGCTCCTCAATCCCCAACTTCTCATCCCGTGCCGCCTCCAACTCTGATTGTACCCGAATCGGTGGCGAATTAACCAGAGACTGCGATGATGCGGTAGAAGTGGAACCAAAGGATGATGACGTCGCCAGCATGGGCGAATCGGGAACAGATTGCACCTCCTGCGGTTGCTTCGCGGTCTTCTCCAATACGGACTCACCATTGATAATTCCGGCGTCTTCAAGCCCTAACAAGGAATTAACCAAAGCGGAATCCGAAAACCCCTTGTTCGGTCCAACGGTACTGGCACCATTCAAAGCGTCCAAGAACCAGTCCTCCCACTTTCCGGAAGCCTCGAGAATGCGGCCGATCGACCCCGATGACTCCGGCGGCGCCGGCTGCAACGGGAAGAGAAAGAGCCTGATGCGGGGATTCTTGAGAGAAGAGCTCACCGACTCCTCGATCATGTTCTCGAGGTCTTCGTCGGTGGATACGGTGACGAGAGCGTCAAGGTCCTCGTTGGGAAGCTGGTACTTGAGGACGAAGGGGCGGTCGTCGAGCAGCGTCTTGGCGATGTGGGAGCAGAGGGAGGAGATCGAGGAGAGCTGGCGGTCCCCCACGACGACGATGCGGGTGTCGCCGCCGACGTAGCAGAGGGACTTGTCGTGCGGGCGGGGGACGATGTGGCCGCCGTAGCTGCACATGAGCCTCAGCTTCGGAGTGAAGGGGGACGCCCCAGCCGCCGCCGATGGCGACTCCATCTCGTCGTGCGGCGTTTCCGAGATGGTCGAAACCGGAGAGAGAGTCTTGTGATGGTCTTATGGGTCCGCCACCATAGCTGAGGTTCGAGATTTTCTTTTCTTTTTGCTTATTTTATTCCATTATTCCGCATTAAAAAATCATTGCAGGATATGCTGGAATGTTAATCATCTAACTTGTTGGGGGGTAAAATCGAGATTGAAGTTTTGACTCTGGCTTGGGGCTCGGTGGGGGCGGGGGCGGGGGCTTGGCAGTTAATTCAACGGGAATGCAGAAAACGGTTGGCGGTCAAACGGCTTTCGACAGTTGACAGCTTGTCCCACTGGTTGGCTCCAGTTGGCGCGCTTTTTCCAGGCGTGGCCCACGCTGTGGGTGGGGACCACTTTTTTTTTGGGGGGGATTTTCTTTTTTTCTTTTTTGGTCCCCACTTGCTATGATAAGGGAGGTATGGAATTAATTTGACGTGGGATGACCATAATATTAATTGATGCACATCCGTAATTATGAAAATAACAAAAGTGGCCACAACCCGTGCCTTTTTTTTTTTACATGATTCTATCTTATATTAACTGTTCGAGACTACAAAGCATTTTGATTAGATGTGTCAAATAGGTGGATTATGTCGGGTCGAATATGGTCCAACCCATATTGACCCCATAACCATTTTGACCCATAATCAACCCGATCTGCAACAAATACATACCCAACCCAACCAATTTTGACATATATTACCAAATCACAATAATATTTTAAGAAAATAATATTACTAAAATACATTCATACAATAAAAAAATCTAGTGAAATTTGTTTTTATTTTTTTTATTTTTCTTAGATTTTTTTAAAATATTAAATGTTCAAAAATACCTTATTATTTTTCTACCAAAAAATACTTTATTATTAAAAATATATTTTATTCAAAAATATTTTATTTTTAAAAGTATTTTTATTTTATTCTTCTTTGGCCGGCGGCGGCGACCGACGACCAGCGACTGGCAACGATCGGCGACGACAACCAGCGACCGGCGGCGGCGACGACCGACGACTAATGGCGGCGGCAACCGACAGCGACGGCGGCCGACGGCAGCGGCTTTTATATTTTTTTTCTTTTCAAATTTATTTCATTTCACTTATAAAATAAAAAATTAATAGTAGTAATAATAATAATAATAATAATAATAATAATAATAATAATAATAATAAAGCCTTTGAAGTATTGACCCCATTTGCAGCTTGTGGAAGGAAGCTTCTTATGGGTCCAATATGGCTCAATCTAAAAGAAAAACCTCAAACTTTGGTATTGTCCCAAAAATATCCATAACTTTTTTTTGTCCCCTAAAAAGCCTTCAACTTTTTATTTTGTCCCAAATTTACCAATCCAATCCCAAAAATACCTCAAACTTTGGCATTTATCCCAAAAATATCCACAACGATTTTCTAAAAAACCTTCAACTTTAGAATTGTCCCAAATCTACCAATCACCAAAAAATCCTCAAATTTTGGCATTTGTCCCAAAATTATCCACAACTTTTTTTTGTCTCCTTAAAAATCTCAACTTTTGATTTTGTCCTTAATGAATCTTAGGTGGCAGTTTCACCTCATTATAATTACATCTTCGTTGTTGACGTGAAAAAATTCTAAAAAAAAATTCTATCTTTAGATTAGCAATTAGGGCTGATTTTCAATTGTCCTCTTTTCGTATCTCTCCCTTCCATCTCGTAGAATTCTCGATGATTCCGATGTCGGCCATCTAGCTTCTGTCGAAACTCCAAGTGATTCTCGACCGTCGCCCAATAGTGTGGCCTTATCCCGAGGCAATAGCAACCATCGTCATCGGCTCCTTACCCATTGATAGTCCTCGATGCCAATCGAGCCTCCCACCAAGGACCATCGTGCCGGCCATACCTCTGTGACAACAAGTTGTTTCCCTCAACGCTTTCTTGTGATCATCATTTCGATAAAGATTTGAAGTATAAGAAGAAGATTCATTAATATCTTGTTCCCACTGAAATTTGTATGTGAATATCGGGTAACTCAATTATATCTCGAAATGAATGAATGCGCCTGCAATGTGTCAAACATTCCCCCTTGAAACAATTGGAAGTACATTTTGATCTTTATCTAACAATCGTGGGTTCTGTTCAACTGGGCGCGAAACACTCTTTTTTTTGTAATAATTATGGTAGATTTGAGACAAAATCAAAAGTTGAAGGTTTTTTAGGAGACAAAAAAATTTGTAAATATTTTTGGGACAGACCAAAGTTTGAGGTTTTTTTGGGACAAAATCAAAAGTTGAAGGTTTTTTAGGAGACAAAAAAAGTTATGGATATTTTTGGGACAAACACCAAAGTTTGAGGTTTTTTTGGGATTAGGCCGTCCAATATGGGTTGAAAATAGATTTAAGTGTGTGACCTATTTTTGATCCATCTGATTCAACTTAAATATTTTGTACCCATTTTCATTCAATCATTTACAAACCTAGAACCCATATGCAATGCATTTGTATCAAATATGGGTAAAAAATGGGTCATGACCCATATTGACGGCTCTAATTTTGATATGGGACTTTTTTAACACAATCAACGCATGCATCCCAATTAATACAAACGTCAAATTCGCATTGATGTAGATCCAAAATGTGCTCTTGAGTAGTTCATAATTTTTACTCTCCTATACATATGATATATGATCAATTTTCCTTCCATAACTAATCTTGTAGAATCATATAATCGAATATGTAACAAACATTTGGCTAGAGTCAACGCTAGGGGACACATTGCCACCAATTTTACAAAATTCATCGCCGCAGGGAAACTTGCCACGACCCTAAAAAAAACTTGGGAGGCAAAATTCTCCATTCACCATTTGTGGCTAGGGGTGTCAAAAAAAGCCACGCCGAGAGCATCGGCCCGGTCCAGCCCGAAAATTCACTTGATTTTCGGGCCAGGCCGCCGCTCGAATTTTTTTAACAATCATGTTTTCTTTTTAATTTAATTTGTTATTTTTCTTTTTATATTTTTTTTCATTTGATGGGTTTGTTAATTGATTTTGATTAAAAAAAAGATTCGGGCCAAGCTAAGCTTGGTACTGCTCAGTTTCTGCCAGACCCGACCCGTTGATACCCCTAATTGTGGCTATATGTAGTTTCAACTTGTGCCCTCCGCCATTCTTGTCTACGCCAAGACCTTGGTTTTACTCACTGCGCATACTTACTGCTGCAGTTCCTCTACAATTCCATGCACTAACCTCACAATCCAATTTCCAAATTTACTTAGGGTGTGTTTGTCTCGCGAATAATAAATGATTTGGAAAACACTTTTCTAGAAATGATTGCTTATAATATTTTCATCGTTTAGTAAAAAATTGAGACATAAATTGTTATTAAAGATTAAGACAAATTTCATTAGGTAGTTATGTCAAGAGATATCAGATTTTTAGGAACATTTTTCGCGAAATAAACGGAGCATTGAAGTGCGTTTGTTTCATGAAAAACTCAAGCTTGAAAATATTTTCCAAAAAATATTGCTTGCATCGTTTATAAAAATGAATAAAAGAAAAATATTTTCATCACCTTGGAAAATAGTTTGACAAAAATTGTCTTCATCGTTCACGAAAATGTTGAGACATATATTGTTATTAATTATGAAGACAATTTTCATCAGGCAGTTATGTCAAGCGATATCGGATTTTTAGGAACATATTTTTCAAATTGTTCATTTGTCACAGAACAAACGGAACATTAAGGTGCGTTTTTTGCACAAAAAATTAAGTTTGAACAATATTTTTCAAAAAATGATTGTTTGTATTATTTATAAAAATAAATAAAGGAAAATATTTTCATCATCCACGAAAATAGTTAGAAATAAGTTATTATCGAAAATGACAACATTTTATTTGAAAATTTTATTTAAGCAATAAAATTCATTATTTTTTGAGAATTTTTTTTAAAATTTAAACTTTTCTTAAAGCAAATACATCGTTAATTTGGATCGAGCGTGCAAATAGTAAATACAGGGCCGATGAAGAAAACAATGACCCACATATTGAGGTCATCGTCAAGCTTCCTGGATTTTTTTTTCTTTTTCTTTTTTTACCCCGGAGGCTTCCTGGAGTTTGCGGGCCAAAGCTTTTAGGGGATTTTAGGCTCTGTCCTGAAAAATGAATTATTTAAAAAATATTTTTCTAAAAATAATCTCATGTGTCGCTTAAAATGATTAGTCAATAAATTAGAAATTTTATTAGCAACAACATTTTGTGTCTCAACATTTGCGTAAACGATGAAAATATTTTTCATTTATTTATTTTTGTAAGTCATATAAGAGATCACTTTTTAGAAAATATTTTTCAAATCACTCATTTCTTTACGAGGCAAACAGAGTCTTAGAGGATTGCAATTCTTCCTTCTAGGCAATTTTGATTTTTACAGTCGTGTCATGAAGATTTGTTTCAATGTCAATGTGGCGTTGACTGAGTTTATGAGATCTCTGGGTCTTAGACAGTTAAACTGATGAGGTCATAAGTTCGAATCTTCCCGGAGGCGTCTTGGGGAACTTAACCGGTGGTATTGATGCTCATACCTCATCACCCCGATGAATAGTTTATTACACGTGAGAAATCTCGGTTATAAAAAAAAAAAATTGTCTCAATTATCTCTAAAATCAAAGAATGCAAAATGATATTTTGCAAAGCTAGAGAGTGTCTATGCATTGTTCCCTTATTTCCGTAGCACTATGGTGGAGTCCAAAACTTTAGCTAACCTATACAAAGATACAACCACTACATTCATCGGAAAAAGGGGAAAACCTATGTAACTACCGCCGCTGCCCGCAAACTTGTCCACTTCACCTTGGAGGACGAGGAACCACCCCTCCCCCACCAACTAACCTGGCCAACTCATCGTAATTTTTCTTTTTCTTTCTTTTTTCATCGAAAGGAAGAACTTTTCATTTCATTTATATAAAAAAAAAAGACGTACGTCAATTTCAAGGCAAGAATGCAAACCGCACAAAGCAAGCAAATTTGAAAAGCGAGTTAACTTGGTACATCTTGTAGGAACTCGTCATAGTGTCAAAGCGCAATCGACGGCCGATCGAAACTCGTATCATCGTGACCGAATTTCACTCGTCGAAATCGTGACGTCCGTGGGTATCACGAGAGTATTCATAACAACTTGATCTTTATCGAACCAAGGTGTTGCCTGACCTATTAAAGAAGCAACCCAATGCGATAAACCTCGGTACCTACCTTGTCTTACACGCCAGCCTTCGAATTTGTCGTGCTCGAGGTGATCGGGGAGCATAGCCAACTCCGAGGCCCTGGTGAGACGGGCGGTGCAACTAGTCGAACAAGGGAGAGGGACGGGACGCAACCTAATCTACTCCGAAAAGCGACCACTGATGATGGCGGCCCCCTCCCCCGTCGGAAGTCGGAGACGACATTATTGCTTCGAGTAGGAAGAGCTCTGTTGTTTTTTTTCCTCGTTTGTCCTCTACCCTTTGGGCCTGAAGATATGGGGCGCACTAGCTGGAACGAGATCTTTGACCAAAATGGTCCTTTGAGATTCTGCTGACGAGGACGCGGTTCGTCCCGATTCGCGCCGTCCCATTCAGTGACCGACCGAAAGAGAGGTCGTCTTCCCACTCTTCCTTCTCTTTCGGCCGGATTTTCCTCGCGACGGGATGTGTTAGTGGCGAAGGCTAATTGCGAGTTTGAATTGGAACCGTGCGTTAAAAAAAAAAAGAAAAAATCCAACTTGGTGGGTGGTATTGACGGGACGCGTTGAGCCTGATGAAGCCACTGTTTAGCTCGCCTTTTGAATCGTTACTTACCTGCACACTTTGCGCTTCCTCCACCAGATTTTGGGGAAATAATTAAAAGTTTTGGGGCTGAAACGTAAGTTCCTGCGAAGTACAAGGACCACTAGTGAAAAGAAAACACGCCCGTTTCGATCGAGCTTAGGCTTCATTTATTTCGACAGCTAATCAAATCTTACAGAAATCGAAATCGAATGATCTCCCACGCTCTTGGTGGGACAGCTCGACTCACCACGATGTAAACACTCCAATCAGAGAGAGATTGGTTTCGACAAGAGAGCAAATCTAGGACCATTCTGCCTATGTCGGGGATTCTTCTGGTTATTCGGAAAGGCCTAGTGGACAGGGGAGAAAAAAAAAAAAATCACCCGGAAAACTAAAAAGATGACTAGGCGATAAGTCACGCTCTTCTAAAGTTTTGCCAAATTTCCTGCAAATTGAGAAATAACGAGAGGCGTGTTCCGATGGCTTTCTTCCCTCTATTTTCTCGTAATTTCTTATATTTTTACGAGATTCCTCTCGAAAAATTATTTGGAGTCAAAATAAAGATCGCCCGAAAAAAAGACGCAGCAGCGATGGGTTATGCTCTCCTGAAAGTCAATATGCACGACTTAAGGGTGCATTTGGTTCGGCTTTTGAGGAAAGTTTATGGGAAAATGCAAAGGCTTTTAAATTATAGGGATTTTTCGAAATTTAAGTAGTGTTTGATAAAGTGTAATTTTAAATTGCATTGAGAAACAATTCTGGATTACATGGTATGTGGAAAAATTACACTTTCGAAAGCATTTTTGCCCTTTAAAAAAAAATTAAAAAATAAAGCCAGCAAGGACTCAGCGGCCGATGAGACTCCGACGAGGCTAAATCTAGCTGATAATGAGCCAGATCTGGCGCCGGCGGCCTCTCATAAGATTGCTTGGGTTCGTGCGATCCAAGCCGTGTTGCCTAAAGTCGTTGGACCTCAGGTGAGGTTGTCGACGCTAGATCCAAGGCGCAGCCGGCGACATTCGGCCTTGCCGGAGTCTCGTCGAATACTCGTTGGTCACCCGTCGGCGGCCTAAATTCTCGCTAGTGACGTCACGCTAAGTAGGGGCATTTTTGAAATTATGAAAGTTTAGCGAGGACAAAGTTGGAAGAAAAAAATATATTTGCATTCTGGAAAATGCTCAAAGCACCTCCGGACTTGCCTTGAGTTAAAACTCTTTAGAAGCCTATGGAGATACAATTGCATCTCCTCAAAATTCTCCTAAAAATTTGCCAAACACCATTTGTATTTGCCCGAAGGGGTTTGAGATCTCAAAGGACTTTGGCAAAGCCGAACCAAAAGCACCCTTAACCAAGAAAAATTGATGGGCCTGGTGGCTTGGACCAACTCTGACTACTTCAAGGCCCATTGGACTGGTCTAGGCATGTTAATCTCTTCAAATAGTTTTTTTTTTTATATCTCTTCAAGTTCACTTACGCTCAACTCATGCATACCTAATGAAACATGTATATATGTATATATAATCACCTGTGTTGTTTTATAAACTTTTCAATCCAGAGAGGGTCATATATATTTTCACGTCACGCCCTAATCTATATATCACTAACATGTATAATACGTATTAAACTATGTCAATTGATGGTGTCAATTGCTTATGTTCTTCCCATGTTACTCATGACCCTTTTAATTTAAAAAATCAAACGAGTTGGCTTTACCAACTTATATGTACATACTTTCCTTTCCAATTAACTTCATTCACACTCCTCGATTCTAATAGAGGTTCGCGACATCAAAAGGTCGAAAACAATGACAAAACCCATCACTCATTGAATTCCACTAATAATCCGAGCATCAACTTTCACATCATTTCAATGGCACCCGTACTTCTCTACTTCACTTACGAAACGAGTCTTTTTTTGTTGTCAATAAAGAAACCATACTCTTGTCACCAAATTGAGAAGTCATATCTACTGAATGGGCAATTATTTAACTTAGCGTGGATGTCAATCGACCCATGCTTATCGCGTAGAAGATTATTATTCCGTCCATCAACCGAAAAAGTCGGTTCCACTAACACCGTCCGTCATCAAATTCAACACTCTTGCATAAAAAGGACATGACCCAACCCATACGACATCTTCCTAGGACAAAGGCAGGCATAAAGAGACGGGGAGGTCCATGATGCGAACTAGCTGAAGTTGGTCTACCCACTCTCATTTCTTTCTCTCGCCATCTGTCGCCGTCTCCTTTTCCGGTCGCATGTGTCCGAGTGCAAGGAAAGACATGGCGGACAGGAGCAGCAAAGAATCTCTCCGCAAAAGTTAATATAACAAGCGATGCGATAGACTTCCAGCGGCGGGTATCGATGGTTCGCTTATTTAAAAGTCCGTTTACGATCCTAACACATCACACTGTATGCTAGATTCTTCAAGCCAATCCTTATGTAGACACTTATCATTTCTGTCGACATGCGCACGTATGAGTTGTGTCAGAGAAGTTTCAAATTTGAGAATTGATATGGTGTTAATCAGTTAATACATCATAGTTGACTTACAACTCATTGACTTAAGCTTTTGATCGAAGGTGGGTCTAACTGAATATATATATATATATATATGGTCAAAAAACTAAGGCTTTCATTACTAGAAATAAGTTTCTGGATGCACTAGATTTGCTTCATAATAGAGAAGCTCCGCAAGGGCCATAGGGAGGTTGAAAACCCAATTTCTAGGCAATCGGTTTTTACACTATGCTTTCACAATCCAATCAGCAACTCTATTGGACTCTCTGTTTATATGGATCAGCTTTATATCCTTGAAAGCCTTGAGGAGGGAATGGGCTTGTGTGATAAGGCACTGTACTTCCTAGTTGATCTGTGCTCCGCAAGTCGGCACACTTATCAAATCAGAATGATCTGATTCTAGTTCAAGTAGAACTTCAGTTCGAGTGGAGAATTACTTTAGGGTTTCTACCATGGCTTGCACCTCCGCCTGAGCTGCTGAAGACGCCTCGATCGACCTCGCGAAACCCTCAATTAGTCTACCAAAGCTATCAAGGCAGACACCAGCCACGACACCTTCGTTTGTTCCTTGCAAGTAAGCTCCATCCATGTTTATTTTGAGCTTTCCCGGCTCTGGTGGTCGCCATTGATGGAGGTGAAAGCTTGCTACATCTCGAGTTTCCTTCTTTGTAGGTAGCCATCGATCAAGATTTCGCTGCATCGCAACGGCTCCATCCACTTCCTGCTCTGGATCTGGCTTTTGTGCTTGAAAAATAGAGTGGTTTCGAGCTTTTCAGATTTGCTGGAGAACAAAAGCTAAGAGTTCGAAGGAGACTAAGGTGTGTTTGATGAGGTTGGAATTTTGCTTCCTCTTGGCGATTTTCCACGTGGACGATGCCACAGTACTTGAGGTTACCTTATACTGCCATGACAAGTTAGACTTCAAACAATGTCACCATTACTTTTTTTCACTTTTCTCGGGACACGATGCTTCCTTGACTTCCATGTGGCCAAGTCAGCTCTCTTAGTTGGGAAAGCTAAGGGAAGACAACATAAATGGTCCTTGAATTTTTTGTGCATGTTTAATTTAGTCCATGGACCATATAAAATTTTAGGAATTATATTATATATTGAGTTAGAATTCAGAAATCAAATTAAATAAATTAAAAATTCAGATGCCATATTACCTATTAGGTCAAAATTAAGCTAACATCCATCTCGGGACATGCATGAGTGCACTTCTTATTAATTAGCTACTTCTTGATTTGACGCATGCTGTGATTCGACTATGATATTTATCGGTTTTCCATTTAGAAGTACACGCAAACATAATAGAAAATATGCAGTACGATCACCCGTGGTATTTATACTACTTCCATTCCATCATCCAGGTATATAGAAGATTAAATTCTAAGCGATAATACAAAATGTAAAATAAATTGTAGATATCACATGCAAATTGACTGGATTTATGTGGCCGCAATCACGTATTTATAAGCTAGCTCTGGAACATGATCACGTGTTGAAATTAAAAAACGTGGAAATTGGAAAAACAGAAACGAAAAATGAAAAAGAAAATCTTAAAAATAAATGCGTCATTTAGTAATCTAAAATTCTTTTGAATTTGTTAACGCGATTTTTTTTTATAAAAAAACATTTTCCTCATTTTTCGACGTTTGAATTGTTTAAGAAAATGAGTTAACAATTTTTTTTTTTTGTAATCAACGAAAAATCTATGCTTAAATTCAATTAATAATTTTCTCAATCAAAAATAAAAAAATTATTTTTCAAATGTATGGCTAAAAATTACTATCAACGCTTGCATTAGAGACTCTACACTTGGGCATGATAATCTCAACACGCGTTCCTAGGTCCTTGGCAACGAGCCTGGGTCCATTGAGATCAGGCCTAAGTGCAAAGAGGTCGGGCGAGGATGCCCGTGCTTAGTTCCTTGAAGCTCAGGGTTAAGTCTACAAGGGCTGGGTCGAAGAACCCTGGCGTTCGAGCTCAGATCCATGGAGTTCGGGCTGAGGAATCTCGTGCCCTACCTCGATGAACTTGAGCCTAGGTGCCAGGGACCTGGGCCTCGCATTGACTAACCTGAGCTCACCACTAGGTTCTGGGGCTTGGCCTTTTTGGATCGGGATCGGTGTCTGTGCCCAACTCCCTAGCGCTTGGGCACGGGTCTATCGAGGTTGGGTCTGGATCAACAGAGGCCATGCTCGGTAGGGGTGTGCAAACTAGACCGGACCGGCCCGGGATCGGCCCGGATCGGGCGGATTGGTCCGGTCCTTGAGGTGGATGGGTTGGTCCCCGGTCTCAATAAATGGGACCGGTAACTGGGCGGTCCGGTCCTCGGGTTCTTGTGTTGGGACCGGATCGGCCCGGCCCGGACCGGACCGCTAATAATATATAATTATATATATATAAATATATATAATTACAAAAGAAATTGAAAACAAAATGGAATCTCTCAAGAGTAAGAAGAATCCCGGACCGGCCCTGCATTCATATGGCATTCAGTATGCTATCCTGGTGGTGTTTTGGCATTCAGGTGTTTTGGTATTCGGTGACTCAAGTTGTCGAGCCCCAATGTGGAATACAATAGTCGTTTAATATATTTTAATATTTTCTGGGATTTATTTTTCTTTTATTTTTTCTTTCTTTGTTCTTTTATTTTCATCTTCTTCCAACCAAGATGAGGGCCAACGAAGCTCGTCCCCACCTCTGGTTGATCGCTGGGCTTGGCAGTCAGCTGGAGGAAGAATAAAAATGTAGTAGTAGGCTTTATAGCGGTTGGGCCGGGACCAAGACCGGACCGGATCGACGGTCCTGGTCTTGTTTGGTCCTGGTCCGGTCCATGGTCCCGAAAGTATGGGGACCGGACTATTGGTCCGGTCCTCGGGTTCATGCCGGGATCGGACCGATCCGGATCATGCACACCCCTAAATTGCTCGGGACCCCAGTGCTTGTGTGTGCTTCTCTGGCTGCTAATATCCAAGTTACTTGCGTCCAAAGGTTTCCAACATCAAGTTTTTATGAAAAGAACTTTACAAGCATCCTATCTGCTACTGAAAAGAATTTCAATTGTGAAAATAGAAATAAAAATCAAAGTAACAAAGAAAATAATCCTTTTAAGATTCTCACGAAGACTAAATCTGTGCTTAAATGATACGTAAGCTGTACTCATTAAATTCACTCCCAACAAATCGCATGCGTACACTTTGACCGAACTTAATAATTTCACTCCTTTTCATCTTTTATTGGTGGGGATGAATGTCCCTCCACTTTTTCGTTGGGTGTTTATGAGAATCTTTGGCGATCGGATCATCAACCCTCGACCAAGAGTAAATCTCGCCCGTTGATCGGACGAGATTTTTATGGAGAGGTACAGGGAGTTACGATTCCAGCATCCGTCGGCCGGGATGACAGCACCGGCACAGTGGAACACTTGCTGTCCGAGAGCAATAAAACTTGCCTGCCTTGATCGATTTTCAGCTTTAAAGGGACACAGAATATCTCGGACAATTATATGGCCCTGCTTTATATTCCTACTTTCCTTTTTTCAATAAAACCAGCTCTGATTCAAAACCACCACCGAAACCACCCAACCCAGAGAAGAGAATTACTTTTTGAATTTGTATCTGCTCCATATGGTGAAAACGGCAAGAAAATCAGCCTGCTTGACATTTTGGATAGCGCCGTTTTTGTCTTCTCTTTCATGGGGGGCTTCCCTTTTTGAAAGACGATACCTTGGTGAGAGAGCCACGCTTTTCTGAGTTGTTTCTCTCAGGGATCTCCGGCGGCTCTTCCGAATCCCCGTGGTCTCTCTCTCCTCCTCTGAGGAGTTCACGAACTCGTTCTGCCGCGCTCGCGTCCTCCTGCAGGTTTTATCTGTTTTGTGCTTTTTGTTGGTAACGGCTCTTGTCCTTCTGGGGGTTTGAATTTGAATGTGAAATCCGTCGTTTCCGAGCATTTAGCCCCAGTACGTGTTGCATTTTTGTTTGGCTGAAATTCTGTGCTCGTGGCCGCGAATCTCGCCTTCAGTTTGCGGGGAAAAGGGTGTCGGAGTGTTAACGTGAGGAGATTGCTCGGTTTAGTGGAGTTCGAGTGTAGCGTTTGGTATTGTCTCGTTGAAATTGGAGTGTAGGAGGAGTGAGTGAACTGATTTTTCTGCAACGGATGAAGATAATGTTTGTAATATATATATTTTTTTCAGTGAAAGATTGTGTAGTTGGCTTTTGGTTAGATTTGAGAATATACAAAGCTGTTAGGAATCGATGCGTCAGCTTGATGACTGTAAAATGTGTATCCAGTTAATGCATTTTTGTTTAGATTGTTTTACTTTGCTGGAGATTGGTACTGCGTGTGCGTCTTTTTATCTGCGCCGGTGCAGAATTTCCCCATAGTTGTGGAAATACATTTTATGAATGCAGCTCCCTATGTTCACCATGGAAACTGTAGAGATTGGTTGTTTTGTTCTTTTTGTTCTTCGATAATGCAGATAATAGGCACAAAAGAATGATAAATTTTCCGTCTTGTAGGTCCGATCAGATCTGAGTTTTTATGCTCGGCCCACTGTAATCTTCTTTTAGGGCTAATTGGTGAAAATCATGAGCATTATTTTAAGCATCGTGACACGAGGCTGATAGCGGTGCTCTTGTTTGAGTTTTACTTTATGTTCAAAATTATGATGAATTCTCTTGCCAATTATATTTGCTGGTCATATTAGTGAAGCGGCTGAACTACCTGGGGAAATTTCTAGGCCGATGGCCAAAATCACTGCTATTGTCTGCTTTGAAGACGTGTCTGGTCTTGCTTTTATCTTCCGGAATTGACATGTTCTTTGCCAGTTGCCTGTGTGTTTATCCTAGTGCTTTCTAAAACTTCATCATTGGTGTTATGTTGGTATGCATTATGTTGGGTTTGGTCCAGGTGTATTAGATGTATTAGAGCCTTGCTCGAACCTATTCAATAATTGAGTCCTCCTTTGCTTTCACGTGCATCTGATTTTGGGTTAGTCTGTAAATTATGGCTTAGTCTTAATGCTTTTTGTTTTTTTGAATTGAGTCATACTCCTTTGCCATAGTGGATGGGAACGATTGGATAGATTTTCCTCTCGTAATGTGCGTTATACAAATATAGTTTTTCTTCTAGATTCATTTTCAGGTTTGGTTCGTCTGTTCTGTTCTGTTTTGAGCTTATGCTTTTCATGTGTGCTTACTAATTTGATCTGAATTGCCATTGTATCGCTGTTTTATTGAAGGCAGGTACTCTTTTGAGCTTCTGTCATTCTTCAAGATGGTTCGTATAGACAGATGGGATTTGAAACTTAAGTCCTTATCTTTTTACAAAACCTTGATCTACACGAATCTTCAACTTCAACTCAATAAATCCAAGTTTTCTAATCATGGTGATAGAGGAGGTTGTACATTAAAAAGAAGGAAGGTTGTCTAATAATTTAGAAATTTCTGTCACATTGGCGTGATGTCTTTGTGTAATCTCACTATGTATTGATACGACATATCACTTTCAACTCTTTTTTTTTTTTTTTAATTATAACTTTAGGATCCGGACTTTTATAGATACTTTGCTTCTTTTTTTCCAGCAATTTACAGTATTTTCATCAATTCATTTGGATACTGAATGGCTATGTGGTTATTACTAGCCACTATTGCTGACTTTGCTGCTCGTGTAAACTCCTTTCTGTTCTGCTGAGCATTTGCATGTAAATCCCTTTGACAGGCTCTCATAGTTTCTTTTCTTTTATATATACTATCAGCAATAAACGTTTTCAACTTGAAGATGCCAGAGATCCAATTGGGTTGTCACACAGTCAGGTCCCATGGAATCAAAGTGGCAAGAATACACATGCATGACTGGTTAATCCTCTTTCTCCTCGTGGTAATAGAAATTACATTGAACGTCATAGAACCATTTCATCGTTTTGTGGGGGAGGAGATGATGACAGACATGAAGTACCCTCTGCAGGATAACACTGTTCCTATCTGGGCTGTTCCGGTATGACAATAGTCAAAGCATCTGTCAAGCAATTTTTTTTTTTTGGTTGAACAAAGTTCACATGCAGTAAAAGTTAGTTATTTATTTATATTTTGAGTTAAGCTATGACATTTTATCACAGATTATTGCGATATTGCTTCCGTTTGCTGTAATTCTCATCTACTATTTCATCAGAAGGGATGTTTATGACCTGCACCATGCCTTATTGGGTAAATCCTCTTACTCTATGTGACTTTGTGCTAATGCATATGTATGAATATCATGTCCAAAGGTAACTGTGTGAACTTGTCCAGGTCTTCTATATTCTGTGCTAATCACTGGAGTTATAACTGATGCAATCAAAGATGCTGTTGGCCGACCTCGACCAGATTTTTTCTGGCGTTGTTTTCCTGATGGTAAAGGGGTAGGACCTAAAGAAAAGATCACACTTACGAATTTTTCACCTTCCCTTTGCAAATGATTTCTCAATTTGTCTGTCGTGTTGTCATTTCTAGATATTGCCAGGCTTTTTGAACATACAAAGAGTGAAAAAATGATCTGTGCCACGTGCAGGTGTTTGAGACTGTCACAAGGGATGTAATTTGTACTGGAGACAAGGCTGTCATCAAAGAAGGATACAAAAGTTTTCCAAGTGGGCATACCTCATGTAAGCAAGCATCTAAAAGAAAAGTTTGTTTTTTGAATATATTGTTTGTTTACTGAAGCTTACAGAAGGCCAGAAAACTTTGGATTTGTCTATATGCAGTATGGCATGGATTGGCATGGGTTGATTTTATACTCCCAAAGAATCTGATTCCAAACAATGTGAAACCTAACAAGATCTTAAATCAGATTATGGATGACAGAAACTTAAGAAGATAGAATGACAATGGAAGAGTAAATACCTTGCCTGCTTTTTTTTTTTTTTTTTTCTATATAGTTTTTCCCAACTCTAGGCCCAGGGTTTATGGAGGCAATTGCTTCTTCAGTGACTCTGGTAAAGGGTGGAATTACTGCTAATTAAGTTGGTTCAGTTCTCTTTTATTGTGCCACTCAATGCTGAATCCAAGTTATGCCAAGTTTTATATAAGCTAAGCATGTCCAGTAATAATCGAAAGGTCTTGTTAATAAGGCACTTGTTAAATATGCTTAATGACCAAATATTCAATTTTCAGAGCATCGACTGTGCATGTCACGAATGCACATAGTGCATTGGAAATTGCAATATATGCTCATTTGATTGCTTGAGAAGTGCTCCGGGGTCAATTTTTAACAAAATCTGAATGAGATAGTCAAATTGTGATTGTTTTGGTCAGTCGGGTTTTTGTTAAAAAAATTATAATGCTTTGAAGTTTGTAAGTTATATGCAAATAGAGGCTTTAAGCGAGAGTTCTCAAGGTGATCCATGCCGTTGGCTGTGAATTGGCTAGAAAGATGTCCTGTAGGTTTCTAGTCTCCTGCTGCCAGTTAATCTAAGCCATTGCATTTTTTAACAGATAGTCATGTTGAAGACAAGGACAACATATAAGAGTCAAATTTCTGAATAGTTTCACTCTTACATTTGATTAGTAACGATAGGGAACTGGATACATCTTTCAGCTAGTATATGTCCTTATCCAGAGAAAGTCAAAATCTAGAAGCACCAGTAAACTATATAATGACTTACTAAATCTGCTGACCAGGTTTCAAAATTATTTAATTTCCAAAAACTCAAGAACTACCAACTACCAATTTCAACAGGGAAATTTGGAAAAAGAAATAAATGGATACTTTTTGCCTGCATGTTGATTAATTGACTTTGAACGCACTCGATGTGTCATTAAAGTACAATACGTCATAAGGTAAATAAATGACACACACGCAAATTAAATTACGTTAACATCGTTACTAATTCAATTTTACGAATGATTTTATCACCTTTTTGCGACACAATATTCATTTTGAGAGAACTCTGGTTTGGCAGGGTGCTTTGCCGGACTGGGTTTTCTTGCGTGGTATTTATCGGGGAAAGTCAGGGTGTTTGATCGTAGAGGCCATGTTGCGAAGCTTTGTATTGTTTTCCTCCCGTTGCTTTCAGCAGCTCTTGTAGGAGTTTCTCGAGTCGACGACTATTGGCATCATTGGCAAGATGTATTTGCTGGGGCTCTCCTAGGTTTCTTTTCAACTTTGATTCGTTTATTTTTTATTTTTTTAGTTGTTGCAGTACCAGTCGTCTCCTTAAATAAGTGACCATTCTTTTTAATCCAAACAGGGACGATCGTTGCTTCATTTTGTTACTTGCAGTTCTTTCCTCCGCCATATGATGTAGATGGTACTCTCTACTCTTTTATGAAATAAATCTAATGTTGTCTAAATAACCTTTTCCTTTCATGAAAATAGCCACAGGAAAAACACACAGAAGCCTCCAGGAATGTACTCTTCTTTTTGTAAGCTACGAGTGCCGTTTGCTTATGCTAAGGAAAATGAAAGGCATATGACATGAAGATTTCAGTAGATATTATTAAAAGTGGTGGCTTATTTTGTTTCTTCTTAGTGTGTTATTACTTTTGAAATACACTCTTTTTTCTACGCACAAAAAGAAGGAAAAAACAAAAGAAGAGCCATCTATGTACATCCAATGTCCAATGAAAATTATTTTCTTGGTTGGCCCCTATTTCAAACTCTGTGGAACCTTTTTAGAATTCGATGTTTATGTTCATTCAATATGTTTATGGTTTTGGATTTTCTTGCAATCAGAGTGTCCAGGCATTGCTCTAGATTTATGTCTTTATCAGATTATAAAGGTGCAACGGTTACTGTAGAGAGACCTCTGCTTATGTTCATGATTGTCTATGTTCAACCGCAGGTTGGGGGCCTCATGCTTACTTTCAGATGTTGGCAGAATCTCGGAATGGCCTTCCCTCATCGACAAGCACAAACCATCTCAGAGTACAGCACTCGGAGCTCGAGAGCGTGTATATCGATTCTCAACGCAGAATGGAAACGTCAAGTGGCAACGTCAGGGATACAAGCCCCATACTAGACGGGGTGGAGAGCAATTGGAGGCACTGACTTGGGGCTTTTACTTCGATCACGGCGTAGAATCTTCAGTTTTTCATCACTACTCATGGAAAAGTACAAAACAGAAAGGAAATGGGGGGGGGGGGGGGGGGGGTCCTCTTGTTCCTTTTGGATGTTTGATTGCGCATGGTGTAATTTTCAGCTGCTAGGTTCCGTTTGTCTTATAATCCGGTAGCTTCTGGATCAAATGCTTGTTGTCCAAAGTGCATCATCCTGGGGTCAACGTGTGTTGCCCAGCTGTAGGAACGCAAGCGAGGGAGGCGAATGCCAAAACTTTGGCAGTTGTATAAAGTACATGGTCAAGGAGCCCAGCATAAGTGCAAAATGCAGCAGTCAAATGCAAATTTTCATAGCTTGGTAGCCTGCAGTCAAAGCGTTTAAACCCTATAAAGGATACGATTGAACTGTGGTGTGTCCATTCGACCCAAAAACAAAAAAAAAAACTATGGTGTGTCCTAGTCAACTCGAAACTGCTCGATTTTTTAGTTAGTTTCCCGAAAGATGAGTATGCAATACAACCAGTACTGGTGAATGTTAATTTGGCTATTGATGGTGAGGATTTAGGAAGAATCAACAGTAATTTGTTAGGTTTAGGAGATGAATCGGTTATGGTCAAAATACCGAGTGCCAAGTGAGACAATTCAATTTCCAAAGATTGAGAGAGTGCATCTGGTATTTTGCACGACCAAAGGTTACCGCTCAATCTCGAAGGAAAACTCAGCCGTTAGGAATTAGGCCGGCCAACCCCTCTCACGGGGACGCGAAGCGGGAATTTAACCGAACGATGCGCTTGGAAATGAGCTTCAGACACTTGAAAAGGACAATCTCGACGTGCTCCGGTAACAAGACACGACGCCGACCCGAGAATAATGTCGAGCGAAGACTAATCAAGGCTAGAAGAGGATCACCTTGTGGCATGACGCGGGCATTCCATCGCGGATATGTCATGTGTACAATTAGATCACATTCCCATGAGCCCGCTCGAGCACGGTCTTTCGCTTCCACAACACGACCCGAGACTTTCTTCTTCTGCCTCCCACGGGCACGGGGGGAAAGGTCCCATCCGTACTAAAGTAGGGAGGACCTTCGAGAAATTCATTCGGGACTCGCCCGGTGGAGTGGCCAAAGTGAGTTGACCGAGTCGGGGGGGAATGTTTCGTTCTGGTTGACAAGGTTCGCTCGGCCGTGTACTATTATAGCCACACTCCGCCTCCATTGATGAATTTGAAGAAAATTGAGACCGGACCTGGTCAATCTCATCCCCATCTATACACACACACACACACACGCACCCTTTCGCCCCGCGCGTCGCCCAGACGCAATTTCGAAGAATGGACTGAAAAGCTCGACCCAAAAATGGGGATCCCGCAAAGTCAAAATCAGACCGCAAATACATTATCAAGACGACCAAGAATAGTGTCGTCCTCCTAATAATTAATCACTAATGCTGTTGTTTTCCTTTTGCTATCGACTGTTGTCATCATGCGTGTACAAACAAAACCGCCTGTCTTTTTGTTTTCGGGAGTTGTATGCTGTTTGTGTCGATGCGATTTTAGGCATTGTAACGAGTTTCTGGAATCAAGCCCAGCAATTATCTAGACACATCGGGGTGTGCTTGTTTCGTGAAAACCGAACGATGTGAAAAATATCCTCTTAAAGATGGGTTCGCAAAAATGAACGAGCGAAAAGAACTTTTCGTTGTCCGTGAATTTATCTGGACATAAACTGTTGTTGAACGTTTTTCCATTCAATGATTATTTTAAGACGGTCATTTGGATAATATTTAACATATCGTTCACTTCCCGCGAAAAAGAGAGAGAAAAAAGCGAAGCCGATTAACGTCCTCGAAGATATATACTCTAACAAAGATTGCATAAGATCGAGTAATTTGAACTCAAAATTTTTGAGTAAAAAAAAAAAAGCCACAAAAAACTCTAAACTAAACACGTCGTGACTTTTCTATCCTAAACTTTTTTGTGACTTAAAAAATCTCTGACTATTTCCACCGTGACAAATTTGCCGTCAACTTTTTCTCGTGACATAAAAAACCTCAAACTTCTACTTATGTGACACATTTACCTTCTGTTAAGGTTCTGTCAAATGATTTTTCAGAAAAAAAAAAAAGATCGTTTTTATTTTATTTAATCCATTTGGGCGCCCCATGTCGATGCCGTTTGCTTCTCGACCTCCATATAGATAGATTTTTAATGGTGCTCATAGACGAAAACTCGAAGGAGGATAATAACGACCTTTTCCTAGTTGCCGGTCAAAAAACAGCCAATGTTGACCAACAAGAACAAATTCGGATACGCGTCTCTTTCTCTCCTTTTCGCTCCATCGCTCCTTCTCTGGACTGCTCAACGTGCTTTCATTCAAACCCATTCGCCTCTGCGCCTCCTATATATACAAACCTTCTCTCGCAGACCTCTCTTCACTCATCAATCACACACCTCCTTCTCTCTCTCTCTCTCTCTCTCTAACCCCGCACGGTACATACCACAGAAGATGGAGATGGTTCGTCCGAGCGCATACTACGAAGCCCTGAAGAGGTACTGGAGGAGAAGAAGATACCAAAAGCTGTCCGGCAGCCCCACCAAAAGAAGCAAGCTGAAGGTCATGAGGCTGGGCGGAAGCGGCGGCAGCCGGCGTCAATGGAAGGTGGGGCGGACGGCGCCGAAGCTCCGTTGGAAGATATCCGCCGCCTCGCTCTCCCCCGTGAAGCTGCTGGCCAAGTTCCACAACGGTTACATGGACATGATGATCGGCGTCGCGTACAGCGTCATCAAGTCGACCAGCAGCGCCGGCATCTTACGGGGGAAGCGGGTCGCCAAGGAGAGCCAGAAGATATCCATGGTCTCGACCGGGGAAGAGGTTGACGGCAGGTTCGTCATGGAGGTCTATAAGAAACTGGCGGCTTCGCGGCAATTGCCGGACTTTTGAGTTCGGAAGGAATCGTGCATGATGCCTTCTTCAGTTGGATTGTTGTTTCCGTGTATATTTTTTGGGGGGTTCCCTTTTCGTTGATTCAATATGACTTCTCGTGTGTGTCCCAAAAGCATGGGGATATACTTGGTTTCAAATTTCTTGATATGTGACTTCGATATGTTGTGACTAGTTTCTCCTAATGCTGTGACCGTGAGTTTCACGACGGTTTTGTCGGGGTTTTACCAATGCATTGATAGCGAATCACTTCAATTCCACGATTCGAAGATAGAATGGTCTTTTTCACACAAGAGTCGACATATAATCTCTTCAATCTGACGGCTCGCATTTCGCACGATCAGCATGACAAAACATGGTGAAAATGGTACATTTTGATACGTCTCCACAAGCACGATCTAATTACACAAACAAGATCTGCCCTATGTGATCTCCATAAACGTCTCCTCGAGACCTATGGAGATCGGGGGGAAGACACGTGTCGGAGCTTAGATTTGGCCGGAGTCGACGAGTAGGACATACTGCAATCCGTCTCGAAATGTGAGGGTGCAATTGACAAGAAACGATGTGGAGCCAAACTTGCCAATATCCCTAAAGCTGGGGGCAAAATGCAATTCGCAGAAGTTTCGGATCCAAATAGAAAATGGCAAGTTGGCAATAAAGGGCTGGGAGCTGGGACGTGATTTGATTACTGCTGGGGCTCTTTCCCTCGCTGCGAGGGAATCCACGCCCTCCTCCCTTTTTATAGGGGGGAAAGATTTTAAAAAGTCAAAAAATGAATGGTGGGGATTGAAAAGGCAGGAAGGTTTGAGGGCAGAGGATCCTAGCCCCAAAAAGTTAAACTACTCCTCCACACCTTGACGAGATGCCTTCACTATTGAATATGGACTGTTAGATACGATGGGGGAACTGGGGAATCCCTCCGCATCCATCATCGTCATCTCTGTCGTTTTGATCCCTTTTCAACCTCTGCAGACTTCTGCATCAGTAAAGTCGAGAGAGAATCGCTGAGACAGGCCCGAATTTCCTCCTCCTGAGACCTTCCCTCTCCGGAGGAGCGACCATGGCGAGCCGTGGGGGAGACTTGGAAGAAGCAACAGCAGCAGATGAATACCATCTCCTTCGAGACCGAGGGGACCGCGACGGCGACGCCATCGACGATGCTTCCGACGATTCTCGACTCAAGCAGCTCGGTTACAAGCAAGAGCTCCGTCGCAGCCTCTCGTACGTGCCTCTCCCTCTGTGCCTCTCTCGAATTCCAATATCAGATTCTTCGATTAGTTTACCAACCGAAATTAAGGCGACGAACGCGAAATTCCGCATCTCTCTCTGTGCTTTTCACTGGAAAATGGTGCGATAATACTGGGGAGATGTGATTGGTATCTGGAATGAGAGCTGCAATTTGAGTCGTATGTCCCTTTCTGGGGACACATCTCCACATGTCGTTTCGATTTTCTCCTCGAAGCTGAAATGATTAGAACGCCCGATTCACATTCGCCCAATGGGGAGTGACAGAGACGGAATGCGACCGTCGGGTCGGTTTGGAATGGATCATATGTACATGAATGATGAATATGTATTAATGCGACCCATTTAATTTCATCCAACTCCAACAAGTATACTAGAGAGTTTACATAGGAACATGATTTAAAACACAAAGTCATTTTGCCCAGTACATTTTCGTCGTCATTTTACTCGCGAAAATGACATTATTAGTTTTTGGCCTTCTTTTTTTTATTTTTTTATTTTTAAAATGTCTAATGCTAACCTTGAATTTTCGAATATCATATCCGAACTTTTCAATTGATTCGATCAGGCTGTTGTATTATTTCAAAGTATTGAATGCTGTCCTCATGGTTTTGAGCAGAGCAATCGCCAACTTCTCCATGACTTTCTCCATAATATCGGTGCTGGCGGGGCTCACCACCACTTACGAGACGGGGCTCACCTACGGCGGACCCTTGACCATGATCTACGGCTGGCCACTCGTGGGCATGATGACCATGCTGGTCGGACTCTCGCTGGCCGAGATTTGTTCTGCTTTCCCGACCTCTGGCGGCCTCTACTTCTGGAGCGCCAAGCTCTGCGGGGCCAACTGGGGCCCCCTCGCTTCTTGGTTCACCGGCTGGTACGCCATCACTCTCCTCTTTCGCTAACCTTACGCGCATTAACATGTTAGATAGGCACGACACATATCCAATGCAGCCTCTGCAAATACAACTTCAAAACGAGGCACGCAAAATCGAAATCCTCGTAGTTAATGATCTTATAATTTTGCGACTCCAGTGTTAGTATAGCGATTAGGAACAGATTCGCGTGCAGGGATCGGACAAACGAACCGGTTGCGAACGTTTTCACGTTTAGGCCCGCCCCCACTTCGACTTTAGCCTAACTTGCGATGTCGAAATTCATGGCGTTCCGGTCAGAGACCTTCCACTGGCAGGGGCTGTACAATATCAACTGTAGGCCCACATACCATTATCGTGTAATCTGCATAAAATACTCACTAATTGAGATATTGATATGGTCAGAAATAACTGGCAGTGCTAGCCGCTTTCTTTCGAAAATTGCATGGGCAGCGCGTGTAAATCCAACTAGAAAACTGAATTGGCCCATGATGTAGCCCGTCATTGTATGACTAGGCCCGTTGTATGACACGGTCCAAAATCATCCGGCTCTGACCGATTTGGATCCGAAATGATATTCTTCTTTTTGTTGTCTTCTTTTCATATTGTACTACATGCTTTGGTACGTGTGAGATCTCCTATCGATTTGCCAACCATACACCGTCGCATTCCCACATTAACAAAGAAAGCTCGGGCCAAGGATTCAGATTGTTTTCTGGGTCAAAGATTCAGATTCCGTTTCGAAGTTTTAGCACGTACGTTTCGCCCACGCAAAAGCACGTGGGAGCTGAATTTTCTGAATCAGCCCTCCACATGACGTTTATAAACAAATATTTTTTCTGGTCGAACTTTGCTGATTAATGTGTAACTTTCCGTGTGTGGTTTATAAGCAAACACGTTCGTGCCATCGAAGCTCCATCTCCATGGAAAAGCGGCGATCTTTCTGCTTTGAAAGATCAAACCAGTTTGGAAACATAATTTCGCGTAAAAGAAATTTGCTTACGATGAAGCTGTTGACTTGCCGAACATGGTAATGTAGCATGTGTTAGAAATGATTGTCACTTGAATCGACTAGAAAGAAAATGGTAACCTAATGTAGTCAGTTGCAAGAAATCGCACTCTTCGAAATATCAGGAGCTTAATGCTCTCGTGTGAGTTTCGATGATCATCACATGTGAACTTACGTATCAATATCTACATCCTATAAAAGAAATTCAGAAAAATTAGATTTCCTGAATAGTAAGGTTTGATTTTTGAAAGAGCACGTAAAAATTCAGTGTCCGAATACGTGAAAATATTCAACGTCTCTTGTGAATTTACGCATTCCAAGGAAGGATTAGCGAGACAGAGGTACAGAAAGCGACATGAACGTGGAACGATGTCAAGTTTTGTTGGAGCTCGTCGGCCACAGGTACAATTTGATACTCCGTCGGATGCGATCACCCCAAAGCAGCAGAAAAACGAAGTTCACATGCACGAAATCATCCAGTCCAAATATGAAATCCACAATGTAGATTTCAATGTCCAGTGTCTTGATTTCGATTGGCTGTCTTGGGTATGACGAGCTGGAGTCGGCCAACACAAGCCACCGACAAAAAATAGAAACAAAAAAAGAATGTACAGATCAAGAAAGAGATGATTGACCGACGAAGAGATGAACGGTATTCGACCCGATTTAAGATGAGAAGCAACGTTTTCAAAGGAATCACCCTCACAACTTCACAAAGCTCGCATCTTTCTCTTCTCTCGTCGTTCCGTTATTGGCTGCTGCTCCGTTTGACCCTTCTTCGGAGTAGGAATCCAAGAACCGAACGCTTTTGATATTTCGAGACGACTTTGTCACTTTGCTACGCTGATTCGGTTGGATTGCTCCTCTGGAATAGGAGAAGTTACGTTTCTTCCCTTCCCAAAACTCATCAAATCCTCACCGAAAGGAAGAGGAAGGAAGGAAGGAAAGAAAATCTCACAGAAACAGAGTGGGGCTGATCACACCATTCTTAAAGTCCCTCTCTTTTTCTGGGCTGTGTGAAGAAGAAGAAGAAAGATGGTTTGGGATCACGATAAGAGGGACCTTCCGACTCATGCAGCTCAGAACGGTGGCGTCTCCGTTGACTCGGGTCACGCCCGTTTGCATGAGCTCGGCTACAAGCAGGAGCTCAAGCGCGACCTCTCGTAACACTCTCTTTCTTGTATATCTCCATAGTTTCTTCTGGGTTTTGCTTGGATTGGGTTTTTTCACTGAGGCGTTTGGGTCGTTTGGTTCGTTGGGATGAATTTTTGTTTGCAGGGTGATTTCCAATTTTGCGTTTTCGTTCTCGATTATATCGGTGCTCACTGGCATAACCACGCTCTACAACAGTGGGCTCCGATACGGGGGGACGGCCTCGATGGTTTACGGGTGGTTCCTTGCTGGTCTTTTCACCATGTTTGTCGGATCGTCAATGGCTGAAATCTGTTCAGCTTACCCAACCTCTGGGGGCCTCTATTACTGGAGTGCCAAGCTCGCCGGCCGGAATTGGGCACCCTTCGCATCTTGGTTGACTGGCTGGTAAATTGTTCTTCGGTTAGCTTTATAAGCGTTTATGCAGACACTACTAATTCCCTCAATTGGAGACCCCAATTTCTCCCTGGCGCCCTATATCCTATATTAGCGAGTTAAATCTGTTAATTTTCGTATCATTGCTTCGACAAGTAAATGTGTTCAATGAAGTGGACAAAGCCAATCACATTATGGCTATAGAGTCTGGTTTCGGTGTCACTTTTCCTTGATATGTTATCGTTTTCATCTAGTAGGTGCCTCTAACAATTCCTTGCTGCTGGTTGGATTTTGTTAAGTCTCTTCACATTCTAGAAAGCATATCAAGAATGTCACATTGCTGTCACTTTGCCTTCATGATTGTGGTCTGGCACTTTTCATGGATCGTTGTGAAATGCAGCCAACATAGGGTGAGATTCAGTAGCGCAATTTGAACATTGAAACCCACTACTCTCCCTATAGCCCCTCTAGCTTGCAGTAGCTTCAAGGATAGGCCGGGGGACAGGTTAAACATTATAAAGTGAAGAGTTACGGCAGACAAGTGCGGTTCATGGAAAATGCTCAAATACATTGAAGAGCTATCCCTGCTTTAGTTTAATAGGCTGAAATTCCACCTGGAGGAGGCGCAAGTACAGCAGTCAATAGCTCTAGTGTAAATCTGCAGATGCGTCGCGTTAAATCAGTGCAACCATGGAAGTGTTCCTGTGTTGGCATTACGAGTACGACATGGAGGGAGTTAAGGAGAAGGGGAGTTTAAAAAAAAAATAAAAATTCCCCTTATAAGCCCATCTAATTGCCAATTGTCTTTAAGAGCACATTCTGAATCTGTCGCTCTCACCTTAACGTGAGTTCTGAATATGCCGTTCCATTTACTTAAACAGATTAACCACATGAAACTAAAAGCAAATTCAGCGAAAAGAGTCGAATTATAATGGTAGGTGCATAAACTTGAAAAAGCTCCATGTCAGTATATACTGATTCCTTATCCAACTATGTGCAAGTATTGGGACGTAGCTTCCATTTATTTACTCATTCTTAAAGAGCTGAATATTTCTTTTCGTTGATATCTTTCCTAACATGCTCACAAATTCTCTCTTTCAGGTTCAATATTGTTGGTCAGGTACTTCTGAAAACCCCTTACTATGGAATTTCGATTACTTTGCTGTATTAGATGACGCCAAGTTTTCACCAGTTCTAAAAATATCTGGTATATTTTCATTTGCAGTGGGCGGTCACAACTAGCATAGATTTCTCTCTGGCACAGTTGATTCAGGTTATTATTCTCCTCAGCACTGGTGGAAAAAATGGTGGCGGATATGAGGCATCGAAATATGTTGTTATTGGTTTCCACGGGGGAATTCTGCTCCTTCACGCTATTATTAACAGTTTTCCTATTTCGGTTTTATCTTTCTTTGGACAGCTAGCCGCCGCTTGGAATCTTCTAGGTGAGGTACCGAAAACCTGCAAGAACATTTCACGAGGCTTAATTTCTCAATTTTGTTAGCGATCCTTTCCTTCATCCTCATACAAGCCTTGGCATTCTGGTTTCAGGTGTTCTTCTTCTCATGATTCTCATCCCCTGTGTTGCGAAAGAAAGGGCTAGCGCTAAGTTTGTTTTCACTTATTTCAACACTGATAATGGGGAAGGGATTGACAGCAGAGTCTATATATTTGTTCTCGGACTTCTAATGAGTCAGTATACACTTACTGGGTATGATGCATCTGCTCACATGGTAAGTCTACCTTCATTTCTTTTCTTCTTCTTCTTCTTTTTTTCCATTCAACTCTGCAAACAAAATCATTGCAAACACGCAACTTAAAGGGAATTTTGAGATAAAATTGTCAGAAAAGCCCCATGACATGGAAAATTTGCTCAAAATGATCCTCACAAGCTTTAAGTTACAGTTGGGAACATTGTATAGCTACTTTACTTAGTAAATCAATACCTTTCACTTTGCTTGGAGATCCTGCATATTCTCTTGACCGTATTATCTAAATACAAGGTAATCAAATGCATAGTTTACTTCAGCCCCTTTTATTATCTTCATGATCACCTAAATGTTTAGACGTGCGAAACTGAGATTTTGCTTCCGATATCCTTCTTTTTCTAGACAGAGGAAACCAAGAATGCTGATAAGAATGGTCCAAAAGGAATTATTAGTTCTATCGGGATATCTATCATTTTTGGATGGGGTTACCTAGTAGGTATCACCTTTGCAGTGACAAACATCCCGTATCTCCTAAGCGAGGAGAACGATGCTGCTGGATATGCAATTGCCGAAATATTCTATTTAGCATTCAAAAGCAGATACGGCAGCGGAGTTGGGGGTATAATCTGCCTAGGGGTGGTCGCTGTCGCCATATTTTTCTGTGGCATGAGTTCAGTCACCAGCAATTCCAGGTAAACATTTTTATATCTGTAAGTATAATCGGATTGACTCGTATTAGGAGACTAATGTGATGCAAATGTCATTGTCAGGATGGCTTATGCATTTTCCAGAGATGGAGCGATGCCCTTTTCATCGCTGTGGCATCAAGTGAATAAGCAGGAGGTCCCGATAAATGCTGTTTGGCTCTCTGCTTTTATATCCTTTTGCATGGCGCTGACGGTAAGATCATCGTTTTCCTCCTTTTCACTCCTTAGAGTTTTCTATTTCCTGCTTCAGGGGCATTTTAGATCACATCTGTTTCATCTCTACGTGGAAAGATTTAATTGAGAGTCACTTCAGCTTTGTCCTGGCCAATCCAATCAACTATTTTCTGCATCCCTCAATCTGCTGATCGGTGTGCTTCTTCGATCTGTTTTGCAGTCTCTCGGAAGCATTGTAGCTTTTGACGCGATGGTGTCCATAGCGACGATCGGGCTGTACATTGCTTATGCCCTCCCGATTTTCTTCAGGGTGACATTGGGCCGCAAGACCTTTATCCCAGGGCCATTCAACTTGGGTCGGTACGGGGTGGTAGTTGGTTGGACTGCGGTCCTCTGGGTGGCCACCATCTCCGTTCTCTTCTCATTGCCCGTGGCCTACCCCATCACGAAAGAGACACTCAATTATACTCCTGTTGCGGTCGGTGGCTTGTTCATTCTTACAGTTTGTTCTTGGGTCTTCAGCGCTCGCCATTGGTTTAGAGGTCCCATAACCAACATAGATACTTGAATTCAGTGTAGTAGTTGTACATGAATGCTGTGTGCAGACACATTCAGTGATACAAGAAAATTGCAGTAGCTTCGCATGACGTTGAATGGTACTTGCGGCAAGTCTCTCTCTCTCTCTCTGCGCCAAAGATTTCCCTTTTTTGCACAGCAAACACTTGGTTAGATGTGCACGATATTGTTCGTGCCATAACTCCAGTAAATTGATGTCCGAAAAGACTTAAGACAATTGGAAGTTGTATTTATGTGCTGGGGCTCTTGTTCAATTCGCTCCTGTTCCTCCAAGCACAGGCATGTCTAAAGCATGACATTCTTTTCTTTTCTTTTTCCTGAGGTTCCTCGACATATGAAGACCTTCCCTTAGGAGTAGATGTCTGATATCCGATTAGAAGAAGGTTATCCCTGCTGACTGCAGAATCATCACGTTGTAATCTAGCTGGGACAGGATCAGTTTTAGCTCCTAGTAATTCGGTTTAGTATGGCATGTTTTAAAGTAACAAGGCAACGTTGATGTTAGAATGGAGAGGTGATAACGTGACATCCTTGAAACAACTCATTCGAGGTACTATCTGTTTTGTCTCGTTCCCCACCAAGTCTCACGATTTTGTCGCATCTAGATGAGCACTTTTCCATAAAGTCATCCATCCTAGTAATGTTTCTACTTGAACATGCTAAAGTTAAGCGTAGCGTTATGTCAAAAGACGCATTTCTGAGTTAATTTTAATTTTTTATATGAGAAAGCATTATTGAAATATATAGGAATGCTTTCTCATTATTCGCTGGGCAATTCATTTCATTCCTGCCCCATTATTCATCCGTCATACAAATAACATGTATGTGACCTAGAATATAAGTCGTGCTTTCAAAAATCAAATTGATGGCATATTAGAATGTTGTTGGATTGGCACTTGGTCAAACCCAAGAGTGGATGTATAGCCTATAGGGAATAATTTGGGTTGCTCACGTAAAACCTTATAAAATCAATCTTGGAGCATTGCTTCCCTTCCGAGACCACTGGCCAAAAGAGCCAAGCCGTCATCCGCACTGCTTTTCCTACGTGGCGATTGTCCATTGGGCATCATTTCCGAACTTATGGATAACAGTACGGGGCTTCACATGCACGAACCCAGATAACTTCAGCGGGGCCCACGCGGCCCACGTGTCGCGATCCACGTAAGAAAAGTTCACGCCCCAGAGCTGACACGTCGGACAAAAAGGTTGGCTGGTCTGGGCTGGGCAAAAGATGAGATCAGAGAAAACAGAAGTGGGAGATAAAGCTCCAACAGCAGAGATGCATTTTCCCGGGAAAATGGAAAGCGAAAGGAAAGGAGAAAAGCTGAGTTCCTGATTTTCTCAGGAAGCAGGCAGGTAGCGTCTTTTTAGTCTTCTCTCTTGATAGGTTGATTTGCAGAAGATGATCCTCATTTTCTATGTTGTTGTGACTCGCGTGAGTGCTTGGATTTTTTTTTTTTTTTTCACCTTTCATTTTTTTTGTCTTGATTTAGCTACCCGCACATTGAAAAGTAGTTTCTGTGAATCAGGTGGGAGTCTAAGAACTGTAGAGATCTGTGTGATTGAATTGACTTTAGCTCATACAATTGAAGTCTCAGGACATGGTTGATAATCTTGTGCGACATTGAGCTGAAATTCTCACTTCCAGCAATGCAGTTCTAAAAGAGCTGAAGAGTTTCTAGGTCAGAACATATTCCTGAAAAGGTCTTTGACGGTGAGGATCACGAAGCTATGTTCGTGTCATCTAGTAAAGGGTAAAAGCACATCTGAAATAAGCAATATGCGGTATGATCTGGTTGGTTCTATTCTTTTACTCGCTACTTCCTTAGATGGGTAGTTTCAAATGTAATTCACATCATCGGTGAAAAACATTGACTAATCTCTATAATAGGACTGACGTTCCTCAAGTTCAAATGCGTGGGACTTCTGCTTTTTATTCGTTAGGAAACCACCCTTGGGATCTTGACAGTTTGATGGCTACATAAGCCTAGTGTTATATACATGATCATGTCTGTTTTGATGGTTCTGTACTGGATGCCTGGTTTCCCGTCTCTCCTCCTGAATCTAGTTGAATCATTTGTTTGTGTGTAGAGTTGATCGTTAACATTAGCAAGAACATTCCCATACGAAGGCGTATGATACTGATCTTGGATGGGGTTGGCATACAGAATCATGACACCAAAAAATTGAAGCTTACGATCCAATACAAGTAAAAGAAACATGGAGAAAGTCTGTGAATTCTGCATGGCTTTGAGGCCTGTCATCTACTGTCAAGCCGACGCAGCACAACTTTGCCTCTCTTGTGATGCGAAGGTCCATTCAGCCAATGCACTGTCTAACCGCCATCTCCGATCTCTTCTGTGTGATTCTTGCCGGTACCGCCCAGCGTACGCTCACTGTCTGGACCACAAGATGTATATCTGTCATAATTGTGACAGGAGGATCCACGATGGGTCTTGTCAGCATCAGAAGCAGGCAATCAACAGTTACATGGGATCCCCTTCAGCTAATGACTTTGCAGAATTATGGGACTTAGACTTGAGCCAATTGGGCAATCTTGCTTGCACCGGTCTATTTGATTCCTCTTCCCGCGAATTCGTGGATTTGGGCACAGTAACTGTGGATACTTCAGGTTCTGTCTGTCCAGGGGCATGTAATTTTGGATCAAGAAATCGACAAAGAGCTAAGGTAGGCATATTATCATAATTGTCAATTGCATAAGCTCTGTTAGTTTCTCTGATGATTAACCAGTCATCATAAGATATCAAGTTTCCACGTGGCCGATTTGAGCTTGTTTTGTATATCGGTAGTCGTAGATGGACAAATAGAATGACTGTTCCTGTGTCTATTATCTCCTCCTTTTTTCAGACATCATGCAACAGTCAACAGAATCAGTCGTCTTGCTTCATTATGCGACAGATCCTTGATTTGGGAAAGCTTCAACTAAATGAGAAGATGGACAATTTGCCTTTGATTTCTGATCAAGAGCAAAACGATTTGTCTTCGTCATTTTCTCATAGTCCAAGGAAGTTCCATGAGACTATTGATCAGAGTTTGCAGAGCTGCCACGATCTTTCTGGTGAAAGGAATACCTTGCTCCAGGATCTCAATGTGGGGGCCTTTCCTTCGGCATTTTCCACACTAGGGAACTTACCATCTTCTTCAACCTCTGTTAATCCTAGTCCTTGGCAAAGCGAATCCATCTGGCAATGCAGAAGCCCTTCTCAGACTAGTCAGGTTTGATCATTGTCATTGAGTCTTCTGTAGATGATAATGGCATGTTATTTCTCGGTTCAGTTCTCCATGTGGGATGCAGTGTTCCTTTATAAGGGAGTTTCCTCCTCTTTAAATTTGTTTTACATTTTGGTTACAAGGTCAGGGGAAATTCTCACTTTGAACAAGAGCAACTTCATAATCATGAATTAGCTTAAGACAGTTCAAAGGTTCAGTCGGAGTTTCAGACAGAGTCATATGGTTCTTCTGTTCATTCATTTTCAAATCATTGGTCGTGCTGTTCCTATTGCTTCTTCACATAGTTGCACGTAGCGGTGATGAAAGATGTGCTGCTAAGATGTTGATAACGAGTAGGTGAAATGTAATGGGCTTCCTATATGGTACTTTTTGCTAAAAGACATCAGTGAGAAGTGCCAGTGCTTTGATAGTAGAAGTTATAACCCAAAAAAGGGAATTTCTTTAATCTACTGTGGTTAAGGTTCATCTTCATCTGCATGGTGCTACTCATGGAGAGCCATTGATGTGCAGTTTTGGGCCCAAAATATGCAAGATCTTGGGGTATGCGATGATCTGGTTTGCCATGACAATTTTAACATTCCAGAAGTTGATGTGACATTCCAAAGCTATGAAGAACTATTTGGAGGAGAACAAGACACAATCAGAGCTCTGCTTGATGAAAACGAGCTGGCATGTTCTTCTGTGGACAAGGATGTTCCTCTTGATGACTCAGAGATTAGCCACGGCAAACTTCTCCAGGTATTACTAACAAGTTAACAACCTCTTAAGGAAGAACCTTTTTAATTACTAGGACTCGACTTCGCAGTTGGAGTATCATACTGTTAGGGAAATAGATTTAGATTCTTGCCCCACCCTCCACCTTCCCAGAACCGCACAAGCACGGACCAGGAAAAGAGGATAAGAAAGTAAGTACAAACAGTAGGAAATACCAGAAGGAATAGGTTAATGAATTATAATAGTTTCTCTTCGAGTATGAATCGTTAAAAGAATACATTATTGTGACAATCTGCCGAATATGACAGATCCGTGGAGAGAAGTACAAGTTACATGCTCAATTAGTTTACACTTAGCACTGTCATGGGTTGGTCTAGGATAGCTATCATGTTTTTCTAATTAATGTACTGTTCTCTTGCATTGTCTAGTCTGGATTCTGGAAACAAAAGCCTAGAGGTTCAGAAATACAGGCATTCCCTTTGACAACCTGTAGAGTACTCGTTAAATCACCACAAATCCGTTGTTTTGTTGTTCACTTGAAGCAGTGCATCGAGGAAGATAACTGGAGGTGGTAGACAAATTATAAATGGCCTCAAATTTGGTCAAAGCTTATTTGATTGGATAAAATGCTGTCGTCAATTTTCTGGCAGGCCTGACGGCAATTTTCAATGCTTCAGTCCTCAAGCAACATGTTCGGATTCTATAATGGTGTATCTCACTGCAGGATGTAATTTTCTATGACAGGATATTTCAGTGGCTTCTTCCGTTTGCTTCGGTGCCACCACTATTATGGACAGAGACACAGTTCTTACCAACCAGGTTGATTTCATGCAGCAGGCGACCTTGGATCTGTGCCCATCCATTCAACGATCTTATTCAATGTTGTCACCCTCAATTTCAAGGCGCTGTTCAGAAAGCACCGGTTTAGATTCTCTTGAAAGCGGTCTTTCACCCAGCATCATTCGAGGAGAACAACAATGCGACTTGCATGAGGAGGACATCGTTGAGAGGGAGGCCAGACAAACCGACATGATGAGCGATACAGACAGAGAGAAACCTCGAAGGTGCGCACTAATTCGACCTATACAATGCGATGTGTCCTCTCAATGATTTGAGTTCTCCTATTTACCAACCGTTTTAAAAAGTAAGCTAACTTACTCTACTCTTATTGCTTAAAAGATGTGCATAACTTAAGTTTCATATCTCGACCATGGTATAAAAAACTAGTCCGGAATACTGATTGATTCATCATGAACATATCGACTTTGCTGGACTAAATTACTTTCCTCATGTTAACGATGGAATTACTTCATGTTCGATGGAGCAACGGGTCATTTTAAAGTGCTTGTTTTAGCACAGATTTGCCACCTATGGCTGCGAGCAGGCAAGGTTGGAAGTATAGATAGTTCTTGCCTTAACATATTTGTACCTAAGCACAAGAATCTTTAAATTAATGCTGCTCGACATCATGGCAACGGGGGGGAAAAAGGCTAATATTGGTCAACATAAAACTTGTTCTTTCTGAAAGCAGAGGAACCTTCCTTATTCCAGGCATGAGAAAAGAATTCAGAATGCATCCCGAAGGGGGAGACGGGGAGCAGATGCCCGGAAGCGTGTAAAGGGAAGGTTAAAGACTGGCGGGGCATGAATCTGATATCGTCGGAGTCGCGAGAAGCAACTGAAAAATGGTCTTCCTTCATCTTCATGTTCTGTAGCTGCGCTGTACATATGTGATGAGCTCTAAGAAATTACTGGGCCTATGATCTTGTCCTGCTGCTACTTGTGTTTTCTGAATGTAAATTAATTTTCTGTATCTCGAGCAAACGCAGACAAAACTACGTGCTTACAGTGTCATTAAGGAGTCCCCATGGGATTAAGAGAAGGAAAACACAGGTGAGAAGAACCTACAGAGAAGAGAAGGAGCTGTTCTTCAGAATTTCTTTTCTGTCGTTTCTTTTTTTATGGGTTGGCAGGTGGGGTTTGGTGGATGGTGCCGATTGCGGAAGGCCTCGTCAAAAGGGAGAAAAAAAATGGAGGGGATCGATGATAATTCTTGTCGCCTACCCAACACATCCGTTCGTTCACGTTCACCGTTTGGATCTGATAAATCCACCGCACGGTTCAAAAGAGGAGGGTGACGCTACCGAAATGGGATCCAATGTGGAGGACCGTGTGAACCGCCGTATAAGGCCGACATGCGACGGCAAACGCACAAATTCTTAAGGCAAGCTTTTGGGGAGGAGGGGAGGGTTTCAATGAATCGTGTCCATCGTAGCCGTTGATCGTGTGAACTCCATATATGGCCTTAGATGATGATAGAGGTGATTGCTCGCATCCATAGACTTTCATCCATCAAAAAGTTTATAATTTTTTTGTTTGTTTGTACTCGAGAATATAATGGTTGTGTCCATCCTAACAGTTGATTGATCATGTGAGCCCCAATGTGATCAATAGTTATTATTACTTTTGATCGACTGGAAGTACTATCACCAATCCTATATTATGTCCCAGTGACTGAGGGTATTTTTGCTAGAATCTGCTAGCAATTTTTCAAAGTTCGAAGTTTAGGGCTTTTTATATTAAGTGGATAGTATTTTTGTCACGCTTGTACAATGTTCAAGGAATTGATTAGGATTTTTTATGACGCAAAACAAAAAAGTTTGGGATATTAGAAGTCGTAATGTACAAATATTAGCTCCATAAAAGTGTTGTTATTTTGATATCCGCGCCAAAATTACGACAAAAGAGAAAAATACATTAATTGATATGCGATATCGCCTCCAGTGTGATGAAGAAAAGGATAGTAAATTAGCATAATTAATAATACACGTTACATGAGGAATTACAAGCGATATTTAAGTGTCCTTTTTTTCAACAATTATCGTGAAACTTGGTGTGGTCGGACCAAATTAAAGCTCCAAAAAGATCATTTGGCCCTTGCCATTCTCATTGGATTAATACAAAGAAAGCTATAGTTGCGCATTGAAGCATGCAAATGTGGGGGGAAGACTTTTTGTGGTCGCCTTTGTCGTGGGAGTAGAGAGATGGTAAGGTGTCCGAGGCGCACCCGAGAGTAACCGGTGTCAACCGCTAACCCGACAGTGGTAGTGTGTCCGGGCCGCTTTATTGGATTTCCCACCCCACCATTTTGGCCTTCTTTTTGAGTATCCAATGATTTGACCATTTCTCCACCCTTTTTTTTTTTTTTTGTTCGCATCCTATTCGTACCCCCACGCGACCGTATATCCTCCTACGCCACGCGCTTAGTAGAGGCGTTTTATATCGTAGTTATACTTGCATCTCCAACCCCCCACTTTATCGTCCTTTCGATTCTCTACTTTTTGAAGTTAAAGATTGCATTCTCAACCGTGTAGTCTACAATCGAAACCATCACGATAACGCTTCCTAGGAAAACAACAGGCTTCTTGAAAATTTCTAACCTCAATTAACTTACTTGTCTGAACTCTCAATTCAAATGTCGCCATCCCCACAATCTCATGCACCTAAAACTCTCTCTCTCTCTCCAGTCCTGCGGTCAGTGTCCAAACGATAGCCCATGGGCGACCACGACAAGAATGTACAGTGGGTGGCACGATGAGGGATGGAGAAAGTGTCTAGATGAGAATTTGTGGTGGGTCTATTTGTTGGGCCACAAGGCAACTGGCGCGAATCAGAAGCTTTGTGTTTCCCAACTGTACTCGCGTATCCTTGTGTGCGGAGCTTGCTAGTGTCGTCATGGTGAGGGACCTGAGGCCGCTCTCCTGATGAGACTATGGCAATGCCGAAACCAGCTGTGGTGCCTAAAGTGATTTGCTTGTTTAACTCGATAAACTGTATATGTGAGCTTGGCTGGGTGTGGTATGATTCGATACGGAGAAGTTACTTGCTTTACTGTTTTAAGAGACAACATGAGAAGGAAGGCTGACATGGCGTTATTGGCTCGACAGGCATCGTATAGGCTGATTTCGCGGTTGCAATCTGACGCCCCATGACACGTCTGTTGGCAACAAGGCAACGAGGGGAGGTGAGTTGTCGAGAATGGCAAGCATAAGGGGGTGGGGGCGACCTTGGTGACAAAGCTAAGGCTTAGGGTTAAGAGTTTTATGTGTGGAGATGCATATTGGTGGGTGTGAGATACTATGTATGAGCATTTATGGAAAACCAAAACTGCAAGATCTTAAATATATGTGGAACTTTATAAAAATGAGAATGCCAACTTGTGCTTTCAACCACCGGGGTCATTTTGCTAATGCTTGTCAGCAAGCCAAGCGCAAGGGACGCTGCATGATTCAAAAGATCTCAAAAAGCACTGAAATTTCCTTGGAAGATGAGGATATTGAGTTTGTTTTCTCCAAAGAAGATGAACTCTCGTCTAACGCTCTTTGTGCTATTCAAGCCACCCTTCCCACTTAGAAAGGGAAGATAGGAAGTTTCCTCATCTTCTCATGAATATGCGTTTTAGCTCTCGTACTAGAAATGTTGATGGCCCAATTAAAAAGAACCTTGCACATAAAAAAAGAAGAAGAAGAAGAAGACAAGCACACTAAAAGCTTAAAGTTTATTATTTTCTCTCTCCTAACATGGCTAAAACATGAAGGATAATGTCGAAATGGCGTCGTTTTGATCTAAATATGATTTTTTAGTATAAACATAATATAAATTATATTAAAATAATAATAATTATATATATATGAGAGAGAGAGAGAGATGAAGGCAAAAGAGGCAAGGCCCTCCATCTCCCACCATCATCAGAAAGAGCCGGGGAGGATGCGAAAGAGATCGATGGGCCCCGGCTAGTGCCCTGTGACCCCGGTTGATCGTAGGCAGGGGATTGCCGATCCTCACCTAGATGGAGCGAAAGTTGCGGACGCTCACCCAAATAGGCCGAGGGCTGCCAATGGCGGGGTTCCGCACCACCCCGGCCACTATGGAGATGACGTAAAAATCATATCCTTATGGTTTTAGGAGATGGTCCACAATCCATACGAACAACATCAAGTGTAGAATACGCGCCCCTACAGGCGCTTGAAGGAAGAGTACTCGGCATCGCTTGGGTGGCTTCATCCTTCTTCAAACTTTAGGATCGTCTAAGTGTCAACAAGCCTTATTATCTAGCCAAGAAAAAGCCACATTTATAAATACACCCATAAATATGACGTACTGATTGCGTGGCATGACGTAAAACCGGGTCTCCCTCCGTGCTTTGAAGCCCATTTCCCGATTGAGCCATAGACTGAGAACGCCCACGCCCACGAACGGCGAACGGCGAACGACGAAGGGGGTGAAAATCGATAATAGGTAGGAGGTCCTCGCCGGCGTGGGTCACCAACTCACTGGTGGAGAATGAGCCCTGATTGAGTCATATGATTATAGATTTTGAATTTTGAATTTTGAATTTTTATTTTCTTTTTCTCTTTTTTTTTTCTTTTTTCATTGTGCCGGCCATGGTTACACCTTGACGCCCTCAATCAGATTTGGCCAAAAAGTCATAAACTTACTATACATTTATCAATTCAGTTTTAAACTTTTTAATTTTTTTCATTTGAGTATTAAATCTTTTGAAATTTTTTCATTTGAGTCCTATTGACAAGAAATTGCTGACGTAGGCGCCGGCCGTGCTACACCAAAAAAAAAAATCGTGGGACCTGGCCGGCACAATGACAAAAAAAGAGAAAAAATGGTGAATACCACAGAAAATCCCAAACTAGTATACACGTGATAAATTTACTCAAAACTATTTCTTTACCATAAAAGACCCCAATTTGATACACTTGTGATAATTTTACCCCAAACGAGTACATCTGTGATAAATTTACCCGCCGTTAGTTTTCAATAAATCTAATTGTTAAAGTGCTAAGTTGTATGACATGTAGTAATTGACATATGTATCAACTTTGGTAAAAACACATGTATCAGTTTGGACCCATGTCACAGGTATTGATGCCGAAGCGATATAAAATTGGCTAAACAAGAATTAAGAATCGATAAATGGAATAATTTGTTCTCTCAATTGCGAATATCAAATTCGACAAAGTATAAAGTCTGTAAAGTCTCCTCTTCTACGAACCCTAAACACCCTTTTATACGGTGTTAAACCTAATTACAATAGGAAACACAAAATTACGAAAACGCCATTAAAATAACGAAAATTGCCTAAAGCAAAAAAAAAAAGAAAAGATGCCTAAAACCCATCTAAATGACTCGGAAACGTGAAAAAATGACGTCGATCATGGCATAGCCGTGAATATTAATCAGGGGTCCGTTTCTATGCAGTCGAACGAATTTGAGCTCATTTGGAGTTCGCCAACTCTAAGTGCATCAGATATACCAGTTTGAGATTTTTCGCGATTAAATGGTTTGGGATTTTTTGTGGTCAAAAAATAATTTGGGGTAAATTTGTCACAACTATACCTGTTTAAGATATTTCGTGGTCAAAAAAATAGTTTGGGGTAAATGTGTCACATGTATACCAATTTGGGTTTTTTTTATGATATTAACTCTTTTTTTTTTTACAAAAAAAAACCCAAAAGACAGAGAAAAATAAAATTTAAAAATTTAAAAATTTAAAAAGTTATTCACAGCAACGCAGTCGTGCCACATAAAACAGCTGATGTTTACATCCGCGATTTCTTGCCAATAGGACTCAAATGACAAATTGTTAAAAGGCTTAAGATTCAAACGGCAAAATTAAAAGGATTAGAAGTGAATTGACCTATGTCTAATATTTTTTTGGACAATTTTCTCACTCATTTTCTTAGTAGGATATGGTGTGAAATGGGTCCGGTACGCATTATTGGCTTATCATGAGGGGGGATGATGCAACGACGAGAGGGTCAACTAAGAACAGGAGGTGCGTCGAATGGCCCATCATCATGAACCTATGATAAGGAAGGGCATGGCGTGGCATTGCATAAGCCGTTGGATCGACATCAGAAGTCGCTGTACGAGGAGGAGGAGGAGGGTTGTAATGATAGGGACAACGCCACCAACTTTGTCAAAGTGGGAAAAAAGAAAGGGGCGGGTGCAAGTGTGAATAGCGAAAAAGCGAGATCCAAGCACGATCTCGCCGCTGACTTTTACCGTTTCTTTTGTTCTCTCTCTCTCTCCGTCTTTGCTTTTGGCGTGGATAATGTCTGGTAAAGTGAGTGAGATTATCTCGTGGTAGTCGTCGTTTACCAATTCAGCTGCTGGCTGGCTTTTCTTCTTGCACCAAACGTCCAAGGCTTACTGGTTATGTACTGTTGCAGCTATTGTTTCTTTTCATGATTCCACAGTCAATGTCGTCCCAGAATGGTCAATTAGAGACGCAGTGAGGAGAGGACCGCTGTAGTTTCTTTCCATCGTTTGTTCTCTTGTGGGCATCCCGGGTCAGGCCGAGCAACAACCCACTTTGTTCTCTAACCATCGAGGAAGGCGACACACACTTAAAAAAAATAAAGAAAAATGTCAAAAAAAAAGAGGTCCTAATCCTATAATATTAATATCAGTTCAACCATAAATATTTTAACTAGACCATTTAATTCCTAAACTTGTTCACATTGATACTAATTCAGTCCATCCGGCGAAAATTATTGACATGGATATCGAGAGCCAATATGGACGATCGGCGCTACTATGGACAGTTGTATAATTTTCTTGAACTTTATCCCTTTTTTCTGTTATCTTTTTGCTGATGGTCAGCGATTGGCAGCCGACCACCTAACGAGGGTTAGCCTCGCTGGGCCGCGCCTAAGCGAGGGCGAGCGCCGGCGAGGCCCCCTTCGCCCAGGTCAGGGCTCCTCGCCTGAGCAAGGGTCAGCTGACTCGAGGTTTGGCTCACGAGATGATGGCATGGTAGTACATGGAGTGGAGGTATCGATACACGTGGCAAAAAGATCAGGGAAAGAAAGAGAAAGGAAAAATAATAATAATTAAAAAAAAGTCAACGTCAGCGCTAGTCGTGTCACGTAGGACAACAAGCATCCACGTCGGCAATTTCTGCCTAAGAAAGGTTGAGCAGCTTCTAATTGAAATATTTGATGTGCTATTCAATTTTTTTTTATTCAAAAGGGCGTTATATTTATGTGAGACGTTATATCTTTAACATCAAATTTGTGCAAAATGTTTGTTAAGTTTTTGCAAATTGAATCCAAGACGAGCTTAATTGAAGAAAATAAATTTCTTTCTCGAATGTCTAAACACAAACAAATGTTTAGAATTTTACTGCTACGAATAAAATGAAGAAAAAAAATATTATGTTCAACGTGTAAAATCCTCAATAAATAAATTCGGAAAAACCGATTATGACGATATTGGGAGAAAAACAAAAAGACGAAGAGCAAAATGTGGAAAAATACAAAAGAAATGGAGAAAATCATCTCAAAAAAGTAACAAATTGAGGGGGATCGGAGCATTGATGAAGTATGGGAAAAGCCTGGTAAAGTTGAGCTACTTTCTACCCGATCTTGATTACTGTTGTTGAAGTTGTTGTTATTGTCCCACATCGCTTGTGAATGAGTATTATATGCTCTTTATATTCATGTGGTCTCTCTCCACCTAACAGCTTAAGCTTTTGGGTTGGATTTTCTAACATGGTATCAGAACTAGTGTTATTTCCTTCCGTGTATGTGGGACCACCTCCCATTAGTTAATTTCTACGTGCAGATTGCTTGCACGTGAAAGGGGGTGTTGAAGTTATTGTTGTTGTCTCACATCACTTGTAAATGATTTATATTCATGTGGTCTCTCTCCACCTAACAGCTTAAGTTTTTGGGTTGGACTTTCTAACAACTGTGTGTTAGAACTTGTTAAGTTCAAAATAATCTGGCTAGTCCATCTTCTATTTCCCCTTGCTTTTTGTCGATAATAACTCTCTTTTTATATTATTGTTTTAGGGCGGCGCTATTTTCACTCCTATTTTGGCTAAGACACTCCTTTTTGCTAGGTAACTTACCAAAATACCCTTTTCTTTCTTTAATTAATTTTTTTGATGAGACTAATCCAAAAATCTACCTTTATTTTTAGTTGATCTTGATAAAAACGGAAAAGGAAAATTGATCACAAAATGGAAATGATTAATTTGTTAAAAGCATAATAAAATATCAAACATATTTTTATTTAGATATGTATTAACAAAGGATAAGCACATAAAGGAAAAAAAATTAAATTTTTGTGTTGCTCAACTCTTGATATAAAGAAAGGAATTATATCGATTGTAAATTCAGTCTCATAGCAAGTGGATAAAAAATTTAGAATATGCTTAAAATTTTTCCCTAAAAAAATATTACGCGAGTTTGAAAGTGTAGAATGTGTAAATAAATTTTCATCCCCATCTTGCAATTCATATTAAAATGTGAAAAGCTAAAAAAAAGCACAAATAAAAGATTTTGTAACTTTAGAAACCTACATGTCTATTTGAAAATTACCCAAAAATCAAAAATCTGCTTGATAATTATATTGTATTTCAAATTTCAAATTTGAAATAAAATTTCCCTTAAAATTATTTCATAAAAAATATATAGTTAATTGTGTGTTTATAAGCCGTTATAACCAAAAATTGTTAATAGTTTATATAGCTTTTCTAGTTAAAAGCATAATATCGTAAATTAAGAACAACGAACTTCTTTACGAAAAGTGATAACATGATGTATTGTAAAATGATATTTTATTGAGTGTAATTTGACATTTATATTGTAAATTTACTATTTAAAAGGAAAAATAGAAATAAAGGCAATTATGTTGGTTAGGTTGACAATAAAAAGAAACAATAACTTGAATAGAAGAAGGGTATTTCGGTCTATTGATTGAAAAGAGGAGTATCTTAGCCAAAATAGGAGTGAAAATAGTGCCGTCCTTGTTTTATCATGACAAAAAGATGGTGAAAGTTATATTTGCCTATGTATAAGATTTTGTAACTTGACCTACATTGCATTTTTTTTAGTTTTCCTAAGCATGTACAAGACGATGTTTCTAAAATTTATGTTTCATGAAAAACACAGCTGGACATAGTATATGAAGACAGCTGAATTACATAGTCTTTGCGTGATACCATTTTCATTATTATCGCTTTATGGTTATAACAAAAAGGGAAGAAGATATATTATGCATATGTGTTTATTGGTTCAACATTTGTTTGGTGAATAATATTGAGCTCTTAGTATATATCCATATGTTATGCTCAACTTCTTTATTTTCTATCACTTGATTATATTCTTTGCGTACCAAAAGATTTGGCAATTGCATGATGTGTTTATTGTATCCTGATCTGAATTTCTTCTATTGGCAAGATAAGCATATTTCTTTTACTTTAACGAGCACAAAATTCAACGTATTTGAAAACATGATTGCATTCTGCATATTCACAGATTATTTTTTCAGTATAAAAAAATGGGTAGATTGTGGGAAAAATCCATTACGATGTTTTGAATATGATAAAATAATGAAAGGCTACTAATATGTTTAATAGTTGAGTAATGCTGGGTGAAAGATGCACAAGCGGTTATACAGTTGGCATCCTAACAAGATATCTAAAGGTTATGTGTTCTCTATTAAAGGTCAAGAAGACATTAGACGTAGAATTGTCAACAAGCTAGAGATACCTGAGTAGAAGGTGAACAAGCCTAAAAATGAGAGTTCGGTAAAGCTTGGAGTTGCCATGAATAGGTGAACAACGAGGTAGAGTCATGACTGTCAATTTTCTAGGAGAACCAAAAGATAGAAGCAAAAGTGAAGCTGATGTACTTTGCCTATATCGAAGGTATCCAAAGTATGAAGTGAAAGAATGACGAAACTGGACGAACCCTTATAGAGGCAAACAAATAATAAAGAACGTGAAGTTCGTAGATACTTAGAGGTACCAGATAAGGTGAATAGCTTATATAGTCATGGATCACTGAGATAATGAGAATGGCAAATGAGAAGCAGTTGAATATAACTAGGAAACCAGATATAACCAGAGTTTGATGTCCGCAGAATAATGTGAAAGTTAACTATAAGGAAAATATTGCGGAAGCTGAATCAACATCAACATCAACTTTATCCCAAACTAGTTGGGGTCGGCGGTCGATGAACCCAAAAACAAATGAAATAAAAGCAAGACCGCTTGTGGGAAAAGAAAAAATTATAAAAAAATAAATAAATTATAAATATATAAATATATAGAGAGAGAAAAATGGCTAAAAAAGACAGTCAGTACCATAGGAATTCTGCCCCTCCACAATGTTAATAGCTTTCCTTCACTTCGTCCTAAGACCAATCGTACACCAATCTATTTCTCACTTCAATAAATATTGTTTTACTACTTTGCCCCAAGTAAGTTTCGGCCGACCTTTTCCTTTCTTCATGTCAAGCTCTCGATAACAAAATTCTGTTCTTACCGGATCATCTAGGGATATGCCCAAACCATTTCAATCTATGTTTTCTTATCTTTTCTGCCACTGATATTACTCTAACTTTTCATCGAAAATCTTCATTTCTTATTTTATCCATCCTTGTATGACCATACATCCACCTTAACATTCTCATTTCCACTACTCTCATTTTATGCTCATGTTGCGTTTGTGCTGGCCAACATTCAATTACGTATAGCATTACAGGCCTCACTGCAGTTCTATAAAAATTTTCTTTTAGCCTAAGAAGGATTTTGCGATCACATAAAAACCTTGACGCACTGCGCCATTTCATCAAACCTGTTCTGATTCTATAGCTTACATCCTCATCAATCTCTTCCCCCTTTTGCAATATTAATCCTAGATATCTAAAAGCATCTTTCTCTTGGTACCTCTTGTCCAAGCATATTCATGGATTCTTGATTTTCTCCTCTTGCCATATCGAACTCACACTTCATGTATTCGATCTTACTTCAACTTAACGTAAATTCTTTAAACTCTAACTAGTTTGGGATAAGCCTGCGGAAGCTGGATATAAGCAGAATATGGCGAAAGCTAGATATAAGCATAAGCCTGCGGAAGCTGGATATAGTTAGAAGTCTGCGAAAGTCTGATATCATCAGATAATTGGAAAGTTGAATACAACTAGAAATGGGGATATAGGTGAAGCACTTAGCTACCTACGACAACAATCTTGTCTCGACACATTTTCCCATCCCTTAACAATTAGCGATCCGATATCAATTCCGTATGTAGAAGATTTTGATTGACCAAAATTATCTACACAAAAAATTCAATCACGCGAGATATCTTGATTGATTGATAATCGTCCCGAAAGCAAGATGCTTTTCATAATCGGACTACTCTATTTTTGGGAATCAAGATTTGATTGTATGGTCGACCAAACATATGGGAATTCCGATTGATTGACTTCGAGGACTAATTGATATTCTCAACAATTGTTGAACGATCATTTTGGAGATTGATCCTCATGAAGATTGTCTAACAGAAAGTTTAGTTGCTGATGAGTGTAAAAGGAGATCAAGGCGTTGAAGAAAAGAGAGAGATCAAGTGTTCATAAATTCAAATTTAGAAAGAGTTTTTCATTCAGACCTATCTTTTGAGAGCATTCAAATTGTATTCTTTCAAGAAGTGTTAGCAATGCCATAGTTTGTGTTTAAGTGTGAGATAGTGAGATCTATCACCTTTGATATAAGTAGCACTAGCTTCGAGGAGAAATACTTGTGTATAAGCGGTACATTTTACTGTAACTTCAAGAAGATTTCTAATGGAATCTAGCCAGTAGGTTAATAGCGTGGAAGTATGCTTACACTAACCCAAATCACTATAAATCCTATGTGCATTGTTATCTATCTCTTTGCTCATATTCATTTAATGTCTGATAGAAACATTGCACTGCTTGACTTTGTTTTGTCCAATCACGCTTATATCAAACTTGACGCTTTTAATTCCGCATTCTTTGTCAAGTTCTTTGAAATCACATATTCACCCTCTCTATGTGATATTGTTAGCCAACATTATATATCACGATCCGGTAAGAAGAATTTATTCATTTATCCAAAAAATGCTTAAGCTCCAATTTTTTTTTTTTAAAAAAATATTCATGATTGATCTATCATGGAATGAACATTGTCCTTTTCTAACTCACGCATAATTCATGTTCATTTCATATATGATAAATAGCTAGCATGCCAAGCCAGTAACTTAGCCAAAAAAACTCAAAAAGGAGTGCACATGAAAAGTGGGATTGATGGCCCTTTCTCGGGTCCGTGTGTGCCATCGTTTCAAGATCCATACACACGAATATCTAGGGCAAAATGGCCATGCTCAAACGCCCATCCAACCCCTCAATTATAAGGCAATGAATCTCAAAAGTTGGCCAAATGAATAGTGGACTCTTGTCGCCATCCGAAAGCTCCATATCCCGAATTAATGTAAGCAAAAGAAGAGGGAATTATTTATGTGTGTAAAGCAAAGTTTTCACTCACGCACGCAGACAAAGGAACCCCCAACCCCATCAATCCCACTTTACCATAATTTTTTTTTTCAAGTGTGGAAATTCCGAGAGCCTTGGAAAACGGGTTAGTGGAGTTTTATTTTTCTCATTCCCCCACAAACATGCCATCCTTCAACGTGAATTTCAACCTCACTTTTTTGAAAAAGAAGAAGTTGAAAAAGAAAGGATCGAGGAAAAAGCTGAAAACAAATTTGCCCTCCACAAAGAAAAAGAAGGAAGAAGAAAAGAGGCCACTCACACCTTCGACCAAAAGCTCCAATCTCGCCTTTATATACGGCCCCGTCATGTCCCCTTCTGCCACCATTCACTCACTCATCATCATCATCATCGCTCCCCTTAAAACTGTGGCCTCTTTTCTGTGCATAGCTTCATTTCCTGGCTATGTAGCAAGCAACAACTCATAAAGCTCTCCCCCTCTCTCTCTCTCTCTTTTTCCTTTTGCTTTTTTTGATCTCATCACTCGCTTAGCTATCCACCGAGATGGGCCGCCGTCGGCACGTCGAGGCGGTTCCCGGCGTCGGTTGCAGAAGGAGGGGGAGTAGCGGCGGTTGGCGTCGGCGGCGTCCCAAAAACTGTACTAGGGTGGCGCTTGCCTAGCAAGAAGAATAAGGCGCGAAAGCACAGAAAAGCTTTGCAATTGCGCTCTCCCGAGTTTCTAACCCTTCTTTTTTTGTTCACATGAAGTGAAAGAACTGAAAAAAGAAGGGCAGAGTTGGGAGAGCAGCATCGTTGCATTGCGGGGAATTGAGGGTAGCGGTCCGATTTTCACGTTAAACTCATCATCATCATCATGTCTTTCTTTCTGTAGTATTTGTCCGCTTTAGCTTTTCATTTTCCTTCTTCTATGGGGGTTGCCTTGCTTCTCAGGATTTTTTGTCTCTTTTTCTTCTTGTTGTCCTTTCCCTTTGGAAACGGGATGTAAGAGACGCATGCTCGAGTTTTCAAGAGAGAGAGAGAGAGAGGGAGGGAGAGGGAGATGTTGCTGGGCATGCATCACTTACACCTGATACTAATGTATCTTTGCTTTGTTTATGTAAGTTTAGAAAAACTTTTAGGGCAAAAAATGTTCATCTTGGCTTCTTTCTCCTGGACGTTCTGGGACTAATCTTGCTATGTGGTCAGTCAGGTGTTTTGTGTACTTAATAGATAAAATCTTGGATTGATGTATTTGTACCCGAACCTTTTGTTCTTTTCTGTTCTTGTGGAAGATCGCAGTTGCTGTACGCATGGTGAACTGACAATTGGAAGAGGTTTTGTTGTCCAGATCAGAGCATTATGTTCAACTTTGGCCGTATTCAAGTTCATGATGTTTTTTCTGTAATGTTCTTCCCATCATCATAAAGATTAAAGAAAGGAAACCGGGAAAAATGAACAAGAAAAGAGGAAAAGAAGAAGAAATTTCATGGTTTGGCCCCCAATAATCATCCAAGAATTATGCCTTCGGTCTCCCACCCACTCAGGCGCCAATTGTCTTGTGCTGTGAAACCCCCTCGTGAACTTGCATTTCCTGGCCAACACCATGATCATCATTTCGTCCAGCTCGTCAGAAAGTTCCAACCAGAAAGAAAAAGGAAAGGCTCGTCAGAAAGTGCGTACGATGAATAATTCGCATTTGCTACTCAAAAATTTGCACTGTGCTTACTGAAGATTTTTCATCTTGATGTGAAATGAGGCAAGCAAGCAAGCTTGACTTTTGTGGCAGAGGGTTGAACCATTTTTAAACAAATGAACTGTTCATAGACTGATCGCGATTCGAATATCAGCGTCTGAACATAACGTTCGTGTAAATTAATTACCATGAGTGTGCGACGTGTGTATATATCGATATACAAGACGGCCGCCGCACCAAATTTAGTACATGCGGTGAGTATCTACAATACACAACACAATTTTTCTATAGTGGGTATCCATGTAATTCTTCAGTCGTGACCGTCATTATTCAGAATATGTTTCGTCGTACATATCGTTAAGTATATGCAATCATGTATTAGAACCCAAATTTTAGTTTATCAAGGGTAGGGACACTATTGCTGACATAATAACCTCTACACGAAATGCTGACATGAATGGTGGGTAATTTTGCTATGTTCATTCATTTGTTAAGAGGGCTTTGTAATTCTTCTCGTGTTATTTTGTTTTTCAAATGCGAGTAAAAAATTATTTACTTGTCAAAATGATGATCCTAACATGAAATCCTTCTTTTCATCCTATCACTCGTAAAATCCGAGAAGGGTATCTCTATGCCATAAAGCTCTACCTCGTCACGAACAACTATTCTAACACGTTATAATCACGTAGGTATTCCAAAACACTATCTATGCATAGACACAAACTAAGGTATAATCTCTCGTACATCGAGTGGGGTATTGATAACTAAAATAGGCATGAGAATTGGAGATTTGCGAAAGTAACTTTTTTTTTTTGGGGTCGTATTGCTAAAGTAACTATTAAAATGTAAATAATTGGTAAAGCTCACATGTGAGCGTACTGGCCAGTGGCCATGGACTCGCACTTGGAGCCCAGCAGACTCGACGTAATCGGGCCGAGCCCATGATGTTTAAATGGGTTTCGTACGGCGTGCATCAATCTTCAAGTTGTTGCCTATGCACACAAAAAAAAAAAAAAAAAAGGACATGCGGTCGTATTGATAAAAGGATTGGGAAGTGGGGATGCTAGTATCATAAGTGCGGTGTTTGACTCCTACCCTCTGCAAAGAGGGAAAACAAAAGTCAGAGGAAAAGAAAGTTATAGATGGAACAGACCAAAATACAAAAGTACAAAAATAATAATAATAATAATAAAGAAAAATACTTTCCTGATAGTCTAACGATACTGTCAGTTATTTCTGACCGTACATCTACACCATCATCATGGTGTGTTTCACATAAAATACTCATTAATTGAAAAATCGTGGGGTCAGAAATAATGACAATATTATTAAATTGTCAGGCTAGCGTCTTCCAAAATTAAATAACGACTAATTGGAAATTATTATGAGATCCATTCTTTCAAGAATTTGTGATTCACAACATCATGTTATTAAATTTATCCCCCGAAGATAATGGTTTCTAAATTTCAAAGGTAAATTCATCGAAGATGCAAGAGCATTTTGGTCCAAATTTTAGAGGATTCCAATCGTACCACCGAAATGAGGAGCATCTCGGTCTAAGATATAATCCATTTAAAAGATGACGGTTAACACTATCGTCGCTTTCCATTAGAAGGACAAATAAAAAAAGTTGTCCCAAGTATCACATGACATCTTCGAAGTGATATAATAAACCACCTTTTTTTTTTCCACTTCAAAAATTATTTTGTTTTCGAAAAAGTGTTGTTAACAGGTGTCCCGAGACACTCGATAACACTCTAAAGATAGAATGGACAATCTCTAATACGCATCCAACAACGTTGAATATTGAACATACATTCTCGGGAAAATACCAAAAAAAAGGCCTCAAATGCGCTTACTTTTTCAAATAAGGGCCCAAACTGAAATTGGTTTCAAAAAAGGGCCCATAGTGCCCTTTTTGCTTCAGAGAAGGGCCTGACGACCGGGGTACTTTCGTCTTTTTTATATTTTGTGATCATTTTCCTTTTTGCCCTTTCCTTTTTTTTTTTGCCATTTCTTTTGTTCTCTTCCTCGTTTGGCCGTGGGCTGAGAGACCGCACTCTGCCCAGGCGACTCGCATCCCCTGGCTGATGATCTAAGGTTTTCTGGTTTCTTCTGATCCTCTAAACCCTGCCCAACATCTCTATGTGATTCGCGTCCCTTGCCTGAGTCACTTGGGACCCTTTGGTTTGCAATCACCGAAGCCACTGTGGCAGCAATTTTAATTTTACCCGTTTTGTTTTGGAGAGCCTGGCCTTGGTTTTTGGTTGGCTCCAAGGTCCAGGCTTTGATTCATGGATCGGGAGCTTGTGAAGAGGTGCTTGAGTTTCTCTCACCGGAGGAGGAATCTGTTGATTTTGATGGCTCCCTGTGGGGTGTCTAGTTATGGCGCATATAGAGTGTATCAAATGCCCCCAGTGGCTAGAAAGAGGAAGAGGGTGATGAAGATATTGGGGGCCGTAACCTCCATGGCCGAGATGGCCTCAGAGTCGGCAGAGACCGTCGGTGTCGTCTCGAGGGACCTGAGGGAGTTTCTGCAATCTGATTTTGACCAAATGCCCAACAGTTGAGGCAAATCGCGAAGATTACCAAATCGGACGAGTTTTGCGAGGGCGTGAGTAAGGTCACGAAGGCCTTGACTGTCGGAATGTTTTGCGAGTGTATAAGGATGGCTTGGGAAATGGAGAGATATTGCCTCGGCAGAGTAAGGCAAGGCCTTGCGGCCACCCACCCCACGGCCACCGGCGACGAGGAAGAAAACAAAAGGAAGCAAGAAAGAAAGGAAAGGAAAAAAGAAAAATAATCACAAAATGTAAAAAGACCAAAGTATCCCCGTTCAGGCCCTTCATTGAAGCAAAAAGGGCACTTCGGGCCTTTTTTTTTTAAAACTAGTTTCAGTTTGGGCCCTTATTTGAAAAAGTAAGTGCATTTGAGGCCTTTTTTTGAATTTTCCCTATGTTCTCTTTCCAATTTGTCATAAATAAAAAGTATTAATACCACGAAAAACCTCAAATCAGTGTACTTATGACACCTCAAATTAATTTTTTAATCATAAAAAATTTCAAACTGGTACACTTGTGATAAATTTATCGTCTGTTAGTCTTTTTAAAATTTTATCGTCAAATTGTTGAGTTGGATAACATGTGCAATTTAACAGTTGCACCAAATTGAAATTTTTGCCATATGTTTATCACAAGTGTACTGGTTTGTGGGGTTTTCATAGTATTAACCAAATTTAAGGAAACTAACGAAAGGTAAATTTGTTATAATTGTACTAATTTGAGATTTTTGGTAGTCAGAAAATTAGTTTGGGGTAATTTTTTCACAAATACCAGTTTGGAGTTTTTCCAATTTAACGGAAACTAGAGAAGAGTAAATTCATCACAGGTATACTAGTTTATGATTTTCAAAAAAAATAATTTTGAGGTAAATTTATCGCAAGTATACTAGTTTGAGTTTTTTGAGGTCAAAAAAATTAGTTTGCGCTAAATTTTTCACGTGTTCACCAGTTTGAAATTTTCATGATATTAACCCTAAATGAAAATGCCAAAGGAAATTAATGCGTTTTTATCGAGTATCTAGAAGCACTTTTCGATGAAATTGAATGTTAAAATTAGATCGACGGGGAGGAAAATGTACCTTTCAACAGGTTGCGGGTCGCTTAAATCCTGTCCAAGCGCACCAAGGCAGCTCGTATTGCATCAGCGTTGGACGACTCAAACGGGATTGGAGGAGATTAAAGCCACTTCATCGGATAAACTCTCATTCCCAATTTTATTAACGTTAACAATGTCGGCAACAAGTGATTAGGTCGGCAATCAACCCATATATATATATATATATATATATATATATATATGGTCTGTGTAGCTTCAAAATGCCAATGCCGACGGGTTAGGACCACCTTTCCCCATTCTGAATTGAAATGCAGCGTAAACAAGAACCTTCCTTTCCTTGTTTGGACACTGGATCATCTCAAATTTATACGCACATTAGGTAAAAATTTTGGATGCGTTTTTTTTTTTTTTTTTCAATTGAGAATTTCGTAAATAACGAAAGTATTTTTCAGGGAAATAGTTGATTTTCATTTGTTTGGTGGATCAAGGAAAGTGATTTTTTCTTGCCATAAGGAGAAGTCATTTTCCCTCCATTTAAACTTATTATTTTCACTTCATGTAAAAAAGGTTTTCCGTGGAATGCTAACCTCACTTGTCCAACCATTAATTCTGTCAAAATGCGTCATAAACTCATCTCTTAATCCATATATGATGATTGAATTGCTAAACGCCTAAACAGGTTAGTTATATTGAATGAATAAGAGGTAATAAATAGGTTTACAATTTATTTAGACCAAATACAGCCTCCCTTCGTTCTCTCCTTATTCGGTTTCGCGCTCACTCACTCCTCAATCTCACTTCAGTTTTGGGTATCATTTTTTTCTATATTGGATTAACTATGAAAGTGTCTGAAGAAAATTTATCAAGTCAGATATTGATCGCTAGATTTGCACCGCAATAGATAGATTAAATGGATCTATTTGAGTCGGTCAAGTTATGACCCGAACTGATTGACGTCTTGCCAACAATAACATTAAAGACAACAATGATATAACATTTATTAGAGCACTCGTAAAACTCCAAATGGTTGACATTTACAGCAAGTGAAAAAGAGCTTCCCAACAGGAGGAGCTCTTCAAAAAACATCATCTTGGCATATGCATCTCTCACGACCCCATTATTGAAAATGGCAAGAAAATGCCCAAAAACCCATAGGGACAAATACAATCAGTGAAAGAAATCACAAACAACCCTAACACAGGGCTAAAAAAAAAAAAAGAATATGGTCAAAGGACCCGTAACAGAGCAAATGGGAAGTTTTTACCGTTCTGCGCCACAGCTGATGGTACAGAGCATGGTTATAACTCGTGAGTCGTGGCCCATCACCACCGCCCCCCAAAATTCAGAGCCCCCCACACCACAGGGCTCGGCTCAGCGCAGAGAGAACCACTCCACCAGCTCTCCTCCCACGCGCCTCCCCGCGGCGTCCGCGGCCTCGCCGGACGACGCTAGGGTCGACCGGCACAGCGGGCAGCTGAAATTCAAGTGCTGGAGCCACCCGTCGAGGCACGCCTTGTGGAAGACGTGGCGGCACCCGAGTTCGCGCACCTGCTCGCCCTCCCTCATCGCGGAGAGGCACACCACGCAGTCGGGCGCCCCGAGGCCGCCGGCGGCGGAGGCGGCACACCGGCGGGAGGAGAGACGGTTCTGGTTGAGCTGGTCGGCGAGGACGATGAGGCCGGCGAGGCCGGAGCCGATGAGGTCCTCGTCGACGGAGTCGGAGGCGGCCCGGTGGATGGATCTGGAGAGGCGGAGGGAGTGGAGGAGGGCGAGGAGGAGGGAGCGGAGGTGGTGGACGCTGCGGGCGACGACGGCGAGGAGGAGGAGGGGGATGGAGTCGGAGGAGACGTCGTGGAGTTCGCTCTGCAACATCGCCGTCGTCGGATTCGAGTCGGAGTGCGTTTCAAGAGGGTGGACTAGAGAGAGAGAGTCGGGTTTGGTTGTGGCGGGCCAAGAGAACGGGAGAAGGGTGAGCAGCGGCGCTGTATTATATTTATAGCCAAAGGCATGTGCTGTGCGGGGCCCACTTCGTTTCGTTCCCCCCGTTTGAAAATTATTGGGCCCCTTTGATTTGGAAAATAAAAAAATAAAATATTTCTTTTTTAAATAATGATTAATTTTCGTGTTGATTTTTACCATTTTTCGTTAGGCGGGGGGTGGTGGCTGATGCGTGGATAACGGTGCCGCCACATACGTTGTCTTGAGAAAAGTTGCAAAAAAGCTTGGTTTGTGATTTGCTAATAATTCTTGCCAACTTTTCGCCCGTCCCCTAACAATTAGGCCAAGTGGCGTGTTTGATTGGCTTTCGGCGAAGTCATTGGTTGATCCCGGCGTCCGGGGGTTGGCTATTGGCTCAGAGGCGGGTCAAACCAGGCTCTCGCGGGCCACCGGTTGGATGAGCAGCCACCCAATGAGAGGGAAGGGCGATATGGAGAGAGAGAGAGAGAGAGAGAGAGAGAGAGGGGGGAGGGGAGGGGAGGGGGGGAAGGGAGGGGCGATGTTTGGGAAACCGTGCCGACAGTCGTCGGCACGCCGTTCGATCGGTTGGGCCGCAAAATCCGACCAGTTCGTGAAGTGGTTGTGTATAATTTACATTGTGGTGCGTGCTTTAACAACCGCCGATTGAGTTTTTACTATCGGCGACTCGGCGTGGTTTAATGGTCGAGCATGAGTATTGCATCAAAAGGCCATCAAAAGGCTCGACTTGTCAACCCCCTTGGAACTCAACTTTTCCTTTTAGTTTGGTATAGCCAGTATTTATCGGTTTTCATGATTTTTTTTTTATTTTTTGGGACTGATCCGTACAAATGACGATATAAGTTACTGGCTGGACCGGATTTCTGATTGGTTTAGGATATTTTCTTCGGTCGGATGTTTCGGATAAAACTGGCGGGTTCAGTCCGACTCTAAAAATGAGATGTAGCACGACAAGTTAAGTAATCACGATTAATAAACGAGCCAAGTGGGACGTTGGACGGTGAGTGGTCGGACAGTCAGGAAAGCGACCGCCTATGGGATTGAGATTTTGCCGCGATCTCCGGCACATTTATCTGCAACACATCAATTGACGGTAGTTGGAGTCGTATTGTGAGAGATTGTGAGAAGGAAAGGGTGGAATCTCCACCGTCCAAGGAAGATCAGTGGACCACTGACCCTGCTGCTTATGTCTCTTTTTTTGAATTATTATAAATTAGCCTTAATTTATATGAATCAGTCGAGAAAAATAGTGGATTTGTTTTTTTTTTAAAGAGGAACAGTCCATCGAGGCCCGTAGAAGTGCCCAAGAAGAATTTTTTTTTTCCCCAAAATAATAACATTAGAATTTTTCGTAAAAATTTAGGACTAAATTGAAAATTTCATGAATGAATTTGCATTTGTACGAAATGTTTAGGACTAAATGGGTAATCTATCCTCTCCTCGCTAATATAATTGATTCACCCTAGCCAGATCTAGAAAATTAACTTCAATTTATTACGCCGCTACACAAAAATATTTTTCATTTTTGTTTGTTTTCTTTGGGGGTTGCTTCTACCTGTCTAAGGTCACGCTTATGATTAGGGGCGTGTAAAACAAACCGAGAACCGCTCGGAACAGAATAGGATTGGCCCCAGTACCGATGGTTCTTAAGGAAATCGGTCCGATTCTCGGATCCAATAATTGAAATCGGTAGGTACTAGTCAGGTTTCCGGTTCCAAGTGTGGACGCACCTACTTGGATCAAATCAGTAATATACAAGTACACCGTAAATGATATAATCCGAAATTCACTCATCTCGTCTCAAATTTTCACTCTCGTCTCGACCTCTACTCTTTCTCTTCTCAAACTTTAGTGCCTCACTCTCACATCGGCCTCTTCGTCTCCAACTCTGTCACAGCCTCCACTCCCATCAACTCTGGGCCACGTCTCCAGCCATTCATCACCTCCCTCTCTCACCCTCGCTTGCCTCCATTTGCTATAAGTTTGAATCCCTAATCTTCAATCTACAAAAAATTCTTAATTTTCAATCTCTGTTTGCTTGGTGAAACTCAGCGAGACCGGCTCCGTGGACTCATCCGGAAATCAGATAGGACTGGCGGTCCGATTCCTAGGTGGATCCATAAAATCAACTAATGGTTTCCGATTTCAATTTTTCGAAGCCATTCTTTACTGGGCGTTTTTTCAGTTCTAGGGTGAAAACCGCCCATCGAGACCATGCTCTACTTAAGACACCATAGAAAGACTTACATTACTTTGTGTGTGTGTGTGTGTGTGTGTGTGTTTTTTTTTTTTTTTAAGCGGCAACGCGAAACTTGCCATCCTTGTTCCAAAGAATCAGATATGCGGGTTGACTCAGACCTAATTATGTACTCTTTCCCTCCCCATTTTGATATTCAAAAGAAATCCGCAGCCAAATTTTGTAGGTGCAACAACCACTGCTGCTCATAAAAACAATTCTCAATGATACAATCAAGAACAAATTGAAGCCTCAACTTCAGCCACCAATGGGTGATTCAGTCACTCGCACTCGCTCATGTACTTCTCTGTTCTTTTGCCCTCAATGATTCACAATTAACAAAAAGAAAAAGATAAGACATCATCGTTTCATTTCCACACCCACTTGATCAAATTGGTGAAACTGATGCGGTGTTCTCTCCATCAATCTCTCACTTAATTATGCTCTGTTTATTTTGCGAAAAAAAAAATGAATAGTTTTAGAAAATATTTTTTTTTTCTAAGAATGAACACTCATATCTCTTACGAAAATGAATAGCCAATAATAATTTGATCGTTCATAAAAATATTTGGACACAGATTATTGGAGACAGTGAAAATATTTTTCATTGATTAATTATTTTAAGTGATGCAATCTATCTTTTTTTTTTAGAAAATATTTTTCAAATCATTAATTTTTCGCAAAACAAACGGAGCTTTAATTTAGTCAAGACGATGTGGCCCATATTGATAGGCCTCTATTTTAAAGGTCGTAATCCTCATATTGCAGGTTGCTGTTGTGCCACAGAATCATCCATACACATCAATCCCTACTCGACATACACACTGGCAGATGGAAATAGGAGTAAAAACAAAGGGAGAAAATCAAACGCAGACGCACGACTGGCATATTCCTCGCGTGATATTGAGAATTCTGTGACAACGTTGAACATGTTAAATCTCACTGACTGTTTTTGGGACGAGAAAAGATACTCGGGGTTTGACATATTCAATATTCTAGAAAATGATCACTCGTGTCACTTGAAGTAGTGAGTCAATGAAAATGTTTTCGCCATCAACAATTAGATGACGTAAACCAGTAATTTAAACAACCTACGTTACACAAAATTCAATCTTTTTTTTTCATTTCAAAGTCGACGTTGACTGAACTTCCACCTTGCACTTCTATTACCAAAAATCTCGGTTACACTTTGTTTTTTCGGGGCCCTCTGTTAAGTACTAACGATTTGTTTGGTTCAACATTTGACCAAGAGACTTTAAGTAAATACAAACACCTTTGGGCCAAAAGCCTTTTCCAAAATGCAAGTAGTGTTTGGCAAAGTATTTTTTAAAAAACGCATTTGAAAGCAATTTTGACGTAAATGCTGTTTGGTGAAAAATATACTTTGTAAAGTATTTTAATTTTTTATATAATAAAAAAGTGGCGATGGGTGATCACCAACGGTGGCAGCCGGCGGCGGCGACCGGCGATTGTCGACTACCGACGATGGTTTACCGATGGTGAGGAAATTGGCGATCGACGGAGGGACGACGACGTGCGACGGCGGCGGTGATTGGCGAAAGGGTGGCGACTGGAGGCGATCGGCAGCGGCAAAGGCGACAGGCGGCGACCGACGGCGACCGGTAGCGGCGACCCGCGGCGACGGGCAGTAGCGACGGCAACAGGCGATGGCTTACCGGCAGTGGGGAAATCGGCAATCGAGGGAGGGGCGATGGCGGCAACGACTGGCGACGCAGATACCGGGGACCGGTTGCTGGAGACGGACAACGACCGACGGCGGCGACGGAAGGCGACCGGTGGCAGCTGGAGACGGCGGAGGCGATCGACAATGGCGACAAGCGACGATCAGCAGCGACCCGCGACCGGCAGGTGAATGTGATAATTAAAAAAAAATTAATTGCATGTAACTTCCCACAGTACCTCCAGAGATACTTTGGCCTAAAGACCTTTAGAAAGCATTTGAGATGCAATTACATCTGCCCAAAATGAGCCAAAAAATAAATCAAACAACATTTACATTTAAGATTTAACCAATGGACTTTAGAGCCTCAATGCTCATCTCAAAGGCTGAACCAAATAGGCCCTAAGACAACAGTTGACTATATTAGGATCAGGCTATCTCCTCAACATGTGGGCCTTGATTCGCATAAATATAAAAATGGCACAACCTACAGCTCAGGAGTATTCTTCATGAAATCCAGTAACATCCATCTATTCAGGTGCACCGTGTGTTGAGAGAAGGCAACAAACCCGGTGAGATTTTTCTCTGTCACACCTCGGAGTTAGATATTTTAAGGCTACCCTTTGTGCTAGCCTCTTGTGTTCACCAAATAAAAATAAAATCGCACAACCAATATTTCCGTATCTGACATAATAAGTCAATCCGCACGAAAAGTGACCATCACGGTGAAACAAGGAACGTCCTCCTTCGCTAGAACAAGCAACACATCAAAAAATACATTTGAAGCACCTCATGTACTCAACCTGGCCTGCTTTTTTATGTACAGCTACCAAGCACTCCAAAATCAGCAGAGGGGAAGTGATGGTGGAGATTAATTGCATGACGCTCCTTTGGATTCACAAATACGACAAGTGATTTACAAGTTCAAAACAAGGGGTGGCAAACTTATTAACTCAAGATGCTCTTCTTTCCCTCTTCATCAACTCCTGAATAAAATTTGAGACAGCACATTGTTAACAAGATAAATCTTTGACTTTTCCATGCAATTAAATCTAAACCATACCAATTTGGTGCTGGCGAGTGACAATTCATGCCTTGCTCTCTTGGTGCGTAGGCACTCCCCACACCAGCTTGAGAAATCTGTCTGATATTTCCTCAGCTCTCGAAAGACAGAACTGCTTTGAAGGTGTTTAACACAGGTCAGGCAGCTTAGTATAAACAAATAATCCAGCAGAAACAGCAACCACTAACATAGCATCACATGATCACCAAAATTTTAGCTCCATTAAAACCAAGCTTCCCATCTTTTAACATCTGAGGCAATACAGTAATGAAAGAATGCATTTCTTCCCATCTCCAAAGCACATATGTCATTAAAAAAGTTGCTTTAGCTAAAGATTTGTATTAGCATATCTATAGACAAGAAAGAGAAGACACATGAATTTATAGCATGGCATTAAAACTGGACTCAAACTAAGAAGTTGGTTATTTGATACCCAATTATGCTTGATTTAGTTTCTCTATTATAGTTGACATTTGATTTTTCTCTCATTTTGCTTGTCTATATGTTTGAGTTCGACTTAAAAGACAAATTACGCTTATGTTGAACTCGAGGTTGAGCTAAAATTCAACTTGATTATAAACAACTCACTCAGATATCCAGAACAAACTGTAATATATTAATGTGTACTGAGCACAAAAAAAAGGCACTAAACATGCTATTAGTCTTTTGAAACTTCAAATCCGTTGTTAAACTATGACCCTGTTGCTGCTCCAACTACATATGCTACAGTCAAGCTCAAGTAAAGATATAGTTTGGCTGACTCGCAACTCTAAAAGGAATTGTATCAACTATTTGAATTTTTTTTTTCATGGAAGCACATTATCAGAGAAAAAGATCACCGTGAAAAATGGTGTTGATACCTTCGCTGTAGATCACTTGGATATTAACACTAGTATTTCCAAGAAAGGAAATCGTGCAAATTAATCCCATGTAAGAAGAAAAAATCACAAAGTAAGGTACTTCAAGAAGGCAGGGGATGGTAAACTGATGCAAGTGAAGGTACCTTCTGCACCACAAAATTAAGTTGGCCCGATGTCCAGATGTTGTGGCTCTAGCACCATGACGATGGCGACCACGATGAAGAACTGCATGACCAGGGGAATGAGCATAGTCAAAGCTTTCCTGCATAACATTATTTAACAATAGTCAAGTGAATGAGCACTTAACAGATACAAATCTAAGAAGAACAGTGAAACAGAAACCTACACTTCATCAATACATATTAAACTACAGAAGAACAAAATATAACAGGTTGGCACACCTCTGGCTGTGTCTCTGAGTTTACATGCTTATCACATCGAACGCCACGAAAGAACAATTCTCCACCCGAAAATTGCTCACCCAAACAAACATTTAAAGTGACTTCAGAGTCATCTACATGGAAACCTGAAAAACAGAGTTGTTCCACTTCCTTAAGAGTTAGAAGCAAGAATCCACAACTTCAATTTTCAAGGAAAAAGGTAGAGAATGACCGAGAGGTGACAAACAAGAAGAGGCAACAGAAAAAGGAACAAATACTATGGTGCAAGTAACTTAATATCAGAAAAAAGGCCAACCCATTAACAGAGAGGAAAGAGGCAAGGCTGAAAACAGATCTTACAAAAAAATTGAAGAGTTGTCGTACAAGTCACTAATGAGCATAAAGGGACCACCACAGCAAGATCGATTTTGGACATTGAATAAACTGAAATATATTATACAAAATGTAGCAGGCTGCATTTGCTTTGTAGAACGGGATTAGACAAAACTTCCAAAAAGATCAATCAAATGTTCTGCAAAGCAAATCAGTCTTTAGAAGATAAGATCGGGCAAGCATATGGAGTGAGACTTTCGCCAGTAAGTTCAGTACTTTTACTTTACGATATGCAAAAGGATAAACCAAATGATTTAAAGAGAAGTTTTCAGTTACAAGTCATTCGGCAATCCAATAGATAGTACAATACAATTGATAATGATTGAATTAAATGAATTACCCACCAAGTTCAACATCCCTATCCATTCCATATTCGACAACAAAACCATGATGAGAATCCAGGGTGGATCCGCCAACTTCTGGATAGAAAACTGCAAAAATGTAACGAGAGTTTTCAAGTCTACAGTACATCATGCACAGCCTCCCTCTATAAATCAGAGACTGAATATTTAGTTCATATTACCCCTAGCTATGGGACGAACGAAGTCATCCATCATTCTGGCAAGCATGGTCTCCAAACCAAAGTCATCAAGCACAACTCCATATTTATTCATTGTATTTGGTCGCATGATCCTGAAATTTGTGTCATGGACCCATCTTTCAAAGTTCTCTACCTAAGCAATCAGAACCTGATAAGACAACACAGCTACTAAACTCAAGCTGAAAACAGAGTGCCACATAATGGCGAGAAAGGTGAAAGCATACCTCGGACAATAACATTGCACAGGCCTGTGGCTGAAGCATATCAAACACATATATCCCTGGAGAGGGTTCGGTAATTATACTTCTAAAACTCTCTTCTGTGTTTTCCTTCAACGCTCTCAGGAACGAGGGCACAAAGAAACTTGCAGCGTGCATTGTATAAAGCTCTCTGTGAAGAGGCTACAGAGATGAAGAAAGGTTAGCAGAGGTGCCCATAACATCTACTTACTTGCATAAAGAGATCCATTTTGACAGAAACGGGTTATGCATTATTATGTTCTAATGCAAAATACAATTCAACGATCAAAATGTTGTTTTGAACATCACATATTCATTAACCTGCCACAACAGTGTGGTGCTATATGGCTCCTTCTCATAAACCTTCACCTGCTGTCAATGTAAGGTCGTTGAAATAGCTACATTACATGAAAGGTTACCTTATAGTTAGCTAGAATCTTCTGCCTGTACTCTCGATGCCTTAGAACCTGTCAATAATTAGTACAGTTGTGAATTGCAATGACTCCGTGAACCCAAAACAGTCAAGCCTGAAACTGAAATAACAAAGAAGACTGCAGAAAAACACGCAGCTCACTCTCAGGATCTGAATGAACTCTCTCCAGCCCCTACCTTAATATGTACTCAGTTGCCAAAGCAAAACCTCGATCATTTAAATTATCGAAGACTAAATCATAGGATAAACCCGCACATTTAGGATCAAAGCTTCAAACAATAATACGGAATGCGGCAACATTCAAACGACACCACGTGATCATGCATTGCATTAGAATTCCTTCGTCCTAAAACTTGTACAGTCCAATGTCTAGAATCGACATTTTACTGATACGGGGATGGTCACTCACACGCGTGCGTTCACCCTCGGGGGAGTACCGGAGAAGGATGTCGCGCATGTAGTCGACCTTGGCGTCACGGGAGAGAGTCAAGAGTGGAGGAGGCAAGTAACACTCCAAGGAGCTGAAGAGCATGGGACTGAAATCGAGCTGGCTCTGCAGATCCTCGTAGCTGTCCGGCTCGTGATCGGCGGTCGGGTTCAGGCGGAGCCTGTGAGCCGCTTTGACCGATGCCGGCGACGCCGAGAGGACGCCGTTGCCATTGCTCGCGGGGCTGGCGGGTTGGAATTGCTTGAAGCGATCGGCGGGAGAAGCGTCCACCGACATATTTGGCTCCCGTGTCTTCTGCAAATCGGAGTTTCCGTTAGGGTTTCAGGGGAATCCGGAGGAAGAAGAAGAAGAAGGTGATTAGGAGAGAGTATGAGGAATGTGGTCTGCAGGAGTGCGGGACCCTTGATTACGTGGACGATATATATATATGGCGAGCAAATCGGACCACTCGGACCGGAACCGTCCGGACCGGATCGGAACCGGCAGTCCGATTCTCGGTTCTGAGGACGGCGATCTGGTTTCCGGCTCTAGGACCATAAAACCGGACTAGATTGACCGGTTGATTTTCTTTTCTTTTTTTTTAAATTATCTCTAAACAGATTACCAGAACACAAATATCTTGACGAGCTCAAGTAAGGATCAACCTCATATGTTAGCCAATCATGTCTTATTCTCTATCGTATGCATCAAGGAAAATATAAGAAAGAAAGCAAAAAAAAAAAAAAGACATCAAAATTGTCAAATTGAAGCGCCAAAACTCCCAACCCTCCAAATCAGGAACAAGAATTCAAGATTCAATAGAATCGGCACTACACCTAGACATGGCCAAATAGGACCGGGACCCGAAATCGGCCCGTTGATCGGGTCCACGGTTCCTAATTTTTCGAAACCGGCCCGGAACCGCCGATTCCGACCAGTTCAAAAAAAAAAAACCCCTTGTGGGCCCCGCCCTGGGGGAAGAGCCAAACGGTTCTTCCCCTGCGTGGGCCAACGGCCTTCGGGCCGTTGCAATTGCAAGGACCCGAAGGCAAAAAAAAATAAATAAAATTAAATAAATAAAAAAATCTATAAATATCTCTCAATCCCTATTTATTTTTCTCACAAGTTCTCTCTAATACTCTCAACTCTCAAGTCTCACAATCTCTCAAATTCTCTCAATCTGCTATTCTCTCTAAATTTCGTCTCAATTTTTCGATCAATTTTCTCAAAAAATGGCAAGTGGAAGCAGAAATACTGGAAATGGAAAGAGCCCGATGCCGATCGAGATGGGAGAATCCGATTATCCGGTTCATGAATATGATCCTCGTGAATATGCATGTTGGGAAGACGACGATGCTTCTAATCAACGTCGAGCGCGTCCCAACGCAAGAAAGTCTTCGTCCTCGTGGTGTCGAAGAATCGTCGATAGCAAAGGAGCCGAGACGGAAGAGCCGAGGATCTGATTTATGGCTACACTTTAACAAAGTATGGAATGAAAATGAAGGCAAGTTTGATATAAGCTGTAAATATTGTCCGCAGACATACAAACTTGGTAAAGGAGATGGCTATGGAACATTTCATCGGTATGTGACGAAAAAACATTCAACGCAAGCGGGGATCGACACTAACCAACAACAAATTTCCGGGTTCGCCAATCCTAACGCTCATCCTTTATTTCGTTTCACTAATGCACTTTACAAAGAAACATTAACTGAATATGTTGCCCTTGAGCATGCTCCGTTTAATACTGGTGAAAATCCTAATTTTAGATATTTGATAAACACTGCGTTAGTTCCACAAGCACCATTTGTTTCGAGAAATACTCTTAAACGCGAACTTGAACATGTTTATACAAAACAAAAAAAGAAATTGTTAAGATTTTTTAAAGAATTCAATGGACGTGTACATATAGGTAGTGATATTTGAACTGATTCTTGGAATATTAATTCTTATATGGGTGTCACGTGCCATTGGATAGGTGATGATTGGGTTATTAAAAAAAAACTTCTTGCATTTCGAGTTTTTCCTGAAAGGCATACGGCCCATAATATTTATAGACTAAGTAGGCAAGTTTTAGAATAATTTAATTTGATTGATAAAATTTTTTCAGTTGGTTTTGATAATGCCGCCGCAAATACTGCTTCCATTCCTGAGTTAGAAAAACTTTATAAACCCTCTTTTGGCGGATAATTTTTTCACATTAGATGTGCTTGCCATGTTTTGAATTTATATGTTCAAGATAGTTTATGAGTTCTTGCAACATCTCTTCAGCCAATAAATAATGCAATTAGATATTTATGGAGTCGTCCTCAACTTATGAAAGAGTGGAGAAAATATTGTCAAAAAAATGGAAGAAATGCAATAAGGTTTCCAAAAGATATTTCGACTCGTTGGAATTCTACCTACGAGATGCTTCTACAAACTTTTGATTACAAAGATTTATTATGTTCCTTTATTTCTAATAATGTTCCCGATATTGCTTTGCTCCCGCAACATTGGAAAGTTTGCAAAAAAAATTTAGATTTTTTGAAAGTTTTTAATGATGCTACTAATATTTTATCTGGTGTTTATTATCCTACAACGCATTTATTTTTAATAGAGTGTGTTAACATTACTGGTATTTTTAATGAATGTGAAAATGATACTAAATTAGCTTCGAGTATTTTAGTAATGCGAGAAAAATAGTTGCATTATTACTTGAACATTCCTCTTGTCTATTTAGTTGGTATTATTTTCGATCCACGTACTAAATTAGATGGTTTATTAGATTATTTGAATGCTTATTATTATGATTGTTTACATTTGAATGAAGTAATAGATATTCAAAGTATACAAGTAGATATTAAAAAAGTCATAGTAGAATTATATAATGAATTTTGTAGTAAATATGGTTTAAGTGACAGTGGATGTGAATCTGTCCAGCATAGTGTCTCACGAAGCAATACATGTATTTCACTTGGTAGAGAGTATAAAATGCTCATGAGTAGGCAAAAAAATAAAAATAAAAAGGGACAACATGTAGTATTTTCGAATTAGAAAACTATTTAACAATTTATTTTGAGTTTAGTGATTCCGAACACAGCGCAGATTTCAAGATTCTTGAGTTGTGGAAGAACCATTCAATTTAATATCCAGTCCTCTCCCTCATCGCAAGACAAATATTAGCGGCCCATTCTTCAACAGTGGCAGTTGAACAAGCATTTAGTGCTAGAGGATTAATTTTGGACTCCCGCCGTTCAAGATTAAATCCGGAAAGTGTGGAGTTTCAAGCTTGCGTCGATGATTGGACAAGGACTAGGCTTCGACAACAAGAGCTGGATCGAGAACACGAATTCTTCAGTGATGATTGTGGAGATACTACCGGCACCACAACAACATGTAGCGACGATTAAGGATGAGGTAAGTTGGGATTACCAAAGATAAGAGAACTACATAGGTTTTGATTCTTCTATCCCCAAGAAGATATGTAGGCGCTTAATGATAATTCATTAAGTTCAAGCTCATTCCTCATCTTTTATTTTTTCAAATTTTTTTACAATGTATAATTTGATTATAATTTTTAATTAATAATTTATTTATTTTATTTTATTATTTTAAAAATAAAATTAAAAGTTCGGAACCGAAACCAGAACCAGAACCGGAACCGGCCCGGAACTGTCCGGTTCCACCATTTGGCGGAACCGGAACTGGCGGTTCCGTCGAACCGTGCATGTCTAACTCCACCCACTTCCAGTAGTGCCTCTTCACGAAAATTGCCCTGTTCGCGACACTAGCACATCAACATCAAGAAGCTTCATTTCGATCATCGCTCGGAAACCGGATCGGACCGACAGTCCGGTCCGCGATTTCAAATATGAGAACCAAAACCACCGGTCCGGTTCTCGATTCTCGAAAGGAACAGGACCGGACCGAATCGAAAACCGATCATCCTTAAATATAATGATATAAATATATTATACAGTGATTTATGTGAGGCGGGGCTTTTTTTCACCCCTCAAATGGCTCAAACACACTCCCTTTTATAAGTGTGGTGACCATATCAGCCCTTAATTTCCCTCCTTTGAATATTGTATCCCACGTGGTCAAGTGTGGGACTCCTTTGAGATCCTTTTATTTACTTATTTCTTCTTTTTCTTCCGTTTTCCTTCTTCTTCTTCTTCTTCTTCTCGCTTGTATTGGAGTGTATCGCCGACGCTTCTTCATCTTCCTCCTCCGAGCTTCCTCGAGATGGACGATTTGATCTCTTCCTTTAGCTTCTCGCCTGAACGGTCCACGATATCATTCGGTACTCCTACTCGAACGCCGCGTTGAACCTCTGAAGACACACCCTTGCCACCTCTGACAGCGACGAGAAGGACCTTCTTCTATGTCGCGACCATAAAGCCCGCTGCGTATCGTCTCAAATTTCTGAGTGCCTTGCTACCTGCTCGTCCCTGAGTAGGTCTTGAGGTTCGTCGAGCAGTTCAAATTATTCGTGAGGAATAGGTAGGAGAGCGAGACACTTCCTTGTAGAGCTTGGCCTTGGTGTTGAGCCTCCATGGCAGGAAGAGGATTAACCACACTGATCAGACCGAGATCGGCTACATTGAGAGATCGCTGAAATTTGGGATTTTTAAGTACAATTTTGATAGATTCACATTTCCTGATCGCGTATGATTCATCAAGAGAGAGTCGCATTGTAACTAGTGAGGAAAGTCTAAATTTCATCGTCGATCGTCTCAGCGAGTGGATTTCACCGCCTTTGGCAAGAAATTTGGCTGAGTCCTTTTAAGGATTGTGGCTTCGTAGTGTGAGAGGATCATTCCGAGCTTTACCAACGAAGAAAGGGCTTGTAATTCTCTTCAGCGATCCTTCGACAACCCCGATGCATTTGTAATTGGACATCCGACATGATAAAGAGCTCGAAGCTCTCATAGATAAACCTTCGCTAGAGGCGAGGCAACATCCTTGGTCATCAAAACACCAAGAAGGAAAAGAAAAGTGGAAGGAAAGAACAAACAAATAAAAAAAAAAAGCCAAGGGTAGTATAGTCGGTGCATTATAAAAGGGAGTGTTTAAACCAACTAAAGAGTGAAAAAAGCGCAATCCTTTATGTGATACAACTAGGGGTGTGCAATCGGATCGGGTTTTCTCAGAACCCGAGTCACCCCCACTCGAAAAATAGGGTTGGGAATCGGTTCCTACTCAAACCCATCCGGGAATCGGTTCCAATTTTTGGGAACCAATTGAAACTGATCCGGTTCTCGGTTCTAGGTGAAGACCCACCCAGATCGGTTTTAGAACCGATTTTTAGTTATTTAAAAAAAAAAACCCTAGTGTCTACTCCAAACTTCGTTTCATAAAGAAGATATATCAACGTTCATGTATGGAGATAGAAAATCTTTTTTTATTTTTCCAAAAGAATGCCGTAGACAGATGCGCCCTGCCACATTTTCATCGACACTCATATTATTTTGATGGAAAAAAGAAAAAGAAAAACAGGTTCTTGGATAAACCCTGGAATCGAACTGAAAAACAAGGTCGGTTTCAAAATAGGTTCCAAGACAAACGGGTCGGTTCTCGATTCCAAAAAATGAAAACCGATTATAACAAGGTCGATTTCAGAGTTTTGGTCTAGACCCGGCCCACCTGACCCATGCTCACCTCTAGATAAAACCGGTGTATTATGAATCTCTTCCTATTTAACAAAAGTACATCTATACATCTCGCTATTAATTAATTGATCATCCATGACATTGCCCATGATGTATCCAATATATAAAATAAATTCTTTCCATTCACTTATTTTGTCGATGGTAAGAGCAGCTCGCTCCAATTTGGGGATCGAATTGATTATAGGTTCGACGGCTCTATATGAATCAGCAATTTTTTATCCCTTTGATCTTGTTCTTGATCCGATCCTAAATTTATTTTTGTAAGGTATCTTAAGTATACTCATCAAGTGTCTTCGAGGCACTTAATTACGTGATCCAAAAGGCCCCATGCGACCGGTTTCTGAATGGACGAGTTATAAATATAAACACTATTTTTAGATGTAAACTTAGCTGCGTAAGTACCGATGATGTCTTGTTTATAAACCACCAGGAGCAAACAGGATGAAATGAAAATTAAATTGTACAGATAAGGAAAAAACAGCATCATAATTACTAGAAAAAGCTGACATGGCATCATTTTTTTTGTGTGTCGAAATATGGCATCGTGTTTTTTTTTTTTTTTGGGGGGGGGGGGGGGGGGGGGGGTCAAATGGCATCATGTTGAAAAGTCACGTAGCAGCAACATTTTGGTGGTAGTGTGGCGGTCGTTTTAAGCTAGAGCTAGTGACAAGCGATCGTGGTGCGTGGTGGTCGTCAAGGACAAAAGCAACTGCGGCTGCGACCAAGGTCCGACAACAGTCGTCCACATCTAGCTAGGGTTGTTTTGCTTGATTCTTCTTCTCAAAATTCTTATTTTTAGTTTTTCATCAAATTTTCTGAGTTGGTTGACTTTTCATGCTTGGTAATTCTCCAAATATGTAAAAATATGTCGGGAAGCTTTTAACGGGGTTTTTTTCCCAAAATAATTCAAAAAAATAAAATTTTTACCAAATTAAGTAAAAAAAATTATTTACTGATTTGAGTCTCGCACGACAGTTAAATTGCCGTGCAGTACTTGCGCGGCACTCAGCAAATAATGCTGCACAAGGCACTTTCTGATTTTTATTATTATTATTGTTTTTCAAAATTTTTTATTTTGTATTTTTTAAGTTATTTAATTTATTTATATTTTCAGGACCATTTTTTTTTTGCTTGCAAGGCTAATATGGATTCGACAACCCGATATGAAAAAAATTATATTTTTTTATTTCGTATGTTTTTTACGTTTTTCAATTATTTTATATTTTAAAATTTCGCGGATTCGACAACCCAATACGGAAAACAGTAGCACGAATATATTTTCGACAACATTTATTTCGTATGGTTGGTTATTTTATATTTTCAGGACCAAAATACCACACAACGATTATTTCGTATGGCAGTCGAATTGCCGTACAAGGCACTTGTTATTTTTTATTTCTTTTTTCAATTATTTTTTTGTTTTGTATTTTTTTACGGTATTTAATTATTTTATATTTTCAAGACCAACAAAAATTATTTTTTTGGCCTTGCAAGCATTGCAAGGCTAATACGGATTCGACAACCCAATACGCGAAAAAATTATATTTTTTATTTCTTATGTTTTTATGTTTTTAAATTATTTTAAAATTTAAAATTTAACGAATTCGACAACCCAATATGGAAAACAGTAACACAGCTATATTTTCGACAATGGTTATTTCGTATGGTTGGTTATTTTATATTTTCAGGACCAAAATGCCCCACAACGTTATAACAGTGGAATTGTCGCACAAGGCACTTGCTAATTTTTTTTATTTCGTTTTTAACTATTTTTTATTTCGTATGTTTTTTTTTAATTATCTTATACTTTCAAGACCAAAAAAATTAATTTTTTGAGCCAAGCATGCTTGCAAGGCTAATACGGAACCGCAACCCAATACGACCGTATGTTTTTTTTATTTATGTTTTTTAATTATTTTATATTTTAAAATTTCGCGAATTCGACAATCCAATACGAAATAACCATTGTGCGGCATTTTGATCCTGCAAATATAAAATAACCAACCATACGAAATAACCGTTGTTGAAAATATAGTCATCTTACTGTTTTCCGTATTGGGTTGTCGAATCCGCAAAATTTTAAAATATAAAATAATTGAAAAACGTAAAAAAATATGAAATAAAAAATATTTTTTCCCATATTAGGTTGTCGAATCCGTATTAGCCTTGCAAGCAAAAAAAAAAATTGGGTCCTAAAAATATAAAATAACTAAATAATGTAAAAAACAAAAAAAATAATAATTGAAAAACAAAAAAAAATTAAGAAAGTGCCTTGTGCGGCACTCACAATGTCGCGCAAGTATTGCGCGCCACTCCAAGTGCCGCGCAAGCACTTGCGCGCCATTGTGTGTGTCGCAGGGTCTCACATGGCAACTTAACTGTCGCGCGAGTCACAAATTAGTAAATAATTTTTTTTACTTAATTTGGTAAATATTTTATTTTTTTGAATTTATTTGGAAAAAAAACCTGCTTTTAACCCATACCATTGCATCTTGTTTAGTTCTAAACCTTTTGACGATTTATCAATATAGTCCATTTGGTTGGAAATGCCTGATATTGACGTCGGCATCTTACGCGGTAAGACCGGTGCTAACATGTAAACTTATTTTGGCTTAGAATGGCTGGCGTTGACGTCGGCATCCTACATGGCACTGGCAGTACCAACATGGACATTTTTCAATTTTTTTTTGTATTTTATTTTCTTTTTGTCCTTTTTTTTCCTACTAAATCTGGCGAGGGCTTCAGGCCCTCACCAGCCCATAGCGGAACAAAAAAAGTAAGAAAATAAAATAAAAATTCTACAATAAATTCTGATTTTTTTTAAATGCAGAAATTGTTCATGTCAGAGCACCACATAGGATGGCACACTGCGCCACATAGGATGGCACACTAATTACCGGTCAAAATGAGCGGAAAGACTAAATTGACAAATTACCAAAAGTTTAGGAAGTGCAGTTCCGAATTGGCATATGTATTTATACTCTTTCCATTTCCACATTTTCTTCCTTCTCAAGCTCCCACCTTTAACATATGATCTTGCATGATCACATTTTTTATAAAAGAGAACCACATTTCGATTGGAAAATCCTTATCAAATTTCAGTGATTTTATAGAAATTTCAAACTCAAAAGTTTGTGAATTGACCCAAAAGTCGGACGTCCCAGACATATAGTGTGGATATCTCGACGTAGAACAATTGAAGTCAACAGAGAGAATGCTATATTATCTCGCTCGGACTTGGCTCAACTCGTAAGAAAAGAAACGCTGAAGCTGGTCAACTTAGTTTTAGCTCAGTTTCATGCTAAAAGTTTGACTTTATAACGGCAAATTCCACCTTGATGTTTCGGGCACAATTTAATTGGATCGCAGATGTTAATAATATGTCAAATTAATAGAAATTCCCGCGTCTCTGGTGTTTAGTTTAAGATTTTCGGTGATCGAAAGAAGCGGTATATACTCTACACCAGATAGTCGACAAAATTTCTCGACTATTCCTGATCAAAATGTGATTGTTGTTAAAAATCTAAAGAACTGAAGATCCCGATTATTCATGGATAAGCAAAAATCATGTACTTAATCGAACGCAGAAACATGAAGAATTATCTACTTAACTTCGGCCGTTGATGAAATCGATTGACAAACTGGATTCGCAAAGACTTAAGTGGTGTGTTTTTCTAATATGAAGGGGCTTGGTTTAGACGTCTCCGTTATCATGACTACTGGGCGGTTTCCATATACACCGTTATCATGCCGGTTGACGTGGATAATAAACGTCAACGTAATTGATGCGGGCAATAATAATCTGATTGTGGCATCACATTATGGGTATGGCCAACAAGCATTTTATAAAGTAGACACGCTGCGGTCTACATTGTAAACTTCACCTGGTATGGTCAGGAATCATTAACAAACATGGCTGAAAGTAAAGCAACAGAGAAAACAGAAGTCTTGTGAGGACTTGAGAATCTTGCGCGAGAACTTACAGAGCAGAAGACAGGAAATCAATGTCCATCTGTGCCATAACTACCGCTTCTTCGACCTCTAGCTCGCGAACCATGGCATAATTCGACTTATGAAACCCTAGCTGCCCTTCTTATACCCCACGCCAGGAATCTGCTCTTCTTCCAGATGTATTCTGCTGCTCTTTCCATGCAACTCGTCCAGCCTGGCTCTCAAACCAGATAGCCGGAAAAATCTTTCGATATCTTTCTTGCTGAGCTGTCGCCCGCTGCCGTCGTTTGAGTCCCTGGTCAGCTTGCAACTCGCCTGCTTTATCTTCTTCTCGGTCGACTGCATCGCCTTCTCCACTTTCTTCACCCTTGCTTGTTTGCTTTCTGAACCCCCCATCCCCCCTCTGCTATTTATATAGCTGCAGATAGTTGATCTTTCCTTTTCCGATTCGGGAAATTCATAAGCAAGATTTTGGATACAACTTCTTCACCTTTTTCGTGCCTCTAAATTTTCGAAATGACAGAAACTGGATGACACACCTTCTTCACTTTGTATTGTTGTATAATATCCAACAAAATTTCGATTTGCTAGGGTTATACTTGGTTAAGATTGGATCGTGATTCACGGTATATCAAATCTGTTTCGTAGCCTGGCGCTTTAAAGGGAGGTTTGTTCCCTTTCTGTTGATTTTGTCAAAGTGCAACAGAATTGTACCAACACAAAAAGTAATTAGGGATGGAAATCATCTCATTATTTTAAGTAATATCGTACATAGGGGTGCGCACGGTTCCCGAATAGAATCGAGGACCGGAGAACCGAACCACCGGTTCCGGTCCGACTCCCGGTTCTGATGTGCCCGGGTCCGGTACCCGATTCCTCATTTTGAGGAACCGGCGGTTCCGGCTCTCAGTTCCCTATGGAACCTACCCGGAACCGGAACCGGAACCGGAACCGGATGTTGTAAAACAAAAAAAAACCCTAATTTCCTATATCAGTAAACTTTCCTCCCACGCATTGACACAGCACGCTCGACGGTCATCCTCACCGTTCTGCTCAGACGCACAACCCAAACTCAAATCAATCGCTTACCCGACCCACTCACGGAGAGACGGATCCCGGGCGATGATGGAGAAGTCGCTGCTGAAGCTGGACAAGGGCACTACCTGCACTTCCTGGAACTACTCTGGCGACAGATTGGCTTCCGGCTCTGTCAACGGAATGCTCACGGTCTTCGACTGGCGCCACCCGGCTTCCTCTTCCTTTGCCTGCACTTCCAGAACCAAGGTGTTCCCATTTGTCTTTTGTTGCTTTTATACCAGTGATTGAATTTGGATGGCGTGGACCATCGATTCGAGAGCATGGTGGAGTTAAGTGAATTTGCTCGCTCGGTCTACAGGGGTTGCTTGATGATAGCCCTGGATTGTAGCATTTCGAGTAACGCGTTTGCCTGACAGCCAAGGTGATTGGGGAAAAAAAAGATGGGACTTTTAAGTTTGTGTTAACTGATTAGCGAGTAGGGGTGTCAATGGGCCGGGTCCGGCCGGGTCGCATAGAGGCCCGACCCGGCCCAAAGCTTAATGGTACCGAGCTAGGCCCGGCCCGGTACCCATTATATGTCCCATATTTCGGGCCGGTCCGGGCCGGGCCGGGTCGGTACCCCCTTTTTAAAAAAAAAAAATCAAACTGCAAAATTTCAAATATTACAAGAATTCAATATTTTTTGTATTTAAATTATACCCATTTTTCATATTTGTTCAAATCTAGTTTGACAACAATTTTCTTATCTAAACTCTTGATTCAAAATTCTTTAGTATATCACGGCACTAACATAGCTCGATTAATTTCCAATCATTTCCACAAAAATGTTAAGGAAAATGTCTTTCCACTTAGATTATTCCAAATGCACAAGCATCGGATGTCAAGCATACATGAACTTTAAGAGAGTTAACAAGCAAACTATGCCGATATTGGACCAATAAGACCGCAAATCTCTTCTCAACTCACAAGAATGCAATCTGGGGCTCACTCAGACTACTCAATCAAGTAAATCCTTACAATTTAAGTTAAACAAGTCCTAACAGGGCCAACCATTTCTTTCAAAGAAAAAGGATCCACAGCAGCAGAAATTCCAAAAACAAAAATTGTCGTTAGCTGTCATCTAAACAAGAATTCTTCCTCCTCTTCCACACTTCCTAACATCCTTTCTCAAATAAAAGGTTTGACACACAACTATAAGTTTCACTTCAGTCGCTAATGAAACTATGAAAACAACAAGCAATCATCTTCCAGTGTTTACAAAATTCTGCACGTCAATTTCAGGTAAAGGACCAAAACTGTTCAGCTATCTTTCTGATTTCTGGCTTCAGATCAACACTAGAATAAGCTAAACCGTAAAATCTTCTTGTGTTGACTTATCCATGCCATCAGTCTTGGTAAAGAGGCAGAGCTACATAAATTGCCAATTTAAAATTGGATGTGCTTATCTCCACGTTCACTTGCAAGGATCTCCGGATATAGGGGATGAAATCTTACCTGCAAATTTATCTCATTTCTATTTCAAAACGTAAATACAAATTAAAACCTTAACAAAAGACAATGTGTTTTCTATCAAACTTGCATGGAGTCCCAATTGAGCTCTAAAAGCACTCTTCAATCACAATGCAGTTGCTAGACTCGTGTATCAAAAAGTACACGGGATCATGATTACTTGAGCAGCATTTCTATCCTGATTTTTACTAGACTGCAGAATCTTCTCAGGAATGTAAACAAATAGCTGCCAAAGCTTCACTTGGTAAACTTAGAAAAATTATATACATGTAAGAGTGCAACAAAACAAGAGAGAAGAGCAACAGTTACCTTTGACGCCTCAGAAAGTTCTTTCTTCAACTTTGCGAGGTCATCATCCACAGAAGAACTCTCTTAACAATGCGAACTGGGAAAAGAAAAACCATAAAAGTGAGTTTTCTGAGCAAGAAAGAACATTCTCCAATAGCTACTATCTAATAGACACACCAGTGGATTCAGCTATCTCAAGCTTGAATCCTGGATCAAGGGTGAACATGAGTCCCATAATATGACTTGTTATTCAGATAAAAAATTTCCAAGATGCAGTTATACCATTGTGTCTCTTCACATCATAACACTCAAGCATTAGTTCTTCATTCATGGTACAATCGGACGATGAACTCCTCCTTGTACTTTATGCCTTTGGTTTTAAATCAGAAGCTCAAAATATGCTTAACATAATTTTTGTGCCTCAGCAAAGCAAGCATTCTAATTTCCAAAAGACTTCAATTCCCTGACATTGGAATTGAGTTTCCAAAAAGTACAAACTGAAAAGAAATCCAAATCTGCCTTTCATAATGTGTTCCAATAAACCTTTTGACTTATTCAATAAAATGTGAACTGTTCTTTGCTTTGCTTGACTGTTTCTCTTATTAGTTCATTTTAGCATCATTGACTACTTCGAATAAGATTCAAGTCATTGCATCATTACAAAAACAGCTTTTAAAGAGGGAATATCAGTGTAATATAAACCTGAACCTAAGAAACTAAAACATCAAGCAAGGCATTGATCATTTCCAATTCTATGTACCAACCTCCTCAATCATCAAGAGACATCGATGTCAAGTTTGGCTCGATGGTCGTAGTTGTCAACTCTGCATTAAATTTTTGATGAAAATGATAATTAAGGTATCCATTGAATGCAAAAAGAAAAAAAAAAATCTACAACTACAATTTTTTACCTGACTCAAACTTTTCAAGTTCTTCTAACTCTTCCTCAATCGAACAAGAAAGTGATCCGCTTCGTAGCCAATCTTGAGCACATATAAGAGCCTCAACCATGATTGGGGTCAAGGAACTACGAAACACATCAAGCGCACGACCTCCTGTGCTAAATGCGGCCTCTGATGCTACAGTCGAGACAGGCACGGCCAATATATCTCGAGCAATGGAAGAAAGGATAGGATATCTCGAAGAATTTCCTTTCCACCAACTTAAGATATCAAAGGTAGCGCTATAACGTTCACATCTTTCCTCCAAATACAAGTCCAGTTCAGATTTTTCTTCCAAATACTCTTGTCCGGTTTGGCTAAGATATTTTGCAGTCATAAAATCAGCATCAACCACAGGAGATTTTGATGTGTTGCCATCCTTGTGCTCTTTTTCCTCGAGATGCTTTGGGGGCATACACCGGTGCGATATTGCTCGAACAATGACGTCAAAGATGTGAATACTCTATCATGTAAAGTTTTTGCGTCATCACTTTCATACACATCATTAATCATCAACTTCACATAACCCCACTTATGTCGCGGGTCAAGTATGCAAGCAATGAACAAGGTAAGATTGATGTTGTTTACATTGCCAAAATACTTATTGAACTTGATCTTCATTCTCTTAGCCATTTCCTGCAAACTCGTGTCCTCATTCTGACAATACTTGTCAATGATTCCATGGATCCCATACACATTCTTCCCCATATCATTACTAGTGACATAACAAGAACCCGAAACTTTTAAAGTCGTATCGTAGAACAACTTCTGGAAATAAAGAAAGTTACGGGCATATTTCCAATCATCACCACTAGGCAATCCTTTCGTCTTGGAAAGCTCTTGAGCAAATTTGTGATCCCGTAATGCCAATGAGGTAAAAGCTGTTTGAAACTTTAGAGCAGCTTCCAACATCATATATGTTGAGTTCCAACGAGTCTCTACATCCAAACATACAAGACTCTTGGACTCAATATTCTCAGACTCAATACAATCCTTAAACCGTCTCAGTCTCCCAGGAGAAGACCTCACATAACGCACAGCTGAACGTATTCTAATAATGGAATCATTCACGTCTTTCAACCCATCTCTCACAATCAAACTTAGTATATGTGCACAACATCTCATGTGAAGTAACTCACCTCTTAGCACCAGAGAGTTCCAAGAGTTAAGTTTCTTCTTTAAATGTTGAATCCCTAAGTCATTTGAGCTTGCATTGTCCACAGTGATAGAAAATACATTTCGAATCCCCCACTCAATCAAGCATTTCTCAATCGATTTTCCTATAATCTTGGCAGAATGACCCAAGATTTGACAGAAGTTTAATATTTTCTTTTGCAACTTCCAATCAGCATCAATGAAATGAGCTGTGAGACACATATAACTCAAATTCTGACATGATGTCCATGTGTCAGTTGTAAGACAGACTCTCGGAGATGTCTCACAGAAATATTTCCTCAATTTATTTTTTTCTTCCAAGTACAACTTGTAACAGTCATGCCTCAATGTGTTACGCGTCGGGATTACAAACTTCGGCTGGAGTCTATGCACAAATATTTGAAATCCCTCGTTTTCTACAAACTTAAATGGGCACTCACCAATGATAAACATGACTGCTAGGTCTCTTCGACTAACTTCAAGGTCAAATTTCCAAGGTCCAGATGAACTAATAACCCCACTAAATTGACTCAAGGCATTTCTTTGCCTTTTATCGACATTTGCATATGGGTATTCCTTACATCTTGACAAATGACGATGCATCGAATTGGTACCCTGATTGCTAGCACAACCTATCTCAACCCCACAATACAAACATTCAGCCTTTTCTTTACCAGAAATCTGTTTGAAGTGTTCCCACACCACCGAAGATCTCCTCTTTTTTGTGGTACTTGTGGTACTTGAAGCACTCGTTTCAGCCATCTAACAAATTCAACATTCAACAGTAATCACTAAAAATGTAAAATTGGCTCATTTCATTGCAGCAAACATCAAATGGACCACAGACTAAGAGATTCAAAAACAAATTGAGGTGAAAAACCCAAGGAAAATAGGGACAATCTGTACCTGTGATTGTGATATTTGATTATAATTTCAGCAAACAGGCTACCCTTTGACTTAGACTTGAAAAGGATCCAAGAATAGTTTTCGTATTTGCACCTGTGAGTGTCAACGATATTGTTTACGAGAAGAATAGGAACGACTAGACCATCAATAGAGACTCGTCAAACCCACAAAATTTTTTCCCCAAAAAACCCATACGCGCCAAGAAATTCCCTAAAAAGAGGTCAAGAGTTGCACTTACCTACAATTCAGGAGAAGGACAGAGCATTTTGATCCAGATCTGTGGGATCCGAAATGCTATCGAGCTCAAACTCGTCAAACCCACAAAATTCTTCGTCCCTTCGCTGCCGCGCGCGTGATCCTCCAACGAACTTGAAAGAGGGGGAGAGAATACAAGAAGATGAAGAAACCCTAAAACCCTTTTCTCTTTCAAGCGCTCTCTCTCCGGAGTCTCCTCTAATCTCTCTGACTCGGCGTCTCAAGGTCGGGAGATGCCGGCAAAGATGCTGGGAAAAGCAAGAGGCGTATTGAGTTGTCACTTCTCTTCGGGCCCTTTTTTTATTTGGGCCGAGCCTTGCGCGGAACAGTACCGAGACCCGGCCCGGAAATACATCTAATTTTCAGACTGGGCCGGGCCGGATTGACACCCCTATTAGCGAGGAGCCGAGTCGGCAATCTTGGCTGCTTGTAGTTTCTAGTTGCAATTGGAATATGTGATGGTCAACTTAAAGGACAATGGCTTCATCTCAGATTGTTAGCTGAACTCAAGTTAACTCTTCCGACATGATTGAAAAATTAGACCAGATTTCCTGTTCATATGTGGGCTTTGAGCAGGGAATGATATACCCCAGAATTGCTCATGATGAGTTGGGATTGTGGTTTCTGTTGAAAGAAGCCTGAACTTTTCCCTGTAGGTGCATGAGGGGAGTATTGTGAAGATAGTCTGGGTTCCTCCAGAATATGACCATGCGGTGGCTTGTGTAAGCGAGGACGGAACTTTCTCGTTGTGGGAAGAGCTCGTTGAAGGTAAATTGTGGGTTTTGTTTTTCTCTTTAACTTACAAGTAGGGTGGGAGTGATAGCAACATCCTCTGTCTGTAATAGGTGAAAATTGTGTAGGTTAAATGCATTTACCTTAGTTACCACTTTCGTCCCAATGGAATTCGATGATACGATGAGTTAACGATCTCGTGAAGACTACAAAAGAACCTAAATACCACTTGTCGTTATCTTATATAGATTCTCTACCCGTCCAGTGGAAACTTCGTGAACGCTTTAAAAGCAGTTGAGCTAAGGTTCTCGGGTACCCTGGAACCTGTGATAGGGTAGGTTCCAAGTTCCATGGTGTGCAGGGTAGGTTCCAAAAATTGAGGAGCCTGTACCAGCGGGCAGGTTCTAGGTTCCACCTGGAACCTGGAACCACTCACCCCTAATCGTACATGAAGATATCATCAGTTTAATAATAATAATAAAACAAAACTGCCTTTCTTACTATCGTCTCTCTTATACAAAAGCTCAATTACACCTGAAAAGATATCATCTCATCATATAATCACCTTGCCTAAAAAATGTTAAATTTTTTTACGGTCTCATATTTCTAAGCAAAAATACTACATAAAAGATAACAAATTTTTATTTACGACGGCCTGTAAACACCCAATTATTTCCCTATTTTTAGTGAAACTTTATTTCAAAGTCGGAAATTAGATTCAATCTAATTATCTAGCTATCTTAACCTTATGGTTTTTTTTTTAAAATAAGTTTGTAGGTTTCTAAAGTTAAAAGCATCACTTATTTTGTGCTTTCTTTTGAGTTTGTCACATTTTAATTTGAATTGCTTGATGGGGATTAAAAATCTAATCACCCCTTCTTCACTCTCAAACCCACCTCAGATTATTTCAGAGGAAAGTTTTAAGTTAATGTTATTACCCACTTGTTATAAGATTGAATCTACAATCTACTCTAATCACTTTCTTCACGGCGAACAACAAGAAGTTCCCTTTCTTTTCTTTTCTTTTCTTTTTGTGCTTGTCTCTTATTAATACTTATATATGATCCACATATAATGTTTAGCATTTGATCATGCTTCCATATTTTGATCAATTTTTATTTTTCATTTTTTATCATGATCGGGCTAGATAATTAGATTGAATATTAATATGCAACTTTGAAATATTAGTTTCATTCAAACTACTTGATAAAAAAAATAGTTAATTGTGTGCTCATAAGTGGTAATAGTAATGATAAATTAAAATTAACAATATTTTCTAGGCAAAGTGATAACATGATGCAGGATAAGATGATATCTTCTTGGATTAATGGAGTATTTCTACTGTGAATCCTTGACGATAGACATGATAGAAATAAACATAATATCATTGATTAGCTTGATAAAAGCAGAAACAATAATTAAAGAGAGAAAATGGTATATCGGTTGCTGGTTAACTGAAAAAAGAGAGATCGCCTTAGTTAAATTGGAGTGAAATTAGCGTTCCCCTTTTTAAGTTTTTCACATCGCTAAAAAGGAAAAGAAATGTTCCCAACATTTATTAAGTAAATACTCACTTATGCTTTCATGCCAAATCAGTGCTTCACACCCTTATATAGAGGGTGCATTGTCTTTTAAAAGCGACTTCTACTCCAGAGTGAGAAATTGCCCACCGTAGAACCGATCACCCCACTTCAAGCCCTTGTTTGTAATTTTCCCTCTAAAAAAACCATACAAGTAGACATTATTTCTTGCAGAAACGAGAGGACCAAGTTACACTCAATCCTCACCTTTGCTGGAGTTAGGGGAGAGCATAGACCAGGCCTGAATCTTCCAAGAACAATATGAGAACTTTGTAAGCCGGATTTCAATCTCATGCATTAAAGCGACAAGTGCATTAGAAGTACTAAAACTTATCGCAGAAGATAATTGGGTCTTAAAACTTTCAAAAAGTGCAAGCTCTAAAACTTGTCAAATTGATAAAATCAAATCCATCCATTTACACCATCAATTTGATTGAAAAATACTGACGTGACATTTTTAAATCAATTTCTCTATTCTTTGTGACATTTTTATTATTATTTACTCAATTCTTTTTATATTATATAAAAACTAAAAACAAAGCTAAAATTTTATTTTAAAAAATTGAAAAAAAAAATAAGAGAAAGGCAGGGCTTGCCGCTCACCCCTAGGGGCTGCTTTCGCCGCAACCCGACGTCGAAGGGGTCTGCGACCTCCGCTGGCACCTCTAGGGATGAATGGTAGTGGCAACGCGCTATTGACAGCCCTGCCATTCTTTTATTCTCAATTTTTTTTTTCTAAAATGAAATTTTTTAACTTTTCTTTTTCAATTTTTTAATATGTTATAAAATATATATTAAATAATGCCACATTGAAAAGAGAAATTAATTTGAAGATACCATGTCAGCATTTTTCGTTAGTCAAATTAACGGTGTTAATGGATGGATTTGATTTTATCAATTTGACAAGTTTTAGAACTTGATTACATTTTTGAAAATTTTTAAGATTCAATTTCATTTTCACAGTAAGTTTTAAGATTTATAATGCACATATCCTTACATCAAAATTGAACAGTCTGATGGATTCGTTGAACATAAAGAGGGGAACAACAGCCTTCTAATGCTGCTCGAAGTCGACTTTGCCTACTCCCACCTTCAAGTTTTCTTTTTCCCCTCATTTTTATGTAATAGTCCAAAAACATTAAACTTTTATGTACTTAGCAATCCTTGGCACAAAAAAAATGATCCTAACAATAAAAATCTCTAGACAGACCCAATGTATTTTGAACTCACGTTTTTGTCTGACGTGCGTATGCCATAATATTGATTTACATAAAAATACCGGTTTGATCTTCAGATGAGATCAATGTGGGTCATATTCACCGTCAATTAAATTAATCACACCACTTTACCAATTTAATGAACTAGTGGTGGGTGTCCTAGAATTGTGACAATTGTCCTACGTTATTTCTCTCTATTTTTGTTGGGTTCCGTGTGGTAATTAAACTTACCAGAGATGGCTGGTTTATAATTTCATCTTGTTGAGACCACATTATTCTCTTCAGAAGATTGTTAAGACCCCGCTATTCTTTTCAGAAGATCAACAGATGTTGAAATTCTTACACATACATGCTCGACTGAAACCCTCTCATTGAGGATGACTGAGCATCAGAAAAATGTAAAGTCAGACCACACTTTCTCTCGTCTATCCAGTGTCCACTCCCATCACCTCGCGCGTTTCCCATACTATTGCTCTCTCTTTCTCTCTCCTCTTTCTCGTTACTTTTTCAAAAAATATCGCACTTCCCAAGCTCTCTCTCCTCTCGTCTTCCCCTTTACTATCCATCCTCTCTCTGCTTTTTGAACGAAAGACGCCTCACTTCTCTCGTCTCTCTGTCTCAAGAAGCAAACGAACGCGAAGAGCAACTCTTCTTTTCTTTTCCGACGCTCTCATGCTCTATCCTCTGCCGCACATGAAGCTCATCTTGCTCGAGTGCTCGCTGCTCACTTGCTGCTCATCACTAGCTCCTCTCTCTCTCTCTCTCTCTCTCTCTCTCTCTCTCGAGTCGCTACCTCTTCCTTCCCCCCACCCACCCCCCTTGCGGCGCTCGCTCGTGCGCGCGCCAAGAGGCTTCAGTGTCACCGGGCGGCGAGGCTTCAGACTTAAACTTTTTTTTAGCGGACTCTATGAGTCCGAACGTGTGTCAATGGCGTGTCCGGTCCGTTGACTGTGTGTCTGTTTCTCGACACGCGATCAACGCTTGTCGGTGTCCAACACGAATACGACACCGACACTTCCGACAATTCGACCTCCTCCACGTGACTGTGCTACCAATGATTCGGACCCATTTTTTTTTTCTGATCCTTCGATAAAAAAGAATCATTCTCTTCATAAAAAAAAAAGAGGTAGAACCAATAAAAATTTCTTTTTCGATTCATCTCTAGATTAGACAAGAGACATGAACTTCAAACGCATATTTGAATTGGATTGAGATTCGGCTAACTGGGATTCGATTTCGATCAACTGTTGGACTCACGCAATGTCACAAATATATGTTATGGGCAACTTGGGTGTGAGGTGGTTGATCAGAGAAGAAGTCTTGAAGCGCGTTTCGAGTGCTTGGAAGAGGGACTTATTGAAGAGTCGTTTTTATGAGTGAGTGCTTGGCATTGGGCCTTCGTTTGTTCGTGAGAATTACATCAACTATTCAAGTGTTAGATCCGATTAAATCTCGAGATTAGATTTGTGTAATTCCTTTGTAAGATTAAGAGATTATTTCACGATAAATTGAGAGCTAAATACTTATGGGTTATTTGGATGTAACTGGGCTTTGGGAAACACTCAGAGTGTTTGTATAAATCGAGTGTGTTTTGTAATCTCCATGTATCGCACGTTTTAGAGTGGAATTCGTTACTTCTCTCACTGTGAACGGAGGTTTCTACGACCGAACCACGTACATCTGGTGTTCGATTTACTTTCTTCTTTCAATTTTATTTCTTCTTCTGTTTATTTCATCGTCGATCGCTTGGTTCCGCGCAATACTGCGATTCGAGGCTTTGGAACTCGGTTTTTGCTAGCTCTCATTTTCAAATGCATTTTTTTCGCCTGGTTTTTACCACTCTTCTGGGATTCCATTGCCGTCGCACTGTGGAGGAGGAGCAATCGACTTTGCAGGTAGGGTGTTCGAAGGAATGACGAAGCTGGACTCTGTTTCGAAAAATAACTGTTAGAGAGAAAGAGAGAGAATCAGCGAGCATTATGTGGCGGTGAGAGCGAGTTCAAGTTCGGGACCGCAAGATGTTGTCGATTCTAAGCGGGAGGAGGACACCGAAGACGAAGGGACAGACGGGAGAGCAGAGTTCATAGCAGATCATTCAGTTTACCACTCTCTTACTCTCTCTAGCACAGTGGGCTTGAGTAACGTTCTTGAACCGGCCCATGACCCACTGGGCTTCTAAGATTACGGGGTCCACTTTCCAAACTCGCTGAACTGAGCTGCGAGTAGGGATGAACATGCTTCTACTTATAGCCTATAGGGTAGAATCGACAATGAAAGAACTGAATCTGTGGTTTCCGGACGGGTTTTAGTTTTCGGTAAATGACACGATATTTGCAAGTAGTATCGAAATCGATACCGACACGTGAACACGACAAGATACGAAATGAGTTGATTTGAAACCTCTGAATGCCCCCTCTCTCTCTCTCTCTCTCTCTCTCTCTCTCGTGACTTTTTCAAAAGAATATCACGCTTCCCCAAGCTCACGTTCTTCTCGCCTCTGCTCTTCTCTCCCACGTCTCTTCTTCCCTCTGTACTTTTTGTTGAAAATTATCTGACACACGCTTGAGCCCCCTTCTCTCTCCTCTCCTCTCTGTCTTCCCCTGTTCTCTCTTCTTCGTCTTCCTTCTTTCCTCCCCCACCCTCGCTCTTCCTCTTTCCCTTCCTCCACATCCTGAACGTCTGAACATCCCCCTCTCTCTCTCTCCTCTCTCTCTCTCTTCTTGCGAAGCGAACCCGAAGTCGACCACCATCATTTTTGCTGCTCATCTCTCCTCCGGTACTCTCTTGCTCTGTCCTGCTCGTTCATGTCGCACATGATGGCCATTTTTGGCTCGGATGCTCCCTCAATCTCTCTTATAGCCCGAGACACTCTTTCTCCCTTGCCCTACTGATCTCTACCCTCTGGATCGACCTTCCTCCGCCCTCATCCTTCGCCGACTCGCGTGTCTCCGTGGTGTCGCCGGCGCTGATCAGTTCCGACACGCTTCCGACGCCAACACGCCGAGGGATTGGGCGTGTGTCGGTGCTACCTGGCTGATTTTCGGCTCTGCGTTTGTAGAACCGCCTGTTCCGATTTCGGTTTCAGGTTGTTCATGAAACCGAACCGGAATGTCTAAATCCTAACTTTCTAGTTTTCTCTCTAAGTCTCAAGGCTCTCAACGCAGCACGGCGCACACCGTCTACTCTATTCTCGCTTCTTCCTCTCAAGCCCTTCCCTCGACGACGACGACCCTCGCTGTCCACCCGCCTCGTCCTCGGCACCCACACCTTCGACGGCGTCCCCCCCTCTCTCAAGTCTTACTTCTTCGACAACGACCCTTCCCTCGCCTCCCACAGCCTCGTCCTCGTCACCCACCCTTCCTACGGCGTCCCCAACTCTTGTTGCTCACCGACGCCCTCCTTCCTGCCAAATCTGATCGCTCCAGCGAGAACGTCACTCTCCCCAAGATCGGTCCCTCGGCACTGCATAATTTTTCGTTTCTTTTTGGTTAACTATGCGGGTATTGGTTGCCGAATCACATCGTACGGTGAAACTGTTTATTTTGTGGTGTTTAATCTGAAGTGGGTTGATGCATTCTAAGTGTTTGATGTTATTCTAACTTTCAGCATCGTAGGGTGAAACTGTTTATTTGGTGATGTTTATTGTTTAATCTCGCGGACCTTACAGAATTTGCTATCAAATGACTATTCTTGCAAATGAAAAGTTTATGTAGCACATTCTCTATGTGTCAGATGGCAAAATCTACAAGTAAACAATTTGCCGCAACATTCTGCTCGAAGTTGCAATTTCTTTTGTGATGTTCACACTCGAACACTTCTTTCTCTGAATCTCTGAAGATGGTGAACGCCCCACTATATCATTGCCATTTGAAGTTTCTCCTATTACTTGTTGAGGCAACTCCTTCTTGCGTAATAATGATGTAGAGTGTCTCCACCAAACCATCATAGATCTAAATTTTAGTTCAATCAGATAGCATAAACTTTACTGCTCTTTACAATTACCCCAAAAAAGAGACAGACCTAAGAAACGAAGGTTTGATGTGCTGGTTTATGATGATTGAACTTGTAAAGATGATAATCCTGTTCCTTTCAAGCAGTCATTTAGCCATTCATTAAATATCGTATTTTTTTGTGCCTGTTTCCATGTGTCCATCATTTTATTCTGCTCATCCAGTGTAAGTGCAGCTGTTACCCATGGTAACATGGATTGCAGCACTTAAGCTCCAGTAGTTCCAATAATGCGACCCACTATTTTCTCTTGTTCCTGCACTGACAAGTGTTTACCGAACAATGGCCACAGCTCGAGTTCTCCCCTGAATATATGCTGATCTAGTTTTGTATAGAAATGTATCAAGATAACATGATGCTTCTATCCAACTTTCTGTGGTGTTTTTCTGTAGCTGATACAACGAGAATCTCTGCAGACATGATATTTGTGTTGATGGGTTAGAAGAATGTCAAGGTTGAGTTTGTCTTGAAGGAATCTGTGTTTATGTGTTTATGGGTGAACTTTTGCAATTTTTGCTCTCTCTCTCTCTCTCTCTCAATAACCTTTGCAACTTTCGCTAATGCTGATTTTTGGGACCCGACAATTGCCGTCCATCATGAGCACACACATCTAATATGTCTTGTTCTTGGGTTACACATGATTAATTATGGATCAAATAGGAAGCTTCTTTTCCTTTTCTGGAGTAGGTTCAAGCAATTTATCTCATTCTCTAACATTGTTGCGTCGATTCCTTGCTGTTATATCAGTTAATGCTGTGTTTGGATTCTATATGTTTTAGCAATGAAGGATGCCTTAGATAATACGAATTATATCCATTTATGTTTATTGTTGCGCTCACACTCATTTTGCTTAACTAAGTATATAAAAAAAATAGAGAACAAATTGAATTTGATATGTTCTTGAGTACCCTGGAATTGGACCCTCGAATTTGTGACAGTGTAGATTCCAGGTTTCAGGATATACATGGTAGGTTCTAGGTTCCAAAAAAATGCGGAACCTGTACTAACGAGTAGGTTCCACTTGGAACCTGTAAGGAATTTGGAACAGTTTACCCCTAGCTGCGAGCAGTCCTAGGGCTTAGGCATGAATTGCAGATGACGCTGGGGCCAAATTCGCTACTTCGTCCACCAGAATTCCGGTCTCATCTCGGACAACCGAGGCGAAAGCTCCCATTGTCGACCCCTTGACCCCTTGACGAAGGATCCATCAAAGTTTACCTTTAAAGTTTGAAACCTTGACGGCTTCCAGCGTCGAGGTAGGGCTTCTTCTGCTGTGGGTCGCTTTTCCTTGACATTCCATTTACGCCAATTATTGAGCATATTATGTGCAGATGCAACAAGAATTTCTAGATTTGACTACAAAATGAGATCCAAGATGGAAGTTATGGACGGTAGATTTGAGGAGACCATAACTTAGAAAAATACTCTTTGGCGAAGGAGAATGTCTAGAAGCATTCGGCATATGGCCGTATGGCCGACTGGATAAGTCGAATTTCACTACAGATTTAACCGAGACTTATTTGGTTTGTAAGGAGGACGAAAAAAATGGAGATCCTCAAATTATTGAAGAGAGAAACAGATGATGGCACATGTTCGGATGTGATTTCCATAGTAGGAATGACGGGTGTTGGGAAGCCGACTTTGTCTCTGCAACTCTACAATGATACTAGAGTTACTAACTATTTCAATGTGAAAGCATGAGCTTGCTTTTGCTATGATTTTGAAGTCTTTATTATCACAAAGAGTATCTTACAGAACACCAAGTTCAATTTGTTCTATGAAAATAGGGACGTAGATTGGCTTTATAATAAGCTCAAAGGACAGCTTTCTAAGTAAAAGTTTCTTGTTGTTTTCGATGACGTATGGAACAAGAATCTTGGAAACCGAACTAAATTCTTGAAGCCTTTTAGATAGGAAACGAAGGGAAGCAACATTATTGTCATGACCCGCGATTCTCACATTGTTAAAATAGCTCATGCTTCTGAATATGTTCTCAACGTGTTGCCACGAGATACTTGTATCACTTTGTTGGCATTTCATGCTCTTGGAGTCAAGAAATTTCTATCGCCATCCCGATCTTGAAACATTAGGCCAGAAAATTGTGGAAAAATGCATGGGGTTGTCGTTAGTCATGATGACATTGGGTGGCCTTTTAAGCTCTAATGTCAATCTCCATGAATGGGAAGATGTATTGAACATCAAATTTGGGACCCTACTAGAAGAAAGTAATGGCATTCTTCCGGTTTTAAAACTTAGCTACCTCCATCTCCTTTCCAATGTTTTGCTTACTGTGCTTGTTGGAGGGAAAAGAAGATACAATCGTGGGAATGTTGGTTTTAAGTATTTCAATGAGCTAGTATCTAGATCGTTATTTCAGAAGTTGAGTAGCAGTGAATCACGATACTTGACGTGTGGTGGGCAGGGAAGTTTGAGTTCGAAGTTTCATTTACGTGAGTTTCATTTTCAGTGCACGTATTCTGCATCATGAAAAGATGCATAATTTCATTTTCAGTGCACGTATTCTGCATCATGAAAAGATGCATAATTTTGATCACCCTCGAACTCAAACTTCCCTGCCCACCACACGTCAAGTATCGTGATTCACTGCTACTCGACTTCTGAAATAACGATCTAGATACTAGCTCATTGAAATACTTCAAACCAACATTCCCACGATTGTTTCTTCTTTTCCCTCCAACAAGCACAGTAAGCAAAACATTAGAAATGGAGGTAGCTAAGTTTTAAAACCGGAAGAATGCCAATACTTTCTTCTAATAGGTCCCAAATTTTACTGCTCAATACAACTTTCCATTCATGTGGATTGACATTAGAGCTTAAAAGGCCACCCAATTTCATCACGGCTAATGGCAACCATTTGCATTTTTCCGCAATTTTCTGGCATAATATTTAAAGATCGGGATGGTGATCGAAATTTCTGACTTCAGGAGCATGAAATGTCAATAGAGTGATACAAACATCCATGGCAAAATGTTGAGAATATATTTTGGAGAATGGGCTATTTTAGCAACGTGAGAATTGCGTCTCATGGCAATGATCTTGCTTCCCTTCGCTCTCGATCTAAAAGGCTTCAAGAATTTAGTCTAATTTTCAGGATTCTTGTTCCAAACATTATCTAAAACAAGAAGAAACTTTTTCTTCAAAAGGTTTTCATTGAGCTTACTCTGAAGCCAATCCAGTTCCTTATTTTTGCAGGATAAAGTGAGGTTGGTGTTTTGCAGGGTACTTTTTGTAATGGTAAGCATGTCAAAATCATCGAAAATGCAAGCCTATTCTTTCACATTGAAATAGTCCGACTCTAGCATCATTGTAGACTTGCTGAGCCAAAGGCGTCTTCCTAATACCTAAAATCTCTACGATGTGAATCACTTTTAGATTCGCATATGTGCTTTCGTCTTCTTCTCTGGTCATTAATTTGAGGATCTCATCGTCCCTACAAACGAAACAAGTCTCGATTAAATTTGTAGTGGAATCTGGCTTATTCAGTCTGCCCTTCTCGATATTCTCCCTTAAGAGTATTTTCCTGAGTTATGATTTCCTATAATCTCCCGTCCATAAACGTCAATGTTGGATCTCATTTTGTAGTCGAACATAAATGCTGCCGGGCTTAATCTGAAGCAATCACTCAGGAAAAGGCAATGTACCATGGACTTATTTTCGGCATACCTTGTGTCGAACTCATCTAGCAAACTTTCTATGTCGTAGGCTAAGCTACCATGATCTTCGAGAGCCATGACTTCACCCCAAGATCACTGTTCAATTGTTTGTCCTCTGCATCGACCGACACTGGGTTGATATTGGTCAACATTTTCTTCCATTCCTCGAGCAGCTTATCAATCCCCTCACACTGCGCACACTTGAGGAGCTCACGAGATGCCAACTTATCACATAGCACCTGAATACAGGCACCAAGAAAGAGCGCTGCGATGGGCATGGCTTGGTTCGTGCGCAGTAGAGGATTAAACAAGAGTGCCCGGATGCTTTGAAGCAAAGTGCACTGAGCGGAGAGGGAAAAAGAAGTTATGCCTAGGACAACAACATGAAAGACAAGCGTTGAAGTACTCTAATTAAAGCGAGATGGTGAAGCACCCATTTCTGCTTTGTCAATGGACGATGGAAGTTTGGTCGAAACCATCGGTGAACATTCACATATAAAGTCAGGAGCTAACTCGAATCGAAGGATGGGTTGGGGAAATCAAAGGAAACTTGAGCATATCCCCGAATGTGAGGACGATTGCTGTGGTACTGTGGAATATTTGGAAGTCGTGAAATCAGGCTACTGTCAGAAACAAAAAACCAAATCCAAGCAACCTTGTGGAGGGGTTGAAGCTTCAGCAGATGGAATCCAAAACCGAGTAGATCTGGTAAGAACGGGGATAGTTCTTCATGAGTTTGGGAAACACGGCAGGCCGGATGACAAACAATAAATATAGATGATGGTGCCTGTGAACCTGGAGGCACGGAGACTCGATCGCTTGGGTCTGCTGTGATTTCGCCGGGAGGTTGGTGGATGGAGTGGTGTGAGCGAGCAGCATTGGAGGAATGGGAGAGTAGGAGGATCTTCTGCATCCGCCGCTCCCTTCCTTTCTGCTCCAACTCGATATCGAAGATATGTGGAAATTGAATAGACTGTCCAGCAGTCGCCGTCCCTCTTTCCGGGATTTATGGATCAAGGATGCCCAAAGGCGAGGAAGTTGCCCCAGGATGGCCTCCCTTCCCCCTTAAACTGTTCTCGATCTGCAGATGTGAGATTCTGGAGAAGCAATGCTCGAAACCGACCGGCTGCTATTGGCGCCTCATCCGTGAAATCCCGAAAGTTGAATTGGATGATCTTGATGACCCATTGGACTGTTTTGGAATGAAAGATGCACATCCCTGCAGTTGCTGGTTGGCAAAGTTTAAAGGGTAAGTACATTTGTTTCTCCTATTTCTTTTGACAGGCTGTTTGAAGGACGTGGTTCTCTGCATTGTTCCTGTCTTGTTAAATTTCCAACAATTGTCTGCATTCTTGTTCACTCATAGCATTGTATCAGAGGACATGTTGATGGTTCAAATTTACCTTGTCTGATGATGTTTGCCATGTTCCCCGAGTATATCATATATGTTTTTTGGTGAGTTTTCTAGCAGCTCAAGCTTTTAGGAAGTGCATACAGAAATCAAATCAAACAGCATGATCAATCTGCCAACCCTATGTTCTTGTTTGGTTGTTTCTTCTTGTAATTTTGGATTGTCTAAGAAGACTTTCAGACAAGGATTATAGGCCTGTCATAAAATGAATGAATTGCAACAAGATTTAAAGCTCGGACAGTTGAAGAAACTCACATATGCTGGCGGACGACAGCTTATTAAATGTGTTGTTTAGTCTGGTTAACTATTATTATCCACTCTTTTTGTTGCTCAAGAAAGTTTCTAAAATGGTTAACCAAATGTGTAGAGCTTTCTTTCGGAAGGGAGATCCTCATTCTAAAGAGGGAGCAGAACTTAGATGGGGCACACTCTGTCTTCCTGAGCAGTTTGGAGGCCTTGGCATTGGAAGACTGGATTTGTGAAATCTTGCTTGTATGGATTTGTGAAATCTATAGCTATCATTTTGACTGTTAACCAGATGCTACTTATGCTTGGAGCACATTTGATATATAGGTTATGTGATAATATCTCCTGGTATGATTACAGGCACCATGCTGGGATCTTGTCGGAATCTTTTCTCAAGGAGAATAATTTATGATTCGTCTCTTCCTCTGCAGGCCGAAGGGATCTGCTGTAGTTTGTAATTCTCATTGGAAGTGGCCCACTGCTAGCCCTGAAAGTTGCTTTCCATCCAAGCTGCAGTTTGTGGTGTGAATTTCGCTAATTCCTCAGCTGCAGACAAAGTTGTATGCACAGCTTCTGCAAATGGTTGGTTGAACTCTTTTGTTGCTTGGGAAATTGTCAGGAACAAGAGTGCTAATGTTGCCTGGCACGAACTGTTGTGGTTCTTCACTCGGTTTATATCTGGTTAGTAATACATGATAAACGTCCCACTTAAGTTTCTCCCCTTGCCCGGCACAAGCAGTCATCTATTTTTTTGAGTGAAGTTTCTCTAATTGACCACGTAATGGGAAACTCAAAACTGCTGTCGCCTTCGCAATTTTTCAAATAATTTTTGGAGGAAGAACCCCAATCGGTGAAAGAAAAAGCGCATTCTTGGATATTTCTATAACGTTTTACATGCTTACTGTTATATTATATCGTCAATATATTAAATAGAAAGTGCTTTCTTTGATTATAAAGATTAGGATGCTAATGCATTCCAATGCCTCAGATTCTGTTCTATCTCTTCTCTTGCCCTCTTCCTTCCCGGGATTTGAAAAAGACAACAAACACTACACTCATACGGCCTAATGAACAGACTTCAAAACTATTCGCTGATCAAAGCCCCAATCTGTGTTCGCTGGCCGCTACTGATTTTATTTGGTCAAACTATATGATTTTCTTTTCTTTAGCTACTCAGATATTTCAGTTCGTTAAGTTGATGGTAAGTAGATCCTAGAAAAACTTTTAAAAAAAAAAAACTAAGGAAAGTACATAAATTTGGCGTTATTAATGGCCGCTATTCGACGGTGAGGGGTAACCACTAACAAAAGCGCCGGTCGCCTAAGGTTGGAGATTTTCTGCCGCGCGCAATGTCTCTATTGACATCTCAGTAAATGTCAATCATTGACGCATTCAGTCACAAAATGTACTATTCTCTCTAGATGAATCTGAAAATCTGGACTCAGCAAGATATGGTAGATAAATAGCAAAGAAAAGTTTCTGTAACATAGCAACAAATGTGCTAGCATAGACATCAAGAGGCGAAGTGCCCAGGTCTCCATACACAACACCGGAGCTGTGTTACACTCAATCAAAGTCCTTGATAGGTCGATCCAAGAAAGCTGGAAGACCGATGATCTGTATCAAAAACTTTTCATCAGACAAAACAAATAAAGTACAACATGAGTGGATGTATAGGAATTTCCGTGGTTGGGAACTAATGATCCGCTATGTATGCATAGATGCTCTGTTTATCTAAAGGCAGAATTGCTAGAAACTGAAACAGTCAATGATTTGCATCAATAACTTCTATCGGACTTCATAGTGAACTCATTCCAACAGCCTACATTGATACCCATCCACCATGTCATGTCATTTATCAGAACAACAGACTTTAGAAGAAAAAACACATCACATCCGAATTAAAAAAGAAGAAATATGTGCACAAAAGGCCAAATCCACAAGATGGTTGCGTACGAAAATTGAAAAAAAAAATATTAGAAAAGTCATAAACATATTACATTAGTACCAATTCAGCTCTAAACCTATTTCGTAATTGACGGGAAATTATTGACATGGATGCCGGTTGTCTTATGTAGCACGACCGGCACTCACGTAGACTTCATAATAATATCATACAATTTTTCAATTTTTTTCTTATTTTTTTTCTTCCCTTCTTTCTTCTTCTAGCGGTGGGCAAGGTCCGACGACTGGCTGGAGGAAGAAGGAACGGAAGAAAAAAAAAAGAGAAAGAGAAAATAAAAAATAAAAGGAAAAATATAATTAAAATGTTATTAAAAGGGAAAAACACCACAAAAAATCCTAAACTATGCTCGCCGTGACACTTTACCCTTAACTTTGTCTTGTGATACCAAAAACACCAAACTTGTACCTGTGTGACACTTATGGCATAAAAAACCTCAAACTTATAGGCATGTCCCTAATTTTTGAGGTAAATGTATCACAAAAAAAAAGATAAATGTGTTAAATTGGTACAAGTTTGTGATAAATGTGTTACACGGATTAAAGTTTGAGATTTTTTGTATTATAAAAAATAGTTTGGGGTATTTGTGTCACAATAAGTATAGTTTTAGGATTTTTGGTGGCTTTTTCCCTATTAAAATTATCCATGTAAGTATTTCTGGCTGAAATTAGCTCGGTGGACTAAACTAGCAAAGGAAAAATATTCAAAAAAGTCTTAAGCCTCTTGCAATTGTGTCAATTCAGTTCATCAGGCCTACTTTGATAGGAAATTGCTTACATGGACGCTGGTCATCCTACGTGGTGCGACCAATGCTAACTTGGACAATTCTTAATAGTATTTTACTATTTTTTTTTTAAAAAAAATTGCTTCCCTTCTTTCTTCCTCTAGTCGATCACCGAGGTGACCGGTTGGAGGAAGAAGGAAGGGAACAAATAAAGAGAAAGAAAAAAACAAAAAAGAAAATGAATAATATAACAAAAATATTATAGAAAATTATTCACGTCAGTGTCGGTCGTGCCATATAAGATGACTGGCATCCATGTCTGCGATTTTTGGCCAAAGTTTGCTGAATGGACGGAATTAGCATAAATACAAAATATTTATGATTGAATTGGCACGATTGCAAATATATTTAGGACTTTTTGGTAACTCTCCCATTGGAAAAATATGAAAAGTTTTAGGTTTTTATTAGCAAAATTAAAAAGTTTAGGACTGAATTGATAAAATAGCAATAGTGTTAAGAATTTTTGGACAATTTTCTCTCCTCCTAACAAAAAAATCCGTACAAAGCAAAGGTAATGATTCTGCGGTAAGATTTATAGTCAACAATTCCTCATCATGTTGACCTAAATTTCAGGCGTGCAGTTGAGTTCCAAAGGCGACAACCGGTCTGATTCTCAGGTCTTCGATCATCCAAGGATGTTTCGTTTGTGGTAATTCTTGTGATAGCTGTTGATTTCCCCGTGAAAACAGACATATCATTTCCCATTTTTTAGTTTATATATATATATATATATATATATACACACACACACATACACACCCACACAGAGACCTCAGATGATGGGACGGCATCTTCAAAATATATCTTCACACATCAAATTAAGTCTAACTTTACAGTTCATTTTTCCCTCGAGAGTCGATTTTATGAATGCTGATGGAGAGAAGATACAGCAATTCACATTACTCCACATAAGTCTCAAGTATATCTCCCTCGACATATATCACAATCAATAACTACAATTAAACAGAAGCTTGATTATCAATTAATGTGTCGGACCACAAGCGATTTTAAACGGTGTGACTATACTATTTTCTAACCACATAGAGCACTGAAAGGCCAAGCTGATTCTAGTGAATTAAACGAACCACAATAGTCGAGCACTAAAAACCAAATTAATCTCTTGCGAATTGACCCTAAAAAAGGGCGTCTCAGCACGCAGGGCCCCCCACATTAAGAACTCACATTTAACTCCACATATTATTTGAATTTTGTAATAGGAAAAAGAAATTATAAGTTTGTAATGACATCGAACCAGATATATAGGATGAACATTTCAATGTAGAACAAGTGAAGTCAACGGGGAGACTGAAATGAGTCTCGAGTCATCCCAACATGATTTGTTTAAGCTAGCGGTATCAAATGGGTGGGTCGAGTCGGATTTGGGTCGGGTCGAATATGGTCCGACCTAAACTGACCTATTTAATTCGTTTTTACCCATATTCATGCAATGAAAATTCAATGACCCATACTTGACCACCTCCCGCCCTTCTTCGCCGCCAACCCCGCCACCCCCACCCCACCCCATCCCCGCGGCGCCGCAGCCCCTCTCCCACATCCGCCCCTTGCTCGCCCGCCACCGCCCCAAAAGAACTCTGAATATACGTCCTTTGCGGAAGCATTAAAAATGATCATATCGTGCACCAATTAAATCAATCCAGCAACAAGATTCCAGCTTTCCCCACACTAAAGGCTTCTCCGTTCGTCCAGAAGAGGCCAGAAGCAGGATCCACCGGCAATTGAAGGCACGCAATTGCGAGTTGGAAGCGGAGAAATAGACTAGAGAATCGAACGAACGAAAGAAACCAATCGGCGAAGAGAGAAAGGAGGACTCACTGAGGCGACCGTCCACGAGGTAGTTGAAGGTGTGGCCGTTGCAGTTGTAAGTGAACTCGTTGCTGGTGGAGAGAGGTGGCGAGCTCCTTTTCTGGTTGGGATGGTCGCTTTTGCCGGTAAAATGTCATCCCTGCGGGCGGTGACGGTGATGGCGGCGGGCGATGAGCAGCGGCAGCGGGGCTTGAAAAGCTAAAACTCGTGGGTAAAAAAATGGATTCAGCTAAGCTTAGGCCTATATTTGACTCATTTTTTAAATTTGGTGTATTGTGAACCCATATATGACTCAAGAGTTAAAAAGTGAGTCAATGACTCATATTGACACCCCTAGCTTTAGCTCAGTCTCCAATTAGCTTTGTGTTTCATATGCAAAAAGTTTCGACTTTAGCAACGTTAAATTCTAACTTGTTGTTCGGGAACAATTTTCTTGGAACATAGATGTTAATCATATGTCAAACTAATTAAAAATTCCACTGAAAGTAGTTGTCTCTCTGAATGCCCAAGAAGCCGGCAATTGAGGGTCTTGTTTATACTCTACATCGGATACTCTGACAAAATCTCTTGACTACTTCAGATTCACAGTGTGATTGTTGTTAGAAATCTAAAGGGCTAATGATCCCGGTTATTCGTGTATAAATAAAAATCATGTACATAATCAATTTGTACTTATCTCTAGCCATTGATGAAGGCGATTGACATATTGAATTCGCAGAGACTTAAACAATAAATGAATGTGTACTTTTTCTCTCAAAAGATGGTGTGTTACCGTGACTATTGGACAGTTACCACATAATTCAATGTGGTTAATGAACCTTTATCATGACAGTTGATATGGAAAATAAACGTCAACAACATTAACGTGGAAAATAATAAACAGAGTGTTACAAATGATTATAACATGGCTGAAGCCTGAAGTTACAGCAACAGTTGGCTGTCTCTTTCTCAGTCTTGTATGTTTATAAATGATTCACATTATCGGTATTCAAATAATTGTCTGCAAGTATTTACAATGTAGACACGCTGCGGTCTAACATAGTAAACCTCGTATGCCATGGTCATGAATCGTTTATAAACATGGCTGAAGCCTGAAGGTATAGCAACATAGAAAGGAGAAGTCATGTGAGAATTACAAGAATCTTGCTGGAGCACTTAGCGAGCACAAGACTAGGAACCCATGTTCATCTGCGCTGTAACCATAGCTTTTTTCTGTGCTTCGAACACCCTACACCAGGAATCTGCTGTTCTTCCAGATATATGCTGTTGCTCTTTCTATGCAACTTGTCCAACCTGGCTCTCAAACGACGTAGCCGGGGAGATATATCACCATCTCTGTTGCTGATCCGTCGCACGATGCCGTCGTCTTCGTCTATGTCGCTGGTCAGCTCTCTACGCTCCCGCTGTATTTGTTCCTCCTGTTCTATTTCCTTCTCGGTCAGTTGTATCTCCTTGAACACTTTCCTCATCCTTGCTTGTTTGCTTCCCGAACCCCCCATCCCCCTCTGCGTATTGCACCAATTAGGCCAAGAATTTGCTGAGCGAAAGATCAAGCATTGAACGATATATACTGCAGATCGTTGATCTTCTCTTTTCCGATTCAGGAAACTCATCATGAATTTGGAAATTCTTAAGTGGTGCTGGATGATACACACCTTCTTCACCTTTTCAATACCTATAAATTTTCTAAATAAGGAAAGTGTATTTGATTTATCTTGTTAATAGTAATTCCCATGGAAAAAGTACACTCTTTTCCGTTTAATCTCTTACTAATGTTAACCCTATGCGTTATTGTTTTTCAGTCATATGATCCCCATCGGGATATTCTTTTCAAGAAAATATCCTTAAAAAAAATTTCTCAAGATAACTTACTTCTGTTGTTGTTTAAAAATCCCACAAAAATTGCGATTTGATTAGAGGAGATATTTTTTAAAATTTTTAAAATTCTTTTTTCTGTTTTAGGAAGAATGTTAGTGTTAAGTTTGGTTAAAATTTCGGACATTGCCGATGATGGTGGGGCAGCGGCGGCGAGGGTTACAGCAACCCTCACTGCCTGCAATTTTTTTTTTTGAATTTTTAACCTTTTTTTTAATTTTTTCGCTTATTTATCAAATTATGTTAAATAAAAAATTCAAATTTTAAAAATAATGCCATGGTGGACCGCCAGTGAGCCACGTCAGCCGAAAATATTAATAAAAAAGTGCAACGTTAGAATTCCGGCAGAACAAGTTGAACTTGGCACCAAAGTGATCGTTTTTTTTAAAAATTTGGCACTAGAGTGATCTGATTGAAACTTTTTACACTAAAAGTGTATTTTTCCCTACATCATATTATTGTTCTTTGCTTTGTAACTTAATTGCTGGAGTATAGTACACGGTAATATCGTACATAAAGATATCATGGAGCTAATCAACAAAACTGCATTTCTTACTATCATCTCTCTTATTAGTTTTACAATACACATGCTCAGTTACACCCGAAAGGATATCATCGTATCTTACATCTTGAAATCATTTCGCCTAGAAACTGTTGTTAGTTTTAATTTGTGGTCTCACATTTCTAATCACAAAAGCTTCATAAAAGTTAGAACATTTTTATGTATGACTACTTATAAACACTCAATTATTTCCCTATTTTAATGAAATAGTTTTTAGTGAAACTTTATTTCAAAGTTGAAAATTCAATTCAATCTGATTTTCTAGCTATCTTAACCTAATGGTTTTTTTTTTCTTTCGAAATAAGTTTGTAGGTTTCTAAAGTTAAAGCATCACTTATTTTGTGCTTTCATTTGAGTTTTACACATTTTAATCTAAATTGCTTGATGGGGATTGAAAATATAACTACCCATTCTACACTTTCAAACTCCCCTCAGATTATTTCAGAGGAAACCTTTAATTATTTCTTAATGTTTTTATCATCTTTTTAAATCTATACTAATTACTTTCTTCACGGCATGAGTAGAACAACAAGAAGTTCCCTTCTTTTTCTTTTTGTGCTTGTCTCTTATGAATATTTAGATGTGATCCACGTATAATGTTTAACATTGGATCATGCGTCCGTATTTGGTCAATTTTTCTTTTTGATTTTTTATTATGATCAGCTAGATAAATAGATTGAATTTTAATATTGAACTTTTAAATATAGTTTCACTCAAACTACTTAATGAAAAACGTAATTAATTGTGTGCTCATTGTCGTTAAATATGAAATCATAAATTAACATTACCTACATTTTCTAGGCAAAGTGATAACATGATGATGCAAGATAAGATGAAATCTTCTTAGTTGTAATGGAGTATTTGTACTGTAAAACTGACGAGAGAGATGATGGAAATAAAGACAATAATATTGGTCAGTCGGATAAAAGTAAAAACAATAATTAAAGAGAGAAAATGGTATATCGGTCAATTAATTAAAATAGAAAGAGCATCTAGGTTAAATTTGGGGTCTGTTAACTTGAGGAAGAAGAAGAAGAAGAAGAAGAAGAGCATCCTAGTCAAATTAGGGGTGAAATTAGGGTCGCCCTTTTCAAATTGTTAATAAATCTTTAAGTGTTTTCACATTGGATCGTTTTGCTAGAGAAAAAAAAAAGTTCCAAACATGTATTAAGTAACTATACACTTCAGCCCTTCACGCCCTCGTATAGGAGCGGGTGCATTGTCTCTAGTTACATATTATTAAGACTGAACGATAGTGTGCTTTGGCTGCAAATACTAAATAGCACCGCCTGAGGCAGCTTAATGTCTCGGTGGGAACTCGATACACATTGGACAAATTGAGAAACGGGGCAATGTTTTCCAACCGAAAATACCATATAGCAACTTATTAGAGATATTTTAGAGATATTTAAAATATTTTTTTTTCTGATTTTTTATATTTTATTTTGATTTTCTTAGATCGTCCTCTAATAAAACGGAAAAATTACCAAAAAAATCCTAAACCTATTGCAATTGTGTCGATACAGTCCTAAACATTTTGCATTTGTGATCATTCAATCCATTTGACCGTTTGGAGCTGACGTGGTGCTATCAGTACTGACACGAAATTTTTTTAATGTTTTGGAGAGTTTCTAATAATTTTTTTTTTGTCTTTTTGTCTTTGACTTTTTTAAGGTTTGAGCAGATAGGGGGCTGCCTACCACAAAAAGAGGGCTGGCGACCGCCACCGGCACTTGGACAAGGGTTCTCAGCCGTTGCCAACAGCGAATGAGGACTCGTCGCCTTTGCCTAGGGGTCGATGGCCGACAGTTTCATGTCGGCCCAAATCTACAAAAAAAGATAAAAAAATTATTAAAAAGTAAAAAAATTGAAAAATATTAAAATATCATTAAAATTTTGCCATGTCAGCACCAGTAGGCCAAATGGCATGAATTGACACAAATACAAAATGTTTAGGTTTGAGCTAGCATATAAAAAAAGTTTATGACTGAATTGGCACAATTGCAATATATTTAGGATTTGTTTGGTAATTTTTCCCTAATAAAGCCTATAAATAGGCTAGGATTGTACTGTTTCCTATAAACTGTCTATCCATGTACTCTTTTCCTTAGATATATCTTCTTGGATATTTTTCCTGATTTTTTTTTTGGATATGTTCATTAGAAATCTCAAAACTTGTCGCGAAGTGCAATTGAGTTCTAAAACTTGCAAAAAGTGTAATCAAGTCCTAAAACTTGTCAAATTAATGCAATCGAGTCCTTCCATTAATTCTATCCAACTTGACTAATGAAAATGATGATGTGGCTTATTTTAATAATATATCTCTCTTACGTGGCAAATACATTCAATGAATAGGTCCATGTCATCAAAACGTTATCGTTCGTCTCCCCCACATTGAAACCCTAACCGTTTCTCTATGTCCCGATCTGTTTCTCTTTGCCCCAAATTGAAGTCTGAGCCACAAATCAGAGCACTAAAGTTCGCTCTTCGTCAATCGCGAGTTCGTTCGTCTCGGCAGCCGATCGAGTGACATCATTCTCCTCTTCGAAGGTTAATCAGAGCGCAGGCTCGGTCGTCGTTTTCAATTTAACGTGCGTTCAATTGCTCGTGCTTAAAGCGTCTTTTCCGTCCTCTTCCTTATCGCGTCATCTCTATTTGGGCCCGCTTCAATTCCCTTGTTCTATGGTCTATCGGGCATGCTTTTGGTGACTGATTTGGTTTTGATATGGCGAGTTCCTTTTTTTTTTTTTTTTTTTTGGGAGTTGATCGCAACCATGTCTTCGAGATTTTGAGTTAACGGAAGACGAATATGCGTTAACTGGAATCATAGGATTGCAGTTGTGAAATCTTCCTCGCAGTTATCGCGTCCCTGCTTCTTTAGAGACATCAAGTTAGTTGCCATATGCAGATTTGCAGTTGTGAAATCTTCTTCTGTTATCCTATTAATGTACTCTTTAGATCATTTTGTTAACGTGGTTCGTTGTAAAATAAATTCCAGGATTTTCGTAAAAGAGGGACGAATGACAATGAACTTGAGTGACTCGCCCTAATCGATAACCGGAAGAGGGACGTTCACTTGTCATCACTGTGCGCACAAAAAAAAAAGTAGAAATAAAACGAAGATGGTGAGACGATGTAGTTGGGCACACAAAACCCGGTTGACATCTATGTTATTACAGATTATTCAATGAGCATGATCAAATCATAGACAAGAAGTTGTTGCTTTGATGGGACCGAGTTTTATAATTAAGCTGGCCTTTTTTCAGTACATTACATTATCACTAGTTGGATTTTATTTTTGAGTTAATACCACAAAAAACTCTAAACCGGTACACCTGTGACAAATTTACCCAAACTATTTTTTTGACCACGAAAAACCTCAAACTGGTACTCTTGTGACAAATTTGCTCCAAACTATTTTTTTACCATAAAAATCTCAAACTAGCACATCTGTGATAAATTTACTCTAAATCAATTATTTAAACCATGAAAAATCATAAACTGGTACACCTGTGACACCCTCAATTAAATTGCATTAATGCCACGAAAAATCTCAAATCGACACACATGTGACAAATATATGGTTAAAACCCTAAATTAATACATTTGTGAACTACACGTATCATTCGATTTAGCAATTTTACCGATAGATTTAACGAAAGCTAACAGAGGGTAAATTTGTCATAGATGTACCAGTTTGGGGTAAATTTGTCACGAGCGTACTAGTTTAGGGTTTTTCATGGTCAAAAAAATAATTTGGGGAAAATTTGTCACAAATGTATCAGTTTAAAGTTTTTCGTGGTATTATCTCTTTATTTTTTTACCCTTGCAAGTAGCTATGGTGAGACAGTGCAGATTCTTCTAATGATGTCTTAAGTTGGGACTGTACTTGTCTAGTAACTTCATCGTAACTTAAGTTTGAGGAGTGGAGAAAATTTAATAGGCCTTGCAAGGAGGTAAATCTGTACGATTTGTTACCGACATTGTTGGGATAACTCAACTCCGCCTATGTAGTTTACATAGCATGTCCCAAGCTAGGGCAAAGGAGGAGGGTTACGCCAGGCGTAGCGAGCCGGTTATAAAAAAAATAGAGCTATTTTTATGAGATGAACCCTATTGATACTTCGTTGGAGCGTACCCTTCTTAGCAACGCGTTTCATCGGCGCCCAGGTGTAGCGAAAAATGAGCAATGATCCATGCACCAAGATAGGTGGGTGCAGGGGGTAAGGAAGCTAGCCTTGGGCCATCATTCTCAGAGTGATGCGCCACATCAGTGCCCGGATGTGGTGATAAGTGAGCAAGGGTCCTCACACTTTCGTGGGCGAGTGTAGGTGCAAGAAAAGCCCAGAGGGTAAGGATTCGATTGGGGAGTTGGAACGTAGGAACCTTAACCGGTAAGTTGAGGGAGCTAGCAGATACTTTTGCTCGAAGGAGAGTGAATATTGCATGCTTGCAAGAGACTAAATGGAAAGGAGAGAAGGCTAAGGAAGTAGAAGGCATCGGATTCAAGCTATGGTACACAGGCACAAATAGGAGTATAAATAGAGTTGAGATCCTAGTCGATAAAAATTTCAAGAATAGAGTTGTTGATGTTAAAAGAATAGGAGATATAATTATTTTAGTTAAGCTAGTAGTGAGTGATTTTATTATGAATATCCTCAGTGTGTATGCCCCTCAAATTGGACTGCAAGAATCCGAGAAGAGCAGATTTTGGGAGAATCTGGAAGAGTTTTTAGGCGGATACCACACAAGGAGAAGGTATTCATAGAAGGAGATCTAAATGGACATGTCGATCATACTAATGTAAGTTTTGACAGAGTTTATGGAGGTTTTGGATATAGGACTAGAAATGAGGCCGGTGAAGATATCTTGAATGTCACATTAGCTTATGATTTGATGTTGGCAAACACCTTCTTTAGGAAAAGAGTCACACCTAATCACTTTTCGCAGCGGTCAAAATTGTAGCCAGATTGATTTCTTTCTTGGCAGAAGGGAAGATAGAGCCTCGTATGTAGATTGTAAAGTATACCTTGGTGAATGTGTAGCTACACAACATAAGTTAGTTGTTTTGGAGGTTCGGTATAACAAAGTACAGAAGATGAAGAGCAGTGCCCAGCACCCCAGAGTAATATGGTGGAAGTTACATGAGGAGAAACAAATAGAATTCAAGGAAAGAATGCTACAGGAAAGACCGTGGCGACTGGAGGGTGAAGTAAATATGATGTGAAAAAAGATGGCTAATTGCATCCAAAGAGTGGCAAAAGGAGTGTTAGGGGAAAGTAGAGGAAATGGACACCAAACAAAGGCAACTTGGTGGTGAAATGAAGAGATGCATGAGGCAATTAAGCAGAAGAAGGAGTGTTTCAGAAGTCTACATAAATGTCCTAATGAAGAGAATTTACAGAAGTTTAGATTGGCGAGAAAAAGTGTCAAGAAAGCTGTGCGAGAGGCCAGAGGCAAGGTTTTCATCGATATGTACAAAAAACTTGGGAGCAAAGAAAGAGAAAAAGGCATATATAGACTTGCAAAGTCAAGAGACAAGAAAAGTGAAGGCTTGACACAGGCGAGATGTATCAAGAATGAAATCAAACACTTTTGGTAAGAGATGAAGAAGTTAATGGAACGTGAATGAGCTATTTTAACAAACTTTTTAATGGGGAGAGCGATAGAAGTAAGGTGGATTTGGAAGATGCTTCTGATGATCTAAACAGAAGGTTTGTGTGTAGAGTCAATGCACGGGAAGTTAGGGACGCATTGAAAAGGATGAAGACTAGTAAAGCCTTGGGGGCCGATGGTGTTCCTATTGAAGTGTGGATATGTTTAGGGGATGTAGCAATAAGTTGGTTGACTAGACGTTTTAACAAGATCATCCAAAGTAATAGGATGTCTGATGAATGGAGGGAGAGTATACTTGTGCCTATCTATAAGAACAAGGGGAATATCCAGAACTGTTCCAACTATAGAGGCATGAAGCTTATGAGCCATACAATGAAATTGTGGGAGAGAGTATTGAGCATCGTTTGAGAATCAAGACCAAGGTTTCTGTCAATCAATTTGGATTTATGCCAGGAATATCTACTATGGAGGCTATTTTCTTGATACGACAATTGATGGAGAGATATCAAGAAAGAAAGAAGAACCTTCATATGGTGTTTATTAATCTCGAGAAGGCGTATGATAGGGTTCCAAGAAAGGTTATGTGGTGGGTCATTGAGAAGAAAAAAGTTCATTCAAAGTATGTAGAGGTAATCAATGATATGTATGACGGTGCTACTACATGTGTGAAGGCTTATAATGGTACATCAAGTTATTTCTCAATCACAGTAGGCTTACACCAAGGTTCTGCTTTGAGTCCTTACCTTTTTGCTTTTGTTATGAATGAGCTAACAAAATATATTCAAGATGAGGTACCGTGGTGTATGCTATTTACAGACGATATTGTACTTATTGATGAGACCAGGGCTGGGGTTAACGCTAAATTAGAATTATGGAGAAGCACATTGAAGTCTAAAGAATTTACGTTAAGTCGAAGTAAGACGGAATACTTGAAGTGTGAGTTCGACACAGCTGGAAGAAAGGATCAAGAAGCCGTAAAAATGCTCAGACAGGAGGTACCCAGAAGGATACTTTTAGATATTTGGGATCAATATTGCAAAAGGAGGAAGAGATTGATGATGATGTAAGTCATAGAATCAGAGCAGGTTTGATGAAATGGCGCAGTGCATCACGATTTTTGTGTGATCGCAAAATTCCTATTAGGTTAAAAGGAAAATTTTATAGAACATCAGTAAGATTTTCCAAGCTTTACGGAGCTGAATGTTGGCCAGCATAGAAGAAACATGAGCATAAAATATGAGTAGCGAAAATGAGAATATTAAGGTGGATGTATGGTCATACAAGGATTGACAAGATAAGGAATAAATATATTCGACGAAAAGTTAGGGTAGAACCGGTGGCAGAAAAAATAAGAGAACTTAGATTGAGATGGTTTGGACATATTCTCCGAAGGCCCTTAAATGTCCCGGTACGAACAGAAATTTGCTATCGAGAGCATACCACGAAAAAAGAAATATGCCGGTCGAAACTTACTTGTGGGAAAGTAGTAAAACAACATTTAAGAGAGTGAGAAATAGATTGGCGTACGGTTTGCCTTAGGACTGAGTGAAAAAGAACTATTAGTATTGTGGAGAGGTAATATGTGTATATATATCTTTGTTTATTTATTGTTACATATTTTTCTCTTTTTACTCGATTGTTTTTGCTTTATTTTTATGAATCTTTGAGATTCATCGATCGCCGACCCCAGCTAGTTTGGGATAAAGATGTTGTTGATGTTGATGTTGATTGTTGGGATAACTCTTCTGTATTGTGGCTATGCAGGGAATTGTGCTAGTTTTCTTTTTCTATGTTGATTGCTATCTTCAATTTTGAGCTTCAACTAGCCTAGATAATTTGACGATGGAAAGTACTATTATATGTACCCAACTGTCTCACAAAAATTACCGCAAACAAATCACAACATGATGAAATTTCTACAGGCAATATGATAATTTTCGTAAATGGCAATATAAGAAAACAAGAAACCACTGGAAGAGTTACCAAGATTTGGCTCTGAAACCATGAAAGGTAGGAGTTGAATCGCCGGTCTATTGAAGTACGTATATCCTTAGATCAACTAGAAACTGGCACATACTACTCGGAAAATGTTCCAAAAAGGTTGAACATGGATGAGTGTAATTATTTAATCTTGGACAACGGAATTTTATCACAATTCCAGAAGATCTCAGAACCGACCACACTATCACCGACTGAATAGAGACAGTCCGTGAATCTGACTGCGGCTCTTCAAAGAGCGTAGAGCAATTGTAATAAAGAGATTTAAAGAAGGCTAACAACCAGAAGAACGGCACAATAAGGTCGAGTAAACTTCCTTGAACGCATACATCGATATGACTCGGATAGGCATAACAGAGGGACTTTGCCAGAACTCAAGAACCGATACAATTTGCAGATATGCTGTGAAAATATTTTTAAAAAAAAGGCATGAAAGCTCACAGTTGAACCTACATATTCAACGATCCAATCCTATGATTCTAGTTAATACATATTCATCTTCCCTTAACTCAAAATCTCGAAGACATGGTTGCGATCAACTCAATTTTTATTTCAGCAATCAACTCGCCATTACCAAAAAAAAAAAAAAAGGAAGCACTCACTATATCATAACCAAATCGGTCACCAATAGCATGCCTGATAGACCATTGAACCAGAGAATTAAAGCAGAGATGACGCTGCCGCAGAAAAGACGCGCTCAGGAAGAGGATGGAGAAGACGCTTTAAGCACGAGCACCTGAACACACATTAAAGCGAGAACGACGATCGAGCGTGCGCTCCGATGAACCTTGGAAGAGGAGAATGATGCTGCTCAATCGGCTGCCGAGACGCAGACATTGAACGGACTCGTGATTGACGAAGAAGTGAGCTTTAGCGCTCTGATTGGGGGCTCAGACTTCAATTTGAGGCAAAGAGAAACAGATCGGGACATAGAGAAACAGTTAGGGTTTCAATTTGGGGAGGTGAACAGCGACGTTTTGATGGCATGGACCTATTCATTGAAGGTATTTGCCACGTAGGAGAGAGATATTATTAAAACAAACCATACCAGCATTTTTCGTTAGCCAAGTTGGATGAAGTTAATGAAAGGACTCGATTGCACCGATTTGACAAGTTTTAGGACTTCATTGCACTTTTCGCAAGTTTTAGGACTCAATTGCACTTTATTGATAAGTTTTAGGACTTCTAGTAAACATATCCATTTTTTATGTCAGATTCCCTGATTTTATATGTCTATTTGATTATGAACATGTGTTATGATTTCCTTAATAGAAGGCCTATAAATAAACTCTCCATGTACTTTTCTATTTATGGAAATATGCAGAAGATTCTCCAATTCATCTCTTCCTCTTTATTCTTAACTGATCGAACATGAATAATTACTTTCTTTTTTACATGCAATAGTTTATCTTCCTCTCTTAATTAGAAGAAGACTGTTGATGAATTTTTGTTCATGCGACTGCATATATCATGTGTTTTTTCAAATTGAATTTACATTGCCGATTCTCCTTTACTTTTTTCTTGCGTGTGTGAAAAGAAGTATACTAATGACTATCTTGAGGCACTGTATTCATTTATTGGCCTATATAACCTTTATCGGTGAACTGGCTATAGAGTATATATAGCAATCCATACATACATACATCTGATCTTAGGACAAAGCGAACGATCTCTGCCAAATCTCGATGGTTCTTCTGACAAAATCGACACTGAAATTTATTATCTCTATGATTTTTTAAAAGTAGTTGATTTGAGAAATATATGAATAAAAGTCAACCAAAAAAGTGATCCATAGAACTTGGATTTGCACTTTCATCGGATTCCTCAGCACGTAAGGAGGCTTCCGTGTTCGACCCCCCCAAAAAAAAAAAAGAGGAGGCTTCCGTGCATAGATAAGACACCACAACTAGTTTTGGGGCTGAGTTTTGGGCACACAGAGGTGGCTTAGCTCTAATCTATTCTCTTGGAATCTAAGATCAACAAATAGGGCAAGAGGCAAGATCAATCACCGCCGAAACAAGTTCGTCCAAATATCTATACAATGTCGTTAACATCGTCATTATTGATCATTAGAAGAGTGTCGGATCTTATCAGCGTCATTATCGATCGTGAGAAGACTGCCGGAGCTTGTCGGCTGCTCCACCTTTCACACCTTGGAAAAATAATGCAACAAAGGCATGCAATGCATTACGTAGCCAAATCAGGACGTGATTGCGCAAGCAACCTTGCCAGACATGAGAGTAATGATCCTACATTGGGTTCATATTGGATAACACATTTTGCTAAAAGGGTGACGTTGTAAATGATGTCAACGCTGCGCGTCATGCGGCGCCTTTTCATATAAGAAAGACTGAACTGTAACCTTCCCCCGGCGTTTGCCCCTTTACCCCACACTTGCCGCCGCTGTGGGGAGTGCAACAAAAAAGTTGGTAAAAGATTGCGCTGACAGAACTTGTTACGATAGCATGAAAAGCAGAATATAGAGGTCAAAAGAAGGAAAATAGATGCAAGTGAGGATCCTCCTGTTGGTTCGTCGACTCATGAAAGCAGGAGATGGGTTTCTGCGTTTCCTGTTGTAGTCTTAGCCCTGAAAATACAATTTTGGAGAAAAGAAGAAGTAAGGGAACATTACATGATTAGAGCCGTAAATGGGTGGGCCGAATCGAAAATAATCCGATAATGAATGGGTTTCTTTTTTCCTTTTTCTTTTTTTATTTCTTATAAGGAATGGCACATTGGACCCGGACAAGGAATTGGAAAGAAGTTGTTTTTGAACTCTTGCCGGGAATGTTGACAAAAAAAGAGAAAGAAAAAACTTTATCGAACACTCTTGCATAACCTTGTAACTTCTCGATCCACAAACAAGTATCTCTTGACTCCCTGTATTTAGCTGGTTTAAGAAATGGGGGCCAGACAACAAAGTACCGATCGAAGGAGAGGAAGAAAGAACAAGATGATAAGATTGAAGATATAAGTAGAGAAAGTATCACACCGAAGTCAAATCTTTTTCCTCCTGTCAATGAAGCACTTTTCCAAACCATTGTTGAACCGAGACATGAAAGAATTTCAAATAAAAATCCGAAGTATCTTCATTTTCTCAAATAAGTTGAAGTGGACGTTATTTCAAACAAGAGCCTCAAATGCCCTAATTTTCTCAAATAAGGGTCTGGAGTGAATATTGTTTAAAATAAGAGCCCGAATAGGCATATCAGTCTTTAAAAATGGCCTAACTCATCGATTGGTTAAGTGCATTTTCGATGTTTTCTTTTTCTATTTTTTATTTTTTATCTTTTTTATTTTTCTATTTTTTTTCAAAATTTTAAAAAAATTAAAAGTACAAAAATAAAGAAAAATAGGCAAGAGGGAGGAAAGGGATCGCTTTTGTGTTCTTTTTTTTTTTTTACTTTCTTTTTAATTTTTAATAAAATTTAAATTGGTCCTCAGTGGGTGGTTCTCGATTTCACGTGAGAAATCGCCTACCCTAGAAGCTGCCCAACCTAGAACCGATCACTCATATTTCATGCCCTTATGTATGATTTTACCTCTAAAAAGCCTTACAATTAGACATTATTTCTTGGAGAAACGAGAGGACCAGGTTACACTCAATCCTCACCTTTCTTGGAGTTCGAGGAGATCATAGACCAGACCTAAAGCTTCCAAGAACAATATGAAGACGATGTAAACCGATTTTCAATCTAATACTAAAGGGACAAGTGCACTAGAAGTATTAAGACTTGTTGTGAAAGTGCAATTTAGTCTTAAAACTTTTATAAAGTGTAATCAAGTCCTATAACTTATCAAATTGATAAAATCAAGTCTATCTATTAACACTGTCAATTTGATTAACAAAAAATGCTGACGTAGCATTTTTAAATTATTTTCTCTATTATGTTCGGCATTTTTATTATTTTAATCAAATATTATTTAGATTATATAAAAACTAAAAGGAAAAGCTAGAATTTTATTTATTAAAAAAAAAAAGAGAAAGGCAGGGCTCACTGATAGGGGTTGCTGCCGCCGCAGCCCATTGTCGGAGGGGCCGGCGACCTTTGTTGGGCAGTGGCAAGGGTGGCTAGCCCTTGCTTGGGTTGACGGGGCCTCACCCTAGCTTGGCAAGGCCGACCACCCTCTCCCAGGGTCAATCGGTTGCCGGCCCCTCTAGTGACGACGCCGCCCTACCAACAGCTCCGCCATTTTTTTTTTTAGTTTTTTATAAAAAAATTTAACTTATATTTTTTAGTTATTTTAATATATTTTAGAAATATTTGAAAATAAAATAATAAAAAATTCCACATATGAGAGAGAATTTAATTTAAAAATGTCACATCAGTATTTTTCATTAGTCAAATTAATTGTATAGACGAAAGGATTTGATTGCACAAACTTGATAAGTTTTAAGACTTCATTACTTTTTTTGAAAGTTTTAAGATTCAATTTCACTTTCGCAATAAATTTTAAGACTGAACATATTCCCCTATCAAAATTGAATAGTCGACGAATGCATGGAATATAAGCAGGGTGCTGCTCTTGACTTTGCCCTTCTCCCATCTTCAAGTTTATTTTCCTCGTTTTTATGTAATTGTCTAAAAGCATTAAACTTTTATGTACTTAGCAATCCTTGGCACGAAAAAGCGATGATGACAAAAAAAGATCTCCACAAAAAACCGGTGCATTTCAAAACTCAAGCTTGTCTGACGTGCATACGATATAGTATTGATTTTACATTAAAAAAAAAAACACTGGGAAGATAATTAACTTTACCAATTTAGTGAACTAGTGGTGGGTGTCCTAATATTGTCCTACGTTATTTCTCTCTATTTTTTTTGGGTTCCGTGTGCTAATTAACTTACCAGAGATGACTGATTATAATTTCTTTGTTGAGACCACGCTATTGAAGATTAAGAGACGTTGAATTCTTACATATACATGCTCGACTGAAACCCTCTCATTAAGGATGATTGATCATCAGAAAAATGTAATGCGTGTTGTACATTAGACGAAGGACAAATTTGTCACAACTTCTTCCTTTTTTTTTTTAATTTGGGCCCAAAAATACTTATCACAAATGGAGTAAGGGCCATTTAGTGGAAAATTTGAAGTGTGCAATGCACGTGACTAATTGGGAAGTCTTTCAGGAAGCTGCCATGTGTCTTGAATGGCCAGATTTTTGGGAAGCTTCTCCCAACAAGAAAATTTGGGCATTAAACATCAACAGTTCACAATTTTTCACATAAAAAAAAGCCACAAAAAGCTTATCCTTAATCATACTTAGCTTTAACAAATTTCCATTGAAAAATTATTCGGCTATCATGAATGTTTTTTTTTTTCTATTGACAACGAGAAAGCTTCCTTATTTAGGTGATGTTATGTCAATGCGAAAACCAAAACCAAATTAAAATTGAGAAGAAGAAAAGAACATCAATATTTACATGGAAACCTTTGCGGGAAAAATCACGGGGAGAGGAGAAGCGAAATCCACTATAGAATTAAAGATTACAAAATGCGGCTCAAATATGCTTATGTATTTAATAGTTTGAGAAAGAGCTATATTTATACTATTACTCCTCAAACCCGAATGTTGGCCCAAACTCATAATTAATTCAAGACATATTAACAAATTTCCACCTTGTCTTGAATTCCTCAAGTAGACATAAGTAATAAAAAGTCTTCTCCTCCCACTAGCGCAAAACTCAATTGTAGTAAACATTAACCAAATCCAAGCAATACTTGAATTTAGCAATAGGCAAAGACTTCGTCAACATATCACCTGGATTGTTTTCTGTACCAATTTTCAAGACCTTAATATAACCATCAACAAGAATGTCTTGAATATAATGATACCGCACATCAATGTGCTTTGTCATCTCATGATACATATGATCTTTAATAAGATGTATAGCACTTTGACTATCACAATGAACAATAGTCACATCATAATTCCCACTGAACTCTCCAAATAAGCCTCTTAACCATATAGTTTCTTTAATTTTCTCTGTAATAGCTATATACTCTGCCTATATTAGACAAAGCAATTGTATGCTGTAAAGAAGCTTTCCAACTGAATGCACAATCTCCAATAGTAAAGACATATCCAGTCAAAGACCTCCTACCAGCATAATCATAATAAACATATCCTGTAAGAGTATCACCAGTTTTCCCGAACGCTAAACCATGATCTGAGGTACCCTTCAAATATAAAAAAATTCACTTCATTTCTTGTCAATGAATATTACCTGGGCATGATAAGTATCAGTTGACACCTAAATTTTGATTTTTTTTTCTTAAGTCATTTATTTAAAAAATAGGAATTAATTGTAGTTCTTGTCAAAAATAATTAATTAGTTTTCATGCATAGCATATTTAGTTTTCTCATTCATGCATTAGCATTGTTTTGGATCGGCGATGTCGAAATGAGTTTGAATTGACCAGTGGTTTGGATTAGAACTCATTACAAATTTTCGTCAATATTGGGGAATATGTGTCAAAATTTTCAGAGAAAAATTAAACTAATTTGATGCAATTGAGCCCTTTGGGACTTAATTTGAGTCACATTTTGAACCCGGGTTTATTTTGCAAAAATTAAGAAACTTTAGACCCCAAGCTTGCAATAGTTTTATATATAAATACAAGCTTATGCCTAGGGTTTTGGGTACGGCACATTGAGGAGGCCACACACATTGAAGACACGGCCATATTAGAGATATATATATATATATATATATTCTTGGTTCTCCATATGCTCACAGAGAAGTCAAGAGAAGGACCTCTACTCCTTCCCCACCACCGTTCCAATCCTTCATCAACACCACTACAAAGGCGAATTCCGAGGAATTTCTTGGCGATAACCAGCTATTCCTTGGCTGGTTCATATCTCATCAAAACTACTACATGGAGGAATAAACTTGAGGACATCCTCCTATCGGGTTCCTATCATCTGTTGATCACCGCGGCATCACCGACGCTATTGTTCCCTTCCGCCGCACCAGCCATCACGGGCATCTCTTCGAAGAATTACTACATTAAGCCAACATCGCATTTGTCGCTATACTTTTTGGCCGAATAATTTTCATTCTTTGCATGTTTTGAGGCGAGCCCAACAGAATCGGACTCAAATCGACGCACGTGACATTGCACGCACTCTAGAGGCAGAGAGAGGGTGGTCGGCACATTCAATCTCAAAGCAAGGAGAGGGATATCGTCCATATTCAAGGCAATAAGAGAATAATGATTTTTTTTTTGTCTCTTCTTCGGTGCAGGTTAGTGGAGAATATAAACCCAACCAAAGCACAATATCCATCATCAAATTCAACGAGTTGGACAACGTGCATGAATTCTTGCTGAAGTCCAACATGTTCGTTTGTCCATTGCTTGGAGTTTCTTTGTGTTTACAGGTCTGGTCCGCAAAATTCACCGAGACGGCGAGCCTTACTTGACGAACCATGAGCACAATCAATAATGAACCCCATGAGCAGTCTAACCATCAAGCGAACTGCGGAGGACAGCCCCCATCATCGACTGACGCGAGCCTCATCGTCCGCCGAGCCGATTGGTCCAAGTTTTGGATTACAATTTCTGGAGCAAATTCAAATGGGAAAAAATATTGCGATATCAGGTATATTTCCTAATTTGAAAGTTTCAAATATTGTTTTGTCTATTTTGCACGGATTGTCGATTGAATCGCATAGCTTGAAGATTATTTTGCAATAGAATATTCACTTGCTTAGTTTGAGAGATTGCTCGTCAAAAACTGAATATTGATTATCTTTGGAAATCTCGCAATATCTCATATGCCTAATTGGGGAGATTGTGGAAATCTTGGGACATATTATTTGTTTGATTTGAAAATTTGTGATTTGATTGGGATATTTTTTGGAATCTTGGTGATAATCTGGTCAATCTAAAAAATCATTTGAATATATCCAAGATACCTAAGATATTAAAAATCTTTCAACATGTGATTGATTGGGAAAATCTCCTAATCCGCAACCGCACATATGGAAATAAGTCTATCTATCAGGCTTTAGATGGAGTTATTTTCATAGCGGGTATTTCGAATTTTAGGGTCGGTCTGTCAGGCTTCAGATTGAAACTTAATTCGAAAGATTCAGCGGTAATTATCTTTTCATTAAAAGATTTGCAACTTTAATTTTAATTCATTCATAAAAACTAAAAATCACAAAAAAAAATCAAATAAATCAAATAAAAATTCATGTCTCATGTTTAATTTTCATGTCAGAAAATCTCAAAAAAATAATAAAAAAAATTAGGAAGATATGAAACCACGCCTTACCTTTTTTTAGAGAGATAGGATTTTCCAGAAATCCTATCTTATGGATTGCATTCAGCAAATGAAATCTTTTGAATCCATCTAAATCTTTAAAAGATGTAGACATAAGGTAAAAAGATTTTCCTAAAATTTTTGGAAATTAATGCAAATTAAATCCAAAAAATTTAAGTTAATCTTGAACCAATTCATTCTCATTTTTCATTAATTTTTAATTTCGAAAATACATAAAAAAATACAAAAAAATCATAAAAAGGAAACACAAAAAATTTGCACCTTTGCACTTCAAGTCAGAATTCATCAAATTGCCAAATCGAACATTTTTCATGAAATTAGTACCGAAAGGGCATTAATTTAAAAATTAATGTAACCAAGTCCCGAACTTAAAATTTATGGTTCGTAGAAATAAAATAGTTTTCTCTCACTATTTTATTTAGGTTTCTAATCAACCTACCAAGAAATGATTAGTGGCGGCTCCGAAAAAATAAAAAATAAAATATTTTGCAAGATAATCATTTGAACCATAAGTCACGATTTGGTAGAACTCGGGAGAGTTTGATCTAGGTTAGTTAATTTAATTAATTAATCTGATAATCCATTAACTTAAAATTGGGAAGCCGATTTTTAGGTCGCGACAGTATCTACTTATCACGCTAACAGCTAGTGATATGTTAGGTCGAGTGCAAATCATAGCATACATAATGCTACCAACTACATTAGAATATGGAATATATGACATATATTTTATTTCATTATTTGTATGTGGACATAAATCAGCTAATAAGCTAAATTGAGCAGCAAGATGAGTACCTACTGGTTTGGCATCTTTCATGCCAAAAAGATCAATGTAGCTTCCTGGGAAAGATACAATTTTCCCCTTTTTCGATCTCACCAAATTTTGATGCCTAGGATTTTCTTTGCTAAACCTAAATCCTTCATATCAAATTCAGCGTTCAACTGTGCCTTCAAATTCTGTATATCATATTTATCTTTTGCTGCAATCAACATGTCATCAGTATAACAACAGATAAATATAAGACCCATTTGGAAGTTTGCACATATATACACAATTGTCATATTTGCTTCTACAATAGCCAAGTTGCACCATAAACAAATCAAATCTTTTGTACCACTGTCTAGGTGGTTGCTTTAAGCCATAGATGAATTTTTTCAATAAACAAATTTGATCTTCCTTACCTTCAAGCTGAAAACCCTTTGGTTGATCCATATAGATTTTCTCTTCAAGTTCACCATGCAAGAAAGCTATTTTCACATTGAGCTATTCCAACTTTAAATCATGTATAGCAACTAACGCAAGAAAAAACCCGAATGGAGATGTGTTTAACGACGAGTGAAAACATATCATTAAAATTAACTCTTTCAATCTAACTATAGCCCATAACAACTAGACGTGTTTTAAATCCAATATCTTCAACTCCAGTAATACATTTCTTTCTTTTGAAAACCCACTTGCAACCCACAATTTTCTTTTCTTTTGGTGGTTTGACAAGCTCCCAAGTTTGATTCTTTTCAAGGGAGCCAACGCGGCTTCCGGACCGGTGGACGTTGTAGTATAGCAACGCGGGTCCGACGAGCGTTCATGAAGATTCAAGTTGAGATAAATTGGTGCGAAATGATACTTGAATTAAGGAGAAGCAAATCTAACACTAGAGCTCACACGTGAGGGGGGGACATTGTTAGGATGCACGTATGAGTTATGTTAGCGAAATCCCACATTGGATAATTAATGTGGTGTGGAGCAATTCATATTTCCAAATTGGCCCATAACTCATTGGCTTAAACTTTTGAGTAAATGTAGGTCCAACTAGATATGTTAACGGGCTCGGACTTGGACTCCCTCTTGGCGATCTCCCTATATGAAAGTATTGTACTTGTGTTGTGCACTCCCAACAGATAAATTCTTAATTCATAGAGTACCCTATTAAGAAGCTAGTTGTATAAAAAATTGAAATTACACAGACACAATTAGCTTACATGTCGTCAATTATTTAACTATTAAGCCAATCTTGCAGGTTGATCAATTCTTTCTCCCTATTCCGTCCCTTCTCTCTTGGCTATTGGGGTGTTTTTCTATTAGGCTTCTGGAAAGTAAAAGGCAATCTTTCCCTTGACACTTCTTAAGTATTTGCTTGTGCGATTGACCTTTCACAAGCTTCAACTAGTCCACCATTCCGAGCTATCTTAAGAGCGCACTCTCCACATCAATCATTTGCTATGATCATGCCATAGCAAAAACTATAATTTGGGGATTTGTCTATGTTTTTATAGCTGATTATAATATTTATGCATGCCATAATGATGGGTATGAATAAGTACAAATTAAATTCCACCTATTTGAATGGTTGACAGGCATATCGAAGTTGGGTAGCTCCTCTTTTCGTGGGAGGCTTTATCGTGAATATAATCATACTTGGCAAAAAGGCAAAAAAAAAATTGAAACTTGAAGGTTTGCAATTTAAATTGATCTATAGCCATACATTTTTTAATGTAATTCAATCCAATTATATGTTCTTTAGAGAGCATACCTAAGTTACAATGATAGAATTCAAGAAAAAGTAACAATTTTTTTTCTTGATGATCGTCAATTGAAAATGATTTTGTTATCAATTATTTTCGGCCAAGTATTTAATTAGATTTATGTTTTTATATGCAACAAAAACATAAATTTTCATATATTAAATTAAATTTATATTTTTTTGGCCAATTGAATCTTGCATCTTGTATTTAGATTAAAAAAAATTCCATCATCACGTATAGTCTTCCATGTCATGTTTAGTCTTGAGATTGAAATGTAGGGGTGTCAATGGGCCGGGTCGGGTCGGCTCTCGGCCCGACCCGAGCCAGTCCAAAACTGAATGGTACCAGGCCCGACCCTACCCGAATTTTATTCGGGTCAGGTCGGGTCCGCTTCTTCTTTCTTTTTTTCTTTTTTTGAATCAAAATTACTTGACATGTCATCAAATGAAAGAATATAAAATAAAAATAAATTAAATTAAATATAAAAAAAAACGTGGGTGAAAAAAGAAGAACCGGAACTGGGGCCCGACTTGACCTGACCTAGACGCCAAATAGCACCAAGCCGGCCTGAAAGGCCCGAAAATTAGGTTGAATTTTTTGGTCAGGCCGGGTCGGCCTGGGTCTTTTTGACACCCCTATTGAAATGTGTATAAAAATAATGATGCGGCATTCTTCATGGAAGATTTTGATGGGAAGAAAAAAAAAAGAAAAAGTTGAAAACAAACTGTCTTTGTTTGGATGTCACACGAACCAACCAACTGATTTTGAAACTCGGAGCTCTCATCCGTTTGATTTCGAAGTGCGACGGGACTGTGCTCAAGGTACGACATGGTTGACGTACACATGAGATTTTATCTAGACTTCATGCGAACCAATATACTGTTTTTGAAATCAGAGCTCGCGTCCGTTTGATTTCGAAGCACGAGAGAACTGAGCTCAGGCTTGGGGTAGGTATACCTGGGGGTTTTGTATGGACATCACGCAAACCAATCCACTATTCTTGAAACTCGGAGCTCATGTCCATTTGATTTCGAGGCGTGAAAGGACTGAGCTTAGGCTGGGGGTAGGTGGACGTACACGCAGCATTTTTAGAGCCTGAACGGAGGTGACGCTCAGTACTGTTCAGCAGTGGTTCATTGCATCATTCCTATACCAGAAGCACACGTGGGACTTCTATCTTCCACTGGTCATTGGCAGGCACAAGTATAGGCTGGTCTATGCTAGAATCGGGTGGGTCATATGGGGAAACAAAGAGGACTTGCTTGAAGAGCTCATCCTTTACATAAATTATCTTGGTGCTGACCAACCCACCTTCACCTCAACTTCTCCAAAGGTGAATCTATATCACATCATCAATTTTCATTCGAAGGGAAAATGAGTTCCTTGTTATTTTGACGATGAATGGAATATCATTTTTAAAAATCTTTTGCACCGGCAAGCAGACTCAAGTCAAGTAATTGTTCAACATTTACAACTCATCTGGTTGGGCCAAGAGGTAAGAAGCTAAATAGATTATCAAGAATGCCGGAGTCAAAGTTTCTTTTGCTTGTCACAATGGACTTTTCTGCATTGTCAAATTTTGTGACTAATCTTGGGGATAATGAAATGTGATGGAGAACTGCGATGAGAACAAAATGGTCTTAGCATTCGACGAGATACTCGAGTTTCCTTTGATATCCCCAACCCACGCTTCAATTCGAGCTAGCCCCTAACTTTTTATGTAAATGTTCAGCGATGGGTTCGTCCACGGCTATATTAGAAATGAGTGTCTTGGGCACTCATGTTTAACCCTATGCCGCTCACAAACCAAGCTATGCCCATCGCTTTCCTAGAGCCTTTATTAAGGTATTGTTTAATAGGTTGGTCTCTCGCGAGCTTCTCAAGTTTGCACAACGTCAGGGATTGATAAGCTGCTTGAGAAATGAAAGATGATGTTGGCCAGTAGTGCTGGTTGATGCAAAGGATATGCTACAGACTAACAATCTTGAGGTGAATACATGGCTCAGAGATCTCAGTAATTTGGCCTACGACGTTGATGATTTGTTAAATGAGCTCAACACAATATATAAACAAGATAAGTCCATGCACATTACCTTTTTCCGAGGGGTTGCTTCAGATTGAGCGTCACATAATTTGTGTTCGACTACGAAATGATATTCAAGATGGAAGTTATGGACGATAGATTGAAGGAATTAGATAAATACTCTTAACCTGAGGGAGAATGCCGGGACGCGATCAGCATACAGCCGGCTAGATAAGTCGAATTCCACAGCGAATTTGACCGAGACTTGTTTCGTTTGTAGGGGCGATGAAGAGATGAAGATCCACAGATTACTAATCGGAGAAGAAGAATACAACACATGTACAGATCTAAAAGTGATCCCGGTGTTGGGAAGAAAACGTTGGCTTAGTAAGTTTGTAGTGATGCTAAATCTGTGTGGCGAGTTAAGATATAAGCCTGAAAGCTCTAGAGAGAGAAAACTCTAGAGACAAAAAGCTTTAGGAGAGGAATGCTTTGTATTGCCTGTCATTGAATGCTTCAAATGAGGGGAATATACCTTCTTATATATTAGAGGGCCTCTCGTTACAACTGTTAATCTAATCTCAATCTAATGGCTTACACTGCATCTTCCCATTTACTCAACTACTAACATAAACCCGAATGTACTAGAGTTCGGGATAATTACACTATCTCTCACCCCTGAAAATATTCTAGAGAACCTTAGAAAACTCACAACGAAATTATGAATTTTTCTTTTGTATTTAATCACCAAGTGATATCTAACCGATTTTCACAAGCTAAAACTAGAACACCTTCCCGAGCAATCTTAAGAGCGCAATACCCACATTGTTCATTTGCTATGATGTGATGCCAAAGAAAAAACTATAATTTGGAGATTTGGCTATGTTTTTATCGATGATATAACATTTATGTACGCTATAATAATGGGTATGGGCCCCCTACTAAAATGTCTAAGGGGCAAATCGAAGTGATGTAGCTACTTTCTTCATGGGAGGCTTTATGGTGAATATAATCATATGTGGCAAAAAGGGAGAAAACAAATCGAAGCTTGAAGGTTTGCAATTTAATTTGATCTATAGCCAGCCGATTTATTTTTTCATGTAATTCAATCTGATTATGTGTTCTTGAGAGAACATACCTAAGTTATAACCACATAATTCAAGAAGTATATGTTGCCCAACATTAAATTAAATTCTTTTTTGCCAATTGAATCTTTAGTCTTCGTTTTCGTGTTCATCTTGAGATTGAAATATGTACAAAAATAATTATGCAACATTCTACATCGAAAATTCTAATAGGAAGGAAAAATGTAAAAAGTGGAAAACAAACTATTTTTCTACATCAAAAACTTGGAGCTCACGTCTGTTTGTGTTGGGATGTATGGGGTGTGCGGGAAGTAACGTGATCCGCCCATGTAGACTACAACACCCCTTATAATGATGGATAACTACCAAAGGCAGTTACCCATTTTTGAACGTGAAAAGTCACATTTACAAGCGACATTTCTTCTCCCCCTCTCTATAAGTTCCAACAATAGTGAATAGAAAGACGACAGTGAATAGAGAGACGATGACAACGATGCTTCTCCCTTCTTCCTTCTCCCGAACGTGATATCGGAATGAACTCTCTTACCGCATTATGGACATTTAATTTGTGAAAAATTGAGGTCCATTCTTTCTGTGATGCACTTCTTCGATCAATAATTCAAGTAATTTTTTGGGTTTGTCAATTCCTCATAATCCGCTCTGTTGCGTATGTTTCCCTTCAATTTAATTTCGAAGCGCGAGGGGACTAAGTTCAGGCTAAGGGTGGGGTGACGTACATGCGGTTTTGTCAGCTTCTCGGTATTTACGAGGCATGATCACGGTTGTTGATTTTGATCTCCGTGGGTTCATCTGCTCCGTGTACCACCGTTGCTTTCATTTCTAGAGCCCCAACTCCAAACAAAGACGACGTTGGTATTGCTTGCTCGCACCACTCCATCTACCAACCTCCTGGCAGAATCACAATGAACGGAAGCAATCGAGCCTATGGTAGCACCTGGTTTGTATGCGCCGTCTGTATTTATCTATCATGTTCTTGCCAAATTTCGCTCAGTTTTGGGTTCATATGTCCTCGTAGCACAATTGCTTTCATTTCTAGAGCCTCAACTTTGAACGTAGACAAAACGAGAGATCTAATTTTTGATAAGTCTTGAGATTGAAAGATACAATTAGAAGAACTGCATGAAACAATTAACATCTGATTTTGGCTAAATAGGAAGATAAAAGGAACTCCTTGGCAGGTAAAAACCATTTTGCAAAGTTAGATTCCTATGTGATTATACATTCATAAACTAATAACCTGAACTACTCGAGAAGATAAATTAACTACTAGCGGTCGGACACTAAGGTTATGTTCATTTCACGAAAAAGGAATGATTTTGATTTTTTTTTTTTTACAAATGACCGCTTCATTGCTTACAATAATGAATGAATGAAAGATATTTTTATCATTTACAAAGATGATTAGATACAAATTATTGTCGAGAACATTCCCTTGCAATTGGTGCTACCACTCTCTAAAACCAATTCACAAAGCTTTTTGTGCGAACTTCGTGCGAACTTTCCCAAGTGCCTATAAAAAAAATCTCTTGATGCAAAATTGCCCGAGTACTAATTCAAATAACTTTTCATGCGAACTTTCTCTTGCAATTGGTGCGAACATTGCCAAAAGCCAATTCATAAAGCTTTTGGAGTAAATTTTGTACGAACTTTCCCGAGTACCTAGAAAAAATCACTTGGTGCAAATTTCGTGCAAACTTTCCCAAGTGCCTAGAAAAAATTAGTTATGTTTTTATCGCTAATTAAATTCTGCCTATTTGAATGTTTGATAGGCATATCGAAGTTGGGTAGCTCCTCCTTTCGCGGGAGGCTTTATCGCGAATATAATCATACTTGGCAAAAAGGAAAAAAAAATCCAAGCTTGTAGGTTTGCAATTTAATTGATCTATATCCACACATTTTTTTATGTAATTCAATCTGATTATATGTTCTTTAGAGAGGATACCTAAGTTACAATGACAGAATTCAAGAAAAAGTAACAATTTTTTTTTTCTTTCTCGTCATCAATTGAAAATGATTTTATTATCAAGTGTTTTTGGCCAAGCATTTAATTAGATTTATGTTTTTATATGTAATAAAAATATAAATTGCTATATATTAAATTAAAATTAAAAAATTTTGGCCAATTGAATCCCGCATCTTGTATTTAGATTAAAAAAAAAAGACCATCATCACGTATAGTCTTCTTTTTCATGTTTAGTCTTGAGATTGAAATGTATATAAAAACAATGATGCTACATTCTTCATGGAAGATTCTGATGGGAAGAAAAAAAAAAGAAAAAGTTGAAAACAAACTATTTTTGTCTGGATATCACACGAACCAACCAACTGATTTTGAAACTCAGAGCTCCCGTCCGTTTGATTTCAAGGCGCAAAGGGACTGAGCTCAGGCTGAGACATGGATGACGTACACTTGAGGCTTTGTCTGGACGTCATGCGAACCAATCCACTATTTTTGAAACTCCGAGCACGCGTCCGTTTGATTTCGTAGCACGAGAAAACTGAGCTCGGGCTTGGGGTAGGTACACATGGGGTTTTGTATGGTCGTCACGCAAACCAATCCCCTATTCCTGAAACTTGGGGCTCATGTCCATTTGATTTCAAAACGCGAGAGGACTGAGCTTAGGCTGGGGGTGGGGTGACGTACTGGCATAATTTCTAAAGCCTGAATGGAGGCGACGCTCGATACTGTTCAGTTGCACTGTTCATATACCAAGAGCTCACGTGGGACCTCCGTCTTTCATTGGTCATCGGCAGGCACAAGTACAGGCTAGTCTATGCAAGAATCGGGTGGGTCATCTGGAGAAGCGAATAGGACTTGCCTGAAGAGCCAATCCTTTACGTAAACTATCTTGGTGCTGATCAACCCGCTTTCACCTTCACCTTTTCCAAAGGTGAATCCGTATCACATCATCAATTTTCATCCGACAGGAAAAAGGAGTTCCTTGTTATTTTGACGATGAATAGAATATCTTTTTTAAAAACCTTTTACACCGGCAAGCGGGCTCAAGTCAAGTAATTGCTCAATATTAACAACTCGTACGGTTGGGCGAAGAGGTAAGAAGCTAAATAGATTGTCAAGAATGCCGGAGTCAAAGTTTCTTTTGCTGGTCACAATGGACTTTTTTGCATTGTCAAATTTTGTAACTGATCCCGGGGATACTGAAATGTGATGGAGAACTGCGATGAGAACAAAATGGTCTTCACATTCGACGAGATGCTTGAGTTTCCTTTGATATCCCCAACCCATGCTTCAATTCGAGCTAGCCCTTGACTTTGTATGTAAATGTTCAGCGATGGGTTCGTCCACGGATATAATAGAAATGAGTGTTCTGGGCACTCTTGTTTAACCCTATGCCGCTCACAAACTAAGCCATGCCCATCGCTTTCTTGGCGCCTTTATTAAGGTATTGTTTAATAGATTGGCCTCTCGCGAGCTTCTCAAGTTTACGCAGCGTCAGGGATTGATAAGCTGCTTGAGAAATGAAAGATAATGTTGGCCAGTAGTGCTGGCTGTTGCAAAGGACAGGCTACAGACCGGCGATCTTGAGGTGAAGTCGTGGCTCAAAGATCTCATTAGTTTGGCCTACGACGTTGATGATTTGTTAAATGAGTTCAACACAGCATGCTAAAGATTAGTCCATGTACATTCCCTTTTTTCGAGGGTTTGCTTCAGATTGAGCCTCACATCATTTGTGTTCAATTGCAAAACGAGATCCAAAATGGAAGTTATGGATGACAGATTGAAGGAATTAGATAAATACTCTTAGCTTGAGGGAGAATTACGGGAAGCGAGTAGCATAGGATCGGTTGGATCAGCCGTATTCCATTGCGAATTTGATCGAGACTTGTTTCAATTGTAGGGAGGATGAAGAAATGAAGATCCTCATATTATTAATCGGAGAAGAAGAATACAACACATGTACAGATCTAAAAGTGATCCCAGTGTTGTGAAGACAACGTTGGCTTAGTAAGTTTGCTGTGATGCTAGATCTGTGCGGCAAGTTAAGATATAAGCTTGAAAGCTTTAGAGAGAGAAAGCTTGAAGAGAGGAATGCTTTGTATTGCTTGTCATTGGATGCTTCAAATGAGGGGAATACACGTCCTTATATACTAGAGGGCCTCGCATTACAACCATTGATCTAATTTCAATCTAATGGCTTATATTGCATCTTCTCATTTACTCAACTACCAACATAAATCAGAAAGTTCTAGAGTACGGGATATTCTAGAGAACCCTATGTCGCGACCCTCTCCCGAGCTGGCGGAGGCGGGAGCGGGCTAATGGGCCGCCCGATCAGCTGGCTTGGATCGGACGCGGGCCTCTCCCAAGGTCCATTACCCAAATCGCAACTGCTGGATATACGTGGTCGACCTTCAGTGTGGTCTAGTGACATGTGATGAGTGTACATGCCAAGGAGTCGCCACCAATCGTTTCGTGGAGGGTACGATCGGAAGACCCTATCGAATAGTTGGGAGTGATCTATTCGATTCTGCGGAAACCAGAGAAGTGGGTTCGGGGACTTAGTTACGCCAACTGTCAAAGTTGACGCCCTTTCGGTACCTAAGCTGAATGGTTTATCTGATCCTAGGATTTCGTACAGATGAGTGGGGTACAGATCCTAAATCTAGGAGTTCATGCAGATGGGAATTGCTACCCTATCAATCACAATCAATAGAAATAAGTGCGCAAATCAAGGATCCAGTACATGCGGATAAAACACATGAAATCAGCGTGGTGTCCCTAATGAGGCCCTATTAGCCTAGAGAAGTATCAATCAAGGCTTAGGAATGATTCTGGCATGATTTGCCCATGAGGGGCAGAATCGTAATTTTGAATGATTTGGGGAAATTTACCCTTAAGAGGGTAAATCTGTCATTTTAGACGAATTGGGAAGTCAAAAGGCAATGGAAATAGGATTGGCCATCAATCCAATCCATTTCCTATTTTTCGGGAATTTCCAGGATTTTTCTGGTATTTAAAAAATGATTTTACCCTTGGAGGGGTAAAGTTGTCATTTTGGACAAAGATGAGAACTGAAAATCTCGAATATTAGGGTTGGTCGTCCACCTGACCCAAACCCTAACTTCAAGCAATTTTCAGAACTCGATTGAGACAAGAAAGACGATTTTCCCACTAAAAGGGCAAAATCGTCATTTTGAGAAAAGAGGTGGGACTCGAAAACCCAAACCTGAGAATTGGTCGTCTAATTGACCCTAATTCTCACCTTGGCATTATTGGCCTTATCTTGCTTACACAGCAAAGGCGACTTACCCCTAAAGGGTAATGTCGTCAAGTTTCGGAAAATTGGATAAGAAACCCCAAAAATAGGGCTGACCAGTTGTCTGTGGTCAACCCTCGATTTTTGGGGATTTCTGGAATGTCTAGGATTTTTCCACAAATTTTTCACATTTTTTTGAATTTTCTGGAATTTTCTAGCATTTTTTTGGATTTTCTAGGATTTTTCTGATTTTTTTTATTTTTTAAAATCATTTTCGAATTTTTTTTATTTAAAAAATATTATTCGGACCGGGTCGACCCGACCCACTCGGGTCGGAACCCGGTCCAGACCCGAACCCGCGAAAACCTTGATCGAAAACGACGCCGTATCACGCTTTTTATTTTTGGATTTTCCGGTTTTAATCCGACGGTCCCTGATGGACCACGTGGCTTGTCCGTGTCGCTTAGATCTGTTTACTAAAACCTACGGTCCAGATTGGATGAAGACTCGATCAGAGCCGTCTGATCAGATTACTTAAATCTACGGCCACGATTAGAACGTGGAATCTGATCTGAGCCGTCTATTTTCATTAACCTAAAACGACGTCGCCTAATCCTTCCTCTAAACGGCACCGTTTCTTATCCTGACTGATTTTACGATTAAAATCATTTTCGAATAATCCTAATTTCTAATCGGACGGTCATCATTTATTAGACTCGATTATTCTCAGCCGTTGGATTCTTTTTATTTGAATAACAGACTCAACGGCCATGCTGACTCGACATCCACGTGGACCAATCACGTGTCGCCACCTAGACCTTTGACCAGTTGACCGCGCCACGTCAGCTTCGTCTTCAACCTCGCGACTCCGGCAGGATGGACGGCTGTAGTTCTCCGGCGATGATCGTGCGGTGAAATCTTAATGGAATCACTCGAAACCAACGGCAATCGATTCGCGACTAGCTTTAGTTTGACATATCTAAGAATCGAAACATCCTATTCACAGAATCAAGAACATCGTGCGAATTGCCGAGTACGGCCGTGGAAGCTCAATCATGCGATTCACTCGAAATCAAAGAAATTCAGTTACAGAATAACACCAATGGAGGTTCAGAAGACTTACCTCGAGCTCCGATTGAGCTCGCTCGGCCCAGATTCGGCTGGGGAAGTATGAACAGTAGCTCGACAATGGAGGTTGGATTTGAAGACTCAATTGGGCATGTTAAGACAAAACCGATGCAAACAAGATACGCGATGATGGTCAGTGATGTTCAGGGAATGAAACGCCCACATTAATTGTATGAATGATTAAGAAATGCGCGAATCGCCATGGAAGCTTGAAGAAAAACTCGGGACTGCAACTCACCTGTTCTTGCGATTTCACTGGGCGCGGCCGGCGGCGATCGCTTCAGGGGACTCTGGGCGATCTCTCAGCGACCTCGTGGAGCTTTGGTTTTGCCTCGGAAGGCCCAACCGGCGCTCTGCAATTTTGAGCTCCAACCTTCGACCACCGCGAGGGAAGGTGAGCCCTTTCTCTCTCTTTCTTTCTCTCTCTCGATTCAGTTTCTTCTCCTCGAACTGAATCCGTTCCCCCCTTCAACAGAAAACGATCATGAGCTTATATAGTTCGTTGGATTTTTGGCGCCGAACGGTAGACTGTGTACCGGCCTCAATTGCACGTGTGATCACGTGCAATTAGGTCGAAACGGCGTCGGAGAGGACGGGCATTCTGTCCAGTCCCGTTTGGTCATCCGGCGAGCTCTATTTCAAGCGAATTTGGCACGAATTTGGACAAGTTTCATCTGAGTTCTGTCGCCGTTGACTTTTGCAGGTGCAGCAGCCTTGACCAACCGATTATTCTCCGTTCTGGCAACCATTGCTCGTGTTTTTGGTTCGAATCGATGGGCAATGATTCGAGGAACAAAACCCCTCTTCAAACTCTTCCAATCATGGTCGTTTTCTCCCTTAATTTAGCCATTGAAATTGACACTGACACTGTTCATTCGCACGGTTCTCTGAGGAAGAAGAAGACACTGTTCTGGACCGGTTTGACCGGTCGGACCGGCGGTCGGACCGGTCAGAACTGGTTCCGACTCACCATTTTCGAAATTAAACCCAAATTAATGGGAAATTTTTACAATTGAACCTCATAATCGAATCTAGGGCATGAATTCTATCTAGAAATGTGGTTTTGCCCAAAATTTTTCATCAATTTCTACAAAATCCCCAAATTTTCATTTAATTGGAAATTGGGGATCGTGTAATTGAGGGTGCAAATGATCAAATTGAGTCAAACCACCTATGCCAATCGATTTAAAATGGTGAAATCCATTGGGTAGCATGTTCAATTTGCAGTGATAGCCCTTGAATTGAAAGTAATTTCAATTATGCTCAATTTCAAGGACTAAAATGCAATTTTAGTATGTAATTTTGTCAAATCCGTGCAATTGAGCAAATTGCACACACAATTGGGCTAAATTGAAATAGGGGTTAGTTAGATTGAATGTCAAGATCTTAAAAAATGCCAAAATTGCAAATTAAAAGACTCAATTGTTATTTTTTCTTCAAATTCAATAGTACGGGTTACAAAGGAACACCTAAAATTGAATCTGATTTTGGATTTTTTGTGAAGTCAAAAATACAAGGGATTAAAAATAAAAATATTGGATATTTTTCCATATTTTTTTGACCTCAAATGCTATTTTTCTTGATTTTTTTAAGTATTTTTCTATTTTCCAAAAATACTAAAAAATATGAAAAATGTGAAAAATTATTTTTTGGTCAAGAATGGTTCCTTGGGCTTGGCCAAGGCCACCAAAGTTGATTTTGTAATTTTTTGACTTTTTATGAATTTTTTATGATTTTTCAAAAAAAAAATAAAAATGAAAAAGGCTGGGTCAAAAATCAGGTGTCAACACCCTAGAAAACTCATATCAAAATTATGAGTTTTTCTTTTGTATTTAATCACCAAATGGTATCTAACCGACTTTCACAAGCTAAAACTAGTACACCTTCCCGAGCCATCTTAAGAGCACACTACCCACATTGATCATTTGCTATGGTTTGATGCCATAGCAAAAATTATAATTTGGGGATTTGGCTATGTTTTTATCGCTGATATAACATCTATGTATGCCATAATAATGGATATGGCCGCCTACTTAAATGGCTAAGGGGCAAATCAAAGTGAGGTAGCTACTCTCTTTGTGGGAGACTTTACGGTGAATATAACATATATGGCAAAAAGGGAGAAAACAAATCGAAGTTTAAGGGTTTGCAATTTAATTCGATCTGTAGCCAGCCGATTTTTTCTTTTTCATGTAATTCAATCTGATTATGTGTTATTGAGAGAGCATACCTAAGTTATAACCACAGAATTCAAGAAGTATAAGTTGCCCAACATTAAATTAAATAAAATTCTTTTTTGCCAATTGAATATTTAATCTTCTTTTTCATATTTATCTTGAGATTGAAATATGTACAAAAATAATGATGCGACATTCTACTTTAAAAATTCTGATAGGAAGGAAAAATGTAAAAAGTGGAAAACAAACTCTTTTTGTTCGAACGTCACGCAAAACTACCAATTGTTTTTGACCCGAAGCTCGCGTCTATTTGTGTTGGGATGTGTGGTCCGCCCTTGTAGGCTATCACACCCCTTATAATGATGGATAACTACCAAAGACATTATCCATTTTTTAACGTGAAAGTCACATTTACAAGCTACGTTTCTTCTCCCCTTGTAAGTTCCAACAATAGTGAATAGAGAGACAACGGCAACGATGCTTCTCCCTTCTTTTCTCCCGAACGTGATATCGGGATGAACTCTCTTACTGCATTGTGGACATTTAATCTGGAAAAATCGATGTGCGTTCTTTCTGCCATGCACTTCTTCGATCAATGATTCAAGTAAGTTTTTGGGTTTGTTAATTCTACATAATCTGTTGCGTATGCTTCCTTCAATTTGATTTCGAAGCGCGAGAGGACTGAGTTCAGGCTAAAGGTGGCGTGATGGACATGCGGTTTTGTTAGCTTCTCGGCATTTACGAGGCATGAACACAGTTGTTGATTTTGATCCCCACGGGTTCATGAAAAATGAAAATCCTCAAATTTCTGACTAGAGAAGAATACAATAGCACATGTGCTGGATCTAAAAGTGATTCCCATTGTAGGAATGCCAGGTGTTGTAAAGACAGCTTTGGCTCAGCAAGTTTACAATGATGCTAAAATCAGTAACCATTACAATGGGAAAGCATGGGCTTGCGTAAATGTGGTCGGTTCCGGTTCCACAAAAAGGAGGAACCGGCGATTCCGGGCCTGTTCCCGGTTCCGGTTCCTAACTTTTAATTTTATTTTTAAAATAATAAATAATAAAATATAAAATTAATAAATTATAAATTATAATCAAATTGTACATTGTAATAAAATTTGAAAAAAAAAAATAGGAGAGGAATGGGCTTTGAATTATTATTATAATGTAATTATTATAAATTATTATAAATTATAATGTAATAAAATCTGATTTCGAACTTTAATTTTATAAAGAGTATCCTATAAAACACCAACCTCACTTTATCCTGTGAAAATGGGGGCCTACATTGGCTTCAGAATAAGCTCAAAGAAAACCATTCGAAGAAAAAGTTTCTTATTGTTTTAGATGATGTTTGGAGTAAGAATCCTGGAAATTGTACTAAATTCTTGAAACATTCTAGATCGAGAGAGAATGGAAGCAAGACCATTATCATGATAGACGATTCTCATGTTGCTAAAATAGCCTATACTCCGAAGTATACTCTCAACGTGTTGTCAAGAGATGCTTGGATCATTTTATTGGCATTTCATGCTCTTGAAGTTGGAAATTTCGATCGACATCCTATTCTTGAAGTATTAGGCCAAAAAATTGGGGGAAAATGCAAAGGGTTGCCATTAGCAGCGACAACATTGGTGGGATGCTAAGCTCTAATATCAGAGTGCCTAAATGGGAAGCTGTTTTGAATAACAAAATTTGGGACCTACTGGAACAAAGTAATGACTTCCTTCCAGCTTTAAAACTTGACTACCTCCATCTCCCTTCCAATTTGAGCAGATGTTTTGCTTACTATGCTATATTTCCCAAGGACCATGAAATCAAACGGGACGAGTTTCACTAGTGGACTACAAAAGGTTTGTTGGAGAGAAAAAGAAGGAAAGAACCGTTGGGATGCAGGTTTGAAGTATTACAATGAACTAGTATCTAGATCGTTATTTCAGAAGTTGAGTAGCAGTGAAGCACGATTCTTGATGCATGATCTTGTGAATGACCGAGCAAAGCTAGTTGCACAAGCAACCCATTGTAGTGTATGGAAGTTAGAATTGGAGGGTGATCAAAATAATGCAACGTTGGGTTGTCATGTCTCATTCATTTCCAGTTCATATATCGAGCCAGAAAGATTCAAGATATATCATGGAACGAAGCTCCCAAGCTCATATCTCTTCGGAGGCATTCTAGTCCTTGGTATAAGCTATGTAGTATCGACACGACAGGACATGCCGACACGTGATTTGTCAAAAAAATAAAAAATTTTGACACGATGTATATTAAATATATATTTAGATGATAAATTATCATTTTTATGATTTCACAAATAAATAGATAAAAGTGGAATACACATCCTTATATTGCTTGTCATTGGATGCTTCAAATGAGGGGAATACACATCATTATATACTAGAGGGCCTCGCATTACAGCCGTTGATCAAATTTCAATCTAATGACTTATATTGCATCTTCTCATTTACTCAACTACCAACATAAATCAAAAAGTTCTAGAGTACGAGATATTCTAGAGAACCCTAGAAAACTCATATCAAAATTATGAGTTTTTCTTTTGTATTTAATCACCAAATGGTATCTAACCGACTTTCACAAGCTAAAACTAGTACACCTTCCCGAGCCATCTTAAGAGCACACTACCCACATTGATCATTTGCTATGATTTGATGCCATAGCAAAAACTATAATTTGGGGATTTGGTATGTTTTTATCGCTGATATAACATCTATGTATGCCATAATAATGGATATGGCCGCCTACTTAAATGGCTAAGGGGAAAATCAAAGTGAGGTAGCTACTCTCTTCGTGGGAGGCTTTACGGTGAATATAATCATATACGGCAAAAAGGGAGAAAACAAATCGAAGTTTAAGGGTTTGCAATTTAATTCGATCTGTAGCCAGCCGATTTTTTCTTTTTCATGTAATTCAATCTGATTATGTGTTATTGAGTGAGCATACCTAAGTTATAACCACAGAATTCAAGAAGTATAAGTTGCCCAACATCACTTTTAATTTTATTTTTAAAATAAATAAATAATAAAATTTATAAATTATAAATTATAAATTATAATCAAATTGTACATTGTAATAAAATTTGAAAAAAAAAAAAGAGGAGAGGAATGGGCTTTGAATTATTATTATAATGTAATTTTTTAAATTATTATAAATTATAATGTAATAAACTCTGATTTCGAACTTTAATTTTATAAATTATTATAAATTGTAATATAATAAAATTCGGTTCCAAAAAATATGGAATCGGAACCGGCCCTTGAAGGCCGGTTCCGATTCTGGTTCCGGTTCGGAACCATGGGCCCAGTCAACGGGACGATTCCGGGTCCGGTTGGCCACTTCTAGACTCGCGTTTTCAATGATTTTGACATACTTGCTATTATAAAGAGTTTCCTATAAAACACTAACCTCACTTTGTCCTGTGAAAATGGGGACCTAGATTGGCTTCAGAATAAGCTCAAAGAAAACCTTTCGAAGAAAAAATTTCTTATTGTTTTAGATGATGTTTGGAGCAAGAATCCTGGAAATTGTACTAAATTCTTGAAACCTTCTAAATCGAGAGAGAAGGGAAGCAAGACCATTATCATGATAGACAATTCTCATGTTGCTAAAATAGCCTATACTCCGAAGTATACTCTCAACGTGTTGTCAAGAGATGCTTGGATCACTTTATTAGCATTTCATGCTCTTGAAGTTGGAAATTTCGATCGCCATCCTATTCTTGAAGTATTAGGCCAAAATATTGGGGAAAAATGCAAAGGGTTGCCATTAGCAGCGACAACATTGGGTGGGATGCTAAGCTCTAATATCAGAGTGCCTAAATGGGAAGCTATTTTGAACAACAAAATTTGGGACCTATTGGAACAAAGTAATGACTTCCTTCCAGCTTTAAAACTTGACTACCTCCATCTCCCTTCCAATTTATAAGAACCGTTGGGATGTAGGTTTGAAGTATTTCAATGAACTAGTATTTAGATCGTTATTTCATAAGTCGAGTAGCAGTGAAGCACGATTCTTGATGCATGATCTTGTGAATGACCGAGGAAAGCTAGTTGCACATGCAACCCATTTTAGTGTATGGAAGTTTGAATTGGAGGGTGATCAAAATAATGCATCGTTGGGTTGCCATGTCTCATTCATTTCCAGTTCATATATCGAGCCAGAAAGATTCAAGATATATCATGGAAGGAAGCTTCCAAGCTCATATCTCTTCGGATGCATTCTAGTCCTTGGTATAAGCTATGTAGTATCGACACGACACGACATGCCGACACGTGATTTGTCATAAAAATAAAATTTTTTGTCACGTTGTATATTAAATATATATTTAGATGATAAATTATCATTTTATGATTTCACAAATAAATAGATAAAAGTGGAATACACATCCTTATATTGCTTGTCGTTGGATGCTTCAAATGAGGGGAATACACATCCTTATATAGTAGACGGCCTCGCATTACAACCGTTGATCTAATTTCAATCTAATGGCTTATATTGCATCTTCTCATTTACTCAACTACCAACATAAATTAGAAAGTTCTAGAGCACGTGATATTCTAGAGAACCCTAGAAAGCTCATATCAAAATTATGAGTTTTTCTTTTGTATTTAATCACCAAATGGTATCTAACCGACTTTCACAAGCTAAAACAAGTACACCTTCCCGAGCCATCTTAAGAGCATACTACCCACATTGATCATTTGCTATGATTTGATGCCATAGCAAAAACTATAATTTGGGGATTTTGCTATGTTTTTATCGCTGATATAACATCTATATATGCCATAATAATGGATATGGCCACCTACTTAAATGGCTAAGGGGAAAATCAAAGTGAGGTAGCTACTCTCTTCGTGGGAGGTTTTACGGTGAATATAATATATATGGCAAAAAGGGAGAAAACAAATCGAAGTTTAAGGGTTTGCAATTTAATTCGATATGTAGCCAGCCGATTTTTTCTTTTTCTTATAATTCAATCTGATTATGTGTTATTGAGTGAGCATACCTAAGTTATAACCACAGAATTCAAGAAGTATAAGTTGCCCAACATTACTTTTAATTTTATTTTAAAAATAAATAAATAATAAAATATAAAAATTATTAATTATTAATTATAAATTATAATCAAATTGTACATTGTAATAAAATTTGAAAAAAAAAAGAGAGGAGAGGAATGGGCTTTGAATTATTATTATAATGTAATTTTATAAATTATAATGTAATAAAATCTGGTTTCGAACTTTAATTTTATAAATTATTATAAATTGTAATATATTAAAATCCGGTTCCAAAAAATATGGAATCGGAACCGGCCCTAGAAGGCCGGTTCTGATTCTGGTTCGGGTTCGAAACCATGGGCCCGGTCAACGGGCCGGTTGGCCACGTCTAGGCTTGTGTTTTCGATGATTTTGACATACTTGCTATTATAAAGAGTATCCTATAAAACACTAACCTCACTTTGTCCTGTGAAAATGGGGACCTGGATTGCTTCAGAATAAGCTCAAAGAAAACCTTTCGAAGAAAAAGTTTCTTATTATTTTAGATGATGTTTGGAGCAAGAATCCTGAAAATTGTACTAAATTCTTGAAACCTTCTAGATCGAGAGAGAAGGGAAGCAAGACCATTATCATGATAGACGATTCTCATGTTGCTAAAATAGCCTATACTCCGAAGTATACTCTCAACGTGTTGTCAAGAGATGCTTGGATCACTTTATTAGCATTTCATGCTCTTGAAGTTGGAAATTTCGATCGCCATCCTATTCTTGAAGTATTAGGCCAAAAAATTGGGGAAAAATGCAAAGGATTGCCATTAGCAGCGACAACATTGGGTGGGATGCTAAGCTCTAATATCAGAGTGCCTAAATGGGAAGCTGTTTTGAACAACAAAATTTGGGACCTATTGGAACAAAGTAATGACTTCCTTCCAGCTTTAAAACTTGACTACCTCCATCTCCCTTCCAATTTGAGCAGATGTTTTGCTTACTATGCTATATTTCCCAAGGACCATGAAATCAAACGGGAAGAATTTCACTAGTGGACTACAAAGGGTTTGTTGGAGAGAAAAAGAAGGAAAGAACCGTTGGGATGCAGGTTTGAAGTATTTCAATGAACTAGTATCTAGATCGTTATTTCAGAAGTCGAGTAGCAGTGAAGCACGATTCTTGATGCATGATCTTGTGAATGACCGAGCAAAGCTAGTTGCACATGCAACCCATTTTAGTGTATGGAAGTTTGAATTGGAGGGTGATCAAAATAATGCATCGTTGGGTTGTCATGTCTCATTCATTTCCAGTTCATATATCGAGCAAGAAAGATTCAAGATATATCATGGAACGAAGCTTCCAAGCTCATATCTCTTCGGAAGCATTCTAGTCCTTGGTATAAGCTATGTAGTATCGACACGACACGACATGTCGACACGTGATTTGTCAAAAAAATAAAATTTTTTGACACGTTGTATATTAAATATATATTTAGATGATAAATTATCATTTTTATGATTTCACAATTAAATAGATAAAAGTGGAATACACATCCTTATATTGCTTGTCATTGGATGCTTCAAATGAGGGGAATACAAATCCTTATATACTAGAGGGCCTCGCATTACAACCGTTGATCTAATTTCAATCTAATGGCTTGTATTACATCTTCTCATTTACTCAACTGCCAACATAAATCAGAAAGTTCTAGAGTACGGGATATTCTAGAGAACCCTAGAAAACTCATATCAAAATTATGAGTTTTTCTTTTTGTATTTAATACCAAATAGTATCTAACCGACTTTCACAAGGTAAAACTAGTACACCTTCCCGAGCCATCTTAAGAGCACACTACCCACATTGATCATTTGCTATGATTTGATGCCATAGTAAAAACTATAATTTGGGGATTTGGCTATGTTTTTATCGCTGATATAACATCTATGTATGCCATAATAATGGATATGGCCGCCTACTTAAATGGCTAAGGGGAAAATCAAAGTGAGGTAGCTACTCTCTTCGTGGGAGCTTTTACGGTGAATTTAATATATATGGCAAAAAGGGAGAAAACAAATCAAAGTTTAAGGGGTTGCAATTTAATTCGGTATGTAGCCAGCCGATTTTTTCTTTTTCATGTAATTCAATCTGATTATGTGTTATTGAGTGAGCATACCTAAGTTATAACCACAGAATTCAAGAAGTATAAGTTGCCCAACATTACTTTTAATTTTATTTTTAAAATAAATAAATAATAAAATATAAAATTTATAAATTATTAATTATAAATTTTAATCAAATTGTACATTGTAATAAAATTTGAAAAAAAAAAAGAGAGGAGAGGAATGGGCTTTGAATTATTATTATAATGTAATTTTGTAAATTATAATGTAATAAAATCTGATTTCGAACTTTAATTTTATAAATTATTATAAATTGTAATATAATAAAATCCGGTTCCAAAAAATATGGAATCGGAACCCTGCCCTTGAAGGCCGGTTCTGATTCTGGTTCCGGTTCGGAACCATGGACCCTGTCAACGGGCGGTTCCGGGTCCGGTTGGCCACGTCTAGGCTCGCGTTTTCGATGATTTTGACATACTTGCTATTATAAAGAGTATCCTATAAAACACCAACCTCACTTTGTCCTGTGAAAATGGGGACCTGGATTGGCTTCAGAATAAGCTTAAAAAAAACCTTTCGAAGAAAAAGTTTCTTATTGTTTTAGATGATGTTTGGAGCAAGAATCCTGGAAATTGTACTAAATTCTTGAAACCTTCTAGATCGAGAGAGAAGGGAAGCATGACCATTATCATGATAGACGATTCTCATGTTGCTAAAATAGCCTATACTCCGAAGTATACTCTCAACGTGTTGTCAAGAGATGCTTGGATCACTTTATTAGCATTTCATGCTCTTGAAGTTGGAAATTTCGATCACCATCCTATTCTTGAAGTATTAGGCCAAAAAATTGGTGAAAAATGCAAAGGGTTGCCATTAGCAGCGACAACATTGGGTGGGATGCTAAGCTCTAATATCAGAGTGCCTAAATGGGAAGCTGTTTTGAACAACAAAATTTGGGACCTACTGGAACAAAGTAATGACTTCTTTCCAGCTTTAAAACTTGACTACCTCTATCTCCCTTCCAATTTGAGCAAATGTTTTGCTTACTATGCTATATTTCCCAAGGATCATGAAATCAAACGGGACGAATTTCACTAGTGGACTACAAAGGGTTGTTGGAGAGAAAAAAAAGGAAAGAACCGTTGGGATGCAGGTTTGAAGTATTTCAATGAACTAGTATGTAGATCGTTATTTCAGAAGTCGAGTAGCAGTGAAGCACGATTCTTGATGCATGATCTTGTGAATGACCGAGCAAAGCTAGTTGCACATGCAACCCATTTTAGTGTATGGAAGTTTGAATTGGAGGGTGATCAAAATAATGCATCGTTGGGTTGTCATGTCTCATTCATTTTCAGTGCATATATCGAGCCAGAAAGATTCAAGATATATCATGGAACGAAGCTCCCAAGCTCATATCTCTTCGGAAGCATTCTAGTCCTTGGTATAAGCTATTTAGTATCGACACGACACGACATGCCGACAAGTGATTTGTCAAAAAAATAAAAAATTTTGACACGTTGTATATTAAATATATATTTATATGATAAATTATCATTTTTATGATTTCATAAATAAATAGATAAAAAAGAGCCCTATAATTAATTTACACTAAAAACAATGATCCACTATTTGTTAATATCAATGTTTGGAATTGAAAAATTCAACTACATTTCATTTTCATATTTTATAAAACTTGGAGAAAAAAAGAACGCAATCCATAATCCACTTTCCACCATTAAATTTAACATTTAACAATAAGTTGAAAACAAAAAAAAAAACCCCATTTCACCATAATATAACAAGAAATCATTCATCTACATTATCCACTTCTTCTTCCAAAACAACAAGACTTTATATCCAGCTCATCAAGTAAAAGACTCGCAACTTCATACACCCCAACATCTTCAAATGTGTCCAATGCATCTTCGCCAATATCCTACATCTTGGTATCTCCTTTTAAATATTGTGAGTTTTTTTCTTGATAGAAGACGAATGTGGCTATAAGTGAAAACCAAATCTTCCACACGTCTTGGGGTCATCTTATTTCTTCTCGCCGAGTGCACAAAGGAGTAAGTACTTCAATTCCTCTCAGCACATGATAAAGAAGAAGATTGTGCAAGAAGTTTTAAGGTTACACTTGGAAGCATAGGTGCACATGCACCATGATGAACCCACCACGCCTTAGGTTCCACAGAATACCGATTAAGAATGGAATCAAGTTTTTTTTTTTGGTCATAAATGGAATCGACTTGAAAACCTCTACTTTTGCACGCAAAATCTACTTACTCCATATTCACCTTGTGGCGCTTATCCTCGTTAGGAAAATATTTCTAATACATTTCTTTTTTTCTTGGTTAATCTCATAATCCTTGTGTGGAGAAACTAGAGTAGGATCCTCATTGAGTCATTGATCACTGTAGTTTCTTATTTAACAAAACAAAATAAGTAAGAAGAGTATTATATCATCGTGTCAAAGAAAGAATTATCAATATAATGGTAATCTCATATAAGTTTAAAACTTACCTAGAATTCAAGGCATGTGCCAAGCAATGAAGTGGAGTGTTGTTCGTAGTCCAACGATCCCCAAGAGAAAATATAGACTCATCATCTAGCCTTTGCACTTCATGCATATATGTATACCTCTCTTCACTTTTCTAATCATCGAATCCCACATGTTATAAACCAAGTGATGACAAGGATTGTCGGTATCACAAATTCTAAGGGAAAATATACAATCAATTGAATCCCATAAAAAAATCATCCAACACCTTCTCCTTGACAAACATAGCCTCCCTTAATTATCATCTCGATAGATACTCCATTTTTCACAAATAACCATGCTTTGAATATCACTTTTTATCAACTAAAACATCTTAAGCATCACAATCATTGAAGCAAAACGTGTATCCTTCATGCAAAGCAACTTCAAGTGATCAAGTTCATTGTATATTGCTAATCTGATGGAATGATTCGTGATGAAATGTTTGATTTGCATAAATCCTCAACAATCTTTGTAATCCAACTACAATCCTCATATACTACTTGATTGGTGTTCACATTCTCTGGGGCACAAATATTCTTCAAAGTTAGATTAATGGTGTGCACCACACAAGCCGTCCGAATAATGGATGAAAATTCTTGCTTAGGGAGATCACTTATTAACATTATGGCGGTGTCAGATGGAAATCCTATGTTTATGAAGTCGGTTGATTGTTCAGAAGAAATGAAGGGCATGCATTTCATCTCCAACTTATTGAAAGAAGTGAAGTTCGGCATGAGAATGTGGTCCAAGTTATTACGGATAATGCTTCATATTGTAAGGGCGCGGGACAACTCGTTGAGCAAGAATTTTTCAATTTTTGACGATTTATCCATAAATTTAGAAACTGCTAACATGGATGTCGGCTGTCGTACATGGTGCGGCCGACGCTAACATGGACAATTCTTAAGAATATTTTACTATTTTTCTTCTTCTTTTTTCCTTTTTTGTTCCTCTAGCTGATAACCGAGGTCTAGCGATTGGTTGGAGGAAGAAGAAAGGGAAGAAATAAAGAGAAAGAAAAGAAAAAATAAAAGGAAAATATTATAAAAATATTATTGAAAATTGTCCATGTCAATACCGGCCGCACCATGTAAGATGACCCGCGTCCACATCAGCGATTTCTGACCAAAGTTTACTGGATAGACTGGATTAGCATAAATACATAACGTTTGTGACTGAATTTGCATGATTGCAAATATGTTTAGGACTTTTTGGTAAATCTCCCATTGGCAAAATGTGAAAAATTTTATGACCCAATTGGCAAAATTAAAAAGTTTAGGACTAAATAGGTAAAATTGCAATAAATTTAAGAATTTTTGGATAATTTTCTCCCCTCCTAATAAAAAAATCCGTACAAACCGAGGGTAGTGATTCTGCTGGTAAGATTTATAGTCGACGACGCCTCATCATGTTGACCTGAATGTAAGGCGTGCAATTGAGTTCCAAAGGCGACAACCGGTCTGATTGTCAGGTCGTCGATGATCCAAGGGTGTTTCCTTCGTGGTAATTCTAGTGATAGCTGTTGATTTCCTCGTAAAAAACAGACATATCATTTCCATTTTAAAAAATAGGATTAGAAAAGGAAGTGAAAACGTGAATATATATATATATATATATATATATATATATATACAAAGACCTCAGATAATGGGACGGTATCTTCAAAATATATCTTCACAAATCAAATTAAGTCTAACTTTACAGTTCATTTTTTCCTCGGGTGTCGATTTTATGAATGTTGATGGAGAGGAGATACTGCATTTCACATTACTCCACATGAGTCTCAACTATATCTCCCTCGGCATTTATCACAGTCAATAACAAAAAAAAATAGACAGAAGCTCGATTTATCAAGCTGTAAACAGTGTGACTGTGTTATTTTCTAACCACATACAGCACTGAAGGGTCAAGCTGATTACGGCGAATTAAACGAGCCACAACAGTCGAGCACTGAAAAACTAATTAATCTCACCACCTTTTCCGAATTGACCCGAAAAAAGGACGTCTAAGCGCACAAGGCCTTCCACATTAATAACTCATATTTAACTCGATCGACATATTATTTGCATTTTGAAATAGGAAGAAGAAATTATAAGTTTGGAATGACATCGAGCCAGGGACATAGCATGGACATTTCAATGTAGAACAAGTGAAGTCAACACAGAGAATGAAACGAGCCGTGTCATCCCAGCACGATTAGTTTTAGCTCAGTCTCCACTTAGCTTTGTTTTTTCATGCAAAAACTTTTGACTTTAGCAACGTCAAATTCCAACTTGATGTTCGGGCACACAATTTGCTTGGAACATAGATGTTGATCATATGTCAAACTAATTAAAAATTCCTGTGAAAGTTGTATTATCTCTCAATGCCCAAGAAGGTAAACTGGCCGCGTTTCTTTTTTTCCTTTTTTTTTTTTTAATCGAAAACTGCCGACGTTCACCGGAGGGTTTTTGGTGATGGAAAGATGCGGGGCACTGCATGTGTCGCCTAAACTAAGAGAGTACTTGTCTCGCTTGTGCTCTACACCATATACTCGACAAAATCTCTTGACTACTTCATATTCAAAATATCATTGTCGTTAGGAATCGAAAATGATCTCGATTATTCAGGGATAAATAAAAATCGTGTACATAGTAAATTTGCACTTGCCTCCGTCCATTGACGAAGTCGATTGACAGATCGCAAAGGGTTAAACCATAGGCGAATGGGTACTTTTAATTAACCAATCACCCTTTCAAAAGATGGTGTGCGCTATCGTGACTATTGGGCGGTTACCACATAAACGAATGTGGCTAATGGACCGTTGTCTTGCGGTTGATATGGATAACAAACGTCAAACAGAATTAATGCGGACAATATTGAAAAAATTCTGCAAGGATTGACAATTTAGACCCGCTGCAGCCTACGTTATATACATCATCTGGTATGGTCTGGAACCATTTGTAAACATTGCTGAAGGCATAGCAAACAGAGAAAGAAGAAGTCCAGTGAGAAATTCAAAGAATCCTGTGGAGATCTTACCGAGCGCAAAGACTAGAAATCAATGTTCAATCTGCGCCGTAACCATAGCATTTTTTTTTTATTTTTTTGATGGCCTTTGACATTGACCTCTCGCTCGCGAACCGTGGCACAAATTTAACAGCAACACCCCTCAGGCTCATACCCCACATGAGGAATCTGCGATTGTTGCAGAGCTATTCTGCTGCTCTCTGCGCGCAAGTAGTTCAGCTGCTTTTCCAAAACACGTAGCCGGTCACGTATTTTGCGATCGCTGTCGCTGGTCGATTTCCCACTGCCGTTGTTTATGTCCTTGGTCAGCAGGGCACGCTCCATCACTATTTTCTTCTTGGTCGATTCTATCTCCTTATCCACTTTCTTCAGCTTTGCTTGTTTGCTTCCTGAACCCCCCATCCCCCCCTCTTGCGTACTGCATCGACTTGGCCAAGAATTTTCTGAACGGAAGTTCAAGCATTGAACGATATAATATATATAGCGGCAGATCGTTGATCTTTCCTTTTCCGATTCAGGAAACTCATACGCGTGATTTTGGAAATCCCTAAGTGGTGCGGGATGATACACACCTTCTTCACCACTTTAGAGCCTATAAATTTTCTGAATGAGAAAACTTTATCTAATTTATCTTGTTTAATAGTATCTCCCATGGAAAAAATACACTCCGTTTTCATTTCTTGCTAGTGTTAACCTTATGAGCTGTTGTGTTCATAGTCATATAATCCTCATTGGGATATTCTTTTCAAGACAATATCTTCACCAAAAAAAAAAAAAAAAAAAAGATAACGCACTTCTGTTGTTGTTTGAAAATCCCACAACAATTGCGATTTGATCAGAGGAGATATTTTTTTTTATTTTCCAAACCCTTTTATATATTTTTTTTTCCTTCTCATCGAGAAGAAAGTTAATTTTGGTTTAAGATAGGATCGGGATTCGGGGTATATATCATATCTGTTTCGCAGCCTGGCGCTTTGGAAAGAGGGAGGTGGATCTCTTTCCGTTGATTTTGTCAAGTGCAACAAGATTATACCCAATTACATAAAACCAAACCAGAGGATTGAATGACTTTAATGTTTTTATTTTATTTTATAATTCTTACTCTGGATTATAGTGCTCGGTAATATCGTACATAAATGATGGTTATCGCATGATTTGAGCCGAGGCACGTGAGCGAGCGACGACGATACGTGTCTTCTGCACTAGAATACGAACCTTAAAATATTTGTGAAAATGTTTTTCGAAAAATAATCTGTTAAATCGCTTAGAAAAATTGATCAACGAGACATATTTTGGTTATTGACAACAATTTATATTTAACTTTTTTACGTGGATAATGAAAATATTTTTTATTTTTTATTATTTTTATAAGAGATACAATCTATTATTTTTCGAAAAAAAAAATGCAGTCCAAAATCCTGCTCGACTGGGCCCAGGCCCAGTCTAGCCCGCATAATTTCCACCAGGGATGGGCGGGCCTGGCGACGTTTGACGCTCAGATCGATCTGGGTCGGCCCATTGATCACCTGTGCGATGCAGACAGGAGTTGAAGAACAAGTGAAAAAGGCGAAGGGATGATTGATTTGGTCGATGTTAGAGTGCAGACAGAAAACGAGAATAGCAACAGCGACCGTTTGGTAGGCTCCGCACGCGGGGCCGTCCTTCTCACAGCCTGCGGATTCCCCGAGAAGGGCATCACGCTCCCCACCCAAGACAACAACAACAACAACAATAACTCTTCTCCTTCTCTCCTCCACCTTTTGTTATAAGCCCGCCTTCGTATACCTCACCAACCTCACTTCTCTCTCTCTCTAGAATTCCTGTGTGTGTGTTGAAGAGAAAGGAAATGGCCTGCGCTAGCTTCGCCAAGCTCAACGCCTCCTCCTCCCAGTGGATCGGCCAGCAGTCCTTCGCTCAGCAACCCTTATCGTCCTCCCCTCGCCTCCCCGCTCGCCGCGTCTCCCTCCCGATCCGCGCCGCCGCTTACTCCGACGAGCTCGTCCAGACCGCCGTCAGTTCCTTCCCCTCTCTCTCTCTCTCTCTCTCTCTCTCTCTCTCTTGTTTCGATCGGTTGGTTGTGTTTTGTACTATTGATCGGTTCGTGCTCACTGTTTGCATGCGGGTTTGATGTCGGATTTTGGTTTGGGATCTCTGATTACGAGGTTTGAGAGCTTTGGGTAGCTTGATTGATCCTTTGTCGAACGCTTGAATCTTACTGGTTTTTTTTATCGTTGACCTGTGGAGTGTTCCGGGGGTCGATTATTGCTTGAAGTTCCATGGAGACGGAAGTGCAATTTGAATTGACTTCGATAGGGGTCAGGAGATAGCTATTGTTTGTTGATCTCTCGTTGAATATCTCCCTTTTTTTGGTTTGTCAGCTTTGTATCAAATGGAGGGGAGAACCTCCTTCGGTGGGGTTGTTTGCATTCATAAAAATAAAACGTGGCCTACCTTCAACTTTGTTCGGATCAGAGATGATCCTTCCTGCCTAACTGTTATCGTGATCCCCAGGAAACTCTCCTCGTGACAGATAATGAAAAATAATGTTGTCCTGGCGCGCACATAGAATGGATGAACATAGCGTGTCCTTGTTTTTCTTTCGTCTTTGGGACCCCAGTCACTGGATTTCTCCCACTTAAGTTACTTTGGCCCAAAACAGCCAACTCCGTGGAGTGTTTCAAATTCCTTCTGTCGCCCCCCTGAGGAGGTGTACCTTAAAATTTTAAACTTCATAAGCTTCTTATCCTAAGTGTCCTCTCATGTGACCCTATCTTGCGCCTGTTCTTTTGGAGTTGTGAGATTGAGTTTTTCTGTATATCAGCTCCACATATTTATAATCTGAATATTTCCTTATGTTGGATGATTAGAAGAGCATACGACAAGCCCAAATATTTTCCTGTATGTCTGATTTTGCAATAAAATACAACTGTATATTTGCATGCGTACTCTGCGCCAAGTGCTTGCATTGGCCTGCATATGTGTGTGCTTGCAAGAGAGAGAGAGAGAGAGAGACCCTATCAAGTAATTCTTTCCCCAAGTTGATAGTTGAAATATCATTTACTCACAGTAGGATTCTATTGAAATTAGATCTTTCTAAACATATTCTATCAGTCCAGTGAGCTTTTTTTGGTTCATTATGCACAGAAATCCATTGCATCTCCTGGTCGTGGTATCCTTGCCATTGATGAGTCAAATGCAACCTGTGGGAAAAGGTTAGCATCCATCGGGTTGGACAATACCGAGGTCAATCGTCAAGCTTACAGACAACTTCTGTTGACCACTCCTGGTCTGGGTGAGTACATCTCTGGTGCCATTTTGTTTGAGGAGACACTTTATCAATCGACAACAGATGGGAAGAAATTTGTGGACTGCTTGCGTGAGGAGAAAATTGTTCCAGGCATTAAAGTTGACAAGGTTCGCTTTGAGGGGTCCTTCCTGAATAAGTATGCTTCAAATAGAAATGGTCGTCGTCAATGTGCTTATGATTAGTATACTCTCTTTGTCCAAAGGGTTTGGTTCCTCTTCCTGGATCCAACAATGAATCCTGGTGCCAAGGGTTGGATGGATTGGCTTCAAGGTCAGCTGAATACTACAAGCAAGGTGCTCGTTTTGCCAAATGGTGGGTCGGCTTGTGCTCCAATTTGTTCATTAAGATGTTACTTTCAGCCTTTCTTTAATTTCTCTCTGTGAATAGAAATCCATACATCTCATTCCATGACTTATAACTTATCTGTTTGCCATTGCTGAATCTACTTGATTGCTTTCCACTTGTGCTGATTAACCTTTAATTCTTAAATTATTGTGCAGGAGGACAGTGGTTAGCATTCCTTGTGGTCCTTCTGCTCTTGCAGTAAAAGAAGCTGCATGGGGACTTGCACGATATGCTGCCATTTCTCAGGTAGGTCATCAACTTAAGACGCCTTTGTTCTCATTTTGCGAACTGTTTTTGGTGCAAGAACTAAATAAAGTACTTCTTGATCATTGTTTTTATTTTGGAGCTGAAATGTGAACTGACTGACAGTTCAATAATATGTCCAAATTCATGCCTGCATGACTTGTCAGCTCTATTTGGTCCTTGAAAATCCCCTTTTTTTTTCTTTTGGGATATGCCTTTGACTTAAAAATAGAGTAAAATACTATTTTAGATGATTATTTTACTTTAATTTTGAGATAGGCTGCATTTTTCCGATTCAGTAAGTGTCTGTCTCTAAGGTTTTAGGTACACTGTTTCATATCTGGTGTCCCTTAGTTGTTATATATATTGTCTTATGTGCAGGATAATGGCCTTGTGCCTATTGTTGAACCTGAGATTCTTCTTGATGGAGACCACCCCATTGAGAGGACTCTCGAAGTGGCAGAGAAGGTTTGGTCCGAGGTTTTTTTCTATTTGGCTGAGAACAATGTTATGTTTGAGGGTATCCTGCTTAAACCCAGCATGGTGACTCCTGGAGCTGAGCATAAGGAGAAGGCTTCTCCTGAGACAATTGCCAAGTACACTCTTACAATGTTGAGGAGGAGAGTTCCTCCTGCTGTTCCAGGAATCATGGTATGTACATGTTAACATTTGTACCTCTTTACAGCCTATTGTAGTACATATAAGCCTAACAATTTTATGGGCTGGTCGTGTGTGGTCATTCATTCTTATTCTAATGTTGGATGACTTTTCTTGTTGATATTCCTGTTTGCGGTACATGATGCATAGGTAGGTTTCTGCTAAAATAGGCACCAATTTATGAAATCGAGGGTAAGTTTGGGCATCTAATTATAGATGTACTGAGGTCAGAGGGATCCTTATGAATGTATGATGGTAATCGTGGTTGTTGGGGTGGTTAGCATGATAGCAGGTACTTGCATTGTTATGATCAGAGAGCATCAATTCCGATAGAACCTATTAATAATAGGCATCTTTTCTCTATGTTTCCAGTTTTTGTCAGGAGGACAATCTGAAGTTGAAGCCACCCTGAACCTTAACGCGATGAACCAGAGCCCCAACCCTTGGCACGTTTCCTTCTCATATGCACGGGCGCTTCAGAATACCGTGCTGAAGACATGGCAAGGACGTCCTGAGAATATCGAGGCTGCACAAAAGTCACTGTTGGTGCGCGCCAAAGCAAACTCGTTGGCTCAACTTGGAAGGTACTCTGCCGAGGGTGAAAGCGAGGAAGCAAAGAAAGGGATGTTTGTAAAAGGCTACACATACTAAGCCCCCAAATTCGGAGCAACTTCGGCACGATGGGACCACACTTCAGTTGAAGTGTTTTGTGGTCTTATTTTTCATTTATTTTTCTGTTAAATGAGGATTCATGAGTGTTTTGGTTCCTTCATTTGGGTCCTTGCCTTAGTGCCTCCTGCTTCCAAATAATACCGGTGAGAAAGGAAATAGTTCCTGCACGGTAATTAGGAGAGTGATGTAATAGTGACAGTAAGACAGATGGATCTATGAAAAAAGGTTTAGAAAGACTTGATTTCTAAATGACATTGTAAGCATTCATAGGATACTTTCAATATGCTGGATTTTATGTGTGGGACAGATGCAATATGTCGATCAATTAGGTCATGTTTATTGTCATGTTGCCATTATCATGTAAGTTCGAGCACGCGTTTCATACGTGTTGCTTGGAATGAAGGTCATCCTCTAGAATAAACCATGACCCCCAAATTTATGCTCCAAACTTTTTTCTTTCCCCATCCTTTCTTAGACTTTTTCGAAGAACTACATGCGACCGTCTTCGTACTACTACAGTTGATGGAGATGATGTAAATGCTACCCTTTGTAAGCTAACTTTGTACACGCCAATAGAAAAAAAACAAATCTAATTTTGTTTATTGAGTTTCTAATTTTGAGTATAGTACAAGTTAAGATAACAGGCCCGAAAAGCCCACCATTCATAGCCCTAGTGGGGATGGTACAACCCCTTTTGTCTTTTCGTTATCTGATAGGTATGCTATGACAACGACTTAATTTGCTCAGCGTCTGCTATCATTCTACACCATAAATGTCCCACAGCAGATTTTGCTCCTCGTCATTCACTTAGGAGACACTGTCTAGCGCAGAAGGTTGTTTTGTCTGGAGTCCAAGCTTTGACCAAGTCTACATTGGTTGGGGGACAGTTCCTTTCACTCTTATTTCTGGTCATTCAAGCGTTAATTGGCACAGTAATAGGTCGTATGGGATTCAATCGCCTCGGTTTCGAACTGAACATAACTTAATTAAACATCAATCATCTCGATTTCATTTCCCATCATCTTTGTGTTTGGAAGGATGAATTGTGGCTTCAATTTGTATGTTACTTACCTATTTATCGGTCAATGCGATGACTTCGTTTTGACATTTCGAGAGCGCACACGTGAAAATGGCCACGACGGACAGATCATAGCCTGTCAATCAGCTGAAGTTAATCTTGAGCCAGATCACATGACTCAAAAAACCAAGTCATGAATTGTTAAATCCTCTCGTTTAGGAATCTATAGAGGACCGGCTCTGGAGGGGTCTCTGACTCTTTAACCTTAGACTAGACCTTCTTGCCTTCTAAGTCATAAGGCACAACTTCTCCATTTTCATATGTTCCACGAATCTAACCTGACCAAACTCCAATGCAACAATAATCAATACTTTCATATAATATGGTAGAAATACTTTCTTTTTGCTAGTTTCGAATATGCAATCTGATCGCTCCATTCAATGGATCAGCCATGACAATTGGAGTACCTGTTACTTAATGCTAATCATATCATAGCACGCCCATTAACGTCCGGGACCACATCGAGTGATGCTGCGTGGTGCTTAGAGCAACCACGTTGCTCATATCTCATTTAATTGGAATAAAAACTTCGAGCAAAAGATTAGTGTCCACGGAATTGTCTTCACTGCCACACTGATTTCGAGGTCAAAATCGCTGCAGGCGGAATCTTTCTCGCAGGTGTCGTCTATATATGTCTTGAAATAATTCGAGATTTGCCATGAAAAAGTGCAGAAAAAAAAAAGTGAGACTGATTCCAATATTTTTTTAAAAAAAATTTAGCATGTCGCAACAGGTTCAATCTTCTCATGAGCAATCGCAAAATGAAGAAATTTCAAGGTTGCCTTCTCTTCTCGGCGTGCCATTCTTGTCCTCTCAAAAACCTCTTTCTTATGGTTATAACATAAATTAAAATTCAGTTTCGATACATCCTTACCACATTTACCCAAACCGATGTCAGTATTACCGAAAAATGTCAAATTGGTACATATGTATTGTGACAAATTTATTATCCCCGTAAAATCTGTCCATGACATGAAATTACACTTGGCAAATGTTTAACACAGATGAGTCTCTTGAATGATGTCATTTTGGGAATGCAGATTCGGAAAAAAAAAATGAATCAAGATTGGAAATCTTCTAAACTTTGCTATTTTGCCACAAAAGCTCTCATGTTTCCAAAAATCCGCTAAAATCTTTATTTTTTGCCCTAATTTTAGTTCAGTATTTTGGTAGATTTGCCATAGGAGATTGAAAATTTTCAGTGATACTAATACAAACTTTAAATAACTGTGATATAAGTATACTAGTTTGAAATTTTTCGTAACAAGAAAATCAATTCAAAATAAACATGACCCGAATACATCAATTTTGAGATTTCTAATGGTATTAACCATTTTATTTTACCCTCACTCACAACGGTAACAATTGAAACGCACGTATTAACTCGGACGAAGGACAGTCTCGATCTTGGAAATACAAAAAAGGAAAAAAAAAATCATATTGACTGCGCAAATAGAAAGACATGGACGGTGGAGACCACAAAAGTTTTTCTGAGAAATTGACCTAATTAAAAAAAAAAACGTGGGGGTAGCGGAAGAAATTTCGGGAAGACCCATTGACCCAAAACCATGTGAAGATGCGCTTTCGTCGTCAAGCTAATCGTCATTTTTTTAGTGTTTTAGCTGGACATGCAGTGCTTTTGCATAGAAAGGAAGGTCCTTTGACTTAACACATAATTAAGCACTTTAATTATGATAGCAAATTCAAAATGGAAAAGGAGGAGGAGAGAATCACCAAAGGGAGCTTTGAGGGCGATCAAGCAAGGAGGCTGAATGCCTAACCAGGATGGGCGGTTGCGCAAGGAGAACATGCCGGGATCTAGCTCACCTGGAGTCACGCGCGACCCCGCTTTTTCGCCATACCAATGCGGTAGTGCCGGTGTCTCTCTCTCTCTCGTGCACGCACCTTGATCTCGTCAGCTCAGGTTGCTACGACATCTCGATCGACTTGGAAGGCATAGTTGGCAGCGGGGGTGGCCGCGAGCATCAGCCTTCAGCCAATCGGCTACTCGCTAGCTCGCTCGCTCTCTCTCTCTCCGTTTGTACGATGGTGGTCTGGGCGGATCAGGGCCATGGGGGACAAAATCGGAAGGACAATAAGCTTGTGAGGGTAAGATAGGAACCCAATGATTCATTAGCGCCCTAACCCGACGTTATGAAAACATTGCAAAGTCAAAATTGGCGGGTACTTGCTTTGGGTTTTGAGTCCGGCCGAGCCAAGTTTGACTTTTACTTTCGCTTAATTGTTTTTTAACTTGTTTTTTTTTGTCAGATTTTTTTACTTGTTTTAATGGCTCCAAAATTACTTCTGAAATCAAAAAAGTGCAGAAAAATAAAATTGCGTAATCAAATAGATTTATGCACTAAAAACACTTTTGATTTCTAGCTGCGAACCATACTTTTGGTCCACGACAAAACGTGTTTAATACCCAAAAAGAAACTTTCAATATGAAGCCAAACAGTTCGGTTGCACATCTGGGTCTCATTTATTGGGAAATACTGTTCTTTGTGGATTAGAGATGGCAAAATGGGCCTAAAATCTATATTTTAGTTTTATTTTTCTTCTATAAAATCTGACCGATCGTCCGTCGCCGGTGGTCAATTGGTTGCCGATTATCGCCGGCGGCAGGTCGACAGTCGACGGAGGAAGAAGGAAATCCGGCGATTTCCTAGTAAAAAAAGGAAAAAAAAAAGAATATAATCAACAAGTTTTTTTTTTTTAAGAATTGGATTAAATATAAAAATATTTTATCAATATGAATCGAGTCGAGTATGAGTATCTAGATTTGTATCGCATGAAATGAGACAAAAACAAGTTAAAAAGATGGAAACATTTTCAATCCAACCAACCTATTCGACAGGAGTTTCGTCGGTAAAATCACTTCGGGATGCTTCCACCTTCATAAAGGCTCGCAAGGTAATTAAATTTCTCACCACATTAATTAATTAACCCATGTGAAGATGAAAACGATGCAAACTTCGGAAATGGTGGGGACCTGGATGTTGGAAACTACACACGATGTGGAGCAGGCGTCAGAACGACAATACATTTGTTTGGAAGGTTTTGTTTGTTTTCAGGCCAGAGATTGCTGGGGTTTTGGAGCAGGACCCCACGTGTTCGATCTTCTCATCTCCTCTCCTATTCTCTTTCAACCCAGCGTTAGGGCATGCAAAGATGGGATTGCGATCGTTGTCCGCATACGAGGACATTGATTATGTTCCCCACACCACCCTCACAGCTGGAGATCATTTGCGTTCATCTCCAATTGGACGAAACGATTCGCTGTTTTGTAGATTGTTCCCCACATCGATGTTGTATAAACTCTTCCGGGATTTAATTCAGGGCCCTTTTGTTCGATGAATGGAAAATTTCTCGTTTTCTTTTTTCCCCGTTGTTGGTGATATGACTCTCGTTATAAGAAGGGGGACAACATTTTTCGGATGTTCGGTACAGTGTTTTGAGAAGATATTCCCCGTTGTATGCAAAGAGTTGTACGTGTTTTCCGTGAAGTTGTGTTGTGGGTCTTCGAAAGCATTTAGATCCAATCCTCGGCCAGATTAGTTTTGCATAATATCTCCTCGTATGGAAAACGCTTTTCCTCTTTAGCCTCCGTGGACCCGAGCTTGACCCTTAATGGACCCAAGGCTAGGCACTAGTGACGTTGGAGCTGAGTTCCCAGGCTTGGCTGTCGGGGAACCGGTCCTAGCCTTGATGGACTTGCGATTGGGAATTGGGTACCCAAGCATCGGCTAGGGACTTAGGCATAGAGTATTAGGATCTCGGGCATGGATGTCGAGGACTCGGGCATAGGCAATGGTGTCTCGAGCTTGGCCCTTTGGACTCAGGCTTGGGCGCCGATAACTCGGCGAAGGAGCCGAGTCCTGGGGCATGGACACCAAGGTCTTGGGCTCGATATTGAAGGATCCGGACCTAGCCCTTTATGGACATGTGCCTAGCCATCGAGGAACATGGCCCGGGGTGCCAGTGACTTAGGGGCAAAGTCGGGTACATAGGAGTGGCCGCTAGGTACTCGGGCACGGGGACCAATGTCCCGAGCCTAGCCTCTATGGACCCGAGCTTGCTCTTGAGGACCCCGACAAAGGCTTTGTGATTTCTGTACGCAAGCATCTAAGGTCTCTTGATTCAAGTGTCTATATCTAGTTATATTTTGAAAATTGATATATGATTTTTGAAAGAAAAAATCATTTTCCTTAAATTTTTTTTAAGCACAGGTTTCTGTTTACTATGAAAATATTATTTACTGATTCATTTGCCTAAGCAATTTAAACCTTGAAAATTTTCTAGGTTTTTTTTTTTGCATGAAAAGTAAAATCGTTATCAATTAAAAAAAAGTCAATCCCCACCTTTTATAGGATTTCTTTCCTCTAAAAAAAAGAATCTTTGTTGATTTCGCGGACAATTCGTCGACATTCTCCATGTGGAGAATTTTATTCGCTGAGCTCAGAAGTTCGAAATACGATTGTCTCGAAAGAATCTGCTATTCCGGATTTGCTCGCTCTATCTAGCTCTGGTGCTTGCTTCATATAGTCGAGCACGACTTCACTACTACCTTTGTAGTTGACTTATCTGCAAGTTATTTTGTGATCAATTGATTTCTGCTTACAAGTCTTCTCTCTCGATCTAGATGCTCTTCTATTCCGATCTAGAAATAGATTTGAAATTTGCAAGTTGTTATCTATGCTTCTTCAACTTGGTGGTATTGTCGTCATCTCTATACGATGATGGTGCAAGAGACGCTGAACATAGACACGCACTACTAGCCGTAGTTAGTGGAGAGAGAAATTTTGGGGTGTACACATCGCTAATGTTAATACGAGATTCGACCGCCGATTGTGCTTCGATACATCTTTATGGAATGAGCGAGTCTCTACAGGCTGCATCAAATTGATTGATCTCTCAGATATATTTATTTTTATCAAGTTATGTACTCCTCTTTAGAATGAAATGAAAATTTTCGTTTCGACGAAAATAAATTTGCCACCTTTTTATGATGTGGCGGTTCTCTGGACCACAAAATAGATTCAAAATTTGACCATTCATTTTCCATGTACCGTACACACACAAAAAATCCGCTTTTTCCCCGAAAAACCGATCTGATTTGCTATCATTACTTCTAGAGTGGAGTGTCAAGCCTATTCTCTAAAAGTATAAGATGTGTACGGTATTTTATGTGCTGTGTTTTAAAGCTCAACACAATCGAAGAAATTTTAGAGAATGTGAGTGAGCTCTTTGTTGTTGCTTGAAGTTTATGTTCGAACTTGGAAGTGGAATCTCAAATATTTGGGGATAATCCCCATTATCATCAAAACCTACTTTTGACTAAAATCAACTTCTCAAAAGTCAAAAGGTACGCGATCAAAATCTCTACACAATCTTGACCACTTTTCTGTTTTTAAGAATCTCATTCTGACTCTTAGCAATGGGATAAATAACACGAATAATTTCTAAACTTTAACTCCGATGTGTGGCGTTTTTCATTCGTTAGTTCGAGTTAATAGAAATTTTGTGACGTGCCATTTCGATCCACGTAATTTTAAGGCTAGACGACTCAAAAGGTGAGAAAAAAAATACCGAAACAGAAGAACATGGGTAAGACAATTGAATTCATTGTCACGTGTTCTTATATCTTATTGACCCGTCATTTCAGCAGTCCATCTGAGTATCGAATACTCGGTGTCATCAAGTAACGTCTGACTAGCTGATCGATCAGATAAAAAGGATTACTATCGACCCTTTTAGAAATAATTCAAAAACCACATTAAACGACTTAAAAATCCAAACACGAGGTTACAAAATTAGGGGCAAAACTCAGGAAAGCTCGGCGTCATTCCCCCAACCCTCTCCACCCCCGATGAAATAATGCAGGCAATTATTCGATCCACGAAACAAAAGGCTAACCATCTTAGGACCCTTTCGCACGCACGAAAAAAGGAAAAAAGTTGACAAGACAAAAAGATGTTCTTGGATTGGAACCTATTTGTGAGCTGTGTACACAAGAGGAAGGAGATGCCGACCCTAGCGAAGGCCCAAAAGGAAAGAGAGAAAGGATTCGATTTCGACAGGCAACAAGCTCCAATTGCTGGACGGTTCGATTCGATTTTTCGAGAAATTCGGACCGAACCAATCCGTTAAGGTGAAGGCCGGACCAAATCGAGCCGTAACTGTCAGGAGACTTATGCCCTCCTTGCATGCTAGGGTCGTCCTCGTCCATAAGTTGGTTTTATATTCACAAGATTGCAGCAGCAGTTCTGCGTCTTTTGTTCTCTGGATGGTGGATGTACCCTCAAGTCTCCTCCCTTTTATTGCATGGGGGTTCGTACAAATGTGGTGTTTGACGTTTCATTTTCATGTTGAACCGACTGCAATTACACTACACGTACAAGCAAGTACACAGGTATACACGTCCACATGATCGGTTACTGTCTTCCTATGTCCTTTGAAAGGGGCTTATTACCGTAAAAAAAAAAAAAAAAACCCCTCGAATTTAACTCAAATTTTAATTTTATTCTAAACTTTATGTTGTCCCATAAAAAAATTTCAAACTTTAGGCTCATTCTCGATTTTATCCTAAATCAATTTTTTGTCCCATGAAAAATCATAAACTTTTACTTGAATCATATATTTTTCCCCGTTTACCCTCAATCCAAAAAATGCGCTTAGTGATCCTATATGGCATTTTCACGTCATTGCTCTAGTTTGTATCCAGATATTAGATCTAAGAAGACATCTTTGAGATACGAATTGAACCCAAAAACGATATATTTTTTTGACATGAATTTTGGGTGAAAAACTAGAGCAATTAGGGTTGATTTTTTTTCAACTGTTTTTACTCTTAAGAGAGTCTTCCTTCCCTCTCGATTGAGAATTTATGATTTTACGCTTAATCTTCGATCTCTCGTGCTAAAAAATCTTCCATCTTTTGCGATCGGAGAGCTCGCACCCTAGACATTCGGTTCGGGACGCTCGAATAGCTCGTGTTTGGGAGCTTTCCGTCTCTCGATTGTCGAGAGAAAGATTTTGGAGGAGGATTAACGCTAGTAGATTTGGGACTCGAGCAAAAATTGATGATTTTTTACGAGACACAAAAAAATTTAGGGTAGAAATGAGATTGGATCTGAAGTTTGATTTTTTTTTTTTTAGAGCATTAGGCCTTTGGAAAGGTGACGACACACGAGTGTAATGGGTCAAGTGTGATTAGAGATGAATGAAATGCTGATGTAATGCTGAGGCCCGAACAGACCGGCCCTAGTTTTCTCGTGCTCAAGTAGTGCCAAGTCGAGCCACTCAGCCTGTAAACATCTCTAAGTTCGATCATGACCAACAAGGAACGAGTCTAGAGTCTTGCAAATGTAAACCCGTTTACGTTAGGGGAGGTCTATTGCATATAAATAAACGTGAGAAAGAGAAAACTGATCAATGCTAGAAGGAAGAGACATGATTTTGTTTTGTTTTGTCCTTTGTCTAATTTTTCCCGTTCTGATTTTTACTGTTTTGCCTCTTTGCAGAGCTCGAGAATCAAACTCCGTATCTATGATGCTAGTGTCCCTACCTCCCAATCCCTTTATTAGAAACACCGCATGCCTGTTAGCAAAGAGACGAGATCGGGGAGGTAAAATTGATGATCGAGTTTCCATCCGTAAGGCAATTGGACAAATCATAAGAAAATCAGAATCAGATTAGCACCCAAGAGCATAATGAAAGAAAGAAGCGAATCATCCTGGAATGATGCCGTAATTAGGCCACGGAGAGGAGGGCATTTTCGGGACCCGACCCGGACAGCTTCTCCAGTCCCGGTGTGCCTGTGGTCCGCCCTTGGAAACGTCTTCAAATCTCTCTTTGACCGTCGTACTCTCCCGTCTCTCTCTCTCTCTCTCTCTCTCTCTCTCCCCCCGAGAAGAACCTTTTTAAATATGTCGCGAGCATGAATGCGAAAATCGATTAATGGAATCATTAATGATCGCCTCTCTCGCACGACCCTTTTTAGCCGCTGTTGCAGAGACACCCAGGACGGACTCTCTCTGTCTCTCTTTGTCTCTCTCTCTCTTTCGACCTTTTCAATCTCTGTCGTCATCGTCGTCATCGGATTTTTAAAGCTTTCCTTGCCTCAGATTCTCCAGATATAAATAATTTCTGGATGCAGAGCGAAAAGGATGTGTCCATCTTCTAGCTCTTGGCTCTCCTCAACTCGCACTTCCTCTGATGCATTGAATACTCCGCCACTTCATTAATCAGCGCGGGCGCCCGAGCGCACAAGACTCTCGAGGACCGATCAACCGTCGCGGCGGCGGCCGAGGCGGTTCCCCTTCGCGTCGTCTCTACGATCGGACCGCCCAGATCTTCTCGTCTGCGATCGTGCGGCCAGGGATCCTCTGTCAGCCCGTCCCTTCTCTGTGTCTGTGTCTGTCTCTCTCCCTCTCTCTCTTAATCTCTACGTAAGTCCTGCCTCGGTATCTTTACCTACTTCCCCTTTTGGGTCATCGTTTTTATGGACCCTCGTCGTGTTTTTCCTTTTTTTGCCTCAGCTCTCTCTTGTGCTGTGTTGTGTTGTATCGTCGTTGGTCTATGTTTTCGCAACTTTCATTTTTATTTTTGCTCGAATCACCGAGTGAAAGAGACGCAGATAATGAAATCTTCTGGCATCTCTGTTCATATCTGTCCCTCGTTATTGCTTCTCCATTAGGCTTAATCCTCCACGTGTTTCATTTATATATTTTTCCCACTCGGAAAGGTCATCTCTTTCGTGTGCATGTTGATACCCATTGCTCTCCTCTTCTTTCTGATTGTTGTAGATTATTCTCGCTTGGAGTTATTGTATAAGTGAGGGCGGGGCCGACCAATTCGCATTTATTTGGTGTTGGTCTTTAATGAATACTTGTAGATCCCAATTATCAAAGGTTTTCCATATTCTTTTCTGGTAATGGTAAGCCATCTTAATTCGAAATGGTTGGTAGTGTTTGGTAGTTGCACAGTGACTAGATGCCTTCCAGGTTTTATCTTGAAGGGATGCGAATTGTAGGAAAAGTATCCCTTTTCGTGGGACTGTGATTCCTATGTATTTGTCCAAGTAATCTTTTTTTTTTCTTTTGTCAATCGTAAGATAAAGAAAATACGGCACGGAACTTGGGTGATGGTTATTGCAAACACTTTGTAAAGAAAAATGAATTAACAAATAACTTTGGTGAAACTCCTGAAATCGGAGTATGGAATTCCAACGTTTTCTTTTTTAGGTGAAGTTGGTTATGTTTTTGTATTTACTAGTCAATATTGATTTGGATTTCTATTTAATAATTTTTTTTACTGATGCACGACATATTGAAGCTGTACCTGATATAGCGGATGCCTCTTAGAATCTATGCTTTTAAAGGTTTTGAGATAGATGTTCATCATATTCTTCTTAACTTGCTGAATTTAGATAGATACCAAATGCAAAGTCTGGGTTAAGCAAGCAAGGTATAATTGCTTTGTTGGAAAGTTGAGGAGCTTTTTAGTGGTATTGTGGTTACTTTGTAGCTATAGCAGCATGTAGAATTCTTCAATGTCGGAAACTTTATTTCAATGGGTGCTCATATCATTGGAGTGTTGCTGAATGTAAGTGCATTATCTGGGGAAACCTGTAGGGGTCCATAAAAGTGCGTGGGATGAGCTGGATTTATAGATCAGAAATCCCATGTGCTTTTTTACCTGCAGATGTTCTTTTTTTTTTTTGGGGGGGGGGGTTGGGGATGCTCTGGAAAGATTACTACATATACTTAATGGAACTAAGAATTGCAATCTACATGTTACAACACATTTCTCACAGGCCGAAAAGTGACTACTTTATCTTGTGTTGGGAAAATCTGAGAAGTGATCTTTTTGCTGTACCTTTTTTTATCTGGGTTGAAAGGTGGGGGTTGGGGGGTAAATCGGCTTTTTGCGTGGAAAGACGGTGTTAGGACTAATTTAGGCATAGACTCACTTTTCACTACAGGCAGATGTTAATATGATGCATGTGTTTGCTATTTCTGGACAGCACTAATTTTTAAGGATGTTACATTCACTATAATTGGCTATAATTAGTTGATGGGAGAACAGTGTTTCTTCTTTAATTTAATTACCAAGCTTTCCTTGGGTGGTTTTCTGATTGTAGTTTTATATGATCTTTATTCTCTTGGAACTAGCAGTTTCGTGTCTGATTTTATATTTCCTTATCGTCTTCCATGATTTGCAGTTACTACGTTGTATCTTATGAGCTATGGAGCCTCATGATCATAGAAGACAAAGGAGACAAAATACTCTTTTGCCTGCAAATGGCCATTGCAATGCGAATAGGATTGATGAATTAGATCCTTGGACTGCATGGGCATACAAGCCACGGACCATATCCCTCTTACTTATTGGAGCTTGTTTTCTGATGTAAGCATATGCTCATCGGCAACCATAGTTCAGATGATATGCAAGCTTATGCTAAGTTTTTTGCATGCAGCTACCATTGAACGACAGACTCTTCCTTTAATCTGTGATGTGTTTCTGGTTTACATTAATGTTTAAGTGAATGCGAACTACGGCCCAAAAAATGGAAAAAAAAAGTGGGTGTTTTCTGCAATCTGTTTCTCTATTCCTTATTGTGGCATTGTCAGACCTGTTTGCTTTCTATGCTGTGCGTTACTTAACCTATCTTAGGAACTGGAAGAAGATTCGATGATATTTCTTTAACTGATGGGAACATATGATTTATTGACCTTTTTTTTTTTAGCTAATGGAATTTGCCACTGAAACTGTTGTAATGTAAATTAAACTATACTTGAGCTGTTGGTTAATATGTAAAGAAATATATTCTGTCCAGATGGGCGAGTGGAGCTCTTGATCCAGAAAGCAGTGAATCTGGTGATGTCGTTACTTCTGTGAAAAGGTGCACTATCATGTTTTATCTCGAATGCTTCATGTTATATTTAATGTACTTTGCCCATCAAGAATTATCTTTTTAATGCCCTTACTTTGGTTGTTTATTGTAGGGGTGTGTGGGCCATGATTGCGGTATTTTTAGCTTATTGCTTGCTGCAAGCCCCTTCCACGTAAGCCTTTTTGTTATTCACTTACATTTAACCATTGGTTTGTCTCTCTTTCTCCTTTTGTGTATGTACTTTGCTTACAGGTGTAGCAAATTAGTGTATGTTGTTTTATATTGTTTTTTATTTTGCACTTGAATATCCTGACATCTGGAGAATAAAAGCAATTAAATCGTTATCTTATTCACTTCTTCAGAATTAAAATGGAGGGACATAACAGAAAGAATGAGGGAATGGATTTTTAGAATGGAAGGACGAAGTGGATATAGTACCAACTACAGTTCTTTTGTACGGTGGTGATTGTGATGCCATAACTCGCCACATTGCTTAAATGGTTGCATGTTGACTTGTTGAGTAAATGCAGTATATTAGTCAATACTCATTTCCATTGGTTCAAAATAGAGAAGTGGATTTTGTGATGGCATGATATGATCATTCTTGCAAAGTTTGCCACCTCACCTCAATATAGTGTAATTACAATTTTAGTTGTTCTTGTATTTACCCTTGCAATGAGCTTGGGGATTTTTTTATAGGTATCATTGGCAGATTATAGTGATGATGGGTTTAAGAATAGAGAATGGGATTGTGTGACAGTCATGGCTCGTGATAAGTGTTAATGCCTTTGATTTACCAGTTCTAGTTTGGTTTCTAGCACATTCTGATGTTCTAATGGCTTATGGTCAGATTAAGCTGCTTTTGTGCGTCCAATTTTCAGTTTCTGTTCGTGGTTTTATCCAACTTTGGCTTTCTGCTGCAATATTTAGGATCTGTCTAACTTTCACCTATCTTCTGCATTATGCAGGATCCTTATTAGGCCTCATCCTGCAATTTGGCGCCTAGTCCATGGCATTGCTGTTATTTACCTTGTTTCTCTTACGTTCTTGCTTTTTCAGGTTGGTTCCCATGTAGCCAGCCGTTTTCATAACCACTCTCTGGCCAAGTCTACCTTTCTTTTTCCTGTTTTGTGATTATTTTGTCGTTTCTTCTGACTAAGTCTACACCCCCCCCCCCCCCCCCCCCCTCCTTTGTTGGCGGAGTTTTTATTCTCTATTTATAGTTTTTTGGGAGGAGGGGGACGGGGATTTGTGATTTTGGTCATTGAGGCAAATATTCAGGAAAACTTTAGGGAACTTCAACCGGTCACAATCAAGTATTCTGCTGAATATCCATTTCAGCTGATGATTGTCGGAATGTGCTTTATCAATGATTTTTTAATGTCCTATCTGACATTTCTGACTAAGATATTCGTGCTTGGGTGAAGTCTTAAAAGACCTTGTCTGCTACTTATCTCTGCCATAACCAGAGGTGTTTAACTGACATCATATTGCAGAAACGTGATGATGCTCGACAATTCATGAAGTTTCTCCATCCTGACCTGGGTGTTGGTAATGATTCCACCAAACCTACTGTCATGATGCATTAGTTAGGCCTTTAAGTGTTCTTGTGTTGATGCAGTATAGTATGAAAAATTCAGTTCTTACATTAATATGGTTGGTTGGACTTGGGACTGAGTGAAATCTGTTCGAACTTTGCAGAACTTCCTGAACGATCATACGGAGCTGACTGCAGGATTTATCTGTCAGAAAATCCTACGAGCAGGTTTAAGAATGTTTATGTATGATTTCTTCCTGAATGATCATTTTATCTTCCCTTGCTTTAAGTCTCATCTTAGGGAACGCCTATCTGATTGTTTTCCTTATTTCCATTCCTTTTCCAGGATACACTGTTTGATGAATTTGTGCTTGCCCACATCTTTGGCTGGTGGGGAAAAGCGATATTGATTCGTAATCAGCCACTTCTGTGGGTGCTTTCAGTTGGATTTGAGTTCATGGAGGTTTGTGCTTTTGGCTTCATGTGTATGCCTATGTGCTTGCAAGCATGTGAATACCCTCTCTTGTGTCTGTCTACAGTTGCAAAATGTTTCCTGTTCTCTACTTATAATTGGACTCTTGTTTTCCTCAATTAAGTTGCTTTCCTCTTTGGTTTCAGCTCACGTTTCGTCACATGTTACCCAACTTCAATGAGTGCTGGTGGGACAGCATTATTCTGGATATATTAATATGCAATTGGTTTGGTCAGTTTTTTCCTTCCCTTTCTTAGGTTTTCTATTAGTATAATTTGTTGAGCTTTGTCACAGATGTACTGGCTTGTTTGTATGATTGTGTAGCTCCTGTATCATTTGTGTTAGACTGTCATTGCCTTGCTGCATGACAATCATTGTATAATTAACATATTGTACTAGTCAAACTTCTAATGGGTCTTTGGCAATGTCATGTCTTGACTTTTGTCACAATTGACAGTTATACATGCTTCACGAATTATATTAGTCAAATTTCTAATGGGTCTTTTGCGATGTCATGTCTTGACTTTTGTCACAATTGACGGATTAACTGCGCGAAGGAACGTTTTGATTCTTAGTCAAGCATTTGGTGACTAGTTTTCTGCTTCAACTTTCAGGTATTTGGGCTGGAATGCATACTGTCAGGTATTTCGATGGAAAGACATATGAATGGGTTGGTATAAGTCGACAGCCTAATGTCATAGGGAAGGTGTGGCTCTGAATTTGGTAGAGTAATTTACAGCTTGGACATTGTAATTTAATCCCCATTTTCGTGGATCGATATTAACTATTCATTTTGTAATTCAAGGATAAAAGTCATAAGCATGATAAAAGGATGCATCTGAAGAATCTTTACATTGGATTTTACAGTTTCATAAAAGAAAATTTTCTTCAGGCAATCCTCGTATATATAATATGAATGTTGATGTGTGTATATGTGTGTGTGTGTGTGTGAGAGAGAGAGAGAGAGAGAGAGAGAGAGAGAGAGAGAGTCTGTGAGTGTATTACTTGACGAGGAGGTCATTTGAGTCATGTGGCTTGTTTTCCATTTGATGTTTCTCTAGTAAAGTAGTCTAAGGATTGAAAGTTAGTATTATCTTTATAATCAGCTACTCTTCCAATGTCTCCCAAACCAAAACCCATAAAAATAACTGTAAACAAAATAACCATGACTCAGTTTCATCCAAAGTAAGCAGTGTATCACATGGCATCTGGTTGCTTGTTTCTGTCGGAGTAATCCCGGTCTTCCAGAGAATACATTGTATTATGGGAATTTCAGGAACCTAGAACCTTTTTTGGCTATATCCACATCTTTCTTTCAAGTACCTGGTGTTGGTGCTTTGTTCTCTTATCTTTGGCAAAAATGACTTGTCTACAGCTAGCTTAGATTTTTTTTTTTTTTTGGGGGGTAAGGTCAGCCAGCTTAGATTGGTTCTTGTTTCGACAAAAAACAAAAAAAACAAAATAAATTGTTGCGACTCTGTGTCTCTACTCTTAGAACTTTATACTTGATTAACTTAACATGTCTCTGCATGCCCACTTTTATGCTCTTAATGGGCTGCTGAACTTTGCTTTTCAGATTATACGGACATTGGGACAATTCACCCCAGCTCAGTGGGACAAAGACGAGTGGCACCCCCTACTTGATCCATGGCGTTTCATTCAAGTCCTTAGTCTTTGTGTTGTCTTCTTGACGGTGGAGCTGAACACATTCTTTCTCAAGTTCTGTCTGTGGGTTCCTCCTAGGAACCCGATCATAGTGTATAGGTTGATCCTATGGTGGCTCATTGCAATCCCCACAATCCGTGAATACAATTCATATCTCCAGGACAGGTCTCTCTCTCTCTCTCTCTCACACACACACACACACACACACACGGGACATTATCTGGGAATGTTTAGAATTGCAGTTTGAAACTGTTAGTAGTTCATTAACATGATTAATTTTTTAAACATTCAGGAAAAAAGTGAAAAAGGTTGGGGCTTTAGTTTGGCTTTCGCTGGCGATATGTATCGTGGAACTTCTCATATGCATCAAGTTTGGACAAGGTAACTTCCCTTAATGGCTAAATTCATTGGTGTTTTGATGTTAGATTACATTTTCATTAGTAATGACTTGTTTCTGATGTTGAATTTTCGCAAGGTTTGTATCCAAACTCGATGCCTCGGTGGTTGGTAGTCTTCTGGTCTTCCGTTGGTTTGGGTATCGTCGCATTTCTGATTGTTTGGTCGTGGCAGCTACATAGAAGCATGCAAAGAAAGAGGCATTGACTTACTATTTACAGGGCAATGATTCTTTGATTTCTTTTTCTTCCTTGTATTGATGTACATACTTTTAACACCTTGAAGAATTGTAAATGCTGCTTGTGCTAGGTCAGAGAGAATCAGAGTTCTTCTAGAAAGTAGTTTGCATGTGTCGTTCTTGTCAACGGCCAATGTTTTGTTAGATGTTACGATCGGAGAGCTGCTTCTATTTTTTTTTGCGACATTCGCAGTACTGTTGGTTTGATAATTCTATGCCAGCTTTAGCCATTAAGAATGTGCATCGATGTTTTGTCTTGCACCATCTTTTGGATGGTCATCAGCTGAGTCAAAAGCTCCCAGGTCCCCCAGTAGGTTTCATTTCAGTGCTTGAGAACTTCTCCTGATGAAGGTGTTGATTGGGTTGCGTTGACCAATGACATTGTTCGTGACTATGTCAAAAGATGGAAGAAGAAAGTGGTACATGAATTATTGTCTTTTTGGAATCAAATGAACGACAAAAATTGCTGGGCAAATTCGATTGTCAAGATCAACTTTGACGGGCATTAACTTTAGCAGCGCGAGTCGATCTTCTCAAGGATGATGTTATTCGATCCAAAAGCGCGCGCACTCTTATGTTTTTAGGTTTTGCATCCGATTTGGATCGTGTGATGATAATTGAAAAACACACGGTCAGTTTATCTATTGTAATTGGCCGATGTTAAGAGAAAGTTGCATCAGATTTACTTTGCAAAAACAGTGATTTTAAGGGAAAGTTTCAGATGCAACGGTGGTCAAACTTATGTCCGATCAATGAAAGTTACTATAAAAAAATGGGAAATTATTTACACATTGGTTGCAAAACTTTGGGAAAGTGTGAAGGAAAGTTCCATTCAATTACCTATTTGATCAACAATAACACAAAGGAAACTTACTTTCAACTTGGGTAGGTCATTATTTTTGGGGAAAGTTACAAGTCACAGTACCAAGAGAACTTATGACCACCAAAGAGAAGTTACACCCACTAAATAAAAGTTACCAAACCATATTTCGCGGATAAATTATTACAATGAATACGTACATTAGAGGAAAGTGAGATTAATAGGTAATTTACGAACAATGGGAAAGGAAATTAAATATTTACTTAAGCAAATTACTATGGTCTCGTGGAATATTAGGAACCATAAGACCAATAGAACTTAATGAAAATTCTATCTTGTAAACAAAATGTAGATAATTATAAGTAACGAGCAAACTACAACAAGTGAGGAAAACAATGAATGCCAAAGGAAAGTTAAGATGAAATACGTTGTATTTGGAATCCCCTTTGTTGTTGTTGTTGTTTTTTTTTTTTTTTTTACAGTGCTCTAATTTGCTGTAAAAAAAATATGTAGAAAATAGTCCAGGTGAACTAGGTTGTAAATGGAGTTTTGTCTTATGGAAAAACGAAATTATCATCTAAGAAAATTTTCCTCATTTATCTCCATTTTAAGGTAATGACATTAGCCAACAAAGGTAACAATATCGACGTTGAGCTAATATGTATACTCAAGGAAAAATATTGTTTAACAATAAAAGTACGAATATAACCGTGGCTAAGCATGTCGTGAACGAGTCGAATGATTCATCTCCCGAGATATATTTATTGTTCGTGGACAGCAAGGTCAATCCGTTTACGACACAAGCACGATCAAATAATTCCGAGCATGCTTAAAGTACATGGCATGAAATTGACTACTCTGGTGCCAACATGCACGAGATGTCAATTCAAAATATGTTAAATTTGAAATTTTTGAATTCTTTATAGGGCTAAGCACACTTTTTTAGTTTATATTGTTAATTCGAGAGCGTTTTAATCGCATATTAGCTATGTATACGTATACCACACAACGAGTCAAAAACGACGTCGGTCACACAACTTCGGAGTTCCGTCCGACATTTATTTGCTGCTAGCAATCAAACTTTGATTTTTCTTTTTTCTTTTTTTGGGCAAGGACAATCAAACTTTGATTTCAACTGTAGGATTTCTCCGAACCTCTTTCTCAGCCAATCGTTCCCAAAACGCAGCTTCAGATTATTATTTCTTCTTCTTCTTCTTCGTCGGGAAAGAGAGAGACCTGCAATTCCCTGCCCTGAAGTCGAAACTCGGAAGATGGGGAGTACGAGCGTTGCTCTCTTCCCTCATTTGCAGCTCAGCAACTGCTGCTTCAACCCTCGTAGTTCCACGAGGAGAAGCGGCCTGAGCTCGCTTCGCTTCGGTAGCTCAAGAAGAACGAGATTGAGACTGGGTTTGAGCAGTTCGAGGAGTCGCAAGAGTTTCGGTGAAGTTGTTTGCTTTGCCCTTGAGGATGATGATGGCGGGAATAAGCAACCCGAGTTCGGCACTAGTGGCAGCGTTGGCTCGGCCGTGGAAGATAGACCTGGTAAAGTGCTGAATTCAGTCGCTTTTTTTTTTTTTATTGTTTAGTTCCCTGTGATGTGTTTTTTTTTTTTTTTGGTCGAACCATGTGATGTGTTCGCAACTTGGTGAATTGTGCTCTTTTTTTCCGGCTGTTGAAAGATTGGGTGTCCTTGGATGGAAGGAGGTAATTGAATTGCTAATTGGTATTGGATTTGTTGGTTCCTGTTGAAGAATACTAATTGGGAAGGGTCCTGATTAGGCATAGAGTAATCTAATTTCAAAAGTGTGATTTGCTTATGTACAAGAAGTTGAAATGTCAGCAAATGCAATTTCATAGCACCTGTCCGATTATTTAGTTCTTGCTTTTCCTGTAATTAGATAATCTCTTGTAGGTTAAGATTATTTTAGCTTAACTGCCGCTTGTAATAATTGGGAAATTTAAATAGTTTGCAGCATCAACCTAGAGGATGATCAGATTGATTTCTGTGCTATATGTTTGGTCAAATGGTGTTGTCATATCGGGCACCATCTTTAGAGGTTGTTCCTGAAACACTTTTTTCTTGCTACATTTTTGGTGAAATTGTGTTCTCCGATAGGGCACCAACTGGAGAGGTTCTTCTCATGTATTATTTAACACAAAACACATTGCTTCTTCATGTACTGAGTGCTTCCTACGTCGCTGGCAATCACTCTGTTATCTTAGTGTCTGTTTGTGGTTGCTGTGTCTTTTCGTTCCTTTGTGATGTGTATATGCCGCATAGATGAGTATGTTTGATTTGAAGTGATTTTAGCTTTTAGCTGTGTTAAACAGTAAACACGTCTTATCTTTCCTTTCCTTTCCTTTCCTTTCCTTTCTGTTGCATAAATTCACCTTTGTTCAATCAAACCTAATACTGGAAACAGAATTACAATGTTGCAGCCGTGCAACAACCAATTTGCACTTTCCATCTGCATTGTCTGTCGCTGAAAACACGTCTCTTCTTAGTTGCAGCCTGTATATGCTGGCTGAATCTTTACAGCTTTTCTGCTATTGTAATATTTCATTGCAGTTTATTTGTTATCGAAGCCATACATTTGATTAATGGAAGTGCGCTTGTCTAAATTACATCTGCATTAAAACACTAAGCTGACATCGCATTAGTGGATGATGCAGGTGAGGCTGATACCTTGAGGCAAGAGACCGTTGAGACCTTTAACCAAGATGATGGAGGAAGTCCCCTTTATGATCTTCTGTATCCTGATAAAGAGCTCCTCCCAGATGACAAGGAAATGAGTATATTTGATCATCTTGAAGAGCTGAGACAACGAATATTTGTGTCTGTTATGGCAGTTGGTGCTGCTATTTTGGGATGCTTTGCTTTCTCAAAAGAGTTAGTAGTGATTCTAGAAGCTCCCGTTAAAACACAAGGTGTTAGATTTCTGCAGCTGGCTCCTGGTGAATTCTTCTTTACAACTCTGAAGGTCTCTTCTTCTCTCTCTCTCACACACGCGTGCGCACACACACAGAGTTGGTGAGCCAATATCCATGTATTTTTTGTACAAGTCAAGTGATCCATTATCAATGTGGATTTCATGGATCCATCATGACTAGAATGGTTGTACCAGTTCATTAGTAAGCAGATTGTGTTTGTTAGGTCTGCTTGCACAACGAAATTATTTATTCTGTGAACCTGACAATGGGGTGAACTCCTGTTGCTTCGTTGTCTGAATCAACAGATTGTGGGACCTGAGTTGGCAGTTGCAACATAACAATATATGCCTGAGCTCTTTCATATTATCGAGTTTTATAAGCTGTAGAAGAGTCGATATTTTAGCATGTATGGAGTACTTGATTGTTTTCACATTTTTTCATGCCTTGATCAAACCATGGCTGGGTGATCTGTACATGATGATGGCGTGCTGTTACAATTTAAGTTTTTTTATTTTATATTGCAGGTTTCTGGATACTGCGGTCTTCTCCTAGGAAGCCCTGTTATTCTCTATGAGATCATAGCCTTTGTTCTTCCAGGTCTAACGAAAGCAGAAAGAAGGTTCCTCGGGCCTATTGTTTTAGGGTCTTCTGTGCTTTTCTATGCTGGCATTGTGTTCTCCTACCTAATTCTCACTCCAGCAGCCTTGAATTTCTTTGTGAGTTATGCGGAAGGGGCCGTTGAGTCACTGTGGTCCATCGATCAATACTTTGAGTTTGTGCTAGTGCTCATGTTCAGCACTGGTATATCTTTTCAGGTAAAACTTTAGTTCTTTAATGATGAAGATAACGGATGGGGGGTCGCAATGTGGACATTGTTATCAAAATGGAAACAAGGAAGGGGTTTTTTCTGCCTGATGAATTGATAATTAGGATTTAACAGTTAATGTTTTTGGATCGGAAAGATGGAATAGGAAGGAGTTTTTACTGCCCAATGAATTGATAATAAGATTTGTAGTTAATGTTTATGCATGGGCTTCCTCCAATGTTGGAGAGAATAAAATACTGGATGAATGAAAACTCATCCCATGCTTCTAGCAGTAAGTCTTTTGTTTTCTGGAAAAGTTCTACTATTCTGGTCCCTGATTTTTTACGTTTTATCCCATCAAGTTCCATGTGCTTTTAATTTGTCTAATCAAGTCCTTTTCACGATTTTTCTAATCAAGTCTATCTAACACTAAATCTGATCCAATTCAGTTGACATGACTCTGGAAAGATGCCAAAGTGTGATACGCATAAAACATGGAGATGCTCACAAGGACATGTGTGGAAAAATTTAGCCAATGTAGACAACGTCAGAGTATGATGTGTATGAAATTTAGCCAATGTGGATGCCCACTTGGACATCCATAATGGAAAAGTTTCATCCGCATCAAAGGGCTACATCAGTTTAATTAATCAGATTTATTGTCTTGAATAGAAAGTTTGTAAAAGTAGCATGACTTTATTAGACAATTTAGAAGTCTAGAGACTTGATCAGAAAAAGCGTGAAATATCATTATTATTATTATTATTGGGTCGAATGAAATATCATTATTGAAAAGTAGAAATTTTCCTCGTTTTTAAACCAAGGGTTTTTAGCAATAATTTTGTTCAACATGATTGATATAAGAAATTATTAGAAAACAGCTCTACTTTAGTTTCATCCTTCATTTCTCCGTTTCCCTATTGAACTAATAAGATTAGTCAATAATTGTGGTATTGTGTGCTAAAGAATGCAAATTTAGACATCAACCATAACCTCTACCAGTGTATGCCCATTCTTTGAAAGCTGAATAGTAAAGCAAAATTAATACTAGTAACTGGTCGTGGAGTCTTTCCTGTCAATGACGAGATATTCCTCACGAAAGGCATATGTGACTTCATTCGACTAAAGAGCGAAATATGTGGTTCTGGTTCTGCTTTACTCGGTCTTTTCTACAGCTTTGTTCAACTCCTGATATTTTCACTTCCTTCAGGTTCCAGTAATACAGCTCCTTCTAGGACAAGTTGGTCTAGTAACAGGAGATCAAATGCTGTCCATTTGGAGATATGTAATTGTAGGTGCGGTCGTAGCTGCTGCTGTATTAACACCATCAACAGATCCTCTTACTCAAATTCTGCTGGCAACACCGCTTCTAGGTCTATACTTGGGCGGCGCATGGGCGGTTAAGCTCATAGGGCGGTGAACATTATGGGCTCACAACTTTACTGGTGCGTTCAATCAGGGAGCGCGCGGCGCCTGAGACTATCCCAAAGGATGTGCTTGAAAATAGCTGTTAGTGAAGCATTTTATGTACAAATTTACTGATCGGTCTTCTAGTCCGAGGGTTTTATATTCTTTTACACTAGTGATAGTGGTATGATGTTCCTCGTTTATAGTGGAGCATTTTCAATACATCTGCCTTCAGTCATGCTCTCTTTACTCGTGGTCAAAAGCTTCCATCACTTATCACAAGAATTTGTTGCTAGCAATCACAAGAATTTGTTGATTGCACCAAAGCTTTGCACAACCAGTGGTGCAGTTGTTCGTGTAAGTTTATCTTCACCATTTGTAATTATTTCCCCTTCTACCCTATGCTGTCCACATCCTTAAACACCTCTTGAAATTTTCTATCGATAAGATCTCTCAACATTTTGCACAATCAGTGTTGCTCTTGTTGGTGTTAAGTTTGTCTTAACCATTTGTAATTATTTTTCGAGTTTGCGCAGAACATTAACCGATTTATTGAAAGCCCTTCTGAACTTCTTGGCGTATTTATTGGATTTTCTGTCCGTGGTTTTCTTACTGCGGATGCAAAGAAAGGGTCTAAGGAGCAAATTGAGATAATTGATGCATCACCACCTGTATCCTTCCATCTCCATTGATTAGTGACAGCATTGGATGATGCCTCCCAAGGCCTTTGGGTCTCTCTAAATAACCTTGGTCCAAAGTCAAACCGTTTCACAAATTCTTTTGGAGAGCTTTGGGGAATGCAAAGGATTCCCAAAGTTCTATAAAGTCCTTTAATTCAAGAAAGCTCTGTAGAAGAAGAGAATTAGTTGTAATCTAATCTCTAATTTTGAAAATTCGCTGATTATGTTTTATTGATCCTCAAGAGTGGTGCTTCAAGAAGATCGAAGCTGGTCGACAACTCAAGCCACAGGGATGGATATTTGAAGTCAGACAAAGAAGTCGACTTCTCACCAAGAAAGCATACCGGGGCAAAGCCCACCAAGATGAAAAGAGACAGGAAGCTCCAAACGGCAGATAATTGAAAAGGGAACCGCAAAAATTGTGAAGAGGATCAAAGCGGTCAACTAGGGCAAATCCCACTTCACTAGGGCAACGCCCCCTGACCGGGGCAACCGGATCAAATACTGGCATAATATTCATATCTCTTCCTCTCAAGTGAAAAACATGATAAGATGGTTGAAGACCAATAAAGGGAAGCTTGCCTTCCCTACAAGATGAAAAGGAGTGTACCTTCATCGGACATCACTCATTGGGTTTGTAGAGACAAGATGGATCAAATCGAGTTGAACCCCAAACAGACAGCATGAAGAAGGAGCAACCTAATTAGGATTGACTCTCCCTAAGTCGAAAAGGATGTATCCGTTCCAGATCGAACTGATTTGTTCATAAGTTGATATGATTTCCCAATCTTGCAGGTGATGATAAAAATGAATGGGACCACTGAAGAATTTCCATCGTCTTGGATGCTCGAAGTGACTAGAGCTGGGATAGTAAATCCGTAGTCGTTTCAATTAAAGCTCCTTGCGCAGCAATCGACTCATCGCGCAGGTGGAATAAAAGATTGTTAAAGCATAAGGTGAATGCGACAGGACACGATGAAGGAAACTGTTGCCTGTGAAGTAACACTTCAGGCTGTTGAAGTACTCAATCACAAGTAAACCCATGCTTGCGGACGTCAAATAGCAGAATGCTCGGGAGACGTCATGAAATGATGACAAGGCAAAAGATGCATGAAGAAATTGAAACGAATCGATGAAGCCGAGAAGTGTCAAACGTTGCGGAACATCAAACGCTGAGATCTTCGAAAGATCGTAGGAACATATCATCTGGTGTAAATGCAAAGTAGATACCAGATGTCAGAGAAATTTGAAGGGCGCAAAGTGCCAAAATCACCTGACAGGGAGTGGACCGACTCCAACTAAGCATGAATGCATCAATGCGGCGTGATCAAACTGCCTGCGACTAAGTCAGCCAGCCCAAGCGAATCACTCAGTTGCTGGGGGCAAATCACTCTCTACCCAGAAAGGGTATCGAACGTCAGAGATGTCAGATTCACCATGGGGATGTACAAGGAAAGTTCCCGAAGCAATGGTTATCACCCATGAAGCATGATGAAGTGGAGTAAATCTACCAAAGACAAAACGCACTAAGCCCTTCTAGACGAGGAGGAGAACGATGCAGAGCCATCCGTTTGGTAAAAGGACGTATCGTTCCAAAGGGATTGTCCTCCAGATATGAGAATAATATTTCCTTTCTTTTTTTCCTCTCAGGTAATGATCAAAAGCAGAGGACTCAGGATGCAGTGCTTTCAAATGACAAAACAGGGAGTACCCCTTTTCATGGCATCTCAGACATGCACTCTAGCTAAATATTTTCAAGAGCATTCTAATGGCTCAATTTGTGAACAAAACCTTTGAAAAAACCTGAAGAAGTTTTTCATCATTTAGAAATCTCTGTGAAAAGAACATTTGAAAAGAAAAATTCAAGTTTTGCAGATTGACACATCTGATAAAAATGCTTTCCTTGAGAGGAGTGGAAATCACGAATTCATTTTTCGTTGCTAGCATAAATAACATGCATCATGCATATCATGCACATATCCTGTATACAAAGAACCCAAAGGGAGAAATGCCAACTCTCGCTGGACAAATTTCAGGGGTAAATTGTATCGATTTCAATAGTCAATTATACATGCCCTTTACTCATGAGGTTTCTTCTCTTCATTAGGGAAACGTCAAATACCTCAAATGGCGATTGTGATTGAGAGAATCACCAAACCGCCACACGAAAAATCCTAAGACCGTCAGGTTATCTAGAGACAGATAAAAATGATCAAGAACTCTGGTAATCGAGATAGATGACCAGAATCGGCAAAAATCCGTGGGAGCAAGTCGCTCCCTTTTCTCCGAGAGGCCAAGTCGGGGGAAAATTCTCATGAACCCCACAAAAGCATTGGAGCAGGGTCATCAAACCCAAAGATGACAAATATCAAGACAAGCCTTACTGGGGCAGAAATACTTGAAAAATACCGTTCCTTCAAATGTTGGAAGGACAAAACCTTGAAAGGAGTATCTTCTTCCTGAAATTCCAAATGAAGTCAGATAAAGACCTACGCCTGCCTCTTCATGTGCAGGTGCATGGACGTCTTCAAATTGATTTGAATATCGCCAACCAACACGGAAAGTGCTAGGGCATTTGTTCAAGATAGAGACCGTCCAACTGGGGCAAGGCACTTGTTGACGTGATCGAGGATCATCTCACAAACAACACCCACAAATACAGACGAGAGGAAGCGACATTCATCGTCCACATCAGTATACGATACTGAAATGACCCCCACCAAATGTGGCGCGTCAACAATCGACTAAAGAGGGGAATACGTCAGTAAGACGTCACCATGGATCCCAGGAGAGAAGGCATCCCCAAAGAGGATGAGGATTGCAGCAAAACATAAAAATGAATTTTGCTGGGGCAAGCGTCACCTAACTGTGATAAATCACGCCTAACTAGGGCAAGTGAATCATTTGTGCGCTGGACAAAGAAGGACGTTTCTTCTCTGGCAAAGTCCATGGACACAATAGCAGAGTCGTCCGCATCAGAATTAAACACCAGGATGCGAACCTGGTGAACGGAAGTCGTTGGCACTTGAAAGCCACAAAAGAAAACAACTCGCCGATATGGAGGCAAAAAGAAACATCAGTTTCAAGGGTCAAGCTTCCAAGAAATGGAACCCTGAAGAGGGGCTGCGTTAGAATGCATCCAAAAGCATGAATCGATCTCCTTCAGGGGAAATCCTTGAGAAGGATTCGTTGCCAACCAGACGGAGAGATCGTGGCCACAAGATAGATGGCCAACTTCTGCAAGCCGCACGTTTGTGTTCAAATGGAAACACAAAGCAAGAATAAGGCGGTATCATTCCAATTTGTCTTGAATTTTGGAATACAAACCGACACCTAATTTCCGTCCTTGATAGGGGCTCGCCATCAAGGCGAACAAGTTTTCACATCCCATGTGTAGGAGAAAGGGCACAACGCAGACAACTGTATTCGACTGAAAATCAAGGTGTAGAAACTCATCGACAATGGCATTTTGGATCTCGAGGAGATAAAGCAGAATAACTAGCAAGACCCGTCATCGGATTGCCAAGAACTGGACAGCGTGTACGTGGATAACCCTATCGAAGACTATGCCAGCCCAGCTGATCGGACGATCGATGACAGCAGACTACACGGATAAGGGAGTCACTTCCTCCTTTCCATCGTCACTCTTTAGTCTATTTGCATTGTAGTTCATCTGCAGTTTCAAGTGCAATTTCTTAAAAAAAAAATAATCAATAAAAAAATCAAAAAAATGGGGACGTGTGGGAGCACCACAAATCGGTCAATGACGACACAGAACAAAAAGAGAGAGAAAAAAAAGAGACAAAAACTCCTGAGACCTGATTTCCCACATGTCTCCTAGTTTTCGAAATCTTTTGGGGAAGCGAAGAGGTCCGATGATAGGAGGACTAGGCCACATTCCCTACCTTCTGCAAGCCAAATCTGACCACTGAAGAAAGTGCGAATTTTCTTTTCCCTTTTAAATAGCAAAAATCCTTTACAACTTCGGGTAACCAATTTTACATATATTTTACCAAACACTATTTGCATTTTTGAGAATCCCTTTCATCTAATGTCCTTCGAATTTCCCCCAAGATAGCCTTAGCAAACCCAGCAATATAGCACTCTATAGTTGACCAGTTTCATGGAAAGGAGCAAACTTCTGTTCTGTCATTGATGCAAATGCGATGCTGTCGATAGAAATCGCTTGTTCTTAGCCTAAAAGAAAAGAGAGTGAGAGAAGAAACTGGCCGTGTAGACAAGGGGGAGAGAATAGCGAGGTTGCACATTTCATTACTTTGAAAGTAGCTTTACATCGTGCGGTGGTCCAAATGATACGATGCAAAGCAGTCTTCACTTTCTATAGGCATGCAAAGCAGTCTTCAATTTCTATAGGCAAACTTCAGCCACTAATCTAGGGGAAAGAATTGATTTGAGCATGAGTTTCTTCCTTCCTAAGAACTCTTTTGCTTGCTCGCTCCAGGGCACTGTTAGTCTGAGATCTTCCATGAAATATTCTGTCCCTTGCCCTGTCTGCCTGCAGTATCAGGACATGGAGAAAACAAGAAACACAGTGGTTGTTAACGTCTCAATAAAGTTGTCTGACGAAATCGCGCACATCTATATCCGTCCCAATTGAATCGTTAAGAAGACTAGTGGCTGGAAGCTGAGAATTTTGGTTTAACTTAAGAATTGCTTCCTAGCTATCGATGACAAAGCAGCATCGCTGCAACGGAATGTGTACTCCATTTGGTTTCTTTTGACAAGATTCGAGCCAGGAGGCAAGCAAATACCTGCTTGTCCCAATTCGTGCAGGTCGTGACAATAATTAGCAGAACCGTCTGAACAAAAGAACCGATCTGAATTCCGATCCAAAGCCCCTTTCCTGTCAAGTGTGCATAGAAACCCAACATTGCAGCAATGGGAATCCCACAAAGGTAATATGCCCCAAGGTTGATGTACGCTCCAATGTGCTGCCAACCACATCCTCTGGCCACACCTGGGACAGAACCAGAAAAGAGAAAATAAGAACTCACTTAAGGTTTCCAAATTCTCAGGAAGGAGATTGCTGCTAACTCTTATCTGATCAAATGTTCCAAGGAATGAACCTGACAGGACTCCTTGAAAGTTCTCTAGTACAACAGAAAGGCACACAAGAGGAGCCATGGATTCAACATAATGGACCACCCCTTCCTCGTCACTGAATATGTAGCCGAATGAGCGACGGGTGGTGAACAGGATTGTGCTTAACACAGCAACCCCCAACACCGTAATGAGCATGACAACGCCGACAGCGCGGCGAGCCGCCTGTGGATTCCCTGCGCCTAGTTCATTCGAAACCCGTGTGCTACGATCAAATACTTGTGTCTTTTAGTAGAAAAATCGAGGAAAAATAGATGATAACAGTTAGCTATATGTGCATATATGGTAACATGTATGTGCGAGTTTCTGGTTGCAAACCTCACTGCCGCCCCAAGTCCATCTGGGATCGTATAGAGCGTTGCGAGCACTGCCAAGCTGCCGAGCATCGAAAAATTGAAAATCAATCAGCTCTGCAACTTTTTCCCCTTTGGAAGGAAGGTATTAAAAGTTTTGAGCATGCAAGCAGAACCAGAAAGAACTTGCAGGCGAAAGCCTAAGGTCATACCACACAGACAGCACTGAAGTTTCGAGCTTCGGGTTGGGGAGAAGCCCAGAGAGCATTGTCAGAAACTCGAACGACCACCACTCAAGGCTGAAATCACTAGGACGAAAATGCATCATTTGGTCTAAAACAGGAAGACTTAAATCTAAGGCGAAAGACGCACAGTACCCACCAAATCATGACAGCAGAAGGGACAGCGAAGCTGAAGAACTCTCTCGTTCCTCGGAACAGCTCCATGGAGATCCACACACGGTTCTTCGTCTTCGCGCAGTTTGGGGAATACTTCATGTACAATGCGAGCAGAATCACATTCAACCAATAGGAAAGGCCTATGGCTATCGCTGCTCCGAGGTTCTGGAAGCTAGAGTAGAACACCAGGGTCCAGCAGAGCGCTATGTGGAAAACTAGCGTCACGAGGGAGCTCACGAGCAGAGGGAAGACAAGGCTCTGAGTCTGAAAGTACCGGACCAGAGGCTGGAGAGTTCCGTAAGCAAAGAGCGCGGGAATGAGGCAGGTGGCAAATCTACCGGCCTCGAGTGAGATCTCGGGGTCTTGGCCCATGAGAACCAGCAGTTTTCCCATGAAGATCCACACTAGGGACAAGGGGAGACAGACTAAGATGAGACAGAAAATGCCGGTGTGGATTTGGATGCTGAACTTTTGGTATTGCTCAGCTCCATAAGCTTGTCCGCAAAGAGTTTCGAGGGCACTCGACATTCCGAACTGCATCAGTCACACGCGACGTGGCTCAGTCACTCATAACAGGAACCAAAGCATCGAAGGCATATAAGCACACGAACATGGTGAATGAAAATGATGGATACTGTTCTATAAGCTCACACACAAGCATGCATATTGATCTCAGATATGTGCACAGAGAGAGAGAGAGAGAGAGAGAGAGAGAGAGAGGTACGAGAGGACTGAAGCCGGTGACAGCGCAGAAGGAGATGGCGATGGCGGTGCTGGAGAGAGAGAGCTCGCCCAGGTGACCCACCATCATCACCGATATGATCTGCAGGAAGTACTGCGACAGGTTGACTGCCACCATCGGCCCTGCTATGTACCCCATCCTCTTCGTCTCCTCCTTCAGTACCTTCCACCCCGAGCTCGACGCAGAAACGTCATCGCCGCCGCTGCTGCTGCCGCCTCTCTCTCTCCCGCTGCTCGGTAACAAACTCTCGCCCTCTTCCATATGCCACCGCGTTACGTGTCTCTCCCACTCTCCCCCGCTGTCTATGCTCTTTATCTTAAGCACTTAGATAGACATTCACTTTAAATAGCCCCCATGATTTTCTTTTGGCCAAAACAGCTTGCATGATGGGGTCTTTATTTTATCTGATGACACTTACCCACAAATAATATCATGCCAGAGTCGTAAATTAACACAACTCGGCAAGTGAGGAATTCTTTTCCAGTACACTTTCTCTTTGTGGTATTCCTCCACTTGCTTGAATCAATTGACTTCTCCCTTATTCATTGATCTGAGGGAAAAGAAATCATCTACCAGTTGGGAAGCTAGACATCAAGTAAGTGGCTTGATGAAGATAACTAAGGTGAAACGCCGGAGTTGGCTGCTGAATACCAGCAGGATTATAAATTTTGATTGTCTCACGAATACATGTGACTTCTATCGTTATTCATAGCTAATATCCATCCGCCGAAACAAGAAGAAGAAAAATCTCCTCAAAGCCATAGGAAGACACGAATTGTATCTCGCATCTGATCATACACATAGGCGATTATCGTCGAAGAAGGATGCCGAATCGATACACATATGTGTGTGAAAAGAGGGCTTTTGGTCAAAAAAAGAATTACCAAATTAGGGCAATTTTTTTTTATTTACCAATTCGGCGCTCACGCGGTAGTGTGACTGTCGTGCGGGCCCCGTGCGGCAATCACACTGCCGCACGGACGTCTTTTTCAGGTGCCTCAGGCGCTTATTTTCAGGCGCCTAGGCACCTCATGCGCTTGTTTTCGGGAGCCTGCTAAAGGAGCCTGAGGCGCCCATGAAGGCCGGCTTTGCTATAAAGCAAAGACGACAACGAAGAATGAAATCGCCCACGTTCATTTTCTCTCACCCTCGTCCATTTTCTTCCTTGCCCGCGTGCATTCTTCGTTGTTCCCTCGCCCGCCTTCATTCTTCATTGCCCTCGTTCATTCTCCCTCGCCCTCGTTCTCCCTTGCTTGGTACTTTCTCTTCGTCATCCTCCCTCAGCTCATTGAAGGAGATCCTCCTCGCCTCAGGTGCCTTTATCGGTATTAAATATTTTTTTAATTGAGTATTAATTTTTTATGTAATTTTATGTTATGTATAGGTTGTTAGTAATATGTTTTTATTTTTTTGTTAATATTTTTGTAATGTTTAAATTAGTTTATGAATTTTTTTTGTTTAGTAGAATTTGAGATAAAAGCGAAGCCGGCCTCCTCACTCAGTGTTTTCTCTTGGCAGTTTGAGCTCCTCATTCGGTGTGTGCTCTCCCTCGGCAGTTTGAGGTATGTTTTGGTGTAGTTATTTTGTTATTATTTATACATGAATCATTTATTTGTATTTGTTGTTGTTGTTCTTGTTATTATTATTATTATTATTATTTATTTTTATGTCATTTGTTATATTAATAGTTATAATGTTAATGAGATTTAATGAGTATATTTAGTTGAAATGTGAGTTTTTTTATGTAATTCTATGTTACTTATAGATTATTGGTAATACGTTTTAATTTTTCGTTAATGTTTTGATAATAGTTTTAATGTTGTTGTGTTTTTATATTCTTTATGGGTTGCTATGGGCTTTTTTGAAAAATAGGGTAAAAAAATATTTACGAATTTAGGTATTCTTTAAAAATATTTACGGATTTAGAAACAAGATGGGGCTATTAAAAAAACAAAAAAAAATGAAAAAAAATTAGAAAAACCCAAAAAATGGCTGTGAAACAGCCCCACATGCCCTAAATCCATAAATATTTTTAAAGAATACCCAAATTCGTAAATACTTTTTTACCCTATTTGCATTTGTTGTATTATTATTATTTATTTTGTTATGGAATTTATTTCATTTGTTATATTGATAGTTATAACGTTAATTTGTTAATCTGTAGAAAAAAATATTTATTAAATTTTAGTTGCAAAATAATTTATAATTTATTTATTTAGCAGAATGTCATATAGATCTTTTGCGACTGTGTACTGGAGAGCTAGAATAGTATGAAATGAATATGGACATGATTATGAAAGTGGGCAATCTACCATGTTTGAGTTTGGAAACATATCCACATTTGATGAGTTGCATGCTGCGATTGAGCGCGCATTAAATAAACAGAAAACCAATGTATTCATAGTCTGATGTCTAGAGAATCGATTCCAACACCCGGTTGTATTATATATGACATTGTGGAGGTGCATAATGATGCTACAGTTAAGATAATCTAGCAGTTTGCACTTCAGTGTGGTTCTATGGGGTTTTTGTAGTTTTATGCAAACTGGGGAAGGTTCCAATGTTTTGGGTGCGGGATCGCTTCAGTTATATTGCAAATTTGGGCGTGAGATCGCTTCAGTTGTTTCTTCCCATCCATCAGAAACCGTGATCCTTTACTAGATGCACCTCTTGGTAGTCAGTATGTGATCTATTGTTATTTCAGTTCGTGAGTCATAATTTTTTTTTTCAATGCGTATAATATATGTAACTGTTCTTGTTTTTTGTTTATATAGTTGGAGTCAAGCTCGACAGATAACAGAGGTCCCCACACATACTTTGCCACATCTGCGCTATCAATTTGATAGAATGGCATCCGCAGAAGTAAGTAATGATAGCAACCAAAGAGTTCAATGTAACGTTAGCTTTTAAATTAATTTTTCATTTAATTTGATATGTTTTAATACGATAACAGATTATTTGCCCTACACCGATGACATTCTCCAGACTCTACCAGATTACTGCCTACAGGGATAATACATTTGGAGGCTCGTGTCCCATTCATTTGTTTCCATATCGTTGAGTGGCATTATCCAGACCAAGTACTTCATCAGTTTGTTATGCAGCATGCAATACCTACTCCTCCCCGTATTCATACAGCCTTTCATGATATTGAATTAAGGCCAGTTGCAAGGAATTGGGGTCGATTTACACAGACGGTGGTTTGGTATATGAGATGATTGTCTTGACTATATAGTTCATGGTGTTCTTGCAACGGAGCCACTTCGCTACAATTCAGAATATATGAAGTGGTACCGTAGACAAACAAGGATGTGGATTTCTTACAAGGGACGTGCAATCGATGCAACATTTCATGCAAACACTTTTAATTTACTTCATTAATTATTATTTTTAGTAACATAAGTTATTGGCATTTGATAACTTATGTTGACTTTGATTTCATGAACTGGGTGATGGCGTGGAACAAATCATACAATTAAGTTCTGCTACATCTCGGGAGAACATGCGGGCTATAGTGAGGATAGTTAGGGCAATGCTATACGCCTACAATGAGGAGAGGTGAGATGACAATGATGCCACCACCCTAACCAGCATCTACAGCAGCACCCATTGGGTTGCACGAGGATAACCCACCTAAGATTGTTCAGTCGACCTAGATGACCACTCAAGCTCATCCAGTTAATGATGGTGTCCCCTACCCCTTGGCCTATCATAAGGCTTTAGCCAGTTTATCGGCTCATTTCATGAGGGATTCGATTTTGTCTTCCATAACAATCGACAATCCCAGACTCCGGCTAATTCTTCGAGTTCTTATAGATCAGATTTCTCTCTTCTTTTCCCATGCCCTTCTACAATAGGCTACGCACTATATGAGCGTGGGATATTTTTTTTTTTCACTTTGATGATGCATCCACATCACAGGCACGCTTCCCATAACAGGATAAGCCTTCGTCATCTACACATCCTACTCATCCGGAACCTCGTCCTCGTTGTCGGCACAATACTAGACCTGCCAAACAATGAAGACAACCTGATTGCGGAACAAAAGGCCACATAGGAGGACGACATCATCAGTGAATGTAATTGGGGTTGAAAATCGTTATCTATTATTACAATTTTGATTTGATGGATTTTTTTAGCTCATGGATTGTTATCCATGTTCTTTTAATCTGGATATATCATCTTCATATATCTTACCAATTTTATTTTATGAATATTTTTTTATTAATTATTTATATACTAAATAAATTAATTACATAAATACTAAATTATTTATTAATTATATATCTTAATAAATTTTTTAATTAATTATTGATAATTATGTTATAAAAATAAGCTTTAAAAGAAAAAAAAATTATATTTACAAAGTTATATAAATATAAATGTTGTAACTATAAAATAATTTAAAAAAACGTAAACAAAATACGGAAAAAAAAGGGACCGGAGCCGGCAATACGACTGCTGCACGGGGCCCGTTTCCGCAAATGAAAAAAAATTTAGCCCTAATTCGGTAATTTTTTTATTCCATTTTCGAAAAAAGCCCGTGAAAAGAGGGTGGGGATCCCCTGCCTTTCTCTTTTTCAAGGTAGCAGATTCCTCATCCTTGATATAGCTTTCCTCCCATATATCTAGGATGGGGGATCCGGGTCCGTGAAACGATGCTATCCACGTTTAAACAAAGCGTTTGCAGACAGCAGAAGAAGAAAAATGCTAACAGTCAGAACTCGGAAAAGACACAGGAAGAGGACAAACAAACAAGAACACAACAAATCCTAATGAATCAGCAGCAAGGGGTGGCAGCAAATTAGCATACGGACAAAAGCTGAACTCTCATGCGTGACGAAATCACAAATATTTTCTATCACCGATCGTGAAGCCGTGTATGTAACATCTTCGCCAACCCCATTTAACAGATAATCAATTTCATCTGATGTGGATCTAGAGAGAGAGAGAGAATACCTTGGCGAATAGAGACAAGAAGGGACGACACCTACTCGCCGTTGGCTTTGCGTCCTGATGCGAGGGTTAGGGTGTGCTCGAAGATAAGACAGACAGTTCCATGTCCCAATTGGTTTACCGCACTGCATGCAAACTGCTCTTAATTAAGGATATTACAGTGCATGTCAACTGCTCTTAGTTAAGGCTATTTGTAATGTTCTAATACCTAAATTTAATCGGTACACGGCGGGTTCTACAGGCTTCCGAAAAGCTCTCGTGTCCTCAAATTGCATAAAAGAAAAAGGAGTCGCGTATCGGGTACGAGTCATATCAAACAATAAGTAAAAGGAAAATTCCGGGGGACCACTGAGAGGAGAAGCAGAGCTTTTGCAGTTCGACTCCTTCTAAAGTTCATTGCGAAAGGGACTTTGCATGAACAAAGATGGATGAAGGAATCTTGAGTACATTGTGAGGACCCTTTGGGTTTGTTGGTGATAATCTGGCCAAGAGTACTTATCGTCGGTCGCTTCGCCACTCATAGGTAAGAAGCGTTGTTAGCTTTGGATGTTGATTTATGTTCAATGCTGCTAAGGTTTAGGATGAATCCTGCATTTCTTTTCCTTTAAAAAAGACGGTTAAGCTCTTAATTCGGAGATATCCCGAAAAGGGCTCCCCGTTGCGGTCGATATAAACGATGATAGCTAACAACATAACTTGACTGAAATATCTAGACTTCAATCTAGCTACGACCTGTCTAATAACTCGATATGATAAGCATTTTCATTACAGGCAAGGCAATGAAATTACCCCAAACTCTTATTTGAATGACTGATTTTCATACATGGCTTATGCTTGTGATTGCTGAATGCTGGCTGATGTTCGGAGATTGGACATTTGTGCAGACATGGGTGACCTTGTTTAGTGAATTTGAGTAAAAAATTGCAAACCTCTGAGGATGCCACGCGTAATCTAATGCAATCTATGTATGTGATATCACTGAAATCAAGAACTACTCCAACCGGAGAGCTTGTGAATTGCAATGACTAGAGCTCTGCTTGAGCTCAGATAATCGATCCATTATCGGCTGAAAAGCTTTCGTGGAATAATCTCTCCCTTGCTTTGCTTGCCTGCAACACCAAAAGAAAGTTCAGCACCAACTTAAATAACATATAGCTGCTAAGAAGTCATCCACAAGGCATGCATAATTTACCTGCTTTTCCCAATTTGTGCAACAGGTAACAATTGAAAGCAACGATGTCTGTACAAAAGCACCCGCTTGAATCCCTATCCAAAGTCCCACTCCTCTCAATCCCACCCAAAAGGCCAAAGTTGCGGCAACTGGAATTCCACACAAATAGAACGCCCCCAGGTTCACATAAGCTCCAATGTGTTGCCACCCGCATCCTCTCGCAATACCTGATCAAGTGAAATAACATCACAATGGAAAACCGATTGCATTAATCGATCGAGTAGGCGATGGACTTATCTAGTGGATGCTTCCTTGTTCCTAAATCATAGTTTCAGGGGTCTATTGAGGTCAAGTCTAGGCAAAGTTTTCTGCAATGATACAGAGAGGTCGAGTTATACCTGAAAGGACACCTTGAAAGCTGTCTATGATGACAGAGAGGCAAACGAGAGGAGCCATCTTCGTCACATAATCCACGACTTCCTTTTCGTTGCTGAAGGTGTAACCAAAGACTTTCCGGGTTGCAAATAAGACTGAGCTCACAATGCTTGTCTCGATGACTGCTATAAGCAACACTGCATAGACAGCTACGCGAGCTGCCTGCGCATTTCCGGCTCCCAATTCGTTGGACACTCTCGTGCTGTTATTGAAGAAAGAAGCAAAAAAGAGTTAGGCTTCTGTTGAAATATTCCAATTGTACTATGGGGGTCAGTCTAACATGCCCCTAGAGGCTACAAGAGGAGTTTACAAACCTTCCAGCAGCTCCAACTCCAAATGGTATTGTGTAAAGTGTCGATATCGTCGAGAGACTGTTCATGAGATCAAACAGAAAAGAAAATTAGAATGTGAGATCGAAATACAGCACTAAAATCAGATGTTGGTCAAGTCATGCCAGATGGGACATACCACACAGAGAGGACTGAAGTTTCAAGCTGTGGATTGGGTAGAAGTCCAGAAAGCAGGATGAGCAGTTCAAATGACCACCACTCAAGGCTAAGATCCATCCAAATGAGTTGACAGAAAGACATCAATAGAAAATATCTCAAACAGTACAACAAAAAAGATGAGCTAAGTTCATTTTCCAATCAAGAGAATGCAAGACTAATGCTAGGTATACATTGAGCGGTATATCAAATTGATACACCAAGTGATGTGGTCGATTTCAAGTGAAACTGATACATCTGTTACTGCTAACATGCAAATTACGTAAAATAGTCTTACTAGACCTAGCATCCATTATCATTCAATATAAACAGCATATACACACGCACTGCTACTAGAAAACAAAGAAATTCACACAGAATTAGTACTTAGGCATGAACATAAGTTACCATATCATGACAGCTGATGGAACAGCAAATTGGAAGAATTCCTGAATGCCTCGGAATATCTCCAATGACACCGGTGCACGCGTCTTCTGGCATGCGCTAGAGAACGTCATGTACAGCCCGAGAAAGATCACATTCAACCAATAAGAAATTCCCAATGCCAGTGCGGCTCCGAGGTTATGTAGCCCGGACTTGAACACGAGGACCCAACAGAGAGGCACGTGTAAGAAGAGTGTGGCACAGGAGCCTATGAGCATCGGAGTGATGAGGCTTTGGATCTGGAAGTAACGGACCAGCGACTGGAGCACCGCGTACGCAAAGAGAGCAGGGACGAGCCACACTATGAACCTGCCTGCCTCGCGCGAGATCAGTGGGTCTTGGCCCATCAACACGAGGAGTTTGTCCATGTAGAACCAGAGGAAAGAGAGAGGGATGCACACTAAGGTCAGAGAGAAGATCGCCGTGTATGTTTGCGTTCTGATCTTGTGGTATTGTTGAGCTCCATAGGCTTGTCCGCACAGCGTTTCGAGTGCAGTGGCCATGCCAAGCTGTGGTTGCAAAATCATGAACTAAAAAGTTTAGCCATCCGTAAATGGAACAATTGACATCCCCCATGCAGCTTTGGATCAGAATATATTCTTACAGACTAGTCTTAAACATACATCCCATAGAAGCAACCAAAATGGGTGGAATTGTCAGTTTTTATGTCGACATGCAGGTACTTCACCATCGTTGATCAGTTTTCTAACATAGCACAGTAGATTTTTCTGGCTCTCATATACATAACTGACTACGTGCTGTGTCTTTTGAAGATATAACATTAGCAACTCAACTGACAGAAGAGCCCGGAATGTAACAAGCCTGTTTCATTACTGTTACATGTGGAACTCCAGGAAACCACTGAGAAAGCACATAGGGTCACTTTAACACTAAACTGATTGATAAAATAATGTCAAGAATTATAGTTGGGAAATTGAATATCACTTACTTATAATCCAGGAAACCACTGAGAAAGCACATAGGGTCACGTTAACACTAAACTGATTGATAAAATAATGTCAAACATAATAGTTGGCAAATTGAATATCACTCACTTAAAAAACCCAATAATATGATTTTGTCTCCTATCTCTAACACTGTTCAAGAAGCATATACCTGATTAAAAAGAGAAGGTGCTTTTTCCCCATTCTCACCATCCTGGGTTAAATCATAATTATCTTTTAGACCAGTTCTAACACGCCATAATTTCGAAAGAGACCGACTCAACTCGGATCCGGATCCCCTGCTTGTATGGCAGGGGATCATAGCATTTATGGCCATTAGAAATATCTAATGGCCATAAATGCTATGATCAGGGGATCCGGAGACGACTCAAGGTGCCCCAAGTCAAGACATCGTCAACAGGAAGATAACACTAAACTAAACCGCCATCTTGGACTATTCAGCACCAGTCATGTGCCTATAATGCCCTCGGGAATCTCACAAATCCAACATCTTTAAGTAATAGGTTTCGCAAAGCCATAATTATATACATTCAACAGGTATAGACAGATGATTCAAAATGGTCGATCGCGACAAATGTTTAAGGACATATACTCCTGTTCCCACGGGTTTACATCAATCCCACGGAATCATATTTGAGGTTGAGCCTCTGACACACATGTTGCCGCTAGTATCATCGTAGATTAGACCGCCTTCCGGTTGCTACTTAAAAATTTGATTTTTAGCTGAAGTGCAGCATTTTTTAGAGTATATGGAAGCATAGGACTGGCCATAGGGAAACAAGTACTCTGGTCACCGATCGATTCTTGATGTCAAAATCGCTCGTCCAGTAAGAAAGATTGCACCCCGGTAAAGTAATCCGAGACAAGAGATTCAAGAACGTAGAGAGAGAGAGGAGGGGGGGGGGGGGGGGAGAGAGAGAGAGAGAGAGAGAGAAGGGAGGGTACGCACGAGGAGGCTGAAGCCGGAGACGCCGGCGAGGGAGATGGCGATGGCGGTGCTGGAGAGGGAGAGCTCGCCGAGGTGGCCGACCATCATGACGCAGATCATCTGGAGGAGGTACTGCGACGATATCACGATCACCATGGGCGCCGCTATGCGCCCCACACTCTTCACCTCCGCCCTCACGGCTCCCCACGTGATGCCATCGCTCTTACCGTCTCCGTCCTGCCTCTTCACCAACAGCGTCTCCTCCATCTTCTGCTTCGTTTCTTCATCCATGGAAAGACGAGGAAGATGAGAAAAGGAAACAGCAAGCAGGGTTCCGGTCTCTCAGCCGCCCTTCCCTCAGTCCTTTTACTACGAAGACTAGGAGAGAGAGAGAGAGAGAGGGCGGGGGGGAGGCGAACGTATGTCTCGTCTTTGTGGAGGGAGATTGGTGGCGTTATGTGTGGTGATGGGACGTGATAGGGAAGGAGTGTCGTATATCTTTTTGCTGCCTTCGTCCTCTTCTCGACTCTCAAAGGCGTAGGCGTGGGCGTATGATATACATGTGGACAAAATGAGTCAACGACAACAAACACGTCCCGTGGTTTTCAGAGAAGACTCATGTCGAGGGAAAAGTAAAAGATATACATATGCACACATGTATTACATATATGTACAATTATATACCCACACATCATAAAACTCTTGCGTTATCAATTCAATACTAAGCTTCACAATGGTGCTAATTGAATCTTAAATCTTATGACGATTTGTCATTATAATTTATCCGATCAATTTTGATCGGAAATTTTCAACATTAATGTCAGTAGTCCTACATGGCATGATCTGCGCTGAAGTAGATAAATTTTTCATTTTTTTCATTGTGCTCGGCGAGAGTTGCGGCCCTCGCCCAGGCCATCGACGAAAACAAGTTAGAGTTGCCAAGACCTTGCTTAAACCACTAGGAGCAACCTTGCGATCTCTAGTAAGGGTTCGACCTTGCTGTCGGGCAAGTGCCGCATCCCTTGCCGGTCACAATGAAATAGATAAATATTAGCGAATTGTAGAATTTGTCCATGTTATCATTGGCGATACTACGTAGGACGACTGACGCCCATATCACTAATTTCCGATCAAAACTAGTTTGAAGGATTACATTAGCAAATCGTCAAAATGGTTACGACTTAACTGATGCAATTGAAAGGTTTAGAATTGAATTGATACGAGTGCAATGATGTGTAGAGTAGCGAGTCCTTCTTATGTTGGTCTTACGATGCCTACTGACTTGACGACTCCATTCCTTCTACAACAAGAGGTGCCCTTCAGGGCACTTTAGCACTTTTCATTGTAATTGCTATCTTACTATAGTGATGGAAAACGCCTCGTTACTATATTACTTCTATGTAACAAAAATGGCCTCATGGGTAGGCGGCGACGCTAAGAAAGAAATGCCTAATTGATTGATTTTATGTAGGAGATGCAAGCTCGAGAAGCTCTCTAGATGAGCAATGTGGATCAATTTTCGTGGTCGCTATATTCTTGCCTTATATTATCATGATGGATATATATATATATATATATACATAAAAAAAGTGGCGTAAAAAAAGGCTCGAACCGACCTGATTCGGCCCGACCTAAAAATTAGGTGTATTTTCGAGTCATGTCTCAATACCGCTTCGCGTAAGGCTCATCACAAAAGAAAAAGATAGACCCGAAATTAAAAACCCTCGCTCGTGACTTCATTGGACGGGATCAACTTCGCCATAGCATTCGCCTATGCTCTCTCCCGCCGGCGAACATCACTCATCGGCGTCGATCACGCCCTCTCCTTGAGGGTCGGTGTCGGTGGATTTCCTAGGGCGCGCATGGTAACACTTCTCAACCAAAAATCAACTTCTGACCAGAAGTTGAATTCTCTACCTCTCCTCAAAAGCAGAAATTGATTTTTCTATTTATACTCCAGATTGACTTCTGATCAAAGATATTCGTTTGGTAACGATTGAAAATTTCTAATTTTGAAACATTATTAACAAAATCTTCGACATCGGCAGTGGTCGGCGATCGGCAGCCGGTGGTGGGCGGGCAATGGTCGGCAGTTGTCAGTGGAGTCTGGTGTGGTCGAAGAAGTGATTTTGGAGCTGAGAAGTAAAAATTTTTACTTCTCAAAGTTGGCCAAAAACCCAACTAGAAGTTGAAAATCCTATCATAAGTTAAAAATCATACCATAAGTCAATTTTTTTACCAAACAGATTTCTACTTCGATGAGATTTTTATCAAACGGATTTCTCTGCCAGATTAACTTATGGCAAAGAAATGGAGAAGGAGAAGTGTTATGCAGCCTTTAGCGGCCATGGCTTCTTATCCCGATCCCAACGACAAGATCAAAACTATCGATCTGAAGGTACTTATTATCATCATGTCGTATCGCTCCCCGACTATGTCGCCGCTCCTGCTGTTATTTTGCCGCTTCTCTCTTGCTTCAAGATTTCTGGGAGCTTGCTTGCTTCTATGTGCTTCTGGGTACAAGTGTTGGTCATCTTTACGCCAAACTGCTTTTGATTGACTGACCTTTCTAGTGATTGCTCACTTCAATTGCCTATTGTTATTGCTCTCAGCTATTTTCGTCGGTTTCAAGTGTACCCCGTTACTTTATTTCGCATAATGAATGAGTGGTCTTATTAATGGAATGACATACTTATGCAGAGTGTTATATGTATACTACTCTCGAACTGGTTTGTTGGTCTTTCAGGTTCAAGAAGGTGGAAATGTAGGAAATGCTTTGACTTGTGCTACTCATTTGGGTTTAAAGCCAAGGCTTATTTCATAGGTGCAGTGTTTCTTTCTGCTGGTTTCTGACTTTCCTTAGTAACCCCATCTTTTGGCTTCGATGGAAGTTGGATTTATAGAACAAGCATGTGTGGTTTTTTACAATATAAATGTTCTCTGAAATTAGGTAGCAGATGACATTGAAGGTAGAGGAATATTAAAAGAGCTGGAGACTAATGGCGAAGTCACTTTGTTCAGGTGACTATATTTTCCCCTTTTTTTTCCTTTAAAAATTTTCAAAAATGTTGTATTGCTTTTAATCTTTAGACTTATGGCTTTGTGTACTGTACTCATGGATGATTTGACAAGAAAGAGACTGGCCTCTTGGTCAGTCAATTTTCTTCAATCTATATTGATGAAGTTTTTAAACTCATAATGGAGTTCCTTATAGCATATCCCTGCTTTCGGTGCCTAGCATCTTTGTCCTTGATCTTGTGGGGGATGGACGTAGGGCGGATACTTTGTTTAATAACTTTTATTTTATTGAATAACATGAGTTATTCACTTGTATGGGCATAGTTGGCGCTAGAGCACCTTTGGAGCTGCAAAATACCAACAGAACAGTTGTGGCAGCCAGTTCAAAGCTCTCAGGCAACCTTTTGTCACCAAAATAGTTGCAATACCTTTGGAGCTGCATAGACTCCAGCTGAAGTTTGTAATCCCGACGCATAACATGTTGAGGCATGACTGTTACAAGTTATACTTGGAAGAAAAAAGTAAATTGAGGAAATATTTCTCCGAAACATCTCTAAGAGTCTATTTTACAACTGACACATGGACGTTATGTCAGAATTTGAGTTATATGTATCTCACTCATTTTTTTTTATGCTGATTGGAAGTTGCAAAAGAAAGTATTAAGTTTCTGTCAAATCTTGGGTCATTCTACCAAGACATGTGTGGAAACTAAGGAATTTGTTCTACCGTTGGCTCGTAACCATGGTGACAAGGAGCTATAAATCTTACTCGAAAAAGATTACAGGAAAATTGGTTGAGAAATGCTTGATTGAGTAGGGGATTCAAAATGCATTTTCTATCACTGTGGACAATGCAAGCTCAAATGACTTAGGGGTTCAACATTTAAGTAACAAACTTCGCTCTTGGAACTCTCTGGTGGTTGTTGACACCTGATTTTTGACCATCTATTATTGTGATTTTTATTGTTTAAAATTAATTAAAAATATTAAAAAAGGTCATAAAATCACAAAATCAACTTTGGAAGCCTTGGCCTAGCCTCGGGGACCAATTTTGAACAAAAAATATTTTTTGGTATTTTATAATATTTTTCGAATTTATTTAATTATAAAAATACCCAAAAAATCAGAAAAATACCATTCGTGGTCAGAAAAATACACAAAAATATTCAATAATTTTGTTTTAAATTCCTCTTCAAGTGTGTCACCTTAAATATGGAAATTTCGGCTCGGGTCACTATGTTTCTTCACAAACATAAACCCGAACTGAGCAAAAAATGCCAATCGAGTCTTTTAATTTGTAGATTCTATAATCTTGACGTCGACCACCGTATGCAATAAACGCCCATTGTTTCTCTTCTTCGTGAGGGGACTAGAATGATTTAAAAAGAAAAATGAAAAGAGGAGGGAGTGGAAGACATAATGGAGCAAAGGTGGGGGAGCGGCGCCTCAACCAAAAACAAGAATATAATATAAAAAAAAAGGGGGAAAGTAGAGGACAGCAGGAGTCTGTCCTCCACCATGCAATAGAAAGAAGGATAAAAAAAAAAAAAAGAGAGGGGTCAGAAAGGTGGCATGGGAATCTTCAAGGCGCGAACGGCAACCTCCATCTGGATGAAAAAAAAAAGATCACTCCCCCTCCCATGTTGAGAGGCCGCGCGAGAAACCGCCACCCGAGCACGCTCCTCCTTCCGCCTCCTCCATTGTCGCGAGCCACCTCTTCCTCCATCCGAGTCACCTGGTCACGGCCACCATCATCATCATAGCCACGGCCTCGCGTAAAACAGGGGGGACCGAACAGAGAGAGAGGAAGGAAAGAGAGGAACCGAGAGCTTCGGAAGCTCGACCCCGACGAACGGCGCAATACCAAAGCTCCGAACAGATCCTGCGAGCTTCACGACTCCATGAGGGACCCTTAGAACCGAGTGGCGCTTCGTTTCATCATAGAACCGCGTATTACCACGAACGAGCTATGGCTCGGCCTTTAATGGCACTTCTTCATCTGGACCACGGTTCTTCGAGATTTTTGGTTTAGATTGCTCCTAACGCATTTCTGATTCCACTCCTACCTTTGGTTTGTGTTTTCGTTGCATATAATTTGCTGAGCCGACCCCGAACCGCCGGATCTTTCATGAACTCGGGAGCTTGTTTCGAGCAACGGCGAACTCTCTCGATGGCTCCATGAAGCTGGCCATCACTGTGAAACAACCGTAAGCCGCCGAGCTCCTCCATTCGCCACCACCAAGGAAAGAACGGAAGCTTTGAAGCTGAGATGGCGACGCCGCGAGAAGGATGATTCGGAAAAGACACGAGACGAGGTCGCCATCACCGTCGCACACCACTACTCGCGTGGCTAGAGGAGATCGCTCGTGCCGTCTGCATGCGTCCTTTTTAGTGGCGAGCGTGATCCAAGTCGCCGATCGAAGGTGAAGCTCTCATGGCGGCGTCGGCGTCCGAGAAGCATAATGGTGGTCGGAGTCGATGAGAGCGACTGCGGCGTCCATGCGCTCGAGCGAACGATCGACTTCTTCGCTCCCTGGAGGCCCGATTCTCCATTCAAGCTCATCATCGTCCACGTGAAATCCTCTGCTTCCTCCGCCGCCGGCCTCGTTGGACCCGAAGTTGCTGAAGTATTTCCGGTCGTGGAAGCTGATTGGAAGAGGACGACGCATGAAGAAGGTGATGAATAGTGACTGCATGTTACTTTTCTTTAATTGTTCGTGTAATGTTGAGGGCATTTGCAGAGAAGTAATAAAGAAAACCAAAGAAAAGAGAAGACCAAGAAGAACAATAAAAAAATGAATCGTGGGTTATCATTTACGCTGATATGCTTCTGCGGGTGGGTCTGTCTTTGGGCTTAAGTTAGTGTGTGGGCTTAGTTTGAAATTTGGGCTTTAGGCTTTAGAGTACAATTAGGCCTTTCTTGTTTTTTAGATTTTATTTGGGCTTTTGGTTGGGATGTAGTTATTAAAGGGGTTGGGTCTAGGGGTCCAAGTCAGATTACCATTTTCGAAATTAAAGAATAAAAAAAATAATAAAAAATTCAAAAATTCAATAAAAAATAGAAAATCATAAAAAATTCAAAAAAAATCGAAAAATTCAGAAAAATTCTAAAAAATTCCAGAATATAGGAAATGGCCACATTCAACTGGCCACGACCTGTTTCGGGTCATTTGACCCCCGGACATTCCAGAAATGACGGTTTTGCCCTTTCGGCAAACCGTCTTCCAAAAAAATTCTAAACAATCCAGGAAAATCCCAAAAAATAGGAAATGGCCACAAACAACTGGCCAAGACTCATCCCGGGTGTTTTGAACCCGATCCTTCTTAAAAATGATGATTTCGCCCTTTGGGCGAATCGTCTCCCAAAAATTGAAGAAAAATCAAGAAATTCCAAAAAATTCTCAAGAATGGGAAATGGCTACAATCAACTAGCCATGGAATATTTTGGGTAATTCGGTATCCAAACCTTCCAAAATTGACGATTTTGCCCTTCGGGCTAATCGTCCCCAAATCTTCCCATTTTACCCCTGGTCCGAAATCACATCTTCCCTAAACCCTTATGGCTATATTAGGAAGCCATTGATTTGAATTGATGTGCATTGATGTGATTTATTTATGTACTTGATTGCGCCTTCATTTAAATTGATTGTGATTGATAGGAACAGTCTTCTAATCTGCATGAAACCTGGAATCAAACTTACCCCATCCAAAACTGCGCCTACATGAACTCTTGGCTAGGAAAATCACTCGCGTTAGGTACCGAAAGGGCGTTGGTAATGACACCGACGTAACCAAGTCCCCGAACCCAAAATCTCTGGTTCCGCAGAACTGATCGACCTCTCCCAATCGGTCAGTAAGGTTTCCGGTCTACCCTCCAAGAAAGACCGGGTGGCGACTCCAAATGCATGCACAAATTGCACATGCCACCACGACCACACTGAAGGTCGAAAGCGATCGACTCTTATCGTCGAATCCTTCTGAAAAATACTCCCGCCGCGATTTGGTATGGGCCTAGGAGGGCTCGCGCCGATCCAAGACCCGCGATCGGTAATCCATTAGCCGCGTCCGCCTTCGGACGGGTCGCGACAGCTGGCAAGTCCGCTGGGGAATTTCTGTTCTAGAACCCATGGTTCTAGACCCCAAGTGGACTTAGGCCGTAATTAAAACGTTGAGTGATATTTCTAACCCTGCAGGCACTCTTGAAGGTGAGGTAAGTCCGCTCATGGTAGGTGTTATATGTTTTTGCAGATTGGAGAGATAAGGGGTGTAGTCCGTGATTAACATTGTCTTATGCAGGTTGGCGTAGGAATGTATGTTTTGTGGATGATTTGAAGCGCTGGTTGATAAACTGTTGTGCATGACTTGCATTGTGATGATCACGACACATGGACACACACAACCGCGCCTAAAACCCCGGGCGCCGCCTATAGGAAAACAATAGAAGGGATTGAAAATGGAATCTCTGTGAGGAAAAACACGGGGTAATCCACTTTTCAATTCCGCTCATTTCGAACTATGGATCGAGCCCCAATGCAACGATAGTTGTGCAATGGAATCTGCTCTTTCTAGAACTCGAGGTGGGAACCTTGACCTTAGGTGCCAAATCCTTTGATTTTTAGAAGTTTTATCCTCTCTTGTCTCATGTGCATGTCTTTAGATGGTTGGTATATCTAAAACCACCTAAAAAAAAAAAATCGGTGATCCTGGAGTCACATCTTGAAGACTAGAACTGGGGCATCTCCAAGTGTTCGGACCACATTCCTTTGATTGATTTGACATTCTTAGTTCTCTTGTATAAGATTAATTTTGCTGAGATCCTCTCTATCTCGTCCCTTAGATTGATTGTATTAGGGATCTATTTGTATTGTATACATCTTGATAAGGCTCATTTCTACCGAAAATAGGGGCAAATTCCCCAAACCCGTGGAGCATAGGGGAATTCGTCCCTTCAGTGCAAAATACATTTGGCCGCAGAGCCACTCGTTTGGTGAAAGGACGTATCGTTCCTAATTGATTTTTAATCAGATCTGGGGATACTTTTTTCTCCATTTTTTTTTTTATCTCAGGTGATAAAAGAGACAATGCACCCAAAAGCTCATGCATTCAAATGACAAAACAGACGTCACCCAGCTGGGGCAAATGAGCCGTAGGCGTTGCAAATACCTTCAAGCACGGATGGAGGAATTTGATGGATGTTGTGCATATCAATATGCAACATCAAAACGGAATGCAAATCAAGTGTAAAAGGACGTATCGTTCCAAAATGATTATTTTCTTAATATGGGAATAATGCTTCCTTTCTTTTTCCTCTCAGATGATGATCAAGAGTAGAGGACGCATGATGTAATGCTTTCAAACAACAAACAGGGAACATCAAATACCTCAAATGGCGACTGTGATCGAGAGAATCACCAAACCGCCACATGACGAATCCCAAGAATATCAAGCTGTCTTGAGACAGATAAAATTGATCAAGGATTCTGACAATCGAGATGGATGATCAGAATCTGCAAAAATCAACGGGAGCAGGTTCCCCCCCATTTGCTTTAAGGAGCCAAACCGGGGGCAAACTCTCATGATCCCCCATGAAAGCGCATCAGACCAGAGTCATCGAATCCAGAGATGACAAACATCAAAACCATGCCTAACTGGGGCAAGTGAATCATTTGTACGCCGGACGTTTCTCCTCTGGCAAAGTCAATGGACGCAATAACAGAGTCGTCCGCATCAGAATCAAACCCCAAGATACGAATTTGGGTGAACGGTAACCTTGTATCGTTCCAATTTAGTCTTCAAAGACCACATGCCTAACATGGGTTTTTACTCATTTTGCAGGAAGTCGTTGGCGCTGAAAGCCTCAAATGAAAAGAGCTCGCTGACAGGGAGGCGAATAGAATCATTGGCCTTGAAAGTCAGGATTCCAGGAAATGGTCTTTGATTATAAGATCGAGTGGAGGGTAAAAAGTATCGCTTCCACACTTCATGCTTTGACATGCATTTTGATAAAATTTTCTTTTTCCCTTGAATAAAAGGAACCTTGAAGAATGGCGCTGGACTGCGCCCAAAAACACAAATGGATCTCCTTGGGGCAAATCCTCGAGAATGATTCATCGCCAACCAAACGGAGGGATCGTGGCCACAATATAGATGGCCAATTTCTGCAAGCCGCGCGTTTGTGTTCAAATGAAAACGCCAAGCAAGAACAAGACGGTATCGTTCCAATTTGTCTTGAATTTCGGAACGCAAACTGACACTTATTGTTTGTTTTTTTTTACAGAGGCTCGCCATCAAGGCAAAACGGGTTTTCACATCCCATGTATTACCCATTGGAATACATGACCAAGGGTAGGATGTATCGTTCTAATTTTTTGAAAAATTCATGAACGTACAATAACATGTTTCTTCCGCATTGTCAGGGATCTCCAGCCGCGGGGGAAAGGTAAGTATCCCTCTCCCCAATCCATTGAAGATGTTGAATAAAAAAAATAGAGAAGAAAAGAAAGCTTTCAGAATCTAATGTCTAGAAAAGACATAGAATTCTAACTTCATTGGCATTCATGTTTTGAAACATGAGGTTGTCTGAACATGCATTGTGCACCATAAAATCCCCTTGACGGGTAAATTTTTTGGGAAAACGAAAGAGATTTTTCCAATCAGATGTTGTTCAAAACTCTCAAAAGGACGTTTTCTCAGACGAGAGGCGAAGCCTAGTCCAAACACGTCCTATACACACTTAAGAGAGAAGTGGAGCGGATAAGACAGCAAAATCTGGACCTACGGAGGTAGGGACCAGTCGCAGCGATTACATGGGTTGGGACGACGGAGGCATTCGTTTCATATCCCCCAAACACTACAGGTGACCGTTGATAACCCCTTTGAACGGCGTTTTTCATTCTTAACCCTGTCAAGAACCACCCCACATCGGGGCAAAATGGAGGTGAGTCCAACAGCATCAGGAGAAAATGGTTAGAAATTTTCTTGCTCGGACTAACATTAATCTTTGTGTGTTGTTTATATGGTAATCCAAGTGCCATAGGATGACGAGAAGCATTCATTTCTCTATCCCACACACTGAATCCTTTGCACAGCCAACTTGAGCCTGCAAATTCATTTCATGAACCCATTGGTGATCATTCCAAGACGGATGCAGCACCACTTCAAAAATGGAAGAGTTCAAGACTCAGGGATTACGAAGAAGATTCCCGGGCTGATATTTAAAGATGTTTAGACTTTCAGACATATGTCTAACACGATCCCATGAAGATGAGAAAAGTGGGATTTCAAAAATAAATGAGAAAAAATCCACGGCATCGAGAAAAAGCAAAGTGCCTGGTAAAAGCAAGGCCGATGCTCGTGTAAGTTGTTTGATTGATCCGCAATGAAGCCGGATGGGAAAAGAGGAAATCCCTAATGGAGTCAGATCAAAAGACTACTCCTCCAAATGATGTCAGGCGTGGAAGACGCAGACAGAGTTGTCAAAAGCGGTTGCATGCCTCAAAAATTGAAGATGCAAAATGAAAAAGACATGTGACAAGTTTGCAATGATCACCAATGTCAATCCCCTCATAAATTCTGGGCCAAAAACAAGCCTTTTTCGGTCCCCAATCCTACCAACATCATAACCCTGAAACAGTCTTCTCTGACTAAGACACTTGGGTTAACATATTGCTTAGCTCGAAGAAGTACGAGCAAGACTATTTCTTTCTCATTTTGCAGGGTTCTTGACTTGTAGACCCGGAGCAGATGGTGAAGGATTTCATTCAATGGCCTCGACTCCAAAGCGGGTCCCCCTTGAAAACCAATATCCAAGCCCAACATTACGATCCCGTGGAAGACCTCCCGACCGATCAAAATGTACGCGCTGCGAATGAGCCTAAAACCTAGGCACAGGTTAGTAGGGAATTGAGTGCATCCCCTATAAAAACCACTATCTCAAAACAGGTGAAAAGACCTCATCGTCGAGAAATATTTCAATAGATGTTTTGAACAAACTCTTTTTGGAAATTTTCAAATTGTTTGATCCAGATTTGCCGCACAAGGAATTTGTGATCACATCTGTGTGTTACAAGAATGCTTTGGATAACCTCCAGCATCAAATGCACATTTCACAATTAAAACTTAAGTCATACGGTTTTTGTCAAATGGACAGCCGTGGTCTTCCCAAAGATTACTAACGTTTTCTTGGTGAAGAAAAATCTTTCAAGCTCAAACTTCTGCAGGATTCTTGGAAACCCCGAATCCCAGAAAAATATTTGCTCCATGGAGTGGAGCACACAGGTTTGAATTTTCTGCAGGATACCTGGAGAACCCAGCTCCCAGAATGTCGCCTCAACAGACCCAAGTGAAGCTTTGTCAAGATAAAATCTTTCACTGCTTCAAAATTGAATTCCCGGCAAATTTCGGGATCTTTCAAAAGAAGGGGTGAGGATAGAACCCTTTTTCAAAAGAAGTCAGCAAACTGTCCCAGCAGACGTGGAGAACCCTCGTCCTAGGACACCCTTTTAAAAAATATCAAGCAGTCTCATCGGACGTGGAGAACCCTCGTCATGAGACCCCTTTTTCAAAATTTAGGCAGTCTCATCGGACGTGGAGAACCCTCGTCATGAGCCCCCCTTTTCAAAATTTAGGCAGTCTCATCGGACGTGGAGAACCCTCGTCATGAGACCCCTTTTCAAATCAAACAAAGGTAGAAACCGCCTAAAGGGTCAAAACAAAGGTAGAAACCACCTAAAGGGTCAAAACAATTGGTAGAAACCGCCTAAAGGGTCAAAACAAAGGTAGAAACCGCCTAAAGGGTCAAACAAAGGTAGAAACCGCCTAAAGGGTCAAAACAAAGGTAGAAACCGCCTAAAGGGTCAAACAAAGGTAGAAACCGCCTAAAGGGTCAAACTCAAGGTAGATACCGCCTGAAGGGTCAAATATGGTAGAAACCGCCTGAAGGATCAACACAAAGGTAGATACCGCCTGAAGGGTCAACACAAAGGTAGATACCGCCTGAAGGGTCAACACAAAGGTAGATACCGCCTGAAGGGTCAAAACAATTGGTAGATACCGCCATAAGGGTCAACCCATGGTAGAAACCGCAATAAGGGTCAACACGAGGTAGATACCGCCTTAAGGATCAGCACAAAGGTCCGATCCACCATACGGATTAAAATCTCTGGCAAATCCCAAAGCGTGGGGGTGCGCCTTCCTTAGGTTCCTACCAATTAGGAATCCCATAATGGTATGACCTACCATACAGGTCGGAGCTTAATCTCCATAGGATTTTCTGTGACAAGTCCTAGGCATCTTCTTGAAAGTTGTCGCAACCGGCAGCATCCAACAGGTGAGCTTCAGGTAAGCCTCTCTCACTCCGGCCCATGTTCAAATTGTTAGAATAAACCGGTGATTAATTTGAGCATTCATCAAAAGACTTAAGGGTCCGATGTCATAGCATTCCTTTTCCCCAGTCGAGTCGGTTAAGATCCAGGTGCCACCTTGTCTTTGAGAGAAACCTCTAACGAGATTCCTCTCAAAGAGGGGCAGCTGTTAACACCTGATTTTTGACCATCTATTATTGTGATTTTTATTGTTTAAAATTAATTAAAAATATTAAAAAAGGTCATAAAATCACAAAATCAACTTTGGAAGCCTTGGCCTAGCCTCGGGGACCAATTTTGAACAAAAAATATTTTTTGGTATTTTATAATATTTTTCGAATTTATTTAATTATAAAAATACCCAAAAAATCAGAAAAATACCATTCGTGGTCAGAAAAATACACAAAAATATTCAATAATTTTGTTTTAAATTCCTCTTCAAGTGTGTCACCTTAAATATGGAAATTTCGGCTCGGGTCACTATGTTTCTTCACAAACATAAACCCGAACTAAGCAAAAAATGCCAATCGAGTCTTTTAATTTGTAGATTCTATAATCTTGACGTCGACCACCGTATGCAATAAACGCCCATTGTTTCTCTTCTTCGTGAGGGGACTAGAATGATTTAAAAAGAAAAATGAAAAGAGGAGGGAGTGGAAGACATAATGGAGCAAAGGTGGGGGAGCGGCGCCTCAACCAAAAACAAGAATATAATATAAAAAAAAAAGGGGGAAAGTAGAGGACAGCAGGAGTCTGTCCTCCACCATGCAATAGAAAGAAGGATAAAACAAAAAAAAAAAAGAGAGGGGTCAGAAAGGTGGCATGGGAATCTTCAAGGCGCGAACGGCAACCTCCATCTGGATGAAAAAAAAAAGATCACTCCCCCTCCCCTGTTGAGAGGCCGCGCGAGAAACCGCCACCCGAGCACGCTCCTCCTTCCGCCTCCTCCATTGTCGCGAGCCACCTCTTCCTCCATCCGAGTCACCTGGTCACGGCCACCATCATCATCATAGCCACGGCCTCGCGTAAAACAGGGGGGACCGAACAGAGAGAGAGGAAGGAAAGAGAGGAACCGAGAGCTTCGGAAGCTCGACCCCGACGAACGGCGCAATACCAAAGCTCCGAACAGATCCTGCGAGCTTCACGACTCCATGAGGGACCCTTAGAACCGAGTGGCGCTTCGTTTCATCATAGAACCGCGTATTACCACGAACGAGCTATGGCTCGGCCTTTAATGGCACTTCTTCATCTGGACCACGGTTCTTCGAGATTTTTGGTTTAGATTGCTCCTAACGCATTTCTGATTCCACTCCTACCTTTGGTTTGTGTTTTCATTGCATATAATTTGCTGAGCCGACCCCGGACCGCCGGATCTTTCATGAACTCGGGAGCTTGTTTCGAGCAACGGCGAACTCTCTCGATGGCTCCATGAAACTGGCCATCACTGTGAAACAACCGTAAGCCGCCGAGCTCCTCCATTCGCCACCACCAAGGAAAGAACGGAAGCTTTGAAGCTGAGATGGCGACGTCGCGAGAAGGATGATTCGGAAAAGACACGAGACGAGGTCGCCATCACCGTCGCACACCACTACTCGCGTGGCTAGAGGAGATCGCTCGTGCCGTCTGCATGCGTCCTTTTTAGTGGCGAGCGTGATCCAAGTCGCCGATCGAAGGTGAAGCTCTCATGGAGGCGTCGGCGTCCGAGAAGCATAATGGTGGTCGGAGTCGATGAGAGCGACTGCGGCGTCCATGCGCTCGAGCGAACGATCGACTTCTTCGCTCCCTGGAGGCCTGATTCTCCATTCAAGCTCATCATCGTCCACGTGAAATCCTCCGCTTCCTCCGCCGCCGGCCTCGTTGGACCCGAAGTTGCTGAAGTATTTCCGGTCGTGGAAGCTGATTGGAAGAGGACGACGCATGAAGAAGGTGATGAATAGTGACTGCATGTTACTTTTCTTTAATTGTTCGTGTAGTGTTGAGGGCATTTGCAGAGAAGTAATAAAGAAAACCAAAGAAAAGAGAAGGCCAAGAAGAACAATAAAAAAATGAATCGTGGGTTATCATTTACGCTGATATGCTTCTGCGGGTGGGTCTGTCTTTGGGCTTAGGTTAGTGTGTGGGCTTAGTTTGAAATTTGGGCTTTAGGCTTTAGAGTACAATTAGGCCTTTCTTGTTTTTTAGATTTTATTTGGGCTTTTGGTTGGGATGTAGTTATTAAAGGGGTTGGGTCTAGGGGTCCAAGTCAGATTAACATTTTCGAAATTAAAGAATAAAAAAAAATTCAAAAATTCAATAAAAAATAGAAAATCATAAAAAATTCAAAAAAATTCGAAAAATTCTAAAAAATTCCAGAATATAGGAAATGACCACATTCAACTGGCCACGACCTGTTTCGGGTCATTTGACCCCCGGACATTCCAGAAATGACGATTTTGCCCTTTCGGCAAACCGTCTTCCAAAAAAATTCTAAAAACTCCAGTAAAATCCCAAAAAATAGGAAATGGCCACAAACAACTGGCCAAGACTCATCCCGGGTGTTTTGAACCCAATCCTTCTTAAAAATGACGATTTCGCCCTTTGGGCGAATCGTCTCCCAAAAATTGAAGAAAAATCAAGAAATTCCAAAAAATTCTCAAGAATGGGAAATGGCTACAATCAACTAGCCATGGAATATTTTGGGTAATTCGGTATCCAAACCTTCCAAAATTGACGATTTTGCCCTTCGGGCTAATCGTCCCCAAATCTTCCCATTTTACCCCTGGTCCGAAATCACATCTTCCCTAAACCCTTATGGCTATATTAGGAAGCTATTGATTTGAATTGATGTGCATTGATGTGATTTATTTATGTACTTGATTGCGCCTTCATTTAAATTGATTGTGATTGATAGGAACAGTCTTCTAATCTGCATGAAACCTGGAATCAAACTTACCCCATCCAAAACTGCGCCTACATGAACTCTTGGCTAGGAAAATCACTCGCGTTAGGTACCGAAAGGGCGTTGGTAATGACACCGACGTAACCAAGTCCCCGAACCCAAAATCTCTGGTTCCGCAGAACTGATCGACCTCTCCCAATCGGTCAGTAAGGTTTCCGGTCTACCCTCCAAGAAAGACCGGTGGCGACTCCAAATGCATGCACAAATTGCACATGCCACCACGACCACACTGAAGGTCGAAAGCGATCGACTCTTATCGTCGAATCCTTCTGAAAAATACTCCCGCCGCGATTTGGTATGGGCCTGGGAGGGCTCGCGCCGATCCAAGACCCGCGATCGGTAATCCATTAGCCGCGTCCGCTTTCGGACGGGTCGCGACAGTGGTGTTGAGAGAAAAGTTACTTCATGTGAGGTGTTGAGCTCATATACTTCTATGATTGGGAGTATGCCCATAACTTTCTTCCTTTCCTGAAGTTGTTCTATGATACGACTTTAAAAATTTCGGGTTCTTCTTATGTCACTAGTGATGATATGGGGAATAACTTGTATGGGATCCATGGAATTATTGACAATTATTGTCAGAATGAGGATCCAAGTTTGCAGGAAATGGCTAAGAGAATGAAGATCAAGTTCAATAAGTATTTTGGCAATGTGAACAAAATCAAACTTACTTTGTTCATTGCTTGCGTACTTGAACAGAGACATAAGTGGGGATACGTGAAGTGGATGATTAATGATGCATATGAAAGTAAGGAGGCAAAAACTTTACAAGATAGAGCATTAACGTCTCTAATATCATTGTTCGAGCAATACCGCATTGGTGTATGCCCCCCAAAGCATCTTGAGGCAAAACAGCACAAGGATGGTAAGTAGGTCAAAGTCTCTTGTGGATGATGCTGATTTTATGACTATAAAGTATCTTAGCCAAACTGGACAAGAATATTTTGAAAAAAAAAATTGAATTGGACATGTATTTGGAGAAAAGATGCTAACGTTATAGCCCTACCTTTGATATCTTAAGTTAGTGGAAAGGAAATTCTTGGAGATATCATATCCTCTCTTCCATTACTTGTCTCGATTGTAGCATCAGGGGTCACATTTAGCATGGTTGATGTGTTTTGTAGTTTCTTGACCCCAAGCATGGTTGAGGCTCTTATATATGCTCAAGATTGGATAGAAGCGCGCCACTTTTTTGTCCGATTGAAGAGGACTTAGAAGAACTCGAAAATTTTGAGTCATGTAAAGAAAATATAGTTGTAGAATATTTATATCTTTCTATATTACATTGAATACCTTAGTTCTCATTTTCATCATAAATTTAATGTAGAGTCGTCAACTACAACCATCGAGCCAAACTTGACATCGATATCTCTTGATGATTGACGAAATTGGATGTTGGGGAGTACTGGGTTGCACCTTGGAATCTCATCATTCTATTCATGGTCTATGATTAACCCATTTCCCATTCTTTCATTTCATTCTCTTTGAATTCTCACAATGATTCTTGATGCCCATTTTGCTAGATTGATTTTCTCGTTTCTTCCTCAATTCTCACATATACTCTGTTTTTTATCAAGTACTTGATAATAACTAACTTCATAAGGTCTCTCTTAAACTTTTCTTTCATATCTATATAGGCCTTGTGTGACACCCTGTTTTGGTAGTTCTAATTAAGCATGAATGGGATGAAATGGATTTGAAAGCTGACTTGTGTCAAATGAAGTAGTAATAATCGGGTTTGGTGTAGTCATTTTTAGTCTGGCAGAAATAGGATAAAAAAAGAATGGTTAATTATTTTCGTGCCTAGAAGCCTTCGGGCTTTGTTTGTCGTCAGCCCACGAGAACCTCTCAAGAACAGCTGCCACCCATTTATTGGGCCTGACTTTAGCCAACTCTTTTAAATTCGTTAAGGACCTAAGGCAAACTATGTGACTGGCCTTTTGAGGTAGAATCAGCAAGAACTTAAGGCTCCTGAAGCCCATTTCGCCATTCTTGAACCTCTTCCACGCTGGGCCACGAAACGAGGCATTCAAGCCCGAAATTCTGCAACAGAAATACAAATAAACAAAGGTGCAGACTGCAACATTCTGAATTCCGACCCTATCTCGAAGCTTATGAATGAATGAATGCCTATCGATGTATTTCAGTTAAATCTCACTCAGAATTGATCTATCTTAAGTCGACTAACCAAAGGGGAATGTCTAACTAGGATTTAAGTACATTGACTAAAGAACTCGACCATGAATTGGTACCTTGATAATGAAGATTATCGAGGGAATCTTTTGAGCCATTAAAGGCCGGTCTAAGATTGGTCTTAGAACGATTTGATAGCATTATATAGTTGGTTCACGGGTGATTCCGTTTAACCATAGTATAATTTGCAAATTAACCTAAATCGATTCTTGACGATCGCGTCCTTTGGAACTAGTGATTGACCCTCGCAATTACATGATAACCAAGGTTGTCATGGCTCAAATAACTCTTAAACATGACATTAATCATGGGTCAATACGCGTAAATCCTAAAAGCCGCCTGTTAGTTTGAGATAAACCGGAATACCAATTAACTGAATTTGGCCATGAATTGGACTTCGAGACGAGATGTCGAACATTCAAGGATTCCAATATAAATAAATTGAACGTCGCCTCATCGAGAGCAATTAAGATCATGGTTCGCCTTAGAATGATCGGAAAAGCCAAATCTAGACTGGAAATGGAAATTACCATTTTACCCTCAAAGAAATATTCATGCCTTTAGAGAGTTAGAAGGGCATTCTTGTCCATTTGTGGTCTTGCATTATTGATGAAGAAGAGACAAGAGTGACCCCAAAAGTCAAAATCCCAAAAAGCAACCATCAATCAAGCTTGTCATTCCAACTTGTCAATCACTCTTACACATATCATTTAAGCTTGTCCAACCATCACCTAATCATTCATGTTCCCCACTTGCATGCTAGCTTCTTGAGGAAGCTTTAGGCAAGCTTTGAAGAGCTCATCACCCATCTTCCTCTTTCATTTTCTATCTCACCCAAACTCTCTCTCTCTCTCTCTCTCTCTCTCTCTCTCTCTCTCTCTCTCTCTCTCTCTCTCCTCGCGGTCGCCCGTTGCTCTGCCGCTTTCCTCGCCGCTGCTGTACTCCGACCAACCACCATCACCCCGTCACCCTCATCGCCGTAGACCACTCCTCACCATCGCCGTTGGGCTGTAGCCGCTGTAGAACCCGAGGGACTTGAGAAGATGCCGCCAGATCGGTTCGGAAAACCGTGACTCGTTGAGAACCGTCGAGGAGTCGTTTTGCTTAGTTTTAGTTGGTAAGCCATTTTAGAACATAGCCCTATGTGTTTAGCAACTTGTGAGTGAGATTTAGAAGGATTTTGGCAGACCTTAATGGCTGATTTTGTGTGAATCTCTCAAAGACAGATTCTGCCCTTCTCGTGTCCACCTTGGAACTATGAATTTAAAGGGCTGTTCAAAGGAGTTTCCCAACTTGGTTCAAGGTAAAAAGCTTCCTAATGTTAGTTTAACATGTTAAGAGGTGTATGGTTAAGGTTTGATGAGGATTCAATGGAGTTTGATAGCTGTTTTTACTTAATCTCCATGAACCGACCAGATTACTTTTCCTTGCACAAAACCGTGACTTTAGAGGCTATTAAGGGGCTGATCTTTCTTGGATTGGGTGGCAAGTTGTCTTTAAATCCTAGCTTGGTATGTTGGGAGTTTAGTGGTTGAAGTTTAGAGTGAATTGGATGGAGTTTAATGAGTGGTTCTTGCGCAAAGTCTGTAGGGATCAAATTTGTCCATTACCGGTCAGCTTGGTATTGCGACCTTGCATCGCTCATTTCGTGAAAGTTCTTGCCTAAGCTTGTGGTAAGTTGTCCTTAAACCTTTGATAGGATATTAGGCTACTAATAGGCCAAGAAAAATGAGGATTTGATGTTGTTCGTGGCTGATTTCACTAGGACAAGTAGGAACCGAATCTGTGGTTGTTTGGCTCCTCAAATGATGACTTGTTCTTGGTTAAAATTCATATTGTGGTGTTTGATTTAGGCCATACCAAGGCTAAGCATGTGTGAACTAGAATGGCCGTGCATTAGAATTTGCTTGTGGTGGAACCAATTGATCGAACCGATTGACTTGAGTCCTAAATGTTGTCAGCCTTGCCTAGCAAGTTATGAATTGAATGACCAAAGAGTTGATTAAGCCATTATAAGTTCGGCTGTGAGATGAGTCATGGATTAAATCGACTAAATGCCTTACTTGCTTTCATTATACTCGATCATGAAGTCAAGAAATGAATGTGAGGAATAATCGGATGAGGTGCCATATTAGCTACTTGGATGGCCGTGATGCACGAGTTGAATTACGGAACTTATGCTAGTATAATCATGACTTGTCGTGATTTCATTGAATGTGCTATTGGTATCGAGAGTTGACTTGATCGATTGGATTATCTCGAATGTGCAGTTGAATAGCGAGAGTCGACTTAACCGACTGAATCATCTCGAATGTGCGATTGAGTATCGAGAGTCAACGTAATCGACCGAATCATCTCGAATGTGTGATTGGATAACGAGAGTCGTTATAATCGACTGAATCATCTCATGTGGTCAATTGGTTGATTAAATGCCTATAGTACGAAGCTTAGTCTTGATTGAGTAATTGAAGGTTTGAACTGTGACTTTGTGTAATGCCATTATGCCATGATTTTTTTAATGCATCGAATGCCATATATTTCTTTTGATTAAACATCGCATATTTAAAATGTGTCTAGAGGTACTATTGGCCTTGTTTAGGTTTAGGGTTAACTTGTTGAGATATAATCTCACCTCGTCGTGAGACTAACTTTTCAGATCCTAAACCTTGACCGACATTGGAAATTTTCTTGTGCTTGTGAGTAACTTCTAAATGGTTTGATGTTGCGACAATAGTGCTAGGTGCAAATTTCTCTTGTTTTGATTACATGATATGCATAAAAGGGCTTCTTCTGATTAAATGATACATTTGATTCCTTATTCAAGTTTCATTTACTGCATTGTAGTTGACTGATGTGTCAGATTAGTCCAGTTCCCTTCTGTTGCTCACAAGTCATGCACTTCATCCGCTCCTTACTCTTCTATTTATATCATTTATGCTCACAAGTCATGCATTCCTCTCTGTTTGATATGCAGGAAAGTCAAGATGCCCTTCAACAACAAAAGGAAACTAGATGAGAAGAAGAAGATCTGGTCATATTTAATTCAGGATACTCTTGAGATTGATCAATTTATTTTGTCTTTTGGTTTTAATAGCATTTGTATTCAAGCTGACTGAGTATAGAGGGAATATGAAAATAGCTTCATAGCTCAAGCAATATCGAAAAAATGAATACAATCTAAAGCTTTTTCAAATTTAAAATCTCAAGTAACTTTGATTTTATCCTTTGTGAAATGGAGTTCTTTTCATTGATCCCGAATTATATGATGGAGATGACAGAAATATTGAATTCTTGAAGTCTATGGGATTTTGGAGCTTGATTCCATATATAAAAAAAGAAGAAGAAAAGAAATAGAGAACTAGCATGACCCGACCCGAATATCTTGAACGTATATGATTTGGATATCGGACCAAGCTGGGCCGAGCTTGGCGCTGTTTGGTTTCGGGCCGAGTTGGGCCTACATGTGACCCGACCCGATCTCGCCCATTGACACCTACATTTAAAAGAGATAAACGAGGTGAGAGTCATGGCACCGGGTAGGGGAGGGCTAATTCTAGCCCCGCCACGCCTCACCTATTGCCTCACCCTGAGGTGCCGCGACCCGTGAGGCATGTTCCTTCATGCCTCGTGCCAATCCCTAAAGACAGTCGAGGGAATGCAACTGATTTCTACCTAGATGATGGCTCGCGAGGTGGTCCGTTTTCATATCAAAAGCTTGGATAGTGAGTAGAGTTGATCACCGATCGGTCCGGGCGGGGTTTTGCTTGGGCCAGTGAGCCGTCTCAAAAAGTTCGGGGTTGGGATGTTCAATCCTGAGGCCTTGGGCCGAACTGAAGAAATGCTGTCAGGCCCGGACCCATTTCAGGCTTCTCTGGGCCAGAGCCCAAAAAATGAAGTACGATTTTTATTACCCTTTCCTATATAAAAATTTGTCCCCATAAATCAGCGTCATTATTATTAAGCTCAGGCAATTAAACAAATGTGCAGACATTAAACATTCAATTCAATACTCGAGCAACTTGAGGTCGTCGATAGCAACCTGTTGTCGAATTAAAACTGCATTCATTTGATGGGGTGGTGCGGAGACTTTTGTTGCGCTGCAAATAATTAGTGAACAATCATACGTAAACAGACAAAAAAAGGGCACAAGGCCAAACAATGCCAAGCCAAACCCGTTGAAGGTGGTAGAGAATAGAGATAGTGTGGTTCTTTCATTGGCGGATCGCTAGAAAAGAATGGAAGGAAGAGGAGGAGATCAAGAGATTGGTGAAGCGGCTCTTCTTGAATCTCCTCTGATCCAAAACCGAAACCCAGATGTTGAACACGAGCACGATGATGAAGGCGAGGACGGAAAATCTTCACGCGGCTCGGTTCAAAGAGACGAGAACCGCGCGATCATAACCGGAGAATTGAAGAAGCAGGTATGGCTATCGGGGCCACTGATCGGAGTGAGCATACTGCAGTACTGCGTGCAGGTGATCTCGGTCATGTTCGTGGGCCACCTTGGGGAGCTCCCTCTCTCCGGCGCCTCCATGGCCACCTCCTTTGCTTCGGTCACCGGCTTCAGCGTCTTGGTATGCTCTCCACTCCATCGCTTTCTCATGCCTTGTTAACTATGATGCAACATTCTTGTCCCAATTAGTTCACAGTAGTAGCTGTTGATGTGTGTGATTGTCTCTGATAGTGATCTTGCTAGTTACATCTGCTGAGGTCGACTATGGTTTGAGCACAATTCCTAGGTTGTGAACTTAGATTTTTATTTTGTTCGCGAACTAATATGATCTGACAAGAATGGCTAATGATAGTTAGGAATGGGAAGTGCATTGGAGACATTGTGTGGCCAAGCCTATGGAGCCAAACAGTATCACATGCTTGGAGTTTACACACAACGAGCCATGCTCACGCTTCTATGCCTAAGCATCCCTCTGGCAGTCATATGGCTCTACACCGCCCACATTCTCGTAGCTTTCGGCCAAGACGTCGAGATTTCCATGGAAGCAGGAACTTTCAACCGTTGGATGATGCCAAGTCTATTCGCGTACGGCCTCCTCCAATGTCTGAACCGGTTCTTGCAGACGCAGAATAACGTCTTACCGATGACGATAAGCTCTTTGGTTACTGCTTCTCTTCACGTAGTCGTCTGTTGGGTCCTCATCTTTAAGTTCGGACTAGGAAGTAGAGGGGCCGCTTTGGCAAACACGATCTCGAATTGGAACAATGTGATTCTGCTGGCGATTTACGTGAAGCTCTCTCCCTCTTGCGTCAAGACTTGGACCGGCTTCACGAGAGAGGCCTTGCGCGACATCGTTAGCTTCGTGAAGCTTGCTGTTCCCTCAGCAGTTATGATTTGGTGAGTAGCAATTTGCGCTTATGTTTGCTAATGTGATGCCAAAATATGTGATTAGAAGAAAAATGTCTTGATGATAATTGATCAGACTCCGTAAATCGAAGTCCCCAATTTCAGAAGTGAGAATCCTAGCCTTGAATTAGTATACTCCCATCTCCTGTCTCTTGATTTACTTTCTTTGGCAGTTTCGAGTACTGGTCCTTCGAGATGGTCGTTCTTCTATCGGGTCTTCTGCCAAATCCGAAACTGGAGACATCTGTGTTATCAATTAGGTACGAAAAGAAAATCACTGATCAACTGGAAGAAGTATAACCAGGACTGTCTTTTTTCATGGAGTGAGAAGTTCAGAACCACGTTCTATGTCCTTAATTTTGCAGCCTCAACACTTGTTGGATGGTCTACATGGTCTCTGTCGGTCTCGGCGGAGCAATCAGGTTCGTCGAGTCATTCCCTTCGCTTGATCATCTTTATATTAATCCAGATCTGTGGTTGATCCTTGTTCATACATTTCGGGAAAAAAAAAAACTGAGAAAATGTTAATTAAGACTCTACTGAGGGTCTGTTTACTCGTGCAGTACCAGAGTGTCAAATGAATTAGGCGCGGGCCGCGCTGCAGGTGCGCGCTTAGCATTGCGAGTCATGATCGCCATCGCCATCACGGAGGGCGCAATAGTCGGAATTGGGACGATCTTAGTACGCCGCTTTTGGGGAAAGCTGTACAGCAACGAAGAGGAAGTAATCGCATACGTCGCCAGAATGATGCCCCTTCTCACTCTCTCGGATTTCCTGGACGGGTTTCAGTGCGTCCTTTCAGGTCCTAAATTCGACTCCACTTGATCGAGGTTTCCTTTCTATTAGCAGCTAGTAGATATAATTCTCTCTATGAGCCGTTTCAGGATAGATAGTTACATCTCAGATCTCCTGATTACAGACAGCAAAGGAATTGTCGTATTAACCTTTTTCACACGTGATCCGGATTAAATTTCGAGTCCCTCACGCAGGGTCCGCAAGAGGATGCGGATGGCAGAATCTCTGCGCTTGGATAAACCTCGGGGCTTATTACGTTGTGGCGATCCCTTGTGCCGTGCTGTTTGCATTCCGTTTCCGTCTCAGGGGGATGGTATGAATCTATCTCTACAATGCATTTCTGTGCGCAAAGACGCTTAAAAAAAAAAAGACTGTTCGACATTGGTGATGTCCGAGTTACTGATCTTGAAGCAGGGTCTATGGATGGGGATCATATGCGGGCTCTCTGTACAAGTCATGGCGCTCATCGCAGTGAATGCACGTACCAACTGGGATCAGGAGGTAACTGAACCCCCACCGAAGCTCTCTCTTGTGCAGATAGGATTGACTCTGTACTATGTTTAATGCTCTTTGCAACTTTGTCTTTCCATTGTCTTTCAGGCAAAGAAAGCTGTGGATCGAGTTAAAGCAGCGCGAGCACATTCTGATGATGAACAGGAACAAAGCTAGATTTGCTATGTACTGAAAACAGGCTATAGGATCATGTTGATGTGGATGTCGTCCCTCTGTTAGTGTTGATGGCTACCATCATCAATGATGGTCATAGATCACTCGACGTCGTACGTTGATAGCTGTATTTCATAATCATCGACATCCATGGCCATCGATAATAATTGTTATGCATTTGTTATTGAATCACAAAGCCAATTGATATCGATTCCATCATCAAACTCCTCTATGTTTGTCTATTACGAGGAATTGATTATGTTTTGAAATACCTTTTTCGTTTCTCCATCTCTAACACAAAATGTCCTAAACCCCTCGTGTGTTGAGATAAAATTCGAGTTAAAAGTGTAGCTAAGGTTAAGATGGATTTCTGTCATTATGCAGTGTGGGTCGAATAATTTGGCTCTGATTTCACGTTCTATCCTTGTGGCCCTTGTGAGATCGTTTCAACAAACAGTCCAAACAGCGATTGAAGGATGCCATAAGCTTCGGAGCTCATATTAAAGAAACAGAGCAGAGCCTCGAAAAACGGCACGTCGTTTACCCTTCCTGACCAACCGTTGCTTCGGTGATGTCGCTCGCTTTTACCCCCTTGAATAGAATTCAGAATTTGTAAATCGGAAACGGAAGCTTTGGGCTAAAAAAAAACGAATATTCTCATTTTGCGGTTGCCAATGGGCAAATTCTTACGCCCGACCCGCTTCTCCAACGCTGATTTTCCTCGATTGAACCTGATCGCTCCGAACACGTGGATCATCCGATGACGTGTAATACCGTGGAGCCACGTCTCAGCTATGCTACAATGAGATCGGCTGTAGAGGATCAGCAGAACTTTCGCTTGCCACTCACAGCTTGAGCTCTGTAGTTAAACACCCAAAGCAGAGCCTCGACGAACCCTAGCATTTCTCTCTCTCTTCCCTCTGAAGCCCCAACCATGGCTTCACGCAAACTCTTATCCACATTCCTCCGATCCTCCGCTCGGAGATCTGCCCACAGATCTCCGTTCTCCAGCCCCAAGAACTCGTCAATCTACTCCTCGCATCGCCCCTCCCCTCTCGGGTACCTCCTCACCCGTGCGGCCGAGTATGCTACATCCGCCGCCGCGGCCCCCTCGCCTGCTCCGCCGGCTCCGGCGAAGAAGGGAGGTGGGAAGGGAAGGATCACGGACGAGTTCACCGGTGCCGGCGCGATCGGGCAGGTGTGCCAGGTTATCGGAGCCGTTGTGGATGTGAGATTCGACGAAGGCCTGCCCCCGATCTTGACGGCGCTGGAGGTCTTGGACAACTCCATTAGGCTGGTGTTGGAGGTGGCTCAGCACTTGGGGGAGAACATGGTCAGGACCATCGCTATGGACGGGACTGAGGGTCTCGTGCGGGGTCAACGCGTTCTCAACACTGGCTCTCCCATCACTGTGAGATTATCGTTTTGGATTCATTTCTGTTTGTCGATGGATGTTTGTGTAGTTTCCGTTGCGATTCTGTTGCAGCCATGGAAATGTACGATAATGACGATGTTGACGCGAGTCGAGTGCGACTGTGGAGTGTGTTGTTGAAGCACTATTCTAGATCTGGCTGCCATGAGCTAATTTTCATTGTCATACTACCTTTCAAGAAATGCAGGGGAAGAGAACTATTCCGTTCTTTTGGATTTCGAATGATCTTGAAAGAAATCGCTCCATTCTTTCTGAAATGTTCACTAATTTACGTGAGAAGTCCAAGTCTTCTTTCTCCATGTCATTCTTATTGTTTGCCTTTATTCATCTGCTTATTCTGCGTAGTTTCAACTTTGTATTTGATTTGATGATGTAGTTATTTGTTTTAGTTCAGTGTGTGTAGTATTGACCGCGTCATTGGATTTTGACGCGTTTGTCTTTTTAGAGGAATTGTGTTAGGCTAGGCTGATGATGCTGTGTGGCTGTTTGAGTAACATATTTGTTTTCTTCCTCTGATTGTATAATTATCACACTTCAGAACACATTTTTTAAGTTGGGTTTTATTGTGCTTCTAGGTGCCTGTCGGTAGAGCTACTCTCGGCCGGATCATAAATGTCATTGGAGAGCCCATTGATGAGAGAGGAGAAATAAGTGAGGAACTTTGAGATGCGTAGCTCACTGAATTTGAACTAGAAATAGTGCGGTGTTCTTGTTACTTTAAGCTATTTGATCTTTGTGTTTGCTTTTACTCATCAGAGACGGACCACTTTTTACCTATCCATAGAGAAGCTCCATCATTTGTTGAGCAAGCAACTGAGCAACAGATTCTCGTCACTGGTATTAAGGTAAATGTGCAATCATAAGCGGAAAGCTCTCTCTCTTTTCATGAAAGGCTTTCTCTAGAAGTAGGGATGCATCTTTCTTTCTGGCCATGAAGTTAGCATTTTTTTCATCCCCAGGTTGTTGACCTCCTTGCACCATACCAAAGAGGAGGCAAGATTGGACTGTTTGGTGGTGCTGGTGTAGGAAAAACAGTGCTTATCATGGAACTGATTAACAATGTTGCTAAAGCTCATGGTTAGTCTTATGAAAGTATATGACGTTGAAGATGTCAGTTAGCCTTTTCCTTCAGTTTTTTCTAGATGAATTCATTCTTTGTTGGTGCATTGTAGGTGGTTTCTCTGTGTTTGCTGGTGTGGGAGAACGTACTCGTGAAGGTAATGACTTGTACAGAGAAATGATTGAGAGTGGTGTCATTAAGCTGGGTGACAAGCAGGTCAGTTGTTTTAATTACACGTAGTTTCACTCTCTTCCTTGGTATTTGTGGATTCTTACTGATTTATAGTATGCTCTGGTGCTTGAAATAATTTTTATGTCATCTTCATTTTATGCAGGCTGAGAGCAAGTGTGCACTAGTGTACGGCCAAATGAACGAGCCCCCTGGTGCTCGTGCTCGTGTTGGTCTGACTGGGCTAACTGTTGCTGAGCATTTCCGAGATGCTGAAGGGCAGGATGTGCTTCTTTTCATCGATAACATTTTCCGATTTACCCAAGTAAGCTAGGCTTTGATAAATCCATCAAATCATTTGCAGGTTTCACCTGCTTGTGCCAACAAATGTTTAACTCATGCAATCTTCTAATCGTGTCTGCAGGCTAACTCAGAGGTGTCTGCTCTGCTTGGACGTATCCCATCTGCTGTGGGTTATCAGCCAACTCTGGCTACAGATCTTGGAGGTCTTCAGGAACGTATCACAACAACGAAGAAAGGATCCATCACATCAGTCCAAGCCATCTATGTGCCTGCTGATGACTTGACAGATCCTGCTCCTGCTACCACTTTTGCCCACTTGGATGCAACGACTGTGCTGTCTCGACAGGTCTTATGATTCTCCTTTGTTCACTTTCAGCTTGTTGTGGTGGTGCTCATGATCATTCTCTTACAATCAACCGGTTTGAGCAGATTTCCGAGCTCGGCATCTATCCTGCTGTCGATCCTCTAGATTCAACATCCCGCATGCTTTCTCCTCATATTTTGGGTGAAGATCACTATAATACAGCTCGTGGGGTACAGAAGGTTCTTCAGAACTACAAAAATCTTCAGGATATTATTGCTATTTTGGGAATGGATGAACTCAGTGAAGACGATAAATTGACTGTGGCCCGTGCTCGTAAGATTCAGCGATTCTTGAGTCAGCCTTTCCATGTTGCAGAAGTGTTCACGGGTGCCCCCGGGAAGTATGTGGAACTGAAGGAGAGCATTAACAGTTTCCAGGTATCTCTATTCTCGCCCTAGCTATTGCATATTTAATCGACCCTCATGTTACCCACAGGACACACATGTCCCAAAATAAAATCAAGATCACTAGTGGGGAGCTTCTGATTACGATTGCACTGAAATCTGATGACAGTTTGGTGTAGATGTTGTAGTGACATTATCTGTTTATTGACAGGGTGTGTTGGATGGCAAGTATGACGATCTTTCAGAACAGTCATTTTACATGGTTGGTGGAATCGAGGAGGTGATCGCTAAGGCTGAGAAGATCGCCAAGGAGTCAGGATCTTAATGAAATCACCCTTGTGCCTTCTCTTTTCTTGTTCTTTACTCTTGATTATTGCGAAAATCAATAATTTAGGTGTGCTGGTGAGTCCAGCAACAGGATTTCTTTTTCACCATGACTAGATCTATCAGGCATCCCTGTTACTGTTTTGGACTTATATTTTTGAGTGTGAAGAGGGAATGGAGTTGAGATGAGACGCCTGCCTGCCAGAAACTTTTTCTCAACGTCACTTAATAAGTGAAAAAAAGAAGGCGGACATGTATATTTTGAAATTTTCTTTTGAAGAAATTGGATGCTTAAATTGCAAGAATCCCTGTTTTCATGAAGCGATGTGCCTGACGGTTTTCTCTTGGTGGTACTGGTACCATAGAGATGTGGTTGAAACATTGGTCGAAGCAGTGTTGGGTTGTGAGTTGAGGTAACTTTCTTTGGGTGGATGGTAGCTGGCCTGTTTGTCATGGCAGTCACAATGCTGCTATTTTGTGCAAGTGACAACAGTTGTGTAAGTGGAAATATCTGTTTGCAAAATGTTGCTACAATCCTACTCGGAATGCCTGGTTTTTCCTGAACTAATTAATCACTATTGTTCATCAGCAAGCATAGTTCGTATAGTTCCTCTTTTTTTATGCACTGAACACGTGGCTTAGACAACCTCGTGGTCCATGGTTATCGTATCATAAGAGTGTTGTGTATAGTCGATGGCAATGGGAAGTCGATGAAAATGTAAGGGGTAACATGAGATCTTTGGTGTATGCTTGCTCCTGACCTCGTTGCCTGAGCTTATAAATCGATGCAATTCTGAGGCTTTACCTTGTGGATTTCACTTATGTGGTCACTATTTGCCAAATAACGATAGATTTTGGCGTTTAGACACTTCTGTCCTTATATTTGATCTGGGAAGACTCGAAGACGAAATGAGGTGCTCCGTCAAATTTCTGTCTGAGCTATAGTTGATTTAGGGAGAAGTATGGAATTCCTTTATTAGTGAAATCAATTTCTCATCTGTTTGTGTAATGCTCCATGGAAACTAGTTTATGCTAACGAGCAGTGCCAGAGGGACCAAGCGGCTATGTTTAAGGTTTCGTGGCAATCTGAAGAAAACCAACATGTGTTCATAGGCATAAAATCTAATCATAGAATCGGTTTGGTTCGACGTGGGTCATGACAAAGGACTTGAACTAAATCCAAACCAAGTCAGAGCAAAGAAAACACTCTGCCCAATATTTCGCTCCAGATTCAAAATCAATAATCAACGCATTGATTCGAGCAACAGAGACTGCCTGAAGAAACCTTGAATTAGAAAAGTGCCGCATGGCTAGCCTAAAGAAGAAAATAATAGGCCAATGAGGCGTTGGCTGAGTTGATGATATCATTTCTCAGTTTCGAATCTCCCCGGCCGCGTCTTGGGGGACTTAGGGTGGGTTTGGTTTAGCATTTGAAATTGGCTTTGGAAAATGCTAATGCCTTCAACTCAAAGAGGTCTGAGAAAATGCTAGTTCCGTTTGGTAAAAACTCGTTTGAAAGAAGCCTTGGTTAAACTAGTGTTTGGTAAAAATAACTTTGCAAAAGAGCTTTGAACAATTTTTTTTTATATCAAAAATAACCTCGCCAGGCTGACAAAGGTTTCAGCCGCCGGCAAGCTAGATCTGCTATCGGCGGCCGTTGTTCGACCTCAGGCTACCCTTGCCAAAGATCGTGCAACCCAGACAAGGGCCACTTGAGGTTAGGCGAAACCTGGGTTCGCTTGGGTTGCACGAACCTAGGCGTCGACTGATCGTCTGAGGTTACGCGACCTCAAGTGGCCGTCACCTAGGTCGCGCAACCTAGGCGACGGTTGCCTGAGGTCGCGCGACCCCAGGCAACCGTCGCTTGGGGTCACGCTACCTCAGGCAATGCTTGGGTTTGCGCAACCTAGGAGCCGCCGCTTGGGTTAGCGCGACCCAAGCGTTCTCACCTGGGCGGCCAGCCCCACCTTGCCGGCCCCTGTCATTCCTCGCCTGAACCCTAGATGTTACCCCTCACTAACGAAGAAGATGAACAGCAACACAAAGGGGGCAAAGCTGGAAAAATGGAAAATAGTGAGGCTAATTTTGGAACGAAAAAAATATTTTGTATTTGGTCAAATGTTGAAAGCCCAATGCCGATCGCTACCAACATTGAGCTTTCAGCTTTTCCAAGGCCGACATTTAGCTAAATGCTGGCTTAAAGCTGAACCAAACGCTTCAATATTTTCCCAAGAGGCTTTGAGGGCTTAAAGCCCCTTAAAAAAACTGAACCAAACCCATCATTAACTGGTGGTATTGACGCTCATACCCCACCATCAGGATACTATTGTTAAGTACATAATAAACTTAACAAATTCGCCATGATTGACACGTGTGTTTGTCATCATCTAATGTTCATTGTGTAAACTATTTTTGACTTCTACAGTGGACTTAATAAAGTTATATAAACTTATTTATTTAGTTTGATTTTTTTAAAAGAAAATCTCATTTATTAATTAGAATAATACTCAAGAGGTACATGGAAAACTTTCAAGCCTAGTAAATCTCAAATAGCCACATGACAAAACTAATGCTAAAAAGGAATTAACAAAACATAATTTGCAACTAGAAGCACACTTTCATCCCTCAAGAGTATATATGTCAGCATAACGATATTGACTTGTTTAGTTTTTTAGTTTGTGAATTGATAACTTGAAATTAGACCAACAAGTCGATAATTATAAAATGATTTCACAAATAGGTTTATTATGGTTATCGATTTTTAATTTGTTAATAAGAACTTCTAGTCGTTCCGCTCGAAACTTAAAAAACTTGATCACGATGTCAATAAGTTATTGACCCGAAGAAAAATGAATCGTTGTATGATTATTTGCCACTCGGGCAACTCGGAAGACGGCAGCCTTAATCGACCATTCTTCAGTCGGGCGGTCCGTCGCCAGTCTCCGACAAGAACGTAAGACTCTCTTATCTATCCATCCCTCCTCCCAATTACCAGGCAACCCTCCGACAAGCTGCCACGTGGACACACTCCCTCGAACGCTATCGTACACCCCCGCGCGGGTTAACCCTCGCCACCTCATCGCCACCTTCGCCCCAAGTTCTGTGGCGGCTCTCTCGAATCCCCTACCGACCACCATCATATAGGTCAATACACTCCCCCAACATGTCCTTAGCTCTTTCTCCTCCAGCACCTTCTCCCTCCATCACGCCCCATGCGCACCTTAGCGCCACCCTCCCGCCCATGTCTATCCTGCGCCGCTTAGCCCCACTCCACCTCCGCCACCGCCGCCGCCGCCTCGCCTCCGTCGCCGCCGCCGTCCGCCAAGACACCACCGTCTGGACCCCCGCCCCCCTGTCCCTCGTCGAGTCCGCCGCCGAGTCCCTCTTCCACGTCAGCATCGACGTCTCCGACGCGCCCGAACTCGTCGGCTCCCACGCGCGACCCGGGCAGTACCTGCAGCTGCGCGTCCCCGACGCAGTCAAGCCGGCGTTCCTGGCCATAGCCTCGCCGCCCTCGCTCGCGGCGGCGCGCGGAGAGTTCGAGTTCCTGGTGAAGAGCGTGGCCGGCAGCACGGCGGAGGTCCTGTGCGGGTTGAAGAGGGGCGATGTGGTGGAGCTAAGCCAGGTCATGGGGAAGGGTTTCGATATCAACCGGATTGAGCCTCCCGAGGATTACCCTTCGGTTTTCATTTTCGCTACTGGATCTGGAATCAGGTAAGAAGAACTCCTTTTCTCGTTCGTTCATAAAAATTTGAAAATGAAATCGAAGTATGTTAGTTATGTGGTGTTAACTGATTTAAGCTGAATGCCATTCTGTTTTGGTCGTAACATGGATCGGATGTATTTCGGCTTGAGGTTGCTTGGCAGAATATCCTACTATAATTTACGTTTCCTTCTTGGAAATTCCAGGGTGTGATGTGCATGTATTCCTTGTACGTAATTTCTACTTCTGATGCATTGTTTTGACAGCTACTCCTTTCTGTGCTCGAGTATATCAGCCGTAAATAATTGCTGCAACATCGAGAATTCGATCATAGCCATCACCTCAGCGGGCTTAGCATGGAAACTTCTGTATCTTAAAGCTATATAAGGATCCATAGACTCGAAGGCTGTGCTAGATCAGTTTTTATTAATTGGTGCATTGTGAATGATTGATTGACATGGCAACAACTAGGGAAAGAAGCGAGTTCTACCGTCTATATAACCAGATGGCTTTCTAGTAAAAACTTCTGGAAGTGGGTGATCAAGGCTTGAGCTATTTTTATTTGAGTGAAAGCGAAATATTGCGTCCTTCACAATTGAACTGTTTGTCTTGATTAACAATCTCAATCTCCGTGTCTGATCTTATGACGTCAGTCTCTTTTATTACGGTATGAGACTGCCGTAAGATTTTGGAGCTTTAATGTTTTGATAGTTATTTACCTTTTCTATCGCATGCTTCTTATGAAAGTTCTGATCTTCCTTGACTTTTGGTTCTTGTATTCTGCCATTTATTGTGCCTCTAAATAAGTTCTAATTATGAATGAATATAACCTAGTTGGTTACTCATGAATATTCTCTCTGTCCCTATGCAGTCCTATCCGATCTCTAATTGAGTCAGGATTCGATGCTGACAAGAGAACCGATGTTAGGCTCTACTATGGTGCTAGAAACCTTCAGAGAATGGCTTACCAGGTTTGAATGATACGGCATTTTGTTATCCTTGTACAGCTGCTTTTTGTGCTCAAATAGTAATAATAAGATGAGTTAATTCTTCATTTCCCACAGCATATGTTTAAGGAGTGGGAATTGTCAGGTGTTACGATTGTACCAGTATTATCCCAACCAGATGATAGTTGGACTGGGGAAACTGGCTACGTACAGGTAGTGTTATTTGGAAGTTGGGTGTTCATTCAGCGCATCATACTTGACTGATTTAATGAATCTTCCTTTCCCGCCACAGGCTGCATTCAATAGAGCCAAAAGAAATTTTAGCCCTCAGTCAACAGGTGCCGTGCTATGCGGTCAGAAGCAGATGACAGAGGTTAGATGCTATTTCATTTTTTTACAATTTGTTCCTTTGTGAGTTGTTCTGGAATCTTGGTAAGCATGACAATGTAGCTTTCTTTTGGCCAATTTTCCTTTTACATTTTTCTATTTATCTGTTTGCCTTTTTCTTTCTTGTGCTTCAGTTTATGATGGTGCCATGTTTTTCTGTTTGGCAACTGAACTAGTAGTGCAATATTTAACTCAATCTGTTAGTGGGAAAATTTTCGCATACAATGGTGATGTAACATGTTTAAAGGATCATGATTGGCAGTAGCATGAGGTTTGGTGCATGATGAAGTTTCTTCTTGTAAGCTAAGCATTCCAGGTTGATGTCTGATGGTTCTGGAAGATGCATGAGGGAGTTGAACGGGGGATTAGGTTGCATTTAGTGCGGTGTCAATGGGGGTCTTGGGCATACAAATTGGACGACTGCCATAGGACAAGTTCTTTGTCGTAGTATCATGAAGGATGGACTATTTTTATTTGTTGGCCAGTTGAAGGATGGACTATTTAATTTGGAATTTTTGAAAGAAAATAGATGTGAGGGTCTAAACACGATGTTTGGAAATGGTAAACAATTTCTTCCAGGTATTTTCTCTGTTAACTCATTAGGGCTGACCATCGCGGTTGTGCATGGTACTTGTAAAAAAAAAAGGTATCTGCGTGGTATGATCCCTCTTGCAGTTTTTAGCTGGTATGGTAATAGAGAAGGATTGAAGATTCTTTTGTTGGAGATGAGACTTCAACTGTAAAAATTCGTAGTCGCTCTACTCTTTTATTTAGTTTTTTAGAATAGACATCATTGTTTGTCAGTGTAGGGTTTAGTTAACTCTAGAGTCCCCATCTTTTGAGCAACTTGGAGTAAACAAGAAGCATTCACATTGTGCCAAATTAAGTAGGGATTTTCTTCCATGTTGTGATGATGAGATTCTCTTTTAGACTCCGTTTGTTTATAATGATTGGTTCCTAATTTGGTTTATTTATATCTACTAGGAAAAATAGTCAATGGAAAATATTTTCATTATTTATATCTACTAGATGAAAAATATTTTCATTACCAACAAAAGTATTTGATCCGATTTGTACAATTATGACAGAGGAACCTGTGTTGAAACTGCAGGAGTTTTTAAATTTCACACTAATGTGTCGAACTACTTAGAGAAAGATAGTTGATTTTGATCAGTAATTTATTATGCAACCAATTAATTGAGTATAAGCCAGCAAAGCCTCCCTAGAGGTGGTCAGGATTAGAATTCCTTTCCCGATAGTATGAAAAATGAGATGCTTTTCAATTGTTGTCTGCATTGTCTTAGTCCATGACATCTTGGCATTAGTCAAATTTCTATATGTAAAGGGAACATGCTACCCTGGTTCAATGAGTGAAAACGAAGCCCCCAGCCAAGATACTTTGGCTTTGGTTTTCTCGAATAAATTTTATTGCCTGTTTTATGCTTTTCCCGGGTGAAAGATGATTCTGCAATGAAAAAGTTAGTCCCTAGAGAACTTACTAATTTCTCACGGATGCAATGCTAGCCTGTTATTGTGATGTTCTGTACCTATGTCATCTGGCACTGCTGGCAATTGGAGTCCTTCTACCATTTTGATCACTTCAAACAGTTTCTCACTTCAATTAAGGATACCATTCCCATCTTCGTCTAGGATCAGTGGGGTTCCCAGAAATTGGATTGGAAGACTGAATCTTAAGATCTTAAGATTTTTATAATCATAAATATAATTTATATTTTTATGAGCCTCAGACAAGATGATCGTGAAAGTATACATGATTAGACCAAAAAATCAAACCAAATGAGTGGTGATGTCTCATTGCATCAACACCAACATTTAGGGCATATAATTGGATGAGTTAAAAAATTGCACAAGTAAATCTATTTATAGCACCTGAAATTGACTTCTCAGAAGACGTAAAATCAAAAGATAGTACCTAAAAGTATAAAATTTTAAACTGTTCACAAGTAACTATAAATTATAGTCTTAAACTGACAGTAGCGTAAAATGTATCTGCAGATGAACCCATGAAGAGAATATAATATCCTCATAGCCACATTCTACTCCAAAAGATTCAAATTCCTCTGGAAGAAAAACTTATATTAGCTTTTCTGACACGTTTCTCTGATTAAGAAAGTTAAGCACACACAGATACATCAAAAAGTTCCTTCATGCAGTTCTAAATAGTCAGAGTTTCTTCACTTTCTGGTGCTATTGTTGTTCTAAAAGTGCAATTTAGGTGGCCAACATTGGTGGTACCTTTACGACTTATGAACAAGAAGAAAACAAGAAAAGTGAGCTTAACTAGAAACCCTGTTTGTCTGGGAACAGAAATCCCTTTCCTGTGTTGATTTTTAGAAGGCGTAGGTGAACATCATTCCACTAATACCTAATGGGCTTGTCTTACTTTGTTGAATCCCAAATTCTCAAACAAAGTGCACCTTGGCAGCAAAACCGGCCACCAGTAATTTATTGCGAGGCAACTTGCAAATTCAATGTGTTAAGCAATTTTTGTGATTTTCCCGGTTTTAACCCAACAAATGATCTTCTGTTGAGTTAACAGGATTCTCATAATCTGACTCGTAAGATCGTATCGGTTCTCGATTTCAATTGCATTGGTATTGCCAACTTAGTTCTGAATAACCTCGACTTTATCTTTATCTATAGGAAGACAGGTGTTTCTATTTTTGGCCTAGTTGTCTTTTATAAGAGAATATGAAAGTGAATGGACAAACGTAAAGCCGATTTATTTAATTCCAATAGAACTTTTTTTTGACTTTTCATTCCATTCTTTCCTTCTAGCCAAACACTTGGGAAAGAATTACTTTCTTCATGCTCACTCACTCTGACTGTCCTTTGTTCTATTTTTCATTGCCAAATGCTGCCTTAATGAAACATGTCTGTGGTAGTGGTTACTGTGAGGACTTCATGAAGTGGAAGAGGCATTTTGTAAAGTTGAAAGCTGTTGCTGATTTTCCTTTGAACCCTGTTGTATATACAGTGGGGACATATCGAGTTAGATGCTGACGTGAATTGCATCAACGGAGTGGCCGGAGTTCTTGGCTTAACTGTGTTAGCTGCTTGCAGGATCTGGCATGCCTATTTAAAATTGTTCTACTTTTATCTACTTCCTTTTGGGGACATTAGGCAATTGTGGGATTTCACTCACTCGATAAACTTTAGACATGAATGGGTTGGTTTGAGCCTTTGTATCTAGTGTATTTTGAGGTTTCTAGCGTGTGCCTGCTATCTGCTGCTTTTGGACAATGCTCCAGTCCTGTGGCTGTTTTTGGAGAGCAACAGCTTCAAGGGTAGATCGAATGGAACAGTTTTGTCTCGTGACATGTCATATAAAAACCTTTCCCGAAGGTTTGATCTAGTGGAGAGCAATCCAGCCGATTGTTCCAGTTTACATAGGATAGGCAGAAAATTTGAAGTTGGAGGGCGATAGTTCAGGAGATGTATAACGAAAAAGGAAATTATTAAAATTGCTTAGTTGTGACAATTTGCACTATTTGTTAATGAGCAAAGTCACTACATTTTATTAGACCAAAGAAAAAAGTCACTACATTTTTCTGCTTCAATACTATTCCTAATGCTAGGATGGGACTCCTCGAATTGAAAGTTTCTCTTTCTGACCATTTGCAGGAAGTCACTTCGATTCTGTTAGCTGATGGTGTTTCGAGTGAGAAGATTTTGAAGAACTTCTAATTGGATGAGGTCAACGTGTTGTGCCTATTATTTATTTTATTCATTCCAGCTGCTGAAGATCAATAACGTCTCAGCTCGGAATAGAATAATGAAACCAATTTTGGACATTTTTGCTCTATACTCTCTGTATGTTAGAATTCCGTGGAAAACAGTCTTCCAGCAGATTAAGCAAAAAAGATAATTTTTTTGACTCTATCTGCATCCTATGGTGATACCGGCGAGTTCGAATGGTGAGCGAAACCACCCGCTGGACTGGCCCCATTTTTTCTTTAATTAATGCAAGGTCAGCATTCCACCGCTGGAAGTGCAATAAGAAATCTGAGAATTTTTTCATGGAGTCTGGTCTAGTCTTTGAACACGAAAACAAACATCAACCAATAGCTCTGATGGTTGCTAGTCCGTCCTAATGAGGCTTGCGCTCTAGTTACTGGCAAGTTATCAGCTGACATTATGCTTGCAAGCTTCAAAACAAATGCCTTACCTTCAGTGGGAGCGCAGAACGACGTCGGCCATCTATATCAAGAGTTCCACGGTTGTACCTGTCCGTGCGTAACAGTTGTAGTTTCAGACGTGCTATTGGTCTCTTACCTTGGTTGGAATTCGGCAGCTCAACCAAAAGCGCCGATCGGTTTTGTCCAAGATGTCGACACTCATTTATGTACGACGCTCATTTTAGTGTCGAAACTTTCAAAACGATTATTTAAATGCTAAATTTTTTGAAAAATACCCACTTTATTGCCAATTCCGATTTGAACTGACATGGCTCGCTGTAAATCTAATGTAACATATTTTTTTTTATTAATATTTGAGATGACGTGACTCGCCTGAATTAACACTGAAATGAGTGTTTTTCAACAAATTTGACATTTAAAGTATTCGTTTTAAAAATTTTGACACTGAAGTGATTATTTTTCAAAAAAATTAACACTTCAATAATTATTTTAAAAATTTTGACACTAAAGTGAACGCGGTACATAAATTTTGACTCTTGTAGTGTACTTAAATAAATTTTAATGTGTGTCTGTTACAAAATGTAGCAGCGCCACACTATGTTGAAGCTGCGGTGAGGACTTAATTTTGAACGAGGGAATTTTTTTAAGTGGCTGTAAAGTGCTATGGCTTTGAGAACGCTGAAGTTGCAAACTCGGACTCTACAGTGTCCTTTCAACAGATAAAAATCGGGGGTCACAGGAAATTTAAACTGCAAAACAGAATAAAAGGTAAAGCTAAACCTGGAACGTTTCATGAAATCACAGATTCTGAGCACATCGAGTAAACCATGAGTTTTGAGTTATAGCGTGCATCCGCACTCATAAAATGAAGCAATTAAGGAGACCAGAGTTTTCATGCTCGGGCATCATGACAAGCATCATCTTTTGCAGTTGGTTTGTCCATCAATTCCCCATTAGCTTCTGCAGGAGCCTGAGACTCGAGAGTACTGTCATTGCAGTGATCAGGCCGCTGTTTGTGATGCTGGCCATGCTTATGATGCTCACACTTCTTGTGCTTTGAACGATTCCTGGCTTCATCATGGTTGTCATCTGATGACTTGCCCAAAGATCGACTCCTTCGACTGCGTCCATTCTGGTCAGAATCCAATGGGTCCAAGTCCTGGCTGCGCGACCGTTTGTGATGCTTATGGTGCTTTGAATGCCTCTTCCTTCTTATTTCGCCATCTTCGACATCGCTTGAAGAACCTGAATCACTGGACTCTGAGTACTGCTGCCTCTTGTGATACTTTGTATAACTCCTCTTCCTAAAAGCAGTATCCTCCTCATTGCTCGAATCATCTGGACCACTCGATTTCACCCTCCTATTGTGTCTATGATGCCTTACACGTCTTTTCCTCCGGATCCTCTCATCATCACTGTCTTCACTTGAAGAGCCAGCAGTTGAATCTGATCTTGAGTCATGATGCCTGCGCCTCTTATGACTTCGCTTCTTCCTCCTCTCTTCTTCAAACTCACTATCATATTCATCACTGCTATCGTCACTAGTTCCTGAAGAACCTCTCCTTTGTTTGCGCCTTGACTTCTTTTCCTTCTTCTTCTCGTCATCACTGGAGAGAGAGTGGGCATGCTTCCTATGTTTCTTGTGAGATCGTCTCCTCTTTTTCTGCTCCTTAGCATTGGAATCACTGTCAGTACCACTGTCAGAGGCTGACGCAGATCTCCTGTGTTTTGCAGCCTTCAACTTCCTCTCTTTAGCTTCAGCATCAGCCTTTGCCTTGGCAGCAGCTTCAAGTTTCTGTTCCCATTTCAAAGGCGCTTCCTTCTTCTCCAGAGCTCTCTTCTTCTTCTCCTCAACCAACTGGATGAACTTCTTGCAGTCCATTTGGATACACTAATAAAAATAAGCTCAACACCTGCATTTTTGTATGATGATCGGAAGTACATCTCAAAAAAGAGAAAGAACAATGTTAGTTCCTCCAATAGAATAGCCCAATTCCAAACTTTCATTATGGAAGAAACAATAAGAAAACACAAAACACATTCAATATTCAATCACAGCATAGCTAGAAAGGAATCAGGACTCTTCCAGTACAGATTCCTTCCCATCTATTTCATTTGTGTCAAAATACGACAGCAAATAAGACATCATACAGGTTCGTAATACACATTAATAATGAGCCATATTATTGAATACACACAGATCATGTAAGAGGTTGTCTGCCAAGCATCCAAGTTTGACGCTCATGGACATCCTTTTTCTCATGATACGCAGAATCCAGTCTAAGCTTACGTCCAGAATCCACCACAATTCCACAGAACCCAGTATCCGCCACATTCCCAATTTCCAATTGTTGTGAAGGATGAATTTGTAACCTAAATTCTTACATACAGGACTCTCATCTAATAAGTTTCCAGAGATTGCACATCTGTAACTGAAAAAACCTATATATAATACTACAGAATTAGGTCCTAGCATCAAATAGGTTCATTTTTCCTAATTATTAATTAATTAATGAGAAAATGTTTAGAAGTTTATGCCTTTATTTATTTTTACTTTTTTTTTTTGGGGGGGGGATTTTTCAAAGGTATGGAACCGAAGGATACACGTCACTCCTACCATTACTAAGATAAAGTCCCACCGACCGACCAATTAACAAGATAAAGACTAACAAAAGAAAATGAACTAGCAAATAAAGAGTCGTAAAAGATGCATTTACTACAATGCTATTTCTACAAAAAGGAAGTCATATATATGTAGAATCAAATTTATTTTATTATTAAACAAACGGAAGTATAGATCCTGCACATAGCAAGGGCCATCACTTCTAGATACATATAAAGTTGGCACTTTTGAAGCCAACGTGACCTAATCACTCATGACACAATTGCCAATCGATCCCGAATATATCACACTAACCTATCATAGCAAGCAGCTGTCAATCTACAGGTCTATCAGGTGAGCAACTATGGGGATCATGCTGATGAAGGAAAGCAAATGGAAGTAGAAATCACTTGAGATACAGACTTAAAAGCTACAAGCACGTGTTATTGAGGAGTGCAAGGCATTGTCACTCTTAAATACTAGAAGCTACTAACAGGAAACACTCCATTCTATGATGACGGAGGACCGTACGTAGAGGGTTTACTGCACAAGGCCCCTGCTGAGGAAAACCTTATCCCAGCAAATAGAAGCTGTTCAATTCTGCGCAAATTAGGAATTGGCATGCTTTTGGGAAGAACATAGAACAGCAAAGGATCCAGAAGGCAAAGCACGGTGCTCATTAGATATTCAAAAATTAGAGATGCTGTAATATACTCTTTCCCATAACTTCTCATACCAGACCAACCCACTAAAATGCAAATAGGGATAAGAGATGTGGTCAATATCACAAAGAGTAAAGAGATAGTGTCTACACCCAAAAAAAAAAAAAATTGATGTTTTCATGAGGAAGCCATCGAAGGCTTTCCACAAATTGAGATCTGGCCGTAGAAGGATCGAATTGTATCCAAAGAACAGGGGAATACAAAAAAGTACTAAGAAAGGCACACAGAACAATCCATCCTGTCAGGCATAATTTTGAATTTGGAATGAAAAGAAGGGTAATACAAAACACAAAAAAATTTTCTTTAGAGATGATCCTTGATGAACTCTTTCTCTCTCTACTCTGAAAGAACTTAACAATTAATTCCCAAAAAGGAAGAATTCCTGCATCAAGGCTCATTTGCCAACAAAATGAAGAAATATTGTAATGTTTTACTTGCCAAGCTTGCCAATCTATCTTCAGACCAGCTTAGTATAAACACAAGTAAAGTTCAAGCTCGAAAAACAGGTCATATCCTCAACTTTTGGCAGTTGGAACTTTAATGGTTACATCCGAGCCCCAAGGCCGCAAAAACCTACTCTTAGTCACTAAATGAGCACAATTCATCGCCTTCATTACACACAAGAAAGACTCGGAGGTTTCCGAGCCATGAATTCTATGAATAAATCTGAGTCAACTGGAGAAATTAGATTAGGCTTCCTTACCTTGTGTGTACCAAGAAGCGCGTCAAATATCAGTGAGGACTACGATGGAGTATCAGATCTGCGAATTTCAGTAAAAAATGAGGAAAACGTCAGGTCGCAAGAGCTCCACCAACATCACAAACCTAATCTACCATCGCAAAATGAATGACAAGGCCCGAACTTGCACACTTTGCTGGGCACTGTCATCTCAAAGCCAAAGCAGAAACTCTTCTCTCAACTAAGCCAAAATTCTCACTCCTCGCATCTCAATATCCTCCACAGATAATAGTAACCCCCTCCCGGATACAGAGATGAAGGTCCTAGAGTAAGGTAAAATGAATGCAACGACCCCAAACAGCAGAAACCCTAGCTCAGAAAGCACGAAAGAGAGATCAACGAATCGAAGAGATGGGAAAGAGTACCTGGATCGGCAGCGACCAGAGGAGAAGCGACGCCGGCGGAGGCGACCGGAGAATGCAGTGGTCACGGGCTTCTCCGACGCCAGGGCTGCCTTCAACTTTTATCTTGGCTGTTGAAAGAGAGAGAGGTTCCGTTCCAGAAGCGTCCGAATATATATTTTTCAGAGAGAGGTCAAACGCGTCATTGGCATTGCCGGGCCAATGGTCTCTACCGGTCCGGGTTCGATCGAACCGGGGGGCGGCTTGGCCGGTGACCAAAAAATAAAAAAAATAGTCAGGTTTTTGTGAGAAGACTTTCCAAAAATTTACTATTTACCCTAAATATGGCTATGCTTCGGTTTTCAAATCCCAAATCTATTATGGATTTTCAAAGCTTCTATTAGACCACCAAAACGATATACTTCCACATCACGTAAACTTAACTATCAATTTAATTGTAACCCTAATGCCTAATCGATTCGAAACTCGCGAGCCCTGATGCATTCGGTCCGGTGTTTTGTGGCATAAACATGGCTTGAAATTAAATTCTGACCATATTAACAACAAAGAATGATATCCAACTTTACCTTATAAAGGAATGATGAAAAAGAAGAAGGGAAGGTTGTGGCCTATCGCCAACTGATATGATCACTAATTATTCGAATTCATCTAGATTTACTAGTCGTACATAAGTATATCGTACCAAAGAAAATTATTGCATTCAGCTAGTAACATTCGCATATGTACTGCATTTATATTTCTAAGTGCTATTATAGGGACAACTTCCATGTTTCGCCCGATAAACTTGATTATTATCATTACTTTTTTTTGTTAAAGGGTGCGATACCAGGCGCGCACGAGAACATCGTCACAGAAAAGCACAAATCATTTTTCGGAACGATTATTACTACACTAATTCTAAAATTTCAAGAACAGTTAATTTTTTTTTTTTTTTAACGTTAGGATGATGTTTGAAAAAAAAAGTAAACCCTTCAATAGAGGATTCTCGGCAGCATTATGTAAGGTTGCGATGAGATATTGAAGCTAGAGCAATAAGGCTGTTTGCTCGAAAAGGAGTCCGAGCGGTGTCGTGTTTCCTTTGCCAATAAGCAAACTTCGACACGGTCAATCATTCATTTCCATTCGCGACCCCTTTCTTTAATCCCAAAACCTCTCTCTCCCTCTCTCTTCTAACCAGCACTGTGATCGATCGTCTTCTACACTCGTTCCTCCCCCAAAATTCACCCTCCACAATCGAACAGAAGCAATGACAGCTCCGCCGTCCTCCTCCTCCTCCTCTCCGTCCTCCACCACCAACATCATGCTCGCCATCTTCGAGAAGAAGACCACCTCCGTCGACCTCTACCGCCCCCTCCGCTCCTACATCGCCTTCAACTACTCCGAGCGCGAGGCCCAGAACCTGGAGGACGACCTCCAGACCCTCAAGGACCTCCGCTCCGACCTCGAGAACCCCGCCAAGCAGCCCTCCCCCACCGCCCGCCGCGACGTCCTCCAGTCCTACTTCCGCGCCCTCTGCGTCGTCGAGACCCGCTTCCCGATCTCCCCCGACAAGGACCACGTCAACGCCGTCACCTTCACCTGGCACGACGCCTTCAAGCAGAAGCAGAAGGCCTCCCAGCAGAACATCCACCTCGAGAAGGCCGCCGTCCTCTTCAATCTCGGCGCCGTCTACAGCCAGATCGGGCTGAGCTACGATCGGTCCACGGTCGAGGGGCGCCGGCAGGCGCTCCAGGCGTTCATCGGCGCCGCGGGGGCGTTCGCTTACCTGCGGGACAACGCGGCCGCCAAGGCCTCGATGGGCAGCTCGACCACGGTGGATGTGTCGGTGGAGTGCGCGGGGATGCTGGAGAGGCTGATGCTCGCCCAGGCGCAGGAGTGCGTGTTTGAGAACACAATTGCCAAGGGGAGCACCCCGGGAGTGTGCGCGAAGATCTCTCGGCAGGTCGGTGTCTGTTAATTCCTCTCGATATTGCATTTGTCTGGATGTATGACCAGAAGAGTCCGTGAGCGTGCACTTAGTATGGATGGACTGATAGTGGATCGTTCGTATGTGAGCGTGCAATTAGTATGGATGGACTGATAGTGGATCGTTAGTATGTGGTGGAGAGATCTATTCTTGGTTATGAAGGGTTCAAAATAGCCGAATCTGACATAAAGCTACTATTGATTAGTGGATTCAATCTTCTCTTTGCTTGCGAATCCCTGTGCATTTTGCTTTCAGGATCAGGAATCTGATGACTCGGAAAAGTTGGTTTTTGGGGTTAAGTAACTGTGATGATTGATTTTAGGACTGTTGTTTGGATTGTACAATGCTAACTTCTGGCTTTCATTTCTGGTGGTTTATCGCTTATTGTAGTACATATTTATCTAGATTATATTCTCAGATAATATCATTCCTTTCATGCGTTGAAATTAGTGAACTTAGCGCATAATACCTTTTTCAATATAAAACAGGTCGGATTATACTATGAAGAAGCATTGGCAGCTCTGAATGTGGCCCCTTTGAACCAACATTTTGACAAGGGCTGGATATCCCATGTGCAGCTGAAGGCAGCTTTGTTCTACGCAGAAGCATGCTATAGATATGGTTTAGAACTGCACGAGAAAGAAGAGGTTGCCGAGGAGATTGCTAGGCTGAAGAGTGGGGTTGTTACTTTAACGGAGGTGAAGAAATCGACAAAAGGTGCACCAGCTCAGCTTTTGGATGCAATTAACAAATTAGAGGCCAACATTAATAGGAACCTGGACAGGGCCGTCAAGGAAAATGACAGAGTTTACCTTATGAGGGTTCCTTCCCCTAGTTCCTTGCCACCCCTTCCATCATTCTCTATGGTCAAGCCAATGCCGATGAGTGAGGTTTTGGATGCCAGCAAGGAGAAGATGTTTGCAAGTCTTGTCCCTGATAGCAGTGCAAAAGCACTTTCTAGGTACACTGAAATGGTTGATGATATTATTAGAACTCAAGCTGAAAAGTTGCAGCAAGGAAGCGAACTTACCCGTGTGAGGCTCAAGGATATGGACCTACCAGATTCTATACTAGCTCTAGAGGGGCACTTCACTCTTCCAGCAGATCTCAAAGAAGATGTGGAGGCAGTGCAGATCAGTGGGGGTCCAGCTGGTCTTGAAGCTGAATTACAGCAGCTTCGGGATCTGAGGCGAGTGAATCAAGAGCTTCTGGTTCAAACCGAAGAGCTTCTGCAAAAAGAAGCAAGAGAGGATGCCCAATTTAGGGGCCAATTTGGGACACGTTGGACCAGGCCTCAGTCCAGCACTCTGACAAAGAATTTGCAAGATCGGTTAAACAGATTTGCTGGTAATCTGAAGCAAGCAGCAGAAAGTGATGCGCGTATTGAGCGTTCAGTGAAAGATCATTCAGCACTCATGTCAATTCTTGATTGTCGACCGGTAATTGTTTCATCATATTGATAGTTGCATTGCCTAGGTTGCATTTTCTATGTCGTATGAGAAATAAAAGTTTGAGAGGATGCATCTAGCCAGCATGGTTATGACCCAAAATGTGCATGCGCCAGATTTTTTACGTCCGATGGAGATCTCTGTAGGTGATTTGTTTAATGGAATCAGGCCATTTGTTGAGCATCTTTTCATTGTATTTGGATAACATACACAGGCTTTGTTGCTTATTTTGGAACGCACTCAATGAAAGCAAAATTCTTCACACTAAACTGTTAACGAAGCTAACATGCTAAAATTGGTCTTATTGGATTATGGCCATGATCTTTGAGATGAGCTGTTCTCTCAACACAATGCAATAGTGTATCATTCTTGGGAACTAATTGGGCAATATCGCACAACTTGTTAACTGGAAGCTTTGTCAGTTCTAATCAGTTGATGCCCATTTTCATCAGCCAGCAGTCGGCTACTCATTTTTGTTATGTTTGCAACGAGAAATTAGTCACTATCCTTTAACCGTCCATACCCAGTTTGACTAATGCCACTCCCCTTGGCAGTTGGGAATGGGTGATTGTAACACTTACCTAAATCATCTTTCACCACATTGTTTCTGAAAAGAATTTTTACCTTTGAATCACATGAATTTTGCTATATATATGGACCAGATTTACGTTGGATATTTTCCATTGACTTTGATGGCAGCATGCACATTCTGAGTGTTCAAAATCTTGATTGAAGCATTTTTTGAATTTTGAGCTTGCACAAACGTAATTCTCTTTTAGTTTTTGTCCGTATTTATGGTGATTGGTTGCTCTTTCCCTTTTTCCAGATTGAATCAGCTCTCCCAAGTTTGGCTCGCCCGATAATGTCTTTGGATGCGAATGAAGATGCTATTGTTGGGGCGCTAAAGCAGAGCTTGGTAATTGTTTCTCTTGCATAACTCAGACCTTTGATTATTTTTCTCTACCACAACCTTAGTTTGCATAAAAGAACTAAGAGAACTGCTCCACCGGAAAGTCTTGTTCCTGTCATCTCTAAATGATATACTCAATGATATTTGATATATATTTTTTTTTTGGGTAAGTAATATTTGATTTTCTTTTATTGTTGGTGTAACTAAAAATTTCATGGCTTGTTCTTTTCAGAGACAATTGGAAACCCTTGGTGCACAGAGAGCAGGGCTTGAAGACATGCTCAAGGAGATGAAAAGGAAGGTTAGTTTTTAGATAGTTTTTTGCTTATAATGACTAAAAGAAAGATTATTGAATGCCTTTTTAGAGATTATGAAGCTGCATAACCTTATAACCTTACTCGTCGATATGTAATTTTGCACAAGGACTAGTTTTGAAATAATAATCGCATCATTCAATAATTGGTTATGTCCAACCCTGTATTGCAACTTCCAATCATTGAATATTGGCACAATATTCATATTTTTGGTTAAGACATTTCTTCTTTTGGTAAGCATACTTCCAGGATCATCAATATCTGAGTTTTTGTCTTTTTAGTTAGCAAAGAAGAATTTCAAAGTCCATTTGCTGTGATAGTTTCTTGTATTTAGATTTTTCTTATGTAAGAAGGCTATGCACATTTTGCATATCTCCAAACTGGGTAAGATGTTTTGGAGTCTTTGGGCCCGCGGTATTTATGTTCTCAGAGGAATCAGTACAATCGTTTCCAAGGTACTCGCTTGTTGCGTGAATAATGGTTACATCACCTTTCCCCTTCTCATTTGGATTGGCATTGTGTCTATCAAATCATTTCCGAGTACCCTCGCTTGTTGGTATGAATAATGGTTACATCACCTTTCCCCTTCTCATTTGGATTGGTATTGTGTCTCACCTTTCTTCTCCATTTTTAATTGGGCATTGTACAACTTTTTCATTTATTTTTGAAAATTCAACTCCTGATTCTACCCAAAATAATTTTTCTGGTGCAAGTTCTCATCAACTTGAGAAGTTGTCCTTTCATTTTTCACAAATTTGTAGTTTGGCTTTTTCCTTTTCCTTTCTCTTTTCTATTTCCCCTTGAGTACACGAGACTATAGTAGCTTAAAAAGTGTTATTTTCCTTCTCTGAAAACAGTCTGGATATTCTTGTTAAAAGATAATCATCTTGATTGCTGGTGATCTGCGATGGAGCATAAAGTCCGGTGGTATAGATAATTGGTTCCTTAGCAAGATATATGCATTAATTTCTCTTAACAGGGGTCCTGAAAAATTCAGCTGTTACTCTGACGTTAGTCTTAAAAAAAAAATGCCTTTAGTTTCCCTCTGGCAGAGCCATTATTTCTTTCAATGCACTGGACTTAGCTTACGTTAATGTTCGTTTGCACAGGATGATATACTACCAAAGTTAATGGCATCAACGGGCTCTCAGGAAGACCTCTTTAGGAAGGAGATATCAAAGTATGATCCTATTTGTGAAGACATTGCCCAAAACATTGAGGCGCAAGAGCAATTATTGTTGCAAATCCAGGTTTCTTGCTGACCAGCCGCTATTCCTAATCCTGATGCTGTGAGAATTGTTCTATTGTCTTGTTCTTAATCTTATGTATGTCTTGTTTCACAGGCTCAAAATGATCAATTTTCTTCCATTTTCAACCTTGAAGATTACAAAGGTGGGTTATGGCTGTTCCAAATTAACCTATTGTTTGCTCATCTTCACTGTTAGTGAATGATAAGCAAAAAACTTTTAGGAATAACATATTTTCCTCATTCTGACTGTTTGGCATGCTCACCAAAATTGATCTCCCTCCTTTTTCAAGGAGAAACTCAAAGAGCACGAAGGAATGACAATGTCTCCTTTTCTTACTTGATGGAATGTCTGAGTTTTGTTCTGTTGTCCCAGATTCAACTATTTCAGCATTTGCTATTCACAGTTCTTGCCTTTTTTTTCCCCCTCTTTTATTTGGAAGTTGATGGGAGACCATCTAATGATTTGGGGAGACAGTTGAATTAGGTGGTAACCTCTTCCTGTGAGAGCATGTGCATTTTCTTTCCTTTTCACCTCAAGTGCAATCTTTTAATTTGCCTTTCTAAACGGTAGCTAATGTTATATTCGCCTTGATTCAGATGGTACATTACTATTTCAAGAAGATATGCATATTACGTTTGTTCGCGATTGTTGCCTGCGGTCTGCGCTTTCTTGTCCAAGTCAATTTAATAATTTGGTATATTTGTGAATGCTCCCTTCAAATTTTCAGCATCGCGCGAGAAATGTTATAAGCAAATTCAAGCTGCCATAGCTAAATATCGAGAAATCAAGGAGAATATCAATGAGGGGTTGAAGTTCTATGTCACTCTTCAGGTAAGATATGCTCATTTTTGGGTGGTGTGATAACGGCATCTTTTTAATTTTTTAATCAGCTTGTCGTGAGGATGTTCTCAGGCTATTATCTGATGTTCTTTGACTATCAAAGATCTGTTTGGTTGTAATGGTCGATTTTGATGGGCTAAACACGTCCAAATGATTCTGAAAAAATGTGGTTCATCCTGGGTTAGTAGTAAGCACCGGTATCGTTTTTGACTTGACAGGATGCAATTACAAACGTGAAGCAGCAGTGCAGTGATTTTGTGATGACAAGAAACATCCAGTGCCGTGAAATGATTGAGGATGTACAAAGAAATATGGCCGGTCTGAGTTTCCAGGATAAAAATGCTGGTGGATACAACAGCAGCTATCCTGGAGTTGGACACCAGCCTCAAAGATCCAATTCAACAGATCCTCAAACTGTATCTCATCCTCCTCATTCACAAACTCCTTCTTATCATCCTACTGAGCAGACTTCCATGACTGGCTATGGCTACCATCCTCCGTCATATGGCTCGGCTCCACAGGCGCCGCCACCTTACCAGGTTTCAGCTCCACATGGTGGCCCTTACCCCCCTCATCAACAGCAACAGCAACAGCAACAGCCACAGCCTCCTCCGGCCAGCCACGAGTATGGCCAACCTGCATATCCTGGGTGGCGTGGGCCATACTACAATGCCCATGCTCAGCAGCATGGTTCTCTTCCAAGGCCTCCATACACCGTTCAGCCTCCTTACCCACCATCTCACCAGAGTGGCTACTACAGGCCACAATAGGCTGGCCGGGGATGTGCCCTTCCTTTTTTTTTTTTTTGGGGGTCTTGTTTGGTATATCCTGCTTGACTATTGTTGCTCCTGTCCTGGAACTTTTCCTGAGGATTGGATGTTGTAGTTCACTGTTATGTCGTGATGTCCACTCATCATCAAGGTAATTCTTTCTTGTCTATTATCGTTGAGTTCTATGCTATAGTAAGTTAATTCTGTATGTAGCTCAATTTAAGGATTTTGAGTTGTATAGGGCTGGTTCAGTATATGAGCAATAAATGAAGAAAATTCTTGTTCTTCCTTCCAAGTTCCAAACCACATTGTGTGTCAATGAGCTCAAGGATCCCCGTGGAGTTGCAACTCTTAAGTCATATGACTATCACGGCTTTTGTTTTAGTTATATTGACATATTAAGCAAATCCAATAGATCTGAATCAGTTTTGCTTCGTGAACAACCACCACCACCAAAAGTCATGCCCTTTTTAATAAGGGCATGAAATGGCCATGGTTGCTTCAAATGGGGGCTCGGCCTTGGGTCTGTTGAATATCCACATTCCGAACGATTAAGGGTATTTTTGTTAAAATAAAATTTTAATCTTATTTTTAGTTAATTTAATTTAACTAAAAATTAATTGACAAAAAAAAGAAAAAGAAATACATGCAGTGGTGATAGCCAGTGGGTTCACCTCAACAAGGGCTTGTTGGCCCTCGCCAGAAGACCGGGAGACTCTAGATCAACCCAGTCCTCGTCGTTTTTCTCTCTTTCGCGCCGAGCTTATACGTCTTTGATCGATGTAACAAACAAATTCTTCCTTAGAGAAGAACAAGCAACACGATGGACATGTTTATGGGTCCAAGGCAAAATGAAGATGGAAGTGATGGAACCGTACACCACCTTAGTTGCTTCTCAGAATGTTCGACTTGATTTGGCATTTGCCCCGAAGAGCATGGGAGGTGATGCGCTTTGTTTTCTTTTGTTTTGGTTCAAGATCTCCTAACAATGATGAACACACGTTAGGACTGATCACTTCCTCCTCCGATGTCATGATTGGTAGTCTCAGACAGAGCAGGTAAAACTTATAGACATGAGCACAAACATCGAACCTACTTTCCTTTATGTTTGACTATGCCATCAAGTGTCCAAATCTCTCAAGAAAATTAAAAAGATTGGAGACCCTTCAAAGTGATTATGGAGCAAAAGGAAATAATGCCTTGGAGAACTCTTACGTCCTGACGTGAATAAGCAAATTCAAACAGGACTAGGAAGGTGGCCTCCTCTTAGTCTAGTGCGTGAAAAAAAAAAAATACCCAAACACCAAGTACTGTTTGGACAACAATAGTCTGATGTTGCAATGGAAACATATAGACTTTTGGTCTCCAACACGACATGTGAATTCTTTTTTCATGGTTAAGCTGCCATCGTCGTGTAAAACCAAGCAAATCCCAAACTAAACAATAAGATTTCAAACTAAGGCTGATGTCCAAAAGCCCATGTCCCCATCATCGTGAATTCTTTTATGTCATTGTCGCGAAACAGGCCCAAACCAGGCAAATGTCAGTGGACTTGCCATCCAACTTCGCGTTTCTACACTCAACTTGATTTGCGAATCTGCCCAAAATTAAGGTATTCGGGTTCACGGGTTCACATTGGCCGACTAGACTAGAACCGACACTTCAAATGACATGTAATAATAAGCACGTCCTTTTCGAGAATGTTCAAGGAAAGAGAACTGAAAATGACGTGCGACAAAGAGAGGTGCCTTGGAAAATTGTTATGTGCTCAAGATGAACATTATGGGTTTGGAAAAATTTTGGGTGGCCGGGTGCATTGCACCCTGGCCAATCAGGAGGGGACATGTGTCCCTTCCAAGTGACATGTGAGAGGAGAGGGGAGAGGAGAGATAGAGACTCGTGAAAGAAAGAGGGGGCACATGCCCTCTCTTGATTGGGTCGGGTGCATTGCACCCGGCCCACCTAATATTTTCTCTTGTGGGTTTTGCTATTCTTCTTACGATAAAGACTCTACCTATATTTATAATACCAACTTGAATGGATTGATCGAGCGGCGTAACGATGAGGAACTTTGGTCCAAGTCCTAATGCCCCAAATCCACATGACCTAGGCTCACCGAATAGCCCAGAAACCATAATCTCTCCACCGCCTGCTATGATCCGCTGCCCTGAAATCGCCTCGGAGAATCGATCATCCCCGGCACTACTTCCTCCTCCTGTTCATCCACCACCAACCTCCCCATGCGTGGATGTCCACGACGAGGCTGTGATGATCGTCGGCAACCTCAGATCGAGGTCGTGGGAGCTCAGTGACAAAGTGAGGAGGGTGGGGGCGGCACAGATTGATTAGATTTTGTGTGCATTCTAGATTTGTAAATACAAAATGAAGAGATATTACTGGGGAAAGTACCAAAAAAGTTTTAAATCTATATTCTTGGTACTAATTCAGCCCTAAATTTTTCAATTGGTCCATTTTTTTCTTTTTTATAATTGGACTACTTTTGTAGTAACCATTATCATTTTGGTATCAATTCAGTTCATCCGACCAATTTAGGCCACAGATCGTAGTTGTGGATGTTGCTCGGCTCGACCGGCAATGACATGAATATTTTTCTAATATATATTTTTAAATTTTTTCCTTTACTTTTTCTTTATCCAGCGGCCATGACATGCAAGGGTTGGTCGCTGGGCTCGCCTGGGCAAGGGCGAGCCGACGAGGTGAGGCCTCCCTCACCAGATCTGGCGAGGCTTGCCTGTGTGAGGGATCTAGCATGGGGGGTTTCGCAATCTTGCCCAAGCGTGGCCCAGGGATCGGCCATCGACAAAAAGAAAAGGGAAAGGAAAAACGAAAAAAATTTAAAAAATTATTACATAATTATTTAAAAATATCCAGGCCAGTGCCGGTCGTGTCACATAAGACAGCCAACGTTTACTTCATTGATTTCTAGCCTAAATTGGCCAGGTAGACTTAAGTGGTACCAATAGGAAAATGTTTAGGACTAAATATTTCAAATTGAAGTGTTTAGAATTGAATTGATACCAATGCAATATGTTTAAACTTTTTTTTTGGCATTTTCCCCATTTATTACATATGGAACGAAGTAAAGGTATTGAAAAAGTAATGTGTTTTCCTACTGATACGATACTCGCCAAATGCTGAGCATTCGACGTGGTATGGGGTGGCCAACGCCTCGCCAGAAGATGATACATCTCGTGCACTCGGAACAGTGTGGCCTATTTCATCCGGTCTTTTGAATCATGTGAAATCCTCACGAGGTTCACCTGATCCGACAAATCTTTTGTTCCCAATCTATACCATAACGGTAAGAATTTATGATGTTTCCTAAATTATATGTGTCGTGTTGGAAAAGAAGGAAAGAAAGAGAAACGAAGGAAAAAAAAAAGTAGCTGTTAGCCTGAAAGTCTGACGGTACTGTCATTATTTCTGATCTAACAATTTTTCAATTAATGAGTGATTTATGTAAAACATGCGGTGATAATATATCTTAAAAATAACTGTCAGGTGTGTATATATATATATGTGTATATATATATATTTTTTAATCAAGCGAGTAATATGATAAACACGTCAAATATTTGGCATTGGCAGAAGACATGAATTGAATATATGAAACTTCGTAGCTATTTCCCAACCCTTGGCCAAACGCGCATGCCTTGCTCCTTCTGGTCCCTATCTATTGACTCTTACTCCCAGTCCTCTCCATATATATATACGCAAATCCAGGCTCCTTCCCTGTTCACAACACAAACGCACAGACATCTTTCTCCCTCCTCTTCGAAGTCTCTTTTAGTCTTCTCTCAACTGTCGAGGGTAATCCAAACATGGGGAATTACATCTCGTGCACGTTCATCACGCCGCCGTCGATGAAGAGCTCGAGGGTCGCGAGGGTCATCTTTCCCGGCGGGGAGATCAAGCAGTTCCGCGAGCCGGTCAACGCGGCCGAGCTCATGCTGGAGTGCCCGAGCCACTTCCTCGCGAGCTCCCGGTCCCTACACGTCGGGCGGCGGTTCTCCGCGCTCGGCGCGGACGAGGAGCTGGAGCTCGGGGACGTCTACATCATGTTCCCCATGAGGAGGGTGAACTCCGTGGTCGCGGCCGGCGACATGGCCTTGATGCTCATGGCCGCGAGCTCTGCCCCGAAGAGGATATCCGGGGCTAAGGTGGTCCGGGTGTCGCCCGAGTCCGAGGGAGCCACCACCGCCGTGGAGGCGGAGGAGGACGAGACGAGGCCGAGGCTGGAAGAAGTGGAGGGGTTTCCCATGGCGGAGTACAGCCATAGGCTGGCCGTGTGCAGGTCGAGGAGGCCTTTGCTGGAGACCATCAAGGAGGAGGCTGTTCTTTCAAGGTGAAGGCATTTGGAGATTCTACTACGATCTCTGCTCTCGTGAAATTTTTGGTTTAGCTAGAGAGAGGAAATTACTGGGTGCGATCGACTTGGAGATCAGTCTCTGCACATTGTACATATGAAACTTTCAATTTGGAATTTTTGTGGGTGTGAATCGTTAGGAAGAAATTAGGATGTTTGGTGTGTTGTAATTGAACAAATTGAACTCTAACCTACCTAAATGATCATCGTTCGCTCTGTTACTTGTTTGCTGAAGGTTCGTTCTTTTCGTTCTGGCCTTTTTAGCTGGGTTAGCCTGGGTAGAGAGTATTATCCTGATATGTCTTTTCCTATAATAAAACCCAGAAAATGAAGAGATTCCAATTTGTCGTCTTTTTTTCTCTTCTTGGGTGTTCTTGTTAACATGTTTGATAAAGAAACCTGAGGCCTTTACCAGAACAAACGATGGAAACACGGTGACCCAAGATCGTTTCAGAGCTGTCCAAATTTGACCGTAAAAGGAAGCTTCAGTTAAGATAAGACCACGCGGGCGGCTGACCGACGACGCTTCCCGGATGAAGCTCCCGCTCGCTTTGACCAGCCCGTGGTAGGATCGGGTTTTTTTTTTTTTTTTTTCAATTTAATTCCAAAAAGAAAATATTTACAAAATTAGGTAAAAAAGTATATTTACGAAATTAGGGCACTCGAGCTTCCGAGCAACCCATTTTTTTTTTTTAAAAAAAAGAAAAAATGATTTGTTTTGAGTTTTTTTTTTCCAATTTAATACAAAAAAATATTTACCAAATTAGCTAACCCTGAAAAATAAGGTTTTGAGCGAGGATCATTTTTTTTAAGTTCTATTTGACGGGGCCGTGGAGCATCATATTTACGTACAAAAAAAATATTTAACTCGCCTCCATTCCTAAGAAAGCAAGAGAACGAGCTAGGCGACATGACCATGATGACGCGCCTCAACTCTGAGGAAAACGAGTAAACGAGCGAGGTGATGGGGCCGCGGAGGATCATATGTACATAAAAAAAATATTTACGCGCCTCGACTCCGAGGAAAGCGAGCGATGCGATGAGGCTGCGGAGCGACGATTCGCATTTTGTGATCCCATCACCTCACTTGTTTCCTTGCTTTCTTCGGAGCCGAGGCGCGCAAATATTTTTTTTACGTAAATATGATGCTCCACGGCCTTGTGAAATAGAGCTTAAAAAATAATTAAAAGAAAACACGTCTTGCTCAAACCCCTATTTTTCAAGATTAGCTAATTTGGTGAATATTTTTTTTGTATTAAATTGAAAAAAAAAAACCTCAAAACCCTCCGCAAATCATTTTTTTCTTGTTTTCTTTTTAAAAATAAAAAAATGGGTTGCTCGGTAGTTCAAGTGCCGAGCAAAATCTAATTTTGTAAATATATTTTTTTATACCTAATTTTGTAAATATTTTTTTTTGGAATTAAATTGGAAAAAAACTCGGTAGGATCACGTGATCCCGCCATTGAACTGCAAGATAGAATGTGAATATTTAGAGAATTTGTTGGACAACGAAGTGTACAGATTTCTAATCTTACATACGCCGTCAGAAATCTACACTTTTTCGTTGCGAGATCAATTATTCGAACAAGGATGATTTTTTTTTTTGAAGCATTCCATCGACGGGTTTTGTGAGTCAAATTTATTGTTACGATGTTCTTTCAAAGGGCGAAGTAAAAAAAAGAAAAATAAAAAGAAATATTGTTTGTCAAAAAGAAATCTGCAATTTTGTTTTTATCCACAAGATTGCTTATTGAGTTCGTATAGGCATTTTGGACGCCACTATTGAAATAGCCTTTCTAGCTATATTTTCTGTTACTCCGCCCATTTCATAAAGTATTCCACCTGGTTTAACGACGACTACCCAATATTCGGGAGATCCTTTACCCGAATCTATACGTGTTTCTGTAGGTCTTATCGTAACTGATTTATCTGGAAATATACGTACCCATAGATTTCCCTTACGACTTACATTTCTTATCATTGCTTGATAATAGGCTTGTTTCAGCATTTGGTTTGGTGGACCTTGTAAGTCAACTGCATTGTTATGGCTTGATTTGAGCCATTGACTTCTTAAAGTTTAGGCTTAGAGTTTGGACTCAGGTGTTGACAGGTGGTAGGGGTCAAATTGTGAAAAACGGCCGAAAATATGTCGAAAAAGAGATTTGCGAGGACATAAAAAGACCCTCTCCCCCGGTCGGATTTGGATCCCCTGCCTAGCCGTAAAGGGGGCAATGGTGCTGGATCAAATCAAGGCCATCCGATCAATAACGGACGGTGCTGATCTCTTAAAATTGTTACTATATTTTATTATTATTTATAAGGACCGTCCGTTATTGATCGGATGGCCTTGATTTGATCCGGGCACCCCTGCCCCCTTTGCGGCTTTGCAGGGGATCCGGTTCCCTCCCCGTCGGTCTCTGGACGAGCTTTTAAAATTGTACTTACGAATTACAAAACTTCATCCAAATAAAAAATTTTACTCGAAGTTGAGGCGCGAGAAATTCATTCGTTCAAATGCAGAACGTAGACTTGAAATTTGAATGCAGTCATATGTCAAGTGTTAACTAACATTAGAAGTATAGTAACCAGAGGATAGGCCCGAACCGGACCGGTATAGTTCGATCCGAACCTTTCTTTTGAATGGCCGAGCAACGTTTGGAAATTCCAGGCCAGTGGCCCAGAGAAACGTCTCGTGGTCCGGCCCGTCTTCCGCCCTAAAGTCACGGTCACGTATGCCAAAGTTACCTTGCCAAATATTCAACTATGTCTCATTAACAGGAAGCATTCCATCCTCCTCAATTTATTTGCGTCCTTTGTTTATTTAAGTGTCCTTCCTTCCGGATATTACTAAAACTTGAACGAATGTAAAATTATAAGTATACATATCTGCAGGTAAGTTAATCCTAATTTTGAAATCTAATCGAGAGCAAATAGATACTACTTCATCTCATCTCATAATCGATAAATTTGACCTACCATCTATGGCGTGTGTGTTTCGCGGTCACGAAAAATATTCAGACATAAATTATTGTGGATGATGAAAATATTTTTCATCGAATGATCATTTAAAGCGATACATGCGATCCTTTACAAAAATATATTTTCTAAATCATTCGATTTTTCACGAAACTAACGGAGCTTGGTGTGAATTGCTCGTATCACCAGCTCTCAATAACATTCAGCAAGAAGAGCGAGTTAAGTGGCTAGTTGGATAAATGATCTTTCAAAATTCTGTTGCGGAAACATTGAAGGGTCAAATCAAGAAAGCGACATACAGTATTAAAGGATAAAGATCGAGAAGGCGAGTTTCGATGCCAGATCTATCACCCCAAATCTTGATATTAAGCACACTGCTTACAAGAAAAATCAATTATCTCGAATGAATGAGGCCACGTGTGATTACATTACCGGGCGAGATATATCGAAGTGAACAGCATACAAGACACGTTATATTTTGACATGACTGTCATGTTCTATGAAGCTGCTGAATTATTAACGAAATGAATCAAAACATTCATCTTCTGCATTATCACAACTGTTCTTGGACGACGATTTTGAACGTCGCCTCGCATTATTCGAGCTCGTTCTAATTGACACCTTAAATTCTCTCGGATAACCACACAGATGGTTGCTTAATTAATGTTTGCTTAGCAGATTCTCATGACTCGATACTATGCATACGTAGTTAATTACTCCGGTAAATCCTCTTAATCCTATCTCCCACGCACGCGTGTGTACAACTTTCGCGATGGTTGAATCTTCGAGAACGACCCAGCAAACAAAGAAATCACAATCACGAAATTTACTAACCGCGGCTCTATAAATAGCGGCACATGCGCTTGGCCTCTTCTCTCATTCGCAAATATAGTCTCTTTTTAGGTTCCACAGAAGATCATAACCAGCAAGTCGATACCCGATCGAAGGCATGGACGGCCAAGGAGGCGGCGACGCTAAGAAGGGTGGCGACGGAGGGGGCGAGAAGTGCAGTGGCGGCGGTGTAGGAGGAGCTACAGGAGCAGGCGGCGGCGGGGCCGTGAAAGGAGGTGGCGGCAGCGGAGGAATGTTGGATCTCAGAGGCGCAGCACTCTGATACCTAAGTGTTTGAAGAAGGAAATTCTGGAAATGTTATTCACTCTCATGTTCTACTAAACGATTACAAAACATGCCTATTTATAGGCTGTAGGCATGACTCTACGACTTCTCTAGACAAACGAACAGACACGTCCAGATACATGACATTTAAAGCTAATAAACATAATCTCCTAGATAACAACGTCTAGGACTCTTCCTATTCTCTAGATAATAATTGCAACAACTTAATATCTTCCAAGACTCCACTTTACGATGAGCTTGGATTACGAAGAGTCGTGACTCTTGCGATTCCCAACAGCCTCCCTTAAACCGAGCTCATCTTGACCATGCCGATCATTCTCTTGAATTTAAGGAAGGAGTCTGTCTTCAACGGCTTCGTAAACATATCAGCCACTTGGTCTTCCGACTTGCAATACTGCAGCACAATCTCCTTGGACTTCACTAGATCTCGAATGAAGTGATACTTTATATCGATGTGCTTGCTTCTTCCATGAAAGACTGGATTCTTTGCAAGTGCTATGGCTGACTTATTATCACAATAAATCACCGTCGAATGCTCTTGCTTATGACGAAGTTCAGCGAGCATCGAACGTAGCCAAACTGCTTGAGTAGCACAATAAGCCGCTGCTATATATTCTGCTTCTGCACTGGACAAAGCAACCACCTGCTGCTTCTTCGAAGACCAGGAGAAAATCCCATTTCCTAAAGAGAAAACATAACCGGAAGTACTCTTTCTTTCTCCAATATCACCTCCCCAATCACTGTCTGTATATCCCACAAGCTGAAAATCATTAGAAAAAGTGTAGAATATACCATCATCCACAGTACCTTTAATGTACCGAAGAATCCTTTTTGCCGCCTGCAAGTGTGATTGTCTAGGAACTTCCATAAATCTGCTTATCATCCCAACACTATAAACAAGATCTGGCCGAGTAGAAGTCAAATATCGTAGACTCCCAACTAACCTCTTGAAATAAGTGGGATCGACTTCAGAACCACTTCCGTCTTTTGTCAACTTCAATCTTTCCTCCATGGGAGTGCTAATTGGTTTACAAGTAGCCATCTTGAAACGCTCAAGAATATCCTTGGCATACTTCTGTTGACAAACAAAAATACCATCATCCGATTGAGTAACTTCTAGGCCAAGAAAATAATACATGAGACCCATATCTGTCATCTCGAACTCACGGGTCATGGCCTCCCTGAAGTCACAAATCATTTCTTGCCAATCTCCAGTAAATATGAGATCATCGACATATAAGCAAACAATGAGTATTTCACCATTCAAGCCAACCTTGACATATAAAGTATGCTCATAAGGACAGCGGATAAAACCATGAGTCAAGAAATAAGAATCAATTCTGGTATACCAGGTTCGTGGTGCTTGTTTGAGGCCATAAAGAGCTTTCTTCAATCTGTAGACTAAGCCCTCTTGTCCTGTTTTGACATAGCCCTCCGGTTGATCCACATACACCTCCTCCTCAAGTACGCCATTGAGAAATGCGGACTTGATATCCATTTGGTGTATTTTCCAGCGCCTTTGAGCTGCTAAAGCAAAAATCATACGAATAGTATCCATTCTTGCAACCGGAGCAAATACCTCAAAATAGTCAATCCCGGGTTTCTGTTTGTAACCCTTGACTACAAGACGAGCCTTCAACCGATCAACATCACCATTAGGCTTACGCTTGGTTTTGTAGACCCATTTTACACCGATGGACTTCTTGCCTTCTGGAAGAGACGTGAGTTCCCACGTATCATTCTTCTCGATCGCATATATCTCATCATCCATGGCATGAATCCAACCACTATCTTGGGAAGCCTCCTTAAAGTGTGTCGGATCACAATCTGCAAAAAGAGCATAATTGACAATTTCTTCATCAGATGGGTCATCATTATTCGACAAAGAATAATCCCTCAAACGAGCAGGTAAAACTCGTTCTCGCCGTGGACGGGAGGAACTTTCGACACGATCTTCGACAAGATTTTCAACAGGATTTTCGACAGGATCTGCTGTCGAAGTAGGCTGCATCGAACTCGTTGCTGGTTCAGATTGAACTGACTCCTCCTCATCGAAGACAAAATGAAACTGCTTCTTCTCTTCCCTATTCCACATCCACTCAGCTTCCTCGTCGAAGGTGACATCTCGACTGATAACCACCTTCTTCGATATAGGATTATACAACCGATAACCCTTCGTCTCATTGCTGTAACCAAGAAAGATGCATTTCTCACTCTTCTCATCAAGCTTTTTGCGAAGTTCATTAGGCACATGGGCGTAAGCAATACACCCAAACACACGAAGATGCTGAACTGAAGGGATTTGACCACTCCACACCTCCGTCGGTGTCTTGAACTCAAGACCTTTAGTTGGACAGCGATTCAACAAGTAAATAGTACAAGCAACCGCTTCTGCCCAGAAATGCTTAGGCAAATGTTTGGAATGGAGCATAGTACGTACCATATCAACAATAGTGCGATTTTTTCTCTCCGCTACTCCGTTCTGTTGAGGAGTATATCGTGCTGTCAACTGATGTTTGATGCCGCACTGCTTGAAGAAACCATCTCCAACCAAATATTCCGTGCCACGATCAGTTCGGAGAATCCGAATTCCATGCCCACTTTGCTTCTCTACATAGGCTTTGAACTCCTTAAAAGCGTCGATGGCATCTGACTTTTGCTTCAAGAAATAAACCCATGTTTTCCTGCTAAAATCATCGATGAAGGTAACAAAATACCTGTACCCCCGATTCGACGACTCACCGAGCGGTCCACAGAGGTCGGAGTGCACCAACTCCAACGGTCTTGACGCTCTCCATGATTTTCCCGAAGGGAAGCTTTCTCTGCACTTCTTCCCAACAACACATGGTTCACAAATCTCCTTCGGAGAAGAAATTTCAGGTAGTCCACGTACCATCTTCTTCTGAGACAACAGCTTTAAGCTGTCGAAATTCACATGCCCGAACCGCTTGTGCCAAAGCCATGTCAAATCTTGCACCGAGGCACTAAAACATGACGTAGCATAGTTAATATACAAAGGAAAAAGTCGATTTCGAGCCATTTTTACCTTTGCAATCAATCCTCCTTTGCCATCATGAACCGTGCAAATCTCATCCTTAATGGTCATGAGATAGCCTCGCTCGGACAACTGTCCCATACTTAGAAGATTTTCTCGAAGACCGGGAACATAATGGACGTCGGAAATGCTTTGAACCGACCCATCCTTCGCCTTGATTTTAATAGTTCCCTTTCCCATGATAGGAACTTTGGTATTGTTCCCAAATCTCACCTCCGAACGAAAGGTGTCATCGAAGTTTGAGAATAACTCCTTCTCGCCACACATGTGATTGCTACACCCGGTGTCTAAGTACCAAACATTCTTCTGGTTCTCCACCGCAGAATTACATGTGAATAAAAGAGCATTACCTTGCTCACCATCTCCATCAACATGTCTATCGACGGATCTTGCTACCTTAGCATGGAACTTTTGACCACCAGTCTTCTTGCTCCGACATTCAGATTTATAGTGCCCATACTTTTTACAATTAAAACACTGAATAAAGGACTTATCTTTTTGTTGTCCGGCATACTTCTCTTGCCGCTTTGGATCTTTCCTTTGATTAGAAAGATTCTTCTTTTCATCAGGCAACACCAACTGGCTTTGCAAAGCTTCCTCCACCGTCTTGGATTTCTCTTTGATTCGTTGCTCGTGCATTTGTAGAGAGCCCACCAACTCATCGACGGACAAGACAGAGAGATCTCGTGACTCTTCGATGGAAGTCACAATATATTCGAACTGCAAAGTTAGAGTTCGAAGAATCTTCTCAACAATCTGTTGATCCCGAATAGTCTCACCATTGGCCTTCATTTGATTGACAAGAGCCAACGTCCGTGAGAAATAATCGGAAATGGACTCCGACTTTTCCATCTGAAGGAGCTCGAACTGTCGTCGAAGAGTCTGAAGCCGAACCTTCTGGACCTTCTCAACGCCTTTGTAAATATTGATGAGAGTGCCCCAAGCTTCTTTCGCCGTCTTCGAATTCGCCACTTTCTCAAAGATTGACGAATCTATCGCTTGAAAGATGTAAAAGAGAGCCTTACGATCTTTCTTACGATTCTCTTTTAGCGTCTTCTGCTCCTCCGTTGTCAAATTTGCTGCCGTTTCTGGCTCCTCGAATCCTTCTTCCACAATCTCGGTCAGCTCCTGAAACCCGAATAGCACCTCCATCTGGATCTTCCAATGCTCAAAATTCTTCCCATCGAACCTCGGGAGTTGAGGTTGGACCATCCCAGTACCACTCACAGAAGCCATCTGACTCGAGAGAAAAAACTTAGCCAAACTGGCTCTCACTGGCTCTGATACCAAATGTTGGATCTTAGAGGCGCAGCACTCTGATACCTAAGTGTTTGAAGAAGGAAATTCTGAAAATGTTATTCACTCTCATGTTCTACTAAACGATTACAAAACATGCCTATTTATAGGCTGTAGGCATGACTCTACGACTTCTCTAGACAAACGAACAGACACGTCCAGATACATGACATTTAAAGCTAATAAACATAATCTCCTAGATAACAACGTCTAGGACTCTTCCTATTCTCTAGATAATAATTGCAACAACTTAATATCTTCCAAGACTCCACTTTACGATGAGCTTGGATTACGAAGAGTCGTGACTCTTGCGATTCCCAACAAGGAACCATGGTTGCGCCAGGAAAAGGGGGTGCGGTCCATATTTCGAGGGTAGAGTTTGAGAGAAACCCGCAGGGTCACTTTGCTGAACTCCATGAGAGCTCCAAGGATAAGAAATGAGATGAGCTTGTCGATGAGTTGACTCTGAAATGAGATCGTAGCGAGTGTCGGAGAAAGTTTGAAATGAAATAAAGAACTCTTATCTTTTAATCCACTCTCTCTCTCTCTCACTCATATGGTTCATCAACCTTGATTATACGTCTCACTTTCGGTTGACTCTGAAGAGGGATCGTATTATCGGTTTGAAACTGAGTTCTGGGCATCGTCTTGAATGCTGCGGTATCAATTCTAACTTTGGCCAAAAGAAAGTAAATTTAACCCTTCCTAAGTTGGCATTTCATATTTACACCTCAAATCTTTGTCTATATAGTCTTTTCCTCACCCTTTTTATTAAATTGATGGTCAGATTATCAAACTATAACTATTCATATCGATAGCGATGGTCTAGGCTTTTGAGCTATAAGTTTATGACTGCTCACGTTAATAGTAATGGCCAATGGCCATGGAGCGCGTACCATATACCAATCTTAGGGTCCATTATATGAATAGTTAAGAGAAACAGATGAAATTTGTTGTGTCATTCTCTTGTTATTTTGAATAACGAAGGGTTTTCGGTTCTTCCTTCTCATGGGTAACCATGACTCGAAAACGACAGTTTCACCGTCTTCGAGCAAGTCTTGATATGTGAGGTCTAGAGCAAACCACTCGAAAGGTGATTATTTTGCAGATTTTCATGATGTTATCCTTGGCTTTGCCCAATAAGACGTGGGAAATTTCAATTTTAGGATTAGCGTCTAGGATGTGTTTTAAAGAGAGCGATTCCAAAAGTCTGTGCCCATCCTTGAGCGCTTTAGGACTGCGAATAACCCTTCACAATAACTTGGTAGGACTCTCAAGGTTCATCATTCCATCATTGGCCGAAAATTATTCAGATACATTGCGATAGCTTTTGTCTTGAAGGAGATGTCTCGCAGACGAAAATATCTAGTAGTCTCTTATATGTGCTCCCGAAATTCAAACAGCAACCGTAGATGCTCCATGAGGATTGCTAAAGGAAACACGTAGAGAAACTGAGTGAGGCAAATCCTCTGGCCACGTGAACTTGAAGCCATTCTTTTCTCGTCTGGAAACTGGGAATTAGGTTCAGATATCATCCCACGATGGTCGCGCTCCTGTTTGACTCCTTTCCCTTTTTGACAAGTAACGTCGTGCTCGTCTTACAATTGAAGGTGAAGATGTGACTTGGCAACAGTCAAATCTGGTCGAGATCACGTGGTGTCGTTCTTTAAAGATGAAAGGAAGATAAAAAAGCTGACTTTCTTTTGGATATGTACTTGATTACTAAGATGCCGTTAACTGTATTTGCGCATGGCTAGGCTGAGCTTTATTTCTGAGTTGGTAAATCTCATTTACTAAATATTGTAAGATCTTATGCATGTTCCGCGTTCTTACCTTGACGACCTAATCATTCTTTAAGTAAGATTTTTACCGAATACAAAATAATTGATGCTCGATCTAGTTGAAAAACTTTTATGAGGATTCTATTTCTTGCCACGGAATTCCTCTTTATGATCATGCAGTTTCTTTTCGGACTACTATAAGATGAATGGCCGCCTATAGGTGATAGGATAGGGTGAGTGGTATAGCTCAGATTGAGATCAACTTGTGCTATGATTGCGATCAATTTCCATGGCCTGCCCTGGTAGGTTGGTAGGATCAGGGCCTTTCTAACTGGGTGAGCCTCCAAAAGTTAAGGATTAGTAATCCTTTTTAGGAATCAAATGTATTTGATCTTGTACATATGCGAGAAGGTAATCAAAAAAGAAAAAAAGACGAGTTCTTCTTTCTTTTATCACCGAGGAGCCGCACGACATGAAAGTCTCATGCACGATTCTTCCTCTTGCAAGATGTGTACATATCTCAAGATATGTCACTTTAGCTTTCCTCTCTGTACTAGCAATAAAATTCTTGTCATATATTGTAATTCCTGGAAGTTTCCCCGTGCTTACTTAGATAACCTCATCTATCAATATAATTAACCCTTGTGAATTAAGTAAGAAACAAGCTATCACCTAAATACACGTTCAAAACATGACATTTTACGGTGCATACATAGTGTGAAAGATTGAACGCATGTCGTGCTTTAAAACTATTTACATATCTCCTCGATCATTAAGTGAAACAATATGTTTAACTTGTGTTTCGAATCAACATATAAGACATGCTACATTTCCGCAATAACTTCATGTTCTATGAAGCTGCTGGATTACCAACGAAATGAATCAAAAGACTCATTTTCTGCATCACCGCATTTCTTCTTGGACGACGACATCATCAATTAGTAGGCACGCATCAAAAGGGAACAAATGGCAGGTAAGTTTGAACGTCAGAGTTCGTTCTAAATGACCCTCTTAAAGTCTTGGGGATAACATCATAGATGGTTGTTCAATTAATGTTGTGTAGCAGATTCTCATGACTCGGGAATATGAATACATAGTTAACTACTCCTGATTTTCTCTTTTCTGTTCCGGTGGATCCCCTTAATCCTTTCTTCCATGCAGGTAGAGCTTTTATGACGGTTGAATCATCGAGGATGACCCAATAAACAAAGCAATCACAATCCCGAAATTTTGTTAACCACCGCACTATATATAGCGGCTCTTGTGCTTGGCCTCTTCACTCATTCGCATATATCCTCTCTCTTCAGATTCCACAGAAGATCCCAACTAGCTAGTCATCACCCGACAGAAGGAGACATGGGCGGCAAGGGAGGCGGTGGAGGCGGAGGCGGGAAGGGTGGCGGAGGAGGTGGTGGGGGAAAGGGCGGTGGTGGTAGCGGGGGAGGAGCGAGAGGAGGAGGATGTGGCGGCGGGGCTGCAAAAGGAGGCGGCAGCAGCGGAGGAGGCATGATGGTTGCCCCGGGATCTGGGGGTTCGGCGCATATTTCGAGAGATTCCTTCGAGAGTAACCCACAAGGTTACTTTGCTGGGCTCCATGAGAGCTCCAAGGGGAACAAATGAGAGGGCTTTTGATGATCAGTTGACTGAAGTTTGTTCTAGGGGCTGTTGAAACAAAGTTTGACTATAATTAAATAAAGACCTTTATCTTTTAACCACGACTCTCTCTCTCTCTCTCTCTGCGTTGTAGTGTGCATCAAGATTGTTATGAGCAATTAAACGTTTCATTCTGGGCATGGTCTTAAGCCCTATCAAAAGAGAAAAATTGAGTTTAATAGTTGACTATTCGTTGATCATGGGATGAGAAAAGTTGTTCGGTAATAGTCAAACCGGGTTGAGAAATTGCGATTAATGATGGTCATTCTTTGCTTCAGGGAGTCGTTCTTTGAAGATTAAAAAATAATATGAAGAGCAAAAAAGTTGACATCCTTATGGATTAGTAAAATCGATTTATTAAAATTGAATAAACAGTTGACAAACCGTTCATTGTCGAATTGCTCAACAATGAACATTTGGTTACGGAATTTGTTCTTCTGTATAGGCTAGTTCGGGCAACAAGTTATGTCCGACCTCGATGCTTAGTCCAACATGAGGCTGTTCAAAGACTGCTTACAGAAAGTGTTTTGTAAATCCATGGCTAAGTTCGGCATACCATACACTTCCTTTGTTTTTTGAATTTTTCTAACAAAGGAAGCAAAAACATCTTCTAAGGCCTTGGTAGAAATTATCATGTATCGGCTATCAAAACCTTAATTATACCTTCCATTACCAAACCCCATGGACCTAGAAAGGATGGATCTCTTTTTTACTTGAGGTCGAATGCCAGGATGATGTGGCAACCAAGACGCTTCGTCCATCATGGGGAATGATTGGAAATTACGAAATATCGACAGTTCATTATTCTGCGGATGTCTATTTAGATACGGTGACACTTATGCTTCACGTTCACGTGTCAATTTAAAGATTTCATCAAAACAATTTTCTAATGAGAAAGAGCACGCCATTCAATCCCTTCGATGACTTAGGTTCGGCTCACCAAAAATGGGTTTTCCTTATGTATGGAACTTCAATACACACCCCCATATGCCCCGTCAAAACCACGATTTGGTTTCGAGTTGAAGGACATTCCCATAGCAATCGCAAATTCAGTATGAAATTTATAAGCTAATTTCAGCATAACAACTAAATATTCGTTGCAAAAACTTCACTGCACTATCATCTGAGTGACAGGTATTTGTTTAGTTTCCTAAGAAGAGTAATGACTACTACATATTTAGATTTCTCATTCTATTTATACACACCATAAGGATGCTAAATTTTCTGTGAAGAGATTGGGGAAAACCAGATAGTCTATATGCTTTCTTGAATCCATTGTTGTCTCCATGAGACTAGGCATTAACTTGCCGCGCGCATGTGCGTACGTAGGGATGAACACCAGTCCAAGGTCAACGCGGGAACTGCTGCAAGTTCTGTTTGATCGAGTTCCATCGGTCCTCCATTGAAGTTTTTCGAACCGGCTAATTTCGGTTTGATTTCAGGTTCACGGTCCTGACCAGGATTGATTCGAATTACGAACGAATAGGGGAACCGCACCGAAATTATATGATCCCCTTTCCTAGTTTTGGATATTTATGGGAATTATTACCGACCATCTACTTTGTCCGCCGGACTATTTGAAGTTTATTTTACTTTTATTATATGATCTCCTTTGTACCTACAATTACACCAATTCTTGAAATTAGTTTGGGATGTTGCATATTTTTTAGGACGAGCTCTTGCACCTAAGCCTTAGAATGGTGATGGTTATCGCGGATTTCCTCAGTTTGACCGGCGGATATGACGATAAGGACAACATAAGGTACCTCATTTTTCACAAAAAAAAAAAAATGTCATCTTTTATGCCGCTGCGGCATTTTGAATGAAACGAATTGAAAGACTAGTGTCCCAATCAAACTCATCTTCTAAGTTCTACGTTATGACTTGTCCTCTCCCCCACAACTCCATCCACTAACTCCCCCATATCTCCTTGGACGACGACATCGTTTCATCTTCCCCGACATTTCTCTCTCGTCGACCTTCCTCTTTCGTCCTGCATGAACCAGGTATTCTTTCTGAGGCCTTAACTCCAGCGGATCCATGGACGAGGGAACCATGTTGGCTAAGCAAGTTGAAAAGGGAACAAACGGTCGGTGATTTTGTACGTCGCCTCGCATTCTTCGAGTTCGCTCTGAATAACACCCTTAATTAAAGTCTTGCGGATAACACCACAGATAATTGCTTAATTAATGTAGGTTAGCAGATTCTCATGACTCGGTAATATGCGTACGTAGTTAATTATTCCTGTAAATCCTCTCGTTCCTATCTTCCATGCACGCATGCGTCGAGCTTTTATGACGGTTGAGTGTCGAGGACGACCCAACAAACAAAGCAATCATAAATCACGAAATTTAGTCTAACCGCGGCTCTATAAATAGCGGCTCATGTGCTTGGTCTCTTCACTAATTCGCGCATAGACTCTCTTCAACTTCCACTGAAGATCGCAACCAGCAAGTTGATACCGGATCGAAGGCATGGACAGCAAAGGAGGCGGCGGCACTAAGGGCGGCGGCGCAGGGGGCGAAAAGTGCAGTGGTGGTGGCGTAGGAGGAGCAACAGGTGCAGTCAGTGGTGGTGAGGCCGCAAAAGGAGTTCCCGGCAGCGAAGGAACAATGGTTGCTCCCGGAAGCGGTGGTGCGGCCCATATTTCGAGAGCAGAGTTCGAGAAAAACCCTCAGGGTTACTTTGCTGAACTCCATGAGAGCTCCAAGGATAAGAAATGAGATAATGTTGTCGACAAGTTGACTTTAAGTATGATGAAGAAGGGTTGGAGAAAGTTTGAAATTAAATAAAGACCTTTATCTTTTAATCATCTCTCCGTCTCTCTCTCTCTCTCTCTCTACCTCTCGTATATGGTTTATCAACCTTGCTATGTAGGTAGTGGGATCTTATTATCGGTTTGAATATGAGCTTTGTGCATTGTCCTCAATGCTACGATATCAATCATAACAAAGAGACGTTTAACCCACTCGTGCACGAGGGGGAAAATGCAGGTGGCTTCCGGGATAAAAAGAAATTGCAGGTGAACTCTGAACTTCAACCAAGTTCCACCTTTTCGTGGATAACCATGAATCAATGATAGAGTCGCCGGTCTTCGAGCACGTCATGATAAACTAGGTCTAGTGGAAACAACCCAAAAGGTGATTGTTTAGCAGATCCTCTTGATCTTATTCTTGACGAGTACGTACTTTTGTCTTTGCCCAATAACATGCGGGAAATTTTGCTGATAGGATTAGTGGTTCGTATGTGTTTCGAAGAGAACCATTCCAAAAGAGACTTTGAAAGTCTGTGCTCCTTGAGCGAATTAGGACTACGAATAAGCGAAAGGTGGTGGCGGTGGAGGCGCGGCTGCAAAAGAAGGCGGCAGCAGCGGAGGAGGCATGATGGTTGTCGGGGTACCTGGCGATTCGGCGCATATTTCGAGGGGTTCCTTTTCTTTTTGGTCGAAAGCACTGGTTTACTTTGCTGGACTCCATGAGAGCTCCAAGGGGAACAAACGAGAGGGCTTTTGATCTGGGGGTGTCGAAACATGTTTCACTATAATTAAATAAAGACGTTTCTCTTTTAATCCTAACTCTCTCTCTCTCTCTCTCTCTCTCTCTCTCTGTGTGTGTGTGTTGTATGTTTCGTCTCCCTTGAAGCTACAAGCAATTAAACGTTTCATTTTCCTTGACAAAATCCATTTTAACTCCTCAGAATTGGATCTGGTAGTGATCATGGGATGCACTTATTGGGTGTATGGACACCTCTTGTTCTTTTAACATTGAATTTTGCTTTAACGAATGGCTGTCTTGGTTATGTGACTTGGCAATAGTCGAACCTTGTCGAAGGTTAATGACAATCATTTTATGCTATTGGGGGGTCGTTCTTTAATGACTAACAATAATATGAAGAGCAAAATGAGATTCATCCTTTTTAGGCCCATGGGTCTGTACGGGTGTCTATACAGATACGGTGACACTTATATAGAGCGAGCCAATTTAAAGATTTCAACAAAACAAATCTCTAATTAAAAAGAACACGCTATTCAACCCCTTCGATGACCTAGGTTCGGCAAGTCAAATGGGTTTTCCTTATGTATGGAACTTCAATATACACCACATATACCCCGTCTCAACCATGGTTTGGTTTCATGACATTTCCATAGCAATCACAAATTTAGTATGAAATTGATAAGCTAATTTCAGCATAATACTACTTCCATTGTGAAAATTTCACTGCACTATCATCAGAGTGATGGGTATTTCTCTAGTATCCTAAGAAGAGTAATGACTAGCACATATTTAGATTTCTCATTCTATTTATACACATCACAAGGATGCTAATTTTTCTGTGAAGAGATTGGCGAAAACCATATTGTCTATATGCTTTTTTGAATCCACTGTTGCCTCCATGAGATTAGGCATTACCTTGCCATGCGCATGTGCATACGTCGGGATGAACACTGGTCTAAGGTTGATGCGGGGAAGTGCGGCCATTTCGGTTTGGTCGAGTTTCATTTGTTCCCCGTTTAAGTTTTTGGAGCAGGATAATTTCGGTTCGATTTCAGTTCCTGGTGCTTACCTGGATTGATCTGAACGAGGACGGAATAAGGGAATCGAACCGAGCCGGGACCGAAATTAAATGATCCCCTTTCCTAGTTTCAAATTTTTATAGGAATTATTACCGGCCGTCTACTTTGTCAGCCGGTCTATTTGAAGTTCATTTTTCTCTTATTATGTAATCTCCTTTGTACTTTGAGTTACACCAATTCTTGAAATTAGTTTGGGATGTTGCGCTCTTGCAACATTTCTTTTACGAATGAAACGAATTTAAAGACTAGTGTCCTAATCAAACTCGTCTTCTAAATTCTAACTGGTCCTTCCCCACAACTGCATCCACTAACTCTCCCATATCTTCTTGGACGACCACATCGTCGTTTCATCTTCCCTGACATTTCTCTCCCGTCGACCTTCCCCTTTCGTCCTGCATGAACCAGGTTTTTTTTGTTTTTTTTTTCTGAGGCCTTAACTCCAGCGGATCCACGGACGAGGGAACCATGCTGGCTAAGCAATTTGAAAAGGGAACAAACGGTCGGTAATTTTGAACGAACGTCGCCTCGGATTCTTCGAGTTCGCTTTGAATGACACCCTTAAAGTCTTGCGGATAACCCCACAGACAATTGCTTAATTAATGTAGGTTAGCAGATTATCATCACTCGGTAATATGCGTACGTAGTTAATTATTCCCGTAAATCCTCTTGTTCCTATCTTCCATGCACGCATGCGACGAGCTTTTATGACGGTTGAGTCGTCGAGGACGACCCAACAAACAAAGCAATACGAAATTTATTCTAACCGCGGCTCTATAAATAGCGGCTCATGCGCTCGGTCGCTTCACTCATTCGCTCTTCAGATTCCACAGACGATCACAACCAGCTAGTGGATACCAAGTCGAAGGCATGGACGGACAAGGAAGCGGTGGCGCTAAGGGCGGCGTCGGAGGGGTCGAAAAGTGCAGCGTTGGTGGCGTAGGTGGAGCAACCGGGGCGGGCTGCGGTGTTGGTGCCGCGAAAGAAGGCGGCGGGGCTCTCTCTCTCTCTCTCTCTCTCTCTCTCTCTCTCTCTCTCTCTCTCTCTCTCGAACTCTCTCTCTCTCTCGAATATGGTTCATCAACTTTGCTATTCTAAATTATATATTTCTTTCGTTTTCTGAATGAGGTGCGATGTAGGTAAGTACTAGGTATTGCCATTGGGATCTTGGTATCGGTTGGAATCAGAGCTTTGGGCATTGTCTTCAATGCTACGACGTCGATATCAATCATAACAACGAGACGTTAAAATCCACTCGTGCATGATGGGGAAAATGCAGGTGGCTCTTTCGTTTTCTGAATGAGGTGCGATGTAGGTAGGTACTAGGTATTGCCATTGGGATCTTGGTATCGGTTGGAATCAGAGCTTTGGGCATTGTCTTCAATGCTACGACGTCGATATCAATCATAACAACGAGACGTTAAAACCCACTCGTGCATGATGGGGAAAATGCAGGTGGCTCTTTTGTTTTCTGAATGAGGTGCGATGTAGGTAGGTACTAGGTATTGCCATTGGGATCTTGGTATCGGTTGGAATCAGAGCTTTGGGCATTGTCTTCAATGCTACGACGTCGATATCAATCATAACAACGAGACGTTAAAACCCACTCGTGCATGATGGGGAAAATGCAGGTGGCTCTTTCGGGATAAAGAAATTGAAGGTGTGACTGTGAACTTCAACCAAGTTCTTCACTTCCGTGGATGAATCAGTGGTAGTTTCATCGTCTTCGAGCACGTCTTGAAAAACTGGGTCTATGGCAAACCAACCAAATGGCGATTGTTTAGCAGCCTAACCTCTAATCCTGTCAGCGAAATTTCCAGCGTCTTATTGGGCAAAGACAAATCAATCGCCTTGGGATAAGCAAGCCTTCACCATAACTTAATAGGATTCTCAAATGATAGTGTTCATCTTGAAATAGCAATCCATATCTGATTTACCGGCAGCCAGATTTGGCGTCGCCTCCAAAATCGCGTGAGGTTATTGGTGGTAGGGTTTTTTTTGGAATTTCGAAAATTTTGCGAGCGAAAGATTGAATGATTTTTTTTTAAAAAAAATGTAATAGCATTGTGGAAATTCTGAAGACAAAAACCGCTATAGACCTATGATGGGCTTAGGGAATTATTTCAAAGGACTTTGGAAATGTATGGAGTTTCTCCATGAGAGCCTTAGTATTCTGCCGAGGGCAGGCCCATAGGCCTTTGTTTGAATAAAAAAGAACTGATACTCTTAAATTTATGATCAATAATTCTTATTTAATATTCTTCACTAGAAATCTACGTCTAACCTAGCTAATTTATGTATCTAACCTTTCCTTATCATATATGTTCAGGGGCTCTTAATTGGGTATTGTTAAGTAATACCATTCGTGGAAGCAAACTTTGACATCGATTCGGAGAGTCATAAACCATTCAAAAAGAAGAATATCCTCCGCTTATAAGAACTCCTACCAGGTCAAATGTTCGATGTTGTGAAGTCTACAGCCTTCAATTACGCCCCATTTCGACCCTAAATTCTGATTCATTCGATTCATGTACTGTGACTACTGTAATTTCACGGCAACTTCCCAAAAGTTGGGAAGAAATTAATTCTGCATAGGAAAAAAAATTGGGAAAATAAAGAATATTAAATAAGAATTATTGGTGATAAATTTAAGAAAATTATGAGCCTTAGTCCATTTGATTTACAGGTAGTCAAGATCTGGCGTCGCCATCGACAACGTATGAGGTTGTTGGCGGAGAGGACATTTTCAAATTTCGAAAATTTAGCGAATGAAAAATTGAAAAATGAAAAAGGTATTAGCATTTCGAAAATGCTAAAGACCAAAACTGCTATAGACCTATGTTGGGCTAAGGGATCTCAAAGGACTTTGGAAATGTATTGCCTTTCAGAAAAATACTGTCGATAGTCAAATCTGATCGAGATTAGTGATGATCGTTCAGATTTTGCCATAAAAATTATTTTATGATTGAGGAACAAAATAATTTTGCCAACCTCTCCCCTTGTGAATGAAATTTAGACCATACATGCCTACTCAAATTTAATTAAATCAAATTGATTAACCCCTAAACTAACCTAACTCGAAAATTTATTTTTTTTAGGTCGTAACAGCTTGGCGACTCCGCTGGGGATAATCAATTTGATTTAATCAATTTGATTTAATTAAAATCGAATCGATTAGAAAAGATGCAATGGATTATAATTGATCTTCGCAATAAATTTTCTAAAATTTCTAAGTAACCATAAAGTAAATTTTTTATATGAATTTTATCAAATGGAGCAATTAAATGTAATTAAAATTGATTAGCTGAAATTAAACCAATTTGATTATATGGGTTAAATTTATAATCCTTACGACTCTATAAAGTAACCTTACGACTCTATTTTAATGGGAGACTCTATTTTATTAAATTTAATTAACCTAAGTTAATTTCACAACATTTTTAACCTGATTATCTATACATTTAATTAATACGACTCTATTTTAATTAACCTTACGACTCTATTTGATTATTTAATTTCAGCTATTCAAATTACCAGTTGGCCTACTCAAATTTATAATTAAACCTAACTTAGAAAAATTTAGACCTTTGTGTCTCGAGTCCTCATTGATAACGGTTCGGCATTGACGATGTTTTCGTTCAGCAAGACCATTTTGAGCAGGAACACCGGGACAGGACAACTGAGGTAAGGTTCCCTAAGAAGGTAAGAAAGAACGAAAAGCTGCAGAAAGATACTCCCCACCAGAATCAGAACGAAAAACTTTAATAATTTTAGAGAATTGAGTAGATATCATGGCTGTAAAGTTCTTATAGATAGAGAGAAATTCTTCACGAGAGCGCATAAAATAAACCCATGTATAACGAGAATAATAATCAATGAACGATACATAATACTTGAATCCACTTTTAGAAATTTTAGGAGTAGGACCCCAAACATCTGAATGTATTAAGTCAAAACAAGAAGTGGAAACAGAAGAACTAATAGGAAAAGGAGGTGCAGATTGTTTAGCTAAAGAGCAACTAGTACAAGGACGCATAACAGTAGATGAAACATGTCCAAGTGCACCCTGCTGACGCAGAAAAGACAAACGAGAAGCAGATATATGACCTAGGCGCTGGTGCCAACAGTCAAGATCGAAGATGGCAAGAACAGGTTGAGGTGAAGGAAGCTGGAGATGCTGCATCAAATACAATCCTCCATGTCTACGACCCCTGCCAATCGTCCGGCCACTCGTACGATCCTGTACAACACAAGAATCAACAGTAAATGTCACCACATAACCCATATCGGCAAGTTGCTCAACAGATAAAAGATTTAGGGCTAAGTTCGGTATATGCAACACATTTGGCACATTAAAACTGCCAGGGATAGTAATTTGGCCTTGCAAAGTAGCAGTAAGAGAGGATCCATCGGCTGTAAAGAACCCTTCTGGATTTTTGAGTGTAGTCTGTTGAGTGAGATAATGAGCAGAGGCAGTCATGTGATGAGCAGCCCCAGAGTCAAGAATCCGGGAAGAATTATCACCTGAAGATTGTGCAGCACCTGCTATAGCAACAGTGGAGGATACACCAGAAGAACCAAGATGAAGCTGAGCTAAACGAGAAAGCTGAGCCTCAATATTAGCAAGACGATAATCTGAAGATAAGGATGGAGTGACACGATCTGTGGATGGAGAAGAAACAGGTGCAACTGAACGCAAGGGTGCATCAGGAAGATCACGCATTTTCTGAAAACATCGATCTTCAGTATGCCCATTTTGCTTACGGAAATTACAAAAAAAACGTGAACCTCGCTGAGAAGAACTACGCTGAGAACCACGATGAGAACCACGCTGTGAATAGCCAGACTGAAAAACATGTTGAGAAGAGCTAGATTAGAGACCGCGTTGAGAGAAGCTTGGCCGGAAATCAGACTGTGAAGTGGCCATTACTACAGAAGAATCTAAAGATGGAGAAGCACCAAGAATTCCTCGTCTAGTTTCCTCAGCCTGAAGTTCCTTGGCTGCATCAGAAAGAGATGGTGCAGGATAACGATATAGAATCTAACTTCAAACTCCCTCAAATTCTAGTGAGAGTTGCATCAAGAATTCATACAGACGATTCTTGTTTTGATCTTCAAGTCTAGATGCAGCACAAGCAACACAACCAGCACACGTGGGACATGGTGGACGAGCCAACACATCAAGCTGGGACCAAAGATACGTCATACAATTATAAAATTCACGAATTGTTCGTGTACCTTGAGTGGCACGACGAAGTTCCTGCATAAGCTGATAAACACGGACAGAACTTGTTTGTGTAAACATCTCAGCAATTTGATCCCATAACTGTTTCGCACCAATAATCTGAGTAAATTGGGGGCGAATATCAAGACTTATAGAACCAAATAATATTGCCCAAGCTTTTCTATCAGCAACATGCCAATCCCTAATTTCATATTGGCAGGTTCCAAAGAACATAATTAGAGCCATCCAACTTAACATCAATGCGATCAATCCGATCATTATCAGCCATAACTCTGAGAACAATAAATAAAAAAGAAAGCAGAGTAAAGAAAGAAAAACCCGAGATCAATCGCGAGAACAAAATTGCACTCCATGCTAGGACCCACTTAGAAGCATGTGAGAAGAACACCCACCGAGAGTAACGCCCACCGACAAGAAATTATCGTTTAGCTCACCAAATTTATACTGAAGAGAGCAGTTTCGTGAAGAGAGCAGCTTCGGGGGGAAATTCTCTGGAGAAATCCAAGAGTACACCAAATCACGAAACCCGAATCGCACTGAGAACACCCACTAAAATTCAAAAATGGATCGACCAATCACTATGAACACACAGAAATCCACTGAGTTTGCACAATCACCCACTAGTTCACGAAGCTGCTACCAACGTCAAACTCCCAATCACTGAGAACACCCACGGAAATCTAGTGTTACTGCAATATATCGTGATTTGGGCAAGGGACCGATCGGCAAGAGGAGGCAACGGCAGTCTATGAATTGAACGAAAGCTCACCGAATTGAACGAAAAGTACCAACCCGAAAGGCAGAAGACGCAAAGCCCACCGAATTGAATGAAAACTGGGCAACGACAGTCCACGCACGCACCAATCCGATAGATGGGAAGAAAAATCCAAGAGGCTCGTTCACCACGTTGCATATGGGGGAAGAGCGAGAAACCCTAACTCTGATACCATGATAGAATTGGAAATTGAATAATGGAATCATGTTTACAATTAGACACAAGGCCAATATAAATATACATACAAAGAAGGGCAAGAAAGTAAATACATAAAAGACCTACTTGTAATATATACAATATATCTAAATAATATATCTAACACTCATATCGTATCACTACCCGCTTCTGCTGCATCAAACACTTGTATAGGAAAAACATGATTCATCAAGTAAGACGAACCTTAAAAAGCGTACTCAAGCAATGACTACTTAATTACGGGGTGGACCTCCATTGATCAATCACTTCAAAAGGTGGTTGGTATGGATTTGTTTCGGAAGAATCTTGCATGGAAAAAAGTATTGCAAAGGTAATCACCACATATTGCCCTATTATGCAGAAAGGAATCGCTGCAGCCGCCATGGGTATGATCAAGGAAGCTTTACCCACAACCCTTGATCTCAATCACCTCTCTTCATCCTCTCCGAACCCCGTCATCAGAATAGCAGACTTTGGTTGCTCCACAGGACTCACATCCATTCAAGCCATAGAAACCATTATACAATGCCTCTTAGACCTCATCAATCCCATCGAGCAACCTCAATTTCGTGCCCTCGAGCTCCAAGCCATCTTCAACGACCTCCCCACCAATGACTTCAGAATGCTTTTCGCCAACCTCCCCGAGAGGCGGTGGAACTACGCCATGGTAGTCCCCAGGACGTTCCATGGCTGTCTCCTCCCCACCGCATCCCTACACATCGCATTCTCGTACTACGCGCTCCACTGGCTATCCCAGGCTCCGCCAGAGACATTGGACGAGTCTTCCCGTGCTTGGAACGAAGAGAGAATTCACTATGCGAGCTCCCCGGCGGAGGTCGTAGGGGCTTACTTTGCTCAGTTCGGGAGAGACATGGAGGCGTTTCTCAGTGTGAGAGCGGAGGAGATGGTCGGTGAAGGATTGATATTTATGGCCATGCTTGGTGAGCCGGATTTGGTTCATGAATCTCAGGCCACCCTAGGGTCGGAATTGGATCTGCTGGGTTCTTGCCATGTGGACATGGCCAAAACGGTACGTGATTGCATGCACGGGCTAACACTTGATGCATCAGATCGTACGCAAGACTAAGACTAGAGAGTTTGAATTATGCATTTCTGGACGATTAACAAAATTCGGCGTTGCTAATAAACTAAGCTATACCAGGTCAAATATTAAAACACCCCCCCCCCCCCCCAAAAAAAAGGCTATACCGATACTTGTTTGATGAAGGTTACTAGTAGAGTGTTTAACTTGGATGTCCTAGTTATTCCAACAAATTACATTCCCAATAGTTTCTTCAAGAAAAGATTTCCTTAAATAAGTAATCATGTGTTTCCATAGATCTCTTCGTAGTGAAAATTTCTGAAAGTTGCAATACAAAAGACCAGAGATCTGTGCAACAATGTATGCAGTCACTTCCGTGAAAAATAACATTTCCAAGTGAAAATTATGTAATGTGACATATTATTGGTTTTTTCCAATATATATCCCATGATGAAAAAAAGATTTTATTTCGATGGAGTTTATACTTGTTGGATCTGTGCATTTGAAATCTGTTTATTAAACGAATTATACGTGACATTTGACAAATGGTGAGACATTGACATTGTGGCTAGAATAACTTTTTGGCTCCAAGAATTAAGCAGGGTCATTATCACTTTGAAAATGAATTTTGGGGACGCAGGGAATGGTTAGCAATGCCAAAGTAGAGAGCTTCAACTTGTCATTGTATTTCCCATCGGAGAGGGAGCTGAAACAAGTGATAGTTCGAAACAGATTCTTCGACATCGAGAGGATTCAGACCCTGAGCCACCCCAAAATGCACGTCGCTTGTTCCACCCCGGATTCACGTTCTTTCTACTTAAGAGTTGCATTTGAGGGGTTATTGCTCCATCATTTCGGCGATGAGCTGATCGTCGATGACCTGTTCCGCCTGTACTTGCTCAAAGTGGTGAAATCTCCCTTTTTCCTAAAGCTAGAAAGTCATGAAACCGTCACATTCTTCGTGGTCCTGAAGCGTAAAATGTATGAAGAGAATATGCAGTGACGGCACTGGCACATACTGTGCGTTGTTTCATGGTGGGGAAAAATCCTTAGCCAGCTAATTTTTCTGGAAGAGAGAATTGACTAGAAGCGAAAATTTGATTTCAAGTCAACGGGGCCGTTAACTGGATATCCCCAACTCAAACAAGTTTGCGCTTAATTCTTATGGTTATGCGTTAAAACTTGGTAGACTTGCATTTGCTTGCTCTGTCAAGATGTTGGATATATTTTGGGATATTTTGATTTTGTATATTTCCTTAGATGGATTCTGATTGATTGAATTTAGTTTGTTACTTCATATAGTCTTCAGTATGTATAGAATATCACATTTTCCTGTCATCACTATTATTCTCAACTTGGTGTCAAAGCCATTGTTTTCCGAGGAAGTGCCCGTCGAGGCTATTTAATAACGCCGGTCGCATTTTTCCGTCATTACTATTATAAGACACGTTATTTTTCAAATAATCTCATGTTTTATGCGGCTGCGAGAGTATGAATGAAAGGAATTAAAGACTATTGTCCCAATCAAAGTCATCTTCTACATCACCACATATCCTCACCCATAACTCCATCGACTAACTCCTCCTTATCTTCTTAGACGACGACATCGTTTCATCTTTCCTGACACTCCTCTCTCGTCCACCTTCCTCTTTCTTCCGACATGAACAAGACATTTAACTCCAGCAGATCCACGGACGAGCAAACCATGTTGGTTCAGCCGGCAAGTAGGCATGCATGCAAATTGAACAGGGAACAAGTAGCCGGTAATTTTGAACGTCACAACCCATTCTTCGAGTTTGAATGAAACTCTTAAAGTCTTGCGAGTAACCCAACAGATGGTTGCTTAATTAATGTTGTTTAGCAGATTCTTATGACTCGGTGACATGCGTACGTACTTAATTACTCGTGTTTTTATTTTCTTTGTTCCTGTAAATCCTATTATTCCTATCTTCCATGCACCCACGCGGAGAGTTTTTATGGCGTTTGAATCTTTGAGGATGACCCAACAAATAATCAAATCGCATCACAAAATTTACTATCGCGGCTCTATAAATAGCGGCTCATGCGCTTGGCCTCTTCACGTATTCGCACAGTCTCTCTTCAGATTGCATAGAAGATCATAGCCAGCTTCGTTGAAACCCGGTTGAAGTAATGGAAGGCGCTAAGAAAGGTGGCGACGGAAGGGGTGAAAAGAGTGGTGGCGGCGACAGCGTAGGAGGAGCAACTGTTGCAGGTAGTGGTGGTGGGGCCGGGAAAGGAGTTGGCGGCAACAGAGGAACGATGGTCGCGCCGGGAAGTGGGGGTGCGGCCTATATTTCAAGGGCGAAGTTCGAGGGAAACCCGCAAAGTTACTTTGCTGAGCTCCATGAGAGCACCAAGGATAAGAAATGAGAGCTTGTCGATGAGTTGACTCTGAAGTAAGATGCCGGAGTGTCGGAGAGAATTTGAAATTAAATAAAGACCTTTAATCTTCTAATGAAATCTCTCTCACTCTCTCACACACACACACACACACACACACACACACACACACACACACACACACACACACACACACACACACACGCATACACACACGCACACACGGTTCATCAAGCTTGCTATTTGCAATCATATGTTTCAACTTTGGTTGTCGAATGACATGTGACGTAGGTGGCAGGATCATATTATCGATTTGAAACTGAGTTTTGGGCATTGTTTTGAATGCTGCCGATTCTAACATTGACCAAAAGAAAGTAAATTACCATCCAAGTTGGCACATCATATTTACACCTCAAATGTTTTGGCTTTGTAATCTTCTCCTTACACCACCCACTTCTATCACCATTCTTATAAATCGTTAGATTTTCAAGCTATCACTACTCATTTCAATGGAGCACGTACCACATAAAATTTTTAAGGTTTATTCTTTGAATCGCTAAAAGAAACATATGGCATTTGTTGTTGTGTCATACTCTAATTATTTTGAACAGCGGGAGGTTTAACTCACCCGTGCATGACAGTGATAATGCAAGTGGCTTACGGGGTAATAGAGAAAACGCAGGTGGTCTGTGAACTTCAACCTCGTTCTTCCTTCTTGTAAAAAACCAATACCATGACTTTACCACAACAGTTGCATCCTCTTCGAGCACGTCTTGATAAACTAGGTCTAGATCAAACCACCCAAAAGTCCATTGTCAATAAAGTCCTAATTTTTTTGCACTTTTGTCAATTCAACTCTATTTGTCGAAAGTCGGTGATGTAAACGCCAGTTATATTACGTGCCACTACCGATGCCTATTCGAATAATTTTTTAGTAATATTTTAATACTTTGTTAAGTATTTTTATATATTTTTTTTATTTTTCCCTCTTTTCTGTTTTTCCTTTTCTATTTTTCCCCCTCTGCTTGGCCTCAAGTGGGGCCGCTCCCGCTGGCCCCTGCCGAGAAGGTGTAAATTAGATGAAGATGAAGAAGCGACTTGGCATGGCAATAATCAAATCTGGTCGAGATTTCGTTGTGTCTTTCTTTAAAGATGAAACAATAATATGAAGAGCAAAAAACGACTTTCTTTTGGACATGTATTTGATTACTAAAATGATGTTAAGCATATTTGTGCAAGGCTAGCTTGACCTTTACTTCTGAGTTAATAACTTCATTAGATAAATACGGTAAGATCCATCCAACGCGTTGTTTTCCCTTTCTTACCTTGACTTTTGAAGTCCCCCTACCAAATCCCCCTCAACGTAAACTCAGAATTACGCAATCGGCAAATTAATGATTCTTTTAGCGAAGACTTTGACCAAATACCAAATCATTGGTAATCGATCTAGTGGTACTTTTATGAGCATTCTTTTTAGGAAGTCGCTAGCATGACAGTCCAATAATGTTATCGTTATTTTTTACTCCACACTTTTCAATTAATGAGTGTTTTATGCAAAATACTCGGTGATGGTGTGTGGATCTACGTTTTGAAATAACTGACACCATTATCATACTATCAAGGGAGCATTTTTATTCTTTTTGTCATCATAAAATTCCTAAAGGATCATGCAGTTACTTTTCAGGCGGCTGTAAGATGAACAACCGCGGTAGTAGGGTAGGGTAGGGTAGGGTGAGTGGTGTACAACTTAGATTATGGCCTATCTTCCTTACTGTGCTTTGGGCCGAAATTTGATAATATATATTGCATGGCTTGATCTGCGAGTGGGGAGAGAGAGAGAGAGAGAGAGAGAGAGAGAGAGAGAGAGAGAGAGAGAGAGAGAGAGAGAGAGAGAGAGAGAGAGAGAGAGAGAGAGAGAGAGAGAGAGAGAGAGAATGACTGAAGCAGTGGCCATGAATGGGGGGAACGGACCTTACAGTTACTCCCAGAACTCCTCATATCAGGTACTTCATGTTACATGATATACAAATATATGTATCCATATTACAAGATATGTCACTCTAGCTTTTCTCTTTGTATAAGCAATAAAATCCCTGTCATAAGTGGAACGGACAAATGAATTTTTCATTACAATAACGTGGTTTATTGAAATTTTTTGTCATAATTTGGTTCACCAACCATATAATTCCCATGATCTCGTCGTTCCGTGTTGGTTTCGTAATCAGATTGTCCTATCTCATCCTTTCTTCAACATCTTTTCCACGTTTGCTCTCTCTTTATACATCGACTTCTAATCGTTATTATATCAAATTACCAACCTTTTTTTTTGGTGAAACAAGTATTGTAAAAGTAATCACCATGCAATGTTCTATTCTACAGAGAGGAGTCGCTGTTGCCGCCATGGATATGATCAAGGAAGCTTTACCCGCAACTGTTGATCTCAACCACCTATCATCATCCTCTCCTAACCCCATCATCAGAATCGTAGACTTTGGTTGCTCCACAGGATTCACATCCATTCAAGCCATCGAAACCATAATTCAGTGCCTCTTAGACCTCATCAAACCCAACGAACAACCTCAATTTCGTACCCTCGAGTTCCAAGCCATCCTCAATGACGTCCCCACCAATGACTTCAACACGCTTTTCGCCAACCTCCTGTCTGAGAGGCGACGATACTACGCCATGGCGGTCCCAGGGTCGTTCCACGTCCGTCTCCTCCCGAGTGCATCCCTACACTTTGCATTCTCGTCCTACGCGATGCACTGGCTATCCCAGGTTCCGCTAGAGACATTGGACGAGTCTTCCCGTGCTTGGAATGGAGAGAGAATTCACTATGCGAGCTCCCCTGTGGAGGTCGTAGGAGCTTACTCTGCTCAGTTTGGGAGAGACATGGAGGCGTTTCTCAGTGCGAGAGCGGAGGAGATGGTCAGTGAAGGATTGATATTTATGGCCGTGCTTGGTGAGCCGGATTTGGTTCATGAATCTCAGACCACACTAGGGTCAGAATTGGATCTGCTGGGTTCTTGCCTTGTGGACATGGCCAAAACGGTACGTGATTGCATGCACGGGCTAATACTTGATGCATCAGATCGTACGCAAGACTAAGACTAGAGAGTTTGAATTATGCATTTCTAGATGATTAACAAAATTCGGCGATGCTAATAAACTAGGCTATACCAGGTCAAATATTAAAACTTGCCCCCCCCCCCCCCCCAAAGGCTATACCGATACTTGTTTGATGAAGGTTACTAGTAGAGTGTTTAACTTGGATGTCCTAATTATTCCAACAAATTACATTCCCAATAGTTTCTTCCAGAAAAGATTTCCTTAAATAAGTAATCATGTGTTTCCGTAGATCTCTTTGTAGTGAAAATTTCTGAAAGTTGCAATACAAAAGACCAGAGATCTGTGCAACAATGTATGCAGTCACTTCCGTGAAAAATAACATTTCCAAGTGAAAATTATGTAATGTGACATATTATTGGTTTTTTTCAAGATATATCCCAGGATGAAAAAAGATTTTATTTCGATGGAGTTTATACTTGTTGGATCTGTGCATTTGAAATCTGTTTATTAAACGAATTATACGTGACATTTGACAAATGGTGAGACATTGACATTGTGGCTAGAATAACTTTTTGGCTCCAAGAATTAAGCAGGGTCATTATCACTTTGAAAATGAATTTTGGGGACGCAGGGAATGGTTAGCAATGCCAAAGTAGAGAGCTTCAACTTGCCATTGTATTTCCCATCGGAGAGGGAGCTGAAACAAGTGATAGTTCGAAACAGATTCTTCGACATCGAGAGGATTCAGACCCTGAGCCACCCCAAAATGCACGTCGCTTTTTCCACCCCGGATTCACGCTCTTTCTACTTAAGAGCTGCATTCGAGGGGTTATTGCTCCATCATTTCGGCGATGAGCTGATCGTCGATGACCTGTTCCGCCTGTACTCGCTCAAAGTGGCGAAATCTCCCTTTTTCCTGAAGCCAGAAAGTCATGAAACCGTCACATTCTTCGCGGTCCTGAAGCGTAAAACGTATGAAGAGAATATGCAGTGACTGCACAGGCACATACTGTGCGTTGTTTCATGGTGGGGAAAAAGCCTTAGCCAGATAATTTTTCTGGAAGAGAGAATTGACTAGGAGCGAAAATTTGATCTCAAGTCAACGGGGCCATTAACTGGATATCCCCAACTCAAACAAGTTTGCGCTTAATTCTTATGGTTAAGCGTTAAAACTTGGTAGATTTGCATTTGCTTGCTCTATCAAGATGTTGGATATATTTTGGGATATTTTGATTTTGTATATTTCCTTAGATGGTTCCTGATTGATTGAATTTAGTTTTTTACTTCATATAGTCTTCAGTATGTATAGAATATCACATTTTCCTGTCATCACTATTATTCTCAACTTGGTGTCAAAGCCATTGTTTTCCGAGGAAGTGCCCGTCGAGGCTATTTAATAATGCCGGTCACATTTTTCCGTCATTACTATTATAAGACACGTTATTTTTCAAATAATCTCATGTTTTATGCGGCTGCGAGAGTATGAATGAAAGGAATTAAAGACTATTGTCCCAATCAAAGTCATCTTCTACATCACGACATATCCTCACCCATAACTCCATCGACTAACTCCTCCATATCTTCTTGGACGACGACATCGTTTCATCTTTCCTGACACTCCTCTTTCGCCCACCTTCCTCTTTCGTCCGACATGAACAAGACATTTAAATCCAGTAGATCCACGGATGAGCGAACCATGTTGGCTCAGCCAGCAAGTAGGCATGCATGAAAATTGAAAAGGGAACAAGTAGCCGGTAATTTTCACAACGCATTCTTCGAGTTTGAATGAAACTCTTAAAGTCTCGCGAGTAACCCAATAGATGGTTGCTTAATTAATGTTGTTTAGTAGATTCTTATGACTCGGTGACATGCGTACGTAGTTAATTACTCTTGTTTTTATTTTCTCTGTTCCAAATCCTCTTATTCCTATCTTCCATGCACGCATGCGGAGAGTTTTATGGCGTTTGAATCTTCGAGGATGACCCAACAAACAATGAAATCGCATCACAAAATTTACTAACCGCGGCTCTATAAATAGTAGCTCATGGGCTTGGCTTCTTTACGTATTCACACAGTCTCTCTTCAGATTCCATAGAAGATCACAACCAGCTTCGTCAATACCCGGTTGAAGTAATGGAAGGCACCAAGAAGGGCGGCGACGGAAGGGATGAAAAGAGCGGCGGCGGCGGCGGCATAGGAGGAGTAACTGTTGCAGGTAGTGGTGGTGGGGCTGGGAAAGTGGTTGGCGGCAACAGAGGAACGATGGTCGCGCCGGGAAGTGGGGGTGCGGCGCATATTTCAAGGGCGAAGTTCGAGGGAAACTCGCAAGGTTACTTTGCTGAGCTCCATGAGAGCTCCAAGGATAAGAAATGAGAGCATGCCGATGAGTTGACTCTGAAGTAAGATGCAGGAGTGTCGGAGAGAATTTGAAATTAAATAAAGACCTTTAATCTTCTAATGAAATCTCTCTCTCTCTCTCTCTCTCTCTCTCTCTCTCTCTCTCTCTCATTTATGGTTCATCGAGCTTGCTATTTGCAATCATATGTTTCAACTTTGGTTGTCGAATGACATGTGACGTAGGTGGCAGGATCATATTATCAATTTGAAACTGAGTTTTGGGCATTGTTTTGAATGCTGCCGATTCTAACATTGACCAAAAGAAAGTAAATAACCATCCAAGTTGGCACATCATATTTACACCTCAAATGTTTTGACTTTGTAATCTTCTCCTTACACCACCCACTTCTATCACCATTCTAATTAATCGTTAGATTTTCAAACTATCACTACTCATTTCAATGGAGCACGTACCACATAAAAGTTTTAACGTTTATTCTTTGAATCGCTAAAAGAAACATATGACATTTGTTGTTGTGTCATACTCTAATTATTTTGAACAGCGAGAGGTTTAACTCACCCGTGCATGACAGTGATAATGCAAGTGGCTTACGGGATAATGGAGAAAACGCAGGTGGTCTATGAACTTCAACCTCATTCTTCCTTCTTGTGAAAAACCAATACCATGACTCCACCACAACAGTTGCATCCTCTTCGATCACGTCTTGATAAACTACGTCTAGATCAAACCACCCAAAAGTCCATTGTCAATAAAGTCATAATTTTTTTTTTTGCACTTTTGCCAATTCAACTCTATTTGTCGGAAGTCAGTGATGTGAACGCCAGTTATCTTACATGGCACTACCGATGCCGATGCGGATAATTTTTTATCAATATTTTAATACTTTGTTAAGTATTTATATATATATATATATATATTTTTATTTTTCCCTCTTTTCTTTTTTTCCTCTTCTATTTTTTCCCCCTCTGCCTGGCCTTAAGCGGGGCCGCTCCCGCTGGCCCCTGCCGAGAAGGTGTAAATTAGATGAAGATGAAGATGCGACTTGGCATGGCAAAAGTCTAATCTGGTCGAGATTTCGTAGTGTCGTTCTTTAAAGATGAAACAATAATATGAAGAGCAAAAAGCGACTTTCTTTTGGACATGTATTTGATTACTAAAATGATGTTAAACATATTTGTGCATGGCTAGCATGACCGTTACTTCTGAGTTAATAACTTCATTAGATAAATACGGTAAGATCCATCCAACGCATTGTTTTCCCTTTCTTACCTTGACTTTTGAAGTCCCCCTACCAAATCCCCCTCAACGTAAACTCAGAATTACGCGATCGGCAAATTAATGATTCTTTTAGCTAAGATTTTGACCAAATACGAAATCATCGATAATCGATCTAGTGGTACTTTTATGAGCATTCTTTTTTGGAAGTCGCTAGCATGACAGTCTAACAATGTTGTCGTTATTTTTTACCCCATGGCTTTCCAATTAATGAGTGTTTTATGCAAAATATGTGGTGATGGTGTGTGGATCTACGTTCTGAAATAACTGACACTATTATCAGACTATCAAGGGAGCATTTTTATTCTTTTTGTCATCATAAAATTCCAAAAGGATCATGCGGTTACTTTTCAGGCGGTTGTAAGACAAACAACCGCGGTAGTAGGGTAGGGTAGGGTAGGGTAGGGTGAGTGGTGTACAACTTAGATTATGGCCGATCTTCCTAATTGTGCTTTGGGCCGAAATTTGATAATATATATTGCATGGCTTGACCTGCGAGTAGGCGGGGAGAGAGAGAGAGAGAGAGAGAGAGAGAGAGAGAGAGAGAGAGAGAGAGAGAGAGAGAGAGAGAGTGTGAGAATGACTGAAGCAGTGGCCATGAATGGGGGGAACAGACCTTACAGTTACTCCCAGAACTCCTCATATCAAGTACTTCTTGTTACATGATATTCAAGTATATGTATACATATTACAAGATATGTCACTCTAGCTTTTCTCTTTGTATATGCAATAAAATCCCTGTCATAAGTGGAATAGACAAATGAATTTTTCATTACAATAACGTTGTTTATTGAAAATTTTCTGAATATTTTTGTCATAATTTGGTTTACCAACCATATAATTCCCATGATCTCGTCGTTCCGTGTTGGTTTCGTAATCAGATTGTCCTATCTCATTGTGGCATCCCCCGTTTGCTAGATTTCTAACGAGAATTGATTTTAAGAACAATGAATTGGAATCTCATTATACATGATTAAGCAAAGAGGCCAAGGTATGTCAAGGTGACACATGTGGAACGGGTTAGGAAATTATTAAGGAATTTGTCAATTTTGGATTATCATGGCTCAAGTGACATTATGAGGAATTGGTCGTGTACATTGAGGAATATGATGGATAGAAATTCGAGTTCCATTGACCAATTTCCCATCAAATGGAATTAAGGAAATATTAGGGAAAATCAATTGAGGAATTTCAAGTCAAAGGATTATAAAGCATTGGTTGAGATTTATAGTTCTATGATCAAATTATTATCAAGTGGAAATTAATGAGGAAATTAGAGTAATTAATTGGATTTCTACCATGGCCGAGAATGAGAGACTTTAGTCACCATTGGATCAAGCTTGATGACCAAGGAATTGAGGTATTGGTCAATCAATCAAGGACCTACGAGGGTTAGTATAAGCTTGGCTTCATGGAATTAATTCTCTTGGACTTGGGGAGCAAGGAATTTGGAGCAATAGGGGCAAGAACACTTGGCAAGCTCCTCCCATGTGCATGAAATGTGAGTGGCCGAATGGCCTAGGGAACTAGCAAAGGAGAATGACCAATCATTGGTTTAATGTCTTCTCAAGATGAAAATGATTTATCACCATTGAGGGTATTGACACTTGGCGGAAATTGAAGGAAGAAATTCTTGCATTATGGGACGAAAGACAAGTGTCAAATCAAGAGCTCCATAAGACATGCAAGAGGACATTTGTGGGAGCTTCATTGGCCTTATTGCAAGGTTGATTTACATGAAAAATGGCCACGACCCGAGAGCCCGTATTTCCGTTTTTCAGCGCGCGTCGAAAGTAAAATGGCTCTTTCAAAGTCGTCCGGAGTCCAAATTGAGCTCCGTTTTCTCCCACGCGACCGTAAGATCATGAAGTATATGAATCTGAGGTATTTTCATCAAGGAAGTGGACGAAAAATTGTCAGTGTATACGAGAGTGAACCTGGACGTGATGAGAGGGGCGGATTCAAGGGCAGTTGCATGTTCTACAAGTGTCAAGGAAGGTTAGGCCATTTGGCACACATGCAAAAAGGGTGTGTGATAATGGGACAAGTGGCGTGCTAAGAGAGGGAATGAAAGGTTGGGAAATGCAAGCCTAAGGAATTAGGACAAGTGGCATGAGAAGATAGGGTGAACATGCATGCTAGGGAGTCGATGGCAAGTGGCAAACATGCATGAGCTAGAATCGCATGTCCACCAAGTGGAGGTCCAAGAAATGCATGTCTTGCAAGTGTCAAATGGGAGGAGGTAATGTGGCTAGTAGAGACAACCATAAGGATGCATGAAGGGCAAGTGGCGTGCATGCAAGGGAAATAGGCCAAATGGTGGTTTAGCTTTCCGCATGTCCGCCAAGTGTCACGCGACTTGGTCCCCAAGTTGTCATAAAACTTGGTGACCACTCTTCCCTCAACTATAAATAGATGGCCTTAGAAATTAATTAAGGTTTTTGGCTCATTTACCTCCTTAGACCGATCGAGAGAGTGAGAGAGAGAGAGAGAGAGAGAGACCGAGAGAGGGGAGAGCTGGTCGGTGCCCACCGAGAGGATTAGAGAGCTTGCAGACGAGTTTGAACGGCTTCACGACTTCAAAAAGGCAAGAGATTCCTTCAATCTTGCTGTAGGATAGAAGTATTTTGTACGAATGACATCCTAGGAAGTTCGAATCAGATTTTTGGCTATACCATTCTGTTTTGTGGACCGATTGAGGTTAGTTCGGGTCTGGTCTGGTTTAGGCACGGGATCGACCTTGATTATGAGTTACATCGTGCTTTCCCGAACTGAATTATAGATGAGCTAAACCTGGATGGCGTGGAAATTAGACTTAGGAATCAGTAAGGAGCTTCGGGGCAGGTTCTTTTAAGGCAAAACTTGAATCTGTGGAATTCGGATCTAAATTGTGCTTCCTGTGTTGAGAATTTCGTCGAGCCTTGTGTGATGAGAATCTGACCAAACTTCCTTGATGAAACTTGTTCATCACGTCCTTTACTATAACGTAATTTAATTTCGGAATTTTTGGATTTGAAGTGTATTTATAATTTCCTTAGAACCACACGAGCTCATGCTGTTTCTGACCAGTTTAGCTGAGATCCTTTACGGTTCGTGATTTTAAACTGATTTTTGGAAAATGATTTAGATCAACTTCTCTTCATGAAAGTTTAAGAGGACATCTTTTAATACAACTTATAAAAATATGGGATTTGTCTGATCTGGTTAACCCCACGAAATGTATTTATTTCTGTGATGTTGGCACTGATTTACTGAAGGTCAGATTTCCTCTAGATTTCATAAATTACTGCAACTTTTCTACATGGGATTAATTCAATATTTCTTGACACAATGTTTTCCAAGGTCTTAAGTACAACGTGGTAAAATTTGATGATTTTAGGAGCTCATCTACTATTTTTAAAACGGACGACTCGTATAACCGCAGTGCTGAATTTTCCCTGCTTATGAACCGGGTTTGATTACTTTAGCTTGATAAGAATGTGACTTGATTGGCTAGAACCTCAGTGACCCGAGAGCATCAAAGAGAGGAAGTGGTAAGCCGTGACCATGCTAAGGTTGGACAAAAAATCTAGTTATCACAAGTTGATGAAATGTTCGAATGGATCTTGTGACGGGAGCCTTGATTTATTCACTTATTAGAATTGACTTCTTTCTTGGTCATTGAGATTCAAATTGTAATGCCTTACTCGATTGATCGTGGTGGTAGCATATCTCATGAACATGTACATATCTTGGTGAATTGGCATGCTCATTCTGTTGGCCTGGCATTGTTTTATCAATTACAGAATTGATGGTGAGAACCTTGTGATTCATGGGTGAGCATGCATTGGCACATGGTGCCACGCGCTATATGATGAGATATGTGGAGTATTTGCTCTTCAGTGCACTGAATTGAGATGACGCCCCTGGGCTATGTGCGGGGATTTGTACGTACTTGTGGATCCTGAGCTGTGTGCGGGGGAGAGTCGTACCATGCGTCGCGGAGCCCCGGAGAGTGGGATTGCAAGGTGGAACGCCTTGCAATGGTGTAAATGAGCGAAGAGCACGTCATTCCATATTGCATTGACATTATCATTTCACATGTTGTCATTGCTTAATGACCTTTGATTAATGTTTATATATGTATCCACCATGTGATTGCTTGCTAGTAGTCCTAGGGAGTTTTAGGACCCCTATGGTGGGGTTGAATGTTTTTCTTGCTAGCCGTCGCGCTAACCCACGTTGTGGGAACATTTTTCAGATATGGAGAATTGATAGCTGGGCTATGGGTTGGTATCAGAGTTGGAGGCTAGGAGGAGACCTGGGATGCCACATCCCGCTTTAGTGGTATCAGAGCTTAGGTTAAATGGAGTGATAAGGTGCGCTAGCAGTTAAGGTAGTTAGTAGGCACGAACGCGTTTAGAACTTACAAGTACAAGCACTTTTGATTGGTAGTAGCTTGCTACTCAATAGTGAAGATTATTGATGATTGACAAGTGAATTGGACATTATGTCGAAAGGGTAATTCATCTACTGATAGGTTTGAAATGTGATGCTTGGTGGTTAGCCTCTTATGATGGATTCTGGATATGAAACTGCTAAGGACTAGCAATTGCGGATCATAGGCTTAAATATTTGAATTGATCTTGATGGATTAGTAATAGCCTTGTTATAAACCGACATTGTCAGAGCTTGATGGTCAATTGGATATAGCAGCTTTCGAATTATGGAATCACTTCTTGTGTTCGATATCACTGGACAATGAATCAAGAGTAATTGTGCATTAGGCTTGAATTGTGAGATTGGATGGATAGTTTAATATATCCACTTTTGGAAATTTGGTATTGCTTCTTTGTGATGGATTTCCTTGGACATGAGATAAAGTGAAGAATGCTTAACAGTTATAGGCTTGAATAACTGCGTTGATCTTGAGGGATTGGTGATAGTTTGATATAAAACTGACATTGTCATGGTTCGATGGATAGTCTGATATATCAACTTTGGGTTTAAGGAATCGCCTCTGTTCGATTGACATTTTTGGACTTAAGATGAAGTGAAGGATATTTGGGAGTTATAGGCTTGAATCTACATCATTGTATTGAGGATGATAGACATCGATTTGTATCTAAAGGCCATGAATGTGAATGTGGAACCATTACTCATGGATTTGAAAAGGAGCATGTGAAGGTTATCAAGCTTAGGTTTGAACTTGAAATTATGAATTGAGGTTTAGTAATTGACTTTGGATTACGACAATTTCTGAGGATAAGGTTTAGTAAGCTGGGTGCTTGTGAACCCATTAGGTTGAAAAGCCTTATTTGTTGGTTTTCATTGGAAGCTTATATCTCGCAACCCAATCAAGTGGGTATGTATCAGGGTTGACGGATTTGGACATCCATAAGGAACACTGTCAAAGGAATGAAAAATTAATTCGCCCAATGGTATACCCTTGAGTTGATAAGAAGAGAAACCAATGGTCCTGAATTGGAGAAAATTTCGTGGATTAATGTCAACAAGATACACCTTCTTATACTTGATACAATCGTCAAAGGCGACCCTGGATGAACTTTGCAATACTGTTTGGTTTAAGCCTGATACAACATTTTGGATAAGAAACTCTTGCAGAAATCAGAAAGGGTAAGTCTAGGAAATTGAAGTTGGTTTTTGGATGGAGTGATGAAGTACTGAGTCTATGGAGGATTGTTCTTGACTCATGCAGTCCTATACTTCATTTAATTGACAAGGAGATGCCAATTCCATATGCAATAAAGCAAGTCGAGGAATTACCTAGAATAATATGTGCTTTTGGTCAGATAGCATAATCTTCTTGGAAGGACTACTTGATAAGGGGTAAACCATCTATGCCTTGCTAAGCAAATTCAGATTTCAAGGAAGTGATATGAGAATGTCATGCCTCAGGAAGTGGCAATAGTGGTACAGACCAAGGTTAAGTGGCTTGCCAAGGACAAATTGCCAAGGGAAACATCCCCACATACTTGCCAACAAGTGGATGGAATTAAGGAGGATTAACTTACATGAGACCATGAAACAATTGAAACTTATTGGTTTAATTATGGGTCGCAGAGGCGCGAAGTGAGAATCAACCTATATGAATGGTTATTTTGGATAGACGAAAAGGAAAATGAAGTATTGGATATGGGTGCTCATGGTACAAAATGTGGACCATTCGAAGGAAAGTTCACAGTAATTGATAATCACAATGATTCCATTCCGTGGACGAACTAGCTTGGGTGCTAGAAGGTCCATTAAGTGATAAAGAAAGACAAGAGAATATACATGGGTGTAGACAATGAAGACAATCATTTGACAAAGGTTGTTGATGATGGTTGTTGACACCTAATTTTTTGACCACCTATTATTGTGATTTTCATTTTAAAAATTAATTAAAAATAGCAAAAAAATCATACAATTGTAAAATCAACTTTGGAAGCCTTGGCCTAGCCTCAAGAACCAATTTTGAACAAAAAAAATATTTTTCGTAATTTTTAATAATTTTTTTGTGTTTATTTAATTATTAAAAATACTAAAAAAATCAGAAAAATACCATTCGTGGTCCGAAAAATACAAAAATTATTCAATAATTTTGCTTTAATTTTCTCTTCAAGTGTGTCACTTTAAATCTCAAAAATTCAGCTCGGGTCACTATGTTCCTTCACAAACGTAAATCCGAACTGAGCAAAAAAAGATGATCAGTCTTTTAATTTGTAGGTTTTATAATCTTGACACCGACCACCATCCGCAATATATAAATGCCCATTGCTTCTCTTCTTTCGTGAGGGGAACTAGAAGGGATTAAAAAAAATGAAAAGAAGAGGGAGTGGAAGACAGGTTATCTAAAAAAAGGGGAATGATAATAAAAAAAAGAAAAGACAAGAGGACGTGCAGGGGGATCCAAGAAAAGAAAAAAAGAAAAAGAGAGGACCTATTCTTTTTTTGGGGAGTTGGGCACGTCCAGAAAAAGGGGATCGGCGTGAAGGGTGGCGGGTCTTCCATCTGATCAACTGGAGATGACCACCTTGCGAAGCCACCTCCAATGAGCTCCCAGCCGTGCCGTTCCCGTGGTGACACACCTCCGGCCGCGGCCGAGTTTAGTTTGACCTGAGGTTGTGTGTCACCTCAACAACCGTCACCAGCCACCATCGTGTGACCCGTGTGTCTTGTCTAGGAGGCCGATTTCCTCGTGCTGCTGCTGTTGTCGTTGTTCATTGCGTAGCAAAAGCCGTCCCTCACTCCAAAGAAGCTGTTGGTTTTAGAGGAGAGCGTTCGGAGAGTTCGCTTTCGTTGGTGATCTTCGTCGCAAAGCTTGGGTTTCATTCAGAGAGAGAGAGAGAGAGAGAGAGAGAGCAGGAGGCGAGGGGGAAGTTGGACGCTAATGAAACCCAACCGTCGTCATAGTCCGAGCTGACGGCGGTCTCGCGCCCCGAATCACCGACCAGTCATGCCTTGGCCGGCGGGGATCGTCATCACTCACCACAGCTTCCTCCTCTCCTAACGGCCGCCTGAAGCTTGAGCAGGTCCGATAACGAAGGAGCCGAGATAAGCTCGACCTGGGAAGAAGCGACGCAGACGTGCAAAGTGGAGCCGCCTCTTCTCCTACTAACCGTAAGCCTATCCCCCATTTCTTGACTGCGTTTATTCTTCGCCGACATGTCCATCCTGTCACGCTTCCCTTGCATGTCCCAAAGGTTTCATTCGTTTGCGAATATGCATGCGTCTCCATTTGCCTGCTCTGTTTAGTTGTAGCTTGTCATAAACACCCGACGCTTGTTAGTCACCTGTGCATGCCTTTGTTTGGGTGGTCGGTCGAGGTTCTAGTCTAGCAACTGTCGTCCCTTTTACGTTGATGGTGTTCACACTAGTTTTACGGCCTCGTTATCGGTTGTTCGAAAGCGTTGAGTTCGGTTTTCGGAAACTCGAACGACGTTGTCTCGCAGTATTGAAGACCGCTAGCTCTGTCCGCTAGTTCGGCCTGCCAACTCGTTGCTCCGTGGAAAGGGTAGAAACGTGAAGCTGAGATGAGACCGACGCAGGTGTCGAACCTGACGAAAGGCGAGTCACGAATGTCCATCATCAGCAGGTCAACCGTGTACGTGCAGATCCAGCGTTTTGGCAAAGAAATCTACCGAACGTAGGCCGAGTGGGTTCCAGCGGTTTAATATAGGAGTTGTCGTGGGGAGTCGACGGTGGAGAAAGCTCGCCAATGACGAGGTCACTCGAGTATGAATGAGGAGCCGGTGTTGATAGTTGCATTTTGACGACGAGTGAGCCCAGGCGAGCGGGTCTCGTCGACCGTCCTTAACGCTCACAGTGGTGGGCGTGAGCTTGGACGCGTCGGTTGGTCGGGCGAGGCTTGGTATTGGTGCTGGCACCGAGCAGGTCTCGGCGTTTCGGCAACTCCGTCGCGGGAGGTTGTGTTTGGCTCGGGTCGCTCCATCGGTCTCGATGGTGCAAGGCGCCGTCGGTGTGGCAGAGGGCAACGCGTTTAGGAAGATGATGAATAGTGGTATTAAGCTGCCCTTTTCTTTGTTTCGTTTCGTTGCATACTGGGCTGAAACGTTGGAGGCCGAGTTTGGAGTGGGCCAATTCCCACGAGTTCAGGCCGGTATTGCCGAGGAGTAAAGGTGGAGGTTGGAGAAGGCCGGGCCCAGCTTGTTCAAGGGAAAGAAAGGCGGGCTGGGTCCTCTGCTGCGTTGACTGGGCCTGTGTCGGGTCCCCTTATCCGGACCCGATCAGGGCCCGGTGGGTCTGATTTAGGCCTGGGTCCGGGAAGCCGACCCGGACCCGGCTCCCTCTAATTAATAAATTAATAATAATAATAATAATAAATAAAAAAATAAAACCGGTTATGGAATATTTTGGGTAAATCGATATCCAAATCTTCCAAAAATTGGCGATTTTGCCCTTCGGGCTAATCGCCTCTGAATCTTCACATCTTACCCCTCCGGTTCGGAATCACACTTTACCTAAGCCCTTATGGCTATACTAGGAAGCCATTGACTTGAATTGAGATGTATTGATGTGATTTGTTTATATATTTGATTACGCTTTCATTTAAATTGATTGTGGCTGATAGGAACAGTCTTCCAATCTGCATGAAACCCTGAATCAAGCTTGCCTCACCTAAGATTGCACCCGCATGAACTCCTAGTTAGGAAAATCACTCGCGTTAGGTACCGAAAGGGCGTTGGTAACGACACCAGCGTAACCAAGTCCCCGAACCCAAAAACTCTGGTTCCGTAGAACTGATCGATCTCTCCCAATCGATCAGTAAGGTTTCCGGTCTATCCTCCAAGAAAGACCGGTGGCGACTCCAAATGCATGCACAAGTTGCACATGCCACCACGACCACACTAAGGTCGAAAGCGATCGACTCTTATCGTCGAATCCTTCTGAAAAATACTCCCGCCGCGATTTGGTATGGGCCTGGGAGGGCTCGTGCCGATCCAAGACCCGTGATCGGTAGTCCATTAGCCGCGTCCGCTTTCGGACGGGTCGCGACAGCTGGCGACTCCACTGGGGAGTTTCTGTTCTAGAACCCATTGTTCTAGACCCCAAGTGGACTTAGGCCGTAATTAAAACGCTGAGTGATATTTCTAACCCTGCAGGTGCTCTTGAAGGTGAGGTAAGTCTGTTTATGGTAGGTGTTATATGTTTTTGCAGATTGGAGAGATAAGGGGTGTAGTCCGTGATTAACATTATCTTATGCAGGTTGGCGTAGGAATGTATGTTGTGTGGATGATTTGAAGTGCTGATTGATAAACTGTTGTGCATGAATTGCATTGTGATGATCACAACACGTGGACACACACAACCGCGCCTAAAACCCCGGGCGCCGCCTTTAGGAACACAATAGAATGAACTGAAAATGGAATCTCCGTGAGGAAAAACACGGGGTAATCCACTTTTCAATTCCGCTCGCTTCGAACTATGGATCGAGTCCCAATGCAACGATAGCTGTGCAATGGAATCGGCTCTTTCTAGAACTCGAGGTGAGAACCTTAACCTTAGGTGCCAAACCCTCTGATTTTTAGAAATTTACCATCACTTGTCTCATGCGCATGTCTTTGGGCGGTTGGTACACCTAAAACCGCACATAAGTCGACGAGTTGGGTTGGTAAGACTCTCTATCCCCCCCAAATCTATCACTGTTCATATAAATATATGCATTTCATTCATTGCATTCTGGTGATTAGATTAAATGCCATTTCGAGGATAGATATGTGCGTTTATCCCTAACGTCCTTGATAGAAGACGAGGAGGGTGATACCCCACGACGGACACAGAGTGTGCGATAAAGGAGCATACTATGGACATTATCGAGGTATCATCCAATGAAGATGACGAGTTGGGGCAAGTGACCCTGAAGACACAGATCGAAACTGGGGCATCCTTAAACGTTAGGATCACATTCCTTTGTTTCATTTTTCATTACTAGTCCTCTTGTATAGGGTTTATTTTTACCGAGGTTTTCTCTATCTCACCCCTTAGAGTAATTGTATTAGGGATCTATTGGTGTATACATTCAGATGGAACTTGGGTGTATTTCTTTTGACGGGTCATGGGAATGTGATAGTGGCATTTTCTCTAATCATCCGAATACTCCCAAGTCAAGTTTATAATTCCTTTAGAGGAAATTAAAATTGGAAGTCTTACACGACCTTTTGGTCGTATAGAGTAGTCCAATCTCAATTTCTCTAGAAGGAATTATACACTTGAATTGTTTCGTGCATGTTTTACGTCGCTGGTAATCCACGATAATTGACCGAGAATATCGGCGTTGTTTTGAATTTAACGACGAGATACATGTCCAAATTACTCTCGTTCTTAACAAAACGGCCTTGATTTGGATGCAGTATCTTCAATTAAATTTAAAACACGTTATTATGCCTCGCACTTTTGAGCAATTCGTTCCTCTCGAAATTAATCAAAAGCGATTATCGTGAATTACATTCCTTTCAATAGTATGCTTTCTTTCGAGGAATATTGATAAAAACTTTTCGCACAAGATTAAAACCCTTGTAAAAGTTCTTGTCCTTATTAATCACGAGCAAGCATAAGATTGAAAGGGGTCTATGCTTTCTTTTTCAGATTATTCCTTCTGACTCGGTCTTTTCATTTGCAGGTGAAAAACAAGTAGTATAGAGAAATCTTTTCTTGGACAAATCTGCAACTATTCTTCCATCTGATCATGAGCGAGTTATAAAATCAGGACGTATTTGCTCGGCTTATTGATATTATGGTTCGGTTCACCCAAGTTGAAGATGTTTGGATGCTCGAAGAAATGAACCATACAGAAGTTAAAACACACACACGAGAACTTTCATTTATTTTGCTCGGCGGAGGGTTTTCAGAAGCAGGTCATACAATTCGGGGGGGAAAAGTAAAGCCAAAGTGGGCCCTAATTAACGACACAAAGGATCCCAACTGACCCTCCATGTTATTAATGCTCTGCTCATACTCCCAACTCCGCATGTTGTGGTCGGCAAGCCTGAGGAGAAGACTTCTACATTCTCCCTTAACTTCGGCGACCTTGGCCTCGTGTTCTTCGGTGACTATTTCCAGGTCCCGAACCAGTCCATTCCCGCGAGCTATGTCCGCGGTTATCTTGTCGAGCCGTTCTTCCTGCCAGTCGCTCTGAAGCCTCAACAGGACGTTGCGGCGGTCATGCTCGCCGGTAGTCAGGGATATGGCCAATTGATCCACCAGATTTCTCCTCTCGCGAAGCAACGTCGCGACCCGCTCATTAGCAAACTCGACTGCCTTTTTGTAACTATCAACCAGATAGTTGGTCAGCACCAAATGATCAGATCGATCCTCATAACGAGCCCGCAAGACGCGAGCCACGAGAACCTCCCGATTAGCAACACGATAGGCCTCTAAGGAGTGTGCAAAGAGAGTCGGGAAAGTTCTATATTCCCTCCCCAGTGTAGTACCTTCGAGAGAAGTGGTATCAAGGTCCTCGAGCAGGACACAGATTGCATCCTCGGTTGCAGAATGATCGGTTATGTACGCGTAACCGCGACCCAGTAGGTTATAAAGCTTTTCCCACTGGGCCAAGACATCAGTTGAAAAAGTGCGTACGGGAGAGGAGGCCATTTGCGTTGGGTTGGCTTGAGAATAAGACGAGTTTAACAGAGAGATTAGAAGGAAGAAGCTGATTATGCGAGAATGTTAACCTTCCATACATTAATTCCTCATTTTATAGCAACTCGAGGATGATGAAGGGTCTCAGTAATAATGCTGGTGGAGCCCAGTTAGGGGGTAAAGCAGGAGGTCCCCTCACGAGAACCATTGGATTCGTTTCGGTCCGCGATTTCCGGCTCATCAATTAAAAGATGTAAAAAATTTGTCGGGATCACCATTATTAGAGTTAGGTGGGAGGTAAGCGCAACTATCGAAGAGAGCCCTAACAGGATTTGGCAGTCCCATCACGTTGAAAAGCTAAGCGAGAAATTCAAGGTCTTGAGGGGGAACGTTTGCCTAATGATGCTTGAAGAGCGTCTCCTGAACACGCAAAGTCACTCGAAGAAAACTTTATAGGGAGTGAGCATACAGGAGAGAGTGGAGAACTTTGAGTGGGCAAGAACCAATCAAACATTTCTCAATCCAACATATTTAAGAGGTTACTGTCAGCTGCTAGAGGCGACTGACTCAAAAATCTCAGAAATTGAACCACAGAGGGATCTCGAAGATTCCAAGATCAAGTCTAACGCCAAAACCATGGAGCCCAACACTTCCGGCAACGGAAATCAAAATCACGGCGACGACGACAACGACATCCACGATGCTCAACTCGGGAAAAGAAGACGTCCTCACCAATACTCTCAGGAGGAAACCCAAATGTTGGAAACCCTCTTCAGTAAAAGCCATTACATGAAAAAGAAGTGGAGAATTGAATTGAGCCGGGAGTTGGGGATTAATCAGTCGAAGATCCAGTTTTGGTTTCAAAATAGGAGATCCAAATCGAAGGCCCAACGCAAACGTCAGGTGGTCGAGATTTTAAAGGAAGAAAACCAAAAGCTGCGAACAAAAAACATGAGGTATGAAGAAGCTCTCAATATTACCGTTTGCCCTCATTGCGATAACCCCATCGCCCTCGGTAAGATATTCCCCGATAAGCCTCACGCGATGATTGAAGACGTTCATTTACCACCCTACTCCCTCGGGGCATCTCCTGCTCAACCAGATTTTGCCGGAGTCACGCATGAGCAGGATGATCCTACGAAGATGATACAAATGCCTCCTGGGGGATGGGATTTGCATCGCTTTGACTGGAGTTACAGTTTCAAGGAGCTGGATGTTACCGCCGACCAGCTCAAAGCATATCAGCCTCATGCACAACAATTTTCGATAGGGTCGGGTGCTGCTGGAGATGAGTTAATCAGTCGTCAAGCCATCGATGCAATTTTGGGCCACGATAAGAGGAGGTTCGCTTGGCCCCCTGAATTGCATTCCAGATTCCTAGACGTGGTTCACCAAATGGGGATCGATTCAGCAACTCCGACGCGCATATTTAAGGCCATGAATGTACCGGGGCTTAGTAAGGAACTGGTCAGGAATCACCTTGCTGCCTACAGAAAGCTATTAAAACAACGTCGAGCGGAGCTAAACCGGGAGGAATCCGTCTCGAGCTCAAAAGCTAGGGGCGACCGCCATTGTAATGCTCAGGCATCAAGAGATACCCGGCCAAATCTAAGCATCAATCAAGCTAGCAACCCGACCACCGGCAAACTGAAAGCTGATCAGAATGTCCTCCCGGGCCATTTCAACACTTCTCAAGAGCGCGTGTCACAAGTACAGCGAGTGCGCACTCCTCCATTCGAGCAGCAGTCGGCTGGTGCTCTTCCCGCCGCTGGTCAACCCACGACAGACGATTTCTTCGATGAGGGGCTCGATGCCTTGTTCAATCAGTGGGAAGCTGGCATGCTTGGACAGCCATGATCTAGCACCTGACTCGGGGCACGATGGGTCGGTCACTACGAACACCCGTAGAAAGAAGAACTTGTTCACGAGTAGATCACTCATTTTATCCGTTGTAAAGTTCCTACGGGAACATTTTTCTTTAATGACTATAGTTAATTCTATATTAAAACCAACGCTATCGACGAACATCGTCATGCTCAGTTGTGATGATCCCTTGTTAGATTAAGTCTGAAACCAGAGACGGTCTTTAAAATTTTGAGTGGCCACGAACTCATTCCTCACCAAGCGCCCGGGATGCTGAAATGAAGAGTAACAGCATGCACAGGGAAAATGCCACTTTCGTTTGAACGATGAAAAGGGGTTGAGAGAAGATCATATCGTTAATTCCCATGGAGCTAAATGAATTAAACAGAGTCATTAATTGCGGGTCCACCGCTGCTCCCCACGTTCTCGGGCCTAGCAAATCATAAAAGGCGCCGAAAGATTGTAGACCCACCACTTTGAAGACTGAACTAGGGGACGAGCGCAATACTCGATGAAACCGAATCAATGCAAGAGAGTTTGTGATCCTATCACGAGGAAAAAGAAAGGGGAATACAGACGATGAGTAATTACAGGGTCTCAAGAGGAGCGCTTGCTTGCTGGTCTTCATATACAGCCTGAAGGACGGTTCCAGGACACGCACAATCACTTGAGAAAATTTCTAGAGTGAGCAAACACGTAAGAGCGAATTGAGAAAGCTGAGTGAACTAGATCAGCCCGAGATACTCCGATCCATCATGTTTAAAAGCTATTCCCATCTGCTAGAAACGCCCGACCTGGACATTTCTGAGCACGAACTGCTGGGAGACTTCGAAGATCCTGGAGTTGAATACTGCCCGAAAGCCATGGAGACTGACTCCTCTAGCGATGAAATTCTAGGTTTCAGCTACGAAGAAGGAGTATACAATGATGACCGGAGTCGGAAAAGGAAGCAACTACAACGCCACACTCCAGGCCAAATCCGAGAGCTCGAAGCTTTCTTCAATGAATGCCCCACTCCAAGCAGACAACAGAAAATGGAGTTGAGCCGAAAGATAGGATTGGAGCTTTCAAAGGTCAAATTTTGGTTCGCCAACAAACGAACCCGGGTGAAACAACAATACGCAGACCATGAGTTACTGGTCCTGAAGGAGGAGAATGAGAAGCTTCAAGCTGAAAGCGCGAGATATAAGGAAGCTCTGACCAAGGCCACCTGCCTTAATTGTGGTAATCCTGTTGTCCTCGGCGAGGTGTTCCTCGATGAACCATCCCTGTTGACGAATAACGCTCAGCTGTTACTGTATTCTCCACAGCATTTTCCGACACAGCCAGACACCGCCGGAGATCTGCATGAGCAAGTCAACACCATAGGATCAACACCAACATCCTCTGAGAAATGGGATATGAATCATCACAGGGGGAGCTCTCTCAATGACGAACTCGCTGTCGCAGCCAGCCAATCCAAAGTCGGTGAGTCCCTCCCTGGACAACTTTTGAAACGACTAGATCCCGTAGAGAATAGCTACCGAAGTATTGACGATATTTTGGGTGATAAGAGAACAAGGTTTTACTGGACCTATGAACTTCACACCAAATTTGTTGATGCAATTCGAGAGCTGGGAGTTGATTCGGCTAGCCCGCTACGCATACTCGAGATTATGAATGTGCCGGGGCTCTCTAGAATTAACGTCGAGTCTCACCTCAAGTACTATAGGAGATTGCTAAGGGATGGAAGGATAGCGTTAAACCATCATAAAGCCAGTTGGAGCTCAAGTGCTGGGCAGAGTTACAACCATGATGATTGGAGAGCCGAGAGCACCCAACCGTGTTTCAGCAATGACGGGACTAGCAGTCGTGTCAGCGACTCCTCTAATCCAAATCAGAATGCTCCGCCGAGCTATCTCAATACTCCTCAAGAGTATATGCCACAGTTCCAGCATATAGAGATTCCTCAGTTTGAGCGCGAATCAGTCATTAATGCTGTCCCTGAAGCGGATCTGGCATTGGTAGAGAGTGCACATATGGACCTGCCGGTCATTGGAGGAAGTTCCAATTCGAGGGGTCAAATTGCTCACGGCGAGAGCAAAGAGATGAATCCCTCGCCTGCAGTCGACGACACCCAATCTGGGCACCAAGGGCTAGAAAGAACAGGTGATTTCCTTGATGAGGAGCTGGACACTTGGATCAATACTCTTCAGGAATGTATGTCTCAACCCCAACAGGGCAATGATGAAGGTTCCAGCTCAAAGACTCCAATCCCTCACAACGAAGGCAATGAAAGAAATCTGCCCCCAACAATCGTTGATACCCAACTTGAACATCAATGGCTCGAAGACCCGAGCAATTTCCTTGGCGATGAGTTCAATCTTTGGCTCGATCAATTTGGAGCCGGAGGACCATCGCAGTGGTGACGCAAGGCCGGTGATCAAACGTCTGATGCAAGGCATGGCTACTCGATGAAAAATGCTTAGAGGAAAGGGGTTGAATACTCCTATTGAATATGTTGTTGATCACACTGTAAGGTTCCCACGGGAACATCTTTCATTAATATCTAGAACTAATTGCGCGTGAGTGTCAACATCACCCTTTGAGCATCTTCAAGCCGAGGGCCGTGGATTAATCACTTAATCCGTGGAGCAAGTTCCATGAACAATGACTATCACCCGCGGAGCATAATGGGATCTACCCCTTCAATACGAAATACGTTTGGCCGCGAAGCCACCTATTTGGTAAAACGATGTATCGTTCCTAAACGATCTTCAATTGAATACCGAAGTACTGTCTCATTTCTTTTCCTTCTCAGATGATAAACATGGATAAAGCACTCGAGGAGCCATGCGTTCGAATAGCAGAACAGACGTTGCCTAACTGGGGGCAGATGAACCATTGATGTTGCAAACACTCCAAGAATGGATAGGCGGATTTGATAGATGTTGTTCATATCAATACGCAACATCAGAATGTGATGAAAATCAAGAGTAAAGTTGTATCGTCCCAACTTGTCTTGAATTTTGGAACGCAAACTGACACTTATTGTTTGTTTTTTTACAGGGGCTCGCCATCAAGGCAAAACGGGTTTTCACATCCCATGTATTACCCGTTGGAATACATGACCAATGGTAAATTGTATCGTTCTAATTTTTTGAAAAATTCGTGAACGTACAATAACATGTTTCTTCCGCATTTTCAGGGATCTCCAGCCGCGGGGGACAGGTAAGTATCCATTTCCCCAATCCATTGAAGATGTTAAATAAAAAACAGAGAGAAAAAGAAAAGCTTTCAGAATCTGATGTCTATAAAAGACATAGAATTCAAACTTCATTGGCATTCATGTTTTAAAACAGGAGGTTGTCTGAACATGAATAAGAACATGCATGGTGCATCATAAAATCCCCTTGACGGGTAAAATTTTTGGAGAAAATGAAAGAGATTTTTTCCAATCAAAAGTTCAAAACTTTCAAAAGGACGTTTTCTCAAAAGACGAAAGGCAAAGCCTAATCCAAACACGTCCTATACACACTTGAAAGAGAAGTGGAGCGGATTAGATAGCAAAATCTGGACCTATGGAAGTAGGGACCATCCGCAGCGATTACATGGATTGGGACGACGGAGGCATTCGTTTCTTATCCCCAAACACTACAGGTGACCATTGACAACCCCTTCGAACGGCGGTTTTCATTCTCAATCCCGTCAAGAACCACCCCACATTTGGGGCAAAATGGAGGTGAGTCCAGCAACATCAGGAGAAAATGGTTAGAAATTTTCTTGCTCGGACTAACATCAATCTTTGTGTGTTGTTTATATGGTAATCCAAATGCCATAGGATGATGAGAAGCATTCATTTCTCTATCCCACACACCATATCCTTTGCATAGCCAAGTTGAGCCTGCAAATTCATTTCATAAACCCATTGGTGATCATTGCAAGTTCCAAAGCAAAGACAAATCACTTCAGGAACGGAGAAGTTCAAGACTTAGGGTTTACGAAGAAACTACTAAGTTGATACTCAAGCGTGCTAAGAGCCAAGTCATATATCTAGCACAATTGCCAAGCATTCCATTTGCAACAAGAGATTAAAGAAATCCCCAGCATCAAGAAAAAGTAAAGTGCCTGGTAAAAGCGAGGCCGATGCTCGGGTGAACAATTTGATCGATCCCTAAAGAAACCTGGTAAGGAAAAGAAGGGGGAAAAACCCCTAATGGGGTCAAATCAAGAAGACTACTCCCCAAATGATGTCAGCCGTGGAGCAAAAACACAGAAAGAGTTGTCAACCTCTTAATACCACAAGAGACGCTCTCTAAAGAGCTGGTGCACACCTCAAAATCGGTTGCGCACCTCAAAGACTAAAGATGCATAAAGGAAATGACAGGAGGCAAATCAACAATGATCACCAATGTCAAACCCGTCACGAATTCTGGGCCAAAAACAAGCCTTTTTCGGTCCCCAATCCTACCAATGTTACAACCCTGAAACAATCTTCTCTGACTAAGACATTTGGGCTAACATATAGCTTAGCTCGAAGAAGTACGAGCAAGACTATTTCTTTCTCATTTTGCAAGGTTCTTGACTTGTAAACCCGGAGCAGATGGTGAAGACTTTCATTCAATGGCCTCGACTCCAAAGCGGGTCCCCCTTGAAAACCAATACCCAAGCCCTACATTACGGTCCCGTGGAAGACCTCCCGACCAATCAAAATGTATGCGCTGCGAATGGGCCTAAAACCTAGGCACAAGTTAGTAGGGAATTGAGTGCATCCCCTATAAAAACCACTATCTCAAAACAGGTGAGAAGACCTTCTTGTCGAGAAATATTCCAATTGATGTTTTGAACAAACTCTTTTTGGAATTCTCAAACTGTTGATCTAGATTTTCCGTGCAAGGGATTTGTGATCACATTTGCATGTTGCAAGAATGCTTTGGATAACCTCCAGCATCAAAATGCACATTTCACGATTAAAACCTAAGTCGTACGGTTTTTGTCAGATGGACAACCGTCGTCTTCCCAAAGATTACTAACGTTTTCTTGGTGAAGAAAAATCTTTCAGGCTCAAACTTCTGCAGGATACTTGGAGAACCCAGCTCCCAGAATGTCGCCTCAACAGACCCAAGTGAAGCTTTGTCAAGGTAAAATCTTTCACTGCTTCAAAACTGAATTCCCGACAAATTTCGGGATCTTTCAAAAGAAGGGATGAGGATAAAACCCTTTAAAAAAATAGGCAAACTGTCCCAGCAGACGTGGAGAACCCTAGTTCTGGGACCCTTTTTCAAAATCAAGCGGTCCTAGCATGACGTGGAGAACCCTCGTCCCAGGACCCCTTTTCAAAAATCAGGCAGTCCTAGCATGACGTGGAGAACCCTCGTCCCAGGACCCCTTTTCAAAAATCAAGCAGTCTCATCGGACGTGAAGAACCCTCGTCATGAGACCCCTTTTCAAAACAACCAAAGGTAGAAACCGCCTGAAGGGTCAACTCAAGGTAGAAACCGCCTGAAGGGTCAACTAAAGGTAGAAACCGCCTGAAGGGTCAGCTCAAGGTAGACACCGCCTGAAGGGTCAACCAAAGGTAGAAACCGCCTGAAGGGTCAATCCAAAGGTAGATACCGCCATAAGGATCAATCCCAGGGTCCAATCCACCATACGGATCAAAACTTTGACTAATTCTAAATGTCGGAGAAGTTATTTTCCTAGGTAAGCCTTACTATAGGTGAACCGCTTATGGTCTGATCCACCATACGGATCAAAATCCTTGGCAAATCCCCAAAGCGTGGGATACGCCTTCCTTAGGTTCTTACCAGTTAGGAATCCCATAACGGTATGACCTACCATACAGGTCAGAGCTTAATCTCCCTAGGATAAAATGATGAGTCCTAGGTATCTTCTTGAAACTCATCGCCACCGGCAGCATCCGACAGGTGAGCTTCAGGTAAGCCTCTCTCACTCCGGCCCATGTTCAAATTGTTAGAGTAAACCGGGGAATTAATTTGAGCTTTTATCAAGAGCCTTAAGGATCTGATGTCATAGCATTTCTTCTTTCATTGTCCCAGTTGAGTGGGTTAGGAATCAGGTGTCATCTTGTCTTTGAGAGGAATCTCTCTTCTTTCATTGTCCCAGTTGAGTGGGTTAGGAATCAGGTGTCATCTTGTCTTTGAGAGAAACCTCTAACGAGATTCCTCTCAAAGAGGGGCAGTTGTTGACACCTAATTTTTTGACCACCTATTATTGTGATTTTCATTTTAAAAATTAATTAAAAATAGCAAAAAAATCATAAAATTGTAAAATCAACTTTGGAAGCCTTGGCCTAGCCTCAAGAACTAATTTTGAACAAAAAAAATATTTTTCATAATTTTTAATAATTTTTTGTGTTTATTTAATTATTAAAAATACTAAAAAAATCAGAAAAATACCATTCGTGGTCCGAAAAATACAAAATAATATTCAATAATTTTTCTTTAATTTTCTCTTCAAGTGTGTCACTTTAAATCTCAAAAATTCAGCTCGGGTCACTATGTTCCTTCACAAACGTAAATCCGAACTAAGCAAAAAAAGATGATCAGTCTTTTAATTTGTAGGTTTTATAATCTTGACACCGACCACCATCCGCAATATATAAATGCCCATTGCTTCTCTTCTTTCGTGAGGGGAACTAGAAGGGATTAAAAAAATGAAAAGAAGAGGGAGTGGAAGACAGGTTATCTAAAAAAAGGGGAATGATAATAAAAAAAAGAAAAGACAAGAGGACGTGCAGGGGGATCCAAGAAAAGAAAAAAAGAAAAAGAGAGGACCTATTATTTTTTTGGGGAGTTGGGCACGTCCAGAAAAAGGGGATCGGCGTGAAGGGTGGCGGGTCTTCCATCTGATCAACTGGAGATGACCACCTTGCGAAGCCACCTCCAATGAGCTCCCAGCCGGTTCCCGTGGTGACACACCTCCGGCCGCGGCCGAGTTTAGTTTGACCTGAGGTTGTGTGTCACCTCAACAACCGTCACCAGCCACCATCGTGTGACCCGTGTGTCTTGTCTAGGAGGCCGATTTCCTCGTGCTGCTGCTGTTGTCGTTGTTCATTGCGTAGCAAAAGCCGTCCCTCACTCCAAAGAAGCTGTTGGTTTTAGAGGAGAGCGTTCGGAGAGTTCGCTTTCGTTGGTGATCTTCGTCGTAAAGCTTGGGTTTCATTCAGAGAGAGAGAGAGAGAGAGAGAGAGAGAGCAGGAGGCGAGGGGGAAGTTGGACGCTAATGAAACCCAACCGTCGTCATAGTCCGAGCTGACGGCGGTCTCGCGCCCCGAATCACCGACCAGTCATGCCTTGGCCGGCGGGGATCGTCATCACTCACCACAGCTTCCTCCTCTCCTAACGGCCGCCTGAAGCTTGAGCAGGTCCGATAACGAAGGAGCCGAGATAAGCTCGACCTGGGAAGAAGCGACGCAGACGTGCAAAGTGGAGTCGCCTCTTCTCCTACTAACCGTAAGCCTATCCCCCATTTCTTGACTGCGTTTATTCTTCTCCGACATGTCCATCCTGTCACGCTTCCCTTGCATGTCCCAAAGGTTTCATTCGTTTGCGAATATGCATGCGTCTCCATTTGCCTGCTCTGTTTAGTTGTAGCTTGTCATAAACACCCGACGCTTGTTAGTCACCTGTGCATGCCTTTGTTTGGGTGGTCGGTCGAGGTTCTAGTCTAGCAACTGTCGTCCCTTTTACGTTGATGGTGTTCACACTAGTTTTACGGCCTCGTTATCGGTCGTTCGAAAGCGTTGAGTTCGGTTTTCGGAAACTCGAACGGCGTTGTCTCGCAGTATTGAAGACCGCTAGCTCTGCCCGCTAGTTCGGCCTGCCAACTCGTTGCTCCGTGGAAAGGGTAGAAACGTGAAGCTGAGATGAGACCGACGCAGGTGTCGAACCTGACGAAAGGCGAGTCACAAATGTCCATCATCAGCAGGTCAACCGTGTACGTGCAGATCCAGCGTTTTGGCAAAGAAATCTACCGAACGTAGGCCGAGTGGGTTCCAGCGGTTTAATATAGGAGTTGTCGTGGGGAGTCGACGGTGGAGAAAGCTCGCCAATGACGAGGTCACTCGAGTATGAATGAGGAGCCGGTGTTGATAGTTGCATTTTGACGACGAGTGAGCCCAGGCGAGCGGGTCTCGTCGACCGTCCTTAACGCTCACAGTGGCGGGCGTGAGCTTGGACGCGTCGGTTGGTCGGGCGAGGCTTGGTATTGGTGCTGGCACCGAGCAGGTCTCGGCGTTTCGGCAACTCCGTCGCGGGAGGTTGTGTTTGGCTCGGGTCGCTCCATCGGTTTCGATGGTGCAAGGCGCCGTCGGTGAGGCAGAGGGCAACGCGTTTAGGAAGATGATGAATAGTGGTATTAAGCTGCCCTTTTCTTTGTTTCGTTTCGTTGCATACTGGGCTGAAACGTTGGAGGCCGAGTTTGGAGTGGGCCAATTGCCACGAGTTCAGGCCGGTATTGCCGAGGAGTAAAGGTGGAGGTTGGAGAAGGCCGGGCCCAGCTTGTTCAAGGGAAAGAAAGGCGGGCTGGGTCCTCTGCTGCGTTGACTGGGCCTGTGTCGGGTCCCCTTATCCGGACCCGATCAGGGCCCGGTGGGTCTGATTTAGGCCTGGGTCCGGGAAGCCGACCCGGACCCGGCTCCCTCTAATTAATAAATTAATAATAATAATAATAATAAATAAAATAAATAAAAAAATAAAACCGGTCATGGAATATTTTGGGTAAATCGATATCCAAATCTTCCAAAAATTGGCGATTCTGAATCTTCACATCTTACCCCTCCGGTTCGGAATCACACTTTACCTAAGCCCTTATGGCTATACTAGGAAGCCATTGACTTGAATTGAGATGTATTGATGTGATTTGTTTATATATTTGATTACGCTTTCATTTAAATTGATTGTGGCTGATAGGAACAGTCTTCCAATCTGCATGAAACCCTGAATCAAGCTTGCCTCACCTAAGATTGCACCCGCATGAACTCCTAGTTAGGAAAATCACTCGCGTTAGGTACCGAAAGGGCGTTGGTAACGACACCAGCGTAACCAAGTCCCCGAACCCAAAATCTCTGGTTCCGTAGAACTGATCGATCTCTCCCAATCGATCAGTAAGGTTTCCGGTCTATCCTCCAAGAAAGACCGGTGGCGACTCCAAATGCATGCACAAGTTGCACATGCCACCACGACCACACTAAGGTCGAAAGCGATCGACTCTTATCGTCGAATCCTTCTGAAAAATACTCCCGCCGCGATTTGGTATGGGCCTGGGAGGGCTCGTGCCGATCCAAGACCCGTGATCGGTAGTCCATTAGCCGCGTCCGCTTTCGGACGGGTCGCGACAATGGTCTTGTAGACAATTGATGGAAACATATCATCAAGAAGGGCAAGAATAAAATAGCCCTTGGTTCCAAGTAGAAAGAAGCGAGGATTGAAAAGTATTATTTAAGGAGCATGTCAAGTCCAATTGGAATGGACAAGAACGAAGAATGGTGTTTGATATTAATAAATCATGAGGATATGAAGCAAAAGTAAAGATGATAACGTTATGTCTGAACATCGATGGACATACCAAGTTGTGATTGGTTTGCTTGAGAAGTACGTAGAGCGCATAAGCTGAAATTCCCAATGTGAAAGGCGAAAGCGATGATCAATCTCATGGAGAACTTGAGGAGTAATAGGCAAGAATTTTATAACGATCGCTACTTAGGACTGGACGATATATGTGATTAATTGTGGTTATAGTTATAGAATTAGTGATCGACATTGGATTGGATGATAAGCCGACATGGAAACGACTTATCGATAAGCCTGACTTATGAATGAGAATTATAATGAGACGACTGTTATTGGTGGAATTAGGCTTGAATGATGATGTACCTTGAAGGTTTTAGTTACCGATCTTTATTGAGGGCCTTGGAAGATGTAAGGTAAGATGTTCATAAAGAAGTGAACGATGAACGTTTGGATTGAGGGCCAATGTGATGGAATGCATATAATTTCGACTTGAATAGAGACCAGACTTGAGGTTATAGATTGGCCATAAGTAATTGATCTTTAGTGCGATGGTCGCTTATAGTGTTAGAAAGTTCAGCTTAAGATAAAGAATTTTATGAAAGCGAGTGATGAAAAGAGTAAGGAGGGCGTTCATGCATTGCACGGATTTGTTGCATTACAATGAAATTTTGAGAAATGTGCATGCATGAGCATATCATTGTTTTGTTGAACTTGACAAACTGTCGCTTGGTATGGGACGAGATTGACAGGATACCTACAAACCGCAAGACATGGTATGGGACATGTCGAGCGGGACTCAACTTCGTAGATGTGTGGTTTGGGGAAGGAATGTAATGATCCGGTCCGACGAGGGCGGGGAGTGATCGCCGGAGCAAGAAGGCTCGGACAAAGTGCCGCTCCTGGCAGGCTTCTAGGATGGCGATGGGGGCAGGAATGAACCAAGCCATATATTGAAAAAGATGGGTCTAGGTATCGGATAAGTCTGACCAATATTTAAAAGATACATTGCATTAAAGTTGATTTTCAAAGTAACAAATATTTGCCAAAATACATGGCATTGCATCTTTAGTGATGAATGAAAGTTGATAAGCGTATTGAGATGCTGGAAATGAACAGTGCCTATGTGCCTTGTGGTGTTGGTGATGGTTAGTTTGTGCCTTCGAACATGAGTCAAATAGGACCTTGTTATTTGATCAGGGTAGCCTTGAGATGATTTGTGACCCACACGAGCTAGCTAGCTAGCTAGAGATCAAGTAGCGTCGTTGTGGATGTGAATTATGTGAGGACTATAACCAACGGAACCACAAGCATGGCATGTGAAATTAGCAGCGAGAAATGACAAGTTATGGAAATGAAAAAGAATAGTCATAGTTAAATTTATGTGTGGACAGTATTGTAGAATCACTTGAGAATTATGATAAGTTAGGGCCGAGAAGGACCACGAGAAGTGATTATGATCACTGAATATGAGAATCGAAGAAAATAAGTAATCAGAATGCGCAGCGGAAGCATGGTAAGGCCGCAAGGTCTAGTGAGGTAAAGACTAAAAGATTTTTGCATTTGATAAGGAGGGAGTAAAGACCAAATTTCGAGGACGAAATTTTTATAAGGGGGGAAGGAGTTGTGGCATCCCCCATTTGCTAGATTTCTAACGAGCAAGGATATCCGAAAGGGATTAGAGAATTGATTTTAAGAACAATGAATTGGAATCTCATTATACATGATTAAGCAAAGAGGCCAAGGTATGTCAAGGTGACACATGTGGAACGGGTTAGGAAATTATTAAGGAATTTGTCAATTTTGGATTATCATGGCTCAAGTGACATTATGAGGAATTGGTCGTGTACATTGAGGAATATGATGGATAGAAATTCGAGTTCCATTGACCAATTTCCCATCAAATGGAATTAAGGAAATATTAGGGAAAATCAATTGAGGAATTTCAAGTCAAAGGATTATAAAGCATTGGTTGAGATTTATAGTTCTATGATCAAATTATTATCAAGTGGAAATCAATGAGGAAATTAGAGTAATTAATTGGATTTATACCATGGCCGAGAATGAGAGACTTTAGTCACCATTGGATCAAGCTTGATGACAAAGGAATTGAGGTATTGGTCAATCAATCAAGGACCTACGAGGGTTAGTATAAGCTTGGCTTCATGGAATTAATTCTCTTGGACTTGGGGAGCAAGGAATTTGGAGCAATAGGGGCAAGAACACTTGGCAAGCTCCTCCCATGTGCATGAAATGTGAGTGGCCGAATGGCTTAGGGAACTAGCAAAGGAGAATGACCAATTATTGGTTTAATGTCTTCTCAAGATGAAAATGATTTATCACCATTGAGGGTATTGACACTTGGCGGAAATTGAAGGAAGAAATTCTTGCATTATGGGACGAAAGACAAGTGTCAAATCAAGAGCTCCATAAGACATGCAAGAGGACATTTGTGGGAGCTTCATTGGCCTTATTGCAAGGTTGATTTACATGAAAAATGGCCACGACCCGAGAGCCCGTATTTCCGTTTTTCAGCGCGCGTCAAAAGTAAAATGGCTCTTTCAAAGTCGTCCGGAGTCCAAATTGAGCTCCGTTTTCTCCCACGCGACCGTAAGATCATGAAGTATATGAATCTGAGGTCTTTTCATCAAGGAAGTGGACGAAAAATTGTCAGTGTATACGAGAGTGAACCTGGACGTGATGAGAGGGGCGGATTCAAGGGCAGTTGCATGTTCTACAAGTGTCAAGGAAGGTTAGGCCATTTGGCACACATGCAAAAAGGGTGTGTGATAATGGGACAAGTGGCGTGCTAAGAGAGGGAATGAAAGGTTGGGAAATGCAAGCCTAAGAAATTAGGACAAGTGGCATGAGAAGATAGGGTGAACATGCATGCTAGGGAGTCGATGGCAAGTGGCAAACATGCATGAGCTAGAATCGCATGTCCACCAAGTGGCGGTCCAAGAAATGCATGTCTTGCAAGTGTCAAATGGGAGGAGGTAATGTGGCTAGTAGAGACAACCATAAGGATGCATGAAGGGCAAGTGGCGTGCATGCAAGGGAAATAGGCCAAATGGTGGTTTAGCTTTCCGCATGTCCGCCAAGTGTCACGCGACTTGGTCCCCAAGTTGCCATAAAACTTGGTGACCACTCTTCCCTCAACTATAAATAGATGGCCTTAGAAATTAATTAAGGTTTTTGGCTCATTTACCTCCTTAGACCGATCGAGAGAGTGAGAGAGAGAGAGAGAGAGAGAGACCGAGAGAGGGAAGAGCTGGTCGGTGCCCACCGAGAGGATTAGAGAGCTTGCAGACGAGTTTGAACGGCTTCACGACTTCAAAAAGGCAAGAGATTCCTTCAATCTTGCTGTAGGATAGAAGTATTTTGTACGAATGACATCCTAGGAAGTTCGAATCAGATTTTTGGCTATACCATTCTGTTTTGTGGACCGATTGAGGTTAGTTCGGGTCTGGTCTGGTTTAGGCACGGGATCGACCTTGATTATGAGTTACATCGTGCTTTCCCGAACTGAATTATAGATGAGCTAAACCTGGATGGCGTGGAAATTAGACTTATGAATCAGTAAGGAGCTTCGGGGCAGGTTCTTTTAAGGCAAAACTTGAATCTGTGGAATTCGGATCTAAATTGTGCTTCCTGTGTTGAGAATTTCGTCGAGCCTTGTGTGATGAGAATCTGACCAAACTTCCTTGATGAAACTTGTTCATCACGTCCTTGGCTATAACGTAATTTAATTTCGGAATTTTTGGATTTGAAGTGATATTTATAATTTCCTTAGAACCACACGAGCTCATGCTGTTTCTGACCAGTTTAGCTGAGACCCCTTACGGTTCGTGATTTTAAACTGATTTTTGGAAAATTATTTAGATCAACTTCCCTTCATGAAAGTTTAAGAGGACATCTTTTAATACAACGTATAAAAATATGGGATTTGTCTGATCTGTTTAACCCCACGAAATGTATTTATTTCTGTGATGTTGGCACTGATTTACTGAATGTCAGATTTCCTCTAGATTTCATAAATTACTGCAACTTTTCTACATGGGATTAATTCAATATTTCTTGACACAATGTTTTCCAAGGTCTTAAGTACAACGTGGTAAAAGTTGATGATTTTAGGAGCTCATCTACTATTTTTAAAACGGACGACTCGTATAACCGCAGTGCTGAATTTTCCCTGCTTATGAACCGGGTTTGATTACTTTAGCTTGATAAGAATGTGACTTGATTGGCTAGAACCTCAGTGACCCGAGAGCATCAAAGAGAGGAAGTGGTAAGCCGTGACCATGCTAAGGTTGGACAAAAAATCTAGTTATCACAAGTTGATGAAATGTTCGAATGGATCTTGTGACGGGAGCCTTGATTTATTCACTTATTAGAATTGACTTCTTTCTTGGTCATTGAGATTCAAATTGTAATGCCTTACTCGATTGATCGTGGTGGTAGCATATCTCATGAACATGTACATATCTTGGTGAATTGGCATGCTCATTCTGTTGGCCTGGCATTGTTTTATCAATTACAGAATTGATGGTGAGAACCTTGTGATTCATGGGTGAGCATGCATTGGCACATGGTGCCACGCGCTATATGATGAGATATGTGGAGTATTTGCTCTTCAGTGCACTGAATTGAGACGACGCCCCTGGGCTGTGTGCGGGGATTTGTACGTACTTGTGGATCCTGAGCTGTGTGCGGGGGAGAGTCGTACCATGCGTCGCGGAGCCCCGGAGAGTGGGATTGCAAGGTGGAACGCCTTGCAATGGTGTAAATGAGCGAAGAGCACGTCATTCCATATTGCATTGACATTATCATTTCACATGTTGTCATTGCTTAATGACCTTTGATTAATGTTTATATATGTATCCACCATGTGATTGCTTGCTAGTAGTCCTAGGGAGTTTTGGGACCCCTATGGTGGGGTTGAATGTTTTTCTTGCTAGCCGTCGCGCTAACCCACGTTGTGGGAACATTTTTCAGATATGGAGAATTGATAGCTGGGCTATGGGTTGGTATCAGAGTTGGAGGCTAGGAGGAGACCTGGGATGCCACACTCATCCTTTCTTCAACATCTTTTCCGCGTTTGCTCTCTCTTCATACATCGACATCAAATCGTTATTATATCAAATTACCAACCTTTTATTTGGTGAAACAAGTATTGCAAAAGTAATCACCATGCATTGTTCTATTCTACAGACATGAGTCGTTGTTGCCGCCATGGATATGATCAAGGAAGCTTTACCCGCAACTGTTGATCTCAATCGCCTATCATCATCCTCTCCCAACCCCATCATCAGAATCGCAGACTTTGGTTGCTCCACGGGATTCACATCCATTCAAGCCATCGAAACTATAATTCAGTGCCTCTTAGACCTCATCAAACCCAACGAACAATCTCAATTTCGTACCCTTGAGTTCCAAGCCATCGTCAACGACCCCCCACCAATGACTTCAACACGCTTTTCGCCAACCTCCTGTCTGAGAGGCGACGATACTACGCCATGGTGGTCCCAGGGTCGTTCCACGTCCATCTCCTCCCGAGTGCATCCCTACACTTCGCATACTCGTCCTTTGCGCTCCAATGGCTGTCTCGCATTCCACAAGAGATATTGGACAAGTCTTCCCGTGCTTGGAATGGGGAGAGGATTCACTACGCTTGCTCGCCTGCGGAGGTCGTAGGCGCTTACTCTGCTCAGTTCGGGAGAGACATTGAGGCGTTTCTCAGTGCGAGAGCGGAGGAGATGGTCAGTGAAGGATTGGTATTTCTGGTGTTGCCTGGGGAGCCGGATTTGGTTCACGATTCTCAGACCACAATAGGGTTGGAAATGGAGCTGCTGGGTTCTCGCCTTGTGGACATGGCCAAAGCGGTACGTAATTGCGTGGATGGGCTAACACTTGATGTGTGTGATCGTACGCAAGAATAGGATTTGAGTGATTGAATTATACATTTCTGGATGATTAACAAAATTCGGCGATGCTAATAAATTTTGCTTTACTAATACTTGTTTCATGAAGGGTAGCAGTATCGTGTTTAACTTGTGAGTCTTAATTGAATAATGCTTGCGTGACGGTCACACAGTCTTGCTATGTTATGCTTACCATATTTTTTTTTGTTCACAATTCCCCTTTTTGTTTTTGTTTTTGTTTTTGTTTTTTATTGCTATTTGCCAAACACAAAAGAATTTTTGGCTAGCAAGGCACCGTCCACTATCAAATGATAGTGGATGATCACGCTAACATCTCAGTCCTAACAAAGTAATTTCACAAGAGTTAGAAAAATAAGAGCAAAAGGATGCCTAGAGTACCAATATTTGTGTACAGCACTTACTTTTGTACCAATATGTTTTTTTGAATCTCTTAAGTAACAAATCAAAGAAAAACAATCACCTAAATGCCAAATCGGGAAAAAAAATCACTCAAGTGCCAATTCCGACCAAATAGTACATATTGCATTTTTTTATTAATTTTTTAATGTCGTGGATTTTTTTTATAAAAAAAAATCAAACTATGTGGCGTCACGTGGACTTTTCAACTTAAAAATAGTTATTTTTTTAAAAAATTAAATAGAAAAATTACCTAAAAATAAAAAAAGTAAAATAATAATAATAAAAATAATAATACTAAGGGAAGCAGAAGTTGCAGCAGCGAGCCCTTGCCACCGCCGCCTCACTATCGCTGGCAATGGCCCACGAGGCGTGGGGGATGGCCGAGAGGGTCGCCGAGCAGGCCTCGCTAGGGTCAGCGAGGCTCGATCGTGGCTTGCCTCGCAAACCCACGACCAAACCTTGCCAACCCCTTTCGTCGGCCATTGCCAGCGAAGGTGGCCGGCGATGGTGAGGGCTGTCGCCATTGCAACTGCTTCCCATTTCTTTCATTTTTTATTTTTTAATTATTTTTTAGTTTTTTTAATATCACATGAATTTTTAATTAAATTTTAATTTGCTATTTTTTGCTTACTAGGATCCTCCAGCGAGCCACGCATGATTTCCGGCAAAAGTCACTAGAGTTGGCGCTGAAATAACCGTTTTTTCAAAAACAAATTGACACTTAAGTGATAAAAAAATATATTAGTACTAAAGTAAGCGCCGTACACAAGCATTAACAGTCCAGTTGTCCTTTTGCCCTTAAATAAGTAATCATGTTCGGCAAAAAAAAAAGTAATTAGGTGGTTTCGTACATCATTCTGTTGTGAAACTGTTTGAAAGATGCAATACTACATCTAGAGATCTATGTTACAAAGTACGCATTAACTTCTGTGAAAAATAACATCTCGAAGTCAAAATTAAGGGTGTGCATGGCCCCGGTCGGTCCGGTCCCGACATGGAACCGAGGACCGGACCGGTAGTCCCGGTCCCCATATTTTCGGGACTAGGGACCAGATCGGACCGGGATCGGCAGTCCGGTTCGGTCGCTATCCCAGCCTAGTAGAACCGCTAACACCAATCAACTGCTTATACAAATTTAGCTCTTTGAAGAAAATATGCTTCAATTGCATGTTAATTTACAATTTATAACATCAGTTGAATGAAAAGATAGGTAATTGTTTTTAAATAATTGTTCTGTTTTGTTTTCAAATATTTCTATTTTTTTCTAATTGTATAGATTTATATTTATAAATAACTATATATTATAGGTGGTCTAGTCCGGGCCGATCCTAACACATGGAACCGGGGATCGGACCATCCACCTCAAAGACTTGACCAACCTGGCCGGGTTCAGTCTGGTCCGGGTCTGGTCTCGATTCGGGCCGGTCCAGTTTGTTGGAGTTGGTGAATACTTCGGGGATCCTTGTTTCTCATACCGAGTATGCCCACGTGAGCTTAGGGAAACCAAAGTGTTATCCGACGACATGTGACCCATGCGCGGGTGTCCCACTGCCCGGTCAGCGGGCGAGGCTTCCGCTGCCCCGCTCGCCGGTGAGCGGGCGGGGGTTCGGGGGCAGCGCCCCTGAAACCTCAATGGGTTTGGGCTTTTATTTAAGTTAACCCGTATATTGTGGGCTTAATAGAGGTTTCGCTAGGTTTAGGTTTTGGGCCCGTTTAGGGCATATATATTTTGCTCGTTTATGCTGATCATTGTAACGAGTTGAGTGGCTGTAAACAGAATATCATAGTGAAATCTCTTTGCAGGACGTAGCCCAATTCTGAGGTGAACCTGGGTAAACTGTGCGTCGTCTAATTTTCCTTGATTCTCTGTTTGATCGTTCTGATTCGGTTGCGATAAATCCCATCACAGTTTGCACACCCCTAGTCAAAATCATGTTGTGCGATAGTTGGTTGTTTCAGCTGTATATCCCAGCATGAAAAACTAATTGTTATTTCGATGGTGTTAATATGTGTTCGATATCTGCAGTAGAAATCTATTTATTAAACGATTAAACTTGATGTTTGACACCTGTTGAGGCATTGATATTGAACGTGAAAATAGAAAAAAGATAATACAAATGGCGAAAATCTCTATATGGCTCCAAGAATTAAACACGGTTATTATCACTTTGAAAGTGAATTTCGGGGACGCAGGGGACAGTAAGCAAAGACAAAGTAGAGAGCTTCAACTTGCCAATGTATTTCCCATCAGAGAAGGAGCTGAAGCAAGTGATCGGTCGAAACAGATTCTTCGACGTCGAGAGGATTCAGACCCTGCGCCACCCCAAAATGCACGACGCTCTTTCCACCCCGGAATCGCTCTCCCTCTTATTCAGAGCTGCGTCTGAGGGGTTGTTTCTCCATCATTTCGGCGATGGGCTGATCGTCGACGACTTGTTCCGCCGGTTCTCGCTCAAAGTGGCGAAATCTCCCTTTTTCCTGAAGCCGGAGAGCCACGAATCCGTCGCATTCTTTGTGGTCCTCAAGCGTAGAAAGTCCGAAGAGAATATGCAGTGATTGCACTGGCCACATACTCTAGGTCGTTCCATGGTGGGGAAAAATGCCTTGGCCAAAATACTATTTCTGGAAGAGAGAAATTACTAGGAGCAGAAATTTGAGTCCAAGCCAACGGGGGTCGTTAACTGGATATCCCCCAACCCAAACAAGTTTGTACATAATCCTCCATGTGGTGTGCTGCCTTTTCAGATTGGAGTGAATATAACTAATCGCATTACTGTAATGTAATAGCGTTTGTTAAACCTCTGTAGATTCACATTAGCTTGCTCTATCTTAAAGAAGACACATTTATGTTAATGCTTATTGTCTTCTCATTGCCGAAATGTTTAGTTTGTTTAGGCCCGATCTATCAAGACATCATGTCTTGTCACCGCGAGATCTGCAAATACTAGGTAAATCTAGTTCTAGAGGGTTACATTTTTTGGTGCTCGAGAAGCAACCAAAACCATCGATCTCATTATAAAAACGAAAAAAAAAGACAAGATTGAAACGATACAATGTAGTCAAAGTGGATAACATTAGGCATGTTCTGTAAAATCAGTATACTATAATTAACATGATAAACAGACTCTTATCAGACATTAACATGAGCTACTCATTTAATGTGTTCACTCAACTACTCCTTGTGATGATGGAGTCTTTGATAAGAAGGAATCGAGCTTGAGGATGACAACCACTACTTTCGAGTTTCATAGCTCGAATCGTCCATTAGTCAGTATTGTCCATTTCATTTACCAAAACTCTTTTATTCCAATTGATACTTCTTTTAAAATAAAATAAAATAAAAACCTTCGAAAATATTGTAGATAATTGGTGATACAAAGATGCTCAATTTGCTCATAGACAGAGAACCTTAGATTATCTAAAAAAAGTTGAAAAAGGAAATGAACTTAGGCCAAACCGTGGGGGGTTTTTGGCTGGATCTTTGATTTGAAACAGCACATAGGTCAAGTCAAGCACGTAAGCCACAAAGCTCCCGAGCGAAGTGTGGCCCCCACCGGTGACTCCCCTCCCCGACCACCCACCGAAACATAGAGCAAATCCCCAACTAATCAGTAATCAGCTATCAGTCATCGATCCCAAAACCTCACATTCCAATTCAAGCTGTTTCCTCGCCGAATCCCCACTCTGTCAACTTTGTTCGCCATAGCTAGATCGGAGAACTCTCTCTCTCTCTCTCTCTCCCTCTCTCTCGCGGGACCCATTTCCATGTCTTGGATAGCTGCGTTCCTGCTGTTCGTGAATTTGGTGCCATTGAGCTCTCACCGATAGGGGTGTCAAAAAGGTCCGCGCCGACCCAGCCAGGCCCCACCCAATCCGGCCCGGCCCGGCCAGATCAGAAAATTTAAGATATTTTTGGGCCGGGCGTTGATCTTAGTTGAATATGGGCCGGTACTGTTAAGGCCCGAATAAAAGAATAGTGCTTTGGTACCATAAGGCCCGAACTACTTGATGCTTCCTCACCCTTCTCTCAACTGTTCGGTGATCTATAACTATCTCTCTCTCCTTCTTCTCGATCGATTCTCAGCCAAGCCCTAGTGGAATCTCTCAAGGTACGCTTCGAGGCCTCTAATATCTCTTGTTCTTCGCGATCTGCGAATTGGGTTTTTTCGGATCTGGGTTGGGTTTTCGTGTTCTTTGCGCTTTCTTGATTTGTCTCGGTTCCGATGGTTGAAAGGAAGGTTGTAGATGCAGATCTTCGTTAAGACCCTTACCTTATTGAACATGTGTTCCCTCTCAACCGGCGGTACAGGAGCAGCGGAGGGGGCTGCGGCCGAGCTCTCGCGCAAACGCGAATCCTCGTCATCCAGAGGCGGTGACATGTATCACGGTCCGTTTAATTTTGATGAAAATTTGACCGCGATGCATCCCCGGGATCGATCAGCCAATCGACCCGTGGATCATGAGGAAATGAGCCTAGGAATGGCCAAGCGGGCGGATGATCGACCAACCCTTGAATCGGGATATGATCCGGGACAGCCAGCGGATCGACTCATGATCGAGGAGGCACGACCAGGTGATCGTGCGGAACGGCCGGGCGGCCGATCCATGAACGACCCTGCACGAGCGAACGGGCGACTCGCGGATCGTGCAGGGCGATCGGGTGAACGAACGGGGGCTGATGCTGCACGACCGAGTGATCGACCCGCGGATCGTGCTGAGCGGCCAAGCGGCCGAGCGATGAACGACCATGCACGATCGGGGGATCGATCCTCGGATCGTGGCGCTCGACCAAGCGAGCGACCAAGTGAACGAGCGGCATGGACGAACGGGCGGACAGTGAACGATGTAGACTGGCCGGGCGATCGATCCTTGCACGATGCAGGATCGACCAGCGATCGACCAGCGCACGAGCAACGATCGGCCCGAACATGCCCAGCGATCGATCGGGCGGGCGAGCGACGGTCAAACGCGGCGGGCTAACAATCTGGAAACTTCTAGCACGCCAGCTTTGACAAGTTGGTGGAAGTTGGCAAAGACTAGATGGACGGTGGCTGGCTTGAATGGGAAAAACACCAGCACGCCGGCCTTGACTAGTAGGTGAGCCGCCGTGAATAGTGATCCTCGGGGGACCACCTTGTGGCCGGCCATTTGTGTATAAATAGGGGGAGTGAACCCCTTGTAGAGATAGACCCGAAAATTGAATGAGAAAGAAAGCTTCCCCTCACTCTCTCTTTGCCTTGATCGATAGTTGTGCTTGAGCTGAGTGTGTGAGCTATTCGGGTGAGAAGGCTGACTCGAGTGTGAATCTTGAGTGCCGCACGGTGCCGAGAGAGCGTGAGATCAATCGGCCCGTGACAGTTGGTATCAGAGCGGTTCGATTCTCGGTGAAATGGCGAGAAGTCAAGGTGTTGCCGATCCAACGACGCAGGAGACTGAGCAGTCTGTGGATGATCGTGCCGGACGAACCCTTGAGCCGACCGCGGCGCGAACGAGGCAGGAACGTGGGGTGTCCAGAGGAGTGACGCGGGATATGGAATACCGCATGAACAAGGTCGAGCAGATCTTGGAAGAGATTCGTGCCGGCAAAGGTGACGAGGAGGAGTCTAGCAACGAGGAGGAAGCCACGGATCGTAAGGGGCTGCGAGATGAGATGCTCGAGCTTAGAGACGAAGTGGCTGAGCTCCGTGGTGAGTTGCTCGGTACTCTTACTTCTACCACGGACGAACATCGTGATGCCCTGGAAGCCATGATTGCGGCCTTGTGCGCGGAGATGGCCGAGTTAAAGACCAAGGTGCTGGTCTTAGAGGTGGCGTGTGCTCATGGCGCGGTGACCATGCACGCCGACCTTCGGGTTGATGTGCCGAAACCTAAGGAGTTCCATGGCTCGAGAGTAGCCAAGGAAGTTGATAACTTCCTCTATACCGTGAACCAGTACTTTGATGTCCGTGGTGAGACGGACGATCTTAGGCGGGTGAAGACGGTGGCCATGTACCTCAATGGCAATGCGTTGCTATGGTGGCGCAATAGGAAGACTGATCGTGAACAACCTCCCATTGAGACATGGGAGACCTTTGAAGCTGAGTTCCGGAAACAATTCTACCCCGCCTATGCGGAGGAAGAAGCTCGTGAGGAGCTGCGACGCCTTGAACATAAGGCTGGGATTCGGGAATATGTAAGGAAGTTTTCTGAGTTGAAACTTCAAATCCCGTCCATGGCTGAAATCGAGGCATACTACCAATTCGTTGGCGGCCTCAAGCCGTGGGTGAAGATGGAGCTCAAGCGACAAAATGTAACGACGCTTGCAGTGGCCATGACTGTGGCCGAAGGTATTCTTGAATATAGGTCCAGCCCGGCGGATCGGGCGGATTCCAAGCCTAGGGGCGGCAAGGCTGTTGCTGCGGGAGATCGAGCCAAACCGCAACGACCCATGGTGGCCAAGCCACGACCGGCTTACCCTAGGGAACGTACAGAATATCGAGCGGAGTCGAGCCAAGCAAGCCAAATGAAAGGAAGGCGGCTCGAATGCTACAAATGTTCCGGCCCCCACTTCGCCCGGGATTGTCCTAGCCAAGGCAAGGTCACGGCCATGAAGGTGACGGACAAGGGGAAGGCTACGGAGGGGCAAAACGAAGAAGGGCGACCAGGGGAGGAAGCCCGGCTAGGATCGTTCAAGATCCTAAACAACATCGACATGCGAAATGTTGAGCCATCTACAAGGCTCATGTTTGTCGACGTGATGATCAATGGAATCAAGGTGAATGCCCTTGTGGATACGGGCGCCTCCGATCTGTTTATGTCGGATGAGGCGGCCAAGCAACTCAACTTGCAGGTCGAGAAGAGAGCCGGTTGGCTCAAGACGGTGAACTCGGAGGAGATCCCAACGAGCGGACTAGCCCGCAATGTGGAGATGCAGCTTGGGTCATTTCGATGCCAAGAATCAATCGAGATAATCCCTATGGACGACTATGATCTTGTCCTAGGTATGGGATTCTTTGACAGGGTAAAGGCTTTTCCGATCCCGTCCTTCGGTTGCATAGTGATACTAGACCAGCGTGGTCAGTGCATCGTTCCGGCGCGGCGTGAGTCCGGGCGGAACCAAAAGAACCTCTCGGCCATGCAAGTGTCGAAGGGTGTTCGAAGGGGCGAGACAACGTTCTTGGCAACTTTGGTGGCGGGTGATGCTGAGTGCGCCCCGGACCAAGTGCCGGGGGAAGTGGATGAGGTGCTAACCTCGTTCCCTGATATAATGCCCTCGGAGCTACCCAAGAAGTTGCCACCCAAGAGGGAAGTCGATCATAGAATCGAGCTGGTCCCTGAGGCACGACCTCCAGCCCTGGTGCCCTATCGTATGGCTCCCCCGGAACTTGAGGAAATGAGGAGACAACTCAAGGAGTTGCTCGAAGCTGGATATGTTCGACCATCCAAGTCTCCATTTGGTGCACCGGTCCTATTCCAAAAGAAACAAGACGGTTCACTCCGGATGTGCATTGATTACCGGGCGTTGAACAAATTGACGATCAAGAACAAGTATCCTATCCCGCTCATTGCAGACTTGTTCGATCAACTAGGTGGTGCACGATGGTTTACAAAGCTGGACTTGCGGTCAGGATATTACCAAGTGAGGATTGCCGAGGGGGACGAGCAGAAGACGGCGTGTGTGACGCACTACGGCTCGTATGAATTCCTTGTCATGCCATTCGGCCTGACCAATGCCCCGGCCACATTCTGCACTTTGATGAACAAGGTATTACGACCCTTCCTTGATCAATTTGTGGTCGTCTATCTTGATGACATTGTAATATATAGTCAGTCACTTGAGGATCATGTTGAACACCTCAAGTGCGTGTTCCAAGTTCTAAGGGAGAATGAGCTGTATGTAAAAAGGGAAAAGTGCGTGTTTGCACAACGGCAAGTCCCGTTCCTAGGGCATATTGTAGGGGAGGGACGTGTTCGAATGGACTCGGCCAAGATCCGGGCCATTGTCGAGTGGGAGCCTCCCACGAAGGTGCCGGAGCTGAGATCATTCCTCGGATTGGCGAACTACTATCGCCGGTTCGTTCGGGGTTACTCGGAGATAGCCGTGCCACTCACGGACATGCTGAAGAAAAATCGGCCATGGGAGTGGACGGTGAAGTGCCAAGCGGCATTCGAGCGGCTGAAGCGAGCTATGGTCGAGGAACCTGTGTTGGTTTTGGCCGACTACTCCAAGCCGTATGAGGTTGAAACTGATGCCTCAGATTTTGCAATTGGCGGTGTCTTGATGCAGGATGGGCACCCAGTGGCGTTCGAGTCTCGAAAGCTGGACGAGACGGAGCGGCGATACACGGTCCAAGAGAAGGAGATGACGGCTGTTGTGCATTGTCTTCGCACATGGCGTCACTATCTCCTAGGATCACGGTTCGTGGTCCGAACAGATAATGTAGCCACGAGCTACTTCCAAACCCAGAAGAAGCTGAGCCCGAAACAAGCTCGGTGGCAAGACTTCCTGGCGGAGTTCGATTATGTGCTCGAATACAAGCCAGGGAAGGCCAATTCTGTGGCGGACGCCTTGAGTCGAAAGGCGGAATTGGCGGCTGTGGGGAGCCGGCCAGATTGCTCTTGGAATGAGAGGATCAAAGATGGGCTACAACATGACCCGACGGCCAGAGCCCTTCTCGATTATACTCGGTCGGGCAAGACGAGGCGGTTTTGGTGTGAAGATGATCTTCTATACACCAAGGGGCGGCGACTATATGTGCCACTCTACGGGAACCTAAGGCGAGAAATATTGAAGGAGTGCCATGACACAACGTGGGCAGGACATCCAGGGATCCACCGCACATTGGCACTTGTGGAAGATCGATATTTCTTTCCTCAACTCCGAGATGATGTCGAAGCCTATGTGCGGACTTGCCTGGTATGCCAGCAGGACAAGTTGGAGCAAAGGGCGCCGGCTGGATTGTTGGAGCCGCTGCCCATTCCCGAACGTCCTTGGGAGAGTATCTCCATGGACTTCATTGTGGGGCTGCCTAAGTCTGATGGCTGCCAAACGATCATGGTGATTGTCGATCGTTTCTCCAAATATGCGACTTTCGTGCCAACGTCGAAGGAATGCCCAGCTACAGAAGCAGCCAAGCTGTTCATGAAGCACATTGTCAAGTATTGGGGTATTCCTCGATCGATCGTGAGCGATCGCGACCCCCGGTTCACGGGGAAATTCTGGTCCGAGCTGTTCAAGCTGATGGGGACGGACCTCAAATTCTCAACCAGTTTGCATCCGCAAACCGATGGCCAAACGGAGCGGGTAAATGCGATCCTGGAAGTTTACTTGCGGCATTATGTGAATGCCACTCAGAGCAATTGGGCGAAGCTGATGGATGTTGCCCAATTCTCTCACAACTTGCAGCGGAGTGAGTCCACTGGCAAGAGTCCCTTCGAGATTGTGATGGGGCAGCAACCGCTCACTCCGAGCACGGTTGCAACGGGCTACAAGGGGAGTAGTCCGGCGGCTTACAAAAGCGCGCAGGAATGGCTAGAACGTGCTGACATAGCACGGGCTTGTTTACAAAGGGCGGCCGAACGAATGAAGAAATGGGCAGACACGAAGCGGCGGCATGTCGAGTACCAAGTTGGTGATCGCGTGCTAGTCAAGATGCACCAGGTTCTGCGATATAAGAACGTGCATAAGGCGTTGATTCGTCGGTATGAGGGGCCGTTCCTAGTGATCAAGCATGTTGGACCCGTGGCGTACAAGCTGGAGATGCCGGCTAAACTGAAGGTACACCCGGTGTTCCACGTGAGTATGCTTAAGCCATACAATGAGGATGAGGCTGAGCTCGATCGTGGGGATTCACAACGAGCGCCCATTGGAGTGAAGACATCCTACGATCGGGAGATTGAGAAGATCCTGGCTGATCGAATGATTGAGAAGAGGTATCGAAAACCAAAGATGGAGTACTTGATCCATTGGCGTGGCCTCATCGAGGAGGAAGCTACTTGGGAGCCGGAGGAAGCTCTTTGGCAATTTCGTGAGGAAATCAAGTTATTCCAGGAGGTTCGTGGCAACGAGGGCGTTGCCCGAATTGCTGCGGGAGAGTATCACGGTCCGTTTAATTTTGATGAAAATTTGACCGCGATGCATCCCCGGGATCGATCAGCCAATCGACCCGTGGATCATGAGGAAATGAGCCTAGGAATGGCCAAGCGGCCGGATGATCGACCAACCCTTGAATCGGGATATGATCCGGGACAGCCAGCGGATCGACTCATGATCGAGGAGGCACGACCAGGTGATCGTGCGGAACGGCCGGGCGGCCGATCCATGAACGACCCTGCACGAGCGAACGGGCGACTCGCGGATCGTGCAGGGCGATCGGGTGAACGAACGGGGGCTGATGCTGCACGACCGAGTGATCGACCCGCGGATCGTGCTGAGCGGCCAAGCGGCCGAGCGATGAATGACCATGCACGATCGGGGGATCGATCCTCGGATCGTGGCGCTCGACCAAGCGAGCGACCAAGTGAACGAGCGGCATGGACGAACGGGCGGACAGTGAACGATGCAGACTGGCCGGGCGATCGATCCTTGCACGATGCAGGATCGACCAGCGATCGACCAGCGCACGAGCAACGATCGGCCCGAACATGCCCAGCGATCGATCGGGCGGGCGAGCGACGGTCAAACGCGGCGGGCTAACAATCTGGAAACTTCTAGCACGCCAGCTTTGACAAGTTGGTGGAAGTTGGCAAAGACTAGATGGACGGTGGCTGGCTTGAATGGGAAAAACACCAGCACGCCGGCCTTGACTAGTAGGTGAGCCGCCGTGAATAGTGATCCTCGGGGGACCACCTTGTGGCCGGCCATTTGTGTATAAATAGGGGGAGTGAACCCCTTGTAGAGATAGACCCGAAAATTGAATGAGAAAGAAAGCTTCTCCTCACTCTCTCTTTGCCTTGATCGATAGTTGTGCTTGAGCTGAGTGTGTGAGCTATTCGGGTGAAAAGGCTGACTCGAGTGTGAATCTTGAGTGCCGCACGGTGCCGAGAGAGCGTGAGATCAATCGGCCCGTGACACATGTCCATGAGTTCGAGCTTCAAGCGGCAGTCAGCTTCGCGATCGAATCTGTGGGCTAACCAAGATCCCATGGTGTTCGATTGGGCATTATTGACGTTGCCAATAGGAAAGAGGCCTCTTGTGGGCTGGTGATGACTGATGAGAAGTGGAAGAAGAAGGCAAAGACGATGAGGACTGTCACGACCTAAAATTCGGTTAAATTCTAGGCTAATGGATTATCAGGTGACTAACCCAATGCGGACTCTCCCAAGCCCTACCAAATCGTAACTTTGATTGATCAGAATGATTTAGGATTTGGAGCCGCCACTAATCATTTTTGGTAGATTGGTTAGAAACCTGAGTAAAATAGCGGGAGAACTATTTTATTCCTACGAATCAGAGATTGAGGATTCGAGGACTTGATTACATTAGCTAATTAAAACTAATGACCTTTCGGTACTTTAATTCCATAATATGTCATAATTTGACGACTTAGATTGAATCAATCTTAAAGCTCGGAAAATGGAGTTCTTTTTTTTTTGGATTTCGCATTTTATATGCACTGCATGAATGATATAAATACATAATTAAAGTCATCTTTTCCTATATGCAAAATTTAACTAATTAATTAAGGCGTGTGGAATGTCGTGGCATAGAAATGTGATAATGCAAATGCAATAATGATTCTCGAAAAAATGATAATGCATGGGTATATGCAATTTCGAAAATTTGATGAATGACATGGCAATGGATGCATGACATAGCATAATGACATGGCATAATGACATGCAAAAATGACGTGGCAAGGCGACGTGGAAAATGATGTGGAAAAATGACGTGGAAAAATGGCGTGTCAAGATGACGTGAAAAAATGATGTGGAAAAATGGCATGGTGAATGACGTGGCATAATGGCATGCGATTACATGGCACACAAATGATTTTTTTTTGGATTTTTATGCATTTTTTAGATGTATGAAAAAAAATGAATAATGAATTAAGAAGTTAACCTATTTAACCTGATATGCAGACATAATAAGATATATGCATGAGATTGAATATATGCTATCCTAATTAACGTGATATGCAGACATGATATGATATGCATGAATGAGTCTCCTTCCCTTTCTTAAAATTTCGGCCAAATGAGGGATTTCTTGAAAATTTGTTATCTTGATTTAATTGCTTAAGGTTTAATGAGATAAGATTTCTAAGAAACCTTATCTTCCTAAAATTTCAATTAGATGGGGTTTTTAAGAAACCACGTCTTACTAAAATATTCAGGAAATTTCAAAACATTGCAAGTCCAATCGAGGCAACACATGCACCAGAATATTTACCGCGAGATAAGGAAAGAAATCATGATCGTGTCGTTATCCCTTTCAATTTTCGAAAATTTGACCAACTTCCATTAGAGATTGGTTTTTTCTAAAGATAGCGAATCAGACCTAAGCGGTGATAGGTCAGATTAACTAAATCTAGAATTTTTTTTTATTATGAAAATTAAGCTTTGATGTTTAAATCAAATTGGTGGTATCTTGAATTTCTGAAGAAAGTCTCAAATTTTCCATTGAAAATTTAATCAATCAAAACGGCAATCAATCAATTAAAGATATACAACCCTTTTAAATTCAGAATATTCTGGATAAGATTGTTACCTAAATTGCCGATTTGCTTTCCAAAGTTTTAACCTCGACGGCTTCCGACTCATCTCAGCGATGGTGGCTTCAACATGATGGCTTCACGATGGTTCATGGTAGGGGTTTTGGTGAAATACGTGTAACCTGCAGAGAGAGAAAAGAAACTAATTTCCCCTTGAAGGGTCCTCCCAATTGACTTCTCTCTTTGGGATAGTGCAGTTTTTTGATATTTCTGCATGAAGGACCTCCTTGTGCGCATCTCGTCTTGGACATGTGCCCTTGTGATCGTCTTTATTGGGCACGCTTGGAGGACAGGCTGCGATATGCATGGAAGGCAGCACATTCCCGTTCCGGGTACGAATATGGGACAGCTTCGTTAAGCACCCGAATGTCAAAGATCGTGGGATGTGTCGGAGATGTGATGGTTCACCGTTCAAGGATAAGGATGGCTTTCAACGACGTTGGCAACGGTCTGACGAAGATTGGTCTCAGAGCTCGTTCAAGGACTGACGATCCGAATGAGGAGTTTTTTCAAAGTCTGATCACAGTGAACTCTCTTCCGGTAAAACCTTCTCGATTCATCCAAATAGCGACCACTTATCGTATGTGACCTGTGGTCAAAGTTTCGCTCGATTGGATACGGCTGGACAGCGGTTGATCGTCAACAGGCTCCTCATTGGTGGCTGGCCTTGGTGCTCGTCGGTTGTAGCTAGAGTCGTCGTGGAGAGGCAGGAGGTCTGTAGCACCATCGAGAATGATCTACAGAGTTATACATATGTAATAAGAAGTGGGCAAAATAACAAAAGGAAAGATATCAAATTCAAAACACGAGCATCCCTTTTGTCTTGTTCTCCTTTTTGTCTTTCGTGAAAGATTCTTCCTTTTGTTGTTCTTCGTGGAATTGTCTATCTGTTCCTTCTTTCATGGCACTTTGATGATCATTGTCTGATCTTATTTTGGGCGAGAGCTCTTGGTGGATTGAAGAACTCACTCGTGGCTCTCTCTGTGGCCATGTATGGCAATCCTGAATGGCCCTCCGAATTCCCTTTGGACGAAAGATGAAAAAATGCCGAGAGGCATCCCCTCCACTTTGCCGTATATTCAATAAAAAAAATGGCCCTTCTAAGATGTGACCTAGAGGTGTTTGTATAGTGTTTGTATAGTGAAAACCTAGGTCAAATTCCAATAACGTGGGCTTAAGCCTTGGTCTTATTTCGACTAATAAACTTTAATAAAAGGCCTTTCTTTCGAAATTAAAATTTAATGGACCAGAAAGCTCAAATTAGGTCTCAAGGCCTTGAGATTTTCGGCACTTGCTTCCTTATGATGGCCGAATTATGCAATGTGGGCTCTGGTTCTCCGCATGTCAATTCAGGCCCAAATCCCATCATCAGTGCAAAATAATGCGAATGCAATGCATGCTTAAATTAAATATGCTATGCATGAAAACTAATTTTTTTTGTGAGAATCAAGGCTAATTCTCATTTTTGTGGAAAATTAATAATTTTAGAAAAATCATAATTTATGTGTTAACATGGACGAGAAAGAGAAAGGGTTTTCCTTACCTTTGACAATATGGGCTTCTTCCAACTCCAAAAAACCCTCTCTAAAATCCATGTCCCTCCCCTCTCTTTCTTCAACCAAAACTCAAATGGATCTTCAGATTCTGGATCTGAGGCAAACCAAAACCCAAATTCAAGAAAACCGGCCAAATCGACCGTAGACCCACCTTGGCTGTTCTTCTTCCAGGGCGAAGATTCTGGTGAGACAGAAGAAGGAAAAATCTGTGATCTCCTTTGAGAAAGATACCACTTGTATTTATTTTGATTGGGATGTTTTGTCAAATGTTTCAACGAGTAAACTGTTAAAACCCCTTGGACCAAAAAAAAAATTGCTAAACCCCCACACCCAAATTGTTATGTATTGGAGCCACATGGGATCGACGTGTGCTTCTTGTATCTACAATGGGAATTTCATTTAATCATGAAAATTTTATCCAATGGATATTCAAAATTTTCAAACTATCTTCTTTGAAAGAGGCTGTGATTATTATTATTATTATTATTATTATTATTATTATTATTATTATTATTATAAAAAGAGAGAGTAGGAACCGACCCGACCCGACTCGATTTTTCTGCATGTATATTATTGGGGTAGCGGGTCAGATTGAGTCAGGCCGAGCTTGGCGCCGTTTGATTCGGGCCGGGTCGGCTCTGTTTGAGACCCGGCCCATTGACACCCCTACTCACCGAGCGACCGCGTCTTCTTCCTCGCCTGCGGTCGGATCGCGTTCGATTCTGCAAGTCGTCGGTGCCAGATGAAATTTTTGTCTACTTTATTATATGAAATTACATTTTAATCAGTGTTTTTATTTAAGAAGTTTAAAGACAAACTGGTAGCGAAATTTTTCACTTATAAAGAATGAGCAGACTTAAAATAAGTTTTCTTTTCAGTCTCTCATATAGTTTTTTAGAGTGATTAAAGTATTAATAGCTCATTATAATAATGAGCTTTACCACATGTAAGCTGCATATTTCATCCGTATGCAGCAACCCAAGATCATCAAGTATAAATACACGAATCACAGATTCATAGAGTTAAAGAATTGACGCACCTTGTAGTGGAACCGTCGTTCTTGATGCGAAATTACGACGATCCGATGCTCAAGAGCTTCTCCTCTATGAACCCCATTTATCACTGGTTTCAATGAGACAGCCCCTCATGTATCGCTTCAGACGACTATTTTGTGTGGTTATGTGGACATTAGGGTTTAGAAGGGGGATTTGAGCTCTATTTATAGAGATTGAAACATATCCCCTCATCAAGAATAAGGATATCTCGGCCCACACTATCGTGCACCATATCTGACTAGAATTAGGAAACTGTCTATATGTTTCTTTATTATACCAATTAATATCTACAATAACAATTACTAAAGCCCACAATGAATATATTAAAATATATTCTAACATTCTCTCACTTGGGCTAAATTAATTGAAATTGTACTTTATATGTGCATCTTTATATTGGTCTAGAGATATTTCCTAATAGTCAATCCTATCCCATAAAGTATTAAGCACCAGACCATGCCAATAACTGCATCATAAGATATAGACCCATCCACGATCACAAATGCTCTTAACTTTACTGATATGGATTTGATATGGTAATATGACAAATGGATAACATCTCAAATAACAGAGACACATTATATATTATCCTCCTTGTCAGTCACCATTCTCTTACTTTATGTGTTATGAAACCGGATGTGTCACGAGAGAATATCTTTACGGTTCCAACAAACCAACATATGTCTAACCTTTATAGTTAGCTATACTTTATGTGTAACAAGACATATGCTTTTAGCTAAAATAAATGCTCCAGCCATCACTCAAGGTTTACACGATGCCTTGAGATTTTCAACTGATATATGTATTCAACTTCCCTTAATCAATAACGCTTTATTGCATGCAATTGAGTTGATACATAGCTAGATGTTACAAAATGTAACAAACACAGATGTAAACTTTATTAGAGCAAATACCGAATACAGCTCCCACTGAACAACAGCATCTCATGATGCTACTTAGCCCATCAATTAACATGCCATATCAGCATCTCACGATGCTTTTAAGCCTGTGACATGTCGTTAAAATATGAAAGGGCAAAGACCTTTAGTTAGTGAGTCTGGAACCATATCATCTGTGCAATAAGCGCTACTGTAGTGTCACCCTTTTCATCTGTTACCTTTATGGTAAAAAAACTTGATCGTCAGATGCTCAGACCCCTTGGGACCTCTGCTGTTGTTAATGAATACTATTGCAGAGTTATTGTCACAATACAACTGTATGGGTCTATCCATAAAATTAAGTACGACAACTCTTTAATGAGATTCTGAAGCCAAATAACCTGAATAGCATATGAAAAACATACTACAAACTCCGCTTTCTTGATAGATGATGACATAAATTTATGTTTACCATTTTCTATAATACTGCACTTCTCTTTAAACATATAAATATATGTAGTCGTAAACTTCATATCATCCTGACAGCTAGCAAAGTTTGAATCCAAATGCCCTACTAGCTTTAGGTCCTGCATATAGCCTTTTGTCCTTTTTAAGTACCTTAAAACTTTCTTAGTAGTCACCCAGTTAACGTGTCCTGGATTTAACCAATACATGGCAAGAACGATCCGTACGAATCTCAATGCCTAGAACAAAACACTCTTTACCAAGATCAATAACGTAAAAAATGCTTCGACAATATTTGTTTCACCTTATGCAATAATTCAAGAAAATTGCTTTCAAGCAAGATATAGTCTGCATAGAACACAAGGAAAATAAATTCCTCCCACTGATCTTGTAGTATATATACTAATTTACTTCGTTCTTGACAGAACAGAATATAATAATAATATTATGAAATTTTAAACAACAATTGTCTAAAAGCTTACTTAAACCCATAAATAGACCTTTCAGTCTACAATACCCATGAACATGATCAAACTTTATTCCATGGCATTATATGGGGTTCATCTTCCTTTACGCACAAGTTTATCTGAATCAACTGCTGCAAAACCTTCGGGTTACTTAATATGGATTTCCTCGAAATATCCAATTAAAAAGAATTTTTAATATTCATATGATAAAGCTCCTTATAATAATGAGCTATTAATACTTTAATCACGCTGAAAAAACTCTTTAAGAGAGACTAAATAAAAATTATTTTCAGTCTACTCATTCTTTACAAGTGAAAAAATTTGGCTGCCAATATGTCTTTAAACTTCTAAAAGAAACACTGATCAAAATATAATTGGATATAGTAAACAAAAACTTTCATATGGAGTCCCTTTAAGTTTTACACAACCAATTGCAGCAGATGGACTTGTGATCTTGAGGCATGCTAATAAGCTTTCAAACACCGTATGTTTCATAGTTTGTATCCCGTCCACCATGCACCCAATCACAATTATAATTAAGAACAAGAAATAGCAACTGCATAAATTTCTAAATCAATTACATAGTCGATTTTGTAGTCATGCTCTTCTGGATAGACTATAAGTATGACTTGGTACAACTGATTGTCTCTGTCTAATAGATTTTTTAAGAGGAGTTACTTTAACCTTTATTCTACGCTTGTGGGGTCTGATAAACTTCATCAGGAATTGTCTTAATAACAAGAACCTGAACCCCAACAGAATCAAACCGTAACTTAGAATGCTCCATGATCATCTGTATAGACAGAGAAAAACAATACAGTAGTCCCTACCATACCGTTATCTGTAATAGTCTGTGAGCTACTATTCTTATTCGGCCATATCAAGTTCCTACAATTTAGCTATATGTAATTCCACAATTCATGTTCCTCCTTTGGGAGGATAAATCAATACCCCTTTAGATGATTTGGGTATGTTACAAAATAAAACTGAGTGGTTCTGGAGTCCAACTTGTCTAATATTGGATTATGTGACTTTTTATCTGCATGAACACCTCAAAACTTAATATGGTTCTAACTAGATTAACGTCCAGCCCATGACTAAAAAGAAGTCAATGGAACAATTTTAGTAGAAACATAATTCACAATGTAAAGGGCCACTTTGAAAGTTTCACCCCAACAAAAACCATAAAAGTTCGTTTTATAAATCATACTCTTCTTCATATCCATAATGTGTGATTATGCCTTTCAGCCACACTTTTCTGTTCAAGAATAGTAAACTAAGTTACTATCCCAGAATCCTTTATGTATTTGGTAAATAGCTCTTTTTAAGCTATCCAACATTGTCGTGTCTACCACGATACTCACCACCTTGGTCAAAAATGATAATCTTTATGATTTTTATTTTAAAAGTTTATCGACTATAGTCAGAAATATGTTGAACTTGTCACGAAAATTAAACTTTTCTTTAATCAAGTATAAAAACATATAGAGAAAAATCATCATTTAAATGTAATGAAATAAAAGCTCTTCACAATATTGCCATATAGGATCCACTAATACCAGTATGAATGATCTCCAATGGGTCATAAATATCGACTATAGTTTCATTCTTTATCTTAGTCATCTAACCTCTACAGCAATCTACGCATGTGTCTAGGTCACTTTTCTGAGTGGGCAAAATGTTTGACTTTATCAGTCTTTCCACTCTTTCTTTAGAGATGTGATCAAGAGGCTTATTCCGCAATGCATATTACTGTACCTTAGGCAGATGTCCTTTTGAAGCAACATTTTCAGCTGTATAAGTGACGTACAATTCAGTGGGAGACAAACATAATCTGTACAATCCATTGGACATAGTGTAATACGCAGCTTTATTTTAATTAAAAGAAATAGTAATTGTTTTATTTGAAATATCAAAAGAGTAACTACACATGTCCAAACTTGATACGGAAAATAAATTCCGTCATTAAGGAGAGTATATAAAATATGTTTCTTAATGTCACATTAAAATCAGAATTCGGAATGACATTCTCATCAATTCAATGTCAGCTTTATAGTTGTTTCTATAGTGATCTTGATTCATCTTGATTTGGTATCTTTCAGTTTATGAATTCCTATATGGCAAACGCAACATAATGTGTTGCATCGCTATCTAGCCATCACAAACCAGATGAGGCTTTAGATAGAATAAATTCACAAACCAACACCAAATAATCATTACTTTATGCTCATACTAAGATAACCAAGTCTTTGTATTAATTGCAGTCTTTCTTTATGTGATCGTTCTTCTTATAAAAGAAGTGGCAATCACCACCCTTTTCAAAGGATGCTTTTCATGGATCCAAATGGTCAGAATGACCGGTGGTTTTCAAGAATACTTTATGAGTATGATTTCAGAACTGTTTAATATGCAATTCCATCAAATTTTAGACGCAATCTTTAATCTTAATAGAACCATCACACCTGATGCTGAGGAGTCATTGCAGACATATACCACTCTTAGTAATAGACGAGATTTAATTTCAAGCCCCCAAGGCTTCCTTCATTTATTTAATAGTGCAGTTAACTGGCAAAGAACACTTGAAAAGTGTTCTTTAATGGACCACTTTATATCAAATGAGCGAATCCGATCGCTCTTTACCCAATAAACACATAATACTTTTGAAAGTTCTCAGTAATGAAAGTGAGAACTACGAGGTCTTTCTTGACAAGAACATACAAATATTTTCTAGTCATGTGTAAACAAAAAATCCTCATTGAGTTCTCAAAACTTGAACCCAGATAAATCTCAATTTTTAATTTTAACAGAGTTGCCATTCACAAAACGGTGACTATAAAACAATCAATGTTTTCAATTAGCATAATGCGAAATTTTCACCTTGAGAGATACATACATCATCATATAATCACCTTTGAGCAGAAAACATGACATGTAGTTGTACACTCTCTATATTACAGCGGCCATGAGAATTTATTTCAATCTTCGTTAATCACCACCTTTGGGTGTATGACAGCACTCAGACTAATCAATCCTCTGCCATATGCTGTATATGTAACCCTTCATGCAAAAATACGCAAGTATCTCCTTTGGGAGTACAACTACGCATTAAAACTGGAGGGATACCAATACTTTATAAAATGTTATTTATTGAACTCAATCAAGTGTGCCACTTTGGCGGTCACAACCCAATTGAATTTACCTAAATTTGGGATATAAACTTTATATTTCACATTTACCGTATGCATGTAGTTTTTTAAATTAAGGGCAATCATCCACAAAATTGCATGCCGCTAATTTTCATCGATACAGTCAATAATACATGTCAAACCATAAACATGTAATTAATAAATCATGCACGCCAATACTTGAAATATGTCACGTGCACCTTTCTTTTTTTCAGTGCGCAGTCTCCACACGCTGACACATGCATCGCACGTGTTCGATCTCAGCTGGTACTGAAAATCGATATGACTGGTTTATCCGATCCAACCGTTACCTCTTTAGCCGACCATCGAACTAGATCATGCGATCAGGCCAGAATGGTCAACGACCGTTTTGACCGGATGGCCCGAGTCAATAGTCAACTGGTCGGGTCAGATCGGGTTCATAAATCGAATTGGGTCACCGAGTCGGATCGAGTTACCCGGGCTTGAGTGATGCCAAGTGACATCAGGCCGCACGTGTCGAGCACGTGCAGGCCCATGTCTAGCATGCGTGGGGTTAACTGGTGCGTGGCCTCCACGTGAACTTCATCATGGCCACACTGTCCAATTCTCCGAAACTTGCCGTCCACATCTAACCCTTGTCCAAAATAGAGCCGTACATGCTTCTTTCGCACGTACACATGATGAAAGGAGGGGAAAAAGCTTTCTTTGAACTTCTTTATTTTTTTTTATTATTTCTAGAAAATCTCATTATCTGGTTATGTACACCATATCGGACCAAAAACCCCCATCCACACGAAAGTAATAAAAGTGGCGTTCTCCGATGCAGACTTGATTAGCTAATTTTGGGGCATTCTTCCCTTATTTCGAAGAGAGAGGGAGAGCGCAAACTCAGAGTGAACGAGAGCCGAGGACTGCGTATGGAGAAATCTTGGTTCGCAAACCCTTGTATCGTAATCTCATCCCAACGAACGCAAGTCAAATATATAATTTTCTTTAAATTTTTTCGAAAAATGAAATTTCGAAAATTAACGAAAATGCGACTCGAGATCTAATGCGCGCAGGCTCTAATACCACATATAAGCTACGTATTTCATCCGTATGCATCAACCCAAGACCATCACGTATAGAAACACGAATCACAGATTCATAGAGTTAAAGAATTGGCGCACCATGTAGTGGAACCGTCGTTCTTGATACGGAATTGCGACGATCCGATTCTCAAGAGCTTCTCCTATAAAAACCTCCTTTATCACTGGCTTCAATGAGACGGCCCCTCACATATCACTTCAGACGACTCTTTTGTGAGGTTATATGGACATTAGGATTTAGAGGAGGGACTTGAGCTCTATTTATAGATATTGAAACATGTCCTCTCATCAAGAATAAGGTTATCTCGGCCCACACTATCTAGCACCATATCTGACTAAAATTAGGAAACTGTATATATCTTTCTTTATTAGACCAATTAATATCTATAATAACAATTAATAAAGCCCACAATGAATATATTAAAATATATTTTAACACATTTTTCTCTTATTATGTAATCTCCTTTGTTATATTCTGACTTCTAAATTTGTGATAAGGTTATTTTGGAGCATTCACTTTGTATTAGGGTTTCTTTGATGGGGGGTATAAAAAAGATATCTTGGATATCTCATAGGGATGCTTACTTTAGCTTCTGCCCCGAAACCTTTTGTTTTCACTTTCTTCTTGTTAGATCTTTAGATCTTTGATTGTACGCTTGTACTCGTTATTGAAGATAGTGAAACCCCTCTCTCTCCCCGTGGTTTTTCCCGTTTTGGGTTTTCCACGTATATCGCGCCTCGTGTTTTTATTTTGCTTTCATCCTTGCTATTACGCGCTTGAATTTGCACATCTTTTGGCGTTTTTCACAACAAATTGGTATCAGAGCGAAGGAATTTTGGTCTTTTGTTCGAGATGACATCTATCGAGTTTGAAGTGGCACCCTTCGATGGCCAAAATAATTTCGGGCTATGGAGGATAAAGATGAAAGCTTTGCTGCGTCGGGAAGGTTCGGTTAGAGCCTTGGATGGGAAATATCCTGACGACATGACTACGGCAGAGATCGAGGAGATGGAAGAAAGGGCGCATAGCACCATCCAATTGTCGTTGTCAGACAAGGTGCTTCATGAAGTTGCTGATGAAGAAACGGCATCGGGATTATGGCAAAAGTTAGAGAGTCTCTATATGAAGAAATCTCTTACCACGAGGTTATTCTTGAAGCATCGTCTTTATACATTAAAGATGCAAGAAGGTACTCCTATCAAAGAACATCTAGATGAATTTAATAAAATTGTTATGGATATGAAAAATCTAGATTTGAAATTAGATGATGAGGATCAAGCCCTAATTGTGTTATGCTCGCTACCGAGCTCGTATGAGAATTTTGTGAATTCTATGTTGTATGGAAGAGAATCCATAACTCTTGAGGATGTGAAGGCCTCGCTAAATTTCGCAGAGATGCGTACAAAGTTGAATGCGAGTAGTAGTGTAGATAAAGCAGATGGCTTAGTTGTTAGGGGAAGGTCGAATCATCGGGATAGACGCGGTAATTCTAAAGGGCATTCAAAATCTAGATCAGGCCAGGACAAGAAAAAGGTTGAATGTTACTATTGTCACAAGTTCGGACACTATAAAACCGAGTGTCCTTTGCTTAAAGCTAAGGGGAAAAGGTTGATGGACAGCTCTGATTCGACTAGTCTGGTAAAGGATAATGAGTTTGCTAATATAGATAATGTTCTTACTGTTTTGTCTTCGAATTGTTGTATAGACGATGAATGGATTTTGGATTCGGCTTGTTCATACCATATGTGCCCAAATAAAGATTGGTTCCACACATATGAGAAAGTCATTGGTGGTTTAGTTTTCATGGGTAATAATGCAGTTTGTAGGATTGTGGGTATTGGTACATGTCGCGACCCGTCCGAAAGCGGACGCGGCTAATGGATTACCGATCGCGGGCTTTAGATCGGCGCGGGCCCTCCCAGGCCCATACCAAATCGCGGCGGGAGTATTTTTTGAGGGATTCGACAATAAGAGTCGATCGCTTTCGACCTTCAGTGTGGTCGTGGTGGCATGTGCAACTTGTGCATGCATTTGGAGTCGCCACCGGTCTTTCTTGGAGGGTAGACCGGAAACCTTACTGACCGATTGGGAGAGGTCGATCAGTTCTGCGGAACCAGAGATTTTGGGTTCGGGGACTTGGTTACGTCGGTGTCATTACCAACGCCCTTTCGGTACCTAACGCGAGTGATTTTCCTAGCTAAGAGTTCATGCAGGCGCAATTTTAGGTGAGGTAAGTCTGACTTTGCACATTAACCAGTTTAACATGCTCACGTAAATAAATAGATGCCAATCACATAAACATCTATCCTACGTGGTGATCATGGAATTATGATTTAATGGGTCTCGAGCCAATAAGACCACATTTAATCATTTTAATATTTTAATAACGGAGAGCCGCTCTTCGCTTCTTCTTGGTTTCTTGAACTCTTCAAGAATCGGGCCCCAAAGAGCTCGCCGACTTAAAAGGCTCCTCCACGTAATCCTCGTAGCATTTACATCAACAATTGACTATGCTAAAAATAAAGATTACATGAAAAATAAAAGGAGTACGCAGCCTCCATTTAATAATTACAACCCCAAATATATAAATAATCACCATACATTCATACATACATCAATCACATTGATTAGGGATTTTTCCATGATCACCACCCTTCCACGTAAGTAATAAATTCACAATTTAAAACTTAGGAAGGCACAATAAAAATTCTACGTTGAATCATATTCAGAATTTTTACGTAAAATAAGATAGCCATAAATTTTCGATTCAAAATTGATTTAGTCTCAATTTTTGCTACGTTGATTAATTTATCATATAAAATAATCAACCTCCATTAGCCATGTAAGACGAACAATTCGTTAATACATATTGGCCATAGTATTGCAAAAATTGCAAAAAATCAATTAAATGCACGAAAACACCTAAGGATCGGCTCTGATACCACTGTTGGGATCCACGTAACACGTAGCGGAAATAAATAACAACCCATACATGTATCTCCAGAGGCGTACTTCGTGCATTTCAATCGAAAAAAATCACAAAGTCTCAAAGGGAGTAAATGGATTACCTCTCGTAGCGTGCTTGAACGGAGGTGTCGGTTCGATGTTCTTCGATCTCAGCCTCCACAAGTGTTAGGCATCTAGTTCGGACGCACCACCAATTGACGAACGGGGAGACGACTAATAACTCCACAACAATTGTGCTAGCAATATGCGGAATTAATATTCCAACTTAGTATATTTTGCTCACTCAAGATTATGAGAATATAGAGAGTGTTTGTGTTCTTCTCTCTAAGCTCTCAAAAATTTGCACACTCTACAAAATGTCTCCCCCCTCGAAGAATTTTCTCAACGTATGTCCTCTCTCTCCTTTAACCTCAAAACTCTTGTCATCCTTTTATAGCCAAAAACACCTTCCAATAAATTGAATTATAAAATAGCACTAACAATAGCACTCACAATTTATGATACAAAAATGCTATTTAAAAATAGCACTAACAATTATAAATGCTATCTAAAAATAACACTCACAATTTATAATACAAAAATGCTATTTAAAAATAACACTAACAATAGCACTCACAATTTATGATACAAAAATGCTATTTAAAAATAGCACTAACAATAGCACTCACAATTTATGATACAAAAATGCTATTTAAAAATAGCACTAACAATTATAAATGCTATCTAAAAATAACACTCACAATTTATAATACAAAAATGCTATTTAAAAATAACACAAACAATAGCACTCACAATTTATGATACAAAAATGCTATTTAAAAATAGCACTAACAATTATAAATGCTATCTAAAAATAACACTCACAATTTATAATACAAAAATGCTATTTAAAAATAACACTAACAATAGCACTCACAATTTATAATACAAAAATGCTATTTAAAAATAGCACTAACAATTATAAATGATATCTAAAAATAACACTCACAATTTATAATACAAAAATGCTATTTAAAAATAGCACTAACAAAGGTGTTAAAAATAATAACCATTATTATTATTACAAGAGTTAAAGAGGTTACCAAACAGTATAAATACGCATAACGTATAAATACGCTTGACGTATAAATACGTAGAGCATACATATACATCCAAACTACCAAATTAGCCTGAATTGAGGCCGCCAATGGATTGGGCATGATGAAAATTATGGGGTAGAGGTGTTGAATTTTAATGGATATGCCCGTGTGAAATTCAAGATCCGTGAAATCAGGGACTAATTGAAAGAAAAATATGCAATTAAGCCTTTTTGGTTAAAATTGATCAAATTGGAGGGCAAACTGACCCAATTGCACTTCAAGACTTTAGAATACAATGTCATAGCTTATAAAAAGTGAGAATTGAAAATTAAAAGACTCGAAAAGGATTTTTTTGGGTTCGGTTTGGGTTTATGTTTGTTAAGGAACATGTTGACCCTAGCCGAATTTTTGAGATTTAAAGTAACACACTTGAAGAGGAAATTAAAATAAAATTATCGAATATTTTTGGGTATTTTTCTGACCACGAATGGTATTTTTCTGATTTTTTTGGGTATTTTTATAATTAAATAAATTCGAAAAATATTAAAAAATACCAAAAATATTTTTTGTTCAAAATTGGTTCCTGAGGCTAGGCTAAGGCTTCCAAAGTTGATTTTGTGATTTTATGACCTTTTTTGATATTTTAATTTATTTAAAAAATAAAAATCACAATGATAGATGGTCAAAAATCAGGTGTCAACAGCTGCCCCTCTTTGAGAGTGAGCTCGTCAGAGGTTGCTTTCAAAGATAAAATGACACCTGAATCTTAACTGACTCGATTGGGGAAAAGAAATGCTATGACATCGGACCCTTAAGTCTTTTGATGAATGCTCAAGTTAATCACCGGTTTACTCTTGCAATTCGAACATGTGCCGGAGTGAGAGAGGCTTACCTGAAGCTCACCTGTCAGATGCTGCCGGTTGCGACGACTTTCAAGAAGATACCTAGGACTCGTTCAAAATATCCTAGGGAGATTAAGCTCTGACCTGTATGGTAGGTCACACCATTATGGGGCTCCTAACTGGTAGGAACCTGAGAAGGGCGCATCCCACGCTGGGGGATTTGCCAGGGATTTTGATCCGTATGGTGGTATTTACGAATGAGTTGACCCTTGTGGCGGTTTCTACCATATTTGACCCTTTAGGCGGTATCTACCTTCAAGTTTAGTTTGACCCTTATGGCGGTTTCTACCTTTGGTTTGACCCTTTAGGCGGTTTCTACCTTTGGTTGACCCTTTAGGCGGTTTCTACCTTGAATTGACCCTTTAGGCGGTTTCTACCATTGATTTGACCCTTTAGGCGGTTTCTACCTTGAATTGACCCTTTAGGCGGTTTCTACCTTTGGTTTGACCCTTTAGGCGGTTTCTACCATTATTTGACCCTTTAGGCAGTTTCTACCTTTGATTGACCCTTTAGGCGGTTTCTACCTTGAATTGACCCTTTAGGCGGTTTCTACCTTTGGTTTGACCCTTTAGGCGGTTTCTACCATTGGTTTGACCCTTTAGGCGGTTTCTACCTTTGATTTGACCCTTTAGGCGGTTTCTACCTTGATTTGACCCTTTAGGCGGTTTCTACCTTTGGTTTGACCCTTTAGGCGGTTTCTACCATTATTTGAAAAGGTGTCTCATGACGAGGGTTCTCCACGTCCGATGAGACTGCCTGATTTTTGAAAAGGGGTCTCATGACGAGGGTTCTCCACGTCATGCTAGGACTGTCTGATTTTTGAAAAGGGGTCCTGGGACGACGGTTCTCTACGTCCGCTGTGACTGTTTGATATTTTTGAAAATGGGTCCTGGGACGAGGGTTCTTCACGTCTGCTGGGACTGTTTGTCGATTTTTTTTTTATTCATTCACCTTCGTAGCTTTTGGTCTGCTATACCAGGGGTTTCAATTCTCCATTCGTAGCTTCTGGTCCGCTATACCATGGTCTTCAATTTTCCCTTCGTAGCTTCTGATCCGCTATATCAGGGTTTTCATTTATTCCTTCGTGGCTTCTGACTCACCATACCAGGTTTTCATTTCTCTGAAAAGGGGTCCTGGGACGAGGGTTCTCCACGTCATGCTAGGACTGCCTGATTTTTGAAAAGGGGTCCTGGGACGAAGGTTCTCCACGTCATGCTAGGACCGCTTGATTTTTGAAAAAGGGGTCTCATGACGAGGGTTCTCCACGTCCGATGAGACTGCCTGATTTTTGAAAAGGGGTCCAAAGACGAGGGTTCTCCACGTCTGCTGGGACTGTTTGATATTTTGAAAATGGGTCCTGGGACGAGGGTTCTCCACGTCCACTGGGACTGTTTGATATTTTTGAAAAGGGTGTCCTAGGACGAGGGTTCTCCACGTCATGCTAGGACTGCCTGATTTTTTGAAAAGGGGTCCTGGGACGAGGGTTCTCCACGTCATGCTAGGACCGTTTGATTTTTGAAAAGGGGTCCTGAGACGAGGGTTCTCCACGTCATGCTAGGACTGCCTGATTTTTTTTTTAAAGGGGTCCTAGGACGAGGGTTCTCCACGTCCAATGAGACTGTTTGATATTTTGAAAAGAGGTCCTAGGACGAGGGTTCTCCACGTCATGCTAGGACTGCTTGATTTTGAAAAAGGGTCCCGGAACGAGGGTTCTCCACGTCTGCTGGGACAGTTTGCCGACTACTTTTGAAAAAGGGTTCTATCCTCATCCCTTCTTTTGAAAGATCTCGAAATTTGTCGAGAATTCAGTTTTGAGGCAGTGGAAGATTTTTATCTTAACAAAGCTTCACTTGGGTCTGTTGAGGCGACATTCTGGGAGCTGGGTTCTCCAGGTATCCTGCAGAAGTTTGAGCCTGAAAGATTTTTCTTCACCAAGAGAACGTTAGTAATCTTTGTGAAGACCACGACTGTCCATTTGACAAAAACTGTATGACTTAGGTTTTAATCATGAAATGTGCATTTTGATGCTGGAGGTTATCCAAAGCATTCTTGCAGCATGCAAATGTGATCACAAATCTCTTGCACGGAAAATCTGGATCAACAGTTTGAAAATTCCAAAAAGAGTTTATTCAAAACATCAATTGGAATATTTCTCGACAAGGAGGTCTTCTCACCTGTTTTGAGATAGTGGTTTTTATAGGGGATGCACTCAATTCCCTACTAACCTGTGCCTAGGTTTTAGGCTCATTCGCAGCGCATACATTTTGATCGGTCGGGAGGTCTTCCACGGGACCGTAATGTTGGGCTTGGATATTGGTTTTCAAGGGGGACTCGCTTTGGAGTCGAGGCCATTGAGTGAAAGTCTTCACCATCTGCTCCGGGTTTACAAGTCAAGAACCCTGCAAAATGAGAAAGAAATAGTCTTGCTCGTACCTCTTCGAGCTAAGCTTTATGTTAACCCAAGTGTCTTAGTCAGAGAAGACTGTTTCGGGGTTGTAACATTGGTAGGATTGGGGACCGAAAAAAGCTTGTTTTTGGCCCAGAAATTAAGAAGGATTTGACATTGGTGATCATTGCAAATTTACCACCTGCGCTTTCCTCTCTGCTCCTTCAATTTTTGAGGTGTGCACCCGCTTTTGAGGTGTGCACCAACTCTTTAGAGAGCGTTTCGTCGCATTAAGAGACTGATGACTCTGTCTGCGTCTCTGCTCCACGCTTGACACCATTTGGGGAGTAGTCTTTTTGATCTGACTCCTTTAGGGATTTCCTCTTTTCCCATCCTGCTTCATTGCGGATCAATCAAACAATTTACACGAGCATCGGCCTTGCTTTTACCAGGTACTTTGCTTTTTCTCGATGCCGTGGATTTTTCTCATTCATTTTTGAAATCCCACTTTTTCTCATCTTCATGGGATCGTGTTAGACCTATGATCAAAGGTCTAACAAGGTTAAGCATTTAACTTAGGATTTTTTTTTTTTTTTTTTGCAAACCCTAAGTCTTGAACTCCTTCGTTTCTGAAGTGATGCTGCATCCGTCTTGGAATGTGCAATGATCACCAACGGGTTTATGAAATGATTTTGCAGGCTCAACTTGGCTATGCAAAGGATATGGTGTGTGGGATAGAGAAATGAATGCTTCTCGTCATCCTTTGGCACTTGGATTACCATATAAACAACACACAAAGATTAATGTTAGTCCGAGCAAGAAAATTTCTAACCATTTTCTTCTGACGCTGCTGGACTTACTTCCCTTTTTGCCCCAATGTGGGGCGGTTCTTGACAGGGTTAAAAACTAAAACCGCCGTTCAAAGGGGTTATCAACGGTCACCTGTAGTGTTTTGAGGATATGAAACGAGTGCCTCCGTCGTCCCAACCCATGTAATCGCTGCGAATGATCCCTACCTCCGTAGACCCAGATTTTGTCATCTGTCCGCTCCACTCATCTCTCAAGTGTGTGTTGGACGTGTTTGAATTTGGCTCGCCTCTCGTCTTTTGAGAAAACGTCCTTTTGAATGTTTTGAACAATGTCTTGTTGGGGGAATTTCTTTTATTTTTCTCCAAAAACTTTACCCGTCAATGGGATTTTATGCTGCACCATGCATGTTCTAATCATGTTTTGAAAACATCTTGTTTTTAAAACATGATTGTTAATGGAGTTAGAACTCTATGTCTTTTCTAGACATTAGATTCTGAAAGTTTTTCTTTTTCTCTTTTTTCTCTTTTTTGTTTTGGGTTGGGGAAAGGGGTACTTACCTGTCCACCGTGGCTGGAGGTCCCCTTGGTCATGTGCTCCGACAAGTATGCAAGGGTTGTAAAAATCCTGCTTCGCCTTGTTGGCGAACCCCTGTCAAGGACGGGGGTTAGGTGTCAGTTTGTATTCCAAAATTCAAGATAGATTGGAACGATACCGCCTTATTCTGTTTTGTGTTTCCGTTTGAACACAAACGTGCGGCTTGCAGAAGTTGGACATCTATCTTGTGGCCATGATTCCTCCATTTGGTTGGCGATAAATCCTTCTCTAGGATTTGCACTAGAGGAGATCCACTTGTGTTTTTGGACGCATTCCAGTGCCACTCTTCAGAGTTCCTTTTATTCAAGGAAAAAGGAAATTGTTATCGGAATGCATGTCAAAGCATGAAGTGTGGAAGCGATACTTTTAACCCTCCACTCGATCTTATAATCAAAGACCATTTCCTGGAATCCTAACTTCCAAGGCCGATGATTCTATTCGCCTCCCTGTCAGCGAGCTCTTTTCTTTTGAGACTTTCGGTGCCAACGACTTCCTGTTAAATGAGAAAAACTCATGTTAAGCCCGTGATCTTCGAAGATCAAATTGGAACGATACAAAGTTACCGTTCGCCCAAATTTGTATCTTGGGGTTTGATTCTGATGCGGACGACTCTGCTATTTGACTTTGCCGGAGAAGACACATCTTTCTTTGTCCAGCGCAAAATTAATTCACTTGCCCCAGTTAGGCGTGATTTATCACAGTTAGGTGACACTTGTCTTGATGTTTGTCATCTCTGGGTTTGATAACCCTGGTCTGATGTGCTTTTATGGGGTTTATGAGAGTTTGCCCCCAACTTGGCTCCTCGAAGCAAATGGGGGAACCCGCTCCCATTTATTTTTGCCGGTTCTGGTCATTTATCTCAATTGCCAGAGTCTTCGGTTATTATTTTATCTATCCCTAGACAACTTGACAATCTAGGGATTTGTCGTGTGGTGGTTTGGTGATTCTCTCGATCACAGTCGCCATTTGAGGTATTTGATGTTCCCCTATTGAAAAGAAGAGACCTCATGAGTAAATGGCATGTATAATTGACTATTGGAGTCGATACAATTTACCCTTGAAAATTGTCCTGTGGGAATCGACATTTCTCCCTTTGGGTTCTCTGTATGCAGGATATGTGCATGATATGCATGATGCATGTTATGTATGCTAGCAACGAAAAAAAAATGAATTCGTGCTTTTCACTCTATTCAAAGAAGGCATTTTTATCAGATGTGTCAATCTGCAAAACTTGAAATTTTCTTTTCAAGTGCTCTTTTCACAGAAATTTCTAAATGATGAGAAACTTCTTGATGTATTCTCAAAAGTTTTGATCACAAATTGAGCCATTAGAATGCTCTTGAAAATATTTAGCCAGAATGCATGTCTGAGATACCTTGAAAATGGGCACTCCCCGCTTGTTATTTGAGAGCATTACATCCTGCGTCCTCTGCTCTTGATCATCATCTGAGAGGAAAAAGAAAGGAAGCATTATTCCCATATCAAGAAAATAATCATTTTGGAACGATACGTCCTTTTACACTTGACCCGGCTGCCCCGGTTAGGTGGCGTTTGCCCTAGTTAAGTGGGATTTGCCTCAGTATGCTGTCTTGGTGAGAAGTCGACTTCTTTGTCTGACTTCAAATATCCATCCCTGTGGTTTGAGTTGTCGACCAGCTTCGATCTTCTTGAAGGACCACTCCTGAGGTGAGGATGGGTGTCTTCGTCTCTGTCATCATTGCGAACACCTAAGCCAACTGACTCTCCAGGGTGGTCAAGCGCTTTTCTATGCCTTCCTGGTCCATTTTAACTTGTGAGTGATTCTTCACACAAGTCCTCGGATTTTGATTCTGGAAATTACCTGTTCGAATGACAAGAATATGTCAGAAAGGGAAGTAAAGCATAAATCCTTTCAATTTTATGCTTTCTTGTGATTAACGAAGATAAGGATTTTTACACAAGCCTTAACCTCATGTGAAAAATTCTTATCGATGTTTTTCAAGAGAAAACATAAAACTAAAAGGAGCGTAATCCATGGTTATCACTTTTGGCAAATCCCCAGAAAATCTGTGGAATTTCCAAGAAGATAAAAATGCAATTCCAATGTGTCCTAAATTCGGTGAGAGATAGGACATCCAAATTGAAATGATTTCCCGAAGGTAATTTGGATATGTCTCCTCTTGAATTCAGGAAACATGGACAATTTTAGTTAATTACCAAGGATTACCAATGATGCATGCTATAGACCGGTTCAATTCCATGTCCGGCGCACCATGAAATGAATGTTAGATTCTCGTACTTGGGTTAAACATGTCGAGTGTGAGTTCTAACGAAAATTTCATCTAGGTGAGACACGCAATTGAACCGGAAAATCCGAAAGGTTGAGAGAAATTCCAGTGTCACATTCTAATGTCAAGACACTTAGACAAAACTTAGGAATCGAGGTGTAAAAGATAGATGGGAGACCCACAGACGGGTGCTCCTTACAGACTCGATGATCTTGATAAAAGAAAAGGGACGACTGGAACGTGGCCCTTAATAACCTAAAGAGATGCCCCAAGTCGGGTCTTTGGGGGACAACGCTTGATGTCTTCGGTCCGGCTATTTCGGGTCTTCGTTTTCATCAGATGCCCTTTTGATAATTTCCGGTAGGTGTCTCGGATTTGCTGTTATCACCTGTCCTTCAACTTCCGGTATGGTTACTGGATCATTCCTTGAACAGCTTGAAAAGGGTAAACTCCATTGAATGTCCCGACAGTCAGATGGCGGATGACGCGTTGCTCATACTTGAATATGTCCAGGATGTGGGATCGACTTGGAGAGATCATCTCTACTCTATCCATACTCTAAAATGGAATTGGACTCAACCCTCAGATTTGATGAATGCAGCATGTTGTGCGAAATAAAAGGGATGCGAGTGAATTTAAATAGAAACGGCAGGATCTTACCATGAGAGGTACCCAATGATTTTTTTGGTTTTAGGTATACCAACCATCCATATACATGGGCATGAGACAAGTGAGGCTTGACTCTAAAAATCAAAAGGGTTTGGAATCTAAGGACAAGGTTCCCATCTCGAGTTCTAGAAAGAGCAGATTCCATTGCACAACTATCGTTGCATTGGGGCTCGATCCATAGTTCAAAATGAGCGGAATTGAAAAGTGGATTACCCCGTGTTTTTCCTCACGGAGATTCCATTTTCAATCCCTTCTATTGTTTTCCTATAGGCGGCGCCCGGGGTTTTAGGCGCGGCTGTGTGTGTTCATTGTGTCGCGCTAAAGCAATAAACATGCATTTCATTTAGCAAACACCGCTTCAATATAAACATCCACACAATCATACATCCTAAACTCCTACCTGCATAAGACAGAGTTAACGAACACTTCACCCCTTATTTCTCCAATCTGCAAAAACATTTAACACCTCAAGGGTTAAAGTACGTACCTCAACTTGAAGAGCATCTGCATAAAAAAAGTCAGAAAAACCAATCAACTTTTTAATCGGCTCAAGTTCTCTAAGTCCCCAGCGGAGTCGCCAGTCTGTCGCGACCCGTCCGAAAGCGGACGCGGCTAATGGATTACCGATCGCGGGCTTTAGATCGGCGCGGGCCCTCCCAGGCCCATACCAAATCGCGGCGGGAGTATTTTTTGAGGGATTCGACAATAAGAGTCGATCGCTTTCGACCTTCAGTGTGGTCGTGGTGGCATGTGCAACTTGTGCATGCATTTGGAGTCGCCACCGGTCTTTCTTGGAGGGTAGACCGGAAACCTTACTGACCGATTGTGAGAGGTCGATCAGTTCTGCGGAACCAGGAGATTTTGGGTTCGGGGACTTGGTTACGTCGGTGTCATTACCAACGCCCTTTCGGTACCTAACGCGAGTGATTTTCCTAGCTAAGAGTTCATGCAGGCGCAATTTTAGGTGAGGTAAGTCTGACTTTGCACATTAACCAGTTTAACATGCTCACGTAAATAAATAGATGCCAATCACATAAACATCTATCCTACGTGGTGATCATGGAATTATGATTTAATGGGTCTCGAGCCAATAAGACCACATTTAATCATTTTAATATTTTAATAACGGAGAGCCGCTCTTCGCTTCTTCTTGGTTTCTTGAACTCTTCAAGAATCGGGCCCCAAAGAGCTCGCCGACTTAAAAGGCTCCTCCACGTAATCCTCGTAGCATTTACATCAACAATTGACTATGCTAAAAATAAAGATTACATGAAAAATAAAAGGAGTACGCAGCCTCCATTTAATAATTACAACCCCAAATATATAAATAATCACCATACATTCATACATACATCAATCACATTGATTAGGGATTTTTCCATGATCACCACCCTTCCACGTAAGTAATAAATTCACAATTTAAAACTTAGGAAGGCACAATAAAAATTCTACGTTGAATCATATTCAGAATTTTTACGTAAAATAAGATAGCCATAAATTTTCGATTCAAAATTGATTTAGTCTCAATTTTTGCTACGTTGATTAATTTATCATATAAAATAATCAACCTCCATTAGCCATGTAAGACGAACAATTCGTTAATACATATTGGCCATAGTATTGCAAAAATTGCAAAAAATCAATTAAATGCACGAAAACACCTAAGGATCGGCTCTGATACCACTGTTGGGATCCACGTAACACGTAGCGGAAATAAATAACAACCCATACATGTATCTCCAGAGGTGTACTTCGTGCATTTCAATCGAAAAAAATCACAAAGTCTCAAAGGGAGTAAATGGATTACCTCTCGTAGCGTGCTTGAACGGAGGTGTCGGTTCGATGTTCTTCGATCTCAGCCTCCACAAGTGTTAGGCATCTAGTTCGGACGCACCACCAATTGACGAACGGGGAGACAACTAATAACTCCACAACAATTGTGCTAGCAATATGCGGAATTAATATTCCAACTTAGTATATTTTGCTCACTCAAGATTATGAGAATATAGAGAGTGTTTGTGTTCTTCTCTCTAAGCTCTCAAAAATTTGCACACTCTACAAAATGTCTCCCCCCTCTAAGAATTTTCTCAACGTATGTCCTCTCTCTCCTTTAACCTCAAAACTCTTGTCATCCTTTTATAGCCAAAAACACCTTCCAATAAATTGAATTATAAAATAGCACTAACAATAGCACTCACAATTTATGATACAAAAATGCTATTTAAAAATAGCACTAACAATTATAAATGATATCTAAAAATAACACTCACAATTTATAATACAAAAATGCTATTTAAAAATAACACTAACAATAACACTCACAATTTATGATACAAAAATGCTATTTAAAAATAGCACTAACAATAGCACTCACAATTTATGATACAAAAATGCTATTTAAAAATAGCACTAACAATTATAAATGCTATCTAAAAATAACACTCACAATTTATAATACAAAAATGCTATTTAAAAATAACACTAACAATAGCACTCACAATTTATGATACAAAAATGCTATTTAAAAATAGCACTAACAATTATAAATGCTATCTAAAAATAACACTCACAATTTATAATACAAAAATGTTATTTAAAAATAACACTAACAATAGCACTCACAATTTATAATACAAAAATGCTATTTAAAAATAGCACTAACAATTATAAATGCTATCTAAAAATAACACTCACAATTTATAATACAAAAATGCTATTTAAAAATAGCACTAACAAAGGTGTTAAAAATAATAACCATTATTATTATTACAAGAGTTAAAGAGGTTACCAAACAGTATAAATACGCATAACGTATAAATACGCTTGACGTATAAATACGTAGAGCATACATATACATCCAAACTACCAAATTAGCCTGAATTGAGGCCGCCAATGGATTGGGCATGATGAAAATTATGGGGTAGAGGTGTTGAATTTTAATGGATATGCCCGTGTGAAATTCAAGATCCGTGAAACCGGGGACTAATTGAAAGAAAAATATGCAATTAAGCCTTTTTGGTTAAAATTGATCAAATTGGATTGCAAACTGACCCAATTGCACTTCAAGACTTTAGAATACAATGTCATAGCTTATAAAAAGTGAGAATTGAAAATTAAAAGACTCGAAAAGGATTTTTTTGGGTTCGGTTTGGGTTTATGTTTGTTAAGGAACATGTTGACCCTAGCCGAATTTTTGAGATTTAAAGTAACACACTTGAAGAGGAAATTAAAATAAAATTATCGAATATTTTTGGGTATTTTTCTGACCACGAATGGTATTTTTCTGATTTTTTGGGTATTTTTATAATTAAATAAATTCGAAAAATATTAAAAAATACCAAAAATATTTTTTGTTCAAAATTGGTTCCTGAGGCTAGGCTAAGGCTTCCAAAGTTGATTTTGTGATTTTATGACCTTTTTTGATATTTTAATTTATTTAAAAAATAAAAATCACAATGATAGATGGTCAAAAATCAGGTGTCAACAGTACAGTGCATATCAAATGTCATGACAATGTAGTAAGAACTTTGACAGATGTTAGGAACATCCCAGATTTGAAGAAGAACCTTATTTCTTTGAGCAGTTTGGACTCCACTAGATGCATGTATACTGGTGGAGGTGGAGTTTTGAAAATTTCAAAGGGCTCCTTGATTGTGATGAGAGGTAACAAGAAAAATAGTCTTTATGTTATGCAGGGACGTACCGTTGTGGGTTCTTTAAATATATCATCCTCTTTAGATTATGATAAATCAAGGTTGTGGCACATGCGGTTGGGTCACATGAGCGAAAGAGGAATGGCTATCCTGAGTAAGCGTGGTTTACTCTGTGGGGAGCATACAGTTCCACTTGATTTTTGTGAGCATTGTGTCGCAGAGTTAGTTTCAGTACTGGGGTGCACTCGACGAAGGGCACAGTTGATTATATTCACTCCGATTTGTGGGGACCTGCACAGGTTACATCTAAAGGTGGTGCAGTTTATCTTCTGACATTTATTGATGACTCTTCTAGGAAAGTCTGGGTTTATTTCTTGAAGCGTAAAAGTGACATCTTTGATACGTTCAAGAAATGAAAGATATTGATTGAAAATCAAACTGGTAAGAAGATAAAGCGTCTCAGAACAAACAATAGTCTTGAGTTCTGCGGATGTGATTTTAATAAGTACTGTGAAAATTCATGGATTATTTGACATCGAACAGTCAGGTATACGTCTCAGCAGAATGGGGTGGCAGAGCGCATGAACCGAACACTTTTAGAAAGAGCTAGATGTATGCTTTCTAATGTTGGACTTGATAAAGATTTCTGGGCTGAAGCCGTGAACATGGCATGTTATTTGGTGAATCATTCTCCTTCTACTGCAATTGAATGTAAGACTCCAAACGAGGTATGGTCTGGTAAACCTTCTGATTATTCTGTATTGAAAGTATTTGGGCGTCCCGCTTATTATCATGTAAAAGATGGTAAACTTGAACCTAGAGCCAAGAAAGGTATTTTTGTTGGTTATGCAGATGAAGTTAAGGGATATAGATTGTGGTGTTCTGATCTTCAGTCACCAAAATTTATAATCAGTAGGGATGTTACTTTTGATGAAAATTCTATGCTTGATCAAGCTTGCTATTTGCAATCATATGCTTCAACTTTGGTTGTCGAATGACATGTGACGTAGGTGGCAGGATCATATTATCGATTTAAAACTGAGTTTTGGGCATTGTTTTGAATGCTGCCGATTCTAACATTGACCAAAAGAAAGTAAATTACCATCCAAGTTGGCACATCGTATTTACACCTCAAATGTTTTGACTTTGTAATCTTCTCCTTACACCACCCACTTCTATCACCATTCTTATTAATCGTTAGATTTTCAAGCTATCACTACTCATTTCAATGGAGCACGTACCACATAAAAGTTTTAAGGTTTATTCTTTGAATCGCTAAAAGAAACATATGGCATTTGTTGTTGTGTCATACTCTAATTATTTTGAACAGCGAGAGGTTTAACTCACCCGTGCATGACAGTGATAATGCAAGTGGCTTACGGGATAATAGAGAAAACGCAGGTGGTCTGTGAACTTCAACCTCGTTCTTCCTTCTTGTAAAAAACCAATACCATGACTCTACCACAACAGTTGCATCCTCTTCGAGCACGTCTTGATAAACTAGGTCTAGATCAAACCACCCAAAAGTCCATTGTCAATAAAGTCCTAATGTTTTTGCACTTTTGCCAATTCAACTCTATTTGTCGAAAGTCGGTGATGTAAACGCCAGTTATCTTACGTGGCACTACCGATGCCGATTCGGATAATTTTTTAGTAATATTTTAATACTTTGTTAAGTATTTTTATATATATTTTTTATTTTTCCCTCTTTTCTGTTTTTCCTTTTCTATTTTTTCCCCTCCGCTTGGCCTCAAGTGGGGCCGCTCTCGCTGGCCCCTGCCGAGAAGGTGTAAATTAGATGAAGATGAAGAAGCGACTTGGCATGTCAATAGTCAAATCTGGTCGAGATTTCGTTGTGTCTTTCTTTAAAGATGAAACAATAATATGAAGAGAAAAAAGCGACTTTCTTTTGGACATGTATTTGATTACTAAAATGATGTTAAGCATATTTGTGCATGGCTAGCCTGACCATTACTTCTGAGTTAATAACTTCATTAGATAAATACGGTAAGATCCATCCAACGCGTTGTTTTCCCTTTCTTACCTTGACTTTTGATGTCCCCCTGCCAAATCCCCCTCAACGTAAACTCAGAATTACGCGATCGACAAATTAATGATTCTTTTAGCGAAGACTTTGACCAAATACCAAATCATTGGTAATCGATCTAGTGGTACTTTTACGAGCATTCTTTTTAGGAAGTCGCTAGCATGATAGTCCAATAATGTTATCGTTATTTTTTACCCCACAACTTTTCAATTAATGAGTGTTTTATGCAAAATACCCGGTGATGGTGTGTGGATCTACGTTTTGAAATAACTGACACTATTATCATACTATCAAGGGAGCATTTTCATTCTTTTTGTCATCATAAAATTCCAAAAGGATCATGCAGTTACTTTTCAGGCGGCTGTAAGATGAACAACCGCGGTAGTAGGGTAGGGTAGGGTAGGGTGAGTGGTGTACAACTTAGATTATGGCCTATCTTCCTTACTGTGCTTTGGGCCGAAATTTGATAATATATATTGCATGGCTTGATCTGCGAGTGGGGAGAGAGAGAGAGAGAGAGAGAGAGAGAGAGAGAGAATGACTGAAGCAGTGGCCATGAATGGGGGGAACGGACCTTACAGTTACTCCCAGAACTCCTCATATCAGGTACTTCATGTTACATGATATACAAGTATATGTATACATATTACAAGATATGTCACTCTAGCTTTTCTCTTTGTGTAAGCAATAAACTCCCTGTCATAAGTGGAACGGACAAATGAATTTTTCATTACAATAACGTGGTTTATTGAAATTTTTTGTCATAATTTGGTTCACCAACCATATAATTCCCATGATCTTGTCGTTCCGTGTTGGTTTCGTAATCAGATTGTCCTATCTCATCCTTTCTTCAACATCTTTTCCGCGTTTGCTCTCTCTTTATACATCGACTTCTAATCGTTATTATATCAAATTACCAACCTTTTTTTTTTGGTGAAACAAGTATTGTAAAAGTAATCACCATGCAATGTTCTATTCTACAGAGAGGAGTCGCTGTTGCCGCCATGGATATGATCAAGGAAGCTTTACCTGCAACTGTTGATCTCAACCACCTATCATCATCCTCTCCTAACCCCATCATCAGAATCGCAGACTTTGGTTGCTCCACAGGATTCACATCCATTCAAGCCATCGAAACCATAATTCAGTGCCTCTTAGACCTCATCAAACCCAACGAACAACCTCAATTTCGTACCCTCGAGTTCCAAGCCATCCTCAATGACGTCCTCACCAATGACTTCAACACGCTTTTCGCCAACCTCCTGTCTAAGAGGCGACGATACTACGCCATGGCGGTCCCAGGGTCATTCCACGTCCGTCTCCTCCCGAGTGCATCCCTACACTTTGCATTCTCGTCCTGCGCGCTCCACTGGTTATCCCAGGTTCCGCCAGAGACATTGGACGAGTCTTCCCGTGCTTGGAACGGAGAGAGAATTCACTATGCGAGCTCCCATGTGGAGGTCGTAGGAGCTTACTCTGCTCAGTTTGGGAGAGACATGGAGGCGTTTCTCAGTGCGAGAGCGGAGGAGATGGTCAGTGAATGATTGATATTTATGGCCGTGCCTGGTGAGCCGGATTTGGTTTATGAATCTCAGACCACCCTAAGGTCGGAAGTGGATCTCCTGGGTTCTTGCCTTGTGGACATGGCCAAAACGGTACGTGATTGCATGCACGGGCTAATACTTGATGCATAAGATCGTACGCAAGACTAAGACTAGAGAGTTTGAATTATGCATTTCTTGATGATTAACAAAATTCGGCGATGCTAATAAACTAGGCTATACCAGGTCAAATATTAAAACTCCCCCCCCCAAAAGGATATACCGATACTTGTTTGATGAAGGTTACTAGTAGAGTGTTTAACTTGGATGCCCTAATTATTCCAACAAATTACATTCCCAATAGTTTCTTCCAGAAAAATTTCCTTAAATAAGTAATCATGTGTTTCCGTAGATCTCTTTGTAGTGAAAATTTCTGAAAGTTGCAATACAAAAGACCAGAGATCTGTGCAACAATGTATGCAGTCACTTCCGTGAAAAATAACATTTCCAAGTGAAAATTATGTAATGTGACATATTATTGGTTTTTTTCAAGATATATCCCAGGATGAAAAAAGATTTTATTTCGATGGAGTTTATACTTGTTGGATCTGTGCATTTGAAATCTGTTTATTAAACAAATTATACGTGGCATTTGACAAATGGTGAGACATTGACATTGTGGCTAGAATAACTTTTTGGCTCCAAGAATTAAGCAGGGTCATTATCACTTTGAAAATGAATTTTGGGGACGCAGGGAATGGTTAGCAATGCCAAAGTAGAGAGCTTCAACTTGCCATTGTATTTCCCATCAGAGAGGGAGCTGAAACAAGTGATAGTTCGAAACAGATTCTTCGACATCGAGAGGATTCAGACCCTGAGCCACCCCAAAATGCACGTCGCTTTTTCCACCCCGGATTCACGCTCTTTCTACTTAAGAGCTGCATTCGAGGGGTTATTGCTCCATCATTTCGGCGATGAGCTGATCGTCGATGACCTGTTCCGCCTGTACTCGCTCAAAGTGGCGAAATATCCCTTTTTCCTGAAGCCAGAAAGTCATGAAACTGTCACATTCTTCGTGGTCCTGAAGCGTAAAACGTATGAAGAGAATATGCAGTGACTGCACTGGCACATACTGTGCGTTGTTTCATGGTGGGGAAAAAGCCTTAGCCAGATAATTTTTCTGGAAGAGAGAATTGACTAGGAGCGAAAATTTGATTTCAAGTCAACGAGGCCGTTAACTGGATATCCCCAACTCAAACAAGTTTGTGCTTAATTCTTATGGTTATGCGTTAAAACTTGGTAGATTTGCATTTGCTTGCTCTATCAAGATGTTGGATACATTTTGGGATATTTTGATTTTGTATATTTCCTTAGATGGTTCCTGATTGATTGAATTTAGTTTTTTACTTCATATAGTCTTCAGTATGTATAGAATATCACATTTTCCTGTCATCACTATTATTCTCAACTTGGTGTCAAAGCCATTGTTTTCCGAGGAAGTGCCCGTCGAGGCTATTTAATAACGCCAGTCACATTTTTCCGTCATTACTATTATAAGACACGTTATTTTTCAAATAATCTCATGTTTTATGCGGCTGCGAGAGTATGAATGAAAGGAATTAAAGACTATTGTCCCAATCAAAGTCATCTTCTACATCACCACATATCCTCACCCATAACTCCATCGACTAACTCCTCCATATCTTCTTGGACGACGACATCGTTTCATCTTTCCTGACACTCCTCTTTCATCCACCTTCCTCTTTCGTCCGACATGAACAAGACATTTAAATCCAGCAGATCCACGGACGAGCGAACCATGTTGGCTCAGCCAGCAAGTAGGCATGCATGAAAATTGAAAAGGGAACAAGTAGCCGGTAATTTTCACAATGCATTCTTCGAGTTTGAATGAAACTCTTAAAGTCTCGCAAGTAACCCAATAGATGGTTGCTTAATTAATGTTGTTTAGCAGATTCTTATGACTCGGTGACATGCGTACGTAGTTAATTACTCTTGTTTTTATTTTCTCTGTTCCTGTAAATCCTCTTAATCCTATCTTCCATGCACGCATGCGGAGAGTTTTTATGGCGTTTGAATCTTCGAGGATGACCCAACAAACAATGAAATCGCATCACAAAATTTACTAACCGCGGCTCTATAAATAGCAGCTCATGGGCTTGGCTTCTTTTCGTATTCACACAGTCTCTCTTCAGATTCCATAGAAGATCACAACCAGCTTCGTCAATACCCGGTTGAAGTAATGGAAGGCACTAAGAAGGGCGGCGACGAAAGGGATGAAAAGAGCGGCGGCGGCGGCATAGGAGGAGTAATTGTTGCAGGTAGTGGTGGTGGGGCTGGGAAAGTGGTTGGCGGCAATAGAGGAACGATGGTTGCGTCGGGAAGTGGGGGTGCGGCGCATATTTCAAGGGCGAAGTTCGAGGGAAACCCGCAAGGTTACTTTGCTGAGCTCCATGAGAGCTCCAAGGATAAGAAATGAGAGCATGCCGATGAGTTGACTCTGAAGTAAGATGCGGGAGTGTCGGAGAGAATTTTAAATTAAATAAAGACCTTTAATCTTCTAATGAAATCTCTCTCTCTCTCTCTCTCTCTCTCTCTCTCTCTCTCTCTCTCTCTCTCTCATTTATGGTTCATCGAGCTTGCTATTTGCAATCATATGTTTCAACTTTGGTTGTCGAATGACATGTGACGTAGGTGGCAGGATCATATTATCAATTTGAAACTGAGTTTTGGGCATTGTTTTGAATGCTGCCGATTCTAATATTGACCAAAAGAAAGTAAATTACCATCCAAGTTGGCACATCATATTTACACCTCAAATGTTTTGACTTTGTAATCTTCTCCTTACACCACCCACTTCTATCACCATTCTTATTAATCGTTAGATTTTCAAACTATCACTACTCATTTCAATGGAGCACGTACCACATAAAAGTTTTAACGTTTATTCTTTGAATCGCTAAAAGAAACATATGACATTTGTTGTTGTGTCATACTCTAATTATTTTGAACAGCGAGAGGTTTAACTCACCCGTGCATGACAATGATAATGCAAGTGGCTTACGGGATAATGGAGAAAACGCATGTGGTCTATGAACTTCAACCTCATTCTTCCTTCTTGTGAAAAACCAATACCATGACTCCACCACAACAGTTGCATCCTCTTCGAGCACGTCTTGATAAACTAGGTCTAGATCAAACCACCCAAAAGTCCATTGTCAATAAAGTCATAATTGTTTTTTGCACTTTTGCCAATTCAACTCTATTTGTCGGAAGTCGGTGATGTGAACGCCAGTTATCTTACATGGCACTACCGATGCCGATGCGGATAATTTTTTAGCAATATTTTAATACTTTGTTAAGTATTTTTATATATATTTTTTTATTTTTCCCTCTTTTCTTTTTTTCCTCTTCTATTTTTTCCCCCTCTGCCTGGCCTTAAGCGGGGCCGCTCCCGCAGGCCCCAGTTGAGAAGGTGTAAATTAGATGAAGATGAAGATGCGACTTGGCATGGCAAAAGTCAAATCTGGTCGAGATTTCGTAGTGTCGTTCTTTAAAGATGAAACAATAATATGAAGAGCAAAAAGCGACTTTCTTTTGGACATGTATTTGATTACTAAAATGATGTTAAGCATATTTGTGCATGGCTAGCATGACCGTTACTTCTGAGTTAATAACTTCATTAGATAAATACGGTAAGATCCATCCAACGCATTGTTTTCCCTTTCTTACCTTGACTTTTGATGTCCCCCTACCAAATCCCCCTCAACGTAAACTCAGAATTACGCGATCGGCAAATTAATGATTCTTTTAGCGAAGATTTTGACCAAATACGAAATCATCGATAATCGATCTAGTGGTACTTTTATGAGCATTCTTTTTTGGAAGTCGCTAGCATGACAGTCTAACAATGTTGTCGTTATTTTTTACCCCATGGCTTTCCAATTAATGAGTGCTTTATGCAAAATATGTGGTGATGGTGTGTGGATCTACGTTCTGAAATAACTGACACTATTATCAGACTATCAAGGGAGCATTTTTATTCTTTTTGTCATCATAAAATTCCTAAAGGATCCTGCGGTTACTTTTCAGGCAGTTGTAAGACAAACAACCGTGGTAGTAGGGTAGGGTAGGGTAGGGTAGGGTAGGGTAGGGTGAGTGGTGTACAACTTAGATTATGGCCGATCTTCCTAATTGTGCTTTGGGCCGAAATTTGATAATATATATTGCATGGCTTGACCTGCGAGTAGGGGGAGAGAGAGAGAGAGAGAGAGAGAGAGAGAGAGAGAGAGAGAGAGAGAGAGAGAGAGAGAGAGAGAGAGAGAGAGAGAGAGAGAGAGAGAGAGTGTGTGTGAGAATGACTGAAGCAGTGGCCATGAATGAGGGGAACAGACCTTACAGTTACTCCCAGAACTCCTCATATCAAGTACTTCTTGTTACATGATATACAAGTATATATATACATATTACAAGATATGTCACTCTAGCTTTTCTCTTTGTATATGCACTAAAATCCCTGTCATAAGTGGAATAGACAAATGAATTTTTCAGTACAATAACGTTGTTTATTGAAAATTTTCTGAATATTTTTGTCATAATTTGGTTTACCAACCATATAATTCCCATGATCTCGTCGTTCCGTGTTGGTTTCGTAATCAGATTGTCCTATCTCATCCTTTCTTCAACATCTTTTCCGCGTTTGCTCTCTCTTCATACATCGACATCAAATCGTTATTATATCAAATTACCAACCTTTTATTTGGTGAAACAAGTATTGCAAAAGTAATCACCATGCATTGTTCTATTCTACAGACATGAGTCGCTGTTGCCGCCATGGATATGATCAAGGAAGCTTTACCCGCAACTGTTGATCTCAATCGCCTATCATCATCCTCTCCCAACCCCATCATCAGAATCGCAGACTTTGGTTGCTCCACGGGATTCACATCCATTCAAGCCATCGAAACTATAATTCAGTGCCTCTTAGACCTCATCAAACCAAACGAACAATCTCAATTTCGAACCCTTGAGTTCCAAGCCATCGTCAACGACCCCCCAACCAATGACTTCAACACGCTTTTCGCCAACCTCTTGTCTGAGAGGCGACGATACTACGCCATGGCGGTCCCAGGGTCGTTCCACGTCCATCTCCTCCCGAGTGCATCCCTACACTTCGCATACTCGTCCTTTGCGCTCCAATGGCAGTCTCGCGTTCCACAAGAGATATTGGACAAGTCTTCCCGTGCTTGGAATGGGGAGAGGATTCACTACGCTTGCTCGCCTGCGGAGGTCGTAGGCGCTTACTCTGCCCAGTTCGGGAGAGACATTGAGGCGTTTCTCAGTGCGAGAGCGGAGGAGATGGTCAGTGAAGGATTGGTATTTCTGGTGTTGCCTGGGGAGCCGGATTTGGTTCACGATTCTCAGACCACAATAGGGTTTGGAAATGGAGCTGATGGGTTCTCGCCTTGTGGACATGGCCAAAGCGGTACGTAATTGCGTGGATGGGCTAACACTTGATGTGTGAGATCGTATGCAAGAATAGGATTTGAGTGATTGAATTATGCATTTCTGGATGATTAACAAAATTCGGCGATGCTAATAAATTTTGCTTTACTAATACTTGTTTCATGAAGGGTAGCAGTATCGTGTTTAACTTGTGTGTCTTAATTGAATAATGCTTGCGTGACGGTCACACAGTCTTGCTATGTTATGCTTGCCATATTTTTTTTTGTTCACAATTCCCCTTTTTGTTTTTGTTTTTGTTTTTGTTTTTTATTGCTATTTGCCAAACACAAAAGAATTTGTGGCTAGCAAGGCACCGTCCACTATCAAATGACAGTGGATGATCACGCTAACATCTCAGTCCTAACAAAGTAATTTCACAAGAGTTAGAAAAATAAGAGCAAAAGGATGCTTGGAGTACCAATATTTGTGTACAGCACTTACTTTTGTACCAATATGTTTTTTTGAATCTCTTAAGTAACAAATCAAAGAAAAACAATCACCTAAATGCCAAATCGGGAAAAAAAATCACTCAAGTGCCAATTCCGACCAAATAGTACATATTGCATTTTTTATTAATTTTTTAATGTCGTGGATTTTTTTAAAAAAAAATCAAACTATGTGGCGTCACGTGGACTTTTCAACTTAAAAATAGTTATTTTTTAAAAAAATTAAATAGAAAAATTACCTAAAAATAAAAAAAGTAAAATAATAATAATAATAATAATAATACTAAGGGAAGCAGAAGTTGCAGCAGCGAGCCCTTGCCACCGCCGCCTCACTATCGCTGGCAATGGCCCACGAGGCGTGGGGGATGGCCGAGAGGGTCGCCGAGCAGGCCTCGCTAGGGTCAGCGAGGCTCGATCGTGGCTTGCCTCGCAAACCCACGACCAAACCTTGCCAACCCCTTTCGTCGGCCATTGCCAGCGAAGGTGGCCGGCGATGGTGAGGGCTGTCGCCATTGCAACTGCTTCCCATTTCTTTCATTTTTTAGTTTTTAATTATTTTTTAGTTTTTTTAATATCACATGAATTTTTAATTAAATTTTAATTTGCTATTTTTTGCTTACTAGGATCCTCCAGCGAGCCACGCATGATTTCCGACAAAAGTCACTAGAGTTGGCGCTGAAATAACCGTTTTTTCAAAAAAAAAATTGACACTTAAGTGATAAAAAAATATATTAGTACTAAAGTAAGCGCCGTACACAAGCATTAACAGTCCAGTTGTCCTTTTGCCCTTAAATAAGTAATCATGTTCGGCACAAAAAAAAGTAATTAGGTGGTTGCGTACATCATTCTGTTGTGAAACTGTTTGAAAGATGCAATACTACATCAAGAGATCTATGTTACAAAGTACGCATTAACTTCCGTGAAAAATAACATCTCGAAGTCAAAATTAAAGGTGTGCATGGCCCCGGTCGGTCCGGTCCCGGTATGGAGTCGAGGATCGGACTGGTAGTCCCGGTCCCCATATTTTCGGGACTAGGGACCAGATCGGACCGGGATCGGCAGTCCGGTTCGGTCGCTATCCCAGCCTAGTAGAACCGCTAACACCAATCAACTGCTTATACAAATTTAGCTCTTTGAAGAAAATATGCTTCAATTGCATGTTAATTTACAATTTATAACATCAGTTGAATGAAAAGATAGGTAATTTGTTTTTTAAATAATTGTTCTGTTTTGTTTTCAAATATTTCTATTTTTTTTCTAATTGTGTAGATTTATATTTATAAATAACTATATATTATAGGTGGTCTAGTCCGGGCCGATCCTAACACATGGAACCGGGGATCGGACCATCCACCTCAAAGACTGGACCAACCCGGCCGGGTTCAGTCAGGTCCGGGTCCGGTCTCGATTCGGGCCGGTCCAGTTTGTTGGAGTTGGTGAATACTTCGAGGATCCTTGTTTCTCATACCGAGTATGCCCACGTGAACTTAGGGAAACCAAAGTGTTATCCGACGACATGTGACCCATGCGCGGGTGTCCCACTGCCCGGTCAGCGGGCGGGGCTTCCGCTGCCCCGCTCGCCCGTGAGCGGGCGGGGGTTCGGGGGCAGCGCCCCTGAAACCTCAACGGGTTTGGGCTTTTATTTAAGTTAACCCGTATATTGTGGGATTAATATAGGTTTCGCTAGGTTTAGCTTTTGGGCCCGTTTAGGGCATATATATTTTGCTCGTTTATGCTGATCATTGTAACGAGTTGAGTGGCTGTAAACCGAATATCATAATGAAATCTCTTTGCAGGACGTAGCTCTATTCTGAGGGGAACCTGGTAAACTGTGCGTCGTCTAATTTTCCTTGATTCTCTGTTTGATCGTTCTGATTCGGTTGCGATAAATCCCATCACAGTTTGCACACCCCTAGTTAAAATCATGTAGTGCGACAGTTGGTTGTTTCAACTGTATATCCCAGCATGAAAAACTAATTGTTATTTCGATGGTGTTAATATGTGTTCGATATCTGCAGTAGAAATCTATTTTTTAAACGATTAAACTTGATGTTTGACACCTGTTGAGGCATTGATATTGAACGTGAAAAGAGAAAAAAGATAATACAAATGGCGAAAATCACTATATGGCTCCAAGAATTAAACACGGTTTAGTATCACTTTGAAAGTGAATTTCGGGGATGCAGGGGACAGTAAGCAAAGCCAAAGTAGAGAGCTTCAACTTGCCAATGTATTTCCCATCAGAGAAGGAGCTGAAGCAAGTGATCGGTCGAAACAGATTCTTCGACGTCGAGAGGATTCAGACCCTGCGCCACCCCAAAATGCACGACGCTCTTTCCACCCCGGAATCGCTCTCCCTTTTATTCAGAGCTGCGTCTGAGGGGTTGTTTCTCCATCATTTCGGCGATGGGCTGATCGTCGACGATTTGTTCCGCCGGTTCTCGCTCAAAGTGGCGAAATCTCCCTTTTTCCTGAAGACGGAGAGCCACGAATCCGTCGCATTCTTTGTGGTCCTCAAGCGTAGAAAGTCCGAATAGAATATGCAGTGATTGCACTGGCCACATACTCTACGTCATTCCATGGTGGGGAAAAATTCCTTGGCCAAAATACTATTTCTGGAAGAGAGAAATTACTAGGAGCAGAAATTTGAGTCCAAGCCAACGGGGGTCGTTAACTGGATATTCCCCAACCCAAACAAGTTTGTACATAATCCTCCATGTGGTGTGCTGCCTTTTCAGATTGGAGTGAATATAACTAATCGCATTACTGTAATGTAATAGCGTTTGTTAAACCTCTGTAGATTCACATTAGCTTGCTCTATCTTAAAGAAGACACATTTATGTTAATGCTTATTGTCTTCTCATTGCCGAAATGTTTAGTTCGTTTAGGCCCGATCTATCAAGACATCATGTCTTGTCACCGCGAGATCTGCAAATACTAGGTAAATCTAGTTCTAGAGGGTTACATCTTTTGGTGCTCGAGAAGCAACCAAAACCATCGATCTCATTATAAAAACGAAAAAAAAAGACAAGATTGAAACGATACAATGTAGTCAAAGTGGATAACATTAGGCATGTTCTGTAAAATCAGTATACTATAATTAATATGATAAACAGACTCTTATCAGACATTAACATGAGCTACTCATTTAATGTGTTCACTCAACTACTCCTTGTGATGATGGAGTCTTTGATAAGAAGGAATCGAGCTTGAGGATGACAACCACTACTTTCGAGTTTCATAGCTCGAATCGTCCATTAGTCAGTATTGTCCATTTCATTTACCAAAACTCTTTTATTCCAATTGATACTTCTTTTAAAATAAAATAAAATAAAAACCTTCGAAAATATTGTAGATAATTGGTGATAAAAAGATGCTCAATTTGCTCATAGACAAAGAACCTTAGATTATCTAAAAAAAGTTGAAAAAGGAAATGAACTTAGGCCAAACCGTGGGGGGTTTTTGGCTGGATCTTTGATTTGAAGCAGCACATAGGTCAAGTCAAGCACGTAAGCCACAAAGCTCCCGAGCGAAGTGTGGCCCCCACCGGTGACTCCCCTCCCCGACCACCCACCGAAACATAGAACAAATCCCCAACTAATCAGTAATCAGCAATCAGTCATCGATCCCAAAACCTTAAATTCCAATTCAAGCTGTTTCCTCGCCAAATCCCCACTCTGTCAACTTTGTTCGCCATAGCTAGATCGGAGAACTCTCTCTCTCTCTCTCCCTCTCTCTCGCGGGATCCATTTCCATGTCTTGGATAGCTGCGTTCCTATTGTTCGTGAATCTGGTGCCACTGAGCTCTCACCGATAGGGGTGTCAAAAAGGTCCGCGCCGACCCAGCCAGGCCCCACCCAACCCGGCCCGGCCCGGCCAGATCAGAAAATTTAAGATATTTTTGGGTCGGGCGTTGATCTTAGTTGAATATGGGCCGGTACTGTTAAGGCCCGAATAAAAGAATAGCGCTTTGGTACCATAAGGCCCGAACTACTTGATGCTTCCTCACCCTTCTCTCATCTGTTCGGTGATCTGTAACTATCTCTCTCTCCTTCTTCTCGATCGATTCTCAGCCAAGCCCTAGTGGAATCTCTCAAGGTACGCTTCGAGGCCTCTAATCTCTCTTGTTCTTCGCGATCTGCGAATTGGGTTTTTCCGGATCTGGGTTGATCTTGAATCTGGGTTGGGTTTTCGTGTTCTCTGCGCTTTCTTGATTTGTCTCGGTTCCGATGGTTGAAAGGAAGGTTGTAGCTGTAGATCTTCGTTAAGACCCTTACCTTATTGAACATGTGTTCCCTCTCAACCGGCGGTGCAGGAGCAGCGGAGGGAGCGGCGGCCGAGCTCTCGCGCAAACGCGAATCCTCGTCATCCAGAGGCGGTGACATGTCCATGAGCTCGAGCTTCAAGCGGCAGTTAGCTTCGCGATCGAATCTGTGGGCTAACCAAGATCCCATGGTGTCCGATTGGGCATTATTGACGTTGCCAATAGGAAAGAGGCCTCTTGTGGGCTGGTGATGACTGATGAGAAGTGGAAGAAGAAGGCAAAGACGATGAGGACTGTCACGACCTAAAATTCGGTTAAATTCTAGGCTAATGGATTATCAGGTGACTAACCCAATGCGGACTCTCCCAAGCCCTACCAAATCGTAACATTGATTGATCAGAATGATTTAGGATTTGGAGTCGCCACTAATCATTTTTGGTAGATTGGTTAGAAACCTGAGTAAAATAGCGGGAGAACTATTTTATTCCTACGAATCAGAGATTGAGGATTCGGGAACTTGATTACATTAGCCAATTAAAACTAATGACCTTTCGGTACTTTAATTCCATAATATGTCATAATTTGACGACTCAGATTGAATCAATCTTAAAGGTCGGAAAATGGAGTTCTTTTTTTTTTGGATTTCGCATTTTATATGCACTGCATGAATGATATAAATGCAGAATTAAAGTCATCTTTTCCTATATGCAAAATTTAACTAATTAATTAAGGCGTGTGGAATGTCGTGGCATAGAAATGTGATAATGCAAATGCAATAATGATTCTCGAAAAAATGATAATGCATGGGTATATGCAATTTCGAAAATTTGATGAATGACATGGCAATGGATGCATGACATGGCATAATGACATGCAAAAATGACGTGGCAAGACGACGTGGAAAAATGACGTGGAAAAATGGCGTGTCAAGATGACGTGAAAAAATGATGTGGAAAAATGGTATGGAGAATGACGTGGCATAATGACATGCGATTACGTGGCACACAGATGATTTTTTTTTTGGATTTTTATGCATTTTTCAGATGTATGAAAAAAAATGAATAATGAATTAAGAAGTTATCCTATTTAACCTGATATGCAGACATGATAAGATATATGCATGAGATTGAATATATGCTATCCTAATTAACGTGATATGCAGACATGATATGATATGCATGAATGAGTCTCCTTCCCTTTCTTAAAATTTCGGCCAAATGAGGGATATCTTGAAAATTTGTTATCTTGATTTAATTGCTTAAGGTTTAATGAGATAAGATTTCTAAGAAACCTTATCTTCCTAAAATTTCAATTAGATGGGGTTTTTAAGAAACCACGTCTTACTAAAATCTTCAGGAAATTTCAAAACATTGCAAGTCCAATCAAGGCAACACATGCACCAGAATATTTACCGCGAGATAAGGAAAGAAATCATGATCGTGTCGTTATCCCTTTCAATTTTCGAAAATTTGACCAACTTCCATTAGAGATTGGTTTTTTCTAAAGATAGCGAATCAGACCTAAGCGGTGATAGGTCAGATTAACTAAATCTAGAATTTTTTTTTATTATGAAAATTAAGCTTTGATGTTTAAATCAAATTGGTGGTATCTTGAATTTCTGAAGAAAGTCTCAAATTTTCCTTTGAAAATTTAATCAATCAAAACGGCAATCAATCAATTAAAGATATACAACCCTTTTAAATTCAGAAAATTCTGGATAAGGATTGTTACCTAAATTGCCGATTTGCTTTCCAAAGTTTTAACCTCGACGGCTTCCGACTCATCTCAGCGATGGTGGCTTCAACATGATGGCTTCACGATGGTTCATGGTAGGGGTTTTGGTGAAATACGTGTAACCTGCAGAGAGAGAAAAGAAACTAATTTCCCCTTGAAGGGTCCTCCCAATTGACTTCTCTCTTTGGGATCGTGCAATTTTTTGATATTTCTGCATGAAGGACCTCCTTGTGCGCATCTCGTCTTGGACATGTGCCCTTGTGATCGTCTTTATTGGGCACGCTTGGAGGACAGGCTGCGATATGCATGGAAGGCAGCACATTCCCGTTCCGGGTACGAATATGGGACAGCTTCGTTAAGCACCCGAATGTCAAAGATCGTGGGATGTGTCGGAGATGTGATGGTTCACCGTTCAAGGATAAGGATGGCTTTCAACGACGTTGGCAACGGTCTGACGAAGATTGGTCTCAGAGCTCGTTCAAGGACTGACGATCCGAATGAGGAGTTTTTTCAAAGTCTGATCACAGTGAACTCTCTTCCGGTAAAACCTTCTCGATTCATCCAAATAGCGACCACTTATCGTATGTGACCTGTGGTCAAAGTTTCGCTCGATTGGATACGGCTGGACAACGGTTGATCGTCAACAAGCTCCTCATTGGTGGCTGGCCTTGGTGCTCGTCGGTTGTAGCTAGAGTCGTCGTGGAGAGGCAGGAGGTCTGTAGCACCATCGAGAATGATCTACAGAGTTATACATATGTAATAAGAAGTGGGCAAAATAACAAAAGGAAAGATATCAAATTCAAAACACGAGCATCCCTTTTGTCTTGTTCTCCTTTTTGTCTTTCGTGAAAGATTCTTCCTTTTGTTGTTCTTCGTGGAATTGTCTATCTGTTCCTTCTTTCATGGCACTTTGATGATCATTGTCTGATCTTATTTTGGGCGAGAGCTCTTGGTGGATTGAAGAACTCACTCGTGGCTCTCTCTGTGGCCATGTATGGCAATCCTGAATGGCCTTCCGAATTCCCTTTGGACGAAAGATGAAAAAATGCCGAGAGGGATGCCCTCCACTTTGCCGTATATTCAATAAAAAAAAATGGCCCTTCTAAGATGTGACCTAGAGGTGTTTGTATAGTGTTTGTATAGTGAAAACCTAGGTCAAATTCCGATAACGTGGGCTTAAGCCTTGGTCTTATTTCGACTAATGAACTTTAATAAAAGGCCTTTCTTTCGGAATTAAAATTTAATGGACCAGAAAGCTCAAATTAGGTCTCAAGGCCTTGAGATTTTCAGCACTTGCTTCCTTATGATGGCCGAATTATGCAATGTGGGCTCTGGTTCTCCGCATGTCAATTCAGGCCCAAATCCCATCATCAGTGCAAAATAATGCGAATGCAATGCATGCTTAAATTAAATATGCTATGCATGAAAACTATCGAGCACCATATCTGACTAGAATTAGGAAACTGTCTATATGTTTCTTTATTATACCAATTAATATCTACAATAACAATTATTAAAGCCCACAATGAATATATTAAAAATATTCTAACATTCTCTCACTTGGGCTAAATTAATTGAAATTGTACTTTATATGCGCATCTTTATATTGGTCTAAAGATATTTCCCAATAGTCAATCATATCCCATAAAGTCTTAAGCACCAGACCATGCCAATAACTGCATCATAAGATATAGACCCATCCACGATCACAAATGCTCTTAACTTTACTGATATGGATTTGATATGGTAATATGACAAATGGATAACATCTCACATAACAAAGACACATTATATGTTAACCTCCTTGTCAGTCACCATTCTCTTACTTTATGTGTTATGAAACCGGATGTGTCACGAGAGAATATCTTTACGGTTCCAACAAACCAACATATGTCTAACCTTTATAGTTAGCTATACTTTATGTGTAACAAGACATATGCTTTTAGCTAAAATAAATGCTCCAGCCATCACTCAAGGTTTACACGATGGCTTGAGATTTTCAACTGATATATGTATTCAACTTCCCTTAATCAATAACGCTTTATTGCATGCAATTGAGTTGATACATAGCTAGATGTTACAAAATGTAACAAACACAGATGTAAACTTTATTAGAGCAAATACCGAATACAGCTCCCACTGAACAACAGCATCTCATGATGCTACTTAGCCCATCAATTAACATGCCATATCAGCATCTCACGATGCTTTTAAGCCTGTGACATGTCGTTAAAATATGAAAGGGCAAAGACCTTTAGTTAGTGAGTCTGGAACCATATCATATGTGCAATAAGCGCTACTGTAGTGTCACCCTTTTCATCTGTTACCTTTATGGTAAAAAACTTGATCGTCAGATGCTCAGACCCCTTGGGACCTCTGCTGTTGTTAATGAATACTATTGCAGAGTTATTGTCACAATACAACTGTATGGGTCTATCCATAAAATTAAGTACGACAACTCTTTAATGAGATTCCGAAGCCAAATAACCTGAATAGCATATGAAAAACATACTACAAACTCCGCTTTCTTGATAGATGATGACATAAATTTCTGTTTACCATTTTCTATAATACTGCACTTCTCTTTAAACATATAAATATATGTAGTCGTAAACTTCATATCATCCTGACAGCTAGCAAAGTTTGAATCCAAATGCCCTACTAGCTTTAGGTCCTGCATATAGCCTTTTTTCCTTTTTAAGTACCTTAAAACTTTCTTAGTAGTCACCCAGTGAACGTGTCCTGGATTTAACCAATACATGGCAAGAACAATCCGTACGAATCTCAATGCCTAGAACAAAACACTCTTTACCAAGATCAATAATGTAAAAAATGCTTCGACAATATTTGTTTCACCTTATGCAATAATTCAAGAAAATTGCTTTCAAGCAAGATATAGTCTGCATAGAACACAAGGAAAATAAATTCCTCCCACTGATCTTGTAGTATATATACTAATTTACTTCGTTCTTGACAGAACAGAATATAATAATAATATTATGAAATTTTAAACAACAATTGTCTAAAAGCTTACTTAAACCCATAAATAGACCTTTCAGTCTACAATACCCATGAACATGATCAAACTTTATTCCATGGCATTATATGGGGTTCATCTTCCTTTACGCACAAGTTTAACTGAATCAACTGCTGCAAAACCTTCGGGTTACTTAATATGGATTTCCTCGAAATATCCAGTTAAAAAGAATTTTTAATATCTGTATGATAAAGTTCCTTATAATAATGAGCTATTAATACTTTAATCACTCTGAAAAAAACTCTTTATGAGAGACTAAATAAAAATTATTTTCAGTCTACTCATTCTTTACAAGTGAAAAAATTTGGCTACCAATCTGTCTTTAAACTTCTAAAAGAAACACTGATCAAAATATAATTGGATATAGTAAACAAAAACTTTCATATGGAGTCCCTTTAAGTTTTACACACCCAATTGCAGCAGATGGACTTGTGATCTTGAGGCATGCTAATAAGCTTTCAAACACCGTATGTTTCATAGTTTGTATCTCGTCCACCATGCACCCAATCACAATTATAATTAAGAACAAGAAATAGCAACTGCATAAATTACTAAATCAATTACATAGTCGATTTTGTAGTCATGCTCTTCTGGATAGACTGTAAGTATTACTTAGTACAACTGATTGTCTCTGTCTAATAGATTTTTTAAGAGGAGTTACTTTAACCTTTATTCTACGCTTGTGGGGTCTGATAAACTTCATCAGGAATTGTCTTAATAACAAGAACCTGAACCCCAATAGAATCAAACCGTAACTTAGAATGCTCCATGATCATCTGTATAGACAGAGAAAAACGATACAGTGGTCCCTACCATACCGTTATCTGTAATAGTCTGTGAGCTACTATCCTTATTCTGCCATATCAAGTTCCTGCAATTTAGCTATATGTAATTCAACAATTCATGTTCCTCCTTTGGGAGGATAAATCAATACCCCTTTAGATGATTTGGGTATGTTACGAAATAAAACTGAGTGGTTCTGGAGTCCAACTTGTCTAATATTGGATTATGTGACTTTTTATCTGCATGAACACCTCAAAACTTAATATGGTTCTAACTAGATTAACGTCCAGCCCATGACTAAAAAGAAGTCAATGGAACAATTTTAGTAGAAACATAATTCACAATGTAAAGGGCCACTTTGAAAGTTTCACCCCACAAAAAACCATAAAAGTTCGTTTTATAAATCATACTCTTCTTCATATCCATAATGTGTGATTATGCCTTTCAGCCACACTTTTCTGTTCAAGAATAGTAAACTAAGTTACTATCCCATAATCCTTTATGTATTTGGTAAATAGCTCTTTTTAAGCTATCCAACATTGTCGTGTCTACCACGATACTCACCACCTTGGTCAAAAATGATAATCTTTATGATTTTTATTTTAAAAGTTTATCGACTATAGTCAGAAATATGTTGAACTTGTCACGAAAATTAAACTTTTCTTTAATCAAGTATAAAAACATATAGAGAAAAATCACCATTTAAATGTAATGAAATAAAAGCTCTTCACAATATTGCCATATAGGATCCACTAATACCAGTATGAATAATCTCCAATGGGTCATAAATATCGACTATAGTTTCATTCTTTATCTTAGTCATCTAACCTCTACAGCAATCTACGCATGTGTCTAGGTCACTTTTCTGAGTGGGAAAAATGTTTGACTTTATCAGTCTTTCCACTCTTTCTTTAGAGATATGATCAAGAGGCTTATTCCGCAATGCGTATTACTGTACCTTAGGCAGATGTCCTTTTGAAGCAACCTTTTCAGCTGTATAAGTGACGTACAATTCAGTGGGAGACAAACATAATCTGTACAATCCATTGGACATAGTGTAATACGCAGCTTTATTTTAATTAAAAGAAATAGTAATTGTTTTAATTGAAATCTCAAAAGAGTAACTACACATGTCCAAACTTGATACGAAAAATAAATTCCGTCGTTAAGGAGAGTACATAAAATATGTTTCTTAATGTCACATTAAAATCAGAATTCGGAATGACATTCTCATCAATTCAATGTCAGCTTTATAGTTGTTTCAATAGTGATCTTGATTCATCTTGATTTGGTATCTTTCAGTTTATGAATTCCTATATGGCAAACGCAACATAATGTGTTGCATCGCTAACTAGCCATCACAAACCAGATGAGGCTTTAGATAGAATAAATTCACAAACCAACACCAAATAATCATTACTTTATGCTCATACTAAGATAACCAAGTCTTTGTATTAATTGCAGTCTTTCTTTATGTGATCGTTCTTCTTATAAAAGAAGTGGCAATCACCACCCTTTTCAAAGGATGCTTTTCATGGATCCAAATCGTCAGAATGACTGGTGGTTTTCAAGAATACTTTATGAGTATGATTTCAGAACTGTTTAATATGCAATTCCATCAAATTTTAGACGCAATCTTTAATCTTAATAGAACCATCGCACCTGATGCTGAGGAGTCATTGCAGACATATACCACTCTTAGTAATAGACGAGATTTAATTTCAAGCCCCCAAGGCTTCCTTCATTTATTTAATAGTGCAGTTAACTGGCAAAGAACACTAGAAAAGTGTTCTTTAATGGACCACTTTATATCAAATGAGCGAATCCGATCGCTCTTTACCCAATAAACACATAATACTTTTGAAAGTTCTTAGTAATGAAAGTGAGAACTACGAGGTCTTTCTTGACAAGAACATACAAATATTTTCTAGTCATGTGTAAACCGAAAATCCTCATTGAGTTCTCAAAACTTGAACCCAGAAAAATCTCAATTTTTAATTTTAACAGAGTTGCCATTCACAAAACGGTGACTATAAAACAATCAATGTTTTCAATTAGCATAATGTGAAATTTTCACCTTGAGAGATACATACATCATCATATAATCACCTTTGAGCAGAAAACATGACATGTAGTTGTACACTCCCTATATTACAGCGGCCATGAGCATTTATTTCAATCTTCGTTAATCACCACCTTTGGGTGTATGACAGCACTCAGACTAATCAATCCTCAGCCATATGCTGTATATGTAACCCTTCATGCAAAAATATGCAATTATCTCCTTTGGGAGTACAACTACGCATTAAAACTGGAGACATCCCAATACTTTATAAAATGTTATTTATTGAACTCAATCAAGTGTGCCACTTTGGCGGTCACAACCCAATTGAATTTACCTAAATTTGGGATATAAACTTTATATTTCACATTTACCGTATGCATGTAGTTTTTTAAATTAAGGGCAATCATCCACAAAATTGCATGCCGCTAATTTTCATTGATACAGTCAATAATACATGTCAAACCATAAACATGTAATTAATAAATCATGCTCCACATATCCGTATATGGTACTTATATGTAAGCTTGTACATGTCTTTCAAGAAACCATATAGAAATACCTGGTAGAGTACAAGCAGCACGCCAATACTTGAAATATGTTACGTGCACCATTCTTTTTTTTTAGTGCGCAGTCCCCACACGCTGACACATGCATCGCACGTGTTCGATCTCAGCTGGTACTGAAAATCGATCTGACTGGTTTATCCGATCCAACTGTTACCTCTTTAGCCGACCATCGAACTAGATCATGCGATCAGGCCAGAACGGTCAACGACCGTTTTGACCGGATGGCCCGAGTCAATAGTCAACTGGTCGGGTCAGATCGGGTTCATAAATCGAATTGGGTCACCGAGTCGGATCGAGTTACCCGAGCTTGAGTGATGCCAAGTGACATCAGGCCGCACGTGTCGAGCACGTGCAGGCCCATGTCTAGCATGCGTGGGGATAACTGGTGCGTGGCCTCCACGTGAACTTCATCATGGCCGCACTGTCCAATTCTCCGAAACTTGCCGTCCACATCTAACTCTTGTCCAAAATAGAGCCGTACGTGCTTCTTTCGCACGTACACATGATGAAAGGAGGGGAAAAAGCTTTCTTTGAACTTCTTTATTTTTTTTTTATTATTTCTGGAAAATCATATTATCTGGTTATGTACACCATATCAGACCAAGAACCCCCATCCACACGAAAGTAATAAAAGTGGCGTTCTCCGATACAGACTTCATCAGCTAATTTTGGGGCATTCTTCCCTTGTTTCGAAGAGAGATGGAGAGCGCAAACTCAGAGTGAACGAGAGCCGAGGACTGCGTATGGAGAAATCTTGGTTCACAAACCCTTGTATCGTAATCTCATCCCAACGAACGCAAGTCAAATATATAATTTTCTTTAAATTTTTTCGAAAAATGAAATTTCGAAAATTAACGAAAATGCGACTCGAGATCTAATGCGCGACCACATATAAGCTACGTATTTCATCCGTATACAGTAACCCAAGACCATCACGTATAGATACACGAATCACAGATTCATAGAGTTAAAGAATTGACGCACCTTGTAGTGGAACCGTCGTTCTTGATACGAAATTGCGACGATCCGATTCTCAAGAGCTTCTCCTATATAAACCCCCTTTATCACTGGCTTCAATGAGACGGCCCCTCACGTATCACTTCAGACGACTCTTTTGTGAGGTTATGTGGACATTAGGATTTAGATGAGGGACTTGAGCTCTATTTATAGATATTGAAACATGTCCTCTCATCAAGAATAAGGTTATCTCGGCCCACACTATCTGGCACCATATCTGACTAAAATTAGGAAACTGTATATATCTTTCTTTATTAGACCAATTAATATCTATAATAACAATTAATAAAGCCCACAATGAATATATTAAAATATATTTTAACACATTTTGTCTTATTATGTAATCTCCTTTGTTATATTTTGACTTCCAAATTTGTGATAAGGTTATTTTGGAGCATTCACTTTGTATTAGGGTTTCTTTGATGGGGGGTATAAAAAAGATATCTTGGATATCTCATAGGGATGCTTACTTTAGCTTCTGCCCCGAAACCTTTTGTTTTCACTTTCTTCTTGTTAGATCTTTAGATCTTTGATTGTACGCTTGTACTCGTTATTGAAGATAGTGAAACCCCTCTCTCTCCCCGTTGTTTTTCCCGTTTTGGGTTTTCCACGTATATCACGCCTCGTGTTTTTATTTTGCTTTCATCCTTGCTATTACGCGCTTGAATTTGCACATCTTTTGGTGTTTTTCACAACAAATTGGTATCAGAGCGAAGGAATTTTGGTCTTTTTTTCGAGATGACATCTATCGAGTTTGAAGTGGCACCCTTCGATGGCCAAAATAATTTCGGGCTATGGAGGATAAAGATGAAAGCTTTGTTGCGTCGGGAAGGTTCGGTTAGAGCCTTGGATGGGAAATATCCCGACGACATGACTACGGCAGAGATCGAGGAGATGGAAGAAAGGGCGCATAGCACCATCCAATTGTCGTTGTCAGACAAGGTGCTTCATGAAGTTGCTGATGAAGAAACGACATCGGGATTATGGCAAAAGTTAGTGAGTCTCTATATGAAGAAATCTCTTACCACGAGGTTATTCTTGAAGCATCGTCTTTATACATTAAAGATGCAAGAAGGTACTCCTATCCAAGAACATCTAGATGAATTTAATAAAATTGTTATGGATATGAAAAATCTAGATTTGAAATTAGATGATGAGGATCAAGCCCTAATTGTGTTATGCTCGCTACCGAGCTCGTATGAGAATTTTGTGAATTCTATGTTGTATGGAAGAGAATCCATAACTCTTGAGGATGTGAAGGCCTCGCTGAATTTCGCAGAGATGTGTACAAAGTTGAATGCGAGTAGTAGTGTAGATAAAGCAGATGGCTTAGTTGTTAGGGGAAGGTCGAATCATCGGGATAGACGCAGTAATTCTAAAGGGCATTCAAAATCTAGATCAGGTTAGGACAAGAAAAAGGTTGAATGTTACTATTGTCACAATTTCGGACACTATAAAACCGAGTGTCCTTTGCTTAAAGCTAAGGGGAAAATGTTGATGGACAGCTCTGATTCGGCTAGTCTGGTAAAGGATAATGAGTCTGCTAATATAGATAATGTTCTTACTGTTTTGTCTTCGAATTGTTGTATAGACGATGAATGGATTTTGGATTCGGCTTGTTCATACCATATGTGCCCAAATAAAGATTGGTTCCACACATATGAGAAAGTCATTGGTGGTTCAGTTTTGATGGGTAATAATGCAGTTTGTAGGATTGTGGGTATTGGTACAGTGCATATCAAATGTCATGACAATGTAGTAAGAACTTTGACAGATGTTAGGAACATCCCAGATTTGAAGAAGAACCTTATTTCTTTGAGCAGTTTGGACTCCACTAGATGCATATATACTGGTGGAGGTGGAGTTTTGAAAATTTCAAAGGGCTCCTTGATTGTGATGAGAGGTAACAAGAAAAATAGTCTTTATGTTCTGCAGGGAAGTACCGTTGTGGGTTCTTTAAATATATCATCCTCTTTAGATTATGATAAATCAAGGTTGTGGCACATGCGGTTGGGTCACATGAGCAAAAGAGGAATGGCTATCCTGAGTAAGCGTGGTTTACTCTGTGGGGAGCATACAGTTCCACTTGATTTTTGTGAGCATTGTGTCGCAGAGTTAGTTTCAGTACTGGGGTGCACTCGACGAAGGGCATAGTTGATTATATTCACTCCGATTTGTGGGGACCTGCACAGGTTACATCTAAAGGTGGTGCAGTTTATCTTCTGACATTTATTGATGACTTTTCTAGGAAAGTCTGGGTTTATTTCTTGAAGCGTAAATGTGACGTCTTTGATACGTTCAAGAAATGAAAGATATTGATTGAAAATCAAACTGGTAAGAAGATAAAGCGTCTCAGAACAGACAATAGTCTTGAGTTCTGCGGATGTGATTTTAATAAGTACCGTGAAAATTCAGGGATTATTTGACATTGAACAGTCAGGTATACGTCTCAGCAGAATGGGGTGGCAGAGCGCATGAACCGAACACTTTTAGAAAGAGCTTGATGTATGTTTTCTAATGCTTGACTTGATAAAGATTTCTGGGCCGAAGCCGTGAACACGGCATGTTATTTGGTGAATCATTCTCCTTCTACTGCAATTGAATGTAAGACTCCAAACGAGGTATGGTCTGGTAAACCTTCTGATTATTCTGTATTGAAAGTATTTGGGCGTCCCACTTATTATCATGTAAAAGATGGTAAACTTGAACCTAGAGCCACGAAAGGTATTTTTGTTGGTTATGCAGATGGAGTTAAGGGATATAGATTGTGGTGTTTTGATCTTCAGTCACCAAAATTTATAATCAGTAGGGATGTTACTTTTGATGAAAATTCTATGCTTGTTCAAAGAAAAGTTATTGAGTCTACAGATATTCAGGAAGAGAATATAGCGAAAGAGGTGGAGTTTAGTGTAAAGTATCCACAAAAAACCTCTGAAGACATTCTTATTCAACCAGAAAGTGATAGTGAGTAACAAGACTCAGATTCGATTAAAGAAGAAGTAGAAGAAGTTGAACAACCTCAGAGTTTAGCTGCAAGGAGAGTTAAAAAGATAAATTAAGCCTCCTCAAAGGTATGATTTTGCTGACTTGGTAGCATATGCTCTTACAGTTGCTAAAGAGCTTGGTATTAAAGAACCTTCTACATTTCGTGAAGCTACTATTTGTTCTAAATCTGAGAAGTGGCTTGTTGCGATGAATGAAGAGATGGAGTCTCTTCATAAGAATCAAACTTGGGATCTTGTGAAATTACCTAAGGGCAAAAGAATAGTTGGATGCAAGTGGATTTTCAAAAGAAAAAAGGGAATTCCAAGGGTTGAAGATGAAAGATTCAAGGCACGTTTGGTAGCGAAGGGCTTTAGTCAGAAGGAAGGGATCGACTTCAATGAAGTGTTCTCTCCAGTTGTGAAACATAGTTCCATTCATGTGATGCTCGCTTTAGTAGCCCTTTATGATCTAGAACTTGAGCAACTTGATGTCAAGACCGCTTTTCTGCATGGCGAACTTAAGAAGACAATCTATATGTCTCAACATGAGGGATTCATTGTTGAGGATAAAGAAGATCAAGTTTGCAGGTTGAAATGCTCTTTGTATGGTCTCAAGCAATCTCCACGACAATAGTACAAGAGATTTGACAGCTTTATGTTAAGTCATGGCTACTCGTGAAGTGCGCATGACAGTTGTGTGTACTATAAAAAATTGCGTGATGATTCTTTTGTTTATCTGCTATTGTATGTGGATGACATGCTTATTGCTGCAAAGGACATGTCAGAAATACAGTTGTTAAAGAAGCAACTTAGCAGGGAATTTGAGATGAAGGATCTTGGAGCTGCCAAGAAAATTCTAAGTATGGAAATTTGTAGAGATAGACAGGTTGGGAAGTTATACCTTTCACAAAAAGGGTATATTGAGAAAGTGCTTGAATGCTTCGGTATGAAGAATGCTAAACCGGTAAGTACTCCTTTGGCATCCCACTTTAGACTTTCTGCTTCTTTGTCACCTAAAACCAAAGAAGAAGAAGATGAAATATCTCGAGTTCCATATTCTAATGCTGTGGTAGTCTTATGTATGTTATGGTATGCACTCGTCCAGACATTTCCCATGCAGTTAGTGTTGTGAGCAGGTATATGGCAAATCCATGTAAAGCTCACTAGCAAGCAGTGAAGTGGATTCTTCGATATATCTGAGGTACCTTAGATGTTGGTTTGGTCTTTGATAGAGGTTGTGATACAGGGCATTCAGTTGTTGGCTTCGTTGATTCTAACTATGCATGTGATCTCGATAAAAGGAGATCTTTGACAGGTTATGTTTTTATGCTTGGTGGTTCCGCAGTTAGTTGGAGAGCAACTTTACAAGATACAGTTGCTTTATCTACCACCGAAGTAGAGTACATGGCAGCAACGGAAGCAGCAAAGGAAGTTCTTTGGTTGAAACGTTTGGTTACAGAACTTGGGGTGAAGCAGGAGGGAGCCTTCGTTATCTTTTGCGATAACCAAAGTGCGATTTAATTGACCAAGAACGCGATGTATCACGAGAGAACGAAACACATCGATATTCGTTATCACTTTGTGCGTGATGAGGTTGCTAAAGGTACAGTAACAGTGAAGAAAGTACCTACAACGGATAATCCAACAGATATGTTGACTAAACCAATTCCTTTGACCAAGTTCAAGCATTGTTTGGATTTGGTTGGTGTTCTCACCATTTGAGTTGATTAGGCGGTGTTGATGGCGGTTCATCCCTTGTTTCCTACATCGAGTATGCTCACGTAGGCTTAGGGATGTGCGTCGTTAATTCTGCTGTTTGGCGGGTGGTCTTGTGTGGTCACTCTTGAAGGTGAGGGAGAGGGATCTTGTGGCGTTTGTCAAAATGCTCTTTTGGAGATTTGAAGTCAAGGTGGAGATTTGTTTTTTTCTGACTTCCAAATTTGTGATAAGGTTATTTTGGACAATTCACTTTGTATTTGGGTTTCTTAGATGGGGGGTATAAAAAAGATATCTTGGATATCTCATAGGGATGCTTACTTTAGCTTCTGCCCCGAAACCTTTTATTTTCACTTTCCTCTTATCAGATCTTTGATTGTACGCTTGTACTCGTTATTGAAGATAGTAAAACGCCTCTCTCTCCCCGTGGTTTTTCCCGTTTTGGGTTTTCCACGTATATCGTGCCTCGTGTTTTTATTTTGTTTTCATCCTTGCTATTACGCGCTTGAATTTACGCATCTTTTGGCGTTTTCCGCAATATCCTTTGTACTTAGAGTTACACCAATTCTTGAAATTAGTTTGGGATGTTGCGCTCTTGCACCATTTCTTTTACGAATGAAACGAATTTAAAGACTAGTGTCCTAATCTAACCGCGGCTCTATAAATAGCGGCTCATGCACTCGGTCGCTTCACTCATTCGCTCTTCAGATTCCACAGACGATCACAACCAGCTAGTGGATACCAAGTCGAAGGCATGGACGGACAAGGAAGCGGTGGCGCTAAGGGTGGCGTCGGAGGGGTCGAAAAGTGCAGCGTTGGTGGCGTAGGTGGAGCAACTGGTGCGGGCTGCGGTGTTGGTGCCGCGAAAGAAGGCGGCAGGGGCGGAACAATGGTTGCGTCGGGAAGCGGGGGTACGGCCCATATTTCGAGGGCAGAGTTGAGAGAAGCACGCAGGGTTATTTTGCTGAACTCCATGAGAGCTCTAATGATAAGAAATGAGATAAGCATGTTGACGTGTTTTGCTTTAAGTAAGATGTGGGAGCGTTGGAGAAAGTATGAAATTAAATAAAGACCTTTGTCTTTTAATGAACTCTCTCTCTCTCTCTCTCTCTCTCTCTCTCTCTCTCTCTCTCTCTCTCTCTCTCTCTCTCTCGAATATGGTTCATCAACTTTGCTATTCTAAATTATATATTTCTTTCATTTTCTGAATGAGGTGCGATGTAGGTAGGTACTAGGTATTGCCATTGGGATCTTGGTATCGGTTGGAATCAGAGCTTTGGGCATTGTCTTCAATGCTACGACGTCGATATCAATCATAACAACGAGACGTTAAAACCCACTCGTGCATGATGGGGAAAATGCAGGTGGCTCTTTTGTTTTCTGAATGAGGTGCGATGTAGGTAGGTACTAGGTATTGCCATTGGGATCTTGGTATCGGTTGGAATCAGAGCTTTGGGCATTGTCTTCAATGCTACGACGTCGATATCAATCATAACAACGAGACGTTAAAACCCACTCGTGCATGATGGGGAAAATGCAGGTGGCTCTTTCGGGATAAAGAAATTGAAGGTGTGACTGTGAACTTCAACCAAGTTCTTCACTTCCGTGGATGAATCAGTGGTAGTTTCATCGTCTTCGAGCACGTCTTGAAAAACTGGGTCTATGGCAAACCAACCAAATGGCGATTGTTTAGCAGCCTAACCTCTAATCCTGTCAGCGAAATTTCCAGCGTCTTATTGGGCAAAGACAAATCAATCGCCTTGGGATAAGCAAGCCTTCACCATAACTTGATAGGATTCTCAAATGATAGTGTTCATCTTGAAATAGCAATCCATATCTGATTTACCGGCAGCCAGATTTGGCGTCGCCTCCAAAATCGCGTGAGGTTATTGGTTGTAGGGTTTTTTTTGGAATTTCGAAAATTTTGCGAGCGAAAGATTGAATGATTTTTTTTTAAAAAAAATGTATTAGCATTGTGGAAATTCTGAAGACAAAAACCGCTATAGACCTATGATGGGCTTAGGGAATTATTTCAAAGGACTTTGGAAATGTATGGAGTTTCTCCATGAGAGCCTTAGTATTCTGCCGAGGGCAGGCCCATAGGCCTTTGTTTGACTAAAAAAGAACTGATACTCTTAAATTTATGATCAATAATTCTTATTTAATATTCTTCACTAGAAATCTACGTCTAACCTAGCTAATTTATGTATCTAACCTTTCATTATCTTATATGTTCAGGGGCTCTTAATTGGGTATTGTTAAGTAATACCATTCGTGGAAGCAAACTTTGACATCGATTCGGAGAGTCATAAACCATTCAAAAAGAAGAATATCCTCCGCTTATAAGAACTCCTACCAGGTCAAATGTTCGATGTTGTGAAGTCTACAGCCTTCAATTACGCCCCATTTCGACCCTAAATTCTGATTCATTTGATTCATGTATTGTTGTAATACTAATGCGGAAATAACTGGGATCTTGCAAATATGTCAATGCGAAAGCCAGAGAAAACAACGAGGAAAGATAAAGGACACCAGATATAACGTGGTTCGGTCCGAATGTCGGTACCTACATCCACGGGGAGAGCCAGGTTATATCTGGTGTCCTTTATCTTTCCTCGTTGTTTTCTCTAGCTTTCGCATTGACATATTTGCAAGATCCTAGTTATTTCCGCATTAGTATTACAACAATTGGTATCAGAGGCACAAAATCACCGTGTTCATGCGTCAAGCACAATTCGATTCGTACGGCTGAACCGAGAACTTCCTCGTACGACCTATACTGTGCTTCAGAAAGTATACCCATACCTTCCTGGAATAATCGTCGATAAACGTCAGCATATAACGGGCACCTCCTTTCGAAGGAACTGGAGACGGGCCCCAGACATCTGAATGAATATACTCAACCGGTTGCTTGGTCGAATGAATACCTGTAGTAAACTTAATCCTGCGCTGCTTCTCAAAGATGCAGTGCTCACATAAGTCTAACTTACATGTCTTCTGACCCTTTAACAACCCCCTATCACTCAGCATTGTCATACCTGCCTCACTCATGTGCCCTAAACGCATATGCCATAAACGAGTCAAGTCAGAATCTGACTCACCTGATGAAACTGCAGCAGCTCCTGTCACGGTCTCTCCCATTAGATGATATAGAGAATTCGCTTTCTTCCCTTTCATCACTGTCATGGCACCTCGAGAGATCTTCAGCACTCCACCTTCAGCGGTGTACTTACACCCGATATCATCGAGTGTCCCCAGAGAAATAAGGAACTTCTTGAGCTCCGGTACATGCCTCACGTCTGTCAATGTGCGAACTACACCATCGTGCATCTGAATTCGAACTATCCCTATCCCCACAACCTTGCAAGCTGCGTTATTCCCCAATAGAACTCTACCACCAACTGCTGTCTGGTAAGTAGTAAACCAGTTCCTATGAGGCGTCATATGATAAGAACACCCCGAATCTAGCACCCATTCGTTTCCTGACGAACATGTAGTCACACATAAAATAGCCTCTGCATCACTAGTGCTCTCCTCAGCAATATTCGCCACACTGACTGTGGCCTTCTGCTTATCACCTCTATTTCTCAACTTAGGACAATCTCTCCTGATATGCCCTTCCTCATGACATTCAAAGCACTTCACGCGCCCCTTGGATTTTCTATGGCGTGATTTAGACCTGCTTTTACCTCTGCTGCTACTGGACCCTCGCTGTTGCTCTCTACCCCGAATCACTAGTCCATGCGCTACATCCTGCGCCAGACTGTCATCTCGCAACTTTCTCTGCCACTCTTTAGAAAACAAAGCGGATTTTACCTCCTCTGAGGTAATCGAAGTACGCCCCTGCAATAGAGAGTCAGTAAAGTGCTCCCATGACTCTGGTAAAGAAGCCAACAACATCATGCCATGCTCTTCATCTTCAAGAATCTTACCGACATTCTTCAAATCCATCATGAGTTTATTAAATTCATCTAGGTGGGTTCTGATAGACGTACCTTCAATATATCTGAACTGGAACATCCTCTTTAACATGTACAAGCGATTGTTCAAACCCTTCTTTACATAGAGCGACTGAAGCTTTGCCCACAATGCTGCGGTATCCTTCTCCTCGCCTACCTCTATTAGCACTTCATCCGATAAATTCAACAGGATTTGACTCCTAGCTTTCCTCATCAACACATCCTTATCAGCATCTTTCATTAATTCAGGCAACTTAGCTTTGCCCTCCAATGCTTCTGCCAAACCTAGAGTTGTCAATAATGCCTCCATCTTGAGGCTCCACAACCCAAAGTTGTTCCTCCCATTAAACTTCTCAATTTCAGCTTTCACCCCAGTCATAATTGCAGCAACAGAATTCCAGATAATAACCAGACAAGCAAAAGCCCCAAATCACAATCCAGAAATCTAACCTGGCTCTGATACCAATTGTTGTAATACTAATGCGGAAATAACTAGGATCTTGCAAATATGTCAATGCGAAAGCCAGAGAAAACAACAAGGAAAGATAAAGGACACCAGATATAACCTGGTTCTCCCCATGGATGTAGGTACCGACATTCGGACCGACATCCACGGGGAGAGCCAGCAAGAACAATCCACTATAATCGGAGAATCGGATTTACAATCGCTCAATACGCTCGTGTTTCCCGCACCTAAATTATACCCAAACCCCAAGTGTTTACAGATAAAACAACTCAATAGGATATAATAAACAATAAACTCACGAAGCACAAAATCACCGTATTCATGCGTCAAGCACAATTCGATCGGTACGGCGCGACCCAACCTCTGCGAGAGAGAGAGAGAGAGAGAGAGAGAGAGAGAGAGAGAGAGAGAGAGAGAGAGAGAGAGAGAGAGAGAGAGAGAGAGAGAGAGAGAGAGAGAGAGAGAATAAGAATATGGAGGATGAGAGGACGATTAGCATCTCTGAATCAATGGCCATGAACGGAGGGGACGGACCTTATAGCTACGCTCAGAACTCCTCGTATCAGGTATTTCCTATCCAAGATGAATATGAATCATAACGTGCGTGGATCTTTCTGGTTATGACACTTTATGTAGTTTTATAGCGTCATGTGGTAGATCGAATTTCGTAAAAAGTTTTAGAACGCTTAACATCTCTCTTCTTCTTTCTACTGGCTATGAAAAGAACACAAACTCATGCTTCAAATGTTGCATCCACTGAAGAACTGGAACAGAAAGCTCCTGTAATGACAGGGCACTTCTATATACATCCCATCGTATATAGAAGTATGTTCCCGTTTGTTTCAGGGAAAAAAGATTAATTTTTTTTCTCAAATGAGATCGTTTTTCAAAATAAATAAACATAAATTGTTTTTGATAATGAAAATATTTTTCATTGACTAATTATTTCGAGAAATGCAAACAATCATTTTTCTGAAAAACATTTCCCCCAAAATAGAGCTGTTTTTGCTCATGATTTTTAAGAAAATATTTTTCAAATCATTTATTTTTCGCGGAACAAATGCAGCGCATCATATTCCACTGCTTACACTACAAGGAGAATAGACAAAACAATTATTTTATAACAATAATGTGGTTTACTGAAATTTTCCTAAATATTTTTTGTCATAATTTAGTTCACCAACCATATAATTCCCATGATCTCATCATTCGGGGTTGTAATGTCCTATCCCAACTTTTCTTCAACATCTTTTTCGCGTTTACTCTTTCTGCGTACGTCCACTTCCAATCAATACCATACGAAATTACCAACCTTTATTTGCTAAATTTGTTTCTCCCATTGCGTAAGTTTGCTAGTTCTTGAGTTGCTACTCGTGTTTGCGAACTTAGGGTTTTCCCATATCGTATCACCACCCGCTTCTACTGCATCAAACACTTGTATAGGAAAAACATGATTCATCAAGTAAGACGAACCTTAAAAAGCGTACTCAAGCAATGACTACTTAATTACGGGGTGGACCTCCATTGATCAATTACTTCAAAAGGTGGTTGGTATGGATTTGTTTCGGAAGAATCTTGCATGGAAATAAGTATTGCAAAGGTAATCTCACTTTGAACAAAGCCAGCTGACCGAACGACATCTGCAAACCGTTCAAACCAAGCTCGAGGAGCTTGTTTGAGACCATAAAGAGCCCGACGAAGACGACATACCTGGCCGGGCGAATGAGGCAGACCTGGAGGTGGCTGCATATAGAGTTCCTCCTGAAGAACCCCATGAAGAAAAGCATTCTTCACATCAAGCTGAAAAAGAGGCCAATTACGAATAGAAGCTACTGCAGGAAGAGTACGAACAGAAGCCATTTTGGCAACAGGAGCAAAGATCTCATCATAATCGATCCTATACTCCTGATCAAAACCACGTGCAACAAGACGTGTTTTATAGCACTCAATGCGTCCATTAGAATGGGTCTTTATTTTATATATCCAACGACAAGATATTAAGGATTTTCCTGGTGGAAGAGGCACAAGATCCCACGTACCAATGCGCTCAAGAGCAGATAATTCCTCAGACATAGCATCACGCCATTCAGCATGTTGTACGGCCATACGATAATTTGATGGTTCTTGTAAGGTGTGGATAGCAGCCATAAAGGGACCAAACTCATCAAAATAACTTGTGGCCGCCATGTACCTAGCTGGAGGACGACGATCTCGCGGAGGATTCCGCCGAGGTGATGGTGGACGAGAATCGTCAAGAGGCGTCGAAGTAGCAGGTGAAGTAGACGAAAGATGAGGCATATTAGGAGAAGGTGGTGACACTGGATCGGATGGAAAATATATAAGAGGAGGTAGAGGAGATGAATCAAGAGGAAAATCCATAAATACAGATGAAGAAGACTGTGAAGAAGTAAAGGCAGCGGAAAAGAATGGTAGGTGCTCAAAGAACTGAACACTACGAGAGATACGAATACGTCGTGAAGAAGGATCATAGCACCTATAACCTTTGTGTTCTGTACTGTAACCTAAGAAAGCACATCGAACTGACTTTGTAGAGAGTTAGGTACGTTCATAGGGTGGAAGAAGCACATAACATGTACAGCCAAAAATACGAAGTTGATGATAAGCGGATAGTTTTAAGAAAAGACGTTGGTGAGGGGTAGCTTTGGGGAGGACGAGAGAAGGAAGTCGATTTATGAGATAGACAGCAGTAAATAGTGCTTCAGCCCAAAATTCAGTGGGAATCGAATTGGATAACAGGAGAGCACGAGTAGTATCCAAAATATGACGATGTTTTCGTTCAGCAAGACCATTTTGAGCAGGAACACCGGGACAGGACAACTGAGGTAAGGTTCCCTAAGAAGGTAAGAAAGAACGAAAAGCTGCAGAAAGATACTCCCCACCAGAATCAGAACGAAAAACTTTAATAATTTTAGAGAATTGAGTAGATATCATGGCTGTAAAGTTCTTATAGATAGAGAGAAATTCTTCACGAGAGCGCATAAAATAAACCCATGTATAACGAGAATAATAATCAATGAACGATACATAATACTTGAATCCACTTTTAGAAATTTTAGGAGTAGGACCCCAAACATCTGAATGTATTAAGTCAAAACAAGAAGTGGAAACAGAAGAACTAATAGGAAAAGGAGGTGCAGATTGTTTAGCTAAAGAGCAACTAGTACAAGGACGCATAACAGTAGATGAAACATGTCCAAGTGCACCCTGCTGACGCAGAAAAGACAAACGAGAAGCAGATATATGACCTAGGCGCTGGTGCCAACAGTCAAGATCGAAGATGGCAAGAACAGGTTGAGGTGAAGGAAGCTGGAGATGCTGCATCAAATACAATCCTCCATGTCTACGACCCCTGCCAATCGTCCGGCCACTCGTACGATCCTGTACAACACAAGAATCAACAGTAAATGTCACCACATAACCCATATCGGCAAGTTGCTCAACAGATAAAAGATTTAGGGCTAAGTTCGGTATATGCAACACATTTGGCACATTAAAACTGCCAGGGATAGTAATTTGGCCTTGCAAAGTAGCAGTAAGAGAGGATCCATCGGCTGTAAAGAACCCTTCTGGATTTTTGAGTGTAGTCTGTTGAGTGAGATAATGAGCAGAGGCAGTCATGTGATGAGCAGCCCCAGAGTCAAGAAACACTCTGGGAACCACGCATAAAACCACGCTGAGAACCACGATGAGAACCACGTTGTGAATAGCCAGACTGAAAAACATGTTGAGAAGAGCTAGATTAGAGACCGCGTTGAGAGAAGCTTGGCCGGAAATCAGACTGTGAAGTGGCCATTACTGCAGAAGAATCTAAAGATGGAGAAGCACAAAGAATTCATCGTCTAGTTTCCTCAGCCTGAAGTTCCTTGGCTGCATCAGAAAGAGATGGTGTAGGATAACGATATAGAATCTAACTTCAAACTCCCTCAAATTCTGGTGAGAGTTGCATCAAGAATTCATACAGACGATTCTTGTTTTGATCTTCAAGTCTAGATGCAGCACAAGCAACACAACCAGCACACGTGGGACATGGTGGACGAGCCAACACATCAAGCTGGGACCAAAGAGACGTCATACAATTATAAAATTTACGAATTGTTCGTGTACCTTGAGTGGCACGACGAAGTTCCTGCATAAGCTGATAAACACGGACAGAACTTGTTTGTGTAAACATCTCAGCAATTTGATCCCATAACTGTTTCGCACCAATAATCTGAGTAAATTGGGGGCGAATATCAAGACTTATAGAACCAAATAATATTGCCCAAGCTTTTCTATCAGCAACATGCCAATCCCTAATTTCATATTGGCGGGTTCCAAAGAACATAATTAGAGCCATCCAACTTAACATCAATGCGATCAATCCGATCATTATCAGCCATAACTCTGAGAACAATAAATAAAAAAGAAAGCAGAGTAAAGAAAGAAAAACCCGAGATCAATCGCGAGAACAAAATTGCACTCCAAGCTAGGACCCACTTAGAAGCATGTGAGAAGAACACCCACCGAGAGTAACGCCCACCGACAAGAAATTATCGTTTAGCTCACCAAATTTATACTGAAGAGAGCAGTTTCGTGAAGAGAGCAGCTTCGGGGGAAATTCTCTGGAGAAATCCAAGAGTACACCAAATCACGAAACCCGAATCGCACTGAGAACACCCACTAAAATTCAAAAATGGATCGACCAATCACTAAGAACACACAGAAATCCACTGAGTTTGCACAATCACCCACTAGTTCACGAAGCTGCTACCAACGTCAAACTCCCAATCACTGAGAACACCCACGGAAATCTAGTGTTACTGCAATATATCGTGATTTGGGCAAGGGACCGATCGGCAAGAGGAGGCAACGGCAGTCTATGAATTGAACGAAAGCTCACCGAATTGAACGAAAAGTACCAACCCGAAAGGCAGAAGACGCAAAGCCCACCGAATTGAATGAAAACTAGGCAACGACAGTCCACGTACGCACCAATCCGATAGATGGGAAGAAAAATCCAAGAGGCTCGTTCACCACGTTGCATATGGGGGAAGAGCGAGAAACCCTAACTCTGATACCATGATAGAATTGGAAATTGAATAATGGAATCATGTTTACAATTAGACACAAGGCCAATATAAATATACATACAAAGAAGGGCAAGAAAGTAAATACATAAAAGACCTACTTGTAAAATATACAATATATCTAAATAATATATCTAACACTCATATCGTATCACTACCCGCTTCCTGCATCAAACACTTGTATAGGAAAAACGAGATTCATCAAGTAAGACGAACCTTAAAAAGCGTACTCAAGCAATGACTACTTAATTACGGGGTGGACCTCCATTGATCAATCACTTCAAAAGTTGGTTGGTATGGATTTGTTTCGGAAGAATCTTGCATGGAAAAAAATATTGCAAAGGTAATCACCACATATTGCCCTACTATGCAGAAAGGAATCGCTGCAGCCGCCATGGGTATGATCAAGGAAGCTTTACCTACAACCCTTGATCTCAATCACCTCTCTTCATCGTCTCCGAACCCCGTCATCAGAATAGCAGACTTTGGTTGCTCCACAGGACTCACATCCATTCAAGCCATAGAAACCATTATACAATGCCTCTTAGACCTCATCAATCCCATCGAGCAACCTCAATTTCGTGCCCTCGAGCTCCAAGCCATCTTCAACGACCTCCCCACCAATGACTTCAGAACGCTTTTCGCCAACCTCCCCGAGAGGCGGGGGAACTACGCCATGGTAGTCCCCAGGACGTTCCATGGCCGTCTCCTCCCCACCGCATCCCTACACATCGCATTCTCATACTACGCGCTCCACTGGCTATCCCAGGCTCCGCCAGAGACATTGGACGAGTCTTCCCGTGCTTGGAACGAAGAGAGAATTCACTATGCGAGCTCCCCTGCGGAGGTCGTAGCGGCTTACTTTGCTCAGTTCGGGAGAGACATGGAGGCGTTTCTCAGTGTGAGAGCGGAGGAGATGGTCGGTGAAGGATTGATATTTATGGCCATGCCTGGTGAGCCGGATTTGGTTCATGAATCTCAGGCCACCCTAGGGTCGGAATTGGATCTGCTGGGTTCTTGCCTTGTGGACATGGCCAAAACGGTACGTGATTGCATGCACGGGCTAACACTTGATGCATCAGATCGTACGCAAGACTAAGACTAGAGAGTTTGAATTATGCATTTCTGGATGATTAACAAAATTCGGCGATGCTAATAAACTAAGCTATATCAGGTCAAATATTAAAACACCCCCCCCCCAAAAAGGCTATACCGATACTTGTTTGATGAAGGTTACTAGTAGAGTGTTTAACTTGGATGTCCTAATTATTCCAACAAATTACATTCCCAATAGTTTCTTCAAGAAAAGATTTCCTTAAATAAGTAATCATGTGTTCCATAGAACTCTTCGTAGTGAAAATTTCTGAAAGTTGCAATACAAAAGACCAGAGATCTGTGCAACAATGTATGCAGTCACTTCCGTGAAAAATAACATTTCCAAGTGAAAATTATGTAATGTGACATATTATTGGTTTTTTCCAATATATATCCCATGATGAAAAAAGATTTTATTTCGATGGAGTTTATACTTGTTGGATCTGTACATTTGAAATCTGTTTATTAAACGAATTATACGTGAGATTTGACAAATGGTGAGACATTGACATTGTGGCTAGAATAACTTTTTGGCTCCAAGAATTAAGCAGGGTCATTATCACTTTGAAAATGAATTTTGGGGACGCAGGGAATGGTTAGCAATGCCAAAGTAGAGAGCTTCAACTTGCCATTGTATTTCCCATCGGAGAGGGAGCTGAAACAAGTGATAGTTCGAAACAGATTCTTCGACATCGAGAGGATTCAGACCCTGAGCCACCCCAAAATGCACGTCGCTTTTTCCACCCCGGATTCACGCTCTTTCTACTTAAGAGTTGCATTCGAGGGGTTATTGCTCCATCATTTCGGCGATGAGCTGATCGTCGATGACCTGTTCCACCTGTACTCGCTCAAAGTGGCGAAATCTCCCTTTTTCCTAAAGCTAGAAAATCATGAAACCGTCACATTCTTCGTGGTCCTGAAGCGTAAAATGTATGAAGAGAATATGCAGTGACGGCACTGGCACATACTGTGCATTGTTTCATGGTGGGGAAAAAACCTTAGCCAGCTAATTTTTCTGGAAGAGAGAATTGACTAGAAGCGGAAATTTGATTTCAAGTCAACGGGGCCGTTAACTGGATATCCCCAACTCAAACAGATTTGCGCTTAATTCTTATGGTTATGCGTTAAAACTTGGTAGACTTGCATTTGCTTGCTCTGTCAAGATGTTGGATATATTTTGGGATATTTTGATTTTGTATATTTCCTTAGATGGATTCTCATTGATTGAATTTAGTTTGTTACTTCATATAGTCTTCAGTATGTATAGAATATCACATTTTCCTGTCATCACTATTATTCTCAACTTGGTGTCAAAGCCATTGTTTTCCGAGGAAGTGCCCGTCGAGGCTATTTAATAACGCCGGTCACATTTTTCCGTCATTACTATTATAAGACACGTTATTTTTCAAATAATCTCATGTTTTATGCGGCTGCGAGAGTATGAATGAAAGGAATTAATGACTATCGTCCCAATCAAAGTCATCTTCTACATCACGACATATCCTCACCCATAACTCCATCGACTAACTCCTCCATATCTTCTTGGACGACGACATCGTTTCATCTTTCCTGACACTCCTCTCTCGTCCACCTTCCTCTTTCTTCCGACATGAACAAGACATTAAACTCCAGCAGATCCACGGACGAGCAAACCATGTTGGTTCAGCCGACAAGTAGGCATGCATGCAAATTGAAAAGGGAACAAGTAGCCGGAAATTTTGAACATCACAACCCATTCTTCGAGTTTGAATGAAACTCTTAAAGTCTCGCGAGTAACCCAACAGATGGTTGCTTAATTAATGTTGTTTAGCATATTCTTATGACTCGGTGACATGCGTACGTACTTAATTACTCATGTTTTTATTTTCTCTATTCCTGTAAATCCTATTATTCCTATCTTCCATGCACCCACGCGGAGAGTTTTTATGGCGTTTGAATCTTTGAGGATGACCCAACAAATAATCAAATCGCATCACAAAATTTACTATCGCGGCTCTATAAATAGCGGCTCATGCGCTTGGCCTCTTCACGTATTCGCACAGTCTCTCTTCAGATTGCATAGAAGATCACAGCCAGCTTCGTTGAAACCCGGTTGAAGTAATGGAAGGCGCTAAGAAAGGTGGCGACGGAAGGGGTGAAAAGAGTGGTGGCGGCGGCGGCGTATTAGGAGCAACTGTTGCAGGTAGTGGTGGTGGGGCCGGGAAAGGAGTTGGCGGCAACAGAGGAACGATGGTCGCGCCGGGAGTGGGGGTGCGGCCTATATTTCAAGGGCGAAGTTCGAGGGAAACCCGCAAAGTTACTTTGCTGAGCTCCATGAGAGCACCAAGGATAAGAAATGAGAGCTTGTCGATGAGTTGACTCTGAAGTAAGATGCCGGAGTGTCGGAGAGAATTTGAAATTAAATAAAGACCTTTAATCTTCTAATGAAATCTCTCTCACTCACACACACAAACACACACACACACACACACACACACACACACACACACACACACACACACGCACACGCACACGCACACGCACACGCACACACGCACACACACACACACACGGTTCATCAAGCTTGCTATTTGCAATCATATGTTTCAACTTTGGTTGTCGAATGACATGTGACGTAGGTGGCAGGATCATATTATCGATTTGAAACTGAGTTTTGGGCATTGTTTTGAAAGCTGCCGATTCTAACATTGACCAAAAGAAAGTAAATTACCATCCAAGTTGGCACATCATATTTACACCTCAAATGTTTTGACTTTGTAATCTTCTCCTTACACCACCAACTTCTATCACCATTCTTATTAATCGTTAGATTTTCAAGCTATCACTACTCATTTCAATGGAGCACGTACCACATAAAAGTTTTAAGGTTTATTCTTTGAATCGCTAAAAGAAACATATGGCATTTGTTGTTGTGTCATACTCTAATTATTTTGAACAGCGAGAGGTTTAACTCACCCGTGCATGACAGTGATAATGCAAGTGGCTTACGGGGTAATAGAGAAAACGCAGGTGGTCTGTGAACTTCAACCTCGTTCTTGCTTCTTGTAAAAAACCAATACCATGACTCTACCACAACAGTTGCATCCTCTTCGAGCATGTCTTGATAAACAAGGTCTAGATCAAACCACCCAAAAGTCCATTGTCAATAAAGTCCTAATTTTTTTGCACTTTTGCCAATTCAACTCTATTTTTCGAAAGTCGATGATGTAAACGCCAGTTATCTTACGTGGCACTACTGATGCCGATTCGGATAATTTTTTAGTAATATTTTTATACTTTGTTAAGTATTTTTATATATTTTTTTATTTTTCCCTCCTTTCTGTTTTTCCTTTTCTATTTTTCCCCCTCTACTTGGCCTCAAGTGGGGCCACTCCCGCTGGCCCCTGCCGAGAAGGTGTAAATTAGATGAAGATGAAGAAGCGACTTGGCATGGCAATAGTCAAATCTGGTCGAGATTTCGTTGTGTCTTTCTTTAAAGATGAAACAATAATATGAAGAGCAAAAAGCGACTTTCTTTTGGACATGTATTTGATTACTAAAATGATGTTAAGCATATTTGTGCATGGCTAGCTTGACCTTTACTTCTGAGTTAATAACTTCATTAGATAAATACGGTAAGATCCATCCAACGCATTGTTTTCCCTTTCTTACCTTGACTTTTGATGTCCCCCTACCAAATCCCCCTCAACGTAAACTCAGAATTACGCGATCGGCAAATTAATGATTCTTTTAGCGAAGACTTTGACCAAATACCAAATCATTGGTAATCGATCTAGTGGTACTTTTATGAGCATTCTTTTTAGGAAGTCGCTAGCATGACAGTCCAATAATGTTATCGTTATTTTTTACCCCACGACTTTTCAATTAATGAGTGTTTTATGCAAAATACGCGGTGATGGTGTGTGGATCTACGTTTTGAAATAACTGACACTATTATCATACTATCAAGGGAGCATTTTTATTCTTTTTGTCATCATAAAATTCCTAAAGGATCATGCAGTTACTTTTCAGGCGGCTGTAAGATGAACAACCGCGGTAGTAGGGTAGGGTAGGGTAGGGTGAGTGGTGTACAACTTAGATTATGGCCTATCTTCCTTACTATGCTTTGGGCCAAAATTTGATAATATATATTGCATGGCTTGATCTGCGAGTGGGGAGAGAGAGAGAGAGAGAGAGAGAGAGAGAATGACTGAAGCAGTGGCCATGAATGGGAGGAACGGACCTTACAGTTACTCCCAGAACTCCTCATATCAGGTACTTCATGTTACATGATATACAAGTATATGTATACATATTACAAGATATGTCACTCTAGCTTTTCTCTTTGTATAAGCAATAAAATCCCTGTCATAAGTGGAACGGACAAATGAATTTTTCATTACAATAACGTGGTTTATTGAAATTTTTTGTCATAATTTGGTTCACCAACCATATAATTCCCATGATCTCGTCGTTCCGTGTTGGTTTCGTAATCAGATTGTCCTATCTCATCCTTTCTTCAACATCTTTTCCGCGTTTGCTCTCTCTTTATACATCGACTTCTAATCGTTATTATATCAAATTACCAACCATTTTTTTTTTTGGTGAAACAAGCATTGTAAAAGTAATCACCATGCAATGTTCTATTCTACAGAGAGGAGTCGCTGTTGCCGCCATGGATATGATCAAGGAAGCTTTACCCGCAACTGTTGATCTCAACCACCTATCATCATCCTCTCCTAACCTCATCATCAGAATCGCAGACTTTGGTTGCTCCACAGGATTCACATCCATTCAAGCCATCGAAACCATAATTCAGTGCCTCTTAGACCTCATCAAACCCAACGGACAACCTCAATTTCGTACCCTCGAGTTCCAAGCCATCCTCAATGACGTCCCCACCAATGACTTCAACACGCTTTTCGCCAACCTCCTGTCTGAGAGGCGACGATACTACGCCATGGCGGTCCCAGGGTCGTTCCACGTCCGTCTCCTCCCGAGTGCATCCCTACACTTTGCATTCTCGTCCTGCGCGCTCCACTGGCTATCCCAGGTTCCGCCAGAGACATTGGACGAGTCTTCCTGTGCTTGGAACGGAGAGAGAATTCACTATGCGAGCTCCCATGTGGAGGTCGTAGGAGCTTACTCTGCTCAGTTTGGGAGAGACATGGAGGCGTTTCTCAGTGCGAGAGCGGAGGAGATGGTCAGTGAAGGATTGATATTTATGGTCGTGCTTGGTGAGCCGGATTTGGTTCATGAATCTCAGACCACACTAGGGTCGGAATTGGACCTGCTGGGTTCTTGCCTTGTGGACATGGCCAAAACTGTACGTGATTGCATGCACGGGCTAATACTTGATGCATCAGATCGTACGCAAGACTAAGACTAGAGAGTTTGAATTATGCATTTCTAGATGATTAACAAAATTCGGCGATGCTAATAAACTAGGCTATACCAGGTCAAATATTAAAACTTGCCCCCCCCTAAAAGGCTATACCGATACTTGTTTGATGAAGGTTACTAGTAGAGTGTTTAACTTGGATGTCCTAATTATTCCAACAAATTACATTCCCAATAGTTTCTTCCAGAAAAGATTTCCTTAAATAAGTAATCATGTGTTTCCGTAGATCTCTTTGTAGTGAAAATTTCTGAAAGTTGCAATACAAAAGACCAGAGATCTCTGCAACAATGTATGCAGTCACTTCCGTGAAAAATAACATTTCCAAGTGAAAATTATGTAATGTGACATATTATTGGTTTTTTTCAAGATATATCCCAGGATGAAAAAAGATTTTATTTCGATGGAGTTTATACTTGTTGGATCTGTGCATTTGAAATCTGTTTATTAAATGAATTATACGTGACATTTGATAAATGGTGAGACATTGACATTGTGGCTAGAATAACTTTTTGGCTCCAAGAATTAAGTAGGGTCATTATCACTTTGAAAATGAATTTTGGGGACGCAGGGAATGGTTAGCAATGCCAAAGTAGAGAGCTTCAACTTGCCATTGTATTTCCCATCGGAGAGGGAGCTGAAACAAGTGATAGTTCGAAACAGATTCTTCGACATCGAGAGGATTCAGACCCTGGGCCACCCCAAAATGCACGTCGCTTTTTCCACCCCGGATTCACGCTCTTTCTACTTAAGAGCTGCATTCGAGGGGTTATTGCTCCATCATTTCGGCGATGAGCAGATCGTCGATGACCTGTTCCGCCTGTACTCGCTCAAAGTGGCGAAATCTCCCTTTTTCCTGAAGCCAGAAAGTCATGAAACCGTCACATTCTTCGTGGTCCTGAAGCGTAAAACGTATGAAGAGAATATGCAGAGACTGCACTGGCACATACTGTGCGTTGTTTCATGGTGGGGAAAAAGCCTTAGCCAGATAATTTTTCTGGAAGAGAGAATTGACTAGGAGCGAAAATTTGATTTCAAGTCAACGGGGCCATTAACTGGATATCCCCAACTCAAACAGATTTGCGCTTAATTCTTATGGTTATGCGTTAAAACTTGGTAGATTTGCATTTGCTTGCTCTATCAAGATGTTGGATATATTTTGGGATATTTTGATTTTGTATATTTCCTTAGATGGTTCCTGATTGATTGAATTTAGTTTTTTACTTCATATAGTCTTCAGTATGTATAGAATATCACATTTTCCTGTCATCACTATTATTCTCAACTTGGTGTCAAAGCCATTGTTTTCCGAGGAAGTGCCCGTCGAGGCTATTTAATAACGCCGGTCACATTTTTCCGTCATTACTATTATAAGACACGTTATTTTTCAAATAATCTCATGTTTTATGCGGCTGCGAGAGTATGAATGAAAGGAAATAAAGAATATTGTCCCAATCAAAGTCATCTTCTACATCACGACATATCCTCACCCATAACTCCATCGACTAACTCCTCCATATCTTCTTGGACGACGACATCGTTTCATCTTTCCTGACACTCCTCTTTCGTCCACCTTCCTCTTTCGTCCGACATGAACAAGACATTTAAATCCAGCAGATCCACGGACGAGCGAACCATATTGGCTCAGCCAGCAAGTAGGCATGCATGAAAATTGAAAAGGGAACAAGTAGCCAGTAATTTTCACAACGCATTCTTCGAGTTTGATTGAAACTCTTAAAGTCTCGCGAGTAACCTAATAGATGGTTGCTTAATTAATGTTGTTTAGCAGATTCTTATGACTCGGTGACATGCGTACGTACTTAATTACTCATGTTTTTATTTTCTCTGTTCCTGTAAATCCTATTATTCCTATCTTCCATGCACCCACGCGGAGAGTTTTTATGGCGTTTGAATCTTTGAGGATGACCCAACAAATAATCAAATCGCATCACAAAATTTACTATCGCGGCTCTATAAATAGCGGTTCATGCGCTTGGCCTCTTCACGTATTCGCACAGTCTCTCTTCAGATTGCATAGAAGATCACAGCCAGCTTCCTTGAAACCCGGTTGAAGTAATGGAAGGCGCTAAGAAAGGTGGCGACGGAAGGGGTGAAAAAAATGGTGGCGGCGGCGGCGTAGGAGGAGCAACTGTTGCAGGTAGTGGTGGTGGGCCCGGGAAAGGAGTTGGCGGCAACAGAGGAACGATGGTCGCGCCGGGAAGTGGGGGTGCGGCCTATATTTCAAGGGCGAAATTCGAGGGAAACCCGCAAAGTTACTTTGCTGAGCTCCATGAGAGCACCAAGGATAAGAAATGAGAGCTTGTCGATGAGTTGACTCTGAAGTAAGATGCCGGAGTGTCGGAGAGAATTTGAAATTAAATAAAGACAATTAATCTTCTAATGAAATCTCTCTCACTCTCACACACACACACACGCGCTCACACACACACACACACACACACACGCACACACACGCACACGGTTCATCAAGCTTGCTATTTGCAATCATATGTTTCAACTTTGGTTGTCGAATGACATGTGACGTAGGTGGCAGGATCATATTATCGATTTGAAACTGAGTTTTGGGCATTGTTTTGAATGCTGCCGATTCTAACATTGACCAAAAGAAAGTAAATTACCATCCAAGTTGGCACATCATATTTACACCTCAAATGTTTTGACTTTGTAATCTTCTCCTTACACCACCCACTTCTATCACCATTCTTATTAATCGTTAGATTTTCAAGCTATCACAACTCATTTCAATGGAGCACGTACCACATAAAAGTTTTAAGGTTTATTCTTTGAATCGCTAAAAGAAACATATGATATTTGTTGTTGTGTCATACTCTAATTATTTTGAACAGCGAGAGGTTTTAGTCACCCGTGCATGACAGTGATAATGCAAGTGGCTTACGGGGTAATAGAGAAAACGCAGGTGGTCTGTGAACTTCAACCTCGTTCTTCCTTCTTGTAAAACACCAATACCATGACTCTACCACAACAGTTGCATCCTCTTGGAGCACGTCTTGATAAACTAGGTCTAGATCAAACCACCCAAAAGTCCATTGTCAATAAAGTCCTAATTTTTTTGCACTTTTGCCAATTCAACTCTATTTGTCGAAAGTCGTTGATGTAAACGCCAGTTATCTTACGTGGCACTACCGATGCCGATTCGGATAATTTTTTAGTAATATTTTAATACTTTGTTAAGTATTTTTATATATTTTTTTATTTTTCCTTCTTTTCTATTTTTCCTTTTCTATTTTTCCCCCTCTGCTTGGCCTCAAGTGGGGCCGCTCCCGCTGGCCCCTGCCGAGAAGGTGTAAATTAGATGAAGATGAAGAAGCGACTTGGCATGGCAATAGTCAAATCTGGTCGAGATTTCGTTGTGTCTTTCTTTAAAGATGAAACAATAATATGAAGAGAAAAAAGCGACTTTCTTTTGGACATGTATTTGATTACTAAAATGATGTTAAGCATATTTGTGCATGGCTAGCTTGACCTTTACTTCTGAGTTAATAACTTCATTAGATAAATACGGTAAGATCCATCCAACGCGTTGTTTTCCCTTTCTTACCTTGACTTTTGATGTCCCCCTACCAAATACCCTTCAACGTAAACTCAGAATTACGCGATCGGCAAATTACTGATTCTTTTAGCGAAGACTTTGACCAAATACCAAATCATTGGTAATCGATCTAGTTGTACTATTATGAGCATTCTTTTTAGGAAGTCGCTAGCATGACAGTCCAATAATGTTATCGTTATTTTTTACCCCACGACTTTTCAATTAATGAGTGTTTTATGCAAAATACGCGGTGATGGTGTGTGGATCTACGTTTTGAAATAACTGACACTATTATCATACTATCAAGGGAGCATTTTTATTCTTTTTGTCATCATAAAATTCCTAAAGGATCATGCAGTTACTTTTCAGGCGGCTGTAAGATGAACAACCGCGGTAGTAGGGTAGGGTAGGGTAGGGTGAGTGGTGTACAACTTAGATTATGGCCTATCTTCCTTACTGTGCTTTGGGCCGAAATTTGATAATATATATTGCATGGCTTGATCTGCGAGTGGGGAGAGAGAGAGAGAGAGAGAGAGAGAGAGAGAGAGAGAGAGAGAGAGAGAGAGAGAGAGAGAGAGAGAGAGAGAGAAAATGACTGAAGCAGTGGCCATGAATGGGGGGAACGGACCTTACAGTTACTCCCAGAACTCCTCATATCAGGTACTTCATGTTACATGATATACAAGTATATGTATACATATTACAAGATATGTCACTCTAGCTTTTCTCTTTGTATAAGCAATAAAATCCCTGTCATAAGTGGAACGGACAAATGAATTTTTCATTACAATAACGTGGTTTATTGAAATTTTTTGTCATAATTTGGTTCACCAACCATATAATTCCCATGATCTCGTCGTTCCATGTTGGTTTCGTAATCAGATTGTCCTATCTCATCCTTTCTTCAACATCTTTTCCGCGTTTGCTCTCTCTTTATACATCGACTTCTAATCGTTATTATATCAAATTACCAACCATTTTTTTTTTTGGTGAAACAAGTATTGTAAAAGTAATCACCATGAAATGTTCTATTCTACAGAGAGGAGTCGATGTTGCCACCATGGATATGATCAAGGAAGCTTTACCCGCCACTGTTGATCTCAACCACCTATCATCATCCTCTCCTAACCCCATCATCTGAATCGCAGAGTTTGGTTGCTCCACATGATTCACATCCATTCAAGCCATCGAAACCATAATTCAGTGCCTCTTAGACCTCATCAAACCCAACGAACAACCTCAATTTCGTACCCTGGAGTTCCAAGCCATCCTCAATGACGTCCCCACCAATGACTTCAACACGCTTTTCGCCAACCTCCTGTCTGAGAGGCGACGATACTACGCCATGGCGGTCCCAGGGTCGTTCCACGTCCGTCTCCTCCCGAGTGCATCCCTACACTTTGCATTCTCGTCCTGCGCGCTCCACTGGCTATCCCAGGTTCCGCCAGAGACATTGGACGAGTCTTCCTGTGCTTGGAACGGAGAGAGAATTCACTATGCGAGCTCCCCTGTGGAGATCGTAGGAGCTTACTCTGCTCAGTTTGGGAGAGACATGGAGGCGTTTCTCAGTGCGAGAGCGGAGGAGATGGTCAGTGAAGGATTGATATTTATGGCCGTGCTTGGTGAGCCGGATTTGGTTCATGAATCTCAGACCACACTAGGGTCGGAATTGGATCTGCTGGGTTCTTGCCTTGTGGACATGGCCAAAACGGTACGTGATTGCATGGATGGGCTAATACTTGATGCATCAGATTGTACGCAAGACTAAGACTAGAGAGTTTGAATTATGCATTTCTAGATGATTAACAAAATTCGACGATGCTAATAAACTAGGCTATACCAGGTCAAATATTAAAACTTGCCCCCCCTAAAAGGCTATACCGATACTTGTTTGATGAAGGTTACTAGTAGAGTGTTTAACTTGGATGTCCTAATTATTCCAACAAATTACATTCCCAATAGTTTCTTCCAGAAAAGATTTCCTTAAATAAGTAATCATGTGTTTCCGTAGATCTCTTTGTAGTGAAAATTTCTGAAAGTTTCAATACAAAAGACCAGAGATCTCTGCAACAATGTATGCAGTCACTTCCGTGAAAAATAACATTTCCAAGTGAAAATTATGTAATGTGATATATTATTGGTTTTTTTCAAGATATATCCCAGGATGAAAAAAGATTTTATTTCGATGGAGTTTATACTTGTTGCATCTGTGCATTTGAAATCTGTTTATTAAACGAATTATACGTAACATTTGACAAATGGTGAGACATTGACATTGTGGCTAGAATAACTTTTTGGCTCCAAGAATTAAGCAGGGTCATTATCACTTTGAAAATGAATTTTGGGGACGCAGGGAATGGTTAGCAATGCCAAAGTAGAGAGCTTCAACTTGCCATTGTATTTCCCATCGGAGAGGGAGCTGAAACAAGTGATAGTTCGAAACAGATTCTTCGACATCGAGAGGATTCAGACCCTGAGCCACCCCAAAATGCACGTCGCTTTTTCCACCCCGGATTCACGCTCTTTCTACTTAAGAGCTGCATTCGAGGGGTTATTGCTCCATCATTTCGGCGATGAGCTGATCGTCGATGACCTGTTTCGCCTGTACTCGCTCAAAGTGGCGAAATCTCCCTTTTTCCTAAAGCTAGAAAGTCATGAAACCGTCACATTCTTCGTGGTCCTGAAGCGTAAAACGTATGAAGAGAATATGCAGTGACTGCACTGGCACATACTGTGCGTTGTTTCATGGTGGGGAAAAAGCCTTAGCCAGATAATTTTTCTGGAAGAGAGAATTGACTAGGAGCGAAAATTTGATTTCAAGTCAACGGGGCCATTAACTGGATATCCCCAACTCAAACAAGTTTGCGCTTAATTCTTATGGTTATGCGTTAAAACTTGGTAGATTTGCATTTGCTTGCTCTATCAAGATGTTGGATATATTTTGGGATATTTTGAATTTGTATATTTCCTTAGATGGTTCCTGATTGATTGAATTTAGTTTTTACTTCATATAGTCTTCAGTATGTATAGAATATCACATTTTCCTGTCATCACTATTATTCTCAACTTGGTGTCAAAGCCATTGTTTTCCGAGGAAGTGCCCGTCGAGGCTATGTAATAACGCCGGTCACATTTTCCCGTCATTACTATTATAAGACACGTTATTTTTCAAATAATCTCATGTTTTATGCGGCTGCGAGAGTATGAATGAAAGGAATTAATGACTATTGTCCCAATCAAAGTCATCTTCTACATCACGACATATCCTCACCCATAACTCCATCGACTAACTCCTCCATATCTTCTTGGACGACGACATCGTTTCATCTTTCCTGACACTCCTCTTTCGCCCTCCTTCCTCTTTCGTCCGACATGAACAAGACATTTAAATCCAGCCAATCCACAGACGAGCGAACCATGTTGGCTCAGCCAGCAAGTAGGCATGCATGAAAATTGAAAAGGGAACAAGTAGCCGGTAATTTTCACAATGCATTCTTCGAGTTTGAATGAAACTCTTAAAGTCTCGCGAGTAACCCAATAGATGGTTGCTTAATTAATGTTGTTTAGCAGATTCTTATGACTCGGTGACATGCGTACGTAGTTAATTACTCTTGTTTTTATTTCTCTGTTCCTGTAAATCCTCTTATTCCTATCTTCCATGCACGCATGCGGAGAGTTTTTATGGCGTTTGAATCTTCGAGGATGACCCAACAAACAATGAAATCGCATCACAAAATTTACTAACCGCGGCTCTATAAATAGCAGCTCATGGGCTTGGCTTCTTTACGTAGTCACACAGTCTCTCTTCAGATTCCATAGAAGATCACAACCAGCTTCGTCAATACCCGGTTGAAGTAATGTAAGTCACTAAGAAGGGCGGCGACGGAAGGGATGAAAAGAGCGGCGGCGGCGGCGGCGGCATAGGAGGAGTAACTGTTGCAGGTAGTGGTGGTGGGGCTGGGAAAGTGGTTGGCGGCAACAGAGGAACGATGGTCGGGCCGGGAAGTGGGGGTGCGGCGCATATTTCAAGGGCGAAGTTCGAGGGAAACTCGCAAGGTTACTTTGCTGAGCTCCATGAGAGCTCCAAGGATAAGAAATGAGAGCATGCCGATGAGTTGACTCTGAAGTAAGATGCGGGAGTGTCGGAGAGAATTTGAAATTAAATAAAGACCTTTAATCTTCTAATGAAATCTCTCTCTCTCTCTCTCTCTCTCTCTCTCTCTCTCTCTCTCTCTCTCTCTCTCTCTCTCTCTCTCTCACATTTATGGTTCATCGAGCTTGCTATTTGCAATCATATGTTTCAACTTTGGTTGTCGAATGACATGTGACGTAGGTGGCAGGATCATATTATCAATTTGAAACTGAGTTTTGGGCATTGTTTTGAATGCTGCCGATTCTAACATTGACCAAAAGAAAGTAAATTACCATCCAAGTTGGCACATCATATTTACACCTCAAATGTTTTGACTTTGTAATCTTCTCCTTACACCACCCACTTCTATCACCATTCTAATTAATCGTTAGATTTTCAAACTATCACTACTCATTTCAATGGAGCACGTACCACATAAAAGTTTTAACGTTTATTCTTTGAATCGCTAAAAGAAACATATGACATTTGTTGTTGTGTCATACTCTAATTATTTTGAACAGCGAGAGGTTTAACTCACCCGTGCATGACAGTGATAATGCAAGTGGCTTACGGGATAATGGAGAAAATGCAGGTGGTCTATGAACTTCAACCTCATTCTTCCTTCTTGTGAAAAACCAATACCATGACTCCACCACAACAGTTGCATCCTCTTCGAGCACGTCTTGATAAACTAGGTCTAGATCAAACCACCCAAAAGTCCATTGTCAATAAAGTCATAATTTTTTTTTTGCACTTTTGCCAATTCAACTCTATTTGTCGGAAGTCGGTGATGTGAACGCCAGTTATCTTACATGGCACTACCGATGCCGATGCGGATAATTTTTTAGCAATATTTTAATACTTTGTTAAGTATTTATATATATATATATATATATATATATATATATATATATATATATATATTTCCCTCTTTTCTTTTTTTCCTCTTCTATTTTTTCCCCATCTGCCTAGCCTTAAGTGGGGCCGCTCCCGCTGGCCCCTGCCGAGAAGGTGTAAATTAGATGAAGATGAAGATGCGACTTGGCATGGCAAAAGTCAAATCTGGTCGAGATTTCGTAGTGTCGTTCTTTAAAGATGAAACAATAATATGAAGAGCAAAAAGCGACTTTCTTTTGGACATGTATTTGATTACTAAAATGATGTTAAACATATTTGTGCATGGCTAGCATGACCGTTACTTCTGAGTTAATAACTTCATTAGATAAATACGGTAAGATCCATCCAACGCATTGTTTTCCCATTCTTACCTTGACTTTTGAAGTCCCCCTACCAAATCCCCCTCAACGTAAACTCAGAATTACGCGATCGGCAAATTAATGATTCTTTTAGCGAAGATTTTGACCAAATACGAAATCATCGATAATCGATCTAGTGGTACTTTTATGAGCATTCTTTTTTGGAAGTCGCTAGCATGACAGTCTAACAATGTTGTCGTTATTTTTTACCCCATGGCTTTCCAATTAATGAGTGCTTTATGCAAAATATGTGGTGATGGTGTGTGGATCTACGTTCTGGAATAACTGACACTATTATCAGACTATCAAGGGAGCATTTTTATTCTTTTTGTCATCATAAAATTCCTAAAGGATCATGCGGTTACTTTTCAGGCGGTTGTAAGACAAACAACCGCGGTAGTAGGGTAGGGAAGGGTAGGGTAGGGTAGGGTGAGTGGTGTACAACTTAGATTATGGCCGATCTTCCTAATTGTGCTTTGGGCCGAAATTCGATAATATATATTGCATGGCTTGACCTGCGAGTAGGGGGAGAGAGAGAGAGAGAGAGAGTGAGAGTGAGAATGACTGAAGCAGTGGCCATGAATGGGGGGAACAGACCTTACAGTTACTCCCAGAACTCCTCATATCAAGTACTTCTTGTTACATGATATACAAGTATATGTATACATATTACAAGATATGTCACTCTAGCTTTTCTCTTTGTATATGCAATAAAATCCCTGTCATAAGTGGAATAGACAAATGAATTTTTCATTACAATAACGTTGTTTATTGAAAATTTTCTGAATATTTTTGTCACAATTTGGTTTACCAACCATATAATTCCCATGATCTCGTCGTTCCGTGTTGGTTTCGTAATCAGATTGTCCTATCTCATCCTTTCTTCAACATCTTTTCCGTGTTTGCTCTCTCTTCATACATCGACATCAAATCGTTATTATATCAAATTACCAACCTTTTATTTGGTGAAACAAGTATTGCAAAAGTAATCACCATGCATTGTTCTATTCTACAGACATGAGTCGTTGTTGCCGCCATGGATATGATCAAGGAAGCTTTACCCGCAACTGTTGATCTCAATCGCCTATCATCATCCTCTCCCATCCCCATCATCAGAATCGCAGACTTTTGGTTGCTCCACGGGATTCACATCCATTCAAGCCATCGAAACCATAATTCAGTGCCTCTTAGACCTCATCAAACCCAACGAACAATCTCAATTTCATACCCTTGAGTTCCAAGCCATCGTCAACGACCCCCCACCAATGACTTCAACACGCTTTTCCCCAACCTCCTGTCTGAGAGGCGACGATACTACGCCATGGTGGTCCCAGGGTCGTTCCACGTCCATCTCCTCCCGAGTGCATCCTTACACTTCGCATACTCGTCCTTTGTGCTCCAATGGTTGTCTCGCTTTCCACAAGAGATATTGGACAAGTCTTCCCGTGCTTGGAATGGGGAGAGGATTCACTACGCTTGCTCGCCTGCGGAGGTCGTAGGCGCTTACTCTGCTCAGTTCGGGAGAGACATTGAGGCGTTTCTCAGTGCGAGAGCGGAGGAGATGGTCAGTGAAGGATTGGTATTTCTGGTGTTGCCTGGGGAGCCGGATTTGGTTCACGATTCTCAGACCACAATAGGGTTGGAAATGGAGCTGCTGGGTTCTTGCCTTGTGAACATGGCCAAAGCGGTACGTAATTGCGTGGATGGGCTAACACTTGATGTGTGAGATCGTACGCAAGAATAGGATTTGAGTGATTGAATTATGCATTTCTGGATGATTAACAAAATTCGGCGATGCTAATAAATTTTGCTTTACTAATACTTGTTTCATGAAGGGTAGCAGTATCGTGTTTAACTTGTGAGTCTTAATTGAATAATGCTTGTGTGACGGTCACACAGTCTTGCTATGTTATGCTTACCATATTTTTTTTTGTTCACAATTCCCCTTTTGGTTTTTGTTTTTGTCTTTGTTTTTTTATTGCTATTTGCCAAACACAAAAGAATTTTTGGCTAGCAAGGCACCGTCCACTATCAAATGACAGTGGATGATCACGCTAACATCTTAGTCCTAACAAAGTAATTTCACAAGAGTTAGAAAAATAAGAGCAAAAGGATGCCTAGAGTACCAATATTTGTGTACAGCACTTACTTTTGTACCAATATGTTTTTTCGAATCTCTTAAGTAACAAATCAAAGAAAAAAAATCACCTAAATGCCAAATCGGGAAAAAAAATCACTCAAGTGCCAATTCCGACCAAATAGTACATATTGCATTTTTTATTAATTTTTTAATGTCGTGGATTTTTTTTTTTTTTAAATCAAACTATGTGGCGTCACGTGGACTTTTCAACTTAAAAATAGTTATTTTTTAAAAAAATTAAATAGAAAAATTACCTAAAAATAAAAAAAGTAAAATAATAATAATAAAAATAATAATACTAAGGGAAGCAGAAGTTGCAGCAGCGAGCCCTTGCCACCGCCGCCTCACTATCGCTGGCAATGGCCCACGAGGCGTAGGGGATGGCCGAGAGGGTTGCCGAGCAGGCCTCGCTAGGGTCAACGAGGCTCGATCGTGGCTTGCCTCGCAAACCCACGACCAAACCTTGCCAACCCCTTTCGTCGGCCATTGCCAGCGAAGGTGGCCGGCGATGGTGAGGGCTGTCGCCATTGCAACTGCTTCCCATTTCTTTCATTTTTTAGTTTTTTTAATATCACATGAATTTTTAATTAAATTTTAATTTGCTATTTTTTGCTTACTAGGATCCTCCAGCCAGCCACGCATGATTTCCGGCAAAAGTCACTAGAGTTGGCGCTGAAATAACCGTTTTTTCAAAAAAAAAATTGACACTTAAGTGATAAAAAAAAATATTAGTACTAAAGTAAGCGCCGTACACAAGCATTAACAGTCCAGTTGTCCTTTTGCCCTTAAATAAGTAATCATGTTCGGCAAAAAAAAAAAGAGTAATTAGGTGGTTTCGTACATCATTCTGTTGTGAAACTGTTTGAAAGATGCAATACTACATCTAGACATCTATGTTACAAAGTACGCATTAACTTCCGTGAAAAATAACATCTCGAAGTCAAAATTAAGGGTGTGCATGGCCCCGGTCGGTTCGGTCCCGGTATGGAACCGAGGATCGGACTGGTAGTCCCGGTCCCCATATTTTCGGGACTAGGGACCAGATCGGACCGGGATCGGCAGTCCGGTTCGGTCGCTATCCCAGCCTAGTAGAACCGCTAACACCAATCAACTGCTTATACAAATTTAGCTCTTTGAAGAAAATATGCTTCAATTGCATGTTAATTTACAATTTATAACATCAGTTAAATGAAAAGATAGGTAATTTTTTTTTAAATAATTGTTCTGTCTTGTTTTCAAATATTTCTATTTTTTTTCTAATTGTATAGATTTATATTTATAAATAACTATATATTATAGGTGGTCTAGTCCGGGCCGATCCTAACACATGGAACCGGGGATCGGACCATCCACCTCAAAGACTGGACCATCCCCGCTCGCCGGTGAGCGGGCGTGGGTTCGGGGGCAGCGCCCCTGAAACCTCAACGGGTTTGGGCTTTTATTTAAGTTAACCCGTATATTGTGGGCTTAATAGAGGTTTCGCTAGGTTTAGGTTTTGGGCCCGTTTAGGGCATATATATATTTTGCTCGTTTATGCTGATCATTGTAACGAGTTGAGTGGTTGTAAACCGAATATCATAGTGAAATCTCTTTGCAGGACGTAGCCCAATTCTGAGGTGAACCTGGGTAAACTGTGCGTCGTCTAATTTTCCTTGATTATCTGTTTGATCGTTCTGATTCGGTTGCGATAAATCCCATCACAGTTTGCACACCCCTAGTCAAAATCATGTAGTGCGACAGTTGGTTGTTTCAGCTGTATATCCCAGCATGAAAAACTAATTGTTATTTCGATGGTGTTAATATGTGTTCGATATCTGCAGTAGAAATCTATTTATTAAACGATTAAACTTGATGTTTGACACCTGTTGAGGCATTGATATTGAACGCGAAAATAGAAAAAAGATAATACAAATGGCGAAAATCTCTATATGGCTCCAAGAATTAAACACGGTTATTATCACTTTGAAAGTGAATTTCGGGGACGCAGGGGACAGTAAGCAAAGCCAAAGTAGAGAGCTTCAACTTGCCAATGTATTTCCCATCAGAGAAGGAGCTGAAGCAAGTGATCGGTCGAAACAGATTCTTCGACGTCGAGAGGATTCAGACCCTGCGCCACCCCAAAATGCATGACGCTCTTTCCACCCCGGAATCGCTCTCCCTCTTATTCAGAGCTGCGTCTGAGGGGTTGTTTCTCCATCATTTCGGCGATGGGCTGATCGTCGACGACTTGTTCCGCCGGTTCTCGCTCAAAGTGGCGAAATCTCCCTTTTTCCTGAAGCCGGAGAGCCACGAATCCGTCGCATTCTTTGTGGTCCTCAAGCGTAGAAAGTCCGAAGAGAATATGCAGTGATTGCACTGGCCACATACTCTACGTCGTTCCATGGTGGGGAAAAATGCCTTGGCCAAAATACTATTTCTGGAAGAGAGAAATTACTAGGAGCAGAAATTTGAGTCCAAGCCAACGGGGGTCGTTAACTGGATATCCCCCAACCCAAACAAGTTTGTACATAATCCTCCATGTGGTGTGCTGCCTTTTCAGATTGGAGTGAATATAACTAATCGCATTACTGTAATGTAATAGCGTTTGTTAAACCTTTGTAGATTCACATTAGCTTGCTCTATCTTAAAGAAGACACATTTATGTTAATGCTTATTGTCTTCTCATTGCCGAAATGTTTAGTTTGTTTAGGCCCGATCTATCAAGACATCATGTCTTGTCACCGCGAGATCTGCAAATACTAGGTAAATCTAGTTCTAGAGGGTTACATTTTTTGGTGCTCGAGAAGCAACCAAAACCATCGATCTCATTATAAAAACGAAAAAAAAAAGACAAGATTGAAACGATACAATGTAGTCAAAGTGGATAACATTAGGCATGTTCTGTAAAATCAGTATACTATAATTAACATGATAAACAGACTCTTATCAGACATTAACGTGAGCTACTCATTTAATGTGTTCACTCAACTACTCCTTGTGATGATGGAGTCTTTGATAAGAAGGAATCGAGCTTGAGGATGACAACCACTACTTTCGAGTTTCATAGCTGGAATCGTCCATTAGTCAGTATTGTCCATTTCATTTACCAAAACTCTTTTATTCCAATTGATACTTCTTTTAAAATAAAATAAAATTAAAACCTTCAAAAATATTGTAGATAATTGGTGATAAAAAGATGCTCAATTTGCTCATAGACAGAGAACCTTAGATTATCTAAAAAAAGTTGAAAAAGGAAATGAACTTAGGCCAAACCGTGGGGGGTTTTTGGCTGGATCTTTGATTTGAAGCAGCACATAGGTCAAGTCAAGCACGTAAGCCACAAAGCTCCCGAGCGAAGTGTGGCCCCCACCGATGACTCCCCTCCCCGACCACCCACCGAAACATAGAACAAATCCCCAACTAATCAGTAATCAGCAATCAGTCATCGATCCCAAAACCTTAAATTCCAATTCAAGCTGTTTCCTCGCCGAATCCCCACTCTGTCAACTTTGTTCGCCATAGCTAGATCGGAGAACTCTCTCTCTCTCTCTCTCTCTCTCCCTCTCTCTCGCGGGATCCATTTCCATGTCTTGGATAGCTGCGTTCCTGCTGTTTGTGAATTTGGTGCCATTGAGCTCTCACCGATAGGGGTGTCAAAAAGGTCCGCGCCGACCCAGCCAGGCCCCACCCAATCCGGCCCGGCCCGGCCAGATTAGAAAATTTAAGATATTTTTGGGCCGGGCGTTGATCTTAGTTGAATATGGGCTGGTACTGTTAAGGCCCGAATAAAAGAATAGTGCTTTGGTACCATAAGGCCCGAACTACTTGATGCTTCCTCACCCTTCTCTCAACTGTTCGGTGATCTGTAACTATCTCTCTCTCCTTCTTCTCGATCGATTCTCACCAAGCCCTAGTGGAATCTCTCAAGGTACGCTTCGAGGCCTCTAATCTCTCTTGTTCTTCGCGATCTGCGAATTGGATTTTTCCGGATCTGGGTTGGGTTTTCGTGTTCTTTGCGCTTTCTTGATTTGTCTCGGTTCCGATGGTTGAAAGGAAGGTTGTAGATGCAGATCTTCGTTAAGACCCTTACCTTATTGAACATGTGTTCCCTCTCAACCAGCGGTACAGGAGCAGCGGTGGGGGCTGCGGCCGAGCTCTCTCGCAAACGCGAATCCTCGTCATCCAGAGGCGGTGACATGTCCATGAGCTCGCGCTTCAAGCGGCAGTCAGCTTCGCGATCGAATCTGTGGGCTAACCAAGATCCCATGGTGTTCGATTGGGCATTATTGACGTTGCCAATAGGAAAGAGGCCTCTTGTGGGCTGGTGATGACTGATGAGAAGTGGAAGAAGAAGGCAAAGACGATGAGGACTGTCACGACCTAAAATTCGGTTAAATTCTAGGCTAATGGATTATCATGTGACTAACCCAATGCGGACTCTCCCAAGCCCTACCAAATCGTAACTTTGATTGATTAGAATGATTTAGGATTTGGAGCCACCACTTAAACGGGGATGTCACGCCCCGAATCCGGCGAGCACGCGAGCATCCCACCTCCGCCGTTAACTTTGATTATCTCCTAGGAACCAACGGCCATTGCTTAAAGATCTATATGAAACATACATACGAAAGCGAGGACAACTCCAAACAAATAAAACACAAGATGACTTAGGACAAAAGGGTATTCTTCTAAGTAATATCAAAGTCAGGTACAATTCTAACTCCAAAGAATATATTCAATCCCTAAGGTTTTAATCAGATTAATCTCCATTGCCTCCAATGACTTCCTCAAATGCCAATCCATGGCAACCTCGGGTTTCCATCACCTGAGACCTGAAAAATGTTGTCCCACGACGGGGTGAGATATATAATCCCAGTAAGTCGAACCTAACCCTAAACTAGGCTGCCAGTACCTCCAGACACTTTTGAAAAATGTGGGTATTTTGGTATTAAAAACTTTGGCATGGCAAAACGGGGGTACTTTCCAAAACATGACATTTATTACTTTCAAAACAGCTTGATCCAATCAAGAAGAATCGTGATAACTCTAAGCTTCGTACAAAGGCAGGGTTTTTAATCACACGCAAGAACTAGACTCCATCTCAAAAACATGAGGCGGCTTTCATTTCTTTCTCAAAAGAATCATTCCTTGAAATATCCAGAAAATACGTTCTTTTCTTTCACGCCCCTCTCTGGGCCAATTTCCTTTCACGCCCCTCTCTGGGCCAATTTCAAATCATGAGGCAAATTTTCAAACATGAGGCATTTTCGATTTCTCAAAGCCCGTTCTTTGAATTTCTCATAAAACAAGTCTTTCCATTTCCGCCCATCTTGGGCCAAAACATATCAAGAACCATGTTTCAGTTTTTTATCTTCTTTACGCCCATCAAGGGCCGCCCTCCTTGGGTCGCGAGATGATTCGGTCAATCATATGACTCTCGATGTCTTATCGAGATGATTCGGTCATCATGACTCTCGCTGCGAGATGATTCGGTCTCCATATGACCCGTCGGTACATATGAGACTCTCGCGTCCGGACCTAGAGATGATTCGGTCACCATACGACTCTCGACGCCCATTATCGAGATGAATCGCGTCAGTATGGGACTCTCTAGCCGCACGACCTCGTCAGGTCCAATGGGAGTAACTCCCTCCCAAAACATTGGCCAAATTATAAATTCTCGGCGATCCCACACGCCCGTGCACTTATAATTTTTCCCGGCGATCCCACACGCCATTGGCGATCCCACACGCCAGTGAACACATAATTTCCTCGGCGATCCCACACGCCATTTTATTCATAAAAATCTCAGTCATAGAAAGCCTCAGCTTTTTCATTTCAAGAAAACAGTTCATGCCTCAAAATTCATCATTCAAAAACAACACAAGAGATTTTATCGCCAAAACAAGGCATTCGTTTCAAATGTCCCTCAACTGGACAAAACATATTCCCCATCATAAAATTCTCAGTCAAGCACATGCATCACACGAATTAATTCAAACAAGGCCTCGGACAATTTAATGAACACGGCCATTTCATGAAACTCAAGGCTTGACACAAAATCATGGTTTCATAAATCATCTCGAAACTCAATTGGTGATTCAATTCACTCAAAATACTCAAACGAAACGGAAATCTCCACAAAGCATGTCAAAAGCCCAACCACATTCCATGATCAAGTTAAGACTCCTCAATTCAATCTTGATTTCAAATGCCACGTGCAATTTCTTCTAAAGCCCACAAATGCATAGCCAAATCACGTCAAGCGTCGTCCTACGGACAAAGTACAATTCCCGTCAATTAACTCCGCCAAATTTCAATCCGATCGAACTAATTTCTTGCCGAGACATCAATTGACATCCTAGGACATTCCAATAATCAATTTGGACCATAGAAACACTTCCTAGAACCACCAAAGGGTTCGGTCAAAGCTGGAACAGAATTGGACAGCATTCTGTTCTGCCTTTGCCCTATTCCAACAGCCCATAATTCACCTCAAATCACCAATTTATTGTCCAATCTTCTTGCCAAGACCTAGATTTACATATCTAGGACATACCCTAATGATTTGGAAGCAAAATAACACCCCTAGGATGTTCAAATGGCTCAACCTCCACAGATTGTCCACCGATCAGATTTTCACTTAATTCTGTCCACTCAATCTCAGCCATGAAACACCCCTAAATCTCAATTGAAAACATCATTTATGCTCATACACATGTAGTACTATAAGTTATGAAGCTACCCTCGAAAATTTGAGGTCATTTGGATTTTCTATGAGCTAGAAACACCACCTTTCCTCAGCTAGCTCAGAATCTGTCCACGTTTCTTCCAAAAATCACCATAAATTAACCAGACCTCCAAAAATCATGAAACCAACGTTAAAATGTCAAGGACATCTTGAACTAACCTGTAGTAAAAGGGATCGACTAAAAGACTCCGGGAAGAGCCGCTCGAGCTGACCGAACATCAGGGTCAGAAACTGTCTTCCGAGCAGACTAAGCTAGAGAGAAAATGAAGAGGAAAAGTGAAGAAGATGGAGGAGAGAGGAGGAGTGGTCGTCCAAATGAGGTTGAAGAGGATGTCACACAAATAATTGGAGCCATTTTGATAAGATCACAATTAATGCCATTTAATGCTTGGTCCAATCAAAAGATGACACATGGCAACCTCCCATTGGTTGCTTCCTTGACTTTGACCTTCTTGACCACTTAATCTTATGCTTTTCGGCAGCATATGGAGGAGGGGAAATGACCAAAATGACCTTCTGAATTTCTTAAGGCAAGACCAAAGGTCGAGGGGCAAAATGGTCATTTGGCACTTTTCGTCCGAAACTTCATTTTTCTCATTTTGAATGACCATTGGCGAGGCGACGTCAAATTCGATTCAAATGTTGGAATTCCTCAATGTCCAATGCCCAATCTCAAGGTCCAATTTCATGTCGAACTATCATCGACTGTAATTCCAGTTTATCTCAAACTGACGGGCGACTCTTGCAGGCGCTACGCGTATCGACCTTGGGATTTTTCTCAAGCCGTGGCGATTTTGGTTGTCATGTGATTGCGAGGGTTTATCACTAGTTCCTGCGGTCCTGATCTTCGGAATCCGATTTAGGAAATTCTCGCAAATTACACATTGGTTAAGCGGAATCACCCGCGTCCCAACGTATAACGCTAGCAAGGCATTCCATGATCGTTCCTAGATCGATCTCTGCTGGCCCAAAATATTCCCTCGACAATCCTTATGGTCAAAGCGCCATTTCTCATTTAAAATCCTCAGGTCCACGTACCCGACCTTGTGTTAGTCTTTCCCTTTCGGTCAGATAACTCGAGAGTGGCCTGCTCCAAGCGAGATACCACTGAAACACACCGATCGATATCCTTCCATTCCATAGTCTTGAGAGGGGTCGGAATTCGGAATGTCACCACTCTTCCCCCTTAAAGAAATTTCGTCCTCGAAATTTACAACCTTCGAAATCATCCAATCTTATGGGGGTATCAACGCCTCACCGTTTCTTCTATGGCCAAAGTGACTCGTATCGTCCAGGACATATAAGCTCCATTTGTTTAAGCTCTCTTGTCCACATCGAACCATAGCCTTCTCGACTTCTGAGGCAAATTCATGATTGGGTCCTTAGTAGCTCGTCCTCGATTCCATTCAAGATTCTCCAATGACTATTTATTCCATCAACTTACAACGGTTGCGCTTTTCCTCGTTGGCACGTTTCCTCGTCCTTGAACTTTAAAATTCCCACTCTCAATTTCAATGTTCTTTCCCCCAGGTATTCAGAAGTCTGGATTTTTCTCCCTGTCACTTTTATTCACACTATCCCTTTGTCATTAATGTCCATGGATTAACATACCTTTGTCTCTTGCTGACCCTCAGGTCCAATACTTGAGGTAGTTATTATACCAATCAATTCGCAATTATTCAGGGATTTCAAATCATCCTTCATCAGTAACTACTCATCAAGCCAGCCTCAACTAGGCAATCTCTCAGCTATTCGCCAATTACTAGGCAAAGGCCAAAACTCAACTGGGCTAATATCAGGTAAACTGTCGAACCACAAATTAATGCATCAAACGTATACACCTTAAGTCCAGACGTATCTGCGACTTAACAATAACTCAACAGGCTTTCTCACATTCAAAAGACATTACCCAACGGCATTCAATGCCAAGACTCGCCATACAGGCCAAACACAAGCGTAAATTTCCTTTTTCAAACAACATCCACTGCCATGTACGAAGCTCCTAACCATGCCAATCACATACGCCATGACAAATACCATACAAATTTAAAAATTCACTATGAGGATCACCTTGGTGCAATACATCTCTTAACCAAAATTAGACTCAATCCGATACCTAGACTCTCTCTTTCAATTTATGACTTGGGTCATTCCTGCCTCCTTGCTATCTTAGAAGCCTGCCAGGAGCCGCTCCTTGTCCGAACCTCTCTGTCCCGGCGTACACTCCCCGCCCTCGTCAGACCTGGTCGTTGCAGGTTGTCCCAAGACATACATCTACGAAGAGAGTCCCGTTCCACACGTCCCATAACATGCTTCATTACAGTTTGTAGGTATCCCATCAGCTCGTCCCATACCAAGCGACAGTTTGTCAAGTCTAATAATGATAAGCTCATGCATTCACCTTCCTCAGCTGTCATTTTAATGCCATAAACGTATGCAATGAATGATCGTCCTCAACACTCTCCATATCACATTCGTTCTCGGATCAATTCTTAGTAGTAGAAGATTTCTATTACCACAAAGGACCATTCATCTCACAGATCAAGTGCCTAGGATCAACCATATACCTCAAAGTCACAATTACGATCATAAAATCAAATCGACCCCTTACCTTTTGTTTTCACTTTCTTCTTGTTAAAATCAATTAATATCTATAATAACAATTAATAAAGCCCACAATGAATATATTAAAATATATTTTAACACATTTTTCTCTTATTATGTAATCTCCTTTGTTATATTCTGACTTCTAAATTTGTGATAAGGTTATTTTGGAGCATTCACTTTGTATTAGGGTTTCTTTGATGGGGGGTATAAAAAAGATATCTTGGATATCTCATAGGGATGCTTACTTTAGCTTCTTCCCCGAAACCTTTTGTTTTCACTTTCTTCTTGTTAGATCTTTAGATCTTTGATTGTACGCTTGTACTCGTTATTGAAGATAGTGAAACCCCTCTCTCTCCCCGTGGTTTTTCCCGTTTTGGGTTTTCCACGTATATCGCGCCTTGTGTTTTTATTTTGCTTTCATCCTTGCTATTACGCGATTGAATTTGCACATCTTTTGGCGTTTTTCACAACAAATTGGTATCAGAGCGAAGGAATTTTGGTCTTTTGTTCGAGATGACATCTATCGAGTTTGAAGTGGCACCCTTCGATGGCCAAAATAATTTCGGGCTATGGAGGATAAAGATGAAAGCTTTGCTGCGTTGGGAAGGTTCGGTTAGAGCCTTGGATGGGAAATATCCTGACGACATGACTACGGCAGAGATCGATGAGATGGAAGAAAGGGCGCATAGCACCATCCAATTGTCGTTGTCAGACAAGGTGCTTCATGAAGTTGCTGATGAAGAAACGGCATCGGGATTATGGCAAAAGTTAGAGAGTCGCTATATGAAGAAATCTCTTACCACGAGGTTATTCTTGAAGCATCGTCTTTATACATTAAAGATGCAAGAAGGTACTCCTATCCAAGAACATCTAGATGAATTTAATAAAATTGTTATGGATATGAAAAATCTAGATTTGAAATTAGATGATGAGGATCAAGCCCTAATTGTGTTATGCTCGCTACCGAGCTCGTATGAGAATTTTGTGAATTCTATGTTGTATGGAAGAGAATCCATAACTCTTGAGGATGTGAAGGCCTCGCTGAATTTCGGAGAGATGCGTACAAAGTTGAATGCGAGTAGTAGTGTAGATAAAGCATATGGCTTAGTTGTTAGGGGAAGGTTGAATCATCGGGATAGACGCGGTAATTCTAAAGGGCATTCAAAATCTAGATCAGGCCAGGACAAGAAAAAGGTTGAATGTTACTATTGTCACAAGTTCGGACACTATAAAACCGAGTGTCCTTTGCTTAAAGCTAAGGGGAAAAGGTTGATGGACAGCTCTGATTCGACTAGTCTGGTAAAGGATAATGAGTCTGCTAATATAGATAATGTTCTTACTGTTTTGTCTTCGAATTGTTGTATAGACGATGAATGGATTTTGGATTCGGCTTGTTCATACCATATGTGCCCAAATAAAGATTGGTTCCACACATATGAGAAAGTCATTGGTGGTTCAGTTTTGATGGGTAATAATGCAGTTTGTAGGATTGTGGGTATTGGTACAGTGCATATCAAATGTCATGACAATGTAGTAAGAACTTTGACAGATGTTAGGAACATCCCAGATTTGAAGAAGAACCTTATTTCTTTGAGCAGTTTGGACTCCACTAGATGCATGTATACTGGTGGAGGTGGAGTTTTGAAAATTTCAAAGGGCTCCTTGATTGTGATGAGAGGTAACAAGAAAAATAGTCTTTATGTTCTGCAGGGAAGTACCGTTGTGGGTTCTTTAAATATACCATCCTCTTTAGATTATGATAAATCAAGGTTGTGGCACATGCGGTTGGGTCACATGAGCGAAAGAGGAATGGCTATCCTGAGTAAGCGTGGTTTACTCTGTGGGGAGCATACAGTTCCACTTGATTTTTGTGAGCATTGTGTCGCAGAGTTAGTTTTAGTACTGGGGTGCACTCGACGAAGGGCACAGTTGATTATATTCACTCCGATTTGTGGGGACCTGCACAGGTTACATCTAAAGGTGGTGCAGTTTATCTTCTGACATTTATTGATGACTTTTCTAGGAAAGTCTGGGTTTATTTCTTGAAGCGTAAAAGTGACTTCTTTGATACGTTCAAGAAATGAAAGATATTGATTGAAAATCAAACTGGTAAGAAGATAAAGCGTCTCAGAACAAACAATAGTCTTGAGTTCTGCGGATGTGATTTTAATAAGTACTGTGAAAATTCATGGATTATTTGACATCGAACAGTCAGGTATACGTCTCAGCAGAATGGGGTGACAGAGCGCATGAACCGAACACTTTTAGAAAGAGCTAGATGTATGCTTTCTAATGCTGGACTTGATAAAGATTTCTGGGCTGAAGCCGTGAACATGGCATGTTATTTGGTGAATCATTCTCCTTCTACTGCAATTGAATGTAAGACTCCAAACGAGGTATGGTCTGGTAAACCTTATGATTATTCTGTATTGAAAGTATTTGGGCGTCCCGCTTATTATCATGTAAAAGATGGTAAACTTGAACCTAGAGCCAAGAAAGGTATTTTTGTTGGTTATGCAGATGAAGTTAAGGGATATAGATTGTGGTGTTCTGATCTTCAGTCACCAAAATTTATAATCAGTAGGGATGTTACTTTTGATGAAAATTCTATGCTTGATCAAGCTTGCTATTTGCAATCATATGTTTCAACTTTGGTTGTCGAATGACATGTGACGTAGGTGGCAGGATCATATTATCGATTTAAAACTGAGTTTTGGGCATTGTTTTGAATGCTGCCGATTCTAACATTGACCAAAAGAAAGTAAATTACCATCCAAGTTGGCGCATCGTATTTACACCTCAAATGTTTTGACATTGTAATCTTCTCCTTACACCACCCACTTCTATCACCGTTCTTATTAATCGTTAGATTTTCAAGCTATCACTACTCATTTCAATGGAGCACGTACCACATAAAAGTTTTAAGGTTTATTCTTTGAATCGCTAAAAGAAACATATGGCATTTGTTGTTGTGTCATACTCTAATTATTTTGAACAGCGAGAGGTTTAACTCACCCGTGCATGACAGTGATAATGCAAGTGGCTTACGGGATAATAGAGAAAACGCAGGTGGTCTGTGAACTTCAACCTTGTTCTTCCTTCTTGTAAAAAACCAATACCATGACTCTACCACAACAGTTGCATCCTCTTCGAGCACGTCTTGATAAACTAGGTCTAGATCAAACCACCCAAAAGTCCATTGTCAATAAAGTCCTAATGTTTTTGCACTTTTGCCAATTCAACTCTATTTGTCGAAAGTCGGTGATGTAAACGCCAGTTATCTTACGTGGCACTACCGATGCCGATTCGGATAATTTTTTAGTAATATTTTAATACTTTGTTAAGTATTTATATATATATATTTTTTTATTTTTCCCTCTTTTCTGTTTTTCCTTTTCTATTTTTTCCCCTTTGCTTGGCCTCAAGTGGGGCCGCTCCCGCTGGCCCCTGCCGAGAAGGTGTAAATTAGATGAAGATGAAGAAGCGACTTGGCATGGCAATAGTCAAATCTGGTCGAGATTTCGTTGTGTCTTTCTTTAAAGATGAAACAATAATATGAAGAGCAAAAAGCGACTTTCTTTTGGACATGTATTTGATTACTAAAATGATGTTAAGCATATTTGTGCATGGCTAGCCTGACCTTTACTTCTGAGTTAATAACTTCATTAGATAAATACGGTAAGATCCATCCAACGCGTTGTTTTCCCTTTCTTACCTTGACTTTTGATGTCCCCCTGCCAAATCCCCATCAACGTAAACTCAGAATTACGCGATCGACAAATTAATGATTCTTTTAGCGAAGACTTTGACCAAATACCAAATCATTGGTAATCGATCTAGTGGTACTTTTATGAGCATTCTTTTTAGGAAGTCGCTAGCATGACAGTCCAATAATGTTATCGTTATTTTTTACCCCACGACTTTTCAATTAATGAGTGTTTTATGCAAAATACGCGGTGATGGTGTGTGGATCTACGTTTTGAAATAACTGACACTATTATCATACTATCAAGGGAGCATTTTTATTCTTTTTGCCATCATAAAATTCCAAAAGGATCATGCAGTTGCTTTTCAGGCGGCTGTAAGATGAACAACCGCGGTAGTAGGGTAGGGTAGGGTAGGGTGAGTGGTGTACAACTTAGATTATGGCCTATCTTCCTTACTGTGCTTTGGGCCGAAATTTGATAATATATATTGCATGGCTTGATCTGCGAGTGGGGAGAGAGAGAGAGAGAGAGAGAGAGAGAGAGAGAGAGAGAGAGAGAGAGAGAGAGAGAGAGAATGACTGAAGCAGTGGCCATGAATGGGGGGAACGGACCTTACAGTTACTCCCAGAACTCCTCATATCAGGTACTTCATGTTACATGATATACAAGTATATGTATACATATTACAAGATATGTCACTCTAGCTTTTCTCTTTGTGTAAGCAATAAAATCCCTGTCATAAGTGGACCGGACAAATGAATTTTTCATTGCAATAACGTGGTTTATTGAAATTTTTTGTCATAATTTGGTTCACCAACCATATAATTCCCATGATCTCGTCGTTCCGTGTTGGTTTCGTAATCAGATTGTCCTATCTCATCCTTTCTTCAACATCTTTTCCGCATTTGCTCTCTCTTTATACATCGACTTCTAATCGTTATTATATCAAATTACCAACCTTTTTTTTTTGGTGAAACAAGTATTGTAAAAGTAATCACCATGCAATGTTCTATTCTACAGAGAGGAGTCGCTGTTGCCGCCATGGATATGATCAAGGAAGCTTTACCCGCAACTGTTGATCTCAACCACCTATCATCATCCTCTCCTAACCCCATCATCAGAATCGCAGACTTTGGTTGCTCCACAGGATTCACATCCATTCAAGCCATCGAAACCATAATTCAGTGCCTCTTAGACCTCATCAAACCCAACGAACAACCTCAATTTCATACCCTCGAGTTCCAAGCCATCCTCAATGACGTCCCCACCAATGACTTCAACACGCTTTTCTCCAACCTCCTGTCTGAGAGGCGACGATACTACGCCATGGCGGTCCCAGGGTCGTTCCACGTCCGTCTCCTCCCGAGTGCATCCCTACACTTTGCATTCTCGTCCTGCGAGCTCCACTGGCTATCCCAGGTTCCGCCAGAGACATTGGACGAGTCTTCCCGTGCTTGGAACGGAGAGAGAATTCACTATGCGAGCTCCCCTGTGGAGGTCGTAGGAGCTTACTCTGCTCAGTTTGGGAGAGACATGGAGGCGTTTCTCAGTGCGAGAGCGGAGGAGATGGTCAGTGAAGGATTGATATTTATGGCCGTGCCTGGTGAGCCGGATTTGGTTCATGAATCTCAGACCACCCTAGGGTCGGAATTGGATCTGCTGGGTTCTTGCCTTGTGGACATGGCCAAAACGGTACGTGATTGCATGCACGGGCTAATACTTGATGCATCAGATCGTACGCAAGACTAAGACTAGAGAGTTTGAACTATGCATTTCTAGATGATTAACAAAATTCGGCAATGCTAATAAACTAGGCTATACCAGGTCAAATATTAAAACTTGCCCCCCCCCCAAAGGCTATACCGATACTTGTTTGATGAAGGTTACTAGTAGAGTGTTTAACTTGGATGCCCTAATTATTCCAACAAATTACATTCCCAATAGTTTCTTCCAGAAAAGATTTCCTTAAATAAGTAATCATGTGTTTCCGTAGATCTCTTTGTAGTGAAAATTTCTGAAAGTTGCAATACAAAAGACCAGAGATCTCTGCAACAATGTATGCAGTCACTTCCGTGAAAAATAACATTTCCAAGTGAAAATTATGTAATGTGACATATTATTGGTTTTTTTCAAGATATATCCCAGGATGAAAAAAGATTTTATTTCGATGGAGTTTATACTTGATGGATCTGTGCATTTGAAATCTGTTTATTAAACGAATTATACGTGGCAATTGACAAATGGTGAGACATTGACATTGTGGCTAGAATAACTTTTTGGCTCCAAGAATTAAGCAGGGTCATTATCACTTTGAAAATGAATTTTGGGGACGCAGGGAATGGTTAGCAATGCCAAAGTAGAGAGCTTCAACTTGCCATTGTATTTCCCATCGGAGAGGGAGCTGAAACAAGTGATAGTTCGAAACAGATTCTTCGACATCGAGAGGATTCAGACCCTGAGCCACCCCAAAATGCACGTCGCTTTTTCCACCCCGGATTCACGCTCTTTCTACTTAAGAGCTGCATTCGGGGGGTTATTGCTCCATCATTTCGGCGATGAGCTGATCATCGATGACCTGTTCCGCCTGTACTCGCTCAAAGTGGCGAAATCTCCCTTTTTCCTGAAGCCAGAAAGTCATGAAACCGTCACATTCTTCGTGGTCCTGAAGCGTAAAACGTATGAAGAGAATATGCAGTGACTGCACTGGCACATACTGTGCGTTGTTTCATGGTGGGGAAAAAGCCTTAGCCAGATAATTTTTCTGGAAGAGAGAATTGACTAGGAGCGAAAATTTGATTTCAAGTCAACGGGGTCGTTAACTGGATATCCCCAACTCAAACAAGTTTGTGCTTAATTCTTATGGTTATGCGTTAAAACTTGGTAGATTTGCATTTTCTTGCTCTATCAAGATGTTGGATACATTTTGGGATATTTTGATTTTGTATATTTCCTTAGATGGTTCCTGATTGATTGAATTTAGTTTTTTACTTCATATAGTCTTAAGTATGTATAGAATATCACATTTTCCTGTCATCACTATTATTCTCAACTTGGTGTCAAAGCCATTGTTTTCCGAGGAAGTGCCCGTCGAGGCTATTTAATAACGCCAGTCACATTTTTCCGTCATTACTATTATAAGACACGTTATTTTTCAAATAATCTCATGTTTTATGCGGCTGCGAGAGTATGAATGAAAGGAATTAAAGACTATTGTCCCAATCAAAGTCATCTTCTACATCACAACATATCCTCACCCATAACTCCATCGACTAACTCCTCCATATCTTCTTGGACGACGACATCGTTTCATCTTTCCTGACACTCCTCTTTCGTCCACCTTCCTCTTTCGTCCGACATGAACAAGACATTTAAATCCAGCAGATCCACGGACGAGCGAACCATGTTGGCTCAGCCAGCAAGTAGGCATGCATGAAAATTGAAAAGGGAACAAGTTCCCGGTAATTTTCACAACGCATTCTTCGAGTTTGAATGAAACTCTTAAAGTCTCGCGAGTAACCCAATAGATGGTTGCTTAATTAATGTTGTTTAGCAGATTCTTATGACTCGGTGACATGCGTACGTAGTTAATTACTCTTGTTTTTATTTTCTCTGTTCCTGTAAATCCTCTTAATCCTATCTTCCATGCACGCATGCGGATAGTTTTTATGGCGTTTGAATCTTCGAGGATGACCCAACAAACAATGAAATCTCATCACAAAATTTACTAACCGCGGCTCTATAAATAGCAGCTCATGGGCTTGGCTTCTTTTCGTATTCACACAATCTCTCTTCAGATTCCATAGAAGATCACAACCAGCTTCGTCAATACCCGGTTTAAGTAATGGAAGGCACTAAGAAGGGCGGCGACGAAAGGGATGAAAAGAGCGGCGGCGGCGGCATAGGAGGAGTAACTGTTGCAGGTAGTGGTCGTGGGGCTGGGAAAGTGGTTGGCGGCAACAAAGGAACGATGGTTGCGCCGGGAAGTGGGGGTGCGGCGCATATTTCAAGGGCGAAGTTCGAGGGAAACCCGCAAGGTTACTTTGCTGAGCTCCATGAGAGCTCCAAGGATAAGAAATGAGAGCATGCCGATGAGTTGACTCTGAAGTAAGATGCGGGAGTGTCGGAGAGAATTTGAAATTAAATAAAGACCTTTAATCTTCTAATGAAATCTCTCTCTCTCTCTCTCTCTCTCTCTCTCTCTCTCTCATTTATGGTTCATCGAGCTTGCTATTTGCAATCATATGTTTCAACTTTGGTTGTCGAATGACATGTGACGTAGGTGGCAGGATCATATTATCAATTAGAAACTGAGTTTTGGGCATTGTTTTGAATGCTGCCGATTCTAACATTGACCAAAAGAAAGTAAATTACCATCCAAGTTGGCACATCATATTTACACCTCAAATGTTTTGACTTTGTAATCTTCTCCTTACACCACCCACTTCTATCACCATTCTTATTAATCGTTAGATTTTCAAACTATCACTACTCATTTCAATGGAGCACGTACCACATAAAAGTTTTAACGTTTATTCTTTGAATCGCTTAAAGAAACATATGACATTTGTTGTTGTGTCATACTCTAATTATTTTGAACAGCGAGAGGTTTAACTCACCCGTGCATGACAGTGATAATGCAAGTGGCTTACGGGATAATGGAGAAAACGCAGGTGGTCTATGAACTTCAACCTCATTCTTCCTTCTTGTGAAAAACCAATACCATGACTCCACCACAACAGTTGCATCCTCTTCGAGCACGTCTTGATAAACTAGGTCTAGATCAAACCACCCAAAAGTCCATTGTCAATAAAGTCATAATTTTTTTTTGCACTTTTGCCAATTCAACTCTATTTGTCGGAAGTCGGTGATGTGAACGCCAGTTATCTTACATGGCACTACCGATGCCGATGCGGATAATTTTTTAGCAATATTTTAATACTTTGTTAAGTATTTTTATATATATATATATTTTTATTTTTCCCTCTTTTCTTTTTTTCCTCTTCTATTTTTCCCCCTCTGCCTGGCCTTAAGCGGGGCCGCTCCCGCTGGCCCCTGCCGAGAAGGTGTAAATTAGATGAAGATGAAGATGCGACTTGGCATGGCAAAAGTCAAATCTGGTCGAGATTTTGTAGTGTCGTTCTTTAAAGATGAAACAATAATATGAAGAGCAAAAAGCGACTTTCTTTTGGACATGTATTTGATTACTAAAATGATGTTAAGCATATTTGTGCATGGCTAGCATGACCGTTACTTCTGAGTTAATAACTTCATTAGATAAATACGGTAAGATCCATCCAACGCATTGTTTTCCCTTTCTTACCTTGACTTTTGATGTCCCCCTACCAAATCCCCCTCAACGTAAACTCAGAATTACGCGATCGGCAAATTAATGATTCTTTTAGCGAAGATTTTGACCAAAAACGAAATCATCGATAATCGATCTAGTGGTACTTTTATGAGCATTCTTTTTTGGAAGTCGCTAGCATGACAGTCTAACAATGTTGTCGTTATTTTTTACCCCATGGCTTTCCAATTAATGAGTGCTTTATGCAAAATATGTGGTGATGGTGTGTGGATCTACATTCTGAAATAACTGACACTATTATCAGACTATCAAGGGAGCATTTTTATTCTTTTTGTCATCATAAAATTCCTAAAGGATCATGCGGTTACTTTTCAGGCGGTTGTAAGACAAACAACCGCGGTAGTAGGGTAGGGTAGGGTAGGGTAGGGTAGGGTGAGTGGTGTACAACTTAGATTATGGCCGATCTTCCTAATTGTGCTTTGGGCCGAAATTTGATAATATATATTGCATGGCTTGACCTGCGAGTAGGGGGAGAGAGAGAGAGAGAGAGAGAGAGAGAGAGAGAGAGAGAGAGAGAGAGAGAGAGAGAGAGTGAGTGAGAATGACTGAAGCAGTGGCCATGAATGGGGGGAACAGACCTTACAGTTACTCCCAGAACTCCTCATATCAAGTACTTCTTGTTACATGATATACAAGTATATGTATACATATTACAAGATATGTCACTCTAGCTTTTCTCTTTGTATATGCACTAAAATCCCTGTCATAAGTGGAATAGACAAATGAATTTTTCATTACAATAACGTTGTTTATTGAAAATTTTCTGAATATTTTTCTCATAATTTGGTTTACCAACCATATAATTCCCATGATCTCGTCGTTCCGTGTTGGTTTCGTAATCAGATTGTCCTATCTCATCCTTTCTTCAACATCTTTTCCGCGTTTGCTCTCTCTTCATACATCGACATCAAATCGTTATTATATCAAATTACCAACCTTTTATTTGGTGAAACAAGTATTGCAAAAGTAATCACCATGCATTGTTATATTCTACAGACATGAGTCGCTGTTGCCGCCATGGATATGATCAAGGAAGCTTTACCCGCAACTGTTGATCTCAATCGCCTATCATCATCCTCTCCCAACCCCATCATCAGAATCGCAGACTTTGGTTGCTCCACGGGATTCACATCCATTCAAGCCATCGAAACTATAATTCAGTGCCTCTTAGACCTCATCAAACCCAACGAACAATCTCAATTTCGAACCCTTGAGTTCCAAGCCATCGTCAACGACCCCCCAACCAATGACTTCAACACGCTTTTCACCAACCTCTTGTCTGAGAGGCGACGATACTACGCCATGGCGGTCCCAGGGTCGTTCCACGTCCATCTCCTCCCGAGTGCATCCCTACACTTCACATACTCGTCCTTTGCGCTCCAATGGCTGTCTCGCGTTCCACAAGAGATATTGGACAAGTCTTCCCGTGCTTGGAATGGGGAGAGGATTCACTACGCTTGCTCGCCTGCGGAGGTCGTAGGCGCTTACTCTGCTCAGTTCGGGAGAGACATTGAGGCGTTTCTCAGTGCGAGAGCGGAGGAGATGGTCAGTGAAGGATTGGTATTTCTGGTGTTGCCTGGGGAGCCTGATTTGGTTCACGATTGTCAGACCACAATAGGGTTTGGAAATGGAGCTGATGGGTTCTTGCCTTGTGGACATGGCCAAAGCGGTACGTAATTGCGTGGATGGGCTAACACTTGATGTGTGAGATCGTACGCAAGAATAGGATTTGAGTGATTGAATTATGCATTTCTGGATGATTAACAAAATTCGGCGATGCTAATAAATTTTGCTTTACTAATACTTGTTTCATGAAGGGTAGCAGTATCGTGTTTAACTTGTGTGTCTTAATTGAATAATGCTTGCGTGACGGTCACACAGTCTTGCTATGTTATGCTTGCCGTATTTTTTTTTGTTCACAATTCCCCTTTTTGTTTTTGTTTTTTATTGCTATTTGCCAAACAAAAAAGAATTTGTGGCTAGCAAGGCACCATCCACTATCAAATGACAGTGGATGATAACGCTAACATCTCAGTCCTAACAAAGTAATTTCACAAGAGTTAGAAAAATAAGAGCAAAAGGATGCCTGGAGTACCAATATTTGTGTACAGCACTTACTTTTGTACCAATATGTTTTTTTGAATCTCTTAAGTAACAAATCAAAGAAAAACAATCACCTAAATGCCAAATCGGGAAAAAAAATCACTCAAGTGCCAATTCCGACCAAATAGTACATATTGCATTTTTTATTAATTTTTTAATGTCGTGGATTTTTTTTAAAAAAAATCAAACTATGTGGCGTCACGTGGACTTTTCAACTTAAAAATAGTTATTTTTTAAAAAAATTAAATAGAAAAATTACCTAAAAATCAAAAAAGTAAAATAATAATAATAATAATAATAATACTAAGGGAAGCAGAAGTTGCAGCAGCGAGCCCTTGCCACCGCCGCCTCACTATCGCTGGCAACGGCCCACGAGGCGTGGGGGATGGCCGAGAGGGTCGCCGAGCAGGCCTCGCTAGGGTCAGCGAGGCTCGATCGTGGCTTGCCTCGCAAACCCACGACCAAACCTTGCCAACCCCTTTCGTCGGCCATTACCAGCGAAGGTGGCCGGCGATGGTGAGGGCTGTCGCCATTGCAACTGCTTCCCATTTCTTTCATTTTTTAGTTTTTAATTATTTTTTAGTTTTTTTAATATCACATGAATTTTTAATTAAATTTTAATTTGCTATTTTTTGCTTACTAGGATCCTCCAGCGAGCCACGCTTGATTTCCGGCAAAAGTCACTAGAGTTGGCGCTGAAATAACCGTTTTTTCAAAAAACAAATTGACACTTAAGTGATAAAAAATATATTAGTACTAAAGTAAGCGCCGTACACAAGCATTAACAGTCCAGTTGTCCTTTTGCCCTCAAATAAGTAATCATGTTCGGCAAAAAAAAAAGTAATTAGGTGGTTTCGTACATCATTCTGTTGTGAAACTGTTTGAAAGATGCAATACTACATCTAGAGATCTATGTTACAAAATACGCATTAACTTCCGTGAAAAATAACATCTCGAAGTCAAAATTAAGGGTGTGCATGGCCCCGGTCGGTTCGGTCCCGGTATGGAACCGAGGATCGGACTGGTAGTCCCGGTCCCCATATTTTCGGGACTAGGGACCAGATCGGACCGGGATCGGCAGTCCGGTTCGGTCGCTATCCCGGCCTAGTAGAACCGCTAACACCAATCAACTGCTTATACAAATTTAGCTCTTTGAAGAAAATATGCTTCAATTGCATGTTAATTTACAATTTATAACATCAGTTGAATGAAAAGATAGGTAATTTATTTTTTAAATAATTGTTCTGTTTTGTTTTCAAATATTTCTATTTTTTTTTCTAATTGTGTAGATTTATATTTATAATAACTATATATTATAGGTGGTCTAGTCCGGGCCGATCCTAACACATGGAACCGGGGATCGGACCATCCACCTCAAAGACTGGACCAACCCGGCCGGGTTCAGTCTGGTCCGGGTCCGGTCTCGATTCGGGCCGGTCCAGTTTGTTGGAGTTAGTGAATACTTCGAGGATCCTTGTTTCTCATACCGAGTATGCCCACGTGAGCTTAGGGAAACCAAAGTGTTATCCGACGACATGTGACCCATGCGCGGGTGTCCCACTGCCCGGTCAGCGGGCGGGGCTTCCGCTGCCCCGCTCGCCCGTGAGCGGGCGGGGGTTCGGGGGCAGCGCCCCTGAAACCTCAACGGGTTTGGGCTTTTATTTAAGTTAACCCGTATATTGTGGGCTTAATATAGGTTTCGCTAGGTTTAGGTTTTGGGCCCGTTTAGGGCATATATATTTTGCTCGTTTATGCTGATCATTGTAACGAGTTGAGTGGCTGTAAACCGAATATCATAGTGAAATCTCTTTGCAGGACGTAGCTCTATTCTGAGGGGAACCTGGGTAAACTGTGCGTCGTCTAATTTTCCTGGATTCTCTGTTTGATCGTTCTGATTCGGTTGCGATAAATCCCATCACAGTTTGCACACCCCTAGTCAAAATCATGTAGTGCGACAGTTGGTTGTTTCAGCTGTATATCCCAGCATGAAAAACTAATTGTTATTTCGATGGTGTTAATATGTGTTCGATATCTGCAGTAGAAATCTATTTATTAAACGATTAAACTTGATGTTTGACACCTGTTGAGGCATTGATATTGAACGTGAAAAGAGAAAAAAGATAATACAAATGGCGAAAATCTCTATATGGCTCCAAGAATTAAACACGGTTATTATCACTTTGAAAGTGAATTTCGGGGACGCAGGGGACAGTAAGCAAAGCCAAAGTAGAGAGCTTCAACTTGCCAATGTATTTCCCATCAGAGAAGGAGCTGAAGCAAGTGATCGGTCGAAACAGATTCTTCGACGTCGAGAGGATTCAGACCCTACGCCACCCCAAAATGCACGACGCTCTTTCCACCCCGGAATCACTCTCCCTTTTATTCAGAGCTGCGTCTGAGGGGTTGTTTCTCCATCATTTTGGCGATGGGCTGATCGTCGACGACTTGTTCCGCCGGTTCTCGCTCAAAGTGGCGAAATCTCCCTTTTTCCTGAAGACGGAGAGCCACGAATCCGTCGCATTCTTTGTGGTCCTCAAGCGTAGAAAGTCCGAATAGAATATGCAGTGATTGCACTGGCCACATACTCTACGTCGTTCCATGGTGGGGAAAAATGCCTTGGCCAAAATACTATTTCTGGAAGAGAGAAATTACTAGGAGCAGAAATTTGAGTCCAAGCCAATGGGGGTCGTTAACAGGATATCCCCCAACCCAAACAACTTTGTACATAATCCTCCATGTGGTGTGCTGCCTTTTCAGATTGGAGTGAATATAACTAATCGCATTACTGTAATGTAATAGCGTTTGTTAAACCTCTGTAGATTCACATTAGCTTGCTCTATCTTAAAGAAGACACATTTATGTTAATGCTTATTGTCTTCTCATTGCCGAAATGTTTAGTTTGTTTAGGCCCGATCTATCAAGACATCATGTCTTGTCACCGCGAGATCTGCAAATACTAGGTAAATCTAGTTCTAGAGGGTTACATCTTTTGGTGCTCGAGAAGCAACCAAAACCATCGATCTCATTATAAAAACGAAAAAAAAAAGACAAGATTGAAACGATACAATGTAGTCAAAGTGGATAACATTAGGCATGTTCTGTAAAATCAGTATACTATAATTAACATGATAAACAGACTCTTATCAGACATTAACATGAGCTACTCATTTAATGTGTTCACTCAACTACTCCTTGTGATGATGGAGTCTTTGATAAGAAGGAATCGAGCTTGAGGATGACAACCACTACTTTCGAGTTTCATAGCTCGAATCGTCCATTAGTCAGTATTGTCCATTTCATTTACCAAAACTCTTTTATTCCAATTGATACTTCTTTTAAAATAAAATAAAATAAAAACCTTCGAAAATATTGTAGATAATTGGTGATAAAAAGATGCTCAATTTGCTCATAGACAGAGAACCTTAGATTATCTAAAAAAAGTTGAAAAAGGAAATGAACTTAGGCCAAACCGTGGGGGGTTTTGGCTGGATCTTTGATTTGAAGCAGCACAAAGGTCAAGTCAAGCACGTAAGCCACAAAGCTCCCGAGCGAAGTGTGGCCCCTACCAGTGACTCCCCTCCCCGACCACCCACCGAAACATAGAACAAATCCCCAACTAATCAGTAATCAGCAATCAGTCATCGATCCCAAAACCTTAAATTCCAATTCAAGCTGTTTCCTCGCCAAATCCCCACTCTGTCAACTTTGTTCGCCATAGCTAGATCGGAGAACTCTCTCTCTCTCTCTCCCTCTCTCTCGCGGGATCCATTTCCATGTCTTGGATAGCTGCGTTCCTGCTGTTCGTGAATCTGGTGCCACTGAGCTCTCACCGATAGGGGTGTCAAAAAGGTCCGCGCCGACCCAGCCAGGCCCCACCCAACCCGGCCCGACCCGGCCAAATCAGAAAATTTAAGATATTTTTGGGCCGGGCGTTGATCTTAGTTGAATATGGGCCGGTACTGTTAAGGCCCGAATAAAAGAATAGCGCTTTGGTACCATAAGGCCCGAACTACTTGATGCTTGCTCACCCTTCTCTCATCTGTTCGGTGATCTGTAACTATCTCTCTCTCATTCTTCTCGATCGATTCTCAGCCAAGCCCTAGTGGAATCTCTCAAGGTACGCTTCGAGGCCTCTAATCTCTCTTGTTCTTCGCGATCTGCGAATTGGGTTTTTCCGGATCTGGGTTGATCTTGAATCTGGGTTGGGTTTTCGTGTTCTTTGCTCTTTCTTGATTTGTCTCGGTTCCGATGGTTGAAAGGAAGGTTGTAGATGTAGATCTTCGTTAAGACCCTTACCTTATTGAACATGTGTTCCCTCTCAACCGGCGGTGCAGGAGCAGCGGAGGGGGCGGCGGCCGAGCTCTCGCGCAAACGCGAATCCTCGTCATCCAGAGGCGGTGACATGTCCATGAGCTCGAGCTTCAAGCGGCAGTCAGCTTCGCGATCGAATCTGTGGGCTAACCAAGATCCCATGGTGTCCGATTGGACATTATTGACGTTGCCAATAGGAAAGAGGCCTCTTGTGGGCTGGTGATGACTGATGAGAAGTGGAAGAAGAAGGCAAAGACGATGAGGACTGTCACGACCTAAAATTCGGTTAAATTCTAGGCTAATGGATTATCAGGTGACTAACCCAATGCGGACTCTCCCAAGCCCTACCAAGTCGTAACTTTGATTGATCAGAATGATTTAGGATTTGGAGTCGCCACTAATCATTTTTGGTAGATTGGTTAGAAACCTGAGTAAAATAGCGGGAGAACTATTTTATTCCTACGAATCAGAGATTGAGGATTCGGGGACTTGATTACATTAGCTAATTAAAACTAATGACCTTTCGGTACTTTAATTCCATAATATGTCATAATTTGACGACTCAGATTGAATCAATCTTAAAGGTCGGAAAATGGAGTTCTTTTTTTTTTTGGATTTCGCATTTTATATGCACTGCATGAATGATATAAATGCAGAATTAAAGTCATCTTTTCCTATATGCAAAATTTAACTAATTAATTAAGGCGTGTGGAATGTCGTGGCATAGAAATGTGATAATGCAAATGCAATAATGATGCTCGAAAAAATGATAATGCATGGGTATATGCAATTTCGAAAATTTGATGAATGACATGGCAATGGATGCATGACATGGCATAATGACATGCAAAAATGACGTGGCAAGACGACGTGGAAAAATGACGTGGAAAAATGGCGTGTCAAGATGACGTGAAAAAATGATGTGGAAAAATGGTATGGAGAATGACGTGGCATAATGACATGCGATTACATGGCACACAGATGATTTTTTTTTTTTTGGATTTTTATGCATTTTTCAGATGTATGAAAAAAAAATGAATAATGAATTAAGAAGTTATCCTATTTAACCTGATATGCAGACATGATAAGATATATGCATGAGATTGAATATATGCTATCCTAATTAACGTGATATGCAGACATGATATGATATGCATGAATGAGTCTCCTTCCCTTTCTTAAAATTTCGGCCAAATGAGGGATATCTTGAAAATTTGTTATCTTGATTTTATTGCTTAAGGTTTAATGAGATAAGATTTCTAAGAAACCTTATCTTCCTAAAATTTCAATTAGATGGGGTTTTTAAGAAACCACGTCTTACTAAAATCTTCAGGAAATTTCAAAACATTGCAAGTCCAATCAAGGCAACACATGCACCAGAATATTTACCGCGAGATAAGGAAAGAAATCATGATCGTGTCGTTATCCCTTTCAATTTTCGAAAATTTGACCAACTTCCATTAGAGATTGGTTTTTTCTAAAGATAGCGAATCAGACCTAAGCGGTGATAGGTCAGATTAACTAAATCTAGAATTTTTTTTATTATGAAAATTAAGCTTTGATGTTTAAATCAAATTGGTGGTATCTTGAATTTCTGAAGAAAGTCTCAAATTTTCCATTGAAAATTTAATCAATGAAAACGGCAATCAATCAATTAAAGATATACAACCCTTTTAAATTCAGAATATTCTGGATAAGGATTGTTACCTAAATTGCCGATTTGCTTTCCAAAGTTTTAACCTCGACGGCTTTCGACTCATCTCAGCGATGGTGGCTTCAACATGATGGCTTCACGATGGTTCATGGTAGGGGTTTTGGTGAAATACGTGTAACCTGCAGAGAGAGAAAAGAAACTAATTTCCCCTTGAAGGGTCCTCCCAATTGACTTCTCTCTTTGGGATCGTGCAATTTTTTGATATTTCTGCATGAAGGACCTCCTTGTGCGCATCTCGTCTTGGACATGTGCCCTTGTGATCGTCTTTATTGGGCACGCTTGGAGGACAGGCTGCGATATGCATGGAAGGCAGCACATTCCCGTTCCGGGTACGAATATGGGACAGCTTCGTTAAGCACCCGAATGTCAAAGATCTTGGGATGTGTCGGAGATGTGATGGTTCACCGTTCAAGGATAAGGATGGCTTTCAACGACGTTGGCAACGGTCTGACGAAGATTGGTCTCAGAGCTCGTTCAAGGACTGACGATCCGAATGAGGAGTTTTTTCAAAGTCTGATCACAGTGAACTCTCTTCCGGTAAAACCTTCTCGATTCATCCAAATAGCGACCACTTATCGTATGTGACCTGTGGTCAAAGTTTCGCTCGATTGGATACGGCTGGACAACGGTTGATCGTCAACAGGCTCCTCATTGGTGGCTGGCCTTGGTGCTCGTCGGTTGTAGCTAGAGTCGTCGTGGAGAGGCAGGAGGTCTGTAGCACCATCGAGAATGATCTACAGAGTTATACATATGTAATAAGAAGTGGGCAAAATAACAAAAGGAAAGATATCAAATTCAAAACACGAGCATCCCTTTTGTCTCGTTCTCCTTTTTGTCTTTCGTGAAAGATTCTTCCTTTTGTTGTTCTTCGTGGAATTGTCTATCTGTTCCTTCTTTCATGGCACTTTGATGATCATTGTCTGATCTTATTTTGGGCGAGAGCTCTTGGTGGATTGAAGAACTCACTCGTGGCTCTCTCTGTGGCCATGTATGGCAATCCTGAATGGCCCTCCGAATTCCCTTTGGACGAAAGATGAAAAAATGCCGAGAGGGATCCCCTCCACTTTGCCGTATATTCAATAAAAAAAAATGGCCCTTCTAAGATGTGACCTAGAGGTGTTTGTATAGTGTTTGTATAGTGAAAACCTAGGTCAAATTCCGATAACGTGGGCTTAAGCCTTGGTCTTATTTCGACTAATAAACTTTAATAAAAGGCCTTTCTTTCGGAATTAAAATTTAATGGACCAGAAAGCTCAAATTAGGTCTCAAGGCCTTGAGATTTTCGGCACTTGCTTCCTTATGATGGCCGAATTATGCAATGTGGGCTCTAGTTCTCCGCATGTCAATTCAGGCCCAAATCCCATCATCAGTGCAAAATAATGCGAATGCAATGCATGCTTAAATTAAATATGCTATGCATGAAAACTATCGAGCACCATATCTGACTAGAATTAGGAAACTGTCTATATGTTTCTTTATTATACCAATTAATATCTACAATAACAATTATTAAAGCCCACAATGAATATATTAAAATATATTCTAGCATTCTCTCACTTGGGCTAAATTAAATGAAATTGTACTTTATATGCGCATCTTTATATTGGTCTAAAGATATTTCCCAATAGTCAATCCTATCCCATAAAGTCTTAAGCACCAGACCATGCCAATAACTGCATCATAAGATATAGACCCATCCACGATCACAAATGCTCTTAACTTTACTGATATGGATTTGATATGGTAATATGACAAATGGATAACATCTCAAATAACAGAGACACATTATATGTTAACCTCCTTGTCAGTCACCATTCTCTTACTTTATGTGTTATGAAACCGGATGTGTCACGAGAGAATATCTTTACGGTTCCAACAAACCAACATATGTCTAACCTTTATAGTTAGCTATACTTTATGTGTAACAAGACATATGCTTTTAGCTAAAATAAATGCTCCAGCCATCACTCAAGGTTTACACGATGCCTTGAGATTTTCAACTGATATATGTATTCAACTTCCCTTAATCAATAACACTTTATTGCATGCAATTGAGTTGATACATAGCTAGATGTTACAAAATGTAACAAACACAGATGTAAACTTTATTAGAGCAAATACCGAATACAGCTCCCACTGAACAACAGCATCTCATGATGCTACTTAGCCCATCAATTAACATGCCATATCAGCATCTCACGATGCTTTTAAGCCTGTGACATGTCGTTAAAATATGAAAGGGCAAAGACCTTTAGTTAGTGAGTCTGGAACCATATCATATGTGCAATAAGCGCTACTGTAGTGTCACCCTTTTCATCTGTTACCTTTATGGTAAAAAAACTTGATCGTCAGATGCTCAGACCCCTTGGGACCTCTGCTGTTGTTAATGAATACTATTGCAGAGTTATTGTCACAATACAACTGTATGGGTCTATCCATAAAATTAAGTACGACAACTCTTTAATGAGATTCCGAAGCCAAATAACCTGAATAGCATATGAAAAACATACTATAAACTCCGCTTTCTTGATAGATGATGACATAAATTTCTGTTTACCATTTTCTATAATACTGCACTTCTCTTTAAACATATAAATATATGTAGTCGTAAACTTCATATCATCCTGACAGCTAGCAAAGTTTGAATCCAAATGCCCTACTAGCTTTAGGTCCTGCATATAGCCTTTTGTCCTTTTTAAGTACCTTAAAAGTTTCTTAGTAGTCACCCAGTGAACGTGTCCTGGATTTAACCAATACATGGCAAGAACAATCCGTACGAATCTCAATGCCTAGAACAAAACACTCTTTACCAAGATCAATAACGTAAAAAATGCTTCGACAATATTTGTTTCACCTTATGCAATAATTCAAGAAAATTGCTTTTAAGCAAGATATAGTCTGCATAGAACACAAGGAAAATAAATTCCTCCCACTGATCTTGTAGTATATATACTAATTTACATCGTTCTTGACAGAACAGAATATAATAATAATATTATGAAATTTTAAACAACAATTGTCTAAAAGCTTACTTAAACCCATAAATAGACCTTTCAGTCTACAATACCCATGAACATGATCAAACTTTATTCCATGGAATTATATGGGGTTCATCTTCCTTTACGCACAAGTTTATCTGAATCAACTGCTGCAAAACCTTCGGGTTACTTAATATGGATTTCCTCGAAATATCCAGTTAAAAAGAATTTTTAATATCTGTATGATAAAGCTCCTTATAATAATGAGCTATTAATACTTTAATCACTCTGAAAAAACTCTCTATGAGAGACTAAATAAAAATTATTTTCAGTCTACTCATTCTTTACAAGTGAAAAAATTTGGCTACCAATCTGTCTTTAAACTTCTAAAAGAAACACTGATCAAAATATAATTGGATATAGTAAACAAAAACTTTCATATGGAGTCCCTTTAAGTTTTACACACTCAATTGCAGCAGATGGACTTGTGATCTTGAGGCATGCTAATAAGCTTTCAAACACCGTATGTTTCATAGTTTGTATCTCGTCCACCATGCACCCAATCACAATTATAATTAAGAACAAGAAATAGCAACTGCATAAATTACTAAATCAATTACATAGTCGATTTTGTAGTCATGCTCTTCTGGATAGACTATAAGTATTACTTGGTACAACTGATTGTCTCTGTCTAATAGATTTTTTAAGAGGAGTTACTTTAACCTTTATTCTACGCTTGTGGGGTCTGATAAACTTCATCAGGAATTGTCTTAATAACAAGAACCTGAACCCCAACAGAATCAAACCGTAACTTAGAATGCTCCATGATCATCTGTATAGACAGAGAAAAACGATACATTAGTCCCTACCATACCGTTATCTGTAATAGTCTGTGAGCTACTATCCTTATTCTGCCATATCAAGTTCCTGCAATTTAGCTATATGTAATTCCACAATTCATGTTCCTCCTTTGGGAGGATAAATCAATAGCCCTTTAGATGATTTGGGTATGTTACGAAATAAAACTGAGTGGTTCTGGAGTCCAACTTGTCTAATATTGGATTATGTGACTTTTTATCTGCATGAACACCTCAAAACTTAATATGATTCTAACTAGATTAACGTCCAGCCCATGACTAAAAAGAAGTCAATGGAACAATTTTAGTAGAAACATAATTCACAATGTAAAGGGCCACTTTGAAAGTTTCACCCCACAAAAAACCATAAAAGTTCGTTTTATAAATCATACTCTTCTTCATATCCATAATGTGTGATTATGCCTTTCAGCCACACTTTTCTGTTCAAGAATAGTAAACTAAGTTACTATCCCAGAATCCTTTATGTATTTGGTAAATAGCTCTTTTTAAGCTATCCAACATTGTCGTGTCTACCACGATACTCACCACCTTGGTCAAAAATGATAATCTTTATGATTTTTATTTTAAAAGTTTATCGACTATAGTCAGAAATATGTTGAACTTGTCACGAAAATTAAACTTTTCTTTAATCAAGTATAAAAACATATAGAGAAAAATCACCATTTAAATGTAATGAAATAAAAGCTCTTCACAATATTGCCATATAGGATCCACTAATACCAGTATGAATGATCTCCAATGGGTCATAAATATCGACTATAGTTTCATTCTTTATCTTAGTCATCTAACCTCTACAGCAATCTACGCATGTGTCTAGGTCACTTTTCTGAGTGGGCAAAATGTTTGACTTTATCAGTCTTTCCACTCTTTCTTTAGAGATGTGATCAAGAGGCTTATTCCGCAATGCGTATTACTGTACCTTAGCCAGATGTCCTTTTGAAGCAACCTTTTCAGCTGTATAAGTGACGTACAATTCAGTGGGAGACAAACATAATCTGTACAATCCATTGGACATAGTGTAATACGCAGCTTTATTTTAATTAAAAGAAATAGTAATTGTTTTATTTGAAATCTCAAAAGAGTAACTACACATGTCCAAACTTGATACGGAAAATAAATTCCGTCGTTAAGGAGAGTACATAAAATATGTTTCTTAATGTCACATTAAAATCAGAATTCGGAATGACATTCTCATCAATTCAATGTCAGCTTTATAGTTGTTTCTATAGTGATCTTGATTCATCTTGATTTGGTATCTTTCAGTTTATGAATTCCTATATGGCAAACGCAACATAATGTGTTGCATCGCTATCTAGCCATCACAAACCAGATGAGGCTTTAGATAGAATAAATTCACAAACCAACACCAAATAATCATTACTTTATGCTCATACTAAGATAACCAAGTCTTTGTATTAATTGCAGTCTTTCTTTATGTGATCGTTCTTCTTATAAAAGAAGTGGCAATCACCACCCTTTTCAAAGGATGCTTTTCATGGATCCAAATCGTCAGAATGACCGGTGGTTTTCAAGAATACTTTATGAGTATGATTTCAGAACTGTTTAATATGCAATTCCATCAAATTTTAGACGCAATCTTTAATCTTAATAGAACCATCGCACCTGATGCTGAGGAGTCATTGCAGACATATACCACTCTTAGTAATAGACGAGATTTAATTTCAAGCCCCCAAGGCTTCCTTCATTTATTTAATAGTGCAGTTAACTGGCAAAGAACACTTGAAAAGTGTTCTTTAATGGACCACTTTATATCAAATGAGCGAATCCGATCGCTCTTTACCCAATAAACACATAATACTTTTGAAAGTTCTCAGTAATGAAAGTGAGAACTACGAGGTCTTTCTTGACAAGAACATACAAATATTTTCTAGTCATGTGTAAACCGAAAATCCTCATTGAGTTCTCAAAACTTGAACCCATATAAATCTCAATTTTTAATTTTAACAGAGTTGCCATTCACAAAACGGTGACTATAAAACAATCAATGTTTTCAATTAGCATAATGTGAAATTTTCACCTTGAGAGATACATACATCATCATATAATCACCTTTGAGCAGAAAACATGACATGTAGTTGTACACTCCCTATATTAAAGCGGCCATGAGAATTTATTTCAATCTTCGTTAATCACCACCTTTGGGTGTATGACAGCACTCGGACTAATCAATCCTCAGCCATATGCTGTATATGTAACCCTTCATGCAAAAATATGCAATTATCTCCTTTGGGAGTACAACTACGCATTAAAACTGGAGACATCCCAATACTTTATAAAATGTTATTTATTGAACTCAATCAAGTGTGCCACTTTGGCGGTCACAACCCAATTGAATTTACCTAAATTTGGGATATAAACTTTATATTTCACATTTACCGTATGCATGTAGTTTTTTAAAGTAAGGGCAATCATCCACAAAATTGCATGCCGCTAATTTTCATCGATATAGTCAATAATACATGTCAAACCATAAACATGTAATTAATAAATCATGCTCCACATATCCGTATATGGTACTTATATGTAAGCTTGTACATGTCTTTCAAGAAACCATATAGAAATACCTGGTAGAGTACAAGCAGCACGCCAATACTTGAAATATGTTACGTGCACCATTCTTTTTTTCAGTGCGCAGTCCCCACACGCTGACACATGCATCGCACGTGTTCGATCTCAGCTGGTACTGAAAATCGATCTGACTGGTTTATCCGATCCAACTGTTACCTCTTTAGCCGACCATCGAACTAGATCATGCGATCAGGCTAGAACGGTCAACGACCGTTTTGACCGGATGGCCCGAGTCAATAGTCAACTGGTCGGGTCAGATCGGGTTCATAAATCGAATTGGGTCACCGAGTCGGATCGAGTTACCCGGGCTTGAGTGATGCCAAGTGACATCAGGCCGCACGTGTCGAGCACGTGCAGGCCCATGTCTAGCATGCGTGGGGATAATTGGTGCGTGGCCTCCACGTGAACTTCATCATGGCCGCACTGTCCAATTCTCCGAAACTTGCCTTCCACATCTAACTCTTGTCCAAAATAGAGCCGTACGTGCTTCTTTCGCACGTACACATGATGAAAGGAGGGGAAAAAGCTTTCTTTGAACTTCTTTATTTTTTTTTATTATTTCTGGAAAATCATATTATCTGGTTATGTACACCATATCAGACCAAGAACCCACATCCACACGAAAGTAATAAAAGTGGCGTTCTCCGATGCAGACTTCATCAGCTAATTTTGGGGCATTCTTCCCTTGTTTCGAAGAGAGAGGGAGAGCGCAAACTCAGAGTGAACGAGAGCCGAGGACTGCGTATGGAGAAATCTTGGTTCGCAAACCCTTGTATCGTAATCTCATCCCAACGAACGCAAGTCAAATATATAATTTTCTTTAAATTTTTTCGAAAAATGAAATTTCGAAAATTAACGAAAATGCGACTCGAGATCTAATGCGCGCAGGCTCTAATACCACATATAAGCTACGTATTTCATCCGTATACAGCAACCCAAGACCATCACGTATAGATACACGAATCACAGATTCATAGAGTTAAAGAATTGACGCACCTTGTAGTGGAACCGTCGTTCTTGATACGAAATTGCGACGATCCGATTCTCAAGAGCTTCTCCTATATAAACCCCCTTTATCACTGGCTTCAATGAGACGGCCCCTCACGTATCACTTCAGACGACTCTTTTGTGAGGTTATGTGGACATTAGGATTTAGATGAGGGACTTGAGCTCTATTTATAGATATTGAAACATGTCCTCTCATCAAGAATAAGGTTATCTCGGCCCACACTATCTGGCACCATATCTGACTAAAATTAGGAAACTGTATATATCTTTCTTTATTAGACCAATTAATATCTATAATAACAATTAATAAAGCCCACAATGAATATATTAAAATATATTTTAACACATTTTTCTCTTATTATGTAATCTCCTTTGTTATATTTTGACTTCCAAATTTGTGATAAGGTTATTTTGGAGCATTCACTTTGTATTAGGGTTTCTTTGATGGGGGGTATAAAAAAGATATCTTGGATATCTCATAGGGATGCTTACTTTAGCTTCTGCCCCGAAACCTTTTGTTTTCACTTTCTTCTTGTTAGATCTTTAGATCTTTGATTGTACGCTTGTACTCGTTATTGAAGATAGTGAAACCCCTATCTCTCCCCGTTGTTTTTCCCGTTTTGGGTTTTCCACGTATATCGCGCCCCGTGTTTTTATTTTTCTTTCATCCTTGCTATTACGCGCTTGAATTTGCACATCTTTTGGTGTTTTTCACAACAAATTGGTATCAGAGCGAAGGAATTTTGGTCTTTTGTTCGAGATGACATCTATCGAGTTTGAAGTGGCACCCTTCGATGGCCAAAATAATTTCGGGCTATGGAGGATAAAGATGAAAGCTTTGTTGCGTCGGGAAGGTTCGGTTAGAGCCTTGGCTGGGAAATATCCTGACGACATGACTACGGCAGAGATCGAGGAGATGGAAGAAAGGGCGCATAACACCATCCAATTGTCGTTGTCAGACAAGGTGCTTCATGAAGTTGCTGATGAAGAAACGACATCGGGATTATGGCAAAAGTTAGTGAGTCTCTATATGAAGAAATCTCTTACCACGAGGTTATTCTTGAAGCATCGTCTTTATACATTAAAGATGCAAGAAGGTACTCCTATCCAAGAACATCTAGATGAATTTAATAAAATTGTTATGGATATGAAAAATCTAGATTTGAAATTAGATGATGAGGATCAAGCCCTAATTGTGTTATGCTCGCTACCGAGCTCGTATGAGAATTTTGTGAATTCTATGTTGTATGGAAGAGAATCCATAACTCTCGAGGATGTGAAGGCCTCGCTGAATTTCGCAGAGATGTGTACAAAGTTGAATGCGAGTAGTAGTGTAGATAAAGTAGATGGCTTAGTTGTTAGGGGAAGGTCGAATCATCGGGATAGACGCAGTAATTCTAAAGGGCATTCAAAATCTAGATCAGGTTAGGACAAGAAAAAGGTTGAATGTTACTATTGTCACAATTTCGGACACTATAAAACCGAGTGTCCTTTGCTTAAAGCTAAGGGGAAAATGTTGATGGACAGCTCTGATTCGGCTAGTCTGGTAAAGGATAATGAGTCTGCTAATATAGATAATGTTCTTACTATTTTGTCTTCGAATTGTTGTATAGACGATGAATGGATTTTGGATTCGGCTTGTTCATACCATATGTGCCCAAATAAAGATTGGTTCCACACATATGAGAAAGTCATTGGTGGTTCAGTTTTGATGGGTAATAATGCAGTTTGTAGGATTGTGGGTATTGGTACAGTGCATATCAAATGTCATGACAATGTAGTAAGAACTTTGACAGATGTTAGGAACATCCCAGATTTGAAGAAGAACCTTATTTCTTTGAGCAGTTTGGACTCCACTAGATGCATGTATACTGGTGGAGGTGGAGTTTTGAAAATTTCAAAGGGCTCCTTGATTGTGATGAGAGGTAACAAGAAAAATAGTCTTTATGTTCTGCAGGGAAGTACCGTTGTGGGTTCTTTAAATATATCATCCTCTTTAGATTATGATAAATCAAGGTTGTGGCACATGCGGTTGGGTCACATGAGCAAAAGAGGAATGGCTATCCTGAGTAAGCGTGGTTTACTCTGCGGGGAGCATACAGTTCCACTTGATTTTTGTGAGCATTGTGTCGCAGAGTTAGTTTCAGTACTGGGGTGCACTCGACGAAGGGCACAATTGATTATATTCACTCCGATTTGTGGGGACCTGCACAGGTTACATCTAAAGGTGGTGCAGTTTATCTTCTGACATTTATTGATGACTTTTCTAGGAAAGTCTGGGTTTATTTCTTGAAGCGTAAAAGTGACGTCTTTGATACGTTCAAGAAATGAAAGATATTGATTGAAAATCAAACTGGTAAGAAGATAAAGCGTCTCAGAACAGACAATAGTCTTGAGTTCTGCGGATGTGATTTTAATAAGTACCGTGAAAATTCAGGGATTATTTGACATTGAACAGTCAGGCATACGTCTCAGCAGAATGGGGTGGCAGAGCGCATGAACCGAACACTTTTAGAAAGAGCTAGATGTATGTTTTCTAATGCTTGACTTGATAAAGATTTCTGGGCCGAAGCCGTGAACACGGCATGTTATTTGGTGAATCATTCTCCTTCTACTGCAATTGAATGTAAGACTCCAAATGAGGTATGGTCTGGTAAACCTTCTGATTATTCTGTATTGAAAGTATTTGGGCGTCCCACTTATTATCATGTAAAAGATGGTAAACTTGAACCTAGAGCCACGAAAGGTATTTTTGTTGGTTATGCAGATGGAGTTAAGGGATATAGATTGTGGTGTTTTGATCTTCAGTGACCAAAATTTATAATCAGTAGGGATGTTACTTTTGATGAAAATTCTATGCTTGATCAAAGAAAAGTTATTCAGTCTACAGATATTCAGGAAGAGAATATAGAGAAAGAGGTGGAGTTTAGTGTAAAGTATCCACAAAGAACCTCTGAAGACATTCTTATTCAACCAGAAAGTGATAGTGAGTAACAAGACTCAGATTCGATTAAAGAAGAAGTAGAAGAAGTTGAACAACCTCAGAGTTTAGCTGAAGGAGAGTTAAAAAGATAAATTAAGCCTCCTCATAGGTATGATTTTGCTGACTTGGTAGCATATGCTCTTACAGTTGCTAAAGAGCTTGGTATTAAAGAACCTTCTACATTTCGTGAAGCTACTATTTGTTCTAAATCTGAGAAGTGGCTTGTTGCGATGAATGAAGAGATGGAGTCTCTTCATAAGAATCAAACTTGGGATCTTGTGAAATTACCTAAGGGCAAAAGAATAGTTGGATGCAAGTGGATTTTCAAAAGAAAAAAGGGAATTCCAAGGGTTGAAGATGAAAGATTCAAGGCACGTTTGGTAGCGAAGGGCTTTAGTCAGAAGGAAGGGATCGACTTCAATGAAGTGTTCTCTCCAGTTGTGAAACATAGTTCCATTCATGTGATGCTCGCTTTAGTAGCCCTTTATGATCTAGAACTTGAGCAACTTGATGTCAAGACCGCTTTTCTGCATGGCGAACTTAAGAAGACAATCTATATGTCTCAACATGAGGGATTCATTGTTGAGGATAAAGAAGATCAAGTTTGCAGGTTGAAATGCTCTTTGTATGGTCTCAAGCAATCTCCACGACAATAGTACAAGAGATTTGACAGCTTTATGTTAAGTCATGGCTACTCGTGAAGTGCGCATGACAGTTGTGTGTACTATAAAAAATTGCGTGATGATTCTTTTGTTTATCTGCTATTGTATGTGGATGACATGCTTATTGCTGCGAAGGACATGTCAGAAATACAGTTGTTAAAGAAGCAACTTAGCAGGGAATTTGAGATGAATGATCTTGGAGCTGCCAAGAAAATTCTAAGTATGGAAATTTGTAGAGATAGACAGGTTGGGAAGTTATACCTTTCACAAAAAGGATATATTGAGAAAGTGCTTGAATGCTTCGGTATGAAGAATGCTAAACCGGTAAGTACTCCTTTGGCATCCCACTTTAGACTTTCTGCTTCTTTGTCACCTAAAACCAAAGAAGAAGAAGATGAAATATCTCGAGTTCCATATTCTAATGCTGTGGTAGTCTTATGTATGTTATGGTATGCACTCGTCCAGACATTTCCCATGCAGTTAGTGTTGTGAGCAGGTATATGGCAAATCCATGTAAAGCTCCCTAGCAAGCAGTGAAGTGGATTCTTCGATATATCTGAGGTACCTCAGATGTTGGTTTGGTCTTTGATAGAGGTTGTGATACAGGGCATTCAGTTGTTGGCTTCGTTGATTCTAACTATGCATGTGATCTCGATAAAAGGAGATCTTTGACAGGTTATGTTTTTATGCTTGGTGGTTCCGCAGTTAGTTGGAGAGTAACTTTACAAGATACAGTTGCTTTATCTACCACCGAAGTAGAGTACATGGCAGCAACGGAAGCAGCAAAGGAAGTTCTTTGGTTGAAGCGTTTGGTTACAGAACTTGGGGTGAAACAGGAGGGAGCCTCCGTTATCTTTTGCGATAACCAAAGTGCGATTTAATTGACCAAGAACGCAATGTATCATGAGAGAACGAAACACATCGATATTCGTTATCACTTTGTGCGTGATGAGGTTGCTAAAGGTACAGTAACAGTGAAGAAAGTACCTACAGCGGATATTCCAACAGATATGTTGACTAAACCAATTCCTTTGACCAAGTTCAAGCATTGTTTGGATTTGGTTGGTGTTCTCACCATTTGAGTTGATTAGGCGGTGTTGATGGCGGTTCATCCCTTGTTTCCTACATTGAGTATGCTCATGTAGGCTTAGGGATGTGCGTCGTTAATTCTGCTGTTTGGCGGGTGGTCTTGTGTGGTCACTCTTGAAGGTGAGGGAGAGGGATCTTGTGGCGTTTGGCAAAATGCTCTTTTGGAGATTTGAAGTCAAGGTGGAGATTTGTTATTTTCTGACTTCCAAATTTGTGATAAGGTTATTTTGGACAATTCACTTTGTATTAGGGTTTCTTAGATGGGGGGTATAAAAAAGATATCTTGGATATCTCATAGGGATGCTTACTTTAGCTTCTGCCTCGAAACCTTTTATTTTCACTTTCCTCTTATCAGATCTTTGATTGTACGTTTGTACTCGTTATTGAAGATAGTAAAACCCCTCTCTCTCCCCGTGGTTTTTCCCGTTTTGGGTTTTCCACGTATATCGTGCCTCGTGTTTTTATTTTGTTTTCATCCTTGCTATTACGCGCTTGAATTTACGCATCTTTTGGCGTTTTCCGCAATATCCTTTGTACTTAGAGTTACACCAATTCTTGAAATTAGTTTGGGATGTTGCGCTCTTGCACCATTTCTTTTACGAATGAAACGAATTTAAAGACTAGTGTCCTAATCTAACCGCGGCTCTATAAATAGCGGCTCATGCGCTCGGTCGCTTCACTCATTCGCTCTTCAGATTCCACAGACGATCACAACCAGCTAGTGGATACCAAGTCGAAGGCATGGACGGACAAGGAAGCGGTGGCGCTAAGGGCGGCGTCGAAAAGTGCAGCGTTGGTGGCGTAGGTGGAGCAACTGGTGCGGGCTGCGGTGTTGGTGCCGCGAAAGAAGGCGGCGGGGGGCGGAACAATGGTTGCGTCGGGAAGCGGGGGTACAGCCCATATTTCGAGGGCAGAGTTGAGAGAAACACGCAGGGTTATTTTGCTGGACTCCATGAGAGCTCTAATGATAACAAATGAGATAAGCATGTTGACGTGTTTTGCTTTAAGTAAGATGTGGGAGCGTTGGAGAAAGTATGAAATTAAATAAAGACATTTGTCTTTTAATGAACTCTCTCTCTCTCTCTCTCTCTCTCTCTCTCTCTCTCTCTCTCTCTCTCTCTCTCTCTCTCTCTCTCTCTCTCTCTCTCTCGAATATGGTTCATCAACTTTGCTATTCTAAATTATATATTTCTTTCGTTTTCTGAATGAGGTGCGATGTAGGTAGGTACTAGGTATTGCCATTGGGATCTTGGTATCGGTTGGAATCAGAGCTTTGGGCATTGTCTTCAATGCTACGACGTCGATATCAATCATAACAACGAGACGTTAAAACCCACTCGTGCATGATGGGGAAAATGCAGGTGGCTCTTTCGTTTTCTGAATGAGGTGCGATGTAGGTTGGTACTAGGTATTGCCATTGGGATTCTGGTATCGGTTGGAATCAGAGCTTTGGGCATTGTCTTCAATGCTACGACGTCGATATCAATCATAACAACGAGACGTTAAAACCCACTCGTGCATGATGGGGAAAATGCAGGTGGCTCTTTCGGGATAAAGAAATTGAAGGTGTGACTGTGAACTTCAACCAAGTTCTTCACTTCCGTGGATGAATCAGTGGTAGTTTCATCGTCTTCGAGCACGTCTTGAAAAACTAGGTCTATGGCAAACCAACCAAATGGCGATTGTTTAGCAGCCTAACCTCTAATCCTGTCAGCGAAATTTCCAGCGTCTTATTGGGCAAAGACAAATCAATCGCCTTGGGATAAGCAAGCCTTCACCATAACTTGATAGGATTCTCAAATGATAGTGTTCATCTTGAAATAGCAATCCATATCTGATTTACCGGCAGCCAGATTTGGCGTCGCCTCCAAAATCGCGTGAGGTTATTGGTGGTAGGGTTTTTTTTGGAATTTCGAAAATTTTGCGAGCGAAAGATTGAATGATTTTTTTTTTTAAAAAATGTAATAGCATTGTGGAAATTCTGAAGACAAAAACCGCTATAGACCTATGATGGGCTTAGGGAATTATTTCAAAGGACTTTGGAAATGTATGGAGTTTCTCCATGAGAGCCTTAGTATTCTGCCGAGGGCAGGCCCATAGGCCTTTGTTTGACTAAAAAAGAACTGATACTCTTAAATTTATGATCAATAATTCTTATTTAATATTCTTCACTAGAAATCTACGTCTAACCTAGCTAATTTATGTATCTAACCTTTCCTTATCATATATGTTCAGGGGCTCTTAATTGGGTATTGTTAAGTAATACCATTCGTGGAAGCAAACTTTGACATCGATTCGGAGAGTCATAAACCATTCAAAAAGAAGAATATCCTCCGCTTATAAGAACTCCTACCAGGTCAAATGTTCGATGTTGTGAAGTCTACAGCCTTCAATTACGCCCCATTTCGACCCTAAATTCTGATTCATTCGATTCATGGTTCTATATCTGGTTATATCCGCATTAGTACCTACATCCACGGGGAGAACCAGGTTATATCTGGTGTCCTTTATCTTTCCTCGTTGTTTTCTCTAGCTTTCGCATTGACATATTTGCAAGATCCTAGTTATTTCCGCATTAGTATTACAACAATTGGTATCAGAGGCACAAAATCACCGTGTTCATGCGTCAAGCACAATTCGATCCGTACGGCTGAACCGAGAACTTCCTCGTACGACCTATACTGTGCTTCGGAAAGTATACCCATACCTTCCTGGAATAATCGTCGATAAACGTCAGCATATAACGGGCACCTCCTTTCGAAGGAACCGGAGACGGGCCCCAGACATCTGAATGAATATACTCAACCGGTTGCTTGGTCGAATGAATACCTGTAGTAAACTTAATCCAGCGCTGCTTCCCAAAGATGCAGTGCTCACATAAGTCTAACTTACTTGTCTTCTGACCCTTTAACAACCCCCTATCACTCAGCATTGTCATACCTGCCTCACTCATGTGCCCTAAACGCATATGCCATAAACGAGTCAAGTCAGAATCTGACTCACCTGATGAAACTGCAGCAGCTCCTGTCACGGTCTCTCCCAGTAGATGATATAGAGAATTCGCTTTCTTCCCTTTCATCACTGTCATGGCACCTCGAGAGATCTTCAGCACTCCACCTTCAGCGGTGTACTTACACCCGATATCATCGAGTGTCCCCAGAGAAATAAGGTTCTTCTTGAGCTCCGGTACATGCCTCACGTCTGTCAATGTGCGAACTACACCATCGTGCATCTGAATTCGAACTGTCCCTATCCCCACAACCTTGCAAGCTGCGTTATTCCCCAATAGAACTCTACCACCATCTGCTGTCTGGTAAGTAGTAAACCAGTTCCTATGAGGCGTCATATGATAAGAACACCCCGAATCTAGCACCCATTCGTTTCCTGACGAACATGTAGTCACACATAAAACAACCTCTGCATCACTAGTGCTCTCCTCAGCAATATTCGCCACACTGACTGTGGCCTTCTGCTTATCACCTCTATTTCTCAACTTAGGACAATCTCTCCTGATGTGCCCTTCCTCATGACATTCAAAGCACTTCACGCGCCCCTTGGATTTTCTATGGCGTGATTTAGACCTGCTTTTACCTCTGCTGCTACTGGACCCTCGATGTTGCTCTCTACCCCGAATCACTAGTCCATGCGCTACATCCTGCGCCAGACTGTCATCTCGCAACTTTCTCTGCCACTCTTTAGAAAACAAAGCGGACTTTACCTCCTCTGAGGTAATCGAAGTACGCCCCTGCAATAGAGAGTCAGTAAAGTGCTCCCATGACTCTGGTAAAGAAGCCAACAACATCATGCCATGCTCTTCATCTTCAAGAATCTTACCGACATTCTTCAAATCCATCATGAGTTTATTAAATTCATCTAGGTGGGTTCTGATAGACGTACCTTCAATATATCTGAACTGGAACATCCTCTTTAACATGTACAAGCGATTGTTCAAACCCTTCTTTACATAGAGCGACTGAAGCTTTGCCCACAATGCTGCGGTATCCTTCTCCTCGCCTACCTCTATTAGCACTTCATCCGATAAATTCAACAGGATTTGACTCCTAGCTTTCCTCATCAACACATCCTTATCAGCATCTTTCATTAATTCAGGCAACTTAGCTTTGCCCTCCAATGCTTCTGCCAAACCTAGAGTTGTCAATAATGCCTCCATCTTGAAGCTCCACAACCCAAAGTTGTTCCTCCCGTTAAATTTCTCAATTTCAGCTTTCACCCCAGTCATAATTGCAGCAACAGAATTCCAGATAATAACCAGACAAGCAAAAGCCCCAAATCACAATCTAGAAATCTAACCTGGCTCTAATACCAATTGTTGTAATACTAATGCGGAAATAACTAGGATCTTGCAAATATGTCAATGCGAAAGCCAGAGAAAACAACAAGGAAAGATAAAGGACACCAGATATAACCTGGTTCTCCCCGTGGATGTAGGTACCGACATTCGGACCGACATCCACGGGGAGAGCCAGCAAGAACAATCCACTATAATCGGAGAATCGGATTTACAATCGCTCAATACGCTCGTGTTTCCCACACCTAAATTATACCCAAACCCCAAGTGTTTACAAATAAAACAACTCAATAGGATATAATAAACAATAAACTCACGAAGCACAAAATCACCGTGTTCATGCGTCAAGCACAATTCGATCCGTACGGCTGAACCGAGAACTTCCTCGTACGATATAAAAGCAAAGAAGTCGCATGTCTTTAGGGCTGCACAGAGACGAAACCGAGACGAAGCCGCACAAGACAGAAAGCGAGCAGCGCCGTGAAAGAAAAAAAAAAGGGGCGTCGCACAGTATAGGTCGTACGAGGAAATTCTCGGTTCAGCCGTACGGATCGAATTGTGCTTGACGCATGAACACGGTGATTTTGTGCTTCGTGAGTTTATTGTTTATTATATCCTATTGAGTTGTTTTATCTGTAAACACTTGGGGTTTGGGTATAATTTAGGTGCGGGAAACACGAGCGTATTGATCGATTGTAAATCCGATTCTCCGATTATAGTGGATTGTTCTTGCTGGCTCTCCCCGTGGATGTAGGTACCGACATTCGGACCGAACCACGTTATATCTGGTGTCCTTTATCTTTCCTCGTTGTTTTCTCTGGCTTTCGCATTGACATATTTGCAAGATCCTAGTTATTTCCGCATTGGTATTACAACATGTACTGTGACTACTGTAATTTCACGGCAACTTCCCAAAAGTTGGGAAGAAATTAATTCTGCATAGGAAAAAAAATTGGGAAAATAAAGAATATTAAATAAGAATTATTGGTGATAAATTTAAGAAAATTATGAGCCTTAGTCCATTTGATTTACAGGCAGTCAAGATCTGGCGTCGCCATCGACAACGTATGAGGTTGTTGGCGGAGAGGACATTTTCAAATTTCGAAAATTTAGCGAATGAAAAATTGAAAAATGAAAAAGGTATTAGCATTTCGAAAATGCTAAAGACCAAAACTGCTATAGACCTATGTTGGGCTAAGGGATCTCAAAGGACTTTGGAAATGTATTGCCTTTCAGAAAAATACTGTCGATAGTCAAATCTGATCGAGATTAGTGATGATCGTTCATTGTTATGTGGTGCCGTTCTTTAAAGATCAATTGCATGACTAGCCTTAGCTCTATTTCTGAGTTTGTTACCTCATTTGCTAATCGTGATACGATCTAACACATGTTTCACGTTCTTACCTTAGACTTTTGATGTCCAAATCCGCCCCAAAGTAAACTCAAAATGTCGTCATCGACAAACTAATGATTCTTGCAGCAAAGATTTTGACCAGATACGTAATCATCGGTGCTCGATCTAGTCGTACTTTTATGAGGATTCGTTATATTTGCGTAGAATTCCTACTTATGATTATGCAACTCCTTTTTGGGGCGGCATTAAGACGGACGGCAGCCACGGTGGTAGGGTAAGATAGGGTGAGCGCTACAGCTTAGATTGCGGCCAACCTCTATAACCTTGCTTGGGACGAGATTTGATACAACATAACTTGACCCCAGAGAGAGAGAGAGAGAGAGAGAGAGAGAGAGAGAGAGAGAGAGAGAGAGAGGAGAGAGAGAGAGAGAGAGAGAGAGAGATGAGCATCGCTCGAACAATGGCCGTAAATGGAGGCAACGGACCTTACACTTACGCCCAGAACTCCTTCCATCAGGCACTTTTTTGTAAGCAAGCCTCAGGTGCTTCATATTACGAGATATACACATATTACAAGGTTTATTACTTTAGCTTTTCTCTTTGTGATAACAATGAAATCCTTGTCATATGTTGTAACATATTCCTTGAAGTTTCCTTGTGCTTACTTAGATAATCCCATCTATCACTTTAATTAATCCCTGTGAATTAAATAAGAAACTATCTACAACTTAATAGAGATAATCTCTTACCTGAACAACTTTTTAAGTTTTTTCTTCATTTTTTTCCTTTGTTTCTTCTTTTCTTTTCTTTTTACCCTAGCCTGGTTTGGGTGAAGTCGTCGCGGCCAGGCTCTGGTTGGCCACTAGCGAGGGTCGCGAGGCACTCGCCTGGTATAGAATAGATCTGCGACCCTCGCCCAGTGGCTAGTAAGGGTGTCGCAACCCTCGTCTGTGATCGGCGAGTATCACTCGGGGATCTCGTCGGCCTAGGATTAGGAAATAAAAAAATAAAATAAAAATTCATGAACATATGAAAAAATTTATTAAGTTGTTAATATTAGCGTTGGCCGTGCCCTATAGAATAACTAAATTGCTGCAAGTGCTTTTGTGCATAGCTAGCCTGCTCTTTACTTGGTAAGTTAATTAGTAGTACAAGACAGTATACAAATAATTGTATTGTTTTCTGGATAACCTCTTCTAATAATTGTTTTCTTGATAACCTCTTCTCCGATAAACCTCATATGATCTAATGCACATGTTTCACGTTTTCAGAAAGACTTTGATGTTCACCTACAAAATACAACTCATAGTCGGCACCTTAATGATTCTTTAGCCGCGCGACTTCATGTTATATATTGCGCGACCCAACCTCTGCGAGAGAGAGAGAGAGAGAGAGAGAGAGAGAATAAGAATATGGAGGATGAGAGGACGATTAGCATCTCTGAATCAATGGCCATGAACGGAGGGGACGGACCTTATAGCTACGCTCAGAACTCCTCGTATCAGGTATTTCCTATCCAAGATGAATATGAATCATAACGTGCGTGGATCTTTCTGGTTATGACACTTTATGTAGTTTTATAGCGTCATGTGGTAGATCGAATTTCGTAAAAAGTTTTAGAACGCTTAACATCTCTCTTCTTCTTTCTACTGGCTATGAAAAGAACACAAACTCATGCTTCAAATGTTGCATCCACTGAAGAACTGGAACAGAAAGCTCCTGTAATGACAGGGCACTTCTATATACATCCCATCGTATATAGAAGTATGTTCCCGTTTGTTTCAGGGAAAAAAGATTAATTTTTTTTCTCAAATGAGATCGTTTGTCAAAATAAATAAACATAAATTGTTTTTGATAATGAAAATATTTTTCATTGACTAATTATTTCGAGAAATGCAAACAATCATTTTTCTGAAAAACATTTCCCCCAAAATAGAGCTGTTTTTGCTCATGATTTTTAAGAAAATATTTTTCAAATCATTTATTTTTCGCGGAACAAATGCAGCGCATCATATTCCACTGCTTACACTACAAGGAGAATAGACAAAACAATTATTTTATAACAATAATGTGGTTTACTGAAATTTTCCTAAATATTTTTTGTCATAATTTAGTTCACCAACCATATAATTCCCATGATCTCATCATTCGGGGTTGTAATGTCCTATCCCAACTTTTCTTCAACATCTTTTTCGCGTTTACTCTTTCTGCGTACGTCCACTTCCAATCAATACCATACGAAATTACCAACCTTTATTTGCTAAATTTGTTTCTCCCATTGCGTAAGTTTGCTAGTTCTTGAGTTGCTACTCGTGTTTGCGAACTTAGGGTTTTCCCATATCGTATCACCACCCGCTTCTACTGCATCAAACACTTGTATAGGAAAAACATGATTCATCAAGTAAGACGAACCTTAAAAAGCGTACTCAAGCAATGACTACTTAATTACGGGGTGGATCTCCATTGATCAATTACTTCAAAAGGTGGTTGGTATGGATTTGTTTCGGAAGAATCTTGCATGGAAATAAGTATTGCAAAGGTAATCTCACTTTGAACAAAGCCAGCTGACCGAACGACATCTGCAAACCGTTCAAACCAAGCTCGAGGAGCTTGTTTGAGACCATAAAGAGCCCGACGAAGACGACATACCTGGCCGGGCGAATGAGGCAGACCTGGAGGTGGCTGCATATAGAGTTCCTCCTGAAGAACCCCATGAAGAAAAGCATTCTTCACATCAAGCTGAAAAAGAGGCCAATTACGAATAGAAGCTACTGCAAGAAGAGTACGAACATAAGCCATTTTGGCAACAGGAGCAAAGGTCTCATCATAATCGATCCCATACTCCTGATCAAAACCACGTGCAACAAGACGTGTTTTATAGCACTCAATGCGTCCATTAGAATGGGTCTTTATTTTATATATCCAACGACAAGATATTAAGGATTTTCCTGGTGGAAGAGGCACAAGATCCCACGTACCAGTGCGCTCAAGAGCAGATAATTCCTCAGACATAGCATCACGCCATTCAGCATGTTGTACGGCCATACGATAATTTGATGGTTCTTGTAAGGTGTGGATAGCAGCCATAAAGGGACCAAACTCATCAAAATAACTTGTGGCCGCCATGTACCTAGCTGGAGGACGACGATCTCGCGGAGGATTCCGCCGAGGTGATGGTGGACGAGAATCGTCAAGAGGCGTCGAAGTAGCAGGTGAAGTAGACGAAAGATGAGGCATATTAGGAGAAGGTGGTGACACTGGATCGGATGGAAAATATATAAGAGGAGGTAGAGGAGATGAATCAAGAGGAAAATCCATAAATACAGATGAAGAAGACTGTGAAGAAGTAGAGGCAGCGGAAAAGAATGGTAGGTGCTCAAAGAACTGAACACTACGAGTGATACGAATACATCGTGAAGAAGGATCATAGCACCTATAACCTTTGTGTTCTGTACTGTAACCTAAGAAAGCACATCGAACTGACTTTGTAGAGAGTTAGGTACGTTCATGGGGTGGAAGAAGCACATAACATGTACAGCCAAAAATACGAAGTTGATGATAAGCGGATAGTTTTAAGAAAAAAAGTTGGTGAGGGGTAGCTTTGGAGAGGACGAGAGAAGGAAGTCGATTTATGAGATAGACAGCAGTAGATAGTGCTTCAGCCCAAAATTCAGTGGGAACCGAATTGGATAACAGGAGAGCACGAGTAGTATCCAAAATATGACGATGTTTTCGTTCAGCAAGACCATTTTGAGCAGGAACACCGGGACAGGACAACTGAGGTAAGGTTCCCTAAGAAGGTAAGAAAGAACGAAAAGCTGCAGAAAGATACTCCCCACCAGAATCAGAACGAAAAACTTTAATAATTTTAGAGAATTGAGTAGATATCTTGGCTGTAAAGTTCTTATAGATAGAGAGAAATTCATCACGAGAGCGCATAAAATAAACCCATGTATAACGAGAATAATAATCAATGAACGATACATAATACTTGAATCCACTTTTAGAAATTTTAGGAGTAGGACCCCAAACATCTGAATGTATTAAGTCAAAACAAGAAGTGGAAACAGAAGAACTAATAGGAAAAGGAGGTGCAGATTGTTTAGCTAAAGAGCAACTAGTACAAGGACGCATAACAGTAGATAAAACATGTCCAAGTGCGCCCTGCTGACGCAGAAAAGACAAACGAGAAGCAGATATATGACCTAGGTGCTGGTGCCAACAGTCAAGATCGAAGATGGCAAGAACAGGTTGAGGTGAAGGAAGCTGGAGATGCTGCATCAAATACAATCCTCCATGTCTACGACCCCTGCCAATCGTCCGGCCACTCGTACGATCCTATACAACACAAGAATCAACAGTAAATGTCACCACATAACCCATATCGGCAAGTTGCTCAACAGATAAAAGATTTAGGGCTAAGTTCGGTATATGCAACACATTTGGCACATTAAAACTGCCAGGGATAGTAATTTGGCCTTGCAAAGTAGCAGTAAGAGAGGATCCATCGGTTGTAAAGAACCCTTCTGGATTTTTGAGTGTAGTCTGTTGAGTGAGATAATGAGCAGAGGCAGTCATGTGATGAACAGCCCCAGAGTCAAGAATACGGGAAGAACTATCACCTGAAGATTGTGCAGCACCTGCTATAGCAACAGTGGAGGATACACCAGAAGAACCAAGATGAAGCTGAGCTAAACGAGAAAGCTGAGCCTCAATATTAGCAAGACGATAATCTGAAGATAAGGATGGAGTGACACGATCTGTGGATGGAGAAGAAACAGGTGCAACTGAACGCAAGGGTGCATCAGGAAGATCACGCATTTTCTGAAAACATCGATCTTCAGTATGCCCATTTTGCTTACAGAAATTACAAAAAAAACGTGAACCTCGCTGACAAGAAACACTCTGGGAACCACGCATAAAACCACGTTGAGAACCACGATGAGAACCACGCTGTGAATAGCCAGACTGAAAAACATGTTGAGAAGAGCTAGATTAGAGACCGCGTTGAGAGAAGCTTGGCCGGAAATCAGACTGTGAAGTGGCCATTACTGCAGAAGAATCTAAAGATGGAGAAGCACCAAGAATTCCTCGTCTAGTTTCCTCAACCTGAAGTTCCTTGGCTGCATCAGAAAGAGATGGTGCAGGATAACGATATAGAATCTAACTTCAAACTCCCTCAAATTCTGGTGAGAGTTGCATCAAGAATTCATACAGACGATTCTTGTTTTGATCTTCAAGTCTAGATGCAGCACAAGCAACACAACCAGCACACGTGGGACATGGTGGACGAGCCAACACATCAAGCTGGGACCAAAGAGACGTCATACAATTATAAAATTCACGAATTGTTCGTGTACCTTGAGTGGCACGACGAAGTTCCTGCATAAGCTGATAAACACGGACAGAACTTGTTTGTGTAAACATCTCAGCAATTTGATCCCATAACTGTTTCGCACCAATAATCTGAGTAAATTGGGGGCGAATATCAAGACTTATAGAACCAAATAATATTGCCCAAGCTTTTCTATCAGCAACATGCCAATCCCTAATTTCATATTGGCGGGTTCCAAAGAACATAATTAGAGCCATCCAACTTAACATCAATGCGATCAATCCGATCATTATCAGCCATAACTCTGAGAACAATAAATAAAAAAGAAAGCAGAGTAAAGAAAGAAAAACCCGAGATCAATCGCGAGAACAAAATTGCACTCCAAGCTAGGACCCACTTAGAAGCATGTGAGAAGAACACCCACCGAGAGTAACGCCCACCGACAAGAAATTATCGTTTAGCTCACCAAATTTATACTGAAGAGAGCAGTTTCGTGAAGAGAGCAGCTTCGGGGGAAATTCTCTGGAGAAATCCAAGAGTACACCAAATCACGAAACCCGAATCGCACTGAGAACACCCACTAAAATTCAAAAATGGATCGACCAATCACTAAGAACACACAGAAATCCACTGAGTTTGCACAATCACCCACTAGTTCACGAAGCTGCTACCAACGTCAAACTCCCAATCACTGAGAACACCCACGGAAATCTAGTGTTACTGCAATATATCGTGATTTGGGCAAGGGACCGATCGGCAAGAGGAGGCAACGACAGTCTATGAATTGAACGAAAGCTCACCGAATTGAACGAAAAGTACCAACCCGAAAGGCAGAAGACGCAAAGCCCACCGAATTGAATGAAAACTGGGCAACGACAGTCCACGTATGCACCAATCCGATAGATGGGAAGAAAAATCCAAGAGGCTCGTTCACCACGTTGCATATGGGGGAAGAGCGAGAAACCCTAACTCTGATACCATGATAGAATTGGAAATTGAATAATGGAATCATGTTTACAATTAGACACAAGGCCAATATAAATATACATACAAAGAAGGGCAATAAAGTAAATACATAAAAGACCTACTTGTAATATATATAATATATCTAAATAATATATCTAACACTCATATCGTATCACTACCCGCTTCTGCTGCATCAAACACTTGTATAGGAAAAACGTGATTCATCAAGTAAGACGAACCTTAAAAAGCGTACTCAAGCAATGACTACTTAATTACGGGGTGGACCTCCATTGATCAATCACTTCAAAAGGTGGTTGGTATGGATTTGTTTCGGAAGAATCTTGCATGGAAAAAAGTATTGTAAAGGTAATCACCACATATTGCCCTATTATGCAGAAAGGAATCGCTGCAGCCGCCATGGGTATGATCAAGGAAGCTTTACCCACAACCCTTGATCTCAATCACCTCTCTTCATCCTCTCCGAACCCCGTCATCAGAATAGCAGACTTTGGTTGCTCCACAGGACTCACATCCATTCAAGCCATAGAAACCATTATACAATGCCTCTTAGACCTCATCAATCCCATCGAGCAACCTCAATTTCGTGCCCTCGAGCTCCAAGTCATCTTCAACGACCTCCCCACCAATGACTTCAGAACGCTTTTCGCCAACCTCCCCGAGAGGCGGTGGAACTACGCCATGGCAGTCCCCAGGACGTTCCATGGCCGTCTCCTCCCCACCGCATCCCTACACATCGCATTCTCGTACTACGCGCTCCACTGGCTATCCCAGGCTCCGCCAGAGACATTGGACGAGTCTTCCCGCGCTTGGAACGAAGAGAGAATTCACTATGCGAGCTCCCCTGCGGAGGTCGTAGGGGCTTACTTTGCTCAGTTCGGGAGAGACATGGAGGCGTTTCTCAGTGTGAGAGCGGAGGAGATGGTCGGTGAAGGATTGATATTTATGGCCATGCCTGGTGAGCCGGATTTGGTTGATGAATCTCAGGCCACCCTAGGGTCGGAATTGTATCTGCTGGGTTCTTGCCTTGTGGACATGGCCAAAACGGTACGTGATTGCATGCACGGGCTAACACTTGATGCATCAGATCGTACGCAAGACTAAGACTAGAGAGTTTGAATTATGCATTTCTGGATGATTAACAAAATTCGGCGATGCTAATAAACTAAGCTATACCAGGTCAAAAATTAAAACACCCCCCCCCAAAAAAAACGCTATACCGATACTTGTTTGATGAAGGTTACTAGTAGAGTGTTTAACTTGGATGTCCTAATTATTCCAACAAATTACATTCCCAATAGTTTCTTCAAGAAAAGATTTCCTTAAATAAGTAATCATGTGTTTCCATAGATCTCTTCGTAGTGAAAATTTCTGAAAGTTACAATACAAAAGACCAGAGATCTGTGCAACAATGTATGCAGTCACTTCCGTGAAAAATAACATTTCCAAGTGAAAATTATGTAATGTGACATATTATTGGTTTTTTCCAATATATATCCCATGATGAAAAAAGATTTTATTTCGATGGAGTTTATACTTGTTGGATCTGTGCATTTGAAATCTGTTTATTAAACGAATTATACGTGACATTTGACAAATGGTGAGACATTGACATTGTGGCTAGAATAACTTTTTGGCTCCAAGAATTAAGCAGGGTCATTATCACTTTGAAAATGAATTTTGGGGACGCAGGGAATGGTTAGCAATGCCAAAGTAGAGAGCTTCAACTTGCCATTGTATTTCCCATCGGAGAGGGAGCTGAAACAAGTGATAGTTCGAAACAGATTCTTCGACATCGAGAGGATTCAGACCCTGAGCCACCCCAAAATGCACGTCGCTTTTTCCACCCCAGATTCACGCTCTTTCTACTTTAGAGTTGCATTCGAGGGGTTATTGCTCCATCATTTCGGCGATGAGCTGATCGTCGATGACCTGTTCCCCTTGTACTCGCTCAAAGTGGCGAAATCTCCATTTTTCCTAAAGCTAGAAAGTCATGAAACCGTCACATTCTTCGTGGTCCTGAAGCGTAAAATGTATGAAGAGAATATGCAGTGACGGCACTGGCACATACTGTGCGTTGTTTCATGGTGGGGAAAAAGCCTTAGCCAGCTAATTTTTCTGGAAGAGAGACTTGACTAGAAGCGGAAATTTGATTTCAAGTCAACGGGGCCGTTAACTGGATATCCCCAACTCAAACAAGTTTGCGCTTAATTCTTATGGTTATGCGTTAAAACATGGTAGACTTGCATTTGCTTGCTCTGTCAAGATGTTGGATATATTTTGGGATATTTTGATTTTGTATATTTCCTTAGATGGATTCTGATTGATTGAATTTAGTTTGTTACTTCATATAGTCTTCAGTATGTATAGAATATCACATTTTCCTGTCATCACTATTATTCTCAACTTGGTGTCAAAGCCATTGTTTTCCGAGGAAGTGCCCGTCGAGGCTATTTAATAACGCCGGTCGCATTTTTCCGTCATTACTATTATAAGACACGTTATTTTTCAAATAATCTCATGTTTTATGCGGCTGCGAGAGTATGAATGAAAGGAATTAAAGACTACTGTCCCAATCAAAGTCATCTTCTACATCACCACATATCCTCACCCATAACTCCATCGACTAACTCCTCCATATCTTCTTGGACGACGACATCGTTTCATCTTTCCTGACACTCCTCTCTCGTCCACCTTCCTCTTTCTTCCGACATGAACAAGACATTTAACTCCAGCAGATCCACGGACGAGCAAACCATGTTGGTTCAGCCGGCAAGTAGGCATGCATGCAAATTGAAAAGGGAACAAGTAGCCGGTAATTTTGAACATCACAACCCATTCTTCGAGTTTGAATGAAACTCTTAAAGTCTCGCGAGTAACCCAACAGATGGTTGCTTAATTAAAGTTGTTTAGCATATTCTTATGACTCGGTGACATACGTACGTACTTAATTACTCATGTTTTTATTTTCTCTGTTCCTGTAAATCCTATTATTCCTATCTTCCATGCACCCACGCGGAGAGTTTTTATGGCGTTTGAATCTTTGAGGATGACCCAACAAATAATCAAATCGCATCACAAAATTTACTATCGCGGCTCTATAAATAGCGGCTCATGCGCTTGGCCTCTTCACGTATTCGTACAGTCTCTCTTCAGATTGCATAGAAGATCACAGCCAGCTTCGTTGAAACCCGGTTGAAGTAATGGAAGGCGCTAAGATAGGTGGCGACGGAAGGGGTGAAAAGAGTGGAGGCGGCGGCGGCGTAGGAGGAGCAACTGTTGCAGGTAGTGGTGGTGGGGCCGGGAAAGGAGTTGGCGGCAACAGAGGAACGATGGTCGCGCCGGGAGTGGGGGTGCGGCCTATATTTCAAGGACGAAGTTCGAGGGAAACCCGCAAAGTTACTTTGCTGAGCTCCATGAGAGCACCAAGGATAAGAAATGAGAGCTTGTCGATGAGTTGACTCTGAAGTAAGATGCCGGAGTGTCGTAGAGAATTTGAAATTAAATAAAGACCTTTAATCTTCTAATGAAATCTCTCTCACTCACACACACACACACACACACACACACACATACACACACATACACACACGCGCGCGCGCGCGCGCGCGCGCACACACACACACGGTTCATCAAGCTTGCTATTTGCAATCATATGTTTCAACTTTGGTTGTCGAATGACATGTGACGTAGGTGGCAGGATCATATTATCGATTTGAAACTGAGTTTTGGGCATTGTTTTGAATGCTGCCGATTCTAACATTGACCAAAAGAAAGTAAATTACCATCCAAGTTGGCACATCATATTTACACCTCAAATGTTTTGACTTTGTAATCTTCTCCTTACACTACCCACTTCTATCACCATTCTTATTAATCGTTAGATTTTCAAGCTATCACTACTCATTTCAATGGAGCACGTACCACATAAAAGTTTTAAGGTTTATTCTTTGAATCGCTAAAAGAAACATATGGCATTTGTTGTTGTGTCATACTCTAATTATTTTGAACAGCGAGAGGTTTAACTCACCCGTGCATGATAGTGATAATGCAAGTGGCTTACGGGGTAATAGAGAAAACGCAGGTGGTCTGTGAACTTCAACCTCGTTCTTCCTTCTTGTAAAAAACCAATACCATGACTCTACCACAACAGTTACATCCTCTTCGAGCACGTCTTGATAAACTAGGTCTAGATCAAACCACCCAAAAGTCCATTGTCAATAAAGTCCTAATTTTTTTGCACTTTTGCCAATTCAACTCTATTTGTCGAAAGTCGGTGATGTAAACGCCAGTTATCTTACATGGCACTACCGATGCCGATTCGGATAATTTTTTAGTAATATTTTAATACTTTGTTAAGTATTTTTATATATATTTTTTATTTTTCCCTCTTTTCTATTTTTCCTTTTCTATTTTTCCCCCTCTGCTTGGCCTCAAGTGGGGCCGCTCCCGCTGGCCCCTGCTGAGAAGGTGTAAATTAGATGAAGATGAAGAAGCGACTTGGCATGGCAATAGTCAAATCTGGTCGAGATTTCGTTGTGTCTTTCTTTAAAGATGAAACAATAATATGAAGAGCAAAAAGCGACTTTCTTTTGGACATGTATTTGATTACTAAAATGATGTTAAGCATATTTGTGCATGGCTAGCTTGACCTTTACTTCAGAGTTAATAACTTCATTAGATAAATACGGTAAGATCCATCCAACGCGTTGTTTTCCCTTTCTTACCTTGACTTTTGATGTCCCCCTACCAAATCCCCCTCAACGTAAACTCAGAATTACGCGATCGGCAAATTAATGATTCTTTTAGCGAAGACTTTGACCAAATACCAAATCATTGGTAATCGATCTAGTGGTACTTTTATGAGCATTCTTTTTAGGAAGTCGCTAGCATGACAGTCCAATAATGTTATCGTTATTTTTTACCCCATGACTTTTCAATTAATGAGTGTTTTATGCAAAATACGCGGTGATGGTGTGTGGATCTACGTTTTGAAATAACCGACACTATTATCATACTATCAAGGGAGCATTTTTATTCTTTTTGTCATCATAAAATTCCTAAAGGATCATGCAGTTACTTTTCAGGCGGCTGTAAGATGAACAACCGCGATAGTAGGGTAGCGTAGGGTAGGGTGAGTGGTGTACAACTTAGATTATGGCCTATCTTCCTTACTGTGCTTTGGGCCGAAATTTGATAATATATATTGCATGGCTTGATCTGCGAGTGGGGAGAGAGAGAGAGAGAGAGAGAGAGAGAGAGAGAGAGAGAGAGAGAGAGAGAGAGAATGACTGAAGCAGTGGCCATGAATGGGGGGAACGGACCTTACAGTTACTCCCAGAACTCCTCATATCAGGTACTTCATGTTACATGATATACAAGTATATGTATACATATTACAAGATATGTCACTCTAGCTTTTCTCTTTGTATAAGCAATAAAATCCCTGTCATAAGTGGAACGGACAAATGAATTTTTCATTACAATAACGTGGTTTAATGAAATTTTTTGTCATAATTTGGTTCACCAACCATATGATTCCCATGATCTCGTCGTTCCGTGTTGGTTTCGTAATCAGATTGTCCTATCTCATCCTTTCTTCAACATCTTTTCCGCGTTTGCTCTCTCTTTATACATCGACTTCTAATCGTTATTATATCAAATTACCAACCTTTTTTTTTTGGTGAAACAAGTATTGTAAAAGTAATCACCATGCAATGTTCTATTCTACAGAGAGGAGTCGCTGTTGTCGCCATGGATATGATCAAGGAAGCTTTACCCGCAACTGTTGATCTCAACCACCTATCATCATCCTCTCCTAACCCCATCATCAGAATCGCAGACTTTGGTTGCTCCACAGGATTCACATCCATTCAAGCCATCGAAATCATAATTCAGTGCCTCTTAGACCTCATCAAACCCAACGGACAACCTCAATTTCGTACCCTCGAGTTCCAAGCCATCCTCAATGACGTCCCCACCAATGACTTCAACACGCCTTTCGCCAACCTCCTGTCTGAGAGGCGACGATACTACGCCATGGCGGTCCCAGGGTCGTTCCACGTCCGTCTCCTCCCGAGTGCATCCCTACACTTTGCATTCTCGTCCTGCGCGCTCCACTGGCTATCCCAGGTTCCGCCAGAGACATTGGACGAGTCTTCCCGTGCTTGGAACGGAGAGAGAATTCACTATGCGAGCTCCCCTGTGGAGGTCGTAGGAGCTTACTCTGCTCAGTTTGGGAGAGACATGGAGGCGTTTCTGTTGACACCTGATTTTTGACCATCTATTATTGTGATTTTTATTCTTTAAAATTAATTAAAAATATCAAAAAAGGTCATAAAATCACAAAATCAACTTTGGAAGCCTTGGCCTGGCCTTAGGAACCAATTTTGAATAAAACATATTTTTTGGTATTTTATAATATTTTTCGAATTTATTTAATTATAAAAATACCCAAAAAATCAGAAAAATACCATTCGTGGTCAGAAAAATACACAAAAATATTCAATAATTTTACTTTAATTTCCTCTTCAAGTGTGTCACTTTAAATATTGAAAATTAGGCTTGGGTCACTATGTTCCTTCACAAACATAAACCCGAACCGAGCAAAAAAATTCCTTTTCGAGTCTTTTAATTTTCAATTCTCACTTTTTATAAGCTATGACATTGGACTCTAAAGTATTGAAATGCAATTGGGTCAATTTACCCTCCAATTTGATCAATTTTAAACAAAATGGCTTAATTGCACAATTTTCTTTCAAATTAGTCCCCGGTTTCACAATTTTCGAAATTAAATTTCACACGGGCACACCCATTAAAATTAAACACCGCTACCCGATAGTTTTCATCATGCTGAATCCATTGGTGACCTTAATTTTGACTAATTCGGTCGTTTGGGCCCTCGATTAAACAAAAATCAATTTCGGATCCTAAGGGCAATTTGGGGTTTTCATTAAATTGCAATCAATTGATTCACGAAAATACTCCTATTTGATAGAAAACATGTCAAGGAGTCCGATTTTGCCATCAATTTCATGAAAATAGGTCAATTTGGGGCCCAATTTGATCGAATTGGCCAAATCGGGCCGGTCGGATCAGACCCGACCCGACCCGGTCCGACCGGGTCTGCAACTAAGTTGCAGACCCACCGGCCGAAAGCAGAGGCAAACAAGGGAGGCCCGCCGCGGATTTTTCTTTGCAAAAGAATGTCATGGGGGGAAGTGTCGATGGATGGTGGTCGAAGGTGGGCGTTCCACTACCAAAAAAAGCGGTCGGCCATGTGCGAAAGGGAAGATTCTCGGTTTTGAACCGAGCGGAGCCGAGGAGGAGTCGAGAGAGGTTCGAGCGAAACGGGAGCGCGACAGAGCATCCCCGAAGGTTCAGCGGCTCGGACCGACCGCCACCAGAGTTCTAGGCGTCGTCGGCAAGCTCCAAACAGGTCGGTTTTCCCTCCGACCTTCATTTTCATAATGCACGTCACCCGCTCGACGAAATGCCCAAATGAACGGTATATATTTGGGGTCTCGGTCGGGTCTCCCCGAACCTTATCTGTCGCGAGTTTGGGTATAGAGCTTCCTTATATATGTTTCTGAGCTCGCCCGCCCTGTTATTTTGCCTCGAGGACCGCCGAGAGTGAGGACCCGAGCTTCGCCGACCACCATGGGAGCCAAGAGCTCGTCGGAGGAGTTCTGATAATCTCCGACCATCAAAGGACTTCAGGTAAGTCTCCCTACCCTTCATGGACGCTCCCTGATAGATAGGAATCGAGTTTAAGGCTAGCAAAATTTTCTGCAAATGCTTCGCCGGAGCCGGCTCGGCCGCCGCGCCATTGGGTGTTTTCCCGACGTGGTTCGTACCATGTTTTTGTTGATTGTTGATCTGGAGTTAATGAGGGTTCGATTAGGTTTGAATTCGCGCTTGGAAACCGACGTTTTTACGTCGGTTTGGCGGCTCCGGCGAGGCTCACCGGCGCCGGTCGTCTTCTCCGGCGGTCTGGAACTCGGTCAACGAGTCAGCGGCTGACGTGGCTTGCCACGTCAGCAGCCACGTCAGCGTAGGGGGTCCACAGCCGATTATAATAAAGACCAGATCCGACGGTGGAGAGTGTGCCACGTGTCGCGATCTCGGCTTTTTCGGTTTTATTAAATGATTTTCGAATATTAATTAAAAAATGATCCGACGGTCAAGAATCTGCCAAGTGGCTCTCTCTGGATCGTCCGATCTAGTCCAAGATCGGACGCACCAGGAGCAGCCACGTGGCACAATCTGGGGCGTCCGTTTGCTAAATTAAGAAAATGATAAAAAAAAAGAAAACCAAAAACGGCGTCGTTTTGGCGGGTGCGGGCCGGGTCTGGGTCGCGGATCTAGGCGTGGGCCGGGTCATTCGACCCGGTCCGAATAATTGTTTATTATATATATTATTTTTAATAAAAAAATAATAATAAATCAATAAAATCAACAAAAAAATAGAAAATCATAAAAAATTCAAAAAAATTCGGAAAATTCAGAAAAATTCTAAAAATTCGGGTCTTTTGACCCCCGAACCTTCCAGAAATGACGGTTTTGCCCTTCCGGCAAACCGTCTTCCAAAAAAATTCTAAAAAATCCAGGAAAATCCCAAAAAAATAGGAAATGGCCACAAACAACTGGTCAAGACTCATTCCGGGTGTTTTGAACCCCGACCCTTCTTAAAATGACGATTTCGCCCTTTGGGCGAATCGTCTTCCAAAAATTGATTGTGATTGATAGGAATAGTCGTCCAATCTGCATGAAACCCTGAATCAAACCTACCCCACCCAAACTTGTGCCTGCATGAACTCTTAGCTAGGAAAATCACTCGCGTTAGGTACCGAAAGGGCGTTGGTAATGACACCGACGTAACCAAGTCCCCGAACCCAAAATCTCTGGTTCCGCAGAACTGATCGATCTCTCCCAATCGGTTAGTAAGGTCTCCGGTCTACCCTCCAAGAAAGACCGGTGGCGACTCCAAATGCATGCACAAGTTGCACATGCCACTACGACCCCACTGAAGGTCGAAAGCGATCGACTCTTATCGTCGAATCCTTCTAAAAAATACTCCCGCCGCGATTTGGTATGGGCCTGGGAGGGCTCGCGCCGATCCAAGACCCGCGATCGGTAATCCATTAGCCGCGTCCGCTTTCGGACGGGTCGCGACAGCTGGCGACTCCACTGGGGAAACTGTGTTCTAGAACCTATGGTTCTAGACCCCAAGTGGACTTAGGCCGTAATTAAAACGCTGAGTGATTTTTCTAACCATGCAGGCGCTCTCAAAGGTGAGGTAAGTCCACTTACGATAGGTGTTATATGTTTTTGCAGATTGGAGAAATAAGGGGTGTAGTCCGTGATTAACATTGTTTTATGCAGGTTGGCGTAGGAATGTATGTTGTGTGGATGATTTGAAGCGCTGATTGATAAACTGTTGTGCATGACTTGCATTGTGATGATCACGACACATGGACACACACAACCACGCCTAAAACCGCCTTTAGGAACACAATAGAAGGAATTGAAAATGAAATCTCCGTGAGGAAAAACACGGGGTAATCCACTTTTCAATTCCGCTCGCTTCGAACTATGGATCGAGTCCCAATGCAACGATAGCTGTGCAATGGAATCGGCTCTTTCTAGAACTCGAGGTGAGAACCTTAACCTTAGGTGCCAAACCCTCAGATTTTTAGAAGTTTACCATCACTTGTCTCATGCGCATGTCTTTGGGCGGTTGGTACACCTAAAACCGCACATAAGTCGACGAGTTGGGTTGGTAAGACTCTCTATCCCCCCAAATCTATCATTGTTCATATAAATGTAGGCATTTTATTCATTGCATTCTGGTGATTAGATTAAATGCCATTTCGAGGATAGATATGTGCGTTTGTCCCCAACGTCCTTGATAGAAGACGAGGAGGGTGATATCCCACGACGAACACCGAGTGTGCGATAAAGGAGCATACTATGGACATTATTGAGGTATCCTCCAATGAAGATGACGAGTTGGGGCAAGTGATCCTGAAGACACAGATCGAAACTGGGGCATCCTTAAACGTTAGGATCACATTCCTTTGTTTCATTTTCCATTACTAGTCCCCTTGTATAGGGTTTATTTTTACCGAGGGTTTCTCTATCTCACCCCTTAGAGTGATTGTATTAGGGATCTGTTGGTGTATAAATTCAGATGGAACTTGGTTGTATTTCTTTCGACGGGTCATGGGAATGTGATAGTGGCATTTTCTCTAATCATCCGAATACTCCCAAGTCAAGTTTATAATTCCTTTAGAGGAAATTAAAATTGGAAGTCTTACACGACCTTTTGGTCGTATAGAGTAGTCCAATCTCAATTTCTCTAGAAGGAATTATACACTTGAATTGTTTCGTGCATGTTTTACGTTGCTGGTAATCCATGATAATTGATCGAGAATATCGACGTTGTTTTGAATTTAATGACGAGATAGATGTCCAAATTACTCTCGTTCTTAACAAAACGGCCTTGATTTGGATGCCGTATCTTCAATTAAATTTAAAACACGTTATTATGCCTCGCACTTTTGAGTAATTCGTTCCTCTCGAAATTGATCAAAAGCGATTATTGTGAATTACATTCCTTTCAATAGTATGCTTTCTTTCGAGGAATATTGATAAAAACTTTTCGCGCAAGATTAAAACCCTTGTAAAAGTTCTTGTCCTTATTAATCATGGGTAGGCATAAGATTGAAAGGGGTTTTTGCTTTCTTTTTCAAATTATTCCTTCTGATTCTGTCTTTTCATTTGCAGGTAAAAAATAGGTAATAGAGAGAAACCTTTTTCCTGGATAAGTCTGAGGCTATTCTTTCATCTGATCATGAGCGAGTTATAAAATCAGGACATATTTGCTCGGCTTATCGATATTATGGTTCGGCTCACCCAAGTTGAAGATGTTCGATGCTCGAAGAAATGAACCATACATAAGTTAAAACACACACACAAGAGTTCTCATTTATTTTGCTCAGTGGAGGGTTTTCAAAAGCAGGTCATACAATTCGGGGTGGAAAAGTAAAGCCGAAGTGAGCCCTAATTAACGACACGAAGGAGCCCAGCTGACCCTCCATGTTATTAATGCTCTGCTCATACTCCCAACTCCGCATGTCATGGTCGGCAAGCCTGAGGAGAAGACTTCTGCATTCTCCCTTAACTTCGGCGACCTTGGCCTCGTGTTCTTCAGTGACTATTTCCAGGTCCCGAACCAGTCCATTCCCGCGAGCTATGTCCGCGGTTATCTTGTCGAGCCGTTCTTCCTGCCAGTCGCTCTGAAGCCTCAACAGGACATTGCGGCGGTCATGCTCACCGGTGGTCAGGGATATGGCCAATTGATCCACCAGATTTCTCCTCTCGCGAAGCAACGTCGCGACCCGCTCATTAGCAAACTCGACGGCCTTTTTGTAACTATCAGCCAGATAGTTGGTCAGCACCAAATGATCAGATCGATCCTCATAACGAGCTCGCAAGACGCGAGCCACGAGAACCTCCCGATTAGCAACACGATAGGCCTCTAAGGAGTGTGCAAAGAGAGTCGGGAAAGTTCTATATTCCCTCCCCAGTGTAGTACCTTCAAGAGAAGTGGTATCAAGGTCCTCGAGCAGGACACAGATTGCATCCTCGGTTGCAGAATGATCGGTTATGTGCGCGTAACCGTGACCCAGTAGGTTATAAAGCTTTTCCCACTGGGCCAAGACATCAGTTGAAAAAGTGCGTACGGGAGATGAGGCCATTTGCGTTGGGTTGGCTTGAGAATAAGACGAGTTTAACAGAGAGATTAGAAGGAAGAAGCTGATTATGCGAGAACGTTAACCTTCCATACATTAATTCCTCATTTTATAGCAACTCGAGGATGATGAAGGGTCTCAGTAATAATGCTGGTGGAGCCCAGTTAGGGGGTAAAAGCAGGAGGTCCCCTCACGAGAACCATTGGATTCGTTTCGGTCCGCGATTTCCGGCTCATCAATTAAAAGATGTAAAAGATTTGTCGGGATCACCATTATTAGAGTTAGGTGGGAGGTAAGCGCAACTATCAAAGAGAGCCCTAACAGGATTTGGCAGTCCCATCACGTTGAAAAGCTAAGCGAGAAATTCAAGGTCTTGAGGGGGAATGTTTGCCTAATGATGCTTGAAGAGCGTCTCCTGAACATACAAAGTCACTCGAAGAAAACGTTATAGGGAGTGAGCATACAGGAGAGAGTGGAGAGCTCTAAGTGGGCAAGAACCAATCAGACATTTCTCAATCCAACATATTTAAGAGGTTACTGTCAGTTGCTAGAGGCGACTGACTCAAAAATCTCAGAAATTGAACTACAGAGGGATCTCGAAGATTCCAAGATCAAGTCTAACGCCAAAACCATGGAGCCCAACACTTCTGGCAACGGAAATCAAAATCACGGCGACGACGACAACGACATCCACGATGCTCAACTCGGGAAAAGAAGACGTCCTCACCAATACTCTCAGGAGGAAACCCAAATGTTGGAAACCCTCTTCAGTAAAAGCCATTACATGAAAAAGAAGTGGAGAATTGAATTGAGCCGGGAGTTGGGGATTAATCAGTCGAAGATCCAGTTTTGGTTTCAAAATAGGAGATCCAAATCGAAGGCTCAACGCAAACGTCAGGTGGTCGAGATTTTAAAGGAAGAAAACCAAAAGCTGCGAACAAAAAACATGAGGTATGAAGAAGCTCTCAATATTACCGTTTGCCCTCATTGCGATAACCCCATCGCCCTCGGTAAGATATTCCCCGATAAGCCTCACGCGATGATTGAAGACGTTCATTTACCACCCTACTCCCTCGGGGCGCCTCCTGCTCACCCAGATTTTGCCGGAGTCATGCATGAGCAGGATGATCCTACGAAGACGATACAAATGCCTCCTGGGGGATGGGATTTGCATCGCTTTGATTGGAGTTACAGTTTCAAGGAGCTGGATGTTACCGCCGACCAGCTCAAAGCATATCAGCCTCATGCACAACAATTTTCGATAGGGTCGGGTCCCGCTGGAGATGAGTTAATCAGTCGTCAAGCCATCGATGCAATTTTGGGCCACGATAAGAGGAGGTTCGCTTGGCCCCCTGAACTGCATTCCAGATTCCTAGACGTGGTTCACCAAATGGGGATCGATTCAGCAACTCCGACGCGCATATTTAAGGCCATGAATGTACCGGGGCTTAGTAAGGAACTGGTCAGGAATCACCTTGCTGCCTACAGAAAGCTATTAAAACAACGTCGAGCGGAGCTAAACCGGGAGGAATCCGACTCGAGCTCAAAAGCTAGGGGCGACCGCCATTGTAATACTCAGGCATCAAGAGATACCCGGCCAAATCTAAGCATCAATCAAGCTAGCAACCCGACCACCGGCAAACTGAAAGCTGATCAGAATGTCCTCCCGGGCCATTTCAACACTTCTCAAGAGCGCGTGTCACAAGTACAGCGAGTGCGCACTCCTCCATTCGAGCAGCAGTCGGCTGGTGCTCTGCCTGCCGCTGGTCAACCCACGACAGACGATTTCTTTGATGAGGGGCTCGATGCCTTGTTCAATCAGTGGGAAGCTGGCATGCTTGGACAGCCATGAACTAGCACTTGACTCGGGGCACGATGGGTCGGTCACTACGAACACCCATAGAAAGAAGAACATGTTCACGAGTAGATCACTCATTTTATCCGTTGTAAAGTTCCTACGGGAACATTTTTCTTTAATGACTATAGTTAATTCTATATTAAAACCAACGCTATCGACGAACATCGTCATGCTCAGTTGTGATGATCCCTTGTTAGATTAAGTCTGAAACCAGAGACGGTCTTTAAAATTTTGAGTGGCCACGAACTCATTCCTCACCAAGCGCCCGGGATGCTGAAATGAAGAGTAACAGCATGCACAGGGAAAATGCCACTTTCGTTTGAACGATGAAAAGGGGTTGAGAGAAGATCATAGCGTTAATTCCCATGGAGCTAAATGAATTAAACGGAGTCATTAATTGCGGGTCCACCGCTGCTCCCCACGTTCTCGGGCCTAGCAAATCATAAAAGGCGCCGAAAGATTGTAGACCCACCACTTTGAAGATTGAACTAGGGGACGAGCGCAATACTCGATGAAACCGAATCAATGCAAAAGAGTTTGTGATCCTATCACGAGGAAAAAGAAATGGGAATACAGACGATGAGTAATTGCAGGGTCTCAGGAGGAGCGCTTGCTTGCTGGCCTTCATATGCAGCCTGAAGGATGGTTCTAGGACACGCACAATCACTTGAGAAAATTTCTAGAGTGAGCAAACACGTAAGAGCGAATAGAGAAAGCTGAGTGAACTAGATCAGCCCGAGATACTCCGATCCATCATGTTTAAAAGCTATTCCCACCTGCTAGAAACGCCCGACCTGGACATTTCTGAGCACGAACTGCTGGGAGACTTTGAAGATCCTGGAGCTGAATCCTGCCCGAAGGCCATGGAGACTGACTCCTCCAGCGATGAAATTCTAGGTTTCAGCTACGAAGAAGGAGTATACAATGATGACCGGAGTCGGAAAAGGAAGCAACTACAACGCCACACTCCAGGCCAAATCCGAGAGCTCGAAGCTTTCTTCAATGAATGCCCCACTCCAAGCAGACAACAGAAAATGGAGTTGAGCCGAAAGATAGGATTGGAGCTTTCGAAGGTCAAGTTTTGGTTCGCCAACAAACGAACCCGGATGAAACAGCAATACGCAGACCATGAGTTACTGGTCCTGAAGGAGGAGAATGAGAAGCTTCAAGCTGAAAGCGCGAGATATAAGGAAGCTCTGACCAAGGCCACCTGCCTTAATTGTGGTAATCATGTTGTCCTCGGCGAGGTGTTCCTCGATGAACCATCCCTGTTAACGAATAACGCTCAGCTGTTACCGTATTCTCCACAGCATTTTCCGACACAGCCAGATACCGCCGGAGATCTGCATGAGCAAGTCAACACCATAGGATCAACACCAACATCCTCTGAGAAATGGGACATGAATCATCACAGGTGGAGTTCTCCCAATGATGAACTCGCTGTCGCAGCCAGCCAATCCAAAGTCGGTAAGTCCCTCCCTGGACAACTTTTGAAACGACTAGATCCCGTAGAGAATAGCTACCGAAGTATTGACGATATTTTGGGTGATAAGAGAACAAGGTTTTACTGGACCTATGAACTTCACACCAAATTTGTTGATACAATTCGAGAGCTGGGAGTTGATTCGGCTAGCCCACTACGCATACTCGAGATTATGAATGTGCCGGGGCTCTCTAGAATTAACGTTGAGTCTCACCTCAAGTACTATAGGAGATTGCTAAGGGATGGAAGGATAGCGTTAAACCATCATAAAGCCGGTTGGAGCTCAAGTGCTGGGCAGAGTTACGACCATGATGATTGGAGAGCCGAGAGCACCCAACCGTGTTTCAGCAATGACGGGACCAGCAGTCGTGTCAGCGACTCCTCTAACCCAAATCAGAATGCTCCGCCGAGCTATCTCAATACTCCTCAAGAGTATATGCCACAGTTCCATCACATAGGGATTCCTCAGTTTGAGCGCGAATCAGTCATTAATGCTGTCCCTGAAGCGGATCTGGCATTGGTAGAGAGTGCACACATAAACCTGCCGGTCATCGGAGGAGGTTCCAATTCGTGGGATCAAATTGCTCACGGCGAGAGCAAAGTGAGGAATCCCTCACCTGTAGTCGACGACACCCTATCTGGGCACCAAGGGCTAGAAAGAACAGGCGATTTCCTTGATGAGTAGCTGGACACTTGGATCAATACTCTTCAGGAATGTATGTCTCAACCCCAACAGGGCAATGATGAAGGTTCCAGCTCAAAGACTCCAGTCCCTCACAATGAAGGCGATGAAGGAAATCTGCCCCCAACAATTGTTGATACCCAACTTGAACATCAATGGCTCGAAGACCCGAGCAATTTCCTTGGCGATGAGTTCAATCTTTGGCTCGATCAATTTGGAGCCGGAGGGCCATCGCAGTGGTGACGCAAGGCCGGTGACCAAACGTCTGATGCAAGGCATGGTTACTCGATGAAAAATGCTTAGACGAAAGGGGTGGAACACTCCTATTGAATATGTTGTTGATCGCACTGTAAGGTTCCCACGGGAACATCTTTCATTAATATCTAGAACTAATTGCGCGTGAGTGTCAACATCACCCTTTGAGCATCTTCAAGCCGAGGGCCGTGGATTAATCGCTTAATCCGTGGAGCAAGTTCCCCGAGCAATGACTATCACTCGTGGAGCGTAATGGGATCTACCCCTTCAATACGAAATACGTTTGGCCGCGAAGCCACCCATTTGGTAAAACGATGTATCGTTCCTAAACGATCTCCAATCGGATACCGAAGTACTGTCTTCTTTCTTTTCCTTCTCAGATGATAAACATGGATAAATCACTCAAGGAGTCATGCGTTCAAATAGCAGAACAGACGCTGCCCAGCTGGGGGCAGATGAACCATCGATGTACAAACACTCCAAGCATGGATAGGCGGATTTGATAGATGTTGTTCATATCAATACGCAACATCAGAATGGGATGAAAATCAAGAGTAAAGTTGTATTGTCCCAATTTGTCTTGAATTTGGGAATATGAATTGACACTTATTGTTTATCCTCGACAGGGGAGTCGCCTTGCAGACGAACAAGTTCTTACATCCCATGTACTACTCGTTAGAGTACATGACCAAGGGTAGGATGTATCGTTTTGATTTTTGGAAAATTCGTGAACATACAATGATATGCTTCTTTTACATTTGCAGGGATCCGCAGCTGCGACGGACAGGTAAGTATCCCTTTTCCCAGTTAGCTGGAGATAAAAAAAAAATGTCAGAATCCTTTCAGCCGGCGTAAAGATTTTCCAATGCATCAATATTCATGATTTAAATCGGGAGGTTACCTGAAGCATGAATAAAACATGCACGGTACATCACAAAATCCCCTCGACGGATAAATTTTGGAGAAAAGAAAATGAATTTTTCCAAATATGATTATTTTTCAAACCATTCAAAAGAAAGTTTCCTCAAAAGAGAGGCGAGCCCAGTCCAAACACATCCTACATACACCTGAGAGATGAGTGGAGCGAATCGGATAGCAAAATCTGGACCTACGAAGGTAGGGACCATTCGCATCGATTACATGGATTGGGACGACGGAGGCACTCGTTTCATATCCCCAAATACTACAGGTGACCATTGATAACCCCTTCGAACGGCGGTTTTCATTCTTAACCCTGTCAAGAACCACCCCACATCGGGGCAAAATGGAGGTGGGTCCAGCAGCATCAGGAGAAAATGGTTAGAAATTTTCTTGCTCGGACTAACATTAATCTTTGTGTGTTGTTTATATGGTAATCCAAGTGCCATAGGATGATGAGAAGCATTCATTTCTCTATCCCACACACCGAATCCTTTGCATAGCCAAGTTGAGCCTGCAAAATCATTTCATAAACCCGTTGGTGATCATTGCACATTCCAAGACAAATGCATCATCACTTCAGAAACGAAGGAGTTCAAGACTTAGGGTTCGCAAAAAATTCCTAAATTAATGCTTAACCTTGTTAGACCTTTGATCATAGGTTTAACACGATCCCATGAAGTTGAAAAAAATGGGATTTCAAAAGTGAATGAGAAAAATCCACGGCATCGAGAAAAAGCAAAGTGCCTGGTAAAAGCAAGGCCGATGCTCGTGTAAGTTGTTTGATTGATCCGCAATGAAGCCGGATGGAAAAATAAGAAATCCCTAAAGGAGTCAGATCAAAAAGACTACTCCCCAAATGGTGTCAAGCGTAGAGCAGAGACGCAAACAGAGTCATCAGTCTCTTAATGCGACGAAACGCTCTCTGAAGAGCTGTGTACACACCTCAAAATCGATTGCGCATCCCAAAAAACTGAAGGTACAGAGAGGAAAGGGCAAGTGGTAAATTTGCAATGATCACCAATGTCAAACCCCTCATAAATTCTAGGCCAGAAATAAGCTTTTTTTTCGGTCCCCAATCCTACCAACATCATAACCCTGAAACAGTCTTCTCTGACTAAGACACTTGGGTTAACATATGGCTTAGCTCGAAGAGGTACGAGCAAGACTATTTCTTTCTCATTTTGCAGGGTTCTTGACTTGTAAACCCGGAGTAGATGGTGAAAACTTTCGTTCAATGGCCTCGACTCCAAAGCGGGTCCCCCTTGAAAACCAATATCCAAGCCCAACATTACGGTCCCGTGGAAGACCTCCCGACCGATCAAAATGTATGCGCTGCGAATGAGCCTAAAACCTAGGCACAGGTTAATAGGGAATTGAGTGCATCCCCTATAAAAACCACCATCTCAAAACAAGTGAGAAGACCTTCTTGTCGAGAAATATTCCGATTGATGTTTTGAACAAACTCTTTTTGGAATTTTCAAATTGTTTGATCCAGATTTGCCGCACAAGGAATTTGTGATCACATTTGCATGTTGCAAGAATGCTTTGGATAACCTCCAGCATCAAAACGCACATTTCATGATTAAGACTTAAATCATACGGTTTTGTCAGATGGACAACCGTCGTCTTCCCTAAGATTGCTAATGCTTTCTTGATGAAGAAAAATTTTTCAGGCTCGAACTTCTGCAGGATCCATTGGAAACACCAATCTCCCAGAATGTCGCCTCAACAGACTCAAGTGAAGCTTTGTCAAGATAAAATCTTTCATTGCTTCAAAACTGAATTCCCTACAAATTTCGGGATCTTTCAAAAGAAGGGATGAGGATAGAACCCCTTTTCAAAATTTAGGCAGTCTCATCGGACGTGGAGAACCCTCGTCATGAGACCCCTTTTCAAAATATCAAACAGTCCTAGCATGACGTGGAGAACCCTCGTCTCAGGACCCCTTTTCAAAATTTAGGCAGTCTCATCGGACGTGGAGAACCCTCGTCATGAGACCCCTTTTCAAAATATAGGCAGTCTCATCGGACGTGGAGAACCCTCGTCATGAGACCCCTTTTCAAAGTCAAACAAAGGTAGAAACCGCCTAAAGGGTCAAAACAAAGGTAGATACCACCTGAAGGGTCAAACAAAGGTAGAAACCGCCTAAAGGGTCAAAACAAAGGTAGAAACCGCCTAAAGGGTCAAAACAAAGGTAGAAACCGCCTAAAGGGTCAAACAAAGGAAGAAACCGCCTAAAGGGTCAAACAAAGGTAGATACCGCCTGAAGGGTCAACTCAAGGTAGATATCGCCTGAAGGGTCAACTCAAGGTAGATACCGCCTGAAGGGTCAAACCAAGGTGGAGACCGCCTGAAGGGTCAACTCAAGGTAGAAACCGCCTGAAGGGTCAACTCAAGGTAGATACCGCCTGAAGGGTCAACTCAAGATAGATACCGCCTGAAGGGTCAAATGAAGGTAGAAACCGCCTGAAGGGTCAAATCAAAGGTAGAAACCGCCTAAAGGGTCAAACAAAGGTAGATACCGCCTGAAGGGTCAAACAAAGGTAGAAACCGCCTAAAGGGTCAAACAAAGGTAGAAACCGCCTAAAGGGTCAAAACAAAGGTAGAAACCGCCTAAAGGGTCAAACAAAGGTAGAAACCGCCTAAAGGGTCAAAACAAAGGTAGAAACCGCCTAAAGGGTCAAAAATATGGTAGAAACCGCCATAAGGGTCAACTCATTGATAAATACCGCCATAAGCATCGACACAAAGGTCCGATCCACCATATGGATCAAAATCCTTGGCAAATTCCCAAAGAAAGAATGCACCATCCTTAGGTTCCTAACAGTTAGGAATTCCATGATGGTATGACCTACCATACAGGTTAGAGCTTAATCTCCCTAGGATATTCTGAATGACAAGTTCTAGGTATCTTCTTGAAAGTCGTCACAGCGGGCAGCATCCGGCAGGTAAGCTTCAGGTAAGCCTCTCTCATCCCAGCCCATGTTCCAATGGTTAGAGCAAACCAGGGATTAATTTGAGTTTTTATCATGAGCCTTAAAGATTCAATGTCGTAGCATTTCTTCACTCATTTTCCCAGTCGAGTCGGTTAGGAATCAGGCCCCACCTTATCTTTGAGAGAAACCTCTGACGAGATTCCTCTCAAAGAGGGGTAGCTGTTGACACCTGATTTTTGACCATCTATTATTGTGATTTTTATTCTTTAAAATTAATTAAAAATATCAAAAAAGGTCATAAAATCACAAAATCAACTTTGGAAGCTTTGGCCTGGCCTTAGGAACCAATTTTGAACAAAAACTATTTTTTGGTATTTTATAATATTTTTCGAATTTATTTAATTATAAAAATACCCAAAAAATCAGACAAATACCATTCGTGGTCAGAAAAATACACAAAAATATTCAATAATTTTTCTTTAATTTCCTCTTCAAGTGTGTCACTTTAAATATTGAAAATTAGGCTTGGGTCACTATGTTCCTTCACAAACATAAACCCGAACCGAGCAAAAAAATTCCTTTTCGAGTTTTTTAATTTTCAATTCTCACTTTTTATAAGCTATGACATTGGACTCTAAAGTATTGAAATGCAATTGGGTCAATTTGCCCTCCAATTTGATCAATTTTAAACAAAATGACTTAATTGCACAATTTTCTTTCAATTTAGTCCCCGGTTTCACAATTTTCGAAATTAAATTTCACACGGGCACACCCATTAAAATTAAACATCGCTACCCGATAGTTTTCATCATGCTGAATCCATTGGTGACCTCAATTTTCACTAATTCGGTCGTTTGGGCCCTCGATTAAACAAAAATCAATTTCGGATCCTAAGGGCAATTTGGGGTTTTCATTAAATTGCAATCAATTGATTCACGAAAATACCCCTATTTGATAGAAAACATGTCAAGGAGTCCGATTTTGCCATCAATTTCATGAAAATAGGTCAATTTGGGGCCCAATTTGATCGAATTGGCCAAACCGGGCCGGTCGGGTCAGACCCGACCCGACCCGGTCCGACCGGGTCTGCAACTAAGTTGCAGACCCACCGGCCGAAAGCAGAGGCAAACAAGGGAGGCCCGCCGCGGATTTTTCTTTGCAAAAGAATGTCATGGGGGGGAAGTGTCGATGGATGGTGGTCGAAGGTGGGCGTTCCACTACCAAAAAAAGCGGTCGGCCATGTGCGAAAGGGAAGATTCTCGGTTTTGAACCGAGCGGAGCCGAGGAGGAGTCGAGAGAGGTTCGAGCTAAACGGGAGCGCGACAGAGCATCCCCGAAGGTTCAGCGGCTCGGACCGACCGCCACCAGAGTCCTAGGCGTCGTCGGCAAGCTCCAAACAGGTCGGTTTTCCCTCCGACCTTCATTTTCATAATGCACGTCACCCGCTCGACGAAATGCCCAAATGAACGGTATATATTTGGGGTCTCGGTCGGGTCTCCCCGAACCTTATCTGTCGCGAGTTTGGGTATAGAGCTTCCTTATATATGTTTCTGAGCTCGCCCGCCCTGTTATTTTGCCTCGAGGACCGCCGAGAGTGAGGACCTGAGCTTCGCCGACCACCATGGGAGCCAAGAGCTCGTCGGAGGAGTTCTGATAATCTCCGACCATCAAAGGACTTCAGGTAAGTCTCCCTACCCTTCATGGACGCTCCCTGATAGATAGGAATCGAGTTTAAGGCTAGCAAAATTTTCTGCAAATGCTTCGCCGGAGCCGGCTCGGCCGCCGCGCCATTGGGTGTTTTCCCGACGTGGTTCGTACCATGTTTTTGTTGATTGTTGATCTGGAGTTAATGAGGGTTCGATTAGGTTTGAATTCGCGCTTGGAAACCGACGTTTTTACGTCGGTTTGGCGGCTCCGGCGAGGCTCGCCGGCGCCGGTCGTCTTCTCCGGCGGTCTGGAACTCGGTCAACGAGTCAGCGGCTGACGTGGCTTGCCACGTCAGCAGCCACGTCAGCGTAGGGGGTCTACAGCCGATTATAATAAAGACCAGATCCGACGGTGGAGAGTGTGCCACGTGTCGCGATCTCGGCTTTTTCGGTTTTATTAAATGGTTTTCGGATATTAATTAAAAAATGATCCGACGGTCAAGAATCTGCCAAGTGGCTCTCTCTGGATCGTCCGATCTAGTCCAAGATCGGACGCACCAGGAGCAGCCACGTGGCACAATCTGGGGCGTCCGTTTGCTAAATTAAGAAAATGATAAAAAAAAAAAAAAACAAAAAACGGCGTCGTTTTGGCGGGTGCGGGCCGGGTCTGGGTCGCGGATCTGGGCGTGGGCCGGGTCATTCGACCCGGTCCGAATAATTTTTTATTATAAATATTATTTTTAATAAAAAAATAATAATAAATCAATAAAATCGACAAAAAAATAGAAAATCATAAAAAATTCAAAAAAATTCGAAAAATTCAGAAAAATTCTAAAAAATTCAGAAAAATAGGAAATGGCCACATTCAACTGGTCACGACCTGTTTTGGGTCTTTTGACCCCCGAACCTTCCAGAAATGACGTTTTGCCCTTCCGGCAAACCGTCTTCCAAAAAAATTCTAAACAATCCAGGATAATCCCAAAAAAATAGGAAATGGCTACAAACAACTAGTCAAGACTCATTCCGGGTGTTTTGAACCCCAACCCTTCTTAAAATGACGATTTCGCCCTTTGGGCGAATCGTCTTCCAAAAATTGATTGTGATTGATAGGAATAGTCGTCCAATCTGCATGAAACCCTGAATCAAACCTACCCCACCCAAACTTGCGCCTGCATGAACTCTTAGCTAGGAAAATCACTAGCGTTAGGTACCGAAAGGGCGTTGGTAATGATACCGACGTAACCAAGTCCCCGAACCCAAAATCTCTGGTTCCGCAGAACTGATCGATCTCTCCCAATCGGTTAGTAAGGTCTCCGGTCTACCCTCCAAGAAAGACCGGTGGCGACTCCAAATACATGCACAAGTTGCACATGCCACTACGACCCCACTGAAGGTCGAAAGCGATCGACTCTTATCGTCGAATCCTTCTAAAAAATACTCCCGCCGCGATTTGGTATGGGCCTAGGAGGGCTCGCGCCGATCCAAGACCCGCGATCGGTAATCCATTAGCCGCGTCCGTTTTCGGACGGGTCGCGACAGCTTCTCAGTGCGAGAGCGGAGGAGATGGTCAGTGAAGGATTGATATTTATGGCCGTGCTTGGTGAGCCGGATTTGGTTCATGAATCTCAGACCACACTAGGGTCGGAATTGGATCTGCTGGGTTCTTGCCTTGTGGACATGGCCAAAACGGTACGTGATTGCATGCACGGGCTAATACTTGATGCATCAGATCGTACGCAAGACTAAGACTAGAGAGTTTGAATTATGCATTTCTAGATGATTAACAAAATTCGGCGATGCTAATAAACTAGGCTATACCAGGTCAAATATTAAAACTTGCCCCCCCCCCCAAAAGGCTATACCGATACTTGTTTGATGAAGGTTACTAGTAGAGTGTTTAACTTGGATGTCCTAATTATTCCAACAAATTACATTCCCAATAGTTTCTTCCAGAAAAGATTTCCTTAAATAAGTAATCATGTGTTTCCGTAGATCTCTTTGTAGTGAAAATTTCTGAAAGTTGCAAAACAAAAGACCAGAGATCTCTGCAACAATGTATGCAGTCACTTCCGTGAAAAATAACATTTCCAAGTGAAAATTATGTAATGTGACATATTATTGGTTTTTTTCAAGATATATCCCAGGATGAAAAAAGATTTTATTTCGATGGAGTTTATACTTGTTGGATCTGTGCATTTGAAATCTGTTTATTAAACGAATTATACGTGACATTTGACAAATGGTGAGACATTGACATTGTGGCTAGAATAACTTTTTGGCTCCAAGAATTAAGCAGGGTCATTATCACTTTGAAAATGAATTTTGGGGACGCAGGGAATGGTTAGCAATGCCAAAGTAGAGAGCTTCAACTTGCCATTGTATTTCCCATCGGAGAGGGAGCTGAAACAAGTGATAGTTCGAAACAGATTCTTCGACATCGAGAGGATTAGGACCCTGAGCCACCCCAAAATGCACGTCGCTTTTTCCACCCCGGATTCACGCTCTTTCTACTTAAGAGCTGCATTCGAGGGGTTATTGCTCCATCATTTCGGCGATGAGCTGATCGTCGATGACCTGTTCCGCCTGTACTCGCTCAAAGTGGCGAAATCTCCCTTTTTCCTGAAGCCAGAAAGTCATGAAACCGTCACATTCTTCGTGGTCCTAAAGCGTAAAACGTATGAAGAGAATATGCAGTGACTGCACTGGCACATACTGTGCGTTGTTTCATGGTGGGGAAAAAGCCTTAGCCAGATAATTTTTCTGGAAGAGAGAATTGACTAGGAGCGAAAATTTGATTTCAAGTCAACGGGGCCATTAACTGGATATCCCCAGCTCAAACAAGTTTGCGCTTAATTCTTATGGTTATGCGTTAAAACTTGGTAGATTTGCATTTGCTTGCTCTATCAAGATGTTGGATATATTTTGGGATATTTTGATTTTGTATATTTCCTTAGATGGTTCCTGATTGATTAAATTTAGTTTTTTACTTCATATAGTCTTCAGTATGTATAGAATATCACATTTTCCTGTCATCACTATTATTCTCAACTTGGTGTCAAAGCCATTGTTTTCCGAGGAAGTGCCCGTCGAGGCTATTTAATAACGCCTGTCACATTTTTCCGTCATTACTATTATAAGACACGTTATTTTTCAAATAATCTCATGTTTTATGCGGCTGCGAGAGTATGAATGAAAGGAAATAAAGACTATTGTCCCAATCAAAGTCATCTTCTACATCACGACATATCCTCACCCATAACTCCATCGACTAACTCCTCCATATCTTCTTGGACGACGACATCGTTTCATCTTTCCTGACACTCCTCTTTCGCCCACCTTCCTCTTTCGTCCGACATGAACAAGACATTTAAATCCAGCAGATCCACGGACGAGCGAACCATGTTGGCTCAGCCAGCAAGTAGGCATGCATGAAAATTGAAAAGGGAACAAGTAGCCGGTAATTTTCACAACGCATTCTTCGAGTTTGAATGAAACTCTTAAAGTCTCGCGAGTAACCCAATAAATGGTTGCTTAATTAATGTTGTTTAGCAGATTCTTATGACTCGGTGACATGCGTACGTACATAATTGCTCATGGTTTTATTTTCTCTGTTCCTGTAAATCCTATTATTCCTATCTTCCATGCACCCACGCGGAGAGTTTTTATGGCGTTTGAATCTTTGAGGATGACCCAACAAATAATCAAATCGCATCACAAAATTTACTATCGCGGCTCTATAAATAGCGGCTCATGCGCTTGGCCTCTTCACGTATTCGCACAGTCTCTCTTCAGATTGCATAGAAGATCACAGCCAGCTTCGTTGAAACCCGGTTGAAGTAATGGAAGGCGCTAAGAAAGGTGGCGACGGAAGGGGTGAAAAGAGTGGTGGCGGCGGCGGCGGCGTAGGAGGAGCAACTGTTGCAGGTAGTGGTGGTGGGCCCGGGAAAGGAGTTGGCGGCAAAGAGGAACGATGGTCGCGCCGGGAAGTGGGGGTGCGGCCTATATTTCAAGGGCGAAGTTCGAGGGAAACCCGCAAAGTTAGTTTGCTGAGCTCCATGAGAGCACCAAGGATAAGAAATGAGAGCTTGTCGATGAGTTGACTCTGAAGTAAGATGCCGGAGTGTCAGAGAGAATTTGAAATTAAACAAAGACCTTTAATCTTCTAATGAAATCTCTCTCACTCACACACACACACACACACACACACACACACACACACACACACACACACACACACACACACACACACGCACACACACACACGCACACGGTTCATCAAGCTTGCTATTTGCAATCATATGTTTCAACTTCGGTTGTCGAATGACATGTGACGTAGGTGGCAGGATCATATTATCGATTTGAAACTGAGTTTTGGGCATTGTTTTGAATGCTGCCGATTCTAACATTGACCAAAAGAAAGTAAATTACCATCCAAGTTGGCACATCATATTTACACCTCAAATGTTTTGACTTTGTAATCTTCTCCTTACACCACCCACTTCTATCACAATTCTTATTAATCGTTAGATTTTCAAGCTATCACTACTCATTTCAATGGAGCACGTACCACATAAAAGTTTTAAGGTTTATTCTCTGAATCGCTAAAAGAAACATATGGCATTTGTTGTTGTGTCATACTCTAATTATTTTGAACAGCGAGAGGTTTAACTCACCCGTGCATGACAATGATAAGGCAAGTGGCTTACAGGGTAATAGAGAAAACGCATGTGGTCTGTGAACTTCAACCTCGTTCTTCCTTCTTGTAAAAAACCAATACCATGACTCTACCACAACAGTTGCATCCTCTTCGAGCACGTCTTGATAAACTAGGACTAGATCAAACCACCCAAAAGTCCATTGTCAATAAAGTTCTAATTTTTTTGCACTTTTGCCAATTCAACTCTATTTGTCGAAAGTCGGTGATGTAAACGCCAGTTATCTTACGTGGCACTACCGATGCCGATTCGGATAATTTTTTAGTAATATTTTAATACTTTGTTAAGTATTTTTATATATATTTTTATTTTTCCCTCTTTTCTGTTTTTCCTTTTCTATTTTCCCCCTCTGCTTGGCCTCAAGTGGGGCCGCTCCCGCTGGCCCCTGCCGAGAAGGTGTAAATTAGATGAAGATGAAGAAGCGACTTGGCATGGCAATAGTCAAATCTGGTCGAGATTTCGTTGTGTCTTTCTTTAAAGATGAAACAATAATATGAAGAGAAAAAAGCGACTTTCTTTTGGACATGTATTTGATTACTAAAATGATGTTAATCATATTTGTGCATGGCTAGCTTGAACTTTACTTCAGAGTTAATAACTTCATTAGATAAATACGGTAAGATCCATCCAACGCGTTGTTTTCCCTTTCTTACCTTGACTTTTGATGTCCCCCTACCAAATCCCCCTCAACGTAAACTCAGAATTACGCGATCGGCAAATTAATGATTCTTTTAGCGAAGACTTTGACCAAATACCAAATCATTGGTAATCGATCTAGTGGTACTTTTATGAGCATTCTTTTTAGGAAGTCGCTAGCATGACAGTCCAATAATGTTATCGTTATTTTTTACCCCACGACTTTTCAATTAATGAGTGTTTTATGCAAAATACGCGGTGATGGTGTGTGGATCTACGTTTTGAAATAACCGACACTATTATCATACTATCAAGGGAGCATTTTTATTCTTTTTGTCATCATAAAATTCCTAAAGGATCATGCAGTTACTTTTCAGGCGGCTGTAAGATGAACAACCGCGGTAGTAGGGTAGGGTAGGGTAGGGTGAGTGGTGTACAACTTAGATTATGGCCTATCTTCCTTACTGTGCTTTGGGCCGAAATTTGATAATATATATTGCATGGCTTGATCTGCGAGTGGGGAGAGAGAGAGAGAGAGAGAGAGAGAGAATGACTGAAGCAGGGGCCATGAATGGGGGGAACGGACCTTACAGTTACTCCCAGAACTCCTCATATCAGGTACTTCATGTTACATGATATACAAGTATATGTATACATATTACAAGATATGTCACTCTAGCTTTTCTCTTTGTATAAGCAATAAAATCCCTGTCATAAGTGGAACGGACAAATGAATTTTTCATTACAATAACGTGGTTTATTGAAATTTTTTGTCATAATTTAGTTCACCAACCATATGATTCCCATGATCTCGTCGTTCCGTGTTGGTTTCGTAATCAGATTGTCCTATCTCATCCTTTCTTCAACATCTTTTCCGCGTTTGCTCTCTCTTTATACATCGACTTCTAATCGTTATTATATCAAATTACCAACCTTTTTTTTTTTGGTGAAACAAGCATTGTAAAAGTAATCACCATGCAATGTTCTATTCTACAGAGAGGAGTCGCTGTTGCCGCCATGGATATGATCAAGGAAGCTTTACCCGCAACTGTTGATCTCAACCACCTATCATCATCCTCTCCTAACCCCATCATCAGAATCGCAGACTTTGGTTGCTCCACAGGATTCACATCCATTCAAGCCATCGAAACCATAATTCAGTGCCTCTTAGACCTCATCAAACCCAACGAACAACCTCAATTTCGTACCCTCGAGTTCCAAGCCATCCTCAATGACGTCCCCACCAATGACTTCAACACGCTTTTCGCCAACCTCCTGTCTGAGAGGCGACGATACTACGCCATGGCGGTCCCAGGGTCGTTCCACGTCCGTCTCCTCCCGAGTGCATCCCTACACTTTGCATTCTCGTCCTGCTCGCTCCACTGGCTATCCCAGGTTCCGCCAGAGACATTGGACGAGTCTTCCCGTGCTTGGAACGGAGAGAGAATTCACTATGCGAGCTCCCCTGTGGAGGTCGTAGGAGCTTACTCTGCTCAGTTTGGGAGAGACATGGAGGCGTTTCTCAGTGCGAGAGCGGAGGAGATGGTCAGTGAATGATTGATATTTATGGCCGTGCTTGGTGAGCCGGATTTGGTTCATGAATCTCAGACCACCCTAGGGTCGGAATTGGATCTGCTGGGTTCTTGCCTTGTGGACATGGCCAAAACGGTACGTGATTGCATGCACGGGCTAATACTTGATGCATCAGATCGTACGCAAGACTAAGACTAGAGAGTTTGAATTATGCATTTCTAGATGATTAACAAAATTCGGCGATGCTAATAAACTAGGCTATACCAGGTCAAATATTAAAACTTGCCCCCCCCCCCCCCCCCAAAAAAGGCTATACCGATACTTGTTTGATGAAGGTTACTAGTAGAGTGTTTAACTTGGATGTCCTAATTATTCCAACAAATTACATTCCCAATAGTTTCTTCCAGAAAAGATTTCCTTAAATAAGTAATCATGTGTTTCCGTAGATCTCTTTGTAGTGAAAATTTCTGAAAGTTGCAATACAAAAGACCAGAGATCTCTGCAACAATGTATGCAGTCACTTCCGTGAAAAATAACATTTCCAAGTGAAAATTATGTAATGTGACATATTATTGGTTTTTTTCAAAATATATCCCAGGATGAAAATTTTTTTTATTTCGATGGAGTTTATACTTGTTGGATCTGTGCATTTGAAATCTGTTTATTAAACGAATTATACGTGACATTTGACAAATGGTGAGACATTGACATTGTGGCTAGAATAACTTTTTGGCTCCAAGAATTAAGCAGGGTCATTATCACTTTGAAAATGAATTTTGGGGACGCAGGGAATGGTTAGCAATGCCAAAGTAGAGAGCTTCAACTTGCCATTGTATTTCCCATCGGAGAGGGAGCTGAAACAAGTGATAGTTCGAAACAGATTCTTCGACATCGAGAGGTTTAAGACCCTGAGCCACCCCAAAATGCACGTCGCTTTTTCCACCCCGGATTCACGCTCTTTCTACTTAAGAGCTGCATTCGAGGGGTTATTGCTCCATCATTTCGGCGATGAGCTGATCGTCGATGACCTGTTCCGCCTGTACTCGCTCAAAGTGGCGAAATCTCCCTTTTTCCTGAAGCCAGAAAGTCATGAAACCGTCACATTCTTCGTGGTCCTGATGCGTAAAACGTATGAAGAGAATATGCAGTGACTGCACTGGCACATACTGTGCGTTGTTTCATGGTGGGGAAAAAGCCTTAGCCAGATAATTTTTCTGGAAGAGAGAATTGACTAGGAGCGAAAATTTGATTTCAAGTCAACGGGGCCATTAACTGGATATCCCCAGCTCAAACAAGTTTGCGCTTAATTCTTATGGTTATGCGTTAAAACTTGGTAGATTTGCATTTGCTTGCTCTATCAAGATGTTGGATATATTTTGGGATATTTTGATTTTGTATATTTCCTTAGATGGTTCCTGATTGATTGAATTTAGTTTTTTACTTCATATAGTCTTCAGTATGTATAGAATATCACATTTTCCTGTCATCACTATTATTCTCAACTTGGTGTCAAAGCCATTGTTTTCCGAGGAAGTGCCCGTCGAGGCTATTTAATAACGCATGTCACATTTTTCCGTCATTACTATTATAAGACACGTTATTTTTCAAATAATCTCATGTTTTATGCGGCTGCGAGAGTATGAATGAAAGGAAATAAAGACTATTGTCCCAATCAAAGTCATCTTCTACATCACGACATATCCTCACCCATAACTCCATCGACTAACTCCTCCATATCTTTTTGGACGACGACATCGTTTCATCTTTCCTGACACTCCTCTTTCGCCCACCTTCCTCTTTCGTCCGACAGAACAAGACATTTAAATCCAGCAGATCCACGGACGAGCGAACCATGTTGGCTCAGCCAGCAAGTAGGCATGCATGAAAATTGAAAAGGGAACAAGTAGCCGGTAATTTTCACAACGCATTCTTCGAGTTTGAATGAAACTCTTAAAGTCTCGCGAGTAACCCAATAGATGGTTGCTTAATTAATGTTGTTTAGCAGATTCTTATGACTCGGTGACATGCGTACGTAGTTAATTACTCTTGTTTTTATTTCTCTGTTCCTGTAAATCCTCTTATTCCTATCTTCCATGCACGCTTGCGGAGAGTTTTTATAGCGTTTGAATCTTCGAGGATGACCCAACAAACAATGAAATCGCATCACAAAATTTACTAACCGCGGCTCTATAAATAGCAGCTCATGGGCTTGGCTTCTTTACGTAGTCACACAGTCTCTCTTCAGATTCCATAGAAGATCACAACCAGCTTCGTCAATACCCGGTTGAAGTAATGGAAGGCTCTAAGAAGGGCGGCGACGGAAGGGATGAAAAGAGCGGCGGCGGCGGCGGCGGCATAGGAGGAGTAACTATTGCAGGTAGTGGTGGTGGGGCTGGGAAAGTGGTTGGCGGCAACAGAGGAACGATGGTCGCGCCGGGAAGTGGGGGTGCGGCGCATATTTCAAGGGCGAAGTTCGAGGGAAACTCGCAAGGTTACTTTGCTGAGCTCCATGAGAGCTCCAAGGATAAGAAATGAGAGCATGCCGATGAGTTGACTCTGAAGTAAGATGCAGGAGTGTCGGAGAGAATTTTAAATTAAATAAAGACCTTTAATCTTCTAATGAAATCTCTCTCTCTCTCTCTCTCTCTCTCTCTCTCTCTCTCTCTCTCTCTCTCTCTCTCTCTCATTTATGGTTCATCGAGCTTGTTATTTGCAATCATATGTTTCAACTTTGGCTGTCGAATGACATGTGACGTAGGTGGCAGGATCATATTATCAATTTGAAACTGAGTTTTGGGCATTGTTTTGAATGCTGCCGATTCTAACATTGACCAAAAGAAAGTAAATTACCATCCAAGTTGGCACATCATATTTACACCTCAAATGTTTTGACTTTGTAATCTTCTCCTTACACCACCCACTTCTATCACCATTCTAATTAATCGTTAGATTTTCAAACTATCACTACTCATTTCAATGGAGCACGTACCACATAAAAGTTTTAACGTTTATTCTTTGAATCGCTAAAAGAAACATATGACATTTGTTGTTGTGTCATACTCTAATTATTTTGAACAGCGAGAGGTTTAACTCACCCGTGCATGACAGTGATAATGCAAGTGGCTTACGGGATAATGGAGAAAACGCAGGTGGTCTATGAACATCAACCTCATTCTTCCTTCTTGTGAAAAACCAATACCATGACTCCACGACAACAGTTGCATCCTCTTCGAGCACATCTTGATAAACTAGGTCTAGATCAAACAACCCAAAAGTCCATTGTCAATAAAGTCATAATTTTTTTTTTGCACTTTTGCCAATTCAACTCTATTTGTCGGAAGTCGGTGATGTGAACGCCAGTTATCTTACATGGCACTACCGATGCCGATGCGGATAATTTTTTAGCAATATTTTAATACTTTGTTAAGTATTTTTATATATATATATTTTATTTTTCCCTCTTTTCTTTTTTTCCTCTTCTATTTTTGCCCCCTTTGCCTGGCCTTAAGCGGGGCCGCTCCCGCTGGCCCCTGCCGAGAAGGTGTAAATTAGATGAAGATGAAGATGCGACTTGGCATGGCAAAAGTCAAATCTGGTCGAGATTTCGTAGTGTCGTTCTTTAAAGATGAAACAATAATATGAAGAGCAAAAAGCGACTTTCTTTTGGACATGTATTTGATTACTAAAATGATGTTAAACATATTTGTGCATGGCTAGCATGACCGTTACTTCTGAGTTAATAACTTCATTAGATAAATACGGTAAGATCCATCCAACGCATTGTTTTCCCTTTCTTACCTTGACTTTTGAAGTCCCCCTACCAAATCCCCCTCAACGTAAACTCAGAATTACGCTATCGGTAAATTAATGATTCTTTTAGCGAAGATTTTGACCAAATACGAAATCATCGATAATCGATCTAGTGGTACTTTTATGAGCATTCTTTTTTGGAAGTCGCTAGCATGACAGTCTAACAATGTTGTCGTTATTTTTTACCCCATGGCTTTCCAATTAATGAGTGCTTTATGCAAAATATGTGGTGATGGTGTGTGGATCTACGTTCTGAAATAACTGACACTATTATCAGACTATCAAGGGAGCATTTTTATTCTTTTTGTCATCATAAAATTCCCAAAGGATCATGCGGTTACTTTTCAGGCGGTTGTAAGAAAAACAACCGCGGTAGTAGGGTAGGGTAGGGTAGGGTAGGGTGAGTGGTGTACAACTTAGATTATGGCCGATCTTCCTAATTGTGCTTTGGGCCGAAATTTGATAATATATATTGCATGGCTTGACCTGCGAGTAGGGAGAGAGAGAGAGAGAGAGAGACAGAGAGTGAGAGAGTGAGAATGACTGAAGCAGTGGCCATGAATGGGGGGAACAGACCTTACAGTTACTCCCAGAACTCCTCATATCAAGTACTTCTTGTTACATGATATACAAGTATATGTATACATATTACAAGATATGTCACTCTAGCTTTTCTCTTTGTATATGCAATAAAATTCATGTCATAAGTGGAATAGACAAATGAATTTTTCATTACAATAACGTTGTTTATTGAAAATTTTCTGAATATTTTTGTCATAATTTGGTTTACCAACCATATAATTCCCATGATCTCGTCGTTCCGTGTTGGTTTCGTAATCAGATTGTCCTATCTCATCCTTTCTTCAACATCTTTTCCGCGTTTGCTCTCTCTTCATACATCCACATCAAATCGTTATTATATCAAATTACCAACCTTTTATTTGGTGAAACAAGTATTGCAAAAGTAATCACCATGCATTGTTCTATTCTACAGACATGAGTCGTTGTTGCCGCCATGGATATGATCAAGGAAGCTTTACCCGCAACTGTTGATCTCAATCGCCTATCATCATCCTCTCCCAACCCCATCATCAGAATCACAGACTTTGGTTGCTCCACGGGATTCACATCCATTCAAGCCATCGAAACTATAATTCAGTGCCTCTTAGACCTCATCAAACCCAACGAACAATCTCAATTCCGTACCCTTGAGTTCCAAGCCATCACCAACGACCCCCCACCAATGACTTCAACACGCTTTTCGCCAACCTCCTGTCTGAGAGGCGACGATACTACGCCATGGTGGTCCCAGGGTCGTTCCACGTCCATCTCCTCCCGAGTGCATCCCTACACTTCGCATACTCGTCCTTTGCGCTCTAATGGCTGTCTCGCATTCCACAAGAGATATTGGACAAGTCTTCCCGTGCTTGGAATGGGGAGAGGATTCACTACGCTTGCTCGCCTACGGAGGTCGTAGGCGCTTACTCTGCTCAGTTCGGGAGAGACATTGAGGCGTTTCTTAGTGCGAGAGCGGAGGAGATGGTCAGTGAAGGATTGGTATTTCTGGTGTTGCCTGGGGAGCCGGATTTGGTTCATGATTCTCAGACCACAATAGGGTTGGAAATGGAGCTGCTGGGTTCTTGCCTTGTGGACATGGCCAAAGCGGTACGTAATTGCGTGGATGGGCTAACACTTGATGTGTGAGATCGTACGCAAGAATAGGATTTGAGTGATTGAATTTTGCATTTCTGGATGATTAACAAAATTCGGCAATGCTAATAAATTTTGCTTTACTAATACTTGTTTCATGAAGGGTAGCAGTATCGTGTTTAACTTGTGAGTCTTAATTGAATAATGCTTGCGTGACGGTCACACAGTCTTGCTATGTTATGCTTACCATATTTTTTTTTGTTCACAATTCCCCTTTTTGTTTTTGTTTTTGTTTTTGTTTTTGTTTTTGTTTTTCATTGCTATTTGCCAAACACAAAAGAATTTTTGGCTAGCAAGGCACCGTCCACTATCAAATGACAGTGGATGATCACGCTAACATCTCAGTCCTAACAAAGTAATTTCACAAGAGTTAGAAAAATAAGAGCAAAAGGATGCCTAGAGTACCAATATTTGTGTACAGCGCTTACTTTTGTACCAATATGTTTTTTTGAATCTCTTAAGTAACAAATCAAAGAAAAACAATCACCTAAATGCCAAATCGGGAAAAAAAATCACTCAAGTGTCAATTCCGACCAAATAGTACATATTGCATTTTTTATTAATTTTTTAATGTCGTGGATTTTTTTTTTTAAAAAAAATCAAACTATGTGGCGTCACGTGGACTTTTCAACTTAAAAATAGTTATTTTTTTAAAAAATTAAATAGAAAAATTACCTAAAAATAAAAAAAGTAAAATAATAATAATAAAAATAATAATACTAAGGGAAGCAGAAGTTGCAGCAGCGAGCCCTTGCCACCGCCGCCTCACTATCGCTGGCAATGGCCCACGAGGCGTGGGGGATGGCCGAGAGGGTCGTCGAGCAGGCCTCGCTAGGGTCAGCGAGGCTCGATCGTGGCTTGCCTCGCAAACCCACGACCAAACCTTGCCAACCCCTTTCGTCGGCCATTGCCAGCGAAGGTGGCCGGCGATGGTGAGGGCTGTCGCCATTGCAATTGCTTCCCATTTCTTTCATTTTTTAGTTTTTAATTATTTTCTAGTTTTTTTAATATCACATGAATTTTTAATTAAATTTTAATTTGCTATTTTTTGCTTACTAGGATCCTCCAGCGAGCCACGCATGATTTCCGGCAAAAGTCACTAGAGTTGGCGCTGAAATAACCGTTTTTTCAAAAAAAAATTGACACTTAAGTGATAAAAAAATATATTAGTACTAAAGTAAGCGCCGTACACAAGCATTAACAGTCCAGTTGTTCTTTTGCCCTTAAATAAGTAATCATGTTCGGCAAAAAAAAAAGTAATTAGGTGGTTTCGTACATCATTCTGTTGTGAAACTGTTTGAAAGATGCAATACTACATCTAGAGATCTATGTTACAAAGTACGCATTAACTTCCGTGAAAAATAACATCTCGAAGTCAAAATTAAGGGTGTGCATGGCCCCGGTCGGTCCGGTCCCGGCATGGAACCGAGGACCGGACCGGTAGTCCCGGTCCCCATATTTTCGGGACTAGGGACCAGATCGGACCGGGATCGGCAGTCCGGTTCGATCGCTATCCCGGCCTAGTAGAACCGCTAACACCAATTAACTGCTTATACAAATTTAGCTCTTTGAGAAAATATGCTTCAATTGCATGTTAATTTACAATTTATAACATCAGTTGAATGAAAAGATAGATAATTTTTTTTTAAATAATTGTTCTGTTTTGTTTTCAAATATTTCTATTTTTTTCTAATTTTAGAGATTTATATTTATAAATAACTATATATTATAGGTGGTCTAGTCTGGGCCGATCCTAACACATGGAACCGGGGATCGGACCATCCACCTCAAAGACTAGACCAACCCGGCCGGATTCAGTCTGGTCCGGGTTCGGTCTCGATTCGGGCCGGTCCAGTTTGTTGGAGTTGGTGAATACTTCGGGGATCCTTGTTTCTCATACCGAGTATGCTCACGTGAGCTTAGGGAAACCAAAGTGTTATCCGACGACATGTGACCCATGCGCGGGTGTCCCACTGCCCGGTCAGCGGGCGGGGCTTCCGCTGCCCCGCTCGCCGGTGAGCGGGCGGGGGTTCGGGGGCAGCACCCCTGAAACCTCAACGGGTTTGGGCTTTTATTTAAGTTAACCCGTATATTGTGGGCTTAATAGAGGTTTCGCTAGGTTTAGGTTTTGGGCCCGTTTAGGGCATATATATTTTGCTCGTTTATGCTGATCATTGTAACGAGTTGAGTGGCTGTAAACCGAATATCATAGTGAAATCTCTTTGCAGGACGTAGCCCAATTCTAAGGTGAACCTGGGTAAACTGTGCGTCGTCTAATTTTCCTTGATTCTCTGTTTGATCGTTCTGATTCGGTTGCGATAAATCCCATCACAGTTTGCACACCCCTAGTCAAAATCATGTAGTGCGACAGTTGGTTGTTTCAGCTGTATATCCCAGCATGAAAAACTAATTGCTATTTCGATGGTGTTAATATGTGTTCGATATCTGCAGTAGAAATCTATTTATTAAACGATTAAACTTGATGTTTGACACCTGTTGAGGCATTGATATTGAACGTGAAAATAGAAAAAAGATAATACAAATGGCGAAAATCTCTATATGGCTCCAAGAATTAAACACGGTTATTATCACTTTGAAAGTGAATTTCGGGGACGCAGGGGACAGTAAGCAAAGCCAAAGTAGAGAGCTTCAACTTGCCAATGTATTTCCCATCAGAGAAGGAGCTGAAGCAAGTGATCGGTCGAAACAGATTCTTCGACGTCGAGAGGATTCAGACCCTGCGCCACCCCAAAATGCACGACGCTCTTTCCACCCCGGAATCGCTCTCCCTCTTATTCAGAGCTGCGTCTGAGGGGTTGTTTCTCCATCATTTCGGCGATGGGCTGATCGTCGACGACTTGTTCCGCCGGTTCTCGCTCAAAGTGGCGAAATCTCCCTTTTTCCTGAAGCCGGAGAGCCACGAATCCGTCGCATTCTTTGTGGTCCTCAAGCGTAGAAAGTCCGAAGAGAATATGCAGTGATTGCACTGGCCACATACTCTACGTCGTTCCATGGTGGGGAAAAATGCCTTGGCCAAAATACTATTTCTGGAAGAGAGAAATTTTCTAGGAGCAGAAATTTGAGTCCAAGCCAACGGGGGTCGTTAACTGGATAACCCCCAACCCAAACAAGTTTGTACATAATCCTCCATGTGGTGTGCTGCCTTTTCAGATTGGAGTGAATATAACTAATCGCATTATTGTAATGTAATAGCGTTTGTTAAACCTATGTAGATTCACATTAGCTTGCTCTATCTTAAAGAAGAAACATTTATGTTAATGCTTATTGTCTTCTCATTGCCGAAATGTTTAGTTTGTTTAGGCCCGATCTATCAAGACATCATGTCTTGTCACCGCGAGATCTGCAAATACTAGGTAAATCTAGTTCTAGAGGGTTACATTTTTTGGTGCTCGAGAAGCAACCAAAACCATCGATCTCATTATAAAAACGAAAAAAAAAGACAAGATTGAAACGATACAATGTAGTCAAAGTGGATAACATTAGGCATGTTCTGTAAAATCAGTATACTATAATTAACATGATAAACAGACTCTTATCAGACATTAACGTGAGCTACTCATTTAATGTGTTCACTCAACTACTCCTTGTGATGATGGAGTCTTTGATAAGAAGGAATCGAGCTTGAGGATGACAACCACTACTTTCGAGTTTCATAGCTCGAATCGTCCATTAGTCAGTATTGTCCATTTCATTTACCAAAACTCTTTTATTCCAATTGATACTTCTTTTAAAATAAAATAAAATAAAAACCTTCGAAAATATTGTAGATAATTGGTGATAAAAAGATGCTCAATTTGCTCATAGACAGAGAACCTTAGATTATCTAAAAAAAGTTGAAAAAGGAAATGAACTTAGGCCAAACCGTGGGGGGTTTTTGGCTGGATCTTTGATTTGAAGCAGCACATAGGTCAAGTCAAGCACGTAAGCCACAAAGCTCCCGAGCGAAGTGTGGCCCCCACCGGTGACTCCCCTCCCCGACCACCCACCGAAACATAGAACAAATCCCCAACTAATAAGTAATCAGCAATCAGTCATCGATCCCAAAACCTTAAATTCCAATTCAAGCTGTTTCCTCGCCGAATCCCCACTCTGTCAACTTTGTTCGCCATAGCTAGATCGGAGAACTCTCTCTCTCTCTCTCTCCCTGTCTCTTGCGGGATCCATTTCCATGTCTTGGATAGCTGCGTTCCTGCTGTTCGTGAATTTGGTGCCATTGAGCTCTCACCGATAGGGGTGTCAAAAAGGTCTGCGCCGACCCAGCCAGGCCCCACCCAATCCGGCCCGGCCCGGCCAGATCAGAAAATTTAAGATATTTTTGGGCCGGGCGTTGATCTTAGTTGAATATGGGCCGATACTATTAAGGCCCGAATAAAAGAATAGTGCTTTGGTACCATAAGGCCCGAACTACTTGATGCTTCCTCACCCTTCTCTCAACTGTTCGGTGATCTGTAACTATCTCTCTCTCCTTCTTCTCGATCGATTCTCAGCCAAGCCCTAGTGGAATCTCTCAAGGTACGCTTCGAGGCCTCTAATCTCTCTTGTTCTTCGCGATCTGCGAATTGGGTTTTTCTGGATCTGGGTTGGATTTTCGTGTTTTTTGCGCTTTCTTGATTTGTCTCGGTTCCGATGGTTGAAAGGAAGGTTGTAGATGCAGATCTTCGTTAAGACCCTTACCTTATTGAACATGTGTTCCCTCTCAACCGGCGGTACAGGAGCAGCGGAGGGGGCTGCGGCCGAGCTCTCGCGCAAACGCGAATCCTCGTCATCCAGAGGCGGTGACATGTCCATGAGCTCGAGCTTCAAGCGGCAGTCAGCTTCGCGATCGAATCTGTGGGCTAACCAAGATCCCATGGTGTTCGATTGGGCATTATTGACGTTGCCAATAGGAAAGAGGCCTCTTGTGGGCTGGTGATGACTGATGAGAAGTGGAAGAAGAAGGCAAAGACGATGAGGACTGTCACGACCTAAAATTCGGTCAAATTCTAGGCTAATGGATTATCAGGTGACTAACCCAATGCGGATTCTCCCAAGCCCTACCAAATCGTAACTTTGATTGATCATAATGATTTAGGATTTGGAGCCGCCACTAATCATTTTTGGTAGATTGGTTAGAAACCTGAGTAAAATAGCGGGAGAACTATTTTATTCCTACGAATCAAAGATTGAGGATTCGAGGACTTGATTACATTAGCTAATTAAAACTAATGACCTTTCGGTACTTTAATTCCATAATATGTCATAATTTGACGACTCAGATTGAATCAATCTTAAAGCTCGGAAAATGGAGTTCTTTTTTTTTTTGGATTTCGCATTTTATATGCACTGCATGAATGATATAAATACAGAATTAAAGTCATCTTTTCCTATATGCAAAATTTAACTAATTAATTAAGGCATGTGGAATGTCGTGGCATAGAAATGTGATAATGCAAATGCAATAATGATTCTCGAAAAAATGATAATGCATGGGTATATGCAATTTCGAAAATTTGATGAATGACATGGCAATGGATGCATGACATAGCATAATGACATGGCATAATGACATGCAAAAATGACGTGGCAAGACGACGTGGAAAATGATGTGGAAAAATGACGTGGAAAAATGGCGTGTCAAGATGACGTGAAAAAATGATGTGGAAAAATGGCATGGAGAATGACGTGGCATAATGACATGCGATTACATGGTACACAAATGATTTTTTTTTATTTTTATGCATTTTTCAGATGTATGAAAAAAAATGAATAATGAATTAAGAAGTTATCCTATTTAACCTGATATGCAGACATAATAAGATATATGCATGAGATTGAATATATGCTATCCTAATTAACGTGATATGCAGACATGATATGATATGCATGAATGAGTCTCCTTCCCTTTCTTAAAATTTCGGCCAAATGAGGGATATCTTGAAAATTTGTTATCTTGATTTAATTGCTTAAGGTTTAATGAGATAAGATTTCTAAGAAACCTTATCTTCCTAAAATTTCAATTAGATGGGGTTTTTAAGAAACCACGTCTTACTAAAATCTTCAGGAAATTTCAAAACATTGCAAGTCCAATCGAGGCAACACATGCACCAGAATATTTACCGCGAGATAAGGAAAGAAATCATGATCGTGTCGTTATCCCTTTCAATTTTCGAAAATTTGACCAACTTCCATTAGAGATTGGTTTTTTCTAAAGATAGCGAATCAGACCTAAGCGGTGATAGGTCAGATTAACTAAATCTAGAATTTTTTTTTATTATGAAAATTAAGCTTTGATATTTAAATCAAATTGGTGGTATCTTGAATTTCTGAAGAAAGTCTCAAATTTTCCATTGAAAATTTAATCAATCAAAACGGCAATCAATCAATTAAAGATATACAACCCTTTTAAATTCAGAATATTCTGAATAAGGATTGTTACCTAAATTGCCGATTTGCTTTCCAAAGTTTTAACCTCGACGGCTTCCGACTCATCTCAGCGATGGTGGCTTCAACATGATGGCTTCACGATGGTTCATGGTAGGGGTTTTGGTGAAATACGTGTAACCTGCAGAGAGAGAAAAGAAACTAATTTCCCCTTGAAGGGTCCTCCCAATTGACTTCTCTCTTTGGGATCGTGCAATTTTTTGATATTTCTGCATGAAGGACCTCCTTGTGCGCATCTCGTCTTGGACATGTGCCCTTGTGATCGTCTTTATTGGGCACGCTTGGAGGACAGGCTGCGATATGCATGGAAGGCAGCACATTCCCGTTCCGGGTACGAATATGGGACAGCTTCGTTAAGCACCCGAATGTCAAAGATCGTGGGATGTGTCGGAGATGTGATGGTTCACCGTTCAAGGGTAAGGATGGCTTTCAACGACGTTGGCAACGGTCTGACGAAGATTGGTCTCAGAGCTCGTTCAAGGACTGACGATCCGAATGAGGAGTTTTTTCAAAGTCTGATCACAGTGAACTCTCTTCCGGTAAAACCTTCTCGATTCATCCAAATAGCGACCACTTATCGTATGTGACCTGTGGTCAAAGTTTCGCTCGATTGGATACGGCTGGACAGCGGTTGATCGTCAACAGGCTCCTCATTGGTGGCTGGCCTTGGTGCTCGTCGGTTGTAGCTAGAGTCGTCGTGGAGAGGCAGGAGGTCTGTAGCACCATCGAGAATGATCTACAGAGTTATACATATGTAATAAGAAGTGGGCAAAATAACAAAAGGAAAGATATCAAATTCAAAACACGAGCATCCCTTTTGTCTTGTTCTCCTTTTTGTCTTTCGTGAAAGATTCTTCCTTTTGTTGTTCTTCGTGGAATTGTCTATCTGTTCCTTCTTTCATGGCACTTTGATGATCATTGTCTGATCTTATTTTGGGCGAGAGCTCTTGGTGGATTGAAGAACTCACTCGTGGCTCTCTCTGAGGCCATGTATGGCAATCCTGAATGGCCCTCCGAATTCCCTTTGGACGAAAGATGAAAAAATGCCGAGAGGGATCCCCTCCACTTTGCCGTATATTCAATAAAAAAAAATGGCCCTTCTAAGATGTGACCTAGAGGTGTTTGTATAGTGAAAACCTAGGTCAAATTCCGATAACGTGGGCTGAAGCCTTGGTCTTATTTCGACTAATAAACTTTTATAAAAGGCCTTTCTTTCGAAATTAAAATTTAATGGACCAGAAAGCTCAAATTAGGTCTCAAGGCCTTGAGATTTTCGGCACTTGCTTCCTTATGATGGCCGAATTATGCAATGTGGGCTCTGGTTCTCCGCATGTCAATTCAGGCCCAAATCCCATCATCAGTGCAAAATAATGCGAATGCAATGCATGCTTAAATTAAATATGCTATGCATGAAAACTAATTTTTTTTTTGTGAGAATCAAGGCTAATTCTCATTTTTGTGGAAAATTAATAATTTTAGAAAAATCATAATTTAGGTGTTAACATGGACGAGAAAGAGAAAGGGTTTTCCTTACCTTTGACAATATGGGCTTCTTCCAACTCCAAAAAACCCTCTCTAAAATCCATGTCCCTCCCCTCTCTTTCTTCAACCAAAACTCAAATGGATCTTCAGATTCTGGATCTGAGGCAAACCAAAACCCAAATTCAAGAAAACCGGCCAAATCGACCGTAGACCCACCTTGGCTGTTCTTCTTCCAGGGCGAAGATTCTGGTGAGACAGAAGAAGGAAAAATCTGTGATCTCCTTTGAGAAAGATACCACTTGTATTTATTTTGATTGGGATGTTTTGTCAAATGTTTCAACGAGTAAACTGTTAAAACCCCTTGGACCAAAAAAAAAAATTGCTAAACCCCCACACCCAAATTGTTATGTATTGGAGCCACATGGGATCGACGTGTGCTTCTTGTATCTACAATGGGAATTTCATTTAATCATGAAAATTTTATCCAATGGATATTCGAAATTTTCAAACTATCTTCTTTGAAAGAGGCTGTGATTATTATTATTATTATTATTATTATTATTATTATTATTATTATAAAAAGAGAGAGGAGGAACCGACCCGACCGGACTCGATTTTTCTGCATGTATATTATTGGGGTAGCGGGTCGGATTGAGTCGGGCCGAGCTTGGCGCCGTTAGATTCGGGCCGGGTCGGCTTTGTTTGAGACCCGGCCCATTGACACCCCTACTCACCGAGCGACCGCGTCTTCTTCCTCGCCCGCGGTCGGATCGCGTTCGATTCTGCAAGTCGTCGGTGCCAGATGAAATTTTTGTCTACTTTATTATATGAAATTACATTTTAATTAGTGTTTTTATTTAAGAAGTTTAAAGACAAACTGGTAGCGAAATTTTTCACTTATAAAGAATGAGCAGACTTAAAATAAGTTTTCTTTTCAGTCTCTCATATAGCTTTTTAGAGTGATTAAAGTATTAATAGCTCATTATAATAATGAGCTTTACCACATGTAAGCTGCATATTTCATCCGTATGCAGCAACCCAAGATCATCAAGTATAAATACACGAATCACAGATTCATAGAGTTAAAGAATTGACGCACCTTGTAGTGGAACCGTCGTTCTTGATGCGAAATTACGACGATCCGATGCTCAAGAGCTTCTCCTCTATGAACCCCCTTTATCACTGGTTTCAATGAGACAGCCCCTCATGTATCGCTTCAGACGACTATTTTGTGTGGTTATGTGGACATTAGGGTTTAGAAGGGGGATTTGAGCTCTATTTATAGAGATTGAAACATATCCCCTCATCAAGAATAAGGATATCTCGGTCCACACTATCGTGCACCATATCTGACTAGAATTAGGAAACTGTCTATATGTTTCTTTATTATACCAATTAATATCTACAATAACCATTAATAAAGCCCACAATGAATATATTAAAATATATTCTAACATTCTCTCACTTGGGCTAAATTAATTGAAATTGTACTTTATATGTGCATCTTTATATTGGTCTAGAGATATTTCCCAATAGTCAATCCTATCCCATAAAGTATTAAGCACCAGACCATGCCAATAACTGCATCATAAGATATAGACCCATCCACGATCACAAATGCTCTTAACTTTACTGATATGGATTTGATATGGTAATATGACAAATGGATAACATCTCAAATAACAGAGACACATTATATGTTATCCTCCTTGTCAGTCACCATTCTCTTACTTTATGTGTTATGAAACCGGATGTGTCACGAGAGAATATCTTTACGGTTCCAACAAACCAACATATGTCTAACCTTTATAGTTAGCTATACTTTATGTGTAACAAGACATATGCTTTTAGCTAAAATAAATGCTCCAGCCATCACTCAAGGTTTACACGATGCCTTGAGATTTTCAACTGATATATGTATTCAACTTCCCTTAATCAATAACACTTTATTGCATGCAATTGAGTTGATACATAGCTAGATGTTACAAAATGTAACAAACACAGATGTAAACTTTATTAGAGCAAATACCGAATACAGTTCCCACTGAACAACAGCATCTCATGATGCTACTTAGCCCATCAATTAACATGCCATATCAGCATCTCACGATGCTTTTAAGCCTGTGACAAGTCGTTAAAATATGAAAGGGCAAAGACCTTTAGTTAGTTGTCGCGACCCGTCCGAAATTTTCCCCGATCCGACGGTGCGAGGGGATTGAATTTCGTTAGTGTGACGGGCGAATGGATTACCGAGCGCGGCCCCCACTCTGAAATGTGGATCGCGGGCCTTAGGATCGGCGCAGGCCCTCCCAGGCCCACACCAAATCGCGGCGGGAATATTTTTCAAAGGATTCGACAATAAGAGTCGATCGCTTTCGACCTTAGCGTGGTCGTGGTGGCATGTGCAACTTGTGCATGCATTTGGAGTCGCCACCGGTCTTTCTTGGAGGGTAGACCGGAAACCTTACTGACCGATTGGGAGAGATCGATCAGTTCTGCGGAACCAGAGATTTTAGGTTCGGGGACTTGGTTACGTCGGTGTCATTACCAACGCCCTTTCGGTACCTAACGCGAGTGATTTTCCTATTTAAGATTTCATGCAGGCGCAATTTTGGGTGAGATAGGTTTGATTCAGGGTTTCATGCAGATCGGAAGACTATTCCTATCAATCACAATCAATTTAAATGAAAGCGCAAGTCAAGTGCATAAATAAATCATGTCAATGCACATCAATTTCAATCATTGGCCTCCTAGTATAGCCATAAGGGCTTAGGGAAGGTGTGATTTAGGGCTAGGGGGTAAAATGGGAAGATTCGGGGACAATTAGCCCGAAGGGCAAAATTGTCATTTTTTGGAAGGTTTGGATACCGAATTACCCAAAATATTCCATGGCCAGTTGATTGTGGCCATTTCCCATTTTTGAGAATTTTTTGGAATTTCTTGATTTTTCTTCAATTTTTGGAAGACAATTCGCCCAAAGGGTGAAATCGTCATTTTAAGAAGGGTCGGGGTTCAAAACACCCGGAATGAGTCTTGGCCAGTTGATTGTGGCCATTTCCTATTTTTTGGGATTTTCCTGGATTTTTTAGAATTTTTTTTGGAAGACGGTTTACCGGAAGGGCAAAATCGTCATTTTTGGAAAGACCGGGGGTCGAAAGACCCGGAACAGGTCATGGCCAGTTGAATGTGGCCATTTCCTATTTTCTGGAATTTTTTAGAATTTTTCTGAATTTTCCGAAATTTTTGAATTTTTTTATGATTTTTCATTTTTTATTGATTTTTTGATTATTTTATTATTATTTATTATTTTTCGAATTTTTTAATATTTAAAAATATTTTCCGGGCCGGGTCAAACCCGGCCCACGCCTCTCGGGCGCCCGGCCCGACCCTAGGGGTTGAAACCGGCCTAAAACGACACCGTTTTATATTTTTAAATATTTTTTCTGTTTTTTTAAACAATTTTTGGATTTTTTATCTATTTTATTTAATTATCCGAAAATTCCCCGGATCGGACGGTCCACGTCATGCCACGTGGCTTCGTCTCGTGCGCCCGATCTTCCACTAGATCGGGCGACTCACAGAGAGCCACGTGGCTCGATCACGACCGTCGGATCAAAAATTAATTTATTTTCTTTTTTAGAAAAACCTACAAATCGGACGCTCTAGAACGTGCCACGTGGCCTCCTCTGGTGCGTCCGATCTTGTACAAGATCGGATGTCCCTCAGTGAGCCACGTGGCACATCCTCGTCCGCCGGATCGATTATTCGAAAATCATTTATTTAATTTTCCAAAAACTCCAGGATCGCGACACGTGTCGCGATCGTGGCCGTCCGTTTGTTTTATTTGAAAATAAGCGGACCGGACCCCACCCGGCTGACGTGGCTGCCTACGTGGCACGCCACGTCGGCCGTTGACCGTTGACCGGCCGGAGGGTCGCCGGAGAAGACGATGAACAGTGAAAAATCCGGCGGGAATAGTAAAAATTCCGGCGAGGTCGCCGGAAAATTACGAAACGGGCCCGAAACTTGGTATTTTTCGTCCGTTCTTGCGGCATTCGACTCCTTAAACACTCAACATCAATATTCAACCAAAAAGGGACAAAAATCGCGTCGGTAACCGCCCCAAAAATCCGGCGACCGAACCGGCTCCGGCGAAGAATTCACAAAAAAAAATTTATTTGTTTAAACTCGATTCTAGGCATTCACATGGCATCTAAGGAAGGTTTAGAAGCTTACCTATAGTCCTTTGATGGTCGGTGGCCGTGGGCTTCGCCGGTGTGAGCTTTAGGTTCGGCCCGAGCACATCAAACTCCGGCCACCGCTCCCGGCATGGTTTCAATGCAAAATAAACACGTAAACAAGCTTAGAGTCGGTTCTAGGATTAACTTAGGGCCCTAACCGAACATATGCCACTCGAATCACGCACGGCCGGGGACGAAACCGAGTTGAAACATGCATCGGCATTTCACCGAACACATGGCGTGCATAAGAAAATATGGAGATCCGGCGAGATACCGACCTATTCGGAGCTCGCCGACGGCCACTAAGCTCCGGTGATGATCAAAGAGTGTAGCCAAAGGCCCTGGGTTGCGGTTGTCCGTCGATTTCCTCCCGAAATTTTTTTTTCTCCCTCTCTCGGCTCCCCTCGGTTTTGACCGAGAATCCCCCTCGCTCGCGGTGGCCGACCGGCCCGCTTTTGTGCCCATCCGCCTGCCAAAATGCGAATATTCGCTGCCCCCCTTGCTTCCCACGTTCGGCCGCCCCCTTTTCTTTTGAAAATCGCACGCCCATGCCCATTTTTTTAGTCCTCTGTTCTGCCCCTGCCTTACTGTCCACGTTCTGCAGAGTGGTCTGCAACAATGTTGCAGACCCGGGTCGGACCGGGTCGGGTCGGGTCGGACCCGCCCGACCCGGTTCGACCAAATAGTCAAATTGACCCCCAAAATGACCTCTTTTCATGAAATTGATGGCAAATTCGGATTCCTTGGCATGTTTTCTATCAAATATGGGTATTTTCGTGAATCAATTTATTTAAATTCTGTGAAAACCCCAAATTGTCCCTAGGATCCGAAATTTAATTTCGCCAAATCGAAGGCCTAAACGATCGAATTAGCCAAAATTGAGCCCACCAATGGATTCAGCATGATGAAACCTGCTGGGTAGAGGTGTTTAATTTTAATGGGTGTGCCCGTGTGAAATTTAATTTCAAAAATTGTGAAACCGGGGACTAAATTGAAAGATTTTTATGCAATTAAGCCCTTTTGGTTAAAATTGATCAAATTGGAGGGCCAATTGACCCAATTGCATTTCAATACTTTAGAGTCCAATGACATAGCTTATACAAACCGAGAATTGAAAATTAAAAGACTCGAAAAGGATTTTTTAGGCACGGTTCGGGATTAGGTTTGTGAAGGAACCCCATTAATCGAGCCAAATTTCCCTGATAAAAAGTGAAAATATTAAATATGAAATTAAAATAAAATTTCTGATTATTTTTGTGTAATTTTCTGACCACGAATGGTATTTTTCCTGATTTTTTGGGTATTTTAATAATTAAATAAATTCCAAAAAATATTAAAAAATTCAAAAAATATTGTTTGTTCAAAATTGGTTCCTAAGGCTAGGATAAGGCTTCCAAAGTTGATTTTGCAATTTTTGATCTTTTTTGCTATTTTTAATTAATTTTAGAAATTAAAACTATAATAAAATATAGTCAAAAATCAGGTGTCAACAGCTGCCCCTCTTTGAGAGTGAGCTCGTCAGAGGTTGCTTTCAAAGACAAAATGACACCTGAATCTTAACCGACTCGACTGGGGAAAAGAAATGCTATGACATCGAACCCTTAAGTCCTTGATGAATGCTCAAATTAATCACCGGTTTACTCTTGCAATTCGAACGTGGGCCTGAGGGAGAGCGGCTTACCTGAAGTCTGCCCATTGGGTCCTGCGCATGCGGAGTCTGATGTTTTATCACTGCGCTCTCAGGATGCCGGAAAAAGGAGGGACTTGTTCCCCTTTTTTTTTCTTCTTTTTTTGTTTGTTTGTTTTTTTTTTGTTTTTTTTTTGTTTTTTTAAATATAGGCCCTCGTAGCTTCTGACACACTATCCCAGGCTTTATTCCTCGAAAACCTTTCCCGGCTACTAACAGGAAACACTCACAGAAAGATTTATCGAGCACCCCAAGCTTTGGGGATCCCATGACGCTGACTAGCGATGACAGAGGGGATATTTTTGGCTTGAAAGGGGATCCCATGGCGCTGACTAGCGGGGCCAGAGGGGATTTCTCAGTCGGAGGTTTGCTACGTCCGGCGAGACAGTTTGATCTTTTGAAAAGGTTCCCAGGACAGGGGTTCTCCAAGTCCAATGGGATTTCCTGATTTTTTGAAAGAGTTCCCAAAACGGAGGTTTTCCATGTCCGATGGGATTACCTGTTTTTCTGAGAAGGAGTCCCGAGTCAGAGGTTTTCCACGTCCGCTGGGATGGTTTGATCTTTTGAAAAGGTTCCCGGGACAAGGGTTCTCCAAGTCCAAGGGGATTTTTTGATTTTTGGAAAGGGGTCTCATGACGAGGGTTCTCCACGTCCGATGAGATTACCTGTTTTTCTGAGAAGGGGTCTCATGACGAGATTTCTCCACGCCTGATGAGATTACCTGTTTTTCTGGTAGGGGTCTCATGACGAGGTTTCTCCACGCCTGATGAGATCACCTGTTTTTCTGAGAAGGGGTCTCATGACAAGGTTTCTCCACGCCTGATGAGATTACCTGTTTTTCGGGTAGGGGTCTCATGACGAGGTTTCTCCACGCCTGATGAGATCACCTGAATTTTGGGAAGGGTTCCCAAGTCGGAGGTTTTCTACGTCCGACGGGATTGCCTATTTTTGAAAAAGATTCCCAAGGAGGAGGTTTTCCACGTCCGTTGGGATGGTTTGGTTTTCTTGAAAAGGGGTCCCAAGTCGGAGGTTTTCCACGTCCGCTGGGATGGTTTGTTTCTCAAAAGGAGTTCCCAACACGGAGGTTTTCTACGTCCGATGGGGTTGCTCGGTTCTTCAAATGGTTCCCAAGTCGGAGGTTTTCTACGTCCGATGGGAACGTTTAATCTTCCGAAAAGGGGTCCCGAGTCGGAGGTTTTCCACGTCCGATGGGATTGTTTGTTTTTTAAAAGGGTTCCCAACACGGAGGTTTTCTACGTCCGATGGGATTGTTTGATTCTTTAAAAGGGGTTCCCAAGACGGAGGTTTTCTACGTCCGATGGGATTTCCTGATTTTTCTGAAAAGGGTTCCCAAAACGGAGGCTTTCCACGTCCGCTGGGATGGTTTGTTTCTCAAAAAGGGGTCCCAAGTCGGAGATTTTCCACGTCCGCTGGGATTGCTTGATTTTTAAAAGGGTTCCCAAGCCGGAGGCTTTCCACGTCCGATGGGATTGTTTGGTCTTCTGAAAGAGGAGTTCTTCTTTCCCCTTTTTTGAAAAAGATACCCATGGCGTGGTTTCTACCATTGAGTTGACCCTTCAGGCGGTTTCTACCATTGAGTTGACCCTTCAGGCGGTTTCTACCTTTGATTTGACCCTTCAGGCGGTTTCTACCTTTGGTTGACCCTTCAGGCGGTTTCTACCATTGATTGACCCTTCAGGCGGTTTCTACCTTGAGTTGACCCTTCAGGCGGTTTCTACCTTTGGTTGACCCTTCAGGCGGTTTCTACCTTTGGTTTGACCCTTCAGGCGGTTTCTACCTTTGATTTGACCCTTCAGGCGGTTTCTACCTTTGGTGGACCCTTCAGGCGGTATCTACCTTTGGTTTTGACCCTTCAGGCGGTTTCTACCTTTGTTTTGACCCTTCAGGCGGTATCTACCTTCATTTGACCCTTCAGGCGGTATCTACCTTTGTTTTGACCCTTCAGGCGGTATCTACCTTCATTTGACCCTTCGGCGGTATCTACCATGATTTGACCCTTCAGGCGGTATCTACCTTGAGTTGACCCTTCAGGCGGTATCTACCATGAGTTGACCCTTCAGGCGGTATCTACCTTTGATTTGACCCTTCAGGCGGTTTCTACCTTTGATTTGACCCTTCAGGCGGTATCTACCTTCATTTGACCCTTTAGGCGGTTTCTACCATTGATTGACCCTTCAGGCGGTTTCTACCTTGAGTTGACCCTTCAGGCGGTATCTACCATGGTTTTGTTTAGGCGACATTCTGGGAGCTGGGTTCTCCAGGTATCCTGCAGAAGTTTGAGCCTTAAATATTTTTCTTCACCAAGAAAATGTTAGTAATCTTTGGGAAGACGATGGCTGGCCACTTGCCGAAGCCGCATGATTCAAGTTTTAGTCATGCAGTGTGCATTTTGATGCTGGAGGTTATCCAAAGCATTCTTGCAACATGCAAATGTGATCACAAATCCCTTACACGGAAAATCTGGATCCAACAATTTGAAGATTCCAAAAAGAGTTTGCTCAAAACATCAATTGGAATATTTCTCGACATGGAGGTCATCTCACCTGTTTTGAGGTAATGATTTTTATAGGGGATGCACTCAATTCCCTACTGACCTGTGCCTAGGTTTTAGGCTCATTCGCAGCGCATACATTTTGATCGGTCGGGAGGTCTTCCACGGGACCATAATGCTGGGCTTAGATATTGGTTTTCAAGGGGGACCCGCTTTGGAGTCGAGGCCATTGAACGAAAGTTTTCACCATCTTCTCCGGGTTTACAAGTCAAGAACCCTGCAAAATGAGAAAGAAATAGTCTTGCTCGTACCTCTTCGAGCTAAGCTATATGTTAACCCAAGTGTCTTAATCAGAGAAGACTGTTTCAGGGTCGTAACTTTGGTAGGATTGGGGACCGAGAAAAGGCTTGTTTTTGGCCCAGAATTTGTGAAGGGGTTGACATTGGTGATCATTGCAAACTTGCCACCCGTCTTTTCCTTTCTGCATCTTCAGTCCTTGAGGCGTGCAACCGCTTTTGAGGTGTGCACAAATTCTTTAGAGAGCATCTCTGGCTGCATTAAGAGAGTAACAACTCTATTTGTGTCTTTGCTCCGTGCTTGACACCATTCGAGGAGTAGTCTTTTTGAACCTGACTCCTTTTGGATTTCTCTTCTCCCCTTTTCAAACAGGTTTCACTGGGGGATTGATACAAATTGTTCACCCAAGCATCGGCCTTGCTTTTACCAGGAACTTTGCTTTTTCTTGATGCTGGGGATTTTTCTAATCATCTTTTCCTTTTCATTTTTTTTTGAAATCCTTCTTTTTCTCATCTCCGAGAGATCGTGTTAGACATGTGACCAAAGGTCTAACAACTTTAAGCATTAACTTAGGAATTTCTTCGCAAACCCTAAGTCTTGAACTCTTCCGTTTCTGAAGTGATGATGCATCCGTCTTGGAATGTGCAATGATCACCAACGGGTTTATGAAATGATTTTGCAGGCTCAACTTGGCTATGCAAAGGATTCGGTGTGTGGGATAGAGAAATGAATGCTTCTCATCATCCTATGGCACTTGGATTACCATATAAACAACACACGAAGATTAATGTTAGTCCGAGCAAGAAAATTTCTAACCATTTTCTCCTGATGTTGCTGGACTCGTCTCCATTTTGCCCCAATGTGGGGTGGTTCTTGACAGGGTTGAAAATGAAAACCGCCGTTCAAAGGGGTTGTCAATAGTCACCTGTAGTGTTTGGGGATATGAAACGAATGCCTCCGTCGTCCCAATCCATGTAATTGCTGCGAATGATCCCTACTTCCGTAGGTCTAGATTTTGCTACCTGATTCGCTCCACTCTTCTCTCAATTGTGTGTAGGACGTGTTTAGATTAGGCTTTGCCTCTCGTCTTTTGAGAAAACGTCCTTTTGAAGGTTTTGAACAACCTTTGATTGGAAAAATCTCTTCCATTTTCTCCAAAAATTTTACCCATCAAAGAGGATTTTATGATGCACAATGCATGTTGTTATTCATGTTTGGACAGCCTCTTGTTTTAAAACATGAATGCCAATGAAGTTGGAATTCTATGCCTTTTCTAGACATTAGATCCTGAAAGCTTTTCTTTTTCCCTATGTTTTTATTCAACATCTTCAATTGATTAGGGAAAGGGATACTTACCTGTCCCCCGCGGCTGGAGATCCCTGAAAATGCGGAAGAAATTTTCCCCGATCCGACGGTGCGAGGGGATTGAATTTCGTTAGTGTGACGGGCGAATGGATTACCGAGCGCGGCCCCCACTCTGAAATGTGGATCGCGGGCCTTAGGATCGGCGCGGGCCCTCCCAGGCCCATACCAAATCGCGGCGGGAATATTTTTCAAAGGATTCGACAATAAGAGTCGATCGCTTTCGACCTTAGCGTGGTCGTGGTGGCATGTGCAACTTGTGCATGCATTTGGAGTCGCCACCGGTCTTTCTTGGAGGGTAGACCGGAAACCTTACTGACCGATTGGGAGAGATCGATCAGTTCTGCGGAACCAGAGATTTTAGGTTCGGGGACTTGGTTACGTCGGTGTCATTACCAACGCCCTTTCGGTACCTAACGCGAGTGATTTTCCTATTTAAGATTTCATGCAGGCGCAATTTTGGGTGGGATAGGTTTGATTCAGGGTTTCATGCAGATCGGAAGACTATTCCTATCAACTACAATCAATTTAAATGAAAGCGCAAGTCAAGTGCATAAATAAATCATGTCAATGCACATCAATTTCAATCATTGGCCTCCTAGTATAGCCATAAGGGCTTAGGGAAGGTGTGATTTAGGGCTAGGGGGTAAAATGGGAAGATTCGGGGACAATTAGCCCGAAGGGCAAAATTGTCATTTTTTGGAAGGTTTGGATACCGAATTACCCAAAATATTCCATGGCCAGTTGATTGTGGCCATTTCCCATTTTTGAGAATTTTTTGGAATTTCTTGATTTTTCTTCAATTTTTGGAAGACAATTCGCCCAAAGGGTGAAATCGTCATTTTAAGAAGGGTCGGGGTTCAAAACACCCGGTATGAGTCTTGGCCAGTTGATTGTGGCCATTTCCTATTTTTTGGGATTTTCCTGGATTTTTTAGAATTTGTTTTGGAAGACGGTTTACCGGAAGGGAAAAATCGTCATTTTTGGAAAGACCGGGGGTCGAAAGACCCGGAACAGGTCATGGCCAGTTGAATGTGGCCATTTCCTATTTTCTGGAATTTTTTAGAATTTTTCTGAATTTTCCGAATTTTTTGAATTTTTTTATGATTTTTCATTTTTTATTGATTTTTTGATTATATTATTATTATTTATTATTTTCCGAATTTTTTAATATTTAAAAATATTTTCCGGGCCGGGTCAAACTCGGCCCACGCCTCTCGGGCGCCCGGCCCGACCCTAGGGGTTGAAACCGGCCTAAAACGACACCGTTTTATATTTTTAAATATTTTTTCTATTTTTTTAAACAATTTTTGGATTTTTTATCTATTTTATTTAATTATCCGAAAATTCCCCGGATCGGACGGTCCACGTCATGCCACGTGGCTTCGTCTCGTGCGCCCGATCTTCCACTAGATCGGGCGACTCACAGAGAGCCACGTGGCTCGATCACGACCGTCGGATCAAAAATTAATTTATTTTCTTTTTTAGAAAAACCTACAAATCGGACGCTCTAGAACGTGCCACGTGGCCTCCTCTGGTGCGTCTGATCTTGTACAAGATCGGATGTCCCTCAGTGAGCCACGTGGCACATCCTCGTCCGCCGGATCGATTATTCGAAAATCATTTATTTAATTTTCCAAAAATTCCAGGATCGCGACACGTGTCGCGATCGTGGCCGTCCATTTGTTTTATTTGAAAATAAGCGGACCGGACCCCACCCGGCTGACGTGGCTGTCTACGTGGCACGCCACGTCGGCCGTTGACCGTTGACCGGCCGGAGGGTCGCCGGAGAAGACGATGAACAGTGAAAAATCCAGCGGGAATAGTAAAAATTCCGGCGAGGTCGCCGGAAAATTGCGAAACGGGCCCGAAACTTGGTATTTTTCGCCCGTTCTTGCGGCATTCGACTCCTTAAACACTCAACATCAATATTCAACCAAAAAGGGATAAAAATCGCGTCGGTAACCGCCCCAAAAATCCGGCGACCGAACCGGCTCCGGCGAAGAATTCACAAAAAAAATTTTATTTGTTTAAACTCGATTCTAGGCATTCACATGGCATCTAAGGAAGGTTTAGAAGCTTACCTATAGTCCTTTGATGGTCGGTGGCCGTGGGCTTCGCCGGTGTGAGCTTAAGGTTCGGCCCGAGCACATCGAACTCCGGCCACCGCTCCCGGCATGGTTTCAATGCAAAATAAACACGTAAACAAGCTTAGAGTCGGTTCTAGGATTAACTTAGGGCCCTAACCGAACATATGCCACTCGAATCACGCACGGCCGGGGACGAAACCGAGTTGAAACATGCATCGGCATTTCACCGAACACATGGCGTGCATAAGAAAATATGGAGATCCGGCGAGATACCGACCTATTCGGAGCTCGCCGACGGCCACTAAGCTCCGGTGATGATCAAGGAGTGTCGCCAAAGGCCCTGGGTTGCCGGTTGTCCGTCGATTTCCTCCCGAAATTTTTTTTTCTCCCTCTCTCGGCTCCCCTCGGTTTTGACCGAGAATCCCCCTCGCTCGCGGTGGCCGACCGGCCCGCTTTTGTGCCCATCCGCCTGCCAAAATGCGAATATTCGCTGCCCCCTTGCTTCCCACGTTCGGCCGCCCCCTTTTCTTTTGAAAATCGCACGCCCGTGCCCATTTTTTTAGTCCTCTGTTCTGCCCCTGCCTTACTGTCCACGTTCTGCAGAGTGGTCTGCAACAATGTTGCAGACCCGGGTCGGACCGGGTCGGGTCGGGTCGGACCGGGTCGGGTCGGGTTGGACCCGCCCGACCCGGTTCGACCAAATAGTCAAATTGACCCCCAAAATGACCTCTTTTCATGAAATTGATGGCAAATTCGGATTCCTTGGCATGTTTTCTATCAAATATGGGTATTTTCGTGAATCAATTTATTTAAATTCTGTGAAAACCCCAAATTGTCCCTAGGATCCGAAATTTAATTTCGCCAAATCGAAGGCCTAAACGATCGAATTAGCCAAAATTGAGCCCACCAATGGATTCAGCATGATGAAACCTGTTGGGTAGAGGTGTTTAATTTTAATGGGTGTGCCCGTGTGAAATTTAATTTCAAAAATTGTGAAACCGGGGACTAAATTGAAAGATTTTTTATGCAATTAAGCCCTTTTGGTTAAAATAGATCAAATTGGAGGGCCAATTGACCCAATTGCATTTCAATACTTTAGAGTCCAATGACATAGCTTATACAAACCGAGAATTGAAAATTAAAAGACTCGAAAAGGATTTTTTAGGCCCGGTTCGGGATTAGGTTTGTGAAGGAACCCCATTAATCGAGCCAAATTTCCCTGATAAAAAGTGAAAATATTAAATATGAAATTAAAATAAAATTTCTGATTATTTTTGTGTAATTTTCTGACCACGAATGGTATTTTTCTTGATTTTTTGGGTATTTTAATAATTAAATAAATTCCAAAAAATATTAAAAAATTCAAAAAATATTTTTTGTTCAAAATTGGTTCCTAAGGCTAGGATAAGGCTTCCAAAGTTGATTTTGCAATTTTTGATCTTTTTTGCTATTTTTAATTAATTTTAGAAATTAAAACAATAATAAAAGATAGTCAAAAATCAGGTGTCAACATTAGTGAGTCTGGAACCATATCATCTGTGCAATAAGCGCTACTGTAGTGTCACCCTTTTCATCTGTTACCTTTATGGTAAAAAAACTTGATCGTCAGATTCTCAGACCCCTTGGGACCTCTGCTGTTGTTAATGAATACTATTGCAGAGTTATTGTCACAATACAACTGTATGGGTCTATCCATAAAATTAAGTACGACAACTCTTTAATGAGATTCCGAAGCCAAATAACCTGAATAGCATATGAAAAACATACTACAAACTCCGCTTTCTTGATAGATGATGACATAAATTTCTGTTTACCATTTTCTATAATACTGCACTTCTCTTTAAACATATAAATATATGTAGTCGTAAACTTCATATCATCCAGACAGCTAGCAAAGTTTGAATCCAAATGCCCTACTAGTTTTAGGTCCTGCATATAGCCTTTTGTCCTTTTTAAGTACCTTAAAACTTTCTTAGTAGTCACCCAGTGAACGTGTCCTGGATTTAACCAATACATGGCAAGAACGATCCGTACGAATCTCAATGCCTAGAACAAAACACTCTTTACCAAGATCAATAACGTAAAAAATGCTTCGACAATATTTGTTTCACCTTATGCAATAATTCAAGAAAATTGCTTTCAAGCAAGATATAGTCTACATAGAACACAAGGAAAATAAATTCCTCCCACTGATCTTGTACTATATATACTAATTTACATCGTTCTTGACAGAACAGAATATAATAATAATATTATGAAATTTTAAACAACAATTGTCTAAAAGCTTACTTAAACCCATAAATAGACCTTTCAGTCTACAATACCCATGAACATGATCAAACTTTATTCCATGGCATTATATGGGGTTCATCTTCCTTTACGCACAAGTTTATCTGAATCAATTGCTGCAAAACCTTCGGGTTACTTAATATGGATTTCCTTGAAATATCCAATTAAAAAGAATTTTTAATATATGTATGATAAAGCTCCTTATAATGATGAGCTATTAATACTTTAATCACTCTGAAAAAACTCTTTAAGAGAGACTAAATAAAAATTATTTTCAGTCTACTCATTCTTTACAAGTGAAAAAATTTGGCTGCCAATAAGTCTTTAAACTTCTAAAAGAAACATTGATCAAAATATAATTGGATATAGTAAACAAAAACTTTCATATGGAGTCCCTTTAAGTTTTACACACCTAATTGCAGCAGATGGACTTGTGATCTTGAGGCATGCTAATAAGCTTTCAAACACCGTATGTTTCATAGTTTGTATCTCGTCCACCATGCACCCAATCACAATTATAATTAAGAACAAGAAATAGCAACTGCATAAATTTCTAAATCAATTACATAGTCGATTTTGTAGTCATGCTCTTCTGGATAGACTATAAGTATGACTTGGTACAACTGATTGTCTCTGTCTAACAGATTTTTTAAGAGGAGTTACTTTAACCTTTATTCTACGCTTGTGGGGTCTGATAAACTTCATCAAGAATTGTCTTAATAACAAGAACCTGAACCCCAACAGAATCAAACCGTAACTTAGAATGCTCCATGATCATCTGTATAGACAGGGAAAAACAATACAGTAGTCCCTACCATACCGTTATCTGTAATAGTCTGTGAGCTACTATCCTTATTCGGCCATATCAAGTTCCTGCAATTTAGCTATATGTAATTCCACAATTCATGTTCCTCCTTTGGGAGGATAAATCAATACCCCTTTAGATGATTTGGGTATGTTACAAAATAAAACTGAGTGGTTCTGGAGTCCAACTTGTCTAATATTGGATTATGTGACTTTTTATCTGCATGAACACCTCAAAACTTAATATGGTTCTAACTAGATTAACGTCCAGCCCATGACTAAAAAGAAGTCAATGGAACAATTTTAGTAGAAACATAATTCACAATATAAAGGGCCACTTTGAAAGTTTCATCCCAACAAAAACCATAAAAGTTCGTTTTATAAATCATACTCTTCTTCATATCCATAATGTGTGATTATGCCTTTCAGCCACACTTTTCTGTTCAAGAATAGTAAACTAAGTTACTATCCCATAATCCTTTATGTATTTGGTAAATAGCTCTTTTTAAGCTATCCAACATTGTCGTGTCTACCACGATACTCACCACCTTGGTCAAAAATGATAATCTTTATGATTTTAATTTTAAAAGTTTATCGACTATAGTCAGAAATATGTTGAACTTGTCACGAAAATTAAACTTTTCTTTAATCAAGTATAAAAACATATAGAGAAAAATCATCATTTAAATGTAATGAAATAAAAGCTCTTCACAATATTGCCATATAGGATCCACTAATACCAGTATGAATGATCTCCAATGGGTCATAAATATCGACTATAGTTTCATTCTTTATCTTAGTCATCTAACCTCTACAGCAATCTACGCATGTGTCTAGGTCACTTTTCTGAGTGGGCAAAATGTTTGACTTTATCAGTCTTTCCACTCTTTCTTTAGAGATGTGATCAAGAGGCTTATTCCGCAATGCATATTACTGTACCTTAGGCAGATGTCCTTTTGAAGCAACCTTTTCAGCTGTATAAGTGACGTACAATTCAGTGGGAGACAAACATAATCTGTACAATCCATTGGACATAGTGTAATACGCAGCTTTATTTTAATTAAAAGAAATAGTAATTGTTTTATTTGAAATATCAAAAGAGTAACTACACATGTCCAAACTTGATACGGAAAATAAATTCCGTCGTTAAGGAGAGTACATAAAATATGTTTCTTAATGTCACATTAAAATCAGAATTCGGAATGACATTCTCATCAATTCAATGTCAGCTTTATAGTTGTTTCTATAGTGATCTTGATTCATCTTGATTTGGTATCTTTCAGTTTATGAATTCCTATATGGCAAACGCAACATAATGTGTTGCATCGCTATCTAGCCATCACAAACCAGATGAGGCTTTAGATAGAATAAATTCACAAACCAACACCAAATAATCATTACTTTATGCTCATACTAAGATAACCAAGTCTTTGTATTAATTGCAGTCTTTCTTTATGTGATTGTTCTTCTTATAAAAGAAGTGGCAATCACCACCCCTTTCAAAGGATGCTTTTCATGGATCCAAATGGTCAGAATGACCGGTGGTTTTCAAGAATACTTTATGAGTATGATTTCAGAACTGTTTAATATGCAATTCCATCAAATTTTAGACGCAATCTTTAATCTTAATAGAACCATCACACCTGATGCTGAGGAGTCATTGCAGACATATACCACTCTTAGTAATAGACGAGATTTAATTTCAAGCCCCCAAGGCTTCCTTCATTTATTTAATAGTGCAGTTAATTGGCAAAGAACACATGAAAAGTGTTCTTTAATGGACCACTTTATATCAAATGAGCGAATCCGATCGCTCTTTACCCAATAAACACATAATACTTTTGAAAGTTCTCAGGAATGAAAGTGAGAACTACGAGGTCTTTCTTGACAAGAACATACAAATATTTTCTAGTCATGTGTAAACAGAAAATCCTCATTGAGTTCTCAAAACTTGAACCCAGATAAATCTCAATTTTTAATTTTAACAGAGTTGCCATTCACAAAACGGTGACTATAAAACAATCAATGTTTTCAATTAGCATAATGTGAAATTTTCACCTTGAGAGATACATACATCATCATATAATCACCTTTGAGCAGAAAACATGACATGTAGTTGTACACTCCCTATATTACAGCGGCCATGAGAATTTATTTCAATCTTCGTTAATCACCACCTTTAGGTGTATGACAGCACTCAGACTAATCAATCCTCAGCCATATGCTGTATATGTAACCCTTCATGCAAAAATACGCAAGTATCTCCTTTGGGAGTACAACTACGCATTAAAGCTGGAGGCATACCAATACTTTATAAAATGTTATTTATTGAACTCAATCAAGTGTGCCACTTTGGCGGTCACAACCCAATTGAATTTACCTAAATTTGGGATATAAACTTTATATTTCACATTTACCGTATGCATGTAGTTTTTTTAAATTAAGGGCAATCATCCACAAAATTGCATGCCGCTAATTTTCATCGATACAGTCAATAATACATGTCAAACCATAAACATGTAATTAATAAATCATGCTCCACATATCCGTATATGGTACTTATATGTAAGCTTGTACATGTCTTTCAAGAAACCATATAGAAATACCAGGTAGAGTACAAGCAGCACGCCAATACTTGAAATATGTCATGTGCACCTTTCTTTTTTTCAGTGCGCAGTCCCCACACGCTGGCACATGCATCGCACGTGTTCGATCTCAGCTGGTACTGAAAATCGATATGACTGGTTTATCCGATCCAACCGTTACCTCTTTAGCCGACCATCGAACTAGATCATGCGATCAGGCCAGAATGGTCAACGACCGTTCTGACCGGATGGCCCGAGTCAATAGTCAACTGGTCGGGTCAGATCGGGTTCATAAATCGAATTGGGTCACCGAGTCAGATCGAGTTACCCGGGCTTGAGTGATGCCAAGTGACATCAGGCCGCACGTGTCGAGCACGTGCAGGCCCATGTCTAGCATGCGTGGGGATAACTAGTGCGTGGCCTCCACGTGAACTTCATCATGGCCGCACTGTCCAATTCTCCGAAACTTGCCGTCCACATCTAACCCTTGTCCAAAATAGAGCCGTACGTGCTTCTTTCGCACGTACACATGATGAAAGGAGGGGAAAAAGCTTTCTTTGAACTTCTTTATTTTTTTTTATTATTTCTGGAAAATCTCATTATCTGGTTATGTTCACCATATCAGACCAAAAACCCCCATCCACACGAAAGTAATAAAAGTGGCGTTCTCCGAAGCAGACTTCATCAGCTAATTTTGGGGCATTCTTCCCTTGTTTCGAAGAGAGAGGGAGAGCGCAAACTCAGAGTGAACGAGAGCCGAGGACTGCGTATGGAGAAATCTTGGTTCGCAAACCCTTGTATCGTAATCTCATCCCAACGAACGCAAGTCAAATATATAATTTTCATTAAATTTTTTCGAAAAATGAAATTTCAAAAATTAACGAAAATGCGACTCGAGATCTAATGCGCGCAGGCTCTAATACCACATGTAAGCTACGTATTTCATCCGTATGCAGCAACCCAAGACCATCACGTATAGAAACACGAATCACAGATTTATAGAGTTAAAGAATTGACGCACCTTGTAGTGGAACCGTCGTTCTTGATACGGAATTGCGACGATCCGATTCTCAAGAGCTTCTCCTATATAAACCCCCTTTATCACTGGCTTCAATGAGACGGCCCCTCACGTATCACTTCAGACGACTCTTTTGTGAGGTTATGTGGACATTAGGATTTAGAGGAGGGACTTGAGCTCTATTTATAGATATTGAAACATGTCCTCTCATCAAGAATAAGGTTATCTCGGCCCACACTATCTAGCACCATATCTGACTAAAATTAGGAAACTGTATATATCTTTCTTTATTAGACCAATTAATATCTATAATAACAATTAATAAAGCCCACAATGAATATATTAAAATATATTTTAACACATTTTTCTCTTATTATGTAATCTCCTTTGTTATATTCTGACTTCTAAATTTGTGATAAGGTTATTTTGGAGCATTCACTTTGTATTAGGGTTTCTTTGATGGGGGGTATAAAAAAGATATCTTGGATATCTCATAGGGATGCTTACTTTAGCTTCTGCCCCGAAACCTTTTGTTTTCGCTTTCTTCTTGTTAGATCTTTAGATCTTTGATTGTACGCTTGTACTCGTTATTGAAGATAGTGAAACCCCTCTCTCTCCCCGTGGTTTTTCCCGTTTTGGGTTTTCCACGTATATCGCACCTCGTGTTTTTATTTTGCTTTCATCCTTGCTATTACGCGCTTGAATTTGCACATCTTTTGGCGTTTTTCACAACAAATTGATATCAGAGCGAAGGAATTTTGGTCTTTTGTTCGAGATGACATCTATCGAGTTTGAAGTGGCACCCTTCGATGGCCAAAATAATTTCGGGCTATGGAGGATAAAGATGAAAGCTTTGCTGCGTCGGGAAGGTTCGGTTAGAGCCTTGGATGGGAAATATCCTGACGACATGACTACGGCAGAGATCGAGGAGATGGAAGAAAGGGCGCATAGCACCATCCAATTGTCGTTGTCAGACAAGGTGCTTCATGAAGTTGCTGATGAAGAAACGGCATCGGGATTATGGCAAAAGTTAGAGAGTCTCTATATGAAGAAATCTCTTACCACGAGGTTATTCTTGAAGCATCGTCTTTATACATTAAAGATGCAAGAAGGTACTCCTATCCAAGAACATCTAGATGAATTTAATAAAATTGTTATGGATATGAAAAATCTAGATTTGAAATTAGATGATGAGGATCAAGCCCTAATTGTGTTATGCTCGCTACCGAGCTCGTATGAGAATTTTGTGAATTCTATGTTGTATCGAAGAGAATCCATAACTCTTGAGGATGTGAAGGCCTCGCTGAATTTCGCAGAGATGCGTACAAAGTTGAATGCGAGTAGTAGTGTAGATAAAGCAGATGGCTTAGTTGTTAGGGGAAGGTCGAATCATCAGGATAGACGCGGTAATTCTAAAGGGCATTCAAAATCTAGATCAGGCCAGGACAAGAAAAAGGTTGAATGTTACTATTGTCACAAGTTCGGACACTATAAAACCGAGTGTCCTTTGTTTAATGCTAAGGGGAAAAGGTTGATGGACAGCTCTGATTCGACTAGTCTGGTAAAGGATAATGAGTCTGCTAATATAGATAATGTTCTTACTGTTTTGTCTTCGAATTGTTGTATAGACGATGAATGGATTTTGGATTCGGCTTGTTCATACCATATGTGCCCAAATAAAGATTGGTTCCACACATATGAGAAAGTCATTGGTGGTTCAGTTTTGATGGGTAATAATGCAGTTTGTAGGATTGTGGGTATTGGTACAGTGCATATCAAATGTCATGACAATGTAGTAAGAACTTTGACAGATGTTAGGAACATCCCAGATTTGAAGAAGAACCTTATTTCTTTGAGCAGTTTGGACTCCACTAGATGCATGTATACTGGTGGAGGTGGAGTTTTGAAAATTTCAAAGGGCTCCTTGATTGTGATGAGAGGTAACAAGAAAAATAGTCTTTATGTTCTGCAGGGAAGTACCGTTGTGGGTTCTTTAAATATATCATCCTCTTTAGATTATGATAAATCAAGGTTGTGGCACATGCGGTTGGGTCACATGAGCGAAAGACGAATGGCTATCCTGAGTAAGCGTGGTTTACTCTGTGGGGAGCATACAGTTCCACTTGATTTTGTGAGCATTGTGTCGCAGAGTTAGTTTCAATACTGGGGTGCACTCGACGAAGGGCACAGTTGATTATATTCACTCCGATTTGTGGGGACCTGCACAGGTTACATCTAAAGGTGGTGCAGTTTATCTTCTGACATTTATTGATGACTTTTCTAGGAAAGTCTGGGTTTATTTCTTGAAGCGTAAAAGTTACGTCTTTGATACGTTCAAGAAATGAAAGATATTGATTGAAAATCAAACTGGTAAGAAGATAAAGCGTCTCAGAACAAACAATAGTCTTGAGTTCTGCGGATGTGATTTTAATAAGTATTGTGAAAATTCATGGATTATTTGACATCGAACAGTCAGGTATACGTCTCAACAGAATGGGGTGGCAAAGCGCATGAACCGAACACTTTTAGAAAGAGCTAGATGTATGCTTTCTAATGCTGGACTTGATAAAGATTTCTGGGCTGAAGCCGTGAACATGGCATGTTATTTGGTGAATCATTCTCCTTCTACTGCAATTGAATGTAAGACTCCAAACGAGGTATGGTCTGGTAAACCTTCTGATTATTCTGTATTGAAAGTATTTGGGCGTCCCGCTTATTATCATGTAAAAGATGGTAAACTTGAACCTAGAGCCAAGAAAGGTATTTTTGTTGGTTATGCAGATGAAGTTAAGGGATATAGATTGTGGTGTTCTGATCTTCAGTCACCAAAATTTATAATCAGTAGGGATGTTACTTTTGATGAAAATTCTATGCTTGATCAAGCTTGCTATTTGCAATCATATGTTTCAACTTTGGTTGTCGAATGACATGTGACGTAGGTGGCAGGATCATATTATCGATTTAAAACTGAGTTTTGGGCATTGTTTTGAATGCTGCCGATTCTAACATTGACCAAAAGAAAGTAAATTACCATCCAAGTTGGCACATCGTATTTACACCTCAAATGTTTTGACTTTGTAATCTTCTTTTTACAACACCCCCTTCTATCACCATTCTTATTAATCGTTAGATTTTCAAGCTATCACTACTCATTTCAATGGAGCACGTACCACATAAAAGTTTTAAGGTTTATTCTTTGAATCGCTAAAAGAAACATATGGCATTTGTTGTTGTGTCATACTCTAATTATTTTGAACAGCGAGAGGTTTAACTCACCCGTGCATGACAGTGATAATGCAAGTGGCTTACGGGATAATAGAGAAAACGCAGGTGGTCTGTGAACTTCAACCTCGTTCTTCCTTCTTGTAAAAAACCAATACCATGACTCTACCACAACAGTTGCATCCTCTTCGAGCACGTCTTGATAAACTAGGTCTAGATCAAACCACCCAAAAGTCCATTGTGGCACTACCGATGCCGATTCGGATAATTTTTTAGTAATATTTTAATACTTTGTTAAGTATTTTTATATATATTTTTTTATTTTTCCCTCTTTTCTGTTTTTCCTTTTCTATTTTTTCCCCTTTGCTTGGCCTCAAGTGGGGCCGCTCCCGCTGGCCCCTGCCAAGAAGGTGTAAATCAGATGAAGATGAAGAAGCGACTTGGCATGGCAATAGTCAAATCTGGTCGAGATTTCGTTGTGTCTTTCTTTAAAGATGAAACAATAATATGAAGAGCAAAAAGCGACTTTCTTTTGGACATGTATTTGATTACTAAAATGATGTTAAGGATATTTGTGCATGGCTAGCCTGACCTTTACTTCTGAGTTAACAACTTCATTAGATAAATACGGTAAGATCCATCCAACGCGTTGTTTTCCCTTTCTTACCTTGACTTTTGATGTCCCCCTGCCAAATCCCCCTCAACGTAAACTCAGAATTACGCGATCGACAAATTAATGATTCTTTTAGCGAAGACTTTGACCAAATACCAAATCATTGGTAATCGATCTAGTGGTACTTTTATGAGCATTCTTTTTAGGAAGTCGCTAGCATGACAGTCCAATAATGTTATCGTTATTTTTTACCCCACGACTTTTCAATTAATGAGTGTTTTATGCAAAATACGCGGTGATGGTGTGTGGATCTACGTTTTGAAATAACTGACACTATTATCATACTATCAAGGGAGCATTTTTATTCTTTTTGTCATCATAAAATTCCAAAAGGATCATGCAGTTACTTTTCAGGCGGCTGTAAGATGAACAACCGCGGTAGTAGGGTAGGGTAGGGTAGGGTGAGTGGTGTACAACTTAGATTATGGCCTATCTTCCTTACTGTGCTTTGGGCCGAAATTTGATAATATATATTGCATGCCTTGATCTGCGAGTGGGGAGAGAGAGAGAGAGAGAGAGAGAGAGAGAGAGAGAGAGAGAGAGAGAGAGAGAGAGAGAGAGAGAGAGAGAGAGAGAGAGAGAATGACTGAAGCAGTGGCCATGAATGGGGGGAACGGACCTTACAGTTACTCACAGAACTCCTCATATCAGGTACTTCATGTTACATGATATACAAGTATATGTATACATATTACAAGATATGTCACTCTAGCTTTTCTCTTTGTGTAAGCAATAAAATCCCTGTCATAAGTGGAACGGACAAATGAATTTTTCATTACAATAACGTGGTTTATTGAAATTTTTTGTCATAATTTGGTTCACCAACCATATAATTCCCATGATCTCGTCGTTCCGTGTTGGTTTCGTAATCAGATTGTCCTATCTCATCCTTTCTTCAACATCTTTTCCGCGTTTGTTCTCTCTTTATACATCGACTTCTAATCGTTATTATATCAAATTACCAACCTTTTTTTTTGGTGAAACAAGTATTGTAAAAGTAATCACCATGCAATGTTCTATTCTACAGAGAGGAGTCGCTGTTGCCGCCATGGATATGATCAAGGAAGCTTTACCCGCAACTGTTGATCTCAACCACCTATCATCATCCTCTCCTAACCCCATCATCAAAATCGCAGACTTTGGTTGCTCCACAGGATTCACATCCATTCAAGCCATCGAAACCATAATTCAGTGCCTCTTAGACCTCATCAAACCCAACGAACAACCTCAATTTCGTACCCTAGAGTTCCAAGCCATCCTCAATGACGTCCCCACCAATGACTTCAACACGCTTTTCGCCAACCTCATGTCTGAGAGGCGACGATACTACACCATGGCGGTCCCAGGGTCGTTCCACGTCCGTCTCCTCTCGAGTGCATCCCTACACTTTGCATTCTCGTCCTGCGCGCTCCACTGGCTATCCCAGGTTCCGCCAGAGACATTGGACGAGTCTTCCCTTGCTTGGAACGGAGAGAGAATTCACTATGCGAGCTCCCCTGTGGAGGTCGTAGGAGCTTACTCTGCTCAGTTTGGGAGAGACATGGAGGCGTTTCTCAGTGCGAGAGCGGAGGAGATGGTCAATGAAGGATTGATATTTATGGCCGTGCCTGGTGAGCCGGATTTGGTTCATGAATCTCAGACCACCCTAGGGTCGGAATTGGATCTGCTGGGTTCTTGCCTTGTGGACATGGCCAAAACGGTACGTGATTGCATGCACGGGCTAATACTTGATGCATCAGATCGTACGCAAGACTAAGACTAGAGAGTTTGAATTATGCATTTCTAGATGATTAACAAAATTCGGCGATGCTAATAAACTAGGCTATACCAGGTCAAATATTAAAACTTGCCCCCCCCCCCCAAAAGGCTATACCGATACTTGTTTGATGAAGGTTACTAGTAGAGTGTTTAACTTGGATGCCCTAATTATTCCAACAAATTACATTCCCAATAGTTTCTTCCAGAAAAGATTTCCTTAAATAAGTAATCATGTGTTTCCGTAGATCTCTTTGTAGTGAAAATTTCTGAAAGTTGCAATACAAAAGACCAGAGATCTCTGCAACAATGTATGCAGTCACTTCCGTGAAAAATAACATTTCCAAGTGAAAATTATGTAATGTGACATATTATTGGTTTTTTTCAAGATATATCCCAGGATGAAAAAAGATTTTATTTCGATGGAGTTTATACTTGTTGGATCTGTGCATTTGAAATCTGTTTATTAAACGAATTATACGTGGCATTTGACAAATGGTGAGACATTGACATTGTGGCTAGAATAACTTTTTGGCTCCAAGAATTAAGCAGGGTCATTATCACTTTGAAAATGAATTTTGGGGACGCAGGGAATGGTTAGCAATGCCAAAGTAGAGAACTTCAACTTGCCATTGTATTTCCCATCGGAGAGGGAGCTGAAACAAGTGATAGTTCGAAACAGATTCTTCGACATCGAAAGGATTCAGACCCTGAGCCACCCCAAAATGCACGTCGCTTTTTCCACCCCGGATTCACGCTCTTTCTACTTAAGAGCTGCATTCGAGGGGTTATTGCTCCATCATTTCGGCGATGAGCTGATCGTCGATGACCTGTTCCGCCTGTACTCGCTCAAAGTGGCGAAATCTCCCTTTTTCCTGAAGCCAGAAAGTCATGAAACCGTCACATTCTTCGTGGTCCTGAAGCGTAAAACGTATGAAGAGAATATGCAGTGACTGCACTGGCACATACTGTGCGTTGTTTCATGGTGGGGAAAAAGCCTTAGCCAGATAATTTTTCTGGAAGAGAGAATTGACTAGGAGCGAAAATTTGATTTCAAGTCAACGGGGCCGTTAACTGGATATCCCCAACTCAAACAAGTTTGTGCTTAATTCTTATGGTTATGCGTTAAAACTTGGTAGATTTGCATTTGCTTGCTCTATCAAGATGTTGGATACATTTTGGGATATTTTGATTTTGTATATTTCCTTAGATGGTTCCTGATTGATTGAATTTAGTTTTTTACTTCATATAGTCTTCAGTATGTATAGAATATCACATTTTCCTGTCATCACTATTATTCTCAACTTGGTGTCAAAGCCATTGTTTTCCGAGGAAGTGCCCGTCGAGGCAATTTAATAACGCCAGTCACATTTTTCCGTCATTACTATTATAAGACACGTTATTTTTCAAATAATCTCATGTTTTATGCGGCTGCGAGAGTATGAATGAAAGGAATTAAAGACTATTGTCCCAATCAAAGTCATCTTCTACATCACGACATATCCTCACCCATAACTCCATCGACTAACTCCTCCATATCTTCTTGGACGACGACATCGTTTCATCTTTCCTGACACTTCTCTTTCGTCCACCTTCCTCTTTCGTCCGACATGAACAAGACATTTAAATCCAGCAGATCCACGGACGAGCGAACCATGTTGGCTCAGCCAACAAGTAGGCATGCATGAAAATTGAAAAGGGAACAAGTAGCCGGTAATTTTCACAACGCATTCTTCGAGTTTGAATGAAACTCTTAAAGTCTCGCGAGTAACCCAATAGATGGTTGCTTAATTAATGTTGTTTAGCAGATTCTTATGACTCGGTGACATGCGTACGTAGTTAATTACTCTTGTTTTTATTTTCTCTGTTCCTGTAAATCCTCTTAATTAATGTTGTTTAGCAGATTCTTATAACTGAGTTTTGGGCATTGTTTTGAATGCTGCCGATTCTAACATTGACCAAAAGAAAGTAAATTACCATCCAAGTTGGCACATCATATTTACACCTCAAATGTTTTGACTTTGTAATCTTCTCCTTACACCACCCACTTCTATCACCATTCTTATTAATCGTTAGATTTTCAAACTATCACTACTCATTTCAATGGAGCACGTACCACATAAAAGTTTTAACGTTTATTCTTTGAATCGCTAAAAGAAACATATGACATTTGTTGTTGTGTCATACTCTAATTATTTTGAACAGCGAGAGGTTTAACTCACCCGTGCATGACAGTGATAATGCAAGTGGCTTACGGGATAATGGAGAAAACGCAGGTGGTCTATGAACTTCAACCTCATTCTTCCTTCTTGTGAAAAACCAATACCATGACTCCACCACAACAGTTGCATCCTCTTCGAGCACGTCTTGATAAACTAGGTCTAGATCAAACCACCCAAAAGTCCATTGTCAATAAAGTCATAATTTGTTTTTGTACTTTTGCCAATTCAACTCTATTTGTCGGAAGTCGGTGATGTGAACACCAGTTATCTTACATGGCACTACCGATGCCGATGCGGATAATTTTTTAGCAATATTTTAATACTTTGTTAAGTATTTTTATATATATATTTTTTATTTTTCCCTCTTTTCTTTTTTTCCTCTTCTATTTTTTCCCCCTCTGCTTGGCCTTAAGCGGGGCCGCTCCCGCTGGCCCCTGCCGAGAAGGTGTAAATTAGATGAAGATGAAGATGCGACTTGGCATGGCAAAAGTCAAATCTGGTCGAGATTTCGTAGTGTCGTTCTTTAAATATGAAACAATAATATGAAGAGCAAAAAGCGACTTTCTTTTGGACATGTATTTGAATACTAAAATGATGTTAAGCATATTTGTGCATGGCTAGCATGACCGTTACTTATGAGTTAATAACTTCATTAGATAAATACGGTAAGATCGATCCAACGCATTGTTTTCCCTTTCTTACCTTGACTTTTGATGTCCCCCTACCAAATCCCCCTCAACGTAAACTCAGAATTACGCGATCGGCAAATTAATGATTCTTTTAGCGAAGATTTTGACCAAATACGAAATCATTGATAATCGATCTAGTGGTACTTTTATGAGCATTCTTTTTTGGAAGTCGCTAGCATGACAGTCTAACAATGTTGTCGTTATTTTTTACCCCATGGCTTTCCAATTAATGAGTGCTTTATGCAAAATATGTGGTGATGGTGTGTAGATCTACGTTCTGAAATAACTGACACTATTATCAGACTATCAAGGGAGCATTTTTATTCTTTTTGTCATCATAAAATTCCTAAAGGATCATGCGGTTACTTTTCAGGCAGTTGTAAGACAAACAACCGCGGTAGTAGGGTAGGATAGGGTAGGGTAGGGTAGGGTAGGGTAGGGTGAGTGGTGTACAACTTAGATTATGGCCGATCTTCCTAATTGTGCTTTGGGCCGAAATTTGATAATATATATTGCATGGCTTGACCTGCGAGTAGGGGGAGAGAGAGAGAGAGAGAGAGAGAGAGAGAGAGAGAGAGAGAGAGAGAGAGAGAGAGAGAGAGAGAGAGAGAGAGAGAGAGAGAGAGAGAGAGAGAGAGAGTGAGAATGACTGTAGCAGTGGCCATGAATGGGGGGAACAGACCTTACAGTTACTCCCAGAACTCCTCATATCAAGTACTTCTTGTTACATGATATACAAGTATATGTATACATATTACAAGATATGTCACTCTAGCTTTTCTCTTTGTATATGCACTAAAATCCCTGTCATAAGTGGAATAGACAAATGAATTTTTCATTACAATAACGTTGTTTATTGAAAATTTTCTGAATGTTTTTGTCATAATTTGGTTTACCAACCATATAATTCCCATGATCTCGTCGTTCCGTGTTGGTTTCGTAATCAGATTGTCCTATCTCATCCTTTCTTCAACATCTTTTCCGCGTTTGCTCTCTCTTCATACATCGACATCAAATCGTTATTATATCAAATCACCAACCTTTTATTTGGTGAAACAAGTATTGCAAAAGTAATCACCATGCATTGTTCTATTCTACAGACATGAGTCGCTGTTGCCACCATGGATATGATCAAGGAAGCTTTACCCGCAACTGTTGATCTCAATCGCCTATCATCATCCTCTCCCAACCCCATCATCAGAATGGCAGACTTTGGTTGCTCCACGAGATTCACATCCATTCAAGCCATCGAAACTATAATTCAGTGCCTCTTAGACCTCATCAAACCCAACGAACAATCTCAATTTCGAACCCTTGAGTTCCAAGCCATCGTCAACGACCCCACAACCAATGACTTCAACACGCTTTTCGCCAACCTCTTGTCTGAGAGGCGACGATACTACGCCATGGCGGTCCCAGGGTCGTTCCACGTCCATCTCCTCCCGAGTGCATCCCTACACTTCGCATACTCGTCCTTTGCGCTCCAATGGCTGTCTCGCGTTCCACAAGAGATATTGGACAAGTCTTCCCGTGCTTGGAATGGGGAGAGGATTCACTACGCTTGCTCGCCTGTGGGGGTCGTAGGCGCTTACTCTGCTCAGTTCGGGAGAGACATTGAGGCGTTTCTCAGTGCGAGAGCGGAGGAGATGGTCAGTGAAGGATTGGTATTTCTGGTGTTGCCTGGGGAGCCGGATTTGGTTCACGATTCTCAGACCACAATAGGGTTTGGAAATGGAGCTGATGGGTTCTTGCCTTGTGGACATTACCAAAGCGGTACGTAATTGCGTGGATGGGCTAACACTTGATGTGTGAGATCGTACGCAAGAATAGGATTTGAGTGATTGAATTATGCATTTCTGGATGATTAACAAAATTCGGCGATGCTAATAAATTTTGCTTTACTAATACTTGTTTCATGAAGGGTAGCAGTATCGTGTTTAACTTGTGTGTCTTAATTGAATAATGCTTGCGTGACGGTCACACAGTCTTGCTATGTTATGCTTGCCATATTTTTTTTTTGTTCACAATTCCCCTTTTTGTTTTTTTTTTGTTTTTGTTTTTTATTGCTATTTGCCAAACACAAAAGAATTTGTGGCTAGCAAGGCACCGTCCACTATCAAATGACAGTGGATGATCACGCTAATATCTCAGTCCTAACAAAGTAATTTCACAAGAGTTAGAAAAATAAGAAAAAAAGGATGCCTGGAGTACCAATATTTGTGTACAGCACTTACTTTTGTACCAATATGTTTTTTTGAATCTCCTAAGTAACAAATCAAAGAAAAACAATCACCTAAATGCCAAATCGGGAAAAAAATCACTCAAGTGCCAATTCCGACCAAATAGTACATATTGCATTTTTTTATTAATTTTTTAATGTCGTGGATTTTTTTTAAAAAAAAATCAAACTATGTGGCGTCACGTGAACTTTTCAACTTAAAAATAGTTATTTTTAAAAAAAATTAAATAGAAAAATTACCTAAAAATCAAAAAGTAAAATAATAATAATAATAATAATAATACTAAGGGAAGCAGAAGTTGCAGCAGCGAGCCCTTGCCACCGCCGCCTCACTATCGCTGGCAATGGCCCACGAGGCGTGGGGGATGGCCGAGAGGGTCGCCGAGCAGGCCTCGCTAGGGTCAGCGAGGCTCGATCGTGGCTTGCCTCGCAAACCCACGACCAAACCTTGCCAACCCCTTTCGTCGGCCATTGCCAGCGAAGGTGGCCGGCGATGGTGAGGGCTGTCGCCATTGCAACTGCTTCCCATTTCTTTCATTTTTTAGTTTTTAATTATTTTTTAGTTTTTTTAATATCACATGAATTTTTATTTAAATTTTAATTTGCTATTTTTTGCTTACTAGGATCCTCCAGCGAGCCACGCATGATTTCCGGCAAAAGTCACTAGAGTTGGCGCTGAAATAACCATTTTTTCAAAAAAAAATTGACACTTAAGTGATAAAAAAATATATTAGTACTAAAGTAAGCGCCGTACACAAGCATTAACAGTCCAGTTGTCCTTTTGCCCTTAAATAAGTAATCATGTTCGGCAAAAAAAAGAGTAATTAGGTGGTTTCGAACATCATTCTGTTGTGAAACTGTTTGAAAGATGCAATACTACATCTAGAGATCTATGTTACAAAGTACGCATTAACTTCCGTGAAAAATAACATCTCGAAGTCAAAATTAAGGGTGTGCATGGCCCCGGTCGGTCCGGTCCCGGTATGGAACCGAGGATCGGACTGGTAGTCCCGGTCCCCATATTTTCGGGACTAGGGACCAGATCGGACCGGGATCGGCAGTCCGGTTCGGTCGCTATCCCGGCCTAGTACAACCGCTAACACCAATCAACTGCTTATACAAATTTAGCTCTTTGAAGAAAATATGCTTCAATTGCATGTTAATTTACAATTTATAACATCAGTTGAATGAAAAGATAGGTAATTTGTTTTTTAAATAATTGTTCTGTTTTGTTTTCAAATATTTCTATTTTTTTTCTAATTGTGTAGATTTATATTTATAAATAACTATATATTATAGGTGGTCTAGTCCGGGTCGATCCTAACACATGGAACCGGGGATCGGACCATCCACCTCAAAGACTGGACCAACCCGGCCGGGTTCAGTCTGGTCCGGGTCCGGTCTCGATTCGGGCCGGTCCAGTTTGCTGGAGTTGGTGAATACTTCGAGGATCCTTGTTTCTCATACCGAGTATGCCCACGTGAGCTTAGGGAAACCAAAGTGTTATCCGACGACATGTGACCCATGCGCGGGTGTCCCACTGCCCGGTCAGCGGGCGGGGCTTCCGCTGCCCCGCTCGCCGGTGAGCGGGCGGGGGTTCGGGGGCAGCGCCCCTGAAACCTCAACGGGTTTGGGCTTTTATTTAAGTTAACCCGTATATTGTGGGCTTAATATAGGTTTCGCTAGGTTTAGGTTTTGGGCCCGTTTAGGGCATATATATTTTGTTCGTTTATGCTTATCATTGTAACGAGTTGAGTGGCTGTAAACCGAATATCATAGTGAAATCTCTTTACAGGACGTAGCTCTATTCTGAGGGGAACTTGGGTAAACTGTGCGTCGACTAATTTTCCTTGATTCTCTGTTTGATCGTTCTGATTCGGTTGCGATAAATCCCATCACAGTTTGCACACCCCTAGTCAAAATCATGTAGTGCGACAGTTGGTTGTTTCAGCTGTATATCCCAGCATGAAAAACTAATTGTTATTTCGATGGTGTTAATATGTGTTCGATATCTGCAGTAGAAATCTATTCATTAAATGATTAAACTTGATGTTTGACACCTGTTGAGGCATTGATATTGAACGTGAAAAGAGAAAAAAGATAATACAAATGGCGAAAATCTCTATATGGCTCCAAGAATTAAACACGGTTATTATCACTTTGAAAGTGAATTTCGGGGACGCAGGGGACAGTAAGCAAAGCCAAAGTAGAGAGCTTCAAGTTGCCAATGTATTTCCCATCAGAGAAGGAGCTGAAGCAAGTGATCGGTCGAAAAAGATTCTTCGACGTCGATAGGATTCAGACCCTACGCCACCCCAAAATGCACGACGCACTTTCCACCCCGGAATCGCTCTCCCTTTTATTCAGAGCTGCGTCTGAGGGGTTGTTTCTCCATCATTTCGGCGATGGGCTGATCGTCGACGACTTGTTCCACCGGTTCTCGCTCAAAGTGGCGAAATCTCCCTTTTTCCTGAAGACGGAGAGCCACGAATCCGTCGCATTCTTTGTGGTCCTCAAGCGTAGAAAGTCCGAATAGAATATGCAGTGATTGCACTGGCCACATACTCTACGTCGTTCCATGGTGGGGAAAAATGCCTTGGCCAAAATACTATTTCTGGAAGAGAGAAATTACTAGGAGCAGAAATTTGAGTCCAAGCCAACGGGGGTCGTTAACTGGATATCCCCCAACCCAAACAAGTTTGTACATAATCCTCCATGTGGTGTGCTGCCTTTTCAGATTGGAGTGAATATAACTAATCGCATTACTGTAATGTAATAGCGTTTGTTAAACCTCTGTAGATTCACATTAGCTTGCTCTATCTTAAAGAAGACACATTTATGTTAATGCTTATTGTCTTCTCATTGCCGAAATGTTTAGTTTGTTTAGGCCCGATCTATCAACACACCATGTCTTGTCACCGCGAGATCTGCAAATACTAGGTAAATCTAGTTCTAGAGGGTTACATCTTTTGGTGCTCGAGAAGCAACCAAAACCATCGATCTCATTATAAAAACGAAAAAAAAAAGACAAGATTGAAACGATACAATGTAGTCAAAGTGGATAACATTAGGCATGTTCTGTAAAATCAGTATACTATAATTAACATGATAAACAGACTCTTATCAGACATTAACATGAGCTACTCATTTAATGTGTTCACTCAACTACTCCTTGTGATGATGGAGTCTTTGATAAGAAGGAATCGAGCTTGAGGATGACAACCACTACTTTCGAGTTTCATAGCTCGAATCGTCCATTAGCCAGTATTGTCCATTTCATTTACCAAAACTCTTTTATTCCAATTGATACTTCTTTTAAAATAAAATAAAATAAAAACCTTCGAAAATATTATAGATAATTGGTGATAAAAAGATGCTCAATTTGCTCATAGACAGAGAACCTTAGATTATCTAAAAAAAGTTGAAAAAGGAAATGAACTTAGGCCAAACCGTGGGGGGTTTTTGGCTGGATCTTCGATTTGAAGCAGCACATAGGTCAAGTCAAGCACGTAAGCCACAAAGCTCCCGAGCGAAGTGTGGCCCCCACCGGTGACTCCCCTCCCCGACCACCCACCGAAACATAGAACAAATCCCCAACTAATCAGTAATTAGCAATCAGTCATCGATCCCAAAACCTTAAATTCCAATTCAAGCTGTTTCCTCGCCAAATCCCCACTCTGTCAACTTTGTTCGCCATAGCTAGATCGGAGAACTCTCTCTCTCTCTCTCTCTCCCTCTCTCTCGCGGGATCCATTTCCATGTCTTGGATAGCTGCGTTCCTGCTGTTCGTGAATCTGGTGCCACTGAGCTCTCACCGATAGGGGTGTCAAAAAGGTCCGCGCCGACCCAGCCAGGCCCCACCCAACCCGGCCCGGCCCGGCCAGATCAGAAAATTTAAGATATTTTTGGGCCGGGCGTTGATCTTAGTTGAATATGGGCCGGTACTGTTAAGGCCCGAATAAAAGAATAGTGCTTTGGTACCATAAGGCCCGAACTACTTGATGCTTCCTCACCCTTCTCTCTTCTGTTCGGTGATCTGTAACTATCTCTCTCTCCTTCTTCTCGATCGATTCTCAGCCAAGGCCTAGTGGAATCTCTCAAGGTACGCTTCGAGGCCTCTAATCTCTCTTGTTCTTCGCGATCTGCGAATTGGGTTTTTCCGGATCTGGGTTGATCTTGAATCTGGGTTGGGTTTTCGTGTTCTTTGCGCTTTCTTGATTTGTCTCGGTTCCGATGGTTGAAAGGAAGGTTGTAGATGTAGATCTTCGTTAAGACCCTTACCTTATTGAACATGTGTTCCCTCTCAACCGGCGGTGCAGGAGCAGCGGAGGGGGCGGCGGCCGAGCTCTCGCGCAAACGCGAATCCTCGTCATCCAGAGGCGGTGACATGTCCATGAGCTCGAGCTTCAAGCGGCAGTCAGCTTCGCGATCGAATCTGTGGGCTAACCAAGATCCCATGGTGTCCGATTGGGCATTATTGACGTTGCCAATAGGAAAGAGGCCTCTTGTGGGCTGGTGATGACTGATGAGAAGTGGAAGAAGAAGGCAAAGACGATGAGGACTGTCACGACCTAAAATTCGGTTAAATTCTAGGCTAATGGATTATCAGGTGACTAACCCAATGCGGACTCTCCCAAGCCCTACCAAATCGTAACTTTGATTGATCAGAATGATTTAGGATTTGGAGTCGCCACTAATCATTTTTGGTAGATTGGTTAGAAACCTGAGTAAAATAGCGGGAGAACTATTTTATTCCTACGAATCAGAGATTGAGGATTCGGGGACTTGATTACATTAGCTAATTAAAACTAATGACCTTTCGGTACTTTAATTCCATAATATGTCATAATTTGACGACTCAGATTGAATCAATCTTAAAGGTCGGAAAATGGAGTTCTTTTTTTTTTTTTTGAATTTCGCATTTTATATGCACTGCATGAATGATATAAATGCAGAATTAAAGTCATCTTTTCCTATATGCAAAATTTAACTAATTAATTAAGGCGTGTGGAATGTCGTGGCATAGAAATGTGATAATGCAAATGCAATAATGATTCTCGAAAAAATGATAATGCATGGGTATATGCAATTTCGAAAATTTGATGAATGACATGGCAATGGATGCATGACATGGCATAATGACACGCAAAAATGACGTGGCAAGACGACGTGGAAAAATGACGTGGAAAAATGGCGTGTCAAGATGACGTGAAAAAATGATGTGGAAAAATGGTATGGAGAATGACGTGGCATAATGACATGCGATTACATGGCACACATATGATTTTTTTTTTGGATTTTTATGCATTTTTCAGATGTATGAAAAAAAATGAATAATGAATTAAGAAGTTATCCTATTTAACCTGATATGCAGACATGATAAGATATATGCATGAGATTGAATATATGCTATCCTAATTAACGTGATATGCAGACATGATATGATATGCATGAATGAGTCTCCTTCCCTTTCTTAAAATTTCGGCCAAATGAGGGATATCTTGAAAATTTGTTATCTTGATTTAATTGCTTAAGGTTTAATGAGATAAGATTTCTAAGAAACCTTATCTTCCTAAAATTTCAATTAGATGGGGTTTTTAAGAAACCACGTCTTACTAAAATCTTCAGGAAATTTCAAAACATTGCAAGTGCAATCGAGGCAACACATGCACCCGAATATTTACCGCGAGATAATGAAAGAAATCATGATCGTGTCGTTATCCCTTTCAATTTTCGAAAATTTGACCAACTTCCATTAGAGATTGATTTTTTCTAAAGATAGCGAATCAGACCTAAGCGGTGATAGGTCAGATTAACTAAATCTAGAATTTTTTTTTATTATGAAAATTAAGCTTTGATGTTTAAATCAAATTGGTGGTATCTTGAATTTCTGAAGAAAGTCTCAAATTTTCCATTGAAAATTTAATCAATCAAAACGGCAATCAATCAATTAAAGATATACAACCCTTTTAAATTCAGAATATTCTGGATAAGGATTGTTACCTAAATTTCCGATTTGCTTTCCAAAGTTTTAACCTCGACGGCTTCCGACTCATCTCAGCGATGGTGGCTTCAACATGATGGCTTCACGATAGTTCATGGTAGGGGTTTTGGTGAAATACGTGTAACCTGCAGAGAGAGAAAAGAAACTAATTTCCCCTTGAAGGGTCCTCCCAATTGACTTCTCTCTTTGGGATCGTGCAATTTTTTGATATTTCTGCATGAAGGACCTCCTTGTGCGCATCTCGTCTTGGACATGTGCCCTTGTGATCGTCTTTATTGGGCACGCTTGGAGGACAGGCTGCGATATGCATGGAAGGCAGCACATTCCCATTCCGGGTACGAATATGGGACAGCTTCGTTAAGCACTCGAATGTCAAAGATCGTGGGATGTGTCGGAGATGTGATGGTTCACCGTTCAAGGATAAGGATGGCTTTCAACGACGTTGGTAACGGTCTGACGAAGATTGGTCTCAGAGCTCGTTCAAGGACTGACGATCCGAATGAGGAGTTTTTTCAAAGTCTGATCACAGTGAACTCTCTTCCGGTAAAACCTTCTCGATTCATCCAAATAGCGACCACTTATCGTATGTGACCTGTGGTCAAAGTTTCGCTCGATTGGATACGGCTGGACAGCGGTTGATCGTCAACAGGCTCCTCATTGGTGGCTGGCCTTGGTGCTCGTCGGTTGTAGCTAGAGTCGTCGTGGAGAGGCAGGAGGTCTGTAGCACCATCGAGAATGATCTACAGAGTTATACATATGTAATAAGAAGTGGGCAAAATAACAAAAGGAAAGATATCAAATTCAAAACACGAGCATCCCTTTTCTCTTGTTCTCCTTTTTGTCTTTCGTGAAAGATTCTTCCTTTTGTTGTTCTTCGTGGAATTGTCTATCTGTTCCTTCTTTCATGGCACTTTGATGATCATTGTCTGATCTTATTTTGGGCGAGAGCTCTTGGTGGATTGAAGAACTCACTCGTGGCTCTCTCTGTGGCCATGTATGGCAATCCTGAATGGCCCTCCGAATTCCCTTTGGACGAAAGATGAAAAAATGCCGAGAGGGATCCCCTCCACTTTGCCGTATATTCAATAAAAAAAATGGCCCTTCTAAGATGTGACCTAGAGGTGTTTGTATAGTGTTTGTATAGTGAAAACCTAGGTCAAATTCCGATAACGTGGGCTTAAGCCTTGGTCTTATTTCGACTAATAAACTTTAATAAAAGGCCTTTCTTTCGGAATTAAAATTTAATGGACCAGAAAGCTCAAATTAGGTCTCAAGGCCTTGAGATTTTTGGCACTTGCTTCCTTATGATGGCCGAATTATGCAATGTGGGCTCTGGTTCTCCGCATGTCAATTCAGGCCCAAATCCCATCATCAGTGCAAAATAATGCGAATGCAATGCATGCTTAAATTAAATATGCTATGCATGAAAACTATCGAGCACCATATCTGACTAGAATTAGAAAACTGTCTATATGTTTCTTTATTATACCAATTAATATCTACAATAACAATTATTAAAGCCCACAATGAATACATTAAAATATATTCTAACATTCTCTCACTTGGGCTAAATTAATTGAAATTGTACTTTATATGCGCATCTTTATATTGGTCTAAAGATATTTCCCAATAGTCAATCCTATCCCATAAAGTCTTAAGCACCAGACCATGCCAATAACTGCATCATAAGATATAGACCCATCCACGATCACAAATGCTATTAACTTTACTGATATGGATTTGATATGGTAATATGACAAATGGATAACATCTCAAATAACAGAGACACATTATATGTTAACCTCCTTGTCAGTCACCATTCTCTTACTTTATGTGTTATGAAACCGGATGTGGCACGAGAGAATATCTTTACGGTTCCAACAAACCAACATATGTCTAACCTTTATAGTTAGCTATACTTTATGTGTAACAAGACATATGCTTTTAGCTAAAATAAATGCTCTAGCCATCACTCAAGGTTTACACGATGCCTTTAGATTTTCAACTGATATATGTATTCAACTTCCTTTAATCAATAACGCTTTATTGCATGCAATTGAGTTGATACATAGCTAGATGTTACAAAATGTAACAAACACAGATGTAAACTTTATTAGAGCAAATACCGAATACAGCTCCCACTGAACAACAGCATCTCATGATGCTACTTAGCCCATCAATTAACATGCCATATCAGCATCTCACGATGCTTTTAAGCCTGTGACATGTCGTTAAAATATGAAAGGGCAAAGACCTTTAGTTAGTGAATCTGGAACCATATCATCTGTGCAATAAGCGCTACTGTAGTGTCACCCTTTTCATCTGTTACCTTTATGGTAAAAAAACTTGATCGTCAGATGCTCAGACCCCTTGGGACCTCTGCTGTTGTTAATGAATACTATTGCAGAGTTATTGTCACAATACAACTGTATGGGTCTATCCATAAAATTAAGTACGACAACTCTTTAATGAGATTCCGAAGCCAAATAACCTGAATAGCATATGAAAAACATACTACAAACTCCGCTTTCTTGATAGATGATGACATAAATTTCTGTTTACCATTTTCTATAATACTGTACTTCTCTTTAAACATATAAATATATGTAGTCGTAAACTTCATATCATCCTGACAGCTAGCAAAGTTTGAATCCAAATGCCCTACTAGCTTTAGGTCCTGCATATAGCCTTTTGTCCTTTTTAAGTACCTTAAAACTTTCTTAGTAGTCACCCAGTGAACGTGTCTTGGATTTAACCAATACATGGCAAGAACAATCCGTACGAATCTCAATGCCTAGAACAAAACACTCTTTACCAAGATCAATAACGTAAAAAATGGTTCGACAATATTTGTTTCACCTTATGCAATAATTCAAGAAAATTGCTTTCAAGCAAGATATAGTCTGCATAGAACACAAGGAAAATAAATTCCTCCCACTGATCTTGTAGTATATATACTAATTTACTTCGTTCTTGACAGAACAGAATATAATAATAATATTATGAAATTTTAAACAACAATTGTCTAAAAGCTTACTTAAACCCATAAATAGACCTTTCAGTCTACAATACCCATGAACATGATCAAACTTTATTCCATGGCATTATATGGGGTTCATCTTCCTTTACGCACAAGTTTATCTGAATCAACTACTGCAAAACCTTCGGGTTACTTAATATGGATTTCCTCGAAATATCCAGTTAAAAAGAATTTTTAATATCTGTATGATAAAGCTCCTTATAATAATGAGCTATTAATACTTTAATCACTCTGAAAAAACTCTTTATGAGAGACTAAATAAAAATTATTTTCAGTCTACTCATTCTTTACAAGTGAAAAAATTTGGCTACCAATCTGTCTTTAAACTTCTAAAAGAAACACTGATCAAAATATAATTGGATATAGTAAACAAAAACTTTCATATGGAGTCCCTTTAAGTTTTACACACCCAATTGCAGCAGATGGACTTGTGATCTTGAGGCATGCTAATAAGCTTTCAAACACCGTATGTTTCATAGTTTGTATCTCGTCCACCATGCACCCAATCACAATTATAATTAAGAACAAGAAATAGCAACTGCATAAATTACTAAATCAATTACATAGTCGATTTTGTAGTCATGCTCTTCTGGATAGACTATAAGTATTACTTGGTACAACTGATTGTCTCTGTCTAATAGATTTTTTAAGAGGAGTTACTTTAACCTTTATTCTACGCTTGTGGGGTCTGATAAACTTCATCAGGAATTGTCTTAATAACAAGAACCTGAACCCCAACAGAATCAAACCGTAACTTAGAATGCTCCATGATCATCTGTATAGATAGAGAAAAACGATACAGTAGTCCCTACCATACCGTTATCTGTAATAGTCTGTGAGCTACTATCCTTATTCTGCCATATCAAGTTCCTACAATTTAGCTATATGTAATTCCACAATTCATGTTCCTCCTTTGGGAGGATAAATCAATACCCCTTTAGATGATTTGGGTATGTTACGAAATAAAACTGAGTGGTTCTGGAGTCCAACTTGTCTAATATTGGATTATGTGACTTTTTATCTGCATGAACACCTCAAAACTTAATATGGTTCTAACTAGATTAACGTCCAGCCCATGACTAAAAAAAGTCAATGGAACAATTTTAGTAGAAACATAATTCACAATGTAAAGGGCCACTTTGAAAGTTTCACCCCACAAAAAACCATAAAAGTTCGTCTTATAAATCATACTCTTCTTCATATCCATAATGTGTGATTATGCCTTTCAGCACACTTTTCTGTTCAAGAATAGTAAACTAAGTTACTATCCCAGAATCCTTTATGTATTTGGTAAATAGCTCTTTTTAAGCTATCCAACATTGTCGTGTCTACCACGATACTCACCACCTTGGTCAAAAATGATAATCTTTATGATTTTTATTTTAAAAGTTTATCGACTATAGTCAGAAATATGTTGAACTTGTCACGAAAATTAAACTTTTCTTTAATCAAGTATAAAAACATATAGAGAAAAATCACCATTTAAATGTAATGAAATAAAAGCTCTTCACAATATTGCCATATAGGATCCACTAATACCAGTATGAATGATCTCCAATGGGTCATAAATATCGACTATAGTTTCATTCTTTATCTTAGTCATCTAACCTCTACAGCAATCTACGCATGTGTCTAGGTCACTTTTCTGAGTGGGCAAAATGTTTGACTTTATCAGTCTTTCCACTCTTTCTTTAGAGATGTGATCAAGAGGCTTATTCCGCAATGCGTATTACTGTACCTTAGCCAGATGTCCTTTTGAAGCAACCTTTTCAGTTGTATAAGTGACGTACAATTCAGTGGGAGACAAACATAATCTGTACAATCCATTGGACATAGTGTAATACGCAGCTTTATTTTAATTGAAAGAAATAGTAATTGTTTTATTTGAAATCTCAAAAGAGTAACTACACATGTCCAAACTTGATACGAAAAATAAATTCCGTCGTTAAGGAGAGTACATAAAATATGTTTCTTAATGTCACATTAAAATCAGAATTCGGAATGACATTCTCATCAATTCAATGTCAGCTTTATAGTTGTTTCTATATTGATCTTGATTCATCTTGATCTGGTATCTTTCAGTTTATGAATTCCTATATGGCAAACGCAACATAATGTGTTGCATCGCTATCTAGCCATCACAAACCAGATGAGGCTTTAGATAGAATAAATTCACAAACCAACACCAAATAATCATTACTTTATGCTCATACTAAGATAACCAAGTCTTTGTATTAATTGCAGTCTTTCTTTATGTGATCATTCTTCTTATAAAAGAAGTGGCAATCACCACCCTTTTCAAAGGATGCTTTTCATGGATCCAAATCGTCAGAATGACCGGTGGTTTTCAAGAATACTTTATGAGTATGATTTCAGAACTGTTTAATATGCAATTCCATCAAATTTTAAACGCAATCTTTAATCTTAATAGAACCATCGCACCTGATGCTGAGGAGTCATTGCAGACATATACCACTCTTAGTAATAGACAAGATTTAATTTCAAGCCCCCAAGGCTTCCTTCATTTATTTAATAGTGCAGTTAACTGGCAAAGAACACTTGAAAAGTGTTCTTTAATGGACCACTTTATATCAAATGAGCGAATCCGATCACTCTTTACCCAATAAACACATAATACTTTTGAAAGTTCTCAGTAATGAAAGTGAGAACTACGAGGTCTTTCTTGACAAGAACATACAAATATTTTCTAGTCATGTGTAAACCGAAAATCCTCATTGAGTTCTCAAAACTTGAACCCAGATAAATCTCAATTTTTAATTTTAACAGAGTTGCCATTCACAAAACGGTGACTATAAAACAATCAATGTTTTCAATTAGCATAATGTGAAATTTTCACCTTGAGAGATACATACATCATCATATAATCACCTTTGAGCAAAAAACATGACATGTAGTTGTACACTCCCTATATTACAATGGCCGTGAGAATTTATTTCAATCTTCGTTAATCACCACCTTTGGGTGTATGACAGCACTCAGACTAATCAATCCTCAGCCATATGCTGTATATGTAACCCTTCATGCAAAAATATGCAATTATCTCCTTTGGGAGTACAACTACGCATTAAAACTGGAGACATCCCAATACTTTATAAAATGTTATTTATTGAACTCAATCAAGTGTGCCACTTTGGCGGTCACAACCCAATTGAATTTACCTAAATTTGGGATATAAACTTTATATTTCACATTTACCGTATGCATGTAGTTTTTTAAATTAAGGGCAATCATCCACAAAATTGCATGCCGCTAATTTTCATCGATACAGTCAATAATACATGTCAAACCATAAACATGTAATTAATAAATCATGCTCCACATATCCGTATATGGTACTTATATGTAAGCTTGCACATGTCTTTCAAGAAACCATATAGAAATACCTGGTAGAGTACAAGCAGCACGCCAATACTTGAAATATGTTACGTGCACCATTCTTTTTTTCAGTGCGCAGTCCCCACACGCTGACACATGCATCGCACGTGTTCGATCTCAGCTGGTACTGAAAATCGATCTGACTGGTTTATCCGATCCAACTGTTACCTCTTTAGCCGACCATCGAACTAGATCATGCGATCAGGCCAGAACGGTCAACGACCGTTATGACCGGATGGCCCGAGTCAATAGTCAACTGGTCGGGTCAGATCGGGTTCATAAATCGAATTGGGTCACCGAGTCGGATCGAGTTACCCGGGCTTGAGTGATGCCAAGTGACATCAGGCCACACGTGTCGAGCACGTGCAGGCCCATGTCTAGCATGCGTGGGGATAACTGGTGCGTGGCCTCCACGTGAACTTCATCATGGCCGCACTGTCCAATTCTCCGAAACTTGCCGTCCACATCTAACTCTTGTCCAAAATAGAGTCGTACGTGCTTCTTTCACACGTACACATGATGAAAGGAGGGGAAAAAGCTTTCTTTGAACTTTTTTTTTTATTATTTCTGGAAAATCATATTATCTGGTTATGTACACCATATCAGACCAAGAACCCCCATCCACACGAAAGTAATAAAAGTGGCGTTCTCCGATGCAGACTTCATCAGCTAATTTTGGGGCATTCTTCCCTTGTTTCGAAGAGAGAGGGAGAGCGCAAACTCAGAGTGAACGAGAGCCGAGGACTGCGTATGGAGAAATCTTGGTTCGCAAACCCTTGTATCGTAATCGCATCCCAACGAACGCAAGTCAAATATATAATTTTCTTTAAATTTTTTCGAAAAATGAAATTTCGAAAATTAACGAAAATGCGACTCGAGATCTAATGCGCGCAGGCTCTAATACCACATATAAGCTACATATTTCATCCGTATACAGCAACCCAAGACCATCACGTATAGATACACGAATCACAGATTCATAGAGTTAAAGAATTGACGCACCTTGTAGTGGAACCGTCGTTCTTGATACGAAATTGCGACGATCCGATTCTCAAGAGCTTCTCCTATATAAACCCCCTTTATCACTGGCTTCAATGAGACGGCCCCTCACGTATCACTTCAGACGACTCTTTTGTGAGGTTATGTGGACATTAGGATTTAGATGAGGGACTTGAGCTCTATTTATAGATATTGAAACATGTCCTCTCATCAAGAATAAGGTTATCTCGGCCCACACTATCTAGCACCATATCTGACTAAAATTAGGAAACTGTATATATCTTTCTTTATTAGACCAATTAATATCTATAATAACAATTAATAAAGCCCACAATGAATATATTAAAATATATTTTAACACATTTTTCTCTTATTATGTAATCTCCTTTGTTATATTTTGACTTCCAAATTTGTGATAAGGTTATTTTGGAGCATTCACTTTGTATTAGGGTTTCTTTGATGGGGGGTATAAAAAAGATATCTTGGATATCTCATAGGGATGCTTACTTTAGCTTCTGCCCCGAAACCTTTTGTTTTCACTTTCTTCTTGTTAGATCTTTAGATCTTTGATTGTACGCTTGTACTCGTTATTGAAGATAGTGAAACCCCTCTCTCTCCCCGTTGTTTTTCCCGTTTTGGGTTTTCCACGTATATCGCGCCTCGTGTTTTTATTTTGCTTTCATCCTTGCTATTACGCGCTTGAATTTGCATATCTTTTGGTGATTTTCACAACAAATTGGTATCAGAGCGAAGGAATTTTGGTCTTTTGTTCGAGATGACATCTATCGAGTTTGAAGTGGCACCCTTCGATGGCCAAAATAATTTCGGGCTATGGAGGATAAAGATGAAAGCTTTGTTGCGTCGGGAAGGTTCGGTTAGAGCCTTGGATGGGAAATATCCTGATGACATGACTACGGCAGAGATCGAGGAGATGGAAGAAAGGGCGCATAGCACCATCCAATTGTCGTTGTCAGACAAGGTGCTTCATGAAGTTGCTGATGAAGAAACGGCATCGGGATTATGGCAAAAGTTAGAGAGTCTCTATATGAAGAAATCTCTTACCACGAGGTTATTCTTGAAGCATCGTCTTTATACATTAAAGATGCAAGAAGGTACTCCTATCCAAGAACATCTAGATGAATTTAATAAAATTGTTATGGATATGAAAAATCTAGATTTGAAATTAGATGATGAGGATCAAGCCCTAATTGTGTTATGCTCGCTACCGAGCTCGTATGAGAATTTTGTGAAATCTATGTTGTATGGAAGAGAATCCATAACTCTTGAGGATGTGAAGGCCTCGCTGAATTTCGCAGAGATGTGTACAAAGTTGAATGCGAGTAGTAGTGTAGATAAAGCAGATGGCTTAGTTGTTAGGGGAAGGTCGAATCATCGGGATAGACGCAGTAATTCTAAAGGGCATTCAAAATCTAGATCAGGTTAGGACAAGAAAAAGGTTGAATGTTACTATTGCCACAATTTCGGACACTATAAAACCGAGTGTCCTTTGCTTAAAGCTAAGGGGAAAATGTTGATGGACAGCTCTGATTCGGCTAGTCTGGTAAAGGATAATGAGTCTGCTAATATAGCTAATGTTCTTACTGTTTTGTCTTCAAATTGTTGTATAGACGATGAATGGATTTTGGATTCGGCTTGTTCATACCATATGTGCCCAAATAAAGATTGGTTCCACACATATGAGAAAGTCATTGGTGGTTCAGTTTTGATGGGTAATAATGCAGTTTGTAGGATTGTGGGTATTGGTACAGTGCATATCAAATGTCATGACAATGTAGTAAGAACTTTGACAGATGTTAGGAACATCCCAGATTTGAAGAAGAACCTTATTTCTTTGAGCAGTTTGGACTCCACTAGATGCATGTATACTGGTGGAGGTGGAGTTTTGAAAATTTCAAAGGGCTCCTTGATTGTGATGAGAGGTAACAAGAAAAATAGTCTTTATGTTCTGCAGGGAAGTACCGTTGTGGGTTCTTTAAATATATCATCCTCTTTAGATTATGATAAATCAAGGTTGTGGCACATGCGGTTGGGTCACATGAGCAAAAGAGGAATGGCTATCCTGAGTAAGCGTGGTTTACTCTGTGGGGAGCATACAGTTCCACTTGATTTTTGTGAGCATTGTGTCGCAGAGTTAGTTTCAGTACTGGGGTACACTCGACGAAGGGCACAGTTGATTATATTCACTCCGATTTGTGGGGACCTGCACAGGTTACATCTAAAGGTGGTGCAGTTTATCTTCTGACATTTATTGATGACTTTTCTAGGAAAGTCTGGGTTTATTTCTTGAAGCGTAAAAGTGACGTCTTTGATACGTTCAAGAAATGAAAGATATTGATTGAAAATCAAACTGGTAAGAAGATAAAGCGTCTCAGAACAGACAATAGTCTTGAGTTCTGCGGATGTGATTTTAATAAGTACCGTGAAAATTCAGGGATTATTTGACATTGAATAGTCAGGTATACGTCTCAGCAGAATGGGGTGGCAGAGCGCATGAACCGAACACGTTTAGAAAGAGCTAGATGTATGTTTTCTAATGCTTGACTTGATAAAGATTTCTGGGCCGAAGCCGTGAACACGTCATATTATTTGGTGAATCATTCTCCTTCTACTGCAATTGAATGTAAGACTCCAAACGAGGTATGGTCTGGTAAACCTTCTGATTATTCTGTATTGAAAGTATTTGGGCGTCCCACTTATTATCATGCAAAAGATGGTAAACTTGAACCTAGAGCCACGAAAGGTATTTTTGTTGGTTATGCAGATGGAGTTAAGGGATATAGATTGTGGTGTTTTGATCTTCAGTCACCAAAATTTATAATCAGTAGGGATGTTACTTTTGATGAAAATTCTATGCTTGATCAAAGAAAAGTTATTGAGTCTACAGATATTCAGGAAGAGAATATAGCGAAAGAGGTGGAGTTTAGTGTAAAGTATCCACAAAGAACCTCTGAAGACATTCTTATTCAACCAGAAAGTGATAGTGAGTAACAAGACTCAGATTCGATTAAAGAAGAAGTAGAAGAAGTTGAACAACCTCAGAGTTTAGCTGCAAGGAGAGTTAAAAAGATAAATTAAGCCTCCTCAAAGGTATGATTTTGCTGACTTGGTAGCATATGCTCTTACAGTTGCTAAAGAGCTTGGTATTAAAGAACCTTCTACATTTCGTGAAGCTACTATTTGTTCTAAATCTGAGAAGTGGCTTGTTGCGATGAATGAAGAGATGGAGTCTCTTCATAAGAATCAAACTTGGGATCTTGTGAAATTACCTAAGGGCAAAAGAATAGTTGGATGCAAGTGGATTTTCAAAAGAAAAGAGGGAATTCCATGGGTTGAAGATGAAAGATTCAAGGCACGTTTGGTAGCGAAGGGCTTTAGTCAGAAGGAAGGGATCGACTTCAATGAAGTGTTCTCTCCAGTTGTGAAACATAGTTCCATTCATGTGATGCTCGCTTTAGTAGCCCTTTATGATCTAGAACTTGAGCAACTTGATGTCAAGACCGCTTTTCTGCATGGCGAACTTAAGAAGACAATCTATATGTCTCAACATGAGGGATTCATTGTTGAGGATAAAGAAGATCAAGTTTGCAGGTTGAAATGCTCTTTGTATGGTCTCAAGCAATCTCCACGACAATAGTACAAGAGATTTGACAGCTTTATGTTAAGTCATGGCTACTCGTGAAGTGCGCATGACAGTTGTGTGTACTATAAAAAATTGCGTGATGATTCTTTTGTTTATCTGCTATTGTATGTGGATGACATGCTTATTGCTGTGAAGGACATGTCAGAAATACAGTTGTTAAAGAAGCAACTTAGCAGGGAATTTGAGATGAAGGATCTTGGAGCTGCCAAGAAAATTCTAAGTATGGAAATTTGTAGAGATAGACAGGTTGGGAAGTTATACCTTTCACAAAAAGGGTATATTGAGAAAGTGCTTGAATGCTTCGGTATGAAGAATGCTAAACCGGTAAGTACTCCTTTGGCGTCCCACTTTAGACTTTCTGCTTCTTTGTCACCTAAAACCAAAGAAGAAGAAGATGAAATATCTCGAGTTCCATATTCTAATGCTGTGGTAGTCTTATGTATGTTATGGTATGCACTCGTCCAGACATTTCCCATGCAGTTAGTGTTGTGAGCAGGTATATGGCAAATCCATGTAAAGCTCACTAGCAAGCAGTGAAGTGGATTCTTCGATATATCTGAGGTACCTCAGATGTTGGTTTGGTCTTTGATAGAGGTTGTGATACAGGGCATTCAGTTGTTGGCTTCGTTGATTCTAACTATGCATGTGATCTCAATAAAAGGAGATCTTTGACAGGTTATGTTTTTATGCTTGGTGGTTCCGCAGTTAGTTGGAGAGCAACTTTACAAGATACAGTTGCTTTATCTACCACCGAAGTAGAGTACATGGCAGCAACGGAAGCAGCAAAGGAAGTTCTTTGGTTGAAACGTTTGGTTACAGAACTTGGGGTGAAGCAGGAGGGAGCCTCCGTTATCTTTTGCGATAACCAAAGTGCGATTTAATTGACCAAGAACGCGATGTATCACGAGAGAATGAAACACATCGATATTCGTTATCACTTTGTGCGTGATGAGGTTGCTAAAGGTACAGTAACAGTGAAGAAAGTACCTACAGCGGATAATCCAACAGATATGTTGACTAAACCAATTCCTTTGACCAAGTTCAAGCATTGTTTGGATTTGGTTGGTGTTCTCACCATTTGAGTTGATTAGGCGGTGTTGATGGCGGTTCATCCCTTGTTTCCTACATCGAGTATGCTCACGTAGGCTTAGGGATGTCCGTCGTTAATTCTGATGTTTGGCGGGTGGTCTTGTGTGGTCCACTCTTGAAGGTGAGGGAGAGGGATCGTGTGGCGTTTGGCAAAATGCTCTTTTGGAGATTTGAAGTCAAGGTGGAGATTTGTTATTTTCTGACTTCCAAATTTGTGATAAGGTTATTTTGGACAATTCACTTTGTATTAGGGTTTCTTAGATGGGGGGTATAAAAAAGATATCTTGGATATCTCATAGGGATGCTTACTTTAGCTTCTGCCCCGAAACCTTTTATTTTCACTTTTCTCTTATCAGATCTTTGATTGCACGCTTGTACTCGTTATTGAAGATAGTAAAACCCCTCTCTCTCCCCGTGGTTTTTCCCGTTTTGGGTTTTCCACGTATATCGTGCCTCGTGTTTTTATTTTGTTTTCATCCTTGCTATTACGCACTTGAATTTACGCATCTTTTGGCGTTTTCCGCAATATCCTTTGTACTTAGAGTTACACCAATTCTTGAAATTAGTTTGGGATGTTGTGCTCTTGCACCATTTCTTTTACGAATGAAACGAATTTAAAGACTAGTGTCCTAATCTAACCGCGGCTCTATAAATAGCGGCTCATGCGCTCGGTCGCTTCACTCATTCGCTCTTCAGATTCCATAGACGATCACAACCAGCTAGTGGATACCAAGTCGAAGGCATGGACGGACAAGGAAGCGGTGGCGCTAAGGGCGGCGTCGGAGGGGTCGAAAAGTGTAGCGTTGGTGGCGTAGGTGGAGCAACTGGTGCGGGCTGCGGTGTTGGTGCCGCGAAAGAAGGCGGCGGGGGCGGAACAATGGTTGCGTCGGGAAGCGGGGGTATGGCCCATATTTCGAGGGCAGAGTTGAGAGAAACACGCAGGGATATTTTGCTGGACTCCATGAGAGCTCTAATGATAAGAAATGAGATAAGCATGTTGACGTGTTTTGCTTTAAGTAAGATGTGGGAGCGTTGGAGAAAGTATGAAATTAAATAAAGACCTTTGTCTTTTAATGAACTCTCTCTCTCTCTCTCTCTCTCTCTCTCTCTCTCTCTCTCTCTCTCTCTCTCTCTCTCTCTCTCTAATATGGTTCATCAACTTTGCTATTCTAAATTATATATTTCTTTCGTTTTCTGAATGAGGTGCGATGTAGGTAGGTACTAGGTATTGCCATTGGGATCTTGGTATCGGTTGGAATCAGAGCTATGGGCATTGTCTTCAATGCTACGACGTCGATATCAATCATAACAACGAGACGTTAAAACCCACTCGTGCATGATGGGGAAAATGCAAGTGGCTCTTTCGTTTTCTGAATGAGGTGCGATGTAGGTAGGTACTAGGTATTGCCATTGGGATTCTGGTATCGGTTGGAATCAGAGCTTTGGGCATTGTCTTCAATGCTACGACGTCGATATCAATCATAACAACGAGACGTTAAAACCCACTCGTGCATGATGGGGAAAATGCAGGTGGCTCTTTCGGGATAAAGAAATTGAAGGTGTGACTGTGAACTTCAACCAAGTTCTTCACTTCCGTGGATGAATCAGTGGTAGTTTCATCGTCTTCGAGCACGTCTTGAAAAACTGGGTCTATGGCAAACCAACCAAATGGCGATTATTGAGCAGCCTAACCTCTAATCCTGTCAGCGAAATTTCCAGCGTCTTATTGGGCAAAGACAAATCAATCGCCTTGGGATAAGCAAGCCTTCACCATAACTTGATAGGATTCTCAAATGATAGTGTTCATCTTGAAATAGCAATCCATATCTGATTTACCGGCAGCCAGATTTGGCGTCGCCTCCAAAATCGCGTGAGGTTATTGGTGGTAGGGTTTTTTTTGGAATTTCGAAAATTTTGCGAGCGAAAGATTGAATGATTTTTTTAAAAAAAAAATGTATTAGCATTGTGGAAATTCTGAAGACAAAAACCGCTATAGACCTATGATGGGCTTAGGGAATTATTTCAAAGGACTTTGGAAATGTATGGAGTTTCTCCATGAGAGCCTTAGTATTCTGCCGAGGGCAGGCCCATAGGCCTTTGTTTGACTAAAAAAGAACTGATACTCTTAAATTTATGATCAATAATTGTTATTTAATATTCTTCACTAGAAATCTACGTCTAACCTAGCTAATTTATGTATCTAACCTTTACTTATCTTATATGTTCAGGGGCTCTTAATTGGGTATTGTTAAGTAATACCATTTGTGGAAGCAAACTTTGACATCGATTCGGAGAGTCATAAACCATTCAAAAAGAAGAATATCCTCCGCTTATAAGAACTCCTACCAGGTCAAATGTTCGATGTTGTGAAGTCTACAGCCTTCAATTACGCCCCATTTCGACCCTAAATTCTGATTCATTCGATTCATGTACTGTTGTAATACTAATGCGGAAATAACTAGGATCTTGCAAATATGTCAATGCGAAAGCCAGAGAAAACAACGAGGAAAGATAAAGGACACCAGATATAACGTGGTTCGGTCCGAATGTCGGTACCTACATCCACGGGGAGAGCCAGGTTATATCTGGTGTCCTTTATCTTTCCTCGTTGTTTTCTCTAGCTTTCGCATTCACATATTTGCAAGATCCTAGTTATTTCCGCATTAGTATTACAACAATTGGTATCAGAGGCACAAAATCACCGTGTTCATGCGTCAAGCACAATTCGATCCGTACGGCTGAACCGAGAACTTCCTCGTACGACCTATACTGTGCTTCAGAAAGTATACCCATACCTTCCTGGAATAATCGTCGATAAACGTCAGCATATAACGGGCACCTCCTTTCGAAGGAACCGGAGACGGGCCCCAGACATCTGAATGAATATACTCAACCGGTTGCTTGGTCGAATGAATACCTGTAGTAAACTTAATCCTGCGCTGCTTCCCAAAGATGCAGTGCTCACATAAGTCTAACTTACTTGTCTTCTGACCCTTTAACAACCCCCTATCACTCAGCATTGTCATACCTGCCTCCTCATGTGCCCTAAACGCATATGCCATAAACGAGTCAAGTCAGAATCTGACTCACCTGATGAAACTGCAGCAGCTCCTGTCACGGTCTCTCCCAGTAGATGATATAGAGAATTCGCTTTCTTCCCTTTCATCACTGTCATGGCACCTCGAGAGATCTTCAGCACTCCACCTTCAGCGGTGTACTTACACCCGATATCATCGAGTGTCCCCAGAGAAATAAGGTTCTTCTTGAGCTCCGGTACATGCCTCACGTCTGTCAATGTGCGAACTACACCATCGTGCATCTGAATTCGAACTGTCCCTATCCCCACAACCTTGCAAGCTGCGTTATTCCCCAATAGAACTCTATCACCATCTGCTGTCTGGTAAGTAGTAAACCAGTTCCTATGAGGCGTCATATGATAAGAACACCCCGAATCTAGCACCCATTCATTTCCTGACGAACATGTAGTCACACATAAAACAGCCTCTGCATCACTAGTGCTCTCCTCAGCAATATTCGCCACACTGACTGTGGCCTTCTGCTTATCACCTCTATTTCTCAACTTAGGACAATCTCTCCTGATGTGCCCTTCCTCATGACATTCAAAGCACTTCACGCGCCCCTTGGATTTTCTATGGCGTGATTTAGACCTGCTTTTACCTCTGCTGCTACTGGACCCTCGTTGTTGCTCTCTACCCCGAATCACTAGTCCATGCGCTACATCCTACGCCAGACTGTCATCTCGCAACTTTCTCTGCCACTCTTTAGAAAACAAAGCAGACTTTACCTCCTCTGAGGTAATCGAAGTACGCCCCTGCAATAGAGAGTCAGTAAAGTGCTCCCATGACTCTGGTAAAGAAGCCAACAACATCATGCGATGCTCTTCATCTTCAAGAATCTTACCGACATTCTTCAAATCCATCATGAGTTTATTAAATTCATCTAGGTGGGTTCTGATAGACGTACCTTCAATATATCTGAACTGGAACATCCTCTTTAACATGTACAAGCGATTGTTCAAACCCTTCTTTACATAGAGCGACTGAAGCTTTGCCCACAATGCTGCGGTATCCTTCTCCTCGCCTACCTCTATTAGCACTTCATCCGATAAATTCAACAGGATTTGACTCCTAGCTTTCCTCATCAACACATCCTTATCAGCATCTTTCATTAATTCAGGCAACTTAGCTTTGCCCTCCAATGCTTCTGCCAAACCTAGAGTTGTCAATAATGCCTCCATCTTGAGGCTCCACAACCCAAAGTTGTTCCTCCTGTTAAACTTCTCAATTTCAGCTTTCACCCCAGTCATAATTGCAGCAACAGAATTCCAGATAATAACCAGACAAGCAAAAGCCCCAAATCACAATCCAGAAATCTAACCTGGCTCTGATACCAATTGTTGTAATACTAATGCGGAAATAACTAGGATCTTGCAAATATGTCAATGCGAAAGCCAGAGAAAACAACAAGGAAAGATAAAGGACACCAAATATAACCTGGTTCTCCCCGTGGATGTAGGTACCGACATTCGGACCGACATCCACGGGGAGAGCCAGCAAGAACAATCCACTATAATCGGAGAATCGGATTTACAATCGCTCAATACGCTCGTGTTTCCCGCACCTAAATTATACCCAAACCCCAAGTGTTTACAGATAAAACAACTCAATAGGATATAATAAACAATAAACTCACGAAGCACAAAATCACCGTGTTCATGCGTCAAGCACAATTCGATCCGTACGGCTGAACCGAGAACTTCCTCGTACGATATAAAAGCAAAGAAGTCGCACGTCTTTAGGGCTGCACAGAGACGAAACCGAGATGAAGCCGCACAAGACAGAAAGTGAGCAGCGTCGTGAAAGAAAAAAAAAGGGGCGTCGCACAGTATAGGTCGTACGAGGAAGTTCTCGGTTCAGCCGTACGGATCGAATTGTGCTTGACGCATGAACACGGTGATTTTGTGCTTCGTGAGTTTATTGTTTATTATATCCTATTGAGTTGTTTTATCTGTAAACACTTGGGGTTTGGGTATAATTTAGGTGCGGGAAACACGAGCGTATTGATCGATTGTAAATCCGATTCTCCGATTATAGTGAATTGTTCTTGCTGGCTCTCCCCGTGGATGTAGGTACCGACATTCGGACCGAACCACGTTATATCTGGTGTCCTTTATCTTTCCTCGTTGTTTTCTCTGGCTTTCGCATTGACATATTTGCAAGATCCTAGTTATTTCCGCATTAGTATTACAACATGTACTGTGACTACTGTAATTTCATGGCAACTTCCCAAAAGTTGGGAAGAAATTAATTCTGCATAGGAAAAAAAATTGGGAAAATAAAGAATATTAAATAAGAATTATTGGTGATAAATTTAAGAAAATTATGAGCCTTAGTCCATTTGATTTACAGGCAGTCAAGATCTGGCGTCGCCATCGACAACGTATGAGGTTGTTGGCGGAGAGGACATTTTCAAATTTCGAAAATTTAGCGAATGAAAAATTGAAAAATGAAAAAGGTATTAGCATTTCGAAAATGCTAAAGACCAAAACTGCTATAGACCTATGTTGGGCTAAGGGATCTCAAAGGACTTTGGAAATGTATTGCCTTTCAGAAAAATACTGTCGATAGTCAAATCTGATCGAGATTAGTGATGATCGTTCATTGTTATGTGGTGCCGTTCTTTAAAGATCAATTGCATGACTAGCCTTAGCTCTATTTCTGAGTTTGTTACCTCATTTGCTAATCGTGATAAGATCTAACACATGTTTCACGTTCTTACCTTAGACTTTTGATGTCCAAATCCGCCCCAAAGTAAACTCAAAATGTCGTCATCGACAAACTAATGATTCTTGCAGCAAAGATTTTGACCAGATACGTAATCATCGGTGCTCGATCTAGTCGTATTTTTATGAGGATTCGTTATATTTGCGTAGAATTCCTACTTATGATTATGCAACTCCTTTTTGGGGCGGCATTAAGACGGACGGCAGCCACGGTGGTAGGGTAAGATAGGGTGAGCGCTACAGCTTAGATTGCGGCCAACCTCTATAACCTTGCTTGGGACGAGATTTGATACAACATAACTTGACCCCAGAGAGAGAGAGAGAGAGAGAGAGAGAGAGAGAGAGAGAGAGAGAGAGAGAGAGAGAGAGAGAGAGAGAGAGAGAGAGATGAGCATCGCTCGAACAATGGCCGTAAATGGAGGCAACGGACCTTACACTTACGCCCAGAACTCCTTCCATCAGGCACTTTTTTGTAAGCAAGCCTCAGGTGCTTCATATTACAAGATATACACATATTACAAGGTTTATTACTTTAGCTTTTCTCTTTGTGATAACAATGAAATCCTTGTCATATGTTGTAACATATTCCTTGAAGTTTCCTTGTGCTTACTTAGATAATCCCATCTATCACTTTAATTAATCCCTGTGAATTAAATAAGAAACTATCTACAACTTAATAGAGATAATCTCTTACCTGAACAACTTTTTAAGTTTTTTCTTCATTTTTTTCCTTTGTTTCTTCTTTTCTTTTCTTTTTACCCTAGCCTGGTTTGGGTGAAGTCGTCGCGGCCAGGCTCTGGTTGGCCACTAGCGAGGGTCGCGAGGCACTCGCCTGGTATAGAATAGATCTGCGACCCTCGCCCAGTGGCTAGTAAGGGTGTCGCAACCCTCGTCTGTGATCGGCGAGTATCACTCGGGGATCTCATCGGACTAGGATTAGGAAATAAAAAAATAAAATAAAAATTCATGAAAATATGAAAAAATTTATTAAGTTGTTAATATTAGCGTTGGCCGTGCCCTATAGAATAACTAAATTGCTGCAAGTGCTTTTGTGCATAGCTAGCCTGCTCTTTACTTGGTAAGTTAATTAGTAGTACAAGACAGTATACAAATAATTGTATTGTTTTCTGGATAACCTCTTCTAATAATTGTTTTCTTGATAACCTCTTCTCCGATAAACCTCATATGATCTAATGCACATGTTTCACGTTTTCAGAAAGACTTTGATGTTCACCTACAAAATACAACTCATAGTCGGCACCTTAATGATTCTTTAGCCGCGCGACTTCATGTTATATATTGCGCGACCCAACCTCTGCGAGAGAGAGAGAGAGAGAGAGAGAGAGAGAGAGAGAGAGAGAGAGAGAGAGAGAGAGAGAGAGAGAGAGAGAGAGAGAGAGAATAAGAATATGGAGGATGAGAGGACGATTAGCATCTCTGAATCAATGGCCATGAACGGAGGGGACGGACCTTATAGCTACGCTCAGAACTCCTCGTATCAGGTATTTCCTATCCAAGATGAATATGAATCATAACGTGCGTGGATCTTTCTGGTTATGACACTTTATGTAGTTTTATAGCGTCATGTGGTAGATCGAATTTCGTAAAAAGTTTTAGAACGCTTAACATCTCTCTTCTTCTTTCTACTGGCTATGAAAAGAACACAAACTCATGCTTCAAATGTTGCATCCACTGAAGAACTGGAACAGAAAGCTCCTGTAATGACAGGGCACTTCTATATACATCCCATCGTATATAGAAGTATGTTCCCGTTTGTTTCAGGGAAAAAAAGATTAATTTTTTTTCTCAAATGAGATTGTTTGTCAAAATAAATAAACATAAATTGTTTTTGATAATGAAAATATTTTTTATTGACTAATTATTTCGAGAAATGCAAACAATCATTTTTCTGAAAAACATTTCCCCCAAAATAGAGCTGTTTTTGCTCATGATTTTTAAGAAAATATTTTTCAAATCATTTATTTTTCGCGGAACAAATGCAGCGCATCATATTCCACTGCTTACACTACAAGGAGAATAGACAAAACAATTATTTTATAACAATAATGTGGTTTACTGAAATTTTCCTAAATATTTTGTCATAATTTAGTTCACCAACCATATAATTCCCATGATCTCATCATTCGGGGTTGTAATGTCCTATCCCAACTTTTCTTCAACATCTTTTTCGCGTTTACTCTTTCTGCGTACGTCCACTTCCAATCAATACCATACGAAATTACCAACCTTTATTTGCTAAATTTGTTTCTCCCATTGCGTAAGTTTGCTAGTTCTTGAGTTGTTACTCGTGTTTGCGAACTTAGGGTTTTCCCATATCGTATCACCACCCGCTTCTACTGCATCAAACACTTGTATAGGAAAAACATGATTCATCAAGTAAGACGAACCTTAAAAAGCGTACTCAAGCAATGACTACTTAATTACGGGGTGGACCTCCATTGATCAATTACTTCAAAAGGTGGTTGGTATGGATTTGTTTCGGAAGAATCTTGCATGGAAATAAGTCTTGCAAAGGTAATCTCACTTTGAACAAAGCCAGCTGACCGAACGACATCTGCAAACCGTTCAAACCAAGCTCGAGGAGCTTGTTTGAGACCATAAAGAGCCCGACGAAGACGACATACCTGGCCGGGCGAATGAGGCAGACCTGGAGGTGGCTGCATATAGAGTTCCTCCTGAAGAACCCCATGAAGAAAAGCATTCTTCACATCAAGCTGAAAAAAAGGCCAATTACGAATAGAAGCTACTGCAAGAAGAGTACGAACAGAAGCCATTTTGGCAACATGAGCAAAGGTCTCATCATAATCGATCCCATACTCCTGATCAAAACCACGTGCAACAAGACGTGTTTTATAGCACTCAATGCGTCCATTAGAATGGGTCTTTATTTTATATATCCAACGACAAGATATTAAGGATTTTCCTGGTGGAAGAGGCACAAGATCCCACGTACCAGTGCGCTCAAGAGCAGATAATTCCTCAGACATAGCATCACGCCATTCAACATGTTGTACGGCCATACGATAATTTGATGGTTCTTGTAAGGTGTGGATAGCAGCCATAAAGGGACCAAACTCATCAAAATAACTTGTGGCCGCCATGTACCTAGCTGGAGGACGACGATCTCGCGGAGGATTCCGCCGAGGTGATGGTGGACGAGAATCGTCAAGAGGCGTCGAAGTAGTAGGTGAAGTAGACGAAAGATGAGGCACATTAGGAGAAGGTGGTGACACTGGATCAGATGGAAAATATATAAGAGGAGGTAGATGAGATGAATCAAGAGGAAAATCCATAAATACAGATGAAGAAGACTGTGAAGAAGTAGAGGCAGCGGAAAAGAATGGTAGGTGCTCAAAGAACTGAACACTACGAGAGATACGAATACGTCGTGAAGAAGGATCATAGCACCTATAACCTTTGTGTTCTGTACTGTAACCTAAGAAAGCACATCGAACTGACTTTGTAGAGAGTTAGGTACGTTCATGGGGTGGAAGAAGCACATAACATGTACATCCAAAAATACGAAGTTGATGATAAGCGGATAGTTTTAAGAAAAGAAGTTGGTGAGGGGTAGCTTTGGGGAGGACGAGAGAAGGAAGTCGATTTATGAGATAGACAGCAGTAGATAGTGCTTCAGCCCAAAATTCAGTGGGAACCGAATTGGATAACAGGAGAGCACGAGTAGTATCCAAAATATGACGATGTTTTCGTTCAGCAAGACCATTTTGAGCAGGAACACCGGGACAGGACAACTGAGGTAAGGTTCCCTAAGAAGGTAAGAAAGAACGAAAAGCTGCAGAAAGATACTCCCCACCAGAATCAGAACGAAAAACTTTAATAATTTTAGAGAATTGAGTAGATATCATGGCTGTAAAGTTCTTATAGATAGAGAGAAATTCATCACGAGAGCGCATAAAATAAACCCATGTATAACGAGAATAATAATCAATGAACGATACATAATACTTGAATCCACTTTTAGAAATTTTAGGAGTAGGACCCCAAACATCTGAATGTATTAAGTCAAAACAAGAAGTGGAAACAGAAGAACTAATAGGAAAAGGAGGTGCAGATTGTTTAGCTAAAGAGCAACTAGTACAAGGACGCATAACAGTAGATGAAACATGTCCAAGTGCACCTTGCTGACGTAGAAAAGACAAACGAGAAGCAGATATATGACCTAGGCGCTGGTGCCAACAGTCAAGATCGAAGATGGCAAGAACAGGTTGAGGTGAAGGAAGCTGGAGATGCTACATCAAATACAATCCTCCATGTCTACGACCCCTGCCAATCGTCCGGCCACTCGTACGATCCTGTACAACACAAGAATCAACAGTAAATGTCACCACATAACCCATATCGGCAAGTTGCTCAACAGATAAAAGATTTAGGGCTAAGTTCGGTATATGCAACACACTTGGCACATTAAAACTGCCAGGGATAGTAATTTGGCCTTGCAAAGTAGCAGTAAGAGAGGATCCATCGGCTGTAAAGAACCCTTCTGGATTTTTGAGTGTAGTCTGTTGAGTGAGATAATGTGCAGAGGCAGTCATGTGATGAGCAGCCCTAGAGTCAAGAATCCGGGAAGAACTATCACCTGAAGATTGTGCAGCACCTGCTATAGCAACAGTGGAGGATACACCAGAAGAACCAAGATGAAGCTGAGCTAAACGAGAAAGCTGAGCCTCAATATTAGCAAGACGATAATCTGAAGATAAGGATGGAGTGACACGATCTGTGGATGGAGAAGAAACAGGTGCAACTGAACGCAAGGGTGCATCAGGAAGATCACGCATTTTCTGAAAACATCGATCTTCAGTATGCCCATTTTGCTTACATAAATTACAAAAAAAACGTGAACCTCGCTGAGAAGAAACACTCTGGGAACCACGCATAAAACCACGCTGAGAACCACGATGAGAACCACGCTGTGAATAGCCAGACTGAAAAACATGTTGAGAAGAGCTAGATTAGAGACCGCGTTGAGAGAAGCTTGGCCGGAAATCAGACTGTGAAGTGGCCATTACTGCAGAAGAATCTAAAGATGGAGAAGCACCAAGAATTCCTCGTCTAGTTTCCTCAGCCTGAAGTTCCTTGGCTGCATCAGAAAGAGATGGTGCAGGATAACGATATAGAATCTAACTTCAAACTCCCTCAAATTCTGGTGAGAGTTGCATCAAGAATTCATACAGACGATTCTTGTTTTGATCTTCAAGTCTAGATGCAGCACAAGCAACACTACCAGCACACGTGGGACATGGTGGACGAGCCAACACATCAAGCTGGGACCAAAGAGACGTCATACAATTATAAAATTCACGAATTGTTCGTGTACCTTGAGTGGCACGACGAAGTTCCTGCATAAGCTGATAAACACGGACAGAACTTGTTTGTGTAAACATCTCAGCAATTTGATCCCATAACTGTTTCGCACCAATAATCTGAGTAAATTGGGGGCGAATATCAAGACTTATAGAACCAAATAATATTGCCCGAGCTTTTCTATCAGCAACATGCCAATCCCTAATTTCATATTGGCGGGTTCCAAAGAACATAATGAGAGCCATCCAACTTAACATCAATGCGATCAATCCGATCATTATCAGCCATAACTCTGAGAACAATAAATAAAAAAAGAAAGCAGAGTAAAGAAAGAAAAACCCGAGATCAATCGCGAGAACAAAATTGAACTCCAAGCTAGGACCCACTTAGAAGCATGTGAGAAGAACACCCACCGAGAGTAACGCCCACCGACAAGAAATTATCGTTTAGCTCACCAAATTTATACTGAAGAGAGCAGTTTCGTGAAGAGAGCAGCTTCGGGGGAAATTCTCTGGAGAAATCCAAGAGTACACCAAATCACGAAACCCGAATCGCACTGAGAACACCCACTAAAATTCAAAAATGGATCGACCAATCACTAAGAACACACAGAAATCCACTGAGTTTGCACAATCACCCACTAGTTCACGAAGCTGCTACCAACGTCAAACTCCCAATCACTGAGAACACCCACGGAAATCTAGTGTTACTGCAATATATCGTGATTTGGGCAAGGGACCGATCGGCAAGAGGAGGCAACGGCAGTCTATGAATTGAACGAAAGCTCACCGAATTGAACGAAAAGTACCAACCCGAAAGGCAGTAGACGCAAAGCCCACCGAATTGAATGAAAACTGGGCAACGACAGTCCACGCACGCACCAATCCGATAGATGGGAAGAAAAATCCAAGAGGCTCGTTCACCACGTTGCATATGGGGGAAGAGCGAGAAACCCTAACTCTGAAACCATGATAGAATTGGAAATTGAATAATGGAATCATGTTTACAATTAGACACAAGGCCAATATAAATATACATACAAAGAAGGGCAAGAAAGTAAATACATAAAAGACCTACTTGTAATATATACAATATATCTAAATAATATATCTAACACTCATATCGTATCACTACCCGCTTCTGCTGCATCAAACACTTGTATAGGAAAAACGTGATTCATCAAGTAAGACGAACCTTAAAAAGCGTACTCAAGCAATGACTACTTAATTACGGGGTGGACCTCCATTGATCAATCACTTCAAAAGGTGGTTGGTATGGATTTGTTTCGGAAGAATCTTGCATGGAAAAAAGTATTGCAAAGGTAATCACCACATATTGCCCTATTAAGCAGAAAGGAATCGCTGCAGCCGCCATGGGTATGATCAAGGAAGCTTTACCCACAACCCTTGATCTCAATCACCTCTCTTCATCCTCTCCGAACCCCGTCATCAGAATAGCAGACTTTGGTTGCTCCACAGGACTCACATCCATTCAAGCCATAGAAACCATTACACAATGCCTCTTAGGCCTCATCAATCCCATCGAGCAACCTCAATTTCGTGCCCTCGAGCTCCAAGCCATCTTCAACGACCTCCCCACTAATGACTTCAGAACGCTTTTCGCCAACCTCCCCGAGAGGCGGTGGAACTACGCCATGGTAGTCCCCAGGACGTTCCATGGCCGTCTCCTCCCCACCGCATCCCTACACATCGCATTCTCGTACTACGCGCTCCACTGGCTATCCCAGGCTCCGCCAGAGACATTGGACGAGTCTTCCCGTGCTTGGAACGAAGAGAGAATTCACTATGCGAGCTCCCCTGCGGAGGTCGTAGGGGCTTACTTTGCTCAGTTCGGGAGAGACATGGAGGCGTTTCTCAGTGTGAGAGCGGAGGAGATGGTCGGTGAAGGATTGATATTTATGGCCATGCCTGGTGAGCCGGATTTGGTTCATGAATCTCAAGCCACCCTAGGGTCGGAATTGGATCTGCTGGGTTCTTGCCTTGTGGACATGGCCAAAACGGTACGCGATTGCATGCACGGGCTAACACTTGATGCATCAGATCGTACGCAAGACTAAGACTAGAGAGTTTGAATTATGCATTTCTGGATGATTAACAAAATTCGGCGATGCTAATAAACTGAGCTATACCAGGTCAAATATTAAAACACCCCCCCCCCCCCCCCCCCCAAAAAGGCTATACCGATACTTGTTTGATGAAGGTTACTAGTAGAGTGTTTAACTTGGATGTCCTAATTATTCCAACAAATTACATTCCCAATAGTTTCTTCAAGAAAAGATTTCCTTAAATAAGTAATCATGTGTTTCCATAGATCTCTTCGTAGTGAAAATTTCTGAAAGTTGCAATACAAAAGACCAGAGATCTGTGCAACAATGTAAGCAGTCACTTCCGTGAAAAATAACATTTCCAAGTGAAAATTATGTAATGTGACATATTATTGGTTTTTTCCAATATATAACCCATGATGAAAAAAGATTTTATTTCGATGGAGTTTATACTTGTTGGATCTGTGCATTTGAAATCTGTTTATTAAACGAATTATACGTGACATTTGATAAATGGTGAGACATTGACATTGTGGCTAGAATAACTTTTTGGCTCCAAGAATTAAGCAGGGTCATTATCACTTTGAAAATGAATTTTGGGGACGCAGGGAATGGTTAGCAATGCCAAAGTTGAGAGCTTCAACTTGCCATTGTATTTCCCATCGGAGAGGGAGCTGAAACAAGTGATAGTTCGAAACAGATTCTTCGACATCGAGAGGATTCAGACCCTGAGCCACCCCAAAATGCACGTCGCTTTTTCCACCCCGGATTCACGCTCTTTCTACTTAAGAGTTGCATTCGAGGGGTTATTGCTCCATCATTTCGGCGATGAGCTGATCGTCGATGACCTGTTCCGCCTGTACTCGCTCAAAGTGGCGAAATCTCCCTTTTTCCTAAAGCTAGAAAGTCATGAAACCGTCACATTCTTCGTGGTCCTGAAGCGTAAAATGTATGAAGAGAATATGCAGTGACGGCACTGGCACATACTGTGCGTTGTTTCATGGTGGGGAAAAAACCTTAGCCAGCTAATTTTTCTGGAAGAGAGAATTGACTAGAAGCGGAAATTTGATTTCAAGTCAACGGGGCCGTTAACTGGATATCCCCAACTCAAACAAGTTTGCGCTTAATTCTTATGGTTATGCGTTAAAACTTGGTAGACTTGCATTTGCTTGCTCTGTCAAGATGTTGGATATATTTTGGGATATTTTGATTTTGTATATTTCCTTAGATGGATTCTGATTGATTGAATTTAGTTTGTTACTTCATATAGTCTTCAGTATGTATAGAATATCACATTTTCCTGTCATCACTATTATTCTCAACTTGGTGTCAAAGCCATTGTTTTCCGAGGAAGTGCCCGTCGAGGCTATTTAATAACGCCGGTCGCATTTTTCCGTCATTACTATTATAAGACCCGTTATTTTTCAAATAATTTCATGTTTTATGCGGCTGCGAGAGTATGAATGAAAGGAATTAAAGACTATTGTCCCAATCAAAGTCATCTTCTACATCACCACATATCCTCACCCATAACTCCATCGACTAACTCCTCCATATCTTCTTGGACGACGACATCGTTTCATCTTTCCTGACACTCCTCTCTCGTCCACCTTCCTCTTTCTTCCGACATGAACAAGACATTTAACTCCAGCAGATCCACGGACGAGCAAACCATGATGGTTCAGCCGGCAAGTAGGCATGCATGCAAATTGAAAAGGGAACAAGTAGCCGGTAATTTTGAACGTCACAACCCATTCTTCGAGTTTGAATGAAACTCTTAAAGTCTCGCGTGTAACCCAACAGATGGTTGCTTAATTAATGTTGTTTAGCAGATTCTTATGACTCGGTGACATGCGTACGTACTTAATTACTCATGTTTTTATTTTCTCTGTTCCTGTAAATCCTATTATTCCTATCTTCCATGCACCCACGCGGATAGTTTTTATGGCGTTTGAATCTTTGAGGATGACCCAACAAATAATCAAATCGCATCACAAAATTTACTATCGCGGCTCTATAAATAGCGGCTCATGCGCTTGGCCTCTTCACGTATTCGCACAGTCTCTCTTCAGATTGCATAGAAGATCACAGCCAGCTTCGTTGAAACCCGGTTGAAGTAATGGAAGGCGCTAAGAAACGTGGCGACGGAAGGGGTGAAAAGAGTGGTGGCGGCGGCGGCGTAGGAGGAGCAACTGTTGCAGGTAGTGGTGGTGGGGCCGGGAAAGGAGTTGTCGGCAACAGAGGAACAATGGTTGCGCCGGGAGTGGGGGTGTGTCGCGACCCGTCCGAAAGCGGACGCGGCTAATGGATTGCTGATCGCGGGTCTTGGATCGGCGCGAGCCCTCCCAAGCCCATACCAAATCGCGGCGGGAGTATTTTTCAAAGGATTCAACGATAAGAGTCGATCGCTTTCGACCTTCAGTGTGGTCGTGGTGGCATGTGCAAATTGTGCATGCATTTGGAGTCGCCACCGGTCTTTCTTGGAGGGTAGACTGGAAACCTTACTGATCGATTGGGAGAGATCGATCAGTTCTGCGGAACTAGAGATTTTGGGTTCGGGGACTTGGTTACGCTGGTGTCATTACCAACGTCCTTTCGGTACCTAACCCGAGTGATTTTCCTGGCTAAGAGTTCATGCAGGCGCAATTTTGGGTGGGGTAGGTTTGATTCAGGGTTTCATGCAGATTGGAAGACTGTTCCTATCAATTACAATCAATTTATATGAAAGCACAATCAAGTACGTAAATAAATCACATCAATGCACCTCAATTCAAATCAATGGCTTCCTAGTATAGCCATAAGGGTTTAGGTAAAGTGTGATTTCAGACCAGGGGTAAAATGAGATGATTTGGAGGCGATTAGCCCGAAGGGCAAAATCATCAATTCTTGGAAGACTTGGATACCGGACTGCCCAAAATACTCCATGACCAGTTGATTGTGGTCATTTCTTTTTTTTTCTTGTTTTTTTTAAGAATTTTTATTATTATTATCAATTTATTAATTAAAGGGAGCCAGGTTCGGGTCGGGTTCCCGGACCCGGGTCCAAATCAGACCCGCTAGGCCTCGATCGAGTCCGGGTAAGAGGACCCGAAACAGGCCCAGTCAAAACAGCAGAAACCCAGGCCCACCCTTCCTTTAGAAGACGCCAAGCCCGGCCTTACTCTTCAGCAACAGGCCCAAACTCGCTAGAACCGGCCCACATTCAAGCCTCAGCCTCCAACGCCCCAGCCCAACATGAACAAACGAAAAATGAGGGTAGCTTAATCACTGTTCATCGTCTTCCTACCGTGTCGCCTTCTCTGCAACACCGACGGCGCCTTGCGCCATCGAAACCGGTGGAACGATCCCGAGCCAAACAACAGCCCCCGCGGCGTGGGCCACGGAAACGCCGAAACCCGCTCGGCGCCAGCACCAACACCAAGCCTCACCCGACCGACTGACGCACCCGAGTTGCGCCCGCTTGCGAACGTTAAGGACAGTCGACGAGATCCGCTCGCCTGGGCTCGTTCGTCGTACCGCCAAGACCCGTTCGTCGCGCCGTCGTCAGGTTTCGCTCGTTAGAACGAACAACGAGCCTACTGCCCTCCGCCGGCCGATCGACGTGGCATCGACCAGCCTGTCGCTCCTCGTCACGGCAGTTTCAGCACCAGCTCCTTCGCGCTTGAATCGACGTCGTCATCCGACGAGCCTTCCCTTACCTCCAGTTGGATGTGTCCAAACCCACGCTTTGCCTTACACGATCTACCTATGAGGTGTCACCTCGGCTTGGCCTAACGGGGACTTCAACGGCGTTGCTTTCTCCACGGTCGACTCTCCATGACAACTCCCTCTTATCAAGCTGCATGGAACTTCTTCCGACTAGCAGGCAAAGATAGAGCTAGCAGTCTCAAGACTGCGGGACAATGCCGTTCGAGTTTCCGAAAACCGAACTCAACGCTTCCGAACGATCGGCAACGAGGCCGTAGAACTAGTGCGAGCACCATAACGTAGAGACGACAGTTGCGACCAACCACCCAAACGAAGGCATGCACAGGTGACCAACAAGCACCAGGTGTCTATGACAAGCTACGACGTTAGTAGGAGGAGATGCGGCTGTGGAAGGGCGGAGTGGTCGTGACCGGAGTCGGGGATGTACTGCTCGAGGTGGCACTTCTTCGGGAAGAAGCTGTTGACGACGTAGGAACAATGAGCCCTCACCGTGGGGGAGTAACATGCCCCGGTCTGCTACCGGCGCGCAGCATCTCCGGATCCACAGGCGTAGTCCAACGTCTTGTGCAGCACCGCGTCGCCAGCCCCTCCTTGCACACACACCAAGTGGCGCTGGAATGGCCAGTGAAGGCAAACACGAGAGCAACGAGCAGGAGGACGGCCATTAACCAAAGGCAGCTTCAAGAACGCAGAGATGGGCGGAGAAGTTCCACTCTTTCGCAGCTTTAGAGAGAGAGAAGACGTTGGGGGAGGGAGAATGGAGTACGCCGGCACGAGTCGCATGACTCCCGGTCTCGCGCGGAAGCCCGCCGCCAGTGGCTGTCCCCGTGCGGCCTTTTGTCCAACCCCCCCCCCCCCCCCCCCCCCCGGAGTCTCTTATCTTCTTCTCCTTTTTATTATAGAATTATCAACCATCTTCTGCTTCTTGGATGCTATGGAGAGCATCTCCCTTTTTCATGTGCTCCACTTCCCTTTTTATTTTTTTAAAAACCATCTGTCCGGCTCTCAACCCGCATTCTCTCATTCCTTCCTTCCACCGAGGAAGTGCTCTGTCACTTTTACCTTTTTTTTTTTAAAAGCCAATCTCGCCACTCCCTCCATCGGACGAATGGCGCCACTCCTCGGCTTTATGCTTCTTTGGTGAAATGGTAGACGAGATGAGATAGACTACACCGTCTTCCGTAATGCACCCTCCCACTGTGGTCGCCATTATTTTATTATTATTTTTTTGCCAAATTCAACTTTATGTGTATGGAAAGAACACACAAAATTTTACTTGAATTTTCTCTTTCATGAGGTCAAAATAAATAGAAATTTAAAATAAAATAACGACTTTTTTTTTGTTTTTGTGACCTCGAACGCTATATATATATTTTTATATATTTTCCTATGATAAAAATATGAAAAATTATTATTAGTATTATTATTTTTTGTCAAAAATGGTTCCTTTAGCTTGGCCAAGATCACCAAAGTTGATTTCATAATTTTCCAACTTTTTATGGATTTTCTATAAATTTTTCAAAATAAACTAGAAAAGACTGATCGAAATTTAGGTGTCAACAGCTGCCCCTCTTTGAGAGGGATCTCGTTAGGGGTTTCTCTCAAAGACAAGATGACACCTGTGTTCCAATTGACTCAACTAGAAACAGGAAAATAAAAAGAATCATGACTCACTGTGTTGACCCTTCAGGCGGTTTCTACCTTGAGTTGACCCTTCAGGCGGTTTCTACCAATGAGTTGACCCTTCAGGCTGTTTCTACCTTTGAGTTGACCCTTCAGGCGGTTTCTACCTTGATTTGACCCTTCAGGCGGTTTCCACCTTTAATTTGACCCTTCAGGCGGTTTCTACCATTGTTTGATCCTTCAGGCGGTGTCTACCTTGTGTTTGACCCTTCAGGCGGTATCTACCTTATGTTTGACCCTTCAGGCGGTGTCTACCTTTTGTTGACCCTTCAGGCGGTATCTACCTTTGGTTGACCCTTCAGGCGGTATCTACCATGAGCTGAGTTTTGAAAAGGGGTCTCATGACGAGGGTTCTCCACGTCCGATGAGACTTCTTGAATTTTGAAAAAGGGTCTCATGACGAGGGTTCTCCACTTCCGATGAGACTGCTTGAATTTTGGAAAGGGGTCTCATGACGAGGGTTCTCCACGTCCGACGAGACTGCTTGATTTTGAAAAAGGGTTCTATCCTCATCCCTTCTTTTGAAAGATCCCGAAATTTGTAGGGAATTCAGTTTTGAAGCAATGAAAGATTTTATCTTGACAAAGCTTCACTCGAGTCTGTTGAGGCGACATTCTGGGAGATTGGTGTTTCCAACGGATCCTGCAGAAGTTCGAGCCTGAAAAATTTTTCTTCATCAAGAAAACATTAGCAATCTTAGGGAAGACGACGGTTGTCCATCTGACAAAACTGTATGATTTAAGTCTTAATCATGAAATGTGCGTTTTGATGCTGGAGGTTATCCAAAGCATTCTTGCAACATGCAAATGTGATCACAAATCCCTTGCACGGAAAATCTGGGTCAAGTAATTTGAAACTTCCAAAAAGAGTTTGTTCAAAACATCTATTGGAGAATTTCTCATCCAAGAGGACTCCTCACCGCTCTGTGATAATGGTCTTTTGTAAGGATGCGTTCAACTTCCTACTAACCTGTGCCTAGGTTTTAGGATCATTCGCAGCGCATACATTCTGATCGATCGAGAGGTCTTCCACGGACCGTAATGTTAGGCTTGGATATTGGCTTTCAAAGGGGACCCGCTTTGGAGTCGAGGCCATTGAATGAAAGTCTTCACCATCTGCTCCAGGTTTACAAGACAAGAACCCTGCAAAATGAAAGAGAAGTAGTCTTGCTCGTACTTCTTCGAGCTAAGCTATATGTTAACCCAAGTGTCTTAGTCAGAGAAGACTCCTTCGGGGTCGTAACATTGGTAGGATTGGAGGGGTAGATCCCATTACGCTCCGCGAGTGATAGTCATTGCTCGGGGAACTTGCTCCACGGATTAAGCGATTAATCCACGGCCCTCGGCTTGAAGATGCTCAAAGGGTGATGTTGACACTCACGCGCAATTAGTTCTAGATATTAATGAAAGATGTTCCCGTGGGAACCTTACAGTGCGATCAACAACATATTCAATAGGAGTGTTCCACCCCTTTCGTCTAAGCATTTTTCATCGAGTAACCATGCCTTGCATCAGACGTTTGGTCACCGGCCTTGCGTCACCACTGCGATGGCCCTCCGGCTCCAAATTGATCGAGCCAAAGATTGAACTCATCGCCAAGGAAATTGTTCGGGTCTTCGAGCCATTGATGTTCAAGTTGGGTATCAACAATTGTTGGGGGCAGATTTCCTTCATCGCCTTCATTGTGAGGGACTGGAGTCTTTGAGCTGGAACCTTCATCATTGCCCTGTTGGGGTTGAGACATACATTCCTGAAGAGTATTGATCCAAGTGTCCAGCTCCTCATCAAGGAAATCGCCTGTTCTTTCTAGCCCTTGGTGCCCAGATTGGGTGTCGTCGACTGCAGGTGAGGGATTCCTCTCTTTGCTCTCGCCGTGAGCAATTTGATCCCTCGAATTGGGACTTCCTCCGATGACCGGCAGGTTTATATGTGCACTCTCTACCAATGCCAGATCCGCTTCAGGGACAGCATTAATGACTGATTCGCGCTCAAAATGAGGAATCCCTATGTGCTGGAACTGTGGCATATACTCTTGAGGAGTATTGAGATAGCTCGGCGGAGCATTCTGATTTGGGTTAGAGGAGCCGCTGACACGACTGCTGGTCCCGTCATTGCTGAAACACGGTTGGGTGCTCTTGGCTCTCCAATCATCATGGTTGTAACTCTGCCCAGCACTTGAGCTCCAACCGGCTTTATGATGGTTTAACGCTATCCTTCCATCCCTTAGCAATCTCCTATAGTACTTGAGGTGAGACTCAACGTTAATTCTAGAGAGCCCCGGCACATTCATAATCTCGAGTATGCGTAGTGGGCTAGCCGAATCAACTCCCAGCTCTCGAATTGCATCAACAAATTTGGTGTGAAGTTCATAGGTCCAGTAAAACCTTGTTCTCTTATCACCCAAAATATCGTCAATACTTCGGTAGCTATTCTCTACGGGATCTAGTTGTTTCAAAAGTTGTCCAGGGAGGGACTCACCGACTTTGGATTGGCTGGCTGCGACAGCGAGTTCGTCATTGGGAGAACTCCACCTGTGATGATTCATGTCCCATTTCTCAGAGGATGTTGGTGTTGACCCTATGGTGTTGACTTGCTCATGCAGATCTCCGACGGTATCTGGCTGTGTCAGAAAATGTTGTGGAGAATACGGTAACAGTTGAGCGTTATTCGTCAATAGGGATGGTTCATCGAGGAACACCTCACCGAGGACAACGGGATTACCACAATTAAGGCAGGCGGCCTTGGTCAGAGCTTCCTTATATCTCGCGCTTTCAGCTCGAAGCTTCTCATTCTCCTCCTTCAGGGCCAGTAACTCATGGTCTGCGTGTTGCTGTTTCACCCGGGTTCGTTTGTTGGCGAACCAAAACTTGACCTTCGAAAGCTCCAATCCTAACTTTCGGCTCAACTCCATTTTCTGTTGTCTGCTTGGAGTGGAGCATTCATTGAAGAAAGCTTCGAGTTCTCGGATTTGGCCTGGAGTGTGGCGTTGCAGTTGCTTCCTTTTCCGACTCCGGTCATCATTGTATACTCCTTCTTCGTAGCTGAAACCTAGAATTTCATCGCTGGAGGAGTCAGTCTCCATGGCCTTCGGGCAGGATTCAGCTCCAGGATCTTCAAAGTCTCCCAGCAGTTCGTGCTCAGAAATGTCCAGGTCGGGCGTTTCTAGCAGATGGGAATAGCTTTTAAACATGATGAATCGGAGTATCTCGGGCTTATCTAGTTCACTCAGCTTTCTCTATTCACTCTTACATGTTTGCTCACTCTAGAAATTTTCTCAAGTGATTGTGCGTGTCCTAGAACCATCCTTCAGGCTGCATATGAAGGCCAGCAAGCAAGCGCTCCTCCCGAGACCCTGCAATTACTCCTCGTCTGTCTTCCCCTTTCTTTTTCCTCGTGATAGGATCACAAACTCTCTTTCATTGATTCGGTTTCATCGAGTATTGCGCTCGTCCCCTAGTTCAGTCTTCAAAGTGGTGGGTCTACAATCTTTCGGCGCCTTTTATGATTTGCTAGGCCCGAGAACGTGGGGAACATCGGCGGATCCGCAATTAATGACTCCGTTTAATTCATTTAGCTCCATGGGAGTTAACGCCATGACCTTCTCTCAACCCCTTTTCATCGTTTAAACGAAAGTGGCATTTTCCCTGTGCATGATGTTACTCTTCATTTCAACATCTTGGGCGTTCGGTGAGGAATGAATTCGTGGCCACTCAAAATTTAAAGACCGTCCCTGGTTTCAGACTTAATCTAACAAGGGATCATCGCAACTGAGCATGACGATGTTCGTCGATAGCGTTGGTTTTCATACATAATTAACTATAGCCATTAAAGAAAAATGTTCCCATAGGAACTTTACAATGGATAAAAAGAGTGATCCACTCGTGAACATGCTCTTCTTTCCATGGGTGATCGTAGCGACCAACCCATCGTGCCCCGAGTCAGGTGCTAGATCATGGCTGTCCAAGCATGCCAGCTTCCCACTGATTGAACAAGGCATCGAGCCCCTCATCGAAGAAATCGTCTGTTGTGGGTTGACTAGCGGCAGGCAGAGCACCAGCCGACTGCTGCTCGAATGGAGGAGTGCGCACTCGCTGTACTTGTGACACGTGCTCTTGAAAAGTGTTGAAATGGCCCAGAAGGACATTCTGATCATCTTTCAGTTCGCCGGTGGTCGGGTTGCTATCTTGATTGATGCTTAGATTTGGCCGGGTATCTCTTGATACCTGAGCATTACAATGGCGGTTGCCCCTAGTTTTTGAGCTCGAGACGGATTCCTCTCGGTTTAGCTCCGCTCGACGCTGTTTTAATAGCTTTCTGTAGGCAGCAAGGTGATTCCTGACCAGTTCCTTACTAAGCCCCGGTACATTCATGGCCTTAAATATGCGCGTCGGAGTTGCTGAATCGATCCCCATTTGGTGAACCACGTCTAGGAATCTGGAATGCAGTTCAGGGGGCCAAGCGAACCTCCTCTTATCGTGGCCCAAAATTGCATCGATGGCTTGACGACTGATTAACTCATCTCCAGCAGGACCCGACCCTATCGAAAATTGTTGTGCATGAGGCTGATATGCTTTGAGCTGGTCGGCGGTAACATCCAGCTCCTTGAAACTGTAACTCCAGTCAAAGCGATGCAAATCCCATCCCCCAGGAGGCATTTGTATCATCTTCGTAGGATCATCCTGCTCATGCGTGACTCCGGCAAAATCTGGTTGAGCAGGAGATGCCCCGAGGGAGTAGGGTGGTAAATGAACGTCTTCAATCATCACGTGAGGCTTATCGGGGAATATCTTACCGAGGGCGATGGGGTTATCGCAATGAGGGTAAACGGTAATATTGAGAGCTTCTTCATACCTCATGTTTTTTGTTCGCAGCTTTTGGTTTTCTTCCTTTAAAATGTCGACCACCTGACGTTTGCGTTGAGCCTTCGATTTGGATCTCCTATTTTGAAACCAAAACTGGATCTTCGACTGATTAATCCCCAACTCCCGGCTCAATTCAATTCTCCACTTCTTTTTCATGTAATGGCTTTTACTGAAGAGGGTTTCCAACATTTGGGTTTCCTCCTGAGAGTATTGGTGAGGACGTCTTCTTTTCCCGAGTTGAGCATCGTGGATGTCGTTGTCGTCGTCGCCGTGATTTTGATTTCCGTTGCCGGAAGTGTTGGGCTCCATGGTTTTGGCGTTAGACTTGATCTTGGAATCTTCGAGATCCCTCTGTGGTTCAATTTCTGAGATTTTTGAGTCAGTCGCCTCTAGCAGCTGACAGTAACCTCTTAAATATGTTGGATTGAGAAATGTTTGATTGGTTCTTGCCCACTCAGAGTTCTCCACTCTCTCCTGTATGCTCACTCCCTATAAAGTTTTCTTCGAGTGACTTTGTATGTTCAGGAGACGCTCTTCAAGCATCATTAGGCAAACGTTCCCCCTCAAGACCTTGAATTTCTCGCTTAGCTTTTCAACGTGATGGGACTGCCAAATCCTGTTAGGGCTCTCTTCGATAGTTGCGCTTACCTCCCACCTAACTCTAATAATGGTGATCCCGACAAATCTTTTACATCTTTTAATTGATGAGCCGGAAATCGCGGACCGAAACGAATCCAATGGTTCTCGTGAGGGGACCTCCTGCTTTACCCCCTAACTGGGCTCCACCAGCATTATTACTGAGACCCTTCATCATCCTCGAGTTGCTATAAAATGAGGAATTAACGTATGGCAGGTTAGCGTTCTCGCATAATCAGCTTCTTCCTTCTAATCTCTCTATTAGACTCGTCTTATTCTCAAGCCAACCCAACGCAAATGGCCTCCTCTCCCGTACGTACTTTTTCAACTGATGTCTTGGCCCAGTGGGAAAAGCTTTATAACCTACTGGGTCGCGATTACGCGCACATAACCGATCATTCTGCAACCGAGGATGCAATCTGTGTCCTGCTCGAGGACCTTGATACCACTTCTCTCGAAGGTACTACACTGGGGAGGGAATATAGAATTTTCCCGACTCTCTTTGCACACTCCTTAGAGGCCTATCGTGTTGCTAATCGGGAGGTTCTCGTGGCTCGCGTCTTGCGGGCTCATTATGAGGATCGATCTGATCATTTGGTGCTGACCAACTATCTAGTTGATAGTTACAAAAAGGCCATCGAGTTTGCTAATGAGCGGGTCGCGACGTTGCTTCGCGAGAGGAGAAATCTGGTGGATCAATTGGCCATATCCCTGACCACCGGCGAGCATGACCGCCGCAATGTCCTGTTGAGGCTTCAGAGCGACTGGCAGGAAGAACGGCTCGACAAGATAACCGCGGACATAGCTCGCGGGAATGGACTGGTTCGGGACCTGGAAATAGTCACCGAAGAACACGAGGCTAAGGTCGCCGAAGTTAAGGGAGAATGCAGAAGTCTTCTCCTCAGGCTTGCCGACCATGACATGCGGAGTTGGGAGTATAAGCAGAGCATTAATAACATGGAGGGTCAGTTGGGATCCTTTGTGTCGTTAATTAGGGCTCACTTTGGCTTTACTTTTCCACCCCGAATTGTATGACCTGCTTCTGAAAACCCTCCGCTGAGCAAAATAAATGAAAGTTCTCGTGTGTGTGTTTTAACTTCTGCATGGTTCCTTTCTTCGAGCATTCGAACATCTTCAACTTGGGTGAGCCGAACCATAATATCAATAAGTCGAGCAAATATGTCCTGATTTTATAACTCGCTCATGATCAGATGAAAGAGTAGCCTCAGACTTATCCAGGAAAAGATTTCTCTCTATTACCTATTTTTTACCTGCAAATGAAAAGACAGAATCAGAAGGAATAATTTGAAAAAGAAAGCGAAAACCCCTTTCAATCTTATGCTTACCCATGATTAATAAGGACAAGAACTTTTACAAGGGTTTTAATCTTGCGCGAAAAGTTTTTATCAATATTCCTCGAAAGAAAGCATACTATTGAAAGGAATGTAATTCACAATAATCGCTTTTGATCAATTTCGAGATGAACGAATTACTCAAAAGTGCGAGGCATAATAACGTGTTTTAAATTTAATTGAAGATACGGCATCCAAATCAAGGCCGTTTTGTTAAGAACGAGAGTAATTTGGACATCTATCTTGTCATTAAATTCAAAACAACGCCGATATTCTCGATCAATTATCGTGGATTACCAGCGACGTAAAACATGCACGAAACAATTCAAGTGTATAATTCCTTCTAGAGAAATTGAGATTGGACTACTCTATACGACCAAAAGGTCGTGTAAGACTTCCAATTTTAATTTCCTCTAAAGGAATTATAAACTTGACTTGGGAGTATTCGGATGATTAGAGAAAATGCCACTATCACATTCCCATGACCCGTCAAAAGAAATACAACCAAGTTCCATCTGAATGTATACACCAATAGATCCCTAATACAATCACTCTAAGGGGTGGGATAGAGAAAGCCTCGATAAAAATAAACCCTATACAAGAGGACTAGTAATGGAAAATGAAACAAAGGAATGTGATCCTAACGTTTAAGGATGCCCCAAGATCTGTGACTTCCAGATCACTTGCCCCAACTCGTCATCTTCATTGGACGATATCTCAATAAGGTCCATAGTAGGCTCTTTTGTTGCTCACTCGGTGTTCGCCATGGGATATCATCCTCCTCGTCTTCTATCAAGGACGTTTGGGAAAAACACACACATCTATCCTTGAAATGGCATTTAATCTAATCACCAGAATGCAATGAATGAAATGCCTATATTTATATGAACTGTAATAGATTTGAGGGATAGAGAGTCTTACCAACCAAACTCGTCGACTTATGTGCGGTTTTAGGTGTACCAACCGCCCAAAGACATGCGCATGAGACAAGTGATGGTGAACTTCTAAAAATCAGAGGGTTTGGCACCTAAGGTTAAGGTTCCCACCTCGAGTTCTAGAAAGAGCCGATTCCATTGCACAGCTATCGTTGCATTGGGACTCGATCCATAGTTCGAAGCGAGCGGAATTGAAAAGTGGATTACCCCGTGTTTTTCCTCACGGAGATTCCATTTTCAATTCCTTCTATTGTGTTCCTAAAGGCGGCGCCCGGAGTTTTAGGCGCGGTTGTGTGTGTCCATGTGTTGTGATCATCACGATGCAAGTCATGCACAACAGTTTATCAATCAGCGCTTCAAATCATCCACACAACATACATTCCTACGTCAACCTGCATAAGATAATGTTAATCACGGACTACACCCCTTATTTCTCCAATCTGTAAAAACATATAACACCTACCATGAGCGGACTTACCTCACCTTCAAAAGCGCCTGTAGGGTTAGAAAAATCACTCAGCGTTTTAATTACGGCCTAAGTCCACTTGAGGTCTAGAACCATAGGTTCTAGAACAAAGGTCCCCAGTGGAGTCGCCAGCTGTCGCGACCCGTCCGAAAGCGGACGCGGCTAATGGATTGCTGATCGCGGGTCTTGGATCGGCGCGAGCCCTCCCAGGCCCATACCAAATCACGGCGGGTGTATTTTTCAAAGGATTCGACGATAAGAGTCGATCGCTTTCGACCTTCAGTGTGGTCGTGGTGGCATGTGCAAATTGTGCATGCATTTGGAGTCGCCACCGGTCTTTCTTGGAGGGTAGACCGGAAACCTTACTGATCGATTGGGAGAGATCGATCAGTTCTGTGGAACCAGAGATTTTGGGTTCGGGGACTTGGTTACGCTGGTGTCATTACCAACGCCCTTTCGGTACCTAACCCGAGTGATTTTCCTGGCTAAGAGTTCATGCAGGCGCAATTTTGGGTGGGGTAGGTTTGATTCAGGGTTTCATGCAGATTGGAAGACTGTTCCTATCAATTACAATCAATTTATATGAAAGCACAATCAAGTACGTAAATAAATCACATCAATGCACCTCAATTCAAATCAATGGCTTCCTAGTATAGCCATAAGGGTTTAGGTAAAGTGTGATTTCAGACCAGGGGTAAAATGAGAAGATTTGGAGGCGATTAGCCCGAAGGGCAAAATCATCAATTCTTGGAAGACTTGGATACCGGACTGCCCAAAATACTCCATGACCAGTTGATTGTGGTCATTTTTTTTTTCTTTTTTTTTAGAATTTTTATTATTATTATCAATTTATTAATTAAAGGGAGCCAGGTTCGGGACGGGTTCCCGGACCCGGGTCCAAATCAGACCCGCTAGGCCTCGATCGGGTCCGGGTAAGAGGACCCAAAACAGGCCCAGTCAAAACAACAGAAACCCAGGCCCACCCTTCCTTTCGAAGACGCCAAGCCCAGCCTTACTCTACAGCAACAGGCCCAAACTCGCTAGAACCGGCCCACATTCAAGCCTCAGCCTCCAACGCCCCAGCCCAACATGAACAAACGAAAAAGGAGGGTAGCTTAATCACTGTTCATCGTCTTCCTACCGTGTCGCCTTCTCTGCAACACCGACGGCGCCTTGCGCCATCGAAACCGGTGGAACGATCCCGAGCCAAACAACAGCCCCCGCGGCGTGGGCCACGGAAACGCCGAAACCCGCTCGGCGCCAGCACCAACACCAAGCCTCACCCGACCGACTGACGCACCCGAGTTGCGCCCGCTTGCGAACGTTAAGGACAGTCGACGAGATCCGCTCGCCTGGGCTCGCTCGTCGTACCACCAAGACCCGTTCGTCGCGCCGTCGTCAGGTTTCGCTCGTTAGAACGAACAACGAGCCTACTGCCCTCCGCCGGCCGATCGACGTGGCATCGACCAGCCTGTCGCTCCTCGTCACAGCAGTTTCAGCACCAGCTCCTTTGCGCTTGAATCGACGTCGTCATCCGACGAGCCTTCCCTTACCTCCAGTTGGATGTGTCCAAACCCACGCTTTGCCTTACACGATCTACCTATGAGGTGTCACCTCGGCTTGGCCTAACGGGGACTTCAACGGCGTTGCTTTCTCCACGGTCGACTCTCCATGACAACTCCCTCTTATCAAGCTGCATGGAACTTCTTCCGACTAGCAGGCAAAGATAGAGCTAGCAGTCTCAAGACTGCGGGACAATGCCGTTCGAGTTTCCGAAAACCGAACTCAACGCTTCCAAACGATCGGCAATGAGGCCGTAGAACTAGTGCGAGCACCATAACGTAGAGACGACAGTTGCGACCAACCACCCAAACGAAGGCATGCACAGGTGACCAACAAGCAGCAGGTGTCTATGACAAGCTACGACGTTAGTAGGAGGAGATGCGGCTGTGGAAGGGCGGAGTGGTCGTGATGGGAGTCGGGGATGTACTGCTCGAGCTGGCACTTCTTCGGGAAGAAGCTGTTGACGACGTAGGAACAATGAGCCCTCACCGTGGGGGAGTAACATGCCCCGGTCTGCTACCGGCGCGCAGCAGCTCTGGATCCACAGGCGTAGTCCAACGTCTTGTGCAGCACCGCGTCGCCAGCCCCTCCTTGCACACACACCAAGTGGCGCTGGAATGGCCAGTGAAGGCAAACACGAGAGCAACGAGCAGGAGGACGGTTAACCAAAGGCAGCTTCAAGAACGCAGAGATGGGCGGAGAAGTTCCACTCTTTCGCAGCTTTAGAGAGAGAGAAGACGTTGGGGGGAGGGAGAATGGAGTACGCCGGCACGAGTCGCATGACTCCCGGTCTCGCGCGGAAGCCCGCCGCCAGTGGCTGTCCCCGTGCGGCCTTTTGTCCAACCCCCCCCCCCCCCCCCGGAGTCTCTTATCTTCTTCTCCTTTTTATTATAGAATTATCAACCATCTTCTGCTTCTTGGATGCTATGGAGAGCATCTCCCTTTTTCATGTGCTCCACTTCCCTTTTTATTTTTTTAAAAACCATCTGTCCGGCTCTCAACCCGCATTCTCTCATTCCTTCCTTCCACCGAGGAAGTGCTCTGTCACTTTTACCTTTTTTTTTTTAAAGCCAATCTCGCCACTCCCTCCATCGGACGAATGGCGCCACTCCTCGGCTTTATGCTTCTTTGGTGAAATGGTAGACGGGATGAGATAGACTACACCATCTTCCGTAATGCACCCTCCCACTGTGGTCGCCATTATTTTATTATTATTTTTTTGCCAAATTCAACTTTATGTGTATGGAAAGAACACACAAAATTTTACTTGAATTTTCTCTTTCATGAGGTCAAAATAAATAGAAATTTAAAATAAAATAACGACTTTTTTTTGGTTTTTGTGACCTCGAACGCTATATATATTTTTTTTATATATTTTCCTATGATAAAAATATGAAAAATTATTATTAGTATTATTATTTTTTGTCAAAAATGGTTCATTTAGCTTGGCCAAGATCACCAAAGTTGATTTCATAATTTTCCAACTTTTTATGGATTTTCTATAAATTTTTCAAAATAAACTAGAAAAGACTGATCGAAATTTAGGTGTCAACAGGGTGCGGCCTATATTTCAAGGGCGAAGTTCGAGGGAAACCCGCAAAGTTACTTTGCTGAGCTCCATGAGAGCACCAAGGATAAGAAATGAGAGCTTGTCGATGAGTTGACTCTGAAGTAAGATGCCGGAGTGTCGGAGAGAATTTGAAATTAAATAAAGACCTTTAATCTTCTAATGAAATCTCTCTCACTCTCACACACACACATACACACACACACACGCACACACACACACACACACGGTTCATCAAGCTTGCTATTTGCAATCATATGTTTCAACTTTGGTTGTCGAATGACATGTGACGTAGGTGGCAGGATCATATTATCGATTTGAAACTGAGTTTTGGGCATTGTTTTGAATGCTGCCGATTCTAACATTGACCAAAAGAAAGTAAATTACCATCCAAGTTGGCACATCATATTTACACCTCAAATGTTTTGACTTTCTAATCTTCTCCTTACACCACCCACTTCTATCACCATTCTTATTAATCGTTAGATTTTCAAGCTATCACTACTCATTTCAAAGGAGCACGTACCACATAAAAGTTTTAAGGTTTATTCTTTGAATCGCTAAAAGAAACATATGGCATTTGTTGTTGTGTCATACTCTAATTATTTTGAACAGCGAGAGGTTTAACTCACCCGTGCATGACAGTGATAATGCAAGTGGCTTACGGGGTAATAGAGAAAACGCAGGTGGTCTGTGAACTTCAACCTCGTTCTTCCTTCTTGTAAAAAACCAATACCATGACTCTACCACAACAGTTGCATCCTCTTCGAGCACGTCTTGATAAACTAGGTCTAGATCAAACCACCCAAAAGTCCATTGTCAATAAAGTCCTAATTTTTTTGCACTTTTGCCAATTCAACTCTATTTGTCGAAAGTCGGTGATGTAAACGCCAGTTATCTTACGTGGCACTACCGATGCCGATTCGGATAATTTTTTAGTAATATTTTAGTACTTTGTTAAGTATTTTTATATATTTTTTTTATTTTTCCCTCTTTTCTATTTTTCCTTTTCTATTTTTCCCCCTCTGCTTGGCCTCAAGTGGGGCCGCTCCGGCTGGCCCCTGCCGAGAAGGTGTAAATTAGATGAAGATGAAGAAGCGACATGGCATGGCAATAGTCAAATCTGGTCGAGATTTCGTTGTGTCTTTCTTTAAAGATGAAACAATAATATGAAGAGCAAAAAGCGACTTTCTTTTGGACATGTATTTGATTACTAAAATGATGTTAAGCATATTTGTGCATGGCTAGCTTGACCTTTACTTCTGAGTTAATAACTTCATTAGATAAATACGGTAAGATCCATCCAACGCGTTGTTTTCCCTTTCTTACCTTGACTTTTGATGTCCCCCTACCAAATCCCCCTCAACGTAAACTCAGAATTACGCGATCGGCAAATTAATGATTCTTTTAGCGAAGACTTTGACCAAATACCAAATCATTGGTAATCGATCTAGTGGTACTTTTATGAGCGAGAGAGAGAGAGAGAGAGAGAGAATGACTGAAGCAGTGGCCATGAATGGGGGGAACGGACCTTACAGTTACTCCCAGAACTCCTCATATCAGGTACTTCATGTTACATGATATACAAGTATATGTATACATATTACAAGATATGTCACTCTAGCTTTTCTCTTTGTATAAGCAATAAAATCCCTGTCATAAGTGGAACGGACAAATGAATTTTTCATTACAATAACGTGGTTTATTGAAATTTTTTGTCATAATTTGGTTCACCAACCATATAATTCCCATGATCTCGTCGTTCCGTGTTGGTTTCGTAATCAGATTGTCCTATCTCATCCTTTCTTCAACATCTTTTCCGCGTTTGCTCTCTCTTTATACATCGACTTCTAATCGTTGTTATATCAAATTACCAACCTTTTTTTTTTTTGTGAAACAAGTATTGTAAAAGTAATCGCCATGCAATGTTCTATTCTACAGAGAGGAGTCGCTGTTGCCGCCATGGATATGATCAAGGAAGCTTTACCCGCAACTGTTGATCTCAACCACCTATCATCATCCTCTCCTAACCCCATCATCAGAATCGCAGACTTTGGTTGCTCCACAGGATTCACATCCATTCAAGCCATCGAAACCATAATTCAGTGCCTCTTAGACCTCATCAAACCCAACGAACAACCTCAATTTCGTACCCTCGAGTTCCAAGCCATCCTCAATGACGTCCCCACTAATGACTTCAACACGCTTTTCGCCAACCTCCTGTCTGAGAGGCGACGATACTACGCCATGGCGGTCCCAGGGTCGTTCCACGTCCGTCGCCTCCCGAGTGCATCCCTACAGTTTGCATTCTCGTCCTGCGCGCTCCACTGGCTATCCTAGGTTCCGCCAGAGACATTGGATGAGTCTTCCCGTGCTTGGAACGGAGAGAGAATTCACTATGCGAGCTCCCCTGTGGAGGTCGTAGGAGCTTACTCTGCTCAGTTTGGGAGAGACATGGAGCCGTTTCTCAGTGCGAGAGCGGAGGAGATGGTCAGTGAAGGATTGATATTTATGGCCGTGCTTGGTGAGCCGGATTTGGTTCATGAATCTCAGACCACACTAGGGTCGGAATTGGATCTGCTGGGTTCTTGCCTTGTGGACATGGCCAAAACGGTACGTGATTGCATGCACGGGCTAATACTTGATGCATCAGATCGTACGCAAGACTAAGACTAGAGAGTTTGAATTATGCATTTCTAGATGATTAACAAAATTCGGCGATGCTAATAAACTAGGCTATACCAGGTCAAATATTAAAACTTCCCCCCCCCCAACAGGCTATACCGATACTTGTTTGATGAAGGTTACTAGTAGAGTTTTTAACTTGGATGTCCTAATTATTCCAACAAATTACATTCCCAATAGTTTCTTCCAGAAAAGATTTCCTTAAATAAGTAATCATGTGTTTCCGTAGATCTCTTTGTAGTGAAAATTTTTGAAAGTTGCAATACAAAAGACCAGAGATCTCTGCAACAATGTATGCAGTCACTTCCGTGAAAAATAACATTTCCAAGTGAAAATTATGTAATGTGACAGATTATTGGTTTTTTTCAAGATATATCCCAGGATGAAAAAAGATTTTATTTCGATGGAGTTTATACTTGTTGGATCTGTGCATTTGAAATCTGTTTATTAAACGAATTATACGTGACATTTGACAAATGGTGAGACATTGACATTGTGGCTAGAATAACTTTTTGGCTCCAAGAATTAAGCAGGGTCATTATCACTTTGAAAATGAATTTTGGGGACGCAGGGAATGGTTAGCAATGCCAAAGTTGAGAGCTTCAACTTGCCATTGTATTTCCCATCGGAGAGGGAGCTGAAACAAGTGATAGTTCGAAACAGATTCTTCGACATCGAGAGGATTCAGACCCTGAGCCACCCCAAAATGCACGTCGCTTTTTCCACCCCGGATTCACGCTCTTTCTACTTAAGAGCTGCATTCGAGGGGTTATTGCTCCATCATTTCGGCGATGAGCTGATCGTCGATGACCTGTTCCGCCTGTACTCGCTCAAAGTGGCGAAATCTCCCTTTTTCCTGAAGCCAGAAAGTCATGAAACCATCACATTCTTCGTGGTCCTGAAGCGTAAAACGTATGAAGAGAATATGCAGTGACTGCACTGGCACATACTGTGCGTTGTTTCATGGTGGGGAAAAAGCCTTAGCCAGATAGTTTTTCTGGAAGAGAGAATTGACTAGGAGCGAAAATTTGATTTCAAGTCAACGGGGCCATTAACTGGATATGCCCAACTCAAACAAGTTTGCGCTTAATTCTTATGGTTATGCGTTAAATCCTGGTAGATTTGCATTTGCTTGCTCTATCAAGATGTTGGATATATTTTGGGATATTTTGATTTTGTATATTTCCTTAGATGGTTCCTGATTGATTGAATTTAGTTTTTTACTTCATATAGTCTTCAGTATGTATAGAATATCACATTTTCCTGTCATCACTATTATTCTCAACTTGGTGTCAAAGCCATTGTTTTCCGAGGAAGTGCCCGTTGAGGCTATTTAATAACGCCGGTCACATTTTTCCGTCATTACTATTATAAGACACGTTATTTTTCAAATAATCTCATGTTTTATGCGGCTACGAGAGTATGAATGAAAGGAATTAAAGACTATTGTCCCAATCAAAGTCATCTTCTACATCACGACATATCCTTTCCCATAACTCCATCGACTAACTCCTCCATATCTTCTTGGACGACGACATCGTTTCATCTTTCCTGACATTCCTCTTTCGCCCACCTTCCTCTTTCGTCCGATATGAACAAGACATTTAAATCCAGTAGATCCACGGACGAGCGAACCATGTTGGCTCAGCCAGCAAGTAGGCATGCATGAAAATTGAAAAGGGAACAAGTAGCCGGTAATTTTCACAACGCATTCTTCGAGTTTGAATGAAACTCTTAAAGTCTCGCGAGTAACCCAATAGATGGTTGCTTAATTAATGTTGTTTAGCAGATTCTTATGACTCGGTGACATGCGTACGTAGTTAATTACTCTTGTTTTTATTTCTCTGTTCCTGTAAATCCTCTTATTCCTATCTTCCATGCACGCATGCAGAGAGTTTTTATGGCGTTTGAATCTTCGAGGATGACCCAACAAACAATGAAATCGCATCACAAAATTTACTAACCGCGGCTCTATAAATAGCAGCTCATGGGCTTGGCTTCTTTACGTATTCACACAGAGTCTCTTCAGATTCCATAGAAGATCACAACCAGCTTCGTCAATACCCGGTTGAAGTAATGGAAGGCACTAAGAAGGGCGGCGACGGAAGGGATGAAAAGAGCGGCGGCGGCGGCGGCGGCATAGGAGGAGTAACTGTTGCAGGTAGTGGTGGTGGGGCTGGGAAAGTGGTTGGCGGCAACAGAGGAACGATGGTCGCGCCGGGAAGTGGGGGTGCGGCGCATATTTCAAGGGCGAAGTTCGAGGGAAACTCGCAAGGTTACTTTGCTGAGCTCCATGAGAGCTCCAAGGATAAGAAATGAGAGCATGCCGATGAGTTGACTCTGAAGTAAGATGTAGGAGTGTCGGAGAGAATTTGAAATTTAATAAAGACCTTTAATCTTCTAATGAAATCTCTCTCTCTCTCTCTCTCTCTCTCTCTCATTTATGCTTCATCGAGCTTGCTATTTGCAATCATATGTTTCAACTTTGGTTGTCGAATGACATGTGACGTAGGTGGCAGGATCATATTATCAATTTGAAACTGAGTTTTGGGCATTGTTTTGAATGCTGCCGATTCTAACATTGACCAAAAGAAAGTAAATTACCATCCAAGTTGGCACATCATATTTACACCTCAAATGTTTTGACTTTGTAATCTTCTCCTTACACCACCCACTTCTATCACCATTCTAATTAATCGTTAGATTTTCAAACTATCACTACTCATTTCAATGGAGCACGTACCACATAAAAGTTTTAACGTTTATTCTTTGAATCGCTAAAAGAAACATATGACATTTGTTGTTGTGTCATACTCTAATTATTTTGAACAGCGAGAGGTTTAACTCACCCGTGCATGACAGTGATAATGCAAGTGGCTTACGGGATAATGGAGAAAACACAGGTGGTCTATGAACTTCAACCTCATTCTTCCTTCTTGTGAAAAACCAATACCATGACTCCACCACAACAGTTGCATCCTCTTCGAGCACGTCTTGATAAACTAGGTCTAGATCAAACCACCCAAAAGTCCATTGTCAATAAAGTCATAATTTTTTTTTTGTACTTTTGCCAATTCAACTCTATTTGTCGGAAGTCGGTGATGTGAACGCCAGTTATCTTACATGGCACTACCGATGCCGATGCGGATAATTTTTTAGCAATATTTTAATACTTTGTTAAGTATTTATATATATATATATTTTTCCCTCTTTTCTATTTTTCCTCTTCTATTTTTTCCCCCTCTGCCTGGCCTTAAGCGGGGCCGCTCCCGCTGGCCCCTGCCGAGAAGGTGTAAATTAGATGAAGATGAAGATGCGACTTGGCATGGCAAAAGTCAAATCTGGTCGAGATTTCGTAGTGTCGTTCTTTAAAGATGAAACAATAATATGAAGAGCAAAAAGCGACTTTCTTTTGGACATGTATTCGATCACTAAAATGATGTTAAACATATTTGTGCATGGCTAGCATGACCGTTACTTCTGAGTTAATAACTTCATTAGATAAATACGGTAAGATCCATCCAATGCATTGTTTTCCCTTTCTTACCTTGACTTTTGAAATCCCCCTACCAAATCCCCCTCAACGTAAACTCAGAATTACGCGATCGGCAAATTAATGATTCTTTTAGCGAAGATTTTGACCAAATACGAAATCATCGATAATCGATCTAGTGGTACTTTTATGAGCATTCTTTTTTGGAAGTCGCTAGCATGACAGTCTAACAATGTTGTCGTTATTTTTTACCCCATGGCTTTCCAATTAATGAGTGCTTTATGCAAAATATGTGGTGATGGTGTGTGGATCTACGTTCTGAAATAACTGACACTATTATCAGACTATCAAGGGAGCATTTTTATTCTTTTTGTCATCATAAAATTCCTAATGGATCATGCGGTTACTTTTCAGGAGGTTGTAAGACAAACAACCGCGGTAGTAGGGTAGGGTAGGGTAGGGTAGGGTGAGTGGTGTACAACTTAGATTATGGCTGATCTTCCTAATTGTGCTTTGGGCCGAAATTTGATAATATATATTGCATGGCTTGACCTGCGAGTAGAGAGAGAGAGAGATAGAGAGAGAGAGAGAGAGAGAGAGAGAGAGAGAGAGAGAGAGAGAGAGAGAGAGAGTGAGAATGACTGAAGCAGTGGCCATGAATGGGGGGAACAGACCTTACAGTTACTCCCAGAACTCCTCATATCTAGTACTTCTTGTTACATGATTTACAAGTATATGTATACATATTACAAGATATGTCACTCTAGCTTTTCTCTTTGTATATGCAATAAAATCCCTGTCATAAGTGGAATAGACAAATGAATTTTTCATTACAATAGCGTTGTTTATTGAAAATTTTCTGAATATTTTTGTCATAATTTGGTTTACCAACCATATAATTCCCATGATCTCGTCATTCCGTGTTGGTTTCGTAATCAGATTGTCCTATCTCATCCTTTCTTCAACATCTTTTCCGCGTTTGCTCTCTCTTCATACATCAACATCAAATCGTTATTATATCAAATTACCAACCTTTTATTTGGTGAAACAAGTATTGCAAAAGTAATCACCATGCATTGTTCTATTCTACAGACATGAGTCGTTGTTGCCGCCATGGATATGATCAAGGAAGCTTTACCCGCAACTGTTGATCTCAATCGCCTATCATCATCCTCTCCCAACCCCATCATCAGAATCGCAGACTTTTGTTGCTCCACGGGATTCACATCCATTCAAGCCATCGAAACTATAATTTAGTGCCTCTTAGACCTCATCAAACCCAACGAACAATCTCAATTTCGTACCCTTGAGTTCCAAGCCATCGTCAACGACCCCCCACCAATGACTTCAACACGCTTTTCGCCAACCTCCTGTCTGAGAGGCGACGATACTACGCCATGGTGGTCCCAGGGTCGTTCCACGTCCATCTCCTCCCGAGTGCATCCCTACACTTCGCATACTCGTCCTTTGCGCTCCAATGGCTGTCTCGCATTCCACAAGAGATATTGGACAAGTCTTCCCGTGCTTGGAATGGGGAGAGGATTCACTACGCTTGCTCGCCTGCGGAGGAAGTAGGCGCTTACTCTGCTCAGTTCGGGAGAGAGATTGAGGCGTTTCTCAGTGCGAGAGCGGAGGAGATGGTCAGTGAAGGATTGGTATTTCTGGTGTTGCCTGGGGAGCCGGATTTGGTTCACGATTCTCAGACCACAATAGGGTTAGAAATGGAGCTGCTGGGTTCTTGCCTTGTGGACATGGCCAACGCGGTACGTAATTGCGTGGATGGGCTAACACTTGATGTGTGAGATCGTACGCAAGAATATGATTTGAGTGATTGAATTATGCATTTCTGGATGATTAACAAAATTCGGCGATGCTAATAAATTTTGCTTTACTAATACTTGTTTCATGAAGGGTAGCAGTATCGTGTTTAACTTGTGAGTCTTAATTGAATAATGCTTGCATGACGGTCACACAGTCTTGCTATGTTATGCTTACCATAATTTTTTGTTGTTCACAATTCCCCTTTTTGTTTTTGTTTTTGTTTTTGTTTTTGTTTTTGTTTTTGTTGCTATTTGCCAAACACAAAAGAATTTTTGGCTAGCAAGGCACCGTCCACTATCAAATGACAGTGGATGATCACGCTAACATCTCAGTCCTAACAAAGTAATTTCACAAGAGTTAGAAAAATAAGAGCAAAAGGATGCCTAAAGTACCAATATTTGTGTACAGCACTTACTTTTGTACCAATATGTTTTTTTGAATCTCTTAAGTAACAAATCAAAGAAAAACAATCACCTAAATGCCAAATCGGGAAAAAAAATCACTCAAGTGCCAATTCCGACCAAATAGTACATATTGCATTTTTTATTAATTTTTTAATGTCGTGGATTTTTTTTTTAAAAAAATCAAACTATGTGGCGTTACGTGGACTTTTCAACTTAAAAATAGTTATTTTTTAAAAATATTAAATAGAAAAATTACCTAAAAATAAAAAAAGTAAAATAATAATAATAAAAATAATAATACTAAGGGAAGCAGAAGTTGCAGCAGCGAGCCCTTGCAACCGCCGCCTCACTATCGCTGGCAATGGCCCACGAGGCGTGGGGGATGGCCGAGAGGGTCGTCGAGCAGGCCTCGCTAGGGTCAGCGAGGCTCGATCGTGGCTTGCCTCGCAAACCCACGACCAAACCTTGCCAACCCCTTTCGTCGGCCATTGCCAGCGAAGGTGGCCGGCGATGGTGAGGGCTGTCGCCATTGCAACTGCTTCCCATTTCTTTCATTTTTTAGTTTTTAATTATTTTTTAGTTTTTTTAATATCACATGAATTTTTAATTAAATTTTAATTTGCTATTTTTTGCTTACTAGGATCCTCCAGCGAGCCACGCATGATTTCCGGCAAAAGTCACTAGAGTTGGCGCTGAAATAACCGTTTTTTTCAAAAAAAAATTGACACTTAAGTGATAAAAAAATATATTAGTACTAAAGTAAGCGCCGTACACAAGCATTAACAGTCCAATTGTCCTTTTGCCCTTAAATAAGTAATCATGTTTGGCAAAAAAAAAAAAGTAATTAGGTGGTTTCGTACATCATTCTGTTGTGAAACTGTTTGAAAGATGCAATACTACATCTAGAGATCTATGTTACAAAGTACGCATTAACTTCCGTGAAAAATAACATCTCGAAGTCAAAATTAAGGGTGTGCATGGCCCCGGTCGGTCCGGTCCCGGCATGGAACCGAGGACCGGACCGGTAGTCCCGGTCCCCATATTTTCGGGACTAGGGACCAGATCGGACCGGGATCGGCAGTCCGGTTCGGTCGCTATCCCGGCCTAGTAGAACCGCTAACACCAATCAACTGCTTATACAAATTTAGCTCTTTGAAGAAAATATGCTTCAATTGCATGTTAATTTACAATTTATAACATCAGTTGAATGAAAAGATAGGTAATTTTTTTTTTAAATAATTGTTCTGTTTTGTTTTCAAATATTTCTATTTTTTTTCTAATTGTATAGATTTATATTTATAAATAACTATATATTATAGGTGGTCTAGTCCGGGCCGATCCTAACACATGGAACCGGGGATCGGACCATCCACCTCAAAGACTGGACCAACCCGGCCGGGTTCAGTCTGGTCCGGGTCCGGTCTCGATTCGGGCCGGTCCAGTTTGTTGGAGTTGGTGAATACTTCGGGGATCCTTGTTTCTCATACCGAGTATGCCCACGTGAGCTTAGGGAAACCAAAGTGTTATCCGACGACATGTGACCCATGCGCGGGTGTCCTACTGCCCGGTCAGCGGGCGGGGCTTCCGCTGCCTCGCTCGCCGGTGAGCGGGCGGGGGTTCGGGGGCAGCGCCCCTGAAACCTCAACGGGTTTGGGCTTTTATTTAAGTTAACCCGTATATTGTGGGCTTAATAGAGGTTTCGCTAGGTTTAGGTTTTGGGCCCGTTTAGGGCATATATATTTTGCTCGTTTATGCTGATCATTGTAACGAGTTGAGTGGCTGTAAACCGAATATCATAGTGAAATCTCTTTGCAGGACGTAGCCCAATTCTGAGGTGAACCTGAGTAAACTGTGCGTCGTCTAATTTTCCTTGATTCTCTGTTTGATCGTTCTGATTCGGTTGCGATAAATCCCATCACAGTTTGCACACCCCTAGTCAAAATCATGTAGTGCGACAGTTGGTTGTTTCAGCTGTATATCCCAGCATGAAAAACTAATTGTTATTTCGATGGTGTTAATATGTGTTCGATATCTGCAGTAGAAATCTATTTATTAAACAATTAAACTTGATGTTTGACACCTGTTGAGGCATTGATATTGAACGTGAAAATAGAAAAAAGATAATACAAATGGCGAAAATCTCTATATGGCTTCAAGAATTAAACACGGTTATTATCACTTTGAAAGTGAATTTCGGGGACGCAGGGGACAGTAAGCAAAGCCAAAGTAGAGAGCTTCAACTTACCAATGTATTTCCCATCAGAGAAGGAGCTGAAGCAAGTGATCGGTCGAAACAGATTCTTCGACGTCGAGAGGATTCAGACCCTGCGCCACCCCAAAATGCACGACGCTCTTTCCACCCCGGAATCGCTCTCCCTCTTATTCAGAGCTGCGTCTGTGGGGTTGTTTCTCCATCATTTCGGCGATGGGCTGATCGTCGACGAGCTTGCTCTATCTTAAAGAAGACACATTTATGTTAATGCTTATTGTCTTCTCATTGCCGAAATGTTTAGTTTGTTTAGGCCCGATCTATCAAAACATCATGTCTTGTCACCGCGAGATCTGCAAATACTAGGTAAATCTAGTTCTAGAGGGTTACATTTTTTGGTGCTCGAGAAGCAACCAAAACCATCAATCTCATTATAAAAACGAAAAAAAAAAGACAAGATTGAAACGATACAATGTAGTCAAAGTGGATAACATTAGGCATGTTCTGTAAAATCAGTATACTATAATTAACATGATAAACAGACTCTTATCAGACATTAACATGAGCTACTCATTTAATGTGTTCACTCAACTACTCCTTGTGATGATGGAGTCTTTGATAAGAAGGAATCGAGCTTGAGGATGACAACCACTACTTTCGAGTTTCATAGCTCGAATCGTCCATTAGTCAGTATTGTCCATTTCATTTACCAAAACTCTTTTATTCCAATTGATACTTCTTTTAAAATAAAATAAATAAAAATCTTCGAAAATATTGTAGATAATTGGTGATAAAAAGATGCTCAATTTGCTCATTGACAGAGAACCTTAGATTATCTAAAAAAAGTTGAAAAAGGAAATGAACTTAGGCCAAACCGTGGGGGGTTTTTGGCTGGATCTTTGATTTGAAGCAGCACATAGGTCAAGTCAAGCACGTAAGCCACAAAGCTCCCGAGCGAAGTGTGGCCCCCACTGGTGACTCCCCTCCCCGACCACCCACCGAAACATACAACAAATCCCCAACTAATCAGTAATCAGCAATCAGTCATCGATCCCAAAACCTTAAATTCCAATTCAAGCTGTTTCCTCGCCGAATCCCCACTCTGTCAACTTTGTTCGCTATAGCTAGATCGGAGAACTCTCTCTCTCTCTCTCTCTCTCCCTCTCTCTCGCAGGATCCATTTCCATGTCTTGGACAGCTGCGTTCCTGCTGTTCGTGAATTTGGTGCCATTGAGCTCTCTCCGATAGGGGTGTCAAAAAGGTCCGCGCCGACCCAGCCAGGCCCCACCCAATTCGGCCCGGCTCGGCTAGATCAGAAAATTTAAGATATTTTTGGGCCGGGCGTTGATCTTAGTTGAATATGGGCCGGTACTGTTAAGGCCCGATTAAAATAATAGTGCTTTGGTACCATAAGGCCCGAACTACTTGATGCTTCCTCACCCTTCTCTCAACTGTTCGGTGATCTGTAACTATCTCTCTCTCCTTCTTCTCGATCGATTCTCAGCCAAGCCCTAGTGGAATCTCTCAAGGTACGCTTCGAGGCCTCTAATCTCTCTTGTTCTTCGCGATCTGCGAATTGGGTTTTTCCGGATCTGGGTTGGGTTTTCGTGTTCTTTGCGCTTTCTTGATTTGTCTCGATTCCGATGGTTGAAAGGAAGGTTGTAGATGCAGATCTTCGTTAAGACCCTTACCTTATTGAACATGTGTTCCCTCTCAACCGGCGGTACAGGAGCAGCGGAGGGGGCTGCGGCCGAGCTCTCGCGCAAATGCGAATCCTCGTCATCCAGAGGCGGTGACATGTCCATGAGCTCGAGCTTCAAGCGGCAGTCAGCTTCGCGATCGAATCTGTGGGCTAACCAAGATCCCATGGTGTTCGATTGGGCATTATTGACGTTGCCAATAGGAAAGAGGCCTCTTGTGGGCTGGTGACGACTGATGAGAAGTGGAAGAAGAAGGCAAAGACGATGAGGACTGTCACGACCTAAAATTCGGTTAAATTCTAGGCTAATGGATTATCAGGTGACTAACCCAATGCGGACTCTCCCAAGCCCTACCAAATCGTAACTTTGATTGATCAGAATGATTTAGGATTTGGAGCCGCCACTAATCATTTTTGGTAGATTGGTTAGAAACCTGAGTAAAATAGCGGGAGAACTATTTTATTCCTACGAATCAGAGATTGAGGATTCGAGGACTTGATTACATTAGCTAATTAAAACTAATGACCTTTCAGTACTTTAATTCCATAATATGTCATAATTTGACGACTCATATTGAATCAATCTTAAAGCTCGGAAAATGGAGTTCTTTTTTTTTTTTGGATTTCGCATTTTATATGCACTGCATGAATGATATAAATACAGAATTAAAGTCATCTTTTCCTATATGCAAAATTTAACTAATTAATTAAGGCGTGTGGAATGTCGTGGCATAGAAATGTGATAATGCAAATGCAATAATGATTCTCGAAAAAATGATAATGCATGGGTATATGCAATTTCGAAAATTTGATGAATGACATGGCAATGGATGCATGACATAGCATAATGACATGGCATAATGACATGCAAAAATGACATGGCAAGACGACGTGGAAAATGATGTGGAAAAATAACGTGGAAAAATGGCGTGTCAAGATGACGTGAAAAAATGATGTGGAAAAATGGCATGGAGAATGACGTGGCATAATGACATGCGATTACATGGCACACAAATGATTTTTTTTTTGGATTTTTATGCATTTTTCAGATGTATGAAAAAAAAATGAATAATGAATTAAGAAGTTATCCTATTTAACCTGATATGCAGACATAATAAGATATATGCATGAGATTGAATATATGCTATCCTAATTAACGTGATATGCAGACATGATATGATATGCATGAATGAGTCTACTTCCCTTTCTTAAAATTTCGGCCAAATGAGGGATATCTTGAAATTTTGTTATCTTGATTTAATTGCTTAAGGTTTAATGAGATAAGATTTCTAAGAAACCTTATCTTCCTAAAATTTCAATTAGATGGGGTTTTTAAGAAACCACGTCTTACTAAAATCTTCAGGAAATTTCAAAACATTGCAAGTCCAATCGAGGCAACACATGCACCAAAATATTTACCGCGAGATAAGGAAAGAAATCATGATCGTGTCGTTATCCCTTTCAATTTTCGAAAATTTGACCAACTTCCATTAGAGATTGGTTTTTTCTAAAGATAGCGAATCAGACCTAAGCGGTGATAGGTCAGATTAACTAAATCTAGAATTTTTTTTATTATGAAGATTAAGCTTTGATGTTTAAATCAAATTGGTGGTATCTTGAATTTCTGAAGAAAGTCTCAAATTTTCCATTGAAAATTTAATCAATCAAAACGGCAATCAATCAATTAAAGATATACAACCCTTTTAAATTCAGAATATTCTGGATAAGGATTGTTACCTAAATTGCCGATTTGCTTTCCAAAGTTTTAACCTCGACGGCTTCCGACTCATCTCAGCGATGGTGGCTTCAACATGATGGCTTCACGATGGTTCATGGTAGGGGTTTTGGTGAAATACGTGTAACCTGCAGAGAGATAAAAGAAACTAATTTCCCCTTGAAGGGTCCTCCCAATTGACTTCTCTCTTTGGGATCGTGCAATTTTTTGATATTTCTGCATGAAGGACCTCCTTGTGCGCATCTCGTCTTGGACATGTGCCCTTGTGATCGTCTTTATTGGGCACGCTTGGAGGACAGGCTGCGATATGCATGGAAGGCAGCACATTCCCGTTCCGGGTACGAATATGGGACAGCTTCGTTAAGCACCCGAATGTCAAAGATCGTGGGATGTGTCGGAGATGTGATGGTTCACCGTTCAAGGATAAGGATGGCTTTCAACGACGTTGGCAACGGTCTGAGGAAGATTGGTCTCAGAGCTCGTTCAAGGACTGACGATCCGAATGAGGAGTTTTTTCAAAGTCTGATCACAGTGAACTCTCTTCCGGTAAAACCTTCTCGATTCATCCAAATAGCGACCACTTATCGTATGTGACCTGTGGTCAAAGTTTCGCTCGATTGGATACGGCTGGACAGCGGTTGATCGTCAACAGGCTCCTCATTGGTGGCTGGCCTTGGTGCTCGTCGGTTGTAGCTAGAGTCGTCGTGGAGAGGCAGGAGGTCTGTAGCACCATCGAGAATGATCTACAGAGTTATACATATGTAATAAGAAGTGGGCAAAATAACAAAAGGAAAGATATCAAATTCAAAACACGAGCATCCCTTTTGTCTTGTTCTCCTTTTTGTCTTTCGTGAAAGATTCTTCCTTTTGTTGTTCTTCGTGGAATTGTCTATCTGTTCCTTCTTTCATGGCACTTTGATGATCATTGTCTGATCTTATTTTGGGCGAGAGCTCTTGGTGGATTGAAGAACTCACTCGTGGCTCTCTCTGTGGCCATGTATGGCAATCCTGAATGGCCCTCCGAATTCCCTTTGGACGAAAGATGAAAAAATGCAGAGAGGGATCCCTTCCACTTTGCCGTATATTCAATAAAAAAAAAAATGGCCCTTCTAAGATGTGACCTAGAGGTGTTTGTATAGTGTTTGTATAGTGAAAACCTAGGTCAAATTCCGATAACGTGGGCTTAAGCCTTGGTCTTATTTCGACTAATAAACTTTAATAAAAGGCCTTTCTTTCGAAATTAAAATTTAATGGACCAGAAAGCTCAAATTAGGTCTCAAGGCCTTGAGATTTTCGGCACTTGCTTCCTTATGATGGCCGAATTATGCAATGTGGGCTCTGGTTCTCCGCATGTCAATTCAGGCCCAAATCCCATCATCAGTGCAAAATAATGCGAATGCAATGCATGCTTAAATTAAATATGCTATGCATGAAAACTATTTTTTTTTTAGAGAATCAAGGCTAATTCTCATTTTTGTGGAAAATTAATAATTTTAGAAAAATCATAATTTAGGTGTTAACATGGACGAGAAAGAGAAAGGGTTTTCCTTACCTTTAACAATATGGGCTTCTTCCAACTCCAAAAAACCCTCTCTAAAATCCATGTCCCTCCCCTCTCTTTCTTCAACCAAAACTCAAATGGATCTTCAGATTCTGGATCTGAGGCAAACCAAAACCCAAATTCAAGAAAACCGGCCAAATCGACCGTAGACCCACCTTGGCTGTTCTTCTTCCAGGGCGAAGATTCTGGTGAGACAGAAGAAGGAAAAATCTGTGATCTCCTTTGAGAAAGATACCACTTGTATTTATTTTGATTGGGATGTTTTGTCAATTGTTTCAACGAGTAAACTGTTAAAACCCCTTGGACCAAAAAAAAAAAATTGCTAAACGCCCACACCCAAATTGTTATGTATTGGAGCCACATGGGATCGACGTGTGCTTATTGTATCTACAATGGGAATTTCATTTAATCATGAAAATTTTATCCAATGGATATTCGAAATTTTCAAACTATCTTCTTTGAAAGAGGCTGTGATTATTATTATTATTATTATAAAAAGAGAGAGGAGGAACCGACCCGACCCGACTCGATTTTTCTTCATGTATATTATTGGGGTAGCGGGTCGGATTGAGTCGGGCCGAGCTTGGCGCCGTTTGATTCGGGCCGGGTCGGCTCTGTTTGAGACCCGGCCCATTGACACCCCTACTCACCGAGCGACCGCGTCTTCTTCCTCGCCCGCGGTCGAATCGCGTTCGATTCTGCAAGTCGTCGGTGCCATATGAAATTTTTGTCTACTTTATTATATGATATTACATTTTAATCAGTGTTTTTATTTAAGAAGTTTAAAGACAAACTGGTAGCGAAATTTTTCACTTATAAAGACTGAGCAGACTTAAAATAAGTTTTCTTTTCAGTCTCTCATATAGTTTTTTAGAGTGATTAAAGTATTAATAGCTCATTATAATAATGAGCTTTACCACATGTAAGCTGCATATTTCATCCGTATGCAGCAACCCAAGATCATCAAGTATAAATACACGAATCACAGATTCATAGAGTTAAAGAATTGACGCACCTTGTAGTGGAACCGTCGTTCTTGATGCGAAATTACGACGATCCGATGCTCAAGAGTTTCTCCTCTACGAACCCCCTTTATCACTGGTTTCAATGAGACAGCCCCTCATGTATCGCTTCAGACGACTATTTTGTGTGGTTATGTGGACATTAGGGTTTAGAAGGGGGATTTGAGCTCTATTTATAGAGATTGAAACATATCCCCTCATCATGAATAAGGATATCTCGGCCCACACTATCGTGCACCATATCTGACTAGAATTAGGAAAATGTCTATATGTTTCTTTATTATACCAATTAATATCTACAATAACAATTAATAAAGCCCACAATGAATATATTAAAATATATTCTAACATTCTCTCACTTGGGCTAAATTAATTGAAATTGTACTTTATATGTGCATCTTTATATTGGTCTAGAGATATTTCCCAATAGTCAATCCTATCCCATAAAGTATTAAGCACCAGACCATGCCAATAACTGCATCATAAGATATAGACCCATCCACGATCACAAATGCTCTTAACTTTACTGATATGGATTTGATATGGTAATATGACAAATGGATAACATCTCAAATAACAGAGACACATTATATGTTATCCTCCTTGTCAGTCACCATTCTCTTACTTTATGTGTTATGAAACCGGATGTGTCACGAGAGAATATCTTTACGGTTCCAACAAACCAACATATGTCCAACCTTTATAGTTAGCTATACTTTATGTGTAACAAGACATATGCTTTTAGCTAAAATAAATGCTCCAGCCATCACTCAAGGTTTACACGATGCCTTGAGATTTTCAACTGATATATGTATTCAACTTCCCTTAATCAATAACGCTTTATTGCATGCAATTGAGTTGATACATAGCTAGATGTTACAAAATGTAACAAATACAGATGTAAACTTTATTATAGCAAATACCGAATACAGCTCCCACTGAACAACAGCATCTCATGATGCTACTTAGCCCATCAATTAACATGCCATATCAGCATCTCACGATGCTTTTAAGCCTGTGACATGTCGTTAAAATATGAAAGGGCAAAGACCTTTAGTTAGTGAGTCTGGAACCATATCATCTATGCAATAAGCGCTACTGTAGTGTCACCCTTTTCATCTGTTACCTTTATGGTAAAAAAATTTGATCGTCAGATGCTCAGACCCCTTGGGACCTCTGCTGTTGTTAATGAATACTATTGCAGAGTTATTGTCACAATACAACTGTATGGGTCTATCCATAAAATTAAGTACGACAACTCTTTAATGAGATTCTGAAGCCAAATAACCTGAATAGCATATGAAAAACATACTACAAACTCCGCTTTCTTGATAGATGATGACATAAATTTCTGTTTACCATTTTCTATAATACTGCACTTCTCTTTAAACATATAAATATATGTAGTCGTAAACTTCATATCATCCTGACAGCTAGCAAAGTTTGAATCCAAATGCCCTACTAGCTTTAGGTCCTGCATATAGCCTTTTGTCCTTTTTAAGTACCTTAAAACTTTCTTAGTAGTCACCCAGTGAATGTGTCCTGGATTTAACCAATACATGGCAAGAACGATCCGTACGAATCTCAATGCCTAGAACAAAACACTCTTTACCAAGATCAATAACGTAAAAAATGCTTCGACAATATTTGTTTCACCTTATGCAATAATTCAAGAAAATTGCTTTCAAGCAAGATATAGTCTGCATAGAACACAAGGAAAATAAATTCCTCCCACTGATCTTGTAGTATATATACTAATTTACTTCGTTCTTGACAGAACAGAATATAATAATAATATTATGAAATTTTAAACAACAATTGTCTAAAAGCTTACTTAAACCCATAAATAGACCTTTCAGTCTACAATACCCATGAACATGATCAAACTTTATTCCATGGCATTATATGGGGTTCATCTTCCTTTACGCACAAGTTTATCTGAATCAACTGCTGCAAAACCTTCGGGTTACTTAATATGGATTTACTCGAAATATCCAATTAAAAAGAATTTTTAATATCTGTATGATAAAGCTCCTTATAATAATGAGCTATTAATACTTTAATCACTCTGAAAAAACTCTTTAAGAGAGACTAAATAAAAATTATTTTCAGTCTTCTCATTCTTTACAAGTGAAAAAATTTGGCTGCCAATATGTCTTTAAACTTCTAAAAGAAACACTGATCAAAATATAATTGGATATAGTAAACAAAAACTTTCATATGGAGTCCCTTTAAGTTTTACACACCCAATTGCAGCAGATGGACTTGTGATCTTGAGGCATGCTAATAAGCTTTCAAACATCGTATGTTTCATAGTTTGTATCTCGTCCACCATGCACCCAATCACAATTATAATTAAGAACAAGAAATAGCAACTGCATAAATTTCTAAATCAATTACATAGTCGATTTTGTAGTCATGCTCTTCTGGATAGACTATAAGTATGACTTGGTACAACTGATTGTCTCTGTCTAATAGGTTTTTTAAGAGGAGTTACTTTAACCTTTATTCTACGCTTGTGGGGTCTGATAAACTTCATCAGGAATTGTCTTAATAACAAGAACCTGAACCCCAACAGAATCAAACCGTAACTTAGAATGCTACATGATCATCTGTATAGACATAGAAAAACAATACAGTAGTCCCTACCATACCGTTATCTGTAATAGTCTGTGAGCTACTATCCTTATTCGGCCATATCAAGTTCCTGCAATTTAGCTATATGTAATTCCACAATTCATGTTCCTCCTTTGGGAGGATAAATCAATACCCCTTTAGATGATTTGGGTATGTTACAAAATAAAACTGAGTGGTTCTGGAGTCCAACTTGTCTAATATTGGATTATGTGACTTTTTATCTGCATGAACACCTCAAAACTTAATATGGTTCTAACTAGATTAACGTCCAGCCCATGACTAAAAAGAAGTCAACGGAACAATTTTAGTAGAAACATAATTCACAATGTAAAGGGCCACTTTGAAAGTTTCACCCCAACAAAAACCATAAACGTTCGTTTTATAAATCATACTCTTCTTCATATCCATAATGTGTGATTATGCCTTTCAGCCACACTTTTCTGTTCAAGAATAGTAAACTAAGTTACTATCCCAGAATCCTTTATGTATTTGGTAAATAGCACTTTTTAAGCTATCCAACATTGTCGTGTCTACCACGATACTCACCACCTTGGTCAAAAATGATAATCTTTATGATTTTTATTTTAAAAGTTTATCGACTATAGTCAGAAATATGTTGAACTTGTCACGAAAATTAAACTTTTCTTTAATCAAGTATAAAAACATATAGAGAAAAATCATCATTTAAATGTAATGAAATAAAAGCTCTTCACAATATTGCCATATAGGATCCACTAATACCAGTATGAATGATCTCCAATGGGTCATAAATATCGACTATAGTTTCATTCTTTATCTTAGTCATCTAACCTCTACAGCAATCTACGCATGTGTCTAGGTCACTTTTCTGAGTGGGCAAAATGTTTGACTTTATCAGTCTTTCCACTCTTTCTTTAGAGATGTGATCAAGAGGCTTATTCCGCAATGCATATTACTGTACCTTAGGCAGATGTCCTTTTGAAGCAACCTTTTCAGCTGTATAAGTGACGTACAATTCAGTGGGAGACAAACATAATCTGTACAATCCATTGGACATAGTGTAATACGTAGCTTTATTTTAATTAAAAGAAATAGTAATTGTTTTATTTGAAATATCAAAAGAGTAACTACACATGTCCAAACTTGATACGGAAAATAAATTCCGTCGTTAAGGAGAGTACATAAAATATGTTTCTTAATGTCACATTAAAATCAGAATTCGGAATGACATTCTCATCAATTCAATGTCAGCTTTATAGTTGTTTCTATAGTGATCTTGATTCATCTTGATTTGGTATCTTTCAGTTTATGAATTCCTATATGGCAAACGCAACATAATGTGTTGCATCGCTATCTAGCCATCACAAATCAGATGAGGCTTTAGATAGAATAAATTCACAAACCAACACCAAATAATCATTACTTTATGCTCATACTAAGATAACCAAGTCTTTGTATTAATTGCAGTCTTTCTTTATGTGATCGTTCTTCTTATAAAAGAAGTGGCAATCACCACCCTTTTCAAAGGATGCTTTTCATGGATCCAAATGGTCAGAATGACCGGTGGTTTTCAAGAATACTTTATGAGTATGATTTCAGAACTGTTTAATATGCAATTCCATCAAATTTTAGACGCAATCTTTAATCTTAATAGAACCATCACACCTGATGCTGAGGAGTCATTGCAGACACATACCACTCTTAGTAATAGACGAGATTTAATTTCAAGCCCCCAAGGCTTCCTTCTTTTATTTAATAGTGCAGTTAACTGGCAAAGAACACTTGAAAAGTGTTCTTTAAAGGACCACTTTATATCAAATGAGCGAATCCGATCGCTCTTTACCCAATAAACACATAATACTTTTGAAAGTTCTCAGTAATGAAAGTGAGAACTACGAGGTCTTTCTTGACAAGAACATACAAATATTTTCTAGTCATGTGTAAACAGAAAATCCTCATTGAGTTCTCAAAACTTGAACCCAGATAAATCTCAATTTTTAATTTTAACAGAGTTGCCATTCACAAAACGGTGACTATAAAACAATCAATGTTTTCAATTAGCATAATGTGAAATTTTCACCTTGAGAGATACATACATCATCATATAATCACCTTTGAGCAGAAAACATGACATGTAGTTGTACACTCCCTATATTACAGCAGCCACGAGAATTTATTTCAATCTTCGTTAATCACCACCTTTGGGTGTATGACAGCACTCAGACTAATCAATCCTCAGCCATATGCTGTATATGTAACCCTTCATGCAAAAATACGCAAGTATCTCCTTTGGGAGTACAACTACGCATTAAAACTGGAGGCATACCAATACTTTATAAAATGTTATTTATTGAACTCAATCAAGTGTGCCACTTTGGCGGTCACAACCCAATTGAATTTACCTAAATTTGGGATATAAACTTTATATTTCACATTTACCGTATGCATGTAGTTTTTTAAATTAAGGGCAATCATCCACAAAATTGCATGCCGCTAATTTTCATCGATACAGTCAATAATACATGTCAAACCATAAACATGTAATTAATAAATCATGCTCCACATATCCGTATATGGTACTTATATGTAAGCTTGTACATGTCTTTCAAGAAATCATATAGAAATACCAGGTAGAGTACAAGCAGCACGCCAATACTTGAAATATGTCACGTGCACCTTTCTTTTTTTCAGTGCGCAGTCCCCACACGCTGACACATGCATCGCACGTGTTCGATCTCAGCTGGTACTGAAAATCGATATGACTGGTTTATCCAATCCAACCGTTACCTCTTTAGCCGACCATCGAACTAGATCATGCGATCAGGCCAGAATGGTCAACGACCGTTTTGACCGGATGGCCCGCGTCAATAGTCAACTGGTCAGGTCAGATCGGGTTCATAAATCGAATTGGGTCACCGAGTCGGATCGAGTTACCCGGGCTTGAGTGATGCCAAGTGACATCAGGCCACACGTGTCGAGCACGTGCAGGCCCATGTCTAGCATGCGTAGGGATAACTGGTGCGTGGCCTCCACGTGAACTTCATCATGGCCGCACTGTCCAATTCTCCGAAACTTGCCGTCCACATCTAACCCTTGTCCAAAATAGAGCCGTACGTGCTTCTTTCGCACGTACACATGATGAAAGGAGGGGAAAAAGCTTTCTTTGAACTTCTTTATTTTTTTTTATTATTTCTGGAAAAACTCATTATCTGGTTATGTACACCATATCAGACCAAAAACCCCCATCCACACGAAAGTAATAAAAGTGGCATTCTCCGATGCAGACTTCATCAGCTAATTTTGGGGCATTCTTCCCTTGTTTCGAAGAGAGAGGGAGAGCGCAAACTCAGAGTGAACGAGAGCCGAGGACTGCGTATGGAGAAATCTTGGTTCGTAAACCCTTGTATCCTAATCTCATCCCAACGAAGGCAATTCAAATATATAATTTTCATTAAATTTTTTCGAAAAATGAAATTTCGAAAATTAACGAAAATGCGGCTCGAGATCTAATGCGCGCAGGCTCTAATACCACATATAAGCTACGTATTTCATCCGTATGCAGCAACCCAAGACCATCACGTATAGAAACACGAATCACAGATTCATAGAGTTAAAGAATTGACGCACCTTGTAGTGGAACCGTCGTTCTTGATACGGAATTGCGACGATCCGATTCTCAAGAGCTTCTCCTATATAAACCCCCTTTATCACTGGCTTCAATGAGACGGCCCCTCACGTATCACTTCAGACGAGTCTTTTGTGTGGTTATGTGGACATTAGGATTTAGAGGAGGGACTTGAGCTCTATTTATAGATATTGAAACATGTCCTCTCATCAAGAATAAGGTTATCTCGGCCCACACTATCTAGCACCATATCTGACTAAAATTAGGAAACTGTATATATCTTTCTTTATTAGACCAATTAATATCTATAATAACAATTAATAAAGCCCACAATGAATATATTAAAATATATTTTAACACATTTTTCTCTTATTATGTAATCTCCTTTGTTATATTCTGACTTCTAAATTTGTGATAAGGTTATTTTGGAGCATTCACTTTGTATTAGGGTTTCTTTGATGGGGGGTATAAAAAAGATATCTTGGATATCTCATAGGGATGCTTACTTTAGCTTCTGTCCCGAAACCTTTTGTTTTCACTTTCTTCTTGTTAGATCTTTAGATCTTTGATTGTACGCTTGTACTCGTTATTGAAGATAGTGAAACCCCTCTCTCTCCCCGTGGTTTTTCCCGTTTTGGATTTTCCACGTATATCGCGCCTCGTGTTTTTATTTTGCTTTCATCCTTGCTATTACGCGCTTGAATTTGCACATCTTTTGGCGTGTTTCACAACAAATTGGTATCAGAGCGAAGGAATTTTGGTCTTTTGTTCGAGATGACATCTATCGAGTTTGAAGTGGCACCCTTCGATGGCCAAAATAATTTCGGGCTATGGAGGATAAAGATGAAAGCTTTGCTGCGTCGGGAAGGTTCGGTTAGAGCCTTGGATGGGAAATATCCTGACGACATGACTACGGCAGAGATCGAGGAGATGGAAGAAAGGGCGCATAGCACCATCCAATTGTCGTTGTCAGACAAGGTGCTTCATGAAGTTGCTGATGAAGAAACGGCATCGGGATTATGGCAAAAGTTAGAGAGTCTCTATATGAAGAAATCTCTTACCACGAGGTTATTCTTGAAGCATCGTCTTTATACATTAAAGATGCAAGAAGGTACTCCTATCCAAGAACATCTAGATGAATTTAATAAAATTGTTATGGATATGAAAAATCTAGATTTGAAATTAGATGATGAGGATCAAGCCCTAATTGTGTTATGCTCGCTACCGAGCTCGTATGAGAATTTTGTGAATTCTATGTTGTATGGAAGAGAATCCATAACTCTTGAGGATGTGAAGGCCTCGCTGAATTTCGCAGAGATGCGTACAAAGTTGGATGCGAGTAGTAGTGTAGATAAAGTAGATGGCTTAGTTGTTAGGGGAAGGTCGAATCATCGGGATAGACGCGGTAATTCTAAAGGGCATTCAAAATCTAGATCAGGTTAGGACAAGAAAAAGGTTGAATGTTACTATTGTCACAATTTCGGACACTATAAAACCGAGTGTCCTTTGCTTAAAGCTAAGGGGAAAAGGTTGATGGACAGCTCTGATTCGACTAGTCTGGTAAAGGATAATGAGTCTGCTAATATAGATAATGTTCTTACTGTTTTGTCTTCGAATTGTTGTATAGACGATGAATGGATTTTGGATTCGGCTTGTTCATACCATATGTGCCCAAATAAAGATTGGTTCCACACATATGAGAAAGTCATTGGTGGTTCAGTTTTGATGGGTAATAATGCAGTTTGTAGGATTGTGGGTACTGGTACAGTGCATATCAAATGTCATGACAATGTAGTAAGAACTTTGACAGATGTTAGGAACATCCCAGATTTGAAGAAGAACCTTATTTCTTTGAGCAGTTTGGACTCCACTAGATGCATGTATACTGGTGGAGGTGGAGTTTTGAAAATTTCAAAGGGCTCCTTGATTGTGATGAGAGGTAACAAGAAAAATAGTCTTTATGTTCTGCAGGGAAGTACCGTTGTGGGTTCTTTAAATATATCATCCTCTTTAGATTATGATAAATCAAGGTTGTGGCACATGCGATTGGGTCACATGAACGAAAGAGGAATGGCTATCCTGAGTAAGCGTGGTTTACTCTGTGGGGAGCATACAGTTCCACTTGATTTTTGTGAGCATTGTGTCGCAGAGTTAGTTTCAGTACTGGGGTGCACTCGACGAAGGGCACAGTTGATTATATTCACTCCGATTTGTGGGGACCTGTACAGGTTACATCTAAAGGTGGTGCAGTTTATCTTCTGACATTTATTGATGACTTTTCTAGGAAAGTCTGAGTTTATTTCTTGAAGCGTAAAAGTGACGTCTTTGATACGTTCAAGAAATGAAAGATATTGATTGAAAATCAAACTGGTAAGAAGATAAAGCGTCTCAGAACAAACAATAGTCTTGAGTTCTGCGTATGTGATTTTAATAAGTACTGTGAAAATTCATGGATTTTTTGACATCGAACAGTCAGGTATACGTCTCAGCAGAATGGGGTGGCAGAGCGCATGAACCGAACACTTTTAGAAAGAGCTAGATGTATGCTTTCTAATGCTGGACTTGATAAAGATTTCTGGGCTGAAGCCGTGAACATGGCATGTTATTTGGTGAATCATTCTCTTTCTACTGCAATTGAATGTAAGACTCCAAACGAGGTATGGTCTGGTAAACCTTCTGATTATTCTGTATTGAAAGTATTTGGGCGTCCCGCTTATTATCATGCAAAAGATGGTAAACTTGAACCTAGAGCCAAGAAAGGTATTTTTGTTGGTTATGCAGATGAAGTTAAGGGATATAGATTGTGGTGTTCTGATCTTCAGTCACCAAAATTTATAATCAGTAGGGATGTTACTTTTGATGAAATATCTATGCTTGATCAAGCTTGCTATTTGCAATCATATGTTTCAACTTTGGTTGTCGAATGACATGTGACGTAGGTGGCAGGATCATATTATCGATTTAAAACTAAGTTTTGGGCATTGTTTTGAATGCTGCCGATTCTAACATTGACCAAAAGAAAGTAAATTACCATCCAAGTTGGCACATCATATTTACACCTCAAATGTTTTGACTTTGTAATCTTCTCCTTACACCACCCACTTCTATCACCATTCTGATTAATCGTTAGATTTTCAAGCTATCACTACTCATTTCAATGGAGCACGTACCACATAAAAGTTTTAAGGTTTATTCTTTGAATCGCTAAAAGAAACATATGGCATTTGTTGTTGTGTCATACTCTAATTATTTTGAACAGCGAGAGGTTTAACTCACCCGTGCATGACAGTGATAATGCAAGTGGCTTACGGGATAATAGAGAAAACGCAGGTGGTCTGTGAACTTCAACCTCATTCTTCCTTCTTGTAAAAAACCAATACCATGACTCTACCACAACAGTTGCATCCTCTTCGAGCACGTCTTGATAAACTAGGTCTAGATCAAACCACCCAAAAGTCCATTGTCAATAAAGTCCTAATTTTTTTGCACTTTTGCCAATTCAACTCTATTTGTCGAAAGTCGGTGATGTAAACGCCAGTTATCTTACGTGGCACTACCGATGCCGATTCGGATAATTTTTTAGCAATATTTTAATACTTTGTTAAGTATTTTTATATATATTTTTTTATTTTTCCCTCTTTTCTGTTTTTCCTTTTCTATTTTTTCCCCTCTGCTTGGCCTCAAGTGGGGCCGCTCCCGCTGGCCCCTGCCGAGAAGGTGTAAATTAGATGAAGATGAAGAAGCGACTTGGCATGGCAATAGTCAAATCTGGTCGAGATTTCGTTGTGTCTTTCTTTAAAGATGAAACAATAATATGAAGAGCAAAAAGCGACTTTCTTTTGGACATGTATTTGATTACTAAAATGATGTTAAGCATATTTGTGCATGGCTAGCCTGACCTTTACTTCTGAGTTAATAACTTCATTAGATAAATACGGTAAGATCCATCCAACGCGTTGTTTTCCCTTTCTTACCTTGACTTTTGATGTCCCCCTGCCAAATCCCCCTCAACGTAAACTCAGAATTACGCGATCGACAAATTAATGATTCTTTTAGCGAAGACTTTGACCAAATACCAAATCATTGGTAATCGATCAAGTGGTACTTTTATGAGCATTCTTTTTAGGAAGTCCCTAGCATGACAGTCCAATAATGTTATCGTTATTTTTTACCCCACGACTTTTCAATTAATGAGTGTTTTATGCAAAATACGCGGTGATGGTGTGTGGATCTACGTTTTGAAATAACTGACACTATTATCATACTATCAAGGGAGCATTTTTATTCTTTTTGTCCTCATAAAATTCCAAAAGGATCATGCAGTTACTTTTCAGGCGGCTGTAAGATGAACAACCGCGGTAGTAGGGTAGGGTAGGGTAGGGTGAGTGGTGTACAACTTAGATTATGGCCTATCTTCCTTATTGTGCTTTGGGCCGAAATTTGATAATATATATTGCATGGCTTGATCTGCGAGTGGGGGAGAGAGAGAGAGAGAGAGAGAGAGAGAGAGAGAGAGAGAGAGAATGACTGAAGCAGTGGCCATGAATGGGGGGAACGGACCTTACAGTTACTCCCAGAACTCCTCATATCAGGTACTTCTTGTTACATGATATACAAGTATATGTATACATATTACAAGATATGTCACTCTAGCTTTTCTCTTTGTGTAAGCAATAAAATCCCTGTCATAAGTGGAACGGACAAATGAATTTTTCATTACAATAACGTGGTTTATTGAAATTTTTTGTCATAATTTGGTTCACCAACCATATAATTCCCATGATCTCGTCGTTCCGTGTTGGTTTCGTAATCAGATTGTCCTATCTCATCCTTTCTTCAACATCTTTTCCGCGTTTGCTCTCTCTTTATACATCGACTTCTAATCGTTATTATATCAAATTACCAACCTTTTTTTTTGGTGAAACAAGTATTGTAAAAGTAATCACCATGCAATGTTCTATTCTACAGAGAGGAGTCGCTGTTGCCGCCATGGATATGATCAAGGAAGCTTTACCCGCAACTGTTGATCTCAACCACCTATCATCATCCTCTCCTAACCCCATCATCAGAATCGCAGACTTTGGTTGCTCCACAGGATTCACATCCATTCAAGCCATCGAAACCATAATTCAGTGCCTCTTAGACCTCATCAAACCCAACGAACAACCTCAATTTCGTACCCTCGAGTTCCAAGCCATCCTCAATGACGTCCCCACCAATGACTTCAACACGCTTTTCGCCAACCTCCTGTCTGAGAGGCGACGATACTACGCCATGGCTGTCCCAGGGTCGTTCCATGTCCGTCTCCTCCCGAGTGCATCCCTACACTTTGCATTCTCGTCCTGCGCGCTCCACTGGCTATCCCATGTTCCGCCAGAGACATTGGACGAGTCTTCCCGTGCTTGGAACGGAGAGAGAATTCACTATGCGAGCTCCCCTGTGGAGGTCGTAGGAGCTTACTCTGCTCAGTTTGGGAGAGACATGGAGGCGTTTCTCAGTGCGAGAGCGGAGGAGATGGTCAGTGAAGGATTGATATTTATGGCCGTGCCTGGTGAGCCGGATTTGGTTCATGAATCTCAGACCACCCTAGGGTCGGAATTGGATCTGCTGGGTTCTTGCCTTGTGGACATGCCCAAAACGGTACGTGATTGCATGCACGGGCTAATACTTGATGCATCAGATCGTACGCAAGACTAAGACTAGAGAGTTTGAATTATGCATTTCTAGATGATTAACAAAATTCGGCGATGCTAATAAACTAGGCTATACCAGGTCAAATATTAAAACTTCCCCCCCCCCCAAAAGGCTATACCGATACTTGTTTGATGAAGGTTACTAGTAGAGTGTTTAACTTGGATGCCCTAATTATTCCAACAAATTACATTCCCAATAGTTTCTTCCAGAAAAGATTTCCTTAAATAAGTAATCATGTGTTTCCGTAGATCTCTTTGTAGTGAAATTTTTTGAAAGTTGCAATACAAAAGACCAGAGATCTCTGCAACAATGTATGCAGTCACTTCCGTGAAAAATAACATTTCCAAGTGAAAATTATGTAATGTGACATATTATTGGTTTTTTTCAAGATATATCCCAGGATGAAAAAAGATTTTATTTCGATGGAGTTTATACTTGTTGGATCTGTGCATTTGAAATCTGTTTATTAAACGAATTATACGTGGCATTTGACAAATGGTGAGACATTGACATTGTGGCTAGAATAACTTTTTGTCTCCAAGAATTAAGTAGGGTCATTATCACTTTGAAAATGAATTTTGGGGACGCAGGGAATGGTTAGCAATGCCAAAGTAGAGAGCTTCAACTTGCCATTGTATTTCCCATCGGAGAGGGAGCTGAAACAAGTGATAGTTCGAAACAGATTCTTCGACATCGAGAGGATTCAGACCCTGAGCCACCCCAAAATGCACGTCGCTTTTTCCACCCCGGATTCACTCTCTTTCTACTTAAGAGCTGCATTCGAGGGGTTATTGCTCCATCATTTCGGCGATGAGCTGATCGTCGATGACCTGTTCCGCCTGTACTCGCTCAAAGTGGCGAAATCTCCCTTTTTCCTGAAGCCAGAAAGTAGTGAAACCGTCACATTCTTCGTGGTTCTGAAGCGTAAAACGTATGAAGAGAATATGTAGTGACTGCACTGGCACATACTGTGCGTTGTTTCATGGTGGGGAAAAAGCCTTAGCCAGATAATTTTTCTGGAAGAGAGAATTGACTAGGAGCGAAAATTTGATTTCAAGTCAACGGGGCCGTTAACTGGATATCCCCAACTCAAACAAGTTTGTGCTTAATTCTTATGGTTATGCGTTAAAACTTGGTAGATTTGCATTTGCTTGCTCTATCAAGATGTTGGATACATTTTGGGATATTTTGATTTTGTATATTTCCTTAGATGGTTCCTGATTGATTGAATTTAGTTTTTTACTTCATATAGTCTTCAGTATGTATAGTGTTGACACCTGATTTTTGATCAGTCTTTCATAGTTTATTTTTTAAAAATTCATAAAAAATCTATAAAAAGTTAAAAAAATTAAAAAATCATCTTTGGTAGCCTTGACCAAGCTAAAGGAACCATTTTTGATAAAAAAAAAAAATAATTTGTCATATTTTTTAATATTTTCCAAAAATAGAAAAATACATGAAAAATGAAGAAAAATAGCGTTCGATGTCGTAAAAATATAGAATAATAGTCAATATTTTTATTTTAATTTCCTTTTCATTTTGAACTCATAAATAGTCAAAATTCAAGTTCAATTGCATGTGTTTCTTCACGACGCATAGAGTTGAATTTGGCAAAAAAATGTCATTCGAGTATTTTAATTTGTAAATTTCTACATATTTTTTAGTCTTGACGTCCAATTAGATCGACCACCATCTACAATAAATTCCCCTTGCTGAATATTTTCGTTTTTGTTTCACATGAAACGCCGAGTGGATCCCCAAATATAATTGGGTCGGCATGAGCTCGATAGCTCGTCCAAGACCAAATCAGGGCACGGCGAACCCCATGTGAGTACTCTCGAACTCCTTCGATGCTTCCTAATGCTTTTCTTAGGTTAGATCGTGTGTAGAATGGCTAGGACAGCTAAATCATTCTTGAACTGTGATTGATAAATAGGGCCTTACTAGGAATGCCATGTGATTTATTTGCATATCTAGATTCCTTGAGTTGCGCATTTTATTACTGATTGTGATTGCTAGGATAATCACTTCTATCTGCATGAATTTCTAGATTTAGGGTTCATACCTTACTCATCCGCATGAATCTCAGGCTAGAAAATTCAGTCAACTTAGGTACCGAAAGGGCGTCAACTCTGAAAGTTGGTGTAACTAAGTCCCCGAAACCATTTCTCTGGTTCTCGCAGAATTGAATAGAAACTCCCAACTATTCGATTGGGTGGTCCAATCACACCCTAAAAAAATGATTGGTGGCGACTCCATGGCATGCACACTTAGCACATGTCACTAGACCACACTGAAAGTCGATCACGCATACCTCCGTTGCGATTTGGGTAATGGGCCTTGGGAGAGGCCCGCGTCCGACCAAACAGGACGACCCATTAGCCCTCGAGAGCCCGACAACCTCAAGAGGGTCGCGACAGACTGGCGACTCCGCTGGGGACTGGTTCTTAACCATTTAGTGGACTTGAGCCGATTAAAAAGTTGATTGATTCTTCTAACCTAATTTTATGCAGATGCTCTCGAAAGTGAGGTGTATATGTTAACGAATGTGTTAGATGTTTTTGTAGACGGGAGAAATAAGGGGTGAAGTGCTTGTTAACTTTGTTTTATGCAGGCAGGAGTTTTGGATGTATGATTGTGTGGATGTTTATATTGAAGCGGTGATTGTTAAATAAAATTCATGTCTATTGCTTTAGCACGACACAATGAATACACACAATTGCGCCTAAAACCCCAGGCGCCCTCTTTAGGAACACAATAGAAGGAATTGAAAATGGAATCTCCGTGAGGAAAAACATGGGGTAATCCACTTTTCAATTCCGCTCACTTCGAACTATGGATTGAGTCCCAATGCAACGATAGTTGTGCAATGGAATCGGCTCTTCCCAGAATTCGAGGTGAGAACCTTAGCTTTAGGTACCAAGCCCTATCTTTTGATTTTTAGGAGTTTTCCCTCACTTGTCTCATGCGTTTGTCTATGGAAGGTTAGTATACCTAACACTGCAAAAAATACAGAGAAGCTTGATTTTCTCTTAAGTTTGGTTGGTAAGACTTTTCTATCCCTCGAACTTGTTACAGCTCTTAATCATTATATTCATTGCATAATTCCGGTGATTAGATTAAATGCCATTTTGAGGATAGATATGTGTGTTTTCCTCCCAATGTTCTTGATGGAAGATGAAGATGGTGTCATCCCATTACGAGCGCCAAGTGGACAAGAAGAGCCTACTATGGACATCATTGAGGTATCATCTAATGAAGATGACGATTTGGAATAGGTGATCCTGAAGTCACGTCTCAAAGATCGAAACTGGGGCATCTCTAAGTATTAAGATCACATTCCTTTGTTTTATTTTTCATTTCTAGCCTTCTTGTATAGGATTTATTTTGCTGAGATCCTCTCTATCTGATCCCTTAGATTGATTGTATTAGGGATCTATTTGTGTTTATATACATTCAGATTGAAATTTGTTGTATTTCTATTGACTTGTCATTGGAATGTGATAGTGGCATTTCTTCTAATCACTCGAATACTCCAAAATCAATTTTATAATTCCTTTGGATGAAATTGAAATTGGAAGTCTTATACAACCTTTTGGCCGTATAGGGCAATACAATCCCAATTTCGCCAGAAGGAACTATAAACTTGAATTGGTTCATGCATGTTTTGCATCATTGGTAATCCACAATAATTGATCAAGAGTATTCGTGTTTTTCAAATTTAATGAAAAGATAGATATCCAAATTACTCTCGTTCTTAGCAAACAGCTTTAATTTGGATACCGTATCTTCAATTGAATTTAAAACACATCGTAATTGTGTACTTTTGAACATTCCATTGATTTTCTTGGAATTGATCAAAGGCGATTATCGTGAATTACATTCCTTTCAATGATATGCTTTCCTTTGAGGAATATTGATAAAAGCTTTTGCACAAGGCTAAAACCCTTGTAAAAGCTCTTATCCCTATTAATCACAAGTAAGCATAAAATTGAAAGGATTTATGCTTTATTTTTCAAATTCTTTCTTCTGATTCTGCCTTTTCATTTGAAACAGGTTAAAAACAAGTAGAGAAGAGAAGTCTTTTTGTGGATAATCGCGGTGGGAGGTTCCTTTATCCGATCATAAGCAAGATTAAAAAATCAAGATGTACACGCTCGAATCATCAATGTCAAAGCGCAGCTTGCCTAGGTTGAGAGTGGTCAGGTGTTCGAGAAAGTCAGCCATACAGAAGTTGAGACACACACATTAGAGCTTTCATTCATTTCGCTCAATCGAGGGACCTTAAAAGCAGATCATACAAATCATCGGGGTGGAAACATAAAACCGCAATGAGCCCTAATTAGCATCACAAAGGAACCTAGTTGGCCCTCCATATTATTGATGCTTTGCTTATACTCACCACCTCGAGACTCGAGATCTGCAAGCTTAAGAAGAAGGCGTTTACATTCCCCTTTAAGATCGGCAACCTTGGTCCCGTGATCTTCGGCGGCTATTTCCAGGTCCCGAACTAGTCCTCTCCCATGGGCTATATCCGCGGTAATGCTGTCAAGCCTTTCTTCCTGCCACTCACATTGAAACTTCAACACGACATTACGACGGTCTTGCTCATAGGTGGTCAGGGATAAGGCCAAGCGCTCCACCAAATTTCCCCTCTCGCGAAGCAACATCGAGACTCGCTTGTTGGCGAACTCAACAGCCTTTCTGTGACTATCGGCCACAAGGTTGGCCAACACCAAGCAGTTGGACCGATCCTCATAGCGAGCTCGCAAAACGTGAGCCACGGTAGCTTTTCGATGAGCGACACGGTAAGTCTCTAAAAAGTTTATAAAGAGGGTTGGGAAGATTCTATATTCCCTCTCTAAATTAGTGCCCTCGATGGAGGTGGTGTCTATTTCCACGAGCAAAATACGGATTTCATCTTCAGTTTCTGGGTGATCGGCTATATGAGCATAGCCTCGACCGAGGAGGTTATAGAGTTTTTCCCACTGGGCCAAAATTTCGGCCGAGAAAGCGCGAATAGGAGAGGAGGTCATTTTCGTTGGAGTGAGGGAGAAGAAGATGAGTGTGGTAGAGTGATTAAAATACGAAAAGGCAATTATGTAAGAGTGTTAATCTTCTCTGCATTAACTCCTCCTTTTATAGCAACTCGAGAATGAAGAAAGGCATAGCAATAATGCTCGTGGAGCCAAGTTAATTGGGTAAAGCAATGGTGGCTCTTTCGGTGAACCATCAGATCTGTCCCAGTCCGCGATTTCAGGCTTGATAAACCTAAAAAAGTTGTAAAAAGATATGTCGGTGTCACCATATTAAAATTGAACGGGCGTTAAGCGCAACTATCGAAAAAAGTTGCGAAAGGATTTGGCGGTCCCATCATATTAAAAAACTGAGCGGGAGGCGAGCGTAGTTCCACCTTTTTGAAAATAAGTGGGAGACAGACATGGATATCGAGAAAAGGAAATCGATTTGGTGTCCCTCCACGTTGAAAAGAAGAAAGAAGACGACAAAGCGGGAAATACGAAATCTTGGGAGCAACGCTTGCCTGATGATCTTCATCCATGTTTAAAGAACGTTTCATGGGCATACAGAACCACTCAAAAGAAAATTTAGAGAGAGTGAGCATACATGAGAGAGTAGAGAACCCTGAGTGAGCAAAAATTGATCGAACATTTTTCGATCCAACATGTTTGAGGGTTACCATCAGTTGCTAGAGGCGACTGATCCAAAAATCTCAGAAAATGAACTACTGAGAGATCTCGAAGATTCTAGGATGGCGTCTGGTACCAGAACCACAGAACCCAACCCTTTCGGCAACGAAGTTCAGGATCTCAGCAGCGACGACAACAGCAGCAGCGATGGTCAATCCCGGAAAAGGAAACGTCGCCAGTGCCACACTCAGAATGAAATCCAAGAGCTTGAAGCTTTCTTTAGTGAATGCCCTCTCCCGAACATGAAACAAAGAAATGAATTGGGCCAGAAGCTAGGGATGAAACCTTTGAGGGTCAAGTTTTGGTTTCAAAATAAGCGAGCCAAATTGAGGGCTCAACACAGACGTCAAGAACTTGCGATTCTAAAGGAAGAAAACGAAAAGCTTCGAGCGGAGAACATGAGGTATAAGAAAGCTCCCAGCACTATCGCTTGCCTTAATTGCGGTGGCCCTATCACTCTCGGCGAAATGTTCCTTGATAAGCCTTATATGAGGATTGAAAATGCTCATTCACCACCCCACTCCCTCGAACCATCTTCGATACAATCGGATTTTGTTGGAGATATGCATGAACAAATCAATTCTACGAAGTCAATACCGATGCCTTCTAAAGGATGTGATATGCGTCACCATGATTGGAGTTTCCTTAACGATGAGCTTACTATCACGACCGACCAATCCAAAGCTGATGAATTCCCTCCACAACAATTTCCGGCTCGATCAAATCCTACTGGAAATAGGCCAGAGAGCAATAGTCAAGTTGTCAACACTGTTCCGGGTCGCAAGAAGACGAGGGTCAATTGGTCCCCCGAGCTTCATCTCAAGTTCCTTAGTGCGGTTCAGCAACTAGGGATCAACTCAGCATATCCAACGCGCATACTTGAGATCATGAACATACCAGGACTCACTAAAGATGGAGTCGCGAGTCACCTCAAGAGCTACAGAAGGGCGCTAAGACAGCGCCACACAGCACTGAACCTGAAAGAACTCAACTTGTGCCTAAACACTAGGCATGGCTATAACTACAATGCCCCTGAAGTAAGAAATACCCTGCCGAATCTAGGCACCGACCAAGCTGGTAGCAGCACCATCGACTACTTGGGCGCTAATCAGAATATTCCCCCGAATCATCTCAGCACCCCTCAAGAGTATATGCCACAAGTGCAGCAGGTACGAACTCCTTGGTTTGAGCAGCAACTTTTCGCTAGTGCTCTTCCTATCCCCGATCAACATATTGCGCCTAGTGTTCAAAGATCTGCCCGGCTTGGGCATATGATTTCGGAAGATCAAGCGGGCGGATGCTCTGAGGATTTTTGTTTCTTCCATTCCCAAATGGAAGGTGCTTTTGATAGTGAACCGATCAATCATCCTCTTATAATCTCGAGCAACGACGAAGGTTCTAGCTCGAAGAATCAGATCGCTCACAACAGAAACAGGAATCCTTCAACGCCAAGCGATGATGGTCAACCCGAATATCAGTTGCTCGAAGAATCAAAAGATTTCCTTGATGAGGAGCTCCATATCTGGATCGATCAGTTTAAAACTGATGGACTTATGAAGTTATGATCCAAAATGACGATTATATGTCTGATCAATGGTGTAACTGGCTGATCACCGAGAATTCTCAAGGGAACTAGGCACATGTGACTGGATGTATCATTAATCTTTCTGTCATAAAGTCTTCCATGCAAGATAATCTTCCTTAATGCCTAGAGTTAATCTGGGGCAGCGATCAGTACTACCTGCGAGCATCATCATGCTTGAGTGCGACAATCCCTTGTTAGATTAGAGTCGAGGCGAATCAATTGAACGCCACGAAGAAAAACATTTAAAGGCTTCACATAGGAAAATGCGAGCAAAAGCCCGAGCGAGCTCAAAGACGGTTAGCTCTGTATCGTTCTAAGGGACCTTTAGTCGTTATGAACTCTAAATTGAGCTTGTTTCATTCTCGATGGGGGTCGCTAACTGCTTCAAGAATTTTATAACAAAAAACGAACCAGTTAGGGACGCCAATAGTGCTGTGTCCTGGTAGTCAGTGAAATGGAAATGGTACGAAACGTCAGGAGTTCGATCTCGGGATTGAAAAATCATTTTATCAGTTGGTCTATCACCCGATGAAGTTCAAAGAGATTCGACGCAGATGACTATAGAACTTGGGGCAATTCGAAAATCATCGATTCATTTTCATCAAGCGGCGAAGTTGGTATTGTAAAATGTGAAGCATGCAAATGACAAATCCGAAGCAGAAGGAGATGAATCATGATTCGCTTATCCAAGGTCGGGATTTCAACCTTCCACTAAAGCCAAATCTAGGATGAGTTTTTGATCTTGCCCACTCGACAAAACCCATCTCCACTGAAAATGGGGGCAAACCATTCCTACATCCGGAAAGCATGTCGAAGCCGAAGACATCAAATTCATCGTTTAATCCGTGGGGCAAGTCCCTGAAGCCATAGTTATCATCCGCAGAGCGTAATGGAATCCATCCTTTCAATGTAAAACGCATTTGGCCGCGGAGCCACCCATTTGGTAAAAAGAACGTATCGTTCCTAAATGATTTTCAATCAGATGCGGGGATAATGTTCTCTCATTTTCCTCTCAGGTGATGAACAGAGACGAGGCACCCAAGAAGCCATGCATTCAAATAACATAACAGTGCATGAAACACGCCCAAAAAGATGAATGAATCTCCTTCGACGTAAATCCTTGAGGTGGATTCGTTGCCCAACCAGACGAAGAAATCATGGCCACAAGCTTGAGGGCCGGCTTCTACAATCTGCACATTGGCATGCAGAATGGAATTCAAATCAAGAGTAAAGTAGTATCGTCCCAATTTGTTTTGAATTTGGAAACCCAAAATAATGCTTAATATTTATCCTTGGCAGGAGCTCGCCATCAGGGCAGACATTGCAGATTTTCACAACCCTTGTACACTCGTTGGAGCATATGACCAAGGGTAAGATGTATCGTTCCAATTTTTGTAAAGTTTTAGAATATACGATGACATATCCCTTTTATATTTCCAGGATCTCCAGCCTCGATGGGCAGGTAAGTATCCCTTTTCCCAATTCATTGGAGATTAAAAACTTTCAGAATTAATTCGATTCTCACATCTAAAAAGACATAGAATTCTTACTTCATTGACATTCATGTTTTAAAACATGAGATTGTCTGAACATGAATTACACATGTATGGTGCATCACAAAATCCCTTTGAAGGATAAATCTTGATGAAATGAAATGAATTTTTCCAACAAGAGTCGTTTGAACTGTTCAAAAGGGTATTTTCTCATAAGAGAAGCGAGCCTAATCCAAACACATCCCATACACACTTGAGAGATGAGGAGATTGGAAATGATAGCGAAACCTTAACCTATGGATATAAGGGTCATTCGCAACGATTACATGGATCGAGATGACAGAGGCATTTATTTCTTCATTCCAAACACTACAGATGCCCATTGAGAACCCCATTGAACGGCGATTTTCATTCTCAACCCTGTCAAGAACCATCCCACATTGGGGCAAATGAAGGTTAGTCCAACAGTATCATAAAGTAAACGGTTTGAAATTTTCTTGCTCGGACTAACATAAATCTTTGTGTGTTGTTTATATGATAATCCAAGTGTCATAGGATGACGAGAATAATTCATTTCTCTATCCTACACACTGTTATCCTTTGCACGACCAAGTTGAGCCAGCAAATTCATTTCATCAACCTATTGGTGATCATTGCATATTCCAAAGCAAAGGCAACATCACTCTAGGAATGGAAGCGTGCCAAAGTTTAAGTTGCATATCTAGCATGTTGCCGAAAATCCTAGCTCCAAAAGAAAAGAAAAACACGGGATTAAAAAAAGGGGGAAAAGAAAAATCCCTAGCATCAAGAAAAAGCAAAGTGCCTGGTAAAAAGCAAGGCTGATGTCTATTCAAAATATCCCCAGTAAAGTCTAGATATACGATGAAAAGACCCTGCAAAGGAGTCAGATCAAGATGACTACTCTCCAAATGATGTCGTGCTCAAATTGCAAACACACTAACAGACGGTCTCTTAATGTAACAAGAGACGCTTTTAAACATCCTTGTGCGCTCTAAAAGAGGAGTGTACACTTCAAGAAATGGAGATGTTCTTCGAAGGACATGTGGCAAATTTGCAATGATCACCAATGCCAAACCCTTCACAATTTCTGGGCAAAAAATAAGCCTTTTTCGGTCCCCAATCCTTCCAATGTTACAACCCTGAAGCAGTCTTATCTGACTAAGACACTTGGGTTAATGTATAACTTAGCTCAAAGAAGTACGAGCAAGACTATTTCTTTCTCATTTTACAGGGTTCTTGACTTGTAAACCCGGAGCAGATAGTGAAAAATTTCGATCAACGGCCTTGACTCAAAAGTGAGTCCCCCTTGGAAATCGATATCCAAGCCTAACACTACGGTCCCGTGAAAGACCTCCTGATCGGTCGAAATGTATGCGTTGCGAATGATCCTGAAACCCAGGCACATGTCGGTAGGAAATTGAGCACTTTTCCTATTAAAGATCATTATCACAGAGCAGTGAGGAGCCTTCTTGGATGAGAAATACTCCAATGGATGTTTTGAGCAAACTCTTTTTGAAATTTTCAAATTGTTTGATCTAGAGTTTCCGTGCAAGGAATTTATGATCACATCTGTATATGGTAGGAATGTTTTGGATAACCTCCAGCAATCAAAATGCACATTTCATGACTAAAACTTAAGTCGTAGAATTTTGTCAGTTAGACAATTATTGTCTTCCCAAAGATTACTAATATCTTCTTGGCGAGGAAAATTTTTTCAGGTCTAAGCTTTCTGCAGGACTTTTGGCCGCCCCAAAGACTGGGTGCGTCATCCTTAGGTGAAGCCTTTTAGTAGGCAAATCTTTTCTAAGACCGATCCACAGAATGATCGAGTCTCCGACTAGCCCCGAAGAGCGGGTACGTCATCCTTTGATTCATATCAATTTGGAATCTCATAAATGGTAGAAACCGCCTGAAGGGTCAACTCAATGGTAGAAACCGCCTGAAGGGTCAATCAATGGTAGAAACCGCCTGAAGGGTCAACACAATGGTAGAAACCGCCTGAAGGGTCAATGTATGGTAGAAACCGCCTGAAGGGTCAACCAATGGTAGAAACCGCCTGAAGGGTCAAAACAATGGTAGAAACCGCCTGAAGGGTCAACCAATGGTAGAAACCGCATGAAGGGTCAACCAATGGTAGAAACCGCATGAAGGGTCAATGAATGGTAGAAACCGCCTGAAGGGTCAAAGGACTGGTAGAGACCGCCTGAAGGATCAACCCAATGGTCCGATCCACCATACGGATCAAAACCTTGATGAATCCCGAACGCAGGATGATTCGTTTTCCCTAATAAGCCTTACATTAGGCAAGCCATTTCTAGTTTAGTCCACCACACGGATCAAAACCCTTGGCAAATTCCCAAATGTGGGACGCGTCTTCCTTAGGTTCCTATCAGTTAGGAATCCCATTATGGTTTGACCTACCATACAGGTCAGAGCTTAACATCCCCAGGACACTCCGATGACAAGTCCTTAGGAATCTACTTGAACCCATCAGGCACAGAAAATGCCGCAAGCATTCGACAGGTAAGGGGCAGGGAAGTCTATCTACTCCTTAACTTTCTTACATCATATCAGGGAATTGAATGAGCACATCTCTTTTTAAGGAAAAGCACACATTGATGGGCATGAAAATTGGATGTCATGATTTCTTTTCTTTTCCCAGTCGAGTCGATCGGAACACAGGTGTCACCTTGTCTTTGAGAGAAACCTCTGACGAAATTCCTCTCAAAGAGGGGCAGCTGTTGACACCTGATTTTTGATCAGTCTTTCATAGTTTATTTTTTAAAAATTCATAAAAAATCTATAAAAAGTTAAAAAAATTAAAAAATCATCTTTGGTAGCCTTGACCAAGCTAAAGGAACCATTTTTGATAAAAAAAAATAATTTGTCATATTTTTTAATATTTTCCAAAAATAGAAAAATACATGAAAAATGAAGAAAAATAGCGTTCGATGTCGTAAAAATATAGAATAATAGTCAATATTTTTATTTTAATTTCCTTTTCATTTTGAACTCATAAATAGTCAAAATTCAAGTTCAATTGCATGTGTTTCTTCACGACGCATAGAGTTGAATTTGGCAAAAAAATGTCATTCGAGTATTTTAATTTGTAAATTTCTACATATTTTTTAGTCTTGACGTCCAATTAGATCGACCACCATCTACAATAAATTCCCCTTGCTGAATATTTTCGTTTTTGTTTCACATGAAACGCCGAGTGGATCCCCAAATATAATCGGGTCGGCATGAGCTCGATAGCTCGTCCAAGACCAAATCAGGGCACGGCGAACCCCATGTGAGTACTCTCGAACTCCTTCGATGCTTCCTAATGCTTTTCTTAGGTTAGATCGTGTGTAGAATGGCTAGGACAGCTAAATCATTCTTGAACTGTGATTGATAAATAGGGCCTTACTAGGAATGCCATGTGATTTATTTGCATATCTAGATTCCTTGAGTTGCGCATTTTATTACTGATTGTGATTGCTAGGATAATCACTTCTATCTGCATGAATTTCTAGATTTAGGGTTCATACCTTACTCATCCGCATGAATCTCAGGCTAGAAAATTCAGTCAACTTAGGTACCGAAAGGGCGTCAACTCTGAAAGTTGGTGTAACTAAGTCCCCGAAACCATTTCTCTGGTTCTCGCAGAATTGAATAGAAACTCCCAACTATTCGATTGGGTGGTCCAATCACACCCTAAAAAAATGATTGGTGGCGACTCCATGGCATGCACACTTAGCACATGTCACTAGACCACACTGAAAGTCGATCACGCATACCTCCGTTGCGATTTGGGTAATGGGCCTTGGGAGAGGCCCGCGTCCGACCAGACAGGACGACCCATTAGCCCTCGAGAGCCCGACAACCTCAAGAGGGTCGCGACATATAGAATATCACATTTTCCTGTCATCACTATTATTCTCAACTTGGTGTCAAAGCCATTGTTTTCCGAGGAAGTGCCCGTCGAGGCTATTTAATAACGCCAGTCACATTTTTCCGTCATTACTATTATAAGACACGTTATTTTTCAAATAATCTCATGTTTTATGCGGCTGCGAGAGTATGAATGAAAGGAATTAAAGACTATTGTCCCAATCAAAGTCATCTTCTACATCACGACATATCCTCACCCATAACTCCATCGACTAACTCCTCCATATCTTATTGGACGACGACATCGTTTCATCTTTCCTGACACTCCTCTTTCGTCCACCTTCCTCTTTCGTCCGACATGAACAAGACATTTAAATCCAGCAGATCCACGGACAAGCGAACCATGTTGGCTCAGCCAGCAAGTAGGCATGCATGAAAATTGAAAAGGGAACAAGTAGCCGGTAATTTTCACAACGCATTCTTCGAGTTTGAATGAAACTCTTAAAGTCTCGCGAGTAACCCAATAGATGGTTGCTTAATTAATGTTGTTTAGCAGATTCTTATGACTCGGTGACATGCGTACGTAGTTAATTACTCTTGTTTTTATTTTCTCTGTTCCTGTAAATCCTCTTAATCCTATCTTCCATGCACGCATGCGGAGAGTTTTTATGGCGTTTGAATCTTCGAGGATGACCCAACAAACAATGAAATCGCATCACAAAATTTACTAACCGCGGCTCTATAAATAGCAGCTCATGGGCTTGGCTTCTTTTCGTATTCACACAGTCTCTCTTCAGATTCCATAGAAGATCACAACCAGCTTCGTCAATACCCGGTTGAAGTAATGGAAGGCACTAAGAAGGGCGGCGACGAAAGGGATGAAAAGAGCGGCGGCGGCGGCATAGGAGGAGTAAATGTTGCAGGTAGTGGTGGTGGGGCTGGGAAAGTGGTTGGCGGCAACAGAGGAACAATGGTTGCGCCGGGAAGTGGGGGTGCGGCGCATATTTCAAGGGCGAAGTTCGAGGGAAACCCGCAAGGTTACTTTGCTTAGCTCCATGAGAGCTCCAAGGATAAGAAATGAGAGCATGCCGAGGAGTTGACTCTGAAGTAAGATGCGGGAGTGTCGGAGAGAATTTGAAATTACATAAAGACCTTTAATCTTCTAATGAAATCTCTCTCCCTCTCTCTCTCATTTATGGTTCATCGAGCTTGCTATTTGCAATCATATGTTTCAACTTTGGTCGTCGAATGACATGTGACGTAGGTGGCAGGATCATATTATCAATTTGAAACTAAGTTTTGGGCATTGTTTTGAATGCTGTTGATTCTAACATTGACCAAAAGAAAGTAAATTACCATCCAAGTTGGCACATCATATTTACACCTCAAATGTTTTGACTTTGTAATCTTCTCCTTACACCACCCACTTCTATCACCATTCTTATTAATCGTTAGATTTTCAAACTATCACTACTCATTTCAATGGAGCACATACCACATAAAAGTTTTAACGTTTATTCTTTGAATCGCTAAAAGAAACATATGACATTTTTTGTTGTGTCATACTCTAATTATTTTGAACAGCGAGAGGTTTAACTCACCCGTGCATGACAGTGATAATGCAAGTGGCTTACGGGATAATGGAGAAAACGCAGGTGGTCTATGAACTTCAACCTCATTCTTCCTTCTTGTGAAAAACCAATACCATGACTCCACCACAACAGTTGCATCCTCTTCGAGCACGTCTTGATAAACTATGTCTAGATCAAACCACCCAAAAGTCCATTGTCAATAAAGTCATAATTTTTTTTTGCACTTTTGCCAATTCAACTCTATTTGCCGGAAGTCGGTGATGTGAACTCCAGTTATCTTACATGGCACTACCGATGCCGATGCGGATAATTTTTTAGCAATATTTTAATACTTTGTTAAGTATTTTTATATTTTTTTTTTATTTTTCCATCTTTTCTTTTTTTCCTCTTCTATTTTTTCCCCCTCTGCCTGGCCTTAAGCGGGGCCGCTCCCGCTGGCCCCTGCCGAGAAGGTGTAAATTAGATGAAGATGAAGATGCGACTTGGCATGGCAAAAGTCAAATCTGGTCGAGATTTCGTAGTGTCGTTCTTTAAAGATGAAACAATAATATGAAGAGCAAAAAGAGACTTTCTTTTGGACATGTATTTGATTACTAAAATGATGTTAAGCATATTTGTGCATGGCTAGCATGACCGTTACTTCTGAGTTAATAACTTCATTAGATAAATACGGTAAGATCCATCCAATGCATTGTTTTCCCTTTCTTACCTTGACTTTTGATGTCCCCCTACCAAATCCCCCTCAACGTAAACTCATAATTACGCTATCGGCAAATTAATGATTCTTTTAGCGAAGATTTTGACCAAATACGAAATCATCGATAATCGATCTAGTGGTACTTTTATGAGCATTCTTTTTTGGAAGTCCCTAGCATGACAGTCTAACAATGTTGTCGTTATTTTTTACCCCATGGCTTTCCAATTAATGAGTGCTTTATGCAAAATATGTGGTGATGGTGTGTGGATCTACGTTCTGAAATAACTGACACTATTATCAGACTATCAAGGGAGCATTTTTATTCTTTTTGTCATCATAAAATTCCTAAAGGATCATGCGGTTACTTTTCAGGCAGTTGTAAGACAAACAACCGCGGTAGTAGGGTAGGGTAGGGTAGGGTAGGGTAGGGTGAGTGGTGTACAACTTAGATTATGGCCGATCTTCCTAATTGTGCTTTGGGCCGAAATTTGATAATATATATTGCATGGCTTGACCTGTGAGTAGGGGGAGAGAGAGAGAGAGAGAGAGAGAGAGAGAGAGAGAGAGAGAGAGAGAGAGAATGACTGAAGCAGTGGCCATGAATGGGGGGAACAGACCTTACAGTTACTCCCAGAACTCCTCATATCAAGTACTTCTTGTTACATGATATACAAGTATATGTATACATATTACAAGATATGTCACTCTACCTTTTCTCTTTGTATATGCACTAAAATCCCTGTCATAAGTGGAATAGACAAATGAATTTTTCATTACAATAACGTTGTTTATTGAAAATTTTCTGAATATTTTTGTCATAATTTGGTTTACCAACCATATAATTCCCATGATCTCGTCGTTCCGTGTTGGTTTCGTAATCAGATTGTCCTATCTCATCCTTTCTTCAACATCTTTTCCGCGTTTGCTCTCTCATCATACATCGACATCAAATCGTTATTATATCAAATTACCAACCTTTTATTTGGTGAAACAAGTATTGCAAAAGTAATCACCATGCATTGTTCTATTCTACAGACATGAGTCGTTGTTGCCGCCATGGATATGATCAAGGAAGCTTTACCCGCAACTGTTAATCTCAATCGCCTATCATCATCCTCTCCCAACCCCATCATCAGAATCGCAGACTTTGGTTGCTCCACGGGATTCACATCCATTCAAGCCATCGAAACTATAATTCAGTGCCTCTTAGACCTCATCAAACCCAACGAACAATCTCAATTTCGAACCCTTGAGTTCCAAGCCATCGTCAACGACCCCCCAACCAATGACTTCAACACGCTTTTCGCCAACCTCTTGTCTGAGAGGCGACGATACTACGCCATGGCGGTCCCAGGGTCGTTCCACGTCCATCTCCTCCTGAGTGCATCCCTACACTTCGCATACTCGTCCTTTGCGCTCCAATGGCTGTCTCGCGTTCCACAAGAGATATTGGACAAGTCTTCCCGTGCTTGGAATGGGGAGAGGATTCACTACGCTTGCTCGCCTGCGGAGGTCGTAGGCGCTTACTCTGCTCAATTCAGGAGAGACATTGAGGCGTTTCTCAGTGCGAGAGCGGAGGAGATGGTCAGTGAAGGATTGGTATTTCTGGTGTTGCCTGGGGAGCCGGATTTGGTTCACGATTCTCAGACCACAATAGGGTTTGGAAATGGAGCTGATGGGTTCTTGCCTTGTGGACATGGCCAAAGCGGTACGTAATTGCGTGGATGGGCTAACACTTGATGTGTGAGATCGTACGCAAGAATAGGATTTGAGTGATTGAATTATGCATTTCTGGATGATTAACAAAATTCGGCGATGCTAATAAATTTTGCTTTACTAATACTTGTTTCATGAAGGGTAGCAGTGTCGTGTTTAACTTGTGTGTCTTAATTGAATAATGCTTGCGTGACGGTCACACAGTCTTGCTATGTTATGTTTGCCATATTTTTTTTTGTTCACAATTCCCCTTTTTGTTTTTGTTTTTGTTTTTGTTTTTGTTTTTGTTTTTATTGCTATTTGCCAAACACAAAAGAATTTGTGGCTAGCAAGGCACCGTCCACTATCAAATGACAGTGGATGATCACGCTAACATCTCAGTCCTAACAAAGTAATTTCACAAGAGTTAGAAAAATAAGAGCAAAAGGATGCCTGGGGTACCAATATTTGTGTACAGCACTTACTTTTGTACCAATATGTTTTTTTGAATCTCTTAAGTAACAAATCAAAGAACAACAATCACCTAAATGCCAAATCGGGAAAAAAAATCACTCAAGTGCCAATTCCGACCAAATAATACATATTGTATTTTTTATTAATTTTTTAATGTCGTGGATTTTTTTTTTTTAAAAATCAAACTATGTGGCGTCACGTGGACTTTTCAACTTAAAAATAGTTATTTTTTAAAAATATTAAATAGAAAAATTACCTAAAAATCAAAAAAGTAAAATAATAATAATAATAATAATAATAATAATAATACTAAGGGAAGCAGAAGTTGCAGCAGCGAGCCCTTGCCACCGCCGCCTCACTATCGCTGGCAAAGGCCCACGAGGCGTGGGGCATGGCCGAGAGGGTCGCCGAGCAGGCCTCGCTAGGGTCAGCGAGGCTCGATCGTGGCTTGCCTCGCAAACCCACGACCAAACCTTGCCAACCCCTTTCGTCGGCCATTGCCAGCGAAGGTGGCCGGCGATGGTGAGGGCTGTCGCCATTGCAACTGCTTCCCATTTCTTTCATTTTTTAGTTTTTAATTATTTTTTAGTTTTTTTAATATCACATGAATTTTTAATTAAATTTTAATTTGCTATTTTTTGCTTACTAGGATCCTCCAGCGAGCCACGCATGATTTCCGGCAAAAGTCACTAGAGTTGGCGCTGAAATAACCGTTTTTTCAAAAAAAAAGTTGACACTTAAGTGATAAAAAAATATATTAGTACTAAAGTAAGCGCCGTACACAAGCATTAACAGTCCAGTTGTCCTTTTGCCCTTAAATAAGTAATCATGTTCGGCAAAAAAAAAGTAATTAGGTGGTTTCGTACATCATTTTGTTGTGAAACTGTTTGAAAGATGCAAAACTACATCTAGAGATCTATGTTACAAAGTACGCATTAACTTCCGTGAAAAATAACATCTCGAAGTCAAAATTAAGGGTGTGCATGGCCCCGGTCGGTCCGGTCCCGGTATGGAACCGAGGATCGGACTGGTAGTCTCGGTCCCCATATTTTCGGGACTAGGGACCAGATCGGACCGGGATCGGCAGTCCGGTTCGGTCGCTATCCCGGCCTAGTAGAACCGCTAACACCAATCAACTGCTTATACAAATTTAGCTCTTTGAAGAAAATATGCTTCAATTGCATGTTAATTTACAATTTATAACATCAGTTGAATGAAAAGATAGGTAATTTGTTTTTTAAATAATTGTTCTGTTTTGTTTTCAAATATTTCTATTTTTTTTCTAATTGTGTAGATTTATATTTATAAATAACTATATATTATAGGTGGTCTAGTCCGGGCCGATCCTAACACATGGAACCGGGGATCGGACCATCCACCTCAAAGACTGGACCAACCCGGCCGAGTTCAGTCTGGTCCGGGTCCGGTCTCGATTCGGGCCGGTCCAGTTTGTTGGAGTTGGTGAATACTTCGAGGATCCTTGTTTCTCATACCGAGTATGCCCACGTGAGCTTAGGGAAACCAAAGTGTTATCCGACGACATGTGACCCATGCGCGGGTGTCCCACTGCCCGGTCAGCGGGCGGGGCTTCTGCTGCCCCGCTCGCCGGTGAGCGGGCGGGGCTTCCGCTTCCTCGCTCGCCGGTGAGCGGGCGGGGGTTCGGGGGCAGCGCCCCTGAAACCTCAACGGGTTTGGGCTTTTATTTAAGTTAACCCGTATATTGTGGGCTTAATAGTGGTTTCGCTAGGTTTAGGTTTTGGGCCCGTTTAGGGCATATATATTTTGCTCGTTTATGCTGATCATTGTAACGAGTTGAGTGGCTGTAAACCGAATATCATAGTGAAATCTCTTTGCAGGACGTAGCTCTATTCTGAGGGGAACCTGGGTAAACTGTGCGTCGTCTAATTTTCCTTGATTCTCTATTTGATCGTTCTGATTCGGTTGCGATAAATCCCATCACAGTTTGCACACCCCTAGTCAAAATCATGTAGTACGACAGTTGGTTGTTTCAGCTTTATATCCCAGCATGAAAAACTAATTGTTATTTCGATGGTGTTAATATGTGTTCGATATCTGCAGTAGAAATCTATTTATTAAACGATTAAACTTGATGTTTGACACCTGTTGAGGCATTGATATTGAACGTGAAAAGAGAAAAAAGATAATACAAATGGCGAAAATCTCTATATGGCTCCAAGAATTAAACACGGTTATTATCACTTTGAAAGTGAATTTCGGGGACGCAGGGGACAGTAAGCAAAGCCAAAGTAGAGAGCTTCAACTTGCCAATGTATTTCCCATTAGAGAAGGAGCTGAAGCAAGTGATCGGTCGAAACAGATTCTTCGACGTCGAGAGGATTCAGACCCTGCGCCACCCCAAAATGCACGACGCTCTTTCCACCCCGGAATCGCTCTCCCTTTTATTCAGAGCTGCGTCTGAGGGGTTGTTTCTCCATCATTTCGGCGATGGGCTGATCGTCGACGACTTGTTCCGCCGGTTCTCACTCAAAGTGGCGAAATCTCCCTTTTTCCTGAAGACGGAGAGCCACGAATCCGTCGCATTCTTTGTGGTCCTCAAGCGTAGAAAGTCCGAATAGAATATGCAGTGATTGCACTGGCCACATACTCTACGTCGTTCCATGGTGGGGAAAAATGCCTTGGCCAAAATACTATTTCTGGAAGAGAGAAATTACTAGGAGCAGAAATTTGAGTCCAAGCCAACGGGGGTCGTTAACTGGATATCCCCCAACCCAAACAAGTTTGTACATAATCCTCCATGTGGTGTGCTGCCTTTTCAGATTGGAGTGAATATAACTAATCGCATTACTGTAATGTAATAGCGTTTGTTAAACCTCTGTAGATTCACATTAGCTTGCTCTATCTTAAAGAAGACACATTTATGTTAATGCTTATTGTCTTCTCATTGCCGAAATGTTTAGTTTGTTTAGGCCCGATCTATCAAGACATCATGTCTTGTCACCGCGAGATCTGCAAATACTAGGTAAATCTAGTTCTAGAGGGTTACATCTTTTGGTGCTCGAGAAGCAACCAAAACCATCGATCTCATTATAAAAACGAAAAAAAAAAAGACAAGATTGAAACGATACAATGTAGTCAAAGTGGATAACATTAGGCATGTTCTGTAAAATCAGTATACTATAAATAACATGATAAACAGACTCTTATCAGACATTAACATGAGCTACTCATTTAATGTGTTCACTCAACTACTCCTTGTGATGATGGAGTCTTTGATAAGAAGGAATCGAGCATGAGGATGACAACCACTACTTTCGAGTTTCATAGCTCGAATCGTCCATTAGTCAGTATTGTCCATTTCATTTACCAAAACTCTTTTATTCCAATTGGTACTTCTTTTAAAATAAAATAAAATAAAAACCTTCGAAAATATTGTAGATAATTGGTGATAAAAAGATGCTCAATTTGCTCATAGACAGAGAACCTTAGATTATCTAAAAAAAGTTGAAAAAGGAAATGAACTTAGGCCAAACTGTGGGGGGTTTTTGGCTGGATCTTTGATTTGAAGCAGCACATAGGTCAAGTCAAGCACGTAAGCCACAAAGCTCCCGAGCGAAGTGTGGCCCCCACCAGTGACTCCCCTCCCCGACCACCCACCGAAACATAGAACAAATCCCCAACTAATCAGTAATCAGCAATCAGTCATCGATCCCAAAACCTTAAATTCCAATTCAAGTTGTTTCCTCGCCAAATCCCCACTCTGTCAACTTTGTTCGCCATAGCTAGATCGGAGAACTCTCTCTCTCTCTCTCCCTCTCTCTCGCGGGATCCATTTCCATGTCTTGGATAGCTGCGTTCATGCTGTTCGTGAATCTGGTGCCACTGAGCTCTCACCGATAGGGGTGTCAAAAAGGTCCGCGCCGACCCAGCCAGGCCCCACCCAACCCGGCCCGGCCCGGCCCGGCCAGATCAGAAAATTTAAGATATTTTTGGGCCGGGCGTTGATCTTAGTTGAATATGGGCCGGTACTGTTAAGGCCCGAATAAAAGAATAGCGCTTTGGTACCATAAGGCCCGAACTACTTGATGCTTCCTCACCCTTCTCTCATCTGTTCGGTGATCTGTAACTATCTCTCTCTCCTTCTTCTGGATCGATTCTCAGCCAAGCCCTAGTGGAATCTCTCAAGGTACGCTTCGAGGCCTCTAATCTCTCTTGTTCTTCGCGATCTGCGAATTGGGTTTTTCCGGATCTGGGTTGATCTTGAATCTGGGTTGGGTTTTCGTGTTCTTTGCGCTTTCTTGATTTGTCTCGATTCCGATGGTTGAAAGGAAGGTTGTAGATGTAGATCTTCGTTAAGACTCTTACCTTATTGAACATGTGTTCCCTCTCAACCGGCGGTGCAGGAGCAGCGGAGGGGGCGGCGGCCGAGCTCTCGCGCAAACGCGAATCCTCGTCATCCAGAGGCGGTGACATGTCCATGAGCTCGAGCTTCAAGCGGCAGTCAGCTTCGCGATCGAATCTGTAGGCTAACCAAGATCCCATGGTGTCCGATTGGGCATTATTGACGTTGCCAATAGGAAAGAGGCCTCTTGTGGGCTGGTGATGACTGATGAGAAGTGGAAGAAGAAGGGAAAGACGATGAGGACTGTCACGACCTAAAATTCGGTTAAATTCTAGGCTAATGGATTATCAGGTGACTAACCCAATGCGGACTCTCCCAAGCCCTACCAAATCGTAACTTTGATTGATCAGAATGATTTAGGATTTGGAGTCGCCACTAATCATTTTTGGTAGATTGATTAGAAACCTGAGTAAAATAGCGGGAGAATTATTTTATTCCTACGAATCAGAGATTGAGGATTCGAGGACTTGATTACATTAGCTAATTAAAACTAATGAACTTTCGGTACTTTAATTCCATAATATGTCATAATTTGACGACTCAGATTGAATCAATCTTAAAGGTCGGAAAATGGAGTTCTTTTTTTTTTGGATTTCGCATTTTATATGCACTGCATGAATGATATAAATGCAGAATTAAAGTCATCTTTTCCTATATGCAAAATTTAACTAATTAATTAAGGCGTGTGGAATGTCGTGGCATAGAAATGTGATAATGCAAATGCAATAATGATTCTCGAAAAAATGATAATGCATGGGTATATGCAATTTCGAAAATTTGATGAATGACATGGCAATGGATGCATGACATGGCATAATGACATGCAAAAATGACGTGGCAAGACGACGTGGAAAAATGGCGTGTCAAGATGACGTGAAAAAATGATGTGGAAAATTGGTATGGAGAATGACGTGGCATAATGACATGCGATTACATGGCACACAGATGATTTTTTTTTTTTGGATTTTTATGCATTTTTCAGATGTATGAAAAAAATGAATAATGAATTAAGAAGTTATCCTATTTAACCTGATATGCAGACATGATAAGATATATGCATGAGATTGAATATATGCTATCCTAATTAACGTGATATGCAGACATGATATGATATGCATGAATGAGTCTCCTTCCCTTTCTTAAAATTTCGGCCAAATGAGGGATATCTTGAAAATTTGTTATCTTGATTTAATTGCTTAAGGTTTAATGAGATAAGATTTCTAAGAAACCTTATCTTCCTAAAATTTCAATTAGATGGGGTTTTTAAGAAACCACGTCTTACTAAAATCTTCAGGAAATTTCAAAACATTGCAAGTCCAATCAAGGCAACACATGCACCAGAATATTTACCGCGAGATAAGGAAAGAAATCATGATCGTGTCGTTATCCCTTTCAATTTTCGAAAATTTGACCAACTTCCATTAGAGATTGGTTTTTTCTAAAGATAGCGAATCAGACCTAAGCGGTGATAGGTCAGATTAACTAAATCTAGAATTTTTTTTTATTATGAAAATTAAGCTTTGATGTTTAAATCAAATTGGTGGTATCTTGAATTTCTGAAGAAAGTCTCAAATTTTCCATTGAAAATTTAATCAATCAAAACGGCAATCAATCAATTAAAGATATACAACCCTTTTAAATTCAGAATATTCTGGATAAGGATTGTTACCTAAATTGCCGATTTGCTTTCCAAAGTTTTAACCTCGACGGCTTCCGACTCATCTCAGCGATGGTGGCTTCAACATGATGGCTTCACGATGGTTCATGGTAGGGGTTTTGGTGAAATACGTGTAACCTGCAGAGAGAGAAAAGAAACTAATTTCCCCTTGAAGGGTCCTCCAATTGACTTCTCTCTTTGGGATCGTGCAATTTTTTGATATTTCTGCATGAAGGACCTCCTTGTGCGCATCTCGTCTTGGACATGTGCCCTTGTGATCGTCTTTATTGGGCACGCTTGGAGGACAGGCTGCGATATGCATGGAAGGCAGCACATTCCCGTTCCGGGTACGAATATGGGACAGCTTCGTTAAGCACCCGAATGTCAAAGATCGTGGGATGTGTCGGAGATGTGATGGTTCACCGTTCAAGGATAAGGATGGCTTTCAACGACGTTGGCAACAGTCTGAGGAAGATTGGTCTCAGAGCTCGTTCAAGGACTGACGATCCGAATGAGGAGTTTTTTCAAAGTCTGATCACAGTGAACTCTCTTCCGGTAAAACCTTCTCGATTCATCCAAATAGCGACCACTTATCGTATGTGACCTGTGGTCAAAGTTTCGCTCGATTGGATACGGCTGGACAGCGGTTGATCGTCAACAGGCTCCTCATTGGTGGCTGGCCTTGGTGCTCGTCGGTTGTAGCTAGAGTCGTCGTGGAGAGGCAGGAGGTCTGTAGCACCATCGAGAATGATCTACAGAGTTATACATATGTAATAAGAAGTGGGCAAAATAACAAAAGGAAAGATATCAAATTCAAAACACGAGCATCCCTTTTGTCTTGTTCTCCTTTTTGTCTTTCGTGAAAGATTCTTCCTTTTGTTGTTCTTCGTGGAATTGTCTATCTGTTCCTTCTTTCATGGCACTTTGATGATCATTGTCTGATCTTATTTTGGGCGAGAGCTCTTGGTGGATTGAAGAACTCACTCGTGGCTCTCTCTGTGGCCATGTATGGCAATCCTGAATGGCCCTCCGAATTCCCTTTGGACGAAAGATGAAAAAATGCCGAGAGGGATCCCCTCCACTTTGCCGTATATTCAATAAATAAAAAAATGGCCCTTCTAAGATGTGACCTTGAGGTGTTTGTATAGTGTTTGTATAGTGAAAACCTAGGTCAAATTCCGATAACGTGGGCTTAAGCCTTGGTCTTATTTCGACTAATAAACTTTAATAAAAGGCCTTTCTTTCGGAATTAAAATTTAATGGACCAGAAAGCTCAAATTAGGTCTCAAGGCCTTGATATTTTCGGCACTTGCTTCCTTATGATGGCCGAATTATGCAATGTGGGCTCTGGTTCTCCGCATGTCAATTCAGGCCCAAATCCCATCATCAGTGCAAAATAATGCGAATGCAATGCATGCTTAAATTAAATATGCTATGCATGAAAACTATCGAGCACCATATCTGACTAGAATTAGGAAACTGTCTATATGTTTCTTTATTATACCAATTAATATCTACAATAACAATTATTAAAGCCCACAATGAATATATTAAAATATATTCTAACATTCTCTCACTTGGGCTAAATTAATTGAAATTGTATTTTATATGCGCATCTTTATATTGGTCTAAAGATATTTCCCAATAGTCAATCCTATCCCATAAAGTCTTAAGCACCAGACCATGCCAATAACTGCATCATAAGATATAGACCCATCCACGATCACAAATGCTCTTAACTTTACTGATATGGATTTGATATGGTAATATGACAAATGGATAACATCTCAAATAACAGAGACACATTATATGTTAACCTCCTTGTCAGTCACCATTCTCTTACTTTATGTGTTATGAAACCGGATGTGTCACGAGAGAATATCTTTACGGTTCCAACAAACCAACATATGTCTAACCTTTATAGTTAGCTATACTTTATGTGTAACAAGACATATGCTTTTAGCTAAAATAAATGCTCCAGCCATCACTCAAGGTTTACACGATGCCTTGAGATTTTCAACTGATATATTTATTCAACTTCCCTTAATCAATAACGCTTTATTGCATGCAATTGAGTTGATACATAGCTAGATGTTACAAAATGTAACAAACACAGATGTAAACTTTATTAAAGCAAATACCGAATACAGCTCCCACTGAACAACAGCATCTCATGATGCTACTTAGCCCATCAATTAACATGCCATATCAGCATCTCACGATGCTTTTAAGCCTGCGACATGTCGTTAAAATATGAAAGGGCAAAGACCTTTAGTTAGTGAGTCTGGAACCATATCATCTGTGCAATAAGCGCTACTGTAGTGTCACCCTTTTCATCTGTTACATTTATGGTAAAAAAACTTGATCGTCAGATGCTCAGACCCCTTGGGACCTCTGCTGTTGTTAATGAATACTATTGCAGAGTTATTGTCACAATACAACTGTATGGGTCTATCCATAAAATTAAGTACGACGACTCTTTAATGAGATTCCGAAGCCAAATAACCTGAATAGCATATGAAAAACATACTACAAACTCCGCTTTCTTGATAGATGATGACATAAATTTATGTTTACCATTTTCTATAATACTGCACTTCTCTTTAAACATATAAATATATGTAGTCGTAAACTTCATATCATCCTGACAGCTAGCAAAGTTTGAATCCAAATGCCCTACCAGCTTTAGGTCCTGCATATAGCCTTTTTTCCTTTTTAAGTACCTTAAAACTTTCTTAGTAGTCACCCAGTGAACGTGTCCTGGATTTAACCAATACATGGCAAGAACAATCCGTACGAATCTCAATGCCTAGAACAAAACACTCTTTACCAAGATCAATAACGTAAAAAATGCTTCGACAATATTTGTTTCACCTTATGCAATAATTCAAGAAAATTGCTTTCAAGCAAGATATAGTCTGCATAGAACACAAGGAAAATAAATTCCTCCCACTGATCTTGTAGTATATATACTAATTTACTTCCTTCTTGAAAGAACAGAATATAATAATAATATTATGAAATTTTAAACAACAATTGTCTAAAAGCTTACTTAAACCCATAAATAGACCTTTCAGTCTACAATACCCATGAACATGATCAAACTTTATTCCATGGCATTATATGGGGTTCATCTTCCTTTACGCACAAGTTTATCTGAATCAACTGCTGCAAAACCTTCGGGTTACTTAATATGGATTTCCTCGAAATATCCAGTTAAAAAGAATTTTTAATATCTGTATGATAAAGCTCCTTATAATAATGAGCTATTAATACTTTAATCACTCTGAAAAAACTCGTTATGAGAGACTAAATAAAAATTATTTTCAGTCTACTCATTCTTTACAAGTGAAAAAATTTGGCAACCAATCTGTCTTTAAACTTCTAAAAGAAACACTGATCAAAATATAATTGGATATAGTAAACAAAAACTTTCATATAGAGTCCCTTTAAGTTTTACACACCCAATTGCAGCAGATGGACTTGTGATCTTGAGGCATGCTAATAAGCTTTCAAACACCGTATGTTTCATAGTTTGTATCTCGTCCACCATGCACCCAATCACAATTATAATTAAGAACAAGAAATATCAACTGCATAAATTACTAAATCAATTACATAGTCGATTTTGTAGTCATGCTCTTCTGGATAGACTATAAGTATGACTTGGTACAACTGATTGTCTCTGTCTAATAGATTTTTTAAGAGGAGTTACTTTAACCTTTATTCTACGCTTGTGGGGTCTGATAAACTTCATCAGGAATTGTCTTAATAACAAGAACCTGAACCCCAACAGAATCAAACCGTAACTTAGAATGCTCCATGATCATCTGTATAGACAGAGAAAAACGATACAGTAGTCCCTACCATACCGTTATCTGTAATAGTCTGTGAGCTACTATCCTTATTCTGCCATATCAAGTTCCTGCAATTTAGCTATATGTAATTCCACAATTCATGTTCCTCCTTTGGGAGGATAAATCAATACCCCTTTAGATGATTTGGGTATGTTACGAAATAAAACTGAGTGGTTCTGGAGTCCAACTTGTCTAATATTGGATTATGTGACTTTTTATCTGCATGAACACCTCAAAACTTAATATGGTTCTAACTAGATTAACGTCCAGCCCATGACTAAAAAGAAGTCAATGGAACAATTTTAGTAGAAACATAATTCACAATGTAAAGGGCCACTTTGAAAGTTTCACCCCACAAAAAACCATAAAAGTTCGTTTTATAAATCATACTCTTCTTCATATCCATAATGTGTGATTATGCCTTTCAGCCACACTTTTCTGTTCAAGAATAGTAAACTAAGTTACTATCCCAGAATCCTTTATGTATTTGGTAAATTGCTCTTTTTAAGCTATCCAACATTGTCGTGTCTACCACGATACTCACCACCTTGGTAAAAAATGATAATCTTTATTATTTTTATTTTAAAAGTTTATCGACTATAGTCAGAAATATGGTGAACTTGTCACGAAAATTAAACTTTTCTTTAATCAAGTATAAAAACATATAGAGAAAAATCACCATTTAAATGTAATGAAATAAAAGCTCTTCACAATATTGCCATATAGGATCCACTAATACCAGTATGAATGATCTCCAATGGGTCATAAATATCGACTATAGTTTCATTCTTTATCTTAGTCATCTAACCTCTACAGCAATCTACGCATGTGTCTAGGTCACTTTTCTGAGTGGGCAAAATGTTTGACTTTATCAGTCTTTCTACTCTTTCTTTAGAGATGTGATCAAGAGGCTTATTCCGCAATGCGTATTACTGTACCTTAGGCAGATGTCCTTTTGAAGCAACCTTTTCAGCTGTATAAGTGACGTACAATTCAGTGGGAGACAAACATAATCTGTACAATCCATTGGACATAGTGTAGTACGCAGCTTTATTTTAATTAAAAGAAATAGTAATTGTTTTATTTGAAATCTCAAAAGAGTAACTACACATGTCCAAACTTGATACGGAAAATAAATTCCGTCGTTAAGGAGAGTACATAAAATATGTTTCTTAATGTCACATTAAAATCAAAATTCGGAATGACATTCTCATCAATTCAATGTCAGCTTTATAGTTGTTTCTATAGTGATCTTGATTCATCTTGATTTGGTATCTTTCAGTTTATGAATTCAGATATGGCAAACGCAACATAATGTGTTGCATCGCTATCTAGCCATCACAAACCAGATGAGGCTTTAGATAGAAATAATTCACAAATCAACACCAAATAATCATTACTTTATGCTCATACTAAGATAACCAAGTCTTTGTATTAATTGCAGTCTTTCTTTATGTGATCGTTCTCCTTATAAAAGAAGTGGCAATCACCACCCTTTTCAAAGGATGCTTTTCATGGATCCAAATCGTCAGAATGACCGGTGGTTTTCAAGAATACTTTATGAGTATGATTTCAGAACTGTTTAATATGCAATTCCATCAAATTTTAGACGCAATCTTTAATCTTAATAGAACCATCGCACCAGATGCTGAGGAGTCATTGCAGACATATACCACTCTTAGTAATAGACGAGATTTAATTTCAAGCCCCCAAGGCTTCCTTCATTTATTTAATAGTGTAGTTAACTGGCAAAGAACACTTGAAAAGTGTTCTTTAATGGACCACTTTATATCAAATGAGCGAATCCGATCGCTCTTTACCCAATAAACACATAATACTTTTGAAAGTTCTCAGTAATGAAAGTGAGAACTACGAGGTCTTTCTTGACAAGAACATACAAATATTTTCTAGTCATGTGTAAACCGAAAATCCTCATTGAGTTCTCAAAACTTGAACCCAGATAAATCTCAATTTTTAATGTTAACAGAGTTGCCATTCACAAAACGGTGACTATAAAACAATCAATGTTTTCAATTAGCATAATGTGAAATTTTCACCTTGAGAGATACATACATCATCATATAATCACCTTTGAGCAGAAAACATGACATGTAGTTGTACACTCCCTATATTATAGCGGCCATGAGAATTTATTTCAATCTTCGTTAATCACCACCTTTGGGTGTATGACAGCACTCAGACTAATCAATCCTCAGCCATATGCTGTATATGTAACCCTTCATGCAAAAATATGCAATTATCTCCTTTGGGAGTACAACTACGCATTAAAACTGGAGACATCCCAATACTTTATAAAATGTTATTTATTGAACTCAATCAAGTGTGCCACTTTGGCGGTCACAACCCAATTGAATTTACCTAAATTTGGGATATAAACTTTATATTTCACATTTACTGTATGCATGTAGTTTTTTAAATTAAGGGCAATCATCCACAAAATTGCATGCCGCTAATTTTCATCGATACAGTCAATAATACATGTCAAACCATAAACATGTAATTAATAAATCATGCTCCACATATCCGTATATGGTACTTATATGTAAGCTTGTACATGTCTTTCAAGAAACCATATAGAAATACCTGGTAGAGTACAAGCAGCACGCCAATACTTGAAATATGTTACGTGCACCATTCTTTTTTTCAGTGCGTGTCGCGACCCTCTTGAGGTTGTCGGGCTCTCGAGGGCTAATGGGTCGTCTTGTCTGGTCGGACGCGGGCCTCTCCCAAGGCCCATTACCCAAATCGCAACGGAGGTATGCGTGACCGACTTTCAGTGTGGCCTAGTGACATGTGCTAAGTGTGCATGCCATGGAGTCGCCACCAATCATTTTTTTAGGGTGTGATTGGACCACCCAATCGAATAGTTGGGAGTTTCTATTCAATTCTGCGAGAATCAGAGAAATGGTTTCGGGGACTTAGTTACACCAACTGTCAGAGTTGACGCCCTTTCGGTACCTAAGTTGACTGAATTTTCTAGCCTGAGATTCATGCTGATGAGTAAGGTATGAACCCTAAATCTAGAAATTCATGCAGATAGAAGTGATTATCCTAGCAATCACAATCAGTAATAAAATGCGCAACTCAAGGAATCTAGATATGCAAATAAATCACATGGCATTCCTAATAAGGCCCTATTTATCAATCACAGCTCAAGAATGATTTAGCTGTCCTAGCCATTCTACACACGATCTAACCTAAGAAAAGCATTAGGAAGCATCGAAGGAGTTCGAGAGTACTCACATGGGGTTCGCCGTGCCCTGGTTTGGTCTTGGACGAGCTATCGAGCTCATGCCGACCCGATTATATTTGGGGATCCACTCGGCGTTTTACACCATGAAATCATGTGAAACAAAAACGAAAATATTCAGCAAGGGGAATTTATTGTAGATGGTGGTCGATCTAATTGGACGTCAAGACTAAAAAATATGTAGAAATTTACAAATTAAAATACTCGAATGACATTTTTTTGCCAAATTCAACTCTATGCGTCGTGAAGAAACACATGCAATTGAACTTGAATTTTGACTATTTATGAGTTCAAAATGAAAAGGAAATTAAAATAAAAATATTGACTATTTTTCTATATTTTTACGACATCGAACGCTATTTTTCTTCATTTTTCATGTATTTTTCTATTTTTGGAAAATATTAAAAAATATGAGAAATTATTTTTTTTATCAAAAATGGTTCCTTTAGCTTGGTCAAGGCTACCAAAGATGATTTTTTAATTTTTTTTAACTTTTTATAGATTTTTTATGAATTTTTAAAAAATAAACTATGAAAGACTGATCAAAAATCAGGTGTCAACAGCTGCCCCTCTTTGAGAGGAATTTCGTCAGAGGTTTCTCTCATAGACAAGGTGACACCTGTGTTCCGATCGACTCGACTGGGAAAAGAAAAGAAATCATGACATCCAATTTTCATGCCCATCAATGTGTGCTTTTCCTTAAAAAGAGATGTGCTCATTCAATTCCCTGATATGATGTAAGAAAGTTAAGGAGTAGATAGACTTCCCTGCCCCTTACCTGTCGAATGCTTGCGGCATTTTCTGTGTCTGATGGGTTCAAGTAGATTCCTAAGGACTTGTCATCGGAGTGTCCTAGGGATGTTAAGCTCTGACCTGTATGGTAGGTCAAAGCATAATGGGATTCCTAACTGATAGGAACCTAAGGAAGACGCGTCCCACATTTGGGAATTTGCCAAGGGTTTTGATCCGTGTGGTGGACTAAACTAGAAATGGCTTGCCTAATGTAAGGCTTATTAGGGAAAACGAATCCTCCTGCGTTCGGGATTCATCAAGGTTTTGATCCGTATGGTGGATCGGACCATTGGGTTGATCCTTCAAGCGGTCTCTACCAGTCCTTTGACCCTTCAGGCGGTTTCTACCATTCATTGACCCTTCATGCGGTTTCTACCATTGGTTGACCCTTCAGGCGGTTTCTACCATACATTGACCCTTCAGGCGGTTTCTACCTTTGTTTTGACCCTTCAGGCGGTTTCTACCATTGGTTGACCCTTCAGGCGGTTTCTACCATACATTGACGCTTCAGGCGGTTTCTACCATTGTGTTGACCCTTCAGGCGGTTTCTACCATTGATTGACCCTTCAGGCGGTTTCTACCATTGAGTTGACCCTTCAGGCGGTTTCTACCATTTATGAGATTCCAAATTGATATGAATCAAAGGATGACGTACCCGCTCTTCGGGGCTAGTCGGAGACTCGATCATTCTGTGGATCGGTCTTAGAAAAGATTTGCCTACTAAAAGGCTTCACCTAAGGATGACGCACCCAGTCTTTGGGGCGGCCAAAAGTCCTGCAGAAAGCTTAGACCTGAAAAAATTTTCCTCGCCAAGAAGATATTAGTAATCTTTGGGAAGACAATAATTGTCTAACTGACAAAATTCTACGACTTAAGTTTTAGTCATGAAATGTGCATTTTGATTGCTGGAGGTTATCCAAAACATTCCTACCATATACAGATGTGATCATAAATTCCTTGCACGGAAACTCTAGATCAAACAATTTGAAAATTTCAAAAAGAGTTTGCTCAAAACATCCATTGGAGTATTTCTCATCCAAGAAGGCTCCTCACTGCTCTGTGATAATGATCTTTAATAGGAAAAGTGCTCAATTTCCTACCGACCTGTGCCTGGGTTTCAGGATCATTCGCAACGCATACATTTCGACCGATCAGGAGGTCTTTCACGGGACCGTAGTGTTAGGCTTGGATATCGGTTTCCAAGGGGGACTCACTTTTGAGTCAAGGCCGTTGAACAAAATTTTTCACTATCTGCTCCGGGTTTACAAGTCAAGAACCCTGTAAAATGAGAAAGAAATAGTCTTGCTCGTACTTCTTTGAGCTAAGTTATACATTAACCCAAGTGTCTTAGTCAGATAAGACTTCTTCAGGGTTGTAACATTGGAAGGATTGGGGACCGAAAAAGGCTTATTTTTTGCCCAGAAATTGTGAAGGGTTTGGCATTGGTGATCATTGCAAATTTGCCACATGTCCTTCGAAGAACATCTCCATTTCTTGAAGTGTACACTCCTCTTTTAGAGCGCACAAGGATGTTTAAAAGCGTCTCTTGTTACATTAAGAGACCGTCTGTTTGTGTGTTTGCAATTTGAGCACGACATCATTTGGAGAGTAGTCATCTTGATCTGACTCCTTTGCAGGGTCTTTTCATCGTATATCTAGACTTTACTGGGGATATTTTGAATAGACATCAGCCTTGCTTTTTACCAGGCACTTTGCTTTTTCTTGATGCTAGGGATTTTTCTTTTCCCCCTTTTTTTAATCCCGTGTTTTTCTTTTCTTTTGGAGCTAGGATTTTCGGCAACATGCTAGATATGCAACTTAAACTTTGGCACGCTTCCATTCCTAGAGTGATGTTGCCTTTGCTTTGGAATATGCAATGATCACCAATAGGTTGATGAAATGAATTTGCTGGCTCAACTTGGTCGTGCAAAGGATAACAGTGTGTAGGATAGAGAAATGAATTATTCTCGTCATCCTATGACACTTGGATTATCATATAAACAACACACAAAGATTTATGTTAGTCCGAGCAAGAAAATTTCAAACCGTTTACTTTATGATACTGTTGGACTAACCTTCATTTGTCCCAATGTGGGATGGTTCTTGACAGGGTTGAGAATGAAAATCGCCGTTCAATGGGGTTCTCAATGGGCATCTGTAGTGTTTGGAATGAACAAATAAATGCCTCTGTCATCTCGATCCATGTAATCGTTGCGAATGACCCTTATATCCATAGGTTAAGGTTTCGCTATCATTTCCAATCTCCTCATCTCTCAAGTGTGTATGGGACGTGTTTGGATTAGGCTCGCTTCTCTTATGAGAAAATACCCTTTTGAACAGTTCAAACGACTCTTGTTGGAAAAATTCATTTCATTTCATCAAGATTTATCCTTCAAAGGGATTTTGTGATGCATCATACATGTGTAATTCATGTTCAGACAATCTCATGTTTTAAAACATGAATGTCAATGAAGTAAGAATTCTATGTCTTTTTAGATGTGAGAATCGAATTAATTCTGAAAGTTTTTAATCTCCAATGAATTGGGAAAAGGGATACTTACCTGCCCATCGAGGCTGGAGATCCTGGAAATATAAAAGGGATATGTCATCGTATATTCTAAAACTTTACAAAAATTGGAACGATACATCTTACCCTTGGTCATATGCTCCAACGAGTGTACAAGGGTTGTGAAAATCTGCACTTCACATAGTAACACAAGATTGTTAGGTGTTCTAAAGTTCTTTCGACTTCTTGGTTTTTGGAGAAAAATGAAACTTACATGTCTGCCCTGATGGCGAGCTCCTGCCAAGGATAAATATTAAGCATTATTTTGGGTTTCCAAATTCAAAACAAATTGGGACGATACTACTTTACTCTTGATTTGAATTCCATTCTGCATGCCAATGTGCAGATTGTAGAAGCCGGCCCTCAAGCTTGTGGCCATGATTTCTTCGTCTGGTTGGGCAACGAATCCACCTTGAGGATTTACGTCGGAGGAGATTCATTCATCTTTTTGGGCGTGTTTCATGCACTGTTATGTTATTTGAATGCATGGCTTCTTGGGTGCCTCGTCTCTGTTCATCACCTGAGAGGAAAATGAGAGAACATTATCCCCGCATCTGATTGAAAATCATTTAGGAACGATACGTTCTTTTTACCAAATGGGTGGCTCCGCGGCCAAATGCGTTTTACATTGAAAGGATGGATTCCATTACGCTCTGCGGATGATAACTATGGCTTCAGGGACTTGCCCCACGGATTAAACGATGAATTTGATGTCTTCGGCTTCGACATGCTTTCCGGATGTAGGAATGGTTTGCCCCCATTTTCAGTGGAGATGGGTTTTGTCGAGTGGGCAAGATCAAAAACTCATCCTAGATTTGGCTTTAGTCGAAGGTTGAAATCCCGACCTTGGATAAGCGAATCATGATTCATCTCCTTCTGCTTCGAATTTGTCATTTGCATGCTTTACATTTTACAATACCAACTTCGCCGCTTGATGAAAATGAATCGATGATTTTCGAATTGCCCCAAGTTCTATAGTCATCTGCGTCGAATCTCTTTGAACTTCATCGGGTGATAGACCAACTGATAAAATGATTTTTCAATCCCGAGATCGAACTCCTGACGTTTCGTACCACTTCCATTTCACTGACTACCAGGACACAGCACTATTGGCGTCCCTAACTGGTTCGTTTTTTGTTATAAAATTCTTGAAGCAGTTAGCGACCCCCATCGAGAATGAAACAAGCTCAATTTAGAGTTCATAACGACTAAAGGTCCCTTAGAACGATACAGAGCTAACCGTCTTTGAGCTCGCTCGGGCTTTTGCTCGCATTTTCCTATGTGAAGCCTTTAAATGTTTTTCTTCGTGGCGTTCAATTGATTCGCCTCGACTCTAATCTAACAAGGGATTGTCGCACTCAAGCATGATGATGCTCGCAGGTAGTACTGATCGCTGCCCCAGATTAACTCTAGGCATTAAGGAAGATTATCTTGCATGGAAGACTTTATGACAGAAAGATTAATGATACATCCAGTCACATGTGCCTAGTTCCCTTGAGGATTCTCGGTGATCAGCCAGTTACACCATGAATCAGACATATAATCGTCATTTTGGATCATAACTTCATAAGTCCATCAGTTTTAAACTGATCGATCCAGATATGGAGCTCCTCATCAAGGAAATCTTTTGATTCTTCGAGCAACTGATATTCGGGTTGACCATCATCGCTTGGCGTTGAAGGATTCCTGTTTCTGTTGTGAGCGATCTGATTCTTCGAGCTAGAACCTTCGTCGTTGCTCGAGATTATAAGAGGATGATTGATCGGTTCACTATCAAAAGCACCTTCCATTTGGGAATGGAAGAAACAAAAATCCTCAGAGCATCCGCCCGCTTGATCTTCCGAAATCATATGCCCAAGCCGGGCAGATCTTTGAACACTAGGCGCAATATGTTGATCGGGGATAGGAAGAGCACTAGCGAAAAGTTGCTGCTCAAACCAAGGAGTTCGTACCTGCTGCACTTGTGGCATATACTCTTGAGGGGTGCTGAGATGATTCGGGGGAATATTCTGATTAGCGCCCAAGTAGTCGATGGTGCTGCTACCAGCTTGGTCGGTGCCTAGATTCGGCAGGGTATTTCTTACTTCAGGGGCATTGTAGTTATAGCCATGCCTAGTGTTTAGGCACAAGTTGAGTTCTTTCAGGTTCAGTGCTGTGTGGCGCTGTCTTAGCGCCCTTCTGTAGCTCTTGAGGTGACTCGCGACTCCATCTTTAGTGAGTCCTGGTATGTTCATGATCTCAAGTATGCGCGTTGGATATGCTGAGTTGATCCCTAATTGCTGAACCGCACTAAGGAACTTGAGATGAAGCTCGGGGGACCAATTGACCCTCGTCTTCTTGCGACCCGGAACAGTGTTGACAACTTGGCTATTGCTCTCTGGCCTATTTCCAGTAGGATTTGATCGAGCCGGAAATTGTTGTGGAGGGAATTCATCAACTTTGGATTGGTCGGTCGTGATAGTAAGCTCATCGTTAAGGAAACTCCAATCATGGTGACGCATATCACATCCTTTAGAAGGCATCGGTATTGACTTCGTAGAATTGATTTGTTCATGCATATCTCCAACAAAATCCGATTGTATCGAAGATGGTTCGAGGGAGTGGGGTGGTGAATGAGCATTTTCAATCCTCATATAAGGCTTATCAAGGAACATTTCGCCGAGAGTGATAGGGCCACCGCAATTAAGGCAAGCGATAGTGCTGGGAGCTTTCTTATACCTCATGTTCTCCGCTCGAAGCTTTTCGTTTTCCTCCTTTAGAATCGCAAGTTCTTGACGTCTGTGTTGAGCCCTCAATTTGGCTCGCTTATTTTGAAACCAAAACTTGACCCTCAAAGGTTTCATCCCTAGCTTCTGGCCCAATTCATTTCTTTGTTTCATGTTCGGGAGAGGGCATTCACTAAAGAAAGCTTCAAGCTCTTGGATTTCATTCTGAGTGTGGCACTGGCGACGTTTCCTTTTCCGGGATTGACCATCGCTGCTGCTGTTGTCGTCGCTGCTGAGATCCTGAACTTCGTTGCCGAAAGGGTTGGGTTCTGTGGTTCTGGTACCAGACGCCATCCTAGAATCTTCGAGATCTCTCAGTAGTTCATTTTCTGAGATTTTTGGATCAGTCGCCTCTAGCAACTGATGGTAACCCTCAAACATGTTGGATCGAAAAATGTTCGATCAATTTTTGCTCACTCAGGGTTCTCTACTCTCTCATGTATGCTCACTCTCTCTAAATTTTCTTTTGAGTGGTTCTGTATGCCCATTAAACGTTCTTTAAACATGGATGAAGATCATCAGGCAAGCGTTGCTCCCAAGATTTCGTATTTCCCGCTTTGTCGTCTTCTTTCTTCTTTTCAACGTGGAGGGACACCAAATCGATTTCCTTTTCTCGATATCCATGTCTGTCTCCCACTTATTTTCAAAAAGGTGGAACTACGCTCGCCTCCCGCTCAGTTTTTTAATATGATGGGACCGCCAAATCCTTTCGCAACTTTTTTCGATAGTTGCGCTTAACGCCCGTTCAATTTTAATATGGTGACACCGACATATCTTTTTACAACTTTTTTAGGTTTATCAAGCCTGAAATCGCGGACTGGGACAGATCTGATGGTTCACCGAAAGAGCCACCATTGCTTTACCCAATTAACTTGGCTCCACGAGCATTATTGTTATGCCTTTCTTCATTCTCGAGTTGCTATAAAAGGAGGAGTTAATGCAGAGAAGATTAACACTCTTACATAATTGCCTTTTCGTATTTTAATCACTCTACCACACTCATCTTCTTCTCCCTCACTCCAACGAAAATGACCTCCTCTCCTATTCGCGCTTTCTTGGCCGAAATTTTGGCCCAGTGGGAAAAACTCTATAACCTCCTCGGTCGAGGCTATGCTCATATAGCCGATCACCCAGAAACTGAAGATGAAATCCGTATTTTACTCGTGGAAATAGACACCACCTCCATCGAGGGCACTAATTTAGAGAGGGAATATAGAATCTTCCCAACCCTCTTTATAAACTTTTTAGAGACTTACCGTGTCGCTCATCGAAAAGCTACCGTGGCTCACGTTTTGCGAGCTCGCTATGAGGATCGGTCCAACTTCTTGGTGTTGGCCAACCTTGTGGCCGATAGTCACAGAAAGGCTGTTGAGTTCGCCAACAAGCGAGTCTCGATGTTGCTTCGCGAGAGGGGAAATTTGGTGGAGCGCTTGGCCTTATCCCTGACCACCTATGAGCACGACCGTCGTAATGTCGTGTTGAAGTTTCAATGTGAGTGGCAGGAAGAAAGGCTTGACAGCATTACCGCGGATATAGCCCATGGGAGAGGACTAGTTCGGGACCTGGAAATAGCCGCCGAAGATCACGGGACCAAGGTTGCCGATCTTAAAGGGGAATGTAAACGCCTTCTTCTTAAGCTTGCAGATCTCGAGTCTCGAGGTGGTGAGTATAAGCAAAGCATCAATAATATGGAGGGCCAACTAGGTTCCTTTGTGATGCTAATTACGGCTCATTGCGGTTTTATGTTTCCACCCCGATGATTTGTATGATCTGCTTTTAAGGTCCCTCGATTGAGCGAAATGAATGAAAGCTCTAATGTGTGTGTCTCAACTTCTGTATGGCTGACTTTCTCGAACACCTGACCACTCTCAACCTAGGCAAGCTGCGCTTTGACATTGATGATTCGAGCGTGTACATCTTGATTTTTTAATCTTGCTTATGATCGGATAAAGGAACCTCCCACCGCGATTATCCACAAAAAGACTTCTCTTCTCTACTTGTTTTTAACATGTTTCAAATGAAAAGGCAGAATCAGAAGAAAGAATTTGAAAAATAAAGCATAAATCCTTTCAATTTTATGCTTACTTGTGATTAATAGGGATAAGAGCTTTTACAAGGGTTTTGGCCTTGTGCAAAAGCTTTTATCAATATTCCTCAAAGGAAAGCATAACGATAATCGCCTTTGATCAATTCCAAGAAAATCAATGGAATGTTCAAAAGTACACAATTACGATGTGTTTTAAATTCAATTGAAGATACGGTATCCAAATTAAAGCTGTTTGCTAAGAACGAGAGTAATTTGGATATCTATCTTTTCATTAAATTTGAAAAACACGAATACTCTTGATCAATTATTGTGGATTACCAATTATGCAAAACATGCATGAACCAATTCAAGTTTATAGTTCCTTCTGGCGAAATTGGGATTGTATTGCCCTATACGGCCAAAATGTTGTATAAGACTTCCAATTTCAATTTCATCCAAAGGAATTATAAAATTGATTTTGGAGTATTCGAGTGATTAGAAGAAATGCCACTATCACATTCCAATGACAAGTCAATAGAAATACAACAAATTTCAATCTGAATGTATATAAACACAAATAGATCCCTAATACAATCAATGTAAGGGATCAGATAGAGAGGATCTCAGCAAAATAAATCCTATACAAGAAGGCTAGAAATGAAAAATAAAACAAAGGAATGTGATCTTAATACTTAGAGATGCCCCAGTTTCAATCTTTGAGACGTGACTTCAGGATCACCTATTCCAAATCGTCATCTTCATTAGATGATACCTCAATGATGTCCATAGTAGGCTCTTCTTGTCCACTTGGCGCTCGTAATGAGATGACACCATCTTCATCTTCCATCAAGAACATTGGGAGGAAAACACACATATCTATCCTCAAAATGGCATTTAATCCAATCACCAGAATTATGCAATGAATATAATGATTAAGAGCTGTAACAAGTTCGAGGGATAGAAAAGTCTTACCAACCAAACTTAAGAGAAAATCAAGCTTCTCTGTATTTTTTGCAGTGTTAGGTATACTAACCTTCCATAGACAAACGCATGAGACAAGTGAGGGAAAACTCCTAAAAATCAAAAGATAAGGCTTGGTACCTAAAGCCAAGGTTCTCGCCTCGAATTCTGGGAAGAGCCGATTCCATTGCACAACTATCGTTGCATTGGGACTCAATCCATAGTTCGAAGTGAGCGGAATTGAAAAGTGGATTACCCCATGTTTTTCCTCACGGAGATTCCATCTTCAATTCCTTCTATTGTGTTCCTAAAGAGGGCGCCTGGGGTTTTAGGCGCAATTGTGTGTATTCATTGTGTCGTGCTAAAGCAATAGACATGCATTTTATTTAACAATCACCGCTTCAATATAAACATCCACACAATCATACATCCAAAACTCCTGCCTGCATAAAACAAAGTTAACAAGCACTTCACCCCTTATTTCTCCCGTCTACAAAAACATCTAACACATTCGTTAGCATATACACCTCACTTTCGAGAGCATCTGCATAAAATTAGGTTAGAAGAATCAATCAACTTTTTAATCGGCTCAAGTCCACTAAATGGTTAAGAACCAGTCCCCAGTGGAGTCGCTAGTCTGTCGCGACCCTCTTGAGGTTGTCGGGCTCTCGAGGGCTAATGGGTCGTCCTGTCTGGTCGGACGCGGGCCTCTCCCAAGGCCCATTACCCAAATCGCAACGGAGGTATGCGTGACCGACTTTCAGTGTGGCCTAGTGACATGTGCTAAGTGTGCATGCCATGGAGTCGCCACCAATCATTTTTTTAGGGTGTGATTGGACCACCCAATCGAATAGTTGGGAGTTTCTATTCAATTCTGCGAGAATCAGAGAAATGGTTTCGGGGACTTAGTTACACCAACTGTCAGAGTTGACGCCCTTTCGGTACCTAAGTTGACTGAATTTTCTAGCCTGAGATTCATGCGGATGAGTAAGGTATGAACCCTAAATCTAGAAATTCATGCAGATAGAAGTGATTATCCTAGCAATCACAATCAGTAATAAAATGCGCAACTCAAGGAATCTAGATATGCAAATAAATCACATGGCATTCCTAATAAGGCCCTATTTATCAATCACAGCTCAAGAATGATTTAGCTGTCCTAGCCATTCTACACACGATCTAACCTAAGAAAAGCATTAGGAAGCATCGAAGGAGTTCGAGAGTACTCACATGGGGTTCGCCGTGCCCTGGTTTGGTCTTGGACGAGCTATCGAGCTCATGCCGACCCGATTATATTTGGGGATCCACTCGGCGTTTTACACCATGAAATCATGTGAAACAAAAACGAAAATATTCAGCAAGGGGAATTTATTGTAGATGGTGGTCGATCTAATTGGACGTCAAGACTAAAAAATATGTAGAAATTTACAAATTAAAATACTCGAATGACATTTTTTTGCCAAATTCAACTCTATGCGTCGTGAAGAAACACATGCAATTGAACTTGAATTTTGACTATTTATGAGTTCAAAATGAAAAGGAAATTAAAATAAAAATATTGACTATTTTTCTATATTTTTACGACATCGAACGCTATTTTTCTTCATTTTTCATGTATTTTTCTATTTTTGGAAAATATTAAAAAATATGAGAAATTATTTTTTTTATCAAAAATGGTTCCTTTAGCTTGGTCAAGGCTACCAAAGATGATTTTTTAATTTTTTTTAACTTTTTATAGATTTTTTATGAATTTTTAAAAAATAAACTATGAAAGACTGATCAAAAATCAGGTGTCAACAGTGCGCAGTCCCCACACGCTGACACATGCATCGCACGTGTTCGATCTCAGCTGGTACTGAAAATCGATCTGACTGGTTTATCCGATCCAACTGTTACCTCTTTAGCCGACCATCAAACTAGATCATGCGATCAGGCCAGAACGGTCAACGACCGTTTTGACCGGATGGCCCGAGTCAATAGTCATCTGGTCGGGTCAGATCGGGTTCATAAATCGAATTGGGTCACCGAGTCGGATCGAGTTACCCGGGCTTGAGTGATGCCAAGTGACATCAGGCCGCACGTGTCGAGCACGTGCAGGCCCATGTCTAGCATGCGTGGGGATAACTGGTGCGTGGCCTCCACGTGAACTTCATCATGGCCGCACTGTCCAATTCTCCGAAACTTGCCGTCCACATCTAACTCTTGTCCAAAATAGAGCCGTACGTGCTTCTTTCGCACGTACACATGATGAAAGGAGGGGAAAAAGCTTTCTTTGAACTTCTTTATTTTTTTTATTATTTCTGGAAAATCGTATTATCTGGTTATGTACACCATATCAGACCAAGAACCCCCATCCACACGAAAGTAATTAAAGTGGCGTTCTCCGATGCAGACTTCATCAGCTAATTTTGGGGCATTCTTCCCTTGTTTCGAAGAGAGAGGGAGAGCGCAAACTCAGAGTGAACGAGAGCCGAGGACTGCGTATGGAGAAATCTTGGTTCGCAAACCCTTGTATCGTAATCTCATCCCAACGAACGCAAGTCAAATATATAATTTTCTTTAAATTTTTTCGAAAAATGAAATTTCGAAAATTAACGAAAATGCGACTCGAGATCTAATGCGCGCAGGCTCTAATACCACATATAAGCTACGTATTTCATCCGTATACAACAACCCAAGACCATCACGTATAGATACACGAATCACAGATTCATAGAGTTAAAGAATTGACGCACCTTGTAGTGGAACCGTCGTTCTTGATACGAAATTGCGACGATCCGATTCTCAAGAGCTTCTCCTATATAAACCCCCTTTATCACTGGCTTCAATGAGAGGGCCCCTCACGTATCACTTCAGACGACTCTTTTGTGAGGTTATGTGGACATTAGGATTTAGATGAGGGACTTGAGCTCTATTTATAGATATTGAAACATGTCCTCTCATCACGAATAAGGTTATCTCGGCCCACACTATCTAGCACCATATCTGACTAAAATTAGGAAACTGTATATATCTTTCTATATTAGACCAATTAATATCTATAATAACAATTAATAAAGCCCACAATGAATATATTAAAATATATTTTAACACATTTTTCTCTTATTATGTAATCTCCTTTGTTATATTTTGACTTCCAAATTTGTGATGAGGTTATTTTGGAGCATTCACTTTGTATTAGGGTTTCTTTGATGGGGGGTATAAAAAAGATATCTTGGATATCTCATAGGGATGCTTACTTTAGCTTCTACCCCGAAACCTTTTGTTTTCACTTTCTTCTTGTTAGATCTTTAGATCTTTGATTGTACGCTTGTACTCGTTATTGAAGATAGTGAAACCCCTCTCTCTCCCCGTTGTTTTTCCCGTTTTGGGTTTTCCACGTATATCGCGCCTCGTGTTTTTATTTTTCTTTCATCCTTGCTATTACGCGCTTGAATTTGCACATCTTTTGGTGTTTTTCACAACAAATTGGTATCAGAGCGAAGGAATTTTGGTCTTTTGTTCGAGATGACATCTATCGAGTTTGAAGTGGCACCCTTCGATGGCCAAAATAATTTCGGGCTATGGAGGATAAAGATGAAAGTTTTGTTGTGTCGGGAAGGTTCGGTTAGAGCCTTGGATGGGAAATATCCTGACGACATGACTACGGCAGAGATCGAGGAGATGGAAGAAAGGGCGCATAGCACCATCCAATTGTCGTTGTCAGACAAGGTGCTTCATGAAGTTGCTGATGAAGAAACGGCATCGGGATTATGGCAAAAGTTAGAGAGTCTCTATATGAAGAAATCTCTTACCACGAGGTTATTCTTGAAGCATCGTCTTTATACATTAAAGATGCAAGAAGGTACTCCTATCCAAGAACATCTAGATGAATTTAATAAAATTGTTATGGATATGAAAAATCTAGATTTGAAATTAGATGATGAGGATCAAGTCCTAATTGTGTTATGCTCGCTACCGAGCTCGTATGAGAATTTTGTGAATTCTATGTTGTACGGAAGAGAATCCATAACTCTTGAGGATGTGAAGGCCTCGCTGAATTTCGCAGAGATGTGTACAAAGTTGAATGCGAGTAGTAGTGTAGATAAAGCAGATGGCTTAGTTGTTAGGGGAAGGTCGAATCATCGGGATAGACGCAGTAATTCTAAAGGGCATTCAAAATCTAGATCAGGTTAGGACAAGAAAAAGGTTGAATGTTACTATTGTCACAATTTCGGACACTATAAAACCGAGTGTCCTTTGCTTAAAGCTAAGGGGAAAATGTTGATGGACAGCTCTGATTCGGCTAGTCTGGTAAAGGATAATGAGTCTGCTAATATCGATAATGTTCTTACTGTTTTGTCTTCGAATTGTTGTATAGACGATGAATGGATTTTGGATTCGGCTTGTTCATACCATATGTGCCCAAATAAAGATTGGTTCACATATGAGAAAGTCATTGGTGGTTCAGTTTTGATGGGTAATAATGCAGTTTGTAGGATTGTGGGTATTGGTACAGTGCATATCAAATGTCATGACAATGTAGTAAGAGCTTTGACAGATGTTAGGAACATCCCAGATTTGAAGAAGAACCTTATTTCTTTGAGCAGTTTGGACTCCACTAGATGCATGTATACTGGTAGAGGTGGAGTTTTGAAAATTTCAAAGGGCTCCTTGATTGTGATGAGAGGTAACAAGAAAAATAGTCTTTATGTTCTGCAGGGAAGTACCGTTGTGGGTTATTTAAATATATGATCCTCTTTAGATTATGATAAATCAAGGTTGTGGCACATGCGGTTGGGTCACATGAGCAAAAGAGGAATGGCTATCCTGAGTAAGCGTGGTTTACTCTGTGGGGAGCATACAGGTCCACTTGATTTTTGTGAGCATTGTGTCGCAGAGTTAGTTTCAGTACTGGGGTGCACTCGACGAAGGGCACAGTTGATTATATTCACTCCGATTTGTGGGGACCTGCACAGGTTACATCTAAAGGTGGTGCAGTTTATCTTCTGACATTTATTGATGACTTTTCTAGGAAAGTCTGGGTTTATTTCTTGAAGCGTAAAAGTGACGTCTTTGATACGTTCAAGAAATGAAAGATATTGATTGAAAATCAAACTGGTAAGAAGATAAAGCGTCTCAGAACAGACAATAGTCTTGAGTTCTGCGGATGTGATTTTAATAAGTACCGTGAAAATTCAGGGATTATTTGACATTGAATAGTCAGGTATACGTCTCAGCAGAATGGGGTGGCAGAGCGCATGAACCGAACACTTTTAGAAAGAGCTAGATGTATGTTTTCTAATGCTTGACTTGATAAAGATTTCTGGGCCGAAGCCGTGAACACGGCATGTTATTTGGTGAATCATTCTCCTTCTACTGCAATTGAATGTAAGACTCCAAACGAGGTATGGTCTGGTAAACCTTCTGATTATTCTGTATTGAAAGTATTTGGGCGTCCCACTTATTATCATGTAAAAGATGGTAAACTTGAACCTAGAGCCACGAAAGGTATTTTTGTTGGTTATGCAGATGGAGTTAAGGGATATAGATTGTGGTGTTTTGATCTTCAGTCACCAAAATTTATAATCAGTAGGGATGTTACTTTTGATGAAAATTCTATGCTTGATCAAAGAAAAGTTATTGCTTCTACAGATATTCAGGAAGAGAATATAGCGAAAGAGGTGGAGTTTAGTGTAAAGTATCCACAAAGAACCTCTGAAGACATTCTTATTCAACCAGAAAGTGATAGTGAGTAACAAGACTCAGATTCGATTAAAGAAGAAGTTGAACAACCTCAGAGTTTAGCTGCAAGGAGAGTTAAAAAGATAAATTAAGCCTCCTCAAAGGTATAATTTTGCTGACTTGGTAGCATATGCTCTTACAGTTGCTAAAGAGCTTGGTATTAAAGAACCTTCTACATTTCGTGAAGCTACTATTTGTTCTAAATCTGAGAAGTGGCTTGTTGCGATGAATGAAGAGATGGAGTCTCTTCATAAGAATCAAACTTGGGATCTTGTGAAATTACCTAAGGGCAAAAGAATAGTTGGATGCAAGTGGATTTTCAAAAGAAAAGAGGGAATTCCAAGGGTTGAAGATGAAAGATTCAAGGTTCGTTTGGTAGCGAAGGGCTTTAGTCAGAAGGAAGGGATCGACTTCAATGAAGTGTTCTCTCCAGTTGTGAAACATAGTTCCATTCATGTGATGCTCGCTTTAGTAGCCCTTTATGATCTAGAACTTGAGCAACTTGATGTTAAGACCGCTTTTCTGCATGGCGAACTTAAGAAGACAATCTATATGTCTCAACATGAGGGATTCATTGTTGAGGATAAAGAAGATCAAGTTTGCAAGTTGAAATGCTCTTTGTATGGTCTCAAGCAATCTCCACGACAATGGTACAAGAGATTTGACAGCTTTATGTTAAGTCATGGCTACTCGTGAAGTGCGCATGACAGTTTTGTGTACTATAAAAAATTGCGTGATGATTCTTTTGTTTATCTGCTATTGTATGTGGATGACATGCTTATTGCTGCGAAGGACATGTCAGAAATACAGTTGTTAAAGAAGCAACTTAGCAGGGAATTTGAGATGAAGGATCTTGGAGCTGCCAAGAAAATTCTAAGTATGGAAATTTGTAGAGATAGACAGGTTGTGAAGTTATACCTTTCACAAAAAGGGTATATTGAGAAAGTGCTTGAATGCTTCGGTATGAAGAATGCTAAACCGGTAAGTACTCCTTTGGCGTCCCACTTTAGACTTTCTGCTTCTTTGTCACCTAAAACCAAAGAAGAAGAAGATGAAATATCTCGAGTTCATATTCTAATGCTGTGGTAGTCTTATGTATGTTATGGTATGCACTCGTCCAGACATTTCCCATGCAGTTAGTGTTGTGAGCAGGTATATGGCAAATCCATTTAAAGCTCACTAGCAAGCAGTCAAGTGGATTCTTCGATATATCTGAGGTACCTCAGATGTTGGTTTGGTCTTTGATAGAGGTTGTGATACAGGGCATTCAGTTGTTGGCTTCGTTGATTCTAACTATGCATGTGATCTCGATAAAAGGAGATCTTTGACAGGTTATGTTTTTATGCTTGGTGGTTCCGCAGTTAGTTGGAGAGCAACTTTACAAGATACAGTTGCTTTATCTACCACCGAAGTAGAGTACATGGCAGCAACTGAAGCAGCAAAGGAAGTTCTTTGGTTGAAGCGTTTGGTTACAGAACTTGTGGTGAAGCAGGAGGGAGCCTCCGTTATCTTTTGCGATAACCAAAGTGCGATTTAATTGACCAAGAACGCGATGTATCACGAGAGAACGAAACACATCAATATTCGTTATCACTTTGTGCGTGATGAGGTTGCTAAAGGTACAGTAATAGTGAAGAAAGTACCTACAGCGGATAATCCAACAGATATGTTGACTCAACCAATTCCTTTGACCAAGTTCAAGCATTGTTTGGATTTGGTTGGTGTTCTCACCATTTGAGTTGATTAGGCGGTGTTGATGGCGGTTCATCCCTTGTTTCCTACATCGAGTATGCTCACGTAGGCTTAGGGATGTGCGTCGTTAATTCTGCTGTTTGGCGGGTGGTCTTGTGTGGTCACTCTTGAAGGTGAGGGAGAGGGATCTTGTGGCGTTTGGCAAAATGCTCTTTTGGAGATTTGAAGTCAAGGTGGAGATTTGTTATTTTCTGACTTCCAAATTTGTGATAAGGTTATTTTGGACAATTCACTTTGTATTAGGGTTTCTTAGATGGGGGGTATAAAAAAGATATCTTGGATATCTCATAGGGATGCTTACTTTAGCTTCTGCCCCGAAACCTTTTATTTTCACTTTCCTCTTATCAGATCTTTGATTGTACGCTTGTACTCGTTATTGAAGATAGTAAAACCCCTCTCTCTCCCCGTGGTTTTTCCCGTTTTGGGTTTTCCACGTATATCGTGCCTCGTGTTTTTATTTTGTTTTCATCCTTGCTATTACGCGCTTGAATTTACGCATCTTTTGGCGTTTTCCGCAATATCCTTTGTACTTAGAGTTACACCAATTCTTGAAATTAGTTTGGGATGTTGCGCTCTTGCACCATTTCTTTTACGAATGAAACTAATTTAAAGACTAGTGTCCTAATCTAACCGCGGCTCTATAAATAGCGGCTCATGCGCTCGGTCGCTTCACTCATTCGCTCTTCAGATTCCACAGACGATCACAACCAGCTAGTGGATACCAAGTCGAAGGCATGGACGGACAAGGAAGCGGTGGCGCTAAGGGCGGCGTCGGAGGGGTCGAAAAGTGCAGCGTTGGTGGCGTAGGTGGAGCAACTGGTGCGGGTTGCGGTGTTGGTGCCGCGAAAGAAGGCGGCGGGGGCGGAACAATGGTTGCGTCGGGAAGCGGGGGTACGGCCCATATTTCGAGGGCAGAGTTCAGAGAAACACGCAGGGTTATTTTGCTGGACTTCATGAGAGCTCTAATGATAAGAAATGAGATAAGCATGTTGACGTGTTTTGCTTTAAGTAAGATGTGGGAGCGTTGGAGAAAGTATGAAATTAAATAAAGACCTTTGTCTTTTAATGAACTCTCTCTCTCTCTCTCTCTCTCTCTCTCTCTCTCTCTCTCTCTCTCTCTCGATCTCGAATATGGTTCATCAACTTTGCTATTCTAAATTATATATTTCTTTCGTTTTCTGAATGAGGTGCGATGTAGGTAGGTACTAGGTATTGCCATTGGGATCTTGGTATCGATTCGAATCAGAGCTTTGGGCATTGTCTTCAATGCTACGACGTCGATATCAATCATAACAACGAGACGTTAAAACCCACTCGTGCATGATGGGGAAAATGCAGGTGGCTCTTTCGTTTTCTGAATGAGGTGCGATGTAGGTAGGTACTAGGTATTGCCATTGGGATCTTGGTATCGGTTGGAATCAGAGCTTTGGGCATTGTCTTCAATGCTACGACGTCGATATCAATCATAACAACGAGACGTTAAAACCCACTCGTGCATGATGGGGAAAATGCAGGTGGCTCTTTCGGGATAAAGAAATTGAAGGTGTGACTGTGAACTTCAACCAAGTTCTTCACTTCCGTGGATGAATCAGTGGTAGTTTCATCGTCTTCGAGCACGTCTTGAAAAACTAGGTCTATGGCAAACCAACCAAATGGCGATTGTTTAGCAGCCTAACCTCTAATCCTGTCAGCGAAATTTCCAGCGTCTTATTGGGCAAAGACAAATCAATCGCCTTGGGATAAGCAAGCCTTCACCATAACTTGATAGGATTCTCAAATGATAGTGTTCATCTTGAAATAGCAATCCATATCTGATTTACCGGCAGCCAGATTTGGCGTCGCCTCCAAAATCGCGTGAGGTTATTGGTGGTAGGGTTTTTTTTGGAATTTCGAAAATTTTGCGAGCGAAAGATTGAATGATTTTTTTTTTTAAAAAATGTATTAGCATTGTGGAAATTCTGAAGACAAAAACCGCTATAGACCTATGATGGGCTTAGGGAATTATTTCAAAGGACTTTGGAAATGTATGGAGTTTCTCCATGAGAGCCTTAGTATTCTGCCGAGGGCAGGCCCATAGGCCTTTGTTTGACTAAAAAATAACTGATACTCTTAAATTTATGATCAATAATTCTTATTTAATATTCTTCACTAGAAATCTACGTCTAACCTAGCTAATTTATGTATCTAACCTTTCCTTATCTTATATGTTCAGGGGCTCTTAATTGGGTATTGTTAAGTAATACCATTCGTGGAAGCAAACTTTGACATCGATTCGGAGAGTCATAAACCATTCAAAAAGAAGAATATCCTCCGCTTATAAGAACTCCTACCAGGTCAAATGTTCGATGTTGTGAAGTCTACAGCCTTCAATTACGCCCCATTTCGACCCTAAATTCTGATTCATTCGATTCATGTACTGTTGTAATACTAATGCGGAAATAACTAGGATCTTGCAATTATGTCAATGCGAAAGCCAGAGAAAACAACGAGGAAAGATATAGGACACCAGATATAACGTGGTTCGGTCCGAATGTCGGTACCTACATCCACGGGGAGAGCTAGGTTATATTTGGTGTCCTTTATCTTTCCTCGTTGTTTTCTCTAGCTTTCGCATTGACATATTTGCAAGATCCTAGTTATTTCCGCATTAGTATTACAACAATTGGTATCAGAGGCACAAAATCACCGTGTTCATGCGTCAAGCACAATTCGATCCGTACGGCTGAACCGAGAACTTCCTCGTACGACCTATACTGTGCTTCAGAAAGTATACCCATACCTTCCTGGAATAATCGTCGATAAACGTCAGCATATAACGGGCACCTCCTTTCGAAGGAACCGGAGACGGGCCCCAGACATCTGAATGAATATACTCAACCGGTTGCTTGGTCGAATGAATACCTGTAGTAAACTTAATCCTGCGCTGCTTCCCAAAGATGCAGTGCTCACATAAGTCTAACTTACTTGTCTTCTGACCCTTTAACAACCCCCTATCACTCAGCATTGTCATACCTGCCTCACTCATGTGCCCTAAACGCATATGCCATAAACGAGTCAAGTCAGAATCTGACTCACCTGATGAAATTGCAGCAGCTCCTGTCACGGTCTCTCCCAGTAGATGATATAGAGAATTCGCTTTCTTCCCTTTCATCACTGTCATGGCACCTCGAGAGATCTTCAGCACTCCACCTTCAGCGGTGTACTTACACCCGATATCATCGAGTGTCCCCAGAGAAATAAGGTTCTTCTTGAGCTCCGGTACATGCCTCACGTCTGTCAATGTGCGAACTACACCATCGTGCATCTGAATTCGAACTGTCCCTATCCCCACAACCTTGCAAGCTGCGTTATTCCCCAATAGAACTCTACCACCATCTGCTGTCTGGTAAGTAGTAACCCAGTTCCTATGAGGTGTCATATGATAAGAACACCCCGAATCTAGTACCCATTCGTTTCCTGACGAACATGTAGTCACACATAAAACAGCCTCTGCATCACTAGTGCTCTCCTCAGCAATATTCGCCACACTGACTGTGGCCTTTTGCTTATCACCTCTATTTCTCAACTTAGGACAATCTCTCCTGATGTGCCCTTCCTCATGACATTCAAAGCACTTCACGCGCCCCTTGGATTTTCTATGGCGTGATTTAGACCTGCTTTTACCTCTGCTGCTACTGGACCCTCGCTGTTGCTCTCTACCCCGAATCACTAGTTCATGCGCTACATCATGCGCCAGACTGTCATCTCGCAACTTTCTCTACCACTCTTTAGAAAACAAAGCGGACTTTACCTCCTCCGAGGTAATCGAAGTACGCCCCTGCAATAGAGAGTCAGTAAAGTGCTCCCATGACTCTGGTAAAGAAGCCAACAACATCATGCCATGCTCTTCATCTTCAAGAATCTTACCGACATTCTTCAAATCCATCATGAGTTTATTAAATTCATCTAGGTGGGTTCTGATAGACGTACCTTCAATATATCTGAACTGGAACATCCTCTTTAACATGTACAAGCGATTGTTCAAACCCTTCTTTACATAGAGCGACTGAAGCTTTGCCCACAATGCTGCGGTATCCTTCTCCTCGCCTACCTCTATTAGCACTTCATCCGATAAATTCAACAGGATTTGACTCCTAGCTTTCCTCATCAACACATCCTTATCAGCATCTTTCATTAATTCAGGCAACTTAGCTTTGCCCTCCAATGCTTCTGCCAAACCTAGAGTTGTCAATAATGCCTCCATCTTGAAGCTCCACAACCCAAAGTTGTTCCTCCCGTTAAACTTCTCAATTTCAGCTTTCACCCCAGTCATAATTGCAGCAACAGAATTCCAGATAATAACCAGACAAGCAAAAGCCCCAAATCACAATCCAGAAATCTAACCTGGCTCTGATACCAATTGTTGTAATACTAATGCGGAAATAACTAGGATCTTGCAAATATGTCAATGCGAAAGCCAGAGAAAACAACAAGGAAAGATAAAGGACACCAGATATAACCTGGTTCTCCCCGTGGATGTAGGTACCGACATTCGGACCGACATCCACGGGGAGAGCCAGCAAGAACAATCCACTATAATCGGAGAATCGGATTTACAATCGCTCAATACGCTCGTGTTTCCCGCACCTAAATTATACCCAAACCCCAAGTGTTTACAGATAAAACAACTCAATAGGATATAATAAACAATAAACTCACGAAGCACAAAATCACCGTATTCATGCGTCAAGCACAATTCGATCCGTACGGCTGAACCGAGAACTTCCTCGTACGATATAAAAGCAAAGAAGTCGCACGTCTTTAGGGCTGCACAGAGACGAAACCGAGACGAAGCCGCACAAGACAGAAAGCGAGCAGCGCCGTGAAAGAAAAAAAAAGGGGCGTCGCACAGTATAGGTCGTACGAGGAAGTTCTCGGTTCAGCCGTACGGATCGAATTGTGCTTGACGCATGAACACGGTGATTTTGTGCTTCGTGAGTTTATTGTTTATTATATCCTATTGAGTTGTTTTATCTGTAAACACTTGGGGTTTAGGTATAATTTAGGTGCGGGAAACACGAGCGTATTGATCGATTGTAAATCCGATTCTCCGATTATAGTGGATTGTTCTTGCTGGCTCTCCCCGTGGATGTAGGTACCGACATTCGGACCGAACCACTTTATATCTGGTGTCCTTTATATTTCCTCGTTGTTTTCTCTGGCTTTCGCATTGACATATTTGCAAGATCCTAGTTATTTCCGCATTAGTATTACAACATGTACTGTGACTACTGTAATTTCACGGCAACTTCCCAAAAGTTGGGAAGAAATTAATTCTGCATAGGAAAAAAAATTGGGAAAATAAAGAATATTAAATAAGAATTATTGGTGATAAATTTAAGAAAATTATGAGCCTTAGTCCATTTGATTTACAGGCAGTCAAGATCTGGCGTCGCCATCGACAACGTATGAGGTTGTTGGCGGAGAGGACATTTTCAAATTTTGAAAATTTAGCGAATGAAAAATGAAAAAGGTATTAGCATTTCGAAAATGCTAAAGACCAAAATTGCTATAGACCTATGTTGGGCTAAGGGATCTCAAAGGACTTTGGAAATGTATTGCCTTTCAGAAAAATACTGTCGATAGTCAAATCTGATCGAGATTAGTGATGATCGTTCATTGTTATGTGGTGCCGTTCTTTAAAGATCAATTGCATGACTAGCCTTAGCTCTATTTCTGAGTTTGTAACCTCATTTGCTAATCGTGATAAGATCTAACACATGTTTCACGTTCTTACCTTAGACTTTTGATGTCCAAATCCGCCCCAAAGTAAACTCAAAATGTCGTCATCGACAAACTAATGATTCTTGCAGCAAAGATTTTGACCAGATACGTAATCATCGGTGCTCGATCTAGTCGTACTTTTATGAGGATTCGTTATATTTGCGTAGAATTCCTACTTATGATTATGCAACTCCTTTTTGGGGCGGCATTAAGACGGACGGCAGCCACGGTGGTAGGGTAAGATAGGGTGAGCGCTACAGCTTAGATTGCGGCCAACCTCTATAACCTTGCTTGGGACGAGATTTGATACAACATAACTTGACCCCAGAGAGAGAGAGAGAGAGAGAGAGAGAGAGAGAGAGAGAGAGAGAGAGAGAGAGAGAGAGAGAGAGAGAGAGAGAGAGAGAGAGAGAGATGAGCATCGCTCGAACAATGGCCGTAAATGGAGGCAACGGACCTTACACTTACGCCCAGAACTCCTTCCATCAGGCACTTTTTTGTAAGCAAGCCTCAGGTGCTTCATATTACAAGATATACACATATTACAAGGTTTATTACTTTAGCTTTTCTCTTTGTGATAACAATGAAATCCTTGTCATATGTTGTAACATATTCCTTGAAGTTTCCTTGTGCTTACTTAGATAATCCCATCTATCACTTTAATTAATCCCTGTGAATTAAATAAGAAACTATCTACAACTTAATAGAGATAATCTCTTACCTGAACAACTTTTTAAGTTTTTTCTTCATTTTTTTCCTTTGTTTCTTCTTTTCTTTTCTTTTTACCCTAGCCTGGTTTGGGTGAAGTCGTCGCGGCCAGGCTCTGGTTGGCCACTAGCGAGGGTCGCGAGGCACTCGCCTGGTATAGAATAGATCTGCGACCCTCGCCCAGTGGCTAGTAAGGGTGTCGCAACCCTCGTCTGTGATCGGCGAGTATCACTCGGGGATCTCGTCGGCCTAGGATTAGGAAATAAAAAAATAAAATAAACATTCATGAAAATATGAAAAAATTTATTAAGTTGTTAATATTAGCGTTGGCCGTGCCCTATAGAATAACTAAATTGCTGCAAGTGCTTTTGTGCATAGCTAGCCTGCTCTTTACTTGGTAAGTTAATTAGTAGTACAAGACAGTATACAAATAATTGTATTGTTTTCTGGATAACCTCTTCTAATAATTGTTTTCTTGATAACCTCTTCTCCGATAAACCTCATATGATCTAATGCACATGTTTCACGTTTTCAGAAAGACTTTGATGTTCACCTACAAAATACAACTCATAGTCGGCACCTTAATGATTCTTTAGCCGCGCGACTTCATGTTATATATTGCGCGACACAACCTCTGCGAGAGAGAGAGAGAGAGAGAGAGAGAGAGAGAGAGAGAATAAGAATATGGAGGATGAGAGGACGATTAGCATCTCTGAATCAATGGCCATGAACGGAGGGGACGGACCTTATAGCTACGCTCAGAACTCCTCGTATCAGGTATTTCCTATCCAAGATGAATATGAATCATAACGTGCGTGGATCTTTCTGGTTATGACACTTTATGTAGTTTTATAGCGTCATGTGGTAGATCGAATTTCGTAAAAAGTTTTAGAACGCTTAACATCTCTCTTCTTCTTTCTACTGGCTATGAAAAGAACACAAACTCATGCTTCAAATGTTGCATCCACTTAAGAACTGGAACAGAAAGCTCCTGTAATGACAGGGCACTTCTATATACATCCCATCGTCTATAGAAGTATGTTCCCGTTTGTTTCAGGGAAAAAAGATTAATTTTTTTTCTCAAATGAGATTGTTTGTCAAAATAAATAAACATAAATTGTTTTTGATAATGAAAATATTTTTCATTGACTAATTATTTCGAGAAATGCAAACAATCATTTTTCTGAAAAACATTTCCCCCAAAATAGAGCTGTTTTTGCTCATGATTTTTAAGAAAATATTTTTCAAATCATTTATTTTTCGCGGAACAAACGCAGCGCATCATATTCCACTGCTTACACTACAAGGAGAATAGACAAAACAATTATTTTATTACAATAATGTGGTTTACTGAAATTTTCCTAAATATTTTTTGTCATAATTTAGTTCACCAACCATATAATTCCCATGATCTCATCATTCGGGGTTGTAATGTCCTATCCCAACTTTTCTTCAACATCTTTTTCGCGTTTACTCTTTCTGCGTACGTCCACTTCCAATCAATACCATACGAAATTACCAACCTTTATTTGCTAAATTTGTTTCTCCCATTGCGCAAGTTTGCTAGTTCTTGAGTTGCTACTCGTGTTTGCGAACTTAGGGTTTTCCCATATCGTATCACCACCCGCTTCTACTGCATCAAACACTTGTATAGGAAAAACATGATTCATCAAGTAAGACGAACCTTAAAAAGCGTACTCAAGCAATGACTACTTAATTACGGGGTGGACCTCCATTGATCAATTACTTCAAAAGGTGGTTGGTATGGATTTGTTTCGGAAGAATCTTGCATGGAAATAAGTATTGCAAAGGTAATCTCACTTTGAACAAAGCCAGCTGACCGAACGACATCTGCAAACCGTTCAAACCAAGCTCGAGGAGCTTGTTTGAGACCATAAAGAGCCCGACGAAGACGACATACCTGGCCGGGCGAATGAGCCAGACCTGGAGGTGGCTGCATATAGAGTTCCTCTTGAAGAACCCCATGAAGAAAAGCATTCTTCACATCAAGCTGAAAAAAAGGCCAATTACGAATAGAAGCTACTGCAAGAAGAGTACGAACATAAGCCATTTTGGCAACAGGAGCAAAGGTCTCATCATAATCGATCCCATACTCCTGATCAAAACCACGTGCAACAAGACGTGTTTTATAGCGCTCAATGCGTCCATTAGAATGGGTCTTTATTTTATATATCCAACGACAAGATATTAAGGATTTTCCTGGTGGAAGAGGCACAAGATCCCACGTACCAGTGCGCTCAAGAACAGATAATTCCTCAGACATAGCATCACGCCATTCAGCATGTTATACGGCCATACGATAATTTGATGGTTCTTGTAAGGTGAGGATAGCAGCCATAAAGGAACCAAACTCATCAAAATAACTTGTGGCCGCCATGTACCTAGCTGGAGGACGACGATCTCGCGGAGGATTCCACCGAGGTGATGGTGGACGAGAATCGTCAAGAGGCGTCGAAGTAGCAGGTGAAGTAGACGAAAGATGAGGCATATTAGGAGAAGGTGGTGACACTGGATCGGATGGAAAATATATAAGAAGAGGTAGAGGAGATGAATCAAGAGGAAAATCCATAAATACAGATGAAGAAGACTGTGAAGAAGTAGAGGCAGCAGAAAAGAATGGTAGGTGCTCAAAGAACTGAACACTACGAGAGATACGAATACGTCGTGAAGAAGGATCATAGCACCTATAGCCTTTGTGTTCTGTACTGTAACCTAAGAAAGCACATCGAACTGACTTTGTAGAGAGTTTGGTACGTTCATGGGGTGGAAGAAGCACATAACATGTACAGCCAAAAATACGAAGTTGATGATAAGCGGATAGTTTTAAGAAAAGACGTTGGTGAGGGGTAGCTTTGGAGAGGACGAGAGAAGGAAGTCGATTTATGAGATAGACAGCAGTAGATAGTGCTTCAGCCCAAAATTCAGTGGGAACCGAATTGGATAACAGGAGAGCACGAGTAGTATCCAAAATATGACGATGTTTTCATTCAGCAAGACCATTTTGAGCAGGAACACCGGGATAGGACAACTGAGGTAAGGTTCCCTGAGAAGGTAAGAAAGAACGAAAAGCTGCAGAAAGATACTCCCCACCAGAATCAAAACGAAAAACTTTAATAATTTTAGAGAATTGAGTAGATATCATGGCTGTAAAGTTCTTATAGATAGAGAGAAATTCATCACGAGAGTGCATAAAATAAACCCATGTATAACGAGAATAATAATCAATGAACGATACATAATACTTGAATCCACTTTTAGAAATTTTAGGAGTAGGACCCCAAACATTTGAATGTATTAAGTCAAAACAAGAAGTGGAAACAGAAGAACTAATAGGAAAAGGAGGTGCAGATTGTTTAGCTAAAGAGCAACTAGTACAAGGACGCATAACAGTAGATGAAACACGTCCAAGTGCACCCTGCTGACGCAGAAAAGACAAACGAGAAGCAGATATATGACCTAGGCGCTGGTGCCAACAGTCAAGATCGAAGATGGCAAGAACAGGTTGAGGTGAAGGAAGCTGGAGATGCTGCATCAAATACAATCCTCCATGTCTACGACCCCTGCCAATCGTCCGGCCACTCGTACGATCCTGTACAACACAAGAATCAACAGTAAATGTCACCACATAACCCATATCGGCAAGTTGCTCAACAGATAAAAGATTTAGGGCTAAGTTCGGTATATGCAACACATTTGGCACATTAAAACTGCCAGGGATAGTAATTTGGCCTTGCAAAGCAGCAGTAAGAGAGGATCCATCGGCTGTAAATAACCCTTCTGGATTTTTGAGTGTAGTCTGTTGAGTGAGATAATGAGCAGAGGCAGTCATGTGATGAGCAGCCCCAGAGTCAAGAATCCGGGAAGAACTATCACCTGAAGATTGTGCAGCACCTGCTTTAGCAACAGTGGAGGATACACCAGAAGAACCAAGATGAAGCTAAGCTAAACGAGAAAGCTGAGCCTCAATATTAGCAAGACGATCATCTGAAGATAAGGATGGAGTGACACGATCTGTGGATGGAGAAGAAATAGGTGCAACTGAATGCAAGGGTGCATCAGGAAGATCACGCATTTTCTGAAAACATCGATCTTTAGTATGCCCATTTTGCTTACAGAAATTACAAAAAAAAACGCGAACCTCGCTGAGAAGAAACACTCTGGGAACCACGCATAAAACCACGCTGAGAACCACGATGAGAACCACGCTGTGAATAGCCAGACTGAAAAACATGTTGAGAAGAGCTAGATTAGAGACCACGTTGAGAGAAGCTTGGCCGGAAATCAGACTGTGAAGTGGCCATTAATGCAGAAGAATCTAAAGATGGAGAAGCACCAAGAATTCCTCGTCTAGTTTCCTCAGCCTGAAATTCCTTGACTGCATCAGAAAGAGATGGTGCAGGATAACGATATAGAATCTAACTTCAAACTCCCTCAAATTCTGGTGAGAGTTGCATCAAGAATTCATACAGACGATTCTTGTTTTGATCTTCAAGTCTAGATGCAACACAACCAACACACGTGGGACATGGTGGACGAGCCAACACATCAAGCTGGGACCAAAGAGACGTCATATAATTATAAAATTCACGAATTGTTCGTGTACCTTGAGTGGCACGACGAAGTTCCTGCATAAGCTAATAAACACGGACATAACTTGTTTGTGTAAACATCTCAGCAATTTGATCCCATAACTGTTTCGCACCAATAATCTGAGTAAATTGGGGGCGAATATCATGACTTATAGAACCAAATAATATTGCCCAAGCTTTTCTATCAGCAACATGCCAATCCCTAATTTCATATTGGCGGGTTCCAAAGAACATAATTAGAGCCATCCAACTTAACATCAATGCGATCAATCCGATCATTATCAGCCATAACTCTGAGAACAATAAATAAAAAAGAAAGCAGAGTAAAGAAAGAAAAACCCGAGATCAATCGCGAGAACAAAATTGCACTCCAAGCTAGACCCACTTATAAGCATGTGAGAAGAACACCCACCGAGAGTAACGCCCACCGACAAGAAATTATCGTTTAGCTCACCAAATTTATACTGAAGAGAGCAGTTTCGTGAAGAGAGCAGCTTCGGGGGAAATTCTCTGGAGAAATCCAAGAGTACACCAAATCACGAAACCCGAATCTCACTGAGAACACCCACTAAAATTCAAGAATGGATCGACCAATCACTAAGAACACACAGAAATCCACTGAGTTTGCACAATCACCCACTAGTTCACGAAGCTGCTACCAACGTCAAACTCCCAATCACTGAGAACACCCACGGAAATCTAGTGTTACTGCAATATATCGTGATTTGGGCAAGGGACCGATCGGCAAGAGGAGGCAACGGCAGTCTATGAATTGAACGAAAGCTCACCGGATTGAACGAAAAGTACCAACCCGAAAGGAAGAACACGCAAAGCCCACCGAATTGAATGAAAACTGGGCAACGACAGTCCACGCACGCACCAATCCGATAGATGGGAAGAAAAATCCAAGAGGCTCGTTCACCACGTTGCATATGGGGGAAGAGCGAGAAACCCTAACTCTGATACCATGTAGAATTGGAAATTGAATAATGGAATCATGTTTACAATTAGACACAAGGCCAATATAAATATACATACAAAGAAGGGCAAGAAAGTAAATACATAAAAGACCTACTTGTAATATATACAATATATCTAAATAATATATCTAACACTCATATCGTATCACTACCCGCTTCTGCTGCATCAAACACTTGTATAGGAAAAACGTGATTCATCAAGTAAGACGAACCTTAAAAAGCGTACTCAAGCAATGACTACTTAATTATGGGGTGGACCTCCATTGATCAATCACTTCAAAAGGTGGTTGGTATGGATTTGTTTCGGAAGAATCTTGCATGGAAAAAAGTATTGCAAAGTAATCACCACATATTGCCCTATTCTGCAGAAAGGAATCGCTGCAGCCGCCATGGGTATGATCAAGGAAGCTTTACCCATAACCCTTGATCTCAATCACCTCTCTTCATCCTCTCCGAACCCCGTCATCAGAATAGCAGACTTTGGTTGCTCCACAGGACTCACATCCATTCAAGCCATAGAAACCATTATACAATGCCTCTTAGACCTCATCAATCCCATCGAGCAACCTCAATTTCATGCCCTCGAGCTCCAAGCCATCTTCAACGACCTCCCCACCAATGACTTCAGAACGCTTTTCGCCAACCTCCCCGAGAGGCGGTGGTACTACGCCATGGTAGTCCCCAGGACGTTCCATGGCCGTCTCCTCCCCACCGCATCCCTACACATCGCATTCTCGTACTACGCGCTCCACTGGCTATCCCAGGTGTTGTGGAAATTCTCCTATATTTTGATTCTACAAAACCTTCAAAAGATATTGTTAAATAAAATGTGATGCAGGAAGAATGTGTAAGCAGCAGATTGAGTTACTCCAATTCTGTCGCGCTGACGAAGGGTCAGATGGAAGTGCTACTGACGTAGGGTCAGATGGAAGTGCTTCTGACTAAGGGTCAGATGGAAGTGCTCCTGACGATCCAAACAGTGACGGATGGATCACATCAAATCTCCGTATTACCATTCCATGTCAACTGATCTATTTCCTCTTAGACGAATCTGAAGTAAGATCAGTTCCTGCATTTCACAAAACACGAAGACCCACGTATGGCAAGTTTCCGATCAAGGCAAGTGATATTCAATTATCCTGATATCCCACCATGTCAATTAAGGGACTTTCTATAATGGGATATCATCTTCTAAGGAATATATCCTCGGGAATCAACTCAAACTTATCACACTTATGGAAGCTGGAGATTCAGTTGTATGGGCGACTGAATCAGAGGGGTTCAATGTCTTAGCCAACGGTCTACATATCTTCTGAAGATACAGTCTCGTTCAATCAAGATTGATGACGTCCAATCAAGGATTGAAGAGCGATCCCTTGGCTGGAATCCAACGGCTAGTTTGGAAGCAGGGGAGTATAAAAGAAGAATAATGTTCGACTAGAGTGTAAGAGAGCGAACAACAATCCAAAGTGCAAGAATAATTTGAGTTTCATCTGAGAGAGTATTCTGTGTACTCAAAATCCTTCACTGTGAAAATCTGTGTGAGAAGGAAACAAAACACTTGAGTGATTGTAATCTTCTTGATTCTTCATAGTGAAATCCAGCCAATCGGCTGTCATCGTGGGAGAGTGGACGTAGGCTTGATCCAAGCCGAACCACTATAAACATCGTGTGCAATATCCTATTCTCTAAACTCTTACTCTTGTGTTTAAATTTTCTGCACACTGTTATACTGCTTTTGTTCCTAATCATACACTGAACTCTATCCATTCCGCACGAAATTTGTAATTGTGTTCAGAATCTCCTATTCACCCCCCCTCTAGGAGATATTGCTAGTTACATCAATTGCTATCAGAGCAGGTTGCTCATTTTACGAAGTGTTTATTGACTTCAGAGTTAACGATCTACTATGTCTAGCAATCACTCTTCAGGAACAAGTGATTCGCACTTTGCCAACAAGCCTCCATACTTTGATGGAAAGGATTACAATATGTGGAGTAACAAGATGAAGTGGTTCTTCAAAGCCTATGATGATCTGATGTGGGATGTCGTTACAAATGGAATAGTTCCTGCAAATACCACAAATCCAACCTCTGCTAATGGAGTAAACATTGTCACAATAATGACTGATGCTGAAAAGGCTAAAAGAAAAGGCCTTGATTCTAAAGCTGTCAATGCTCTCTTTTGTGCCTTATCTACTCCTCTTTATAATCGTGTCTCAGAGGAAGAATCATCTAAGGCAATATGGGATAGACTTCATGTTACCTTTCAAGGAACAAATCATGTGAAAGAAACAAAGCTCAGTATTTTATTGAGTGACTATGAAGCATTTGAAATGAAGCCTGATGAATCTATTGCAGATATGATAGACAGGTTTCAAACTTTGGCAAGTGGACTTGCAAGACAAGGTGCACCTATTGCTGAACTAATGCAAGTCAGGAAGATACTACGTGGACTCACAGATGATTGGAATTACATCAAGCCATAAATTCAAGAATGCCAAACAATTAGACCACTCTCGATGGATGAGCTAGTCGGCACTTTGCAATCCTATGAAACAGAACGAGCAAACAAAAAGGGAGATCAGAAAGGTAAAAAATCTATTGCCTTAAAAAGTCAAATTAATCAATGTTTTTCTGACACAGATGATGAAGATGAGGATGGTGAAGAATTAGCCCTCATGGTCAAGAAATTTAGGAAGATGGCTCGGAAAGGCAAAAACATCAAAGGAAAGAAACCTTGGAAGAAGAGTGAGGTAAAAATATCAAGCAACGACTCACAAGATAGCAAAGACGTGATTTGCTTTCACTGTAAGAAAGCAGGACATATCAAACCGAACTGCCTAATTTTAAAGAAGGACAAACTCAAGTATGAGAAGTACAAGAAGGCTCTAAAGGCAGAAACTTTGAGTGATTCTGATGAAAGCGAGAATGATTATGCAAATATTTGTCTCATGGCCGAATCAAACTCAAGTTCAGATTCAGAAACTGAGGTATGTTCATCTGAACTCCCTGATGAAGTTGTTGAATATATTGATGAATTGTGTAGAAACTACAAAGAAGCTCTTGAGAAAGTTTCTTATCTGAAAAAGGAAAATACTTCTTTAAAACAACAGAATTTGTCCCAAGAAGAAAAAATTAGTTTTCTACAACAAGAGCTTCACCAGATGAAAGAAAATCATGATTCAGTTTCAAAAGAAAATGCTTCCTTGAAAGAAAAAATTTCTACTATATCAAAAAGGTTTTCACAAAGCTCAGAAACTCTGAATAGCATTATATCAAAACAAATACCCTTCAATGATCGATCTGGGTTAGGTTTTAAAAAGGAAAGTAGCCAAAGAAATGTCTTTAAAACTGAATTTCGAAAACCAACGTTTTCCAATTACAAGCATCATTTTTATAAGCATTTTACTAGATCCTACATTCGACAACCTTGTGTGAATTGTGGTGATCCTAGCCATACTAAGTATTACTGCAAGAAAATTTGGAGACCTATTAAAAGGTCAAAATATACTAACACAGAAGGACCCAAGAAAACATGGGTACCAAAGAAACAGTAAGTTGGTTATCTATTGCAGGTACCAAAGAGAAGGAAGAACAAGTGGTTTCTGGATAGTGGTTGTTCAAGTCACATGACTGGAAATCCAGATGTATTTATATCCCTCTCAGATTGTGATGGAAGAAGTGTGTCGTTTGGAGGAAGGAACAAGGGTAAAGTGATCGGGAAAGGAAATGTAAAGATTGGAAATCTGACCGTTAAAGATGTCTCTCTAGTCAAAGGATTGAACTACAACTTGATTTCTGTAAGTCCACTCTGTGACTCTGGATATGATATTCGGTTCCAAGATCTAAAATGCACAGGTATGAGCAAGGATAAGAAGCAATCCTTCACGGGACGAAGGCATGGGAATATTTATCTTTTAGATATTAATGCTGACTGTGAACATGCTAAATGTCTTATTTCTGTTAAGGATGAATCTGATCTTTGGCACAGAAAGTTAGGTCATATTAGTGTGAAACATATTTCAAAACTTTCCAAGAAGGGACTTGTTCGAGGATTACCTCAAACAAAATTTGAGAAAAGTGGACTATGTCATGCATGCACACTAGGTAAGCAGGTAAGAAGTTCTTTTAAGTCTTTAAATCAAGTTTCCACTAAGCGTTGTCTGCAGCTACTTCATATGGACATCTTCGGACCAAATAGAACTATAAGCATTGGAGGTAAGAAATATTGCCTTGTCATAGTTGATGACTTCTCTAGATTTACATGGGTTTCATTTCTTGCTCACAAAAACGAAGCTTTCATATCCTTTTCAAAACTTGCTAAAAGAATTCAAAATGAAAAGGGTTACACTATTTCCAGTTTGAGAACGGATCATGGGGGAGAATTTGAAAATCAAAATTTCTCAGATTTTTGCACTAATTTCGGAATTCAGCATAACTTCTCTACACCTTATACTCCACAACAAAATGGGGTAGTAGAAAGGAAAAACAGATCTTTGCAAGAAATCGCCAGAACTCTTCTTATTGAAAGTAAAATTGCCTCTAACTTTTGGGCTGAGGCCGTTTCAACAGCTTGTTATATCTTAAATCGAATTTCCCTCAGACCTTTTTCTGAGAAAACTCCCTATGAATTTTTCAAAGAAAGAAAGCCTGATATTGCATACTTTCATGTATTCGGTTGCAAATGCTTTATTCTAAAGAATGCTAATGATCGAGTTGGAAAGTTTGATGAAAGATCAGATGAAGGAATTTTCTTGGGATATTCAACAACAAGCAAAGCCTACAGAGTTTACAACAAGAACACTCGTATTATTGAGGAATCAGTGAACATCAAGTTCGATGAAAGCAACCAGGATGATGAACCTGAATCCATTCAAATGCATACATTTCATCAAGTCACGAACTCACCAGCAGAATCAGATGTGAATACGAGTTCGAAGAATGTTCAGAAGGAAACTTCCTCAGCTGAAGAAAGACTAGAAAATGATCAGAATGAATCCACAATATCCTCAAATGATGGCCTTGACAAAAAACTGGAAGCATAAGTCAAGCCATCCAAAGGAACTTATCATTGGCAGCATAAATGATGGTGTAAAAACAAGATCCAAGTTCAAGCAAGCAATGAGCAACATCGCCTTGGTATCTGAATTGGAGCCAAAAAGGATTGAAGATGCATTAGCAGATGAAAACTGGATAAATGCAATGCAGGAAGAACTACATCAGTTCAAAGTCAACAATGTTTGGGAACTAGTCAATCGTCCCAAAAATCATCCAGTAATTGGAACAAAATGGGTATTCAGAAACAAACTTGATGACAAAGGAAAAGTTGTGAGAAACAAAACAAGACTTGTAGCAAAAGGATATTCTCAAGAAGAAGGAATAGACTATGATGAAACCTACGCACCGGTTGCCAGGTTAGAAGCCATTAGGCTACTTCTTGCTTATGCTTGTTACAATGACTTCAAACTTTTTCAGATGGACGTGAAAAGTGCCTTCCTAAACGGCTACATCAAAGAAGAGGTATATGTTGAACAACCTCCTGGCTTCGAAGAACCTAAAGAAAAGGATATGGTATATGTCTTAAAAAAGGCACTCTATGGATTGAAACAAGCACCCCGTGCCTGGTATGAAAGGTTAAGTAATTTTTTATCTCAACACAGCTTCACTAAAGGTAATGTAGATACCACTCTTTTTATTCAAAGAAAAGGTAAAGATATCCTTTTAGTTCAAATTTATGTTGATGATATTATATTCGGCTCCTCTAATGAACTTCTCTGCAAGAAATTCTCTAAAACAATGCAGGATGAATTTGAGATGAGTATGATGGGAGAATTACGGTTCTTTCTTGGTCTTCAAATTCATCAATCCCAGAAAGGAACCTTCATATTTCAAGAGAAGTATGCATTAGAAATAGTGAAGAAGTTTGGTATGGAGAATGGCAAGAAGACAGAAACTCCTACGTCTCACTCTTCCAAATTAGATAAGAATGAAGATCGAAAAGAAGTCGATCCCAAACTATATCGGAGTATGATCGGATCATTACTCTATCTTACAGCTTCAAGACCTGACATACTATATAGTGTCTGCTTATGTGCAAGATTTCAGTCAAGTCCAAGAGAATCACACCTATCAGCAGTCAAGAGAATAATCAAATACATAGGGACTTATCCCAACTATGGTTTGTGGTATTCTAAATCTTCTGATTTTACACTAAAAGGTTATTCAGATGCAGATCTTACATGTTGCAAAATTGATAAAAAAAAAGTACATCTGGAACCTGTCAACTTATGGGAAACATGCTTGTCTCATGGTACTCAAAGAAGCAAAATACAGTGGCACTCAGTACAGCTGAAGCAGAATACGTATCTCTTGGAAGCTGCTGCACTCAAATACTTTGGCTAAAACAGCAGCTCAAGGACTATGGTGTTGAAGAATCAACTGTGGAAATCCTATGTGACAACACAAGTGCCATAAATCTCACAAAGAATCATGTACTTCACTCAAGAACAAAGCATATTGAGATCAAGCATCACTTCATACGTGATCATGTTCAAAACCGTGATGTTAACATTCAATACATTGACACGAAAAATCAACTTGCAGATATTTTTACTAAACCACTTGATAAACAGAGTTTTAATTTTATCAGAAATGAATTATCTATTATTAACATTCCTTCTTAAGTATACCTTAGAACAGGGTACGTCAGAAGGAGAGTCAGAAGGAAAGTCAGAAGGAGCATCAGGAGGAGCGTCAGAAGGAGAGTCAGAAGGAGAGTCAGAAAAAGAGTCAGTAGAAGCATCAGAAGGAGCGTCAGAAGGAGCATCAGAAGGAGCATCAGAAGGGACGTCAAAAAGGCGCGTAAGAAAAAAATTCACACTTTTCTTAAATCAAAAGGTCAGTTATCTCTAAAAGCTATCTTTTAGGTAAGTTCCTCATATGAATAGATATCGCTTAATATCTGATTGACCGTGAATATTTTTTTAAGAATTCCTTTTTAAATCAAAATTCTCTTTTGTGTTTCCAAAAATAACCGCCTCTTTTATAAAAACGCTGAACCGTCACCTCTGTTCTCTTACTTTCAAAATTCTCTCAAATCAAAACCCTAAAACCGTGTTGAAAACCTCTCGCTCTCGATTTCCTCCTCAAAGCAACACTCTTTCACTCAAAGTTTCAAACTTTCTACGCATCAATGGCTCCAAAATCAGCCTCTGACTTGAAGAAGACGTCTCAGTCGAAGAGGAAGTTCTCCGCCTCAACTGCAAGCGGCGCGGAACTCACAGAAACCCAAATCAACGAACAGCGAGAAGCACTCCGCCTGACCAAAGGTCTGTCTCTATCTGCTTTTGAAGGAAAATAATCTATGGCTCATTCTATTAAGCCAATGTATGATAGAATCAAGGCCGCAGGAGATTTTGGCAACGAACTTAGAAAACTGCTGAACACTCACCATTTTGATAGTGAGGGCGAACTTTTGGAGTTTCTTAGCCTGCCTGGAAAAATTGTTGAACCACTTGCTGTAGAAAAACCTACGTCTGTCTCTAGAAAAGGAAATGAGAAAGTGGCAGAGACAAGTTCGAAACGTAGACGATCCCCAATTAGACCTGGCGGTACGAAGGCGAAGGTGGAAGATGATGATGACATTCTGTTCAATGAATTTGTGAAAAATATAGGCTTTAATTTGGATAAAAGCTTTCCTGATCCATTGTTCCAGAATCAGCCTCACAAAGAAAGGTTTGAAGCAATGAAACAGAGAGGTATTATACCTCAAAGGGTATTTGAGTTAAAGTACTTTGACAGCAATGGCATCTATCTGAGAAAGCATCTAGAAAAGATGAAGCTAGATCAGTTTATAACTAGGAGAGGCTACACTTTTCCTGATATGGTAGCTTACTTCTATTCAAATCTTCAGTTTGTCAACTTCAACTCTCTGGCTTTCACAATCAAAAGAAAGCAGTATTTTCTGACTGTTGATGAATTGGCTTCAATCATGGGAACCAGAAAGGGAGATTTCAAACCCTTATATGTCACTGCAAGTGAAGCTTTCTGCTTCCTGACTGGCAAATCGAGTTTCTCAAGGGAATCAAAGTCACATCTTGCATACACGGACTTTCCCTTGAAACATATCATGATGCACAAGGTGATCATCGAATGTCTCAGACCCAAGGCAGCATCAAAGACAGATATATCAAAATACGAGGCAAAGTTGCTATGGGGAATTTTGACAGGACAAAGGATTTCTTTTGCTCACACTGTACTATTGCATATGTACAGATCAGCTCTCAAGCCAAAGGGGCAACTTCCTTATGCGGCGTTGATCTTCAAAATAATCAATCATTTCAAGATTGATGGCCTAGGTGCCTTTGTCGAGCAAGAAATTCCTCTAATGACTGCTGGAGAGACTATGGTAACAAAGATGGGATACAAGATGACTCCTGCTGGATGGAGAACAAAGAACAATGAACCAGTCATTGTGGACTTTGAGGAAGAGTTAAGGCAGAAATCACCAAAGAAGAGAAAAGTCATGGCTGTTAAAGGGCAACAAACAAACACTCCTGCTGATAAGGACGCAGACGCAAGTGAGGAAGAAACAGGGGAATATGATTCCGAAGCCACTCAATCTCCAAGTGAATCAGATGCAGCTGGTCAGTCCGAAAATTAGAGTGCTGAAGGAGTTGAGGAAGAAGGAGATGACACAGGAATACAACAACAAGAAAAAGTTGTGTATCCATGTTATCTGACTGAGGAAGAAATCCTCACAATGTGGAATGAGGAGCAAGTTGCACGATTTGCAGATGACACAGAGTATGATACCCAAATCGTCAACTGTGATCATGAGGAATTGCTAGCTAAAGTTCTAGTAACATTGGCGTCAACAGAACAGGGGGAAGAACAAGATGACATTGAAGCTTACTCTGTCTCTTCCACCAGGGCTACAATTCCCAAAGATGCTACAAGTCTAGCTTCAGCAATTGTCCGAGAAGATCAATTGTCCAGTGCACAGTCCATTCCCATGGATATTGATGAAGAAATAGTCTCCGTGCCAAGCTCAAAGGAAAAAGGGAAAAGAGCTATAATTTAGGGGGAGAAAGAGCCCGTGCCTGTTACATCAGATGTATTTCTCACTGAAATCCAAGCCTCTCAGGCTTTCACCAAGGCACAAATTGAGGGGGAGACTCACGAACCTGCACCTTCTCAACCACAAGTGGAACTTCATGTGCTGTTGGAAAATCTCCAAAACACTCTTCTTCAGACAATGGCTGCCATGGAAACAAAATTTGATCAGCAACTGCAGGCTTTTGAACAGAAGACAGATAGGAAGCTGCATGGTTTGACTAGTCAGGTGACTAAGCTGGAAAAGTCCATTGATCTCTATGGGAGAATGTTTAGTGATGAGATAGCCAACCTGCCTACATATACACTGGTCAGAACGGACAGAACAGCCTCAAACATGCACTCTTCTCAAGCTGTCAGAAATCATGCTCAAATGATGGGAAGAAGCTTTGCAGGACCTTCTCGAGAGGAAGCTGATACTGAGCCTGAAAATCATCCCTCTTCTTAAAAACTCCCATATTTTTTTCAAGCTATTTTTTTCTTCTTTCTAATGTTGACAAAAAGGGGGAGAAGTTGAAATTATTTTTATGTAGTCTCAATAGATTATCTCTAATCATATCATATTTCAATTTAGAGGAAAGGAGGAGAAGACCTATCCTACCGTTTTGCAGGACAATTTACTAAGAAGTTTAGTTTTGTGCAGGATTATTGCAGGATAATCTTACTCTCGACATGCTCTCCTATGAGCACAATTTCATTACAGAATCTCTAATGATGATAACCTGCAGGAGCAAATGTGATGGCTACTGACTTTTATTATATTATCACTGGTTAAAGTTTTCCTTTAAATTTGCAACTAGGAAAAGTTTTGTCACCATCAAAAAGGGGGAGATTGTTGTGGAAATTCTCCTATATTTTGATTCTGAAAAAACCTTCAAAAGATATTGTTAAATGAAATGTGATACAGAAAGAATGTGTAAGCAGCAGATTGAGTGACTCCAATTCTGTCGCGCTGACGAAGGGTCAGATGGAAGTGCTTCTGACGAAGGGTCAGATAGAAGTACTTCTGACTAAGGGTCAGATGGAAGTGCTCCTGACGATCCAAACAGTGACGGATGGATCACATCAAATCTCCGTATTACCATTCCATGTCAACTAATCTATTTCCTCTTAGACGAATCTGAAGTAAGATCAGTTCCTGCATTTCACAAAACACGAAGACCCACGTATGGCAAGTTTCCGATCAAGGCAAGTGATATTCAATTATCCTGATATCCCACCCTGTCAATTAATGGACTTTCTATAATGGGATATCATCTTCTAAGGAATATATCATCGGGAATCAACTCAAACTTATCACACTTATGGAAGCTGGAGATTCAGTTGTATGGGCGACTGAATCAGAAGGGTTCAATGTCTTAGCCAACGGTCTACATATCTTCTGAAGATACAGTCTCGTTCAATCAAGATTGATGACGTCCAATCAAGGATTGAAGAGCGATCCCTTGGCTGGAATCCAACGGCTAGTTTGGAAGCAGGGGAGTATAAAAGAAGAATAATGTTCAACTGGAGTGTAAGAGAACGAACAACAATCCAAAGTGCAAGAATAATTTGAGTTTCATCTGAGAGAGTATTCTGTGTACTCAAAATCCTTCACTGTGAAAATCTGTGTGAGAAGGAAACAAAACACTTGAGTGATTGTAATCTTCTTGATTCTTCACAGTGAAATCCAGCCAATCGGCTGTCATCGTGGGAGAGTGGACGTAGGCTTGATCCAAGCCGAACCACTATAAACATCGTGTGCAATATCCTCTTCTCTAAACTCTTACTCTTGTGTTTAGATTTTCTGCACACTGTTATACTGCTTTTGTTCCTAATCATACACTGAACTCTATCCATTCCGCACGAAATTTGTAATTGTGTTCAGAATCTCCAATTCACCCCATCTAGGAGATATTGCTAGTTACATCACCAGGCTCCGCCAGAGACACTGGACGAGTCTTCCCGTGCTTGGAACGAAGAGAGAATTCACTATGCGAGCTCCCCTGCGGAGGTCGTAGGGGCTTACATTGCTCAGTTCGGGAGAGACATGGAGGCGTTTCTCAGTGTGAGAGCGGAGGAGATGGTCAATGAAGGATTGATATTTATGGCCGTGCCTGGTGAGCCGGATTTGGTTCATGAATCTCAGGCCACCCTAGGGTCGGAATTGGATCTGCTGGGTTCTTGCCATGTGGACATGGCCAAAACAGTACGTGATTGCATGCACAGGCTAACACTTGATGCATCAGATCGTACGCAAGACTAAGACTAGAGAGTTTGAATTATGCATTTCTGGATGATTAACAAAATTCGGCGATGCTAATAAACTAAGCTATACCAGGTCAAATATTAAAACACCTCCCCCCCCCCCCCCCAAAAAAAGGCTATACCGATACTTGTTTGATGAAGGTTACTAGTAGAGTGTTTAACTTGGATGTCCTAAAAATTCCAACAAATTACATTCCCAATAGTTTCTTCAAGAAAAGATTTCCTTAAATAAGTAATCATGTGTTTCCATAGATCTCTTCGTAGTGAAAATTTCTGAAAGTTGCAATACAAAAGACCAGAGATCTGTGCAACAATGTATGCAGTCACTTCCGTGAAAAATAACATTTCCAAGTGAAAATTATGTAATGTGACATATTATTGGTTTTTTCCAATATATATCCCATGATGAAAAAAGATTTTATTTCGATGGAGTTTATACTTGTTGGATCTGTGCATTTGAAATCTGTTTATTAAACGAATTATACGTGACATTTGACAAATGGTGAGACATTGACATTGTGGCTAGAATAATTTTTTGGCTCCAAGAATTAAGCAGGGTCATTATCACTTTGAAAATGAATTTTGGGGACGCAGGGAATGGTAAGCAATGCCAAAGTAGAGAGCTTCAACTTGCCATTGTATTTCCCATCGGAGAGGGAGCTGAAACAAGTGATAGTACGAAACAGATTCTTCGACATCGAGAGGATTCAGACCCTGAGCCACCCCAAAATGCACGTCGCTTTTTCCACCCCGGATACACGCTCTTTCTACTTAAGAGCTGCATTCGAGGGGTTATTGCTCCATCATTTCGATGATGAGCTGATCGTCGACGACCTGTTCCGCCTGTACTCGTTCAAAGTGGCGAAATCTCCCTTTTTCCTGAAGCTAGAAAGTCATGAAACCGTCACATTCTTCGTGGTCGTGAAGCGTAAAATGTATGAAGAGAATATGCAGTGACGGCACTGGCACATACTGTGCGTTGTTTCATGGTGGGGAAAAAACCGTAGCCAGCAAATTTTTCTGGAAGAGAGAATTGACTAGAAGCGGAAATTTGATTTCAAGTCAACGGGGCCGTTAACTGGATATCCCCAACTCAAACAAGTTTGCGCTTAATTCTTATGGTTATGCGTTAAAACTTGGTAGACTTGCATTTGCTTGCTCTGTCAAGATGTTGGATACATTTTGGGATATTTTGATTTTGTATATTTCCTTAGATGGATTCTGATTGATTGAATTTAGTTTGTTACTTCATATAGTCTTCAGTATGTATAGAATATCACATTTTCCTGTCATCACTATTATTCTCAACTTGGTGTCAAAGCCATTGTTTCCGAGGAAGTGCCCGTCGAGGCTATTTAATAACGCCGGTCGCATTTTTCCGTCATTACTATTATAAGACACGTTATTTTTCAAATAATCTCATGTTTTATGCGGCTGCGAGAGTATGAATGAAAGGAATTAAAGACTATTGTCCCAATCAAAGTCATCTTCTACATCACCACATATCCTCACCCATAACTCCATCGACTAACTCCTCCATATCTTCTTGGACGACGACATCGTTTCATCTTTCCTGACACTCCTCTCTCGTCCACCTTCCTCTTTCTTCCGACATGAACAAGACATTTAACTCCAGCAGATCCACGGACGAGCAAACCATGTTGGTTCAGCCAGCAAGTAGGCAAGCATGCAAATTGAAAAGGGAACAAGTAGCCGGTACTTTTGAACGTCACAACGCATTCTTCGAGTTTGAATGAAACTCTTAAAATCTCGCGCGTAACCCAACAGATGGTTGCTTAATTAATGTTGTTTAGCATATTCTTATGACTCGGTGACATGCATACGTACTTAATTACTCATGTTTTTATTTTCTCTGTTCCTGTAAATCCTATTATTCCTATCTTCCTTGCACCCACGCTGAGAGTTTTTATGGCGTTTGAATCTTTGAGGATGACCCAACAAATAATCAAATCGCAACACAAAATTTACTATCGCGGCTCTATAAATAGCGGCTCATGCGCTTGGCCTCTTCACGTATTCGCACAGTCTCTCTTCAGATTCCATAGAAGATCACAGCCAGCTTCGTTGAAACCCGGTTGAAGTAATGGAAGGCGCTAAGAAAGGTGGCGACGGAAGGGGCGAAAAGAGTGGTGGCGGCGGCGGCGTAGGAGGAGCAACTGTTGCAGGTAGTGGTGGTGGGGCCGGGAAAGGAGTTGGCGGCAACAGAGGAACGATGGTTGCGCCGGGAAGTGGGGGTGCGGCCTATATTTCAAGGGCGAAGTTCGAGGGAAACCCGCAAGGTTACTTTGCTGAGCTCCATGAGAGCACCAAGGATAAGAAATGAGAGCTTGTCGATGAGTTGACTCTAAAGTAAGATGCCGGAGTGTCGGAGAGAATTTGAAATTAAATAAAGACCTTTAATCTTCTAATGAAATCTCTCTCACTCTCTCACACACACACACGCGCGCGCGCGCGCGCACACACACACGGTTCATCAAGGTTGCCATTTGCAATCATATGTTTCAACTTTGGTTGTCGAATGACATGTGACGTAGGTGGCAGGATCATATTATCGATTTGAAACTGAGTTTTGGGCATTGTTTTAAATGCTGCCGATTCTAACATTGACCAAAAGAAAGTAAATTACCATCCAAGTTGGCACATCATATTTACACCTCAAATATTTTGACTATGTAATCTTCTCCTTACACCACCCACTTCTATCACCATTCTTATTAATCGTTAGATTTTCAAGCTATCACTACTCATTTCAATGGAGCACGTACCACATAAAAGTTTTAAGGTTTATTCTTTGAATCGCTAAAAGAAACATATGGCATTTGTTGTTGTGTCATACTCTAATTATTTTGAACAGCGAGAGGTTTAACTCACCCATGCATGACAGTGATAATGCAAGTGGCTTACGGGATAATAGAGAAAACGCAGGTGGTCTGTGAACTTCAACCTCGTTCTTCCTTCTTGTAAAAAACCAATACCATGACTCTACCACAACAGTTGCATCCTCTTCGAGCACGTCTTGATAAACTAGGTCTAGATCAAACCACCCAAAAGTCCATTGTCAATAAAGTCCTAATTTTTTTGCACTTTTGCCAATCCAACTCTATTTGTCGAAAGTCGATGATGTAAACGCCAGTTATCTTACGTGGCACTACCGATGCCGATTCAGATAATTTTTTAGTAATATTTTAATACTTTGTTAAGTATTTTTATATATTTTTTATTTTTCCCTCTTTTCTGTTTTTCCTTTTCTATTTTTCCCCCTCTACTTGGCCTCAAGTGGGGCCGCTCCCGCTGGCCCCTGCCGAGAAGGTGTAAATTAGATGAAGATGAAGAAGCGACATGGCATGGCAATAGTCAAATCTGGTCGAGATTTCGTTGTGTCGTTCTTTAAAGATGAAACAATAATATGAAGAGCAAAAAGCGACTTTCTTTTGGACATGTATTTGATTACTAAAATGATGTTAAGCATATTTGTGCATGGCTAGCCTGACCTTTACTTCTGAGTTAATAACTTCATTAGATAAATACGGTAAGATCCATCCAACGCATTGTTTTCCATTTCTTACCTTGACTTTTGATGTCCCCCTACCAAATCCCCCACAACGTAAACTCAGAACTACGCGATCGGCAAATTAATGATTCTTTTAGCGAAGACTTTGACCAAATACCAAATCATTGGTAATCGATCTAGTGGTACTTTTATGAGCATTCTTTTTAGGAAGTCGCTAGCATGACAGTCTAATAATGTTATCGTTATTTTTTACCCCACGACTTTTCCATTAATGAGTGTTTTATGCAAAATACGCGGTGATGGTGTGTAGATCTTTTTGAAATAACTGACACTATTATCATACTATCAAGGGAGCATTTTTATTCTTTTTGTCATCATAAAATTCCTAAAGGATCATGCAGTTACTTTTCAGGCGGCTGTAAGATGAACAACCGCGGTAGTAGGGTAGGGTAGGGTAGGGTGAGTGGTGTACAACTTAGATTATGGCATATCTTCCTTACTGTGCTTTGGGCCAAAATTTGATAATATATATTGCATGGCTTGATCTGCAAGTGGGGGGGGGGAGAGAGAGGGAGAGAGAGAGAGAGAGAGAGAGAGAGAGAGAGAGAAGAGAATGACTGAAGCAGTGGCCATGAATGGGGGGAACGGACCTTACAGTTACTCCCAGAACTCCTCATATCAGGTACTTCATGTTACATGATATACAAGTATATGTATACATATTACAAGATATGTCACTCTAGCTTTTCTCTTTGTATAAGCAATAAAATCCCTGTCATAAGTGGAACGGACAAATGAATTTTTCATTACAATAACGTGGTTTATTGAAATTCTTTGTCATAATTTGGTTCACCAACCATATAATTCCCATGATCTCGTCGTTCCGTGTTGGTTTCGTAATCAGATTGTCCTATCTCATCCTTTCTTCAACATCTTTTCCACGTTTGCTCTCTCTTTATACATCGACTTCTAATCGTTATTATATCAAATTACCAACTTTTTTTTTGGTGAAACAAGTATTGCAAAAGTAATCACCATGCAATGTTCTATTCTACAGAGAGGAATGGTTGTTGCCGCCATGGATATGATCAAGGAAGCTTTACCCGCAACTGTTCATCTCAACCACCTATCATCATCCTCTCCTAACCCCATCATCAGAATCGCAGACTTTGGTTGCTCCACAGGATTCACATCCATTCAAGCCATCGAAACCATAATTCAGTGCCTCTTAGACCTCATCAAACCCAACGAACAACCTCAATTTCGTACCCTCGAGTTCCAAGCCATCCTCAATGACGTCCCCACCAATGACTTCAACACGTTTTTCGCCAACCTCCTGTCTGAGAGGCGACGATACTACGCCATGGCGGTCCCAGGGTCGTTCCACGTCCGTCTCCTCCCGAGTGCATCCCTACACTTTGCATTCTCGTCCTACACGCTCCACTGGCTATCCCAGGTTCCGCCAGAGACATTGGACGAGTCTTCTCGTGCTTGGAACAGAGAGAGAATTCACTATGCGAGCTCCCCTGTGGAGGTCGTAGGGGCTTACTCTGCTCAGTTCGGGAGAGATATGGAGGCGTTTCTCAGTGCGAGAGCGGAGGAGATGGTCAATGAAGGATTGATATTTATGGCCGTGCCTGGTGAGCCGGATTTGGTTCATGAATCTCAGACCACCCTAGGGTCGGAATTTGAGCTGCTGGGTTCTTGCCTTGTGGACATGGCCAAAACGGTACGTGATTGCATGCACGGGCTAACACTTTGATGCATCAGATCGTACGCAAGACTAAGACTAGAGAGTTTGAATTATGCATTTCTAGAAGATTAACAAAATTCGGCGATGCTAATAAACTAGGCTATACCAGGTCAAATATTAAAACTTGCCCCCCCTCCCTCCCCCAAAAGGCTATACCGATACTTGTTTGATGAAGGTTACTAGTAGAGTGTTTAACTTGGATGTCCTAATTATTCCAACAAATTACATTCCCAATAGTTTCTTCAAGAAAAAATTTCCTTAAATAAGTAATCATGTGTTTCCGTAGATCTCTTTGTAGTGAAAATTTCTGAAAGTTGCAATACAAAAGACCAGAGATCTCTGTAACAATGTATGCAATCACTTCCGTGAAAAATAACATTTCCAAGTGAAAATTATGTAATGTGACTATTATTGGTTTTTTTCAAGATATATCCCAGGATAAAAAAAGATTTTATTTCGATGGAGTTTATACTTGTTGGATCTGTGCATTTGAAATCTGTTTATTAAACGAATTATACGTGACATTTGACAAATGGTGAGACATTGACATTGTGGCTAGAATAACTTTTTGGCTCCAAGAATTAAGCAGGGTCATTATCACTTTGAAAATGAATTTTGGGGATGCAGGGAATGGTTAGCAATGCCAAAGTAGAGAGCTTCAACTTGCCATTGTATTTCCCATCGGAGAGGGAGCTGAAACAAGTGATAGTTCGAAACAGATTCTTCGACATCGAGAGGATTCAGACCCTGAGCCACCCCAAAATGCACGTCGCTTTTTCCACCCCGGATTCACGCTCTTTCTACTTAAGAGCTGCATTCGAGGGGTTATTGCTCCATCATTTCGGCGATGAACTGATAGTCGACGACCTGTTCCGCCTGTACTCGCTCAAAGTGGCGAAATCTCCCTTTTTCCTGAAGCCAGAAAGTCATGAAACCGTCACATTCTTTGTGGTCCTGAAGCGTAAAACGTATGAAGAGAATATGCAGTGACTGCACTGGCACATACTGTGCGTTGTTTCATGGTGGGGAAAAAGCCTTAGCCAGAAGAGAGAATTGACTAGGATATCCCCAACTCAAACAAGTTTGCGCTTAATTCTTATGGTTATGCGTTAAAACTTGGTAGATTTGCATTTGCTTGCTCTGTCAAGATGTTGGATACATTTTGGGATATTTTGATTTTGTATATTTCCTTAGATGGTTCCTGATTGATTGAATTTAGTTTGTTACTTCATATAGTCTTCAGTATGTATAGAATATCACATTTTCCTGTCATCACTATTATTCTCAACTTGGTGTCAAAGCCATTGTTTTCCGAGGAAGTGCCCGTCGAGGCTATTTAATAACGCCGGTCGCATTTTCCCGTCATTACTATTATAAGACACGTTATTTTTCAAATAATCTCATGTTTTATGCGGCTGCGAGAGTATGAATGAAAGGAATTAAAGACTATTGTCCCAATCAAAGTCAACTTCTACATCACGACATATCCTCACCCCTAACTCCATCGACTAACTCCTCCATATCTTCTTGAACGACGACATCGTTTCATCTTTCCTGACACTCCTCTTTTGTCCACCTTCCTCTTTCGTCCGACATGAACAAGACATTTAAATCCAGCAGATCCACGGACGAGCGAACCATGTTGGCTCAGCCAGCAAGTAGGCATGCATGAAAATTGAAAAGTGAACAAGTAGCCGGTAATTTTCACAACGCATTCTTCGAGTTTGAATGAAACTCTTAAAGTCTCGCGAGTAACCCAATAGATGGTTGCTTAATTAATGTTGTTTAGCAGATTCTTATGACTCGGTGACATGCTTCGTAGTTAATTACTCTTGTTTTTATTTTCTCTGTTCCTGTAAATCCTCTTATTCCTATCTTCCATGCACGCATGCGGAGAGTTTTTATGGCGTTTGAATCTTCGAGGATGACCCAACAAACAATGAAATCGCATCACAAAATTTACTAACCGCGGCTCTATAAATAGCAGCTCATGGGCTTGGCTTCTTTACGTATTCACACAGTCTCTCTTCAGATTCCATAGAAGATCACAACCAGCTTCGTCAATACCCTGTTGAAGTAATGGAAGGCACTAAGAAGGGCGGCGACGGAAGGGATGAAAAGAGCGGCGGCGGCGGCGGCATAGGAGGAGTAATTGTTGCAGGTAGTGGTGGTGGGGCAGGGAAAGTGGTTGGTGGCAACAGAGGAAAGGTGGTTGCGCCGGGAAGTGGGGGTGCGGCACATATTTCAAGTACGAAGTTCGAGGGAAACCCGCAAGGTTATTTTGCTGAGCTCCATGAGAGCTCCAAGGATAAGAAATGAGAGCTTGCCGATGAGTTGACTCTGAAGTAAGATGCAGGAGTGTCGGAGAGAATTTGAAATTAAATAAAGACCTTTAATCTTCTAATGAAATCTCTCTCTCTCTCTCTCTCTCTCTCATATATGGTTCATCGAGCTTGCTATTTGCAATCATATGTTTCAACTTTGGTTGTCGAATGACATGCGACGTAGGTGGCAGGATCATATTATCAATTTGAAACTGAGTTTTGGGCATTGTTTTGAATGCTGCCGATTCTAACATTGACCAAAAGAAAGTAAATTACCATCCAAGTTGGCACATCATATTTACACCTCAAATGTTTTGACTTTGTAATCTTCTCCTTACACCACCCACTTCTATCACCATTCTTATTAATCGTCAGATTTTCAAACTATCACTACTCATTTCAATGGAGCACGTACCACATAAAAGTTTTAAAGTTTATTCTTTGAATCGCTAAAAGAAACATATGACATTTGTTGTTGTGTCATACTCTAATTATTTTGAACAGCGAGAGGTTTAACTCACCAGTGCATGACAGTGATAATGCAAGTGGCTTACGGGATAATGGAGAAAACGCAGGTGGTCTATGAACTTCAACCTCATTCTTCCTTCTTGTGAAAAACCAATACCATGACTCCACCACAACAGTTGCATCCTCTTCGAGCACGCCTTGATAAACTAGGTCTAGATCAAACCACCCAAAAGTCCATTGTCAATAAAGTCCTAATTTTTTTTTTTGCACTTTTGCCAATCCAACTCTATTTGTCGGAAGTCGGTGATGTGAACGCCAGTTATCTTACATGGCACTACCGATGCCAATGCGGATAATTTTTTAGCAATATTTTAATACTTTGTTAAGTATTTATATATATATATATATATATATATATATATATATATATATATTTTTCCCTCTTTTCTTTTTTTCCTCTTCTATTTTTCCCCCTCTGCCTGGCCTTAAGTGGGGCCGCTCCCGCTGGCCCCTGCCGAGAAGGTGTAAATTAGATGAAGATGAAGATGCGACTTGGCATGGCAAAAGTCAAATCTGGTCGAGATTTCGTAGTGGCGTTCTTTAAAGATGAAACAATAATATGAAGAGCAAAAAGCGACTTTCTTTTGGACATGTATTTGATTACTAAAATGATGTTAAGCATATTTGGGCATGGCTAGCATGACCGTTACTTCTGAGTTAATAACTTCATTAGATAAATACGGTAAGATCCATCCAACGCATTGTTTTCCCTTTCTTACCTTGACTTTTGATGTCCCCCTACCAAATCCCCCTCAACGTAAACTCAGAATTACGCGATCGGCAAATTAATGATTCTTTTAGCAAAGATTTTGACCAAATACGAAATCATCGATAATCGATCTATTGTTACTTTTATGAGCATTCTTTTTTGGAAGTCGCTAGCATGACAGTTTAACAATGTTGTCATTATTTTTTACCCCATGGCTTTCCAATTAATGAGTGCTTTATGCAAAATATGCGGTGATGGTGTGTGGATCTACGTTCTGAAATAACTGACACTATTATCAGACTATCAAGGGAGCATTTTTATTCTTTTTGTCATCATAAAATTCCTAAAGGATCATGCGGTTACTTTTCAGGCGGCTGTAGGACAAACAACCGCGGTAGTAGGGTAGGGTAGGGTAGGGTGAGTGGTGTACAACTTAGATTATGGCCGATCTTCCTAATTGTGCTTTGGGCCGAAATTTGATAATATATATTGCATGGCTTGACCTGCGAGTAGGGGGAGAGAGAGAGAGAGAGAGAGAGAGAGAGAGAGAGAGAGAGAGAGAGAGAGAGAGAGAGAGAGAGAGAGTGAGTGAGAATGACTGAAGCAGTGGCCATGAATGGGGGGAACGGACCTTACAATTACTCCCAGAACTCCTCATATCAAGTACTTCTTGTTACATGATATACAAGTATATGTATACATATTACAAGATATGTCACTCTAGCTTTTCTCTTTGTATATGCAATAAAATCCCTGTCATAAGTGGAATAGACAAATGAATTTTTCATTACAATAACGTTGTTTATTGAAAATTTTCTGAATATTTTTGTCATAATTTGGTTTACCAACCATATAATTCCCATGATCTCGTCGTTCCGTGTTGGTTTCGTAATCAGATTGTCCTATCTCATCCTTTCTTCAACATCTTTTCCGTGTTTGCTCTCTCTTCATACATCGACATCAAATCGTTATTATATCAAATTACCAACCTTTTATTTGGTGAAACAAGTATTGCAAAAGTAATCACCATGCAATGTTCTATTCTACAGAGAGGAATGGCTGTTGCCGCCATGGATATGATCAAGGAAGCTTTACCCGCAACTGTTGATCTCAATCGCCTATCATCATCCTCTCTTAACCCCATCATCAGAATCGCAGACTTTGGTTGCTCCACGGGATTCACATTCATTCAAGCCATCGAAACTATAATTCAGTGCCTCTTAGACCTCATCAAACCCAACGAACAATCTCAATTTCGTACCCTTGAGTTCCAAGCCATCCTCAACGACCCCCCCACCAATGACTTCAACACGCTTTTCGCCAACCTCCTGTCTAAGAGGCGACGATACTACGCCATGGCGGTCCCAGGGTCGCTCCACGTCCATCTACTCCCGAGTGCATCCCTACACTTCGCATACTCGTCCTTTGCGCTCCAATGGCTGTCTCGCGTTCCACAAGAGATATTGGACAAGTCTTCACGTGCTTGGAATGGGGAGAGGATTCACTACGCTTGCTCGCCTGCGGAGGTCGTAGGCGCTTACTCTGCTCAGTTCGGGAGAGACATTGAGGCGTTTCTCAGTGCGAGAGCGGAGGAGATGGTCAGTGAAGGATTGGTATTTCTGGTGTTGCCTGGGGAGCCGGATTTGGTTCACGATTCTCAGACCACAATAGGGTTGGAAATGGAGCTGCTGGGTTCCTGCCTTGTGGACATGGCCAAAGCGGTACGTAATTGCGTGGATGGGCTAACACTTGATGTGTGAGATCGTACGCAAGAATAGGATTTTAGTGATTGAATTATGCATTTCTGGATGATTAACAAAATTCGGCGATGCTAATAAATTTTGCTTTACTAATACTTGTTTCATGAAGGGTAGCAGTATCGTGTTTAACTTGTGTGTCTTAATTGAATAATGCTTGCGTGACGGTCACACAGTCTTGCTATGTTATGCTTGCCATATTTTTTTTTGTTCACAATTCCCCTTTTTGTTTTTGTTTTTGTTTTTGTTTTTTATTGCTATTTGCCAAACACAAAAGAATTTGTGGCTAGCAAGGCACCGTCCACTATCAAATGACAGTGGATGATCACGCTAACATCTCAGTCCTAACAAAGTAATTTCACAAGAGTTAGAAAAATAAGAGCAAAAGGATGCCTGGAGTACCAATATTTGTGTACGGCACTTACTTTTGTACCAATATGTTTTTTTGAATCTCTTAAGTAACAAATCAAAGAAAAACAATCACCTAAATACCAAATCGGGAAAAAAAAATCACTCAAGTGCCAATTCCGACCAAATAGTACATATTGCATTTTTTATTAATTTTTTAATGTCGTGGATTTTTTTTTTAAAAAAATCAAACTATGTGGCGTCACGTGGACTTTTCAACTTAAAAATAGTTATTTTTTAAAAAATTAAATAGAAAAATTACCTAAAAATCAAAAAAGTAAAATAATAATAATAATAATAATAATAATAATAATAATAATAATAATAATAATAATAATAATACTAAGGGAAGCAGAAGTTGCAGCAGCGAGCCCTTGCCACCGCCGCCTCACTATCGCTGGCAATGGCCCACGAGGCGTGGGGGATGGCCGAGAGGGGTCGCCGAGCAGGCCTCGCTAGGGTCAGCGAGGCTCGATCGTGGCTTGCCTCGCAAACCCACGACCAAACCTTGCCAACCCCTTTCGTCGGCCATTGCCAGCGAAGGTGGCCGGCGATGGTGAGGGCTGTCGCCATTGCAACTGCTTCCCATTTCTTTCATTTTTTAGTTTTTTTAATATCACATGAATTTTTAATTAAATTTTAATTTACTATTTTTTGCTTACTAGGATCCTCCAGCGAGCCACGTATGATTTCCGGCAAAAGTCACTAGAGTTGGCGCTGAAATAACCGTTTTTTCACAAAAAAAATTGACACTTAAGTGATAAAAAAATATATTAGTACTAAAGTAAGCGCCGTACACAAGCATTAACAGTCCAGTTGTCCTTTTGCCCTTAAATAAGTAATCATGTTCGGCAAAAAAAAAAGTAATTAGGTGGTTTCGTACATCATTCTGTTGTGAAACTGTTTGAAAGATGCAATACTACATCTAGAGATCTATGTTACAAAGTACGCATTAACTTCCGTGAAAAATAACATCTCGAAGTCAAAATTAAGGGTGTGCATGGCCCCGGTCGGTCCGGTCCCGGCATGGAACCGAGGACCGGACCGGTAGTCCCGGTCCCCATATTTTCGGGACTAGGGACCAGCTCGGACCGGGATCGGCAGTCCGGTTCGGTCGCTATCCCGGCCTAGTAGAATCGCTAACACCAATCAACTACTTATACAAATTTAGCTCTTAGAAGAAAATATGCTTCAATTGCATGTTAATTTACAATTTATAACATCAGTTGAATGATTGTTAAATAATTGTTCTGTTTTGTTTTCAAATATTTCTATTTTTTTCTAATTGTATAGATTTATATTTATAAATAACTATATATTATAGGTGGTCTAGTCCGGGCCGATCCTAACACATGGAACCGGGGATCGGACCATCCACCTCAAAGACTGGACCAACCCGGCCGAGTTCAGTCTGGTCCGGGTCCGGTCTCGATTCGGGCCGGTCCAGTTTGTTGGAGTTGGTGAATACTTCGGGATCCTTGTTTCTCATACCGAGTACGCCCACGTGAGCTTAGGGAAACCAAAGTGTTATCCGACGACATGTGACCCATGCGCGGGTGTCCCACTGCCCGGTCAGCGGGCGGGGCTTCCGCTGCCCCGCTCGCCGGTACAATGTAGTCAAAGTGGATAACATTAGGCATGTTCTGTAAAATCAGTATACTATAATTAACATAATAAACAGACTCTTATCAGACATTAACATGAGCTACTCATTTAATGTGTTCACTCAACTACTCCTTGTGATGATGGAGTCTTTGATAAGAAGGAATCGAGCTTGAGGATGACAACCACTACTTTCGAGTTTCATAGCTCGAATTGTCCATTAGTCAGTATTGTCCATTTCATTTACCAAAACTCTTTTATTCCAATTGATACTTCTTTTAAAATAAAAAAATAAAAACCTTCGAAAATATTATTGATAATTGGTGATAAAAAGATGCTCAATTTGCTCATAGACAGAGAACCTTAGATTATCTAAAAAAAGTTGAAAAAGGAAATGAACTTAGGCCAAACCGTGGGGGGTTTTTGGCTGGATCTTTGATTTGAAGTAGTACATAGGTCAAGTCAAGCACGTAAGCCACAAAGCTCCCGAGCGAAGTCTGGCCCCCACCGGTGACTCCCCTCCCCGACCACCCACCGAAACATAGAACAAATCCCCAACTAATCAGTAATCAGCAATCAGTCATCGATCCCAAAACCTTAAATTCCAATTCAAACTGTTTCCTCGCCGAATCCCCACTCTGTCAACTTTGTTCGCCATAGCTAGATCGGAGAACTCTCTCTCTCTCTCTCCCTCTCTCTCGCGGGATCCATTTCCATGTCTTGGATAGCTGCGTTCCTGCTGTTCGTGAATCTGGTGCCACTGAGCTCTCACCGATAGGGGTGTCAAAAAGGTCCGCGCCGACCCAGCCAGGCCCCACCCAACCCGGCCCGGCCCGGCCAGATCAGAAAATTTAAGATATTTTTGGGCCAGGCGTTGATCTTAGTTGAATATGGGCCAGTACTGTTAAGGCCCGAATAAAAGAATAGCGCTTTGGTACCATAAGGCCCGAACTACTTGATGCTTCCTCACCCTTCCCTCATCTGTTCGGTGATCTGTAACTATCTCTCTCTCCTTCTTCTCGATCGATTCTCAGCCAAGCCCTAGTGGAATCTCTCAAGGTACGCTTCGAGGCCTCTAATCTCTCTTGTTCTTCGCGATCTGCGAATTGGGTTTTTCCGGATCTGGGTTGATGTTGAATCTGGGTTGGGTTTTCGTGTTCTTTGCGCTTTCTTGATTTGTCTCGGTTCCGATGGTTGAAAGGAAGGTTGTAGATGCAGATCTTCGTTAAGACCCTTACCTTATTGAACATGTGTTCCCTCTCAACCGGCGGTGCAGGAGCAGCGGAGGGGGCTGTGGCCGAGCTCTCGCGCAAACGCGAATCCTCGTCATCCAGAGGCAGTGACATGTCCATGAGCTCGAGCTTCAAGCGGCAGTCAGCTTCGCGATCGAATCTGTGGGCTAACCAAGATCCCATGGTGTCCGATTGGGCATTATTGACGTTGCCAATAGGAAATAGGCCTCTTGTGGGCTGGTGATGACTGATGAGAAGTGGAAGAAGAAGGCAAAGACGATGAGGACTGTCACGACCTAAAATTCGGTTAAATTCTAGGCTAATGGATTATCAGGTGACTAACCCAATGCGGATTCTCCCAAGCCATACCAAATCGTAACTTTGATTGATCATAATGATTTAGGATTTGGAGTCGCCACTAATCATTTTTGGTAGATTGGTTAAAAACCTGAGTAAAATAGCGGGAGAACTATTTTATTCCTACGAATCAGAGATTGAGGATTCGGGGACTTGATTACATTAGCTAATTAAAACTAATGACCTTTCGGTACTTTAATTCCATAATATGTCATAATTTGACGACTCAGATTGAATCAATCTTAAAGCTCGGAAAATGGAGTTCTTTTTTTTTTTGGATTTCGCATTTTATATGCACTGCATGAATGATATAAATGCAGAATTAAAGTCATCTTTTCCTATATGCAAAATTTAACTAATTAATTAAGGCGTGTGGAATGTCGTGGCATAGAAATGTGATAATGCAAATGCAATAATGATTCTCGAAAAAATGATAATGCATGGGTATATGCAATTTCGAAAATTTGATGAATGACATGGCAATGGATGCATGACATAGCATAATGACATGGCATAATGACATGCAAAAATGACGTGGCAAGACGATGTGGAAAATGATGTGGAAAAATGACGTGGAAAAATGGCGTGTCAAGATGACGTGAAAAAATGATGTGGAAAAATGGCATGGAGAATGACGTGGCATAATGACATGCGATTACATGGCACACAAATGATTTTTTTTTTTTTGGATTTTTATGCATTTTTCAGATGTATGAAAAAAAATGAATAATGAATTAAGAAGTTATCCTATTTAACCTGATATGCAGACATAATAAGATATATGCATGAGATTGAATATATGCTATCCTAATTAACGTGATATGCAGACATGATATGATATGCATGAATGAGTCTCCTTCCCTTTCTTAAAATTTCGGCCAAATGAGGGATATCTTGAAAATTTGTTATCTTGATTTAATTGCTTAAGGTTTAATGAGATAAGATATCTAAGAAACCTTATCTTCCTAAAATTTCAATTAGATGGGGTTTTTAAGAAACCACGTCTTACTAAAATCTTCAGGAAATTTCAAAACATTGCAAGTCCAATCAAGGCAACACATGCACCAGAATATTTACCGCGAGATAAGGAAAGAAATCATGATCGTGTCGTTATCCCTTTCAATTTTCGAAAATTTGACCAACTTCCATTAGAGATTGGTTTTTTCTAAAGATAGCGAATCAGACCTAAGCGGTGATAGATCAGATTAAATAAATCTAGAATTTTTTTTTATTATGAAAATTAAGCTTTGATGTTTAAATCAAATTGGTGGTATCTTGAATTTCTGAAGAAAGTCTCAAATTTTCCATTGAAAATTTAATCAATCAAAACGGCAATCAATCAATTAAAGATATACAACCCTTTTAAATTCAGAATATTCTGGATAAGGATTGTTACCTAAATTGCCGATTTGCTTTCCAAAGTTTTAACCTTGACGGCTTCCGACTCATCTCAGCGATGGTGGCTTCAACATGATGGCTTCACGATGGTTCATGGTAGGGGTTTTGGTGAAATACGTGTAACCTGCAGAGAGAGAAAAGAAACTAATTTCCCCTTGAAGGGTCCTCCCAATTGACTTCTCTCTTTGGGATCGTGCAATTTTTTGATATATCTGCATGAAGGACCTCCTTGTGCACATCTCGTCTTGGACATGTGCCCTTGTGATCGTCTTTATTGGGCACGCTTGGAGGACAGGCTGCGATATGCATGGAAGGCAGCACATTCCCGTTCCGGGTACGAATATGGGACAGCTTCGTTAAGCACCCGAATGTCAAAGATCGTGGGATGTGTCGGAGATGTGATGGTTCACCGTTCAAGGATAAGGATGGCTTTCAACGACGTTGGCAACGGTCTGACGAAGATTGGTCTCAGAGCTCGTTCAAGGACTGACGATCCGAATGAGGAGTTTTTTCAAAGTCTGATCACAGTGAACTCTCTTCCGGTAAAACCTTCTCGATTCATCCAAATAGCGACCACTTATCGTATGTGACCTGTGGTCAAAGTTTCGCTCGATTGGATACGGCTGGACAGCGGTTGATCATCAACAGGCTCCTCATTGGTGGCTGGCCTTGGTGCTCGTCGGTTGTAGCTAGAGTCGTCGTGGAGAGGCAGGAGGTCTGTAGCACCATCGAGAATGATCTACAGAGTTATACATATGTAATAAGAAGTGGGCAAAATAACAAAAGGAAAGATATCAAATTCAAAACACGAGCATCCCTTTTGTCTTGTTCTCCTTTTTGTCTTTCGTGAAAGATTCTTCCTTTTGTTGTTCTTCGTGGAATTGTCTATCTGTTCCTTCTTTCATGGCACTTTGATGATCATTGTCTGATCTTATTTTGGGCGAGAGCTCTTGGTGGATTGAAGAACTCACTCGTGGCTCTCTCTGTGGCCATGTATGGCAATCCTGAATGGCCCTCCGAATTCCCTTTGGACGAAAGATGAAAAAATGCCGAGAGGGATCCCCTCCACTTTGCCGTATATTCAATAAAAAAAAATGGCCCTTCTAAGATGTGACCTAGAGGTGTTTGTATAGTGTTTGTATAGTGAAAACCTAGGTCAAATTCCGATAACGTGGGCTTAAGCCTTGGTCTTATTTCGACTAATAAACTTTAATAAAAGGCCTTTCTTTCGGAATTAAAATTTAATGGACCAGAAAGCTCAAATTAGGTCTCAAGGCCTTGAGATTTTCGGCACTTACTTCCTTATGATGGCCGAATTATGCAATGTGGGCTCTGGTTCTGTGACATTCTGAATTTTCGTCCTCAAGGCTTAAGGCATGGAATGTGATCTCGGAATTGGAAAATGGAGACGAAGAATTTCTAACAATTAGTTTGGATTGGACGACGCCTAACCGAGAATGAAAAATTGACGAAAAATGGATTTTCGGACGAATGGTGTGAAAAGACAATTTTGCCCCTAGGGTGTTGGCCTTGCTTTATTATTTTGATGGGGGGTATTTTGGTCAATGGGTTACCTCATGGAGCTGCCGATTTTTATGAGGGCAAAAATTGGAAGAGAAAATTGATTTTTAGTATGCCAAGCCAAGTGTCATTTGATGGGGAAGGCTCATTAATTTTTCACTTCTTTAAAGCTCAATTATTTGAGATCAAACCTCTCTCTCTCTCTTCTCTCTTCAGCTGACTTGAACGACACTCACCAGCTTCCCCTTCATCTTCATCTCCTTCATTTTCTTTCTTCATTTTCACGAGCAGAAGCTGCTCTGCTGCGACCGGCCTGGACCGCCGTCTTTGCCGCCATCCAGCTCCACTTCCGTCGACCACCAGCCACCGAGCCGACCACCACCGTGTAGCCCTACCTCCTGCCGACCAGCTCCAACTTGAATCGTGGCGTTTGGCCACCGGTAGAGCTCCGGCCAGCCGATCTCCCAAGAGCCGACGGATTCTGCTGCAGCTGAGGAAAACTGACCAGCTCGCCCAGTTCTGCCGCTCTGTTCGTTCCATACGAGCGACCTCCTCGGTGACCTTCTGGCCAATCTCCGACCATCACAGAATTGAACTGAAAACTGACCGGTTGAGGACTTGAAGGAATCGGCGTCGTTCGTGGATTGTTTGATGTCGCCTTGAGCTCAATTTTTCGCGGCGTTTTGATTCGAAGCCAGGCTTGGCGAAGGAAAATTGGTGATAAATTGCTCATGGGAACCAAGGTACCAAGCTCGGTAGCATCAGTGGCCAAGGATTTGGGATTCCAGGAAAGTGGTAGCCGAGGGATTGAAGGATATCTGATGAAATTAAGGATTTTGTTGTGCTTTGAAGTAGAATAATAACTGGTGTTTAAAAAGGAGATGTACCCCTCTTGTCCCAAGTCATCTTGTATTGTTTTTATTGGAAGTGTTTCCTTGCTTCCGTCTGTTGGATGTATTTCTGTTGCAATAGGCTAAGGATCCTGGAAAATTGTGTAAAGAGCAACGGCCTGGTGGGATGTACGTAGGCTCGACGGGTTCGGGGCGTGACATCCCCGTTTAAGTGGTATCAGAGCAAGGTCAGCTCGATCCAATGTGATTGAGGTTTGGAGTGATAAGGAGTGATGACTTGAGGACTGTTGGATAATGAAACCCTTAGGATTAAGCATGAGTTGTGGAATCTTGGGGAATTATTGGCTTGAACTGGTAAGGTATCCTAATGGTCTTAGTATTGATTTAATGGATGGTCCTGAGTGACTATATGGTTAAGATTCATAAGAAAGTGAGTAGAGATTGTGGAGTCACGAGCTAGGGATTGAGGTTATGAGAGAGTAGCTTATGAATGGAGGGTCAAACGAAGTATATGATTGTGATTGAGTCTTGTCAATGGCCCAATTTGGGAAATATGAGCTATAAAGAAATAATTGGTACTAATAGACTCAAGTTTGAATTGCAAGATATCTTGATGACTTTCAGATATTGATTGCCAAGGACAACCTTGGAAGGTAAGAGATGATGTGTATATAAGGAAATGAGTAAGGAATATTTTGATTTAAGACCAGTTGTGATTGGATGCATGTGGACTTGATTGGAGTGGTGACTAAACTTGTGGGCATGATTGAACATAGGAAATTGATTCGGAAGAGATGATGATCACTGGTTTGAATTTAAAATCTTTTATGAATGGGATGATTTGGAAACGACCGTAGCATGATGAATAACGAGGACAAACTTGTGGTGCTTGTGTTTGTGGAATTGAAGCGAAAGTTGATGAGGGTGCATGCATGAGCTTATCGCTGTCAGACTTAATAAACCATCGCTTGGTATGGGACGAGTTGATGTGATACCTACAAACCGTAATGATGCATGTTATGGGGCGTGTGGAACGGGGCTTCCTCCGTAGATGCATGACTTGGGACAACCTGCAACAACCAGATCTGATGAGGGCGGGGAGTGATCGCCGGTACAGAGAGGTACGGACAAGGAGCGGCTCCTGGCAGGCTTCTAGGATCAATGAGGCAGGAATGTCCCAGGCCATAAATTGAAAGAGAAAGTCTAGGTATCAGGTTGAGTCTGGTTGTGGTTAAGTGAGATGTATGGCACAGGGATTAACTCTCGAAATGAATGTTCAAAAGTGGCATGACATGTGAGATGATGCCTATAAGTGGCATGGTTAAAAGCTTTGTGCTTGACGGTGGATGTCGATTGAAAAAGAAAAGCAATGTTGTGATTGGCCTGATAGGCATGTTTTATGTTTGGCATCATGTGATTGGCTTGGTCAGGGTCCAATTGAGAGATTAGACGGTGTGTAGGGAGTTTATACCTCGTTGATTTAATGCATTTTGAGAATGAAAAAGCTTGTCGTGCTTGTGACGGATGGCAGATGTCTTCCATTTAAAATATGAGCGATTGGCTTACAGAAGTAACGCTTAGAGTATTTATTTGATGCTGGCCTAGTTGAATTCTAGCCTAGTTGAGGCTAGCCTAGTGATGGCCGTTGATTGAAACGTTGCCTCGTGGAGGCTGACTCGTTGTGTAGCTGCTGCTTAAGGGTGAATTGGAAGCCTGATATAATAAGCAACTAGTTGAGAATTGCCTGGGAACCACTGTTGGTTGATGATAAGAGATGATGAGAAGAGCAGCCTGAGACTGCTAGACTTAGATAACCTAAGTCTTTGATTCCTAGAGGGGATCATAGTGGTTCAAGTAATGAGAGAATCTAAGGAAGTTGAATGACCAAAGCATGGTCATGGAAGAGCATTTGGCTCAGTTATGCGAAATATGAGAAGATCCAAAGAACTGAGATGAATCATGAGAATTGAGTGAGATGAGTGACTCCAGTTTGAGTATTGAAAGAGAATATGATCCGATTTTGTGAATCGTGCGAGACCCAAGTGTAATAAGGGGTCATGAGAACTTAAGTGGAAATGGAAAAATAGATGGGTAGGCAGACTCGTGAAGAAGTTGCCAATATTACCCAAGCTGCAGGGACGACTGGTGTTGATGAGTTATGTGATGAAAGTCACGAGAAAAGTGGCTTTGAGATTTCTCATTCCCAAAGCGGAATCGTGGATAAGAACCACAATGGTTCGTATAGTTGTGAGGTGGACCATGAGGTTGAGGTCGAGTAAGGCTCGACGGAGGAAATGAGTTTGAAACTACCTTTGGTTGAATTGAGGATTTCGTGAGAAAACCTTAAGGATTCTGGGTGCGCTGAAGAAAGAAAGCAATCCCGGTAGTTTTTAGCCTTATGAGACTGTTGATAATTGGTGAAGGGTCACCAGAGGAAGGGTTCCTCAGAGGCATAATATCTGCCTGGACTACCTCTATTAAACTGTTCGACAGAAAGTACTTTCTGGGCTTGTTTGGGAACAAGGGTTGTCTAGATCCTGATGGTTTTGCAAGGATCAAAGGATGATTGACCAATGTGAGACGGAGTTCTCACGGCCGCCTAGGTGCATTAAGAGTAGTCAAGAACCCCTTGAATAAGATAAGTAAATCCCTGAGTGGATTGGAACTTGAAAGCCTTATAGCTTGTCGTAAATTCTTGAGTTTGGGGAGTGGTAATGGACTCAGTAAGAGAAGAGAAGGATCAGAAGATTTATGAATAAAAGAACTCAACCTCATGGGTTACGAGCAAAGAGATGTTTGTTGACACCTGATTTTTTACCATTCATTATTGTGATTTTTATTCTTTAAAATTAATTAAAAATATCAAAAAAGGTCATAAAATCACAAAATCAACTTTGGAAGCCTTGGTTTAGCCTTAGGAACCAATTTTGAACAAAAAATATTTTTCGGTATTTTTAATACTTTTCCAGTTTATTTAATTATAAAAATACCCAAAAAATCAGAAAAATACCATTCGTGGTCAGAAAAATACCCAAAAATATTCGATAATTTTGTTTTAATTTCCTCTTCAAGTGTGTCACTTTAAATCTCAAAAATTCGGCTCGGGTCACTATGTTCCTTCACAAACATAAACCCGAACCGAGCCTAAACAAAAAAAAAAATCCTTTTCGAGTCTTTTAGTTTTCAATTCTCACTTTTTATAAGCTATGACATTGGATTCTAAAGTCTTAAAGTGCAATTAGGTCAATTTTCCCTCCAATTTAATCAATTTTTACCAAAAGGGCTTAATTGCACATTTTTCTTTCAAGTAGTCCCCGGTTTCACGGATGTATACGTATGCTCTACGTATTTATACTTCATACGTATTTATACGTTATGCATATTTGTACTGTTTGGTAACCTCTTTAACTCTTGTAATAATAATAATGTTATTATTTTTAACACCTTTGTTAGTGCCTTTTTTTTTAGCATTTTTGTATTGTGAGTGCTATTGCTAGTGCTATTTTTAAATAGCATTTTTGTATTATAAATTGTGAGTGCTATTGTTAGTGCTATTTTTAAATGACATTTATTTATCATAAATTGTGAGTGCTATTGTTAGTGCTATTTTTAAATGGCATTTATTTATCATAAATTGTGAGTGCTATTATTAGATAGAATTTATAATTGTTAGTGCTATTTTTAAATAGCATTTTTGTATTATAAATTGTGAGTGCTATTGTTAGTGCTATTTTTAAATAGCATTTTTGTATTATAAATTGTGAGTGCTATTGTTAGTGCTATTTTTAAATGTCATTTATTTGTGAGTGCTATTTTTAGATAGAATTTATAATTGTTAGTGCTATTTTTAAATACAATTTATTGGAAGGTATTTTTGGCTATAAAAGGATGGCAAGAGTTTTGAGGTTGAGGAGGAGAGACATTTTGTAGAGTGTGCAAATTTTTGAGAGCTTAGAGAGAAGAACACAAACACTCTCTATATTCTCATCATCTTGAGTGAGCAAAATATACTAAGTTCGGAATATTGATTCCGCATATTGCTAGCACAATTGTTGTGGAGTTATTAGTCGTCTCCCCGTTCGTCAATTGGTGGTGCGTCCGAACTAGATGCCTAACACTTGTGGAGGCTGAGATCGAAGAACATCGAACCGACACCTCCGTTCAAGCACGCTACGAGAGGTAATCTATTTACTCCCTTTGAGGCTTTGTGATTTTTTTCGATTGAAATGCACGAAGTACACCTCTGGAGATACATGTATGGGTTGTTATTTATTTTCGCTACGTGTTACGTGGATCCCAACAGTGGTATCAGAGCCGATCTTTAGGTGTTTTCGTGCATTTAATTGATTTTTTGCAATTTTTGCAATACTATGGCCAATATGTATTAACGAATTGTTCGTCTTACATGGCTAATGGAGGTTGATTATTTTATATGATAAATTAATCAACGTAGCAAAAATTGAGACTAAATCAATTTTGAATCGAAAATTTATGGCTATCTTATTTTACATAAAAATTCTGAATATGATTCAACGTAGAATTTTTATTGTGCCTTCCTAAGTTTTAAATTGTGAATTTATTACTTACGTGGAAGGGTGGTGATCATGGAAAAATCCCTAATTAATGTGATTGATGTATATATGAATGTATGATGATTATTTATATATTTGGGGTTGTAGTTATTAAATGGAGGCTGCGTACTCCTTTTATTTTTCATGTAATCTTTATTTTTAGCATAGTCAATTGTTGATGTAAATGCTACGAGGATTACGTGGGGGAGCCTTTTAAGTCGGCGAGCTCTTTGGGGCCCAATTCTTGAAGAGTTCAAGAAACCAAGAAGAAGCGAAGAGCGGCTCTCCGTTATTAAAATATTAAAATGATTAAATGTGGTCTCATTGGCTCGAGACCCATTAAATCATAATTCCATGATCACCACGTAGGATAGATGTTTATGTGATTGACATCTATTTATTTATTATGATTACGTGAGCATGTTAAACTGGTTAATGTGCAAAGTCAGACTTACCTCACCCAAAATTGCGCCTGCATGAAATCCTAGTTAGGAAAAACACTCGCGTAGGTACCGAAAGGGCGTTGGTAACGACACCAGCGTAACCAAGTCCCCGAACCCAAAATCTCTGGTTCCGTAGAACTGATCGATCTCTCTCAATCGGTTGGTAAGGTTTCCGGTCTACCCTCCGAGAAAGACCGGTGGCGACTCCAAATGCATGCACAAGTTGCACATGCCACCACGACCACACTAAGGTCGAAATCGATCGGCTCTTATCGCCGAATCCCTTTGAAAAATACTCCAGCCGCGATTTGGTATGGGCTTGGGAGGGCCCGCGCCGATCCAAAGCCCGCGATCCGCACCCTTGTGCGGGGGAAGGCCTGCGATCGGTAATCCATTAGCCGTGTCCGCTTCCGGACGGGTCGCGACAGCTGGCGACTCCACTGGGGACCTTTGCTCTAGAACATGTGATTCTAGACCTCAAGTGGACTTAGGCCGTAATTAAAACGCTGAGTGATTTTTCTAACCATGCAGGCGCTCGTGAAGGTGAGGTAAGTCCGCTCATGATAGGTGTTATATGTTTTTGCAGATTGGAGTGATAAGGGGGGTAGTCTGTGATTAACATTGTCTTATGCAGGTTGGCGTAGGAATGAATGATTGTGTGTATGTTTTATATTGAAGCGGTGATTGTTAAATAAGATGCATGTTTATCGCTTTAGCACGACACCGAAAATACACACAACCGCGCCTAAAACCCCGGGCGCCGTCTATAGGAAAACAATAGAAGGGATTGAAAATGGAATCTCCGTGAGGAAAAACACGGGGTAATCCACTTTTCAATTCCACTCATTTTGAGCTATGGATCGAGCCCCAATGCAACGATAGTTGTGCAATGGAATCTGCTCTTTCTAGAACTCGAGGTGGGAACCTTGACCTTAGGTGCCAAATCCTTTGATTTCTAGAAGTTTTATCCTCACTTGTCTCATGTGCATGTCTTTAGATGGTTGATCTATCTAAAACCACCTAAAAAACAAATCGGTGATCCTGGAGTCACATCTCGAAGACTGGAACTGGGGCATCTCCAAGTGTTCGGACCACATTCCTTTGATTGGTTTGGCATTTTTTGTATAAGACTAATTTTGCTTGGGTCCTCTCTATCTCGTCTCTTAGATTGATTGTATTAGGGATCTATTTGTATTGTATACATCTCGATAAGGCTCATTTCTATCGAAAATAGGGGCAAATTCCCCAAACCCGTGGAGCATGGTGGAATTCGTCTCTTCAGTGTAAAATACATTTGGCCGCAGAGCCACTCGTTTGGTAAAAGGACGTATCGTTCCTAATTGATTTTTAATCAGATCTGGGGATAAATGTTTCTCCATTTTTTTTATCTCAGGTGATAAAAGAGACAATGCACCCAAAAGCTCATGCATTCAAATGACAAAACAGACGTCGCCCAGCTGGGGCAAATGAACCGTAGGCGTTGCAAATACCTTCAAGCACGGATGGAGGAATTTGATAGATGTTGTGCATATCAATATGCAACAGCAAAACGGAATGCAAATCAAGTGTAAAAGGACGTATCGTTCCAAAATGATTATTTTCTTGATATGGGAATAATGCTTCCTTTCTTTTCCTCTCAGATGATGATCAAGAGCAGAGGACGCAGGATGTAATGCTTTCAAATAACAAATAGGGAACATCAAATACCTCAAATGGCGACTGTGATCGAGAGAATCACCAAACCGCCACATGACGAATCCCAAGAATATCAAGCTGTCTTGAGACAGATAAAATTGATCAAGGACTCTGACAATCGAGATGGAAGATCAGAATCTGCAAAAATCAATGGGAGCAGGTTCCCCCCATTTGCTTTGAGAAGCCAAACCGGGGGCAAACTCTCATGATCCCCCATGAAAGCGCATCAGACCATGGTCATCGAATCCAGAGATGACAAACAGCAAAACCATGCCTAACTGGGGCAAGTGAATCATTTGTACGCCGGACGTTTCTCCTCTGGCAAAGTCAATGGACGCAATAACAGAGTCGTCCACATCAGAATCAAACCCCAAGATACGAATTTGGGTGAACGGTAACCTTGTATCGTTCCAATTTGGTCTTCGAAGACCACATGCCTAACATGAGTTTTTACTCATTTTGCAGGAAGTCGTTGGCGCTGAAAGCCTCAAATGAAAAGAGCGCGCTAACATGGAGGCGAATAGAATCATTGGCCTTAGAAGTCAGGATTCCAGGAGATGCTCTTTGTTTATAAGACCTAGTGGATGGTAAAAAGTATCGCTCCTACGTCACATGCTTTGACATGCATTTTGATAAAATTTTCTTTTTCCCTTGAATAAAAGGAACTCTGAAGAGCGGCGCTGGAACGCGTCCAAAAACACAAATGGATCTCCTCCATGGCAAATCCTTGAGAAGGATTTACCGCCAACCAAACGGAGGAATCATGGCCACAATATAGATGGCCAATTTCTGCAAGCCGCGCGTTTGTGCTCAAATGGAAACACAAAGCAAGAATAAGGCTGTATCGTTCCAATTTACCTGGAATTTTGGAACGCAAACTGACACCTAATACCCGTCTTTGACAGGGGCTCGCCATCAAGGCGAAACGGGTTTTCACATCCCATGTATTACCCATTGGAACACATGACCAAGGGTAAGATGTATCGTTCTAATTTTTTGAAAATTTCTGAACGGACAATAACATGTTTCTTCCGCATTTTCAGGGATTTCCAACCGCGGGGGACAGGTAAGTATCCCTCTCCCCAATCCATTGAAGATGTTGAATAAAAAAGAAAGAAAAGAAAAGCTTTCAGAATCTAATGTCTAGAGAAGGCATAGAATTCAAATTTCTTTGGCATTCATGTTTTGAAACTGGAGGTTGTCTGAACATGAATAAGAACGTGCATGGTGCACCATAAAATCCCCTTGATGGGTAAAATTTTTGGAAAAACGAAAGAGATTTTTCCAATCAAAAGTTGTTCAAAACTCTCAAAAGGACGTTTTCTCAAAAGACGAGAGGCAAAGCCTAGTCCAAACACGTCCTATACACACTTAAGAGAGAAGCGGAGCGAACCAGACAGCAAAATCTGGACCTACGGAAGTAGGGACCATTCGCAGCCATTACATGGGTTGGGACGACGGAGGCATTCGTTTCATATCCCCCAAACACTACAGGTGATCGTTGATAACCCCTTTGAACGGCGGTTTTCATTCTTAACCCTGTCAAAAACCACCCTACATCGGGGCAAAATGGAGGTGAGTCCAGCAGCATCAGGAGAAAATGGTTAGAAATTTTCTTGCTCGGACTAACATCGATCTTTGTGTGTTGTTTATATGGTAATCCAAGTGCCATAGGATGACGAGAAGCATTCATTTCTCTATCCCACACACCATATCCTTTGCACAGCCAAGTTGAGCCTGCAAATCCATTTCATGAACCCGTTGGTGATCATTGCACATTCCAAGATAAAGGCATCATCACCTCATAAACGGAGGAATTCAAGACTCAGGGATTACGAAGAGAATTCCCGGACTGATATTTAAAGCATGTTTAGACTATATGTCTAACATGATCCCATGAAGATGAGAAAAAGTGGGATTTCAAAAATGAATGAGAAAAATCCACGGCATCAAGAAAAAGCAAAGTGCCTGGTAAAAGCAAGGCTGATGCTCGTGAAAACTGTTTGATTGATCCCCAATAAAGCCTAGTTGGGAAGAGAAAAAAAAAACCACTAAAGGAGTCAGGTCAGAAAGACTGCCCCCTAAATGATGTCAGCCGCGGAGCGAAGACACAGACAGAGTTGTCAATCTCTTAATGCAGCCAGAGACGCTCTCTAAAAAATTTGTGCACACCTCAAAAGCGGTTGCACGCCTCAAAAATTGAAGATGCATAATGGAAAAGACAGGTGACAAATTTGCAATGATCACCAATGTCAATCCCCTCATGAATTCTAGGCCAAAAACAAGCCTTTTTCGGTCCCCAATCCTACCAACATCATAACCCTGAAACAGTCTTCTTTGACTAAGACACTTGGGTTAACATATAGCTTAGCTCGAAGAAGTACGAGCAAGACTATTTCTTTCTCATTTTGCAGGGTTCTTGACTTGTAAACCCGAAGCAGATGATGAAAATTTTTATTCAATGGCCTCGACTCCAAGGCGGGTCCCTCTTGAAGATCAATAACCAAGCCCAACATTACGGTCCCGTGGAAGACCTCCCGACCGATCAAAATGTATGCGCTGCGAATGAGCCTAAAACCTAGGCACAGGTTAGTAGGGAATTGAGTGCATCCCCTATAAAAACCACTATCTCAAAACAGGTGAGAAGACCTCCTTGTCGAGAAATATTCCAATTGATGTTTTGAACAAACTCTTTTTGGAATTTTCAAACTGTTGATCCAAATTTTCCATGCAAGGAATTTGTGATCACATTTGCATGTTGTAAGAATGCTTTGGATAACCTCCAGCATCAAAATGCACATTTCATGACTAAAACTTAAGTCATAAAATTTTGTCAATTGGACAATTATTGTCTTCCCAAAGATTATTAACATTTTCTTGGTGAAGAAAAATCTTTCAGGTTTGAACTTTCTACAGGATACCTGGAGAATCCAACTCCCAGAATGTCGCCTCAACAGACCCAAGTCCTAGCATGACGTGGAGAACCCTCGTCCTAGGACCCCTTTTCAAAAATATCAAACAGTCCTAACATGACGTGGAGAACCCTCGTCCCAGGACCCCTTTTTTAAAAAAATCAAGCAATCCCAATAGACGTGGAGAACCCTCGTCTCGGGACCCATTTCAAAATCAAGCAGCCCTATCAGACGTGGAGAACCCTCGTCTCGGGACCCCTTTTCAAAAATCAGGCAGTCTCATCGGACGTGGAGAACCCTCGTCAAGAGACCCCTTTTAAAAATTCAAGCAGTCTCATCGGACGTGGAGAACCCTCGTCATGAGACCCCTTTTCAAAGCAAAACAACGGTAGATACCGCCTGAAGGGTCAAATGATGGTAGATACCGCCTTAAGGGTCGACCAAAGGTAGAAACCGCCTAAAGGGTCAAAACAAAGGTAGAAACCGCCTGAAGGGTCAAAACAAAAGTAGAAACCGCCTGAAGGATCAACCAAAGTTAGAAACCGCCTAAGGGTCAAAACAAAGGTAGATACCGCCTGAAGGGTCAAACCAAGGTAGATACCGCCTGAAGGGTCAACTCAAGGTAGATACCGCCTGAAGGGTCAAACCAAGGTAGAAACCGCCTGAAGGGTCAACTCAAGGTAGAAACCGCCTGAAGGGTCAAACCAAGGTAGAAACCGCCTGAAGGATCACATTAATGGTAGAAACCGCCTGAAGGGTCACATATGGTAGAAACCGCCATAAGGGTCAATTCATTGGTAGAAACCGCCATAAGGGTCAACTCATTGATAAATATCGCAGTAAGGATCAACACAAAGGTCTGATCCACCATACGGATCAAAATCCTTGGCAAATCCCAAAGCGTGGGATGCGCCTTCTTTAGGTTCCTACCAGTTAGGAATCACATCATGGTATGACCTACCATACATGTCAGAGCTTAATCTCCCTAGGATATTCTGAATGACGAGTCCTAGGCATCTTCTTGAAAGTCGTCGCAACCGGCAGCATCCGACAGGTGAGCTTCAGGTAAGCCTCTCTCACTCCGGCCCATGTTCAAATTGTTAGAGCAAACCGGGGATTGATTTGAGCTTTTATCAATAGGCTTAAGGATCCGATGTCATAACATTTCTTCTCTCATTTTCCCTGTTGAGTCGGTTAGGAATCAGGTGCCACCTTATCTTTGAGAGAAACCTCTAATGAGATTCCTCTCAAAGAGGGGCAGCTGTTGACACCTGATTTTTTACCATTCATTATTGTGATTTTTATTCTTTAAAATTAATTAAAAATATCAAAAAAGGTCATAAAATCACAAAATCAACTTTGGAAGCCTTGGTTTAGCCTTAGGAACCAATTTTGAACAAAAAATATATTTCGGTATTTTTAATACTTTTCCAGTTTATTTAATTATAAAAATACCCAAAAAATCAGAAAAATACCATTCGTGGTCAGAAAAATACCCAAAAATATTCGATAATTTTGTTTTAATTTCCTCTTCAAGTGTGTCACTTTAAATCTCAAAAATTCGGCTCGGGTCACTATGTTCCTTCACAAACATAAACCCGAACCGAGCCTAAACAAAAAAAAAATCCTTTTCGAGTCTTTTAGTTTTCAATTCTCACTTTTTATAAGCTATGACATTGGATTCTAAAGTCTTAAAGTGCAATTAGGTCAATTTTCCCTCCAATTTAATCAATTTTTATCAAAAGGGCTTAATTGCACATTTTTCTTTCAATTAGTCCCCGGTTTCACGGATGTATACGTATGCTCTACGTATTTATACTTCATACGTATTTATACGTTATGCATATTTGTACTGTTTGGTAACCTCTTTAACTCTTGTAATAATAATAATGGTTATTATTTTTAACACCTTTGTTAGTGCCTTTTTTTTTAGCATTTTTGTATTGTGAGTGCTATTGCTAGTGCTATTTTTAAATAGCATTTTTGTATTATAAATTGTGAGTGCTATTGTTAGTGCTATTTTTAAATGACATTTATTTATCATAAATTGTGAGTGCTATTGTTAGTGCTATTTTTAAATGGCATTTATTTATCATAAATTGTGAGTGCTATTATTAGATAGAATTTATAATTGTTAGTGCTATTTTTAAATAGCATTTTTGTATTATAAATTGTGAGTGCTATTGTTAGTGCTATTTTTAAATAGCATTTTTGTATTATAAATTGTGAGTGCTATTGTTAGTGCTATTTTTAAATGTCATTTATTTGTGAGTGCTATTTTTAGATAGAATTTATAATTGTTAGTGCTATTTTTAAATACAATTTATTGGAAGGTATTTTTGGCTATAAAAGGATGGCAAGAGTTTTGAGGTTGAGGAGGAGAGACATTTTGTAGAGTGTGCAAATTTTTGAGAGCTTAGAGAGAAGAACACAAACACTCTCTATATTCTCATCATCTTGAGTGAGCAAAATATACTAAGTTCGGAATATTGATTCCGCATATTGCTAGCACAATTGTTGTGGAGTTATTAGTCGTCTCCCCGTTCGTCAATTGGTGGTGCGTCCGAACTAGATGCCTAACACTTGTGGAGGCTGAGATCGAAGAACATCGAACCGACACCTCCGTTCAAGCACGCTACGAGAGGTAATCTATTTACTCCCTTTGAGGCTTTGTGATTTTTTTCGATTGAAATGCACGAAGTACACCTCTGGAGATACATGTATGGGTTGTTATTTATTTTCGCTACGTGTTACGTGGATCCCAACAGTGGTATCAGAGCCGATCTTTAGGTGTTTTCGTGCATTTAATTGATTTTTTGCAATTTTTGCAATACTATGGCCAATATGTATTAACGAATTGTTCGTCTTACATGGCTAATGGAGGTTGATTATTTTATATGATAAATTAATCAACGTAGCAAAAATTGAGACTAAATCAATTTTGAATCGAAAATTTATGGCTATCTTATTTTACATAAAAATTCTGAATATGATTCAACGTAGAATTTTTATTGTGCCTTCCTAAGTTTTAAATTGTGAATTTATTACTTACGTGGAAGGGTGGTGATCATGGAAAAATCCCTAATCAATGTGATTGATGTATATATGAATGTATGATGATTATTTATATATTTGGGGTTGTAGTTATTAAATGGAGGCTGCGTACTCCTTTTATTTTTCATGTAATCTTTATTTTTAGCATAGTCAATTGTTGATGTAAATGCTACGAGGATTACGTGGGGGAGCCTTTTAAGTCGGCGAGCTCTTTGGGGCCCAATTCTTGAAGAGTTCAAGAAACCAAGAAGAAGCGAAGAGCGGCTCTCCGTTATTAAAATATTAAAATGATTAAATGTGGTCTCATTGGCTCGAGACCCATTAAATCATAATTCCATGATCACCACGTAGGATAGATGTTTATGTGATTGACATCTATTTATTTATTATGATTACGTGAGCATGTTAAACTGGTTAATGTGCAAAGTCAGACTTACCTCACCCAAAATTGCGCCTGCATGAAATCCTAGTTAGGAAAAACACTCGCGTAGGTACCGAAAGGGCGTTGGTAACGACACCAGCGTAACCAAGTCCCCGAACCCAAAATCTCTGGTTCCGTAGAACTGATCGATCTCTCTCAATCGGTTGGTAAGGTTTCCGGTCTACCCTCCGAGAAAGACCGGTGGCGACTCCAAATGCATGCACAAGTTGCACATGCCACCACGACCACACTAAGGTCGAAATCGATCGGCTCTTATCGCCGAATCCCTTTGAAAAATACTCCCGCCGCGATTTGGTATGGGCTTGGGAGGGCCCGCGCCGATCCAAAGCCCGCGATCCGCACCCTTGTGCGGGGGAAGGCCTGCGATCGGTAATCCATTAGCCGCGTCCGCTTCCGGACGGGTCGCGACAATGTTCATTATGGAACATGGAACGCGTCTGCGAGAAACGGCCGTGATCTTGGCGTAAGGCTTGTGATGAGATGTTGATGTTTCGTTTCTTCTGCCACGAGGAAAGTGAGGACAGAATTATGCTAGTTGTTCGACATTGTTGATAAAATGAGATTGATTCCTATTAAATAGGGACCACTAAAAGTGGTGTTGCGAGTTATCACCCCTAAAGAGTAGGGTGGTGTTCCTAAAGAGCGGTGGGACCATGGAATGGTCGTTGAGGAAAGGAAAAGTGAATGGACTTGATAGTCCCGACTGTCACAACCTTAGCGAATGGTGGAATAAGCAAAAAGAGTGCTTAGAGTGAAATTACAAGTGACTCGAGATCGTCGAATTGAGTATTCGACATGGGAATTTGTGAGACCAAGGAGAAACCTCGACCCCTTGAAAGCTTGTCACTTGAGGTGACTGAGTCACTGAAGAAGAGTGTTGGACATAAGGAATTTGAATCCTGGATTGGAGTTACTGTCGTTGGCACAAATTTCAAGATCGGAACCCTAAGAATGGGAAGAACAAGGTGGATGAGAAGTAAAAGAATGCCACCAAAATGTATAGTTTCCTTCATAGAGTAAGAGACTCCAGTGTGGAAGGAAGAGAAAATCTTAACTGTCTCAATATTAAGATGGAACGTCTAAATTAAGAAAGAAGACGCGAAACTTGAATGATTCCTAGGAGTGACGTTCGAGAGATTATCATGTATACAGCGTTGAATTCCAGAATAGTGTTGACGTTCAATTGGATGGGTGAAACTAGGACAATGTCGCCTTAGAGAGTTGCGAAATCGAAAAGTTCGATCACTACTGGTTCCTGAGGAAAAAGGGTGACCTTAATGGAGACCTGTGGAGCCAATGTTTGAGTTTTCAAGTGAAAAGTATGAGGAACAGTTTGAAGAAGGCGACATCTAGTAGAAAGAAACTGATGATAGTTTAATTCAGTATCCAAGGGATAGCTGGATTGCTGGTTACCATCTGTAGAGGCGGTGATGGGATTCGTTTGAGGAATCATGAGAAACATGAATCACCTTTCAGATGTTTTCGGGACTCTAAAGAGATGCTCGTTGTATACTAAGTGTGAAGCACATGAGCTGCGTACCTGAAGAGGTAAGATTCCTCAGTCGTGAAATTTCTGAGAAATGAATCCCTATGAAGCCTTCGAGGATTAGAATAAGGGATGAATCGACTGAATCAGGGGAAATTGAAATTCCCTGAGATTGGTGAATTATTACCGATGGATCGTGGGAAGTTTCCCCACCAGGGCTGTTCCATTGGTGAATTGGGCTAAGAACGAGACGTAACACGAACGGAGGAATGAGCGTGAAAAGAGTTTTCGAGGACTTGAGTTAAGCTGATGGCTACGCTGTTTATGACGTTTTCGATTGGGAGTTGAAAAACAAACTTATGAGGGTAGTAATGACACAACACGAAATGAAACTTGACACCTAACAAGGCAACGTGAAGTAGCATTACATGCACATAGTAATGATAAGGCTATTTGATTTGGAATGCTTAGAGCATGATTGGGAGTGGTTGGCGAATATTCTCGCGACAAAGTTTGAGAAACCTTTTATGGAAGGGAAGGAGACTCTGAGTCTCTGTCTACCACGAGAGAGTAAGGTGGTACGAAGAGATTCACAGGGGGAGGTGAACAAGAGGCAACACAGATGGGTGAGATTGTTATGAACATGGGAGCATTACTGGTGTAAGGATAGACCTCGCAAGTTATGCGAATTTCAAAAGATTAGATAATTGAGCAGTGCGTAATCGGTGATGGAGGGACAGATCTTCCCTCGAGAAATAAGAGATTCAGCTTCTAAATTGAAAATTTGCCAATTGACTAAACGGCGATTACTGGAAGCACCTAGCCTGAAGACCAAAAGGGAATTGAGGTATTGTCGTGATTAAACTCGGATACTTTAAGAGTTATGGGAATGAATAGAATCCTTGAGGTCCCATGGACGAAATTATGTGTCCAGTGTTAAAAAGGGAATTTTTGAATGGGATCGAGAATGGATTACTGTGGTAGTAATCGTGAATTGTTTAAGAAATCGAGAGGGCCATAACTTGATTTGGAACATAAGGCAAGTTGATTAAGCTCTTGAATCTCAGTTGGTACGAATGGACGATTGAAGTGAATAATACGTTAGATGGTGTGGGTACCAAGGAGTGTTCTTACGATAGTTTAGTGATGACAGCGATAGGCATAGAACCTGAGTTAATATGATGCTTTGAAAATGCCTTCAATCGAGAATGTTATGGAAACGTTAGGCAGTGAAAGGAGTTACCTGGAAAGTGAAGTACAATGGGAAGTCAATACCCCAAATGATTGGGTGTATGGAAGGTTGCAAATTTCGAGGACGAAATTCCTGTAAGGGGGAAGAATTGTGACATTCTGAATTTTCGTCCTCAAGGCTTAAGGCATGGAATGTGATCTCGGAATTGGAAAATGGAGACGAAGAATTTCTAACAATTAGTTTGGATTGGACGACGCCTAACCGAGAATGAAAAATTGACGAAAAATGGATTTTCGGACGAATGGTGTGAAAAGACAATTTTGCCCCTAGGGTGTTGGCCTTGCTTTATTATTTTGATGGGGGGTATTTTGGTCAATGGGTTACCTCATGGAGCTGCCGATTTTTATGAGGGCAAAAATTGGAAGAGAAAATTGATTTTTAGTATGCCAAGCCAAGTGTCATTTGATGGGGAAGGCTCATTAATTTTTAACTTCTTCAAAGCTCAATTATTTGAGATCAAACCTCTCTCTCTCTCTTCTCTCTTCAGCTGACTTGAACGACACTCACCAGCTTCCCCTTCATCTTCATCTCCTTCATTTTCTTTCTTCATTTTCACGAGCAGAAGCTGCTCTGCTGCGACCGGCCTGGACCGCCGTCTTTACCGCCATCCAGCTCCACTTCCGTCGACCACCAGCCACCGAGCCGACCACCACCGTGTAGCCCTACCTCCTGCCGACTAGCTCCAACTTGAATCGTGGCGTTTGGCCACCGGTAGAGCTCCGGCCAGCCGATCTCCCAAGAGCCGACGGATTCTGCTGCAGCTGAGGAAAACTGACCAGCTCGCCCAGTTCTGCCGCTCTGTTCGTTCCATACGAGCGACCTCCTCGGTGACCTTCTGGCCAATCTCCGACCATCACAGAATTGAACTGAAAACTGACCGGTTGAGGACTTGAAGGAATCGGCGTCGTTCGTGGATTGTTTGATGTCGCCTTGAGCTCAATTTTTCGCGGCGTTTTGATTCGAAGCCAGGCTTGGCGAAGGAAAATTGGTGATAAATTGCTCATGGGAACCAAGGTACCAAGCTCGGTAGCATCAGTGGCCAAGGATTTGGGATTCCAGGAAAGTGGTAGCCGAGGGATTGAAGGATATATGATGAAATTAAGGATTTTGTTGTGCTTTGAAGTAGAATAATAACTGGTGTTTAAAAAGGAGATGTACCCCTCTTGTCCCAAGTCATCTTGTATTGTTTTTATTGGAAGTGTTTCCTTGCTTCCGTCTGTTGGATGTATTTCTGTTGCAATAGGCTAAGGATCCTGGAAAATTGTGTAAAGAGCAACGGCCTGGTGGGATGTACGTAGGCTCGACGGGTTCGGGGCGTGACAGGTTCTCCGCATGTCAATTCAGGCCCAAATCCCATCATCAGTGCAAAATAATGCGAATGCAATGCATGCTTAAATTAAATATGCTATGCATGAAAACTATTTTTTTTTGTGAGAATCAAGGCTAATTCTCATTTTTGTGGAAAATTAATAATTTTAGAAAAATCATAATTTAGGTGTTAACATGGACGAGAAAGAGAAAGGGTTTTCCTTACCTTTGACAATATGGGCTTCTTCCAACTCCAAAAAACCCTCTCTAAAATCCATGTCCCTCCCCTCTCTTTCTTCAACCAAAACTCAAATGGATCTTCAGATTCTGGATCTGAGGCAAACCAAAACCCAAATTCAAGAAAACCGGCCAAATCGACCGTAGACCCACCTTGGCTGATATTCTTCCAGGGCGAAGATTCTGGTGAGACAGAAGAAGGAAAAATCTGTGATTGGGATGTTTTGTCAAATGTTTCAACGAGTAAACTGTTAAAACCCCTTGGACCAAAAAAAAAATTGCTAAACCCCCACACCCAAATTGTTATGTATTGGAGCCACATGGGATCGACGTGTGCTTCTTGTATCTACAATGGGAATTTCATTTAATCATGAAAATTTCATCCAATGGATATTCGAAATTTTCAAACTATCTTCTTTGAAAGAGGCTGTGATTATTATTATTATTATTATTATTATTATTATAAAAAGAGAGAGGAGGAACCGACCCGACCCGACTCGATTTTTCTGCATGTATATTATTGGGGTAGCGGGTCGGATCGAGTCGGGCCGAGCTTGGCGCTGTTTGATTCGGGCCGGGTCGGCTCTGTTTGAGACCCGGCCCATTGACACCCCTACTCACCGAGCGACCGCGTCTTCTTCCTCGCCCGCGGTCGGATCGCGTTCGATTCTGCAAGTCGTCGGTGCTAGATGAAATTTTTGTCTACTTTATTATATGAAATTACATTTTAATCAGTGTTTTTATTTAAGAAGTTTAAAGACAAACTGGTAGCGAACTTTTTCACTTATAAAGAATGAGCAGACTTAAAATAAGTTTTCTTTTCAGTCTCTCATAAAGTTTTTTAGAGTGATTAAAGTATTAATAGCTCATTATAATAATGAGCTTTACCACATGTAAGCTGCATATTTCATCTGTATGCAGCAACCCAAGATCATCAAGTATAGATACACGAATCACAGATTCATAGAGTTAAAGAATTGACGCACCTTGTAGTGGAACCGTCGTTCTTGATGCGAAATTACGACGATCCGATGCTCAAGAGCTTCTCCTCTATGAACCCCCTTTATCACTGGTTTCAATGAGACAGCCCCTCATGTATCGCTTCAGACGACTATTTTGTGTGGTTATGTGGACATTAGGGTTTAGAAGGGGGATTTGAGCTCTATTTATAAAGATTGAAACATATCCCCTCATCAAGAATAAGGATATCTCGGCCCACACTATCGAGCACCATATCTGACTAGAATTAGGAAACTGTCTATATGTTTCTTTATTATACCAATTAATATCTACAATAACAATTAATAAAGCCCACAATGAATATATTAAAATATATTCTAACATTCTCTCACTTGGGCTAAATTAATTGAAATTGTACTTTATATGCGCATCTTTATATTGGTCTAAAGATATTTCCCAATGTCGCGACCCTCTCCCGCGAGGCGGAGGCGGGGAGCGGGCTAATGGGCCGCCCGATCGCTGGCTTGATCGGACGCGGGCCTCTCCCAAGGTCCATTGCCCAAATCGCAACTGCTGGATATACGTGGTCGACTTTCAGTGTGGTCTAGTGACATGTGATGAGTGTGCATGTCAAGGAGTCGCCACCAATCGTTTTACGGAGGGTACGATCGGAAACCCTATCGAATAGTTGGGAGTGGTCCATTCGATTCTGCGGAAACCAGAGAAGTGGGTTCGGGGACTTAATTACGTCAACTGTCAAAGTTAACGCCCTTTCGGTACCTAAGCTGAATGGTTTATCTGATCCTAGGGTTTCATACAGATGAGTGAGGTACTGATCCTAAATCTAGGAGTTCATGCAGAAGGGAATAGCTACCCTATCACTCACAATCATTAAAAGTAATGGCGCAAATCAAGGAATCAGTACATGCGGATAAAACACATGAAATCAGCATGGCATCCCTAGTGAGGCCCTATTAGCCTAGAGAAATATCAATCAAGGCTTAGGAGTGATTTTGGCATGATTTGCTCATGAGGGGCAGAATCGTAATTTTGAACAATTTGGGGACAATTCACCTTAAAAAGGGAAAATTCGTAATTTTTGATGAATTGGGAAGTCAAAAGACGGAGGAAATAGGATTGGCCATCAATCCAATCCATTTCCTATTTTTTCGGGATTTTCCAGGATTTTTCTGGAATTTTAAAAGTGATTTTACCCTTGGAGGGGTAAAGTCGCCATTTTGGACAAGGATGAGAACTGAAAATCTCAAATATTAGGGTTGGTCATCCACCTGACCCGAACCCTAACTTCAAGCAATTTTCAAAACTCGATTGAGACAAGAAAGGCAATTTTCCCATTGAAGGGCAAAATCGTCATTTTGAGAAAAGGGGCGGGACTCGAAACCCAAACTTAAGGATTGGTCGTCTAATCGACCCTAATTCTTACCTTGACATTATCGGCCTTATCTCCCATACACAGTAGAGGCGACTTATCCCTAAAGGGTAATGTCGTCGAGTCTTGGGAGAACGGATAAGAAACCCCAAAAATAGGGTTGACCAGTTGTCTGTGGTCAACCGTCGATTTTTGGGGATTTCTGGAGTGTCTAGGATTTTCCCACAATTTTTCCACTTTTTTTTGAATTTTCTGGCATTTTCTAACATTTTTTTGGATTTTCTAAGATTTTTCAGATTTTTATTTATTATTATTTTTTATTTCTGATTATTTTTATTAAAAAAAAATGATTCGGACCGGGTCGACCCGACCCACTCGGGTCGACCCGACCCACTCGGGTCGAAACCCGGCCCAGACCCGAACCCGCGAAACCTTTGGTCGAAACGACGCCGTATTACGCGTTTTTTATTTTCGGATTATCCGGTTTTAATCCAACGGTCCCTGATGGACCACGTGGCTTGTCCGCGTCGCTTAGATCTGATTACTAGAATCTACGGTCTAGATTGAACGACGACTCTCTCGGGACCGTTTGATCCGATTACTTAAACCTACGGCCACGATTAGATCGTGAGACTCGATCTAGACCGTCTATTCTATCACCCTAAACGACGTCGCCTTCTCATTAATCCACATGACACCGTTTCCACTCTTTGTTTATTTTCTGATTTCGAAAATCATTTTCAGTTAATTCTATTTATTAATCGGACGGCCACTAGAATTTAAGTTCGATTTATCTCAGCCGTCCGATCCGTTAATTCGAATACCAGACCCTAACGGCCATGCTGACTCGACACTACGTGGACCAATCACGGGATGACATCTGGACATTTGACCAGTTGACCACGCCATGTCAGCTTCGTCTTCAACCTCGCGACTCCGGTAGGATGGACGGCTGTGGTTCTCCGGCGATGATCGTGCGGTGAAATCTTAATGGAATCACTCGAGACCAACGGCAATCGATTCGCGATTAGCTCTAGTTTGACATATCTAAGAATCGAAACATCTCATTCGCAGAATCAAGAACATCGTGCAAATCGCCGAGTACGGCCAGGGAAGCTCAATCATGCGATTCACTCAAAATCAAAGAAATTCAGTCACAGAATAGCATTAGTGGAGGTCCAGAAGACTTACCTCGAGCTCCGATTGAGCTCGCTCGGCCCAGATTTGGCTGGGCAAGAATCGGCTATGGAGGCTAAATCGGAAGACTCGATTCGGGGCATGTGAGCAAAATCAATGCAAAATGAAGACGCGAACATGGTCAGTGATGTTCAAGGAATGAAAGGCACATACTAATTGCAAGAACGATCATGGAATGTGTGAATCGCCATGAATGCCCAAGGAAGAAATCGAGACTGCGACTCACCTGTTCTCGCAGATTCCTTGTGCGCGGCCGACTGCGATGGCTTCCTGGCATTCTGGTCAAGCTTCAGAAAGCCTTCTTTGGCTGTGGTTCAGCCGGAAACAGCCCAACCGGTGCCCTGCAATTCGAGCTCAAATTCTCGACGACAGGGGTCGGAGAACGAGCTCTCTCTCGCGTTCTCTCTCTCTCGCGCGATTCTGTACTCCTTGCTCTAACTGAACTCCCTAACTTCTTTAACTGAAAGTCTCCACATGCTTATATAGCCTTTCGCATTTTTGGCGCGGAACGGAAGGGGCTAACAGACTCGAATCGCACGTGTGGTCACGTGATTTCAGGTCCAAACGGCGTCGGGGAGACTGGGGATTCCGTTTAGCTTTGTTTGGTCCTCCGGCGGGTCATAATCCTGCGCGATTTGGCGCGTATTTGGCTCGTGTTTAACGTTTGTTGACTTTTGCAGGTGGGCAGGTTTGACTGGCCGATTGCTCCCTCCTCCGGCGACGTCGGATAGTGCCGTCGATGTCAATCGACGGGGGAAGATGAGAGGAACAAAACGCCCACCGTTCCTCTTTCAATTAGTTGCGAATTGACCTTCAATTTGGTCTTGGAAACTTAGTCAATCACTGTTCATCTGCACGGAGGCTCAGCGGGGAAGACGACACTGTTCTGGACCGGTTCGACCGGTCCGACCGCCGGTCTGACCAGTCTAAACTGGTTCCGAACAGGATTTTTCAAATTAATCCCAAATTAATGGAAAAATTTTGCAATTGAACCTCAAAATCGAATCTAGAGCATGAATTCTATCTAGAAATGTGGTTTTGCCCAAAAGTTTTCATCAATTTCTACAAAACCCCCAAATTTTCATTTAATTGGAAATTGGGGATCGTGTAATTAAGGGTGCAAATGATCAAATTGAGTCAAACCACCTGTTCCAATCGATTTAAAATGGTGAAATCCATCGGGTAACATGTTTAATTTGCAATGATAGCCCTTGAATTGAAAGTAATTTCAATTATGCTTAATTTCAAGGACTAAAATGCAATTTTAGTATGTAATTTTGTCAAATCCGTGCAATTGAGCAAATTGCGCAAACAATTGGGCTAAATTGAAATAGGGGATAGTTAGATTGAATGTCAAGATCTTAAAAAATTCCAAAATTGCAAATTAAAAGACTCAATTGTTATTTTTTCTTCAAATTCAATAGTACGGGTTACAAAGGAACACCTACAATTGAATCTGATTTTGGATTTTTTGTGAGGTCAAAAATACAAGGGATTAAAAAGAAAAATATTGGATATTTTTCCATATTTTTGTGACCTCAAATGCTATTTTTCTTGATTTTTTTAAGTATTTTTCTATTTTCTAAAAAATATTAAAAAATATGAAAAATATGAAAAATTATTTTTTGGTCAAGAATGGTTCCTTGGGCTTGCCCAAGGCCACTAAAGTTGTTTTTGTAATTTTTTGACTTTTTATGAATTTTTTGTGATTTTTCAAAAAATAAAAAGGCTGGGTCAAAAATCAGGTGTCAACCGCTGCCCCTCTTTGAGAGGAATCTCGTGAGAGGTTTCTCTCAAAGACAGGTGACGCCTGAGTCTAGACCGACTCGACTGGGGAAAAGAAAAACGAATCTTGACACTCAATCTTTCTTGTCCTGCTAGTGAACGTTCTATTCTTCATTCTTTAGCTGAAGTGAGAGAGAAAGTAGAGAGACCCACCTGCCATTTACCTGTTGATTACTTTGCCTGATGCTCGTGCGGCATGCGCGGTGTATAGCGGGTTCAAGTGAATACCTAGGGACTCGTCTTTTGAGTATCCTAGGGCGATTAAACTCTAGCCTGTATGGTAGGCCGTACCAGAATGAGACTCATATACTTGACAGGAACCTGTGAATGACGCACCCAGTTTCTTAGGGATTGTCGGGGTTTTGATCCGTATGGTGGATCAGACCATGAATAGGACTCCTCTCTGCTAGGAACCTATGGATGACGCACCCAGTCACTTAGGGATTGTTAGAAGTTTTGATCCGTATGGTGGATCAGACCATGAATAGGACTCCTTTCTGCTAGGAACCTATGGATGACGCACCCAGTCTCTTAGGGATTGTCAGGGATTTTGATCCGTATGGTGGATCAGACCATGAATAGGACTCCTTTCTGCTAGGAACCTATGGATGACGCACCCAGTCTCTTAGGGATTGTCGGACATTTTGATCCTTCAGGGGGATCAGGCCGAGAATAGGATTCCTCTCTGCTCAGGAACCTATGGATGACGAACCCAGTCTCTTAGGAATTGTCGAACATTTTGATCCTATATTCTAAGGAATTAACTAGGATTCATACAAGTGAGGTGTGCCTAATCTTTAGGCTTTACCACGTGAGCTATTCTGGGTTTAGGGATTACCTAGAACCTCACAGAAAGCAGGTTTCGTCAATAGTTTTTTATCCTATATTCTAAGGAATTAACTAGGATTCATACAAGTGAGGTGTGCCTAACCTTTAGGCTTCACCTAATGAGCTATTCTGGGTTTAGGGGTTACCTAGAACCTCACAGAAAGCTGATCTTGAAAATTGTCCTTTCGACATGCAAGGCGTTATTCTGGGATTTGGGGATTCCAAGTATCCTGCAGAAAACTTAAACCTGCAAAAACTTTGATAAGATTCTTTTGGGATCTAGGGGTTACCTGAGGTCTCGCAGAAAGACTATCTTGAATATTGTCCTTTCGACATTGAATGTGACATTCTGAGATCTGGGTACTCCAGGTATCCTGTAAATTTGAAATCTCACAGAGGGAAGATTTCGGAGATTGTCCTTTTGACATTTGAGATGACATTCTGAGATCTGGGGACTCCAGGTATCCAAGACAGGTTGTGTTCTTCTGAGATCTGGGATTGCCAGGAATTCTGCAGAAGTTTAGACATGTTAAACGTTTCTCACCAAGAGTGATACAAGCCATTTTAGGAGCTGAAGTCATCAAGAATCTTGCAGAAGCTCCAATCTGAAAATTTTCTTACCAAAGGCACATCAATGGTCTTTGAGTGGTATCTGATGTCAAACTGACGGTACTTTATGACTTATATCATAGTCATGAAAAAATTTCAATGAATGCATTACGATGCTGGAGGTTATCCAAAACACCTTGCAACATACGGAAGTGATCAAAAATTCCTTGTGGGGAAAGTTTGAAACAAACAATCTGAAATTACCAAAAGAGTTTGGTTAAAATGTCCAACGGAATATTCTCATCAAAGAGGACTTCTCACCGTTTTGAGATAATGGTCTTTTACCAAGAATGCACTCGAACTTCCTATCAAACCTGTGCCTAGGGTTCAGAATCATTCGCAGTGAATACACCTCGATCGATCAGGAGGACTTCCAAGGGACCGTAATGTTGGGCTTGGTCAACGGTTTTCAAAGGGGACTTGCGTGCAAGTCAAGGCTTTCGAAGAGAAGTCTTCAATGTCTACTCCAGGTTTACAAGTCAAGAAACCTGCAAAATGAGAAAGAAATAATCTTGCTCGAACTTCTTCGAGCTAAGCTTAGACATTAAACCCTATGTCAATCCAAGTGCCTTAATCAGAAAAGACTTTTCAGGGTTGTAACGTAGGTAGGATTGGGGACCAAAAAAGGCTTGTTTTTGGCTCAGAATATGCGAAGGGTCTAGCATTGGTGATCACTGCAGGTTTGCCGCCGATCTTGTCCTTTCTGGTTCAAGGAGCGTCTTCAGTCTTTGAAGTGCATTTTTGTCCTTAGAGAACATCTCTCTCCTGTCAAGACGGCGTCAACATCTTGTTTACACTTTCATCATCTGAGTGTGACATGATTTGGGAGCATCTTTCGCAGTCTAGCTCCCTTGGTATTTTCTTTTGCAATCAGATCTTACTAGTGAACTATACAAAGGTATCATGCCATCTTTTGGCATTTACAAGATCAAACACATGATTCGCAAGTGTACAAATATTTGGATGGGCATTTGGCCTTGCTTTTACCAGGCACTTTGCTTTTTCTTGATGCCCAAGATTTGGATTTTTCTCTCTTCCTTCTTTTTGAGATCCCACCTTTTCTTTTCTTTTGGGGGATCAGAATTTTCAAATGAGTGTGCTAGATGTACAACTTGAATCTCAGCACTCAAACATTAGTCCAGGAATTTTTCATAAATCCTATATCTTGAACTCTTCCGTTGTTGAAGCGATATTGCCTTCATCTTGGAATATGCAATGATCACCAACGGGTTCGTGAAAGGAAGTGTAGGCTCAACTGGGTTGTGCAAAGGGTAAAAGTGTATAGGATAGAGAAACGAATGCTTTTCGTCATCCTAGAGCACTTGAACTACCATAGAAGTTAAAATGACAAGCAACACATGAAGATTGATGCAAGTCTGAGCAAGAGAACTTCTAACCATTTACCTCCTGATACCGCTGGACGTATCTCCAGTTTGCCCCGCTGTGGGGTGGTTCTTGACAGGGGTAAAGAATGAAACCGCCGTTCAAAGGGTTATCAATGGTCACCTGTAGTGTTTATGATAGAGAAACGAATGCCTCCGTCGTCTCGATCTGTGTAATTACTGCGAATAATCCTTACGCCCGTAGGTCAAGGTCCTGCTATCCTTACCACTTCGCTCATCTCTCGAGTGTGTATAGGACGTGTTTGGATTTGGCCTGCCTCTTGTTCTGCGCAAACATCTTTGTGAACCGTTTAAACAACTTTTGTTTGAAAAGTTCATTTTGTTTTCTCCATAACTTACCCTTAAAGGAGATTTATGATGCACAACGTATATTTCGACCATGTTTAGATAACCTCCAAGTCTGAGCATGAATGCTAATGTCATAACTGTGGGAATTCTGCATCTTTATAGACATGATAATTGGATGCATGCTATTTTTCAAGGAGCTTTTAGGTTTTGGTGATGACGATTCTGACAGTTTCAAAAACCTAAAAGATTGGGAAAGGAATACTTACCTGCCTAGCGCGGCTAGGGATTCCTGAAAAACATAAAAGGAATATGTCAGTGTATGCTCTCGAATTTTCAGAAAATTAGAACGATACACCTTACCCTTGACCATGCGTTCCACTGGGAATAGATAGACTCATGAAAATCTGACCACTGCGGCAGTAATTCCTCTCGATCATGCATTCCAATTTATTGTGACCTTGAACACATGCTAGTGTATGCATGGATGCATGATGTGTTTATGCAATGACTATTATGAAGGGTATGCTCAATTCGGGATAAGTCGTATGACTGGAATCTGATTTTATTTCACGGGTAATATCTCTTCACAGCATCTGAATTTACAGGGTGCCCCAGTTCTTCTCCTTCAGAGTTTACAAGAATCAATGCTCCTCCGGTGAGAATTTTCTTGATAATGTAAGGGCCTTCGTAATTCTGAGTGAATTTTCCTCCTGGATGGGTAGTACTCGGCAAAACTTTTCTAATTACCAAGTCATCTACTTCGAAGTTTCTGATCTTGACTTTTCGATTGAATGCCCTGGCTACCCTCTTCTGGTAAGTTTGTCCATGGCAAATCGCTTTAAGTCGCTTCTCGTCTATTGAATTCAGCTGCTCGTATCTGTGTTTGAAATATTCTGACTCGGAGAATCTACCCTCTGATAAGACTCTTAAAGAGGGAATCTTAACTTCCACGGGCAGAACTGATTCCATTCCATACACCAGACTGTAGGGAGTTGCCCCTGTAGAAGTCCTGATCGACGTTCGGTAAGCCATTAAGGCGAAGGGTAGCCTTTCATGCCAATCCCTATAGTTTTCTGCTGTCTTAGCCAAGATTCTCTTGATATTCTTGTTGGCTGCTTCCACTGCCCCATTCATCTGTGGGCGGTAAGGAGACGAATTCAGATGTCGAATGCTAAAGTGATCCAGTAGGTCATCGACGATCTTGTTGTTCAGGTTGGACCCATTATCCGTGATGATCGCTTGGGGGGTACCATACCGGGATATGATATCTCTTTTGATGAATCTTGCCACATTTCTTGCAGTGACATTCTTGTAAGAGCTGGCTTCTACCCATTTTGTGAAGTAATCAATCGCTACCAAGATGAAGCGATGACCATTCGAAGCCATAGGATTAATAGGCCCTATCATGTCTATGCCCCACAAAGAGAAAGGCCAGACTTCAGACATTTGGTGCAGTTCGCTTGGGGGTGCATTAATCTTATCCCCGTATATTTGGCATTGGTGGCATGACCGGACGTGCTGACAGCAGTCTGATTCGATGGTCATCCAGTAATATCCCAGCCGCATGATCTTCCGAGCGAGGAGGTGGCCGTTCATGTGAGGCCCACACACACCTTCATGAATCTCTTTCATGAGAATATTTGCTTCTTTGGCATCTACACATCTCAGTAGAGTGGAATCGAACGATCTCTTATACAGAATTTGTCCATTGAGGAAGAACTTGCTGGCCATCTTGGTTATGTATTTTCGGTCTCCTGATTGGCATCCTTCAGGGAATTCCCCTTTTGAGAGGTAATTCTTGATATCATAGTACCATGGCTCTCCGTCAAATTCTTCTTCGATTAGCATACAATAAGTTGGCTTTTCAACAATGCCGATCCTCAGAGGCTCTACATCCAACCCTTCAGTTGTTTGTAACATCGAAGCTAGGGTGGCTAATGCATCTGCAAACTGATTGTGAGACCTTGATAGGTACTCGAATGACACTTCTTCGAACTTAAGTATCAATTCTTCAAGGTATTCGTGATAAGGGATGAGCTTTGCATCTTTCGTCTTCCACTCCCCCTATGTCTGTAGAATGATGAGCATGGAATCTCCAAAAACTTGCAACTTAGGTATCTTCATAGAAATGGCCAGTCGTAGGCCCAGAATGCATGCCTCATATTCCGAAATATTGTTGGTACAAGGAAAAGTTATCTTTGCCGCGACAGGGTGATGTTGACCATCTGGGGATATCAGTACTGCCCCAGTGCCTGCCCCTGATAGATTAACAGCACCATCGAAATACATGATCCACTTATCCTCTGCTAAGTTCAGAATTCGGCCTTCTGTGTTCGTCCCTTCAGGGGACTCACCGCTTGACGGGTTTTCTGCCAGCATGTCAGCTATAGCTCTCCCTTTTACCGACTTCTGTGGGGAACACTTGATGTCAAATTCAGACAACATCACCTGCCACTTTGCTAATTTCCCAATTAGAGCGGGTTTCTCCAGGAGGTATTTGACAGGATCGTTCTCTGTTATGAGCTGGATATGGTGGTGTAGGGTATACTGCCTCAGTCTGCGAAGTACCCATACCGTTGCTACGCAGGCCCTTTCAACTGGTATATATTTTGCTTCAGATGGCGTGAATTTCTTACTCAGGTAATAGATGGCCCTTTCTTTTCCATCTATCGGGCTTGTTTGGGCAAGTAAGGCTCCCAAGGACTCTTGTTATATGGTCAGGTATAAGGTCAATGGGTGACCAGGAATTGGTGGTACAAGCACCGGTGGTGTGATCAAATAGTTTTTGATCATTTGGAATGCCTTGCTGCACTCGGCATCCCATGTTATTTTCGCGCCTTTCTTAAGCAATTTGAAGATTGGCTTAGCCACATCAGACAGCTGATTGATGAACCTGGCAATATAGTTCAATCTCCCTAGAAGGCTTCTCACTTCTTTCACTGTGGATGGAGTTGATAAATCGTGGATGGCTTGAATTTTTTAGGGATCAATCTCAATGCCTCTGTTACTGACTATGAACCCAAGGAGTTTCCCAGATCTTGCCCCAAACACACATTTGTTGGGGTTCAGCTTTAACTTGTATTTGCGCAGGCGCTCAAACAGCTTCCTTAATACCTGTATGTGATCCTGTTCTTTCTTGGATTTAGCGATCATGTCATCGACATATACTTCAATCTCTTTGTGGATCATATCATGGAATAACGTGACCATAGCCTTCTGGTAGGTGGCCCCGGCGTTTTTCAATCCAAATGGCATGACTTTGTAGCAAAAATTTCCCCAGGGTGTGGTAAATGCAGTCTTGGGCTTGTCTTCTTGTTTCATGAAGATTTGGTTGTATCCCGAGAATCCATCCATGAACGAGAATAATTCGTAACCCGCCGTACTGTCTACTAATACATCAATGTGGGGAAGTGGAAAATCATCTTTTGGGCTTGCTCTATTCAGATCTCGGTAATCTACGCAGATCCGAACTTTTCCGTCTTTCTTCATGACGGGGACTATATTTGCAATCCAGTCCGAGTATGGGATAGCTTCAATGAAGCCTACCCTAAGAAGTTTCATGACTTCTTCCTTAATCTTGTCTTCTAACTCGGCTTTCATCCGTCTGCTGCCCTGTTTGACAGGTTTGATGCCGGGATTCGTGGGTAATGCATATTCCACAATTTTAGGATCTAGTCCTGGCATATCCGCGTAAGACCATGTGAAGATGTCTTGATATTCTTTTAGTAGCTTGGTGAACTCGAGCCTTTCATCTTGGGATAGGTGTCCGCCGATCTTGACCTCTTTGACGTTCGCGGCGTCTCTCAAATTAATAACGATTGGTTCTTCTGAGGTAGGAGGCTTTGACTCTTCAAAGGTGTTCCAATCTCTTCGGATAGATGCATAATCACCGTCTTCCTCTTCCTCGATGTTATAGGAGTGGTTAATGGAGGGATCTGAATTTTGTAACAACCTGGTATGCATGTTTGAGATGATATGCCTGAAATGTCATGAGTATGGTTAGTTTGTGCTCCATAAAAATGACATGCATGATCATGAAAAGTCTTTTCGAAAAAGTTTTTGAAAAAGGTATAGGTACCAATGGGACTAGTCCTCATGTCATTGGACATCCCGACCCCATGGAAATCTTTTGAAAATTAGGAATCATATGGCAAATCAGGCCTCAAGCTTCTATATGGAAGACTATTATCATCATTGGGCTGATTCGGGGTTCCATATGTCCTTAACAAAACATGCGTGGTTTTATTGAATGCAGAATGGACCGCGTTACAAGATGTGCTGTTTGGACCAACGGCCGGAGATCCAATGGCGTTTTCCCATGCATACAACAAGGAAAGAAAATACAATGAAAAGTAGAAGGTTCTAAACGCAGTATTTAAAGATGAAGGAAGAGTCTATTTACTCAGAGGAAGTGGCTTCACTGTCCAACAACTCCATGACGACATTCACAGAGTCATCTTCAAGAAAAGGATTTGTCAGATCTGGTTCCATCAGCGAAGTGATATCCTCTTCAGATAACCATTTGGAGTTCTGGTCGAAGTAAGTATTTAAGGGATTCTTGAACATTCGAGACCTTCCCTTCCAGGTTGGAAAACCGATGAATGAGTTATTCGGGCTGTTTTCGCCTCCACGGCGTCCCAGGCTTTTGCCTCGGCCTCGGCCTGTTGCTTTTGGGATAGAATCATTCATGGGATACTTCTGGTATTCCAACCCCATTCTATGTGGATTAGCCTTCAACTGAAGCGGGGTATTTATACCCTGATTATGTTTGCCTAGGCCTTTTTCGGGATTGAACCCGTATGCCAGCAGCATCTTAGCTGGTAGAAGACTGGCTTCTGGGATGTAGGGAGTTCTCAACTTCGACCCTACTGGGGTATGAACTGTTGCTACCAATTCTAGGGAATGATAGCTTGCTTCTGTTTTCTCTTCAGGCTCAATATAGGGAATGGCACTGTTCTGGTATGCCTGGAGGTCGACTTCCCCATGTACGGTAATCACCTTCCCATCTACAACGAAACGTAGTTTTTGGTGCAGGCTCGAAGGGACAGCTCCTGCCGTATGGATCCAAGGTCTTCCTAGCAGGAATCCAAATGTACTGGGTAGATCCATTACTTGAAAGTTTACAGAGAACTTTGTCGGGCCTATGAATACGTCAAGCTCGATCTCTCCCTCTACAGTCTTCCTCATGCCGTCGAATGCTCTTACAGCTGTCTTGGATGCCTTGATCATTTCTTCATTGATTCCCAGCCTCCTTATGGTAGCCAAAGGGCAAATGTTAAAGGCTGATCCATTATCGATCAATACGCGTGCCACTCTTTTGCCGTTACATTGGGCGGAGATGTATAAAGCCTTATTGTGCCCTCTTCCTTCCATGAGGAAGTCCTCGTCAGAGAAGCTTAATTGGTCTTTTAAAAGAATTGCTCCTACAAAGTCCCCTAGTTGTACCTCATTAATTGTTTCAGGGACATGTACTTCGTTAAGTACCTTCAACAGCGCGCTCTTGTGCTTCTCTGAATTGATGAATAGGTTTAATAGGGATATCTGAGCGGGCATCTTCCTTAGCTGCTCTATTACTTCAAACTCGCTGGTTTTGATGATCGATATGAGCTTTTCGGCATCTTCCTTGGAGACCTCCCTTTTTTCAGGTTCACCCTCTCTGGGGGCATAAAATCTTCCAGACCTCATTACTGCATCCACTTGTGTGGTCCCATAGTCCGAATGGACTGCTTTAGGATCATACTCTTCTACTGGGGGGACTTTTATCGTTACGGTTGTCTGATGAGATGTCTCTGGTCCCGCCGTGTTGCCTTCTTCCTCTTGAGGCAATTGAATCACGATAGGCCTGACTGGGCAATCTTCCACCTCGCTTAGGCTATCCAGCTCATCCAATCTAATCACCACGGCCGTGGCTACTTCGATCATCAATATGGCGTTGTCGAGTTCTTCCATACCGTTTGAGGTTCCTAGTTGAGAGAGATCATCCATACCTCCCCATCCGTCCGGTATGATGTCTTCAATCTTCTAATAAAAGCTGGGAGGGGCCGAATATTTCACCTTGAAATTGTATCCTCCAGAATCTTGACCCAGGTCGTCTATAATTTCGCCCTTCTCAAGTGCGTCAGCCATAAACTTAAGGTCTGCTAGACTTCTCCTCTTGGCTTCTACTTCGTCTTCTTCAAATTCTTCTCCTGATTGAATGGCCGGTCCCAGATCGTTTGCCAATTTCTCACGTGAGGTACCATAGGTGCTACTCTGCTCAGCTGTGATCAAGAAGTGGTTTCCTTTCAAAGATAGAGATGCTTCAATCCCTTCGAATTCTTCATTAGTAATGTCGGATACTATCCCCAAGCTCATCATCTTAGCGATACATAACTTCTTTTGGTCAGTTGAGATCTCCCCTTCTTTTAGGTATGATGAAGCGGTTATTAGCAGGGCGTCCAGCTTAGGCATATCTACCTTTAGTTTAAGGTAATCCTCCTCTTCTTCGGTGAATATTGCCCCTACTGCTTGATGATCAGGAAGTGGGTTTTCTTGTACATTTGGGGCTGCATTATCAAATTTCAAAATCTGACCATCGATTAGGGCTTGCACTTTCAACTTCAGGACATAGCAGTTATCCACATTATGCCCCCTTTCGCCCATATGGTAGGCACAGGTCTGGCCCTCATCAAAGCCAGGATATCTTGTAGGGTTTGCCCTAGGTGGTTCTTTCGCCACCAAGTGTTGTTCCAGCAGCATCGGGAGTAGCTTGGATAAAGGTCTCGGGAGCTGAGAGAATTGCCTCTGGGGTTGCTTTCTTCTAGGCTCTTGTACCTTTGGCGCTGACCAGGATGATCCGCCTTTGGCCTGATTAGAATTGCCAAATGTCTTTAACTTGTGGGGATCTGGTATAAATGCTATGTCCAGTCCGGCTTCTCTCTCCTTTCTCAGAGGATACTGCTTCCTAGTAGGAGCTTCCTGAGGCCTTCTTTCTTTCAAGGCCCATTCCAGCCTCTCAGCAACCTTAATCAGGTGTGCGAATGTCTGACATCCAGAAGTGTTCAGTCTGTCAAAGTACTCGTAGGGGAGTGCTTTCAGGAATAAATCGATTAGTTCCTCTTCCGGGATTGACGGCTTCACTTGAGTAGCCAGGGCTCGCCACCTCTGGGCATATGTCCTGATTAATTCGCCCCTTGCTTTCGAAGTTCGCAGAAGGTCCTCTCTTGTTAGGGCTGTAGCTGTGTTGAACTTGTATTGTCTGAGGAAATCCTCCGCAAGGTCCTCTCATCCGTCATAATCCTCTAAGTCTAGCTCAATAAACCAAGCCAGAGCGGCGCCAGCCAAACTCTCTTGGAATGTGTTCATTAACAGCGGAATGTAATCCGAGTAGTGCGCCATCTTGCGCAGGTAGTACTTGAGGTGGGCACGGGGACAGCCTGTCCCATTGTATTTTCTCACGAACTCTGGCTCCCTGTAGTCTGGAGAAGTCTCTATTTTAGCAAAAGGAGATATTTTGTCGAAGCGGGCTAGCTCATAGCCTTGGCTGCTCAGGCATTCTTCGATCTTGGCCAATCTCTTAGCCTCTGCCTCTGTCTTCACAGTTTGTTTTCCCTTCTCCTCCTTTTCAAGGTTGATGACAACAGGTGAGGCTTTTTGTTGCGCCCGACTATTTGGTTCATGAACATCTTCCTCTGTATGTTGGGTATCCCTGGTTGCTTCTTTATCTGTTACATCAGGTACTATGGAAGGGCCTGAGTTGTTCTGATTGTGGGCGGTTGTCTGTCTAGCTTGGTTGACTTCCAACATCGCCTTGATGTCGGCCATCATAGTAGCCAGGGCCGTCATTTGGGATTCTAACATTCCCACGCGCGGAGTCAATTCTTGTTGCTCCATTCTCGTCTTAAGGCGGGTACGGAAACGATGTGTTGGTAGTTCCGTGATGAAAGCGTACCTGTTTTGAAAAAATTTCCGGTGAGTACTTCTTCTTCTTTTTTTTAAAAGGAACAGCTAATTCTTTCAGTTGCATGCTTCTTGTCGGTAGATGAGAAAAAGGGCTACCTTGTGAGCCTTAGCCTCATGTAAGTAGTTCTTTAATCATTTCTCGACAAAAATTTATGGAATTGAAAGAAGCGTAATTTCTGACGATAGTTTTTATGCATTTGCAAAACATGTTCACATTCATGCTTATGTGTCCAAGATAGTATTCCACAGAAATGAGAATGTATGAAAAGGCATCATAATGTTTGCTTATTTTACACTTGACGGAATAGCCTATTCAAGTCTAGGACGTTTGAGGTCTAAGGTATCCTCATCATCCCAGCATAGATTCCCCTCTTCAGCCTGGGGCTCCTCATCTTCTGAACATGACAGTGGTCCCATGTCTTCGGGTATGTAAGGCTCTATTCCCGGTACGTACGGCACGATGTATTCGGGTATGTAGGGCTCGACAAGGCTTCGTCGGGTCGCTTTGAAGTGTTGAATGTATTCAGTGGTAGCTCTATGAATGTTCTCCTCACGAGTCATGTCTTCTGGCCAACTTATTTCTTCAGCCTGGGAATTCTTCAAAGAGCGTGTGATGGATGCCACCTTGGCTTCGAACTGTCTCTTCTTCTCTTCTGTGAGGGTCTTGCTCGGTATGTCAAAGGAGAAGGTATCAGGTTGCGGTGGAGAAGGGATCTCTTGTAGTGCTCCAAACTGCCGAATCACCCTCCTTGGATAGTATGCAGTAGCGCCTGTGAATCCTAGCAAGGGAACTGAACTCCCTTCACCGCAGGTCAATCTGACCTTGTACATCGTCGGTAACCTTAGCCGCCATCGGAGTTGTTCGGGTTTTAGGGCTTTGAGGAAGTTCTTCCATTCTATAAAGTTGAACTTAGGAACACGTGTATGGGTTCTAGCAAATGTTTTAAGAGGGTGTACATTGGGGCTGATTTCAGTGAAACCCATGCGGATGTGGAATTTTCTGATATGGGATGTGAACCACAGATACAGAAGATCACTAGAAGCTCTAAAGATTCCCTTTTTGTTTTTCTTGAAACGATTTAGGGAGAGGAAGGTTTCGGCAAGGAGGATGTTTGAGTAATCCCACCCACAACAAATTTGCCTAGCTACTATAGCCATGATAGGGTCGAAGGTGACAGTTGAGATTGGGAATAGCACAAAGCTAAAGAATGCCAAGATAAAGGCTCTACCAGATTTGGTTCCTTTAGAAGCAGGAAGGCGGGAAAATCGGTCTATAAGGAAAGACAGGGAAATCCGTCCAGAATTGCTTTTTGCATCTGCTTTGACTTCATTCAGGTTTGTGTCCAGGAATTCAGCCACTTGACTTAGGGGTTCTAGTCCTATTGGGGGTCGGACGAATGTAGGGGTGAACTCAACTCCGATGACGGCGCTGTATTCCTCGATAGTGGGAGTGATCTCTAGTCCTTCCATACAAAATGTAGCGGTGGTAGGGTCCCAGTAGAGCGCCATGGCTTGAATAAAGGCAGGTGGGCACTCAATCTTTAATAGGTCCAGTAGGTACCCTAGTCGTGATTCGGCATACTTCTGGCTGGCTTCTCCCATACCATCCCACCATGATTGGAGTTCAGCTCGGGGGATCTTTGTTGACACCTGATTTTTGACCCAGCCTTTTTCATTTTTATTTTTTGAAAAATCATAAAAAAAATTCATAAAAAGTCAAAAAATTACAAAATCAACTTTGGTGGCCTTGGCCAAGCCCAAGGAACCATTCTTGACCAAAAAATAATTTTTCATATTTTTCATATTTTTTAGTATTTTTGGAAAATAGAAAAACACTTAAAAAATCAAGAAAAATAGAATTTGAGGTCACAAAAATATAGGAAAATAGTTAATATTTTTCTTTTAAATCCCTTGTCATTTTGACCTCATCATGAGTCGAAATTCAAGTTTAATTTTGTGTGTTTCTTTGTAACACACAGGGTTAAATTTGTTAAAAAATATGTTCTGAGTCTTTTTATTTGCAATCTTTTGCATTTTCTGAATCTTGACATTCGAATTGATTGCCCCACATTTCAATTTGGTTCAATTGTGCTCTAATTTGATCAATTTTGGCTTTAGGGACCTAATTGCATAAAGATTCTATTCATTTTAGTCCCTAAAGTACCAAATCCAAAATTAAAATTTTCTGAGGGACACCCATAAAACCCCAATACTTCCTCCCTATAGGATTTGACCCCCTAAGTCTAATGATGAGCTCAATTGGGGTTGATTCATCCATTAGGAACCTCAATTTGACGAAAATCAATTTCGGATCCTGCCTTAAATTTGGGGCTTTCACACAAATTCAAATCAATTTAGCCCAAATTTACATTTCCTAGATGAAGTTTGTGCCATAGAACCTGATTTTCGAGCCAATTTTATGATACCTGATCATCTTGGCACCCAATTTGAACAAAAATATTCAAACCGGGTCAATTGGGTCGGGTTGACCGACCCAGTCAACCCGGTTGACCAGACCAGGAAGAACAGAAGCTATGTTCTGCTTCGTCGAGCGCATAACAGACCAAAAGAAGGAGGAGGAAGTCAGTTGGCGAAGGAGATCGGTTGGGCTGGGAAATCAGTTGGCAACAAAAAAACGAGTTAGTTGGAGCGGGCGCAACAAAAAGGAAACGAAGCGAAAGGAAGAAGAGGTCTGTTCGCGCGAGGATAGAGGAGGAGAGAGAGAGAGAAAGCTTGAGCGGGCGAAGACAGAGATAGCAGGCGAGAGAGAGAGTAAGCGAGAGGGAGAACTCGCGGAGAAGGTGCTCGCGGTGCGAAGAGTGAGAGGAGAAACTCACAAAGCGAAAAAGAGGAGAGCGAAACAGAGAGAACGAGACAGAGAGAGGGAAAGAGAGAAGAGGACGAGCACCGCGAAGAAAAGGCCGGGAACGTCAGAGACTTGCCTTCGACGAACGGCGCGAAACCGGAGCATCAGATACGCCTTCCAAGCTTCGTGACGTCCCAACGAACGCCCAAGATCAAACGGCACTTCATTCCATTGCAGAATCAGGTGAGGTATTTCTCCAAGCTCGAGCTCGGCCTTTAATGGCAACTAAAGCTAGGGTCAATCATTGAACGCCATTTTTGTTGCAATATGTTCGCTTCGCATCACTGAGCATTTTCGCTTTTCATTACATACCATTTCACCGCCTAAATCGCACGAGTCGGCCCCCAACCACCCAAACCTGTCGAGAGCTCGTGAGCTTGACTCGAGCGAAACCGAAGCTTCCCGATCGTCAGGTAAGTCTCCTCAACCATCAGTGATGCTTCCCGATCGGTTTGTTTAGTTAGGTAACGCTAGAAACGGCTAGGGCGGACTCTCGCCGGAGCTTAGCTTCGGCCGAAGGTAGCAAGTAGATGAGACTTGATTCTGCTGTTGCGAGGCTTGGATATGTGGTAGATGAGATCTGTACGAGTCGAATAGCGAAAGTTTCATGCAATTTCGTGGTCTGAGCAAGGAGAAAACGGCCTCCCGACGAGGCGCCGGCGATACAGAGCCGGCGCCGGTCATCTTCCCCGGCGGCCCTGTTGACCAGTCAACGAAGGTTGACTGGTCAACGCCCACGTGGCGCTGACGTGGCACCCACGTGGCAGCCACGTCAGCGTCGTCGTTATAACAGAATAACAAAAAAAAAACGATAATTGATCCAACGGTGGTAGATATGCCACGTGTCAAGATCTGGCTTTTTTCGGAAATAAAAAACATTTTGATCGGACGGCTGTAGTTTAATAGGACCCTTTAATCTGGACCGTCGATTGCTTCTGATAGATCGGCCCGTCCGTAGTCCGCCACGTGGCGCAATCTAGCCCATCCGTTCAAGTTTAGGCGGGAATTCGAAATTCCAGCGGGAATTGGGAAACGGCGCCGTTTCGGGTTGGGTCCGAGCGGGTCGGACCGCCCACCCGCGGGCCATGGGCCGGGTCACCCGACCCGGCCCGGATAACATTTTTTAAATAAAAAAAAATTCCGAAAATGATTTAAAAAAAATAAAAAAATCGGAAAAATCCTAGAAAATCCAAAAAATTCCAGAAAATTCCAAAAAAATGTGGAAAAATTAGGAAAAATCCTAGACATTCAGAAATCCCCAAAAAATCGAGGATTGACCACAGACAGCTGGTCAACCCTATTTTTGGGTTTCTTATCCGTTCTTCAAAGATATGACGACATTACCCTTTAGGGGTAAGTCGCCTCTGCTGTGCATGCTAGAAAGGCCGATAATGTCAAGGTGAGAATTAGGGTCGATTAGACGACCAATTCTTAGGTTTGGGCTTTCGAGTCCTGCCTCTTTTCTCAAAATGACGATTTTGCCCTTTAAAGGGAAAATCGTCTTTCTTATCTCAATCGAGTTCTGAAAATTGCTTGAAGTTAGGGTTTGGGTCAGGTGGACGACCAACCCTAATATTTGAGATTTTTAGTTCTCATCTTTTTCCAAAATGACGACTTTACCCCTCCAAGGGTAAAATCACTTTTAAATTCCAGAAAAATAGGAAATGGATTGGATTGATGGCCAATCCTATTTCCCCTGTCTTCTGACTTCCCAATTCGTCTAAAATGACAGATTTACCCTTTTGAGGGTAAATTTTCCCCGAATTATTCAAAATTACGATTCTGCCCCTCATGGGCGAATCATGTCCAAATTACTCCTAAACCTTGATTGATATTTCTCTAGGCTAATAGGGCCTCATTAGGGATACCATGCTGATTTCATGTGTTTTATCTGCATGTACTGGATCCTTGATTTGCGCACTTATTTCTATTGGTTGTGAGTGATAGGGTAGTATTTCCCATATGCATGAACTCCTAGATTTAAGATCTGTACCCCACTCGTTTGTATGAAATCCTAAGATCAGATAAACCATTCAGCTTAGGTACCGAAAGGGCGTCAACTCTGACAGTTGACGTAACTAAGTCCCCGAACCCACTTCTCTGGTTTCCGCAGAATCGAATAGACCACTCCCAACTATTCGATAGGGTTTCCGATCGTACCCTCCGCAAAACGATTGGTGGCGACTCCTTGACATGTACACTCATCACATGTCACTAGACCACACTGAAGGTCGACCACGTATATCTAGCAGTTGCGATTTGGGTAATGGACCTTGGGAGAGGCCCGCGTCCGATCCAGCCAGCGATCGGGCGGCCCATTAGCCCGCTCCAGCCTCGAGCTCGAGAGGGTCGCGACAGACTGGCGACTCCACTGGGGACTATTCTAAACCAGAATCTCTGGTTACGAATTCCAGAGGACTTGAGCCGATTAAAAAGTTGTTTGGTTTATCTGACATTGTTTTCTGTAGATGGTCTCGAAGGTGAGGTATGTATGCTAACCATTGTGTTAGATGTTTTTGCAGATTGGAGAAATAAGGGGTGGAGTGATTGCTGACATTTTTCCTGCAGGTTGGAGTTGGGAATGTATGTTTATTTTTATGCACATACTGAAGCGGTGTTTTGATACAAACTGATGTGCATGACTTTGCATTGTGACGATCACGACACATTGCACACACTGGCGGTCAAACCCCGACTGCAAACCACCTCTAGGTTACCTTAGATAGGGAAAGGGTGCGGAAAGGATCTTGTGTTTGATGGCACTTGAGACTTTCGTATTCATTCCCGCCTACCATCTGCATTGGCGATATCTAGCCCTCTTGGGTAGGTACCCTTGGGGAGGAATCTGCCTCATGTGGATCGTGGGAGCCTGAGCCGTAGGTTCCTCACCTGACTTTCGGTTTTACTTTTTAGAGTATACCCACTTGTCGCATGCGCATGTCCATGGATGGTTGGTATACCTAAAACCACCCATTGATACAGGGGGCATTCCACATCCCCCAGAGTGTGGTTGGTAAGACATTTATCTCTAAACGTACTTTATTTCCTGCTCCATGATATGACTCATACATTGCATACATCCATGTGCATTCGCATCATGAAGATTACTCGGGTGACTAATGAGAACAACAATGATTATGGGGTAGGATGTCGCTGTTCCCTAAGAGCTCGACGGAGTTGGTGACCTTCGAGTACTTGAGAAAAGTTACTCGCCCCGGACCAAACACGAGGCTACACTTTACTAGATTCGTGTATGCTCGGGAACTGACTGGACGTAAGCTGGGGTATGCTGAAGACTGTCAAACCCGCTACTACGCTGATAATCTCAGATTCAAGCGACAATCAGACGAAATGATGAAGGATTATCTGGAGATGAAGAGACAACGTCGCAACCAGCTAGCTAGGGAAGCGTACGCTCGCAAGAAGGCTAAATTGCTGGCCAAAGAGAACATACCCATGATTACTTTTTGGGGTAGGAAGAGACGCCCTGCGATCAAGACCAAGCCAAGGCGTATCACAATCAAGAAAGTAGAACCCGAGAAGGCTTCCGAAGTCATCGTATCCTGGACTAGAGAGTGGCCGGAGGAACTACAACCTCTCGACCAAACCACTGAAGATAACTCCCCTACCCTAGATTAAGGGAGAGTTTCTGACCGACTGTCATTTGGGTAGACTTCTGAAGAAAGAGTGATCTAGATCCTCACGTTCCATTGTCTTTTATGACTTTCTTGTTTGAAAAACCTTTCTTTACCGTTCTTCTATTAGACATCTTGACTGTAATAAGAGTACATCTCACTTTGTTCCTTTGATGTATTGACCAATGGAATGTGACATTGTTGTTCCCTTTAGTCACTGAGTAAACCTGACTAAATTGCATAATTCACTTCCCTGAAATGCAAATTAGGCTTTGAGTCAGGCTTTCAAGACCTGAAAAAGGGTCCTAATCTCCATTTCTTCAAATTGAACTATGCAATCAAGTTAGCTCATGCATGCTTCATGACATCTGCATATTCATACATTTAAAGTAATTTCTAGCGATTGACCTTTTAAAATCATTTGCATATTTTAGACTTGATGGGAAAGAATGATATTCAAGTGTTCAAGATCCCCCGAGCTGAACTCCAATCATGGTGGGATGGCATGGGCGAAGCCAGCCAGAAGTATGCGGAGTCACGACTAGGATACCTACTGGACCTACTGAAGATTGAGTGCCCACCTGCCTTTATTCAAGCCATGGCACTCTACTGGGATCCTACCACCGCTACATTTTGCATGGAAGGATTAGAGATCACTCCCACTATCGAGGAATACAGCGTTGTCATCGGAGTTGAATTCACCCCCACGCTCGTCCGACCCCCTATAGGACTTGAACCCCTAAGTCAGGTGGCTGAATTCCTTGACACAAACCTAAATGAAGTCAAAGTAGATGCGAAAAGCAATTCTGGACGAGTTTCCCTGTCTTTCCTTATAGACCGATTTTCCCACCTTCCTGCTTCTAAAGGAACCAAATCTGGTAGAGCCTTTATCTTGGCATTCTTTAGCTTTGTGCTATTCCCAATCTCAACTGTCACCTTCGACCCTATCATGGCTATAGTAGCTAGGCAAGTCTGTTGTGGGTGGGATTACTCAAATATCCTCCTTGCCGAAACCTTCCTCTCCCTAAATCGTTTCAAGAAAAGCAAAAAGGGGATCTTTAGAGCTTCTAGTGATCTGTTGTATCTGTGGTTCACATCCCATATCAGACAATTCCACATCCGCATGGGTTTCACTGAAATCAGCCCCAATGCACACCCTCTTAAAACGTTTGCTAGAACCCATACACGTGTTCCTAAGTTTAACTTTGTAGAATGGAAGAACTTCCTCAAAGTCCTAAAACCTGAGCAACTCCGATGGCGGCTAAGGTTGCCGACGCTGAGCAAGGTCAGATTGACCTGCGATAACGGGAGTCCAGTCCCCCTGCTAGGATTCACAGGTGCTACTGCATACTACCCAAGGAGGGTGATTCGGCAGTTTGGAGCACTACAAGAGATCCCTTCTCCACCGCAACCTGATATCTTCTCCTTTGACATACCGAGCAAGACCCTCACAGAAGAGAAGAAGAGACAGTTTGAAGCCAAGGTGGCATCCATCACACGCTCTTTGAAGAATTCCCAAGCTGAAGGAATAAGTTGGCCAGAAGACATGACTCGTGAAGAGAATATCCATAGAGCTACCACTGAATACATTCAACACTTCAAAGCGATCCGACGAAGCCTTGTCGAGCCCTACATACCCGAATACATCGTGTCGTACGTACCGGGAATAGAACCTTACATACCCAAAGACATGGGACCACTGTCGTGTTCAGAAGATGAGGAGCCCCAGGCTGAAGAGGGGAATCCATGCTGGGATGATGAGGATACCTTAGACCTCAAACGTCCTAGACTTGAATAGGCTATTCCGTCAAGTGTAAAATAAGCAAACATTGTGATGCTTTTTCATACATTCTCATTTCTGTGGAATACTATCTTGGACACATGAGCATGAAAGTGAACATGTTTTGCAAATGCATAAAAACTATCGTCAGAAATTACGCTTCTTTCAATTCCATAAATTCTTGTCAAGAAATGATTAAAAGAACTACTTAAGTGAGGCTAAGGTTCACAAGGTAGCCCTTTTCCTCATCTACTGACTAGAAGCATGCAACTGAAAGAATTAGCTGCTCCTTTTTACTGAAATAAAAGAAGTACTCACTGAAAATCTCTCGAAACAGGTACGCTCTCATCACGGAACTACCAACACATCGTTTCCGAACCCGCCTTAAGACGAGAATGGAGCAACAAGAATTGTCTCCGCGCGTGGGCATGTTGGAGTCTCAGATGACTGCCCTGGCAACTATGATGGCCGACATCAAGGCGATGTTAGAAACCACCCAAGCTAAACAAACGACGACTCACAACCAGAACAACGCTGGTACTTCTTCCATACCCGATACGGCAGATAAAGAGTTGACGAGAGATACACAGCGTACAGAGGAGGACGTTCATGAACCAAATGGCCGGGCACAACAAAAAGCCTCGCCTGTTGTCATCAACCTTGAAAAAGAGGAGAAGGGAAAACAGACCGTGAAGACAGAGGCAGAGGCTAAGAGATTGGCCAAGATCGAAGAATGCCTGAGCAGCCAAGGCTATGAGCTGGCCCGCTTCGACAAAATATCTCATTTCGCTAAAATAGAGACTCCTCCTGACTATAGGGAGCCAGAGTTCGTGAGAAAATACAATGGGACAGGCTGTCCCCGTGCCCACCTCAAGTACTATTTGCGCAAGATGGCGCACTATTCGGATTACATACCGCTGTTAATGAACACATTCCAAGAGAGTTTGGCTGGCGCCGCTCTGGCTTGGTTTATTGAGCTAGATTTAGAGGATTATGATGGATGGGAGGACCTTGCAGAGGATTTCCTCAGACAATACAAGTTCAACACAGCTACAGCCCCAACAAGAGAGGACCTTCTGCGAACTTCGAAAGCAAGGGGTGAATTAATCAGGACATATGCCCAGAGGTGGCGAGCCTTGGCTACTCAAGTGAAGCCGTCAATCCCGGAAGAGGAACTAATCGATTTATTCCTGAAAGCACTCCCCTACGAGTACTTTGACAGACTGAACACTTCTGGATGTCAGACATTCGCACACCTGATTAAGGTTGCTGAGAGGCTGGAATGGGCCTTGAGAGAAAGAAGGCCTCAGGAAGCTCCTACTAGGAAGCAGTATCCTCTGAGAAAGGAGAGAGAAGCCGGACTGGACATAGCATTTATACCAGATCCCCACAAGTTAAAGCCATTTGGCAATTCTAATCAGGCCAAAGGCGGATCATCCTGGTCAGCGCCAAAGGTACAAGAGCCTAGAAGAAAGCAACCCCAGAGGCAATTCTCTCAGCTCCCGAGACCTTTATCCAAGCTACTCCCGATGCTGCTGGAGCAACACTTGGTGGCAAAAGAACCACCTAGGGCAAACCCCGCAAGATATCCTGGCTTTGATGAGAGCCAGACCTGTGCCTACCATATGGGCGAAAGAGGGCATAATGTGGATAACTGCTATATCCTGAAGCTGAAAGTGCAAGCCCTAATTGATAGTCAGATTTTGAAATTTGACAACGCAGCCCCAAATGTGCAAGAAAATCCGTTGCCAGATCACCAAACAGTAGGGGCAATATTCTTTGAAGAAGAAGAAGACTGCCATAAACTGAAGGTAGATATGCCTAAACTGGCCGACCTGCTAACAACTGCTTCATCATACCCAAAAGAAGGGGAGATATCAACTGACCAAAAGAAGTTATGTATCGCCAAGATGATGGGCCTGGGGATAATGTCTGATATTACTGATGAAGAATTTGAAGGGATTGAAGCATCTCTATCTTTGAAAAGAAACCACTTCTTGATCACAGCTGAGCAGAGTAGCACCTGTGGTACCTCACGTGAGGAATTGGCAAACGATCTGGGGCCGGCCACTCAATCAGAAGAAGAATTTGAAGAAGACGAAATAGAAGCCAGGAGGAGAAGTCTAGCAGACCTCAAGTTTATGGCTGACTCACTTGAGAAGGGCGAAATTATAGGCAACCTGGGTCAAGATTCTGGAGGATACAATTTCAAGGCGAAATATTCGGCCCCTCCCAGCTTTTATCAGAAAATTGAAGACATCATACCGGACGGGTGGAGAGGTATGGATGATCTCTCTCAACCAGGAACCTCAAACGGTATGGAAGAACTCGACAACGCCATATTGATGATCGAAGTAGCCACGACCGTGGTGATTAGGTTGGATGAGCTGGATAGCCTGAGCGAGGTGGAAGATTGCCCAGTCAGGCCTATCGTGATTCAATTGCCTCAAGAGGAAGAAGGCAACACGGCAGGACCAGAGATATCTCATCAGACAACCGTAACGATAAAAGTCCCCCCAGTAGAAGAGTATGATCCTAAAGCAGTCCATTGGGACTATGGAACCACACAAGTAGATGCAGTAATGAGGTCTGGAAGATTTTATGCCCCCAGAGAGGGTGAATCCGAAAAAAAAGGAGGTCTCCAAGGAAGATGCCGAAAAGCTCATGTCGATCATCAAAACCAGCGAGTTTGAAGTAATAGAGCAGCTAAGAAAGATGCCCGCTCAGATATCCCTATTAAACCTATTCATCAATTCAGAGAAGCACAAGAACGCGCTGTTGAAGGTGCTCAACGAAGTACATGTCCCTGAAACAATTAATGAGGTACAACTAGGGGACTTTGTAGGAGCAATTCTTTTGAAAGACCAATTAAGCTTCTCTGATGAGGACTTCCCCATGGAAGGAAAAGGGCACAATAAGGCCTTATACATCTCCGCCCAATGTAACGGCAAAAGAGTGGCACACGTATTGATCGATAATGGATCAGCCTTTAACATCTGCCCTTTGGCTACCATAAGGAGGCTGGGAATCAATGAAGAGATGATCAAGGCATCCAAGACAGCTGTAAGAGCATTCGATGGCATGAAGAAGACGGTAGAGGGTGAGATCGAGCTAGACGTATTCATAGGCCCGACGAAATTCTCTATAAACTTCCAAGTGATGGATCTGCCCAGTGCATTTGGGTTCTTGCTAGGAAGACCTTGGATCCATACAGCAGGAGCTGTCCCTTCGAGCTTACATCAAAAAGTACGTTTCGTTGTAGATGGGAAGGTGATTACTGTACATGGGGAAGTCGACCTCCAGACATACCAGAATAGTGCCATTCCCTATGTTGAGCCTGAAGAGAAAACAGAAGCAAGCTATCATTCCCTAGAATTGGTGGCAACAGTTCATACCCCAGCCGGGACGAAGTTGAGAACCCCCTACATCTCAGAAGCCGGTCTTCTACTAGCTAAGATGCTGCTGGCATACGGGTTCAATCCCGAAAAAGGCCTAGGCAAACATAATCAGGGTATAAATACCCCGCTACAGTTGAAGGCTAATCCACATAGAATGGGCTTGGGGTACCAGAAGTATCCCATGAATGATTCTGTCCCGAAAGCAACAGGCCGAGGCCGAGGCAAAAGCCTGGGACGCCAGGGAGGCGAAAGCAGCATGAATAACTCATTCATCGGTTCTCCAACCTGGAAGGGCAGGTTTCGGATGTTCAGGAATCCCTTAAGTGCCTACTTCGACCAGAACTCCAAATGGCTATCTGAAGAGGATATCACTTCGCCGATGGAACCAGATCTCACAAATCCTTTTCTTGAAGATGACTCTGTGAATGTCATCATGGAGTGGTTGGACAGTGAAGCCACTTCTTCTGAGTAAATAGACTCTTCCTTCATCTTTAAATACTGCGTTTAGAACTTTATGCATTTCATTGTATTTTCTTTCCTTATTGTACGCATAAGGAAATGCCTTTGGATCTTCGGCCGTTGGTCCAAATAGCACATCTTGTAACGCGGCCCATTTCACATTCAATAAAAACACTCATGTTTTTGTTAAGGACATATGGAACCACAAATCAGCCCGATGATGATAATAGTCTTCCATATAGAAGCTTGAGGCCTGATTTGCCATATGATTCCTAATTTTCAAAAGATTTCCATGGGGCTGGGATGTCCAATGACATGAGGACTAGTCCATTGGCACCTATGCCTGTTTCGAAAACTTTTTCAAAAAGACTTTTCATGATCATGCATGTCATTTTTATGGAGCACAAACTAACCATACTCATGACATTTCAGGCATATCATCTCAAACATGCATACCAGGTTGTTACAAAATTCAGATCCCTCTATTAACCACTCCTATAACATCGAGGAAGAGGAAGACGAGGATTATGCATCTATCCGAAGAGATTGGAACACCTTTGAAGAGTCAAAACCTCCTACCTCAGAAGAACCAGTCGTTATTAATTTGGGAGACGCCGCGAACGTCAAAGAGGTTAAGATCGGCGGACACCTATCCCGAGATGAAAGGCTCGAATTCACCAAGCTACTAAAAGAATACCAAGACATCTTCGCATGGTCTTACGCGGATATGCCAGGACTAGATCCTAAAATTGTGGAGCATGCATTACCCACGAATCCCAGCATCAAACCTGTCAAACAGGGCAGCAGACGGATGAAAGCCGAATTAGAAGACAAGATTAAGGAAGAAGTCATGAAACTTCTTAGGGTAGGCTTCATTGAAGCTATCCCATACTCAGATTGGATTGCAAATATAGTCCCCGTCATGAAGAAAGACGGAAAAGTTCGGATCTGTGTAGACTACCGAGATCTGAATAGAGCAAGCCCAAAAGATGATTTTCCACTCCCCCACATTGATGTACTAGTGGATAGTACGTCGGGTTACGAATTATTCTCGTTCATGGATGGATTCTCGGGATACAACCAAATCTTCATGAAACAAGAAGACAAGCCCAAGACTGCATTTACCACACCCTGGGGAAATTTTTGCTACAAAGTCATGCCCTTTGGATTGAAAAACGCCGGGGCCACCTACCAGAAGGCTATGGTCACATTATTCCATGATATGATCCACAAAGAGATTGAAGTATATGTCGATGACATGATCGCTAAATCCAAAAAAGAACAAGATCACACACAGGTATTAAGAAAGCTGTTTGAGCGCCTGCGCAAATACAAGTTAAAGCTGAACCCTAACAAATGTGTATTTGGGGCAAGATCCGGGAAACTCCTTGGGTTTATAGTCAGCAACAAGGGCATTGAGATTGATCCCTCAAAAATACAAGCCATCCACGATTTATCAACTCCCTCCAAAGTAAAAGAAGTGAGAAGCCTTCTAGGGAGGTTAAACTATATTGCCAGGTTCATCAATCAGCTGTCTGATGTGGCTAAGCCAATCTTCAAATTGCTTAAGAAAGGCGCGAAAATAACATGGGATGCCGAGTGCAGCAAGGCATTCCAAATGATCAAAAACTATTTGATCACACCACCGGTGCTTGTGCCACCAATTCCTGGTCACCCATTGACCTTATACCTGACCATACGACAAGAGTCCTTGGGAGCCTTACTTGCCCAAACAAGCCCGATAGATGGAAAAGAAAGGGCCATCTATTACCTGAGTAAGAAATTCACGCCATCTGAAGCAAAATATATACCAGTTGAAAGGGCCTGCGTAGCAACGGTGAGACAGTATACCCTACACCACCATATCCAGCTCATAACAGAGAACGATCCTGTCAAATACCTCCTGGAGAAACCCGCTCTAATTGGGAAATTAGCAAAGTGGCAGGTGATGTTGTCTGAATTTGACATCAAGTGTTCCTCACTGAAGTCGGTAAAAGGGAGAGCTATAGCTGACATGCTGGCAGAAAACCCGTCAAGCGGTGAGTCCCCTGAAGTAACGAACACAGAAGGCCGAATCTTAAACTTAGCAGAAGATAAGTGGATCATGTATTTCGATGGTGCTGTCAATCTATCAGGGGCAGGCACTGGGGCGGTACTGATATCCCCAGATGGTCAACATCACCCTGTCGCGGCAAAGATAACTTTTCCTTGTACCAACAATATTTCGGAATATGAGGCATGCATTCTGGGCCTACGGCTGGCCATTTCTATGAAGATACCTAAGTTGCAAGTTTTTGGAGATTCCATGCTCATCATTCTACAGACACAGGGGGAGTGGAAGACGAAAGATGCAAAGCTCATCCCTTATCACGAATACCTTGAAGAATTGATACTTAAGTTCGATGAAGTGTCATTCGAGTACCTATCGAGGTCTCACAATCAGTTTGCAGACGCATTAGCCACCCTAGCTTCGATGTTACAAACAACTGAAGGGTTGGATGTAGAACCCCTGAGGATCGGCATTGTTGGAAAGCCAACTTATTGTATGCTAATCGAAGAAGAATTTGACAGAGAGCCATGGTACTATGACATCAAGAATTACCTCTCAAAAGGGGAATTCCCTGAAGGATGCCAATCAGGAGATCGAAAATATATAACCAAGATGGCCAGCAAGTTCTTCCTCAATGGACAAATTCTATATAAGAGATCGTTCGATTCCACTCTACTGAGATGTGTAGATGCCAAAGAAGCAAATATTCTCATGAAAGAGATTCATGAAGGTGTGTGTGGGCCTTACATGAACGGTCACCTCCTCGCCCGGAAGATCATGCGGCTGGGATATTACTGGATGACCATCGAATCAGACTGCTGTCAGCACGTCCGGTCATGCCATCAATGCCAAATATACGGGGATAAGATTAATACACCCCCGAACGAACTACACCAATTGTCTGAAGTATGGCCTTTCTCTATGTGGGGCATAGACATGATAGGGCCTATTAATCCGATGGCTTCAAATGGTCATCGCTTCATCTTGGTAGCGATTGATTACTTCTCAAAATGGGTAGAAGCCAGCTCTTACAAGAATGTCACTGCAAGAAATGTGTCAAGATTCATCAAAAGAGATATCATATCTCGGTATGGTACCCCTCAAGCGATCATCACAGATAATGGGTCCAACCTAAACAACAAGATCGTCGATGACCTACTGGATCACTTTAGCATTCGACATCTGAATTCGTCTCCTTACCGCCCACAGATGAATGGGGCAGTGGAAGCAGCCAACAAGAATATCAAGAGAATCTTGGCTAAGACAGCAGAAAACTATAGGGATTGGCATGAAAGGCTACCCTTCGCCTTAATGGCTTACCGAACGTCGATCAGGACTTCTACAGGGGCAACTCCCTACAGTCTGGTGTATGGAATGGAAGCAGTTCTGCCCGTGGAAGTTAAGATTCCCTCTTTAAGAGTCTTATCAGATGGTAGATTCTCAGAGTCAGAATATTTCAAACACAGATATGAACAGCTGAATTTAATAGACGAGAAACGTCTCAAAGCCATTTGCCATGGACAAACTTACCAGAAGAGAGTAGTCAGGGCGTTCAATCGAAAAGTCAAGACCAGAAATTTCGAAGTAGATGACTTGGTAATTAGAAAAGTTTTGCCAAATACTACCCATCCAGGAGGAAAATTCACTCCGAATTACGAAGGCCCCTACATTGTTAAGAAGATCCTCACAGGAGGAGCATTAATTCTTGTAAACTCCGAGGGAGAAGAACTGGGACACCCTGTGAATTCAGATGCTGTGAAGAAGTATTACCCTTGAAATAAAATCAGATTCCAGTCATACGACTTATCCCGAATTGAGCATACCCTTCATAATAGTCATCGTATAAACACATCATGCATCCATGCATACACTAGCACGTGTTCAATATTGCAGGACCCAAGGAAACAAGGTCATAATAAATTGGAATGAATGATCGAGAGGAATTACTGCCGCAGTGATCAGATTTTCATGAGTCTATCTATTCCCAGTGGAACGCATGGTCAAGGGTAAGGTGTATCGTTCTACTTTTCTGAAAATTCGAGAGCATACACTGACATATTCCTTTTATGTTTTTCAGGAATCTCTAGCCACGCTAGGAAGGTAAGTATTCCTTTCCCAACCTTTTAGGTTTTTTAGACTGTCAGAATCCTTATTTCTAGAATTTTAAGGCTACTTGGAATGCTAGCACGCATTCAAATCATATGTCTAGAAGGATGCAGAATTCTCACAGTTGTGACATTAGCATTCATGATTAGATTTGGGGGTTATCTAAACATGGTTGGAATATACATTGTGCATCACAAATCCCTTTTGAGGATAAGTTTTGGAGAAAGCAAAATGAACTTTTCCAATAAAAGTTGCTTAAACCGTTCAAAAGGATGTTTTCTCAAACAAGAGGCAACCTGAACCTAAACACGTCCCCTACACACTTAAGAGATGAGTGGAAAGGTAAGGACAGCGAAACCTTGACCTACGGAAGTAGGGGTTATTCGCGTTGATTACACAGGTCGAGACGACGGAGGCATTCGTTTCTCCATCATAAACACTACAGGTGACCATTGATAACCCTTTGAACGGCGGTTCCATTCTTCACCCCTGTCAAGAACCACCCCACACTGGGGCAAACTGGAGATACGTCCAAAGGTATCAGGAGATAAATGGTTAGAAGTTCTCTTGCTCAGACTTGCATCAATCTTCGTGTGTTGCTTGTCATTTTAACTTCTATGGTAATTCAGGTGCTTTAGGATGACGAAAAACATTCATTTCTCTATCCTATACACTCTTACCCTTCTGCACAGCCCAGTTGAGCCTATACGTTCATTTCACAAACCTGTTGGTGATCATTGCATACTCCAAGATGGAAGCAACGTCCCTTCAAGAACGGAAGAGTTCAAAACACAGGATTTGTGAAAAATTCATAGATTAATATTTGAGTGCTGAGATTCAAGTTGAACATCTGGCACACTCATTTGAAAATTCTGATCCCCAAAAGAAAAGAAAAAATGAGATTTCAACAAAAAAAAAAAAAGAGAAAGAAAAATTCAATCCTGGGCATCAAGAGAAAGCAAAGTGCCTGGAAAAAGCAAGGCCAATGCCCATCCAAATACTTGTACATTTGCGAATCATGTGTTTGATCTTGTAAATGCCAAAAGATGGCATGATACCTTTGTATAGGACACTAGTGAGATCTAATTGTAAAAGAAAATCCCAAGGGAGCTGGACAGCAAAGGATACTCCCAGATTATGTCACACTCAGATGATGAAAGTGTAGACAAGATGTTGACGCCATCCTAACAGGAGAAAGATGTTCTCTAAAGACAAAAATGCGCTTCAAAGACTGAAGACGCTCCTTGAACCAGAAAGGGCAAGATCGGCAGCAAACCGACAGTGATCGCCAATGTTAAACCCTCCACGTATTCTGAGCCAAAAACAAGCCTTTTTGGTCCCCAAACCTACCTACGTTACAACCCTGAAGAGCCTTTTCAGATTAAGGCACATGGATTGACATAGGGTTTAATGTCTAAGCTTAGCTCGAAGAAGTTCGAGCAAGATTATTTCTCTCTCATCTTTGCAGGTTTCTTGACTTGTAAACCCGGAGCAGACATTGAAGACTCCTCTTCAAAAGCCTTGACTTGCACGCAAGTCCCCCTTTGAAAACCGTTGACCGAGCCCAACATTACGGTCCTTGGGAAGTCCTCCTGATCGATCGGGGCGTATTCACTACGAATAATCCTGAACCCTAGGCGCAGGTTTGATAGTGAATTCGAGAGCATTCTTGGTAAAAGACCATTATCTCAAAATGGTGAGAAGTCCTCTTTGAAGAGAATACTCCGTTGGACATTTTAACCAAACTCTTTTGGTAATGTCAGATTGTTTGATTCAAACTTTCCCCACAAGGAATTTTTGATCACTTCCGTATTTTGCAAGGTGTTTTGGATAACCTCCAACATCGTAATGCATTCATTGAAACTTTTTCATGACTATGTTATAAGTCATAAAGTGCTGTCAGTCTGACATCAGATATCATTTAAAGACCATTGATGTGTCTTTAATAAAAAAAAATTTAGATTGGAGCTTCAGCAAGATTCTTGATGACTTCAGCTCCTAAAATAGCTTGTATCACTCTTGGTGAGAAACGTTTAACATGTCTAAACTTCTGCAGAATTCTTGGCAATCCCAGATCTCAGAAGAGCACAACTTCTCTTGGAATCACGGTAACCCCAGATTCTAGAAGGATGCCTTGCTCTATGAAGAAGAGCTTTCAAGTTTACTTTCCTACATGATCCCTGCTAATTCCATATCTCAGGAAAACACATTCTTATGAACAATTTTGTAGGTTTGATCTTTCTGCAGGATACTTGGAGCTCCCAGATCCCAGAATGTCACCTCACAAATCAAAAGGACAATCTCCGAAATCATCCCTCTGTGAGATTTCAAATTTGCAAGTCTAAGTTTTCTGCAGGATACTTGGAATCCCCAAATCCCATAATAACGCCTCGCATGTCGAAAGGACAATTTTCAGAATCAGCTTTCTGTGAGGTTCTGGGTAACCCCTAAACCCAGAATAGCCCATTTGATAAAGCCTGAAGGTTAGGCACACCTCACTTGTATAAATCCTAGTTAATTCCTTAGAATATAGGATCAAAATGTCCGATAATCCCTAAAAGACTGGGAGAGTCATCCATAGGTTCTTAACAGAGAAGAATCCTATTTCTCGGCCTGATCCCCCTGAAGGATCAAAACTTCTGACAATCCCTAAGAAACTGGGTGCGTCATCCATAGGTTCCTAGCAGGAAGGAGTCCTATTCATGGTCTGATCCACCATACGGATCAAAACTTCTGACAATCCCTAAGAGACTGGGTGCGTCATCCATAGGTTCCTAGCAGGAAGGAGTCCTATTCATGGTCTGATCCACCATACGGATCAAAACTTCTGACAATCCCTAAGAGACTGGGTGCGTCATCCATAGGTTCCTAGCAGGAAGGAGTCCTATTCATGGTCTGATCCACCATACGGATCAAAACTTCTGACAATCCCTAAGAGACTGGGTGCGTCATCCATAGGTTCCTAGCAGGAAGGAGTCTCATTCATGGTCTGATCCACCATAAGGATCAAAACTTCTGACAATCCCTAAGAGACTGGGTGCGTCATCCATAGGTTCCTAGCAGGAAGGAGTCCTATTCATGGTCTGATCCACCATACGGATCAAAACTTCTGACAATCCCTAAGAGACTGGGTACGTCATTCACAGGTTCCTGTCAAGTATAGGAATCCCATTTTGGTACGGCCTACCATACAGGCTAGAGTTTAATCGCCCTAGGATACTCAAAAGACGAGTCCCTAGGTATCCACTTGATCCCGCTGTACACCGCGCATGCAATACGAGCATCAGGCAGGTAATCAACAGGTAAGTAACATGTGGGTCTCTCTACTTTCTCTCTCACTTCAGCTAAAGAATGCAGAACAGAACGTTCACCAGCGGGACAAGAAAGATTGAGTGTGAAGATTCGTTTTTCTTTTCCACAGTCGAGTCGATCTAGACTCAGGCATCACCTGTCTTTGAGAGGAATCTCGTGGGGCAGCTGTTGACACCTAATTTTTGACCCAGCCTTTTTCATTTTTATTTTTTGAAAAATCATAAAAAAATTCATAAAAAGTCAAAAAATTACAAAATCAACTTTGGTGGCCTTGGCCAAGCCCAAGGAACCATTCTTGACCAAAAAATAATTTTTCATATTTTTCATATTTTTTAGTATTTTTGGAAACTAGAAAAACACTTAAAAAATCAAGAAAAATAGAATTTGAGGTCACAAAAATATAGGAAAATAGTTAATATTTTTCTTTTAAATCCCTTGTCATTTTGACCTCATCATGAGTCGAAATTCAAGTTTAATTTTGTGTGTTTCTTTGTAACACACAGGGTTAAATTTGTTAAAAAATATGTTCTGAGTCTTTTTATTTGCAATCTTTTGCATTTTCTGAATCTTAACATTCGAATTGATTGCCCCACATTTCAATTTGGTTCAATTGTGCGCTAATTTGATCAATTTTGGCTTTAGGGACCTAATTGCATAAAGATTCTATTCATTTTAGTCCCTAAAGTACCAAATCCAAAATTAAAATTTTCTGAGGGACACCCATAAAACCCCAATACTTCCTCCCTATAGGATTTGACCCCCTAAGTCTAATGATGAGCTCAATTGGGGTCGATTCATCCATTAGGAACCTCAATTTGACGAAAATCAATTTCGGATCCTGCCTTAAATTTGGGGCTTTCACACAAATTCAAATCAATTTAGCCCAAATTTACATTTCCTAGATGAAGTTTGTGCCATAGAACCTAATTTTCGAGCCAATTTTATGATACCTGATCATCTTGGCACCCAATTTGAACAAAAATATTCAAACCGGGTCAATTGGGTCGGGTTGACCGACCTAGTCAACCCGGTTGACCAGACCAGGAAGAACAGAAGCTACGTTCTGCTTCGTCGAGCGCATAACAGACCAAAAGAAGGAGGAGGAAGTCAGTTGGCGAAGGAGATCGGTTGGGCTGGGAAATCAGTTGGCAACAAAAAAACGAGTTAGTTGGAGCGGGCGCAACAAAAAGGAAACGGAGCGAAAGGAAGAAGAGGTCTGTTCGCGCGAGGATAGAGGAGGAGAGAGAGAGAGAAAGCTTGAGCGGGCGAAGACAGAGATAGCAGGCGAGAGAGAGAGTAAGCGAGAGGGAGAACTCGCGGAGAAGGTGCTCGCGGTGCGAAGAGTGAGAGGAGAAACTCACAAAGCGAAAAAGAGGAGAGCGAAACAGAGAGAACGAGACAGAGAGAGGGAAAGAGAGAAGAGGACGAGCACCGCGAAGAAAAGGCCGGGAACGTCAGAGACTTGCCTTCGACGAACGGCGCGAAACCGGAGCATCAGATACGCCTTCCAAGCTTCGTGACGTCCCAACGAACGCCCAAGATCAAACGGCACTTCATTCCATTGCAGAATCAGGTGAGGTATTTCTCCAAGCTCGAGCTCGGCCTTTAATGGCAACTAAAGCTAGGGTCAATCATTGAACGCCATTTTTGTTGCAATATGTTCGCTTCGCATCACTGAGCATTTTCGCTTTTCATTACATACCATTTCACCGCCTAAATCGCACGAGTCGGCCCCCAACCACCCAAACCTGTCGAGAGCTCGTGAGCTTGACTCGAGCGAAACCGAAGCTTCCCGATCGTCAGGTAAGTCTCCTCAACCCTCAGTGATGCTTCCCGATCGGTTTGTTTAGTTAGGTAACGCTAGAAACGGCTAGGGCGGACTCTCGCCGGAGCTTAGCTTCGGCCGAAGGTAGCAAGTAGATGAGACTTGATTCTGCTGTTGCGAGGCTTGGATATGTGGTAGATGAGATCTGTACGAGTCGAATAGCGAAAGTTTCATGCAATTTCGTGGTCTGAGCAAGGAGAAAACGGCCTCCGACGAGGCGCCGGCGATACAGAGCCGGCGCCGGTCATCTTCCCCGGCGGCCCTGTTGACCAGTCAACGAAGGTTGACTGGTCAACGCCCACGTGGCGCTGACGTGGCACCCACGTGGCAGCCACGTCAGCGTCGTCGTTATAACAGAATAACCAAAAAAAAAACGATAATTGATCCAACGGTGGTAGATATGCCACGTGTCAAGATCTGGCTTTTTTCGGAAATAAAAAACATTTTGATCGGACGGCTGTAGTTTAATAGGACCCTTTAATCTGGACCGTCGATTGCTTCTGATAGATCGGCCCGTCCGTAGTCCGCCACGTGGCGCAATCTAGCCCATCCGTTCAAGTTTAGGCGGGAATTCGAAATTCCAGCGGGAATTGGGAAACGGCACCGTTTCGGGTTGGGTCCGAGCGGTCGGACCGCCCACCCGCGGGCCGTGGGCCGGGTCACCCGACCTGGCCCGGATAACATTTTTTAAATAAAAAAAATTCCGAAAATGATTTAAAAAAAATAAAAAAATCGGAAAAATCCTAGAAAATCCAAAAAATTCCAGAAAATTCCAAAAAAATGTGGAAAAATTAGGAAAAATCCTAGACATTCAGAAATCCCCAAAAAATCGAGGATTGACCACAGACAGCTGGTCAACCCTATTTTTGGGTTTCTTATCCGTTCTTCAAAGATATGACGACATTACCCTTTAGGGGTAAGTCGCCTCTGCTGTGCATGCTAGAAAAGGCCGATAATGTCAAGGTGAGAATTAGGGTCGATTAGACGACCAATTCTTAGGTTTGGGATTTCGAGTCCCGCCTCTTTTCTCAAAATGACGATTTTGCCCTTTAAAGGGAAAATCGTCTTTCTTATCTCAATCGAGTTCTGAAAATTGCTTGAAGTTAGGGTTTGGGTCAGGTGGACGACCAACCCTAATATTTGAGATTTTTAGTTCTCATCTTTGTCCAAAATGACGACTTTACCCCTCCAAGGGTAAAATCACTTTTAAATTCCAGAAAAATCCTGGAAATTCCAGAAAAATAGGAAATGGATTGGATTGATGGCCAATCCTATTTCCCCTGTCTTCTGACTTCCCAATTCGTCTAAAATGACAGATTTACCCTTTTGAGGGTAAATTTTCCCTGAATTATTCAAAATTACGATTCTGCCCCTCATGGGCGAATCATGTCCAAATTACTCCTAAACATTGATTGATATTTCTCTAGGCTAATAGGGCCTCATTAGGGATACCATGCTGATTTCATGTGTTTTATCTGCATGTACTGGATCCTTGATTTGCGCACTTATTTCTATTGGTCGTGAGTGATAGGGTAGTATTTCCCATCTGCATGAACTCCTAGATTTAAGATCTGTACCCCACTCGTTTGTATGAAATCCTAAGATCAGATAAACCATTCAACTTAGGTACCGAAAGGGCGTCAACTCTGACAGTTGACGTAACTAAGTCCCCGAACCCACTTCTCTGGTTTCCGCAGAATCGAATAGACCACTCCCAACTATTCGATAGGGTTTCCGATCGTACCCTCCGCAAAACGATTGGTGGCGACTCCTTGACATGTACACTCATCACATGTCACTAGACCACACTGAAGGTCGACCACGTACATCCAGCAGTTGCGATTTGGGTAATGGACCTTGGGAGAGGCCCGCGTCCGATCCAGCCAGCGATCGGGCGGCCCATTAGCCCGCTCCAGCCTCGAGCTCGAGAGGGTCGCGACAATCTTGAACACTTGAATATCATTCTTTCCCATCAAGTCTAAAATACGCAAATAATTTTTAAAAGGTCAATCGCCAGAAGTTACTTTAAATGTATGAATATGCAGATGTCATGAAGCATGCATGAGCTAACTTGATTGCATAGTTCAATTTGAAGAAATGGAGATTAGGACCCTTTTTCAGGTCTTGAAAGCCTGACTCAAAGCCTAATTTGCATTTCAGGGAAGTGAATTATGCAATTTAGTCAGGTTTACTCCGTGACTAAAGGGAACAGCAATGTCACATTCCATTGGTCAATACATCAAAAGAACAAAGTGGAATGAACTTTTATTACAATCAAGATGCCTAATGGAAGAAGGGTAGAGAGAGGTTTTTCAAACAAGAAAGCCATAAAAGCCAATGGAACGTGAGGATCTAAATCACTCTTTTTTCAGAAGTCTACCCAAATGACAGTCGGTCAGGAGCTCTCCCTTAATCTAGGGTAGGGGGTTATCTTCAGTGGTTTGGTCGAGAGGTTGTAGTTCCTCTAGCCACTCTCTAGTCCACGGTGTGATGACTTCGGGAGTCTTCTCGGGTTCTACTTTCTTGAGTGTGATACGCCTTGGCTTGGTCTTGATCGCAGGACGTCTCTTTCTACTCCAAGAAGTGATCATGGGTAGGTTCTCTCTGGCCAGCAATTCAGCCTTTCGACGGGCATACGCTTCCCTAGCCAGCTGGTTGCGACGCTGTTTCTTCATCTCTAGGTAATTCTTCATCCCTTCGTCTGCTTGTCGCTTAAACCTTAGGTTATCGACGTAGTAGCGGGTTTGACAGTCCTCAGCATATCCTAGCTTACGTCCAGTCAGTTCCCGTTCATGCACGAATCTAGTGAAGTGTAGCCTTGTGTTCGGTCCAGGGCGAGTGACTTTTCTCAAGTACTCGAAAGTTACCAACTCTGTTGAACTCTTAGGAAACAGCGACATCCTATCCTATAATCATTGTTGTTCCTATTAGTCACTTTGAGTAATCTTCATGATGCTAAAGCATATGGGTGTATGCAATGTATGAGTCATGTCATGGAGCAGGAAATAAAGTACATTTAGAAATAAATGTCTTACCAACCACACTTTGGGGGATGTTGAATGCCCCATGTATCAATGGGTGGTTTTAGGTATACCAACCATCCATAGACATGCACATGAGACAATTGGGTATGCTCTAAAGAAAAAATCAGGTGAGGAACCTATGGCTCAGGCTCCCACGATCCAAATGAGGCAGACTCCTCCCCAAGAGTACCCACTCAAGAGGGCTAGATATCGCCAATTTGGATTGTGAGCGGGAACGAACACGAAAGTCTCAAGTGCCATCAAACACAAGATCCTTTTCGCACCCTTTCCCTATCTAAGGTAACCTAGAGGTGGTTTGCAGTCGGGGTTTGACCGCCAGTGTGTGCGATGTGTCGTGATCATCACAATGCAAGGTCATGCACAGCAGTTTGTATCAAAACACCGCTTCAGTATGTGCATAAAAATAAACATACATTCCCAACTCCAACCTGCAGGAAAAAATGTCAACAATCACTCCACCTAGACATGCACGGTTCGACGGAACCGCCGGTTCCGGTTCGGAACCGGCGGTTCCGGTTCCGGTTCAAGGAACCGCCGGTTCCCGTCGGTTCAATTTGTCCATATATATTTTTTATAATTTATTTGCAATATGAACAATCAAATTGAAGGTAGTTGAGTGGTTTAGGGTGCTTATTTCAACTAAAAGATCAAAGGTTCGAATCCCACTTCAAGCAATTATCATTTTCTCTATTTTTTATTTTATTTTTTATTAAAAATAACGGGTCGGAACCGGCCCGGAACCGGCGGTTCCGGGCCGGTTCCGAAAAAAGAGGAACCGGAACCGGCCCGTGAAGGTCCGGTTCCGGTTCCGGTTCGGAACCGCGGACCCGGTCAACGGGCCGGTTCCGGGCCGGTCAACGGGCCGGTTCCGGGCCGGTTCCGGGTCCGGGTCCAATTTGGCCATGTCTAACTCCACCCCTTATTTCTCCAATCTGTAAAAACATCTAACACAATGGTTAGTGTACGTACCTCACCTTCGAGAGCATCTGCAGAAAACAAGGTTAGATAAACCAAACAACTTTTTAATCGGCTCAAGTCCTCTGGAATTCATAATCAGAGATTCTGGTTTAGAATAAGTCCCCAGCGGAGTCGCCAGTCTGTCGCGACCCTCTCCCGCGAGGCGGAGGCGGGGAGCGGGCTAATGGGCCGCCCGATCGCTGGCTTGATCGGACGCGGGCCTCTCCCAAGGTCCATTGCCCAAATCGCAACTGCTGGATATACGTGGTCGACCTTCAGTGTGGTCTAGTGACATGTGATGAGTGTGCATGTTAAGGAGTCGCCACCAATCGTTTTACGGAGGGTACGATCGGAAACCCTATCGAATAGTTGGGAGTGGTCCATTCGATTCTGCGGAAACCAGAGAAGTGGGTTCGGGGACTTAATTACGTCAACTGTCAAAGTTAACGCCCTTTCGGTACCTAAGATGAATGGTTTATCTGATCCTAGGGTTTCATACAGATGAGTGAGGTACTGATCCTAAATCTAGGAGTTCATGCAGAAGGGAATAGCTACCCTATCACTCACAATCATTAAAAGTAATGGCGCAAATCAAGGAATCAGTACATGCGGATAAAACACATGAAATCAGCATGGCATCCCTAATGAGGCCCTATTAGCCTAGAGAAATATCAATCAAGGCTTAGGAGTGATTTTGGCATGATTTGCTCATGAGGGGCAGAATCGTAATTTTGAACAATTTGGGGACAATTCACCTTAAAAAGGGAAAATTCGTAATTTTTGATGAATTGGGAAGTCAAAAGACGGAGGAAATAGGATTGGCCATCAATCCAATCCATTTCCTATTTTTTCGGGATTTTCCAGGATTTTTCTGGAATTTTAAAAGTGATTTTACCCTTGGAGGGGTAAAGTCGCCATTTTGGACAAGGATGAGAACTGAAAATCTCAAATATTAGGGTTGGTCGTCCACCTGACCCGAACCCTAACTTCAAGCAATTTTCAGAACTCGATTGAGACAAGAAAGGCAATTTTCCCATTGAAGGGCAAAATCGTCATTTTGAGAAAAGGGGCGGGACTCGAAACCCAAACTTAAAGATTGGTCGTCTAATCGACCCTAATTCTTACCTTGGCATTATCGGCCTTATCTCCCATACACAGTAGAGGCGACTTATCCCTAAAGGGTAATGTCGTCGAGTCTTGGGAGAACGGATAAGAAACCCCAAAAATAGGGTTGACCAGTTGTCTGTGGTCAACCGTCGATTTTTGGGGATTTCTGGAGTGTCTAGGATTTTCCCACAATTTTTCCACATTTTTTTTGAATTTTCTGGCATTTTCTAACATTTTTTTGGATTTTCTAAGATTTTTCAGATTTTTATTTATTATTTTTTTTTATTTCCGATTATTTTTATTAAAAAAAATGATTCGGACCGGGTCGACCCGACCCACTCGGGTCGGAACCCGGCCCAGACCCGAACCCGCGAAACCTTTGGTCGAAACGACGCCGTATTACGCGTTTTTTATTTTCGGATTATCCGGTTTTAATCCAACGGTCCCTGATGGACCACGTGGCTTGTCCGCGTCGCTTAGATCTGATTACTAGAATCTACGGTCTAGATTGAACGACGACTCTCTCGGGACCGTTTGATCCGATTACTTAAACCTACGGCCACGATTAGATCGTGAGACTCGATCTAGACCGTCTATTCTATCACCCTAAACGACGTCGCCTTCTCATTAATCCACACGACACCGTTTCCACTCTTTGTTTATTTTCTGATTTCGAAAATCATTTTTAGTTAATTCTATTTATTAATCGGACGGCCACTAGAATTTAAGTTCGATTTATCTCAGCCGTCCGATCCGTTAATTCGAATACCAGACCCTAACGGCCATGCTGACTCGACACTACGTGGACCAATCACGGGATGACATCTGGACATTTGACCAGTTGACCACGCCATGTCAGCTTCGTCTTCAACCTCGCGACTCCGGCAGGATGGACGGCTGTGGTTCTCCGGCGATGATCGTGCGGTGAAATCTTAATGGAATCACTCGAGACCAACGGCAATCGATTCGCGATTAGCTCTAGTTCGACATATCTAAGAATCGAAACATCTCATTCGCAGAATCAAGAACATCGTGCAAATCGCCGAGTACGGCCAGGGAAGCTCAATCATGCGATTCACTCAAAATCAAAGAAATTCAGTCACAGAATGGCATCAGTGGAGGTCTAGAAGACTTACCTCGAGCTCCGATTGAGCTCGCTCGGCCCAGATTTGGCTGGGCAAGAATCGGCTATGGAAGCTAAATCGGAAGACTCGATTCGGGGCATGTGAGCAAAATCAATGCAAAATGAAGACGCGAACATGGTCAGTGATGTTCAAGGAATGAAAGGCACATACTAATTGCAAGAACGATCATGGAATGTGTGAATCGCCATGAATGCCCAAGGAAGAAATCGAGACTGCGACTCACCTGTTCTCGCAGATTCCTTGTGCGCGGCCGACTGCGATGGCTTCCTGGCGTTCTGGTCAAGCTTCAGAAAGCCTTCTTTGGCTGTGGTTCAGCCGGAAACAGCCCAACCGGTGCCCTGCAATTCGAGCTCAAATTCTCGACGACAGGGGTCGGAGAACGAGCTCTCTCTCGCGTTCTCTCTCTCTCGCGCGATTCTGTACTCCTTGCTCTAACTGAACTCCCTAACTTCTTTAACTGAAAGTCTCCACATGCTTATATAGCCTTTCGCGTTTTTGGCGCGGAACGGAAGTGGCTAACAGACTCGAATCGCACGTGTGGTCACGTGATTTCAGGTCCAAACGGCGTCGGGGAGACTGGGGATTCCGTTTAGCTTTGTTTGGTCCTCCGGCGGGTCATAATCCTGCGCGATTTGGCGCGTATTTGGCTCGTGTTTAACGTTTGTTGACTTTTGCAGGTGGGCAGGTTTGACTGGCCGATTGCTCCCTCCTTCAGCGACGTCGGATAGTGCCGTCGATGTCAATCGACGGGGGAAGATGAGAGGAACAAAACGCCCACCGTTCCTCTTTCAATTAGTTGCGAATTGACCTTCAATTTGGTCTTGGAAACTTAGTCAATCACTGTTCATCTGCACGGAGGCTCAGCGGGGAAGACGACACTGTTCTGGACCGGTTCGACCGGTCCGACCGCCGGTCTGACCAGTCTAAACCGGTTCCGAACAGGATTTTTCAAATTAATCCCAAATTAATGGAAAAATTTTGCAATTGAACCTCAAAATCGAATCTAGAGCATGAATTCTATCTAGAAATGTGGTTTTGCCCAAAATTTTTCATCAATTTCTACAAAAACCAAATTTTCATTTAATTGGAAATTGGGGATCGTGTAATTGAGGGTGCAAATGATCAAATTGAGTCAAACCACCTGTTCCAATCGATTTAAAATGGTGAAATCCATTGGGTAACATGTTTAATTTGCAATGATAGCCCTCGAATTGAAAGTAATTTCAATTATGCTTAATTTCAAGGACTAAAATGCAATTTTAGTATGTAATTTTGTCAAATCCGTGCAATTGAGCAAATTGCGCAAATAATTGGGCTAAATTGAAATAGGGGATAGTTAGATTGAATGTCAAGATCTTAAAAAATGCCAAAATTGCAAATTAAAAGACTCAATTGTTATTTTTTCTTCAAATTCAATAGTACGGGTTACAAAGGAACACCTAAAATTGAATCTGATTTTGGATTTTTTGTGAGGTCAAAAATACAAGGGATTAAAAAGAAAAATATTGGATATTTGTCCATATTTTTGTGACCTCAAATGCTATTTTTCTTGATTTTTTTAAGTATTTTTCTATTTTCTAAAAAATATTAAAAAATATGAAAAATATGAAAAATTATTTTTTGGTCAAGAATGGTTCCTTGGGCTTGGCCAAGGCCACCAAAGTTGTTTTTGTAATTTTTTTGACTTTTTATGAATTTTTTGTGATTTTTCAAAAAATAAAAAGGCTGGGTCCAAAATCAGGTGTCAACACCCAATAGTCAATCCTATCCAATAAAGTCTTAAGCACCAGACCATGCCAATAACTGCATCATAAGATATAGACCCATCCACGATCACAAATGCTCTTAACTTTACTGATATGGATTTGATATGGTAATATGACAAATGGATAACATCTCAAATAACAGAGACACATTATATGTTATCCTTCTTGTCAGTCACCATTCTCTTACTTCATGTGTTATGAAACCGGATGTGTCACGAGAGAATATCTTTACGGTTCCAACAAACCAACATATGTCTAACCTTTATAGTTAGCTATACTTTATGTGTAACAAAACATATGCTTTTAGCTAAAATAAATGCTCCAGCCATCACTCAAGGTTTACACGATGCCTTGAGATTTTCAACTGATATATGTATTCAACTTCCCTTAATCAATAACGCTTTATTGCATGCAATTGAGTTGATACATAGCTAGATGTTACAAAATGTAACAAACACAGATGTAAACTTTATTAGAGCAAATACCGAATACAGCTCCCACTGAACAACAGCATCTCATGATGCTACTTAGCCCATCAATTAACATGCCATATCAGCATCTCACGATGCTTTTAAGCCTGTGACATGTCGTTAAAATACGAAAGGGCAAAGACCTTTAGTTAGTGAGTCTGGAACCATATCATCTGTGCAATAAGCGCTACTGTAGTGTCACCCTTTTCATCTGTTACCTTTATGGTAAAAAAACTTGATCGTCAGATGCTCAGACCCCTTGGGACCTCTGCCGTTGTTAATGAATACTATTGCAGAGTTATTGTCACAATACAACTGTATAGGTCTATCCATAAAATTAAGTACGACAACTCTTTAATGAGATTCCGAAGCCAAATAACCTGAATAGCATATGAAAAACATACTACAAACTCTGCTTTCTTGATAGATGATGACATAAATTTCTGTTTACCATTTTCTATAATAATACACTTCTCTTTAAACATATAAATATATGTAGTCGTAAACTTCATATCATCCTGACAGCTAGCAAAGTTTGAATCCAAATGCCCTACTAGCTTTAGGTCCTGCATATAGCCTTTTGTCCTTTTTAAGTACCTTAAAACTTTCTTAGTAGTCACCCAGTGAACGTGTCCTGGATTTAACCAATACATGGCAAGAACGATCCGTACGAATCTCAATGCCTAGAACAAAACACTCTTTACCAAGATCAATAACGTAAAAAATGCTTCGACAATATTTGTTTCACCTTATGCAATAATTCAAGAAAATTGCTTTCAAGCAAGATATAGTCTGCATAGAACACAAGGAAAATAAATTCCTCCCACTGATCTTGTAGTATATATACTAATTTACTTCGTTCTTGACAGAACAGAATATAATAATAATATTATGAAATTTTAAACAACAATTGTCTAAAAGCTTACTTAAACCCATAAATAGACCTTTCAGTCTACAATACCCATGAACATGATCAAACTTTATTCCATGGCATTATATGGGGTTCATCTTCCTTTACGCACAAGTTTATCTGAATCAACTGCTGCAAAACCTTCGGGTTACTTAATATGGATTTCCTCGAAATATCCAATTAAAAAGAATTTTTAATATCTGTATGATAAAGCTCCTTATAATAATGAGCTATTAATACTTTAATCACTCTGAAAAAACTCTTTATGAGAGACTAAATAAAAATTATTTTCAGTCTACTCATTCTTTACAAGTGAAAAAATTTGGCTACCAATTTGTCTTTAAACTTCTAAAAGAAACACCGATCAAAATATAATTGGATATAGTAAACAAAAACTTTCATATGGAGTCCCTTTAAGTTTTACACACCCAATTGCAGCAGATGGACTTGTGATCTTGAGGCATGCTAATAAGCTTTCAAACACCGTATGTTTCATAGTTTGTATCTCGTCCACCATGCACCCAATCACAATTATAATTAAGAACAAGAAATAGCAACTGCATAAATTACTAAATCAATTACATAGTCGATTTTGTAGTCATGCTCTTCTGGATAGACTATAAGTATTACTTGGTACAACTGATTGTCTCTGTCTAATAGATTTTTTAAGAGGAGTTACTTTAACCTTTATTCTACGCTTGTGGGGTCTAATAAACTTCATCAGGAATTTTCTTAATAACAAGAACCTGAACCCCAACAGAATCAAACCGTAACTTAGAATGCTCCATGATCATCTGTATAGACAGAGAAAAACGATACAGTAGTCCCTACCATACCGTTATCTGTAATAGTCTGTGAGCTACTATCCTTATTCGGCCATATCAAGTTCCTGCAATTTAGCTATTTGTAATTCCACAATTCATGTTCCTCCTTTGGGAGGATAAATCAATACCCCTTTAGATGATTTGGGTATGTTACGAAATAAAACTGAGTGGTTCTGGAGTCCAACTTGTCTAATATTGGATTATGTGACTTTTTATCTGCATGAACACCTCAAAACTTAATATGGTTCTAACTAGATTAACGTCCAGCCCATGACTAAAAAGAAGTCAATGGAACAATTTTAGTAGAAACATAATTCACAATGTAAAGGGCCACTTTGAAAGTTTCACCCCACAAAAAACCATAAAAGTTCGTTTTATAAATCATACTCTTCTTCATATCCATAATGTGTGATTATGCCTTTCAGCCACACTTTTCTGTTCAAGAATAGTAAACTAAGTTACTATCCCAGAATCCTTTATGTATTTGGTAAATAGCTCTTTTTAAGCTATCCAACATTGTCGTGTCTACCACGATACTCACCACCTTGGTCAAAAATGATAATCTTTATGATTTTTATTTTAAAAGTTTATCGACTATAGTCAGAAATATGTTGAACTTGTCACGAAAATTAAACTTTTCTTTAATCAAGTATAAAAACATATAGAGAAAAATCATCATTTAAATGTAATGAAATAAAAGCTCTTCACAATATTGCCATATAGGATCCACTAATACCAGTATGAATGATCTCCAATGGGTCATAAATATCGACTATAGTTTCATTCTTTATCTTAGTCATCTAACCTCTACAGCAATCTACGTATGTGTCTAGGTCACTTTTCTGAGTGGGCAAAATGTTTGACTTTATCAGTCTTTCCACTCTTTCTTTAGAGATGTGATCAAGAGGCTTATTCCGCAATGCGTATTACTGTACCTTAGGCAGTTGTCCTTTTGAAGCAACCTTTTCAGCTGTATAAGTGACGTACAATTCAGTGGGAGACAAACATAATCTGTACAATCCATTGGACATAGTGTAATACGCAGCTTTATTTTAATTAAAAGAAATAGTAATTGTTTTATTTGAAATCTCAAAAGAGTAACAACACATGTCCAAACTTGATACGGAAAATAAATTCCGTCGTTAAGGAGAGTACATAAAATATGTTTCTTAATGTCACATTAAAATCAGAATTCGGAATGACATTCTCATCAATTCAATGTCAGCTTTATAGTTGTTTCTATAGTGATCTTGATTCATCTTGATTTGGTATCTTTCAGTTTATGAATTCCTATATGGCAAACGCAACATAATGTGTTGCATCGCTATCTAGCCATCACAAACCAGATGAGGCTTTAGATAGAATAAATTCACAAACCAACACCAAATAATCATTACTTTATGCTCATACTAAGATAACCAAGTCTTTGTATTAATTGCAGTCTTTCTTTATGTGATTGTTCTTCCTATAAAAGAAGTGGCAATCACCACCCTTTTCAAAGGATGCTTTTCATGGATCCAAATCGTCAGAATGACCGGTGGTATTCAAGAATATTTTATGAGTATGATTTCAGAACTGTTTAATATGCAATTCCATCAAATTTTAGACGCAATCTTTAATCTTAATAGAACCATCACACCTGATGCTGATGAGTCATTGTAGACATATACCACTCTTAGTAATAGACGAGATTTAATTTCAAGCCCCCAAGGCTTCCTTCATTTATTTAATAGTGCAGTTAACTGGCAAAGAACACTTGAAAAGTATGCTTTAATGGACCACTTTATATCAAATGAGCGAATCCAATCGCTCTTTACCCAATAAACACATAATACTTTTGAAAGTTCTCAGTAATGAAAGTGAGAACTACGAGGTCTTTCTTGACAAGAACATACAAATATTTTCTAGTCATGTGTAAACAGAAAATCCTCATTGAGTTCTCAAAACTTGAACCCAGATAAATCTCAATTTTTAATTTTAACAGAGTTGCCATTCACAAAACGGTGACTATAAAACAATCAATGTTTTCAATTAGCATAATGTGAAATTTTCACCTTGAGAGATACATACATCATCATATAATCACCTTTGAGCAGAAAACATGACATGTAGTTGTACACTCCCTATATTACAGCGGCCATGAGAATTTATTTCAATCTTCGTTAATCACCACCTTTGGGTGTATGACAGCACTCAGACTAATCAATCCTCAGCCATATGCAATATATGTAACCCTTCATGCAAAAATACGCAATTATCTCCTTTGAGAGTACAACTACGCATTAAAACTGGAGACATCCAAATACTTTATAAAATGTTATTTATTGAACTCAATCAAGTGTGCCACTTTGGCGGTCACAACCCAATTGAATTTACCTAAATTTGGGATATAAAATTTATATTTCACATTTACCATATGCATGTAGTTTTTTAAATTAAGGGCAATCATCCACAAAATTGCATGCCGCTAATTTTCATCGATACAGTCAATAATACATGTCAAACCATAAACATGTAATTAATAAATCATGCTCCACATATCCGTATATGGTACTTATATGTAAGCTTGTACATGTCTTTCAAGAAACCATATAGAAATACCTGGTAGAGTACAAACAGCACACCAATACTTGAAATATATCACGTGCACCTTTCTTTTTTTCAGTGCGCAGTCCCTACACGCTGACACATGCATCGTACGTGTTCGATCTCAGCTGGTACTGAAAATCGATCTGACTGGTTTATTCGATCCAACCGTTACCTCTTTAGCCGACCATTGAACTAGATCATGCGATCAGGCCAGAACAGTCAACGACCGTTTTGACCGGATGGCCCGAGTCAATAGTCAACTAGTCGGGTCAGATCGGGTCCATAAATTGAATTGGGTCACCGAGTCGGATCGAGTTACCCGGGCTTGAGTGATGCCAAGTGACATCAGGCCGCACGTGTCGAGCACGTGCAGGCCCATGTCTAGCATGCGTGGGGATAACTGGTGCGTGGCCTCCACGTGAACTTCATCATGGCCGCACTGTCCAATTCTCCGAAACTTGCCGTCCACATCTAACTCTTGTCCAAAATAGAGCCGTACGTGCTTCTTTCGCACGTACACATGATGAAAGGAGGGGAAAAAGCTTTCTTTGAACTTCTTTATTTTTTTTATTATTTCTGGAAAATCTCATTATCTGGTTATGTACACCATATCAGACCAAAAACCCCCATCCACACGAAAGTAATAAAAGTGGCGTTCTCCGATGCAGACTTCATCAGCTAATTTTGGGGCATTCTTCCCTTGTTTCGAAGAGAGAGGAGAGCGCAAACTCAAAGTGAACGAGAGCCGAGGACTGCGTATGGAGAAATCTTGGTTCGCAAACCTTGTATCGTAATCTCATCCCAACGAACGCAAGTCAAATATATAATTTTCTTTAAATTTTTCGAAAAATGAAATTTCGAAAATTAACGAAAATGCGACTCAAGATCTAATGCGCGCAGGCTCTAATACCACATATAAGCTACGTATTTCATCCATATGCAGCAACCCAAGACCATCACGTATAGATACACGAATCACAGATTCATAGAGTTAAAGAATTGACGCACCTTGTAGTGGAACCGTCGTTCTTAATACGGAATTGCGACGATCCGATTCTCAAGAGCTTCTCCTATATAAACCCCCTTTATCACTAGCTTCAATGAGACGGCCCCTCACGTATCACTTCAGACGACTCTTTTGTGAGGTTATGTGGACATTATGATTTAGAGGAGGGACTTGAGCTCTATTTATAGATATTGAAACATGTCCTCTCATCAAGAATAAGGTTATCTCGGCCCACACTATCTAGCACTATATCTGACTAAAATTAGGAAATTGTATATATCTTTCTTTATTAGACCAATTAATATCTATAATAACAATTAATAAAGCCCACAATGAATATATTAAAATATATTTTAACACATTTTTCTCTTATTATGTAATCTCCTTTGTTATATTCTGACTTCCAAATTTGTGATAAGGTTATTTTGGAGCATTCACTTTGTATTAGGGTTTCTTTGATGGGGGGTATAAAAAAGATATCTTGGATATCTCATAGGGATGCTTACTTTAGCTTCTGCCCCGAAACCTTTTGTTTTCACTTTCTTCTTGTTAGATCTTTAGATCTTTGATTGTACGCTTGTACTCGTTATTGAAGATAGTGAAACCCCTCTCTCTCCCCGTGGTTTTTCCCGTTTTGGGTTTTCCACGTATATCGCGCCTCGTGTTTTTATTTTGCTTTCATCCTTGCTATTACGCGCTTGAATTTGCACATCTTTTGGTGTTTTTCACAACAAATTGGTATCAGAGGGAAGGAATTTTGGTCTTTTGTTTGAGATGACATCTATCGAGTTTGAAGTGGCACCCTTCGATGGCCAAAATAATTTCGGGCTATGGAGGATAAAGATGAAAGCTTTGTTGCGTCGGGAAGGTTCGGTTAGAGCCTTGGATGGGAAATATCCTGACGACATGACTACGGCAGAGATCGAGGAGATGGAAGAAAAGGCGCATAACACCATCCAATTGTCGTTGTCAGACAAGGTGCTTCATGAAGTTGCTGATGAAGAAACGGCATCGGGATTATGGCAAAAGTTAGAGAGTCTCAATATGAAGAAATCTCTTACCACGAGGTTATTCTTGAAGCATCGTCTTTATACATTAAAGATGCAAGAAGGTACTCCTATCCAAGAACATCTAGATGAATTTAATAAAATTGTTATGGATATGAAAAATCTAGATTTGAAATTAGATGATGAGGATCAAGCCCTAATTGTGTTATGCTCGCTACCGAGCTCGTTTGAGAATTTTGTGAATTCTATGTTGTATGGAAGAGAATCCATAACTCTTGAGGATGTGAAGGCCTCGCTGAATTTCGCAGAGATGCGTACAAAGTTGAATGCGAGTAGTAGTGTAGATAAAGCAGATGGCTTAGTTGTTAGGGGAAGGTCGAATCATCGGGATAGACACAGTAATTCTAAAGGGCATTCAAAATCTAGATCATGCCAGGACAAGAAAAAGGTTGAATGTTACTATTGTCACAAGTTCGGACACTATAAAACCGAGTGTCCTTTGCTTAAAGCTAAGGGGAAAAGGTTGATGGACAGCTCTGATTCGGCTAGTCTGGTAAAGGATGATGAGTCTGCTAATATAGATAATGTTCTTACTGTTTTGTCTTCGAATTGTTGTATAGACGATGAATGGATTTTGGATTCGGCTTGTTCATACCATATGTGCCCAAATAAAGATTGGTTCCACACATATGAGAAAGTCATTGGTGGTTCAGTTTTGATGGGTAATAATGCAGTTTGTAGGATTGTGGGTATTGGTACAGTGCATATCAAATGTCATGACAATGTAGTAAGAACTTTGACAGATGTTAGGAACATCCCAGATTTGAAGAAGAACCTTATTTCTTTGAGCAGTTTGGACTCCACTAGATGCATGTATACTGGTGGAGGTGGAGTTTTGAAAATTTCAAAGGGCTCCTTGATTGTGATGAGAGGTAACAAGAAAAATAGTCTTTATGTTCTGCAGGGAAGTACCGTTGTGGGTTCTTTAAATATATCATCCTCTTTAGATTATGATAAATCAAGGTTGTGGCACATGTGGTTGGGTCACATGAGCGAAAGAGGAATGGCTATCCTGAGTAAGCGTGGTTTACTCTGTGGGAAGCATACAGTTCCACTTGATTTTTGTGAGCATTGTGTCGCAGAGTTAGTTTCAGTACTGGGGTGCACTCGACGAAGGGCACAGTTGATTATATTCACTCCGATTTGTGGGGACCTGCACAGGTTACATCTAAATGTGGTGCAGTTTATCTTCTGACATTTATTGATGACTTTTCTAGGAAAGTCTGGGTTTATTTCTTGAAGCGTAAAAGTGACGTCTTTGATACGTTCAAGAAATGAAAGATATTGATTGAAAATCAAACTGGTAAGAAGATAAAGCATCTCAGAACAAACAATAGTCTTGAGTTCTGCGGATATGATTTTAATAAGTACTGTGAAAATTCATGGATTATTTGACATCGAACAGTCAGGTATACGTCTCAGCAGAATGGGGTGGCAGAGCGCATGAACCGAACACTTTTAGAAAGAGCTAGATGTATGCTTTCTAATGCTGGACTTGATAAAGATTTCTGGGCTGAAGCCGTGAACACGGCATGTTATTTGGTGAATCATTCTCCTTCTACTGCAATTGAATGTAAGGCTCCAAACGAGGTATGGTCTGGTAAACCTTCTGATTATTCTCTATTGAAAGTATTTGGGCGTCCCGCTTATTATCATGTAAAAGATGGTAAACTTGAACCTAGAGCCAAGAAATGTATTTTTGTTGGTTATGCAGATGGAGTTAAGGGATATAGATTGTGGTGTTCTGATCTTCAGTCACCAAAATTTATAATCAGTAGGGATGTTACTTTTGGTGAAAATTCTATGCTTGATCAAAGAAAAGTTATTGAGTCTACAAATATTCAGGAAGAGAATATAGCGAAAGAGGTGGAGTTTAGTGTAAAGTATCCACAAAGAACCTCTGAAGACATTCTTATTCAACCAGAAAGTGATAGTGAGTAACAAGACTCAGATTCGATTAAAGAAGAAGTAGAAGAAGTTGAACAACCTCAGAGTTTAGCTGCAAGGAGAGTTAAAAAGATAAATTAAGCCTCCTCAAAGGTATGATTTTGCTGACTTGGTAGCATATGCTCTTACAGTTGCTAAAGAGCTTGGTATTAAAGAACCTTCTACATTTCGTGAAGCTACTATTTGTTCTAAATCTGAGAAGTGGCTTGTTGCGATGAATGAAGAGATGGAGTCTCTTCATAAGAATCAAACTTGGGATCTTGTGAAATTACCTAAGGGCAAAAGAACAGTTGGATGCAAGTGGATTTTCAAAAGAAAAGAGGGAATTCCAAGGGTTGAAGATGAAAGATTCAAGGCACGTTTGGTAGCGAAGGGCTTTAGTTAGAAGGAAAGGATCGACTTCAATGAAGTGTTCTCTCCAGTTGTGAAACATAGTTCCATTCATGTGATGCTCACTTTAGTAGCCCTTTATGATCTAGAACTTGAGCAACTTGATGTCAAGACCGCTTTTCTGCATGGCGAACTTAAGAAGACAATCTATATGTCTCAACATGAGGGATTCATTGTTGAGGATAAAGAAGATCAAGTTTGCAGGTTGAAATGCTCTTTGTATGGTCTCAAACAATCTCCACGACAATGGTACAAGAGATTTGATAGCTTTATGTTAAGTCATGGCTACTCATGAAGTGCGCATGACAGTTGTGTGTACTATAAAAAATTGCGTGATGATTCTTTTGTTTATCTGCTATTGTATGTGGATGACATGCTTATTGCAGCGAAGGACATGTCAGAAATACAGTTGTTAAAGAAGTAACTTAGCAGGGAATTTGAGATGAAGGATCTTGGAGCTGCCAAGAAAATTCTAAGTATGGAAATTTGTAGAGATAGACAGGTTGGGAAGTTATACCTTTCACAAAAAAGGGTATATTGAGAAAGTGCTTGAACGCTTCGGTATGAAGAATGCTAAACCGGTAAGTACTCCTTTGGCGTCCCTGTTGACACCTGATTTTTGACCATCTATTATTGTGATTTTTATTCTTTAAAATTAATTAAAAATATAAAAAAAAAGTCATAAAATTACAAAATCAACTTTGGAAGCCTTGGCCTAGCCTCGGGGACCAATTTTGAACAAAAAACATTTTTTGGTATTTTATAATATTTTTCGAATTTATTTAATTATTAAAAATACCCAAAAAATCAAAAAAATACCATTCGTTGTCAGAAAATACACAAAAATATTCAATAATTTTGTTTTAATTTCCTCTTCAAGTGTGTCACCTTAAATCTTGAAAGTACGGCTTGGGTCACTATGTTCCTTCACAAACATATACCCGAATAAAAAAAAAATCATATTATGTCTTTTAATTTGCAATTTTTGTAATTTTGAAGTCTCGACATCCGATTTGATTTCCCTACGTTGAAATTTGATTAAATTGTTCACACAATGGAGGGGAATGTACGTGTGGTTCTTATTTTTATTTTATTTTATTTTATGTTTTAGTGGTGGACGTTGGAGATGTCATTTTGGCCACGGATGATGGATAGTGAAGTGGAGTGGAAGAATAAAGAAAGTTGAGTGGAAGAATAAAGAAGTAAAAAGAAAAGAGGGGGAATGGGTGGAAGAGTAAAGAAATGAAAAGAAAATAGAGGATAAGAAAAGAAAAAGAAAGATTCAAGGAGGGCGGAAAGTGGAAGTCCTCGGATGACCACACGAGAGCTTTCTTTTGCATGTCTTCCAAGTTTAGACGAAAAGGCATAAAAAAAAAAGAGAATGGAACATTCATCATGGAAATCTTCATCATGACAACTTCCTTTCATCATGATCATTTTCTTTATGATCATGTCGAGTCCCATTTCATCAAGAAGGAGGAGGAGGAGTCGAGGAGGCCATCAGAATTCCTCGACCAAAGCACGGACCGAACCTCTTCGGGGCCGCAACTCGTGGCCTTCAAACGGACGACGTCGTACGGTCGAAACCGCTCAGCCATCGTGACAATCTGTCGCCGACCTTCGTCCTATGCCGACGACGCCAAGATCCGCCGAAGCTCCCGAATCTTCGTCACCTTATATTGAACGAAAAGCGAAGGCGACGAACCCTCCTCCAAGCTTAGTGACGACCTGAGGAAGCCACAGAACCGGTGGCGCTTTTTCATCGCCGAGTCGAGTAACCACTGAGATTGAGCTTTCGCTCGGCCGTTAATGGCATATTTCCATACAGTCTATGGTTTGTTGTTTTTTTGAGCTCGAATTACTCCCTGTGTGTTACTGCTGCCATTCCTATCTTTGTTTTGTGTTTTCGTTGTATATAATTCGCTGAGTCGGCCCCGAACCGCCGAACCTGGCACGAGCTTGGGAGCACGTCTCGAGCAACAACGAACTCCCTCGATGGTAAGGTAAGTGTCCTGTGACTCCATATATGCTGTTTGATAATTTAGGCGGATGTTTTTACGTATAAAATTACTAGAACGGGAGTCTTGTCGGAAAATAGGTCCGATTGAAATTGCAGGCGTGGGAAATGATGAGCTGCTGTGTCAAGCTTCATATATGTTGTAGAGGAGCTCATTACGAGAATTTTGACGAAAATTTCAAGTCAATCGGACGTCGGACGACCAAGATATGGCCTTCCGACGAGGCGCCGACGAAAGGTCGCCGGCGCCGGTCGTTTTCTACGGCGAAACCCTTTGCCGGTTAGCGAGTCAACGCTGACGTGGCACGCCACGTAGGCAACCAAGTCAGCGATGTGGGTCCGTGTCTTTAAAAAAATAATAATAATAAAAGCCGGATCGGACGGCCGTGGATGAGCCACGTGTCGCGATCCGGCGGTTTTCAAAATAAACAATTTTTTTTAATATTAAAAAAAATGATTTTCAGATATAAAAATTCAAAATAATCCGACGGCTATCAGAGTGCCACGTGTCACGTCTAGGACTGTCGAATGATTTTATTTTCGGAAATTCGAAAATAATAAAAAAAAATAATAAAAAATTCAAAAATCAATAAAAAAACAAAAAATCATAAAAAATTCAAAATAATTTGGAAAATTCAGAAAAATTCTAAAAAAATTCCAGAAAATAGGAAATGGCCACATTCAACTGGCCATGACCTGTTCCGGGTCTTTCGACCCCCGGTCTTTCCAGAAATGACGGTTTTGCCCTTCCGGCAAACCGTCTTCCAAAACAATTCTAAAAAAAATCCAGGAAAATCCCAAAAAATAGGAAATGGCCACATTCAACTGGCCATGACCTGTTTCGGGTCATTTGACCCCCGATCTTTCTAGAAATGACGGTTTTGCCCTTCCGGCAAATCGTCTTCCAAAACAATTCTAAAAAAAAAATCCAAGAAAATCCCCAAAAATAGGAAATGGCCACATTCAACTGGCCACGACCTATTTCGGGCCTTTCGACCCCTGGTCTTTCCAGAAATGACGGTTTTGTCCTTCCGGCAAACCGTCTTCCAAAAACCAAATTTCAAAAAAAATCCAGGAAAATCACTCGCGTTAGGTACCGAAAGGGCGTTGGTAATGACACCAGCGTAACCAAGTCCCCGAACCCAGAATCTCTGGTTCTGCAGAACTGATCGATCTCTCCCAATCGATCAGTAAGGTTTCCGGTCTACCCTCCAAGAAAGACCGGTGGCGACTCCAAATGCATGCACAATTTGCACGTGCCACCACGACCACACTGAAGGTCGATAGCGATCGACTCTTAACGTCGAATCCTTTGAAAAATACTCCCGCCGCGATTTGGTATGGGCTTGGGAAGGCCCGCGCCGATCCAAGACCCGCGATCGGTAATCCATTAGCCGCGTCCGCTTTCGGACGGGTCGCGACAGCTGGCGACTCCGCTGGGGACTTTGTTCTAGAACCTATCATTCTAGACCTCAAGTGGACTTAGGCCGTAATTAAAAAGCTGAGTGATTTTTCTAACCCTGCAGGAGCTCTTGAAGGTGAGGTAAGTCCGCTCATGGTAGGTGTTATATGTTTTTGCAGATTGGAGAGATAAGGGGTGTAGTCCGTGATTAACTTTGTCTTATGCAGGTTGGGCGTAGGAATGTATGTTGTGTGGATGATTCGAAGTGCTGATTGATAAACTATTGGGCATGACTTGCATCGTGATGATCACGACACATGGACACACACAACCGCGCCTAAAACCCCGGGCGCCGCTCTTTAGGAAAACAATAGAAGGAATTGAAAATGGAATCTCCATGAGGAAAAACATGGGGTAATCCACTTTTCAATTCCGCTCACTTCGAACTATGGATCGAGTCACAATGCAACGATAGCTGTGCAATGGAATCGGCTCTTTCTAGAACTCGAAGTGGGAACCTTGACCTTAGGTGCCAAATCCTTTGATTTTTAGAAGTTTTATCCTCACTTGTCTCATGTGCATGTCTTTGGATGGCTGATATATCTAAAACCACCTATAAAAAAAAATCGGTGATCCTGGAGTCACATCTCGAAGACTGGAACTGGGGCATCTCCAAGTGTTCGGACCACATTCCTTTGATTGGTTTGGCATTTTTAGTTCCCTTGAATAAGACTAATTTTGCTGAGATCCTCTCTATCTCGTCCCTTAGATTGATTGTATTAGGGATCTATTTGTATTGTATACATCTCGATAAGGCTCATGTCTATCGAAAATAGGGGCAAATTCCCCAAACCCGTGGAGCATAGTGGAATTCGTCTCTTCAGTGTAAAATACATTTGGCCGCGGAGCCACTCGTTTGGTAAAAGGACGTATCGTTCTTAATTGATTTTCAATCAGATCTGGGGATAAATTTTTCTCCATTTTCTTTTATCTCAGGTGATAAAAGAGACAATGCACCCAAAAGCTCATGCATTCAAATGACAAAACAGACGTCGCCCAGCTGGGGCAAATGAACGGTAGGCATTGCAAATACCTTCAAGCACGGATGGAGGAATTCGATAGATGTTGTTCATATCAATATGCAACATCAAAACGGAATGCAAATCAAGTGTAAAAGGACGTATCGTTCCAAAATGATTATTTTCTTGATATGGGAATAATGCTTCCTTTCTTTTTCCTCTCAGATGATGATCAAGAGCAGAGGACGCAGGATGTAATGCTTTCAAATAACAAACAGGGAACATCAAATACCTCAAATGGCGACTGTGATCGAGAGAATCACCAAACCGCCACATGACGAATCCCAAGAATATCAAGCTGTCTTGAGACAGATAAAATTGATCAAGGACTCTGACAATCGAGACGGATGATCAGAATCTGCAAAAATCAATGGGAGCAGGTCCCCCCCCATTTATTTTGAGGAGCCAAACCGGGGGCAAACTCTCATGATCCCCCGTGAAAGCGCATCAAACCAGGGTCATCGAATCCAGAGATGACAAACAGCAAAACCATGCCTAACTGGGGCAAGTGAATCATTTGTACGCCGGACGTTTCTCCTCTGGCAAAGTCAATGGACGCAATAGTAGAGTCGTCCGCATCAGAATCAAACCCCGAGATACGAATTTGGGTGAACGGTAACCCTGTATCGTTCCAATTTGGTCTTCGAAGACCACATGCCTAACATGAGTTTTTACTCATTTAACAGGAAGTTATTGGCGCCGAAAGCCTCAAAAGAAGAGAGCGCGCTAACAAGGAGGCGAATAGAATCATTGGCCTCGCAAGTCAGGATTCCAGGAGACGGTCTTTGATTATAAGACCTAGTGGATGGTAAAAAGTATCGCTCCTACGTCACATGCTTTGACATGCATTTTGATAAAATTTTCTTTTTTCCTTGAATAAAAGGAACTCTGAAGAGTGGCGCTGGAATGCGTCCAAAAACACAAATGGATCTCCTCTGGGGCAAATCCTTGAGAATGATTCATCGCCAACCAAACAGAGGGATCAAGGCCACAAGATAGAGGGCCAGATTCTGCAAGCCGCGCGTTTGTGTTCAAATGGAAACACAAAGCAAGAACAAGGTTGTATCGTTCTAATTTGCCTCGAATTTTGGAACGCAAACTGACACATAATTCCCGTCTTTGACAGGGGCTCGCCATCAAGGCGAAACAGGTTTTCACATCCCATGTATTACCCGTTGGAATACATGACCAAGGGTAAGATGTATCGTTCTAAATTTTTGAAAAATTCGTGAACGTACAATAACATGTTTTCTCTGCATTTTCAGGGATCTCCAGCCACGGGGGACAGGTAAGTATCCATTTCCCCAATCCATTGAAGATGTTAAATAAAAAAGAAAAGCTTTCAGAATCTAATGTCTAGAAAAGACATAGAATTCAAACTTCATTGGCATTCATGTTTTAAAACAGGAGGTTGTCTGAACATGAATAAGAACATGCATGGTGCATCATAAAATCCCCTTGACGGGTAAAATTTTTGGAGAAACAGAAAGAGGTTTTTCCAATCAAAAACTGTTCAAAACTTTCAAAATGACGTTTTCTCAAAAGACGAGAGGCAAAGCCTAATCCAAACACGTCCTATACACACCCGAGAGAGAAGTGAAACGAATCAGACCGCAAAATCTGGACCTACAGAAGTAGGGACCATTCGCAGCAATTATATGGATTGGGACGACGGAGGCATTCGTTTCATATCCCCAAACACTACAGGTGACCATTGACAACCCCTTTGAACGGCGGTTTTCATTCTCAACCCTGTCAAGAACCACCCCACATTGGGGCAGAATGGAGGTGAGTCCAGCAACATCAGGAGAAAATGGTTAGAAATTTTCTTGCTCGGACTAACATCAATCTTTGTGTGCTGTTTATATGGTAATCCAAGTGCCATAGGATGACGAGAAGCATTCATTTCTCTATCCCACACACCATATCCTTTGCACAGCCAAGTTGAGCTTGCAAATTCATTTCATGAACCCGTTGGTGATCATTGCACATTCCAAGATAAAGGCATCATCACCTCATAAACGGAGGAATTCAAGACTCAGGGATTATGAAGAGAATTCCCGGACTGATATTTAAAGCATGTTTAGACTATATGTCTAACATGATCCCATGAATATGAGAAAAAGTGGGATTTCAAAAATGAATGAGAAAAATCCACGGCATTAAGAAAAAGCAAAGTGCCTGGTAAAAGCAAGGCCGATGCTCGTGTAAGTTGTTCGATTGATCCACAATGAAGCCGGATGGGAAAAGAAGAAATCCTTGAAGGAGCCAAATCCAAAAGGGCTACTCCACAAATGGTGCCAAGCACAGAACAAAGACATAGAGAGAGTCGCTCTCTGAACGCAACAAGAGACGCTCTCTAAAGAGTTTGTACACACCTCAAAAGCGGTTGCACGCCTCAAAAGTTGAAGATGCATAATGGAAAGGACATGTGACAAGTTTGCAATGATCACCAATGTCAATCCCCTCATAAATTCTGGGCCAAAAATAAGTTTTTTTTTTCGGTCCCCAATCCTACCAACATCATAACCCTGAAACAGTCTTATCTGACTAAGACACTTGGGTTAACATATAGCTTAGCTCGAAGAAGTACGAGCAAGACTATTTCTTTCTCATTTTGCAAGGTTCTTGACTTGTAAACCCGGAGCAGATGGTGAAAACTTTCATACAATGGACTTGACTCAAAAGCGAGTCCCCCTTGAAGATCAATAACCAAGCCCAACATTACGGTCCTGTAGAAGACCTCCCGACCGATCAAAATGTATGCGCTGCGAATGAGCCTAAAACCTAGGCACAGGTTAGTAGGGAATTGAGTGCATCCCCTATAAAAAAACCACTATCTCAAAACAGGTGAGAAGACCTCCTTGTCGAGAAATATTCCAATTGATGTTTCAAACAAACTCTTTTTGGAATTTTCAAACTGTTGATCTAGATTTTCCGTGCAAGGGATTTGTGATCACATTTGCATGTTGCAAGAATGCTTTGGGTAACCTCCAGCATCAAAATGCACATTTCATGATTAAAACTTAAATCATACGGTTTTGTCAAAATGGACAGTCGTGGTCTTCCCAAAGATTACTAACGTTTTCTTGGTGAAGAAAAATCTTTCAGGCTCAAACTTCTGCAGGATACCTGGAGAACCCAGCTCCCAGAATGTCGCCTCAACAGACTCAAGTGAAGTTTTGTCAAAATAAAATCTTTCACTGCTTCAAAATTGAATTCCCGGCAAATTTCGGGATCTTTCAAAGGAAGGGGTGAGGATAGAACCCTTTTTCAAAAATCAAACTGTCCCAGCAGACGTGGAGAACCCTCGTCCTAGGACACCATTTTCAAAAATATCAAACAGTCTCATCGGACGTGGAGAACCCTCGTCATGAGACCCATTTTTAAAAAATTCAGGCAGTCTCATCGGACGTGGGGAACCCTCGTCATGAAACCCCTTTTCAAATTCAGGCAGTCTCATTGGACGTGGAGAACCCTCGTCATGAGACCCCCTTTTCAATATTTAGGCAGTCTCATCGGACGTGGAGAACCCTCGTCATGAGACCCCTTTTCAAATTTAGGCAGTCTCATCTGACGTGGAGAACCCTCGTCATGAGACCCCTTTTCAAATTTAGGCAGTCTTATCGGACGTGGAGAACCCTCGTCATGAGACCCATTTTCAAAGCAAATCAAGGTAGATACCGCCTGAAGGGTCAACACAAGGTAGAAACCGCCTGAAGGGTCAAATCAAGGTAGAAACCGCCTGAAGGGTCAACTCAAGGTAGAAACCGCCTGAAGGGTCAAATCAAGGTAGATACCGCCTGAAGGGTCAAACCAAGGTAGAAACCGCCCGAAGGGTCAACTCAAGGTAGAAACCGCCTGAAGGGTCAAATCAAGGTAGAAACCGCCTGAAGGGTCAACTCAAGGTAGAAACCGCCTGAAGGGTCAAATCAAGGTAGATACCGCCTGAAGGGTCAAACCAAGGTAGAAACCGCCTGAAGGGTCAACTCAAGGTAGAAACCGCCTGAAGGGTCAAATCAAGGTAGATACCGCCTGAAGGGTCAAACCAAGGTAGAAACCGCCTGAAGGGTCAACTCAAGGTAGAAACCGCCTGAAGGGTCAACTCAAAGGTAGAAACCGCCTGAAGGGTCAAACAAAGGTAGAAACCGCTTAAAGGGTCAAAACAAAGGTAGAAACCGCCTAAAGGGTCAAACTACCGCCTAAAGGGTCAAACAAAGGTAGAAACCGCCTAAAGGGTCAAACAAAGGTAGAAACCGCCTAAAGGGTCAAACTCAAGGTAGATACCGTATGAAGGGTCAAATTGATGGTAGATACCGCCATAAGGGTCAACTCAAGGTAGATACCGCCTGAAGGGTCAAATTGATGGTAGATACCGCCATAAGGGTCAGCTCATTGGTAGAAACCGCCATAAGGATCAAACTAAACTCAACCAAAGGTAGAAACCGCCTGAAGGATCAATACAAAGGTCCGATCCACCATACAGATCAAAATTCTTGGCAGATCCCAAAGCATGGGATGCGCCTTCCTTAGGTTCCTACCAGTCAGGAACCCCATAATGGTATGACCTACCATACAGGTCAGAGCTTAATCTCCCTAGGATATTCTGAACGAGTCCTAGGTATCTTCTTGAAAGTCGTATCAACCAGCAGCATCCGACAGGTGAGCTTCAGGTAAACCTCTCTCACTCCAGCCCATGTTCAAATGGTTAGAGCAAACTAGGGATTAATTTGAGTTTTTATCATGAGCCTTATGGATTCAATGTCGTAGCATTTCTTCTCTCATTTTCCCATTCGAGTCCGTTAAGATTCAGGTGCCACCTTGTCTTTGAGAGAAACCTCTAACGAGATTCCTCTCAAAGAGGGGCAGCTGTTGACACCTGATTTTTGACCATCTATTATTGTGATTTTTATTCTTTAAAATTAATTAAAAATACCAAAAAAGTCATAAAATTACAAAATCAACTTTGGAAGCCTTGGCCTAGCCTCGGGGACCAATTTTGAACAAAAAACATTTTTTGGTATTTTATAATATTTTTCGAATTTATTTAATTATTAAAAATACCCAAAAAATCAAAAAAATACCATTCGTTGTCAGAAAATACACAAAAATATTCAATAATTTTGTTTTAATTTCCTCTTCAAGTGTGTCACCTTAAATCTTGAAAATACGGCTTGGGTCACTATGTTCCTTCACAAACATATACCCGAATAAAAAAAATCATATTATGTCTTTTAATTTGCAATTTTTGTAATTTTGAAGTCTCGACATCCGATTTGATTTCCCTACGTTGAAATTTGATTAAATTGTTCACACAATGGAGGGGAATGTACGTGTGGTTCTTATTTTTATTTTATTTTATTTTATGTTTTAGTGGTGGACGTTGGAGATGTCATTTTGGCCACGGATGATGGATAGTGAAGTGGAGTGGAAGAATAAAGAAAGTTGAGTGGAAGAATAAAGAAGTAAAAAGAAAAGAGGGGGAATGGGTGGAAGAGTAAAGAAATGAAAAGAAAATAGAGGATAAGAAAAGAAAAAGAAAGATTCAAGGAGGGCGGAAAGTGGAAGTCCTCAGATGACCACACGAGAGCTTTCTTTTGCATGTCTTCCAAGTTTAGACGAAAAGGCATAAAAAAAAAAGAGAATGGAACATTCATCATGGAAATCTTCATCATGACAACTTCCTTTCATCATGATCATTTTCTTTATGATCATGTCGAGTCCCATTTCATCAAGAAGGAGGAGGAGGAGTCGAGGAGGCCATCAGAATTCCTCGACCAAAGCACGGACCGAACCTCTTCGGGGCCGCAACTCGTGGCCTTCAAACGGACGACGTCGTACGGTCGAAACCGCTCAGCCATCGGGACAATCCGTCGCCGACCTTCGTCCTATGCCGACGACGCCAAGATCCGCCGAAGCTCCTGAATCTTCGTCACCTTATATTGAACGAAAAGCGAAGGCGACGAACCCTCCTCCAAGCTTAGTGACGACCTGAGGAAGCCACAGAACCGGTGGCGCTTTTTCATCGCCGAGTCGAGTAACCACTGAGATTGAGCTTTCGCTCGGCCGTTAATGGCATATTTCCATACAGTCTATGGTTTGTTGTTTTTTTGAGCTCGAATTACTCCCTGTGTGTTACTGCTGCCATTCCTATCTTTGTTTTGTGTTTTCGTTGTATATAATTCGCTGAGTCGGCCCCGAACCGCCGAACCTGGCACGAGCTTGGGAGCACGTCTCGAGCAACAACGAACTCCCTCGATGGTAAGGTAAGTGTCCTGTGACTCCATATATGCTGTTTGATAATTTAGGCGGATGTTTTTACGTATAAAATTACTAGAACGGGAGTCTTGTCGGAAAATAGGTCCGATTGAAATTGCAGGCGTGGGAAATGATGAGCTGCTGTGTCAAGCTTCATATATGTTGTAGAGGAGCTCATTACGAGAATTTTGACGAAAATTTCAAGTCAATCGGACGTCGGACGACCAAGATATGGCCTTCCGACGAGGCGCCGACGAAAGGTCGCCGGCGCCGGTCGTTTTCTACGGCGAAACCCTTTGCCGGTTATTAGCGAGTCAACGCTGACGTGGCACGCCACGTAGGCAACCAAGTCAGCGATGTGGGTCCGTGTCTTTAAAAAAATAATAATAATAAAAGCCGGATCGGACGGCCGTGGATGAGCCACGTGTCGCGATCCGGCGGTTTTCAAAATAAACAATTTTTTTTAATATTAAAAAAAATGATTTTCAGATATAAAAATTCAAAATAATCCGACGGCTATCAGAGTGCCACGTGTCACGTCTAGGACTGTCGAATGATTTTATTTTCGGAAATTCGAAAATAATAAAAAAAATAATAAAAAAATTCAAAAATCAATAAAAAAACAAAAAATCATAAAAAAATTCAAAATAATTTGGAAAATTCAGAAAAATTCTAAAAAAATTCCAGAAAATAGGAAATGGCCACATTCAACTGGCCATGACCTATTCCGGGTCTTTCGACCCCCGGTCTTTCCAGAAATGACGGTTTTGCCCTTCCGGCAAACCGTCTTCCAAAAAAATTCTAAAACAAATCCAGGAAAATCCCAAAAAATAGGAAATGGCCACATTCAACTGGCCATGACCTGTTTCGGGTCATTTGACCCCCGATCTTTCCAGAAATGACGGTTTTGCCCTTCCGGCAAACCGTCTTCCAAAACAATTCTAAAAAAAAAATCCAAGAAAATCCCCAAAAATAGGAAATGGCCACATTCAACTGGCCACGACCTATTTCGGGCCTTTCGACCCCTGGTCTTTCCAGAAATGACGGTTTTGTCCTTCCGACAAACCGTCTTCCAAAAAACAAATTTAAAAAAAAATCCAGGAAAATCACTCGCGTTAGGTACCGAAAGGGCGTTGGTAATGACACCAGCGTAACCAAGTCCCCGAACCCAGAATCTCTGGTTCTGCAGAACTGATCGATCTCTCCCAATCGATCAGTAAGGTTTCCGGTCTACCCTCCAAGAAAGACCGGTGGCGACTCCAAATGCATGCACAATTTGCACGTGCCACCACGACCACACTGAAGGTCGATAGCGATCGACTCTTAACGTCGAATCCTTTGAAAAATACTCCCGCCGCGATTTGGTATGGGCTTGGGAAGGCCCGCGCCGATCCAAGACCCGCGATCGGTAATCCATTAGCCGCGTCCGCTTTCGGACGGGTCGCGACAGTCCCACTTTAGACTTTCTGCTTCTTTGTCACCTAAAACCAAAGAAGAAGAAGATGAAATATCTCGAGTTCTATATTCTAATGCTGTGGTAGTCTTATGTATGTTATGGTATGCACTCGTCCAGACATTTCCCAGGCAGTTAGTGTTGTGAGCAGGTATATGGCAAATCCATTTAAAGCTCACTAGCAAGCAGTGAAGTGGATTCTTCGATATATCTGAGGTACCTCAGATGTTTGTTTGGTTTTTGATAGAGGTTGTGATACAGGGCATTCAGTTGTTGGCTTCGTTAATTCTAACTATGCATGTGATCTCGATAAAAGGAGATCTTTGACATGTTATGTTTTTATGCTTGGTGGTTCCGCAGTTAGTTGGAGAGCAACTTTACAAGATACAGTTGCTTTATCTACCACCGAAGTAGAGTACATGGCAGCAACTGAAGCAGCAAAGGAAGTTCTTTGGTTGAAGCGTTTGGTTACAGAACTTGGGGTGAAGCAGGAGGGAGCCTCCGTTATCTTTTGCGATAACCAAAGTGCGATTTAATTGACCAAGAACGCGATGTATCACGAGAGAACGAAACACATCGATATTCGTTATCACTTTGTGCGTGATGAGGTTGCTAAAGGTACAGTAACAGTGAAGAAAGTACCTATAGCGGATAATCCAACAGATATGTTGACTAAACCAATTCCTTTGACCCAGTTCAAGCATTGTTTGGATTTGGTTGGTGTTCTCACCATTTGAGTTGCTTAGGCGGTGTTGATGGCGGTTCATCCCTTGTTTCCTACATCGAGTATGCTCACGTAGGCTTAGGGGTGTGCATCGTTAATTCTGTTGTTTGGCGGGTGGTCTTGTGTGGTCACTCTTGAAGGTGAGGGAGAGAGATCTTGTGGCGTTTGGCAAAATGCTCTTTTGGAGATTTGAAGTCAAGGTGGAGATTTGTTATTTTCTGACTTCTAAATTTGTGATAAGGTTATTTTGGACCATTCACTTTGTATTAGGTTTCTTAGATGGGGGGTATAAAAAAGATATCTTGGATATCTCATAGGGATGCTTACTTTAGCTTCTACCCCGAAACCTTTTTTTTTTCACTTTCTTCTTATCAGATCTTTGATTGTACGCTTGTACTCGTTATTGAAGATAGTAAAACCCCTCTCTCTCCCCGTGGTTTTTCCCGTTTTGGGTTTTCCACGTATATCGTGCCTCGTGTTTTTATTTTGCTTTCATCCTTGCTATTACGCGCTTGAATTTACGCATCTTTTGGCGTTTTCCGCAATATCCTTTGTACTTAGAGTTACACCAATTCTTGAAATTAGTTTGGGATGTTGCGCTCTTGCACCATTTCTTTTACGAATGAAACGAATTTAAAGACTAGTGTCCTAATCAAACTCGTCTTCTAAATTCTAACTTGTCCTTCCCCTCAACTGCATCCACTAACTCTCCCAATCTTCTTGGACGACCACATCGTTTCATCTTCCCTGACATTTCTCTCCCGTCGACCTCCCTCTTTCGTCCTGCATGAACCAGGTATTTTTTTTTTCTGAGGCCTTAACTCCAGCGGATCCACGGACGAGGGAACCATGCTGGCTAAGCAATTTGAAAAGGGAACAAACGGTCGGTAATTTTGAACGAACGTCGCCTCGGATTCTTCAAGTTCGCTTTGAATGACACCCTTAAAGTCTTGCGGATAACCCCACAGACAATTGCTTAATTAATGTAGGTTAGCAGATTATCATGACTCGGTAATATGCGTACGTAGTTAATTATTCCCGTAAATCCTCTTGTTCCTATCTTCCATGCACGCATGCGTCGAGCTTTTATGACGGTTGAGTCGTCGAGGATGACCCAACAAACAAAGCAATACGAAATTTATTCTAACCGCGGCTCTATAAATAGCGGCTCATGCGCTCGGTCGCTTCACTCATTCGCTCTTCAGATTCCACAGACGATCACAACCAGCTAGTGGATACCAAGTCGAAGGCATGGACGGACAAGGAAGCGGTGGCGCTAAGGGCGGTGTCGGAGGGGGTCGAAAAGTGCAGCGTTGGTGGCGTAGGTGGAGCAACCGGTGCGGGCTGCGGTGTTGGTGCCGCGAAAGAAGGCGGCGGGGGCGGAACAATGGTTGCGCCGGGAAGCGGGGGTACGGCCCATATTTCGAGGGCAGAGTTGAGAGAAACACGCAGGGTTATTTTGCTGGACTCCATGAGAGCTCTAATGATAAGAAATGAGATAAGCATGTTGACGTGTTTTGCTTTAAGTAAGATGTGGGAGCGTTGGAGAAAGTATGAAATAAAATAAGGACCTTTGTCTTTTAATGAACTCTCTCTCTCTCTCTCTCTCTCTCTCTCTCTCTCTCTCTATCTCTCTCGAATATCGTTCATCAACTTTGCTATTCTAAATTATATATTTCTTTCGTTTTCTGAATGAGGTGCGATGTAGGTAAGTACTAGGTATTGCCATTGGGATCTTGGTATCGGTTGGAATCAGAGCTTTGGGCATTGTCTTCAATGCTACGACGTCGATATCAATCATAACAACGAGACGTTAAAACCCACTCATGCATGATGGGGAAAATGCAGGTGGCTCTTTCGTTTTCTGAATGAGGTGCGATGTAGGTAGGTACTAGGTATTGCCATTGGGATCTTGGTATCGGTTGGAATCAGAGCTTTGGGCATTGTCTTCAATGCTACGACGTCGATATCAATCATAACAACGAGACGTTAAAACCCACTCGTGCATGATGGGGAAAATGCAGGTGGCTCTTTCGTTTTCTGAATGAGGTACGATGTAGGTAGGTACTAGGTATTGCCATTGGGATCTTGGTATCGGTTGGAGTCAGAGCTTTGGGTATTGTCTTCAATGCTACAACGTCGATATCAATCATAACAACGAGACGTTAAAACCCACTTGTGCATGATGGGGAAAATGCAGGTGGCTCTTTCGGGATAAAGAAATTGAAGGTGTGACTGTGAACTTCAACCAAGTTCTTCACTTCCGTGGATGAATCAGTGGTAGTTTCATCGTCTTCGAGCACGTCTTGAAAAACTAGGTCTATGGCAAACCAACCAAATGGCGATTGTTTAGCAGCCTAACCTCTAATCCTGTCAGCGAAATTTCCAGCGTCTTATTGGGCAAAGACAAATCAATCGCCTTGGGATAAGCAAGCCTTCACCATAACTTGATAGGATTCTCAAATGATAGTGTTCATCTTGAAATAGCAATCCATATCTGATTTACCGGCAGCCAGATTTGGCGTCGCCTCCAAAATCGCGTGAGGTTATTGGTGGTAGGGTTTTTTTTGGAATTTCGAAAATTTTGCGAGCGAAAGATTGAATGATTTTTTTTTATTTAAAAAATGTATTAGCATTGTGGAAATTCTGAAGACAAAAACCGCTATAGACCTATGATGGGCGTAGGGAATTATTTCAAAGGACTTTGGAAATGTATGGAGTTTCTCCATGAGAGCCTTAGTATTCTGCCGAGGGCAGGCCCATAGGCCTTTGTTTGAATAAAAAAGAACTGATACTCTTAAATTTATGATCAATAATTCTTATTTAATATTCTTCACTAGAAATCTACGTCTAACCTAGCTAATTTATGTATCTGACCTTTCCTTATCATATATGTTCAGGGGCTCTTAATTGGGTATCGATTAAGAGCCCCTGCAGTATATGTACTGTGACTACTGTAATTTCACTCTTAATTGGCTACTGTAATACCATTCGTGGAAGCAAACTTTGACATCGATTCGGAGAGTCATAATCCATTCAAAAAGAAGAATATCCTCCGCTTATAAGAACTCCTACAAGGTCAAATGTTCGATGTTGTGAAGTCTACAGCCTTCAATTACGCCCCATTTCGACCCTAAATTCTGATTCATTTGATTCATGTACTGTGACTACTGTAATTTCACGGCAACTTCCCAAAAGTTGGGAAGAAATTAATTCTGCATAGGAAAAAAAAATTGGGAAAATAAAGAATATTAAATAAGAATTATTGGTGATAAATTTAAGAAAATTATGAGCCTTAGTCCATTTGATTTACTGGCAGTCAAGATCTGGCGTCGCCATCGACAACATATGAGGTTGTTGGCGGTGAGGACATTTTCAAATTTCGAAAATTTAGCGAATGAAAAATTGAAAAATGAAAAAGGTATTAGCATTTCGAAAATGCTAAAGACCAAAACTGCTATACACCTATGTTGGGCTAAGGGATCTCAAAGGACTCTGGAAATGTATTGCCTTTCAGAAAAATACTGTCGATAGTCAAATCTGATCGAGATTAGTGATGATCGTTCATTGTTATGTGGTGCCGTTCTTTAAAGATCAATTGCATGACTAGCCTTAGCTCTATTTCTGAGTTTGTAACCTCATTTGCTAATCGTGATAAGATCTAACACATGTTTCACGTTCTTACCTTAGACTTTTGATGTCCAAATCCGCCCCAAAGTAAACTCAAAATGTCGTCATCGACAAACTAATGATTCTTGCAGCGAAGATTTTGACCAGATACGTAATCATCGGTGCTCGATCTAGTCGTACTTTTATGAGGATTCGTTATATTTGCGTAGAATTCCTACTTATGATTATGCAACTCCTTTTTGGGGTGGCACTAAGACGGACGGCAGCCACGGTGGTAGGGTAAGATAGGGTGAGCGCTACATCTTAGATTGCGGCCAACCTCTCTAACCTTGCTTGGGACGAGATTTGATACAACATAACTTGACCCCAGAGAGAGAGAGAGAGAGAGAGATGAGCATCGCTCGAACAATGGCCATGAATGGAGGCAACAGACCTTACACTTACGCCCAGAACTCCTTCCATCGGGCACTTTGTTTTTTTAAGCAAGCCTCAGGTGCTTCATATTACAAGATATACACATATTACAAGGTTTATTACTTTAGCTTTTCTCTTTGTAATAACAATGAAATCCTTGTCATATGTTGTAACATAATCCTTGAAGTTTCCTTGTGCTTACTTAGATAATCTGATGCACCTAGGACCGGCAGACAGAATCAGTCAACGACATCGGATTGGGCTCAAATTCGGTCGATTGAAGCGAAACGGTCGTCTGATCAATACTCGGTGCCGTTGGCATTAGATTTTGGCAATTCTGGGTCATTTAGGTGGATTTCCGGGCATTTTTCTATTTTTAGGCGGATTTCCGAGCATTTTTCTATTTTTAGGTAATTTTATAATTTAATGGTATTTTTGTAATTTTTGCGTTATCTTTTGTCATTAGGGTTGACACCTATATAAGGTCGTCTTTAGGGTTTTGTGAGGAGATTATTGAATATTGAAAATTGTACGATTTGATATCGTTTCCGAGATAACAGCGATAGTTCCTCATTCTATCGATTTTGTTCTTCATCGCCTTCTTTCTATCGTGTTTCGGCATCATTTGGTATCAGAGCACATGTTGCTTCGAACCGATGGCTGAACAAAAATCGTGGTGGTCGAAGGCAGTGTGGTCGTGGAGGCCAGGGGCGTAGAGTCGTTCCTGATGCAGATGAACAACCGCGTATGCGAGACCTGCGAGACATAGAAATCGAAGAGCTGAGGAGACAAGTTCAGGGTATGCAGCGACGTCTTGCAGAGACAGGGCTTGACGCGCAACCTGAAGAAGGAGTGGAATCTGCTGATCCATCCGATGTTGAAGAGGAAGATGAAAACCCTTTCGTGGTTCTGGACCAGGGGCGGAATCGAGGAGTACGGCCTGGAAATCAACATTTTTTCTCAAAATTTCGGAATGAAGATGGAGATTCCTGAGTTTCATGGTAAGGCTCATCTTCATGAGTTTATTGACTGGTTACATACAGTAGAGCGGATCTTTGATATTAAAGATCTGACTGAGGGGCAAAAAGTGAAGTTAGTGGCTATTAGGCTACGAAAGCATACTTCGATTTGGTGGGAGCATGTGAAAAAGCAGCATGCTAGGGAAGGAAAATCGAAGGTAGATCATTCGGATAAAATGAAAAAATTGTTGCAAAAAAAAAATTTGCCTACTCATTATAGGCAAGAGGCGTTTATTGAATATCACAATGTTAAGCAGCGAGAATTGACAGTCGATGAATATACAGAGGAGTTTGATCGGTTACGGATGCGTTGTGATGTAGCGGAAGAAGACGAGCAAACAGTTGCTCGATATTTGGCAGGGTTGCGCTATGAAATTTCTGATGTTGTCCAACTACAACAGTATTGGACATATGAGGATGTGTGCAGGTTGGCCTTAAAGGTGGAAGGGCAATGTAAAAGAAAGGGCAGTGGTTCCAAGTGCTCAGGCGGCAGTTCTAAGTGGTCAGGAAAAGAATCCTGCGGAAAAATGGGGAGCTCTTCAACTAATTCAAACCCAGCAACAGTTAAGAGTGCGAGTTCTAAACCGACATTAAAGGGGGAACAGAGTAGTGCTGGAACTAGCAGGGGAGGAGCTGCAACCAAGCGGTGTTACAAGTGTCAAGGACTCGGACATTTCGCCGTTGATTGTCCGAACCGGCAGTTTGTAACATTGGTTGATAATCCTGCATTTGTTGAGGACCCCGTTTATGACGAAACTGATGAAGAACGAGAGGACGTGGATCCAAATCAAGAAGAAATTGTCTATGCCGATTCTGGTGAGTCTTTAGTTGTGCGAAGAATTCTAAATATTGCTGAAGTTGATTATGAATCGTGGCTTAGGCATAACATTTTTCATACTAAGTGCACCAGTGGGGGGAAATGTGTGTAGTATGATAATCGATGGAGGGAGTTGTGAGAATGTGATATCTACTACTATGGTAGAGAAGTTGAGGCTGAAAATTGAAGATCATCCTCAACCATATAAACTGTCGTGGCTTAAGAAGGGAAACGAAGTGAAAGTAATCAAGAGGTGTCTGGTACAGTTCTCGATTGGAAAGAATTATGTTGATGAAGTTTGGGGTGATGTAGTCCCCATGGATGCTTGTCATATTCTGTTGGGAAGACCATGGCAATTCGACAGAAAAACTCAGCATGATGGGTTAAAAAACACATACACTTTCAAGAAGGATGGTCGGTCTATTACGCTGGGTCCTTCAGATTTGAGGAAGGAGGCGAAGAATAATCTGTTGTCCAGGTCAGAATTCCAAGAGGAGGCGGTGAACGCTTCTGAACTTTTCGTTGTTGTGGTGATAGAGCAGAATTCTGACAGTCTAGAAATTCCTACACCAGTTTTGCCTCTACAAAATGAGTTTGCCGATGTAGCACCGGAAGAGATGCCACCTGGGTTACCACCTATGAGAGACATTCAGCACTGTATCGATTTCATTCCAGGAGCTGTTATCCCTAATAAGGCAGCTTACAGGATGAATCTTAAAGAACATGAGGAGATGCAAAGGCAAGTGCAGGAGCTGTTAGAAAAGGATGCAGTTCAGGAGAGTATGAGTCCCTGTGCCGTACCAGCTTTGTTGGTCCCTAAGAAAGATGGGTCGTGGAGAATGTGCATAGATAGCAGAGCTGTCAACAAAATCACAATAAGGTATCGCTTTCCCATTCCGCGATTTGATGATTTGATTGATCAGTTATTTGGGGCGAGTATCTTTTCAAAGATAGACTTGAGGAGTAGATATCATCAGATTAGGGTGCGACCTGGAGATGAATGGAAGACAACATTTAAGACTAGGGATGGTCTGTATGAATGGATGGTGATGCCATTCGGATTGTCTAACGTGCCGAGCACCTTTATGAGGTTGATGAATCAGGTTTTTCATCCTTTTATTGGCCAATTAGTTGTCGTTTATTTTGATGATATTTTGGTTTATATTGCTTCAACTAAGCAACACTTGCAGCATCTGAGAAAGGTATTTGAAGCCTTGAGGGAGAAGAAACTATATGCTAACACTAAGAAGTGTCATTTTTGGGCTGATCATGTGACCTTTTTGGGATATATCGTGTCCAAGGAAGGCATTCAGATGGATCCAACTAAGATTGAGGCTATCACAAATTGGGAGATTCCGAAAAATATTCATGAGGTACGTAGCTTTCATGGGCTAGCGTCTTTTTATCGGAGGTTTGTTCGGGATTTCAGTTCTATTATTGCGCCTCTTACGGATTGTCTAAAAGGAGGTAGATTTGTGTGGACCAAAGAGGCGGAAACTGCATTCCAATTACTGAAGAAGAAGGTGACTGAAGCCCCTGTGTTAGTGCTTCCTAACTTTAGTGAGATTTTCGAGGTGCATTGCGATGCATCGGGCGTTGGAATTGGGGGGGTCCTGAGTCAAAAGAATAAGCCAATAGCGTTCTTCAGTGAAAAGTTGAACGAAGCAAAAAAAAATTATTCGACTTATGACAAAGAATTTTATGCTATTGTGAGGAGTTTGGAGCATTGGCGACATTATCTTATTTCGAAGGAATTTGTTTTGTATTCTGATCATGAAGCCTTGAAGTGTATCAATGGGCAACATAAACTGAACGCTAGGTATGCAAAGTGGGTGGAGTTTCTTCAAGCTTTCAGTTTTTCCATTACACATAAGGCGAGCGTGCTAAATAGAGTTGCTGATGCCTTGAGCAGAAAACATTCCTTACTGTCCACAATGCAGGTGAAAGTTCTGGGTTTTGATTCTCTTAAGGATTTGTATATTGACGATCCTTATTTTGGCGATATATGGAAGAAGTGCAAAGCGGAGCCTTTTCAGCAATTTCAGATTGTGGAGGGCTACCTTTTTAAAGGCAACAGGCTATGTATTCCTCAGTGTTCTTTGAGGGAGTCAATTATTATCGAGAGTCATGCAGGAGGTCTTGCTGGGCACTTTGGCGTGGATAAGACGATGGCCTTGCTATGTGAGCATTTTTATTGGCCACGAATGGAGCGTGACGTGACTCGATTTATAGAGAAATGCAGGGTATGTCATGTGGCGAAAACCAGAGGTACTAATGCTAGGTTGTATATGCCTCTACCTGTTCCAGATGCACCTTGGGAGGACGTCAGTCTAGATTTTGTCTTGGGATTACCAAAGACGCAACGGAATAAAGATTCCATAATGGTAGTCGTCGACAGGTTTTCAAAGATGGCGCACTTTATTCCCTGTAACAAGACTTTTGATGCTTCACAGGTCGCGCGATTGTATCTACAGGAGGTTGTTGAGGTGCATGGAGTTCCTAAATCCATAACCTCATATCGTGATGTGAAATTTGTGAGTCACTTTTGGCGCACTCTTTGGAGGCATATGGGAACCAGATTGCAATTTAGTTCCTCTCATCATCCTCAGACCGATGGGCAGACTGAGGTTGTCAATCGAAGCTTGGGAAATTTACTACGAAGCTGGGTTGGAGATAGTCCAAAGCAATGGGACTTGGTGTTGCCTCGAGCAGAATTTGCCTACAATTGATCGCAGAATCGAACTACAGGCAAAAGTCCTTTCGAGATAGTTTATGGGCGTAATCCAATTACTCCCCTGGATCTCACGCCATTACCGGTGGACAAACAGTTCAGTTCAGATGCTGATGACCATGCTAAGCAGATCAAAGAGCTGCATTCACAGATTCATATCCAGATAGACAAGCAGAATATGAAGTATAAGCAATGGGTGGACAGACGTAGAAAATGGGTCATCTTCAAAGAAGGTGATCTAGTATGGATTCATCTCCGAAAAGAGCGATTTTCGGCTGGCAGGTTTAGAAAGTTGCAACCTAGAGCTGATGGACCCTTTAGAGTTCTGGAGCAAATTAGTGATAACGCCTATAAGGTTGAGCTGCCGGGTAAGTATAATGTATCCGGAACTTTTAATGTAGCGGATTTATCTCCTTACCACACTGATGAGGAAGAGCCTGAAGAGATTGATGCTAATGGAGATGAAGCCGATTCGAGGGCGAATCTTTTTTCTAGCAAGGGAGGATGATGCACCTAGGACTGGCAGACAGAATCAGTCAACGACATCGGATTGGGCTCAAATTCGGTCGATTGAAGCGAAATGGTCGTCTGATCAATACTCGGTGCCATTGGCATTAGATTTTGGCAATTCGGGGTCATTTAGGCGGGTTTCCGGGCATTTTTCTATTTTTAGGCGGATTTCCGAGCATTTTTCTATTTTTAGGTAATTTTATAATTTAATGGTATTTTTGTAATTTTTACGTTATCTTTTGTCATTAGGGTTGGCACCTATATAAGGTCGTCTTTAGGGTTTTGTGAGGAGATTATTGAATATTGAAAATTGTACGATTTGATATCGTTTCCGAGAGAACAGCGATTGTTCCTCATTCTATCGATTTTGTTCTTCAACGCCTTCTTTCTATCGTGTTTCGGCATCATAATCCCATCTATCACTTTTGTTACAACAATGTGGAAACTAAAACGAAATTGAGACAGATGAGAAGAACAGAGCACCAAGATTTACGTGGAAACCCTTGCGGGAAAAATCACGGGAGAGAGGAGAAGCAAAATCCACTATGAGAATTAGGGATTACAAAAGAGGCAACGTAAACTTCTCTATCAGACAGAATGAGCAAAGAGCAATATTTATAGTATTACCCCTCAAACCCTAATGTTGGCCCAAGACCCTTAACTTATGCCCCTAAATATTCAAGACATATTAACAAATCTCCACCTTGGCTTGAATTCCCAAGTAGATATAAGTATTAAGTCAATCTTCTCCTCCTACCAGCATAAAACTCAGCTACTGCAAACATTAACCAAATCCAAGCAGTGCTTGAATTTAGTAAAGGGCAATGACTTTGTCAACATATCAGCTGGATTGTTTTCTGTACCAATCTTCAAGACCTTAATATAGCCATCAGCAAGAATGTCTCGAATATAATGATACCGCACATCAATGTGCTTTGTTCTCTCATGATACATCTGATCTTTAGTAAAATGTATAGCGCTCTGACTATTGCAATGCACAACAGTCACATCATCATCCACACTGAGCTCTCCAAATAAGCCTCTTAACTATATAGCTTCCTTGATTGCCTCTGTAATAGTCATATATTCTGCCTCTATAGTAGACAAAGCAATTGTATGCTGTAAAGAAGCTTTCCAACTGACTGCACAACCTCCAACAGTAAAGATGTATCCTGTCAAAGACCTCTTTTTATCAAGGTCACCAGCATAATCAGAGTCAACATATCCAGTAAGAATTTCACAAGTTTTCCCAAACTCTAAACCATAATCTAAAGTACCCTTCAAATATCTCAAAATCCACTTCATTGCTTGCCAATGAATTTTACCTGATCATGATAAACATCTACTTATCACGCTAACAACATGTGATATATCAGGTCGAGTGCAAACCATAGCATACATAATGCTATCAACTGCAGTAGAATATGGAATATGTGACATATATTTTATTTCATCATCTGTATGTGGACATAAATCAGCTGATAATCGAAAGTGAGCAGCAAGAGGAGTACTCACTGGTTTGGCATCTTTCATGCCAAAACGATCTAATACCTTCTCAAAGTAGCTTTTCTGGGAAAGATACAATTTTTCTCTTTTTCGATCTCGCTGAATTTCCATGCCAAGATTTTTCTTCGCAGAACCTAAATCCTTCATATCAAATTCAGCACTCAACTGTGCCTTCAAATTTTGTATATCAAATTTATCTTTTACTGCAATCAACATGTCATCAACGTATAACGGCAGATAAATATAAGATCCATTTGGAAGTTTGCACAGATATACACAATTTCATATTTGCTTCTACAATAGCCAAGTTGCACCATAAAAGAATCAAATCTTTTATACTACTGTCTAGGTGATTGCTTTAAGCCATAGATAGATCTTTTCAATAAACATTTACGATCTTCCTTACCTTCAAACTGAAAACCCTCAGGTTGACCCATATAGATTTTCTCTTCAAGTTCACCATGTAAGAAAGCTATTTTCACATCGGGTTGTTCCAACTCTAAATCATGCATAGCAACTAACGCAAGAAAGATCCGAATAGAGCTGTGTTTAACGACGGGTGAAAACACATCATTAAAATCAACTCCCTCAATCTGACTATAGCCATTAGCGACTAAACATGCTTTAAATATAATGTCTTCAACTCCAGGAATACCTTCCTTTCTTTTGAAAACCCACTTGCAACCCACAATCTTCTTTCCTTTTGGTGGTTTGACAAGCTCCCAAGTTTGAATATTTTCAAGAGATTCCATCTCTTCATTCATAGCAACTAACCACTTTGCTGAATCTTTGGAGGAAATAGCTTCCTTGTACGTTTTAGGCTCAACATATTCTATCGACTCTGCAGAAGAAAGAGCATAAGTAACAAAATCTGAGTATCCATACATCTATGGAGGTTTCACTGTTCTTCTCGGTCTATCTTTGGCTATGGAATAATTCTCTTCTTCAGATTCTTCAATCTCAATATTATCAGTCACTAATTGAACTGGTTGTAAAGAAGATACTTCAAACTCCACCTTCTTTGGTGCACTTTGTAGATTTTCCTGGCAAGTATTTGATGATTTCTTGACAAGATGAAGCATAGCAAACTCATCAAAAGTAACATCTCTGCTAATTATAATCTTAGATGAATCAGAATACCAAAGCCTATAACCTTTTACACCAGAAGCATAACCAAGAAAAATATATTTTTTCGCTCTAGGTTCTAATTTTCCTTCACTAACATGTGCATATGCTGGACATTCAAATATTCGAAGAGAAGAATAATCAACAGGTTTACCTGACCATACCTCATCAGGTGTCTTGTTCTCAATATGTATGCAAGGAGAACGATTTATTAACCAACAAGCAGTATTGACTGCTTCACCCCAGAATTCATTGCCCAAACCAGCGTTAGACAACATAAACCTTGTTCTTTCTAATAGGGCTCTGTTCATACGTTCTACAATACCATTCTGCTGCGATGTATACACTGTAGTATGATGGCTCACAATTCCTTCGTTCTTGCAAAACTCATTAAATTCGCCTCCACAAAATTCTAGCACATTATCCGTTCTCAGCCGCTTGATTTTCTTACTGGTCTGCTTCTCAATTAATGTTTTTCATTGCTTGAATGTAACGAAAACATCACCTTTTGCCTTGAGAAAAAATACACAAACTTTTCTTGAAAAATCAGCAATAAAAGTGAGTACATATCTGGAACCAAGGCCTTTCGATGGAACTCTAGCAGGCCCCCAGAGATCAAAATGAATATAGTCCAGAGTGCCCTTTGTGCTGTGAATTTCTATTTTGAAACTGACTCTTTTCTGTTTCCCAAAGACACAATGTTCATAGAAATCCAGTTTTCCAATTTTCTGATCACATAGGAGACCTCTTTTTCTTAGCTCCTACATCCCTCTAATACTCATATGGCCTAGTCTCATATGCCATAATTTTGTATTATCTGAATCTGTCATATCAGAAGAGACCGCAGCTGAACCAGTAACAGTAGAGGCTTGCGGCTGATACAAAGTACCAATTTTAAGCCCTTTCATCAACAAAAGTGAGCCTCTCATAATTTTCAGAACTCCACCATCAGCAGTAAATCTACAACCATTGGCATCAAGTGTACTGAAAGAGATTAGATTTTTCCTCAAATCAGGCACATGTCTGACATTATCTAAAGTTCTGATCATGCCATCATGCATCTTAATATTAACAGTGCCAATCCCAATAGCTTTGCATCTAGCATTATTGCCCATGAGAATAACTCCACCATCATATTCTTTATACGTAGAGAACCAATCTCGATGAGGACACATATGATATGAGAAGCCTGAATCAAGAATCCAACTATCACAGAATTTATCTTTATTATCTGCAATCAATAGCCAATATTTATTTTCTTCTTTAGCAACATCAGCTTGAGCATGATTTTCGTTTTGCCTATTCTGTCTATTCTGATAGTTGCGATTGTTATGACGATTGACATTCCCATGATTTTGTTGATTCGAATTATTTTCTCTCTGCTCATTTGCCTTCAGTTTTAGGCAATTTATCTTGATATGCCCTGGAGACTTACACTAGTTGCAAATCATATCTATATGCTTAGACTTAGACCTGCTCTTGCCACTATTTCTTCTCTCAATAGATCTTCCTCGAGCGACTAAACCGGCCACATGATTATTACTACCATCAGAAGTCAATTTTGTATTGAGTTTCTGCTAATTTAGCAGACTAGTCTTGACATCTTCAAAATCAATAGTTTCTCTACTAACAATCATGGTCTCTCTAAAATTCTTATAAGAGGGAGGTAGTGAAACTAGCAAAAAGAGATTGATCCTCTTCTACAATATTAACATCAATGCTTCTTAATTCAGCAATAAGAGCATTGAACTCAGAAATATGGGATTTTAGAGAAGTACCTTCAGCCATACGAAAAGTGAAGAGTCATTGCTTGAGTCTCAATCGATTTGTGAGAGACTTTGTCAGAAAAATACTCTCCAACTTCTTCCATAAACCTGCGGCTGTTTTTTGATCGGCTGTTTTTTGATCTAGTACCCCCTGCAAAACTTCGTTCGTGAGGCAGAACTGAATAGTGGACAAAGCTTTCTCATCCAATTCTTCCCATATTTCATCCGTCGTGTCCAGTTTCTTCGCTTTAGTAAACAAAGTTTTCTTCAAACCCTATTGCGTAAGAACGGCTAACATACGAACCTGCCATAGGTTAAAACTGCCGCTCCCATCAAACTTTTCGATATCGAATTTCGTTGCTGAACTCGAAGCCATAATTTATTCCGAGTCGAAGAAGCGCGCACGAAACCCTCGAACAACACTGATTCAAACGTTGCTCGCAAATTTGCCCGCGAAATTTCGGAGGGTGGACTAATCGGCTACGGTCCTCATGCGAATCAAAGAGTTAGATGAAGATGGCTTGTAATTCTGCCAACGCTTGCTTCACAACGGCAAATCCAAGCACTGGCTATAGGCTTACATGTGTAGAGTGCTTCGCGGCGATGTAACTTGCACGTGAATGGCTTCTTCCTGTTGACTTCTTTTCCCCATGATCTTCTCTCTCCTGTTCGCCCTCCTTTTCTTCCTATTGGCCTCTTGTGTTACGTGAAGGGGCCTGGATCAAAGAGAAAGTGATGGTTGGCACAAATCTACACTACTGCAGGGGAATTCTCTCGAAGACTTCTTGAACCGAACCCCTCTCTCTCTCTCTCGTTTTTCAGATCTTGTGAGCACGAATGAACCAACGACCACAAATTGCCGAGAAGAATGAAGATTAACTATTCCGAGTCAAACCCACTGATGAAGTTTTGAGAAGACGCCAAACGGTGTGAAAGCCCCTTGAACGAGTCAAAGTGCAGCAGCTTTGGACAATTTCTTCAAAGTAACGCCGAACCCCAGATTGACGAAATCCAAATTCCCGAAATCCAAATCGCCGAAATCAAATCGTCTTGCACCGAAGATGAAATCCAAACTCCCGAACTCTCGTGTCTCTCTTTCGTCGACGAATGAATCTTGTGCTCTGATACCAGTTTGTTACGACAACGTGGAAACTAAAACGAAATTGAGACAGATGAGAAGAACGGAACACCAAGATTTACGTGGAAACACTTGAGAGAAAAATCACGAGAGAGAGGAGAAGCAAAATACATTATGAGAATTAGGGATTACAAAAGAGGCAACGTAAGCATCTCTATCAGACAGAATGAGCAAAAAGCAATATTTATAGTATTACCTCTCAAACCCTAATGTTGGCCCAAGACCATTAACTTAAGCCCATAAATATTCAAGACATATTAACAACTTTAATTAATCCATGTGAATTAAATAAGAAACTATCTACAACTTAAAAGAGATGATCTCTTACCTGAACAGCTTTTTAAGTTTTTTCTTCATTTTTTTCCTTTATTGCTTCTTTTCTTTTCTTTTCCTTTTACCCTAGCCTGGTTTGGGTGAAGTCGTCGCGGCCAAGCTCTGGTCGGCCACTAGCGAGGGTTGCGAGGCACTCGCCTGGTATAGAATAGATCTGCGACCCTCGCCCAGTGGCTAGTAAGGGTGTCGCAACCCTCGCCTGTGATCGGCGAGTATCACTCGGGGATCTCGTAGGCCTAGGATTAGGAAATAAAAAAATAAAAATAAAATTCATGAAAATATGAAAACATTTATTAAGTTGTTAATATTAGCGTGGGCCGTGCCCTATAGAATAACTAAATTGCTGCAAGTGCTTTTGTGCATAGCTAGCCTGCTCTTTACTTGGTAAGTTAATTAGTAGTACAAGACAGTATACAAATAATTGTATTGTTTTCTGGATAACCTCTTCTAATAATTGTTTTCTTGATAACCTTTTCTCCGATAAACCTCATATGATCTAATGCACATGTTTCACGTTTTCAGAAAGACTTTGATGTTCACCTACAAAATACAACTCATAGTCGGCACCTTAATGATTCTTTAGCCGCGCGACTTCATGTTATTTATTGCGCGACCCAACCTCTGCGAGAGAGAGAGAGAGAGAGAGAGAGAGAGAGAGAGAGAGAATATGGAGGATGAGAGGACGATTAGCATCTCTGAATCAATGGCCATGAACGGAGGGGACGGACCTTACAGCTACGCTCAGAACTCCTCGTATCAGGTATTTCCTATCCAAGATGAATATGAATCATAACGAGCGTGGATCTTTCTGGTTATGACACTTTATGTAGTTTTATAGCGTCATGTGGTAGATCGAATTTCGTAAAAAGTTTTAGAACGCTTAACATCTCTCTTCTTCTTTCTACTGGCTGTGAAAAGAACACAAACTCATGCTTCAAATGTTGCATCCACTGAAGAACTGGAACAGAAAGCTCCTGTAATGACAGAGCACTTCTATATACATCCCATCGTATATAGAAGTATGTTCCCATTTGTTTCGGGGAAAAAAGATTAAATTTATTTTTCTCAAATGAGATCGCTTGTCAAAATAAATAAACATAAATTATTTTTGATAATGAAAATATTTTTCATTGACTAATTATTTCGAGAAATGTAAACAATCATTTTTCTGAAAAACATTTCCCCCAAAATTAATAGAGTTGTTTTGCTCATGCTTTTTAAGAAAATATTTTTTAAATCACTTATTTTTCGCGGAACAAACGCATCATATTCCACTGCTTACACTACAAGGAGAATAGACAAAACAATTATTTTATTACAATAATGTGGTTTACTGAAATTTTCCTAAATATTTTTTGTCATAATTTAGTTCACCAACCGTATAATTCCCATGATCTCATCATTCGGGGTTGAAATGTCCTATCCCAACTTTTCTTCAACATCTTTTTCGCGTTCACTCTTTCTGCGTACGTCCACTTCCAATCAATACCATACGAAATTACCAACCTTTATTTGCTAAATTTGTTTCTCCCATTGCGCAAGTTTGCTAGTTCTTGAGTTGCTACTCGTGTTTGCGAACTTACGGTTTTCCCATATCGTATCACCACCCGCTTCTGCTGCATCAAACACTTGTATAGGAAAAACGTGATTCATCAAGTAAGACGAACCTTAAAAAGCGTACTCAAGCAATGACTACTTAATTACGGGGTGGACCTCCATTGATCAATCACTTCAAAAGGTGGTTGGTATGGATTTGTTTCGGAAGAATCTTGCATGGAAAAAAGTATTGCAAAGGTAATCACCACATATTGCCCTATTCTGCAGAAAGGAATCGCTGCAGCCGCCATGGGTATGATCAAGGAAGCTTTACCCACAACCATTGATCTCAATCACCTTTCTTCATCCTCACCGAACCCCGTCATCAGAATAGCAGACTTTGGTTGCTCCACAGGACTCACATCCATTCAAGCCATAGAAACTATTATACAATGCCTCTTAGACCTCATCAATCCCATCGAGCAACCTCAATTTCGTGCCCTCGAGCTCCAAGCCATCTTCAACGACCTCCCCGCCAATGACTTCAAAACGCTTTTCGCCAACCTCCCCGAGAGGCGGCGGTACTACGCCATGGCAGTCCCCGGGACGTTCCATGGCCGTCTCCTCCCAACCGCATCCCTACACTTTGCATTCTCATCCTGCGCGCTCCACTGGCTATCCCAGGCTCCGCCAGAGACATTGGACGAGTCTTCCCGTGCTTGGAACGGAGAGAGAATTCACTATGCGAGCTCCCCTGCAGAGGTCGTAGGGGCTTACTCTGCTCAGTTCGAGAGAGACATGGAGGCGTTTCTCAGTGCGAGAGCGGAGGAGATGGTCAGTGAAGGATTGATATTTATGGCCGTGCCTGGTGAGCCGGATTTGGTTCATGAATCTGAGGCCACCCTAGGGTCGGAATTGGAGCTGCTGGGTTCTTGCCTTGTGGACATGGCCAAAACGGTACGTGATTGCATGCACAGGGCTAACACTTGATGCATCAGATCCTACGCAAGACTAAGACTAGAGAGATTGAATTATGCATTTATGGATGATTATCAAAATTCGGCAATGCTAAAAAGCTAGGCTATACCAGGTCAAATATTAAAACCTCCCCCCCCCCCACCAAAAAAAAGGCTATACCGATACTTGTTTGATGAAGGTTACTAGTACAGTGTTTAAAGTGGATGTCCTAATTATTCCAACAAATTACATTCCCAATAGTTTCTTCCGGAAAAGATTTCCTTAAATAAATAATCATGTGTTTCCGTAGATCTCTTTGTAGTGAAAATTTCTAAAAGTTGCAATACAAAAGACCAGAGATCTGTGCAACAATGTATGCAGTCACTTCCGTCAAAAATAACATTTCCAAGTGAAAATTATGTAATGTGACATATTATTGGTTTTTTCCAATATATATCCCACGATGAAAAAAAATTTATCTCGATGGAGTTTATACTTGTTGGATCTGTGCATTTGAAATCTGTTTATTAAACGAATTATATGTGACATTTGACAAATGGTGAGACATTGACATTGTGGCTAGAATAACTATTTGGCTCCAAGAATTAAGCAGGGTCATTATCACTTTGAAAATGAATTTTGGAGACGCGAGGAATGGTAAGCAATGCCAAAGTAGAGAGCTTCAACATGCCATTGTATTTCCCATCAGAGAGGGAGCTGAAACAAGTGATAGTTCGAAACAGATTCTTTGACATCGAGAGGATTCAGACCTTGAGCCACCCCAAAATGTACGTCGCTTTTTCCACCCCGGATTCACGCTCTTTCCACTTAAGAGCTGCATTCGAGGGGTTATTGCTCCATCATTTCGGCGATGAGCTGATCGTCGACGACCTGTTCCGTCAGTACTCGCTCAAAGTGGCGAAATCTCCCTTTTTCTTGAAGCCAGAAAGTCATGAAACCGTCACATTCTTCGTGGTCCTGAAGCGTAAAATGTATGAAGAGAATATGCAGTGACTGCACTGGCACATACTGTGCGTTGTTTCATGGTGGGGAAAAAGCCTTAGCCAGATAATTTTTCTGGAAGAGAGAATTGACTAGGAGCGAAAATTTGATTTCAATTCAACGGGGCCGTTAACTGGATATTCCCAACTCAAACAAGTTTGCGCTTAATTCTTATGGTTATGCGTTAAAACTTGGTAGATTTGCATTTGCTTGCTCTGTCAAGATGTTGGATGCATTTTGGGATATTTTGATTTTATATATTTCCTTAGATGGATCCTGATTGATTGAATTTAGCTTGTTACTTCATATAGTCTTCAGTATGTATAGAATCTCACATTTTTCCTATCATCACTATTATTCTCAACTTGGTGTCAAAGCCATTGTTTTCCAAGGAAGTGCCCGTCGAGGCTATTTAATAACGCCGGTCGCATTTTTCCGTCATTACTATTATAAGACACGTTATTTTTCAAATAATCTCATGTTTTATGCGGCTGCGAGAGTATGAATGAAAGGAATTAAAGACTATTGTTCCAATCAAAGTCATCTTCTACATCACCACATATCCTCACCCATAACTCCATCGACTAACTCCTCCATATCTTCTTGGACGACGACATCGTTTCATCTTTCCTGACACTCCTCTTTCGTCCACCTTCCTCTTTCGTCCGGCATGAACAAGACATTTAACTCCAGCAGATCCACGGACGAGCGAACCATGTTGGCTCAGCCAGCAAGTAGGCATGCATGAAAATTGAAAAGGGAACAAGTAGCCGGTAATTTTGAACGTCACAACGCATTCTTCGAGTTTGAATGAAACTTTTAAAGTCTCGCGAGTAACCCAACAGATGGTTGCTTAATTAATGTTGTTTAGCAGATTCTTATGACTCGATGACATGCGTACGTAGTTAATTACTCCTATTTTTATTTTCTCTATTCTTGTAAATCCTTTTATTCCTATCTTCCATGCACGCAGGCGGAGAGTTTTTATGGCGTTTGAATCTTCGGGGATGACCCAACAAACAATGAAATCGCATCACAAAATTTACTAACCGCAGCTCTATAAATAGCGGCTCATGCGCTTGGCCTCTTCACGTATTCGCACAGTCTCTCTTCAGATTCCATAGAAGATCACAGCCAGCTTCATTGATACCTGGTTGAAGTAATGGAAGGCGCTAAGAAGGGCGGCGTCGGAAGGGGCAAAAAGAGTGGTGGCGGCGGCGGCGACGCCGTAGAAGGAGCAACTATTGCAAGCAGTGGTGGTGGGGCCAGGAAAGGAGTTGGCGGCAGCAAAGGAACGATGGTTACGTCGAGAAGTGGAGGTGCGGCCCATATTTCAAGGGTGAAGTTCGAGGGAAACCCGCAAGGTTACTTTGCTGAGCTCCATGAGAGCTCCAAGGATAAGAAATGAGAGCTTGTCGATGAGTTGACTCTGAAGTAAGATGCAGGAGTGTCGGAGAGAATCTGAAATTAAATAAAGACCTTTAATCTTCTAATGAAATCTCTCTCTCTCTCTCTCTCTCTCTCTCTCTCTCTCTCTCTCTCTCTCTCTCTCTCTCTCTCTCTCTCTCTCTCTCTCTCTCTCTCTCATATGGTTCATCAAGCTTGCTATTTGCAATCATATGTTTCAACTTTGGTTGTCGAATGACATGTGGCGTAGGTGGCAAGATCATATTAGCCAAGTTGGCACATCATATTTACACCTCAAATGTTTTGACTTTGTAATGTTTTCCTTACACCACCCACTTCTATCACCATTCTTATTAATCGTTAGATTTTCAAGCTATCACTACTCATTTCAATGGAGCACGTACCACGTAAAAGTTTTAAGGTGTATTCTTTGAATCGCTAAAAGAAACATATGGCATTTGTTGTTGTGTCATACTCTAATTATTTTGAACAGCGAGGGGTTTAACTCACCCGTGCATGACAGTGATAATGCAAGTGGCTTACGGGATAATAGAGAATACGCAGGTGGTCTGTGAACTTCAACCTCGTTCTTCCTTCTTGTAAAAAACCAATGCCATGACTCCACCACAACAGTTGCATCCTCTTCGAGCACGTCTTGATAAACTAGGTCTAGATCAAACCACCCAAAAGTCCATTGTCAATAAAGTCCTAATTTTTTTGCACTTTTTCCAATTCAACTCTATTTGTCGGAAATCGGTGATGTGAATGCCAGTTATCTTACGTGGCACTACCGATGTCGATGCGGATAATTTTTTAGTAATAATTTAATACTTTGTTAAGTATTTTTATATATTTTTTCCCTCTTTTCTGTTTTTCCTTTTCTATTTTTCCCCCTCTGCCTGGCCTCAAGTGGGGCCGCTCCCGCTGGCCTCTACCGAGAAGGTGTAAATTAGTTAAAGATGAAGATGCGACTTGGCATGGCAATTGTCAAATCTGGTCAAGATTTCGTAGTGTCGTTCTTTAAAGATGAAACAATAATAGGAAGAGCAAAAAGCGACTTTCTTTTGGACATGTATTTGATTACTAAAATGATGTTAAGCATATTTGTGCATGGCTAGCCTGACCGTTACTTCTGAGTTAATAACTTCATTAGATAAATACGATAAGATCCATCCAAACTTATTGTTTTCCCTTTCTTACCTTGACTTTTGATGTCCCCCTACCAAATCCCCCTCAATGTAAACTCAGAATTACGCGATCGGCAAATTAATGATTCTTTTAGCGAAGATTTTGACCAAATACGAAATCATCGGTAATCGATCTAGTGGTACTTTTATGAGCATTCTTTTTAGGAAGTCGCTAGCATGACAGTGTAACAGTGTTGTCGTTATTTTTTAGCCCATGGCTTTTCAATTAATGAGTATTTTATGCAAAATACGCGGTGATGGTGTGTGAATCTACGTTTTGAAATAACTGACACTATTATCAGACTATCAAGGGAGCATTTTTATTCTTTTTGTCATCATAAAATTCTTAAAGGATCATGCAGTTACTTTTCAGGCGGCTGTAAGACGAACAACCGCGGTAGTAGGGTAGGGTAGGGTAGGGTAGGGTGAGTGGTGTACAACTTAGATTATGGCCAATCTTCCTCACTGTGCTTTGGGCCGAAATTTGATAATATATATTGCATGGCTTGATCTGCGAGAGAGAGAGAGAGACAGAGACAGAGATAGAGATAGAGACAGAGACAGAGAGAGTCTGACTGAAGCAGTGGCCATGAATGGGGGGAAAGGACCTTACATTTACTCCCAGAACTCCTCATATCAAGTACTTCCTGTTACATGATATACAAGTATAGGTATACATATTACAAGATATGTCACTCTAGCTTTTCTCTCTGTATAAGCAATAAAATCCCTGTGATAAGTGGAATAGACAAATGAATTTTTCATTACAATAACGTGGTTTATTGAAAATTTTCTGAAACTTTTTGTCATAATTTGGTTCACCAACCATATAATTCTCATGATCTCGTCGTTCCGTGTTGGTTTCGTAATCAGATTATCCTATCTCATCCTTTCTTCAACATCTTTTCCACATTTGCTCTCTCTTCATACATCGACTTCTAATCGTTATTATATCAAATTACCAACCTTTTATTTGGTGAAACAAGTATTGCAAAAGTAATCACCATGCATTGTTCTATTCTTCAGACAGGAGTCGCTGTTGCCGCCATGGATATGATCAAGGAAGCTTTACCCGCAACTGTTGATCTCAACCGCCTATCATCATCCTCTCCCAACCCCATCATCAGAATCGTAGACTTTGGTTGCCCCACAGGATTCACATCCATTCAAGCCATCGAAACCATAATTCAGTGCCTCTTAGAACTCATCAAACCCAACGAACAACCTCAATTTCGTACCCTCGAGTTCCAAGCCATCCTCAATGACCTCCCCACCAATGACTTCAACACGCTTTTCGCCAACCTCCTGTCTGAGAGGCGGCGATACTACGCCATGGCAGTCCCAGGGTCGTTCCATGTCCGTCTCCTCCCGAGTGCATCCCTACACTTTGCATTCTCATTCTATGCGCTCCATTGGCTATCCCAGGCTCCGCCAGAGGCATTGGACGAGTCTTCCCGTGCTTGGAACGGAGAGAGAATTCACTATGCGAGCTCCCCTGCGGAGGTCGTAGAGGCTTACTCTGCTCAGTTCGGGAGAGACATTGAGGCGTTTCTCAATGCGAGAGAGGAGGAGATGTTCAGTGAAGGATTGATATTTATGGCCGTGCCTGGTGAGCCGGATTTGGTTCATGAATCTCAGACCACCCTAGGGTCGGAATTGGAGCTGCTGGGTTCGTGCCTTGTGGACATGGCCAAAACAGTACGTGATTGCATGCACGGGCTAACACTTGATGCATCAGATCGTACGCAAGACTAAGACTAGAGAGTTTGAATTATGCATTTTTGGATTATTAACAAAATTCGGCGATGCTAATAAACTAGGCTATACCAGGTCAAATATTAAAACTCCCCCCCCCCAAAAAGGCTATACCGATACTTATTTGATGAAGGTTACTAGTAGAGTGTTTAACTTGGATGTCCTAATTATTCCAACAAATTACATTCCCAATAGTTTCTCCCATAAAAGATTTCCTTAAATAAGTAATCATGAGTTTCCGTAGATCTCTTTGTAGTGAAAATTTCTGAAAGTTGCAATACAAAAGACCAGAGATCTGTGCAACAATGTATGCAGTCACTTCCGTGAAAAATAACATTTCCAAGTGAAAATTATGTAATGTGACATATTATTGGTTTTTTCCAATATATATCCCAGGATGAAAAAAGATTTTATTTCGATGGAGTTTATACTTGTTGGATCTGTGCATTTTAAATCTGCTTATTAAACGAATTATACGTGACATTTGACAAATGGTGAGACATTGACATTGTGGCTAGAATAACTATTTGGCTCCAAGAATTAAGCAGGGTCATTATCACTTTGAAAATGAATTTTGGGACGCAGGGAATGGTAAGCAATGCCAAATTAGAGGGCTTCAACTTGCCATTGTATTTCCCATCGGAGAGGGAGCGGAAACAAGTGATAGTTCGAAACAAATTCTTCGACATCTAGACGATTCAAACCCTGAGCCACCCCAAAATGCACGTCGCTTTTTCCACCCCAGATTCACGCTCTTTCTACATAAGAGCTGCATTCGAGAGGTTATTGCTCCATCATTTCGGCAATGAGCTGATCGTCGACAACCTGTTCCGCCAATACTCGCTCAAAGTGGCGAAATCTCCCTTTTTCCTGAAGCCAGAAAGTCATGAAACCGTCACATTCTTCGTGGTCCTGAAGCGTAAAATGTATGAAGAGAATATGCAGTGACTGCACTGGCACATACTGTGCGTTGTTTCATGGTGGGGAAAAAGCCTTAGCCATATAATTTTTCTGGAAGAGAGAATTGACTAGGAGCGGAAATTTGATTTCAAGTCAACGGGGCCGTTAGCTGGATATCCCCAACTCAAACAAGTTTGCGCTTAATCCTTATGGTTATGCGTTAAAACTTGGTAGATTTGCATTTGCTTGCTCTGTCACAATGTTGGATACATTTTGGGATATTTTGATTTTGTATATTTCCTTAGTTGGATTCTGATAGATTGAATTTAGCTTGTTACTTCATATAGTCTTCAGTATGTATAGAATATCACATTTTCCTGTCATCACTATTATTCTCAACTTGGTATCAAAGCCATTGTTTTCCGAAGAAGTGCCCGTCGAGGCTATTTAATAACGCCGGTCGCATTTTTTCGTCATTACTATTATAAGACACGTTATTTTTCAAATAATCTCATGTTTTATGTGGCTGCGAGAGTATGAATGAAAGGAATTAAAGACTATTGTCCCAATCAAAGTCATCTTCTACATCACCACATATCCTCTCCCATAACTCCACCTACTAACTCCTCCATATCTTCTTGGACGACGACATCATTTCATCTTTCTTGACACTCCTCTTTCGTCCACCTTCCTTTTTCGTCCGGCATGAACAAGACATTTAACTCTAGCAGATCTATGGACGAGCGAACCATGTTGGCTCAGCCAGCAAGTAGGCATGCATGAAAATTGAAAAGGGAACAAGTAGCCGGTAATTTTGAACGTCACAACGCATTCTTCGAGTTTGAATGAAACTCTTAAAGTCTCGCGAGTAACCCAACAGATGGTTGCTTAATTAATGTTGTTTAGCAGATTCTTATGACTCGGTGACATGCGTACGTAGTTAATTACTCATGTTTTTATTTTTTCTGTTCCTATAAATCCTCTTATTCCTATCTTCCATGCACGCATGCGGAGAGTTTTTATGGCGTTTGAATCTTTGAGGATGACCCAAACAATGAAATGGCATCACAAAATTTACTAATCGCGGCTCTATAAATAGCGGCTCATGCGCTTGGCCTCTTCACCTATTCGCACAGTCTCTCTTTAGATTCCATAGAAGATCACAGCCAGCTTCGTCGATACCCGGTTGAAGTAACGGAAGGCGCTAAGAAGGGCGGCGACGGAAGGGGCGAAAAGAGTGGCGGCAGCGGCGGCGGCGTAGGAGGAGCAACTGTTGCAGGCAGTGGTGGTGGGGCCGGGAAAGGAGTTGGCGGCAGAGAGAAACGATGGTTGCGCTGGGAAGTGGGGGTGCGGCCCATATTTCAAGGGCAAAGTTCGAGGGAAACCCGCAAGGTTACTTTGCTGATCTCCATGAGAGCTCCAAGGATAAGAAATGAGAGGTTGTCGATGAGTTGACTCTGAAGTAAGATGCAGGAGTGTCGGAGAGAATTTAAAATTAAATAAAGACCTTTAATCTTCTAATGAAATCTCTCTCTCTCTCTCATGTGGTTCATCAAGCTTGCTATTTGCAATCATATGTGTTGGGTATTTCATACATAAATTGTTAATCAAGATCTATAAACGAAGCGGAATAATATAGATCCACATACCTATAAGCACGAAGCGCGGATTCCAGCAATATGTCAATCAAATCGTTGTACTGGATCGTCAAGCCCTGAAATCAAACTAGAATCACTGATCGGTGAGGTATATCACGTAAAACGAACGTACCTCGATAGCCACAGATTAATAGCCCCCGTTGCAGATGAGATAATGATCCGAATCCACTGATCGGTCGTCGTCGAGAGAGAAATTTGGGGTGTGTTTTTGGGAGAATTTCTTTCACGGTGATTTTCTGAACGAAAGATGTTCTTAGGAAGAGGAAGCCGTTTTCTTCCTTTTCTCTATCTTTGAAGAATAGGAAACAAAATTCCATTAATTGCTAATTATCGCAATTATGGTAATTGGATAATTTAGCCAACTTTAGCCCTTGAAGGGGCGTTAATTTCCAACATCTCCCACTCACCCACAAAGGGCTAAATGTCTCTCTTTCTCTTCTCACTGCTTAGTTTATATGGGCAAATAATCCGTTCGACCAGCATACTATGAGAGCTCGTTGCCATACATCTGTCAGGCGTATATAGCAGTTCAAAATGGGCACATAACCTCAGGGTAGATGCAGTATGCAGTACCCTAGATCAATCAGTCACATTTACATTACATCTCTCTTGATCTCTTTGAGTACTCAAATACAATACATTGTATTCACAATCATGATTAAGCTCATATAATCATAATTGGTCGACCTGTGAATACAAAGATTGAATGTGACGTCCATAATAAATTGATCTTCCTCTTCCCTTAAACCTCTCAATCTCAGTTCAGTTCACTTTTCTAGAAATGTTCCATTAGATCGAATCAATCTCATGACCATAGGCAACACCCTAAGATAGCGAACACCGAAAAGAAATCTTGAGAATAAGTAAGAGTCGTGAGGGGACTAAATTTGAGGAACTTTTATCCTCAAGAGTCTTACACGGCCACAAAGTTGAGATCAAAACTCTTGCCAATTTTTCTTGGTCGTCTCATGCATACATAATATGAAGTACGTATTACGGTATTCTCTCATTTCCCATGGAGCGTATGTCTTCCCACTTTTAGTACCATACAAATGATAGCTCAGACATACTCAATGTCTAGCTTCAGTTCACGAATCTACTCTCTTTTAAAATAATCCATCAGAACTCACATCTGGCATTAAAGACAAATAAAGTGAAATATGTGGGTTATTTCACTTTCGGACATAATAAATATTATGGCCTCAACTTAGCACTCTAATTAAGGCGACATCTATATTTTAAGCTCAAGCTCTCAATTATCACCTAGATAATGTGCTTAAAATTGTCTCATCTCTATTCATCACGTAGTAAATAGAAGCGATTACCTGTGTGAGTAGGCTAATCTTATCTGTCCGACATACCTTCTCAAATTGTGCACCAAGTATCAATATGCATAAATGTCATACAAACTCATAGACATCAATAATGATAACAGATACCATTAACTATGAACATTGGGAAATATTAGTATCCAGTACTCCCACTTTTATGCACTTCTAGAGATTTCAATATATGGAAACTAATCATTTTGCTAACACATGACTGAGGAGCAACATCTCTAGATACTCTCTTCACAGAAGAGCTGTTATTATTCTGTGCATGTATGTGTATTGTATGTTCACATCTTTTTTTACAACCATGTCTTTCACAAAAGACATATTACATGTCTATTTGCTTGGTCTAGCAATGGATCCTTAGTGTAAGCTATTGTTGCTAGACTGTTACAATCAACTAATAATTGTACCTGCAGCATCCTTAGCAACACCTCACTGATCCAAGCATCACTTAAACTAAATATTCTCTTGTACTGCTGCTGATAACACCACGATATCATCTTTCATCGTGGATAAGGCTATATATATTTGCTTAACACCACAAGATCAATTTCCATCGTGGATAAGGCTATACACCTTTGCTTCTTACTACTCCAAGATATTGTGACACTGCACAGTAAGAAAACAAACCCAGAGGTAGATTTTCTCTCATCTAAATCTCTTCCTCAGTAAATATCAGTATAGCCTTCAAGGTGCAGATCTCTACCTTGAACTTAGCAGAAAACTTGACAGTACTTTTCAAATATCTCAGAGAATTCTCTTGATAGAAATACAATATGCTTAACCTGGATTAGAGTGGTACACATACCATTCCAACCACAAAACAAATATGAGGTTTTGTACACATCATAGTGTACTTCAAGCATTCAAGTACCAACATATGGAACATTTTCCATTTCTGCATTTGCTTGTGGAGTCTCAAGACATATTTCGTGGATTAGAAACGAATCATTTGACATTTACCTAACCATTCCCATTGGATAGAGAGATACCAGGAATCTCTTTGGGCCAAAACTGGGTTGACATAGGTATAACACCACCCGGCGAATAAGCCACACATGCAATATGAGTATGTTCGGGTTTATAGTTTTGCATATAAAATCATTCGATGACTTTATCTATATAAGTCTCTTGTGAAAAAGACCATAATCTTTTTGAACGATCTCTTGAAATCTTAATTCCAAGAATATATACAACTTCACCCATATATTTTTATTGCAGAATTGGAACATAACCAACTCTTGACTGTATTAACAAACTCCATATTGCTCCAAGCAATCAGTATATCATCAACATATAATGATAAGATCACATATTGATCTTAGGATCGTTTGATATATATGCAATGATTTTCATCAATCATTACAAAATCATATACCACTAAGGCATTACAAGAAGGTATATACCAATATCTCAAAGACTGCTTAAGGCCATATATTGATCTCAAAAGTCGACATACTTTTTAGTTCTTGGCCAATTGTAACAAACTCAGCGGGTTGTTTCACACAATTTTTTTATTCTCTATTAAAAAAAAGCAGTCTTTACATCCATCTGATGTAATTCAAGATCCATACTAATCACTATTGCCGGAATAAGGTGAATTAAGGTAGATCTCACCGTAGGAGAGCAAACCTCTTCTCAATCAATTACTTCTAATTGATTATACCATTTCACCACAAGGCGAGCCTTAGAACTCTCAATCAAGCTATTAGCTTTATGCTTTAATTTTGAGAACACACTTGTTCCCAATGACTTTATGTTCATTCGAAAGATCAACTAGTTCCCAAACTTGGTTTGATATCATTGACTCCATCTCCTTTTTTATTGCTTATATCAACTTTTCCTTATCAGGGCAAGTCAGAACCTTATTTACATTCCTTGGCTCTTCCTCTTCTTATGGAGCAACCATGAAAGTTTTTCATTCAATGTCTAAACGTCGACAAATCGACGGAGAACACTTTTGCGACTTGTTCGCTAAATTGATGATTGTACACTTAGTACATCAAGCTCCATTACGCTCCCACTTGGCAACTTATTCGCCGTATTGAAGATTATACACTTAGTACATCATTCTCCGTTACACTCCCACTCGGATTGAACAATAACAACATCTCGTTCATGTCAAGCAGTTGCAATTGAGAAGATCGTACACTTAGTACATCTCTCCATTATGCTCCCACTCAGATTAGATAATGACGGCATCTTCTTCACATCAAGTGGTTGCAATTGAGACTTGTTTAAAATAAATTCTCACTTCTCACATTGCTCCCACTTGGATGGATTCCCCAATAATATCATTATCACTATCCAAGATCTTAAATGGAGAATATTCTTCACTTGTCTCACCCTTTTTCAGAAATTCATTCACTAAGAATGTGACATCTCGTGATTCAAATTCAGTTACATTTACCACTTTCTTGCTTACCTATAATAGATACCCTTTCAAGTGCTCTCAATGTCACATGAAGACACTCTTTTATGCCTCTAAGGCCTAATTCCCATACCAGTGGGAGAAACCGTATGTATAGGAAGCACATCAAAATCTGAGAAAATTCAAATCTCATTTTCAACCTGTCCACAACTCATATGGAGTGGTAGTAACTAATTTAGAAGGCACATGGTTAAATATCTAGACAGCAATTATCAAAACTTCACCTCAATAGGTGATAGGAAAATTAGCCTATGACATCATAGACCTAACCATTCTCATTGGGGCATGTTTCTTCTCTCTACGACTCCATTCTATTGAGAAATCGCCGGAATAGTCAACTGTCTTTCTATTCCTTTTTCATCACATAAATAGATGAACTGATCAGATAGATATTCTCGACATCGATCGGATCTTTTTTTTAATATTTTTTTAAAGCTCAAAAATAAAATTTCTCGAAGCAACTTATGCCTCAAATTTATGAGAAATAAAAAAAAATATCCGAATCGAGTGTAATCATCTATAATGTGATGAATTAAACAACCGATGCCTTATTCTTACATATGTTGAATCACATGTCTCAATAGATTAATTGCAAAGGAAACTCAGCTCTTGTTCCTTTTCCAAATGGTTTGCTCATTATCTGTTCCGCTAGGCAATACTCACAAATAGGCAAATCGACATTTTCAATGTTGCCCAATAAGCCCTCTTTAGCTTATCTAAATATTTGCCATTGGGCCAATGTGACCCTACCTAGCGTGCCACATATTTACATCATCACAAAAGATGTTAATAGTGAATAACTAATATTCACATTATTGTACCCAACAATCGGTACAATGAAACCATCTAGAACCATAATAACTTGTTTCCAACGACAAGTCATGACCACTGTTATGAAAGTTTAAATTGAAATCAAGTTTAACCAAAACTAACATGGAAACTATATTCCATTGAGTTTTTGGAGCATATAACACAATATGTAGAAATAAGGTGCGATCACTGCGCATTTTCAATTGGCAGGTGCCAATCCCTTTAACTTCCACGCAGGAATTATTTTCCACATTTATCCACTTTGCTCCATGTCGAAGTCGTTGAAATTCCACCAAGGTATTTCTATCTTTCGTTACATGGTATGTGGTTCATAAGTCTATAATCCACAAAGGATAAGATTCAGTTACAAAAACTGAACTAGAGACTTAAATAACACTATCAAGTGCACAAAGCCCTTTATTATTATTATTTTTAAAAAAAAAAACTTTTTTTTGGTTCACCACAGTCATGAGCAAAGTGACACTTATTGCCACATTTAAAACATTTCACTCTTGAGATGTTTTTCTTGAAAGGACATTTTCATTTCTCATGTCGGTTAAACTTCGATTTCCATCCTGAAGAATCTATTATTTTATTCTTCCCACTTCTTGAACCCACCTTGATGCTTATGCCTGGAGTACGAAGCTTCATTTGGTCTAGAAATGGCATTCTAGTTCAAGACAGCGCATAGTGTCCTCAAAAGTCTTTACTTTTATTGTGGATCAAGTGAATTTCATATGCACACAGCTATAAAGTATGGAACAAATTACTGCTTGCACTTGCTACTCATCAGTAAAAAAAATGGCCCACTTCATGCAGTTCATTTATCATGTTTGACACGTCACAAAAGTCATTTCATATTCTGCCCATAAGGCATCATATAAGTGTCAAAATTTATAGTGATCTGTCTTAACTTGGTGACCGATGTCTAACCAAACTTAGTGTTTAATGCCTCCCACTTGACTCTGGCATTTTCATAAATGCCTGAACTCATGCATAAAACCATTTTTCATGCTACTCAGCAATATATGCGAGCAATTGAGTTCATCTTTTTTCCGTGCAGCAAATGTCGGCTGTGCAGTATTCTCATCCTCAGGTGTTTCCATAACTAGGTCAAGAGCTTCAAATGTTTCTTGCTTTTCATAGTACAAACTGGATTTCTATATTCCAGTTTTCATAAATTTTTGCCATCCAATTTCTCCTTTGTTTTGCTAAGCGTGTAACCGTTGTTTATGAACACGAAGTTCTATAGACATGCATTCACGAACCATTGATGCCTAACATTTACGCATCTATTTTACACTAACTAATTATATTAACAGATAATTTCACATGAGGCCTCAGATTCAAAAGTTCACAACGTTCCCAATCATCGTTCAAGCATCCTTGCTTAAAATTACCATTAACATAATCATTTATGTAAAATCGAGTTCACCGAAGTTACTAAAACTTTCTAGAACTCCCTACTCGAATAAGGATCACAATTCATACAATGATCCATATATCTTGTATAACATGGCATAACATGATTTAGACTATACATGAATACTTTACACATCAAATCATGAGATTGCAGGATACATGCCATCAATCAATTCTTGAAAAAAAAAACGCCCCAAAATACGTATATCATGGGCTTCAAACGTATTTTTAGAATTTTAAAATCATAAAAAAATGTCCAAATAATATATCAAATCGAAGATAATTTCGATACTAACGCAACGGTACCTCGCACGCCCCAATCGAAGCTCATATGCATCCACACGAGCCGGTCAAAGTTTCAGCTTTGACTAGTCAACGCTCGGTCAACGGGGTCAAAATGCAATTTCTCAAATTTTGAGGATCGAATTGCAATTTCCAAAAATTTAGGGACTAAATAGCAATTTCCAAAAATTTCGGGGACTAAAATGTAATTTTCAAAAAGTTTGGGGACCAAATTATAAATTTTTCGAAAGTTTAGGGACCAAATTGCAATTTTTCGAAAGTCCGAGGACTAAAATGCAATTTTCATAAAGTTAGGTCAACGGTCAACGGCGGAATCCGGGTCGGGTCAAATCCAGGTCGGAACAAAATTGAACCGGGTTTAGAATATCTAGAACCGGATCTAGGATACGCTTAAACTGGTTTTGGGATAGGAATAACCGGGTTTGGGACGCGTTTGGGCCACGGAGTACACGCCGCGCATGTGAGCGCGTGGATCCCACGCGCAGCGCGCCCACCAGCGCGTGTAGGAGCGTGCGGCTCCGTCCGGCCTCCGTTGGTGGCATTCCACCCCTCAAATCGTTCGTCTCGACGATACGAACCCGATGGTATATTCAAATCCAATTTTCGTTGAACGAAACTTTACGAAAAAGCCTCGAAACGTCACTGTGTCGAGAACCGATCCCGTGGCGGCGCATGGTGCACCTGCAGCCACTCCCGGCATCGCCTCGCAATGGGTGACCACTCAAAATTCTCGTCTCGCCGAGTCCGTTCCATTGATGTGATAAAAAATTATTTTTATCGCACAAGAAAATCACGATCAGGCCATGAACAGTAACGAGTGAAAAAATGGTTTTTCACGTTCGCATCGACGATAAAATAAATCACGATCAGGAAACAAGAACACTTTGCTCTGATACCACTGTTGGGTATTTCATACATAAATTGCTAATCAAGATCTATAAACGAAGCGGAATAATATAGATCCACATACCCATAAGCACGAAGTGCGGATTCCAGCAATATGTCAATCAAAGAGTTGTACTGGATTGTCAAGCCCTGAGATCAAACTTGAATCACTGATCGGTGAGGTATATCACGTAAAACGAACATACCTTGATAGCCACAGATTAAGAGCCCCCGTTGCAGATGAGATAACGATCCGAATCCACCGATCGGTCGTCGTCGAGAGAGAAATTTGGAGTGTGTTTTTCGGAGAATTTCTTCCATGGTGATTTTCTGAATGACAGACGTTCTTAGGAAGAGGAAGCCGTTTTCTTCCTTTTCTCTATCTTTTAAGAATAGGAAACAAAATCCCATTAATTGCTAATTATCGCAATTATGGTAATTGGGCAATTTAGCCAACTTTAGCCCTTGAAGGGCGTTAATTTCCAACAATATGTTTCAACTTTAGTTGTCGAATGACATGCGACGTAGGTGGCAGGATCATATTATAGATTTGAAACTGAGTTTTGGGCATTGTTTTGAATGTTGCCGTAAATTACCATCCAAGTTGGCACATCATATTTACACCTCAAATGTTTTGACTTTGTAATCTTCTCCTTACTCCACCCACTTCTATCACCATTCTTATTAATCGTTAGATTTTCAAGCTATCACTACTCATTTCAATGGAGCACGTACCACATAAACGTTTTAAAGTTATTCTTTGAATTGCTAAAAGAAACATATTGCATTTGTTGTTGTGTCATACTCAAATTATTTTGAACAGGGAGAGGTTTAACTCACCCGTGCATGACAATGATAATGCAAGTGGCTTACGAGATAATAGAGAAAACGCAGGTGGTCTGTGAACTTCAACCTCGTTCTTCCTTCTTGTAAAAAACCAATACCATGACTCCACCACAACAGTTGCATCCTCTTCGAGCACGTCTTGATAAACTAGGCCTAGATCAAACCACCCAAAAGTCCATTGTCAATAAAGTCCTAATTTTTTTGCACTTTTTCCAATTCAACTCTATTTGTCGGAAGTCGGTGATGTGAACGCCAGTTATCTTACGTGGCACTACTGATGCCGATGCGGATAATTTTTTAGTATTATTTTAATACTTTGTTAAGTATTTTTATATTTTTATTTTTATTTTTCCCTCTTTTCTTTTTTTCCTCTTCTATTTTTTCCCCCTTTATCTAGCCTCAAGCGGGGCCGCTCCTACTGGCCCCTGCCGAGAAGGTGTAAATTAGATGAAGATGAAGATGCGGCTTGGCATGGCAATAGTCAAATGTAGTCGAGATTTCGTAGTGTCGTTCGTTAAAGATGAAACAATAATATGAAAAGCAAAAAGAGACTTTCTTTCGGACATGTATTTGATTACTAAAATGATGTTAAGCATATTTGTGCATGGCTAGCCTGACCGTTACTTCTGAGTTAATAACTTCATTAGATAAATACGGTAAGATCCATCCAACGCATTGTTTTCCCTACTTTTGATGTTCCCCTACCAAATCCCCCTCAACGTAAACTCAGAATTACGCGATCGGCAAATTAATGATTCTTTTAGCGAAGATTTTGACCAAATACGAAATCATCGGTAATCGATCTAGTGGTACTTTTATGAGCATTCTTTTTAGGAAGTCGCTAGCATGACAGTGTAACAGTGTTGTCGTTAGTTTTTACCCCACGGCTTTCCAATTAATGAGTGATTTATGCAAAATACGTGGTGATGGTGTGTGGATCTACGTTCTAAAATAACTGACACTATTATCAGACTATCAAGGGAGCATTTTTCTTCTTTTTGTCATCATAAAATTCCTAAAGGATCATGCAGTTACTTTTCAAGCGGCTATAAGACAAACAACCGCGGTAGTAGGGTAGGGTGGGGTAGGGTGGGGTGAGTGGTGTACAACTTAGATTATGGCCGATCTTCCTAACTGTGCTTTGGGCCGAAATTTGATAATATATATTGCATGGCTTGTCCTGCGAGTGGGGAGAGAGAGAGAGAGAGAGAGAGAGAGAGAGAGAGAGAGAGAGAGAGAGAGAGAGATAATGACTGAAGCAGTGGCCATGAATGGGGGGAACGGACCTTATAGTTACTCCCAGAACTCCTCATATCAGGTACTTCTTGTTACATGATATACAAGTATATGTATACATATTACAAGATATGTCACTCTAGCTTTTCTCTTTGTATAAGCAATAAAATCCCTGTTAAAAGTGGAATAGACAAATGAATTTTTCATTACAATAACGTGGTTTATTGAAAATTTTCTGAATATTTTTGTCATAATTTGGTTCACCAACCATATAATTCCCATGATCTCGTTGTTCCGTGTTGGTTTTGTAATCTATCTCATCCTTTCTTCAACATCTTTTCCGCGTTTGCTCTCTCTTCATACATCGACTTCTAATCGTTATTATATCAAATTACCAACCTTTTATTTGGTGAAACAAGTATTGCAAAAGTAATCACCATGCATTGTTCTATTCTACAGACAGGAGTCGCTGTTGCCGCCATGGATATGATCAAGGAAGCTTTACCCGCAACTGTTGATCTCAATCGCCTATCATCATCCTCTCCCAACCCCATCATCAGAATCGCAGACTTTGGTTGCTCCACGGGATTCACATCCATTCAAGCCATCGAAACCATAATTCAGTGCCTCTTAGACCTCATCAAACCCAACGAACAACCTCAATTTCGTACCCTTGAGTTCCAAGCCATCCTCAACGACCTCCCCACCAATGACTTCAACACGCTTTTCGCCAACCTCTTGTCTGAGAGGCGGCAATACTACGCCATGGCGGTCCCAGGGTCGTTCCACGTCCGTCTCCTCCCGAGTGCATCCCTACACTTCGCATACTCGTCCTTCGCGCTCCAATGGCTGTCCCACGTTCCGCAAGAGATATTGGACAAGTCTTCCCGTGCTTGGAATGGGGAGAGGATTCACTACGCTTGCTCGTCTGCGGAGGTCGTAGGTGCTTACTCTGCTCAATTCGGGAGAGACATGGAGGCGTTTCTCAGTGCGAGAGCGGAGGAGATGGTCAGTGAAGGATTGGTATTTCTGGTGTTGCCTGGGGAGCCGGATTTGGTTCACGATTCTCAGACCACAATAGGGTTGGAAATGGAGCTGCTGGGTTCTTGCCTTGTGGACATGGCCAAAGCGGTACGTAATTGCGTGGATGGGCTAACACTTGATGCGTGAGATCGTATGCAAGAATAGGATTAGAGTGATTGAATTATGCATTTCTGGATGATTAACAAAATTCGGCGATGCTAATAAATTTTGCTTTACTAATACTTGTTTCATGAAGGGTAGCAGTACCGTGTTTAACTTGTGTGTCTTAATTGAATAATGCTTGCCTGACGGTCACACAGTCTTGCTATGTTATGCTTGCCATATTTTTTTTGTTCACAATTCCCCTTTTTGTTTTTGTTTTTTATTGATATTTGCCAAACACAAAAGAATTTGTGGCTAGCAAGGCACCGTCCACTATCAAATGACAGTGGATGATCACGCTAACATCTCAGTCCTAACAAAGTAATTTCACAAGGGTTAGAAAAATAAGAGTAAAAGGATGCCTAGAGTACCAATATTTGTGTACGGGACTTACTTTTGTACCAGTATGTTTTTTGAATCTCTTAAGTAACAAATCAAAGAAAAACAATCACCTAAATGCCAAATCGAGAAAAAAAATCACTCAAGTCCCAATTCCGACCAAATATTACACATTGCATTTTTTATTAATTTTTTAATATCATGGATTTTTTTTAAAAAAATAAATCAAACTATGTGGCGTCACGTGGACTTTTCAACTTAAAAATAGTTATTTTTTTAAAAAAATTAAATAGAAAAGTTACCTAAAAATCAAAAAAGTAAAATAATAATAATAATAATAATAATAATAATGGAAGCAGAAGTTGCAGCAGCGAGCCCTTGCCACCGCCGCCTCACTATCGCTGGCAATGACCCACGAGGCGTGGGGGATGGCCGAGAGGGGTCGCCGAGCAGGCCTCGCTAGGGTCAGTGAGGCTCGATCATGGCTGGCCTCGAAACCCACGACCAAGCCTCGCCAACCTTTCTCGTCGGCCATTGCCAACGAAGGTGGCCGGCGATGGTGAGGGCTGTTGCCATTGCAACTACTTCCCATTTCTTTTGTTTTTTAGTTTTTAATTATTTTTAAGTTTTTTAATATCACATGAATTTTTAATTAAATTTTAATTTATTATTTTTTGCTTATTAGGATCCTCCAGCGGGCCACGTATGATTTCCAGCAAGAGTCACTAGAGTTGGCACTGAAACAACCATTTTTCAAAAAAATTAACGCTTAAGTGATAAAAAAAATATATTAGTACTAAAGTAAGCGTCGTACACAAGCATTAACAGTCCAGTTGTCCTTTTGCCCTTAAATAAGTAATCATGTTCGGCCAAAAAAAAAAGTAATTAGGTGGTTTCGTACATCATTCTGTTGTGAAACTATTTGAAAGTTGCAATACTACATCTAGATATCTATGTTACAAAGTACGCATTAACTTCCGTGAAAAATAACATCTCGAAGTCAAAATTAACGGTGTGCATGGCCATGGCCGGTCCGGCCCCGGCATGGAACCGAGGACCGATCGGTCCCCATATTTTTGGGACTAGGGACCAGATCGGACTGGGATCGGCAGTCCGGTTCGGTCGCTATCCCGATCCAGTAGAACTGTTAACACCAATCAACTGCTTATACAAATTTAGCTCTTAGAATAAAATATGCTTCAATTGCATGTTAATTTACAATTTATAACATCAGTTGAATGAAAAGATAGGTAATTTTTTTTAAATAATTGTTCTGTTTTGTTTTCAAATATTTCTATTTTTTCTAATTGTATAGATTTATATTTATAAATAACTATATATTATAGGTGGTCCAGTCCGGGCCGATCCTAACACATGGAACCGGGGATCGGACCATCCACCTCAAAGACCGGACCAACCTGGCCGATTCAGTTCGGTCCGGGTCCGGTCCCGATCCGGGCCGGGCCAGTCCAGTTTGCACACCCCTAGTCAAAATCATGTAGTGCGACAGTTGGTTGTTTCAGCTGTATATCCCAGGATGAAAAACTAAGGGTGCGTTTGTTTTGGGGAAAGTGTTTTCTGGACTTTCGTCTGTTTGGTTCGCGAAAAATGATTTGGTCAACGGAAAGTACTTTTCAGTCAACAAAGATTTTATTCATTAAAAGTGAATTCTCCAAAATAAAAATGTGAAAACACTTTCTCAAATTTGAGTCTCTCACTTTCTTTGAAAACGGGACTGAGGACAATCCCGGGACCGAGGCTGGAGACCGGGGCCGGCGATCGGGACCAGGGACCAAGAGCGGGGCCAAGGCCGGGATCGGGGCCGGGGACCAAGGCCGTGGTTGGGGATCGCGACCAGGGCTGGGGAACGGGACCGAGGCGATGACCGAGGATCAAGGCCGGGACGGGGACCGTGGTCGGGGATCTGGACTGGGGGTCGGGAACTGGGGACCGAAGCTGGGGCCGAGAACCGGGACCGGGCCCTGGACCGGGGCTAGGACCGGGGACCGGGGACCAGGGGCCGAGGACAAGGGCCGAGGACCGGTGGGGACCGAGGCCGGGGCCGAGGACCAGGGCCGAGGACCGGGACCGGGACCGGGGCCGGGGCCGCGACTGAGGCCAAGCCGGGATCGGGATCGGGATCGAGACCAGGGCCGGGGACGAGACTGGGGACCGGGTGACCCGAGACGGGGATCGAGACCAGGGCCGGGGGCCGGGACCGGGGACCGAGACCGGGGCCTGGAACCGGGGACCGGAGCCGGGGACCGAGGATCGGGGCCTGGAACCGGGGCCGGGGCTAGGGTCGGGACTGGGAGTGGGGCCTAGCCGGGTCAGTTCACTCAGCTCTCTCGACCATCTGCCTCTCTTCAGTATCAAAGACAGTTCCTTTGATGAGATTGAAATCGTTTTTCAAATGAAATCCAAACACCGAAAAATATTTTCGATAACATATTACCAAATAAAGGAAAACAAATCGTTTTCCTAGAAAGTGGTTTTTAGGAAACCACTTTTCAGAAAACAAATTCCTGAAAACCACTTTCCTTGAAAGAAACACACCCTAATTGTTATTTCGATGGTGTTAATATGTGTTCGACATCTACAGTAGAAATCTATTTATTAAACGATTAAACTTGATGTTTGACACCTGTTGAGGCATTGATATTGAACGTGAAAATAGAAAAAAGATAATACAAATGGCGAAAATCTCTATATGGCTCCAAGAATTAAACACGGTTATTATCACTTTGAAAGTGAATTTCGGGGACGCAGGGGACAGTAAGCAAAGCCAAAGTAGAGAGCTTCAACTTGCCAATGTATTTCCCATCAGAGAAGGAGCTGAAGCAAGTGATCGGTCGAAACAGATTCTTCGACGTCGAGAGGATTCAGACCCTGCGCCACCCCAAAATGCACGACGCTCTTTCCACCCCGGAATCGCTCTCCCTCTTATTCAGAGCCGCGTCCGAGGGGTTGTTTCTCCAACATTTCGGCGATGGGCTGATCGTCGACGACTTGTTCCGCCGGTTCTCACTCAAAGTGGCGAAATCTCCCTTTTTCCTGAAGCCGGAGAGCCACGAATCCGTCGCATTCTTTGTGGTCCTCAAGCGTAGAAAGTCCGAAGAGAATATGCAGTGATTGCACTGGCCACATACTCTACGTCGTTCCATGGTGGAGAAAAATGCCGTGGCCAAAATACTATTTCTAGAAGAGAGAAATTACTAGGAGCAGAAATTTGAGTCCAAGCCAACGGGGGTCGTTAACTGGATATCCCCCAACCCAAACAAGTTTGTACATAATCCTCCATGTGGTGTGCTGCCTTTTCAGATTGGGGTGAATATAACTAATCGCATTACTGTAATGTAATAGCGTTTGTTAAACCTCTGTAGATTCACATTAGCTTGCTCTATCTTAAAGAAGACACATTTATGTTAATGCTTATTGTCTTCTCATTGCCGAAATGTTTAGTTCGTTTAGGCCCGATCTATCAAGACATCATGTCTTGTCACCGCGAGATCTGCAAATACTAGGTAAATCTAGTTCTAGAGGGTTACATCTTTTGGTGCTCGAGAAGCAACCAAAACCATCGATCTCATTATAAAAACGAAAAAAAAAAAGACAAGATTGAGACGATACAATGTAGTCAAAGTGGATAACATTAGGCATGTTCTGTAAAATCAGTATACTATAATTAACATGATAAACAGGCTCTTATCAGACATTAACATGAGCTACTCATTTAATGTGTTCACTCAACTACTCCTTGTGATGATGGAGTCTTTGATAAGAAGGAATCGAGCTTGAGGATGACAACCACTACTTTCGAGTTTCATAGCTCGAATCGTCCATTAGTCAGTATTGTCCATTTCATTTACCAAAACTCTTTTATTCCAATTGATACTTCTTTTAAAATAAAATAAAATAAAAACCTTCGAAAATATTGTAGATAATTGGTGATAAAAAGATGCTCAATTTGCTCATAGACAGAGAACCTTAGATTATCTAAAAAAAGTTGAAAAAAGGAAATGAACTTAGGCCAAACCGTGGGGGGTTTTTGGCTGGATCTTTGATTTGAAGCAGCACATAGGTCAAGTCAAGCACGTAAGCCACAAAGCTCCCGAGCGAAGTGTGGCCCCCACCGGTGACTACCCTCCCCGACCGCCCACCGAAACATGGAACAAATCCCCAACTAATCAGTAATCAGCAATCAGAACCTTCGTAAAGATTGCAGATAATCGTAACGTAAAGACATCGATCCCGAAACCTTGAATTCCAATTCAAGCTGTTTCCTCGCCGAATCCCCACCCTGTGAACTTTGTTCGCCATAGCTAGATCGGAGAACTCTCTCTCTCCCTCTCTCTTGCGGGATCCATTTCCATGTCTTGGATAGCTGCGATCCTGCTGTTCGTGAATCTGGTGCCACTGAGCTCTCACCGGGCGACCGCGTCTTCTTCCTCGCCCGCGGTCGGATCGCGTTCGATTCTGCGAGCCGTCGGTGCCAATGGCCCCGCCGCGGATTACGCCGTCGAGCTGAACGCCACCAACTTCGATTCCGCCCTCGGAGGCTCTCCCGCTACTTACGCCGTGGTCGAGTTCTTCGCCCACTGGTCAGTGCTTCTCTCCACCCCTCAATAGCATCATTGCGTGCGTGCGTGTTCGATTATGCTTCGCTTTGATTTGGTTGGAAACTACGTTTGACGCGATTCATCTCCCGTTCGGGAACCCGTCTCTATCAGCGAAACGATTAGTGTTAGGTGACACAGAAGCGTTTTGGGTAGTTTTGAGATCAGGTTAGTTGCCGCGCTTAAGTGAGCTCTAACGTTGTTGCATCTGACACGTGATAGCAGTTTGAGCTAATGAAGTAGCATGTTCATTTGTTATTCCATTGCTCATGAGCGACTGAAGACTGTGCGAGAGATCTGCTTCCGTTTAGCTCTGTTGGAGATTTATATTTTCACTTGAATTAGGAACTTGGAAGCAGTAGGAAAAATATTGTCCGCATTGGGTGAAAGCTGGTTGAACTCTCTTAGGATGGATTTTTATGAGCAGCCAGCATAGAGGTAGCTCTGAAGCATGTTTAGTAAACAAAAGTTAAGTCAGGGCCGGCCCATTTTGAATATGGTTCTTCTGGTCATCAGGGAGACAATGTCATGGCCATCTTCATATATTTGTCAGCCTTTATTTTGAGTCAGAGAAAGCAGCAAGCTGCCAAGAACCATTAGACGGTGAGGTCATTGTGGTACTCCTCACTAACAAATATCAATCTGTGGTGGTCGGTGAGATAAAGAACTGAATGTTGTGTGGTGGTTACTGTATTTGTTCGTTGGGCTTGATTGCCCTTGCATCAATGGACATGATAATTTCGGTTGGGTATGTAGGCAATACTTAACATGTTCTGAGCCTCCAAACATTTGTGAACCATTATCTTGAGGTTGCTTTGTTGCATATCAGTGAGCCCTTCATGATCACACTGCAGAAAATTTTAATTTAATACTGAATTGCAATGACCTCATTACTAGTATTGGTTCATGCAACCCTTTGGCTTGTGTGTACAGATATCATGTTGGAAAATTATTGGAGTGAATAGGAGCACAAGTTGAAAGATTAGAGATGAAAAAAAAATCATGCGACTTGTAGGTTTATCAGAGCCAATGTGGATGAGTTGCTTAGAATATGAATTTTAAGGACCACATAGTATTTTGAGATGCAGGCTTTCACCCCAATGCTCTCGCTTTGCTATAAGTTGGCCTGTAATACTAGAAGAGCAGATAGCTGCAGCTGATCACACCTGATAGCTTGAATATGATTAGCCCAATCGAGAAAACATCAACTTACCATTAGCAACCAACCCTGCATTCTGAAGTAATGATCTTTTGTATGACCTTCGCAAGCATGGACCCTGCATGCTCTATCTCTATCTCTATCTCTCTGACGCGCGCCTCCCCCCCCAACCAAAAAAAAAAAAAATTTAGTGTAGTTTATGTAGTTTTTTTTTTCTTGTTTTTTGTGTGTGGCAGCGTGGGTGTATGGATTGGTGGTTGGGTAAGTATGACTAAATTTCTGATTTCTGTTGATTATTGATCTTGCAGGTGCCCTGCATGTAGAAATTACAAGGTACTAGTCTAGTGCTACATCTCAAATATTGAAATAGTTATCTTTTTCTCTTAATAATTTTTTAATATTCCATTTTGAAGCCTCAATATGAGAAGGTGGCTAGACTTTTCAATGGACCTGATGCGGTGCATCCTGGGATAGTTTTGATGACAAGAGTAGACTGCGCACTGAAGGTACTCAAAATTATTGTGTCAGCATTTCATTCAATTTAAATACTGTTGACTAGATAGACTGCTTTACGGGCAAAAAAGCGCTGGTACTTGTATCCGGATTTTTGGTATGATGGATACTGGCATGGTTGTGCAAAATGATATAGGAATCTTGAATTGGATAGGTAATCGTGCTGGAGAATATCTGATGTTCAGGCTGCTATTATAAGACAATGAAAAAGGAAAAAGAATAGTTTTCAAATTAGCTACTGATTAACATGGACGGGTCCAGTACTTGAAGACCACCATTTTTTTGTACCATCCACCCATCTGAAAATTGAAAATGCTGGCCTGTTGTCGTTTTGCTTATCCATGTTGTTGTACTATAGATTAGCTTGCCGATACAGTCTTTTGCTGGATCTTTAATACATGATTCAGCTATTTGATTGTTTTGATTGTTTGGCAGAGCAGATAAACAACAAACTTTGTGATAAATATTCTGTGAGTCATTATCCTATGCTCTTCTGGGGGCCTCCTTCCAAGTTTGTTGCTGCCGGTTGGGAACCTAAACAAGAGAAAAGCGAGATTCGTGTAATTGATGATGGACGGACTGCAGAACTCCTGCTAAATTGGATCAATAAGCAAATAGGCAGGTAGGAAGTATCTCAAGTATTTTCTGGTTACTAAGTGATTATTCAGGGAAAGTCTATCTTATAAGTCTTGGCACATTCTAATAAATGCATCCAGCCACTTTCAATTCCTTTCTTCAACCTGATATAAGTATCTCCTTTCAGTTTTGATATGTATTAACAAATTAGTTATCTGTAATTTTCAGATTCCCAGATTGACAGCTAAAATTAATGCAAAATTCCATGCTTGGAATATGATTTAAGCTTTTTAAGTTTGGTTAACTGATACTTGTTGTGCTTGGGTTTTTCAATAGATGCTGATTCACTCAGCACTTATCAGAATGGGTCCTGAATAATTGCAATCGTCAGGGAGTGAAATGAGGATTCAATATGAGGACCTACTTATTAAATTTCAAACAGTGAGCTACATTACATTTGGGTTGAGACATGTCTGATCTTCGAAGTGATGTGGGGTTTACCTTTCTTTTTACGTTTGTGGACAACAATTCTTGTTTGTCTGAAGAATTTGAGCCACTACTGCAGAGCTCAACTTTGACTTCTCATTTTTTTTCTCTATTGTTCAATACTGAATGTACAGCTCATATGGTTTGGATGATGAGAAATTTGAAAATGAGCACCTCTTGTCAAATATTTCAGACCCTGAACAGGTGAGATCATTGTTGTCCAAAATAGTTCTTTTTTATCTAAATATTCTCTTCAGTGCTATTATTAACTATGAAATGCTTAATTGAAGATTTCACGGGCTGTATATGATGTTGAGGAGGCCACATCCACTGCCTTCGACATCATTTTAGAACACAAGGTGCAATTTATTTACCTTTGATATGGTTCTGTGAGATCTATTCTCCGTGTCTTTCCAAATTTTGCTCAATCACTTACATTGTCTTCAATTTCATTTCCGGTCCCTCCATATATAATATGAAAAAGATCAAGTTGGAAACTCGAGCTTCACTCATACAATTTCTGCAACTTCTGGTTGCGCATCACCCTTCGAAGCGGTTGGTTCACATTCTTTATTTTGCAACCATGATTCCCATGAATGTTCTGCCTCACTAGTTTTTGACTTAGACTGTCTGTTTTAGGTGTCGTCAGGGTAGTGCAGAAGTACTTGTCAACTTTGATGAGTTTTCTCCCTTGGATATTCCGACACTTGACAGACGGGAAGTTTCTAGTGGAGATGACAAGACAGCCTTTCATAATTTCCAGATATGCGGAAAAGAAGTTCCTCGTGGATATTGGGTGGGTACACTGTTAATTCTATTTGTGGTACTTCTTTGAAATTGCATTCTCTGCTTTTATTGAATTCTGGATATTTTAATATAGGAGATTTATGAACTTTTTGCATCTGATCAGTGTTGATGTATTTCAATAATAATAGCATGGCATTTCGATTCATGTTTGTTGAAATGTCTTTTAACTCGTCGAGGTTAGACTACTACAGTTGGGGGAGAGAGGGAAACGACACAGTTATAGCAGATCTCATTGTGATGTTGAGGAGTGCAGGAAAGATTTCCAACAAGCTGTAGCGTAGAGACATATAAGCCTGTTTTATGCATCATCTTAAGCCCATCCTTAGGCTTCATTTGTTTGCGGAAAATGAATGATTTGGAAAGTATTTTCCTAAAAATGACCGCTTGTATCGGGTACAAAAGTAAATGAATAAAAAATATTTTGATGATTCACGAAAAAAATTTACACATAAATTATTGTCGACAATGAAAACATTTTCCATTGACTAATGTTTTCACGCTATAGAAACGATCATTTTTCTGAAATTATTTTCCAAACCATTCATTTTCCGCTAAACAAACAGAGCCTTAATGTCCATTTCTCATGGTGAAGCAGTAACAGAAGTCTCGGTGCTTGAACATTCTTTATCTGCATTAGATGTTATCTAGTGCGATCCTTTTTAGGCAATCAAGTTCTTACTCCAAACTTTGTGCTTTGCCAAAAGCTATTAGGTCATCTGATTTTCACATGTTGATGTGAAACTGTCGTACTCGGCCATAGCACAAGAATGAAATTATAATAGGTAGAGCTGAGTTTCATAGGGTGCTTGACAGTATTATAACTGGTCTTTGGACTCTGTGGTGGTGATGCCTTTAACTTGAGAATAATGTTGAACTTCAAGCTTTGGTGTGACTTGTCAAATCTTAGTGAGATGAGGAAGAAAATGTGAAAAGGTTACAAATAAAGGTTGAACCCCGAAAGAAAGGAGGTTGGCTCATGCAAATCACAAGGTTCAGCAAGCAATTGGTAACCTGATTTCTGGTCTAGGTTGCTATAATGATATCAGCCACAGAAAATCACAATAGCCACAGTTGCCTTCGTCCATTTGGCACTTTGGCAATGCATCAGACAACAAACATGATGGGTTTGCGACATGCCCAAGTGCCAGTAAAAGAGAACATGAGATGATACAAAAGTGGAAAGTACCTGTCAAGCAATGCTTGAATACTTCTTTTTAGAGAGGCATCAATTTTGCAACAATAGCAGTTGGTATTGTGCCTCAGCCTACGAGAGCGAGGTGCCAAAATAAGCTGATGTTTTTATTTTCAACCTTTTCTCACCATGCTCATGTGTATTAGAAGTTGGACTTAACAATAGTGAAACTTTTTCCCTGGAATTATTTCACATTTCCATCTTCATGGAATTTGATGAATTATATATTTCAGCAGTTGAATTTTGGGTTTAACTTTTTTGTTTTTTGCAGATGTTCTGCCGTGGAAGCAAGAATGATACTAGAGGATTTAGGTATTATTGTTCTCCTTTATTTCAAGCCTGTCAGGATCATTTTTGGAAGGTTCAGTATAAGTTGGCAGAAGCTCATGTCATTTCTTGTTACATTACGTCTAAGGAGTTTTCCTGATAATTGAACTTATCAGAGATATTAATGCTGTTCCTACCAACATATGATAGTGCATTTTGAACAATTCCCCAGTAAACTTCTTTGTAGTCCATGTGCTTCTGTAGAATGCCTGCAAAGAGTTCATTTTGTTGCTGTAATTGATGTGATGTGCTTCTTTGAATTATTTACTGGATTCAAAGGTGGCAAGAAGAATTGGATTTCTATTTGTCTTTGGTAAAAAAGCTTCTTAACTGGCCTTTCTATGGGTAGACAAGCAATTTGGGCCAGTTGCCTTTCATGTGACTGGGCCAGTTGCCTTTCATGTGACTTGCCGGAAGATGTTTAGATTGTGTCGATTAGGGGGTGGGTTAGCGAGAGAAAAGGCAAGTAGTGGAGGTCATAGTTGGAATGACCTGTTTCTGCACTGTTAGCTGTATGAACCACATTTTGGTTTTTCAAATGGGACAGTTATTGGGAAGACGCTAATTCAGTTCTCTTTGGTTAGTGTGCCTCTGGGTTCCTCAGTGCTTTGCTACAGTTCTGGTAGTTGCATTTATAATTGATGTCCCAGCCCTGTTTATTGCAAAACCATCCCCTTTTTTTTTCTTGAACTGTTGAAAGTGTCCTTCGTTGTCTAAAATATGAGCATGTATAGAAATTCTCCTACCTAATAACTATTCAGTCCTCATCTACCTTTTTAATTCAGCCAATTTGGTTCTTTTGCAGCTGTGGATTGTGGGTTCTGCTTCATTCTCTATCTGTAAGAATTGAAGATGGAGAGAGTCAGTTTGCATTTAGAGCCGTTTGCGATTTTATCCACAACTTTTTCATCTGTGAGGAATGTCGCCAACATTTCTATGCAATGTGTTCAAGGTACAACTATCTAATAACCACGTGCTTAAGCTTTTTAAGTATTGTTACTATTTACCATCTGCAAATATTTTCTTTCAGCATTTCTACTCCGTTCAAGACGACACGTGATTTTGCACTTTGGTTGTGGAGTACGCATAACAAAGTAAATGAGAGATTGATGAAAGATGAAGCTTCTCTAGGCACTGCCGATCCCAAGTTTCCAAAGATCATTTGGCCTCCAAAGCAGCTTTGTGCGTCTTGTCATCGGTCTGACAGTGGAAGGACCGATGGTTCTAGTAAGATTGACTGGGACCAGGATGAGGTTTTTAAATTTCTGAAGCAGTACTATGGGAAGACACTCGTGTCTGTTTACCAGAAGAAAGATGTAATCCAGAACGATGGAACTAATGGTGCTCTGGAAGATTCAGCAGCCTCGACGAATGCAATTGCTGTGCCTATCGGAGCTGCATTAGCAATTGCTGTTGCTAGCTGTGCCTTTGGAGCCCTTGCGTGCTACTGGCGTTCACGGCAGAAGAATCGGAAGTATTACCACCATTTACACTCTTATAAAAACATATGATTTTGATTAGGTACCGGTCAGATTAGGGAAAATAACTAAAGAATCTTATAGCGGGTTAAAGGCCGAAAATGTTCTCGGGTGCTGGGATTGCCTGGCCCTTTCTTTTGGATTTTTTTTTTTTTTGGTTTTGGGGGGGCGGGTGGGGGTGTGGTTTGGAGGAGAGAGAGGGAGCGTTTGTTTGTTTGAAGTTTGATCTTCTTATTTGTTTTTTGTTTCCTTCAACAACATTTCAGGCCAAGAAGAAGCTGGAATTAACATATTTTTTGAAGGACAGTCGTTACACGTTGAGGTGCCAAAAAAAGGTGAAATCAACCTCTGCAATAGGAATTCCCTGAACACTCTCGTACCAGTTGGGAACTTACAAAGTTACTTCCTTTCGAAGGTTTGATATGGATTGTACAGATACCTTTTGGACAAAATTACATGAGTTTAGATGAGATTGTGCAATTCGTAGGCCTTATTAATGTACTTGTTCTAAAAGTACGGTAGAGGGTGAGCAGTGGGTGTTACTGTGGACTTCTCAGTTCCAATTTTGTCTTGTGTTTGTGCTTTACGGAGTTGTTGTACATTGATGATCGAGCGGGATTCTTTCTTCTCCAAGTGGAATTAGTTGCTTCTCGTGGCAAAGGAGCAAGCATTGTCGGTTTTTGTTCATCGGACATGGAATTGAATCGAATGATGGGTTATGGCACCTTCTCTTCTCCTTTTTGGCCGATCGAATTTGAATGGATTGCCGTATCTTAGCGTTCCATAAGGCCCGGATGAGCACGACTGATGTATCGAGGTGCTTCGAATGTGCAAGTTGGATCCTCCTTTGCCTTTGGCATGCCCCTCGTTCCACATTCATAAGTCCTTCAAATGGTTCGGAGATCTATCCAAGGAGACTTATCTTCTTCAAGTTTGATAATTAGATTGATTTGCTTGTAATTTATGTTCGCGTCAATCAGACTATTCAAGCCCTTAGCTGTTAGTCCCTCGAGATAACTCTCGGATGTTGCGAGCACACGACCACTGTCTGTATGTAGTGTTTACGCATCGGTGATTTATAAGATGCAACGAGTATAATTTGCCAAAAGATGGAAAATACAAAACCCGCTTCAGCCTCTGACGTCAGTTTTGTCATTTCCATCGTAACCGCCAAAAGCTGAAATATTTCTAACTAACAAAACGGTGCAAATGCGACTCCCGCCAAATCTTGGGGCTCGTTGATTAGAAGCCTCTCGGGTCTTTCTCAGTGCTCTTCGCTTTCACCGGAGCAACGAAACTGAAAACCACTCTCTCCAAGCTCTCCATCAATGGCGTCCTCCTTACTCCTTGCCTTCCTCACCACCACCGCCGTTGTCCTCATCCTCATCTCTCCACTCTCTCTCTCCCTCGCCCCTCGCTCCGACTCCCTCCATCGAGCTGCCCAGACCCTCTACGGTGCCCGCTTCACCTCGATGGCTCTGACCCTCGAGCTCGTCTCTCAGACGTCGGTCGTCCCGCGCTCTCAGTCCCTGACCATCTTCGCTCCCCATGACTCTGCCTTCTCCCGCTCTGGCCAGCCCTCGCTCTCTCTCCTCCAGTTCCACTTCGCTCCACTCTCTCTTTCCCGTCACTTCCTCGCCTCACTTCCCTATGGCACTGTCGTCCCGACTGCGCTGGGCAACCGCTCCCTTGCCGTCACTTCGCTGCCGGGTGGCCCATCCGTTTCGCTCAACAGCGTCAAGATCGACGGCCCGCCTCTGTTTGCCGACAAGTCCCTGACGGTTTTCGGAGTTGAGAGGTTCTTTGACCCGTTTTTCGAGCTCTCTTCGCCCGTTCAGGGCCCCACGCCGGATCTGAACTGCGTCTCCACGCTGAAGAGGGGGAATCGCGCAGGCTTTCCAGGCGATAGTTCGTTCCACGAGGCTTCAAGAAAGATGAGATCTTCAGGGTACTCTGTGATGGGTTCGATTCTCGGAACGCAGCTGCTGGGGTTTGAGTCTCGGACTGCTTCGTTGACTCTGTTCGCGCCAGTTGACAAGGCGATGACGCATAAAAAGGGCAATTTCAGCGAGTACGCTTCCATCTTTCTTCAACACGTGGTTCGGTGTAAGCTTCTGTGGAGCGATCTGGCTGAGTTCAGTAACGGGCCTGCACTGCCGACGTACAAGAAAGGGTATGGTGTTCGTGTCACGAAATCTGGAGACACCTTCATGGTTAATAAGGTCGCCATTGTGCACCCAGAACTGTACGTGAACGAGTGGTTCGTCGTCCACGGGGTTGGCGAGATGATCGGAGCGAAGAGCAGGCCCGACAACACGGCGCGCAAGGGGTCCCAAAAGAGCGGCCATTTCGAGGAGAAGAGACGGGTGGGGAGGCAGTTTCGGGTGTGGATCGCCATCTTGGCACTCGTCTCTACTCAACTCTGTTGTTGAGTTCTGGTCAATCTGTTGCATTTCTAGTCGGACGTGTGTGTGGTTTTAGAGAGATTTTCGCAATGTAAAACGGTGCAGTGTCATTAGAGATGCTGGTCTCTGAGCACGATTTTAATGATCCCTCGTGTTTTCTTTGCTCCCCACAGAAAATTCTTAATTGATGAACACACTTTATGATTTTTTTCTATTTTCTTGGCCTTTTTTTTCCCCTTATGACCACACTTTCTAGCCTTTAATCTTACAGAATTGCTCTTGCTTTCTTGCTTTCTGAATCATATTAGATCCTCTATAAACGGCCAGTGTCACACTTTCTATCGCCGGGAACAGTCTGACAGTACTACACTCTCTATCGCCGGGAACAGTCTGACAGTGCTGACCGTAATTCCACACACCATTATCGCGTATTTTGCATAAAGCACGTGAAGTCAGAAATAATGACAATACTATCAAATAGCAGCCCCCTTTCTATCAGCCTAAACACTTGGTAATATCAAACAGCCCAAGAAACAACTCTTTGACGGCCGGACCATATTTACAAGCAACTATAATCATTAGATGCCGTGAATTTTCACATTCACAAGCCACGTTTTCTTTTGGAGGAGAAAAAACACATGAATGAAATTACTATATGCTAAAAAGTTTTAGGATGCAAAATCTTTTCTTTACGACACAAATTAACTAAGGATGATCAACAATGGACGACTTCAAAGAAAAACAAACAAAAAAGGGAAAGCAAAATTTCTCCACCACCCTATGTGGAATGAACCAAAAATCCAACATATGAAGTAGGTTGGAAGAAAGAAGACAGCTCTAACGATACACCAGTGCAACAACATGCTAGCCGTACCACATAGCTTTGTTAGCTCCTTGCACGTAATACGAATCGACCTGTAAGTAACTTGTATACACCGCGCGTTTCAGTACCGAATTTTTAACTTTGGGTTTCCATATGCCAGCACCGTTCAAGGTCTAGGAATCAAGAGTCATGCTGTTCGAGATTCCGCCCCGATCGTAGCCCCTTCATCAATTTACCTGCACAGTTTCTGAATCGATTATCAGCTAATTCGATATCCTCTTCCTTTTGTGTCTCGTGAGGATACTCGAGCAAGCTGATGTAGGTCTCCATGTCGTGAGCCCAGGAAGGGTTTCGCGGGTCCAAGAACCAGCGCTGCCTCTGTTCAAGGGCTAACTCGACACCCACATGAGCATAAACCGAGCAGCTCCATGGGTCAACAACCCATTTAATAACCCAATAATATTTAATTGGGTCATAAATGGGTCAATATAAAATTTGTAGGCTAGCTTAATGGGTTTAAAAAACAAAGAGACCAAATTAAGTGGGTTGTGAATGGGCCCATCATGGACCCATTTACAACCCATTTAACTCATCTGTTTCATCACTCTCGCGCGGCCATCTTCTTCTTCCGCGATTCTTCCTCGCTCCCAGCGCCGCCGCCATGTGCTTAAAGCTCTTCGGCTTCAGCGTCACCGACGAAGAGGACTCAGTCGTCAGTGACCCCATTTCCTTCAGCACTCACAATAGAGGCGGCAAAACCACGTCGTCAGGCTCCCCGAACGACAACGTCCAGGCGGTCGCCGGCGAGCGGAGGAAGTACGAGTGCCAGTACTTCTGCAAGGAATTCGCCAACTTGCAAGTCCTGGACGTCCACCAGAATGCCCACAAGAAGGAGCGGCAGCAGCTGAAACGTGCCCAGCTTCACGCCAGCCGTGTCGTCCCTCGTCCGGAACCCATGAAAAAAACAACAAAGAAAGGAACATAAATCAGGGGAGAACAGAGTGGAGGAAGGGGTGTTGGGAATTACTTTGGACCTCTTTTCTTGGTGAAATGGGTTGGTGTCCATCTCCTTGGATGGCGGTTCCTGGTGAAATGGGTTGGTGTCCATCTCGTTTGATGGTGGTTCTTGAGCAAAGGGATTTGTCTCTTTTTCAGACGGGGATTGGGGGTGTTGCGGGTGTGCTTCATGGTTCTTCAGTTCGGAAGAAGTGACCGAGGACGAGTGCAGATCTCAAGTCCGAGGGATGGTTTGTCGGGGATGGTTTTTTTGGTGGAGATAAGGTTATATAGGTCGAATCAAGTGCTTGAATACCGAAAGAGGGTGTGTTTATGCGGGCGACGATAAGAATGGTTTTCCGCGTTTCTAGAAGAAGATGAAAAGCTCCAGCTCCTCGTCCATGCCGAGCGCGCAGAACTGCCACCCAACGTGCAGGGAGCGGGAGCTCGCGAGGAAGTGGCTCGATCACTCCAGCATGAGCTTGGCCGCGTTGACCAGCTCACGGAACTGCTTGATCTCTCCGCCGGGGAAGATGACCCTCGCGACCCTCACCCTCTTCAGGGACGGCGGCATGATGAACGTGCACGAGATGTAGTTCCCCACGTTCCCCGTGGTCTCGTGAGATTGTAGATGGTCTTAAAATTTAGATAGACGCAGCCTGAATTGTTCATCTTGCTCATTGCATATAACATGAGACGAGTAAGGCAAACTTCTATTCGGAATCATAGAACTAAATTCATAAGAAGCTTCATGTGAAAACTTTGATTTTGTGTTCGTTTTACAAGTTATTCTTGCAACATATTATCTGTTTTGTCTGTCATTAGATTGGCTTTAATTAATTATGAGATTGTCTTTTTTTGGTAGTTGTGCGTGTTTATTTCATTAACTCACAAGAGCCGATTATTAATATTTTTTGGTCAAGCAGATTATTAAATTTAATGAATTTCAAAGTGGTGACGTAGAAGGGGGAAAAGGAAAACGTAAAAAAATAAAATTATAAAATCATAAAAAAAATTAAAATTATAAAAATGCCGATTTGTATTTCATGAAAATATTTCAACAATATAATTTTATTAAACAATCATAAGAAATAAATTTTCATAGATTAAATTAAATATAGAAGTATTTTCTTAAATGGGTTGGGTATGGGTCGGGTATGGGTCAAGAAATTTATATTATGCATAAATGGGTCATAAATGGGTTAATGGGTCAATTTGGGTCGGACCATTTATGTCCCGACCCAAACCCGACCCAACCCAACCCACCCGTTTGACACCTCTATATGCTAGTAACAGAACAGGATACAGTAGAAAAGGCTTTACCCCTCAAAACTCAAAGTGAAGCTTTGCCCCACTTGGTTTCTTCCTGTCGTAGAAGGACGCTTGAGCTATATAAAAAGCGGAAAAAGGAACCTACCGACTTCTGTAATGACTAGAATACGCTACTCGTGTTGGGTGTCTCAGTATTATGACGAGCATTGTTGTTTCTGTTGTAGTTGTTGGAGCGGCCGTTGATATTGGTCTCGTTAGTATTACTCTTGAAGTTCCTGCAGACTTTGATTGGTAAGGATAGCTTCGCAAACACCTCCTCCCTTTGGGGGCGGTTTGCATAGAGTATCCAGAGAACAAGGCATAGCATGACTCCTATAGAGATCAAGCCCAGTCCGGCATTGACCAACCTCAGATGACTTTCCAGAGGAGGACAATGAGTTGCGGTGATCTCCTGGAACGTGTCCCTCACGAAATCGCAGTTTTGGAGGCTGAGCAGAGGAGGGGCATAGTGCTCGAGCGCATAACTTTCATTCACTGCCCCCACCAACTGCGTGTATATTGCAGGGGTGATTCTACCGGGTGTAGTGCATATACCAGATGCAGATACTTGGCATGTGTAATTCTCCCAGACCTGAAAACATTTCAAACGTAATGGAGAAGTTAAAAAATCTATTGGGACTTACAATGCAACCAGTTGAAGTACAAGGAAAGGGACTAGGCGTTGCTTGGCAGACCGTTTCTCTTAAACTACCGCAGGTTATTCAGAGCAATGAGGCAAGCAAACCCCAATCTTTATTGAAATATTGAACGACGTTTTCAGTGATTTTCACTCACTGGTTCAAAAACTTTAACAAAAACAGTGAGAAAGACTAATGACTTTGGGATTTAGTTATCATAAAGAATACAAAAGGGAAAGCCCAGAAATTTTTCGTCAGGGAAAGCAAAGCAGACAAATGCACAGGATACCGTGCATTTGCATGTTTCACTTAGCTTAAAAATTGGTCTCACAAGTATATATGTCAGAAACAAAAACAACAAAATTTAACCACTGATAATGAATCAATCAAAGAATTATCAACACTCCCCAAACCAGGTCTTTTTTTTTTTTTAACAAAGGCATCAGATGTGGACCTCGTGAATGATAAAAATTATCTCTTTCAAAGGCTTTTAACTCGAGCACTAAGGACCTAATGTGTCCCCACAAATGGGTATGTTTGCGACAGCTTGTTCTCTTCCTAAAAAGAGGAGGACAAAATGATTTTAACGACTATCATACCAGAGAAGCATTAGCGATGGACACTTCTTGCGATCCACATTGGCGATCTTTCAGGACAGAGTCAAATGGATAGCAGAGAGGCGGCATCATAGGTCCAGACTGATTGTAGTAATAGAGATTGCCCTGGGCAGGGTATGTATTGGCGTAGGTATATATAAATCGATTCACGACATCGACAATATCCGTGATGACTTGTTTACTCTGTACTAGTGTCTGATTTGTGGTTCTCTGGTCAACACAAGGAAGGATGTTGCTAAGAGCAGATTCAGCATGGGGATTCTCCACCCATTCTTCCATTGCCATGCATGTGTCAGAAATGGCACTGAGATAAAGAGGAAAAGCGACAGTCATGATTCTATCATACCAGTATTCTTATTCACAGGACATGAATACGTCCTCAAAACATCAAAGATCTTAAGAAGGTGTAAATTCAGGCAGCACGAGTGACTTTTAGTCTAGTCATGAAAGGCACAGCCAGTGAATATAAATGCAATGCAAGCAAAAGCTAAAAAGTTTTAGGATGCATCAGAAAAAATGCATAACAGGACAAATAGAAGTAATTAATGAACAAACGGGAACAGTTGAAGGTTCAAATTTAGTATACCAAACATCAAACCTCAAACATATGAACGATATAAGAATTACTAAATTAATGAAGTCAGCATGCAGATATATATCTCTACAAATTAATGAACGAACAAAGCCCAAATCCTGCATGCGCCTATATAGAATTCTACAAGCAGGTCTATCAATTTACTGAGTCAGAGGCTAGGGAGAATCGACAAATATGCTTGCAGTGGAGTTCAGCATCTTACTTGTTGAAAATTACGAAAACTCCACAGAGGATGAAAGTAACAGCAACAAGTAGCCACCCACTTATGACAAATCTGTAAAGATACGAGATAGGACGTTAGACTCAAATAATAAAACAATAATGGGCAAAAATATGAATGGTTGTCGGATTGCAGAAAGATCATTGTCAATGCAAAAGCCTTACAAGTATATTGCATGCCGATGGCCAAGTACAGACAACACTGGGAGATGAAAATACCATGAATCAGTTGAAAGCAAGAAGACAAGGAGAGATAAAATCATAATGGTAAGATAGAAATTGCAAATAATAGCAGTGTGGCAGACACATACAAAGTCCAATGAGAGATAACAGAAGCATCACCGCAGCCACAGTGATCAATGTCGAGCGCCTGCACGAATGGATTGAAAAAACCTATTGTTGCTTCAAATACCAATAAAAGCTCAATATATTAAAATTGCTGCAAAGGACAATACATACACTGCATTAAATACTCTTCTTATTTTTCCAGAGTTTTCGCTTGTCTTCTCTGCCAGAGTATCTGCCGCAGCGTTTAAATCTTGATTTAACCTGTCTATATCACTCATGACATTGGATGGAAGGAAAACTTGGGCCACACTGATATTCTTTGCAAGAGACAAATACTCGGTAACATTTCTGAGTGTCTGCACCGTGTAGTCTGACTGGTTGACAACATATTTCAAAGTACTAAAAACTTCACCATGAAATTCATCCTGTCCAACAGATAGAAGTATACATCCAACCCTGTACATACAAAGATAAAGAGTGCATTAAGAAAAGATTGAAAATGAACAGAAGATCCAAAGGTTTTATAGAGTGTTTCTTATTCAACATCCGTGACTATTCTATTGGTAATGAAATCTTGTAGATCAATTTTCAGATGTTCTATCTCTTAGTTAAATTGGCAGAGGGCATTCTGTCAATCACATTACTACAGAAAGCCAATTAAACTATAATATGAATGATAAAATAAGAGTTCAAAGAGAATGTGAAGAAGAGAAAAGTCACTTAGGAGCTTCCACCAGTAAAATCTCCACATGAAAAATCAATGGGACGGATGGAAATCTCTATCCCTCTACCTCTTATCCACACACAATGCATGAGTGATTTGCTAAAGAAGACAAAACTTACAAAGAGGGAGACAGATAGAAACATTTTGGCAATAAGTATAACAATGTGCTCATATGATCATATCCATCATGATATTACTCCAACATTAATACGTCCAACTGAGCTATACATGCATAAATGAGGGCCCATCATCCAATTAAGAGAATTTCACTTGAATAAACCACCAAAAGTAAAAAATAAAAAGAAGAAGAAGAAGAAGAATGCTGATGAAAGAATTAAAAAGAAAGCATAAAGAGAAGAAAACCAATGGGAAATAGGAAGGGAAAATACATTGACATTAACAATATATCCATATGAGCTTGAAGTTGGGTTCTTACGCCGCGGCAGATGTGAAGAGCAAGAGCATAATGAGGCATATTCTTTGTGAATTGGGAGATCCTCTGTCTTTTATTGTCATTTGCCATCCACAGCAATGATGCACCAGCAGAGCCAACCCAAAGAAAACAAACCATAGTATAGCAAGCACAAAACCAAAAGCACCTGTGAATCCAACAGACTGCGAAGGAAGATGGTTACAAAAATCAGGTAAATAGCAGAGATGTAACTTGTTCTTAACGCGATAGAATCTTTTAACATGACTAACCAAACATGTCATTGCAGATTGGAAAGGATACGACACAAATCCAATCAATATGCATCAAAACCCTGTAGATGACATCTGACATACAAATACACATGCCGACTTGATTTTGATCATGACAACGTAGATGTCATGAGTATGCGAAACACAAACTGTTGGATATCATTTTGTTATTGTTTTTCCTTGTCAGATTATATTCCAGACTAACAGAATTTGCAAGGAATGATTGCGATTTAAACAGCAGAAATGGCTATCAAGGGAGACAAAACAAGTAATTCTCAAAATGACATGAAGGGATGCCCAATCATGTGAGGCTTGCTTCCCTATCCATGCTACAGAAGAAAAAGAGGACGGACATCCACTTTAATCACAAAGCAGTCACTGGGATCTGTAGAGTTTCTTACAGGTAAATAGTCAAATGCAAAACTTTAACCTAACTATTGGATCTACTTATACTACAACGACACTTGATTCCTGAAAATCATCAACTCAAGCTGCCATACTCATGTATGCCAGTACATATACAGGGAACCGAGAAAAACGACAATATAATTTGCCTAGATCCACTTGCACAAGAGAAAAACAAAGAGGAATAACTACTAAGAGACTCGATGCTTCTAATTAATGATAGTACACTACGTTAAGACGTACTATGAACAAGAACTAAAAACCGGACTTACGGCCCAGTAATGCCGATTAGAAATGTCCCAACCGTCTTGATAATGCTTAAACCCACGAAGAATATCAGGCCTATTTGTTCTATTTCCCGCTAACACCAGTGTGCTATGCAGCCCACTCGGTTCCGGCCCCGGCGCTTCTGCAAGGGCATCCTCCGAGATGCCATTTCTCCATGGCCCCAAATTATCTTGACCTGCGGGTACAAACTATTAGACGACAAAGCACCAACTGCATTGCTTCAAATGCTTGGGACAAACTTTATGGTGCTAACAAACAAACACGGGTAACATAGTGCAAAGAATCTCAGGCCAGCCGATGCACTACATCATATACCGAACCAGTACAGCACTTCAAACAAAGCAATACCCAGCCTTCTGGCAATCCCAAAAACGAATCTTCTGCACCTAACTGCTCAGTGGAATATAACCTCCATTGTAAAGTTCCATGCAAAGAAAAGATTCGTCATCTCGTCTTAAGAACGAAACAAAAGGAAAACAGCCCACAAGCCCATCCCGAGAACTACCACTTCACATAAAAAGAAAGAAACGCAAAGCGTCGATTTCACAAAGATCATCCAAATCCCAATAAAATGACTGACCCAAGATGAACTTGAGTTGATCCTTGGCGAGTCCATGCGGGGTCGAGGCAGAGCCAGCTGCTATCGAGCTCGAAGAAGCCCACGAGAGAACCAAGAAAGCAATCAAGAAGCTCCTCATGCCTCACGACTGCTTCTCCCCCTTTCCGGCGAGCCCAATATCACTGAAGCCACCGGAGAAGAAGAAAAAGCATTCCCAAGATTCGGCCCCCGCGCCAAATCCCGGGATAAAAAGTGAAACTTGTGAATCGGGCGAGAGAGAGAGCGGCTAACAGAGCCAGCTGATCATCAATCCGACACCCACAGCATCCCAAGAATCAGATGGGCGAAATTGAATGCAGAAAGTTCACCCATTCACACCATATAAAGAGCAGACAAGGAGGGAGGGAGGGAGAGAGAGAGAGAGAGAGAAATGGGCAGCCACATGGGGAGGAATAGTAATGAGGAAAAAAGGGCGGGTGCGAATGACACCAGCAAAGAACTCTCTCTCTCTCTCTCTCTCTCTCTCTCTCTCTCGCGTTGTCTCTCTGCATTAACGAAGCAGCAGAGAAAAGCAGCATGGGCTTTTTTTTTTTCTTTATCAATTTCTGCTGTTGCTTGCCCCACTTGATATCTTGTCCACTTCTGCTTTTTCCCCCTCTCTCTCTCTCTCTCTCTCTCTCTCTCTCTCTCTCTCCAGCTTTTTTGGCTCACTTTCCTTTTGCCGCTTTCCATGACTAAATCTAGTATGACAATCACCCACTAAGATTTATAGCAAAACGGGAGCATCTTTCACCTGATTTGCTTCGCCTAATCAGCTTTTCACTTTATTAATTTGGGAGACAAACAACTGGTGCAGTCAGCTGCACCGAATCCTTACCATGGTGCGCAACCCTCGCATCGCGCACACGAGACCATCGAAACGTTTCCTAGAGATCAGACCGTCCATTTACGTACAGGCGCTAAAAAAAATCTCATCTTGGTACAAACTGAACGAGTTCTGCAATTCCCCAGCAAGTGGAAGGGGAAAGCGCATCAGAAGTCGGAAGTTTGACTATGGAGGGAAGCTCAACGGCCCTGATTGCAGCCATCTACGTGCTTCCGTGCCGATTCAGGCGGATCGGGGAGAACGGGGGAAGAGGAGCATGGAAAGGCGCGCGCCGTACACCGCACCCGATCTCCACCGCAATTCCGTGCCGGACATGATGTTTTTCGGCGTCGGTGGATCACCACCGTGAATCACGCAAAGTCGCGTCTTCGACAGTGCCGTGATCAATTAAACGAAAAAGGGTCTTCCCCGGAAACACATAATAAAGTACAGCCCAACACAGAAAGGCTTCATCTTTATTTTGTCCTCCCTTCCCTTTCTTCATGAACTAACCTTCTTAACGAGTAAGTTTTCCATTTGACACACCAAAAATATATATATATATATATATATATATATATATATATATATATATATATATATATTCTTTTGACAAAAGAGAAGAAGAAAAAGAAGAACAAGCGATCGTACGAATCGACTATATTTATGATGACTCTTCGATACTTGGAAAATGACACAAATGATCTTCGAATTTTGGCTCAGTATGCAATATAATCTTGAACTTTTAAATTTTACAACGTGGTCCCTGAATTTTTTTTTCTGCTCAATTTAATCTTTGAATTATATAGGAATGTTCAATATTTATTTCTGGACTTAAATTAATGCAATGACATAATTGAACACATTCATATAGTTCAGGAACCAAATTAAATATATACCAAAAGTTCATGGACTACATTCAATAAATTAAAAATACATGGATCACATTGCATATTAGGCCAAAATTCAGGAATCAATTGTGTCATTTTTCTTTATATAAGAAATTGCGACTTCTCTCGCTTGTTTATTTAGCAAGTGGTGGGTAGCTGGTAAACTAACCGTTGGCTGTAACTCGTCCATTTGGCAGCAAATTTTGGGAAGAATTCCGAAGACAGTGGTGACCGCATAACAGAATGACATCAGGTGCATTAAGACCAATATAAGAAATAGATTTGTAAAAGGATATAGCAGATTATGATAGTGCTTAGATAGAATCTCGCGCACCTCGACTATTCCTCAGAGGAGACTAGCACAGCAACCCACTGCCATGGTCCCCCACTTAAATCACAAGTATTCCTCAAGGAGCCACCTTGGCTATTTCTCGGGGGAGACTAGCACAGTGCTCACTTGGGGAATCGAACCTGAGATCAGTGCGCCTAACCACGCAATCTCAAATGCGCCCTAACCAACTGAGCTACCCATGGGTGGGTAGCACACCATTTTTTTTTTCTCTCTCTCTCTATATATAATAATAATAATATGATAATTCGAAGTAAGTAACTTCCATCATGTAAAAACATAATTTAGCATAATATTTTGTGTCTATATTGCATAATCAAGTGTATAAAACAATATCACTAAGGTTACAAAAAGTCTATTTTCGACATTTGAATTTATGCATTTTGTTCAATCAAGTTCTTAGATATGCAAAAAATTTCTAAGCAAGCCCCTCCACCTCCAAATCCGATTGATTGAAGCTAAAAAGTCTGTTGGAGCTGGAAAAAGTCAGATTTGAAAGGCTCGAGAGCAATGTTCGTGTAGAGAAATCGCATCACTCAAGATTTGATTGTGATTGTCATATCCGTGGTTTTTAGTTAGAAGAAGCTTTCGTATTAAATCTTTCCGGCTTCGACGAACGATCCGCTCCAATCAAATCGGATTTGAAGGGAGGACGAACATAAGTAGAAAAGATAATCAAGTTTAGCTCCGACGATGTGGATGTGGAACGGGGGCAAATTCAATGAGCAAAGTCATGCAAATCCAAAAGCTTGATTAAACATATTAAAAGTTGGAGTTTTTCGTTTTATCATAACGTACACATTAAAATGAAAACAAAAACTTTTCTGTCATAATTACTCAGTTGTGAAAAAAGGGAAACCTTAATTGTTCTTCCCTTCTTTGTTTGGCATCTTAAATGCACTCACTAATCTTAGCCTAGTTCTAATCCACGGCCCTATCTCGCATCTGTTTTAACAAAAATTGCAGGGTAAGCAGCATAAACAAACTTGCTGGGCAACAAGAACCATAAATTATATAACGATAAAGAATCTAATCTCTGAATGCCTAAGAGGAAACGAACATGACCACTACATAAAGGATAAACGATCATGCCTAAGAGGTCTCCATCGGGGTCAACGCTCCAAGTAAAGGGCCAAACCTTGACGTACGTTGTTGTTTCTCTTGGCCTTATCGGAAAAATTATCAAAAAAAATCTAAAACTCTTGCAATTATGTCATTTTAATCCTAAGCATTTTTAAGTGATTCAGTCCTAAACCTTTTCACTTTTTACCAATTCAGCCATATTGGTTGGAAATCGCTGACATGGACGCCGATGGTCCCATATGATACCGCCGGCACTGACTTGATACAATTTATGTATTTTTTTTTCAATTTTCAATTTTCCATTTTTATTTTCCATTTTTTTTTTTTTTTTATCTTTGTTCTTTCCCTCCGGCCTCAATCTCCGCCGATGTCGAGCAAGGGCGAGCGCAAGCGAGGCACCCCTTGCTAGATTTGGCCATGCCAAGGTGGCCTCGCTAGGGGTTGCTTGGATAGGGTCGGCATCGTGTCACTGAACCTTGCCCAAATGACGCCCAACAAGGCTGCCTTGTTGGCACTAAACCTTGTCGGTGCTTGCCCTTGCCCAGGCGCAACCCAGCGAAGCCGACTCACTATGGCCACCGGCAAACAAAAAATAGGGAAAAAAACGAAAGAAGGAAATAAATAAATAAATAAATAATATTTTTAAAAAATGTCAACTTCAGCGCCAACCATGCCATGTAGGACGGCTGGCGTCCACGTCAGCGAATTTCAGCCAAAATTGGTCGGATGGACTAAGGTGATACCAATATGAAAATGTCTAGGACTAAAGTGGTACAATCGAAAGATTTAAAACTGAATTAGTACCAATGTAATAGGTTTAAGATATTTTTGGTACTTTTCCTTAACAAGAACCATAATCATAAGGACAAAAGATGTAATCTCTAAATGCGTAAGAGGAAAAGATCATGATCACTATATTAAGGAAGGATAAAGAAGAGGTCTCTATCTCGGTCAACGCTCCAAGGCCAAACCCTAACGCACGCTGTTGTTTCTCTTGGCCTTGTCTGGTTTGGCTTAAACTTTGCCGTTTGTGGACATGGATTAGTTGAACGAAAGGGACCTCGTCAACTTTCATTATCTTTATCTAAACGTCACGCCCCCAGTCGGTCATGCACCAACAACAAAACGCAATCCAACGAGAAAACGCCATGCGAACACACTCCCCTGAGGCTGAAGGCTCGAGTTCAAAGCGTCGACCAGAATTTGCCATTCAAAGCGAAACTTGGCAAAGCATTTGCAATGGCGTAACGACGAAAGAAGACACGGGGACTTGATCTGGTGCTGTTGGTGTTTGGTCATCTGTTTATGATCTTGTTTTGCTTTTGTTCGGACGAGACCCGCAAAGGGAATTATTATATCTTAAATAGGGGTTCAGTCGGTCGGTGGGTCGGTCACGCTAAAAATTGTGGGAGCGCCTTGCTCTCTCGATCGCATCACTGTTGAGGGTAGTTGGAATTTATGTTGGACATGTGGCTCATGAACGAAAGGCACCAGACATTAACACACACAGGCAAACAATTGTCATTTAGCAATTAGCATAACCAAACATCGTTTTCGATTGGAAAACTTGTAAATAGATGGACAAAGAAACGAGTTACGTTTTACGAAAACCAAATGGTACCTAAAGTAATTAACTACAATCTCCGGACCTGTTTCTCGTGTGCACGGCACGGCAACTAATTATAATTGATCTTAACAATTGTATTTGTGCGTGCCCCCTACGAGAGCCGTCAATATAGGTCAATAATCCATTTTTTACCCACATTTTCATACAAATGGGTTAATAAAAATAGGTTTAAAATAGCTAAGTTGAATAAGATAGATCATAAATGGACCCATTTTCGACCCATGAGAGTAGCCCCACAAATTGCACATGGGTCAGGGCCCTTCAAAGATGAAGTATGTGTATGTAATAGGGAAAATTGTCCAAAAAAAGTTCACAAAACTATTGCGTTTTCGTCAATTCAGTCATAAACTTTTTTTTTAATTTTGTCAATTGAATATCAACTCTTTTCATATTTTGCCAATTGAGTTCATCCGATCAAATTTAATCAATAATCCCTGACATGCATTACGACTGTTTTACGTGACACAGCCGGTGCTGACGTGGACAAAATTCAAGAAAAAAATTTTGATTTATTTTTTTCCTTTTCTATTTTCCCGTTTCTCTATACCAGCTTACAGGAGGGCCGCCCTTGTCGGCCTCGGGTGAGAGACGCCCGGGCTTGGGCTGGCGAGGACAATCCTCGTTGGCCTGGCGAAAAGGCAGCCCTTCGCCAAGTCTGGTGAAAAATAATATAAACGATAAAAATATACCAATAATATTATTAAATTTTGTACACGTCGACGCCGACCATGCCACTTAGGACGGTCGGCATCCACATCTGGGATTCCAGGTCAAAATTGATCGGATGGACTCAATTGACAAAATTTGAAAAGGTTTAATACTGAATTGATAAAAATGTAATAGATTTAAAACTTTTCGAACAAATTTTTCGTCTATAAAATAATGGTAGGAGATTTGTTATATGAATGATCAGAGATCCTCCAGGGCCCTTTATATCCTGTAAGTCTTGCTGAAGTCTCGCATCACCAAGGCTCGCATCTGCTCTGGGCCATATGGCCCCATGAAAAGCTCGAAACTCTTGATTTGACCAAGCTTTTGTTCGACGGATTTTACTTGTTCTTGCCTTTCGAAATCGAGTCTGATTTACACCGCTACTTAGCGTGCTTGGTTTTTCAATTTTACTAAATGTGAGTTGCGCTTTGTGTTGTAAGCTCGTTATTAACGAAGGGACTACACTCGAGAAGGGTGTGGTGCCTCTGTTGGTAAAATATGGTCGAATGTAATGAACAAAAGAATCAGACTCTCAGATGCGATAGCACTCTCTTTAAGCCTATTATTTGCCCCACAACGTTACTAATGATTAGCGACAAAAATCCTCCAGGATACAACAGAGTTTCAATTGAGAATATTAGATAGTAATTTTAATATTTCTTCAAGAACTCTCTAGGAAACAATCCAAAACAAAAGCTATACTTCTCTTGTATGGAAAGAACGAAAATTGAACAAGAATAAGACTGAAATGAACAGAATAGTAGAATGTATAACGAGAAATAAACATACATTTTCGCGAAAGATTGCAACTTTTCAAAGGTGAAAAAATTGACAATTAATATAAAATTTGAAATTAAATAAATAATTATCCAATAGTGCCAACTTCGGACCACAACCGCACAAGCGTACGAAGTGCGTCTAATAATCGCGCAATCACACACAAGTATAGTGAAGTGTAGCTCACTTGCCCATTTCTTTATTTTGAAAGATCGTAGTAGTATTCTAACTAATAAAGAGATTTGCGCTCTTCTTTCCATCTAATATGGGATTGAAAAAGGCAACTTTTATTTGTTTTATAAACAAACTTCAATAGCCTCTAGCGACGATGACATGGATGGCCAAACGTCTTCGGGATGTCCGATTTAGGAATTTGATCTCTAATTTTGGCACACCCCGAATATACAATCTATTCGCGGCATAAGATTAACGAAAAGTGTCAAAATTGAGCGCAGCTTATATATCAGGGAATTTGACTGTCACAGGCTAAATGGCTTGTGTATTCGGATTTGCTTTACCCTAAGTTATTCTTGTTCGAGTCATCCGCCCTCTTTATTCATTCGCAACTTCATTCTTGCGCACGTTTAGTTCTCTGATCCACTGGAATTGTCAGGATAGTGCACACAGTGGTTGTGGATCGTTTTTTTCATAAGGAAATGCGAGGAAAGCCTTTCAGTCGTGTCCGACACTATTAGACATGCAATCAATGCGTGATCAGAGCTCCATACAGACCAGCGGCACCGAGCATCGCAACACTCCATTTCGACACGCACGAGGTCAATTTTAAGCATTTTCAATAAATTAAAGGTCAAAATATAAATTTATCAAAAACATATATACTCAAGGTACATACCCAACCAGCCTAAAACTAATATACCCAGCCAGCAAAAAAATAATAATCATCATGAATCCCTAATAAAAGAAGAAAAAGAAGAAGAAACTCGTGATATTTTTTTTTTATATATACATGAAAAATTTACTGTAAATAGATAAAAATATATATTCAATATTTAAGGTGTTGAAAATTTTCATTTATTCTAAAAATAACGTGTCGACGTGTCGTATCACGTCGTGTATTGGTGTCGATAGTACTTAGAGGAAATGGTACTATACGGACTCATTATCAGCCAAACGAGAAGGGGTACAATAAAAGAAAATGGAGAGGTTGCAGAGCTTGATTCCTGCGCTGGTCGGGAACCGAAATGACAAGGCATAGTCAGGGTAGAGATGATGACTAGAAAGGCTCCCAGTACAAATACTACTAGATGTTTGTGATCGTTGACGCTCCAACTCATCATCCCCCAGACATCAAATGTTCGCAGCAGTCTGACTTCTCTGCAAAAAAAAGTTCAGAACATATTCCTCCACTTCCATGTCCATAGGACCACATGGCTTCTTCCTCAAACGTGCATTATCGTATCAGCTCGTTTGGATTGATCTTGGGAGGGAATAACTGTGCACGCAGTTTACCTTTTTTCTTTTCTTTTCCTGTCTGAGTGACTTCCAGTTTCGGATTCGGACAAGGAAGGAGATGAAGAGGAACCAGATCGTTGGAGAAGAACTAGTGAACATGGAAGTAACGAGGGTTCGGAATTGGTCGTCCATTGGAATTGTCAATCAACCTCCTTTTGTCAATGACCGAGACCAATTGGAGTCCTCTAAGATTTCAAGTGGTAATTTTTACATCTTAAAGATACATTCTCGAGCTCATTGTCGGATGGGAAAATTCCAAATAAAGGACTGAAGTGCTATCATTTTCTCAAATAAGGACCTCTAGTTAATCTTATTTCAAATAAATGTCTGAAGTGACATAGTGAGTTTCAAATAAGCACCTAAAATGGTTGTGGAGTCTCTAAAAAAGGCCTGACCTAAAGAACATTTTTGTCATTTCCTCATTTTGATTTTTTTATATTTTTATTTCTTTTTTCCTTTTTCTATTTTTTTATTTTAAAAAAGAAAATAAAAAAAAACACACACATAAGCTAGGGCCGATGTCCTACCGCTGGTGGGGGTTCGGCGAAGGCCAGCGAGGTTGCCGATTCCTCGATGAGGACCGGGGACCCCGCCGACCAGAGGCGAGGACCAATAGGCCCTCTCCCGAATTTGGTTAGGCAGGGGTCGCGGCCCTCCCCCTATTTTTGGCGAGGGCCTGCTGGGTCTCGCCGAGGCGTTGGCGACCTTGCCGGCCTTCGATGTCCCAACCCCTCGGAGGTGGAGGGGTGGCCATAGACCTTCTTGCTTGTATATGTGTGTGTGTGTGTGTTTGTTTTTTTTTTTTAAGAAAACCAAAAAAAGACAAACAAAAAAGAAAAAAAAAATCAAATAAAGCAAAATGACAAAAATATCCTTGAATTCATACCCTTTTTTAAGTCTCTATGGTTTCTTCAAGCTCTTATTTAAAATAAGATTCATTTGGGGCCTTTATTTTAGAAAATGAGAGCACTTCCCGTCCTTATTTGAATTTTTTTTCCTCATTGGATTCGTGCAATGACTCCTATCGATTCTCTATTTTTCTGTTCTTTTACATGTTTCTGCAATGCCCAAGGCTAGCAACACCATCCACGGCCATCTTGAGCCGCGCGACTTCATGAGAAGAGAGAGACAGTGATAAGGACGCAATTGCAAGGGGATCGGTGACTGCACAAATATGAAGAGCGAGGGCTGACGGCCGACATTTTAGGATGTTTGATATAAAGAAATGGTCGCGCTTTTTTCACTCTTATTGTAGCTAAAATACTTTCCTATCATATCATAGTGTTTTGAAAATATTATCCTTTGTCGATCCCACCTTTTTTAAAGCATTTTCTTTTCGGGCAAGAGGCATTTTGTTTGTTTTCTTCTCTCTTTTTTGGCGGGTTTCACTTTTCTTCTCATTTACTTTTTCATATTCTCTCTCTTGTAGTTTTGTTCCTCTCTGCTCCCTCTTTCTATCTATCGCTTCGACACCGCCAATGGCGTCGTTGCCGTGGCACTCCTCTGCCATACTTATTTGAAGGCCTGACAGCGATGCTGGGGCTCATAGGCTTTGCTCTCTTGATCTTGGCTCGTTCCTATGGAAACTCTCTGGCAATTTGAGCAACACCCATAGAGGTTAAAAAATAGAGGCGAAGTAGATGAGTGACAAAATGACACAACAAGGTTGTGAAGGTATATGAAGAGATGATAGTTAGTGGTTATCGTAACCGACGACGAGACAATTTCCTCACCATGCATGTGTAGCAAAGGCCTTTATTTTAGTGATTCTCAAGGCAATAGTAATGGCAATGGTCAGAGCTTCGATTTGAAGGATGATAAAGAAGACAATTTTGAGAAGACAAAGGAGCTTAATAACATTAACAAAGATGATGACGAAGTTGGCAGACATGTTCTTCATGGTCATAATTAAGAGGTGTAGATGCAAGTTCTCCAACCTTTGATCGGCGGGGACAACAAGCTCCGGCCAGAAGCCTCTCTAGCCGAGAAACACTCTGGCTACTCGTCCCATCCACAATTAGCTAAAACCTAAAGCGAAGCCAAATCTTGAGAGGATTGAAATTGAGATCTCGTCGCTCCTCTTCGAGTCAGACAAGGAGAGGGACTCGTTCTTGGCAAGGAAGATGAGGGAGGCCGATGAGAGAGGCGAGGTCTACAAGCTATTTTGGATTGAGGTCGATCAGTATACCGATAGAAGCACTCAAGCTTACACTCGTGATAAACACACTTGGAACTGATGTTGTGAATGATGATTTTGAGCTTGATTTTGTGGAGATTTGCTGACTGAGAAATTTTAGGGTTTTTGTGTTCTTTTTCCCTTTAGATTAGTTAGGCACCACCAAGGATTGAACCCAGACCGGAATTGAGAAGGAACATAGAGAAGCAAAGATGGAGGAGGAAAATGCGACTCATGAGGAGAGAGAGAGAGAGAGAGAGAGAGAATAAAGCAAACGGGACCCACAGACCAAACAAAAAAGGAAATGGTGGACCCATAAAGGCTAACATTCTCAAAACAGGATTGTTTAGAATGAAAGCACTATTTGACATCGTCGCCAAAGCAATTTTCCAACGAAACCAAGACTTCGACCAAAAAAAATAAGACAAATTGGTTTGGAAACTAAACTTGTGAACTAAAAAAGACTTTTTGCTAAAAGATAAAAAAAAAAAGGATTTTGTTTTTGTTGTTTTCATTTTTTTTCATTTAAAATTTTAAATGATATGAAGAGAGCCAGAAAAACCCAAAAGAAGAGAGATCTTTCCTATTGTTCCGGTGAAATACAAACACATTCCAATTATTTTTTGTTCCTGAAGAGATATTCCATCTTCACTTGCCAAATATTTTTCCAAGGTAAGATAAAACGAACTAATTTGCATTTATTTTAATCCAATTTTGTTATTGTTATTATTATTATTATATGATCCTGTCAGTTATCACGTGTCCAATCGTCTTATATATAGTAGAGATTTCGCAAGTGCCCTCGATCTTCCCCATTTCTTCTATTGGTTTAAAAAATTAAGAAATAAATGCACTTAAAGTCCCAAAACATGTTACAAAAAGTACAATTGAGTCTTAAAACTCACAAAAAATACAACCAAATCCTAAAACTTGTCAAGTTGATGCAATCGAATCCTTCAACTAACTCCGTCCAACTTACCTAACAAAAAATGATGACATGACTTATTTTAATCGTTTCCCTTTCTTACGTGGCAAATATACTTCATTCAACTTGTCCACATCTGCAAAACGACATCGGACAATTAGCTTATCCAAAATGACGTCTCTCCCTCTTTACAATCTAACGTCGTCTCCTTCTCGGCTGAGAACATGTCTGAACCGTAAGCCCCAAACTCATCATCGTCGCTCGAATATCGCCTCCTTCCCAAATTGAAGGCCTCTGAACCCTTAGCTCCAAACTCAATGTTGTCTGTTTGCCTCTGTACAAAATTCACAACAGTCCCCCTTTGAACCTTAAGCCCCAAATCGAGTTCGACGATTTGGAGATCCTTCGCGATATAGGTCTCATCTTCTTCTTAAAAATTGATAGGGAAGCATATTTGCAGAAAATATGATTGCTCGATCATACCACATCAATAACATTACCTACATACAATATACTTTTATGCTAATACATGGAGAGTTAATGCGCTAAAATCCAATAAAATCCACGATTGCCATCGATACAACTTGGATCACAAGACGATCTGAATGATTGAGTAAAATTTCATCTTGATTGGCCTCTTAGGCTGTGTTTGGTCGACCGGATAAAACATATAAAACTCAAGATATGATATTTTTTATCCTAACCTGTGTTTAGTAGTTGTCTAGGATAGGATATATGGGGATATAAGAGGATATAAGGGGGATAAAATAATCCTAGGGAGGGGAGCATGATAGAGTTGGATAAGATTTCTCTTATTCATTACCCAAGCCATCCCATCTTTGTCATGCATGTCCGCCTCTTTGCCACGTCCAGCTGCCTCTGTAGCAGCAAGCCTCTGCTCTGGTTAGGGGGGCCGCCTCTCTGGCGGAGGGCCGCCACCTAGGTTAGGGGGGCCCGCCTCTTCGACGGCGGCGGGTAAATTCTCCGGCAAATATTTCAAGCCATAGACAAAGGCGTTGATCGGTGGTACTAAGAATGAATATCAAGAAACGCGGCGCCACTTAAACCGAACCAACATTGAAGTTCGAGGGGCTTTGCAATGCCTTCAAAAGCTTTGCTCTATAGAAGCAGATGACGAAAGTAGCAGCAGCGTGATGAGAGAGCTTGGCATGTTGACACAACTAGATAGGTTGGCCATTCTAAATTTAAGAAAAGAATATGGAAGGGATTTGCGATTGCCAATCTCCGAACGAACGAGGCTTCAAGCAATATATATAGCATTTGTTGATGATGGTGAGATTATTGATCTGCAACACCTCTCTAGTCCACCTCCATTCTTGTAGAGAATCTACTTGAGAGGATGCTTGAGAGCATTACCACACTAGCCATCCTCCCTCAGTAGCCTGATGAAATTGCAGCTGAGGTGCAGTCGCCTAAAGGATGACCCTCTCCTGTCTCTCCAAAATATGCCTAATCTTGTGCGTCTCGAGTTGCTTCAGGCTTATGAAGGAAGCTCATTGTGCTTTAAATTAAATGCCTTTAAGAAGCTAATGACCATTGATCTTGATCATTTCAACGAACTCAGGTGCAAAGAAATGGAGGAGGGAGCAATGCCTTGTCTTGAGAAGTTCATCATACAGTCTTGAAAGTTACTAGTGAAGCTTCCATCAGGAATTGAACACCCGAGAAAGCTGAAAGTGCTGGAGTTTTTTATATGCCGGATGAGCTTGTTCAGAAGATTGTGCAAGGTGGGCAACATAGTGACTATCAGAAAGTTGCACATGTTCTTTTCTTCAGCAAATATTTCAAGCCATAGACAAACGCGTTGATCGATAGACGTCCCCTCGAACTCTGACCCAACGAGCCGCCGAAAATTCACCGCGTTGACTACGAACAAGAGCCTTCGAATGGTACAAATCAAGAATTATTATATTGATATCCAACTTCTACCAAACAATAGATACGATATGATATAAAGATATTCAAATTTGTTGTTCATCAAACAAGAGATATGATATGATCAAATCCCTAGACTTTTTATTCTATCCTATCCAGTCTTATCATGCGTAAAAATTCGGACGACCAAATGCAGCCTTAGATTGAAATGGCTTGTTCAACCCCCAAAAAAAAAAAAAAAAGATTGAAATGGCTTGCACCAAGTAGAAGAAGCAGTCATGGATGGGACACATGGCATATTCGTTCTTATGGAAATAAAGATGGGATCGATAGAAAGCATAGCTGCATGATTGAAATTGGGAAAAAATTGAGGCATCCAGCTGTATGATTGGATGTAGAAGAGACTGGACTGAACATGAACGTACTCTTGTGTGTCGGAAAAATTCAAAAAACAGATGATTAGGATCTTTGCATTTGCATTTGCAAGTGCCTCTTTTGTCTTTCCCTCTTCTACTTATTATTATTATTATTATTATTATTTAAAGCCTCGCTCATCCACTTTCTTCCTCGGACCTTACCCTTTTACGAGTTTATCAGATGATATGTTACTCTCATTCCTACATGTTGTTCTTTCTTGAACTCTCTGTGGGGAACTGTTAAAACCCTACGCTTGATGTTCTATCGTGAAGATTTTGTGGAGTAACAAAGTAGGATTTGGTTGTTTTTTACTGGTTTCTTGACTCATGTTCTTTCTCTATGTATCTTTTTTACAGGTTGACAGAAAGAAGAGGGATCGAGAAGAGTGAAGTCTGTACAATTCGCAAGTCTGCGACAGTTTATGATATGTAAGAGGAAGATGGTGGAAGAATTAGGAGGAAGATGGTGGAACAATTAGGGGGAGCTCTCTCCAGTCCAGTCCAGGGCAGCTTACGAGCTGAAATGCCCAGCTGCTGAATCGTTGGTTCAAGAGCTTATCGGAACTTACGGGAGCACCGATTTGTTCCCGATCCAACGGAGCAGGAGCTGAGTTTCATCGTTGCTGTCGCGTATTGGACTGAAGGGAGCTCCCTCTGATGTTAATTTCACTTTCTCCGCCTATCTACTCTTTTAAGATATATATATGGAACTTTCAAATAACTTGTGTATTACCGATTGTCGAGTTTTTGAAACGGTCTCTTCTAATAAAGTTAGGTCATCTTATATTTAACATGAATGCAAGTGCAAGCGTGTTAGTCTTATGCCTATTTCGTAGGATGAGATGCTTACGGACTGTTTTTTCTGTCTTTTCTTTTGGTTTGGCAAGAAAGTCGAAGTCCCTTGTCGACACTACCGATCGACCATGTAATTGTATCGAAACTTCTGCCTTCACGTTTGGTCTAGTATAATGAGTTTAAATGTAAACACTTGTTCGCGAAAATGACATTATATTGTTGCATTACATGCACTACACTGCATAGAAGGGAAGGGGAAGGCAGAAAAGAATCCGAACTGGTTAGGGCTACATTATGTTAACGTTAAGACGTTCAATGTCCGTCTAACATGCTAAAGGAATGGCTTCAAAAAAGTGCCAAATCTTATCAATGGTACTTAAGCATGCTGTACCATGTCATATTCGAGTAATGTATGTCCAGCTGGTGCCATGTTTACTTTGTTTGTGAGTCATATCCGATCTTTTAATTTATATCAAAACTTAATGTAAGGAGTCATGGCATATGATCTTATTGTCTGTTTTCTTTTGATCTAGATTGGAAATATTGTTTTGTTAAGTGAAGAGTTCCTTTCATTTGTGTATAAAGACCAAATGTCTTTGAACGTTGAACCCACGTATCTGGCACATGTAAATAGATTAATTGACTAATTGAATAAAGGGATTTGAGAAGTTGAAGATGCAATCTCAACCGCAAGTGTTATGAATGAAAAAATATATTTTTCCATCAAGACGGGACTCACCTCTGATCTTATGCATAACATTTGACCGTTATATTGTCACATTATCATGCTAGCAAGACCCTTGAATGAATGTTCCCTTGGCTACAACTTTGTAAATTCAATTGAATGAATGTTCCCTTCCATATTTATTAAGGGAGAGCCCACCTTGCAACTTGCAACCGCGGGCCCTCTCTTCGAGGCACGTACTATTATTAGTATTGTTTGATACAGTTTTGTCATTATTACTATAAGGGAAAATGCCAAAAAAGGGTCTCAACTAACCTTACTTTCTCAATTAAGGGCCTTAAATTTGTGTCAAAGAAGCGCCTCAACTTTATTTTTTTGTGTCAAAGAAGGGCCCCAACTTATTTTAGTTCCATTTTCATTTTTTTTCTTTTTCTGTTTGCATTTTCTTTTCTTTTTCTTTCCCTCTCCCTCCTCCTCCCTCTCGCCTCCCGGCTGCGGCCCCTCGAAGCGCTTGATTTCCAGCTCTGCCGCCGCCGCCGGGATCCCGACCGCCAGCCCGATCACCAGCCCCGCCGGCGAGTGAGCGGTTCAGACTCTTCGTCGCTAGAGGAGTCCGTGGCGTCGGCGTCCGCGTACGATATTCTGAGGACTCTGGGGTTCATCTCGGGTCGGCTTTTCGGGCTATTGAGATGGTCGGGTCTCGCGAGCTTGGTGTGAGTGCAGCGTTCAGTGAACTTGATGGGAGGCATCATTTCACAGAAAATTTGAATTAAATCTTGATTTTCGCTGTTGATGATATCCAAAAGCGAAGAGAGAGAGAAGGGGAAGATTGCAGAGATATTCTTCAGAGATACAACGATGACAGAGAAGAGTCGAGGGAGAGAGGGAGGAGGAGTTAAAAGGGGAAGCTTGAAATGCACAGAAATGGCTTAAAGGGGAGTGAGCGACCCTCCCTAGAATAAAGCAAAAAACCCAAAACAAAAAAAAATAAAAATAAAGAGAAGGCAATTTCAAGGAAAGTAGACCACGAAAAGCACTAAAGCAGTGGGATCGACAGAACGAAAAAGGGCAGAAGAAGAAGAGAGTGCGTGCGGTAGATAGAGACGAAGACGAAGACCGAGACGAGCAAGGAAAGGAGAGAAAGCGGTCGACAGTGTGTGAATAGGAGGAAAACCGGTGTCGTGCGTAAGGTCGGGGGGAAAAGATATGGCGAAGACGGAAAATGAATAGAAAAAGGAAAAAAGCCAAACAGAGAGGGAGAGACCGTGCGTAAGGTCTGGCCTTTTAATGGGAATGGAGGAAGAACTGTCCCCGACACCTGGGCCGTACCAATCTCTCGATCGCAGAAGCTCGGTTCAGACTCTTCGTCCCAGAGCTTGAAGCCCTGCTTGTAGAGGATCCTGCCGGACTGGTTCTGGAGGGTGAAGTTGCCTGCGAAGTCGGGAGTGACCTGGAGAGCCTCGTTGGCGATGGTGGCCGGATAGACAGCGGCCAAGGTGTTGTCGTCGGAGGGATCGAAGGGGCTGAGCTGGAAATCAAGCGCTTCGAGGGGCCGCAGCCGGGAGGCGAGAGGGAGAGGGAAAGAAAAAAAGGGAGAGGGGATAGAAAAAGAAAAGAAAATGCAAACAGAAAAAGAAAAAAAATGAAAATGGAACTAAAATAAGTTGGGCCCTTCTTTGACACAAAAAATGAAGTTGAGGCCCTTCTTTGACACAAATTTAAGTTGGGGCCTTAATTGAGAAAGTAAAGGCAGTTGAGGCCCTTTTTTGGCATTTTCCCTTACTATAATCATCGTCATTATATCCCAATTATGATGGTAAACTCCTTATGAGAATGTTAATTATGATGGTTTATCCCCATCATGTAGTTGAATTATAATTACTATCATCATCATCATCCTCCTCTTTTCTACCTTTGCCGTGGATATACAAAGTTATGGCCGAGCCGAATCACGTAGTATTTTCTGTCTTTCCCATTATTTTTACCAACAAAAATTGTTACGTGGAATAAGCGATCGAACGATAAATAGACAGAATGAGAAAATAAATCAAACACCAGAGGTTCGGTTCTAGAGACCTACATCCACGAGGAAAATAGTTATGAATTTCACTATGAAACGAGCGATACACGGAGATTACAAACCATACTCGAGTCACTCAAACACTCTCAATATTTTCCAAGCCCTAATTATATCAAATAACCCACAACTTTTTAGCCATCATAATTCTTAATGAAATAATCACACAAAGGAATTTCACACAAATCCTTAGCACAATAATTTCTCTGCTCGAACACTAACGTTATTGACGCAATTCCACGAAGTCATCAACTGCCAAGCACTCATAGAAACGGCGTTTCAATATCTGCACGCATTTAACGCGTCTCCAAGCACTCAAGTAACAGGCACTTCTAGATCTACCTTAATCGTCGAGATTGACGAAAGATATATAAGTGTGCATGTACACCGCATGGAGGGACGAGAAAACAGACTTCCTCTTGGATAGCATGATTCGGTCAACTAAAAAAAACGTCCAAGATGGACTTTCCTGTTTTGGCTTTTCTATTACTTTATTTCTTATCCTTTCCTTGGCAGATTTGATATAAAAACAAATCTAGATAACTTTCTCCAACTTGAAAATATTCGGAAGTCCACAAATAATATGCGACCTTATTATTTTTTCTTTTTTTTTTTGCGGGCTCAAATTCGAGACACATTTCAACAATCTCCACCTTGGCTCGTGTTTGAACCATATCACAATCGCTTCGTTAGAATTTCCAAACTTCATCTGCTAATCTCCCAACAGCCCAATGGGCTCAACCGCCACAAATATCATCCAAGTCCAAGCTGCGCTTGAACTTCGCCATAACCGTGGACCTCATCAAAACAACAACTGAACATGCACCTTTAACTGCTCCACAAATATTTTCCGACACAAGCTCCTCTATCATAGATAAAGTAAAACCACTGTTGCATCCATATCTCTCGAGAAACCGAATACGTACCTTATTAATATCAGCAGTTACAGCAACTATTGGCTCCACAGACTCCACCTCGCTACATGCACCATCTGTGTCGATTACTTCACTAGTATCCGCTACCTCAGGAGTTTCTAGTTGCAACTCCACCTCAAGTTGAATACCGTCCAGATCCGTATTAACACTGCTATAATCACTCATAACCTGGAGTACTGGAGACTCATCAAATGTAACTTCTCTGCTGATAACATGTGAATTTAATTCTGAACACCACAACCGATAACCAAGTTCACCTTGTGCATAGCCTAGGAACATGCACTTCATTGCCCTTTCATCGAGTTTACCATCACTAACTCAAACATAACATGGGAAACCAAATATTCTAATGTCAGAATAATCAGCAACGTTACATGACCACACTTTTTCGGGAGTCAGATATCCAATTACAGTCGATGAGGATCTATTTATCAAGTAGCTCTCCATATTAAGTGCATCCGCTAGAAACCTTCTAGCCATACCAGTACTAAAGAGCATTTTATGGATTGTCTCTAGTAATGTTCTGCTTATCAATTCTGCAACATGTGGTTCATTAGCATTAGTGCGGTGCCTTACTATACCTTCTTTTATGCAGAATTTGTTTAACAGCTCCGAGCAAAACTCCATGCTTTTGTCAGTCCGCACATGTTTGATCTTTTTACCAGTCTCCTTTCCGATGAAAGCTATCAACTGCTTGATTCTGACAATAGCATCAAACTTGTGCCTAAGCACAAACACCTAGGTCTTCCTCGAGTAATCGTCAATAACTGTTAGCATAAATATGACACTCTTCCTTGAAGGAAATCGCTACAACCTGCGAACATCAAAGTGAAGAAATTCTGCAATTTCCGTGGTTTCTCTTACAGTCGCATTAAACTACACTTTCCGCCATTGATCTAAATCACAGCATCTACATACATTTAGTTCTTTAGTCATATAATCACACAATAAATTCTTTTCACTTAGAACCATCAGGTTTCTCTTGCTAATGTGTCCCAAGCGCCTATGCCACAATTCTGACTATCTAACAGATGCATTCGACGTCTCTGTAGAGAATTATGTCACTGTTTCACCTTGAAGCTTATACAAGCTACCATGCTTTTGATTTCTTTCATTATCACTAGGGCACCTCGAACAACCTTCAGAATTCCACCTTGTGAAAAATACCTGTATCCAGCTAAATCTAGGGCACCCAAGAAAATTAAGTTCTTTTTTAATTATGAAACGTGTCTTACTCCAATCAATGTCCTCACAATACCATCATGCATTTTGATTTTAACATCACCAACACCCACAATATCGCATTCAGCGTTGTTCGCCAACTTTACTTTACTACTATATGTGCACTGATAAGTAGTAAATCAATTACTATTTGGTGTAATGTGAAAAGAACAACCATAATTAATAATCCATCCATCAATTGACGAATCCCCAGTGACAGACGAGACATTATCGACACCATCAGAATTATCAACTATAGCTGCAATATCATCCACAGATTCAACTCTAATTCCCTTACCTGTTTCATTTTTCAGCTTAAAATAATTTCTTCTAAGATGCCCCTTCTTACCACACTTCCAACAGACATCACCTCTAGTCTTAGACTAATTGCGTCTATTCATGTTTATACTACTTCTACTAACACGAGTACTAGCTCTTCCTCTATTTTCACCTACTAAAGTAGCAGATACAGATTCGCCAGATTCTCTTCTACGGATGTCATCACTTAGAATTAAATCTTGAATCCCATCAAAAGTAAAACTTGTTAACCTAGAGAAATTACAAATAGCAGTAACAGTAGTATTCCAACTATCAGGCAATGAGAATAATAGAATCAAAACACATACATCATCTTCAAAGTTGATATCAACTGAACTCAATTGAATAACGATCACATTGAACTCATTGATATAATTAGTAACTGACGCACCTTCGCTTTCAAGTTAAATAGACGTCGCATCAAATAGACCTTGTTGATCGCAGAGGGCTTATCGTACATGTCCGACATGGCTTTGATTAAACCCGCAGTAGCCTTCTGTTTGACGATTTTAAACGCGACGTTACGATCCAACGTCAGCCAAATAACACCCATCGCTCGTCTATCCAACAATTCTCAGTCAGCTTGCTTCATTGTATTTGGCTTCTCCCCAGATATGGGTACATGTAGTTTCATTTGATACAAATAATCTTCAATCTGCATCTTTCAGAAACCAAAGTAATTCCCCTCAAATCTGTCGATTTTCACTTTTACTTTTTCTGTCACCATCGATTCGCTCCAACTCAATCAATCTTGGTTCTGATATCAGTTGTTGCGTGAAACAAGCGATCGAATGATAAATAGGCAAAATGAGAAAATAAATTGAACACCAGATATAAGTGGTTCGGTCGTAGAGACCTAGGTTCACGAGGAGAGCAGTAACGAATTTCACTATAGAACAAGCGATACATGGAGATTACAAACCACACTCGAGTCACTCAAACACTCTCAGTGTTTTTCAAGCCCCAATTACATCAAATAACCCACAATTGTTTAGCCCTCATAATTCCTAATGAAATAATCTCAATCTCACAAAGGAATTTCACACAAATCCTTAACACAAGAATTTCTCGGCTCGAACACTAACGTTATTAACGCAATTCCACGAAGTCGTCAACTACCAAGCACTCGTAAAAATTGCGCTTCAATATCTGCACGCATTTAACGCGTCTCCAAGCACTCAAGTACTAGTCACTTCCAGATCTACCTTAATCGTCGAGATTGACGAAAGATATATACGTGTGCACGTACACCATGAAGGGACGAGCAAACCGACTTCCTCTTGGATAGCATGATTCGGTCAACTAAAAAAAAACGTCCAAGATGGACTTCCCTGTTTTTGACTTTTCTGTTACCTTATTTCTTATCCTTTCCTTGGCAGATTTGATATCAAAACAAATCTAGATGACTTTCTCCAACTTGAAAATATTCGGAAGTCCATAAATAATATATGACCTTTTTTTTTTCTCGCAGGCTCAAATTCGAGACATATTTCAACAAAAATCATGAAAAAAAACCCAAGCTGTACATATGTGAAATTTACCTCAAATTAATATGTTTACCACCAAAACCTTCAAATCGATACTCCTGTGATGAGTTTATCTTCTGTAACTGGTACGTCTGTGACAAACAGAGAATAGAACAGGAACCAACGGAGGGTAAATTTGTCATAGGTGTACTAATTTGAAGTTTTTGATGGTTAAAAAATTGGTTTTTGGTTTTTTTATCATCGATTTATTAATTTGTGGCTTTCGTGGTTAACCAATGAACTGGTTTTTGACTTTGGCACGAGATTAGGATTTATTGAAAAAGCACAATTAGTACAACAACATTCGGTCAGAAACATCTTAAGTAGAACATTGCCCATAAGTTGTTAATCATGCACGGCGAAGATATTCACGAACAAAGAAAGGGGGAAAAAAAGCAAAACAAAATACTGGCTAGGGTTACTAGGCGCAGAGATGAAATGTTGCCAAGATCTCTCCGGCCATCTCGGCCAGGCGGAACAAAACGAATGTGGAAGCCGTCGGTACGCTCAACACCACCAGGGTCGCCACTCCGAGAACGACGCCCGGTCTAGCGTTCATCATCCGAGACTGCAGAAACCCCACAGCTTCGCATATGGTCGAGTCGTAGCTCGAGTAGCAGTGCTTCTCCCAGCCCATCCACTCGGGGGGCGGCTCGTGGATCCTCTCTGCCGTCCTCATCTCGTGGATCCGTTTCCGGAGCACGATCATGTCTCGGTCCACGAGATGGCCGCCGGAGTACTGGTCCCGATGCTCCTCCTCTCCTCTTCTCGAGGCGGAAACCCTCGCGTCGGGTTTCTTGGCAGTTACCGCCTTCTTGGTTCGATCTGTGGAGGAGCGAGAGAACGTGGGGCCGCAAGGAAACAAGGAGGGGGAGAAGGAAGTTGATTGCATGGCTTAGGGTTTAAGGAAAATGGAGAGGTCAAGAATGCAAAGATGGTTTGGTGGGTTACGCTTTGTTTTTTTTTTTCTTTTCTTATGAAGATTTGGGAATGTTGGTGGTGGGTTTGTGTGTATGTGTGTGTATATATATATGGTTTGGATGAGCAGGGCGGGAGGAGCGTAACGTGAGACTTAAGGGGAAAGAAAGAACATAATAACGAGTGGGGGCGGGCGGCCAAGAAACGTGTTATCAGGAAGTGTCTTTGAAGCGCGTTTCTTTTGTTCTGGCTTATCTGAAACTATCCGATAAAAGAGCAGGTTGTCGGGGTGGGAAATTTTTTTATTTTTTATTTTTGGTCGAAGTCGGGGTGGAAATTGACACGTGCCTTCCCTCTCACCTGCCGACGCGATTAGTGTCAAATCATTTCAAAACCTTTTAATTTCGACTGTGTCAATTGAGTCCTAATCCTTTTTGAAGATTTGTAAATACAGTTCTTTGAACTAATTTTGACTGAAAATTATTGATGTGGGCGGTGTTTATGATTTCTTAAAATTAATATTCTTATTTCGATTTTTTGCTTTTCTTTGTTTTTCTTCTTCCTCTGCCGTTTGACGAGCTTCGGGGATGGTCGGCGATCCCCTCGCCGGCTTTGGGCGAGGCTTGACCTCTTTAGGATTTGTGAGTTTGACCTCGCCAGATCTGGCAAGGTGGAGCCTCGCCCAAGGCTGGCGAGGCACGAGCTTCTCGAGATCGGGCGAGATGGAGCCTCGGTGGACTCGCTCGGGCTTGACCTCACTAGAATCTGGTAGGCTTGACCCTTGCTAGCCTCGGGCGAGACTGCCAAGGTCGGCATCTCCTGTGTGGGCCATGAGCAGTCGTAGAGGCTCGGCGATGGGCGGAGGGAGAAGGAAAGAGGAAAAGAAAGAAAATCAATAATAAAAAATAAAAGACATTCAAAAAATCGATTTAAAAAAAAAATCACATAACTCAAAATTGACCAAAGGACTAAATTGGCAAATTTTTGAAAAGGTTATGACTCAATTAGCACAATTCAAGCGCAATTAGTTTAGGACTTTTTTGGTAATTTTCTCATTTCACAAATCTATCGATGGAGATGAAAAGGAGCCCATATGCTTTGGACGCACACAAGAATATTTTCGTGATTTTGAGCATTTTCGTCGAGCCGACCTCTTCAACATTTTCGGCGTCCAACTGGGAAAACTCATTCGACCTCTCTTTGGTCCCTTTTTAAGATTTCGTAGATGGCAATAGGGCTTTCTGCTATGATCCGCTTTGCTTCCAGCACAAGATTCAGATTGCACCTCATAAACTCAAACTACCGTCCGAACTTGAGAGTGACCTCGTGCTAAAACCTAGGCAAAAAAAAAAAAAGACTATGTATAAGCTGCAGAGATTTTCGCGTTAGTATTTTCGGGCAAGATTGGCCTAACAAAATTTTAAACAACGAAGTGCAATAAATTTATGACTTTTTGAAAAAATTTTACTTTGTCGTTTCCAAATGGTGGTGGCGGCGGCTGTCCTAGGTGCCGGATCTTTCCTTCCATTTCGCAAGGACGGAGTAGTAGTGGAGACACATGCGTCCACGCGTGCTCCTCGACAATTTTTTCCTTTTTTCGAAAAGCAAAGTCCAGGTTTCTGAAGTTCACGAGTCGGCCGCAGAGTACGCGGAATGAAATCGTGCATGCATTCTCTCATGGCCTTCATCTCTGTTTGTCTAACTCGGGTTAAACTTCGACCCCCCCAAAAAAATAATAATAATAACAACAACAACTCTGGTTAAGCAAAATAGCGCCAGCTGCCTAAAGTAAATGAATAACTAGAGGCCTAATTCCCAAAAAAAAGTCCCTTAATTTTAGATTCAGTCTCAAATTTATCCCAATCTTTTTTTTTTATATATAGAAAAAGCCCCTCAATTTTATTGTTTTTTAGTTGTACACGACTGATGTGATGCGATTCGATTTGAGTAATTACATTGTCACGTGAAATTATCTTCTCGAACGCCGCCCTTGCATTTTGAAACAATTCATGTAACCATGTGTCGTCGTTACTAGGGGTGAGCATGGTCCGGTGGGCCGGTTCCAGACCTAGATCCTGTACCCGATCCTATTATAACCGGTTCCCACTTTTTGGAATCGATACCCGATCATGTTTGTCTTGGAACCTGTTTTGGAACTAACTCTATTTTTCGGTCTAGTTTTCGGATTCACCCTGTTTACCCTATTTTTCTTTTTTTTTTCATCAAAATAATATGAGCATCCATAAAAAGAGCAATAAAAATTACAGTGAACAAAACAACAGAATCTGACAAAATTTGCACCAACCAAATGAGAAATTTCACAACTATAATTGCGTCAATACTAGCACTAATACAATAAAGAGGGCGAAGTTCGCCCATATTTTACCCACTTAGAAGAGTGAAGCACACAAAAATTGAAATCATATTGCTCTGATAAGCATCTCTTTTAGCCTAATTTTTCCAACTTGTATTAGAAATATGTAGCATCTTGCCGGGGTGTTAACTTGCTCCCACATTTTTGAGTGATTTCACAACTACAATTGCGTCAATACCAGTACTATGATTCTCGCAAAGTGCTCCCACATTTTTGAGTGATTAGCTCGCTTTTTGCTAAGATGAGGACGGGGGCTAGGCATCGTCGCCTTGTTTGTCGCACTCACGGTTGATTCCACTTCAACTCAATGGAATGGAAATTCCATCATTTCACTATGTCCACACACTTCCATTGATGTGTCATTGTCTTGGTCCATCTGAAAACAAATTATACAATAATGTTAGGATCCTACTAAAAACAAAAAAGAAATCCAATGTTAGAGTCCACTGAGCAGAAATTGCAAATTCAAAGCAAAAGCAATTACATTGTGCCTGCATTTGATTTTTCTTCCATTTTCGCTTGCAGTTTGGTAATGTCAGAGACCTAAACTTTACTTTTAATTTTGAGGGTGTTTGATGGGGAAGGGCTCGAGGTGTTCCCCTTGCCTAGAAAATGCTCAGATCGGAGCACCCAACGACCATTCTAGGTCTGAGAACCACTCACCACAGAAGGGAGTTTAATTAAAAATTGTCACCCTACCATAGATGGAACCCAAAATCAAGAAAGATGGAAATCCCCAAAAAGAAAAGAAACTGACAAACGTATGGAGAAAGCAGCTATAGTCATTTACAAGTAACTCCAAAACAATCAAATATAGTGCGTCAAATATCTAAACCACTCTCGACAGAACTAACGATACGAGCTTAATCTCATCCTTCCCCTCGACCTCATAACAATCCAATCGAAACTAGGAAGCGCATAAACATTCATATGAGGTTCGATTCCACACTGCCAGTCCCACAAAAAAACATGAATCATTCTTTTCATGATACCATCACACATGCACAAAATAGATCCTTGAAACAAGATCTTAGGGGAAAAAAAAACCGACATGCACAAACTCAGATGAACCAAATGTGAACTCCGGCAAAAGAGAGAGCACCAAAAGCTCAGTTACGATTTCTCCGCAGCAAGACCGATGCAATCATGAACGGAAAATCAATCGATAAAACAGAAATCACAGGGTTTCACTTCCCACCAAAATCATTTACGTGGGGCATTCCTAAAACGATAATCGAACATAGATCTAAGCTTTGCAATCCCAACTTTCACGCAGAGAGCACCAATTGGAGCACAATCGATAGAAAGATAGAGAGACATATGACTCGCCTGAGTCGAACCGATCGTATAGATCGTGCGAACTCCGAAGATCCCAAAGAGCGCGTTTTGACTCGTGCAATGGTCGGAGTCTCAGAACTGGCCTTTATATACGGTGACGATGGCCCCCGAAGGCTCCTCCGTTCGTCGTGGCTGGAAGGCTCATCCTCAGCTTCCTCCCTCGCACTCCTCCTGGCGTCGCCGCGGCGTCGATGATGGTGATATATGAAGAAGAAGAAGAAGAAGAAGAACGAGAGGTGAGGAGGTGTATCATGAGAGGAGGCCATGAGCAAGTGAGCATTGGAGCCTGGAGGGCAGCGAGCGACAAAAGGGAGTAGACTAGGGTTTCATTTTTTTTAAAAAAAAAATATTAACTAAAACCGGTTCTAAAAATCGATTCGGGTGGGTATTTACTTAGACCAGGAACCCGGACCGGTTTCAACCGGTTCCCAAAGTTTGGACCAGGAACCAGGACCGATTTGAGCCGGAACCGATTCCCGACCCTATTTTTCGGGTGGGCCGATCTGGGTTCCAGGTCAACTTGGTTCGGTTGCATATCCCTAGTCGTTACACTGTATCCCCAGCATGAACAATGTATTTTTTTTTCTTTTATTCTATGATAAATTTCATACTATTAATTTTCGGGAGAATTACCAAAAAAGTATTAAATCTTTTTCTAATCGTGTCAGTTCAATCGAAAACTTTTTTTTGGCCAATTCATTGTAAAAAATTTTGCATATGTGTCAACTCCTCGTCCAATCTGGGCGAGTGACTCTGTTGCCAAGACCATGCGAGGGATGCGACACCCTCGCCCAGGGCCGACGTCCTTCACTGACCCTAAGAATTGGAGAAAAGAAAAACTAAAGAAAAGAAAAAACACATAAAATAAAAATATTATTAAAAAAGTCTATGTTAGCATTGGCATGTTTAAATTGTCTAAATGAACTGAATTATTGTAAATATAAAAAAATGAAAACTGAGATAGCAAAAAAAAAAGATATGTGCACTAGAAGTCCTAAAACTTGTTGCGAAAGTATAATTGAGTCCTAAAACTTACAAAATGTGCAATTGAGTCCTAAAATTTATCAAATTGATGCAATCGAGTCCTTTTGTTAACTTGTCTAACGAAAAATGCTGATGTGGCATTTCAAAATTAATTTATTTCTCAGCATTTTTTATTATGTTTTTTCAAAAAATATTTAAATTAATTAAAAAAAGTTAAAAAAAGTTAAATTTTAATTTTAAACAACAAAAACAAAAAAGAAAAAAAAGGATGAAGAGCAACTACTATGCTCGCCGATGGGGCTAGGCCACTGCCTCTCCCATTGCCGGAAGAGCTAGCGAAGGTCGTCAGTCTGTCGGGGGATGGCGAACCTCGCATGCCCGACTCGCAAGATCTGGGTTGAGAAAACTAGAAGTGGCAAATGGGTGGGTCGGGTCGGGTCGAATATGATCTGACCCATATTTAATGACCCAAACCTGGCCCGACCCGCGACTGACCCATACCCGATCCGTTTTGACCCATATTATCAAAACACAATAATATTTTAAGAAAATAATATTACTAAAATACTTCTCGGCCCCGGTCCCTACTCGGAGTAGATGCTGGGGCCGTCCCCAGCCACCGGCCTGGTTGCCGACCCCGGTCCTGGTCCCGGTCCCTGTCTCCACCCCGGCCCCAGGACCTGGACCCGGACCACGGCCCCGACCCCTGTCCCGGCCCGGGTCCCAGGACCATTCTCGGTCCCTGGGTCGCGGTCTCGGTCCTGGCCCCGGCCCCGATCCCGACCCATGCTGCGGTCCCCGGACCCAGGACCCAGGTCAGGACCCGGACCCGGGTCAGGACCTGGACCCGGACCCGGCCCCAGCCCTGGTCCCGGTCTCCGCCCTCAGCCCTGATCCCTGTCCCGATCTCTGTCCCCGGCCCCGGGACCCGGAACCGGACCCGGACCCCAGCCCCGGTCCCGCTCCCGATCCCGGTCCCCGGCCCCGGCCATGATCCTGGTCCCTGTCCCTATCTCGGTCCCGGTCCAGGTCCCCGACCCCAGTCCTCGGCCCCGGTCCCGGTCCCGGTCCCTGGCCTCGGGACTCGGAACTAGACCCGGACCTCGGCCCCGGTCCCCGGCCCCGGCCCTGATCCTGGTCCCGGTCCCTATCTCGGTCCCGATCCCCAGCCCTGGGACCCGGACTCGGACCCCGGCCGCAGTCCCGATCCCAATCCCTGGCCGCGGTCTCGATCCTGATCCTCGGCCCCGATCTTGGTCCTGGTCCCTATCTCGATCCCGGTCTCGGTCCCCGGCCCCGAGTCCCGGTCTTGGCCACGAGTCCTGGCCCCGTCCCGGACTCGGACCCCGGCTCCGTCCCGGACTCAGACCCCGGCCCCTGTCCCGGGTCTCGGCCACGGGTCCCGATCGCCGGCCCCGGCCTCTGTCCCGGGTCCTGACCCCGGCCCCGGGTCCCAGCCCCGGTCCCAGATCTCAGCCCGAGACCCGGATCCGACCCTGGACCCGGCCCCAGCCCCGGTCCACGGACTCGGCCCCGACCCCGGTCTTGGCCCCGGTCCTCAATCCCGGCCCTGACCCCTGTCCCCGGTCCCGATCCCTAGCCTCGGTCTCGGATCCCGGCCCCGTCCTCTATCCCGATCCCAATCCCGGCCCCGATCCCTGTCCTCGGTCCCGGCCCCGTGTCATGGCCCCGGGACCCGGCCCTAGGACCCGACCCCCGGCCTCGGCCCCTATCTCTGGTCCCTGCCCCGAGACCCAATCTCCGGTCCCGATCCCCAGCCCCGACCCTGGACCTTGTCCTATCCCCGGCTCCTGTCCCGTCCCCAGTCTCCGGACCCGGCCCCGAGTCACACACACTACTTGTTGGCTTTGATGGGTCGGAAATGGGTCGAAAATGAATTAAAAATGGGTTCACTTATGGACCATTTTCAACTCATTAAATTTTTCTTCAATTTTGTTGAACCCATATTTAATGAGCCCACTAAAAACTATAACCCATATATGACCCATTTTATGCAAAATATGGGCAAAAATGGGTCATTGACCCATATCGCCACCTCTAGAGAAAACCCAGAATTGCGCGGTGCCGACCTCCCACATGATGGGTCTGATCTAGAGCGCAAGCTAGTTCTGTTCACAACCTCTGCTGTGGAGCGACCCACGTTCACACAACCTTCCCATGAAACGATAGTTCTGAGAGACTCGGTCTGGGATTTTGGCAATGGAGGGCTTCGGTGGCCTTTTTTTTTTCACCTTTCGTTTTGGATGGTTTCCATGTAATATTTGGACTCTTCCTTCCATCAATCATGGGGTTCTCTGACTATTTTGCCAAGAGTGACTCTTGCAATTTTCCCATTTCATCTTCCCCTCGATTCGACTGTTCCAGCACAGTTCATGTGATGTGAACTCCTGAAAAAAAAGGAAAGATTTGGGCAAGGCTTCACCCAAATCTCCTGGATTTCTTCAACCGAGATCTCCTAGGTTTCTTCAACTGAGACTTGGGCGGCGGCTCGGTAGGAGCCACTAATGGCTGGCGACCTTCGTCGGTCCCTCCGGAGTTGGGCGGCGATGATGGAAGGACCTCACCGGTGAGACCGTACCTTTTTTTCAATTTTGTTTTATTTTTTGAGATAAATTTTTAACTTTTTTCAATTTTAATTTGATTTAAATAATATTTGGAAAAATAAAATAATTAAAAATACCAAATATAAAGAAATTAATTTTAAAATGTCGAATCAATATTTTTTGTTAAATAAATTGACGATGTTAACAAAATGTCTCAATTGATCCAATTTGATAAGTTTTAAGATTTGATTGTACTTTTTTTTGTAATTTTTATAATTCAATTGCACAAGTTTTAAGATTTCTAATGAACATATAAAAAAAAATTAAGATTGAATTGGCCCAGTTATAAGAGACGTAAGACCTTTTCAGTAATTTTGTTCTAATTTTCTCGTAGTGTAAGGCTGCGTATGGATCGTAGCCAGGGAATGTGTTTCTGTTCCGGGAACACTTTTGGAACAGAAACGCGTATGGTTCAAAAATGTTCCAAAAGTGTTCCGCGGAACATTTTTGTGCCGAGGAACATTTTGGAAGAAACAAAAAAAAACTTTCTTCTAAGTTTTGGAACATTTTTTGAAACATTTTTGGAACCACCATCCATTGTCGCCGACGCAGCTACCACCCGCCGCCTCACTAATCGCCGGCCGCCGCCGCGTCGCCGACCGTCGGTCGCCAATTGCCGGTGGCCGGCGACTAAAAAAAGTTTTTTTTTTTTTTACTTACCAAATGCGTTTTTTTCTCAAAAATCGTAACCGGGAACAGAAACACAAAATAATATTTCTGTTCAAAAAATGCTCTCAGGAACAGAAACGCTACCATACACAGCCTAAAGTGCTAGGAATCTCAATTGTACCATACAGTGCATTGCACCCGGCCAAAAGGGACGACGGGACCAAATGTGACCGAGTGTTTTGTTCTTATCCAGCCACCGTCCACGGTGCCAGACAATATCGGTTGTTTACATGTACGATTTCATACTTGCTGGCGGCGAAACAAAGAAAAAGACGAACCAAAAATGCTGCTTCTTTTTCTTCTCTCTCTCTCCACGCTTTCAATATGTGGAACAGTGATCTCCCGCATCTACTCTACCCACAAGAACAAAAGTAAAACCATGCACATCAAGCTTGGAAAAAAGACAGCCAGAAACAGTTGCAGAAAACAAAGATACCCCACTCAGAAAAATGACCACGTCTGTCTCCGTGCGCACAGCACCGCGCGTGCGCAATGAGAGAGGTAAAGACTAAAGAGAGAGAGAGAGAGAGGGCGGGCGGGAGGGAGAGTAGATAGAACAAAGAAAGTTGGACAGACGGTCTGAAAGTTTCACCATCAAACATAAGCCAAAGATCTTCACTTTCAAAATGTGATGAGCATCAACAAGGGAGTCGTACCGTTCCACACATGAAACGTCGAGGATGTGAGAACAAACTTTCCAATCCTTCCGATTTTGCAGCTCAGTGCGTGGTGGTCATCAGTCATTGAGTTATTCTAAGGAGCCTTTTGTCTGTAAAGCGCCACAAATTCTAAGCTAAATGCCCCAAGTTCAAAAGTCGTGTATATTTGCATCACTTGTAGAACATCAAGTGCGTCTTTGGCCAAAATTACATATGAAGATACGGTAACATGAGACTGCAAAATTCATTCCCCCCAAAAGAAAAGACAGATATCAGTGAACAGGAATGAGGCCCTCCAATATTGCAATCTCATCTCCCCTAATTAGCACCTGTACGAGATGAGTTAATAAATAATTGGATGTGGTATGAGACATCATTAATGCCCAATTAGCTACAAACCTTCTAGGATAAAGGGTCGGATTTGGTCGAGAGCCGGTGATTCAAACTGCTGATTCAGTTCCACTTCATTGGAAGGAGGCGGCTCCAATTGCAGATTTTCCTTTGTATTTTCGAGGCCGAAGACTTCAGGCTGTGGGGAAGATTGGTGAAGAGGTTGGTACTCGAGCTGCTGGTACTTGGGTTTGTTCTTCTTAAGGAGCACATAAGTGGTGTAATACCAAAACAGCAGTATTCTGCTTTGAGCTATGACCGTATCCCGAATGCGACTCCCTCCAAATGACAGCCTTTCAAGTGCCTGCAAAATATGGAAACACTGGGTCACACAACTGAAGCATAGTGGTATATGGTACTCCCCTCAATGCTTGGCTATGTAAGCAAGTATCAAAATCCTCCGAGTAATGACACATTAAACAGCTAACAAGGTTGTCTGCGAAGCATTTATCAGCGACTTCAAGATGTGAAACCCCTCGTCTACTCAGTATAAAGTGAAGGCTGCGCATTGTATGAGAAAGGAAGCAGAGAGAATACTCAAAAAGGAACTTATTTTATTTTTTCTAGCCTCTTAGGTTCAGCACGTCTCCTTGACATATTTATACACTTAATAAATAATTGCAGAGAAAATATTAAAATCTAGTCTTGGCTCAACATAAGCATATTCAATACATAGTCAAACTAGCAATTCCCATAAAAAGTTTCAAATTCTTAGTGCATCAGAATATCCAACATAAAGTACCTTGCCAAATGTCCTAGTACGCTTGCCTAAAAAAAAAAGTCCTAGTACTAATGCAGATTTTCATGACGCATTAAACTCCAAAAGATGAACTCCGCCTATGTAGTTTACATAGCTTGTCCCAAGCCAGGGTAAAGGAGGAGGGTTACGTCAGGCATAACGGGCCAATTGTAAAAAAGAGCTATTTTAATAAGATGAACCCTTATGATATTTCAATGGAGCGTATCCTTCTTAGCGACGTGTTGCATTGGTGCCCAAGTGTAGTGAAAAATGAGCAAGGGTCCTTGCACCAAGATAGGTGAGTGTGAGGGGAAAGGAAGCTAGTTTTGGGCCATTATTCTTAGAGTGATGGGCTACATCGGTGCCCGGATGTGGTGATAAGTGAGCAAGGGTCCTCACACTTCCGTGGGGGGGCAAGAAAGGCTCAGGAGGTAAGGATTCGATTGGGGAGTTGGAACGTAGAAACCTTAATGGATAAGTTGAGGGAGTTGGCAGATACTTTTGCTAGAAAGAGAGTGAATTTTGCTTGCCTACAAGAGACTAAATGGATAGGACAGAAGGTCAAGGAAGTGGAAGGCACCAGATTCAAGCTATAGTACACAGGCACAAAAAAGAGTATAAATGGAGTTGGGATTCTGATTGATAAAAGTTTCAATGATAGAGTTGTTGATATTAAAAGAATAGGAGATAGGATTATTTTAGTTAAGCTAGTAGTGGGTGATTTGATCTGAATATCCTTAGTGTGTATGTCCCCAAGTTGGACTACAAGTATCCGATAAGAGCAAATTTTGGGAAGATCTAGAAGAGATTTTAAGGGGATACCACATGAGGAGAAGGTATTCATACGAAGAGATCTAAATTGATATGTTGGTCAAAGTAATGGAGGTTTTGATAGAGTTCATGAAGGTTTTGGATACAGGACTAGAAATGAGGCTGGTGAAGACATCTTGAGTGTGGCATTAGCTTATGATTTGATGTTGGCAAATACCTTCTTCCGGAAAAGAGTCACATCTAATCACTTTTCGCAGCAATCAAAATTGTAGCCAGATTGATTTCTTCCTTGCCAGAAGAGAGGATAGAACGTCGTATGTAGATGTATACTCTGGAGAATGTGTAGCTACGCAACATAAGTTGGTGCTCTTAGAGGTTCGATATAACAAAGTACATAAAATGCAGAGAAGTGCTCAGCACCCCAGAGAAAGATGGTGGAAGTCATATGAGGAAAAACAAACAGAATTCAAGGCAAGAATGCTACAGGAAGGACCGTGGCAACTAGAGGGCAAAGTAAATATGATGTGAAAAGTGATGTCTAACTACATCCAGAGAGTGGCAAGAGGGGTGTTAGGGAAAAGTAAAGGGAACGGACATCAAACAAAGGAAACCTGGTGGTGGAATGAAGAGGTGCATGAGGCAATTAAATAGAATGAGGGTTTTAGATGTTTACATAAATGTCCTAATGAAGAGAATTTGCAAAAGTTTAGATCGGCGAGAAAAAGTGCCAAGAAAGCGATGCGAGAGGCCAGAGGCAAGGTTTTCACCTATATATACAAAAAACTTGGAAGCAAAGAAGGAGAAAAGTGTATCTATAGACTTGCAAAGTCAAGGGACAAGAAAAGTAAAGACCCAACACAGGTTAAATGTATCAAAGATGAAAATCAAACACTTTTGGTAAGAGATGAAGAAGTAAAGGGAAGGTGGATTAACTATTTTAACAAACTTTTTAATGGAGAGTGATAGAAGTGAGGTGGATTTGGAAGATGCTTTTGATGATTTAAACAGAAGATCAGTGAAAGTGAGGGAAGTTAAGGAGGCATTAAAGGAGATGAAGACTAGTAAAGCCTTGGAATCCGATGGTGTCCCTATTGAAGTGTGGAGATGCTTAGAGGATGTAGCAATAAGATCCTCCAAACTAATAAGATTCCTAATGAATGGAGGGAGAATATACTTGTGCCTATCTACAAGAATAAGGGGGATATCCAAAATAGCTCCAACTATAGAGGCATTAAGCTTATGAGCCATACAATGAAGTTGCAGGAGAGAGTTATTGAGCATCGTTTGAGAATAGAGACTAAGATTTCTGTCAATCAATTTGGATTTATGCCAGGAAGATTTACCATGAAGGCTATTTTCTTGATACGACAATTGATGGAGAGATATCGAGAAAAGAAGAAAGACTTCCATATGGTGTTTATTGATCTCAATAAAGCGTATGATAGGGTTGCAAGAAAGGTTCTGTGCTGGGTTCTTGAAAAGAAAAAAGTACCTTCAAAGTATGTAGAGACAATCAAGGATATGTATGACAGTGTTACTACTTGTGTGAAGGCTTGTAATGGCACATCAAATTATTTTTCAATCACAATAAACTTACACCAAGGTTCTGCTTTGACTCCTTATCTTTTTGCGCTGGTTATGGATGAGCTAACAAAATATATCCAAGATGAAGTGTCGTGGTGTATGCTATGTGCAGACAATATTGTGCTAGGGCTGGGGTTAGAGCTAAATTAGAATTATGGAGAAGCACGTTGGAGGCAAAAGGATTTACGTTAAGTCAAAGTAAGACCGAATACTTGAAGTGTGAGTTCGACGCGGTAGGAAGAGGAGATCAAGAAGCCGTCAATATGCTCGGGCAGGAGGAACCCAAGAAAGACACTTTTAGATATCTTAGATCAATATTGCAAAAGGGGGAGAGATTGATGAGGAGATAAGCCATAGAATCAGAGCGGGCTGGATGAAATGACGCAATGTATCAGGATTTATGTGATCGCAAAAGACTTCTTAGGTTAAAAGGAAAATTTTATAGAACAGCAGTAAGACCTGCTATACTATACAGAACTGAATGTTGGCCAACACAGAAGCAATATGAGCATAAAATGAGAGTAGCAGAAATGAGGATGTTAAGATAGATGTGTGGTCATATAAGAATGGATAAGATAAGCAATGAAGATATTCAACGAAAAGTTGAAGTAGAACCGGTGGCAGAAAAGATGAGAGAACAAAGATTGAGATAGTTTGGGCATATTCTTCGACGGTCCCTAGATGCTCCGGTAAGAACAGAATTTTGCTATCGAGAGCATAACATGAAGAAAGGAAGAGGTCGATCGAAGCTTACTTGGGGGAAAGTGTAAAGCAAGATTTAATGGAGTGAGAAATAAATTGGCATACGGTTTGTCTTAGGATAAAATGGAGGAAAGCTATTAGTATTGTGGAGGGACAGAATTCCCATGTTCCTGACTGTCTTTTTTAGTCCTTTCCCTATGTTACGTTGCTTTAGTGTTTGGTTTTATTCCTTTCTACTTACATGGGAGCATTACGGTCATTGTACAAGTTATATATAATATTATAGTAGGTATAGCGAAAAAGAATACAGATTTTCTAGAGCCGTTCTTTTGGCTTTACGTTTGTTTTCTTCCTCTCTTTTTCTCCTCTCGTTTTCTTCTCTTTTCCTTCTTCTCTCTTTCTAATTTACCGTTGATTCTCTAATCAGCTTTGTTACATGGTATCAGAGCAGATCTGACTACCCAATTCCTTGATCATGTTGCTGGTTTGAGAGTCCACAAATACCCCTTTTTCCTTCTCTGGTGTGCAGCCACCTAAAGCTGCGATTTTTATCTATTTTCTCTCCTAGTCTCGATTCATATAAGACCAGGAGAAATCAAATCCATCAGGTTCTCTTCGGAGCTATGGATCTATTTGCGGCTATGGATTACAACACTTACTAATAAGTGGATTCAAGGATCAGAAAATTTCGTTGATTATGGTCAACTGGTATTGTATAATTTTCATCAAAGATACATGACTGTTGGTATTGATTATACATAGCGAAAGGCTGTTTTATTTCTTGCGCTGAAGTTTCAATCTTCTTGATCTGTGGTAGACATTTATTTCGAGATTATCGCCATGAGTACCAGTAAGCCTCCTACTGATAGTGTTAATGTTCAAATTACCACTATTAAATTAAATGACACCTCCAATTACGTGTTATGGGCTCAAGCTGTCAAAGTCTATATTAATGCCAAAGGGAAACTCAATTATCTTATGACTGACCCCCCTGAGCTAACGCTAAAGAGTATGGTGACTGGATGAGAGAATGACACTTTTGGTGTGGTTATGGAATAGCATGGAACCATCTATTGCTGCTAATGTGATGTTCCACACAACTGCCAAAGGAGTGTGGATGATCTTATGGAGAGCTACTCACAAGACAAAAACATGTCTAGAGTGTATGAATTATATGAGAAGATATTTAATTTTAAACAAGGGGACAACTCTCTTAGAGAGTATTCCAGTGCTTTAAAAGGCATGTAGGAAGAACTCAATCTTTTTCAACCCATTACAACTGATCTTGAGAGATTAAAGTCACGACGAGCTGAATTTCAAGTGGCCAAATTTTTATCTGGGCTGAATGCTGACTTGCAGCCTGTGAAGAGCCAGCTTCTCGCTGGAGAGAAAGTTCCTTCTATGAATGAAGCTTTTTGTCGAATTCAGCGCATTGTCCCTCCATCTTCTACATCATCTAAAGACAATTCAACATTTGTGGCTAGCAGTGACAGTCACGGTCGTGGTGGATTTTCTTATAGAGGCCATGGTTCAGGGGGAGGCCGCGGCTGTGGTGGTGGACGTAGTGGACAAAGCTTTGATCGAGACAGTCGTCAGTATACATATTGTGGCAAATCTGGTCACATTTTTTACACTTGTTGGGCCAAGCATGGCAAGCCTGAGTGGGCTCAGCGATTAGTTGCTGCAAGTAGTGTCTGAAGTGAGTGCTGGAAATGTGTCTAATGGTGACATAACTCCATCTATCCCAACTGGGGATAGTTCTTCTGAGTCTGCAGCTCGGGATGACCTAGTTACACAACTTCTCAAGCGTGTCCAGCAACTAGAGGCTTCCAATTCCTCATCTACCGCAACTCTTGCACGAACAGGTAACATGGCTTTTTTGTCTAGTTTATCTCCTAGCACTAGGGTCATTGACTCGAGAGCTTCTAGTCACATGACGGATAAGCAAGAACTGTTCTCTTCCCACCATAACTCTAGTCCTTCATCTCAAGTTATTTTAGCTAATGGTTCCTCTACTTAGGTGATTGGATCAGGGTCTATTTCACTTATACCTTCGTTATCTCTGTCCTTTGTTTTACATGTTCCCCAACTTGCTTTGAATTTGTTGTCTGTTAGACAGTTAACTAAAGCTCTTGGTTGTTCTATTACATTTTACCCCTCTTCTTGCATATTTCAGGACCTTCAAACAAAGAAGACGATTAGTGGAGGGCATGAACGTGATGGACTCTACTATCTGGATGGTGTCTCTACTGCTGATGCTAATGCTCTAGCTGCGAGTTCTACTAGTTCCCTATTATGGCATTCTCATTTAGGACATTTATCTCTATTTACGTTACAACATATAATTCCTGAGTGTAAATCAGTTTCTACTCGAGTGTGAGGCTTGTGAACTTAGGAAACATCATCGTAGTTCTTTTCCTACTCGTAGTGATTCTTGTGCATCTACTTTTCTTGAACTTGTTCATTCGGATATTTGGGACCTACTCGTATTACTAGGAGAAATGGTTTTAAGTACTTTATTACTTTTGTGGATGATTATTCTCATCTAACATGGCTCTATATGCTTCATGACCGTTCTGAATTTTTATCTATTTTTCAATTATTTCATCATGAAGTCACTAATCAGTTTAATAAATCCCTTAAAATTCTTCGAACTGATAATGCTCTCGAATACTCACAGAAATCACTTTCTTCATTTTGTTCTAATCTTGGCATTATACATCAAACAAGTTGTACTTATACCCCTTAGCAGAATGGTGTTGCCGAGAGAAAGAACCGTCATCTTCTAGAAGTTGCTCGTTCACTCTTGTTGCATATGCAGGTCCCAAAATCTTTTTGAAGTGATGTTGTCCTTACCGCCTGTTACCTAATAAATCATATGCCTTCCACTGTCCTCAATAATCAGTCACCTGTCAGTGTTGTGTTCCCTGACAAGCCATTATTCTCTCTTACCCCCCGCGTCTTTGGGTGTGTCTGTTTTGTCCATAACTTACGTCCAGGTGCTGATAAACTATCCCCTCGTGCCACCAAATGTGTTTTTCTTGGGAATTCACGTACTCAAAAGGGATATCGATGTTATGATCCTATCACTTGTACACAATATGTCAGTGCTGACGTTACTTTCTTCGAGGGCACATCATACTATTCTACCGAGGGTAAAGAATTTTCAACTAACATTGTGGTCGATCCTCCTATCCCGCAATTTATCCCCTTAAGACTCTATTAGTCCTCCTATATCTCCACCCTTGCAGGTGTATCAACGGCGAAAGCAGTCTACGGCACCACCAGTCTATAGCTCTTCCATGCCCTCTGCCCAATCTTCATCCTTGTCTCTTGGTCTAGATGATATTCCGATTTCCCTTCGCAAAGGTACTCGTTCTTGTACACAAAAATCCTCTTTTGGTTACCCTATCAAGCGTTATGTGTCTCTCTCACATCTTCCTTCTCCATTACATGACTTTGCTTTATCATTACATACTCACACAATTCCTACCTCTACCACCAAGGCCTTGTCTCACCTTGAGTGGAAGAAAGCTATGGAAGTGGAAATGGAAGCTCTAGTATCCCGTCAAACATGGTCTTTAGTTGATCTTCCTCTTGGAAAAGATGTGGTGAAGTGTCGGTGGGTGTATACTATCAAGTACAACCCAAATGGTTCAGTTGAGCGTCTTAAGGCCTGGCTTGTTGCTAAAGGTTTTACTCAAACTTATGGGGTGGACTATTTTGAGACTTTTTACCCTGTGGCACGTCTCAATTCTGTTTGTGTTATTATATCTCTTGCTGTGAATTTTGATTGGCCATTATATTAACTAGATGTGAAGAATGCTTTTCTTTATGGTGATTTGTCGGAGGAAGTATATATGGAGCAACCTCATGGGTATGTTGCTCAGGGGGAGAATCATAGTAAAGTGTGCCGGCTGCATAAGGCCATTTATGGGTTGAAACAATCTCCAAGAGCATGGTTTGAGAAATTCAGTTCAGTGATTTCCAAGTGTGGTTTCCACCAATGTTATTCTGACCATTCTGTTTTTGTTCACAAGAAAGAATTGGGGGTGATCATTCTTGTTGTATATGTGGATGACATAATTGTCTCTGGTAGTGATATGATTGGCATTTCTGAGGTCAAATCTTTTCTTCAACAGCAGTTTCAGATTAAAGACTTGGGAGTTCTTAAGTATTTTTTGGGTATTGAACTTTTACGAAGTAGGAAAGGTATAAATTTATCTCAACGAAAGTATGTTCTTGATCTTTTGTTTGAGACTGGTAGACTAGCGTCCAAGCCAGTAGATACTCCTATGGATCCAAATCAGAAGTTTGGAGTTGATGATGGGGATGACATTGAAGATAAGCATCAATATCGGCGTTTAGTTGGGAAACCAATTTCTCTTACCGTTACACGTCCCGACATTTCCTTTTCTGTTGGTGTTGTGAGTTAGTTTATGGAATCCCCAAAGAAGGCTCATTGGGATGCTGTTTGTTGGATTCTTTGATACCTTAAAGGCTCTCCTGGTAAGGGACTTATTTATAAACCGAATGGTTCTTCTACTCTGGTTGGCTATTCTGATGCTGATTGGGCTGGGTTTGCATGTGATCGGCGGTCTACTACTGGGTATTGCACTTTTCTTGGTGGTAATTTGATTACTTGGAGAAGCAAGAAGCAGACTACCATTGTCAGATCTAGCGCGGAAGCTGAATATCGTGCCATGGCACATACTGTTGCTGAATTATTGTGGTTGAAATCCATTCTCCAGGAGCTTGGACTTTCTACTAATCAACCTATTGATATGATGTGCGATAATCAGGCAGCTATTTATATTGCTGGGAATCCTGTATTTCATGAGTGAACTAAGCATATAGAAGTTGACTGTCACTTTGTTCGTGATGCTGTGAAGAGGAAGCTGGTTGCTACTCCTTACGTAGCTTCTAGAGATCAGTTTGCTGATATGTTCACTAAAGCGTTGTTTTGTCCTGCCTTTGTCAGTGGTTGTACCAAGCTGGGTATGGGTGACCTATATGCTCCAGCTTGAGGGGGAGTGTTACGTTGCTTTAGTGTTTGGTTTTATTCCTTTCTACTTACATGGGGGCATTATGGTCATTGTACAAGTTATATAATATATTACAGTAGATATAGGGAAAAAGAATGCAGATTTTCTAGAGCCGTTCTTTTGGCTTTACGTTTGTTTTCTTCCTCTCTTCTTCTCCTCTCGTTTTCTTCTCTCTTTCTAATTTACCGTTGGTTCTCTAATCAGCTTTGTTACATGTTAGATTTGGTGGGACCACTTGTCAACTGCTCTAAAAGCTTAAGCTATTAGAAGAATGCATGGTAATAGGGTCCTGGAAAGATTTGAACTCAGGACCTCCTGCTCTGATACCATGTTAGATTTGGTGGGACCACTTGCCAACTGTTCTAAAAGCTTAAGCTACTAGAAGAATGCGTAGTTTAATATTTATATATTCCAACACTCCCCCTCACGCTTAGCCTGGTATTTTGCCTAGTACTACTTGGACAAATTCATTGGGGGCGTGGTTTAATATTTATATATTCTAACATGACATATATTTATTTATCTATATTTTTATCTTTATTTATTTATTTTTACATATTTATCTCTTTTTCCTCAATCGTTCTTGCTTTTATTTTATGAATCTTTGGGCTTCATCGACCGCCGACCCCAATTAGTTTGGGATAAAAATGTTGTTGATGTTGATGTTGACATTGATTAAACTCCAAAAGATGGCCAAATTCTTGGCTAAAAGTCGTGAATCATAGACAAGCCTCAACAAATGATTTTAATGACTGTGTGCAACACACAACAGGTCATGAAATTTTTTAAAAGAACTTCGACTGCTCTGTTACCTGCTCTCCTGTCTGTATGTCAAAGGAATGCTCATGCTCAAACTCAAGGCCACTAAATTCATTGATACAAAGCCCCTGAAATGCCCTGAAAGCACATAGCCAAACTTGGGGTCAATCAATGCAACAAGATCATTTGTTAATGAACCATAAATTGTATAACATAATGTGTCTACCATCTGATAAGCGAAACACGAGGAATCCAGCGGAAAATTATTGGTGAGTTATCTGCATTTACGTAGTAGCCACCAAATACAATGAATACTGTCATTAGGGATGGCCCCAGTGCCATTGCTGCTTCAGTGGTTGGAACCATTGCCCCAACGGTCAGTCCCATTGCAGATGCAGTAAATGATTCCACTGTCACAACTCCACAAAACTTTCCAAATCTGAAAAGTCAGAATCTTCCAATATGAAAGGTGAACCAATGCAAAAGTTTAACATGTAAGCAGTCTTCTAGGCATGTGATTTTTAGAGATCTTACGATGCAAGTAACATTTCAGCAGAAAACAACATGGCCATAGTCGGCGATCAATGATGAGACCTCCACCACGGAAAAGATAACATAAAAGAACCCCAAAGAAATAAAAAGAAAAGAGAAAAGCATACTGACAAAGAAAGGTAAAATACATGACCAAGCACGTGCTCTCTCTTTTGCTTTTATGACACTCAACTTCCCTGTGCTTCAGTTAGAATAAGTGGAGTAAGATGTACTGTTTCAAGTTTTAGATGATCGTGAAAACACAAAGACACATTGTCTAGTATTAATTTGAAGAGCTACATGCTTATCACATTAAGTCAATAATTAAGCTTTCCAGTAACGCTTCTTAGCACAAGACTTTTAAGCATCACAAATCAAAGTATAAGATGTCTTTGACTTTAACCAAATAGAGCCAGAAAAGGTGGTCTCCATGCTAATATTAATGTAATCTCTTCGTAACCAGGCAACAAGTGCTATGAGCCACAGCAACCCCTCTCCCCCGTGCCATTTGTTTTCTTGCTAAAGCATTTGGTGTTTTAGGAAATTTGCTTAAAAGTAAATAACCCCCTAACATGTCTGAGGACATTTATTCACCATATTCAATACCTACCTCAACCCCTATCCAATTTGGACAAAGAAGTGCAAGTGTTATCCTTTCACCAGTATCCTCTTTCACATGCCAACTAGGCAGCCTTTCCCTCCATATAAGTCCATAAAAGACGTTAAAACATAGTTTCGTGAACAAAGTCGAGAGATGAGTGAACGATGTATCGATCTATAGCCATATCAGAGTACGACATTGCTGACCCCTCAATAGCAAGGTCGGAGTAAGGAAACAAGAGATAAATATATGACTTTGGAAAGTTGCATCTAGGATTTGTTTGCAGTTGAAAAGAGAAGCCTTAGAAAAACCTAGTTTGTTAAGTTTTTGTGTGGTCTTTATACATCTGCATAATGCCCACATATGGAGGCACTCTGTCAGGTATGATTGAGAGTTTTTTTGATAATCAAATGAAAATTCATCCCAAGAGAATAAGTTACACACCCCTTTCCCTAGATGGCAGAGGTAGAAAGGGGAGGAAAAAAGGAGGGGAGGGATCGAAATGAAATATCCTTAACACTCCACCCGAATAAAAATGAAAAATTATGATGTCAATGATGATGATGAAGATACCTGCACAAATTTGGATGTAGACGTGCCATGGGATACAGAAGGGCACCAAACATAAGGGGAAATGCTGCTCCAATTGGAATTTCGGCTAACAGTTTGGAGAGTAAATAGGGTCCCAGTGCATATGACCCCTTTGCCCGCTCTCTATCAACAATGGCACGTTCCTTTGGAAACACCCCTACCGTCTTTGTAAGTGCAGCCATTGCAGTATTAATTGCAGCAACCTGTCCCAGAACAAGAAGACTGAGATTTAAAGGCTCTTAAAATATTCCAGGCGCTGGAGAGTTAATTCTATAGGTTCATTCGTAAGCAACTTCAGGACAATGAGATAAAGTGATGAATTTGCAATATTTTGCTGCATTGTCGCTGTTAGTCCTTCAAGCAATCTGACATCACAATGTCCTCCCCAAGTTACACAGGTCTAGCCTCGTTACCCCTACAAATAATAAAATTCTGACAGTCATGACAAAACCCTTTAGCTAACATATTTGGAGGATATGACTTTTCGGGTTATTCCATGTCTGAACAGTTGGACATAATAAGTCTAGCAAATGCACCACTTACAACTTTTGTCAGCCATTCAACTGTATAGAGACAAAGAATACACACCACGTTCCCTGTTCCCTATTCCACTCCTCAATCGGAAGTGATTTATATATTAAAAAAAAAAAAAGGTGGTCCAATAGCCATTGAACAATAATACTAGTGAGATGATTTGATGAAGTGCCAACTAGTTGGTTGAAGTTTCTGACACCTGACATTGCACATTTGTCAAGTTATAGCAGCAAAAATCTCTGTTACAAAAAAAGGGACTAAGACATGGCTTTCTTTATTAAGTTCACACTAATCATCCTATATCAACCTGTATCTCAAGAATCTCCAATTACTGGTACAGCAATGGACATGATGGTAGCACGCTGTATGCAGCGGATGCATTGTAAAACAAAAGGAACTACAATTATAAATGATTCTAGTCACCACAATGTCGCGAGAAATTTATGATAAAAATTTAGAAGACTACAAGCAGTCCTATCCAACTACGAGAATTAAAAATTAGCACCAATATGTTTGTGAGTAGAGAGTAATATCAATTGCAGCAGTATGAGTCGCCCACCTCTCAATAACAATCAACAACAGGTCAACCCAAAAGCTTAAGCTATTAGGTAGAGGGAGACCACATGAATATAAAGAGCATACAACATTCATTCACAAGCGATGTGAGACAACAACAACTTCAACACCCCCTCTCACGATTCATAAAGAGCATACAACACTCATTCACAAGCGATGTGGGACAACAACAACTTCAACACCCCCTCTCACGTGCAAGTAATCTGCACGTGGAAATTAACTAATGAGGGGTGAGCCCACATACGTAGAAGGAAATAACACTGGCTCTGATACCATGTTAAAAAATCCAACCCAAAAGCTTAAGCTATTAGGTGGAGGGAGACCACATGAATATAAAGAGCATACAACACTCATTCACAAGCGATGTAGGACAACAACAACTTCAACACAGATCATTTGGAGTCCTTTACCCTAACTAGGAAATTCGAAGGCAATACTTAAACATAGAACCTTCAGAAAACAAGAGCTTGACCTGAAGCAATCCCATTCTATCTTGTATCGACGTCTGGGATCTTCCCATCCTCCAAAAAACTGAGCCAAATATTATGGCTGATCCAATTGACATACTTGCCCGAACTTTATTTGTTGGTCCATCGCGGGAAGCCTGGTCAAGAAATCGTTAACTTCTTGCAAAAATGCCAAACTATAATGAGGCAGAAAACATGAATTAATCGAGTACTTTGCATACTAGCTTTAGCATTTAGGATGCTAACATAATCTTCTAATGTATCCAACAATCTCTAGCTTAAGGCACCTTGCTAAGAGTTGATCTGGATTCCAAATAATGAGATTGTTATTTGTACGTACAGAGGAGGGCAAGAAACTGACATGTTGAATAAAAGCTTTCTTTGCTTGAGAACAGTGATAACCAATCTAAAATAAATAAATAAAACTGGGTTAACTTTCCAATTAACTATCTTTCCAGCTTCTTACAATTCGTAGTACAAGCTCCTATTTCATTGATAATCTTGCTTGACAGGCACAATTTGAATCCTTTCACATTAATAAAATCAGAGGGAAGAAAATCAACAAAAAAGAGAAACAAATAAGGAAAAAGGGACGGTTAATCATTGACTTAAAGACCTGCAACCAAGCACGTCTAAGGAGCAACCAGAATTGTCTCCACCAGCCCCCTTTACTTTTAACGGCAGCTCTCTTATCAAGTGTCTTCCCATTCCTAGAAATCTCCCTTCTGGTCAGGGGAGTTGCATATAGAATTTCTGATGATTGCTGAGAGAATGATTCAACAAGACCATCTATTCTTTTATGAGATGAGTTAACACTTTCTGCAGAGCTGTAGTCAATGGATATGAGATCAGCCAAAAATTCTGCAGGATTCACATGATCTGGACAGTTATACCTGTTAAATGAACGACCAATTAGTCAATGCTTCTAGAAGTACCAAATGCCACTCGAAAGTAGTATAATGGTTTAGATATGGAATTTAGACATCTTAAGTTCCATCATGCGGCACGAGAGAAGTGCCAACAGGCGGATTGTCTACTTTTCTTATATACCACTTACACCCTATTTAAAGACCGCAAGTTAAGGAAGCACAGTTCTACTAGATAGCCCGAGATTATGAAGAATGCAAAGTCATACACCCAACAATGATATTAGACCTATCAGTAACTGCCTCCACAAAGGAAAGTAGCAGGCTGAAGAAATCGAAATTAACCGGCCAAATGCAAAGCTTGTCACTTGGACCTGAATAAAAAAGCAAACCAAGCACATAACCCTTTGCTTAAAACTCTCAGATGAGTTCTGTTAAGAGCTGCAGCTGTGAAGATCAAACACATTTTTCGCATCCTTTACTCTACAGATTATGACGCTATAAAAGCAGGTGCTCGTCAAGTCCTATGAGTGAAGACAACCATAAACCAAAGAAATGTACCAGAACTTGAGAAAGACAAGGTTTAGCATCAGACCCAAATTTGGAAAAGTATGCCAAAGGTTCATCACGCGCAGGACCCGAATAGACAAGCGCACCCTCTGCTAGCAGCAGTATGTTGTCAAATTTATAATAGACTGAACCTCTGGGCTGGTGTATCGAACATATTACTGTATGCCCATCCTCCGCAAGCTGTCGAAGGGTCTCCATTACTTTCTCTGCCTGAAAGGCATCAAGTCCTGAAAGAGGCACGAGAGAGATAAAGGAAAGTTTTACCAATATAATAGAAGTCAAAGACTAATCAATATTTGACAATTGTTGATGGTATATTGGTCAGAATCAGAAAGATTTCACAAAAATAGCATGCAAGTGCATATTCGCTGTGACCAGACAATGCTTGAAGCAGAAAAAGCTCAAGGCATAAAACAATATGACTAGAGACCCAGCATGGTCAAGCCATTTGTTTTACTTTGGAAAATGTGGGGGAAAGGCTACAACATCTAAAACAATCTTGCTATTTGAAATGTGAGGAGATATGCAATGTGCATGCATTACTTGGAAAGCACGATACTTGATCATTAGATAACGATAATATAAATAAAATAAACTCTAACAACTCTTTCACATGTCTTAACTTTGTATGCACTAGCTTGGTACTGGGCTCATCATGGAAGCATTCGTTCACACAACACAAACAACAATTTTATGCAAGCATTCATACCTGTAGTGGGCTCGTCTGCAAATATTACAGATGGGCTTGCAATTAGTTCACATGCAAGGGATAATCTTTTCTTTTCACCGCCACTTATCCCACGAACTTTTGCATCACCAACTCTGGTTTCAGCACAACTGACCTACATGCAGAGGAGAAGGGGAAAACAGAGCAACAATCTGTTATGCATTCTCAGACATGAAAAGCAAACAGATTTATCAGCAGTGAACTGTATAGACAAAAAATTTCACTTATGCTAATAGGTTTTGTAAGATTTGGTAGGACCACTTGCCAACTGCTCTAAAAGCTTAAGCTGTTAGAAGAAGGCGTGGTTTAATATTTATATATTCCAACACTCCCCCTCACGCTTAGTCTGGTCTTTTGCCTAGTACTAAGCGTGGACAAATTCATTGGGGAGGCAAATAGGGGCCTAGAAAGATTTGAACTCAGGACCTCCTGCTCTAATATCAAGTAAGATTTGGTAGGACCACTTGCCAACTGCTCTAAAAGCTTAAGCTGTTAGAAGAAGGCGTGGTTTAATATTTATATATTCCAACAAGTTTGAATTGCACATACACAAGTTTCATGCACAATGAAAACATCTCATAGTAATCCGTACCAAGCCTAGCTTAAACAAGAGGTTGTTCACATATGTTTCCCTCTCATCCACAGAAGAAACCTCTGGAAGCTGAAGCTCAGCAGCAAGAGACAGTGTCTCCCTCACAGTCAATTGCGAGAAGAAAAGATCATCCTGGCGTATATAAGCAAACCTGCAACGACCGCACCAAGTGGAGACTATGATGACATTCAATAAGAGAATTACTATAAGTTTCCATGAATACATACGTGAGACCGACTAAATACCTGTAAGATTTATTTGCTCTAGGCTGTCCATTGAACTCCAAAAGACCTGACAAGTGCAATCGGGGCGACGCAACTAGCTGACCAGCTAGAACATTGAGCAAGGTGGTCTTTCCCGAACCTGATGGTCCCATGATGGCAAGCAACCTTCCAGGTTTTGCCTCTCCACTCAAATTGTTAAGCAAAAATCTCACCTGTGACACCATGCACTGCATTAAGTCAATCTACCCAAACAGAATCATTTGAGCTCTTGAGTCTATTCTTGGAAGTGATCACCCTCTGCGACTGCAGCTAAATTTATAAGGTCTCCAGTTCTCGCATAGTGCACAGACAAGCAACCAATTTCGACGAATCATGAAAATTCCAACTAAAAGTTTTAATGAAATGCGGCCACGTATGTGAAAAGATTGAAGAACAGTCCCATGGTCACTCAAGAAGAGTGCTGACAACAATCAAAGCATAAACCAGATTATCAATACAATTACACGCAGATAGCATCATAGCATAAATTACATTCAGCAGACACTTGAGAACTCTATAGACTACCGGAAACATGCAACTCACCGATTTCGAGGACTTGTCGGAGAGGGAGCACGTGATGTTGCGCCACCGTATGGTCACCGGGCGGACTTTGCCGGTGGCCGGAGCTTCTCCGCTCGGCGGTTCGCCTCCGTCGAGGACGTCCCCGTCGAAGAGTCCAGGCTCGTCGTCCTCCGGCGGGAGGGAGGGGCCGGGGCCGGAAAAGAGACGGATGAGGAGCGCCACTGCGGCGGCCGCCAGAACCTGGCCGACGCCCTTCCCGCCAAAATTCACAATCTGGCCGACCTTCCTCGCACCAAGCCCCACCACCATCTTTCACTATTCTCGCTTTGCTCCTCAGTGGCACCGAGCTTCACAGCCTTCAGCTATTATCATCTGCTTGTTTTGTTAGAGCTCCTTCTCCGTCTTTTGTTAACGGGAAGCGTTTCAATTGGGCCCACCTTCGAAGAACTTTGGAAGATGCCTGCGGTCCGACGTCGTTTTTGAGCTGGATTGGGGGGCTGGGAGTTAACCATGGTGAGACGCGTGTCCACTTTCCAGTTCTTGAGGATAAGATTGGGCTTTCGTGGTAAAAACTCAGCCTTATTTTTCTAGCGAGGTCATGAACTGATTGTCGTCCTGTTTTATATTTAAATTTTACGACTAATACCACGAAAAATCTCAAACTGACACATATAATAAATTTTTTATAAATTATTTTTTTATCACAAAAAACTTCAAACAAGTACACCTCGTTATAAATTTACCTCAAATCATTTTTTCGACAATCAAAAATTCTAAACTGATACATTTGTGATAATTTTATCCTTAACTAATTATTTTGATTACTAAAAATTTCTACCTGGTACATATGTGAAAAATTTACCATTTGTTAGTTTTCATCAAATTGATATATCTATGACAAATAAAGGGTAAAAATTTCAAACGTGTTACACCTGGCAATTACCGCGTGTCATCCAACTCAGTACTTACAATATATGGTAAATTTATCATAAGTGTACCAATTTGGGATAAATTTGTCAAGAGTGTACCGGTTTGAGATAATTTTTAGTAAATTTGTCATATGTATACCAGTTTGGAGCTTTTCGTGATATTAACCTTAAATTTTAAAGGGCACTCAATTTAAATTATTACGTTGCACTGCATATTAATGCCATGTAATATAGCAGCTAATGAAATATCGACACTTTCAAGTAGACTGCACAATGTTTGTTTTAAGTTTTTGTGTTCGTCGTTAGACATTGATAAGGTCGTAATTAGTCATCAGGTACGAATCCAAATAACGAAAGGATAAAGAATAAAAGTGTTTGCTTCTGAATCTCAACCTACATTTTTTGTTTTGTAATAGATAAGTTTCGCTAGATAAAAATAGTACAAACTTTTGTACTTCGTAAGAAATCAATACAGCAATGAAAATAAAAAATGAGAAGGTCCTTATATTATAAAAACTGTCAATTCCTTAATTTTAGCATCTCCAAAATTCTATTTGCGATATCCAAATCTTGTTTCTTCGATTGATGGATCAATTGCCCTACGTATAGAAATTCAATGTTTATTGATCATGCTAATTTTAATTAGGCTGCGGTGGAAGACCGATATAGATTATGAGGAAATATCAAACATTGAATAAAGCTTTAGGCACAAATTTTACTATTAAAAGGCCATCATTGTGCAATGGAGTTTTGTCATCTCAACTAGTCAACAGATTCAAACCATCAAATCAAACCTAATAAAAGCTTTATAACGAGGTCAGACGTGGCTTGTGCCTCGATTGATAAATTACTTAAGGCATGCATGACAGCAATATTTGAAAAAGTAATGCTGATCAGAATTGATTTTTTTTTTCTGATTCTGTTGGGAATTTTAGAGAATCAAAATGTGTTTAGTAATTATACAAAATTTCTATTCCTGAAGCATAAATGCATTTGGTAACTACACAAAACTTTTATTCTTAAGAACAATTTCTCTTCTCAATTCTCTTCATTTAAGTCAAATAATTACGTCTTATTACTACAAAATCAACCGGCCTAATACTAAAAAAAAAAACCTCTAACTTTAGCATTTGTGTCAATTATATCCAAAAAAAATTTTGTCTCATAAAAACTCCCGACTTTTACTTTTGTCTCAATTTTACCCAAAACTTTTACTTTTGTCCCAAAGTTACCGACTTAATACCAAAGAAACCTTCAACTTTTAATTTTGTCTTAATTCTACCTAAAACTTTTACTTTTGTCCCAATTTTACCGGCCTAGTACCAAAAAAACCTTCAACTTTTACTTTTATCTCAATTTTACCATCGTCAACCCTTTGTTCATAATCACCATTAGTTAATCTTACGTGACTCGAATTTTCTTTCTGAATTTACCAATGAATTTTCAAAATTTGGAAATAGAAGGTTTTAGAAACAACGAGATTTTAAAAAGTTCGTCAGAATATCTCCATGTCCAGCCGTTCTTTGGGCTGTTGAGTGCCGAAAAGAATACGAAATGCATCGCCTTTAGTGACTATATATTTCTCAGCAATATATAGGCTTAGCAAAAAACATAAGAGAATTTCGAAATTTTTTCATGTCAGCTTTGTCGAGGTGTAATTCATTAATGATGTGACAATGTCACATAAGATTAACTAACGATGATTATAGACAGAATGCTAACGGTGGTAAAATTGAGACAAAAGTAAAAGTTGAGGTTTTTTTTGTACTAGGCAGGTAAAATTGAATTGAGACAAAAGTAAAAGTTGAGGGTTGATAATATTAGGACAAAAGTAAAAGTTGAGGTTTTTTAGTACTAGGCCGGTGAAATTGAGACAAAAGTAAAAAATTTGGTTAACATTGGGGCAAAAGCAAAAATTTGAGGTTTTTTATGAGAAATATTTTTTTTAGATATAATTGTCACAAATGCTAAAGTTGAATTTTTTTTTGGTTATTGGGCCAAAATCAACCTATATAGCATCACCAATAAAATAAATAGAGATGATGCATAATCCATAATCAGTCTATTTATTTCATGGAGCATAAAGACATGCAAAATCCATAAGAAAGAACATAAACTCAATAGACAATTTGTACCTGAACTTTTTCCATGAATTTTTACTTAAAAACTTTTATATTTAACTAAACTCATACACGATTGTTGTCACTTGATTTTTTATCAGTCTTTTTCCATTTTACTTTTGAATAATTCATAAAAAGTAAAAAAATTGAAAAATCAACTTTGATAGCTTTGGCCAACTATAAGAAACCATTTTTTGACCAAAAAATAATTTTTCATAATTTTTATATTTTTTAAATATTTTCAAAAAATAGGAAAATATAAAGAAAAATAGCTCTTGAAGTCGCAAAAATACATACAAATATTATATATTTTTATTTTAATTCTCTTTTCATTTTGAATTTACAAAAAAATCAAAATTCAGGTTCAATTTTATGTGTTCCTTGTTACACATAAGGTTGAATTTGGCTAAAAAAAATTGTCATTTAAGTCTTTTAATTTGCAATTTCTGCATTTTTAGAGTCTTAACATTTAATTTGATTGCCCTGCGTTGCAACTTAGTCCAATTGTTCACTGAAATTGCATGATTGCATGAATTGAACAAAATTGCATACTTTTATTGCAATTTAGTCCTTGGATTTGCGCAAAAGTGAAATTACTTTTAATCTAGGGATTGACATGCAAAGGTAAGACATCTCCCTTATGTTTTTTGATATTCTGAATTGATTGGCATAGATAGTTTGGTCTGATTTGGCCATTTATAACTTCAATTTGAAGATTTCCCAAATCGAATCCTAAGTCGAAATTGGGGTTTTTGTGCAATCCACTTTTAAATTTTGGGGAAAATCATATTTTTAGACAGAATTGACACGTCTGATTTCAATTTTCTGATTTAATTTGATAAATTCCAAGGATTTTTAGGTCAATTTGAAGAAATAAGGTCGGCCGGATCGAACCGGGTTTGACCCAGTGACCCGGTCGAACAGTGTCATCTTCCTTAGCCAATTCCCACGCATTTTGAACATTTTCAGGCCAAATTTCAGCCAAGAAATTAGAGGCTCAATTGGCCATAATCGAAGGATCTCAAGTGGGGTTTTGATCTTCAAGACAAGATGCATCAATCGGGATCGGCGGCATGGCCAATGGCCGCCAGAGCGTAGCGGAATCGATCAGTCAATGCCATGGTTGTAGAAAAGTCAACCTTAACACTAACAGAGCAAATTGAACGTCCAATTATGCTCGTCGAACTCGCAAACGAACTGAATGGAACTCCCAGGTCCTTCCGACACCGTTAGTGCCATTTGGCACGTGTGATCGCACGTGGGAATGAGTCCGTGGATGCCCCCTCCCCCTTTCCCCCTCTCTCGGCGGATCGCTCGCGAACTTGAAATTGAGTATACTTACTTCCGAAGGATTCTATAAGAAAAAGGGCGGTCATTCTGTTCTTACAGACTAACATAATAGAGAGGGGGGGTTAGAGAGAGAAAGGCTCTCTGAGATCGCCATTGGCGAAGCTTCGAACTCGAAGTTGTGTGAGTTCAGCTCGGCCAATCTAGGCCAAATTGAGCCGCAAATCTAGTTCAAGAAGCTTGCTTGAGCTTCAAGGAGATGATCGCGACCTCCCTCGTAGCTCGACATCCCCAAAAATGGTGAGTCACTTCTTCGAGCTTCACTCTGAGCATCAATGGCAGAGCTCGTCTTCGACCTGCATTTTGCAAACTAGAGTAGGCATTTTACTCTTCAAACTATGCTGACCATGATTGCATTTTACTTTTGCATTGATCTTGCCTGAATATCTCACGTTGAACCTCCAACCTGTTGCGTTCTAGTCAAATACCGTCCAGGAATTTCTAACCATTACGAGCTCAATCAGAGCTCGAGGTAAGTATTTTGAACTCCTTGCGATGCCTAGGTGTTGACACCTGATTTTTTACCATTTATTATTGTGATTTTTATTCTTTAAAATTAATTAAAAATATCAAAAAAGGTCATAAAATCACAAAATCAACTTTGGAAGCCTTGGTTTGGCCTTAGGAACCAATTTTGAACAAAAAATATTTTTCGGTATTTTTAATATTTTTCGAGTTTATTATAAAAATACCCAAAAAAATCAGAAAAATACCATTCGTGGTCAGAAAAATACCCAAAAATATTCGATAATTTTGTTTTAATTTCCTCTTCAAGTGTGTCACTTTAAATCTCAAAAATTCGGCTCGGGTCACTATGTTCCTTCACAAACATAAACCCGAACCGAGCCTAAAAAAAAAAAAAAAAATCCTTTTCGAGTCTTTTAGTTTTCAATTCTCACTTTTTATAAGCTATGACATTGGATTCTAAAGTCTTAAAGTGCAATTAGGTCAATTTGCCCTCCAATTTAATCAATTTTTACCAAAAGGGCTTAATTGCACATTTTTTTTTCAATTAGTCCCCGGTTTCACGGATGTATACGTATGCTCTACGTATTTATACGTCATACGTATTTATACGTTATGCATATTTGTACTGTTTGGTAACCTCTTTAACTCTTGTAATATTAATAATGGTTATTATTTTTAACACCTTTGTTAGTGCCTTTTTTTTTAGCATTTTTGTATTGTGAGTGCTATTGCTAGTGCTATTTTTAAATAGCATTTTTTGTATTATAAATTGTGAGTGCTATTGTTAGTGCTATTTTTAAATGACATTTATTTATCATAAATTGTGAGTGCTATTGTTAGTGCTATTTTTAAATGGCATTTATTTATCATAAATTGTGAGTGCTATTATTAGATAGAATTTATAATTGTTAGTGCTATTTTTAAATAGCATTTTTGTATTATAAATTGTGAGTGCTATTGTTAGTGCTATTTTTAAATAGCATTTTTGTATTATAAATTGTGAGTGCTATTGTTAGTGCTATTTTTAAATGTCATTTATTTGTGAGTGCTATTTTTAGATAGAATTTATAATTGTTAGTGCTATTTTTAAATACAATTTATTGGAAGGTATTTTTGGCTATAAAAGGATGGCAAGAGTTTTGAGGTTGAGGGGGGAGACATTTTGTAGAGTGTGCAAATTTTTGAGAGCTTAGAGAGAAGAACACAAACACTCTCTATATTCTCATCATCTTGAGTGAGCAAAATATACTAAGTTCGGAATATTGATTCCGCATATTGCTAGCACAATTGTTGTGGAGTTATTAGTCGTCTCCTCGTTCGTCAATTGGTGGTGCGTCCGAACTAGATGCCTAACACTTGTGGAGGCTGAGATCGAAGAACATCGAACCGACACCTCCGTTCAAGCACGCTACGAGAGGTAATCTATTTACTCCCTTTGAGGCTTTGTGATTTTTTTTTCGATTGAAATGCACGAAGTACGCCTCTGGAGATACATGTATGGGTTGTTATTTATTTCCGCTACGTGTTACGTGGATCCCAACAGTGGTATCAGAGCCAATCCTTAGGCGTTTTCATGCATTTAATTGATTTTTGCAATTTTTGCAATACTATGGCCAATATGTATTAACGAATTGTTCGTCTTACATGGCTAATGGAGGTTGATTGTTTTTATATGATAAATTAATCAACGTAGCAAAAATTGAGACTAAATCAATTTTGAATCGAAAATTTATGGCTATCTTATTTTACGTAAAAATTCTGAATATGATTCAACGTAGAATTTTTATTGTGCCTTCCTAAGTTTTAAATTGTGAATTTATTACTTACGTGGAAGGGTGGTGATCATGGAAAAATCCCTAATCAATGTGATTGATGTATATATGAATGTATGATGATTATTTATATATTTGGGGTTGTAATTATTAAATGGAGGCTGCGTACTCCTTTTATTTTTCATGTAATCTTTATTTTTAGCATAGTCAATTGTTGATGTAAATGCTACGAGGATTACGTGGGGGAGCCTTTTAAGTCGGCGAGCTCTTTGGGGCCCAATTCTTGAAGAGTTCAAGAAACCAAGAAGAAGCGAAGAGCAGCTCTCCGTTATTAAAATATTAAAATGATTAAATGTGGTCTCATTGGCTCGAGACCCATTAAATCATAATTCCATGATCACCACGTAGGATAGATGTTTATGTGATTGACATCTATTTATTTATTATGATTACGTGAGCATGTTAAACTGGTTAATGTGCAAAGTCAGACTTACCTCACCCAAAATTGCGCCTGCATGAAATCCTAGTTAGGAAAATCACTCGCGTTAGGTACCGAAAGGGCGTTGGTAACGACACCAGCGTAACCAAGTCCCCGAACCCAAAAACTCTGGTTCCGTAGAACTGATCGATCTCTCCCAATCGATCAGTAAGGTTTCCGGTCTACCCTCCAAGAAAGACCGGTGGCGACTCCAAATGCATGCACAAGTTGCACATGCCACCACGACCACACTAAGGTCGAAAGCGATCGACTCTTATCGTCGAATCCTTCTGAAAAATACTCCCGCCGCGATTTGGTATGGGCCTGGGAGGGCCCGCGCCGATCCAAGACCCGCGATCGGTAATCCATTAGCCGCGTCCGCTTTCGGACGGGTCGCGACAGCTGGCGACTCCGCTGGGGACACTGTGTTCTAGAACCTATGGTTCTAGACCCCAAGTGGACTTAGGCCGTAATTAAAACGCTGAGTGATTTTTCTAACCATGCATGCGCTCGTGAAGGTGAGGTAAGTCCGCTTACGATAGGTGTTATATGTTTTTTCAGATTGGAGAAATAAGGGGTGTAGTCCGTGATTAACATTGTCTTATGCAGGTTGGGCGTAGGAATGTATGTTGTGTGGATGATTTGAAGTGCTGATTGATAAACTGCTATGCATGAATTGCATTGTGATGATCACAACACGTGGACACACACAACCGCGCCTAAAACCCCGGGCGTCGCCTATAGGAACACAATAGAAGGAATTGAAAATGGAATCTCCGTGAGGAAAAATGCGGGGTAATCCACTTTTCAATTCCGCTCGCTTCGAACTATGGATTGAGTCCCAATGCAACGATAGCTGTGCAATGGAATCGGCTCTTTCTAGAACTCGAAGTGGGAACCTTAACCTTAGGTGCCAAACCCTCTGATTTTTAGAAGTTCACCATAACTTGTCTCATGCGCATGTCTTTGGGCGGTTGGTACACCTAAAACCGCACATAAGTCGACGAGTTTGGTTGGTAAGACTCTCTATACCTCGAATCTATTACAGTTCATATAAATATAGGCATTTCATTCATTGCATTCTGGTGATTAGATTAAATGCCATTTCAAGGATAGATGTGTGTGTTTTTCCCAAACGTCCTTGATAGAAGACGAAGAGGATGATATCCCATGACAAGCACCGAGTGAGCAACAAAGGAGCCTACTATGGACATTATTGAGATATCGTCCAATGAAGATGACGAGTTGGGGCAAGTGATCCGGAAGTCACAGATCGAACTTGGGGCATCCTTAAACGTTAGGATCACATTCCTTTGTTTCATTTTCCATTGCTAGTCCTCTTGTATAGGGTTTACTTTTATCGAGGCTTTCTCTATCTCACCCCTTAGAGTGATTGTATTAGGGATCTATTGGTGTATACATTTAGATGGAACTTGGTTGTATTTCTTTTGACAGGTCATGGGAATGTAATAGTGGTATTTTCTCTAATCATCCGAATACTCCCAAGTCAAGTTTATAATTCCTTTAGAGGAAATTAAAATTGGAAATCTTGCACGACCTTTTTGGTCATATAGGGTAATCCAACCCCAATTTCGCTAGAAGGAATTATACACTTGAATTGGTCCATGCATGTTTTACGTCACTGGTAATCCACGATAATTGATCGAGAATATCGGCGTTGTTTTGAATTTAATGACGAGATAGATGTCCAAATTACTCTCGTTCTTAACAAAACGGCCTTGATTTGGATGCCGTATCTTCAATTAAATTTAAAACACGTTATTATGCCTCGCACTTTTGAGTAATTCGTTTCTCTCGAAATTGATCAAAAGCGATTATTGTGAATTACATTCCTTTCAATAGTATGCTTTCTTTCGAGGAATATTGATAAAAACTTTTTCGCGCAAGATTAAAACCCTTGTAAAAGTTCTTGTCCTTATTAATCATGGGCAAGCATAGGATTGAAAAGGGTTTTTGATTTCTTTTTCAAATTATTCCTTCTGATTCTGTCTTTTTATTTGCAGGTAAAAAAAAAAATAGGTAATAGAGAGAAATCTTTTCCTGGACAAGTCTAAGGCTATTATCTCATCTGATCATGAGCGAGTTATAAAATCAGGACATATTTGCTCGGCTTACTGATATTATGGTTCGGCTCACCCAAGTTGAAGATGTTCGGATGCTCGAAGAAATGAACCATACAGAAGTTAAAACACACACACACAAGAGTTCTCATTTATTTTGCTCAGTGGAGGGTTTTCAAAAGCAGGTCATACAATTCGGGGTAGAAAAGTAAAGCCGAAGTGAGCCCTAATTAACGACACGAAGGAGCCCAACTGACCCTCCATGTTATTAATGCTCTGCTCATACTCCCAACTCCGCATGTCATGGTCGGCAAGCCTGAGGAGAAGACTTTTGCATTCTCCCTTAACTTCGGCGACCTTGGCCTCATGTTCTTCGGCGATTGTTTCCAGGTCTCGAACCAGTCCATTCCCGTGGGCTATGTCCGCGGTTATTTTGTCGAGCCGTTCTTCCTGCCAGTCGCTCTGAAGCCTCAACAGGACATTGCGGCGGTCATGCTCGCCGGTGGTCAGGGATAAGGCCAATTGCTCCACCAAATTTCTCCTCTCGCGAAGCAACGTCGCGACCCGCTCATTAGCAAACTCGACGGCCTTTTTGTAACTATCGGCCAGATAGTTGGTCAGCACCAAATGATCAGATCGATCCTCATAACGAGCTCGCAAGACGCGAGCCACGAGAACCTCCCGATTAGCAGCACGGTAGGCCTCTAAGGAGTGTGCAAAGAGAGTCGGGAAAATTCTATATTCCCTCCCCAGTGTAGTACCTTCGAGAGAAGTGGTATCAAGGTCCTCGAGCAGGACACGGATTTCATCCTCGGTCGCAGAATGATCGGTTATGTGTGCGTAACCGCGACCCAGTAGGTTATAAAGCTTTTCCCACTGGGCTAAGACATCAGTTGAAAAAGCGCGTACGGGAGAGGAGGCCATTTGCGTTGGGTTGGCTTGAGAATAAGACGAGTTTGACAGAGAGATTAGAAGGAAGAAGCTGATTATGCGAGAACGTTAACCTTCCATACATTAATTCCTCATTTTATAGCAACTCGAGGATGATGAAGGGTCTCAGTAATAATGCTGGTGGAGCCCAGTTAGGGGGTAAAGCAGGAGGTCCCCTCACGAGAACCATTGGATTCGTTTCGGTCCGCGATTTCCGGCTCATCAATTAAAAGATGTAAAAGATTTGTCGGGATCACCATTATTAGAGTTAGGTGGGAGGTAAGCGCAACTATCGAAGAGAGCCCTAACAGGATTTGGCAGTCCCATTACGATTGAAAAGCTAAGCGAGAAATTCAAAGTCTTGAGGGGGAACGTTTGCCTAATGATGCTTGAAGAGCGTCTCCTGAACATACGAAGTCACTCGAAGAAAACTTTATAGGGAGTGAGCATACATGAGAGAGTGGAGAACTCTGAGTGGGCAAGAACCAATCAAACATTTCTCAATCCAACATATTTAAGAGGTTATTGTCAGCTGCTAGAGGCGACTGACTCAAAAATCTCAGAAATTGAACTACAGAGGGATCTTGAAGATTCCAAGATCAAGTCTAACGCCAAAACCATGGAGCCCAACACTTCTGGCAACGGAAATCAAGATCACGGCGACGACGACAACGACATCCACGATGTTCAACTCGGGAAAAGAAGACGTCCTCACCAATACTCTCAGGAGGAAACCCAAATGCTGGAAACCCTTTTCAGTAAAAGCCATTACATGAAAAAGAAGTGGAGAATTGAATTGAGCCGGGAGTTGGGGATTAATCAGTCGAGGATCCAGTTTTGGTTTCAAAATAGGAGATCCAAATCGAAGGCTCAACGCAAACGTCAGGTGGTCGAGATTTTAAAGGAAGAAAACCAAAAGCTGCGAACAGAAAACATGAGGTATGAAAAAGCTCTCAATATTACCGTTTGCCCTCATTGCGATAACCTCGTCGCCCTCGGTAAGATATTCCCCGATAAGCCTCACGCGATGATTGAAGACGTTCATTTACCACCCTACTCCCTCGGGGCATCTCCTGCTCAACCAGATTTTGCCGGAGTCACGCATGAGCAGGATGATCCTACGAAGATGATACAAATGCCTACTGGGGGATGGGATTTGCATCGCTTTGATTGGAGTTACAGTTTCAAGGAGCTGGATGTTACCGCCGACCAGCTCAAAGCATATCAGCCTCATGCACAACAATTTTCGATAGGGTCGGGTCCTGCTGGAGATGAGTTAATCAGTCGTCAAGCCATCGATGCAATTTTGGGCCACGATAAGAGGAGGTTCGCTTGGCCCCCTGAATTGCATTCCAGATTCCTAGACGTGGTTCACCAAATGGGGATCGACTCAGCAACTCCGACGCGCATATTTAAGGCCATGAATGTACCGGGGCTTAGTAAGGAGCTGGTCAGGAATCACCTTGCTGCCTACAGAAAGCTATTAAAACAACGTCGAGCGGAGCTAAACCGGGAGGAATCCGTCTCGAGCTCAAAAGCTAGGGGCGACCGCCATTGTAATGCTCAGGCATCAAGAGATACCCGGCCAAATCTAAGCATCAATCAAGCTAGCAACCCGACCACCGGCAAACTGAAAGCTGATCAGAATGTCCTCCCGGGCCATTTCAACATTTCTCAAGAGCGCGTGTCACAAGTACAGCGAGTGCGAACTCCTCCATTCGAGCAGCAGTCGGCTGGTGCTCTGCCTGCCGCTGGTCAACCCACGACAGACGATTTCTTCGATGAGGGGCTCGATGCCTTGTTCAATCAGTGGGAAGCTGGCATGCTTGGACAGCCATGATCTAGCACCTGACTCGGGGCACGATGGGTCGGTCACTACGAACACCCATAGAAAGAAGAACATGTTCACGAGTAGATCACTCATTTTATCGTTGTAAAGTTCCTACGGGAACATTTTTCTTTAATGACTATAGTTAAACCAACGCTATCGACGAACATCGTCATGCTTAGTTGTGATGATCCCTTGTTAGATTAAGTCTGAAACCAGAGACGGTCTTTAAAATTTTGAGTGGCCACGAACTCATTCCTCACCAAGCGCCCGGGATGCTGAAATGAAGAGTAACAGCATGCATAGGGAAAATGCCACTTTCGTTTGAACGATGAAAAGGGGTTGAGAGAAGATCATAGCGTTAATTCCCATGGAGCTAAATGAATTAAACGGAGTCATTAATTGCGGGTCCACCGCTGCTCCCCACGTTCTCGGGCCTAGCAAATCATAAAAGGCGCCGAAAGATTGTAGACCCACCACTTTGAAGACTGAACTAGGGGACGAGCGCAATACTCGATGAAACCGAATCAATGCAAGAGAGTTTGTGATCCTATCACGAGGAAAAAGAAAGGGGAATACAGACGATGAGTAATTGCAGGATCTCGGGAGGAGCGCTTGCTTGCTGGTCTTCATATGCAGCCTGAAGGATGGTTCCAGGACACGCACAATCACTTGAGAAAATTTCTAGAGTGAGCAAACACGTAAGAGCGAATTGAGAAAGCTGAGTGAACTAGATCAGCCCGAGATACCCCGATCCATCATGTTTAAAAGTTATTCCCATCTGCTAGAAACGCCCGACCTGGACATTTCTGAGCACGAACTGCTGGGACACTTTGAAGATCCTGGAGCTGAATCCTGCCCGAAGGCCATAGAGACTGACTCCTCCAGCGATGAAATTTTAGGTTTCAGCTACGAAGAAGGAGTATACAATGATGACCGGAGTCGGAAAAGGAAGCAACTACAACGCCACACTCCAGGCCAAATCCGAGAGCTCGAAGCTTTCTTCAATGAATGCCCCACTCCAAGCAGACAACAGAAAATGGAGTTGAGCCGAAAAATAGGATTGGAGCTTTCGAAGGTCAAGTTTTGGTTCGCCAACAAACGAACCCGGGTGAAACAGCAATACGCAGACCATGAGTTACTGGTCCTGAAGGAGGAGAATGAGAAGCTTCAAGCTGAAAGCGCGAGATATAAGGAAGCTCTGACCAAGGCCACCTGCCTTAATTGTGGTAATCCTGTTGTCCTCGGCGAGGTGTTCCTCGATGAACCGTCCCTGTTGACGAATAACGCTCAGCTGTTACCGTATTCTCCACAGCATTTTCCGACACAGCCAGATATCGCCGGAGATCTGCATGAGCAAGTCAACACCATAGGATCAACACCAACATCCTCTGAGAAATGGGATATGAATCATCACAGGGGGAGTTCTCTCAATGACGAACTCGCTGTCACAGCCAGCCAATCCAAAGTCGGTGAGTCCCTTCCTGGACAACTTTTGAAACGACTAGATCCCGTAGAGAATAGCTACCGAAGTATTGACGATATTTTGGGTGATAAGAGAACAAGGTTTTACTGGACCTATGAACTTCACACCAAATTTGTTGATGCAATTCGAGAGCTGGGAGTTGATTCGGCTAGCCCACTACGCATACTCGAGATTATGAATGTGCCGGGGCTCTCTAGAATTAACGTCGAGTCTCACCTCAAGTACTATAGGAGATTGCTAAGGGATGGAAGGATAGCGTTAAACCATCATAAAGCCAGTTGGAGCTCAAGTGCCGGGCAGAGTTACAACCACGATGATTGGAGAGCCGAGAGCACCCAACCGTGTTTCAGCAATGACGGGACCAGCAGTCGTGTCAGCGACTCCTCTAACCCAAATCAGAATGCTCCGCCGAGCTATCTCAATACTCCTCAAGAGTATATACCGCAGTTCCAGCACATAGGGATTCCTCAGTTTGAGCGCGATTCGGTCATTAATGCTGTCCCTGAAGCGGATCTGGCATTGGTAGAGAGTGCACATATAAACATGCCGGTCATTGGAGGAAGTTCCAATTCGAGGGGTCAAGTTGCTCACGGCGAGAGCAAAGAGAGGAATCCCTCGCCTGCAGTCGACGACAGCCAATCTGGGCACCAAAAGCTAGAAAGAACAGGCGATTTCGTTGAGGAGGAGTTGGACACTTGGATCAATACTCTTCAGGAATGTATGTCTCGACCCAACAGGGCAATGATGAAGGTTCCAGCTCAAAGACTCCAGTTCCTCACAATGAAGGCGATGAAGGAAATCTGCCCCCAACAATTGTTGATACCCAACTTGAACATCAATGGCTCGAAGACCCGAGCAATTTCCTTGGCGATGAGTTCAATCTTTGGCTCGATCAATTTGGAGCCGGAGGGCCATCGCAGTGGTGACGCAAGGCAGGTGACCAAACGTCTGATGCAAGGCATGGTTACTCGATGAAAAATGCTTAGACGAAAGGGGTGGAACATTCCTATTGAATATGTTGTTGATCGCACTGTAAGGTTCCCACGGGAACATCTTTCATTAAAGTCTAGAACTAATTGCGCGTGAGTGTCAACATCACCCTTTGAGCATCTTCAAGCCGAGGGCCGTGGATTAATCGCTTAATCCGTGGAGCAAGTTCCCCGAACAATGACTATCACCCGCGGAGTATAATGGGATCTACCCCTTCAATACGAAATACGTTTGGCCGCGAAGCCACCTATTTGGTAAAACGATGTATCGTTCCTAAACGATCTTCAATCGAATACCGAAGTAATGTCTCATTTCTTTCCCTTCTCAGGTGATAAACGTGGATAAATCACTCAAGGAGCCATTTGTTCGAATAACAGAACAGACGTTGCCTAAACTGGGGGCAGATGAACCATTGATGTTGCAAACACTCCAAGAATGGATAGGCGGATTTGATAGATGTTGTTCATATCAATACGCAATATCAGAACGGGATGAGAACCAAGAGTAAAGTTGTATCGTTCCAATTTGTCTTGAATTTGAGAATATGAATTGATACTCGTTATTTATCCTTGACAGGGGAATCGCCTTACAGACGAACAGGTTTTCACATCCCATGTATTACCCGTTAGAATACATGACCAAGGGTAAATTGTATCGTTCTAATTTTTTGAAAAATTCGTGAACGTACAATAACATGTTTCTTCCGCATTTTCAGGATCTCCAGCCGCGGGGGACAGGTAAGTATCCCTTTCCCCAATCCATTAAAGATGTTAAATAAAAAACAGAGAGAAAAAGAAAAGCTTTCAGAATCTAATGTCTAGAAAAGACATAGAATTCAAACTTCATTGGCATTCATGTCTTAAAACAGGAGGTTATCTGAACATGAATAAGAACATGCATGGTGCATCATAAAATCCCCTTGACGGGTAAAATTTTTGGAGAAAATGAAAGAGATTTTTTCCAATCAAAAGTTCAAAACTTTTAAAAGGACGTTTTCTCAAAAGAAAAGAGGCAAAGCCTAGTCCAAACACGTCCTACACACACTGGAGAGAAGTGGAGTGGATCAGATAGCAAAATCTGGACCTACGGAAGTAGGGATTATTCGCAACGATTACATGGGTTGGGATGACGGAGGCATTCGTTTCATATCCCTCAAACACTACAGGTGACCGTTGATAAACCCTTTGAACGACGGTTTTCATTCTTAACCCTGTCAATAACCACCCCACATCGGGGCAAAATGGAGGTGAGTCCAGCGGTATCAGGAGAAAATGGTTAGAAATTTTCTTGCTCGGACTAACATCAACCTTTGTGTGTTGTTTATATGGTAATCCAAGTGCCATAGGATGACGAGAAGCATTCATTTCTCTATCCCACACACCATATCCTTTGTACAGCCAAGTTGAGCCTGCAAATTCATTTCATAAACCCCTGTTGGTGATCATGGGATGTTTCAAGATGGAAACTGCATCACTCCAAGAACGGAAGAAATCAAGAGATGGGATTTATAGAAAAATCTCATATCGGCGTTTAAATGTGCTATGATTCAAGTTGTATATCTAGCACAATTTTCTGAACATCGTAGTTCCAAAGGAAAAGAAAAGGCGGGATTTCAACAAAGAAAAAAATCCCCAGCATCAAGAAAAAGCAAAGTGCCTGGTAAAAGCAAGGCCGATGCTCGTGAAAACTGTTTGATTGATCCCCAATAAAGCCTAGTTGGGAAGAGAGAAAAACCCATAAAGGAGTCAGATCAAGAAGACTGCTCCCCAAATGATGTCAGCCTTGGTGCAAAAACACGGACAGAATTGTCAATCTCTTAATACCACAAGAGACGTTCTCTAAAGGACTTGTGCACACCTCAAAAGCGGTTGCACACCTCAAAAATGGAAGATGCAGAATGGAAAAGACATGTGACAAATTGGCAATGATCACCAATGTCAAATCCTTCGTGATTTCTGGGCCAAAAACAAGCCTTTTTCGGTCCCCAATCCTACCAATGTTACAACCCTGAAACAGTCTTCTCTGACTAAGACACTTGGGTTAACATATAGTTTAGCTCGAAGAAGTACGAGCAAGACTCTTTCTTTCTCATTTTGCAGGGTTCTTGACTTGTAAACCCGGAGCAGATGGTGAAGATTTTCATTCGATGGCCTCGACTCCAAAGCGGGTCCCCCTTGAAAACCAATATCCAAGCCCAACATTACGGTCCCGTGGAAGACCTCCCGACCGATCAAAATGTATGCGCTGCGAATGAGCCTAAAACCTAGGCACAGGTCAATAGGGAATTGAGTGCATCCCCTAAAAATCATCACCTCAAAACAGGTGAGGTGGCCTCCTTGTCGAGAAATATTCCAATTGATGTTTTGAGCAAACTCTTTTTGGAAATTTTCAAACTGTTGATCCAGATTTTCCATACAAGGGATTTGTGATCACATTTGCATGTTGCAAGAATGTTTTGGATAACCTCCAGCATCAAAATGCACATCTCATGACTAAAGCTTAAGTCATAAAATTTTGTCAATTGGACAATTGCTGTCTTCTCAAAGATTACCAATATTTTCTTGGGGAAGAGAAACCCTTAAAAAAAATCCTTTTCAAAATCAGACAGTCTCATTGGACGTGGAGAACCCTCGTCATGAGACCCCTTTTCAAAAATCAAGCAGTCTCATCGGACGTGGAGAACCCTCGTCATGAGACCCCTTTTCAAAATTTAGGTAGTCTCATCGGACGTGGAGAACCCTCGTCATGAGACCCCTTATCAAAATTCAGGTAGTCTCATCGGACGTGGAGAACCCTCGTCATGAGACCCCTTTTCAAAAATCAAGCTGTCTCATCGGACGTGGAGAACCCTCGTCATGAGACCCCTTTTCAAAGTCAAAACTGATGGTAGAAACCGCCTAAAGGGTCAAACCAAGGTAGAAACCGCCTGAAGGGTCAAACCAAGGTAGATACCGCCTGAAGGGTCAACACATGGTAGATACCGCCTGAAGGGTCAACACAAGGTAGAAACCGCCTGAAGGGTCAAATCAAAGGTAGAAATCGCCTGAAGGGTCAACTCATGGTAGAAACCGCCTGAAGGGTCAAACCAAGGTAGAAACCGCCTGAAGGGTCAAACCAAGGTAGAAACCGCCTCAAGGGTCAACTTATTGGTAGATACCGCCTTAAGGGTCAACACGAGGTAGATACCGCCTTAAGGATCAACACGAAGGTCTGATCCACCATACGGATTAAAATCTCTAGCAAATCCCAAAGCGTGGGGATGCGCCTTCCTTAGGTTCCTACCAATTAGGAATCCCATAATGGTATGACCTACCATACAGGTCAGAGCTTAATCTCCCTAGGATTTTCTGTGACGAGTTCTAGGCATCTTCTTGAAAGTTGTCGCAACCGGCATCATCCGACAGGTGAGCTTCAGGTAAGCCTCTCTCACTACGGCCCATGTTCAAATTGTTAGAGCAAATCGGGGATTGATTTGAGCTTTTATCAATAGGCTTAAGGATCCGATGTCATAACATTTCTTCTCTCATTTTCCCAGTTGAGTCGGTTAGGAATCAGGTGCCACCTTATCTTTGAGAGAAACCTCTAACGAGATTCCTCTCAAAGAGGGGCAGCTGTTGACACCTGATTTTTTACCATTTATTATTGTGATTTTTATTCTTTAAAATTAATTAAAAATATCAAAAAAGGTCATAAAATCACAAAATCAACTTTGGAAGCCTTGGTTTGGCCTTAGGAACCAATTTTGAACAAAAAATATTTTTCGGTATTTTTAATATTTTTCGAGTTTATTATAAAAATACCCAAAAAAATCAGAAAAATACCATTCGTGGTCAGAAAAATACCCAAAAATATTCGATAATTTTGTTTTAATTTCCTCTTCAAGTGTGTCACTTTAAATCTCAAAAATTCGGCTCGGGTCACTATGTTCCTTCACAAACATAAACCCGAACCGAGCCTAAAAAAAAAAAAAAAATCCTTTTCGAGTCTTTTAGTTTTCAATTCTCACTTTTTATAAGCTATGACATTGGATTCTAAAGTCTTAAAGTGCAATTAGGTCAATTTGCCCTCCAATTTAATCAATTTTTACCAAAAGGGCTTAATTGCACATTTTTCTTTCAATTAGTCCCCGATTTCACGGATGTATACGTATGCTCTACGTATTTATACGTCATACGTATTTATACGTTATGCATATTTGTACTGTTTGGTAACCTCTTTAACTCTTGTAATAATAATAATGGTTATTATTTTTAACACCTTTGTTAGTGCCTTTTTTTTTAGCATTTTTGTATTGTGAGTGCTATTGCTAGTGCTATTTTTAAATAGCATTTTTTGTATTATAAATTGTGAGTGCTATTGTTAGTGCTATTTTTAAATGACATTTATTTATCATAAATTGTGAGTGCTATTGTTAGTGCTATTTTTAAATGGCATTTATTTATCATAAATTGTGAGTGCTATTATTAGATAGAATTTATAATTGTTAGTGCTATTTTTAAATAGCATTTTTGTATTATAAATTGTGAGTGCTATTGTTAGTGCTATTTTTAAATAGCATTTTTGTATTATAAATTGTGAGTGCTATTGTTAGTGCTATTTTTAAATGTCATTTATTTGTGAGTGCTATTTTTAGATAGAATTTATAATTGTTAGTGCTATTTTTAAATACAATTTATTGGAAGGTATTTTTGGCTATAAAAGGATGGCAAGAGTTTTGAGGTTGAGGGGGGAGACATTTTGTAGAGTGTGCAAATTTTTGAGAGCTTAGAGAGAAGAACACAAACACTCTCTATATTCTCATCATCTTGAGTGAGCAAAATATACTAAGTTCGGAATATTGATTCCGCATATTGCTAGCACAATTGTTGTGGAGTTATTAGTCGTCTCCTCGTTCGTCAATTGGTGGTGCGTCCGAACTAGATGCCTAACACTTGTGGAGGCTGAGATCGAAGAACATCGAACCGACACCTCCGTTCAAGCACGCTACGAGAGGTAATCTATTTACTCCCTTTGAGGCTTTGTGATTTTTTTTTCGATTGAAATGCACGAAGTACGCCTCTGGAGATACATGTATGGGTTGTTATTTATTTCCGCTACGTGTTACGTGGATCCCAACAGTGGTATCAGAGCCAATCCTTAGGCGTTTTCATGCATTTAATTGATTTTTGCAATTTTTGCAATACTATGGCCAATATGTATTAACGAATTGTTCGTCTTACATGGCTAATGGAGGTTGATTGTTTTTATATGATAAATTAATCAACGTAGCAAAAATTGAGACTAAATCAATTTTGAATCGAAAATTTATGGCTATCTTATTTTACGTAAAAATTCTGAATATGATTCAACGTAGAATTTTTATTGTGCCTTCCTAAGTTTTAAATTGTGAATTTATTACTTACGTGGAAGGGTGGTGATCATGGAAAAATCCCTAATCAATGTGATTGATGTATATATGAATGTATGATGATTATTTATATATTTGGGGTTGTAATTATTAAATGGAGGCTGCGTACTCCTTTTATTTTTCATGTAATCTTTATTTTTAGCATAGTCAATTGTTGATGTAAATGCTACGAGGATTACGTGGGGGAGCCTTTTAAGTCGGCGAGCTCTTTGGGGCCCAATTCTTGAAGAGTTCAAGAAACCAAGAAGAAGCGAAGAGCAGCTCTCCGTTATTAAAATATTAAAATGATTAAATGTGGTCTCATTGGCTCGAGACCCATTAAATCATAATTCCATGATCACCACGTAGGATAGATGTTTATGTGATTGACATCTATTTATTTATTATGATTACGTGAGCATGTTAAACTGGTTAATGTGCAAAGTCAGACTTACCTCACCCAAAATTGCGCCTGCATGAAATCCTAGTTAGGAAAATCACTCGCGTTAGGTACCGAAAGGGCGTTGGTAACGACACCAGCGTAACCAAGTCCCCGAACCCAAAAACTCTGGTTCCGTAGAACTGATCGATCTCTCCCAATCGATCAGTAAGGTTTCCGGTCTACCCTCCAAGAAAGACCGGTGGCGACTCCAAATGCATGCACAAGTTGCACATGCCACCACGACCACACTAAGGTCGAAAGCGATCGACTCTTATCGTCGAATCCTTCTGAAAAATACTCCCGCCGCGATTTGGTATGGGCCTGGGAGGGCCCGCGCCGATCCAAGACCCGCGATCGGTAATCCATTAGCCGCGTCCGCTTTCGGACGGGTCGCGACACTAGGTATGAAAGAATTGCTTCGATTTGCCCTATTCTGCATGATTGAACTTGACATGGCCGTATTGGTTCGAGCTTCGATTATGATGATTCTTTGGATAATATCGCTTGATTCCCATATATGTGAAACTAGAGAAGTAGACGAGTCAAACAATGGCGGTTTAAGGCCGATCAGCCGAGGTTTCACCGTCAAATCTCGCCAAGAAACTCTCGGCCGTTCATCGGTAGTTTGCCTTAGGTTGAAGACAAAGCTGACATGGTCGAGGTTTGACAGGTCAGCGAGTGGCAACCACGTCAGCAGGATCGTTATAACATTTTCAGAAAATAAGGATAATAAAACCCAGATTGGACGGTCGGCATTAGGCCATGTATCACGATCTGGGATTCTTTTTCTTCAGAATTTTAAGTAATTCTTTTGGCATTATAAAACATTTTTTTAGAAAATAAAAAATGTAAATCGAACGGTCGAGAATTAGTCTCTCCATCTGATCTTGGCCGTAGGTTTAGTATGCAGATTGAACGGCTGAGATTTAGTCTCCCCGTTCGATCTCGGCCGTCCGTCTTAATAATCAGATCAAACGGCTCAGGCTTAGTCATCGTTTGATCGTGGTCGCAGGTTCTAGCCGACTGATCCGAGGGCTGTGGCCTAGCCATGTGGGCATAAATGGACTGTAGGATCAGTAATTAGAATTTTCGAAAATTCAAAAATTTGGATAAAAATTGGAAAATTCTAAAAAAAAAATAGAAAAATCCCAAAAAATCCAAAAAAAAAAATCAGGAAAATTTACAGAAAACTCCTAGTTATTCTAGAAACTCCCAAAATTTGAGTAATAGTCACAGACAACTGGTCAATCCTATTTTTGAGATTTCTCATCCGTTCTATCCGCAATTGATGATTTTACCCTTTAGGGGTAAATTGCCTCCGCCTTCTGTTCGAGATATGTTTAAATGGCCAAAATTAGGATTTAGGACTAGGTTGGATAGCCAATCCTTCTGTCTGAAATTTTCACGTCTCGTTCCTTTTTCAAAAAATGATGATTTTACCCTTAAAGAGTAAATTACCTTCAAGAATTTCAGAAAATTCTGTAAATTGTTGAAAAATGGAATATGGGTCAGTTAGGTGGCCAATCCTATTTTCGATCCCTTTTGACTCTAGATTTTTTTCTGAAATGACGATTTTGCCATGTTTCGCAAATTGTCCCCAAATTTCTTCGAAATTACAATTTTGTCCCTCCCAGGCAAATGATGTGAAATCACTCCCGAGCCTTGACCGATACTTCTCTAGGTCAATAGGGCCTTACTAGGGATGCCATATTGTATTCATGTGATTTATCCGCATGTCTTGGCTCCTTGATTTGCGCACCTTCTTTTATTGATTGTGAGTGCTAGGGTAGTCACTCTCACCTGCATGAACTCATAGATTTAAGGTTCATACCCCCACTAATCTACATGAAATCTTAGTTAGGATATTCAGTCAACTTAGGTTCCAAAAAGGCGTCAATTCTGATAGTTGGCATAACTAAGTCATCGATCCCACTTCTCTGGTTCTCGCAGAATCGAATAGAAACTCTCAACTATTCGATAGGGTTCCCAATCGTACATTCCACAAAATGAGTAGTGGCAACTCCTTGATATGTACACGTATCACATGTCATTAGACCACACTGAAGGTCGACCACGCATACCTCCGTTGCGATTGGGATAATGAGCCTTGGGAGAGGCTCGCGTCCGACTAGATGGGATGGCTCATTAGCCCTCCATCCTCCCGCTCCAAGCTCGTGAGGGTCGTGACACCAATTTAACCCGTACAACTTAATCACTTCTATGTTTAACCAAATCATGGCATATTTATTTCTTATAATTTGTTCAGAATGCAATACAAATATGAGGAAATAATTGTAATATTTATAATTTTTTTATTTTTAAATTATTTGTTGTTTTTTTTTCTAAAATATATATTTTTATTAAATTTTTCTATTATTATAAAAAATATTATTTTTATTACCAAAAAATTAATTTTTTTGTTTTTATTTTTATTTTCCTTTTTCTCCGGGGATCGGTAGCGAACGACAGCTAGTAGAACAAAGCTAAAGCCTTATCACTTTATTTGTCTTGTTTCTCAAAAGTGATTTGGAACAGAGAATCAACTTTTTTTATTCTTGTTTCTGCTCCAAAAATGTTCCCAGAAACAGAATCATAAAATTTTAAGATCAGAATCATGTACATTACCAAACAGATTTCTCATTTTTTTTTATTCTGGGGAACATAATGAGATAATCAGAAACGTTACCATGTAGACCCCTAGGCTATATTTTTGGTTCATTTTTTTTTTCATTTTCCTCTTTTGTGTTGCAGAAGTTCAGGTTCCTTTGATCTACATACTTATATAAGTCCATCTACGTATCCCTAATGGGACTGTTAACTTCTCCTTACTCGTCACAAACTTAGTTAACACTTCGGCCGTGGTCATCACCAGTTTTGCCACTTTTAATGTTGCCCCGACGATGACACGGACCCAAATTTCCTAGGGAATGAATTGACCCGAATTATCGACCATTCATGTGGCGGATACAAACACGTATAGGGAAAATACAAGGTCGACATTAAATTCTCGTATTCCTATTTCTCGAAATACATTGTTATTGATTTGGTCTGTTCTCAAAATTGTGTGGACCGACGACTTTTCATCTGAGTTGGTGGTAGGATGGGGAGCTAAACATCGTTTTAGGGCATATTCATTGCATCGCACAATAATGGCCAATGCCATTGATTGCATACTGCTCTCTCTTCAACTCTTTCGTCTATGAAGGCTCGCTATCTTCGTAGTTCATGGCTTCAAAGAAAGGCCACCACAAAAATTGGGGTGGTACATAAAGTAATATGAGATAATTTCCAAGAATATTTAAGAGGAAGAATAGACCCCGATGGCGATGCGACCGCAGCTGTTGATAATCTTTCACATTTAATTATCGTATTTGCTTGGAGTTCCCTCGTGAATTACGTCCAAAATATGCATTCCTAAAGTTATGGTCCAAAAGCTGGCGGTATTGTTCCTCCCAATATCAGAAATTTGGAACTTTGAGGAGTACCATCATCTCCTAACTTTGCTCCAATTTACTCTATGCCTGCCAAATCAAACGCCCCAATCAAGGTGGCATCGCATCTGTTAAGATTGCAAGAAGATGGCATCATATAATTTTGGGAAGAAACTTTTAGGATGTTCATATGTGCCCGATAATGTTATTTGGGTTCTTGCTAACAAGTGCCCTGACATATTTGTTAACCATACTTAATAATAAAATGTTTTCATTTTCAAGATACCGCTTACACGTAACATGAGAAAGATAATACATTGAAAATGACAGACTTCCTTTATAGATGTGTTCGACAAGTGCTAAATCATATTATTTATAATACATTGAAAATGACAGACATCCTTTATAGTTGTGTTCGACAAGTGCTAAATCATATTATTTAAAGGAGTTTGTCGACGGTGACACTCATTAAGTGGGGAAATATTACGATTTTCAATGCATTAGCTGTTTTGAAATGCACGAATCGGTGTTTTGAGAATTAAAACTTTCTCCGATTAAGTATGGTTACCTAGTGAATAAGATGTCGGAGCTATCGTCAACGAGACCCCGTGAAAATCGGTAGCACGCAAACTTATTGTCGACAACTGCAACATGCAGAAACCGAACTTGTGATTTACATATCTTTGGCGCCGTGGCATGATTTGAAGGCAATAAATATACATATGCCTATAAAAAGACACGAAGTTTCATGTCCTCGCGGGCTTCTTAACACTTCTCTCTCTCTCTCTCTCTCTCTCTCTCTCTCTCTCTCTCTCCGCGTTTATTTGTGCCCCGAGTTTGCACCGGCTGATTGCATAAACTAGAAGAGAAGAGGAAGAAGATGGGGGCCCTTGATTTTTTATCAGATTTCTGCACCATTTCTTTCCGAAGAAAGAAGCGCAAGCCGATGCAGGTACTGTTTTTCTTTCTCTATCCACCATACAGCCGAAGAAGAAAACCACAGAGAGATTTCAGCTTGTAGATGTAGGAATGGTTTTTTTTTTAGCTTCAACAGTCGTCTTTCGTTTTGTTCTTCCCTCTTCAGACAGTTGAAATCAAGGTCAAAATGGACTGCGATGGCTGCGAGAGGAGAGTGAAAAGCGCCGTTTCGTCCATGAAAGGTACCAAATACGTATCTCGACTAGCACCGCAGATCTCACACAGAGTATGAAGTTAATCTTGTGACTGCAAGATGAGATATTATCGACGATATATGAAGTGTTTTCCTGACCCAGAATTCATCTGAGTTAAGTTGAGCTGGGTAGACTTTCTTGCCGTGAAAAACCAGGAAAGAGTAATGACGAATTCACGACACAGTAGTTAAGGAAGAAGAGAACTACTGAGCATCCACAAGGTAAAGCCGAAGGAGACATTAATGTCACTCTTGACCCATACCCTCTATTCATCCGCCTCTTCCAAGAAACCCTAGCATCATTATTACTGCGCTGTAACCAGAGCCATAATTTCTAGTCCTGACGAGTTTTTCGATGTTTGGAAATCCTTTTGTTTGTCCCAGTAGGCCAAGTCAGCATTAGGAGGAGTGCTCGATGTGCCAAAACATTTTCATGGAGTCGTGTTTACTAATTGAGTAGATTGAGCATTTAAGTAGGTAAACGACTTTATATACGAGTCTCCTTCCTTAATCATCAAAATGTGATCTTATAGATCCTAATGGTACTGTCAATCCGATGACATAGATATGCGGATCCGGCTCCCTGGCCTTTAAGGCAGGAGTGCTTTAAAGCATTTGGGCCGTCCATTTTTGAATGGACGGCCCAAATCTTGTAACAAGGGGAAAGTTTTAAATTTTTTTAAATTATTTGGGCCGTCCATTTTTGAAACGGATGGCCTAGATATTTTAATTTTTAAGGTACCCCTACTTTAAAGGCAGGGGATCCATTCGTTAGATATGCCTCCATGTCTCTTTGTATTGTGAATTTGAACTAAAAAGTAGCATCCTACGTTCACAGCTCATCCCCTAGTAATTTGAAAGGTATCGTAAAGAAACCATGATAGTGTGATAACATCATCAGAGACATCTGAACCACATTAAGGAAAAAAACCACATAATTAGTAGTACAGGTGAATATTGGATGGATGTGGATCGAGCCGGGCTCTTGGGTCACGTTTAATTTGTTCCTTAGCCTTGTCCATAGCCAAAATTTATGTCTGTTACCCTTCTTGCACCACGGCGATTCTTCTAGTTTTGTCGGTACTTGAAACAATTTTATCTTCTCCATAGTACTATATCTCCAGAGTTAATAATTTTATATGAGAAACTACTGAACTCAATCACTTGCTATTATTACTCTTTAGTTGGGATGGACATGACTTTATGACTTAACAACCTACCCAAGCTCATCCAAGAAATACATTCAAGCCCATTTGACCCAGATGGGCCAGTGAGCCGCCTGGTCCATGATTCGATCTAGGAACATCATTTTACTTGCGTTTATTTCTTCTTTAATACCGCTATATCTAACTCACTTATGACATGACAAGAAAGAGAGCAGAAAGAAAGGTATGAACCAGCTTGAGTTCATCACTCATGTTGGTATATGACTCTGATTTGTCATTTATTTTTGACCAGTCATAGATCAATTAAGACGTACCCGGACCTTATCCTTTTAAATATATCCAGTATGTGTTAGATATGGATTGCGAAATCACTTCTTAACTTCGACCCAAAAGAAAAAATCAGTTCCTAACCGCTTGAGTTTTGCAAAATGATTTTTCCAACATAGCCTACTCACGAACAAATTGCTCAACCTACTGCTGCGGTCCATTTGCAGGAGCGAAATCGGTGGAGGTGAACAGGAAGCAAAGCCGGGTGACGGTCTGGGGGCGTGTGGAACCGAACAAGGTCTTGAAGAGGGTGAAGAGCACGGGGAAGAAGGCAGAGCTGTGGCCCTACATCCCTTACAACTTGGTGGCTTACCCGTACGTGGCTCAAGCTTACGACAAGAAGGCACCTGCTGGGTACGTCAAGAACGCGGCGCAAGCCCTCCCTAGCCCGAACGCCGCCGACGAGCGGTTTGCCACTCTCTTCAGCGACGAGAACCCCAACGCTTGCTCCGTCATGTGACGTCAATATATCCACACCCAAGAGTTCTGTGGCGAGGAGTTCTTGTCAGATACAGAAGAAATTGTGTGATTCGCCGACATAACAGCACAGCTCAATATAGTTTCTCTTGCAAAGTCAAGGTTCATTTGACATGTATCTTGTTCTGGAAAATTTCTTATACAGTGCCATTACGATACCTAAACATTAATTATGTATCGATATTAGAGGTTTCCAAAACGTTTCCAGCTATTGAGAAAAAAGAAGCAACTTTCAATCCGAAGATCAATTTTGGTCCCCATCTGGAAGCGTCCCAAAATCGTCAACAGATGAATTCTCAGTCCTTTATTAGAAAAAGATGATGAAAATACTCGACTGAATATGCATACAAATCTAGATTAAAAAAAAAAATCATTTGTATCTGTTGGGTTATATAGATGGGTGGGCCGCCCAAGATGGGCTAACCCAGCCCATTACCCATGCAAGAGTTAGGCTGCGTATGGTAGCGTTTCTGTTCCAGGGAGCATTTTTTGAACATAAATATTTTTTTGTGTTTCTGTTCAAAATTACGATTTTTAGGAAAAAAACGCGTTTGGTTATTTAAAAAAAAAAACACTTTTTTCAGTCGCCGACGGCCGGCGGCGGGCGATGGGCGGCGGCGGCGGCGGCGGGCGACCGGCGGCGGCAGCGGCCGGCGACCTGCGGCGGCAGCGGCCGGCGACCGGCGACCGGCGGCAGCGGCCGACGACCGGCGACCGGCGGCGGCTGCGACCAGCGGCGGCGGTAGGCACCGGCGCCTGCGACCGGCGACCGTCGACCGGTGGCGGCGGCTGGTGGCATCGGGCGGCCGGCGACGGCGGACGGCGACCGCGGCCGGGGACCATCGATGGCCGGCTTTTAGCGAGGCGGCGAGTGGTAATCGCGTCGGCGACGATGGATGGTGGTTTCAAAAGTGTTCCAAAATCCCAGAAGCAAGTTTTTTTTGTTCCTTCAAAAGTGTTCCCTGGCACAAAAGTGTTCCGCGGAACACTTTGGGAACATTTTTGAACCATACGCGTTTCTGCTCCAAAAGTGTTCCCGGAACACTTTTGGAACAGAAACAGTTTCCCCAGCCACCATCCATACGCAGCCTTAACTGCCAAGGGCAGTAACTCTTTATATACAACGTTTAGAGATAAAGTTGAAATACGTCGTTTAAGAAAGACGTTCTTCCAACGAAGAACAGTGAAGACGAATGGCAATTCTCCATTCTCCTTTCCGGAACGTCGAACGGGCGACGGATTCTCTCAATTGCATTATAGGCATTTAATCTGTGAACAACGAGGTACGTCCGTTCTGTGATGTATTTCTCCGATCAGTTATTCAAGATCGATCATAAGGCTGTCAATCTAGAGTAATTCCGCTGTGCTCAATAGGGATTGGTTCCCTTCATTGGTATCAGAGCCGAAATTATTGAATTATGATCTTTTCTATGTTTATAGTTAAATTATCTGATTTTGGTGTTTTTCGTGAATTTTTTGGGAGAACCGTATTTTGGGGTTTTTCTGGCCGTGGAGTTTTACTTCGATTCCGGCCAAATTCCGACGAATCACGGGCTGTCTTCGGAACATTATGGTCGCCTTGACATGGGGAACAAAAGCCCTAACGAATCTCGGCGTTTGGTTGCTCGCCAGAGATGAATTTCGCGAAAGAAGTTCGCGGATTAGGGTTCCGCGTTCGTCCGATTTTCGCTCGATTCCTGTCAAAATACGTGGTATTTTTGATTGATTCTTGAACCTATATGGTCGCGTCGGCGTGATGAGAAAAACCCATTAATTAATTTGGATTATAATGGGTTGTCCAAGAGGAATCGAGCGGCCGAATTCGGCAGAGTCGAGCGAAGGAAAACTGATGCTTCGGTTTGGCTTTGTGCACTGAGGAAGAAGACAACGTGTAAAAAAAAAAAAAAAAAAATTAAAAACAAATAATTGCAAGGCTGAACAGTTTCAGACGCATGCGTGCGTCTCGTGCGTGGGGAGTGGGCGCGTGTTGCGCACGCAGCACTTCAAGGCAATTTAAAAAAAAAAAAAAAACTGCCAAAGATGGGATTTGAACCCACGCCGTTTGAGTTGGCAACCGTTTTGCCCAAATTGAGAACAGCCCTATTGACCACTGGGTTACCTGCAAATGTGTTTGTAGAATCTAAAATAAAAATATTAATAAAGACGACAGGAATGTGTTCCTAGAGCGGCCCAAGATGTGGGCCCGACCCAACACCCGGTATCGGATCTGGTCCGAGACCGACCCGCCCGTTGACCCGGTCCAGTGTTGACCATTGACCGGTCATCCGTTGACCATCGAGCCAAATTTTTCAGAAATTACGTTTTGGTCCCTGAGTTTTCGTAAAATTATAATTTGGTCCCCAAACTTTTAAAAAATTTCACTTTGATCCTCGAATTTTTTGAAATTGCAATTTAGTCACTGATCTTTGTCAAAATTGTGATTTGGTCCTCGAAATTTTGGAAATTGCAATTTGATCCCTCAAGTCAACTTCGGCCGTTGACCACGCGTTGACCGAATGAGCTGAAACTTTGACCGGCTCGTACGGGCTCGTTTGAGCTCCGATTGGGACGTGCGAGGTACCATTACGTTCGTATTGAAATTGTCTTCGATTGGATATGCTATATGAGCATATTTGAGGAATGTACAAATTTGTTTTTTTATAAAATACGTATGAACCCTCTTGATATACATATTTTGCTTATTTTTCTAGTATTTTTTCATTCGTATTGTTTCTAATATAGAGGTTGACTTACATGCTTATAATGATTGACGATAGCATAGTTCTATCTTGTAATATGAGGTTAAAGTATGATTTGATGCTTGAATGGCTTACGCGTTAATTCAAATCATGCTATAACAAATTACAAAATATGAAGATCATTATTTGATTTTTGATCTTTATTTGAGTGGGGAGTTCTAGAAAGTTTTAGTAATTTCAGTGAACTCGATTTTACATAAATAATTATGTTAATAATAATTTCAAGCGAGGATTCTCAGACGATGATTGGGAACATAGTGAACTTTCGACTTTGAGACCTTATGTGAAATTATTTATTAACATAATTAGTTAATGTAAAATAGATGCATAAATGTTAGGCATCAAAATATCGTGATTACATGTCTATAGAACTTTGTGTTCAGATATTATGGCTTTAGCTTCTTGGAATATCGTAGCTAAGCCTGATTAGAATAGAAATTAGACGGCGAGAATTATGAAACTGGAATGTGAGAATCCAGTATCTGCTAGAAAAGTTAAAAGCACTAGAAGCTCTTAACCTAATTATGAAAGTACTTGAAGATGGAAATACTACATTTGCTGTATTGAACAGAAAGATAAACTCTATTACTCGCATTATGTTGTTGAGTAGCATGAAAATACTTTTATGCATGAGTTCAGGCATTTATAAAATGTCATAGTCAAGTGGGAAGCAGTAAAAAGTAAGTTTGGTTAGATATTGTTCACCAACTTGGGACAAATCACTTTAAGGTTTGACGTATATATGATGCCTTATGGGCATAATATGAAACAACATTTTGTTGCTTGTGTCAAACATGATAAGTGAATTGTAAGATGCAGACCACATTTTGACTTGATGAGTAGTAAATGCAAGTAGTAATCTGTTCTTTACCTGATAGCTATGTGTTTATGAAAATCCACAATAAAGAGTAAATACTCTTGAGGATGCTATGTGCCGTCTTGAACTAGAGTACTGGTTCTAACTTAATTGGGGCTTCGTGCTGCTGGCAATAGCGTCAATGTGGGTTTGAGAAGTGAAAAAGTAAAGGAACAGATCTTCAGAAAAGAAATCAAAGTTTAACCGACATGGAAAAGGAAAATGTCCTTTAAAAAAAAAACATTTCAAAAGTGAAGCGTTTTAACTGTGGCAAAAAGGGTCACTTTGCTCATAATTGTGATGGGTTAAAGAAGTTAGAATCCCTTTGTACACTTAAGAGTGTACATATGTCTGTAGTTCAGTTTTGGTAACTGAATTTTATCCTTTGTGGATTATAGATATAAGGGTCATAGACCATGTAGTAGTGAAATTTTAATAAGTTTCACAATGAGCAAATTTAATAAATGTGAGAAATATTTTCTGAGTGAAAATCAAAGTAATTGGCACCTGCCAATTGAATATGTGTGATGGTCGCACATTGTTCTCACCAATGTTTATGTGCTCCAAAACACAACGAAATTGGGCTTCCGTATTAGTTCTGGTTAAACTTGGTTTCAATTTGGACTTTCATAATAATGGTGATGACTTGTCGTTAGGAACAAGTTATTAGAATTCTAGATGGTTTCAATGTACAGATTGTTGAGTACAATTATGTGAATGATAGTTATTCCCTATTTTCATCTTTTGTGATGATATGAATATGTGGCATGCTAGGCTAGGTAAAGTAAGCTAAAGAGGGCTTATTTGACAGTATTAAGAGTGTCAATTTGCCCATTTGTAAGCATTGCCTAATGGGAATAATAGTGAGGAAACCATTTAGAAAATAAATAAGAGCTAAGTTTCATTTGCATTAATCCATTTAGACATATGTGGTTCAATAAATGTGAGAGCAAGGCATGAGATTGTTTATTTCATCATACCAATCGAAGTCAAGAAAATATATCTGATTAGTTCAGATATTTATGTGATGAAAAAGGAATAGAAAAATAGTTTTCTATTTCGGCGATTCCTTAATAGAATTGGAGTTGCAAATAAAATAGATTCCAATAGATATGGTTAAGTCTTTGATGGCACATCCTATTGTGAGTATTACCTTTTGTGGTGATATTTTATTGATGGATGTCTAGATACTTAACTGTGTGCATTGTAAATCAGTTACTCCTACTCCATATGAGTTGTGGACATGTCGAATATGAGATTTGAGTTTGATCAAATCTTAATATGATTCTTATACACATGAGTCCTCCCATAGGTATGGGAAATTGGGCCCTAGAGGCAAAAAGAGTATCTTCGTGAAATACTAAGAGCACTCGAAAGGGCAAGTGCTATAGGTGAGCAAGAAAGTGGGAAGAGTAACTGAATTTGAATCATAAGATGTCACATTCTTAGTGAATGTACTTCCGAAAAAGGGCGAGATAAGTTGTTTGAATCTTGGATAGTGATAATGATTTTATTGAGACATATTATCCAAGTGGGAGCAATGTGAGAAGTGGAGAATTTGTTTCGAATAAGTCTCAATTGCAACCACTTGATGTGAAGAAGATGTCGTCGTTGTCTGATCCGAGTGAGAGCGTAATGGAGAATGATGTACTAAGTGTGCAATCTCTAATTTGACAAATAAGAGAATGAGCCAAGAAATGTAAATGAGGCTCGGACTTGCCCTGTTTAAAAAAAAAAACAATGGATATGAGCAATGGAAAAAGAGATGGAGTTAATGAGATCAAATCAAGTATGAGAACTGGTTGATCTTTCGAATGGACGCAAAGCCATTGGGAGCAAGTGTGTTCTAAAAAATAAAGCGTAAAGCTGATGGCTTGATTAAGAAATGTAAAGCTCGCCTTATGGTGAATTAGTATGATCAGTTCACCTTATTCTGAAAGTGATTGGTATGGATCTTGGATTACATCAAATGGATGTAAAGACTGCGATTCTCAATGGAGAATTAAAAGAAGAATTTTTTGCATGAAACAACCTATTGGGTTTGTTATAGAAGGCCAAGAACAAAAGGTATATCGACTTTTGAGATCGATATATGGCCTTAAGCAGTCTTCATGATAATGATATATGCTTTTTCGCAATGCTACTGTGGCATATGTTTTTCTAATGATTGATGAGGATCATTGTGTATATATCAAAAGATCCAAATATCATTTTGTGATCTTATCATTATATGTTGATGATATGCTAATCGCTTGGAGCAGTATGGAATTAATTGATACAGTCAGAATTGGTTTTGTTCCAATTTTTGATATATGGATGAATCTGCATACATTTAAAGAGATTATGATCTCTTTCACAAGAGACTTATTTGGATAAAGTCCTTGAGTGATTCCGTATGCAAGATTATAAAATAAAAGATACTCCTATTGTAAAAGGTGAAGGTCTGAGCTGAAAATGTGTCCTAAGACTCCACAAGCAAAATAAAGAAATGGAAAGTGTTCCATGTTCTAGTGTTGTTCGAAGCTTAATGTACACTATGTGTGTAAAAGACCTGATATTCATTATGTAGTTGGAATGGTGTGTAGATACCAATTCACTGCAGGTCAAGTGCTTTGAATTGCCGTCAAGAAAATTATGAGATATTTGAAAAGTGCTGCTGATTTTTATTGAGTTATTAAGGCAGAGATTTATACCTTGAAGGCTATATTGATGTTGACTGAGGAAAATGTTTAACTTTGCGTTCTTACTTAGAAATGGCGCCCTGTCTTAGAGTAGTAAGAAGCAAAGGTGTATAGCCTTATCTACGATGGAAATTGATCTCGTGGTGTTATCAACAGCAGTATAAGAGAATGTTTGGCTTTAGAGACGTTTGGATCAGTGAGGTGTTGCTAAGGGTGCTGCAAATACAATTATTAGTTCATTGTGACAGCCAAGCAACAAAAGCTTACACTAAGGATCCATTGCCAGACCAAGCAAATAGACATGTGATATATTTTTTGAAAAACATTGATGCAAGAAAAGATGTGAACATATAGTACATATACATGCACAGAATGATAGCAGATCTTCTATGAAGTGAGTACCTAGAGATATTGCTCCTCAGTCATGTGTTAACAAAGGGATTAGTTCCATATATTGAAATCTCTAGAAGTGCATGAAAGTGGGAGTACTGGACATTTATATTTCCCAATGTTCACAGTTAATGGTAGTTGTTATCATTATTGATGCCTATGAGTTAGTATGACATTTATGCATATTAATGCTTGGTGCATTATGTTGAGAAAGTATGTCGGACAGATGAGATTAGCCTACTTACACAGGTAATCGCCTCTATTTACTGCGTGATGAATAGAGATGAGACGATTTCAAGCTTATTATCTAGGTGATAATTGAGAGCTGAAGCTTGGAAATTTTAAGATCGCCTTAATGGAATGTTAAGATGAGGTCATAATATTTATTATGTCCGAAAGTGAAATACTTAAAGTGATATAGCCCACATATTTCATTTTATCTGTCTTAATGCCAGATGTGAGTTCTGAAAGTTTCTATTATAGAGAGTAGATTTGTGAACTCAAGCTAGACATTGAGTATGTCTGAGCTACCATTTGTACGGTATTAAAAGTGAAAAGACATACGCTCCATGGGAAAGGAGAGAATACCGTAATACGTATTTCATATTACGTATGCATGAATCGACCAAGAAGAGTTGGCAAGAGTTTTTGATCTCAACTATATAGCCGTGTAAGACTCTTGAGGATAAAAGTTCCTCAAATTAAGTCCCCTTACGACTCTTACGTATTCTCAAGATTTCTTTTTGGTGTTCGCTATCTTAGGATGTTACCAATGGTCATGAGATTGATTCGACCTAATGGGACATTTCTAGAAAAGCGAGCTGGACTAAGATTGAGAGGTTTAAGGGAAGAGGAAGATCAAATTTGTTCGGATGTCACATTCAATTTTTGTGTTCACAGGTCGACCAATTGTGATTATTTGAGTTAATCATGATTGTGAATACAATGTATTGCATTTGAGCGCTCAATGAGATCGAAGAGATCAAGAGAGATATGATGTAAATGTGATGATTGATCTAGGGTACTGCATACTGAATCTACTCTGAGTTAACATGCCATTTTAGAGCTGCTATATACTCCCAACGGATATATGGCAACGAGCTCTCGCAGTATGCTGGTCGCATAGATTATTTGTCGATATGAACTTTGCAGAAAAGAGAGAGCTATATTTAACCCTTCGTGGGTGAGTGTGAGTTGTTGATCCTTAGTGGACAAGTGACCGTCATAGATAGCCCATCATGGGCGAGTGTGAGATGTTGGGTTATATAGATGGCTGGGCCGCCCAAGATGGGCTAACCCAGCCCATTACCCATGCAAGAGTTAACTGCCAAGGGCAGTAACTCTTTATATACAACGTTTAGAGATAAACGTTGAAATACGTCGTTTAAGAAAGACGTTCTTCCAACGAAGAACAATGAAGACGAATGGCAATTCTCCATTCTCCTTTCCGGAACGTCGAACGGGCGACGGATTCTCTCAATTGCATTATAGGCATTTAATCTGTGAACAACGAGGTACGTCCGTTCTGTGATGTATTTCTCCGATCAGTTATTCAAGATCGATCCTAGGGCTGTCAATCTAGAGTAATTCCGCTGTGCTCAATAGGGATTGGTTCCCTTCAGTATCATTCAAGAAAACCTAATCCATGCTCCCATGGGCATTGCCTTTTTTTAGGATTCAGAAGGGAATCCAAAACGCATCATAGGCTACATCTTTCCACTTGAGATCTGACGACGCAAAACCTACACGGTTGGAAACATTGGCAGGGGTTTGATTAACTCAAAATCAAAATAGACGCCGAAGTGATCATTAATCAACTTAAACATTCATAATCGAGATTCGTCTTTACTTTGTATACCGAGGGAAAATTGTCAAAAGAAGTCCTAAATCTTTCACATTTTCGTCAATTCTGTTTTAAATCTTTTAACTTTGCCGATTCAATTCCAAATCTTTTCACCTTTTGCCGATTCAATTCTAATCACAGGAAATTACTGATGTGGATGCCGGCTGTATTACGTGGCATTGACGACGCTGACGTGGATAATTTTTAATTCTTTTATACAAAAAATCAATTTTTTAAATTTTTTTCTCCTTTTTTTCCTCTAGCTTCAAGGCTGGCGGCCATGCCGAATAAGGGCCAGCAGGTGTCGCCGGCCCCAAGGCGAGATCTTGCCACGGCAAGGGCGGAGAGGCCCACGACCCTTCGCCCGCCTCCTCAAGGGCTTTGCCACCCTTGCCCAGGGTCCATCAGGGGTCGTCGACCCTTGCCGGCTCTTGCCTGGGGGCTTGCTACCCCTGTCAGCCCTAATCAAGCGGGGCCGCCAGCCTCTCGTTCAAAAATAAAAAAAAAACAAAGAAAAAAGATTCAAAATTTATAAAAAGTCAGAAAAGTTATTAAAAAGTATTAAAAATTATCCACGTTAGCGTGAACGGTGCCATGTCAGCGGTTTCTGGCGAATATGATTGAATCGATAAAAGGTGAAAATGTTTAGGATTGAATCGACAAACTTATAAGGTTTAGAATTGAATTGGCAAAAGTGTGAAAGGTTTAGGACTTTTTTGACAATTTTCCCTATACCGAGTGCAAGTGGGGAAATACCTTCGGCAATGCAGGAGTTATGACTTTTCATGACAAGAATCAACGTGCCCTCATGCTATTGCTAGCTAATAGAGACGCCGATCTCACCACATGTTCCATGTGTTAATATGATATCCCCGCATTTTATGTTTCTATGTGTCTACATAGACTATCTAAGAACTGCATTCAGTCGACTTTCACATGGACATTGTAGAGATTAGAGATGCGATCGAGACTCTAATGTCTGGGAAAACCTAGTCTGAAATTGGAGGAACCTTGAGCAGCCAATCAAAGAGATCGATCCAATGAGTCTAACGTAAGTCTCGCAAAATCAGACGAATGTGATTCACCATATCTACGAAGCCCAAATTAGGTGATATTGCATGTGCTGATTTGTACTATTTCCATCTATGAATGCTTCTCATTTGAAGGGAAAGAAAAAGTATGCCTCCTAACTCAAATGTCCGTACAAAGACAACGTTCTTTCTAAGATTAGTTTAGTCGGGAAGGTACGAAGAAAGAGGAGTGGAGGCCTGAAATAGAAGAGATTAGATGGCGACAGACGATCCGTTCAAGCCTGAGAAGTAAATGGGCGAGTTTGGGCAATGTTCTTACATTAGAGAGATCGGCATGTCCATCTTTGGCCCTTCCGATCCGACCCTGTTGAGTAATAAAACAGAAGAAATCGTCGAAGGAAAAGGAAAGAACAGCGACTTGATAGGCCGAGGGTGCTGCTCAAGCCTCATGTATTGCCCCTTGGGCTTTGCTGGCTTGGAGACTCGAGTTTCTTTTGCTACTTTGAGATTTGGGCCCAACGGACGTTTTATGTTATAATTGTTTTATAAGGGTCTTACGGATCCGGATCCCCTGGAGAGGGTATTTTGGTCATGCATGGGTGGTGGGGATTCACCAAGGCACCTGCCTTTAAGGCAGGTGATCCTTACCCGGGTCTTACACCGGTTCGAAAGTGTTCTATACCCATGGCATAATTACTCTGCACCATTCGTGTTTCGAACTTTCGAAGATCCGTGGTTGACGAGCCTTTCACCGTAGCCTCAGAAAGAGTACGAAAAAGATTGTATTCTAGTTTTGAAAAAGAAAAATCCTAACCTAACATGTCGACTAGGGATGTCAAATGGATGGGTTGGGTCAGGTCATAAATGGTCCAACCCAAAATGACCCATCAATCCATTTATGACCCATTTATTTCTTATACAATTTAAATGACACATACCCAATCCAACCCATACCCAACCCATATCACTCACACTTCGTCACCCTCCATTTCTTCTTCTTCTTCTTCTTCTTCTTCTTCTTCTTCTCTCTTCTCTCTCTCTCTCTCTCTCTCTCTCTCTCTCTCTCTCTCTCTCTCTAAAGGATTTACAAATTCAGAGGGCACTGAAAGAAAATATGCATCTTCGGGAGATGAAGATGAATAGCCACAGCATGTCGTTCTCGTCCACACTCCTTGACGAGATCTACAGAGCCATCGACGGATGCGAGCCGAAGCGCGACGAACCGGAGGAGCAGAGGCTCCGCAGAGAGACGCCGTCCAAGAAGCAGAGCACCCGCAGTGCTCAGATCACCCCGCAGCCCACCTTCTCCGTCGAGAAGCGTGGAAGCGGCGAGGCCAATCCGTCTTCTTGCTGCAAAAAATTACTGACCCTAAGCTCGCAGCTCGCACCAGATCGCTCGAGCTCGTTGCCTTCGTCCGCATCACCAACTGACGAACAATCGAAGGGTTAGACTTCAACTCAGAAGGATCGGTAGCGAACCACGCCGTCTCGCCGAAATCGAACGACGACAGCAGTATGAAAGCGGTGTACACCAAACACACCGAGTAGAGGACCTCCTTGGCAACTGCAATTCCATGGCGAGTCTCCATTTTGAGCTTCGGTTCCGATCGCACGTCATTTCCAAGTGGGGCGTAATTGAGCTTTTTCTCTCTTGTGGGGAGCTCGGGGGGCTCTGGGGTTTTCTTGGGAAAACGAGGGAAAGAGGTTGCAGAGCTTTTGAGAGCGAAATGGAGGGGGCCATCTCCGCCATTGTTGGCGCAGGAGAGAGAAAGACGCAGTAGAGAGAGCAAAGAGGGGAGAAGAGCTGGGACCTAATGGGTTGGAAATGGGTTCTAAACAGAACCTATTTAGATTAATTTATTTTAGGCTTTAAAATTTGAAACCTATTAAGAGTAGATTTTTAACATTAAAGTGACCCATATATGATCCATTTAGAGTATATATGGGTTTAAAGACCCATTTTTATAGGTCTAATGTCGACATAGTTGCCTTGAGCTCAACTGTTAAGCTAAATAAGCATACTACTAAACAATGGAATTGTAGGGGAAAATACCAAAAAAGTCTTAAACTTATTGCAATTGTGCCAATTCAGTTCTAAACTTTTTTTTTGCCAATTTAATTCTAAATCTTTTGCAATTGTACCATTTCAGTTTGTCAGGCTGGCGCTGACGGTCGGTCGACAACTAAATATTTTAATATATTTTTAAAATTTTTATGATATTTTAAATAATATTTTATGTTTTTTTCCTTTTTCTTTCCCCTTTTTTTTCCTCCCCCTCCCCTTCGCTCCCCTCCCCACCTCCAACCGGTCACCCTAAAAAAAAATTAAAATATTCGATCGTCAGCCGGTCGACGTCCATATCAACGCTAGCCAGATGGACTGAAATGACACAATTGCAAAAGATTTAGGACTAAATCGGCCAAAAAAAAGTTTAAGACTGAATTAACACAATTGCAATAAGTTTAGGACTTTTTTGGTAATTTTCCCCTGGAAATGTGTTATTTTGTGATCTAATTGTTGGTGGTTTATTTGTAAAAAAATAAACTAAAAGGTGCCTTGACCCACATCGAAAAGATGTGAGTGCGCACATGGACTAGATTTGGCACTATCAACAATAATCATTGCGTCCTATTGAAGCAGTGCGACTGTTCACAATGGTTTCTCACAACATTTGAATATGTGCGTCTGAATTGTGTCTGTTCGGATATAACTGCTTAGTTTTTTGAAGGGTTGTGTCTATTTAGATATAACTTCTTAACCTTCAAAAGGTTGTGTCTGTTCGGACATAATTTCTTAATGTTTGAAAGATTGTGTCTCTTCAAATGATTTCTCTATAAATTTCTAATAGTTTCTATTCAATTTGTTACAACTTTATCTTCCAATTTTCATTTTTCTTTCAAGGGAAATATATCAACTCTTTCCAATTGTTTCCTAGAGAGATCCTGGAGAAATATCAAAATTGCTATATGCTATTGTATCCTGGAGGATATTTGTCGGAAACCATTAGCAACGTTGTGGGACAAATAAATCCTTAAAGAAAGTGTTATCATGCCTCGAAGTCTAATTCCATTATTCATTCCATTTGACGAAATTTTCCAACACTAATTTCCTCAAAAGATGGATGATAAAGTTGTATTCTCCTCTTAGGTCAAAAGATCATAGCGTAGTCCGGCACGAATAAAATGGTAAACTACTTCCTCTCACAGTTTGTGACGTGAAACATCATCTGTAGCGAATCAAACCCCAAAGTTCACGACAGTTTTGTCTTGCTGTGAAGTTGACATGGTGATGAAAAGAATCGACCTATCCGAGGCTTAGGCACATATAGAATGCGCCCGCCCGATTTCACCAATGGTTCAATTCGGATTTCGTTTTGATGACCCATCAGGAAATATGGCATGGCGGTCAATGCTTTTGTCCGAACTTTCTGTCATCATCATTGCATTTCGGTATGAATTTTCACCAGATATCTTGACTTGACTGGCAATTCCTCTCACGCGTCTGGTTTACTTTGTCAACTTGGCGAAGATAAGCGCAATCCTCTCCTGGACAGTAGACACCGAGCAACTCACCTGAAATTTGACCTAAATAACTCCGAACACAATGACCTTTCTCACGCCTCTCGTTTCCTTTATTATGATAAGAACAGAAACGTGATGCGTAAAGTCATCGCCTACAGCGACTCAATGTTGGAACTCTCGTGGGATCTAGCTCTGTTGAGGACGACAGAGCTAGATGCTAGATCCAGCGAGAATGGGGTTCGATTCTCGACACCGCCGATGCAATGGACATCGGCGGCGACGGAGATGGGGGTGCAGCAGCCGAATTGGCAAGCAGCTAATCAGAGGATAAATCAAAGAGAGATGATGTGGTTATGATTGTGCCTTAATTTTGATGCCGTTGTATACACTTTCGAGCTAAATCTACATGAATTTGACTTAGAAGTTACTTTTATGTATAGGAAAAATTCTTTGATTTCCAGCGATACGAATGTATTTAAGTAACACCTTTGTACCATCTTGGATATGTAGAGTCCTTTTTTGTACAAGGTTTTTATGTTCGGCTTCATCTTGTACGTTGGCTCTTTGGAAAGTTATTTACATACTTACTTTACAAAAAAAAAAGTATTTAAGTAACTGCAGTTTCCTACACAGGAACTTTTTCTTTTCATTTTCCTCAAAATTTCATGCTGCCTTCATTGGTTGAAAAAAGAGATAAAAAAGAGAGAGATCAAGATGAACCTGAAGACAACCATAGCAATCATAAGTTCGCTAACCACCCAAAAGAGGAATCTAAGGCCCTCTCCCATCGTCCTCTCCATCCTTGAAAAGATGCAAAATTTGAAAAGCTGAAAGGAAAACTCGTACGCCCTCGCTCACTCGACGGTGTGGTCCATCCCATTCTGATAAGAGTCCATGCAATTATAAATCAGAACTCGTGTGGCCATGGGTGGAGATAGGCATCTTGAAAGTCAATCAACTACATAATTAGCTTCTTGATTTCCGCAACTTAGATATTGGAGTTAATAATGCAATTGTTTGATCCGCGGTTCAACCCCATTAAGAAAAGAACTTATATGACGACCGGCTTCATCCATCGTTCTTAAGCACGTGCTCATCAACAAGTCCAATGGGGTCTCTTTACTGGTTCGTTCGTTTGTCCGTCCGCCCGTCGCTCGTGCGCGCGCCACGACTACTTCGTATTACATGTTCTCTGCACAGACATTTCATTCCATCTTATCCATCTTCATCGGACGAAAAGATTAAAGATGTGTGGCTCCACACCAATGGAGCAATCGTAGTGTATGTTTTGGTGGATAAGGTCTATAAATATTATTGCAATGGCGGGGTTGAGATGTCACGTATGGATCTAAAGCCCTGGGGCATGTGTCGTCGCTCTGCAGAAATCTTTCGATGGTCGGTTTAAATGTTTTGGCCGTTTGCTTTTCGGGTCCCAGATGCATTATTTTCACTCGGGAGCTTGGCATGTAGATAAAATATCCGTTGCAGCTGAATATCTAAGATTGCGATAGACCAAGGCTCTGTTAGAATATTTCAATAATAAATTACGCCTATATCTAACAGCTTAAACTTTTAGGCTGTGTATGGTAGCGTTTCTGTTCCAGGGAGCATTTTTTGAACAGAAACATTTTTTTTGTGTTTCTGTTCAAAATTATGATTTTTGGGAAAAAAATGCGTTTGGTAATTTAAAAAAAAAACACTTTTTTCAGTCGCCGACCGGCGATCGGCGGCGGCCGGCGACCGCCGGAGGCGCCCGGCGACCGGAGGTGGGCGACGGCCGGCAGCGGGTGATGGGCAGCGGCGGCGGCGACCGGCGGCGGCGGGCGATGGGTGACGGCGGGCGATGGGTGCGGCGGCGGCGGCCGGCTTTTAGCGAGGCGGCGAGTGGTAATCGCGTCGGCGACGATGGATGGTGGTTTCAAAAGTGTTCCAAAAAGTGTTCCAAAATCCCAGAAGCAAGTTTTTTTGTTCCTTCAAAAGTGTTCCCTGGCACAAAAGTGTTCCGCGAAACACTTTCGGAACATTTTTGAACCATACGCGTTTCTGCTCCCAAAGTGTTCCCGGAACACTTTTGGAACAGAAACAGTTTCCCCAGCCACCATCCATTCGCAGCCTTAGAATCAAAGCAGGAGTATTTGTCTCCCCAATTGCATATTTCCCTCAGTTACTTTGCATTTCTGTTTTTTTCCCCTCTCGTGGCTGTGTTTTGTTTGTTGTTGCCGGGCTTCGCCATGGCTGGGCGAGGCTCGGCCTCGCGCAGCCACGGCGAGGTTGAGTGTCGCCCAACCCCTGGCGAGGTGGATTTCGTTCATTGTTAGGACATTGGTAAATTTTGAAGCCACTTGTGGTGGACATTGTGAGGACAAGATTAGCATTGAAGAGTTCCCAAGCCGCTTGCTGTTGGCCATGGGAAGAAGATGAAGAGGGGAAAAAAATTAAAAAAAAAATTAGATAAAAAAATTCAAAAAAATAATAGTAAAATATTATGTCGCTGGATTGCCGGGGCTGGAAGGCGTTGGGTCAGCTCAGGTAGGCCAAATTTAGCCGGATGGATTGAATTGACACAATTACAAAATGTTTAGTACTAAATCGGCAAAAAAAAAGTTTATGACTGAATCGGTAATTTCAATAGATTTAGGGCTTTTTTGGTAATTTCTCTAGGGTAATCCTCATACTGATGAAGGACAAATTCACTTTTGATGCATTTTTCAGGTAGTGTTTTTGGATGAGATAGGAAGAATGAGTCATTGTAGGGCCAACATGTTGGACTACATGTGAGTACTATTGAATTGCCGAGCTGCACGAGAAGAGTGGAAAGCATCTCCTGATCTGTCGATGAAAATCCACTCAACCTTCTGTGATATTTTTCTGAATCCCTTCTTTGATTCATGGTTGCTATAGATTTGCCTCTCCGGCTCTGCCCAAGAACCAAAAAAAAAAAAAAAATCGTAATAGCTAGTTGCGAAATAGACACATTAAAATATGTGCAAGAAAGACATGAATCTGTTATAATTATTAACAACATGATACCACATTAATGCAATACCGACATTTAGTTTCATTAATGTTATATTGCGCACATCAAATTGCGTGGCAACCGTCTCGCTCAATAACCGTTTTGATGGGAGATAGTTATCTATAGGGCTGAACGTCAGTTTTGAACAGGTCATTTAAGCTAAATCTCCTCGGTCAGTTAGTTTCACGATGTCACTTTTCTCGTCTTTTGTCTTTATAAGATGTATTTTAGAACATATGTTTCCAACGAGAACAATGAACACACACCATCAATTCGGAGAGGCAATTAGCTAGTAGCACTATTTTCGCCGATAGTCCAACATTATGCATCCATATTCATCGTCTTCACAATGGCTGGAGATATATATAATCGTTCCTTCGCGTTTCCGCATTTCGTTTCCCGATATTCACAAATTTCGTTCTTGAATTGAGGAATCGGGATCGTTTCTACATCTGAATTTTAGTCTTAACAGAATCACCTTAAAATCACTAGGGATTTCACCCAAAAACAAGTTCAGGACCTAAATCCTAAAGGAGAGATCTCAATCAAATGGGAATTAATGGTTCGAAGAAGGACGAAAAGGTATCCAAAACCCAATAAGAAAAGAAGCAGAGAAAGACACAAAGTCCCACAATTACAAGATTCGATCAAGGTTCAACCTTAAAAGAGTCGCCTGTGCGCTTCATTCACGGCTCTTACAGCTCGAATCAAATGGCCATCAAAGGCCAAGCTATCCTTAACCAGACTCTTTGAAAACTTCAGCTCACGACAAGCGAAGATTTGTTCCATCGGAAAGTCGCCCAATCATTATGCTCGGGGACACGTGTGTTACCGTCGTTCACCCAACCTTTTACTACATTCTCTTAATTCGCCAGAGCAAGTGTACTTAGACATGGCCAAAATGAACCATGGGCCCGAAATCGGCCCATTGACCGAACCGGAACCGGCCCGTTGACTAGCATACGGTTCCACAATTTTCGGCACCGAAAATTTATATGGGGGGGGAAAGAGCAGTATAATTGATAATTTAGTATAATTTATAATTGATAATTTATTATTTTTATTTCATTATTTATTATTTTAAAAATTAAATTAAAAAAGGGAATCGGAACCGGCCCGGAGCCTTAATCGGCGATTCCTGAGCCGTGGACACCTCTGAGTGTACTTATTAAAAGAGTGGAGAAGCTTAGGGTTTAGGTGGCAGTTGAACGCGTCCTATGTATCTATCTAGTTGTCGTTGTTATTGTCAGCCTGTCATGTCCCCTCCCTCCCCATCTTTATCCAACTCGCGCATCGCATGATATTTGATTGGACAATAATGTGGTCGTGATTCTTGTAATGATAAGATAGTTGGAGGCCTTGGGGCAGCCCCTTCCGCCTCCAATTTCGTTTTCCTTCTTGGAGATTTCATTGTCTTTTACTTCATGCGTGCAGGTGGCAAGCTGAATGAGTTACGGCTATACACAATTGGACCACACGCCCTCTTCATATGTTTGTTGTCTTTGCACATACTCCTTTTAATGTGGCTCCCAGCGAAGTCGGAGAATCGATTTGTGTCTGCACAGATATGGTATTTGAAAGATCAAGCAAGATTAGTTTATTTTACTAAATATTTAGATTGTTAAGTTGATGAGTAGAAGTTTTTGACGAAGCATACGGAATTTACAAGGGAAATGTCTTAGAACATGCTAAAGGCAATATATGATTCTTAGGGTCCGTGTGGCAATGATTCTGAGTATCTGATTTTTTTTCTTCGGAACACAAATGGATGATTAACATGTTTGGCAACATAAATGATTGTGATTCTGATTTTGCTCTCAGGAACAGTTTTGGAGTAAAAACAAGAATAAAAAAAAGTTTATTATGGAAAAGAGAATCACTTTTGAGAATTACAAAAAAAAAAAAAAACAAAATTTCAGTTCTTTTAAAAAGATTAAGTTCACGTGGGCTTTCACGTAGACTTTTGAACTTAAAAAAAAATTAAAATTAGTTTTGAAAATTTACTAACAACTATTTCTTTTAAAATACATCTTCTTAAAATTAAATTTAAAAATAAGCTTTAAAACATAACACAAAAAGTTAAAAATTTTAAAGGGTTGGTGGGAGGAGGGGGGGGGGGGGGGGTGGGGATAATTTTTTTTAAAAAAATTAAAAATCAGGGGAAATTTATAAAGTTTGAAAAAACTTTAAAAATTTACAGAAAAATATGAAAATTTTTTAAAAAAGAATTCTCACCACTTGGTTATTCTCGGGAACATAAATTTTTGTAGTTACCAAATGTGTTCTAATTCTTTAAAAACCATCTAGGGAACAGAATAAAAAAATATTATTCTAATCAGAATTACTTTTTTGGATTAGAATTATTGTCAAATAGACCTTAACTGACGCATTTTCCTATTGATCTAAAAATTAGTGACATTTTGGGAATAAAAAGGATTGAGATTCTCAAAAAATAGGATATTCTATTTACTTGTTATAGATATCAATACTTGATGGGTGAAATTTACCCATTAAAGCTATCACTAGACAGAAATGTCCCTATGTCCTAGGAGGAGGAAATTATCCAATCAGTTCTAAATCTATTGCATGGATGGAAGTTCAATATTAAACTTTTCAATTTTAACTCTATTGTAATCCTTTCGGTCAATTTTTGTTGGAAATCACTAATGCAATGGTATGGCACTTTGGACGGCTAGCAATGATGGGACTGTCAGATGTATGATTTTTGGTAAAAAATGATCGGAAGAACTACATTAGAATTTCACGTGAAGGTTGAAAATTAAATTGACAAAACAAAAAATTTTAGGACTAAATTGACATTTGTACCATAGTTTAGGATTTATTAAGTAATTTTCCCATCTTTGGAGAGTTTCCAAAGAATGTGACAGCCAAGCTTCTCTCCCCGCCTCCTCCCATCTCTGCCCCCAATGCACCCTTGCCCCCAAACTTGCCACTGAGCTGCAGTCAGCACACCCTGTACAGTCGCCGCACTCTTTCGTATATGTTAGGAGTCTATTGATGAGAAGGGATTAGGAAAAGCTTGAAACCAATTCCTATAATGATGAATAAAAGCACAATTAAAATTCCCAGGGCGTTATATATTTGTGCTAGACCGTGCATATATTCAATTGCTTGTGCAATCTCGCTGCCTCACGCTCTCTCTAGACCTTGCTTATGTTTGTGGCTCAATTGCTGCAACCTAGTGACGATCGAGGTCGAGGTCGAGCTCACCCCGACTTTGCCGACTTAGTCGTGCACAGTGAACTGATGCATCCAAGGTCAAAAAGGAAAGAGGGAAAATATAAAAGAAAAGGAATTTCCAACGTCAATATATACCTAATATATGCCTAAATTCAGAGAAAACTGATTTTAGAGGTTCCTAACATATACCTAATGAACTGATCTACCTAATTTTTGCCAAACAAGCGGACACTTGAGATTTATCTATTGTTATGTGGATTTTCTGGCGACTAACGTGTGACTAGTAGTTAAACTAAGATGGTTAATTGATGTATCGATTTTTTCTAGGGGAACTTTATCACATTAAGGCTTGGCATCTGAGTCATTTTGGAATTTAGTCAGGAGAATCTGTCGCTGCAGAACTCTTTTTTGAGTCACTTGCAAGTGAATCGTATTGCTGAAGATCAATAATTTGCGGGACATGGACAAATAGTGACAAAATTAGGAAGAGTCCTTTCTGTCAGTCATAAAAGGTTCTTACAATACCAAACCCTCCATGCTGGCTTAAACAATATGACCTATGGTAAAATAAATAATAATAATACGACCGAGTCATATTCCAGTTGAGTCATACTGACCTCGGTAAGATTCCTTAATTAACACAACATGTCGGGCAACTTCGTTAGCAGCTGAGTCACATTGACTGAGCCATACTGCCTTCTGTCCGTAAAGTACGCAAGATGGACGCGGTCATTCCAGTTGCTTCTTTGTTTTCTTGCCATCTTTCGCCAGAAATTGTCCAACAAAATCCTAAACCTATTATACAACCGCTAATTTAATCTTAAATTTCTCGATTGTGCTAATTCAGTTCCAAACCTGTTGTACGGCAGTCAATTCAGTCCTACTCTTTTTCACTTGTGCTAATTTTGTCCTAAACATTTTGACGATTTGCTAATTTAGTTTTATTGAATTGTCAATTTAGCCATTCCAGCTAATTTTGTTTGAAAATCGATGAAGTGATGGTTTAATCGTAATTTTTTTAGAACGAAAAATTATTATTTTCCCCTTTTCCCCTCTTTCTTTTTACGCAAGAGGGCTCGTGGCCCTCACTCGCCCTCACTGTGGCTGGTAGGGGTAGCCAGCTCTTGCCTAATGATCGGCAAAGGTTGCCGGGTCCTATGTAAAAAGAAGAAAATAAAAAATAAAAAATAAAAAAGAAGAAAAAATTTGGAAATTTTTTCAAAAGCTTTGTTAAAAATTGTCTATGTGAGTGATTTTTTGGCCAAAATTAGCCAAAAGTTCTACATTGGCAATTTATTAAAAGGTTTAGGACTAAATTGATCAAATTGAAAAGTTTAAGATTGAATTGATAAATTGTCAAAATGTTTATGAGTAATTTGGCACAATTGAAAAGTTTTATGAATGAATTGGATGCCGTACAATAAGTTTAGAACTTTTTGGACTAGTTTCTCCTATCATTTGCTATTGATAAATGGCGCTCTATTATTTTTTTATTTAAAACATGATTTCTTTAATGTTCGCACTAGTAAATTTCACCATGTATCGACGAATTTCAAGACATTGTACAATAAAGAGAAAACCAATAACCTATATATATATTTTAACTTTTAGGTAATTTGGTGGTAATTTCCCAATATTATTATGAGGTTATTAGTTTTACTAACTTTATTTAAGTGATATGTGAACCTTTCTCTGATTAAGTTATCAATTAGTTCTGGATTATACCAACTCTTAGCTCTCATCCCATAATGTGCATTTCAGTTTAAATGCTGTCTAATTTGGAATAAGCTTTCTAATACAATTGATGGCCCATAACATTATAGGCTGTTAACGTCCAGGTATGCAAATACTGATCGACGACTCGCCTGATAAGTCTTACACGAAAAATAAGTTGAACAAAATTTCGCCCGAAAAACACAAAGATAGGTTCATATAAAAGGTTCAACGACTGTATACAGCAAATCAGTTTCTCTCCATATAACCTTGTTCAGAAATAGGCAGCCAAAGTTCTTTGGAGAAGCAGAAACTCCAGACGAATATTTTCGCAGCTTTTATTTGTCAGAATATTATTTATGGGCTTTATTAATTATTATTTTAATTATTAATTGATCTAATAAAGGTAAGAGATAAGACTTCTTGAATAAAAGATTTCTTAATTAGCCCAATATGAGACTGAATAGTGCGGGTTGAGTTAAGGCTACGTTTGGCAGTCGGGATATAAGTCATGATAGGATAAAATTTATCATATCCTGTGTTTGGTTTCTACTCAGGATAGGATATAGCAGGATATAAGAGGGATATAGCCTGGATATAATTATCCTAGGGGGGGAGGTAGGATAAATGTGGATAGGATTTCTTTTGTTTATGGTATAAAAACTATTTTTTTGAATAACAAACTTCTTATATAATAAAATTAAAATAATAATTACTTTTAAATAAATTTTAATTCTAATGTTAGAAAGAAAAATCAAAAATCAAAATAACTTTTATTTTTATTTTTTATTTTTATTTTTATTTTTTATAAATCATATTTATAATTTGATTTCTTTCTTCTTTATAATTATAGTTTGTATATGTATACACACACACACACACACACACACACACACACACACACACACACACACACACACACACACACACACACACACACACACACACACACACACACTTAGTTTTTATATCATTAAATATTTTAAGTGTAATAGTATAGTTTGTTATTTAATGAAAAAATTTATTAAGAAATGATGGAAGGGAGTCAAAATAATGATAAAAAGAGATTTATAATTAAAAATAATAAAAATGAATTAAAAGAAACTAGATTTTAAGTAAAAATATTCAAATTTGAAAATGATTTTTCTAATTCTTGAAGAGAAGGAGTAATGAAATTTCTAAAAAAACTAGCATCTCCATCTCCGTCTTCTCTATCTCTAGTTCATGTGAAAGTTTCATGATTGCTTTGTAACTTTATAGTTTATTATAAAAATTCACGAAAATAGCGAGATAGTTGAAACTTACTCTCATTCTTAGCTTTCTGGTTCACATAAAAAATCTAAGAAAAGCATAAAGAGAGTCAAACCTTCTTCTTCTCCATAACTTTTTGTTTTATATTGAGGTTTAACGAATATCGCGAAAAAGGCAAAACTTTTCAGCAAAAGTTGAATGTTTATGTTTTCTTTCTTTTACTAGATTTACCAATGAATTACAAGAGATTCTTATATTTTTCGCTTGTGCTTTTTCAAATTCATTTTACATTAATATATCGTATTTACTAAACAATGAATATGATATGATATGAACATATCCGGCTCTATTACTGCGATTCACCAAACACAGGATAGGATATGGCAAAATCCCTAGATTTCATATCATATCATATCATATCCAATCCTATCCTGACTAAAAATCTGGGTGACCAAACGCAGCCTAACAGTAATGAGAGAGTATGTTACAAATTCTATAAATAGAGCTCAAGTCCCTCCTTTAAACCCTAATGTTCACATAATCTCACATAATAATTCGTTAGCAAGCGATACGTGAGAGGCATTAGAGTTATAGAGGAGAAACTCTCGAGCATCGGTTCATCGCAATTCCGCGTCAAGAACGATATACCATAACAATGTGTGTTAATTCGTCTACTTTATATTTGTGATTAGCATACCTAGACAAGATAATCTTGGATCACTGCTTAAGGTTATAATTGCAACTTATATTATTTTTTCCATACCATTCTTATTGACTAATCAAATGGAAATTTTGTGTCATTCCAAGGTTTAAGTAGTGTATCAAGGACTTGAACAAAACATAAAGTGGATAGGCATCATGGTCCTCTACAATTGGATAAATTTTTTTGGAAAAATTACAAAAAAAAAAATCTTAAATCTATCGCAATTGTACCAATTCAGTCATAAACTTTTTTTTTTGCCAATTCAATCTTTAATCTTTTTCATTTGTGCCAATTCAATCCATTTGGCCGATCAGCATTAACTTGGCCAATTTTTATATTATATATTTTTTGAATTCTATTTATTTATTTTACTTTGTTTCTTCCTTTTACCTCCAACTAGAACCAAAGGCGGAGGCCGGATACATTATTAAAAATTGGTCACGTTAGCGTCAATCGACCAAATAGGCTAATTATCACAAATTTAAAAGGTTTAGAACTGAATTAGCCAAAGATAATTTAAGACTAAATTGACATAATTGTAAAAAAATTATAACCTTTTTTTTTAGTAATTCTTTTAAAGAATTTCGAGAAAGCGCCATTAACTGTGCAATCAACAGTCGTTTTCGAATCTATTCCACGTGTCGTGCTTATTAGGGGTTGTTCGAAACCAGTAACATCATAAATTTCTCTACTTTTGAGACTATAATTGGGATCCACTGTTGTATTTGCCGATGGGTGCTTTCCATGGCGGTTGCCCTAGCACCACCACTTGCAAGGCATATGAAATCTATAATGGATCCCTCAAAGTCAAACGAACTCATTCACGAGAATAAACACTCTTATCACTTTCGAGCACACCTTTTCATTTAGTACTCTTTTTTTTTGCCCCCCTTTGGCACAAAGTGGACCTTCAGTGCAGTCGGATTTCCTCTTTCTTTTTTCCGGTAATTGAGCAAGTATTAATGCTTTGCTTGGGTAAGCTTTTCCATATCCAGGCTTCAGAATAATACAGCAGCAAAGAAATATATGTAGAACAGTTAACAACGATCTCACTAAATCTCACATGGTATCAGAGTAGGACCAATTAAACGTGAAGAAGAGTCATAGAGTAGCGGTGGTCTCGCCAAATCCCTCTCTCTCTCTCTCTCTCTCTCTCTCTCTCTCTCTCTCTCTCTCTCTCTCTCTCTCTCTCTCTCTCTCTCTCTCTCTCTCTCTCTCTCTCTCTCTAGTGGGAGGGAAGCTTTTGGTATCTCATATATCAGGTCGCGAAATATCGAGATCACAAATATTACTTGAAAGAAAAACGAGGGCCATCGATTACGAGACCCTATATCAATCCGAGGACTTTGAAGAAGCATGAATTATTTTATTAGTATTACTATTTTTAAGTGGTCATGTTGGAGAAAATTCATTGACAGAAGAGCCAAACCACCGCCGGTGTTATAAGACTGTTGGTTAGGCGTTGAGGTTAGAAATATCGAGAAAAAAACTATCAGTCAACGTAAGTTAGCAAGTGAGACAGCACCAACTTTTGACATAGTTTTCTTGTTTTTCCTTTTGTTGTGTTTTGGGGGGTTTTCTGGCTCTCCTTTGGTCTGATATTCGAGATGACTAGTGGCTTGACCCGACGGGGTCCTTTTTTTTTTTTTTTTTCTCGGTGGATGACGATCAACTTCACTTCCATCAACGTTCAGCAATCACCATACATGTTGGTAAAGGAAAGAAAACGACTTATACTTAACGGCAACTGGCACACGGAAACAACTATCAAAACCCTGATCTCTCTCTCTCTCCCCCTCTCTCTATCTCTCTCAGCCGCGTCTGGATCCAACGCATGGGCAAAACCACCGGTCCAAGTCAACCTACTTCGCCTTCGTGTGTCCGAGAGAAAACCCTGATATATACCTCCATACCTCCTCTTTAGCCCATCGTCTTCTCTTTTTCTCCTCTTGAAACTTCTCTGCTCTCCTCTTCTCTTCTCTTCTCTTCTCTCTCGAACGGAAGGATGAGAAAACCTTGCTGTGACAAGCAAGACACGAACAAAGGGGCGTGGTCGAAGCAAGAAGACCAGAAGCTCATCGACTACATTCGCAAACACGGCGAAGGATGTTGGCGAACTCTTCCTAAAGCTGCCGGTACGTCATTTTCTTTGGCCTCGCCAGTACTTGTGATGTTCGGAAGATTTGGAGTTTTGTGGAAGTGTACGGCGAAAAAAGACTAAAATGTGTGCTCGTTTTTCTGGCGCATTGATTAGGTCTACTTCGTTGCGGGAAGAGTTGTAGGCTGAGATGGATAAACTATTTGCGGCCTGACCTCAAAAGAGGCAACTTTGCTGAGGATGAAGAGGATCTTATCATCAAACTTCATGCTCTTCTGGGCAATCGGTATGGCGATATACTAGACCCTATGGATAGCTTCATACATGTTCGCGCTCTCGAATTTAAGCCTAATTAGCTCGGTGTATCACTCGGTCGCATTCTATCAAATGTGTTTCCTCTGCAAGTTGCGTGTCAGAAACCAGAAAACGATTTCACATGCTAGAATTCATCTTATCTTACTTTCATATTGTCCACTTATCTTCGCCATGACCTTCATCTAGAAAGTTAAATGCGCATGTTCTTTTTCTAGATAAATCAATGTATTGGCGGAATAGATATGGAAGGCCTACCAGGGCACTAGAGAATTTGGCTTCGTATCAGCACAACAGGAAGGACAAGGAAATTTATGTAGTGATCAAGCGAACACGAACATGGCTGTTGAAGAATCATATTGTTATGATGTTTAAATCAGAATCATGTAAAATCCATATAGGGTCTAGTATTTTCTCGTAAGTAGTTATATTTGGACAAAAGTTGTTGACCTATGTCATACCTTTTCATACATAGATGGTCGTTAATTGCTGGGAGATTGCCCGGGCGAACCGACAATGAAGTGAAGAACTACTGGAACTCACATTTGAGGAGGAAACTCATAAACATGGGCATTGATCCTAACAATCACCGGCTAAACCAGACTCCACCTCGCCTTGAGACCTCGAACAATGTCTCCGTTAGCACGACTTCTTCTGGATTGAAGACTCATCTAAGTCCGCGGAAAAAATCCCGCGGCGGCGACAAAGAGCAGGTGTCAGATGCTGGGAGTTGTCTGGAAGATGAACCTAGCAGGTTGCCCGACTTGAACCTCGACTTAACAATCAGCATGCCGTCTCATCTGCCTGCAAAGATTGAGAAGGAGCGGAACCCAAGTTCTTACAAGCATGGCCTGTCCAGGGACTCGGAAATTGCTCCATCATCCGCTCTGGTTCTCTTCACATAACCAACCGTGAGGACCAATTAATCATTAGGCAGATTAGATTGAGCAGGCCCCTGATGAATATTTGAAAATTAGGGCAACCTAGCTGAGGTGATTCAATGACAATATATGGGATGCTGTTTGGCGTATATATCGATTTCTGATGTCTAAATCGATCAGCAAGGATCGATATCAGACATCAGCTTTATTTACAGAAGAAACAGGGTCGAGCCAGACAAGGGTTGAATCAGATTGACCCACTTCTGTAGAGAACTTTCAGCATAATCTCCTGAGTGGAACGGGCTTAGTTGACGTACTGCCAAGCTAGGATCGGGGATTAACAGGAGATTACTGGAAGCTTGTGGTTGTAAATTTAATCAGCTAAATGGGGAGGTAGATTCAGTTGTGTCACCACAAATGTACTCGAGATCTGCCATAGACATATATATTAATGATTGAAATATATCATGAGCTACTAACTGAATTTTTATGGTCCTTAAAGTTTCTGCCTCTGAAATGCGACTCATTTATCACATGACAATTGCTATTGATGAAAAGGAATTCTGGATATCGATCTCGTTATGATAGGATTTAAGATGTTAAGCTTTGTAGTTTTTTTTTTCCCCTATGTTCCTCTGAATATCCCTTGTTGAGAATATTGGCCAAATACGGATAAGGCAAGCTCGCAGCATTATATGGAAATAACCCAAGATTCAATTCAGAAAATTAATCCTGCCAACTGAATGTTTGGAGCATATCACGTATGGAAGGTTTAAATTTTGAGATCTAACTTAAGATATTTTGAAGTAACCCTAATGGCTAATTGCTTGACCGACAGAGTCAATACCAACAGCCACCAAACATTCCAACCACAGTTTTAATCCACTGAGAACGTGATTCGAGCCCCTCTTTGTTCCTCGATTGATAGCGGAATTTCCATTAATTTGGCAAAGTGCGGTCGAGTTTCATTTTACCAGTTTCAGCTGACCACACTATAGGTATGTGTGAGAGAAATTCTCGGCATTTTCGTCACCTTTGGTCCCATCACTAGCTACCATTCTTTTTGTTGAATTTGTTCAGTTTCCTGTCCTGGCGTGGTCGTTTAAAGCAGAAATGGGGTGCGGCGAAATCAATTACTCTTATTTGTCGAAATTTCAAGTCATGATACTTGAACTCAAACTTTGAAATTAGTCACGATTTTTTTGTTCCAACACGTTGAAGTTTGATATACTCGATGAGTTAGAGGTTTGACTCAAGAGAATAAAGTCCAAATAGAGTTTGTAAACCTTTGGGCTTGAAAATTAAAGTTTGAAGGATAAAGAAGAAGAAGAAGAAGAAGAAGAAGAAAAACCTCCGTTCGCCAGAGAAGTATTGACAAAATACAAAAAACTGGGTAAAAAATTACAGAACGACACATTGCCTCCAATCCAGACAAAAGCTATTTGGCTCAGGTGTTCGCATGTTGAACTTGTAAAAATAAATCTATAGTTTCACAAGGATCAAAGATATGGCTTTTTACAAGGTAGAGACAAGTGTATATATATATATATATTTTTTACAGCCCAAACGGATCATATTTTCCTCCATTCCCTGTACCACCTCTTTGATTGGTGAGGTACATCACCCGTTCAAATATTACGCCACACACTCGTACGATAGCTTAAATTTTTGAAGCAGTTGATAATGGTCCATTAAATTTCAGTAGAGCATGAGGTTCTAAATTCAACTTTTCTTCACGGTCTGAGTCTTAGTTTAATCTACAAGTATCAAATCATCTGTTAGTTTGGAGTTTTAGAAATCTTGATAGCGGTCCTACAAGACTTTACATTAAGCCGCCGCCGCCGACTGCATGACGACCACCGCCGCCACCGACCAACGCCAGGCCACCACTACCACCGACCAAGTCCAGGCCACCGCCGCCATCGCCTCCAACAGCCGACCACCACTGCCGTCGCCTGATGCCGGGTGCCGACCTCGTCGACCACCGATACCGAAGATTTTGTTAATAATGTTCTAAATGTAGAAATTTTCAATCTTTACCAAACGAATTTCTCTTATCAGAAGAAAATCTATAGTAGAAGTAGAAAAATCAACTTCTACTTTTAAGGAGAAGCAAAAGTTGATTTCTGGCACGGAAGTGTTACCATGCGCGCCCTTAGTCTACCAAATAATTGTTCGTGTGTCTGGAAAAAAACCCGTACAACAACCTAAGACATCTTCCCGAAAGTACTGGCCGGCATCGGAAGAGAAGCTAGATACTCCTGTGTATGCTTCTGCATCGGCTGTGGGAAGTCTTGTGGGGCTTTTTTCCAAATTAGGATAAAAAAAGAAAAATTACCAAAATAGGTTAAGAAAAAAAATATTTATCATTTAGGGTGTTGCTCGGCACTCATTTTTTTTTCTCTTTTCTTTTTTTAATTTTCTTTTAATCATTTTTTAAATTTTTTTCTTGTTTTTTTTAATTATTTTTTTGTTATTCAAATTTTTTTCCCAAAATGGACAAAAATAGTTATGAAATTCCTATAAAATACTCTGTTCTGTAATATTCACGCAAATAAACAATGGCAAATAACTTGAGTCGTGCACCATAATGACGCCGCCTCGTCGCTCCACGGCCCCATTGCCATGTTTGTTCGCTCACTTTCCTCGGAATCTAGGCCTTCATCGGCTCTGGCAAATAACTCGAGTCGTGTACCATGACGACGCCTCCTCATCGCTTCGCGACCCCCGTCGCCTCGCTTGTTCGCTCGCTTTGCTAGGAGTCAAAGCGCGTCATCGGCCGCGGAGCAATGAGATAGTGTCGTTGTGGTGCACGACTCAAGTTATTTGCCAGCGCCAATGAAGGCCTCGACTCCGAGGAAAGCGAGTGAACGAGCGTGGCGACGGGGCTGCGGAGCGACGAGGTGGCGTCATCGTGGTGCATGACTCGAGTTATTTTCCATTATTAATTTGCGTAAATATGACATAACAGAGTATTTTATACGAATTTCATTAATATTTTTGTCAATTCCTGAAAAAAAATCGACTAATAATAAAATAATTAAAAGAAAACAATGGAAAATATTTTTTTTCTTAACTTATCTTGGTAAAAAAAAATTATCCTAATTTGGAAAAAAAAAACCCGAAAAATTGGGGGGATTGCTCAGTAGTGCTTCGCCAATACCGGACGTGGCGGAATACCTTTACCAAAGGATTTCCCTTTGGAATGTTTGAAACACCTCTGCATAATATGGGATCTTGTGCGGCCAAACAAAATTTTGATTCACTACAAATCGATACAATAAACAACGATAATAATCTTAATTTTGCACCTGCTAGTTTCAATAGCATTAGGAAAAGTACCAAAAGTCCTAAAGCTATTGCATTGGTATCAATTCAGTCTTAAATCTTTAAATTGGACAAATTTAGTCCTAAACATTTTTGCATTGGTACCAATTCAGTCCATCCGATCAATTTTGACTGGAAATTACTGAAGTAGATGCCGACAATCCCACGTAGAACGTCCGGCACTAACGTGGACATTTTTTGATAATATTTTTCAAAAAAAAAATATTTTTTCTTAACTTGGAGATTGGCCGGCAAGGGTCGCCGGCAACCCTCGTCGGCCCTGGGCGAGGGCCACCTCACCCAAGGCCATCTTGCCTCATCGGCCGCGCGCGAGGCTATCTCCCAGGCCCGACGAGGCCGGTGGCCACCTCGTCCGGATTTGGCAAGGGCCGAAACCCTTGCCCAGGGCCGTCGAGGGATGGTTGGCCCTTGCCCGCGACTGACCAGGACTGGCAGGCCATCACCGGCCAATCTCAAGATTAAAAAAAAGAAAAAAACTAAAAAATAATTCTTTTTAAAAATGTATTATTAAAAAATGTCCACGTCAACGTCGGCCATCTTACATGGCATCAATGGGGTCCACGTCAGCTATTTTCGATCAAAATTGACCGGATAAACTGAACTGGTATCAATGCAAAAAGATTTATGACTAAATTGATCCAATTGAAAGATTTAGGACTGAATTGATATCAATGTAATAGGTTTAGGACTTTTTTGGTGCTTTTCCTCAATAGAATTACATCATATAGTCCTTGATTTGATCACAAATAAGGAGATACTGCGTCATTGCAAGCATATGTCTTAATTATGATGCAGGTTCGAGTTATTCGGAGAAGGACTAACGTCTTCATGTTGAGTGCATCCAGAGCATTGATGGATCAGGGATTTCTAACACATGAAATGTGAAAAGGACTAGGGTCCGAGAACGCACAACGAAACCAAAGCACAAGCTTTGAAGTAACCGGAGAGCGAACTTTTAAAAGCCACACTTCTTTCAACAACTCCCAACACCCTTTCACATGAAGGAACGAAACTTTAACGTGAACCGCATATAAGGGCTGGCCAGAAAAAGGGCATCCGATGCAGCTGCAGTCTCACTCTCATCAGCATGTCGGTGGGGAGTTTGCATGTTTTTAGGACTCGAAACCGAACTTCCACTGCGCAACTTGGCCTTAAGTTTCTCGATATCGTAACAGTTGTGTAGCTGAGTAGTTAAACTTGTGATCGAAAACGTACATGGCACGGCTCAATTTCTAGATTTCATGAGAGAGAGAGAGAGAGAGAGAGAGGGAGGATCCATGGATGGAATCATAGGGGTTTCTTACTTATAACTCTCACCTGCCAGTCTTCCAACGACGGAACAGTGCAGTTGCTGTCATGCCGTGTGGTGCACATCAGGCTTTTGTACGACCAGCAGTAGGAGCCTAACGGAGGACTTTTTCCTTAATGAGCTTGTGGTCATGAGGAGTCTCGAACCTTCCGCCCATTGCAGTTTCAGGATAATTAGGGTTTTTGATTGTGCATCTCGATATGAAAAATCAAGAATCGGCGCTTGAGCATTTCCCTGGTGTGCCCCTCATTTCATTACTAAACAAGTATAATTTGCAATATCTTGTAGTCATCTTGACATTACTTTCACTAACAAGAATATATTTATTCTTTATCTCACCAACGAGGCTAACAAAAGTTTCACTATCGAAAACTACCTCGCTGCTTAATATAGATAATGCTCCAATTGAGGAAACGCATATTAATATTCCATTAAATGCAGGATGTAATATCTTGTCGATGGATATTCAAAAAATATCAACTAATAATGACGTGCCTTCTTGGATGAAATATGTCCCGACCGACGAAATGAAAAAAAAATTAATTCATCGTATTTGTTGCTTTATCAAGCGAGATTCTAACTTCAGTTGTTTACAATCATGCAAGTTAGATATAAAAACGAGTAATATTAACAATAACCACCAACTCATGCATCGGCACAGGCGATCTAGTAGTTAAGTATGTGTAATGTTTTCTTTTTAGTTAGTTCTCGGTAACTTTTTGGATCTGCTGCATAGCAACCTTATTCGAGAAAGGGAATTAATTATCTAACTATCTTTGAGTGACTGTTACGTTAATCTGTTTTGGGCCACAAAAATAAATGATAAATAATTAAAAATTATTATGGGGTCCATTCTTCTAAGAATTTGTGGCTCACAATATACTTATTATTCACCTAAATATTATTATGTTAGCAAAGTGCTAGGAGAAATATAAAAAAGTGAATGCTAGGGACGACAAGAATGTCTAATGTCTTATTTGGGCTGCCCAAAGTAGAAAACCCATTAGACCAAGGATGCTCGATTTGGGCCCTTTTGATAGGCCGATGGGTTGTTAGCCATTTCTGGCCCCTCAATCCCGAGGCCAATCATGATTCAAACTAAGGCTGAAGGGGGAATCAGCTACTAATCCACGAAAATAGCTGGTTCAAAGGGGCAAATTACCAAAAAAGTCCTAAACCTATTGCAATTGTGTCGATTCGGCCCTAATTTTTTTTTGGCCTATTCAGTTCTAAACCTTTTGCAATTGCGTCATTTCAGTTCATCCGACGAATTTTGGTCGGTCGACGCTGATGTGGATGCCGGCCAGCGCTAACGTGGAAGCCGGCCGGCCGACAATCGAATATTTTATTATTTTTAATTATTTTTAATGATTTTTATATTTTTAAAATTTTTCTTTCTTCCTTTTTTTCTGCCCCTCCCTCCTTCCCCCTCCCCTCCCCTCCCCTCCCCTCACCACACACCACCTCCAGTCGGTCGCCACAATCCAGCGACCGGCCAGAGGTGCGGCCGGAGAGGCCTCACCCGGCCATGGCGGGGGCCAACCTTGCCGTCGTTGGGCGAGGCAGCGACGGCAAGGTCGAGCCCCGTCATGGCCGGGCGAGACTTGACCTCATTTACCAAGATCTGGACTCCATAATCATCGACATCTTCAACGCCGTCTCTGACGTCAAGACCCTCACATGCTATTGCATCGTCTCCAACCGCTTCAACGCCCTCGTCCCCCATGCCGACGCCCTCCTCCTCCGCGACGACCGGGTTCTCCCCCAACTAGACCCTGACTCCCTCCTCCTCTCCTTCTTACACAACCTTCTCACCTCCGTCCACCACTTCCTCTCTCCCCACCTCGCCCTCGAACCACCCAACTACCCCACTTGGGTCCTCCGCGGGTTTGCCTGGATCCGAGACCTGGAGATCGAGCTGTCCTCCGGCGACCTGAGGCTTAAGAAGGGCACGGTGGCCAAGTACAGGGCGGTGTTCGGAGGGAGACTGAGGAGCTACGTCATTCTCAGGTTTCGCCGGGCGAGGTACAGTGGTCATGCGGGTCGGGACTGGGTTGGGATGGTGAATGTTGATCGAGATGATGAGTTTGAGAGCGATGAAGGAGGAGGAGGCCGCGGTGGGAGCGAAAGAGATTCTTGTTGTGTGTGTGAGGATGAGAGGTAGAAAAAAAAACATAAAAAAACAATAAAAAATTCATTAAAAAAATTCAAAATAATAATAAAATATTCGATCGCCGGTCGGCCGGCCGGCGTCCACATCAGCACCGGACGGCCAAAATTTACCGGATGGACTGAAATGACATAATTGCAAAAGGTTTAGGACTAAATCGGCCAAAAAAAGTTTAGGATTGAATCGGCACAATTGCAATAGGTTTAAGACTTTTTTGGTAATTTTCCCGATTCAAAGGGGAAAACCAAATAAACAAACCTTGGCGTCTGAACAACAATACATGCCTTGCACCTCCATTTGAGTCGGATAAAGAGTCAAAACCCTCAAAGCGAAACAAGCGCGTGCTTTCTTGTTTCTAGATCATTGCATACATTCGTGACACTGCGCCTTTTCACATACGCTTCTTGTTAGGATTAGGCGCATACATCACAACGAAAAAAAAAAGTAAAATTGAAAAGGAGAAATCAAGATAAAAGGTTTTATCCTGATTTGCCCATAAATTATTGTTAAATTCAGCAGATGATTCCACTATAATTATGACATTCACATCTCTATTGCAATTCTCAATTATAAGAGAAACAAAAATTATAAATAACAGGAGTTATTCACGGCCATCTCACCAGGAGTGGGACCCCCCAACACTTCCGTACCACTCAAATGACCACAAATGATTCTAGAAACATCGTTCATATGGGGACAGAAAATGTCAAACATAGCTGTATTAAAAGGGGGTATAGTATGGTTCACCATCCAAGGCTATGTTTGACATTTTCTGCGTAATCTTCCTTTTCTTTTTTAGGGGTGGAGCCGAAGCGGCATTCCATCGTGTAAACCCGGATTAAGCAGGTCTAATTCCTCCTATTTACGGTTCAATCAAGCAATTAAAAGGCCATGAAGTCAAATAATGCATCGGTTAAAGAATGCATGAAATTGCGTTTTACGAGGACCGCATGAAATTGTTCGACCGTGCACGTCTCGCCGTAACGAATCTTTGAGCAGCTGCAAATCTGAACGTGTCGCATATGATTTCATGTGATTTAGCAAAATGATTCTAGTAAAAAACCCTGTTTTGGAACGGTTCACGGTTCCTGTAGATTGCTTGGTCCTTGTTCTCCGCCAATTTCGAAATAAACCCACTTGACCTTCCAATTTGATTGGCGGAGTATTCTCTCTTTGACATGATCCCAATCTTCTAGTTTCCAAAACTGGCTAAAGTCTTTCAAAAGTCGCCGTCATAAAAAGACGTTTCCATTCGAGAAAGTCATAACCAGCGATCGTCCCCCGAGTGCATATGAGTTTTGAATCAAATCCGGAGACTCCAGCTCGTCATTGTAAACCTAAATTAACTTGCTTAATGTTGATCCCCGTGATCAGCGTGGATAGACATGCCTTAGAATGTGCAAATTGGCAGGATTAGTCAGCCACAAACCGTTCCACGTCTCACCGTATTATACAACAAAAATTATAGTTTGACATTTGAATTGAGTATTCAGCTTATGACAAAAATATATTATTTAATGTAAAAAACATAGTATGACATATTTTATGGTGAAGAGGACATGTAGTACTTGCGTGTATTTCACACACATTCCCTCAAAAAGGTTTCAAAGTTGGGTTCCTTATTGACCAATGACTCTCATCACCTTCTATGAGATAAGACTATAAAGATACCCTAATTGTCTCGCCAAATTAGAGCTAATTCACTTCGTTCAATAAAAAAAACTCTTGGCCATTATTCTTATCATCGCCATACATCAATGGGGAACGCCTTAGGAGGAGCTACAACAGCCAAAATCATGAAAGTAACCGGCGAAACGATGAAAGTGAGCACGCCGGTGCGTGCCGGAGAAGTCGTCAAGGACTACCCAGGTCACATGTTGCTAGAGTCGGAGTCGGTGAAGAGACTCGGGATCAAATCGAGACCACTACAATCGCACCAAGAATTGGAGCACGAGCGGTTGTACTTCCTAGTGGAATTGCCCAGAGATGCTGCGAACCACCATAAAGCTTGCCAACGTTTCCAGCTCGGGAACAAGCCGAGCGCAAGCGACTGGCTCGATGACTTAATGCTAGGTCGACGAGCGGTGTCCGATCTTTCTACCATGAGTAGGGCCACCATTTTGTCGGAAGACGGAAACGGGCATGGTGGAATGAGGTTGAAGATGAGACTTCCGAAAGCTGAAGTGGTGAAGGTGATCAAAGAAAGCAAAGACGAGGCTGAGGTCGCAAACAAGATAATGGAGCTTTATGCTGCATTAGTGAATATCAATGACCCTAACGAAGGATTAGTTGGAAGAAGAGCAACTGCCATGGAAGGGTCGAAGGATGTTATGAAGACTCGTGAGGTAATTTTGGATATCCTGAGACATCTATCTTCATTTCATGCCATCTCGCATCAGTGTCCAAAGGTTCGTCATAACATAGTTTCCCTCAAAAAGTCTTTCCGCTTTTAAAGTTGCCAAGTTGCTAATCTCTCTAACATTAATTTATCACATCAAGATAGTTTCGCAATATATAAATGGACCTTGTTCAGGTGCTTGCACTTCATACTGGAAAATAAAGAAAGGAAAAGATTTGTTTATTCGCACGTATCTTATATCTTTAGTAACAACGTTGGTGCTTATGATTGTCTATAATTGCAGAAACGGGTAAGGTTCCTACCAGTCGTTGAAGATAAGCAAGTTCCCATGGCTTCTTCAGAACCATAGAGCAGGAACGGCGAACTACTAGCGGACCTGGAAGTCTGCTCCCTGCTGTGTAAATTTTGGCGTACATTCATGACTTAGGTTGAGAAAATTAGTGTACTAATCTTGCACAGGTCAAATCTAGTTCGACTATGTGGAATGAGAAATCACGGATCTGGTTATTCTACTTAGCCAATGTGCAAATTTGTCTTGTAATTTATTTAAATTTTGCGATGAGTTTAACTTCTGTCAAGAACACAAAGGTATGACAACTGGAGAGACCTAATTCAACCTCATTATTTATATAAGAAAATCTAATTGGATCCCAAAGGATGAACTTCAGAGGCCTAGGGTGCGTTTGGCAACGATTCTGATGTTCATAATTGATTTTTTCCGATTTTGTTTCCTATACTAATTTTAGAGAATCAGAACATTTTTGGTAACTGCACGGAATTTTTGTCTTCGAAACAGAAATGTGTTTGGTAACTGCACAAAATTTCTTTTCGCGGAAACAATTTCTCTTCCCAATGTTTTTCATTTAAGTCAAATAATTACGTTTTGTCGCTACAAAGTCAATCTATAGAGGGTGGTGTGATGCGAGAGGGTGCCTGATTTGACGATACGGGCATGGAGTTGGAGGCCTTGGGGGAGAGATCTCAAGCGGCTTATGGAGAGAAGGAGCTTGCAAACATTTCTGTAGTTGAGCTTGACGATGGTTGAAGAGATTAGGGGTGTCAAAAACACCCCCGATCCAGCCAGAAAATTTGCTTGAATTTTCGGGCCGGGTTTGGTACTCAGGCCGGCCCATCGCCCAACTTTTTTTAACACCCATTTTTTCTTTTTAATTTAATTTATTTTTCTTTTTTCTTTTTATATTCTTTGATTTGATAGGATTGTTAATTGATTTTGATTAAAAAAAAGGAAAGAAAAAAAGAATCCGGCCCGAGCTTGATACTACTCAGTTTCGGACAGGTCCAGGCCGGGTCTCGTTGACACCTCTACAAGAGATCATGTGAGGACTTTGGTACAAAGGATAGTGAAGGGCACGAAAACGGGTGTTGCAAGGTCGGTTCTTGGAAAGGAGTTCCGAGGAGTGGTTGTACATTTAGGTTTGAGCGACAGATCAATGGCGTTCAGAGCATTAAGTCGACTAGTCCATTCGCTATCATGATCCTTGCTCCTCGAGGGCTGCCCTCACCCAGATTGGCAAGGGTGATCCTTGCTCAAGGCCAACGAGGGCCGCCTCGAGCAAGATCCTTGGGACAGAGTGGACGAGGCGATGAGGGAACTGAACGACGAGACGACAAGGAGATGAGGGAACTGAATGACGAAACAAACTCACCGAAGACCTGCGACGACAGCTAGTGGTGGAGCTGGCAGGCGAGTTGAGCGTTCTTCCCTACAAGTTTGTTTGTTTGTTTGTTTGTTTGTTTTTTTTTTTCCCGAGGGGTCAAGGGAACAAAGTGAGATCTTCTCTCAGCCTTCTCACTTTGTTGGCCTTGTTTCTCAAAAGTGATTTTGAAACAAAAAATTAACTTTTTTTTATTCTTGTTTTTACTGCAAATCTATTCTTGGGAATAGAATAAGAGAATTCGAGAATCAGAATCATTTATGTTATCAAACAGTTTTCTCATTTTTTTTTTATGTTCCGGGAAACAGAATTAAAAAATGAGATTCATTACCAAACAAGCCATAATGTACTTGCATCGTTAGATTTGTGAATCAATTTACGAGTTTGAATAGATACGAAGTAGTCTACCTGAGTTCTTATTGCCTCTTGTTTACTTCATGGATGAATCGGGTATATAGTTCGCAACGTAATTCATGAGCTAATCTGAAAATTACAAGCCATGCCTAAAAGTAATTTGCATAAACGCAAAGGAAACGAACTAAAGTTGTCAGGTCTGAGATAGCAATTTTAAGGAGTAAAAGTAAGAGTTACGCATCTCCTTGGCAATACGAATGAGGAAACACAACGTTGATACCTGAATGCCTCACTGTCAAACATATACTACCTATTCGAGGTTACAAATCTCATAGATTATCCAGGTAAAAATAAACAAGGCCATTATGTTTGCAGATCAAGAGAATCATCACCATGAAAGAATCTCCAAAGTCAAGGTTATGGTTACAAACGTTTTTTTGAACAAACTAAGAATTCTTAAGACACAGCTATTATTTTCGTGTAGTATCATTACGGTTAAATTAATGCCAAGTACATTGAGCACCATCATCGCAGTCTGAACTAATCGTTCAATGCTTTATTATAAAGTTGTCTGCACTAATGGTTCAATGTTTTATTGGAAAGAACCAAAATCCTCTTCTTAGACATGTTGCCAGCTTTGGTAATTGCCATAACAAGAGGGCAGACGATCAAATTTCAGAAAAAATTGCAGAACTGGTTTCTGACCTCACTCGAGCAATCTCATGTGGACTGTTAGATATACTGCATATATTAGGAGTAGGAGTAGGGTCTTTTCCTTTATCATGTGTATTTACTTTCTTACCCTTCTTTGTATGTATATTTATATTGGCTTTGTGCCTAATTGTAATTAAGTATTCCATTATTCAATTCTCAAATTTATCGTGGTATCAGAGCAGGGTTTCTCGCTCTTCCCCCATAGGCAACGTTCGTGCTCGAGTTGGATTTCGCAAGGTCTTCTTTTGGCATACGAGGTCGGCGATTTTGTTTTGCAATTTTGTTTTCACCTCTCCTCTTTGTTTGCTGGCCAAATGTCGCATCATCGAAGCCACCGATAGGGCTTTCTCGTGCCGGTTCGTGGGTATATCTCAAGTTTTCTCCTTGAGGATTTTGCTTCGTGGGTCTTCGATACCGGAGTTCCCTGCATTTGTCAGTGGATGATTTTGGATTTCGGTGGGTGCTCTTTAAAGTGATTGATGAGAACGTGATTGGTTTTTCACGATTTCATCACGATTTTGTCTTCTCAGTGATTGGTATCCGATTTTCCACGTGCTTGGTGTTCTTCTCAGTGGATGATTTCGGTTGGTATCCGATTTTGTCTTCTCAGTGATTGGAATCCGATTTTTCACTTCTCAGTGCGAACCACGCCCAAAAGCATAGTGATTTTGTCTTCTCAGTGATTGGTGAACCCGACGTGAACCACGCAACCTTTTGCATAGCTTGGAGTGCAATTTCATTCTCGCGATTGATCTTGGGTTTTGCTTTCTTTACTCTACTTTCGTTTTGATTTATTGATCTCGGAATTATGGTTGATAATAATCGGATTGATTGCATTGATGTTAAGTTGGATGACTCTAATTATGTTATTTGAAAACCCTCAGTGATAGCTGCTCTTGTTTATCGTGATTTGTATGAATATGTGGATGGTACTCGTTCTTGTCCTGCATCTTTGTCCGATACTGCAGATCCTAAACCTAGTACTGATCAGATTTCACGACGCCAATATGAAATTAGGGATTGGCATGTTGCTAATCGAAAAGCATGGGCAATATTATTTGATTCTATAAGTCCTGATCTCCCCCCCAATTTACTCAGATTGTTGGTGCGAAACAGTTATGGGATCAAATTGCCGAAATGTTTATACAAACATGTTCTGCTCGTGTTTATCAGTTTATGCAGGAACTTCGTCGTGCCACTCAAGGTACATGAACAATTTGTGAATTTTATAATTATATGACGTCTCTTTGGTCCTAACTTGATGTGTTGGCTCGTCCACCATTTTCCATGTATGCTGGTTGTGTTGCTTGCGCTGCATCTAGACTTGAAGATCAGAACAAAAATCATTTGTATGAATTCTTGATACAACTCTCACCAGAATTTGAGGGAGTTCGAAGTCAGCTTCTATATCGTTATCCAGCACCATCTCTTTCTGATGCAGTCAAAGAACTTCCGGCTGAAGAAATTAGAAGAGGAATTCTTGGTGCGACTCCATCTCTAGATTCCACTACAGTACTGGCCACTTCATAGCCTGATTTCCGGCCAGGTTTCTCTCAACGTGATTTTGTGCGTGGTTCCCAGCGAGCTTCTTCTCAGCGAGGTTCACGCTTTTATTGTAACTTCTGTAAGCAAAATGGGCATACTGAGGATCGATGTTTTCAGAAAATCCGTGATCTTCATGATGCACCCTTGCGCTCAGTTGCACCTGTCTCTCCTCCATCCATGGATCGTGTCATTTCATCTTCGTCTTCAGATGATCATCTTGCTAATATTGAGGCTCAGCTTTCTCGTTTAGCTCAGCTTCATCTTGGTTCTTCTGGCGCATCCTCCATTATTGCTGCAGCAGATGCTGCACAATCTTCAGGTGATAGTTCTTCCTGGATTCTTGACTCTAGGGCTGCTCATCACATGACTGCCTCTGCTAATCATCTCACTCAGCAAACTGCACTCAAAAGTCTAGAAGGGTTCTTTACAGTCGATGGATCCTCTCTTACTGTTGCTGTGCAAGGCCATCTTACTATCCCTGACAGTTTTAATGTGCCCAATGTGTTGCATATACCGAACTTAGCCTTGAATCTTTTATCTATTGGACAACTTGCCGATATGTGTTATATGGTAACATTTACTGTTGATTCTTGTGTTGTACAGGATCGTACGAGTGGCTGGACGACTGGCAGGGTTAGTAGACATGGAGGATTATATATGATGCAGCATCTCTAGTTTCCTTCACCTCAAGCTGTTCTTGCCATCTTGGATCTTGACTGTTGGCACCGGCGTCTAGGTCATATATCTGCTTTACAACTATCTTTTCTGCGTCAGCAAGGTACACTTGGGCATGTTTCATATACTATTATGTGTCCTTGTACTAATTGTCCTTTAGCTAAACAATCTGCACCTCATTTTCCTATTAGTTCTTCTGTTTCCGCTTCTTGTTTTGATTTAGTACATTCAGATGTTTGGGGTCCTGCTCCCCAAATTTCTAAAAGTGGATTCAATTATTATGTATCGTTCATTGATGATTATTCTCGTTATACATGGGTTTATTTCGTGCGTTCTCGTGATGAATTTCTCTCTATCTATAAAAACTTTACAGCCATGATATCTATTCAATTCTCTAAAACTATTAAAGTTTTTCGTTCTGATTCTGGTGGGGACTATCTTTCTACACATTTTCGTTCTTTCTTAACTTCTCATGGAACCTTCCCTGAGTTGTCCTATCTCGGTGTTCCTGCTCAAAATGGTCTTGCTGAGCGAAAACATCGTCATATTTTGAATACTACTCGTGTTCTCCTATTGTCAAATTCGGTTCCTATTGAATTTTGGGCTGGAGCACTATCTACTGTTGTCTATCTCATAAATCGCCTTCCTTCTCTCGTACTCTCCAAAGCTACCTCTCACCAACGTCTTTTCTCCAAACCACCAAATTATCATCAACTTCATGTTATTGGCTGTACATGTTATGTGCTTCTTCCACCCCATGAGCGTACCAAATTCTCTGCAAAGTCAGTTCAGTGTGCTTTCTTAGGTTACAACACATAACACAAAGGCTCTAGGTGCTATGACCCTTCTTCACGGCGTATTCATATCTCTCGTAGTGTTAAGTTCTTTGAGCACCTACCGTTCTTTTTCACTGCCTCTACTTCTTCACAGTCTTCTCCATCTATATTTATAGATTTTCCTCTTGATTCATCTCCTCTTCGTCCTCTTATATCTTCTCCGTCAGATCTAGTGTCACCACCTTCTCCTATTATGCCTCCTCCTTCGTCTACTTCAACTGCTACTTCGATGCCTCTTGACGATTCTCGTTCACCATCCCCTCGGCGGGATCCTTCGCGAGATCGTCGTCCTCCGGCTAGGTACGTAGGGCTACAAGTTATTTTGATGAGTTTGGTTCCTTCATGGCTGCTGTCCACACTTTGCAGGAACCATCAAATTATCGTATGGCCGTATAACATGCTGAATGGCATGATGCTATAACTAAGAAATTATCTGCTCTAGAGCGCACTGGTACATGGGATCTTGTGCCTCTTCCACCAGGAAAATCATTGATATCTTGTTGTTGGATTTATAAAATCAAGACTCACTCTGACTGTAGCATTGAGCGTTATAAAGCGTGTCTTGTTGCACGTGGTTTTGACCAGGAGTATGGGATAGATTATGAGGAGACCTTTGCTCCTGTTGCCAAAATGGCTCATGTTCGCACTCTTCTTGCAGTAACCTCTATTCGTAATTGGCCTCTTTTTCAGCTTGATGTGGAGAATGCTTTTCTTCATGGAGTTCTTGAGGAGAAACTCTATATGTGGCCACCTCCAGGTCTGCCTCATTCGCCCGGTCAAGTATGTCGTCTTCGTCGGGCCATTTATAGTCTCAAACAAGCGTCTCGAGCTTGGTTTGAATGTTTTGTCGATGTCGTTCGGTCAGCTGGCTTTGTTCAGATCGAGAATGATCATGCTATGTTTACTCATACCTCTTTAGCTGGTTGTACTATTTTATTACTCTGTGTAGATGACATGATCATTACTGGGGATGACTCTGTTTATATTGCTTATACTAAGCAACATCTTCACCATCAGTTTGCTATGAAAGATCTGGGTTTCTTACATTATTTTCTTGGTATTGATGTTGTTCATAGTCGACGTGGTATTCTTCTCTCCCAACAGAAGTATATTGCTGACATTTTAGCTCGTGCTGAGTTATATGATACTCATACTGCAGCTACTCCTGTTGAACTTCATTTACAGCTTCGCCCGAATGATGGTGAGCATTTGTCTGATGTCACTCGCTATTAGGCTCTTGTTGGCAGTCTTGTCTATCTTACGACCACTTGTCCTGATATCGCATATGCTGTTTATCTTGTTAGTCAGTTTGTCGCGGCTCCTTGTATTGTTCATTATGCTGTTGTACTCCGAATTCTGCGATATCTTCATGGTACTCTGACACGCTCAGTTTTTCTTCCATCGACTTCCTCCCTTGCTCTTCGTGCTTACTCTGATGCTGATTGGGTTTCGGATGTCACTGACCACAAGTCCATTACATGATTTTTTTTTTTTATCTTTCTAGGTGATTCTCTTATTTCTTGGCGTGCCAAGAAGCAACCTATTGTATCTCGCTCTTCCACTGAGTCTGAGTATCATGCTATGGCTGAAACTACAGTTGAGATTACTTGGCTTCGTCCTCTTCTTGCTGAGCTTGGTGTTCCCTCCTCTGCTCCCATTCCTCTTCATTGTGACAACAAGAGTGCTCTTCACATTGCTACAAATCTTGTGTTTCATGAACGCACCAAACACATCGACATTGATTGTCAGATTACGCGTCATCAACTCCACGCACATATCATTTCTCTTCCCTTTGTGGCCTCTGCAGCCCAACTTGCTGACTTATTCACCAAATCTCTTGCCTTGCAACGATTTACTGCTGTTCTTTCCAAACTTTCGTTGGTTGACCAACCTTGAGTTTCCGGGGGGAGGGGGGAGGTGTTAGATATATTGCTTATATTAGGAGTAGGAGTAGGGTATTTTCCTTTAGCATGTGTATTTACTTTCTTATCCTTCTTTATATGTATATTTATATTGGCTTTGTGCCTAATTGTAATTAAGTATTCCATTATTCAATTCTCAAATCTATCATGGACCAAGCAAGAATTTTTTTTTTCAGTTTTCATTAGATGCTACATCAACCAAATCTCGAACCTTTTGACTTCTGATTCATAGTGGCAATCTAAAAATCACAGTGTCATTCTCTTACCCATAAATCGGTAATATCTTTTCAAACGAAATTGCCCGATTACTGAAAAGAAATCTACACTTAAATCATTTGTAATGCCTATAACAACGCTTATTCAATCCCTCCACCTGGCCTTCATGCACAAGTCTTAATATGAGAGAGAGAAAGAATGACTATTTCCAAGCAGGAATCAGAAAAATATGATGCTTCAATTCTCTCTGCAATTCCGTAAAGCTTCGATGTGAACTAGAGATCTACGGAGAAAAAGGCACTTCAACGTCGCTACTTTAGTTACAGAGGAATCGTGCGTGTGTTGACGGAGGAGAAGAAAAAAGACAGCGTGGGTGTCGCGACCCGTCCGAAAGGCGGACGCGGCTAATGGATTACCGATCGCGGGTCTTGGATCGGCGCGAGCCCTCCCAGGCCCATACCAAATCGCGGCGGGAGTATTTTTCCAAGGATTCGACGATAAGAGTCGATCGCTTTCGACCTTCAGTATAGTCGTGGTGGCATGTGCAAATTGTGCATGCATTTGGAGTCGCCACCGGTCTTTCTTGGAGGGTAGACCGGAAACCTTATTGACCGATTGGGAGAGATCGATCAATTCTGCGGAACCAGAGATTTTGGGTTCGGGGACTTGGTTACGCTGGTGTCATTACCAACGCCCTTTCGGTACCTAACGCGAATGATTTCCTAGCTAAGAATTTATGCGGGCACAATTTCGGGTGAGATAGGTTTAATTCAGGGTTTCATGCAGATTGGAAGACTATTCCTATCAATCAAAATCAATTTAAATGAAAGCGCAATCAAGTGCATAAATAAATCACATCAATGCACGTCAATTCACATCACATGGCCTCCTAGTATAGCCATAAGGGCTTAGGGAAGACGTGATTTAGGACCGAGGTAAAATGGGAAGATTTGGAGGCGATTTAGCCCGGAGGGCAAAATCGTCAATTTTTGGAAGACGATTCGCCCAAAGGGCGAAATCGTCATTTTTAAGAATGATCGGGTTCAAAACACCCGGGATGAGCCTTGGCCAATTGATTGTGGTCATTTCCTATTTTTTGGGATTTTCCTGGATTTTTTAGAAATTTTTTGGAAGACGGTTTGCCGGAAGGGCAAAACCGTCATTTCTGGAAAGATCGGGGGTTAAATGACCCGGAATAGGTCATGGCCAGTTGAATATGGCCATTTCCTATTTTCTGGAATTTTTTTAGAGTTTTTCTGAATTTTTCGAATTTTCTGAATTTTTCATGATTTTTCATTTTTTATTGATTTTTTGATTATTTTATTATTTTTTTTTATTTTTTTTGAATTTTTTAATATTTAAAAATATTTTCCGGGCCGGGTCAAACCCGGCCCGCGCCTCTCGGGCGCCCGGCCCGACCCTAGGGGTCGACACCGGCCTAAAACGACACTGTTTTATATTTTTTAAACATTTTCCATATTTTTTAACAATTTTTTGATTTTTTTATCTATTTTATTTAATTATCCGAAAATTCCCCGGATCCGACGGTTCTCATTGAGCCACGTGGCCTCATCCTGTGCGTCCGATCTTCCGCTAGATCGGACGACCCATAGAGAGCCACGTGGCTAAACCACAACCGCCGGATCAAAATTGATTTATTTTCCTTTTTTTAGAAAGCCACCGGATCGAACGCCCCGCGTTGTGCCACGTGGCTGCCCCTGGTGCGTCCGATCTTGAATTAGATCGGACGCTCCACAGGCTGCCACTTGGCATATTCGTAGCCGTCGGATCGATTTTAAATTAATATTTATCCGAAAATCATATATTATTTTCAAAACTCCCGGATCGCGACACGTGTCACGATCCGGTCCGTCCATTTTTGTTAAGCCTGGCCCGGTCCCACACGCTGACGTGGCTGCCGACGTGGCATGCCACGTCAGCGCTGACCCGTTGACCGGTCGCCCCCTCGCCGGGGAAGACTACCGGAGCAACGAAATTCCGGCCAAACCGCCGGCATTCTCGCCGGAACCTCGAAACCGGTACTAAAACTCAAAATTTTTGCAGATTTTTTTTACCAATCGACTCCCTCAGCACCTCAACATCAACATACAACAAAAATGAGGGCCATGAACACGTCGGAAAGGCCACGAACGGACAGCCACCGAACCGGCTCCGGCGAACCGATTTGCAGAAATTTTTTTGTCGCTCAAACTCGGTTTCAACCGTTCAAATAGCATCCAAGGGAGGTTTTAGGACTTACCTGAGGTCCCTTGATGGTCGGCGGCCGCTTGAAATACCTCGTTGAGCTCCCGGTCCGAACCTTGGCCGTCGAAGCTCCGGCTTGCATTCTCGACATGTTTTCAATGCGAAATAAACGATACATGAAGCTTAGAGTCGGTTGCACAGAAGGTTTGAAGTTAAATTCGCACAAAATATGGCCCGGAGAGGCTCGGCCGAGATTCGAAAAATATAAAGCTCATTCGGGCATTTTGTCAAACAGGTGGTGTGCTTCGGCGCAATGAAGGTTCAGAGGGAATACCGACCTGTTCGGGGGTTGTCAATGGCCACTGAGGCTCCGGTGGCGACTAGTGTCATGTCTTGAAGCTCGAAAGTCTTCCCTCTCTGCCCGCCTCTCGCGCGAATTCCCTCCTGCTTTTCTCGGCCGGACTCCCCCTCCATTAAACCGAGCTCCTCCTTTTCGCCGTGGCCGACCGTCTTTTCATCGTGGAAAGTCCACCACCGTCCACTAACCTTTGTCGCCCTCCACCCTCGCTTTTCTTTTCTTAAAAAAAATGCCGCGCACCACGGCTGGTCGTCCCCCCCTGCTCCCCGTTCTCTGGCCGTGCGGGTCTGCAACTTAGTTGCAGACCCGGTCGAACCGGGTCGGGTCGGATCTGACCCGACCGGCCCGGTTCGACCAAATCGGCCCAATTAGACCCCAAATTTACCTATTTTCGTGAAATTGATGGCAAAATCGGACTCCTTGACATGTTTTCTATCCAATAGGGGTATTTTCATGAATCAATTGGTTGAAATTTAGTGAAAACCCCAAATTACCCTTAGGATCCGAAATCGATTTTTGCCTAAATTGAGGGCCCAAACGACTGAATTAGTCAAAATTGAGGCCACCAATGCATTCATCATGATGAAAACTATAGGGTAGGGGTGTTTTATTTCAATGGGTATGCCCGTACGAAATTTAATTTCAAAAATCGTGAAACCGGGGACTAAATTGAAAGATTTTTATGCAATTAAGCCCTTTTGGTTAAAATGGATCAAATTGGAGGGCAAATTGACCCAATTGCACTTCGAGACTTTAGAATCCAATGTCATAGCTTATAAAAAGTGGAAATTGAAAATTAAAAGACTCGAAAAGGAATTTTTGGGCTCGGTTCGGGTTTATGTTTGTTAAGGAACATAGTGACCCGAGCCAAATTTTTGAGATTTAAAGTGACACACTTGAAGAGGAAATTAAAAAAAAATTATTGAATATTTTTGAGTATTTTTCTGACCACGAATGTTATTTTTCTGATTTTTTGGGTACTTTTATAATTAAATAAATTCGAGAAATATTATAAAATACCAAAAAATATTTTTTGTTCAAAATTGGTCCCCGAGGCTAGGCCAAGGCTTCCAAAGTTGATTTTGTGATTTTATGACCTTTTTTTGATATTTTTAATTAATTTTAAAGAATAAAAATGACAATAATAAATGGTCAAAAATCAGGTGTCAACAGCTGCCCCTCTTTGAGAGGAATCTCGTTAGAGGTTTCTCTCAAAGATAAGGTGGCACCTGATTCCTAACCGACTCAACTGGGAAAATGAGAGAAGAAATGTTATGACATCGGATCCTTAAGCCTATTGATAAAAGCTCTAATCAATCCCCGGTTTGCTCTAACAATTTGAACATGGGCCGTAGTGGGAGAGGCTTACCTGAAGCTCACCTGTCGGATGATGCCGGTTGCGACAACTTTCAAGAAGATGCCTAGGACTCGTCAAAGAAAATCCTATGGAGATTAAGCTCTGACCTGTATGGTAGGTCATACCATTATGGGGTTCCTGACTGGTAGGAACCTAAGGAAGGCGCATCCCACACTTTGGGATTTTGCCAAGGATTTTGATCCGTATGGTGGATTAGACCATAAGCGGTTCGCCTACAGTAAGGCTTACCTAGGAAAAGAACTTCTTCAACATTTGGAATTAGTCAAAGTTTTGATCCGTATGGGGGATCGGACCATTGGGTTGATCCTTACGGCGATATTTACCAATGAGTTGACCCTTATGGCGGTTTCTACCAATGAATTGACCCTTATGGCGGTTTCTACCATATGTGACCCTTCAGGCGGTTTCTACCATGAGTTGACCCTTCAGGCGGTATCTACCTTGATTTGACCCTTCAGGCGGTTTCTACCTTGTTTTGACCCTTCAGGCGGTATCTACCTTGATTTGACCCTTCAGGCGGTATCTACCTTCAATTTGACCCTTCAGGCGGTTTCTACCTTGAGTTGATCCTTCAGGCGGTATCTACCTCGGTTTGACTTTGAAAAGGGGTCTCATGACGAGGGTTCTCCACGTCCGATGAGACTGTTTGATATTTGAAAAGGGGTCTCATGACGAGGGTTCTCCACGTCCGATGAGACTGCCTAAGTTTTGAAAAGGGGTCTCATGACGAGGGTTCTCCACGCCCGATGAGACTGCCTAAATTTTGAAAAGGGGGTCTCATGACGAGGGTTCTCCACGTCCGATGAGACTGTTTGATATTTTGAAAATGGGGTCTCATGACGAGGGTTCTCCACGTCCGATGAGACTGCTTAAATTTTGTTTAAAAGGGGTCCTAGGACGAGGGTTCTCCACGTCATGCTAGGACTTTTTTTTTAAAAAAGGGTTTCTCTTCCCCAAGAAAATATTGGTAATCTTTGAGAAGACATCAATTGTCCAATTGACAAAATTTTATGACTTAAGTTTGATGCTGGAGGTTATCCAAAGCATTCTTGCAGCATGCAAATGTGATCACAAATCCCTTGCATGGAAAATCTGGATCAACAGTTTGAAAATTCCAAACAGAGTTTGTTCAAAACATGAATTGGAATATTTCTCGACAAGGAGGTCTTCTCACCTGTTTTGCGATGGTGGTTTTTTATAGGGGACGCACTCCATTCCCTACTAACCTGTGCCTAGGTTTTAGGCTCATTCGCAGCGCATACATTTTGATCGGTCGGGAGGTCTTCCACGGGACCGTAATGTTGGGCTTGGATATTGGTTTTCAAGGGGGACCCGCTTTGGAGTCGAGGCCATTGAACGAAAGCTTTCGCCATCTGCTCCGGGTTTACAAGTCAAGAACCCTGCAAAATGAGAAAGAAGTAGTCTTGCTCGTACTTCTTCGAGCTAAGCTATATGTTAACCCAAGTGTCTTAGTCAGAGAAGACTGTTTCGGGGTTGTAACATTGGTAGGATTGGAGACCGAAAAAGGCTTATTTTTGGCCCAGAATTCGTGACGGGTTTGACATTGGTGATCATTGCTGATTTGCCACCTGTCCTTTCTTTTCTGCATCTTTAGCCTTTGAGGCGCGCAACCTATCTTGCGGTGTGCACCAGCTCTTTAAAGAGCGTCTCTTGTTGCATTCAGAGACCGACTCTCTCTATGTCTTCGTTCTGTGCTTAATAGCATTCGGGGAGCAGTTTTTTTTTGATTTGGTTCCTTCGGGGATTTCCTCTTTTCCCAACTAGGCTTTATTGGGGATCAATCAAACAGTTTTCACGAGCATCGGCCTTGCTTTTACCAGGCACTTTGCTTTTTCTTGATGCTGGGGATTTTTTCTTTGTTGAAATCCCGCCTTTTCTTTTCCTTTGGAACTATGATGTTCATAAAAATGTGCTAGATATATGAATCATAGTACATTTAAACGCCGATATGAAATTTTTCTATAAATCTCATCTCCTGGATTCTTCCGTTCTTGGAGTGATGCAGTTTCTATCTTGAAACATGCCATGATCACCAACAGGGGTTTATGAAATGAATTCGTAGGCTCAACTTGGCTATGCAAAGGATTCGGTGTGTGGGATAGAGAAATGAATGCTTCTCATCATCCTATGGCATTTGGATTACCATATAAACAACACACGAAGATTAATGTTAGTCCGAGCAAGAAAATTTCTTACCATTTTCTCCCGATGCTGCTGGACTTACTCTCCTTTTGCCCCGATGTGGGGTGGTTCTCGATAGGGCTGATAATGAAAACCTCCGTTCAAAGGGGTTATCAATGGTCACCTGTAGTATTTAGGAATATGAAACGAACGCCTCCGTCGTCCCAATCCATGTAATCGCTGCGAATGGTCCCTACCTCCGTAGGTACAGATTTTGCTATCCGATTCACTTCCCTCGTCTCTCAAGTGTATGTAGGATGTGTTTGGACTGGGCTCGCCTCTCTTTTGAGTAAACTTCCTTTTGAATGATGTGACAAATAATCATATTTGGAAAAATTCATTTCTTTCTTTCCCAAAATTTATCCATCGAGGGGATTTTGTGATGTATCGTGCATGTTTTATTCGTGCTTTGGGCAACCTCCCGATTTAAATCATGAATATCGATGCATTGGAAAATCTTTATGCCGGTTGAAAGGATTCTGACATTTTTTATCTCCAGCTAACTGGGAAAAGGGATACTTACCTGTCCGTCGCAGCTGCGGATCCCTGCAAATGTAAAAGAAGTATATCATTGTAGGTTCACGAATTTTTCAAAAATCGAAACGATACATCCTACCCTTGGTCATTACCTCTAACGAGTAGTACATGGGATGTAAAAACTTGTTCGTCTGCAAGGCGACTCCCCTGTCAAGGATAAACAATAAGTGTCAATTCATATTCCCAAATTCAAGACAAGTTGGGACGATACAACTTTACTCTTGATTTTCATCCCATCCTGATGTTGCGTATTGATATGAACAACATCTATCAAATCCGCCTATCCATTCTTGGAGTGTTTACAACATCAATGGTTCATCTGCCCCCAGTTAGGCAACGTCTGTTCTGTTATTTGAACGCATAGCTCCTTGAGTGCTTTATCCATGTTTATCATCTGAGAAGGAAAAGAAATGAGACATTACTTAGGTATGCGATTGAAGATCGTTTAGGAACGATACATCGTTTTACCAAATAGGTGGGTTCGCGGCCAAACGTATTCCGTATTGAAGGGGTAGATCCCATTACGCTCCGCGGGTGATAGTCATTGCTCGGGGAACTTGCTCCACGGATTAAGCGATTAATCCACGGCCCTCGGCTTGAAGATACTCAAAGGGTGATGTTGACACTCACGCGCAATTAGTTCTAGATATTAATGAAAGATGTTCCCGTGTGAACCTTACAGTGCGATCAACAACATATTCAATAGGAGTGTTCTACCCCTTTCGTCTAAGCATTTTTCATCGAGTAACCATGCCTTGCATCAGACGTTTGGTCACCTGCCTTGCGTCACCACTGCGATGGCCCTCCGGCTCCAAATTGATCGAGCCAAAGATTGAACTCATCGCCAAGGAAATTGCTCGGGTCTTCGAGCCATTGATGTTCAAGTTGGGTATCAACGATTGTTGGGGGCAGATTTCTTTCATTGCCTTCGTTGTGAGGGATTGGAGTCTTTGAGCTGGAACCTTCATCATTGCCTTGTTGGGGTTGAGACATTGTTGACACCTGATTTTTGACCATTTATTATTGTGATTTTTATTCTTTAAAATTAATTAAAAATATCAAAAAAGGTCATAAAATCACAAAATCAACTTTGGAAGCCTTGGCCTAGCCTCGGGGACCAATTTTGAACAAAAAATATTTTTTGGTATTTTATAATATTTTTCGAATTTATTTAATTATAAAAATACCCAAAAAATCAGAAAAATACCATTCGTGGTCAGAAAAATACACAAAAATATTCAATAATTTTGTTTTAATTTCATCTTCAAGTGTGTCACCTTAAATCTTGAAAATTCGGCTCGGATCACTATGTTTCTTCACAAACATAAACTCGAACCGAGCAAAAAAATTCCTTTGCGAGTCTTTTAATTTTCAATTCTCACTTTTTATAAGCCATGACATTGAATCCTAAAGGCTAGAAGTGCAATTAGGTCAATTTGCCCTCCAATTTAATCAATTTTTACCAAATGGGCTTAATTGCACATTTTTCTTTCAATTAGTCCCCGGTTTCACGGATGTATACGTATGCTCTACGTATTTATACGTCATACGTATTTATACGTTATGCATATTTGTACTGTTTGGTAACCTCTTTAACTCTTGTAATAATAATAATGGTTATTATTTTTAACACCTTTGTTAGTGCCTTTTTTTAGCATTTTTGTATTGTGAGTGCTATTGCTAGTGCTATTTTTAAATAGCATTTTTGTATTATAAATTGTGAGTGCTATTGTTAGTGCTATTTTTAAATGACATTTATTTATCATAAATTGTGAGTGCTATTGTTAGTGCTATTTTTAAATGGCATTTATTTATCATAAATTGTGAGTGCTATTATTAGATAGAATTTATAATTGTTAGTGCTATTTTTAAATAGCATTTTTGTATTATAAATTGTGAGTGCTATTGTTAGTGCTATTTTTAAATGTCATTTATTTGTGAGTGCTATTGTTAGTGCTATTTTTAAATGTCATTTATTTGTGAGTGCTATTTTTAGATAGAATTTATAATTGTTAGTGCTATTTTTAAATATAATTTATTGGAAGGTATTTTTGGCTATAAAAGGATGGCAAGAGTTTTGAGGTTGAAGGAGAGAGACATTTTGTAGAGTGTGCAAATTTTTGAGAGCTTAGAGAGAAGAGCACAAACACTCTCTATATTCTCATAATCTTGAGTAAGCAAAATATACCAAGTTCGGAATATTGATTCCACATATTGCTAGCACAATTGTTGTGAAGTTATTAGTCGTCTCCCCTTTCGTCAATTGGTGGTGCGTCCGAACTAGATGCCTAACACTTGTGGAGGCTGAGATCGAAGAACATCGAACCGACACCTCCGTTCAAGCACGCTACGAGAGGTAATCCATTTACTCCCTTTGAGGCTTTGTGATTTTTTTTTTCGATTGAAATGCACGAAGTACGCCTCTGGAGATACATGTATGGGTTGTTATTTATTTCCGCTACGTGTTACGTGGATCCCAACAGTGGTATCAGAGCCGATCCTTAGGTGTTTTCGTGCATTTAATTGATTTTTTTGCAATTTTTGCAATACTATGGCCAATATGTATTAACGAATTGTTCGTCTTACATGGCTAATGGAGGTTGATTATTTTATATGATAAATTAATCAACGTAGCAAAAATTGAGACTAAATCAATTTTGAATCGAAAATTTATGGCTATCTTATTTTACGTAAAAATTCTGAATATGATTCAACATAGAATTTTTATTGTGCCTTCCTAAGTTTTAAATTGTGAATTTATTACTTACGTGGAAGGGTGGTGATCATGGAAAAATCCCTAATCAATGTGGTTGATGTATGTATGAATGTATGGTGATTACTTATATATTTGGGGTTGTAATTATTAAATGGAGGCTGCGTACTCCTTTTATTTTTCATGTAATCTTTATTTTTAGCATAGTCAATTGTTGATGTAAATGCTACGAGGATTACGTGGAGGAGCCTTTTAAGTCGGCGAGCTCTTTGGGGCCCGATTCTTGAAGAGTTCAAGAAACCAAGAAGAAGCGAAGAGCGGCTCTCCGTTATTAAAATATTAAAATGATTAAATGTGGTCTCATTGGCTCGAGACCCATTACATCATAATTCCATGATCACCACGTAGGATAGATGTTTAAGTGATTGGCATCTATTTATTTAGTATGATTACGTGAGCATGTTAAACTGGTTAATGTGCAAAGTCAGACTTACCTCACCCAAAATTGCGCTTGCATGAAATCCTAGTTAGGGAAAATCACTCGCGTTAGGTACCGAAAGGGCGTTGGTAATGACATCAACGTAACCAAGTCCCCGAACTCAAAATCTCTGGTTCCGCAGAATTGATCGATCTCTCCCAATCGGTCAATAAGGTTTCCGGTCTACCCTCCAAGAAAGACCGGTGGCGACTCCAAATGCATGCACAAGTTGCACATGCCACCACGACCACACTAAGGTCGAAAGCGATCGACTGTTATCGTCGAATCCCTTTGAAAAATACTCCCGCCGCGATTTGGTATGGGCCTGGGAGGGCCCGTGCCGATCCAAAGCCCGCGATCTGCACCCTTGTGCGGGGGAAGGCCCGCGATCGGTAATCCATTAGCCGCGTCCGCTTCGGACGGGTCGCGACAGACATACATTCCTGAAGAGTATTGATCCAAGTGTCCAGCTCCTCATCAAGGAAATCACCTGTTCTTTCTAGCCCTTGGTGCCCAGATTGGGTGTCGTCGACTGCAGGCGAAGGATTCCTCTCTTTGCTCTTGCCGTGAGCAATTTGACCCATCGAATTGGAACTTCCTCCAATGACCGGCAGGTTCATATGTGCACTCTCTACCAATGCCAGATCCGCTTCAGGGACAGCATTAATGACTGATTCGCGCTCAAACTGAGGAATCTCTATGTGCTGGAACTGTGGCATATACTCTTGAGGAGTATTGTGATAGCTCGGCGGAGCATTCTGATTTGGGTCAGAGGAGTCGCTGACACGACTGCCGGTCCCGTCATTGCTGAAACACGGTTGGGTGCTCTTGGCTCTCCAATCATCATGGTTGTAACTCTGCCCAGCACTTGAGCTCCAACTGGCTTTATGATGGTTTAACGCTATCCTTCCATCCCTTAGCAATCTCCTATAGTACTTGAGGTGAGACTCAACGTTAATTCTAGAGAGCCCCGGCACATTCATAATCTCGAGTAAGCGTAGTGGGCTAGCCGAATCAACTCCCAGCTCTCGAATTGCATCAACAAATTTGGTGTGAAGTTCATAGGTCCAGTAAAACCTTGTTCTCTTATCACCCAAAATATCGTCAATACTTCGGTAGCTATTCTCTACGGGATCTAGTCGTTTCAAAAGTTGTCCAGGGAGGGACTCACCGACTTTGGATTGGCTGGCTGCGACAGCGAGTTCGTCATTGAGAGAACTCCCCCTGTGATGATTCATATCCCATTTCTCAGAGGATGTTGGTGTTGATCCTATGGTGTTGACTTGCTCATGCAGATCTCCGGCGGTATCTGGCTGTGTCGGAAAATGCTGTGGAGAATACGGTAACAGCTGAGCGTTATTCGTCAACAGGGATGGTTCATCGAGGAACACCTCGCCGAGGACAACAGGATTACCACAATTAAGGCAGGTGGCCTTGGTCAGAGCTTCCTTATATCTCGCGCTTTCAGCTTGAAGCTTCTCATTCTCCTCCTTCAGGACCAGTAACTCCTGGTCTGCGTATTGCTGTTTCACCCGGGTTCGTTTGTTGGCGAACCAAAACTTGACCTTCGAAAGCTCCAATCCTATCTTTCGGCTCAGCTCCATTTTCTGTTGTTTGCTTGGAGTGGGGCATTCATTGAAGAAAGCTTCGAGCTCTCGGATTTGGCCTGGAGTGTGGCGTTGTAGTTGCTTCCTTTTCCGACTCCGGTCATCATTGTATACTCCTTCTTCGTAGCTGAAACCTAGAATTTCATCGCTAGAGGAGTCAGTCTCCATGGCTTTCGGGCAGTATTCAGCTCCAGGATCTTCGAAGTCTCCCAGCAGTTCGCGCTCAGAAATGTCCAGGTCGGGCGTTTCTAGCAGATGGGAATAGCTTTTAAACATGATGGATCGGAGTATCTCGGGCTGATCTAGTTCACTCAGCTTTCTCAATTCTCTCTTACGTGTTTGCTCACTCTAGAAATTTTCTCAAGTGATTGTGTGTGTCCTGGAACCATCCTTCAGGCTGCATATGAAGACCAGCAAGCAAGCGCTCCTCCCGAGACCCTGCAATTACTCATCGTCTGTATTCCCCTTTCTTTTTCCTCGTGATAGGATCACAAACTCTCTTGCATTGATTCGGTTTCATCGAGTATTGCGCTCGTCCCCTAGTTCAGTCTTCAAAGTGGTGGGTCTACAATCTTTCGGCCCCTTTTATGATTTGCTAGGCCCGAGAACGTGGGGAACAGCGGCGGATCCGCAATTAATGACTCCGTTTAATTCATTTAGCCCCATGGGAGTTAACGCCATGACCTTCTCTCAACCCCTTTTCATCGTTTAAACGAAAGTGGCACTTCCCCTGTGCATGCTGTTACTCTTCATTTCAACATCTTGGGCGTTCGGTGAGGAATGAATTCGTGGCCACTCAAAATTTAAAGACCGTCCCTGGTTTCAGGCTTAATCTAACAAGGGATCATCGCAACTGAGCATGACGATGTTCGTCGATAGCGTTGGTTTTCATACATAATTAACTATAGCCATTAAAGAAAAATGTTCCCATAGGAACTTTACAATGGATAAAAAGAGTGACCCACTCGTGAACATGCTCTCCTTTCCATGGGTGATCGTAGCGACCAACCCATCGTGCCCCGAGTCGGGTGCTAGATCATGGCTGTCCAAGCATGCCAGCTTCCCACTGATTGAACAAAGCATTGAGCCCCTCATCGAAGAAATCGTCTGTTGTGGGTTGACTAGCGGCAGGCAGAGCACCAGCCGGCTGCTGCTCGAATGGAGGAGTGCGCACTCGCTGTACTTGTGACACGTGCTCTTGAAAAGTGTTGAAATGGCCCAGAAGGACATTCTGATCATCTTTCAGTTCGCCGGTGGTCGGGTCGCTAGCTTGATTGATGCTTAGATTTGGCCGGGTATCTCTTGATACCTGAGCATTACAATGGCGGTCGCCCCTAGTTTTTGAGTTCGAGACGGATTCCTCCCGGTTTAGCTCTGCTCGACGCTGTTTTAATAGCTTTCTGTAGGCAGCAAGGTGATTCCTGACCAGTTCCTTACTAAGCCCCGGTACATTCATGGCCTTAAATATGCGCGTCGGAGTTGCTGAATCGATCCCCATTTGGTGAACCACGTCTAGGAATCTGGAATGCAGTTCAGGGGGCCAAGCGAACCTCCTCTTATCGTGGCCCAAAATTGCATCGATGGCTTGACGACTGATTAACTCATCTCCAGCAGGACCCGACCCTATCGAAAATTGTTGTGCATGAGGCTGATATGCTTTGAGCTGGTCGGCGGTAACATCCAGCTCCTTGAAACTGTAACTCCAGTCAAAGCGATGCAAATCTCATCCCCCAGGAGGCATTTGTATCATCTTCGTAGGATCATCCTGCTCATGCGTGATTCCGGCAAAATCTGGTTGAGCAGGAGATGCCCCGAGGGAGTAGGGTGGTAAATGAACGTCTTCAATCATCGCGCGAGGCTTATCGGGGAATATCTTACCGAGGGCGATGGGGTTATCGCAATGAGGGCAAACGGTAATATTGAGAGCTTCTTCATACCTCATGTTTTTTGTTCGCAGCTTTTGGTTTTCTTCCTTTAAAATCTCGACCACCTGACGTTTGCGTTGGGCCTTCGATTTGGATCTCCTATTTTGAAACCAAAACTGGATCTTCGACTGATTAATTCCCAACTCCCGGCTCAATTCAATTCTCCACTTCTTTTTCATGTAATGGCTTTTACTGAAGAGGGTTTCCAACATTTGGGTTTCCTCCTGAGAGTATTGGTGAGGACGTCTTCTTTTCCCGAGTTGAGCATCGTGGATGTCGTTGTCGTCGTCGCCGTGATTTTGATTTCCGTTGCCGGAAGTGTTGGGCTCCATGGTTTTGGCGTTAGACTTGATCTTGGAATCTTCGAGATCCCTCTGTGGTTCAATTTCTGAGATTTTTGAGTCAGTCGCCTCTAGCAGCTGACAGTAACCTCTTAAATATGTTGGATTGAGAAATGTTTGATTGGTTCTTGCCCACTCAGAGTTCTCCACTCTCTCCTGTATGCTCACTCCCTATAAAGTTTTCTTCGAGTGACTTTGCATGTTCAGGAGACGCTCTTCAAGCATCATTAGGCAAACGTTCCCCCTCAAGACTTTGAATTTCTCGCTTAGCTTTTCAACGTGATGGGACTGCCAAATCCTGTTAGGGCTCTTTTCGATAGTTGCGCTTACCTCCCACCTAACTCTAATAATGGTGATCCCGACAAATCTTTTACATCTTTTAATTGATGAGCCGGAAATCGCGGACCGAAACGAATCCGATGGTTCTCGTGAGGGGACCTCCTGCTTTACCCCCTAACTGGGCTCCACCAGCATTATTACTGAGACCCTTCATCATCCTCGAGTTGCTATAAAATGAGGAATTAATGTATGGAAGGTTAACGTTCTCGCATAATCAGCTTCTTCCTTCTAATCTCTCTGTTAAACTCGTCTTATTCTCAAGCCAACCCAACGCAAATGGCCTCCTCTCCCGTACGCACTTTTTCAACTGATGTCTTGGCCCAGTGGGAAAAGCTTTATAACCTACTGGGTTGCGGTTACGCACACATAACCGATCATTCTGCGACCGAGGATGAAATCCGTGTCCTGCTCGAGGACCTTGATACCACTTCTCTCGAAGGTACTACACTGGGGAGGGAATATAGAATTTTCCCGACTTTCTTTGCACACTCCTTAGAGGCCTACCGTGCTGCTAATCGGGAGGTTCTCGTGGCTCGCGTCTTGCGAGCTCGTTATGAGGATCGATCTGATCATTTGGTGCTGACCAACTATCTGGCCGATAGTTACAAAAAGGCCGTCGAGTTTGCTAATGAGCGGGTCGCGACGTTGCTTCGCGAGAGGAGAAATCTGGTGGAGCAATTGGCCCTGTCCCTGACCACCGGCGAGCATGTCCGCCGCAATGTCCTGTTGAGGCTTCAGAGCGACTGGCAGGAAGAACGGCTCGACAAAATAACCGCGGACATAGCTCGCGGGAATGGACTGGTTCGAGACCTGGAAACAATCGCCGAAGAACATGAGGCCAAGGTCGCCGAAGTTAAGGGAGAATGCAAAAGTCTTCTCCTCAGGCTTGCCGACCATGACATGCGGAGTTGGGAGTATGAGCAGAGCATTAATAACATGGAGGGTCAGTTGGGCTCCTTCGTGTCGTTAATTAGGGCTCACTTCGGCTTTACTTTTCTACCCCGAATTGTATGACCTGCTTTTGAAAACCCTCCACTGAGCAAAATAAATGAGAACTCTTGTGTGTGTGTTTTAACTTCTGTATGGTTCATTTCTTCGAGCATCCGAACATCTTCAACTTGGGTGAGCCGAACCATAATATCAATAAGCCGAGCAAATATGTCCTGATTTTATAACTCGCTCATGATCAGATGAGATAATAGCCTTAGACTTGTCCAGGAAAAGATTTCTCTCTATTACCTATTTTTTACCTGCAAATTAAAAGACAGAATCAGAAGGAATAATTTGAAAAAGAAATCAAAAACCCCTTTCAATCCTATGCTTGCCCATGATTAATAAGGACAAGAACTTTTACAAGGGTTTTAATCTTGCGCGAAAAGTTTTTATCAATATTCCTCGAAAGAAAGCATACTATTGAAAGGAATGTAATTCACAATAATCGCTTTTGATCAATTTCGAGAGGAACGAATTACTCAAAAGTGCGAGGCATAATAACGTGTTTTAAATTTAATTGAAGATACGGCATCCAAATCAAGGCCGTTTTGTTAAGAACGAGAGTAATTTGGACATCTATCTCGTCATTAAATTCAAAACAACGCCGATATTCTCGATCAATTATCGTGGATTACCAGCGACGTAAAACATGCATGGACCAATTCAAGTGTATAATTCCTTCTAGCGAAATTGGGGTTGGATTACCCTATACGACCAAAAAGGTCGTGCAAGATGTCCAATTTTAATTTCCTCTAAAGGAATTATAAACTTGACTTGAGAGTATTCGGATGATTAGAGAAAATGCCACTATCACATTCCCATGACCTGTCAAAAGAAATACAACCAAGTTCCATCTAAATGTATACACCAATAGATCCCTAATACAATCACTCTAAGGGGTGAGATAGAGAAAGCCTCGATAAAAATAAACCCTATACAAGAGGACTAGTAATGGAAAATGAAACAAAGGAATGTGATCCTAACGTTTAAGGATGCCCCAAGTTCGATCTGTGACTTTCGGATCACTTGCCCCAACTCGTCATCTTCATTGGACGATATCTCAATAATGTCCATAGTAGGCTCCTTTGTTGCTCACTCGGTGCTTGTCATGGGATATCATCCTCTTCGTCTTCTATCAAGGACGTTTGGGAAAAACACACACATCTATCCTTGAAATGGCATTTAATCTAATCACCAGAATGCAATGAATGAAATGCCTATATTTATATGAACTGTAATAGATTCGAGGTATAGAGAGTCTTACCAACCAAACTCGTCGACTTATGTGCGGTTTTAGGTGTACCAACCGCCCAAAGACATGCGCATGAGACACGTTATGGTGAACTTCTAAAAATCAGAGGGTTTGGCACCTAAGGTTAAGGTTCCCACTTCGAGTTCTAGAAAGAGCCGATTCCATTGCACAGCTATCGTTGCATTGGGACTCGATCCATAGTTCGAAGCGAGCGGAATTGAAAAGTGGATTACCCCGCGTTTTTCCTCACGGAGATTCCATTTTCAATTCATTCTATTGTGTTCCTATAGGCGACGCCCGGGGTTTTAGGCGCGGTTGTGTGTGTCCACGTGTTGTGATCATCACAATGCAATTCATGCATAGCAGTTTATCAATCAGCACTTCAAATCATCCACACAACATACATTCCTACGCCCAACCTGCATAAGACAATGTTAATCACGGACTACACCCCTTATTTCTCCAATCTGCAAAAACATATAACCCCTATCATGAGCGGACTTACCTCACCTTCAAGAGCGCCTGCAAGGTTAGAAAAATCACTCAACGTTTTAATTACGGCCTAAGTCCACTTGAGGTCTAGAACCATAGGTTCTAGAACAAAGTTCCCCAGTGGAGTCGCCAGCTGTCGCGACCCGTCCGAAAGGCGGACGCGGCTAATGGATTACCGATCGCGGGTCTTGGATCGGCGCGAGCCCTCCCAGGCCCATACCAAATCGCGGCGGGAGTATTTTTCCAAGGATTCGACGATAAGAGTCGATCGCTTTCGACCTTCAGTATAGTCGTGGTGGCATGTGCAAATTGTGCATGCATTTGGAGTCGCCACCGGTCTTTCTTGGAGGGTAGACCGGAAACCTTATTGACCGATTGGGAGAGATCGATCAATTCTGCGGAACCAGAGATTTTGGGTTCGGGGACTTGGTTACGCTGGTGTCATTACCAACGCCCTTTCGGTACCTAACGCGAATGATTTCCTAGCTAAGAATTCATGCGGGCGCAATTTCGGGTGAGGTAGGTTTAATTCAGGGTTTCATGCAGATTGGAAGACTATTCCTATCAATCAAAATCAATTTAAATGAAAGCGCAATCAAGTGCATAAATAAATCACATCAATGCACGTCAATTCACATCACATGGCCTCCTAGTATAGCCATAAGGGCTTAGGGAAGACGTGATTTAGGACCGAGGTAAAATGGGAAGATTTGGAGGCGATTTAGCCCGGAGGGCAAAATCGTCAATTTTTGGAAGACGATTCGCCCAAAGGGCGAAATCGTCATTTTTAAGAATGATCGGGTTCAAAACACCCGGGATGAGCCTTGGCCAATTGATTGTGGCCATTTCCTATTTTTTGGGATTTTCCTGGATTTTTTAGAAATTTTTTGGAAGACGGTTTGCCGGAAGGGCAACACCGTCATTTCTGGAAAGATCGGGGGTTAAATGACCCGGAATAGGTCATGGCCAGTTGAATATGGCCATTTCCTATTTTCTGGAATTTTTTTAGAGTTTTTCTGAATTTTCCGAATTTTCTGAATTTTTCATGATTTTTCATTTTTTATTGATTTTTTGATTATTTTATTATTATTTTTTTTTATTTTTGAATTTTTTAATATTTAAAAATATTTTCCGGGCCGGGTCAAACCCGGCCCGCGCCTCTCGAGCGCCCGGCCCGACCCTAGGGGTCGACACCGGCCTAAAACGACACTGTTTTATATTTTTTAAACATTTTCCATATTTTTTAACAATTTTTTGATTTTTTATCTATTTTATTTAATTATCCGAAAATTCCCCGGATCCGACGGTTCTCATTGAGCCACGTGGCCTCATCCTGTGCGTCCGATCTTCCGCTAGATCGGACGACCCATAGAGAGCCACGTGGCTAAACCACAACCGCCGGATCAAAATTGATTTATTTTCCTTTTTTTAGAAAGCCACCGGATCGAACGCCCCGCGTTGTGCCACGTGGCTGCCCCTGGTGCTTCCGATCTTGAATTAGATCGGACGCTCCACAGGCTGCCACTTGGCATATTCGTAGCCGTCGGATCGATTTTAAATTAATATTTATCCGAAAATCATATATTATTTTCAAAACTCCCGGATCGCGACACGTGTCACGATCCGGTCCATCCATTTTTGTTAAGCCCGGCCCGGCCCCACACGCTGACGTGGCTGCCGACGTGGCATGCCACGTCAGCGCTGACCCGTTGACCGGTCGCCCCCTTGCCGGGGAAGACGACCGGAGCAACGAAATTCCGGCCAAACCGCCGGCATTCTCGCCGGAACCTCGAAACCGGTACTAAAACTCAAAATTTTTGCAGATTTTTTTTACCAATCGACTCCCTCAGCACCTCAACATCAACATACAACAAAAATGAGGGCCATGAACACGTCGGAAAGGCCACGAACGGACAGCCACCGAACCGGCTCCGGCGAACCGATTTGCAGAAATTTTTTTGTCGCTCAAACTCGGTTTCAACCGTTCAAATAGCATCCAAGGGAGGTTTTAGGACTTACCTGAGGTCCCTTGATGGTCGGCGGCCGCTTGAAATACCTCGTTGAGCTCCCGGTCCGAACCTTGGCCGTCGAAGCTCCGGCTTGCATTCCCGACGTGTTTTCAATGCGAAATAAACGATACACGAAGCTTAGAGTCGGTTGCACAGAAGGTTTGAAGTTAAATTCGCACAAAATATGGCCCGGAGAGGCTCGGCCGAGATTCGAAAAATATAAAGCTCATTCGGGCGTTTTGTCAAACAGGTGGTGTGCTTCGGCGCAATGAAGGTTCAGAGGGAATACCGACCTGTTCGGGGGTTGTCAATGGCCACTGAGGCTCCGGTGGCGACTAGTGTCATGTCTTGAAGCTCGAAAGTCTTCCCTCTCTGCCCGCCTCTCGCGCGAATTCCCTCCTGCTTTTCTCGGCCGGACTCCCCCTCCATTAAACCGAGCTCCTCCTTTTCGCTGTGGCCGACCGTCTTTTCATCGTGGAAAGTCCACCACCGTCCACTAACCTTTGTCGCCCTCCACCCTCGCTTTTCTTTTCTTAAAAAAAATGCCGCGCACCACGGCTGGTCGTCCCCCCCTGCTCCCCGTTCTCTGGCCGTGCGGGTCTGCAACTTAGTTGCAGACCCGGTCGAACCGGGTCGGGTCGGATCTGACCCGACCGGCCCGGTTCGACCAAATCGGCCCAATTAGACCCCAAATTTACCTATTTTCGTGAAATTGATGGCAAAATCGGACTCCTTGACATGTTTTCTATCCAATAGGGGTATTTTCATGAATCAATTGGTTGAAATTTAGTGAAAACCCCAAATTACCCTTAGGATCCGAAATCGATTTTTGCCTAAATTGAGGGCCCAAACGACTGAATTAGTCAAAATTGAGGCCACCAATGCATTCATCATGATGAAAACTATAGGGTAGGGGTGTTTTATTTCAATGGGTATGCCCGTACGAAATTTAATTTCAAAAATCGTGAAACCGGGGACTAAATTGAAAGATTTTTATGCAATTAAGCCCTTTTGGTTAAAATGGATCAAATTGGAGGGCAAATTGACCCAATTGCACTTCGAGACTTTAGAATCCAATGTCATAGCTTATAAAAAGTGGAAATTGAAAATTAAAAGACTCGAAAAGGAATTTTTGGGCTCGGTTCGGGTTTATGTTTGTTAAGGAACATAGTGACCTGAGCCAAATTTTTGAGATTTAAAGTGACACACTTGAATAGGAAATTAAAACAAAATTATTGAATATTTTTGAGTATTTTTCTGACCACGAATGGTATTTTTCTGATTTTTTGGGTACTTTTATAATTAAATAAATCGAGAAATATTATAAAATACCAAAAAATATTTTTTGTTCAAAATTGGTCCCCGAGGCTAGGCCAAGGCTTCCAAAGTTGATTTTGTGATTTTATGACCTTTTTTTTGATATTTTTAATTAATTTTAAAGAATAAAAATCACAATAATAAATGGTCAAAAATCAGGTGTCAACAGTGGGGTTTTCTAAAAAAATAACTGGATACAGCGTAGGCTGTATCCCCTTTATATCCAACTCTGTCCTGTCCTATACAGCTACCAAACATAGGGTGGGATAAAATATCTCCTATCCCAACCTTTATCCGGAGGACCAAACGCATCCTGAGGGTGTTAGCTTCTGTCAAAAAGAGAGAATTATTTTGGAAGTTACATGGTTGGAAAATGAAGTTTCTATCTCAGGCTGGTAGGGAGGTTTTATTAAAGGCTGTTGCATGTGCTATTCCAATTTATTCAATGAGCTGCCTAAGACATCCAAAAAAAATGGTGTCATGAGGTCAACGGACTCCTGGCTAAACTCGGGTGTCGTCAAAGAGAATATGGAAAGTAGAGTGCACTTGATGAGTGTATACACATAAACAAAGTGTGAAGCTGAGGGAGGTATGGATTTTTTTTTTAAGAGATTCACATTTGTTTGCAAAACAGGCGAGGAGAATCCTCAAGAATCTTCAAGCATTATGGGTAAGGATACTTGAAGGCCTATTTTTTTTCCTAATTGTGGTTTTATGGAGGCTGGTCAAGGGGCTTGAAGGTATTGGGATGGAGGAGTATCCTATTAGGAAAGGATTGTTCAAAAAGGAGGGGTTTGTTTTTTTTGTTTTTTTATATCAGGTGGAGAATAGAGAGCAAATTAAAACCTGGTCGGATCCTGGGTGCCCGGAAACTGAAAATTATGAACTTTCACCCACAAGTGACAGAAGGAATTGGTGGTTTTATGAGAGTGGTCTCTCTTATCAATAAGGAGCCACATTGCTAGAGCCCAACGAAATTAAAGAAGAGCAAGTTAAGTCAGTAGAAAGGGGTGAGGTCACTATTGAAACAAATCATCATTTTCTCAAAGCTGCTGAACAGAGAGCTATTTGCAAAAGGGCCTTCCTACTTCCCATCGTGTAAAAAGTGTTTGACAAAACTTGCTTTTAAATATTTTGATTCTGACGAAACTATCCTTATTTGGAAATAATATGTTTAATACCTTTGAATATTTTATTGCAAGGTGAACATGTGAACGAAAGCTTATATTGTTCCAAACTTGACGTTCAGACCCAAGTGATGGTTGTCATATATTTGCTTATGAAGGTAGTCAGATGGAGGAAGTTACTGCCTCTGAAGACTTGTTCTTATGAAGATCTATGTGACGCGTCAGCAAGGACTTTGGAGTTCAGAGTCACTATTCAAGTCTGTTCAGATTCAGAGAGTATCTGCTTCTCAAGACTGCTTCTGAATAATGTTTAGATTCTGCAATATCTTTCAGACAAATTTTGAAGACCTACATTTGGCAAGTTTTTTTTATGTTAAAGTCTGTAGCCTTTGATTGACAAGATTGTTTTCCAATTAGATCAGGAGAATATCTACGATTATATATTGCTTTCCAAGAATAATGTTTGCCTTATATTTGAATTAACTCTACTTATAAAAACTGAAGATTTAGTTGTATGAACGATTGAATCTGAATAGTGCAGACTCAACTCCAAAGGCTACCATACCTTTCCAGATACAGTTTCGCTCAATCATGATTGGTGGCATCCAATCAATGATTGAAGAGCGATCCTTTGAAAACCTGTACAACGGCTAGTTTGGGGGTAAATGAGTATAAAAGGAAGATCCAAGGTGACCAGCAAAGATAGATTAGAACATACAATTTCGAAGTGCTTGAGTTGTTCAGATTCACATGCTTATTCTCGAGAGCTAAATGTTTTATTTATTAGAGGTTGTGTAAGAGTGATTGAGAGCGACATCTCTTGTTACCTCCATTGATTCATATGGTGAAATCTAGCCAATCGGCTGGCAGTGTGGAAGAGTGGGCCTTACTAAGCCGAACCACTATAAACATTGTGTGCAATTCTCTCTTTTTCTAAACTCTTCTTACTATGTTTAGTTCATCTGTAGGTCTTTTTATTGATCCTATTTGGTTTGTGTTTTGAAACTATTTGAAATCCGCATTATCAAAATTATTCAGAATCACCTATTCGCCCCTCTTTAGGTGATATTGCTAGATACAATAAAAAATGATTTTTGGAAGATGATTTGGAGTTTTGGATTGTGTTTCCTCTGGACGGACTGCTCTGATTCTATTGCTACTGCAGCTAATTCGCGGAAGAGGAAAATCAGAAAAAGCAAGTCATGCATGTTCTGTAATGAGGAGGAGGAAAAAGTGGATCTTGCCCTGTTGATGATGGTTGGCTCTCAGGCTTGGTCAGGAACATAGAAAAGAAAGTATTGACCGTGAAACCGCAGGCAGAATCGGAATCCATCATCATCGGTTGAGTACAATTGTCACGTTTAAATCAAGCCTCCAAGAGGGACTACTTTTCTAATTTAGCTGCAGTCTTCCCTTTTGTGCTTAATGTTTAGTTTAGATAGTCGTTGGCTACTATTTGGCTGACTCCATCTAAGTATCGAACAGTTCAATCTCATTTTTGACTAGCATCTTCAACAAAAGTCAGTCAAATTGAAAATCAAACAGCATAGGGAGAGGTTCTAACTCGTCTAACCCAATTTTAGGTGAACATCGACGCAACTAGTAATCAAGTTTATCAAGTAAGTTGTGAGAGGTATTACTCAGGAATTCTTCTATTACTCGTCTCTTTGTTGCCTGGACACGTTTCTCTTGACGATTCCTAGAATATTGCCAAATAAGGTGGCCATTGTTAGCTTCACATCTTTGTTTTTTCCTTCTCTTTTTACTTTCGAAGTCACGAACGTGATACGGTGTCGGTTATTTCGATTCATCTTGTGCGATCTAGAATTCTTCGGACACACAACAACGTAAGGCTTATGGGCAAAAGTGGAGAGTTCAAATATTTGAGGGCATCCATCCATCATGACTTTTCACACTTAATCGTTTTCCAAATTGGCTGCTCTTGGTTTCACCGTTCAACGTAACCCGGCCACTTCAAACATTGAAAAGGGAATTAAATCTACTCTCGACAGCACCCTTTGTCGCTTGGCGTTGAACTTCCTATGCCTCCATACATATAATATGAATGAAATGATGTGCTTTCCTTAGTCCAAAACGTACGGCATTAATACCACTTAACCCCGCGTTATTCCTCGGTTGCGTCCCCCTCTGTATCTCCCTCTCAGACAAACAAAAAGCTGTTCAGGAGCCAAAAAGAACAGAGCAAAAATGGCATCCCGGGAGGGATCTCCATCGACTTGGAAGTCTCTCTTGCTTCTCGCGGTTCTAACATTTGCATTGGCGACGGAGGGACGATGTGCGAGAATACTGAAAGCTAGGGATGGAGGTTCTGGGAAATACTTGTGGCAAAGCATGCTTCAGAGAGGGCCGGTGCCGCCTTCTGGGCCTTCCAAGTGTCACAACAAGCTCAGCCCATTTCGCGACAGCTCGTTGTCCTTCACAGCTGACTATGTTAACTGTCCCTAACTCCCTATGTACAAACCTCTTCTTCTTCATACTTACTCTTGATTATGTTCTTCTTCTTCCTTTTTTATGGTTGATGTTCTTTGTTCTTTTGTATCTTCCGAACCGTGGAAGAGAAGCTCGTTCGTTCTTGTTTTTTTTTTTTTTCCTTTTCCCCTCGAGGTTTTGCACATCCGCAAAAGAATCTGTGCACTGAGGTTTTGTAGGTAGACGGCGTTTAGAATCAAAGTGCTTTAGACGACGCAACAAGAAGCATTTTGCATCCCTTTTTTTTGGCCAATTTTTGTATGTTATTCCGTGCAACCCCGTATTTACTAGCTATCCCTAATTGAATAAAGCACAGGGCTATTTCTGTTTTATTTGTGCGAACATGAGTGCAATTTTGTCAAAGAGTATGTATTATTAAAACATTCTTTGTGAACAAATGATGCGTATAGGGCCTGACTACTGTTAATTTCTCGTGACGGCACTAACCTTTGATTGTATGATAAGATCATGCATTGATTCAATTTATTTGACTGAGCCAATTACATATCCGGAAGGAGTATCATCTACTGTCACTCCCATAAAAGAAAGTACATGTGTGCTTTCATAAGGTTCTTGTACCGTGATTGATTCTGTCTACCATAATGTGTTTGAGTTAGAGACATCATATCATAGCATAATAAATTGATATAGTGTGTAATGTTCATGTTATGATTGATGGTCGAGTCTTAAAACACTCATATACAAGCAGTTGATTATATGGCACTGAGACCCATATTAGGAATGTATTGAATTCAATGCAGTCATGTAGAACTTTATCAATTAGACCAAACATCTTGTTCCATCCCTACCCTCCAACAGTCGAGTCCCGCCTTCCCGTTATGTTGAAAAAGCGGCAATAAATAGCTTATATTGCTTGACATTGGGATTTATATGCTCATTACGTACATGTGATTTCTCTCCACCTATCAGTTTAAGCTTTTGGACAACACTTTCTAACACATTAGCCATTGACTATCGTTTTGCTTGGTGGCTTGTGTGGAGCTATAACCTTTGACCGCACTCAACCAATCAGCAACAATTAAATTTCTTCTATGGTTCCACAAGAGCAACCGGTACGACTATAACCTACATGTCCAATTGAACTTTGAGCTAGAGATCTTTTGACTTCCGTTTGGGCCATGGTGGCCAGTGGACAACAAAAATATCAGAAGCTCTCTAATATCAACATGTCCGGGGGCCTTCCTCAAAATCGGAATTGCAAAAAAAAATCAAAAAAAGCAAAGGGCCTATGCTGTAGTACCCCCACCTAGAAAATGTGAAAATTTTCCTTTCAGTGAGAAGGACAGCAACATATATATATTTCTATTAGACCCTGTCTGTCTAAAGTGGCTAGAAAGACAAAGCGGTACAAAGTGGACCACGAAAGGTCTAAACCACATGATTCCGACGTTTGAAAACACGAGGAAAAAAAAATTGAAGAGAGGATCATTGTGGACGCTCCAACCTAGAACAACATTGGACGGCCCAGTTTTCTCCGAGCCGCTTCACGACCAATTTGTTCTTCTTTATCCCCACTCATTGCTCGAGTAAGAGCACTTGAATTCTTTAACTTATGCCGCATATTCTTAGTCGTAGTCGATTTTCATTTCATATTATTCGGTCATGATTTGTCGAGCAAAAGTTTGATCACATCATGTGATACCGATACGAATTGAGTATAGTTTTACTTTCTATTTTGTATCAGGCTACATGAAGTACTTGCGAAGTTTCAATTACTATCTAAGTCGCTTTTGCAAAGCGTGTAATGTCAATGGTACTATTTTTTTTTTCTTTTGGTGGATCAGTGGTCTTATTTTCAAATGCAATGTTCCGCCGTTTAATTTATAGAAGACCCAAACTCATGGTAAAAGCGTTTTCGTGTTGTACAATGGTACCAAAATCTTTTCCGTGCTTCAAGGAAGTGGCGACATATGTCCTCCCTATCTCTAACCACATTCAAAATCATCCTCACATTGGCGTTCACATGTCAATTTGCATTCTCAAATTCGAAAACGTACGATTACCAAACTCACTTGTCCATTCCATTTCAAGTCCCATGTACCGTTTGGCATTATTTAAGGATTTTCCATTCTCATTCTGAAATGGCACTTCTCTCCATTTTAAGTTGATCACAAACAACATACACTTATCCAAAAACCCCCGATCCATCCACCCGCTGCCCAACCGCCCTCCTCCCGAGCGCCATCGACACCACCGCACTATTGTCACTCACTGCCTGAGCCGTTAGCAGAGCCACAGACTCATCGCCCAAAGCCAATGGTCCCTTTACCCTATCATGTCCAACGTCGACCTTAGCAGCCCCTCCATGGCCTCTGAGATCTCACTCCATTGTGGTGACGCGGTTGAACCCTTGTTCCCGATCCGTCTCCATCCCAACATGGAGCTCGACCTAGATCTAGTTAAGCCCCGCCGAGTATATTGTGTGTGTGTTTAGCGTTAGATGTGGTTGATGGTTAAATTACACTAAAAAAAAACATGGATTTAGCTACGAAAATTTGCGACGAACAAAATTTGTCACTAATTTGCGACGAAAATAGCGACGGAAAAATCAATTTGTGGCTATTAGCTACGAATTTAGCGACTAAATAAATTCGTAGCTAATTAGCGACGAAAACAGCGACCAAATAGTTCCATCGCTAATTAGCCACGAATTTAGCGACGAAAAACTTTTTCGTAGCTAATTAGCTACGAAATTAGCGACGAAAAACTTTTCGTAGCCAATTAGACACGAATTTAGTAACAAAAAACCATTCCGTAGCAAATTTGCCATGAAATTTGCGACGAAACATTGACTTCGTCGCAACTTCACTAAATGTTTCTTTTTTATTTAAATTATAATAGCAAATTTAGCGACGAAATCCCTTTTTCATCCCTAAATTATTTTTATTATTTCAATTTTAGCGACGAAAATGATTTCGTCGCAAAATATTGACAATTAATTTAATTCTTTCAGAAAATTTAGCGACGAAACACTATTTCCGTCGCTAAATTACCATAATAAATAAAAAATTATTAAAATTAGTTACGAATAATCATTTTCGTCACTAATTTGATTGAAATAAAAAAAATTGCAATGAAAGTCCATTTCGTCGCAAACTCACTTTGCAATTTAGCAACGAAAGTCGACATTCGTCGTTAAACTACCCTAATAAATAAAAAATTATTAAAATTAGCTACGAATAATCATTTTTGTCGCTAATTTGATTGAAATAAAAATTAAAAAGAAAAAAAATTAGCAACGAAAGCCCATTTCGTCGCAAAATCCCCTTTGCAATTTAGCAACAAAAGTCGACTTCCGTCGCTAAATTGCCGTAATAAATAAAAAATCATTAAAATTAGCGTCAAATAATCATTTTTGTCGCTAATTTGATTGAAATAAAAAAAAATTAGCGACGAAAGCGATTTTCGTCGCAAACCCTTCCTGTGTAATTTAGCGATGAAATTTGCTATTTGTCGCTAATTAGCGATGAAATTCGACGTTCGTCACTAAATTACCATAATAAATAAAAAATTATTAAAATTAGCGACGAATCATCATTTTCGTCGCTAATTTGACAGAAATAAAAAAAATAAAAAAAAATTTAGCGACGAAAGTCCATTTCGTCGCAAATTCCCCATTGCAATTTAGCGATGAAATTTATCTTTCGTCGCTAAATTACCATAATAAGTAAAAATATATTTAATTTAGTGACGAGTAGGATTTTGTCGCTACTTTGATTGAAATAAATATAAAAAAGAAAAAAAAATTAGCGATGAAAGCCATTTTCCTCGCAAATTCTTCCCTTGCAATTTAGCGACGAAATTCGCCGGTTGTCGCTAATTAGTGACGAAATTCGGCTTTCGTCGCTAAATTACCTTAATAATTAAAAAACTATTAAAATTAGCCACGAAATTCGACTTTCGTCGCTAAATTACCATAGTAAATAAAAAATTATTAAAATTAGCGACAAAAGTCATCTTTCGTCGCTAAATTACTGTAATAAATAAAAAATTATTAAAATTAGAGACGAAACTTTCGTCGCTAAATTACCATAATAAATAAAAATTTATTAAAATTAGTGACGAAATTCGTCTTTCGTGGCCCATGTAGTCCAACGGCGACCGTAGGATCAGACAAGAAATAACAATAACAACAAAAATGGCAAACGGTGTCGTTTCGGGGTGTTGATTCATATGGGTTCGGGTCTGGGCCGGGTGTTCGATCTGCGTGGATCGGGCCGACCCGGTCCGAATAAATCTTTTACTTAATCAAAAAAATAATTTTCAAAAAATAAAAAATCAGAAAAAATCTAGAAAATTCTAAAAAAAATGTTAGAAAATCCTAGAAAATCTAAAAAAAAAATAGGAAAAATTGTAGAAAATTCATAGACAATCCTGAAATTCTGAAAAATCGAGGAATGACCACAGACAACTGGTCAATCCTATTTTTGAGATTTCTTATTAGTCCTATCCTAATTTGACGATTATACCCATTAGGGGGCAATTGTCCCTGCTTATATCTGAGATCGTTCGAAAATGCCTAGATTAGGACAGGGCTAGTTAGGTGGCGAATCCTTCTGTTAGGGTTTTCGAGTCAACTTTTCTTGAAACGACGATTTTACCCCTTAAAGGGTAAATTGTCTTTCCTATTGCAATTGACTTGTGGAAATTGCTCAGACTGAGGCGATGGGTGGCCAAACCTTCTGTCTGGTATTTCCACATTTCATTTCCCTTTTCTTAAAAATGACGATTTTACCCCTCAAAGGGTAAATCGCCTTCTAAAATTTTAGAAAATTATGAAAATTGTTGAAAAATAGGAAATTGATTAATTTGATGATCAATCCCATTTTTTATCCCGTTTTACTCTAGATTTCTTCTAAAATGACAATTTTGCCCTTTCCGGGCAAATTGTCCCCAAATTTTTTCAAAATTACTATTTTGCCTCTCATGGGCAAGTCATGTCTAAGTCACTCCTGAGCCTTGGTTGACACTTCTCTAGGCCAATAGGGCCTTACTAGGGATGTCATGTTGTATTCACGTGATTTATCCGCATGTCTTGGATCCTTGATTTGCGCACATTCTTTTGCTGATTGTGAGTGCTAGGATAGCCACTCCTATTTGTATAAACTCCTAGATTTAGGGTTCATACCACACTCATCTGTATAAAATCTCGGGTTAGATAATTCAATCAACTTTGGTACCGAAAGGGCGTCAACTCTGACAGTTAGCGTAACTAAGTCATCGATCACATTTCTCTGGTTCTCGCAGAATCGAATAGAAGCTCCCAACTATTAGATAGGGTTTCTAATCGTACCTTTCACGAAATGATTTGTGGCGATTCCTTGGCATGTACACATATCACATGTCACTAGACCACACCAAAGGTCGACCACGTATACTTCAGTTGTGACTTGAGTAACGAGCCTTGGGAGAGGCCTGCGTCCGACCAGATGGGACGGCCCATTAACGCTTGATGCAATTGACGGGTCGTGATAGCGACGAAAGTCGAATTTCATCGCTAATTTGATTGAAATAAAAATAAAAAAATTAGCGACAAAAGCCCTTTTCCTCTCAAATTCTTCCCTTGCAATTTAGCGACGAAATTTGCCGTTTGTCGCTAATTAGCGACGAAATTCTTCTTTCGTCCATAAAGGAAAAATATAAAATAAAATAATTAACATAAAAAAATCATAAAATATGTCAACTTCAGATCCCACCATTAATTTGGTCGCTAAAAAGTTGTCCCTAAAGTTTCAAAAGTAAAAATAGAAATAAAATATTTAATAATAAATATAACAAATAAAAAATTAATAAATAAGAAATTGAAAATTTATGAAAATCTTTCTTTCGTGGCTAATTTAGCGACGAATAATGAAAATTCGTCGCTAATTGAGCAAATTACGTTGTTTGTTTTACTTTCCTTTCTCGTCGAAATACCCAATTTTAAAAAATAGATAATAATACACACAACGTACAACTATGTTACACCGACACGACATGAGGCACGACACGTGAGTTATAAAAATTAAAAAATTTCGACACATTAGGACGTTGTATATTAATTATATATTTTTATTTATACGTAATAAATTATCAACTTTGTGAAGCCAAGCGGACAGCAAAGTCCCCAAATTGCTTCCCCCACCTGCCGCTCAATTTTAATATTTTTTTCGCAGTGAAAAGAAAAAAATGGCGGCTTCGTTTTCCCACCCTTTTTGAAACCCTGAAAAAAATTCCGCTCTTCCCTCCTCCTCCTCCTCCTCCTCCTCCTCCTTTCCCGAAATCCCCAGATCCTCAAAAACAATTCCACTCTTGCTCTCGCCTGCTGCGACTTTCTTTCGCCCCTCCGCCGGCCCGATGACAGAGACTCACTCTCTCGAAACCTTAGGCACCCTCGTTCCCTCCTCCCCCGCCGAATCTGTTAAAATATGTCTCGAGTTTTGAGCCGGAGGCGAAAATTTGAATATTTTGAATTGAATATTTTACGGATATCCGAAATCGAGCAAAATATAATATCTTGCGGTGAATATCCTTCGGCAAGATTGGATAAAGTTTGAAATCTACGAAACCTGGTGCACATTGAATCCACGATTTTGATCGTGAAAAGGGAAGAAGAATATGTGCTATTGATTTGCTTTCCTAATTGCAAGCTGGAGTCTTGGTCAAGAAAAGGGGGGTTCACGCGCAAATCCGCCAAGGGAAGGAAAGAAATGAAGTAACACAAAGGACAAAAAGGAAAGTCCAAGATTGACCAAATCTTCTTGGACTTTGTTTCCTTCTCCGTTATTATGGATATCTTCACGTAGGTTTTGTACCATGGTGATATATATTATATTATCTTTTGGGTCAAAGATGGTGTGGTTGCAGAGGCTTGGACTTGCAAGGTCATCTTGCATATATGCAATTGACAACATGAAGAGAAGAGGTTTTTGTTCAGTACGACGAAGGTCTTGAAGCACCGTTTCTTCGAGTGCTTGGCAGTGAAACGACTTCGTGGAATTACGTCAATAACGTTAGTGTTCGAGCCGTGAAATTCTTGTGGTAAGAATTGTGTTTTAATTCCTTTGTGAGATTGAGAGATTATTTCGTTAGGAATTTGGGGCTAAACACTGTGTGCGTTCTTGAATGTAATTGGGGCTTGGGAAACACTAAGAGTGTTTATGCAACTCGAGTGTGATCTGTAATCTCCGTGTATCGCTCGTTCTATAGTAGAATTCATTGCTGCTCTCCCCGTGGACGTAGGTCTTTACGACCGAGCCACGTACATCTGGTGTTCGATTTACTTTATTCGTTCTGTTTATTTTATCGTTCGATCGCTTGTTCCGCGCAACAATTGGTATCAGAGCATGGCTTGCTTAAGTTGAAGCGATTCGATGGCGACAGAAGAAGCTAAAAGGAAAATAGACAGATTTGACGGGAAGGACTTTGGTTTCTGGAAGATGCAGATAGAATATTATTTATATCAGATGAAGCTGCACGAGCCCCTGTCTGGGAAGAAACCAGAAATGATGAAGCAACCCAATTGGGAATTGCTGGATAGATGAACGATGGGCGTTATTCGGCTGACGTTGGCTCGTAACGTCGCGTTTAATATCGTCAAGAAGACCACTGCGGGTTTGATGAAAGCCTTGTCGGACATGTACGAGAAGCCCTATGCAATCAACAAGGTCTATTTGATGCGACGTCTATTTAACTTGAAGATGAGCGAAGGTACATCTGTTGCTAATCATATTAATGAATTCAATGTGATCGTTAGTTAATTGAGTTCAGTTGAGATTGACTTTGAAGATGAGGTACGTGCTTTGATTCTATTATCCTCATTACATGATAATTGAAATACTACTGTTACTACTGTTAGTAATTCTTCTGGGTCAACTAGTTTGACGTTTGATGGGATTCGAGGTTTAATTCTGAGTGAGGATATCCGTAGAAGAGAATCTGACGAATCTGTATCTGTTGCTTTAGTAGGTGAAAGAGGAAGAGCTAGTGCTCGTGCTAGCAGAAGTAGTATGAACATGAATAAACGCAGTTAGTCTAGGACTGGCGATAATGTCTGTTAGAACTATGGCAAGAGAGGGCATCTTAGAAGAAATTATTTTAAGCTGAAAAACGAAAGGGCTAAGGGAATTGGAGTTGAAACTGCGGATGATGTTGCAGCTATAGCTGAAAATTCTGATGGTGTCGATAGTGTTTTGTCTGTCACTAAGAATTCATCGTTTGACGAATGGATTATGGATTCTGGTTGTTCTTTTCATGCTACACCAAACAGGAACTGGTTTACTTCTTATCAATGCATGGATAGTAGTAAAGTGCACTTGGGAAACAACGCTGAATACGATGTTGTGGGTATTGGTGATGTTAAAATCAGAATGCATGATGGTATTGTGAGGACATTGACTGGGGTAAGACATGTTCCAGAATTGAAAAAGAACTTAATTTCTTTGGGTGCTCTAGATTCAGCTACATGCAGGTATTCTTCGCGAGGTGGAGTCCTGAAGATTGCTCGAGGTGCTCTGGTGATAATGAAGGGAATCAAGCATGGCGACTTGTATAAACTTCAAGGTGAGACATTGATAAATTTCGCTCCTAAGACGACGACATCTGTTCGAGAGTCTAACGGCTACTCGAGGAAGGCCTGGGTGTTTGTACGAATGCACAATTTTGATGCTGTTGTCAGGAATACGCAGTCAAGAGCTTTGATCGGAACGGAGACTGGTAAGTTAATCAAGCATGTGCGAACTGACAATAGCATGGAGTCCTGCTCGAAGCTGGTAAATAAATTCTGCATGAAAAGGGGCATAGTGAAACACCACACTAGTGCTAGTAAACCACAACAGTTTGTAGAATTGATAAGTAGAGAGTTACTAGAGACGGCCCGTGAAAGGATCTCTAGTGCTAGTATGGCTGGGAGAATTCCAGCGGATGCGCTTAATATGGCGAGCTACCTGGTGAATAGATCCTCATTGACTGCGATTGGATATCGGACTCCCAAAGAAGTGTGGTCAGGTAAGGTTGCTGATTATTCTAATTTTAGAATGTTTAATTGCCCGTGTTATTATCGAGTAAGTGATGGTAAGCTCGATGTAGAGGCAAGGTGCATATTCCATGGCTATGCACGAGGTGAGTGTGGCTATCAGTTGTGGTGCCCGGATATAAATCCACATGTTTGCAGTAGAGAAGTTACCTTTGACGAGTCTCCAGTACTTCAAGCTAGGAGTGAATGTAGCAGTGTTCATACGGATCTGGACGGTGTTCAGCTTGAGGTGGAGTTGCAACCAGAAACTCCTAAGGTAGCAGGTACTAGCGTGGTAATCGACATAAATGGTGCTTTTAGCGAGGTGGAGCCTATAAAGCCAACGGTTGCTGTAACTGCTAATATTGACAAGGTACGTATTCGGTCTCCTGACAGATATAGATGTAACAGAGGTTTTGCTTTATATGTGATTGAGGTGCTTGTGTCAGATAGTCCTTGTGTAGTAGTTAAAGGTGCATGTGCAGTTGGTGCGCTGATGAGGTCCTCGGTTATGGCGAAGTTCAAGCGCGGCTTGAACTTGGATTATGTCTGTGGCGGTTGAGCCCATTGGAGTTGTGGGAGAGTAGTAGCATATGATGTTCAGATTACCGGCGAAGCGACTGTGACATGGCTCAAACATCGAGCCAAGGTGGAGATTGTTAAAATATGTCTCGAGTATTGAGCCGGAAGCGAAAATTTGAATATTTCGAATTGAATATTTTAGGGATATCCGAAATCGAGCAAAATATAATATCTTACGGTGAATATCCTTCGGCAAGATTGGATAAAGTTTGAAATCTACGAAACCTGGTGCACATTGAATCCACGGTTTTGATCGTGAAAAGGAAAGAAGAATATGTGCTATTGATTTGCTTTCCTAATTGCAAGCTGGAGTCTTGGTCAAGAAAAGGGGAGTTCACGTGCAAATCTGCTAAGGGAAGGAAAGAAATGAAGTAACACAAAGGACAAAAAGGAAAGTCCAAGATTGACCAAATCTTCTTGGACTTTGTTTCCTTCTCCGTTATTATGGATATCTTCACATAGGTTTTGTACCATGGTGATATATATTATATTAGATTTTGGGTCAAAGATGGTGTGGTTGTAGAGGCTTGGACTTGCACGGTCATCTTGCATATATGCAATTGACAACGTGAAGAGAAGAGGTTTTTGCTCAGTACGACGAAGGTCTTGAAGCGCTGTTTCTTCGAGTGCTTGGCAGTGAAACGACTTCGTGGAATTACGTCATTAACGTTAGTGTTCGAGCCGTGAAATTCTTGTGGTAAGAATTGTGTTTTAATTCCTTTATGAGATTGAGAGATTATTTCGTTAGGAATTTGGGGCTAAACACTGTGTGCGATTTTGGATGTAATTGGGGCTTGGGAAACACTAAGAGTGTTTTTGCAACTCGAGTGTGATCTGTAATCTCCGTGTATCGCTCGTTCTATAGTAGAATTTGTTGCTGCTCTCCTCGTAGACGTAGGTCTTTACGACCGAACCACGTACATCTTGTGTTCGATTTACTTTACTCGTTCTGTTTATTTTATCGTTCGATCGCTTGTTCCGCGCAACAGAATCTTTGGCGGGTTCTCGCCGTATCCGCTCGGTCGCAAGCCTCCTCCCACTCTGAGCAGCAGCGATGACAAATCACTGGACGAGATGGAGGCTGACGACTGCGGCTGGAGTCCGTACGCGTGGGACGAGGAGAAGGAGAAGGAGGTCTCACCAGGGGAGGACCGATGAGACTGCTATAAGGGACGGGAGCGTGAGTTGAGTCGGTGGTCGCCGTGGTATCCGCGGAGGCGCCTGATCTGCGACGTACTGCTTCTCCTGGCGCTGCCCATCCGTGAGATCGTGCCTTTAGGAGTTTGTTTTCATGTGATTTTATAGCAAGAGCTAATGGGATTATGAATCTCGTTCTGGAGTTGGGAGTTTTATGCTGCGATTTGGTTTCTTTGTGGTGGAGTTGCCGCAGGGTGCAGGTCTTAGTAATTTGGGGTTCACATGCTTTTTGAATGCGGTGCTGTAGTGTCTCACTCATACTATTCTGCTTGTCCAAGCGGTTCTTGGCTTTGACCATGCCGATCCGTGCCATCATAAGTTTTATGGTCTAATTGGTTTACTCCTCAATGTAGTGAATTTGCAACTTGTATGAGCAGCCATTGAGTGATTGCAGTTTGGGAATTTTCAAAATGCAAAGAGGGCTGCTTGTCCTATGGTTCTGCGTGGCCACATTGAACTCTGTTTAATCACTTTGGCATTTAAGTAATCATGGCTTGCAATCACCTTGCAATCATGCTTATTTGGGAAATATGTACTAGTCCGTTCATATTTCTTGGGTTTCTATTTCCTTTGTCCGTGCATGTGAGGAAGAAGAATCTCGTTAGTATCTCTAATGGGGAGGTTTCAATGCAGACATTAAAGCTGAAGGACCAAGAATTTTTAGAAGCTAGCTGCATGCTGTCTGACGTACTTATTCCTGGCTCTCATTGTCATTTTGTCATTTTTTGTGCACTTGGGTCCAGTGAACTACAAGCATAATCCATATCTAGATCTTGTCCAAAGCATCCTCTTTTCTATCTCCAAATAGTCACAAAGTAAAGTCGGAGTTTGACTATGTCGCTTCATAATAAAAATCTACAATTAGGCGTGAGAAACCTGGGTAATCTATTCTATCTGGCTTCCTGATTACGAGTTGTTAGTAATGCAAGGACGTAGGGTTTTGAGTGTTTAAGTGGTGTTGCTTTTGGTCGGTTAGTGGGGATTGTCATTATGGATGAAATTGTTAAAGTGGAAGATTTCATGAGGTTCTCACTGTTAGGAATATTATATTTGATTTTGAAGGAAACAAAACTCACATACTTTATTGAAAAGATTTTGATTTATACTTTGAGGATTTACTATAAATATATCTGTACGCCTTTTATATATAATGTGCTTAACGCTTTTATTTTGATAGAAGCAGGCAGATTTCGTGGCAGAGGCACACTGATTCAAGAATCATGATGAGATATACTTTGATCTTTGATTTATCCTCATTGTTTAATCAATCTTATTATTGATTATCTTAGCAGATTATATTTCCCCACTAACGGTCAATTATCTGGTTTGGATTGCGTGTCTAAGTTAAATTGATTGATCATCAATCACAAAGATATTCTCATTACTTTCCATATGAGGACTCTTGATTGATTGGAAATTACCCTTTAGCTAATTTCTTTTATTAGAAACTTGATTTATGGAGTTAAGGATTTGATTGTATGGGCGAGCAAATCCTCTCAAATCTCTGATTGCTCTTACCTCAAAAGACTCGTGATCTTTATTCAACAATCAACCAATGGCTAGTTTTGGAGATTGATCCTCGGATGATTCTGTCCAGTGGGAAGGCTTGGAAGATGAGGAGTATATAAAGACCACCAAGTTCGAGAAGAAGTAAGAGAGATCAAGAGATCAATACTCATATATCAAGAGAGCTTCATCTGTTTGAATTATCTATCGTGCTTAAAGTGAGATCTTGTGAGAGGTGTTATACAAAGTCAAGTGTGTAGAGTGGAAAGTCCGGGTAGAGGCATAGCTCGCTTCTGTTGAAGTGCTTGTGTTCAAGCAATCACATCTTTCTGTAATCTCTTACTTGATTACTTAGTGGAATCCAGCCAGTAGGCTGTTAGTGTGGGAGAGTGGACGTAGGCTTCCTAAAGCCGAACCACTATAATCTCGTGTGGAACGCTTTCCTACTCTTTCCGCCTCTATCAACTGCATCTATTAACAGTCTGGCAGAAGCACTGCGGGTCTATGCTAATACATGTGCCTCTATCGAACTCGATATTTTCAATTCCGCATTATTTGTCGAAGTTTGATTAAATACACCTATTCACCCCCTCTAGGTGTATAACCTAGCCAGGAACAACAATTGGTATCAAAGCCAAAGGCTTGTTTTTGGAAGTGTATACTTCTAAGCTAACGATCTTCAATGGCTAGCATCTTTGGAGTAGGTATTGTGGAAGGTCAAAGCAACACACGACCTCCATACTTTGATGGAAGAGACTACAACATCTGGAAGAACAAGATGAAAGCATTCATCAAATCTAAAGATCCACTTATGTGGGATGTCGTGCAAAAAGGAGCAAACCCAACAATCTCTTCGTCAAAAGAAAGTAGCAAAGAAGAATCAAAACTTAGTGCCATCGAAATCTCCAAAAGAGAAGCTTTGGATTCAAAAGCGATTTACTCTTTCTATTGTGCTTTATCTCCATCTCAATATAATCATATTTGCTCATGTGAAACAACAAAGGAAATCTGGGAAAGTTTGCAGATTACTCATGAAGGGACTGATAGAGTCAAGGAGACGAAGACAAATATTCTCCTTGGAAAATATGAATATTTTAAGATGAAACCTGACGAATCTGTTTCTGATATGATCAATAGGTTTATAGATATTGTAAATGGATTGACCTACTATGGCAAGCAGATCTCTCAAACTGAAAGAGTCAACACAATTCTGAGGGGATTGACAAAGGAGTGGAACAGCATCAAAACCACCATTCGTGAGACCTCAAGGATCTCGCCTCTAACTATTGATGAACTTGTGGGAACATTGACATCTTATGAGTCTGAACGATTGAATGATGAAGATGGTTCCAACGGTGAAAAAGAAATTGCTTTGAAATCAAAAATATATTATTCAACTGATGCAGATTCAGAGGAAGGTGAAGAACTAGCCGCGATGGTAAGGAAATTCAGAAGGATGGCTAGAAAAAGAAGAAACTTCAAAGGAAGGCGCCGAGCAAGCAACTTGATAAATCTTCTAGCGATAATGAGGAAGGTAAGGAAATAATTTGTTTTGAGTGCAGGAAACGTGGACATATCAAGACAAATTGTCCGCTCCTAAATAAAAACAAAGGAAGATTTGAAAAGAAAAAGAAAGCGTTGAAAGCTGAAACATGGAGCGATACAGAGTGCGAAGACAGCGTTGAGGAAAAATGTGCCACCATTTGTTTAATGGCCAAATTAGATTCTGAAGATGAAACAGAGATAAGTTTTCTTGAAATCCCTGATGATGTGTCTGATTATATTGATGAGTTATTTTTGGATTATAAAGTTGTTCTTAAGAAAATTTCTGAGTTGAAAAAAGAGAATTTGAGTTTAAGGCAACAGGATCTTTCTAAAAGAGAAAAGATTGATTTTCTTCAAAAGGAAGTTTTTGATTTGAAAGAAAAGCATGATTTTCTCAAAAGGGAAGTTTTGGAAGTTCAAGAAAATCGTGATCTTCTCAAAAAGAATATTCTGGATATTCAAGAAAATCGTGATTCTCTTTTAAAGGAAAATGAATCTTACAAATCTCAAGTTTCAGCTATTTGCAAAAACTTTTCCCTTGGTTCAAAAACATTGGAACATATTCTTTCCTTTCAAATTCCTTATTACAACAAAAGTGGTCTTGGTTTGGAAAAAGAAACTATTTTACAAAATGATTTTCCAAATTATAAGGAAAGACAAAAACAGAGACCACCGAGGAATTCTTACAAAAAACATTTTCAAAAACAATTTGTAAAACCTGTTAGCCACGAATTCTTCAAGTGTTCAAATTGTGGAGATAAAAATCATTTCAAAAACGATTGTCTTAAAGTTTGGAGACCAACCAGAGGGATTATCATAAGAATGGCAGAGTTAACTAACGTGAAAGGACCCAAGAAAATCTGGGTACCAAAGAAAGCGTGAATCTACTTATTCTTTGTAGGTACCAAAGAATAAGAAGAACAAGTGGTACCTAAACAGTGGCTACTCAAGGCTCAAATGAAATCAGAATCAGAGTACAGTCGTAGAAGCAAAATAAGTGGTTCTACCATACGCATGTGGTTCTATCAAAGCAAGTGACTCTATTAAAAAATGTATCAAGTAAGTATCTCTTGTTCGAGAAATTATATTTGGAAGGAAATCAGGTACGCATCTCAATCTTTTTCAAATATACTTGATTGTCTAATTGATTTGATTAATTGATTGATTGATTGATTATGCGATTTTGTGATGTGATTTTATGAGATATTATTTCCAAAAATAACTATTGTAATTCTCTTTCAAAATCTCTTAATTTTTGGACATTTCAAATGTATTCAAAAACTACCTTAATTACATTTTTTTTCTCTCTTCCTGTCTAAAAATCGAATATCTTTGATTATTTGATTGTCTTGTTGATTGAATATCTGACTGATTGAAGATTTTGTTCTAAAAGATTTTATCTCTCACTTTATTTCTTAAAATAACTGTCCGTTGTGATTTTATTTCAAATCTCTAAAATCTCGGACTAGTCTTCAAAATTAAATCTTTTGTTCGAAAAACTTCTTTTATTTCTCTCTCGTTCAAAGATTCAATCTGTTTTCTTCGAAATCATTTCAAATCTTCCAATGGAATCCAAATTTGATGGAGATCTTTGAGAATTGAAGCTCATTATGAGATAGCAGAAGAGAGAACAGTCTTGGAAAGAAGGAGCAAGCAACCTCACGTATGAAGAGCGAAAGCAAAGGTTATGGCAGAAGTTAACAGTAAAGCTGAAGCAGATGCAAAGGCACGAGCTGAGACAAAAGCTCAAGCCAAAGATACTATTGTCGTTGATAGAGCTGTAACAAATGAGAATACCATAATAGAAGATGAGCAAAAAGCTACAAATAAAGAGACTTCATTGAATTTCTGGAAAGAGTTAGAACTCAAGGGGAGTCGATTGATCAATACATGAAAGCTGGATAAACATGAGTGAAAGATGAAATGGTACACAACGTCTGGCACTAGTGAAGGAAATGCAGAAACTCACAGAGGTTCTTGATAGAAGGCATAGAAGCTTGATGATGATATGGAATTTATCTCTCCTTAATATTATTTATGGCTATTTATGATGTTGACAAAAAGGGGGAGAAGGCAAGAAGTTCAAGCAAAGGCATCGTAGTAAGCAATTTTTTTAAATATCTATGTTTATGCCTTTAATACTTATGTTCTTAAAGGAGGAGAATGCAAAGAAGTTCTGCAGAGGCATTGCAGTAAGAAATTCGATTACTTGATGCCTATGTTTTTGTGCAAGACTGTTAAAACCTTTTTCTTTGCACAAGTATCTTTTTATCAAAATCTTTTCAAAGTTATATATTGCTTGAAAGGTTTTGTCTCCATCAAAATAGGGGGAGATTGTTAGGAATATTATATTTGATTTTGAAGGAAACAAAACTCACATACTTTATTGAAAAGACTTTGATTTATACTTTGAGGATTTACTATAAATATATCTCTACGCCTTTTATATATAATGTGCTTAACGCTTTTATTTTGATAGAAGTAGGCAGATTTCGTGGCAGAGGCACACTGATTCGAGAATCATGATGAGATATACTTTGATCTTTGATTTATCCTCATTGTTTAATCAATCTTATTATTGATTATCTTAGCAGATTATATTTCCCCACTAACGGTCAATTATCTGGTTTGGATTGCGTGTCTAAGTTAAATTGATTGATCATCAATCACAAAGATATTCTCATTACTTTTCATATGAGGACTCTTGATTGATTGGAAATTACCCTTTAGCTAATTTCTTTTATTAGAAACTTGATTTATGGAGTTAAGGATTTGATTGTATGGGCGAGCAAATCCTCTCAAATCTCTTATTGCTCTTACCTCAAAAGACTCGTGATCTTTATTCAACAATCAACCAACGGCTAGTTTTGGAGATTGATCCTCGGATGATTCTGGCCAGTGGGAAGGCTTGGAAGATGATGAGTATATAAAGACCACCAAGTTCGAGAAGAAGTAAGAGAGATCAAGAGATCAATACTCATATATTAAAAGAGCTTCATCTGTTTGAATTATCTATCGTGCTTAAAGTGAGATCTTGTGAGAGGTGTTATACAGAGTCAAGTGTGTAGAGTGGAAAGCATAGGTAGAGGCATAGCTCGCTTCTGTTGAAGTGCTTGTGTTCAAACAATCACATCTTTCTGTAATCTCTTACTTGATTACTTAGTGGAATCCAGCCAGTAGGCTGTTAGTGTAGGAGAGTGGACGTAGGCTTCTTAAAGCCGAACCACTATAATCTCGTGTGCAACGCTTTCCTACTCTTTGTTGACACCTAAATTTTGATCAACTTTATTATTATTATTATTTATTTTTATTATTTATTTTTATTTTTATTTTGAAAATTCATAGAAAATCCATAAAAAGTTTAAAAATTGAAAAATCAATTTTGGTGACCTTAGCCAAACTAAATGAACCATTTTGACCAAAAAAATTATTTTCATAATTTTCATTTTTTTAATATATTTTCGAAAAATACAAAAAAAGAGAAAAAAAGAAAAAGAAAATCAAGAAAAATAATATTTGAGGTCACAAAAATATATAAAAATAGTCAGTATTTTTATTTTTATTTTATCCATTTTCTGACCTCATAAAATAGTAAAATTCAGGTTTGATTTTAGGTGTTCTTTGATCATCATAAAATTGAATTTGGCAAAAATATTAGTAATGATTAAAAGGAAAAGGAGTGAAAACATCATCATTTAAAAGGAAAAGGGGACTAATCATTTTGTCTTCGCTTTTGATTATTTTATTATTATTTTTACTTTTTAATATTTTATTATATTATTATTATATTATTATTATATTATTATTTCATTATTTTATTTTATTTACATTACTATTTATTCCCCCTTCATCATCCGCACGTCTTCTCTCCTTCTCCTCCTCCTCCTCCTTCTTCTTCTTCCTCTTCTTCTTCTTCTTCTTCTTCTTCTTCTTCCTCTCTCCTCTCCCTTTCCCGAACCATCTCACTGTTCCGGTCATAACTCCGTCGTCCAATATCAGATCGAGGCGAAACCACCTCCAATAGAAAGCTTATCGTCTTATCTTTCCAGGGATATATTATAAGGCTCATTTGGCCCAGCCATTCGTCCGATGGAGCCGTTTGAATGAGCAAAGGTCGCTGCTGACCCTGTAACGACCAGTTTCTGCCGCCGCCGTCGTCCTCCACGATCAGCCCTTCCGGCGACCTTTGCGCCTCCCTCTGACCATCACAGGTTAAGTTAAGATGTCCTTAACAATTTCCCGTTGGTTTCGTGAATTTTCGAGGTCTGGTTAAATTATGGTGATTTTTTGAAAAACAGTCGACGAAAATCGAGCGAATTGAGGTATTGTGGTCATATCTCACTCATTTGGACTTCTTTTAAGGTGAAATTTTCGGTGATGGCTTCCTAAGATGATAGGCTATGTTCTGGAATTTTAAGGTTGCTGAATATTTGCTGTGTATTTACTTTATGTCATAGCATTTCTATATTTCGCATAAAAGACCCAGAATCGGAAGGCCGAGCCTCCTGTTGGTGTCTAAATATTTGCCGCGTATTTACTTTATGTCATAGCATTTATATATTTCGCATAAAAGACCCAGAATCGGAAGGCCGAGCCTCCTGTTGGTGTCTAAATATTTGCTGTGTATTTACTTTATGTCATAACATTTCTATATTTCGCATAAAAGACCCAGAATCGGAAGGCTAAGCCTCCTATTGGTGTCCAAGGTGTTTTATTTATTTATTTTCTGTAAATTATATTGTGCTACCCCAGAATCGGAAGGCCGAGCCTCCTGCTGGTGGTTTATACCCCCCACACATTGTTGCACGAGCACCGACGGACTCCGACGTCGTAAAATTCACCGGATCCCATCTCCTTTGCTTATGTTTATGTTGTATAATGACTTAATATCTTCTTTATTATTTTTTTTTTTTTTTTTTTTGCATTGTGTTGCGTCCTATAAAAACAAAAAAAAAATGCTAGATTGGATGGTTGCAGATGAGCCACGTGTCGTGATCCGATGATTTTCAGAATAAAAAAAATATTTTTAACATTAAAAGAAATAAATTTCGAATTTTACAACAATTAAAATGATTCGATTGTCACCGAGACGCCACGTGGCGAGTTAGGGACCGTTCAGTTGGGACTTATTTTCAGGAAATTTATAATAAAAAAAAATTCAAAAAAAGTGAATACTAAGGAAAAATTCAAAAAAAAATTTGAGAAAAATTGCAGAAAATTCAATCAACTTAGGTACCGAAAGGGCGTTGGTAACGACACCAGCGTAACCAAGTCCCCGAACCCAAAATCTCTGGTTCCGTAGAACTGATCGATCTCTCCCAATCGATCGGTAAGGTTTCCGGTCTACCCTCCAAGAAAGACCGGTGGCGACTCCAAATGCATGCACAATTTGCACATGCCACCACGACCACACTGAAGGTCGAAAGCGATCGACTCTTATCGTCGAAGAATACTCCCGCCGCGATTTGGTATGGGCCTGGGAGGGCTCGCGCCGATCCAAGACCCGTGATCGGTAATCCATTAGCCGCGTCCGCTTCCGGACGGGTCGCGACAGCTGGCGACTCCACTGGGGACTTTTCTAGAAACTATGGTTCTAGACCTCAAGTGGACTTAGGCCGTAATAAAAATTGAGTGATTTTTCTAACCCTACAGGCGCTCTTGAAGGTGAGGTAAGTCCGCTCACGATAGGTGTTATATGTTTTTGCAGATTGGAGTAATAAGGGGTGTAGTCTGTGATTAACTTTATTTTACGCAGGTGTGGCGTAGGAATGTATGTTGTGTAGATGATTTGAAGTGCTGATTGATAAATTGTTGTGCATGACTTGCATTGTGATGATCACGACACATGGACACACACAACCGCGCCTAAAACCCCAAGCGCCGCCTTTAGGAACACAATAGAAGGAATTGAAAATGGAATCTCCGTGAGGAAAAACACGGGGTAATCCACTTCTCAATTCCGCTCGCTTCGAACTATGGATTGAGTCCCAATGCAACGATAGTTGTGCAATGGAATCGGCTCTTTCTAGAACTCGAGGTGGGAACCTTAACCTTAGGTGCCAAACCCTCTGATTTTTAGAAGTTCACCATCACTTGTCTCATGCGCATGTCTTTGGGCGGTTGGTACACCTAAAATCGCACATAAGTCGACGAGTTGGGTTGGTAAGACTCTCTATCCCTCAAAACTATTACAGTTCATATAAATATAGGCATTTCATTCATTGCATTCTGGTGATTAGATTAAATGCCATTTCAAGGATAGATGCATGTGTTTTTCCCAAACGTCCTTGATAGAAGACGAGGAGGATGATATCCCATGGCGAACACCGAGTGAGCAACAAAGGAGCCTACTATGGACATTATTGAGATATCGTCCAATGAAGATGACGAGTTGGGGCAAGTGATCCGGAAGTCACAGATCGAACTTGGGGCATCCTTAAACGTTAGGATCACATTCCTTGGTTTCATTTTCCATTACTAGTCCTCTTGTATAGGGTTTATTTTTATCGAGGCTTTCTCTATCTCACCCCTTAGAGTGATTGTATTAGGGATCTATTGGTGTATACATTCAGATGGAACTCGGTTGTATTTCTTTTGACGGGTCATGGGAATGTGATAGTGGCATTTTCTCTAATCATCCGAATACTCCCAAGTCAAGTTTATAATTCCTTTAGAGGAAACTAAAGTTGAAAATCTTACACGACCTTTTTGGTCGTACAGGGTAATCCAACCCCAATTTCGCTAGAAGGAATTATACACTTGAATTGGTCCATGCATGTCATACGTCACTAAGTAATCCACGATAATTGATCAAGAGTATTGACGTTATTTCGAATTTAATGACGAGATAGATGTCCAAATTGCTCTCGTTCTTAACAAAACGGCCTTGATTTGGATGCCGTATCTTCAATTAAATTTAAAAACACGTCGTTATGCCTTGCATTTTTGACTAATTCGCTCTTCTGAATATTGGTCAAAAGCAATTATCGTGAATTACATTCCTTTCAATAGTATGCTTTCTTTCGAGGAATATTGATAAAAACTTTTCGCACAAGATTAAAACCCTTGTAAAAGTTCTTGTCATTATTAATTACGAGCAAGCATAAGATTGAAAGGGGTCTATGCTTTCTTTTTCAGATTATTCCTTTTGACTCGGTCTTTTCATTTGCAGGTGAAAAACAAGTAGCATAAAGAAATCTTTTCTTGGATAAGTCTGAAGCTATTCTTTCATCTGACCATGAGTGAGTTAGAAAATCAGAACACATCTACTCGACTTATTATGGATCGGCTCATCCAAGTCTAAGATGTCCGGATGCTCGAAGAAATGGATCATATAAAAGCTAAAACAAACACAGGGGCTTTCATTCATTCTTGCCCAAACCAGGTCATACAATTCATTGGGGTGGAAAAGTAAAGCAGAAGTGAGCCCTAATCAACGACACAAAGGAGCCCAGCTGGCCCTCCAGGTTATGGATGCTTTGTTTATACGCACCACTCCGCGTATCATGGTCCGCAAGCCTGAGATGGAGGCGTTTGCGTTCATCATTGACTGCAACAACCTGAGTCTCGTGATCTTCGGCGACTGCTTCCAAGTCCCGAACAAGTCCATTCTCACGAGTTATATCCTCGTTTATGCCGTTGAGCCTTTCTTCCAGCCACTCGCTCCGATTCCTTAGCAGGGCATTACGTCGATCGCGCTCATAGGTAGCCAGAGATAGAGCTAAGTCCTCCACCAGATTCCTCCTCTCGCGTAGCAATGTCGAAACCCGCTCTTTGGCGAACTCAACAGCCTTTTTGTGACTATCGGCCAGGTAGTCAGCCAACGCTAGGCGGTCGGACTGATCCTCATAACGGGCTCGCAAGACACGAGCCACGGTAACTCCCCGATGAGCAGCGCGGTAGACCTCCAAGGAGTTCGTAAAGAGCGTTGGAAAAATATTGTATTCCCTCCCCAACGCGGTACCCTCGAGGGAGGTGATGTCCAGGTCCCCGAACATGACTCTGATCTCATCCTCGGTTTCGGGATGATCGGCTATGTGAGCGTAGCCTCGACCCAAGAGGTTATAGAACTCTTTCCATCGAGTCAAAGCTTCGGCTGAGAAAGTGTGAACTTGGGAAGAAGCCATTTTCGACGGAGATGTGTGTAGTGGAGCGATTAGAGGATGGAAGAAAATTATATGAGAGCGTTAATCTCCCAAACACCAACTCCGCATTTTATAGCGTCTCGAGAGTGGAGAAAAGTTGCAGCAATAATGCTTGTGGAGCCGGGTTAATTAATGTAAAGCGAGGGCTGCTCCTCCCGTGAATCATCAGACATGTCCTGATCCGCAATTTCAGGCCTGACAAAGTCGGTCTCGCCATTATTAAAGCTGGGAGGGAGGCGAGCGCAACTATCGAAGAAGCCGCGAAAGGATTGTGTTGTTCCATCACGCATGAAGCTGGGCGGCGAGTGAACAGCTCTGCCACTTAAAAAGAGAAGACAGTGCTGAACAGGCATGGCTATTGAGGAAAAGTGAAAGGCGAGCGCAACTATCGAAGAAGCCGCGAAAGGATTGTGTTGTTCCATCACGCATAAAGCTGGGCGGCGAGTGAACAGCTCTGCCACTTAAAAAGAGAAGACAGTGCTGAACATGCATGACTATCGAGGAAAAGTGAAAGGCGAGCGCTACTATCGAAGAAGCCGCGGAAGGATTTGGTTACCCCTTCGTGTCGGAAAGCTGAGCAGGAGGTAAACAGTTCCGTCGTTTCAAAAACAGAACGCTGAACAGACCTAGCTTTCGAGGAAAAGGAGGCAACAAATCGAAAGAGCGAGTATACAAAAGAGAACAGAGAACCCCGAGTGACGAGTTCGTTGAAAGACCTCAAATTCTCTAGAATCAGATTCGACATCGAAGCCATGGAACTCAACATCGCCGGTGACGAACATCAAGATCGCAGTGGTGACGACGGCAGTGGCCACGACGCTCAACCCCGGAAAAGAAAAAGTCGCCAGCGCTACGCTCGGAAAGAAATCCAGGAGCTTGAAGCTTTCTTCGATGAATGCCCTTGCCCAAACGAGGAACAAAAGATTGAATTGGGCCAGAAGCTGGGAATGAATCCTATGAGAATCCATTTTTGGTTTCAGAATAGACGTTTCAGACTAGGTGTCCAACACAGGCGTAAGGAGATCACGGCCCTAAAAGAGCAGAACCAAAACCTTCAAATGGAAAACATGTGGTATGAGAAAATTCTCAGTACTATTACCTGCCCTGACTGCGGTGGCCCTACCACCCTCAGTAAATTGTTCCCCAGTAAGCCTTCTACGAAGATGGAAGGTGCTCATTTATCCCCCTGCTCCCTTGAGCCATCTCCGGTACAATCAGATCCTGCTAATGGCGCGCATGAGCAGATCGATCCTACAGAAATTATACCAGTGTCTTCGGAGGAAGAAGATACGTGTCGTTATGATCGGAGTCACCTCATCGAAGCCCATGAATCTCCTCCACAACAGCTTCCGGTAAGATCAGATACGGTTCAAGAGGAGTTAGAGGTTAGTCGGCAGGCTATCTACGCCACTCTGGACGACGAGAAGAAGAAATTCACTTGGCCCCCGGAGCTTCATCTCAAGTTCTTGGACGCAGTTCGACAGATAGGACTCGACTTCATAGGTCCGACAAGCATACTTAGGGTCATGAACGTACCGGGACTTACCAAGCAATTAGTCGCGAATCACCTTGGTTGCTACAGAAGGGCGTTAGGACAGCGTTATGCAGAACTGAATCCGAGCAATAGACTCGGCTGCGAACCCAGCACCCTTATGACAAATGAGGCCCGGTCGAATCTGGACGACTATTGGGGATTTGATCAGGATATCCTCGCGAGTCATTTCAATATTCCTCAAGAACACGCATCACAAGTGCAACGAGTAAGCACTCCTCCGTCCGAGCAGCGGCTAGTAAGTGTTCATCCTGTCGCAGATCAGCCCACCACGCCCAGTGCTCAAGGGTTTGCCCAATCAGAGCATATGGCTTCAGATGATCTAATGGGAGAAAGCTTGGAGCACTCTTATTTCCCTAATCCCCAAGTGGGAGATGCTTGTGGTAGTCAATCGATCAAATCTCCTCTTATAATCCCAGACAAAGATGGAGGTTCCAGTTCGAAGAACCCGTCGGGCAATACAGCTCAACCTACACATCAATCGTTCGAGGGGTCGGGTGATTTCTTCGATGAAGGACTTGATACCTGGTTCGATCAGTTGGAAGCTATTAAAGGTTGGCAACCATGATCTGCACTTGGTAATGGCACACCTAAGCTGAGGCCAGACTGGTTAGTCATTGGACATGCCCCAAGAAAGAAGGGGATGTACGCGAGAAGGATGTATCTCCTATTGTAAAGTTCTCATCGGTGCATGCGTTTGTTTCTTCAATAGCTAGAGTTGATTCTGCATAATGTTTCTCGCAAACGTCATCTCGTGTGTATACGGTAATTCCTTGTTATTAAGTTCAAGGTAAAATCAGCCCCGACGCGTGAAGGCAGAATTGATAGCATGAGTTACTAGCAGAATGTGATCGAGCTCGAAAGTGAAAGATTACTAGCGGCCCCAAACGCAATGACCGCAAAATCAGGGGCAATCTTTAAGTTTCGAGCAACTACAAATCTATTTCTCACGAGGCATTCAGGTCAATCAAATATAAAGCGTCGGGCTGTGAGAATGATGCGTAGTCAATCTGTTGACACAGGCGAAAAAGGAGTCGCGTAGATCCGAAAGCAAAAACCTTTCTTGGCTAGTCAACAATGCAGAATGAAAGAGCATATATAAACAAACTCGCATTTATTTCATTCAGCAGGAAAGTTTACAAGTGGATCACTGAGGGGGAGCAGTAAACCCAAAATGAGTTCTGACAAGCATCACAAAAAAGCTTAACTGACTCTCCATGCTATCCATGCCTTGCTTACAACCCACACTCCGAGAATCGAGGTCTACAAGCTTGAAGAAAAGGAGACGACATTTCTCCTTAAGTTCGTTCACCTTGGTGTCATAGTACTCGAACTCAAGCTCTAAGTCATGAGCCAGCACCCTCCCGCGAGCTATATCCATGCTCAGGTCTTCAAGCCTTTCCTCCAACCAGGCACACTGGAACCTCAGCACGAAGTTGTGCTGGTCTTGCTCAAAGGCGGTGTCAAAAAGAGCCAGACGCTCCACCAAGTTGTCCCTCTCACGGACCAGCATCGAAACCTGGGCGTGGGCGTATTCAACAGCCCTTTTATGGTTATCGGCCGTCAGCATGGCCAACATCAGGGACTCAGTTCGGTCCTGATAACGGGCTCGCACGATACCAGCCAAAGTGACCTCCCGGCTAGCAACTTCGTAAGCCTGCATGAAATTGTTAAAGAGAGTTGGGAAGATCACAAACTCCCTTTGCAGTTTCGTACCTTCAATACACGCAGTATCCAGGGCCGGAATCAGAGTACGAACTTCAACCTCAGCTTCAGGATGATTGTTTATGTAGCCATAACCCCTACCCAAGAGGTGGTAAAATCTCTCCCATTGGGTCGAAGCTTCAGGTAAGGCAACAGGCATAGAGGAGGAATCCATATGCGATGGAATGACGGAGAAGAGAGTGAGAATGTGAAGAGTGTTTGAGAGGCTGAGTCTGATAAGGCTAAAGTGTTAATCTTCTTGACATCAATCTATCACCTTATAAATGCTCGAGTACAGGGAGAAGTGGTAATAATATTTTATGTGCAGTAGAGCCAAGCGGGTTTCGTTAATGCATCCCCGATGAGTCACGAATCCACCACCGTCCTGTGATCTCGGGTTTTACGAAACATAATGGCGCCGAAAGGTGGGCAGGCTTGTTACTCTAGAGACTGGGCCAGGGGGACAAGCGTAGTGCTCGACAAAGCGAAATCAAAGCAAGAGATCTTCAGGCTCCGTTCACGTAGAAAAGAGCAAAAAAGGACAAAGTGGGAATTACGAAGCCTTGATAAAAACGCTCGTCAAGTAGCCATCACAAAAGGACGAAGTGGGAATCTCGAAACATTGAGAAGAGCGCTCGTCGGGTAGCCATCACCTTTGATTGAAGAACGGTGATCCGGCTCCTTTAACCTCTCAGAATTTGCAGAGAAAGTGAAGATCCAAGGAGGAACAAAGAAAGCTGAGTTAACGGAAAATCAAACAGTGATATCCCGGTCAAAATGTTCAAGGGATTCTGTCATTTACTGGAAGCGCCAGACTTGGAGGTCTCCGAGCTTGAGCTGCTGGAAGAGTTTGAAGATCTCAGGACCGAACCTGACACGAGGGCCATGGAGACCGATCCTTCTAATGATGAAACCCGCGGCTTGGTTAACGAGAACAGTACCCGCGACGGTTATCAGCGTCAGAAAGGGGAATATCTCAAACGCAACACTTCAGGTCAAGTCCATAAACTCGAATTGTTTTTCAGGGAATACCCCTATCCGGACATGGAACAGAAAATCAAAATGGGCCAGGAGATAGGGTGGGAGCCTCGGAAGGTCAAGTGCTGGTTTGAAAACAAACGAACTCGGCTGAAGCAGCAACGCGATCGGCACGAGTTAGCGGTTGTAAGGGAGGAAAATGAAAAGCTTCGAATAAAAAACACTCAGTACAAAAAAGCTCTAAGCATCGCTATTTGCCTGGAGTGCGGTAACCCTGTTCCCACGGACGGAGTATTCACTGAAGAGCCAGATCTGGGGGTTTATAATGCTCATTTGTTGCAATTCCCTTCGCAACATCTTTCGGAACAGGCGGGTACCGCCGAGGATCTACAAGAGGAAACTAGTGCTCTAAGGTCAAAGTCGACGCCCATTGTGGAAGGGAACATGCGTCATGACAAGTCGGGTCCGCTCGATGATGAACTCACCATCATGACCAGCCGATCTGAGACCACTAAATCCCCTCCAGAGCAACCTCCAACACGACCAGATTCCGAGAAGAGTAACCGCCAAGTTGCTGACACCACTTCGGCTAGCAAGAAAATAAGATTTCGTTGGACCCCGGAGTTTCATAGCAAATTTGTTGATGCAGTTCAACAGTTGGGGATCAGTTTTGCTTGCCCATTGCGCATACTCGAAATCATGAACGTGCCGGGACTGACTAAAAATATGGTCAAGAATCACCTTTGGCGCTACAAGAAACTACTGAGAGATGGACGAGCGTCGCTAGACCAAGATAGAGGCGGTTCAACACGACCAGATTCCACGAAGAGTAGCCGCCGAGTTGCCAACCCTACTTCGGCTAGCAAGAAAACAAGGTTTTATTGGACCTCGGAGCTTCATAGCAAATTTGTTGATGCAGTTCAACAGTTAGGGATCAGTTTGGCTCGCCCATCGCGCATACTCAAGATCATGAACATGCCGGAATTGGATAGAAATAAAGTCAGGAACCACCTTTGGTGCTACAAAAGACTACTGAGAGATGGACGAGTGGCGCTAGACCAAGAGAGAGGCAGTTCAAGTTTAAACGATGAGCATGGCTGTGATCGCAATCCTCATGAAGCAGGAAGCATCCAATCACCTCTTAACACCGATGGGACTGACAATTACACGGTCGATTGTTCAGGCATCAATCAGAGTACTCCCATGGGTTATCCCAGTACTCCTCAGGAGTATGTACCGCAATTTCAGCAAATCGGGACTCCCCAGTCTGAGCACCGACTGGCCGTTAATACTAGTCCTACAGCGGATCTAACACTGGCAGGAGATGCACATACAATCTTGCGAGACGATTACGGAGATTCCGGCTCGAAGAATCAGGTGGTCCATGACGAAAATGGCAAAAAGATTCCTTCTCCAGTAGTCGACAATACTCAACCTGAGTGTCAGTCGCTCGATGGTTCAGACGATCTCCTTGAAAACATCTATTCTTGGTTCGATCGGCTGAATTCCCCCCTGAGTTACCCTGGTACTCCCCAAGAGTATGTACAACAATTTCAGCAGGTATGGACTCCCCAATTTGAGCACCAACCGATCGTTAGTGTTATTCCTACGGCGAATCCAGCATCGGGTACAAACCTACTGGACAACGATGAAAATACCAACTCGAGAAGTGAGGTTGTTCATGTCGAAAGTAGTGTGAGGAACCCATCGCCAACGGTTGAGGATGCCCGACTTGGGCGTCAATGGCTTGAAATTTCAAGCGAGTCCCTCAGTGAGCAACTCGGCGTGTGGATCACGCATAAACCGAGAAACCAGGTTGTTCATGCCGAAAATGGGAGAAGTCTGTCACCAGCAATTAAGGATGCTCAACTTGGACGACTCGAGCGGTCGGACGATCTCCTGAATGAGCAACTCAGCCTATGGGTCAAGCATTTTGGAACAAGTGCATCTTCGCAGTCGTGACCGGTACTGGCGACCGGACATCTGGTTCGAAGCTCGTGTGCTAAATCATTAGAAGGCTCAGGAGAGTGAGAGGTGAATACATCGAATGAATGTGTTACGGATTTCGTTGTAAAGTTCCCGCGGGAACATTGTAATTAACGCTGAAAACTAACCGCTCTGAGTGTCAACATTACCCTTTGAACGTCTTCGAGCCAAGGGCCATGGATTAATCACTTAATCTGTGGAGCAAATTCCATGAACGATGACTATCACCCGCGGAGCATAATGGGATCTACCCCCATTCAGCACGAAATACGTTTGGTCACGAAGCCTCCCATTTGGTAAAACGATGTATCGTTCCTAAACGATCTTCAACCGAATACCAAAGTAATGTCTCATTTCTTTCCCTTCTCAGGTGTTAAACGTGGATAAATCACCCAAGGAGCCATCTGTTCAAATAACAAAACAGACGTTGCCCAACCGGGGGCAGCTGAACCATTGATATTGCAAATATTCCAAGCATGGATAAGCGGATTTGATAGACGTGGTTCATATCAATACGCGACGTCAGAACGGGATGAGAACCAAGAGTAAAGTTGTATTGTCCCAATTTGTCTTCAATTTGGGAATATGAGTTAACACTTGCTATTTATCCTTGATAGGGACTCACCATCAAGGAGGACAAATTTTGACAACCTGTGTGCACTCGCAGGGGCACACGACCGAGGGTAAGATGTATCGTTCTAATTTTTTGAAAAATTCATGAACGAACAATAACATGTTTCTTCCGCATTTTCAGGGATCTCCAGCCGCGGCGGACAGGTAAGTATCCCTTTCCCCAATCCATTGAAAATGTTGAATAAAAAATAGAGAAGAAAAGAAAAGCTTTTAGAATCTGATGTCTAGAAAAGACATAGGATTCTAACTTCATTGGCATTCATGTTTTGAAACATGAGGTTATCTGAACATGCATTGGGCATCATAAAATCTCATTGACGGGTAAAATTTTTGGAGAAAACGAAAGAGATTTTTCCAATCAAAAGTTGTTCAAAACTTTCAAAAGGACGTTTTCTCAAAAGACGAGAGGCAAAGCCTAGTCCAAACACGTCCTATACACACTTAAGAGAGAAATGGAGCGGATAAGACAGCAGAATCTGGACCTACGGAAGTAGGGACCATTCGCAGCGATTACATGGGTTGGGACGACGGAGGCATTCGTTTCATATCCCCCAAACACTACAGGTGACCGTTGATAACCCCTTTGAATGGCGGTTTTCATTCTTAACCCTGTCAAGAACCACCCCACATCGGGGCAAAATGGAGGTGAGTCCAGCAGCATCAGGAGAAAATGGTTAGAAATTTTCTTGCTCGGACTAACATTAATCTTTGTGTGTTGTTTATATGGTAATCCAAGTGCCATAGGATGATGAGAAGCATTCATTTCTCTATCCCACACACCGAATCCTTTGCATAGCCAAGTTGAGCCTGCAAAATCATTTCATAAACCTGTTGGTGATCATTGCACATTCCAAGACGGATGCAGCATCACTTCAGAAACGAAGGAGTTCAAGACTTAGGGTTTGCAAAAAATTCCTAAGTTAATGCTTAACCTTGTTAGACCTTTGATCATAGGTTTAACACGATCCCATGAAGAGGAGAAAAAAATGGGATTTCAAAAATGAATGAGAAAAATCCACGGCATTAAGAAAAAGCAAAGTGCCTGGTAAAAGCAAGGCCGATGCTCGTGCAAGTTGTTTGATTGATCCCCAATGAAGCCGGATGGGAAAAGAGGAAATCCTTTAATGAGCCAAACCCAAAAGGGCTGCTCCCCAAATGCTGCCAAACACAGAACAAAGACATAGAGAGAGTCGGTCTCTGAATGCAACAAGAGACGCTCTCTAAAGAGCTGGTGCACACCTCAAAATCGGTTGTGCACCTCAAAGACTAAAGATGCAAAAAGGAAATGACAGGAGGCAAATCAGCAATGATCACCAATGTCAAACCCGTCACGAATTCTGGGCCAAAAACAAGCCTTTTTCGATCCCCAATCCTACCAATATTACAACCTTGAAACAGTCTTCTCTGACTAAGACACTTGGGTTAACATATTGCTTAACTCGAAGAAGTACGAGCAAGACTATTTCTTTCTCATTTTGCAGGGTTCTTGACTTGTAAACCCGGAGCAGATGGTGAAGACTTTCATTCAATGGCCCCGACTCAAAAGTGAGTCCCTCCCTTGAAAACCAATATCCAAGCCCAACATTACGGTCCCGTGGAAGACCTCCCGACCGATCAAAATGTATGCGCTGCGAATGAGCCTAAAACCAAGGCACAGGTTAGTAGGGAATTGAATGCGTTCCCTATAAAAAATCACTATCGCAAAACAGGTGAGAAGACCTCCTTGTCGAGAAATATTCCAATTGGTGTTTTGAACAAACTCTTTTTGGAATTTTCAAACTGTTGGTCCAGATTTTCCGTGCAAGAGATTTGTGATCACATTTGCATGTTGCAAGAATACTTTGGATAACCTCTAGCATCAAAATGCACATTTCACGATTAAAACTTAAGTCATACGGTTTTTGTCAAATGGACAGCCGTGGTCTTCCCAAAGACTTCTGCAGGATACCTGGAGAACCCAGCTCCCAGAATGTCGCCTCAACAAACTCAAGTGAAGCTTTGTCAAAATAAAATTTTTCACTGCTTCAAAACTGAATTCCCGGCAAATTTCGGGATCTTTCAAAAGAAGGGGTGAGGTTAGACCCCATTTTCAAAAATCAAGCAGTCCTAGCATGACGTGGAGAACCCTCGTTCTAGGACCCCTTTTCAAAAATATCAAACAGTCTCGCCGGACGTGGAGAACCCTCGTCATGAGACCCTTTTTTAAAAAAATCAGGCAGTCTCATTGGACGTGGAGAATCCTCGTCATGAGACCCATTTTCAAAATCAAGCAGTCCTAGCATGACGTGGAGAACCCTCGTCCTAGGATCCCTTCTCAAAAATATCAAACAGTCCTAGCATGACGTGGAGAACCCTCGTCTCTGGACCCCTTTTCAAAATTTAGGCAGTCTCATCGGACGTGGAGAACCCTCGTCATGAGACCCCTTTTCAAAGCAAACAAAGGTAGATACCGCCTGAAGGGTCAACTCAAGGTAGAAACCGCCTGAAGGGTCAAAATAATGGTAGAAACCGCCTGAAGGGTCAACCAAAGGTAGAAACTGCCTGAAGGGTCAAACCAATGGTAGAAACCGCCTAAAGGGTCAAATTAATGGTAGAAACCGCCTGAAGGGTCAGTCAAAGGTAGAAACCGCCTGAAGGGTCAACTCATGGTAGAAACCGTCATAATGGTCAACTCAACGGTCCGATCCACCATACGGATCAAAATCCTTGGCAAATCCCAAATGGGACGCGTCTTCCTTAGATTCCTATCAGTTAGGAATCCCATTATGGTTTGACCTACCATACGGGTCAGAGCTTAACCTCTCTAGGATACTCTAGTAACGAGTTCCTGGAAATTCTCTTGAATCCATCAAACACCGCGAAAATCGCACAAATATCGAACAGGTAAGTGGCAGGTATGTCTCTCTATTATCTCACTCTCTCATGTCAAATGAATGTTTCTCCCTTCAAGAAAGAGCATACATGGACAAGCATGAAAATTGGATGTCATGACTCCTTTTCCTTTAGTTTCCGAAGTCGAGTCGATCAGGACTCAGGTGTCACCTTATCTTTGAGGGAAACCTCTAACGAGATTCCTCTCAAAGAGGGGCAGCTGTTGACACCTAAATTTTGATCAACTTTATTATTATTATTATTTATTTTTATTATTTATTTTTATTTTTATTTTGAAAATTCATAGAAAATCCATAAAAAGTTTAAAAATTGAAAAATCAATTTTGGTGACCTTAGCCAAACTAAATGAACCATTTTGACCAAAAAAATTATTTTCATAATTTTCATTTTTTTAATATATTTTCGAAAAATACAAAAAAAGAGAAAAAAAGAAAAAGAAAATCAAGAAAAATAATATTTGAGGTCACAAAAATATATAAAAATAGTCAGTATTTTTATTTTTATTTTATCCATTTTCTGACCTCATAAAATAGTAAAATTCAGGTTTGATTTTAGGTGTTCTTTGATCATCATAAAATTGAATTTGGCAAAAATATTAGTAATGATTAAAAGGAAAAGGAGTGAAAACATCATCATTTAAAAGGAAAAGGGGACTAATCATTTTGTCTTCGCTTTTGATTATTTTATTATTATTTTTACTTTTTAATATTTTATTATATTATTATTATATTATTATTATATTATTATTTCATTATTTTATTTTATTTACATTACTATTTATTCCCCCTTCATCATCCGCACGTCTTCTCTCCTTCTCCTCCTCCTCCTCCTTCTTCTTCTTCCTCTTCTTCTTCTTCTTCTTCTTCTTCTTCTTCCTCTCTCCTCTCCCTTTCCCGAACCATCTCACTGTTCCGGTCATAACTCCGTCGTCCAATATCAGATCGAGGCGAAACCACCTCCAATAGAAAGCTTATCGTCTTATCTTTCCAGGGATATATTATAAGGCTCATTTGGCCCAGCCATTCGTCCGATGGAGCCGTTTGAATGAGCAAAGGTCGCTGCTGACCCTGTAACGACCAGTTTCTGCCGCCGCCGTCGTCCTCCACGATCAGCCCTTCCGGCGACCTTTGCGCCTCCCTCTGACCATCACAGGTTAAGTTAAGATGTCCTTAACAATTTCCCGTTGGTTTCGTGAATTTTCGAGGTCTGGTTAAATTATGGTGATTTTTTGAAAAACAGTCGACGAAAATCGAGCGAATTGAGGTATTGTGGTCATATCTCACTCATTTGGACTTCTTTTAAGGTGAAATTTTCGGTGATGGCTTCCTAAGATGATAGGCTATGTTCTGGAATTTTAAGGTTGCTGAATATTTGCTGTGTATTTACTTTATGTCATAGCATTTCTATATTTCGCATAAAAGACCCAGAATCGGAAGGCCGAGCCTCCTGTTGGTGTCTAAATATTTGCCGCGTATTTACTTTATGTCATAGCATTTATATATTTCGCATAAAAGACCCAGAATCGGAAGGCCGAGCCTCCTGTTGGTGTCTAAATATTTGCTGTGTATTTACTTTATGTCATAACATTTCTATATTTCGCATAAAAGACCCAGAATCGGAAGGCTAAGCCTCCTATTGGTGTCCAAGGTGTTTTATTTATTTATTTTCTGTAAATTATATTGTGCTACCCCAGAATCGGAAGGCCGAGCCTCCTGCTGGTGGTTTATACCCCCCACGCATTGTTGCACGAGCACCGACGGACTCCGACGTCGTAAAATTCACCGGATCCCATCTCCTTTGCTTATGTTTATGTTGTATAATGACTTAATATCTTCTTTATTATTTTTTTTTTTTTTTTTTTTTTGCATTGTGTTGCGTCCTATAAAAACAAAAAAAAAATGCTAGATTGGATGGTTGCAGATGAGCCACGTGTCGTGATCCGATGATTTTCAGAATAAAAAAAATATTTTTAACATTAAAAGAAATAAATTTCGAATTTTACAACAATTAAAATGATTCGATTGTCACCGAGACGCCACGTGGCGAGTTAGGGACCGTTCAGTTGGGACTTATTTTCAGGAAATTTATAATAAAAAAAAATTCAAAAAAAGTGAATACTAAGGAAAAATTCAAAAAAAAATTTGAGAAAAATTGCAGAAAATTCAATCAACTTAGGTACCGAAAGGGCGTTGGTAACGACACCAGCGTAACCAAGTCCCCGAACCCAAAATCTCTGGTTCCGTAGAACTGATCGATCTCTCCCAATCGATCGGTAAGGTTTCCGGTCTACCCTCCAAGAAAGACCGGTGGCGACTCCAAATGCATGCACAATTTGCACATGCCACCACGACCACACTGAAGGTCGAAAGCGATCGACTCTTATCGTCGAAGAATACTCCCGCCGCGATTTGGTATGGGCCTGGGAGGGCTCGCGCCGATCCAAGACCCGTGATCGGTAATCCATTAGCCGCGTCCGCTTCCGGACGGGTCGCGACACTCTTTCTGCCTCTATCAACTGCATCTATTAACCGTCTGGCAGAAGGACTGCGTGTCTATGCCAATACATATGCCTCTATCGAACTCGATATTTTCAATTCCGCATTATTTGTCGAAGTTTGATTAAATACACCTATTCACCCCCTCTAGGTGTATAGCCTAGCCCGGAACAACACTCACAACCCGATACTGCATGTGGTTAGGATGCTTTACGCTCTACAAGTCAGTGTCTTTTTGCGACTTTATTTCCTTTAGGCTATTATAGGGTGATGGAAGCTCGAACCAAATGAATCTTTACATTGAGGGATTTTGGCAATAATCCTGCACAATTTAATTGGCCTCATTCTGTTAGTAGAGACGGAGTATTGGTCTGCTTACTCTGCTTGTTCATTGTTTTAAGACTTGAGTCTTGTGTAAGGGCATACTTCTTGGATGTGCTTTAAATTTAGGCACAGAAGAAAGATTCCAGACTATGCTCTTTCTTCCAGACTATGCTGCCAAGAGAGGCATATGTCATTGACTCTTAAGTATGATGACTTAGGATCACATTCCTCATGATTCTGAATTTATATGCTGTTACATATTCTATAGCTATCTTGTTCTTCTTCAACAAATGTGCCAAATCCAATATTATTGTATGATCCTGTTGATTGCTCTTTGGCCATATCGAAAGCATGATTGTATCATTTTACTTTGTGGTTCATCTCGATCATTTCCGTGGCTATAAAATTTAAGCTCAACCGTGTCTTCAACTGTATCTTGTAGAACTTTAACCTTTAGTTTGCTTTTAAAACAGATGACAAGTCATAATATTCTTTGAAAGTTCAAAGATGATAGGAAGAATTTAAAAGGCATCAATTTCATCCATTTTAAAGGAGCCCAATAATCGTACTCATGTGATGAACGGACTTACAAGTCAAGATTTAGTTGCTTATCTATCAACCCATTAATTCTTTCCTCTTTCTTAGACAATTCCAAGTCTGTGCTGGGAGTTAGCTCAACTCCAAGACACATATATTTTGCAAGGTACTTCATTCATGTTTCCCTCTCGAGAAAAATGAATCCTGTTTTTAATTATAGAAAGTATGACGACTTTTATGTTTTTTCATACAATTGACCTATTTACTTAGGTGATTACGACTTGAAGGTCATGCGCCAAGAGTACTACCTTAATCCGCAGAAGATGGTAAGGTTACTTGACTTTACATCTTTTATACTGTCTTCAGCATAAGCATTGCTGCTGTTACTTTCACTTGGTTGGGGTTGGGGTTGCACCTATGTGTTGAAATTCCCGGCCAAATGATCCTTCTAGCTGCTGAGATCATCTAGAAGTGCTTGTTTTTCTTGTGCTTATTGTTTGCCATACCTTAAATGACATTGCTGCTGAATTTTGAATCTTTTAGACATGTCTCTTCATCCTGGCATGAAATTTTCACTACTGTTGTACTGTATTAAAAACCATTTAAAGAGCAAGGAAGAGAAGAATCTAGTCTTGATTTTTGCATATATAACTACAGATGAGAATTACTCTTCATTTTTTCCCTCTTGTTCCAGCTCTATCTGAGATTCGACTTTGGATCTATGATAATTAACTTTGATTGTAGGATTGTCTATTCTTCGACCTGACTTAGTTGCAAGGTTGCTGCTAAAAGTGGATTGCGTTTGGCTGGATATACAGTATATGAAATAGTAGTCTTTATTCAACAATCCAATGCACAAAGCACTTGGAAGTACTTTTCCTTTGACACTTAAGACTGTCATTCTTTACACTACTGGCGAAGATATTAATAGAATATCTTATAAATTTTTCTAATTGATATGCATACTTGTATGAGCTCTGTCATTTAAATTTTGCAATTTTCCTATTCTTTGTAGGTCAAGTTGACGATTATGATCGAGGATCCGAGGGACATTGAGCGAAGGAGACTTTTTGGGATCGAAGACCCTGATGCGCCTACCTTTTGCTTTTTGCCTCCTCAAGATTCCTTTTGAGTTATCACCGTGCACTTGTACGGTTAGAGCACTAGGAGATCTATCAGTTTCCTGTAATTGAAACAGATAAATGTATTTTATTTTATACTATTATAATATTTGAATCTTATTACTTGCTTAATTTATGGTAAGTATAAATTTTAGAAATTAATTTTACTTATAGATTTTTAAAATCAAAAAATTAAAAAAATTCGTTGCGAAATAGCGACGAAAATTCCATTTCGTCGCTAAATTTGGCGACGAAACATCATTTTCGTCGCAAATGTTGCGACACCAGATTAGCTATGAAAAATCAATTTCGTCGCCAAATTCGTCGCAAATTTGCGACGAATTAGGTTTTCGTCGCAAATTTGTAACGACTCACCATTTCGTCACAAATTTGCCACGAATGAGATTCATCGCAAAATTTGTCGCAAATTTGGGACGAATCGCCGAATTTTTGTCGCAAAATTTGTAACGTCGTATTAGCGAGGAAATCTGGTTTTCATCGCAAATTTGCGACGAATCAATTTTTCGTCGCAAATTTGCTATGAATCCAGATTCGTCGCAAATTTGCTACGAACCGAAATTCGTCGCAAATTTGCGACGTATAGCCAAATTTCCATCGCAAACTTTGCGACGCGGAGTTAGCTACGAATTTTTCTTGCGTCGCAAAATTCGTCGCAAAAACCTTTTGCTACGAATTTTTGGCGGAATTTTCGTCGCAAAAATCGTAGCAAAATGCTTGTTTTTTTTGTAGTGTAATTAGTCTTTTTAGCTTGGTCGTCTGTCAGAATGGTCAAATTGGAAATTTCCAAGATCAATATTGCAAACTGATATGAAGATTAAAACTGGATTTCGCAAGCAATTGACAAATAAAATAAGGGAAAACTATCCAAAAAGTCCTAAGTATATTGTATGACGGCCAATTCAGACATAAACCTTTCAATTATACAAATGTAGTCATCATACTTCTATTGTACAGTAGTTAATTCAGTCATAAACATTTTAACTATGTCAATTTAGTTCCAAACATTTTGGTAATTTTTCAATTTATTCTTAAACCTTTTAACAATTTATCAATTTATTGTTACAATCAATTTTGACCGTTAATCGCTGATGTGACGGGCTAATTAGCATCGACCGTCTTACGTGGACATTCTTTTTGAATGTTTTCCAGTCTACTCATTTTCCTTTTTTTTTTCCTTTTTTCTCTCCACCGATCATTATCGAGCCTCGCCGATGGCCGCTGGAGGTCGCCGGCCTCAGGCAACGACAACCCTCTCCTGGGTGAGAATGGGCCACCCTTGTCAAATCGGGCAAGACAGAAGGATGTCCATGCTTGCCCAAGGGAGAGCGGCCCTCGCCAACCCAGGCTCGGGCGTCCCTCTCCCAAGGCTTGGGAGGGGCCCTCGGCTGAGGCCAACAACCTCGTTTGCTATCAGGGAGGCCCAGCAATGAATGGTGGAAGGGAAAAGGGAAAAAAAAAAAAAGGAAGAAAAAAGAAAATTTTCAAAGTTTTAAAAATTTCAAAAAAAAAAATTATCCATGTTATTGGTTTCCGACCTTAATTAATCGAAATGACTAAATTGACAAATCGTTAAAAGTTTTAAGACTAATTTGACAAATCATCAAAGGGTTTGAGACTAAATCGATAGCCTACACAGTAAGCTTATGACCTTTTGGATAGTTTTTCAAATAAAAAATTGACGATTTCGGTTTCGGTGCACGATGGGATGCAATCTAAATAAATATTACTAAGCTTCTTTTGTGTGCCCTCGTCTAGTCTTCCTCCGAATCAATGTGAAACTAGTACCGTGCAATCCGGCTTTTGGGGATGTGAAAAGTGGGTAGTTACAGGGTAATGCGTGGCCTTCGGTTGATATTTTTGGTGGTTGGTGGGGATGAGAGTTCGTGGGAGGAGTTTGGTTTCCTTTGGGCAGTGTCCCCTTCCAAAAGGTTAATGTAATTCCAACCACACGACGACACGACAATTCCGCTTCACAAACGCCTCCTACCACCCCCACATTGCAGCGACAAAAACACTTCCTCTACTGGTCAGCAATCTACATCTGCGCTCTTTCGATTCCTGGGAAAAATCTAAGGTCCGGCAAACGACACGAACGTGAATCAGCCCCCAACAACAACCCGTGCGAGCCGATCGAGCCGGGTCGATCCTACCAAGTGCGACCCCGTTGCTTTGGACGAGGTCGCTGCGTCAGAGGGCAAGTGGCGACTTCATGACCGCCGATAACCGATGATGGATTGTCATTTGGTGTCGAAAATTATTCCACAAAGCATAGCTGTGGCCCTGCTACGCGTGAATCTTTCGATTCAGATGTGGCTGGCATTCATCACATTTCATTACCGCGAGAAAGTTTCCAATCTATAGCCATTACTACAAACTCAAAGAGATCACTAAACCATTCCGTACCGCGTGATCAATCTAAAGTACGTAAATTTAATGCATGACTATACTAATTAAAAAAGTGTCAAAAAGTCCTAAAACTATTGCATTACTGTCAATTCAGTCTTAAACCTTTTTTTTGCGCCAATTCAGTACTAAACCTTTTGTCTTACGACTCCAGCTCCCAGTCTGTTGTAGCAGATATCATGATGGCTGACCCTGTAGAGCCAATCATTGAAGAAGAAATGGAAGATCAGCCCGACATAGAACATCCACCTCCACCTTCATAGCCTTACCATGACCCATCGTCCTCAGCCCACAAAACCTATTCGTCCAATTTCTTCACTTTGGATGATATCCCTTACCATAAATGGCCTGAAAGACTCCAAGAATTTCATGCTTGGCTGATTACCAGGAACCTCAAAGAGCATAGTATTTATGATGTGCTTCTTGAGTTTGTTTCTCAGTTCACTGGTGCTTTGAAAGATTGGTGGAAGTTAGCCCCAGAAATTCTAAATCTTTTGTGTTTATGCCAATTGAGTTAATCCGGTCAATTTTGGCTGGAAATCGCTGACGTGGATGTCGATTCCTTACATGGCACGGCTAGCGCTGACTTTGACTTTTTTTTTCATGTTATTCTAATATTTAAATACTTTTTAGAGCATTTTTGGTTTTTCAAAAAATATTTTTAAAAAATATTTAAAATATCAAACAAATATTAACAAAATATCCACGTTAGTGTCAACTGAGCCACCTAGGACAATTGACCAGATTAACTCAATTGGCGTAAATAAAAAAAAACTAGGACTGAATTGATACCAAAAAAAGGTTTAGGACTGAATTGGCATTAATGCAATAGGTTTAGGACTGAACTGACACCAAAAAAAGATTTATGAATGAATTGGCACTAATGCAATAGGTTCAAGACTTTTTTGACACTTTTTCCCTATACTAATCATTAGCGTAAGAGGGGTTGGGCTGTGTAAACTAATATTCTTTTCACTAACCGTATTGAAGCTTCGAATTTTGATACTCCTTTCTCAATCATCTCTAAATGAAGGCTGTATGGTATTTAACAGATCAGATGAGGGAGATTAGTGACTCGTTTGGGCCAAATAGGGCTCAAGGAACGACTTTTGACAGGCTTTCGGGGTGACAATAGGGAGAAGAACAAGCCGAATCACCTATGGAATGGCCCTAAGTGATATGGAATACTATTATGGATGTCTTAGTCGGCACTATTGAATGGGTAGTAGAGTGCACAACCGAAGAGGAATGAGTTTTCGTTTCTGAATTGGCCTTGTGACATGTATAGGAATTCAAAGTGATAGTAGAGCAACAAAACAGGTTATCAGATCGTTTGAGAAATTTCAAGGACGAAAAGAGTTCTATACATTATGGTCGCTTGTGCACGTTTATTTCATGGCACGACGGATTGTTAGTCGAGGATGGATTGTTTCCTTAATCTGCCTACTCAATTTTAAGGTTGATCCCAGTCCAACGTTTAAAGGTTCATTCAGAAGGAAAAATTAGGTGTAAATCTTAGGTAGCAGAGCAAGCAGTGGCAAGGTCTTGACTTTTTAATTTCTAAGACTAGCCTTGTCTTCTGTACATGCACTTGACATGTAGGTTTTATATTAGAGTGAGAATGATGCAATTAACAGCAATAAAACGTCACGGACTCAATTGACCGACGGCCAAACTAGGAAGGATTGATTATGCAATCATCCCAATTCATATAGAAAATATAACTTTTTCTTTACATCATTGGTGAGGTCAATACATTTGTCCCTTGTATTGTTAAGTTATTACTCATGACTGTACATGTTATGATCTAGTGCTTATGTAAGGACGAAAGTTGCCCTACCTGTGGGTGGTAATTGGCATATCCCAAGAATCATCTTCCTCAATTGTTTTGAATATATGCACTTCTCAACCAACTAACTAGGACCAATCAACAAAAAGCGCCAATCAAATGAAAAAGAAAATGGAGAAGAATAAAAGCACCGTCCAAATCCAAGTTTGTCGTGAAGCTTTGTTGGTTCGGCTTTGAAAATGAACCTTGAAAAAAATGTAAAGATCCTTAGCCTAAGGGCTTTGAAGAAATACAAATTACCTTTGATTAAAAAAAAATCCGTTGTAAAGAACCCTTGAGTCAAATAATATTTGGCAAAAAAAAAAAGAATTTGCAAAGAGCTTTGGTTGTAGTTTTTCTTTTAAAAAAATAATCAAATCCTCTGATGAAGGGCTCAGCCAGTCTAGAGCCAGATCTGACGACCCTAGTGAGGGTTGCCTGGGGTTATGTGACCTCAAGCTGTCATCATTTGGGTCGCGTAGCAGGAAAATTACTAAAAAAGTTCTAAACCAATTATAATTGTGCCAATCAGTCCTAGACCTCTTCTTTTTTGCCGATTTAGTCCTAAACATTTTGCAATCGCTCCAAGTCACTCCATCGTACTAAATTTGGGCAGCCGACGATGACGTGGATGCTGGTCGGCACCGGTCATCAAGTTCAATATTTTTAAAATTTAAAATTTGATTTTTTCAAATTTTTAATTTTTTTCCCTCCCATGTTCATCTTCTTCCTCCACAGCAAGTGACTTTGGCACTCTACAACTTAATCTTGTCCTACGATGTCCATCACGAGTGACTTGGAAATATACCAATGTCTTGACGGTGAACGTGAAATCCATATCGCTAGGGGCCGGGCAAGACTCAAACTCGTCGTGGCCGAGTGAGGCTCGCCTCACTAGTCTAGATCTGGCGAGGTCACAACCTGTCTCGCCCAACCATGTCAAGGCTCTACCTCACCGTTGCTAGGGGAGGCCTCAGCCTGCCTCGTCCGATGACGATGAGGTCGAGCCTCGCCATGGCTAGGCGAGGCTCGACGCTAGAACTGAGCTGGCGAGGCTCGGCCTCGCGCAGCCCTGGTGAGGTAAGCCTCATCTATCCGATGGGATGAGCTTCACCTGAGGCGGATTCGTAGCTAAAGGAAGAAGATGAAAGGTTGGCCAAAGGAAGAAGACGAAGGGCTGGCCAAAGGAGGAAGACGAAGGGCCAGAGGAAGAAGATGAAGTGGGAAAGAAATAAAATAATAAAAAAAAAACTTAAAAAATATTAAAATAATATGTCACCGGATGGCCGGTGCCATCCACATCCATGTCAGCGCCGCCCGGTCAGATTTGGCTGGATGGACTGAATTGGCACAACTGCAAATGGTTTAGGACTGAATCGACAAAAAAAATGTAGGACTAAATTGACACAATTGAAATAAGTTTAAGACTTTTTTGGTAATTTTCCCGTCGCGGGGCCACAAGCAATGAGGCATGAGGTCGCACAACCCCAAGCGTAGGCAACTGTTGCCTAGGTCATGTGACCTCCCCGACCCTAGGCATTGCATGACCTCATTGCTCCTCACAAACTGCACTCGCTCAAGAAAATGAACACTAGATCTATGATTTTACTTTTTAGTAGGGGTAAAATTAAATTTTTTCTAAGGTTTTGAGGAAAAAATGGGCATTTGACAATTTTCATTAGTTGAGGCTTTCATCATTAAGAAAATGTTAAGCTCAATGTTGGTAGGGACAACATTAAGCGCCTTCCTAAGTTCAACTTTCACCTCAAAACCCATTGAGAATGGTTGCCAAACACTCCATATTTTCTCTAGGGTGTTTTGGGGCTCTAAAAGGCTTTTAAAATGCTCAACCAAGCTGACCTAAACATTTACACATCTATTTAGGCTATGCTTCTTTCGCTCTGCTAGCCTAACAGTATGATAGTATTGTCAGTTATTTCTGACCACACGATCTCCCAATTAACGAGTGTTTTATGTAAAACACGCGGTGATGGAGTATGAATGTAAATTGAGATTATACCATCCCTGACAGTACTATCAGGAAAGATTTCTCCTAGTAAAATATTTTATTTAAATAATCGCATGTTTTGTTTAAAATAAATAGTCAATAAATAGCATTTTCATTATCGACAATAATTTGTATCTAAATATTTACGTAAGCGACGAAAATTTCGTCCATTCATTTTTTGTCAACAATGTAAACATATTTTGTTAAAAGTATTTTTCGAAGCATGGACATTAGATTTGCACGCAGATCCAAAGTAGGAGTGTGCATGGTCCGAGTCGGTCCGATCTCAGTATGAAACTGAGGACCATATCAGTAGTCCCGGTCCCCATATTTTCGGAATGAGGGACCGAATCGGGACCGAACCGAACCAGACCGGGACCGGCGGTCCTGTCCGGTCCTGGTCCCCGTCCCGACCCAGTAGGACCGCTAACACCAATTAACTGCTTATAAAAATCTAGCCCATAAAATAAAATATGTTTCGATTGCATGTCAATTTACAATTTATAACCTCGGTTGAATGAAAAGGTATGTAAGTTTTTTTTTTAAATCATTTTTCTGTTTTTTTTTTATAAAAAAGTTATATTTCTTTTTTCTAATTTTGTGTGTGTGTGTGTGTGTGTGTGTGTGTGTGTGTGTGTGTTATAGGTGGTCCATTCCATCCTGGCCGAGGCGGTCCGATCCTAATATATATATAGGCGGTCCATTCCATCCGGATCGCCTGGCCACCGGTCCTATTTATTGGGATCGAGAACTGGACCGTTCACCTCAAGGATTGGACTAACCCGGCCGGTCCTATCCGATCTCGATCCGATCCGAGGCTGTCTGGTTTAGTTTGCACACCCCAGGGAGCTTGCAAGTTGCAAGAACGCACGTCAGGCCATTGTTTCCTGTAGATTCACGAAGAGTTTTCACGTTAGGAAAGCAGTATGCCTCGGAAATTCCAACGACCTATGAAGGGGCGACATCTGCAAATCTAGCACGCGATGGTCACTTCATGTAGGGTTTTACCGATTGTGCCAACGAAAATGATTGAGGTTGGAGGAAGTGTCCGCTTTGGAAGTCGAAGAAAAACTTGAGCTAAAACGGAATAAACTGTAACTTTTGGTCTATGAACTTTTTCCTTTCGCACATGAATAAATTTCATAAAGCGCAATACAAACATGATGACGTGAATATTGATGGTGCAGATGATAATAAAAGGAGTTTTTTTCCAAAATAATATTAAAAAAATAAACATTTACAAAATTAATATAAAAAAATTTATATTTACAGTTTTAGGTCTCCCTCGGCAATTCAATTGCCGAGGGAGACTTAGGGGCCCACGGGCGGGCCCCTCTCCCTCTTATGCTAGGGAGAGGGGGGGCTGCAGGCCCCCACGTGGGGGGCCTGAAATCTTTTTTTTAATAATATAAAAATAAAATATATTTATAACATTATATTAAAAAATAAATTATTTAAAATTTTGGATTTTGCACTTTTAATTTATTTGCTTTGCTCGTAGTTGGACTGTTGAGCAAAGCATTTTAATTTTTTTAATTTACGTAAATATTTTTTCGGCCCCGCCTCGTCGCTTCGTGGTCCCGTCATAAAAAAATATATTTACGCACCTCGACTTCAAGAAAAACGAGCGAGACGACGGCGTTTGCTTGCGGGGTCGCGGATCGATCATATTTACGTAAAAAAAATATTTACCCATCTCGCTTTTCTCGGAGCGAGGTATGATCGCTCCGTGGCCCCGGAGCGAGCATCAACGTCGTCGTCTCGCTCGCTTTTCTCGGAGTCGAAACGTGTAAATATTTTTTTTACATAAATATGATCGCTTCGCGGTCCCGTGAGTAAATGTCGTCGCCTCGCTCGTTCGCCCCGCTTTTCTCCGAGTCAAGATGCCTAAATATATATATATTTTTTTACTTAAATATGATCGGTTCGCAATCCCGCGAGCAAACACCGTCGCCTCATTCGTTTTCCTTGAAGTAGAGGCGCGTAAATATATTTTTTTTCGTCGAGACCTTGAAGAGACGGAGCGGCGTCGAAAAAACATTTACGTAAATTAAAATTTTTTACTCGTCAGTCCAGCTGCGAACAAAATAAACAAATTAAAAATGTAAGACCCAAAATTTTAAATAATTTATTTTTTTAATATAATATTATAAATATATTTTATTTTTATATTAAAAAATAAAAAAAAAGGCTTGTTTCCCTCCACATTGCTGAGGGAGGGGGAAGGGCCCCCCTAGCATAAGAGGGAGAGGGGCCCATGGGCGGGCCCCCCTCCCTCTCCCTCGGCAATTCAACTACCGAGGGAGAGGGAGGGGGCCCGTCTGTGGGCCCCTAGGTCTCCCTCGGCAATTGAATTGTCGAGGGAGACTTAAAACGGTAAATATAAATTTTTTGTATTAATTTTGTAAATATTATTTTAGAAAAAAACTCCAATAAAAGGATTCTTGACGTCTCTTTTTTTGTTTCCTTGCTAGGGTTGTGGGGGAGGATGGTAGATAGAAGTGGCACCATGTGGATGGGAGGTTGGCCTCCAATATCTATAGACTCTCCCTATCAACACTTCAGAGAATCCCACGAGCACAACTAACCTCTCTTCACTTCCTCTTCTCTCTCTCGTATGGTATCTCTCTGTAGGACTCAGATGTAAGAACAGGCAACACAATCCCCTCTGCGTTCATGTGACATCAGATTTCCAGTGCTCAATGCAGGAAGCAAAGTTAGACGATCGTCGCAAATTAGTCTTTGTTACTCGAGCTTGTGTTCGAGGCAGCCGCCTCGAAAGAGAGTTGCTAGATATTTGAATTGCATATGTATATACATGGAATGAGAGCCTTGTCTTGTGGAGTAGATCAACCGTACGATTTTCGATCAGGCAGGAGCTACACAGTAACTCAGAAAGGGTTCATGACCTTACAAAAGAAACTTTCTCTGGGAGAGTTAGTAACATTTCCTGCGTCCTGTGCGAGCACTTCACTCTTTGGGATCTCGGAAAGTGAGGACCGGTGAACTGCAGCGCTCGCGCGAGCCGCTCGCCCGTCGCTCTTGCTGGCAATGGTTGTAGAGAGATTGGTCCGCGGTAGCTAGTGATAATGATCAAAGATGGCGATATATGATGATGCAGGTTTGGCGATTGGATCGATCGTCATCACGTCAATCAGCTTAATTGGCTCGACGGACTCGCTCATCGTATCACCAACGGTGTCATCCATTAAGTCTGACCAGACTATCAAAAGTTCTTGTGGCGGACGAGCTTGAACACCTGCCTCTAGTTTGAGGCCCAAGCTAACTTTTCTGTCGCAAAAACCTTCATGGAACTATGTATAGTTTTCTAGCATTACAATCTGAGCTTGTGGGGGAAAAAAAAAGGTTCTTTAGGCCTGAGGCTTTGTTTTGGTAGAGCCCGTCAGTTAAGTCTGATTCATTTTAAACATGCACTGAATTGGTCGTGCAGCGTGTGTGGAGATGGAAGTGGTCGTGCGCCCTCGCCAGTTGCGGTGTTGTGCTGCTGGCCTTTGTCGTGAAACTAACCTTCAATTGTGACATTCATGAATTAATTCACTCGACATATTGTTTCATCTAGCCCCATTCTATACAGAGTCTTACGCTTTTGTTCTTTGGCGAACATGCAGATACTTTTCAAAGAGATCATCCATCTTGGTAGTGCTCTAACTTGGGCACTTTTTAACTTTAGAATTCCAAAGCAAACTTGCCGTTACTTCAAAATGCGCTTTTGTGAGCTAATTTCAGTTATCACACACACACACATAGGGCACGCTTTCCCCTTATTTCATGTGCAATTCGGTTCATTCCTTTCCCATTCGCCATCCTAAAAATCTACCAGGAGCCGCTCCGTGACCGAGCCATCTTGGCCCAACAACCACTCTCCGCCCTCGTCGGACGAAGTCGTTACATCAACGATGGTGATGGTGCCGAGCAAATGCAAGACAATGGCAGCGACGAATTGTCAGAAGTGGTGGCTAATGTTTTCGAAATGACTACGGCAAACAAAGCAACGAGTTCCGGAAAAATTCGAATTCCTTGCTAAAAAAGAATATTCATATCCACAATTCTCTTTCAATTATGAAAGGATATAAGTTTAGACAGCTTCCTAATTTATCAAGAAAATATCTGCGACCAAAGTCTCTCTCTCTCTCTCTTTCAATTTTCTTATAGGAGGGTTGTTACGGGGGGCAATTGCACATGAACATTTCCTTTTCTTGCTTCACCCGTGAGTCAAAAGCCTCGCACGTGCCAATGGGAAGTAGATACAAATAGTAGTCTCGCACGCTTCCACCCTCTTCGATGGCCTTTCGTCTCTATAAATTCAGGTTGCACCTCCCCGACGTCACAACTACACCTTCCCTCATGAGTTGATCATCTTCATTATCATCAACTATACTACCATGTATTTGGCTCCCTCAACATCTTCCATCTCGTCTTCTTGAGTGTCGAGTCGAACAAGATTGATGGATGACCGAGTAGTTTGCGGCGAACTTGGGTCGAGAAGAGAATAAGAAGGATTCAATTAGAGTCTGGGGATGAAGATCGACTACGCCTTGGAAGCAGACGGGTGAGTGGTTTCCATGCTATGCTTGTCCAGTGAGCAGTCCTTTTGCAGGTTAATCTCTCTTTCGTTGTCTGTTCGACCTTGAACACACGATGTTTAGGACTTGCATAAAAACCCTAGTTTTGAAACCGATTTTCCTTCCATCATGATAAGTTCGTACTGATTGATTAGATGTGAGTAATCCCGACAACGTTTGTTGATTCTAGCCGAACCTGAAAGTTAGCGATATAAACTGGTTGATGTATACGAGCCAGCGGTAGAAGATGAACGTCGTCTTCCTCAGGTATATAGCCAGGTCTCCACGTCACACCAAGATATATTCTCGCACTGTATCATATCTCCTCATGGTATATCAGTTTTTCCCAGGATAGTTCTAGGATGTTTATCACTAGGAAGGGGAATCTATAGTGAAGAAACTTCCTCCAGTCAGGCCTCTAATAGGTTAAATGCAAGGATTAAAAAAAAAAAACAAATTGAAGGAAGTTTCCTCTAACTCATGGCCCGGTCCCGGCCCAGAATATAGGGCTTTTTCCAAGTGCTGTTGGTCTCAACTAGTTAGTTGGCCTCTTCTTTCTTTCCGCCAAGATCGATTGTTCTTTGTCGAGGTATAAACGTTTTACGATCAAAGAAATGCCAGAGAATTACATGGCTCACCTCATTCAAGATTCTTGAACGAGAAGGGAAACCCAAGCACAAAAGAGATGATGAATGGGCTGTAGTAGAATAACCAGAAGCTAGTTCGGCCTTTCGATTGATTAGGGTCGACCCGTAGGTCCTTTGAGTGCTTCATGGGTTGCAGGGAAAACAAAATTGAAAGCAACCATGTTGTCTCGTAACACCCAAATTTCAGGAAGGACGAAGCTCTTTAGTACTCTTTGAGGCATCAAGGAGGAGGAGATACCGAATCCTAGAGTGTAATCACGACATTTCAAATGATAGGTCGCGCAAAAGAAGTCATAATGTCAATGGAGCACGTAAAGAAAAAGACTTAAGCGCGTAGTGTCAATGACCATTGGAATCTTCCGAGTAGTAAAATTAAAAGCGTGAGTGGAACTATATGCTGGAATGAGGGTATGTAAAAAGCTAGTCCGCAGGCTTTCTTTGGTTTTTTTTTGGAGATTCAACGGACATTCCTTCTTGGGAAAATGACGAGCAAGTAAAACGTTGTTGGAAACTCAGTTGGTAGCTGCCTTTTCATTATTCGTTTTATATGATAACTATAAGGAGTTTTGTTCATAAAGGTCCTTTATCTTTGTGCTAGTTCCTATTAAGTTATTAGTTTCGTTTAAGTCTAAAAAGAAAGAGAAAATGGAAAAGGGTCTTTACCAACATAAAGAGGAGGAAAATAAAACTTAGGCCTATAAGTGTCTTAAAGGTCGAACTGTCGACGAATGTGGGATACCGATGAAGGACTGGTTATTTGACAAGAATTTGCATGGAAATCGACACTCTCTCCTATTCTTTCCGGTCCTCAAGAGCCCCAAAGTTACAGATGAATCAGGTACTCCCTCCCCCCCTCCCTCTCTCTCTCGATGTCTCTCTCTCTCTCTCTCTCTCTCTCTCTCTCTCTCTCTCTCTCTCTCTCTCTCTCTCTAGCAATTTATTGAAGGAGATTATCTGTTCCAATGATGATTAGTTGTTGCTAAGCAATGGGCCAGAGATGGATTAGGTAAATTTTTTCATGTTTCTTTGATGATGTGAAATTTCTATCTTAAATGGATAATTCAATTCAAAACGTTCATTAGTAGAAAGTTCATATTCTTCGGTCATTGATAAATAATTTGTTGGACTATCCAATGTTCATGAATAACTCTGTTAAACGTTTTTGTCATAGGTATGATGTTACAGATATTTATTATCACAATATTTATTTGTAATGACATTAATGATGACAATTCATATATAGTACATATCACAACCAAGTATAATAGTTCATCCTCCTCCCTCTCCATCTTTGTTACCTTACTAAAAGTTGAATGAGATCATAATCTGAATGCACATTGAGATGCTGTCGATGATTTTCATGAAGTTGTAAGTAATGTGACAATATATTGATCATTTAAGTCAACAACATTGCATGCTATACGAATTTGATCGTAATATTTATGGATTACCATTTCATACCATGTTGATAATATGCTTTATCATAGTTTATCACTTAGCATAATTAGTAATAACTTGGTTATTTGAGATAATAAGTAAACAACAATGTACTTGCTGATAAATTGATATGATAATCATAGGAAAGTTGATAACTCCATTTATCCTAATTAAACTTTCTTAGTACCATTAAAAGGGTCCCTTCTTAATAAGATTAATAGTCATGAACTGTGCAAAAAAAAAAATAGTCAGATATCATTTGGTTATGTAATACTCATACTATACCGATAAGAAATTTATTAATGTATTACTCATTCTATAACAAGTAAAAAAATTATTAAACTAAGAGAATATAATGAGGACTAATGACATTCTAGACACTTCAATCCTTTGCCTTCTCTATTACAGTATCAGACCAAACATTCTAATGGCAGTATTTCATTACCTAAATCGACAATGTAATGGCTGTTAAGGCTCTCTTCTGTTACAGCCGCGGTAGCTATTAGACTACTGCCTAACCATTAACGTGCAATGTGTACGGTACACAGGGTTAGCTGGTTAATTAAATGGACACTAGAGAAATAAAATGAAAAAAGTTGAATTTGTGTGTTCCAACGTTCATTCCTTGGGAGAGTAATAGCGATGAATCCACTGGTAATCGAAGGAGAAGTACTGGGCAGTGGGCGAGCGACATCAAAATTATTTGCTTTATCCTTATGTCGAGTCTGGATCAACTTAGCTAAAAATCAAAAGACAAATCCGATCGACAAGAGCTGCACATAAGTACAGAAACATATCGTGGTCGGCAATTTTTCAACTGAATTTTTGTTGACCTGCATTTCGGAAGGGGCAGTTTTTTATTGTTTTGGTCGCAAGAAGGTGCGGATTAAAAAAAAAAAATTGTACAGTAAGCTCATGGAAGAACGAAATATTAAGTTGAAAGTCGGAAAAGAAGTGCAATTTTTTATTTTGTTTGCAAGCAAAGCTCAGTATAACGACTCTTATTGGATGTCAAATATGATTCACTGGTTACTCGCCCACCTAAATCTTCTAAAGAGTAATGTTATAAATGAATAGTGTTTTACTTGAAATTGATCTTTGTAAGCAGTTCTTGAGCATAACTCTTTATAAAAGATAGGTATAATAAGGTTTTCTCGGTGCGTTTGTGTCGCAAAAAATGAATGATTTAGAAATTATTTTCCTGAAAATGATCGCTTATTACACCTGAAATAGCTAGTCAACGGAATATGTTTCCCTTATCAACAACAATTCACGTCTAAATATCTTCGTGGACTATGAAAATATCTTCGTTTCTTCATTTTTGTAAGTGATGCAAGCGATTTTTTTCATGAAAATGTTCTCTAAATCATTTATTTTTCGCGAACAAACGGACCTCAATGAAATCAAGATTCAGATCTTCTTTACTCCAAGAAGTTATTAATATGGACAACATTGTCATTCAATTATCAAATCCCACAACTCCATTAGTTTTCTATAATTTGATTTGATAAACGTCAAATTTTATTCGGATAAATCTTCCAAAATTATCTCAATTGAAGGGTTTACTTAAAGAGACTTTGACTTTAATTTTTTTCAATAACTTGTGTAGCTTTAAAAATTAGTCTTTTAATGAAAATGAATTGCTTGCAATCTTTCAAATACATAACTACAAATATGTAAAATTATACATAGTTTTTTTTATCATTTTAGAAAATTCAAAACATTTTACAGCTATTTCATCTACTTGCACAATTTATATCCTTTAGATCATTCGTCGCATTGGAGTTCTATTTTGTTCTCTGGGGAAGTGATTTTAAAGGGACGGTGAGAGACTGTTGTCTGTCTTTTCTATCCTTGTATATATGAGGAAAAATCAAATACGTTTCTTAACATGACTGCAAGAACAGGAGGAAATCATAAAACACACTTTCATTGAAATAAACGTGGATTGACTTAACACTTCATTCAAATAAATGTTTTTAGTCTGCGAAAGCTAATCAAATAGGTCGATACTTACTACAAGACCACAACATTTTATCCAACTACATGTGTGCGCTTTAACCTATCGATAAATAAGCTCGAACACCTATCAAAGGTAGATTTGATATCTGAGAAAACAAGCACCGAGAACTATGTGGCATCAAATTAACAGCACTAGAAGTCGTGTGGTCAAATCTCTTGATCACTAACTCTTACGTTTGGTTAATGTCATAATTATTATCTGGAGTTGCAATGGCATGTAGAGCCATAGCCCAATGCCGTTTGTTTAGGTGCTTTAATACAATACGGGGTATCCAAATCTTGCGTCTCAACTAACCTCGCGGATGCACGCAACCCGCCCCATCCACCTGCATCAGGTAAGACTCCACCCAAAGGGTGGCAGGCCTGTCCTTCAAGGTTAATATGAGTAAGGGTTTAAACGCAGGAATTTGCTTAATCTAAAGCAAGCGATTAACCACTTAGTCAACCCTTGAGATTTAATATATACTACATTGTTACATTTGGCTTTGCAATAGTAAAGAAACAGGGATGAATATCCAAAAATGCTCCTCCTAGTCTCTAGTATTCTATAATTTAATTACTTTGGTATGATTTATCACTATTTTATTGGCTAGTTAACAATTTTTCATAGGTTAAACTGTGAGCGGGATATGGGGAAAAGTACACTTTTAGTGCCAAAAGTTGTGTACGGAGATCACCTTTGTGTCAAAAGTTTCAAACGGATCACTTTAGTGTCAAGTCGGAGATAAAAAGATCACTTTAGTGCCAAAAGTTTCATACGGATCATTTTAGTGCCAACTTTTTTTTAAATGATCACTTAAGTGTCAATTTCTTTTAAAAACGATCATTTTAGTGCCAACTCTGATGTGTCACGTCAGCTTAAATAATAATAAAAATGCCACGTGTCGAATTTTCGGCGAGCCACATCAACTCTACCACTGAAGTGATCGTTTTTAAAAGAAGTTGGCACTTAAGTGATCGTTTTTTGAAAAAGTTAGTACTAAAGTGATCCGTTTGAAACTTTTGATCTAAAAAAATCTCCGTACACAATTTTTGGCACTAAAAGTGTACTTTTGCTAGTGATATGTAATAGTGTAACATGTACTTTCATCGTTATTGATAAAATTATGAAATCTAGGTTAGATGAATTATTATATCATGAAAATTATAAGAGTGCTGCTTTATTGTTTAAGCTAAATCAAATATTTGTAAATAAACGTTACTGATATCATTTCATTGTAAAGAACAAACAACCAACGATTTGCCCCTAAGGTTTAATTCACCCATGCGACACATCACATTCCAATCTAAAGCTTGGCCACTACCAAGAGGTTTAAAATCATACTATAAGCATCCATAAATAATTATAATTTTAGAGTTACTACATATGCGATAAGATTATTTTTGGCTAAAAACAAGAACATATGTATATGTTGAAATGTCATTATTAGCATCCCGATATTTGACAATACTTTTTGGACTTTGTTGGCATAATAAATTTTTGGTAACTGTGAAAATAACAACATATTGTGGGTTACAAATTCTTGAAATAGTTAATGTAAATTTCCTTGTTTTTCCACCTGATTTTCGGCAAGCCGCTCCTTTTCAAAAGTACTTTTTCAGAAAAAAGTCTAACGTTGTTAAATATTCTTGGACATAAATCTACTTTTATTTTGTGGAGAAGATTGGACAATTTGACTTTTGGCCGCTACAGTAAATAAGTAGTTAAGGTTTCGTCAGTCCAGAAGTAAAGGTTTCGTCACAGACCAAATGATGTTCGAGTCAAGCTCAATATAAAGTATCCTAAAAACTTGGTGCAACGACTCCGTTTCTACTTCTCGTGGTCTATTACGTAAAACCACAATTTATCTACACAAAATTTTAACACGTTGAAAACCAAACCAAGACCCATAAATACGGTTTGAACAAAAGTGAAATCAAACCAAACCGATTGTATTTTGGATCGCAGTTTGGTTTGATTTGTTTTTCTATCTCTTTTTTTTCTGTCTTTAACCTTTTAAAATTTGATGAACTTAAATCCACTGGAAGTAACATAGAAAGAGTATTAGGGGGTGCATGAAAATCAATCAAAAACTGTTTCTAGTTGAGTTTTCTATTTCTGGAATAGAATTGGAATAGAAATTCGTTTGGTAACGCAAATGCAAGAAACTATTTCTGGATGAGTTTTGAGAAACAGAAATAGATTTTAAGCAGAAATGAGAAACAAAAAAAAGTTACTTCTCCAAGAAATAGAAATAGAAATAGAAATCTTCGTCGACGACGATCGCCACCAATCACATCCCTTTGACCGCCGGCTACCCCATACGGCCGGGCCGCCGGTCGCCGGATGTCACCGGCCGGCCTCCGCCGGTCGCCCGCCGGCCGCCTCTGGTCGCTGGACGGCCACCAACCACCGCCGGAGGTGGCCGGCCGGCCGCTGGAAGGAGCCTGCCGGCCGCGCGGTCGCCGGGTGTCGCTGGCCGGCCGCCGCCGGTCTCCGGATGTCGCCGGCCGGCCTCCGCCGGTCACCGGCAGGCCGCCTCCGGTCACCGGACGGCTGCCGACCACCGCCGGTCGCCGGATGTCACCGGCCGGCCTCCGCCGGTCCCCAGGAGTCAGACGACCGTCGTCCGGCGACCTCCGGCCACCGTCGACGGCTGCCGGCTCGGCCGACGGTCGCCGAACGGCCTCCGGTCGCCACCGGAGGTCGCCGCCGGATGCCGGCGACTGTCGCCGGCCGTCACCGACGGTGGCCGGAGGTCGCCCCCCGCCGCCATCACCTTCGCCGGCCGCCGTAGGTCGCCGAATGTCGTCGGCCGGCCGCCGCCGATAGCCGAATGTCCCCGGCCGGCCTCCTCCTGTCGCCGGCCGGCCACCTCCTGTCACGGGACGGCCGCCGACCACCGCCAGTCGCCGGCCGGCCGCCTCCGGTAGCCAGGAGCCGGACGACCGTCGGTCCGCTGTCGGCCCCCGCCGGAGGTCGCCGGACGATGGTCGTCCGGCTCCCGGCGACTGGAGGCGGCCGGCCTGCGACCGGCTGCCGCCGACGGTGGCCAGAGGCGGCCGGTCGCAGCGGTGGCCAGAGGTCGCCCCCCGCCGCCCTCACCTCCGTCGGTCAAACAAATTTCTATTCCAGAAATAGAAATTTTTTGCTATTATCAAACGCATTTATTTTGCTTAGAAACTCATTCTGAAATAGAAATACAAAAAACTATTTCTGTTCTAAGAAACTGTTTCTGGACATGAATGGTTTTCATGCGCACCCTTAATTTCCTTCACAACCCAATAGACTAATGATATTTTCGTTTTGTCTTTAACCTTTTACAAGTTCTTCGGATTGGTAGCAAGAAAAAAGATCGGGTCTCCTTCTGAACATCGAGTAAGAATTCCTCCAAATCGGCGCACGCATGAAAATCAATCTGCCAGTCTCCAAGTGCAAACGATCTAGTAAACAGAAGTGTGACAAAAATGAGAAAACAATTAATTACATATGCCTGAGATTCAGCACGATTATCAGCTTGCTGATCAATATCTGACCAGCTTTTTACTAGCATCTTGGGTTGGTTCATAGCATTATATTCAACAAACATGTTGCTTTCCAGTTCAGGCAAAATGTACAGTAGAATCGTACATCAGCCCCCGAAAAGAAAGGAAGAAAAGAAGGGTGACAATAAAACTGTTGAACTCGTGTTTGGGTTTGGGGGTTAAAGGAAAAAAAAAAACGGTGAGCGCAAGACCTCCATGCACCGCAAGCCATCCCCTCACATATCTCCATCACCGAAAGCATTTCACCTGCGAGTCAAAGCTCTCTCCGCTCGTGCCGAAGCAAGAAATTATTGAGTAACTCACACGCTTGATCTCTCTCTATTTCTCTATATAAAAGAAAGAATCGTAAATCTTATCAGGAGAAAAGATCGGCTTCGCAAGTTGTTGCCTCAACCTCTCTCTCTCTCTCTCCCCAAGATAGCGCGACGCCTGCTTGGTAAACGTAATTATCTTTTCTTCTTCCATGCTTATCTTCTCTGTGTCCTCTCCTCCTTTTCGGGCCACCTTCCTTATGTTTATCGTGTGTCTTTTGAGGTTTAAAGCCTGCATGTGCTGGTTCATGTGTTAACTCCGATTAGCTGGTGTTTGTTACTTGCTCTCAGATGCTCTTGGCGGCGACTAACGTGTAACCGGATCGAGCTTGTTGTGTTCAGCATACATTCGAACTCGGCTGGTGAGTGAATTCCATGCGATGCTCGTCAAGTGAGTAGCCTTTTTTGCGGCTTTGTCCTTCGCTTCATTGTCTGTTCGACCTGATCATATGTGTTCGGAACTGTTGGCAAAGACATAGTTTTGATCTTTCCGACCTGAAAACAAGTCGAATCATCCTAGCACCAAGGTTGAAATTTTTGGACCGAAGAAATCATTTGTAGAAGTTGTTTTCTTGTGTTTATTTTCTCAAGCCAAATCAGCCAGATATCTGTGATTGACTGTTAAGTCTTACATATGATCTCACAATCGGGTGGAGTTCTCTAAATCCGGTGTTTTTTTTTTTTTTTGGGAAAGACTCTTCTATCCTATCACAACTGTTCGCAAAAACCTAGTTTTGATCTTTCAGAGCTAAAAAAAAACTTGAATACTTTAATATATCAAGCACAATCATATCCGTTGTCCAACGGTTTAAATTGGTTACCCGAGAAGCAATTTTTGGGAGTCATCACCATAATATTGGTCCTTTTTTTGTCCAGACAAATCAACCAAGTATCTTCGATTGGCCTATGATTGTTACATGTGATCTCACCCTCAGCATGGAGTTCTCTAAATCCCATGTTAGTTCCTTGATTTTCCATCTCTCCCTCTATATGTGTGTGTGTGTGGGGAATTCAATATGGGGTAAAATATGCGCTTCTTCTCTATATACTATTACTCGGTCAACAAGGCGTCCAACTTTAGGAATGGGCGTCAAAGGTCGGCATCAACTCTAAGACATTTCTTGTATGCCGTATCTTATGAGGGAAAATTTGGCTGGCTGATCAGCATCTATGTTACTGTTAGAGATGTTAGAGCTAGTGTACTACTATATACTATCAAACTATTTTGAGGGCACAGATTGTCGAGTGATTTTATGGCAGCTGAGCGTGTATGGGTTGAATGGCAAGTGAGAAACATGGAACAAGGTCGTCCTTAACTGTTGTGTCCTTTCAATGTCCACATATATACGTGCTAATCCTAAGTTGAAAGCTGGCTGTGTAAGGGGGGTTGAATTGTTGATGAGAGGGCTATATCTCATGGGGTAGGTCTTGCACTTCATCTCTTCGTTCTTTAGGGATGGTGGTTTGATTACTATGTCTCGGAGTCTACCCTAATAGGCTTGTGATGGGAGGAAATTAGGATAAAAAAGATAAGAGTGAACTGGTATATATATATATATCATGATTTGTGGAGCTACATGACCCTTAGAAGTAAGCTATTCAAAGCTTTAAGGAATTGATTGATGTGAAGTAGGAGGATGTTAGATTAGCCAGTAAATGAGAACAGTGAGTTATGTAAACATCCGACACATGTGACTATGAAAATCGTGAGGAGATTAGTTAAATCAATCAATTTTTTGGATCAAGATTACTAGTTTCTATCTGCATATGACTAGAAATGTTAAGTTGCTATGTGAAGGGAAGACTATACTTATACTTGGCCTCGATAAAAATAATAATAATAATAATAAAAAAATAAATTTACAAATGACGTTGAATACTGGCCGAAAATCATATCCCATGGAGGGCATTTAGTCTCTTCGTAATAGTTTGAAATTCTGCGGGGACTGAAATTTCGCATGGGAATCATCTGGTTTTACTGCGTTTGCGTCAGGAAATTATGTTCCATGAACTCTACACGTTCCTGGAGACACTATAGCTCTCCCTCTCAGTCTCATGTTCCCGAGAGGCCCCAACACTTATTGTCGGATGTTAGCTTTTAGAACCACTAGAACTTTTTGTGACAGCGCCATTTTTTCTTCCAGCTGGAGTCAAAGGTTCTTTTCCTTCTTTTTCTTTTACCATGGAGTCAAATCTTTTCTTCAAGCACCTCGGGTTACAAGTAATTCTTAAATTAAGCCAAACTTCCATCGCGATAACCTCTCTTTTCTGCGTGTGGTATGTCTGTATTCGGCATTACGATCCAAAGTTTGCCTGCCATTACTTGGTAAGATAAACTATGAATGTCCACAACCTCTAGGATTTTGAATATATGTGTCGATGTTATTGCGTCTTCCTTATCAGAAAATTGATTGCAACAGTCTCGATCAAGACATATTAAGATAGAGGTTGAACAGATGACGAAACTGAGGCAGGAGCAAGAGGCTTCTCGGTTGATGAGTGTTTGCATGGAATTCGACGCCCTTAAACCGTAGTTAGTTCCTTGTTTGATATCGGTTCACCATATGAAACCTCGATGGGGACCAAAGCCCAAGAGGTAAGTTGTCAAGAAGCAGGTACTGCCTTCTCCTCTCTCTCTCTCTCTCTCTATATATATATATATATATATATATATATATATATATGGGGTTGCGACTCAGCCGGCCTCAGATCATGGTGGCACCTCCATTAGAGGTCGAACAAAACAGAGACAATGAGCTAGGGAGACGACCACAAACGAGTTGGTTTGTGGTAGCAAGCGGAGTGTGCGTCGGCGTCGGCGGCGGCGGCAACGAGTTGGCGATGAGAAGCCGAAGGCTGATGAGGCTAGGGGTCAAGATGGCTGATGCAATTGCGATGGCGGTGGTGGTGATCCTGTGATTAACTCACTTCTTATCTAATTGACGAGGTAACCGGATTAATTTATGGGACAGCTATCTTGTAATAGTAATGATGTATCATCAACCAGATTTGGCCTGTGGAAGACCAACTGAATAAAAATATAAAACTCTTTCTATGAGTATAGCCGACAAAACCATAGTAGAATAAATATATGCAATCAATTTTTTTTTAATTATCTACGTCACACTATTTCTTACTCAGTTATTGCTAGGTCTTATAGATTAAGTTATCAATTGATTTCTCGGTTTTTGGAGTTCTTTTCAATATGAAATAGATTTGGTAATTACTTTTTGTATATGTTTTTTTAGCTGAAATAATTACTTGTAGATGTTCCAAGGCACTAGAAAACTAATACACGTAATGTTTGAATGAGGAGATTGTGCATAGTGTAAATGAGAAAGCAATTAAGTCTAGGTTGCGTTTGTTTCGCGAAAAATGAGTAAATTGAAAAATATTTTTCTAAAAATGATCACATCTATCGCTTGAAATGTTGGTTAATGAAATATATTGTCATTATTGATAACAATTTGTGCCTAAATACTTACGTAGACGATCAAAATATCTTTCGTTCAGTTATTTTTGTAAGCTTATAAGCAATCATTTTTCGAGAAATACTTTTCAAATTACTAATTTTTCACCAAATGGAGCCCAAATGACGAATGAGTAGCGTTAACATAGCACGTTCTGGAATTGAGATATTCGATTTCAGATATGATCATTCGTACCGTCGGATGTCACCAGATCTCGAAGCCAATGACCAGGACACTAGTGACGAAGAGAAGAGAGAGAGGGTCACAAGGGCTCCCCCCGCGCCGAGACGGCGAGACCCTTAAAATGAGTCTGTTAGTTTAAGGTTGCACAAGATTTATTTGCTAGTGCAATAGTTATATCTGGACGATATACGTCAAAGGCATACGCGAAGCGAAACAAACAGAGATGCCAGCATCAAAATCAAACAACAAAAGCTAAAGAGGTTGCAAATTGCACTCTTGATATTGCTAGGAGGCACTAACACAGTTCCCTTGTCTTTTACGTCTATCTCTATAGAGTTCTAAATCTCATATTTTATGGGGAAAATTACCTAATCAATTTCTAAACCTTTCATACGGTGTTAATTCAGTCTTAAACTTTCTTATTTTGCTCAGCATCAAGATTTTCGGCAAAAGTTGCCCGCAAAATTTACATTGGAATTTTGCGCAAAGTTTAAAACTAAATTTACATGACTGAAAAGTTTAATACTGAATTCGTATCCATACAGTAAGTTTAAAATTGATTGGGTAATGTTCCCTATTTTATCTTTTGAAAAGCATTGTTAGTGATTTATATTAGGAGATTCTAAATATCTTCCGTGATTTTCAATATCTCTCGGGATTGTACATATATCATTCTTCAATCTTGATTGTGTAAACTTTCTTATTTTGCTCAGCATCAAGATTTTCGGCAAAAGTTGCCCGCAAAATTTACATTGGAATTTTGCGCAAAGTTTAAAACTAAATTTACATGACTGAAAAGTTTAATACTGAATTCGTATCCATACAGTAAGTTTAAAATTGATTGGGTAATGTTCCCTATTTTATCTTTTGAAAAGCATTGTTAGTGATTTATATTGGGAGATTCTAAATATCTTCCGTGATTTTCAATATCTCTCGGGATTGTACATATATCATTCTTCAATCTTGATTGTGTAAACTTTCTTATTTTGCTCAGCATCAAGATTTTCGGCAAAAGTTGCCCGCAAAATTTACATTGGAATTTTGCGCAAAGTTTAAAACTAAATTTACATGACTGAAAAGTTTAATACTGAATTCGTATCCATACAGTAAGTTTAAAATTGATTGGGTAATGTTCCCTATTTTATCTTTTGAAAAGCATTGTTAGTGATTTATATTAGGAGATTCTAAATATCTTCCGTGATTTTCAAGATCCCTCGGGATTGTACATATATCATTCTTCAATCTTGATTGTGTATACCCTTCAGTGATCCTAATTGGTTGTAATTGATGTAAACATATTTTGAATACAGGAATGATTCAATACTGCATAAAAAGAAAGTGTCATTGTGCTCTTTTTGTAACATCCTGTGCATATCCTTGATTGTTTGTTTCCTGAATTTTTATTGTTGATAAGTCAAGTGTTGATGTATAAGTACAATTGGATTTTTTTTCTTTTTTTGTAGTTGTCAAACCATAATTTTTTTTTTTTTTAGTCCAGGATTTAAAGGCTGAAATTTCAGTCGCTCTTTTGACTATGGGTGTGCATGGTCCGGACCGGTCCGATCCTGGCATAGTGTTAGTTATTGTCTCGATTTTGAGCCCATAATCAGATTAACTAAAAGATTTGTTTATATTCTATTGGAGAAGACAAACATTGACAGATCAAGATGCGTTTTTCTTTATACTTGCGTGCAGTGTACTATCATGGCTTCTACAGGAGTTTTATTGGGCGCTACAAGACAAATATGGGAGCATATATAGAGATTTTATGCTATTATGTTATTTCTGGGCCCAAGAGTTGAAAAAGAAAGCGTAGGGTTTCTGTGACTTCTGTCCTTTATAGCTGCCACGAACAGATACAAAGATTGGACTTCTTTATTGTGGGAGTGGTTAGTCAACGTCTCTGGATTGATATAAAAGCCGCAACATATAATGCTGCAAAGGTGGGGTTTTCTTTAGAAAAGAAAACCGGCCGCACGAAGACAAAAGCCGAGAGCCGCCGCACAAACAGAAAAAGGAAGTGGGTTCTTCGAAGGGAAACGCAGAGAAGTCCCAAATTCGGGTGTGCGTGGAGACGAAGCCAAAGGACGAAGAAAAGAACGAGAACATTGTTCTTGGTTCAGCCACTTCGAGAGCAAATAAGGCGGGTATCGGATTCTCTCTGAGTCTTTCTGAGTGAGAGTTCTGTGAGAAATTGTGAGATTATTTGTGGGTTTGCGTTGGGCTTAATCTAGGTGCGGAAAACACTCGAGTGCATGAGCGATTGTAAATCTGACTCTCCAATTATAATGGATTATATTGCTAGCTCTCCCCGTGGACGTAGGTACCGATCTCGGACCGAACCACGTAAATATCTGGTGTCCTTTATCGCTCCTTGTAATTTCTCTGGTAATTTCGTCTCGACTTATTTGCAAGATCCGTTGGCGTTTCCGCGTTATTTAATCCTAACAATTGGTATCAGAGATACGGTTAGAATTTCAACAGTTGATTTGAGGCTTTTGCGTGTCTGATCATTGTCTGGAAATTATGTTATCGCAATTATGTCTGGAGCGAAATTTGAGATTGAGAAATTTAATGAGAGGAATAACTTTGAGTTGTGAAGTCTCAAGATGGAGACATTATTAACAACTCAAGGTTTAGCTGAGGCATTGGAGAGCAATGATAAATTGCCTGAAATAATGGAAGATGTCGAAAAGGACATGTTAACCAGAAAGGTGAGAAGTATAATTAGATTGCACTTATCGGATGAGGTTTTGATAGAGATAGCCGAGGAGAAGGATGCCGCAGCGTTATGGGCTAAGCTTCAAGCACTCTATGGTATGAAATATTTGAAAAATCGCTTGTGTACGCTGAAGAGGATGTTTCAGTTGCGGATGGCTGAAGACACATCTATCAGAGCCCATGTGGATGAGTTTGATAAACTCATGATAAACTTGAAGAACGTCAACGAGGTCTTGCCTGATAAAAAATAAGGTATGATGTTGCTAGCATCTCTACCATATTCTTTTGAGCACTTTATAGATTCATTACTGCAGGGGCGTACTGCGATTACCTTGGAAGAGGTAAAGTCTGCTTTATTATCTAAAGAGTGGCAAAAGAAGTTAGAAGAAGATAACTTGGCGCAAGGTAGTGCGCAAGGTTTTTTAGTCCATGGTAGAGATGAACGGAGAGACTCTGGAGGTAACAGATGGAAGCGTCATTCTAAATCGAGATCCAATGTTAGAAACCGTCGATGTTATCACTGTAATTTGGTAGGGCATTATAGGAGAGACTGTCCGAAGTATAAGGGTAAAGGAATTAAGGTGGAGTTTGTAGGTGATAGTAATATTGTTACTACAGCAGATAATAGTTCTAATGATGCTGGCGATGTGTTAATAGTAGCCACGAGTTCATCAGGTGATGAATGGGTGCTTGATTCTGGATGTTCTTATCATGTGACTTCCCATAGACACTGGTTTACTACTTATCAATGCATGGAGGGTAGTAAGGTGTTTATGGGAAATGGTGCTGCTTGCGAAAAAAAAACACTAAGGAGGGTGGACGACGCGGAAATAGAGGTCGTCAAAGGGAGGATTCGATTGAGAAAGCTTAACCGAAGAAAACCTTCATGCTCTCTCTACTCTATCTTTTTTCAGGTTTCATCTGCAAAATCTCCTAAGCAAAGTTGCCGACCTCCACAGAACGTATTCTCTCTCAATGTGTCGTATGTGTAAATTATGTGGCCTCCTCTTTTGTGAAACCCAAGTGCTCTATTTATAGTGCAAGTTAGGTTTCTTGCTCACCAACCCTAATCCTTGTGGGCTTATAGGCTTTATTGGACAATTAATTAAAGCCTTTTCAAATTTAATTGAGCGAAATGGGCTTAATTAAGTCCAAGAATAGGTTCAAACCCCTTCAAATAAATTAGGCAACCCTCTATGCCTTAGTCGAAAATCTCAATCTAAGTCTGGTCCAGTCGCCTGTTAGATAGACCTCAACTGACTCACTTTAACCTCTTAAATAAAATGACGCGACTGATAGAAAATTAAATATTCCATGCATGATGAAATTATTTTTTGCGAGAATTTTGACTAACTCTCATTTTATGCTTTAAATAAATGAATTTCTAAAAATCAAAATTTATGTATCAATAGCTGCCCCTCTTTGAGTGGGAGTTCGCAGAGGTTTCGCTCAAAGACTAAATTGAAACCTAAATTTTGCAAATGGCAATGATGATGATAAAATTTTTAGCGGGAATTCAAATCTCATTTTCTGATGCATGTGAAATGATGCATGAAACGTAATGCCATAAATAACATGGGCTAAAACTTCTCATATCCCACATCAAAGAAATCCGCACATGGATCGCATATGGAAATACCTGTTTTACCAGATACCTCATAAGCTGATGATTCCCTTAACCTCCAAACTTCCAACGGATGCCAGGATTTCAAGGTACCGAGCCCATCTGTTGCCAGAAATTCCTTTCTGACGTGAAACGGCGCAAGATCTGTGTAAAGTGCTTCGGGATCACAAGAGCAAATCGAGATTATGAACCCGAAAAAATATTCAGATCACAAGAGCCAATCAAGATTATGAACTGAATAAATATTAAAGCCACAAGAGCAAATCGAGATTATGACTTTAATAAATAACAAAGATCACAAGAGGATCTAAGGTTCTGGGGCCTTATCCGTTACCAGAGGTTTTCCTCCAATGCGGGACAGCGCAAGATATGTGTAGAGTTTGAAAATATGCTCGAGTTATGGTCGAGCTGGCCATTTGTCTCTTGGGACCTCCTCAACGGATCACCATGAGTCAGTAAAAATAATCTCTCGTGACCTTCTCAAGAAGGTCTCATCGTATCAAGACGAGAGATGCCTCTTGGAACCTCCTCAACGGGTCACCATGAGACGGTAGAATGTCTCTTGCGACCTCTTCAACGGGTCAGCATGAGTAGGTAAGGTGTCTCTTGCGACCTCCTCAACAGGTCAGCATGAGTCGGTAAAATAATCTCTCACGACTTTCTTCCGAAAGTCTCACCGTATCAAGACGAGAGTTGCCTCTTGGGTCCTCCTCAATGGGCCACCATGAGGTGGTAGAAATAATCTCTTGCGGCCTTCTCAAGCAGGTCTCATCATATCAAGACAAGAGATGTCGCTTGGGACCTCCTCAACGGGTTACCATGAGGCAGTAGAAATAATCTCTTGCGACCTTCTCAAGCAGGTCTCACCGTATCAAGACAAGAGATAATGTATCATCTAAATTGGATCAGTATGAATACAAAAATGGTGTGATGCCTTAAAAATTGTCATTGCGACCACAAGAAGGGGTATGATTAAAGTCGATTTTAAAAGGGTTTAGAAAATTTACTTGGGTTCTCTGAGCAATGATGGGTAGGCTGACCGTATTATACATGTCCATCTTCTTGAAGAAATGATGATATGCATAAGCTCAAATACGACATCATAAGCTAGAAAAAATTCATGAGCTTTTGCTTGTATTATAAAGCTCCGCTGGGGAATTCGTCAATAAGAAAGTCTATCTGACCATTCTGATAATTCTTATAAACTTAAATGAGGAACTTTGGTCAGAAAGGACTTTCACTCACTTTCTTGAAAAGGTTCAGGTTGAAGATATACTTACCTGAGGATTTGAAAAACTACTTGGTCGGTATTGCCAACAAGACTCACTCATGTAATGGCTTTTGGATGAATTTCGAGACCTTGAGAGGTAACTCGATCATAAGGAATTGTTACCTGTGAGACAATATCTGAGGTAACATGTGCACACATAATTGCTGAAATTCATTAATGAAAACATGTAAAATTACTCTGTCAATCTTACATTGTGCATTTCTTGAGCTCCTGTCAAAGACTATTAAAGTGTGTGTTTCGCTCATGACGCAATTCATGCATAACCATTCTGCCAAGTTTGCATCGCCAATTCTATTCAGGGAGATTATCACTTTGTGAATACCTCGAATGTAATCTGAATGGGGACTTCAGTCCGAAAGAGCTTTCTCTCACTATCAATAAAAGCTGTTCATCCTGACTGCAAGATTCAAGAGAGTTCACTCCGTCTTACCATCATCGCATTCGACAAGGTCCGAGTAATCTCGCAATTGATACGACCGAGCCAATCTGGAGGTCTTGATAAGGACCGTAATGCGGGCTGGGTCAAGGGTTTACAGAGGGGACTCTGTTGAGCCAAGGCTTATGAAATGAAAATTCATCATCATCTGCTCCGGGTTTACAAGTCAAGAACCCTGCAAAATGAAAGAGAAACAATCTTGCTCGAACTTCTTCGAGTAATGCTTAAAATCATTTAACTCTACGTTAACTCAAGTGCCCTAATCAGAATAGACTTTGGAGGGTTGTAACGTAGGTTAGGATTTGAGATTGAGGAACGAAAATGCTCGTTTTGGCTCAGAAAATATATGGGAAGGGCTTGATGTTAGTGATCATTGCTGCTTGTCACCGATCTTCGCCTTCAAATGATACTATCATTACTTGAGAGATGGTAGCTTTCTGCTGAGAGTTGCACCTTGCAAAGTGACTTCTCCAAACTTATTGGAGATTCACAAAAGATATAATATATGAAATTTACAAACTAGTACAAAAATGTAGACTTGAAAAATGCAAAACTACTTTACAAGTGAACAAGAATTTGAATGAGCATTGGCCTTGCTTTTGGTAGGCACTTTGCTCTTTTTTTTTTATGCTCGAGATTTTTGAGGGATCAGCCTTCGTTTTTCTTACTCCCAACTCTCATTTTCTCCTCTTTTTTTTTTTTCTCTTTGAGAGAGAGAGAGAGCTTATGTTTTTCTTCTTCTCTTCATTTTTTTAAGAGAATGCTCTTTTTTTTCGAAGAGATTTTTTAAGAGCTTTTTGACATTTTTCTTCTGTCTTTTTCTCTTTTTTTTTTGGAGTGGGCCCTTTTCTTCAGGCTGAATTTGCTTCTTCTTTTTTCTAATCCCACGATTTTAAACCAAGAATTACAACAAGCATTTACAAACAATAATTATGAAAAATCTAAAGCACAAGATGAGTTCACACAAATTGTCTATCGACCCGATCATCTCTAGCTCTGCTTCTTGGGAAAATGCTATCTTTGCCTTGGAATGAGCACATGATCACTAACAGGGGTTTAAGAAATGAATTTGTATACTCAAGTGGGCTGTGCAAGGGATGAAGTGTACAGGATAGAGAAATGAATGCTATTCGTCATCCTAAGGCACTTGAATTAAAGTTCGAGCATAAATGCAAAGAAACACCCGAATATCGATGTTAATCCGAGCAAGAGAATTTTTAACCATTTACCTTATGCTGCTGCCGGTATTACCTCGTTTTGCCCCAATATGGGGTGGTTCTTGACAGGGGTAAAAAATGAAACCACCGCTCAAAAGGTTTAATCAATGGATCACCTGTAGTGTTTGGGATAGAGAATTGAATGAATGCTTCTGTCATTTCGACAACCGTACATTTTGTGAGAAAACCTTTCACCTTGAAGAATGCGGAATAATACTGCTCAACTTACTAGGGGTTAAAATATGGGACATGTATGGAAATGACTTGCCTTTCATCAGTCATGCCTCATTCTATACATTCGATGCACCATATATAGTTTATGTTCCCTGCTCAAAGTTGGTAAATTAAACATGAAAAACAGTCATGCATGAATCATGCAATGGGTGAGTACATAGATATGGAAATTCCAAGCATTGTGTCATTTTTCATGAAAACCTCATGCATTTTGCTCAAGAAAATGACCATGCAAGAATGCGATAAAATTATCAGGAACGAGAAAATCTAAGTTGCTCCCTAACATGTGAGTGTATTAATCAAGTCAGGAAGTCTACTCCTCGGGTTGAGGATCAGCTCATTCCCATATTTGCCCCCGAGCAAGAAAACACGCATGAATGAGTCGAATGAAGATTTGAGATGCTATGATTACCCTTGTTTAATGGTGATGACCGTCATGGTCGGTCCCATGTTCCTGCGAGAAGGAAAGTGTCACCCTTAAAATAATGTGAAATAGAGAAATATACTCCCTTTTCCAAATCGGGGTTTGTTTGCCCCCATTTTCAATCAGGACGGCCTATAGCTTTGCCAATATGCAGGACAGTCCCAAACATGGCTAGTACTGGGAAAGCGATTTCGAGCATTGGGATACGACTTGTTTCCACGTTTGATCATGCATTTGAAAAATGTGCATGAATATGATTGTTAAAAGATGGGATGAGCAATATTTTGAGAGCTCTTGATTGTCAATTTACTTCAGTGGCAGCAACTGAAAACATGTTTCCTAGCTTGGCACCTGCAAGAAGGAAAGAGAAAGTCATTTTCAATAATGATTAGGCAAGGTGAGAGATACTTCCTTTGGAATTGGGCGGCTTTGGTATCGTCCCCTTTTCGACTAACAGAGCATGATCGAAGGATCAGTTGAGAGCGAAGCATGGATTTGCTCAGACTGGCCAATGGATTGGTGTGTGAATTCAACAACGTAATGTGATTGGTAAGTCGATCAAGGGATAGGCTAAGGATTGCCCCCGAGTGTCATCATTTAGGTTGACCAGGGGACATCAAAAGCAGCACAAAATTGCCCAAGGATGTGTAGCCTGCTTTAATTACTTAATCACCATATGCAGGACCGTCCAAATATTGATCGGCTTGATGTTTGGTCAGAATTAAGAATCTGCTCCTTTGCTCCTTGAATAAATTCTAATTTGCGAATAATGTTTCCAAATTCGAACGGATTCTCGACGGATCGGATGGATTTCGGATGACAAACGGCTCAAGGATTACAGGGGACCGCTCGATGGTGGGAGCTTTTGTCCTTGTGCGGTAGCTTGTGTCGCAGAGATGCTGCGACACGGTCTTCTTGACATCGGTGGAATGACACTCATGAAGAAGTCAAGCACTACCTGAAAAATACAAGAAAAGTTGTTAGTGGAAATCTTCCCTTGTTTTGGTCTTTTGTGATGGTCAAGACCCAGTTTCCCTTTGGACTCCTTAAGTTGCTGCAGGACATCGTCAAGAAAGATGAGTTTGAGGATAAGTTCTTCAAATTCAGCCCACGGATGGTTATGAGTCACGAGCAATGGCTACCACAATCTCACAGCTGGTCGATGATGCTCGAACGACAAAAAAGGACTTGAGTATTTTGCTAGATTGTCCTGACGTTCCACTTCGGTTTCACTCTGGCTTTGATATCCTAATCAATTCCCACGCTTTAACTTACTAGGATCCTGGTCTGAAACCGTTGGTGAGAATCAGCCACTCGAGATTCTAAGCGGTGCTCGCGAAGTCGTTGAGATGCGAAGCGGATCGGTGCAAGAGCTCAGGTTACGATTCCCCAAGTCTACCGAAGATGTAGTGGTTATTGATGGGCAGAGGTTGATATCTCGCCTAGAGTTTGGACTACAACGCTAAGCAAGGGCTCGCCAATGTGCAATATTTGTCAGCCCTGCAACAGGAGAAAAGCTTGATGGAATTTGGTTTTATCTATGATGATACTCGCCTACTAGGATTGTTAGTGGTCATGTTGAGCACATCCGGTTCATGTGAACCTTTTCTTGTGAAATTTGGCTTCATCCATATTGCAGAGAGTAATACCACTCTTCTTGAATGTCAAACTCAGTTTTTTCCCTGCAAGATGAAGGGATTTAGCCCAAAGAAAATTGCACAGACCTCTCTCACTTTACCAGTTTTTCTTTCTAAGAGAATGTGAGTTCTCCTTCCATGGTCACGTATTATGTTGAACTGGCCTCTCTGGTCTTGAGGAAATCTACAGGTTCATCTCCTTTTCTTTTCTTCTTCGAACGCTAGAGCGCATATAGATCTGCCTTCTCGAGTCTGTGCATGAAATCAAAAAAATAAAAGGAAAAGTTAAGGTCATGGAGACTCCCTTTTTCCCTTTTTTTTCTGTCCGTGCGTGGGCGCTTCCTCCCTTAGTGCATACCGTCCATCTTCAGAACCTGCAATGAGAGCAAAAATTTTTCTCGCTCGCTCACATTTGCCGTATTTTATAATCAATCGGCCTCCTAAATTCTGTTGTGAGAATGCTCCCGAGAAATCTGCTCTCCCTTTTTCTCTTGGAAAAATGGCCGAGATTTTCATATTTGACTCAACAAAGATCTGCAATCACAAACAAAAGTAAAGGTTGCAACTTGGGTCGTCGCAAGCCTTAGTCGAATTCGGAGCGACTGGATCAGCGAGGCAGCAGCTACGTCGTGGCTTCATCGTCGAAGGGTACACAGGGCAGCGGTGATGAGCAGCGGACCAGGAACTTCGAAGGCTCACAACTGGATCATCGATGGGTGCAGCGGAGAGCAAGGACGCCGAGAGACAGTAGCTCCTCGGGATTGCTTCAGCATCGACGGTCGTTGGTTGATCGCGCGCGGAAGGAGGACTCGGCCAAGAGCTTTCCAAGCTCACCCACTGTCCAATCTCACATGTAAAACGTGAGGCCTTTGCACTCTCTCTTGTCTCTGCCGCTGGACTTCTCAATACCGGACTGTTCGGTGGTCGACAAGGCAATTCGCGGCTCGTGATGAATTCCTATGGACTATAACCGTAATTCCTTTTTCGACCGTGCCCTTATGTCAATGAATCGTCTCTTTCCTTTTTGCTTCTGTGGTTGCGCCAGAGAATAAAGATAGAGAAGAGAGAAATGGTGAGAAGAGAGAGAGAAATTGAAGAGAGAAAGTACATCCCAAAAAGAATCGTCTCTCCCCATGAGTGCTCTCTCCTTCGGCTTGAAAAAGGAGAGAGAGAAAGAGAGAGAGAGAGAGAGAGAGAGAGTCCAATGCCCGCAATGGCTGTATATGACGATTGATGGGGGACGATGCATGATCATCTATGAAAAGACAAAGAACAAATTAGTACGAAATGTGAAAGAGTGGTTGGCCCATGACACTGACTAGACCTAAAAACGAAGTAACTATGGCCAAAAGACTGATTTGGGCAAATTCCAGTTTCGTCGACCTTTACGATAAAATTTATCATAATTCGTACATTGATCTAAACATTCCCAAATTTTACGAGATGATATGAGATACAATGATGAATAACTTTTGTGTTCGTACTTAAGGTTAAAAGTGAACTGATCAGTACATTTTAATACGTCTTCGTGAAATTTTTGTCCAGAAAATTGTTTCATCTGGTCTTTGTTAAATGAGCGAAGGACCCCCCTTAAAGTGTGAATTAAGATCTGGAATTTTGCAGGTTATTATTTGAGACATCAATCTGCAATTTTCATTGACAAGATTTGGCAAGTGAGCTCGTTTAAAAAATGGTAATCCGCCAAACAAAATGAGCGCAAGAAAAATGGCGAAATTCCAGCTTACATTTCCCTCAATGAAAATTCACCAATAAATGGAAAAAGCCATGGATTATTCTCAAAATTTTATAGCTGATAGCTCAAAACGTTCTGAACATTTTTCATTTAGACGTTAGAGTTCAGAAATGATCAAAAGATATTCTAAAAAATCGTAGAATGCAAAGGGTTAACTTAAAAATAGTCATGGACCGACCCAGAAATGTAAGCAAGCAGGAGGATAAGGATTGAAGGGAGTACCGCCTTTTGGGACGTCTGAAATGACTAATCACATAGACGTACAGATGAAATGCGATGTGAGGTTCGATTTCTATCTATCAAGGCTTAACAAAGGTGGAGCCCCAAGGATACCCGGATCGAATCACTTTGGCTTGCGACTGAATCGAGATCCCCTGTAAACATCCGGCTCAGCCAAGTAACGACCAGCATCACATGGCGAATGACGGGGGTGATAACTCTTGATACCGATTTGAAAAGTTTGGGACTCGAAAAGGGTGACTCGGGCCAGATGGCAATGGCCGAAGTGCCCCTAATCAAGTACCATCCTAAACCTAACCATTCAGGTCTAATGGCGGGTTGTGTGTGCTAAGTGTGGATGCAAAAGTAGTAAAGACATGCACATGAGTTTATATCAAAACATCGCTTGAATGTAACCCCCAAATATACATTCCTACTTCAATTTACAGAAAAAATGTTAGCAAACACTCCACCCCTTATCACTCCAAACCTGCAAAAATATTTAACACTCCAAACCTGCAAAAATATTTAACACCTTAAAATGTGAGATTCAATCAAAATCGCCAAAGGCGAGACATCCATGGAATTTTCATTAGGCCTAAATCCACTAAAGCTTTTAATTTTCCGAAAAAATTCAAGTGAACGAGTTAAGTTTTAATTTTTTTCGAAAAATTAAAAACAATGTCCCCAGGGGAGTCGCCAAGCTGTTGCGACCTAAAATTCGGTGAAATTCTAGGCTAATGGATTACCAGGTTAATTTAATAACTAACCTAATACAGACTCTCCCAAGCCCTACCAAATCGCGACTTAAATTAATCAGAGTGATTTAGAATTTGGAGTCGCCACTAATCATTTTTGGTAGGTTGATTAGCAACCTAAGTAAAACAGCGGAAGAACCATTTTACTTCTACGAACCAGAGATTGTGAATTCGGGGACTTGATTACATTAACTAATTAAAGCTAATGCCATTTCGGTACCTTAATTCCAATGAGATGTTCTAATTTGGCAACTCGGACTGAATCGATTTAAAGCTCAAATGAGGTGTTTCTTTTTGGATTTCACTTTTTAGATGCAATGCATAAATGAAAATGAATGCAATGAATAAACAACAAAAGATGCAATGCAAGGCATGCAGAATTAAGGTCATCTCATCCTAAATGCAAAATTAACTACTCAATTAAGACATGCAAAATTATATGACAACAGGGCATAACGCAAGGCCATTAGTCTAAGCATGCGAAGATCTTAGCCATTAGTCTAAGCATGCGAAGATCTTAGGTGAAGACACAATTAATCATGCAATTGGTTAATTAACATGTAAATTATCATGCAATTGAACAAATTAAACATGCAAACTACATGCACACGAAAACTCATGCATAATGTGATATTTTTTAACTTAAGCAATTTAATCATGCAATCAAACTAGCCTAGTACGAATATCCCAAACATGGTACTAAAGACATGCAAAATGACATGACAAAAATAAAAAGCGACATAGACATGCATATTATGAAACGTGCGAATGTGATCATGTGCATGCAAATATGATAATGCAATGCATGTGGTTTTCGAAAAAAATGACGAGGTAATGAGCAATTTTTTTTTGTCTTTTTTCTTTATTTTGGGCAATGAAATATGAATGAGATTTGGAAATATGGAATGTATGAGGTGATATTCGAAAATATGATATGCATGATTTTAAAGATATGCAATCTTAAATTACATGAGATATGCAAGAATGACAAGATATGCATTGGATGTGATTTCTGCTCCTTTCCCTTTCAAAGTTTCGGCCATGGTGGGGATATCTTTGAAGATTTTATTATCTTGACTTAACTGCCTAAAGTTTTATCAGATAAGGCTTCTAGGAAACCTCATCTTCCTAAAAATTTTAATTAGATAGGATTTCTAAGAAACCATATCTTACTAAAGTTTTTTAGGAATTTTCATAATATAGCAAATCAAGTTAAGATAACAATCCACCAACAAAGATAAGGAAAAACAATCGAGACCATATCCCCCTCCTTCAATTTTCAAAAAATAGAGCATTGCCCGTTTGAGATCGATTTTCTGAAGACAGTAAATCGAACCTAAATGGCGATAGGTCAGATTAACTAAATCTAAGATTTCTTGACAAAAACAAAGTTTTGACAGTTTAGATAAAAAAAAATTTGTTCTTTGAATTACGAAAAAAAAGTTTGATCCTCACTTCGATTATGGCACCAAAACATGCGACACAGCTGTCATAAAACTCAAGGATTCGCTCGTTGAGTTCCCACAAGATTATGCACGAGTTAACGACATGGAACATGCAAAAACGAAGTATTTTCGAACAAAAACAGCATGCTAATCACGCAAAATCAAAAAGCAAACAACATCAAAATTCATCCAGAAAACATGCTCGGATTAGTCCTATAAGTGTAGGCGTATTACCTTAATTTGCAAAGCGAAAATTGGGGCCGACTGATGTCGATCTCGTTAGCGGCAGGTCCGGTGGGATACGGCGACTGATGGGGGATGGCGTTGCACATCGATGGATGGTGGATGGAGCTTCGGTGGCACGTGGATGGTGGAGCGAATCGTCGGATGAGTGGTGTTTGGTTGAGCTCCTCCCCTTTGTCGAGCGACCTCTATTGCTCCTTTTTTTCACGTGGATTCTCAAGTGTGAGATCAGAAAAATTTCGGACCCCTCAATGCTTGTCTCCTTGTGGCTTCAAATACTTATTGTCACGAGCAGTGAACACCCCAAAATGCTTGTCGGTGCAGCAGAGGCTACACGTGTGATAATCGCAGGACACCAAGGAGGGTGGACGACACAGAAATAGAGGTCATCAAAGGGAGGATTTGATTGAGAAAGCTTAACCGAAGAAAACCTTCATGCTCACTCTAAACTCTCTATCTTTTTTAGGTTTCATCTGCAAAATCTCCTGAGCAAAGTTGCCGACCTCCACAGAATGTATTCTCTCTTAATGTGCCGTATGTGTAAATTATGTGGCCTCCTCTTTTGTGAAACCCAAGTGCTCTATTTATAGTGCAAGTTAGATTTCTTGCTCACCAATCCTAATGCATGTGGGCTTATAGGCTTTATTGGACAATTAATTAAATCCTTTTCAAATTTATTTGAGCGAAATGGACTGAATTAAGTCCAAGAATAGGTTCAAACCCCTTCAAATAAATTCGGCAACCCTCTATGCCTTAGTCGAAAATCTCAATCTAAGTCTGGTCCAGTCGCCTGTTAGATAGACCTCAACTGACTCACTTTGACCTTAAATAAAATGACGCGACTGACAGAAAATTAAATATGCCATGCATGAGGAAATTTTTTTTTTTGCGAGAATTTTGACTAACTCTCATTTTATGCTTAAATGAATGAATTTCTAAAAAATTAAAATTTAGGTATCAACACCTGCTCACCCTAAGTACAATTTATTTTTCATTTTGAGAGTATGAATTATTTTGGGTGAATTCGACAGCCACCAAATTTTGGCGCCGTTGCCGAGGACTGATTTTAATTGATTTTATTCTTTGGTGACCAGGTCTAATCGTACAGGTGAACTCCAGTACGATACTGAGATAGAGAAGACAGCTAAGAGGTTAAGAAAAGAAGCGAATTAAGAAAACAAGCGTCCTCATCTATAATTTCAGCGTCTAAATACGAAGCACCCCTTGAACCGCCTTATTATTCCAGCGAATATGATGAAGAAGAAAAGATGGCTGAAGAAAATAAGACTTTGAGAAAATTAGCAGGCCCTCAGTCAATCAACAGCCTTTGTGCATCACTTACCCAAATTTGGAGACTCCATTTGAGTTGAAATCAGGTTTAGTCCACTTGCTGCCCACTTTTCGTGGATTAGAGAATGAAGATCCTCGTAAACATCTCAAAGAATTTCATATAGTTTGTTCCACCATGAAACCACAAGGAGTAACGGAAGAGCAAATTAAGCTGAGGGCCTTTCCATTTTCTCTAGCTGATGCAGCCAAGGAATGGCCATTTTATCTACCTCCTGGGACTATTACTACATGGGCAGGCATGGTAAATATTTTTCTTGACAATTTCTTTCCTGCCTCCAGAGCCGCTGGAATTAGAAGAGGAATATGTGGGATTAAGCAACGGGATACGGAGACTCTCCATGAATATTGAGAGAGATTTAAAAGATTATGTGCAAGCTGTCCCCAACATGAAATTTCAGAACATGCCCTTATTCATTATTTTTATGAAGGATTATTATCCATGGAGAGGAACATAATGGATGCTGCAAGTGGAGGAGCCATTTTCCGTAAGTCACCCCAAGCTGCCCATGATTTAATTTCGACCATGGCTGCCAATTGTCGCGACCCTCTCGCGGGTTACCTGCCGGAGGGGGCTAATGAGCCGCCCGATCGTCGCCTAATCGGACGAGGGCCTCTCCCAAGGTCCATTACCCAAATCGCAACGGCTGAATATACGTGATCGACCTTCAGTGCGGTCTGGTGACATGTGATATGTATACATGTCCGGCAGGTTTATATGTGCACTCTCTACCAATGCCAGATCCGCTTCAGGGATAGCATTAATGACCGATTCGCGCTCAAACTGAGGAATCCCTATGTGCTGGAACTGTGGTATATACTCTTGAGGAGTATTGAGATAACTCGGCGGAGCATTCTGATTTGGGTTAGAGGAGTCGCTGACACGACTGCTGGTCCCGTCATTGCTGAAACACGGTTGGGTGCTCTCGGCTCTCCAATCATCGTGGTTGTAACTCTGCCCAGCACTTGAGCTCCAATCGGCTTTATGATGGTTTAACGCTATCCTTCCATCCCTTAGCAATCTCCTATAGTACTTAAGGTGAGACTCAACGTTAATTCTAGAGAGCCCTGGCACGTTCATAATCTCGAGTACGCGTAGTGGGCTAGCCGAATCAACTCCCAGCTCTCGAATTGCATCAACAAATTTGGTGTGAAGTTCATAGGTCCAGTAAAACCTTGTTCTCTTATCACCCAAAATATCGTCAATACTTCGGTAGCTATTCTCTACGGGATCTAGTCGTTTCAAAAGTTGTCCAGGGAGGGACTCACCGACTTTGGATTGGCTGGCTGCGACAGCGAGTTCGTCATTGGGAGAACTCCACCTGTGATGATTCATGTCCCATTTCTCAGAGGATGTTGGTGTTGACTCTATGGTGTTGACTTGCTCATGCAGATCTCCGACGGTATCTGGCTGTGTCGGAAAATGCTGTGGAGAATGCGGTAACAGCTGAGCGTTATTCGTCAACAGGGATGGTTCATCGAGGAACACCTCGCCGAGGACAACAGGATTACCACAATTAAGGCAGGCGGCCTTGGTCAGAGCTTCTTTATATCTCGCACTTTCAGCTCGAAGCTTCTCATTCTCCTCCTTCAGGGCCAGTAACTCATGGTCTGCGTGTTGCTGTTTCACCCGGGTTCGTTTGTTGGCGAACCAAAACTTGACCTTCGAAAGCTCTAATCCCAACTTTCGGCTCAACTCAATTTTCTGTTGTCTGCTTGGGGTGGAGCATTCATTGAAGAAAGCTTCGAGTTCTCGGATTTGGCCTGGAGTGTGGCGTTGCAGTTGCTTCCTTTTCCGACTCCGGTCATCATTGTATACTCCTTCTTCGTAGCTGAAGCCTAGAATTTCATCACTGGAGGAGTCAATCTCCATGGCCTTCGGGCGGGATTCAGCTCCAGGATCTTCAAAGTCTCCCAGCAGTTCGTGCTCAGAAATGTCCAGGTCGAGCGTTTCTAGCAGATGGGAATAGCCTTTAAACATGATGGATCGGAGTATCTCGGGCTGATCTAGTTCACTCAGCTTTCTCTATTCGCTCTTATGTGTTTGTTCACTCTAGAAATTTTCTCGAGTGATTGTGCGTGTCCTAGAACCATCCTTCAGGCTGCATATGAAGACCAGCAAGCAAGCGCTCCTCCCGAGACCCTGCAATTACTCCTCATCTGTCTTCCCCTTTCTTTTTCCTCGTGACAGGATCACAAACTCTTTTGCATTGATTCGGTTTCATCGAGTATTGCGCTCGTCCCCTAGTTCAGTCTTCAAAGTGGTGGGTCTACAATCTTTCGGTGCCTTTTATGATTTGCTAGGCCCGAGAATGTGGGGAGCAGCGGCGGACCCGCAATTAATGACTCCGTTTAATTCATTTAGCTCCATGGGAATTAACGCTATGACCTTCTCTCAACCCCTTTTCATCGTCCAAACGAAAGTGGCATTTTCCCTGTGCACGCTGTTACTCTTCATTTCAACATCCTGGGTGTTCGGTGAGTAATGAGTTCGTGGCCACTCAAAATTTAAAGACCGCCTCTGGTTTCGGATTTAATCTAACAAGGGATCATCGCAACTGAGCATGACGATGTTCGTCGATAGCATTGGTTTTCATACATAATTAACTATAGCCATTAAAGAAAAATGCTCCCATAGGAACTTTACAATGGATAAAAAGAGTGATCCATTCGTGAACATGTTCTTCTTTCTATGGGTGATCGTAGCGACCAACCCATCGTGCCCCGAGTCAGGTGCTAGATCATGGCTGTCCAAGCATGCCAGCTTCCCATTGATTGAACAAGGCATCGAGCCCCTCATCGAAGAAATCGTCTGTTGTGGGTTGACTAGCGGCAGGCAGAGCACCAGCCGACTGCTGCTCGAATGGGGGAGTGCGCACTCGTTGTACTTGTGACACGTGCTCTTGAAAGGTGTTGAAATGGCCTAGAAGGACATTCTGATCATCTTTCAGTTCGCCGGTGGTTGGGTTGCTAGCTTGATTGATGCTTAGATTTGGCCGGGTATCTCTTGATACCTGAGCATTACAATGGCGGTCCCCCCTAGCTTTTGAGCTCGAGACGGATTCCTCCTGGTTTAGCTCCGCTCGACGCTGTTTTAATAGCTTTCTGTAGGCAGCAAGGTGATTCCTGACCAGTTCCTTACTAAGCCCCGGTACATTCATGGCCTTAAATATGCGCGTCGGAGTTGCTGAATCGATCCCCATTTGGTGAACCACGTCTAGGAATCTGGAATGCAGTTCAGGGGGCCAAGCGAACCTCCTCTTATCGTGGCCCAAAATTGCATCGATGGCTTGACGACTGATTAACTCATCTCCAGCAGGACCCGACCCTGTCGAAAATTGTTGTGCATGAGGCTGATATGCTTTGAGCTGGTCGGCGGTAACATCCAGCTCCTTGAAACTGTAACTCCAATCAAAGCGACGCAAATCCCATCCCCCAGGAGGCATTTGTATCGTCTTCGTAGGATCATCCTGCTCATGCGTGACTCCGGCAAAATCTGGTTGAGCAGGGGATGCCCCGAGGGAGTAGGGTGGTAAATGAACGTCTTCAATCATTGCGTGAGGCTTATCGGGGAATATCTCACCGCGGGCGATGAGGTTATCGCAATGAGGGCAAACGGTAATATTGAGAGCTTTTTCATACCTCATGTTTTCTGTTCGCAGCTTTTGGTTTTCTTCCTTTAAAATCTCGACCACCTGACGTTTGCGTTGAGCCTTCGATTTAGATCTCCTATTTTGAAACCAAAACTGGATCCTCGACTGATTAATCCCCAACTCCCGGCTCAATTCAATTCTCCACTTCTTTTTCATGTGAGGGCTTTTACTGAAGAGGGTTTCCAGCATTTGGGTTTCCTCCTGAGAGTATTGGTAAGGACGTCTTCTTTTCCCGAGTTGAGCATCGTGGATGTCGTTGTCGTCGTCGCCGTGATTTTGATTTCCGTTGCCAGAAGTGTTGGGCTCCATGGTTTTGGTGTTAGACTTGGTCTTGGAATCTTCGAGATCCCTCAGTAGTTCAATTTCTGAGATTTTTGAGTCAGTCGCCTCTAGCAGCTGATAGTAACCTCTTAAATATGTTGGATTGAGAAATGTTTGATTGGTTCTTGCCCACTCAGAGTTCTCTACTCTCTCCTGTATGCTCACTCCCTATAAATTTTTCTTCGAGTGACTTTGTATGTTCAGGAGACGCTCTTCAAGCATCATTAGGCAAACGTTCCCCCTCAAGACCTTGAATTTCGCGCTTAGCTTTTCAACGTGATGGGACTGCTAAATCCTGTTAGGGCTTTCTTCGATAGTTGCGCTTACCTCCCACCTAACTCTAATAATGGTGATCCCGACAAATCTTTTACATCTTTTAATTGATAAGCCGGAAATCGCGGACCTAAACGAATCCAATGGTTCTCGTGAGGGGACCTCCTGCTTTACCCCCTAACTGGGCTCCACCAGCATTATTACTGAGACCCTTCATCATCCTCGAGTTGCTATAAAATGAGGGATTAACGTATGGTAGGTTAGCGTTCTCGCATAATCAGCTTCTTCCTTCTAATCTCTCTATTAGCCTCGTCTTATTCTCAAGCCAACCCAACGCAAATGGCCTCCTCTCCCGTACGCACTTTTTCGACTGATGTCTTGGCCCAGTGGGAAAAGCTTTATAACCTATTGGGTCGCGGTTACGCGCACATAAACGATCATTCTGCAACCGCGGATGAAATCCGTGTCCTGCTCGAGGACTTAGATACCACTTCCCTCGAAGGTACTACGTTGGGGAGGGAATATAGAATTTTCCCGACCCTCTTTGCACACTCTTTAGAGGCCTACCGTGTTGCTGATCGGGAGGTTCTCGTGGCTCGCGTCTTGCGGGCTCGTTACAAGGATCGGTCTGATCATTTGGTGCTGACCAACTATCTGGCCGATAGTCACAAAAAGGCCGTCGAGTTTGCCAATGAGAGGGTCGCGACGTTGCTTCGCGAGAGGAGAAAACTGGTGGATCAATTGGCCCTATCCCTGACCGCTGGCGAGCACGACCGCCACAATGTCCTATTGAGGCTGCAAAGCGACTGGCAGGAAGAACGGCTCGACAAAATAACCGCAGACATAGCTCACGAGAATGGATTAGTTCGGGACTTGGAAATAATCACCGAAGAACACGAGGTCAAGGTCACTGAGGTTAAGGGAGAATGCAGAAACCTTTTCCTCAAGCTCGCGGACCAGGACATGCGAAGTCGTGAGTACGGGCAGAGCATTAACAACATGGAGGGTCAGTTGGGCTCCTTTGTGTCGTTAATTAGGGCTCACTTTGGCTTTACTTTTCCACCCCGAATTGTATGACCTGCTTCTGAAAACCCTCCGCTGAGCAAAATAAATGACAGTTCTCGTGTGTGTTTTAACTTCTGCATGGTTCCTTTCTTCGAGCGTTCGAACATCTTCAACTTAGGTGAGCCGAACCATAATATCAATAAGTCGAGCAAATATGTCCTGATTTTATGACTCGCTCATGATCAGATGAAAGAATAGCCTCAGACTTATCCAGGAAAAGATTTTCTCTATGTTACCTATTTTTTACCTGCAAATGAAAAGACAGAATCAGAAGGAATAATTTGAAAAAGAAAGCAAAAACCCCTTTCAATCTTATGCTTACCCATGATTAATAAGGACAAGAACTTTTACAAGGGTTTTAATCTTGCACGAAAAGTTTTTATCAATATTCCTCGAAAGAAAGCATACTATTGAAAGGAATGTAATTCACAATAATTGCTTTTGATCAATTTCGAGAGGAACGAATTACTCAAAAGTACGAGGCATAATAACGTGTTTTAAATTTAATTGAAGATACGACATCCAAATCAAGGCCGTTTTGTTAAGAACGAGAGTAATTTGGACATCTATCTCGTCATTAAATTCAAAACAACGCCGATATTCTCGGTCAATTATCGTGGATTACCAGCGGCGCACAATCATGCATGAACCAATTCAAGTGTATAATTCCTTCTAGCGAAATTGGGGTTGGATTGCCCTATACGACCAAAAAGGTCGTGTAAGATTTCCAATTTTAATTTCCTCTAAAGGAATTATAAACTTGACTTGGGAGTATTCGGATGATTAGAGAAAATGCCACTATCACATTCCCATGACCCGTCAAAAGAAATACAATCAAGTTCCATCTGAATGTATACACCAATAGATCCCTAATACAATCACTCTAAGGGGTGAGATAGAGAAAACCTCGGTAAAAATAAACCCTATACAAGAGGACTAGTAATGGAAAATGAAACAAAGGAATGTGATCCTAACGTTTAGGGATGCCCCAGTTTCGATCTGTGTCTTCAGGATCACTTGCCCCAACTCGTCATCTTCATTGGATGATACCTCAATAATGTCTATAGTATGCTCCTTATCGCACACTCGGTGTTCGTCATGGGATATCACCCTCCTCGTCTTCTATCAAGGGCATTGGGGACAAACGCACATATCTATTCTCGAAACGGCATTTAATCTAATCACCAGAATGCAATGGATGAAATGCCTATATTTACATGAACTGTGATAGATTTGGGGGATAGAGAGTCTTACCAACCAAACTCGTTGACTTATGTGCGGTTTTAGGTGTACCAACCGCCCAAAGACATGTGCATGAGACAAGTGATGGTGAACTTCTAAAAATCAGAGGGTTTGGCACCTAAGGTCAAGGTTCTCACCTCGAGTTCTAGAAAGAGCCGATTCCATTGCACAGCTATCGTTGCATTGGGACTCGATCCATAGTTCGAAGCGAGCGGAATTGAAAAGTGGATTACCCCGCGTTTTTCCTCACGGAGATTCCATTTTCAATTCCTTCTATTGTGTTCCTAAAGGCGGCACCCGGGGTTTTAGGCGCGGTTGTGTGTGTCCACGTGTTGTGATCATCATAATGCAATTCATGCACAACAGTTTATCATTCAGCACTTCAAATCATCCACACAACATACATTCCTACGCCCAACCTGCATAAGACAATGTTAATCACGGACTACACCCCTTATTTCTCCAATTTGCAAAAACATATAACACTTACCATAAGCGGACTTACCTCACCTTCAAGAGCGCCTGCATGGTTAGAAGAATCACTCAGCGTTTTAATTACGGCCTAAGTCCACTTGAGGTCTAGAACGATAGGTTCTAGAACAATTTCCCCAGTGGAGTCGCCAGCTGTCGCGACCCGTCCGAAAGCGGAGGCGGCTAATGGATTATCGATCGCGGGTCTTGGATCGACGCGAGCCCTCCCAGGCCCATACCAAATCGCGGCGGGAGTATTTCTTAAGGGATTCGACGATAAGAGTCGATCGCTTTCGACCTTCAGTGTGGTCGTGGTGGCATGTGCAAATTGTGCATGCATTTGGAGTCGCCACCGGTCTTTCTTGGAGGTAGACCGGAAACCTTACTGACCGATTGGGAGAGATCGATCAGTTCTGCGGAACCAGAGATTTTGGGTTCGAGGACTTGGTTACGCTGGTGTCATTACCAACGCCCTTTCGGTACCAAACGCGAGTGATGTTCCTAGCTAAGAGTTCATGCAGGCGCAATTTTGGATGGGATAAGTTTTGATTCCAGGTTTCATGCAGATTGGAAGACTATTCCTATCAATCACAATCAATTTAAATAAAAGCGCAAACAAGTGCATAAATAAATCTCATCGATGCACATCAATCCAAATCAATGGCTTCCTAATATAGCCATAAGGGCTTAGGGAATGTGTGATTTCAGACTATGGGTAAAATGGGAAGATTTGAAGGCGATTTAGCACGAAGGGCAAAATCGTCAATTTTTGGAAGGTTTGGATACCGAATTACCCAAAATATTCCATGGCCAGTTGATTGTGGCCATTTCCCATTTTTGAGAATTTTTTTGGAATTTCTTGATTTTTCTCCAATTTTTGGAAGACGATTCGCCCAAAGGGCGAAATCATCATTTTAAGAAGGGTCGGGGTTCAAAACACCCGGAATGAGTCTTGGCCAGTTGTTTGTGTCCATTTCCTATTTTTTGGGATTTTTCTGGATTTTTTTAGAAATTTTTTGGAAGGCGGTTTGTCGGAAGGGCAAAACCGTCATTTCGAAAAAGATCGGGGGTCGAAAGACCCGGAACAGGTCATGACCAGTTGAATGTGGCCATTTCCTATTTTCTGGAATTTTTTAGAATTTTTTCTGAATTTTCCGAATTTTTTTGAGTTTTTCATGATTTTCTATTTTTTTATTGATTTTTTTGAATTTATTATTATTATTATTTTTTATTATTTTCTGATTTTTTTTTATTAAAAAAAAATATTTTCCGGGCCGGGTCAGACCCGGCCCACGACCCGGACCCGCGACCCAAGCCCGGCCCGTCCCCTCCACGATCAAAACGACGTCGTTTCATGAATCGTGAAGGAACGCCCCAGATCGAGCCACGTGGCAACTCCTGAGCCATCGGATTTTTTTTATTTTTTTATTCTTTTAATTACTACGCGCGCTGACATGGCCACCACGTGGCCGCCACGTCAGCGCCACGTAGGCGTTGACCAGGTCAACATTCGTTGACCGGTCAACGCTTCGCCGGGGAAGACGACCGGCGCCGGCGTTCCGTCGCCGGCGCCTCGTCGGAGGGCGATATCTTGGCCCTCCGACGTCCAAATCGCACGAAACCGACGCCCTTCAACTCGTACTGACCTCCTCTACCACATATGTGAATCTCGACATAGCAGAAAATCAAATGGCTAACCTGCCATTTCCGACCGAGGCTACGTTTCCGGCGAGGCATGGTTTTAGTCGTTCTACACGTCAACTATCTAGGAAAATCTATTGGGAAGCATCATAGAAGGTTGGAAAGGCTTACCTGGCCGCCGGTGAGCTTCGGTTTGGTCTAGAACGAGCTATAGAGCTCGCGACCGGCCGGCGGTGGTAAGGGGCAGAACGAACGATTCCGGCGATGGAATATCATGCGATCAAAAGCGAAAATGTTCAGTGAAGTGAGACAAGTAAATTGCGACAAACAGCGCAACAAACGAATGATTCTAGCCTAAGTTGCCATTGGAGGCCGGGTTCAAGCTTGAAGAGGAGTCTCACCGTTTTCTGAGGTCCGCGGCCGGTTAGAATGGGCTTAACAGCTTCCCTGGAGTTCAGGGAAGTCAAAGATGCCCATCGCCAGCTTCGGTTTTCATCGTGGATGATCGGACGAACCTCCGACGTTTTGGTGAGGTCGGGCTTCCAACGCTCATTCTCTCTCTGTTTTGGGCTGCTGCCGCGGCGTTGACGGGGTGCCGGAGGAGTCCTCAGTGATGGTCGTCGCGTAAAGAAACGGAGGTGGTTGGAGGAGGTATGGTTCGGCCGTCTTCAAACGAGAAAGAAAGAGAGAGATCAAGAGCTGAGATGCTGGCGAACGTCGATCGAAACGAATGCGATCGGACGACAATGAGGTGTCAAGGTTGCTGAAGCTACTCTCGGTGGCCGGTCCGATGACCCAACGACATGTGATGGTGGCTCTACGATGAGCTGGAGTCGCAGATACGGCTAGTGGGGGTTCATCGAAAGGATGGTCGCCCTCTTGGCCAAGAAAAGGAGAAAAAAAGCGGGAGCGGGAGAGAGAGAGAAGTAACAAAACAAATAAAATAATTATAAAAAATAAAAGGGTACAAACACAATTATGGGTCAAACATTCCTTTTCCATTTTAATTATTACTAACTTTTTTTGCCAAATTCGATTTTATGATGATCAAAGAACACATGAAATCGAACATGAATTTTACTAATTATGAGGTCAGAAAAATAGATAAAATAAAAATAAAAATACCGACTATTTTTATATAATTTTTGTGACCTCAAATATTATTTTTCTTGATTTTCTTCTTTTCTTTTTTTTGTATTTTTCAAAAATATTAAAAAATAATAATAATAATAATAATAATAATTATGAAAATTATTTTTTTGGTCAAAATGGTTCCTAAGGCCAAGCCAAGGCTTCCAAAGTTGATTTTGTGATTTTAGGATCATTTTTTTGATATTTTTAATTAATTTTGAAGAATAAAAATCACAATAATAGATGGTCAGAAATCAGGTGTCAACACCAACATACAGAGGATGATGTCCATGAACCAAACAACCGATCACAACCAAAGGCCTCGCCTATTGTTATCAACCTCGAGAGGGAGGAGAAGGGGAAGCAGACCACGAAAACTGAAGCGGAGGCTAAAAGGCTGGCCAAAATCGAAGAATGCCTGAGCAGTCAAGGTTACGAGTTAGCCCGCTTCGACAAAATATCTCCTTTCGCTAAAGTAGAGACTCCTCCTGATTATTAAGAGCCAGAGTTTGTAAGGAAATACAATGGGACAGGTTGTCCTCGAGCACACCTCAAGTATTACCTGCGCAAGATGGCGCATTATTCAGATTATATCCCGCTACTAATGAACACATTCCAAGAGAGTCTGGCTGGCGCCGCTCTGGCATGGTTCATTGAGCTAGATCTAGAAGATTACGATGGATGGGAGGATCTTGCAGAGGACTTCCTCAGGCAGTACAAGTTCAACACGGCTACAGCCCCAACGAGGGAGGATCTTCTACGAACTTCAAATGCGAGGGGCGAATCAATCAGGACATATGCTCAGAGGTGGCGAGCCTTGGCTACCCAAGTAAAGCCGTCAATCCCAGAAGAGGAGCTGATCGACTTATTCCTGAAGGCACTCCCTTATGAGTACTTTGACAAGCTGAACACTTTCGGGTGTCAAACATTTCCACACTTGATAAAGGTTGCTGAAAGGCTAGAATGGGCCTTGAGAGAAAGAAGGCCTCATGAAGCTCCTACTAGGAAGCAGTATCCTTTAAGAAAGGAGAGAGAAGCCGAACTGGACATAGCATTTATACTAGATCCTCACAAGCCCAAGCCGTTTGGTAATTCCAATCAGACCAAAGGAGGATCATCCTGGTCAACACCAAAAATGCAAGAGCCTAGAAGAAAGCAACCCCAGAAACAATTCTCCCAGCTTCCGAGGCCTTTATCCAAGCTGCTCCAGATGCTGCTAGAACAACACCTGGTAGCGAAAGAACCGCCTAGGGCAAACCCTGCAAGATATCCTAGCTTTGATGAGACCCAGACCTGTGCCTATCATATGGGCGAAAGAGGGCATAATGTGGATAACTGTTATATCCTTAAGCTGAAAGTGCAAGCCCTGATTGATAATCAGATTCTGAAATTTGACAATGCAGCCCCAAATGTACAAGAAAATCCACTGCCGGATCATCAAGCAGTAGGGGCAATATTCTCTGAAGGGGAAGAAGACTACCTTAAGCTGAAGGTAGATATGCTTAAACTGACCGACCTACTAATAACCGCTTCATCATGCCCAAAAGCAGGAGCGATCTCGACTGACCAAAAGAGACTATGCATCGCTAAGATGATGAGCTTGGGGATAATGTCTGATATCACCAATGAAGAGTTCGAAGGAGTCAAAGCCTCTTTATCTTTGGAAGGAAGCTACTTCGTGATCAAGACTGAGCAAGATAATACCTGGAGTGCCTCACATGAGAATCTGACAAATAGTCTTGGGAAAGTCATTCGGTCAGAAGAAGAGTCCGAAGAAAATGAACTGGAAGCCAAGAGACGAAGCCTAGCAGACCTCAAGTTTATGGCCGACGCACTTGAGAAAGGCGAAATTATTGACAACCTTGGTCAAGATTCTGGAGGATACAACTTCAAAGTGAAATACTCGGCCCCTCCCAGCTTTTATCAGAAAATTGAAGACATTATACCGGACGGGTGGGGAGATTTGAATGATTTCTCTCAACCAGAGACCCCGAACGGCATAGAAGAACTTGACAACACCGTATCGATGGTCGAAGTCGCTTCGACAGTGGTAATCAGATTGGAAGAACTTGATAGCATGAGCGGGGCGAAAGACTACCTAGTCAAGCCCGTTGTGATTCAACTGCCGCGAGAAGAAGCAGATGACGCGACTAAACCGGAGATATCTCATCAGGCAACTGTAACTATAAAAGTCTCCCCAGCAGAAGAATACGATCCTAAAGCAGTCCATTAGGACTATGGGACCACACAGGTAGACGCGATAATGAGGTCCGGACGATTCTATGCCCCCAAGGAGGGCGAATCCGAAAAGAAAGATGTCTCAAAAGAAGACGCGGAAAAACTCATATCGATCATCAAAACCAGCGAGTTTGAGGTGATAGAACAACTGAGGAAGTTACCCGCTCATATATCCATATTAGATCTATTCATCAATTCCGAGAAACATAAGAACGCACTGTTGAAGATACTTAATGAAATACATGTCCCTGAATCAATTAATGAGGTACAATTGGGGGACTTTGTGGGGTCAATCCTTTTAAAAGACCAGTTGAGCTTCTCGGACGGTGACTTCCCCATGGAAGGAAGAGGACACAACAAGGCATTATATGTCTCCGCGCAATGTAACGGAAAAAGAGTAGCGCACGTATTGATCGATAATGGATCAGCCTTCAACATTTGCCCTTTGGCTACCCTGAGAAGATTGGGAATCAATGAAGAAACGGTTAAGACATCTAAAACGGCTGTGAGAGCTTTCGACGGAATGAGGAAGACTGTGGTGGGTGAGATTGAGCTTGACGTATTCATCGGCCCGACCAAATTCTCTATAAACTTCCAAGTAATGGATCTGCCCAGTACATTCGGATTCTTGCTGGGAAGACCTTGGATCCATACAGTAGGAGCCGTCCCTTCAAGCTTGCATCAAAAAGTACGTTTCGCAGTAGATGGGAAGGTGATTACTATACATGGAGAAGTCGACCTCCAGACATACCAGAACAATGCCATACCCTATGTTGAACCTGAAGTGAAAACAGAGGCGAGTTATCATTCCCTAGAAATGGTAGCCACAGTTCATACCCCGGAAAGGACAAGGTTGAGAACTCCCTACATCTTAGAAGCCAATCTTTTACCAGCCAAGATGCTACTGGCATATGGGTTTGATCCTAGAAAAGGGCTGGGCAAACACAGTCAAGGGATAAACGCCCCCCTGCAGTTAATAGCTAACCCGCATAGAACGGGCTTGGGGTACCAGAAATATCACATTGATGGATCTAGCCCAAAGACAATAGGCCGAGGTCGAGGCAGAAGCCTGGGACGCCTGGGAGGCCGAAATAGCCCGAATAACTCATTCATCGGTTCTCCAACTTGGAAAGGCAGGTCTCAAATATTCAACAACCCTTTGAATGCTCACTTCAACCAAAACGCTAAATGGTTGTCTGAAGAAGACATCACTTCACCAATGGAATCAGATCTGACAAATCCTTTTCTCGAAGGTGACTCTGTGAATGTCATCTTGGAGTGGTTGGACAATGAAGCCACTTCCTCTGAGTAACAAGACTCTTCCCTTGTCTTTAAATACTGCATTTAGAACTTTCTGCATTTTGTTGTATTTTCTTTCCTTATTTGTACGTATAGGGAAACGCCTTTGGATCTCTGGCCGTTGGTCCAAATAGCACATCTTGTAATGCGGCCCATCTTGCATTCAATAAAACCACACATATTTTGTTAAGGACATATGGAGCCACGAATCAGCCCAATGATGATACTAGTCTTCCACACAGAAGCTTGAGGCCTGATTCGCCATATGATTCCTGATTTCCAAAAGATTTCTTTGGGGCAAGGATATCCAATGACATGAGGATTAGTCTCGTTTATACCTGTACCTATTTCGAAAACTCTTTCAAAAAGACTTTCCATGATCATGCATCTCATTCTTATGGAGTACGAACTAACCATACTCATGACATTTCAGGCATATCATCTCAAACATGCATACCAGGTTGTTACGAGATTCGGACTTCTCCAGTAACCATTCTTATAACATTGAGGAGGATGAAGACGAGGGTTATGCGTCTATCCGCAGAGATTGGAATACCTTTGAAGAGTCGACACCTCCTACTTCGGAAGAACCAATCATTGTTAATCTGGGAGACTCCGTGAATATCAAAGAGGTCAAAATCGGCGGGCATTTATCCCGAAATGAAAGGCTCGAATTCACAGAGTTATTAAAAGAATATCAAGACATTTTTGCATGGTCTTACGCTGATATGCCAGGCTTGGATCCTATGATCGTGGAACATGCATTACCCACGGATCCCGGTGTCAAGCCTGTCAAGCAGGGCAGCAGACGGATGAAGGCTGAGTTGGAAGACAAAATCAAGGAAGAAGTCATTAAGCTTCTTAGGGTAGGATTTATTGAAGCTATCCCATATTCAGACTGGATTGCAAATATAGTCCCCGTCATGAAGAATGATGGTAAAGTTCGGATCTGCGTAGATTATCGAGATTTGAATAGAGCAAGCCCAAAAGACGATTTTCCACTGCCGCACATTGATGTGTTGGTGGATAGCACGGCAGGTTATGAATTGTTCTCGTTTATGGACGGATTCTCGGGATACAACCAAATCTTCATGAAACAAGAAGACAAACCAAAGACTGCTTTTACCACGCCCTGGGGGAACTTTTGCTACAAAGTCATGCCCTTTGAATTAAAAAACGACGGGGCTACCTATCAGAAGGCCATGATCACATTATTCCATGATATGATCCACAAAGAAATTGAAGTATACGTCGACGACATGATCGCCAAATCCAGGGAAGGATAGGATCACATACAGGTATTAAGAAAATTATTTGAGCGATTGCGCAAATATAAGTTGAGGTTGAACCCTAACAAATGTGTGTTTGGGGCAAAATCTGGGAAACTTCTTGGGTTCATAGTCAGTAACAGGGGCATTGAGATTGATCCTTCAAAGATTCAAGCTATCCACAATCTATCAACTCCCTCCACAGTAAAAGAAGTGAGAAGCCTTTTGGGGAGACTGAATTATATTGCCAGATTTATCAATCAACTGTCTGATGTGGCTAAGCCAATCTTCAAATTGCTTAAGAAAGGCGCGAAAGTAACATGGGATGCTGAATGCAGCAGGGCATTCCAAATGATTGTCGCGACCCGTCCGAAAACGGACACGGCTAATGGATTACCGATCGCGGCCCTTGGATCGGCGCGGGCCCTCCCAGGCCCATACCAAATCGCGACGGGGGTATTTCTTTAAGGGATTCGACGATAAGAGTCGATCGCTTTCGACCTTCAATGTGGTCGTGGTGGCATGTGCAACTTGTGCATGCATTTGGAGTCGCCACCGGCCTTTCTTGGAGGGTAGACCGGAAACCTTACTGACCGATTGGGAGAGATCGATCAGTTCTACGGAACCAGAGATTTTTGGGTTCGGGGACTTGGTTACGTCGGTGTCATTACCAACGCCCTTTCGGTACCTAACGCGAGTGATTTTCCTAATTAAGATTTCATGCAGGCGCAATTTTGGGTGAGGTAGGTTTGATTCAGGTTTTCATGCAGATTGGGAGACTATTCCTATCAATCACAATCAATTTTAATGAAGGCGCAATCAAGTGCATAAATAAATCATGTCAATGCATATCAATTTACATCAAATGGCCTCCTAGTATAGCCATAAGGGCTTAGGGAAGGTGTGATTTAGGGCTAGGGGTAAAATGGGAAGATTTGGGGACGATTAGCCCGAAGGGCAAAATCGTCAATTTTTGGAAGATTTGGATACCGAATTATCCAAAATTTTCCATGGCCAGTTGATTGTGGCCATTTCCCATTTTTGAGAATTTTTTGGAATTTCTTGATTTTTCTTCAATTTTTGAAAGACGATTCGCCCAAAGGGCAAAATCGTCATTTTAAGAAAGGTCGGGGTTCAAAACACCCAGAATGAGTCTTGGCCAGCTGTTTGTGGCCATTTCCTATTTTTGGGGATTTTCTTGGATTTTTTTAGAATTTTTTTGGAAGACGGTTTGCCGAAAGGGCAAAATCGTCATTTCTGGAAAGATCGGGGGTTAAATGACCCGGAATAGGTCGTGGCCAGTTGAATGTGGCCATTTCCTATTTTCTGGAATTTTTTAGAGTTTTTCTGAATTTTCCGAATTTTTTTGAATTTTTCATGATTTTTCATTTTTTATTGATTTTTTGAATTTTTTAATATTTAAAAATATTTTCCGGGCCGGGTCAAACCCGGCCCGCGCCTCTCGAGCGCCCGGCCCGACCTTAGGGGTCAAAACCGGCCTAAAACGACACCGTTTTGGTTTTTTTAAATCATTTTTCTTTTTTTTATAATTTTTTTTTATTTTTTATGTATTTTATTTAATTATCCGAAAATTCCCGGATCGGGCGGTCCTCATTGTGCCACGTGGCCTGTTCTCGTGCGTCCGATCTCTCACTCGATCGGAAGACCCACAGAGAGCCACGTGGCTCAATTATAGCCGTCGGATCAAAAATTAATTTATTATCCTTTTTTAGAAAAAAAAACTCAAATCGGACGCTCTAGATTGTGCCACGTGGCGGCCCTAAGTGCGTCCGTTCTTGAATTAGATCGGACGCTCCACAGGCGGCCACTTGGCACATTCGTAGCCGTCGGATCGATTTTTAATTAATTATCAGAAAATCATTTATTTTATTCGAAAATGATTTTTTTAATTTTCCAAAATTCCAGGATCACGACACGTGTCGCGATCCGGGCCGTCCATTCGGTTTGCTTTGAAAAGGACGAACCGGCCCCGCCCGGCTGACGTGGCTGCCTACGTGGCACGCCACGTCAGCGGTTTGACCGTTGACCGCCGGCGAAGTCGCCGGAGAAGACAATGAACAGTAACAATATAAAAAAAATAACAGTTGAATCTGAAGAAAAAAATAACAGTTGAGTCTTTTAAATTGAAATTTTGGCATTTTTTAAGATCTTGACATTCAATCTAACTATCCCCTATTTCAATTTAGCCCAATTGTTTGCGCAATTTGCTCAATTGCACGGATTTGACAAAATTATATACTAAAATTGCATTTTAGTCCTTGAAATTAAGCATAATTGAAATTACTTTCAATTCAAGGGCTATCATTGCAAATTGGACATGCTACCCAATGGATTTCACCATTTTAAATCGATTGGCACAGGTGGTTTGACTCAATTTGATCATTTACATCCTCAATTACACGACCCCCAATTTCCAATTAAATGAAAATTTGGGGATTTTGTAGAAATTGATGAAAACTTTTGGTCAAAACCACATTTCTAGATAGAATTCATGCCCTAGATTCGATTATGAGGTTCAATTGCATGACCAGTCAGAACCGGCTCCGACTCACCATTTTCGAAATTAAACCCAAATTAATGGGAAATTTTTGCAATTGAACCTCATAATCGAATCTAGGGCATGAATTCTATTTAGAAATGTGGTTTTGACCAAAAGTTTTCATCAATTTCTACAAAATCCCCAAATTTTCATTTAATTGGAAATTGGGGGTCGTGTAATTGAGGATGTAAATGATCAAATTGAGTAAAACCACATGTGCCAATCGATTTAAAATGGTGAAATCCATTGGGTAGCATGTCCAATTTGCAATGATAGCCCTTGAATTGAAAGTAATTTCAATTATGCTTAATTTCAAGGACTAAAATGCAATTTTAGTATATAATTTTGTCAAATCCGTGCAATTGAGCAAATTGCGCAAACAATTGGGCTAAATTGAAATAGGGGATAGTTAGATTGAATGTCAAGATCTTAAAAAATGCCAAAATTTCAATTTAAAAGACTCAACTGTTATTTTTTTCTTCAGATTCAATAATCCGGAATTCTCGCCGGAAAAATCATACCGAACCCAAAACCTCATATTTTTCAGCGGTTCTTGCACCATTCAACTCATCATAACTTCAGCAACAATATAAGACCAAAACATGGCAAGAAACACGTCGGGAACCGCCCCAAAAATCCGGCGACCGAACCGGCTCCGGCGAACCGATTTGCAGAAATTTTTTTGTCGCTCAAACTCGTTTTCTTTCATTCACATAGCATCCAAGGGAGGTTTGAGGACTTACCTAGACCCATTTAAGGGTCGGCGACCGCTCGAGGGGTCCCGTCGAGCTCTCGGCCCGCATGGTGAACGGCGAAGCTTCGGGCTCGGTTTCCGCCGGCTTTTGGTGCGAAACAAAGACGCACATGGACCGTGAAGCAGTTCTAGGATGAACTTGGGACCATAACCGAACACATATTACGCAGACAATGCACGGCCGAGACAAAACCGAGTCGAAACAGGCAACGGCATTTCATCGAACACATGGCGTGCATAAGAAAAAATGGAGGTCCGACGAGATACCGACCTGGCGATGGCTTGTCGACGGCCGCTGAAGCTTCGGTGGCGATCGGGGGGGTATGATGAAGGTCCACGACACCCGCTCCTCCTCGGTTTTTGCCAAAAATCCTCTGCCTCTCTCTCTCTTCTTTTTCTCCTTATACCGGGCCTCCCCCTCGGTTTCCCGTGGCCGACCAGTGCTTTTCCTCGAGTCTACCAATCCCGAAAACCGGACATCGACCTCTGTTCTTGTCCCCGCATGCTGGTCGTCTTCTTTTTCTTCAAAAAATCGCGCGCCCACCATGCCCTGTTTTCCTCTGTCGGCCACGCGAAGGAAGAAGAAACCGGGTCTGTTTGTTGCAAACCCGGTCGGACCGGGTCGGGTCGGGTTTGACCCGACCGGCCCGGTTCGATCATTTTGCCAAATTGAGCCCCAATTTGACCTATTTTCATGAAATTGATGGCATAATCGGACTCCTTGACAAATTTTCTATCAAATATGGGTATTTTCGTGAATCAATTGATTGAAATTTTATGAAAACCCCAAATTGTCCCTAGGATCCGAAAATGAATTTCACCAAATCGAAGGTCCAAACGATCGAATTATTCAAAATTGAGCCCACCAATGGATTCCTCATGATGAAAACTATGGGGTAGAGGTGTTTAATTTTAATGGGTGTGCCCGTGTGAAATTTAATTTCACAAATTGTAAAACCGGGGACTAAATTGAAAGATTTTTATGCAATTAAGCCCTTTTGGTTAAAATTGATCAAATTGGAGGGCAAATTGACCCAATTGCATTTCAATACTTTAGAGTCCAATGTCATAGCTTGTAAAAACCAAGAATTGAAAATTAAAAGACTCGAAAAGGATTTTTTAGGCTCGGTTCGGTTTTAGGTTTGTGAAGGAACCCCATGAACCGAGCCAAATTTCCCTGATAAAAAGTGAAAATATTAAAGAGGGAATTAAAATAAAATTTCTGAATATTTGTTTGTAATTTTCTGACCACGGATGGTATTTTTCTGATTTTTTGGGTATTTTTATAATTAAATAAATTCCAAAAAATATTAAAAAATACAAAAAATATTTTTTGTTCAAAATTGGTTCCTAAGGCTAGGCTAAGGCTTCCAAAGTTGATTCTTCAATTTTTTGACATTTTTTGCTATTTTTAATTAATTTTAGTAATAAAAAAAAAACTATAATAACGGATGGTCGAAAATCAGGTGTCAACAATGATCAAGAACTATCTGATCACACCGCCGGTACTCGTGCCACCAATTCCCGGTCACCCATTGACCTTATATCTGACTATACAGCAGGAATCCTTGGGAGCCTTACTTGCCCAAACAAGCCCGATGGATGGTAAAGAAAGAGCCATCTATTACCTGAGTAAGAAATTCACACCATCTGAAGCAAAATATGCACCAGTCGAAAAGGCCTGTGTAGCAGCGGTATGGGTACTTCGCAGACTGAGATAGTATACCATACACCACCACATTCAGCTCATAACAGAGAACGATCCTGTCAAATACCTCCTGGAGAAACCCGCTTTAATTGGGAAATTAGCGAAATGGCAAGTAATGCTATCTGAATTTGACATCAAGTGTTCTCCACAGAAGTCAGTTAAAGGAAGAGCTATATCTGACATGCTAGCAGAAAACCCATCAAACGGTGAGTCTCCTGAAATAACAAACACAGAAGGTCAAATTCTCAACTTAACAGAAGACAAATGGGTCATGTATTTCGATGGTGCTGTCAATCTATCAGGGGCAGGCACTGGGGCAGTACTAATATCCCCCAATGATCAACACTATCCTGTGGCAGCAAAGATAACTTTCCCTTGCACCAACAACATCTCAGAATATGAGGCATGCATTTTAGGTCTGCGATTGGCCATTTCCATGAAGATACCTAGGTTGCAAGTTTTTGGAGATTCCATGCTCATCATTCTACAGACACAGGGAGAGTGGAAGACGAAAGATGCAAAGCTCATCCCTTATCATGAATACCTTGAAGAATTAATACTCGAATTCGAAGAAATATCATTCGAGTACTTATCAAGGTCTCACAATCAATTTGCAAATGCATTAGCCACCCTAGCCTCGATGTTGCAAACAACTGGAGGGTTAGATATAGAGCCCCTAAGGATCGGCATATTTGAAAAGCCAGCTTATTGTTTGCTGATCGAAGAAGAATTTGACGGAGAGCCATGGTATTATGACATCAAGAATTACCTCTCAAAAGGGGAATTCCCTGAAGGATGCCAGCCAGGAGATCGAAGATACATAACCAAGATGGCCAGTAAGTTCTTTCTCAATAGACGAATTCTGTACAAAAGATCCTTTGATTCTACTCTATTGAGGTGTGTAGATGCCAAAGAAGCAAATATCCTCTTGAAAGAGATCCATGAAGGAATATGTGGGCCTCACATGAACGGCCACCTCCTCGCTAGGAAGATCATGCGCCTTGGCTATTATTGGATGACCATCGAATCAGATTGCTGTCAGCACGTCCGGTCATGCCACCAGTGCCAGATATATGGTGATAAGATCAATGCACCCCCAAACGAACTACACCAAATGTCTGAAGTTTGGCCTTTCTCTATGTGGGGGATAGACATGATAGGGCCTATTAATCATGTGGCTTCAAACGGTCATCGCTTCATCTTAGTAGCAATTGATTACTTCACAAAATGGGTAGAAGCCAGCTCTTACAAAAATGTCACTCAAGAAATGTGGCAAGATTCATCAAAAGAGACATCATCTCCCGATATGGTACCCCTCAAGTAATCATCACAGATAACGGGTCTAACTTAAACAACAAGATTGTCGATGATCTACTAGGTCACTTTAGCATTCGACATCTGAATTCATCTCCTTACCGCCCACAGATGAATGGGGCAGTGGAAGCAGCCAACAAAAACATCAAGAGAATTTTGGCTAAAACAGCAGAAAACTACAGAGATTGGCACGAAAGGCTACCCTTCGCCTTGATGGCTTACCGAACGTCGATCAGGAAGTCCTCCTGATCGATCGAGGTGTATTCATTGCGAATGATCCTGAACCCTAGGCACAGGTTTGATAGGAAATTCGAGTACATTCTTGGTAAAAGACCATTATCTCAAAACGGTGAGAAGTCCTTTTTGATGAGAATACTCCAATTGACGTTTTAACCAAACTCATGTGGGTAAGTTCAGATTGTTTGATTCAAACTTTCCTCACAAGGAATTTTTGATCACTTCCGTATATTGTAAGGTGTTTTGGATAACCTCCAACATCATAATGCATTCATTGAAATTTTTCATGACTATGATATAAGTCATAAAATGCTGTCAGTTTGACATCAGATATCACTTAAAGACCATTGATGTGCCTTTGGTAAGAAAATTTTCAGATTGGAGCTTCTGTAAGATTCTTGATGACTTCGGCTCCTAAAATGGCTTGTATCACTCTTGGTGAGAAACGATTCATATGTCTAAACTTCTGCAGGATTTCTGGTAACCCCATATCTCAGAAGAACACAACCTCTCTTGGTAAGAAAGAGTCTACATGTTCAAGCTTCTGTAGGACCCCTGGACTCGTGGTAGCCCCAAGTCCCAAAATGACACATTTGTCTAAGAAGGAGAGTTTATATGCCTGAGCTTCTGACAGATTCTTGGTAACCCCAGGTTCTAGGATGCTATTGTTCTTGGTTAAACTTCTATAGGAATCATGGTAACCCCAGATTCTAGAAGGATGCCTTGCTCTGTGAAGAAGAGCTTTCAAGTTTATTTTCCTGCAAGATCCCTGGTAATTCCATATCTCAGGAAAACACATTCTTATGAACAATTTTGTAGGTTTGATCTTTCTGCAGGATACCTGGAGCTCCCAGATCCCAGAATGTCACATCCAATGTCAAAAGGACAATCTCCGAAATCATCCCTCTGTGAGATTTCAAATTTACAGGTTTGAACTTTCTGCAGGATACCTAGAGCTCCCAGATCCCAGAATGTCACCTCCAATGTCAAAAGGACAATCTCCGAAATCATCCCTCTGTGAGATTTCAAATTTACAGGTTTGAACTTTCTGCAGGATACCTGGAGCTCCCAGATCCCAGAATGTCACCTCCAATGTCAAAAGGACAATCTCCGAAATCATCCCTCTGTGAGATTTCAAATTTACAGGTTTGAACTTTCTGCAGGATACTTGGAATCCCCAAATCCCAGAATAACGCCTTGCATGTCAAAAGGACAATTTTCAAGATCAGCTTTCTGTAAGGTTCTAGGTAACCCCTAAACCCAAAATAACTCATGTGGTAAAGCCTCAAGGTTAGGCACACCTCACTTGTATAAATCCTAGTTAATTCCTTAGAATATAGGATCAAAATGTTCGACAATCCCTAAGAGACTGGGTGCGTCATCCATAGGTTCCTAGCAAAGAGGAATCCTATTCTCGGCCTGATCCCCCTGAAGGATCAAAATTTCCGACAATCCCTAAGAGATTGGGTGCGTCATCCATAGGTTCCTAGCAGAAAGGAGTCCTATTCATGGTCCGATCCACCATACGGATCAAAATTTCCGACAATCCCTAAGAGATTGAGTGCGTCATCCATAGGTTCCTAACAGAAATGAGTCCTATTCATGGTCCGATCCACCATACGGATCAAAATTTCCGACAATCCCTAAGAGATTGGGAGGTTCCTAACAGAAAGGAGTCCTATTCATGGTCCGATCCACCATACGAATCAAAACCCCTGACAATCCCTAAGAGACTGGGTGCGTCATCCATAGGTTCCTAGCAGAAAGGAGTCCTATTCATGGTCCGATCCACCATACGGATCAAAATTTCTGACAATCCCTAAGAGACTGGGTGCGTCATCCATAGGTTCCTAGCAGAAAGGAGTCCTATTCATGGTCTGATCCACCATACGGATCAAATCCCCTGACACTCCCTAAGAGGTTGGGTGCGTCATTCACAGGTTCCTGTCAAGTATATGAATTCCATTCTGTTACGGCCTACCATACAGGCTAGAGTTTAATCGCCCTAGGGTACTCAAAAGACGAGTCCCTAAGTATTCACTTGAACCCGCTATTCACAGCACACGCCGCACGAGCATCAGGCATGTGATCAACAGGTAAATAGCAGGTTGGTCTCTCTACTTTCTCTCTCAGGCTAGCAAAAGAATGAGGAGCAGGGCGTTCACCAGCGGGACAAGAAAGATTGAGTGTCGAGATTCGTTTCTCTTTTCCCCAGTCGAGTCGGTCTAGATTCAGGTGTCACCTGTCTTTGAGAGAAACCTCTCACGAGATTCCTCTCAAAGAGGGGCAGCTGTTGACACCTGATTTTTTGACCAACTCTTTTTCAGTTTTATTTTTGAAAAATCACAAAAAATTCATAAAAAGTCAAAAAATTACAAAATCAACTTTGGTGGCCTTAGCCAAGTCCAAGGAACCATTGTTGACCAAAAAATAATTTTTTATATTTTTCACATTTTTTAGTATTTTTAGAAAATAGGAAAATACACAAAAAATTCAAAAAAAAAATACCATTCGAGGTCACAAAAATATGGAAAAATGTCCAATATTTCTCTTTTTAATCCCTTGTATTTTTGACCTCACAAAAAGTTCAAAATCAGATTCAATTTTAGGTGTTCCTTTGTAACCCGTACTATTGAATTTGAGAAAAAATATCAATTGAGTCTTTTAAATTCCAATTTTGGAATTTTCTAGGATCTGGACATTCAATCTAATCATCCCCCACTTCAATTTGACCTAATTGTTCGGATAAATTGTTCAATTGCAAGCATAATTGCATTTTAGTCCTTGAAATTGAGCATAATCGAAATTACTTTCAATTCAAGGGCTACCATTACAAATTGAACATGCCACCCAATGGATTTCACCATTTTAAATGGATTGACATAGGTGGTTTGACCCAATTTGATCATCTGCACCCTCAATTACACGATCCCCAATTTCCAATTAAATAGGAATTTGGGGGTTTTGTAGAAATTGATGAAAACTTTTGGGCAAAACCACATTTTTAGATAAAATCCACGCCCTAAATTTGATTCTGAGGCTCAATTGCAAAATTTTCCTAGAAATTTGGGTTTAATTTGAAAAATGATAAGTCGAAACCGGTTCGGACCGGTCAGACCGTCGGTCCGACCGGTCGAACCGGTCCAGAACAGTGTCGTCTTCCCCACCGAGCCTCCGTGCAGATGAACAGTACCAAGACGAGTTTCAACAAAAAAATTGACCGACCGATCGACTATAATCGGAGAGGCATTGTTGGGCGTTTAATCCTTTAGACCATTCCCCATCGATCGGGACCGGAATGGTGATCAACGACCGCCGGAGCAGATAATAATTGGCCGGTCAAGACACGAGACCTGCGAAAGTCAACAAGTGCCAAATGCAAGCCAAATTCGTGCCAAATCGCTCAGGATTAGAACCCGCCGGAGGATCAAACGATGCTAAACAGAATACCCCAGTCTCCCCGACGTCGTTTGGACCTGAAATCACGTGGCTACACGTGCGATTCAAGTCTGTTAGTCCTTGCCGCCCCCCGCCAAAATTCGAAACAGGTATATAAACTAAGAAGCCTTCGCGAAGCAGGGGGTGGTTGAATTCAGTTCGAGGAGAAGAAACTGAATCGAGAGAGAGAAAGAAAGAGAGAGAAAGAGCTCACCTTCCCTCGCGGTGGTCGAAGGTTGGAGCTCAAATTGCAGAGCGCCGGTTGGGCCTTCCGAGGCAAAACAAAAGCTCCACGAGGTCGCCAAGAGGCCGCCCAGAGTCCCTTGAGTCGATCGCTGTCAAGACGCGCACGTGAAGCCCACGAAAACAGGTAAGACGCAGCTTCAAGCTCTCTACTGTGCATCAATGGCGACTTGCCTGTTTCACGATCATTCTTGCGATTTGTGTGTGCATTTCGTTCCTTGAACACCACTGACCATGTTCACGTCTTGATTTTGCATCGATTTCACTCACAACCCCTGAATCGAATCTTTACACTTAGCCTCCACAGCCGATTCTTGCCCAGCCAAACCTGGGTCGAGCGGGCTCAATCGGAGCCCGAGGTAAGTCTCCTGAACCTCCTGCCATGTTAATCCGTGGAAGAATTGATCTGATTTCATGTGACCTGTGCGATTGAGTTTCCATGGCCGTACTCGGCAGTTCGCGTGATACTCTCGATTCTGCAAGTAGGTCGCCTCGATTCTAAGATATGTTAAGATAGAGATGATTGCGAGTCGATTGCCGTCGGTTTCATGAGATTTCATCGAGAGTCCACCGCTAGATCATCGTCGGAGAACCACAGCCGTCCACTCTACCGGAGTCGCGAGGTTGAAGACGAAGCTGACATGGCACGGTCAAATGGTCAAACTCCTAGTTGGCATTCGGCCATTGGTCCACGTGTCTGTCGAGTCAGCTCGACCGTTAATCTGTTAGGGTGAGTCAGCGTAGATCGGACGGTTCAGGTTAATCGAGCCCAACAAATGGTGGTCGTCCGATTAGAAATTAGGATAATTCGAAAAAGATTTTAAATCGGAAATAAAAAATGGTTGAAACGGCGCCGTATGGGTTAGTTAGTTGACGGCGCCGTTTAGGTTAATATGAATAGACGGTCTAGATCGAGTCTTAGGATCTAATCGTGGCCGTAGGTTTAAGTAATCCGATCAGACGGCCCTGATCGGGTCTTCGCCTAATCTGAACCGTAGGTTTTGGTAATCTGATCTGGCGGTCGTGGATTAGCCGCGCGGTTCAATAGGAACCGTCGGATCAAGTCTAAATAATCAGAAAAATAAAAAGGAATAAACGACGTCTGGGTCGGGCGGGTCCGGGTCTGGGCCGGGTTCCGACCCGAGTGGGTCGGGTCGACCCGGTCCGAATCACATTTTTTAATTAAAAAATCAAAAAATGATTTTAAAAAAAAAATAAATAAAAAATCAGAAAAATCCTAGAAAATCCAAAAAAATGCTAGAAAAATTCCAGAAAATTCCAAAAAATTGTGGAAAAATTGTGGAAAAATCCTAGACACCCCAGAAACCCCCAAAAATCGAGGATTGACCACAGAAAACTGGTCAACCCTATTTTTGGGGTTTCTTATCCATTCTCCTGAGACTTGACGACATTACCCTTTAGGGGTAAGTCGCCTCTGCTGTGTATGCGAGATAAGGCCGATAACGCCAAGGTAAGAATTAGGGTCGATTAGACGACCAATTCTCGAGTTTGGGTTTCGAGTCCCGCACCTTTTCTCAAAATGACGATTTTGCCCTTCAATAGGAAAATTGTCTTTCTTGTCTCAATCGAGTTCTGAAAATTGCTTGAAGTTAGGGTTTGGGTCAGGTGGACGACCAACCCTAATATTTGAGATTTCCAGTTCTCGTCTTTGTCCAAATGACGACTTTACCCCTCCAAGGGTAAAATCACTTGAAAATTCCAGAAAAATCCTGGAAATTCCCGAAAAATAGGAAATGGATATGATTGATGACCAATCCTATTTCCCCTATCTTCCGACTTCCCAATTCGTCTAAAATGACAGATTTATCCTTTTAAAGGGTAAATTTTCCCCGAATTATTCAAAATTACGATTCTGCCCCTCATGGGTGAATCATGTCCAAATCACTCCTAAGCCTTGATTGATATTTTTCTAGGCCAATAGGGCCTCATTAGGGATACCATGCTGATTTCATGCGTTTTATCTGCATGTACTGGATCCTTGATTTGCGCATTTACTTCTATTGATTGTGATTGATAGGGTAGTAATTCCCATATGCATGAACTCCTAGATTTAGGATCTGTACCACATTCATCTGTATGAAATCCTAGGATCAGATAAACCATTCAGCTTAGGTACCGAAAGGGCGTCAACTTTGACAGTTGACGTAACTAAGTCCCCGAACCCACTTCTCTGGTTTCCGCAGAATCGAATAGACCACTCTCAACTATTCGATAGGGTTTCCGATCGTACCCTCCACGAAACGATTGGTGGCGACTCCTTGGCATGTACACTCATCACATGTTACTAGACCGCACTGAAGGTCGATCACGTATATCCAACAGTTGCGACTTGGGTAATGGACCTTGGGAGAGGCCCGCGTCCAATCAAGCCAGCGATCAGGCGGCCCATTAGCCCGCCCCGCCTCGAGGGAGGGTCGCGACAGTACCTTGCGGTTCAAAGAGCGCCTTCAGTCTTTGAAGCGCTTTGGTAATCTTTGGAGAACCTCTCTCTTGTGTTAGCACGATGTCGATGTCTGAATACGACATAATCTGGGCGTATCTTTCGTAGTCCAGCTCCCTCGGGATTTTCTTTTACAACCAGATCTCACTAGTGATCTATACACTTATCATGCCATCTTTTGGCATTTACAAGGTCAAACACATGATTCACAAGTGTACAAGTATTTTGGACGGGCATTGGCCTTGCTTTTACCAGGCGCTTTGCTTTTTCTTGATGCCCAAGATTGGATCTTTCTCTTCTTTTTTGTTGAAATCTCACATTTTTCTTTCTTTTGGGATTTGAGATTTTCAAATGAGTGTGCTAGATGTACAACTTGAATATCAGCACTCAAACATTAACCCAGGAATTTTTCGTGACTCCTATATTTTGAAGTGGCGTCGCTTCCGGTTTGGGATATGCAATGATCATCAACAAGTTTGTGAAACGAACGTATAGGCTCAACTGGGCTGTGTAAAGGTTAAAAGTGCATAGGATAGAGAAACGAATGATTTTCGTCATCCTAAAGCACTTGAATTACCATAGAAGTTAAAATGACAAGCAACACACGAAGATTGATGCAAGTCTGAGCAAGAGAATTTCTAACCATTTACCTCCTGATACCGTTGGACTCACCTCCAGTTGGCCCCAATGTGAGGTGGTTCTTGACAGGGGTAAAGCATGCAACCGCCGCTCAAAGGGGTTATCAATGGTCACCAGTAGTGTTTAGGGTGGAGAAATGAATGTCTCCGTCTTCCCGATCCAAGTAATCGATGCGAAGGGCCCTTATATCCTCAGATTCAGGTTTTTCTATTCTCATACTTCTCTCATCTCTCGAGTATATGTATGACGTGTTTGGCTCAGGTTTGCCTTTCCTCTGGAGGAATATTCCTGCTAGATAACCTAAGCAAGCCATGCTTTTTGGAAAAATCACTTTGTTTTTCTCCAAACATTTTACTCCGTAGGAGATTTCAATGATGCATTATGCATATCTTGAACATGCTTGGACAATCCTTCATTTTGATAGATGTGCAATAAATGTCAGGAATTCATTTTCCAATAGTGAGATTTGTTTCTAAGTTCGGGCATATGAATGTTCATTCTCTTGCTCTTTTCATCTTATAGAAGGTGAGAGAGATTTTACTACGCTTGTCTTCCGTCTTCACCAGGCGTTCCTGCATGTAGGATAGAGTAGACATTCTTGTGAGTAAAAGGTGGCTTAACCTTTGATGGAACAGATACATATCATCAGGCACTTGATGTTGAAGACCCTTCCGTCTAGGGTTCTGCTTGGATGAGTCCAATTTTGAATCCGCTTCTTGGAATCCTGCAAAACTGAACACATGCTAGTATATGCATGAATGCATGATATGCTTATGCAATGGCTATTATGGCGGTTCGGATCATTTCAGAACAAGCCACATATTCAACATCTGATTTCATTTCAAGAATAATACTTCTTCACAGCATCTGAATTTACAGGGTGCCCCAATTCTTCTCCTTCAGAATTTACAAGGATCAATGCTCCTCCTGTGAGAATCTTTTTTACAATATAGGGGCCTTCGTAATTTGGGGTAAACTTGCCTCTCGGGTGGACAGCATTTGGCAGAGTCTTCTTTATCACCAGGTCGTCTACCTCAAAACTTATGGCTCTAACTTTTCGATTGAATGACTTGGCCACCCTCTTTTGGTAGCCTTGACCATGACAGACCGCTCTGAGACGATTCTCGTCTATCAGATTCAGCTGTTCATATCTGTGCTCGGAGTATTCTGTTTCGGAAAGTTTATCCTCTGATAAGATTCTTAAAGAGGGAACATTTACTTCCACGGGTAGGACTGCCTCCATCCCGTACACCAGAGTTTAAGGAGTTGCCCCTGTAGAGGTCCTGATCGAAGTTCGATATGCCATTAAGGCAAATGGTAGCCTTTTATGCCAATCCCTATAATTCTCTACAGTCTTAGCCAGGATCTTTTTAATATTCTTGTTAGCTGCTTCTACTGCCACATTCATCTGTGGGCGGTAAGGGTAAGAGTTAAGATGTCGAACGCCAAAGCGATCCAGTAGATCATCGACAATCTTGTTGTTCAGGTTGGACCCATTATCTGTAATGATCGCTTGAGGGGTACCATATCGGGAGATTATGTCCTTCTTAATAAACCTTGCCACGTTTCTTGCAGTGACATTTTTTTAAGAACTAGCCTCTATCCATTTTGTGAAGTAATCAATTGCCACCAGGATGAAGCGATGACCATTTGAAGCCGTTGGATTGATGGGCCCTATCATGTCTATCCCCCACATAGAAAAAGGCCAAGCTTCAGACATTTGATGTAATTCATTCGGGAGTGCATTAATCTTATCGCCGTATATTTGGCACTGGTGGCATGACCGGACATGCTGGCAGCAGTCTGATTCGATGATCATCCAATAGTATCCGAGCCGCATGATCTTGTTAGCGAGAAGATGGCCATTCATGTGCGGGCCACATATACCTTCATGGATCTCCTTTATGAGAGTATTTTCTTCTTTAGCATCTACGCATCTTAACAGAGTGGAGTCAAATGACTTTTTGTACAGGACTTGTCCACTGAGGAAGAACTTGCTGGCCATCCTGGTTATGTATTTTCGGTCTCCCGCCTAGCACCCTTCAGGAAACTCCCCTTTTAAGAGATAATTCTTGATGTCATAGTACCACGGTTCTCCGTCGAACTCTTCCTCTATCATCATACAATAGGCCAATTTTTCAACTATGTCGATTCTTAGTGGTTCTATTTCTAGTCCACCAATTACTTGTAACATCGAGGCCAGTGTGGCTAGTGCATCTGCAAACTGGTTATGAGATCTTGGTAAGTATTCGAACGACACTTCTTCGAACTTAAGTGTCAGTTCTTCAAGGTATTCGTGATAAGGGATGAGTTTTGCGTCCTTCGTTTTCCACTCTCCATGTGTCTGTAAAATAATGAGCATGGAATCTCCATAAACTTGTAGCCTAGATATTCCCATGGAAATGGCTAATTGTAAACCTAGAATACACGCCTCGTATTCTAAGATATTTTTGGTACAAGGGAAAGTCATCTTTGCCGCAACTGGATAATGTTGATCGTCTGGGGATATCAATACTGCCCCAGTGCCGGCTCCAGATAGGTTAACAGCACCATCGAAATACATGACCCATTTATCCTCCGCGAGGTTCAAAACTTGATCATCTGTCTTTGCCTTTCCAGAAGACTTGCAACTTTGTGAGTTTTCTGCCAACATATCAGCTATGGCTCTCCCTTTTACTGATTTTTGTGGAGAGCAACTGATGTCAAATTCAAATAGTATTACCTGCCATTTAGCTAGCTTCCCAATCAGAGCGAGCTTTTCTAGGAGGTACTTGACAGGGTCATTTTCTGTTACCAGCTGAATATGGTGGTGTAGGGTATACTGTCTTAATATGCAAAGTACCCATACAGTTGCCACGCAAGCCCTTTCAACAGGTATGTATTTTGCTTCAAACGAGGTGAATTTCTTGCTCAAGTAATAGATGGCCCTTTCCTTACCATCTGCTGGGCTTGTTTGGGCGAGTAAGGCCCCCAAGGATTCCTGCTGCATAGTCAAATATAAGATCAAGGGATGACCTGGGATGGGCGGCACAAGCACTGGCGGAGTGACTAGATAATCTTTGATCTTTTGGAACACCTGACTGCATTCTGCGTCCCATGTCACTTTCGCGCCCTTCTTGAGTAGTTTGAAGATCGGTTTAACTACATCAGTTGAACCTGGTAATATAGTTCAGTCTCCCCAGAAGACTTCTCACTTCTTTTACTGTGGAGGGAGTTGTTAGATCATGGACGGCTTGAATTTTTGAAGGAACAATCTCAATGCCCCTGTTACTGACCATGAATCCGAGAAGTTTCCTAGATTTTGCTCCAAACATACATTTGTTAGGGTTCAACCTCAACTTGTATTTGTGCAGTCGATCAAATAATTTTCTTAACACCTGAATGTGATCTTGTCCTTTCTTGGATTTAGCGATCATGTCATCGACATATACTTCGATTTCCTTATGGATCATGTCTTGGAATAATGTGATCATAGCCTTCTGGTAGGTGGCCCCAGCGATCTTTAATCCGAAGGGCATGACCTTATAGCAAAAGTTTCCCCAGGGGGTAGTAAAGGCAGTCTTCGGTTTGTCTGCCTGCTTCATGAGGATTTGGTTATATCTGGAGAATCCATCCATGAATGAGAATAGCTCGTACCCCGCGGTACTATCAACCAGTACATCAATGTGTGGTAGTGGGAAGTCGTCTTTCGGGCTTGCCATATTCAAATACCGATAATCCACATATATCTGAATTCTACCGTCCTTTTTCATGACGGGGACTATGTTTGCAATCCAGTCCGAGTATGGGATAGCTTCAATAAAGCCCACCTTGAGAAGCTTCATCACCTCCTCTTTAATTTTGTTTTCTAACTCGGCTTTCATCCATCTACTGCCAAGCCTGACAGGTTTAACACTGGGATCCGTGGGTAATGCATGTTCCACGATTCTGGGATCCAAACCCGGCATGTCGCCATAAGACCATGCGAAAGCATCTTGATATTCCCTCAATAATTCTATGAATCTGAGCTTTTCACCCCGGGATAGATGTCCACCGATCTTGACTTCCTTGATATTCACATAATCCCCCAAGTTAATAATAACTGGTTCTTCTGAAGTGGGAGGTACTGACTCTTCGAAGGCACTCCATTCTCTGCGGATAGATGCGTAACCTTCGTCCTCATCCTCTTCTTCAATATTGTAGGAACAGCCCTCACAATGATCCGAATCACATAGTAACCTGGTATGCATGTTGGGATGATATGCCTGAGATGTCATGAGCATGGTTAGTCTATACTTCATGTGGAAATGCCATGCATGAGTGTGAAAAACCTTTTCGAAAGAGGTTTTAAAATAAGTGGAAGTGTAAATGGGACTAGTCCTCATATCCTAGGACATCCTTGTCCCTGGGAAATCTTTTGGAAATCAGGAGTCATATGGAAAATCAAGCCTCAAGCTTCTGCGTGGAAGGCTGATATCATCATTGGGCTGATTTGTGGTTCCATATGTCCTTAACAAAAATTGTGTGATTTTATTGAATGCAAAATGGGCCGCATTACAAGCTGTGTTATTTGGACCAACGGCCGGAGATCCAAAGGCGTTTTCTCATTGTTTCTATAACAAAAACTAGAAATGTAACAAAATGCAGAAAATTCTAAGTGCAGTATTTGAAAGCAGGAGAGAGGTTTCTTTACTCAGTAGTAGTGGCTTCATCGCCCAGCCATTCTATGATGACATTCACGAAGTTATTTCCCAGGAAAAGGTTCGCCATATTTGATTATGCTGTTGGAGATATATCTTCTTCTGACAACCATCTAGAGTTCTTGTTGAAGTACTCGTTCAAAGAGTTTTTGAACATCTGCGACCTGCCTTTCCAGATTGGAGAACCTATGAATGAATCTCTCTGGTTTTTCTGACCTCCCCGGCGTCCCAAGCTCTTGCCTCAACCTCGGCTGGTTGTCTTAGGGCCAGACTCGCCCAGGTGGCTTTTCTGGTATTCCAAGCCCATCCTATGCTGGTTAGCTTTCAACTGCAATGGGGTATTCGTTCCTTAACCATACTTGCCCAGGCCTTCCCCAAGGTTGTATCCATATGCCAATAACATCTTAGCTGGTAAAAGATTAGCTTCAGAAATATAAGGAGTTCTCAATCTTGCTCCCACGGGAATGTGTACTGTTGCCACCAATTCCAAGGAATGATAGCTTGCTTCCATCTTGATTTCGAGCTCGATGTAGGGAACAGCGCTATTCTGATATGTCTGGAGGTCGACTTCTCCATGCACAGTAATCACTTTCCCATCTACTACGAAGCGCACTTTCTGATGCAAGCTTGAGGGTACGGCTCCTGCTACATGGATCCAAGGTCTCCCCAGCAGGAATCCGAATGCACTAGGTAGATCCATTACTTGGAAATTTATAGAGAATTTGGTCGGGCCGATGAGCACTTCTAGCTCAGTTTCGCCTACCACTGTCTTCTTCATCCCATCAAAAGATCTCACCGCTGTTTTGGAAGTTTTTATCATCTCATCATCGATCCCTAACCTCCTTAACGTAGCCAAAGGGCAAATGTTGAAGGCAGATCCGTTGTCGATTAATACGTGAGCCACTCTCTTCCCATTACATTGCGCAGAAATGTATAAAGCCTTGTTGTGTCATCTTCCTTCCATAGGGAAGTCTTCATCTGAGAAACTCAACTGATCTTTCAGAAGGATCGCCCCTACAAAGTCCCCTAATTGCACATCATTGATTGTCTCAAGAACATGCACCTCATTGAGTATCTTCAACGGTGCATTCTTGTGCTTCTCTGAATTGATGAATAAATCCAGTAAATATATTTGAGCTGGCATCTTCCTCAGCTGCTCTATTACTTCAAACTCGCTGGTTTTAATGATGGACATGAGCTTTTCTGCGTCTTCCTTCGAGATTTCCTTCTTTTCGGACTCACCTTCCCTAGGGGCATAGAATCGTCCAGACCTCATTACTGCGCCCACCTCTCTTGTTCCGTAGTCCCAATGGACTGCCTTAGAATCATACTCTTCTATTGGAGGGACTTGTATAGTTATTGTCTTCGGGCAAGATGTTTCTGGTTCAACTGTGTCGTCTTCTCCTTCTTCCGGCAATCGAATCACTACAGGCTTGACTAGGCAATCTTCTACCTCATTCAGGATATCAAGATCTTCCAATTTAATTACCACAGTCGTAGCGGCTTCGATCATTGACACAGTATTGTCAAAGCCCTTTGAGAGGATTTCGTTTCCCAATTGACAATGACGGTCGTCGTCACCCAGTACTGTCGATGTCACAGATCTCGGGTATTCTCTCCTTTCTTTGAATAGTTCAGCTGAACCCTGCTGTTGATCGTCCGATTTCTCATACTCTTTTGTGTTAAGTTTAGTATCTATCATCTGGTCAAGCAATGATTCAAAACCTTTCGTAAAAGGCCTTTTTTATTCTTCCAAGATTTTCGATTGGACGGGATCATCCATTCATCCCCATCCGTCTGGTATGATATCATCCATTCTCTTATAGAAGCTAGGAGGAGCATAGTATTTTACCTTAAAGTTATATCCCCTAGAATTCTGACCCAAGTTGTCTATAATTTCTCCCATTTCTAGCGCGTTAGCCATGAATCTGCGATCGGCTAGACTTCGCCCCTTGGCTTCCAGTTCATCCTTGTCGATTTCTTCTTCCATTTGGACAATCGACCTGAGATCACCTATCAGACTCTTGTGCGGGATACTCGCCACGCCTCTCTGCTCAATTTTGATCATAAAATGGCTCCCTTCGATGCTTAGAGAGGCCTCGACTCCCTCGAATCTTTCATCGGTAACGTTTGATATTATCCCCAAGGTCATCATCTTGGTGATACACGATTCCTTCAAGTCAGTAGAGATTTCTCCTTCTTTCGGGTATAATGAAGCGATTGCCAAGATGTCGATTAGTTTAGACACGTCCACTTTTAGCTTAAGGTGGTTTTTCTCCTCTTTAGTGAATATTGCCCCTACCGCTTGGTGGTCAGGGAGCGGATTTTCTTGTACGTTCGGAGCCATGTTGTCGAACTTCAAAATTTGTCAGTCAATCAGAGCTTGTACCTTTAGCTTAAGGATATAGCAATTATTCATATTATGTCCCATTTCGCCCATGTGATAGATGCAAGTCTGGCTTTTGTCAAAACCTAGATACATGACAGGATTCGCCCTAGGTGGTTCCTTCGCCACCAAGTGTTGCTCTAGCAGCATCGGGAGCAGTTTGGATAAAGGCCTTAGGAGTTGAGAGAACTGCCTTTGGGGTTGCCTCCTTCTAGGCTCTTGCATTTTCGGCGCTGACCAAGACGATCCCCCTTTTGTTTGATTAGAATTGCCAAACGATTTGGGCTTATGGGGGTCCGGTATGAATACTATGTCGAGCCCGGCCTCTTTCTCCTTCTTCAGGGAGTACTGCTTTCTGGTAGAAGCTTCGTGAGGCCTTCTTTCTCTTAAGGCCCATCCTAGCCTTTCAGCCACCCTTATCAGATGTGCAAAGGTTTGACATCCAGAGGTATTTAATTTGTCAAAGTATTCGTAGGGGAGTGCTTTCAGAAACAAATCAATCAGCTTATCTTCTGGGATTGACGGCTTTACTTGGGTTGCCAAAGCTCGCTATCTCTGGGCGTATGTTCTGATCAACTCGCCCCTTGCTTTTGAGGCTCGCAGCAAATCTTCTCTCGTCGGTGCTGTAGCTGTGTTGAACTTATACTGCCTGAGAAAATCTTCAGCAAGATCTTCCCATCCATCGTAGTCATCCAGGTTCAATTCAATGAACCAAGCCAGAGCGGTGCCAGCCAGACTTTCTTGGAATGTGTTCATTAGTAGTAGAACATAATCTGAATATTGCGCCATCTTAAACAGATAATATTTGAGGTGAGCGCGGGGACAGCCCGTCCCATTATACTTCCTCGCGAAGTCTGATTTCTTATAGTCAGGAGGGATCTCCACTTTGGCAAAGGGAGATATCTTATCGAAACGGGCCAACTCATAGCCCTGGCTGCTCAAGCATTCCTCGATCTGGGCTATTCTCTTAGTCTCTGCTTCAGTTTTTGCAGTCTGCTTCCCCTTTTCATCCTTCTCAAGGTTGATGACAACATGGGGTGTCTTTTATTGTGACTGGATGCTTGGTATACGGACATCATCCTCGATACGTTGGGTATTTTCCGCCGTCTCTTTATCAGCTACATCAGGTCCCAATGATAGACTTGAGTTATTCTGATTATGGGCCACTGCCTGTCTGGCGTGGGAGGCTTCCATCATCGCCTTAATATCGGCCATCATAGTTGCCATAGCAGTCATCTGATTCTCTAGCATGCCCAGGCGTAGGGTCAACTCCTGTTGTTCCATTCTGATTTTAAGTCGAGTGCGAAAGCGATGTGTTGGCAATTCCGTGATTAGAGTGTACCTATTTAAAAGGAATTTCAGTGAGTATTTCTTTAGTATTGACAAAAGGAAGTACTTGATCCTTCTAATTGCATATTTTCTATTGGTGAATGAGAAAAAAGACTACCTTGTGAGCCTTAGTCTCATGTGGTCAGTTCTTTTAATCATTCTCCAAAAGAAGTCATGAAATTAAAAGAAGCGTAATCTTTGACGATAGTTTTTATGCATTTGTAAAATATGTTCACATTCATGTTTATGTGTCCAAAATAATATCCAGTAAAAGTGAGAATGCATGAAAAGGCATCACAATATTTGCTTATTTTACACTTGACAGAATAGCCTATTCAAGTCTAGGACGCTTGAGGTCTAATGTGTCCTTATCATCCCAACAAGGATTCCCCTCTTCAGTTTGGGACTCTTCATCTTCTGAATATGAAGGCGGTCCCATGTCTTCGGGTACGTACGGTTCTATCCCAGGTACGTACGGTACGATGTATTCGGGTACATAAGGCTCGACAAGGCTACGTCTGATCGCCTCAAAGTGTTGAATGTACTCTGTGGTAGCTCTGTGAATGTTCTCCATGCGAGTCATATTTTATGGCCACCTTATATCTTCGGCCTGAGAGTTCTTCAAAGAGTGTATAATAAACGCTACCTTGGCTTCGAACTGTTTCCTCTTTTCTCCCACGAGGGTCTCGTTTGGTATGTCAAATGAAAAGACACCATGTCGCGGTGGAGAAGGGATCTCCTGCAATACCCCAAATTGTTGGATAACCTTCTTCGGATAATATGCGGTAGCGCTTGTGAATCCTAGCAAGGGGACTGGGTCTTCACCGTTACATGCGAGCCTGACTTTGCCCAATGTTGGCAATCTAAGCCGCCATCGGAGCTGTTCCGATTTTAGAGTTGTGAGGAAGTTCTTCCATTATATGAAGTTGAACTTAGGAAGACGTGTATGGGTTCTGACAAAGGTTTTAAGAGGATGGGCATCAGAGCTAATCTCGATGAAACCCATGTGGATATGGAACTGTCTGATATGAGATGTGAACCACAGCTATAGAAGATCACTAGAGGCTCTAAAGATTCCCTTATTATTTTTCTTGAAGCGATTTAGGGAAAGGAAAGTCTCAGCAAGTATAATGTTTGAGTAATCCCATCCACAACAAACTTGTCTGGCTACTACAGCCATAATAGGGTCGAAGGTGACAGACGAGACCGGGAATAGCACAAAGCTAAAGAAGGCCAAGACAAAGGCTCCACCAGATTTAGTCCATTTAGCGGGAGGGAGGTTGGGAAATCGATCTAGGAGGAAGGATAATGAAATTCGTCCAGAATTACTTTTGGCGTCTGCCTTAACTTTTTTGAGACTTGTGTCAAGGAATTCGGCTATTTGACTCAAGGGATCAAATCCTATAGGAGATTGAACTAGTGAGTGAGTAAATTCAACTCCGATGGCAACGCTATACTCTTCAAGAGTAAGAGTAACTTCCAGTCCTTCTATGCAGAAAGCAGCGGTGGCAGGATCCCAATAGAGCGCCATGGGTTGGACAAAGGCAGGTGGGCACTCAACCTTCAGCAGGTCCAATAGATACTCCAATCGTGATTTGGCGTATTTCTAGCTAGCTTCGCCCATGCTATCCCACCATGATAGGAGCTCGGTCCGAGGAACTTTACACACTTGAATATCATTCTTTCCCATCAAGTCTAAAATATGCAAATGATTTTGAAAAGTCAATTGTCAAAAATTACTTTAAACATGTGACTATGCAAATGCCATGACGTATGCATGGACCAACTTAATTGCATAGTCCAATTGAAAAAATTGAAATTAGAACTTTTTTCAGGTACTGAAGACCCGACTTGAAGTCTAATTTGAATTTCTGAAAAGTGAATTATGCAATTTAGTCAGGTTCACTCCAATGACTAAGGGAATTAACAACGTCACATTCCATTGGTCAATACATCAAATGGGAGAAGAGCGGAATGAATCCCTTATTACAACCAGGACGCCTAACGAGAAAAAGGTAAGAAGAAACTCTTCAAACATGAAAGCCATAAAAGGCCGATGGAATGTGAGGATCTAAACCACACCTTCCTATAGGTCTATTCTCCTTCATGATGATAGTCAGTCGGGAGTCCTTGCCTAGTCGAACGTAAGGAGTCATCTTCAATGCATTGATCGAGGGGTCCTAGTTCCTCTGGCCATTCTCTGGTCCATGGTATCATGACTTCAGGAGTCTTCTCGCGTCTCACCTTTTTGAGTGTGATGCGTTTCGGCTTTGTCTTGATCGCATGGCGTCTTCTTTTTCCCCAAAAGGTGATCCTTGGTATGTCTTCATTAGCGCATCGTTCGGCCTGTCGACGTGCGTATGCCTATCTAGCTAGGTGGTTGCGACGCTGTTTCTTCATCTCCAAATAATTCTTGAACATCTTGTCCGCTTGTCGCTTGAATCTGAGGTTATCGACATAGTAGCGGGTTTGGCAATCTTCGGCGTATCCCAACTTGCGTCCAGTAAGCTCTCGGCCATGCACGAACCTAGTAAAGTGCAGCCTTGTGTTTGGTCCAGGGCGAGTGACTTTCCTTAGGTACTCAAAGGTTACCAATTCTGTTGAACTTTTGGGAAACAGCGACATCCTACCCCTTATCATCGTTATTTCAATTAGTCACTTGAGTGATTTTCATGATGCATGCAAATGCATGTATGCAATGTATGAGTCATACTATGAAGTAGGAAATAGTAAAGTACGTCGAAAGTAAATGCCTTACCAACCAAACCTGGGGATGTGAAATGTTCCCCTGTAACAATGTGCGGTTTTAGGTATACCAACCATCCATAGACATGCGCATGAGACAAGTGGGTATACTCTAAAAAATTAGAAATCAGATGAGGAACCTTTGGCTCAGGCTCCCACGATCCAAATGAGGTAGATTCCTCCCCAAGGGTACCCACCCAAGAGGGCTAGATATCGCCAATTTGGATTGCGAGCGGGAACGAATACGAAAGTCTCAAGTGCCATCAAACACGAGATCATTTCGCATCATTTCCCTATCTAAGGTAACCTAGAGGTGGTTTGCAGTACGGGTTTGACCGCTAGTGTGTGCGATGTGTCGTGATCATCACAATGCAAGGTCATGCACAGCAGTTTGTATCAAACACCGCTTCAATATGTGCGTAAAATAAACATACATTCCCAACTCCGACCTGCATGAAAAATGTCAACAACCACTCCACCCCTTATTTCTCCAATCTGCAAAAATATCTAACACCACGGTTAGCGTACGTACTTTACCTTCAAGAGCATCTGCAGAAAATAATGCCAGATAAACCAATCAACTTTTTAATCGGCTCAAGTCCTTTGGAATTCTGCGAAACCAGAGATTCTAGTTTAGAATAGTCCCCAGCGGAGTCGCCAGTCTGTCGCGACCCTCTCGCGGGTTGCCTACCGGATAAGGCTAATGAGCCGCCCGATCGTCGCCTGATCGGACGCAGGCCTCTCCCAAGGTCCATTACCCAAATCGCTACGGCTGAATATACGTGATCGATCTTCAGTGCGGTCTGGTGACATGTGATATGTGTACATGCCAAGGAGTCGCCACCAATCGTTTCGTGGAGGGTACGATCGGAAACCCTATCGAATAGTTGGGAGCGATCTATTCGATTCTGCGGAAACCAGAGAAACGGGATCGGGGACTTTGTTATGCTAACTGCTAGAGTTGACGCCCTTTCAGCACCTAAGTTGAATGATTTATCTAACTCTAGGATTTCATACAGATGAGTGGGGGTACGAACCTAAATCTAGGAGTTCATACAGACAGGAGTGGCTAACCTATCACTCACAATCAATAATAAATGCGCAAATCAAGGATCCAATACATGCGGATAAAACACATGAAATCAGCATGGCATCCCTAATAAGGCCCTATTAGCCTAGATAAGTTTTAATCAAGGCTTAAGAGTAATTTGACATGATTCGTCTATGAAGGGCATAATCGTAATTTAGAGAAAATTGAGAACAATTTGCCCTAGAAGGGAAAAATCATCATTTCAGATGAAATATGAGGTCAAAATAGGGTGGAAATGGGATTGGCGATCAAATCCTTCAATTTCCTATTTTTTGGGAACTTCCCAAAATTTTTCTGGAATTTTAAAAGTGATTTTACCCTTGGAGGGGTAAAATCGTCATTTTGGACAAAGATGAGAACTGAAAATCTCAAATATTATGGTTGGTCACCCACTTGACCCAAACCCTAATTTTAAGCAATTTCCAAAACTCGACTGGAATGGGAAAGAGGATTTACCCTTTGAGGGATAAAATCGTCATTTTGAGAAAAGAGACGGGATTCGAAACCCAAGCCCAAGAATTGATCACCTACCCAACCCTAATTCTTGCCTTGGCATTGTCGACTTCATCTCGCTTACACAACAGAGGCGACATACCCCTAAAGGGTAATATCGTCAATTCTTGGAATAACAGATAAGAAACCTCAAAAAGAGGATTGACCAGTTGTCTGTGGTCAATCCTCGATTTTTAGGGATTTCTGGAGTGTCCAGGATTTTCCTACAATTTTTCTATATTTTTTTTTTTGGATTTTCCGTGATTTTCTAGCATTTTTTGGATTTTCTATGATTTTTCTGATTTTTTTTATTTTTTAAATTATTTTCTGATTTTTTTAATATAAAAAATATTTCGGACTGGGTCGACTCGACCCACTCGGGTCGGAACTCGGCCCAGACCCGGACTCGTGAGACCACTATGCCAAAACGACGCTGTTTCTGCCATTTTTATTTTCGGATTAATCAGACTCGATCCGACGGTCCTCATTGAGCCGCGTGGTTAATCCCGAACGTCGGATCTGATTACTAAAACCTACGGTCTAGATTAAGCGAAGACTCGACCAGGGCCGTCCGATTGTCCTATTGAAATCTACGACCAGGATTATAACTTGAGACTTGATCTGAGCCGTTCAATCTTACTATCCTAAACGACGTCGCCTACTCATTCACCCATGCGACACCATTTCGATTGAATTTGATTTTTTCGATTTAAAATATTTTCGAATTATCCTAATTTCTAATCGGACGGTCGTTATGAAATGGACTCGATTAACCTAGACCGTCCGATCTACGCTGACTCGCCCTAACAGACTAACAATCGAGCTGACTCGACATCCACGTGGACCAATAGCCGACTGCCACCTAAGCTTTGACCCGCTGACTACGCCACGTCAGCTTCATCTTCAACCTCGCGACTGTCTCCGAATGGACGGCTACGGCACTCCGGCGATGGTCCAACGGTGGAATCTCGACAGAATCAAGCGAAACCAGCGGCAATCGACTCGTCTCGGGTTCGTACATAGCATATTGGAAAATCGCACGACTACACCCATAGGATGGAACGCGGTGAAGCTTGAACCAGTACGTATATAGCTACTCTAATCATGCGATTCATGGCATTTTAGGCTAATTCATCAACACATGAGCATCATTCAATGTTCAGAAGGCTTACCTCGAGCTCCGATTGAGCTTGCACGGCCCAGATTTGGCTGGGCAACTATGGACGGCGGTCGGCGATGGAGGCTATGTTTGAAGACTCGATTCGAGATATTCGGGAGAAATCGAAGCAAAATGAAGATGCAATGATGGTCAGTGATGTCCAAGGAATGAAACGCACACACTAATTGCAAGAATGATCAAGAAATATATGGATCGCCATTAACACACAGTGAGAAGCTCGGAAGTCTATCCCACCTGTTTCCACGGTCGTAGCTTGCGCGGTCGGCAACGATCGCTTCCTGGGAGTCTGGGCAACCTCCTCGCAACACTCACCGACTTCGGTTTGGCCTGGAAGTGGCCCTACCCACGCCTCACAGTTCGAGCTCGAGCCCTCGACAATGGCGGTTGGAGGGCGAGCTCTCAGTCGCTTTCTCTCTCTCTCTCTCTCTCTCTATTTAGTTTCTTCTTCTTCAACTGAATTCACCAACTACTTGCTTCGCGAAGGTCTATTGGCTTATATCCCCCTTTTCGATTTTTCGCGCCCAATCGGGGAAGGAAGGATTGGTGACCTCCGCACGTGAAAACACGTGCGAAATGGTCACCGAAGACCGGTTGTCGACTGGCATCAAATGGCAGTTCTGTTCGGGACCTCTGGTGACCGCATTTGGCACGAATTTGGACGAATTTCATCTGAGCTTTGTCAATGTTGACTTTTGCAGGTACCGCAGCTTTGACCGGCCGATTACTCCATGTTCCGGCGGCCATTAGTCGTGATTTCGGCTTCAATCGTCGGGGAATGGTTTGAGGAACGAAACGCCCAACAATGGGAAATTTTTGCAATTGGACCTCAGAATCGGATTTAGGGCATGAATGTTATTTAAAAATATAATTTTGCCCAAATGTTCATATCAATTTCAACAAAAACCCCACATTTTCATTTAATTGCAAATTGGGGAATTGTGCAATTGAAGATTCGAATGATCAAATTGGGCCAAATTACCTATGCCAATTGATTCAAAATGGTGAAACCCATTGGGAAGTATGTTTAATTTGCAATGATAGTCCTTGAATTGAAAGTAATTTCAAATATGCCCAATTTCAAGGACTAAAATGCAATTAAGTATGTAATTTTGCCAAATTCATGCAATTGAGCAATTTGTGCAAATAATTTGGCTAAATTACAATAAGGGACAATTAGATTGAATGTCAAGATCCTAAAAAATGCCAAAATTGCAAATAAAAAGACTCAAACGACATTTTTTTTTACCAAATTCAATCATACGTGTTACAAAGAAACATGTAAAATTGAATCTGATTTTGGACTTTTTGTGAGGTCAAAAAGACAAGGGATTTAAAATAAAAATATTGGCTATTTTTCTATATTTTTGTGACCTCGAATGCTATTTTTCTTGATTTTTCTAGTATTTTCCTTATTTCTGAAAATATTAAAAAAAAGGCAAAAAATATGAAAAATTATTTTTTTTATCAAAAATGGTTACTTAGGCTTGGCCAAGGCCACCAAAGTTTATTTTGTAATTTTTTGACCTTTTTATGAATTTTGCATGAATTTTTCAAGAAATAATCACGAAAAGGCTGATCCAAAATTAGGTGTCAACACCAATTCCCAACAATTTGGGTCTCGCCAAGAACCCTCAAGAAGGGTTAATGAGGTAAATGCAGCTTCCCTTGAGAGTAAAATTAAGCAACTAACCTCTTTGGTTTAAAATTTGGTTGTAGGAAATGCACAACAAGCCAAAGTATGTGGAATTTGTGCTTATAGCGGTCATCCTACGGACATGTGCCCCACTTTGCAAGATGATACCCCTGAACAAGCAAATTCCGTTGGGAATTTTCCTGGCCTACCATAAAGGAAGTATGATCCATACTCAAATACATAGAATCCGGGATGGAGAGATCACCCTAACTTTAGTTATGGACCTAGAGCGCAAACTTTTCAATAATTTCAGCAAAGACCATCAGCCCCACCGCAGCAAAATTCTTCAACATCAGGTATGTCTCTTGAATATATAGTCAAGTCTTTTGCAACTAATACTCAACAATTTCAACAGGAGACAAGGGCGAGCATACAAAATTTGAATAATCAAGTTAGCCCATTGGCAACGTCCCTAAGCAAGCTGGAATCTCAAGGAAAATTACCTTCCCAAACAATAATGAACCCAAAAGAAAACACGAGTGCAATTACCTTGAGAAGTGGAAAGAAGCTGGAACCTATTGCTGAAAAAAGACAAGCACTGCTTCGAATCATATAAAGAAACAGAGGTGGAAGTTAAGAAACAGACAGAGCAGCTTGAGAAGTCTGTACCTGAGAAGCCCAAAATTTTGGAGACCAAACCACATTTTCCAAAAAGATTGGCCAAATCAAAGAAGGTAAAGGAGAAATAAGAAATTCTTGAAACATTTCGAAAAGTAGAGGTAAATATACCCTTGCTTGATGTAATTCAGCAAATACTCAGGTAAGCAAAATTTCATAAAGAATTGTGCACTAATAAGAAAAAGTTGACCCAGTATGAGAAGGTAAGTGTGGGGGAAAATGTGTCTGCTGTTCTTAAAAAAAAAAATTACCCCCCAAATGCAAAGACCAAGGTATGTTTGTTATATCTTGCACTATTGGGAATGTGGGAATAAAAAGGGCTATGTGTGACTTGGGAGCTTCAATTAATGTGATGCCATGGTCCATTTATTCTTCTTTAAATGTAGATCCATTAAAAGAGACTGGGGTAATAATTCAACTTGCCGATAGGTCAATTGTTTACCCCAAAGGTGTGTTAGAGGATGTGTTAATTCAGGTCAATGATCTGATTTTTCCTGCGGACTTCTTTGTTTTAGATATGGAGGATGATAAATCCTCAAATTCATCTGATATTCTACTAGGAAGACCTTTCCTTAGTACTGCTAGAACAAAGATCGATGTGCATGAGGGTACATTAACTATAGAATTTGATGGTGATGTGATTAAATTTAATATTTATGGTGCCATGAAATATCTTGATGATGTATCTTGTGTTTTCAGCATTGACATTATTGAACATTTAACCCAAAAGACATTTGAGTTAAGTGAGGATGACAAGTTGATGATTGCACTTTGCAAAAATATAAGTCTAGATAGTATTGGTAAGATTGAAAGAAAGTTTTTAATTGATAATGAATTACAAGAAGTGGTGTATACATTGGAGGCACTTAACCTAAAGGTAAGTTCCAGTTCATCCATAGACTTGCCCACATCACACACCGCTCTTTTACCTTCTGTTTTGCAGCCTCCTAAATTGGAATTAAAGCCGTTGTCTAGCCATTTGAAGTATGTGTTCTTAGGTGAATGGGATACCCTCCCAATGATCATCTCAAATAAACTCAGCAATGGGGAAAAGGAAAAGTTGATTGAAGTGTTAAAAAAACATAAAGAGGTTGTAGGATGGACAATTTCAGATATCAAAGGAATAAGCCCATCTACATGCATGCATAGAATCCTATTGGAAGAAAATAGCAAGCCTACTAGGGAGGCTCAAAGGCGTTTGAATCCACCTAGAAAGAAATTTTGAAATTGTTAGATGCTGGTACGATTTATCCAATTTCTGACAGTGAATGGGTAAGCCCGATCCAGGTAGTGCCCAAGAAAATAGGTATAATGGTGGTTGATAATACAGATGGTGAGTTGGTGCCCACCCGAGTTCAAAACGGGTGGCGGGTTTGTATAGATTATAGAAAATTAAATGCATCAACTAGAAAAGATCATTTTCCTCTTCCATTTATTGATCAAATGCTAAAACGGTTGGCTGGTAGAACTCATTATTGTTGTCTTGATGGATATTCAGGTTTCCACCAAATTCTGGTTGCACCCAAAGATCAAGAAAAGACAACGTTCACATGCCCGTTCGAAATTTTTGCTCACCGGAGGATGCCATTTGGGCTTTGCAACGCCCCAGCCACATTCCAAAGGTGAATGGTTAGTATATTTTCTGATTATATTGAAAATATCATAGAAGTATTTATGGACGATTTCACAGTTTATGGTAATTCTTTTTATGAGTGACTAGCTAATCTTACAAAAGTCTAGAAAAGGTGTTTGGCATCTAATCTTGTGTTGAATTATGAAAAATGTCACTTTATGGTCGATCAAGGGTTAATTTTGGGATATATTGTGTCTGCTAAAGAAATTGATGTAGACAAAGCTAAAATAGACGTTATTAAATCCTTGCCTTACTCCGCGAGTATGCGGAAGGTGCGTTCTTTTCTTGGACATGCAAGTTTTTATTGGCGATTCATCAAGGACTTTTCCAAGATCACTCAACCCTTGTGTCGATTGTTGCAAAAAGATATCCATTTGAATTCAATGAAGAGTGCAAGGCAGCTTTTGATACTCTTAAGGAGATGTTGGTTTCTGCACCAATTATTCAGCCGCCAAACTGGAATTACCCTTTCGAGATCATGTGTGACACAAGCAACAAAGCCGTGGGCGCAGTTCTAGGACAGCGGATTGAAAAGAATCCACATGTCATATACTATGCCTCAAGGACGCTAGATAGTGCTCAGTGCAATTACTCCACGACGGAAAAAGAACTTTTAGCTATTGTATTTGCTTTAGAAAAATTTCGTTCTTATTTATTGGGCACTAAAGTGATTGTTTATTCTGATCATGCAGCGTTGAAATTCTTACTCAAAAATAAGTAGGCAAAATCGAGGTTGATCAGATGGATTTTCTTGTTACAAGAATTCGATTTGAAAATAAGAGACAAAAAGGGGTCCGAAAATCTGGTTGCTGGCCATCTTAGTCGATTACCTATCGCTGAAGAAGCACAGCCTTTGCAAGATGACTTTCCGGATGAGTATTTATTTTCTGTGCAAAGTACAGCTCCCTAGTATGCTGATATTGTAAATTACCTAGTTGCGGGTACCTTCCCTAATGAATTAACTAGGTCTGAAAAAGATAAGATAAATAGGGATACTAAGTATTATGTATGGGATGATCCTTATTTGTGGAAACATTGTTCTGACCAAGTTATTAGGCGGTGTGTTTCTGAGGTAGAGGTTGAGTCAATTATGAAATTTTGTCATTCTTATGCTTGTGGGGGTCATTTTGTACCCAAGAGAACAGCATGTAAAGTATTAGAGTGTAGACTGTATTGGCCTTCTTTATTTCGTAATGCCTATATTTTCTGCAAGTCCTATGCTAATTATCAAAGAATTGATAATTTAGGGCACAGAGATCAAATGCCACTCACTCCTATACTTATTTGTGAAATATTTGATATATGGGGGATTGATTTCATGGGTCCTTTTCCACCTTCATTTGATCATACTTATATTCTGCTTGATGTGGATTATGTTTCTAAATGGGTGGAAGCCAAGGCTACACGAACTGACAATGCTAAGACGGTTGCAGATTTTGTCAAAACTCACATCTTTGCTAGGTTCGGAACGCCAAGGACAATTGTTAGCGATAGAGGGACTCATTTCTGCAATCGTATCATGGAAGCGCTCTTCACCAAATATGTCGTAACTCGTCGTACCTCCACTGCCTACCAACCACGGACGAATGGACAAGCCGAAGTGTTGAACAGAGAAATTAAGTCCATACTTGAAAAGACAGTCAATCCAAATAGAAAAGACTGGAGCTTACGATTGGATGACGCACTCTGGACTTATCGTACAGCTTACAAGACCCCTATAGGCATGTCTCCATATCGTCTTGTTTTTGGTAAACCTTGTCACCTTCCTGTGGAGTTAAAGCACCGCACTTATTGGGCTATCAAGCAATGCAACATGAGGATGGATAAGGCTGAAGAACATAGGAGATTGCAATTGCAGGAGCTGGAGGAGATTAGAAATGATGCATATGAGAGCTCCAGAATTTACAAAGAAAAGACAAAGAATTTTCATGACCAAATAATTTCTAGGAAATAGTTTTCAATTGGACAAAAAGTTCTACTTTATCATTCCCGTTTAAAATTATTTTCTGGAAAACTAAGATCCAAGTGGATTGATCCTTTTATTGTTACTAATGTCTTTTCTCATGGTGCAGTGGAGATACAGAGCCTAAAGACAAATAAAGTTTTAAAAGTGAATGGACATTGTCTCAAGCCATTTTATGAAGGGTTTCAGGCACATAGGAGAGGGAAAATAACCCTAGGCAGGGTTAATGAGGCAGAATGAAAATACATGTCGTCTAACCTATGACGTTAAACAAGGGCGCTTTAGGGAGGCAACTCGAGTTTAAGGCGTTCCCACGCCTTATTTCTAGTCCATTTTCAGTTCATTTTTATTTTATTTGTTGACATCTTCTCCAATAATTTACCCTAATTTTCTATTCTTTTATTTACCCTCATACATATCAACTCGTGTTTTTCCATCGGCACCACCTACAGCCCCCAATGCAAAACAAGAGCCGTCTCAACAAACAGAAGCACTTCAAGGAACATCGCACTACTAGAGATTCCGACGCGGGCACAATTTTCCCGTCCATCTTAGACTGCCGCGATTTCCTATCCTCCACTATTCAAGGAAGTTAAATTCTTCTTCTTCTTTTTTCCATTAGTGCTTTTCTTTTCCCTAAACATTGAGGACAATGTGTATATTAAGTGTGGGGGAGGTTTGATGAAAAATATGCTTTATCTTGATTGGATTTGTATAAATATTTGGATTTTCATGCTTTGTTTGTCCTTGACCATAGCTTTTATCTAGTTAAATCATTAACTTCTAGTCTGAATTTGTGTAACTCTTCTTGTCTTGAATTGATAAAATATGCTAGATTATATAATAATCTCAATATAACCAGATTTATTTCTAATTGTTCAAGGAATAAATGGTTGATTTTGGTCGTTCTTCTTATCATAAAATATGATGCTTGAATTAATGAGGTGAAATATGCTTAACTTGCTTGATTTAAATCTACTTCATATGCATATAGAATTTTCACAAAACTTGTCTAGTCACATAATTATTTATATGTGAATGAGGTTGTTGCACAAAAAAAAAATAGAGAAAAGTATTATGTTTGATTATGTTGCTCCATTGTTCTGCTCTAATTAAGTAACTAGGAGGTCTTCATGTGACCCATGTTGACACTCAGGCAAAAAAAAAACTAGCAGAATATGAGCAGCGCTAGTAGCCACTTAGGGTTGTCATGGGCTGAGTAACCGGGGGTAACCACCATAAACTGGTATACTTTTGTGTCAAAAGGTCTATGACACCCTAGGCAAGCCTAAAAGTGTTGTAATAATTTAAAAGCACATCAACTTCTTGTTTATTGCTTGAATTTGTGACTTGGCAGGTTGAGGGATGATTCTATATGCATTGACTTAACTTATATGGAACTCATTTGTGTGAATATTCTAAAACTGTTCGAGCCTTGTGTTTTATGATGATAAGGATTATTAAAATCAGTTATTTATTGCTTGAGAAATTGGGACTTGTTGGTTATGGTGAGTCTATTATGTCTTTTAGTATGTTGAATTATGGATTAATGAGTGATTTGTGCGAGTGATGGCTGAATGTTGTTGGTTGACAGATTTGGGTTATGCTTGAGGACAAGCATTGGATAAGTGTGGGAGATTTTGATAATGTGTATATTTGACTTATATTTTGATTATATTTGATGATATTTTGGGCAAATATTCGAATAAATAGAGTGAAACTTATTTATTTTTATGCATTGTGGTTAGGTGATGGTGAATGATGCAATCGTGAAGATTCTGGATGCTATCGATATGTTATTGAGCCGATTGGTTAGGATTATGCATATAAAAGATTCATTTTCCAGATCAGATTATGGAGGATTTTTGTACTTAAATAAGACTCTTAATTAGGGATATTAGGGAGAAGATTTTGCTTACTTTTTCTCTCTTTCCATGTTAGATAGAGTTTCTTTTTTTTTTAGACTTTCTTCTTCTTTTTCTATTGAAGAGGTTGAACGCAAGAGGGAAGACGGAGGTTGATTCCAAAAAATTCATAAGCATTTTTATTCTTCTCTTTTGTGCACTTTATAGCCATGCGTGGCTAACTCCTTTTAAATCTAACAAAAGTTTATCAAGGTTCAAGTTCATTCAAGTTGTGAGATCTAAACTTAACTCTTCTTCTTAATTTCTGTAGTATTTATATATTCTCTGTTTTATTGTTTACCATTGCTTTGTTGATTGTTACAATAAGAGCTCATTGTACAATTGATAGGATGATAGTTTGCCAATTGAAATACCCAAACCCGTAATTGTTTAGATGTTTTAATAATTGTGGCAGATAATATAACTTGATTAAAACCAGATTTTCAGGTTGTATTATGAGAATATATGATCTAGCTTGAATAAGTTACGCGTGTGATTTATTGGCTAGGGTTGGGTTTTTCTCGCTTTTCATGCTATCAAGGAATTGAATCCTTGGCATGTGTCGGGGTTATTTGTTAATAAGGGAGTAATCATAGGTGCGTGTCCGGTTAATCTAATACTAAGGAAAGATTAGGTTGTTAGAAGCGTTTCAACAACCATAACCAATCTATTGCAGCATTTGAGATTATTCGTTTGACTCAATGATCAACTTCCGAACTTGAATGAGATTACCTTTGCTAGATATCGCATAATCTGATTTTTTTTATTTCGTTTACTTATTTTGTTTAAGTATATTCTGCATAAACCTCCCTTGTTAATTTTGTTCCTATTGTTTACTTGGTTTTCGAAGAATTAACAATTTGTCAGTCTTTGTGGATTCGGCCCTGCTCACCCTGAGTATAATTTATTTGTCATTTTGAGAGTAGAAATTATTTTTGGTGAATTCGATAGCCACCACCGGTCCCATTTATTGGGATGGGGGACCGGACCGCCAACCTCAAGGATCGGACTAATCCGGCCGGTCCGGTCCAGTTTGCATACCCCTACTTTTGACACTCCATAAAGATGGCGTAGCATATTGTTAAGAATAATTTTCATGAGTTTTACTTTTACAATGCAAAATACGACCAACTTCCAAATATTATATAAAAGATAAACCCTCAATTCAAGGAAGTAAAATGACAAGTGGTTCTAGCATGTATATATAATATACTTAATCAAGTTATATGATTTTACATTACTATACCCCCAAAAATCCTGGACATAATTGAAAAGGTACTGGTGAACTTATTTTAAGATTAAGGCTCTGTTTGTTTTGCGGAAAATGTGACGTCTTCGAAAAATATCTTTTGAAAAGTTATTTTCCAAGAAAATGACAATACTTTTCGGTATTAGGTTGAAATATGAAAAAAAAAACCTTAAAAAATATTTTCCTTCATTTGGTATGAAAAATTGCATTTAATTTTCCTACACGCATTCCTTTAAATAATTTTTTTTATTTCAATTTTTTATTTTTAATTATTTATATTTTTGTTATTTCACTTTTCTTTTTATTTTTTCCTTCCTTCTAGTTTCGGTTGGTCGCCGGCCACGGCGAAGCTAGCGACCAATCGCTGGTGAGCTTGAGGCTTGGCCGATCCCTGTGATATTGAACTCTCCTGAGCCTCGAGCTCGCAAGATCCACGCGAGCTTCCAGCTCGATCGAGGATGGCAGGCTCGCCAGTTCAACGAGCCCCTCTCGCCATAAGGCCGGCAATGCTAGAGCTTCGAGCACGAAGCTCGCAATCTAGCGAGTCCTGAGCTCATCAGCCTTGGGTGAGCTCTCGCTAGGAACCGCAGGGGACCGACCGAGCCTCGAGCTCACCGGCCAGCATAATGGTCGATTGTCGGGCTATCGACCATCGCCGAGGTTCGCGATTGGCAAAGGAATGAGGAAGGAGCCGCAGCGGAGGAAGAAAGAGAAAAGAAAAGAAAAAAGAAAAAAAGAATAACATTCATTTTCTTTTATACTATTTTGAATATCTTATGAGGGAAAACGTTTCCTCTTCCATGTGTAGAAAATGTTTTCCTAAACTAGCTTATTTTTCGCGAATCAAACGTCGAAAAATCCAAAAAAAAAAATCTTGAAAGTTATTTTTCGCAAAACAAACAATAGTAAAACCTAATAGTAAAACCTAATTAGTGATAAGCGTTTTATTGTATTAGCAGATATAAATAAAAAATAAAATAACAACAAAATTTCGTTCTTATTTTTACATAACTAGAATGAAAAAGTAATAAAGATACTTGCGTATTACCCTAAGGATATTCTTTTTTCTAGTATGTTATGAATCATAACGAAACACACTGACTTTACTAAAAAAAAAAATCATAACGAACTTATACAAATATGACAAATCACATAGCTGTTGTTCTTAGCTCTCTGAACATAAAAATCTATGTTACATTAACATGCTTAAAGTTAGATTGAGACTTTAAAAATATATCTCAAATTTCTATTTTATTTACCAAAAATTTTATTTTTTTCCTGTCGGTTCCTATAACAAGTTGAAGCACAAGAAAGTTGGTCCCTGACGAGTCATAAAGAAGATCAATGACAATGCATATGTTGTTGATCTTCCTGGCGATCTCAACATCTCTTCGACCTTCAGTGTGGCGGACTTATTCGAGTATCATTCTCCAGATACTCCTCTACTCACTCAAGGATGGGTTCTTCTGAAGAGGAAGAGAATGATATAGAATAGCTAGTGCATAATTTTCTTGAAAAAGGTGATCGTCAGAAATAAAGGCGATTTCACCGTTGGCTTGCAGACGATCTCGAATTTCGCTCAAATTTGGTCGATTCATACTCTCAGCGCTGCGATGACGTCGTATTTTCGCATTTCGGAGTCGTTTAGATGGGTTTTCGATCAATTTTGTTATTTAGATAATTTGCAATAATTGATTTGATTTCTATTTGATTAGATTTGATTTGATTCTTAATACCTTGTTTAGGGTTATATTTAAGTTATTCTAATTCCTAAAGAGTCTTCTTTATATAAAGGATGTACGCCCTTTGTAATCTTTACGTTATCATTCTATCAATTCAATTATCTTTTGAAATTGTTTTTCAAGTTATACTTCCTCTGCGTCAATTAAACATGTAACAAAATTCTAAGGACCACATTAAACAAACTAAAAGTTTATGGGCCATATTGAACATTAGGCTATAGTTCAAGGACCAGATTGAATAAATTTAAAGTTCAGGGATCATATTGCACATTGAGCCAAAGTTCATGGACCATTTATGTCATTATCCCTAGAAAAAATGCTTCTCTCATAAAGGTTATTTTCGCTAGGGGAGGGGGAAGTCAACAAAATCCTAAGCCATGCCCATTGGACATAATGCTATGATACATTTAGCCTTAATTTATTCGTGACATCAAAAGATTCAAATTTGTGCTCACGTGACACATTTGCCCTCCGTCGAGGTTCCGATGATTTTTCAGCAAAAACGACATTGTTTTTATTTCACTTAAGTCATGTGGGCAAAATCCTCAAAACTGTTTGCTTTCCCTCGTCCATTTAGGCAGATCGTTTACGATGCTCATTGACAAAAATTTGATGAAGGAGAAATATGCCACACAAATATAAGTTTTGTGATTTTTTATGTCACAAAAAAAAATTAAGATAAATATATCACAGTTAAAAATAATTTAGGTTTTTTTTATGACTTTTGGTCGGTTCTCTCTCATCATTTTTTTTTTTTGGGTCGAATCGTCAAGGTTAAATGTATTGAAAGTGTTAAAAGACTTTATTTGTTATCTACAAAACATTTGAATATCTTATGAAAAAGATAAGCTCCTCTCATTTAATTAAATAAATAAAAAAAATTTAGTATGCGTATACACGATATTTTTTAAAACTCGAAGGGACTCCTTATCTAATAAGTTAGTACTTGTCATTCTCTGAGACGATTCAATCATCAGGTAGCACGGACACGCGTCGACATCACATCACTTCCACGACGAAACCCAGCAAACCTTAGCCGTCCGTGCTGAGAAAAACCACCCGGTGGGTGCCCACCCTTTCTCCATCCGGAAACCCGAACCACGAGAACGGTTCGATATTATATCCCCCGGCCCACCCTCAACCCGAAAATATCTGGGTCAACGTGGAAAAAGTCGTCGCCGAGGAGGCTTCCCGAACATTCTTATGCCCCCACATCCGCCACCCGCTAGAAGAATCTCTGGGATATTTTTCTTGGCTCGGTTCGTGGCTCTCGCTCGCAACCGCCATTGTCGCCTTCCTCCGGAACTTGTTATATATATGCAAATGAACCGCCTCTCGCTTTCGTTGCTTGTGTCCAGTGCGAAGCGCGAGCGTCCTCTATTGGCCGCCTTGCGACGAAGGTCCTGTGGCAGGGCGACTGGTGTTTCGATTGGCGAGGTTCTCTGTTCTTCCTTCTGGTTTCATTTAGCGTGATGACGGGTAAGGACGACTGGGGGGATATGGAGGGTTATAAGAGCTCGCGGTCTTATTACAGCATTCTCGGCGTCGCTCCTGGTTCTTCTTTGGAGGAGATAAGGCGTGCTTTTCGTAAGCTCGCAATGGTAAGTCCGAAATGAACTCGATTGGCGCAGAAAGATGAGAAATTTCAGAGTTGGGCGCACCTAAATGTGCTGCAATTGATTGAATTATCAAGCTTTTGACTGGACGAACCATGTCGAAATCTAATGTTTCCTGGGTGTTTCGTTTCGTGTGTAGCAATGGCACCCTGATAGGTGGACGAGAAACCCTTCTCTGTTGGGCGAGGCCAAGCGCAAATTTCAGCAAATTCAGGAAGCTTACGAAGGTAAATTATTTGCGCTCCGCTGTTTTCTCTTTCCTTGACTTTTAAGTACGAAGGAGGGGTTTTTCACCGTTCTTGATTTGTCTTGTCTTGAACAGTATTGTCGGACCAGAGGAAGAGAACATTGTACGACGCGGGTTTTTATGATCCGGATGATGAAGCAGACGAGGTAACCCATCTGGGGAACTATCCGAGTCCAGTTCGATTTGTCACATCATGTCTTTTGCCTGGAAAGAGAGTGCTGAATTTGTGGCTTGCCGTTGTCGTTTCAGGGGTTCTGTGACTTTCTGCAAGAGATGGTGTCTCTTATGGGACAGGCCAGAAGGGAGGTATGATGCGGTCGCATGATTTCTTTCTCTCTTCTTTTCCATTTCAGCAGCATTAACTTGGTTTAGCAATGGCCGGAGATGTTTGTACAAACTTTTTTTTTTCGGTTCCCAACCACTAGCTTGTTCACGAAATCTTCGCTTTAAGATGATGATGTCTTTTGGTAGTTGGCAATGCGCTTATGTTCTCATCTCTAGGTCTAAAAAGCAGGAAATAGCTGAGAAATGTGTTGTCTCTGTCTCCGTCTAGAGGGCGTTTCAAGCAACACATATCTCGTCTAATATGTGCCTATTGGGAGTTATAATTAGCAGGCTCTTGTGCATCCTCATGTGGTTTTTTAAAACTTTCTTCGTGCGTGATGGGGTGGTTTTCCTTATCTGAAATGAATTCAGGAGAAACAATATACGATGGAAGATTTGCAAACGATGTTCATGGAGATGGCGCAGGGGTTTGAGTTTGGACCTTGGTCATCTGAAGCTATGATCTTTGAGGATCGCAAGAGCACTAAGAGAGCACGGTGCGACTTGGACTTGATGCGAGACACACCGCATTCGCACGTATCGGGGTTCGGGATGTATTATTGCCGCTGAGACTTACTCCAATATATGCTACGGATGCAAGGAGGAGGAAAAGTGGGGGAAACATCAAAAGGGGTTTCCGGGAAGAATTCGTGACTGCGTTCGGCTCAAACTACCGGGTATCGAATGCCTGGAAATGGCAGACGTGGCCGGAGGAACAACCCGATGTTCCGATAGTCGTCGGAAGTGGCTGCTGTGGGCAGTTTGTTGCTGGTATTTGGTGTATGGAACATCCCCACCCTCTTGTTGTACGCAGTATTGGGGTGGATTCTGTTATGTTTTTTTCGATTGGTATGAGGAATTGTCATGTACAGCAGCCAGTTCATATTAGACATTGCTCTCATGAATGAATGTCGTATCGGAAGTGTGTTTGTCCTTGATCTTAATTTTTCATCGATGCGTCGAGGAAAAATCTGGACATACGATGGCCCACGAACTTTGTGCAAGATATCGGAGTGGAACTACATGTGTTGGACAGTGTGGCCAGGCCGGTGGCCTTTACTAAGCTCAATCTCCAGACTGGGCTGGCCTCGCTATTGTACAGAAGACCATCCTCTAGTCTAGGCTACAGCCCATTTTGTCCATATGGTAACCCACTCCAATTGTTGCACCACCAGCGGAAGGGCGGCTGCAGCGGCAGCGGCGCCTTAGCGGTATGGTTAATGTTACCAACATGTGATGTCAAGATATTGAAATCCCATACTTCCTCATTTCTCAATAAGTCAAATATAACCCGAACCGGCGCAACTAGATCGCGTTTGGAAGTCTTTATGTGATTTCTGAAAAAGAAATCTTTGGACTATCAATAAATTCGAATTTCAAGCATCAACACGAACAAACAAGCTATCGATATTGATAAAGACGAGGGTAAAATCCTAAAATAGGGACAATCGAAATCGGAGAGAAACGATCGCTAATAGCAACTTCCTTTGACAAAGAGCATAGGAGTCGCACACTTGCTACTGAATATTCTAATCCGAACTTAGATATTTTGATCGACTAGAAAAAGGGACAAAATAACAAAGCAGCGTGGTTGCTTTCGGCAAAGTCCCGATCCCAAAGAGAGACCTCAATCGAGACCTATAACGATGGGTGCGAAGTCCTTGCAATTCGATCGACCGACGTGAATGACGGTGGCTACCACCTAGTGAATAAGATGATGGGCACAAGGCAAGAGGAGTTCCGATAGAAATGTTTGGTCTAGTTGAGTGAAACTTCACAAGTCCTGAAGTTGACTTGGATTAAAAGCCACATAAAGACTGAGAGAGAGAAGGAAAATGCTTCTTCTTTTTTAAGGAAAGAAAATGGACGGTGGCCTTCTCTCTATCCGACAAGCTAATCTCATCTTCCCAACACATTCATCCACATCCACTCCTTACTAACCCTTCTTTTTTCTTTTTCTTTTTTCTTTTTGGGTCCCCCTTCAGACGTTTCCTAGAAATCTCCATCCACCTTTTTCTTTGTAATTCCAAGTTTCTCCACATGCCCTCTTTGCTCTGTTCCTATCACGACTAGTTTCACATTGATTGCTACTTCATCGCTCCACCTAGGCCTACAGATTTATGACTTTTATCCGAATTTCTGGTGATTTTACCTAACTTTATTAAGTGGTTACCTCATAGTCGTATTAGAACTTCCCACGCCAAAATTATGAGACTCTACTAATTAGGCTATTAAGATAACCCTCGCCCTCCATTTTTCTAGCGATGTGGAGAAGGGTTTCTCTATTTTTATGCAATATTTCGAGCACGAAATCTTACCATCGGGAGAAATCGAATGAACCTTTTTCCCATTTCGAAGGGGTCGCATTGGCAGTTTATTAATCTTAACCTTTTCCCACGTAGAGATCAGGGATTGATGGGGGCAGAAAGGAAGGAAGAGATCGAAGAGGGGAAAAAGCTAAGCTAATGGCGAAAAAGAATAGAATACTATTCTTCAAGAAGGATCGAGAGATAAAGAGACAAGCAAAAAGATGATCAGAAGCGATGCTGGACCGGGAACGAATATACAAATATTTAGAAAAAAGGATTCGATAGTCCACGAAAGTGACCGACTTTTGTGAGCGCTGTCTCGCCCTCGGCCTGCCAGACAACGAGCATAGGATTCTCTTGACATACGCATCATCTGCATGCGACTTCAAACAGAAAAATTAGTAAGACAACGTATGTTGGACTGTAGTGGTGAATTGAAAGATTCATACAAGTTTCCAGCGGAATTCGATGAACGATTTGACTCTAATCCGCCATCACGCCTCACTTTGGAATTGCCCGTGAAGCGACGACACGAGGCGCAAATCAAGTCATTAACGACTGCAACGTGACAAAATACTAAGAAACTAGCTAGGAAGGGAATTAAGAATGACATGGCCTACGTAGAAGACGAGAAAATTTACAAGTGAAACAGTACGAATAAGCTCGTAAATGTTTCTCTTAATCCTCCCACCAATCTTGTGCCCGAAGCACAGATGATGCCCACGTTGGAAAGAAGGGCCACGTGAATTGATTTGATTAGTGCATAATTTGATGTAAAAGGGGAAGATATTTGGTGCGATCGTGGGGTGTCCACAAATAACTTAGCGTGAAAGGCATAGCTTTTTATGAGCATATGCATATTTTAGAAAAGTAACTACTTAGATTCCTTCACTCGAGATTTCTGTTCATGCAACACTAGCTGTAGCGGTGCCCTGATGCATGCTGAGTAGCTTATTGGTGAAGTTAGGAGGAAATTCCTAGGTATCGCAAGCATAAAGATTGTATGTTTACTTCTTTACCCCAAAAAAAAAAAAAAAGATTTGTGTGTTTACTACTATAGGTCCTTTGAAAATATCCTTGTGTAAACTAGCAAAGAGGGAAATTATCTTATGCCTGAACAAGTCATGTGCAGAACATCGGTGCACGATTTTTTGGTTAACTTTATCTTGTTTAAATATTCGCCCGGTACTCGGAAGTTTCTGTTGCGGCAGGTAACAAGAAGGAACAATCGATCGGTCTAGTGCGTTTTGTAACACGATGTCTCAAATCTAGTTAATCAATTTGCGAAAACGAGAGAGCTCCATTGATTTGACACCATTTGTCGACCCATGAGAAGTGGCGGTAGACTGCATGATCCAATAAATTATGGGCTAAAAAATCAATGCACAAAGCATTACAATACATAAAAACAAGTACAATCATTGGAAGAACCTATCCTCCATAATCATATGAAAACTCATCGTAAATAAATAATTAAATAAACATTATTACAGCATCATCAAAGCGGTGGGGCCCCTCCCCCTTGGACCGTCCACATGCCCCACTTCATTCCCTTATCATACAAGGTAAGGCCTCCACCACCCTCCCATTCCTACGAAGTTCTCGCAGGAACACGTCTCGTTCACTCCTCTTTGCCTACTTAATCACTCCCCCCAAAAAAAGCCTCGCGTCCTTTGCCCCCCCCCCCCCCCCCCCCCCCCCCCCCCCCCCATTCCCCCCCTTTTTTTTCTTGCGCTTTCCATGCACCTAACGACGTAACCCTCCTAAGCATTAAGCAAAGTTTCCAATTCTTCACCCAATCCCACGAATAAGTTTCCTCTCGATCGGTTCGCGGAGATTTCCGGAACGAATTGCGCCGCAGATGGGCCAATCTTTCGATCCTTCGATGGCGAGTTTGGGCCTCATACTGGTTCTTGTTCTGGCCGTCGCGATCCCAACCGGCGGATTGAATCCGAGGAAGCTGGACGACACCTCTGCTCCCGGAACAGAGAAGTGCAATACCTGCTCTCAGTCGCCTCCGCCTCCGTCGCTGCCGCCCCCCTCCCCTTGCCCCCCGCCCCCGGCCCTGCCACCCCCGCCTCCTCCGCCGTCACCCCCTCCATCCCCGAAGAAGCCCCCGTCCTCGTACTGCCCCCCGCCGCCGCCATCGCCGTCCTCCTACATATACATCACCGGCCCCCCGGGAAGCTTGTACCCTATCGACCAAGACTTTAGTGGCGCGGCCCGTAGCTTCGCGGCCGGAGCGCCGCTCTTGGTCGGACTGGGGCTCTTGGGTCTTCTGGCTCTCTGGTGAACCGCAAAGGAGGGGTGGTCTTTCTTTCCTTCCTTCCTATCTTTTTACCCTTCTCCTTTCTCGATCTCAAGGACAACGAGAAGATCAATCAAGCGTAAGGTGGGCCGGAATAAACTTTAGGGACGACACGGTGCAAGGTTCGATCGATCTTCAAGGGAGGAAGGCGATCTGACAGAAGACTTTTTTTGTGCTTTTTTTTTTAAAAGGGAAAGTGAGGACACGAATCTCTGGGACATGGTTCCTATTTCCACCTTTATAATTTCCTGCTTCATTCTTCATCTTCTCCCTTGTTGTTATGATCGCTCTCACCGTGTACTTAGCTTCATCATCCACAACTGTTCAATAATTGATATATAGATCAAGAAGCCATGATTCGATCGGAATCAAAGTCGTCTTCCTATGATGTTTCTACGGCACTGTATGATTCTGCTGCTTGCAATTCAAGCAGCTCTGTTTTTTTTTCTTTTCTTGGTCAGCGTCGGTGCATATGGTTTTACTTATGATTTAACTTTTTGAAGAAATAATATCGGCAGTCGAGAAGCTTGCGTTTCCACTGACGTCTCAATTGAAATACGTTGTTTTCAGTGGAGTCCCACCGTTAGTTGGTTTATGTCCTCTAATCGAGCAATTTCGTGTCTACTAGTCGCTGGCACTATCAAACACTAACTAATACTTTTAATCAAGTGGCTCTTCTTTATTTTTATTTCCCGACAATATTCCGAGGACGGCCGTCGTAATACCGAAAAAAAAAAAATTGCCTCGTAAGAATATATAATTCGCTTGAAGAGGTTTCGCTAGATTGAATGATTCCCATTTTCATTATATGGGTTGAGTGGTTCTCAGTTCTAATTTGAATGCCTCTTTCAATCACCAAAATTGTCTAATAGGCTCAAGCCGAGTTCGAGTTTTTCTTGGCGCTAGCGAGAGGTGACTGTTTACTTAGACAAAAACAAATGCCCCCGAAAAGCATCGATATATATATATAAGAGGTCTGAAAACGATATATCAAAAGTTTGAAAATAAAATCAATCGATGGGCGCGGAATCTCGAATTCAGCGTGTCGGATTAAGTCGCCCGACGAATGACTACGATATCAAAAGTGACGAATGGATTTGACGGAAATGTAATCGCGTTGCCTGAGTAAAGATACACGAGTTATGACGTTTTTAAAAGGATGTCATGAGTCTTGAAAAAAGAAAAAGAAAAAAACCTTGGATATAGACTATGGAAATCTAAAACCGAATGAAATCGAGCAAGATATGAACCTCGAGCATTATAATCAAAACCCAAAAATCGAGAGGCCCACCACCACAAAGATCGTTCCTTTTCCAGCATACGCATGGTAGAGCCAAACTTCATGTCACTTTTTTACCTTAGAGATACGAAAAAGAGAGAGAGAGAAAGTGACTTTTTAAGGCACAAAGATTGAAGCGGCACATGGAATCGTCGAAGCAACTAGCGGCTGGGTGTGGGGAACTTACTAGCCGTCCGATCTGATTCGAGGTGTCAGAGGGTGGGCACAGAGTACCGACCCCCGTTCATGCGTTTCAGGCTCAGATGTTCAGTACACCGAATCAACCTTGGTTTCACCGAAACTTTCGCCGGCGGGTCCCGGCGAGGCGACCGTCGTGCGTGCGTGTTCGAATTGGGCTCCGCGTGGTGGGGACGTTTCTATTCACATAGAGGATAGGTTTTTGGTCCGATTCGATGGCTCTTTTGTCTCGGCACTCTCCATGCGACCCCCGCGTGGTGCCTATTTTTTTTTTTTTTTGGGTCCTTGATTATGAGAGTGAGCAAAGACAGATCGATTGAATCTACCGATTCGAGTTGATTTTTAGAAAGCACCGATCTAATTTTCGATTTCAAAAAAAATTGAAATTTTTAGTTTTCGATTCGGTTCTCGGATCACATCGATTATTTTTCATTTATTTCTCTATTTCTCAAATATAAACTTAATAATCCATTGATTTTTTTTTTAAATGTGAACCTAATTTTAATTAATATATTATAATTAAGGTCCGTTTTGCTTACCCTTACAAATAATTTACTGATTTTATCGAACCGCTCATGAATCAGATCGGATCAATTTAGATTCGATTTCCAATGCGTAAGTGGGATTAGGATCGAGAACCGATCACCCTTTCTTAATGGGCCGATGGGCTTCTGATGGTATTGAACGCCTTGGAATCGAGGTGGTCGTTGCTGAGCTTGGGTTACGCCATTTTTTTTTAAATGAATACTAACAACTGAAACATACAGATGGGTCCCAGGGAAGATGTTAGGTTTGGGGAAATTAAGGCGAACTAGTGGGTCCCCCTGGTTTTAGGGCATATCGATCTAGGTCAGCGGTTGGAGCTGTTGGAGTATTTACTAGATTGTTCGGAGTTGTTGGTACAATCTCTTAAAAAGTTTCCTACTTGAGTAAATCCACAATCAATGATGGCACCAGAGCCAGCACACCTCCGCTGTTCCGTCTCTTGGGTCAGGGGCTCCGGTGGTCTTCATCATCAACCGCGAGGCTCTTTGCAGAATTCATCATCGATTGCAACCCGCCGCCGGCCGTTGTGGCCGAGAATCCGTCGGCCCGTGACATCTTTCTTCTCGATATAAGAAGAAGACATCCATTATGTTGGGTGAACAGAACTCCTGTTCGATGCGCGTAGACAGAGCGAAAACGCCCATTTTCTTTTGCATATTCCCGCGCTCGATGTTAAATGAGACATAAATAATGCCACGCCGGATGCCGACCCAAATTTCAAGTCCTTGATATCATGAGTGGGTCTCAGAAGACTCGGTGTTTGAAAATTTCACATAGTCTTCGCATGAAATTGGGCCAGCTAAGGCGCATAAATCATGTACAGATACATTGGGCTAGAAAGGAAGGGAACCGTATGTTTCTTTATGTCGTCGTCTGACATCAAATAGAATGCAACAGCCTGTAAAAATCGAAAAGGCGGTCATAAAGGCGAAAAGAGTGAAAAAAAAATAATAATCTAGAAAGCGATATTATGCTCGAGGGCGAGGGCGACCTGGTAGTATTAAAGTGGACTAGAAAGTGTCGAAAAAGATCCGAGTGATGCTTCAAGAAAAAGCGAGGTTTCGGTATCCAGACTAATCAAGGAGACCTATGTAATTCGACCGATGGTCAAACGATGTTTTCATACTTACGTAATTGTGAGTCGCAAAATGAGCACACCGCGCCACATTTAATCATTAATTTGGGATGTGAAGCCAAGCACGACACGACCACAAATGATTTATGTTCCGTTTATTTCGCAAAAAATAAATAATTTAGATAATATTTGTTTTTGTTTTTTTTCTTTTTTTGAAAATATTTAATTTGAAGAGCGATATGAGTGATTAATGTTTTTTTGGGAAATGAACGGAAAAGTGAAGATAACGCTCCTTTTGGTTGAACCAATGAGGAGAGGACACGCGGTGATGGTTTCATCTTCACTCCAAACTTATTGAACTGTCCAGCTGGGGTTGGGGTGGGGGTGCGCCTTTTTCCAAGTTGTTGTTGTTGTTCTTCTTCTTTCTTATTGCGTGCGGAATCCGTTTTCTTTCGTAAAAGTCAGCAAAAGAGAAGAGTCTTTCCTCCATCATTTCACAGCGGCATCCACGTGGGGCTTTTGTTTTCCTAGGCTCCATCAGCTCCGGACAAATCTCACGAACCTTTTTGGGAACATTTCCAATCCCGATTATCTTCCCCCTCCCGAGCGTCCGACTTTGTCTGTTCCGCAATGATCTGATTAAAAGAAAAACACACACACACTGTTAGTTTGAATAAGATTGGACATGGGTTGTGTTTTCGCCGGTGGGACTAGGACTCTCTAGTTAGGTGTAAGACATAATTGGATGGAGAAAATTGTCCCGAAAGTCCTAAACTCAATTCAATCATAAACGTTTTAATCGTGCTAATTTAGTCCTAAAAATCTTTTGACGATTCGCTGATAAAGCCCTTCTGGCCAACTATCAAAATAATATGTTCAGGACCAAACTGAAATTTTTTTCAAAAAGTTTAGGGATTGAATTGATATACATATGATATTTTTTTGAGGAATTATTCTCCCGGAGATAAACTAAGGAAGCAGATGCAAAATGCATGCACATGAGGTGGGGATCCCAAGAACCGGAGACGCCCACACACGTTTTGCACGGACGGATGGCAATTAGTCGACTGTGTGGGCCGTTTTTGGTTGAACATTCAAGGGCCGGTGGGTAAATATGTGGAGAGATTTTAGTGGTCGAAATAAAGATTTTCTTTTATAAAAAAAAATAAGAAAAATAAGAAAATAAGAAATCAAGAAGGAGTTGATCAAAGCCGACCATCTTTGTCAAGGACAGCCTTCCCCCGATTTGGTTGTTGGGGGGAATAATTGGGAAATTTGATACTAACGACGTTAGTGACGATTACCTGCTCTGCATGTTGTTCCCCTGTTTTCTCCCCCGCGACCTAACCTTGACGACCTATGTTATTATTGACAGTTCAAGCAACAAAGATGAAACCCAGAATTCGCGCTGCTCTGCAGTTGATAGACCGTGTTTACCTGACGTAGTCTGAATATGAGATCTTTTAAACTCCGACATATAGTGCGGAATTCTGGACATCGCTTGGCCCGATGAGGCCTGCCGAGCCGAAGCCGCTTATAAAACATGCCAGATCAGTGATTTTAAACGAGCTGTGAGGGCAAAAAGAGAGTGCGCCGGCTACTTTGATTGGGACCCCAAATGGAGTGGTGTAGTAGCTAAAACTTGGTTTTCAAGGCATTATGAACTTAACTCCTTTTGGTCTTTTTACTTGAATCATGACAAGAACCCACGAGATCAAGTTGCCTCACAAGTCAAAGCCATCCCACATCGCTCAACCCAAACTCCTCCTCCGCTCACTCTCCAAGTCTCGACCATCCTCTCCTGCTCACTTCCTTATCGCCAACCTCGCCCATGGCCACGAAAGCGACCAAGCTTGTCTCCACCTTCTTCTTGGTCTCCCTCGTCTCGCAATTACCCGGAAAAGCCAGGTCCGACGAGCCTTGCGCCTATCCCTGCTATCCTCCCCCCACCGGCAGCGGAACTTCACTTACTCCAGCCACCACCGCGCCGCCTTCTCAAACGGGGTCGCCTCCCACTTACTTCCCTCCCCCGTCAGGGTACATCCCGTTCGCCCCTCCTCCGCCCCCTTACGGCAGCAGCGGTCTCTATGTTCCGCCCCCGCCCGACCCCATCTTGCCCTACTTCCCGTACTACTACCGGAAGCCCCCGCATCAGACGGAGTCGCCGGCGTCCTCTCTCCGGGAATCGACGGTCGTGATTGCTGAGACTGGCCTCTTATGTTTGCTCTACTTAGTTCTGACCTAAGTTTTAGTGATGGAATTGTCTTTCTGTATTATTTTCCGAGGTAATTATTGTGAGATGAGAATTATGTAGATGTCTACTCCTGAATTACAGTGTTGGCGGAAAAGTCTTAGCGGGATCTTCCGCCATTGTACTAAAGAAAAAGAATCTATCGAGATGGTCATGCGAAAGGAGGAGAACGAAGAAGATTCTCAGACTCAGAGAACATAAATTCAGAGACGTAGGTAGCTAAGCACGGACAACACCGACAAGAGCGGCGAAATCTCGAGCTCCACGGAGTTCATGATTTCTTAGTGTTTTCTCTTGACGTCCATCTGATTAAACTTAAGATGCAAAAAGAAAAAAAAAATTGCACTCTGGTTTCGGGGACAGCGATGACACCCTGGTTTTGGTCAGCCGGAGAGAGATCCATAATTCGAAATGCACTAAACCCGCTCTTGATACCCCCCCGAAACCCAATCAAATTCCAAGTAAACTTGCGCCCCGACTCCGATTCGCAGATCGTTAATCCTGCACTTTTCTTGCGCTACGACTGGGGTTATCTCCGTTCACCGCGCTGGCGAAGCAACGAGTCGAAGCGGTTTAACTTTTTTTTTTCTCAAGCACTTCGCACTGTCAGTTCATCAAGAGAACCTTGTAATGCTTGAAAGAGATGAAGGAATCGGATCACCATCACCCCAGTTTGAATGATTTTTGAGGCTATTCCAAAGGGTTTCTGATACTTGCATTCTTCGACCGAGGTGTTCAAACGGAGCTCGAGGCATCGGTTCCACTGGAGGTGATGACCATATGCATTGTCAGACAGACTGTCGCGCACGAGCAGCAGTTTGTAGGATTGGATTTGGCTTGTGACAAAGAAACTCGTTCGATCAAACCCGGGATGTCAAACTTACTCTCCTGTCGATCTTTCTCAATGATTTTATTTCCCCTCTGCCCCAAGATCTTTGGAAGTACTGATGTCAATCCCTAGAATATGCTTCAAAAGTCTAGACATGAGCTCAGTTTCAGGAAAAGCACAAAAAAAAAAAAATATTGCATTCGTATCAATTCAGTTTTATACTTTTGAATTGAACAAATTTAGTCCTAAACTTTTTTGTATTTGTACCAAATTCAGTTCATCCGATTAATTTTGAATGAAAATCGCTGATGTGGACGCTAGTGGTGCCATGTAGAACGGTCGGCGCTGGCATAGACATTATTAAAATAATTTTTTTATAATTTTTTTTTCCTTTTTTTCCCTTAAACTTTGGCATTGGCCAACAATGGGTGGCTGGCCCCTCGTGGCCACAAGCACGAGCGAGGCGGCCCTCGCCCTAATCTGGCGAGGACCGCAACCCTCGCTAGTGACCATCAAGGGCTGGTTGGCCCTTGCCAATGGCCGACAGTCAACCAAAGCCAACTTTTAAAAAAGCAATAAAAAAATATTTTTTAAAAAATTATTTAGAATATTCACGTCAGCGCCTGCCGTCAACCAGCGTCCACGTCGGTGATTTTCGACTAAAATTGGTCGGATGGACTAAATTGATGACAATGCAAAAAAGTTTAGGACTAAATTGGTCCAATTGAATGGTTTAGGACTAAATTAGTACCAGTACGATAGGTTTGGAACATTTTTAGTACTTTTCGCGCTCAGTGTATATTATACTATAGCCTATTAAGTAGTTGTGAGTATTATTTAAGTAGATGTTGGAAAACATTTTTTTTAATGAATATCCGATTGTATCTTTTGAGATAATTAGTAAATGAAAAGTGTTTTCATTACCCACACAATCTATGTCAACATTCTCGTGGGAGATGAAAAATATTTTTTTTTCATTCCTTCATTTTCGTAAGGGATACAAGCGACTTTTCACGTAACAAGCGGAGCTTGCCCGAGTATTAAATGCATAACCAGCTATTAGCATGCTTGGGAATTGAGGTGATAATTTTCGAATATCAAATCTAAATTGGAGAGACTCACGAGAATAAAGCAAGTTCTTTTTTATGGGGTGGATGCAGTGAACAGAAGCTGCGTCGCTCCTCTTAGATGCGGCCCAATTCAAGGAAAGCCCATCGAAGTTGATCCATAATGGTCTGAATGACCAGCCATTGTAGAGCTTCCAAATATAAGGCTAGGCTCATAATGAGAACCGGGGCCGGGCCATCCTTCGTTGCGGTCGACCTTTCGGCTGAGTGTCTCGATCGTGTTCGATAATCGATTCATGATCACATTCCCATCTTCAAACCATTTTTCCAGTGGGCCGACAGGCGTATGACAGGCTGAGGCCATCTTTGATGGGGCAGACTCGTTGGCGCAGCTGACGTTTGGTCCCCAGGTCCGATCCCAACATTGTGATACAACCAGGCCTATGCTATGATGATGGGCTATCTAGTAAGGAGACAACAATTCAATTTACTAAAGCTGTTATGGTCCAGCAATGTGTCTTAGCCTCTTAGGATCTTTACACCAAATTAATTGGATCTTTTGGCGGGATGCAGATTGAGGCCTCGGGCTGGGCTGACTCGAGTTGAATTATGGGAGCATGCGGTGCCATCATCTTTATGTAAACATCCTATGTTTGTAAAAACTGTGGCTAACAAAACACGGCCGCGTGCAGCGAAGAAGAACTAATCATGCTCGGTTTTCTTGGGTTCCTGGGTACTGGGGTTTAGCTTCGAACACGTTACAACCATTGGAGATTCATGGTCTCTGTTTAGGAAAGGAGTGAGATTCTGGGGAATGCAGGTTTGAGCCTTTTTGGAATTTTTGTAAGAGGAGAGATGAGGAAAAATATCAAAAAGAGTGCTTTCTTTTACAACTTTCTTCACCTTGATGTCCCAAAAAGGTAGCACTAGTTCCCCTTCTGTCCGTTTTGAATGAATATATTCGTACATTGATTTCTTATCAGAGCGGTGAAGTAATGTTTAGGACGAAATTGACACCAATGCAATATGACCAAGTTCACTCATGTGAGGCCAGCTCTCATCGGCCATGTCCATGCTGGCCACCGGGGGAAAGAGGATGAAAAAAAGAAAGGAAAAAAAGAAAGGAAAACAAACTTATTAAAATTATTATAATATTATTAAAAATGTCCATGTTAGCCTCGGCCTGGCGTCCATGTCAGCAATATCCTATCAAAATTAGCCGGAAGGACTGAATTGACTCTAGATCAAAAGGTTTAGAATTAAATTAGTAAAAATGCAATAAGTTTAGGACCTTTTTTTTCACACATTTCTCGAAAGGAAGAGGACGCAAAAAAAAAATGACAAAAAGAGGTATTTTTAATTCATTTTCAAAATGAGATGGCATAACTTTTATTGAGTAAATGTGCCGCTTCAGCAATTGCGGTTGATTTTTGCTGAGTAAGCTAGCAAGCAACCTCATCAAGCACCCTTGAAGTTGGCCATTCTTTCCAACAGATATTTCCCATTGAGCTGCTTTTCAAAAGTTCATACTCTCAATTGAGCAAATAAAATGTGTTTTTTTATGCTTGATTGGGAATCAAACAAAAATTCAAGTATTAGTGTTGTCATCACTAAATAATAAGATTTTATAACATCGGTCATACACTTATCCCATTAATGGGGGATAGAAGGTTACGTCTATCGTGATATCAATAAATAGAGTCTTCGAGTGCAAGTGCGTGAGGTGAACTCCATCCTCAAGCGTCTTTTTCATGCACGTACAAGTTCCCCTTTTTTTCTCAGTTAGGCGGCGTAATAGCAAAGGCCTAACAATAATTAGAGTCGCCCAACTAGAGAACACGAGAGAACAAGGGGATCGAATTGAACAGCCAAAGTGTGAAATCACTATCTTTCTTAGGAAGAACTTTGACATGAGAGGGGAGGGGAGAGGAGAGCAGCGTAATCTTCCCGGCCCCCCCTGGTTGGGGCCAAGGTCGTAGGAGGCCAAAGAAGATGAAACCAAAAAAATGGGAAATGAGGTGGGGGGGGGGAAACGGAAAGGGAACATGTGGGTTTGCTCAGAAGGGATCGATGGAGGGCGAGGGTTGTGTTATTAGTCATGGGGGATGGTGGGTGCTCGGGAAAAATCCAGACGATAGAAAGCAAAAGCAAAGGCAAAGGCAAAGGCAAAGGCAAAGGCAATTGGCAATGGCAAAAGCCCTCTTTCCCTCTCTTTTATCTTTTTCCTCGTTTGTTTGAGCACTTGTCTCCTTCAAAACTCCCGACCACCCCTAAGGCTAAAAGAGCAGAGCAGAGCACCCTTCCACACCAGTCTCCCTCATCCCCCTTGGTCCATCTCTCCCTCTCCTGTCCGTGGTTCACCCTACACTGAGCATGACACCTCTTTCTCTTTCGAGATCGAGATAGATGTTTTGGTTTTTCTTTTTTTCTTTTTTTTTTGGTTGGCTTGTGTTTATACCCCGTCTGAGCCGCGGCTTAATTACACTTTGGTCCCTCACGTCAACTTGCGGAATGTGGAATGAATCAGACATTCTCGGATGACGGAAGGCTTTTATGCATCTTACCCGTAAGTTTAAGAACCCAGCTAGGCCCTTTTTTTCGAAGAGTTACGGGAACCCCAATCCGTCACGCTAGCTGGGGGACGATGCGCCTCTCCTCCGATGGAACGGTTACACGCGTTCGAGAAAGAGCTCTCGATGGTGGATTTGGCCGACGGATTGTCTGCCCTCCCGTTACCCTGACCTCCTGCCCTTCCTTCATCTCCACCATCCAATTGCCATTTTCTTTTCTTTTTTTAAAACCCCCCCCCCTATAAAAAGGGGGGGACCGCTGGGATTCCCCTGCCGATCCGGATCCGTGGATTTGGGGAATTTATTCAAGCCGTCCTAAGAGACGATAAAATTCAAGTTGAAACGGAACTTCTCATTATTTAAGTTTTTAAAACAATTGACAGTAATTTCATAAAGTTTCACGAACTAAATGATTCTGATTTTTTATTTATGAAATCCGATTCTGATTTTTTATTTATGAAATCCGCACACTCTATTCTTAATTTTCTTCCCCCCTCCCAAAAAAAAAAAAAACTACGCATTTCTAAGGTACTGAAAGAATGAGATGATTGTAAAGATTTGGTGGGACCGCTACCAACTGCTTTAAAAGCTTAAACTATTAGAAAAAGGCGTGGTTTAATATTTATGTATTCCAACACTCTCCATCATGCTTAGCTTAAGCTATTAGAAGAATGCATGATTTAATATTTATGTATTCCAACACTCCCCCTCACACTTAGTCTGATTGTAAAGATTTGGTGGGAGTACTACCAACTGCTCTAAAAGCTTAAGCACTACCAACTGCTCTAAAAGCTTAAACTATTAGAAGAATGTGTGGTTTAATATTTATGTATTACAACATTTTCCCTCACGCTTAGTATTAGAAGAATGCGTGGTTAATATTTATGTATTCCATCACTTCCCCTCACGCATAGTCTGGTCTTTTGCCTAGTACTAAGCGTGGACATATTCAATGGGGAGGTAAATAGGGGTCTGGAAATATTTGAACTCAGGACCTCTTGCTCTGATACCATGTTAGAAAGTCCAACTCAAAAGCTTAAGCTATTAGGTGGAGGGAGACCACATGAATATAAAGAGTATACAACACTCATTCACAAGCGATGTGGAACAACAACAACAACAACCTTAACACCCCCCTCACGTGCAAGCAATCTACACGTGAAAATTAACTAATGGGGGGTGGGCCCACATACGCGAAAGGAAATAACACTGGCTCTGATACCATGTTAGAAAGTTCAACCCAAAAACTTAAGCTATTAGAAAAAAACGTGGTTTAATCTTTATGTATTCCAACGATAATGGCAAAGTGATGATGTGGTCACTTCGGAATTTCCATTGGATAAACATTGTCGAGCTTTCAAGGGGTTAAATTTTCGCTCGTCCGTCGCAACGGTTCTCCGATCTATCGGAATCCCGTTCGCGACTAAATGCCAACTTATAATTATTCAACTATAGCTAGAAGGAGAAGTCTACAAATGCTCCAAGAATACCCAATAGATATCAACATGAAGATAGTTCCCATTCTCGTGTGTCGAGTCTTGCTTCCATTATTGGTAACCAATACGAAGATGGGGTTTTCCTATTTGGAGTCGCCTTATTGTGAGATCGACGCTGTTTATCGAGTGACCAAAGCGGGAAGCATTCAGGCCCCCCCACGAATGCTGGAGAATGAAGCCACACACACGAGGACACCGCCATCCACACCCACTTCTATTGCGCTCACCCTCCAAATATCTACCTGTTCACATCTTTACACATCCATCCATCCATACCCTGTTCTTTTTTCTGTCAGTCACGACTCGCATCAAACCGTCCAAGCCAAGCCAAACACGTACAGATCCGAACCACCTTAAGCATGCTACTCCTTGGACGCCAATGTGATTGTAGCTAACGATAGTGCGCTTCGTCCCGTGATGTTTCGTAGGTTCTTCTCAATTATTGTTAGGTGATCGGTCGATCGATCGATCGAACAAACACATGCCGCCAACCCCAAGAAAAAGTAAGAAAAAGCTTTTCGTGCGATTTTGATCCTAGAGACACCTTTCTATGTATTTCAGCATCGGGAAAGAGCAAAAGGTGCATGAAACTTCCCCTAAGCTCATCATCTTTGTGTCGTACCATAAATTATTTTGAATTGGCAGTGATTTTGCTCCCAGAGCGCACCAAGCAAAGTAACGCATGCACGGTACAAAATGGACCCTTCTCTTTGCGTGTGTTATGTGGTCCATTCAACATTGAACCATATTATGAACTAGACCTTTCAAAATGACCATAGACCCATTATTTAACCTATTTATTTGATGAGCTGAATTCTTATATTGATTAATTATATTGAGTAAATGTGTCATATATGGGTTCAAACATAATATGAGTGTTTAAATGGATTTACAACTTACATAGATCCAACCCAAGATCCAACACACTTCTATGCTTCATTCTCTTTTGTACTCACTTGATCTTGCGCTCACTCTTTCTGCACTCTCACCTCAGTTTGGATACGAGTTTTCCCAGGAAAAAGTACCAAAAAAGTCATAAACCTATTGTATCGGTACCAATTCAGTCATAAATCTTTCAATTTGACCAACTTAGTCCTAAATCTTTTGTATTCATACCAATTCAGTAATATGGCCAATTTTGGCCAGTAATCGCTCAAGTGGACGCCAGCCATCCTACATGGTGCGACTAGCGCTGACATAGACATTTTTAATCATATTTAGTTATTTTTTTTTCTTTTTTTTCTTTCTCTTTTTACTTCTATCACTTTGGCAATCGAGGATTGCCAACAACTCTTGTTGGCCACTAGTGTGGGCTGGTTGGCTCTTGCCAGTGACTGCGAGGGTCGCGGCCTTCGCCAGATCTAGGCAAATGCCGTCTCACGTGGCACTCAAGGCCTCGAAGGCCAAGGACGAGAGCCTTCGCGACCTTGGGCGTGGTCGAGAGGCCGCGGTGGCCCTGGGCGATGCCATCGTGGCCTTGAAGGCCCTCGTCCAGATCTGGCGAGGGCCGCAACCCTCACAATAGCCGGCGAGGGCTGGCTAGCCCTCTTCCAATGGTCGTTTAGGTTGCTGACGACCCTCACTTGCCAAAGTGACCAAAAAAAAATGAACAATCAATCCTAAAAAATTTATTTTTGATACAGAGTTATTAAAAAAATTTCCATGTCAGAGCCAACCATACCCATGTTAGTGATTTTCAGCCAAAATTGGCGCGACTGACTGAATCGGTATCAATGCAAAAAGATTTAGGACTAAATTATTTCAATTGAGAGATTTAGGACTGAATTGGTATCAATGCAATATGTTTATGACTTTTTTTGAAACTTTTATCATTTTCCTAGAATGGTTAAATATGAAAGTGTTTTGGGAATATATGTCGCATCGGGTGCTGGTCAGGCATGGGTCACTAAATTTGCATTGCATGGAAATGGATCAAAACGAGTTAAATGGATCTATTCAAGTAGGATTGTTTTCGACCAGGCCCACCTCTTAAGCGGGTCTGCTACGAAGTAACGACACATGCCTTAGTCTTTTAACAAAGAACTTATCCTCAGGAGTGAAGGAATGAGCGGTTCGCGCTTGTTCTGTCATATCCCATCAAGCATTTATGCTGCTATAGCAATGGCCCTAAGATTTCGCATGGGGCCAACACTGAGTGTGCGAAATGTACGAAGCCATCGATATAATATCCATGAATTACAGAAAGAAGAAGAAGAAATGAGCATTCGGTCACCACAAGTTCTGTATGCTAGGTAAATAAGTATTCAGAGCAGCAGTAGGACCCCAAGGAAGTCAAAATGTCAAGTATTGGGGCCAACTCTTTTGTGGCCGAAACCTAACAAAAGGAAAAAAGGAAAAAGAAAGGTTGCGCATGCACATAACGATGAGAAGGAAAAAAGGAAAAAAGCTTGAGCAAGAAAACTACAAAAGTCCACAGAGATGGTGCTGTCAAAAGAAGTCGAATCTGTGAAGAGGGAGAGAAGACCCTACCTTAGTTGGATCCTATCCATTTCCCTACCTTCCTTTTTCTCTGCAATAATACTCGCGCACACTTGCATTTGCATGCACGTTCGGCTTCTGTCGCTGTTCGAGGAGCCCTAGCAAACCGGATCTTCATCCCCCCACATGACCTCGTCATGGGCATCCATATGAGCACGGGGCCCAGGACAGCGCCTTTTGGCTAGCTCGCCCCCACCGGTCTTCTTTGCATAATTTGATCGAGAAAATACACGTAGGTTTCTCTCATTTTCAGAGATGACTCGCGTTCCATGTTATGATGAGTGAGGGATGATCTCGTGATAACGGCTAAGGGTTTTGGCTGCTGTCTGTTCGCCTCATTCCCATAAGAAGGGATGGGCAAACGTATGCATATCCTCGCGAAAGTGAACTCACATGATAAAAGATTTGGAGAAGTGCGATCCGAGCCTGTCCCAGATGTACACCTGACCAGCTAGGGTTGTGTTAATTTTTGGGTCTTTAGTACTTAACCTGTACCCATTGTCAGTTCCTCAGCAGTGCGAATCATTCACGCGATTTGCTGTACCAAACTTGTAGAGTTTGTACCCACACATTGTTCGTTGAATCATTTTTGGATTCATGCTGTCGCCGTTTATAAATAATGGAGGGTCAGCATGAATTGCTTTTGTTTTGACGTCTAACAAGAATCAGAAATGACGCTTCCTTGCCATACTCGTAACCCATGTAAACTCAAATTTCTCGTGAATTTTAATGACCCTGCCGTGCAAAAATGGGCGTTTTCTCACTACTAGCAGCTCTAAACCTACTGTAGAGAACTTCATTTATGTGAGGTTATAACATCATCTTCGGCCAATTAATAAACCTCTTGCTCAAAGCATCGTTTACTTAACCTCGGTTCAATGTTCTTGAAGTTGGTAATGATAACTATTCTCTATCGAGAGGGCCCGATGTCAAATCGAGATGGTCCAGACCCAGATGAATGGCATGGAAAAGCGAGGCTCACCACACGTGGGGTTTTGGAGCGACCCTCCTACACGACCATGTGATTCCGTACTGGCTCCGATGACTTTGTCCCCATATTGCACCACCCTCCCGATCGCTTTCTCTCGAGGGCATGTTGGTCTTACGAGACGACGACGCACGCCTTCCCGAAACCGAACCATTAGAAAACGCCCCGTCCCCTCATCCCACCATCCTCGTCGTCGTCGTCACCCGGTGCAATCATCGGGAGGAGTGATTAGTCAAAGGGAATTTTAGGATGATCTCGAGTCGTTAATCCACCGACTAATCTTTATGGAATTGCGGACCAAATCTTGTAGTTCTAATTCGCTTCGGTTTCCAAGTCGGGATGTAGTGCGTGTGTTCCCTTCCGGTGCTACACCCGACCATATTGTGGTCTTGGGGCTGTCCCCGGATTCACGTTGGACTCAAAAGAACCTTGGTTCGTGAAATGTTGTCCGTTCGAGGAGGTGAGGTTTTGAGAAACCCTTGGAGGTATTAGTCTTAATCCAGCGCTTTATTTATTTGGTTTCTTTGCATATTTCAAACACCAACACTTGGTCCGCCACCTAAAGGGACTTGGTTAAGAAAAAATTATGTCTACCTCTTCAGTAGAACTTACAAAATTGGGGGCCAACGGCGGCAACATCCATCCCCGCCCCTCCCCATGGGCAGACAGCTACACATTCCACCGAATTCCCACCTCGAAACTCATAAATTTGTGAGTTTTACCTATCTATACTTGACCAAGGGCTTGATTACGAAAGTACTTACGGAGACGGTTCCATCTGGCGCTGCAATGAGTAAGTCTGTTGTGAAAAAGCTTGTCAGATGTCGCACAATCAATACCGGAAAGAGTGATGAACTTTTGGTACCTTTGATCGATGAAATCTCGTTTGCTAAATCCTTGTTCGTTTTTCAACCATAAACACACCCAACTACCGCTTAGATTCTTTTGAACAATACACCTCTCGACAACCTTTGTTGGTGCTTGGAAATTATCGAACTACCTTCTAGGTTGTATCTAACTACAAAGAAAAGATGTTCAACAATAAGGGGCTAGTAGACGACCTACTTGTGTCCTTCCAAAACCACCAAACTGAGAGACTTCCTTGAAAACTATTTGTTTGGTGATTTGGCAAAATGTACTTCTGAAGTGAAGAGTCCATTAGAATCCTTTTCCCCGACATTGCTTAAAAGAACCTAAACATCTATGGAAACTTACGTATTCTCCAAGGGAAAAAATTTCCACTTGCCAAACGAGAATTGGAACATTTTGTTACTATTGCTCGTGTTGTTTCAAGTCCCACCCGAGTGAAGAGATGAATTCTTTAAAATGATGCATAAGTACAAGATTACAAGAATGATCGTGGCTTTAAATACTCCTTTTACCGGTTTGGCTAACGTAAATCGGGTCGGGTCGTTAATAAATAGCATGAGAGCAATACGTATGGATTTAGTTAATGTAGATTGGCGAGGCACTAGTGTAGAGAGAGAGACATGGGACAAGTGTCAGGAAAAATCGTAAACCTATTGCATTGGTGTCAATTTAGACCTTTTGACCTAGAGCCAATTCAATCCTTTCGGTTAATTTTGATATGATATTATTGACGTGGACGTTGGTTAGCATACGTAGCATGACTGGCACTGACATAGATATTTTTAATATTATGTTAAAAAATTTCTATTTTGTTTTTTTTTCTTTTTTTCCTTTCTTTTTTCTCTGCTCTTTCCTCCGATGGCCAGCAAGGGAGAACGTTGGCGAGGGTTGGCGCCACCAAGCCTCACCTTGGCCCAAGCATCTCCATGGCTAGGGCAAGGCCCGGCGAGGCCAACCGTCACCCGGGCAATGCTTGAACTCGCTAGATCTGGCAAGGGTGGCCTCTCCCCAGCGAGGCCGACCGTCGCTTGTGGCGATGAAGGCAACCTCCACTCAGGCGAGGCCAACTCTTATTAACCATGGCCATGCTTACCACGGGAGGAAAGGGGAAGAAAAAAGAGAGGAAAAAGAAACAACAAAAAAAGAATAAAAGTAAAATAAAAAATTGTTCAAATATTAATAAAATAGTTCACGTCAGTACCAATCATGCCACGCAAGCTGGCCAGTGTCCACGTCAGCAATATTAGGCCAAAATTAGTTGGAAGGACTAAATTGGCTCTAAGTCAAAAGATTTAAGAGTAAATTGACACAATTAAAAGTTTAAGACTAAATTAGCACCAATGTAATAAATTTAAGACTTTTCTTATAGTTGCAACCATTTAGGTTATGTCTTAAATAAAAGAAACATATTGCCATGTGTCAAATTTTTAATGGACGACCAATATAAAATTGGGTAGGCTCGAACCTATCTTACTTTTTTAATATCGGACATGCTTATTGAGTTTTACCTGTCTCAATCAATTGGCCAATGTAGTCCTAAATCTTTTGACAATTTATCTATTTAGTATTTTCAATCAATTTTGGCGGAAAAATCGTAACATGAAAGTAGGTGATCACATGTGGCGCAACCGGCGTTGAGAGGGTAATTTTTTTAATTATTTAATTTTTCAGAATTTTTGCTATATTTCTTTTTTCTTATTTTGTCATCATTGCTGGCAAGGGCTGCCTTGCCTGCAATCGGCAAGGCTACAATGGCTTTGGGCCAAATCTTGCTACGCCTTGCAAGACTTCTCGCGGCCTTAATGGGAAAGAAAAGATGGAAAAAAGAAAAAGAAAAAAAGGAATATTTATTAAAAAAATGATTAAATTGACAAATTGTTAAAAGATTTAGAACTATATTGACCAAAATGAAACCATCAACATCTCTTCTTTTTAGCTTGAACTGGCCTTTGGACTTCTCATCCGAATGCTACAGTTTCTCTTCTACATCTTCATCCGAGCCCAGCAAACATGCCAAGAAAATTCTGTTGGCCAAACAAAATTCGGTCATTCCTCAAAGCCAAGCCACGTGTTCAACGTTCAAATCACGGTCGAGACACAAGCAGCCCAGTGTAGCGCCAAAATTTAACCTAATTGAGTTGAAATCCGTGGAGATCGATCAAATCAAGCTCCAAGTGCCGATTCGATTGACGGGCTCCAAATCCCCCCGCCCCGGATCAAATCCTCATCGAATAATGCTGGATGCTTTCTAGTACGCACGCTGTCCAGCTTCTCAGGTCCATCCGATCCGATCACGATGCACGCCAATAAAAAGGATAAAAGTTACAGCGAAGAGCACCCCCAATAGCGAGATCAATCATCCACAGAAAAACTAAGAGAAACCACCCCGATCAACTCCGATGTCAATTAGTGAGCGTTAGGTTGGGGGTAACGAATAGGAGGCCTTGTTCGGTTCAACGCGTGACGGGGGTTCGGCCAAAAAATAAAAAAGGATTTTCAAGTACGAGAAACAATCCGACAACATGTTCTTCGTATCATTTTTTGTTTCGGTTAAGGAAATAGGGACAAAAAAAAAAAGGTGATTAACTCGGTTAAGCTAAGAATGATTTCATTAGCAATAGGGACATTTCGGGCGACTAAACTAAACTATAGTCTCAAAAAGGCAAGACGCCGAATATAAAGCACATTTGACTTCCACCTTTTCGGCCCTTTATCGCCACCATTAAAAAAAATAATAAAAAAAAAAGAGGGAGGGAGGACGGGCTCCATGCAAAAGAAGAAAAAAAAAGTCTAAAAGACCAACCGAGTGGCAAAGAAAATCATACGGGCCTTTCACCAAAAGCCGGGACATGATGTCGGGTCTTTTTATTGAATTCGGGCCTCCATTATTGAACTCCGATTCGGCGAAAGCAAAGCTAAAAGAAGAAGAAAGAAGAAGAGGAGGAGGGAATTAAAATTAAAAAAAAAAAAAAAAACAGTTTGTATCGAAATTGCACCACACGAATTTGTGCCCCAAGAGAAGCAAACGTCATCTCTTCATTCATTAACAAAAAGCTTAACTCGAATGGCCTAGTGTTCACGAATACGATGTCCTAAGGAAAATCAAAAGATGTCAGAAACACGACAAAGCACGAATAATTTGCCTGTTCTACGGGCAACCAAACAGCACCGCCAAATACCAAAACAACTCCCTTGTCTTCTTCTTCGATTAAACTAACGATGCATTCGTGGTTTTGCCATTCTCACAGGCGAAGATGAATCTCCTAACCCTAGCTTTTTGCCCACGTAGCACACGACGACCAGATAGAAGAAACTTGCAACAAGAAAAAGAAAATATTTATATGATCCGACCCGACCCGACCCCGCCTATCAGTGTTTTCCTTCTTTCCCTCTTCCATATGTCTCCTTCATGCAGGACGAGCTTTGGAGGTGTTCTCTTCAAAAAGGTCAAAGACTCGTTTGGCTTTTTGGGTAGGTTGGGGGAGTGGGCATCAATCCTGGTATTAGGGTCAAAGCAGCTACTATTCTTTGCTCCAAGCATCTTGGGATCTCCTCCTCAGGAAATTCCAAAGTATTTTTACCTTCTTTTTTTCTTTTTTTTTTTTTTGTTGCCCCTTCCTCCCCTTGCTCCCCAATCTAAAAAAGTTAAATCCAAGTTTCCGCTTCCTTCGATCGATCCGAGCCCGTCGAGGAAGTTCACAGCCCGAGAAGGATGTAATACACTAAGGTAATCGGCAGCGCTATCAACATCCCGAAAATCACCCTGCAAAATTGCAGAGACGGATAACGATCGGTCGGGTCCGCATATTATTTTGTTAGATTGGAACTTTTGGTAGGCCGGCGTGGAGGAGTGACTTACCCCGTGCTAAGAATGGCCGGATGGACGTTGTACTCTTTGGCGAACACGAACGGCACGATGCCCTGCGGAAGCGCAGCCTGTTGTCGCCCCAAACCCAACGGAACTCAACAAAACCGACATAGAGAATTTGCTGTGGACAAACCATGCGGTGTGAATTTTAATTAGATAGGAGGAAATCAGAAGCCGCACCTGGACAATGGCGATGTGGAGGAGCCTCCCGTGCAAGCCGATGGCGATCGAAGCGGCGGCCATCACGGCCGGGCCGGTGAGGAACCTCACCGCCATGGCGAACGTGGCCACCGAGTTCCCGCACGCGATGATCTTGGGTTGCAAAGCCATGAACAGACCTACCGATCACACAACCACCTCAATCAACACATCCTCATACTAAATACTAAAACTCTGTACAAACTCCACCATCACATTCAAACTGAATTGAGCATATTATGATAGTAGACAGGGGCAGGCATCTAATGGGATCAAGGATGCCACCACACACACACACACACACACACACACCAGCTCCAGGACCGCAAGCGACATCTGCGAGCTGGGCCCCCGCCTTCACGACGGTCCAAAAAATCATCAATTCAAAATTGATGATTGATAGGCCTCGCGGGAGTGCGTGACCACCAAGAAGCACTGGAGCGTCGTGGCACGTGATCAGGCTCTCCCGCGACAGGGTCGCCGTCAAACATTTATAGCCAGTTAGCCCCCAAACATCCACCCTCCAAAATTTCATTTTTTTTATAAAAAAAAAAAAAAAAAAAAAATAGGCGCCACGCCCAAAAAGAGAAGAGGGAAAAAAAAAATAAGGAAACAGACAGGCAAACATGGACCGTCGGGGTAAAAAGCCAATGAAATTTAGGCAAGGCCACGCAAAGAAAAGAAATTTCCTTAATCATTTTCGTTGGTCTCGACGATTCTCGAGTTCCTTTTTGGAGTAAAACGACGGGGATGGGGTGGGTGGCGGATTGCCCTTTCGGGACGCACATGAGCGCATGGCGTGGCATGTCGGGTCTGTGCAGATTTTATGTGAAAGCCTGAATTGAAACAGCGATGGAGAAATGCCCGAGGAAGACGTAAGTGAAACCCCTCCCCCAACCCCCGCAACCCACCTAAGCTGAACATAGCCATTCCCAGCCCGGCACGGGCCAGAATCTCGATCGACTCTTTTATTATTACCGGCATTGTCACGTCCCACCTGCAATCCAAACCGATTATTATCATCGTCAAAAAACCATCCAAGCGAGAATGGGGATTTCGAAATTCTGGGAATTTCTCAGAATCCTCACCGGAAGGCGACGAGAGACCAGGTGAGGCCGATGAGGCTGGAGTAGGTGTTCGGGTTCCGGATGAGCTTGCGCCACACCATGATGAGGATCAGGCGGGTCATGACGCTCGCCGGGGGCATCTGCTTCCCGCCCTCGCCGCCGCCGCCGCCGCCTAGCTCGGCGGCCCCCGCGGCCTTCGGGTGCAGCTCCGCCGTGGAGCTCGACCCCAGCTTGGTCAGCCCGGTGGGGCCCTCCTTGTGCTCTCTCTCTTCGTCTCCACCTCCGCCTTTCCCACCGAAGCTGAAGTCATCCCCACCCAAGCCCTCAGCTTCCGCAACCGCTTTACATCATCACAAACATATAAAGTTCAAATTTTAATTTTTAGAAATAGTAATATGAGCCAAACGAATTAAACAATTGTTCGAACAGAAATTGTCTTGCCCCTGCTAGAAGATTAATTATTAAATTAACCGAGTTGATAACCAATAACACAAAACTCAAAACAAAAAAACAAAAACAAAAAGAAGGGAGGAGTACCTTTGGCTTCGCCATTGGGTGGGTGGTCAGCGACAATCATCCGGATCTCCTTGGCGCCCTGATCGGACCGTCCAGATTGCTCGGACGCTCCGAATTCGGTCCCCCCGAACACGTGGAGCCCACCTCCTTCGGACACCGGCGACGCGCTGGAGCTCCACACGAACATGTGGAGTTCCTTGGCGTCGTGGTTGGCTTTTCCTTCCTGCTTAGGCTGCTGTTGCTGCGCGTTCTTATTGTTTTTGGTGAAAGCGGATGAGATTTCTGGATTCGGAGCCGGATATGCGGTCGGAACTGTCTGTGCCGGGTAGAACCCAAATCTCGGAGACGGTATGGACTGCGCCATTGCAGCAGAGTTCTCCTCGAAATTGGATGGCCTCGGGGTCGGGCCGCGCGAGGACTGGACCGAGTAAAGATCCGCGGACCCGAAGTTGGACCGCCTGGGGGCGAATCCCATCATGGAGTAGAAGTCGGACTGGTTGAAGTTGGAACCCCTCGGGGTGGGGTTGCGGGAGGAGCTGAGGCTGTAAATCTCGGCGCCGGTGAGGTTGGAGGGCCTAGGGGTCAGACCGGAGAAGGAGCCGGGGCCGAGGGAGCGCCTGGAGGCGTTGGACTTGCGGACGGTGACGTGGAGCTTGCCGTCGTCGCCGATCTCGGCGTCAGTCTCGAGGAAGTCGTTGCCGTCGAGGGAGACGACGTCGGATTCGACCTTGAAGGAGACGATGGAGGCGGCGGTCTCGGGGAACTGCTCGGTGATGAGGATCTTGGCGCCGCGGTACTCAAAGAGGAAGAGGAGGAGGGTGTACCAGATGATGCACTGGAGGACGACGACCTGGACCATGAGGGCACCGGCGTCGTCGCGCTTAGAGGCGCCGGGGCCGTACATGGCCTCGAGGAGAGGGATGCCCATGACGAGGGTGTTGGGGAGGGTGGAGAGGGAGAAGATGGTGATCATCCACTCGAGGGAGCCGTTGCGGGTGAAGTTGGCCCAGAGGGAGAGGACGGAGAGCATGATGAGCTTCTGGAGGGTGTCGGCGGCGATGAAGCGGAGGTTCATGGCGTAGATGTCGTTCTTGGCGATGAAGTGGAAGGAGAGGAGGGGGACGGCGAAGATGGCGACGAAGCGGTTGATGCCGGAGCACTGGTCGGGGGAGAAGATCTTCCACCAGCGGACGGAGCCGTAGGCGAGGATCATGGCGACGTAGAGGGGGACCACCGCGGAGAGGACGGTGTAGAAGTCGTGGGCGGTGATCATGGTTTGGCCGGGGCGGGGGGAAGGGGCAAAATGGGGAAAGTCGGGGGCAATAACCGTTGAGTAACTAACTAACTAGGGAAAGGATATGGCACTGGTACTGGCACTGGCACTGGCACTGGCACTGGTACGGGGCCTCCTTTCTCTTCAGTAGCAGAGAGTGGTGTGGAGTGGTGAGTGATGGTGTTTTTCTGCAACAATTTCTGATTTTGCTGATGAGTGAGAGAGAGAGAGAGAGAGAGAGAGAGTCTTAGGTGAAATTTTTTTGCAAAATGGGGAGAGAGCGCGTGTGTATATATACATATACAGAGAGATGCAGGGGGGTTGGGCTGAAGTCAGTGGTGCTGCGTGATTTCAACTGGATTGAGGGACCAGTGTGAACTTTGAACTGGGGATGTGGGCTAAGAGAGAGAGAGAGAGAGAGAGAGAGAGAGAGAGAGAGAGAGAGATATTTAACCAACTTCTCTGGTTGTGTTAACTCGACATGGGGTTAGTGTTACACGTGGCACTGGTCATGTAGACATGGGGGCTTTTCGATGACGTGTGACCGCCCTTCTCTCATCTCTCCCTGCTTCTCTCCCTCGCTGTATCCATCGAGCTTCATACTTCTCTTTCCACGAAAAGATATCGGGAGTGTCAATATTTGTAAACGGCGCTTCCTTTAATGTTAATATTTTTTATCATTTAAGTGTCAATTTTTAAAAAAAACCACTATCTTAGTGTGAGGTCACCGAAATTGGCACTAAAGTGATCATTTTTTTTTATCTAATTTAGCATTAAAGTGATCTTTTTTTTATCGCTTAAGTGTCAATTTTTTTTAAATGATTATTTAAGTGAGGTCGTCGGAATTTCTCGTCGTTGGCACTAAAGTGATCGTTTTTTCTCTAATTTAGCACTTAAGTGATTCAAAAAAATATATTGGCACCAAAGTGATCGCCCTACATAAATATTGACACTTAGGGCGTCCTTATGCCTTTCTCTTCCCGAGTTAACAATTTCGTTTCACTTTGAAACCTACACCCTAAAACTTGGAATTGGAACGGTTCACACCGTCCTAGTTTCTCAAGATTTTCGAATTCCGTTCTTGGAACCATGCTCATCTCTACTTAGAGTTATCTTTAACGTATACCATTTTACTGTATAATTTTTATTAGGTCGAGCCGGGTTTTATGACTAAGCAGCTTTGCTTGACCCGCTAAAACCCGCCGTTTCGGGCCCATTTGATTCGGGCAGGAACCGCGGGCTTATGATCGACCTCCATCACAACCATCAATTTCAATGAGAAGGGCATCGGAATCTGCACGACGGTTAATATTGACGACTGTATCGCTCGTTGCGTCCTATCAAAAATCCATCGGGTATCCAATATCGCCTTGAGAATGCCGCGTTGTGGCCTCGATCGAAATATCTCTAGCAATATATCAGCGAAATCCAATCAGCACTCTTTTATCTTATTTTAAGAGCTAAATTATCCTACGCATATTAATGGCGTGAAGAAGGGGTTATGTACAAGCGGGTTGATACACCATTATCTACGATGCTCGAAATATAGGCATTTTGAAACTAGAAAAGGGAAATCAATCTTGTGCAAAGCTCAGCTACTCGAAGGTCTCAATGATTAAACAAACTGACTGCTTGGTGACGAATCAATTACTGCAGCATTACAAACTGATTGGCGAGTCCTCCAGAACTTGTAACGCGACAAAACATTCATTTTTCAAAGTCAAAAAAGCTTAATCAAACTGGGGGCTACTTAACTAATAATCTCTTTGTTTTATGGCAGGCCCCCCACCCTCTACTGGCGCTTTTAAACATGCATTACTCTGCTTAATCCCGCACCTGGAAAGTTGCCGAGTCCTGTGTTTTCTTTCCCTGTTCTCTTTCCTTTCTCTCTCTCTCTCTCTCTCTCTCTCTCTTTGTTGCTTCGTTTTTCTCCAGTAAGACCATCACCTTCGAGCATGCTTTAGGGAAAAAGCAAAGCATGAGAAGGGTGGTGATATGTTTTCATTACCAGATCATGTGCGTCGTGAGATGTCTGTGATGGCGAGTCTAATCATGACCTAATGTCGATTACTTGCATCCTGCTTTTGTAAAGTTGGTGTTACCGAGGCTGCATCCTTTAATCATGCCATCTGATATATTTTATCAGAAAAATATCAATCTCCTTTCCTAGTTTGTCCACTGAAGACCACTTCACATCCTATAAATTTTTCAGAATACAAGTTTGCATCCTCAAATTTTCATATTAGATTCACATCGGGTGATATATTGTGGTTATTCACAAAAATGTCATATTTCTTCCCAAATTGTCCTGCCAGCTTGCCCCCTTATACCAATCCCTCAACCCTTTAAAATAAAAACCCCAACTAGAAAATGCAAACCCTAGCCACCCTAACAGCACTTCCGCCACCCTTTGCTGCCGTCGACCGCCTCCATCTGGTGTCACAGCTGCCCTACGCCACGCTGCGTGTCGTAGCTCTCTCTTCCCCTCTGCTTTGCTCGACACCCTCATCTCTCTCGCTGCTGTTTGCTGTTTGCTCTCTTTTTTCTTTGTCTCCCTATGTTGGTGCAGGGGCTTTTGCATTTCGGGGCTAGGGTTTTGTTGCAATATGAAAGTTGGGGTTTGCCGGATGTCTTCCAGGATAATTTGGTGTTTTTCCTCGTACCTTGTTTTAGGATGGTGAACGAAGCGACAAGTGAGAAGTGATATTTTCTCATATAAACTATCTAGAACACTTGAAAAGAGATGGCCATACAAGATGTCAATTTGACTCCCCGTCGATTCCTGCATAATCTTTGTCGTCATGGCCTTAAAATTAGCCGGGTTATTAATTTGTGTTTCTGGTTTCTCTTATTATTATTTTTTAAAAAGAATATGCCCATCATCAGTCTATATGTCATGACTCAAAACAAAGCAGGACAAGGTTCCAAGTACTAGTTGATTGTAAATTGTATCAGAACAATGGGACCAACCTTCAACTAATGATCGTGACATATCAGATAAAAGAGACTATAATAAGAGAAGATGAGTCTCCGCGAGTAAACCATCAGTCACCTTGACCAACACAATTATATGTAACTGTATTACAAAACAACTCGTAGATTTTGATGTACGTTGCATAAAATATTACCTTAGAAAGTTCACTTCCTTTTGCCTTCTAGATAGGTTACTCTTATCTACTTGCTGTCAGTGTTCGTAAACAGTAGGTTTTAAACAAGACGTGGTCAAATTAACATGTGTTAAGAGAATCCTAAATGACGTTGGTGTCAATTCATCTTGTCTTTATTATTTATTAAGGAGCAACGAGGTAGTCGTAGATAGGAAACCAAGCTCGAACAATATATTAGACAAATGACGGAGTAGTAGCGAGACGGGGTTTTTAGACTAGAGAGCACAATGCACAATAATCAATCCAAGGGGGAGAGGTCAAGGAATCTTGAGTGAAATCTCCCTCGGGAGCATTATAAATTTGCATGAAGATCCTATCAAGATCCTATCGTGTGCTCCATGGGTTCGTAGTTGTGTGTAAGACTCTTTTTTTTGGCGATCAGGTGGTGTCCAAGTCAACTTTCACACAACTCAAATGGATCATCTCTCCAGTATTTTTAAGAGCGCGTTCCTCCTCATTGGCCTAATTCATTAGGTTTTTACTCCAAGAGAGCTCCCAATAAGACTTGTGACTTTTGTTTCGGGTGAACTATTGCATTGACTAAACAACCAGTGCATGATAAATCCCACTCAGGAGAGAAATACCAAGGTATTAGCCATTCTTAAATGACAGTTGCAGTAAATAAGTCCGGGGATTTTGTACTCGATGTTGGAAGGAATCCTCTTCTGGTTCATTTGTGAAGCGACACGATTAACCCCACACACCATCTCCCCCGCCCGCCCGCCCCCCCCCCCCCCCCCCCCCCCCCCCCCCCCCCCCCCCCCCCCCCCCCCCCCCCCCCCCCCAACCATATATATATATATAAAGGAAGTTCCCAAAAGATTGGTTGGCGATGCCATTTTGCAGCAGGATAATGTTCTTTATTGCCTTGTTAGCCAGTTTTGTTAATGCTTCCGACCTACCAAGCCCCTGCGAATCTCGGACAACCAGGCCCATGAGCCTGTCTTTAACTATGTTCTGGTCTGCATTGCATCACCACAATTCTGCTTATCATACCGCGATCTGAGTTTTGCGACTTCTTAACTTGAAGGGAGGCAAAAAAGTTGGCTCTTCATAAAAGTTTGGGTCACAAGCTTCCGTCCATGATTGCAAGAATTTGATCAACCCGACATTGGACGAAAATATATATCTCTTAACCACAATCAAACTCAACATGATACATAGGCTTTCCTTTTCAATTTATGACTTGGGTCATTCCTGCCTCCTCGCTATCTTAGAAGCCTGCCAGGAGCTGCTCCTTGTCCGGACCTCTCTGTCCCGGCGATCACTCTCCGCCCTCATTAGATCTGGTTGTTACAGGTTGTCCCAAGTCATACATCTACAAAGGAAGCCCCACTCCACACGCCCCATAACATGCTTCATTACGGTTTATAGGTATCCCATCAACCCGTCCCATACCAAGCGACGGTTTATTAAGTCTGATAGTGAGAAGTTCATGCATGCACCCTCATCAATCTTCATTTTAATGCCACAAACACGTACGCATCATGATTGTCCTCACTACTTGTCATACCACAATCGCCTTCAGATTAATTCTTATCCATCGAAGTTTCTAATTCCACCAATTACCGTCACATCACATGGATTAATTGCCTATATTCACCCATACGCCTCAAGTTTAGTCGCTATTGAAGTCAAATCCATAGGCATTCGATCACAACTAATATTCAATCCAAATATTCCTTGTATACATCTCATCTCATATCATCCAAAGTTATCAACAACCATCGATAACTACAACCATCAAGGTATAACACGATTCAAACCTGAATCCATTAATACCAATCGTCTCTTTATAACTTGCATTCCTCAAGTTAGGTCATTGACAAACCACAATCACAATCATATACTTCGATTGACCCTTTAATCATAAGCAATTTTCTACTAACCTCAAGCACAATCACTCCCTCAAAATCCATGCCTATGTCTCTTTAATTTCAGCATGCTTCCACTTAAACCTCAATCACCACATCACTCAAGATCATTCATAAAAATCGATCAAAATCAACACTATAACCATTAGAGTATACACAAATTCCAACCTATAATCCTCAAGATTTAGTGATAAATGCTTATTTCTAAAAGTCTCACTATCTAATTGTTCTCAAGTCATCACTCCTTATCACTCCAAGCCTCAATCACATTGGATCGAGCTGACCTTGCTCTGATACCACTTAAACGTGGATGTCACTCCCCGAACCCTATGAGCACTTGAACATCCCACTTGGCCCTTGTCTTTAGATTGTCTCCCAAGATCTCTCGGGCCACAACTCATTTTAAAAATCCGAACATACACGGAAGCGACAAACATCTCCACTTTTCCATTCACAATTGAAATGACTTAGGACAAAAATGGTACATTTCAATTTATACAGCGGTCAAACACCAATGGTTCATTCTTAATCCACAAAAATAATTACAATCCCTAAGGGCACAAAATATCTTATAATCATTTGACTACTACCTCCTCGTATACCAATCCTTGATAAACTGATGCTCCATCACCTGGGACTTGAAAAATATTAATCCCCAACGGGGTGAGATATGAATCTCAGTAAGTAAACCCTAAACCTAGACCAGACCGCCAATCCCCCCAGACCATGCCACAAAGCAACATACAGAAGTTCATCAAGGCATTAGCATACACAAACACACAACTTTCACAAGCCATAAAAATGACATTTTATTCAAACATCATCAAGACTCCAAGCCGCAATGTAGTTCACAAGGGCACTCTGGCCATTCATTTGCATCAGGACTCCCGGGCCAATTACGATGCACAAAGACTCTCTAGCCAATCGCAAGCATCAGGGCACTCTGGCCAATTATGATGCACAAGGGCTTTCTGGCCAATTACAAGCATCATAGCACTTGGCCAATTACGATGCACAAAGGCTACAAGCCAATAAGTATTTCACAAGGGTACTTTGATCATTCATTTGCATCAGGGCTCCCAAGCCAATTACGATGCAAAAGGGGCTCCAAGCCATGGTCATTCGTTTGCATTAGGGCTCCCGGGCCAATTACGATGCAAAAAGGGGCTCCAAGCAAATTAATCGATGGGGCACTATAGCCCATTCACATCTCAGGGGCATCAAGCCAATTCACATATCAAGGGCATCAAGCCAAATCGTTTCACATGGGCATTCAAACCAAATCATTTCACATGTACTCATATTTGACAAAAACAAATCAAATTTCAATCAATCCACTCATTGATCAAATCACCAGTCAAACGCATCCAGTAGTGTCCTAACGTCCTAGTAGAGGTTTAAGGAACACTTACCTCAAGCAATTAGCAAAAATTCACTTCGATCGATTTTCCTTAACCCCACAATTGTTCGACAACCCAAGGCTCTCGTACCGTCCTAGGAAATTCATTAATTTTGGATCAAAATCCAATCAATTCTCACTTCCACTATACCAATCTCTCAACCACCAAACAAATGGCAACTCAGGATACTTTATCAATCGATCAAATACACCTCGACACCTCTATGAACCCTCAATATGCTCGGTTCATACAACAACATAAAGGGCAGATTATACTTCGAAGGTTTGGCGTACTAACAAGCCCTTAAATCATCTCTAAATCCCAATCCACTTCACATACTTTCCTCTGATACCTTAATCAACATTTTAGGTAGTCTTTTGAGTCCATTTGAAGTAAAAATACCCTTAGAATAGCCCCCAACAGAATCGATTCTTGTATCACAGTTTTCAAAACAGAACCGATATTAGCCTATCCCGCATAATCAGTCCATACTTCGAGCCTAGGTCCCAATTTCTTATGAAATGAACTTGTTAGAACCTCAATAGAAGTGTTAGGGAGGCTCACGAAAGTTTCGAAGAGAAACAACACCTCGAAGACCTCCAACAGCTCATATTCTTCTTGGCGCGCAACGATCAGTTTTCTGGTCAGTTTTGATCATCCACAATTAGTCATAAAAACTCATTATAAAATCATCCACTTGCAGCCATAGACCATCTGAACATATTACTAGATGATATGAAGCTCTCCTAAAAAATTTGAGGTCATTTGGAATTTCTAAGAGCTAGAACCAACACTTCTCCTCAGCTAGCTCAGAATCTATCCGCTTTTCTTCCAAAAATTTCTGTAAATTAACCAGACCTCGAAAAATCATGAAACCAGCGGGAAAATGTCAAGGACATCCCGAACTAATATGTTGTAGTCAGCAGCAGCGGCGAGACAACGATGGGAGAGGCCTGTCGTACGGACCGAACAGAGGACTCAGAAACTGGTCTTCTGGAGTAGTTTTTTCTAAAGAGGAAAAGAAGCAAATTTTGAAGGAAATGGAGATGGGGGAAGGGAGTGCACGACCAAACAGCAGCTGGGGAGGATGTCCACAAATTATTGGTGCCAAATGACAAGATGGAATTTAATGTCACTCAATAATTGATTTACTCATAGGGGGACACATGTCATTGGCTACAATAATTGGTCCAAATTACCATTGACTTTCTTTGACTTCTTTGACCCCATCCCCTAGCTTTTTCGGCAGCTTCATAAGGAGGGTAGAATGACTTTTTTTCCCTTCCAACTTCCTTAAGGCAAATGTATAAGGTTGAGGGGCAAAATGATCATTTGACACTTTGCGTCCAAAACTTCATTTTTCTCATTTTGAGTGACCATTGACGAGGCGACGTCAAATTATTTTTAAATTTTGAAATTTTTCATTTCTAATTGCCCATATCGAGCTTCCAATTTATGTCATTAGCCTCGAGCGGTCGGAAATTCAAAATGTCACATTATTGATCAGATGAAAGGTAAAAAAGAAGCTTTGGAGCTGGAACTAGAATATGTGAAAGGCATTGTATCAGGTATGAAAGAGCATCAAGAATCAGCAGAACAGAAAATTTGCAGATTTAAGTCACTCCTTAGAAGTCGCCTTGGAAGAAAACAAGTCTCTGGCTTCTAAGGCTGCGTATGGATGGTAGTCAGGGAAAGTGTTTCTGTTCCAAAAGTGTTCCGGGAACACTTTTGGAACAGAAACACGTATGGTTCAAAAATGTTCCGAAAGTGTTCTGCGGAGCACTTTTGTGTTATGGAACACTTTTGAAGGAACAAAAAAAATATGCTTCTGGATTTTTGGAACACTTTTGAAACCACCATTCATTGTCGACAACGTGGCTACCACCTGCTACCTTGCTAAAAGCCGGCCACCTCCGCCGGTCGCCGGCCGCAGCCACTGGACGCTTGTCGCCGGTTGCGGTCGTTGGACGCCCGTCGCCGGTTGTCAGCCGCGGTCGCCGGTCGTCGGTTGCCGCCGCCGCCGATCATTGGCCGCGGTTACCGCCGGTCGCCGGCCGCCATCGTCGCCGCGGCTGGTTGCCGCCCGCCCGCCACCGTCAGTCGCCGCCGCTGCCGGTGGCCGCCGACGGTCGCCGCCGCAGCCGGTCGTTGGCCCGCCCAGCTGGTCGTCGGCCGCTGTCGCCGCCGCCGGTCGTTGGCCGCTGCCGCCGCTGTCAGCTAGCGATCGAAAAACGCGTTTTTTTTTACTTACCAAACGCTTTTTTTTCTTCAAAAATCGTAGTTTTGAACAGAAACACAAAAAAATGTTTCTGTTCAAAAAGTGCTCCTAGGAACATAAACGGTACCATACGCAGCCTAAAGTGTCGAAACTTTCACATGACATTGAGAATGCACAGAAAAGGATTGAAGAAGTCATCAGAGAATTTGAAGAAATGTCGAAAGCTAGAGAAGATGAAATATCAGCTCTCAAGAAGAAGCTTGAGGATAGTGAAAAGGAGTCTCTCTCTAGGACGGAGGATTTGACCACACAGGTGAAGACCTTGCTTCACGATCTGGAATCTTTACAAGCTCAAAAAGCTGAAATGGAGGAACAGATTGTTTCGAAAACCGATGAAGCATCCACCCAACTCTCTGGGCTAATGGATCAGGTTAATACATTGTGGCAAGAACTGGGATCTCTGGGAAACCAGAAAGCTAAACTAGAATTGCAACTTGAGAAAAAATCTCAAGAGCTTTCAGAAAATAAGGTTCAGACAGAAAGATTGAAGAAGGCGTTGACAATAGAGTTTCTCAAGTTCGGGTTTTCCCCTTCTCCAAATCCAACGTTGTGAAATGTGTATCCTTAGAATCGCCCGGGAACTGAATCAGAGCGGGAACCGGATCGGACCGATGGTCTGGTCCACTGTTCAGAAAAATTGAGAACTGATACCATCGGTCCGGTTTCCGACTCTTGAAAGGAACCGGACCGAATCGGATACCGATCACCTCTAGGAGATGGGATAAGGGTGAATAGGATTTTTATGTCCATGATATAAAAGCTATTTTTTTAATAATAAATTTTGAAATAATAAAATTAAAATAATAATTAATGTTGAATTATATTTGAATTTTAATATTAATGCTAACATAAAAAAAATAAATTTTTTATATATACTTGTATGTTTTTATGAATTTGAGTTTCCTTTTACTTTATAATATATATTTTGTGCATAAACACACACTTCATATCCATATGATTACATATTTTTAAGTATTGCAATGTAGTTTACTATTTAATAAAATATTTATTAAGATATGATGGAACGGAATAAAAATAAAAAATATATATATATATAAAATAAAAAAAATAAGTAAATAAAAGTGAAGTAGAAGAACTATATTTTATATGAACAAATTCAAACTTGAAAATGATCTTTTTAATTCTCAAAAAATGTTGGACAATGAAATTTCTGAAAAAAAAAAAAGAATAGAAATTTCCATCTCATTATCTTATGCATATCTGGTTTATGTTGAAGTTTCAGCATTCCATTGTAGTTTTTTAGTTCACGTCAAAAATTTATGAAAACAGCGAGAGAGTCGAAACTTCTTTTTGATAATAGGTTTTGATTCACGTCGAAAGTTTATAAAAGTAGAAAGAGAGTCAAAACTCATTCTCCTCCGTAGTTTTATGGTTCATGTTGAAATGTAACCAAAGTAACAAGAAAAAAAAATCGTAATGGCAAAAGTAAATGATCATATTTTCTCTCTCTTGCTCGAGTTGGGAGTGAATTATGAGAGATTTTTCTACTATATGTTGTGCATTTTCAGGTTCGTTTACATCTATATGTGCAAATGCCAAATAATGAACATCATAGGATATGCACGTATCCAACTTTATTACTGGAATTCACCAAACAGTAGATAGAATATGGCAAAATCCCTTGATTTCATATCATATCCTATCTAATTCTATCCTGGTTAGAGATCCAGACGACTTAATTATCTCTATAAAATGGATCCGGGTTGGATTGACCTAGTTATGTCGGTTTGGCCCAAGGAGCAAATGTACTGGACCCGAGTTCACCATCACAGGCCAGGCTTGTACTGCTCTTCAACTATGTCGGATCGGGTAATCCGGCACTCCGCAAATGTACGGAGTCGTCGTGAGTTCATGCTCGTTCTCGCCCATTTTCCATAGTAGGATCTTTCTTTGCTCACTTCTTGAAAACTTCTTACTCGACCTCCATCTTCTACCACATGCCTCCCTTTTTCTCCCTACTTCTGGAGGTCCGAAGTTTCTATTCTTGGTGTGTTTTTAAGCTCTTCAGAAGGCACACTACGTGTTTGATTAAGTGCTCCTGAGGAAAATTTCATAGTATTAGATCATCGAAGATGATGGTCTATGAAGGGTTCAAGGAAATTCTCAAGATTCAGAAGGTCAGGAGGTTCTTCGGGTACTCTGTTTTCTACTGCTTCACAGCCATCATTAGCTATGCTTATACTAACAACACGTGAGTCTTTGCTGTTTGTTTCGACTCAATTTTATAGTTTTCTGGACTGCTATTCGGATTCGGAAGCTAATTATTATATGTTCGTCCCACTTCTTTTTGTCATCGTTATTGCAGTACTAGAGCTGGATATTCTAGAGGAGACCAATATTATGCAGCTTACCCGGCCGGAACTGAGTTGTTGGGTGATTCTGATAAGGTCTGTTAGTGCTATTGGTTATGTGGCTCTTTCTACCTAGTACTGCATTTTCCTTGCTTGTTTATGATGTGCAACTTATGTCTGATTAATGTATTTGGTCATAGTTGTACAAAGCTGCTCTTGGTAATTGCTTTGAAGCAGAAGAGTGGGGTCCCATCGAGTTCTGCATCATGTCCAAGCACTTCGAGCGCCAAGGAAAAGCGCCATATGCATATCATGCTGTAAGTGATTGACTTCCCATTCCTCTTGTTTAAGGTTACTCCTGTAATGATGAATGTGCTGTTCTAGATGGAGAGGATAATTCAAGAGTGCTTAGTTATATAATGGAGCACGTTGGAATCACAATGGTTGACTGTTACAATTGAAAGTCGGAATGTATTGCTCTTCCCCCTTTTCTATTGTTGTTATGTGTGGATTAAAAAAATAACCAAGCATTTGGAGATGGAGGAAACAACAATTTTCCCACCTTGCTAATTTAAAACAAATGGTTTTTGTTTCTCATCTAAGTCGTCATTATCATGCCGGCCTTTGTTTTGTGGCCTGATGGCTCGATTGATGTCAAAGGAAAAAAAAAAAAAAAAGCTGCCCTCAGGGAAATGCTTTGATATAATTGTGATTGTCGGACTGAATCATATTAAAAGTCAAGAATCTCATTCATAGATTAGGCGCTCTAAGTGATTTTCTCTTATCCTAGTGGTGCAGTGCAACTCCTAGCAACATTCATGAAATACTTGAAATTGAAACTGCATCGTGGCATCACACAATTAAGCTGCCGGTGAATGGCTGGGTCGTGCAGATCAGGATCCTTAGATGTTTCTGATTCTTTCGTCTGCAAATATAGGATTCTAGTACGAATCAAGGATAGGATGCTGAAAATTAGGCTAACTGAAGCTTGTGATGCCAATAGACTTCGTTATACACAGTTATCTACATATAATAAACCTTTAAAAGAAGGAATGGAGATCAAAGAGGGAGTTCTCATTTGAGACGTCAAGGTTTTAGTCCTTGTATTCGCAAATTCCAACTCAAGTAAACTCTTGCATTTGTAGTGTGAACTTGGCACTGCAAAGTTGGTTGCTCCTCATATTTGGTGTCTGTTTTACTTTGCTGCAGCAATATGCGGCGCACCTTCTTTCCCTTGGACAACTAGATGGATCTGGATAGAGGGAAAATGCTGATGCTGCTAGATTTATTTGTTGGACTGCGTAAAGATGACATTGCGGGATATCGGGAACATCTTCCTGTTTGGATTTGCTAAAAATTATAAAACCAAGAGCCCGTGGCTTATTTTATAGTTAGTATGCCGTGTGGTAATCGTTTTACCATATACTAGTTCTGAAAATAAAGTCTTAAAAAAAAAAAAAGAGTATGATTTGATCAGGATTGGTGTTCATTCCGCATCCTGTTATCTTTATTCACTTTCATTGTGCATATCCAAAGGTGAAGGATAAGTTTCAGTGGTGATGAATAGTCATTTTGAGTTGGACCAAAAACGAATCAAAAACATGTTTGGTAACGTAAATGATTCTGATTTTGATTCTGCTTCTAGGAACACTTTTGAACCAAAAATAAGAAACAAAGAAAAGTTATTTCTCCAAAAAAAAAAACATTTTTGAGAATAAAAAAGGCAATGGTAATCTTCTTTTACTTTTGTCGGGCGCTCTCGAGGCGTAGGCTGGGTTAACCTGACCCGATCAGATAAAATTTTTTAATAAAAAAATTTTCGGAAAATTAATAAAAAAATAAAAATCAGAAAATGATTAAAAAAATCCAAAAAATGGAAAATTCATACTAAAAAATTGGAAAAAAATCAGAAAAATTCCAAAAAAAATCTCAAAAATTAGGAGATGGGTCATTTCAACTAACCAATCCTATTTTTAATGATTTTGCCTTTCGATTTCTTCCAAATGACAATTTTGGCCCTCATGGGCAAATCGTTCCAAAAAATCCTTAAATTTAAAAAAAAAAACTCAAAAAGTAAGAAATGGGTCTATTCAACTAGACAATCTTGTTTTTGATAATTTTTCCTTTTGATTTTTTCGAAACCTTGCATGATTTGTTGTTGAAGTACCATGCTGCATGAGTGACCATCTGCATGGTATCTAAAAGTAAAATTGAGTCACTTATGTGGCACAAATGGACTTTATTCATTCTGAGCAATAAAGATAATTAGAGTCGCCTCTTTCATCCTCCTTTCAAGGAACAAATTTGAAGCATATTTTACCCAAAAAGATGTCATGATGCAAGAGGATCGCACTTGTGAGGTCTGAGGAAAGTCATCAAATGTGATTATGTAATTATTTTATTTAAATGACAAATTGGGAATAAAAACTATTTCCTAGATCATAAATTTTATGTAATTACCAAACGCATTCTAATTCTCTAAAACTCATAAAGAGAAGAGAATAAAAAAATTGATTCTAATCAGATTTTTTTTTTTGGAACAGATTGGCTACATCAATAGTTCATCTCAGCCGGATTTCATTTGACGTGCCTCAATTGAAAAAGGAAAAGAGGAAAAATGAAAAACATACAGTTCAGCGTATTGAGCAACTGAAATCTAAATTGATTGATCTTCAACGAGCACGAACAATGGGAGTAGAGCTCAGTCAAAAAGAGGTATGGATATTGTTCCATTTTCTGGCTGGCGAAACCATTTTATCATGAGGAGCTACAAGATTGTCTGGAGCTGTGCTTTGCTTCCCCAACTCGACAGGAACGCGAATATCAACGCTGTAAGGGTAACAAAGCATGAGGCACAGGAGTTCCTCCACGCCTTGTGATATCCTTCCACAGACTGCTCTGCAAACGCATTTGCTGCTTATGGCCTACTCCTGCTAGTAAAAGGGATCAGAAATGGACGTCTCGGTTATCGCGTGGCCAGTCTCCGACCCATAAAGAAAACCAAGTTTCCTTCTTCTGAGATGCAGGTAAGACGTGACTACCGGTCTAGCTTTCTGCGGTGAATAGTTCTAACATGGTTAACTCTATAGTGATGTACACCTCAGGGTTGAGCTTGCAATGGCCGTGTGTCGAGTTCATAACAAATCCATAGTCCATGTTTCCGCCCTCCAAGAAACGAAAAGAATCGCCAATCGGGGGAATTAAATTCAACTAGTAAGTTGGAATGAACCTCAAAAAGGTTCCAGCATTCCATTACAGAAGCCATAACAACTAACAAGCATAAAGGAGACCATCTGCCTTTGTCTGCCGTCATACCCTAGGATAACAGCATTCACTTTGGCCGAATTTTCCGGTCCCTTCCAAAGTGGAATTTCCATTTGAAAATAGAAACCAAGCATATGCTTTAGTTCATTTCGTATTTCCCTAGGAACTAAACATGTCTATGTTTCGTCATCATCAATGGGCTGATAGCAGCATTAATGCTGCGTGAATGTAGGCAAGTCACCATTATCCCAAATAAGCACCAAGAGACCAAACACAAAAATCATGTCGCCGGTACTTTGTGTTACAATATGAAGAGCAGTTTTCAATTCTTTTTTCCTTGTACTAGAAACCCTTCACCAGCTCTCCATTTCGGTTTAAAGTCGAATCAGCCTGGAGAAGATACAAGGTTAGCACACGAGTTTTTATGTGGCTAGTGCATAGTAACTTCGACATGATGTTAGAAACTGAGAGATGCATTTTGTAATCACAGAAATATAAGTATCGAAGCCCTCTTTAATCTTCAAAATTGGAAACAGTCGCCTAGGCCTGGTTACAGAAATCCCCTTCGTAAGTGACAGAGGAGGTTAGGGTAGCCAAAAGATAATCATAATTGCAGTCATCACCTATCAATATTAACTTTTGGGATTCTACAAACTTGGCCATGAGGTCCTCTGTATGATTGGGCACTATTAGCAATATTGTACTCGATGTAAGTATAGAGATCAATTACCTCACAACTTTTCCCTTTCATGCTCGAGCATGTGTGAGCACCCATGCTGGAACTTCTTAAAAGGATATGAGAGCTGTATCCGGGCCTGGTCAAACCGTCCTGAACACTACAACCATTTTTTAAAGCAGATTCCAGACTCCCGATACTTTGTAGACCTGGAGGACTATGAAGCGATGCACGACAAACAGAAGTAGAGGTATTCTTTCCAGACTCATTGCTTTGCTCCGGGGTCTCCTCTTTGGGTTGACAGACCCGTTCCCTGTGGAGAAGGGCGATTAGAGCCGGCAATGCTAAAGCTTTCATCGGTACGATCCACAGGCCAAAAGGGAAAAGAACAATCATTGACATCAACAAGTAGCTGGACTTCCCACACATTTTTTTCGATTTGCACATGCTGTTCCTTTCATATAAAAATTACGTAAGAAGCTTTGCATATTGATTCTCAAATAAAATGCAACTAATTGAGCAAACATATTATAGTATCAAAGATCTGATATGACCAAAATGATGTTACCCTAATATTGCCATTGACATTATTCATCCTAAAAAGTAAACAAATATTTGATAGGGCCAGTGTCTTTGAAATACTAATCATCTGGAATGGTAGTGTCAGATGTGTTATATCACCTGGGCAAGGAGGCATGCTTTCTGTGTAGTGGTGTACTTCTTCGAGCTTTACCAGAGTCTTCCTCAAGTTCAGCAAATTGTTGCCTGAATTGATCAACTCCACTGTGATTCACAGAACATTTGCTTACATCAGTGACCAGATCACTTCGTTTCTCAGAAACAATTATCAACTCCACTATCTTTTTACAACACATGTAACCATGCTCAAACACCAATGCACTGGCTCTGGCAACCCCCATCCCTTCTCTCTCTATTTGTATAATAACTGTGCATTCACTTTGAGAGGAGTTTTCGACCAAAACAAAAATTTTGGAGGAGTGAGGGAATATCGACTATGAGGTGGCATTACAATTGCATCCCATATGGACCAATTACTGGATTCAACCATTTCATGATCACCTGATTTAGTCGCAGACAAAAGGAGGGGAGCAAGACAGTTTGATTTTATTGTCCAGGCTTAAATCAAGAGAAGCATATTGAATTCATGGAAACTGAAGGACAATATCTGTATCAACCTTAACACCTATGATGTTGGACTGATGGTGCTCAGTCCATACAAGAACTACTCCTTGGCAAGGCAGACAAAAGTGAAAAATAATTTACATAATTTTTCACCTTTGCCCACTTCAAAACTCCAAACAGAAGCACATTTTTCACACAAAATCGACAGCTGTCTATAACATTTGCAAGCATATAGAGTTTTTTGACATGAACGCATGACATGGAGCATGCAACTTCAAATTATGATGCTTTTAAGAGAAGTACTGCAATTTAATACTCAGACTGAAATTTGATCCTCATCATCACAGCCTCGACACATAAACGGCCATTTTTTTCCAATCCATTTTTCCATGTCCAATCACGACTAAAAGATATTATCACCTCACCTTGGATACATGAAATGTATTTGCTCAGCCCCTTGAAGGTACTCCTTCAACATCTGTGGATGATACTCCAAAATCTGTTGTCCTTTCAGCATAGTGCAAACTTAGATATTTGATACAAGTAAAATCTTAAGGACGTCAATACCTTTAAAAGTTAAATCATAACCAACACTCATACCTCTCGGTAGACCAGCTCCCTCACATCATCTTTTGTCAGTTTTCTCCGCTCAAACTCAAATTCTAGCTTTGGAATATGGTTCATCGACGGCTCACAGTCAACATTGGCCAACCCTTGAAAGTACGGATCAGCTAAAGCCTGTCAACGAAACAATCATTTTAAGAAAAGAATTTTAAGTTTAGAAAACCCACAATCCCAAAAACTTTGCCCTCCATTGGGCTATTCTCACCTCTTCAGCAGAAATGCGATCTTCAGGATCAAAAGCAAGCAAACGCTCTAGCAGACGCAGAGCCAATGGATCTGAATCAGGAAATTTTTTCGAAAAGGGAACGGATGGCTTCTTCTTCAAACTAGTTAGATATCTTCTAGCTTTTTCATTCCGTATCTGCATATTGACACAGAGAGACACAACTATAACCAGGACTGCAGTAACCACAAAAGAGCTCTCCTGATCTCCTCTGACAGTTTAATAAAAAGAAAATAAGAAAATGCAATAAGAGAAACAGACCCTAGCAATCGATTCATAAGATGGGGTGCCAAGCAAATCAGTAATGAGATCCAATTGGTGCACCACATTCTTCCCAGGAAACAAAGGTTTGCCTGTGAGCATTTCAGCAAATATACATCCTATGCTCCAGATGTCAACAGCAGGGGTGTACTGCAATAAGTCATTAATTATAAAGAAAAACGAATGTCAACCTGAAGTTATCTCACATTGGAACTACAAGCTTAACATATTTACAGCAACCCCTCCAAGTTGAGATTTAGCTCCATGTACCGTAATCAAACAAGTGACTCGCCTCAGCAGAGACAAGAATTACACAAATCAGGATGGTTAATGTGCAAAAAATGCATGGACAGCATGAGCTAGCCATACCAACTTAATGGCAATAACAAGCTTTGACATATCATGATTCAAACAGTGGCAAACCTTGATAAACTCCAATCAACTACACCATTTAAATGCTAACAAGAATCCGACCAAAAAATAAAAATGCTAACAAGAAAAACAGTGTATTCTCTAAATCCTCCTGTTAGCCTGACGAGGAATACTAAAAGAAAAGCATTATAATAGTGTAAAGAACTGTTGCAATAATTGCTCATCACCCCAACGAAAGGAACTTTGGACTATACAAACAAGGAGCTTCTTGCAACCAAAAATGCATAGTTCAGCACAATTCAGTTCTCTATGACAAGAACAGTCAAACTTACTTCCAACAAAATCGTATAAGTAACTTAAGTTACTGAAGAAATATCGTTGCCAAAAAAGGCACACCTTCAGTAGTAAGTTACAAGTCGTAATTAGCACTTAAAAGTTAGCTAGTGCGGTGCCCGTTATTTCGGAACCTCCCTAACCAACATCAGGATCAAACCAAAATTTTATGAAGGGTGCAGTTTAAAAGAAATTTGCTAAATTTATTCCAAAACCAGGCCAAACCTAGAGTCTCAATCTCTAAGGAAGGCCCCACTCCAGATTCTTAGCCTCTAGGTATAAGAAAAGCATCTTCGGACATGTTTGGTCCCAATTGAATGGCCAACATACCAAAAGTTAAAAGAGTTCGAAAAATCAACCTCTAAGAGCAAGATTTGTAGATCTTCAGAACAGCAACAGGGGTTTAGTTCCTTCTCGTGCAGTTGATCTAATGAAAACATAGCACCTGCATATGCAATCTCTGATGCATAAAAGAGTACTGTGCAATACTCAGCTGGTTGGGCAATGTAAACCACGATTTGTGGCTGTTTGCTAAAAGCAACTCTTCTTTAGGAAATAAACTAATTTTGCAATATCAAATAGCTATAACTCGTTGACAAGAGCATAATGCCAGTATGTTGCTTGTTCGTCAACATACCAAAGCACACAATGTCAATGGATCATGAGAAGCACGCACTGAATAATTGAATTCTACATTCACTCCCCTTCTAGACCGGTACATAATTGCTTAATCAAATTGCACTGATAAATGCAAAAATATCTGTCTACGTCGAGTATGATGCATGATATAAGTGTTTCGCATTGAATGACCTTCCATTATTTTCAGATATTGAAAGAGAAACCATCTAAGAAACTGAAATAGATGAAACCAAGTGAATTCACAGCATAAGAAGACAAAAAATCATGTCCGCAGAAAATTGCATGTGATAGCAAATTGTGGTGACCAAATTTTATAGGACTGAGAATTACTTACCTTCGAGTAAAAACAGCCACACAGTTCAGGAGCACGGTACCATCGAGTTGCCACATAATCCTTTAAAAATAACTACAATTAGCAATCAACTACTTACGAAAAAATTGTGCCTCAATTCTTAAACAATGTTGGATCAAAGGAAGCACTTTTATCAAAAAGTTGCCCCCCCATTAGAACAAATCCTTATTGATATGTGCCAGCAGGAACCAAAACCATATGTGAAATACACTTACACCCGAACCATATCCAATTGGAAGAAAAGATTGAATTTTCAGTTTAGGTCAGCTTAAGCCATGTCCACACCTCAAGTCTACCAAATATTTAGATAACCCCTAATAGCTGGCACAAAACCATCCAACATGTCTTTATATAAACATATGATTAAGTCGCAAGTAGTCAGCTTAGACATGCAACAGAATTGATGTTTAAATACTTCTTAGGAATATATCAATGGTAATATTTCTCGATGGCTCAATTTCAACTTTTGAAAGAAAACAGACGATACTCCAAAATTTTCCAAGAATCCTATGTAGATCCAACTTTACAATTTTCACAACCGATACTTTCAGGTACATGAACAACTACGAGATTGTCAGCTTAACTCCTACTTACATCATGTTATCAGCAATCGAACTAAGCTAATATTAATAAATTCCCAATTATGTTGGTTCTGGTCCATAATCCATATTCGTGCATTAGATCATTTCACTGGAAACCTGTATCATATCCCCGCATCACCAAGTTTATTATTAAACAAAAATCCACTTAGGCACATACAGTCCAAAAAATAGCAGTTGGTGTATCACTAAATGAAGCGCGAGCAAGCCCAAAGTCACAAATCTTCAGCTTGCAGTCTGCATTAGCAAGTATGTTTTTTGGCTTCAAATCACGATGGAAGACATTGGCTGCAAAGCAAACAAAGACATCAGAGCAATTATATAAACAGAGAACAGTTTAGGAAAAGAAGTCACAGAAAAAATTTGAAAGAAGTTGATGCAAAATAGAAGATAAAAATGGACCATCATCAAAAAGTGAGCTCCAACCTGTATGTATATACTTTAGGGCTCGAAGAAGCTGGTACAAGAAAAACTGATGGTGGCCAGGACTGAGATCATCATTGAACTTGATTACTTGGTGAAGATCAGATTCCATCAGTTCAAAGACGACATATATATCCTTAAATTCTCTTGGGCATGGAGGAAGCATTATATGCTTTATTTCTACTATATCAGGATGTTTGAGCAGCCTGAGCAGCTTAATTTCTCTAAGAATGCGTATAGCATCAGAAACATGCTCAAAAACATTATTGATCTTCTTGATAGCTACCCTTTCTCCAGAATGAGTGTCAATCGCTGATGCAACAATGCCATAGCTTCCCTTGCCGATTACTTCCTGAATTTCATACTGACTTGCCTCACCGTATTCCGTGAAGAATTCCTTGTCCGGCATTATCTGAGTCAAATCAGATTATTAGGACCCCAGATGACAAAGGATTGAACCACAGGTCAAAGAAAGAACAAAAAATGACAGGTTGATTGTAGAAATATAATAGCTTCCAAGTGCCAAGACAGCATACTGATCAACTTGGTGATAGATCTCATGTCGGCAGTTTGTACTTTCCAATGTGACTCGTGGGCTTTTTGCCTTGTCTTGTCATGTGTATTGGACTTATGAATCTAAAGTTAATTGTAATTATGACTGTCGTCCAGAAAACATTGACAAAAATACACCATTTCCCCTCAATTTTTACGGATTTTTTCATTTTTTTTATCTTCTTATATTTCTGACTTGATTTTCTTTAACAAATAAAGCATGAGCCAGAGGTTCCCTTTTCCAAACCTTTCAGTCATCATTTTTAACTTACTTTGTGAACTAACTATCCAATCTAGTCCGTCACTGGAGGTCCCAACAAAAAAATAAAGGGGAATTTGAAGCTCTAAGGAGAATTTTGGCATGAAAAGGAGCCTCAAAAAGAGTGCTACAAAGGACCATGAGGAATTGGGTAGAAATAGGAGTATCGCACCTCTTCTGCTAGCTGTAAAAAGAAGGAGGGATGCTGCGTAGATATGAATTCGCTCTTTCCATTCACATGTTTAAAAGGTAAGGAATGGACAGAGCATGAAACTATGAACATGAACCCAGCATAATATCCTGAAAAAGTGAGGTCGTGACAGGAATTCAATGTGGAATTACATGAGGTAGAAGCAGCGTAGGCACTACAGCATTGCCTGGTAGAATTTTGCTATGGAGATATACAACTAACAAGTTTAAGCACCAATTCAGGGCACTATAACTCAGTAATTTGCCTTCCTTTTTTTGGCCTAAAACTCAGTAGCACACCTTGCAAGTAGGAATTAACTCCTTGATGATCGGTATCTATCAAATAGCAGCAGCACAACAAAATTGAATATGGTCTATAACATGAACCTAGCGTCTGAAGCACCAAAATCATGATCAAATGAGTAAACGCCGAATAAGGATGGCTCTGCACTCACAAATTTGCATGCTTATAAATCAATGAGTAGACATTGATTACTTCTACACCTATCATCAAACGCCACAAGACCTGGAGCTGTTTCATATGCTAAACATGGCCAATTTGTTCGAGCTACTTTAATGTTCAAATTTACAGAGTAAATAGATAGCAGGGACAGTATAATTACATGAAAACCACTCAAAATATGAAATTTCAGGAGACAGAGTGTTGAAGAAAGGATTGAAGCCAAGTACCCCAAAACGGAAGAAATGAACAAGAACAGAGAGAAGACATAACCCAAGAAAGAAACACGTGAACAAGAACAGAGAGAAGGCATAACCCAAAAAGGAAACACCTTTCTTGTTTTCTGGGGCTACCAATTCGATCGAGGAGGCGACCTAAACCGGTAGTCACAAAACCTCTCAACGATCTCCAAACCCAAAAGGATAGATACGAGTCCAGACACCAACCGCATCGACGGCCGGCTATTTCGAAACCGCTATAATCGTCCGAGTGAAGTAACAAGAAATGTATATAAATACGGGGATTTGACACTTGAGCTGAACTGTCTTCGCCATCAACGAATCAACAACAACAGCCATCTTATCTCCAATTCTCCACACAGATAAATTACGCAATAATAACTAAATTGATAGACAAACGACGCACACCTAAGAAAGACAGCTGTAGCTTTTGAGCAAGTCATACGAATTTTTTTTATAACAAGCCGTACAGATTCAACACAGCGATATCTATTAATATCTCAGCAACAAACAAAAAAAAATGATAAAAGAGCAATAAGAATAGAAAATAGTTGAGATCCAGAAAAGAATAATGGAGGGAGAAAACGCAAAGGACAAGAGATTGAATGCGCATAAAAAAGCGGACCTTATCTTATCAAGACAGAACCCAAGAAAATGGGGAAGCAAATATTTGGGGGGGGGCCTCTGATTCTGATCTTATCCTCGCTGCGGGTGCACGAGCCACACACTACTTCTCTTCCTTCTTCTTCTTCTTCTTCTTTGCGAACCCAGTCCTCTTTTGAGCTGAATCTGGATCGGGAAAATTCTACTGTAGCTGAAACCCTCCTTTCCTTCCCCGAGGCAGCTGCCTGGACCGACCTGTCAACCAAGAACGGTCGAGCGACGTCGTCAGGCGGCTGCTGGTGCTCAGATGCGGACAGAAAGCCTTAAAGAAAGAACTTTTTCCCCCACTTGGACGATTTCAAGAGAGAGGAAGAGAGAGAGAAGTTGATTAGAAGCAGCAACGGTTGGTGGTGGTGTCGTCGTGGTGGTGGTGGTGGGGGCCTATATCTCCGAGACGAGAATCCACCTCCCCCAGTAAATGGAAAAGCAGCGGAGGGAAGAGAGACACCACGATTTACGCGGAGAACAGAAAGACTGGCTCTCTTTAATTTTGTATCTTCTTAATTTGTTTAATTAATTAAACGAATAATAATATTATAAAGTCCTTATTGCCGTCATGCTAATGCTTGGAATAAGCAAATAGGAAAACTCTTTTTTAAAATTTTAATCTTGACTTTCTACCTCTAATTTAATGACGAGACAATTACAGGAACCGTAATACCATATATCAATAATTATTTGACGTTTTGAAAGGTTTTAAAAGTGAATTCAGACAACTAGACAAGATGGTGTCGAAAGAGGGGAGCTCAAAACGCGAGCCAAACTTAGTTTGTTTCGCAGAAAATGTTACATTTTTGAAAAATATTTTCTGAAAAGTCGTTTTCTAGGAAAATAATAATAATCTCCGATGTTTGGTCTTGACCTGAAGATAAACTAAAAAAAAGTTTTCGTCGTTTGGTAAGGGAAATATCATTTAATTGGAAATTATTGGCTTGAACTCTGTCCGCCCTACTGGCATGGCCGTGTTGACTTGGGTAATTTTTGTAATTTGAAAAAAAAAATGTAATTTTTTCTTCTTCTTTTTTTCCTTCTTTTTTTTTTATTCTTCTTCCATCACTAGTCAGGCCTCAACGAAGGCCAGTGACAAATGACAAGTGATGGTCGATGAGGGCCGACCTCACTGAGATCTGGCAAGCTCGAGCCTTGTTAGTCTTGAGAAGACCCGACCTCGACAAAGGTGGACAAGGCTCAAGCTTGCCGACCTGTCGCCGAGGCCCAGCAACGAAAAGAGGAAGAAGGAAAAAGAAAACGAAATTAAAAATAGAGTATTTAATAAATCAATTTGTTTTAAAAAATTGGCAAAATGACACAAATAGTCCCTAAACTTTGGCAGAATGTGCAATCTGGTCCCTGAACTTTTAATTTGTTCAATTTAGTCCCTAAACTTTGGCAGAATGTGCAATTTGATCCCTAAACTTTTGACTTGTTCAATTTAGTCCCTGAACTTTTAGTAAATGTTCAATTTAGTCCCTGGACTATATAAAAATATTCAACGTTATCCCTTATCTTAAATTAACAAAAGGACTATATTGAACATTTTCCTATAATTCAGGGACTAGATTGAACATGCACTAAAAGTTTAGGGACTAAATTGAACAAGTCAAAAGTTTAGGGACCAAATTGCACATTCTGCCAAAGTTCAGGGACTAAATTGAACAAATTAAAAGTTCAGTGACCAGATTGAACATTCTGTCAAAGTTCAGGGACCATTTATGCAATTATCCCTAAAAAATTTGACCTTAATGGACCTCGGCTCAACCTCGATATAATAATGTTGGAGTCTCGAGCACGAACACGGTGTCCCGAGTCCGGCATCTATGGACCTCGGTGCAACCTAGATAAACCCAAGCCAGGGTGCCAGAGTCCCAGACTCAGGCGCTGGGGGGTTGGCAAGGGCTCGAGAACAAGCATTAGGGTTCCTATGCCCAAACATTGAGTTTCTGGTCTAATCGTCGATATTTAGTCATATTTAAGAGATTGATTTTCGATTTTTTAAAGAGGAAATCATTTTTCAAAATTTAAGCTCTGGTGGGAAAATATTTTCCAGTGACGAGGAAAACATTTTTCGTTGATTGATTATCGTAAGGGATCCAAATGCTAGAAAATGAGAAAAAATTCCAAAAAAAAAAAAAGTTTTCCACGAAACAAGTGGAGCCGATCAAACATTCCATTGTTTCTTCATGTCCTTATGATGTTATACACATTTCAGGAAAGAAAAACGTCCTTGCAGACTTCATGTCCAGACCCAAGCAGCCAGTTGAATCCATCAACATGGATGTTCGCAAAAATCCTTTGAAAACAGGAACATTTCGCACTACACCTATGCGGGATACACCATGGAATTCTCACAGTTATCCCTCAGAAGTTTCAGGAGAAATTGTAGATAATAATTTCACTGAAAATCTGAGGTATTACATGTATGAGTACCATTACCGCATCTTCAGTTCAAAGTAGTTTGAACTGTGCCGATACAAGCATGTTGATATTCCAAAAAGCGAGTATCAACAAGAGCAACCCACGCAACAATTGGCAAGCCTTTTCGTCCATGCAAGGATAAGGCCAATCTGATGGCTCCAAAATGAAAGTGAGTATAACCCTATTGAGCCCACTGAGCAGGAAACTCAGGTGGAATTTGGAGAGTTACAAACTGCGCGTGCTGCGTGGACAAGATGGGGTGCTAATCAAATTTAGTGGAATGAACATATTCTTTGACAGAATGAGGGATGTGTTTGATGAGGTGTTTAATGGATCGGATGTGTGAGAATGATGGTGGTTTACAAAAGACAGAATAAGGGTTCATGAGGGGTAACTGTGTCTCAGAGATTTTTCGATCATCATTCACATAGGATACCCCATAAAGGTAATCCATTTTGGAGGAAGTTGTTTTTTTGAGTTCAGGTGGTGGAGGAAGTGAAACTGGGGTCTCCAACTGGACGGGAGTTGTAATATATGTGGAGGATTCCATGAGAGTATGGATTTTCTCTTTCGTTTATATTTATACATGAATTGTTATCGACTATGAAGACGTTTTTAATTGATCAATTATTTTAACTGATACAAATGATTGTTTTTAAGATAATGTGTTTCAGATCATCCATGGTAGGTAATCAAGGGCTAGACGACATCCAAATGACCGCACGATTCAAATGCGAATTTTTAAAATTATCTTGGTATGAATTGTTATATCTCCCAAAACGTTTGGGACTCAGTCGATGTGATGGCGATCATACAAACGTACCACGTGATAATGAGAGTTCAATTGACTCTTTTAGTTTTTTTTTTTTTTTTTTCATTTTCATGTCGTAGCTAATCGACTTGGTCTTCGGCCTCCGTACTTTGAAGAGTTGGCATGACAGAAACAACATAAAAATCGAATTGACTTTTGGGGACGATCACATCAAAGATTCCATCCACTAATAGAATGGAAGTTGCTTCTTCGGATGGAAATATCCAGCAATGCTGAAGTGCTCGTTAAGCCAATCCACAATTTATTATCCAATATCTATTCTATTTTTACCGGTTCATCCTCTAATGTTTTAATTTTATCAATCGAGTTCATATTTTTTTTAATCGAGTCCATTCAATCAATTTTGACCTGAAATTGCTGGCACGATCGACGCTACAGTGACAATCTTTAAAAATAATTTATATGTTTCAAACTTTTTATTTTATCTATTTATTTGTTTTCCTTTTTTTCTTTTCTTTTCTTGTTTTCTATTTTTTTAGATAGAATTTTAGCTTTTTTTTTAGTTTTCTAATCTAATTTTAAAACAAATAAAAGAAAGAAAAATAGGAAAAAAGCATTAGAATGTTATTTAAAAAAATTCACATTAGCACCGATCGTCCTACACCAATCCTATATTTGCCATGTCACGTAGGACGAACTTGCAAAATGGATCTGTTTATCATGAAAATATTCGTTGTTCCTGACCCTACTTTACCTTTCTTCAAAAATTGGTAGGATAAATTCAACTGGTGAAATATGAAAAAATTTAGAATTCAAACTTAAGCAGTAAATTGGCAAGGTTAAAATTGGTTTTTCTTAATGTATGTTGGAGCCACCACGGAAAGGGTTTACTAATATGTCTGTCATCACCATTACGTACGACTATCTCCAAACTATTTAGACCATAATGGTCATCAATAAGGACGATTTAGAGCCTTTTTGATAACGTTTCTGTTCCAAAAAGTGATTCCTATTAGAATCAATTTTTTTATTCTATTCTCTGAATGAGTTTTAGAGAATAAGAACGCGTTTGGTAACTGCATAAAATTTATGTTTTCGGAACAAAAATGCGTTTGGTAACTATACAAAATTTATGTTTTGGAAAATAATTTTTCTTCCCAATTTTTCATTTAAATCAAATAATTACATAATCACATTTGATACCATGCGGATGGTGGACCTGAGCAATTGATACCATGCGAATGGGCAGTGATGCAGCATGGTACTCTGACAACAAATTAGGCAAAGCTTAGAAAAAATCGAAAGGAAAAATCACCAAAAATAGGATTGGCCAGTTGAATGGACCCATTTCTTACTTTTGAGATTTTTTTGGAATTTTCGAAATTTTTTTGAGCGATTTGCCCATGAGGAGCAAAATCGTCATTTGAGAGAAATCGAAAGGCAAAATCGTCAAAAATAGGATTGTTTGGCCAGTTGAAATGACGCAACTCCTAATTTTTGAGATTTTTTTTTGTTGAAATTTTTTATATATTTTTTTTAAAAAAATAGATTTTTAATAATTTTTCATTTTTTTGGATTTTAATCATTTTATTTTTTATTTTTTTATAATTTTAGAAAAAATTATTAAAAAAACTATTCAGACCAGGCCGATCCTACCCACGTCTTGCAAGCGCTCGACAAAAATGAAAGATTGTCTTTTTTATTCTCAAAAGTGTTTTTTTTTAGAAATAATTTTTTTTGTTTCCTATTTTTTATCCAAAAGTGTTTACGGGAACAGAATCAGAATCAAAATTATTTACATTTCCAAACATGTTTTTGATCCTTTTTTGTTTCGAAGAATAGAAACGTTACCAAACAGGCTCTTAATAACCGTGCTCGAGAACGAGGTTGCTGGGCCAAAGTTAAAAGAGGAACAATTTTAAGGAGCATGAATTGTTAGTCTTCCCAGGTAGGAAATGTATCATTTGTCTTCGACTCCACTCGAGAAGTTTCGGAATCGTATTTCCTTCACATTTTCATCTCAAGAAAAACCAAGCGGCAATTGCTGTTGATTCGAGCTTAATCTCTACTAAAGGAAGCTGCTTGGGATTGAGTTTCGTTTATCACAAGTACGGTTTAGCATGGCAACCTTCAAGTTATGGTTTAGTATGGCAACATTCAAACTTGTTCCAAATGATTCTACGGCTGTCTAGCCATAAGAAACCATAAGAAGACAGACAAAACTTCAAAGTCGCCAATACTCAATAGCAACCTATGTAATAGACAATCAATGCTTTTCCCTATGGACTCCTCGATCCTTCTTCACCTAGAGAATAGTTGAAGCTTTGAAGTTAACAAAATGGCCGTCATTGAACACTGAATTCACTCTTCAATCTCGTTGCTGGGGAGTCTCCAAGCAACTAGGACTCGAATAAGTTTACAGACTACATGCCAGAGGCACCGGTGAGAAATAGAAAGAAAGACAGATTGATTAGCAAAACTAAAGGACAGGATTATGTTAAAGTTGACCTCCAAAGCATACAAATTAAACTGGCTTGTTCATTTACAAAGAGCAGGGTACTACTATGTTCAAACCTTTTATCTATGAACAAAAGAGAGATCTACCCATGAAGCCTAAAATTTCACCATTTTGTTGATTTACACTTAGCTGATATGCTGCTTCCATTGAGATAAGGCTCGAAGGTTTTCATGACTTCCTCATATTGTGGCCTCTTGTAGTCCACAGCCTGTCAATGATTTCGTTTCGAAATAAGCTTCTGAAACAGAAGCATTCTTGGAAATAAACAACGAATTAAGCGTGACAGTCGTCGAAGCACACCTGCTCTATGACTTCTTCCGGACTTGCCCATTTCCACTCTGCAAACTCTGTATCGGCTTCGCCATTTGCTAAGTTGATCTCGCTGTCATTGTCTTTTGTCAGTCTCATGAGAAACCTGCCAATTAACCGAGTACATTGGAAAGCTCAGACAGGAATTCAATCAACAGCAAACTCTGAAGTCATTTATTCTCCTTTCACTTCAGTGCATCACATAGATGTAAGAACAGCGAGCGTAGTTATCTGAAGATGGACAAAAATGATGACTGTCTCAATTTAAAAAAAAAAAAATCACAACAGCACATTCCTTTAGCGGACGTAATCTCCAACATACAACAAGTTCAAACAAATAGCAGTTAAGGGCTCCATAGAGTAGCTTGTTTAGGTCAGAGATTCATCAATCATGTAAAAGAAACAACAAGGAAGGAAAACAAGATGCCACCACACCTGAAAGAGAATCAGACACATCGTTGTTGCTTGCAGTTCTTCATCCAAAACAGAGGGGAAACAATGATCTGCTATGTGCAGTTCTAGTGTTCAAAAGTCAAAATGTAGGTGATGTTCAAGAGTTCCAGTCTTGCTTATAACATTCAGTTCATGAGGACACCGAGAAAAATCCAGCTAAACGTACCAGATCAAAGTAAGGTCCTAACCTAAACAGGCAAAGCAACTAAGGCAGTGTAGATAAACAGCTTGCAAATCACAAATAGCAGATAAACATGACAACCCCTCATGTGTCTTACAAGGTGTGGCCATACCATGTGGAAGTAGATGTTCAACGGAAAGAAAGACATAGGGGCAATACATGTGAGAGAGAGGTTAAGTAACATTGTGTTGTCATGAATTTCGTTAACATTCCACGGAGCTATAAGAGAGTCAAGACATGAATGAAGTATTTAGCAGGGAGGAAGGGAGAGCATACCACTTTTGAGCCTGCCCATGCCACTCACCACCCCAGAGACGATTCACTTTGGTCTTCACAGCAGGAGGGAAGTCATAGGTCAACCAATTTGGAACCTGCCAAAAATGCATTGTCAAAAGGAACAAAACCAACCACTCGTTCAACTAATATGAGAACACCCCCAAGACTTCCAGTGAAACACTTCAAACAAGATTGGAAGAGTCAAAAGATGGTGTGAAAAGGTTAAAATAACTGTGATAACTTCAGCATGGGTCTTATGGTAGCTTGAATTTGTAGCAAAGAAGGTGCACAAATGGGTTTTAGGTGAGGTGTGACAGAGGCAAATCAGAAAACTAAAAATAACAAAGAAACACGCATTGCTGGCTTCAGCTCTCTTGACCTTCTTCTCATTTCCAGTCTTGTTACCTAAAATGAGCAATTTTACTTTCTACATCATAATGAATTCACCTTTGTCTTCATCGAAACATATACTGTAAGCATTCAACAACAGACCAGAACTTTATCGATATGTAACTACATGATAACTTTTCATTCTTAATTTCTCAGCAAAATATTTTTTCTAACCATGTTCAAACACCTCTGAGTACTAGCAAGTATCATGTATTACATATAAATCACGAAACAAGAGAAGACAAGCAGAATAATAAATTAAAATAAATACCTCAGCAATAATCTCAGCAGACACTACACCAGTTTCTTCACGTAGTTTCTTGATAGCAGCAAGTTTAGGCTCCTCTTCATCTTCAATAGCCCCCTGACACCACTATTCTCGTCAAAGGCATTTTAAGAAGCTTGTTTTCATACATGCTTCTAGGAGCTCAGAAAAAAAATATAATCACTACTCTAGTTATCAAGAAAAATCGGGCAAAGATTAAAAATCAAGCAAATGTGCATTTCCTTTGTATCGTAGGTCCCATGTGTGATGTACCTGGCCCAAAAGACTCATCAACATGAAGAAATCTGATTTAACGAAATCATGTATTAAGAAGTCAAGAAGGTATTAGATTGACTAGGATCAGCTCTTGGAAGGACTAAGATAATATACACCCAGATAATGGAATAACTAGGATCAGAAAATTCTCTTGTTTGTGAAGCTGACAAAAGTATGGAGAACAAAAACTAATTTTCTTCGTGAAAAAACTGATGAGGACTGAAAGCTACAAGGAAAAGGATGACCAGTCGAACCACCTAGTGAATCCACTATGGATGCAAATGAAACAATTTGAAATTCATTCTCAAACTTATGAAAAAAGATCGGCTAGGAAATGTCAGAAAAATATAAGCCGAGGAGATATAAAAAGCTAATGCATTTCACCTGAGGCATCTGCCAAGCTCCTGGAACATTTAACCTGGAAGCAACAAAAACCTGCAACAACACCCTAATGTCATTTGTTTTCCCAAAATTTACCTCCCACAATATTGTATGAGTGGAAAAAATCACATTTGGGTAGCTTCAGCTCTTTACCATATCCAATAGGCAGACAAGTACACACGGGCAAGCGATTTATATGATATATGTAACAAGCACCGGATTCGTTTGATTTGCATAGGAATCTAGGAGAATGTGCTTTTTAAGGTGCTCATTATGATCTATGATCAAAATATTCAGAGCCATGTGCAGTCTGATCTTCCATGCCAACCGCCAGCACAAAATGGATGAATTATACTAAAGTCGAATTTCACCGCAGCAACGAACAAGTCAGCATTTGGCAGCAATTAAACGACACAAAACCACAAAAACAAGAGGAAAAAGGGAAAATAAAGGAGAGATAACAAGCATGTGTTGGCTTTTCCTAGTCTTTTCTCAATCGACGTGATTTTTAAACCTTATATAACGGTCCAAATTACAGTGCAGGTGCATTTTCTCCAGAAGCCATTTTTTCAGGTAACCTTTTTTTTTTTTTTTGTTTCCATAATCAACGAGGTACCCCAAAAGGAAATTTCTATGGTCTTGTGCCCTTTATTAATTCTGTTTGCCAGGGATGTTATTGACTTGATCAACCCCCCCCCCCCCCCCCAAAAAAAAAAAAAAAAAAACGACTGAGCTAAATTACTCAACTAAGATGAAAATTAATGGCACTGAGTTACTCAAGATACGGTGAAAATACAGATTTACTGTTGCTACGGACCCGCAACAGAAGCTTCAACGTCTTTGTATTTTTTCATGATTTACCACTGAAACAACAACAGCACGGCTTCCGACCGAAAAAAAGAAAAAGAAAAAAACAACAGCACGGCAAAATTCAGTACGCCCAGAAACGTCCGACCATCTTCCATTCAAAAAATGAGCAAAAATCACAAACACTCCCAGATATCCCAGAAGAAATCAGTGTCCAACGACTAAAGAATCCTCAAAATCTAACCAAGAATCTTCCACTGAAAGTCGAATCTCCTCAAAACACCGGAACAAGCACGCACAAACGACAAGTCAGGCCACTCCGACCTGAGCAAACCTCCAACAACCTCAAAAAAAAAAAAAAAACACAAAACAATCCACAGGAGCACGATAATCCACATAACCAGATGCAAATCGAGCTGCTTAAGAACGATCATTTTGAACTAACAAGAACAACCACCTACTTCCAAGCGGAGACATCAAAAGGAAAACAGAGATCACGTCACGGGGACCTGATTGTCGGAATTGATGAGGCAGACGCCGAAGTTGGGGCGGTAACCGGGAGGCAGTCCGTCCATCTTCTCCTTACTTCGCCGCGCCTGAGGAAATTCGTCAGATCAGCCCGAAAACGAGAAGGAAGGGGAGAGTGAAGAGGAGGTTTATAGGAAGAGGTGACGCTGACCTTTTAACATTCCAAAGCTGCGCGCGTGGGCTCTGCGTCACTGTGAAGGAATACAAGGACGAATTGGACGCCAGCGAAGTGAAGAGTAACGCTAGAGAGAGAGAGAGATAGACAGACAGACAGAGAAGTCAGAGAGAGAGAGAGCTTTCTCCGGCTCTCGTCCTTTTTACTCTTTCTCTCTCTCCTCTTCCTGTCTCTTATCCTGCGCACGGCTTCGCACGCACCCCGCCCCTTTGGCCACAGGGTTGACTCTTGAATTAACAATCGCAAGTAGCCCCCCGTCATTTTTATTTGAGTCGCGGGGTCGGTTGGGTGCGGTCGAGTGTAGGGTAGTTTACCCCCTCGCGAGCCCTCCTCCGTCCGGATCCGGATCGTCTGTCCTTGCGATCTAGACCATCCATTTTTTAGGGGGCAACTTTTTAGGTTTTTTATTTTTTTTAGTAATAATTTAGACCATCCATGCATAATACGGATGATTCGAATTCAAAGGGCAGGGCCTGCCCTTCTAAAGAAAGGGCAGACGATCCCTTTGCCCTCCGTTCATCCCAGCCCACGGAAAGATCGAAAATTTAATGAATTTAAAAGAAACGAGGGGTCACTGATGTAGTGATGACACATCCCATGTCTTTAAGAAAAGAACGTGTTGTTTGTTAAGATCATGGCAACTAGACATGTAAATAATAGCAAGCAATTGATCACTGTAGTATATAATCGTACAGTCGTGCGCTCGGATACAGGGAAGCAATTGCCGTGATACGGGAAAGCATTCATTTCGATATTTTCAAGGCAAAGAACATTTATCGCCACAACTTCTTTCTCCACATTTCACGAGGCGACCAACCCCCTTTTGGCCGCATATATTCGATACGATACTTCATATTTCAACCCGATCCAGTGGGTAGCCCATCTGGATATTCCGAACGAACTATCCGTTACCTTTTTCCGAAATTAAGCGCTGCTTAATACGGGGCTAGATTCCGGACAAGCATTTTCATTGTTTTAACGTTATTGTTTTACTCTCCAAGACGGGTACTCCCTATTTATCGTCACCTTTTAATGCTCTCTATCCATGAGCTAATCCTCTCTCCCACCAAACCAAAATAGGATCATTTGGGTTTTGTTTTTTGTTTTTGTTTTTGTTTTTTTGCACAATTCAATTTCAAACCCAACCAGGTGATTCGCATTTTGACTTACACGAGAACGAAAGAAAACCAGGCAATCTATAGTTTTAGGGGTTCCGAGCTAATATTATAGACATGGAAAGTCAATCGGCAGCCCGTGAAAATGACCACACGAGCTTCGAGACAACCACTCATTTTCAGGCCAAGTTATGTTTTTTTTTTTTTTTTTTTTTTTGCGCGTTGTCAGTCGTTTCGTCGTCGCACGAGCCCTGGAAAAGTCATGCAAACCGACGGAGGGGAGGCGCCGAGGGTGCACGGAATACCGGTGAGGGCGCCCGCGGAGGAGAGCGGCCGGCAGTAGGGGGTTTTTTTTGGGGGGGGGGGGGGGGGAGGCGCAGGTTAGCGTAGTTCCCCCTGGGGATCGGTGGAGTGCACACGCGGAGGGGGCGCACTAAACTCCAAGCCCGAAAAACAAAAGGTAGTGGGCTGGAGGAAGAGAGAGAGCGTTGACTTTTTGGGAGTCCATTACCAAGTGGGGGAGGGGGAATCCACACCTTTTGTCATGATGCGTACTAATCATCACCCCACTTCATCCTCCATCACCAACATAAAAAAAAAAAGAAAAAGAAAAAATTACATTGTAAAACAATATTGCAACAAGTGTGTTTTTTTTTTCAATTAAAATAGGTGAATTTTATATCCAATTAACCTTATATATCGAAAAAGTTGCAAGGACACGAATGTTTTTTTTTTTTTGCTCGACCATGTTGTGGTAACCCGTATAGCCCGTTGATTCCTGCACGTCAGTCTATTTCTTGATTACCGATCTCGAGGGTTGAATAAAACTCAGATAGTTAGTGAAAAGAAATGCGTACTTATCCGATGTATGTCTTTTTCTCTCGGTGTGAATCGATTTTGTTATTGGACGTTGAAGATGCGTTGCATTCGATGAGTATTCATACCTAAAGAAGGCCTAAAAGGAGGAAGGTAATCTATCCTTATAAGAGAACTAGCTATTCTAAGATATAACGAAATATCAAACGGTGTCCTTGGAATGGATTATGTTAACTATTATCTTTGGGCCCTTGTCAAGCGTACTCGAATATAAAATTAATTTAAATTTAAAATATCGATCGCACATGAAATCAAGTAAATTCATTGCATTGAAAATGGGCAAAACTTCTCTTTCGTTTGATTACTCGATAAGCGCCCTTTGAAATACTCATTATAATGTTTTAAAGAATAAGGGGAAAAAAAATTCAAATATGGCCCCAACTATCCTTGTTTTCTTAAATAAGGATCGTAAGTGCCATAAAGAATTAGAAATCAAGTTATTGAATATTTGGAACAAATCCCGAAATTCGAAAGTGCCCGGTTATCCAAAAACGACTATTTTCTCAAATAAGAGGTTGAAGTGAACCTTGTTTCAGATAAGAATATGAACTAGCTATGTCAGTCTCAAATAAGAGGCTGGGGTGACCATGAAAATATCAACTAGGGCTTCCCCCGCTGCTGGCTTAAATATTATCGACCGGTCAAGGACATTCTAGTCCAAAGATAACTTTAATTTTTTTTTTCTTTTACTTCTTCTTTGCCACAACTGGCGAGGGTTGTAGCCGCTGTCGACGAGGGTCGCAACCATTTCCTAGGGCGTTGCCCTGATCTAATAAGGACCAGCTTTCGCTTGTGGTTGATGAGGGCGACCCTTGCCAGATCGGGCGAAGATCGCCTCGTTAAGGCGACGCTGGCTCTCGCTAGTTCGGGCAAGGGCGACCCTCGCCCATCCCCTCTCTGTGCATTACTCGGTAGCCGGTTATCGGCGAAAAAGAAAAAGAAAAAAGAAAAAAGAAAATAACTTAAAAGGCAAAAGACGAAAATACCATTATCAACCAGAATGTCATACTCTTATTTGAGATTGCCCCGTCTATTTCGGGTCCTATCTGAGAAAACGATGGAACTTCAAGCTCTATTTGAAACAATGTATATTTTATGTTATTGTTTGAGAAATAATGGCATTTCAAACCCTTATTTAGAATTTTTTTTTTCAAAAATGAGCATATGATAATGGAAAATTGATGGGATGGAAAGTATATATTATAAGATGAGTGATGCCGAGGCAAGAAAAGTTTTGTAATAATGATACACGAAATATTTTGTGGACCCACGATCACAAATTTGTTTTACGACTGACAACCACGAAAGGTATCATCCACTTTTATATTTACCTTTCTCCATTATTCATAGTAACAACTTCGCCAGTGTAGAAAAGGATGAAATCTTTTGACGTGCAACAAGATGAGATTGTTTCGAGGTAAACTTATAATTCGAAAAATATTTTTTTAAAAAATGATTGGTTATATTGTTCACGAAAATGAATGGATTTTCATTATCTACAAAAACGGTTAGGTATAAATCGTTCTTGATAATAAAAATATTTTGTATCGACTAATTTTTCTAAATAATATAACTAATCATGTTCGAAAAATATTTGTTTTTTTCATCAGTAAAAATATTTGTTAAATCTAGAGTTTTTTGTGAAATGGACACCTGTATTTCGGTAATTTCCACAGGTCCACCGTGCGAGAATATGAAGCACCGCCAGTTGGTCCCACGCTTTGACTGGTGTTGATCTAGATTTTTTGCGGCCCTCATTCACGACGTGCCGTTCCAATGATCTGTGATTTTTTTTTTGGAACCTTGACTTTTTTTTTTTTTTTTTTTTTTATAAAAAATCACTAACCCGACGATCTAATAATACTGTTATTATTTCCGACCCCACAGTTTTTTCAATTAATGAGTGCTTTATGCAAAAGACGCAATGATGATGTGTGGATTTATGACCAGAAATAACTAACGGTACTGTAAAAAAAAATCTCAAAAAAAAATTATGAAAAAAATTATTCTTTAAATGGCAATGCCCACAAAATAGTAACATTTAAAGTGCTCTATAGTAAATAGATTTTTTATGCAATAGATATATGTATGTGAGTTTGGTAAATGTGTTATTTGTACACTTGTAATTAAGTATAGTTTATACTATAATTCCTACATCGAAGAAAAGAAAATACAACAAAGCATAAACAAAAGAACGAATTACGCGAACCATATTTTGTAGGGTTTTTTTTTCCATTTTAATATTAAAAAAATAATTATTTACAAAATTATTTCAACAATAAAAGTATTTACACATTTAGATCTCACGCGCTGGGAGAAACAGAGCAGCGCGCAGGTGTGCTTTTTGTAATTTTTTTATATTTTCAGAACCAATTTTTTTTTTCTTGCTTGCCATGCACACCCTATACGTATTCGACAACCCGAAAAAAATTATATATTTTTTATTTCATATGTTTTTATTTTTTTAATTATTTTATATTTTAAAAGTTCACGGATTTAACAACCCAATCTGAAAAACGGTAGCAAGAATATATTTTCGACAATATTTATTTCATATCGTTGGTTATTTTATATTTTCATGACCAAAATGTTGCACAACGGCTATTTCGTATGGCAGTCGAATTGTCGCACAAGGCATTTAGAATGGCGCGCAATTGCGGCACTTACAGTGGCACAACATTTATTTCAATAATTTTATATTTTAAATTTTTGCGAATTCGACAACCCAATATGGAAAACGGTAGCACGAATATATTTTCGGCAGCATTTATTTCGTATCGTTGGTTATTTTATGTTTTCAGGACCAAAATGCCGCGCAACGATTATTTCTTATGGCAGTCGGATTGCCGCACAAGGCACTTAGAATGGCGCGCAGCACTTGTGCGTCACTTGCTGCAAGTGGCGCACAAGACACTTACTTAATTTTTTTTGTTTTTAATTAATTTTTATTTTTCCATTTTTTTACATAATGTGGTTATTTTATATTTTCAGGACCAATTTTTTTTTTCTTGCTTGCAAGGCTAATACGTATTCAACAGCCCGAAAAAAATTATATTTTTTTTATTTCATATGTTTTTAGTTTTTTTAAATTATTTTATATTTTAAAATTTCGCGGATTCGACAACCCAATCTGAAAAACGGTAGCAGGAATATATTTTCGACAACATTTATTTCGTATCGTTGGTTATTTTATATTTTCAGGACCAAAATGCTGCATAACGGTTGTTTCGTATGAAAGAATCAAGTACTCTTATCTGAAGCCTATGCTTTCACGCAAGCAGCGCTCTGCATCACGTAATAGCAAGTGCCTTGTGTGGCAATTCGACCACGTAATAGCAAGTGCCTTGTGCGGCAATCTGACTGCCATACGAAATAACCGTTGCGCAGCATTTTGGTCATGAAAATATAAAATAACCAATGATATGAAATAAATATTGTCGAAAACATATTTCTGCTACCGTTTTTCAGATTGGGTTGTCGAATCCGCGGAATTTAAAATATAAAATAATTGAAAAAAAAACTAAAAACATAAGAAATAAAAAAATATAATTTTTTTCGGGTTGTCGAATACGTATAGGGTGTGCATGGCAAGCAAGAAAAAAAAATTGGTTCTGAAAATATAAAATAATTAAATTATGTAAAAAAATTACAAAAAAAAAATGAGTGCTTGTTGTTGACACCGGATTTTTAATTCCTTTTTACTTTAATTTTTATTCTTAAAAATTAATTAAAAATAGCAAAAAAAATCATAAAATTGCAAAATCAAATTTGGAAGCCTTGGCCTAGCCTTAAGAACCAATTTTGAACAAAAAAATATTTTTCATAATTTTTAATAATTTTTTGTATTTATTTAATTATTAAAAATGCCAAAAAAATCAGAAAAATACCATTCATGGTCCGAAAAATACACAAAAATATTCAATAATTTTGTTTTAATTTCCTATTCAAGTGTGCCACTTTAAATCTTGAAAATTCGGCTCGGGTCACTATGTTCCTTCACAAACATAAACCCGAACCGAGCAAAAAAATGCCAATCGAGTATTTTAATTTTTAGATTTTATAGTCTTGACATCGACCACCATCGGCAATATATATATGAATGCCCATTGCTTCTCTTCTTCGTGAAGGAACTGAAAAAGATTTAAAAATGAAAAGAAGAGAGAGTGGAAGACAGATTCTCTAGAAAAAGGGATGATAATAAAAAAGGAAAGACAAGAGGACGTGCAGGGGGGATCCAAGGCAAAAAAGAAGAGAACAACATGGTCTCCATACATATTTTTTTAGAGTTGGACACACGGGAAAGGAGGGAAGACCAGCGTGAGGGGTGACGGGTCTTCCATCCGATTAAGGGGAGATGACCATTTTGCGAAGTCGCCTCCAAGGAGCTCCTGGCCGTGCCGTTCCCATCGTGACGCACTCCCAGCCATTCATCTCTGTCGCCTCTCCGTGGCCGCGACGCTCATCGTAGAGCAGCCGTGACATCATCATTATCCCTCGAGCTCAGCCGGCCAAAATCCCAACCGTCGGGATCCAACCAAGAAACCGACGGATATCCATCATCTGGGCATGCTCGAGCTGTTTCGCTAACCACTGGCGACTCCCTCACGCCGCCAGATCGCGACCCCCATCTGAAACTTGTCGAAGCCGTAATATGTGCGAGTGGTTCGAATCTGTGCGGGAGCGAATTTTCGTCGGGTTGCCGCTCGAGACCACTACTACAGTTTGACTCGTTGCCGTCGACACTACCTCTGTAGCTAGATATAGTGGGAACGCGAGCTCGCTCGAGCTTCTCCGAACTCAAACTTGTCCACGGCTCGACGGCCGCCATAACGACAACTCGTGGTTAGAGGCCACCTGAGCCAACGGTCGAGCGAGGCCGGCACCCACTCGACGGCCGCACGTTCATCTACGGCGACCAGGCATGAACCTGAAGTAGACCCGACGGTGGCGATGCATGTACAGATGAAATGGTAGTTCTTGAAGGCGGCCCCGCTGGTAGATCCCGAGAGTGCAGTGGCGCTGGTCATCACCGGTTCAGAGATAGCACAGCCACCTGCTCGGAGGCGACACGACGGCAGCCCGTGGTTGGAGGCCGCCCGCGTAAGTTACTAGACTTGCCTGGATGTTTGTTGCGTGTTTAGGATAGAAAACGGATGGACAGAAATATACCAGCAGGAGGTCACTCGAGAGTTGAGTTTAGTCGGAAGCGTGGTCGGACGTCTCGCGACTGTCGCGACTGACCGGCGACGAGGGTGGCGGCTGACGTCGTTTTGGTCGTTCAAAGTAGTCGTCAAAGATGGTCAGATAAATTTCTGAGTAAAAGGACCTTCTGTTCCTCCTTCACGAAGGGCTGTCCCGAAGAAGAAGATGGATCAGAAAAGAACAAAAGGGGAGAAAGAATAATAAAAAAATAGAAAGAAAGATGATAGTAAAAAAAGTGGTGAGCTGATTGAATGCATGTGGGGTGTTTCTTACGAATAGGTTAAGGGAACTTGGGTCTGGCCCAGGGCTTAAGGCGTGGAATTGTTGTGTTAAGTTTGAAAGGATCGGCAGCTCGGGCTTCCTTCATCAGTATATATTTGGGCGGCTAGGCCTTGTGTAGTCCGAAAATAAAATAAAATAAAATAAAAACAGAAAAGAAAAGAAAACAAAAGGAAGAGAAATGGATTGGACGGTGGGTTTTAAAAAAATGAAGTTAGGTCATGCATTGAGTTTTGGATTGGGCCTTTGGAAGAGAAATTAAAAAGAAAGGGGGGCCTTTCTTGTTTTAAATTTCAAATGGGCTTCGTGTCTCCTTCCTAGCCCATGGTTTTAGAAAGATTGGGCTGAGAAGCCCAATCCTGATAACTATTTTCGGATAAAAAAAAAAACTCAAAAATTCAATAAAAAAATAGAAAATCATAAAAAACTCAAAAAAATTCGAAAAAATTCAGAAAAAAATTCTAAAAAATTCTAAAAAAATAGGAAATGGCCATATTCAATTGGCCATGGCCTGTTTCGGGTCTTTCGACCCCCGGTCTTTCCAGAAATGACGGTTTTGCCCTTCCGGCAAACCGTCTTCCAAAAAAATTCCAAAAATTCTAGAAAAATCCCAGAAAATAGGAAGTGGCCACATTCAACTGGCCACGACCTGTTTCGGGTCTCCTGACCCTCGGTCTTTTCAGAAATGACGGTTTTGCCCTTCGGGCTGATCGTTCCAAAATCTTCCCATTTTACCCTTGGTTCTAAATCACACCTTCCCTAAGCCTTTATGGCTATACTAGGAAGCCATTGATTTGATTTGATGTGCATTGATGTGATTTATTTATGTACTTGACTGCGCTTTCATTTAAATTGATTGGGATTGATAGGAATAGTCTTCCAATCTGCATGAAACCCTGAATCAACCTACCTCACCCAAAATTGCACCTGCATGAATTCTTAACTAGGAAAATCACTCGCGTTAGGTACCGAAAGGGCGTTGGTAATGACACCAGCGTAACCAAGTCCCCGAACCCAAAATCTCTGGTTCCGCAGAACTGATCGATCTCTCCCAATCGGTCAGTAAGGTTTCCGGTCTACCCTCCAAGAAAGACCGGTGGCGACTCCAAATGCACGCACAAGTTGCACATGCCACCACGACCACGCTGAAGGTCGAAAGCGATCGACTCTTATCGTCGAATCCTTCTAAAATACTCCCGCCGCGATTTGGTATGGGCCTGGGAGGGCCCGCGCCGATCCAAGACCCGCGATCGGTAATCCATTAGCCGCGTCCGCTTCCGGACGGGTCGCGACAGCTGGCGACTCCGCTGGGGAGCTTTGTTCTAGAACCTATGGTTCTAGACCTCAAGTGGACTTAGGCCGTAATTAAAACGTTGAGTGATTTTTCTAACTTTGCAGGCGCTCTTGAAGGTGAGGTAAGTCCGCTCATGATAGGGGTTATATGTTTTTACAGATTGGAGAAATAAGGGGTGTAGTCCGTGATTAACATTGTCTTATGCAGGTTGGGCGTAGGAATGTATGTTGTGTGGATGATTTGAAGTGCTGATTGATAAACTGCTATGCATGAATTGCATTGTGATGATCACAACACGTGGACACACACAACCGCGCCTAAAACCCCGGGCGTCGCCTATAGGAACACAATAGAAGGAATTGAAAATGGAATCTCCGTGAGGAAAAACGCGGGGTAATCCACTTTTCAATTCCGCTCGCTTCGAACTATGGATCGAGTCCCAATGCAACGATAGCTGTGCAATGGAATCGGCTCTTTCTAGAACTCGAAGTGGGAACCTTAACCTTAGGTGCCAAACCCTCTGATTTTTAGAAGTTCACCATCACTTGTCTCATGCGCATGTTTTTGGGCGGTTGGTACACCTAAAACCGCACATAAGTCGACGAGTTTGGTTGGTAAGACTCTCTATACCTCAAATCTATTACAGTTCATATAAATATAGGCATTTCATTCATTGCATTCTGGTGATTAGATTAAATGCCATTTCAAGGATAGATGTGTGTGTTTTTCCCAAACGTCCTTGATAGAAGACGAAGAGGATGATATCCCATGACAAGCACCGAGTGAGCAACAAATGAGCATACTATGGACATTATTGAGATATCGTCCAATGAAGATGACGAGTTGGGGCAAGTGATCCGGAAGTCACAGATCGAACTTGGGGCATCCTTAAACGTTAAGATCACATTCCTTTGTTTCATTTTTCATTGCTAGTCCTCTTGTATAGGATTTATTTTTACCGAGGTTTTCTCTATCTCACCCCTTAGAGTGATTGTATTAGGGATCTATTGGTGTATACATTCAGATGGAACTTGGTTGTATTTCTTTTGACGGGTCATGGGAATGTGATAGTGGCATTTTCTCTAATCATCCGAATACTCCCAAGTCAAGTTTATAATTCCTTTAGAGGAAATTAAAATTGGAAGTCTTGCACGACCTTTTGGTCGTGTGAGGTAATCCAACCCCAATTTCGCTAGAAGGAACTACACACTTGAATTGGTTCATGCATGTTGTACACCACTGGTAATTCACGATAATTGATCAAGAATATCAGCGTAGTTTCAAATTTAATGACGAGATAGATGTCCAAACTACTTTCGTTCTTAGCGAACGACCTTAATTTGGATGCCATATCTTCAATTGAATTTAAAACACGTTATTATGTCTTGCACTTTTGAGTAATTCATTCCTCTCGAAATTAATCAAAAGCGATTATCGTGAATTACATTCCTTTCAATAGTATGCTTTCTTTCGAGGAATATTGATAAAAACTTTTCGCACAAGATTAAAACCCTTGTAAAAGTTCTTGTCCTTATTAATCACGAGCAAGCATAAGATTGAAAGGGGTCTATGCTTTCTTTTTCAGATTATTCCTTCTGACTCGGTCTTTTCATTTGCAGGTGAAAAACAAGTAGTATAGAGAAATCTTTTCTTGGACAAATCTGCAACTATTCTTCCATCTGATCATGAGCGAGTTATAAAATCAGGACGTATTTGCTCGGCTTATTGATATTATGGTTCGGCTCACCCAAGTTGAAGATGTTTGGATGCTCGAAGAAATGAACCATACAGAAGTTAAAACACACACAAGAGTTCTCATTTATTTTGCTCAGTGGAGGGTTTTCAAAAGCTGGTCATACAATTCGGGGTAGAAAAGTAAAGCCGAAGTGAGCCCTAATTAACGACACGAAGGAGCCCAACTGACCCTCCATGTTATTAATGCTCTGCTCATACTCCCAACTCCGCATGTCATGGTCGGCAAGCCTGAGGAGAAGACTTTTGCATTCTCCCTTAACTTCGGCGACCTTGGCCTCATGTTCTTCGGCGATTGTTTCCAGGTCCCGAACCAGTCCATTCCCGCGAGCTATGTCCGCGGTTATTTTGTCGAGCCGATCTTCCTGCCAGTCGCTCTGAAGCCTCAACAGGACATTGCGGCGGTCATGCTCGCCGGTGGTCAGGGATAGGGCCAATTGCTCCACCAGATTTCTCCTCTCGCGAAGCAACGCCGCGACCCGCTCATTAGCAAACTCGACGGCCTTTTTGTAACTATCGGCCAGATAGTTGGTCAGCACCAAATGATCAGATCGATCCTCATAACGAGCTCGCAAGACGCGAGCCACGAGAACCTCCCGATTAGCAGCACGGTAGGCCTCTAAGGAGTGTGCAAAGAGAGTCGGGAAAATTCTATATTCCCTCCCCAGTGTAGTACCTTCGAGAGAAGTGGTATCAAGGTCCTCGAGCAGGACACAGATTTCATCCTCGGTCGCAGAATGATCGGTTATGTGTGCGTAACCGCGACCCAGTAGGTTATAAAGCTTTTCCCACTGGGCTAAGACATCAGTTGAAAAAGTACGTACGGGAGAGGAGGCCATTTGCGTTGGGTTGGCTTGAGAATAAGACGAGTCTAACAGAGAGATTAGAAGGAAGAAGCAGATTATGCGAGAACGTTAACCTTCCATACATTAATTCCTCATTTTATAGCAACTCGAGGACGATGAAGGGTCTCAGTAATAATGCTGGTAGAGCCCAGTTAGGGGGTAAAGCAGGAGGTCCCCTCACGTGAACCATTGGATTCGTCTCGGTCCGCGATTTCCGGCTTATCAATTAAAAGATGTAAAAGATTTGTCGGGATCACCATTATTAGAGTTAGGTGGGAGGTAAGCGCAACTATCGAAAAAAGCCCTAACAGGATTCAGCACTCACATCACGTTGAAAAGCTAAGCGAGAAATTCAAGGTCTTGACGGGGAGCGTTTGCCTAATGATTTTCTTTCATGCTTGAAGAGCGTCTCCTAAACATACAAAATCACTCGAAGAAAAATTTATAGGGAGTGAGCATACAGGAGAGAGTAGAGAACTCTGAGTGGGCAAGAACCAATCAAACATTTCTCAATCCAAGATATTTAAGAGGTTACTGTCAGCTGCTAGAGGCGACTGACTCAAAAATCTCAGAAATTGAACTACTGAGGGATCTCGAAGATTCCAAGACCAAGTCTAACACCAAAACCATGGAGCCCAACACTGCTGGCAACGGAAATCAAAATCACGGCGACGACGACAACGACATCCACGATGCTCAACTCGGGAAAAGAAGACGTCCTCACCAATACTCTCAGGAGGAAACCCAAATGCTGGAAACCCTCTTCAGTAAAAGCCCTCACATGAAAAAGAAGTGGAGAATTGAATTGAGCCGAGAGTTGGGGATTAATCAGTCGATGATCCAGTTTTGGTTTCAAAATAGGAGATCCAAATCGAAGGCTCAACGCAAACGTCAGGTGGTCGAGATTTTAAAGGAAGAAAACCAAAAGCTGCGAACAGAAAACATGAGGTATGAAGAAGCTCTCAATATTACCGTTTGCCCTCATTGCGATAACCCCATCGCCCTCGATTTTGCCGGAGTCACGCATGAGCAGGATGATCCTACGAAGACGATACAAATGCCTCCTGGGGGATGGGATTTGCATCGCTTTGATTGGAGCTACAGTTTCAAGGAGCTGGATGTTACCGCCGACCAGCTCAAAGCATATCAGCCTCATGCACAACAATTTTCGATAGGGTCGGGTTCTGCTGGAGATGAGTCAATCAGTCGTCAAGCCATCGATGCAATTTTGGGCCACGATAAGAAGAGGTTCGCTTGGCCCCCTGAACTGCATTTCAGATTCCTAGACGTGGTTCACCAAATGGGGATCGATTCAGCAACTCCGACGCGCATATTTAAGGCCATGAATGTACCGGGGCTTAGTAAGGAACTGGTCAGGAATCACCTTGCCGCCTACAGAAAGCGATTAAAACAGCGTCGAGCGGAGCTAAACCGGGAGGAATCCGTCTCGAGCTCAAAAGCTAGGGGCGACCGCCATTGTAATGCTCATGCATCAAGAGATACCCGGCCAAATCTAAGCATCAATCAAGCTAGCAACCCGACCACCGGCAAACTGAAAGCTGATCAGAATGTCCTTCCGGGCCATTTCAACACTTTTCAAGAGCGTGTGTCACAAGTACAGCGAGTGCGCACTCCTCCATTCGAGCAGCAGTCGGCTGGTGCTCTGCCTGCCGCTGGTCAACCCACGACAGACGATTTCTTTGATGATGGGCTCGATGCCTTGTTCAATCAATGGGAAGCTGGCATGCTTGGACAACCATGATCTAGCACCTGACTCGGGGCACGATGGGTTGGTCGCTACGATCACCCATAGAAAGAAGAACATGTTCACGAGTGGATCACTCTTTTTATCCATTGTAAAGTTCCTATGGGAACATTTTTCTTTAATGGCTATAGTTAATTATGTATGAAAACCAACGCTATCGACGAACATCGTCATGCTCAGTTGCGATGACCCCTTGTTAGATTAAGTCTGAAACCAGAGACGGTCTTTAAAATTTTGAGTGGCCACGAACTCATTCCTCACCAAGCGCCCGGGATGCTGAAATGAAGAGTAACAGCATGCACAGGGAAAATGCCACTTTCGTTTGAACGATGAAAAGGGGTTGAGAGAAGATCATAGCGTTAATTCCCATGGGGCTAAATGAATTAAACGGAGTCATTAATTGCGGGTCCACCGTTGCTCCCCACGTTCTCGGGCCTAGCAAATCATAAAAGGGCGCCGAAAGATTGTAGACCCACAACTTTGAAGACTGAACTAGGGGACGAGCGCAATACTCGATGAAACCGAATCAATGCAAGAGAGTTTGTGATCCTATCACGAGGAAAAAGAAAGGGGGAATACAGACGAGGAGTAATTGCAGGGTCTCGGGAGGAGCGCTTGCTTGCTGGTCTTCATATGCAGCCTGAAGGATCGTTCTAGGACACGCACAATCACTCGAGAAAATTTCTAGAGTGAGCAAACACATAAGAGCGAATAGAGAAAGCTGAGTGAACTAGATCAGCCCGAGATACTCCGATCCATCATGTTTAAAAGCTATTCTCATCTGCTAGAAACGCCCGACCTGGACATCTCTGAACACGAGCTGCTGGAAGACTTTGAAGATCCTGGAGCTGAATCCTGCCCGAAGGCCATTGAGGCTGACTCCTCCAGTGATGAAATTATAGGCTTCAGCTACGAAGAAGGAGTATACAATGATGACCGGAGTCGAAAAAGGAAGCAACTGCAACGCCACACTCCAGGCCAAATCCGAGAACTCGAAGCTTTCTTCAATGAATGCTCCGCTCCAAGCAGACAACAGAAAATGGAGTTGAGCCGAAAGTTAGGATTGGAGCTTTCGAAGGTCAAGTTTTGGTTCGCCAACAAACGAACCCGTGTGAAACAGCAACACGCAGACCATGAGTTACTGGCCCTGAAGGAGGAGAATGAGAAGCTTCGAGCTGAAAGCGCGAGATATAAGGAAGCTCTGACCAAGGCCGCCTGCCTTAATTGTGGTAACCCTGTTGTCCTCGGAGAGGTGTTCCTCGATGAGCCATCCCTGTTGACGAATAACGCTCAGCTGTTACCGTATTCTCCACAACATTTTCCGACACAGCCAGATACCGTCGGAGATCTGCATGAGCAAGTCAACACCATGGGGTCAACACCAACATCTTCTGAGAAATGGGACATGAATCATCACAAGTGGAGTTCTCCCAATGACGAACTCGCTGTCGCAGCCAGCCAATCCGAAGTCGGTGAGTCCCTCCCTGGACAACTTTTGAAACGACTAGATCCCATAGAGAATAGCTACCGAAGTATTGACGATATTTTGGGTGATAAGAGAACAAGGTTTTACTGGACCTATGAACTTCACACCAAATTTGTTGATGCAATTCGAGAGCTGGGAGTTGATTCGGCTAGCCCACTACGCATACTCGAGATTATGAATGTGCCGGGGCTCTCTAGAATTAACGTTGAGTCTCACCTCAAGTACTATAGGAGATTGCTAAGGGATGGAAGGATAGCGTTAAACCATCATAAAGCCGATTGGAGCTCAAGTGCTGGGCAGAGTTACAACCATGATGATTGGGGAGCCAAGAGCACCCAACCGTGTTTCAGCAATGACGGGACCAGCAGTCGTGTCAGCGACTCCTCTAACCCAAATCAGAATGCTCCGCCGAGCTATCTCAATACTCCTCAAGAGTATATACCACAGTTCCAGCACATAGGGATTCCTCAGTTTGAGCGCGAATCGGTCATTAATGCTGTCCCTGAAGCGGATCTGGCATTGGTAGAGAGTGCACATATAAACCTGCCGGTCATTGGAGGAAGTTCCAATTCGAGGCGTCAAATTGCTCATGACGAGAGCAAAGAGAGGAATCCCTCGCCTATAGTTGACGACACCCAATCTGGGCACCAAGGGCTAGAAAGAACAGGTGATTTCCTTGATGAGGAGCTGGACACTTGGATCAATACTCTTCAGGAATGTATGTCTCAACCCCAACAGGGCAATGATGAAGGTTCCAGCTCAAAGACTCCAGTCCCTCACAACGAAGGCAATGAAAGAAATCTGCCCCCAACAATCGTTGATACCCAACTTGAACATCAATGGCTCGAAGACTCGAGCAATTTCCTTGGCGATGAGTTCAATCTTTGGCTCGATCAATGTGGAGCCGGAGGATCATCGCAGTGGTGACGCAAAGCCGGTGATCAAACGTCTGATGCAAGGCATGGCTACTCGATGAAAAATGCTTAGAGAAAAGGGGTTGAATGCTCCTATTGAATATGTTGTTGATCGCACTGTAAGGTTCCCACGGGAACATCTTTCATTAATATCTAGAACTAATTGCGCGTGAGTGTCAACATCACCCTTTGAGCATCTTCAAGCCGAGGGCCGTGGATTAGTCACTTAATCCGTGGAGCAAGTTCCATGAACAATGACTATCACCCCCGGAGCATAATGGGATCTACCCCTTCAGTACGAAATACGTCTGGCCGCGAAGCCACCCATTTGGTAAAACGATGTATCGTTCCTAAACGATCTCCAATCGGATACCGAAATCATGTCTTCTTTCTTTTCCGTCTCAGATGATAAACGTGGATAAATCACTTAAGGAGTCATGCGTTCAAATAGCAGAACAGGCGCTGCCCAGCTGGGGGCAGATGAACCATTGATGTTACAAACACTCCAAGCATGGAGAGGCGGATTTGATAGATGTTGTTCATATCAATACGCAACATCAGAATGTGATGAAAATCAAGAGTAAAGTTGTATCGTCCCAACTTGTCTCGAATTTGGGAATATGAATTGACACTTATTGTTTATCCTTGACAGGGGAGTCGCCTTGCAGAGGAAAAAGTTTTTACATCCCGTGTACTACTCGTTAGAGTACATGACCAAGGGTAGGATGTATCGTTTCGATTTTTGAAAAATTCGTGAACCTACAATGATATGCTTCTTTTACATTTGCAGGGGTCTGCAGCCGCGACAAGTAGGTAAGTATCCCTTTCCCAGTTAGCTGGAGATAAAAAATGTTAAAATCATTTCATCCGTCATGAAAATTATCCGATGCATCGATGTTCATGATTTAAATCGGGAGGTTGCCCAAAGCATGAATAAAACATGCACGATACATCACAGAATCCCCTCGATGGGTAAATTTTGGGAAAGAAAGAAATGAATTTTTCCAAATATGATTATTTGTCAAATCATTCAAAAGGAAGTTTACTCAAAAGAGAGGCGAGCCCAGTCCAAACACATCCTACATACACTTGAGAGACGAGGGAAGTGAATCGGATAGCAAAATCTGTACCTACGGAGGTAGGGACCATTCGCAGCGATTACATGGATCGGGACGACGAAGGCGTTCGTTTCATATTCCCAAATACTACAGGTGACCATTGATAACCCCTTTGAACGGAGGTTTTCATTATCAGCCCTGTCGAGAACCACCCCACATCGGGGCGGAATAGAAGTAAGTCCAACAGCATCAAGAGAAATGGTTAGAAATTTTGTTGCTCGGACTAACATTAATCTTCGTGTGTTGTTTATATGGTAATCCAAGTGCCATAGGATGACGAGAAGCATTCATTTCTCTATCCCACATACGTTTATCCTTTGCACAGCCAAATCGAACCTGCAAATTCGTTTCATAAATCCGTTGGTGATCATTGCACATTCCAAGATGGATGCAGCATCACTTTAGAAACGGAAGAGCTCAAGACTAAGGGATTACAAAGAAACTCCTGGGTTTATGGTAAAAGCATGTTTAGACTTTCGATCATAGGTCTGACACGATCCCATGAAGATGAGAAAAAGTGGGATTGCAAACATGAAGGAGAAAAATCCATGGCATCGAGAAAAAAGCAGAGTGCCTGGTAAAAGCAAGGCCGATGCTCGTGTAAGTTGTTTGATTAATCCGCAATGAAGCCGGATGGGAAAAGAGGAAATCTCTGAAGGAGCCAAATTCCGAAAAGACTGCTTGCCAAATGGTGTCAAGCGCAGAATAAAGGCGCAAAAGAGAAAGGACATGTAGCAAATCCGCAATGATCACCAATGTCCAAGAATTCTGGGCCAAAAACAAGCCTTTTTCGGTCCCCAATCCTACCAACATCATAACCCTGAAGTCTTCTCTGACTAAGACACTTGGGTTAACATATAGCTTAGCTTGAAGAAGTACGAGCAAGACAATTTCTTTCTCATTTTGCAGGGTTCTTGACTTGTAAACCCGAAGCAGATGATGAAAATTTTCATTCAATGGCCTCGACTCCAAGGCGGGTCCCCCTTGAAGATCAATAACCAAGCCCAACATTACGGTCCCGTGGAAGACCTCCCGACCGATCAAAATGTATGCGCTGCGAATGAGCCTAAAACCTAGGCACAGGTTAGTAGGGAATTGAGTGCATCCCCTATAAAAATCACTATCTCAAAACAGGTGAGAAGACCTCCTTGTCGAGAAATATTCCAATTGATGTTTTGAACAAACTCTTTTTGGAATTTTCAAACTGTTGATCCAAATTTTCCATGCAAGGAATTTGTGATCACATTTGCATGTTGTAAGAATGCTTTGGATAACCTCCAGCATCAAAATGCACATTTCATGACTAAAACTTAAGTCATAAAATTTTGTCAATTGGACAATTATTGTCTTCCTAAAGATTATTAACATTTTCTTGGTGAAGAAAAATCTTTCAGGTTTGAACTTTCTGCAGGATACCTGGAGAACCTAGCTCCCAGAATGTCGCCTCAACAGACCCAAGTCCTAGCATGACGTGGAGAACCCTCGTCCTAGGACCCATTTTCAAAAATATCAAACAGTCCTAGCATGACGTGGAGAACCCTCGTCTTAGGACCCCCTTTCAAAAATATCAAACAGTCTCATCGGACGTGGAGAACCCTCGTCATGAGACCCCTTTTCAAAAATCAAACAGTCTCATCGGACGTGGAGAACCCTCGTCATGAGACCCTTTTTCAAAGCAAAACAAAGGTAGATACCGCCTGAAGGGTCAAACAAAGGTAGAAACCGCCTGAAGGGTCAAAACAAAGGTAGATACCGCCTGAAGGGTCAAACCAAGGTAGAAACCGCCTGAAGGGTCAACACATGGTAGAAACCGCATGAAGGGTCAATCAATGGTAGAAACCGCCTGAAGGGTCAACTCAAGGTAGAAACCGCCTGAAGGGTCAGCTTAAGGTAGAAACCGCCTGAAGGGTCAACACAAGGTAGATACCGCCATAAGGATCAATCCAAGGGTCCGATCCACCATACGGATCAAAACTTTGACTAATTCTAAATGTCGGAGAAGTTATTTTCCTAGGTGAGCCTTACTGTAGGTGAACCGCTTAGGGTCTGATCCACCATACGGATCAAAATCCTTGACAAATCCCATAATGGTATGACCTACCATACAGGTCAGAGCTTAATCTCCCTAGGATAAAATGATGAGTCCTAGGTATCTTCTTGAAACTCGTCGCCACCGGCAGCATCCGACAGGTGAGCTTTAGGTAAACCTCCATCTCCTCAGCCCAGGTTCAAACTGCAAGAACAAACCGGGGATTTGAACATTCATCAAAAGGTTTAAGAATCCAATGTCATAGCATTTCCTTTCGCCAGTCAAGTCGGTCGAGATTCAGGTGTCATTTTGTCTTTGAAAGCAACCTCTGACGAGCTCACTCTCAAAGAGGGGCAGCTGTTGACACCGGATTTTTAATTCCTTTTTACTTTAATTTTTATTCTTAAAAATTAATTAAAAATAGCAAAAAAATCATAAAATTGCAAAATAAACTTTGGAAGCCTTGGCCTAGCCTTAAGAACCAATTTTGAACAAAAAAATATTTTTCATAATTTTTAATAATTTTTTGTATTTATTTAATTATTAAAAATGCCAAAAAAATCAGAAAAATACCATTCATGGTCCGAAAAATACACAAAAATATTCAATAATTTTGTTTTAATTTCCTATTCAAGTGTGCCACTTTAAATCTTGAAAATTCGGCTCGGGTCACTATGTTCCTTCACAAACATAAACCCGAACCGAGCAAAAAAATGCCAATCGAGTATTTTAATTTTTAGATTTTATAGTCTTGACATCGACCACCATCGGCAATATATATATGAATGCCCATTGCTTCTCTTCTTCGTGAAGGAACTGAAAAAGATTTAAAAATGAAAAGAAGAGAGAGTGGAAGACAGATTCTCTAGAAAAAGGGATGATAATAAAAAAGGAAAGACAAGAGGACGTGCAGGGGGGATCCAAGGCAAAAAAGAAGAGAACAACATGGTCTCCATACATATTTTTTTAGAGTTGGACACACGGGAAAGGAGGGAAGACCAGCGTGAGGGGTGGCGGGTCTTCCATCCGATTAAGGGGAGATGACCATTTTGCGAAGTCGCCTCCAAGGAGCTCCTGGCCGTGCCGTTCCCATCGTGACGCACTCCCAGCCATTCATCTCTGTCGCCTCTCCGTGGCCGCGACGCTCATCGTAGAGCAGCCGTGACATCATCATTATCCCTCGAGCTCAGCCGGCCAAAATCCCAACCGTCGGGATCCAACCAAGAAACCGACGGATATCCATCATCTGGGCATGCTCGAGCTGTTTCGCTAACCACTGGCGACTCCCTCACGCCGCCAGATCGCGACCCCCATCTGAAACTTGTCGAAGCCGTAATATGTGCGAGTGGTTCGAATCTGTGCGGGAGCGAATTTTCGTCGGGTTGCCGCTCGAGACCACTACTACAGTTTGACTCGTTGCCGTCGACACTACCTCTGTAGCTAGATATAGTGGGAACGCGAGCTCGCTCGAGCTTCTCCGAACTCAAACTTGTCCACGGCTCGACGGCCGCCATAACGACAACTCGTGGTTAGAGGCCACCTGAGCCAACGGTCGAGCGAGGCCGGCACCCACTCGACGGCCGCACGTTCATCTACGGCGACCAGGCATGAACCTGAAGTAGACCCGACGGTGGCGATGCATGTACAGATGAAATGGTAGTTCTTGAAGGCGGCCCCGCTGGTAGATCCCGAGAGTGCAGTGGCGCTGGTCATCACCGGTTCAGAGATAGCACAGCCACCTGCTCGGAGGCGACACGACGGCAGCCCGTGGTTGGAGGCCGCCCGCGTAAGTTACTAGACTTGCCTGGATGTTTGTTGCGTGTTTAGGATAGAAAACGGATGGACAGAAATATACCAGCAGGAGGTCACTCGAGAGTTGAGTTTAGTCGGAAGCGTGGTCGGACGTCTCGCGACTGTCGCGACTGACCGGCGACTAGGGTGGCGGCTGACGTCGTTTTGGTCGTTCAAAGTAGTCGTCAAAGATGGTCAGATAAATTTCTGAGTAAAAGGACCTTCTGTTCCTCCTTCACGAAGGGCTGTCCCGAAGAAGAAGATGGATCAGAAAAGAACAAAAGGGGAGAAAGAATAATAAAAAAATAGAAAGAAAGATGATAGTAAAAAAAGTGGTGAGCTGATTGAATGCATGTGGGGTGTTTCTTACGAATAGGTTAAGGGAACTTGGGTCTGGCCCAGGGCTTAAGGCGTGGAATTGTTGTGTTAAGTTTGAAAGGATCGGCAGCTCGGGCTTCCTTCATCAGTATATATTTGGGCGGCTAGGCCTTGTGTAGTCCGAAAATAAAATAAAATAAAATAAAAACAGAAAAGAAAAGAAAACAAAAGGAAGAGAAATGGATTGGACGGTGGGTTTTAAAAAAATGAAGTTAGGTCATGCATTGAGTTTTGGATTGGGCCTTTGGAAGAGAAATTAAAAAGAAAGGGGGGCCTTTCTTGTTTTAAATTTCAAATGGGCTTCGTGTCTCCTTCCTAGCCCATGGTTTTAGAAAGATTGGGCTGAGAAGCCCAATCCTGATAACTATTTTCGGATAAAAAAAAAAAACTCAAAAATTCAATAAAAAAATAGAAAATCATAAAAAACTCAAAAAAATTCGAAAAAATTCAGAAAAAAATTCTAAAAAATTCTAAAAAATAGGAAATGGCCATATTCAATTGGCCATGGCCTGTTTCGGGTCTTTCGACCCCCGGTCTTTCCAGAAATGACGGTTTTGCCCTTCCGGCAAACCGTCTTCCAAAAAAATTCCAAAAATTCTAGAAAAATCCCAGAAAATAGGAAGTGGCCACATTCAACTGGCCACGACCTGTTTCGGGTCTCCTGACCCTCGGTCTTTTCAGAAATGACGGTTTTGCCCTTCGGGCTGATCGTTCCAAAATCTTCCCATTTTACCCTTGGTTCTAAATCACACCTTCCCTAAGCCTTTATGGCTATACTAGGAAGCCATTGATTTGATTTGATGTGCATTGATGTGATTTATTTATGTACTTGACTGCGCTTTCATTTAAATTGATTGGGATTGATAGGAATAGTCTTCCAATCTGCATGAAACCCTGAATCAACCTACCTCACCCAAAATTGCACCTGCATGAATTCTTAACTAGGAAAATCACTCGCGTTAGGTACCGAAAGGGCGTTGGTAATGACACCAGCGTAACCAAGTCCCCGAACCCAAAATCTCTGGTTCCGCAGAACTGATCGATCTCTCCCAATCGGTCAGTAAGGTTTCCGGTCTACCCTCCAAGAAAGACCGGTGGCGACTCCAAATGCACGCACAAGTTGCACATGCCACCACGACCACGCTGAAGGTCGAAAGCGATCGACTCTTATCGTCGAATCCTTCTAAAATACTCCCGCCGCGATTTGGTATGGGCCTGGGAGGGCCCGCGCCGATCCAAGACCCGCGATCGGTAATCCATTAGCCGCGTCCGCTTCCGGACGGGTCGCGACACTTGTGCGGCCATCACAAGCACACCTGCGCGCTTCTTAGAGAAGCGCTCTGCTCTGGGCAACGTGCAAGTTGTTGCTCGTTGCTCAGAGCAGCGCGCGGTCTCGCGCGCTATTTCTCTCAATGCGCGAGACCTAAATGTGTAAATACTTTTACCGTTGAATTAATTTTGTAAATAATTATTTTTTTAATATTAAAATGGAAAAAAAAACCCTATTTTGTACCATCTCAAAGTTACTATTTTTTTTTTGGGTAGATTTCTTTTTTCTAGTATCAAAACCAAAAACAAGAGTTAGCTCGGAAGCGTGTTCTTGCGGTCCTCATCACATCTCAACAAGGACTCGACAGATTTTCTTCTTATGTGAAACATTTACAAAGAGAGAAGGACCTTAGTAAAACTCGCCAATAAGGTTCAGCGATTGTGAAGTGTGAAGAAAATCAAAGGAATTAAGAAGATAACGATTCAATGATAAATTTCCCAGGAGAAGAATGTTCTTCACTGAAAGTCATAATACACACTTACTTTCTTCTACCGTACATACTCCTATTTATATTGGCCACATATCACTCACCATTTTCCCACAATCTCCTCTTGATTTTCAAAATCATCTCCCTACATAAATACCCTGATTTCCTCTTGATTTTCAAAATCATCTCCCTACATAAATACCTACCATAATTTTCTCTTGATTTCCAAAATATTCTCTCCACATATCACTCACGATTTACCCATGATTCCCTCTTAATTCCTAACATCTCCTCTCCAATTTGCTCTTCATTTTGTGAGAAATCAAAACCTCTTCTTCAATTGCCGATAGCTGATCCTTCATCAATATTATTAACTTTATCAGCCTCCCTCAAATTGGGATTAGGTGGAAAACCTAGTCCCAGTTTGTATCGTAATCTGCAATGATCAAACCGCGATAAAGCTTTTGTATATATGTCAGCGACTTGATGAGTAGCAGGAACATAACAAACTTCAAGAGACTTGAGTGCGACTTTTTCTCGAACGAGATGAAAATCGATCTCGACATGTTTTGTTCTTGCATGAAGGACTGGATTCGCTGTCAATGAAATGGCCGAACGATTATCACTAAAAAGCAAAGTCGAACTCGTAAGTGGAATACCAAAATCTCTCAATACAAAGGAAACCCATGTAAGATCGGCCGTCGTAGAAGCTAAGGCTCTATATTCAGCCTCCGTCGATGACCTTGACACTGTCACTTGCCGTTTCGCCGACCATGAAACGATATTCGATCCCAAGAAAGTGCAAGATCCGGTCGTTGATCTCCGAGTCTCAGAGCAGCCAGCCCAATCAGAGTCCGCGTACCCGTATAAATTCAGTGTGCTATTGGAGTGAAGATAAAGCCCCAGTTGCTGAGTTCCTTTCACATACTGCAACACCCGTTTTAACAATTTGAAATCGCCATTCGTAGGAGAATGCATTTTCTGACATATTTGATTTACTGAATAAGAGATGTCCGGTCTTATGATCGTTAGATACTGTAGTTCGCCCGCAAGACTTCGAAAGGAGTGAGGATCATGAAAGGGTTCCATGTCTTGTACCATTGGATGAGTTTTGATAGGCAATGGGGTCTCAATCGGCTTATAGTCGTGCATTTCTGCTTTCTGCAACAAATCACCAGCATATTTAGATTGTGTTAGAAATAGGTTCGGACCTGTAAACTTGGCTTCAATACCGAGAAAATAGTGAAGTCGTCCGAGATCTTTCATAGAAAAATTTCCGCTTAAATCTTTTATTAATTCCCGAAGTAGAGATGATGAGCTGCCCGTCAAAATAATGTCATCCACGTATAATAATAATATCAAGATGTGCTGACCCCTGTGAAGAATAAACAACGACGGATCGGTAGAGCTACAATAAAAACCCCGTTCCAGTAAAAAGTTGCTGAATTTCTCGAACCAAGCTCGCGGAGCTTGTTTTAAAGCATATAACGCCTTCTTGAGTAAACAAACTGAGTTAGGCATCGTAGAACTCACAAAACCCGGCGGTTGTTCCATAAACACCATCTCATTCAATGACCCGTGAAGAAACATGTTCTTCACATCCAGCTGATGGATAAACCATCCTTTAACAATTGCTACGGAGAGGACAATTCTCACGGTTGCCTGTTTAACCACAGGACTAAAAGTTTCGGTGAAATCAATGCCTTCCTCTTGATGATGCCCTTTCGCCACTAATCGTGCTTTTAGTTTATTAAGATTTCCTTCCGCATCTAACTTCGCTTTGAATACCCACTTACATCCGACGATATTCATTTCTGAAGATCTTGGTATTAGCTCCCATGTTTGATTTAATTCAAGAGCCTCCAATTCTTCTATCATAGCTTTCCTCCAACCTGGATGACTTAGTGCTCCTTTAACTGTTTTCGGCTCTTTTGGGATCTCACGGGTTGTAGAGAGAACATACTTCGGATTGGGCTTCCTTATTCCTGATTTTAACCTTGTTTGCATTGGGTGAGTAGATTGTTGTTGAGTGGATGAAACTGGTAAATCACTTGAGGTAGAGACTGCTGCTTGTTCATGTGTTGCACAATCTATGCATGGTTCTTGTGGACCCAACTGTGGTTGTTGCACATTTGTCTCATTTAGCACCTCATAATTTTGTTGTCCAGAGCTGTTATCATCAAATAGAAATCCCATGCTTGTGTTTTGTGATTTTTGCCCCTCATTCACTGTTGTTTCAGTTTGTCTAGTAAAGAATTCCACCCCTTGTAACCAAGTTTGATACAACTGTGAATACCCAGGAAAAATAGTTCCCAATTTATTAAAAAATAGGAATTTCATCTCATCAAATATCACATGACGACTTACATACACCCTTCCTGTAGGCGGATAAAGACATCGATAACCTTTATGTCTTTGACTATACCCAAGAAAAACACAAGGTAATGAGCGTGGATCGAACTTTGTTGCACCATACGGTCTAAGGTGTGGATAGCACTCACACCCGAATACTCGAAGAAACCCATAGTCAGGCTCTTTACCAAAGAGTTTACCAAATGGACTACTCATTCCCAACACTGGTGATGGCAACAGATTGATGAGAAATGTGGCAGTTAGAAATGCATCGACCCAATAAATCAACGGCACCCGTGCATGGTAAAGCATAGAAAGACCCAACTCAACGATATGCCGATGTTTCCTTTCGGCATTTCCATTTTGTTCTGGCGTATATGGACAAGAGACCAACATTTGAATTCCTTTCTCATTCAAATGATTTATAAACTGGCTGCTATTGAATTCTCCTCCACCGTCGCATTGGAAAGATTTAATCCGACTGTCAAATTGGTTCTCAACAAGATTTTGGAACATGACAAATACGGAAAAGAACTCAGATTTTCTGTTCATTGGATACACCCATGAGAACCATGAAAAACTGTCTATGAAGACCACATAGAATTTAAAACGTTAAAAAGATTCTACCGGGGCAGGCCCCCACACATCACAACAGATTTTTTCAAGTGGTTTACTAACCACAGATTCCGAAATATTGAAGGGCAACTTGCTGCTTTTTCCAAGCTGGCAGCTTCCACATATTCTCTTTGTCACATTTGTAGATTTGATCTTATTGTTGTTCGCTAGAAACTTTATTATTTCAAAGTTTGAGTGCCCAAGCCGAAGATGCCAGACTTCACTGCTGGCGGTCCGCTGTCTTTGAGAGTACCACGCCTTTGTTTGTGCCTGATTTACTTTGTAAAGACTCCCACATTTCTTTCCCAAATTGATTACCGAATCCGTTAGATGATCCTTAATAGATACACCAAGTTTATCAAAGATTAGTGAGAAAGCGTAATTGTCAGTCAATTTAGACATCGAAATCAAGTTTTTCTTAATCTCTGGGACAACCAAAACCTCATTTAAAGAAAATGAATGCAATTTAGTAGATAAAGATGTTGAGCCAATATGGGTAATAGGTAAACAAACTCCATTTCCCACCATTACCGTGTCTGAACCATAGTAAGGAGAGAAATAATTGAGGTTACCAGTTGATGATGTGATATGGTTTGTTGCCCCAGAATCCGGGAACCAATCTCCTCCTTGATCATCCTCCAAGTGAAGCGCAGTTAAGGCATTTGGTACCAATTCGCTTTGATAAGAATTATCAAAGCGGTACCAACAACGTAAAGCATCATGTCCCGGCCTCTTGCATATTTGACATTGAAGCCTCGTATTATCCACATAAAATTGTCTGTTCGAAGTAGAATTACCTCCCATAGGCGGATACTCCTTTGAGTCAGCAACCTTAGCCGGAGCATTTGTATAGGGTCGGAAGCCTTGATTTTGAGATGGTGAATTTGGTCTGTAATTTCCACCGGACTGATAACTACCAGATGAATCAGCAAAAGTTCCTGAAGCTCCATAGTTTGGGAATCTAGGATAATTTCCAAACCTCCTTCGACGAAAACCATAGCCTCTTCCTCTATTGTCAAACCTGTTATTTCTTCCTTCAAAACCTCTGTTAAAATTTCTTTGCCCAGCAAAAATAAATGTTGAATCAAATGAACCCGAATCATCCTCACTCCTCAATTTAGCCTGATCAATCTTTTCACCAGTAAATGCCAAATTAGGATTTGTTTGATTTGACAAATAATTTTGATGTCGCACTTCATATCTCTCAAGCTGAGCAATAACATCTTCCTAGCTCGGTTCGGGTTTAAGGAAATACATAGTTGTCTTAAACGTCTCATAGTCACTTCCGAGACCCTCTAAAACACCAAAGACCTTTGAGATTTCATCGATCGGTTTCCCGATCGCGTTTAACTGGTCACAAATCAATTTAAACTCGCGCAAATACTCAGTTAAGGGCCTATTACGCTTTTGACAAGATTGAAGCTTACCCCTTAATTCAAATTCTTTGGCCACAGATCTCTGAGTAAAACGATTACACAATGCATTCCATACCTCAGAAGCCGATTCAAGACCGATTATGAGTCCCAGCACATCTTCAGAAACGGATCCACTAATCCACGATGACACAAGTTGGTCGGTACGATACCATTGCTGATACTCTGGATTAAGGACATCTTCAAAATTTTCCCCTTCTTTGCGTGGAATTCTGAGTGGGGGTGGTCGAATTTGACCATTGATGAAACCCAGCAAATCCTGACTTCTAATGAAGCGAAGAAATTGCGTCTGCCATAGAAGGAAATTTCCTTCGGAAAGTTTGATAGTCACAAAGTTTGAGAGGTTTATGTGTATAGGGTATGGGTATCTCGGATTTGAGTTTTCTGACATGGCTGTGTAGATGAAGAAGAGAGCAACTCAAGTCGGCTCTCAGTATCAGGCTCTGATACCATGAAGAAAATCAAAGGAATTAAGAAGATAACGATTCAAAGATAAATTTCCCAGGAGAAGAATGTTCTTCACTGAAAGCCATAATACACACTTACTTTCTTCTACCGTACATACTCCTATTTATATTGGCCACATATCACTCACCATTTTCCCACAATCTCCTCTTGATTTTCAAAATCATCTCCCTACATAAATACCTACCACAACTTCCTCTTGATTTCCAAAATATTCTCTCCACATATCACTCACGATTTACCCATGATTCCCTCTTAATTCCTAACATCTCCTCTCCAATTTGCTCTTCATTTTGTGAGAAATCAAAACCTCTTCTTCAATTGCCGATAGCTGATCCTTCATCAATATTATTAACTTTATCAAAGTGAAACTCGTATGAGGATTATAAAGGGAAAGACTTGCTAAATTAAATTAGGTTCTCCGTCATAAGAAAATTCTTATAGCCTATCATTAGAGAAGAGCCGATTACTATTTAGAACATGTAAAAGTGCGTATGTATATATAATTCTGAACTTTTATCAAATGTACAATACGATTTCTGAACTTTTAATTTGTTCAATATGAATCATGAATTATAGCTTAATTTGCAAAGTGGTCCTTGAAATTTTAATTTGTTCAATTTAATTTATGAACTACATGAAATGAAATGAAAGGACAATATTAAATATGTTCATATAGTTTATGGATTAAATTGAATATGTACTAAAAGTTTAAAAAATAAATTAAATAAATTAAAAAATTTAGTGATCATATGACATATTTAACGGAAGGTCGGGAACCACACTTAGTGTTATTATATATATGAACGAACAAAAAAAAAAGATGGATTATCAAATAATGGAACCTCCTGACCGTTGCTCGTGAATGTGCACGTGTTTGACTTTCCTAGGGTCAGAGATGAGTCTGATTGGGCGAGAAAAGCTAACGTGAAATGGGACACGTGTCATGCTCCAGAACCCACACACGAGATAAATAAGCACCCTATGATTGGGCATTGGGTTGGGGATGGGGATTGGATCCATTGTTAACCACGTGGGGATGGGCTTGATGTCCTGCCGACACTATGTTATCCACCCTATGAATTACGATTTTATCTGTCCTCGTACCGTACCGAAGGTTGCATTTCTTCTTCATACGTTGATTGCGAGATTAACGTTATCCGAAATTCTCGACGTGATCAACATCTACACGGCCGTTTGAAAGTAATTACGGGCCATATGTACGATCTAACAGATGTCCATCCCTCGTATAAGATTAAACTCAAAAGCACTGGTCCAAAGTTAAATCTAATCCTCTGTTTCTGGCCCTAAAGAAATGGAATCCTCTGTTCCATAGCTGCCACGGAAGAACGAATACTAACGTTCTCATGAAGAGAGGCACGATGTTTTTGGTCAGCTTATGCGTCGCAAGAGGTAACCTCTTAGAGGTTAGAGCGCGTGTATTGTCGGATCGAGAGAGATGTTATATAAAGAGATGAGATGCTCAACATTAATCTGACTTTTAACTTTTTTTTTTTCTCGTTAATTTCCTGCTTTCAAGGAAGGGCAAGTATAATGGAGGAGCAGTGGAGCAAACATAAAAAACGAGGGAGTCACAGATCAGACATGGCTTGTGGATTGAGCCTTGATGGAGGAAGAAAGAGACGCCACGGCCTCTCCCACCGTCAAGTAGAGGTTATCTGGCCTTAGCAGGTCCTGCCCTTCATCTGCTCTCTGCAATTTCTCCACCACCTCTCCGAGAGGATTCACCAACACGAGCTGCACCGGCACGAGTTCGGCGTTTACCCGAGTTTCAATTTCTCATTAAGCGAAAGGAAAGGAGCGCGGTTTCTGGAGTACTTACCTCGATGCCCTTCTTGTCCATGGCTTTTCTCAGTTCCTTTAGGAGCGATACTCCACTCGTGTCTATGGCACTCACAGCTGAGATGGCAACGAGGACGTTTGTCATGCTTCAAGATCATTTATACATGGTTCGAAGGCTTTTAAAACAATTTCATAACTTGCTTGCGAGCTATCCAAAACATGGAAGAGAAGATAAACATACCTGACAAGTCCAGAATCACAAACCGAAGGCTCGACTGCTTCTTCGCATCTTCTTCCGTTTCGTGATCTTCTATCCATCTTAAGATCCTGTTACATACAACATCCAGAAAACCGGTACATGGGCATTCCTTTCCTGTCCTGATAAACTAGTTGAGCAGCTGAGTACGTAGTTCATACAGTAACAAGTTACCTTTCATTCAAGTAAGTAGTATTAGCAAAGTTAATTGGAGCTTCGACGCTCAAAATGAGGAAACCGGGGAGTCTCACGGCTTCTTTGTAGTGATGAAGATTCCGATAGATATCCGTTCCGGGGATATTTCCCAATATAACAGTCTTCGGCCTTGTGACTTGGAGGAGGATCTTGAATATGGAAATACCAACCTGCCAAACAACGCCATGTCACTTTGTTTTTTTTTTTGTTTGGTAAGTAAACGCCATGTCACTTTGTTGTGGAGTCATTACCATGAAAATCGACCGAGTTTCAAGAAAAGAAGAGCGACATAAACCACCCCGCGGATTCGAAGAAAATCCGAAACTTACTGCAATGGCGAGACCAACTTGGACGGAGATGAATACGACGCCCAGAAACGCGCACAGCATCACGACAAAGTCAAATTTGTCGATCTTCCAAACGGCGTAAGCAGCAGGAATGTCGATGAGGCCTATCACCGCAGTGACGATGATCGCGCCCAGCACGACGTTGGGCGTATATTGGAACAGAGGCATGAGGAAAATAAGAGTAACCATCACAGTCACAGACATCACTATGTTTGACACTGCTGTCTTCGCTCCGGCATTGTGATTCACGGCTGACCGCGAGAAAGCGCCTGGAAAAACGCATGCTCCCAAGAAAATTAGGCTCCAATGTCCCCCCCCTTTTTCTGGTGCCCTTTCCTTGCAAAGTATTCTGATAGAAAAAGGAGCCGAAAGCGTTTGAGGGGAAATCGAACCTGTAGTGACGTAGCATGAAGTAGAGGAACCGACGATGTTCATGAGGCCGATCGCAATCATCTCCTTGTTTCCATCCACTTGGTAGTTCTTCAGAGCAGCAAATGTCCTCCCTACCGCAATTCCTTCCTGCATGACACAGCCTCAATCTTAGAAAATTTTGCCTTATTATTGCTTACTGGTATTTCCTGTGTGTTAGCACAAGCTTCAACTACATGTTCATATAGCCACAAGTAACGTCTCAGGGATATTCTCGTTTCAACAGATTTTGGTATTTCAGCTCCTATCGAGGCAAGCAGCACATTAATTTCAATGAATCATACATGAAAGTTGGCTTATTCTCTGAAAATACGTTATGAAATTCTTGCGGTACTATCATACCGAAATTCCTTCATGTGCCCTTATTGGGTAAAACCTTGCCTAGCAGTTTTAGCAAAAGTTGCTAGCATCAATAGCATTGTTTGTGAAGGGACCATGTAAAAATCCACTCACAGTGAGGGAGATGATGCCGGTGATGAGTCCAGTCTTGATGACAAGACCCAGATGGCTGCCATGGAAATGCAACATGTTCCAGGAAGGAGGGTTGAGGCCTTCTTGTAACTTCCCAATCTGAAAATTTGACCGACGATATGATATGATCGTGAATGGACAGACAGGGCAGACATAACTATTTTAGAAGAACTCAGAGAGGAAATAGATTGTAATACCACACTGATGCCGTGGCGTTGAGCCTTGAAGGCGAACACAAGGAGGGTGGAGATGATGACGGACAAGAGCGGAGCGCCCGCCGACACCCAGAACAGCTTCGGCCTTCTCATGCTCTGCACAGAGTTCGCGCACACCCAGTCATCATCAACACAGCGCAAACATCACTCTTTTCTTTTGCCAAGCGAACTCGCGCCACAATGTTGTTAATCTTGTTTTTGGCGGTACAACTTGGGGTGAGCAAATCGGACCGCTCGGATCTGGACCGCTTGGACCGGTGGTCCGGTTCCCGATTCTAGAGGGCGGCGGTCCGATTCCCGTTTCTTAAAATTGAAACCAGTGGTCGAGCGGTCCGGTTCTCGGTTCCAACGCATGAAACTGGACCGATTTGCCCAAATCGGACAGATTGAATTTTTAAAATTTCTTTGAAAGTAACCCTAAATAGAATTAGGGTTATGATGAGGCCTAACATACGTCGTAACTCAACATATGGATACTCGGAAGCTGGCTTATATATGTCCACGGAAAAGCAGAACTATAATGACTTGTCAATTCAAAATATTCGGTAGCTATTTTCTCCGGCTTCCACGACTGTGCAAGTGAAACCTCCATGTGAAGTTTCTACTCCAGTTGGCGATGGTCCAAGAGGTCAGAATCCTTCTCAACCTACCACGAGCGTGCAAGGAAAACCTCCATCTGGGCTTATTGGTTCCTCGAAACCACTCGAGAACCGGACCGGGAACTTATGACCCCTAGGTACAAGTACAACTATGATTGGTTCAAAGAAGCAGAGACCATATGTTTACATTAACGACTTCATTAGCATAATAATTTTTGGGTGATCGTGAGAATAACAAATATTGTGAGCCACAAATTTTTGGAGTAGTAGATCCCGCAATAATCTTCAATTATTTGTTATCTATTTTTTTTTGGCTCACATGTCAATTTGATAGTAGAGAAAAAAAAAACTATAATGTAAGCGTATTCATTCTAATTATGGGTAATTTATTTATTATCATTAGAGATCGTACTTAGTTTTGAACATATGATATGTAGATATAATATCTCATACTGTGCATATATATATTACCAAAATAAGAAAGGTTCTATTATTTCTTGTACATCGGTCAGAGGCATAAGAATTGGTTATCTGCAAAAGTGACGTCAATCAAAGCCAAATTACTGGGTAAAGCTAATACGTATAGATATTAGAATATAAATTCTTAAATAAATGATGCGAGACGTCTATTAAATTTATTTATATAAGCCATGATATCTCTTATCTTTGAGGGATGATTTATTTTAAGAGAATTATCTAAAATGTTAAGCGCCATCTTTTACAAATAAAAGCAAATCAGAAAAATCAACAAAAATAGATTTTTTTAGCGATCACAAAAATATAATATTTTCATGAGAAAGAAATTGAGGACGGTGGCGTGATATGCATCGTCATAACGATACGCTGATCTGGAAGGCCGTAATAGAAGTCGGCCACAAAAGATGTGATGGCGCGGTGTCGTGCTGGTGTCGGTCGGTCAGTCGGACCGTCTCTGCAGTCGGTTTTCACAGAGAGGAGGAGAAGAAGAAGAAGAAGAAGAAGAAGAAGAAGAAGAAGAAGAAGACTGGTCGTGGCTCAGACTCTGGGAGACTGATTGATAGATTGATCAATGAGGTGATGAGGAGGGTTTACTTACGACGTGTCGCGCCACCAGAAGCAGCACCAGGAAGCACACCCCCATCAGTATCGTTTGCCACGACCACTGCACACAGCATAAGCAAAAACCATCCACAACTTCAGCTCCAGGTCAACAGCTTTAGACCACTAATAAGAAGATTTGCCTGCCTCATGCAATTGAGTTTCAGACAACCTGTGAGGGCGTTTTGTTCTACTCAAATGTCTGTAAAAAAATAAAAAAATAAAAAAATAAAAATCCATTTTTCGGTGCTCTCCTCGCAGCTGATTAATGAGCTATGCTGTTTTCTGACCTGGGCAGGTCAAGACAAACTGAATAAATCTCAGAGAGTCCGGAAAGCGGAAAGACACACGTGAAAGCGACAAGGGAATTAGAAGAGCTCTGAAATTTTTGGCTTTCACGAACTTTGGCTCCAAAATGGAAGAGTAAACTGAACTTGATTGGTGGTCAAAGAGAGATGAGATTTGAAAGCTAAAAAAAAAAGGGAGGGGGGGGGGGGGGGTGTGTGTGTGTGTCGTGGGGGTTGATTAGAGGAATAGCCGAATCACCTCGTTGGTGCGGTGGAACACAGAGGTCAAAACAGGGACCAGACCCATCTGCTTCGTGAAGTTCACGATCCCGAGCAGGCTCTTGAGCTGTTGCAGCGACACAATGATTGCAGCCCCCGCCATGAACCCGATCAGAGTCGCCTTCGACAGGAAGTCGATGATGAATCCCAGCCTGTCAGTTACCGGAAAATCAGTAAAAACATGAAATCCGAGGGGGAATTGAGATGGTGGCCAGAAGACCGAACCTTAGCAGTCCTAGAGAAGCTTGGAAGAGGCCAGCGAAGAAGGTGGAAGAGAAGGCGAGCTGGAGGAACAAGAGCGGCTGCTTGGCGGGCGACACCTCTTGCCTCAGCATCGAACCCATGATCAGCGACGCTATCGACACCGGCCCCACCGCCAGATCCCTCGAGCTCCCCAGCACCGCGTACACCAGAGGCGGTACGAAGCTTGAATCTTCCATTTCCAAGAGAGAGTCAACACCCAATGGGCCAATGACACAAAAGGCGAGAAAATAAAAAAAAAATATATGTCCTTTCAATGAAACAGTGCGTAATTTGAAGCAGCGAGAAAGAAGAGGAGGAGAGCAGTCCACTCACAGAGACCCACAATGGGTGGTAAGCTCGCTAGCTTCGCATAGCTTATTCCCTGCACATTCAAGTCCGATAGATAGATACAAATCTCAAAAACTATTAGCTTTAATCAGTAGCTACTTTAAAAGTCGGTGTACTCTAAGAATCTAAGCTTAAAAAAAGAGAGGATATTATTAACCATTTAGCGACCAAGTGTCGAATGTAGTCAACCGAAAGTATAAGTGTGCGTGAGGTTAGGTGACGACCTTGACATGAGGAGCAACTGAGGTTACCTGAGGTATGGCCAAGCTGGCGATGGTGAGGCCGGAGACGATGTCGGACTTGAAGAGCTTGAGGCTGTAGTTAGGGCCCCACTGGAGGATCGGGAACACGTATTGGGCAGCGAGGATCCACCGCGTCCTCGCCGGCTGCCCCTTGAACTGCCGGAGCGGGTCGTCGGGGAAGAACGTCTCCTTCAGCCTCGACCCCATCTTCTGGGCCACCGTCCTCACGGGTGGGGCCGCCACCCTGTGCACCTCCATGGCCGTTATCTCCATGCAGTGCGACTGCGAGTTGAGGCTCATCATCGTGGTGTTATGACCAGTGTTCGGATCCATGTGACCCAGAAAGACAGAGACGGGTGTGATTTCTAGTGTTTCGTCTCTTTGGTTTCAAGGTTCATGATTTGAGCACAGAGTGGCAAGCTTTGCTTTTTATTATGTGATGTAGCAGTACCATCCCATCGATCGACGACCGCTACCAAACAAAACTTCTTCGTAGATGAAATTTTCGGTTTTTCTCTTCTTTTTAGGTAGGCATATGGTAGGACAGCCTTCTCTCTTATATATATATATATATAAGAAAAACATTGAAGTTCAAGAAAAATCATTAAAACAAGATCATGAGTCACACGTTCAAAGAGCTACTCTATGATTTTTTCGTACCATAATCAGCGATTGGTCATTGAATCCGTCTTTATTAATGAGCACACATCGAGAATTCCATCTATTGCTACGGCTTTGCCTTTGGACGGTGCACTCAAGGCATTATTATCAAACAGAGTAAAAAGGTTGAATGATCATATATTTAACGCTTGTGAGAGCGAAATCTTTACGAAACTTCTCTGATCTCTTTTGAAACTAGACTTGTTCACCAACACAACCCGAGGAAAGTTAAACCTCTAAAATCACAAATCAAAACTAGATTTGGTAGAAATCTCCTCAAAAATAAGAGAGAAAAGCTTCCAGCTTTAGATTAAATCGGAAGAAAAAAGATCCCAAACGAGAGGAAAGCAAGAAAATGAAATAGAAATTCAAAGTAACCTAAGAAAATGAGGAGGGAAGGGAGAGATCTAGGTCAAATCCTCCTCTCCGAAAAGGTTGAAGAAGAAAGTGTGAAGAAGAGAGAGGAGAGGAAAAACCTAGAGTCAAGGAGAGCCTTATTTAAGTAATGTGTTTTTATTGCATTGGGAGAGTTGACTACAGATTCACATTGTGTGGAACTTCTTTCATGTAGTGTTTATTTTTCAGGTATTGTTTAATAGGAAATGCTTCCATGATAATATTGTTGGGGATGGTACAATCTCAACTGTAGACCTACATACCGTTACCGAATATTTTGCATAAAATACTCCTTAATTAAGATATCGTATGATTAGAAATAACTAACAGTGCTATCAAACTGTTAGGCTAGCAACTTCCTTTTTTAAATGTGCATGTGATGTTCATGGTTCCAAATCAATGTCTGTGATAAAACAGCTTCTATGGCTACACCTATATTGCGATAGTTCGGGCGGATCCGGATCGCCTAACATTTCCTCAAAAGGTTAGGCACATAACCTTGCAATCCGGGCCGTCCATTTTTGGACGAACGTCCCAGATCTCCTGTTTTTAAGGGGTAATTTTTTAAATTTTTTATATACATTTTTGTTAGTAATAATATGGGTCGTCCATTCATAACATGGAAGGCTTGGATTGCAAAGTTAGGATCTAACTTTCTAAGGAAAGGTTAGACGATCCATTTCCACTTCGGGGATATGTAACATTAAGATGGTGCTGAACTAGGTTTGATGTTTAACATCAGCACTGATTCATTGGCATGAACTCATCTCCCTCGTCCTCGTGATATATATACCTCGGAATATGAAAAAATAGAAGAACCATAATAACTAAGATGAAAAAGAGAGTGTATAACGTACAATGATGGCCCGTACACAAATTCATTATAACACCCAATAATAATGGGATCCGGCTTCAAGGCAGAGGAGCCTTAAAATCCCCACCGCCCCTCCCCCCTTTTTATTGGGGGGAATGTTTTTGGGCGGTGGGGATTTGCCTGCCTTACAAAAAGTAAGGCAAGCGATCCAGACGCATAATAATGACCCAACGCATCATGTTTTAGGGCGAGGAGCATTCACACGGACGAGCCAGAGACATGCGAACATTGGTCGTCCGGGAGCAGCCAAAATGTGTCACAAACTCAAATGTTAACCCGTATTTGTTTTAATGTGTCATTTATGTATGGGTCGTTTTAATCTCAAAACATGGGCCATAAGTAGGTATTAAAAAGTAAAGTCCAAAAAGACGGGTGTTAGCGGGTCAATTAGTAGCCCACTTTCAACCCAAATTAAATATGGAGCCGGTCCATGAAGCTACCCATTTTTTTTTTTTGGTCAAAAAGCCACACATTTTCAAAGACGACAGTTTAAGGAGAAAAATTACTAAACATGACTTTTGGTTGGGATTCGTTGAATTTGGATTATATGTAAATGAGTCAAAAAGAATTATATAGGTCAATTTGAACCGGGCAATCGACTCGACCTATCCATTCAACGGACCTAATTGTCCGAGAAATCACGAGTTTGTGTTTAATTAGAATGTGCTCACGTCGAAGATGAGTTGTTTTCCCAGGATAAAAGCAGGTAGAATATTACGAAAATTAAGGACAGAAAAGATCACGTAATTTGTCTTATGTCCTAACGTGTTGCGAGCATTCATCACATGGATTCGCAAATAATGTTCGTGGGACTTTTTGACGTGGAGTCTCTCAATGATTGAAATCCCACATGCATTCACGCATGAGAACAAAGGCTGGACAAAGGCTGGAGAAAAGCCGGTTTGTGTGTCTGTTTTTTGGTTGCTTCCCCATTTCTTGTTTATACTCTTCCTCTTAGTATTTAGCTAAAAGGAAGCTCCACCACTCAACTTCTTAAGAAGAAGAAGGAGAAGAAGAATCGTTGCTGCAACATTTGGACAAAGGGATGGGTGAAAAAGTACCAAAGTATCATAAACCCGTTGCAAAATCTTACCATTGGATTTATTTAATCTTACACTTTTTGCATTTGTGTCAATTGAGTTGATTCTGTCGGTTTTAGCTGGGAATCAACGAAGTGGATGCCAAGCGACCTATGTAGCACGAGTGGCGTTGATGTGAGCTTCTTCTTTTTATCTTGATTTTCTTTCCTTTCATTTTGACCAGCAGCAATCCTTGCTAACCATTGACGATGGTCGCGGCCCTCGCCCATAGGCAGCCAAAATGGAAAGAAAAAAAAAGGAACAAAAAATAATTATAAAAAATATACGTTAGCGCCGACCATGACAATAGAACGACTGGCGTCCACGTCAATGATTTTCTATTAAAGTTGACTGGATGGAAGTGAGATGTGTTATCCACGTCAGCAAATTTAATGGTGAACCTGCATAGAAGTTAATGGAGGATAGGTTTGTCACAAGTGTATCCGTTTAGGATTTTTCGTAATAAAAAATTAGTTTAGGATTAGATGTACCAGTTTGAAATTTTTCGTGATATTTAACCCTTACATTAATTTTAAAAAATAAATTAAAAAAGAAAACCATAATAAACGGTGAGGGCGCTGTCGCCAACCCATCGCCGCTGGGAGAGCCGATGATGGTGAGGAAGTGGTTGGCGAGGGCCTGCCAGCTCTCGTCTGATCTCTCTCGCCACAAGTTCTTTTTTTAAAATTTTTTAAAATTAATTTAACTAAAATTTAAATTTAAAAATCAGGTTTTGACCGAAATAATGTCATCTTAGCCACATTATTGCCATGTAGGAGAGAGAAAATATTAAAAAAAGGCCATGCCAGTATTTTTCGTTAGCCAAATTAGACAGAGTTAACAAAAAGAGTCGATTTCATTTTTTTTTGCAAGTTTTAGGATTGACTTGTTCTTTTTTTTTATATATATATAAATTTTAAGACTTTTAGTGAACATATCCCTAAAATATTTGGTGTGGATTATTGTCGCGACCCGTCCGGAAGCGGACGCGGCTAATGGATTACCGATCACGGGTCTTGGATCGGCGCGAGCCCTCCCAGGCCCATACCAAATCGCGGCGGGAGTATTCTTCGACGATAAGAGTCGATCGCTTTCGACCTTCAGTGTGGTCGTGGTGGCATGTGCAAATTGTGCATGCATTTGGAGTCGCCACCGGTCTTTCTTGGAGGGTAGACCGGAAACCTTACCGATCGATTGGGAGAGATCGATCAGTTCTACGGAACCAGAGATTTTGGGTTCGGGGACTTGGTTACGCTGGTGTCGTTACCAACGCCCTTTCGGTACCTAATGCGAGTGATTTTCCTAACTAGGATTTCATGCAGGCACAATTTTGGGTGAGGTAAGTCTGACTTTGCACATTAACCAGTTTAACATGCTCACGTAATCATAATAAATAAATAGATGTCAATCACATAAATATCTATCCTACGTGGTGATCATGGAATTATGATTTAATGGGTCTCGAGCCAATGAGACCACATATAATCATTTTAATATTTTAATAACGGAGAGCCGCTCTTCGCTTCTTCTTGGTTTCTTGAACTCTTCAAGAATTGGGCCCCAAAGAGCTCGCCGACTTAAAAGGCTCCTCCACGTAATCCTCGTAGCATTTACATCAACAATTGACTATGCTAAAAATAAAGATTACATGAAAAATAAAAGGAGTACGCAGCCTCCATTTAATAATTACAACCCCAAATATATAAATAATCATCATACATTCATATATACATCAATCACATTGATTAGGGATTTTTCCATGATCACCACCCTTTCACGTAAGTAATAAATTCACAATTTAAAACTTAGGAAGGCACAATAAAAATTCTACGTTGAATCATATTCAGAATTTTTACGTAAAATAAGATAGCCATAAATTTTCGATTCAAAATTGATTTAGTCTCAATTTTTGCTACGTTGATTAATTTATCATATAAAATAATCAATCTCCATTAGCCATGTAAGACGAACAATTCGTTAATACATATTGGCCATAGTATTGCAAAAATTGCAAAAAATCAATTAAATGCACGAAAACACCTAAGGATTGGCTCTGATACCACTGTTGGGATCCACGTAACACGTAGCGGAAATAAATAACAACCCACACATGTATCTCCAGAGGCGTACTTCGTGCATTTCAATCGAAAAAAATCACAAAGTCTCAAAGGGAGTAAATAGATTACCTCTCGTAGCGTGCTTGAACGGAGGTGTCGGTTCGATGTTCTTCGATCTCAGCCTCCACAAGTGTTAGGCATCTAGTTCGGACGCACCACCAATTGACGAACGGGGAGACGACTAATAACTCCACAACAATTGTGCTAGCAATATGCGGAATCAATATTCCGAACTTAGTATATTTTGCTCGCTCAAGATTATGAGAATATAGAGAGTGTTTGTGTTCTTCTCTCTAAGCTCTCAAAAATTTGCACACTCTACAAAATGTCTCTCTCCTTCAACCTCAAAACTCTTGCCATCCTTTTATAGCCAAAAATACCTTCCAATAAATTGTATTTAAAAATAGCACTAACAATTATAAATTCTATCTAAAAATAGCACTCACAAATAAATGACATTTAAAAATAGCACTAACAATAGCACTCACAATTTATAATACAAAAATGCTATTTAAAAATAGCACTAACAATAGCACTCACAATTTATAATACAAAAATTCTATTTAAAAATAGCACTAACAATTATAAATTCTATCTAATAATAGCACTCACAAATAAATGACATTTAAAAATAGCACTAACAATAGCACTCACAATTTATAATACAAAAATGCTATTTAAAAATAGCACTAACAATAGCACTCACAATTTATAATACAAAAATTCTATTTAAAAATAGCACTAACAATTATAAATTCTATCTAATAATAGCACTCACAATTTATGATAAATAAATGCCATTTAAAAATAGCACTAACAATAGCACTCACAATTTATGATAAATAAATGTCATTTAAAAATAGCACTAACAATAGCACTCACAATTTATAATACAAAAAATGCTATTTAAAAATAGCACTCACAATACAAAAATGCTAAAAAAGGCACTAACAAAGGTGTTAAAAATAATAACCATTATTATTATTACAAGAGTTAAAGAGGTTACCAAACAATACAAATATGCATAACGTATAAATACGTATGATATATAAATACGTAGAGCATACGTATACATCCGTGAAACCGGGGACTAATTGAAAGAAAAATGTGCAATTAAGCCCTTTTGGTAAAAATTGATTAAATTGGAGGGCAAATTGACCTAATTGCACTTTAAGACTTTAGAATCCAATGTCATAGCTTATAAAAAGTGAGAATTGAAAACTAAAAGACTCGAAAATGATTTTTTTTTAGGCTCGGTTCGGGTTTATGTTTGTGAAGGAACATAGTGACCCGAGCCGAATTTTTGAGATTTAAAGTGACACACTTGAAGAGGAAATTAAAACAAAATTATCGAATATTTTTGGGTATTTTGCTGACCACGAATGGTATTTTTCTGATTTTTTGGGTATTTTTATAATTAAATAAACTCGAAAAATATTAAAAATACCAAAAAATATTTTTTGTTCAAAATTGGTTCCTAAGGTTAAACCAAGGCTTCCAAAGTTGATTTTGTGATTTTATGACCTTTTTTGATATTTTTAATTAATTTTAAAGAATAAAAATCACAATAATAAATGGTAAAAAAAATCAGGTGTCAACAGCTGCCCCTCTTTGAAAGGAATCTCGTTAGAGGTTTCTCTCAAAGATAAGGTGGCACCTGATTCCTAACCGACTCAACTGGGAAAATAAGAGAAGAAATGTTATGACATCGGATCCTTAAGCCTATTGATAAAAGCTCAAATCAATCTCCGGTTTGCTCTAACAATTTGAACATGGGCTGAAGTGAGAGAGGCTTACCTGAAGCTCACCTGTCGGATGCTGCCGGTTGCGACGACTTTCAAGAAGATGCCTAGGACTCGTCATTCAGAATATCCCAGGGAGATTAAGCTCTGACCTGTATGGTAGGTCATACCATGATGGGATTCCTAACTTGTAGGAACCTAAGGAAGGCGTATCCCACGCTTTGGGATTTGCCAAGAATTTTGATCCGTATGGTGGATCAGACCTTTGTGTTGATCCTTACTGCGATATTTATCAATGAGTGGACCCTTATGCGGTTTCTACCATATGTGACCCTTCAGGCGGTTTCTACCATTAATGTGATCCCTCAGGCGGTTTCTACCTTGGTTTGACCATTCAGGCGGTTTCTACCTTGAGTTGACCCTTCAGGCGGTTTCTACCTTTGATTTGACCCTTCAGGCGGTTTCTACCTTGTGTTGACCCTTCAGGCGGTATCTACCATGTGTTGACCCTTCAGGCGGTATCTACCTTGTGTTGACCCTTCAAGCGATATCTACCTTTGATTTTGACCATTCAGGCGGTATCTACCTTTGATTTGACCCTTCAGGCGGTATCTACCATGAGTTGACCCTTCAGGCGGTTTCTACCTTGTGTTGACCCTTCAGGCGGTATCTACCATGTTTGAAAAGGGGTCTCATGACGAGGGTTCTCCACGTCCGATGAGACTGTTTGATATTTTGAAAATGGGTCCTGGGACGAGGGTTCTCCACGTCTGATAGGACTTTTTCTTTTAAAAGGATTTTTCTTCCCCTTTTTTTGAGACCCCGAAGTTTGTCGGGAATTCAGTTTTTTGAAGCAGTGAAAGATTTTATTTTGACAAAACTTCACTTGAGTCTGTTGAGGCGACATTCTGGGAGTTGGGTTCTCCAAGTATCCTGCATAAGTTTGAGCCTGAAAGATTTTTCTTCACCAAGAAAACGTTAGTAATCTTTGGGAAGACCACGGCTGTCCATTTTGACAAAACCGTATGATTTAAGTTTTAATCATGAAATGTGCATTTTGATGCTGGGGGTTATCCAAAGCATTCTTGCAACATGCAAATGTGATCACAAATCCCTTGCACGGAAAATCTGGATCAACAGTTTGAAAATTCCAAAAAGAGTTTGTTCAAAACATCAATTGGAGTATTTCTCGACAATGAGGTCTTCTCACCTGTTTTGCGATCGTGTTTTTTTATAGGGGATACACTCGATTCCCTACTAACCCGTGCCTAGGTTTTAGGCTCATTCGCAGCGCATACATTTTGATCGGTCGGGAGGTCTTCCACGGGACCGTAATGTTGGGCTTGGATATTGGTCTTCAAGGGGGACTCACTTTTGAGTCAAGGTCATTGAATGAAAGTTTTCACCATCTGCTCCGGGTTTACAAGTCAAGAACCCTGCAAAATGAGAAAGAAATAGTCTTGCTCGTACTTCTTCGAGCTGAGCTGTATGTTAACCCAAGTGTCTTAGTCAGAGAAGACTGTTTCAGGGTTACGATGTTGGTAGGATTGGGGACCGAAAAAGGCTTGTTTTTGGCCCAGAATTCATGACGAGTTTGACATTGGTGATCATTGCTGATTTACCTCCTGTCTTTTCCTTTCTGCATCTTTAGTTTTTGAGGTGTACAACCGATTTTGAGGTGTGCACCAGCTCTTTAGAGAGCGTCCCTTGTTGCATTCAGAGACCGACTCTCTCCATGTCTTTGTTCTGTGCTTGGCAGCATTTGGGGAGCAGCTTTTTTTATTTGACTCCTTTAAGAATTTTTTTTTTCATCCAAGTTTCACTGGGGATCAAGCAAACAGCTTTCATGAGCATCGGCCTTGCTTTTACCAGGCACTTTGCTTTTTCTCGATGCCGTGGATTTTTCTCATTCATTTTTGAAATCCCACTTTTTCTCATCTTCATAGGATCGCGTTAGACCTATGATCAAAGGTCTAACAAGGTTAAACATTAACTTAGGAATTCTTTTGCAAACCCTAAGTCTTGAACTTCTTCGTTTCTGAAGTGATGCTGCATCCGTCTTGGAATGTGCAATGATCACCAACGGGTTTATGAAATGATTCTGCAGGCTCAACTTGGCTATGCAAAGGATTCGGTGTGTGGGATAGAGAAATGAATGCTTCTCATCATCCTATGGCACTTGGATTACCATATAAACAACACACAAAGATTAATGTTAGTCCGAGCAAGAAAATTTCTAACCATTTTCTCCTGATGCTGCTGGACTCACCTCCATTTTGCCCCGATGTGGGGTGGTTCTTGACAGGGTTAAGAATGAAAACCGCCGTTCAAAGGGGTTATCAACGGTCACCTGTAGTGTTTGGGGGATATGAAACGAATGCCTCCGTCGTCCCAACCCATGTAATCGCTGCGAATGGTCCCTACTTCCGTAGGTCTAGATTCTGCTGTCTTATCCGCTCCATTTCTCTCTTAAGTGTGTATAGGACGTGTTTGGACTAGGCTTTGCCTCTCGTCTTTTGAGAAAACGTCCTTTTGAAAGTTTTGAACAACTTTTGATTGGAAAAATCTCTTTCGTTTTCTCCAAAAATTTTACCCGTCAATGGGATTTTATGATGCCCAATGCATGTTCAGATAACCTCATGTTTCAAAACATGAATGCCAATGAAGTTAGAATCCTATGTCTTTTCTAGACATCAGATTCTAAAAGCTTTTCTTTTCTTCTCTATTTTTTATTCAACATTTTCAATGGATTGGGGAAAGGGATACTTACCTGTCCCCCGCGGCTGGAGATCCCTGAAAATGCGGAAGAAACATGTTATTGTTCGTTCATGAATTTTTCAAAAAATTAGAACGATACATCTTACCCTCGGTCGTGTGCCCCTGCGAGTGCACACAGGTTGTCAAAATTTGTCCTCCTTGATGGTGAGTCCCTATCAAGGATAAATAGCAAGTGTTAACTCATATTCCCAAATTGAAGACAAATTGGGACAATACAACTTTACTCTTGGTTCTCATCCCGTTCTGACGTCGCGTATTGATATGAACCACGTCTATCAAATCCGCTTATCCATGCTTGGAATATTTGCAATATCAATGGTTCAGCTGCCCCCGGTTGGGCAACGTCTGTTTTGTTATTTGAACAGATGGCTCCTTGGGTGATTTATCCACGTTTAACACCTGAGAAGGGAAAGAAATGAGACATTACTTTGGTATTCGGTTGAAGATCGTTTAGGAACGATACATCGTTTTACCAAATGGGAGGCTTCGTGACCAAACGTATTTCGTGCTGAATGGGGGTAGATCCCATTATGCTCCGCGGGTGATAGTCATCGTTCATGGAATTTGCTCCACGGATTAAGTGATTAATCCATGGCCCTTGGCTCGAAGACGTTCAAAGGGTAATGTTGACACTCAGAGCGGTTAGTTTTCAGCGTTAATTACAATGTTCCCGCGGGAACTTTACAACGAAATCCGTAACACATTCATTCGATGTATTCACCTCTCACTCTCCTGAGCCTTCTAATGATTTAGCACACGAGCTTCGAACCAGATGTCCGGTCGCCGGTACCGGTCACGACTGCGAAGATGCACTTGTTCCAAAATGCTTGACCCATAGGCTGAGTTGCTCATTCAGGAGATCGTCCGACCGCTCGAGTCGTCCAAGTTGAGCATCCTTAATTGCTGGTGACGGACTTCTCCCATTTTCGGCATGAACAACCTGGTTTCTCGGTTTATGCGTGATCCACACGCCGAGTTGCTCACTGAGGGACTCGCTTGAAATTTCAAGCCATTGACGCCCAAGTCGGGCATCCTCAACCGTTGGCGATGGGTTCCTCACACTACTTTCGACATGAACAACCTCACTTCTCGAGTTGGTATTTTCATCGTTGTCCAGTAGGTTTGTACCCGATGCTGGATTCGCCGTAGGAATAACACTAACGATCGGTTGGTGCTCAAATTGGGGAGTCCATACCTGCTGAAATTGTTGTACATACTCTTGGGGAGTACCAGGGTAACTCAGGGGGGAATTCAGCCGATCGAACCAAGAATAGATGTTTTCAAGGAGATCGTCTGAACCATCGAGCGACTGACACTCAGGTTGAGTATTGTCGACTACTGGAGAAGGAATCTTTTTGCCATTTTCGTCATGGACCACCTGATTCTTCGAGCCGGAATCTCCGTAATCGTCTCGCAAGATTGTATGTGCATCTCCTGCCAGTGTTAGATCCGCTGTAGGACTAGTATTAACGGCCAGTCGGTGCTCAGACTGGGGTGTCCCGATTTGCTGAAATTGCGGTACATACTCCTGAGGAGTACTGGGATAACCCATGGGAGTACTCTGATTGATGCCTGAACAATCGACCGTGTAATTGTCAGTCCCATCGGTGTTAAGAGGTGATTGGATGCTTCCTGCTTCATGAGGATTGCGATCACAGCCATGCTCATCGTTTAAACTTGAACTGCCTCTCTCTTGGTCTAGCGCCACTCGTCCATCTCTCAGTAGTCTTTTGTAGCACCAAAGGTGGTTCCTGACTTTATTTCTATCCAATTCCGGCATGTTCATGATCTTGAGTATGCGCGATGGGCGAGCCAAACTGATCCCTAACTGTTGAACTGCATCAACAAATTTGCTATGAAGCTCCGAGGTCCAATAAAACCTTGTTTTCTTGCTAGCCGAAGTAGGGTTGGCAACTCGGCGGCTACTCTTCGTGGAATCTGGTCGTGTTGAACCGCCTCTATCTTGGTCTAGCGACGCTCGTCCATCTCTCAGTAGTTTCTTGTAGCGCCAAAGGTGATTCTTGACCATATTTTTAGTCAGTCCCGGCACGTTCATGATTTCGAGTATGCGCAATGGGCAAGCAAAACTGATCCCCAACTGTTGAACTGCATCAACAAATTTGCTATGAAACTCCGGGGTCCAACGAAATCTTATTTTCTTGCTAGCCGAAGTGGTGTCAGCAACTTGGCGGTTACTCTTCTCGGAATCTGGTCGTGTTGGAGGTTGCTCTGGAGGGGATTTAGTGGTCTCAGATCGGCTGGTCATGATGGTGAGTTCATCATCGAGCGGACCCGACTTGTCATGACGCATGTTCCCTTCCACAATGGGCGTCGACTTTGACCTTATAGCACTAGTTTCCTCTTGTAGATCCTCGGCGGTACCCGCCTGTTTCGAAAGATGTTGCGAAGGGCATTGCAACAAATGAGCATTATAAACCCCCAGATCTGGCTCTTCAGTGAATACTCCGTCCGTGGGAACAGGGTTACCGCACTCCAGGCAAATAGCGATGCTTAGAGCTTTTTTGTACTGAGTGTTTTTTATTCGAAGCTTTTCATTTTCCTCCCTTACAACCGCTAACTCGTGCCGATCGCGTTGCTGCTTCAGCCGGGTTCGTTTGTTTTCAAACCAGCACTTGACCTTCCGAGGCTCCCACCCTATCTCCTGGCCCATTTTGATTTTCTGTTCCATGTCCGGATAGGGGTATTCCCTGAAAAACAATTCGAGTTTATGGACTTGACCTGAAGTGTTGCGTTTGAGATATTCCCCTTTCTGACGCTGATAACCGTCGCGGGTACTGTTCTCGTTAACCAAGCCGCGGGTTTCATCATTAGAAGGATCGGTCTCCATGGCCCTCGTGTCAGGTTCGGTCCTGAGATCTTCAAACTCTTCCAGCAGCTCAAGCTCGGAGACCTCCAAGTCTGGCGCTTCCAGTAAATGACAGAATCCCTTGAACATTTTGACCGGGATATCACTGTTTGATTTTCCGTTAACTCAGCTTTCTTTGTTCCTCCTTGGATCTTCACTTTCTCTGCAAATTCTGAGAGGTTAAAGGAGCCGGATCACCGTTCTTCGATCAAAGGTGATGGCTACCCGACGAGCGCTCTTCTCAATGTTTCGAGATTCCCACTTCGTCCTTTTGTGATGGCTACTTGACGAGCGTTTTTCTCAAGGCTTCGTAATTCCCACTTTGTCCTTTTTTGCTCTTTTCTACGTGAACGGAGCCTGAAGATCTCTTGCGTTGATTTCGCTTTGTCGAGCACTACGCTTGTCCCCCTGGCCCAGTCTCTAGAGTAACAAGCCTGCCCACCTTTCGGCGCCATTATGTTTCGTAAAACCCGAGATCACAGGACGGTGGTGGATTCGTGACTCATCGGGGATGCATTAACGAAACCCGCTTGGCTCTACTGCACATAAAATATTATTACCACTTCTCCTTGTACTCGAGCATTTATAAGGTGATAGATTGATGTCAAGAAGATTAACACTTTAGCCTTATCAGACTCAGCCTCTCAAACACTCTTCACATTCTCACTCTCTTCTCCGTCATTCCATCGCATATGGATTCCTCCTCTATGCCTGTTGCCTTACCTGAAGCTTCGACCCAATGGGAGAGATTTTACCACCTCTTGGGTAGGGGTTATGGCTACATAAACAATCATCCTGAAGCTGAGGTTGAAGTTCGTACTCTGATTCCGGCCCTGGATACTGCGTGTATTGAAGGTACGAAACTGCAAAGGGAGTTTGTGATCTTCCCAACTCTCTTTAACAATTTCATGCAGGCTTACGAAGTTGCTAGCCGGGAGGTCACTTTGGCTGGTATCGTGCGAGCCCGTTATCAGGACCGAACTGAGTCCCTGATGTTGGCCATGCTGACGGCCGATAACCATAAAAGGGCTGTTGAATACGCCCACGCCCAGGTTTCGATGCTGGTCCGTGAGAGGGACAACTTGGTGGAGCGTCTGGCTCTTTTTGACACCGCCTTTGAGCAAGACCAGCACAACTTCGTGCTGAGGTTCCAGTGTGCCTGGTTGGAGGAAAGGCTTGAAGACCTGAGCATGGATATAGCTCGCGGGAGGGTGCTGGCTCATGACTTAGAGCTTGAGTTCGAGTACTATGACACCAAGGTGAACGAACTTAAGGAGAAATGTCGTCTCCTTTTCTTCAAGCTTGTAGACCTCGATTCCCGGAGTGTGGGTTGTAAGCAAGGCATGGATAGCATGGAGAGTCAGTTAAGCTTTTTTGTGATGCTTGTCAGAACTCATTTTGGGTTTACTGCTCCCCCTCAGTGATCCACTTGTAAACTTTCCTGCTGAATGAAATAAATGCGAGTTTGTTTATATATGCTCTTTCATTCTGCATTGTTGACTAGCCAAGAAAGGTTTTTGCTTTCGGATCTACGCGACTCCTTTTTCGCCTGTGTCAACAGATTGACTACGCATCATTCTCACAGCCCGACGCTTTATATTTGATTGACCTGAATGCCTCGTGAGAAATAGATTTGTAGTTGCTCGAAACTTAAAGATTGCCCCTGATTTTGCGGTCATTGCGTTTGGGGCCGCTAGTAATCTTTCACTTTCGAGCTCGATCACATTCTGCTAGTAACTCATGCTATCAATTCTGCCTTCACGCGTCGGGGCTGATTTTACCTTGAACTTAATAACAAGGAATTACCGTATACACACGAGATGACGTTTGCGAAAAACATTATGCATAATCAACTCTAGCTATTGAAGAAACAAACGCATGCACCGATGAGAACTTTACAATAGGAGATACATCCTTCTCGCGTACATCCCCTTCTTTCTTGGGGCATGTCCAATGACTAACCAGTCTGGCCTCAGCTTAGGTGTGCCATTACCAAGTGCAGATCATGGTTGCCAACCTTTAATAGCTTCCAACTGATCGAACCAGGTATCAAGTCCTTCATCGAAGAAATCACCCGACCCCTCGAACGATTGATGTGTAGGTTGAGCTGCATCGCCCGACGGGTTCTTCGAACTGGAACCTCCATCTTTGTCTGGGATTATAAGAGGAGATTTGATCGATTGACTACCACAAGCATCTCCCACTTGGGGATTAGGGAAATAAGAGTGCTCCAAGCTTTCTCCCATTAGATCATCTGAAGCCATATGCTCTGATTGGGCAAACCCTTGAGCACTGGGCGTGGTGGGCTGATCTGCGACAGGATGAACACTGACTAGCTGCTGCTCGGACGGAGGAGTGCTTACTCGTTGCACTTGTGATGCGTGTTCTTGAGGAATATTGAAATGACTCGCGAGGATATCCTGATCAAATCCCCAATAGTCGTCCAGATTCGACCGGGCCTCATTTGTCATAAGGGTGCTGGGTTCGCAGCCGAGTCTATTGCTCGGATTCAGTTCTGCATAACGCTGTCCTAACGCCCTTCTGTAGCAACCAAGGTGATTCGCGACTAATTGCTTGGTAAGTCCCGGTACGTTCATGACCCTAAGTATGCTTGTCGGACCTATGAAGTCGAGTCCTATCTGTCGAACTGCGTCCAAGAACTTGAGATGAAGCTCCGGGGGCCAAGTGAATTTCTTCTTCTCGTCGTCCAGAGTGGCGTAGATAGCCTGCCGACTAACCTCTAACTCCTCTTGAACCGTATCTGATCTTACCGGAAGCTGTTGTGGAGGAGATTCATGGGCTTCGATGAGGTGACTCCGATCATAACGACACGTATCTTCTTCCTCCGAAGACACTGGTATAATTTCTGTAGGATCGATCTGCTCATGCGCGCCATTAGCAGGATCTGATTGTACCGGAGATGGCTCAAGGGAGCAGGGGGATAAATGAGCACCTTCCATCTTCGTAGAAGGCTTACTGGGGAACAATTTACTGAGGGTGGTAGGGCCACCGCAGTCAGGGCAGGTAATAGTACTGAGAATTTTCTCATACCACATGTTTTCCATTTGAAGGTTTTGGTTCTGCTCTTTTAGGGCCGTGATCTCCTTACGCCTGTGTTGGACACCTAGTCTGAAACGTCTATTCTGAAACCAAAAATGGATTCTCATAGGATTCATTCCCAGCTTCTGGCCCAATTCAATCTTTTGTTCCTCGTTTGGGCAAGGGCATTCATCGAAGAAAGCTTCAAGCTCCTGGATTTCTTTCCGAGCGTAGCGCTGGCGACTTTTTCTTTTCCGGGGTTGAGCGTCGTGGACACTGCCGTCGTCACCACTGCGATCTTGATGTTCGTCACCGGCGATGTTGAGTTCCATGGCTTCGATGTCGAATCTGATTCTAGAGAATTTGAGGTCTTTCAACGAACTCGTCACTCGGGGTTCTCTGTTCTCTTTTGTATACTCGCTCTTTCGATTTGTTGCCTCCTTTTCCTCGAAAGCTAGGTCTGTTCAGCGTTCTGTTTTTGAAACGACGGAACTGTTTACCTCCTGCTCAGCTTTCCGACACGAAGGGGTAACCAAATCCTTCCGCGGCTTCTTCGATAGTAGCGCTCGCCTTTCACTTTTCCTCGATAGTCATGCCTGTTCAGCACTGTCTTCTCTTTTTAAGTGGCAGAGCTGTTCACTCGCCGCCCAGCTTTATGCGTGATGGAACAACACAATCCTTTCGCGGCTTCTTCGATAGTTGTGCTCGCCTTTCACTTTTCCTCAATAGTCATGCATGTTCAGCACTGTCTTCTCTTTTTAAGTGGCAGAGCTGTTCACTCGCCGCCCAGCTTCATGCGTGATGGAACAACACAATCCTTTCGCGGCTTCTTCGATAGTTGCGCTCGCCTTTCACTTTTCCTCAATAGTCATGCCTGTTCAGCACTGTCTTCTCTTTTTAAGTGGCAGAGCTGTTCACTCGCCGCCCAGCTTCATGCGTGATGGAACAACACAATCCTTTCGCGGCTTCTTCGATAGTTGCGCTCGCCTCCCTCCCAGCTTTAATAATGGCGAGATCGAATTTGTCAGGCCTGAAATTGCGGATCAGGACATGTCTGATGATTCACGGGAGGAGCAGCCCTCGCTTTACATTAATTAACCCGGCTCCACAAGCATTATTGCTGCAACTTTTCTCCACTCTCGAGACGCTATAAAATGCGGAGTTGGTGTTTGGGAGATTAACGCTCTCATATAATTTGCTTCCATCCTCTAATCGCTCCACTACACACATCTCCGTCGAAAATGGCTTCTTCCCAAGTTCACACTTTCTCAGCCGAAGCTTTGACTCGATGGAAAGAGTTCTATAACCTCTTGGGTCGAGGCTACGCTCACATAGCCGATCATCCCGAAACCGAGGATGAGATCAGAGTCATGTTCGGGGACCTGGACATCACCTCCCTCGAGGGTACCGCGTTGGGGAGGGAATACAATATTTTTCCAACGCTCTTTACGAACTCCTTGGAGGTCTACCGCGCTGCTCATCGGGGAGTTACCGTGGCTCGTGTCTTGCGAGCCCGTTATGAGGATCAGTCCGACCGCCTAGCGTTGGCTGACTACCTGGCCGATAGTCACAAAAAGGCTGTTGAGTTCGCCAAAGAGCGGGTTTCGACATTGCTACGCGAGAGGAGGAATCTGGTGGAGGACTTAGCTCTATCTCTGGCTACCTATGAGCGCGATCGACGTAATGCCCTGCTAAGGAATCGGAGCGAGTGGCTGGAAGAAAGGCTCAACGGCATAAACGAGGATATAACTCATGAGAATGGACTTGTTCGGGACTTGGAAGCAGTCGCCGAAGATCACGAGACTCAGGTTGTTGCAGTCAATGATGAACGCAAACGCCTTCACCTCAGGCTTGCGGACCATGATACGCGGAGTGGTGCGTATAAACAAAGCATCCATAACCTGGAGGGCCAGCTGGGCTCCTTTGTGTCGTTGATTAGGGCTCACTTCTGCTTTACTTTTCCACCCCAATGAATTGTATGATCTGGTTTGGGCAAGAATGAATGAAAGCCCCTGTGTTTGTTTTAGCTTTTATATGATCCATTTCTTCGAGCATCCGGACATCTTAGACTTGGATGAGCCGATCCATAATAAGTCGAGTAGATGTGTTCTGATTTTCTAACCCACTCATGGTCAGATGAAAGAATAGCCTCAGACTTATCCAAGAAAAGATTTCTTTATGCTACTTGTTTTTCACCTGCAAATGAAAAGACCGAGTCAAAAGGAATAATCTGAAAAAGAAAGCATAGACCCCTTTCAATCTTATGCTTGCTCGTAATTAATAATGACAAGAACTTTTACAAGGGTTTTAATCTTGTGCGAAAAGTTTTTATCAATATTCCTCGAAAGAAAGCATACTATTGAAAGGAATGTAATTCACGATAATTGCTTTTGACCAATATTCAGAAGAGCGAATTAGTCAAAAATGCAAGGCATAACGACGTGTTTTTAAATTTAATTGAAGATACGGCATCCAAATCAAGGCCGTTTTGTTAAGAACGAGAGCAATTTGGACATCTATCTCGTCATTAAATTCGAAATAACGTCAATACTCTTGATCAATTATCGTGGATTACTTAGTGACGTATGACATGCATGGACCAATTCAAGTGTATAATTCCTTCTAGCGAAATTGGGGTTGGATTACCCTGTACGACCAAAAAGGTCGTGTAAGATTTTCAACTTTAGTTTCCTCTAAAGGAATTATAAACTTGACTTGGGAGTATTCGGATGATTAGAGAAAATGCCACTATCACATTCCCATGACCCGTCAAAAGAAATACAACCGAGTTCCATCTGAATGTATACACCAATAGATCCCTAATACAATCACTCTAAGGGGTGAGATAGAGAAAGCCTCGATAAAAATAAACCCTATACAAGAGGACTAGTAATGGAAAATGAAACCAAGGAATGTGATCCTAACGTTTAAGGATGCCCCAAGTTCGATCTGTGACTTCCGGATCACTTGCCCCAACTCGTCATCTTCATTGGACGATATCTCAATAATGTCCATAGTAGGCTCCTTTGTTGCTCACTCGGTGTTCGCCATGGGATATCATCCTCCTCGTCTTCTATCAAGGACGTTTGGGAAAAACACATGCATCTATCCTTGAAATGGCATTTAATCTAATCACCAGAATGCAATGAATGAAATGCCTATATTTATATGAACTGTAATAGTTTTGAGGGATAGAGAGTCTTACCAACCCAACTCGTCGACTTATGTGCGATTTTAGGTGTACCAACCGCCCAAAGACATGCGCATGAGACAAGTGATGGTGAACTTCTAAAAATCAGAGGGTTTGGCACCTAAGGTTAAGGTTCCCACCTCGAGTTCTAGAAAGAGCCGATTCCATTGCACAACTATCGTTGCATTGGGACTCAATCCATAGTTCGAAGCGAGCGGAATTGAGAAGTGGATTACCCCGTGTTTTTCCTCACGGAGATTCCATTTTCAATTCCTTCTATTGTGTTCCTAAAGGCGGCGCCTGGGGTTTTAGGCGCGGTTGTGTGTGTCCATGTGTCGTGATCATCACAATGCAAGTCATGCACAACAATTTATCAATCAGCACTTCAAATCATCCACACAACATACATTCCTACGCCACACCTGCGTAAAATAAAGTTAATCACAGACTACACCCCTTATTACTCCAATCTGCAAAAACATATAACACCTATCGTGAGCGGACTTACCTCACCTTCAAGAGCGCCTGTAGGGTTAGAAAAATCACTCAATTTTTATTACGGCCTAAGTCCACTTGAGGTCTAGAACCATAGTTTCTAGAACAAGTCCCCAGTGGAGTCGCCAGCTGTCGCGACCCGTCCGGAAGCGGACGCGGCTAATGGATTACCGATCACGGGTCTTGGATCGGCGCGAGCCCTCCCAGGCCCATACCAAATCGCGGCGGGAGTATTCTTCGACGATAAGAGTCGATCGCTTTCGACCTTCAGTGTGGTCGTGGTGGCATGTGCAAATTGTGCATGCATTTGGAGTCGCCACCGGTCTTTCTTGGAGGGTAGACCGGAAACCTTACCGATCGATTGGGAGAGATCGATCAGTTCTACGGAACCAGAGATTTTGGGTTCGGGGACTTGGTTACGCTGGTGTCGTTACCAACGCCCTTTCGGTACCTAATGCGAGTGATTTTCCTAACTAGGATTTCATGCAGGCACAATTTTGGGTGAGGTAAGTCTGACTTTGCACATTAACCAGTTTAACATGCTCACGTAATCATAATAAATAAATAGATGTCAATCACATAAATATCTATCCTACGTGGTGATCATGGAATTATGATTTAATGGGTCTCGAGCCAATGAGACCACATATAATCATTTTAATATTTTAATAACGGAGAGCCGCTCTTCGCTTCTTCTTGGTTTCTTGAACTCTTCAAGAATTGGGCCCCAAAGAGCTCGCCGACTTAAAAGGCTCCTCCACGTAATCCTCGTAGCATTTACATCAACAATTGACTATGCTAAAAATAAAGATTACATGAAAAATAAAAGGAGTACGCAGCCTCCATTTAATAATTACAACCCCAAATATATAAATAATCATCATACATTCATATATACATCAATCACATTGATTAGGGATTTTTCCATGATCACCACCCTTTCACGTAAGTAATAAATTCACAATTTAAAACTTAGGAAGGCACAATAAAAATTCTACGTTGAATCATATTCAGAATTTTTACGTAAAATAAGATAGCCATAAATTTTCGATTCAAAATTGATTTAGTCTCAATTTTTGCTACGTTGATTAATTTATCATATAAAATAATCAATCTCCATTAGCCATGTAAGACGAACAATTCGTTAATACATATTGGCCATAGTATTGCAAAAATTGCAAAAAATCAATTAAATGCACGAAAACACCTAAGGATTGGCTCTGATACCACTGTTGGGATCCACGTAACACGTAGCGGAAATAAATAACAACCCACACATGTATCTCCAGAGGCGTACTTCGTGCATTTCAATCGAAAAAAATCACAAAGTCTCAAAGGGAGTAAATAGATTACCTCTCGTAGCGTGCTTGAACGGAGGTGTCGGTTCGATGTTCTTCGATCTCAGCCTCCACAAGTGTTAGGCATCTAGTTCGGACGCACCACCAATTGACGAACGGGGAGACGACTAATAACTCCACAACAATTGTGCTAGCAATATGCGGAATCAATATTCCGAACTTAGTATATTTTGCTCGCTCAAGATTATGAGAATATAGAGAGTGTTTGTGTTCTTCTCTCTAAGCTCTCAAAAATTTGCACACTCTACAAAATGTCTCTCTCCTTCAACCTCAAAACTCTTGCCATCCTTTTATAGCCAAAAATACCTTCCAATAAATTGTATTTAAAAATAGCACTAACAATTATAAATTCTATCTAAAAATAGCACTCACAAATAAATGACATTTAAAAATAGCACTAACAATAGCACTCACAATTTATAATACAAAAATGCTATTTAAAAATAGCACTAACAATAGCACTCACAATTTATAATACAAAAATTCTATTTAAAAATAGCACTAACAATTATAAATTCTATCTAATAATAGCACTCACAAATAAATGACATTTAAAAATAGCACTAACAATAGCACTCACAATTTATAATACAAAAATGCTATTTAAAAATAGCACTAACAATAGCACTCACAATTTATAATACAAAAATTCTATTTAAAAATAGCACTAACAATTATAAATTCTATCTAATAATAGCACTCACAATTTATGATAAATAAATGCCATTTAAAAATAGCACTAACAATAGCACTCACAATTTATGATAAATAAATGTCATTTAAAAATAGCACTAACAATAGCACTCACAATTTATAATACAAAAAATGCTATTTAAAAATAGCACTCACAATACAAAAATGCTAAAAAAGGCACTAACAAAGGTGTTAAAAATAATAACCATTATTATTATTACAAGAGTTAAAGAGGTTACCAAACAATACAAATATGCATAACGTATAAATACGTATGATATATAAATACGTAGAGCATACGTATACATCCGTGAAACCGGGGACTAATTGAAAGAAAAATGTGCAATTAAGCCCTTTTGGTAAAAATTGATTAAATTGGAGGGCAAATTGACCTAATTGCACTTTAAGACTTTAGAATCCAATGTCATAGCTTATAAAAAGTGAGAATTGAAAACTAAAAGACTCGAAAATGATTTTTTTTTAGGCTCGGTTCGGGTTTATGTTTGTGAAGGAACATAGTGACCCGAGCCGAATTTTTGAGATTTAAAGTGACACACTTGAAGAGGAAATTAAAACAAAATTATCGAATATTTTTGGGTATTTTGCTGACCACGAATGGTATTTTTCTGATTTTTTGGGTATTTTTATAATTAAATAAACTCGAAAAATATTAAAAATACCAAAAAATATTTTTTGTTCAAAATTGGTTCCTAAGGTTAAACCAAGGCTTCCAAAGTTGATTTTGTGATTTTATGACCTTTTTTGATATTTTTAATTAATTTTAAAGAATAAAAATCACAATAATAAATGGTAAAAAAAATCAGGTGTCAACAATTATTTCTTCATGGATCAAGACAAACTGTCCGTTGGCCTTGGAGAAATATGTGGACGGCCAATTTTTGCAATTTATATTCATCTCAGGAACCGGAAGGTGTATATTGAATTCCATCAATCGAGTGAAAATAATTCTGGGTCAGAATTAGCTGCATAGACCAAAAGCTTAAACTTAACTTGTTCATTTTGTCTGAGGAAGAAGTGTCAAAAAAGTCATAAAACTATTATATTAATGCCAATTCAGTCCTAAACTTTTTGCATTGGTGCCAATTAAGCCCTAAACATTTTATTGGTGCCATTTAAGTCCTAAATTTTTTGCGTTGGTGTCAATTCAGTCCTAAATCTTTTGTATTTATGCCAATTGAATTAATCTAGCCAATTTTCGTTAAAAATTGCTGATGTGGACGACGATGTCCTACGTGGCACAACTAGTGTTGACTTGGACATTTTTTTCATATATTATTCTAATATTTTAAATAATTTGTTAAGCATTTTTTTTTAAAAAAATATTTAAAACATCAAAAAATATTTAAGAATATCCATATTAGCACCAGTCGTTCCACGTAGGACAATTGGCATGCACGCCAATGATTTTCAGCTAAAATTAGCCGAATTGACTCAATTGACATAAATACAAAATATTTAGGACTAAAGTTGCATTATTGCAAAATGTTTAAGATTGAATTGGCACAAATAAAATGTTTATGATTGAATTGGCACCAATGTCAAAAGGGTTAAGATTGGATTGGTACCAAAAAAAGGTTTATGACTAAATTGATATTAATGCAATAAGTTTATGACTTTTTTGACACTTTTCCCTCTTGTCTCATCTCATACCATATCAAATGCCAATCGAGTTTGTGTCGTGAAAGTTAGAGCATGTCCCACAACTTTTCTTTTTTATTAAGTACGATTGGAATTGTTGTCTTGGCCTTTTTTTTTTTGGATAATACCACGAAAAACTTCAAAGATGCATACTTGTGATAAATTTACCTAAATTATTTTTTGACCAAAAAATACACACCCGTGGTAAATTTAACCCGATTTATACTTTTGATCACCAAAAATCCCAAATTGATATACATATGGTAAATTTACCCTAACTTGGTACACTTGTAACAAATTTACCTTCCGCTATATATTTTTTAAATTGAGTTAACACCACGAAAAAATTCAACTCATACATGTGATAAAAAGAGGGTAAAAATTTCAAACTGGTATATCGGTTAACTGTCACGTGTCATCTAACTCAACAATTTGACATAAAATTTAACGAAAATTAACGAAGGGTAAATTTTTCATAAATATATCGGTTTGTGGGTAAATTTATCATATGTTTATCGGTTTGGAGTTTTTAGTAATAAAAAATACTTTAAAATAAAATTGTACCTTACCAAAAAAAATATTTTAAAATCAAATTGTCATATATGTTTCCGTGATATAAGCCTTTTTTTTTCCTTTTCATATCGTCTAAGAGGTCCTCTACATCTCAACCTGATCACAATATTTCATTTGTCCTGTCACCCGATACGTAGGGATTGGCGAAATATAGTTTTTTTTCCTCAGAAGGAAAAAGTCACTTCAAAAAAGTGGCTGACTCAATTTGACACCTTCGAACAAAAAAATAAAATAATGGACACAAAAAAAAAATGACATCCAAAGGGTCATCCTCTATGGCCAGATCTTTACTTAATCCAGCAAAAAGGAGAGTGCCCTTTTTTTTTACTTAATTTATGACAGATGCAAGATCAATACTCACAAAGATTTATCGATGAAGATCGAACTCATCTACTCAGATATGTAACGCTAAGATTCAGGACACAGATCAGACCGACCGTAATCTCTCGGGACATCAAACTTAAAAAGTTTCTAGCTATGACCCATGAAAATCTAAGGGAGGATGCATCAATGTAGAGAGAGTTTCACCTGATTCAGCGTGCAAAGAGAGAGAGATGTTGAAAAAGCTATGGTTTAAGCCAAACTGAAAACTTCAATATATCTCCAATTTTCGCAGGATCTTGAAGATTTTTTCCGTGAGAGTATCGTATCTCACTGATATATCTTTCTTATTTCGCAATATTAATGTTACCGTTGAGATTGTTACGAGATTATTACACGCTGTATATATATAATATATGCATAGTGATAAAAGTGAGTGGAGTTAAACTGAATAATTTCTAAATAATGAACAAGATAATTATCCAAAAATTTATAAAGTTACTACATTACCATCAATTTAGTTCGAAAATTTTAACTTGACTCATATAATTTTAAGCTTTTTATTAATTTTCAATGTAGGTCATCCTATCGATTTAAGTAAAAAAATGCTAACATGACAATTCATCAAAGCTGATCACCCAACATGAAAAAACGGCAATTTAAAGTAACATTTATTTATTTTTTATTTAAAGTAACTTTAAGCTTTTTATTAAGAAAAGAAATTTGTATTTCATTATCAACTTTTATGGTCAATAATTTTTCTTAATAACACGAAATACTCTTAAATATTTATGTAGTTCGCTATTTGAAGAAAATAAGTCCTGTTGTTTCGCCTCCCCCCCCCCCCCCCCCCAAAAAAAAATGTCTGGTTGCTGGCGTATTGATTCAAGGGTTAATCGACAGGAAATTATTTAGAAATTATTCAATTTAACTCCACTTACTTTTATCACTATGCAGATATTACATATATACAGCGTGTAATAATCTCGTAACAATCTCAACGGTAACATTAGTATGGGGGAATAGGGAAGATGTGTCAGTGAGATACGATACTCTCACGGAAAAAATCTTCAAGATCTTGCGAAAATTGGAGATATATAGAAGTTTTCAGTTGGGCGTAAACCGTAGCTTTTTCAACATCTCTCTTTGCACGCTGAACCAGGTGAGACTCTCTCTACATTGACGCATCTTCTCTTAGATTTTCATGGGTCATAGCTAGAAACTTTTTAAGTTTGATGTCCCGAGGGATTACAGTCGGTCTGATTTGGTCTGATCTGTGTCCTGAATCTTGGCGTTACGTATCTGAGTAGATGAGTTCGATCTTCATCGATAAATCTTTGTGCAATTATTTGTTCGGATAGGCAGATCAAGCACCAATCGCATTATCATATTCCATGAACTCGATTGCCAAGAAAGATCATATTGAATCAAATCAAACATGAATCATGTGCAGCGCGATGCTTTTGAATGGTGGCACAGTTGAAATCCTTGCAAAAGTGTCTTCCTTCCTCATCAATTAGACTGAGGGTCGCATGCATTCGGATAAGAGAAACCCTAGAGATAAACTTGACCGATGTTGTGGGGACTCACGCTTCGCCAACCCAACGAGTTAGTGACAATAAAGAACGGATTCGGGTATGTGGAAAAAGGTCGCAAAGCCAGGTCTTCACTTCCTTTAATGATTTAAGAATGATTTCTGGAGATTCTCTCTCCAAGGTGACGAGCTTCTTTCTTTGATTGTAACTGAGAAAGGGACATGATGAAAACGAGGAGGATGATGAGAGTAGGAGATCTTTTTCCATCTCTTTTCTTGCTTTTAGAAAGGAATGTCCACATGAGACAGTAAAGTGAAAAGGGAGAAGGCAAGAAAAGAAAGCCCCGATGATGGATAAGCTCGGATTGGAAAATTTGTCAAAAAATCTTAAATTTATTGTATTTTTATTAAGGCCCAATACCCAAAAAAACTCCAACTTTAGTATCAAAAACTTTTTTTTTATTTCATAAAAAATCTTTAACTTTTACTTTTGTCCCAATTTTACCGACATAGTATAAAAAAAACCATTAACTTTTATTTTTGTTTCAGTTCTACCCAAAACTTTTGCTTTGTCCCAATTTTACCGGCCTAGTACTAAAAACACCCCCAACTTTTACTTATATCCCAATTCTACCACCGTCAGCCTTTTGTTCATAATCATCGTTAGTTAATCCTACATGACTTGAATTTTCTTGCCGAATTTACCAACGAATTTTTAAAATTTAGAAACAGTAGGTGTCAAAGACGACGAGATTTTAAAAATTCCTTAGAATATCTCTATGTCTAACCATTCTTTGGGCTGCTAAGTGTCGAAAAGAATACGAAATGCGCCGTCTTTAGTGACTATATATCTCTCAACAATATATAGGGGTAGCAAAAAATAAAAAAGAATTTCGAAATTTTTTCATGTCAGTTTTGCCAATGTGTAATTCATTAATGACGTGACAATGTCACGTAAGATTAACTAACGATGATTATAGATAGAAGGCTAACGGTGGTAAAATTGGGACGAAAGTAAAAGTTGAGATTTTTTTGGTACTAGGCCCGTAAGATTAGACAAAAGTAAAAGTTTTGGGTAGAATTGAGACAAAAGTAAAAGTTGAGGATTGGTAAAATTAGGACAAAAATAAAAGTTGAGGGTTTTTTTGGTACTAGGCCGGTAAAATTGGGACAAAAGTAAACGTTTTGGATAGAATTGGGACAAAAGTAAAAGTTTGAGATTTTTTATGAGATAATTTTTTTTTTTGATATAATTGACACAAATGCTAAAGTTAGAGGTTGTTTGCTAATTTTTTTGTCAATTGTGCTGTTTGCCCGGTTGGTTGTCATTTGGGTAAAGTGCTTTGGCGGTTGTGGGTTCCATTCCCAGCGTGTTCCATCCTTAATTTTTTTCCTTACAAAAAAAAAGTGCTAAAGTTAGAGATTTTTTTTGGGTATTAGGCCTTTTTATTAATTCAATCTTGCACCTTTTCATTTTGTCAATTCAATTCTAAATCTTATGCTTTTGTGCCAATTCAATCCTAAACATTTTGCATTTAAGACAATTTAGTCCATTCGAAAATTTTGGTTGGCCGGAGCTGTCGGAACAATTTTTAATAATATTTTGATAGTTTTATTACTTTTTTTTGTTCTCCTTCCTCGTCGGTCGCCGCCCGTTAGCGAGGCCAAGTCGTCTAGCCATGGCGTTGCTGTTGCCGATTCCTTCCTCCGACTCGAACCCTAAACGCTAGAGAGAGAGTGATAAATCTATAAAATATATATAGTTATTTTACCTATTTTAAGCGATAAATTATATGATATATGTGAGAAAATATGTAAATTTCATTCTATTTATTGAAATTTTCCTAATTTGTGCAGGATAATGATATATGGAGAATATAAGAAAAATAGAAGGAAATCAATATGGCACCAGCAGAATCGTTAGAAGATATCGACAAAATCGTCAGAAGGTTGCCTCGTTTTTAGGATATTTTAATGTTATCTTTAGAGATTTAGTTGTGTTTTAGGACATCTTCATGTTATCTTTAAGATTTTATTTGTTTTTATGGATCTTGAATGTTATTCAAAGAGAGAATAACATGAAGAGCTAGAGACACGTCTAGTTTTTTTACTTTTCACTTTGTTCTTGGAGCTTTTCAAGTATTTTAAAGAGAAGACAAAGTGGTGATAGAATTTTTATTTTTGATTCAAGATGTTTGATTTAATTTATATTTTCGTTCTTCTTTTATTATATTTTAATTTTCTTTTGTTAAGGCTATAATGTAGTGAATTTCTTGATGTTTATGTTTTGCAAGTGATTTCTTTCATGTGAATTACATATTATTGTGCTTAATGCTTTTAAGTGACTAGCCACCATTTGAATGATTTGATGTGCATGTTTGACATTGAGAAGTGATAATATGCAATTGATCATTATAATATATAACCATGAATTGCAATGTGGATAGAAATACACCATATTATTTATGAAGCTTTCAGTGATAAGGGGATCCAAAAGACTCATTGTAAATTAGGAATATTGGCAAATTTTAATGTACATATGTTTATTTAAATTCATATGGAAATATAGTGGATTGATAAATTGATTAGGTTTACTATACCTAGAGATAGTATAGTAAACAGCAGAGAAAATTTCGCTATCACATGTTTGATGTCGTTCTTGTATGAATAAAGATATCAAATTAAGGTCTAGTGGTTATGGCGAAATAGAATGTCGTATTTATTTGATTGATTTTATCACATCTAGTTCCGAACTTTTTTCTTTGATATTGTCAATTTTATTTTATTCTCAATTCTATTTTTATTTGTTAGATAAATTTTAGAATTAGTCCATTTTGAGTATTTAATCAGTTTATTAATCATCAATCTCTGTGGGACGATATCTTTTCTCATCATTATATTACTTGTTCGACAGTACACTTAATTGAGAGAGAGAGAGAGAGAGAGAGAGAGAGAGAGAGAGAGAGAGAGAGAGAGAGAGAGAGAGGTGGCTAGCTTGGGAAGGAGACAAGAGATTCAAAGGGTTCGAGTTGGAGGAAGGAATCGGCAAAGCCAGCGCCATGGCTGGCGAGGCTCAGCCTCACCCAGTGGCTCATTGGCCCTCTCCTCTAGCTGATCGCCGGCGGCCGGAAGAAGAAGAACGAAAATAAAAAGAAAGAAAAGAGAAAAAAATGAAAAAAAATATTAAAAATTACCCAACAAAGCCACGTCAGAGCTAATGGGCGTCCACGTCAGCACCGACCTGTCAAAATTGGCTAGATGGATTATACTGACACAAATGTAAAACGTTTAGAGCTGAATTGGCATAAATGCAAAAAGTTTGGGAGTGAATTGAGAAAATTAAAAGGTTTAGTGTGCGATAGGTTAGAGCTTTTTTAACAATACTCTCTTAGTTCATTTCGGTTTGAGAAGATGTGAAACCAAACTGAACTCGTGCTCAGCCTTAGCTATATTTGGGCCAAGCGAGACTCACTTATTGGAATACTCTCTTGTAATATACCAGGTGACTAGAGTAGGAAAAATAAAATTACCAAAAAAGTCTTAAACCTATTCAATTATGCCAACTCAGCCCCAATTTTTTTCCTAATTCAGCCATAGACCTTTGCATTTGTGTCATTTCAGTTCATTTGGCCAATTTTAGCTGGAAATCACTGACGTAGCCTAACCGACGCCGACATGGACAAATTTTATTATTTTTTTAATTATGTACTTTTTTGTTTTTTTTCTTCTCTTTACTTCTTTTTTTTTTTCTCAAAACTTAGGGCCCGAGCACCCTCACCAACACTGGGGGAGGGTATCCCGGACCTTGTCCAAACCCAACAAGGGCCACGAGGGCATCTTGGCCCTAAGTCCAGATAAAAAAAGTAAAGGAAAAAAGAAAAAAAATAAAAGAATTATAAAAAATCCAAAAAAATATTAAAACATCAAAATATGTCCACGTTAGCACTAGCCGTATCACGCAAGACGGTTGGTGCCTACTGTTGACACCTGATTTTTGACCATCCATTATTATAATTTTTATTTCTAAAATTAATTAAAAATAGCAAAAAAGGTCAAAAAATTGCAAAATCAACTTTGGGAGCCTTAGCCTAGCCTTAGGAACCAATTTTGAACAAAAAATATTTTTTGAATTTTTTAATATTTTTTGGAATTTATTTAATTATAAAAAAACCCAAAAAATCAGAAAAATACCATCCGTGGTCAGAAAATTACACAAAAATATTCGGAAATTTTATTGTAATTCTATATTTAATATTTTCACTTTTTATTAGGGAAATTGGGCTTGGTTCATGGGGTTCCTTCACAAACCTAATCCCGAACCGGACCTAAAAAATCCTTTTCGAGTCTTTTAATTTTCAATTCTCGGTTTTTATAAGCTATGACATTGTACTCTAAAGTATTGAAATGCAATTGGGTCAATTTTCCCTCCAATTTGATCAATTTTAACCAAAAGGGCTTAATTGCATAAAAATCTTTCAATTTAGTCCCCGGTTTCACAATTTTTGAAATTAAATTTCACACGGGCACACCCATTAAAATTAAACACCTCTACCCAACAGTTTTCATCATGCTGAATCCATTGGTGGGCTCAATTTTGGCTAATTCGATCGTTTAGGCCTTCGATTTGGCGAAATTAAATTTCGGATCCTAGGGACAATTTGGGGTTTTCACAGAATTTCAAAAAATTGATTCACGAAAATACCCATATTTGATGGAAAACATGTAAAGGAATCCGATTTTGCCATCAATTTCATGAAAAGAGGTCATTTGAGGGGTCAATTTGCCAATTTGGGCGATTTGGCCGAACCGGGCCGGTCGGGTCAGGCCCGACCCGACCCGGCCCGACCCGGGTCTGCAACAAAGTTGCAGACCGTGGCCAGAACGTGGGCAGTGAGGCAGGGGAGGACAGGGGAACGTGCGGGGCGCGATTTTTCTAAAGGAAAATGGACAACCGAGCATGGGAAGCGAATTTGCAGGGCATATTCGGTTTTGGCAGAGACATTGGCATCGAAAAAGGGCCGGTCGGCCACGAGGAACGTGCGGGGCGCTCGGGTTTTAAGCAAAAGGGACCGAGAGAGGAGGGGGGATTTTTTTGAGCAAAAAAACCTCGGCGAGAGGAACAACGTCGGCCTTCAGGAACACCTACAGCTCGTTGTCGAAGACTCCACATCCGCCGGAGGCTCTCGGACAGGTCAGTATCTTCCTCTAAGCTTCGTTTTTCCGATGCGCGCCATGTGCTCGATAAAATGCCTGAATGACCTTCTCAAGCCACAACGTTCGGTCGCGCCTTCCCCGACCCCGTTCCATGCGAATTTTACCTCGAACCTCGCTTATACTTGGCCCTAAGCTCGCCTTGCTATTCATTTTGCATTAAACCGCGGCGAAAACACGGCTCGGAGCTTCGCCGGCAACGGTTCGGACCGGGAGCTCAACGGGGAACTTCCGGCGGTCTTCAAGCTCGAAATGAGCTCAGGTAAGCCTCTAGACCCTCCTTGGGTGTTATTTGATGGTTTAGAATCGAGTTTTGATAAGAAAAAAAATTCGGAAAATGCCTCGCCGAAGCCGAGTTCGGGGAGGTCCGGTTCGCCGGTTCTTAGCGTGTTCATGGTTATTATTTGGGTTGTATGTTGATGTGGTTGGTCCAAGGAGTCGAATGCCGCAAGAACGGGCGAAAAATACCAAGTTTCGGGCCCGTTTCGCAATTTACCGGCGACCTCGCCGGAATTTTTACTATTCCAGCCGGATTTTTCACTGTTCATCGTCTTCTCCGGCGACCCTCCGGCCGGTCAACGGTCAACGGCCGATGTGGCGTGCCACGTAGGCAGCCACGTCAGCCGGGTGGGGTCCGGTCCGCTTATTTTTAAATAAAACAAATCAACGGCCCCGATCGTGACACGTGTCGCGATCCTAAGATTTTGGAAAATTAAATAAATGATTTTCGAATAATCGATCCGGCGGACGAGGATGTGCCACGTGGCTCGCTGAGGGACGTCCGATCTTGTACAAGATCGGACGCACCAGAGGAAGCCACGTGGCACGTTCTAGAGCGTCCGATTTGTAGGTTTTCTAAAAAATGAAAATAAATTAATTTTTGATCCGACGGCTATTATTGAGCCACGTGGCTCTCTGTGGGTCGCTCGATCTAGTGGAAGATCGGACGCACGAGACGAAGCCACGTGGCACAACGTGGACCGTCCGATCCGGGGAATTTTCGGATAATTAAATAAAATACATAAAAAATAAAAAAAAAATTAAAAAAAATAGAAAAATGTTTTAAAATATAAAACGGTGTCGTTTTAGGCCGGTTTCAACCCCTAGGGTCGGGCCGGGCGCCCGAGAGGCGCGGACCGGGTTTGACCCGGCCCGGAAAATATTTTTAAATATTTTAAAAAATTCAAAAAATAATAAAAAATTATAAAATAATCAAAAAATCAATAAAAAATGAAAAATCATGAAATATTCAAAAAAATTCGGAAAATTCAGAAAAATTCTAAAAAATTCCAGAAAATAGGAAATGGCCACATTCAACTGGTCACGACCTGTTTCGGGTCTTTTGACCCCCGATCTTTCCAAAAATGACGGTTTTGCACTTTCGGCAAACCGTCTTCCAAAAAAATTCTAAAAAATCCAGGAAAATCCCAAAAAATAGGAAATGGCCACAAACAACTGGCCAAGGCTCATTCCGGGTGTTTTGAACCCCGACCCTTCTTAAAATGACGATTTCGCCCTTTGGGCGAATAGTCTTCCAAAAATTGAAGAAAAATCAAGAAATTCCAAAAAATTCTCAAAATGGGAAATGGCCACAATCAACTGGCCATGGAATATTTTGGGTAATTCGGTATCCAAACCTTCCAAAAAATGACAATTTTGCCCTTCGGGCTAATTGTCCCAGAATCTTCCCATTTTACCCCTAGCCCTAAATCACATCTTCCCTAAACCCTTATGGCTATACTAGGAGGCCAATGATTGAAATTGATGTGCATTGACATGATTCATTTATGCAATTGAATGCGCTTTCATTATATTGACTGTGATTTGATAGGACCAGTCTTCCAATCTGCATGAAACCCTGACTCATACCTATCTCACCCAAAATGGCGCCTGCACGAACTCTTAGTTAGGAAAATCACTCGCGTTAGGTACCGAAAGGGCGTTGGTAATGACACCAACGTAACCAAGTCCCCGAACCCAAAATCTCTGGTTCCGCAGAACTGATCGATCTCTCCCAATCGGTCAGTAAGGTTTCCGGTCTACCCTCCAAGAAAGACCGGTGGCGACTCCAAATGCATGCACAAATTGCACATGCCACCACGACCACACTAAGGTCGAAAGCGATCGACTCTTATCGTCGAATCCTTAAAGAAATACTCCCGCCGCGATTTGGTATGGGCCTGGGAGGGCCCGCGCCGATCCAAGACCCGCGATCGGTAATCCATTAGCCGCGTCCGTTGATTTCCGGACGGGTCGCGACAGCTGGCGACTCCGCTGGGGACTTTGTTCTAGAACACTTGGTTCTGGACCTCAAGTGGACTTAGGCCGTAATTAAAACGTTGAGTGATTTTTCTAACCCTGCAGGCGCTCTTGAAGGTGAGGTAAGTCCGCTCACGATAGGTGTTATATGTTTTTGCATATTGGAGTGATAAGGGGTGTAGTCTGTGATTAACATTGTCTTATGCAGGATGGGCGTAGGAATGTATGTTATATGAATGATTTGAAGCGCTGATTGATATATAAATTGTTGCGCATGATTCACTGCATATTTGAGGATCACGACACTTTGCACAAAGCGCCCAAACCCAGGCCGCGAAATCACCTTTTCAGGTAGCCATAGATCAGGGATCGATATGCAACGCTCTAGCGTGGATTGCGCTGGGGTCGACCATATTCGATCCCACTCACTATCCAAGTCGAGACTTTTATCCATTTGTTGTGGATTGCGCTCATGGACGAATTTATCGACTCGGATAGAGGGAAGCCTCTAGGTTCCTCACCTAAGCCCCTTTGATTTTTAGAGTCAAGCCTCACTTGTCTCATGCACATGTATACGGATGGTTGGTATACCTAAAACCAAAAAATCATTGGGTACCTCTCAGGGTAAGGTCCTGCCATTTCTATTTAAATTCACTTGCAGCCTTTCATTTTGCACAACATGTTGCATTCATCAAGTCCGATGGTTGAGTCCAATTCCATTCTAAAGTATAGATAAAAGAGATGATCTCTCCAAGTCGGTCCCACATCCCGGACGTATTCAAGTATGAGCGACGCGTCATCCGCCATCAGACTGCCCGGACATTCAACGGAGTCTACCCTTTTCGAGCTATTCGAGGAATGATCCAGTAACCTTACCGGGAATTGAAGGATAGGCGATAACAGCAAGTCCAAGACGCCCGCCGGACGCTGTCAAGATGTTATCTGATAAAAACGAAGACCCGAAGGGCCAGACCGAAGACATCAAGCGTCGTCCCCCGAAGACCCAACTTGGGGCATCTCTTTAGGTTATTAAGGGTCACGTTCCAGTCGTCCCTTTTCTCTTATCAGGATCATCGAGTCTGTAAGGAGCACCCGTCTGTGGGTCTCCCATCTATCTTCTGCACCTCGATTTCTAATTCTTGTCTAAGTGTCTTGACATTGGAGCGCGACACTGGAATTTCTCTCAACCATCCGGATTTTTCGGTTCAATTGCATGTCTTACCCAGATGAAATTTTCGTTAGAACTCACACTTGGCATGTTTAACCCAAGTACGAGAATCTAACATTCATTTCATGGTGCGCCGGACATGGAATTGAACCGGTCTATAGCATGCATCCTTGGTAATCCTTGGTAATTAACTAAAGTCGTCCATGTTTCCTGAATTCAAGAGGAGACATGATATCCAAATTACCTTCGGGAAATCATCTCAATTTGGATGTCCTATTTCCCACCGAATTTAGGACACATCGAAATTGCATTTTTATCTTCTTGGACATTCCACAGATTTTCTGGGGATTGGCCAAAAGTGATAACCAAGGATTACGCTCCTTTTAGTTTTATGTTTTCTCTTGAAAAACATTGATAAGAATTTTTCACATGAGGTTAAGGCTTGTGTAAAAGTCCTTATCTTCGTTAATCTCAAGAAAGCATAAAATTGAAAGGATTTATGCTTTACTTCCCTTTCTGACATATTCCTGTCATTCGAACAAGTAATTTCCAGAATCAAAATCCGAGGACTTGTGTGAAGAATCAGTCACAAGTTAAAATGGACCAGGATGGCATAGAAAAGCGCTTGACCACCGTAGAGAGTCAACTGATGAGGACATTTTACCATCTTTCAAGACGTGGAGCAGCATGCAATCAAAGAAGCCACATGCGGAAGAGAATTAGCTGTAATCTGATCTCTTTAAATTTGAAAATTTGTTGATTGTGTTTTATTGATCCTCAGGAGTGGTCCTTCAAGAATATCGAAGCTAGTCGACAACTCGAGCCACTAGGATGAATGTTTGAAGACAGACAAAGGGGTCAACTTCTCACCAAGACAGCATACCGGGGCAAATCCCACTTAATTAGGGCAAACGCCACCTAACCGGGGTAGCCGGGTCAAGTGTAAAGACGTGTCGTTCCTAATTGATTTTCAATCAGATACCGACATAATATTTCCTATCTTTTCCTCTCAGGTGAAAAACAGGTAGAGAAGGAAAATCCATTTGTGGATAAACACGAGGGACATGTTTTACATGGCATACATTTGTCGAAAATGTCCTCATCCGATCACATGCAAGATGATCATGGAACGATGGTGAAACTGTAATCGTTCCAATAAGCCCTTCGAATGTTATACCTGACGGGGACCTTTATGTCTTTTGTCTACAGGATAAGATGGTCAAAGACAAACGAAGGAAAATTTGTCTTCCCTATAAGGCGGAAAGAAATGTGCCTTCAGCAGATGTCACCCATTCGGATTGCAATGACAAAATGAATCAAATTATGAAGAAGGAGCAACCTAATTAGGATTGGCTCTCCCTAAGTCGAAAAAGTTGTATCTGTTCCAAATCGGATTGACTGGTTCACGAGTTGATATGGTTTCTCATTCTTGCAGGTGATGACGAGAATGAACGGGCCCATTGAAAAATTTCCAGCATCTTGGATGCCAGAAGTGACCAGAGCGGGGATAGTAAATCGGTAGTCGTTTCAATTAAAGCTCCTTATGCAGCAATCAAGTCACTCATTCATTTCATCGTACAGGTGGAGTAAAAGATTGTTAAAGCGTAAGGTGAATGCGACAAGACACAATGAAGAAAATTGTTGCTTGCGAAGTAACACTCCAGGATGTTGAAGTACTCAGCCACAAGTAAAACCGTGCTTGCTGATGTCAAACAACAGAATGATCGAGGGACGTCATAAAATGACGACAAGGCAAAATATGCATGAAGAATTTGGAATGCATGGATGAGACCCAGAAGTGTCAAACGTTGCAGAACATCAAATGCTGAGATCTTCGGAAGATTGAATGCACCGATACGGCATGATCAGATCGCCTACAACTAAATCGGCCAGCCCCAGATAAAGCGTCCAGTGGCTGGGGGCAAATCACTCTCTACCCGGAAAGGGTACCAAATGTAGGATGTGCCGAATTCACCATGGGGATACGTAGGGGAAGTCCCTGAAGCAGTTACCGCCCATGAATCATGATGAAACGGAGTAATCCATCAAAGACAAAATGCATCAAACCCTTCTAAATGAGAAGGGGAACGATACGGAGCCATCCATTCGGTAAAAGGACGTATCGTTCCAAAATGATTATTTTCTTGATGTGAGAATAATGTTTCCTTTCATTTCCTCTCAGGTGATGATCAAAAGCGGAGGACCCAAGATGCAATGCCTTCAAATGGCCAAACCATGAGTATCCTTTTCATGGCATCTCAGACATGCACTCTAGTTAAATATTTTCGAGAGTATTCTAATGGCTCAATTTGTGAACAAAACTTTTGAGAAAAACCTCAAGAAGTTTCTTATCATTTAGAAATTTCTGTGAAAAGAACGCTTGAAAAGAAAAATTCAAATTTTTGCAGATTGACACATCTGATAAAAATGCCTTCTTTGAATAGAATGAAAAGTACAAACTCATTTTTCGTTGCAAGCATACACAACATGCATATCATGCACACATCCTGCACACAGAGAACCCAAAGGGAGAAATGCCGGTTCCCGCAGGACGAATTTCAAGGGTAAATTGTATCGACTCCAATAGTCAATTATACATGCCCTTTACTCATGAGATTTCTTCTTTTCAATAGGGGAACATCGAACATCTCAAATGGCGACTGTGATAGAGAGAATCACCAAACCGCCACATGACAAATCCCCAGATTGTCAGGCTGTCTAGGGACAGAGAAAAAATAATCGAAGAATCTGGCAATCGAGATAGATGACCAGAATCGACAAAAATTCATGAGAGTGGGCTCCCCCACCTGCTTCAAGGAGCCAAGCCGGGGGGCAAACTCTCATGATCCCCCATGAAAGCGCGTCAGACCAGGGTTATCAAACCCAGATATGACAAACACCCAGACAAGCCTGCCGGGGGCGGAATGCTTGGGAAACACCGTTCCTTCAAACTTTGGAAAGGCGAAACCTCGAAGGGAGTATCTCTTTCCTAAAATTTCAAATGAAGTCAGATAAAGACCCACGCATGTCTCTTCATATGCAGGTGCATGAACATCTTCAAATCGGATTGAAAATCGTCAAGGAACACGGGCAGTGCTAAGGCTTGTTGCCAAGACGAACACCGCCCAACTGAGGCAAAACAGTTGTTGACGTGATCGAGGATTATCTCACGGACAACACCCACAAATACAGACGAGATGAAGCAGCATCCATCATCCACATCAAATGAGAAGCGTCAATAATCGACGAAGGAAAAGAATATGTCAGTAAGGCGTCATCAGGAATCCCAAGAGGGAAGACATCCCCAAAGAGGATGGAGATTATAGCAAAACGCAGGAATGAATTTAGCTGGGGCAGGCATCACCTAGCCATGATGAACCACGTCTAACCGGGGCAAGTGAATCATTTGTGCGCCGGACAAAGGAAGGACATTTCTTCTCTGGCAAAATCCATGGACGCAATGACAGAGTCGTCCTCATCGGAAGTAAACCCCAGGATACAAACCTGGGTGAACGGTAACTTTGTATCGTTCCAAATTGATCTCCCAAAGATCCCATGCTTAACATGAGTTTGTTCTCATTTGGCAGAAAATTGGTGGCACCAAAAAGCCACGAAAGAAAGGATCTCGCCTAACGTGGAAGCGAAAAGAAATATCCGTTGTAGGGGGCAAGCTGCCAGGAAATGGAACCCCGCAAAATGGCGTTAGAATACGTCCAAAAGCACAAATTGATCTCATCCGGTTCAAATCCTAGAGAAGGATTCGTTGCCAACCCGACGGGTAGATCATGGTGTTGACACCTGATTTTTGACCATCTATCATTGCGATTTTTATTCTTTAAAATTAATTAAAAATAGCAAAAAAAGGTCAAAAAAAAAGATTGCAAAATCAACTTTGGAAGCCTTAGCCTAGCCTCAGGAACCAATGTTGAACAAAAAATATATTTTTTGGTATTTTTTTTAATATATTTTTCGAATTTATTTAATTATAAAAATACCCAAAATAATAATAATAAATAAATAATAATTAATCTTCATGTACAGCATATTCAATTTCTTATACGTGTGTTGCATTTGCATATTGGTTTATATCGGCGACGGAGGACTGAATTTAAATGAATGATCAAACACTAAATAAATCAAATACGAGACGGTGGGGGGGGGGAACGATTCCATTCTCGATCGCATTAAGGACGAGACGAGAGGACTGAAAGATGACACGACATGTGTTTTTGACGATATGATTCTACCCGACAAGCCCAAGCTTGCATCTCCTCCCAAAAAGCAGAACCAATTGGGAGCGGCACCACTGAGAAAGAGCGATAATGGAAATCGTGGTCAAAAGGGAAGAAAAGGGGGATCCATTTCATGAGGGTTCTTTAGCTGAAAATAAAAAAAGAGGGTCACGACACCTAAAGGAAGCAAAAGGGGAGATTGTCCAACAAAACTAATATATATTCTCTCTCTTCTATTTTAAAAAAAAGGGACACTCCTCCCCCCAGATCATTATTTTTTTTTCATGGGTGGGAAGGGGACATTTTATTTATTTGGGGCTGAGTCATCGGAAAGAGGGAGGGGGACACAGTGATGATCGTCTTCCTGGGGAGCCGGACAAAAACGGACTATCTCTCGGCTCCTCCTGGCGGCTCTCCCTCCTACTCTCCCTCGCCATCACCACATCATAATCCTTCGTCCATAGCCACCCAACTGAACCGGCAAAGGGTCCTCCTCATCCTCATCATCGTGTCATCCCACGTTTAGAGCGGACCAAATCGGGCCGCCTCGCCAAGCTCGAGAGCTTCTCCGACTACGTTGATAGGCAACTGGGATTTGAAGATGGGAGAGAGTGTCCGCGGCTGAGCAAGCTGGCGGTTGACTACTTGAAGAGGACCAAAGGGTGTAAAGAGAACATCTGCGAGTTCTTTGCCGGCGAACAAGACGCGGAGTCGCTGTGCAAGAAGCTCATGGACGAGTTCGAGCGATGCATCATCAGTTACTTTGCGTTCCATTGGAGCCAATCCTCTGCTATGATCTGTCAGGTGCTGAGTGCTGAGTCTGAAACTAAGACAAAGTTCAGGGACTTTGTGTTGGCCGCTACAAGGAAACAGAGATTTGAGAGGGTGGTCAGAGAACTAAAATTTACAAGGGTGCTAAGTACCTTGGTAGAAGAGATGAAGCTGATCGGAGGGCTCATGCGCAAGGGCGACGAGTCAACCAACGTGATGATGCCGGTGGCTCACAACGAGAGAAGCCCAGTCCTGTTGCTCATCGGTGGAGGCGCCGCAGCCGGAAAGAGCACTCTCATCAAAGACATTCTTCAGCAGCCACTCTGGGTTGAAGCAGCAAGCAATGCCGTGGTAGTGGAGATTGATGCATTCAAGGAGACAGATGTTATATACAAGGCACTCAATTCAATGGGTCGTTATAATGACATGCTTCATACCGCTGAATTGGCTTGATGCACCATTGGGATACTTCAATGTGGTGATGGACGATGACGCCCATGGTGACGGAAGTAGGCTGGGGATGGGCAATTGAAGACTAGTGTCGAATCAGGTATATTTTGTGTATCCGATTATATATTAGGTTTATTTTTCTAAAATATTGTCATTATAGATTTGATCTGCATGTATTTATTTCAATTCAGTGATTAGCTTAGCTTATTTATTTGGTTAAGTGTGGTATGTTGTCAAAGAAAATAATAGTATTAATAAACAAATAATCAAAAATAATCAAAAATCAATAAAAAAATAAAAAATCTTAAAAAAATTCAAAAAAAATTCGGAAAATACAGAAAAATTCTAAAAAATTCCAGAAAATAGGAAATGGCCACATTCAACTGGCCACGACCTGTTTCGGGTCTCCCGACTCCCGATCTTTTTAGAAATGACGATTTTGTCCTTCAGGCAAATCGTCTTCCAAAAAAAATTCTAAAAAATCCAGAAAAATCCCAAAAAATGGGAAATGGCCACAAACAACTGGCCATGGAATATTTTGGGTAATTCGGTATCCAAATCTTCCAAGTCCTCTCATCTTGCCCCGGTCCTAAATCACATCCTCCCTGAGCCCTTATGACTATGTTAGGAAGCCATTTACTGGAATTGATGTGCATCGATGAGATCTATTTATACACTTGTTTGCGTTTTCATTAAAATTGATTGTGGTTGATAGGATAGTCTTCCAATCTGCATGAAACCTTGAATCAAACTTACCCCATCCAAAACTGCGCCTGCATGAACTCTTAGCCAAGAAAATCACTCGCGTTAGGTACCGAAAGGGCGTTGGTAATGACACCAACGTAACCAAGTCCCCGAATCCAAAATCTCTGGTTCTGCAGAACTGATCGATCTCTCCCAATCGATCAGTAAGGTTTCCGGTCTACCCTCCAAGAAAGACCGGTGGCGACTCCAAATGCATGCACAAGTTGCACATGCCACCACGACCACACTGAAGGTCGAAAGCGATCGACTCTTATCGTCGAACCCATTAAATGAAAACTCCCGCCGCGATTTGGTATGGGCTTGGGAGGGCCCGCGCCGATCTAAAGCCCGCGATCCGCACTCCGGTGCGGTGGAAAGGCCCGCGATCGGTAATCCATTAGCCGCGTCCGCTTCCGGACGGGTCGCGACAGCTGGCGACTCCGCTGGGGACTTGTTCTAGAAACTATGGTTCTAGACCTCAAGTGGACTTAGGCCGTAATAAAAATTGTGTGATTTTTCTAACCCTACAGGCGCTCGTGAAGGTGAGGTAAGTCCGCTTACGATAGGTGTTATATGTTTTTGCAGATTGGAGAAATAAGGGGTGTAGTCCGTGATTAACATTGTCTTATGCAGGTTGGGCGTAGGAATGTATGTTGTGTGGATGATTTGAAGTGCTGATTGATAAACTGCTATGCATGAATTGCATTGTGATGATCACAACACGTGGACACACACAACCGCGCCTAAAACCCCGGGCGTCGCCTATAGGAACACAATAGAAGGAATTGAAAATGGAATCTCCGTGAGGAAAAACGCGGGGTAATCCACTTTTCAATTCCACTCGCTTCGAACTATGGATCGAGTCCCAATGCAACGATAGCTGTGCAATGGAATCGGCTCTTTCTAGAACTCGAAGTGAGAACCTTAACCTTAGGTGCCAAACCCTCTGATTTTTAGAAGTTCACCATCACTTGTCTCATGCGCATGTCTTTGGGCGGTTGGTACACCTAAAACCGCACATAAGTCGACGAGTTTGGTTGGTAAGACTCTCTATACCTCGAATCTATTACAGTTCATATAAATATAGGCATTTCATTCATTGCATTCTGGTGATTAGATTAAATGCCATTTCAAGGATAGATGTGTGTGTTTTTCCCAAACGTCCTTGATAGAAGACGAAGAGGATGATATCCCATGACAAGCACCGAGTGAGCAACAAAGGAGCCTACTATGGACATTATTGAGATATTGTCCAATGAAGATGACGAGTTGGGGCAAGTGATCCGGAAGTCACAGATCGAACTTGGGGCATCCTTAAACGTTAGGATCACATTCCTTTGTTTCATTTTCCATTGCTAGTCCTCTTGTATAGGGTTTACTTTTATCGAGGCTTTCTCTATCTCACCCCTTAGAGTGATTGTATTAGGGATCTATTGGTGTATACATTTAGATGGAACTTGGTTGTATTTCTTTTGACAGGTCATGGGAATGTGATAGTGGCATTTTCTCTAATCATCCGAATACTCCCAAGTCAAGTTTATAATTCCTTTAGAGGAAATTAAAATTGGAAATCTTGCACGACCTTTTTGGTCATATAGGGTAATCCAACCCCAATTTCGCTAGAAGGAATTATACACTTGAATTGGTCCATGCATGTTTTACGTCACTGGTAATCCACGATAATTGATCGAGAATATCGGCGTTGTTTTGAATTTAATGACGAGATAGATGTCCAAATTACTCTCGTTCTTAACAAAACGGCCTTGATTTGGATGCCGTATCTTCAATTAAATTTAAAACACGTTATTATGCCTCGCACTTTTGAGTAATTCGTTCCTCTCGAAATTGATCAAAAGCGATTATTGTGAATTACATTCCTTTCAATAGTATGCTTTCTTTCGAGGAATATTGATAAAAACTTTTCGCGCAAGATTAAAACCATTGTAAAAGTTCTTGTCCTTATTAATCATGGGCAAGCATAGGATTGAAATGGGTTTTTGATTTCTTTTTCAAATTATTCCTTCTGATTCTGTCTTTTTATTTGCAGGTAAAAAAATAGGTAATAGAGAGAAATCTTTTCCTGGACAAGTCTAAGGCTATTATCTCATCTGATCATGAGCGAGTTATAAAATCAGGACATATTTGCTCGGCTTACTGATATTATGGTTCGGCTCACCCAAGTTGAAGATGTTCGGATGCTCGAAGAAATGAACCATACAGAAGTTAAAACACACACACAAGAGTTCTCATTTATTTTGCTCAGTGGAGGGTTTTCAAAAGCAGGTCATACAATTCGGGGTAGAAAAGTAAAGCCGAAGTGAGCCCTAATTAACGACACGAAGGAGCCCAACTGACCCTCCATATTATTAATGCTTTGCTCATACTCCCAACTCCGCATGTCATGGTCGGCAAGCCTGAGGAGAAGACTTTTACATTCTCCCTTAACTTCGGCGACCTTGGCCTCATGTTCTTCGGCGATTGTTTCCAGGTCTCGAACCAGTCCATTCCCGCGGGCTATGTCCGCGGTTATTTTGTCGAGCCGTTCTTCCTGCCAGTCGCTCTGAAGCCTCAACAGGACATTGCGGCGGTCATGCTCGCCGGTGGTCAGGGATAGGGCCAATTGCTCCACCAGATTTCTCCTCTCGCGAAGCAACGTCGCGACCCGCTCATTAGCAAACTCGACGGCCTTTTTGTAACTATCGGCCAGATAGTTGGTCAGCACCAAATGATCAGATCGATCCTCATAACGAGCTCGCAAGACGCGAGCCACGAGAACCTCCCGATTAGCAGCACGGTAGGCCTCTAAGGAGTGTGCAAAGAGAGTCGGGAAAATTCTATATTCCCTCCCCAGTGTAGTACCTTCGAGAGAAGTGGTATCAAGGTCCTCGAGCAGGACACGGATTTCATCCTCGGTCGCAGAATGATCGGTTATGTGTGCGTAACCGCGACCCAGTAGGTTATAAAGCTTTTCCCACTGGGCCAAGACATCAGTTGAAAAAGTGCGTACGGGAGAGGATGCCATTTGCGTTGGGTTGGCTTGAGAATAAGACGAGTTTGACAGAGAGATTAGAAGGAAGAAGCTGATTATGCGAGAACGTTAACCTTCCATACATTAATTCCTCATTTTATAGCAACTCGAGGATGATGAAGGGTCTCAGTAATAATGCTGGTGGAGCCCAGTTAGGGGGTAAAGCAGGAGGTCCCCTCACGATAACCATTGGATTCGTTTCGGTCCGCGATTTCCGGCTCATCAATTAAAAGATGTAAAAGATTTGTCGGGATCACCATTATTAGAGTTAGGTGGGAGGTAAGCGCAACTATCGAAGAGAGCCCTAACAGGATTTGGCAGTCCCATCACGATTGAAAAGCTAAGCGAGAAATTCAAAGTCTTGAGGGGGAACGTTTGCCTAATGATGCTTGAAGAGCGTCTCCTGAACATACGAAGTCACTCGAAGAAAACTTTATAGGGAGTGAGCATACATGAGAGAGTGGAGAACTCTGAGTGGGCAAGAACCAATCAAACATTTCTCAATCCAACATATTTAAGAGGTTATTGTCAGCTGCTAGAGGCGACTGACTCAAAAATCTCAGAAATTGAACTACAGAGGGATCTCGAAGATTCCAAGATCAAGTCTAACGCCAAAACCATGGAGCCCAACACTTCTGGCAACGGAAATCAAGATCACGGCGACGACGACAACGACATCCACGATGTTCAACTCGGGAAAAGAAGACGTCCTCACCAATACTCTCGGGAGGAAACCCAAATGCTGGAAACCCTTTTCAGTAAAAGCCATTACATGAAAAAGAAGTGGAGAATTGAATTGAGCCGGGAGTTGGGGATTAATCAGTCGAGGATCCAGTTTTGGTTTCAAAATAGGAGATCCAAATCGAAGGCTCAACGCAAACGTCAGGTGGTCGAGATTTTAAAGGAAGAAAACCAAAAGCTGCGAACAGAAAACATGAGGTATGAAAAAGCTCTCAATATTACCGTTTGCCCTCATTGCGATAACCTCGTCGCCCTCGGTAAGATATTCCCCGATAAGCCTCACGCGATGATTGAAGACGTTCATTTACCACCCTACTCCCTCGGGGCATCTCCTGCTCAACCAGATTTTGCCGGAGTCACGCATGAGCAGGATGATCCTACGAAGATGATACAAATGCCTCCTGGGGGATGGGATTTGCATCGCTTTGATTGGAGTTACAGTTTCAAGGAGCTGGATGTTACCGCCGACCAGCTCAAAGCATATCAGCCTCATGCACAACAATTTTCGATAGGGTCGGGTCCTGCTGGAGATGAGTTAATCAGTCGTCAAGCCATCGATGCAATTTTGGGCCACGATAAGAGGAGGTTCGCTTGGCCCCCTGAATTGCATTCCAGATTCCTAGACGTGGTTCACCAAATGGGGATCGACTCAGCAACTCCGACGCGCATATTTAAGGCCATGAATGTACCGGGGCTTAGTAAGGAGCTGGTCAGGAATCACCTTGCTGCCTACAGAAAGCTATTAAAACAACGTTGAGCGGAGCTAAACCGGGAGGAATCCGTCTCGAGCTCAAAAGCTAGGGGCGACCGCCATTGTAATGCTCAGGCATCAAGAGATACCCGGCCAAATCTAAGCATCAATCAAGCTAGCAACCCGACCACCGGCAAACTGAAAGCTGATCAGAATGTCCTCCCGGGCCATTTCAACATTTCTCAAGAGCGCGTGTCACAAGTACAGCGAGTGCGAACTCCTCCATTCGAGCAACAGTCGGCTGGTGCTCTGCCTGCCGCTGGTCAACCCACGACAGACGATTTCTTCGATGAAGGGCTCGATGCCTTGTTCAATCAGTGGGAAGCTGGCATGCTTGGACAGCCATGATCTAGCACCTGACTCGGGGCACGATGGGTCGGTCACTACGAACACCCATAGAAAGAAGAACATGTTCACGAGTAGATCACTCATTCTATCATTGTAAAGTTCCTACGGGAACATTTTTCTTTAATGACTATAGTTAAACCAACGCTATCGACGAACATCGTCATGCTTAGTTGTGATGATCCCTTGTTAGATTAAGTCTGAAACCAGAGACGGTCTTTAAAATTTTGAGTGGCCACGAACTCATTCCTCACCAAGCGCCCGGGATGCTGAAATGAAGAGTAACAGCATGCACAGGGAAAATGCCACTTTCGTTTGAACGATGAAAAGGGGTTGAGAGAAGATCATAGCGTTAATTCCCATGGAGCTAAATGAATTAAACGGAGTCATTAATTGCGGGTCCACCGCTGCTCCCCACGTTCTCGGGCCTAGCAAATCATAAAAGGCGCCGAAAGATTGTAGACCCACCACTTTGAAGACTGAACTAGGGGACGAGCGCAATACTCGATGAAACCGAATCAATGCAAGAGAGTTTGTGATCCTATCACGAGGAAAAAGAAAGGGGAATACAGACGATGAGTAATTGCAGGATCTCGGGAGGAGCGCTTGCTTGCTGGTCTTCATATGCAGCCTGAAGGATGGTTCCAGGACACGCACAATCACTTGAGAAAATTTCTAGAGTGAGCAAACACGTAAGAGCGAATTGAGAAAGCTGAGTGAACTAGATCAGCCCGAGATACCCCGATCCATCATGTTTAAAAGTTATTCCCATCTACTAGAAACGCCCGACCTGGACATTTCTGAGCACGAACTGCTGGGAGACTTTGAAGATCCTGGAGCTGAATCCTACCCGAAGGCCATAGAGACTGACTCCTCCAGCGATGAAATTCTAGGTTTCAGCTACGAAGAAGGAGTATACAATGATGACCGGAGTCGGAAAAGGAAGCAACTACAACGCCACACTCCAGGCCAAATCCGAGAGCTCGAAGCTTTCTTCAATGAATGCCCCACTCCAAGCAGACAACAGAAAATGGAGTTGAGCCGAAAAATAGGATTGGAGCTTTCGAAGGTCAAGTTTTGGTTCGCCAACAAACGAACCCGGGTGAAACAGCAATACGCAGACCATGAGTTACTGGTCCTGAAGGAGGAGAATGAGAAGCTTCAAGCTGAAAGCGCGAGATATAAGGAAGCTCTGACCAAGGCCACCTGCCTTAATTGTGGTAATCCTGTTGTCCTCGGCGAGGTGTTCCTCGATGAACCGTCCCTGTTGACGAATAACGCTCAGCTGTTACCGTATTCTCCACAGCATTTTCCGACACAGCCAGATATCGCCGGAGATCTGCATGAGCAAGTCAACACCATAGGATCAACACCAACATCCTCTGAGAAATGGGATATGAATCATCACAGGGGGAGTTCTCTCAATGACGAACTCGCTGTCACAGCCAGCCAATCCAAAGTCGGTGAGTCCCTCCCTGGACAACTTTTGAAACGACTAGATCCCGTAGAGAATAGCTACCGAAGTATTGACGATATTTTGGGTGATAAGAGAACAAGGTTTTACTGGACTTATGAACTTCACACCAAATTTGTTGATGCAATTCGAGAGCTGGGAGTTGATTCGGCTAGCCCACTACGCATACTCGAGATTATGAATGTGCCGGGGCTCTCTAGAATTAACGTCGAGTCTCACCTCAAGTACTATAGGAGATTGCTAAGGGATGGAAGGATAGCGTTAAACCATCATAAAGCCAGTTGGAGCTCAAGTGCCGGGCAGAGTTACAACCACGATGATTGGAGAGCCGAGAGCACCCAACCGTGTTTCAGCAATGACGGGACCAGCAGTCGTGTCAGCGACTCCTCTAACCCAAATCAGAATGCTCCGCCGAGCTATCTCAATACTCCTCAAGAGTATATACCGCAGTTCCAGCACATAGGGATTCCTCAGTTTGAGCGCGATTCGGTCATTAATGCTGTCCCTGAAGCGGATCTGGCATTGGTAGAGAGTACACATATAAACCTGCCGGTCATTGGAGGAAGTTCCAATTCGAGGGGTCAAGTTGCTCACGGCGAGAGCAAAGAGAGGAATCCCTCGCCTGCAGTCGACGACAGCCAATTTGGGCACCAAAGGCTAGAAAGAACAGGCGATTTCCTTGAGGAGGAGCTGGACACTTGGATCAATACTCTTCAGGAATGTATGTCTCGACCCCAACAGGGCAATGATGAAGGTTCCAGCTCAAAGACTCCAGTTCCTCACAATGAAGGCGATGAAGGAAATCTGCCCCTAACAACTGTTGATACCCAACTTGAACATCAATGGCTCGAAGACCCGAGCAATTTCCTTGGCGATGAGTTCAATCTTTGGCTCGATCAATTTGGAGCCGGAGGGCCATCGCAGTGATGACGCAAGGCAGGTGACCAAACGTCTGATGCAAGGCATGGTTACTCGATGAAAAATGCTTAGACGAAAGGGGTGGAACACTCCTATTGAATATGTTGTTGATCGCACTGTAAGGTTCCCACGGGAACATCTTTCATTAATGTCTAGAACTAATTGCGCGTGAGTGTCAACATCACCCTTTGAGCATCTTCAAGCCGAGGGCCGTGGATTAATCGCTTAATCCGTGGAGCAAGTTCCCCGAACAATGACTATCACCCGCGGAGTATAATGGGAACTACCCCTTCAATACGAAATACGTTTGGCCGCGAAGCCACCTATTTGGTAAAACGATGTATCGTTCCTAAACGATCTTCAATCGAATACCGAAGTACTGTCTCATTTCTTTCCCTTCTCAGGTGATAAACGTGGATAAATCACTCAAGGAGCCATTTGTTCGAATAACAGAACAGACGTTGCCTAACTGGGGGGCAGATGAACCATTGATGTTGCAAACACTCCAAGAATGGATAGGCAGATTTGATAGATGTTGTTCATATCAATACGCAATATCAGAACGGGATGAGAACCAAGAGTAAAGTTGTATCGTTCCAATTTGTCTTGAATTTGAGAATATGAATTGATACTCGTTATTTATCCTTGACAGGGGAATCGCCTTACAGACGAACAGGTTTTCACATCCCATGTATTACCCGTTAGAATACATGACCAAGGGTAAATTGTATCGTTCTAATTTTTTGAAAAATTCGTGAACGTACAATAACATGTTTCTTCCGCATTTTCAGGATCTCCAGCCGCGGGGGACAGGTAAGTATCCCTTTCCCCGATCCATTAAAGATGTTGAATAAAAACTGAGAAGGAAAGAAAAGCTTTCAGAATCTAATGTTTAGAAAAGACATAGAATTCAAAATTCATTGGCTTTCATGTTTTTAAAACAGGAGGTTGTCTGAACATGAATAAGAACATGCATGGTGCATCATAAAATCCCCTTGACGGGTAAAATTTTTGGAGAAAATGAAAGAGATTTTTTCCAATCAAAAGTTCAAAACTTTCAAAAGGACGTTTTCTCAAAAGACAAGAGGCAAAGCCTAGTCCAAACACATCCTACATACACTTGAGAGACGAGGGAAGTGAATCGGATAGCAAAATCTGTACCTACGGAGGTAGGGACCATTCGCAGCGATTACATGGGTTGGGACGACGGAGGCAAAATCTGTACCTACAAGAGGCAAAGCCTAACCCCTTTGAACGACGGTTTTCATTCTTAACCCTGTCAAGAACCACCCCACATCGGGGCAAAATGTAGATGAGTTCAGCGGCATCAGGAGAAAATGGTTAGAAATTTTCTTGCTCGGACTAACATTAATCTTTGTGTGTTGTTTATATGGTAATCTAAGTGCCATAGGATGACGAGAAGCATTCATTTCTCTATCACACACAATGAATCCTTTGCACAGCCAACTTGAGCCTGCAAATTCATTTCATGAACCCATTGGTGATCATTCCAAGACGGATGCAGCACCACCTCAAAAATGGAGGAGTTCAAGACTCAGGGATTACGAAGAGGATTCCGGGGCTGATATTTAAGGCATGTTTAGACTTTCAGACATATGTCTGACATGATCCCATCAAGGGTAAGAAGAATTGGGATTTCAAAGAAAAAATAATAATCCCTAGCATCAAGAAAAAGCAAAGTGCCTGGTAAGAGCAAGGCCGATGCTCATGTAAGTTCTTTGATTGATCCACAATGAAGCCTGAATGGGAAAAGAGGAAATCCCTGAAGGAATCAAGTCAGATAAAAAAGACTGTTCTCCAAATGCTATCAAGCACAGAACAAAGACATAGAGTGAGTCAGTCTCTGAATGCAACAAGAGACGCTCTCTAAAGAGCTGGTGCACACCGCAAGATAGGTTGCGCGCCTCAAAGGCTAAAGATGCAAAAAGAGAAAAGACAGGTGGCAAATCAGCAATGATCACCAATGTCAAACCCCTCATGAATTCTAGGCCAAAAACAAGCCTTTTTCGGTCCCCAATCCTACCAATGTTACAACCCCGAAACAGTCTTCTCTGACTAAGACACTTGGGTTAACATATAGCTTAGCTCGAAGAGGTACGAGCAAGACTATTTCTTTCTCATTTTGCAGGGTTCTCGACTTGTAAACCCGGAGCAGATGATGAAGACTTTCGTTCAATGACCTCGACTCCAAAGCGGGTCCCCCTTGAAAATCAATATCCAAGCCCAACATTACGGTCCCGTGGAAGACCTCCCGACCGATCAAAATGTATGCGCTGCGAATGAGCCTAAAACCTAGGCACAGGTTAGTAGGGAATCGAGTGCATCCCCTATAAAAAACCACGATCGCAAAACAGGTGAGAAGACCTCATTGTCGAGAAATATTCCAATTGATGTTTTGAACAAACTCTTTTTGGAATTTTCAAACTGTTGATCCAGATTTTCCGTGAAAGGGATTTGTGATCACATTTGCATGTTGCAAGAATGCTTTGGATAACCTCCAGCATCAAAATGCACATTTCATGATTAAAACTTAAATCATACGGTTTTATCAAAATGGACAGCCGTGGTCTTCCCAAAGATTACTAACGTTTTCTTGGTGAAGAAAAATCTTTCAGGCTCAAACTTCTGCAGGATACCTGGAGAACCCAGCTCCCAGAATGTCGCCTCAACAGACTCAAGTGAAGCTTTGTCAAAATGAAATCTTCACAGCTTCAAAAACTGAATTCCCGACAAACTTCGGGATCTCTAAAAAAGAGGGGAAGAAAAACCCTTTTAAAAGAAAAGTCCTATCAGACGTGGAGAACCCTCGTCTCAGGACCTATTTTCAAAATATCAAACAGTCTCATCGGACGTGGAGAACCCTCGTCATGAGACCCCTTTTCAAAATTCAAACAGTCTCATCGGACGTGGAGAACCCTCGTCATGAGACCCATTTTCAAAATTTAGGCAGTCTCATCGGACGTGGAGAACCCTCGTCATGAGACCCCTTTTCAAAGTCAAAACAAAGGTAGAAACCGCCTGAAGGGTCAACTCATGGTAGAAACCGCCTAAAGGGTCAAATCCAGGTAGATACCGCCTAAAGGGTCAAATATGGTAGAAACCGCCACAAGGGTCAACTCATTGGTAAATACCGCTGTAAGGATCAACGCAAAGGTCCGATCCACCATACGAATCAAAATCCTTGGCAAATCCCCCAGCGTGGGATGCGCCCTTCTCAGGTTCCTACCAGTTAGGAATCCCATGATGGTATGACCTACCATACAGGTCAGAGCTTAATCTCCCTAGGATATTCTGAACGAGTCCTCGGTATCTTCTTGAAAGTCATCGTAAGCGGCAGCATCTGACAGGTGAGCTTCAGGTAAGCCTCTCTCACTCCGGCCCATGTTCGAATTGCAAGAGTGAACCGGTGATTAATTTGAGCATTCATCAAAAGACTTAAGGGTCCGATGTCATAGCATTTCTTTTCCCCAGTCGAGTCGGTTAAGATTCAGGTGTCATTTTGTCTTTGAAAGCAACCTCTGACGAGCTCACTCTCAAAGAGGGGCAGCTGTTGACACCTGATTTTTGACCATCTATCATTGCGATTTTTATTCTTTAAAATTAATTAAAAATAGCAAAAAAAGGTCAAAAAAAAAGATTGCAAAATCAACTTTGGAAGCCTTAGCCTAGCCTCAGGAACCAATGTTGAACAAAAAATATATTTTTTGGTATTTTTTTTAATATATTTTTCGAATTTATTTAATTATAAAAATACCCAAAATAATAATAATAAATAAATAATAATTAATCTTCATGTACAGCATATTCAATTTCTTATACGTGTGTTGCATTTGCATATTGGTTTATATCGGCGACGGAGGACTGAATTTAAATGAATGATCAAACACTAAATAAATCAAATACGAGACGGTGGGGGGGGGAACGATTCCATTCTCGATCGCATTAAGGACGAGACGAGAGGACTGAAAGATGACACGACATGTGTTTTTGACGATATGATTCTACCCGACAAGCCCAAGCTTGCATCTCCTCCCAAAAAGCAGAACCAATTGGGAGCGGCACCACTGAGAAAGAGCGATAATGGAAATCGTGGTCAAAAGGGAAGAAAAGGGGGATCCATTTCATGAGGGTTCTTTAGCTGAAAATAAAAAAAGAGGGTCACGACACCTAAAGGAAGCAAAAGGGGAGATTGTCCAACAAAACTAATATATATTCTCTCTCTTCTATTTTAAAAAAAAGGGACACTCCTCCCCCCAGATCATTATTTTTTTTTCATGGGTGGGAAGGGGACATTTTATTTATTTGGGGCTGAGTCATCGGAAAGAGGGAGGGGGACACAGTGATGATCGTCTTCCTGGGGAGCCGGACAAAAACGGACTATCTCTCGGCTCCTCCTGGCGGCTCTCCCTCCTACTCTCCCTCGCCATCACCACATCATAATCCTTCGTCCATAGCCACCCAACTGAACCGGCAAAGGGTCCTCCTCATCCTCATCATCGTGTCATCCCACGTTTAGAGCGGACCAAATCGGGCCGCCTCGCCAAGCTCGAGAGCTTCTCCGACTACGTTGATAGGCAACTGGGATTTGAAGATGGGAGAGAGTGTCCGCGGCTGAGCAAGCTGGCGGTTGACTACTTGAAGAGGACCAAAGGGTGTAAAGAGAACATCTGCGAGTTCTTTGCCGGCGAACAAGACGCGGAGTCGCTGTGCAAGAAGCTCATGGACGAGTTCGAGCGATGCATCATCAGTTACTTTGCGTTCCATTGGAGCCAATCCTCTGCTATGATCTGTCAGGTGCTGAGTGCTGAGTCTGAAACTAAGACAAAGTTCAGGGACTTTGTGTTGGCCGCTACAAGGAAACAGAGATTTGAGAGGGTGGTCAGAGAACTAAAATTTACAAGGGTGCTAAGTACCTTGGTAGAAGAGATGAAGCTGATCGGAGGGCTCATGCGCAAGGGCGACGAGTCAACCAACGTGATGATGCCGGTGGCTCACAACGAGAGAAGCCCAGTCCTGTTGCTCATCGGTGGAGGCACCGCAGCCGGAAAGAGCACTCTCATCAAAGACATTCTTCAGCAGCCACTCTGGGTTGAAGCAGCAAGCAATGCCGTGGTAGTGGAGATTGATGCATTCAAGGAGACAGATGTTATATACAAGGCACTCAATTCAATGGGTCGTTATAATGACATGCTTCATACCGCTGAATTGGCTTGATGCACCATTGGGATACTTCAATGTGGTGATGGACGATGACGCCCATGGTGACGGAAGTAGGCTGGGGATGGGCAATTGAAGACTAGTGTCGAATCAGGTATATTTTGTGTATCCGATTATATATTAGGTTTATTTTTCTAAAATATTGTCATTATAGATTTGATCTGCATGTATTTATTTCAATTCAGTGATTAGCTTAGCTTATTTATTTGGTTAAGTGTGGTATGTTGTCAAAGAAAATAATAGTATTAATAAACAAATAATCAAAAATAATCAAAAATCAATAAAAAAATAAAAAATCTTAAAAAAATTCAAAAAAAATTCGGAAAATACAGAAAAATTCTAAAAAATTCCAGAAAATAGGAAATGGCCACATTCAACTGGCCACGACCTGTTTCGGGTCTCCCGACTCCCGATCTTTTTAGAAATGACGATTTTGTCCTTCAGGCAAATCGTCTTCCAAAAAAAATTCTAAAAAATCCAGAAAAATCCCAAAAAATGGGAAATGGCCACAAACAACTGGCCATGGAATATTTTGGGTAATTCGGTATCCAAATCTTCCAAGTCCTCTCATCTTGCCCCGGTCCTAAATCACATCCTCCCTGAGCCCTTATGACTATGTTAGGAAGCCATTTACTGGAATTGATGTGCATCGATGAGATCTATTTATACACTTGTTTGCGTTTTCATTAAAATTGATTGTGGTTGATAGGATAGTCTTCCAATCTGCATGAAACCTTGAATCAAACTTACCCCATCCAAAACTGCGCCTGCATGAACTCTTAGCCAAGAAAATCACTCGCGTTAGGTACCGAAAGGGCGTTGGTAATGACACCAACGTAACCAAGTCCCCGAATCCAAAATCTCTGGTTCTGCAGAACTGATCGATCTCTCCCAATCGATCAGTAAGGTTTCCGGTCTACCCTCCAAGAAAGACCGGTGGCGACTCCAAATGCATGCACAAGTTGCACATGCCACCACGACCACACTGAAGGTCGAAAGCGATCGACTCTTATCGTCGAACCCATTAAATGAAAACTCCCGCCGCGATTTGGTATGGGCTTGGGAGGGCCCGCGCCGATCTAAAGCCCGCGATCCGCACTCCGGTGCGGTGGAAAGGCCCGCGATCGGTAATCCATTAGCCGCGTCCGCTTCCGGACGGGTCGCGACACATGGCCACGAGCTAGATGGCCGACTTCAACAAGCCTTACATTTGCGTTCAAATGGAGGCGCGAAGCGAGAGTAAAGCAGTATCGTTTCGATTTGTCTTGAATTTCGAAACACGAACTGACACTTGATGTTTATTGTTGACAGGGATTCACTATCAAGAAGGACAGAAAATTGTTGGCACCAGAAGGCCGCAAAATAAAAGAACTCGCCGACAAGGAGGCAAATAGAATTATCGACCTTAGAAGTCAGGACTCCAAGAAATGGTCTTTGATTATAAGACTGAGTGGAGGGTAAAAAGTATCGCTCCCACATTACATGCTTTGACATGCATTCTGATAAAAATTTCCTTGAATAAAAGGAACTCTGAAGAACGACGTTGGAATGCGTCCGAAAGCTTAAATGGATCTCCTCCAGTGCAAATCCTTGAGAATGATTCATTGCCAACCGGACGGAGGGATCATGGCCACAAGATAGATGGCCAACTTCTACAAGTCGCGCGTTTGTGTTCAAATGAAAACACAAAGCAAGAATAAGGCTGTATCGTTCCAATTTGCCTCGAATCTTGGAACGCAAACTGACACCTATTTCCCGTCTTTGACAGGGGCTCGCCATCAAGGCAAAACAGGTTTTCACATCCCATGTATTACCCATTGGAACACATGACCAAGGGTAAGATGTATCGTTCTAATTTTTTGAAAAATTCATGAACGTACAATAACATGTTTCTTCCGCATTTTCAGGGATCTCCAGCCGCGGGGGACCGGTAAGTATCCCTCTCCCTAATCCATTGAAGATGTTGAACAATAAAGAAGAAAAGAAAAGCTTTCGGAATCTAATGTCTAGAAAAGACATAGAATTCAAATTTCACTGGCATTCATGTTTCGAAACAGGAGGTTGTCTGAACATGAATAAGAACGTGCATGGTGCATCATAAAATCCCCTTGACGGGTAAAATTTTTGGAGAAAACGAAAGAGATTTTTCCAATCAAAAGTTGTTCAAAACTTTCAAAAGGACGTTTTCTCAGAAGACGAGAGGCAAAACCTCAATCCAAACACGTCCTATACACACTTGAGAGAGGAGTGGAGCGAATCAGATAGTAAAATCTGGACCTACGGAAGTAGGGACCATTCGCAGCAATTACATGGATTGGGATGACGGAGGCATTCGTTTCATATCCCCAAATACTACAGGTGACCATTGACAGCCCCTTCGAACGGTGGTTTTCATTCTCAACCCTGTCAAGAACCACCCCACACCGGGGCAAAAAGGAAGTAAGTCCAGCAGCGTCAGGAGAAAATGGTTAGAAATTTTCTTGCTCGGACTAACATTAATCTTTGTGTGTTGTTTATATGGTAATCCAAGTGCCATAGGATGACGAGAAGCGTTCATTTCTCTATCCCACACACGTTTATCATTTGCATAGCCAAATTGAGCCTGCAAATTCATTTCATAAACCCGTTGGTGATCATTACAAATTCCAAGGCAAAGGCAGGTCACTTCAGAAACGAGGGAGTTCAAGACCTAGGGTTTACGAAAAAGCTACTAAGTCGATGCTTAAGCGTGCTAATAGCCAAATCATATATGTAGCACAATTGTCAAAGCATCCCACTGTTGACACCTAAATTTTTATCAGCCTTTATTTATTTGTTTATTTTGAAAAATTCATAGAAAACCCATAAAAAGTAAAAAAAAAAAAAATTAAAATAAAAGAAAGTTGAAATTGTCCGAAAATTGCTATTTGAGTCTTTTTATCCGGGATTTTTGTATATATATATATATATATACATATTTTAGAATCTTGACTTTCAATTGGATTGCCGCGCATTTCAATTTTGTTCAGTTACGTGCTGATTTGCTCATTTTAAGCTGAATCTGAAGAGAATTGCTAAACTGGGTCAGCTAGATTGAGCCGATTCGACCCATTCAACCCAGTTGAATAAGGCCGCAAAAGAAATTTTCACATTGCTCGCCCTCTTCGCGTCGACGATTCGAGAGGAAGAGCCAATGGCATCGCTCATAAATAATAAAAAGAATGGAGCAGAATTGGCCGACAAAAAGAGAAAAGATGAGGTATCTCCCTCTTGGTGGAGACAGATCCATCGGGAAAATAAAAGAGAGAATAAGAAAGAAAGAGGCGATTGTGAAAAGCGTGGTCAAGGCCATGGATTGAACAAAGAAATAATAAAAAAAGAAGAAGAGAAAGCTAGAGCTGGCTTGGGGGGGTCTTTTTCTTTTCCTCTTCAATGGTGGTCCGGCGGAGGCGGGGAGAGGATTTCTTCAGTTCCACTGAACACCCACAGCCGGTCCAACTCTCCCTTGACCATCATACGTTACCTCCAGCCACCACCGCACGCCGTCGACGCCGCGAGCAGACAGGACAGTCGCCAGGGGGGTCTCTGTCCCTCGTTACATCACTGCACCGAAGCCCCCTCTCAAACCAGCTCCTCTTCCTCCTCGTGCATCCCTGGCCACCTCCACCGCTCCGCACATCACTAGCTATCTCCAACCATCACTTCCGGCCGAATGCAGCCGTCGTCCACCACCGAACAGTCCCAGAGCAGATCCGAATCCCATGACCCCTGTTCTGCTCGATTCTGTGTTGAACCGATCTGCTTTAGTTGTTGCTCGCTACTACCACCTCCCTGAGTCACCACACCTCCTTCCTGACCTTCCTCGACCATCCCGACCGCCTATAGCCTCTGGGAAACCGCCGGAGAAGCCACGAGCAGTCTCTGCTCTGTTTCGGGCTGGAGCTGCTGCTGCTGCTGTTTGGCGCTTGCCGCGGCGCTCCGCCCACCACCACAGCATACGACCATTGTCGTCCACCTCCCTACGACCTCCAGCTTCCCTTCCAATCGTCATACGCCCAGCCGAGCCGCCGGACAGCCGCTGAGAAAGCGAAACAGCCCTATTACCGGTACCCTGCTTCTGTCGATTCTGTGCAGCTTCTGTTTGCTGTTGTCCCGGCTCCCTTCGGCCAGCTCAACCGACGTCCAACCACCACAACAGCTCCCGACACTCTCCTGAACCACCACCAACCACCACCACTCTCGCTTCAGCCGTTCGCCGCCCCAGGAAGCCAAGAGCAGCCCCGAGATTCTCTGTCCCGACGTGTCTGCCGTGTGCCCTGTTTTCGTGGGCTTGTGTCGCAGGCCATGATTCAATATGAACCGGGCCATGTCCAGTGAAGTGAGCCGAGTTACTGGGCCATTGTGCCTAGTCATGGGCCAAGTCGGCTGAAAGAGTTGGCCCGTTGGCCAAGAGTTTGGGCCGATCGTATGAAAGTTCTGGGCCGTGATCCCATTGACTTCAAAGTTCGCGTCGAATGATTTTTCGAGGATTACCCTTAATCTCGACTTGAATATTTGACAGGTGATGCGTACGGAGATGGTCACCCGCTGGAAGTCCGGCGTCTGAAGACCAATATCTAATCAGGTATATTTTGCGTACTCGGTTCATATATCAAAGTTATTTTTCTAAAATATTGACATTATAGATTTGAGTTGCATGTATTTATTTCAGTCTAATGATTAGATTATTTATTTTGGTTAAGTGTCGTATGTCGTCAAAGAAAATATTTTTTTTCGAAAATATTAATAATAGTAATAAAAAATTCAAAAATTAATAAAAAAAATAGAAAATCATAAAAAATTCAAAAAAATTCGAAAAATTCAGAAAAATTCCAGGAAAATCCCCAAAAATAGGAAATGGCCACAGTCAATTGGCCAAGGCTCATCCCGGGTGTTTTGAACCCGATCATTCTTAAAAATGACGATTTCGCCCTTTGGGCGAATCGTCTTCCAAAAATTGACGATTTTGCCCTCCGGGCTAAATCGCCTCCAAATCTTCCCATTTTACCCCTAGTCCGAAGTCACACCTTCCTTAAGCCTTTATGGTTACACTAGGAAGCCATTGATCTGAATTGATGTGTATTGAAGTGATTTATTTATGTACTTGGTTGCGCTTTCATTGATTGTGATTGATAGGAATAGTCTTCCAATCTGCATGAAACCCTGAATCAAACCTACCCCACCCAAAATTGCGCCTGCATGAATTCTTAACTAGGAAAATCACTCGCGTTAGGTACCGAAAGGGCGTTGGTAATGACACCAGCGTAACCAAGTCCCCGAACCCAAAATCTCTGGTTCCGCAGAACTGATCGATCTCTCCCAATCGGTCAGTAAGGTTTCCGGTCTACCCTCCAAGAAAGACCGGTGGCGACTCCAAATGCATGCACAATTTGCACATGCCACCACGACCACACTGAAGGTCGAAAGCGATCGACTGCTATTGTCGAATCCCTTTGAAAAATACTCCCGCCGCGATTTGGTATGGGCCTGGGAGGGCTCGCGCCGATCCAAGACCCGTGATCGGTAATCCATTAGCCGCGTCCGCTTCCGGACGGGTCGCGACAGACTGGCGACTCCGCTGGGGACTTAGAGAACTTGAGCCGATTAAAAAGTTGATTGATTTTTCTTACATGTTTTATGCAGATACTCTTCAAGGTGAGGTACGTACTTTAACCCTTGAGGTGTTAAATGTTTTTGCAGATTGGAGAAATAAGGGGTGAAGTGTTTGTTAACTCTGTCTTATGCAGGTAGGAGTTTAGGATGTATGATTGTGTGGATGTTTATATTGAAGCGGTGTTTGCTAAATGAGATGCATGTTTATCGCTTTAGCACGACACCGAAAATACACACAACCGCGCCTAAAACCCCGGGCGCCGCCTATAGGAAAACAATAGAAGGGATTGAAAATGGAATCTCCGTGAGGAAAAACACGGGGTAATCCACTTTTCAATTCCGCTCATTTCGAAATATGGATCGAGCCCCAATGCAACGATAGTTGTGCAATGGAATCTGCTCTTTCCAGAACTCGAGGTGGGAACCTTAACCTTAGGTGCCAAATCCTCTGATTTTTAGAAGTTTACCATCACTTGTTTCATGCGCATGTCTTTGGGCGGTTGGTACACCTAAAACCGCACATAAGTCGACGAGTTTGGTTGGTAAGACTCTCTATCCCTCAAATCTATTACAGTTCATATAAATATAGGCATTTCATTCATTGCATTCTGGTGATTAGATTAAATGCCATTTCAAGGATAGATGTGTGTGTTTTTCCCAAACGTCCTTGATAGAAGACGAGGAGGATGATATCCCATGGCGAACACCGAGTGAGCAACAAAAGAGCCTACTATGGACCTTATTGAGATATCGTCCAATGAAGATGACGAGTTGGGGCAAGTGATCCGGAAGCCACAGATCGAACTTGGGGCATCCTTAAACGTTAGGATCACATTCCTTTGTTTCATTTTCCATTACTAGTCCTCTTGTATAGGGTTTATTTTTATCGAGGCTTTTTCTATCCCACCCCTTAGAGTGATTGTATTAGGGATCTATTGGTGTATACATTCAGATGGAACTTGGTTGTATTTCTTTTGACGGGTCATGGGAATGTGATAGTGGCATTTTCTCTAATCATCCGAATACTCCCAAGTCAAGTTTATAATTCCTTTAGAGGAAATTAAAATTGGAAGTCTTACACGACCTTTTGGTCGTATAGAGTAGTCCAATCTCAATTTCTCTAGAAGGAATTATACACTTGAATTGTTTCGTGCATGTTTTACGTTGCTGGTAATCCACGATAATTGATCGAGAATATCGACGTTGTTTTGAATTTAATGACGAGATAGATGTCCAAATTACTCTCGTTCTTAACAAAACGGCCTTGATTTGGATGCCGTATCTTCAATTAAATTTAAAACACGTTATTATGCCTCGCACTTTTGAGTAATTCGTTCCTCTCGAAATTGATCAAAAGCGATTATTGTGAATTACATTCCTTTCAATAGTATGCTTTCTTTCGAGGAATATTGATAAAAACTTTTCGCGCAAGATTAAAACCCTTGTAAAAGTTCTTGTCCTTATTAATCACGAGTAAGCATAAGATTGAAAGGGGTCTATGCTTTCTTTTTCAGATTATTCCTTCTGACTCGGTCTTTTCATTTGCAGGTGAAAAACAAGTAGTATAGAGAAATCTTCTCTTGGACAAATCTGCAACTATTCTTCCATCTGATCATGAGCGAGTTATAAAATCAGGACGTATTTGCTCGACTTATTGATATTATGGTTCGACTCACCCAAGTTGAAGATGTTTGGATGCTCGAAGAAATGAACCATACAGAAGTTAAAACACACACACGAGAACTTTCATTTATTTTGCTCGGCGGAGGGTTTTCAGAAGCAGGTCATACAAGTCGGGGTGGAAAAGTAAAGCCAAAGTGAGCCCTAATTAACGACACAAAGGATCCCAACTGACCCTCCATGTTATTAATGCTCTGCTCATACTCCCAGCTCCGCATGTTGTGGTCGGCAAGCCTGAGGAGAAGACTTCTGCATTCTCCCTTAACTTCGGCGACCTTGGCCTCGTGTTCTTCGGTGACTACTTCCAGGTCCCGAACCAGTCCATTCCCGCGAGCTATGTCCTCGGTTATCTTGTCGAGCCGTTCTTCCTGCCAGTCGCTCTGAAGCCTCAACAGGACGTTGCGGCGGTCATGCTCGCCGGTGGTCAGGGATATGGCCAATTGATCCACCAGATTTCTCCTCTCGCGAAGCAACGTCGCGACCCGCTCATTAGCAAACTCGACGGCCTTTTTGTAACTATCAACCAGATAGTTGGTCAGCACCAAATGATCAGATCGATCCTCATAACGAGCCCGCAAGACGCGAGCCACCAGAATCTCCCGATTAGCAACACGATAGGCCTCTAAGGAGTGTGCAAAGAGAGTCGGGAAAGTTCTATATTCCCTCCCCAGTGTAGTACCTTCGAGAGAAGTGGTATCAAGGTCCTCGAGCAGGACACAGATTGCATCCTCGGTTGCAGAATGATCGGTTATGTGCGCGTAACCGCGACCCAGTAGGTTATAAAGCTTTTCCCACTGGGCCAAGACATCAGTTGAAAAAGTGCGTACGGGAGAGGAGGCCATTTGCGTTGGGTTGGCTTGAGAATAAGACGAGTTTAACAGAGAGATTAGAAGGAAGAGGCTGATTATGCGAGAACGTTAACCTTCCATACATTAATTCCTCATTTTATAGCAACTCGAGGATGATGAAGGGTCTCAATAATAATGCTGGTGGAGCCCAGTTAGGGGGTAAAGCAGGAGGTCCCCTCACGAGAACCAATGGATTCGTTTCGATCCGCGATTTCCGGCTCATCAATTAAAAGATGTAAAAGATTTGTCGGGATCACCATTATTAGAGTTAGGTGGGAGGTAAGCGCAACTATCGAAGAGAGCCCTAACAGGATTTGGCAGTCCCATCACGTTGAAAAGCTAAGCGAGAAATTCAAGGTCTTGAGGGGGAACGTTTGCCTAATGATGCTTGAAGAGCGTCTCCTGAACATGCAAAGTCACTCGAAGAAAACTTTATAGGGAGTGAGCATACAGGAGAGAGTGGAGAACTCTGAGTGGGCAAGAACCAATCAAACATTTCTCAATCCAACATATTTAAGAGGTTACTGTCAGCTGCTAGAGGCGACTGACTCAAAAATCTCAGAAATTGAACCACAGAGGGATCTCGAAGATTCCAAGATCAAGTCTAACGCCAAAACCATGGAGCCCAACACTTCTGGCAACGGAAATCAAGATCACGGCGACGACGACAACGACATCCACAATGCTCAACTCGGGAAAAGAAGACGTCCTCACCAATACTCTCAGGAGGAAACCCAAATGCTGGAAACCCTTTTCAGTAAAAGCCATTACATGAAAAAGAAGTGGAGAATTGAATTGAGCCGGGAGTTGGGGATTAATCAGTCGAGGATCCAGTTTTGGTTTCAAAATAGGAGATCCAAATCGAGGGCTCAACGCAAACGTCAGGTGGTCGAGATTTTAAAGGAAGAAAATCAAAAGCTGCGAACAGAAAACATGAGGTATGAAAAGGCTCTCAATATCACCGTTTGCCCTCATTGCGATAACCTCGTCGCCCTCGGTAAGATATTCCCCGATAAGCCTCACGCGATGATTGAAGACGTTCATTTACCACCCTACTCCCTCGGGGCATCTCCTGCTCAACCAGATTTTGCCGGAGCCACGCATGAGCAGGATGATCCTACGAAGATGATACAAATGCCTCCTGGGGGATGGGATTTGCATCGCTTTGATTGGAGTTACAGTTTCAAGGAGCTGGATGTTACCGCCGACCAGCTCAAAGCATATCAGCCTCATGCACAACAATTTTCGATAGGGTCGGGTCCTGCTGGAGATGAGTTAATCAGTCGTCAAGCCATCGATGCAATTTTGGGCCACGATAAGAGGAGGTTCGCTTGGCCCCCTGAACTGCATTCCAGATTCCTAGATGTGGTTCACCAAATGGGGATCGATTCAGCAACTCCAACGCGCATATTTAAGGCCATGAATGTACCGGGGCTTAGTAAGGAGCTGGTCAGGAATCACCTTGCTGCCTACAGAAAGCTATTAAAACAACGTCGAGCGGAGCTAAACCGGGAGGAATCCGTCTCGAGCTCAAAAGCTAGGGGCGACCGCCATTGTAATGCTCAGGCATCAAGAGATACCCGGCCAAATCTAAGCATCAATCAAGCTAGCAACCCGACCACCAGCAAACTGAAAGCTGATCAGAATGTCCTCCCAGGCCATTTCAACACTTCTCAAGAGCGTGTGTCACAAGTACAGCGAGTGGGCACTCCTCCATTCGAGCAACAATCGGCTGGTGCTCTGCCTGCCGCTGGTCAACCCACGACAGACGATTTCTTCGATGAGGGGCTCGATGCCTTGTTCAATCAGTGGGAAGCTGGCATGCTTGGACAGCCATGATCTAGCACCTGGCTCGGGGCACGATGGGTCGGTCACTACGAACACCCATAGGAAGAAGAACATGTTCACGAGTAGATCACTCATTTTATCCGTTGTAAAGTTCCTACGGGAACATTTTTCTTTAATGACTATAGTTAATTCTATATTAAAACCAACGCTATCGACGAACATCGTCATGCTCAGTTGTGATGATCCCTTGTTAGATTAAGTCTGAAACCAGAGACGGTCTTTAAAATTTTGAGTGGCCACGAACTCATTCCTCACCAAGCGCCCGGGATGCTGAAATGAAGAGTAACAGCATGCACAGGGAAAATGTCACTTTCGTTTGAACGATGAAAAGGGGTTGAGAGAAGATCATAGCGTTAATTCCCATGGAGCTAAATGAATTAAACGGAGTCATTAATTGCGGGTCCACCGCTGCTCCCCACGTTCTCGGGCCTAGCAAATCATAAAAGGCGCCGAAAGATTGTAGACCCACCACTTTGAAGACTGAACTAGGGGACGAGCGCAATACTCGATGAAACCGAATCAATGCAAGAGAGTTTGTGATCCTATCACGAGGAAAAAGAAAGGGGAATACAGACGATGAGTAATTGCAGAATCTCGGGAGGAGCGCTTGCTTGCTGGTCTTCATATGCAGCCTGAAGGATGGTTCCAGGACACGCACAATCACTTGAGAAAATTTCTAGAGTGAGCAAACACGTAAGAGCGAATTGAGAAAGCTGAGTGAACTAGATCAGCCCGAGATACCCCGATCCATCATGTTTAAAAGTTATTCCCATCTGCTAGAAACGCCCGACCTGGACATTTCTGAGCACGAACTGCTGGGAGACTTTGAAGATCCTGGAGATGAATCCTGCCCGAAGGCCATAGAGACTGACTCCTGCAGCGATGAAATTCTAGGTTTCAGCTACGAAGGAGTATACAATGATGACCGGAGCCGGAAAAGGAAGCAACTACAACGCCACACTCCAGGCCAAATCCGAGAGCTCGAAACTTTCTTCAATGAATGCCCCACTCCAAGCAGACAACAGAAAATGGAGTTGAGCCGAAAGATAGGATTGGAGCTTTCGAAGGTCAAGTTTTGGTTCGCCAACAAACGAACCCGGGTGAAACAGCAATATGCAGACCATGAGTTACTGGTCCTGAAGGAGGAGAATGAGAAGCTTCAAGCTGAAAGCGCGAGATATAAGGAAGCTCTGACCAAGGCCACCTGCCTTAATTGTGGTAATCCTGTTGTCCTCGGCGAGGTGTTCCTCGATGAAACATCCCTGTTGACGAATAACGCTCAGCTGTTACCGTATTCTCCACAGCATTTTCCGACACAGCCAGATATCGCCGGAGATCTGCATGAGCAAGTCAACACCATAGGATCAACACCAACATCCTCTGAGAAATGGGATATGAATCATCACAGGGGGAATTCTCTCAATGACGAACTCGCTGTCGCAGCCAGCCAATCCAAAGTCGGTGAGTCCCTCCCTGGACAACTTTTGAAACGACTAGATCCCGTAGAGAATAGCTACCGAAGTATTGACGATATTTTGGGTGATAAGAGAATAAGGTTTTACTGGACCTATGAGCTTCACACCAAATTTGTTGATGCAATTCGAGAACTGGGAGTTGATTCGGCTAGCCCACTGCGCATACTCGAGATTATGAATGTGCGGGGGCTCTCTAGAATTAACGTTGAGTCTCACCTCAAGTACTATAGGAGATTGCTAAGGGATGGAAGGATAGCGTTAAACCATCATAAAGCCAGTTGGAGCTCAAGTGCTGGGCAGAGTTACAACCATGATGATTGGAGAGCCAAGAGCACCCAACCGTGTTTCAGCAATGACGGGACTAGCAGTCGTGTCAGCGACTCCTCTAACTCAAATCAGAATGCTCCGCCGAGCTATCTCAATACTCCTCGGGAGTATATGCCACAGTTCCAGCACATAGAAATTCCTCAGTTTGAGCGCGAATCAGTCATTAATGCTGTCCCTGAAGCGGGTCTGGCATTGGTAGAGAGTGCACATATGAACCTGCCGGTCATCGGAGGAAGTTCCAATTCGAGGGGTCAAATTGCTCACGGCGAGAGCAAAGAGAGGAATCCCTCGCCTACAGTCGACGACACCCAATCTGGGCACCAAGGGCTAGAAAGAACAGGTGATTTCCTTGATGAGGAGCTGGATACTTGGATCAATACTCTTCGGGAATGTATGTCTCAACCCCAACAGGGCAATGATGAAGGTTCCAGCTCAAAGACTCCAATCCCTCACAACGAAGGCAATGAAAGAAATCTGCCCCCAACAATCGTTGATACCCAACTTGAACATCAATGGCTCGAAGACCCGAGCAATTTCCTTGGCGATGAGTTCAATCTTTGGCTCGATCAATTTGGAGCCGGAGGACCATCGCAGTGGTGACGCGAGGCCGGTGATCAAACGTCTGATGCAAGGCATGGCTACTCGATGAAAAATGCTTCGAGAAAAGGGGTTGAATACTCCTATTGCATATGTTGTTGATCGCACTGTAAGGTTCCCACGGGAACATCTTTCATTAATATCTAGAACTAATTGCGCGTGAGTGTCAACATCACCCTTTGAGCATCTTCAAGCCGAAGGCCGTGGATTAATCACTTGATCCGTGGAGCAAGTTCCATGAACCATAATTATCACCCGCTGAGCATAATGGGATCTACCCCTTCAACACGAAATACGTTTGGCCGCGAAGCCACCTATTTGGTAAAACGATGTATCGTTCCTAAACGATCTTCAATCGAATACCGAAGTAATGTATTCTTTCTTTTCCTTCTCAGGTGATAAACATGGATAAATCACTCAATGAGTCATGCGTTCAAATAGCAGAACAGACGCTGCCCAGCTGGGGGCAGATGAACCATTGATGTTACAAACACTCCAAGCATGGATATGCGGATTTGATAGAGGTTGTTCATATCAATACGCAACATCAGAATGGGATGAAAATCAAGAGTAAAGTTGTATCGTCCCAATTTGTCTTGAATTTGGGAATATGAATTAACACTTATTTTTTATCCTTGACAGGGGAATCGCCTTGGAGACGAATGAGTTTTTACATCCCACATACTACCTGTTAGGGTACATGAGGGTAGGATGTATCGTTTCAATTTTCAAAAAATTCGTGAACATACAATGATATGCTTCTTTTACATTTTCAGGGATCTCCAGCCACGGTGGACAGGTAGGTATCCCTTTCCCCCAATCCATTGAAGATGTTAAACCAAAAACACAGAGAGAAAAAGAAAAAAGCTTTCAAAATCTGATGTCTAGAAAAGACATGGAATTCTAACTTCATTGGCATTCATGTTTTGAAACATGAGGTTGTCTGAACATGCATTGTGCACCATAAAATCCCCTTGACGGGTAAAATTTTTGGGAAAGCGAAAGAGATTTTTCCAATCAAAAGTTGTTCAAAACTCTCAAAAGGATGTTTCCTCAAAAGAGAGGCAAGCTCAAATCCAAACACATCCTACATACACTTGAGAGATGAGTGGAGCGAATCAAATAGTAAAATCTGGACCTACGGAGGTAGGGACCATTCGCAGCGATTACATGGATTGGGACGACGGAGGCGTTCGTTTCATATCATAAACACTACAGGTGACCGTTGACAACCCACTTGAACGGCGGTTTTCATTCTTAACCCTGTCAAGAACCACCCCACACCGGGGCAAAAGGGAAGTAAGTCCAGCAGCATCAGGAGAAAATGGTTAGAAATTTTCTTGCTCGGACTAACATTAATCTTTGTGTGTTGTTTATATGGTAATCCAAGTGCCATAGGATGACGAGAAGCATTCATTCTCTATCCCACACACCATATCCTTTGCACAGCCAAGTTGAGCCTGCGAATTCATTTCATAAACCCCTGTTGGTGATCATGGGATGTTTCAAGATAGAAACTGCATCACTCCAAGAACGGAAGAAATCAAGAGATGGGATTTATAGAAAAATCTCATATCGGCGTTTAAATGTGCTATGATTCAAGTTGTATATCTAGCACAATTTTCTGAACATCGTAGTTCCAAAGGAAAAGAAAAGGCGGGATTTCAACAAAAAATCCCCAGCATCAAGAAAAAGCAAAGTGCCTGGTAAAAGCAAGGCCGATGCTCGTGTAAGTCATTTGATTGATCCGCAATGAAGCCGGATGGGAAAAGAAGAAATCCCCGAAGGAGCCAAATTCCAAAAGGCTGCTCGCCAAATGGTGTCAAGCGCAGAATAAAGGCGCAAAAGAGAAAGGACAGGTAGCAAATCTGCAATGATCACCGATGTCAAACTCTCCAAGAATTTTGGGCCAAGAACAAGCCTTTTTCGGTCCCCAATCCTACCAACATCATAACCCTGAAACAGTCTTCCCTGACTAAGGCACTTGGGTTAACATATAGCTTAGCTCGAAGAGGTGCGAGCAAGACTATTTCTTTCTCATTTTGCAGGGTTCTTGACTTGTAAACCCGGAGCAGATGGTGAAAACTTTCGTTCAACGGCCTTGACTCAAAGTGAGTCCCCCTTGAAGACCAATATCCAAGCCCAACATTACGGTCCTGTGGAAGACCTCCCGACCGATCGGAATGTATGCGCTGCGAATGATCCTAAAACCTAGGCACAGGTTAGTAGGAAGTTGAGCGCATTCCTTACAAAAGACCATTATCACAGAGCGGTGAGGAGCCCTCTTGGATGAGAAATTCTCCAATAGATGTTTTGAACAAACTCTTTTTGGAAATTTCAAATTGTTGATCCCGATTTGCCGCGCAAGGAATTTGTGATCGCATCTGTATGTTGCAGGAATGTTTTGGATAACCTCCAGCATCAAAATGCACATTTCACGATTAAAACTTAAGTCATACGGTTTTGTCAAATGGACAGCCGTGGTCTTCCCAAAGATTACTAACGTTTTCTTGGTGAGGAAAAATCTTTCAGACTCAAGCTTCTGCAGGACACCTGGAGAACCCGCGTCCCAGGACCCATTTTCAAAATCGAGCAGTCTCATCGGACGTGGAGAACCCTCGTCATGAGATCCCTTTTCAAAATTTAGGCAGTCTCATTGGACGTGGAGAACCCTCGTCATGAGACCCCTTTTCAAAACTCAATCAATCTCATCGAGCGTGGAGAACCCTCGTCATGAGACCCCTTTTCAAAGCAAAACTCGAGGTCGATACCGCCTGAAGGGTCAACTCATGGTAGAAACCGCCTGAAGGGTCAACTCAAAGGTAGATACCGCCTGAAGGGTCAACACAATGGTAGATACCGCCGGAAGGGTCAACTCGAGGTAGATACCGCCATAAGGGTCAACCCAACGGTCCGATCCACCATACGGATCGAAACTTTCACTAATTCCAAAATGTTGAAGAAGTTGTTTTCCTAGGTAAGCCTTATTGTAGGCGAACCGCTTATGGTCTAATCCACCATACGGATTAAAGTCCTTGGCAAATTCCCTAAGAAAGAATGCGCCTTCCTTAGGTTCCTACCAGTTAGGAATTCCATCATGGTATGGCCTACCATACAGGTCAGAGCTTAATCTCCCTAGGATATCCTGAATGATGAGTCCTAGATGTCTGCTTGAAAGTTGTCGCAACCGGCAGCATCCGACAGGTGAGCTTCAGGTAAGCCTCTCTCACTCCGGCCCATGTTCGAATGGTTAGAGCAAACCATGGATCAATTTGAGTTTTTATCATGAGCCTTAAGGATTCAATGTCGTAGCATTTCTTCTCTCATTTTCCCAGTCGAGTCGGTTAGGAATCAGGTGCCACCTTATCTTTGAGAGAAACCTCTGACGAGATTCCTCTTAAAGAGGGGCAGCTGTTGACACCTAAATTTTTATCAGCCTTTATTTATTTGTTTATTTTGAAAAATTCATAGAAAACCCATAAAAAGTAAAAAAAATAAAAAATAAAAAAATAAAAAAAATTAAAATAAAAGAAAGTTGAATTTGTCCGAAAATTGCTATTTGAGTCTTTTTATCCGGGATTTTTGTATATATATATATATACATATTTTAGAATCTTGACTTTCAATTGGATTGCCGCGCATTTCAATTTTGTTCAGTTACGTGCCGATTTGCTCATTTTAAGCTGAATCTGAAGAGAATTGCTAAACTGGGTCAGCTAGATTGAGCCGATTCGACCCATTCAACCCAGTTGAATAAGGCCGCAAAAGAAATTTTCACATTGCTCGTCCTCTTCGCGTCGACGATTCGAGAGGAAGAGCCAATGGCATCGCTCATAAATAATAAAAAGAATGGAGCAGAATTGGCCGACAAAAAGAGAAAAGATGAGGTATCTCCCTCTTGGTGGAGACAGATCCATCGGGAAAATAAAAGAGAGAATAAGAAAGAAAGAGGCGATTGTGAAAAGCGTGGTCAAGGCCATGGATTGAACAAAGAAATAATAAAAAAAGAAGAAGAGAAAGCTAGAGCTGGCTTGGGGGGGTCTTTTTCTTTTCCTCTTCAATGGTGGTCCGGCGGAGGCGGGGAGAGGATTTCTTCAGTTCCACCGAACACCCACAGCCGGTCCAACTCTCCCTTGACCATCATACATTACCTCCAGCCACCACCGCACGCCGTCGACGCCGCGAGCAGACAGGACAGTCGCCAGGGGGGTCTCTGTCCCTCGTTACATCACTGCACCGAAGCCCCCTCTCAAACCAGCTCCTCTTCCTCCTCGTGCATCCCTGGCCACCTCCACCGCTCCGCACATCACTAGCTATCTCCAACCATCACTTCCGGCCGAATGCAGCCGTCGTCCACCACCGAACAGTCCCAGAGCAGATCCGAATCCCATGACCCCTGTTCTGCTCGATTCTGTGTTGAACCGATCTGCTTTAGTTGTTGCTCGCTACTACCACCTCCCTGAGTCACCACACCTCCTTCCTGACCTTCCTCGACCATCCCGACCGCCTATAGCCTCTGGGAAACCGCCGGAGAAGCCACGAGCAGTCTCTGCTCTGTTTCGGGCTGGAGCTGCTGCTGCTGCTGTTTGGCGCTTGCCGCGGCGCTCCGCCCACCACCACAGCATACGACCATTGTCGTCCACCTCCCTACGACCTCCAGCTTCCCTTCCAATCGTCATACGCCCAGCCGAGCCGCCGGACAGCCGCTGAGAAAGCGAAACAGCCCTATTACCGACGTGTCTGCCGTGTGCCCTGTTTTCGTGGGCTTGTGTCGCAGGCCATGATTCAATATGAACCGGGCCATGTCCAGTGAAGTGAGCCGAGTTACTGGGCCATTGTGCCTAGTCATGGGCCAAGTCGGCTGAAAGAGTTGGCCCGTTGGCCAAGAGTTTGGGCCGATCGTATGAAAGTTCTGGGCCGTGATCCCATTGACTTCAAAGTTCGCGTCGAATGATTTTTCGAGGATTACCCTTAATCTCGACTTGAATATTTGACAGGTGATGCGTACGGAGACGGTCACCCGCTGGAAGTCCGGCGTCTGAAGACCAATATCTAATCAGGTATATTTTGCGTACTCGGTTCATATATCAAAGTTATTTTTCTAAAATATTGACATTATAGATTTGAGTTGCATGTATTTATTTCAGTCTAATGATTAGATTATTTATTTTGGTTAAGTGTTGTATGTCGTCAAAGAAAATATTTTTTTTCGAAAATATTAATAATAGTAATAAAAAATTCAAAAATTAATAAAAAAAATAGAAAATCATAAAAAATTCAAAAAAAATTCGAAAAATTCAGAAAAATTCCAGGAAAATCCCCAAAAATAGGAAATGGCCACAGTCAATTGGCCAAGGCTCATCCCGGGTGTTTTGAACCCGATCATTCTTAAAAATGACGATTTCGCCCTTTGGGCGAATCGTCTTCCAAAAATTGACGATTTTGCCCTCCGGGCTAAATCGCCTCCAAATCTTCCCATTTTACCCCTAGTCCGAAGTCACACCTTCCTTAAGCCTTTATGGTTACACTAGGAAGCCATTGATCTGAATTGATGTGTATTGAAGTGATTTATTTATGTACTTGGTTGCGCTTTCATTGATTGTGATTGATAGGAATAGTCTTCCAATCTGCATGAAACCCTGAATCAAACCTACCCCACCCAAAATTGCGCCTGCATGAATTCTTAACTAGGAAAATCACTCGCGTTAGGTACCGAAAGGGCGTTGGTAATGACACCAGCGTAACCAAGTCCCCGAACCCAAAATCTCTGGTTCCGCAGAACTGATCGATCTCTCCCAATCGGTCAGTAAGGTTTCCGGTCTACCCTCCAAGAAAGACCGGTGGCGACTCCAAATGCATGCACAATTTGCACATGCCACCACGACCACACTGAAGGTCGAAAGCGATCGACTGCTATTGTCGAATCCCTTTGAAAAATACTCCCGCCGCGATTTGGTATGGGCCTGGGAGGGCTCGCGCCGATCCAAGACCCGTGATCGGTAATCCATTAGCCGCGTCCGCTTCCGGACGGGTCGCGACACCCACTTATGACGAGGGATTAAAGAAACCCCCAGCATCAAGAAAAAGCGAAGTGCCTGGTAAAAGCGAGGCCGATGCTCGGGTGAACAATTTGATCGATTCCCTAATGAAACCTGGTAGGGAAAGGAAGAGAGAAAGACCCCTAAAGGAGTCAGATCAAAAGGACGCTCCTCCGAATGATGTCAAGCGCGGAGGAAAGACGCAGACAGAGTTGTCAATCTTCTTAATGCAACAAGAGACGCTCTCTGAAAGAGTTGGTGCACACCTCAAAATCGGTTGCGCGCCTCAAAGACTGAAGATGCAGAATGGAAAAGACTGGTGCCAAATTTGCAATGATCACCACTGTCAATCCCCTCATAATTTCTGGGCAAAAAACAAGCCTTTTTCAGTCCCCAATCCTACCAACATCATAACCCTGAAACAGTCTTCTCTGACTAAGACACTTGGGTTAACATATAGCTTAGCTCGAAGAGGTACGAGCAAGACTATTTCTTTCTCATTTTGCAGGGTTCTTGACTTGTAAACCCGGAGCAGATGGTGAAAACTTTTGTTCAATGGCCTCGACTCCAAAGCGGGTCCCCCTTGAAGACCAATACCAAGCCCAACATTACGGTCCCGTGGAAGACCTCCCGACCGATCAAAATGTAAGCGCTGCGAATGAGCCCAAAACCTAGGCACAGGTTAGTAGGGAATTGAGTGCATCCCCTATAAAGACCACTATCTCAAAACAGGTGAGAAGACCTCTTGAACGAGAAATATTCCAATTAATGTTTTGAACAAACTCTTTTTGGAATTTTTAAACCGTTGATCCAGATTTTCCGCGCAAGGAATTTGTGATCACATCTGTATGTTGCAAGAATGTTTTGGATAACCTCCAGCATCAAAGTGCACTTTTCATGACTAAAACTTAAGTCATAAAATTTTGTCGATTGGACAACCGTTGTCTTCCAAAGATTACTAACGTTTTCTTGGTGAAGAAAAATCTTTCGGGCTCAAACTTCTGCAGGATACCTGGAGAACCCAGCTCCCAGAATGTCGCCTCAACAGACTCAACTGAAGTTTTGTCAAAATAAAATCTTTCACTGCTTCGAAAAACTGAATTCTCGACAAACTTCGGGATCTCTGAAAAGATGGGAAGAAAAACCCTTTTAAAAGAAAAAGTCCTAGCTTGACGTGGAGAACCCTCGTTCTAGGACCCCTTTTTCAAAAAATCAGACAGTCCTAGCATGACGTGGAGAACCCTCGTCCTAGGACCCCTTTTTTAAAAAAAAATCAAACCGTCCTAGCATGACGTGGAGAACCCTCGTCCTAGGACCTCTTTTCAAAAAATCAAGTAGTTCTAGCATGACGTGGAGAACCCTCGTCCTAGGACCCCTTTTCAAAAAAATCAGACAGTCCTAGCATGACGTGGAGAACCCTCGTCCTAGGAGCCCTTTTTAAAAAAAAATCAAACAATCCCAGTGGACGTGGAGAACCCTCGTCTCGGGACCCTTTTTCAAAAATATCAGACAGTCCTAGCATGACGTGGAGAACCCTTGTCCTAGGACCCCTTTTTCAAAAATCAAGCAGTCCTAGCATGACGTGGAGAACCCTCGTCCTAGGACCCCTTTTTAAAAAAAAAAACAGTTCTAGTTTGACGTGGAGAACCCTCGTCCTAGGACCCCTTTTCGAAGATATCAAACAGTCTCAACGGACGTGGAGAACCCTCATCCTGAGACCCCTTTTCAAAAATTCAAACAATCCCCTCTGACTTGGAGAACCCTTGTCATGGAAAACCCTTTCAAAAAACACAAAAATCCCCTCTGACCCAGCTAGTCAGCGTCATGGGATCCCCCAAAAGCGCGATGACCTAGATAAATCTCTCTGTAAGTGTTCACAGGTTGGTAGCCGCGGATCTGTCATCTTCCGGACCGGATCGCCAATTTTCAGCTTCAGAAGATTTCTCCCACCCAAAATCCCCACCAGACGGGGATATACGACAGAGGTGTCTCAAAGCACAGTTCGAGATCGGAGCCCATAATGCTCGCGACTTGCCACCTAGAGATACGGTGACCGCCTTTTTCGCGAAGTACGCGCCGGATAGCCATGCCTCGAAGCTCTCACCCTTCGGAACGGATTGCAGCCGGTAGCCGCGGAAGAGACATTTGTTCCACCCCAAATCCCACCAGACAGGGATATACGACAGAGGTGTCTCAAAGCACAGTTCGAGATCGGAGCCCATAACGCTCGCGACTTGCCGCCTAGAGATACGGTGACCGCCGTTTTCGCGAAGTACGCGCCGGATAGCCATGCCTCGAAGCTCTCACCCTTCGGAACGGATTGCAGCCGGTAGCTGCGGAAGAGACATTTGTTCCACCCCAAATCCCACCAGACAGGGATATACGACAGAGGTGTCTCAAAGCATAGTTCGAGATCGGAGCCCATAACGCTCGCGACTTGCCGCCTAGAGATACGGTGACCGCCTTTTTCGCGAAGTACGCGCCGGATAGCCATGCCTCGAAGCTCTCACCCTTCGGAACGGATTGTAGCCGGTAGCCGTGGAAGAGACATTTGTTCCACCCCAAATCCCACCAGACAGGGATATACGACAGAGGTGTCTCAAAGCACAGTTCGAGATCGGAGCCCATAACGCTCGCGACTTGCCGCCTAGAGATACGGTGACCGCCTTTTTCGTGAAGTACGCGCCGGATAGCCATGCCTCGAAGCTCTCACCCTTCGGAACGGATTGCAGCCGGTAGCCGCGGAAGAGACATTTATTCCACCCAAAGTCCCGACAAGAAGGGATATGTCATTCCATAGGTGGAGCCTTTTAGTAGGCAAACCTTTTCCAAGACCAATCTACAGAACGATCGAGTCTTCGACTAGTCCCGACAAGAAGGGATATGCCATTCCATAGGTGGAGCCTTTTAGTAGGCAAACCTTTTCCAAGACCGATCTACAGGACGATCGAGTCTTCGACTAGTCCCGACAAGAAGGGATATGTCATTCCGAGGCGGAGCCTTTTAGTAGGCAAACCTTTTCCAAGACCGATCTACAGAACGATCGAGTCTTCGACTAGTCCCGACAAGAAGGGATATGTCGTTCCATAGGTGGAGCCTTTTAGTAGGCAAACCTTTTCCAAGACTGATCTACAGAACGATCGAGTCTTCGACTAGTCCCGACAAGAAGGGATATGTCATTCCATAGGTGGAGCCTTTTAGTAGGCAAACCTTTTCCAAGACCGATCTACAGGACGATCGAGTCTTCGACTAGTCCCGACAAGAAGGGATATGTCATTCCATAGGTGGAGCCTTTTAGTAGGCAAACCTTTTCCAAGACCGATCTACAGAACGATCGAGTCTTCGACTAGTCCCGACAAGAAGGGATATGTCATTCCGAGGCGGAGCCTTTTAGTAGGCAAACCTTTTCCAAGACCGATCTATAGAACGATCGAGTCTTCGACTAGTCCCGACAAGAAGGGATATGTCATTCCGAGGCGGAGCCTTTTAGTAGGCAAACCTTTTCCAAGACCGATCTACAGAACGATCGAGTCTTCGACTAGTCCCGACAAGAAGGGATATGTCATTTCATAGGCGTAGCCTTTTAGTAGGCAAACCTTTTCCAAGACCGATCTACAGAACGATCGAGTCTTCGACTAGTCCCGACAAGAAGGGATATGCCATTCCATAGGTGGAGCCTTTTAGTAGGCAAACCTTTTCCAAGACCGATCTACAGGACGATCGAGTCTTCGACTAGTCCTGACAAGAAGGGATATGTCATTCCGAGGCGGAGCCTTTTAGTAGGCAAACCTTTTCCAAGACCGATCTACAGAACGATCGAGTCTTCGACTAGTCCCGACAAGAAGGGATATGTCGTTCCATAGGTGGAGCCTTTTAGTAGGCAAACCTTTTCCAAGACTGATCTACAGAACGATCGAGTCTTCGACTAGTCCCGACAAGAAGGGATATGTCATTCCATAGGTGGAGCCTTTTAGTAGGCAAACCTTTTCCAAGACCGATCTACAGGACAATCGAGTCTTCGACTAGTCCCGACAAGAAGGGATATGTCATTCCATAGGTGGAGCCTTTTAGCAGGCAAACCTTTTCCAAGACCGATCTACAGAACGATCGAGTCTTCGACTAGTCCCGACAAGAAGGGATATGTCATTCCGAGGCGGAGCCTTTTAGTAGGCAAACCTTTTCCAAGACCGATCTACAGAACGATCGAGTCTTCGACTAGTCCCGACAAGAAGGGATATGTCATTCCGAGGCGGAGCCTTTTAGTAGGCAAACCTTTTCCAAGACCGATCTACAGAACGATCGAGTCTTCGACTAGTCCCGACAAGAAGGGATATGTCATTTCATAGGCGTAGCCTTTTAGTAGGCAAACCTTTTCCAAGACCGATCTACAGAACGATCGAGTCTCCGACAAACCCTACAGAACGGGCGCGTCATCCTTAGATTCCTATCAGTCTGGAGTCTCACTTGATGGTAGAAACCGCCTTAAGGGTCAACTTGATGGTAGAAACCGCCATAAGGGTCAAACCAAAGGTAGATACCGCCTGAAGGGTCAACTGAAGGTAGAAACCGCCTGAAGGGTCAAATGAAGGTAGAAACCGCCTGAAGGGTCAAATGAAGGTAGATACCGCCTGAAGGGTCAACCAATGGTAGAAACCGCCATAAGGGTCAACTTGAAGGTAGATACCGCCATAAGGGTCAACCAACGGTAGAAACCGCCTGAAGGGTCAACTCCATGGTAGAAACCGCCTTAAGGGTCAACTTGATGGTAGAAACCGCCATAAGGGTCAAACCAAAGGTAGATACCGCCTGAAGGGTCAACTGAAGGTAGAAACCGCCTGAAGGGTCAAATGAAGGTAGAAACCGCCTGAAGGGTCAAATGAAGGTAGATACCGCCTGAAGGGTCAACCAATGGTAGAAACCGCCATAAGGGTCAACTTGAAGGTAGATACCGCCATAAGGGTCAACCAACGGTAGAAACCGCCATAAGGGTCAACCTCAAGGTAGATACCGCCATAAGGGTCAAAACTAAATTCAAAGGTAGAAACCGCCTGAAGGGTCAACTCCATGGTAGAAACCGCCATAAGGGTCGATTGAATGGTAGAAACCGCCATAAGGGTCAACCAACGGTAGAAACCGCCATAAGGGTCAACTAATGGTATGACCTACCATACAGGTCAGAGCTTAATCTCCCTAGGATATTCTGAACGAGCCCTAGGTATCTTCTTGAAAGTCGTCGCAGCCGGGAGCATAACGACGAACCCTCAGGTTCCGCAAGCACATCATCCGACAGGTGAGCTTCAGGTAAGCCTCTCTCACTCCGGCCCATGTTCGAATTGCAAAAGTAAACCGGTGATTAATTTGAGCATTCATCAAAAGACTTGAAGGTCCGATGTCATAGCATTTCTTTCCCCCCAGTCGAGTCGGTCAAGATCCAGGTGTCATTTTGTCTTTGAAAGCAACCTCTGATGAGCTCACTCTCAAAGAGGGGCAGCTGTTGACACCTGATTTTTGACCATCCATTATTATAATTTTTATTTCTAAAATTAATTAAAAATAGCAAAAAAGGTCAAAAAATTGCAAAATCAACTTTGGGAGCCTTAGCCTAGCCTTAGGAACCAATTTTGAACAAAAAATATTTTTTGAATTTTTTAATATTTTTTGGAATTTATTTAATTATAAAAAAACCCAAAAAATCAGAAAAATACCATCCGTGGTCAGAAAATTACACAAAAATATTCAGAAATTTTATTTTAATTCTATATTTAATATTTTCACTTTTTATTAGGGAAATTGGGCTTGGTTCATGGGGTTCCTTCACAAACTTAATCCCGAACCGGGCCTAAAAAATCCTTTTCGAGTCTTTTAATTTTCAATTCTCGGTTTTTATAAGCTATGACATTGTACTCTAAAGTATTGAAATGCAATTGGGTCAATTTGCCCTCCAATTTGATCAATTTTAACCAAAAGGGCTTAATTGCATAAATATCTTTCAATTTAGTCCCCGGTTTCACAATTTTTGAAATTAAATTTCACACGGGCACACCCATTAAAATTAAACACTTCTACCCAACAGTTTTCATCATGCTGAATCCATTGGTGGGCTCAATTTTGGCTAATTCGATCGTTTAGGCCTTCGATTTGGCGAAATTAAATTTCGGATCCTAGGGACAATTTGGGGTTTTCACAGAATTTCAAAAAATTGATTCACGAAAATACCCATATTTGATGGAAAACATGTCAAGGAATCCGATTTTGCCATCAATTTCATGAAAAGAGGTCATTTGGGGGTCAATTTGCCAATTTGGGCGATTTGGCCGAACCGGGCCGGTCGGGTCAGGCCCGACCCGACCCGGCCCGACCCGGGTCTGCAACAAAGTTGCAGACCGTGGCCAGTGAGGCAGGGGAGGACAGGGGAACGTGCGGGGCGCGATTTTTCTAAAGGAAAATGGACAACCGAGCATGGGAAGCGAATTTGCAGGGCATATTTGGTTTTGGCAGAGGCATTGGCATCGAAAAAGGGCCGGTCGGCCACGAGGAACGTGCGGGGCGCTCGGGTTTTAAGCAAAAGGGACCGAGAGAGGAGGGGGGATTTTTTTGAGCAAAAAAACCTCGGCGAGAGGAACAACGTCGGCCTTCAGGAACACCTACAGCTCGTTGTCGAAGACTCCACATCCGCCGGAGGCTCTCGGACAGGTCAGTATCTTCCTCTAAGCTTCGTTTTTCCGATGCGCGCCATGTGCTCGATAAAATGCCTGAATGACCTTCTCAAGCCACAACGTTCGGTCGTGCCTTCCCCAACCCCGTTCCATGCGAATTTTACCTCGAACCTCGCTTATACTTGGCCCTAAGCTCGCCTTGCTATTCATTTTGCATTAAACCGCGGCGAAAACACGGCTCGGAGCTTCGCCGGCAACGGTTCGGACCGGGAGCTCAACGGGGAACTTCCGGCGGTCTTCAAGCTCGAAATGAGCTCAGGTAAGCCTCTAGACCCTCCTTGGGTGTTGTTTGATGGTTTAGAATCGAGTTTTGATAAGAAAAAAAATTCGGAAAATGCCTCGCCGGAGCCGAGTTCGGGGAGGTCCGGTTCGCCGGTTCTTAGCGTGTTCATGGTTATTATTTGGGTTGTATGTTGATGTGGTTGGTCCAAGGAGTCGAATGCCGCAAGAACGGGCGAAAAATACCAAGTTTCGGGCCCGTTTCGCAATTTTCCGGCGAATATTTTTAAATATTTTAAAAAATTTCAAAAAATAATAAAAAATTATAAAATAATCAAAAAATCAATAAAAAATGAAAAATCATGAAATATTCAAAAAAATTCGGAAAATTCAGAAATATTCTAAAAAATTCCAGAAAATAGGAAATGGCCACATTCAACTGGTCACGACCTGTTTCGGGTCTTTTGACCCCCGATCTTTCCAAAAATGACGGTTTTGCCCTTTCGGCAAACCGTCTTCCAAAAAAATTCTAAAAAATCCAGGAAAATCCCAAAAAATAGGAAATGGCCACAAACAACTGGCCAAGGCTCATTCCGGGTGTTTTGAACCCCGACCCTTCTTAAAATGACGATTTCGCCCTTTGGGCGAATAGTTTTCCAAAAATTGAAGAAAAATCAAGAAATTCCAAAAAATTCTCAAAATGGGAAATGACCACAATCAACTGGCCATGGAATATTTTGGGTAATTCGGTATCCAAACCTTCCAAAAATGACAATTTTGCCCTTCGGGCTAATTGTCCCAGAATCTTCCCATTTTACCCCTAGCCCTAAATCACATCTTCCCTAAACCCTTATGGCTATACTAGGAGGCCAATGATTGAAATTGATGTGCATTGACATGATTCATTTATGCAATTGAATGCGCTTTCATTATATTGACTGTGATTTGATAGGACCAGTCTTCCAATCTGCATGAAACCCTGACTCATACCTATCTCACCCAAAATGGCGCCTGCACGAACTCTTAGTTAGGAAAATCACTCGCGTTAGGTACCGAAAGGGCGTTGGTAATGACACCGACGTAACCAAATCCCCGAACCCAAAATCTCTGGTTCCGCAGAACTGATCGATCTCTCCCAATCGGTCAGTAAGGTTTCCGGTCTACCCTCCAAGAAAGACCGGTGGCGACTCCAAATGCATGCACAAATTGCACATGCCACCACGACCACACTAAGGTCGAAAGCGATCGACTCTTATCGTCGAATCCTTAAAGAAATACTCCCGCCGCGATTTGGTATGGGCCTGGGAGGGCCCGCGCCGATCCAAGACCCGCGATCGGTAATCCATTAGCCGCGTCCGTTGATTTCCGGACGGGTCGCGACACCTACGTCGGCGATTTCCTGCCAATTTGGTTGGATAGATTGAATCAAATTGCCACAATTGTAGGAATTTTTTTTTTCATGATAATTTTGTAAAGGGATCGTCTGCCCTTTCCTCAGAAGGACATGCTATGCCCTTGGAATCCGGGCCGTCCGTGTTATGAATGAACGGCCCAGATTATTACTAAAAAAATAAAAAATAAAAAATCCAAAAAGTTGCCCTCTAAAAATAGGAGATCTGGGCCGTCCGTCTAAAAATGGACGGATCGGATCCCAAGGGAAGGCGCCTGCTCTTCTAAGGGAAGGGCAGACGATCCGAATACGATAATTTTCCCACCAAATTTGTTGAGTAGTTTTAGGATACCTAGCGTTACGTATCTTTATTGCGGCCGCCCATCCTCGCACGCGAGATCGAGATTCCGACACAAAGATGAACTTTTAACTAGTGGGAAATGACAGGTGTTCTAGGAGCTTCAAAAGGGCCGCGAATTATTGAATCTCATTCTCACCCAGTCTTTGATTTGCAGAAGCTTGTTCGGTGGATAGATACCACATCCCTCTTGAGACCACACATCCTAAGGGAAAAGCTATTCAAAGTAAGATTCCAACTCAGTTATCCCAAGTTCGGCCACCACTGGCTACGAACAACATTCGGCCATATCTCTCTGGTCTCTCTCTCTCACGTTGTATCTAATCTTTAGGAAAAGTTCTTAGGACAAGGCGTCATGGCACCGACTTTGTAGGATGAAAGGAGTTGCTTCTTTTTCTCTCCACCAATTGGTCGTCTTTTCCTACCAGAAGAACATAAAGGGGTCCTAGAAAATGTTCTACTTTTGAAGTATGGTTGACATTCTTTGGACCACATGCATGTCCTTGCAATCATGATAAATCTTTGCCCAAGGATATCACCGCAAATAGCCTCTTTTTGTGGTTCAAAATGGTTCCCAATTTGAAGAATTTGAAGAAGAAGCAGCAGCATCATCTCAGTTTTTGCTTTTCTGGGACCGTTTTCTTTGCACTGTGGCTCTGCTGGGGCCTCTCTCCGTGCATAGATTATCTCCTTCAAATGGCCTCACAGAACACTAAAGAGTAAAAAAAAAAAAAAGTGGTGGTTTTAAATGGGGTGGTCCTTGACATTTCTCCTGATATGCAACGTCGTATCTTAAATTTTAATCTGTTCAATGTGATCCCTGATTTTTAACCTAATACGCAATGTCGTCCGTGAACATATTATTGAAACTCTAACTAAGTGTATGACATCCTTCCTTAAACTCATACAGCATTTTGGGCTAAGTTCAAAGCAATTTATGACCGGGACTGACTCAAATGCAATTTATGTGAAAATATTATTACCGAATGAAAATGTTTTTACTACCTATAATGCAAATGCAAACTACAGCAATAATTTATTTTTGTTTAGGGGTCAGATCGATGCCTAATTTTCTTATGCGATAATTGACTAAATATGATAGCCCAAATTTTGGTGCTAACAAATGGGACATTATTCAAGTGGTTTAATTTAATGTTATAATAAGGTTATCCTAACTAGTCGGATATACCCTAGTCGAGGAAAGTACCAAAAGAGTCCTAAATTTATTGTATTGGCACCAATTCAGCCTTAAAACTTTTATTGGTGTCAATTCAATCCTAAATCTTTTGCATTGGTGCTAATTCAGTCTTAAGCCTTTTGCATTAAGTGAATTTGACCTATTTTGGTTGGAAATTTGCTAACGTGGACGTTAGTTGTCCTACGTGGCATGGCTGGCGCTGACGACTGAGTCGATTAGATCAAATTTTGATCGAAAATATTATTTTAGTGTTTTTAAATAATTTTAATAAATTTTAATGAATGAGAGAAAAGAAAAAGAAGAAAAAACCAAAAAAATTATTAAAATTATTTAATAAAAATAAAATAACATTAAAAAATATTCACGTCAATATCAGTCATGCCACGAAGGACAATTGACATCCACATCATGGAATTTTCGGGCAATTGACACGCAAAAGGTTGAGTACTGAATTGACATCAATGCATAGAGTTTAGGACCGAATCGGCATCAATAAAAAGGTTTAGTAATGAATTGGAACTAATGCAAAAGCTTTAAGACTAAATTGACACCAATAAAAGGTTTAGGAGTGCATTGGCATCAATGTAATAGGCTTGTGACTTTTTTGACACTTTTTCCTTCACTTTATAAATTTTGTCACCAGCTGTATATATAGTAATTTGTCACATAGCCCAACCTAATCCCTATTAATTAAATTAGAACTGGTATGAAACGTTCTTAAAATTAAAGTAACTCTCCGGACATCTCGTCTCATCAATCGGATCTTGGATACTTCATGAGTCGAATTACATATTCTTATCTGCCCACTATAAGGTCACTAGTTTTGGTTATGCCCCATGGATCACGTCAGAAGCGTCTTGCAGAATCTGTAAGGCAGCTGCTTTCTTTCCCTTAATCGATTAGGCTCTTAGAAAATATACATCTCGTGCAAACGTTGACCATCCAGGCAATCCGTCCCTACTGAATGATGATTAATTTGTCATGAAACTCAACAGGAAGTGGGGTGAGCTAGAGGATTGAACGTGCGTCTGAGGTGATCAGATGAATTATCAACGGGTGTTGTCGTTGACAGGGGCCACGCGATAGAACCGTGATGAACGTCATTATCCTCACTCCCACCCCTAGAAGAACTTGTATCTGGTCTCGACATGTCTCGGTGATTGTCGAGCAAGAGTATGATTACCATGTTGATAAGAACGTTTCTTTCTCCCAATAACGCAAGTCAATCTCGTTCAAGGCTGTCTCCTACGTACCTCTAAGATCATCTTGCATGAAAGTCACGACCTACTCGATCTACATTGAAGCGCACCAACGTGTGTTGCCAAAAATAGCAAAGGTTACCAAAAAATTTCCTAAACCTATTGCATTTGTGCCTATTTAGCCATAAACCTTTTAATTGTGCAAATTCAATCCTAAATCTTTTGACAATTTATCGATTTAGTCTTTCCGATCAATTTTATTCAGCTACCATTGTCCTATGTGGCGTACCAGCCCTGACGTTGACGCTTTTTATTGTTCTTTTATTTTATTGTGATTTTTTCTTTTATTTTTTCCATTTGGTATTTTTTCTTTTCCTTTTGGCCAATGGCTAGTCTCGAGAGATGACCGGCCACTGACGATGCCCGAAGAGGGCTAGGCGAGGGTCTCCCTCGCCCAATCTAGCGAGAGACGGCGTTGTTAGGATGCATGTGCGAGTTATGATAAATAAATTCCATATTGAAAAATTGATATGATGTTGTACAGTTAATATATCCTAATCGACCCATAATTCACGAGCTTAAGTTTGTTTGCGATGATGAGCTTAACTGGATATGTTGATGGGCTTGGACTTTGACTTTCTCCCCAAGTGAAAGGTATCAAGCTTCTATTATGCGCTCTCACAAACTAGTATCGGAGCTGATAGTTAGTGACCAATGCTATTTTTGGACTACGGTTGTTGTGGTGTAGCAACGTGCGTCCGATGACAAACCTTTTATTTTGAGGTTGGGTGCGATTTAAGATGAGAGATTTAGATGCATAAGGATATGTAGATTAATGGGGAGCAGACCTCACATTGAACACACATGAATGGGAGCTTGTTAGGATGCACGTGTGAGTGAATTGCGTAAGAGAAGCCTCACATCGCAGAATTAATATGGTGTTGAGTAATTAATATATCAAAGTTAGCCTATAATTTATTGACTTAAACTTTTAAGTGAATGTGAGACCTTGCTTGTAGCTATTGAGGGCGGCCTCACTCGGGTAGCGCATGGGTCGCCTCACCCAGTCGAGGCCATTCCTCGCCAGATCGGGCGAGGTCAACCCTCGGCCAACCCTCTCCGGGCATCGTCAGTGGCTGGCCATCGAGGAAAGGAAAAAGAAAAAAAATAGAAAAATTTAGAAAAATAAAAAAATGAAGATTTTTAAAAAATGTTCACACATTGGCACCGGTATCCCATAGGATTGTCGTTGCCAATTGGATCATCACGTAAGTGTTTTACGATAAAAAAAAAATACAATATGCTTAGAATATTTTTGGTAATTTTTTAGTTAAAAATATAGCGAGAAGATCAATAAAATAGAAAACACAAATTTATATTGGTCTGCATGATTCGTACACTATTAAAGAATAAGCGTGCTCGGTCTTTTAGGTGTTGCATGATAACACTTCATTTTTTCAATTTTCTTGCCAGAAGTCATTCTAGCAAGGAAATTCGTTTGGTAAAACCCAATCCGAAATAGAAAGCCGTTTGGTAAAAAAATTGACTTATGGTAGGATTTTCTACTTATGGCAAGATTTTTGGCCAATTTCCAAAAGTAAAATTTTTTTACTTCTCCGGCCCAGAAGTCATTCTCGGGGTCCCTAACCACTGCCACCGGTCGCCACCGCTCGTCGCCGGTCGCCCGCCGCCGCCGTCACTTGGCTGCCGGTCGCCGCCGCCATCGAACATTTTTTTTTAATAATGTTTCGAACATTATCCTTTTTAATCGTTATCAAACACATTTCTCTATCAGAAATTAACTTCTGAAGCAGAAGATAAAAATTCAACTTCTATTCCAAAACAAAAGCTGAAAAATTAAGGGTGCGCATGGCAACACTTCGGCAAAAGAAATCATTTTTGAAGTTGAAGTTGATTTTTCAACTTCTCCATTAAAAATTGATTTCTGATCAAAGAAAGCTGTTTGATAAAATTTCTACTTCTGAAATTTTTAATTTTTAAATATTATTAACAAAATCTCCGGCGGTGGTGGTCGGTGGAGGACGGTGGCCGGTAACCGGCGGCGAGCGGCCGGTGATCGGCTGTGGGCGGGCGATCGGCGACGAGCGGGGGCGGCGGCATCGGGCGACCGGCTGCGGGCGGCCGGCGATCGAGGGGCGCCGGCAGGCGGGCGTTGGTCGGCGAAGATCAGTGTAGTTGAAGAAGGGATTTTTTATTTTTTAGAAGCTACAATTTTTAGCTTCTCAAAGTTGGCCAAGAATCCAATCAGAAGCAGAAATCACTTTCAAAAGTACTTCTGGGAGTGATTTCTCAATATTTTTACCAAACGGCTTTCAGCTTCAGAAGCACTTCTGAAACGTCTTTACCAAACGGATTTCAGCTTCATAAGCACTTCAAAAGCAAAAATTCTGCTTCTGAAGTGTTACCATGCGCGTCCTAACTTTCCTACCATAAGTCATTCTCGGGCGAGAAGTGTTTTCATGCGCACCCTCAAAATCGTAATCCTCGTTCACACCTACACTGACCACATATAAGGGAGCCGCATAGGGAGGGGAATAAAAGGTTCATGTACTGGAGGTTTTTTTTTTTTTTTTTCACATGTACTGAGTTAATCCGTACTTCTTTTGCGACATGTCTCTTGGAAATTCAATTCGTTACCAAGATCAAGCCACATTTACCGACCGAAAAGGGCAATAGTGTAAGAAATTTTAGATACTAGTCATGCCTTAAGCGAGGAGTCGGTGCTCCTGTGGCTGGGGGTGACCCAAAGAGAATTGACGAACGGAGCATGAGCAATCCGAATCCCGGCTTTAAGTGAGGAGTCGGATGCGGTCCGTTCACGACCTTGAACAACCATTTAAGGTTATTCATGTCATCGATTCATGAGAAAAATCGTCATAAAAGTCCCAAACATTTTGCGTTGGTGTTAATTCAGTGTTAAATTTTTTTTATTGATGTCAATTCAGTTCTAAACCTTTTGCATTAATGTCAATTTGATCATAAACCTTATGCAGTTCTATTAATTGAGTTAATCCGATAAATTTTCGCTGAAAATTCGCTAACATAGATTTCGGTTATCTTATGTGGCATGGCTAGCGTTGACGTTGATATTTTTTAATATTTTTAATAACTCCGATTGAGAAAAGAAAAAAAAACAAAACCCTAGCACCGCGTCGAGGCCCATCAGCCGCCATCAAAAGCCCAACTCCGAACCATGGGTCGTGAATCCTACGATGGCATGGCCCAAACAAGAGGCCCATATCGTCTATTCGTTAAAAGTTGAAACCATCCCCAAACCAAAAAACCCTAGGCACCTAGATCTTTCCATTTTCTTCACGAAGCTTCAAGTCTCTCTGTTTTAAAACCCCCTCAGAGACGCTCCATCGTAGTCTTCTTACAGCCTGAAAAACCCTAGCCCGAAGGATAAGGACGAGAATGGCGAAGCGACTACTGCCGCTGCTGAACCGCGTGCTGGTGGAGAAGATCGTCCCTCCCTCCAAGACCACCGCCGGCATCTTTCTCCCGGAGAAATCCTCCCAGGTAACTACGTCCATCCGCCCGCAGTCAAAATACACGGTGATGCACCGTCGTCCGTCTGTTTCGTTTCGATTGATTCGATCCGCTTGTGTTTTCTGAAAACAGCTGAACTCGGGGAAGGTGGTGGCGGTGGGACAGGGGGCGAGAGACTCGCACGGGAACGCGATCCCGGTCTCCGTCAAGGAGGGAGACACGGTGCTCTTGCCCGAGTACGGAGGGACTCAGGTGAAACTGGGAGAGAAGGAGTATCACCTGTACAGGGATGACGACATCTTGGGGACGCTGCACGATTGATCCTCGGTCTGTGTACGGTTGGTCGGTTGATTTTGTCGTACCGTTGGTGGGTTTTTGGGCGGATTTTTCGCTCGATGTGAACGACATTGTCGAGTTCGAGATCAAATTTGTCTCCTTTGCGATTCCTCCTGTTTAATGACTTGTGGGATGTTAGGTTCGATTCTTCTACAACGTGAATGGTAGACTCTGTTTGGTTTATTTTTCTGTTTTTTTGTTTCTCCGGCACACACACACACTGAAAAGGAGTAGAAATTCGTTGGCGTTAACTCATCTTTTGTTCTCGGGAATAAATGACATTTTGCAAAAATAAGCTCAAATGTTCGTCATCAGTCACAAGCCCACCGCCGGCTCGGTGGCTCCCCGCTGAGTTTACTATTTTTTTTTTGTTAATATCACACAAAACCTCAAACTGGTAGTTATCATAAATTATTTTTTTAATCATAAAAAATCTCAGTACATTTATGATAATTTTACTCCAGCTGTATCAACATCAACAACATTTTATCTCAAACTAGTTGGGATCGGTGGTTGATGAGCCTCAAAGATTCATAAAAATAAAGCAACACAAATGTATATTATATGCCAAAACACCTTTACTTCAGTTGTATATCTATGATAAATTTATTCTTTGTTAGTTTTCGTTAAGTTTAACTATTAAAGTGCTAAGTTTATGATATGTGGCAATTGACAGGTTTATTAGTTTAGGATTTTTACTCTTTATTTGTTACATGTGTATCAATTTGAAATTTTTTGTGGTATTAATACAATTTAACGGAGGGAAAATTTATCATAGGTTTATCAGTTTGAGGTTTTTCGTGATCAAAAAAATTAATTTAGGGTAAATCTGTCATAGATGTACCAGTTTAGGATTTTTTGTGATTAAAAAAAATAATTTTGGGTAAATCCAATTTGGGGTTTTTCATGGTCAAAAAAGTAATTTAAGATAAATTTGTCACAAGTGTATCAATTTAGGATTTTTCATGGTATTAACCTTTTTTTTATATGTAGAGTTAATAATGTGTCAATATTTCAAATTGATGTATTTGTGATAAGTTTATGTCAAATTAATTTTTTTCATCATAAAAACTTTAAATTAGTATTCTAAACTTCAAATGGGTACATTTGATAAATTTATTGCCTGTGCCTGTTAAATTGGATTGATATCATGATTAGCTTTAAATTGGTATATTTGTGATAAACAGAGGATAAAAATATCAAATTAGAACATTGGCTAACTGTTGCATGTTGTTTAAATCAGCAACATAATATAATTTAACAATTTAATTTTAAAATTTAATGAAAGTTATTGAAGTAAAATCATATCAATTTGGAATTTTTGGATAAAAAATAATTTAGGATAAATTTATTCAAGATATATCAATTTGAGATTTTTCGTGATAAAAACATTAGTTTGGGGGTAAATATATACAAATATATCAGTTTGAATTTTTTAAGATAATTTATCACAGGTTTATCGAGTTAACTATGCAAGTAAATTTGAAGAGTGAATTAATTTAGATTTTTGAGATTTTTCGTGATATTAATTTTTATAAGTAAATAAAAAAGATTGAGAATAAAAAAATTTAGGGTTGTGTCAAATACATTTATATTCTTTTTTTATTTTAACAATAAAATTTTTGTATAGTTATCAAACTTGTCTTTTTATTCAGAAATTATTTTCAAGAATAGAGTTAAATAAAAATTATTCTCGAAAACAGAAGCATCAACCTTGGCATCTTTAATTTGTCGTCGCTTTCATTGGATGAACTCTGGGAAGCAGCGAAATAAAGAAATACCACCATGCATTAACCCCACCCCACTGCGATTCGGGCTCGGTGAGAACAGACAAAAAACAATTGACAAGAAGCAAACGGAGCAAAGACCAGGTAGTTTCAGTCTTCAATTATCTTCTTCTTCATCCTGCTCCTTTGACTGAGACGAATGAGCTGAACCGTGATCTCGGGAATGCTCTGAGAATTCTGCAGTTGTTGCACTGCCTCTGCCATGACCGACCTCGCCCAGAGTTCTTATCAGGGAATGCAGGAACTAGATGGGCCGATTCAAAGCAGATTCAACTAGCACACCGTCGCGGGGAAGCCGACAACTATTTCAAATTGGGCCGCTAAAGCCCAGAGAAAGAAACCTCTCACATGAACTAGTTGGGCTCTTAACCCTCCCTCGGCCATTATGGGAACTCATTCGTTCGGAGGCCCAGTTGTTTTTGTTCAAGAGTGCTTTTGGGTCAAATCATCCGTGCATGTTCATAAATCCTGAATGCAGTCTCCAATAATCAAAGCGCAGAACCACTTCAGGGTTGGGGCAACTGGCTTGTTCGAGTCTCACCGGCTACATGCAAGTTTTTGTGGGTTAGGACCACTTGTACTGTCAAATGCAGTACTAAACTAGTTAGCAGGACTTGTAGCTGTAGGGGATCCCACGAGTTTCACATAGCCAGGTCTCTGCCCCCGTGCTCTTGGATAGAGAAATGTAAGTGCATCATTCCATGGATGCCATGCCATGCCACACATTCTGTGGGTCACGTCAGTTTACCACCTTACTAACTCCATTCGATAATTTTACCTGATAATTGTGAATGGTGGATGCACTTAAGATATGTGATCGAGGACCGACCTACTTTTGTGTGTTTCGCGCCCGCGTCTATTAATGATGAGCAAAAAAATCGGGATCTACCCGTACCTTTGTGTGTTTCGTGCACGCGTCTATTAAGTATTGATCTCTTGATCTATCTTCCTTCTTTTCGAACTTGGTGGGCTTTATATAGTCCTCATCTTCCAAGCTTCCCGCTGGACAGAATCACTTGAGGATCAATCTCCAACACTAACCGTTGGTTGATTGTTGAATAAAGATCACGAGTCTTTGAGGTAAGAGCAATAAGAGATTTGAGAGGATTTGCTCGCCTATACAATCAAATCATTAAATCCATAAATCAAGCTTCTAATAAAAGAAATTATCTATAGGTGGTTGCCAATCAATCAAGATTCCTCATATGGAAAGTAATGAGAATATTTTTGTGATTAATGATCAATCAATTTAACTTAGAAACATAATCCTAACCAAATAATTGACCGTTAGTGGGGAAATATAATATGCTAAGATAATCAAGAATAATATTGATTAAACAATGAGGATAAATCAAAGATCAAAATATATCTCGTCATGATTCTCGAATTAGTGTGCCTCTGCCACGAATCCTGCATGTTTCTATCAAAATAAAAGCGTTAAGCACATTAAGTACAAAAGGCATAGAGATATATTTGTAGTAATTCCTCAAAGTATAAATCAAACTCTTTTCAACAAAGTATGTGAGTTTTGTTTCCTTCAAAATCAAATAGAATTTCCTAACAATCTCTCCCTATTTTGATGGAGACAAAACCTTTCAAGCAATATATAACTTTGAAAAGATTTTGATGAAAAATATATTTGCGTAAGTAAGATAGTTTTTCAGTTCTGATCGAAAAACACAAGTACTATAGCATAAGCATAAAGTAATCGAATTTCTTACTGCAATGCCTCTGTCTGAACTACTTTGCATTCTCCCCTACGATGCCTTTGCTTGAACTTCTTGCTTTCTCCCCCTTTTTGCCAACATCATAAATTGGCATAAACAATACTAAGGAAAGATAAATTCCATATCATCATCAAGTTTCCCTGCCTTCTATCAAGAACCTCTATGAGGATCTGCATTTCCTTCACTAGAGCTAGACGTGTATCATTTCATCTTTCGCTCATGCTTATCCAGCTTTCATGTATTGATCAATCGACTCCCCCTGAGTTCTAACTCTTTTCAGAAATTCACTAGTGTCTCTTCATTTGTAGCTTTTTGCTTAGCTTCTATTATGATATTCTCCTTTGCTACCACTCTAGTAACAGTAACAGTAACAGTATCTTTGGCTTGAGCTTCTGCCTTAGATAATGCTTCTGCCTCAGCTCGTGCCTTTGCATCTGCTTCAGCTTTGTCGTTAGCTTCTGCCATAATCTTTGCTTTTGCTCTTTGTATGTGAGATTGCTTGCTCCTTCTTTCCAAGACTGTTATCTCTTTTGTTATCTCATAGTGACCTTCAATTCTCAGAGATATCCTGATTTCCTTCCAAATATAATTTCTCGAACAAGAGATAGTTACTTGATACTTCATTCAATAGAGTCACTTGCTTTAATAGAACCACATGCGTATGGTAGAACCACTTATTCTGCTTCTGCTACTGTACTCTGATTCTGATCTCATCTGAGTCTACATACTCCGAAAGATACACTTCAACCGTCGAATTTAATGAGTTCTGTGAAATTGATTGAAACTCCTTTCATATGCCTTGAGAAACCATTGTCTAGGTATCACTTGTTCTTCTTTTTCTTTGGTACCTACAAAGAATAAACAGATTCACGCTTTCTTTGGTACTCAGATTTTCTTGGGTCCCTTCATGTTAGTTGACTCTTCCATTCTTAAGATAATCCCTTTGGTTGATCTCCAAAATTTAGGACAATCATTTTTGAAATGATTTTTATCTCCATAGTTTGAACACTTGAAGAATTCGTGGCCAACATGTTTTACAAATTGTTTTTGAAAATGTCTTTTGTAAGAATTCCTTGGTGGTCTCTGTTTTCGTCTTTCCTTGTAATTTGGAAAATTATTTTGTAAAACAGTTTCTTTTTCCAAACCAAGACCACTTTTGTTGTAATAAGGAATTTGAATGGAAAGAATATGTTTTAAGGTTTTTGATCCTAAAGAAATCTTTTTTACGAATGGCCGAAATCTCTTGTTTATAAGAATCATTTACTTTTGAAAGAGAGTTGCGATTTTCTTGTAATTCAAAAAATTCTTTTTTAAGAAGATAATGATTTTCTCGTATATCTGAAATTTTCTTTTTGAGAAGATCGTGATTTTGATTTAAAACAAAATATTCTTTTTGAAGAAAATCAATCTTTTCATTTTTAGAAAGATCCTGCTGCCTTAATCTCAAATTCTCTTTTTTTAACTCAGATATTTTCTTAAGAGAAACCTTATAATGCAAACACAACTCATCAATATAATCAGAGACTTCATCAGGGATTTCGGGACAACTTATCTCAATTTCATCTTTGGAATCTGATTTGGCCATTAAGCAAATGGTAGCACGTTTTTCTTCATCGTTGTCTTCACACTCTGTATCGCTCCATGTTTAAGCTTTCAAGGCTTTTTTTTTCTTTTCAAATCTCCCTTTGTTTTTCTTCAGGAGTGGACAATTTGTCTTGATATGTCCACGTTTCCTGCACTCAAAATAAATTATTTCCTTACCTTCTTTGTTGTTGCTAGAATTCTCAAGTTCCTTGAAGTGTCCTCTCCCTTTGAAGTTTCTTCTTTTTCTAGCCATCCTTCTGAACTTCCTCACCATCTCGGCTAATTCTCCATCATCTTCGTCTTCCTCTGAATCTGCATCAGTTGAATAATGTACTTTTGATTTCAAAGCAATTTCCTTTTCGCCGTTGGAGCCATCTTTATCATTCAATCGTTCGGATTCATAGGATGTTAAGGTTCCCACAAGCTCATCAACTGTTAGAGGCGAGATCTTTGGGGTCTCCCGAATGGTAGTCATGATATTACTCCATTCCTTTGTCAATCCTCTCAGAATTTTGTTGACTCTCTCGGTTTGAGAGATCTGCTTGCTATAGTAGGGTAAATCATTCACGATGTCTATAAACCTGTTAATCATATCAAAAATAGATTCATTAGATCTCATTTTGAAGGATTCATATTTTCCAAGGAGAATGTTTGTCTTTGTTTCCTTGACTCTATCAGTCCCTTCATGAGTAACCTGCAAACTCTCCCAGATTTCTTTCACTGTTTCACATGAGCAAATGCGATTATATTGAGATGGAGATAAAGCACAATAAAAGGAATAAATTACTTTTGAATCCAAAACTTCTCTTTTGGAGATTTCTGTGGCATTGGGCTTTAGTTCCTCGTTGCCCTTTTCTTTTGATGAAGAAGTTGTAGGATTTGCTCCATTTTGCACAACATCCCACATTAGTGGATCTGTAGATTTGATAAATTCTTTCATCTTGTTCTTCCAGATGTTGTAGTCTTTTCCATCAAAGTATGGAGGTCGAGTGTTGCTTTGTCATTCCACAATACCTGCTCCAAGGATACTAGTCATTGAAGATCATTAGCTTAGAAGTATACACTTCCAAAAATAAGCCTTAGGCTTTGATACCAATTGTTGTTCCTGGCTAGACTATACACTTAGAAGTGGTGAATAGGTGTATTTAATCAAACTTCGATAAATAAAGCGGAATTGAAAATATCGAGTTCGATAGAGGCACAAGTACTAGCAGAGTCACGCAGTGCTTCTACTGGACAGTAAATATGTGCGAGTTTAGAGAAGAAGGCAATGCACATAAGATTATAGTGGTTTGGCTTTAGAAAGCCTACGTCCATTCTCCTACACTAACAGCCTACTGGCTGGATTCCACTAAATAATCAAATGAGAGATTACAGAAAGATGTGATTGCTTGATCACAAGCACTTCCAACAGAAGCGAGCTTTGCCTCTACCAAGGCTATCCCACTCTTCACACTTTACTCTGTATAACACCTCTCATAAGATCTCACTTTAAGCACGAATAGATAATTGAAACAGATGAAGCTCTCTTGATATATAAGTACTGATCTCTTGATCTCTCTTCCTTCTTTTCGAACTTGGTGGTCTTCATATAGTCCTCATCTTCCAAGCTTCCCGCTGGACAGAATCACCCGAGGATTAATCTCCAACACTAGCCGTTGGTTGATTGTTGAATAAAGATCACGAGTCTTTGAGGTAAGAGCAATCAGAGATTTGAGAGGATTTGCTCGCCTATACAATTAAATCATTAAATCCATAAATCAAGCTTCTAATAAAAGAAATTATCTATAGGTGGTTGCCAATCAATCAAGATTCCTTATATGGAAAGTAATGAGAATATTTTTGTGATTGATGGTCAATCAATTTAACTTAGCAACACAATCCTAACCAGATAATTGACCGTTAGTGGGGAAATATAATATGCTAAGATAATCAAGAATAATATTGATTAAACAATGATGATAAATTAAAGATCAAAATATATATCGTCATAATTCTCGAATCAGTGTGCCTCTGCCACGAATCCTGCATGCTTCTATCAAAATAAAAGCGTTAAGCACATTAAGTACAAAAGACATAGAGATATATTTGTAGTAATTCCTCAAAGTATAAATCAAAATCTTTTCAACAAAGTATGTGAGTTTTGTTTCCTTCAAAATCAAATAGAGTTTCCTAACAGAAGGTACCTATCTTGTGACATTCTGAATTTCCTACTATTTCAAGACTTATGAATGAAAGGAATATCTATCGATGTATTTCAGTTATATCTCGCTCGGACCTGAGCAATCTTGAATTAACTGACCAAAAGAGAAATGCTAAAACAGGACTAGGTACGTGGACCTAGGAACTTGAAGGTGAAGCGATGCTTTGACCATAAGGATTACCGAGGGAATATTTAGAGCCATTAAAGGCCGATCTAAAGACGATTATGGAATCCATTGCTAGTGTTACACTATTGGAGCGCGGGTGAATCTGCTTAACCAATGTATGATTTGCAAACTTTTCCTTAATCGAAATCTGACGATCGAGACCGTCGGAATTAGCAATAAGCCCTCGCAATTACATGATAATCAAAGTCGTCATAACTCGAAGAGTCTTAAGTGTGATGAGAATCACTGAGTCGATTCGCGTAACGTCTAAAAAAGTCGCCCGTTAGTTTGAGATAAACTGAAATTACGATTGACGGAAAATCGACCATGAAATGGGAGCTCGAAATTGAAAAATGAACAATGAAGAATTTCAACATTTGATAGGAATTGGACGTTGCCTCATTGAGGGTAATTTATATTGGGAAAATGAAATTTCGGACTGAAAGTGTGAAATTACCGTTTTGCTTTTGGAAGAATACCCTTGCCTTAAGAATGTACTAAGGGCATTTTAGTCATTGGTGATCTCCTCTTGATGGCAGAATTTGTGAGGGCAATTTGGTCTTTGGATGCAAGATATTATTGGCAAAATAACAAGTTGCATTACAAGAACAAGTCCATCCACTTAACATTAATTAAGTCTTATTCCAACCACCATTCAACTATTTGACCAAGTGAGATTGAAGAAAGACCTCTCTCTCTCTCTCTCTCTCTCTCTCTCTCTCTCTCTCTCTCTCTCTCTCCCTCCCTCATTTTGATCGGCAGCCCTCTCTCCCCTCACTCGCTCCCTTTTCTTTTTCCCTTCTTCTTCCATTGGCCGAGAGACCCCTCACCCGACCGGTTCTGCTCCGCTGCTTCGCCCTTCTCGAGCGCCACTTCTGACTACTGCCGAGCCAAACGCCGACCACCACAACCTCTCTCAGTCTCTCCTCTACCTTCCCCCGGTCACCGTTTGGCCATTGACCTCCCGATCGTCCTGTGTCGCCGTCGGAAGCCAGACTGCTCACCGCCGGACCCGACTGGAGAGAGAGCCCTCTTGCGCCGGCTTCAAGGGTTCATTTGGCTTCCAATTTTCGGTAAGACCTTCTTAACACCTATTATAAGAGCTTAGCAAGATAGTATTGAGGATTGATTGGAGTTAGAATGGATTTGATGGAAGAAATTTTGTGATTCCTTAAGGGCCGAATCTGACCCCTGCTGTCGGTTTTGGAACCGAGCAACTCGGAGGCTCTTGGATGTATCGCCTTGCTTTAGAACTCTTGGTAAGACCCCTAGGGGCATAGTTTGATGCGTTGGCAAGGTGGTTGTAAGATGGATTGAAGTTTAGAAGATGATTGATGGTTGTTTTGTGTGAAATCCTCTAGGGAATGCACTGCCCTGTTCTGGCCGGACCTTCACCGAGCATTGTGGCTGACTTTGATTGGAATTTCTAGTTCAATTAGCTTGGTAAGTGACCCCTAAACCCTTATTAGGACGTTAGGGTACTAATGGATGAGTTTGAGTGTCGCGTTAATGAAATTGTGAACCAATTATGCATGAACTAACCTATGCCGATTACTATCTATGTTGGCCGAATCCTAGTTGTATGCATTGGAGTGTTATAGTGAAATTCTTGATTGGAAATTGATATGTGAATGTTTGGTTGTGATGTATCTTTGCATGGCCGTATGGCAATTGATATCTTGAGTGACTAATGTGTGAAATCCATGCTTAAATGGGCAAGAGAATGCCTTGTTCGAATGATTGCCTAGTGTACAAATCATGCCATGTATTACGAGTGTTCGGCCATGATTGTTCTTCATGTCATAAGGTTAATTGTTTGCTTATTCGAGTTATACTCAATCATGAAGTTATTTTAAGGATGAGAAACGAATTGGCTAGTGACTCCTTGAAAGTGCATTGGCTAGTGAGCCCTTGAAAGTTAAATTGGCTAGTGAGCCATTGAAAGATGAATCATGGCTAGTGAGCCCTTGAAAGTTGATTTGGCTAGTGAGCCCTCGAATGATGAGAAACGGCTTATGAATTTACTATTGTGCTAGTACGAGAAGTTTGATCTTATTGATGAGATTGCCTTTGAATTGTGATCATTTCACGCCAATCATGATGTTTTCCTACGATGTATTGAGTGCCATGTTCTTATTGCCTTGATGATGTGTTGCATGCTTTTTCTTTTATGATGTCTGGAGGTACTAATGGTCTAGTCTAGGTTTAGGGCTAGTTTGCTGAGATGTAATCTCACCCATTAGTGGGATTTGTTTTTCAGACTCAAAGCTTTGAAAATGCTGCCTGTGCGTCTTGGTGACCCGAATGATATGACCACTTCTTTTGAAGAATTCCCAGCTGGCCAGGGTAGAGTTTATGTTAGGAAGGGGACCACCTATATGGGTTGATGAAGGAGAGGATCATTGGAAGCCTCATTGTTACGAGGCTTGATTTTGTCGAGTTGGGGATATTACTACTGGACCGTTGAAGCCGTCAGAGGTACCTAGGGACGTCGTTCCTAAGTGGTGTCATCCGGCCCATGGGGAAGTCGAGATGGATATTTCTGTAGTGGAGTCTAGGAACATCCCTGAAAAGACCCAGGCTGTCGAGGAAGACTTAGATGTGATAGAGTTATCAGCTTCTGAGGATGACTCCATAGAGGTCGAGTCCTAGAGTTTCTTTGAGTATGAGTCCGACGAAGACAAAGACGAAGCCGAAGCCGAAGCCGAAGCCGATGATAGTAGCGCCGATTAGAGGACTAAGGAAGTGAGGGTTCTTTTTGGATGTCCTCTTGGCTTAGAGGCTTTTTGGGTAGGACCTAGATGGTTGTCTTTTGATGTGGTCTTCTATTTCCCTTTGATCCCCATCTCGTATTCTGTCTTTTGCCTCCGTTCCTGGTCTTTGTAAGGAATGCTTGATGCCTTATGATATGAAAATTTGTTGTTGTCCCATTTCATCTTTTTTATTAGTGTACGAAGTTGTTGTCTTTTTCGCTTGCGCATGAGTATTCATTCACTTCTTGATGGCCGTTCGGATCCTGGGTATGTTTGTGTAATAAGAAGGCCTAATGGGATGTGGTGTGTTCGAAAAGGATCTCGAGGCGTGACATGTCCGGTTCCCGGTTTCACGTGGGAACCATCCAACCGAACCAACCAGACTGGACCTATTTACATAATTGCAAGGAAATTGCAATTTGAATGCCTCGTCGAGCTGGATTGATGTAAATTTAGGCCTAGACATAGCTTGATATGCACATTACCCCGTGTTATCGTTATTATATTTGTTGTTGATTCTTGAACTTCTAAAAGTGACAACTTTTCAATGATGACATTTCTTGGTCGACCATATTTAGTATTTATTTTTTACAATACCGAACTTTTCTTTTCGGCCACAACTGTAACCGGGCTTGAATCAGATTAACTATTATTTCAGGGGAAATTGGTGTGGGAAGATTTCAACATTGAGATTGAAACAGGTGGAGTTGAAAATCCAAATCATAAAAAAAAAAAATTAATGCTACAGTGACTTACCGAGCTCGTAGGACCAATTTTATGGATCCATCCGAGAGCCGGACTGGACCGGTTTATCTCGAAAGATGCTTAGTTTGATTCCTGATCATTAAGGGGTTTTAAAAAGAAACAAAATTTATGCTAACCCAACAAGACCACAACTTGCTATGACCAATCATTGCAAGAACACAGAAGAGGGGTCCAATGACCCAGCGCTTGTTGACCCATGCCTTCTTCAAACTTCACTGCCCTGTGCTATGCCAATTGGAGAATAAAATACACCGATTTGAATAAATTTCCGGAGACAACGGCTATTAATACTGGACAGTCCCACAACACCCTCTCCCAAGCAATATCAGTACAAAAAAGAAAGGAAAGAACTGCACCAAACCCACAAGCAACCAAGCCACCAGATGCCAAAACACACCCAAGAATCAAAGAGCTTCAGAAGGAGGGTTTCCCAACTCCAAGATATTCACAACACTGTCAAGACACTCTGCTTCATAAGAAATCTTTAAGAAGGTTCCAGGAATCAAGGGTCATGTGACTGGACCCATAAGATAAGCAAGAACCTAGGTTTTGTGTCTCCTCTCTCTCTCTCTCTCTCAAAATTCCCACAGAAGGTTCTCTTCTCAGAATTCAGTCAAAACCCCACTTTTTCGTCGCGCTCTCAAGTCCGCTTCAGCGTAAGAGATCTCATTTTTTTTTGGGAGTTTCTGCTCAAGTCAGTGCAATGACAGCTTCTGCAGAATCTACGAGAATAAGAACGGGAAGGAGACACTGTCTCGGAGCGAGGAGCGCAATTTTCTTGGTATGGGTCGTCCTGGTTTTCTCGGCGGAGCTGATTCTGCTTCTCGCGGTGCAAGATAAGAGCACCAGGGCGACGACGGCTAGTAGAAGCGTCTCCTCAGAGACGTCTGGTGAAATTGGAGCGATGAACAGCGGCGAACGATCTGCTGCCAGCAGCGTCAAGCCTCTACCAAGAAAAGCAAAGACCTTCCACGCGGCCACCGTCCGTGCACCTTCCAAACTTAGCAGCGACGAGCTTGCGGATGCCAATGGAGATCCAGACACGGTGTATGAAGAAGATAAGAGGATAATTCACACAGGTCCAAATCCTCTTCACAACTAGAGGAAGAAGAAGGGAACAGAAAAAATAATAAAGTCACTAGCTGGTGGTAGGTGCTTAGTTTTATCTTTGTAGCTCCTTTAGCTACTGTCAAAATTTAATGCTGCGAGAGTCCAAGCGAGAAATAGATGACTGTGATCTCATCTTCCTGTCATCAGTATATGTAATTTTTTTTTCTGGGTTTTAGTTAAGAATGGTAGAAGTGAATGAGAGCATCAGTCTAGCCTTTTCAGACGATGTTTAATGGGGTTCTGGGCAAGTGTTTGCAGATGGAGAGAGAGAGAGAGAGAGAGAGAGAGAGACAATGAAGAGGCTAGGCTTTAATGCTCTCGATTCTTAATTACTGTTCACTACTTTTCTTCTTCTTCTCCTTCTCCTCCTCCTCCCCGTTTTCCTCCTATGTACAATTCTATTGGTATCAATTCATTGTGTTTGAATTTTGTCTAACAATGAATGTATTCTTCTTGAATATTGAGCAAGGTCAGGAGTTTGAAGTTAACTGGTTGCCTCAGTCTTTCGTTTCTCAGAAAAATAACGGACCTATATGTTTTCAAAAGTTTCATGGGTATTTGAACCAGTTGTGTTAATGAATGTGTCCAAGATATATACTGAACAAGCTTCAGTGTCAAACGTTTTAATTTCCAATATAACTATGTACTGACCACAAGACAAGAAAAACTATGCATCGATGGAAAATTTTATCTCATTTCTTAACAGGTGACCCAGAGACATTCGATACTCATATTCTTAAGAGTAGTCACTCTTAGTCGTGCTCATTTAAATGCCCGATAAAAAGCCGTTACGTCACCTTATAAATTGGTTTAACATGTCAGTGTAAATGTCTCGTAGAATCATTGTTAAAGAACAATAATATAAAACCTGTTTGGTCTGCCTACATCTATGATCTTCATCTGAACTTCTTGTCGACATTTAGTTCCTTTGCTTGCTGGTTGCTTTAAAGGCAAAACCACTCGGAATTGTTTAGATTGGAGGCTTCGAGGGACGTGAAGTTAGAGTAGGGTTCTAGGTCTTTTGAGGTTGAGGCAAAATTAGTTTCGTGTCGCGGTCGTGGGTTACGTTACGAGATTTCTACATGCTGGAGAGATTTGACCACATATCTAGAATAGCTACCCACATCGACACGACATGGACATCCGATTTTGCCAAGTTGATGTAATGTAATCTCGTAAATGTCTTCCCTCCCGACATAAGCGAAACCTAAGCTAGACACTCCATCGATTTCTCATTCGTTCAAATACGATGCTAATGATATGATTAAACGTAACATCCCCTCACCATGATGAGCTCATTATAGTATATCTCGAATATGATGAACTTACTATTCAAGATTTGAGAGAATGCGCATGTGAGCTTGAATGAACATCTCGGGAACAATTTATTCTAAACATATACGTCCGGAGGTACAAAGAATGCGCGTAAAGAGAAGATCTCGAGAAAATTACATTCGCAGTGTCAATTCAAAGAATTGGGTACTTTTTCTTTGTGGTGCAACATATCTACACACACACACACCCAGTACATACCCAACCCGAGACATATTCTTCAAACATTTCTATATTTAACCAAATCTAGGAAGATTCATATTCAAACTGAGGTGAAAGCGCAGAGTGAATGAGCGTGAGATTGAGTGTGGGCGAGAAAGAAGGAAAAGAGACTCATAAAGGTGGGTTGATCTAAATAAGTTGTAAAGGGATTGGGGAATAGAGATGTTAGTATCATAGGTGCGGGGAACGACTCCCGCGTTATGTAATGTGGCAAAATAAAAGTCTGAGCGAGGAGAGTTAGAGATAGGACAAAAAAAAAATTGTAAACCAATTTATGAACTATTTATTGGTTATTTAACACCCATATCATCCTTTTATGACCTATGTATTGAATACAACTAATTCATATGCTCATTTAGTCCATCATATGAGCGTTAAAAATGAATTTACGATCCATTTTAACAGATCTAACATATATATGTGTGTGTAATGGATTTTTGAATGGGAAAAAAGAAGAAGAAGAAGAAGAAATCATCAATGAGGCCATCAAGGAAGGAGGGCATGTGGTCCAGTAGAACAAAGGTTTGGTACACCCATCCGAATCCAAGCGTCAACCTGCGCAGGAGCCACGGCTGGGCGAGCTGGCTGAACACGATTGGTCAACCTGGATTGGGCCATTACTTTGATTATTCCCAGAGGGGTGACCACAGCATATCCCCACACCCCTTTCCCTCCCTCTCTCCCTTTGACTTCAATGCCTTAGGAAATTTCGGGCCGGGTTTTGCTGGTGCCAGCATGCTTTCTCAAGGTTCTCTTCTCAGGAAGCCTTTATTAAATGTGCTCTGGAAGTGGAAACTCAAAATTTACCGTTCAAAGCAATTGAGTAATTTAGAAAGAACTGAGTTCACTCATTGTAGCCCGCCCTTTTTTTTTTTTTTGGGTCAAAAGACCCCATTGTCGTTTCAAAACTACCACAAAATATAGTACCATACAAGATACAACGAAACCCTAATTTCCTTTTTTTGTTAGTAATGGATTAACCATATTAGATTTATCATTTTGGATCAATACTGAGGGTCTGTTAATTGAAGAGCTTCGAAACTTAATGTACAAATAATTCAAATTACGGGATGTCTATCCATCTTTTCATACACAACATAGATATTGCTTGCTTAGGGGAAGTAATTAAAAAAAAAGTCTGTAAATCTGTTGTAATGGTACTGATTCAATCCTAAACTTTTCAATTAAAGTAAATTAGCTTAAACCTTTTGCATTTGTACTAATGTAACGCTTTCGGCCAATTTTAGCCGGAAATTGCCAATACGGGTGCCAGTCCGTCACGACCGGCGCTAACTTGGATAAATCTTTCAATTTTTAGATATATTTTATTTTCTTCTTTTCATTGTGGCTGACAAGGACCCTGTTGGTCCCCAAGGAGTCGAATTCAGGAAAAAAAAAATTGATGACGAAAGTCGTAAAAATTGATGATTCATGTAAATGGCTCTGATCGAGTTGGATAAGCGTAACACCTATCGTTTATGTATGCTTATATCACAGCACAACTTCACACGACAAAACGTCAATAACTGTATATGATGCCTTACATAGTTGAGGAATATATTCAGCTTTTTATTTTTCCCTAAAAAGAAGTGTATATATAGCTTGAAATCATTAATTGATTAAAAATATTCTTATTAATAACAATAATATATGTATGAACATCTTCGTGAATTTTGAAAATATTTTCGTTTATTCATCTTTATTTTAGAAAAATATGCCGAGGAAAAAAAGAGAGAGAGTTGAAGATGGCCCCACCAATCTGCTAAACTTTTATGGTGAGGGGGCCGATGTTAAGATGTCTCTTAACGAATATTGAATTTAAGGGTATCACTCCATCGTAATTAAGATCCTCATAATCAAACAAAACATCCTTAGGAAAACAACGCATCTACATGTCATTCACTCTCTTCTGCAACGAGTATGAATCGCAGCGTAGCGTCCTTACACACGTATAGGTTGGATAGGGCCCAAAAAAAAAAAGTTTGGCAGTCTCAATGTCGCCTTCAGACAGAACAGGAGTCCATCCTTCCGAGGAGAGATCTACAGACGAATTAAACAAGAGCGGCCTCCATGGAAACTTCGTTGGAATCAGCTTCTAGTCAAACGAACCCTCATTAAAACCCTAACAAATAAATAATAGCTCAGAAAGAGAGAGAGAGAGAGAGAGAGGTGCCGTTATATAATCTTTTTTTGCCCTCGTAACATAAGTCTTCGATCGTCCCAAAAGATTCTGTTGGAAGTAGCGAGCAGATGCGAAGACATCGTTCCTGTGAAAGGGAGAAGATGGGGCTCGTTCCCAGACGAAATGAATGTCTGCTTCATGGAGCCATTACAGCGCAAATCTGCATATTTTTAATGCTCCTCCTTCTTTAAGTGGGGTGTCCAATGTGAGCGATGAAGAGAGCGCAACTACCCTCTCTCTCTCTGTCACTCTCTCGCGTCATCAACTTATATGCACGATCGATAATGAAGCCGTGGTTTACTGCTCTCACCCACCGCCACGTCGACCCTGCCTTCGTTTCTCGATCCGGATCGTCCCGATTCTCCCCGGGCCCGACTCCTCGCGAGTGCATCTTCCTCGCTTCTCGCTGCATCATATCATTGGCTCAGTCCATCATGAATGAGGAGGACCCACGAGGGCAGGCCTGTGTGCATGCCCATTGTCCACCCAATTGCCGCTAACTTTTCGATCATCCATCACTAATGTAAATTGAATAGCAACCGCCCCCAACACGGCCCTATGTATTATTGACTGGGTTGATTAATGGGAGGGTCGTATTCGTGCCAGTTTTTGACAGCGATGTCCGTGTTTATCTGTTGTGTCTTCTCGCAGTTGGAATTATGTAAACCGTCTGGGTTTCTGCAATGCAGGGTGCCCTCTTCACTCCCATGTTGGGCACCACAGGCTATGTTCTTCCTGTGTAGCTTTAGCCTAGATGGGTTGGGCAAATGAATCACATCTGTTCTTGATCTAGTTGAATGCTCGCGCCTGGTTTGAAAGTCAAGGAAGGAGCAAGATTGTCAGCAGAGATAGAGCAAGCAACGGAGTTGACAAACTGTTGTTGACGATAGACCTCGCGGGCCCGCCCAGATCCGCCTCTCTATTGGAACTTTTAGGCCCGTTGGGCTGGCCTGGATAAAAAAAAATCCAGGCTCGGTCTTTTGGGCGGGCTGGACCTGGGCAAGCACCTGAAGCCCGGCCTATATATATAGCAATCTGTAGAAAGATGTTGTATTAAAAATTCCACCTCGATATTTAAATTTTACAAACGCTAAAAAAAAAGTAGGATAATATAGGCTCAAGTCAACTAGCATAAGACAGAAAAAAAAAACGTGTAAAACCCATTGGGTAAAGAAACAAAATGAAATAATTCGAGTACCTAAAATTATTATTAACATTTCTGTAGTTTCATCCGTCTTTAAATCGAAATTTTGAAGCATAAAGAGTGAAACTTATTGAAACTTTGACAAAATAATTTATTTAAGCTGGCGTCAGTAGATACATGTTAAAATGGTGCTACCTATATCATATAAAAATATTTGGATTAGGTAAAACGAAATATCAATCCAAATATTTTTATATTTAAAGCGAAATATCAATCCAAATATAAAAAGGATTAGTTGTTCTATCTTCTTGGTATCAGAGCCATGGCAAAAAGGATTAGTTGTTCTATCTTGAGACATTTATCATAAAAATTTGTTTTATTCGTTCTAAAAGGGGAAGCCTCATTTTAACCGATGTGGTCCCGGCAGAAGTGTGCAAGTCCGTTGGTCAGACATTTAGAACGAGTAAAGTAATTTTTATATAAAATGGATCTTTTTAGAAGAGCTAATTCTTCTTCCAATAGTTCTATATCTGAGTTATCTCAGACCCCAGATCATTTGCATAGAGAAGATATTACTATTGAAGATTTTAACAAATTAATAAAAATTGGAAAATTCCAAAAGTTAAATATGATCAAATATATTTTGAGTCTAAATTCAATTTTTTTAAAATCAAATGATTATGTTATCACAACTGAAGAACGTGATATTCCTCTTTCTACATCATACCCCATAATTCCTCTTTTGAATAAAGATTCTTTAAAGAAGCATAGCCAAAAATACAATTATCTTCATTTTGGAATGGTTCAAATTGGCATAAAACCACTTTTGAAAGAAGGATTAAATACCTCTATTCTTTTGGTTTTAAGAGATGCTAGGTTTTTGAGATACGAGGATTCAGTTCTTGCCACTGTAGAAACAAGCCTCTGCAATGGTCTAATCCATTTTGATTGTTACCCTAATTTCTCAATTTCTTTAAAAGATCGAAATATTCTCAAATCTCTTATTTTGCAAATCAAAACTCATAATTACAGCATTGATGAAGGTTCTATTCCACTTTCCCTCATCTATAAAGTCCATTATAAAGCCATGTCCTCTGCTTTTGATGCTCATTCTTTAAACAATGCTTCGAAGGGACAAACTCTTCTTTTGCAAACTGATATTAAAAGGTCTAATTTGATAATTCCTAAATCAATCGGTTGGAATGATGTTATCCTTCCTGAACATTGGGAAATAGAAAATCCCATACCCCAAAACACAGTTAGGAATGATACACCAACAAATATAGTTCAACATCATGAGGGAAGAGTAACAATACAATTTCCTAGGAGATCTTTTGATTCTAATTCATATGTTTCTTCAAGACCCTCTTTTCAGGGGTCTTCATCCCGAAGGTCAATGGATCTTCGTCCAAATCTGCCTCATGTCAGCACAATTCCTGTGAGCAGCCAAGGTAGTATCAATATTCCTACACAAGGACAGATAACTCCGAGTGCTCCTCCTTTAAATCTTTCTGGTTTAGATACAAGCTCAGGAATTTCCAGACCTGTTTATCATCAACAACAAGATCTCAAATCTCCTGAACCTACTCAATCTCAGATGGAAGATGACGATCCAGAGTGTAACATGCTTGAAAAAGATTTTACTCTAGATCGAAACATTTTAAACAATGAATTTCATTCTGATAAAAAATACTGAAATCAGAAAATGGTTTTTTGAAAAATTTAAATCACAGGCTAAAATCATTAAAGAAAAATATTACGATTTTCTTAATGAAATTGGTACTCACATGCTCTTCTTTGATTGGTTTGAAAACTATTTTCTTGAACCTAAAGAAATTTCTGTCTTGGATAAAACTTTTAAATGGAAGCTAGATGATGATAAGATAATTGAATCAAGTCATCCTCCCTTGAGGAAGATAAAAATTTCTCATCGTGATAAGGAACTTCCTGCTTCTCCTTTCAAGACACCTTCTGAGGTAGAAAACAAAGAATTTAAAAAGATAATAGAACAAAATAATTTTACAAATCAACATATACATACCATAGGTATCCAACTGGATAGGATTGAATCTTCCATTGGAAATACCTCTTCCTCATATTCTATCCCCTCTTCTTCCCACCCTACTCAACCAATTTCAATCCCTTCTAAAAATTTAAAAACACCCTTGTTTAAAAATTTTGAAATGCCAAAAACTTTTAGCAAAGAATTTTATGAAGCTCTCCACATTAAAAAAGAAAGACTCCAAAGGGAAAAACTCATTAAGCAACCAATTTTGAGTACTCCTAAAGTTGAACAACCTTTAAGGATTAATACTCCAAAACCTGATAATCAAACTTTGGCTCTTGACAAAGATAATATTGCTGAAGTAAATAGAATTTCTTGGAAAGAACCTCAAAAACTTTATTATTCCAGAGCTACTCCTCCTGATCTAATTTCTGAAGAATCCTTCCATAGGGTCCAAAATAAATATTCTCCTGACGCCATTTATGAATGGAACATAGATGGTATTTCTGAACAAAATATTTTGCAAGTTTTAAGCCAAATTGTTATGTGTGCGACTGTCGCGACCCTCTCGAGGTTGCATGTGGGCTCTCGAGGGCTAATGGGCCGTCCAGTCTAGTCGGACGCGGGCCTCTCCCAAGGCCCGTTACCCAAATCGCAACGGAGGTATGCGTAGTCGACCTTCAGTGTGGTCTGGTGACATGTGCTAAGTGTGCATGCCATGGAGTCGCCACCAATCATTTTTTGGAGGGTATGATTGGACCACCCTATTGAATAGTCGGGAGTTTCTATTCAATTCTGCGATAACCAGAGAAATGGGTTCGGGGACTTAGTTACGTCAACTGTCAGAGTTGACGCCCTTTCGGTACCTAAGTTGACTGAATTTTCTGACCTAAGATTTCATACAGATGAGTGGAGTACGAATCCTAAATCTAGGAATTCATGCAAATAGGAATGACTATCCTAGCAATCACAATCAGTAATAAAATGCGCAAATCAATGAATCCAAATATGTAAAATAATCACACCAAATCAACATGACACTCCTAATAAGGCTCTATTAGCCTAAATAAGTATCAATCAAGCTTAGGAATGATTTAGACATGATTTTACCCATCAGGGGTAAAGTCGTAATTTTGAGACAAAAGGGACGATTTGCCTAAAAAGGGAAAAATCGTCATTTCGGAATGAATCCGGAGTAAAACAAAGTCAAAAATAGGTTTGGTCACTCAATTGACCCATTTCCTATTTTTTTGGCAATTTTCATGATTTTCTGGAATTTTAGAAACCGATTTACCATTCGAAGGGGTAAAATCGTCATTTTCTAAAAATGGGAATGAAATGTGAAAATCTTAGACATAAGGTTTAGCCACCTATCTGGCCCATCTCCAAATTCTAAGCAATTTCCACAATTCATCGGAATATCAAAGACGATTTACCCTTTGAGGGGTAAAATCGTCATTTTGGATTAAATGGGAGAAAATCCAAAAAATGGAAACAAATCAATTTTTTTTGTCATTTTCAGCCTTCAAAATTTTTTAGAAGTTTTTAGGAATTTTCTGCAATTTTTCTCAATTTTTTTTTGAATTTTTCCTTAATAATTCATTTTTTTGGAATTTTTTTTATTTGATTTTTTTTTTTATAAATTTCTGAGAATAAATCCCAACTGACAGTCCCTAACTCACCACGTGGCGTCTCGGTGACAATCGAATTATTTCAATTTTTGTAAAATTCGAAATTCATTTCTTTTAATGTTAAAAATATTTTTTTTCTGAAAATCACCTAATCACGACACGTGGCTCATCTGCAGACGTCCGATCTAGCATTTTTTGTTTTTTTTTATAGGACGCAACACAATGCAAAAAATAAAGAAGATATTAAGTCATTATACAACATAAAAATAAGCAATGGAGATGGGATCCGGTGAATTTTACGACGTCGGAGTCCGTCGGTGCTCGTGCAACAATGTGTGGGGGGTATATACCACCAGCAGGAGGCTCGGCCTTCCGATTCTGGGGTAGCACAATATAATTTACAGAAAATAAATAAATAAAACACCTTGGACACCAATATGAGGCTTAGCCTTCCGATTCTGGGTCTTTTATGCGAAATATAGAAATGCTATGACATAAAGTAAATACACAGCAAATATTTAGACACCAACAGGAGGCTCGGCCTTCCGATTCTGGGTCTTTTATGCGAAATATAGAAATGCTATGACATAAAGTAAATACACAGCAAATATTTAGACACCAACAGGAGGCTCGGCCTTCCGATTCTGGGTCTTTTATGCGAAATATAGAAATGCTATGACATAAAGTAAATACACAGCAAATATTTAGACACCAACAGGAGGCTCGGCCTTCCGATTCTGGGTCTAATAGGTAAAATGTAAGGAGTGAAAGGTGGTCTTACCAAGATTGAACCCAAAACAAGCTCGGAAATCCAATTTGGCACTCGCGGACTCAAGTCTGATCAGTCTGACCTTTGCTACTTCAAACAGCTCTATGGGACAAATGGCTCGGCCAAATTGGACTCACGATATGTCATTAGAACGGCAAGAGAATAAGCTTTCTAACAGTATATGGTTCGTTCCCATACGATTCCTAACGAAAGAGTTATGGCCGAAAAACCGGACGGTTTTCAATCGCCCAATGACCAGAATCTGTCCCAGAAAACTCCTTCAATTCAACCATTAAAACCCATCCAAAACTCAACTAGACTACAATCTCAGCTTGCTAGATTCCTAATTTAGGTGCTAGAGACATTTTATCGAATATTGGAAGCAAGGCAAGCCCTTGAATCACTCACAATGTTCACGGCACCACCTTGACAGAACCGGTTCAGATTTTTCGAACAAAACAATAAGGGATCAGCCCTTAAATCCAAATATAATCCATCTTCAAACCATAAAATACAATAATATATGTCTTAACAAGGAGTGAGAGGTGGTCTTACCAAGATTGAACCCAAAACAAACCCGAAAATCCAATTTGGCACCCGCGGACTCAAGTCTGATCAGTCTGACCTTTGCTCCTTAAAACAGCTCTACGGGACAAACGGCTGCTCCAAATTGGGCTCACGATATGTCATTAGAACGGCAAGAGAATAATCTTTCCAATGGTATATGGCTCGTTCGCATACGATGTCTAACGAAATAGTTATGGCCGAAAAACCGGACGGTTTTTGATCTGGGCGGCGAGCTGAGCGAGAGGAAAAAACGAAAATGAAAGAGAGAGAGTTAAGGGAGAAGAAGAATCGGGAGATGATGAGGGGGAGGAGATAAATAGGCAGCGGGAAGGAGAGAGGGAGTGGGGGAGAGAGAGAGAAAAAAAAATAATAATAAAATAATAAAATAATAAAATAATAAAAGTAAAAATAAAATAAAATAACAAAAAGAGAAGACAAAATCATTAGTCCCCTTTTCCTTTTAAATGATGATGTTTCCCTCCTTTTCCTTTTAATCATTACTAATATTTTTGTCAAATTCAATTTTATGGTGATCAGAGAACACCTAAAATCAAACCTGAATTTTACTATTTATGAGGTTAGAAAATAGATAAAATAAAAATAAAAATACCGACTATTTTTATATATCTTTGTGACCTCAAATATTATTTTTCTTGATTTTCTTCTTTTTTTTTTTTTCGAAAATATTAAAAAAAATGAAAATTATGAAAATAATTTTTTTGGTCAAAATGGTTCATTTAGCTTGGCCAAGGTCACCAAAATTGATTTTTCAATTTTTGAAATTTTTATAGATTTTCTATGAATTTTTTTAAAAAAATAAAGAAAAAAAAGGTTGATCAAAATTTAGGTGTCAACAGCTGCCCCTCTTTGAGAGGAATCTCGTTAGAGGTTTCTCTCAAAGATGAGGTGACACCTGAGTCCTGATCGACTCGACTCGGGAAACTAAAGGAAAAGGAGTCATGACATCCAATCTTCATGCTTGTCCATGTATGCTCTTTCTTGAAGGGGGAACATTCATTTGACATGAGAGAGTGAGATAGTAGAGAGACATACCTGCCACTTACCTGTTCGATGTTTGTGCGATTTTCACGATGTCTGATGGATTCAAGAGAATTTCTAGGAACTCGTTACTAGAGTATCCTAGAGAGGTTAAGCTCTGACCCGTATGGTAGGTCAAACCATAATGGGATTCCTAACTAATAGGAATCTAAGGAAGACGCGTCCCATTTGGGATTTGCCAAGGATTTTGATCCGTATGGTGGATCGAACCATTGAGTTGACCATTATGACGGTTTCTACCATGAGTTGACCATTCAGGCGGTTTCTACCTTTGACTGACCCTTCAGGTGGTTTCTACCATTAATTTGACCCTTTAGGCGGTTTCTACCATTGGTTTGACCCTTCAAGCGGTTTCTACCTTTAGTTGACCCTTCAGGCGGTATCTACCTTGAATCGACCCTTCAGGCGGTATCTACCTTGAATCGACCCTTCAGGCGGTTTCTACCTTGTGTTGACCCTTCAGGCGGTATCTACCTTGGTTTTGCTTTGAAAAGGGGTCTCATGACAGGGGTTCTCCACGTCCGATGAGACTGCCTGATTTTTGAAAATGGGTCTCATTACGTGGGTTCTCCACGTCCGATGAGACTGTTTGATATTTTTGAAAAGGGGTCTCATGACGAGGGTTTTCCACGTCCGATGAGACTGCCTGATTTTTGAAAATGGGTCTCATGACGAGGGTTCTCCACGTCCGATGAGACTGCCTGATTTTTGAAAATGGGTCTCATGACGAGGGTTCTCCACGTCCGATGAGACTGCCTGATTTTTGAAAATGGGTCTCATGACGAGGGTTCTCCACGTCCGATGAGACTGTTTGATATTTTTGAAAAGGGGTCTCATGACGAGGGTTCTCCACGTCCGATGAGACTGCTTGGTTTTTGAAAAGGGGTCTCATGACGAGGGTTCTCCACGTCCGATGAGACTGCCTGATTTTTGAAAATGGGTCTCATGACGAGGGTTCTCCACGTCCGATGAGACTGTTTCTTTTAAAAGGGTTTTTCTTCCCCTTTTTTTTTAGAGATCCCGAAGTTTGTCGAGAATTCAGTTTTGAAGCAGTGAAAGATTTTATTTTGACAAAGCTTCACTTGAGTCTGTTGAGGCGACATTCTGAGAGCTGGGTTCTCCAGGTATCCTGCAGAAGTTTGAGCCTGAAAGATTTTTCTTCACCAAGAAAACGTTAGTAATCTTTGGGAAGACCACGGATGTCCATTTGACAAAAACCGTATGACTTAAGTCTTAATCATGAAATGTGCATTTTGATGCCGAAGGCTATCCAAAGCATTCTTGCAACACGCAAATATGATCACAAATTCCTTGCATGGAAAATCTGGATCAACAGTTTGAAAATTCCAAAAAGAGTTTGTTCAAAACATCAATCGGAATATTTCTCGACAATGAGGTCTTCTCACCTGTTTTGAGATAATGGTTTTTATAGGGGATGCACTCAATTCCCTACTAACCTGTGCCTAGGTTTTAGGCTCATTCGCAGCGCATACATTTTGATCGGTCGGGAGGTCTTCCACGGGACCGTAATGTTGGGCTTGGATATTGGTTTTCAAAGGGGGGACTCACTTTTGAGTCGGGGCCATTGAATGAAAGTCTTCACCATCTGCTCCGGGTTTACAAGTCAAGAACCCTGCAAAATGAGAAAGAAATAGTCTTGCTCGTACTTCTTCGAGCTAAGCAATATGTTAACCCAAGTGTCTTAGTCAGAGAAGACTGTTTCAGGGTTGTGACATTGGTAGGATTGGGGACCGAAAAAGGCTTGTTTTTGGCCCAGAATTCGTGACGGGTTTGACATTAGTGATCATTGCTGATTTGCCTCCTGTCATTTCCTTTCTGCATCTTTAGTCTTTGAGGTGCGCAACCGATTTTGAGGTGTGCACCAGCTCTTTAGAGAGCGTCTCTTGTGGTATTAAGAGGTTGACAACTCTTTCTGTGTTTTTGCTCCACGGCTGACATCATTTGGGGAGCAGTCTTCTTGATCTGACTCCATTAGGGGTTTTTCCCTCTTCTTTTCCCTACCAGGTTTCTTTTAGGGATCGATCAAATTGTTCACCCGAGTATCGGCCTCGCTTTTACCAGGCACTTTGCTTTTTCTTGATGCTGGGGATTTCTTTAATCTCTTGTCGAAAGTGGGATGCTTGGCAATTGTGCTAGATATATGACTTGGCTCTTAGCACGCTTGAGTATCAACTTAGTAGTTTTCTTCGTAAACCCTAAGTCTTGAACTTCTCCGTTCCTGAAGTGATTTGTCTTTGCTTTGGAACTTGCAATGATCACCAATGGGTTTATGAAATGAATTTGCAGGCTCAACTTGGCTATGCAAAGGATATGGTGTGTGGGATAGAGAAATGAATGCTTCTCATCATCCTATGACATTTGGATTACCATATAAACAATACACAAAGATTGATGTTAGTCCGAGCAAGAAAATTTCTAACCATTTTCTCCTGATGTTGCTGGACTCACCTCCATTTTGCCCCAATGTGGGGTGGTTCTTGACAGGGTTGAGAATGAAAAACGCCGTTCGAAGGGGTTGTCAATGGTCACCTGTAGTGTTTGGGGATAAGAAACGAATGCCTCCGTCGTCCCATTCCATGTAATCGCTGCGGATGGTCCCTACTTCCGTAGGTCCAGATTTTGCTATCTGATCCGCTCCACTTCTCTCTCAAGTGTGTATAGGACGTGTTTGGATTAGGCTTTGCCTTTCGTCTTTTGAGAAAACGTCCTTTTGAAAGTTTTGAACTTTTGATTGGAAAAAATATCTTTCATTTTCTCCAAAAATTTTACCCGTCAAGGGGATTTTATGATGCACCATGCATGTTCTTATTCATGTTCAGACAACCTCCTGTTTTAAAACATGAATGCCAATGAAGTTTGAATTCTATGTATTTTCTAGACATTTGATTCTGAAAGCTTTTCTTTTTCTCTCTGTTTTTTATTTAACATCTTCAATGGATTGGGGAAAGGGATACTTACCTGTCCCCCGCGGCTGGAGATCCCTGAAAATGCGGAAGAAACATGTTATTGTACGTTCACGAATTTTTCAAAAAATTAGAACGATACAATTTACCCTTGGTCATGTATTCCAACGGGTAATACATAGGATGTGAAAACCCGTTTTGCCTTGATGGCGAGCCCCTGTAAAAAACAAACAATAAGTGTCAGTTTGCGTTCCAAAATTCAAGACAAATTGGAACGATACCGCCTTGTTCTTGCTTGGCGTTTTCATTTGAACACAAACGCGCGGCTTGCAGAAATTGGCCAACTATATTGTGGCCACGATCCCTCCGTTTGGTTGGCGATGAATCATTCTCAAGGATTTGCCCCAGAGGAGATCCATTTGTGTTTTTGGGCGCATTCCAGCGCCATTCTTCAAAGTTCCTTTTATTCAAGGAAAAAGGAAATTGTTATCGGAATGCATGTCAAAGCATGATGTGTGGAAGCGATACTTTTTACCCTCCACTCGATCTTATAATCAAAGACCATTTCTTGGAGTGCATGACTTCCAAGGCCGATAATTTTGTTCGCTCCCCAATTAGTGAGTTCTTTTCTTTTGTGGCTTTCGGCGCCAACGCCTTCCTGCTAAATGAGAAAAAACTCATGTTACATGTGGGATCTTTGGAGATCAAATTGGAACGATACAAAGTTACCGTTCACCCAAATTTGTATCTTGGGGTTTACTTCTGATGCGGACGACTATGTCATTGCGTCCCTGGATTTTGCCAGAGAAGAAACGTCCGGCGTACAAATGATTCACTTGCCCCAGTTAGGCATGGTTTTTCATGCCTGCCCCAACTAAATTCATTCCTGCATTTTGCTGCAATCATCATCCACTTTGGGAATGTCTTCTCTCGTCTGTATTTATGGGTGTTGTTCGTGAGATTAACGGCCGTTCTGCCCCAGTTGGGCGACGTTTGTCCTGGCAACATGCCTTAGCACTTTCTGTGTTTGTTGGCAATTTTCAATTCAATTTTGACAACGTCCATGCACCTGCACATGAAGAAACAGGTGTAGGTTTTGACTTCATTTGAAATTTCAGGAAAGAGATACTCCCTTCGGGGTTTCCAACATTTGAAGGGACGGTGGTGTTCTTCAAGTATTTTGCCTTGGTAAGGCTTGTCTTGATGTTTGTTATCTCTGGATTTAATAACCCTGGTCCGATGCGTCTTTATGGGGGATCATGAGAGTTTGCCCCCGGTTTGGCCTCTTCAAAGAAAATGGGAGAACTCACTCCCATGGGTTTCGCCGATTCTGATCTTCTATCTCAATTGTCAGAATCTTCAATTATTTTTATCCATCTCTAGATGGCTTGACGGTCTTGGGATTTTTCGTGTGGCGATTTTGTGATTCTCTCGATCATCGTCGCCATTTGAAGTATTTGATGTTTTTCTTTTCCAGGTAGCGGAGCGATTTGTCCCCAGCCACTGGATGCTTTGTCTGGGGCTGGCTGATTTAGTCGTAGGCAATTTGATCCTGCCGCATTAACGCATTCAGGCTATTTGACATCAGTAAGCTTGGGTTTACTCGTGATTGAGTACTTCAACAATCTGCGCGATGAAAGGAGTGAAAGAGTCAATCACCGCGTAAGGAGCTTTAATTGAAACGATTACGGATTTACTATCCCCGCTCTGGTCACTTCTGGCATCCAAGACGGTGGAAATTCTTCAGTGGTCCCATTCATTCCCGTCATCACCTGCAAGAATGAAAAACCATATCAACTCGTGAACCAGTCAATCTGATTTGGAACGGATACAACTTTTTCGACTTAGGGAGAGCCAATCCTAATTAGGTTGCTCCTTCTTCATAATTTGATTTAATTTGTCATTGCAACCCCAATGGGTGACATCTGCTGAAGGCACATTTCTTTCTGTCTTATAGGGAAGACAAATTTTCTTTCGTTTGTCTTTGACTATCTTATCCTGTGGACAAAAGACATAAAGGTCCCCGTCAGGTATAATATTCGAAGGGCTTATTGGAACGATTACAGTTTCACCATCTTGCATGTGATCGGATGAGGACATTTTTGACAAATGTATGCCATGTAAAACACGTCCCTCGTGTCTATCCACAAATGAGTTTTCCTTCTGTACCTGTTTTTTACCAGAGAGGAAAAGATAGGAAATATTATGCTGGTATCTGATTGAAAATCAATTAGGAACGACACGTCTTTACACTTGACCCGGCTGCCCCGGTCAAAAGGCATTTGCCCTCATTAGTTGACTCTCCAGGGTGGTCCAGCGCTTTTCCATGCCATCCTAGTTCGTTTAAACTCACGACTGATTCTTCACACAAGTCTTTGGATTTTGATTCATAAGCGGCGCTGAATGACCTTTTGGTTTCGAGGTGTACCAATCATTCACATACATGCGCATGAGACCAGTGAGGTTTGACTTCTAAGAATCAAAATAGGGTTTAGAACCTAAGGCCAAGGCTCCCACTTCGAGTTCTAGAAAGGGTAGATTCCATTGCACAACTATCGTTGCATTGGGACCCAATCCATAGTTCGAAATGAGCAGAATTAAAAATGGATTACCCCGTGTTTTTCCTCACGGAGATTCCATTTTCAATTCCTTCTATTATTTTCCTAAAGAGGGCGCCCGAGGTTTTAGGCGCGGCTGTGTGTGTTCATTGTGTCGTGCTAAAGCAATAAACATGCATTTCATTTAGCAAACACCGCTTCAATATAAACATCCACACAATCATACATCCTAAACTCCTACCTGCATAAGACAGAGTTAACGAACACTTCACCCCTTATTTCTCCAATCTGCAAAAACATTTAACACCTCAAGGGTTAAAGTACGTACCTCAACTTGAAGAGCATCTGCATAAAACATGTCAGAAAAACCAATCAACTTTTTAATCGGCTCAAGTTCTCTAAATCCCCAGTGGAGTCGCCAGTCTGTCGCGACCCTCTCGAGGTTGCATGTGGGCTCTCGAGGGCTAATGGGCCGTCCAGTCTAGTCGGACGCGGGCCTCTCCCAAGGCCCGTTACCCAAATCGCAACGGAGGTATGCGTAGTCGACCTTCAGTGTGGTCTGGTGACATGTGCTAAGTGTGCATGCCATGGAGTCGCCACCAATCATTTTTTGGAGAGTATGATTGGACCACCCTATTGAATAGTCGGGAGTTTCTATTCAATTCTGCGATAACCAGAGAAATGGGTTCGGGGACTTAGTTACGTCAACTGTCAGAGTTGACGCCCTTTCGGTACCTAAGTTGACTGAATTTTCTGACGTAAGATTTCATGCAGATGAGTGGAGTACGAATCCTAAATCTAGGAATTCATGCAAATAGGAATGACTATCCTAGCAATCACAATCAGTAATAAAATGCGCAAATCAATGAATCCAAATATGTAAAATAATCACACCAAATCAACATGACACTCCTAATAAGGCTCTATTAGCCTAAATAAGTATCAATCAAGCTTAGGAATGATTTAGACATGATTTTACCCATCAGGGGTAAAGTCGTAATTTTGAGACAAAAGGGACGATTTGCCTAAAAAGGGAAAAATCGTCATTTCGGAATGAATCCGGAGTAAAACAAAGTCAAAAATAGGTTTGGTCACTCAATTGACCCATTTCCTATTTTTTTTGCAATTTTCATGATTTTTTGGAATTTTAGAAACCGATTTACCATTCGAAGGGGTAAAATCGTCATTTTCTAAAAATGGGAATGAAATGTGAAAATCTTAGACATAAGGTTTAGCCACCTATCTGGCCCATCTCCAAATTCTAAGCAATTTCCACAATTCATCGGAATATCAAAGACGATTTACCCTTTGAGGGGTAAAATCGTCATTTTGGATTAAATGGGAGAAAATCCAAAAAATGGAAACAAATCAATTTTTTTTGTCATTTTCAGCCTTCAAAATTTTTTAGAAGTTTTTAGGAATTTTCTGCAATTTTTCTCAATTTTTTTTTGAATTTTTCCTTAATAATTCATTTTTTTGGAATTTTTTTTTGATTTTTTTTTATATAAATTTCTGAGAATAAATCCCAACTGACAGTCCCTAACTCACCACGTGGCGTCTCGGTGACAATCGAATTATTTCAATTTTTGTAAAATTCGAAATTCATTTCTTTTAATGTTAAAAATATTTTTTTTTTCTGAAAATCACCTAATCACTACACGTGGCTCATCTGCAGACGTCCGATCTAGCATTTTTTGTTTTTTTTTTATAGGACGCAACACAATGCAAAAAATAAAGAAGATATTAAGTCATTATACAACATAAAAATAAGCAATGGAGATGGGATCCGGTGAATTTTACGACGTCGGAGTCCGTCGGTGCTCGTGCAACAATGTGTGAGGGGTACATACCACCAGCAGGAGGCTCGGCCTTCCGATTCTGGGGTAGCACAATATAATTTACAGAAAATAAATAAATAAAACACCTTGGACACCAATAGGAGGCTTAGCCTTCCGATTCTGGGTCTTTTATGCGAAATATAGAAATGCTATGACATAAAGTAAATACACAGCAAATATTTAGACACCAACAGGAGGCTCGGCCTTCCCATTCTGGGTCTTTTATGCGAAATATAGAAATGCTATGACATAAAGTAAATACACAGCAAATATTTAGACACCAACAGGAGGCTCGGCCTTCCGATTCTGGGTCTTTTATGCGAAATATAGAAATGCTATGACATAAAGTAAATACACAGCAAATATTTAGACACCAACAGGAGGCTCGGCCTTCCGATTCTGGGTCTAATAGGTAAAATGTAAGGAGTGAAAGGTGGTCTTACCAAGATTGAACCCAAAACAAGCTCGGAAATCCAATTTGGCACTCGCGGACTCAAGTCTGATCAGTCTGACCTTTGCTACTTCAAACAGCTCTATGGGACAAATGGCTCGGCCACATTGGACTCACGATATGTCATTAGAACGGCAAGAGAATAAGCTTTCTAACAGTATATGGCTCGTTCCCATACGATTCCTAACGAAAGAGTTATGGCCGAAAAACCGGACGGTTTTCAATCGCCCAATGACCAGAATCTGTCCCAGAAAACTCCTTCAATTCAACCATTAAAACCCATCCAAAACTCAACTAGACTACAATCTCAGCTTGCTAGATTCCTAATTTAGGTGCTAGAGACATTTTATCGAATATTGGAAGCAAGGCAAGCCCTTGAATCACTCACAATGTTCACGGCACCACCTTGACAGAACCGGTTCAGATTTTTCGAACAAAACAATAAGGGATCAGCCCTTAAATCCAAATATAATCCATCTTCAAACCATAAAATACAATAATATATGTCTTAACAAGGAGTGAGAGGTGGTCTTACCAAGATTGAACCCAAAACAAACCCGAAAATCCAATTTGGCACCCGCGGACTCAAGTCTGATCAGTCTGACCTTTGCTCCTTAAAACAGCTCTACGGGACAAACGGCTGCTCCAAATTGGGCTCACGATATGTCATTAGAACGGCAAGAGAATAATCTTTCCAATGGTATATGGCTCGTTCGCATACGATGTCTAACGAAATAGTTATGGCCGAAAAACCGGACGGTTTTTGATCTGGGCGGCGAGCTGAGCGAGAGGAAAAAACGAAAATGAAAGAGAGAGAGTTAAGGGAGAAGAAGAATCGGGAGATGATGAGGGGGAGGAGATAAATAGGCAGCGGGAAGGAGAGAGGGAGTGGGGGAGAGAGAGAGAGAAAAAAAAAATAATAATAATAAAATAATAAAATAATAAAATAATAAAAGTAAAAATAAAATAAAATAACAAAAAGAGAAGACAAAATCATTAGTCCCATTTTCCTTTTAAATGATGATGTTTCCCTCCTTTTCCTTTTAATCATTACTAATATTTTTGTCAAATTCAATTTTATGGTGATCAGAGAACACCTAAAATCAAACCTGAATTTTACTATTTATGAGGTTAGAAAATAGATAAAATAAAAATAAAAATACCGACTATTTTTATATATCTTTGTGACCTAAAATATTATTTTTCTTGATTTTCTTCTTTTCTTTTTTTTTTCAAAAATATTAAAAAAAATGAAAATTATGAAAATAATTTTTTTGGTCAAAATGGTTCATTTAGCTTGGCCAAGGTCACCAAAATTGATTTTTCAATTTTTGAAATTTTTATAGATTTTCTATGAATTTTTTTAAAAAAATAAAGAAAAAAAAGGTTGATCAAAATTTAGGTGTCAACAGCGACAACCTATAAAACACTTCCTGACACTACAGATCAGCAAGTTGCTTATATGATTGTTGCTGGCTTTTCTGGCACTTTAAAAGGTTAGTGGGATAAGTATCTCACCCAAGAACAAAGAGATCAAATTTTAAATGCTATTAAAGTTGATGGTAATGGTCAAACTGTTTTTGATGACTATGGTCAAATTGCCTAAGATGCAGTTTCTACTCTTATATAGTCAATATCTCAACATTTCATAGGTGATCCTTTTGTTATTAGAGATCATAATTTAGATCTTCTTTCTAATCTAAAATGCCATTTCCTTGGGGAATTTCAAGAATACAAAGATGTATTTTTAAAAAGAGTTCTTCTTCGTCCAAACTCCAATCAACCTTTTTGGAAAGAAAAATTTCTTGCAGGACTTCCAGTTATTATAGGAAACCAAGTTCGTAACAAAATTCGTGAACATTTGATTCCCTTTCTTATGGTGAACTTATTTCTTATATCTATAAAGCATGAACTCAAATGTGCAACAATATCAAGCTACAAAACAGCTTAAAAAAGAGAAATCTCTTACTCGTAAAGGCCTAGGAGATTTTTGTCGTCAATATGATCCCTCCTACTCTTTTTCAAGTTCTAAAAAATGTTCTGGTTCTTGTCCACCTGATAAATCTTTTAAGAAAAAGAAGAAAACTTTTCATAAAAAATTTCAAAAGAATTTTTCTAAAAAACATAAATTTGAACAACAAATAGCAAAAAAGGATTTTAGTAAATTTACTTGCTATAATTGCGGAAATAAAGGTCATACAAAAAAGTATTATCGTTTAAATAAAAAAATTAATGAACTTGAACTTGAGGAAGACAATTTGAATCAATTAAATCAAATTATGATTGAAACTGAAAGTGAAACAACTTCTAATTATTCTTCCTGTGAAGAAGAAGAAGAAGAAAATTGTACTCAGACCAATGACATTGAAAATTTTTCCAATTCTGAAAATGAAACCACAGATTTTGAAAAGGACATAAATGTTTTGACAAAAGAAGAACAAAGTATTTTAGATTCCATTGACAATACTTCAGATTTTGAATTTCCGAAACCAAACTTTTAAATTTCTACAAACCCAAATATTTATAATATTAGTGAAATTTTAAACAGAGGTAAAAAACTTAAGTCTAGACCAACAAATTCTAATGATATTCAACATGAAATAAATGAACTCAAAAAAGAAATTAGAATTTTAAAAATCAGCCACATTGATTAACAAAAAAAAATTAGATTTTAAGAAGCAAATTTTAAAATACAAAGAGAAAGATGAAAATCCCTTTAACCTTGAAGCAGATTCAGATCCCTCAAAATTTTTGCAACTTCTTACTGAGGTGACAAGTAGAAAATGGATAATGATTTCTATAAAAATTAACAATGAATTTGTTTTAAATACCACATCCCTTTTTGACACTGGTGCTGACTTGAATTGCATTCGAGAAGGCCTTATTCCTACTAAATATTTTGATAAAACAACAGGAACTTTAAAATATGCTTCTGGTGATCATTTAAAAATTAAATACAAACTTTCAGAAGCCTTTGTAATCAAAGATAATGTTTCTCTAAAAACATCTTTCATGTTAGATAAAGACTTAACAAGAAATGTAATTTTAGGAACTCCGTTTATAAATTTAATCCAACCCTTCATGGTTACTCAAGAAGGCATTGAAACAACAATTTTTGAAAATAAACTCATTTTCCATTTTGTTACAAACCCAGACCAGGAATTTAAATATTCTCCAAGAACACTCTATAACGGAGATAAATTGTCTCATAAGAGATAAGGAATCTCATCTTTTGTTTCTAAAAGAATAATTAAATTACCAAAAAATTGAGCAACAGCCTACAGGTTAAACATCCAGATATCAAAAAGAAAATTTTAATTTTGGAACAAAAGATAAAAGATGATCTTTGTTATATTCCTAACAATGCTTTTTGGGAAAGAAATAATCATATTGTGATGCTACCCTATGAACCAGATTTCTCAGAAAAAGGATATTTCTACTTTCACAAATGAATGGTGAACTTTTAAAACTTTGTGAAAATGAAATTGATGATCTTCTTAAAAAAAACGTTTAATTCGTAAAAGCCAATCCCCTTGGAGCTGTTTTCTATGTTAATAAAACTGCTGAAATAGAGCGAGGAGTCTCTCGTCTCGTTGTAAATTATAAACCTTTAAATAAAGCTTTAAAATGGATAAGATATCCAATCCCTAATAAAAAAAGATCTTTTGAGCCGCCTCTGTTCTTCAAAAATATTTTTTAAATTTGATATGAAATCTGGATTTTGGCAAATACAAATTGCTAAGCAAGATAGATATAAGACTGCTTTCATAGTCCCATTCGGACAATATGAATGGAATGGCGCCTTTTGGTTTAAAAAAAATGCTCCTTCTGAATTCAAAAGAATAATAAATGACATTTTTAATCCTTATTCTGAATTTATAATTGTTTATATTGATGATGTTTTAATCTTCTCTCCTAATCTTAATACCCATTTCAAACATGTAAATCATTTCTATAATATTGCCAAAAGAAATGGCCTGATTCTTTCTGAAAAGAAGATTTTCTTATTTCAAACAAAAATCAGATTTTTGGGTCATAATGTTTATCAAGGAACAATTACACCTATTGAGAGATCTATACAATTTGCAGATAAATTCCCTGATGAATTAAAAGACAAAACTCAATTACAAAGATTTTTGGGAAATTTAAATTATGTGATTGATTTTATACCAAACATGAATATAATTTGTAAACCACTGCATCAGCGGTTGAAGAAAAACCCAGTCCCTTGGACTGATTTACATACCAATGGAGTTCAAAAGATAAAATCTCTTGTGAAAGAAATTCCTTGTTTACACCTTGCTGACCCATTTACTTTTACAATTGTTGAGACAGTTGCTTCAGAAACAGGGTATGGAGGAATTTTAAAACAAAAGAATGACAGTAAAGAACAAATTGTCCAGTTTATTTCCAAACATTAGAATGAAACTCAACAAAATTACTCTACTATCAAAAAAGAAATTCTTGCTATCGTTCTTTCTATTTCTAAATTCCAAGGAGATTTATTAAATATATATATATTTTTTACTTAGGATTGACTGTAAATATGCAAAAGATATTTTACAAAAGGATGTTTTAAATATTGCATCAAACAAAATATTTGCTAGATGGCAAGTAATTTTATCCATTTTTGATTTTGACATTGAATTTATACATGGCGATTCAAACCTTTTACCTGATTTTCTTACACGAGAATTTTTATAGGGAAAAAACCCAACACCATGCCACCAAAAAAGGACAAAGACAAGTCCAAAGTCCCGACGAAGACTTCAATAGTTCCTGTCAAACCTGTCAAACTCACACCCATTCGCAGCTAGCTTGAGGCCACCCAGTCTATGGAGAAACGCTCAATGCCTCAATTTTCTGCTTCACCCAGCCAACCCTCACCATCAATACCTCTTTCTCATTTAGCTACAATATTGCCATATAATATTATGAAGGATCTTAAAAAATCCTTGGGAAAAGATATTTCTATTTATGAAGAGGTACAATCTTCTTCCCCATTAAAAAATCTTTCTAACGAGGTGGTTCTTCGGTCTCAACCAACCCCTCTCAAAACAAAATCAAAATTCTTTATGAAAAATTTTGAGAAAATTATTACTGTGGAAAAGGGTTTCTATCATGAAAATCCTTACACTTTTGCAAAAAAATATGTTTGGAGAAAATCGTTTTTATACCCCTTATGATCTTTTGAAACCAGTTGAATTTTATGAAAGAATTCTGACACAAACAGGTTTAATAAAATTTAAACATTTCCCGGATAAAATTCATCCAGAAATCATCAACTATTCCACTGCAAGAATCACGAGGGTCATACACCCTTCTGAGTGGAATGCCTCTCCTTATACTTCAATCAAGCATGAAACTCGCTTGACTGAAGTTCTTTCTATTAGAACATCATTCACATATTTTGATTAGATGCAAGCCTGGTGGAATACCTTCTTTAGACAAAATCCAAATACCACCCATACATGACTTTTCTATTTTGACCAATCTTTTGACATTTCTACCCTTCCCTAGATAATTTTGGTCCAAATCTCGAAATACTTCCCACAAGTATTAGAGCTACCAAATATTTAATAGTTCCTTTGAACCAATTCCACTTGAAAAACAATATCAATCTCTTCTTATATTCGCAATAAACTTTCAGATTTCTTGGTTTCTGCGTGGGAACTTGAATATCAAAAAAGTACTCAAGATTATAATATTTTGATACTGGCCAGATGCTACAAAACCAAATGGTGGGATGATTTTTTCTTACTGGGACAAAGCCTCAACATCAGCCGTCTGCAACTGGCTACAACAAAGAAGTGTTCCAGTTTTGACCAATGCTCCAGTTTTGACCAAGACATCTTTTCTACATGACAAGGCATTAGCAGTTTCTAAATTGGCCAGTTCGTCTAATGAACAAGATTTTTATCAAATGATGAAAATGTCCGTTGCTGAATATGAAGAATCTCAAGTTGCATCTTCACATCATAGTGGAAACACAAACGAAGATGACTGCTACAGCATCAACCTTGAAGATTCTGACTAAATAAGTTTTAAATACCGTAGAACACTGTACACTATAGACTTTTTACTGTACACTGTAGCGGCTTTTGGTGAACACTGTACACTATAGCCATAGTGACTTTTTCTTTCTTTAAATATCTGAACTCTCAACGTTCAGATCAGAATTTTTTCGGAGCCCCTTTCTCTCTCTCAAGCTCTCTCTCTCTCTACTCCCAGAGTAGACCTTCAGAAGAGAAACCTTTATACCCTTTCAACATTTTGAATTCATATTCCCCAAACCTCGAAGCTCACTTTTTGAAGAACCCTTGCTACCCACTTCCTGGAACTGGAACCAGATCCAGTAAGCTTTCTTGCATACTTACCATTTCTACTACCAAATCTACCCGTTGTGATTTTTCATGAGCATTTTTGACTATTTTTGCACTTGTATGCACAGATCTGTAGATCTTTTTGATATTTCTTGTGTAAGCATTCTTTATCATTCAATAAAAATAGCATATTTCTATATATTTTGCCTATCAAATCCACAATCGACAGGTTTTACCGCATGTGGTGTTTAAGGCAGTGTTCATCACTTTTCTCTGCAACTTTTACTATTCCTACCCTAGATTTGGAAGGCCGAGCCTCCAGGTGGTTTATAAAAATCACCGGATCCCTTTTCCCATTTATGTTAAGCATTTTATTTCTATTAATATCAACTGTTTGTTTCCATATTTATATTATTGTCTCTGCGATATATTTAATACAATACTGCATAGCACTCGTAACAGAGTTTATTGATTATTGTGATTGGTATCTTGATATTTCTGTCAACAGATCTTTTATACTTATTTTCATGATATTCGTCATATTAATTAGTGTTTACATTTTATATTCCATACTAGAAATCTTATATCATTTGTTAAGTGTTTACTTTTATCTTCCTACTTCATATCGCAATTACTAGAACAAACGACGTCGTCATTTTTAGATATTTTCTTCTTTCTATAAATATTTGGATTGATATAAAAATATTTGGATTAGGTAAAACGAAATATCAGATTAAATTGCGATATTGTCCATATAAAAGGTATACAACCAAAATATTATATTTACACTCCATAATATCGACTTGAAATAATTTCTCAAGTTCTCTGCATATATATATATATATATATATATATATAACTAAAAGAGTACTACATCATATATATATATATATATATATATATATATATATATATATATATATATATATATATATATAACTAAAAGAGTACTACATCATATCATGAGAAGACTTGTATGCATCGAATACAAATTTTAAATTTACTGCAAATCTCACCATGAATAATTCAATTATGGATTTGCAAATGTTAAACTTGACATTTCCATTCTCCATTCGTGCATTTCTTTTACATACCTCATACTAAGATTATTAGAGAAGCATACTTTGTTTTATTTAATTTAGCGAGCAAAATAGAAAGGCATATAATTTTTTAAAATTCTTGGATCTTTCTTGAGAAAAGGAAAAAAAAAGAATGGTAAAAAACAAAATGTACAAACCCTGAGATATATTAATTTCTTTGATACAAAAGTTCTATAATCCTGATAAACGAATTCACAAATTCTAATTTGTCAAAAAAAAAATTGCGCTACTTTCATAAAAATTTGTTGTACTTACATTTTAAAGGTTTTATGGTTAACGGAGGAGATTTACTTTGTTTTTTTATATAATTTTGGGTTAATATTATGGAAAACTTCAAACTAGTACACCCATGACAAATTTATTCCAAATTATTTTTTTGACTACAAAAAATCCTAAACTGATGTAATTGTGACAAATTTACTCCAAACTATTTTTTTTACCATAAAAACCCTAAAATGGTACATCTGTGACAGATTTACTATAAATTAATTTTTTTAACCACAAAAAATCTCAAACTGGTATGTATGTGACAAATTTATCCTTCGTTAAATTGTGTTAATACAACGAAAAATTTCAAATTTATACGCATATGACAAATAGAGGGTAAAAATTCCAAATTGGTACACCCATCTATTGCCATGTGTTATAAACTTAGCACTTTAGATTTAATGAAAATTAACGGATGGTAAATTTGTCACAAATGTACTAGTTTGAAGTAAAATTGTCACAAGTGCACCAGTTTGAGATTTTCTATGGTATTAACCCTATAATTTTTTATGATTCTTTTAATGAAAAAATCATTTTAACTAACTTCAAAGGTTTTATGGAAAATTTCGTTTAAGGGCCATTGAATTTTCAAATAAGGGCCCAAAGTGGTCGTTGTTTCAAAGAAGGGCCTAGGGTGCTATTTTTGTTTCAAAAAAGGGCCTGGCCGAAGGGTATTTTCGTCCATTCTCGTTATAATTATAATTATTTTTTATTTTTTTGTTTTCCTTTTTCTTTGATTTCCCCTTTTTCCTTTTTTGTTTTCCTTCCCCAGCCGACGCCAGCCTTAGGCATAAGCCGCCCACACCGCCGTCGGGCCGGGGTTGCCCTTGCCTGAGCCGGCGTCAAGCAACCCTCGACGGGGCCGGCGTCGTTCTCGCATGGGCAGTATCGACAGCCTAGAGGATTAACGTTTATGCGGCACCGTAGACTGCTCCAAAAGCACTTGTCCGAGGAGGGGGTTGAACAGAGCGGAAGCGGAGACGGACGGAGAAGAGCCCATGAAGACCGCGGCCTCCTGCAGTCGACCGATGCGCCCAATTCAGTGAGGGTTCATATGAGACAAGATGGAGACGATTTCGCTTGAAAAATTATGTCAGAAAAGATGAGAAGGAGATACGTTGATGTGTGGATTAACGCCTGGGCAGGCTTCGGGCGAGGGTTGGCGCCGCCGGATCGGAAGTCTGGTGCTTGCACTCTTTGAAGATACTATGCAGCAGAAGGGCTCTAACTTTCTGGGTTTTTACAACGACGCTTTAAATCGACGTTTAGTGGTCGCAAATTTCTGATATTTCTTTTGTCTGAACCGTGAGATAGAGCTGAAACTTGTCTTGGCAGAGCTCGATTAATGGAATCAGCACTCATGGACGAATTTGGGTCATCTTCTCCATCTGGGTCTAGTGTTTGCAGCTCCCAATTGGCCGGTGTCAAGCGAGGTAACCTTTGCCCGACACCGACCAGCGAGGGCAACGCCGGCTTGGGCGAGGGTCACTCGACGGGAGGGAAATGAGGAATTTTCACAAAAAAAGTGGTTTCAACTTCGAACTATGTCGATTGTTTCTCGACACTGTGTTCCATCTACCATCTGTGACTCTAGTGCATCTCAAAGTGAGATAGCATTTGGCGCTAGAACTCACTCCTTCCCTCTCCATGTTTTTTCAGATCGTTGTCATCTTTTTTGCGTTAATCCTCTGGTCGCTACTGCCCAGGTGAGAACAACGCCGGCCCCGTCGAGGGTCGTTGACGCCGGCCCAGGCGAGGACGACCCTTGCCCGACGGCGGTGTGGACTGCGTATGCCTAAGGCTAGCGTCGGTGGGGGAAAGATGGCTGGGGAAGGAAAATGAAAAAGGAAAAAGGGGAAATCAAAGAAAAAGGAAAAAAAGGAAAACGAAAAACGAAAAATAATTATAACTGGAATGGACGAAAATGCCCTTCAACCAGACCATTTTTTGAAACAAAACTAGCATTATAGGCCATTCTTTGAAACAACTATTAATTTGGGCTCTTATTTGAAAATTCAGGGGCACTTCAAGCCCTCGAACGCAATTTTTCCAAGGTTTTATAATTAACGAAGGACACTTTTTTCTTTGCTCCTCGTCCCAAAAGTCCCCCTGAAAAACCCAAAATCCCGATGATTCACGCAACCGAAGAAGCAGCAGCCCAACCAAATCAAATCAGTTCGATCCTCCGCCGCCGACTCCATCTCCTCGATACTTGCCGCTAAAGCTCGCCGGTGAACCCGCCGACTCTAAAACCCACCCACCCCCCCCCCCCCAAAAAAAAAAAAAAAAAAAACTGCCGACTCGTCGCGGCTTCGTTTTCGAATCTGCAGGAGCTCGCCCTCTTGATTCGACATTGGTTCGAGGGCAAGCACAGAAGATGGGTGGTTCCGATGATGCCAGGAAGGTTCGGAACATATGCATACTCGCTCATGTCGATCACGGCAAGACCACCCTCGCCGACCACTTGATCGCGTCCTGTGGCGGCGGATTGCTCCACCCGAAACTCGCAGGTAAGCTTCGGTTCATGGATTTTTTAGACGAGGAACAGAGGCGTGCTATTACAATGAAGAGCTCTTCGATTGCTCTCAACTACAAGGACTACTCGATTAATCTCATAGACTCCCCTGGTCACATGGACTTCTGTAGCGAAGTGTCCACCGCCGCTCGATTGAGCGATGGGGCGTTAGTGTTGGTGGATGCTGTAGAGGGCGTCCACATTCAAACCCATGCCGTGTTGCGCCAAGCTTGGATCGAAAAGCTCACTCCTTGCTTGGTGCTCAACAAAATTGATAGGTTGATTTGTGAGCTGAAGTTGAGCCCCGTGGAGGCTTATAACAGGTTGTTGAGGATAGTCCACGAGGTTAATGGGATTGTGAGCGCTTATAAGTCTGAGAAGTACTTGTCAGACGTGGACTCGATGCTCGCCGGTTCTGCCGGTGGCGAGGTCGACGACGAGAATCTGCAGTTGATCGAAGATGATGAGGAAGATACCTTTCAACCTCAGAAGGGGAATGTGGCATTTGTGTGTGCATTAGACGGGTGGGGCTTTTGTATTAACGAGTTTGCTGAGTTTTATGCTTCGAAGCTCGGAGCCAGTGCAGCTGCGCTGCAGAAAGCGCTTTGGGGTCCGAGGTACTACAACAACAAAACGAAGATGATAGTAGGCAAGAAGGCACTAGGTGGAGGAAGCAATAAGGCTAAACCCATGTTTGTCCAGTTTGTGCTGGAGCCACTTTGGAAGGTTTACCAGGCAGCTCTAGAACCTGATGGGGAGAAAGAGATGCTTGAGAAGCTCATCAAATCATTTAACTTATCCATACCACCTCGGGAGCTCCAGAATAAGGATCCAAAAGTGGTGCTGCAAGCTATCATGAGCCGCTGGCTTCCTCTTTCTGATGCAATTTTATCCATGGTCGTTAGGTGTATGCCAGATCCAATTGCCGCGCAATCATTTCGTATCCCACGATTGCTTCCGAAGAGAGAAGTTTTAGATACTGGAGTTGACTCCGATGTGCTTGCAGAGGCAGAGATTGTTAGAAGTTCTGTTGAGAATTGTAATGGTAGTCCTGATGCACCATGTGTTGCTTTTGTATCCAAGATGTTTGCTATCCCGGTGAAAATGCTACCTCAAAGAGGTCCACGAGGGGAGTTGTTGGACAATCCAAATGATGAAGGTCCAGCTGGAGAATCAGATGAGTGCTTTCTTGCATTTGCTAGGGTTTTTAGCGGGGTGTTTTCTCCAGGGCAGAGAGTTTTCGTGCTTTCGGCTTTGTATGATCCCCTCAAGGGAGACTCGATGCAAAAGCATGTGCAGGTAGCTGACTTGCATTCCTTGTACTTGATGATGGGTCAAGGCTTAAAACCCGTTTCTTCTGTAAAGGCAGGAAATATTGTAGCCATCCGTGGCCTCGGTCAGCATATATTGAAAAGTGCGACCCTTTCATCCACTATGAACTGTTGGCCTTTCTCAAGCATGGCTTTCCAAGTTTCTCCAACCCTCCGAGTGGCAATTGAGCCGTCTGACCCAGCAGATATGGGTGCCCTTATGAGAGGATTGAGGCTTCTGAACCGAGCAGACCCATTTGTGGAAGTCAGTGTTTCTGGTAGAGGTGAACACGTGCTTTCTGCTGCAGGAGAGGTTCATCTAGAGAGGTGCATAAAGGATTTGAAGGAGAGGTTCTCTAAGGTAAGATTAGAGGTCTCACCACCCCTCGTTTCCTATAAAGAGACTATTGAGGGGGATCAATCTAGTTTACTAGAAAATCTGAAGTCATTATCTAAGAGCTCAGATTATGTTGAGAAGACTACACCAAATGGAAGGTGTCATATTCGAGTGCAAGTCATGAAACTGCCACCTGCACTAACTAAGGTGCTTGATGAGATTGCTGACCTCCTTGGGGATGTTATAGGTGGAAAGCAAGGACAGAGCAGTAAAATAGTGGAAACACAGCAATCAGGAACGAAGGAAGAGGAGAATTCAACTGAAGCACTTAAGAAACGTATAGTAGATGCGATAGATAGTGAGATCAGCTCAGCGGCCGAGAATGACAAGGATCGTGCTGATAAATGTAGAGCAAAATGGCTTAAGTTCCTTAGGAGAATTTGGTCACTTGGGCCTAGGCATGTCGGTCCAAATATACTCTTCACTCCAGACTCTAGGAAAATGATTTCTGACAAAGCTGTTCTTATTCGAGGGTCGGCCTATGTATCTGAGAGATTAGGCTTTCTGGATACTGCTGATTGCGATGATGTAGCTGCACAGCAATTTGTGGAATCCAATCAAGAATTGTACGACGAAGCAAAGAGTCTTGAGAGTGGCATTGTATCTGGCTTTCAACTGGCTACATCATCTGGCCCCTTGTGTGATGAGCCAATGTGGGGCTTAGCTTTTGTTGTTGAGGCCTATATTTCTCCTTTGGCGGGCAAATCTGATGAACCTGAAAGTAATCAACAGCCTGAGCAGCATGGTATCTTCACTGGGCAAGTCATGGCGACAGTCAAAGACGCCTGTAGAGCAGCAGTTCTCCGGAATAAACCCCGACTTGTTGAAGCCATGTATTTCTGCGAGTTAAACACTCCAACAGAAAACTTGGGATCACTGTATGCTGTTTTGGGTAGGAGAAGGGCTCATGTTCTGAAGGAGGAAATGCAGGAAGGGTCATCGTTATTCACGGTCCATGCATATGTGTCGGTTGCTGAAAGTTTTGGTTTCGCCGATGAGCTAAGGAGATGGACAGGCGGAGCCGCTAGTGCTCTGCTTGTACTTAGTCACTGGGAAGCACTTCCTGAGGATCCTTTCTTTGTGCCCAAAACTGAGGAGGAAATTGAGGAGTTCGGAGATGGCTCTAGTGTACTTCCGAATACAGCGAGAAAGCTGATCGATGCCGTGAGGCGGCGAAAAGGCCTTCCTGTGGAGGAAAAGGTTGTTCAGCATGCAACAAAGCAGAGGACCCTGGCACGAAAAGTGTAGACATTCTCAAACAAACATGTTGTGATATTAGCTGATAGAAATGCATCTTTGAGGCTCTTCATTTCACCGCCGACTGGGTTGGAAATGCTGAATATATGAAATTGAATCTGTATTTTAGCTGAATTAATTGGTTTTTGCTTTCCTTATATCTCCAATTAAAGTCGTTCACGAGGACAATTTACCTTCAAAATGTGGAAGACAAGGAAATCTTTTTCATGCTACTGAAAAACGGAGCCAGGTCGACCATTTTCTGTATGCTCACCTTCACTGGGTATCGCATCATTGTCCCTTCTTAGGTGATTCACCCGACCAAATCTCAAGTGATTTGTTCCATTAGTTCATTGTCTTGTTTACGATGTCAAGGTTGAGTCGGATGTCCTTCCATACAATTTACTGGCATTGGTTAAGGCTTTAAGTAGCGATTGAATCCTATCGTTAAGTGAATTGTAAAAGGGCCAAAGTAAATATTGACAACGTGTCGATTTTACTCATCAAACGTGATGAGTTTGGTCGAGTAGTAATATAAGACAACACTCAGTCGGACATGACCGTGATTAAGTGAGTTCAGCCAAAAGAAGGATTATACTAGCGGAACCCATCCAGCGACTAGAGCATAAGGTTGACATGATCCTGTAGAAAGTAGTTGGAAGCATCTGGCTCGAGGAAATTTGAGGCATTCGATTAGGGACGTTGGGCCATGCGTCGATGTCACGATTTTTTTTATTTTTTTTTTATTTTTCGGCAGTTGCATAGAAGTGCTTGAAAATTCAGTGGTCTTCGCATGTAGATTGTGCTTTCCTCAGTTGTTCCAGATGCAGTTATGTCAGCAGATTAACAGACAAGTTGCTTGAAGAAGGTTGGCATTGGCTCTCTTAGGGCGCTACCATTTCATGGGCAGAGCAGATTGGGCAGATCATCATATAATCCCCGTTCAGCATAATATATTTCTTTCTGCGTAGATGTGTACAAAGTTGGTTTCTCTTATTCAATCTCTTGGGTTTACATTGACTGCAGAAACAGTTTTATACAGGCAGTAGCACAGAGCAAAGAGTTTCGGATGTTCAAGAGCTTCTTTAGATGTCAGTTCCGAGGTCTTCATGCGAAGGCAACTTTAATAAAGATTGTGTTGCGCAAACGTCAAGAGATGCGCAAATTCAAGCGCGTAATAGCAAGGATGAAAACAAAATAAAGCACGACACACGGTATACGTGAAAAATTCAAAACGGGAAAAACCACGGGGAGAGAGGGGTTTCATTATCTTTAATAAAGAGTACAAGCGTACAATCAAAGATTGAAAGATCTGACAAGAAGAAAGTAAAAATAAAGGGTTTCGGGGCAGAAGTTAAAGTAACCATTCCCATGATATATCTAAGATATCTTTTTTATAGCCCACAACTAAGAAACCCTAATACAAAGTGAATGGTCCAAAATAACCTTATCACTAATTTGAAAGTCAGAATATAATAAATCTCCACCTTGACTTCAAATCTCCAGAAGAGCATTTTATCAAACGCCACAAGACCTCTCTCCATCACCTTCAAGAGTGACCATGCAAGACCACCCGCCAAACGGCAGAATTGATGGCGTACACCCCTAAGTGTTAACACCTGATTTTTGACCATTTATTATTGTGATTTTTACTCTTTAAAATTAAATTAAAAATATAAAAAAATGTCATAAAATCAAAAAATCAACTTTGGAAGCCTTGGCTTATCCTTAGGCACCAATTTTGAACAAAAAATATTTTTCGTAATTTTTAATAATTTGTTGAATTTATTTAATTATTAAAAATACCAAAAAATCAGAAAAATACCATTCGTGGTCAGAAAAATACACAAAAATATTCAATAATTTTGTTTTAATTTCCTCTTCGAGTGTGTCACCTTAAATCTGGAAAATTCGGCTCGGGTCACTATGTTTCTTCACAAACATAAACCCGAATCGGGAATAAAAAATCCTTTTCGAGTCTTTTAATTTTTAATTCCCACTTTTTATAAACTATGACATTGGATACTAAAGTCTCGAAGTGCAATTGGGTCAATTTGCCCTCCAATTTGATCAATTTTGAACAAAAGGGCCTAATTGCACAAATTTCTTTCAATTTAGTCCCCGGTTTCACAATTTTTGAAATTAAATTTCATACGGGCGTACCCATTAAAATTAAATATCTCTACCCTATAGTTTTCATCATGATGAATGCATCGGTGGCTTCAATTCGGGCTAATTTGTTCGTTTAGACCCTCGATTAAGCGAAATTAATTTTCGGATCCTAAGGACAATTTGGGGTTTTCACTAAATTTCAACCAATTGATTCGCGAAAATACCCATATTTCATAGAAAACATATCAAGGAGTCCGATTTTGCAATCAATTTCATGAAAATGGGTCCATTTGGGACCCAATTAGGCCGATTTGATCGAACCGGGCCGGTCGGGTCAGACCCGACCCGACCCGGTCCGACCGGGTCTGCAACTAAGTTGCAGACCCGTGTAGCCAGCGAGAGAGGGAGACAGGGGAAGGTGGCGACATTTTTTTAAGGAAAGCGGGCGACAAAAGGTGGGGGACAACGGCAAAGGATGAGGCCCGGTTTTTCGTTGATCAGTGGACGAAAAAGGAGCGGTCGGCCGTAAAGAAAAGAGAGAGAAAAGAGCTCGGTTTGGGGAGAGGGCCGAGAATGAGAGGAGGCGAGACCGAGGGAGTTGGCGCGAGAGGCGAGCAAGGAGGATCGTCCTCGAACTCCAGGACGTCACACCAGTCGCCGCCGGAGCTCAGGCCATCGTCGACCAGTCCAAACCAGGTCGGTGTATCCTCCCGACTTCGATTTCGTACGTGCACACCACCCGCTCGACGAATTGTGTCAATGAGCATCGGGTTTTATAACTTTCGGCCGCGCCCTCTCCGGCCCCGTTTCACACGATTCTAGTCTTCAAACTCTGTTAAGACTATCTCTAAACCGTCCCTTGTTGTTATTTTGCATTGAAACCACGCCGAAAGTGGTGGCCGGAGCTCGACGTACTCGGACCGAGCCGAGGGCTCGGCCCGGCGTAAACGGCCGTCGGCGAGCTTCGAATAGGCTCAGGTAAGCTTCCTAATCCTGTTCAGATGAATTATGAAGGTTTAATATTGAGTTTGAAACGATAAATTTTTTTGTAAAAACCTCTCGCCGGCGCCGATTCTGTCATGTCCGTTTGGGGCGGTTCCCGGTGTTGTTTTTATCATGTTTTCGCCGAATGTCGACGTAGAGCTCGTGGGGGGTTGAACAGTGTCGAAATCGGGGCTTGAAACGGTTATTTTTACGTCGGTTTGGGGTCCTCCGGCGTTTTTTTCCGGCGACTTCGCCGGAAAAAGCACTATTCATCGTCTTCTCCGGCGAAGTCGCCGGCGGTCAACGGGTCAACGCTGACGTGGCATGCCACGTCAGCAGCCACGTCAGCGTGGTGGGCCTCGGCCGTGAATAAAAATAAAACCAGATCAGACGGTGGAGAATGTGCCACATGTCACGATCTGGATTTTTGGAAAATAAAAAAAAATGATTTTCGGATTAAATAAATGGATTTCGGATAAATAAAAAAATTAGATCTGATGGTCGATATTTCGCCACGTGGCGCTCTGAGAGTCGTCTGATCATGCCCAACGATCGGATGCTCCAGAATCGACCATGTGGCACGATCTGGTCCGTCGGAGGGTTTAATTTTCGGAAATTATAAAAAAATTGAAAAAACCCAAAAATGTATCGAAACGACGTCGTTTCAGGTACGGGCCGGGTCTGGGTCGCGGATCCGGGAGTGGGCCGGGTCATCCGACCCGGTCCGAATAATCTTTTTATTATTATTATTTTTAATAATAAAAAATAAAAAAATTCAAAAATTCAATAAAAAATAGAAAATCATAAAAAAATTCAAAAAATTCGGAAAAATTCTAAAAAAATTCTAAAAAATTCCAGAAAATAGGAAATGGCCACATTTAATTGGCCATTACCTATTCCGGGTCATTTGACCCCCCGATCTTTCCAGAAATGACGGTTTTGCCCTTCCGGCAAACCGTCTTCCAAAATAATTCTAAAAAAATCCAGGAAAATCCCAAAAAATAGGAAATGGCCACAGTCAATTGGCCAAGGCTCATCCCGGGTGTTTTGAACCCGATCATTCTTAAAAATGACGATTTCGCCCTTTGGGCGAATCGTCTTCCAAAAATTGACGATTTTGCCCTCCGGGCTAAATCGCCTCCAAATCTTCCCATTTTACCTCGGTCCTAAATCACGCCTTCCCTAAGCTCTTATGGCTATACTAGGAGGCCATGTGATGTGAATTGACGTGAATTGATGTGATTTATTTATGCACTTGATTGCGCTTTCATTTAAATTGATTGTGATTGATAGGAATAGTCTTCCAATCTGCATGAAACCCTGAATTAAACCTACCTGACCCGAACTTGCGCATGCATGAACTCTTAGCTAGGAACATCACTCGCGTTAGGTACCGAAAGGGCGTTGGTAATGACACCAGCGTAACCAAGTCCCCGAACCCAAAATCTCTGGTTCTGCAGAACTGATCGATCTCTCCCAATCGATCAGTAAGGTTTCCGGTCTACCCTCCAAGAAAGACCGGTGGCGACTCCAAATGCATGCACAAGTTGCACATGCCACCACGACCACACTGAAGGTTGAAAGCGATCGACTCTTATCGTCGAATCCTTCTAAAAAAATACTCCCGCCGCGATTTGGTATGGGCCTGGGAGGGCTCGCGCCGATCCAAGGCCCGCGATCGGTAATCCATTAGCCGCGTCCGCTTTCGGACGGGTCGCGACAGCTGGCGACTCCGCTGGGGATACTGTGTTCTAGAACCTATGGTTCTAGACCCCAAGTGGACTTAGGCCGTAATTAAAACGCTGAGTGATTTTTCTAACCCTGCAGGCGCTCTTGAAGGTGAGGTAAGTCCACTCATGATGGTGTTATATGTTTTTGCAGATTGGAGTGATAAGGGGGATAGTCTGTGATTAACATTGCCTTATGCAGGTTGGCGTAGGAATGAATGATTGTGTGTAGTTTTATATTGAAGCGGTGATTGTTAAATAAGATGCATGTTTATCGCTTTAGCACGACACCGAAAATACACACAACCGCGCCTAAAACCCCGGGCGCCGTCTATAGGAAAACAATAGAAGGGATTGAAAATGGAATCTCCGTGAGGAAAAACACGGGGTAATCCACTTTTCAATTCCACTCATTTTGAGCTATGGATCGAGCCCCAATGCAACGATAGTTGTGCAATGGAATCTGCTCTTTCTAGAACTCGAGGTGGGAACCTTGACCTTAGGTGCCAAATCCTTTGATTTTTAGAAGTTTTATCCTCACTTGTCTCATGTGCATGTCTTTAGATGGTTGATATATCTAAAACCACCTAAAAAAAAAATCGGTGATCCTGGAGTCACATCTCGAAGACTGGAACTGGGGCATCTCCAAGTGTTCAGACCACATTCCTTTGATTGGTTTGGCATTTTTAGTTCTCTTGTATAAGACTAATTTTGCTTGGGTCCTCTCTATCTCGTCTCTTAGATTGATTGTATTATGGATCTATTTGTATTGTATACATCTCGATAAGGCTCATTTCTATCGAAAATAGGGGCAAATTCCCCAAACCCGTGGAGCATGGTGGAATTCGTCTCTTCAGTGTAAAATACATTTGGCCGCAGAGCCACTCGTTTGGTAAAAGGACGTATCGTTCCTAATTGATTTTTAATCAGATCTGGGGATAAATTTTTCTCCATTTTTTTTTTATCTCAGGTGATAAAAGAGACAATGCACCCAAAAGCTCATGCATTCAAATGACAAACCAGACGTCGCCCAGCTGGGGCAACCTAATTTGGATCGGCTCTCTTGAAGTCGAAAATGGTGATGACAAAAATGAATGGGACCACTGAAGAATTTCCATCCTCCTGGATGCCCGAAGTGACTAGAGCCGGGATAGTAAATCCGTAATCATTTCAATTAAAGCTCCTTACGCGGTGATTGACTCTTTCACTCCTTTCATCGCGCAGGTTGTTGAAGTACCCAATCACGAGTAAACCCATTCTCGCGGATGTCAAATAGCCTGAATGCGTCAATGCGGCAGGATCAAATTGCCTACGACTAAATCAGCCAACCCCAGACAAAGCATCCAGTGGCTGGGGACAAATGTGCATGGACGTTGTCAAAATTGAATTGAAAATTGCCAACAAACAAGGAAAGTGCTAAGGCATATTGCTACGACAAATCACACCCAACTGGGGCAAGTGAATCATTTGTGCGCTAGACAAAGAATGACGTTTCTCCTCTGGCAAAGTCAATGGACGCAATAACAGAGTCGTCCGCATCAGAATCAAACCCCAAGATACGAATTTGGGTGAACGGTAACCTTGTATCGTTCCAATTTGGTCTTCGAAGACCACACGCCTAACATGAGTTTTTACTCATTTTGCAGGAAGTCGTTGGCGCTGAAAGCCTCAAATGAAAAGAGCGCGCTAACATGGAGGCAAATAGAATCATTGGCCTTAGAAGTCAGGATTCCAGGAGATGGTCTTTGATTATAAGACCTAGTGGATGGTAAAAAGTATCGCTCCTACGTCACATGCTTTGACATGCATTTTGATAAAATCTTCTTTTTTTCCTTGAATAAAAGGAACCTTGAAGAATGGCGCTGGAGTGCGCCCAAAAACACAAATGGATCTCCTCTGGGGCAAATCCTTGAGAATGATTCATCGCCAACCAAACGGATGGATCAAGACCACAAGATAGAGGGCCAAATCCTGCAAGCCGCGAGTTTGTGTTCAAATGGAAACACAAAGCAAGAACAAGGCTGTATCGTTCCAATTTCCCTTGAATTTTGGAACGCCAACTAACAACTAATTCCCGTCTTTGACAGGGGATCGCCATCAAGGTGAAACAGGTTTTCACACCCCATGAATTACCCGTTGGAGTACACGACCAAGGGTAAGATGTATCGTTCTAATTTTTTTGAAAAATTCATGAACGAACAATAACATGTTTCTTCTGCATTTTCATGGAGCTCCAGCCGCGAGGGACAGGTAAGTATCCCTCTCCCAAATCCCTTGAAGATGTTGAATAAAAAATAGAGAAGAAAAGAAAAGCTTTCAGAATCTAATGTCTAGAAAAGACATAGAATTCAAATTTCATTGGCATTCATGTTTTGAAACAGGAGGTTGTCTGAACATGAATAAGAACATGCATGGGGCATCATAAAATCCCCTTTGACGGGTAAAATTTTTGGAGAAAATGAAAGAGATTTTTCCAATAAAAAAATTGTTCAAAACTTTCAAAAGGACGTTTTCTCAAAAGACAAGAGGCAAAGCCTAGTCCAAACACGTCCTACACACACTGGAGAGATGAATGGAGCAGATCAGATAGAAAAATCTGGACCTATGGAAGTAGGGACCATTCGCAGCGATCACATGGATTGGGACGACGGAGGCATTCGTTTCTTATCCCCAAACACTACAGGTGACCGTTGATAACCCCTTCGAACGGCGGTTTTCATTCTTAACCCTGTCAAGAACCACCCCACATCGGGGCAAAATGGAGATGAGTCCAGCAGCATCAGGAGAAAATGGTTAGAAATTTTCTTACTCGGACTAACATTAATCTTTGTGTGTTGTTTATATGGTAATCCAAGTGCCATAGGATGACGAGAAGCATTTATTTCTCTATCCCACACACCGAATCCTTTGCACAGCCAAGTTGAGCCTGCAAAATCATTTCATAAACCCGTTGGTGATCATTGCACATTCCAAGACGGATGCAGCATCACTTCAGAAACGAAGGAGTTCAAGACTTAGGGTTTGCAAAAAAATTCCTAAGTTAATGCTTAACCTTGTCAGACCTTTGATCATAGGTCTAACACGATCCCATGAAGATGAGAAAAAGTGGGATTTCAAAAATGAACGAGAAAAATCCACGGCATCGAGAAAAAGCAAAGTGCCTGGTAAAAGCAAGGCCGATGCTCGTGTAAGTTGTTTGATTGATCCGCAATGAAGCCGGATGGGAAAAGAGGAAATCCCTAAAGGAGCTAGATCAAAAAGACTACTCCCCAAATGGTGTCAAGCGTGGAGCAGAGACGCAGACAGAGTCATCAGTCTCTTAATGCGACGAAAACGCTCTCTGAAGAGCCGGTGCACACCTCAAAATCGGTTGCGCATCCCAAAAACTGAAGGTGCAGAGAGGAAAGGGCAGGTGGTAAATTTGCAATGATCACCAATGTCAAACCCTTCGTAATTTCTGGGCCAAAAACAAGCCTTTTTAGGTCCCCAATCCTACCAATGTTACAACCCTGAAACAGTGTTCTCTGACTAAGACACTTGGGTTAACATATAGCTTAGCTCGAAGAGGTACGAGCAAGACTATTTCTTTCTCATTTTGCAGGGTTCTCGACTTGTAAACCCGGAGCAGATGATGAAGATTTTCATTCAATGGCCTTGACTCCAAAGCGGGTCCCCCTTGAAAATCAATATCCAAGCCCAACATTACGGTCCCGTGGAAGACCTCCCGACCGATCAAAATGTATGCGCTGCGAATGAGCCTAAAACCTAGGCACAGGTTAGTAGGGAATTGAGTGCATCCCCTATAAAAACCATTATCTCAAAACAGGTGAAAGAACCTCATCGTCGAGAAATATTCCAATAGATGTTTTGAACAAACTCTTTTTGGAAATTTCAAATTGTTTGATCCAGATTTGCCGCACAAGGAATTTGTGATCACATCTGTGTGTTGCAGGAATGCTTTGGATAACCTCCAGCATCAAAATGCACATTTCATGACTAAAACTTAAGTCATAAAATTTTGTCAATTGGACAATTATTGTCTTCCCAAAGATTATTAACGTTTTCTTGGTGAAGAAAAATCTTTCAGGTTTGAACTTTCTGCAGGATACCTGGAGAACCCAACTCCCAGAATGTCGCCTCAACAGACCCAAGTCCTAGCATGACGTGGAGAACTCTCGTCCTAGGACCCATTTTCAAAGATATCAAACAGTCCTAGCATGACGTGGAGAACCCTCGTCTCGGGACCCCTTTTTCAAAATTTAGGCAGTCTCATCAGACGTGGAGAACCCTCGTCATGAGACCCCTTTTTAAAATTTAAGCAGTCTCATCGGACGTGAATAACCCTCGTCATGAGACCCCTTTTCAAAATATCAAGCAGTCTCATCGGACGTGGAGAACCCTCGTCATGAGACCCCTTTTAAAGCAAATTGAAGGTAGATACCGCCTGAAGGGTCAAATCAATGGTAGAAACCGCCTGAAGGGTCAAAACAAAGGTAGATACCGCCTGAAGGGTCAAACAAAGGTAGAAACCGCCTGAAGGGTCAATCAAAGGTAGAAACCGCCTGAAGGGTCAAATCACGGTAGAAACCGCCTGAAGGGTCAAAACAAGGTAGATACCGCCTGAAGGGTCAAACCAAGGTAGATACCGCCTGAAGGGTCAACACATGGTAGAAACCGCCTGAAGGGTCAAACAAAGGTAGATACCGCCTGAAGGGTCAAACAAAGGTAGAAACCGCCTGAAGGGTCAATCAAAGGTAGAAACCGCCTGAAGGGTCAAATCACGGTAGAAACCGCCTGAAGGGTCAAAACAAGGTAGATACCGCCTGAAGGGTCAAACCAAGGTAGATATCGCCTGAAGGGTCAACACATGGTAGAAACCGCCTGAAGGGTCAAACAAAGGTAGATACCGCCTGAAGGGTCAAACAAAGGTAGAAACCGCCTGAAGGGTCAACATAAGGTAGAAACCGCCTGAAGGGTCAAACAAAGGTAGATACCGCCTGAAGGGTCAACACAAGGTAGAAACCGCCTGAAGGGTCAAACACAAGGTAGATACCGCCTGAAGGGTCAAACAAAGGTAGATACCGCCTGAAGGGTCAACACAAGGTAGATACCGCCTGAAGGGTCAAACACAAAGGTCTGATCCACCATACGGATCAAAATCCTTAGCGAATCCCAACGCGTGGGATATGCCTTCCTTAGGTTCCTACCAGTTAGGAATCCCATAATGGTATGACCTACCATACAGGTCAGAGCTTAATCTCCCTAGGATAAAATGATGAGTCCTAGGTATCTTCTTGAAACTCGTTGCCACCGGCAGCATCCGACAGGTGAGCTTCAGGTAAACCTCCATCTCCTCAGCCCAGGTTCAAACTGCAAGAACGAACCGAGGATTAATTTGAGCTTTTATCACGAGATCGGCAAATCTGATGAACCTGAAAGTAATCAACAGCCTGAGCAGCATGGTATCTTCACTGGGCAAGTCATGGCGACAGTCAAAGACGCCTGTAGAGCAGCAGTTCTCCGGAATAAACCCCGACTTGTTGAAGCCATGTATTTCTGCGAGTTAAACACTCCAACAGAAAACTTGGGATCACTGTATGCTGTTTTGGGTAGGAGAAGGGCTCATGTTCTGAAGGAGGAAATGCAGGAAGGGTCATCGTTATTCACGGTCCATGCATATGTGTCGGTTGCTGAAAGTTTTGGTTTCGCCGATGAGCTAAGGAGATGGACAGGCGGAGCCGCTAGTGCTCTGCTTGTACTTAGTCACTGGGAAGCACTTCCTGAGGATCCTTTCTTTGTGCCCAAAACTGAGGAGGAAATTGAGGAGTTCGGAGATGGCTCTAGTGTACTTCCGAATACAGCGAGAAAGCTGATCGATGCCGTGAGGCGGCGAAAAGGCCTTCCTGTGGAGGAAAAGGTTGTTCAGCATGCAACAAAGCAGAGGACCCTGGCACGAAAAGTGTAGACATTCTCAAACAAACATGTTGTGATATTAGCTGATAGAAATGCATCTTTGAGGCTCTTCATTTCACCGCCGACTGGGTTGGAAATGCTGAATATATGAAATTGAATCTGTATTTTAGCTGAATTAATTGGTTTTTGCTTTCCTTATATCTCCAATTAAAGTCGTTCACGAGGACAATTTACCTTCAAAATGTGGAAGACAAGGAAATCTTTTTCATGCTACTGAAAAACGGAGCCAGGTCGACCATTTTCTGTATGCTCACCTTCACTGGGTATCGCATCATTGTCCCTTCTTAGGTGATTCACCCGACCAAATCTCAAGTGATTTGTTCCATTAGTTCATTGTCTTGTTTACGATGTCAAGGTTGAGTCGGATGTCCTTCCATACAATTTACTGGCATTGGTTAAGGCTTTAAGTAGCGATTGAATCCTATCGTTAAGTGAATTGTAAAAGGGCCAAAGTAAATATTGACAACGTGTCGATTTTACTCATCAAACGTGATGAGTTTGGTCGAGTAGTAATATAAGACAACACTCAGTCGGACATGACCGTGATTAAGTGAGTTCAGCCAAAAGAAGGATTATACTAGCGGAACCCATCCAGCGACTAGAGCATAAGGTTGACATGATCCTGTAGAAAGTAGTTGGAAGCATCTGGCTCGAGGAAATTTGAGGCATTCGATTAGGGACGTTGGGCCATGCGTCGATGTCACGATTTTTTTTATTTTTTTTTTATTTTTCGGCAGTTGCATAGAAGTGCTTGAAAATTCAGTGGTCTTCGCATGTAGATTGTGCTTTCCTCAGTTGTTCCAGATGCAGTTATGTCAGCAGATTAACAGACAAGTTGCTTGAAGAAGGTTGGCATTGGCTCTCTTAGGGCGCTACCATTTCATGGGCAGAGCAGATTGGGCAGATCATCATATAATCCCCGTTCAGCATAATATATTTCTTTCTGCGTAGATGTGTACAAAGTTGGTTTCTCTTATTCAATCTCTTGGGTTTACATTGACTGCAGAAACAGTTTTATACAGGCAGTAGCACAGAGCAAAGAGTTTCGGATGTTCAAGAGCTTCTTTAGATGTCAGTTCCGAGGTCTTCATGCGAAGGCAACTTTAATAAAGATTGTGTTGCGCAAACGTCAAGAGATGCGCAAATTCAAGCGCGTAATAGCAAGGATGAAAACAAAATAAAGCACGACACACGATATACGTGAAAAATTCAAAACGGGAAAAACCACGGGGAGAGAGGGGTTTCATTATCTTTAATAAAGAGTACAAGCGTACAATCAAAGATTGAAAGATCTGACAAGAAGAAAGTAAAAATAAAGGGTTTCGGGGCAGAAGTTAAAGTAACCATTCCCATGATATATCTAAGATATCTTTTTTATAGCCCACAACTAAGAAACCCTAATACAAAGTGAATGGTCCAAAATAACCTTATCACTAATTTGAAAGTCAGAATATAATAAATCTCCACCTTGACTTCAAATCTCCAGAAGAGCATTTTATCAAACGCCACAAGACCTCTCTCCATCACCTTCAAGAGTGACCATGCAAGACCACCCGCCAAACGGCAGAATTGATGGCGTACACCCCTAAGTGTTAACACCTGATTTTTGACCATTTATTATTGTGATTTTTACTCTTTAAAATTAAATTAAAAATATAAAAAAAATGTCATAAAATCACAAAATCAACTTTGGAAGCCTTGGCTTAGCCTTAGGCACCAATTTTGAACAAAAAATATTTTTCGTAATTTTTAATAATTTGTTGAATTTATTTAATTATTAAAAATACCAAAAAATCAGAAAAATACCATTCGTGGTCAGAAAAATACACAAAAATATTCAATAATTTTGTTTTAATTTCCTCTTCGAGTGTGTCACCTTAAATCTGGAAAATTCGGCTCGGGTCACTATGTTTCTTCACAAACATAAACCCGAATCGGGAATAAAAAATCCTTTTCGAGTCTTTTAATTTTTAATTCCCACTTTTTATAAACTATGACATTGGATACTAAAGTCTCGAAGTGCAATTGGGTCAATTTGCCCTCCAATTTGATCAATTTTGAACAAAAGGGCCTAATTGCACAAATTTCTTTCAATTTAGTCACCGGTTTCACAATTTTTGAAATTAAATTTCATACGGGCGTACCCATTAAAATTAAACATCTCTACCCTATAGTTTTCATCATGATTAATGCATCGGTGGCTTCAATTCGGGCTAATTTGTTCGTTTAGACCCTCGATTAAGCGAAATTAATTTTCGGATCCTAAGGACAATTTGGGGTTTTCACTAAATTTCAACCAATTGATTCGCGAAAATACCCATATTTCATAGAAAACATATCAAGGAGTCCGATTTTGCAATCAATTTCATGAAAATGGGTCCATTTGGGACCCAATTAGGCCGATTTGATCGAACCGGGCCGGTCGGGTCAGACCCGACCCGACCCGGTCCGACCGGGTCTGCAACTAAGTTGCAGACCCGTGTAGCCAGCGAGAGAGGGAGACAGGGGAAGGTGGCGACATTTTTTTAAGGAAAGCGGGCGACAAAAGGTGGGGGACAACGGCAAAGGATGAGGCCCGGTTTTTCGTTGATCAGTGGACGAAAAAGGAGCGGTCGGCTGTAAAGAAAAGAGAGAGAAAAGAGCTCGGTTTGGGGAGAGGGCCGAGAATGAGAGGAGGCGAGACCGAGGGAGTTGGCGCGAGAGGCGAGCAAGGAGGATCGTCCTCGAACTCCAGGACGTCACACCAGTCGCCGCCGGAGCTCAGGCCATCGTCGACCAGTCCAAACCAGGTCGGTGTATCCTCCCGACTTCGATTTCGTACGTGCACACCACCCGCTCGACGAATTGTGTCAATGAGCATCGGGTTTTATAACTTTCGGCCGCGCCCTCTCCGGCCCCGTTTCACACGATTCTAGTCTTCAAACTCTGTTAAGACTATCTCTAAACCGTCCCTTGTTGTTATTTTGCATTGAAACCACGCCGAAAGTGGTGGCCGGAGCTCGACGTACTCGGACCGAGCCGAGGGCTCGGCCCGGCGTAAACGGCCGTCGGCGAGCTTCGAATAGGCTCAGGTAAGCTTCCTAATCCTGTTCAGATGAATTATGAAGGTTTAATATTGAGTTTGAAACGATAAAATTTTTTTGTAAAAACCTCTCGCCGGCGCCGATTCTGTCATGTCCGTTTGGGGCGGTTCCCGGTGTTGTTTTTATCATGTTTTCGCCGAATGTCGACGTAGAGCTCGTGGGGGGTTGAACAGTGTCGAAATCGGGGCTTGAAACGGTTATTTTTACGTCGGTTTGGGGTCCTCCGGCGTTTTTTTCCGGCGACTTCGCCGGAAAAAGCACTATTCATCGTCTTCTCCGGCGAAGTCGCCGGCGGTCAACGGGTCAACGCTGACGTGGCATGCCACGTCAGCAGCCACGTCAGCGTGGTGGGCCTCGGCCGTGAATAAAAATAAAACCAGATCAGACGGTGGAGAATGTGCCACATGTCACGATCTGGATTTTTGGAAAATAAAAAAAAAATGATTTTCGGATTAAATAAATGGATTTCGGATAAATAAAAAAATTAGATCTGATGGTCGATATTTCGCCACGTGGCGCTCTGAGAGTCGTCTGATCATGCCCAACGATCGGATGCTCCAGAATCGACCATGTGGCACGATCTGGTCCGTCGGAGGGTTTAATTTTGGGAAATTATAAAAAAATTGAAAAAACCCAAAAATGTATCGAAACGACGTCGTTTCAGGTACGGGCCGGGTCTGGGTCGCGGATCCGGGAGTGGGCCGGGTCATCCGACCCGGTCCGAATAATCTTTTTATTATTATTATTTTTAATAATAAAAAATAAAAAAATTCAAAAATTCAATAAAAAATAGAAAATCATAAAAAAATTCAAAAAATTCGGAAAAATTCTAAAAAAATTCTAAAAAATTCCAGAAAATAGGAAATGGCCACATTTAATTGGCCATTACCTATTCCGGGTCATTTGACCCCCCGATCTTTCCAGAAATGACGGTTTTGCCCTTCCGGCAAACCGTCTTCCAAAATAATTCTAAAAAAATCCAGGAAAATCCCAAAAAATAGGAAATGGCCACAGTCAATTGGCCAAGGCTCATCCCGGGTGTTTTGAACCCGATCATTCTTAAAAATGACGATTTCGCCCTTTGGGCGAATCGTCTTCCAAAAATTGACGATTTTGCCCTCCGGGCTAAATCGCCTCCAAATCTTCCCATTTTACCTCGGTCCTAAATCACGCCTTCCCTAAGCTCTTATGGCTATACTAGGAGGCCATGTGATGTGAATTGACGTGAATTGATGTGATTTATTTATGCACTTGATTGCGCTTTCATTTAAATTGATTGTGATTGATAGGAATAGTCTTCCAATCTGCATGAAACCCTGAATTAAACCTACCTGACCCGAACTTGCGCATGCATGAACTCTTAGCTAGGAACATCACTCGCGTTAGGTACCGAAAGGGCGTTGGTAATGACACCAGCGTAACCAAGTCCCCGAACCCAAAATCTCTGGTTCTGCAGAACTGATCGATCTCTCCCAATCGATCAGTAAGGTTTCCGGTCTACCCTCCAAGAAAGACCGGTGGCGACTCCAAATGCATGCACAAGTTGCACATGCCACCACGACCACACTGAAGGTTGAAAGCGATCGACTCTTATCGTCGAATCCTTCTAAAAAAATACTCCCGCCGCGATTTGGTATGGGCCTGGGAGGGCTCGTGCCGATCCAAGGCTCGCGATCGGTAATCCATTAGCCGCGTCCGCTTTCGGACGGGTCGCGACACTAAGCCTACGTGAGCGTACTTTATATAGGAAACAAGGGATGAACCGCCATTAACACCGCCTAAGCAATTCAAACGACGAGAACACTAACCAAATCCAAACAATGCTTGAACTTGGTCAAAGGAATTGGTTTAGTCAACATATCTGCTGGATTATCTGATGTAGGTACTTTCTTCACAGTTATTGTACCTTTAGCAACTTCATCATGCATAAAGTGATAACGAATATCGATGTGTTTCGTTCTCTCGTGATACATTGCGTTCTTGGTCAATTGAATCGCACTTTGATTATCACAAAAGATAACGGAGGCTCCCTCCTGCTTTACCCCAAGTTCTGTAACCAAACGCTTCAACCAAAGAGCTTCCTTTGCTGCTTCCGTTGTTGCCATGTGCTCTGCTTCGGTGGTAGATAAATCAACTGTATCTTGTAAAGTTGCTCTCCAACTAATTGCGGAACCACCAAGCATAAAAACACAACCTGTCAAAGATATCCTTTTATCGAGATCACATGCATAGTTAGAATTAACGAAGCCAACAACTAAATGCCCTATATCACAACCTCTATCAAAGACCAAACCAACATCTGAGGTATCTCGAATATATCGAAGAATCCACTTTACTACTTGCCAGTGAGGTTTACCCGAATTTGCCATATACCTGCTCACAACACTAACTGCCTGGGAAATGTCTGGACGAGTGCACACCATAGCATACATAAGACTACCCACAGCACTAGAATATGAAACTTGAGATATTTCATCATCATCTTCTTCTTTGGTTTTAGGTGACAAAGAAGCAGAAAGTCTAAAGTGGGACGCCAAAGAAGTACTTACCGGTTTAGCATTTTTCATACCGAAACGTTCAAGCACTTTCTCAATATACCCCTTTTGTGAAAGGTATAACTTCCCAACCTGTCTATCTCTACAAATTTCCATACCTAGCATTTTCTTGGCAGCTCCAAGATCCTTCATCTCAAATTCACTGCTAAGTTGCTTCTTTAATAACTGTATTTCTGACATGTCTTTCGCTGCAATAAGCATGCCATCCACATACAATAGCAGATAAACAAAAGAATCATCACGTAATTTTTTATAGTACACACAATTGTCATGCGCACTTCGCGAGTAGCCATGACTTAATATAAAGCTATCAAATCTCTTGTACCATTGTTGTGGAGATTGCTTGAGACCATACAAAGAGTGTTTCAACTTGCAAACTTGATCTTCTTTATCCTCAACAATGAATCGCTCAGGTTGAGACATATAGATTGTCTCCTCAAGTTCGCCATGCAGAAAAGCGGTCTTGACATCAAGTTGCTCAAGTTCTAGATCATAAAGGGCTACTAAAGCGAGCAACACACGAATGGAACTATGTTTCACAACTGGAGAGAACACTTCATTGAAGTCGATCCATCCCTTATGACTAAAGCCTTTCGCTACCAAACGTGCCTTGAATCTTTCATCTTCAACCCTTGGAATTCCCTCTTTTCTTTTGAAAATCCACTTGCATCCAACTGTTCTTTTGCCCTTAGGTAATTTCACAAGATCCCAAGTTTGATTCTTATGAAGAGACTCCATCTCTTCATTCATCGCAATAAGCCACTTCTTAGATTTAGAACAAATAGTAGCTTCATGAAACGTAGAAGGTTCTTTAATACCAAGCTCTTTAGCAACTGTAAGAGCATATGCTACCAAATCAGCAAAATCATACCTTTGAGGAGGCTTAATTTGTCTTTTAACTCTCCCTGCAGCTAAAGTCTGAGGTTGTTCAACTTCTTCTACTTTTTCTTTAATCGAATCTGAGTCTTGTTGCTCACTCTCACTTTCTGGCTGAACAAGAATGTCTTCAGAGGTTCTTTGTGGATGCTTTACACTAAACTCCACCTCTTTCACTATATTCTCTTCCTGAATATCTGTAGACTCAACAACTTTTCTTTGATCTAGCATAAAATTTTCATCAAAAGTAGCATCCCTACTAATTATAAACTTTGGTGACTGAGGATCAGAACACCACAATCTATCTCTCTTAACCCTATCTGCATAACTAATAAAAATACCTTTCTTGGCTCTAGGTTCAAGCTTACAATCTTTTACATGATAATAAGCGGGACATCCAAATACTTTCAATACTTTCATACAGAATAATCAGAAGGTTTACCAGATCATACATCGTTTGGAGTCTTACATTCAATTGCAGTAGAAGGAGATCGATTCACCAAATAACATACTGTGTTCACGGTTTTAGCCCAGAAATCTTTATCAAGTCCAGCATTAAAAAGCATACATCTAGCTCTTTCTAAAAGTGTTCGGTTCATGCGCTCCGCCACCCCATTCTGTTGAGGCGTATACCTGACTGTTCGATGTCGAACAATCCCTGAATTTTCACAGTACTTATTAAAATCACATCCGCAAAACTCAAGACCATTGTCTGTTCTGAGACGCTTTATCTTCTTACCAGTTTGATTTTCAATCAATATCTTCCACTTCTTGAACGTATCAAAGACGTCACTTTTACGCTTCAAGAAATAAACCCAGACTTTCCTAGAAAAGTCACCAATAAATGTCAGAAGATAAACTGCACCACCTTTAGATGTAACCTGTGCAGGTCCCCACAAATCGGAGTGAATATAATCAACTGTGCCTTTCGTCGAGTGTATCCCAGTACTGAAACCAACTTTGCGCTGTTTCCTGTAAACACAATGCTCACAAAAATCAAGTGAAACTGTATGCTCCCCACAGAGTAAACTATGCTTACTAAGGATAGTCATTCCTCTTTCGCTCATGTGGCCCAACCGCATATGCCACAACCTTTATTTATCAGAATCTGAAGAGGATGATATATTTAAAGAACCCACAATGGTACTTCCCTGCAGAACATAAAGACTATTCTTTTTGTTACCTCTTATCACAATCAAGGAGCCATTTGAAATTTTCAAAACTCCATCTCCACCAGTATACATGCATCCAATGGAATCCAAACTGCTCAAAGAAATAAGGTTCTTCTTCAAATCTGGGATTGCCTAACATCTGTCAAAGTTCTTATTACATTGTCATGACATTTGATCCGCACTGTACCAATACCCACAATCCTACAAATTGAATTGTTACCCATCAAAATTGAACCACTAGTGACTTTCTTGTATGTGTGGAACCAATCTCTATTTGGGCACATATGGTATGAACAAGTCGAATCCAAAATCCATTCGTCGTCTACACGAAAATTCGAAGACAAAACAATAAGAACATTATCTACATTAGCAGACGCATTATCCTTTACCAGACCAGCCGAATCAGAGCTGTCCATTGACTTTTTCCCCTTAGCTTTGAGCAAAGGACACTCAGTTTTATAGTGTCCAAACTTGTGACAATAGTAACATTCAACCTTTTTCTTGTCCTGGCCTGATCTAGATTTCGAACGCCGTTTATTATTACCGCGTCTATCTCGATGATTCGACCTTCCCCTAACAACTAAGCCATCTGCTTTATCTGCACTACTACTCGCATTCAACTTTGCACGCATCTCCGCAGAATTCAACGAGGCCTTCACATCCTCAAGATTTATGGATTTTCTTTCATACAACATAGAATTCACAAAATTCTTGTTACGCCCCGCTCTCTCAAGCGTCGTAAGCTCAACTCCCTGTGTCAAGCTCTCGGTTCTCAGGACTCACATGACACTAGATGCATGAAGTATATGAGCAAGCGGAAACGAAAAGAACAACTCCTCCATACACAATTGATGGGGACATGGATAACGTGATCATATTAATTACTATAAACATTACAAAAGTTCTTACAAAAGAGCAGATCTATTAAAACTGCTGACGGTTTGGGGTGGTCGGGACTTATCCAAAATACCACTATACCTAAGTCCCCAAAAGGTTACAGACCAACGAGGGTAACACCAAAAGACGAATAAGCAAAGTCTGGAAATCCCTAGGTTGAACCACTAGACCCATCAGTCCCGTCCATAGTTATCAAGGCGTCGCCTAGGCGACGCCTAGGCGACAAGGCGCCCTTGGATGGCCAAGGCTTCCTGTCGCCTTGCTGGTCCTCCTCAAGGCGGGCGCCTTGGCTGTCTAGGCGTCACCTTGTGGACGCCTTGGGCGCCTTGGACGCCTAGGCGACGCCTTGGGCGCTTTGGACATCTCTCGACGGCGAGACTACGCCCACCAAAATCCTCGCGACACTGTTGGAAATGTGCTTCATGCGTTTGTCGCGACCCGTCCGGAAGCGGACACGGCTAATGGATTACCGATCGCGGGCCTCGTGGGCTTTGGATCGGCGCGGGCCCTCCCAGGCCCATACCAAATCGCGGCGGGAGTTTTCTTTTAAGGATTCGACGATAAGAGTCGATCGCTTTCGACCTTCAGTGTGGTCGTGGTGGCATGTGCAACTTGTGCATGCATTTGGAGTCGCCACCGGTTTTTTTTGGAGGGTAGACCGGAAACCCCACTGATCGATTGGGAGAGGTCGATCAGTTCTGCGGAACCAGAGATTTTGGGTTCGGGGACTTGGTTACGCCGGTGTCATTACCAACGCCCTTTCGGTACCTAACGCGAGTGATTTTCCTAACTAAGAGTTCATGCAAGCGCAATTTTAGGTGAGGTAAGCTTGATTCAGGGTTTCATGCAAATTGAAAGACTATTCCTATCAACCACAATCAATTTAAATGAAGGCGCAATCAAATACATAGATAAATCACACTAATGCACATCAATTCAAACCAACGGTTTCCTAGTACAGCCATAGGGGCTTAGGTGAGGGATGATTTGGGACTAGGGGTAAAATGGGAAGATTTGGGGGACGATTAGCCCGAAGGGCAAAATCATCATTTTTGAAAGGTTTGGATACCGAATTACCCAAAATATTCCACGGCCAGTTGATTGTGGCCATTTCCTATTTTTTTGAAATTTTCTGGAATTTTTATGATTTTTCTTCTTCTTTTTTTATTATTAATATTTTCTTAAAATATTTTCTTTGACAACATACCACACTTAACCAAATAAATAAGCTAAACTAATCACTGGATTGAAATAAATACATGCAGATCAAATCTATAATGACAATATTTTAGAAAAATAAATATGATATATAATCGGATACACAAAATATACCTGATTCGACACTAGTCTTCAATTGCCCAGCCCCAGCGTGCCGCCATCTCTATGTGCGTCATAGTCAATTACACGAGGCGAATACAACGGAAATCCTTGAAAATCCTCGGGCACGAACGTCAAATGCGGCTCGGACTCACGACTGAATTCTCGGCCCACAGCCAGTGCTTGACTAGGACACGGCCCAGATCAAAATGGGCCGTGACCCACAAAACTGGCCCGCGAAAAGGCCCAAAAAAGGGCACTCGACGAGGAACGGAGCACCGGCTGGGGCTGTTAGCGGCTTCTAGGGTGGCGAACGACTAAGGCAAGCGGTAACAAGCTGGCGGACGACGGCTAGGAAGGCTACGTGGTCGTTGGGGCTGGCAGAGCTGGCCGGAGGGAGCTGGAGAAGGGCGCGACAGCAGCCTCAGAAGTAGAATAGGCAGACGAAGGCGGGGGAGTAGAGCAGAGGCTTCGGGTTTGAGGCTGTTCGGGGTTCAATGAGGGCTGAGGCACGACTGAAGGTGTTCGGACAGGTGCAGGAAAGGCCGGTGGTGGTCGTTGGACGGCGGAACCGAGCTGAGAAGCTCGAACAGAAGTGGGAGAGCAGAAACAGAGTCGAAAAATAGAGCATGGAAGACTGGGCTTCGGGGATGTTCTGCTAATCGGTGGTGGCTGGCGATGGCGAGGGTCTATCGATGGTGGAGGCTAGAGGTCTCTAGAGGTCGCCGAAGCAAGCGCGACGCAGAATAGAAGCTGCAGCAGCAGCTGAAGTCGAGCAGAAATGGCAGCAAGCAGTAGCGGCAGAAACATGGCACCCTGGATCTGGGGCTGCTGGCGGCGAGGAGCGCTGCGATGGCAATGAGGGACAGCCGGGGATGGTGGTTGAAGGCTGGGTTTGTTCGGTGATGGCTATGGTTGAGCTGTGGAGGTGTTGGGGTAAGCAATGGGAGAGACATGCCACTGAACGAGGAGTCCCTTTTTCGTTGGTGAACGTTGAAGCAGCAAGATGCCCAGATTATGTTGGCAGCTTCAGCCTCTCAAAACCAACACACGCCTATGCCCGCGAGAAAAATACCCATAGAGACCCAAACCCAGAAGCCAGGAATCCACGCCCGTCCTCCTCCCTCAGCTCTTTGTTGAAAACCTTCTTTTTTAGAAACTCTTCCGACACACACGCACACACACCGAGAGAGAGAGAGAAATAAAATCAAATAGAATAATAAAAGGTAACACTAAAAGGGCAAAGACCAGATTATTTGGTCAAAATCTCTTTTCTTTTGCTTTCTCTTTTAAATGATTATGTTTTTCCCTTTTTTTTTTTGATTTTCGAAAATATTAACTAGAAATAAAAATTATGAAAATTATTATTTGTTTGTCAAGATGGTTCATTCAGCTTGGCCAATGTCACCAAAATTGATTTTTCAATTTTTCAACTTTTTATGGATTTTCTATGAATAATAATAATAATAATAATGATAATAATAATAATAATAATAAAAGTTGATCAAAATTTAGGTGTCAACAGCTGCCCCTCTTTGAGAGGAATCTCGTTAGAGGTTTCTCTCAAAGATAAGATGGCACCTAATTCCTAACCAACCTAACTGGGAAAATGAAGGAAGAAACGCTATGACATCGGACCCTTAAGGCTCTTGATAAAAACTCAAATTAATCTCCGGTCCACTTTAACAATTGGAACACGGGCTGGAGTGAGAGAGGCTTACCTGAAGCTTACCTGTCCGATGTTGCCGGTGGCGACGAGTTTCAAGAAGATACCTAGGACTCATCATTTTATCCTAGGGAGATTAAGCTCTGACCTGTATGGTAGGTCATACCATTATGGGATTCCTAACTGGTAGGAACCTAAGGAAGGCATATCCCACGATTTGGGGATTCGCTAAGGATTCTGATCCGTATGGTGGATCGGACCATAAACGGTTCGCCTACAGTAAGGCTTACCTAGGAAAACAACTTCTTCAACATTTGCGATTAGTCAAAGTTTTGATCCGTATGGTGGATCGGACCGTTGGGTTGATCCTTATGGCGGTTTCTACCATATTTGACCCTTCAGGCGGTTTCTACCTTTGTTTGACCCTTCAGGCGGTTTCTACCTTGGTTTGACCCTTCAGGCGGTACCTACCATTGATTTGACCCTTCAGGCGGTATCTACCATTGATTTGCTTTGAAAAGGGGTCTCATGGCGAGGGTTCTCCACGTCCGATGAGACTGCTTGAGTCTGTTGAGGCGACATTCTGGGAGATTGGTGTTTCCAACGGATCCTACAAAAGTTCGAGCCCGAAAAATTTTTCTTCACCAAGAAAACATTAGCAATCTTAGGGAAGACGACAGTTGTCCATCTGACAAAACCGTATGATTTAAGTCTTAATCATGAAATGTGCGTTTTGATGCTGGAGGTTATCCAAAGCATTCTTACGACATGCAAATGTGATCACAAATCCCTTGCACGGAAAATATGGACCAACAGTTTGAAAATTCCAAAAAGAGTTTGTTCAAAACATCTATTGGAGAATTTCTCATCCAAGAGGGCTCCTCACCGCTCTGTGATAACGGTCTTTTGTAAGGAATGCGTTCAACTTCCTACTAACCTGTGCCTAGGTTTTAGGATCATTCGCAGTGCATACATTTCGATCGATCGGGAGGTCTTCCGCGGGACCGTAATGTTGGGCTTGGTTTTTGATCTTCGAGGGGGACTCACTTTTGAGTCAGGGCCATTGAATGAATTTTTTCCACCGTCTGCTCCGGGTTTACAAGTCAAGAACCCTGCAAAATGAGAAAGAAATAGTTTTGCTCGTACCTCTTCGAGCTAAGCTATATGTTAACCCAAGTGTCTTAGTCAGAGAAGACTGTTTCAGGGTTGTGATGTTGGTAGGATCGGGGACCGAAAAAGACTTGTTTTTTGTCCAGAATTTATGAGGGGTTTGACATTGGTGATCATTGGAAATCTGCCACATGTTCTTTCTTTTCTGCATCTTTAGCCTTTGAGGCGTGCAACCTATCTTGCGGTGTGCACCAGCTCTTTAAGGAGCGTCTCTTGTCGCATTAAGAGAATGATGACTCTGTCTGCGTCTCTGCTCCACGCTTGACATCATTTGGAGAGCAGTCTTTTTTTTTATCTGACTCCTTTAGGAATTTTTTTTTCATTCAAGTTTCACTGGGGATCAAGCAAACAGCTTGCACAAGCATCGGCCTTGCTTTTACCAGGCACTTTGCTTTTTCTCGATGCCGTGGATTTTTCTCATTCATTTTTGAAATCCCACTTTTTCTCATCTTCATGGGATCATGTTAGACATATAGTCTAAACATGTTTTAAATATCAGTCCGGGAATTCTCTTCGTAATCCCTGAGTCTTGAACTCTTCCATTTTTGAAGTGGTGCGGCATCCGTCTTGGAATGATCACCAATGGGTTCATGAAATGAATTTGCAGGCTCAACTTGGCTGTGCAAATGATACAGTGTGTGGGATAAAGAATGAATGCTTCTCGTCATCCTATGGCGCTTGGATTACCATATAAACAACACACAAAGATTAATGTTAGTCCGAGCAAGAAAATTTCTAACCATTTTCTCCTGACGCTGCTGGACTCACCTCCATTTTGCCCCGATGTGGGGTGGTTCTTGACAGGGTTAAGAATGAAAACCGCCGTTCAAAGGGGTTATCAACGGTCACCTGTAGTGTTTGGGGGATATGAAACGAATGCCTCCGTCGTCCCAACCCATGTAATCGCTGCGAATGGTCCCTACTTCCGTAGGTCCAGATTTTGTTATCTGCCCACTCCATTCATCTCTCAAGTGTGTGTGGGACATGTTTGGATTAGGCTTCGCCTCTCGTCTGAGAAAACACTCTTTTAAACGGTTTGAACAACTTTTATTGGAAAAAGTCTTTTTGTTTTCTCCAAAGATTTTACCCATCAAGGGGATTTTATGATGCACCATGTATGTTCTTATTCATGCTTCAGGTAACCTCCCGATTTAAATCGTGAATATCGATGCATTGGGAAATCTTTATGCCGGTTGAAAGGATTCTGACATTTTTTATCTCCCGCTAACTGGGAAAAGGGATACTTACCTGTCTGTTGCAGCTGCGGATCCCTGCAAATGTAAAAGAAGCATATCATTGTAGGTTCACGAATTTTTCAAAAATCGAAACGATACATCCTACCCTTGGTCATGTACTCTAACGAGTAGTACATGGGATGTAAAAACCTGTTCGCTTCCAGGGCGATTCCCCTGTCAAGGATAAACAATGAGTGTTAATTCATATTCCCAAATTCAAGACAAATTGGGACGATACAACTTTACTCTTGATTTTCATCCCATTCTGATGTTGCGTATTGATATGAACCACCTCTATCAAATCCGCCTATCCATGCTTGGAGTGTTTGTAACATCAATGGTTCATCTGCCCCCAGCTGGGCAGCGTCTGTTCTGCTATTTGAACGCATGACTCATTGAGTGATTTATCCATGTTTATCATCTGAGAAGGAAAAGAAAGAATACATTACTTCGGTATTCGATTGAAGATCGTTTAGGAACGATACATCGTTTTACCAAATAGGTGGCTTCGCGGCCAAACGTATTTCGTGTTGAAGGGGTAGATCCCATTATGCTCCGCGGGTGATAATTATGGTTCATGGAACTTGCTCCACGGATTAAGTGATTAATCCACGGCCTTCGGCTTGAAGATGCTCAAAGGGTGATGTTGACACTCACGCGCAATTAGTTCTAGATATTAATGAAAGATGTTCCCGTGGGAATCTTACAGTGCGATCAACAACATATGCAATAGTAGTATTCAACCCCTTTTCTCGAAGCATTTTTCATCGAGTAGCCATGCCTTGCATCAAACGTTTGATCACCGGCCTCGCGTCACCACTGCGATGGTCCTCCGGCTCCAAATTGATCGAGCCAAAGATTGAACTCATCGCCAAGGAAATTGCTCGGGTCTTCGAGCCATTGATGTTCAAGTTGGGTATCAACGGTTGTTGGGAGCAGATTTCTTTCATTGCCTTCGTTGTGAGGGATTGGAGTCTTTGAGCTGGAACCTTCATCATTGCCCTGTTGGGGTTGAGACATACATTCCCGAAGAGTATTGACCCAAGTGTCCAGCTCCTCATCAAGGAAATCACCTGTTCTTTCTAGCCCTTGGTGCCCAGATTGGGTGTCGTCGACTGCAGGCGAGGGATTCCTCTCTTTGCTCTCACCGTGAGCAATTTGACCCCTCGAATTGGAACTTCCTCCAATGACCGGCTGGTTCATATGTGCACTCTCTACCAATGTCAGATCCGCTTCAGGGACAGCATTAATGACTGATTCGCGCTCAAACTGAGGAATCTCTATGTGCTGGAACTGTGGCATATACTCCTGAGGAGTATTGAGATAGCTCGGCGGAGCATTCTGATTTGGGTTAGAGGAGTCGCTGACACGACTGCTAGTCCCGTCATGGCTGAAACACGGTTGGGTGATCTTGGCTCTCCAATCATCATGGTTGTAACTCTGCCCAGCACTTGAGCTCCAACTGGCTTTATGATGGTTTAACGCTATCCTTCCATCCCTTAGCAATCTCCTATAGTACTTGAGGTGAGACTCAACGTTAATTCTAGAGAGCCCCGGCACATTCATAATCTCGAGTATGCGTAGTGGGCTAGCCGAATCAACTCCCAGCTCTCGAATTGCATCAACAAATTTGGTGTGAAGTTCATAAGTCCAGTAAAACCTTGTTCTCTTATCACCCAAAATATCGTCAATACTTCGGTAGCTATTCTCTACGGGATCTAGTCGTTTCAAAAGTTGTCTAGGGAGGGACTCACCGACTTTGGATTGGCTGGCTGCGACAGCGAGTTCGTCATTGAGAGAATTCCCCCTGTGATGATTCATATCCCATTTCTCAGAGGATGTTGGTGTTAATCCTATGGTGTTGACTTGCTCATGCAGATCTCCGGCGGTATCTGGCTGTGTCGGAAAATGCTGTGGAGAATACGGTAACAGCTGAGCGTTATTCGTCAACAGGGATGGTTCATCGAGGAACACCTCGCCGAGGACAACATGATTACCACAATTAAGGCAGGTGGCCTTGGTCAGAGCTTCCTTATATCTCGCGCTTTCAGCTTGAAGCTTCTCATTCTCCTCCTTCAGGACCAGTAACTCATGGTCTGCGTATTGCTGTTTCACCCGGGTTCGTTTGTTGGCGAACCAAAACTTGACCTTCGAAAGCTCCAATCCTATCTTTCGGCTCAACTCCATTTTCTGTTGTCTGCTTGGAGTGGGGCATTCATTGAAGAAAGCTTCGAGCTCTCGGATTTGGCCTGGAGTGTGGCGTTGTAGTTTCTTTCTTTTCCGACTCCGGTCATCATTGTATACTCCTTCTTCGTAGCTGAAACCTAGAATTTCATCGCTGGAGGAGTCAGTCTCTATGGCCTTCGGGCAGGATTCAGCTCCAGGATCTTCAAAGTCTCCCAGCAGTTCGTGCTCAGAAATGTCCAGGTCGGGCGTTTCTAGCAGATGGGAATAACTTTTAAACATGATGGATCGGGGTATCTCGGGCTGATCTAGTTCACTCAGCTTTCTCAATTCGCTCTTACGTGTTTGCTCACTCTAGAAATTTTCTCAAGTGATTGTGCGTGTCCTAGAACCATCCTTCAGGCTGCATATGAAGACCAGCAAGCAAGCGCTCCTCCCGAGACCTTGTAATTACTCATCGTCTGTATTCCCCTTTCTTTTTCCTCGTGATAGGATCACAAACTCTCTTGCATTGATTCGGTTTTATCGAGTATTGCGCTCGTCCCCTAGTTCAGTCTTCAAAGTGGTGGGTCTACAATCTTTCGGCGCCTTTTATGATTTGCTAGGCCCGAGAACGTGGGGAGCAGCGGTGGGCCCGCAATTAATGACTCCGTTTAATTCATTTAGCTCCATGGGAATTAACGCTATGATCTTCTCTCAACCCCTTTTCATCGTTCAAACGAAAGTGGCATTTTCCCTGTGCATGCTGTTACTCTTCATTTCAGCATCCCGGGCGCTTGGTGAGGAATGAGTTCGTGGCCACTCAAAATTTTAAAGACCGTCTCTGGTTTCAGACTTAATCTAACAAGGGATCATCACAACTGAGCATGACAATGTTCGTCGATAGCGTTGGTTTTAATATAGAATTAACTATAGTCATTAAAGAAAAATGTTCCCGTAGGAACTTTACAACGGATAAAATGAGTGATCTACTCGTGAACATGTTCTTCTTTCTATGGGTGTTCGTGGTGACCGACCCATCGTGCCCCGAGTCAAGTGCTAGCTCATGGCTGTCCAAGCATGCCAGCTTCCCACTGATTGAACAAGGCATCGAGCCCCTCATCAAAGAAATCGTCTGTCGTGGGTTGACCAGTGGCAGGCAGAGCACCAGCCGACTGCTGCTCGAATGGAGGAGTGCGCACTCGCTGTACTTGTGACACGCGCTCTTGAGAAGTGTTGAAATGGCCCGGGAGGACATTCTGATCAGCTTTCAGTTTGCCGGTGGTCGGGTTGCTAGCTTGATTGATGCTTAGATTTGGCCGGGTATCTCTTGATGCCTGAGCATTACAATGGCGGTCGCCCCTAGCTTTTGAGCTCGAGACGGATTCCTCCCGATTTAGCTCCGCTCGACGTTGTTTTAATAGCTTTCTGTAGGCAGCAAGGTGATTCCTGACCAGCTCCTTACTAAGCCCCGGTACATTCATGGCCTTAAATATGCGCGTCGGAGTTGCTGAGTCGATCCCCATTTGGTGAACCACATCTAGGAATCTGGAATGCAGTTCAGGGGGCCAAGCGAACCTCCTCTTATCGTGGCCCAAAATTGCATCGATGTCTTGACGACTGATTAACTCATCTCCAGCAGGACCCGACCCTATCGAAAATTGTTGTGCATGAGGCTGATATGCTTTGAGCTGGTCGGCGGTGACATCCAGCTCCTTGAAACTGTAACTCCAATCAAAGCGATGCAAATCCCATCCCCCAGGAGGCATTTGTATCATCTTCGTAGGATCATCCTGCTCATGCGTGACTCCGGCAAAATCTGGTTGAGCAGGAGATGCCCCGAGGGAGTAGGGTGGTAAATGAACGTCTTCAATCATCGCGTGAGGCTTATCGGGGAATATCTTACCGAGGGCGACGAGGTTATCGCAATGAGGGCAAACGGTGATATTGAGAGCTTTTTCATACCTCATGTTTTCTGTTCGCAGCTTTTGGTTTTCTTCCTTTAAAATCTCGACCACCTGACGTTTGCGTTGAGCCCTCGATTTGGATCTCCTATTTTGAAACCAAAACTGGATCCTCGACTGATTAATCCCCAACTCCCGGCTCAATTCAATTCTCCACTTCTTTTTCATATAATGGCTTTTACTGAAAAGGGTTTCCAGCATTTGGGTTTCCTCCTGAGAGTATTGGTGAGGACGTCTTCTTTTCCCGAGTTGAGCATTGTGGATGTCGTTATCGTCGTCGCCGTGATCTTGATTTCTGTTGCCAGAAGTGTTGGGCTCCATGGTTTTGGCGTTAGACTTGATCTTGGAATCTTCGAGATCCCTCTGTGGTTCAATTTCTGAGATTTTTGAGTCAGTCGCCTCTAGCAGCTGACAGTAACCTCTTAAATATGTTGGATTGAGAAATGTTTGATTGGTTCTTGCCCACTCAGAGTTCTCCACTCTCTCTTGTATGCTCACTCCCTATAAAGTTTTCTTCGAGTGACTTTGCATGTTCAGGAGACGCTCTTCAAGCATCATTAGGCAAACGTTCCCCCTCAAGACCTTGAATTTCTCGCTTAGCTTTTCAACGTGATGGGACTGCCAAATCCTGTTAGGGCTTTCTTCGATAGTTGCGCTTACCTCCCACCTAACTCTAATAATGGTGATCCCGACAAATCTTTTACATCTTTTAATTGATGAGCCGGAAATCGCGGACCGAAACGAATCCAATGGTTCTCGTGAGGGGACCTCCTGCTTTACCCCCTAACTGGGCTCCACCAGCATTATTACTGAGACCCTTCATCATCCTCGAGTTGCTATAAAATGAGGAATTAATGTATGGAAGGTTAACGTTCTCGCATAATCAGCTTCTTCCTTCTAATCTCTCTATTAGCCTCGTCTTATTCTCAAGCCAACCCAACGCAAATGGCCTCCTCTCCCGTGCGCACTTTTTCGACTGATGTCTTGGCCCAGTGGGAAAAGCTTTATAACCTACTGGGTTGCGGTTACGCGCACATAACCGATCATTCTGCAACCGCGGATGAAATCTGTGTCCTGCTCGAGGACTTAGATACCACTTCCCTCGAAGGTACTACGCTGGGGAGGGAATATAGAACTTTCCCGACCCTCTTTGCACACTCCTTAGAGGCCTACCGTGTTGCTGATCGGGAGGTTCTCGTGGCTCGCGTCTTGCGGGCTCGTTACAAGGATCGGTCTGATCATTTGGTGCTGACCAACTATCTGGCCGATAGTCACAAAAAGGCCGTCGAGTTTGCCAATGAGAGGGTCGCGACGTTGCTTCGCGAGAGGAGAAACCTGGTGGATCAATTGGCCATATCCCTGACCGCTGGCGAGCACGACCGCCACAATGTCCTATTGAGGCTGCAAAGCGACTGGCAGGAAGAACGGCTCGACAAAATAACTGCAGACATAGCTCACGGGAATGGATTAGTTCGGGACTTGGAAATAATCACCGAGGAACACGAGGTCAAGGTCACTGAGGTTAAGGGCGAATGCAGAAACCTTCTCCTCAAGCTTGCGGACCAGGACATGCGAAGTCGTGAGTACGGGCAGAGCATTAACAACATGGAGGGTCAGTTGGGCTCCTTTGTGTCGTTAATTAGGGCTCACTTTGGCTTTACTTTTCCACCCCGAATTGTATGACCTGCTTTTGAAAACCCTCCACTGAGCAAAATAAATGTGTGTGTTTTAACTTCTGTATGGTTCATTTCTTCGAGCATCCGAACATCTTCAACTTGGGTGAGCCGAACCATAATATCAATAAGCCGAGCAAATATGTCCTGATTTTATAACTCGTCCATGATCAGATGAGAGAATAGCCTCAGACTTATCCAGGAGAAGATTTCTCTCTATTACCTATTTTTTCACCTGTAAATGAAACGACTGAATCAGAAGGAATAATTTGAAAAAGAAAGCATAAACCCCTTTCAATCTTATGCTTGCTCGTGATTAATAAGGACAAAAACTTTTACAAGGGTTTTAATCTTGCGCAAAAAGTTTTTTTATCAGTATTCTTCGAAGGAAAGCATATTATTGAAAGGAACGTAATTCACGATAATCGCTTTTGATCAATTTCGAGGAGAACGAATTAGTCAAAAGCGCAAGGCATAATGACGTGTTTTAAATTTAATTGAAGATACGGCATCCAAATCAAGGCCGTTTTGTTAAGAACGAGGGCAATTTGGACATCTATCTCGTCATTAAATTCGAAACAATGCCGATACTCTTGATCAATTATCGTGGATTACCAATGACGTACGACATGCATGAATCAATTCAAGTGTATAATTCCTTCTAGCGAAATTGGGGTTGAATTACCCTATACGACCAAAAAGGTCATGCAAGATTTCCAATTTTGATTTCCTCTAAAGGAATTATAAACTTGACTTGGGAGTATTCGGATGATTAGAGAAAATGCCACTATCACATTCCCATGACCCGTCAAAAGAAATACAACCAAGTTCCATCTGAATGTATACACCAATAGGTCCCTAATATAATCACTCTAAGGGGTGAGATAGAGAAAGCCTCGATAAAAATAAACCCTATACAAGAGGACTAGTAATGGAAAATGAAACAAAGGAATGCGATCTTAACGTTTAAGGATGCCCCAAGTTCGATCTGTGACCTCCGGATCACTTGCCCCAACTCGTCATCTTCATTGGACGATATCTCAATAATGTTCATAGTAGGCTCCTTTGTTGCTCACTCGGTGCTTGTCATGGGATATCATCCTCTTCGTCTTCTATCAAGAACGTTTGGGAAAAACACACACATCTATCCTTGAAATGGCATTTAATCTAATCACCAGAATGCAATGAATGAAATGCCTATATTTATATGAACTGTAATAGATTTGAGGGATAGAGAGTCTTACCAACCAAACTCGTCGACTTATGTGCGGTTTTAGGTGTACCAACCGCCCAAAGACATGCGCATGAGACAAGTGATGGTGAACTTCTAAAAATCAGAGGGTTTGGCACCTAAGGTTAAGGTTCCCACTTCGAGTTCTAGAAAGAGCCGATTCCATTGCACAGCTATCGTTGCATTGGGACTCGATCCATAGTTCGAAGCGAGCGGAATTGAAAAGTGGATTACCCCGCGTTTTTCCTCACGGAGATTCCATTCTCAATTCCTTCTATTGTGTTCCTAAAGGCGGCGCCCGGGGTTTTAGGCGCGGTTGTGTGTGTCCACGTGTTGTGATCATCATAATGCAATTCATGCACAGCAGTTTATCAATCAGCACTTCAAATCATCCACACAACCTACATTCTTACGCCCAACCTGCATAAGACAATGTTAATCACGGACTACATCCCTTATTTCTCCAATCTGCCAAAAACATATAACACCTACCATAAGCGGACTTACCTCACCTTCGAGAGCGCCTGCAAGGTTAGAAAAATCACTCAACGTTTTAATTACGGCCTAAGTCCACTTGAGGTCTAGAATCATATGTTCTAGAGCAAGAGTCCCCAGCGGAGTCGCCAGCTGTCGCGACCCGTCCGGAAGCGGACACGGCTAATGGATTACCGATCGCGGGCCTCGTGGGCTTTGGATCGGCGCGGGCCCTCCCAGGCCCATACCAAATCGCGGCGGGAGTTTTCTTTTAAGGATTCGACGATAAGAGTCGATCGCTTTCGACCTTCAGTGTGGTCGTGGTGGCATGTGCAACTTGTGCATGCATTTGGAGTCGCCACCGGTTTTTTTTGGAGGGTAGACCGGAAACCCCACTGATCGATTGGGAGAGGTCGATCAGTTCTGCGGAACCAGAGATTTTGGGTTCGGGGACTTGGTTACGCCGGTGTCATTACCAACGCCCTTTCGGTACCTAACGCGAGTGATTTTCCTAACTAAGAGTTCATGCAAGCGCAATTTTAGGTGAGGTAAGCTTGATTCAGGGTTTCATGCAAATTGAAAGACTATTCCTATCAACCACAATCAATTTAAATGAAGGCGCAATCAAATACATAGATAAATCACACTAATGCACATCAATTCAAACCAACGGTTTCCTAGTACAGCCATAGGGGCTTAGGTGAGGGATGATTTGGGACTAGGGGTAAAATGGGAAGATTTGGGGGACGATTAGCCCGAAGGGCAAAATCGTCATTTTTGAAAGGTTTGGATACCGAATTACCCAAAATATTCCACGGCCAGTTGATTGTGGCCATTTCCTATTTTTTTGAAATTTTCTGGAATTTTTATGATTTTTCTTCTTCTTTTTTTATTATTAATATTTTCTGAAAATATTTTCTTTGACAACATACCACACTTAACCAAATAAATAAGCTAAACTAATCACTGGATTGAAATAAATACATGCAGATCAAATCTATAATGACAATATTTTAGAAAAATAAATCTGATATATAATCGGATAGACAAAATATACCTGATTCGACACTAGTCTTCAATTGCCCAGCCCCAGCGTGCCGCCATCTCTATGTGCGTCATAGTCAATTACACGAGGCGAATACAACGGAAATCCTTGAAAATCCTCGGGCACGAACGTCAAATGCGGCTCGGACTCACGACTGAATTCTCGGCCCACAGCCAGTGCTTGACTAGGACACGGCCCAGATCAAAATGGGCCGTGACCCACAAAACTGGCCCGCGAAAAGGCCCAAAAAAGGGCACTCGACGAGGAACGGAGCACCGGCTGGGGCTGTTAGCGGCTTCTAGGGTGGCGAACGACTGAGGCAAGCGGTAGCAAGCTGGCGGACGACGGCTAGGAAGGCTACGTGGTCGTTGGGGCTGGCAGAGCTGGCCGGAGGGAGCTGGAGAAGGGCGCGACAGCAGCCTCAGAAGTAGAATAGGCAGACGAAGACGGGGGAGTAGAGCAGAGGCTTCGGGTTTGAGGCTGTTCGGGGTTCGATGAGGGCTGAGGCACGACTGAAGGTGTTCGGACAGGTGCAGGAAAGGCCGGTGGTGGTCGTTGGACGGCGGAACCGAGCTGAGAAGCTCGAACAGAAGTGGGAGAGCAGAAACAGAGTCGAAAAATAGAGCATGGAAGACTGGGCTTCGGGGATGTTCTGCTAATCGGTGGTGGCTGGCGATGGCGAGGGTCTATCGATGGTGGAGGCTAGAGGTCTCTAGAGGTCGCCGAAGCAAGCGCGACGCAGAATAGAAGCAGCAGCAGCAGCTGAAGTCGAGCAGAAATGGCAGCAAGCAGTAGCGGCAGAAACAGGGCACCCTGGATCTGGGGCTGCTGGCGGCGAGGAGCGCTGCGATGGCAATGAGGGACAGCCGGGGATGGTGGTTGAAGGCTGGGTTTGTTCGGTGATGGCTATGGTTGAGCTGTGGAGGTGTTGGGGTAAGCAATGGGAGAGACATGCCACTGAACGAGGAGTCCCTTTTTCGTTGGTGAACGTTGAAGCAGCAAGATGCCCAGATTATGTTGGCAGCTTCAGCCTCTCAAAACCAACACACGCCTATGCCCGCGAGAAAAATACCCATAGAGACCCAAACCCAGAAGCCAGGAATCCACGCCCGTCCTCCTCCCTCAGCTCTTTGTTGAAAACCTTCTTTTTAAGAAACTCTTCCGACACACACGCACACACACCGAGAGAGAGAGAGAAATAAAATCAAATAGAATAATAAAAGGTAACACTAAAAGGGCAAAGACCAGATTATTTGGTCAAAATCTCTTTTCTTTTGCTTTCTCTTTTAAATGATTATGTTTTCCCTTTTTTTTTTTGATTTTCGAAAATATTAACTAGAAATAAAAATTATGAAAATTATTATTTGTTTGTCAAGATGGTTCATTCAGCTTGGCCAATGTCACCAAAATTAATTTTTCAATTTTTCAACTTTTTATGGATTTTCTATGAATAATAATAATAATAATAATGATAATAATAATAATAATAATAAAAGTTGATCAAAATTTAGGTGTCAACAGCGTTTCACCAGGAGACGATCGCGCGTACCTGAGGAAGATTTGCTGTGATGATCGAACGGCCGGTTCCGCGGGCTCATCCGCTTCTTCTTTGACTTCGAAACGCCAGAGCACGGAATCCAACCCATTGCTCCCTCCTGTGTACCTCGACCACTCGAGCAGATGCATCGAATTGGCCAGTTGCCTCGCTCTTCAGCTCCGATCAGAACCACCGCGCATCCCGCACAATCTCGAATCGCAGACGAGAGAGAGAGAGAGAGAGAGAGAGAGAGAGAGAGAGAGAGAGAGAGAGAGAGAGAGAGAGAGAGAGAGAGAGAGAGAGTTCCTGCTTTTCTCTATTTCCTACGAACTCTTTCTTCCTCCTTTCTAATTCTTTCTTCTTCTTTCTAATGGAAAGTGCTGGAAGGGGAGAAAAAACGGGGTGTCGTTTTCGAGCCCTCGGGCGGGCAAACGATGTCGTGTCGGGGATCGTCGCACTGTTTGATCTTTTCCCGCTCCCACTATTATTTTAATATTACTAAAGCTTTGATCGAGTAATGATAATTTTATTACGCGGGGGCTGTAGTGAGTTGATTGTGTGCACGTCGGTGGACGAGAAGGTCGAATCACGGAGCATCGTCGGAGAAGACTTGTTCAAGGGAAACGGACGGCCGTGATTTCTCGTCTCCGTGGGACACGGATGCAGGTGCAGCTTATGGACGCACGATCTGGGCCACCGCCGTGGGGACCACATTTTGAGATTCGAAGAGATTGTCTTGTGCTCTTGAGACCGAATCTCTCCCTTTTTTTTTTTGCTTTTTTTCCATCTCTTTTATATTATTAAATAATTTATTTATTGCAACGCTAGGTGCTGGAATATACGGCAATCCTTGGGCGTGCCATTTGGCCCCACCGTCTTGTCTCGCTTTTGAAACCAACCACAGCCGTTGATGATGTGTGATAAGTAATGACACTACTAATATATTTGATTGTTGTTTATTTTTAATAATCTTTCATGTATATATTTGCTCTGTTAAATCATGAATATAAGTTTTAAAGTAAAAAATATAAAATATATAATTATACATATATATATATTTAAAAATTTAGGTACATTGTTGCCTTATCACCTTGCGGACGACTAGGCGGGCGCCTAATCGCATAGGCGTTTTAGGATCTCTAGCTCGCCTTGTCGCCTTAACAACTATGACTGTATCCTCGGTAGGCTCGTAGTCCGAAAAGGTCTCGGAACGTACATCTACAGTGTCATCCATCGTGTCGTCCTCCAGCTCATCCTCTGAGGCATCGATCACAATCACCACAACAGTGTCCTCTTTAGATGTGGTCTTCTCCGTCATATTCCTCGAACCTGCAACAGATATCTCTACTTCTATAGAATCCCGAGTGGGATGGCACCAGCTCGGGCGACCCTTCGAGGCACCTCCGTGGACTGCAATGGACCAGTAATGACATCGCCTACCCTACGAAACCAGGCCTTGAACCTATGTGGTTTCCAGTCTTTACCCCCCTCATCGACCCAAACAATTGTACACTTTCTCACAAATACGGTACCCCGACCGTCAGGGAACTCATCAAAAGATGCTGTCATCTCCTTAGGATCGCCTAGACGTGTCGGTAGCATCCTCAGGGCTTAGGGTCTGAAAAGTGGTCCCACGACGGGGTGAGATTTACATCTCAGTAACAAGTCCTAACCCTAGGTCAGGCTAACAGTACACCCAGATGAATGTGAATAAATAACAAGAACACGCACTCAACAATACAATGCACTCATCAGTCATAACATGCCATACATAAACCAATTATTGACGATCACACATTCAAGTCATCAGAACATATTAATTAAGTCCGGCATAGATCACTAGACTAAGCCATACATTTCACCCTTTAGAACTTTCTCATGTATCACGCCCGCGTCAATACGCCTCAGGCTCGATCCGCGTCATTACACCTCAGATCATTAGATTGACAAACTCGCGTTAAACGCATTAGGTTTTCTATACCACTCTAGCTCCGTGTCGACACATATAAATAAAAATCTCGTCCGCGTCTCAACGCATCAGGACACCATGAGTTTTCAAGCATGCCAAGTTTCATTTCAACTCAAGACTTCATGATCGAATATAAACCCATGTAAGGACCAAGTGTCTATGGCATGCGAGACAATCAATTTCATTACTCCAAAGTGGTATCGACACAAAGCATGAGCATTTAGCAAGTATTCGAGCAATCATCGACTCACCATAACAAACGTCGAACAACCACACAATAACTCATTCAATTCGAAGCCAATTCATCCAGTCGAGGCCTATCCTCCTCACCAAGGCTTAGAGACTCCTTACCTTAGGCTCAATTCAACAAAATCCTCCTTTCTAGCACAACAAGGATTCGGCCTTGAGGGTCCAAAACAGGGCAGCTGTGACACCTAATGAAATCCAATCAATTCCATCAATTTTTCTCGTCCAATCGTCAAACCACGGAGCATACATCTCAATAACATCTTAATGAACATTCTAGTACGCCCCAATGATGCATTTAGAGCTTGCCGACACCCTTAATAGCCCCTAAGATCACGGTTTGCACAAAACTGAAATAGAGCAGTTTTCGATTCTATTTTGTACTCAACTAATCAGCCCTTAATCCAATATTAAGCCTCAATTTAACACTCAAAACACTAGCTAACATCAAGTCCTATGTGTTAGGAAGCCTCACCGAAAATTTTATGGCAAGACGACGCTCGGAAGTCCCCAAAACAGGTTCAATTTCCCTTGCTATTCACCGGTTAGAATCTGCCCTTCAAACACAGCACCAATTTGGCATCAAAACTCCATCAAACTCAGCCAAATTTTTCACCTTAGCTCAGTATACAAGTGTCCTACCTGTCTACAAAATTTGACCGAAAATTGGAAGCAAATCGAGGTCCTATGAAGGCCACACGACAACCTACCACCGGCTGCGACGAAATCCGTCGACTCTTGGGAGAATGGACGGAGCTCTACCGGTGACCAAACGCCGAGCTTCCACTTGGAGATGGTCGGCAAGAGGCAGGGCTTGACTATAGTGGTCGGCGCGAGGTCAGGCGGTGGCCGAAAGTGGCGGTTGACGGCGGCGAAGTGGACTGGCAGAAGCGATCGAGCAGCTTAGGTTCTCGGCCGAAGGAAAAGAAGAGGAAAGGAAGAAGAAGAAGAAGGTGGCAGCTTGAGGTGGTCTTCGGTTGGGGGAGAGAAAGAAGAAATCCACACCAATTTGATGGTCAAACAAGAAGAATGGTAGGTAAAAAGGTTAAACAATTAATGCCACTTAACCATCCATTGACACTTGTCTTGTTGTCACTAATCACACTCATCCAATGGCCACAAATCACTCTTATTTTCGGCAGCCTTGAGGTGGGGTATTTGTCCAAAAAGCCCTTGTCCATTTATTAAGAAAAAGTCAAGACTTGAGGGCAAAATTGTAACTTCATCCTCGTCGTTCGAAACGTCGTTTTTTCGATTCAAAATTTCCTTTGATGAGGCAACGTCCAAACAAATAAAATGTTGGAATTCTCAAATTTCCATTTCCTAATTTCGAGACTCGTCTTTGGGTCAATTCTTTGTCGAATGAAATTTTAGGCTATCCTGAACAAACGGGCGGCTTTTGTAGACGTTACGCATATCGACTCTGTGATTCTTATCACACTTAGGACTCGACAGTTCATGGCGACCTTGGTTGTCATGTAATTGCGAGGGCCTATTACTAGCTCCGACGGTCTCGATCGTCATTGATCGATTTAGGAAATTTTTACAAATTATACATTGGTTAAGTGGCATCACCCGCGCTCCAATTGTATAACGCTAGCAATGCATGTTGACACCTGATTTTTGACCAAGTCTTTTTCAGTTTTATTTTTGAAAAAATCACAAAAAAATCATAAAAAGTCAAAAAATTACAAAATCAACTTTGGTGACCTTGGCCAAGCCCAAGGAACCATTCTTGACCAAAAAATAATTTTTCATATTTTTCACATTTTTTAGTATTTTTAGAAAATAGGAAAATACTAGAAAAATCAACAAAAATAGAATTTGAGGTCACAAAAATATAGGAAAATAGTCAATATTTTTATTTTAATTTTCTTATCATTTTGACCTCATCAAGAGTTGAAATTCAAGTTTAATTTTGTGTGTTTCTTTGTAACGCACAAGGTTAAATTTGTCAAAAATATATGTTTTGAGTCTTTTTATTTGCAATAATTTGCATTTTAAGAATCTTGACATTCAGCATGATTTCTCGACATTTCAATTTGGTTCAATTGTGCACTGATTTAATCCATTTTGGCTTTAGGGACCTAATTGCACAAAATTCTTTCCATTTTGGTCCCTAAAGTACCAAATCCAAAATTAAAATTTTCTGAGGAACACCCATAGAAATCCAATGCTTCCTCCCTATAGTTTTTGACCCACTGAATCTAATGATGGGCTCAATTGGGACCGATTCGTCCATTAGGAACCCCAATTTGACAAAAATCGATTTCGGATCTTATTCAACATTTGGGGTTTTCATTTAATTCCACACTCATTTTTCACTAAATCACCATACTAGATGGAATTCATCTCATGGAAGCCGATTTCCAAATTTAATTTGAGAAATTAGGAATTTTGGTGGGTCAATTTGCCCTATTTTTGGCGAACCGGGTCAACTGGGTCGGGTTGACCCGACCCAGTCAACCCAGTTGACCAATTTAGAACAGAACGCTCCGTTCTTGTTCGTTGCACGCAATAAACCCACGGAACAGGCGCACACAGAGGTGGAGAAGGAACAAAAATAGAACGAAAGGAGGGTGGTTAGGGGAGCAAGAACCAAAAACGCCCAGAATAAAGGAACGAAGAGGAAGAAGAGGAAGGAGAGGCGAAGAACAGAGAGCTCGCGGGGAGGAAGAGAGAGGGCTCAGAGCGAAGAGAGAGAGAGAGAGAGAGAGAAAGGGAGCTCGCGAGGGCAAGCGGGCGAAGGGAGAGAGAGAGAGAAAGAGCCGCAAAGAGAGCGAGGCAGAGAGAGTAAGCGAAGAGAGAGAGAGAGAGAGAGAGAGAGAGAGAGAGAGAGAGAGAGAGAGAGAGAGAGAGAGAGAGAGAGAGAGAGAGAGAGAGGGAGCGCGTTCGCCATCGCAGGAGTTCACGGCCGAAAGCTTCAAAGGCTCGGCCAGTGCATTCCAAGCTTCATCGAGCCACGCCATCACCATCTTCGACTTCGTCTCGGTCCTGCGAACGCAACGAGCAAGTTTATTCGTCAGTTTATCGCAGAAAAAGGTGAGCCAACTCTCTAAGCTAAAGGTCGGTCTTCAATGGCATCTTGACTTTCGGCGCGTCATTTGTCGCATTTCAACTTGCAATTTACTCGTCTCACATTGCTGAACATTTTTGCCTTTGATCGCGTGTTGTTTCATGGCCTAAATCGCCGACTCTATCCCTTGCCATAGCCGATCGGTCGCGAGCTCCATGGCTCGTTCTAGACCAAACCGAAGCTCCGCGATGGTCAGGTAAGTCTCCTCAACCATTGGTGATGCTTCCTGATCGATTTGTTTAGCTAGGTAACGTTAGAAATGGCTAGGGCAGACTCTCGCCAGAGCTTAGCTTCGGCCGAAGGTAGCAAGTAGATGAGACTTGATTCTGCTGTTGTGAGGCCGATATATGTTGTAGAGGAGATCCGTAGGAGTCGAATGGCGCCGGAATGATCGAGTTTGGACGTCGGAAGGCCGAGATATGGCCTTCCGACGAGGCGCCGGCGAGGGAGCGCCGGCGCCGGTCGTCTTTCCCGGCTAACCTGTTGACTAGTCAACGCTCACGTGGCGCTGACGTGGCACCCACGTGGCAGCCACGTCAGCGCATTCGGTTAAAATCGAATAAAAAAATATAACAAACTCGATCGGACGGTGGTAAGTGTGCCACGTGTCGCGATCTCGTTTTTTTCGGAAATAAAAATCATTTTCAGATAAGTTGATCGGACGGCCGTAGTTCGATCGAGTGTTTCAATCGTGACCGTCGATTTCTTTGATTAGATTCGACCGTCCGTACGTCGACACGTGGCGCAATCAGAGCCGCTCATTCGGTTTGGGCGGGAGTTAAAAATTGAGCGAGAGGATTGATGCGGCGCCGTTTTGGTGCAAGCCGGATCCGGGTCGGTCGCCGTGGGGTGACCCGGCCCGAATAACATTTTTTAAATAAAAAAATCAGAAAATGATTTTAAAAATAAAAAAAATCGGAAAAATTTCAGAAAATCCAAAAAAATGCTAGAAAATTCCAGAAAATTCAAAAAAAATATGAAAAAATTGTGGGAAAATCCTAGACACTCCAGAAATCCCCAAAAATCGAGGATTGACCACAGACAACTGGTCAACCCTATTTTTGGGGTTTCTTATCCGTTCTTCCGAGACTTGACGATATTACTCTTTAGGGGTAAGTCGCCTCTGCTGTATATGCGAGGTAAGGCCGATAATGCCAAGGTAAGAATTAGGGTCGGGTAGGCGACCAGTTCTCAGGCTTGGTTTTTTCGAATCCCGCCTCTTTTCCCAAAATGACTATTTTGCCCTTCAATGTGAAAATTGTCTTTCTTGTCTCAATCGAGTTCTGAAAATTGCTTAAAGTTAGGGTTTGGGTCAGGTGGACGACCAACCCTAATATTTGAGATTTTCAGTTCTCATCTTTGTCCAAAATGATGATTTTACCCCTCCGAGGGTAAAATCACTTTTAAATTCCAGAAAAATCCTGAAAATTCCCAAAAAAATAGGAAATGGACTGGATTGATGGCCAACCCTATTTCCCCCGTCTTTTGACTTCCCAATTCATCCAAAATGACGAATTTGCCCCTTTTTAAGGTGAATTGTCCCCGAATTGTTCAAAATTACGATTCTGCCCTTCATGGGCAAATCTTGTCAAATTCATTCCTGAGCCATGATTGATATTTCTCTAGGCTAATAGGGCCTCATTAGGGATACCATGCTGATTTCATGTGTTTTATCCGCATGTACTGATTCCTTGACTTGTGCTATTACTTTTAATGATTGTGAGTGATAGGGTAGCTATTCCCATCTGCATGAACTCCTAGATTTAGGATCAGCACCTCACTCATCTGTATGAAATCCTAGGATCAAATAAACCATTCAGCTTAGGTACCGAAAGGGCGTCAACTCTAACAGTTGACGTAACTAAGTCCCCGAACCCACTTCTCTGGTTTCCGCAGGATCGAATAGACTACTCCCAACTATTCGATAGGGTTTCCGATCGTACCCTCCACGAAACGATTGGTGGCGACTCCTTGGCATGTACACTTATCACATGTCACTAGACCACACTGAAGGTCGACCACGTATATCCAGCAGTTGCGATTTGGGTAATGGACCTTGAGAGAGGCCCGAGCGATCGGGCGGCCCATTAGCCCTCACGCTCCGAGAGGGTCGCGACAATGCATTCCTTAATTGTTCTTAGACCGGCCTTTAATGGTTCTGAATACTCCCTCGTCAATCATTATGGCCAAAGTGCCATTTCCTATTTGAGTTCCCTAGGTCCACGTACCTTGTTTTTGTTGTGGAAATTCTCATATATTTTGATTCTAACAAAACCTTCAAATAGAAATTGTTTAATGAAATGTGATGCAGGAAGAATGTGTAAGCAGCAGGTTGAGTGATTCCAATTCTGTCGCGCTGACCAAGGGTCAGATGGAAGTGCTTCTGACGAAGGGTCAGATGGAAGTGTTTTTTTACGAAGGGTCAGATGGAAGTGCTTCTGACGAAGGGTCAGATGGAAGTGCTTTTGTCCAAGGGTCAGATGGAAGTGCCCCTGACGATCTAAAAAGTGACGGATAGATCACATCAAATCTTCGTATTACCATTATGTGCCAACTAATCTAACCCACGTATGGTAGGTTTCCGATCAAGGAAAGTGATATTCGATTATCTTGATATTCCCTCTAATCAATTAAGGGACTTTCTATAATGGGATATCATATTCTAAGGAATATATCCTTGGGAATCAACTCAAACTTGTCACACTTATGGAAGCTGGAGATTCAGTTGTATGGGCGATTGAATCAGAAGGGTTCAATGTCTTACCCAACGGTCTACATATCTTCTGAAGATACAGTCTCGTTCAATCACGATTGATGACGTCCAATCAAGGATTGAAGAGCGATCCCTTGGCTGGAATCTAACGGCTAGTTCGGAGGCAGGGGAGTATAAAAGAAGAATCATGATGGACTAAAGGAAGAAGAGCGAACAACAATCCAAAGTGCAAGCATAATTTTAGTTTCATCCAAAGAGTATTCTGTGTACCCAAAATCCTTCACTGTGAAAATCTGTGTGAGAGAGAAACAAAATACTTGAGTGGTTGTAATTCTCTTGATTCTTCATAGTGAAATCCAGCCGATCGGCTGTCATCGTGGGAGAGTGGACGTAGGCTTAATCTAAGCCGAACCACTATAAATATCGTGTGCAATATTCTCTAAACTCTTACCCTTGCGTTTAGATTTTCTGCAGACTGTTATACGGTTCTTGTTGCTAATCGTACACTGAACTTTACTCATTCCGCAAGAAATTTCAATTTTGTTCAGAATCTCCTATTCACCCCCCTCTAGGAGATATTGCTATATACATCAATTGGTATCAGAGCAGGTTGCTCATTTTATGAAGTGTTTATTGACTTCAGAGTTAACGATCTACTATGTCTAGCAATCACTCTTCAGGAACAAGCGATTCGCACTTTGCCAACAAGCCACCATACTTTGATGGAAATGATTACAATATGTGGAGCAACAAGATGAAGTGGTTCTTCAAAGCCTATGATGATCTGATGTGGGATGTCGTTACAAATGGAATAGTTCCTGCAAATGCTACAAATCCAACCTCTGCTGACGGAGTAAATACTGTCACAACAATGACTGATGCTGAAAAGGCTAAAAGAAAAGGCCTTGATTCTAAAGCTGTCAATGCTCTCTTTTGTGCCTTATCTACTCCTCTTTATAATTGTGTCTCAGAGGAAGAATCATCTAAGGCAATATGGGATAGACTTCATGTTACCTTTCAAGGAACAAATCGTGTGAAAGAAACAAAGCTCAGTATTTTACTAAGTGACTATGAAGCATTTGAAATGAAGCCTGATGAATCTATTGCAGATATGATAGACAGGTTTCAGACTATGGCAAGTGGACTTGCAAGACAAGGCGCACCTATCGCCGAACCAATGCAAGTCAGGAAGATACTACGTGGACTCACAGATGATTGGAATTACATCAAGCCATCAATTCAAGAATGCCAAACAATCAGACCACTCTCGGTGGATGAGCTAGTCGGAACTTTGCAATCCTATGAAACAGAATGATCAAACAAAAAGGGAGAACAGAAAGGTAAAAAATCTATTGCCTTAAAAATTGAAATTATTCAATGTTTTTCTGATACAGATGATGACGATGAGGATGATGAAGAATTAGCCCTCATGGTCAAGAAATTTAGGAAGACGGCTCGGAAAGGCAGAAACATCAAAGGAAAGAAACCTTGGAAGAAGAGTGATGTAAAAATATCAAGCAACGACTCACAAGATAGCAAAGACGTGATCTGCTTCCATTGTAAGAAGGCAGGACATATCAAACCAAACTGCCCAATTTTGAAGAAGGACAAACTCAAGTATGAGAAGTACAAGAAGGCTCTAAAGGCAGAAACTTTAAGTGATTCTGATGAAAGCGAAAATGATTATTCAAACATCTATCTCATGGCCGAATCAGATTCAAGTTCAGATTCAGAAACTGAGGTATGTTCATCTGAACTCCCTGATGAAGTTATTGAATATATTGATGAATTGTGTAAAAACTACAAAGAAGCTCTTGAGAAAGTTTCTTGTTTGAAAAAGGAAAATGCTTCTTTAAAACAACAGAATTTGTCCCAAAAAGAAAAAAAAATGATTTTCTACAACAAGAGTTTCACCAGATGAAAGAAAATCATGATTTAGTTTCAAAAGAAAATGCTTCCTTGAAAGAAAAAGGTTCTGATATATCAAAAAGGTTTTCACAAAGCTCAGTAACTTTGAATAGCATTATTTCAAAACAAATACCCTTCAATGATCGATCTGGGTTAGGTTTTAAAAGGGAAAGTAGCCAAAGAAATATCTTTAAAGCTGAATTTCGAAAACCAACGTTTACCGATTACAAGCATCATTTTCATAAGCATTTTATTAGATCCAACATTCGACAACCTTGTGTGAATTGTGGTGATCCTAGCCATACTAAGGATTACTGCAAGAAAATTTGGAGACCTATTAAAAGGTCAAAATATACTAACACAGAAGGACCCAAGAAAATATGGGTACCAAAGAAACAGTAAGTTGGTTATTTATTGCAGGTACCAAAGAGAAGGAAGAACAAGTGATTTCTGGACAGTGGTTGTTCAAGTCACATGACTGGAAATCCAGATGTATTTATATTTTTCTCAGATTGTGATGGAAGAAGCGTGTCGTTTGGAGGAAAGAACAAGGGAAAGGTCATCGGGAAAGGAAATGTAAAGATTGGGAATCTGACCGTTAAAGATGTCTCTCTAGTCAAAGGATTGAACTACAACTTGATTTCTGTAAGTCAACTCTGTGACTCTGGATATGATATTTGGTTCCAAGATCTAAAATGCACAGGTATGAGCAAGGATAAGAAGCAATCCTTCATGGGACGAAGACGTGGGAACATTTATCTTTTAGATATTAATGCTGACTGTGAACTTGCTAAATGTTTTATTTCTGTTAAGGATGAATCTGAACTTTGGCACAAAAAGTTAGGTCATATTAGTGTAAAACATATTTCAAAGCTTTCCAAGAAGGGACTTGTTCGAGGACTACCTCAAACTAAATTTGAGAAAAGTGGACTATGTCATGCATGCACACTGGGTAAGCAGGTAAGAAGTTCTTTTAAGTCCTTAAATCAAGTTTCCACTAAGCATTGTTGCAGCTACTTCTTATGGACATCTTCGGACTAAATAGAACTCTAAGCATTGGAGGTAAGAGATATTGCCTTGTCATAGTTAATGACTTTTCTAGATTTACATGTGTTTCATTTCTTGCTCACAAAAGTGAAGCTTTCATATCCTTATCAAAATTTGCTAAAAGAATTCAAAATGAAAAGGGTTACACTATTTCCAATTTGAGAACGGATCATGTGGGAGAGTTTGAAAATCAAAGTTTCTCAGATTTTTGCACTAAGTTCGGAATTCAGCATAACTTCTCTGCACCTTATACTCCTCAACAAAATGTGGTAGTAGAAAGGAAAAACAGATCTTTGCAAGAAATGGCCAGAACTCTTCTCATTGAGAGTAAAATTGCCTCTAACTTTTGGGCTGAGGCCGTTTCAACAGCATGTTATATCTTAAATCGAATTTCCCTCAGACCTTTTTATGAGAAAACTCCCTATGAATTTTTCAAAGAAAGAAAGCCTGATGTTGCATACTTTCATGTATTCGGTTGCAAATGCTTTATTCTAAAGAATGCTAATGATCGAGTTGGAAAGTTTGATGAGAGATCAGATGAAGGAATTTTCTTGGGATATTCAACAACTACCAAAGCCTACAGAGTCTACAACAAATACACTCGTGCTATTGAGGAATCAGTGAACATCAAGTTCGATGAAAACTACCAGGATGATGAAACTGAATCCATTCAAATGCATACACTTCATCAAGTCATGAACTCACAAGCAGACTTAGATGTGAATACGGGTTCGGAGAATGCTCAGAAGGAAACTTCCTCAGTTGAAGAAAGACTAGAAGATGAACAGAATGAATCCACAATATCCTCAAATGATGGCCTTGACAAAAACTGGAAGTATAAGTCAAGTCATCCAAAGGAACTTATCATAGGCAGCATAAGTGATGGCGTAAAGACAAGATCCAAATTCAAGCAAGCAATGAGCAACATCGCCTTGGTATATGAATTGGAGCAAAAAAGGATTGAAGATGCATTATCAGATGAAAACTGGATAAATGCAATGCAGGAAGAACTACATCAGTTTAAGGTCAACAATGTTTGGGAACTGGTCAATCGTCCCAAAAATCGTCCAGTAATTGGAACAAAATGGGTATTCAGAAACAAACTTGATGAGAAAGGAAAAGTTATAAGAAACAAAGCCAGACTTGTAGCAAAATGATACTCTCAAGAAGAAGGGATAGATTACGATGAAACCTACGCACCGGTTGCCAGGTTAGAAGCCATTAGGCTACTTCTTGCTTATGCTTGTTACAATGATTTCAAACTTTTTCAGATGGATGTGAAAAGTGCCTTCCTAAACGGTTACATCAAAGAAGAGGTATATGTTGAACAACCTCCTGGCTTCGAAGAACCTAAAGAAAAGAATCTGGTATATGTCTTAAAAAGGCACTCTATGGATTGAAACAAGCACCCCGCGCCTGGTATGAAAGGTTAAGTAACTTTTTATCTCAACACAGCTTCACTAAAGGTAATGTAGACACCACTCTTTTTATTCAAAGAAAAGGTAAAGATATCCTTTTAGTTCAAATTTATGTTGATGATATTATATTCGGCTCCTCTAATAAACTTCTCTGCAAGAAATTTTCTAAAGCAATGCAGGATGAATTTGAGATGAGTATGATGGGAGAATTACGGTTCTTTCTTGGTCTTCAAATTCATCAATCTCAGAAAGGAACATTCATATTTCAAGAGAAGTATGCATTGGAAATAGTGAAGAAGTTTGGTCTGGAGAATGGCAAGAAGACAGAAACTCCTATGTCTCACTCCTCTAAATTAGATAAAAATGAAGATGGAAAGGAAGTTGATCCCAAATTATATCGGAGTATGATTGGATCATTACTCTATCTCACAGCTTCAAGACCAGACATTCTATATAGTGTCTGTTTATGTGCAAGATTTCAGTCAAGCCCAAGAGAATCACACCTATCAGCAGTCAAGAGAATAATCAAATACATATGGACCTATCCCAACTATGGTTGTGGTATTCTAAATCTTCTGATTTTATACTAAGGGGATATTCAGATGCAGATCTTGCAGGTTGCAAAGTTGATAGAAAAAGTACATCTGGAACTTGTCAGCTCATGGGAAACATGCTTGTCTCATGATATTCAAAGAAACAAAATACAGTGGTACTCAGGACAGCTGAAGCAGAATACGTATCTCTTGGAAGTTGCTGCACTCAAATACTTTGGCTAAAACAGCAGCTCAAAGACTATGGTGTTGAAGAATCAACTGTGGAAATCCTATGTGACAACACAAGTGCCATAAATCTCACAAAGAATCCTATACTTCACTCAAGAACAAAGCATATTGAGATCAAGCATCATTTCATACGTGATCATGTTCAGAACGGTGATGTTAACATTCAATACATTGATACGAAAAATCAACTTGCAGATATTTTTACTAAACCTCTTGATAAACAGAGTTTTAATTTTATCAGAAATGAATTAACCATCATTAACCTTCCCTCTTAAGTATACCTTAGAACATGGAGTATCAGAAGGAACGTCAGAAGGAGCATAAGAAGGAACGTCAGAAGGAGAGTCAGAAGGAACGTCAGAAGGAGCATCAGAAGGAATGTCAGAAGGAGAGTCAGAAGGAACGTCAGAAGGAACATCAGAAGGAACGTCAGAAGGAGCATCAGAAGGAATGTCAAAAAGGCGCGTAAGAAGAAATTCACACTTTCTTTTAAAAAAAGGTCAGTTATCACTAAAAGTTTTTTTTTTGGTAAGTTCCTCATATAAATAGATATCTCAGAATATCTGATTGACGGTGAATATTTGTTCTATTAAAAGAATTTTTTTCTTTCTTTAGAAAATCAAAAATCTCTCTTTTGTTTCCAAAAATAACCGCCTCTTTTATAAAAACGCTGAATCGTTGCCTCTGTTCTCTCACTTTCAAAAGTTCTCTCAAATCAAAACCCTAAAATCGTGTTCGAAATCTCTCGCTCTCGATTTCCTCCTCAAAACAACACTCTTTCACTCAAAGTTTTAAACTTTCTACGCATCAATGGCTCCAAAATCAGTCTCTGACTCGAAGAAGACGCCTCAGTCGAAGAGAAAGTTCTCCGCCTCAACTGCAAGTGGCGCGGAACTCACAGAAACCCAAATCAACGAACAGCGAGAAGCTCTTCGCCTGGCAAAAGGTCTGTCTCTGTCTGCCTTTGAAGGAAAAGAATCTATGGCTCATTCTATTAAGCCAATGTATGATAAGATTAAGGCTGCAGGAGATTTTGGTAACGAACTTAGAAAACTGCTGAACACTCACTATTTCGATAGTGAGGGCGAATTATTGGAGTTTCTTAGCCTGCCTGGGAAAATCGTTGAACCAATTGCTGTAGAAAAACCTGCATCAGTCTCTAGAAAAGGAAAGGAGAAAGTGGTAGAGACAAGCTCGAAACGAAAACCATCCCCAATTAGACCTGGCGGCACGAAGGCAAAGGTGGAAGATGATGATGACATTCTGTTCAATGACTTTGTGAAAAATATAGGCTTTATTTTGGATAAAAGCTTTCCTGATCCCTTGTTCCAGAATCAGGCTCACAAAGAAAGGTATGAAGCAATGAAACAGAGAGGTATTATACCTCAAAGGGTATTTGAGTTAAAGTACTTTGACAGTAATGGCATCTATCTGAGGAAACATCTAGAAAAGGTGAAGATAGATCAGTTTATAACTAAGAGAGGCTACACTTTTCCTGATTTGGTAGCTTACTTCTATTTAAATCTTCAGTTTATCAACTTCAACTCTCTAGCTTTCAAAGTCAAAAGAAAGCAGTATTTTCTGACTGTTGATGAATTGGCTGCAATCATGGGAACCAGAAAGGGAGATTTCAAACCCTTAGATGTCACCGCAGGTAAAGCTTTCTGCTTCCTGACTGGCAAATCGAGTTTCTCAAGGGAATCAAAGTCACATATTGCCTACACAGACTTTCCCTTGAAACATATCATGATGCACAAGGTGATCATCGAATGTCTCAGACCCAATGCAACATCAAAGACAGATATATCAAAGTACGAGGCAAAGCTATTATGGGGAATCTTGACAGGATAGAGGATTTCCCTTGCTCATATAGTACTATTGCACATGTACAGATCAGCTCTCAAGCCAAAGGGCCAACTTCCTTATGCCGCCTTGATTTTCAAAATAATCAACTATTTTAAGATTGATGGCCTAGGTGCCTTTATCAATCAGGAAACTCCTCTGATGACTACTGGAGAGACTATGGTAACAAAGATGGGGTACAAAATGACTCCTGCTGGATGGAGAACAAAGAACAATGAACCAGTCATTGTGGACTTCGAGGAAGAGTCAAACCAGAAATCTCCAAAGAAGAGAAAAGTCATGGCTGTTAAGGGGCAACAAACAGACAGTCCTGCTGATAAGGACTCAGACGCAAGTGAGGAAGAAACAGGGGAATATGATTCTGAAGCTACTCAATCTCAAGGTGGATCAGATGAAGATGGTGATTCTGAAAATCATAGTGCTGAAGGAGATGAGGAAGAAGGAGATGAAACAGGAATACAACCACAAAAAAAAGTTGTATATCCCTGTGATCTGATTGAGGAAGAATTCCTCACAATGTGGGATGAGGAGCAAGCTGCACGAATTGAAGATGACACAGAGTATGACATCACAATTGTCAACTGTGATCATGAGCAATTGCTAGCACAAGTTCTAGCAACGTTGGCGTCAAAAGAACATGAGGAAGAACAATATGACATTGGAGCTTACTCTGTCTCTTCCACCAGGGCTACAATTCACAAAGATGCTGCAAGTCTAGCTTCAGCAATTGCCCGAGAAGATCAATTGTCCAGTGCACAGTTCATTCCAATGGATATTGATGAGAAAATAGTCTCCGTGCCAAGCTCAAAGGAAAAAGGGAAAAGAGCTATAAATCAGGGGGAGAAAGAGCCTGTGCCTGTTACATCAGATGTTTTTCTCACTGAAGTTCTAGCTTCTCAAGCTTTCACCAAGGCACAAATTGAGGGGGAGACTCAAGAACCTGCACTTTCAGAACCACAAATGGAACTTCAAGTGCATTTTGAAAATCTTCAAAATACTCTTCTTCAGACAATGGCTGCAATGGAAACAAGATTTGATCAGAAAATGAAGGCTTTTGAACATAAGACAGATAGGAAGTTGCAGGGTTTGATTAGTCAGGTGACTAAGCTGGAAAAGTCAATTGATCTCTATGGGAGAATGTTTTGTGCTGAGATCGCCAACATGCCTACATACACACTGGTCAGAACGGACAGAACAGTTTCAAACCCGCCCTCTTCTCAAGCTGTGAGAGACCATGCTCAGATGATGGGAAGAAGCTATGAAGGACCTTCCCGAGTGGAGGCTGATAATGAGCCTGAAGAACATCCATCTTCTTAAAAACTCTTATTTCATTTTCTATTCTTATAGGACGCGTTATTTTTTTAAGGACCTTCTTATACAAATTTCTTTCTGATGTTGACAAAAAGGGGGAGAAGTTGAATTTACCTTTATGCAGTACTTTTATGCAGTCTCATTAGATTACCCCTAATTATATTTCAATTTAGAAGAAAGGGGGAGAAGACCTAACTTACATTTTGCAGGACAATCTTACTCTGATCATGCTCCCCTATGAGAGAACACTTTCATTACAAGATCTCTAATGTTGATTACCTGTAGGAGTAAATGTGATGGTTACTCACTTTTATTTTATCACTGGTTAAATTTTCCTTTAATCACTCATTTGTAATTTGCAACTGGAAGAGTTTTGTCACCATCAAAAAGGGGGAGATTGTTGTGGAAATTCTCTTATATTTTGATTTTGACAAAACCTTCAAATAGAAATTGTTTAATGAAATGTGATGCAGGAAAAATGTGTACGCAACAGGTTGAGTGATTCCAATTCTGTCGCGCTGACCAAGGGTCAGATGGAAGTCTTCTGACGAAGGGTCAGATGGAAGCGCTTCTGACGAAGGCTCAGATGGAAGTGCTTCTGTCCAAGGGTCAGATGGAAGTGCCCCTGACGATCTAAACAGTGACGGATGGATCACATCAAATCTCCGTATTACCATTCCGTGCCAACTAATCTAACACACGTATGGCAGGTTTCCGATCAAGGCAAGTGATATTCGATTATCCTGATATTCCCTCTAATCAATTAAGGGACTTTCTATAATGGGATATCATATTCTAAGGAATATATCCTTGGGAATCAACTCAAACTTGTCCCACTTATGGAAGCTGGAGATTCAGTTGTATGAGCGATTGAATCAGAAGGGTTCAATGTCTTACCCAACGGTCTACATATCTTCTGAAGATACAGTCTCGTTCAATCACGATTGATGACGTCCAATCAAGGATTGAAGAGCGATCCCTTGGCTGGAATCCAACGGCTAGTTCGGAGGCAGGGGAGTATAAAAGAAGAATCATGATGGACTAAAGGAAGAAGAGCGAACAACAATCCAAAGTGCAAGCATAATTTGAGTTTCATCCAAAGAGTATTCTGTGTACCCAAAATCCTTCACTGTGAAAATCTGTGTGAGAGAGAAACAAAATACTTGAGTGGTTGTAATTCTCTTGATTCTTCATAGTGAAATCCAGCCGATCGGCTGTCATCGTGGGAGAGTGGACGTAGGCTTAATCTAAGCCGAACCACTATAAATATCGTGTGCAATATTCTCTAAACTCTTACCCTTGCATTTAGATTTTCTGCACACTGTTATACGGTTCTTGTTGCTAATCGTACACTGAACTTTACTCATTCCGCAAAAAATTTCAATTTTGTTCAGAATCTCCTATTCACCCCCTCTAGGAGATATTGCTAGATACATCAGTCTTGCGTTAGCCTTTCTCTTTGTGGTCGGTTAACTCGAGATTGATCAGATCCGAGCGAGATAAGACTGAATTACATCATTAGATACATTCTCAGTGATAAGTCCCGAAATGACAGAAAAAATCAGAATGTCACAATTCTCATACGAGCTCGGTAGCGAGCATAACACAATTAGGGATTGATCCTCATCATTTAACCTCAAATCTAGATTTTTCATATCCATAACGATTTTATTAAATTCATCTAGATGTTCTTGGATATAAGTACCTTCTTGCATCTTTAATGTATAAAGACGCTGCTTCAAGAATAATCTCGTCGTAAGAGACTTCTTCATATAGAGACTTTCTAGCTTTTGCCATAATCCCGAAGCCGTTTCTTCATCAGCAACTTCACGAAGCACCTTGTTAGACAACGACAATTGGATGGTGCTATGCGCCCTCTCTTCCATCTCCTCTATCTCTGCCGTCGTCATGCCATCGGAATATTTCCCATCCAAGGCTCTAATCGAACCTTCCCGACGTAGCAAAGCTTTTATCTTTATCCTCCATAGCCCGAAATTATTTTGGCCATCGAAGGGTGCCACTTCAAACTTGATAGATGCCATCTCGAACAAAAGACTGAAATTCCTTCGCTCTGATACCAATTTGTTATGCAAATGCCAAGAGATGCGCAAATTCAAGCGCGTTATAGCAAGGATGAAAGCAAAATAAAGCACGACACACGATATACGTGGAAAACCCAAAACGAAAAAACCACAGGGAGAGAGGGGTTTCACTATCTTCAATAACGAGTACATGCGTACAATCAAAGGTCGAAAGGTCTGACAAGAAGAAAGTAAAAATAAAGGGTTTCTGGGCAGAAGCTAAAGTAAGCATCCCCATGAAATATCCAAGATATCTTTTTTTATAGCCCCCATCTAAGAAACCCTAATACAAAGTGAATGGACCAAAATAACCTTATAACTAATTTGGAACTGAGAATATAACAGATTGCTTGTCTATTTAAAGCAAAGGGAATGGCAGATTGCCTCAATCAACTGCAATTGGCATCTATTCCTCGAGTTTTTTCAGCAATCGATTCCTTTTCCACCATAAGCGTGCTTTTTTGTGTTTCATCTAGACACAGCAAAGTTCCTTTGTGAAACTTGAGTGATCTTGAATAAGTTGGCTATCACAAGAGTCCATTCTTTTGACCTTTCGAGGTTAGGATGTCGTGTCAAATTGGACAATCAGCACCATTTCGACTCCCGCTACTCTAAAGAGTTGTGCTGCAATACTCAAATTCCTGCTCAAACTGAAGCGAAGCTTGCCATATTCTTGTCAGGTAATGTCTGGTGCTTCCTGGAAGTATCTGTCTGTTCTTGGCTCTGGTTCTCTTCAATGTGACTAGTATCGAGTCTTTTTTTCCAACGTGTGAAAGATTTCCTTCGCGTTCCACTTCGGCTATATTACTGGAAATGCAACTGATGGCACACTCCATGTTTATGATGGTGCACTATCTGGGAGGATATTTTTTGTGGCCATACAGTTCTAATTGAAATAACCTGCCTGTCTTGTGTTTTGACTGATTATTTCAACAATCTCAAATCAACGTTAGAATTAATTAACATCTCACGAAGTTCATTTAACATGATTTCTCTTTGAAAATTTCTCAACGGGGTTCAAAGTATTTAATCAGTCAAATTGGTAATCTAATTGTGAACTCCAAGCTAGGGAAGTTCCTGATGAAAATGAGTTAAACCTACAAGATTTGTCTTCCCTATACCTCTCTTGGTCTTTGTTCTCTAATTCTTTAGCAGTAGACAAAGCTCTTTACTTCAAGCACACTATTGAAGCTACCCACAACTTCGCCGTGTTTTTTTTTTTTTTGGGTCGAAAACGAAACTTTTATTTATACCATAAAAGTGCTAGCCAGAATGGCCCACTGAAGGGGCATCACTATAAAGCAACGCCCATAGGGCTCGTGAAGGAGAGAAGAGCCAGTTGTGTGGAAGACAATGATTCATGCGGGCTTTCGCAGTCCAATCAGCTATCATATTTGCACTTCATGAGCTAAGGTTCCGTTTGTTTCACGGAAAATGAAGTATTTTCGAAAAATATTTTTTCGGAAGTCATTTTTTAAGAAAATGATGATATTTTTCGGTGTTTGTCTGAAATCTAAAAACGAATTGGAGAATATTTTCTGGCATTTGGTGAGGAAAATCAATTTCTATCGCACATAATTTTTTAAATAATTTTTTAGTTATATTTTACTTTTTTAATTTTTTTGATTTTTTTTGTTAATTTTTTAATTTTTTTTCTTTGTTGGTCCTCCTTCCTTCGTACGTTGCTGCTTCATCCTCCACTGCTACTCCTTCATTTGCCGCTCTTTCCTCCTTCCTCAGCCCGGCCATCGGCCGTGACACAAGCAGGCGAGCTCGAGGCTCGGCCGGTCCCGAGCTCGAACGAGTGGCCACGGCTGGCGGGTGAGGAAGTTGAAGGCGGAGGTAGCCTAGGCGATGGACTCCACGGCGTCGAGGAACGACTCCACTGGCACTCGCTCGTGGTGGCGAGCGAGTCTGTGAAGGTCGGCCAAGCTCGAAAACGGCGAGGCGAGCCTCGGCCTCGCCAGATCTGGCGAGATCTTGGCTGCCATGCCTTCGAGGCGAAGATTCTAGGTTGGGAAAATAAATCTGGACTGTGAAGAGAGGAATTTTTTTTTTATTGAAACTTACATGCTAAGGAGAAGCTTGAAATGGTGGAGGAAAATGATTTCTATTTCTCAAAAAATGAAATCATTTTCCTCAATTTTAGAAGGTTTTTTTTATTGACCAGAAAATATTTTCTGTTGACCATTCATTTTCTGCCCCCAAACATAAGGAATTGGGTACAATATTTTTCGGAAAAATATTTTTCATGAAACAAACGGAGCCTAAATTCTAGCCACTCGGATGGAAGGCTTGCAAGGAAAGTGCACTCTGAAGTAAGTACTTGATAGTCCCAGCAGAAGTGACGTGTGGAGGATAATGATGTGGGCTTTAATGTGTACTTTCACATGATTTATTGTAGGTCACCTACTCGAAGGGAGTTCGTGAAAATATAATTCAATATGAAATGTGGTCCTTGAACTTTAGTTCAATGCACAATACAATCTCTGAACTTTCAATTTATTCAATATGACCCCTAAACTTTTAGAACATGTTCAAATTAATCCCTGAACTATGTGAAAAGGTTCATGTTGTCTTTCCATTAATTTAAGTTCAAGGACAACATCGAAGATTTTCTTATAATACATGGATTAGATTGAATATGTATAAAAAATCAAGGGATCACATTGAATAAATTAAAAATTCGGTGATTACATTGCCAATTGAGCTACAATTCATAAATTACATTGAACATATTATAAGTTCATAGATCATGTTACATATTAAGCCCTCTAATCTACTTTTTCCCCATCTGCAGTTGGCTTCAGCTGGCAAACCAAGTGAGTTAAAGAGACTTAACTGGGCTGGAGCTAGCTGCTTCTGTCGCAAATGATTGGAGGGCAACATTTGATTGGATATGCAAGGGCAGAGCTCCTTTAGCATAGTATAATGGCTATAAGATTGTTTCATTTCGGTAATGAAGTAGTTTAGTTTTGTTAGACACTGTAATAGATGTAACCAAAGAATGCGACCAAAATGTCCAAAGTTACAATTACATAAATATGCTTATAATTTCTTCTTAACGATTCGGTTTTACGAGAGGGAGGAGTGATCATAAGGGCTAGAGAGCCCGAATAAGAAGCAGCTTTTAGCGGATCCTTAGAATGGCGAAAAATGAGAGTAATTCTGGGTCTTATATGTGGCTTTTAATGTAACAACAAATTTAGCACTTGAATTTCAATGTTAAGCATGCTTAGCTGAGAGCACTATTACGATGGGTGACCTCCTGAAAAATGCTTATCTATATACAAAAAAAAAAAAATTGTGATGCTCGGTATAGGTGTGAGGAACGCAAATCTTTGAAGAGAAGAAAAAAGTAAAGAAGAAGAAGACGACGAGAATTTTTTTACGTGGAAAAACCCTTCTAAATCAGAAAGGAAAAAAACCACGGTGCCGCACTAGGCAATCTCTCCACTATCAGTTTTCAGCGTTACATATATAAAAGATATCGCCCCAATATATAACAGGAGTCTAGGGCATACAAAGTTGAGAAGTAAATTACAAGTATGTCACGTAGAATATTTACGCAATATCTACGCTTAATATTGCTTTTTAGTTTTCTTTATCAGACTCCACAAAATCCATCAATCTCCACTTGGAGGCTGATCTTCAACACGGCAATAATCTTTCATAGTCTTCATTCCTCTTTGTAACCGAAATTGTCCTAGTGCGGCGGCTCTCCTTATCATTATCCATGGAGGCAAACTGAGGCAATGCACAGCTTCAGTTTCTCAATGGTGACAACCTTTGTTAACATGTCTGCTGGATTTTCTGCACCAAGAATCTTCTTCAATGATAATGTCCCATCATCTATCAACTCACGGATATGATGATACTTCAACTCAACATGCTTTGTTCTTGAATGAAATACCAGATTCTTTGCAAGACAGATAGCACTCTGATTGTCACTGAAAAGAATACTGCTATCTTGCTTATTGAATATTTTATTCAGAAAATTTTTCAACCAAATCATCTCCTTACCAGCTTCCGATATAGCAACATGCTCTGCTTCAGTGGTTGAGAGAGACACACACGTCTGAAGTCTAGACATCCAACTGATTGCAGTGCCATCTAAAGTAAAACATAACCCGAGGTGCTCTTCTTCTTATCCAAGTCACCACCAAGATCTGCATCCACAAAGCCTTGTAAAGTTACACTGTTTTTTGCTTAACATAATGACATACCGGAAGTGTCTCTCAAGTATCTTAATAACCACTTTACGGCTTCCCAATGCTTTATTCCCGGATTAGCCATGGATCTGCTCACAACTCCTATTGCATGAGCTATATCTGGTTTGGTACACACTATTGCATACATTAAACTGCCAACAGCTGATGCATACGGCACCTTAGCCATATATTCTTGCTCCTCGTCCGTCTTTGGTGACTGCTCCTTTGAGAGTTTGAAGTGACTTCCCAAAAGCGTACTTCTAGGCGTTGCATTCTGAACTTCGAATCTATCCAGTACTTTCTCGATGTACTTTTCTTGAGATAACTTTAGAATTCCTTTGGATCTATCCTGCATGATCCTCTTCCCAAGAATCTGATTCACTGCGCCCAAATCCTTCATATCAAATTCTTTTGACAATTGCTGCTTTAGTATATTGATTTCTCTCATGCTAGATCCTGCAATGAGCATATCATCCACATACAACATCAAAATAATATAGCAGTCATCAAATTTCTTGAAGTAACAACAGTGATCCATCTCACTTCTAGTGAAGTTGTTACCACACATAAAGGTATCAAATTTTTTGTACCACTGTCTAGGAGCCTGTTTCAAGCCATATAGACTTTTCTTCAGCTTGCAGACATAATTTTCTTTTCCAGAGACCTGAAAACCTTCTGGTTGTACCATGTATATATCCTCATCTAAGTCACAATGGAGGCATGCAGTCTTTATATATAACTGCTCTAGATGTAAATTCTCAGCAGCAACAATACTCAACACTAGCCTGATAATAGTCAATTTCACAACTGGAGAGAAAATCTCTATATAGTCAATACATTCCTTTTGCTGAAAACCTTTTATTACTAACTTTGCTTTGTATCTCTTGCTGCCATCAGGTTCTTCTTTGACCCGGTACACCCATTTGTTTTGCAATACCTTTTTCCCATCTGGTAATTGAGTTAACACCCAAGTTCTATTCTTCTCAAGTGAATCCAACTCATCTTGCATTCCTAACTCCCACTTAACAGAATCTTTAACCTGCAGTGCTTCCAAAAAATTTTCTGGTTCACCAACATTAGTTAAAAGCAAATAATTCAATGACAGAGAATACCTACAAGTTTAGATGTTCTACTAGATCTTCTCAAAGTGGGCTTAGGAGTATATGTTTCTTGTTCTAAATTTCCACTAGAGTCTACAGCAATAGTTTCAGGATTTCTAGCCATATCACTATTAGAAACCCCTTCCAATTCAATCTCTCTAGTCTCCATCGTTTGCTTCTTCACACTAGATTCTACCATACCTCTATCCTTATACAACGAGTTTTCATTGAATGTAACATCAACGGTTCTTATTATTTTTCTATTTTGCTCATCCAAAATCGATAGCCAAAATAATTAGAACCATATCTAATGAATTTTTTTTTTTGGCTTTTGCATCAAGCTTATCTCTATTTTCAAAATCTATGTGGACATACAAAATATAGCCAAAAACTTTTAGATGGGAGAGATTTACCTTTCTTTCACTCCATTCTTCTTCTGGTAACTTGAAATCAAGTGGAACTGAAGGTCCTCTGTTGATCAGATATGCTGCTGTGTTAATTGCATCCGCCCAAAACATCTTGGGTAATCTTGCATGCATCCTCATACTTCTTACACGCTCATTCAAATTTCTATTCATCCTCTCAGCAACTCTGTTTTGCTGCGGTCTATTGGTAACAGTTCTTGTCATTCCGATTTCGTTCTTTGCACAAAATTGCTTGAACTCCTTGCTATCATACTCACCACCATTATCGGACCTAAGACATTTAATCTTTAGGCCAGTCTCGTTCTCTACTTCAGCTTTCCATATCTTAAAAGTAGCAAACACGTCAGATTTATTTTTAAAAAAATAAACCCATACCTTTCTGGTGGAGTCGTCAATAAACGTGACATAATAGCGCGAGCCTCCAAGAGAGTGAATAGGAGCTGGCCCCTATACATCTGCATGCACCAACTCTAATTTTCCTTTCTTTGATTCTTTCCTAATTTTCGAAAAACTAACACGTTTATGCTTACCTAGAATGCAATCATCACATAGACCAATATCTATGGACTTCAAATCAGGTAGTTTTCCCTTAGAAGTTAACAATTTCATTCCCTTTTTGCTCATGTGTCCAAGCCTACAGTGCCACAAATTAGAATCTGCTTTCGACTCAGTAATAGTTGCGATTTCTCTACCGCTTTCAGTCATGTACAGTGTTCCCGACTTTGTTCCCCGTGCTACAACCAAAGCACCTTTAACTATTTTCCAAGAGCTATCCCCAAAAATAGTTCTGTATCCTGTGCTATCTAATTGACTTATAGAGATCAGATTTCTCTTAAGTCCCGGAATATATCTGACATCATGCAACTTTCATTGATATCCATTAGTAGTTTTAATATAAACATCACCTTTTCCCATAATATCCAAAGGCTCATCATCAGCAAGATAAACCTTTCCAAATTTTCCAGCAACAAAATTATGCATTAATTCTTTGCAAGAAGTAGAGTGAAACGACGCACCTGAATCTAGAATCCAAGATTCAATTGGACTGTCAATGCTCAAAATTAAAGCATCATTATCAATCGTCTCTTCAAGAGTTGCACTCACTGATTTCTCTTCTTCTTGATTTCGATCGCGATACTGAAATTGTTTATTTGAGCCTCTACAATCTTGTCTGAGATGACCCCTTTTTTTCGCAATTCCAGCAAGTTATTTCACCACGAGGTCTCGATTTGCTTCTTCCTCTAGATTTCGATCTACCACGATTCTGGTTCCGCCATCGTTGATTGCTTCTCCCTCTGCCTTCAGTATTTAAGGCAGCACCTGAAAATTCACCCGACTCTCTTCTACGAATATCTTCGCTAAGAATCAAATCTCCGATTGCTTGAAGCTCTAACTTTTTATTACCAGACGAACTGCTCACTGCAGTCACAGTTGCACTCCAACTTTCATGTAGAGAAGATAATAAAATTAAAGCTTTTAACTAGTCGTCGAATTTGATTTCCACAGAACTCAACTGAGTCATGATCACGTTGAATTCGTTGATGTGATCTGTCACAGAAGCACCTTCGTCCATCTTCAGATTGAAAAGACGACGCATCAAATATACCTTGTTCGATGCGGAAGGCTTCTCATACATGTTGGATAAGGCCGCCATCAAATCTATCGTTGTCTTCTCATTAGCGATGTTGAAAGCGATGTTTCGCGCCAATGAGAGACGAATCACACCCAAAGCTTGCATATATAACAATTCCCACTTTTCTTGCTTCATCGATTCTGATTTTTTTCCCAACAAAGGCTCATGCAAGTTCTTTTGATACAGCAGATCCTCGATCTGCATCTTCCAGAAACCAAAATCCTTGCCATCGAACTGATCGATCTTCACCTTCCCTTCATCCATATTCGTCGCTCCCACTATTTCGCCAAACCAGGCTCTGATACTAGTTGTAATGAAAGCGAATCTTTGAGGAGAAGAAAAAAGTAGAGAAGAAGAAGACAAGAGAATTTTTTTACGTGGAAAAACCTTTCTAAATCAGAAAGGGAAAAAACCACGGTGCCGTACTAGGCAATCTCTCAACTATTAGTTTTCAGCGTTACAGATACAAAATATATCGCCACAATATATAACAGGAGCCTAAGGCATACAAAGTTGAGAAGTAAATTACAAGTATGCCACGTAGAATATCTACGTAATAACTACGCTTAATATTGCTTTTTATTTTTCTTTATCAGACTCCACAAAATCCATCAATAGGACGAGCCAAAACAAACAATATCCCGAGCAAGTTAATCCAAAAATACCACATTTTCTCTCTCTGTCTTGGTTGCCACTGTAAACGAGGGCTCAGCAGTGTTAAGGATGGTGAAAATTGATGAGACATAGATCAAGGATCGTCAAGAACCTAAACCTTGCTCTGGACTCTGGAAACCGACTATTTGTTTTGTGTGGATCTTTAAGGTTGGCGACCTTGTTTGGCGTCAATATGAGGCCGTGGGGGCAGGAAGTTTCGGGGCCAAGAGCGGCGGCAGCGAGGCGAAGAAAGAGTAAGGAGGAGAGAGAAGAATGAGGCCATTGAAGAAGATGTGGCCATCGTGGTCGATGCCATGGGGGCAGAAGGCAAACCAGGTGAAGAGGACGCCTGGCGGTGGTCACTGGTCATCCTTGGCAGTGGCCGTGGCTCATGTTGGCATTGCCAGAGGCGGGGGGAACGGAGGGGACCCAGCGGTGACACGTGCCCTTGCTGTCGGTGGTGATTTTACAAGTCCTTTCGTCTGTACGTGCCGAATTTGTAGGGAACAGACGTTTATCATCTTACCTTTCGCCTGGATAACTTCATAGATATGACATACTAGCTACCATAGCCAAAGGAGGAAAAGAAAGCACCCTTCCCCACATAATTGAACTGTGAAGCCAATACAATAAAGTCTAACCACCGACAACTACAATCACCAAATGCAAGTACCAAAAAAGGATTTCGAAGAGATTATTACACCAAGATATACTAGAAAACCCCATCCTCCGCGAAAGGGAAAAATCCATGGTCATGCATACTTCAAATTACAAAGTATCTATAACCACTCTCTAACAGCAAACATCGTAGAAGATCAATGATTACAAACCCACTCGCCTATAGATCTTCAATGTGTGCATTCCCTCTTTTTAGGGTTCTGAGATGATGTGAGAAGAGCTCTCCAACTAGGAAAGCACACTGTAAAGCCATGAGCTAAAAACACAACAAACAGGATCTCGAGCATTTAATAAGAAACACGGCCCTAACAAATTTGACAAATCTTACATACTACTTAGGTAGCGATTAGAACATTGTGAAATAGCAATACGAAAATGAGCTATTCATCTCCCCCATCAGGATAATGAGTGGTTCTGCAGCAAATCCGCAACACATGATTCACGAGGTAAGTATATACAGCTTCCACCCATTTATTTTATTTGATAAGTTCAACGGAGCGGGACCCTCTTAATTTGCACAACCGATCATGCAAAGCTGTTGCGTAAGGATGAGGTCCTTTCCTCTTCATCCTATATAAAGAGGGCGCAAACTAGCTATCACCATTCACCGAGTACCAGCGAACACACTGTAGAAAGTGATCTATCTTGGTAATTTTTCTCTCGGAAAAGAAGGCAATGGCAGTGAGAGGGAAGGTGGAGGTGGAGGTGGATCTCAAGTCATCGGCCGACCAGTTCTACAGCTTCTTCCGGAACACCCCGCACCACTTTCCCAATGCCTGCACCGATTTGCACACCGGGGAGATTCATGAAGGTGAATGGACATCTGCGGGCTCCGTTAGGAAGTGGACTTACTCAGCTGGTAAGTCGGTAAATTTCAACGAAACTTGAGGATTTGGACGTAAGCAACAACCGAAGCATATACACAAAAGGAAAAGAAGAAGAACCATTCTTTACTCGCTGCTTCTTCTTCTTTTTTTTTTTTGCCCCCTTCCATTTTTCATGTTGGGGGTGTGGACTTTGTGCAGAGGGGAAAAAGGAGACATTCAAGGAGAAGATTGAGTTTGACGACGGGAATAAGGCCGCAATCCATGTCGGCGTTGAGGGCGATGTGTTCAAGTATTACAAGAGCTACAAGGCCATCTGGCAGGCGGTCCGCAGGGACGGCGGACCGGACGTCGCCAAGGTGATAATCGAGTACGAGAAGTTGAATGAGAGCATGCCGCACCCGGTCCACTACCTCGATCTCATGGCTAACTGGGCTAAAGACGTTGATGCTCACCTCGTCAAGGCCTAAGCCTGCGAGGAAAGAGGGAAAAAGAAGTGTGATGTCTGCTTGTGTTTCGAATATCCAAATAAACAAGAATAAATAAGTAGAGAGTGATCGGCAACACGTAGTGCTGAACTGGCTCACCTGTTTTCGTGTCTCTCTCCCTCTCTTGAATTTCACTCTCTCTTTTGTTTGTGATAATTGATTACGTGGTTTATACTTCCTCTTTTATGTGTGATCATTGACTATAAGCATTTCAATTGTTTAACTAATTTTTTTTCTTGGGGGTCAGATAACCTGTTTTTTTTTTTTTTTTTTTTTTTTTTTTTTAATAAGATAACCAATGTTAAGATAAGATGAATTTGTCTAAACGACCAGAGAAGTTCAGGTGAAGCTATCAGGGATGAATAGGCAATTATCAAGCTTGTTTAAAAAATAATGTAGACTTATAACAAACAAGCTCAGAATCTGATCAAGAATAAGATCTGAGATGACCTCGGAGTTTGTCTGCGCATAATTCAACTATCAAATATAATACAGAGCGAGTTTAAGGGATATAGAATTTGCACAGAAAATTTACAGTGGTTCGACTTAGATTCTACTTCTGTATGTTGACCCAATTGGCTGGATTCCACTAGTGAATAACTCAGAGATTATAACTGGGTGATGATTCTTGAGTCAATAGACTTTCCTTTCTAACACACATTCACTTTGAACAAGAACCTCTATGTATTACAACGTTTGGATCAAGAATGGATAGAAAATATTGAAGCTTTGTTGAACTTTGAAATTTTGATTCTAGACATCTCGTGCTCTCTTTAGCTTTGAGTCCTCCTTTTATACTCCTCCACCTTCAAACTAGGCATTGTTGACACCTAAATTTTGATTTTTTATTTTAATCATTTTTTACATGAAAAATCAGGGATTATTTATAATTCCTACAAAAAAATATATATAATTAATTCATCGTTGATGTTTACTTTTAGCATTCATACATTATTTCACATTGCAAGAATTGGAATTAATCTTAATTGAATATATGCTTGCGGTGATGAAAATTTGCTCAGACCCATTATCTTTGGAATGATCGAAATTTGAAATAAGAAGTTTTGTACTAAGATTTTGGTCACATGAGTGGACTCCCAATATACACGTGCATGCTCAACTGATTGAGGAACAAAAGAAAATAAAAAGGGAAAGAGATAATCAATTTTGTGGACAACTCCCCAATCCCATTTGTAATTCCTCATGCCCAGAAAGCTATGAATGGAAAAATGCGCACTCAGTGATACATTCGGCCATGAATTGCGAGAAGAATGGGTCAATTGAAGAAAGAAAAAACTTGATTGAGGAAGCAGTCTGGGCATGAAATCAGGGAATCAATTCGAGAAGCCAAGAATAAAATAAATATGCACACGGTGGAATGAATCTGATCATCGAAAGAGGGGACGTTCATGGAGATTTACACAAAGGAGGCATTCATGCATTGATTGGTGGCCAATTTCTGATGATAATTCAGAGCCAAATTTCGGTGATTGACTCCATGGATTCGGACTTTCCGAAGGAACTTGAGAGGTTTTTGCTATAAAAAGAGAACATCTTTCATTCACAAGGAGGGAGGTCGGCGATTTTTTTTTTTCTGCTCATATACTCTGGAGGGTTCATGTGAGAATTTTAAAAGTGCAGAAGAGAGAGAGGAGTTGAGAGTTTTCTTGGTCGTGCATCGCCACGACGCCAGTTTTTCTCAATATCAACGTTCCCACTCAATCTCGATTCGTTCTGGATCACCGCTGATCAGTTCATACGCCCGGATCGACCCGTCAACGACTGAAGCTCCCTCACTGTCTAGATCAGAGCTACTGTCCAGTTGCTGTTCAACGTTTGACAGAGGTAGATCAGCCTTCATTTTGTCAAAATTTGAAGTCTTAACCCTTCTATTATCAGCGCTAGATAGATTGGAGAATTTCGGCTGGTGATCAGTACATCGTGCGAGCTCGATCTCAAGCAAAAAGTGAGCAACTTTGCAAGACTAATTTCAAGGTCCGAAACCATCTGGAAGGAGGATATTTCAGGTGAAACTCACGGCTTCTACGTGCACTTGAACATTAATCAGGAAGGTGAGACTCATTTACTTTTTTTGAAATCCATGCTGTGTTGGTTTCATAATATGCATACACGTTTCTTGTCCATTAATGGATGCATGTGAATTCGTGGACAAAGTTGAAGAACTGATTTTTTTTTTTGCCCTTAGTTGATCATTAAAATAATGGTGGGTTAAAAAAATCTGATTCTGATGGGGATAATTCGAGAGTAAAATTGATCATCGTTGTGGTGATTTAAATTGGAAAGTATTTTTTTTAGAAACCAATTGCAGCACGTTAACTCCATCATGGCTAAATGTAACTATTAGGTGAGTCTTTTGTTAAAACCTCCATGAACGACAATGTAAAATTGAATAATGTTGGATTTGTTGTGAGTAACCTTTTGGTCCCAAAAAAAAAAAATTGTCGGTAGCATTAGATTTGTTTGATTGCATGTTGACTTTATCTTACCTCTTGCGATTAATTCAAGTGTGTTCGTTGAATGATTTGCTTGCTCTTTTCTGCATTTTTGGCGTGCCGGTTTGGTTTGATGTAAAGCTATTTTCACTTAATTCTAACGCCGTTGCCAATGCAAAAAAAAAAATAGGTTGATTAGGGAAATTTCGTTTCCTAATCCGCAACTTGCCGCATAATCGAGAACGTCTATCTTTAAGATTATCGATGGAATACTCGGTTAGGCAAGGGTTTGGGTTCAATCGTTAATCGTAGGATTACGAATTAAAGATTAACTCAAATATTCGCGGAATATTTCAAAACTCGATTGATATATCCACTTTGTTGATCGACATTGATTGACATATTTTATTTTTATTTGCTTGATGGACGTATTTTTTAGAATATACATGTCGCATGATGTAATCCTGAAAATTCTAAAAAAAATGCATTCATTCACATATTGTATTTAAAAATTGCATATCTTTTAAAAATAGCATCACGTAGATAAGATAGCATTTTAGGATAGAAATTGCAGGTTTTAAATAGAACTTCATGTATAAAATAATTTGTCTTTAATATATTAGGGTTTAGGTCAATTTGGACTCTAAAATATGCAAGATAAGAATTGTTTTGGCATAGTTCTATTTTAGGAAATAAATTCATCCGTAAATAATAATAGAAATTCATCCTTGCCACATCATCCTTGTCACGTCATCCATGTCATGTCATCCATGCCACGTCATCCATGCTACGTCATCCATGCCACGTTATCCTTGCCACGTCATCCATGCCATGTCATTCATCTTAGCCATATCATCTATACTATGTCATTCATATTCACCATGTCATTTTAGATTGTATTTTAGCTTAAATTGTATAGTAGAATTGCATGTCTTGATTTTGATTAATTTATATGTCACGTAGTTAATTTAATTAAATCATGGTCTCATTTGTGCATTCATTTAATTTGCATGTCATCTAGTTTAGTCTTACATGTAATTCATGTCATTACATCATAGAATAATTTCATGCATCACATATAAGATGGTCTTTCATGCATTCATAAAAATAAAATAAAAAACTAACTTGCGTGGCGCATGCTCCTTTGATTATATTGATTTCTGGATGTTCTATTAATTGATTGTGCACCCGCATGATCGCCTTTGTTAGTGACTTAGGTTAAAATCAATCAAAGTTGCCTTCTCAAATGATTTTTCATGAAATAAAACGGTACTGAAAGGGCGTTAGAGTAATCTAGCGTAATCAAGTCCCCGGGCTCTTAATCTCTGGTTCGTAGGAATAAAATAGTTCTTCCACTATTTTATTTAGGTTTCTAATCGACCTACCATAAATGATTAGTGGCGACTCCAAATTCAAAATACAATGCATGTTAATCAATTGAACCTTAAGTTGCGATTTGGTATGGACTTGGGAGAGTTCGAGTTTGGTTAGTTAAATAATTAACCTAATAATCCATTAGCCTAGAAAATTTATTATTTTGAGGTCGCGACAGGCATTACAAGGTCTTCAGAGGAGGACTCTCCAATCAACCCATTGGACGAGATTGCATAACAAGGATTTCGTAGCCGTTGAGAAATAACATTAGAATCTCCTGTTGATCTGCCCATACAATCAAGATCTGGTTGACAAAGATTGAATTATACTTTATATGATAATATTCCTTCTTAATCCATGTCTTTGATAGATATACAATAATATGTTTGATTGAAAATCTTCAAGAACGAATCCAATATGATTTACTATCCGTTGCAATAATATATAATATCTTTCAAGCTCTCTTAGAGTCTGAGCTCTCCCCGAGTCAATGACAGAGCAAGATCACATCCTATAAAGCCATTCCTTAACATCTGAACGTATTATGGATAATATGTAAAAAAGTATTATATTGCATTAACTAAGATTCTAGAGATTATGAATTATTTTGTCAATTACAAAATTAATTATGGTTTTTTTCCCAGCAATCTCCATATGGAGTCAGTCCATATGGTCTATGGCGATGATCAGTCCAAAAAGTACTTAGCAAAACGTTTCTCCATTACGATTTGAGGAAGCTGATCGAAACCAAACAAGGAATAAAGTAAACAGAAGATTTGCGTGGTTTAGATGATGAGACGTAAATTACAAGGAGAGCAAGAGTCCATTATGAAACAATTGGTTCAATACATAAATTTGGTTATTCAAATGAATCGCTTAAAAATATTTTTATGCTTCCAAAGGCGCGATGATACCCAATAATCTCACAAATAAGCTCTTTCAAGAATTCTCCCCGAAACTTCATGCTCAAATCATTAGAAAACTCTTACAAACCCTCTCTCTATTGACTCAAGTTATGGTATGGTCCATCGACAATGCAGACTAATATCATTTCAACCCTTAAATTTGTGGAAGCGTGCGGCACACATGATCACTTATTGCCACAATAAAGGTGTGAGAACTGAATTGAAAACCCAAGTCGAATTGATTTCATGCATTTCGATTGGATAAATGGAAAAACGACCTTTTTTTTTCCTAGTTCGGGTTATTTTGGTTTAGTTCATACTAGAAACGAACCTCTGTAACATTGTGCCTAGCGATGGTCGGTTGACAACCTTGCCGGCCACAGTTGTAACAAAAGTGAAGAAAAAAGGAAAAAAAAATAAAAAAACATTAGAATATTATTTAAAAGTTTTGTCCATGTTCGCGTCGAATGTACCACGTAAGACGGCTAAAGAATACATCAGTAATTTCCCACCAGAATTATTCGAATGGACTAAATTTGTTAAATGTAAAAATGTTTAGGACTCAATTGATAAAATTGAAAGATTTAGAACTGAAATGACAAAAGTGCAATAGGTTTAAGACTTTTTGAACAATTTTTCGCAATGAAACATAAATGTTACTACTCACATAATGGTATGTATATTCAAATAGAAGTAGTTAGTACAAAATGGTTTTGTGCTATAATTTATATATAAAAAAAAAACCAAACCAAATCAAATCAAATTATGGCTCCATTTATTTCGCGAAAAATGAGTAATTTGAAAAAATATCTTTCTAAAAATAATCGCATGTGTCTCTAAAAATAATTACTCAATGAAAAATATTGTCGTTACCGATAACAATTTGTATCTAAACATTTGCGTAGATGATAAGAATATTTTTCATTCATTTATTTTTAAAACGACATAAACGATCATTTATTTTTTGTGGAATATTTTCAAATCACTAACTTTTCACGAAACAAACGAAGCCTGAAAGATGATTCGATTGGATTCGATTTGCGATGTGAACCTTTGTTGTTTACCCCATAGTGTGAGCAACGATGAGGAACTGCATCGGGAGGACGAGGGGAAGCTGGTAGCAAGGAAGAAGAGAAGAAGGAGAAAAGGAAAAAAAATAGAAAAATAGAAAAAAGAAAAGAAAAAGTGCACATCTTGTCTAATTCCACTGGTACATTTGGTCCCGCACAAGATTTGAGATAAACATAAATGTGCGAATTATTGTAGCCGTCGGTCTTCGACCCAAAAAAAAAAAAAAATGGAGCCGTCGGTCAAATCGAAGCCGCAATTCAACTGAGCAAACTATGGGTCTTGCCGGACCTTGAAGAATGGAAGTGGCGAGGTTGGCAAATCCGGAATTCTCACGGATCGCGATCAACTAAAAGGGAAGTCTCCCGATAAAGCACCTTTCGAATTGCTTTCTAGTGCGCGCTAATACTTCATTGCAGCTAGCGTGCTTGACTAAATAGAAAGGAATGTTTGGAGATAGAATCGAGTCCTTGCGAATGGGCAGAGCTTCAGATTCATGATAGTGCATGAAAGGGAATAGTTAGCTGCTCAAACAATTCCGTCTTCAGACAAAAGATAGGGAAAGCATCTCTTAGCCGATAGTAGGAGAAGCTTTAAGGCCGCTATTCCTGACCCCAAACGCTTCCACCATGCTTGAGTCGGTGTCTAAACTAAAAAAGAAAATCCTGTATTGCTAGATCCTTTCTATGCTATGACCCTACTTCTACTAGTAGAATCTCAAGGTTGTCATTACGAAGCTATAGTTAAGGTGCACGGGATCTTCCCCTCTAGCCGTTTGGTGAATCCCTTTCCACCTTCTCCTTGGTGAATCCTCTTCCAACCGTAGTCTAGCTATTCCGTATGAATAACTCAATTCCCTAGAAGCTCGGTTCTAAAAATTTGAAGAAGAAAGAGAGCAGTGCCCCCGAAGCATTTGTTGTATGGAACCAAGCGATTGAACAATAAAAGACAGAATGAGTAAAGTAAATCGGACACCAGATATACGTAATTCGGTTGTAGAAACCTATGTTTATGGGGAGAGCAGCAACGAATTCCACTATAGGACGAGCGATATACGGAGATGACAGATCACACTCGAGTCACTCAAACACTCTTAGCGTTTCCCAAGCCCCAATTACATCCAAGAACGCACACAATATTTAGCCCATAATTTCTAGTGAAATAATATCTCAATCTCGCAAAGGAATTAAAACACAAATCTAATAACAAGATTTAACCGGCTAAAACCACACGTACTCCGTCTTCGATTTCACGCCCGAAGAGTGCTTCAGATGTAACCACGCATGGAATTCCCTTTGCCTACGTTATCCAATAGAAACGTGCGTGCAGACTTTCACTAAGTGAATATATATAAAAGTGGACTCCTCCTTCTTCCTTTGATAACTTCTATTCGGAGAAGAATCTGTGTGATTTGGTCAACGAAGTCCAAACTTGGATTTCCTCTTTTCTAGATCGTGGTAGCAACACAAAACAAGAAGTTGAATATTTCGATCCTTATCTAATGGCAGAACCGTATATACCTTTTCACGGATTTGCTTGATTTCAAACCTCTGTAGAAAATTCTAGCTTCCACTTCAATTTTGCGAATAAGTCTTATCCGCAATTTCAGATTTTCGTTTTAAGCTCAAACTCGAGATATATTCTAACAATCTTCACTTTGGCTCGACGTTTGAGTCAAGTCACAATCACTTCGCTGATAATCCGAACATCATCTGCTACTCTCCCAATAGCCTCAATGGGCTCAACCGCCACAGACCTCTTCCAAGTTCAAGCCGCGCTGGAACTTCGCCATAAACATGGATCTCATCAGAACACCAACTCCACATGCACTTTTAACTGCTCCACAAGGATTTTCTAACACAAACTCCTTAATCATAGATAAACCAAAACCACCGTTGCATCCATATATGTCAGAAGATTGAATACATAACTTGTCAATATTAGCAGTTACAGCAATTGCTGGCTCTACAGGCTCCATCTCGCTACAAGCACCATCTGTGTCGATTACTTCGCTAGTACCCGCTACCTCAGGAGTTTATGGTTGCAACTCCACCTCAAGCTGAACATCGTCCAAATCCGTATTAATACTACTATAATCACTCATAGCCTGAAGTACTGGAAACTCGTAAAATGTAACTTTTTTGCTGATAACAAGTGAATTTACTTCCGGGCACCACAACCGATAACCAAGCTCACCTTGTACATAGCCTGGGAACATACGCTTTCTTGCCCTTCCATTGAGTTTACCATCACTAACTCGAATATAACATGGGCAACCAAATATTCTAAGAACAGAATAATCAGCAACGTTACCTGACCACACTTCTTCGAGAGTCCAATATTCAATTGCAGTCGATGAAGATCTATTCACCAGGTAGCTCGCCGTATTAAGCCCATCTACTAGAAATTTTCTAGCAATACCAGCACTAGAGAGCATATTATGGGCTGTCTTTAGTAATGTTCTGCTCATCAATATTGTAACATGTGATTCATTAGCATTAGTGCGGTGTCTCACTATACCTTCTTTCATGCAGAATTTGTTTAATAGCTCCGAGTAAAATTTCATGATTTTGTCAGTTCGCACATGCTTGATCTTTTTACTAGTCTCCTTTCCGATCAAAGCTCTCAACTGCCTGATCCTGACAATAGCATCGAACTTATGCCTAAGCACAAATACCCAGGTCCTCATCGAGTAGTCATCAACAACTGTAAGCATAAATCTGGCACTCTTCCTCAAAGAAAACTGCGACAACCTGCAAACATCCTAGTGAAGTAACTCTGGAATTTCAATGATTTCTCTGACAGTCGCACTAAACTGCACTTTCCGCCGTTGAACTAAGCCACAACACATGCATATATTCAGCCTGTCAGCAATACAACCACATAATAAAGTTTTTTCACTTAGAACATTTAGGCTTCTCTCGCTAATGTGCCCTAGACGCATATGCCATAATTCAGACTCTCAAACAGATGCATTCGACGTCTCCACAGTGAACTCTATCACTTTTTCACCTGGAAGCTTATACAAGCTACCATGCTTGATTCCTTTTATTATCACAAGGGCACCTCGAACAATCTTCAGAATTTCACAATGTGAAGAATACCCGCATCCAGCTGAATCTAAAGTACCCAAGGAAATTAATTAATTTTTTCAATTCTGGAACATGTCTTACTCTAGTCAATGTCCACATAATACCGTAATATATTCTGATTTCAACATCACCAACATCCACAATATCGCATTCAGCGTTGTTTCCCAATTGCACTTTACTACTATCTGTGCATTGATAAGTAACAAACCAGTTCTTGTCTGATGTAGCATGAAAAGAACAACCATAATCCATAATCCATCCGCCAAATGACGAATCATCAGTGATAGACAAGACACTAACACCATCAGAATTTTTAGCTATAGTTGCAATATCATTCGCAAATTCAACTCTAATTTTCTTACCCGTTTCGTTTTTCAGCTTAAAGTAATTTCTTCTAAGGTGCTCTTGCCACAGTTTCAATAGACAGCACCACCAGTCCTAGATTGACCGTGTCTATTCATGTTCATACTACTTCTACTAACACGAGTACTAGTTCTTCCTCTATTTTCACCTACTAAAGCAGCATATACAGATTCGCCAGATTCTCTTCTACGGATATTCTTACCCAGAATTAAATCTCGAATCCCATCAAACGTTAAACTTGTCGACCCGGAGGAATTACTAATAGCAGTAACAGTAGTATTCAAACAATCAGGCAATGATGATAAAAGAATCAATGCATATACCTCATCTTCAAAGTCAATATCAATTGAACTCAATTGACTAATAATCACATTAAATTCATTGATATGATTAGCAACTGACGCACCTTCGCTCATTTTCAAATTAAACAGACGTCACATCAAAAAGACCTTGTTGATTGCAGAGGGCTTCTCGTACATGTCCGACATGGCTTTCATCAAACCCGCATTGGTTTTCTCTTTCACAATATTAAATGTGACGTTACGAGCCAACGTTGACCGAATAACACACATCGCTCATCTATCAAGCAATTCCCAATTAGTTTGCTTCATCGTCTTTAGTTTTCTCTGTTGACACCTAATTTTGGATTAGCCTTTTTTAGTCATTTCTTAAAAAATTTATAAAAAATTCATAAAAAGTCAAACAATTGTAAAATCAATTTTGGTGGCCTTGGCCAAACCTAAGGAACCATTTTTGATAAAAAAAAATAATTTTTCATATTTTTCACATTTGTTTAGTATTTTTGGAAATTAGGAAAATACTTGAATTTTTTTTAAAAAAATAGCATTTGAGGTCACAAAAATATGAAAAAATAGTCAATATTTTTATTTTAAATCCCTTGTCTTTTTGACCTCACAAAAAGTCCAGAATCAGATTCAATTTTAGGTGTTCCTTTGTTACACATATGATTGAATTTGATAAAAAAAAATGTCAGTTGAGTCTTTTAATTTGCAACTTTGGTATTTTTTAGGATCTTGACATTCAATATAATTGTCCCTTATTGTAATTTAATCCAATTGTCCACACTGATTGTTTAATTGCACGAATTGGGCAAAATTGTATACTAAATTGCATTTTAGTCCTTGAAATATGGCATAATTGAAATTACTTTCAATTCAAGGACTATCATTGCAAATTAAACATATTGCCCAAATGTTTTCATCATTTTGAATCGATTGGCATAGGTAATTTGGTCCAATTTGATCATTTGAACCTTCAATTGCACAATTCCCCAATTTGCAATTAAATGAATATTTGGGGTTTTTGTTGAAATTGATATGAACTTTTGGGCAAAACCACATTTTAAGATAAAATTCATGCCCTAAGTTCGATTCTGAGGTCCAATTACAAATATTTCCCATTAATTTGGGTTTAATTTGAAAAATTGCACCTCGGAACCGGTTCGGACTGGTCAAACCGCCCGGTCAGACCAATCGAACCGATTCGCTACAGTACCATCTTCTTCCTCAGACTCTTGCGGATGAACAGTCCCCTTTGGTCTATTTTGATTGTCAAATTGAAGGTTAATTCGCGACTAATTGGAATGGAGATGGTGGGCATTTTGTTCCCATCATCATCCCTCGTCGATTAACACCGGTAACGTCACCTGACGTCGTCGGGAGGAGGAGTAATTAGCCGGTCAACCTCGCGGGACCTACAAAAGTCAGCCAAGACAAAAATAGACCAAATTCGTGCTAAATTCCCATGAAATGGAGCTTACCGGAGGACCAAACGGAGTTGGACGGAATGCCCATCGCCCCCGGCGCCGTTTTGACCTAAAGGCACGTGGCCTCACGTGCGATTGAAGCTGGCGTACACTCCCCCGATTCAGCGCCAAAATTCGAAGAGCTATACAAGCTTATGGAGGCTTTCTGTTAGGGGAGAGGTGGATTCAGTTAAAGGAGAGAGAACAGAATTGAGAGAGAGGGAGAACGAGAGGGATAGAGTTCATTCTCTGGTCCCTGCCGTAGAGAATTGGAGCTCGAATCCAAGGCACTGGTTAGGCCGTCTCCGGCCAAACCGAAGCCTGCTAAAGTCATCAGAAGCACACCTGAAGTAGCAGGAGTCGATCGCCACTAGCCGCGCGACCTATCGCTCCAAAATAGGTGAGTTCAACCTTCGAGCTTTCTTACTGTGCTTTAATGGCGGAACTCGATTCCGATTATCATAGTTCGAGTTAGAGAATGCGTTTTATCCCTCAAACATCACTGACCATCGTCGTATATCTGTCTTGCATCGATTTTGTCTTAACACATCGAATCGAGTCTTCCAATTCAACCTCCATTGCCGAACATTGTTCATTCTCACCCAGCCAAATCTGGGCCGAGCGAGCTCGATCGGAGCTCGAGGTAAGTCTCCTGAACATTGAATGATGCTTCCGTGTTAATGAATTGGTTTAATACGCCAAGAATCGCGTGATTAGAGTACATGTGTACGTACTGGTTCGTGCTTGTTCATGCTCGATTCTGTGAATGAAACCGTGTAATCTTGCGATATGTTGCATGTGAAGCATAGACGAGTCGATTGTCGCCGGTCTCGTTCGATTCCATTAAGATTCCACCATTGGATCATCGCCGGAGAGTTGTGGTCGTTCGTTCAGAGGCGGTCGCGAGGTTGAAGACTACGCATACGTGGCAGGTCAACGAGTCAAGGGTCTAGGTGGCAACACGTGATTGGTCCACGTGGATGTCGAGTCAGCTCGACCGTTAGTTTGTTAGGCTGAGTTGGATTAGATCCAACGGCTAGGATTAATCGAGTCCAATAAATAGGTGGCCGTCCGATTAGTAATTAGGATTATCCAAAAATAGTTTTAAATAAAAAAACCAAAACAAATTGAAATGATGCCGATTAGGTTAGTGGCTAAGCGACGTCGTTTAGGTTAGTGAAGGTGGACGGTCCAGATCGAGTCTTAGGTTCTAATCCTGATCGTACATTTTAGTAAGTCAATCAAACGGCACTGGTCGAGTCTTCGTTTAATCTAGGTCGTAGATTCCAGTTAGATCATCCGGTGGTCGTGGATTAGCCACGCGGTTCAATGAGGGCCGTCGGATCAAGTTCGATTAATCCAAAAATGAAAAAAGAGAAGATACGGCGTCGTTTTGAGTCGTGGGTCGCGCGGGTCCAGGTCTAGGCCGGGTTCCGACCCGAATGGGTCGGGTCGACCTGGTCCGAATCACATTTTAATAATAAAAAGTCAGAGAATGATTTTAAAAAATAAAAAAATTCAGAGAAATCCTAGAAAATCCTAAAAAATGCTAGAAAATCCTAGAAAATCCAAAAAAAATGGAGGAAAATTGTAGGAAAATCCTAGATATTCCAGAAATCCCCAAAAATCAAGAATTGACCACAGACAACTGGTCAACCCTATTTTTGGGGTTTCTTATCCGTTCTTCCGAGAATAGACGATATTACCCTTTAGGGGTAAATCGCCTCTGTCGTGTATGGGGAATAAAGTCGATAATACCTAGGTAAGAATTAGGGTCGGATAGGCGACCAATTCCTAGGTTTGGGTTTCGAGTCTCGTCTCTCTTCTCAAAATGACGATTTTGCCCCTCAATGGGAAAATCGTCTTTCTTATTCCAATCGAGTCCTGAAGATTGCTTAAAGTTAGGGTTTGGGTCAGGTAGGTGACTAACCCTAATATTTGAGATTTTCAGTTCTCGTCTTCTTCCAAAATGACGCTTTTACCCCTCCAAAGGTAAAATCACTTTTAAATTTCAGAAAAATTCTGGAAATTCCTGAAAAATAGCAAATGGATTGGTTTGATCGCCAATCCCGTTTCCACCGTCTTTTGACTACTCATTTCATCTGAAATGACAATTTTTCCCCTCCAGGGCAAATTGTCCCTAAAACTTCCCAAAATTATGAATTTGCCCCTCATGGGCAAATCATGTCCAAATCACTCCTAAGTCTTGATTGATACTTCTCTAGGCTAATAGGGCCTCATTAGGGATGCCATGCTGCTTTCATGTGTTTTATCCGCATGTACTGGGTCCTTTATTTGCGCATTTATTTTTATTGATTGTGAGTGATAGGTTAGCCATTCCTGTCTGTATGAACTCCTAGATTTAGGTTCGTACCCCCCACCCATCTGCATGAAGTCTTAGAATCAGATAAAATCATTCAACTTTAGTGCCGAAAGGGCGTCAACTCCGACAGTTGGCGTAACAAAGTCCCCGAACCCACTTATCTGGTTTTTGTAGAATCGAATAGACCGCTTCCAACTATTCGATAGGGTTTCCGATCGTGCCCTCCATGAAACGATTGGTGGTGACTCATTGGCATGTACACATATCACATGTCACCAGACCACACAGAAGGTCGACCACGTATATCCAGCCGTTACGATTTGGGTAATGGCCTTTGGGAGAGGCTCGCGTCCGATCAGGCGACATCGGACGGCCCATTAGTCCACGAGAGCCCCGCACACGTCGACGCTCGAGCGGAGGGTCGCGACAGACTGGCGACTCCACTGGGGAATATTCTAAACCATAATCTCTGATTAAGAATTCCAGAGGACTTGAGCCGATTAAAAAGTTGGTTGATTTATATGGCATTGTTTTCTGCAGATGCTCTTGAAGGTGAGGTACGTACGCTAACCATTGTGTTAGATGTTTTTGCAGATTGGAGAAATAAGGGGTTGAGTGATTGTTGTCATCTTTCCTGCAGGTTGGAGTTGGGATTGTATGTTTATTTTTTTAGCACATATTGAAGCGGTGTTTGATACAAACTGCTGTGCATGACCTTGCATTGTGATGATCACGACACATCGCACACACTGGCGGTCAAAACCCGACTGCAAACTACCTCTAGGTTGCCTTAGATAGGGAAATGATGCGAAAGGATATCGTGGGAACCTGAGCCATAGGTTCCTCACCTGATTTCTAATTTTTTAGAGTATACCCACTTGTCTCATGCGTATGTCTATGGATGGTTGGTATACCTAAAAATCGCACATTGTTACAGGGGAACATTTCACATTCCCCAAATGTGGTTGGTAAGGCATTTACTTTCGATGTACTTCACTATTCCCTGTTTCATAGTATGATTCACGCATTATATACGTCCATATGCATTGCATACATCATGAAATCACTCAAGTGACTAATTGAAATAACAACGATAATGGGGTAGGATGTTGATGTTTCCTAAAAGTTCAACAGAATTGGTAACCTTCGAGTACCTAAGGAAAGTCACTCGCCTTGGACCAAACACAAGGCTGCACTTTACTAGGTTCGTGCATGGCCGAGAGCTGACTGGACGCAAGTTGGGATATGCTGAAGATTGTCAAACCCGCTACTATGTCGACAACCTCAAATTCAAGTGACAAGCAGACGAGATGTTCAAGGATTACTTGGAGATGAAGAAGCAACATCGCAACTGCTTAGCTAGGGACGCGTATGCTCGTCGAAAGGCTGAACGTCAAGCTAATAAAGACATACCTATGATCACCCTTTGGGGAAAAAGGAGACGCCATGTAATCAAGACAAGGCCGAAGCGCATTATACTCAAAAAGACGAAACGCGAGAAGACTCCAGAAGTCATTACACCATGGACCAGAGAATGGCCAAAAGAGTCGAGATGCCTCGATCAATTTACTAAAGAAGGCCCCTCACACTCAGCTGAAGGATGATTCCCGACTGACTATTATCGTAAAGAAGGATAGGCCTCTGGTAAAGAGATGTGTTAGATCCTCACATTCCATCGGCCTTTTATGGCTTTCTTGTTTGGAGAGTCTCTCTTTCCTTTCTTTCTTTAGACGTCCTGATTGTAATAAGGGATTCATTCCGCTTCTTCCCATTTGGTGTTTTGACCAATGAAATGTGACGTTGTTAATTCCCTTAGTCACTGGAGTGAACCTGACTAAATTGCATAATTCACTTTCTTGAAATTCAAATTAGACTTTAAGTCATGACTTCAGTACTTGAAAAATGTTCTAATTTCCATTTCTCCAATTGAACTATGCAACTAAGTTAGCCCATGCATATTTCATGGAATTTGCATAGTGACATGTTTAAAGTAATTTTTGACGATTGACTTTTCAAAATCATTTGCATATTTTAGATTTGATGAGAAAGAATGATATTCAAGTATTCAAAGTTCCCCGAGCCGAGCTCCAATCATGGTGGGATAGCATGGGAGAAGCCATCCAGAAATACGCCAAATCACGACTGGGGTATCTATTAGACCTGCTGAAGATTGAATGCCCACCTGCCTTTATTCAAGCCATGGCGCTCTATTGGGATCCTACCACCGCTACATTTTGTATGGAAGGGCTGGAAGTTACCCATACTCTTGAAGAATACAGCGCCGCCATCGGAGTGGAGTCCACTCACTTACTGGTTCAACCTCCCATAGGATTTGAGCCCTTGAGTCAACTAGCTGAATTCCTTGACACAAGCCTCAACGAAGTCAAAGCAGACGCCAAAAGTAATTTTGGACGAATTTCACTATCATTCCTTCTAGATCGATTCCCAAACCTCCCTGCCGCTAAGGGACTAAATCTGGTAGAGCCTTTGTCATAGCCTTCTTTAGCTTTGTGCTATACCCAATCTCATCTGTCACCTTCGACCCTATTATGGCTGTAGTAGTCAGACAAGTCTGTTGTGGGTGGGATTACTCAAACGTCATCCTTGCTGAGACTTTCCTTTCCCTAAACCGCTTCAAGAAAAACAGGAAGGGAATCTTTAGAGCCTCTAGTGATCTTTTGTACCTATGGTTCACATCTCATATCAGACAATTCCACATCCGCATGGGTTTCACCGAGATTAGCTCTGATGCCCATCCTCTTAAAACCTTTGTCAGAACCCAAGATCTCATAACCAGTTTGCAGTTGCACTAGCCACACTGGCCTCAATGTTACAAGTAACTGGTGGATTAGAGATCGAACCACTGAGAATTGGCATAGTCGAAAAACCGGCCTACTATATGATGATAGAGGAAGAATTCGAAGGAGAGCCGTGGTACTATGACATCAAGAATTATCTCTTAAAGGGGGAATTTCCTGAAGGATGTCAGGCGGGAGACCGGAGATACATAACTAGGATGGCCAGCAAGTTCTTCCTCAGTGGACAATTTCTGTACAAAAGGTCATTTGACTCCACTCTATTAAGATGCATAGATGCTAAAGAAGCAAATGTTTTCATGAAGGAGATCCATGAAGGTATATGTGGGCCCCATATGAACGGACACCTCCTTGCCAAGAAAATCATGCGGCTCGGGTATTATTGGATGACCATCGAATCAGACTGTTGCCAACATGTCTGGTCATGCCACCAGTGTCAAGTGTACGGCTATAAGATTAATGCGCTCCCGAATGAACTACATCAAATGTCCGAAGCCTGGCCTTTTTCTATGTGGGGGATAGACATGATAGGACCCGTCAATCCGACGGCTTCAAATGGTCATCGCTTCATCCTGGAGGCGATCGATTACTTTACAAAGTGGATAGAGGCCAATTCTTACAAGAATGTCACCGCAAGAAGTGTGGCAAGGTTTATTAAGAGAGATATAATCTCTCGATATAGTACCCCTTAAGCGATCATTATAGATAATGGGTCCAACCTGAACAACAAGATTGTCGATGATCTACTGGATCGCTTTGGCGTTCGACATCTTAACTCTTCCCCTTACCGCCCACAAATGAACGGGGCAGTAGAAGCGACCAACAAGAATATCAAAAAGATCCTGGCTAAGACTGTAGAGAATTATAGAGATTGACATGAAAGGCTACCCTTTGCCTTAATGGCATATCGAACTTCGATCAGGACTTCTACAGGGGCAACTTCTTACGCTATGGTATACGGGATGGAAGCGGTCCTGCCCAGGGAAGTTAAGATTCCCTCTTTAGGAATCTTATCAGAGGGTAAACTTTCAGAAACAGAATACTCTAGGCACAGATATGAACAGCTGAATTTGATAGACGAGAAGCGTCTCAGAGCGATCTGTCATGGACAAAGCTACCAGAAGAGGGTGGCCAAGTCATTCAATTGAAAGGTTAGAGCTAGAAATTTTGAGGAGAATGACCTGGTGGTAAAAAAGACTCTGCCAAATGCTGTCCACCCGGGAGGCAAGTTTACCCCGAATTACGAAGGCCCCTATATTGTCAAGAAGATTCTCACAGGAGGAGCATTAATTCTTGTAAATTCTGAAGGAGAAGAATTTGGGCACCCTGTAAATTCAGATGCTGTGAAGAAGTATTATCCTTGAAATGAAATCATATGTTGAATATGTGGCTTGTCCCAAAATGGTTCGAATCGCCAAAATGGTCATTACATGAGAATATCATGCATCCATGCATACACTAGCATGTGTTCTGTTTTGCAGGATTCCAAGAAACAGACTCAAAATCGGATTCATCCAAATGGAACCCTAGACAGAAGAATCTTCAACATCAAGAACCAGGTGATATGTATCTGTTCCATCAAAGGTTAAGCCACCTTTCACTCATAAAAATATCTGTTCTATCCTACATGCAGGAATGCCTGATGAAGATGGAAGATAAACGCAGTGAAATCTCTCTCACCTACTGTAAGATAAAAAGAGCAAGAGAATGAACATTCACACGCCCGAACTTAGGAATAAACATTGTTTTTGAAAAAAAAATGGATCCCTAACGCTTATTGCGCACTTGCCAGAATCGGAGGTTGTCCAAGCACGGTCCGAGTATGCATGATGCATCTTTGAAATCTTCCTGTGGAGTAAAATGTCTGGAGAAAAACAAAATGATTTTTCCAAAAACATAGCTTGCTTATACTATCTAGCAGGGATGTTCCTACAGATGGAAGGCAAACCTAATCCAAACACGTCCTACATACACTCCAGAGATGAGAGAAGTGTGAGAATAAGAAAGCCTGGATATGAGGATATAAGGACCCTTCGCATCGATTACATTGATTGAGATGACGGAGGCATTCATTTCTCATCCCAAACATTATAGGTGACCATTGATAACCCATTGAGCGGCGATTGCATTCTTTACCCCTGTCAAGAACCACCCCACATTGGGGCCGACTGGAGGTGAGTCCAACCGTATCAGGAGGTAAATGGTTAGAAATTCTCTTGCTCAGACTCGCATCAATCTTCGTGTGTTGCTTGTCATTTTAACTTCTATAGTAATTCAAGTGCTTTAAGATGACGAAAAGCATTCGTTTCTCTATCCTATACACTTTTACTCTTTGCATAGCCCAGTTGAGCCTATACGTTCGTTTCACAAACCCGTTGGTGATCATTGCATATCCCAAGACGGAAGTAACGTCACTTTAAGAGTGGAAGAGTTCAAAAGAATATGAACTATGAAAAATTCCTGGGTTAATGCTTGAGTATTAAGATTCAAGTTGTACATCTAGCACACTTATTTGAAAATCCTAATTCCCAAAAGAAAGGAAAATGTGGGATTTCAACAAAAGATAAAAAGAGAGAGAGAGAGAAAGATCCAATCTTGGGCATCAAGAAAAAGCAAAGTGCCTGGTAAAAGCAAGGCCAATGCCCGTCTAAAATACTTGTACACTTGTGAATCCTGTGTTTGATCTTGTGAATGCCAAAAGAGGGCATGATACCTTTGTATACGTCACTAGTGAGATCTGATTGTAAAAGATACTATCAGATTATGTCACATTCAGTTATTGACGCCGCGCGAACGCGAGAGAGAGGTTCTCCCAAAGACTACCAATGCACTTCAAAGATTGAAGGCACTCTCTGAACCAAAAGGGACTAGATCGGCAGCAAAACCTGCAGTGATTACCAATGTTACACCCTTCGCACATTCTGAGCCAAAAATTAACTTTTTTTCGGTCCCCAATCCAACCTGCGTTACATCCCTGAGAAGTCTTTTCTGATTAAAGTACTTGGGTTAATGTAGAGTTTAATGTCTAAGCTTAGCTCGAAGAAGTTCAAGCAAGATTATTTCTTTCTTATTTTGCAGGGTTCTTGACTTGTAAACCCGAAGCAGATGAAGAAAATTTCGTGTCAAAAAAGACCTGACTCAGAAAGTGAGTCCCCCTTTCGGAAACCATGTCCAAGCCCGACATTACGGTCCCCTAAAGACCTCCCGATTGATCTAAATGTATGCGCTGCGAACGGTCCCGAAAACCCAGGTACAAGGTATTGGGAAATTCGAGTGCTCTGGTTATGAAAAGACCAAGTCAGAAAAATTGGTAAGAAGCCCTTTTTGACAGAGATATTCCAATAGAATGCTCGAAAGCAAGCTTTGGTTGGAAACTTTAAATTGTTTGATCCAAGGATTTTCCTCACAAGGATTCTTGATCATCCTCGCATGCTTGAAGATGTTTTGGATAATCTCCAGCATCCTAAGCCATTTTGCATAATTGCATAGGTTAAAATGAACCTTTACCTGCATAATGATTATCATTGCCTCAGGAGGACTAATATCTTTGTAAATAGGGAATGAACTTTTAAGTCTAAGCTTCTAATGAGACCCATGGCAGCTCTAGGTCCAAGAGGTAGACTTTACTCCGAAAGGACAATCTTCGGAAACATCTCTTTGTGAGATTTCAGTTTTATAGGTTTGAGCTTTCTGCAGGATACCTGGAGTCCCTAGGTCCCAGAATGTCACATACAATGTCGAAAGGACAATCTTCGGAATCATCTCTTTGTGAGATTTCAGTTTTATAGGTTTGAGCTTTCTGCAGGATACCTAGAGTCCCCAGATCCTAGAATATCACATCCAATGTTGAAAGAACAATCTTCGGAATCATCTCTTTGTGAGATTTCAGTTTTATAGGTTTGAGCTTCCTGCAGGATGCTTGGGATCCCCAGATCTCGGAATGTCACCTCCAATGTCGAAAGGACAATATTCAAAATAGTTTTTCTACAAGATTTCAGGTAACCCCCGAATCCCAGAAAAATCTTATTCAAAATTTTTGCAGGTTTGAATTTTCTGCAGGATACTTGGAGTCCCCAAATCCCAGAATAACACCTTGCATGTCAAAAGGATAATTTTCAGAACCAGCTTTCTATGAGGTTCTAGGTAATCCCTAAACCCAGAGTAGCCCATTTGGTAAAACCTAAGAGTTAGGTACACCTCACTTGTATAGACCCTAGTTGATTCATCAGAATATAGGATCAGCTTAGTGTTCAACAATCCCTACAGAATGGGTGCGTCATCCATAAGTTCCTAGCAGAAAGGAGTCCTATTCACGGCCTGATCCCCCTGACGGATCAAAATGTTCGACAATCCCTACAGAACGGGTGCGTCATCCATAGGTTCCTAGCAGAAAGGAGTCCTATTCATAGTTTGATCCACCATACGGATCAAAAACCCCTGACAATCCCTGAAGAACTGGTGCGTCATTCACAGGTTTCTGTCAAACATAGGAATCCCACTCTGGTTTGGCCTACCATATATGCTAGAGTTTAACCGCCCTAGGACGCTCGAGAGATGAGCCTCTAGGTATCCACTTGAACCCGCTATACACCGCTTGCCGCACGAGCATCAGGCAGGTGAGTAACAGGTAAGCATCTCTATCCCACCTTCTCTCTCTCTCTCTCTCTCTCTCTCTCTCTCTCTCTCTCTCTCTCTCACATCAGCTGAAACGAAATGAGCAGAGCATTCACTAGCGGGACAAGAAAGATTAAATGTCAAGATTCATTTTTTCTATTTTCCAGTGGAGTCGATCTAAACTAAGGTGTCACCTATCTTTGAGAGAAATCTCTCGCGAGATTCCTCTCAAAGAGGGGCAGCTGTTGACACCTAATTTTGGATCATCCTTTTTTAGCCATTTCTTAAAAAATTCATAAAAAGTCAAAAAATTATAAAATCAAATTTGGTGACCTTGGCCAAGCCTAAGGAACCATTTTTGACAAAAAATAATTTTTCATATTTTTTGTATTTTTTTAGTATTTTTGAAAATTAGGAAAATACTTAAAAATTTTAAAAAAATAGCATTTGAGGTCACAAAAATATGAAAAAATAGTCAATATTTTTATTTTAAATCCCTTGTCTTTTTGACCTCACAAAAATTCCAGAATCAGATTCAATTTTAGGTGTTCCTTTGTTACACATATGATTGAATTTGATAAAAAAAAATGTCAGTTGAGTCTTTTAATTTGCAACTTTGGTATTTTTTAGGATCTTGACATTCAATCTAGTTGCCCCTTATTGCAATTTAACCCAATTGTCAACACAGATTGTTTAATTGCACGAATTGGGCAAAATTGTATACTAAATTGCATTTTAGTCCTTGAAATTGGGCATAATTGAAATTACTTTCAATTCAAGGACTATCATTGCAAATTAAACATATTGCCCAATGGTTTTCATCATTTTGAATCGATTGGCATAGGTAATTTGGTCCAATTTGATCATTTGAACCTTCAATTGCACAATTCCCCAATTTGTAATTAAATGAAAATTTGGGGTTTTTGTTGAAATTGATATGAACTTTTGGGCAAAACCACATTTTAAGATAAAATTCATGCCCCAAGTTCGATTATGAGGTCCAATTGAAAAAATTTCCCATTAATTTGGGTTTAATTTGAAAAATTGCAACTCGAAACCCGTTCGGACCGGTCAGACCGCCCGGTCAGACCTGTCGAACCGGTTCGCTACAGTACCATCTTCTTCCTCAGACTCTCGCGGATGAACAGTCCCTTTTGGTCTATTTTGATTGTCAAATTGAAGGTTAATTCGCGACTAATTGGAATGGAGATGGTGGTCGTTTTGTTCCCATCATCATTCCTCGTCGATTAACACCGGCAACATCACCTGACGTCTCCGGGAGGAGGGGTAATTAGCCGCTCAACCTCGCGGGACTTGCAAAAGTCAGCCTAGACATAAACAGACCAAATTCGTGCCAAATTCTCATGAAATGGAGCTTGCCGGAGGACCAAACGGAGTTGGACGGAATGCTCATCGTCCCCGACGCCGTTTGGACCTAAAGGCATGTGGCCTCACGTGCGATTGAAGCTGGCGCAAACTTCCCCGATTCGGCGCCAAAATTCGAAGAGCTATACAAGCCTATGGAGGCTTTCTGTTAGGGGAGAGGTTGATTCAGTTAAAGGAGAGAGAACAAAATTGAGAGAGACGGAGAACGAGATGGAGAGAGTCCGGGTCTGGGCCGGGTCCGACCAGAATGGGTCGGGTCGACTCGGTCCGAATCACATTTTAATAATAAAAAGTCAGAAAATCATTTTAAAAAATAAAAAAAATTCAGAAAAATCCTAAAAAATGCTAGAAAATCCTAGAAAATCCCAAAAAAATGTAGGAAAATTGTAGGAAAATCCTAGATATTCCAGAAATTCCCCAAAATCGAAGATTGACCACAGACAACTGGTCAACCCTATTTTTGGGGTTTCTTATCCGTTCTTCCAAGAATTGACGATATTTCCCTTTAGGGGTAAATCGCCTCTATCGTGTATGGGGGATAAAGTCGATAATGCCAAGGTAAAAATTAGGGTCGAATAGGCGACCGATTCTTAGGTTTGGGTTCGAATCCCGTCTCTTTTCTCAAAATGACGATTTTGCCCATCAATTGAAAAATCGTCTTTCTTATTCCAATCGAGTTTTGAAGATTGCTTAAAATTAGGGTTTGGGTCAGGTAGGTGACTAACCCTAATATTTGAGATTTTCAGTTCTCGTCTTCGTCCAAAATGACGATTTTACCCCTCCAAAGGTAAAATCACTTTTAAATTCTAGAAAAATTCTGGAAATTCCTGAAAAATAGGAAATGGATTGGTTTGATCGCCAATCCCATTTCCACCGTCGTTTGACTACTTATTTCATCTGAAATGACAATTTTGCCCCTCCAGGGCTAATTGTCCCTAAAACTTCCCAAAATTACGATCTTGCCCTTCATGGGCAAATCATGTCCAAATCACTCCTAAGCCTTGATTGATACTTCTCTAGGCTAATAGGACCTCATTAGGGATGCCATGCTGTTTTCATGTGTTTTATCCGCATGTACTGGGTCCTTGATTTGCGCATTTATTTTTACTGATTGTGAGTAATAGGTTAGCCACTCCCGTCTGTATGAACTCCTAGATTTAGGTTCGTACCCCCCACTCATCTACATGAAGTCTTAGAATCAGATAAAATCATTCAACTTTGGTGCCGAAAGGGCGTCAACTCTGACAGTTGGCGTAACAAAGTCCCTGAGCTCACTTCTCTGGTTTTCGTAGAATCAAATAGACCGCTCCCAACTATTCGATAGGATTTCCGATCGTCCCCTATTAGTGGTGACTCCTTGGCATGTACACATATCACATATCACCAGACCGCACTAAAGGTCGACCACGTATATCCAGCCGTTGCGATTTGGGTAATGGACCTTGGGAGAGGCCCGCGTCCGATCAGGCGACATCGGACGGCCCATTAGCCCACGAGAGCCCCGCACATGTCAGCGCTCGAGCGGAGGGTCGCGACAGACTGGCGACTCCACTGAGGAATATTCTAAACCAGAATCTCTAGTTAAGAATTCCAGAGGACTTGAGCCGATTAAAAAGTTGGTTAATTTATCTGACATTATTTTCTGCAGATGCTCTTGAAGGTGAGGTACGTACGATAACCATTGTGTTAGATGTTTTTGCAGATTGGAGAAATAAGGGATTGAGTGATTGTTGACATCTTTCCTGCAAGTTGGAGTTGGGATTGTATGTTTATTTTTTAGCACATATTGAAGCGGTGTTTGATACAAACTGCTGTGCATGACCTTGTATTGTGATGATCACGACACATCGCACACACTGGCGGTCAAACCCCGACTGCAAACCACCTCTAGGTTACCTTAGATAGGGAAAGGATGCGAAAGGATCTTGTGTTTGATGGCACTTGAGACTTTCGTGTTCGTTCCTGCTCGCGATCCAAATTGGCGATATCTAGCCCTCTTGGGTGGGTACCCTTGTGGAGGAATCTGCTTCATTTAGATCGTGGGAGCCTGTGCCATAGGTTCCTCACCTGATTTCTAATTTTTTAGAGTATACCCACTTGTCTCATGCGTATGTCTATGGATGGTTGGTATACCTAAAAATCGCACATTGTTACATGGGAACATTTCACATTCCCCAAATGTGGTTGGTAAGGCATTTACTTTCGATGTACTTCACTATTCCCTATTTCATAGTATGATTCACGCATTATATACGTCCATATGCATTGCATACATCTTGAAATCACTCAAGTGACTAATTGAAATAACAACGATAATGGGGTAGGATGTCGCTGTTTCCTAAAAGTTCAACAGAATTGGTAACCTTCGAGTACCTAAGGAAAGTCATTCGCCTTGGACCAAACACAAGGCTGCACTTTACTAGGTTCGTGCATAGCCAAGAGCTGACTGGACGCAAGTTGGGATATGCTGAAGATTGTCAAACCCGCTACTATGTCGACAACCTCAGATTCAAGCGACAAACAGACGAGATGTTCAAGGATTACTTGGAGATGAAGAAGCAACATCACAACCGCTTATCTAGGGACGCGTATCTTCGTCGAAAGGCTGAATGTCAAGCTAATAAAGACATACCTATGATCACCCTTTGGGGAAAAAGGAGACGCCCTGCAATCAAGAAACAAATTATAAAAGTTAAAATTTTTTACTAAATTTATATTGCATAAAAGTGTATCAGTAATATCATTTTTTTAATCAAATTATAATTAACAAACATTGTATGATTTGGTTAAATATTGAAATGTCAAGAAATACGGATTGGGTATGGGTCATAAAATTTGTACTGTATAAAAATGGGTCAAAACAGGTTAAATGAGTCAATGTGGGTCTGTCCATATTCAACCCGACCCAAACCCGACCCGATCCGACCCACCCGTTTGACACCTCTACACTTGTTGGGTGGATGCAATTGAGGCTTGCTATCATTATAAGGGAGATAATCAAGAGATAGCTCAACTCTAAACCCATAAACATATCCAATTTGACTCACCTTCACTCAAGACTTAAACTAATGTGTCATGAGCCAACTAAGACAATTAACTGTTTTACACCACGTCAATTCCCCGATATTTTCGGCCAAAAAAAAACCCACGATATTGGACTTTCTAACATAACTTACGCATGCATCCGAATAATTTTGTTATCAATTCAATGGAGCGAGAACATCCTAATTAATACATCCTATAATGCAAAACTGGGCATTGGGGAGATATTAACATCATGTGCCACGAGGATGAGGTCCTGTCTTTAGTCTATATAAAGAGGGCACAGACTAAATATAACCATTCACCAAGTACCAGAAAAGTGCCAGTTTCAAACACACTCCATAGAATTACAACAGTTTGTACTTTCTCTCTCGGAAGAAGAGGATGGCAGTGAGAGGGAAGATGGAGGTGGAGGTGGATCTCAAGTCATCGGCCTACCAGTTCTACAGCTTCTTCAGGAACACCCCACACCTCCTTCCCAAAGTTTGCAGCGATATGCACGCTGGGGAGTTTCTGGAAGGTGAATGGGTCTCTGGGGGCTCCACTAGGAAATGGACTTACTCCACCAACAGTAAGTTAAAAGGATTGCATAAAAAATTTGTCCTCCGCTATGTATGTTGCCCGCACTAGAGATTATTTACATTTCATGTGGTCCAATGATCAAATTCATTTTCTGCAGAAGGGAGAAAGGAAACATTCAAGGAGAAGACAGAGTTTGACGATGAGAATAAGAGCGTAACTCATGTTGGCATCGAAGGCGACATCTTCGACTATTACAAGAGCTACAGGGCCACCTGGCAGGCAGTCACTAGGGGCGGACGACCGGCAATCGCCAAGATGATCATCGAGTACGAGAAGTTGGACGAGAGCATGCTGCACCCGGTCAACTATTTGAATTTATTGGCTAATGTCACCAAGGACATTGACGCTCACCTTGTCAAGGCCTAAGCCTACGTAAATATGCATAAATAAGTTGGGAGTGATCAGCTCTAATAAGTGCTGAACTCAGATCTATCTGCGTGTCTACCTCCCTCTACTAAAAATAATGTCTGTTTTAAATAACAAGCAGCATTTCTATGGTTGATTAATGCCCAGATAGCATGAGTTTGTCTGAATTAACATAGAAGGTCAAGTGAAGCTGCTGTTTAACCAGACTCTCGTAACCTTCAAATGGATTCAGTCCACATGATGTCAAACCATGCAATATCAGCTCGACAAGTATTTTTTCTAATGTTGTACGATTTCTTGGGTCTTTGTTTCTCCATCGAGATGTTAGGAAACTGATCGAAACATAAAAAGGAAAATAAATTAAGCACAAGATCTGCGTGGTTCGGATGATGGGATGTAAGTCTACGAGAAGAGCAAGAGTTCATTTTGAAACAAAGATTACTCAGCCGTGAATCACTTAGAAGCGAGCTTTATGTTTCCGAAGGCACGACTATATACTCAATAATCGCACAAATATGATCTTACAAGAATTCTCAACGAAACTTCATTCTAATTTCAAAGGAAAAAAAATCTTAGAAACCCTCTTTCTAATAGCTCAAGTTTTTTCCTTGGTCTATACCATGCGGACCAAGATTTACATTTACCGGTTAAAGAAGGAAAAAAATAAGATTAAAAATGTTGGAGTTGGTGAATACTTCGGGGATCCTTGTTTCTCACACCGGAAACGCCCACGTGAGCATAGGAAAACCAAAGTGTTATCCAACGACATGTGACCCATGCGCGAGGGATGCGGGGGTTCGGGGGCAGCGTTCCCGAAACGGGTGTCCCGCTGCCCGGTCAGCGTGCGGTGCTTCCGCTGTGGGCTTAATAGAGGTTTCGCTAGATTTAGGTATTGGGCCCATTTATGGCATATATATTTTGCTCGTTTATGCTGATCATTGTAACTAGTTGAGAGGCTGTAAAACCGAATATCATATTGAAATCTCTTACAGGACGTAGCCCTATTCTGCGGTGAACCTGGATAATCTCGTGCGTCATTCAATTTTTCTTTATTTTTGTGTGATCGTTCTGATTCGATGTGCGATAAATCCCATAAAAAAATGATAAAATATGATATTTTTCGTATTTAATTTGATATTTTTTTTTGGTAATCGAGGTATCTGAGCCAGCTTGCGTGCACCTCGACTATTCTTCAGGAGAGACTAGCACAACAACCCACCACCATGGCCTCCCACTTAAATCACATATGCTCAGCTGGGGAATCGAACCTGGGACTAGTGCGCCTAACCACACAATCCCAAGTGCGCCTTAACCAACTGAGCTACCCATGGATGGGTTAATTTGATATTCTTTATACTACCCTAGGACGATAAAACATGACCATCATGCCAAATAAAAAAGGCCTGAAATAGAAGATGCAAAATATGCTTTATACCATGCTAGTAAATACTGATACAATATTACTATCATGCTAAATAAAAAGGCCTGAAATAGAGGATACAAAGGATTTCAGAATCATCGTTGGTTTGATTTATTGCATGTGACGTTTTCTTTTCCATTTACTCTTCCTTTCTTTTTGTGGGAGTGAATCTTAACAACTTCGAAAGTTATTGCATGTGATGTGTTCTTTCGCACTTACTCTTCCTTTCTTTTTGTGGGAGTGAATAGTAACAACTTCGAGAGTTAATTTATTCGAATAAGAAAGAAATTGACAACAAAAATCGAAGTCACCTGTGAATTCGAGCACAATTCAAAGTCACGTCCCTATCCAATGAGATCGTGATATGAAACATGTCTCAAATGTCAAGAACATCATTTAGAATGTTAGACCTTAAAGTGGATAATATAAAAGTTTATCATCCTGGAAATAAAAAAGAGGGAAAATATACTGGTTTGATCGTGGACACTGGAAGTCTTGAGCTCCCCCAATGTTTTCGCCGCTTCTGATCACAAAAAGAAGCCTGGGGTGAACAAACACGTTCTGCTCTGTGCCATTTTGGCCTCCACGAACTCTATGGTTGAAGATATTTATCAGACAATCCATGAAGATGCACGGCATTAATCGGGGGGGGGGGGGGGGGGGGGGGGGGGGTTGGGCGCACTTTAATCGACGGCAGATTTTGGAGGCCATTCAACTCTTACACGGCCACAAGAAGTCCAGAGTAGGAGTTGCCGGAAGAGACCAACGCAAGGCATGGACTGAGACAAAATCACCAGGGGTGTTTCTTTTGATCCACAATATAAAAGGCTGACTTTTTGTTTCTTTTCATGACCCCACGCACAGGTAACACTTATCACAACTGCACGAGCACACTGAAGACAATTGAGGAAGAGACAAAATCATAAGAAGACAAAAAAGAGCATGGATGAATCCTTGCAGAGTAACAAGCCCTCACTATTCGGTGCTCGTCTCTGTTAAATATATTGTATATATTAGTAGTAAGTTTTTTGTGTATTTATTTTTTTGCCCTTCTTTGTATGTATATTTATATTGGCAATGTGCCTAATTATAATTATGCATTCCGTTATTCAATTTTCAAATCTATCATGGTATCATAGCTAGGGTTTCTCGTTTTTCCCCCATAGGCGATGTGGTAAACGAGCCTCATGTTGGATTTTGATTCCCACTGATCGGATTTCATTGGTATTCTGCGTGTTGAAGATTGCATTGGTATTCTGATGTGTTGAAGATTGCTCAATTCCCATCGATCGGTGGCACAATGAACAATTCGTGAATTTTATAATTATATGACGTCTCTTTGATCCCAGCTTGATGTGTTGGATCATCCACCATGTCCCACGTGTGCTGGTTGTGTTGCTTGTGCTGCATCTAGACTTGAAGATCAGAACAAGAATCGCATGTAAGAATTCTTGATGCAACTCTCACTAGAATTTGATGGAGTTCGAAGTCAGATTCTATATCGTTATCCCGCACCATCTCTTTCTAATGCAGTCAAGGAACTTCAGGCTGAGGAAACTAGACGAGGAATTCTTGGTGCTTCTCCATCTCTAGATTCTTTTGTAGTAATGGCCACTTCACAGTTTGATTTCCGGCCAAGCTCCTCTCAACGTGGTCTCCAATCTGACTCTTCTCAACGTGTTTTTCAGTCTAACTATTCACATCGTGGTTCCCAGCGTGATTCTTCTCAGCGAGGTTCACGTTTTTAGTGTAACTTCTGTAAGCAAAATGGGCATATCGAAGATCGATGTTTTCAGAAAATGGGTGGTCTTCCTGATGCACCCTTGCTTTCAGTTGCACCTGTTTCTTCTCCATCCACAGATCATGTCACTACATCCTCATTTTCATATAATCGTCTTGCTAATATTGAGGCTTAGCTTTCTCGTTTAGCTCAGCTTCATCTTGGTTCTTCTGGTGTATCCTTCACTGTTGCTACAGCAGTTGTTGCACAATCTTCAGGTGATAGTTCTTCTTGAATTCTTGACTCTAGGGCTGCTCATCACATGACTGCCTCTGCTCATCATCTCACTCAACAACCTGTACTCAAAAATCTAAAAGAGTTCTTTACAGCCGATGGGTCATTTCTTACTGCTCCTATGCAAGGCCAACTTACTATCCCTGACAGTTTTAATGTGCCTAATGTGTTGCATATACCGAACTTAGCCCTAAATCTTTTATCTGTTGGGCAACTTGTCGATATGGGCTATATGGTGACATTTAGTGTTGATTCTTGTGTTATACAGGATCGTACGAGTGGCCGGACGATTAGCAAGGGTAGTACACATGGAGGATTGTATTTGATGCGGCATCTCCAACTTCCTTCACCTCAACTTGTTCTTGCCATCTTCGATCTTGACTGTTGGCACCAGCGCCTAGGTCATATATCTGCTTCTCGTTTGTCTTTTCTGCGTCAGCAGGGTGCACTTGGACATGTTTCATCTACTGTTATGCGTCATTGTACTAGTTGCTCTTTAGCTAAACAATCTGCACCTCATTTTCCTATTAGTTCTTTTGTTTCCACTTCTTGTTTTGACTTAGTACATTCAGATGTTTGGGGTCCAGCTCCCCAAATTTCTAAAAGTGAATTCAAGTATTATGTATCGTTATTGATGATTATTCTCGTTATACATTGGTTTATTTCATGTGCTCTCGCGATGAATTTATCTCTATCTATAAGAAACTTACAGTCATGATATCTACTCGATTATCTAAAACTATTAAAGTTTTTCGCTCTGATTCTGGTGGGGAGTATCTTTCTGCAGCATTTCGTTCTATCTTAACTTCTCAGGGAACCTTACCTCAGTTGTCCTGTCCGGGTGTTCCTGCTCAAAATGGTCTTGTTGAACGAAACATCTTCATATTTTGGATATTACTCGTGCTCTCCTATTATCCAATTCGGTTCCTACTGAATTTTGGGCTGAAGCACTATCTGCTGCTGTCCATCTCATAAATCGACTTCCTTCTCTCGTCCTCTCTAAAGCCACCCCTCACCAACGTCTTTTCTCAAAACTACTCACTTATCATCAACTTCGTATTTTTGGCTGTATGTGTTATATGCTTCTTTCACCCCATGAGCGCACCAAACTCTCTGTAAAGTCAATTCGATGTGCTTTCTTAGGTTACAGTACATAACACAAAGGTTATAGGTGCTATGACCCTTCTTCACAACGTATTCGTATCTCTCGTAGTGTTCAGTTCTTTGAGCACCTATCATTCTTTTCCGCTTCCTCTACTTCTCTACAGTCTTCTCCATATGTGTTTATGGATTTTCCTCTTGATTCATCTCATATTCCTCCTCTTATATCTTCTTCGTCAAATCCAGTGTCACCACCTTCTCCTAATATGCCCCCTCATTCGTCTACTTCGCCTGCTACTTCGACGCCTTTAGAGGATTCTTGTCCACCACCCCCTCGGCGGAATCCTCCTCGAGATCGTCGTCCTCCAGCTAGGAACGTGGCGGCCACAAGTTATTCTGATAAGTATGGTTCCTTTAAGGCTGCTGTCCACACTTTGCAGGAACCATCAAATTATCGTATAGCCGTACAGCATGTCGAATGGTGTGATGCTATGTTTGAGAAATTATCTGCTCTGGAGCGCACTGATACGTGGGATCTTGTACCTCTTTTACCAGGAAAATCCTTAATATCTTGTCGTTGGATATATAAAATTAAGACCCACTCTGATGGAAGCATTGAGCACTATAAAGTGCACCTTGTTGCACGTGATTTTGATCAGGAGTATGGGATAGATTATGTGGAGACCCTTGCTCCTGTTGCCAAAATGGCTTCTATTCGCACTCTTCTTGCAGTAGCATCTATTCGTAATTGGCATGTTTTTCAGCTTGATGTGAAGAATACTTTTCTTCATGGGGTTCTTTAGGAGGAACTCTATATGCAGCCACCTCTAGGTCTGCCTCATTCGCCCGGCCAGGTATGTCGTCTTCGTCGGGCTCTTTATGGTCTCAAACAAGCTCCTCGAGCTTGATTTGAACGGTTTGCAAATGTTGCTCGGTCAGCTGGCTTTATTTAGAGTGAGAATGATCATACTATGTTTACTCATACCTCTTCAGCTAGTTGTACTATTCTACTACTCTATGTAGATGATATGATTATTATTGGGGATGACTCTGTTTATATTACTTATACTAAGCAACATCTTCACCGCTAGTTTGCTATGAAAGATTTGGGTTTCTTACGTTTTTTTCTCGGTATTGAGGTTGCTCGCAGTCGACGTGATATTCTTCTCTCCCAACAGAAGTACATTGCTGACATTTTAGTTCGTGTTGAGTTATTTGATACTCGTACTGCAGCTACTCTTGTTGAACTTCATTTACAGCTTCGTCCGAATGATGGTGAGCCTCTATCTGATGTTACTCGCTACCGGGCTCTTGTTGGCAGTCTTGTCTATCTTAAGACCACTCGTCCTGATATCGCATATGTTGTTCATCTTGTCAGTCAGTTTGTTGCGGCTCTTGATACAGTTCATTATGCTGATGTACTCCGAATTCTGCGATATCTTCGTGGTACTCTGACACGCTCAGTTTTTCTTCCATTGACTTTCTCACTTGCTCTTCGTGCTTACTCTAGTGCTGATTGGACTTTGGACGTTACTGACCGCAAGTCCATTATAGGATTTTGTATCTTTCTAGGTGATTCTCTGATTTCTTGGCGTACCAAGAAGCAATCTGTTGTGTCTCGCTTTTCCACCGAGTCTGAGTATCGTGCTATGGCTGACACTACTGTTAAGATTATTTGGCTTCGTCGTCTTCTTGCTGATCTTGATGTTGCCTCTTCTGCTCCCATTCCTCTTCATTGTGACAATACGAGTGTTATTCACATTGCCACAAATCCAGTGTTTCATGAGCGTACCAAGCAGATTGACATTGATTATCATATTACGCGCCATCAACTCCAAGCACATATAATTTCTCTTCCCTTTGTGGCTTCTGCAGCCCAGCTTGCTGACTTATTCACTAAATCTCTTATATCACAACGCTTTGCTGCTCTTCTTTCCAAACTCTCATTGGTTGACCTACCTTGAGTTTGAGGGGGATGTTAGATATATTGTATATACTAGGAGTATGTTTTTTTGTGTATTTACTTCATTGCCATTCTTTGTATGTATATTTGTATTGGCCTTGTGTCTAATTGTAATTATGCATTCCGTTATTCAATTCTAAAATCTATCAGTCTCCACCGGAGCTCTAGTCGCATAGCTAATGCAAAGTCCAATGTGGCCCCGTTCCGCAAGAGAGTTGCCATTGTTTAGCTGTTGTTGTGAGCCAAATCATCCCATTTTGCACCTCGTCTGGACATCTAACGCAGCTTCGTTGCCTTGTTTCGGAGACGAATACTTCGACAAATCAGGTAACGAATGGTTTTAACTTTTGGATACTCCCATGCTATCGTTACCAGTGAAATTTGCTCAGTTTGGTGATGATGTTCTGGTGCTAAAAGGAAATCTTCTTGTTTTTGCTAACAAATTTGGTTTTTGTCCGATTGTTTATTGGAACTGATCATGCTCGAGCTTTCCTCATGTTTCCTTTGCAACTTTCGAGAAAAGCATGCGAATACATTGGCTGAGACGTGAATTTTCGTGTGTCTTTGATTGATACTCATATTATCCTGAACTTGCTCATTTGAAGTTGCTTTGGCCAAATCGACTAGATAACTTTATACTTGGGCAAGATAATTGGTGAAACGTTGTACATGTTCGAAATTTGTGAGTGAATTGCCAGATTTGATATGTTCACAGATTACGAGTCTTGAAAAGTGAAATTTGACAGATTAGACAAGATAATTTTTCCGAAATCTTCGATATTATCTCATGATTTTCGAGGATATTTTGAGCTTATCTTTGAGCATATTCTTTTGGTTTTGTGACATATCTCTAGATATTTGATTACATTGTGTCTTGAATTTGAGATAATCCGAATCCCAATCGCATCTTTAAAGAATTTGCACATCTTTTGAAACATGCAAGATTATCTCGTGGTACGAATTTGGATAGTTAACATGCTGAAGATATCTTTAAAATTTATCTTAAATTCTTTTTAAATCTCAAGAGATAATTTACTAAGTTTAAAAGATATGATCCTCCGCGGATAGGGGCTTATCTCCATTAAAATCTTGGTGATCCCTAGGGATTTTTTTTTTAAATTCATGTGGCTTTGATTGCGTTGATCTCCATTTCTATGTTTAGCATGTTTATATTCCGCATATTGTTTACCTTTTGTTCTAAAATTTGCACACTTTTAAACAAACATGTCTATAACATATGCTCCTTTGTGCCTAGACCCTTCGAAAAATTAAATTGCACGCCTTGACCATGATCTCATGGAAAGGGATGGCAATTTAGTGTAAGGCTTCGTGTTCTTTCCTTTTGCCAAAAGAGACGTTGTCATCTTATACCTCTATCCGCATACTAGCTCGAATTTTCGAGGATGTAGTGGATAAAAATTCTTCTCTAACCCAGATCTTTGGGGATAAGTGAATTTTTCGAAAATTCAGAATTAAAGGTATATTATGGGTATTTTTATTTAATTTTGTTCAATTTTGTTCATTGAATGTTTCTATTTCTAGTATTTAATAAAAAAAACAAAAATCACTTGTCATTGTCGCGACCCGTCCGCAATGGCGGACGCGGCTAATGGATTACCGATCGCGGGTCTTTTGGATCGGCGCGGGCCCTCCCAGGCCCATACCAAATCGCGGCGGGAGTATTTTTTCAAAGGATTCGGCGATAAGAGCCGATCGATTTCGACCTTAGTGTGGTCGTGGTGGCATGTGCAACTTGTGCATGCATTTGGAGTCGCCACCGGTCTTTCTTGGAGGGTAGACCGGAAACCTTACCGACCGATTGTGAGAGGTCGATCAGTTCTGCGGAACCAGAGATTTTGGGTTCGGGGACTTGGTTACGTCGGTGTCATTACCAACGCCCTTTCGGTACCTAACGCGAGTGATTTTCCTAGTTAAGAGTTCATGCAGGCGCAATTTTAGGTGAGGTAGGCTTAATTCAGGGTTTCATGCAGATTGGAAGACTATTCCTATCAATCGCAATTAATTTTAATGAAAGCGCAATCAAGTGCATAAATAAATCACATCAATTCACATCACATGGCCTCATAGTATAGCCATAAAGGCTTAAGGAAGGCGTGATTTCAGACCAGGGGTAAAATGGGAAGATTTGGGGACGATTAGCCCGAAGGGCAAAATCGTCAATTTTTGGAAGATTTGGATACCGAATTACCCAAAATACTCCATGGCCAGTTGATTGTGGCCATTTCCCATTTTTGAGAATTTTTTTGGAATTTCTTGATTTTTCTTCGATTTTTGGGAGACGATTCGCCCAAAGGGCGAAATCGTCATTTTTAAGGAATGGGTTCAAAATACCCGTGATGAATTTTGGCCAGTTGATTGTGGCCATTTCCTATTTTTTGAGATTTTTCTAGAATTTTTGGAATTTGTTTGGAAGACGGTTCGCCGGAAGGGCGAAACCGTCATTTTTGGAAAGACCGGGGGTCGAAAGACCCGGAACAGGCCATGGCCAATTGAATATGGCTATTTCCTATTTTCTGGAATTTTTTAGAATTTTTCTGAATTTTCCGATTTTTTTTTGAATTTTTTTATGATTTTCTATTTTTTATTGAATTTTTGAATTTATTATTATTATTTTTTATTTCGAAAATGGTAATCTGATTTGGACCCCTAAACCCAACCCCTTTAATAACTACATGCCAACCAAAAGCCCAAATAAAATCTAAAACAAGAAAGGCCCATTCTTTTACGAAGGCCCATTTGACTTAAATTTAGACATAACCCAATTTATTTCAATTCTTTCCACTAGAGGCCCAAACAGAAAATTTCACTAGCTGGCCCAATCTTGGAACAAACTCACGTTCATAACACCAAAAACAAAATGCCGTGCCTCCCCTTAGATGCCCTCAGCTTTTCATTTTTATTATTATTATTCCTTGGACCAATTTGCATTGTCTTCTCCACGCAACACACAGAAGCACTTGGAGTCGTCTTCTTCACAGTGTTTTCCATAGGACTTCAACTAGGAGCAACGTAGGGGTACTAGGAGCAACGTAGGAGTTCAACTGGGACCGACGAAAGAAGGAGCTTCGACAGACCCTATTTATATCTTTACCCACCATCACTGATGCTATCGACGCGGACTATCGAAGCCATCGTCGGACCACCACCGACAACCGAAAGAAGGAACGACCGATTCGACAAGACTCAAGCAAGGTACGGCCGAACGACTATGATTCAATCCAAGGCATAAAAATGTATGAGCAGACGCACGGTAACTACTCTACGGACAGATTAAAACACGGTTCATGGGATAAACAATATTGGGGTTCCAAAACGACTGGTTTGAGCTACGAGGATAGAGTATTCGGGTTCGAGGAAGGAAGGTTACCTGCTCGTGAGAGACCAACGACGACGGTTCTAGCAATGCCGTGGATGACTCCTTGATCGTTAACGAAGCTCGCGCGAACCTTTTCGTAGATCCCTCTCTCGATTTCGCCTCTCTCTCCCTCGGGTCCTCACTATGTTTTCTTTTTTTTAACTCCCCTCTCTGCTCGTGCGAGGCCGACGACAACAGCGATTCTAGCGGAGGCGATGAGACTCTTTAGCCATTGATGAAGCCCCTCCGGTTCCTCGCGCTGCCCCCCTCTCTCTGGGTTTGCTCTTTCTCTCCTTCTCTCTTTAACTCTGGCATGTCCGAATATGCTATGTCCTCCTCTTCCTTTTTTTGTTTAATCCTTCTTTTCTATTGCATGGTGGAGGACAGGTTCCTGCTGTCCTCTACTTTTCCCTTTTTTTTTATTATACTCTTGTTTTTGGTTGAGGCGCCGCTCCCCTACCTTTGCTCCATTAATCTGTCTTCCACTCCTTCCTCTTTTCATTTTTTTTAAATCATTCTAGTCCCCTCACGAAGAAGAGAAACAAATGGGCGTTCATTGCATACGGTGGTCGACGTCAAGATTATAGAATCTACAAATTAAAAGACTCGATTGGCATTTTTTATTTTTTATTTTTTATTTATTTATTTTTTTGGCTCGGTTCGGGTTTATGTTCGTGAAGGAACATTGACCCGAACCGAATTTTCAAGATCTAAAGTAACACACTTGAGTAGGAAATTAAAACAAAATTATTGAATATTTTTGTGTATTTTTCTGACCACGAATGGTATTTTTCTGATTTTTTGGGTATTTTATAATATTTTTTGTTCAAAACAAGCCAAGGCTTCCAAAGTTGATTTTGTGATTTTTTGACCTTTTTTGCTATTTTTAATTAATTTTAAAGAATAAAAATCACAATAATAAATGGTCAAAAATCAGGTGTCAACAGTCATCCGCATAACATATAGTTTAGTCCATACTTTGCCATGTTATGATGCATATTGCCACGTCATATAGTATAGTTTGCATTCCATTCTTTTTCCAAAGAAAATTAAAATCAATTCACACCGATCAATCGAACAAGAGATTTTTCATGAAATTGGTACCGAAAGTGCATTAATTTTCTCAATTAATGTAAGCAAGTCCCCGAACTCAATTTCTCTGGTTCGTAGAAATAAAGTGGTTCTCCCACTATTTTATTTAGGTTTCTAATCAACCTACCAAGAAACGATTAGTGGCGGCTCCGATTAAATGATTTTCATGAATTGAACTTAAGTTGTGATTTGATAGGACTTGGGATGGTTCGAATTAGGTTAGTTAATTTAATTAGCCTGATTATTCGCTAGCTTATTTTTTGTGAACCGAATGCCGAAAAATGCGGAAAATGTTTTTCTGACTAAGAGGAACTGTTCAACTAAATAAGAAAAAATTTCCAAAATAGTCATAAACGTATTGTAATTATGTCAATTCAATCCTAGTTTTTTTTATTTGTCGATGCAGTCTTAAACCTTTTTACATTTTTTCAATTGAGTCAGTCCAGCCAATTTTGATCGAAAATTGCTAATAGAGATGTCATGCATTATACGTGACACGATCGGTGCTGACGAGAAACTTTCTTAATAATATCTTAATTTTCTCTATAATTTTTTCTTTACTTTTTCCTTTTTTTCGTTAGTTTAGGGCTGCAAGCGTTACTTGCCAGCCCTAGGCCTAGCCCTTAGCTGTGACTGGAGAGCCTTGCTGACCCTAAGTCCAACGGAAAAAAAAAAAAGAAAAAAAATCATAAAAAATCAAAAATTGTCAATTGCTATTACAGAAATGTCCTCATCAGTAGTTGTGCCACGTAGGATGAGTACCATCTAAGTCAGTGATTTCTGACCAAAATTAGCCCGGTAGACTCCGTTGACAAAAATAAACCGTGAATCACTTAAAAAAATCGGTCTTTATGTTTCCAAAGGCACGATTATATACTCGGAGGGAAATTTTCGCGTGTCGAATACTAACACAGCCAGACACGCGATCAACGCATGTTCGAGCTTCGACAGACAATCAACCGAGTGGACACGTGTGTAGTGAATCAAAATAACCCTAACCTAATTTTCGACCATCCTCTCTATTTCATGTCCTCTCTTCGCACCTCTCGCGCGCTCTGTCTTTCTCATGTCGCTGTTCTCGGCTCTGTCACCTCCTCGAGATGCCCTGTGGCTCGCCGCTCGCCTCGTCCCGTCTCCCTCGCCGGTCTCGCCTCAGCTCTTCCATCTGCTCATTGCTCGGTGTATTTGGAAGATGAAAGAAGCTTCTCCGGTCTGTTTCGTCAAGTTGAGCTATGGCAATCGAACCAGGATACCTAATGTCATCCTTTTATGATATCTAATGAATGTAGTGAACAAAAGAAGAATAATTCGACCCAAAAAAAAAAAACAAAAGAGGAAAAAAATGAAAAGTTGCTTGGCTGGCCTTTCATGTAACTTCGTGTCACGTCCTATCGGTATCAATGACAGGACACCACTGGGCACACAGCCCACGAGAAAAAATTGTACAGGAGGGAGAAAACTAAAAGGCCTCTGCAAAGTTGCTCTTATCATTTTTCTTGGAAAGTAATTTCTTTTTTTTTGTCAGGAAAGTAATTTAAAAATTATTAGGTAGAATTAGTTGTCTTCGTAGCTTGCTAAACTAAATAAAATTAACTAATCTCAGTCACAAATAATCTAGCATCGAACACGCTTTACAAGGTAACTCATCTTGTACTTGTTCTCTCGGAAAAGAAGGCCACGACCGTGAGAGGGCAGGTGGATGTGGATCTCCGGTCATCGGCTAATCAGTTCTACAGCTCCTTCATGAACACCCCGCGCCAACTTCCTAATGCTTGCTCTGATCCGCATGCTGCGGAGATTCATGAAGGTGATTGGGCCTCTGCGGGCTCCATCAGGAAATGGACTTGCTCTGTTGGTAAGCACTAACTCTTAGGAAAAACCTGGAAAAAAAAATGAACTGTGGGCAGGTGCACACAATCTAGCATAAATGCCCTTTTTGGGGTTCGAGAGATCTCATTTTTTTAGTTTGGCCTATGTCGCGACCCTCTCGAGCGGTCCCTTTCTCTCTCGAGGGCTAATGGGCCACCCGATGTCGCTTGATCGGACGCGGGCCTCTCTCAACGTCCATTACCCAAATCACAACGGCTGGAAATACGTGGTCAACCTTCGGTGCGGTCTGGTGACATGTGATATGTGTACATGCCAAGGAGTCGCCACCAATCATTTCGTGGAGGGTAGATCGAAAATCTTATAGAATAGTTTGGAGCGATCTATTCGATTCTGCGAAAACCAGAGAAGTGGGATCGTGGACTTTGTTACGCCAACTATCAGAGTTGACACCCTTTCAGCACCTAAGCTGAATGATTTATCTAATCTTGAGATTTCATACAGATGAGTGGGGGGGGTACGAACCTAAATCTAGGAATTCATGCAGATAGGAATGGCTACCCTATCACTCACAATCAGTAAAAATAAATGCGCAAATCAATGATCCAAAATATGTGGATAAATCACATGAACTCAGCGTGGCATCCCTAATAAGGCCTTATCGGCCAAGAAAAGTATCAATCCAGGCTTAAGAGTGATTTTGACATAACTCGCCCATAAGGGACAGAATCGTAATTTTGAGAAATTTGGAAACAATTTGCTCCAAAAGGGCAAAATAGTCATTTCAGATGAAATGAGTAATCAAAAGATGATGGAAATGGGATTGGCGATCAAACCCTTCCATTTCCTATTTTTCAGGAATTTCCAAAAATTTTCTGGAATTTAAAAGTGATTTTACCCTTGGAGGGTAAAATCGTCATTTTTGGCAAAGACGAGAATTGAAAATCTCAAACATTGGGATTGGTTGACCACCTGACCCAAACCCAAAAATAAATTAATTTTCAAGACTCGATTGGAATAGGAAAGACGATTTACCATTTGAGAGGTAAAATCGTTATTTTGAAGAAAAGACAAAACTCGAGAACCCAAGCAGAAGGATTGATCACCTAACTGACCATAATCCTTATCTTAGCGTCCTAAAGGGTAAAGTCGTCAATTTTCCGAAGAATAGATAAGAAATCCCGAAAATATGATTGACTAGTTGTCTGTGGTCAATCCTCAATTTTTGAGGATTCTAGAGTGTCTAAGAATTTTCCACAATTTTCCTATATTTTTTTTTGGGATTTTCTAGAATTTTCTAGCATTTTTGAGGATTTTCTAGAATTTTTCTGATTTTTTTATTTTTAAAATAATTTTTCGAATATTTTTGATTAAAAAATAATTCGGACCGGGTCGACCCGACCCACTCGAGTCGGAACCCAGCCCAGAACCGGACCCGCGCGGACAAACTCCCCTAAACGATGTCGTTCCGCCATTTTTTTATTTTTTCTATTATTCGGATTTAATCCGACGGTTCCTATTGAACTACGTGGCTAATCCACGGCCACTGGATCAGTTGACCAAAAATAATGGCTCAGATCAAAAGCCGACTATTCCCTAACCGTTAGATCTGATTACCTAAACCTACATCCACGATTAAAAGACAAGACTCGATCTAGGCCGTCCACCTTCACTAACCTAAACGACGTCGGCTGCTCACTTACCCACACGGCGCCGTTTCAGTTTTTCTTTATTTTCCAATTATAACCTAATATCCCAGTTACTAAATGGACGGCTACTAAAATTTAGACGCGATTTATCTAAGCTGTCCGATCAGCCTGTTCGAATAACAAACTCTAACGGCCATGCTGACTGGGCGAACACGTGGACCAATGATGGACTACCACCTAGGACCGCTGACTCTTTGACCAGACACGTCAGCTTCGTCTTCAACCTCGCGACTGCAACTAAATGGACGGCGGTGCATCCCCGACGACGATCCAACGGTGAAACCTTAACGAAATTGCACGAGACCAGTGCCAATCGACTCGCGATGGACTCTAGTTTAACATATCTACGAATCAAAACATTTCATCTACTGAATCACGTGCAGCATGCAGAACGCCGATTACCGCCATGGGAGTTCTATCATGTAAAATATGCAGAGTCAAAGCAATTCATCCACAGAATAACACGAGAGAAGGTTCGGGACACTTACCTCGAGCTCCGACTGAGCTCGCACGGCCTAGATTAGGTTAGGCGAGAGTGAACAGGGCTCGGCCATGGAGGAAGGTTTGGAGACTCAATTCGGAGTGTTAAAGAGAAATCGATGCAAAATAAAGATGCGATGATGATCAGTGATGTCTAGGGAACAAAACGCACACGTTAAATGCGAGAATGAACAAGAGATATGTGAATCGCCGTTGATGCACAGTGAGAAGCTCAGAAACGTGTCTCACCTGTTCCCGTGGTTTCAGGCGGCGATCGCTTCCTGGCGCTCCAAGCGAACTTCCGGCGGTCTTCTTGGGCTTCAGTTTGGCCAGGGACGGCCTAACCAGCGCCTTGCAGTCGAGCTCAAGTTCTCGACGACGGGGGTCGGAGGACGAGCTCTCTCTCGCGTTTTCTCTCTCTCTCTTGGTTCTGTTAAACTTCCTCAACCGAATCAACCGACCTCCTCTTCTAGAAAGCCTCTAAAGACTATATATCCCTCTCCCAATTTTTGGCGCCGAATGGGGGGCCAACTGACTTGAAAAGGCACGTGCTTGCGTGTGCCATTTGGTCTAAACGGCGCCAGAGACGATGGACAACTCCGTTAGGTCGAAATGGTTCCCCGTCGAGTGCAAACTGACGTCTGATTTGGGCTATTCAGTGAAGTTTGACTTTCACGGTTGCCGCGATGTTGACTGATCGATTTCTTCCTCCTCCGACGGCCATTGGTCGTGATTCTGGTTTCAATCGAAGGGGAATGGCTTAAGGAACAAAACCCATCCTCAAACTCCTCCAATCGTAGCCATTTTCGCCTTCAATTTTGCGATCAAAATCGAGCCTGGCACTGTTCATCTGCACGAGCTCTTGGGGAGGAAGACGACACTGTAGTGAACCGGTCTTTCGACTTGAAATTTTCAAAATTAACCCAAATCGGGGGTAAATTTTGCAATTAAACCTCAGAATTGAAGTTAGGACATGAATTTTATCCAAAAATGTGATTTTGCCCAAAATTTCATGTCAATTTCTACAAAAACCCCCAAATTTACCCTTAATTGCTATTAGGCGAATCGTGAAATTGAAGGCTCAAATGATCAAATTGGACAAAACCACCTATGCTAATTGATTCAAAATGATGAAAAGCATTGGGCAGTGACTTCAATTTGCAATGGTAGTCTCTGAATTGAAAGTAATTTCAAATATGCCCAAATTCAAGGACTAAAATGCAATTAAGTATGCAATTTTGCCCAATTCATGCAATTGAGCAATTTGTGCTGACAATTGGGCTAAATTACAACGAGGGACACATAGATTGAATGTCAAGATCCTAAAAAATGCCAAAATTGTAAATTAAAAGACTCAATTGATATTTTTTTGCCAAATTCAATCATATGCGTAACAAAGGAACACATAAAATTGAATTTGAATTTGGACTTTTTATGAGGTCAAAAGACAAACGATTTAAAATAAAAATATTGACTATTTTTCCATATTTTTGTGACCTCGAATGCTATTTTTCTTGAATTTTCAAGTATGTTTCTATTTTCTAAAAATACAAAAAAAATACAAAAATATGAAAAATTATTTTTTGGTCAAAAATGGTTCCTTAGGCTTGGCCAAGGCCACCAAAGTTTATTTTTTAATTTTTTGACTTTTTATGGATTTTTTTTTATGAATTTTCTAAGAATAAACTAAAAAAGGCTGATCCGAAATTAGGTGTCAATAGCTTAAATAAATTTTACGTACTGAATCAATTGAAAATTGATAGGCAATTGTTTCGTTTTGTTCTCGCTATATCCATTATGTTCCATTGCGTTGAAATGCATGAAAATAAAGATAAAGCTGAATTTGTCCCCCCTCCACCCACACCCCCCCCCCCCCCCCCAAATCATCCTTTTTTGTTGCGGGTTGGGTGTGATTTGTGCAGGAGGGAGGAAGGAGACATTCAATGAGAAGATAAAGAATTCGACGATGAAAACAAGACCGCAGGCAGTCCAAAAGTTGAACGAGAGCATGCCGCGACCGGAGGCTATATTCTTGATACGATAGTTGATGGAGAGATATCGAGAAAACAAGAAGGATCTACATATGGTTTTTATTGATCTCGAGAAGGCGTATGATAGGGTGCCTAGAAATGTTCTGTGATGGGTTTTGGAGAAGAAAAATGTTCCTTCAAAGTATGTAGAGGTAATCAATGATATGTATGATGGTGCTACTACATGTGTGAAGGCTTGTAATGGCACATCGAGTTATTTTTCAATCACAGTAGGATTACATTAAGGCTCTGCTTTGAGTTATTATCTTTTTGCCCTAGTTATGGATGAGCCAACAAAAGACATCCAATATGAGTTGCCATGGTGTATGCTTTTTGCAGATGATATTGTGCTTATTGATGAGACCATGGCTGCAATTGATGCTAAATTAGAATTATGAAGAAGCACATTGGATGTTAAGGGATTTACGTTAAGTCAAAATAAGACCGAATACATGAAGTGTGAGTTCGCCACGACGAGAGGAGGAGAACAAGAATCGGTGAATATACTTGGACAGGAGGTGCCCAAGAAGGATGCTTTTAGATATCTATGATCAATATTGCAAAAGGGGGGGAGAGATTGATGAGGATGTAAGCCATAGAATCAGAGCAGGTTGGATGAAATGGCGTAGTGCTTTAGGTTTTTTCTATGATCGCAAAATCTCTCTTAAGCTGAAAGGAAATTTTTATAGAACAGCGGTAAGACCCGCAATGCTATACGGAGGTGAATGTTGGCCAGTACATACGCAACATGAGCATAAAATGAGAGTTGCAGAGATGAGCATGTTAAGGTGGATGTGTGGGCATACAAGGATGGATAAGATAAGAAATGAAGATATTCGACAGAAAGTTGGAGTTGACCTAGTGGCAGAAAAGATGAGAGAACATAGATTGAGATGGTTTGGACATGTTTTTCGAAAACCTATAGATGCTCCAATAAAAACAGAAATTTGTTACTGAGAGCATGACATAAAGAAAGGAAGAGGTCGACCGAAACTAACTTGGGAAAAAGTAGTAAAACAAGATTTAAGGATGTGAGAAATAAATTGGCGTAGGTGTGTTCTAGGACGAAGTGGAGGGAAGCTATTAGTATTAGAAAGGGGTGGATTTTCTATGTTCCAGACTGACCTTTTTAGCCTTTAGTCTTTTTCTTATTATTATTATTATTATTATTATTATTATTATTCTTTTTTCTTGAATTGATCTTTGCTTTTTATTTTTGTTATTTTCTATTTTATTCTATTTTTCTTTTTTTGGTTCATCGACCGTCGACCCCAACTAGTTTGGGATAAATGTGTTGATGATATAGATGTTGATGTTAATGTCATTGCCAGCAATCCTACGCCGGCCATGCTACATAGGACGGCCGACGCTGACTTATCCGCCATGACAGCGGTTTTCGGCCAAAATTAACTGAAAGGAACAAATTGATAAATTAATAAATTGTTAAAATCTCGTAACAGTTCTTATCGAAATGAATTCTGATGCACCTAGATCGGCAGACTCGATAGTCAACGATATCGGATTGGGCTCAAATTCGATCGATTGAAGTAAAACGACCGTCTGCTCAATACTCATCGCTTTTGGCTGTGAACTGTGATGGATTTTAGCGATTCAGGGTCGTTTAGATGGATTTTCGAGTGTTTTTTTTTATTTTTAGGCAATTTTATATTTAATTGTATTTTTGTAATTTTTTCGTCATCTATTGTCATTAAGGTTGACACCTTATAAAATGTCGTCTTTAGGGTTTTGAATTGCACATTGTTGAATATTGACATATTGTGATTTAATATCGTTTTGAGTTAACAGAGATTGTTCCTCATTTATCGATTTCGATTCTTCTGTTTAGCCTTGCTTTCTATCGCTTCGGCATCAAATTCTGTTAGAAAACCTCAGTCAAATGACGTAAGTTATTGACTCAGGAGATAGAGAGAGATGGTGCGAGGAGGGGTGAGTTGGTTAGACTTCGACATTATCCCCTAACATTGGGGATCAATGTTAGGGGCACCATCACGTTCATCGAACCGTCCATTTCCCATCGGACGATCCACATCAATTTTTGTGTAGGGGGAATTTTGGGTCACGTCAAATCTTGACCATCGAATGAGAAATGAACAGCACGATGAACGTTTATGTTACCCCTAATCACGTCAAATCTTGACTGCATCACTGATGTTAGCACCTAAATTTTAATTTTAGGAAAATACATTGATTAAACAGAAAATGGGAATTAACCTTGATCTCGGGCGAGCAATGGCATTTTAATTTCGGACTGGGAAGTGGCCGTAGCAGATTTAAGTTTTCAAATTCAGAGAGTGGGGTGTCATTTTTAATAATGGCCTTTAATTAATCTAATTTTTGAAATTAATTAATTTAATTATTTAATTAATTGATTAAGCCCGATTTTCAGTCCAGAATTATGCAGAAAAGCCCATGATTTTATTGAGATTCGATTTACCCTTGGAATTTGATGCCTTAGTCGAATTTCATCAAAAGAGGGGGAAAATCTACAAATGAAGGAAAATTAAGACCCTAAACTTGGCCTATATATACATGTTTATGTCTAGGGTTATCGGGGGTCAGAAGTTCTGAAGGGGGAAATCCATTCAATATTCAGAAAATTCTGCACTCATACTCCTCTCTCTCTCTCTCTGTGACACCTCCCTCTCTAGCTCTCACGACCACTTTCTCTCTCGCTTCCTCCATCACAGCCACGTGCGAACACCACCCATGCCGTCCCCGACGCCACTGTTAGCCTGCTGTTCCACTGCCTCAACTCGCCCTTTTCCCTTGCCGCAGTCCTGCTTGCGCCGTCGCTGCCCTGCTGCGCTCCAGTTCTGTTCGCGCCGCCACTGTCCCACAGTGTTCTCATCTTGCTCGCGCGCGCCTCTGTCCCCGACGCTGCCCTTTGCTCGCGCATTCGCTGCCTACACTGCTGTCCTGCAGAGCCGCCATTGATCCTGTCGTTTCTGTTCGCACGCCACCGATCCTGCCAACGCCATTGCTGTTCTGCTCGCCCTGCCAACGTCCCCAGTCCTTGCACGAACCAACCTTGTTTTCGTGTGGATCAGCCCTGGTTTTGGTTTTGTTTTGAGGATCTAATTTTTTATTATATGTGCCAGATTTCTTGAGGGAATTGGTAAACAAATCAGATCCAAAAGGGCGTTTCTGGATGATTTTTCCAGAATTCGGTTTGCTAAAGATTTTTTTCCCGAAAAAGGTGAGTCACTAGTCCTCGATTACAATATATGCGTGCTTGTTGAAGGGACTTTCATATGCTTCGATGAATACATGCAGAGTAGTAATTTGAGTTGAGGAATTTTGCATGAATCGATTGTTAAAATAGTTAATGTCAATCATAGTCGTCTTCGTAGGTGAGAAATCGATTGCACGAATTTGATGGACAAATTTTTATGTGCTCTTTGATGGTCGAATTTTCATATACTGCATGACGATCAAATTTTTTATGTGCAGTTAAGATGAATGTAATTTTGATCATGATCCTCCGTGTTGATTGTTTTGCATATTTTCTGCCGTAATCTAAACAGAATGCAATTTTTTGGAAATTCAAAAAACTCCCTTTTCCGATCTAAATCGTCAAGACCAAATCTTTGTCAATCCCGGATATAGCTAATCTGACCTATCACAGTTTAGGTATGATTTGCTATCTCTGGAAATAAACCAATCTTTAATTCGAGATCTGGATAATTTTTGGAAAAGTTTCGAAAATTGGCGATCATACATGGTTGGCGGTCGTAATTTCTGATTGATTGATTGATCGACAGACTGTTTGATTGATTGTCCAATTAATTGATTAATTGATTGTCTGATTGACTGACCGACATGTTTGATTGATTGTCTAATTAATTGGTTGATTGATTGACTGACTGATTGGGTTTTACCATATCTAGAACTTCGGTTGCCGAGAATAGGACAGTTTCCTTCTCTTAAAAAAATCCAAAAATAAATAAAAAATAATTGCATGTCAACTTGCCACATCATCTTGCCATGTCATTTGTACACGTCATCCATGCATAAATGCCACGTCATCTTGCCATGTCATCTTGCCATGTCATCTTGCCACGTTACATGTCATGTAGTTAGGTTACATCAGCATCATAAGGTATAAAAAAAATTAAAAGATAGAAAATTGCTCATTATATTACATACATTTTTTTGACAATTGCTTATTCATGCATCATTATCATTTTCGAAAATCGTGCATAATATGTCATACATTCGCATGTCCAATATTATATGCAGGGGGTCTTATTTTGTTTAGTCATGTCTCTAGTACCATGTTTAGGATTTTCATACTAGGTTAGCTCGACTGCATGATTAAATTATTTAGGTAAAAATCTTGTGTTGCATGGGTTATTGTGTGTATGTAGTTTGCACGTTCAATTTAATCAATTGCATAATAGTTTGCATGCTAATTAACTATTTGTGTGACGGATTGTGTTTTCACCTAAGATCTTCGCATGTTTAAATTAATGGACTTGCGTTGCGCCCCGATGTTATATATTTCTGCCCATCTTAATTAATTAGTTAATTTTGCATATCGGATGAGATGACCCTAATCTTGCATGTCATTGCACCATTTAGATAATTTCATGTCATTGTATTCATTTTCATTCATGCATTACATATAAAAAGTGAAAATCCAAAAAGAATTACTTTTTCTGAGCTTCAAATTGATTCAATCTGAGTCGTCGATTTTAGGACATCCCATATGGAATTAAGGTACCGAAAGGCCATTAGTTTTAATTAACTAGTGTAATCAAGTCCCCGAATCCATAATCTCTGGTTCGTAGAAGTAAAATGGTCCTCCCGCCGTTTTACTTAGGTTCCTAATCAACCTACCCAAAAATGATTAGTGGCGACTCCAGTTTATAAATCTTTCTAATTATTTTAAGTTGCGATTTGGTAGGGCTTGGGAGAGTCCGTATTAGGTTAGTCACCTAATAATCCATTAACCTAATTTTATTTTAGGTCGCGACAACTGATTCAACTCTCTTGAAGATTCAGCCCCATAAACGCAGCCTTTTGGAACCAAAATCGGTATTTTTAACAGTTAAATGCCTGTATTCTTCTAATCAACACACTCATATTTTACCCATTGATTTAGGATGGTTATGAAATTAACATCTTTAAGTCCAAAAACTTGCCAACAATGAATCTTTTCAATCCATCATATTATGCTTTGTATTTCTCGTCCAGACTTTCCCATAATTCCTTAGCCATTTCAACGGCTATAAATATTATAGAGGAAATTGTCTAGACTATTGAGGATTTAGTTGTGATACAGGAAGTCGAAATGCTTCCACACATCTACAGCAACATTCCTTTCCATGTTTGTCTCTTCTTCATCCAACTTAGGAGCCTTATTGATGAACCTTGCCAAATTCAATGTCGTGACATAGAACAATCATATTCTATTGTCATCTCTAAAAAATCAGACCATTGAACTTTTTTTTTTGTTTTTCTCCAAGGGTTGGGATAGACGCAATAGACGTTATCGATATCGAAGCCATAAAAATAGCCCAACATACCATTGAAAAATACTTATACATAGAGTTTCATATGCATTTTAAAAATTTTAAATACATCAAATATATTCAAATAATATATCAAAACGAAGATAATTTCAAGACGAACGTAATGGTACCTTACACGTCCCAAACATAGCTCATATGCGCTCGTAGAGTCGGTCAAGTTTCTGCCTTCACTGGTCAACGCATGGTGAACGAACGCGACGTTTCACCGGTCAGGCGTGTGTATGCACATGTACCACCGTGGTGAGGCCTCCGGCGACCGTAAACCATTCAAAATTCTCGTCTCGACGAGCCCTATCCGACTATGTATTCAAAACTAAAATTCGCTGAACGAAAACACTTAAAATTGGCCCGAACAGAAGTGTTCACCAGTGATTGTCGCACGCCACCACTGCCGGGGCGCGTGTGGGAACGTGCGGCTGTTTCCAACGTCCCCTCAGTGCATGCGACCACTCATTTTTCTCTTATCGATGAGAAGAATCCGAATATGCAATCAAATATAATTTTCATCGGACGAAAGTAACAATAACGTGTCAGAACAGAATGCGTACAAAAAAAATAACTATACAAACCCAGCACATGAAATCCATAAAATTCGTCTTAAGATTCTTATTCTCTAAGAGGGTAGAAGTTCGTATATTAAGATTGTTGTCGCCTATAAACGAGACTTGATGAAGTATAGAAAAATTTGGTTGAATACAAACCTGAAGCCATCGCAAATAAATAAAAAGAATGTAGATCCGAGCCCAACGAAATGACGTTGTGCCCTTAAGACGAATTTGCCCCCTCAATCAGTACTTGAGGACCTTGGACAATTTTCTCCCAGGATTGAACGAATCACGTTCCTCTGAAGTGGTACGTCTTCAAAAGACTCCTTCGAACGCAAGTTTGTAGAACAATCGCACAAATGATGAAAATGATGAATGAATGACGAACATAACAATTATATCTAATGCTTGTGTCTGATACTTATTACTAATGTGATGGTCAATACTCTATTTATAGAGAGTGAAGCAAAGAGTTACGAAGACAATATGGCTTCGTCGACGAAAAGGCACGATTTCGTCGAAAGGATTCGACGAAATGTCACGAAGTCGCACGGTTTCATCGAAAATATTCGACGAAACGAAACAACTCTTCATTTCTATTACGAATCGAAATAACTCTTCATTTCTCATTCAACTTCATATGAGACTTTGAAATCAAAGTTCCAACAAAAAATCATCATTTTCTTGTAAAACAACTTCATGAAAAACATTTTGCAGAAACGCCACATTTTTCACGAAATAAACGGAGCCTAAAAAGCACATTGTAAAGCCATGAGCTAAAAATACTGCAAATTGGTCTTGCCCATTTAATAAGAAGCACAACCCCAATAAATTCAACAACAGGATAGAGGTCAAACCACCACCGATATTTACTACAAATGAGAATGAAGAAGGCGAATAACCAACTCTCCTAATCACATCAAACAAAGCAATTGTGCTTAGCATACATTGAAAAAAAAATCGTACCTACGTAGTGATTAGTAGATTTTGAAACAAAAATACGCTCATGAGCTACTTGCTTTTGTTGTTTATCTCTCCCACCGGTAGAATGATTGATTTTACATGAATCAAATCCAAAACACACGATTCACTTAGTTACAATACACAACTCCAACACTGTCAATTCAATGGAGCCATAATGCAATTTTTGTTGTTGTCGGCCTGACTCCGTCAATCATCTATTTTTTGCATGTCGTTTTACAAAATCTCTTGCTTTATTCTGGTCGGCTAAATGCAACTTAGCCTGGCATAACGCTTCATGGCAAGACAATCTTCAGTGGGCGATGTGCCACATTAGAGGCAATTCCTTCCATCAAAGTATAGCTAGATTCTCTTTTGGTGCTCTTTGTTACATGATATGGGCGGAACGGAACCACATCCTTTTCCGAGACAAGCAATTCAATATGGCGTCACTCAAGGAGCTTCTTCAAAAAGTTGTCAAAGATAAGGCTTTGTCTTTTAGCCATGTTGATGACAACCCTCGAAACCGGAGGATACAAGCTTCTTGGGGCATCTCTTCAGCGATCTTTGATTGATGCTTGTGGGAGTTCGGTTTCCCTTGGTATTACCATGCGACCACTTTGCTTGGCCTTGTATTTTTGTATAGCTCTTTGATTAGGTTGTCTCAGATATGTTTCTGAGTTTCGTGTAGCTGCCATGTTTTGGCTGTTTTTGCAACCCGAGCTGCCCTTACGCCTTAGGCGACACCTTGGTGGTGTGCGGCGGAGGTTTTGTTTGTAACCAGCGCTTTCTTCAATATAGATCTTACTTTTATCAAAAAAAAAAAAACTTACAAACACGTGATTCATGCAATAAAGGCACGATACCTTTATGGAGGAGATCACCAAGAGGGTACTCAACTTCAAGCATGTTAAACATGTGGTACCCACATTGCGACACATATGATCGCCCATCCCCACCACTTGTCCATGTTCGCTCGCAAGATCAAAGTTCTACATATTCAAAATCTCCACGGAGCGATTGGCAACCACCTCAACTAACCTTTGATATGAGATATATATATATATATATATATATATATATATATATATATATGCTACTGCTACTAGGGTTGGCCACGGTGCCATTTGGTTCGATTTTAGCATGGAACCAAAGCAAAGAGAAAATTGTCTAAAAAATCCTAAACCTATTGCAGTTTTGCCAATTAAATCCTAAACCTTTCACGTTTTGTCAATTGAATCCATACAATCAATTTTGACCATAAACTCATGATGTGGATGCTGGCCGTCTTACGTGGGACAACCGGCGCTTTATGTGAACAAAATTCAATATCTTTTTCATATCTTGTTAGTTTTTTTTATTTATTCTTCTAATTTCCTTTATTGTTTTTCTTCTTCTTTTTTCTTTTTATTATTTTTTCCCTCCACCCGCCATCGAGGATCCCGGCGACTTCCGCCGGCCTCAGGCGAGGGTTGCCCTCAAACTATTACAATGCGATTCAATGTGATTTTCTGTTTAAGTTCACCACTCATCATTATTTTGGTGAAGTTGCAATCCATCTTCTGTTGAATTTACTCTCTCTCTCTCTCTCTCTCTCTCTCTCTCTCTCTCTCTCTCTCTCTCTCTCTCTCTCTCTCTCTCTCTCTCTCTCTCCGCGCGCGACGTGGCACACCCGGTGACCTCCACGGGCCTCAGGCAAGGGATGGATTAAATTTAGTAAATTTTATGACCCATACCCGACCCATACCCAATCCGTATTTCTTAACATTTCTATATTTAACCAAATCATACAATGTTTGTTTCTTATAATTTGATTAAAAAAATGATATTACTGATACACTTTTATGCAATATAAATTTATTAAAAAATTTTAACTTTTCATAATTTTTTTTAAAATGATATTACCCATAGTGTTCGCGTGGTCGCAGACGGAGGAGAGAGGAGGAAGGAGGAGAGAGGAAAAAGAAAAAAGAAAATAAATATATCTTTTAAAAAAATTATGAAAAGTTTAAAAATTTTACTAAATTTATATTGCATAAAAGTGTATCAGCAATATCATTTTTTTAAACAAATTATAAGAAACAAACATTGTATGATTTGGTTAAATAGAAATGTTAAGAAATACGGATTGGGTATGGGTCGAGTATGGGTCATAAAATTTGTACTGTATAAAAATGGGTCAAAACAGGTTAAATGGGTCAATATAGGTCGGACCATATTCAACCCGACCCAAACCCGACCCGACCCGACCCACCCCTTTGACGCCTCTACACTTGTTGGGTGGATGCAATTGAGGCTTGCTATCATTATAAGGGAGATAATCAAGAGATAGCTCAACGCTAAACCCATAAACATATCCAATTTGACTCACCTTCACTCAAGACTTAAACTAATGTGTCATGGGCCAACTACAACAATTAACTGTTTTACACCATGTCAATTCCGCGATATTTCCGGCCAAAAAAAAAACCCACGATATTGGACTTTCTAATATAACTTACGCATGCATCCGAACAATTTTGTTATCAATTCAATGGAGCGAGAACATCCTAATTAATACAGCCTATAATGCAAAACTGGGCAATGGGGAGATATTAACATCATGTGCCACGAGGATGAGGTCCTGTCTTTAGTCTATATAAAGAGGGCACAGACTAAATATAACCATTCACCAAGTACCAGCAAAGTGCTAGTTTCAAACACACTCCATAGAATTACAACAGTTTGTACTTTCTCTCTCAGAAAAGAAGAGGATGGCAGTGAGAGGGAAGATGGAGGTGGAGGTGGATCTCAAGTCATCGGCCTACCAGTTCTACAGCTTCTTCAGGAACACCCCACACCTCCTTCCCAAAGTTTGCAGCGATCTGCACGCTGGGGAGATTCTGGAAGGTGAATGGGTCTCTGGGGGCTCCACTAGGAAATGGACTTACTCCATCAACAGTAAGTTAAAAGGATTGCATAAAAAATTTGTCCTCCGCTATGTATGTAGCCCGCACTAGAGATTATTTACATTTCATGTGGTCCAATGATCAAATTCTTTTTCTGCAGAAGGGAGAAAGGAAACATTCAAGGAGAAGACAGAGTTTGACGATGAGAATAAGAGCGTAACCAATGTTGGCATCGAAGGCGACATCTTCGACTATTACAAGAGCTACAGGGCCACCTGGCAGGCAGTCACTAGGGGCGGAGGACCGGCAATCGCCAAGATGATCATCGAGTACGAGAAGTTGGACGAGAGCATGCCGCACCCGGTCAACTATTTGAATTTATTGGCTAATGTCACCAAGGACATTGACGCTCACCTTGTCAAGGCCTAAGCCTACGTAAATATGCATAAATAAGTAGGGACTGATCAGCTCTAATAAGTGCTGAACTCAGATCTATCTGCGTGTCTACCTCCCTCTACTAAAAATAATGTCTGTTTTAAATAACAAGCAGCATTTCTATGGTTGATTAATGCCCAGATAGCATGAGTTTGTCTGAATTAACATAGAAGGTCAAGTGAAGCTGCTGTTTAACCAGACTCTCGTAACCTTCAAATGGATTCAGCCCACATGATGTTAAACCATGCAATATCAGCTCGACAAGTATTTTTTCAAATGTTGTACGATTTCTTGGGTCTTTGTTTCTCCATCGAGATGTTAGGAAACTGATCGAAACATAAAAAGGAAAATAAATTAAGCACAAGATCTGCGTGGTTCGGATGATGGGATGTAAGTCTATGAGAAGAGCAAGAGTCCATTATGAAACCGGCAATGTAATATAGAAACAAAGATTACTCAGCCGTGAATCACTTAAAAGCGAGCTTTATGTTTCCGAAGGCACGACTATATACTCAATAATCGCACAAACATGATCTTACAAGAATTCTCAACGAAACTTCATTCTAATTTCAAAGGAAAAAAAAAAAACTTAGAAACCCTCTTTCTAATAGCTCAAGTTTTTTTCCTTGGTCTATACCATGCTGACCAAGATTTACATTTACCGGATAAAGAAGGAAGAAAATAAGATTAAAAATGTTGGAGTTGGCGAATACTTCGGGGACCCTTGTTTCTTATACCGAATACGCCCACGTGAGCTTAGGGAAACCAAAGTGTTATCCGACGACATGTGACCCATGCGCGCGGGATGCGGGGGTTCGGGGGCAGCGTCCCCGACACGGGTGTCCCGAGCTTCCGCTGTGGGCTTAATAGAGGTTTCGCTAGGTTTAGGTTTTGGTCCCGTTTATGGCATATATATTTTGCTCGTTTATGCTGATCATTGTAACGAGTTGAGAGGCTGTAAACCGAATATCATAGTGAAATCTCTTACAGGACGTAGCCCTATTCTGGGGTGAACCTGGGTAATCTCGTGCGTCATTCAATTTTTTTTTTCTGTGTGATCGTTCTGATTCGATGTGCGATAAATCTTATCAAAAAATGATAAAATATGATATTTTTCTTATTTAATTTGATTTTTTTTAGTAACCGAGGTATCTGAGCCACCTTGCGTGCACCTCGACTATTCCTCAGGAGAGACTAGCACAGCAACCCACCACCATGGCCTCCCACTTAAATCACTTATGCTTAGCTGAGGAATCGAACCTGGGACCAGTGCGCCTAACCACACAATCCCAAGTGCGCCTTAACCAATTGAGCTACCCATGGATGGGTTAATTTGATATTCTTTATACTACCCTAGGATGATAAAACATGACCATCATGCCAAATAAAAAAGGGCTGAAATAGAAGATGCAAAATATGCTTTATACCATGCTAGTAAATACTGATACAATATTACTATCATGCTAAATAAAAAGGCCTGAAATAGAGGATACAAAGGATTTCAGAATCATCGTTGGTTTGATTTATTGCATGCGACGTATTCTTTTCCATTTACTCTTCCTTTCTTTTTGTGGGAGTGAATCTTAACAACTTCGAAAGTTATTGCATGTGATGTGTTCTTTCGCACTTACTCTTCCTTTCTTTTTGTGGGAGTGAATCGTAACAACTTCGAGAGTTAATTTATTCGAATAAGAAAGAAATTGACAACAAAAATCGAAGTCACCTGTGAATTCGAGCACAATTCAAAGTCACGTCCCTATCCAATGAGATCGTGATATGAAACGTGTCTCAAATGTCAAGAACATCATTTAGAATGTTAGACCTTAAAGTGGATAATATAAAAGTTTATCATCTTGGAAATAAAAAAGAACGAAAAAATATTGGTTTGATCGTGGACACTGGAAGTCTTGAGCTCCCCCAATGTTTTCGCCGCTTCTGATCACAAAAAGAAGCCTGGGGTGAACAAACACGTTCTGCTCTGTGCCATTTTGGCCTCCACGAACTCGATCCCCTTGGGCTACGATGAGTATCGACTCATCCCATCTCTTTCCGGCAAGACCTCCAACCTCATCGAGCGGCGCTACCCCATTGTCCTTGGCGCGGCGACCTTCCTGATAAACTCTATGCTAATAAGCCTCGCCCCGTTTTACGCGTTCCTCATGGCGTGACGTGTCGTGACCGGTGTTAAGGTCGGCTACTCCTTGATGATCGTCAGGACCAGCCGAGCCTTGAGCTTGCCGGCCCGGTCATGGCCGATCACTGGGCGGTCGGGCAAAGGAGGGAGGAAGGAGTGGCAGCTGCAGGCGGAGGAGGGAGAAAAGAAAAGAAAATGAACAAAATGAAGAAAAGAAAAAAAATGAAAAAGTGAAAATTATAATATAATATTTTTGAATTTTTAAAAAATAAATAAAAATGAAAAGAAAGTAAGAAAATAATTATAAAGAAAGGAAGTGTCAAAGAGAGGAGAAATGATAGATGGGGAAAATGTTTTCCTCTTCTCAAAAAGAGGAAAATATTTTCCATACTTTTGAAGGGTTTTTTTTCCATGTATGTTAATACCTAAATTTTGATTTCAGAAAATCATGCATTTTACTTCATAAAATGAGAGTTAGTCATAATTCTCACAAAAAAAAAATCCTCATGCATTGCATATTTATTTTTCTGTTAGTCATGTCATTCATATTTATTTTTCTGTCAGTCGTGTCATTTGCATAAGATGAGTCAATTGAGCCTAATTTAACTGGTGGTCAGCCCGAACTCAATTCAGAATTTTTGCCTATGGCTATAGAGTGTGGCGAAATTTGTTCACCATAGTTTTGGACTCAATTCAATTTCAAATCAGCTCGTTTTTGCTCATTAAAATTTTTAGGACTTTAATTAATTAATTGAAGCCCGATTTGACTTCAAGATTATACAGTTAATCGACGGCAGATTTTGGAGGAGGCCATTCAACTCTTACACGGCCACAAGAAATCACAGGAATTTTGGTTCTTCATTGTAAAGTAATTGGCTCTTTGCGCCCAGTCCAGAGCAGGAGTTGCCGGAGACCAACGCAAGGCGTGGACTGAGACAAAATCACTAGGGGTGTTTCTTTTGATCCACAATATAAAAGGCTGACTTTTTGTTTCTTTTCATGACCCCACGCACAGGTAACACTTATCACAACTGCACGAGCACACTGAAGACAATTGAGGAAGAGACAAAATCATAAGAAGACAAAAAAGAACACGGATGAATCCTTGGAGAGTAACAGGCCCTCACTATTCGGTGCTCGTCTCTGTTAGATATATTGTATATATTAGTAGTAAGTTTTTTATGTATTTACTTTTTTGCCATTCTTTGTATGTATAATTATATTGGCATTGTGCTTAATTATAATTATGCATTCCGTTATTCAATTCCCAAATCTATCATGGTATCAGAGTTAGGGTTTCTCGTTTTTCCCCCATAGGCGTTGTGGTAAACGAGCCTCATGTTGGATTTCGATTCCCACCGATCAGATTTCATTGGTATTCTGCGTGTTGAAGATTGCATTGGTATTCTGATGTGTTGAAGATTGCTCAATTCCCACCGATCGGTGGCACAATGAACAATTCGTGAATTTTATAATTATATGACGTCTCTTTGATCCCAGCTTGATATGTTGGCTCATCCACCATGTCCCACGTGTGCTGGTTGTGTTGCTTGTGCTGCATCTGGACTTGAAGATCAGAACAAGAATCGTATGTATGAATTCTTGATGCAACTCTCACTAGAATTTGATGGAGTTCGAAGTCAGATTCTATATCGTTATCCTGCACCATCTCTTTCTGATGTAGTCAAGGAACTTCAGGCTGAGGAAACTAGACGAGGAATTCTTGGTGCTCCTCCATCTCTAGATTCTTTTGCAGTAATGGCCACTTCACAGTTTGATTTCCGGCCAAGCTCCTCTCAACGTGGTCTCCAATCTGGCTCTTCTCAACGTGTTTTTCAGTCTGGCTATTCACAGCGTGGTTCCCAGCGTGCTTCTTCTCAGCGAGGTTCACGTTTTTATTGTAACTTTTGTAAGCAAAATGGGCATACTGAATATCGATATTTTCATAAAATGGGTGGTCTTCTTGATGCACCCTTGCATTCAGTTGCACCTGTTTCTTCTCTATCCACAGATCTTGTCACTACATCCTCATCTTCAAATAATCGTCTTGCTAATATTGAGGATTAGCTTTCTCGTTTAGCTCAGCTTCATATTGGTTCTTCTGGTGTATCCTCCATTGTTGCTACAGCAGTTGCTGCACAATCTCCAGGTGATAGTTCTTCATAGATTCTTGACTTTAGGGCTGCTCATCACATGACTGCCTCTGCTCATCATCTCACTCAACATATTGTACTAAAAAATCCAGAAGAGTTCTTTACGGCCGATGGATCATTTCTTACTGCTACTATGCAAGGCCAACTTACTATCCCTGACAGTTTTATTGTGCCTAATGTGTTGCATATACCGAACTTAGGCCTAAATCTTTTATCTGTTGGGCAACTTGTCGATATGGGCTATATGGTGACATTTACTGTTGATTCTTGTGTTGTACAGGATCATACGAGTGGCAGGACGATTAGCAAGGGTAGTAGACATGGAGGATTGTATTTGATGCGGCATCTCCAACTTCCTTCACCTCAACTTATTCTTGCCATCTTCGATCTTGACTGTTGGCACCAGCGCCTAGGTCATATATCTGCTTCCCATTTTTCTGCGTCACCAGGGTGCACTTGGACATGTTTCATCTAATGTTATGCGTCATTGTACTAGTTGTTTTTTAGCTAAACAATCTGCACCCCATTTTCCTATTAGTTCTTCTGTTTCCACTTAGTACATTCAGATGTTTGGGGTCCTGCCCCCCAAATTTCTAAAAGTGAATTCAAGTATTATGTATCGTTATTGATGATTATTCTCGTTATACATTGGTTTTTTTCATATGCTCTCGCGATGAATTTATCTCTATCTATAAGAAACTTACAATCATGATATCTACTCGATTCTCTAAAACTATTAAAGTTTTTCGTTCTCATTCTGGTGGGGAGTATCTTTCTACAGCATTTCGTTCTTTCTTAACTTCTCAGGGAACCTTACCTGAGTTGTCTTGTTCCGGTGTTCCTGCTGAAAATGGTCTTGTTGAACGAAAACATCATCATATTTTGGATACTACTCGTGTTCTCCTATTATCCAATTCGGTTCCTACTGAATTTTGGGCTGAAGCACTATCTACTGCTGTCCATCTCATAAATCGACTTCCTTCTCTCGTCCTCTCCAAATCCACCCCTCACCAACCTCTTTTCTCAAAACTACCCACTTATCATCAACTTCGTATTTTTGGCTGTACGTGTTATATGCTTCTTCCATCCCATGAGCGCACCAAACTCTCTGCAAAGTCAGTTCGATGTGCTTTCTTAGGTTACAGTACATAACACAAAGGTTATAGGTGCTATGATCCTTCTTCACAACGTATTCGTATCTCTCGTAGTGTTCAGTTCTTTGAGCACCTATCCTTTTTTTCCGCTGCCTCTACTTCTTCACAGTCTTCTCCATATGTATTTATGGATTTTTCTCTTGATTCATCTCATCTTCCTCCTCTTATATCTTCTCCGTCAGATCCAGTGTCACCACCTTCTCCTAATATGCCACCTCATTCGTCTACTTCGACGCCTTTTGACGATTCTTGTCCACCATCCCCTCGGCGAAATCCTCCGCTAGATCGTCGTCCTCCAGCTAGGAACGTGGCGGCCACAAGTTATTCTGATGAGTATGGTTCCTTTATGGCTACTGTCCACACTTTGCAGGAACCATCAAATTATCGTATAGCCGTACAGCATGCTGAATGGTGTGATGCTATGTCTGAGGAATTATCTGCTCTGGAGCGCACTGGTACGTGGGATCTTGTGCCTCTTCCACCAGGAAAATCTTAATATCTTGTCGTTGGATATATAAAATTAAGACCCACTCTGATGGAAGCGTTGAGCACTATAAAGCGCGTCTTGTTGCACGTGATTTTGATCAGGAGTATGTGATAGATTATGTGGAGACCCTTGCTCCTGTTGCCAAAATGGATTCTATTCGCACTCTTCTTGCAGTAGCATCTATTCGTAATTGGCATCTTTTTCAGCTTGATGTGAAGAATGCTTTTTCTTCATGGGATTCTTCAGGAGGAACTCTATATGCAGCCACCTCCAGGTCTGCCTCATTCGCCCGACCAGGTATGTCGTCTTCGTTGGGCTCTTTATGGTCTCAAACCAGCTCCTCGAGCTTGATTTGAATAGTTTGCAAATGTTGCTCGGTCAGCTGGCTTTATTTAGAGTGAGAATGATCATGCTATGTTTACTCATACCTCTTCAGCTGGTTGTACTATTCTGCTACTCTATGTAGATGATATGATTATTATTGGGGATGACTCTGTTTATATTACTTATACTAAGCAACATCTTCATCGCCAGTTTGCTATGAAAGATTTGGGTTTCTTACGTTTTTTTCTCGGTATTGAGGTTGCTCGCAATCGACGTGATATTCTTCTCTCCCAGCAGAAGTACATTACTGACATTTTAGCTCGTGTTGAGTTATCTGATACTCGTACTGCAGCTACTCTTGTTGAACTTCATTTACAGCTTCGTCCGAATGATGGTGAGCCATTGTCTGATGTTACTCGCTACCGGGCTCTTGTTGGCAGTCTTGTCTATCTTAAGACCACTCATCTTGATATCGCATATGTTGTTCATCTTGTCAGTCAGTTTGTTGCGGCTCCTCATACAGTTCATTATGCTGTTGTACTCCGAATTCTGTGATATCTTCGCGGTACTCTGACACGCTCAGTTTTTCTTCTATTGACTTTCTCACTTGCTCTTCGTGCTTACTCTAGTGCTGATTGGACTTTGGACGTTACTGACCGCAAGTCCATTACAGGATTTTGTATCTTTCTTGGTGATTCTCTAATTTCTTAGCATACCAAGAAGCAATCTGTTGTGTCTCACTCTTCCACTGAGTCTGAGTATCATGCTATGGCTGACACTACTGTTGAGATTATTTGGCTTCGTTGTCTTCTTGCTGATCTTGGTGTTGCCTCCTCTACTCCCATTCCTCTTCATTGTGACAATAAGAGTGCTATTCACATTGCTACAAATCTGGTGTTTCATGAGCGTACCAAGCACATTGACATTGATTGTCATATTACGCGCCATCAACTTTAAGCACATATAATTTCTCTTCCCTTTGTGGCTTCTGCAGCCCAGCTTGCTGACTTATTCACTAAATCTCTTATCACAACGCTTTTCTGCTCTTCTTTCCAAACTCTCATTGGCTGACCCACCTTGAGTTTGAGGGGATGTTAGATATATTGTATATATTGGAAGTAGGTTTTTTTGTGTATTTACTTTCTTGCCATTCTTTGTATGTATATTTGTATTGGCCTTGTGTCTAATTGTAATTATGCATTCAGTTATTCAATTCTCAAATCTATCAGTCTCCACCGGAGCTCTAGTCTCATAGCTAATGCAAAGTCCAATGTGGCCCTGTTCCGCAAGAGAGTAGCCATTGTTTAGCTGTTGTTGCGAGCCAAATCATCCCGGTTTGCACCTTTTCTCGACATCTAACGCAGCTTCGTTGCCTTGTTTCGGAGACGAATACTTCGACAAATCAGGTAACAAATGGTTTTAACTTTTGGATACTCCCATGCTATCGTTACTAGTGAAATTTGCTCAGTTTGGTGATGATGTTTTGGTGCTAAAAGGAAATCTTCTTGTTTTTGCTAACAAATTTGGTTTTTGTCCGATTGTTTATTAGAATTGATCATGCTCGAGCTTTCCTCATGTTTCCTTTGTAACTTTCAAGAAAAGCATGCGAATACAGTGGCTGAGACATGAATTTTCGTGGGTCTTTGATTGATACTCATATTATCATGAACTTGCTCATTTGAAGTTGCTTTGGCCAAATCAACTATTAACTTTATACTTGGGCAAGATAATTGGTGAAATGTTGTACATGTTCGAAATTTGTGAGTGAATTGCCAGATTTGATATGTTCACGGATTACGAGTCTTGAAAAGTGAAATTTGACAGATTAGACAAGATAATTTTTTCGATGTGAGATTTTGTGGGACCACTTGCCAATTGCTCTAAAAGCAAGTGGTCCCACTAAATCTTTCATGGTATCAGAGCTGGAGGTCTTGAGTTCAAATCTTTTCAGGCCCCTATTTGCCTCCCCAATTAATTTATCCACGCTTAGGTCTAGGCAAAAGACCAGACTAAGCGTGAGGGGGAGTGTTGGAATATAAATATTAAACCACGCCTTCTTCTTACAGCTTAAGCTTTTAGAGCAGTTGGTTGTGGTCCTACCAAATCTTTCATCCGAAATCTTCGATATTATCTCATGATTTTCGAGGATATTTTGAGCTTATCTTCGAGCATATTCTTTTGGTTTTGTGACATATCTCTGGATATTTGATTACATTGTGTCTTGAATTTGAGATAATCTGAATCCCAATCGCATCTTTAAAGAATTTACACATCTTTTGAAACATGCAAGATTATCTCGTGGTACGAATTTGGATCGTTTAACATGCTGAAGATATCTTTAAAAATTATCTGAAATTCTTTTCAAATCTCAAGAGATAATTTACTAAGTTTAAAAGATATGATCCTCTGCGGATAGGGGCTTATCTCCATTAAAATCTTGGTGATCCCTAGGGATTTTTTTTTTTAAATTCATGTGGCTTTGATTGCGTTGATCTCCGTTTCTAGGTTTAGCATGTTTATATTCCTCATATTGTTTACCTTTTGTTATAAAATTTGCACACTTTTAAGCAAACATGTCCATAACATTTGCTCCTTTGTTCCTAGACCCTTCGAAAAATTAAATTACACGCCTTGACCATGATCTCATGGAATGGGATGGCAATTTAGTATAAGGCTTCGTGTTCTTTCCTTTTTTCCAAAAGAGATGTTGTCATCTTATACCTCTATCCGCATACTAGCTCGAATTTTCGAGGATGTAGTGGATAAAAATTCTTCTCTAACCCAGATCTTTGGGGATGAGTGAATTTTTTGAAAATTCAGAATTAAAGGTATATTATGGGTATTTTTATTTAATTTTGTTCAATTTTGTTCATTGAATGTTTCTTTTTCTGGCATTTAATCAGAAACAAATACAAAAATCACTTGTCATCCGCATAACTTATAGTTTAGTCCATACTTTGCCATGTTATGATGCATATTGCCACGTCATTTAGTATAGTTTGCATTCCATTCTTTTTCCAAAGAAAATTAAAATCAATTCACACCGATCAATCGAACAAGAGATTTTTCATGAAATTGGTACCGAAAGTGCATTAATTTTCTCAATTAATATAACCAAGTCCCCGAACTCAATTTCTCTGGTTCGCAGAAATAAAGTGGTTCTCCCGCTATTTTATTTAGGTTTCTAATCAACCTACCAAGAAACGATTAGTGGCGGCTCCGATTAAATGATTTTCATGAATTGAACCAAATTTGTGATTTGAAAGGACTTGAGATGGTTCGAATTAGGTTAGTTAATTTAATTAACATGATTATCCGTTAGCCTAATTTTTTTAGATCGCGACAATGTATAGAAAAAATTTTCCTAGACTAGCTTATTTTTCGTGAACCGAATGCCGAAAAATGCGGAAAACATTTTTCTGACTAAGAGGAACTGTTCAACTAAATAAGAAAAAATTACCAAAATAGTCATAAACGTATTGTAATTATGTCAATTCAATCCTTTTTTTTTATTTGTCGATGCAGTCTTAAACCTTTTTACATTTTTTCAATTGAGTTAGTCCAGCCTATTTTGATAGAAAATTGCTGATACAGATGTCATGCGTTATACGTGGCACGATCGGTGCTGACGAGAAACTTTCTTAATAATATCTTAATTTTCTCTATAATTTTTTCTTTACTTTTTTACTTTTTTTCGTTAGTTTAGGGCCGCAAGCGTTACTTGCCGGCCCTAGGCCAAGCCCTTAGCTGTGACTAGCGAGCCTTGCTGACCCTAAGTCCAAGGGAAAAAAAAGAAAAAAATCATAAAAAAATAAAAAATTGTCAATTGTTATTAAAGAAATGTCCTCATCAGTGGTTGTGCCACGTAGGATGAGTACAGACTAAGTCAGTGATTTCTGACCAAAATTTGCCTGGCAGACTCTGTTGACACAAATAAACTGTGAATCACTTTAAAAAATCGGTCTTTATGTTTGCAAAGGCACGATTATATACTCGGAGGGAAATTTTTGCGTGTCGAATACTAACACAGCCAGACACGCGATCAACGCGTGTTCGAGCTTCGACAGACAGTCAACCACGTGGACACGCGTGTAGTGAATCAAAATAACCCTAACCTAATTTTCGACCATCCTCTCTATTTCACATCCTCTCTTCGCACCTCTCGCGCGCTCTGTCTTTCTCATGTCGCTGTTCTCGGCTCTGTCGCCTCCCTGAGATGCCCTGCGGCTCGCCACTCGCCTCGTCCCGTCTCCCTCGCTGGTCTCGCCTCAGCTCTGCCATATGATCATTGCTCGGTGTATTTGGAAGATGAAAGAAGCTTCTCCAGTCTGTTTCGTCAAGTTGAGCTATGGCAATCGAACCAGCATACCTAATGTCATCCTTTTATGATATCTAATGAATGTAGTGAACAAAAGAAGAATAATTCGACCCAAAAAAAAAAAAAACAAAAGAGGAAAAAAAATGAAAAGTTGCTTGGCTGGCCTTTCATGTAACTTCGTGTCACGTCCTATCGGTATCAATGACAGGACACCACTGGGCACACAGCCCATGAGAAAAAATTCTACAGGAGGGAGAAAACTAAAAGGCCTCTGCAAAGCTGCTCTTATCATTTTTCTTGGAAAGTAATTTCTTTTTTTTTTGTCAGGAAAGTAATTTCAAAATTATTAGGTAGAATTAGTTGTCTTCGTAGCTTGCTAAACTAAATAAAATTAACTAATCTCAGTCACAAATAATCTAGCATCGAACACGCTTTACAAGGTAACTCATCTTGTACTCTCGGAAAAGAAGGCCGCAGCCGTGAGAGGGCAGGTGGATGTGGATCTCCGGTCATCGGTTGATCAGTTCTACAGCTCCTTCATGAACACCCCGCGCCAACTTCCCAATGCTTGCTCTGATCCGCATGCTGCGGAGATTCATGAAGGTGATTAGGCCTCTGCAGGCTCCATCAGGAAATGGACTTGCTCAGTTGGTAAGCACCAAATCTTAGGAAAAACCTGGAAAAACAAAAAAGGAACTGTGGGCAGGCGTACATAATCTCGCATAAATGCCCTCTTTGGGGTTCGAGAGATCTCGTTTTTTAGTTTGGCCTATGTCGCATCCCTCTCGAGTGGTCCCTTTCGCTCTCGAGGGCTAATGGGCCGCCCGATGTCGCCTGATCGGACGCGGGCCTCTCCCAATGTCCATTACCCAAATCGCAACGGCTAGAAATACGTGGTCGACCTTCGGTGCGGTCTGGTGACATGTGATATGTGTACATGCCAAGGAGTCGCCACCAATCATTTCGTGGAGGGTACGATCAAAAACCCTATCGAATAGTTAGGAGCGATTTATTCGATTCTGCGAAAACCAGAGAAGTGGGATCAGGGACTTTGTTACGCCAACTGTCAGAGTTGACACCCTTTCGGCACATAAGCTGAATGATTTATCTATTCATGAGATTTCATACAAATGAGTGGGTGGGGTACGAACCTAAATCTAGAAATTCATGCAGATAGGAATGTCTACCCTATCACTCACAATCAGTAAAAATAAATGCGCAAATCAAGGATCCAAAACATACGGATAAATCACATGAACTCAGCGTGGCATCCCTAATAAGGCCTTATCAGCCAAGAGAAGTATAAATCCAGGCTTAAGAGTGATTTTGACATAACTCGCCCATAAGAGACAGAATCGTAATTTTGAGAAATTTGGGAACAATTTGCTCCAGAAGGGCAAAATAGTCATTTCAGATGAAATGAGTAATCAAAAGATGATGGAAATGGGATTGGCAATCAAACACTTCCATTTCCTATTTTTCGAGAATTTCCAAAAAAAAATTGGAATTTAAAAGTGATTTTGCCCTCTGAGGGGTAAAATCGTCATTTTTGGCAAAGACAAGAAGTGAAAATCTCAAACATTGGGATTGATCGACCACCTGACCAAAACCCAAAAATTAATTAATTTTCAAGACTCGATTGGAATAGGAAAGACGATTTACCCTTTGAGGGGTAAAATCATCATTTTGAAGAAAAGACAAAACTCGAGAACCCAAGCAAAAGGATCGATCACCTAACTGACCCTAATCCTTATCTTAGCATCCTCGACTTATCTTGTATATAAGGCTGAGGCGATTTACCCCTAAAGGGTAAAGTCGTCAATTTTCAGAAGAACGGATAAGAAATCCCGAAAATAGGATTGACCAGTTGTCTGTGGTCAATCCTCAATTTTTGAGGATTTCTGGAGTGTCTAAGAATTTCCCACAATTTTTCAATATTTTTTTTGGGATTTTCTAGAATTTTCTAGCATTTTTTAGGATTTTCTGAAATTTCTGATTTTTTTTATTTTTAAAATCATTTTCCGAATAATTTTTTTTATTAAAATATGATTCGGACCGGGTCGGAACCCAGCCCAGACCCGGACCTGCATGGACAAACTCCCCTAAACGAAGTCGTTCCGCCATTTTTTTTTTATTTTTTTCTATTTTTCGGATTTAATCCGACGGTTCCTATTGAACTACGTGGCTAATCCACGACCACTGGATCTGTTGACCAAAAATAACGGCTCAGACCAAAAGCCGACTATTCTCTAGTCGTTAGATTTGATTACCTAAACCTACGGCCACGATTAAAAGACAAGACTCGATCTAGGCCATACATCTCCACTAACCTAAACGACGTTGCCTGCTCACTTACCCACACGGCGCCGTTTCAGTTTTTCTTTATTTTTCAATTATAACCTAATATCCTAATTACTAATTGGACGGTTACTAAAATTTAGACGTGATTTATCTAAGCCGTCAGATCAGCCTGTTCGAATAACAAACTCTAACGGCTATGCTGACTGGGCGAACACATGGACCAATGATGGACTACCACCTAGGACCGCTGACTCTTTGACCAGACACGTCAGCTTCGTCTTCAACCTCGCGACTGCAACTAAATGGATGGCTGCACATTCCCGGCGACGATCCAACGGTGAAACCTTAACGAAATTGCACGAGACCGGCGCCAATCGACTCGCGATGGACTCTAGTTTAACATATCTACAAATCAAAACATTTCATCTACTGAATCACGTGCAGCATGCAGAACGCTGAGTACCGCCATGGGAGTTCAATCATGTAAAATACGCAGAGTCAAAGCAATTCATCCACAGAATAACACGAGAGAAGGTTCAGGACACTTACTTCGAGTTCCGATTGAACTTGCACGGCCTAGATTAGGTTAGGCGAGAGTGAACAGGGCTTGGCCATGGCGGAAGGTTTGGAGACTCAATTCGGAGTGTTAAAGCCAAATTGATGCAAAATAAAGATACGATGATGGTCAGTGATGTCTAGGGAACAAAATGCACACTTTAAATACGAGAATGAACAAGAGATATGTGAATCGCCATTGATGCACAGTGAGAAGCTCAGAAACGCGTCTCAATTGTTCTCGTGGTTTCAGGCGGCGCGACCGGCGGCGATCGCTTCCTGGCGCTCCAAGCGAACTTCCGGCGGTCTTCTTTGGCTTCGGTTTGGCCGGGGACGGCCTAACCAGCGCCTTGCAGTCGAGCTCAAGTTTTCGACGACGGGTTCGGAGGATGAGCTCTCTCTCGCGTTTTCTCTCTCTCTCTTGGTTCTGTTAAACTTCCTCAACCGAATCAACCGACCTCCTCTTCTAGAAAGCCTCTAAAGACTATATATCCCTCTCCCAATTTTGGCGCCGAATTGGGGGGGGGGGGGGGGGGAGGGGCAACTGACTTGAAATGGCACGCGCAAAAGGCGCCGGAGACGATGGGAAACTCCGTTAGGTCGAAATGGTTCCCCGTCGTGTGCAAACGAACGTCTGATTTGGGCTATTCAGTGAAGTTTGACTTTCACGACTGCCGCGACGTTGACTGATCGATTTCTTCCCCCTCCGGCGGCCATTGGTCGTGATTCTGGTTTCAATCGACAGGAAATGACTTGAGGAACAAAACCCCTCCTCAAACTCCTCTAATCGTAGCCATTTTCCTCATCAATTTTGCAATCAAAATCGAGCCTGGCACTGTTCATCTGCACGAGCTCTTGGGGATGAAGACGACACTGTAGTGAACCAGTTCCGACTTGAAATTTTCAAAATTAACCCAAATCGGGGTAAAATATTTGCAATTAAACCTTAGAATTGAACTTAGGACATGAATTTTATCCAAAAATGTGATTTTTCCCAAAAGGTCATGTCAATTTCTACAAAAACCCCAAATTTACCCTTAATTGTAATTAAGCGAATCGTGAAATTGAAGGCTCAAATGATCAAATTGGACAAAACCACCTATGCCAATTGATTCAAAATGATGAAAAGCATTGGACAGTGACTTCAATTTGCAATGGTAGTCTCTGAATTGAAAGTAATTTCAAATATGCCCAAATTCAAGGACTAAAATACAATTGAGTATACAATTTTGCCCAATTCATGCAATTGAGCAATTTGTGCAGACAATTGGGCAAAATTACAATGAGGGACACATAGATTGAATGTCAAGATCCTAAAAAATACCAAAATTACAAATTAAAAGACTCAATTAACATTTTTTTGTCAAATTCAATCATATGCTTAACAAAGGAACACATAAAATTGAATTTGAATTTGGACTTTTTATGAGGTCAGAAAGAAAAAGGATTTAAAATAAAAATATTGACTATTTTTCCATATTTTTGTGACCTCGAATGCTATTTTTCTTGAATTTTCAAGTATTTTCCTATTTTCTAAAAATACTAAAAAATTTGAAAAATTTGAAAAATTATTTTTTTGTCAAACATGGTTCCTTAGGCTTGGCCAAGGCCACCAAAGTTTATGTTTTAATTTTTTGACTTTTTATGGATTTTTTATGAATTTTTTAAGAATAAGCTAAAAAAAGGCTAATCCGAAATTAGGTGTCAACAGCCTAGATAAGTTTTACATGCTGAATCAATTGAAAATTGACAAGCAATTGTTTCGTTTCATTCTCGCTATATCCATTCCGTTCGATCGCGTCGAAATGCATGAAAATAAAGCTGAATTTGTTCCCCCCCCCCCCCCCCCCCCAATCATCCTTTTTTTTGTTGAGGGTTGGGTGTGATTTGTACAGGAGGGAGGGAGGAGACATTCAATGAGAAGATATAGAATTCCACGATGAGAACAAGACCGCAGGCAGTCGAGAATTTGAACGGGGGCATGCCGTGCCCGGTCAATTAACTCGATCTCATGGCTAACATGACTAAGAACATTGACAGCTCGCCTCCTCAAGGCCTAAGATCGCAAGAAAAGAGGAGAAACGAATTATAATGTATGCCTGCTTGTGCATTGAATATCTAGATAAAGAAGCATAAGTAAGTGGGGTAGGGTTCAGCTCCATTAGTGCTGAACTATCTACTCTATCCTCATGTCTCTCTCTTCCTCTCTTTAATTGTCTCTTTATTGCTGATTATCGATAAGCATTTCAACTGTTTCAGAACATATTTTTCATTAAAAAAATGACAAAAATTGTTATTGTCATTGCCTATCTACAAGAACAAGGAGGATATACATAATTGTTCTAATTATAGAGGCATTAAACTTATGAGCCATACAATGAAGTTGTGGGAAATAGTTATTGAGCATCGTTTGAGAATAGAAACCAAGATCTCTGCAATTCAGTTTGGATTTATGCTGGGAAGATCTACCATGGAGGCTATATTCTTGATACGACAGTTGATGGAGAGATATCGAGAAAAGAAGAAGGATCTGCATATGGTTTTTATTGATCTCGAGAAAGCGTATGATATGGTGCCTAGAAATGTTCTGTGATGGGTTTTGGAGAAGAAAAATATTCCTTCAAAGTATGTAGAGGCAATCAAGGATATGTATGATGGTGCTACTACATGTGTGAAGGCTTGTAATGGCACATCGAGTTATTTTTCAATCACAGTAGGCTTACATTAAGGCTCTGCTTTGAGTCCTTATCTTTTTGCCCTATTAATGGATGAGCTAACAAAAGACATCCAAGATGAGTTGCCATGGTGTATGTTTTTTACAGATGATATTGTGCTTATTGATGAGACCATGGCTGTGATTGATGCTAAATTAGAATTATGGAGAAGCACATTGGATGTCAAGGGATTTACGTTAAGTCAAAATATGACCGAACACATGAAGTGTGAGTTCGCCACGACGAGAGGAGGAGAACAAGAATCGGTGAATATACTTGGACAGGAGGTGCCCAAGAAGGATGCTTTTAGATATTTATGATCAATAATACAAAAGGGATGAGAGTTGGATGAAATGGCGCAGTGCTTCAGGTTTTTTGTATGATCGCAAAATCTCTCTTAAGCTGAAAGGAAATTTTTATAAAACAGTAGTAAGACCCGCAATGCTATACGAAGGTGAATGTTGGCCAGCACATACGCAACATGAGCATAAGATGAGAGTTGTAGAGATGAGGATGTTAAGGTGGATGTGTGGGCATACAAGAATGGATAAGATAAGAAATGAACATATTCGACAGAAAGTTGGAGTTGAACCAGAGGCAGAAAAGATAAGAGAACATAGACTGAGATGGTTTGGACATGTTCTTTGAAAACCTCTAGATGCTCCAATAAAAATAGAAAATTGTTACCGAGAGCATGACATGAAGAAAGAAAGAGGTCGACCGAAACTAACTTGGGGAAAAGTAGTAAAACAAGATTTAAGGATGTGAGAAATAAATTGGCGTATGGTGTGTTCTAGGACGAAGTGGAGGGAAGCTATTAGTATTAGAAAGGGGCATATTTTCTATGTTCCAGACTGACCTTTTTAGCATTTAGTCTCTTTTTCCTATTTTTATTATTTTTTCTTCAATTGATCTTTGCTTTTTATTTTTGTTATTTTCTATTTTATTCTATTTTTCTTTTTTGGGTTCATCGACCGCCGACCCCAACTAGTTTGTGATAAATGTGTTGATGATATTGATGTTGATGTTAATGTCATTGCCAGCAATCCTATGCCAACCATGCTACATAGGACGGCCGACGCTGACTTATCCGCCATGACAATAGTTTTCGGCCAAAATTAGCTGAAAGGAACAAATTGATAAATTAATAAATTGTTAAAATCTCGTAACAGTTCTTATCGAAATGAATTCTGATGCACCTAGACCGGCGGACTCGATAGTCAACGATATCAGATTGGGCTCAAATTCGGTCAGTTGAAGCAAAACGGCCGTCTGCACAATTCTCACCGCTTTTGGCTGTGAATTGTGATGGATTTTAGCGATTCAGGGTCGTTTAGATGGATTTTCGAGTGTTTTTTATTTTTAGGCAATTTTATATTTAATGGTATTTTTGTAATATTTTCGTCATCTATTGTCATTAAGGTTGACACCTTATAAAATGTTGTCATTAGGGTTTTGAACTGCACATTATTGAATATTGGCATATTGCGATTTAATATCGTTTTGAGTTAACAGAGATTGTTCCTCGTTTATCGATTTCCATTCTTCTGTTTAGCCTTGCTTTCTATCGCTTCAGCATCAAATTCTGTTAGAAAACCTCTGTCAAATGACGTAAGTTATTGACTCAAGAGATAGAGAGAGATGGTGCGAAGAGGGGTGAGTTGGTTAGACTTCGACATTATCCCCTAACATTGGGGATCAATGTTAGGGGCCCAATGTTAGGGGCACCATCACGTTCATCGAACCGTCTATTTCCCATCGGACAATCCACATCAATTTTTGTGTAGGGGGAATTTTGGGTCACGTCAAATCTTGACCGTCGAATGAGAAATGAACGGCACGATGAACGTTTATGTTACCCCTAATCACGTCAAATCTTGACTGCATCACTGATTCAACTCTCTTGAAGATTCGGCCCCCTAAACGCAGCCTTTTGGAACCAAAATCGGTATTTTTAACAGTTAAATGCCTGCATTCTTCTAATCAACACACTCATATTTTGCCCATTGATTCAGGACGGTTATGAAATTAACATCTTTAAGTCCAGAAACTTACCAACAGTGAATCTTTTCAATCCATCATATTATGCTTTGAATTTCTCGTCCAGACTTTCCCATAATTCCTTAGCCATTTCAACGGCTATAAATATTATAGAGGAAATTGTCTAGACTATTGAGGATTTAGTTGTGATACAGGAAATCGAAATGCTTCCACACATCTACAGCAACAACCTTTTTCATGTTTGTCTCTTCTTCATCCAACTTAGGAGCACCCTTATTGATGAACGTTGCCAAATTCAATGTCGTGACATAGAACAATCATCTTCTATTGTCATCTCTAAAAAATCAGACAATTGAACTTTTTTTTTGACTTTTCTCCAATGGTTGGGATAGACGCAATAGACGTTATCGATATCGAAGCCAGAAAAATAGCCCAACATACCATTGAAAAATACTTATACATAGAGTTTCATATGCATTTTAAAAATTTTAAATACGTCAAATATATTCAAATAATATATCAAAACGAAGATAATTTCGAGACGAATGCAATGGTACCGTACACGTCCCAAACAGAGCTCATATGCGATCGTAGAGTCGGTCAAAGTTTCTGCCTTCACTGGTCAACGCATGGTCAACGAATGCGACGTTTCACCGGTCAAGCGTGTGTATGCACATGTACCACTGTCGTAAGGCCTCCAGCCTCCAGCGACCGTAAACCATTCAAAATTCTCGTCTCGACGAGCCCTATCCGACTATGTATTCAAAACTAAAATTCTCTGAACGAAAACACATAAAATTGGCCCGAACAGAAGTGTCCACCAGTGATTGTCGCACGCCACCACCGCTGGGGCGCGTGTGGGAGCGTACGGTTGTTTCCAACGTCCCCTCAGTGCATGCGACCACTCATTTTTCTCTTGTCGATGAAAAGAATCCGAATATGCAATCAAATATAATTTTCATCGGACGAAAGTAACAATAACGTGTCAGAACAGAATGCGTACAACAAAAATAACTATACAAACCCAGCACAGGAAATCCATAAAATTCGTCTTAAGATTCTTATTCTCTAAAAGGGTAGAAATTCATATATTAAGATTGTTGTCGCCTATAAGCGAGACTTGATGAAGTATAGAAAAATTAGGTTGAAGACAAACCTAAAGCCATTGCAAATAAAAAAATAATATTGATCCGAGCTCAACGAAATGACGTTGTGCCCTTAAGACGAATTTACCCCCTCAATCAATACTTGAGGACCTTGGACAATTGTCTCCCAGGATAGAACGAATCACGTTCCTCTGAAGTGGTACGTCTTCAAAGGACTCATTCGAACGCAAGTTTGCAGAACAATCGCACAAATGATGAAGATGATGAATGAATGACGAACATAACAATTGTATCTAATGCTTGTGTCTGATACTAATTACTAATGCGATGGTCAATGCTCTATTTATAGAGAGTGAAGCGAAGAGTTACGAAGACAATATGGCTTCGTCGAAAGGGTTCGCCGACGAAAAGGCACGATTTCATCGAAAGGATTCGACGAAACGTCCCGAAGTCACACGGTTTCATCGAAAAGATTCGACGAAATGAAACAACTCTTCATTTCTATTACGAATCGAAATAACTCTCCATTTCTCATTCAACTTCATATGAGACTTTGCAATCAAAGTTCCAACAAAAATATGATCATTTTCTTGTAAAACAACTTCATGAAAAATATTTTGCAGAAACGCCACATTTTTCACAAAACAAACGGAGCCTAAAAAGCACATTGTAAAGCCATGAGCTAAAACACTGCAAATTGGTCTTGCCCATTTAATAAGAAGCACAACCCCAATAAATTCAACAACAGGATGGAGGTCAAACCACCACCGACATTTACTACAAATGAGAATGAAGAAGGCGAATAACCAACTCTCCTAATCACATCAAACAAAGCAATTGTGCTTAGCATACATTAAAAAAAAATCGTACCTACGTAGTGATTAGTAGATTTTGAAACAAAAATACGCTCATGAGCAACTTGCTTTTGTTGTTTATCTCTCCCACCGGTAGAATGAATGATTTTACATGAATCAAATCCAAAACACACGATTCACTTAGTTACAATACACAACTCCAACACTGTCAATTCAATGGAGCCATAATGCAATTTTGGCATTGGGAGTTACAAACTTACATACACGTGATTCGTGCAATAAAGGCACGATACCTTCATGGAAGAGATCACCAAGAGGGTACTCAACTTCAAGCACGTTAAACATGTGGTACCCACATTGCGACACATGATCGCCCATGCCCACCACTTGTCCATGTTCGCTCGCAAGATCAAAGTTCTACATATTCAAAATCTCCACGGAGCGATTGGCAACCACCTCAACTAACCTTCGATATGAGAGAGAGAGAGAGAGAGAGAGAGAGATATGGTGCTACTGCTACTAGGGTTGGCCACGGTGCCATTTGGTTCGATTTTAGCATGGAACCAAAGCAAAGAGAAAATTGTCTAAAAAATCCTAAACCTATTGCGGTTTTGCCAATTGAATCCTAAACCTTTCACGTTTTTTCAATTGAATCCATACAATCAATTTTGACCATAAACTCATGATGTGGATGCTGGCCGTCTTACGTGGGACAATCGGCGCTTTATGTGAACAAAATTCAATATCTTTTTCATATCTTGTTAGTTTTTTATTTATTCTTCTAATTTCCTTTATTGTTTTTCTTCTTCTTTTTTCTTTTTATTATTTTTTCCCTCCACCCACCATCGAGGATCCCGGCGACTTCCGCCGGCCTCAGGCGAGGGTTGCCCTCAAACTATTACAATGCCATTCAATGTGATTTTCTGTTTAAGTTCACCACTCATCATTATTTTGGTGAAGTTGCAATCCATCTTCTGTTGAATTTACTCTCTCTCTCTCTCTCTCTCCACGCGCGACGTGGCACACCCGGTGACCTCCACGGGCCTCAGGCAAGGGATGGATTAAATTTAGTAAATTTTATGACCCATACCCGACCCATACCCAATCCGTATTTCTTAACATTTCTATATTTAACCAAATCATACAATGTTTGTTTCTTATAATTTGATTAAAAAAAATGATAATACTGATACACTTTTATGCAATATAAATTTATTAAAAAAATTTAGCTTTTCATAATTTTTTTAAAAAAAATGATATTACCCATAGTGTTCGCGTGGTCGCAGATGGAGGAGAGAGGAGGAAGGAGGAGAGAGGAAAAAAGAAAAAAGAAAATAAATATATCTTTTAAAAAAATTATGAAAAGTTTAAAAATTTTACTAAATTTATATTGCAAAAAGTGTATCAGTAATATCATTTTTTTAAATCAAATTATAAGAAACAAACATTGTATGATTTGGTTTAATATAGAAATGTTAAGAAATACGAATTGGGTATGGGTCGGGTATGGGTCATAAAATTTGTACCGTATAAGAATGGGTCAAAACAGGTTAAATGGGTCAATATGGGTCAGACCATATTCAACCCGACCCAAACCCGACCCGACCCACCCCTTTGACACCTCTACACTTGTTGGGTGGATGCAATTGAGGCTTGCTATCATCATAAGGGAGATAATCAAGAGATAGCTCAACGCTAAACCCATAAACATATCCAATTTGACTCACCTTCACTCAAGACTTAAACTAATATGTCATGGGCCAACTAAGACAATTAACTATTTTACACCACGTCAATTCCCCGATATTTCCGGCCAAAAAAAAACCCACGATATTGGACTTTCTAACATAACTTACACATGCATCCGAACAATTTTGTTATCAATTCAATGGAGCGAGAACATCCTAATTAATACAGCCTATAATGGAAAATTGGGCATTAGGGAGATGTTAACATCATGTGCCACGAGGATGAGGTCCTGTCTTTAGTCTATATAAAGAGGGCACAGACTAAATATAACCATTCACCAAGTACCAGCAAAGTGCTAGTTTCAAACACACTCCATAGAATTACAACAGTTTGTACTTTCTCTCTCAGAAAAGAAGAGGATGGCAGTGAGAGGGAAGATGGAGGTGGAGGTGGTTCTCAAGTCATCGGCCTACCAGTTCTACAGCTTCTTCAGGAACACCCCACACCTCCTTCCCGAAGTTTGCAGCGATCTGCACGCTGGGGAGTTTCTGGAAGGTGAATGGGTCTCTGGGGGCTCCACTAGGAAATGGACTTACTCCATCAACAGTAAGTTAAAAGGATTGCATAAAAAAATTGTCCTCCGCTATGTATGTTGCCCGCACTAGAGATTATTTACATTTCATGTGGTCCAATGATCAAATTCATTTTCTGCAGAAGGTAGAAAGGAAACATTCAAGGAGAAGACAGAGTTTGACGATGAGAATAAGAGCGTAACCCATGTTGGCATCGAAGGCGACATCTTCGACTATTACAAGAGCTACAGGGCCACCTGGCAGGCAGTCACTAGGGGCGGAGGACCGGCAATCGCCAAGATGATCATCGAGTACGAGAAGTTGGACGAGAGCATGCCGCACCCGGTCAACTATTTGAATTTATTGGCTAATGTCACCAAAGACATTGACGCTCACCTTGTCAAGGCCTAAGCCTACGTAGATATGCATAAATAAGTAGGGAGTGATCAGCTCTAATAAGTGCTGAAATCAGATCTATCTGCGTGTCTACCTCCCTCTACTAAAAATAATGTCTGTTTTAAATAACAAGCAGCATTTCTATGGTTGATTAATGCCCAGATAGCATGAGTTTGTCTGAATTAACATAGAAGGTCAAGTGAAGCTGCTGTTTAACCAGACTCTCGTAACCTTCAAATGGATTCAGTCCACATGATGTCAAACCATGCAATATCAGCTCGACAAGTATTTTTTTCTAATGTTGTACGATTTCTTGGGTCTTTGTTTCTCCATCGAGATGTTAGGAAACTGATCGAAACATAAAAAGGAAAATAAATTAAGCACAAGATCTGCGTGGTTCGGATGATGGGAGGTAAGTCTATGAGAAGAGCAAGAGTCCATTATGAAACCGGCAATGTAATATAGAAACAAAGATTACTCAGTCGTGAATCACTTAGAAGCGAGCTTTATGTTTCCGAAGGCACGACTATATACTCAATAATCGCACAAACATGATCTTACAAGAATTCTCAACGAAACTTCATTCTAATTTCAAAGGAAAAAAAATCTTAGAAACCCTCTTTCTAATAGCTCAAGTTTTTTTTCCTTGGTCTATACCATGCGGACCAAGATTTACATTTACGGGTTAAAGAAGGAAGAAAATAAGATTAAAAATGTTGGAATTGGCAAATACTTCGGGGACTCTTGTTTCTCATACCGAATACGCCCACGTGAGCTTAGGGAAACCAAAGTGTTATCCGACGACATGCGACCCATGCGCGCGGGATGCGGGGGGTTCGGGGGCATCATCCCTGACACGGGTGTCCCGCTGCCCGGTCAGCGGGCAAGGCTTCCGCTGTCGGCTTAATAGAGGTTTCGCTAGGTTTAGGTTTTTGGCCTATTTATGGCATATATATTTTGCTCGTTTATGCTGATCATTGTAACGAGTTGAGATGCTGTAAACCGAATATCATAGTGAAATCTCTCACAGGACGTAGCCCTATTTTGGGGTGAACCTGGGTAATCTCGTGCGTTATTCAATTTTTCTTGATTTCTGTGTGGTCGTTCTGATTCGATGTGCGATAAATCTCATCAAAAAATGATAAAATATGATATTTTTCGTATTTAATTTGATATTCTTTTTTTTTGTAACCGAGGTATCCGAGCCAGCTTGCGCGCACCTCGACTATTCCTCAGGGGAGACTAGCACAGCAACCCACCACCATGGCCTCCCACTTAAATCACATATGCTCAGCTGGGGAATCGAACCTGGGATCAGTGCGCCTAACCACAAAATCCCAAGTGCGTCTTAACCAACTGAGCTACCCATGGATGGGTTAATTTAATATTCTTTATACTACCCTAGGACGATAAAACATGACCATCATGCCAAATAAAAAAGGCCTGAAATAGAAGATGCAAAATATGCTTTATACCATGCTTGTAAATACTGATACAATATTACTATCATGCTAAATAAAAAGGCCTGAAATAGAGGATACAAAGGGTTTCAGAATCATCGTTGGTTTGATTTATTGCATGTGACGTATTCTTTTCCATTTACTCTTCCTTTCTTTTTGTGGGAGTGAATCTTAACAACTTCGAAAGTTATTGCATGTGATGTGTTCTTTCGCACTTACTCTTCCTTTCTTTTTGTGGGAGTGAATCGTAACAACTTCGAGAGTTAATTTATTCGAATAAGAAAGAAATTGACAACAAAAATCGAAGTCACCTGTGAATTCGAGCACAATTCAAAGTCACGTCCCTATCCAATGAGATCGTGATATGAAACGTGTCTCAAATGTCAAGAACATCATTTAGAATGTTAGACCTTAAAGTGGATAATATAAAAGTTTATCATCTTGGAAATAAAAAAGAGGGAAAAAATATTGGTTTGATCGTGGACACTGGAAGTCTTGAGCTCCCCCAATGTTTTCGCCCCTTCTGATCACAAAAAGAAGCCTGGGGTGAACAAACACGTTCTGCTCTGTGCCATTTTGGCCTCCACGAACTCGATCCCCTTGGGCTACGATGAGTATCGACTCATCCCATCTCTTTCCGGCAAGACCTCCAACCTCATCGAGCGGTGCTACCCCATTGTCCTCGGCGCGGCGACCTTCCTGATAAACTCTCTGCTAATGACCTCGCCCCGTTTTACGCGTTCCTCTTGGCGTGACGTGTCGTGATCGGTGTTAGGGTCGGCTACTCCTTGGTGATCGTCAGGACCAGCCAATGCTTGAGCTTGCCGGCCCGCGTCATGGCCGATCACCGGGCGGTCGGGCAAAGGAGGGAGGAAGGAGTGGCAGCTGCGGGCGGAGGAGGGAGAAAAGAAAAGAAAAAGAAAAAAAATGAAGAAAAGAAAATTATAATATAAAATTTTTGAATTTTTTAAAAATAAATAAAAATGAAAAGAAAGTAAGAAAATAATTATAAAGAAAGAATGTGTGAAAGAGAGGAGAAATGAAAGATGGGGAAAATGTTTTCCTCTTCTCAAAAAGAGGAGAATTTTTTCCATACTTTTGATGGGTTTTTTCCATGTATGTTGATACCTAAATTTTGATTTCAGAAAATCATGCATTTTACTTCATAAAATTAGAGTTAGTCATAATTCTCACAAAAAAAAAAATCCTCATGCATTGCATATTTATTTTTCTGTCAGTCATGTCATTCATATTTATTTTTCTGTTAGTCGTGTCATTTGCATAAGATGAGTCAATTGAGCCTAATTTAACTGGTGGCCAGCCCGAACTCAGTTCAGAATTTTTGCCAATGGCTATAGGGTGTGCCGAAATTTGTTCACCATAGTTTTGGACTCAATTCAATTTCAAATCAGCCCGTTTCTGCTCATTAAAATTTTTAGGGCTTTTAATTAATTAATTGAAGCCCGATTTGAGTTCAAGATTATACAGTTAAGCGCATAAGGCAATGAAAGTCAGATAACCCAATGGCATCTCCATGGCTGAAGATATTTATCAGGACTATCCATGATCAGAATTTTTAATCCGACGGTCAATAATGAATCTTACATTACCTATAAATAGAGCCTTATGGTCTAGGGTTCAGGGGGAGGCCATTCACAAATTGTCATACACGGCCTAGAGGGAGGCCACAAAAAACTCATATACGGTATTATTGAGAGAAAAAATTCTGTTCGTGAGCGAGTGGGGGAAATTCATGAAGATACACGGCATTAATCAGGGAGGGAGGCACTTTAATCGTCGGCAGATTTTGGAGGAGGCCATTCAACTCTTACACGGCCACAAGAAGTCACAAGAATTTTGGTTCTTCATTGTAAAGTAATTGGCTCTTTGCGCCCAGTCCAGAGCAGGAGTTGCCGGAGGAGACCAACGCAAGGCGTGGACTGAGACAAAATCACCAGGGGTGTTTCTTTTGATCCACATTATAAAAGGCTGACTTTTTGTTTCTTTTCATGACCCACGCACAGGTAACAATTATCACAACTGCACAAGCACACTGAAGACAATTGAGGAAGAGACAAAATCATAAGAAGACAAAAAAGAACATGGACGAATCCTTGGAGAGTAACAAACCCTCACTATTCGGTGCTCGTCTCTGTTAGATATATTGTATATATTATGAGTAAGTTTTTTGTGTAATTACTTTTTTGCCCTTCTTTGTATGTATATTTATATTGGCATTGTGCCTAATTATAATTATGCATTCTGTTATTCAATTCTCAAATCTATCATGATATCAGAGCTACGGTTTTTTCGTTTTTCCCCCATAGGCGATGTGGTAAACGAGCCTCATGTTGGATTTCGATTCCCACCGATGGGATTTCATTGGTATTCTGCGTGTTGAAGATTGCATTTGTATTCTGATGTGTTGAAGATTGCTCAATTCCCACCGATCGGTAGCACAATGAACAATTCATGAATTTTATAATTATATGACGTCTCTTTGATCCCAGCTTGATGTGTTGGCTCATCCACCATGTCCTGCGTGTGCTGGTTGTGTTGCTTGTGCTGCATCTAGAATTGAAGATCAGAACAAGAATCGTATATATGAATTCTTGATGCAACTCTCACTAGAATTTAAGGGAGTTCGAAGTCAGATTCTATATCGTTATCCTGCACTATCTCTTTCTGATACAGTCAAGGAACTTCAGGCTGAGGAAACTAGACAAGGAATTCTTGGTGCTTCTCCATCTTTAGATTCCTCTGCAGTAATGGCCACTTCACAGTCTGATTTCCGGCCAAGCTTCTCTCAACGTGGTCTACAATCTAGCTCTTCTCAACATGTTTTTTAGTCTGGCTATTCACATCGTGGTTCCCAGCGTGCTTCTTCTCAGCGAGGTTCACATTTTTATTGTAACTTCTGTATGCAAAATGGGCATACTGAATATCGATGTTTTCAGAAAATGGGTGGTCTTCCTGATGCACCCTTGCATTCAGTAGCACAAGTTTCTTCTTCATCCACAGATCGTGTCACTACGTCCTCATCTTCAGATGATCGTCTTGCTAATATTGAGGCTCACATTTCTCGTTTAGCTCAGCTTCATCTTGGTTCTTCTGGTGTATCCTCCACTGTTGCTACAGCAGCTACTGCACAATCTTCAGGTGATAGTTCTTCCTGGATTCTTGACTCTAGGGCTGCTCATCACATGACTGCCTCTGCTCATCATCTCACTCAACAGACTGTACTCAAAAATCCAGAAGAGTTCTTTACAGCCGATGACTCATTTCTTACTGCTACTATGCAAGGCCAACTTACTATCCCTGACAGTTTTAATGTGCCTAATGTGTTGCATATATCAAACTTAGCCCTAAATCTTTTATCTGTTGGGCAACTTGTCGATATGGGCTATATGGTGACATTTACTGCTGATTCTTGTGTTGTACAGGATCGTACGAGTGGCCGGACGATTAGCAAGGGTAGCAGACATGGAGGATTGTATTTGATGTGGCATCTCCAACTTCCTTCACCTTAACTTGTTCTTGCCATCTTCGATCTTGACTGTTGGCACCAGCGCCTAGGTCATATATCTGCTTCCCGTTTGTCTTTTCTATGTCAGCAGGGTGCACTTGGACATGTTTCATCTACTGTTATACGTCATTGTACTAGTTGTTCTTTAGCTAAACAATCCGCACCTCATTTTCCTATTAGTTCTTCTGTTTCCACCTCTTGTTTTGACTTAGTACATTCAGATGTTTAGGGTTATGCTCCCCAAATTTCTAAAAGTGAATTCAAGTATTATGTATCGTTCATTGATGATTATTCTCGTTATACATGGGTTTATTTCTGGCGCTCGCGTGATAAATTTATCTCTATCTATAAGAAACTTACAGTCATGATATCTACTCGATTCTCTAAAACTATTAAAGTTTTACGTTCTGATTCTGGGGGGGAGTATCTTTCTGCAGCATTTCGTTCTTTCTTAACTTCTCAGGGAACCTTACCTTAGTTGTCCTGTGCCAGTGTTCCTGCTCAAAATGGTCTTGTTGAACGAAAACATCGTCATATTTTGGATACTACTCGTGCTCTCCTGTTATCCAATTTGGTTCCTACTGAATTTTGAGCTGAAGTACTATCTACTGCTGTCTATCTCATAAATCGACTTCCTTCTCTCGTCCTCTCCAAAGCCACCCCTCACCAACGTCTTTTCTCAAAACTACCCACTTATCATCAACTTCGTATTTTTAGCTGTACGTGTTATATGCTTCTTCCACCCCATGAGCACACCAAACTCTCTACAAAGTCAGTTCGATGTGCTTTCTTAGGTTACAGTACAGAACACAAAAGTTATAGGTGCTATGATCCTTCTTCACAACGTATTTGTATCTCTCGTAGTGTTAAGTTTTTTGAGCACCTATCCTTCTTTTTCGTCGCCTCTACTTCTTCACAGTCTTCTCCATCTGTATTTATGGATTTTCCTCTTGATTCATCTCATCTTCCTCCTCTTATATCTTCTCCGTCAGATCCAATGCCACTACCTTCTCCTAATACGCCTCCTCCTTCGTCTACTTCGCCTGCTACTTCGATGCCTTTTGACGATTCTTGTCCACCATCCCATCGGTGGAATCCTCGGCGAGATCGTCGTCCTCCAGCTAGGTACGTGGCGGCCACAAGTTATTCTGATGAGTTTGGTTCCTTTATGGCTGTTGTCCACACTTTGCAGGAACCATCAAATTATTGTATAGCCGTACAACATGCTGAATGGTGTGATGCTATGTCTGAGGAATTATCTGCTTTGGAGTGCACTGGTACGTGGAATCTTGTACCTCTTCCACCAGGAAAATCCCTAATATATTGTCGTTGAATATATAAAATTAAGACCCACTCTGATGGAAGCATTGAGCACTATAAAGCGCGTCATGTTGCACGTGGTTTTGATTAGGAGTATGTGATAGATTATGAGGAGGCCCTTGCTCCTGTTGCCAAAATGGCTTCTATTTGCACTCTTCTTGTAGTAGCATCTATTCGTAATTGGCATCTTTTTCAGCTTGATGTGAAGAATGCTTTTCTTCATGGGGTTCTTCAAGAGGAACTCTATATGCAGCCACCTCCAGGTCTGCCTCATTTTCCCGACCAGGTATGTCATCTTCGTCAGGCTCTTTATGGTCTCAAACAAGCTCCTCGAGCTTGATTTGAACGGTTTGCAAATGTTGCTCGGTCAGTTGGCTTTATTTAGAGTGAGAATAATCATGCTATGTTTACTTATACCTCTTCAGCTGGTTGTACTATTCGGCTACTCTATGTGGATGATATGATTATTATTAGGGATGACTCTGTTTATATTACTTATACTAAGCAACATCTTCATCGCTAGTTTGCTATGAAAGATTTGGGTTTCTTACGTTATTTTCTCGGTATTGAGGTTGCTCGCAGTCGACGTGATATTCTTCTCTCCCAGTAGAAGTATGTTGCTGACATTTTAGCTCGTGTTGAGTTATCTGATACTCGTACTGCAGCTACTCTTGTTGAACTTCATTTACAGCTTCGTCCGAATGATGGTGAGCCACTGTCTGATGTTACTCACTACCGGGCTCTTGTTGGCAGTCTTGTCTATCTTAAGACCACTCATCTTGATATCGCATATGTTGTTCATCTTTTCAGTCAGTTTGTTGCGGCTCCTCATACAGTTCATTATGCTGCCGTACTTCGAATTCTGCGATATCTTCATGGTACTCTGACACGCTCAGTTTTTCTTCTATCGACTTTCTCACTTGCTCTTCGTGCTTACTCTGGTGCTAATTGGACTTTGGACGTTATTGACCGCAAGTCCATTACAGGATTTTGTATCTTTCTAGGTGATTCTCTGATTTCTTGGCGTACCAAAAAGCAATCTGTTGTGTCTTTCTCTTCCACTGAGTCTGAGTATCGTGCTATGGCTGACACTACTGTTGAGATTATTTGGCTTCGTCGTCTTCTTGCTGATCTTGGGTGCGTTTGTTTCAAGGAAAGTGATTTTCGGGAATTCGTTTTTTAGAAAGTGGATTCTTGAAAACCACTTTCTAGGAAAACGATTTGTTTTCTGTTGTTTGGTAATATGTTACCGAAAATATTTTTTGGTGTTTGATTCTCATTTGGAAAACGATTTCAATCTCATCAAAGGGACTTCCGTGATGCTAAGGAGAGACATATGGTCGAGAGAGCTGACGTAAACTGACCTGGACAAGCCCAGACCCCGATCCCCGGCACTGGTCCCCGACCCGGCCCCGGTCACGTTACCGCCCCCGTTCCCTACCTCGGTCCAGGCATCAGCCCCGGTCCCGGCACCGGCCTCGGCCCCGGCCCGGGCCCCAACCTGATTCCCCGGCCCCGGCCCTGGCCCTAGCCCAGGTCCCCGGGTCCTGGTCCCGGCCCCGGCCCCCGGTTGCCAGGCCCCTGTTCCCGGGTCCCGGGTCCTGGTCCCGGTCCCGGCCCCCGGTTCCTTGGCCCCGGTCAAGGCCCCGGCCCCAACCCCGGCCTCAGGTCCTGGTCCCGCCCCCAGCCCCGGTTCCGGGCATCGATTCTCGGCCCCCGTTCTCGACCCCGGCTCTCGGTCTTGGCCCCGGCCTCGGGTCCCAGCGCCCGGCCCCCGGCCTCGGGTCCCGGCTCCCGGCCCCGGGTCTCGGTCTCGATCCCGGCCCCGGCGCCTGGCCCCGGTGCCCGACCCCATCCCCCGGTTCCTTGGCCCCGGCCCCCGGTTCCCGACCTCGGGTCCCGGCCCCAGGATCGGCCTCAGTCCCGTTTTCAAAAAAAAGTGAGAGACTCAAATTTGGGAAAGTGTTTTCACCTTTTTATTTTGGGGAATTCACTTTTCTATTTTAATAAATAAAATCTTTGTTGACTGGAAAGTATTTTCCGTTGACCAAATCATTTTTCGCGAACCAAACAGACGAAAGTCCAGAAAACACTTTCCCTGAAAACACTTTCCCCAAAACAAACGCACCCTTGGTGTTGCCTCCTCTGCTCTCATTCCTCTTCATTGTGACAATAAGAGTGCTATTCACATTGCTACAAATCCGGTATTTCACGAGCGTACCAAGCACATTGACATTGATTGTCATATTACGCGCCATCAACTCCAAGCACATATAATTTCTCTTCCCTTTGTGGCTTCTGCAGTCCAGCTTGCTGACTTATTCACTAAATCTCTTATATCACAACGCTTTGCTGCTCTTCTTTCCAAACTCTCGTTGGTTGACCCACCTTGAGTTTGAGGGGGATGTTAGATATATTGTATATACTGGAAGTAGGTTTTTGTGTGTGTTTACTTTCTTGCCATTCTTTGTATGTATATTTATATTGGCCTTGTGTCTAATTGTAATTATGTATTCCGTTATTCAATTCTCAAATCTATTAGTCTCCACCGAAGCTCTAGCCTCATAGCTAATGCAAAGTCCAATGTGGCCCCGTTCCGCAAGAGAGTAGCCATTGTTTAGCTGTTGTTGCGAGCCAAATCATCCCGTTTTGCACCTTTTCTCGACATCTAACACAGCTTCGTTGCCTTGTTTCGGAGACGAATACTTCGACAAATCAGGTAACGAATGGTTTTAACTTTTGGATACTCCCATGCTATCGTTACCAGTGAAATTTGCTCAGTTTGGTGATGATGTTCTGGTGCTAAAAGGAAATCTTCTTGTTTTTGCTAACAAATTTGGTTTTTGTCCGATTGTTTATTAGAACTGATCATGCTCGAGCTTTCCTCATGTTTCCTTTGTAACTTTCGAGAAAAGCATGCGAATACATTGGCTGAGACGTGAATTTTCGTGGGTCTTTGATTGATACTCATATTATCATGAACTTGCTCATTTGAAGTTGCTTTGGCCAAATCGACTAGATAACTTTATACTTGGGCAAGATAATTGGTGAAATGTTGTACATGTTCGAAATTTGTGAGTGAATTGCCAGATTTGATATGTTCACAGATTACGAGTCTTGAAAAGTGAAATTTGACAGATTAGACAAGATAATTTTTCCGAAATCTCCTATATTATCTCATGATTTTCGAGGATATTTTGAGCATATCTTTGAGCATATTCTTTTGGTTTTGTGACATATCTCTGGATATTTGATTACATTGTGTCTTGAATTTGAGATAATCCGAATCCCAATCGCATCTTTAAAGAATTTGCACATCTTTTGAAACATGCAAGATTATCTCATGGTACGAATTTGGATCGTTTAACATGCTGAAGATATCTTTAAAATTTATCTTAAATTCTTTTCAAATCTCAAGAGATAATTTACTAAGTTTAAAAGATATGATCCTCCGCAGATAGGAGCTTATCTCCTTTAAAATCTTGGTGATCCCTAGGGATTTTTTTTTTTGTTGAAAATTCATGTGGTTTTGATTGCGTTGATCTCCGTTTCTATGTTTAGCATGTTTATATTCCTCATATTGTTTACCTTTTGTTATAAAATTTGCACACTTTTAAACAAACATGTCCATAACATATGCTCCTTTGTGCCCAGACCCTTCGAAAAATTAAATTGCACGCATTGACCATGATCTCATGGAATGGGATGGCAATTTAGTATAAGGCTTCGTGTTCTTTCCATTTGCCAAAAGAGACGTTGTCATCTTATACCTCTATACTCATACTAGCTCGAATTTTCGAGGATGTAGTGGATAAAAATTCTTCTCTAACCCAGATCTTTGGGGATGAGTGATTTTTTTGAAAATTCGGAATTAAAGGTATATTATGGGTATTTTTGTTTAATTTTGTTCAATTTTGTTCATTGAATGTTTCTTTTTCTGGTATTTAATAAAAAAAAATACAAAAATCACTTGTCATCCGCATAACATATAGTTTAGTCCATACTTTGCCATGTTATGATGCATATTGCCACGTCATTTAGTATAGTTTGCATTCCATTCTTTTTCCAAAGAAAATTAAAATCAATTCACACCGATCAATCGAACAAGAGATTTTTCATAAAAATTGGTACCGAAAGTGCATTAATTTTCTCAATTAATGTAACCAAGTCCCCGAACTCAATTTCTCTGGTTCGCAGAAATAAAGTGGTTCTCCCGTTATTTTATTTAGGTTTCTAATCAACCTATCAAGAAACGATTAGTGGCGGCTCCGATTAAATGATTTTCATGAATTGAACCTAAGTTGTGATTTGATAGGACTTGGGATGGTCCGAATTAGGTTAGTTAATTTAATTAACATGATAATCCGTTAGCCTAATTTTTTTAGATCGCGACAATGTATAGAAAATATTTTCCTAGACTAGCTTATTTTTTGTGAACCGAATGCCGAAAAATGCGGAAAACATTTTTCTGACTAAGAGGAACTTTCAACTAAATAAGAAAAAAAATTACCAAAATAGTCATAAACGTATTGTAATTATGTCAATTCAATCCTTTTTTTTTATTTGTCAATGCAGTCTTAAACCTTTTTACATTTTTTCAATTGAGCCAGTCCAGCCAATTTTGATCAAAAATTGCTGTTGTAGATGTCATGCGTTATATGTGACACGATCGGTGCTGACGAGAAACTTTCTTAATAATATCTTAATTTTCTCTTGTCACGACCCTCTCGAGGCTGGAACTGTGTACGGGCTCTCGAGGGTTAATGGGCCGCCCGATGTTGCCTGATCGGACGCGGGCCTCTCCCAAGGTTCATTACCCAAATCGCAACGGCCGAATATACGTGGTCGACCTTCGGTGTGGTCTAGTGACATGTGTTACGTGTACATGCCAAGGAGTCGCCAACAATCGTTTCGTGGAGGGTACGATTGGGAACCCTATCGAATAGTTGGGAGCAATCTATTCGATTCTGCGAAAACCAAAGAAACGGGATCGGGGACTTTGTTACGCCAACTACTAGAGTTGACGCCCTTTCGGTACCTAAGTTGAATGATTTATCTGATCCTAGGATTTCATACATATGAGTGGGGTATAGGTCCTAAATCTAAGAATTCATGCAGACATGAATGGCTACCCTATCATTCACAGTAAGTAAAAGAAAATGCGCAAATCAAGGATCCAATAGATGCGGATAAAACACATGAAATCAACATAGCATCCCTAATAAGGCCCTATTAGCCTAGAGAAGTATCAGTCAAGACTTAGGAGTAACTTGGACAAGATTCGCCTACGAGGGGTAGAATCGTAATTTTGAGAAATTTGGGGATAATTTGCCTTAAAAGGGAAAAATTGTTATTTCTGATGAAATATGCAGTCAAAATAGGGTGAAAATGGGATTGGCGATCAAATCCTTCAATTTCCTATTTTTCGAAAATTTTCAGAATTTTTTTGGAATTTTAAAAGTGAATTTACCTTCGGAGGGGTAAAGTCGTCATTTTTGACAAAGATGCGGACTGAAAATCACAAATATTAGGGTTGGTCACCCACCTGACCCAAACCCGAACTTTGAGCAATTTTCAGGATTTGATTGGAACAAGAAACACGATTTTCCTATTGAGGGGCGAAATCGTCATTTCGAGAAAACGGACGGGACTCGAAAACCCAAGCCTAAGAATTAGTCGCCTAACTGACCCTAATTCTTACATTGACATTATCGGTCTTATCTTGCATATACAGCAGAGGCGACTTACCCCTAAAGGGTAATGTCGTCGAGTCTCGGAAGAACGGATAAGAAACCCGAAAAATAGGGTTGACCAGTTGTCTCTGGTCAATCCTCGATTTTTGGGGATTTCTGGAGTGTCTAGGATTTTCCTACAATTTTTCTATATTTTTTGGGATTTTCTAACATTTTTTATTTTTTTAAATCATTTTCTGAAAAGTTTCTTTTATTAAAAAAAATGTTTCGGACCGGGTCAACCCGACCCACTAGGGTCGAAACCCGGCCCAAACCCAAACCATAACCCGCGCAACCCGTGCCCAAAACGACATCGTTTCGCCCTTTTTTTTTATTTTCGAACTATTCGGATTTAATCCGACGGCCCTTGGTGGACCACATGGCTAATCCACCGTCTTTTGATCAGATTACTAAACCTACGGTCAAGATGGAACGAAAACTCAACCAGGGCCGTCTGATCTGACTACTTTAACCTACAGCCACGATTAAAACCCAAGACTCGATCTGAACCGTTCACTCTCACTAACCTAAACGACGTCACCTATTCATTTAGCCAAACGACACAGTTTCTGTTCATCTCGAATTTCCAATTTTAAAAATGATTTTTGATAGTCCTAATTATTGATCGGACGATTACTAACATTTGGACTCGATTAACCTAGACCGTCCGATCCAGGCTGACTCGGCCTAACAGACTAACGGTCGAACCACGTCAGCACAGCGTGAACCAATCACGAGATGCCACCTAGACAGTTGACTCGTTGACTCTGCCACGTCAACTTCATCTTCAACCTCGCGACGGTGACGGGATGAATGGCCAGGAGCTTCCGACGATGATCTAACGGTGAAACCTAGACTAAATCGTTCGAAACCAACGCCAATCGACTCGCCTTATCATCCAATCTCACATATATGGGAATTGAAGCACCTCGATCACTAAATCACTGTATCATGCAAAGTGCCGAGTACGGCCATGGGGATTTAATCGCTCGACTTACCTCAAATTATTGCAATTCAATCACAGGATAACATCAATCAATGTTCAGAAGACTTACCTCGAGCTCCGATTGAGTTCGCTCGGCCTAGATTGGGTTAGGTAGGAACGAACAGTGTTCGACAATGAAGGTTGGATTGGGAGACTCAATTCGGGATGTTCAAGCGAAGTTGATGCAAAATAGATATACGACGATGGTTAGTGATGCTCGGGGAATAAAATGCACACTCTAACTCGAAGAATCAAGACCGGAATCGATTTCCGCCATTGATGCTCAGTAAGAAAGCTTAAAGGTCAAACTCACATATTCCCGTGGTTTCAACGTGCGCGGCCGACGGCGATCGACTCTTGGGAGTTTGGGCGACCTCTTGACGACCTCGTGGAGCTTCGGTTTAGCCTGAGAAGGCCCAACCAGCGCTCTGCAAATCCGAGCTCAAACCTTCAACCACCGCAAGGGAAGGTGAGCTCTCTCTCTCTCTCTCTCTCTCTCTCTCTCTCTCTCTCTCTCTCTCTCTCTCTCTCTCTCTCTCTCTCTCTCTCTCTCTCTCTCTCTCTCTCTCTCTCTCGATTCAGTTTCTTCTCTTCGAACTGAATCCACTAACTGCCCGCTTCGCGAAGGTCCATTGGCTTATATCGTTCTTTTAATTTTTCACGCAAAACGGGGGAGGTTGAGCTGGTGACCTTCGCACGTGCAATCACGTGCAAAATGGTCACCGGACATCGATGAACGTCCAAGGCGAACTAACCACTAATTCTGGTCATCCTGTAATGCCAATTTCACTCGAATTCCAACTGCATTTGGTCCTATGTTTGGTTTGAAGACGGCCGTCGAGCATTTGGCCTTCGCCGGCACTGTTCCGACAGACCCAGACCGCCGGACTGGTCTTGATCGACGGAGAGCTTCCTGGCCAACAAAACGTCTTCACCAATTTTACCAATTGAAGTCGATCGATGGTCCAATTTCGCCATCAAAGTTCACCTCCCAAGTCTGCAAATGGCGCGGGAAGCTTTGGGGAAGAAGACACTGTAGCGGACCGGTTCGACTGGCGGTCAGACTGGTCTGAACCGATTCCGAATTGGGATTTTCAAAATTAACCCAAATTGGTGGGGAATTTTTGCAATTAAACCTCAGAATTGACTTTGGGGCGTGAATTTTATCTAAAAATGTGGTTTTGCCCAAAAGTTCATATCAATTTCAACAAAAACCCCAAATTTTCATTTAATTGTGAATTAGGGATTTGTGCAATTGGAGGTTCAAATGGTCAAATTGGGTCAAATTACCTATGCCAATCGATTCAAAATGGTGAAATCCATTGGGTAGTATGTTTAATTTGCAATGATAGCCCCTGGATTGAAAGTAATTTCAAATATGCCCAATTTCAAGAACTAAAATGCAATTAAGTATGCAATTTTGCCAAATTCATGCAATTGAGCAATTTGTACAAACAATTGGGCTAAATTGCAATAAGGGACAATTAGATTGAATGTCAAGGTCCTAGAAAATGTCAAAATTACAAATTAAAAGACTCAAACGACATTTTTTTTTATCAAATTCAATCATACTTGTTACAAAGGAACATGTAAAATTGAATCTGATTTTGGACTTTTTGTAAGGTCCAAAATACAAGGGATTTAAAAGAAAAATATTGGCTATTTTTCTATATTTTTTTTGACCTCAAAGGTTATTTTTCTTGATTTCTCTAGTATTTTCCTAATTTCTAAAAATATTAAGAAATGCGAAAAATATGAAAAAAAAAAAAAATTTGTCAAAAATGGTTCCTTAGGCTTGGCCAAGGCCACCAAAGTTGATTTTGTAATTTTTTGACTTTTATGGATTTTTTTATGAATTTTCTAATAAATAACCACAAAAAGGCTGATCCAAAATTAGGTGTCAATAGCTGCCCATCTTTGAGAGGAATCTTGCGAGAGGTTTCTCTCAAAGACAAGTGACACCTAAGTCTAGATCGACTCTACTGGGAAATAAAAAAATGAATCTTAACATCTAATCTTTCTTGTCCCGCTGGTGAATGCTTTGCCTTATCTTTGTCGACGTGAGAGAAAGAGAGGTGAGATAGAGATGCTCACCTGTTACTTACCTGCTTGATGCTCATGCGGCATGCGCGGTGTATAGCGGGTTCAAGTAGATATCTAGGAGCTCGTCTCTTGAGCGTCCTAGGGCAGTTAAACTCTAGCCTGTATGGTAGGCCATACCAGAGTGGGATTCCTACGTTTGACAGGAACCTGTGAATGACACACATGTTCTTCAGAGATTGTCATGGGTTTTGATCCGTAGGGTGGATCAAACCATGAATAGGACTCCTTTCTGCTAGGAACCTATGGATGACGCACCCTTTCTTGTAGGGATTGTCGAATATTTTGATCCGTCAGGGGATCAGGCCGTGAATAGGACTCCTTTCTGCTAGGAACCTATGGATGACGCACCCGTTTTGTAGGGATTGTCGAACATTTTGATCCATCAGGGGGATCAGGCCGTGAATAAGACTCCTTTCTGCTAGGAACCTATGAATGACACACCACCCGTTCTGTAGGAATTGTCGAACATATTGATCCGTCAGGGGGATCAGGCCGTGAATAGGACTCCTTTCTGCCGGGAACCTATGGATGACGCACCCGTTCTGTAGGGATTGTCGAACATTTTGCTGATCCTATATTCTAAGGAATTAACTAAGGTCTATACAAGTGAGGTGTACCTAACTCTTATGTTTTACCAAATAGGCTACTCTAGGCTTAGGGGTTACCTAGAACCTTACAGACAACTGTTTCTAAAAAATGGTTCTTTTGATGTGCAAGGTGTTATTCTGGGATTTAGTGACTCCAAGTATCCTGCAGCAAACTTAAACCTGCAAAACATTTTGATAAGATTCTTCTGGGATCTAGGGATTACCTGAAATCTCACAGAAAGACGATCTTGAATATTATCCTTTTCGACATTGAAGGTGACATTCTGGGATTTGGGGACTCTAGACATCCTGCAGAAAGCTCAAACCTGTAAAACTGAAATCTCATGAAGAGATGATTCCGAAGATTGTCCTTTCGACATTGGAGGTGGCATTTTGGGATCTGGGGACTCCAGATATCCTGTAGAAAGCTCAAATCTGTAAAACTGAAATCTCATGGAGAGATGATTCCGAAGATTGTCCTTTCGACATAATGATAAACATAATGCAGATAAAGGTTCATTTTAACCTATACAATTATGTAAAATGAATTGGGATGCTGGAAACTTGTTCAAAATATCTTCAAGCATGCGAGGATGATGAAGAACCCTTGTGAGGAAAATCCTTGGATCAAACAATTTGAAGTTTCCAACCAAAACTTGCTTTCGAGCATTCTATTGGAGTATCTCTGTCAGAAAGGTCTTCTTACCAATTTTTCTGACTTGGTCTTTTTAAAACAAGAGCACTCAAATTTCCTAAACCGTGCACCTGGGTTTTCGGGACCGTTCGCAGAGCATACATTCAGATCAATCAGGAGGTCTTTACGGGACCGTAATGTTGGGCTTGGACATGGTTTTCGAAAGGGGACTCACTTTCTGAGTTAGGTCTTTTTGCTCGCAAAATTTTCTTTATCCGCTCCGAGTTTACAAGTCAAGAACCCTGCAAAAATGAGAAAGAAATGATCTAGCTTGAACTTCTTCGAGCTAAGCTTAAACATTTAACCCTACATTAACCCAAATGCTTTAATCAGAAAAGACTTCTCAGGGTTGTAACATAGGTAGATTTGGGGACCAAAAAGAAAGGCTTGTTTTTTGCTCAGAACACGCGAAGGGTCTATCATTGGTGATCACTGCAGGTCTGCTGCCGATCTGGTACCTGAATAAGACATAATCTGGGAGTATCTTTTGCAATCAAATCTCACTAGTGACCTATACAAAGGTATCATGCCTTCTTTTGGCATTCACAAGATTAAATACATGATTCACGAGTGTACAAGTATTTTGGATGGGCATCGGCCTTGCTTTTACCAGGCACTTTATTTTTTCTTGATGCCCAAGATTGGATTTTTCTTTCTTTTTTTCTTTTTCTCATCTTTTGTTGAAATCCCACATTTTCCTTTCTTTTTGAGAATCAGGATTTCCAAACAAATGTGCTAGTTGTATGCCTTGAATTTCAGCACTCGAACATTAACCCAGGAATTTTTCATAATTCCTATATTTTGAACTCTTCTATTCTTGTAGTGACGTTGCTTCCGCCTTGGGATATGCAATGATCACCAACGGGTTTACGAAATGAACGTATAGGCTCAACTGGGCTGTTCAAAAGGTAAAAGTGTATAGGATAAAGAAACGAATGCTTTTCGTCATCCTAAAGTATTTGAATTACCATAGAAGTTAAAATGACAAGCAACACTCGAAGATTGATGCAAGTCTGAGCAAGAGAATTTCTAGCCATTTACCTCCTGATACCGCTGGACTTACTTCCAGTTGGCCCCAATGTGGGGTGGTTCTTGACAGGGGTAAAGAATGCAACCACCGCTCAAGGGGTTATCAATGGTAACATGTAGTGTTTATGATGAGGAAATGAATGCCTCCGTCATCTCAATCAATGTAATCGATGCGAATGGCCCTTATACCCTCAGATCCAGGCTTTCCTATTCTTGTACTTCTCTCATCTCTCGAGTGTATATAGGACGTGTTTGGATTAGATTTGCCTTTCATCTGGAGGAACATACCTGCTAGATAGTCTAAGCAAGCTATGTTTTTGAAAAAATCACTTTGTTTTTCTCCAGGCATTTTATTCCACAAGAGATTTCAAAGAAGTATCATGCATGCTCGTACCGTGCTTGGACAACCTCTGATTATGACAGGTGTGCAACAAATGTCATGAATTCATTTCTAAAAAGCAAGATTTATTTCTAAGTTCAAGCATGTGAACGTCTATTCTCTTGCTCTTTTCATCTTACAGAAGATGAGAGAGATTTTACTGCGTTTGTCTTCCGTCTTCATCAAGCATTCCTGCATGTAGGATAGAGTAGACATTCTTGTGAGTGAAAGGTGGCTTAACCCTTGATGGAACAGATACATATCACCTGGCATTTGATGTTGAAGACCCTTCCGCCTAGGGCTCCGTTTGGATGAGTCCAATTTTGAGTCCGCTTCTTGGAATCTTGCAAAACTGAACACATGCTAGTGTATGCATGGATGCATGATATGCTTATGCAATGGCTATTATAGCGATTTGGATCTATTCGGGACAAGCCGCATAATCAACATCTGATTTTCATTTCAAGAATAATACTTCTTCACATCATCTGAATTTACAAGGTGTCCCAATTCTTCTCCTTCAAAATTTACGAGAATCAATGCTCCTCCTGTGAGAATCTTCTTGACAATATAAGGGACTTCGTAATTCGGGGTAAACTTGCCTCCCGGATGGACAATATTTGGCAGAGTCTTCCTTACCACTAGGTCATTCTCTTCAAAAATTTTGGCTCTAACCTTTCGATTGAATGACTTGGCCACCCTCTTCTAGTAGCCTTGACCATGACAGATTGCTCTAAAATGCTTCTCGTCTATCAAATTCAGATGTTCATATCTGTGCTCGGAGTATTCTGACTCAAAGAGTTTACCCTCTGATAATGGAACTTTAACTTTCACGGGTGGGACTGCTTCCATCCCGTACACCAGACTGTAGGGGGTTGCCCCTGTAGAAGTCCTGATCAAAGTTCGATATGCCATTAAGGTAAAGGGTAGCCTTTCATGTCAATCCCTATAGTTTTTTGCAGTCTTAGCCAAAATTCTTTTGATGTTCTTATTGGCTGCTTCCACTGCCCCATTCATATGTGGGCGGTAAAGGGGACGAATTAAGATGTCGAACACCAAAGTGGTCAAGCATATTATCGACAATCTTGTTGTTCAGGTTGGACTCATTATCTGTAATGATCGCTTGAGGGGTACCACATCGGAAGATTATGTCCCTCTTGATAAATCTTGCCACATTTCTTGCTGTGACATTCTTGTAAGAACTGGCTTCTATCCACTTTGTGAAGTAATCAATTGCCACCTGGATGAAGCGGTGACCTTTTGAAGCCATGGGGCTGATAGGTCCTATCATGTCTATCCCCCACATAGAAAAAGGGCCAAACTTCAGACATTTGATGTAATTCATTTGGGGGCGCATTAATCTTATTGCCGTATATTTGGCACTAGTGGCATGACCGGACATGTTGACAACAGTCTGATTCGATGGTCATCCAATAATAGCCAAGCCGCATGATCTTTCTAGCGAGAAGATGGCCGTTCATATGAGGCCCACATATACCTTCATGGATCTCCTTCATGAGAATATTTGTTTCTTTAGCATCTACACACCTTAATAAAGTGGAGTCAAACGACCTTTTGTACAGGACTTGTCCACTGAGGAAGAATTTGCTGGCCATCCTGGTTATGTATCTTCGGTCTCCTACTTGGCATCCCTCAGGAAACTCCATTTTTAAGAGATAATTCTTGATGTTATAATACCACGGCTCTCCATCAAACTCTTCTTCGATCAGCATACAATAGGCTGGCTTTTCAACTATGCCGATCCTTAGGGGTTCTATTTCCAACCCATCGGTTATTTGTAACATCGAGGCCAGGGTGGCTAGTGCATCTGCAAATTGGTTATGGGATCTTGGCAGATATTCGAATGACACCTCTTCGAATGTGAGTGTCAATTCTTCGAGGTATTCATGATAAGGGATGAGCTTTACGTCTTTCGTCTTCCACTCTCCCTGTGTCTGCAAAATGATGGGCATGGAATCTCCATAAACTTGCAACTTAGGTATCCCCATAGAAATGGCCAATCGTAAGCCTAGAATGCACGCCTCGTATTCTGAGATATTGTTGGTGCAAGGGAAAGTCATCTTTGCCGTAACTGGATAATGTTGATCGTCTGGGGATATCAATATTGTCCTAGTGCCGGCTCCAGATAGATTAACAGTGCCATCAAAGGACATGACCCATTTATCCTCTGCCAAGTTCAAAACTTGATCTTCTGTCTTTGTCTTTCCAGACGACTTGCAACTTTGTGAGTTTTCTGCCAACATATCAGCTATGGCTCTCCCTTTTACTGATTTTTGTGAAGAACACTTGATGTCAAATTCAGATAACATCACCTGCCATTTTGCTAACTTCCCAATTAAAGCGGGTTTCTCTAGGAGGTATTTGATAGGGACATTTTCTGTCACCAGCTGAATATGGTGATGTAGGGTATACTGTCTTAACCTGCGAAATACCTATACGGTGGCCACACATGCCCTTTCAACAGGTATGTACTTTGCTTCAGACGAGGTGAATTTCTTGCTCAAGTAATAGATGGCTCTTTCCTTACCATCAGTCGGGCTGGTTTGGGCGAGTAAGGCTCCCAAAGATTCATGTTGTATAGTCAGATATAAGGTCAAAGGATGACCTGGGATGGGTGGCACAAGTACTGGCGTAGTGACCAGGTAGTTCTTGATCTTCTGGAATGCCTTACTGCACTCTGTATCCCATGCCACTTTCGCACCCTTCTTGAGTAGTTTGAAGATCGGTTTAGCTACATTTGATAGCTGATTGATGAATCTAGCAATATAGTTCAGTCTCCTCAGAAGACTCATCACTTCTTTTACTGTGGAGGGAGTTGCTAGACCATGGATGGCTTGAATCTTTGAAGGATCAATCTCAATACCCCTATTACTGACCATGAATCCGAGAAGTTTCTCAGATTTTGCCCCAAACACACATTTGTTGAGGTTCAACCTTAACTTGTATTTGCGCAGTCGCTCAAATAGCTTTCTTAATATTTGAATGTGATCCTGTCCCTTCTTGGACTTAGCGATCATGTCATCGATATATACTTCGATTTCCTTATGGATCATGTCGTGGAATAATGTGATCATAGCCTTCTGGTAGGTGGCCCCGGCGTTCTTTAATCCAAATGGCATAACCTTATAGCAAAAGTTTCCCTAGGAGGTGGTGAAGGCAGTCTTCGGTTTGTCCTCCTTCTTCATGAGGATCTGGTTATATCCGGAGAAGCCATCCATAAATGAGAATAGCTCGTACCCTACGGTACTATCAACCAATACGTCGATGTGAAATAGTGGAAAATCGTCCTTCGGACTTGCCTTATTCAAATTTCGATAATCCACGCAGATCCGGATTTTGCCGTCCTTCTTTATGACGGGGATTATGTTGGCAATCCAGTCCGAGTATGGGATAGCCTCAATAAAGCCCACCCTAAGAAGCTTCATCACCTCTTCCTTAATTTTGTCTTCTAACTCGGCTTTCATCCGTCTACTACCTTGTCTAACAGGTTTAACACTGGATCCGTGGGTAGTGCATGCTCCACAATTCTGGGATCCAAATCCGGCATGTCAGCGTAGGACCATGCAAAGACATCCTGATACTCCTTCAGTAATACTGTGAACCTGAGTCTTTCATCTCGGGACAAATGTCCACCGATCTTGACTTCTTTGATATTTATAGTGTCGCCCAAGTTAATAACAACCTGTTTCTCTGAAGTGGGAGGTACTGACTCTTCGAAGGCACTCCATTCTTTGCGGATAGATGCATAACCTTCATCCTCATCCTCTTCCTCATCCTCAATATTGTAGGAACAGTCAATGTGGAGATCTGAATCGTATAACAACCTGGTATGTATGTTTGAGATGTCATGCCTGAAATGTCATGAGCATGGTTAGTTCATACTTTATAAAAAAAAATGCCATGCATGAGTGTGAAAAATCTTTTCGAAAATGATTTCAAAATAAGTGCTAGTGTAAGTGGGATTGGTCCTCATATCATAGGACATCCTTGCCCCTCAGAAATCCTTTAGAAATTAGGAATCATATGGAAAATCAGGCCTCCAGCTTCTGCGCGGAAGACTAGTATCATCATTGGGCTGATTTATGGTTCCATATATCCTTAATAAAACTTGCGTGATTTTATTGAATGCAAAATGGGCCGCATTACAAACTATGCTGTTTGGACCAACGACCGGAGATCCAAAGGCATTTTCCTACTACATCTCAAATGACAGGAATTAAAAATGCAACAAAATGCAGAAAATTCTAAGTGCAGAATTTAAAGCAGGAGAGGTTTCTTTACTCAGAAGTAGTGGCTTCATCACTCAGCCACTCTATGATGACATTCACAAAGTTGTCTTCAAGAAAAGGGTTTGCCAAATCCAATTCTGCTATTGGAGTTATATCCTCTTCTGACCACCACCTAGAGTTCTTGCTGAAATAGGCGTTCAAATGATTATTGAACATCTGGGACCTGCCTTTCCAAGCTGGGGAACCAATGAATGAGTCTTTCGGGTTGTTCTAGCTTCCATGGCGTCCCAGGCTCTTGCCTCGGCCTCGCCCTGTTGCTTTTGGGGCAGACTCGCCCAAGTGGTTTTTCTGATACCACAGGCACATCCTACGCTGGTTAGCTTTCAACTGCAGGGGGTACTCACCCCTTGACCATACTTGCCCAGACCTTCCCCATGGTTGTATCCATATGCCAGTAGCATCTTAGCTGGTAAAAGATTGGCTTCAGAGATATAAGGGACTCTCAATCTTGTCCCCACAGGAGTGTGTACTGTCGCCACCAACTCCAAGGAATGATAGCTTGCTTCCATCTTAACTTCGGGCTCGATGTAGGGAATAGCGTTGTTCTGATATATTTGGAGGTCAACTTCTCCATGTACGGTAATCACCTTCCCATCCACCACAAAGCGCACCTTCTAATGCAAGCTTGATGGCACGGCTCCCTCTACATAGATCCAAGGTCTCCCCCAACAGGAATCCGAATGCACTAGGCAAAATCATTACTTGGAAGTTTATAGAGAATTTCGTTGGGCCGATGAATACGTCGAGCTCAATCTCACCTACCACAGTCTTCTTCATTCCATCAAAAGCTCTCACAGCTATTTTGGAGGCTTTAACCATTTCTTCTTTGATGCCTAAACTCCTCAAGGTAGCTAGTGGGCATATGTTGAAAGCGGATCCGTTATCAATTAGTACATGTGCTATTCTCTTTCCGTTGCACTGTACATTAATGTATAAGGCCTTGTTGTGTCCTCTCCCTTCCATGGGAAAGTCTTCATCGGAGAAGCTCAATTGATCTTTCAAGAAGATCGCCCCTACGAAGTCCCCTAGCTACACACCATTGATTGTTTCAGGGACATGCACCACGTTGAGTATCTTCAATAGTGTATTCTTATGCTTCTCTGAATTGATGAATAAATCCAGTAAGGATATTTGAGCTGGCATCTTCCTTAACTGCTCTATCACTTTGAACTCGATGGTTTTAATGATGGACATGAGCTTTTCTGCGTCTTCATTCGAGACTTCCTTCTTTTCGGACACGCCTTCCCTGGGGGCGTAAAATCGTCCAAACCTCATCACTGCATCTACTTCCTCTGTCTCATAGCCCCAGTGAACTACCTTATGATTGTACTCTTCTATTGGAGGGACTTTTACGGTTATTGTCTTTGGATAAGATGTTTCCGGTTCAGCTGTGTCGTCTTCTTCCTCTTCCGTCAATCGAATCACGACAGGCTTGACTATGCAATCCTCTGCCTTATTCAAGATATCAAGATCTTCCAGTTTGATTACCACAACTGTAGCGGCTTCGATCATTAACACAGTGTTGTCAAAGCTCTTTGAGAGGATTTCGTTTCCCAATTGACAATGTCGATCGTCGTCACTCAGTACTGTCAATGTCGCATATCTCGGGTATTCTTTCCTTCCCTCGAACAGTTCAGCTGAATCTTGCTGTTGTTCCTCCGATCTCTCATACTGTTTCATGTTAAGTTTGGTGCCTATCATCTGGCCTAGCAGTGATTCGAGCCCCTTCGTAAAAGGCTTTTCCACTTCCTTCAGGATTTGAACAGGATCGTCCATACCTCCCCATCTGTGTGGCACGATATCCTCCATTCTCTCATAAAAACTAGGTGGAGCAGAATATTTCACCTTGAAGTTATATCCCCCAGAATCCTGACCCAGGTTGTTTGTAATTTCTCCCATTTTTAGCACTTCAGCCATGAATCTGCGATCTGCTAGACTTCGGCTCTTGGCTTCCAGTTTGTCCTCATCGGGTTCTTCTTTTGGTTCAATGATTGGCCCAAAATCGCCTACCAAACCCTCGTGCGGGATGTTCAACATGCTTCCCTGCTCAGTTTTAATCTCGAAGTGGCTCCCTTCGAAGGATAGAGAAGCTTCGACCCCCTCGAATTTTTCATTGTTAATATCTAACATTATCTATAAGCTCATCATTTTATCTATACACAGTTTCTTCATGTCAGCGGAGATCTCACCTTCTTTCGGGTATAGTGAAACGATTGCCAAGATGTCTGTCAGTTTAGACACGTCCAACTTTAGCTCAAGGTGATTTTCCTCCTCTTCAGCGAATATTGCCCCTACTGCTTGGTGATCAGGAAGTGGATTTTCTTGCACTTTCGGAGCCGTGCCATCAAATTTCAAGATCTGACTGTCAATCAGAGCTTGTACCTTTAGCTTAAGGATATAGTAATTGTCAACATTATATCCCCTTTCGCCCATGTGATAGACACAAATCTGGCTCTCGTCAAAACCTGGATACCTAACAGGATTCGCTCTAGGTGGTTCCTTTGCCACCAAGTGTTGCTCTAGCAGCATCGGGAGCAGCTTGGATAAAGGCCTGGGGAGTTGAGAGAACTGCCTTTGGGGTTGCCTCCTTCTAGGCTCTTGCACTTTCGGCGCCGACCAGGACGATCCCCATTTGGTCTGATTAGAATTGCCAAACGATTTGGGCTTATGGGGGTCCGGTATGAATGCTATGTCGAGCCCGGCCTCTTTCTCTTTCTTCAAGGGATACTGTTTCCTGGTAGAAGCTTCATGAGACCTCCTTTCTCTTAAAGCCCATTCTAGCCTTTCAGCTACCTTTATCAAGTGTGCAAATGTCTGACATCCCGAGGTGTTTAACCTGTCAAAGTATTCGTAGGGGAGTGCTTTCAGGAACAAATCAATCAGCTCATCTTCTAGGATAGACGGCTTTACTTGGGTTGCCAAATCTCGCCATCTCTGGGCGTATGTTCTAATCAATTCGCCCTTTGCCTTTGCAGTTCGTAGAAGGTCTTCTCTCGTCGGGGTTGTAGCTGTGTTGAACTTATACTGCCTGAGAAAATCCTCTGTAAGATCTTCCCACCCATCATAATCATCGAGGTCCAATTCAATGAACCATACCAGAGCGGTGCCAGCCAGACTTTCTTGGAACGTGTTCATTAGTAGCGGGACATAGTCTGAATATTGCGTCATCTTGCACAGGTAATATTTGAGGTGAGCGCGGGGACATCCTGTCCTATTATATTTCCTTACGAAGTCCGGTTCTTTGTAGTCAGGAGGGGTCTCTACCTTGGTAAAGGGAGATATCTTGTCGAAACGAGCCAACTCGTAACCTTGGGTGCTCAAGCATTCTTCAATCTTGGCTAATCTCTTAGCCTCCACTTCAGTTTTCACAGTCTGCTTTCCCTTTTCATCCTTCTCAAGGTTGATGACAACATGGGGTGCCTTTTGTTGTGACTGGATGTTCGGCATACGGACATTGTCCTCGACACGTTGGGCATTTTCCACCATCTCTTTATCAGCTACATCGGGTGCAAGTGATGGACTTGAGTTGTTCTGATTAGGGGCTACTGCCTGTCTGGCGTGGGAGGCTTCTAGCATCGCCTTAATACCGACCATCATAGCCGCCATAGCAGTCATTTAAGTTTCCAGCATGCCTACGCATGAGGTCAACTCCCGTTGTTCCATTCTTGTCTTAAGTCGAGTGCGAAAACGATACGTTGGTAATTCCGTGATGAGAGTGTACCTATTTCAGAAGAAATTCCAATGAGTATTTCTTCGGTACTGGCAAAATGAAGTACTTAATTCTTCTAATTGCATGTTTTCTATTGGTGAATGAGAAAAAGGACTACCTCATGAGCCTCAGTCTCATGTGAGTAGTTCTTTTAATCATTCTCCAAAGAGAATTCATGAAATTAAAAGAAGCGTAATTTTTACGATAGTTTTTATGCATTAGTGAAATATGTCCACATTCATGCTCATATGTCTAAAAATAATATCCAGTACAAGTGAGAATGCATGAAACGGCATCACATTGTTTGCTTATTTTACACTTGACAAAATAGCATATTCAAGTCTAGGACGCTTGATGTCTAAGGTATCCTCATCATCCCAATATGGATTCCCCTCTTCAGTCTTGGACTCTTCATCTTCTGAATATGACGACAGCCCCATATCTTCGGGTTTGTACAGTTCTATTCCAGGCACGTATGGTACAATGTATTCGGGTACATAAGGCTCGACAAAGCTGCGTCTAGTCGCCTCAAAGTGCTGGATGTACTATGTGGTAGCCCTGTGAATATTCTCCTTACGAGTCATGTTTTCTGGCCAACTTATATCTTCGGCCTGAAAGTTCTTCATAGAGTGAATAATAAACGCCACCTTGGCTTCGAACTGTTTCTTCTTTTCTCCCACGAGGGTCTCGTTTGGTGTGTCAAATGAAAAAACACCAGGTCGTGGTGAAGAAGGGATCTCCTGTAATGCCCCAAATTGTCGGATAACCCTATTTGGATAATATGCGGTAGCGCCCGTGAATCCCAGCAAAGGGACTGGATCTTTGCCATTGCATGCTAGTCTGACTTTGCCCAGTGTTGGCAACCTTAGCCGCCATCGGAGCTGTTCGGGTTTTAAATTTCTAAGGAAGTCTTCCATTCTATGAAGTTGAACTTAGGAATATGTGTATGGGTTCTGACAAAGGTTTTAAGAGGATGAGCATCGGAGCTAATCTTAGTGAAACCCATGCGGATATGGAATTGTCTGACATGAGATGTGAACCACAGGTACAGAAGATCACTAGAGACTCTAAAGATTCCCTTCTTGTTTTTCTTGAAGTGATTTAGGGAAAGAAAGGTCTCAGCAAGGATGATGTTTGAATAATCCCACCCACAACAGACTTGTCTGACTACAACGGCCATAATAGGATCGAAGGTGATAGATGAGATTGGGAATATCACAAAGCTAAAGAAGGCCAAGACAAAGGCTCTACCTGATTTAGTCACTTTAGCGGCAGGGAGGTTGGGGAATCGGTTTAGAAGGAAAGACAGGGAGATTCGTCCAGAATTACTTTTTGCATCTGCTTTGACTTCGTTAAGGCTTGTGTCAAGGAATTCAGCTAGTTGACTCAAGGGTTCAAATCATATGGGAGGTTGAACTAGTGAGTGAGTGAATTCAACTCCGATGGCGGAGCTGTATTCTTCGAGAGTATGGGTAACCTCCAGTCCCTCCATGCATAAGGTAGTGGTAGTAGGATCCCAATAAGATGCCATGGGTTGAATAAAGGCAAGTGGACACTCAATCTTCAGCATGTCCAGTAGGTATCCTAGTCGTGATTTGGCGTATTTCTGGCTGGCTCCACCCATGCTATCCCACCATGATTAGAGCTCGGCCCGGGGAACTTTGAACACTTGAATATCATTCTTTCCCATCAAGTCTAAAATATGCAAATGATTTTGAAAAGTCAATTGTCAAAAATTACTTTAAAACATGTGACTATGCAAATGCCATGAAGTATGCATGGACCAACTTAATTGCATAGTTCAATTGAAAAAATGAAAATTATAACCTTTTTCAGGTATTGAAGACCTGACTTGAAGTCTAATTTGAACTTTAGGAAAGTGAATTATGCAATTTAGTCAGGTTCACTCCAGTGACTAAGGGAAATAACAACGTCACATTCCATTGGTCAAAACATCAAATGGGAGAAGAGTAGAACGAATCTCTTATTACAACTAGGACGCCTAACGAAAGAAAGGTAAAAAGAGACTCTTCAAACAAGAAATCCATAAAAGGCCGATGAAATGTGAGGATCTAAACCACCCTTTCCCAAAGGTCTATCCCTCTTTACGATGATAGTCAGTTGGGAACTTTCCTCCAATTGAGTGTAAGGCGTCGTCTTCAATGCATTGGTCGAGGGGTCCTAGTTCCTCTGGCTATTCTCTGGTCCACGGTACAATGACTTCAAGAGTCTTCTCGCGCCTCGTCTTTTTGAGTATGATGCGCTTCGACTTTTTCTTGATCGCATGGGGTCTTCTTTTTCCCCAAAAAGTGATCCTTGGTATGTCTTCATTAGCGCGTCTTTCGGCTTGTCGACGTGCGTGTGCCTCTCTAGCTAAGTGGTTGCGACGCTGTCTCTTCATCTCCAAATAATCCTTGAACATCTCATCCGCTTGTCGCTTGAATCTAAGGTTGTCGACATAGTAACGGGTCTGACAATCTTCAGCATATCCCAGCTTGCATCCAGTCAGCTCTCGGCCATGCACGAACCTAGTAAAGTGCAGCCTTGTGTTCAGTCCAGGGCGAGTAACTTTCCTTAGGTACTCGAAGGTTACCAATCCTGTCGAACTCTTGGGAAACAGCGACATCCTACCCCTTATCATTGTTATTTCAATTAGTCACTTGGGTGATTTTTATGATGTATGCAAATGCATGTACATGTATGCAATGCACGAGTCATACTATGAAACAAGGAATGGCAATGTACATTGAAAGTAAATACCTTACCAACCAAACTTGGGGAATGTGAAATGTTCCCCTGTAACAATGTGCGGTTTTATGTATACCAACCATCCATAGGCATGCGCATGAGACAAGTGGGTACACTCCAAAAATTTAGAAATTAGGTGAGGAACATCTGGCTCAGGCTCCCACGATCTAAATGAGGCGGATTCCTCCCCAAGGGTACCCACCCAAGAGGGTTAGATATCGCCAATTTGGATTGTGAGCGGGAACGAACACGACAGTCTCAAGTACCATCAAACACGAGATCCTTTTGCATCATTTCCCTATCTAAGGTAACCTAAAGGTGGTTTGCAATCGGGGTTTGATCGCCAGTGTGTGCGATGTGTCATGATCATCACAATGCAAGGTCATGCACAGCAATTTGTATCAAACATCGCTTCAATATGTGGGTAAAAATAAACATACATTCTCAACTCCAACCTACATGAAAGATGTCAACAATCAATCAACCCCTTATTTCTCCAATCTGCAAAAACCTCTAACACAGTGGTTAGCATGCGTACCTCACCGTCGAGAGCATCTGCAGAAGACAAGGTCGGAAAAACCAAACAAATTTTTAATCGGCTCAAGTCCTCTGGAATTCTGCGAAACCAGAGATTCTAGTTTCGAATAGTCCCCAGTGGAGTCGCTAGTCTGTCGCGATCCTCTCAAGGCGGGAACTGTGTACGGGCTCTCGAGGGTTAATAGGCTGCCCGATGTTGCCAGATCGGACGCGGGCCTCTCCCAAAGTCCATTACCCAAATCGCAACGGCTGAATATACGTGGTCGACCTTCGGTGTGGTCTAGTGACATGTGATACGTGTACATGCCAAGAAGTCGCCACCAATCGTTTCGTGGAGGGTACAATCGGGAACCCTATCGAATAGTTGGGAGCGATCTATTCAATTCTGCGGAAACCAGAAAAACGGGATCGGGGATTTTGTTACGCCAACTGCTAGAATTGACGCCCTTTCGATACCTAAGTTGAATGATTTATCTGATCATAGGATTTCATACAGATAAGTGGGGTACAGGTCCTAAATCTAGGAATTCATGCAGACAGGAATGGCTACCCTATCATTCACAGTCAGTAAAAGTAAATTCGCAAATCAAAGATCCAATACATGTGGATAAAACACATGAAATCAATGGCAAAATTGTCATTTCTGATTAAATATGCAGTCAAAATAGGGTGGAAATGGCATTGGCAATCAAATCCTTCAATTTCCTATTTTTCGGGAATTTTCAAAATTTTTCTGGAATTTTAAAAGTGATTTTACCTTCGGAGGGGTAAAGTCGTCATTTTTGACAAAGATGCGGACTGAAAATCTCAAATATTATGGTTGGTCACCCACCTGACCCAAACCCGAACTTTGAGCAATTTTCAGGATTTGATTGGAACAAGAAAGACGATTTTCCTATTGAGGGGCGAAATCGTCATTTTGAGAAAAGGGACGGGACTCAAAAACCCAAGCCTAAGAATTGGTCGCCTAACCGACCCTAATTCTTACCTTGGCATTATCGGTCTTATCTTGCATATACAGCAGAGGCGACTTACCCCTAAAGGGTAATGTCGTCGAGTCTCGGAAGAACGGATAAGAAACCCCAAAAATAGGGTTGACCAGTTCTCTGTGGTCAATCCTCAATTTTTTGGGGATTTCTGGAGTGTCTAGGATTTTCCTACAATTTTTCTCTATTTTTTTGGGATTTTATGGGATTTTCTAGCATTTTTTATTTTTTAAAATCATTTTCTAAAATTTTTTTTTATTAAAAAACAATGTTTCGGACCGGGCGAGCCGACCAACTAGGGTCGGAACCTAGCCCAGACCCGGACCCGCGCAACCCGTGCCCAAAACGACACCGTTTCGCCCTTTTTTTTATTTTCGAACTATTCGGATTTAATCTGACGGCCCCTGATGGACCACGTGGCTAATCCACGGTCTTTGGATCAGATTACTAAACCTACGGTCAAGATGGAACGGAGACTCAACCAGGGCTGTCTGATCTGACTACTTTAACCTACGGCCACGATTAAAACCCAAAACTCGATCTGAACCGTTCACTCTCACTAACCTAAACGACGTCGCCTATTCATTTAGCCAAACGACACCTTTTCTGTTCATCTCGAATTTCCAATTTTAAAAATGATTTTTGATATTCCTAATTACTGATCGGACGGTTACTAACATTTGGACTCGATTAACCTAGGCCGTCCGATCCAAGCTGACTCGGCCTAACAAACTAACAGTTGAACCACGTCAGCACAACATAGACCAATCACGAGATGCCACCTAGACAGTTGACTCGTTGACTCTGCCACGTCAACTTCATCTTCAACATCGCGATGGTGACGGGTTGAACGGCCAGGAGCTTCCGACGATGATCTAACGGTGAAACCTAGACTAAATCGTTCGAAACCAACGCCAATCGACTCGTCTTATCATCCATCTCACATATATGGGAATTGAAGCACCTCAATCACTAAATCACGTGTATCATGCAAAGTGCCGAGTACGGCCATGGGGATTTAATCACTCGATTTACCTCAAATTATTGCAATTCAATCACAGGATAACATCAATCAATGTTCAGAAGACTTACCTCGAGCTCCGATTGAGCTCGCTCGACCTAGATTGGGATAGGCAGGAACGAATAGTGTTCGGCAATGAAGGTTGGATTGGGAGATTCAATTCGGGATGTTCAAGCGAAGTCGATGCAAAATAGATATGCGACGATGGTTAGTGATGATCGGGGAATAAAATGCACACTCTAACTCGAAGAATCAAGACCGGAATCGATTTCCGCCATTGATGCTCAATAAGAAAGTTTGAAGGTCGAACTCACCTATTCCCATGGTTTCAACGTGCGCGGCCGACGGCGATCGACTCCTGTGAGTTTGGGCGACCTCTTGATGGCCTCGTGGAGCTTCGGTTTAGCCTAAGAAGGCCCAACCAGCGCTTTACAAATCCGAGCTCAAACCTTCGACCACCGCGAGGGAAGGTGGGCTCTCTCTCTCTCTCTCTCTCGTTCTTTCTTTCTCTCGATTCAGTTTCTTTTCTTCGAACTGAATCCACTAACTGCCTGCTTCGCGAAGGCCCATTGGCTTATATCGTTCTTTTAATTTTTCGCGCCGAACGGGGAAGGTTGAGCTGGTGACCTTCGCACATGCAATCACATGTGAAATGGTCACCGGACACCGGCGAACTGACCACTAATTCTGGTCATCCGGTAATGCCAATTTCACTAGAATTCCAACTGCATTTGGTCCTGCGTTTGGTTTGAAGACGACCGTCGAGCATTTGGCCTTTGCGGGCACTGTTCCGATAGACCCAGACCGTCGGACTGGTCTTGATCGACGGAGAGCTTCCTGGCCAACAAAACGCCTCCGCCAATTTTACCAATTGAAGCCGATCGATGGTCCAATTTCGCCATCAAAGTTCACCCCCCAAGTCTGCAAATGGCGCGGGAAGCTTTGGGGAAGAAGACATTGTAGCGGATCGATTCGACCGGTCCGATCAGCGGTCAGACCGGTCTGAACCGGTTCCGAATTGGGATTTTCAAAATTAACCCAAATTGGTTGGAAATTTTTGCAATTAAACCTCAGAATTGACTTTAGGGCGTGAATTTTATCTAAAAATGTGGTTTTGCCCAAAAGTTCATATCAATTTCAACAAAAACCTCAAATTTTCATTTAATTGTGAATTAGGGATTTGTGCAATTTGAGGTTCAAATGGTCAAATTGGGCCAAATTACCTATGCCAATCGATTCAAAATGGTGAAATCCTTTGGGCAGTATGTTTAATGGGCAATGATAGCCCCTAAATTGAAAGTAATTTCAAATATGCCCAATTTCAAGGATTAAAATGCAATTAAGTATGCAATTTTATCAAATTCATGCAATTGAGCAATTTGTGCAAATAATTGGGATAAATTACAATAAGGGACAATTAGATTGAATGTCAAGGTCCTAGAAAATGTCAAAATTGCAAATTAAAAGACTCAAGCGATATTTTTTTATCAAATTCAATCATACTTGTTACAAAAGAACATGTAAAATTGAATCTGATTTTGGCCTTTTTGTGAGGTCAAAAATATAAGGGATTTAAAATAAAAATATTGGCTACTTTTCTATATTTGTTTGACCTTAAATGCTATTTTTCTTGATTTTTCTAGTATTTTCCTAATTTCTGAAAATATTACAAAATGCAAAAATTATGAAAAATTATTTTTTTGTCAAAAATGGTTCCTTAGGCTTTTCCAAGGCCACCAAAGTTTATTTTGCAATTTTTTGACTTTTTATGGATTTTTTATGAATTTTCTAAAAAATAACCACAAAAGGCTGATCCAAAATTAGGTGTCAACATCTCTATAATTTTTTCTTTACTTTTTTCCTTTTTTTCCTTAGTTTAGGGCCGCAAGTGTTACTTGCCGTCCCTAGGCCTAGCCCTTAGCTGTGACTGGCGAGCCTTGCTGACCCTAAGTCCAAGGGAAAAAAAAGAAAAAAATCATAAAAAAATCAAAAGTTGTCAATTGTTATTAAAGAGATGTCCTCATCAGTAGTTGTTCCACGTAGGATGAGTACCATCTAAGTCAGTGATTTCTGACCAAAATTAGCCCGGCAGACTCCGTTGACACAAATAAACTGTGAATCACTTAAAAAAATCGGTCTTTATGTTTCCAAAGGCACGATTATATACTCGGAGGGAAATTTTCGCGTGTCGAATACTAACACAGCCAGACACGCGATCAACGCGTGTTCGAGCTTCGACAGATAGTCAACCGAGTGGACACGCGTGTAGTGAATCAAAATAACCCTAACCTAATTTTCGACCATCCTCCCTATTTCACGTCCTCTCTTCGCACCTCTCGCGCGCTCTGTCTTTCTCATGTCGCTACTCTCGGCTCTGTCGCCTCCCCGAGATGCCCTGCGGCTCGCCACTCGCCTCGTCCCGTCTCCCTCACCGGTCTCGCCTCAGCTCTGCCATCTGGTCATTGCTCGGTGTATTTGGAAGATGAAAGAAGCTTCTCCGGTCCGTTTCGTCAAGTTGAGCTATGGCAATCGAACCAGCATACCTAATGTCATCCTTTTATGATATCTAATGAATGTAGTGAACAAAAGAAGAATAATTCGACTCCAAAAAAAAACAAAAGAGGAAAAAAAATGAAAAGTTGCTTGGCTGGCCTTTCATGTAACTTCGTGTCACGTCCTATCGGCATCAATGACAGGACACCACTGGGCACACAGCCCACGAGAAAATATTGCACAGAAGGAGAAAACTAAAAGGCCTCTGCAGAGTTGCTCTTATCGTTTTTCTTGGAAAGTAATTTCATTTTTTTTGTCAGGAAAGTAATTTCAAAATTATTAGGCAGAATTATTTGTCTTCGTAGCTTGCTAAACTAAATAAAATTAACTAATCTCAGTCACAAATAATCTAGCATCGAACACGCTTTACAAAGTAACTCATCTTGTACTTGTTCTCTCGAAAAAGAAGGCTACGGCCGTGAGAGGGTAGGTGGATGTGGATCTCCGGTCATCGGCTGATCAGTTCTACAGCTCCTTCATGAACACCCCGCACCAACTTCCCAATGCTTGCTCTGATCCGCATGTTGCAGAGATTCATGAAGGTGATTGGGCCTCTGCGGGCTCCATCAGGAAATGGACTTGCTCTATTGCTTGCTCTATTGGTAAGCACCAAATCTTAGGAAAAACCTAGAAAAACAAAAAAAAAAAAAACCGTGGGCGGGCGCACACAATCTCGCATAAATGCCCTCTTTGGGATTCGAGAGATCTCATTTTTTAGTTTGGCATGGATAAATTTTACGTACTGAATCAATTGAAAATTGACAAACAATTGTTTCGTTTCGTTTCGTTCTCACTATATCCATTCCGTTCCTTCACGTCGAAGTGCATGAAAATAAAGCTGAATTTGTCCCCCCCCCCCCCCATTCATCCTTTTTTTGTTGCGGGTTGGGTGTGATTTGTGCAGGAGGGAGGAAGGAGACATTCAAGGAGAAGATAAAGAGTTCGACGATGAGAACAAGACCGCAGGCAGTCCAGAAGTTGAACGAGAGCATGCCGCGCCCAGTCAATTAACTCGATCTCATGGCTAACATGACTAAGGACATTGACAGCTCGCTTCCTCAAGGCCTAAGATCGCAAGAAAAGAGGAGAAATGAATTATAATGTATGCCTGCTTGTGCATTGAATATCCAGATAAAGAAGCATAAGTAAGTAGGGTAGGGTTCAGCTCCATTAGTGCTGAAGTGTCTACTCTATCCTCATGTCTCTCTCTTCCTCTCTTTAATTGTCTCTTTATTGCTAATTATCGATAAGCATTTCAACTGTTTCAGAACATATTTTTCATTAAAAAAAATGACAAAAATTGTTAATGTCATTGCCTATGTACAAGAACAAGGTGGATATACAGAATTGTTCTAATTATAGAGGCATTAAACTTATGAGCCATACAATGAAGTTTTGGGAAAGAGTTATTGAGCATCGTTTGAGAATAGAGACCAAGATTACTGCAAATCAGTTTGGATTTATGCTGGGAAGATCTATCATGGAGGCTATATTCTTGATACGACAGTTGATGGAGAGATATCGAGAAAAGAAGAAGGATCTACATATGGTTTTTATTGATCTCGAGAAGGCGTATGATAGGGTGCCTAGAAATGTTCTGTGATGGGTTTTGGAGAAGAAAAATGCTCCTTCAAAGTATGTAGAGGCAATCAAGGATATGTATGATGGTGCTACTACATGTGTGAAGGCTTGTAATGACACATCGAGTTATTTTTCAATCATAGTAGGCTTACATTAAGGCTCTGCTTTGAGTCCATATCTTTTTGCCCTAGTTATGGATGAGCTAACAAAAGATATACAAGATGAGTTGCCATGGTGTATACTTTTTGCAGATGATATTGTGCTTATTGATAAGACAATGGCTGGGATTGATGCTAAATTAGAATTATGGAGAAGCACATTGGAGGTCAAGGGATTTATTTTAAGTCAAAATACGACTGAGTACATGAAGTGTGAGTTCGCCATGACGAGATGAAGAGAACAAGAATCGGTGAATATACTTGGATAGGAGTTGCCTAAGAATGATGCTTTTAGATATCTATGATCAATATTGCAAAAGGGGGAGAGATTGATGAGGATGTAAGGCATAGAATCAGAGCAGGTTGGATGAAATGGCGCAGTGCTTCAGGTTTTTTGTATGATCGCAAAATCTCTCCTAAGCTGAAAGGAAATTTTTATAGAACAGCAGTAAGACCCGCAATGCTATACGGAGGTGAATGTTGGCCAACACATATGCAACGATATCGGATTGGGCTCAAATTCGATCGGTTGAAGCAAAACGATCATCTGCTCAATACTCACCGCTTTTGGCTGTGAACTGTGAGGGATGTTGGCAATTCGAGGTCGTTTAGATAGATTTTCGAGTGTTTTTTTTATTTATTTTTAGGCAATTTTTTATTTAATGGTATTTTTGTAATTTTTCGTCATCTATTGTCATTAAGGTTGACACCTTATAAAATGTCGTCTTTAGGGTTTTGAACTGCACATTATTGAATATTGACATATTGTGATTTAATATCGTTTTGAGTTAACAGAGATTGTTCCTCGTTTATCGGTTTCAATTCTTCTGTTTAGCCTTGCTTTCTATCGCTTCGGCATCAAATTATGTTAGAAAACCTCTGTCAAATGACGTACGTTATTGACTCAAGAGATAGAGAGAGATGGTGCGAGGAGGGGTGAGTTGGTTAGACTTCGACATTATCGAACCGTCCATTTCCCATCATACGATCCACATCAATTTTTGTGTAGGGGGAATTTTGGGTCACGTCAAATCTTGACCGTCGAATGAGAAATGTACGGCACGATGAACGTTTATGTTACCCCTAATCACGTCAAATCTTGACTGCATCACTGATTCAACTCTCTTGAAGATTCAGCCCCCTAAACGCAGTCTTTTGGAACCAAAATCGGTATTTTGGTCATCTCTAAAAAATTCAATGTCGTGACATAGAACAATCATCTTCTATTGTCATCTCTAAAAAATCAGACCATTGAACTTTTTTTTTTTTGGCTTTTCTCCAAGGGTTGGGATAGACGCAATAGATGTTATTGATATCGAAGCCATAAAAATAGCCCAACATACCATTGAAAAATACTTATACATAGAGTTTCATATGCATTTTAAAAATTTTAAATACATCAAATATATTCAAATAATATATCAAAATGAAGATAATTTCGAGACGAACGCAACGGTACCTTACACGTCCCAAACAGAGCTCATATCCGCTCGTAGAGCCTGTCAAAGTTTCTGCCTTCACTGGTCAACGCATGGTCAACGAACGCAACGTTTCACTGGTCAAGAGTGTGTATGCACGTGTACCACCGTCGTGAGGCCTCCGGCGACTGTAAACCATTCAAAATGCTCGTCTCAACGAGCCCTATCCAACTATGTATTCAAAACTAAAATTCTCTGAACGAAAACACATAAAATTGGCCCGAACAGAAGTGTTCACCAATGATTGTCGCACGCCGACACCGCCAGGGCGCATGTGGGAGCGTGCGGCTGTTTCCAACGTCCCCTCAGTGCATACGACCACTCATTTTTCTCTTATCAATGAGAAGAATCCGAATATACAATCAAATATAATTTTCATCGAACGAAAGTAACAATAACGTGTTAGAACAGAATGCGTACAACAAAAATAACTATACAAACCCAGCACATGAAATCCATAAAATTCGTCTTAAGATTCTTATTCTCTAAGAGGGTAGAAGTTCGTATATTAAGATTGTTGTTGCCTATAAGCGGGACTTGATGAAGTGTAGAAAAATTAGGTTGAAGACAAACCTGAAGCCATTGTAAATAAATAAAAAGAATGTTGATCCGAGCCCAACGAAATGACGTTGTGCCCTTAAGACGAATTTGCCCCCTCAATCAGTACCTGAGTACCTTGGACAATTGTCTCCCAGGATATAACGAATCACGTTCCTCTGAGGTGGTACGTCTTCAAAGGACTCCTTCGAACGCAAGTTTGCAGAACAATCACACAAATGATGAAGATGATGAATGAATGATGAACATAACAATTGTATCTAATGCTTGTGTCTGATACTTATTACTAATGCGATGGTCAATGCTCTATTTATAGAGAGTGAAGCGAAGAGTTACGAAGACAATATGGCTTCGTCGACGAAAAGGCACGATTTCGTTGAAAGGATTCGACGAAACGTCACGAAGTCGCACGGTTTCATCGAAAAGATTCGACGAAACGAAACAACTCTTCATTTCTATTACGAATCGAAATAACTCTTCATTTCTCATTCAACTTCATATGAGACTTTAAAATCAAAGTTCCAACAAAAATATCATCATTTTCTTGTAAAACAACTTCATCAAAAACATTTTGTTGAAACGCCACATTTTTCACGAAACAAACGGAGCCTAAAAAGCACATTGTAAAGCCATAAATACTGCAAATTGGTCTTGCCCATTTAATAAGAAGCACAACCCCAATAAATTCAACAACAGGATGGAGGTCAAACCACCACCGATATTTACTACAAATGAGAATGAAGAAGGCGAATAACCAACTCTCCTAATCACATCAAACAAAGCAATTGTGCTTAGCATACATAAATAAAATAAAATAAAATAAAATACGTACCTACGTAGTGATTAGTAGATTTTGAAACAAAAATACGCTCATGAGCTACTTAGTTTTATTGTTTATCTCTCCCACCGGTAGAATGAATGATTTTACATGAATCAAATCCAAAACACACGATTCACTTAGTTACAATACACAACTCCAACACTGTCAATTCAATGGAGCCATAATGCAATTTTGGCATTGGGAGTTACAAACTTACAAACACGTGATTCACGCAGTAAAGGCACGATACTTTTATGGAGGAGATCACCAAGAGGGTACTCAACTTCAAGCACGTTAAACATGTGGTACCCACATTGCGACACATATGATCGCCCATCCCTACCACTTGTCCATGTTCGCTCGCAAGATCAAAGTTCTACATATTCAAAATCTCCACGGAGCGATTGGCAACCCCATATGATCGCCCATCCCCACCACTTGTCCATGTTCGCTCGCAAGATCAAAGTTCTACATATTCAAAATCTCCACAGAGCGATTGGCAACCACCTCAACTAACCTTCGATATGAGAGAGAGAGAGAGAGAGAGAGAGAGAGAGAGAGAGAGAGAGATGGTGCTACTGCTACTAGGGTTGGCCACGGTGCCATTTGGGTCGATTTTAGCATGGAACCAAAGCAAAGAGAAAATTGTCTAAAAAATCCTAAACCTATTGCAGCTTTGCCAATTGAATCCTAAACTTTTCATGTTTTGTCACTTGAATCCATACAATCAATTTTGACCATAAACTGATGATGTGGATGCTGGCCATCTTACGTGGGACAACCGGCACTTTATGTGAACAAAATTCAATATCTTTTTCATATCTTGTTAGTTATTTATTTATTCTTCTAATTTCCTTTATTGTTTTTCTTCTTCTTCTTTTTTTTTTTTTGCCCTCCGCCCACCATCGAGGATCCCGCGACTTCCGCCGGCCTCAGGCGAGGGTTGCCCTCGAACGTCTACAATGCGATTCAATGTGATTTTCTGTTTAAGTTCACCACTCATCATTATTTTGGTGAAGTTGCAATCCATCTTCTGTTGAATTTACTCTCTCTCTCTCTCTCTCTCTCTCTCTCTCTCTCTCTCTCTCTGCGCGCGACGTGGCACACCCGGTGACCTCCACGGCCTCAGGCAAGGGACGGATTAAATTTAGTAAATTTTATGACCCATACCCGACCCATACCCAATCCGTATTTCTTAACATTTCTATATTTAACCAAATCATACCATGTTTGTTTCTTATAATTTGATTAAAAAAATGATATTACTGATACACTTTTATGCAATAGAAATTTATTTTAAAAAAATTAACTTTTCATAATTTTTTATAAAAATGATATTACCCATAGTGTTCGCGTGGTCGCAGACGGAGGAGAGAGGGGGAAGGAGGAGAGAGCAAAAAAGAAAAAAGAAAATAAATATATCTCTTAAAAAAATTATGAAAAGTAAAAAAAAAAATTACTGAATTTATATTGCATAAAAGTGTATCAGTAATATCATTTTTTTAATCAAATTATAAGAAACAAACATTGTATGATTTGGTTAAATATAGAAATGTTAAGAAATACGGATTGCGTATGGGTCGGGTATGGGTCATAAAATTTGTACTGTATAAAAATGGGTCAAAACAGGTTAAATGTGTCAATATGGGTCGGACCATATTCAACCCGACCCGACCCACCCGTTTGACACCTCTACACGAGTTGGGTGGATGCAATTGAGGCTTGCTATCATTATATGGGAGATAATCAAGAGATAGCTCAACGCTAAACTCATAAACATATCCAATTTGACTCACCTTCACTCAAGACATAAACTAATGTGTCATGGGCCAACTCAGACAATTAATTGTTTTACACCACGTCAATTCCCCGATATTTCCGGCCAAAAAAAAACCGATATTGGACTTTCTAACATAACTTACGCATGCGTCCGAACAATTTTGTTATGAATTCAATGGAGCGAGAACATCCTAATTAATACAGCCTATAATGCAAAACTGGGCATTGGGGAGATATCAACATCATGTGCCACGAGGATGAGGTCCTGTCTTTAGTCTATATAAAGAGGGCACAGACTAAATATAACCATTCACCAAGTACCAGCAAAGTGCTAGTTTCAAACACACTCCATAGAATTACAACAGTTTGTACTTTCTCTCTCAGAAAAGAAGAGGATGGCAGTGAGAGGGAAGATGGAGGTGGAGGTGGATCTCAAGTCATCGGCCTACCAGTTCTACAGCTTCTTCAGGAACACCCCACACCTCCTTCCCAAAGTTTGCAGCGATCTGCACGCTGGGGAGATTCTGGAAGGTGAATGGGTCTCTGGGGGCTCCACTAGGAAATGGACTTACTCCATCAACAGTAAGTTAAAAGGATTGCATAAAAAATTTGTCCTCCGCTATGTATGTAGCCCGCACTAGAGATTATTTACATTTCATGTGGTCCAATGATCAAATTCATTTTCTGCAGAAGGGAGAAAGGAAACATTCAAGGAGAAGACAGAGTTTGACGATGAGAATAAGAGCGTAACCCATGTTGGCATCGAAGGCGACATGTTCGACTATTACAAGAGCTACAGGGCCACCTGGCAGGCAGTCACTAGGGGCGGAGGACGGGCAATCGCCAAGATGATCATCGAGTACGAGAAGTTGGACGAGAGCATGCCGCACCCGGTCAACTATTTGGATTTATTGGCTAATGTCACCAAGGACATTGACGCTCACCTTGTCAAGGCCTAAGCCTACGTAAATATGCATAAATAAGTAGGGAGTGATCAGCTCTAATAAGTGCTGAACTCAGATCTATCTGCGTGTCTACCTCCCTCTACTAAAAATAATGTTTGTTTTAAATAACAAGCAGCATTTCTATGGTTGATTAATGCCCAGATAGCATGAGTTTGTCTGAATTAACATAGAAGGTCAAGTGAAGCTGCTGTTTAACCAGACTCTCGTAACCTTCAAATGGATTCGGTCCACATGATGTCAAACCATGCAATATCAGCTCGACAAGTATTTTTTCTAACGTTGTACGATTTCTTGGGTCTTTGTTTCTCCATCGAGATGTTAGGAAACTGCTCGAAACATAAAAAGGAAAATAAATTAAGCACAAGATCTGCGTGGTTCGGATGATGGGATGTAAGTCTATGAGAAGAGCAAGAGTTCATTATGAAACCGGCAATGTAATATCGAAACAAAGGTTACTCAGCCGTGAATCACTTAAAAGCGAGCTTTATGTTTCCGAAGGCACGACTATATACTCAATAATCGCACAAATATGATCTTACAAAAATTCTCAACGAAACTTCATTCTAATTTCAAAGGAAAAAAAATCTTAGAAACCCTCTTTCTAATAGCTCAAGTTTCTTCCTTGGTCTATACCATGCGAACCAAGATTTACATTTACCGGTTAAAGAAGGAAGAAAATAAGATTAAAAATGTTGGAGTTGGCGAATACTTCGGGGACCCTTGTTTCTCACATCGGATATGCCCACGAGAGCTTAGGGAAACTAGAATATTATCCGACGGCATGTGACCCATGCGCGCAGGATGCGGGAGTTCGGGGGCAGCGTCCCCGACACGAGTGTCCCTCTACCCGGTCAGCAAGCGGGGCTTCCGCTGTGGTCTTAATAGAGGTTTCGCTAGGTTTAGGTTTTGCGTCCATTTATGGCATATATATTTATCATTGTAACGAGTTGAGAGGCTGTAAATCGAATATCATAGTGAAATCTCTTGCAGGACGTAGCCCTATTCTGGGGTGAACCTGGGTAATCTCGTGCGTCATTCAATTTTTCTTGATTTCTGTGTGATTGTTCTGATTCGATGTGCGATAAATCCCATCAAACAAATGATAAAATATGATATTTTCCGTATTTAATTTGATATTCTTTTTTTTTTGTAACCGAGGTGTCCGGGCCGGCTTGCGCGCACCTCGACTATTCCTCAGGGGAGACTAGCACAGCAACCCACCACCATGGCCCCCCACTTAAATCACAGATGCTCAGCTGGGGAATCGAACTTGGGACTAGTGCGCCCTAACCAACTAAACTACCCATGGATGGGTTAATTTGATATTCTTTATACTACCCTAGGACGATAAAACATGACCATCATGCCCAATAAAAAAGGCCTGAAATAGAAGATGCAAAATATGCTTTATATCATGCTAGTAAATACTGATACAATATTACTATCATGCTAAATAAAAAGGCATGAAATAGAGGATGCAAAGGGTTTCAGAATCATCGTTGGTTTGATTTATTGCATGTGACGTTTTCTTTTCCATTTACTCTTCCTTTCTTTTTGTGGGAGTGAATCTTAACAACTTCGAAAGTCATTGCAGGTGATGTGTTCTTTCGCACTTACTCTTCCTTTCTTTTTGTGGGAGTGAATCGTAACAACTTCGAGAGTTAATTTATTCGAATAAGAAAGAAATTGACAACAAAAATCGAAGTCACCTGTGAATTCGAGCACAATTCAAAGTCACGTCCCTATCCAATGAGATCGTGATATGAAACATGTCTCAAATGTCAAGAACATCATTTAGAATGTTAGACCTTCAAGTGGATAATATAAAAGTTTATCATCCTGGAAATAAAAAAGAGGGAAAATATACTGGTTTGATCGTGGACACTGGAAGTCTTGAGCTCCCCCAATGTTTTCGCCGCTTCTGATCACAAAAAGAAGCCTGGGGTGAACAAACACGTTCTGCTCTGTGCCATTTTGGCCTCCACGAACTCGATCCCCTTGGGCTACGATGAGTATCGACTCATCCCATCTCTTTCCGGCAAGACCTCCAACCTCATCGAGCGGCGCTACCCCATTGTCCTCGGCGCGTCGACCTTCCTGATAAACTCTCTGCTAATGAGCCTCGCCCCGTTTTACGCGTTCCTCATGGCGTGACGTGTCGTGACCGGTGTTAGGGTCGGCTACTCCTTCATGATCGTCGGGACCAGCCGAGCCTTGAGCTTGCCGACCAGCGTCATGGCCGATCACTGGGCGGTCGGGCGAAGGAGGGAGGAAGGAGTGGTTGCTGCAGGCGGAGGAGGGAGAAAAGAAAAGAAAAAGAAAAAAATGAAGAAAAGAAAAAAATGAAAAAGAGAAAATTATAATATAATATTTTTAAATTTTTAAAAAAAATAAATAAAAATGAAAAGAAAGTAAGAAAATGATTATAAAGAAAGGAAGTGTGAAAGAGAGGAGAAATGAAAGATGGGGAAAATGTTTTGCTCTTCTAAAAAAGAGGAAAATATTTTCCATACTTTTGAAGGGTTTTTTCCATGTATGTTGATACCTAAATTTTGATTTCATAAAATGAGAGTTAGTCATAATTCTCACAAAAAAAAAAATCCTCATGCATTACATATTTATTTTTCTGTCAGTCATGTCATTCATATTTATTTTTCTATCAGTCGTGTCATTTGCATAAGATGAGTCAATTGAGCTTAATTTAGCAGGTGGTCAGCCCGAACTCAGTTCAGAATTTTTGCCTATGGCTATAGGGTGTGCCGAAATTTGTTCACCATAGTTTTGGACTCAATTCAATTTCAAATCAGCCTGTTTTTGCTCATTAAAATTTTTAGCGCTTTTAATTAATTAATTGATGCCCGATTTGAGTTCAAGATTATACAGTTAAGCCCATAAGGCAATGAAAGTCAGATAGCCCAATGGCAACTCCATGGCTGAAGATATTTATCAGGACTATCCATGATCAGAATTTTTAATCCGACGGACAACAATGAATCTTACATTACCTATAAATAGAGCCTTATAATCTACGGTTCAGGGGGAGGCTATTCACAAATTGTCATACACGGCCTAGAGGGAGGCCACAAAAAACTCATATGCGGTATTATTGAGAGAAAAAATTATGTTCGTGACCGAGTGGGGGGCATTCATGAAGATACACGGCATTAATCGAAGGGGGGGGGGGGGGGGTTTGGAGGAGGCCATTCTGCTCTTACACGGCCACAAGAAGTCACAGGAATTTTGGTTCTTCATTGTAAAGTAATTGGCTCTTTGCGCCCAGTCCAGAGCAGGAGTTGCCGGAGGAGACCAACGCAAGGCGTGGACTGAGACAAAATCACCAGGGGTGTTTCTTTTGATCCACATTATAAAAGGCTGACTTTTTGTTTCTTTTCATGACCCCAAGCACAGGTAACACTTATCACAACAGCACGAGCACACTGAAGACAATTGAGGAAGAGACAAAATCATAAGAAGACGAAAAAGAACATGGATGAATCCTTGGAGAGTAACAAGCCCTCACTGTTAGTTCGTGCGGTCAACGGAGATGTTGATGCCAGCTGGAAAGCATACCCCTTACTTATCCAAGCCCGTCAAAGTCTTGCCTGTCTCCCAAAAGTCTCTGTCTCCTATTGTACGAGAAGCGCAAACCAAGTGGCAGATTGTGTGGCAAAATTACATCGCTCTCTGTAGCTTCCGGCCCATTGGGCCTCCAACCCACCGATCCCAGTGTGGAACTTATTGAGTGCTGATGCTCTTTCGGCGGCCTTATATGTACGATCTTTTGATTATGATTAATAAAAGTCTACTTCTTCCGACCAAAAAACAAGCCATCATTGTTCAGTGCTCATCTCTGTTAGATATATTGTATATACTAGGAGTAGCTTTTTTGTGTATTTACTTTTTCGCCGTTCTTTGTGTTGACACCTAAATTTTAATTTTCTAGAAAATTTATTTATAACATAAAATGAGGGTTATTCATAACTCTCGCAAAAAAAAAAATCTCATGCATTACATATTTATTTTCTGTCGGTCACGTTATTTGAATTAGGATCAAAGGCGAGCCAATTGAGCATAATTTAATTTTCGACCACAAGAGAAGATGGCCAAATTTTTATGGGTTCGGGCTTCATTTGAATTTAATTCAGTCCAATTTAGGGCTTTTAAATAGAAGGCTTTTAATTAATTATCCGATCAATTAATTAAAGCCGAAATAAGCTCTAAATTCGCGTAGGTGAGCCCATAAATTGGTGATTTTCGGCCAAGCCTTTATGCTTCCCTCGAATGGCCGAATTTTTTTGATGTTGAAGCCCTTGATGTTCAGATTTTAATCCCACGGCTATTATCCTATCAAAACTTTCTTTACCCGACGGCCAGGATCGAATCTTGCGTTCTGCCCTAGTTTTCTCTATATATATTCCTTTATACCAAAGGGAATGAGCGGCATTCATTTTCACAGTTCACGTCCAAAAAAAAAAAGGATACGACCAGAGACACTGAGAAAAGGAAAGAGAGAAAAAAAAAAGTAGGAGCGCTTCTCATTTTTTTCAATCACTGGTCGCCGGTTCTTCTCAAGTTTCCGGTCGATTAGACGTTGGATCGAGCTCATTTTTTGTGTCCAAGGTCCACATAATCCCTTCTTCATCCCCACCGTTCGGATCTTTGAAACGAGTTCTCCTGGTGGTCGAACAACAGCTCAATCAGTGGCTGTTCCTGGCGGTGGGTACTGTTCATCCGCCTGTTGTTCTTACGTTTTCGGCAGATTAGACCGTTGGATCGAGCTCATTGTTTGTGTCCAAGGTCCACATAATCCCTTCTTCATCTCCACCGTTCGGATCTTTGAAAGGGGCTCTCCTGGTGGTCTAACAACAGCTCAATCAGTAACCACTCCTGGCTACGGGTACTGCTTTCCCGCCGGATTTTCTGGTGTTTCCGGCCAATTGGACTGTTGGATTGAGCTCATGTTTTGTGTCCAAGGTCCACATAATCCCTTCTTCATCTGCACCATTCGGATCTTTGAAAGGGGCTCTCCTGGTGATTTAATAACAGGTCGATCAGAAACCATTCCATGCGTGGACTCTGTTCACCCGCCGGCACTTCCTGCGTTTCCAGCCGATTGGACCGTTGGATCGAGCTTATTTTTTTGTGTCCAAGGTCATATCAAACCCTGCTTCATCTTCACCATTTGGATCTTTCATGGAGGCCCCTGGCTATTCGGTCTGATTGCTTTGGAAAGTCAATTTTTCGAGGTACAGTCCTTATTTTCCTGAAAAAATTTGTCTGCATAATTTGGGTGATTAATTGGTGACATTGATTTTCAGTTATGTTCATACATGGTTATTACTGATTTTGAGGATGAGACAAATGCATAAAATTCTATACATATTTTCCGGCATTGGATATATTTGACATGTCTTGTGATTTGAATTTGAAATAATCTGAACCTCAATTGTATCCATGGATTTTGTCAAGAAAATTTCAGATATAACTAATCTGACCTATCACTGTTTAGGTCTGATCTACTGTCTCCGAATAAAAAAATCATTCCTTAATTCGAAATCTGAGATATGATTTTTTTAGAAACATTCGAAAATATGGTAGTTCGGGACGTTGATAGTCATGATTCTGATTGAATGATTGATTGACATACTGTTTGATTGATTGTCTAATTAATTGATTGTTTGATTGATGACTAACGGCTTGATTGATTGTTTAATTATTTGATTGATCGATTGACTGATTGATTGATTTTTACTATGTCTAGAAAATTAGTTGCTGAGAATAGGATAGTTTCTTTCTCTTAAAAAAAATCCAAAAAAATAATTGCACGTCAGCTTGCCACGTCATCTTGCCATGTCATTCGTACACATCATCCATGCATAAATGCCACGTCATTTAGCCACGTCATCTTGCCATGTCATTTTGCCACGTCATCTTACCATGTCATCTTGCCACGTCATTTAGTCATGTCATCTTGCCATGTCATTTTGCTACGTCATTTTGCCATGTCATCTTGCCACGTCATTTTTATGACATTTTTCCACGTCATTATCCATGTCATCTTGCCATGTCATGTCATCTCATGTGTCATGTAGTTAGGTTGCATCAGCATCATAAAGAAAATTGATAAAAAAGACAAAAAAAAATCTGCTCATTACCTCATCATAATTTTCGAAGATTACATACATGCATCACTCAGTTTCTTGATAATCCCATGCATTGCATTATCATTCACATGTCTCATTATCGCATGTCTATATTGCGTTGAGTTTTGCCATGACATTTTGGACGTCATTAGTCTCAGATTTAGGATATTCTCATGTTAAGTTTGGTCCAATGGCATGAGCGGATCGCATAGGTTGAGAGTCGCATGCCACCTAGGATAGTTATAAATTTTCGCACGTTGCATATAGTCTTTGCATGTTTACATTTTTTAATTGCATGACCATTTATATGTTGCTTTGAATGTCGCATTGAGTCGATACCACTCCTGCATGCTTGATTTAATCATATAAATTCGGCACATAGGGTAATCGCATTTTAATTATGTATGGTTCGCATGTCTCCTTATCATTTAGATTGGTTCATATCATTGCATTCATATAGCATTGCATTAATAAAAAGTGAAAATTCAAAAAAGAATTACTGTTTTTGAGCTTCAAATTGATTCAATCTGAGTCGTCGATTTTGGGACATCCCACATGGAATTAAGGTACAGAAAGGGCATTAGTTTTAATTAACTAGTGTAATCAAGTCCCCGAATCCATAATCTATGGTTCGTAGGAATAAAATAGTTCTCCTGCTATTTTATTTAGGTTTCTAATCAACCTACCAAAAAAGATTAGTGGCGACTCCAAATTCTAAGTCATTTTGATAAAATTTAAGTTGCGATTTGATAGGGCTTGGGAGAGTCCGTATTAGGTTAGTTAGTTCATTCGATTAACCTAATAATCCATTAACCTGATAATTTTTTTAGGTCGCGACACTTTGTATGTATATTTATATTGGCATTGTGCCTAATTATAATTATGCATTCCGTTATTCAATTCTCAAACCTATTATGGTATCAGAGCTAGGGTTTCTCGTTTTTCCCCCATAGGCGATGTGGTAAACGAGCCTCATGTTGGATTTCGATTCCCACCGATCGGATTTCATTGGTATTCTGCGTGTTGAAGATTGCGTTGGTATTCTGATGTGTTGAAGATTGCTCAATTCCCACCGATCGGTGGCACAATGAACAATTAGTGAATTTTATAACTATATGATGTCTCATTGGTCCCAGCTTGATGTGTTGGCTCATCCACCATATCCCACGTGTGCTGGTTGTGTTGCTTGTGCTGCATCTAGACTTGAAGATCAAAACAAGAATCGAATGTGTGAATTCTTGATGCAACTCTCACCAGAATTTGAGGGAGTTCGAAGTCAGATTCAATATCGTTATCCTGTACCATCTCTTTCTGATGCAGTCAAGGAACTTCAGGCTGAGGAAACTAGACGAGGAATTCTTGGTGCTCCTCCATCTCTAGATTCCTCTACAGTAATGGCCACTTTACAGTCTAATTTCCGACCAAGCTCCTCTCAACGTGGTCGCCAATTTGGCTCTTCTCAACGTGTTTTTCAGTCGGCTATTCACAGCGTGGTTTTGTGCGTGGTTCACAGCATGCTTCTTCTCAACAAGGTTCACGTTTTTATTGTAACTTCTGTAAGCAAAATGGGCATACTGAAGATTGATGTTTTCAGAAAATGTGTGATCTTCCAGATGCACCCTTGCGTTCAGTTGCACCTGTTTCTTCTTCATCCACAGATCGTGTCACTACATCCTCGTCTTCAGATGATCGTCTTGCTAATATTGAGGCTCAGCTTTCTCGTTTAGCTCAGCTTCATCTTGGTTCTTCTTGTATCCTCCATTGTTGCTACAGCAGCTACTGCACAATCTTCAGGTGATAGTTCTTCCTGGATTCTTGACTCTGGGGCTGCTCATTACATGACTGCCTATGCTCATCATCTCACCCAACAAATTGCACTCAAAAATCCAGAAGAGTTCTTTATAGCCAATGGATCATTTCTTACTGATACTATGCAAGGCCAACTTACTATCCATGGCAGTTTTAATGTGCCTAATGTGTTGCATATACCGAACTTAGCCCTAAATCTTTTATCTGTTGGGCAACTTGTTGATATAGGTTATATGGTGACATTTACTGTTGATTCTTGTGTTGTACAAGATCGTACAAGTGGCCGGACGATTTGCAGGGGTAGTAGACATGGAGGATTGTATTTGATGCGGCATCTCCAACTTCCTTCACCTCAACTTGTTCTTGCCATCTTCGATCTTGACTGTTGGTACCAGCGCCTAAGTCATATATCTGCTTCCCGTTTGTCTTTTCTGCATCAACAGGGTGCACTTGGACATGTTTCATCTATTGTTATGTGTCCTTGTACTAGTTGCTCTTTAGCTAAACAATCTGCACCTCATTTTCCTATTAGTTCTTCTGTTTCCACTTCTTGTTTTGACTTAGTACATTTAGATGTTTGGGATCCTGCTCCCCAAATTTCTGAAAGTGAATTCAAGTATGTATCGTTCATTGATGATTATTCTCGTTATACATTGGTTTATTTCATGCGCTCTCGTGATGAATTTATCTCTATCTATAAGAACTTTGCTGCCATGATATCTACTCGATTCTCTAAAACTATTAAAGTTTTTCATTATGATTCTGGTGGGGAGTATCTTTCTGTAGCTTTTCGTTCTTTCTTAACTTCTCAGGGAACCTTACCTCAATTGTCATGTCCCGGTGTTCCTACTCAAAATGGTCTTGTTGAACGAAAATATCGTCATATTTTGGATACTACTCGTGCTCTACTATTATCCAATTCGGTTCCTACTGAATTTTGGGCTGAAGCACTATCTCCTGCTGTCTATCTCATAAATCGACTTCCTTCTCTCGTCCTCTCCAAAGCCACCCCTCACCAACGTCTTTTCTCAAAACTACCCACTTATTATCAACTTCGTATTTTTTGCTGTACGTGTTATATGCTTCTTCCACCCCATGAGCGCACCAAACTCTCTGCAAAGTCAGTTCGATGTGCTTTCTTAGGTTACAATACAGAACACAAAGGCTATAGGTGCTATAATCCTTCTTCACAACGTATTCGTATCTCTCGTAGTGTTTTGTTCTTTAAGCACCTATCCTTCTTTTCCGCTACCTCTACTTCTTCACAGTCTTCTCCATCTGTATTTACGAATTTTCCTCTTGATTCATCTCCTCTTCCTCCTCTTATACCTTCTCCGTCAGATCCAGTGTCACCACCTTCTCCTAATATGCCTCCCCCTTCGTCTACTTCGCCTACTATTTCGATGCCTTTTGACGATTCTTGTCCACCATCCCTTCGGCGGAATCCTCCGCGAGATCGTCGTCCTCCAGCTAGGTACGTGGTAGCCACAAGTTGTTCTGATGAGTTTGGTTCCTTTATGGCTGCTGTCTACACTTTGCAGGAATCATCAAATTATCGTATAGCCGTACAACATGCTGAATGGTGTGATGCTATGTCTAAGGAATTATCTGCTCTGAAGCGCACTGGTGCTTGGGATCTTATGTCTCTTCCACCAGGAAAATCCTTAATATCTTGTCGTTGGATATATAAAATTAAGACCCACTCTAATGGAAGCATTGAGCACTATAAAGCACGTCTTGTTGCACGTGGTTTTGATCAGGAGTATGTGATAGATTATGAGGAGACCCTTGCTCCTGTTGCCAAAATGGCTTCTATTCGCAAACTTCTTGCAGTAGCATCTATTCGTAATTGGCATCTTTTTCAGCTTGATGTGAAGAATGCTTTTCTTCATGAGGTTCTTCAGGAGGAACTCTATATGCAGCCACCTCCAGGTCTGGCTCATTCGCCCAGCCAGGTATGTCGTCTTCGTCGGGCTCTTTATGGTCTCGAACAAGCTCCTCGAGCTTGATTTGAATGGTTTGCAAATGTTGCTCGGTCAGCTGGCTTTATTCAGAGTGAGAATGATCATGCTATGTTTACTCATACCTCTTCAGTTGGTTGTACTATTCTGCTACTCTATGTAGATGATATGATTATTATTGGGGATGACTCTGTTTATATTACTTATACTAAGCAACATCTTCACCGCCAGTTTGCTATGAAAGATTTGGGTTTCTTACGTTATTTTCTCGGTATTGAGGTTGCTCGTAGTCGACGTGATATTCTTCTCTCCTAGTAGAAGTACATTGCTGACATTTTAGCTCGTGTTGAGTTATCTGATACTCGTACTCCAGTTACTCTTGTTGAACTTCATTTTTAGCTTCTTCCGAATGATGGTGAGCCTATGTCTGATGTTACTCGCTACCGGGCTCTTGTTGGCAATCTTGTCTATCTTAAGACCACTCGTCCTGATATCGCATATGTTGTTCATCTTGTCAGTCAGTTTGTTGAGGCTCCTCATACATTTCATTATGCTGCTGTACTCCGAATTCTGCGATATCTTTGTGGTACTCTGACATGCTCCGTTTTTCTTCCATTAACTTTCTCACTTGCTCTTCGTGCTTACTCTGGTGCTGATTGGACTTTGGACGTTACTGACCGCAAGTCCATTACAGGCTTTTGTATCTTTCTGGATGATTCTCTGATTTCTTGGCGTACCAAGAAGCAATCTGTTGTGTCTCGCTCTTCCACTGAGTCTGAGTATCGTGCTATGGCTGACACTACTGTTGAGATTATATGGCTTCGTCGTCTTCTTGCTGATCTTGGTGTTGCCTCCTCTACTCTCATTCCTCTGCATTGTGACAATAAGAGTGCTATTCACATTGCTACAAATCCGGTGTTTCATGAGCGTACCAAGCACATTGACATTGATTGTCATATTACACGCCATCAACTCCAAGCACATATAATTTCTCTTCCCTTTGTGGCTTCTGCAGCCCAGCTTGCTGGCTTATTCACTAAATCTCTTATATCACAACGCTTTGCTGCTCTTCTTTCCAAACTCTCGTTGGTTGACCCACCTTGAGTTTGAGGGGGATGTTAGATATATTGTATATACTAGGAGTAGGTTTTTTTGTGTGTTTACTTTCTTGCCATTCTTTGTATATATATTTATATTGGCCTTGTGCCTAATTGTAATTATGTATTCCCTTATTCAATTCTCAAATCTATCAGTCTCCACCGAAGCTCTAGTCTCATAGCTAATGCAAAGTCCAATGTGGCCCCATTCCACAAGAGAGTAGCCCCGCAAGAGAGTAGCCATTGTGTCGCGACCTAAAAATCAATTTCTAGGCTAATGGATTATTAGGTTAATCAATTAACTAACCTAATACGGATTCTCCCAAGCCCTACCAATTCGCAACTTAAAATTAATCAAAAAGATTTATAAACTGGAGTCGCCACTAATCATTTTCGGTAGGTTGATTAGAAACCTAAGTAAAACAGCGGGAGGACCATTTTACTTCTACGAACCAGAGATTGTGGATTCGGGGACTTGGTTACACTAGTTAATTAAAGCTAACGCCCTTTCGGTACCTTAATTCCATGAGAAAATCATTTGAGAAGGTAACATTGATTGATTTTAACCTAAGTCACTAACAAAGGCTATCATGCGGGTGCACAATCAATTAATAAGATATCTAGAAATCAATATAATCAAAGGAGCATGCGCCACACAAGTTAGTTCTTTTTTATTTTTATTTTTGATTTTTATATGAATGCATGAAATTATTCTATGATGTAATGACATGAATTACATGTAAGACTAAACTAGATGACATGCAAATTAAATGAATACACAAATGAAACCATGATTTAATTAAATTAACTACGTAACATATAAATTAATTAAAATCAAAACATGTAATTCTAATATACAACTTAAGCTAAAATGCAATCTAAAATGACATGACGAAGATGAATGACATGGCATGGATGACATGGTAAAGATGATGTGGCATGGATAACGTGGCATGGATGACATGACAAGGATGACGTGGCATGGATGACGTGGCATGGATGACATGACAGAGACGACATGGCAAGGATGACGTGGCATGGATAAAGTAGCATGAATGACGTGGCATGGATGACGTGGCATGGATGACGTGGCAAGGATGACGTGGCAAGGATGACGTGGCATGGATGACGTGGCATGGATGACGTGGCATGGATGACATGACAAGGATGATGTGGCATGGATGACGTGGCATGGATGACATGGCATGGATGACATGACAGAGACGACGTGGCAAGGATGACGTGGCATGGATAAAGTAGCATGAATGACGTGGCATGGATGACGTGGCAAGGATGAAGTAGCATGAATGACGTGGCATGAATGACGTGGCATGGATGACGTGGCATGGATAACGTAGCATGGATGACGTGGTATGGATGACGTGGCATGGATGACATGACAAGGATGACGTGGCAAGGATGACGTGGCAAGAGGACATGGAAAATAATTTTTTTTATTTTTATGGATATTTTTATTAAAGAATGAACTAAGATGTTATCCTATTTAATTTTTTTTTAAAAAAAATTAACCAGCTTTCCATTAAAGATCGATTTTCTGAAAATAGCGAATCAGACCTAAACGGTGATAGGTCAGATTAACTAAATCCAGAATTTTTTTTATGAAAATTAGGTTTTGATAGTTAAGATCGAAAAAAAAAGAAAAAAAAATCATTCCTTGAACTTCCAAAAAAAAAAAAATTCACTTAGATTACGGCATCATGAAGCATGCAGAACAGCCGCCCAAAAAAAAATAAAATAAAAATATATATACATTCAAGGATATGTTCATTAAGCCCTGATGGAATCCACTGTGTGATAACGACAATGAGACATGCAGGAAAAGATGGGATTAGTTTACAAACTATGCATGCATGAAATAAGCTTTCCATCGTCCTGAATGTGCATTGATCTACAAATATATTTTTAAAGATACAAAGCATATCATCAATTAGGTGCTGTCCAGTTCATTCCCAAAGTCATCAGTAGATTATGCAATACATGAACTAATACGGAAAGTTAATCAATAAAAAAAAACGAAACCACACAGGACATTGCATATATATATATAAGAAAGGACCTATTCCTGTAAGCAACGAACAAAACCATGACTTCTACCACAGGTTCGGATAGTCCATTCTTGATTATTTAAAAGCATATCTAAAGCATGTGGGACATCCAGCGGAGTATAAAAACGAGCGAAGATTTAATGATGGGGCTTTACCTTAAACGAATGTCAACCTCGCTAATCGAACTTGCGTAATAGGATGAATCACACCGAAACAGCCCCTGTTTGGTCTGGATTTATAGCCGAGGTTATCCTCAAATTTACCGAGAAACACGCCGGACAGTAGTGTTGGCAACACGCGGCAGGAGCGAACGGCAGTGGCGGGGGGAAAAATGCCAGCAGCGACGATCTTCGGGAAATCAGCGAGGCGGTGGCGAGCGAGTGGGACAGCGGCGTCGTCGGGCAGAGGGAAGCAAGCAGGATCAGTGGCGACGTCCGGATCGGAAAAGGCGGAGCGACGCACGGCCGCCGATTGGTCGAAGTGTGGTGGCGGGATTAATAGCCAACCAAGAGAAGCGCGAGCAAAAGAAAGGGTTCTGCGTCAGAGGGGGATGGTCGGTGAGAGAGAGAGTTCACCGAAAAAATAATGAGAGTGAGAGAGAGTCGTCTCCTCTGTGGTTTTCTCAGATGGATTCGTCAAAGGATTCGACCAAGAGCAAGAGTGAATGGGAATTGTGATTGGCCAAAACCTGAGTGCCAGAGAGAGAATAGTTTTCGAAAAAAAAGATCCTCGTTCCCCCAATGTGTCCTCCCTTTTATTCGCTCACAAATTTCTGAGTATAATGTACTTTCCAATTCTGACATGTGTTTAGGGCTTTTTCAACAGAAAGTTTGCCGACCTCCCCTTTTGTGAATGAAACCATCAACCTTTTATGGTTAAATTCTCTTGTGTCCTCGGCAATTCTAGATTGATGAGAGGTGATGGATGATAATGAACGGAGCATTGCTTTTTGATGGGAGGTGATTGATGATAATGAATGGAGCATTGCTTTTTTTGATGGGAGGTGATTGATGATAATGAATGGAGCATTGCTTTCTCTTCATCAATCACGTGTACATGCATTGATTCATTCCCTGGGATTGCTCAATTCATTGACCAAATTATGGCAAAGCAACTCATTATTTCTTAAGCACATATTCTCAGCCGAGATCTTCTTTTTCCATGGATATGTCCTGTGGTCAAACGTGACAAATCCGCAATTCTTGTTGCCATTTTCTCAAGGGGAAGTGTCACCTTGAGCAGCATATGCACGTGTATATTAAGAGTCCACTCAGTTTGCTTTAAGACCAAAATCTTGGCAAATTTTCAACACCGTAGGCATACATGCTATTATCTTAATTAAGATTGATGCCAATCTTTACAATGTGAAATATAATGTATGAATGCTAAACGTGAACAATGAATTAATTATTATTATTTTTTTGTAGGAATTATAAATAATCCCTAATTTTTCATTTTTTTAAAAAAAATAATTAATGATTAAAATGGTAGTCAAAATTTAGGTGTCAACAGCTGCCCCTCTTTGAGTGGAAGCTCGCAGAGGTTTCGCTCAAAGACCAAAGTGGCACCTAAATTTTCATGTTTTTTTCATTTTTCAATTTTTTTTTTTTTTGAAATGATGCAATGCAAGATTGAAAATAGCATGCGTCTAACTTCTTTTTTTTTTTTTAAGAACTCGCGCATGGATCACGTAAGGGGTATCTGTTTCTGCAAATACCTTATATGCTGAGGATTCCCTTAATCACCAGCGCTGAAGGATCTTAAGGTACTGGGCCCACCCGTCCTCAGGAATTTCTTTCTTCCTGACTCGGGGCGACGCAAGATGTCTGTAGGCCGAATTTGCGAGTTCTGGACCCCAAGTCGGTAATGCTTCTCTGCATCACGATCATCCGCTCATCACGTGAAGCATTGGCTGAGAATGAAGCTTTCGAACCACGATCATCCGCTCATCACGTGGAACGTCAGCTAAGAATAAAGCTTTCAAACCACAATCATCCGCTCATCCTGTGGAATGTCAGCTGAGAAATACCTCTGTATCACGATCATCCGCTCATCATGTGGAACGTCGGCTGAGAATAAAGTTTTCGAACCACGATCATCCGCTCATCACGTGGAACGTCAACTGAGAATTGTCTGAGAATAAAGATTTTCGAACCACGATCATCCGCTCATCACGTGGAACGTAGGCTAAGAATAAAGCTTCTGCATCACGATCATCCGCTCATCACGTGAAGCATTAGCTGAGGGCCGGATTTGCGAAATGCTGGTATCGCAATCAGGTAAAAACTGAATCACATTCATCCTTTATGTGAAACAGTGGACAGAATTACGAAATGCTGGTATCGTAATCTGAGAAAATCTGGATATGGTGCTCGAGTTATGGATCGAGCAGGCCTATTTGTCTTCGGGGATCTTCTGTCTAGATCACCATGCTTAACTTGATACCTGCAACATTGAAGATGCGGTCATCCAAGTCTGAAAAAGAATCAGAAAACTTACATGAGTCGACTGAAACCCGGCTTTTAGGATTTACTGAATTGGCATGCTCAACCTGTTCAGTTCATAAGAAAATGATGTTTTGCATGAATCTTAATGCAAATGCAACAACTTGTAAGCTTCTACCTGCATTGTAAAGCTCCACTGGGGATTTTATCAATAAGGAGAATTGTCTGATCATTTCGACAAAATTTAACCAAATAGAATGAGGAACCTTCAGTCAGAAAGGACTTTCTCTCACTCTCTTTGAAAAAGCTATTTGACCCGACCGTTGATGCGGGCATAAGAATCACTTAGAGCTGTCCTCATTACACTTGATAAGGGTCCGGGTAATCTTGCAATTAGTATGACCAGACCAATCCATGAGGTCTTTTCAAGGACCGTAATTTAGGCTCGGTCAAAGGCTTTTCAAAAGAGACTCATGCGAGTCATTAGGCCATGAAATGAAAGTTTTCATCAGCTGCATTGGGTTTACAAGTCAGGAACCTGCAAAATGAGATAAAATGATCTTGCTTGCACTTCTTCAAGCGATATTTATAAGCATTTGAAACCCTATGTTAACCCAAGTGCTTCAGTCTGAAGAGACTTTTGGAAATGGTTGTAATGTAGGTTCAGGGTAGGCTTGGAAATGAAAGGCCTATTTTCAACAAGGGTTCATGAAGATGAGAAAGTTGGTGATCATCCGTCTTTGACACCTTTGCACTTCAGGAATGGTCTTTCTTCATGGAACACATTTTGAACAAATTTAGGCGAGACCTCCCTTCCTTCCGATTTTTTTTTTTAAGAGAGCTCTTTCCTTTTTTTTTTCTTTTTCTCTTCCTTTTCGATGAGAGTAGGCGTTTTTGCCTCTTTTTCTCTTGTTTTTTTTTTTGAAGGAAGTGTTTCATCTGACAAATTTTCAAATTCCAGTTTTCCCCAAGGCACTTTGCTCTTCCGTCTGATAATTCGAAACAATCTCTTTTTCAGGATGATCACCAATCGGGTTTGAAAGAAATGAATCCACCGCTCAAATTGGGTTAAACAAAGGATGAGTGTATATGGGTATAGAGATGAAATGCTCTTCGTCATATCTAAAGCATTTGAGCTAACATAGAATTCGCATGCAATAAATACACTTGAAGATTGATGCAAGTGAAAGCAAGAAAATTGTATTCATGCTTTGAATTTTCTGAAATTTGCCCCAATGTGGGGTTGTTCCTGACAGGGGCATGAAATGAAACCACCGTTCAAAGGAGTTTAGCAAAGGGAGACCTGTAGTGTTTGGATAGAGGAAATGAATGCCTCACATCATTTTGATCGTTATACTTTTCGCAAGATAACCCTTTCTCCTTCTAGGTATGGAGATCTTCACACTTACTCATTTGGGATATGATATAGGACGTGTATGAAAATAGCTTGCCTTTCATCGTCCTGGCGTTCCTCATTCAAAATAATCAACATCAATTGACCAAACAAATCTCCTGATTGAAAAATTCAGTGAAGATTTATAATACAATCAGAAAGCAGGCAAAATATGCATGAGTATTAAGATTTGCAAAAATATTATAACATCTCAAGTATAATATTTCTTGACTGAATCAGCATTGACCGGATTAGTGAAGACACGTCCATCCATTTCTGCCAAGATCAAGGCGCCGCCTGAAAGAGCCTTCTTCACTATGTAGGGTCCACCATAATTTGGAGCAAACTTCCCTTCTGGCTGTGGGATGATGGGCAGAAGCTTCCGCAGCACAAGGTCTCCCTCCTGAAAATGTCGAGGTCGCACCTTCTTGTTAAAAGTTCGGGCCACTCTCTGCTGATATCATTGGCCATGGCATAAGGCTCTGAGCCGTTTCTCGTCAATCAAGTTCAGCTGATCTATCCTCTGTTGGATCCAATCTGCTTCAGTCAGTTCTATCTGGGACAAAATACGCAGAGAAGGAATCTCTATTTCAACTAGTAATACTGCTTCCATACCATATACCAGGGAGTATGGGGTTGCCCCGGTTGATGTTCGGATTGAAGTCCGGTATGCCATAAGTGCGAACGGCAACCTGTCGTGCCAATCTCGATAATTCTCAGCCGTCTTAGACAAGATCTTCTTGATGTTCTTGTTTGCTGCCTCAACTGCCCCATTCATCTGAGGGCGATATGGAGAAGAATGCAAATGTTTGATCTTAAATGCTTTGAGCAGTTCTTCCACCTGCCTGCTATTCAGATTCGCACCATTATCTGTGATTATAACCTCAGGGGCTCCATATCGAGCAATTAAATCACGTCCGATAAACTTCACCACATTTCGGGACGTGACCGTTGAATACGATGTCGCCTCAATCCACTTGGAAAAATAATCAATTGCCACCAGAATGAAACGATGTCCATTGGAAGCTTTAGGGTTGATAGGGCCAATCACATCTATTCCCCACATGGAAAACGGCCAAGGTTCGGATAACTGATGCAACTCGTTCGGAGGGACATTGATCTTGTCACCATGAATCTGGCATTTATGGCAACTTCTAACATGTTGTATACAATCATCTTCTAAGGTGAGCCAATAATAGCCCAGCCTCATGATCTTCCTTGCTAACATATGGCCGTTCATGTGAGGGCCACAGACGCCTTCATGCATTTCTGCCATTAAACGAATCGCTTCAGTCGCATCAACACATCTTAGCAGGACCGAATCAAAAGACCTTTTATAAAGATTTTCTCCGCTCATGAAGAACTTTGAAGCCATCTTCCTTATGTACTTCTGGTCTGAAACCGTACTATTCTCAGGAAACTTCTGATCTTGGATATACATCTTGATATCCTGATACCAGGGTTTACTATCTGGCTCATCCACTATAACCGTGCAGTAGGCCGGCTGTCTTGAGACTTCGAACTTTAGTGGTTCGACTTCTAATCCCTCCGAGACATGCAACATTGATGCCAGAGTGGCCAAAGCGTCTGCAAATCGATTTTGATTTCTAGACAAATATTCAAACGTGATATCCGTAAAACTTTCTGTCAATTCGTCTAAATACTCATGATAGGGCAACAACTTTGGATCTCGCGTCCTCCATTTACCAACCGTCTGGAGAATAATTAAGGCTGAGTCTCCAAACACCTTGAGCTTAGATATTCCCATTTCTATCGCTGCTTGTAGACCGAGAATACAAGCTTCATATTCGGCGATGTTATTAGTACAAGGGAACACCAATTTTGCTGCTACTGGATAATGTTGACCTCCAGGAGATATCAGGACTGCTCCCGTGCCGGATCCTGACAAGTTTACGGCTCCATCAAAATACATTGTCCAAACATAGTCTTCGACTGCCATAATTCGATCTTCAGGTTGATAAATATCATCTCCTTGCCTCGGATTTTCTGCTAGAACATCCGCTATAACTCTTCCTTTTACTGATTTTTGAGGCAAATATCGAATGTCAAATTCGGAAACGAGAATTTGCCACTTGGCAAGTTTGCCAACCAATGCAGGCTGATTCAGAAGATATTTAATGGGATCACACTCCGTCACCAAAAGGATTTGGTAATGCAGAGTGTATTGTCGCAGCCTGTGTAACACCCATACCAATGCTGCGCACGTCTTTTCAGCCTCTGAGTAATTTAATTCGGAGCCTGTGAATTTTTTGCTTAAATAATAGATGGCCCGTTCTTTAGCATCTCCTTGACTTTCTTGGGCTAGCATGGCTCCAAGTGACTCACTGTTTATTGTGAGGTAGAGAATCAACGGTTGCCCAGGTGTGGGTGGCACAAGGACAGGTGGATTCATAAGATGCTGCTTCAACTTCTCAAACGCTTCCTCACATTCTTCATCCCATCTAATAAGTGCGTTCTTCTTCAAGAACTTGAGAAATGGTTTGGCGGTTTCTGTCAACTGAGAGATGAATCGGGAAATATAGTTCAATCTTCCCATGAGACTCCTAACCTCCTTCGCCGTGGTCGGTGGTTTCAATTCACAGATTGCCTTAGCCTTCGATGGATCAATCTCGATACCTCGGTTGCTGACAATGAAACCGAGCAATTTGCCACTGTTAGCTCCAAAAACACACTTCGCTGGGTTGAGACGCAATTTGAACTTCCTAAGCCGCTCAAATAGCTTAATCAAAGTTTGGACATGGTCTTCTCCTTTCCGGGTCTTGGCAATCATATCATCCACGTATACTTCTAACTCATTATGAATCAGGTCATGAAATAAAGTCACCATGGCCCGTTGATATGTTGCCCCAGCATTCTTCAATCCAAAAGGCATCACCTTGTATTGAAATAATCCCCACGGGGTAGTGAAAGTGGTTTTCTTCTTATCATTTTCGTTCATCAGGATCTGGTTGTACCCTGAGAAGCCGTCCATGAAAGAAAACAGCTCGAATCCAGCTGTGCTGTCCACTAGAACATCGATATGTGGAAGGGGAAAATTATCTTTCGGGCTGGCTTTATTCAAGTCCCGGTAGTCTACACAAACTCGAACTCGACCATCCTTTTTCATCACTGGAACGATGTTGGCAATCCAGTCTTGGTATTGAGAAGTCTCAATGAATCCTACGTCTAGGAGTTTCATAACTTCTTCTTTGATCTTATTTTCCAACTCCGGTCTAGCTCTTCGTTTCTTCTGTGCTACTAGATCACAAGATGGGTTGAGTGGAAGACAGTGTTCAACAATCGAGCGATCGAGCCCCGGCATATCTGCGTAGGACCATGCAAAGATATCTTGGTAATCCTTCAGGAGTTGAATCAACCGTCTAGCTGTGTCCTCAGGAAGGTTTGCCCCAATCTTGACTTCCTTAGGGTTTTCTTCATTTCCTAGATTGATAGACAGGGTCTCATCTCCGATCAACGGCTTGATCGTTTCATGTTCCTCGAATTCCCGACGTATTTCTTCATATTCGGGGTCGGATTCATCGAGGTCATAAACTCCAGAATCCATTAGATCTCCCTCCACATCCCTGAAACATAAAGTAGAGAATTCAGAGAAACAAATAGGGTTTAAAGATGCATGCCCTATCTTTTTTTTTATGCGATTTTTTTTTAAAACGCTTCTTCTTGGCTTTTTCTTTTTTTTTTGAAAAATTTATTTTACAAAAATTTTGAGACGAGAATCTTTGAAGAAGCCCAACCATCGGTATCTTACCACTGTCGACAATTTGTTTGACCGTTGGTTATCGTCATCAGGTTGGTTTGAGGTACTTCGACAAGATTCCAAAATGATGGATAGAAATTTCTGTAATTTTATTGATCTTTGAAATCAATTCATTACATTTATTGCAAAGTAATAACTGAAATGACTGAAATTAAAGGAAAGCTGAAAATATCCAACGCATGGGGTAACATAGACTGGTTACTCTGAATCTAAACCCTCCAATGGATCGTCTGCAGAGTGAATATTGTTCGAAGGCCTCGGCGATCCGCGTTCTAAGTAGGGATTTTCTTCAGGGGTCCCGTCTATCTGCATAAGGTCTTCAAGCACAGCTCCCACGGTCATGTCGCCAAACCATTCAGCCAGGTTAGGTATCTCATCCTCCCCATCCAGTTCCATGGGCTCTACTTCAGCGACCTGCTCTTTCACCGGAACGTGGAATACAATCCCCAAATCGTCCTCATACTTGGACAACTCATCATACCCTCCGACCACCCCACCGGATCGGAAAGTGACATATAGGGGCTGTGGGTGAGGACTATCTTCTTGTTTGCCAAGCCTTTTCCCTACCTGCTTGCCATGTCTCCATCCCGGATAACCAAGGCCTACCTTATGATTTTGACCTTTAAGTTCGACAGGGGTGCGGACTCCATGGCCATGTCTTCCCAGTCCCCTTCCAGGTTGATAACCATTTCCTACCATTATTTTGGCCACCATAACAGAAGCGGCCAACATCCCGGGGGTTGGTAAGGGACTCTCAGGAGAGGCAAGTATGGTCTGTATTAGCTCGAACACGTGATACGAGCTTTCTTCATTTCCAGTCGGTTCCACGTAGGGAATAGCAGTCTCGTTATAAATCTGGTGGTCTTCCTCACCAAACACTGTCACCAGCTTCTTCTCAACCACAAATTTGATCTTCTGATGAAGGCTCGAAGGTACGGCGCCTGCATTGTGGATCCAAGGCCGTCCAAGTAGAAGATTGAATGCAGAGGGAATATCCAGGACTTGAAATAGAATGTCAAATGTCGATGGTCCAATGAGGATATCCAGATTTATCTGCCCCAGAACGTCTTTTTTCATCCCATCGAAGGCTCTGACGTGGGTCTTCGGCGACTGCATTTTAGTCAAGTCCACTCCTAATCGGTTCAAGGTGGCCAATGGACATATATTCAACGCTGAACCGTTATCGATGAGGACTCGAGACACAAAGGTCTGTTTGTGCTTCACGGTTATGTGTAGGGCTTTATTATGGCCCCGACCTTCTACAGGAATCTCATCGTCCGCGAAAGCCACTTGATCCTTCAGCAAGACTGCCCCAACAAATCCTTCCAGCTTCTTTTGCTCGATGTCTTCAGGGACATGAACCTGCGCCAGAACTTTCTTTAATGCCTCCTGATGCTTAGGCGAGCTTTGCAACAATTCGAGTAGGGAGACTTGAGCCGGCGCCTTCCTCAACTGATCTACAATGTTGTACTCGCTAGTCTTAATGACCGCGAGAAATTCTTTAACTTCCTTCTCTTCGACCGGTTTAGCCAGCTTATCTTCATTGTAAGTTCGTCCTGACCTAGTTATAAGAGCTAGGTCATAAGACCAAGGGACTGCTCGGCCATCTGAATAAGGGAAGGGTTGTGGGGTGGTAATCATCAGGTTCTCGTTCACCACCAACCCCAGATCATCATTTGACGCGTCTTGTAGCGGGGGCATATCTGCTAATTCTGGATCTACTTGAATTTCTATCTCCTCAATGGGAACTGCTACCTCAGGTGGGGACATAGCCAATGCAGCCAGCTCTTGTTCCCAGTCAATGATCATCCCAGAGATGGTAGCTATCAATCCGAACTAGTTCATCTGAACCACCAAGCCATCCCTGATCAATTTGGTAAACATTTCCTCCAGCTGAGTTGAGGTCACTATCTCTCCTGTTTGATGATAACCTGCCCTGGTTAGGGCGTCAAGAATTTCAGTAACCTTGACCTTAAATGGACTTGCTGTGTTAGTGTTTCCTCCTAAAATAGCATTGATAGCCCCAGAATGTTCAGGTAGGGGGTTCTTCTGCACATTGGGCTGTTTGTTGGGTAGCGAGATTGCCCCACTCTCAATCAGATCCTGAATACGATTTTTCAGGATGAAACAATTGTCTGTGTCGTGGCCTACTTCCCCACGATGATAATCACACTTCTTATTCGGGTCATACCACTTCGCGTTTGACGTGTTTGCTCTCATTGGCTCTGTAGTCAAGAGCCCTTTCTTCTGCAAGATGGCCCAAATCTGTGTCAAGGTCCCAGGGAGTGGGCTGAACTGCCGGTTTCTCCATGTATCTCTCCTTTGGCTATTGCTAACCCTTCGTTCGTCGGGGAGTTGAATGGTGGGACTCTGAACCACCGGTCTCTGCGTGTACGCCAAGTTAACCTGCGTGGCTGCTGGTTCCTTCTTTTGTGCAAAACGTCTTGGACCGGTTCCGTTGTCTCCATACCAGCCTCTCTTCCAGTTGCTTTCCACCTCCTCAGCGAAGGAAATAAGGTCGGAGAAGGAAGCGACCGCTGATATGAACACATGTGCTCGTACATTCTGTGGCAGGGTAGAAACGAATAGTCTCATCAGTTCCCGTTCGGGAGGTACCGGTTTCAACTGTGAGGCAAGACTCCTCCATCTGGTGCCGTATTCCTTAATCGACTCACCCTTCGTCATTTCGGCCCGCTCCAGATCTTGTGTTGTGATGGCCACATCAATATTGAAGCTGAAATGCTGTATGAAATCATTGGCCACCTCGTCCCAATCATCTTTGGTATAGACCTCATAAGCAATGTACCACCTCATGGCGGCTCCTTTCAAACTGGCCTGAAACGTCTGGACCATGATAGCATCATTTGCAGCATACTTACCCATTCTAGCCTGGTAAGTCTGGGCGTGTTGCACAGGATCTGACGTGCCGTCATACTTTTCAAAATCCGGGACTTTGAACTTGTCCGGATAGATTGTTCTTGAAAAGGCTGAACGGTCAATCTTAGGGACATGTCTTGCACCCTCAACCTATTTGAGTCTCTGGTCCATCTTGGCCAGCATCTTCGCATTATCATCCCTTTGTGGAATAATAGCTTCAGGCAGAGAATAGTTCACCAGCGGGACAGATGGCACATGAGCCAATGATTGGCCGATATGCCCTGAGGCTTTAGCAATGCCTTTAGCTTTTGTTTTGGCCGCAGCGAGCGAGGATACAACCCCAGGCATGTCTTCCTCATCTTCTTCTTCCTCCTCCTGTCGTAGGTCTACGTATAACCCCTTCGACTGAAACAAAGGGTTAGAACGCACGGGCGTAGCAGAAGGTAATTGTTGAGCCAGAGACAGCTGGGATATCATAGCTTTCAGTTCGGCCAGCTGATCATTGAAAATCTTGGTTTGCTCCTCCCTTTCCCTTCTCATCTCTTGTCTTATTCTCTCCTCCATTTGGGCAATTGATTCAGCTGGATTGGCCATTTTTCTGGCTTTGGAGCGAGTGTTATATGGATGCTGAGAGGGATCCGTGATATGCTTCCTAATACAAAGAAATAACCCATGATTAGTAACATGTTTCAAACATACCGGGTTGATCCATGACACATTCTAACTTACGAACTCCCTAAGACTCCCAACTTTGAGAAAAACATTTGCCATTGCCAGCACTTTGATTTGATTAAGAGAATCATTCATGGCAAACAAACAAACAAAAAAAAAATCTGAAATTCTCCATTCAATCACAATTAAACAACCTCAAGAAATAAATTTTGACAAAGTCAAATTACAAGAAAGAAATCCTTAAACAAATCTCTAGAAAAAACTGAAAGCACTCCAAAAAGACTACACATCTCGAACTATAGATCCTGGGGGAATCTTCTGAGCCTTGAGCTTCTTGTACTTTTCCTCATTCCTCTGGGCTTCTTCTTTAGCTTTGGCGAGCTTCCGCTTGAGGCGATTGATCTCGAAACGCTTGGTATCTTGAATAGCCACTTGAGGTATCACTGGAAGCCATTCTTTCGGGATGATATGCCCTTTGATGTAACTGATTGTGGCATGATATGCTTTGACATTCCCTGAAAGGATCTCCTTAGGAAACATTAGCCTGGTTGGCCGGCAGCGTTCCCACATGGCATGAGCAAGGGCGGCGTGTTCCTCAAACTTCTGATCCTTCAAATCAAAGTTTATGCGAACTTCTACACTCTTCGGCTTTGGAGGGATTGACTGCACCACGCCGTATTGCCGAACAACTCTTACTGGATAGTATTCTGTGATGCCAAAAATTCCCAGGAGAGGGACAGGTGCCTCATCTCGTCCCATGATCCTAGCTTCCTCCACTTTGAACCAAAGAGCACGCCACAGGAAAGTCACGGGACTCGGGTTTGTTAACAAGACAGTTAGTCGGGAATAGTGATACTCAGGAACCCGGTCTTGCTCATTCTTAAACTTTAAGAGAGGGTGCTCAAGTTCTGAAATTTTAGGTATTTCAAGATATTTTCCGAATTCAGAAAAATGAGAGAGAAACCAGACTTGGAGGATTTCAGGCGAAGCTCTAAGGGTCTTATCCTGATTAGTCTTAAACTTGGTAAGCGAGACGAAGGTTTCAGCCAGGATAGCATTAACAAAATTTTTTCCACTATTGACCTGTCTTGCAAAATATGCTATCATGGGGTCAATAGAATTCTGCTTATGTGGAAAAATGATCGAGCCAAAGAATAACAGGATAAAAATTTTGGCCTTATCGTATGCACATGGAGCTTTTGCAAAACATGTTTCTAGGAATGAAAGGGGACAACTCCCACGGCTCCCTCTTAAAGCTTTTGCTGTTTCATCTCGATTGACATTCAAGTATTCAGACAACACAATGATAGGATCTTCGCCAATTGGCGGAGTAACTAAACCCGGGTCCAGTGACTTTCCAACGAGAATGCTATACTCTTCTAGAGTTGGAGTTAGCTCGTGCTTACCAAATATGAAGGTAGTAGCCTGTGGACTCCAGAACTGGGTCAATGCGTGAATGAGACCGAACCGCATACGGATATGAATTAAAGGCAGCATTCGACCAATACGGAATCTGACTATCTCTCGGCTATCCTCATCCAAATTGCTCCACCACCGCTTCAGTTGATCCTTTGCTGGAGTTATGACTCGAATCATCCCCATGATCTACAGCTCGAGACTATGACTCACCTAAAACAATTGCCATGGACCAACCCGAAAATATAAATAAACATAAAAGCATAAGTAAAGGGTTGAAAAGAATACCGCTTTTAGACAGGTGAAATAAACACACACATAGACATGCACATGAAAATGCGACGTGAAGTTTGATTTCTATCTAATAAGGCTTAACAAAGGTGGAGCCCCAAGGATATCCAAATTGAACCACCCTGGTTTGTGATTGTATCAGGATTCCCCGTAGACATCCGGCTCAGCCAAGTATCAACCCGTATCACATGGCGAATGACAGGGGTGATGAATCATGGCACCGATTTGGAAGAGTTCGGGATTTGAAAAGCGAGACTCAGGCCGAGTGGTGACGGCCAGAGTGTCCCAAATCAAATACCATCCTAAGCCTAGCCATTCGGGTTCAATGGCGGGTTGTGTGTGCCAAGTGTATATGCAAAGGCAGTAAAGACATGCACAAGAGCTTATATCAAAACATCGCTTCAATATAACCCCAAGACATACATTCCTACTCCAGCCTGTAAGGAAAAGTTAGCAAACACTACACCCCTTATCACTCCAAACCTGTAAAAACATTTAACACCTTATAATATGAGATTCAATCAAAATCGCCAAAGGCGAGACATCCATGGAATTTTCAACAGGCCTAAGTCCACTAAAGCTTTTAATTTTTTTTGAAAAAAAATTCCGGTGAACCGATTAAAATTTTTTTTCAAAAAATTAAAATTATGTCCCCAGCGGAGTCGCCAAGCTGTCGCGACCTAAAAATCAATTTCTAGGCTAATGGATTATTAGGTTAATTAATTAACTAACCTAATACGGATTCTCCCAAGCCCTACCAATTCGCAACTTAAAATTAATCAAAAAGATTTATAAACTGGAGTCGCCACTAATCATTTTCGGTAGGTTGATTAGAAACCTAAGTAAAACAGCGGGAGGACCATTTTACTTCTACGAACCAGAGATTGTGGATTCGGGGACTTGGTTACACTAGTTAATTAAAGCTAACGCCCTTTCGGTACCTTAATTCCATGAGAAAATCATTTGAGAAGGTAACATTGATTGATTTTAACCTAAGTCACTAACAAAGGCTATCATGCGGGTGCACAATCAATTAATAAGATATCTAGAAATCAATATAATCAAAGGAGCATGCGCCACACAAGTTAGTTCTTTTTTATTTTTATTTTTGATTTTTATATGAATGCATGAAATTATTCTATGATGTAATGACATGAATTACATGTAAGACTAAACTAGATGACATGCAAATTAAATGAATACACAAATGAAACCATGATTTAATTAAATTAACTACGTAACATATAAATTAATTAAAATCAAAACATGTAATTCTAATATACAACTTAAGCTAAAATGCAATCTAAAATGACATGACGAAGATGAATGACATGGCATGGATGACATGGTAAAGATGATGTGGCATGGATAACGTGGCATGGATGACATGACAAGGATGACGTGGCATGGATGACGTGGCATGGATGACATGACAGAGACGACATGGCAAGGATGACGTGGCATGGATAAAGTAGCATGAATGACGTGGCATGGATGACGTGGCAAGGATGACGTGGCATGGATGACGTGGCAAGGATGACGTGGCAAGGATGACGTAGCATGGATGACGTGGCATGGATGACGTGGCATGGATGGCATGACAAGGATGATGTGGCATGGATGACGTGGCATGGATGATGTGGCATGGATGACATGACAGAGACGACGTGGCATGGATAAAGTAGCATGAATGACGTGGCATGGATGACGTGGCAAGGATGAAGTAGCATGAATGACGTGGCATGAATGACGTGGCAAGGATGACGTGGCATGGATAACGTAGCATGGATGACGTGGTATGGATGACGTGGCATGGATGACATGACAAGGATGACGTGGCAAGGATGACGTGGCAAGAGGACATGGAAAATAATTTTTTTTTATTTTTATGGATATTTTTATTAAAGAATGAACTAAGATGTTATCCTATTTAATTTTTTTAAAAAAAAAATTAACCAGCTTTCCATTAAAGATCGATTTTCTGAAAATAGCGAATCAGACCTAAACGGTGATAGGTCAGATTAACTAAATCCAGAATTTTTTTTATGAAAATTAGGTTTTGATAGTTAAGATCGAAAAAAAAAAGAAAAAAAAAATCATTCCTTGAACTTCCAAAAAAAAAAAAAATCACTTAGATTACGGCATCATGAAGCATGCAGAACAGCCGCCCAAAAAAAATAAAATAAAAATATATATACATTCAAGGATATGTTCATTAAGCCCTGATGGAATCCACTGTGTGATAACGACAATGAGACATGCAGGAAAAGATGGGATTAGTTTACAAACTATGCATGCATGAAATAAGCTTTCCATCGTCCTGAATGTGCATTGATCTACAAATATATTTTTAAAGATACAAAGCATATCATCAATTAGGTGCTGTCCAGTTCATTCCCAAAGTCATCAGTAGATTATGCAATACATGAACTAATACGGAAAGTTAATCAATAAAAAAAAACGAAACCACACAGGACATTGCATATATATATATATATATATATTTATTTAAGAAAGGACCTATTCCTGTAAGCAACGAACAAAACCATGACTTCTACCACAGGTTCGGATAGTCCATTCTTGATTATTTAAAAGCATACCTAAAGCATGTGGGACATCCAGCGGAGTATAAAAACGAGCGAAGATTTAATGATGGGGTTTTACCTTAAACGAATGTCAACCTCGCTAATCGAACTTGCGTAATAGGATGAATCACACCGAAACAGCCCCTGTTTGGTCTGGATTTATAGCCGAGGTTATCCTCAAATTTACCGAGAAACACGCCGGACAGCAGTGTTGGCAACACGCGGCAGGAGCGAACGGCAGTGGCGGGGGGAAAAACGCCAGCAGCGACGATCTTCGGGAAATCAGCGAGGCGGGTGGCGAGCGAGTGGGACAGCGGCGTCGTCGGGCAGAGGGAAGCAAGCAGGATCAATGGCGACGTCCGGATCGGAAAAGGCGGAGCGACGCACGGCCGCCGATTGGTCGAAGTGTGGTGGCGGGATTAATAGCCAACCAAGAGAAGCGCGAGCAAAAGAAAGGGTTCTGCGTCAGAGGGGGATGGTCGGTGAGAGAGAGAGTTCACCGAAAAAATAATGAGAGTGAGAGAGAGTCGTCTCCTCTGTGGTTTTCTCAGATGGATTCGTCAAAGGATTCGACCAAGAGCAAGAGTGAATGGGAATTGTGATTGGCCAAAACCTGAGTGCCAGAGAGAGAATAGTTTTCGAAAAAAAAGATCCTCGTTCCCCCAATGTGTCCTCCCTTTTATTCGCTCACAAATTTCTGAGTATAATGTACTTTCCAATTCTGACATGTGTTTAGGGCTTTTTCAACAGAAAGTTTGCCGACCTCCCCTTTTGTGAATGAAACCATCAACCTTTTATGGTTAAATTCTCTTGTGTCCTCGGCAATTCTAGATTGATGAGAGGTGATGGATGATAATGAACGGAGCATTGCTTTTTGATGGGAGGTGATTGATGATAATGAATGGAGCATTGCTTTTTTTGATGGGAGGTGATTGATGATAATGAATGGAGCATTGCTTTCTCTTCATCAATCACGTGTACATGCATTGATTCATTCCCTGGGATTGCTCAATTCATTGACCAAATTATGGCAAAGCAACTCATTATTTCTTAAGCACATATTCTCAGCCGAGATCTTCTTTTTCCATGGATATGTCCTGTGGTCAAACGTGACAAATCCGCAATTCTTGTTGCCATTTTCTCAAGGGGAAGTGTCACCTTGAGCAGCATATGCACGTGTATATTAAGAGTCCACTCAGTTTGCTTTAAGACCAAAATCTTGGCAAATTTTCAACACCGTAGGCATACATGCTATTATCTTAATTAAGATTGATGCCAATCTTTACAATGTGAAATATAATGTATGAATGCTAAACGTGAACAATGAATTAATTATTATTATTTTTTTGTAGGAATTATAAATAATCCCTAATTTTTCATTTTTTTAAAAAAAATAATTAATGATTAAAATGGTAGTCAAAATTTAGGTGTCAACACATTGTTTAGCTGTTGTTGCGAGCCAAATCATCCCGTTTTGCACCTCGTCTCGACATCTAACGCAGCTTCGTTGCCTTGTTATATTTCCTTGCTGTTTAGGTCCTCTTTTGTGACAAATCATGCTCAAAACAGTGCTGATTTCGGACATCTTACAACTTGCGCATGTGCTGGGATTTTTGCTTGGAAAAAGGTTTTTTTTTTTTTTTTTTTGCTCTTTGGACTCGTTTATTATGCATTCTGGTACAAAACACTCACTGTTCGAGGCTTGCATGTTTCGTTGCTGACCATCGTCAAACTCTGTATTAGCGTATTGATCTTTGCTTCGGAGACGAATACTTCGACAAATCAGGTAACGAATGGTTTTAACTTTTGGATACTCCCATGCTATCGTTACCAGTGAAATTTGCTCAGTTTGGTGATGATGTTCTGGTGCTAAAAGGAAATCTTCTTGTTTTTGCTAACAAATTTGGTTTTTGTCCGATTGTTTATTAGAACTGATCATGCTCGAGCTTTCCTCATGTTTCCTTTGTAACTTTCGAAAAAAGCATGCGAATACATTGGCTGAGACGTGAATTTCGTGGGTCTTTGATTGATACTCATATTATTATGAACTTGCTCATTTGAAGTTGCTTTGGCCAAATCGACTAGATAACTTTATACTTAGGCAAGATAATTGGTGAAATGTTGTACATGTTCAAAATTTGTGAGTGAATTGCCAGATTTGATATGTTCATAGATTACGAGTCTTGAAAAGTGAATTTTAACAGATTAGACAAGATAATTTTTTCGAAATCTCCGATATTATCTCATGATTTTCGAGGATATTTTGAGCTTATCTTTGAGCATATTCTTTTGGTTTTGTGACATATCTCTGGATATTTGATTACATTGTGTCTTGAATTTGAGATAATCTGAATCCCAATCGCATCTTTAAAGAATTTGCACATCTTTTGAAACATGCAAGATTATCTCGTGGTACGAATTTGGATCGTTTAACATGCTGAAGATATCTTTAAAAATTATCTTAAATTCTTTTCAAATCTCAAGAGATAATTTGCTAAGTTTAAAAGATATGATCCTCCACGGATAGGGGCTTATCTCCTTTAAAATCTTGGTGATCCCTAGGGAATTTTTTTTTTTTTTTTAAATTCATGTGGCTTTGATTGCGTTGATCTCCATTTCTATGTTTAGCTTGTTTATATTCTGCATATTGTTTACCTTTTGTTATAAAATTTGCACACTTTTAAACAAACATGTCCATAACATATGCTCCTTTGTGCCTAAATCCTTCGAAAAATTAAATTGATCGTCTTGACCATGATCTCATGGAATGGGATGGCAATTTAGCATAAGGCTTCGTGTTCTTTCCTTTTGGCAAAAGAGACGTTGTCATCTTATACCTCTATCCGCATACTAGCTCGAATTTTCGAGGATGTAGTGGATAAAAATTCTTTTCTAACCCAGATTTTTGTGGATAAGTGAATTTTTCAAAAATTTGGAACTAAAGGTATATTATGGGTATTTTTGTTTAATTTTGTTCAATTTTGTTCATTGAATGTTTCTTTTTCTGGTATTTAATCAGAAAAAAAAAATACAAAAAGCACTTGTCATCCGCATAACATATAGTTTAGTCCATACTTTGCCATGTTATCATGCATATTGCCACGTCATTTAGTATAGTTTGCATTCCATTCTTTTTCCAAAGAAAATTAAAATCAATTCACACCGATCAATCGACATGAAATTGGTACCGAAAGTGCATTAATTTTCTCACTTAATGTAACCAAGTTCCCGAACTCAATTTCTCTTGTTCGCAGAAATAAAATGGTTCTCTCGCTATTTTATATAGGTTTCTAATCAACCTACCAAGAAACGATTAGTGGCGGCTCCGATTAAATGATTTTCATGAATTGAACCTAAGTTGTGATTTGATAGGACTTGGGATGGTCCGAATTAGGTTAGTTAATTTAATTAACCTGATAATCCCTTAGCCTAAGTTTTTTAGATCGCGACAATGTATAGAAAATATTTTCCTAGACTAGCTTATTTTCCGTGAACCAAATGCCGAAAAATGCGGAAAACGTTTTTCTGACTAAGAGGAACTCTTCAACTAAATAAGAAAAAAATTACCAAAATAGTCATAAACGTATTGTAATTATGTCATTTCAATCCTTTTTTTATTTGTCAATGCAGTCTTAAACCTTTTTACGTTTTTTCAATTGAGTCAGTCTAGCCAATTTTGATCGAAAATTGCTTATATGGATGTCATGCGTTATACGTGACACGATCGGTGCTGACGAGAAACTTTCTTAATAATATCTTAATTTTCTCTATAATTTTTTTCTTTACTTTTTCCATTTTTTCCTTAGTTTAGGGCCGCAAGCATAACTTGCCGGCCCTAGGCCTAGCCCTTAGCTGTGACTGGTGAGCCTTGTTGACCCTAAGTCCAAGGGAAAAAAAATCATTAAAAAAAATCAAAATTTGTCAATTGTTATTAAAGAAATGTCCTCATCAGTAGTTGTGCCACATAGGATGAGTACCGTCTAAGTCAGTGATTTCTGACCAAAATTAGCCCAGCAGACTCAGTTGACACAAATAAACTGTGAATCACTCAAAAAAATCGGGCTTTATGCTTCCAAAGGCACGATTATATACTCGGAGGGAAATTTTCGCGTGTCAAATACTAACACAGCCAGACACGCGATCAACGCATGTCCGAGCTTCGACAGACAGTCAACCGAGTGGACACGCGTATAGTGAATCAAAATAACCCTAACCTAATTTTCGACCATCCTCTCTATTTCACGTCCTCTCTTTGCACCTCTCGCGTGCTCTGTCTTTCTCATGTCGCTGCTCTTGGCTCTATCGCCTCCCCGAGATGCCCTACGTCTCACCACTCACCTCGTCCTGTCTCCCTCGCCGGTCTCGCCTCAGTTCTGCCATCTGCTCATTGCTCGGTGTATTTGGAAGATGAAAGAAGCTTCTCTGGTCCGTTTCGTCAAGTTGAGCTATGGCAATCGAACCAGCATACCTGATGTCATCCTTTTATGATATCTAATGAATGTAGTGAACAAAAGAAGAATAATTCGACCAAAAAAAACAAAAGAGGAAAAAAAATGAAAAGTTGCTTGGCTGGCCTTTCATGTAACTTCGTGTCACGTCCTATCGGTATCAATGATAGGACACCACTGGGCACACAGCCCACGAGAAAATATTGTACATGAGGGAGAAAACTAAATGGCCTCTGTAGAGTTGCTCTTATCGTTTTTCTTGGAAAGTAATTTTATTTTTTTTTTGTCAAGAAAGTAATTTCAAAATTATTAGGCAGAATTAGTTGTCTTCGTAGCTTGCTAAACTAAATAAAATTAACTAATCTCAGTCACAAATAATCTAGCATCGAACACGCTTTACAAAGTAACTCATCTTATACTTGTTCTCTCGGAAAAGAAGGCCACGACCGTGAGAGGGCAGGTGGATGTGGATCTCCGGTCATCGGCTGATCAGTTCTACAGCTCCTTCATGAACACCTCGCACCTACTTCCCAATGCTTGCTCTGATCCGCATACTGCGGAGATTCATGAAGGAGATTGGGCCTCTTCGGGCTCCATCAGGAAATGGACTTGCTCTGTTGGTAAGCACCAAATCTTAGGAAAAACTTGGAAAAACAAAAAAGGAACCGTGGGCGGGCACACACAATCTCGCATAAATGCCCTCTTTGGGGTTCGAGAGATCTCGTTTTTTAGTTTGGCCTAGATAAATTTTACGTACTGAATCAATTCAAAATTGACAAGCAATTATTTCGTTTTGTTTCGTTCTCACTATATCCATTACATACTGAATCAATTGAAAATTGACAAGCAATTATTTCGAAATGCATGAAAATAAAGCTGAATTTGTCCCCCCCCCCCCCCCCCCCCCCACAATCATCCTTTTTTTGTTGCGGGTTGGGTGTGATTTGTGCAGGAGGGATGGAGGAAGAAGACATTCAAGGAGAAGATAAAGAGTTCAACGATGAGAACAAGACCGCAGGCAGTCCAGAAGTTGAACGAGAGCATGCCGCGCCCGGTCAATTAACTCGATCTCATGGCTAACATGACTAAGGACATTGACAGCTCGCCTCCTCAAGGCCTAAGATCGCAAGAAAAGAGGAGAAACGAATTATAATGTCTGCTTGCTTGTGCATTGAATATCCAGATAAAGAAGCATAAGTAAGTGGTGTAGGGTTCAGCTCCATTAGTGCTAAACTGTCTACTCTATCCTCATGTCTCTCTCTTCCTCTCTTTAATTGTCTCTTTATTGCTGATTATCGATAGGCATTTCAACTGTTTCAGAACATATTTTTCATTAAAAAAAATGAAAAAAATTGTTAATGTCATTGTCTATCTACAAGAACAAGGAGGATATACAGAATTGTTCTAAGTATAGAGGCATTAAACTTATGAGCCATACAATTAAGTTGTGGGAAAGAGTTATTAAGCATCGTTTGAGAATAGAGACCAAGATTACTGCAAATCAGTTTGGATTTATGTTGGGAAGATCTACCATGGAGGCTATATTCTTGATACGACGGTTGATGGAGAGATATCGAGAAAAGAAGAATGATCTACATATGGTTTTTATTGATCTCGAGAAGGCGTGTGATAGGGTGCCTAGAAATGTTCTTTGATGGGTTTTGGAGAAGAAAAAGGTTCCTTCAAAATATGTAGAGGCAATCAAGGAAATGTATGATGGTGCTACTACATGTGTGAAGTCTTGTAATGGCACATCGAGTTATTTTTCACTCACAGTAGGCTTATATTAAGGCTCTGCTTTGAGCCCTTATCTTTTTGCCCTAGTTATGGATGAGCTAACAAAAGATATACAAGATGAGTTGCCATAGTGTATGCTTTTTGTAGATGATATTATGCTTACTGATGAGACCATGGCTGGGATTGATGCTAAATTAGAATTATGGAGAAGCACATTGGAGGTCAAGGAATTTACGTTAAGTCAAAATAAGACCGAATACATGAAGTGTGAGTTCGCCACGACGAGAGGAGGAGATCAAGAATCGATGAATATACTTGGACAGGAGGTGCCCAAGAAAGATGCTTTTAGATATCTATGATCAATATTGCAAAATGGGAAAGAGATTGATGAGGATGTAAGCCATAGAATCAGAGCAAGTTGGATGAAATGGTGCAATGCTTCAGGTTTTTTGTATAATCGCAAAATCCCTCTTAAGCTGAAAGGAAATTTTTATAGAACAGCAGTAAGACCCACAATGATATACGGAGGCGAATGTTGACCAGCACATACGCAACATGAGCATAAGATGAGAGTTGCAGAGATGAAAATGTTAAGGTGGATGTGTGGGTATACAAGGATGGATAAGATAAAAAATGAAGATATTCGACAGAAAGTTAGAGTTGAACTAGTGGCAGAAAAGATGAAAGAACATAGACTGAGATGGTTTGGACATGTTCTTCGAAAATCTCTAGATGCTCCAATAAGAACAGAAATTTATTACCGAGAGCATGACATAAAGAAAGGAAGAGGTCGACCGAAACTAACTTGGGGAAAAGTAATAAAATAAGATTTAAGGATGTGAGAAATAAATTGACGTATGGTGTGTTCTAGGACGAAGTGGTAGGAAGCTATTAGTATTAGAAAGGGGTAGATTTTCTATGCTCTAGACTGACCTTTTTAGTCTTTAGTAACTTTTTCCCTATTTTTATTTTTATTTTTATTTTTATTTTTATTTTTATTTTTATTTTCTTCAAATGATCTTTGCTTTTTATTTTTGTTATTTTCTATTTTATTCTATTTTTTCTTTTTTGGGTTCATCGATCGCCGACCCCAACTAGTTTGGGATAAAGGTGTTGATGATATTGATGTTGATATTGGTGTTAATGTCATTGCCAGCAATCCTACGCCGGCCATGCTACATAGGACGGCCGGCGCTAACTGATCCACCATGACAACGGTTTTTGGCCAAAATTAGCTGAAAGGAACAAATTGATAAATTAATAAATTGTAAAACTGTCGTAACAGTTCTTATCGAAATGAATTCTGATGCACCTAGACCCGCGGACTCGATAGTCAACGATATCGGATTGGGCTCAAATTCGATCGATTGAAGCAAAACGGCCGTCTGCTCAATACTCACCCTTTTGGCTGTGAACTGTGATGGATTTTGGCGATTCGGGGTCGTTTAGATGGATTTTCGAGTGTTTTTTTTATTTTTAGGTAATTTTATATTTAATGGTATTTTTGTAATTTTTTCGTTATCTATTGTCATTAAAGTTTACACCTTATAAAATGTCGTCTTTAGGGTTTTGAACTGCACATTATTGAATATTGACATATTGCGATTTAATATCATTTTGAGTTAACAGAGATTGTTCCTCGTTTATCGGTTTCGATTCTTCTGTTTAGCCTTGCTTTCTATCGCTTCGGCATCAAATTCTGTTAGAAAACCTCTGTCAAATGACGTAAGTTATTGACTCAAGAGATAGAGAGAGATGGTGCAAGGAGGGGTGAGTTGGTTAGACTTCGACATTATCCCCTAACATTGGGGATCAATGTTAGGGGCACCATCACGTTCATCGAACCGTCCATTTCCCATCGGACGATCCACATCAATTTTTGTGTAGGGGGAATTTTGGGTCACGTCAAATCTTGACCGTCGAATGAGAAATGAACGGCTCGATGAATGTTTATGTTACCCCTAATATTGATCCCCAATGTACGAGGATCCATTAGCAATATAAATGTGGTTTAAACAAAAATGAAACATCTAACCAAAAGGGAAAAAAAACAAACAAAAATGAAACCGACCAAACCGTTATGTCTTTTTTTTTTTGGCGGTTTGATTCGGTTATGGAATCTAGTCGGATCGTTTTACTTTTTTTAATGTTTTTCTCTTTATCTTTTTCGGTATTTTCACGAGCTTAAATCCACTAATAGTAATATAGAAAGAATGTCAATTTTGTGGAAAAACTAAACTTTATGCTTATAACAATTCATAAGTTCACAAAAAAAATGAAAATCTAAGCTACTCTATATTTAAAAGCTAATATTACTTCATATTTCATTGATAAATATATTAAAATATCAGTAGGTAGTACAAAACGGCTTTGCGGTTTGGTTTGGTTTGGTTTGGTTTGGTTTGGTTTAAGGAAAAACAAAAAACAAAAGAAACCAAACCAAATCCTTGGTTTGCAGTTCAAGCTATTTATTTTTTCACTCCTAACATGAAAGGAAAAGTGTTAAAAAAATCTTAACACTATTATATTTGTGTCAATTCAAACCTAAACATATTGTGTCAATTTAATCTTAATTTTTTTCATTTGTGCCAATTGAGATCATCCGATCAATTTGACTAGAAACCGTTGACATGGATGCCGATCGTCATACGTGGCACGGCCGGCACTGGATTGGGCATTTTTTATAATTTTTTAATATTTTTAATATTTTTTTTAGTTTTTTTTACTTCTTTTTTCTCTTTCTTTTATATACTTTAATTTATTATTGATGGTTGTCGATTGCCAACCCCAGGCGAGGGACAACGACCCTTGCGATGGTAAGCGAGCGTGTTGACACCCTCATGGGGTCTTGGGAGAGCCGGTGAGGGTCGCCGACCCTCAATAAAAAAAAAGACTAAATAAAAAAAATATAAATATAAAAAATATATATAATTAGTAAAATTTTATTCAAAATGTCCACGAAAGCGCTGGCCATGCCGTATAGGACAACTTATGTTCACACCAACAATTTTTGTTCAAAATTAGCCGGATAGACTCAATTGGCATCAATAGAAAAGATTTACAACTACATCGGTACAATTAAAAGGTTTATAACTAACTTGGTATCAATGCAATAAATTTAGGACTTTTTCAACATTTTTCCAACATGAGGCAATGATGATGAGTTGTGCATGGAGGAGGAGGAGCAGTCGGTCGTGGCCCTTGGGGAAGAAAGGAAGATGGGAAAAGGGGCAAAAATGAAAAAAAACAAAACAAAAAAAGAGGAAGGAAAACAAGAAAAAAAAAAAGAACATGAAGAAAAGAAAAGGAAAAATAACATAAATAATTATTTAATTTTAGTCCAATGTATAATGATCTCTAAGATTTTAATGTGTTCAATATGATCCCTAAACTTTAGCATTCTTTCGTCCAGACCAAGCATGTTCTCTTTTGTTCACTCCTTTTGATTAATTTTATTATTTTATCCTTTTTTTAAAAAAATAAATTGTTTACTTTATTTTATCTATTTCTTTTTTCTTTTTTCTTTTTTTTTAATTTTCATTCTTCTTTGGCCGATCGCCGACAACTGACTTGGGCGAGAATTTGGTGAGGCCTCGGGCCTTGCCATCCTCGGGAGAGCTCGAAGCCTTCCATAATTTGGTAAGGCTCGAGCTCACTTGCGGCAAGCGGAAGAAGAAGGGAAAAAAATAAAGAAAGAAAATGGATTTTCTTAAAAAAATATAAAAAAGAACATAAACAAAGAAACGGAGATAAAAAAAAATTAAAAGGAGTCTACGGAGGAAAATCAAACTTGATTTTCCATACCTAATGGCGAAAAATATTTTTTAGTTTATTTTCAGATTTTAGCAAAATACCAAAAAATATCATCATTTTTCAAGAAAAATGGCTTTTTGGAAAATATTTTTCGGGAACTTCATATTTTTCGTGAAACAAATGGAGCTTGAATGGCAAGATTTAAACTATTGACTTGCTGTATGACAGCATCTTAGACAAACTCCCTTAAAACTTACCCCGTTAAAAAAAAATAGCCAAACAATTCACATGACGTAAAATTCCCACGTAAATCAGCTTAAATTTTCATCATTTGATATTAGTCTATGGCAATCTCGATACTCATGATTGCCCAAAATCTCGATCCTCAAACATCAATGTTGTCCGGATCCGGATCGTCTGCCCTTCTCTTAGAAAAGCAAGCACCTGCCCTTGCGATATGAGCCATCCATTTTTAAATGGATGGCACAAATCTCCTATTTTTATGGGGTAACTTTTTTTATTTTTTATTTTTATTTTTTTAGTAAGAATTTGGGATATCCATTCATAATACGGATGGTCCGGATTCAAAGGGTAGGGCCTACCCTTTTAAGGGAATGATAGACAATCCCTTCGCATGTTGTCCTTCAACAAAAAGGCAACAGTTTTTTTTTTTTCATCTTTTCTCTCATCTCCCAATGGAAGATAGAAGGTCTTTTTGACTAACTCAATAAAGTTGGGGACAGAAGTTGTCATAGCTATACAAGCCACCAAATTAATATGGCTGGGGAACGAGATCGGGCGAGGGATCTCCATCAGAGGGAAAAAGCAACAAGGGGAGCAAAAATCGATGCGAGATAGCGATTTTTGTGGACATAATTCGGCCCACGTAGCTACAAATATCGTGCCAACGTGATCAAATATGTATGGAAGATATTCAACAGAGTTGGTAATTTATAACGCAATTATTGAGGGCATTCATGAGCGACGTCCCCACCGGACAACTTGCATTGCATGGAGCATCTCAACATGATGAAAAGTGAAAACCCCATGCATCCCGGGGATGCTAACCAGTGCAGTGATCAGTGATCACTGGCCCTCCTATATATATATATATATATGGTCAGAAACTTTCATTCTATATTAGCCGCTGCAAAAATGCAAATTCCCCTTATGTTTTGTCATAATTTAATTAAGAGCCTGACTAACTATCTAAACACGTTTCTGGGCATGTTTCATTCACGGGACAATGCTAATGAAAAAATAAATAAAAAGAATCGTTCCCAGCCAACATACATGATGTATGTTAATTACACCTAATATAGGTCCGTAATGGGATTTGCAATAACTCGGTAACTATTTATCATATGAAGCTAAGGGTATGTTTTTTTTTAGGAGAATTTCATGATTACGAAAAGAAATTCATGAAATCGTTTTTTAGGAAAATTATTTCTGTAGAGAATTCAATCTCTTAACTTTAAGCATGCATATTTGATACGAATGGTTTTCCATTGACTGATTATTTTTTCAGCAAACTAAAATCGAGAAAGTCTAGATAATTGATTCACATGGAGAAATCCTTTCACTCAAATAAACACACCTTAACGTTAACCAAACGAACAGGTAAAACTATTTCAATGATAGATGGCAGTCTTTCATAAGATATGACGTTAAGGTGAAGTCTCATCCTTTCTTTTTGCTTCTTCATTCCCCGGCTTAAGTACATCCCAAGTGCCATAAGTTATGTATGGCACTCGCTTTAGTGCCAAAACTTTCAAATCGATCACTTTAGTGCTAAGTTTTTGTAACTTCAATCACTTAAGTGCCAACTTCTTTTAAAAACGATCAATTTAGTGCCAATTTCGATTTAAGCTGACGTGGCTCACCGAAAATCCAACACGTGTATTTTCTATTATTATTTGAGCCGACGTGGCTCATCGTACTTGGCACTAAAGCGATCGATTTTAAAAGAAGTTGGCACTGAAGTGATCGAAGTTACAAAAACTTAGCACTAACGTGATCGATTTGAAAGTTTTGGCACTAAAGTGAGCGCCGTACACAACTTATGACACTTGAGGTGTACTTAACCCTCATTCCCCAATAGAACAACATTTTTCCTTATCCACATGTATCGGTTAGTTTGCGTTCGTTTTGTTCTGGAATGTATGTCTTAGATTAGGCTCAGTATAATGGACCCTGGTTTGGTCCAGTTCCGAAGGGCTCCGGTTCCTAAAAGTGGATCGGGGGGGGGGGGGGGGGGATCCGGTTCCCGATTCTAAGGGAGAAACCGGATCAATGGACCTCCCAACCAGACCAATAGTTTTTTTTTTTTTAAATCAACACCAACAACACATTTATCACAAACTAGTTGGGGTCGGCGGTCGATGAACCCCCAATGATACATAAAATAAAAGCAAGACCGAGCGAGGAAAACAATGACTCAAACTTCCTGAGGAGCTTGAGAAACATGCCCAGGAGATAGATTTGTTTAGAGCTTTGAGTTACATATCAAGTCATATGCCGGACCGCCTGGGAACTACTCACTTAGGCTTTTTTTTTTTTGGGCGGTCTCCATTCTGGAAATTGGCAACCAAGATCCAAAATCAGACTGGCGGTCCAATTCCTGATTCCGAGAGGAAACAAATCACCCCTAATTCGGATGCGTCGATTTCAAGACAAAAACCTAAAACTAACCAGAGAGCCGGGAATTAGTTCTGTTGGGATGCACGTGTGAGTTGTGTTAGAAGAGTTCCACATTGGAGAATCAATGTGGTGTTGAGTAGTTAATATATCCAAGTTAGCCCACAACTCATTGGCTTAAGATGAGTGAAGGTGGATCCAACTGGATATATTGACGGGCTTGGACTTGTGCTCCCTCTTAATGATCTCCTCAAGTGAAAGTATCGGACTTCTACTGCGCGATCCCAACAAATGGTATCATAGCCAATGGTTGATTGGTAGGCCTGCAATCTGTTCCGATGAATATCTTAAGAAGGAATCTGATGGTCAACGCGGGTTCCTGGCCTGTAGACGTTGTGGTGTAGTAACGTGGGCCCGATGAGCGTTGATACAGATTCAAGTTGAGATAAGTTGGTGCGGAAGGATACTTGGATTAAGGGGGGGAAAAACCTAACACTGAATCTTACACGTGATGGGGAAATTGTTAGGATGCACGTGTGAATTTGTTAGGATGCACGTGTGAGCTGTGGATGCACATGTGAGCTGTGTTAGAAAAGTTCCACATTGAAGAATTAATGTGGTGTAATTGAGCAGTTAATATATCCAAGTTAGCTCATAACTCATTGGCTTAAGCTTTTGAGTGAATGTGGGTCCAACTGGATATATTGACTGGCTTGGACTTGGGCTCCCTCTTGATAATCTCCCCAAGTGAAAGTATCGGACTTCCGCTGTGCGATCCCAACAAGTTCTATAAAATTAGTAAACCCGAAATCAAGAACTGAACAAATAGGTTTAAAAGACGGGTTATCGGTACTACCCTTTCATTTTTTTATATCAAATTTTACTGAATTACAAACTATAATAATTAAATCCGTGTATAAACTAACAGAGCAATAGAAACTTGTCTAAACAAACTAGAGCGACCGACAAAACTTAACTAAAAAGTGGCTCACTCCATGGCAAAGTGGTGATTGAGTCGAAAAGTAGACTCAAAACCGTTGACACCTGATGAATGTGCGGGATGAGCAAATGTTCTTTTGAGTGATGTGGATGGGTAAATGAAAAATACAATATAAATTACGATCAGACCCAAGACATACAAAATATCACCAATTAAGGATCACGATCAAGAATGATGAAGTTCGCCACCAAGGCAATATGACCAACCGAGAAGACATGACTTCGAATGGGAGAAGCTCACCACTAAGGCTTACCGAATATCACTAGCCGAGAATATAGATTCTTCTTGGCTCACCACTGAGGAAGAACCTAACTTTCAAGGATACATGTGCTAGGGATAGATATTTGCTCACATAGAGAAAAATATCATATTTTTTTCATTCATCAAAATTGTTTGTCTTACATTTGAGAATTCACATCTTTGTATAGAGAAAATAACACATAAGGATATACTACAAAATAAAGACTCGAGAACTACTCCAATATGTATTGAGAGAGTTATGACCATTTTCCCAAGCTATCATAGGACCATGTGACGAAATCTCTGTGCATAAATTATTCTCCCAATCTTCGACATCTTCATCAAGAACTTGTTGATAAGGTCTGATGCTCCCGCATCAGCACCGTACATGCCGAATAAGCTTTCTGATGAGTACTTATAGTGTTCATAACTTCATCTAAATCAAAAGTCATGCCTTGTCAAAATTCAGGCATCGCTACTGCCCACCCTCTGTTTCCTATCAAATTTTCATGGAGTATGCAATAATCAGAGCTGCAGAAGCTATCGGCAGAAATATTCCGTAGAATGAAGTCTTTTTTTTTTCTTCTGAAGAAGAAAACCTAGAAAAGATTCAAAGGCCAACTCTCATGCGAGCATGAACGTTTGGCTCTAGGGTCGAACCATTTGTTACCGAGGTTGAAATCGAGAACCTCCGCAAGGAGAGGCCAGCGTCTAGGTTTGTGGCTGTTAACCGGCCCGGAATGTGACCAGCAACGATCCCGATCTGCTCTTGGGTCACCGAGTGGTGCCGATCCACTGCTTATCTAAGAGTTTATGCATGATCTTGACGTAGACCTAACAAGCACAACATCCAAAAAATCATTCATCCCCCACCGAAGCATCTATAAATAGGGCTTTTTTTCAAACCAGGCGTAATAATCAAAATAATTACCAAATAAGGTGTGATTTTTTTTATTACCATACTAGGGGCCGCTCGGCAATCCGCTCGGCAGTCATATTGCCGAGCGGGGGGCAAAAAGTTTAGCAATGCCTACTCGGCAGTTTAACTGCCGAGTGGGCAGGCCGTCTCTTTTTTTTTTTCCCTGCTTGAAGTCTAGTTTCCTTAGGTTTTGCCGTGAATGAAGAAAAGCTGGACCAAGAAGAAGAGGGGGCAGGTGTACGGCGACAAACATCAGTTTTTTTTTCCTGTCGTAGTGGGGCCTACTATGGTCAATCTCTCATTTTCAAAGTTTGGTATTGCATTTCATTAAACTATGCACACTTGCACAGTGCCGAGCAAGCACTCACCTTTTTTTAATCATTTTTAATTTCTTTTTCTTGTTTTTTAATCAATTTATTATTATTAAATTTGTTCTCTAGAATGAACAAAATGTTAATGAAATTCGTATTTAATATCATGTTCTGTATTAACGAGCGAACGAACTATCGAAATATCGAGCGCTCGAGGTCGAGGCTCGCTTGCTCGAACGAACGAACGAAAAAACAAACGAGCGAAAGAATAAATGATCTTTCGTTCGCTTGCTCCGCGAGGTCGAGGCTCGCTCGCTCAATTGTTCGTCCGCTCCGCAGCCTCGATCGTTCGCTCCGCGGAGCGAACGAGCAAAGATACGAGAAAAAACAATGAATAATTGTAAACGTGGTGAGAACAATTGTGGTTGCCCCGGCACAATAGCTATGCATTTAAGCCGCGTCGTGATAACACCAATCAAGAATTGCACGTCATTAAATACTCTAGCCATATTCACAATTGTGGTCATCTAGACTATACTCTGATTAGGTAGAACGAGTATTGGGAAGAAAATCGACATTACAAATGGCAGGACGATGCTAGAGCTGGAAGACATTGCCAGAGTCTTTTCACTTTTAGTGCTTTGTACTACTCGGGGTGTCATCAGGTCTCTTTCCACTGCAGCGTCCACGTCGAGTGAATATGACTAGAGTATATAATGACGTGCAATTCTTGATTGGCATTATCACGATGAGGCTTAAATGCATAACTGTTGTGCCATGTTGGGCGACCACAATTGTTCGTTCGCTCCGCGGTATCCATCATTCGTTCATCCGCTCCGCGGAGTGAACGAGCGAAGATACGAGAAAAAAACAATGAATAATTGTAAATGTGGTAAGAACAATTGTGGTCGCCCCACATGGCACAACAGTTATGCATTTAAGCCGTGTCATGATAACGTCAATCAAGAATTGCACGTCATTATATACTCTAGCCATATTCACTCGCCGTGGACGCTGCAGTGGAAAGAGACCTGATGATACCCCGAGCAGTACAAAGCACAAAAAGTGGCAAGACTCTGGCAATGTCTTCCAGCTCTAGCATCGTCCTGCCATTTGTAATGTCGATTTTCTTCCCAATACTCGTTCTATCCAATCAGAGTATAGTCTAGATGACCACAATTGTGAATATGGCTAGAGTATATAATGACGTGCAATTTTTTATTGGCGTTATCACAACACGGCTTAAATGCATAATTGTTGTGCCGGGGCGACCACAATTGTTCTCACCACATTTACAATTATTCATTGTTTTTTCTCGTATCTTCGCTCGTTCACTTCGCGGAGCGAACGATCGAGCCTGCGGAGCGGACGAACAATTGAGCGAGCGAGCGAACGAAAGATCATTCATTCTTTCGCTCGTTTGTTTTTTCGTTCGTTCGTTCGAGCAAGCGAGCCTCTACCCCGAGCGCTCGATATTTCGATAGTTCGTTCGCTCGTTAATACAGAACATGATATTAAATACGAATTTCATTAACATTTTGTCCATTCTAGAGAACAAATTTAATAATAATAAATTGATTAAAAAAACAAGAAAAAGAAATTAAAAATGATTAGAAAAAAGGTGAGTGCTTGCACTGTGCAAGTGTGCATAGTTTAATGAAATACAATGCCAAACTTTGAAAATGAGAGATCGACCATAGTAGGCCCCACTATGACACGAAAAAAAAAAAACAGATGTTTGTCACCATACACCTGCCCCCTCTTCTTCTTGGTCCAGCTTTTCTTCATTCACGGCAAAACCCAAGGAAACTAGACTTCAAGCAGGAAAAACAAGAGGTGGCTGCCCAATTTTCTTCCCATGCTCGGCAATAAGACACGCCAGCGGCCCGCTCGGCAGTGTGAATGCCGAGCGAGGAGCTGTTCGGCAGTAAGATTGTGATGCGGATGAGGATACAATCTACAAATGATGCAGATAAAGTTGGGATTTACGCAATATAGATAAAGTTACTATCTATGTAATATTGTGTGATATTGCGTAATATTACGTAATCTTTATTTTTAGGCATTTTTATTGGTAAATTGTAATTTTGGAATTTTGCTATTTAGAATCCTAATAGGGTTAGGATTAGGGTTAGCACCATATAAAATGGTGTCTTAGGGTTTTTAGACAGGGGATTCAGACTTTTCAAATATCAATTTCAATTATGAGATTTATCTCTCTTTAAGCATGGATTTGCTTGTGTTCTTTCGCTGAACGCTGCATCAGGTGGTATCAGAGCCTATGGCGACTGGCCGTGGTCTTCGCGACGATGCTCGGAAGACTGGAGCCCCAATCCTTGGGGACGGCGCGCTGCAACGTCTGGAGCAGCGTTTAATGGAACGCATAGATCGTTTCGGAGCACGATTTGACAAATTGGCGGATCGATTCGACGGTCTTGGCGTTGATGTGAACCGGAATCGACGGAATGACAGAAGGCCGGGTGCAGATCTTGCTCGCGGTGACCCTGTCATGCTTGTTCCTGTCCACAGGCAGAATAACCCTTTATTTTCATAGAGTTCTTTCGACGAAGGATGTGCTGATTATGGAGGCAGAAATCGTTATGGAGGATTTCGAAAAGGATACGATGGAAGAGATGGCAGACGACGCTACGATGATCGTGAAGGTAACGACTTTAAATTCAAAGTCGATATACCTTATTTTGATGGAAGTCTGGATATAGAAGAATTTCTGGATTGGATTACTAGTATTGAAAAATTCTTCGATTATATGGAGATCCCTAGTGAGAAACGGTTGAAATTAGTAGCCTATAGATTGAAAGGAGCTGCGTCTATATGGTGGGAGAGATTGCCGAATACGAGGAAGCTAGAAGGAAAAGAGAGAATTCAAACTTGGCATAGAATGAAGAGGCTACTGAAGCAGAAGTTCCTTCCACCCGACTATGAGCAGTTCCAACAGAAATTAATGGCTTTAGAACAAAATCATGATTTTTCCTGGCGTTTGCAAGATTTTCCTGTTGTTGAATCTAGAGGAGTTAGTGAATCGAGCGAAGAGGCTCAGTTCCAGCTTCAACCTCGCCTTATGCCATCTGTCTACAGAGCTTGTTTGACGAACTTCGAGGATTCAGAGAAGAAGAGCGAGTGCGGTTGTGTACGCAAGGTTTCGGATCCAGGTACAATGGTAGAAGACTTCGTGTTAGAGAAAGGCGACGAGGTCGACCCTAGCGACGTTCCCCATGAGGCGGAGCAGATGCCAACATACGAGGTGGACGACTCGAATTTTGCCGCGTTCGATGACGAGGCACCAATTTTTGACCCAAATGCGGATGGCGGCGATGGAGGCGCAAAGGAGGTCGATGAGACCATTGGCGACATTCCCCAGGTGAAACCCAATTTGGTTCCTGAAGATGCGCAGAAAGCCGATGTTTCGGGGAGCACTGTTGATCAAGGTAATTATGTTCCTGAACCTGATGATTTTGGTGGCGATGAGTTTGTTGCTGTGGATGAGGTTGATCATAATGTGTTAGGCGCTAGGTGCATTTATGCGCAAGATGCAAAACTCAAAGACCTAGCCCTAGCGTCTGGAGAGATTTATGAAGATATTAAGTTGGATGTGAATTTGTCCGTGGTCAAATCGGATCCTATGGTAGAAAATAGCATTGAGGAATCTGGTGAACGTGCTAGAGAACTCCATTTGGAAAATTGCCCAAAGGATTTGCAGGAAGACTTCATGGGTGGAGATTATATGCAAAGGATGGAGTTGATACAGGACTTAAGGTTTGAAACTGCTACGATAAGGATTAAAGCAACCCCCGACAGGGAGTTTCTTATTGCATCAGGTATATATCCACCTCAGATAAAAGTACATGAGCTACGAGAATTGGCTGTGAAGTTTGAAAGACACCTGGATTCAGAGATAATTGATTTCGAGGTTTTGGGCGATGACTACTTCGCCTTCCTATGTGCGGATTGTTCCGTCTGTTTATGGGCTAGTATGGTGGCCGCTTCTCTACATCGAACCATGAATAATGTAGGGCTCAAATTGATGTATTACTTGATTCGTTGGAGAGGCCGTCCCAGGCGAAGCAGACTTCGCGATCTTGGATACATGATTGAATTTGAAGTGACTGAATTGAAGATGAACCAGATTCGAGGACGAATCTTTTTCCTAGCAAAGGAGAATGATACGGATGAGGATGCGATCTACAAATGATGCAGATAAAGTTGGGATTTACGCAATATAGATAAAGTTACTATCTACGTAATATTGCGTGATATTGCGTAATATTACGTAATCTTTATTTTTAGGCATTTTTATTGGTAAATTGTAATTTTGGAATTTTGCTATTTAGAATCCTAGTAGGGTTAGGATTAGGGTTAGCACCCTATAAAATGGTGTCTTAGGGTTTTTAGACAGGAGATTCAGACTTTTCAGATATCAATTTCAATTATGAGATTTATTTCTCTTTAAGCATGGATTTGCTTGTGTTCTTTCACTGAACGCTGCGTCAGGTTGCCGAGCGGCCCCTAGTCCGGTAATAAAAAAAAATCACACTTCATTTGGTAATTACTTTGATTTTTATGTGTGGTTTGGAAAAAAAAAAAAAGCCCCTATAAATAGGAGGTCAAGTTCAAAGCCAACACGCCCCATTCTTCATTCTTGAAACTCAGAAGTACAATAGCCTGAAAGAGGCTTGTGCTCAAAAATACGCTGCGAAAGAGAATGGGTCTAGAGGGGAAGGTGGAGGAAGAGTTCGAGATCAACTCGCCGGCGGACAAGTTCTACAAACGTTTGAGCTACGAACTCCACCATCTTCCTGACGCCTCACCAGACAAAGTCCAAGGAGCTGAAATCCATGAGGGCGACTGGGTCACTCACGGTTCCGTCAAACTCTGGAACTACACCATCGGTACGTATGAACCTAATATGCTGTCGATCCATCTTAGAGGTCATGTCCAAATCGTGTCAAGCAATAGGGACTTCGGATTTGTAAATACAAACATGCAGATATGTCCATGTTGTTGAAAATCGACTCACAATGTCATAGAAAGCTCTTGGATTATTGAAGCATTTGTGTTTTACCATGAGTGAAACAAGTTTAAGTGGAACCAACTGTTGGCCGTGAGAAACTTTACCACGGCACTCCCCGGATCACCATAGCAGAGAATCGGATGCCGTACAGCGAAAGAGACGAGCTTGTGTACCTGTTTTGGATTCGCCGGTCTTTAGGCGGAACTCCGGCGATTCCTCGGCTTAGGCGCATCACCTCTATCACCCTCCGGAATCCTGGCGTCGATGAGACCACCACCAAGCTCTCCTCTCTAGCCTCATGAGAAGAAGATGGCAACTTGGAAAATGAAGTTAGGGTTAGAGGGAGTTGCCTTAGCTCTTTTATAGGGTTCTTTGGCCGGGCCCTCTCATCACGGGCCAGGCCGAACTCGGCCCACACCAGCCAGGTCCATATTAGGCTAATTAAGAATCCTTATATCTCACTTTATTAGACCAACCCCGTTAACGGTAAATTAATACCGTATAATGGTAATTATAATCTCAATTAATATAAGCCCACACTTAGGAAAACTCTAACATTCTCCCACTTGGGCGAATATTAATTGAAACTGTACTGTATATGCGCATCTTTATGTTGGTCTGGAGATTATTCTTAATAGCCAATCCGATCCCATAGAATCTTAAACACCGAATCATGGCAGTAACTGCATAAAAAAAAAAGTACGCAGAGCCGTCCATGGTCACGAATGTCCTTAACTTTATTGATATGGATTCAATATGGTAGTGTGGCAGTTGGATAACACCTCATAGAATAGATATTTAGATAGAAACTTTATGTGTTATCCCCTTTTGTCAGGCAACATTCTCTCTCCTTAAGTGACACGAAACTTGATGTGCACCAGAGAATACATATATGGCTCCAATGAACCTACATATGTCTTATCTTTATAGTCAATTGTACTTTATGTGTAACAAGACATATCTTCAAGGCTAGTATCTCAATGCCCCCAGCCTTATATTCAAGGTTTACACATACCTTGAGATTTTCAATTGATCAACTCAACTCAAAAAACTTTATTGCACGCAATAGAGTTAATCCATATCAAGATGTTACAAATGTAACAATCACAGATGCAAACTTTATTGGAGCAAAAATTGACAACAGCTCCCACTGAACAACTGCATCCAAAGATGCTGCTAGGCCCATCTTAATGGCGTCATTTCAAACACAAAAGGGCAAACAACTTTAGTCAGTGGAACTTCAACCATATCATCTGTGAAACTATGCTCCACTTTAATGTCACCATTTTGATCTGGTTCTTTATGGTCAAACACTTGACCGCCAGATGTTTGGACCCTTTAAAACCTCTGTTGTTGTATATAATCAACAATGCAGAGCCATCATCATACTATAACTGTATGGGTCCATATAAAAATAAATACGATCAACTCCCTAGTGAGGTTCTGGAGCTAAATAACCTGAGTAGCAGCCCAAAAGCTTGCTATAAACTCCGCTTGAATGCTAGAGGTCAATACAGATCTGTGTTTTTCTCTATTATGCCGCACTGCCTGCTGATTCAAAAATGTATTATGTTGTCAACTTCTCGTCATCCAAATAGTTAGTAAGGTCTTAATCCGAATGCCTCACTAGCTGCAAGTAATCAATCTGTATGTGAATCAATATGTAGTCTTTTGTCCTCTTTATGTACCTTAAAACTTTCTTGACAGCAATCCAGTGATCGTTTTCTGGATTTTACAGATATCTGCCTCATGTTCTCAAAACAACATTTGGGTTCTCTCCACATCCGTATAAGGACATGACAATAGATTCAGTTTATTACCCTTAATGTCAGGATCAATTCCTGACTTACAGTGCTGTATACTGAATCTTTCACAATACGATCAACACATGTGCTATGAGACAGGCCCAATATGTAATAAGAACGATCCCAACAGATCTCAATGCCCACGACAAAAGACACCTTACCAAAGTCCTTTATGGCAATATGTGCTTTGCTTCATGCAGTAATTCAACATCACCACTTGTAACATATTGTTCAAAAGAAGATAAAATTTCCTCCCACTGATCTTGTAGTATATTTACTAATTCACTTCACTCTCAACATCATTGAATAAAGTGACAACATATATGAAACTCCTGATGTCATTATCTGAGAGCTGGTGCATGAGGCCTTAAGTAAACTATTTTAGTCTACTGATAAGTTTATCTGAATCACCAGCTATAAAACCTTCGGGTTATGCCATATAGACTTTCCTCATCAAGGTCTCTCTTTGAGAAGATAGATATCAATATCCAGCTGGCGTAACTCTAAAACAAGATGAGTTACAAATGTCATGGTCACTCTGAAAGAACCTTTATGAGAGACTAGAGGAAAGAGTTACTTTAGTCTTCACCTCCTCTCAGAGTGAAATCTTGGCAACCAGTCTAGCTTTAAACTTCTCTGACTTTTCTTTTAAAGACCTTTTGTCTTATTCATCCACTTGTAACTGATGAACTTATAACCCTCAACTATCCATTATGCTCTCAAAAACCATTATGTTTCATAGACCATGTCTCGTCTTTTATCACATCCAACTCCAGATCTCACTGATTACAAGAAACAGCATATGTATAAGTTTCTGGATCAACCATATGGCCTATATTATAATGATGCTCTCCAAATAGACTATAAGTCTGGCAGTATAATTGGTCGTCTCTACCTTAGGGATCTTCCAAATGGAGCCTCGTTAACCTCATCATACACCTATGGGGCTTGAAGAGCTTCATCAGAATCTGTGTTAATAACACTGTCCTAAACCCCAATAGGCTTAGACTGTGATGTGGTAGGCTTCACGATCGTCTATATAGGCAGAGAAAACGACACAACACATGTATCGTACCTTTAACCTTAATAGCCTAAGCATCTTTTGGCCTCATTAAAATTCAGAAACTTCATTGTCTGTTATTCCATAATTCTCGTATTTCTGTTGAGATCATTAACCAAATATCCCTTCAAATGATCTGGACTTACCTAATGCTGGACAATACATCTTCACCTGATGGCAGGATAACTTCAAATCTTTAGATGGTTTATCTATATTTACGTCTAATCCATAACTCAAAAGGGTCAATAGAATAACCTTAGTGGAAACACCAATCAAAGTATGAAGACAACTCAAAGGCTATCCATACACAGAATCTTGTAGGTTCATTCCATTAATCATACTCCTCATTACAATCTTGAAAATGAGCTTTTGCCTATCGGCCGCCTCATTATAACTTTCAGGCATAGTAGACTTAACTATTATCCCAGAATCCTTTTAGGTATATGGTAAATGACCCTTAAAGCTTTCCAGCATGGTCATGTACACCATAATACTCACCATATTGGTCTGATCTGACAATCTTTATGACTTTTCCCAACTATTCCTTGACTTCAGCCTAAAGACCTTGAACTCGTCAAGAGAGTCAGACATTTCCTTAATCAAGTACATATAACCATATGGGGAACAGTCGTTAGTAAATGTGTCATATAGGTCTATTGACACAAAACTGTATGACCTCCAAAAGGTTGAAACTTTGGACTATAATATTTCTTCTTTATCTCGGTCATCTTATTTCCATATCAGTTTACGCAATTCTTCAGGTCACATTTAAGAGTAGTTAGGATGTTAAGCTTTATCAGCCTCCCACTCTTTCCCTAGATAAGTGGCCAGATCTTTATGCCACAATGCGTAAAACTGTTCTTTAACTGGAAATTTCTTGAAAAACAACCTTTCACTGTATAAGTGATGTAGATATCATCGGGAGTTGAGCATAATCTAATTCATTTGACACATTGCAGCACTCATCCTTATTCGACTTGAGAACACAGAAATTCCGTTGTTCTTTCAGTTCAAAAGAGTAGCTCTCACGTCCAAATATGATACGGAAATCAAGTTCCGTCTAAAGGTAGATACAAAAAATGCATTCCTTAATGTCAGATCAAAACCAGAGAATGGAATTAAAATGACACATCTCCCACGAATTTAATGTCAACTTTATTGTTGTTTCCTGATGTGAGCTTTTGATTCATCTTGATTTAGTTTCTTGTGATTCATGAACCCTTGTACTGTGAACACAATATAATTGGTTACACCTTTATAAAGTCTCCATAAACTGGATGAGACTTCTGCTAGATTAGATTCGTGAATCAAAACCAAAGAATCATCACCTACATGCCCACACTTAGATGACCAAGCCTTATTACAATAGCAGTCCCACTTTATGTGACATTTCTTTATAAAAGAAGTCGTAGTCACAATCTTTCTCAAAAGATGCCATTTTTGGACCCAAACTGTCTGAATGACCAGTGGTTTCAAGAGTTCCTTTATGAGTACGATCTTTAAACCTTTTGCTCAATGTGTCCACCATCCTTATGACGTAATCTCTAACTTCATAAAAACCATCAAACCTTATAATGAAGAGTTCTCGCTGATGTATCATAATATCAACAGTGAACGAGACACAGACCCAGGCAACTTGGGCTTCCATCATCCATACAACAGTGCAGTCAGCAGGCCATTTACTCTCACAGTAGTACTAAATGGATTACTTCAGAAATCACAAGCAAATCCAATTGCTCTTTAATCCAGGCAATAAAATGTCCCTTCTCGAGTTCCATATGTTAACAGTAAAATCTGTCAACTTATCCTCATAAAGAGCAATATAAACTTCTGCCAGCCATATCACAAAACTTAATATCCTCCAGCTATTTCACAAAGTCTGAACCAGTATGAACCTCAATCTTAATGGAGTTACCGTTTACTGGGAAAGTGACTACTTTAAAAAGCAATGTATAATAATGGCACCATGTGAGTACTGTGTAACTTGATCCTTAAAAGTACACATCTTGAGGATCAGATGCACCATCATGTAATCACCTTTGGGCAGAATACATAATGTGCACTTTATATGTGACAGCCTATAAAGAGAATAAATCCAATCTTTATGAATCACCACCTTTGGGTGGATGAACCACTAGGATCAGTTACTTCTCAAACTTTATGCTGCACATGTGATACCTCATGAACCAATATTGTGTAACTTTAAAAACTGTTTGAGTACACATCCAGAGAGCTGCATACATCATCACAAAATCACCTTTGGGCAGAAGATGTGACATGCAGTTGCAAACACTCCACATGATAGCGGCCATGAGAATCTATTTCAATCTTCGTGAGTCACCACCTTTGGGTGTATGACTCACTAGAATCGATCAATCCCCAACCATATGCTATACATGTATCCCTCCATGAACCAATACACAATCACCTCCTTTGGGAGTATGACCATGCATCAAAACAGGAGACATCCTTCCACAATACGAGACTGATATTTCTCAAACCCAACCAAGTGTGCCACTTTGGCGGTCACTACCTGACTGAATCCTTGAAACTCTCTCATACCAGGGATATAAGCTTTATGCCTCACATTTACCATATCCAAATGATTTCAAATTTCACTATGGGGCACTTTATTCTGAAATCATAGGCGATGCCAATAACATTGCTGTATACATTGATGCATGTGGAACTTTATACATGCTAAAACTCTACACATCCTGTATGTGGTCATATACACGTAAGCTTATCATGGTATTTCCGAAACCATATAGAAATACATGAAAATGCTCAAAATACCCCTAAAAACATACGTACATAAGGGTCTTTATGCATTTTTCTATTTTTAAAAGCTTCAAACATGTCAAATAAATATATCACAGTGTAGAGAATTTCCATACGAGCACGCCGGTACCAAGATCGCCCCTAACGGACGTCTCACGCGCCCTCACGCGCCGGCCAAAGCCTCGGCGTGTGGGGCTCACGCGCCGCACGTGCTCCTCACGTGCGGGGCGTGCTCACCGGTCCAATGACCGGTCCGACCGGCGACCGGTCCGACTGTTCATCCGGTCCAACCGTTGACCGGTCCGACCGGTCAACGGTCAACTCGGGTCGGAGTCGGGTCGAAGTCGACCCGGTCAAACCGGGTCAGGTTTGACTTGGTCAAATCGGATCGAGTTGACCCGAACCCGAATGCACTGGCCCGCTGACGTCAGCTGTCGGCAGCCGTCCTGGAGTCACCACGTGTCGCCGCGTGAGAGGCCGCGGCTGCGCTAGCGCGTGCATCGCGCGTGCCACGCGTGGGCGCGCGTGAATCGCGCCGCAGCGGACGCTGGTGGCGCGTGGCGCGCGTGTGAGGCCGTCCGGCCTTCTCTGGCGGCGATCCACCCATCAAAATGCTCGTCTCGACGAGCCCGTTCCAAATATATGATCAAAAATAATTTTCGTCGGGAAAATTTTTCGAAAACAGGCAAACACAGTACGGTCCCGATCTTCGCTATGGCGGCTCTGATAACACATGTTGGCCGTGAGAAACTTTACCACGGCACTCCCCGGATCACCATAGCAGAGAATCGGATGCCGTACAGCGAAAGAGTCGAGCTTGTGTATCTGTTTTGGATTCGCCGGTCTTTAGGCGGAACTCCGGCGATTCCTCGGCTTAGGCGCATCACCTCTATCACCCTCCGGAATCCTGGCGTCGATGAGACCACCACCAAGCTCTCCTCTCTAGCCTCATGAGAAGAAGATGGCAACTTGGAAAATGAAGTTAGGGTTAGAGGGAGTTGCCTTAGCTCTTTTATAGGGTTCTTTGGCCGGGCCCTCTCATCACGGGCCAGGCCGAACTCGGCCCACACCAGCCAGGTCCATATTAGGCTAATTAAGAATCCTTATATCTCACTTTATTAGACCAACCCCGTTAACGGTAAATTAATACCGTATAATGGTAATTATAATCTCAATTAATATAAGCCCACACTTAGGAAAACTCTAACACCAACTTGCAGATGGCGTACAGGAGGTATTCAAGGAGAGGGTGGAAATAGATGAGGAAAACAAGACCATGACGATGGTGGCTGTGGGCGGACACATCCTCGAGCGGTATAAGGCCTACAAGATCGTGTATCAAGTTTTCCCCAAGGGCGAGTCGGGGACACTGAAGATTTCATTGATCTATGAGAAGTTCAAGGAAACCGATGGCGAGCCGCACAATTACCTGCGGTTTCTCGTCAATCTCTTCAAAGATCTCGACAAACACTTGACCCCGACACAAGGCTGAGGTCTTTAGAAAGAACCGAAAGAGGATGTGGAAAGTCCCTTTGTGTTGTACCGTGTGGCAAAATAAAGAGAAGCTACTGCTTCAGACTTCTGAGATGTGTGTATCAGTGATAAGTGTGTGATGCTGTGGGTTTATCGTTGTGCAGAAATAAAAGCTTGTTAAGAATCACCAGCTTTTCATGCTGTTTAAACAGAAACGTGAGGCCTTGTCTAGTAATTAAATTTCTTGATGGAGTTCCGGAGCTACACATTGCAAGAAGGAGCTAACGATAATCACTGGAAAATTTTAATCAATTGCTTTTGGAGACTCAAAACACAAATCCAGTTGTAAAACTTAAAAGAGTGCTGGTCATTTGCAAGACGGGGTTGAAACACCTTAAATCAAGGAAAAGTGTCAAAAAAAGTCATAAACTTATTGTATTAATGTCAATTAAGTCCTAAACTTTTTTTAATGCTAATTCAGTCCTAAACATTTTGCATTGGTGCCAATTAAGTCTTAAATCTTTTATTGGTGTCAATTCAGTCCTAAACCTTTTGCATTGGTGTCAATTCAGTCCTAAATTTTTTGTATTTATGCCAATTGAGTTAATTCGGCCAATTTTGGCCGAAAATAACTGGCATGGGTATCAATTGTCCTATGTGGCATGGCCGGCACTAACATGGATATTTTTTAATATTTTTTTGGTATTTTAAATAATTTTTTTAAAAAATAAAACAAAAAACCAAAAACTGCTTAAAAATTAGTTAAAATATTATAATAATATGAAAAAATGTTCAAGTCGGCGTCATCTGTGCCACGTAGGACAATCGACGTCCACGACAATGATTTTCGATCAAAATTGATCGGATTAATTCAATTGGTATAAATACAAAATATTTAGGACTACATTAGCACCAATAAAAGGTTTAGGACTAAATTGGCACCAAAAAAATATTTAGGAGCAATGCAATAGATTTATGACTTTTTTTGACACTTCTCCCCCCTCAAATCACATTGCCCAAATGTACATGGTAGAGATTAGGGAGCAGACAAAACAGGTTTCAGACCATTCTTGTTTGAATCCCTTGTCATTGCCTCATGAATGATCGAGGGATGGCCATCTGATGCACTCAGGGTTGTCGAACTTCGAATGAGCTCAAATTTGGTCGGCTGCATGGAAACGGACTGCTGATCAATACTCATTGCTTCGCTGTGACCGATGCTTTTTTTTTTAAGCTTTGAAGTCGTTTAGATGGATTTTTAGGCTTTTTTTAGGTAGTTTTATAATTTTAATGGCATTTTCGTAATATTATGTTTCCTATTATAATTAGGTTTAACACCGTATATAAAGGTGTTTAAGGTTTCTTGTGAAGCAGACTTAGACTTTTAGTATTCATTGATTTTGATAATCATAGTTGAGTGAACAGATTGTTCCCCGTTATCGCTTCTTAATTATTTTGTTTAGCCAATTTCCATTGCGTTTCGGCATTACCATCAGCAATCTACTGACCGAGAACCGAACCGACGGTTTCGGTCCGGTTACAAGTTCTATTGATATAGGGTCTGATTCCCGATTTTGCGTTTTGAGAAACCATCGATTCCAGTTTCGGTTTCTGATTCTCTATGAAACCGGATCCGGAACCAAAATCGGTATTTTTAACAGTTAAATGCATGCATTCTTCTAATCAACACACTCATATTTTGCCCATTGGTTCAACTCTCTTGAAACCTAGCTCATATTTCTGCATCACTAATTCAACTCTCTTGAAGATTCAGCCCCCTAAACGCACTCTTTTGGCTTTCTCAATCAGTTTCTTGTTTAAAAGCAAAATGGCAATAGCTAAAGAGAGTCTTTGATCTGATATATACTGATTCCTCTCACTGCTTCAGGTGCATGGGCATGAATCAGTGATGCAAGCATTTAAGCTAATGAGGAAAAGAAGAATTGGAAGGATTCATGTTGTAGACGGCAGTGGTTAAAAGGCAGTGGGCGATATAAACACATGAGATATCCAATTCCTTCTGACTTTACCAAAGATCTATCGTGACTATAGGTTGGTAACAATTTTGTTCATCTTTACATTCTTCTGATCAACACAATTGTAAGCTTCACATTTTGTTAACAGTTATATATGTTGTGTAAAATATTGATGAGATGTAAAAATCGTCATAAAAAAAATCCTTTCTTGCAGCTCCATTTAACTATATATGAATGTCGAAGGCGGGTTCAAGAATACCCTGAAACTGGATCTGGAACCTGTGACAGGATAGATTCTAGGTTCTAGGGTATATAGGGTAGGTTCTAGGTTCCGAAAAACGAGGAACTTGTACTAGCGGGTAGGTTCCAGGTTCTAGATGGAACCTACCCAAAACCCGGAACCACTCACCCCTAGTACTGATAAATATCTCAGCCAAGCTTAACAATCCTGGAAGATATGGAGAAAAAAAGGATAAGTTGCACCGTTGTAATATATGGCACGCTCATATGTGGAATTTGTAAAGTCGATATCATTAAGGTTGCTTTGGATTTGATACGGAAATTTCATAAGGAGGACCGCCCTTTAAATTGTTATTGTTTTAATGCCGTTATTTATGGGTTTTTGCAGAAATGCCAAATGTCAAAGGCACTGAAAGTACTGGAAGAGATTGTTGTCGATGAAGACAAAACAGATTCGAGGGCGAATCTTTTTCCTAGCAGGGTCGGATGATGTACTTAGGGTTGTCTAACTCCGAATGAGCTTAAATTTGGTTGGCTGCATGAAAACGGGCTGCTGATCGATACTCACTACTTTGTTGTGACCGACGTCGTTTTTTCGCGTTTCAGAGTCGTTTAGATGAGTTTTTGGACTTTTTGTTTTTGTTTTTGTTTTTAGGCAGTTTTATAATTTTAATGGCGTTTTCGTAATATTATGTTTCCTATTGTAATTAGATTTAACACCGTATATAAGGGTGTTTAGGTTTCTCGTGAAAGAGACTTAAACTTTTCAGTTGAGTGAACAGATTGTTCCTCGTTATCGATTATTAATTCTTCTGTTTAGCCAATTTCCGTTGCATTTCGACATTACCATCAGCAATCTACTGACTCATTACATGCATCTGATGAGATTCTCGTATTCGGTTTACGATGACGAGTTTGATAATTCTTGCAACTTCTAATGGGTCCTAACAGGGAGCTGCATAACTCAGAACTTCCTAGGAAACTTGCTATGGTGGTTTCGCTGCTGTGGCTTCTTGTTTCTTCATCCCAATCAGGATTCAGCTTCCATAATCTACATTACAAGGTGGAAGAATAAGGAAACTTCGCAACAAGCTCAAGTTTTGATATGCAAAGATAAGTCACTATTGTTGGCGATGGTTACGCGATAGAGCGGGAAAGCATGGTAAAATCTGGGAAAGAAGGATGCATTTGATGTTTGGAACAAAGAAAAGAAACTTTAAATACATTTGAACTATGGAAGTTCCCCAATACATGTCAAGGACATAAGGACATATAGACTATCACACCCCAATTCCTTGCAGAAAAAGGGGATGACACGGCCATCCTTCCCTTTCGAAGGATGCGGCCTCAACAACCCAAAATACGAACTCTCAAAAGGTCCCCATCGATAACTCTCTAATGATAACTTGAAAAGATTAGGAAAGATTGGGGTGAGTAAACACGGCTCAGTGAGTAATACATTTCTTCTAAGCGGATCAAACAATCACTATGCACATTTAATATCAAAATATAACTCATTTAAATCAAACTCGGAGCATAACAAATCTTTACAATCAAAACGAGTTAGATAATACCTTAACATAATCGATTCATAGCAAAAATATTTGTTTCAAGCCAAAAACTCAAAGCAAATAACAATGGTTTAACCCATTGATCAATCTCGTCAAAACACATGCCAATGGTCTATCCATTGACTAATCTCGTCAAAATAATGTCAATGATCTATCCATTAATCAATCTCATCAAAAACACAAGTTAATGGTCTATCTATCGACTAATCTCAAAAAAACACATGTCAGTGGTTTATCCACTGACTAATCTCATGCTCAAGATTCTAACCATGCTCACGTATAACACCCGTGACAAGAGGCGACCAAGATTCCCCCCTTGGCAAGGTCTCCACCTACAATGCCGGTGGCTCGGCCCACAAGGATATTCTAACTAGTATGTGCATACCCACAAACCCCTCAATCGAGTTCACAGCCATCTTGAGCACCATAAAATCTAACAACAACATCCTCCTCAGAATCAACTTCACACCATCAACACATAATGAATGGAAACCATATCAAATAGACAAAAAAGCAGTAAATGTCTGATCCTGATTTTATGCACAAAAAATATTATTTTCTCCAGTCATGACAACATATAGTACTATATCTTTTCAAATATGCATTTTGCAAACACAAAAAAGAAATAGTATCACTTACCTGATACGCCAACAGCAAACTAGAAAGCTTACTCGGAACGACACGTCCGAACTCCTATCAAAAGTATAAGAAACGGATCAAAACTTAAGCGATAAACTATCCTAGAACACGGCTCAACTAAAAAAATAACTATTTATCACTAAGATGACGCCTATGCACCAACAAAACACTCGTTCATAGCAAAAACGCATATTTTTTGCTATGCGCAACTTGCGCGATAAACTTAAACAGGTCATAACTCCCTCATCCGAGCTTCGATTTAAACGATCTTATAGTCCAAAGAAAGCTCTTTTAACATACAACAAGAACTCAAATATAGCTTGTCCAAAATCTACTCCAAAATTGACAAAAACGGGCAAAAAAATGTTATGGTCGCGTACTGTTCACTGCGCGCACCAGATTCAAAAAACTTACTCCAGGCAAACCGTAGCACCAAATTAAAATCCGTCGAATCCTACGGCTTTATAACATCCTAAAGTTTTATTTCCAAATAAAAACGCAGCTAAACGGCTAAGAAATCTAACTCGGTGACTCAGAATCCACCAAAATCCGAAATAGAGCCCTAACTCCGAAAATCATTTCAATCGGAGGAACGGGAGGCACAAGCACTTACCGAGCTTACAATTTGTATTTGATCGACACAACGAAGTTTCCGTAGCGTGAATGCCCAACCCTCCTTCTCTTCTTTTCCTTTCTTCTTCTTCTTCTTCTCTCTTTTTTTTTCTCGGTCGTGCTCTGCCTCTCTCTCTTTTTCCTGTTGGTCTGCTGAAGAAGGGAGAGGAAAATGTTGGAGGGCTGGGCTTGAAGAAAAATATGGGCCTCTTGGGCCTTGGATATTACATAGATATTTTCGATGACCTTATCGTATCTAAAATTTCGGTTTTCGATTCTCCTATTTATATTTCCATACTTTGTGTACTAGTCAAAAATCCGCAATCGACTCTGCATATCATTTCTGGGATCCAAATACACTTCTCAATGCAAGTTTGCCTTGCAACCACTTGCCATGCCGACAATTTCTACTGCCCTAGTTGTAATTAGTAATAGGTAAATAATAAATTATAGAACCCAAAAGTTTGGCTTAAATACACCATAAGTGCTAAAACTTATATACGGTGCTCACTTGAATGTCAAAAGCGCCATATGCAAGTTTTGGCACTTATAGTGCACTTAAGCCCCAAAAGTTTCGAACAGGTAATGCTCAAAAGGTATTACATTACCAACAGCTTAGGTACAACTTGTGTACGGCACTCACTTTAATGTTAACACTTTCAAAACGATCACTTAAATGCCAATTTTTTTGAAAAATGATCGCTTCAGTGCCAAAACTTTCAAAATGATCACTTAAGTGCCAATTTTTTTAAAAAAATATTCACTTCATTGCCAACTTCGGCAAGCCATGCCAACTCATAAATTAATAAAAAAAAAATAAGCCACGTCGGATTTTCGGTGAGCTACATCAGTTTAAATTGGAATTGGCACTAAAATGATCGTCTTTAAAAAAAAATGGCACTTAAGTGATCATTTGAAAAAAAGTTAGCATTTAACTGATTGTTTGGATAGTTTTGACATTAAAGTGAGCGACATACACAAGTTTTGGCACTTGTGATGTATTTTAGCCCATTACCAACACATGATGTTGGTATAAGGTTTTTACAGCAAAATCCCACATAGTGAATGATCTTATCAATACACCAATGTGTTTTACAAGTCGCTTTTTCAAGGCATACAGAGCATCATATCTACTCTTAAATTTTTGGCAAAATAACACAAATAGTCCCTAAACTTTGGCAGAATGTGCAATCTGGTTCCTGAACTTTTAATTTATTCAATTTAGTCCATGAACTTTGGCAGAGTGTGCAATTTGATCCCTAAACTTTTGGCTTGTTCAATTCAGTCTCTGAACTTTTAGTAAATGTTCAATTTAGACCCTGGACTATATAAAAATGTTCAACGTTGTCCTTGATCTTAAATTAACAAAAGGACTATATTGAACATTTTTCTATAATTCATGGACTAGATTGAACATGCACTAAAAGTTTAGGGACTAAATTGAACAATTCAAAAGTTTATGAACCAAATTGCACATTCTGCCAAAGTTCGGGGGACTAAATTGAACAAATTAAAAGTTCAGGGAGCAAATTGCACAATTGCTAAAGTTCGAGGACCATTTATGTAATTATCCCTAAAAAATTTTCCAGCATTCACCACAGAGCAACATATATATGACAAACCTTAACACTGAATCTAGCTGAGCAACAATGTCCACCTGGGTGTTGACCAGTTCCCAAGACAAAGCCATGTCAAGTCAACAGCAGCAGTGCCATATCAGCATCGGCCGGCCAAAATTGATCCAATAGACTAAATTGGCCCAAATGTGAAATGTGATTTAGAACTAAATTGACAAAAATAAAATTTAAGACTAAATTGGCCAATTACAATAGTTTAAGAACGTTTTTGGTAATTTCCCCAAACAAAATCCAAGGAGCTGAAATTCATGAGGGCGGCTGGGTCACTCCCGGTTCCATCAAACTCTGGAACTACACCATCGGTACATATGAACCTGGTAATGTCGATTATCTGAGAGGGTCTGTCCAAATTGTGCCCCGTGATAGGTACATTGGCCTTCTAAATATAGCTGTCCGCTGTAGATATATTCATCTTGTCGTCAATCAACCACAATATCACAAAAAGCTCTTAAAACTTTTGAAGTGTTGAACAAAACACATTTAAGTGGGACCCATTTGCAAATGGGGTACAGGAGGTATTCGAGGAGAAGGTGGAAGAGGAACACAAGACGATGACGATGGCGGCCGCGGGTGGACGCATCGTAGAACGGTACGAGGCTTATAAGGTCGCCTATCAGGTTTTCCCCAAGGCGAGTCAGGGATGGTGAAGATTTCATTGATCTATGATAATTTCAAGGACACCGATGGCGAGCCGCACAATTACCTCCGGTTTGTCGATGTCTTCAAAGATCACGACAAGCATTTGACCCAAAAACAAGGCTGATAAGAAGAGCTCAAAGAAAATGTCTCGAGTCCCTTGTGTTTTACCGACTGGTGAAATAAATAGTAGAAGCTACTGCTTCCGATTTTCTGAGATGTGTATCAGTGATTCAGCGTGCGATGCTGTGGATTTACTGTTGTGCAGAAAAAAAGCTTGCAAGAATCAATAGCTTTCATGTTTTGTAAATATTAACGCGCGCCTTAACTAATTTTTTCTTGAAAGTTCCAGAGCTACAAATTGCAAGGAGAAGCTCAAAATAAATCACGGAAAATTCTAATCAATTACCCTCAGATTCGCACGTACAATTCCGGTTTTCCCTTGTAGTTTTTGGGTTGGAGACCCAATGAACAAAGAACAAGTGCACGGTCTAACTACATAAATATAAACCAGAAGTAAATTGCTTGTAGTTGTAGCAAGTATTTTTCACTCTAAGCTCTGTTGTTCCTCTAACTTTGTCGTAACTCCTCAACTATTTCACTATTTCCTTCTTCAATGTATCTCTTTATCCTTCTATCAATCAAGGCAGCATTTAGATGTGATTCTCTCTTATTCCAATCTTATCAGCTAAATATGAAAGGATCGAATAGCTTCTCTTGCTTTCTCTGCAGGAAAACAATCAAACTAATTACTTCAACGCAAGACTGACAGAAGAAGCTACTCGTCATTTAAGCAGAATCCAGAGGTACATTGATATCATTACTTGATCAAATATTACATAATAGTATCATCTCTTCTAAATAACAAGTACAGAATTGTGGTTTGAAATTTTCTCTACAGATTGCGGTATTGAGCTAACAGCAGAGTTGAACCTTCAACCAGCCAATCTATATCAAAAAATCATAACCGTGAACATTCGTATGTACAGAAATCTATTTCTAACAAAGAACTGAAACAGTCCTAATAAGTCGTAGTCACCTTAGCTGTTGCAAGTGTCGCCTAAATGAGTGAATCAATCTCATCAAGTGTCAGAAGCAAAGCGGCAAACATCCCTCACTGATTTTGATTCGATGAAAGAGTCACGTGATCAGTAACCAATCGCACAGTGAGAGAATAGGACTTTTCAAGATTGACTCTCTTGATCATGTTCTCAGCCTTGATCATGTTCTCTCCCATGCCAGGACAAGAGAAAATGTGGAGAGCACATGCCTGAGTTGAAACACCTCAAATCATACTGGCAAAGTTCACATGGTATGAGACATACAGATTTCCCACCGTTCCTGTATAAGACCAAATCCCTTGCCTTCGTCTCGAGAATGATAAAGTATTGGATTTTTATACCCGAGTGACATTGTCAGCAATTTACTGAGCCATTACAGGCTTCTGAATGAGTTTTCACCGTCCGATTTATGACAAAGTGGTCAATAATTCTTACTGTTTTTACTGGGTCTTGTAAGGGAGCTGCAGAGCTCCACTTACTAGGAAACTTCCTGAGATGGCTTAACTGCTGTGGCTGTTTTGCTTCTGCATCCCAATCAGGATCCAGCTTCCATTCCTTTGGAACCTGCATTACAAGGTGAGTCACTATTGCTGGTAACAGTTACACCATTGAGCAGGAAAGCATCGTAAAATCTGGAAAGAAATAATTTATTAATGCTTGGACCAAACAAAAGATACTTTAAATTGGGCAACAGACTTTTCAACTATGAAGTTCTCCATTTCAAGTCAAGGGCATACAGAGTTTCAATGACCTAACTGGATCCAAATCGCCAGTATCATTCTACTATTTATCTTTCCCCATTTTCTTTTACCAGTTAAAAATCCACGATCGACTCTGCATGTAATTTCTGTAGTTTTTTATCCTCCTTAATGCAAGTTTGTCTTACAACCACCTGCCATCCCAGTACTTTCAACATCCCTAGTTGCAATTAGTAACAGGGAAATAGTCAATTGTAAAACACACAGGTTTCTTACAGATGATGCTCAAGAAAAATATCAATACCAACACATGCTGCCAGTCTAAGGTTTTACCACAGAATCCCAAATTTCATCCCCTTTTTAAAGGCATGTCCGCTATTAATTTCTTCTAGCATTCAATAGGGAGCTACATATATTAACCGACCTTAGCACTGAATCTGACCACACGAGTTAAGTATATCTCACAACACCGGAGTGTTGACCAGTTCCCAAGACAATGCATTTAAGTCAAAACTCTTCCAGATATATTTAACAAGCCACAACATTCAATCCTCATAGATAATGTACTTTATATTGGAGAACCCAATACAACAAGAGACCACTTCAGAACACAATGCACTAAGTCCAACTCTTAGAACCTTTTCTTTCTTGCTTATTCTTCCCTTCACGAAGAACCTTGTCTGTATTATACTATAAGTACTTCAAAATTAATATTGATATTGGTAGGGAAGCAATTAACACAGAAAATCGTCAAAGTTTTCTGCTAGTGGTTGATTCTAGATAATGCTGTATGTAGAAATAGTGCAATAAATAAACAAAAAAACAAGCAATAGCGATAATGCAAGACATCGGCAAATAGTGCTGCTTCAATTTCAAATTGTCCAGAAAGAAATCATATTGCTTAAAATATCAATGACAGAGGAAAGAATAAGCTAATGTATTTCATAATCCTAGGGAGCATACTGTCTACGTTACTAAAGCAGCAGATAGTTCTGACCGCTTACCTTATCAACTACTAGGGTATAGACTTCAAGATCACCTTCACTGTTTATGTGGAATCGTGTAAATCCCTTGTAATTAGCAATTCGAAGTGAGGAGAAGGCCTCATCGAAGTGTAAATGAAGCCAGTTAATGCAAATATATAAGTAGCTTCCAAAAACTAGAGAGACAACAGGAGTGGAAAAGACCCAGAAATAGAGAAACACAGAAGCATAATATATTGCAGCAACGTCACGTGACAATGATTCCATTCCCCTCTGGCAAATGTTTGTCCTTGATACAGCCATGACCTAGCAATTCAATCCGAAAAAAGTCACATTGTAACAAAATGTCTTATGATATATTCGAAAAACAGCACTACGATTATAAAGGATAAAAACCTCAGGGACATCGAAGGCGGACATGAGATATTTGATGCAAGCAGGATAAAGACCCATTGTCCATTGTTCTATACGAGCTCGAAGGCCTGTTGGGTCTGGAAAGTGCTCACTCTCAACAGTTCGGTACCACTGGTACAATGTGTGATAACCTAAGATATAAAATTAGGTCAGAGTCTCAGACACAGTGAATGCTTACTTAGCCAACACAAGGACATGACACACAAGCTAAAGAAAAAGGTAGCTTCTTATTTTATGAGCATATGCACTACAAGAGGAAAATTATGAAGGTAATATTCATCAATCGAACATCAGTATTCCACTCCATACGCACTCGTTTCTCCATTATGTGAAAACAGAGGAGCAGATCAAGTATCCACGATTCATGTAAAATCAACAACTGAGTCAGAGAAATACACATACAACAGAAAGTATGAAGACTGACCTGAAGTAGCCAAAAGTCTATGCCTGATGCAGGTCTCTACACCCAGTTCCATCAGTAGCATAAGGATTAGTGCAGCAGTCAAGTGCGCAGAAAAATGAAGCACACCGATCATCACTCGTCTCTTCCGCGACACTTTTGATGGTACAAATGCAACAGATACAATTAACAATAGCAAAGCACCTGCTAGTGATACATAAGACTGTCCCAGCAAGTACTTAAAAGCGGCCCATACAGTGGCAAAAAAGCTCCTCAAATGACCAGAAACTGAGTCACCTTGTAACATGTGATTGACCTTACACTGCAAAGGAAGCCCATGAATAAGCCAACTGCTCAAACATATCCACAATAATCAATAAGCAGCAGGGTAATTAGGCTCCATGCTATTTGTTTGACCTATCATAAGAACATTAAATATGTCCTGGGAACTTTGACTGCTTAAAAGGGATTCCCAATGAAAAGTTAAGTAAAATGAAAACCCCCCGTTTCTGACCAATTGGATTAATAAATAAGGGTTATGCTAAGTGCTAAGTGACATGATACCAGTCTACCAAGAATCTGAATGCAAAAAATCACATTCAGCTAAAGGAATACTCACTCGTGGGAACATAGAAAAAGCCAGTACGAAGTAGATAATACCACCAATGATATCGAACTGCCAGTTTTTCTTTCGAAATTTCAAGATATTCCCCAAAGCAATCTGCAAAGTAACCACATAAAATTAATATATTGCACTACAGCTCAAAACTAATTGATCAAATAAGCTAGAAATCATCTTGTCATATACCCTGCTAGAATCTTCAAAAGACGGATAAGAAGCCTTCGTCTCATAAGTAGCTCCACAATATTCCTTGAAGTTCCCAAAAACATGGGTTGGATGTAAAAATGCCCCACCACAACCATTCACAAGTAGATGTTGCACATAAACTGGCCTATCTGAAGGTACATATGTGTGACGCATATAATGATGCAAGTCCCCAGCAATACGAAGTTTACATCTCCCTTTCAAATAATCACATATCAAATGAGAGAAGTTATTTCCAGAAACGCCATTCCAGTACCAATCAAGAAGCCAGTTAGGTTCATGCGTAAGTATGATCACTGAATCCTCATCCCCAACCTGCATTAAATGTGGTATTAGATGCTCACTGTATCAAGAGACAGCTGTAGATATCATGTCATGATATATAGGTTTTTGACTAGCTTTAATCCCTAAGAAAAAGTTTCAGTTTGTACTATAGTGATTAAGAGTGTATCTAGAGGTACCAGAAACATGAGGGGGCAAAAAAAAAACATAATCTATTGTGGAAACTGTTTAGGCTGCATTTGGTAACGTTTTTGTTCAAGGGAACATATTTGGAACAGAAACAATTTTTTGTGTTTCTGTTCCCGGCAATGATTTCTGGGAACAGAAACGTGTTTGGTAAGTTAAAAAAAAAAAAACACTTTTTTCGCCAAAAGGAAGGATCGGCGGCGACCGGCGACAGATTAGCTGTGATAATGATTTGAGTATAGATTCTGTTGAAGATACAATTAGCATTATCATGTTTCAAAGCACATCAATCTCCATATACACAGAGTAGCTGTGACAGATGAGAAATCATAAGATGCCTACATAACAATTCATAGATTCCTTCAATCTTCTATTCAAGAGCAAATGTCCAAACTCCAATTTAAGCCACACATATGCTACCAATAAAGCAAAATGCCTAGGTCAAACAGACTTTATCCCTGGACACTAAGGCCATTGAAAGAGGACTTCTCATTCGGTCCTAAATCAGGTCTGCGAGAAATTTAAAGCAGGACTTGACATTAGAACTGAGATCATTAACAAAGGATAATATCCATAAGCTCTCTCTAGGAATATTTGAATGTATAATAGCACTAAAGTTGTTATTCGGAGGCTAGAATTATTGACCCCAACAGGATTACATCACAAGCTTATAACTTCTTCTTTTTTTTTGGGTCGAGATATTCTTATAACGTAACAAGACACATAGATGAGCAGTTCTGCAAGAGACTTCTAATAAAGATAAAAACTCCGATCCTCTCTCAGCAAATTACTAGCAGAAAAATATATGTCCAACAGTAAACAACTTAATAACATATCAAACTGCAGACCAATAGCAAATAATCTGCTGGAAAAAATCTACAATGATGACTCAAAAAGCAGAAAGATGCTATAAAACCTTGGGCTTGGGGAGTATCCTCGAGTGACACAAACTATCGACTATGTGTCCCATACAGGATCCCTCAACTCAAGCAGTTCCCTCATCTGGCTGTTTTTTAAGCAAAGAATGTCAAAAACTGCAAAGAAAATTTTAGGAAGTACCTTCTTCTTTACCAGCTCTGAGAAGAATTTAAATTGGTACACATCAATATCGCCATGGAGTGCCAGATCAAGGCCAAATACCCACCAATTTTTAGGGAGTTGCAAAGCAAAATAACTCTTTTTCTGAGGCATCAACCACCCACCTAACCAACTCTTATGACATATGTACCTCATGAAAGTATGAAGTCCATCAAACCAATCTGTAAAACCACATAAACAGGATTTTATGAGGTAACCATTACATCTTCATAGCACCAGATTTGAGAAACTTCTAACAAGAAAAACAACAAAGTACATGGAGAGCACAATGTAACGATGTTAGTTTCGAGTTTCAAAATGATACTTTCTCCAAAAGCCAAACAAAAAAATTAAGCAAGGTCACGATAAAAACCAAAACTGACCATGATTTCCAGGAATTAGGAAAGCCTGGGGCCCTTCATATTGCCTTAGCTCAGATAACCCAGATGGAATTTCAGGCTTGTTCACAGCGATCTGCTCTAGTTTGTACCAAGGTGGAGGCTCAAGGGCACACTCAAAAGGCCGAAAGAACCTCTTTTCATACGTAAATGAGCAAGGATTTGGATATCTACAAAAGAAGCATAATAGTTTCTTTAAGCAAGAATGAACATTTCTAGAAAACGATGCACTTATACAAGCAAATGATGCCTAATTCTCTGTTCACCATGCTTATTTTAAAATCAAACCAGCTGACACTTCCTTTCATACTAAGTATCAAATGTGATCTAATGAAAAATGTGATATTCAACACAACCAAAATGAAAGAAAATGATTAAAAGTAGACTAGCCTGAGCTTACAATATTGACAGATGATGTAAAGACATAAGTGGCTCTCCAACCCATAAAGCGAAGACCCGTTCATTAAAAGTATTGACAAAATTCTCAAGATCATTGTGGTTGACAAATTGCTTTGACTCATAACGTTATGACCCAAATCAAGATAATCATCTCAACTAGCATACAGAATTGTTCATTGAGTGAAATCGAGTGACACAGCGCGTTGACTCGTTAAAATGACTAAACTCATGATCTGACTTGTATTGACTCATCTTTTATCTAAAAGACTTGTATGACTCAGTGAGATTGTTTATTTCTACCCTAATTTAGTTAAGGGTACCCTAATTTAGTTAAGGGTAATTGGGTTGTTAGAAGCCAAAAGCTTAAGAATACTTGCGTCAGTCTATCCAGCGACAGTGAAATGGGGATTTTTGCTAATGCCTGATGGAAGTTCGCTTTTATAATAATAATAATAATAATAATAATAATAAAACTGGAGAGAGATTCACTACTGATTTACTGCAAATGATCATTCTAGGGGGAACAAAAGATCAAAAAAGCCTCTTCTTCACTTACCCAAAAAGAAAAAGCCTCTTCTTCTGTCTCTGTTTTGGCGTCTTTGCTCAACATCTTCATACATGACAACACCAACCATCCCCTAAATCTATATGGAGGGACTTCGATGGTGAAAAATGACACTCTAGTAGAAATAGGCATCAACAATTGTTACTTGTAAATGAACTAATCTCATGGTCCTGTATCATTTTATTGTTACCTTACTGAAAATCTAATAACTTCAAGTTAAATAAATCTATATAGTTTAGTCTGCAAATTAGTCTAGATTTCATTTGGAATGGCCTTTTACTTCGCAGGTAATGTGAAGTAAATTAATTTCATTAACTGTTCCACATATTTATTCATCAATCTAGAACTGTAAACCATGTGTATAAACTTAAGCGTTTTTTTAATAGATTAATTTGGTTAATATTACTAGATTTCAGAATATTTGTAAGATATTTGGGAGCACGGAACCACTAACGTCTCCTATCGTTTAATTTAATAGTTTGGAGTATAAGACTCAAACTTAACCTAGCTGTTTAAGTATGTAAAATGTTACGATTTAATTATGGGGTCCCATTTTATGACGATGTCAGTAACCAAAGAGAGTTTGACTATCTTGCTCAAGATGCAATTATTCTCCAAAAATAGAGCATGTGCCGGCTGCTAAATGGGGCTGAAAAATAGGATGTGTCCAGAGCAGCTTTAGTTTTACTTTTTGCTGTTTTTCGAATGTTGCGGTGCACAGTCTTTGACTTTTTTTTTTTTTTTAATCTTCTACACCAAAAGCTTTGCATTGTGGAGGGGCAGAATTCCTATGGTCCTGGCAGTCCTTTTTAGTCCTCTCTCTCTATATATTTATTTATATTTTTTATAATTTGTTCTTTTTCCTCAAGCAGTCTTGCTTTTATTTCATTTATTTGTGGGTTCATTGACCGCCGACCCCAACTAGTTTGGGATAAAGGTGATGTTGATGTTGATGTTATGTTCTACACCAGAAACTTTCACGATATAGGAAATGCTGACACGTAGAATCACATATGTATTTTTCATAATGTATTGAACACTATTTGAAATTTTGGCAAGAAACTACAAACATTGCTTCAGCTTTTCATGAGTCAAAATATACAACCCTGAGGTAATCAATCACATACCCGAAGTGGCCAATGAAAGTTTCAAACTCAATGATCACAACATATATCTAAAAGCCTAATGGTACAATAAGGGCAAGTTAAGCCTATTAAGATGCTCCGCCTACTTTAGCTGCAGAACAAGCGGTCTAGACAATATATAAAACAGACCAGAAAAGGCTCGAATGCAACATTTAACCAATCAGAAAAGTTTGGTACTGTTTCAAATAATTAAGACTGAAGAAACATGGGTCCATACCATTGCTAGCGAAAAGAGAAAATTCTGCTTAACAAATGAGAGAGTAGAAGCAAAGCAAACTTCAGCGCAGGGCCAGACTTACAAAACAAACACACCAATTCAAAGTTGAAATTCAATAGACTAGAACTACTTACCATGAGCACTGGACCCACTACATAGATTCAATTTAAACTGGTTTATAACACAAGTTCCTTTTCTATGACTAGCAGTCTTATACTAATTAAGCACCACCAATCATTAAAATGAAATACTCTACATGCTCTGGTTCATGCAAGAGATGCAATATAAAGAGAGCAAGGAAATTACTTAAAACTGATGCAAATCACTTTGCAGAATAGACAAACGTGTGATTGACTTACGCAAGATCACCCCCAATAAGAATCAAGTTCCCTCGTGGCAAGGAAAGCATAGAATCACTGGTGTTCACATTAAGTGAAGGCTGAGCTAGCAGCCGTGCAATGCTGTAAGAAGAGTTCCCGCCATCACCCGTATCAGCCATGAAATCAAACCAAAAATCATCTTTTTCACTGAAGTGGTCATATAAAAAATCCTGCTCAACTCCATCTTCGACCTTGTTCATTGCTGCCTGATGATCAGAAGGATGAAACAGCGCAACCACTGCGTTAACTATATACACATGTTTTTGTACTTAAACAGGATCAAAAGGCTTAACTTAGTTAGAGAATCTATACTATGAACAAAGATTTCATTTGTGCTATAGTGACAACAAGATGATTTGATGAAAAGATGGAGAATGAGGAAATAAATGATTGAAAAGAAACATTGGCAATCAAAGTTCGCAAATAGCAACACGTAGATCGATTGCCAGCACAAAATACTCGTTCAAACTTCAGACAATCCAAAAACCATTTCTTCCTTTTCTTTGCCTTTTTCCGTCTCACAGGGAGTTTTAAAAACAAGTGCCTAAGTTGGACACAAAAATAAGTACATGATACAACCTAAGCATAATTTGATGCTGTGTTAGTAATGCATAAGTTTCATGATGTTCCTTTTGTTAGGATCCAACAAGGAAAGAATGTGAAGGAAAATCTCCTGAAATTATTTCTCAGGTCAACTATCTTCTTAGACACATTTATAGACAGATACAGAGAAACATAACACCGCAATTAAGAGCGAGATATTTACGAGAGAAACAGGAACACCATAAATTAAGCACCTAAAGTTTAGACAATGGAACTTTACCTGCATCATGCGCATGTCAAAGCGGCCAACAAAGACTGTTACTGACACTAGGAGGTCAAACATTGTCTTGAAAAGATCAGCTGAAGTTCTGCAGTACACAACAAACAACCGTATGAGGAAAAAATAATGCAAGATCCCAAAAAGAAAATGGCAAGAAAAGAAAAAAGAAGAGGGGAACAGTATACCCAGAATACCAGGGAACCATGTCCAAAAAGTTTGGTTTCATTTGCTTTTTCTTCAGCTTTTCAAATTCTTGAACTGACAAAGGGTGAGTGAGAGCCCACCTGCTTGTTATAACATTCGAACATATTAAGTTGAAATCACCACAGAATGGTGAAGAAGATTATGATGACAGGCAAAAATCGAGCTAAAAAGGTAGAAGGGCATCTATTAGCACGAGACCGCCCTACTTTTCTACTGCCTAGTCCTTAACTGCATTATCATAAAGAAGAACTCTACTACATAGAAGAATCATACATCACATTCAGGCTACCACTTCCTCAGATATGTCTCTAAATTGGCTAATCAAAATACATAAAGTGTAAACTATTGCACTAGAATGAGAATATGAACAATTTATCCATCACAAAACCATGTCCAAGGTAAGGGGGCAAAGTTCTATCAATTATTCAAAAAACAAAATGTCACTCACCCTGTTGACCTTTCCACAACATAATTGGCAATATAAAGGCCTATAAAGGTTGCCCATAACGAGTACAAAGGAGAAATTTCATCAGAAGTACCCGAGCCCTGCAACAAACAAAAAAGAGATCGTAATAACAATTAACTTGGTTTATGACCAATTATTCATGTTTAAAAGTCATAACAATTAAGTCGGTACATGACATATGATCAATGTAAAAAGCCTTTGTTCTGTACCTCCCCGTATATGACCCACTTCGACAAGAGTGGATAATCATTAGCAGACCCAACCGGTGCAAACCAAGATGAACAAATCTGGTCCTTAAACTCATGAATCCGAAGGAATTTCGAGATCAAAGTGTTCCTTTCTTCTTTCTTCCAAAGAGAGAACCAACCAGAACTTTTTCGCTCAAACGGCCTTTGCTTCAGCATAGCACGGTTGCCGCAGTGGCTATAAAATACACAGCAGGCAATGCTTAGAACCTATACATAACAGGAAATGCATTATATTAAAAAACGATAAGAAAAGGCCAACGCCATATAATCTTAAAAGAAATGGATCCTCAGAACTAACCGCACAATTCTGCAGAATGGTCCAAACCTCCGGCCTTTTTCCAGCCACACGAGATACAAGTCCAATATACCAAAGACCAAGGAATATTATATGGAAGACAGCAAGGAATATAATAGAGGAGACATAAATTGTCAAAAATAAAGACAAATTCATCCTCAAATCCACTCCCATTGACTGAAAACTGGGTAGATGATACAGAGCCGCCACTAAAATCCACACAATGTACCTGTGAAAGCAAGCATTATTTTCCTAGACAGTTAAAACAAATGCCAATGCACTCAAAAGAATAACCCATTTCATAGAAAAAAAACAATAATTTAGGCTTACAACGTTAAAGAGTGCTCACCATCTGCTGAAATTCGAATAACTTGGCTTGATGGTCTTCCCAACGAATGGAGACGAAAAGAAATAGAAGAAACCAAGCAAGCAAGCATACATAGACCACCACTTGATGTTGTTATCCAACTTCTCTATAAGAGTGTGCATATTGTCCGAAGATATGAAGAATAGGCAACCGACAACTACAGCAATTATAGCGTGCCTCGAATGCTCGTGAGGATAGGGATACGTGTGCGTCAGAATAGTCCTCATTCGCTCCATTTTAAGCGTGTCCAGGAAACCCATGGACTGCTTCTCAGAGCCCATGGTCGCGATCCTCAGTTCGCCGCCACTCGTCACTTCAACGATTTCAGCTCCTTCCCAACAACAAACCGAAAACACCAGCAGCAATCGTATCTGAAGAACAATCAATCAATCAGCAAGCAGCAGGAATACACAACCTACTTCACGTCACGCGCTCATTCTATCCACGCGAGCAACAATCAACAAACAACTTACTTCAATCGCAAGCTTCCTCAGCCGCGAAGCAGAGCACTAGGGTTTTGCCGCAGCCGACGGGCCAGGCCAACACAGCCCGAAACTCCGTCCCACGCCAGAAGTCTCTCGAGATGGGGGGGGGGAGGGGGGGGGGAGGGGGGGGCGAGATTGGGCAACGGGGGATTGGCCAATCGGAAAGCGACCGCGAGCGAAGTCAGCTTCGAGAATCTTGACGACGAAGAAATTGGAGAGATGGATGAATGCGCAAAAGCGAGCGCTGACCGAGCGAGCCACAGAGAGAAGAGGGCATGTGGGAGAAACTGCAGAAGGTGGGGAAATGGCGTGGGGATTCCGTGCCGAGTGCATCTGAGCAGGCAGTAATGTCAAACCGACTCGGGGAATCTGAGAATGTCCGCAAGGCACATCGCATTTTAGCATATTCTCTCTTTTTGCACCTCTGCAACCACCACCAACCCAATCATGCCGCCTTCTTGTCAAATGTTCCCATTAGTTTCACTTTCATGTCCCAACGATGGGTCCTGTCCAACCCGAAATAGGACGAATTCGAGTTAACACGTGAAAAATTCTGACTTCTGGCGAACAACGACTCGGCAATCCGACATGATTGGGAAAGCTTGAAAGCGCAAATTTATGCCAGAAAACAAAAGAAGCCCGTTGGATTTAGTCATGATCATTTTCTAGATTCCCCTAGCTACGCGAAGTAATTTGAAATCTCAATTTATTTTGGCCCATTTGTAATTCAATCTGATTTCATGCAGATTATTAGGATGCACGCGACATATACATCACATGTTTTATTACATAGAGCGTTGTCTGCACTAACTAGCCAATTTTTTTTCATGAGGCCAACATCCGATTGTAAATGTGCTTCCCTTCTCCCACTTCCCCCCCAACCGCCTCAAGATTACCCTTTTTTTCTCGACTTCACCTAGTCCTTCGGTCGCGCGCAATCATTTTTGGTACCTACGTATCTTCCATGTGTATGCCGATTTGACTCTGGAGCTTAACGACATAAGTTTATCGAAACGAAATGTTAACCGGATGGGCCTTAATGAGTTTCATGTCGCGACATACAAGTACAATGCTTAAAAGAACCAGGTTTTTTTGACTTTGCCGTCCATATGAGAGTCTTTTAAATCCTTTGCATCTTCGATCTTTTTCTTTCGGAGGATGAAGGAAACGTGGGCTCTTCATGGGCTAGCCCAAACACAAGGCAAGCTCCGTCAGTTCAGTTGACTATAAGGCACAGTAAATGCCATATTTATGCTTGCTTTCGTTTTAAGTTTTTTTCCCCCTTCAATTCTCCTATTAAATCGACATAAGCAATCCGATAATTACTATTTGTTATCTATAATTTATTGTTAATCTGACTAACCATCGGTGCTTTATTTTTTTGGTACGCAATGACCATCCCGTTGGAAGTATTGTTTATACAACTTCGTTTACCATTGGATGATGCATAAGTATATTTAATGCGCACTTAAATATGAGCATTTGTATTGCTTACAAGAATGAATAAATAGAAAACATTTTCATCGTCCACTAAAATGTTTAGACAATAATTGTTGTTGACAGTGATGGTAAATTTTTTTTTTTTTTTGCTAATTATTTCTAGTGATCTAACTGATTATCTAAGGGAAATGTTTTTCAAAAATTATTTATTTTCCGCAAAACAAACGGAGATTTAATTTACTCTTGGATTCTATATCTCGACTTTGCATTTGGGTCAAGTCGTTCACATCCGAGAATTTTAGATTTCGAATACTTGTTTGTGTTTTCCACTTTCCAGAACTAAATTAGATCTCTCTTATCTTATGTCATATCATTAATCAATTTGAGTCTCATTGTTTCTTCCTTTTTGTACTAAACGTCAATATACTTTTGGCGTGGGATTTCAGTTACTTGACTATGTAATTCTCCGTCACGTCAGCACGGAATGGAATATTTGGACGTTGACATATTTGAGACGCTGCTGCGTGTTTGTTACGTTATTGTCTCTATATATATATACATATACATATATGCTAATTAAAGGAATTCGATTGATTTAAATACGATGGCGAGTCATGGAGGATCAAGTGGAGAGAATACGTAATTCCAAATTCGTGTGTTTACAAGATGAAGCAAAGGATCTATTTTGTAACCTATATCCGCTATCAATCAAACGATGGACCTGTTCTCTCTCTTCAACTTCAGATACTTCGTCTCCGGAGAGCAAGGTCAGATCTTTTTTCACAAAGCCGTAAAGGAGGGTTCCGTTTGAGTCCCGCAAGGCACCGGCGATTAGGGGTGTCAATGGGCCGGGTCTTGGCCCGGCCCGAATTGAGCAGTACCATGCTCGGGCCGGCCCGAATTGGGCCGGGCCGGATTCTGGCGGAAATTATTTTTTTCTTTCCTTTTTTAAAATTTTTTTGATTCAAAATTAATTAACAAACCATCAAATGAATAAAATATAAAAATAAATTTAATTTAAAATAAAAAACGGGTATTAAAAAAAGTTTGATGCCTGGCCGGGCCGGCTCGAAAATGCAGAAACTTTCTGGGCCGGCGCGGGCCTAATTGACAGCCCTACCGGCGATAGCTCCATCCGCAAAGGGGCCACCGACGGACGTATCGATATTTAGTTTTAGCACAGGTCCACTTTTGATCTTTGACATTTGAGTTTGAAGTCAATGGGATTTGCACTCAGGGGTGGGAGGCCGAAGCCCTCATTCTTGAGGCCCAACACCTGCTGGCCCAAGCCGTAAATATTTCCGTGGGTAAGGACGAAACACGTGGCCGATTGGTTGGCAAACACGTATCACCTCGACCCTTTTGGGATTTCCTTTGTTTGGATTCTCGTTTCTGGGCTTATCTTGCAAGAACCCCTAATATTTCGTCAATGAACCTTTCTATACGACCCCAAAAAAAATCAAACTATCGACTAATTGATGACAAGTCTCCTCAACAATTGAAACTAGAGAAACATGGCACTACTGGCGTTGACCCCAAAAAAAAGGAAAAAATCAAAATTTCCGCCCATATGTCAATCTAGTAAACGAAAAGTTTAATCGAAATGATGGCAACATGGCACTACTGGCGTTGACGTGGTATGTTTAATAATATTTTACTATATTTTCTTTTATTTATTTATTTCCTTTTTCTTTTTCTTTTCTTTTTCCTTCTCCTCCTTCCTTCCAGTCGATTGTCGAATCAAATACCAAAGGCGAGGGCTAGTGAGGGTGAGGTCAACCGACTCTCGCCAAATCTGGCGAGGCGACGACGACCACATCAAGCCTCACCTAATGATGGAGAGGGCGAGGCTGAGACTCGCTCGCCCTCCCCTCTGGCTGGTTGCCGATTCGACAACAAGCCAGAGGAAGTCGGAGAAAAAAAAATAGAAAAAGAAAAATAGAAAAAAATTAATGTAAAATTTTTAAAAAAATATTTAAGATATCATTAAAAATTACCACGTCAGTGCCGACTAGTCAAAATTGGCCGAATCAACTGAATTGATATAGATGCAAAAAGGTTTATAACCAATCAGCAAAAAAAAAAAAGAAACGATTAGAATAGTTTTAGAAATTGTTGATAATTTTTTCTGAAAATAGTAGATAATTTGAAAAATAAGAATTGTTGAAAAAGATGAGAAAATAAAATTAATCGTTTGAGGCGAGCAAGCACCATCTTAAGTATAATTCTATCCCTCCAAGCACGAAATTCGGTGCGATAAGCTTCAGTTATCCTCTCAAGATATAACAGATTTTTTTTTCACACAGAATATTATAAATAGAACAAGAACAATGTGTATGACCCAGTGAGAAAAAAAATTAAAAGATATGAGAAATAAAAGATATTCTCTTTTATTTCGGTATATCAAACAAGATTATCCTTTAAAATTTTATAATAAATAAACTAAGTGTTACAAAATCATTATAAAGCCGTTAGAAAGCTATTATACGACAGTTGCAAAGTGGTTACAAATTGATGGCTTTCATGGAGTCATAACTACTTTCGAAACCCTTACTGTCAAATATTTTTAAAGCTGCTGAAATACACAATATTTATTCATTTCAACAAGAGAGAGAGAGAGAGAGAGAGAGAGAGAGAGAGAGAGAGAGAGAGAGAGAGAGAGAGAGAGAGAGAGAGAGAGAGAGAGGAAGCTAGAGACTGAAATAGAGATTCAGCAGCATGTTTTAGGACTATAATAAGCTGCTTGTGGAAAGATAATTTTCCGCATATGTTATGCTAAAAGTTCTTTCCATCTGATTACAATTTTAACAAAGTTGAGCATTGAGTTGAGTGGCAGAATTTGGAGCAGTGCATGGCTGTAACTCAACGAACGTAAATATCTCACAAGGAGATGATTGAGGTGGCCGATGCAAGCAATGCCATCACCTTCAACGTAAGAGACGGGGGAACAAGAGAATTGTCAAAAAAAAAAAACCCTAAATCCTTTGCGATTGCATCACTTTAGTCATAAACCTTATTTTTGTTTGTCAACTGAATCATAAACATTTTGCATTTGTACCAATTCAGCCCATCCGATCAATTTTGATCGAAAATTGCTGATGTGGGGCTTCCAATGCTAACAGCGACCGATTCTAAGAATAACCATCTCATTGAAAGCCGTGTATATGCATTGTCATGTATATTATCCATATGTTCGATGATACATTAGAATATTTTCATGTGTCCTTCTTTAATGAGTGCTTAAAATTAAACTTAAAACTGCTACTACAGGTAACTCAAGGAAAAATTGCCAAAAAAGTCATAAACCTATTGCAATTGTGTCAATTCAATCTGAAAGCTTTTCTTGTGCCAATTCAATCATAAACCTTTTGTATTTATGTCAATTTAGTCCATTTGACCAGTCGATGCTAACGTGGCATCGCCGGCGCTGATGTGGCAAAATTTTAATAAAGTTTTCATAATATTTAATATTTTTCACCCGTAAAGATGGTTCATCTAGGTTACTTCTTGATTGGTATTGAGCTAACTATAGTGTACAGGAATACTACTACCACTTACCTCCCGAGAAACAACGGGTTTTCAGGATGTACCAAATAAATGACTACTTCCAATGACAACGGTCTCATTCGACAAAGAAGTACAAAAATTATTGCACCAACCTTATTGCCCGGTCTACCTTTTCATTTTCTTTTTTTGTTTTTGTTTTTGTTTTTGTTTTTTGTAAGGGAGGTTGATTGGATAGTTTAATGCTCCAAGCATCAAAAGAAATAAGTGTATTCTATACAATAACGTACATGCAACATGAAGCATCCTGTATACGTTCAATAAATGGAGTCTTCTCGAGTAACTTTTATGATTAACATCTGCAGGAGTTGCACATATAATTGATAATTTCAGTTGCCTAGGTACTTGTCAATCTGACTAATGTCTAGGGTCTTGTTCATTCCGCTGGGAAGGAGAAACCTGAAAGACAAATACATAAACGAAATTAATCAGTCAAAATGGAAAAGAAATTAAAATTCCTAAACGTTAAATTTAAGGCGACATACTTGTCTCTAAGAACTGCAGTCATGGACCGACAACCTCCGGGCACTGTCGATTGCATATTTACAGCAATATTCGGATTGTGAATACTCTGCCGGAGGTGTACCCAACCGTACTGCCCGTTTTCCTCGTCCGAAACCTTCGCCCTGTGTTCCAAATAAAGATAAATACATAAAAAGCATACAGTTAGTTTAAAAACAAAAATATATTTATGTATGTAATAACTCATTACAAGTAGCCAATCTACTGTTAAATTGAAGATTGCTATATATACAATATATTGTCTCAAATTTAGTATTTCTGATATGCTTAATTTTTGGCTAATTACTCTGCAAGAACTATGCAACCCATCAAGTAATGGACTAAACAAGATGACTTCTATTCTCAATCTGAATTTAAAAAAGTGAGAAAGCTGATCGCTATCGATGTTGTACCGGTACATTTGAGCATCAATGGCCGCCGGCGTCTCGTTTGAGTCGACGAGGCAACCTTCGCTCACCCAGCAGTCTCCACAGGAATCCAGCTCCCATCCCTGAATCCTCCCCTCCTGCAAAAAAGGGTAACCCTAATGTTAGTTCTTTTAGGATCAATGGATTTCCTTGTACGTGGTTCGGTTACCGATGACCGATTCATCGCTGTGTAATTAATACCTCGACGTATTGTCGAAATGCCTCGATCGCCTCTACGGCCTTCGCTTTCGCATGTCTAGGCTCCGCGATGACATTCATTCTCAGTTCCGTGGACTCTAATGGCTCTTCGAGGTCTTCAATGAGATTGCCGATCCCATCGTTAGATCCCGCGAGCTTCATCCGTACCATCTCGATGATGATTTTAACGACCATGTAAGCGCCTAGCCATGCCATTCATTGAAGGAAATGGCACACAAAAATTTCAAAAGCACCATCGTGATTTGAAGCTATCGAAGCGTTATTTCAGTTGTTTCCGTTGTTCCAATTTCTTTTCCTATTGACTTGTTTGTGAAGGAAACAAATAAACTACCGTGTGATAATTTGTAGAATTACTGTCAATCATTCTAAAAGGTTACCATCATCAAGAAAATAGTTCTCCTTGAGTGCGCCGTGGCCGGAGGTTTCCATCATCAGATGAGTCTCAACCCCGTCCTTATTGAGCTGAACCCCCTTGTCGATCACATTCCTATAACCGACCCGGTACAAGCAGTGATGGCCTCCTCTATCCGTAATGAACCTCGTGAGCGCAATACTCGTGCGGGCGTCAGTCACGACCGTCATCCCCGGGTGCTCCCTCAGGACGATCGCAGACATGAGAGCGATGAGCTTGTCCCCATTGATCGGGTTGCCATCAGGATCGACCACGCCGCTGCGGTCCACGTCGGTGTCGAACACGATCCCGAGGTCAGCCGAGTTGTCCAGGACAGCGGCCCGAGTGAGGGCCATGGCGGTCTTATCCTCGGGGTTGGGGATGTGGTTGGGGAACATGCCGTCCGGGTTGAGGTGGAGCGAGCCGAAGGTGTCCGCGCCGAGCTTGTCCAGCACGTCCCAGGTGAAGAAGCCTCCTGAGCCATTCCCAGCGTTTACTATGATCTATAATCAAATTCAGGCTCAGAATCAGCAGTTGAAATGGCCCAGCTAAATATTACTTCGACACATAGATAAACCAAAGCCTGAATATTTTTCGAGATAAGGAATTTGTGTACATAATTTATCTTAGTGCAACAATTCGAATTTCTACCAAAAGGTTTGTCTAGAGAGGACAAAAATAACTCTAGGAATATGGACTAGTCATGTTTTTTCAAGACATTGACGAGCATCTATATGCAGAAGATGTTACTGTGTTTATAAGAACGTATATGTTCTATAAGAAATCGGGCAAAAGCAATTTAGTCGAGAAAATTTACCTGGAAGCCTTTGAGGGGCGTGTCATAATGAGTGGGGTGATTCACTCTTTCCTTGATGATGTCACGGAGGTACGCGGCGTAGGCGCTCATGAAGTCGACCCGGGTCGGGGGAGTGGCGAGCATGGTCGACACCTTCGCCAGCCTGTTCGCGTACTTGCGGGCTGCCCGGCCGCATATCTCCCCCACCTCCGGCGAGGTCAGCCCTCCCTTCTTCGTGAAGAACTTCAGACCGTTTCGTGTGTAAGGCAAGTGAGATGCAGTCATCTGCGATAGCAAAAACCATTTCTCAGTTGTCTCATTTCCCGTTTGAAAATGAACTCAGCGGTTCATCAACAAGAGGAAACAAGACCCTCTTGAGCTTTTTATGCTGTTGGGATTTTCCCCACAAGTACCAGAGACGCCTCATGGCGTAATCTCTCGAAACAAATTGATAAGAAAGAGAGTGCTAACCGCGCATGGCTACACTACCATAATGGAAGCATCGTAAGCGAACGGGTCCAACACGGTGCTCATGAAACAAGCCGGTGTCGTCGCAAGCCCCATGTCAAACGCCACGCAACCGGCTCTGGAAAGCCCCGCGAACACGGCCACGCTCAACACCGAGCCTGAAATCCTGGGGTCCCTCCCGAGGGAAACCCTAACACCCTCGGCCGGCCTCCCGTTTTCGCTCTCCAAGCCCTTGATGACCCACTCCCCAAAGCTCTCCGCGATCGCATCCACCGCTGGCGGCGTCAGGTCCACCGTCCGGCCCTTCTCCCCCTCTAGCGCGACGCCGCGCACGTCCGAGCCGTTCTGGAGCCTCCGGATCTTGTCGATCTCGTCGTCGACCACAACTTCATCGTACCTCGCCACTCTCAGCGATCTGACTCCGGTACTCCTTGTTGGACGGCACATAAATATCACACTGATGTTCTTCGGTAACGGTTTTGTGGGGGAAAATGAGGGGACAATCGTCGATTTCTGGGCGCTCGTGTTTTGAAGTGTTATCGAGGATGGCGAAGCGGACACCATGTCGCCGGTGTCCTTCGAGCCGAAGTCTTGAAATTGTAGCAGTACTCAGAAAGATTTGTTGCTAAAAGCTGTGTTTTTTTTTTCCTCTCCCTTTTGCGAAGAGAAAACTAGATTCTTCTACGTATACGAGAAGATAAGAGTGGAGGTGAGTTCAATGGTAACCTCACAATTCCAATATCTGCAAAGTGTTGATATATCTGGAAACAAGATGAGATATTTTTGTTGTTTTGTTCTGAACTGGTCATCTTCTTTGTCGTTCTAGTTCCGATATTTCATGCGCATGCAAGGAAGATGAAAATGGTCTATTCTCGTCCTCTGGATATTGTTAGGATCTGGTGCAGAAGGCTCAAACGTGCACGGACAATTTTGTGTTGGAAAATTATATTTGATTTTGAAGAAAACAAAACTCACGTATTTTGTTTAAAAAAAAAACTTTGATTTATACTTTAAGAATTTACTACAAATATATCTCTACGCCTTTCGTACGAAATGAGCTTAACGCTTTTATTTTGACAGAAGCAGGCAGGATTCATGGCAGAGACAGACTCACACGAAATTCATATGATGAGATGTATTTTGATCTTTGTTTAATCCTCATTGATTATTCAGTCTTATTCTTAATTGTTTAGCATGTTAAATTTCCCTCACTAACGGTCAATTATCTGGTTAGGATTGCGTTTCTAAGTTAAATTGATTGATCGACAATTACAAAGATATTCCCATTATTTTCCATATGAGAATTCTTGATTGGCAATCATTCATAGATCATTTCCTTTATTAAAAGCTCGATTTAAGGATTCTAAGATTTGATTGTATCAACGAGCAAATCATCTCAAGTCTATAATTCCTCTCACCATGGCCTCGTGATCTTTATCCAGCAATCTAACGATGGCTAGTTTTTGGTGATTGATTGGAAGTGGTTCTGTCCAGTAGGGCTGCGTTTGATCGCCCGAATTTTTAGTCATGATAGGGCTGGATAGGATATGATAAGAAATCATGGGATATCACCATATCTTATCTTCTGTTTGGTGACTACGGATTTAAAGTCGGATATTTTGGTATCCAGTCCTATCCATTGTTTAGTAAAAACCGGATATCACTTGAAATGGCAGATATTGTGCCCATGAAATATTTTTTTTTTCTATTTTCAAGGCTGCAATTCCATTTGTCAATGGGTTTACGAGAGCACAATTTTTTCTTGTTTTCAAACTTGTGTCAAAAACTAATAAAGAGCCGAAATAATAATTGTCATTCTTAAAACAATCAATTAAAAAGTTCTGCTACTCTAATGCAATCACAAGTTCATAATCCAGTAAACAATTTCATCATTTTCACTCCTATCTTTTTTCAAACGATAAAGCAAACTCGATCCTCTCAATCTCATTTCATGTGTCTAAATGGGCATGAAGCATAAACAAATGGAACTCCCTTTTTCAAACACACTCACCCACTTCACAACTCTCTCAATCCATTAAATAATTGCATCTTCAAAACACAAGAAATATCACATCTAGAAAACATTTCAAGAAATAGGCAAAATGACTTTTTTTGACATTGTTTATCAACAAATATCTCCAACTCTACCTAACTCACAAAATATCATAGAAACTACAAACGAAGCTCCAAACTTTACACGAAATAGAACATTCATAAAGCAAACTATCAGTCTTTGCCATCTATCATCTCTTGGAGAAGCTGTTCCACAAATATCATCATGTCTTCTCCTTGAAATCCAAGAAATAGATGAATGTTCTCAGGATCTTTCACAATTTTTCTGCATACTTTTATTCTACCCATTGTATTTAGAGACATTTGAAGAAGCTCCTCATTGATCCTTCTCTTGTCATTGTCCAAATCTTTAGCATGTCCAATGCGGCTAGCAAGCAACTCCATCCTATCGTTCGCTTTTTCCAAGAAGGAGCCAAAAGCATTGGCAATCTCAACTAACCTAGCAGCCCATTTGTCACTTGCTTTTGCCCTTTTTCTCCTTGAAGGATCAAAATTATTTTGTGTTTGAGAAGATGAAAGTGGCGGAAAGTTTTAACTTGCATCATTAGTCGTCTCATCATCATGATTCTCACTTTCTTCATGATCCACAGCCACATGAGCTTCTGAAGGGTCTTCACTAAGATTTCTTCTGGCACGGTCTTTTCCAAATATTGTTGCTAGTCGATCATATTGAGGGAAGGATTTCCCTCTCAAAGAAGAGGCGCCTGGATTAATCTACAAAGAAAAGTAATTTTTGTTAAAACAGAAATAGGTGGTAAAGAAAAAAATGAGGAGAAGTGACACAAACCTTGCAATACTTTTGGCAGCTATCCTTCGAATGAATATCAACGCAATGCTTCTCGTGATCCCACCCAAAGCCACTTTGATTCTTCAAGTCATATATTTGATTGTACAATTTTTTTCAAGTTTTTCATCTTTGACTCTATGTTAGGATTGCCCCTAATGCCAGAACCGGGGAACTTTTCCTCAAATCACTTCTCTAATGTAATCATGAATCCACTCTTGAAGCCGTTATCGGCTTTCATTCATTGTGCAACCAGTTCTTCAAGACCATCTAGAAGCGCATTTTCTTCATCTATTGTCCATACATGTCGGTCTCTCTTTGTTCCCTTTCCTTGAGTTTGACTGAAAACGCCGCTTTCCATTCCTAAACATAGACAAGCCTTGATAATTATTGTTTGAACAACTATTGGACCTGATACTATCACCTTTCTCTAAAATTTCTCCCATAAAATAGAAGGATATTAGACTCACTCTATTTCCTAACACTCCAAGAAATGAGAATGCACTACACTAGTAACCAAACTATCTATGAATATGATTTAAGAATTCAGCAGAAATCGTTACCTTTCTCCTGCAAAGCAAATGGACAATTGGAACAGACACAAAGAAACTATTTTCCAATTGCGGTAATAGCAACACTATCTGAACTATGGATGAAGGCATCAATCTAATTAGGGCTGTCAATTATGCCCGACCCTACCATTACCCGATCCTGCCCGACCCCATTTTTAGGGTATTTTAGGGTAGGTTAAAGAAGAGGTTCAGATAGTAAAGGTATTGTAATGATTCTGATAAGGTAGGGTAGGATACGGTAGGGCTATAACCCTGGCCCTGGCCCTGGCCCAATACCATCGGGCATCAATTGCCTTTCGCCCCAACGACGCGACCCTACCTTTTTTTTCTTTTCCCTTCTTTCTTCATCTCCTTCTGTCATGCCCGACCCCGGCGGGCACGCCAACATCCCACACAGCCGTCAATCTTAGTAAGATAACTCAGGACCCAACGGTTTTACTCGTGGAGCGCGATATGAAAAACGCATGCGGGAGCGAAATAAAACCCCAGACATAAAAGAAAAGGACATAAGGCGACATAAGATTTAAAAACAACACACATTGTCTTACAGTTAAAAAGGTCTAGTACATCAAAAGACAGAAGGGTTCAGAGGAAGACACTATGGGATTACAAAAGAATAACTTCAAAAAGAAATCCACAAACTAGGCAGACTCGTCTTCATCTTCCTCACTTTCCCTTCTTCATCACCTCCGAGGCATTCTTCAAGGCATTGGGTCTGAAATTGTTGGTCCCATGACGGGATGAGATAATAATCTCAGTAAGTTAACGATAACCCTAAGCTAAACTATTGGTACCTTGAGGCACGTTTGAAAATATGCAAGTTTTGGCAAAATGCTTCTCACACATGACATTCAAGCAATTAGCATAATAAAGCAACTCAGGCATATCAGGCACCAAGTTCATTTCTTTCATACTTTCACTTTCCAATCTGAGTTTCTTAAGCCATATAAGCATAATAAACATTCCATGCACTCTAGGCATACCAGGCGTTCCAGCCAATTCAAGCATACAGACTCGGAAACATATCAAGAACCATGTTTCAATCTTTTATCTTTTTTACGCCCACCGAGGGCCGCCCTACTTGGGGCCACGAGATGATTCAGTCAATCACATGACTCTCGACATCTTATCGAGATGATTCGGTCATCATGACTCTCGCTTCGAGATGATTCGGTCTCTATAGCAACTCTCGACACTCCGCGCCATCGAGATGATTCGATCGACTATAGGCCTCTCGCGTTCGGACCTAGAGATGATTCGGTCACTACCTGACTCTCGATTCTTACAACCCTCGAGATGATTCGGTCAAGGTAGAACTCTCTAGCCGCAAGACCTCGTCAGGTCATTGGGAGTAACTCCCTCCCCAGCTCAATGCATTGGCCATAAAACATCATTGTGAACCTTATCATTAATCTCAATTTCACAATCACAAGCAAATTCATGCCATCGCCATTTAAGGCACGCATTCAAGCACATCCAGTTCATCAATTAAAACAAGCCACTCGGTCATCATACACATGCACCTTGTCACACTATGCATCATTCGACACCAATTGCGAAACCGAACATTAAAGCCCTCGATTGAATCCCAATTAATTAACACATGCCCATTTTCTCACATAGCATTTTATCATCAAACAATCACAGCATCAACTAGACACTCCCTAGGCATGTTTAAGGAACATTCAATCAAGAAAAGTCATCAATGACCCCAATCCACAGGACTACCCACCACAACCAGGTTCATTCTCATGAAAATTGCAATTTTTCTACTGACTTTTTGGGAAAACAAATTTTAGAATCTTGTTCTTCAAGATCTTACGGTCGTGTGGGCGAAAACGGTACTCAATTTGGACATCGGATGACTTAGAACGACTCGTTTTAAAAACGGTGCGCGCTGAAAACGGGATTGCATAGCTTTTGGGTCCCTCACGTTTTTCACACTAAAAACCGCCCTTTAAACCATTTCAATTCCACCAAAATTCCACTCTTTAGTGACTCAACATCCTAACAAAAGGTTAGAAGTCTTCTCACCTAGCTAATTAAGCCAACAAACTCCTCCAAGCACAGCAACAACCTTCGGATCCTACACCGTTCAGTGTCGATAGATTCTGTCCCTAAGAATAACCTTACAAACCGGCCATCAAATCTTATTTTAAAACCATCTATTTGTAGCCATAAACCATCTGAACATAGTACTAGATGTTATGAAGCTCTCCTAAAAAAATTGAGGTCATTTAGAATTTGTAAGAGCTAGAACCAACACTTCTCCTCAGTTAGCTCAGAATCCGTCCGTTTTTCTTCCAAAAATCACCATAAATCAACCAGACCTCCAAAAATCATGAAACTAATGGAAAAATGTCAAGGACATCCTAAACTCACCTATGGTAATCGGCGGCGGTGAGGTGACGATGGGAGAGGCCGATTGTACGGACCGAACAATGGGCTCAGAAACTATCTTGCGGCAGTTTTTTGGTAAGAAGGAAAAAGAGAGAAAAACCAAAGGGAAATGGTGGGGGAGTGTCATCCACGACCAGAGGGCTGTAAATTGGGTGTTTCACACATATAATTGAGGTAAAGATTGACAAGATGGGATTAGATGGGTATTTAATGCCAAGTTAACCCTAGCTTGACACTTGTCCTTGCACCAATTATTGGTCCAATGGCCATTGACCCTCATTGACTTTCCTTGCCTTCTTCTCCAAGTATTTTCGGCAGCCTCTAAGTGTGGGAGAAATGACCATTTTGTCCTTCCAACTTCCTTAAGGCAAAGATAAATGGGCGAGGGGTAAAACGGTCATTTGTCATTTTTGTCCAAAACTTCATTTTTTTCACTTTGAATAGCTATTGGTGGGAAGACGTCAAATCCTTTTTCAATTTTGAAATTCTTCATTTTCATTTGCCAATTTGGGCTTCCATTTCATGATCGATCGTTCATCGATCGTATCTCCAGCTTATCTCGAACTAACGGGCGGCTTTTGCAGACGCTACGTTTATCGACTCTGAGACTCTCGTCACACTTAGGACGACTCAAGTTACGGCGGCTTTGGTTGTCATGTAATTGCGATGGTTCATTACTAGTTCCGACGGTCTCGATCGTCATTGTTCGATTTAGGAAAACTTCGCAAATTATATATTGGTTAAAGGCATCACCCGTATTCCAATCGTATAACGCTAGCAATGGATTCCTTAATCGTTATTTGATCGGTCTTTAATGGTTCTAAATGTTCCCTCGGCAAACCTTATGGTCAAAGCGTCATTTCCTTTTTCGAGTTTCCCAGGTCCATATACTTGTCATGCGTTAGCCTTTCCCTTTCTGGTCAGTTAACTCGAATTGATCATGTCTGAGCGAGATAAAAATGAAATACATCGATAGATACTTCTCATTCTATAGTCTCTAAATGGCAGGAATTCAGAATGTCACAACTCTTCCCCTCTTACAAAAATTTCATCCTCGAAATTTGTGATAACCCAGATCTACTCAAATAAATGGGGGTACTGGCGCCTCATCGCTTCTTCGCTTTCCCAGGTAGCGCCTTCTGTTCCATGGTGTTCCCAGGTCACCTTGACGAGTGGAATCATCTTGTTCCTCAGGACTTGCTCCTTTCGATCTTCAACTCGTATTGGCCTTTCCACATACGATATCTTATCATCCACTTCGATGACTTCATGATCCAGTACATGAGTCGGGTCCGGTTCATATTTCCTCAGCATCGACACATGAAACACATTATGAACTTGCGATAAGCTTGGCGGCAAGGTAAGACGATAAGCTAAAGTCTCAATCTTTTCTAATATCTCAAATGGACCTACGTACCTTGGACTCAGCTTCCCTTTCTTCCCAAATCGGGATAATCCTCGCATAGGTGACACCTTGAGAAAGACATGGTCACCCACTTGAAATTCCAAAGGCCTTCGTCGCTTATCCGCATAGCTTTTCTGGCGACTCTGGACCGTCTTAAGCCTTTCTCGAATGATCTTAACAACCTCAACTGATTGTTCCACCAATTCTGGGCCTGTTATACTCCTCTCACCAACTTCGTCCCAGCAGATCAGAGTCCTGCACGCTCTGCCATATAGCGCTTCAAATGGTGCCATTTCGATTCTTTGCTGGTAGCTATTATTGTACGCAAACTCCACTAAATGTAACTTTTCTTCCCATCCGCTTTTAAAATAAATGACACATGCTCGCAGCATATCCTCTAACATCTAAATCGTCCTCTCAGACTATCCATCGGTCTGTGGATGGTACGCCGTACTAAACTGCAATTTCGTTCCCATGGCATCCTATAGACTCTTCTAGAAATTCGCAGTAAACTTAGGATCTCTGTCTGACGTTATTGTCACAGGCACTCCATGAAGTCGCACTACGTGTCGCATATACAACTCAGCATATCTCTCCATTGCGAAATCCTTTCGCACAGGCAGGAAATGACCGGACTTGGTCAATCTGTCCACTATTACCCAAATTGATTCGTGACCTCTTTGACTCCTCGGCAAGCCCATGACAAAATCCATGGTAATATGTTCCCACTTCCATTCGAGGATCTCCAAAGGTTGCAACATGCCACCAGGTTTACAATGCCGCGCTTTCACTTGCTGACACGTCAGACACTTAGCTACGTGCTTAGCCACGTCCACTTTCATCTCATTCCACTAATAATGCTGACGTAAGTTCTGGTACATCTTTGTGCTACCTGGATGAATACTATAATTGCTCCTGTGAGCTTCAGACAAAATCTTTTCCTTAAGTTCCTCGTCATTGGGTACACACAGTCGTCCTCGGAACTTCAGTATTCTATCTTCAAACACTTGGAAGTCAGACTTCCTCTTGTCCGCATCCATTTCCAAGATCTTATGTATATCAAGGTCCGTGGATTGCAATGCCTTAATCCTCTCCTGTATTTCCGATTAGACTCTCAAAGTTGCCATCAAACTTGACAATCTGCAAACTTCCAAACTTAAACTCTGAATCTCTCAGTCTTTCCAGTACAGACCATCCCTTGACCAACAGATGCGCAATGCTCGACTTTCGACTAAGGGCATCTGCTACCCTGTTAGCCTTTCCAGGGCGGTATAGAATGTCACAGTCGTAGTCTTTAAGCAACTCCATCCACCTACGTTGCCTCATATTCAATTCCTTTTACGAGAATAAATATTTTAGACTCAGATGGTCCGTATAGATCTGGAACTTCTCACCACACAAATAATGTCTCCAAATCTTTAACGCAAAAACAATTGCGGCCAATTTCAAATCGTGCGTTGGGTAGTTCGTCTCATGAGGTCTTAACTGACGCAACGCATACGCCACTACTCTCCCAAGTTGCATTAGGACGCATCCTAGTCCATTCAACGATGCATCACTATAAATCTCATATCCTCCAGGACCATACGGAATTTCAGTATCGGTGTAGTCGTCAAACGTCGCTTAAGCTCTTGAAAACTCCTTTCACATTTGTCCGTCCATTCAAACCGTGTATCTTTCTTAGTCAACCTCGTTAACGGAATAGCTATAGACGAGAACTTCTCTACAAAGCGTCAATAGTAACCTGCCAATCCCAAAAAACTTCGGGCTTCCGTGACTATTGTAGGTCTAGACCAATTCATAACTGCCTCGATCTTCGAAGGGTCCACAGAGATTCCATCTCCAGATACTACGTGACCGAGAAACGCTACCTTATTCAACCAGAACTCGCACTTACTAAATTTAGCATAGAGCGAGTGTTCCCTTAAGGTCTGTAAGACAATCCGCAAATGTCGTTCATGATCCTCATTGCACCTCGAGTAAATCAAAATATCATCAATGAAGACGATAACAAATTGATCCAAATACTCCTTGAATACTCGATGCATTAAATCCATAAATGCAGCTGGGGCGTTAGTCAACCAAAACGGCATGACGGTAAACTCGTAATGTCCATACCTCGTCCTAAAAGCAGTTTTCGGTATATCCTCTTTCTTGATCCTCAACTGATGATAACCTGTCCTTAAGTCAATCTTAGAAAACACGGACGCTCCTTGCAACTGATCGAACAAGTCATCTATCCTTGGCAATGGATACTTGTTCTTAATAGTAACTTGATTCAGTTGCCTATAGTCAACGCACAGGCGCAATGACCCATCCTTTTTCTTTACAAATAACACAGGTGCACCCCACGGCGACGCACTTGGACGAATGAATCCCTTGTCCAGTAATTCCTGCATCTGTACATTTAGTTCCTTTAATTCCGACAAAGACATCCTATATGGTGCTTTCGAAATTGGTTCCGTCCCAGGGGCTAATTCAATCGAGAACTCCACTTCTCTTTCAGGTGGTAAACTAGGCAACTCTTGAGGAAATACATCAGAGAATTCATGTACCACTGCTATTTCTTCTAGCTTAGGCTCCTCAATCGTTGTATCCACCACAATGGCTAAATAAGTCTCACATCCTTCATTCAATAGTTTAGTCACTTCTAGTGACGAAACCAAAGGAATCGAGGTTCCTCCTCGGCACCCCACAAATTCGAATCTAGGGCGATCGACAGGATGAAATCGAATTACCCTACTACCACAATCCATTACAGCCCTTTGTTTACTCAACCAGTCCATTCCAATAATGACATCAAAATCAAACATGGGCAACACAGCCAAATCTATTCGTCCTTCACTACCTCTAATAATTATTCTACAATTCCGACATCCTAGTGAAACAAGCACTCTATCCATTAAGGGTGTTGTCACATGCAAGATAACATCCAGCGGTTCCAATTTCATTTCAGTCAAATCAGCAAACTAGACAGACACAAACGAATGCGACGCTCCAGGGTCAAACAAGGCATAAGCAGCATGATCACACAGAGAGATCTTACCCGTGACCACACCAGGCGTTTCCTCCGCCTCCTTGCGAGCTATAGCATATACCCTTCCTTGAGCCGACAACTTATTTTCATTGGCCTGCGGGTGTCGCGACCCGTCCGGAAGCGGACGCGGCTAATGGATTACCGATCGCGGGTCTTGGATCGACGCGGGCCCTCCCAGGCCCATACCAAATCGCGGCGGGAGTATTTTTTAGAAGGATTCGACGATAAGAGTCGATCGCTTTCGACCTTCAGTGTGGTCGTGGTGGCATGTGCAACTTGTGCATGCATTTGGAGTCGCCACTGGTCTTTCTTGGAGGGTAGACCGGAAACCTTACTGACCGATTGGGAGAGATCGATCAGTTCTGCGGAACCAGAGATTTTGGGTTCGGGGACTTGGTTACGCTGGTGTCATTACCAACGCCCTTTCGGTACCTAACGCGAGTGATTTTCCTGACTAAGAATTCATGCAGGCGCAAGTTTGGGTGAGGTAGGTTTGATTCAGGATTTCATGCGGATTGGAAGACTATTCCTATCAAACACAATCAATTTTTTGGAAGACGATTCGCCCAAAGGGCGAAATCGTCATTTTAAGAAGGGTCGGGGTTCAAAACACCCAGAATGAGTCTTGGCCAGTTGTCTGTGGCCATTTCCTATTTTTTTGGGATTTTCCTGGATTTTTTAAGAATTTTTTTGGAAGACGGTTTGCCGGAAGGGCAAAACCGTCATTTCGGAAGATCGGGGGGTCGAAAGACCCGGAACAGGTCATGGCCAGTTGAATGTGGCCATTTCCTATTTTCTGGAATTTTTTTAGAATTTTTCTGAATTTTCCGAATTTTTTTGAGTTTTTTATGATTTTCCATTTCTTATTGAATTTTTGAATTTATTATTATTATTTTTTTAATATTTTCGAAAAATATTTTAATAAAAAGCATGTCTTTGACAATAAATAACAATCAACCAGATAAATAAGCTAACCACTAGACTGAAACAAATACATGCAAATCAAGTCTATAAAGGCAATATTTTAGAAAAATAATTCTGATATACGGATCGGGTACGTAAGATATACTTGATTGGACACCGGTCTTCAGACGCCGAATCCCCACGTGCGACCATCTCCGTGCCCATTACCTGTTGATCACCACTTTAGAATGTTAAAAAATTAAAAAAACAAAAAAAACAAATTTTACAATAAAACATCAAAAATGATATATATATATATATATATATATATATGTATTAAAACGGGCTCGGACACGACCGGTTCGGCCGGACACGGTGGGTCACGGCGGGCTCACGACCGGGCCATGGCCGGGTCATGGCCGGCTCACAGCTGGGCCACTCGGCACAAACTCTCGGCCATGGCCTAGGCCAGGCTGGGACACGGCCCGGTCACAAAGGGGCCATGGCCCATTCGCAAGGCCCGAAACAGGGCATACTCGGATGCAGAATAAGGGAGTCTTCAAGGTTGTTTTCATGCTTGAGGAGCAACGAGCAGCCACTAACGACCACGGCTGACGACGAGCGACTGAGGGAATGGCTGAGATGGTGGCGTCATGCTTGGGTTCGGCGACTGAGCACGCGTCGGGTTAAGGCACGACGGCGTGACGGGGCTAACTCGAGATGGCTGGTGACGGCTCGCGAATCTAACGGAGCTGCGTCGCGGCTCACGAGCTTGGGACATACATGGTCGGTAGGCGTCCGCAGGCGGTAGAGAGCAAACAACAAAGATGGAGGTGGTGGTGAGCGGCAGGTAGCAGCGGAGAGGGGCTGAGGACGGTGGAACAGCCTCACGACCAAGAACAGGGGCGTCGGGACGAAAACAGGGCAACCGGGGTCTCCGCAGCTTCGGGATGGCTCTCGACGGCGCAAGACGGCTGTGGGGTGGTCTGGGGTTCGAAGGAAGTGGCGTGAGGCGGAGGATGGTGGCCGGGAGTAGCCGAAGGGAGGCTGGTAGGCCAAAACCCGAACGTCACGCGAAACAGGGTAGGGGGCTGCCCGTGAGCGGCTCTACGGCCGTCCGGCGTCGACGACGGTCAGAGTGGAGGCGGTGGTCGCGAGCAGAGGTGGACGGAGGAGTGGGAGGTGTGGCCAAGGGGGTTTTAGCAGCTCATGCAGTGATGAAATCTGGGAATCTCCAATCTCCTTCTTTTGCTTGCGTCCGTCCTCTCTCCTCTACTTTTCGTTCTCTCCCTTTAAATTCTTTTTTTGTTCAATGGCGTCCCTCCACCATCTCTCTGTCTTCTGCTCCTTTTCTCTTTTTATTTATTTATTTATATTTTTTTTAACGTCCGGAGGAGCCGCCCACTTCGTTGCCTCCCTCTTTCTTTTATTTCTCACAAACCACCCACCACACTCTCTTCTTTTTTTTTTCTTTTTAAATGGTTTTTGCTTTTCCCCTTTTTATTTCTTATTCCCTAATGGCTTGCCCTTTTTATTTATTTACTCCCCGTTGTCTCTCATTAGGTTTAAGAAACCCCACCAGCTCATTTCATCTTGCACCCCACGAGCTCTCCCTTTTTTTGTTTTCTCCTTTATCTCTTATTTTATTCTCCTTTTTTTTGCTTGGTTCTTCGTGGAACCCTTTTTTTTTCACAGATTCCTCCTCTCTCTTTTTTTTATAATCCCACTCTCTTTTGTCCCCTCCAATTTCCTTTCTTTTTGCAAACAATGGCGCCGCTCTCTCCCTTTCGGTGATATTCCATTCCATTTGGCCTTTAGGGATCCAACTCTCCTTTTATTTTGGATTCAATCACTATTCTTCAGTGCACGAACTGTTCCATACCCATTTTTTTAATTAGGTTAAGCATTAGCAACAACTAAAAGGGACGCTAGAATTGTACGTCAAGGCTCAAAATGAAAAACTTTCAAACTAAAAGACTCAAATGATTTTTTTTATGCCCGATTCGGGTTTATGTTTGTGAAGGAACATAGTGACCCGAGCCGAATTTTTGAGATTTAAAGTTACACACTTGAAGAGGAAATTAAAAAAAATTATTGAACATTTTTGTGTATTTTTCTGACCACGAATGGTATTTTTCTGATTTTTTGGGTATTTTTAATAATTAAATAAATTCGAAAAATATTAAAAAATACCAAAAAATATTTTTTGCTCAAAATTGGTTCCTAAGGCTAAGCCAAGGCTCCCAAAGTTGATTTTGTGATTTTATGACCTTTTTTTGATATTTTTAATTAATTTTAAAGAGTAAAAATACAATAATAAATGGTCAAAAATCAGGTGTCAACAGCGGGGCAGCTCCAGTTTGTGGTTCTAGTTGAGCTCGTGGCGGTTGATACTGAGGACCAGCATTTTGTTGTCCACTTTCCCTTGCCCTGTGGCCCATCTTGCCACACTTAAAACATCCTCCCATTTGCCTTGGACATGGTCCACTTCCATGCCTTCGCTCACAGAGGCGACAACTTCAATTGTTCTAGTGAGCAGGCTTCACGATATTCCTCTTAACTAGGGGAACAAACTTCATGTTGTTCACCATAGGACCTTTGCCCAAATTTCGATTGTCTCTGACTGGATTAAACCGCAATCCTGAGGAAATTCCTATATTCCCCATATCTCTTTCAATCATCTGGCTCCTGGTATAGATCTCATTGTAATCCCTCAGGTTCATTGAGATCATCTGGCTGCAAATATCGGGCCTCAGTCCATCTCGGAACCTTCTCGCCCGATCCCACGGATTCTCCACCATCCTTGGTGCATACTTCAACAACCTTGCAAATTCCGCCTCATACTGATCAACAGTCATTTGATTCTGACGAAGGTTCTGGAATTCAGCCAACTTCTGTTCTTGGGCAGATTCAGAGAAATATTTCACACTAAAAGTCTCAGCAAAAGGTGCCCACGTCGGTTCAGTCCCTTTATGAAAAACCATTCCCTTGGTGGCCCTCCACCAATCATTCGCAGTTCCTTGGAGCTGGTAAGCCGCTAGGGTCACCTTCTCAGCTTCAGTGCACCTTAAAACTGTAAATGCTTTCTCCAACTCTTCAATCCATCTAGGAGCTAACTCAGGGTCTCCTCTGCCATCAAACCTCGATGGTTTTAGCTTCAGAAATTGCTCCATCAACTGACCCATAGCACGATTCTCAGGGCCTTGCACATTGCCACCTCCAATTCCTTGGCCATTATTTTCATTCGCCAGGTTCACAGCAGCTATTGCAGCTTCAACAGCCTGAGCTATTATCTCCGCTCTATCTTCGGCTTGTCGAAAGGCCGCAGCAGCCCTATCTTGGGCTTCCTTTCCCATTATCTCTCCAATTTGCTCCAGCGCCCTCAAGACTCCATCAACTCTTGGATCCTCAGCCGCTAGTGCTCTCGAGCTAGATGCTCCTCTAGTATTCCTACCTCGGTTGATCATCTCGCTAGTTTCCACAAACCTGGACCACTACAATTCCATTCAGGAATTAGAGACCTAAGTCACTCACTTAAGTCTAACAACTCCAGGCTACTTATCACCTCAGCAATCACAGCTAGTCATTCATCACAACTCAAACAATCAGAGGCATCACAATAGGGAGATTTCACTCATATCTCAGGTCCAGACGCATCTGCGTATTAGCAAAATCGCAACCAGCTTTCCAGCATATCAACGTATCACAATCAGTCATGCCTGAACACAATGCCAATCACAAGCGCCAATTCATATGTCATGCATTTCGTGCCTAACTCTAGTGAATCCCCCTAGAGTTTCACTACCCAACCATGCTATAGTCACCACTCCTTATCACTCCAGTCATCGAAAAGATTGGATTGAGCTAACCTCGCTCTGATACCACTTAAACGGGGATGTCACGCCCCGACCCCAGCGGGCACGCCAACATCCCACACAGCCGTCAATCTTAGTAAGATAACTAGGACCCAACGGTTTTACTCGTAGAGCGCGATATGAAAAACGCATGCGGGAGCGAAATAGAACCCCAGACATAAAAGAAAAAAACATAAGGCGACATAGGATTTAAAAACAACACACATCGTCTTACAATTAAAAAGGTATATTACAGCAAAAGACAGAAGGGTTCAGAGGAAGGTACTATGGGACTACAAAAGAACTTCAAAAAGAAATCCACAAACTAGGCAGACTCGTCTTCATCTTCCTCCCTTTCCCTTCTTCATCAACTCCGAGGCATTCTACAAGGCTTTGGGTCTGAAATTGTTGGTCCCACGACGGGGTGAGATAATAATCTCAGTAAGTTAACCCTAACCCTAAGCTAGACTATTGGTACCTCCAGGCACGTTTGAAAATATGCAAGTTTTGGCAAAATGCTTTTCACACATGACATTCAAGCAATTGGCATAATAAAGCAACTCAGGCATATCAGGCGTCAAGTTCATTTCTTTCATACTTTCACTTTTCAATCTGAGTTTCTCAAGCCATACAGGCATAATAAACATTCCATGCACTCTAGGCATTCCAGGCGTTCCAGCCAATTCAAGCATACATACTCGGAAACATATCAAGAACCATATTTCAGTCTTTTATATTCTTTACGCCCACCGAGGGCCGCCCTACTTGGGGCCGCGAGATGATTCAGTCAATCACATGACTCTCGACGTCTTATCGAGATGATTCGGTCATCATGACTCTCGCTGCGAGATGATTCGGTCTCTATAGCGACTCTCGACACTCCGCTCCATTGAGATGATTCGGTCGACTATAGGACTCTCGCGTCCGGACCTAGAGATGATTCGGTCACTACCTGACTCTCGATTCTTACAACCCTCAAGATGATTCGGTCAAGGTAGGACTCTCTAGCTGCAAGACCTCGTTAGGTCACTTGGAGTAACTCCCTCCCCAGCTCAATGCATTGGCCATAAAACATCATTGTGAACCTTATCATTAATCCCAATTTCACAATCACAAGCAAATTCATGCCATCGCCATTTAAGGCACGCATTCAAGCACATCCAGTTCATCAATTAAAACAAGCCATTCGGCCATCATACACATGCACCTTGTCACACTATGCATCATTCAACACCAATTGCGACACCGAACATTAAAGCCCTCGATTGAATCCCAATTAATTAACACATGCCCATTTTCTCACATAGGATTTCATCATCAAACAATCACAGCATCAACTAGACACTCTCAAGGCATGTTTAAGGAACATTCAATTAAGAAAAGTCATCAATGACCACAATCCACCGGACTACCCACCACGACCAGGTTCATTCTCAAGAAAACTGCAATTTTTTTATTAGCTTTTTGGGAAAAAAAATTAGAATCTTGTTCTTCAAGATCTTACAATCGTGTGGGAGAAAACGGTACTCAATTTAGACATCGGATGACTTAGAACGACTCATTTTAAAAACGGTGCGCGCTGAAAACGGATTGCATAGCTTTCGGGTCCCTCACGTTTTTCACACCAAAAACCGCCCTTTAAACCCTTTCAATTCCATAAAAATTCCACCATTTAGTGACTCAACATCCTAACAAAAGGTTAGAAGTCTTCTTACCCAGCTAATTAAGCCAACAAACTCCTCCAAGCATAGCAACAACCTTCGGATCCTACACCGTTTAGTGCCGGGCAGATTCTGTCCCTAAGAATAACCATGCAAACCGGCCATCAAATCTTATTTTAAAATCATCTATTTGTAGCCATAAACCATCTAAACATAGTACTAGATGTTATGAAGCTCTCCTAAAAAATTGAGGTCATTTAGAATTTCTAAGAGATAGAACCAACACTTCTCCTCAGTTAGCTCAGAATCCGTCCGCTTTTCTTCCACAAATCACCATAAATCAATCAGACCTCCAAAAATCATGAAACCAACGGAAAAATGTCAAGGACATCCTAAAATAACCTGTGGTAGTCGGCGGCAGTGAGGTGACGATGGGAGAGGCCGGTTGTACAGACCGAACAATGGGCTTAGAAACTATCTTTCGGCAGTTTTTTGGTAAGAAGGAAAAAGAGAGAAAAACCAAAGGGAAATTGTGGGGGAGTGTCATCCACGACCAGAGGGCTGTAAATTGGGTGTTTCACACATATAATTGAGGTAAAGATTGACAAGATGGGATTAGATGGGTATTTAATGTCAAGTTAACCCTAGCTTGACACTTGTCCTTGCACCAATTATTGGTCCAATGGCCATTGACCCTCATTGACTTTCCTTGCCTTCTTCTCCAAGTATTTTCGACAGCCTCTAAGTGTGGGATAAATGACCATTTTATCCTTCCAACTTCCTTAAGGCAAAGATAAATGGGCGAGGGGTAAAATGGTCATTTGTTATTTTCGTCCAAAACTTCATTTTTTTCACTTTGAATAGCTATTGGTAGGAAGACGTCAAATCATTTTCCAATTTTGAAATTCTTCATTTTCATTTGCCAATTCGAGCTTCCATTTCATGATCGATCGTCCGTCGATCGTATCTCCAGCTTATCTCGAACTAACGGGCGGTTTTTGCAGACGCTACGCGTATCGACTCTGAGACTCTCGTCACACTTAGGAAGACTCAAGTTACGGCGGCTTTGGTTGTCATGTAATTGCGAGGGTTCATTACTAGTTCCGACGGTCTTAATCGTCATTGTTCGATTTAGGAAAACTTCACAAATTATACATTGGTTAAACGGTATCACCCGTATTCCAATCGTATAACGCTAGAAATGGATTCCTTAATCGTTATTTGATCGGCCTTTAGTGGTTCTAAATGTTCCCTCGGCAATCCTTATAGTCAAAGCATCATTTCCTTTTTCGAGTTTCTCAGGTCCACGTACTTGTCATGCGTTAGCCTTTCCCTTTCTGGTCAGTTAACTCGAATTGATCAGGTCCGAGCGAGATAAAACTGAAATACATCGATAGATACTTCTCATTTCATAGTCTCAAAATGACAGGAATTCAGAATGTCACGCCTTCGTTCTTATTTCTTGTCCTCCTTTTGCATGACCAGAAACCCCCATCGGCCATCTGAACACCACCCAAAGATCACGTCACCGCAAGCCACCTCGTCGCACCGTCCTTTGTCCGTGTGGTCGCCGCTGGTCGTCTTGACTCGCGAGCCGCGAAACCAAGGAACCCACGACAGCCATCTTGATCTCTCGACTCTTAACCACCGAGCTCGGCCAACCGCGACTCCCCTGACCCGAAAGCCAACGCGACTCACCGCCATCGTGCTCTACTTAGACGACGTGCCCCAGCCCCAAGCCCTCTGATCTTCTGCACACGCTGTCAATCCGAGACCCACAGTTCACAGTTTTGCCGCCTCCGTCCTCCACCACTGTTGACACCTAAATTTTGACTTTTCATTTAATTGATTCATCATTGCATAAAAATGAGGATTGTCATAGTTCTCACAAAAATAATTTTGCAGGCATTACATGTTTTCTATTATTCATTGCATTTAGGTCCAAATGAATCAATCGTGCTTAAACGGCACGGTGTCAGTTGACGGACGAAACCCATCAGACAGTATACGGCCAAGGGCACCACTCAGAATTTCAAGACAAAAGATAGATGCACTCATGCTCCATCGAAAAAGGGAAAGAGACAATGGAGGAGGCTTCTTCGGTGGAAAGAATGTTGATTGACAAAACAAATAAAAGAAGAACAAAGTTTGGTCGACAATAATGGATGGCTAATCATGAAAGCCATTAAGAAAAGATAAAGAAGAAGAGAGATGGCCATTATTGGAAGGATGCAACGTTCATTGATGTACATGGCTATGTGAAGAGAATTCTTTACTTTAGACAATGCAAAGTAAAGCTAATGCCATCCACCATCCGCCATCCATCATCATTAGATTCTTCAAGAACTAGCATGTGAACATCTATGATGGTGTTTTCTTGTCTCCTTGATCCTTCCCATATATACGAAGAGGCAACGCAGACGGCGAGGGGGGGAAGAGATTTTTCTGCTCCTCTCGGGAGGTTTTCATTTTGCTGCCCGTTACTTCTCCTGCGTTTTCGACCAATTGGACCGTTGGATCGAGCTGAATTTTTGTGTCCAAGATCATCTCAATCCCTTCTTCATCTCCACCGTTCGGATCTTTGAACCGAGCTGTCCTGATGGTGGTATAACAGCTCATCCAGAAGCTGTTTTGGATCGCGGGTACTATGTACCCACCGGCTCATCTTAATTATGCGTTTCCGGCCAAGTAGACCGTTGGATCGAGCTGAAAGTTTTTTTCCAAGGTCACCTTAATCCATTATTAATCTCCACCATTCGGATCTTTGAAAAGAGCTCTCCTAATGGTTGTATGACAGCTCAATCAGAAGCTGTTCCAGGCCACGGGTACTATGTACCCGCCGGATCATCTTGCATTTCCGGTTGATTGAACCGTTGGATCGGGCTGATTTTTTGTGTCCAAAGTCACCTTGATCCCATCTTCATCTCCACCGTTAGGATCTTTGGAAAGAGCTTTCTTAGTGGCTGTGAAACAGTTCAATCAGTAGCTATTCCTGCATGCTCGGCTCTTCATCATCCGATCGCAAAAGCTAAGTTAGCTTCCCTTTTCTATATTTGATTTTGGGTTCTAAATGCCATGCTACTTCTCTTTCTCTCGTTTTTTTAGATCATCATTGAAGAGAGCATCCATATAAGCGTACGAGCAGAGGCTGAATCCTGCTTCGTCTCAACAAGCCCAAACATGCATGTGGTCGATGTACTTTGTCGCAAACAACCCTAGAGGCCGGCATATTTGCTTTAAGTTCAACATTCTCCTTATCCGAGCTCAGATCATTATCTATTTTGTATTATGTTGTATTTGTTGTGTATTTACTTTATGTCATAGCATTTCATGCATCATATAGTTAATTTGCATTGCATTGCATCCAATAAAATTGTGTTTTTTCTATATTTCGCCTATCAGACCTAGAATCGGAAGGCCGAGCATCTTGTTGGTGTCCAAGGCATGTGTTCATTTACTTTCTGTAAATTATATTGTGCTACCCCAGAATCGGAAGGCCGAGCCTCCTGCTGGTGGTTTATAACCCCACACCTTATTGCACGAACACCGACGGACTCCGACGTCGTAAAATTCACCGGATCCTATCCCCTCTCTTTATGTTTATGTTCTTTTAATATCTATTTTTATTTTATTATAATTTGCATTACATTGCATTTTACAAAAAATATAACCCTAAACATTCATAAGAAAACCCAAAAAGTATTGCAAAAACCAGAAAAGTTACACCTTTGAAAATTCATCAAATTTGCCAAAATCAGACATTTTCATGGAAATGGTACCGAAAGGGCATTAATTGAAGAATTAATGTAACCAAGTCCCCGAACTTAAAATCTCTGGTTCGCAGGAATAAAATAATTCTCCCGCTATTTTATTTAGGTTTCTAATCAACCTGCCAATAATAATTAATGGCAACTCCAAAACATATCTTTGCATGAAATTGATTTTAAGTTGCGAATTGATAGGGCTTGGGAGAGTCCACGTTAGGTTAGTTAATTTAATCAACCTAATAATCCATTAACCTAAAAATGATTCGATTTTTTTTAGGTAAGACAACTTGGCGACTCCACTGGGGACGTGCTTTAATTTTTTTTTTTAAAAAAAATTCAAGACTTAACTGGTTCACTTGAATCTTTTCGAAAAATAAAAGCCTTAGATGATTTAGGCCTGATGAAAATTCCATGGATGTCTCGCTTTTGGCAATCTTGCTTGAATCTCATTTATTAGATGTTAAATGGTTTTGCTGATTGGGAGTTATAAGGGGAGGAGTTTGTGGCTTACCCTTTGTTTTGCAGGCTTGGAGAATTTTTGCTATAATTCCTGAATTGTTGGAGCGCTGATTGATTTGAAATGTTGTGCATGCCCTTAGTGTAGTTGCGCTACACCACATTCAAATCGTGATCGGACCCGGGTCACCCAATAGTTTTAGGATGGTATTTAAGTGGTTCTTTAACCTTGGCTGTCAGGCTTCGCTAAAGGTTATCCTACTTGGGTCCCGAAATCTTCCAAAAAATGACTCAAGGGTTGTTCTCATGCGCTCAAGGTGGTGATGCATGGGCGTTGTCCTTGTCGACCGAGCCAAGCCGGAGTGATTGGACCCGACTATTCATGACTATGTATGCGAGGCAGCAACTATGTCATGGTGAACGTGCGCGAGGCTGCGACGTGTCGTTCTATCCTTCATTTCATTTTGCTAAGAATTAAAATTGATTCCACGATTCATGTGCATGTCTTTGTGATTAACATTTTCTCTCCTCAATGGCGGTAACTTCTTGTACTTTATCTCCTTGTCATCTCATTATATTGTGGGTCGGTCCATGGCAGTTTTTAGGCGAACCCTTTGCATGGTTTGATTTTTTAGGATGTCTTCTAGTCATTTCTAAAGTGTAATGTCCAAATGGAAAATGTTCAGAACATATTGAGCCATTATATGTGAAATTTTTAGAATGATCCATGGCGTTTTCCATTTAATGACGAATTTTCATTTAGAACCATGTAAGCTGGAATTTCAGCAGTTTCCAGATGCTCATTTGGTTTTGCGGATTATCATTTTTAAATGACCCCCTTTGCCAAATCATGAAAAATGAAAGTTGTAGGTTGAGGTCTAAACTAATAACTTACGAAATTCCAGATTTTAATTCACAATTTAAGGAGGTCCTTCGTTCATTTAATAAAAACCGGGCGAAACAGTTTTCTGGACAAACATTTCAAGAAGATGTATTAAACTGTACCGATCGATTTGCTTTTGGGCTTAAGTCTAAACATAAAAGTTGTTCATTGTTGTGTCTTGTTGCAGCTCGTAAAATTTGGGAATTTTTTTTATCAACGTACGAATTATGACGAATTTTATCATAAGGATCGACGAAACTGAAAAGTTGCCCGATTCAGTTTATTGCTTATATTTATTTTGTTCGTTGAGTCTGTAAGATTGTCATGGACCGGCCTACTATTGTTGCTCATTATACTAATCCTCGCTTGATCATTTCTTCAAGGTGATATATCATGGATTCTTCACACTCCCAAAAACTCAATCTGGGGCATATCTGAGTGTGGTAAAACTGGTAAAGGAAAAGTATCCATTTATGGATAGACATGAGGAATTATAGGACATGTTGTACATGGCAGACATTTGTCGAAGACTCCTTCATCTGATCACATGCCAAAATCGTTGAAGACTAACGAAGGGAAAACTTGTCTTCCCAACAAGATGAAAGGAAATGCGTCTTCATCAGATGTTGCCATTTTCGCAAAGACAAGATAAATCAATTTTTTGATGAACCCTAAACAGACAGCATGAAGAAGGAGCAACCTAATTAGGATCGACTCTCCCTAAGTCAAAAAGGGATGTATCAGCTCCAAATTAAACTAATTTGTTCATAAGCTGATACGGTTTTCCATTCTTGCAGGTGATAATAAAATGAATGGGATCACGAAAAATTTCCCTTGTCTTGGATGCTCAGAGGACGGGAGCCAGAAGATATATTCTAGGGGATAGTAAACCGTGATCGTTCCAATTAAAGTTTCTTGTGCAACATTTGACTCGTTCATTCCTTTCTCCATACATGCAGGGAAGCATACAAAGGAATTACAACCTCAAATAAGGAATGTCTCCTTAGATTGAGCATCTGAGGAGCTTCAATTAGAGAACACGAGAAAAGGGGAAATGCTCGTTCCCACACACTCCATGGAGCAATTTCCAATGAAATCAAATTATTCCAATATAGATGGAGTCTTGAAGCTGATAATTCCTAAGTCCCGCCACGCCGAAAGCAAGAAGAAGAAAATTTGGTGTCAAACTTTGACATCTTGTGGTTACAGTCATGAAGAATCGATCTGCCTAGCCACAGAACCTCAATCGTCAACAACGGTAGAAGGTTGCCTACACCGGAGGTTGTAGGCTGTCACCCGGACCGAAAACTCCAAGGACGCCATCATGAGCGGCTCCAACATGATCAAAAGAAATCCCACTACATCGAGGATAAAGGGAGGAAGACAGATTAAGTCGCAGACAAGATTGTAATGCGGATGGAATTCGAGGCATGTGCGAATCTAGAAAAGAGAAATGATTTGCCTTCATCCGGAGAAAGAAAATACTTGCCTGCACCATTGATACATCTAGGAGAGAATGAGACGTGCTGCACTTGAAGAACCAGAAACTTACGCCCTCAAAAATTTCTCTGAATCATCCAACAATCTCGGGAGTCCATTACAATAAGTCACTACCAGTTTTAGGAGGGGACTTATCTATCTTGTATGGTCCAAAACTTGTCGAGGTGATTCCTTCATCGATCCTCTTTCCTTAAGCCACCCTTGATCTGTGAATATGTTGAAGATCAGTGGAAAAGATACATTTTCAGCCCATATGTTAACAGAAGTTTCCTACCTTGAGGGTCTACGAGTCATGGCCATCGATGGCAATCCAGTTGCTCTCTCAATTCTTATGGTTGTGCTGAGAAAATGCCGATACAAAGTTGCAGGCCGAACGAGAGCAATCGAAGCCTTAAAAACGCTGAAACGAAATAGGGGCAGGTTTGACATCGTCGTCACTGCCACGACAGTGTTCGACATGCATATCTTCGATCTTTTAAAGGTCATCAACTTCGAAATGGACATACCAATCATCATCATGTCAGCAAGTGATGATCAGTCGGTTATAACAAAAACCGTACTACATGGGGCTCAGGATTTCATAACGAAGCCAGCTCGAGTTCGAGTGCTTCAAAATATTTGGCAACATGTGGTAAGAAAACTATTACATGTGCGAGATAGCCATAATCAAGTTGGCAATGCCGTTTTCGGGCATGTGAGGACAATGGTCGATTGATCCCCCGATCTTCATCTTAAGTTTATTGATGCAGTCCAACAACTAGGGATCAACTCAGCACGTCCGAAACGTATAATGGAATTCATGAACGTGCTAGGACTCGCTAGAAGTAGTATCGCGAGTCACCTCCAGAAGTACAGAAAAGAACTGAGAGAGCACAACACAGCTCTGAATCAAGAAGATAGACCGCATGCGCAGCCAACGCAGACTCCTTGGATCGAATGTCTACCTTTCACTGGTGCCCCTCCTATGGTCAATCAAGTCATCATGCCGCATATTCAAGAACCAAAATTTTCAACTGCGCAATTCGAAAATGTGACTCTCGACGAACATACGTGGAGTAGCTCTCAGCATACTCTTTTCTTCAGTTTTCAAATGGAGGATGCTGGCCGAGGTACGCTAGCCTATCATCCCCATTTACACCCAGTTAATAACGGAAGCTCCAGCTCCAAGAATCAAATTGTCCTTGGCGAAATCAGAAGGAGAAATCCATCGCCAAGAGTCAGTGCTGCCCAATTCGAGCATCGATTGCTTGAAGAATTAGGAGATTATCTGGATGATGAGCTCATTGTCATGATTAATCAGTTTAAAGCTGACAAACCCCCACCGATCTGATCCAAGATGGCGATTATGTATCTAGTTCAAGGCGCAGCTAGTCAATCATTGAGAATCCTCAAGGGAAGCAAGCCCATGCATTACCAAATATGCTATTAAGTTTTCGTTGCTAAATCCTCATGCTACATATTCCCTTTTAATATCTAAAGCTAATCTTGCACGAAGGTCAATGCTACCCGCGAGTATCATCATACTCGAAATATGTGAATTATGTCTTAAATCGAACTCGGGGTAAATCGGCCGAATGCCATGAAAAGAAACTTCACGTATGGAAATACAAGTAAAGCCCGAGCAAGTTCAAAAACAGGTAACGTAGTATCGTTCCGACTAGCCCTTAATCACGTCGAATTCTGAGCTCAACTCATTGGACAGGAGATCATCTACTGCCTCAAGAAATTTGGAATAAAAGCAAACCCTCATGAACGCCAACAAGACCACAACCTAGTAGTTGCGGGAATGACACTGGTCCGAAGCATCCTGGCTTTGATCCTTGGACTAGCATCAATGCACAAGAGACTAGGCGGTCCGATGCCTTTTGAAGATCAATCCAAACGATTACAGAACCTGGGGCAATCTTAAAATTTTGGGTGGCTACACACTCAATTATTTTTGCCAAGCAATGAAGCCGGTGAAATGAAAATGCAAAATGCCTGAATGAAGATAAGAAAAGAATAAAACGATGACCTCCTACCCGAGTCCAGAGGTTCAATCCTTGACTCAAGCCCAATCCGGAGGGCAGTTGCAGATGTTACCTACTGAACATGGCCCATCTCATTCGGAAGCAGGGCGAAACAAATGTTGGATCTCTAGATTGAAAAAAAAAAAAACCTAATCCAAAGGAAAGAATCTCTCCAATTTGATTTTGCAAGAAGTGCAAATTAAGTAGAAACGTCAAATACCTCAAATGGCAATTGTGATTGAGAGAGACACCAAACTGCCACACAACGAATCCCAAGACTGTCAAGCTGTCAAGAGAGATATATAAAAATGATCAAAGATTCTAGTAGTCGAGACAGATGACCAGAATCAGCGAAGATTCATGGGAGCAAGTCCCTCCCTTTTCTTCAAAAAACCAAACTGAGGGCAAAATTCTCATCTACTCCACAAAAGTGCACTGAAGCAAGGTTATCATACCCAAAGATGACAAACATCAAGACAGGACATAGAATTGTTCCTTCAAACATCGGAAGAACGAAATCTCAAAGGGAGTATTCTATTTCTAAATGATTCAAATGAGGTCGAATAAGGCCCTACGCTTATTTCTTCATGTGCAGGTGCAAGGACGTCTTCAAATTGAATTGAAACTTGTCAAAAAGCATGGAAAGTGCTAGGGCATTTGACCAAAATAGACATCGCCCAACTGGGGCAAATGGATTCGTTAACATCGCCAATACCTACAAATACAGAAAGGAGGATGTGATAGTTGGCATCCACATCAGAACAAGATACTGAAATAGCCTCCATTAAATGAGAAGCGTCAACAATCAACGAAAGAAAGAGTTGTTGGGTATCGTATCCAATCTATCTCTTTTCCTCGCATTTGCTAATACAAACTCACTTGTTTTGGGCAGAATGGACAATAAGTCACCATCATGGATCCCAAGAGAGAAGAAATCCTAAAAAAGGATTGCAGCAAAAGCAAAAGCAAATTTAGCTGAGGCAAGCATCACCTAGCTATAACAAACCATGCTTAACCGGGGCAAATGAATCATTTGTGCGCTGGACAAAGAGGACGTTTCGTCTCCGGCAAAGTCAATGGACACGATAGCAAAGTCATCCGCATCAAAATCAAATCCCAAGATACGAACTTCAGGCGAACGGTAACTTTGTATCGTTCTAATTTGGTCTTCGAAGATCCATGCTTAACATGAGCTTGTTCTCATTTTTCAGGAAAGTATTGGTATTGAAAAGCCTCAAAAGAAAAGAATTCGTCGGCATGAAGGCAAAATGAAATATTGGCTTTGAAAGTCAATGGTCTTTGATTATAAGACTGAGTGGAGGGTAAAAAGTATCGCTTCCACTCTACATGCTTTGATATGTATTTGATAAAAATTACATTTTTCCTTAAATAAGGAACCCTGAAGAGTGGCATATACCCAAAAGCAAGGATAGATCTCCTCCGGTGCAAATCCTTGAGGAGGATTCGTTGCCCAACCAGATCGAGAGACCATGGCCACGAGCCATATGGCCGATTTCTACAAGTCACACATTTATGTTCAAATAGGAACGCAAAATAAGAGTAGGGCAGTGTCGTTCCAATTTATCTTGAAATTCGGAACGTAAACTGACACTTCCTATTTGTCTCTAACAGGTACTCGCCATCAGAACAGACATGTGGAATGCAAATTTTCACTGAGATGTATCGTTCCAAATCATCTTAAATTTGGGAACACAAACTGACGCTTGATGTTTAATTTTGGCATGGACTTACTAGCATGTGGACATGTAAGGATCCTTTCTCTTTAGAGGCCAAGAACTTCAAGGAATTTCAAGACACTTAACCATCACGTGTTGTTAAGTATATCTGTTGGAGTACATACAAGGATAAAGCAATATCGTTCTATTTCCACTGGAATGTGAGAACGTACATTTACGCATTCCCTCTTGATTTTTTACAGGGATTATTGCCGTGTTGGATAGGTAAGTATCTCTTTCCCTAAAAATTGGGGGAATTCCAATCTCTATTCCTTGAGAATTTTCTCATGCTTGCATATTCTGTTCTTCAAAGCAAATGCATGACAAGCTATTCGAAAATTCTATACATCATCGGCCAATGCGCACACATTTCATGGTTTATGCGTGGTTATTCTTCATGTTCAATTTATCAATTCTGGATAATGAGTGTGAACCGCACAAGATACGTCGAATGTACAAGAATGGGGCACTATAGATGATGAAAGGCAACCCTTTTCCAAATACGTCCCATGTACATTTTGCTAAGTAAGCTGAGAGAAAACTATATTTCGCATCCCCGAGGTGAAGGGTTTTCTCGCGAAAGGTACGATAGCCGAAATGACATAGGCATTTATTTATCTATCCCAAACACTACAGGTTATCCATTGCTAACCCCGTTGGGCGGCGTTCTCATTTCTCACCCCTGTCAAGAATCACCCCACATTGGGGCAAACAGAAAATTTCAGAAGCAGGACGAGGTAAATGGTTAGAAAATTCTCTTGCTCAGACTAAATCAATCTTCGAGTGTTTCTTCGCATTTATGCTCATTAATTTAAGTGCTTTAGGATGACGAAAATCGTTCATTTCTCTATCCTACACACGTCATCCCTTGCATAGCCCATTTGAGCCTGCAAATTCATTTCTTAAACCCATATTGGTGATCATATGCTTAATTCATTAGCAATTATGGCTGATCTCAGAAAAAGTTAGAAAATCGGGTTAATAGAAATCCCTGAATGAACTCATCAAAATGCTGAAAATGCAGAAGTCAAGTGAGAATAAAAGAGAGACGGAAGCAAAGTAAATGTTGATCTCTAAAAAATTATTAGGCATGTAATAAGCAAAGCGCCTGGTAAAAGCAAGGCCAACACTCATCCAAATTCTTGTTCATTTGCAAAATATTTCTGAATTTCAAAGAGGTTGAGAGGAAAATCTATGAAAGCCTCAAAATCTAAATCCTTAACAGAAGTCTGTGCCATCTCTCAAGCAATGGTGGTATTCCAAAAGGCCAAGATTAGTGACAAGCGGCAATGATCATCAACATCAAGCCCTTCTCATATATTTTTTGAGCCAAAATGAGCCTTTTCATTCCTCAGTCCCCAATCCCAACCTACGTTACAACCCTTCAAAAGTTTCTTCTGACTAGGGCACTTGAATTAACGTAAGAGTTGAATGATTTTAAGCATCACTCGAAGAAGTTCGAGCAAGATTATTTCTCTCATTTTGCAGGGTTCTTGACTTGTAAACCCGAAGCAGGTGATAAAGAACTTCATTTCAAAAACCTTGACTCGACTGGAGTCCCATTTGAAAACATTTGACCAAGCCTACATTACAGTCCCAATCAAGACCTCCAGATCGGCCCGGTCGTATCAATTGCGAGATTACTCAAACCCTTGTCAAAATGCGACGATGATAAGATTGAGTGATTTCCCCTTAATCCTGCAACCAGGATAAGCAGAATTTCTTGAAAATGAGAGAAAGCCCTTTCGGACTCGAGTCTCCCATTCGAAATACTTTTGAGGTATTCACGGTATAATAACCTACTTGAACAGAATCGGTAATGCAAACCGGACAGAACGGTTATGCATAAACCATATTATCTTTGAAAATGCAAACTCAACAGATAGTTCTGCATTATCGCATTGATGAATATATTTGCACATATTACCTCCCACACTGTCGACAGGTAATACATTTGCAACTTTGAATTACCTCCCAAGGTATCAAAGATCATCCAAGAACTATTTAATGGACAGGCCTTGCTGGCAAATGCCCACCAGCTCCATTTTAAGAAAATGAACAGGTACGATGCAGTCGGCCTGGCCATGTCATTTGGAACCATTCAAAAAAATCCAGATAATTTTTCTGAACCCTTTTTCAGATTGGCAGCTTTTAAGATCTAAGTTGTCATTTCTTGCCCTTCATGTTGCACTGACACTTTTTCAGGCATCACACTGTTCATACTAATTAAATCCAGGTGATACATCATCTCTTGTCTTGATGCGGTGAGACCTAATTGAGAAGGTCGCAAGAGATTTTCCTTACCGTCTCATGGTGACCCGTTGAGGAGGTCCCAAGAGGCATCTCTTGTCTTGATACGGTGAGACCTGATTGAGAAGGTCGCAAGAGATTTTCCTTACCATCTCATGGTGACCCATTGAGGAGGTCCCAAGAGGCATCTCTTGTCTTGTTACGGTGAGACCTGATTGAGAAGGTCGCAAGAGATTTTCCTTACCGTCTCACGGTGACCCGTTGAAGAGGTCCCAAGAGGCATCTCTTGTCTTGATACGGTGAGACCTGATTGAGAAGGACGCAAGAGATTTTCCTTACCGTCTCATGGTGACCCATTGAGGAGGTCCCAAGAGGCATCTCTTGTCTTGTTACGATGAGACCTGATTGAGAAGGTCGCAAGAGATTTTCCTTACCGTCTCATGGTGACCCGTTGAGGAGGTCGCAAGAGATATTCTACCGTCTCATGGTAACCCGTTGAGGATGTCCCAAGAGGCATCTCTCGTATTGATATGATGAGACCTTCTTGAGAAAATAACGAGAGATTATTTTTACCAACTCATGGTGACTCATTGAGGAGGTCCCCAAGAGACAAATGGCCAACTTGAATCATAACTCGAGCACTTTTTCAAACCCTACACAGATCTTACGCTGTCCCGCATCAAAGGGAAACCTTTGGTAACGGATAAGGCCCCCAAACCCTAAGATCTACATGTGATCTTGGTTTATTTTCTCGACTTCACAATGTATGCGCTCTTGTGATTTAAAAAAAAATAAAAAAAAATAAATGGCCAGATCGAACCATAACTCGAGCACATTTTTAAACTCTACATAGATCTTGCGCCGTTTCGCGTCAGAGAAAACTTCTGGCAACAGATGGACCGGTTCCTTAGCATCCTGGCATCTTTTGGAAGTCTGGAGGTTAAGGGTTTCTTTAGCTTATGAGGTATTTGGTAAAACAGGTATTTTCATAGGCAATCCATGAGCAGACTTCTTTGATGTGGCAAAAGAGAAGTTCTAGCACATGTTATTTATAGTATTGCATTTCGTACATCAATTTCCTCTTGCATAAAAAATGGGATTAAAACCCCCGCAAAAATTTATTATCATGCATCATTCAATCTTACATAAAAAAAATGGGATTAAAACCCCGCCAAAAAGATCATTCATCATTCACATGGTCAAAATCTAGGTTCAATTTTGTCTTTGAGCGGAACCTCTACAAGCTTCCCCTCAAAGAGGGGCAGCTGTTGACATCTAAATTTTGACTTTTCATTTAATTAATTCATCATTGCATAAAAATGAGGATTGTCATAGTTCTCACAAAAATAATTTTACACGCATTACATGTTTTCTATTATTCATTGCATTTAGGTCCAAATGAATCAATCGTGCTTAAACGGCACGGTGTCAGTTGACGGACGAGACCCATCAGACAGTATGCGGCCAAGGGCACCACTCAGAATTTCAAGACAAAAGATAGATGCACTCATGCTCCATCAAAAAAGGGAAAGAGACAATGGAGGAGGCATCTTCGGTGGAAAGAATGTTGATTGACAAAACAAATAAAAGAAGAACAAAGTTTGGTCGACAATAATGGATGGCTAATCATGAAAGCCATTAAGAAAAGATAAAGAAGAAGAGAGGTGGCCATTATTGGAAGGATGCAACGTTCATTGATGTACACGGCTATGTGAAGAGAATTCTTTACTTTAGACAATGCAAAGTAAAGCTCATGCCATCCACCATCCGCCATCCATCATCATTAGATTCTTCAAGAACTAGCATGTGAACATCTATGATGGTGTTTTCTTGTCTCCTTGATCCTTCCCATATATTCGAAGAGGCAATGCAGACGGCGAGGGGGGGGAAGAGATTTTTCTGCTCCTCTCGGGAGGTTTTCATTTGGCTGCCCGTTACTTCTTCTGTGTTTCCGACCAATTAGACCGTTGGATCGAGCTGAATTTTTGTGTCCAAGATCATCTCAATCCCTTCTTCATCTCCACCATTCGGATCTTTGAACCGAGCTGTCCTGATGGTGGTATAACAGCTCATCCAGAAGCTGTTCCGGGTCGCGGGTACTATGTACCCGCCGGCTCATCTTAACTATGCGTTTTCGGCCAAGTGGACCGTTAGATCAAGCTAAAATTTTTTATCCAAGGTCACCTTAATCCATTATTAATCTCCACCGTTCGGATCTTTGAAAAGAGCTCTCCTAATGGTTGTATGACAGCTCAATCAGAAGCTGTTCCAGGCCGCGGGTACTATGTACCCGCCGGATCATCTTGCATTTCTGGTTGATTGAACCGTTGGATCGGGCTGATTTTTTGTGTCCAATGTCACCTTGATCCCCTCTTCATCTCCACCGTTAGGATCTTTGGAAAGAGCTTTCTTAGTGGCTGTGAAACAGTTCAATCACAAGCTATTCTTGCACGTTCGGCTCTTCATCATCCGATCGCAAAAGCTAAGTTAGCTTCCCTTTTCTATAATTGATTTTGGGTTCTAAATGCCATGCTACTTCTCATTCGCTCGTTTTTTTTAGATCATCATTGAAGAGAGCATCCATACAAGCGTACGAGTAGAGGCTGAATCCTACTTCGTCTCAACAAGCCCAGACATTCATGTAGTCGACGTACTTTGTCGCAAACAACCCTAGAGGCCGGCATATTTGCTTTAAGTTCAACATTCTCCTTATCCGAGCTCGGATCATTGTCTATTTTGTATTATGTTGTATTTGCTGTGTATTTACTTTATGTCATAGCATTTCATGCATCACATAGTTAATTTGCATTGCATTGCATTGCATCCAATAAAATTGTGTTTTTTTTATATTTCGCCTATCAGACCTAGAATCGGAAGGCCGAGCATCTTGTTGGTGTCCAAGGCATGTGTTCATTTACTTTCTGTAAATTATATTGTGCTACCCCAGAATCGAAAGGCCGAGCCTCCTGCTTGTGGTTTATATCCCCACACCTTATTGCACGAATACCGACGGACTCCGACGCCGTAAAATTCACCGGATCCTATCCCCTCTCTTTATGTTTATGTTCTTTTAATATCTATTTTTATTTTATTATAATTTTCATTACATTGCATTTTATAAAAAATAAAACCCTAAACATTCATAAGAAAACCCAAAAAGTATTGCAAAAATCAAAAAAGTTGCACCTTTGAAAATTCATCAAATTTGCCAAAATAGGACATTTTCATGGAAAGGGTACCGAAAGGGCATTAATTGAAGAATTAATGTAACCAAGTCCTCGAACTCAAAATCTCTGGTTCGCAGGAATAAAATAGTTCTCCCGCTATTTTATTTAGGTTTCTAATCAACGTGCCAATAATGATTAGTGGCGACTCCAAAACATATCTTTGCATGAAATTGATTTTAAGTTGCGAATTGGTAGGGCTTGGGAGAGTCCACGTTAGGTTAGTTAATTTAATCAACCTAATAATCCATTAACCTAGAAATGATTCAATTTTTTTAGGTCGCGACAACCACGCCTCATCACCGACTCCAGTTCAGTCGCCACTGCTGCTCGGCCACTGATCCGATGAGCCCGAGCCTTCAGCCACCGTCGAGAGCCACGATCCAAGCCACCGACAGCTCAGCGATGACCCCACAATCCAGCCCGAAGCCCCTCTGTCCTTGAACCCGAAGGTATGATCTTTCCACCCAATCATCAGACTAATTTTACAGTAATGTCAAGCGAGTGGGTATCTGAAGAGCAATTTAGAAACTTCGTATGTTAATTACTTCGTAGAGTACAATTAGAGATTCGAACAAGTGAGCAACATAGAACACTTGGTAAGAGTTTGCAGCATCACTTAAGAGTACACAGGTGAACTAGTTCGAACTCCTATAGCCAACAGAAGAGAAAATTTCATATACAATTAATTGGTGGTGAGTTTCGACATGATGTTTTTGTTAGATATGTTAGTGTGACGCCTTAATATTTTCATTTGTGCTGCAGCTCGGAAGATCCCTTCAGGACATTGGGGCACTTTTGACAAGATTCAATGCTGAATCTGAATCAAATTTTATCCACAAAAGGTATGTTCTTTCATTCCTAGGCTAGTGGATTGGAGAATAAAATTTTTCCGAAGCATGAGGTGAATTGGAGGCAATTTGAGCTTGATTGCTGCTAGATGATGATAAATATTGCTGTAATGTCGATTTTGCATGTATTGGATGATTGATGATGATTTGGTGCATGTTCATAATTTTTACTGTTTTTCTGAACTATTTTCCTGGAAAGCATATAAAAAATTGCAGGTTCTAAGTGTCACAGATAAAAGTATGTCTGATACGAATCCTTCTAATCGTTGATCAATTGTTCTTGGAAGTTTAAGTTGCATAGGGCTTGGAGCCTTGGACTGCATTACTTATAGATATGTTATGCATTTACATCTCTGAAACCAACTGTATAAGTAAATATAATATAGGAGGACCACTCATTCAAGTCCTTTGTGGTCTGAATGTTTGTATCAATTGCTATATGATTGCGTCAATCGGATTAGAAGCTAATAATACTAGGGAGCAGTTCTTTTTTGAAGTGATTCTTTTCCTGGAACATGCAGTAGTTTTCAGTATTTTCGTAGCAAGATCAGCCACCTTTTATGTATGGTGATGTTCATCTATTCCCTGTTAAAAAAAGGTCTAATTTTCTTGATTGTACTGACATTCAGAGATGGATTGTTGCCCAAATGTGCTAAATATGTACAAATTCACCATCTTTTATATCTGATGAGGTCACTGGTTTCTATACTCTAAAGGTTTCTTGGTGAAGTTTTTTTTTAGCCTGATATCGGGGACACCTGTGATATGATGATGTTCATCACCTGTGGTATGATGATGTTTATTTGGTGTTCTGCAGGCAAAAGAAGAGATGGGGCCAATGGTGAAATCCGTGATTTATGTGAGAACTCACCCCAAGGCTCTGTTCCACAAAATAAAGTTGCAGGAGCAAGATCAGTTCAACAAGGGTCTGTTCACCAAAATGCATTTCCTGCATTGATCGACTTCTCTTACATGAACCCTACAACCTCCTCGTCTCAATTCACATGCTCGATCAAGTCGTTTCTATGGAGGGAATGTACTACGCAGTGGATGTATGAATCAAAGTGAAGTAGTTCTATGGGATCAAAGCACAGACCAAAGCTAAGGAGAAGTACAATCTAGTGGAAGCTCCTTTTCAGGACATGGTTTCTCACGTCTTCTGTCCCTGTGGTGCGCTTGCCTGAGAGGGATAAATGCAATGTTCACTATCTTGAATTTGTGTGGCTACCCGATGTTTTTTCTCTAAGTTAATAAATGCAATGTTTACTTTCTTGAATTTGATCCAAAAGCTTTTATTATGTAATCGAGAATTCTCGACATGCTTAGCATATTAAGTTGCTCTTGGAAAGTACGCCATTAGATGGATATAATCGATACTAAACTAGTTCGTCTTTGCCTTTTTTAGGTGCTGTTAATTACATCTTGATTGAGTTGGTACTTCACTGGATATGTACAACATGGCTCTAACTTCGCCATCATGGGTCATGCTCGTGGATCTATTTTTTGCTTCAATTTCAGTTTAACTTAAAGGACTGTTGTGGAAATTTTTTTAAACTGGGGATATTGATTCTCTAGTAGACGGTTTTGACCTTTGGGCAGTAGGGAATTGCGATGAAACAAGTTGATGATTGACAAAGCTACGAACTTTTAACAAGGCTTTCTACTGTCTACAGGCCACTGCCCTTAAAAAAAACAAAAAAACCCTAACCCGACCCCTACCTAACCCGACCCGATCTTTTGGTCAGTTCATATTAGGTTCGGGTCAGGGTCGGGGCGGGTAACTCCTACCACTCTTAAGGGTAGGGTAGGGTAGGGTAGCATGTAGACCCTACCCTACCCTACCCATTGACACCCCTAAATCTAATGACAATGTTCTGGCACTCCCAATTAAGGTGCCACTAGCCTATTCGCAAAGCAGTGCCTATCAACCATCTACTCAATAAACTTACCCCTAGAAGCACACTTATGTCTCAAACTCCTGTATCTTGACGGCCAAACATACATGGATAGAGAAGTCTCTACATCAATATTAAGAGCCCAGTCCTTACAAACTAAAAGGGCACACCGACGGAGCACAATGTTCATGTAATGATTTCTCGATAAGGAACGTAGTACCAGTTACTGTTCCTAATATGTAGTAGTCGGACCAATACTATCTGCTGATTATAGCATATCATATCGGCAAATCCAACTAGTATTTCGATCAATAAGGTGGTATTATCACAGACAACTTAACTTAATGTAAAAGAAAATCGTGTGGTTACCAACTGACAAAGCAATTTAAGTTGCCACATTGTACAGGCTCCTACCCCCAAGCAGGCCAATATTAGAAAAACAAAATCTCAGCCAAGTTTCAGACTTTCGTTCGAATCGGCAAGTGAAATAATGCACTCCAATCAGTCCACCTCAACAAAGCATCTGCCAAAGACTCTCAAGTAGGCATGCGTGGCACTTGTGGTTTTTACATGACACGGCATCTCGACGGCGAAAGGCGACGAAGTCGAGTGATGGGTGAGAAACAAAATGCGAACTTGAAAAGGGCAACCGCTACATTCATCAAAAATCGCGAATTGACTGAGGGGAAGCAATAACTACCTTCAACTCGAGAGCCGCGGATTCTTTCAGAGCGGCAATGGTGTCGAGGTCGCAATCTCGCTTTGGGTTTAGGGCTGCCACCCCTTCTCAAAAAGAGATGGATACGAGACTCGATCTGACCTGGTTAATGAGCCCCGCCAAAGATGGAGCTTCAATTCGTCAAATTAGAGTAGAACAGAGCACCTTGGGCTGTTTTCGTCAATAAAACAGCGACGTTAGCCGAGCGGTGCCGTGAAGGAAACGGAGGGTCTATTCAGGAGAGGGTAGGGTTTTGCATTTTGGATAATAGAATTCCTATTCGGGTCTATCTCACCCCCCCTCCTTAGGATATTTTTATCGGGGCTATATCCCCTCTATATCCGACTATATCCTATCCTGGATTTTATCCGGACCACCAAACACAGCCTAGGAAGATTGGAAGACGAAGAGTATATAAAGAGCACCAAGTTCGAAGAACGGCGAGAGAGAGATCAAGAGTTCATCCTTATTCATGAGAGCTTTACTTATTCAAAATTGTCTACTTGAGCATTTAATTGTAAATCTTGTGAGAGGTATATACAGAATCAAGTGTGTAGAGTGAGACATCCTTACTCGCTTCTGCGTAAGTGCTTATGGTAATCACATCTTTTTGTAATATCTCATTTGATTACTTAGTGGAATCCAGCCAGTGAGTTGTTAGTGTGAGAGAGTTGATGTAGGCTCACCATAAATCGAACCACAATAATCTTTTGTGCATCGTCTTCTACGCTTGTCTCTATTAACTGTTTAGTATAAGCATTGCACGGTTCTATTAACTATTTTTGCTCCTATCAAACTTGATTATTTTATTTCCGCATTATGTTTTAAAGTTTGATCACAAACACCTATTCAACCTCTCTCGATGTTAGTTCTAGCCAAACATCGTATTGTACCAGCATACTCTGTTCTAAGGTTGAGCAGTAAGGGTCGAAGAAGGAGCTCAACCCCGAGCTTCGGCAGAATCTTCCACGGGCTCGGGAGCGGGTGCTATCCGAGGGTATTGATCATAGACCTAGATTTGCAAGCCACAAAATTTAGAATTGAGATCCTCTGGAGGAATTCAAGGTCAAATTTACTCCCTAAGAATGAAAAAAGGAAATGGGAAAGGAGGAAAGAAAAGGAAGAAAAAAAAAAGGGAAACAAATCTAGGCCGTGCCGTGCGTAGCCGCCAACATCAGTTGCGATCATGCAAGCCACCATGGCTGGTCGCCGGTTGGGACCCCAAGTAGCGATTAGGGCTGCCATTCGCTGCAGTAATCACACTTTGTTGATATGAAGCCGTAAAATATATGTTGAAAATCTAAGTATTCAATATTTATTGGTAAAGTCCTAAATGCTGATATTCAAAATAAAAATATTTTATATTATTAGATGAAATTAAATAACTAATTTTATTTTTTTCTTATAGTATATGGAATAATTTCCTGCCCTTAATGTTTATTATTAAGTGCAGAAAACGTTAATTTTTCAACTTTGAATTTAGTTTATCAAACACAACCTCAGTTTGACTATTTAAGTAACCGGTAAATTCTTGATTTAGTTAGTAATTGTAGTACATAAGCGTAGTAAATTTTATGTATGGTAATTTATTATTATTCATGTGTTGCACTCTTGCTTGATTGGTAATTCTTATATACACTGGCATATCATTGATTATATATTTCTTTCCAGGGAAAATTATCCAAAAAAAAAGAATCCTAAACACATTATACAGCAGTAATTCAGTCATAAAACTTTTAATTGTACCAATTTAATCCTAAACCTATTGTATGAAAGGTGATTCAGTTTTAAAACTTTCAATTGTGTCAATTTAGTCCTAAATATTTTAAGAATTTACTAATTGAGTCCTTAACTTTTTAATGTAATCCTTCTAGCTAATTTCGACCGAAAATCAATGATGTAGCCATCCAATCAGCGCCGGCTATCTTATGTGGCGTGGCCAACACTGGCCTTGATTTTTTTTTTAAATTAGATTAAAAATTCCGGATTTGTTTTATATTCTTTTTTTTTTCTTCATAGGGCCGCCGGGCCACTGGGATTTTTGGCACAGCTTTTGTTCTCGCTTCTCCGCATCTCTCGCTGAATAGGTAAGCGAAAGAAATCAGTTTACAGTTCAAGTTTGAATGTCTCATGGAACAATTGCGCAAGCGGAGGACAATTTCTCTTCAGATAAATTGACTGGTGTGGGTGGTTTTGGGTCTGTTCACAAGGAGATACTTCATGAGAATCGGATTAAAGGTGCCAAATTTACCCGCACCGTGGCACTTTGAAGAGCTTCAGAGGCGAATATGAGGCTTTTAAGAACATCAGGCGCCGCAATCTTCTAAGACGGTGGAATGGCTGCGCAAAAGAATTGAATTTCGTTCAGAGAGGCAAATGTTGTTACTGACGTAGATTCTGCATTAGATTATCACCATCACCGATTCACCAATGCCAAACACCCCGTGGTTCACTATGATCTGAAGCCGTCCAATGTCATCTCGGATGCCTGAGTTGGTTGGACATGTTGGAGATTACTGATGACATTCTTCTTCGAGAAAGAGAGAGCTGTATGAGCCCTGGTGGTCCTCCGTGTGGGCATTGCAAGACAAAAGTGAGAAATAATGATAAGAAATGGCACAGAATTAAATTTCCAACTTATTTTGATACAAAAATTATGCACCTATTTATACACAATTCACAACGATACTTCCTAAATTTACTTCTATATTTTAGGTAAGTATAAACAAAGGATTGAAAAAGACAACCTATCAAATAAAGATGCATATCACAATCACAATCAAATCACCCCAAGAATCGTGGCACATTATCACAATCAAATCACGCTAAGACTCCCCCTCAAGTTGGTGTGTGTAGATTACGGACACCCAACTTGGAAAGTAATCGGATGTACTGATCTCGACCTAGCGGTTTGGTGAACACGTCGGCTAACTGTGAGTCTGTACGAATCTTCAATGGAGTAATGAGTCCAGCTTGTATTTTTTCACGAACAAGATGACAATCTATTTCAATGTGCTTCGTTCGCTCGTGAAAAACTGGATTGGCAGCGATATGGAGGGCAGCTTGGTTATCACAGTATAAAGAAACCGGGACTTGGAGGTGCATGCCATTGTCTTGTAATAGATATGATAACCATGTAATTTCGCATGTTGTTATCGCCATTGCACGATATTCCGCTTCAGCAGAAGAGCGGGAGACCGTGCTTTGTTTCTTGGTTTTCCAAGAAATGGGGCTATCTCCCAATAAAATACAATAGCCAGTTGTTGAACGACGAGTCATAGGACAACTAGCCCAATCTGAGTCACAATAAGCTGTGAGTTGAAGGTCATTTGCAGTCGGGTAAAATAGCCATTGGCCTACAGTAGCCTTGAGATATCGTAGAAGACGATATGCTGCATCCAAATGTGGTTGGCGTGGGGCATGCATAAATTGACTTAGAATGTTGACACTATAAGCAATGTCTAGCCTCGTGACAGTCAAATAAATGAATCGACCAATCAAGCGCCGATAGAGAGAAGGATCCTCCAATAAAGGGCCAGTATCAATACTTAATTTTATATTCTGCTCCATAGGAGTATCAGCTGGTCGCGCTCCACTAAAACCACAATCTTCCAGAATATCCAAGATATATTTTCGCTGACATAAGTAAAGTCCAGAGCGAGATCGAGCCACCTCAATGCCCAGAAAATATTTTAGAGGTCCGAGATCCTTAATGTGGGATTGATTGTGCAACATAGTCTTCACCGAATCAATCAAAAATGCATTAGTACCAGTAATCACTAGATCATCAACATAGAGTATCACAAAAACAGAGTCATTGCCATTGTGTAAGATAAAGAGAGAATGATCGGCCTGAGAATGTGTGAAACCGAAATCACATAAGGCAGTAGAAAACTTAGAATACCATTGGCGAGACGCTTGTTTCAAGCCATATAGAGATTTGTGAAGTCGGCAGACAAGATTATCCCCCTGACGTCGAAAACCAGATGGAGGTTTCATATACACTTCTTCATCCAAATCACCGTGTAAGAAGGCATTGTTAACATCCATCTGTTCAAGAGGCCATCCCTTAGCGGTAGCGAGGGCTAAGAGTACACGAATTGTAACCAGTTTAGCAACAGGTGCAAACGTATCATGATAGTCTTCTCCTTCAACTTGAGTGTAGCCTTTGGCAACTAGACGAGCCTTATGCCGCTCAACACTACCGTCGGATTTGCGTTTAATTTTATAGACCCATTTAGAGCCTATGGCTTTCTTACCAGGTAGAAGTGGTACGAGAGACCACGTATGATTTTGGGAAAGAGCTTGGATCTCAGCATGCATGGCATCTCGCCATTCCTGATGCCGCATTGTCTCAGTGAAAGTGGGTGGCTCGGTGGTAGTAGATAAAGAAGTAAGAAATGCCAAATGGGGTTGTTTAAAATGGGTATATTGAAGAAAATTAGACATGGGATAAGAAATACCTGGACCATTATCTTCGACGGAACTTGGCGTTTGAGTAAGCGAACAACAGTAGTCCTGGAGGTAACGAGGAGGTTGACGTAGTCGTTGAGGTCTGATAGATTGTTCAAGCAATGGAGGTACGGGTGTTTGTGGTGATGTGGGGATTAGTGGTGATGATGTTGGGTTTAGAGGTGAAGGTAGGGTTATTTCGTCACATTGTGTGACGGGTAATGGCAATACAGGCGACCCTGACAAAGTAGGTTTAGGGAGCAACGAGAAAGGAAAAATTGTTTCGTGAAACACAACATCTCGACTTACATATATTTTTTTTGTGAGGAGATCAAAAATGCGATACCCTTTTTGACCATTAGGATATCCCACAAAACTCCCGGAGTAGCACGGGCATCAAATTTATTTTGAATGGATGTATTGCGCCCAAAACATAAACAACCGAAGACTCGAAGATGAGTGAAATTCGGTAATTGACCATGCAAAACTTCATATGGAGTTTTCCCTTCCAAGACGACAGTAGGAAGTCTATTTATGATATATGCAGCAGTAAGGATGCATTCACCCCAAAACTCAATGGGAATATTAGATTGGAAGCGCAGGGCACGAGCAATATTTAGAAGGTGTCGATGCTTGCGCTCCGCCACCCCATTTTGTTGAGGAGTGGACACGCAACTTGATTGATGGACAACACCCATAGAGTCGAGAAAAGAGATGGTAAGTTGATTAAAAAATTCTTTTCCATTATCAGAGCGGATGCAACGAATTTTTTTATCGAACTGGGTTTTTACCATGTTGAAGAAATTAACGATAAAATGATTTACATCCGCTTTAGAAGACATTAGATAAAGCCAAGTACTATGGGAATAGTCATCAACCACAGTCCGAAAAAAAGTGCCCCGCTTAAAGAGGTGGTTCGATATGGGCCCCAAACATCCAGATGAATCAAATCAAAACATGACGTCGTAGAAATTTTACTAGAAGGAAATGGCAAACGAGATTGTTTCGCAAGCGGACACACAGTGCAAGGAAAGGTATTAGAAAAAGAAATCTTATTATCTAAAGCTTGCAGATGATGAAAAGATAATGAACCTGGATGTCCCAACCGCCAATGCCATAGGTCAAAATGTGCACCTGGTACGGTGGTAGATGTCAAAGAAGTAGGTTGGGTTATGGAAAGATAGTATAAACCACCGTGTCTCTTACCCGTCGCTAAAGTCCTCGTCGAGATTGGGTCCTGAAATAGGCAAGTATCAGAGCTAAATTTAATGTTGAGAGAGGTAACAATAGTAAGTCTACTGATTGAAATAAGGTTAAAACGAAATTAAGGAATAAATAAAACATGATCAAGAATCAGATCAGATCTGATAGTAGAATAATCCGCCCAATTCGTTCAACAGGAACCATAGTCCCATCGGGAAGGGACACAGGATTGGTAGTTGCATTGTCATAGAATTCAGAAAATAAAGTTGCATCACAAGAGATGTGATCCGTTGCACCGGAGTCTAAGACCCAAGATGAAGTGGAATTTAAACAAATAAAAGTACCTGCTAAATTCACCAAATGGTGAGAAGAAGTTGCGGTATTACCAGCCGGAAGCAGGTGAAGGAGTTGTTCTATTTGTGCAGCAGTAAGGGTCGGTGGGGAGGAAGAATCAACAGAGGCAACTGCGGCAACAGTAGGAGAACCAACTAGCCGTGAATTTCGTTGGCGGCCAGAATCATTAGTGGGTCGCTTGTTACGGTCGTTCCACCATTCCGGATATCCGTACCTTTTAAAGCACTTGCTTTCAATATGTCCATCCTTTCCACAGTAAGTACAATGTGAAATGGGTTTAGAGGAACCCACAGATGGATAAGTACGAGCATTATGATGCACGACCATGGCAGCAGGATTGTGATTAACAGTACGATTGTCCTGAACAGCACGTTGTCGTTCTTCTTGTAAGAGTAAAGCATACGCTTTATTGACGGTAGGGAGTGGATCCATAAGAAGGATATGACTCCGAATCGCTGCATAAGACTCATTAAGGCCTTGGAGAAAATCTAATAATGAATCTGTTTCAAGAAACTGCAGCAGGTTCGACGTTGCACCACAACTACAATTCGGTAGATTTCGGTACGAAGACAGTTCATCTCGATAGGATTTAATCACAGTGTAATAGGCAGTTATCGAGGCCGTACCTTGCTGATGTGTAGATAGAGCCCTACGGATCTCAAAAATTCGAGGAACGTTACGAGGAGAAAAACACACTCGAAGATCATTCCATACATCATTTGCAAAGTCATGCCAGAGAATGCTATGTGAAATCGTTGGTATAGTAGAATGAATTAACCAAGATCTCACCATGCTGTTGCAACGTACCCATAATTGATAATCCGAAGAGGTTGAAACAGGACGCGGTAAAGAACCGTCAACAAAACACATTTTATTTTTGGCCTCGAGGGCCATGAGCATGGCACGATGCCATGTTGGATAATTGTCTCCATCTAAAGGAGGAGAGACTAAAGGAGCATTTGGATGGTCACTTGAGTGAAGAAAATATGGAGAAATTACATCGATCGTGCGAGAGACAATGGGAGTATTTGGATCAGCCATGAAGAAGGAACTACACAAGGATTGATATCTGCTCTGATACCATGAGAAATAATGATAAGAAATGGCACATAATTAAATTTCCAACTTATTTTGATACAAAAACTATGCACCTATTTATACACAATTCACAACGATACTTCCTAAATTTACTCCTATATTTTAGGTAAGTATAAACAAAGGATTGAAAAAGACAACCTATCAAATAAAGTTGCGTATCACAATCATAATCAAATCACCCCAAGAATCGTGGCACATTATCACAATCAAATCACGCTAAGAAAAAGACATAATGCAAGACAGTTTGGTGGCAGTACATGAAATTGGACTCGCTAGGCTAGCTACGTTGTGGCGCCTGGACAACCGGTGAGTGTTGGGAAAATTTCGTCAAATGAAATGAACAATAGAATTAGACTTTGAGGCGTGTAATCACTCTCTTTAAGGATTTATTCGTTCCACAACGTTGCTAATGGTTTCCGGCAAATTTCCTCCAGGATATAATAAAGTCTCGATGAGAATAGCATATAGCAATTCTGATATTTCTCCAGGATCTCTCTAGGAAACAATTGAAAAGAGTGGTTGTTTTTCTTATTTGGAAAGAAACAAAAACTGAAAGAGATATATTTGAACAATAACAGAATAGATGTATATATAATGAGAAGATAACACATTTTCACGTCCGAAAAAGTATTAATTCTCATACACCTTTTCATTGCTTGAAAAAAGTTTTTGTCTAAAAGTTGCAACTCTTCGTGTCCAATAACGGACAGTTCAAACATACATCTTCATATTTGAAACTGTACATTCAATCACATCTTTTCATGTATGAATCAGTAGTTATTTCCGAACAGACACAAACACTCCAAAGGTTGTAAGAGTGCTTTAGAAAATAACCGCTAAATGAATAGACACGTCATTTCAAAAGTTGTCAGAATCCTTCGTGAACAGTCGCACTGTTTCACTAGAAAATAATGGTAATTGTTGATTTGTGCCAAATTTAGTCAACGTGCACACTTACATCTTTTCGATATGGGACAAGGCACCTCTTAGTTGTTTTTACAAACAAATCACCAACAATCCCCCACTTTGTTTGTGAAAACAAAATTACAAAACAAAATTTCTCAAAAAATACAGCCAACATTTCCATGAGATTAATATACATACATAAATGTCTCTTTCGAGTTAAACATTTATTTAGTGCAAGTATCTCAAAATTCTATTAAAGTTACAAGTAGCTTGGCTTTAAACTTGTTATTCTATGTAATAGAATCGGATATACCGCACATATACTAACCTCTTGTTTCAACGAGAAGTTCATATTTACTCAGCACTATTATAGCATTATGCTTGTACCTCTTTTATGAGCTCTCTAGAAAGCAACCCTAACTTTCGTAAGAAGCGGCACCACTTCTAACCCCATATATGTGAAGTATTATCACGTGTTTCTGTTACTAATAAGCACGTTACTAAATCGTATTATAGTTCATTAAGAGTATAACTCAACCTCTAAACGTAACAGACGATGCTGACTTCTCATGTCCGGACTAATGTCAGCATCAAACAATCACTATCAGTAACTTATTTTTACCTATTAAAACTTATAACCAGTGATGTGCTAGTATCAGGTCGAGTTACCATTACTGGTGATTTTAATCAAAGGGTTTCAACCCAATTTCTTTTGAAGTCACATTTACCACATCTCTTGGTAGAGCCTTTGTAAAGGGATCGGCCATGTTCTTGCTAAACCTCATATAAACAATTGTTATGGCACCATCTTTAATAAATTGTTTCATGCACTTATGTCTTAGGCTAATAAGTCTAGACATTTCATTATACGTGCCACTATGATATCTTGTCAAAGTAGCTTGATTGTCACAATGAACAAAAATAGGAGGCATGGGACTAGGCAATAATTTAATGTCTAACAGTAAATTTCTAGTCCACTCGGCCTCTTTTTAAATTGCCGCTAAACAATGAATTCTCTTCCCTCGTTGAGTAAATTGCACATATTTGTTTCTTGCTTATCCAAGATACATCACATCTCCCTAATGTAAAAATCTGCATATAAGTGGAATGTGTAAGAGAATCCAACTAGCATCGGTGTATCATTCTAATACAACTGGATAATTATTATAGAACAATCACAAATCTTTTAGTTCTCTTAACCAAAATTTTGTGACGACATTACAATGTTCTATATTTGGTATATCTACTCAACTTACACCCGAAAAATGTAATCTCAGGTCTAGTACAATGCATCGCATACATTAAAGACCTAATAGCACTCACATATTCAGGTTGTGCTATTACTCTACCAGTATTATAATTCAATTTCATACTCGTACTAAACATAGTACTGTTTCTTTGAAACAAAGATGTTTAAATCCACTTAACATCTTGTCAACCTTAATCACTTTGGTCCAAAGAGTGACCCCCACTATTTTTTAACTTTAGGTCCCATGATAGTACCTAGTTCTTTACACATGAAAGCCTCGAAACATTCGTACCCCAATATAGTCAAAAACGGTCACAATGGGTTATCGTCACAAGTACATAACATGCAATAATGCATTTCTCAATTAAACAATTTCCTTGCTCAAACTAGGAACCTAGAGAGAGAACTCCTACCAACCAACGAGAGCAACGACGATAACGAACACTTCAATCGACTAGACACGCGTCGAGTCCTTGTCCACAAGCAAGTGCTCTTTTAGACACTCCAATCTCATGAACACCCTAGCGAATAGCCCCTAGAGCGTGCCCATGGTGCAAGAGTTTCTCCTGGAGTACTTGGCGAGGAAAGGAGTTCTTATTGCCGAGAGTATGCCTCACGATGTCCGACAACTCGTTGGCCAACTCCAAGTTCATCTCTGCCGCATTTCCGATCTCTAGCATATTCCACATTTCTCAAATGCACATTAAAGTTTATAAAATCTGACCTTTTTATAATTGCTTCTGCACTTTGCTGTCATTTGTTCATTAGTGGCCTTTGGTTCCTATGCTTGGCCTTGGATTATAGGGGACTATGCCTTCTAGTAGACCACTCATGCGGAAAGTGGACAAATTTGTATAACGTGGCAATTGCATTGTGTTTGTTTCCCCCTTTAAACCATTCTCCATCAGTAGTCTCTCTTTCTAACAAATCTCTGCAAATGAAGGCCTCAATGCTGTGAACAAGGACGACCTTCGCAACACGTCCGAAGTTGTCCTTGGCTTAACGAGCATGTAATAATCATCATCTAGGCCTTGGATTAGCATTGTCATCTCAGCCCAACCACCATAATAACCATGGGACATAGAATATAAGAAAAGACAACGATATTTCAGAAAACACATTCAATTATTGAAATGGCTTGGAAAGTAACTAACATCACTTAATCCATGAGAATATTCTTTCGGACAAATGAAAATACTATGCCAACTTGCGCCGTGTTCTAATAACTATTTCAATGAATAGTTCGTATGCACCGAAAAGTTCAAATATTCTCACAAAAAATTAAGTAGTTACTTTAAAAAAAAAAAAAGCAAAGTTCGACAAGTAGTAGGTATCACCTTATTGGCAATTAGATCGACGATAGAAACTTTGGTTATCTTCGACGATCGGAGTAGCGAGATCCAATCACTTCAGGATATCGGCCGTGACATTCATCGTCGTCCAAACTTTTCCTGAACTCTCTCTCTCTTCCGATAATTATTATCGCTCGAGTACTTCCCTGAGCTTCATGAATTTCCTTTATCATGTTGTCAGGGAAGAATCTGATCTAATTGCAATATATCTCCTTATAGCCGCCAAAGATTTCATATGCTTGTGACCATGCCCACAGCCTTGAGAAGTGCGCTTGGGCAGTGAAAAAGACGCCATATGGCCGAAAAAGTCTCTATCTTCGCGACAAGTCCTTATATCAGCAGCCATCACTTTGATTACCGCAACAGAAGTCCTTATACAAAGCGGTGTCCGCAAGATCCATGTAGGAATCGGGACCATAGGACATATACCCGATAATAATGAGTGATGCATCCTTTCATATCCTCGACTATCAAGTATTGTCACCTATCAAATTCTATGTACACGTGTTTCTTCGCCGGCCTCCGCAGCATGAAAATATAAAACACAAGTTTCTACGCTGCCAAACTCCCTGCATAGGACGATGTTGTTGCCGAACTCATCCTTAAAGATGTACAAACTCCGCCCAAAGATTTTTAACTCCATTGTTGCAAGAATAAATCCTTAAAATTATCGGAAAAATTTAGTCAAATGGGATGAACAATAGAATTAGACTTTGAGGCATGTAATCACTCTTTTTAAGGATTTATTCGCCCCACAACATTGCTAATGGTTTCCGACAAATTTCCTCCAGGATACAACAAAGTCTCGATGAGAATAGCAGATAGCAATTCTGATATTTCTCTAGGATCTCTCTAGGAAACAATTGGAAAGAATGGCTGTTTTTCTTGTTTGGAAAGAAACAAAAACTGAAAGAGTTATATTTGAACAATAGCAGAATAGATGTATACATAATGAGAAGATAACACCTTTTCTCGTCCGAAAAAGTAATAATTCTCATACACCTTTTCATTGCTTGAAAATAGTTTTTGTCTAAAAGTTGCAACTCTTCGTGTCCAATAGCGAACAGTTGAAACATACACTACAAAAAAAACTTCCTTTTAGCTACGAAATTTGTGACGAAAATTTCGCCGAAATTCGTGACGAAAATTTCGCCGAAATTCGTCGCTAACGGGTTTTGCGACGAATTTTGCGACGCAAGCAAAATTCATAGCTAACTCTGCGTCGCAAAGTTTGCAATGAAATTTCGTCGATTCGTCGCAAATTTTGCGACGAATCTTGATTCGTAGCAAATTTGCGACGAAAGCTTATTCGTAGCAAATTTGCGACGAACCATCCATTCGTAGCAAATTTGCGACGAAAGCTGATTCGTAGCAAATTCGCGACGAAAATTGATCCGTAGCAAATTTGCGACGAATGGATGGTTCGTAGCAAATTTGCGACGAATTTTGCGACGAAAAATATTTTTCGTAGCTAATCTTATGTCGCAACATTTGCGACGAAAATGATGTTTCGTCGCTCAATTTAGCGACAAAAAAGCGTATTGGTCGCTAAAATTTGCGACGCGGGAGTAGCCACAATTTCTTTTTTCGTGGCAAAATTCGTCGCAAAATCAATTAGTGACGAATTTTGCCGAATTTTTCATTAGTATTATTATTATAATTTTGTCAAAATAATTTTCTTTTTATTTTTTGATTTGCGACGACCGAGCACATGACGAGTTTTGCGATGAACTTCCGTGTTCGTTGGATAAAATAATTTCTTTTATTTTTTATTTTAAATCTAATTACAGCAAAATTTATTTCTAAAAATTTATATTTACCAGTGATTAAGCAAATAATAAGATCCAAATATTATAAGAATATGAAAACGAAATACATTCATCGGTTTCTGCAACTTGTGCAGCATATGCAATAAAAAGTTCTAGATACAAAGTACATAAATAACCTCTACGGCCAACAATACATGAACCGTATTTTGTAGTTGCCCAAACTTTGTGCGGCACCTTACTAGACCCGCTGCAACGCTGGAGAAGTAGATTGGCTTTCTCAATTGCGCGGTTTAACAAGCACAGTGCCTTTATTCCAGCTGAGCATCGAGGTCGGGCTGCTTCAGTCTCTGGCTGTAGGCTTGAAACTTTGTTAACTATTTTCAAAAGCTCTACACACATTGCATGGTAAACCTACAAATTATAGGTTGCAGTGAACAGATAAGTACTTGATGATAGTTATTCGTTGCCTTCATTCAGATAAATCTACCATAATACTTGCCTATTACCATAGATGAAATTACTCCAAAAAAGAGAGTAATTATGAAAGTACTGTCCACCTTAATAGATGAAGGATATGGCCTCTCCACAACTTCGACAACATCACGTCTCATCAGGCACAAAGTCCATCCAGAATCTGCCGTTTCAGAGGCACAAACAAAACCATATACTCTCAGTTCTTGCACTAAATTCAGTTCACAACTTCAACTATCTCCTTAAACTGATAAAATCTTAGGAAAAGTAAACAAAATACTCAGATTAGATTTCTCCTCAAGAAAATGAGATGGTGGCTACTATGCCACCTATGAACAGCATGCCCAAAATTCAAACTGCAAATTGTTCAGTACTCTGAATACTTCAATATTCTTTCGCATAAGAAGGGAATAGTAGAGCAGTAGTCATATTATACTCACTTTACTCATACTATGAAGCTCCATCAACAAGTCCGACAAAACAGCAAGTGACGCCTCATTTTCCCTGTGTTTTCAAGCCGAAGAATGCTTCAACAACAGAACAGAACAAGATTCCAAAAGGCACAGATCAACGAAGAAAGAGACAGGGGCAAATAAGAAAACCAACAAGATTACAAACAGAAAAGCACAGTTCCTTACCTCCAAGAAGTCAAGATCATCGAGGAACTTCCTAACATACTGTATGACCTTGGCTCTAGTCTTAAATATCTGTCTAACCTCCAGATTCAACATCAAATCCAGATAACGCTGCCGGTATCGAGTTTCCTAGAAAGAAAATATATAGAGCAAATAAGAAAACCAACAAAACCAAATTATGCACGTCAGTGCAATTTATTGAACTCCTGATGAGAAAGGAGGAAAACTTGATTCAATCAACAGATTGCTAAGAAAAAGCTCAACCATTGTAGCTAAATGTTAATCAAGTAAAACAAATAACAGTAGATAAATATTCATATAACCAAGAACCTATCCCTTGCAATACCACAGAATAAAGTTAAGTCACTCCAATATAAACTAAAGAGACGGTTGCCTTTTAGGACATAATAGTGTTCTGGAGGGCTATCTCGAAATGTTGGATTTCCATTTATATGTCAGATTGCAATCCCGCACTGTTAAAAAAACCAGGATCACATGGAATAAGTCCTAAAACTGAAGTGCGGAATATACGACCAAACAAAGTATATTGATCAAGTACCTGATCTTCAAAATATAGGTTTCAGGATTCCTGGTACTTCCTAGAACCCACAATTCCGTTTTCTGCACAAGCACACAGAATCATCGCATCGTGAAGTAGTTCCCATCTCAGAAAATTCTTAATCACGCCTTGTTACCTTCACATTTGCATTTTCTAAACCTGGAACAGCTTGTTGCCTTGGCGTCATGTGAAGACAATGGGACAAAACTATAAAAGACTTGGGAAATATGCTTAGCTCACCCCTTTTGGTTTTTCCTGAAAGAACGAAGAAAATAAATATTAACAAACTAAAAGAGCTCGGTCATAAAAAAAAAAAAGTAAAAGAGCCATCCAAAGAGATATAAAGGTCCGGTTAAGAATAACCACAGAACACATATGCAATATACATAGACAGTTAAGATTCATGATGTGTGATTAATCATAAGTACACAATTTGATGTGGTCGAATATAGGAAAGTGGTTCTACGGAGTTTGACAACTAATCTCTTGGGACAGGAGGGGGGTTCTCTTCAACCCCCTTATCCTTTCCTTGGGCTTGTCTAGATTTAGATTGACTTTCACTTTTTGTTTTTGCTTAATCTAAATCTTGCAACTTACATGCCTTGAGTTATTTAAAATTGAGAACTCCTAAAGCTTTCACAACACTCAAATGCTGTCACATAGATTTACCTAAAATATTTTTCATAATTTTCTGAAATGCAAGTAATATTACGAATTTGTCGAGAAGTAAATACTTTCTTCTTTTACACACAAGCTCTGTTCATTGAAGTCTGCATCAAAGGGGAAAAAATTGAACCAACTGACCTAAGAAATTGTGCCCTTTGAAATTTCAGTAAACACCAATTTATCTGACTACATGGGTGTTTGCATCCGTAAAAGAAGAAAATGATCAAATTTTTTTCACCAGTTGCCCTTGTTTTTCCCCTTCAGCTAGAATTCACAAGAAGATTGAGACAAACATAAGAGGAAACATCCATGTCAAGACCAGCTAGAAGTTTCTTCCCATCAAAGGACATGATGAAGTTACGGTTACGGATGAAGACTAGAAGATCTTACTCTTAGCAACATCAACAGTAGCATCTCATGCATCAAAAGAAAATAATGAGCCGATGAAGAAATGCAGCAAGAACCAAACCGACAAACGCACGACAGACCGAATTCTGGACTCCTGCATCAAAAGAAAATAATGAGCCGATGAAGATCTTCCCATCACAGGTTCATTTTGTGCGCCGACTCCACTTGGAAGTCCGGATTCTCGAGCCCCTCAAGCGCCGCGAACTCCATTTGCCCATCTTCCTTGTAGAATTGGAGCGCGAAACCCCACAAAAAGGAAAAGATGATCAATCACTCGAACACACACGACAAACGCACGACAGACCGGGCCGAAGATGAGTAACCCACTCTTGGATCGAATCGAGGTAGATCAAGAGCTGGGTGTAGAGGTCGGACACGAAATTCGGGGTGGGATCAGCGAGGTGCTGCGCCGAGATGTTGCTGAAGAGAGGCGTCACGGCTTCGTCGGAGAGAGAGGGATCAGAGGAAGAAGAAGAAGAAGAAGAAGAAGAAGAAGTGAGGGAGGGAGGTTGAGGATCAGGGGAATTTAGGGTTTCTAAGTGGACTCCTCAGCCATTTGCGGGAGGGGGTGTGTTCCATTGGATTTGGGCGAGCTGAGGGCGTGAGATGGAAGAAAGAGAGAGGGAGGAGGACGTCTGGTTCAGGAGAGAGAGAGAGACGAAGAGAGGCGACCGAGGAGCGAAAGAGGGAAAAGGAAAAGAAAGGGGGAAGGGGAAAGTAAAAACGCGAGTAAAATTTGGGTTAAAATTAGCGACGAACGGTCACGTTCATCTCTAATTTTTGACGAACTTTGCCTTTCGTCGCTAACAAGAACAAGATTTTGCGACGAAAATCAAGTTTCGTCGCTAATTTTGATTTTTTATTTTTATTTTTAATTTTTATTTATATCATATTAGTGACAAAATTTGCATTTCCTCGCTAATTAATTTTAAAAAATAAAATTTAGCGGCGAAACATGAATTTTGTCGCTAAATTTGCGATGAACAATTGTAATTGACCGTTGCTAATTTGATGAAAATTAAAATAAAAAAGATGTAATTATAACTTATTTATGAAAAATAATAGATAGGAACACTATTCCGACCAACAACTTTTCGTGGCTAAATCCCATCTTTTAACAAGAAACTAAAAAAGAAAAATGGATATTCGTAAAACTAACCAAGCCAAGAAAATGAACAACGTTTCTAATTAAATTTTCAGTCATACAATTTTCGAGCATTTTAAATGAGTAAAGTACAATGATCTTAAGAAGAAAACACCTAATCTACATTTTAAAATTATGATATCATTTGTAATCTAAATTACGCATAATAAAATTAGTACTAATGTTAAAATGTTTATGATTGATTTGTTAGAATCGAAAGCTTTCTATATATCTATTGATTATTATAACTTATGAATGGAATCTTTTTTTTCGACCAAAAATATATTTAAGAGATAAATGACGGAAAGACTTTTTTTATCCACTTAATTAATGAGTCAGAATCAAACACTTAATTAACATTTCCACATTCTTTTGGAAATCTTTACAATCTTAACATCCCCGATCCAATCTCAAGATCTTTAAATGCTCCATTCAATCATGGTAGCAACCTTGACAAAAACATCAATCTGGAAGGATATACCCAATTAGATTTTCATCCCTAAATTACCGACGAAATTTTATTTAACCCGGCGCCACTTTAGCGAAGAAAACAATTCGTCACTAAATTAGCGACAAATTCACGTTTCCGCCGCTAAAAAAATACTTACTTCTTTTCATATGCTATTTTGATATAGTCACTATGTTATATGCTATTTTCATATATTTTTCAATATCTTAATTCATTAAATTTTTATTTATTCTATTTATTATTAAATATTTACTTTCTATTTTTATTTTTGAAAAAACTGAAATTCAAAAGAATTTGAATTTGGAATTCTATCCTATTCAAAATTTCGTCGCTGAAAGCTAAATTAGCGACGAAAGCTTTCTATGTATCTCTTGATTATTATAGCATATGAATGACATTCTTTTTTTCGACCAAAAAAATATTTAAAAGAAAAATCGAAGAAAGCCTTTGTTCTATCTCTTCTTAATCTTATTGTAGCTAGAGTAAAAGCCGAATTCAATATGATAGATATTGTGAGAACTTGCATCATATCATAATTTGAAACGTGACAAAGCTGATTGGTAGGTTGCATGTAAGAGACTAAAGCACGAAAAAAAATCGAGAAACACTGAAAGGATATATCATATCAACAAGAGAAAGCTTTCTATGTATCTATTGATTATTACAACTTGTGAATTGAATCATTGAATTGATCAGAATACCCTTTTAATTGACTACAATCCAAAACTTAAACGCAAATTGCTAAAATAATTTAAATAATAAATAAAATTTGCGACGAAATTCACTCTTCCTCGCAAAATGTTAGAACAATTTAAATTAAAAAATTAAAAATAAAAATATATTTTGCGACGAAAATTTGATTTAGTCGCAAATTTCCTGAAAATATTAAATTATTTGCGACGAAAGAAAAAAAATTCGTCGCAAATTGCTAATATAATTTAAATAAAAATAAATAATAAATAAAATTTGCGACGAAACTATGGTTTCGTCGCAAATTTAAAGAAAACATTATATTAATTTGCGACGAAAGTGAAAATTCATAGAAAATTTGCTACGAATTATCACTTTCGTCGCAAATTAATATAAAAATTTAAATAAAAAATAAATATTAAATAAAATTTGCGACGAAACTATGGTTTCGTCGCAAATTTAAAGAAAATATTATATTAATTTGCGGTGAAAGTGAAAATTTGTCGCAAATTTGCTACGAATTTTCACTTTCGTCGCAAATTGCTAGAATAATTTAAATAAAAAAATAAAAAATAAAACAAAATATTACATTAATTTGCTACGAAAGGAAAAATTCGTCACAAATTGCTAATATAATTTAAATAAATAATAAATAAAATTTGCGACGAAACTATGGTTGCGTCGCAAATTTAAAGAAAATATTATATTAATTTGCGACGAAAGTGAAATATCATCGCAAATTTGTGACAAAGTTCACCCTTCGTCGCAAAATGCTACAACAATTTAAATAAAAATAATAAATAATAAATAAAATTTGCGACGAAACCAAGTTTCGTCGCAAATTTAAAGAAAATATTATATTAATTTGCGACAAAGGGTGAAATTCGTCGCAAATTGCTAGAACAATTTAAATAAAAAATAAGTAATAAATAAAATTTGCGACGAAACTATGGTTTCGTCGCAAATTTAAAGAAAATATTATATTAATTTGCGACGAATTTCACCCTTCGTCGCAAATTTCTAGAACAAAAATAAAAAATAAGTAACAAGTAAAATTTGTGACGAAACTATGGGTTCGTCGCAAATTTAAAGAAAATATTATATTAATTTGCGACAAAAGTGAAAATTCGTCGCAAATTTGCTACGAATTATCACTTTCGTCATAAATTAATATAATAATTAAAAAATAATAATTTGCGACGAAAATATGATTTCGTCGCAAATTTAAAGAAAATATTATATTAATTTGCTACGAAAGGCAAATGTCATCGCAAATTTGCGACGAAATCAGTTTTACGTCGCAAATGCCGTGGCAAATTTTACATCAAATTCATTTTTCTGTCGTGATTTTCGTCGCAAATTAGCGACGAATTTTTTTCGTCGCAAAATTTCACAGCTAAATCCATGTTTTTTTTTGTAGTGATACCTCTTCATGTTTGAAACTGTACATTCAATCACATCTTTTCATGTATGAATCAGTAGTTATTTCCGAACAGACACGAACACTCCAAAGGTTGTAAGAGTGCTTTAGAAAATAACCGCTAAATGAATAGACATGATCTTTCAAAAGTTGTCATAATCCTTCGTGAACAGTCGCACTATTTCACTAGAAAATAATGGTAATTATCGATTAGTGCCAAATTTAGTCCACGTGCGCACTCACATCTTTTTTATGTGGGACAAGGCGCCTCTTAGTTTATTTTTACAAACAAACCACTGTCGCGACCCGTCCGAAAAACGGACGCGGCTAATGGATTACCGATCGCGGGCTTTGGATCGGCGCGGGCCCTCCCAGGCCCATACCAAATCGCGGCAGGGGTATTTCTTTAAGGATTCGACGATAAGAGTCGATCGCTATCGACCTTAGTGTGGTCGTGGTGGCATGTGCAACTTGTGCATGCATTTGGAGTCGCCACCGGTCTTTCTTGGAGGGTAGACCGGAAACCTTACTGACCGATTGGGAGAGATCGATCAGTTCTGCGGAACCAGAGATTTTGGGTTCGGGGACTTGATTACGTCGGTGTCATTACCAACGCCCTTTCGGTACCTAACGCGAGTGATTTTCTTGACTAAGAGTTCATGCGGACGCAATTTTGGGTGAGATAGGTATGGTTCGGGTTCCATGCAGATTGGAATACTAGTCCTATCAATCACAGTCAATATAATGAAAGCGCAAGTCAAGTGCATAAATAAATCATGTCAATGCACATCAATTTCAATCATTGGCCTCCTAGTATAGCCATAAGGGCTTAGGGAAGATGTGATTTAGGGCTAGGGGTAAAATGGGAAGATTCTGGGACAATTAGCCCGAAGGGCAAAATTGTCATTTTTTTGGAAGGTTTGGATACCGAATTATCCAAAATATTCCATGGCCAGTTGATTGTGGCCATTTCCCATTTTTGAGAATTTTTTTGGAATTTCTTGATTTTTCTTCAATTTTTGAAAGACGACTCGCCCAAAGGGCGAAATCGTCATTTTCAAGAAGGTTCGGGGTTCAAAACACCCGGGATGAGCCTTGGCCAGTTATTTGTGGCCATTTCCCATTTTTGAGAATTTTTTTGGAATTTCTTGATTTTTCTTCAATTTTTGAAAGACGACTCGCCCAAAGGGCGAAATCGTCATTTTCAAGAAGGTTCGGGGTTCAAAACACCCGGGATGAGCCTTGGCCAGTTATTTGTGGCCATTTCCTATTTTTTGGGATTTTTCTGATTTTTTAGAATTTTTTTTGGAAGATAGTATGCCGGAAGGGCAAAACCGTCATTTCTGGAAAGATCGGGGGTTAAATGACCCGGAATAGGTCGTGGCCAGTTGAATGTGACCATTTCCTATTTTCTGGAATTTTTTTAGAGATTTTCTGAATTTTCCGAATTTTCTGAATTTTTCATTTTTTTATTGATTTTTTTTATTATTTTATTATTTTTTTATTATTTTTGAATTTTTTAATATTTAAAAATATTTTCCGGGCCGGGTCAAACCCGGCCCGCGCCTCTCGGGCGCCCGGCCCGACCCTAGGGGTCGACACCGGCCTAAAACGACACCGTTTTATATTTTTAAACATTTTTCTATTTTTTAACAATTTTTTTGATTTTTTTATCTATTTTATTTAATTATCCTAAAATTCCCCGGATCCGACGGCTCTCATAGCGCCACGTGGCCTCATCCTGTGCGTCCGATCTTCCACTAGATCGGACGATTCACAGAGAGCCACGTGGCTCGATCACGAGCGTCGGATCAAAAATCAATTTATTTTCCTTTTTTAGAAAAAAACCCAAATCGGACGCTCTAGATTGTGCCACGTGGCGGCCCTAAGTGCGTCCGATCTTGAATTAGATCGGATGCTCCACAGGCTGCAACTTGGCATATTCGTAGCCGTCGAATCGATTTTTAATTAATTATCAGAAAATCATTTATTTAATTCGAAAATCATTTGTTTTTATTTCCCAAAATTCCAGATCGCGACACGTGTCGCGATCCGGACCGTCGTTTTTTTAAGCCCGGCCCGGTCCCACACGCTGACGTGGCTGCCTACGTGGCACGCCACGTCGGCCGTTGACCGTTGACTGGCCGGAGGGTCGCCGGAGAAGACGATGAACAGTGACAATTCCGGCGACCCTCGCCGGAATTTTCGCCGGAAAATCGCGAACCGGTCCCAAACTTGGTGTTTTTCGTTCCTTTTTTCGGCATTCGACCTTTTGGACCACCCACATCGATATACAACCCAAATAATAACCATGAACACGCTAAAAACCGGCGAACCGGACCTCCCCGAACCCGGCTCCGGCGATGCATTTTTCCGAATATTTGTTCTTATCAAAACTCGATTCTAAACCATCAAACAACATCCAAGGAGGGTCTAGAGGCTTACCTGAGCTCGTTTCGAGTTCGGCAACCGCCGGAAGTCCCCCGCCGAGTTCCTATCCCGAATCGTGGCCGGCGAAGGTCGGGGTCCGGTTTTCACCGAGTTTTAATGCAAAATGAATAGCAAGTCGAGCTTAGGGATAGTTCTAGTGGAGACTCAAGGCAATATTCGTGCTAAATGAAGCTCGGGAAGACACGGCCGAGACAAAACCGAGCCGAGACATCCATCGGCATTTCTTCGAACACATGGCGTGCGTATGAGAAACGGTGATCGGAGGAGAATACCGACCTGTTTGGAGCTCGCCGACGACCCCCCAAGCTCCGGTGATGATCTAGGAGTGACACTGAAGGTCCGGGGTTCTCCGTTTTCGTTAGTCTTCGCCCGAAATCCTCTCAAAAATCATCTCCCTCTCTCTCTCGGCCAAGCCCCCCTTAAACCGAGAATCTCGCCGATTTTTATGGCCGACCGGCGACCTCGATGCCTGCTCCCCGTTCAGAACACGAGCATGGGTCTCCCTCTTCTGTCCCCCACGCTCGTTCGCCTTTGTTTTTTCTCGAAAACCCACATGCCCTTGTTCCCCTGTTTTTCTGCCTTCTGCACATGCTGTCCACGGGTCTGCAACAATGTTGCAGACCCGGGTCGGGTCGGGTCTGACCCGACCGACCCGGTTCGGCCAAATCGCCCAAATCGTCAAATTGACCCCCCAAATGACCTCTTTTCATGAAATTGATGGTAAAATCAGATTCCTTGACATGTTTTCCATCAAATATGGGTATTTTCGTGAATCAATTTATTGAAATTCTGTGAAAACCCCAAATTGTCCCTAGGATCCGAAATTCAATTTCGCCAAATCGAAGGCCTAAACGATCGAATTAGCCAAAATTGAGCCCACCAATGGATTCAGCATGATGAAAACTGTTGGTTAGAGGTGTTTAATTTTAATGGGTGTGCCCGTGTGAAATTTAATTTCAAAAATTGTGAAACCGGGGACTAAATTGAAAGATTTTTATGCAATTAAGCCCTTTTGGTTAAAATTGATCAAATTGGAGGGCAAATTGACCCAATTGCATTTCAATACTTTGGAGTCCAATGTCATAGCTTATAAAAACTGAGAATTGAAAATTAAAAGACTCGAAAAGGATTTTTTAGGCCCGGTTCGGGATTAGGTTTGTGAAGGAACCCAATGAACCAAGCCGAATTTCCCTAATAAAAAGTGAAAATATTAAAGAGAGAATTAAAATAAAATTTCTGAATATTTGTTTGTAATTTTCTGACCACGGATGGTATTTTTCTAATTTTTTGGGTATTTTTATAATTAAATAAATTCCAAAAAATATTAAAAAATACAAAAAATATTTTTTGTTCAAAATTGGTTCCTAAGGCTAGGCTAAGGCTTCCAAAGTTGATTTTGCAATTTTTTGACCTTTTTTGCTATTTTTAATTAATTTTAGAAATAAAGACTAAAATAAAAGATGGTCAAAAATCAGGTGTCAACAACCACCAACAATGAGTGTTGCCGAAGTTGCAGTTCAGCTGCATTTGATCTAGGACATAAGTTTTGAGAAGTGTGAAAAAAAAGTCTTAAACCTATTGCATTTGTGCCAATTCGGTCCTAAACCTTTTTTTTAGTTCTAATTAAGTCTTAAATCTTTTGTATTTGTGTCAATTTAGTCCTAAACTGTGACAATCTGATTTTCCTGTCATTTCGAGACCTTTGATTGTAAGATATTTATCGAAGTATTTCAGTGATATCTCGCTCGGATCTGATCAATCGCGAGTTAACTAACCAAAGGGGAAAGGCTAACGCGCGACGAGGTACGTGGACCTAGGAAATTCGATTTGAACACGGCGTTTTGACCATAAGGATCGTCGAGGGATATTTAGAACTGAGACCGATCAGAAAACGATTAAGGAATCCATTGCTAGTGTTATACGATTGGGACGCGGGTGATACCGCTTAACCAACGTATGATTTGCGAATTTTCCTAAATCGATTTATGACGATCGCGGCCGTCGGGACTAGTAATAGACCCTTGCGATTACATGAAAATCAAGATTGCCGTAGTTTGGACTTTCCTAAGTGTGATGAGAATCACAGAGTCAATACGCGTAATGTCCGCAAAAGCCGCCCGTTAGTTCGAGATAAATTGAAATGTACGAACGATGAGAAATCGATCACGATTTGGGATCTCGGAAATGAAAAATGGAAATGAAGATTTGTAACAATGTGTTTGGATCGGACGACGCCTAGTCGAGGATGAAAATTTGCAGGAAAATGATTTTTCGGACGAAGGGTGTGAAAAGACGATTTTGCCCTTGGAGCTTTGACTTTATGTTATCAATTAGACAAGGGCATTTGTGTCAATTGGTCATCCCCAAGGTGCCAGCTGAATCATTGAGGGCAAAATTGGAAGGGAATTGTGATATTATGAGGAAAATCCAAGTGTCATGAATATATGGTTAGCAATAATTAAGCTATACACCTAAGCAAGCTCTGGAATATTTTGGGGATGACAAGCCATTTCCTTCCTCCTCTTTCTGCCATTTCTCACGACCAGCACCAGCAGCACCATCATCTTCTCCATTTTTCTTCTTCTTCCTCACGTTCAGAACCAGACCTGCAGGATCAGAATTTTCGTCCACTTCATCAGCGCCTAACTTTTCAACCGTTAACAACCAGCTCGCGAGCCATATATCATCGCGAAGATCTCCCTGTTACCGAACTTTTCCAATTGGAATCACGTCGATTGGCCACCTGTGGAGCTCCGGCCGGCCAATCTCCCGCGAGTCGACGGAAACTGACTGAACTGGAGGTAGGCTCCGGTTTGCTTTTCATTGAACCCCTTAATGGACGAATTTTGAGCTAAATTTTTGTGGAGACCTAGTAGACACATATACTGAGTTTCTGTAGAAATTTGGACGAAAAAGAACAACATCTTAATTTTGTTTCGTTGTGATGTTTGGAAGGACAGAATCTGTCCATCTGCAGACTCAGAAGGAGTGGTGTTATTCAAGGACCTTTTGGCGTCGCCTTGAGTTGGAACTTTCGGTGAGATCTCTTGGCATGTAGAACTTTGTGTTAGTAAGTGTATTTACAGAAAAATCAAGGAGTTGAATTGAGGTCTGAGGCTGATTGAGCTGATTGAAGACCGAACAGGGGAATGCCCTGTTTCGGTTCTGTTTTTGGTTGTGTTTGTAAGGGCTGTTCGTGTTGGAATTCGGTTTGGACTTGGTCATTGAGATGTGTTAGGACGTTTATTGACATGTTATGGAGGTTTATACTCCGTGAATTGAGGTTTAGGCGAAGAAAAGTTAACGAATCACTTGATTTCCGCTAGGAGCGCGGCTGCCCTGTTCTGGAAGTGTGTGAGGCTGAGCATTTGAAGTGCTTGGGGAGTGAATTTTGTTGAGTTAAACTTGAGGTAAGGAAGTTCCTAACCTTGGTTAGAACAATTGGACTCGATTGGGTAAATCCGATGAGGAATATGCTAATCTTTGGTGAGCTTTGGTGATATTGTTTGATTTATGATCCGTTTCTATCCGGATGGTCGTCCTAGCTATGAGCTTAAGGGAAGTCGTGGGGGAACTTCCATTCCTTTGGTTTCGTCACTTGAAGCGAAAAAATTGTTGGATGAGGGATGCCGAGCTTACTTAGCTGCGGTAGTTGACACAACAGTTGAAGAACCGAAATTGGAAAATATAGCCGTGGTACGTGAATTTTTTGTTGTTTTTCCTCAAGAACTGCCGGGATTGCCACCTGAGCGTGAGATTGAGTTTGTAATTGAGTTAGCTCCTGGGACAGAGCCTATTTCGAAGGCACCTTACAGAATGACATTATCAGAGTTGAAAGAGTTAAAGGTGCAGTTGCAAGAATTGCTTGACAAGGGATTCATTAGACCTAGTGCTTCACCATGGGGAGCACCAGTGTTATTTGTAAGGAAAAAGGATGGATCTCTGCGTCTGTGTATAGATTACAGACAGTTGAACCAGGTGACTATTAAAAATAAGTATCCGTTGCCAAGGATTGATGACCTGTTCGATCAGTTGCAGGGAGCTTCAGTGTTCTCTAAAATCGATTTGAGAACAGGATACCATCAGTTGAAGATTAAGCAGGAGGATATTCCGAAAACGGCTTTCAGAACGAGATATGGACACTATGAATTTACAGTAATGCCTTTTGGTTTGACGAATGCTCCAGCTGCGTTCATGGATATGATGCATCGAGTGTTTAAGGAATACCTCGATCGTTTCGTTATAGTGTTCATTGATGACATTCTAATTTACTCGAGGAGTAACGAAGAACACGAAAGACACTTAAGAATTGTTTTACAGGCCTTGAGGGAACACTCGCTTTACGCCAAATTCAGTAAGTGCGAGTTTTGGTTGAACAAAGTGGCATTTCTTGGACATATAATATCTGGAGAAGGGATTTCAGTAGACCCTACAAAGATAGAAGCGGTGATAAATTGGCCGAGACCTACGACGGTCACTGAGGTTCGGAGTTTTCTAGGATTGGCTGGTTATTATAGACGCTTCGTGGAAAAGTTTTCGTCTATAGCTATGCCATTGACGCATTTAACTAAGAAGTCTACGAAGTTTGAATGGACGGATAAGTGCGAGAGGAGTTTTCACGAGCTTAAGCATCGTTTGACAACGGCACCAGTTCTCACGATACCTTCTGGACCTGGCGGCTTTGAAATTTATAGCGACGCGTCATTAAAAGGATTAGGGTGTGTACTGATGCAACACGGAAGGGTAGTGGCGTATGCTTCAAGGCAATTGAGACCCCATGAGTTAAACTATCCGACGCATGACTTGGAATTAGCTGCGATTGTTTTCGCCCTGAAAATCTGGAGACACTACTTATGTGGCGAAAGGTTCCAAATTTACACAGACCACCAGAGTTTGAAATATCTGTTTTCTCAGAAGGAGTTAAATATGAGGCAACGTCGGTGGATGGAACTACTTAAGGATTATGATTGTGACATATTGTACCATCCGGGTAAGGCGAATAGAGTTGCGGATGCGCTCAGTCGGAAGTCTAGTATTGCGCACTTAATGGTTAAAGAATGGTCTGTACTTGAAGGATTGAGGGACTCAGAGTTCAAATTGGAAGTGAGCCAAACGACAAGCTTGATAGCGACGTTGAGAATTGAGCCGGAAATTCAAGAAAGGATAAAAGTTTTACAGATCACGGATCCTGAAATCCAGAAAATCCTTAATTTGGATGAAACTAAGAGGAAAGATGATTTCCAGGTAACTGAGGGAGGAATTTTAAAATTTCGCGGACGTCTTTGCGTGCCTAATGATGTAGAGCTTAAAGAAAGAATCTTGTCCGAAGCTCATCGGAGTAATTACAGTATTCATCCAGGCACTACAAAGATGTATCAGAATTTGCGTCAGCACTATTGGTGGAACGGTATGAAAGTGGATGTGGCTAAGCATGTAGCAAAGTGTTTGACATGCCAGCAGGTGAAAGCACAGCACTGTAAGCCCGGTGGATTATTGCAACCTTTGGAGATTCCAGAGTGGAAATGGGAACACGTAACGATGGATTTTGTTATGGGATTACCGCGGAGTCAGAAAGGACATGATTCGATTTGGGTAGTCGTAGACAGGCTAACTAAGTCTGCGCATTTTATCCCTGTGAAAAAGGACTTTGCGATGGACAAGTATGCTGAATTGTATATGCGGCAGATCGTACGTTTACATGGAGTACCTATAACGATTACGTCGGATCGAGATCCTAAGTTTACGGCGAATTTTTGGAAGAGTCTTCAGGACGCTATGGGTACCAGATTACAGTTTAGCACGGCATATCATCCGCAGACGGACGGACAGTCGGAAAGGACGATTCAAACGCTTGAGGACATGTTGCGAGCTTGCGTTATAGATTTTAAAGGCGGATGGGAAGATAATTTGCATTTAGTGGAGTTCGCGTACAATAACAGTTATCAGCAAAGTATTGGAATGGCACCATTTGAGGCACTTTATGGAAGAGCGTGCAGAACTCCTTTGTGCTGGGACGAGGTAGGAGAAAGAAGTATCACTGGACCAGAACTGGTAGAACAATCGGTTGAAGTGGTAAAAGTAATTAGGGATAGGTTGAGAACTGCACAAAGTCGCCAGAAGAGTTATGCTGATAAGCGACGCAAGCCCTTGGAATTTCAAACTGGTGATCATGTGTTTCTCAAGATATCACCTATGCGAGGCATATCCCGATTCGGAAAGAAAGGGAAGTTGAGTCCGAGATATATAGGCCCATTCGAGATTTTGGAACGGATTGGGACTTTGGCTTATAGACTTGCTTTGCCACCAAGTTTGTCCCAAGTACACAATGTCTTCCATGTATCGATGCTAAGGAAGTACGAGCCAGATCCGACACATGTTTTGGATTACGAGACAATAGCATTGGACGACAAGGTTTCGTATGTGGAAAGACCCATCAGGATCGAAGAATGTAAGGAGCACATTTTGAGGAACAAGACGGTGTCGCTGGTCAAAGTAGTGTGGGAGCATCATGGAACTGAAGGCACAACGTGGGAAAACGAAGAGGCAATGAGGCGTCAATACCCCCATTTGTTTGACTAGTGAATTGTAACAAATTTCGAGGACGAAATTTTCGTAAGGGGGAAAGAGTTGTGACAGTTTGATTTTCCTGTCATTTCGAGACCTTTGATTGTAAGATATTTATCGAAGTATTTCAGTGATATCTCGCTCGGATCTGATCAATCGCGAGTTAACTAACCAAAGGGGAAAGGCTAACGCGCGACGAGGTACGTGGACCTAGGAAATTCGATTTGAACACGGCGTTTTGACCATAAGGATCGTCGAGGGATATTTAGAACTGAGACCGATCAGAAAACGATTAAGGAATCCATTGCTAGTGTTATACGATTGGGACGCGGGTGATACCGCTTAACCAACGTATGATTTGCGAATTTTCCTAAATCGATTTATGACGATCGCGGCCGTCGGGACTAGTAATAGACCCTTGCGATTACATGAAAATCAAGATTGCCGTAGTTTGGACTTTCCTAAGTGTGATGAGAATCACAGAGTCAATACGCGTAATGTCCGCAAAAGCCGCCCGTTAGTTCGAGATAAATTGAAATGTACGAACGATGAGAAATCGATCACGATTTGGGATCTCGGAAATGAAAAATGGAAATGAAGATTTGTAACAATGTGTTTGGATCGGACGACGCCTAGTCGAGGATGAAAATTTGTAGGAAAATGATTTTTCGGACGAAGGGTGTGAAAAGACGATTTTGCCCTTGGAGCTTTGACTTTATGTTATCAATTAGACAAGGGCATTTGTGTCAATTGGTCATCCCCAAGGTGCCAGCTGAATCATTGAGGGCAAAATTGGAAGGGAATTGTGATATTATGAGGAAAATCCAAGTGTCATGAATATATGGTTAGCAATAATTAAGCTATACACCTAAGCAAGCTCTGGAATATTTTGGGGATGACAAGTCATTTCCTTCCTCCTCTTTCTGCCATTTCTCACGACCAGCACCAGCAGCACCATCATCTTCTCCATTTTTCTTCTTCTTCCTCACGTTCAGAACCAGACCTGCAGGATCAGAATTTTCGTCCACTTCATCAGCGCCTAACTTTTCAACCGTTAACAACCAGCTCGCGAGCCATATATCATCGCGAAGATCTCCCTGTTACCGAACTTTTCCAATTGGAATCACGTCGATTGGCCACCTGTGGAGCTCCGGCCGGCCAATCTCCCGCGAGTCGACGGAAACTGACTGAACTGGAGGTAGGCTCCGGTTTGCTTTTCATTGAACCCCTTAATGGACGAATTTTGAGCTAAATTTTTGTGGAGACCTAGTAGACACATATACTGAGTTGCTGTAGAAATTTGGACGAAAAAGAACAACATCTTAATTTTGTTTCGTTGTGATGTTTGGAAGGACAGAATCTGTCCATCTGCAGACTCAGAAGGAGTGGTGTTATTCAAGGACCTTTTGGCGTCGCCTTGAGTTGGAACTTTCGGTGAGATCTCTTGGCATGTAGAACTTTGTGTTAGTAAGTGTATTTACAGAAAAATCAAGGAGTTGAATTGAGGTCTGAGGCTGATTGAGCTGATTGAAGACCGAACAGGGGAGTGCCCTGTTTCGGTTCTGTTTTTGGTTGTGTTTGTAAGGGCTGTTCGTGTTGGAATTCGGTTTGGACTTGGTCATTGAGATGTGTTAGGACGTTTATTGACATGTTATGGAGGTTTATACTCCGTGAATTGAGGTTTAGGCGAAGAAAAGTTAACGAATCACTTGATTTCCGCTAGGAGCGCGGCTGCCCTGTTCTGGAAGTGTGTGAGGCTGAGCATTTGAAGTGCTTGGGGAGTGAATTTTGTTGAGTTAAACTTGAGGTAAGGAAGTTCCTAACCTTGGTTAGAACAATTGGACTCGATTGGGTAAATCCGATGAGGAATATGCTAATCTTTGGTGAGCTTTGGTGATATTGTTTGATTTATGATCAAGTGTTGTGCCTATTGTTTATATGCTCATTGAATGGTCATGATACGTGTTGCTTGTTTCTCTTGGTTGTTGAAATTGATTGTTGCGCATGCCTTGAATTATAGCTCGATGCGTGAGCTCGTGTTTGATTACAATGTCTTGAGTTGAGATGAATCCTGGCATGCTTGAGAAACTTGTGGCACCCTGAGGCGTTGAGACGCGGGATTGTTATGACCAATGTCCTGATGCGTGAGACGCGGGACGAGAATTGTTATGTGTCGACACGAGTCGGAGATGATATTGAAAACCTGATGCGTTTTACGCGGGTTTGTCAATGAGATGGTCTGATGCGTAAGTACGCGGACCTAGCCTGAGGCGTTACACACGCGGGCTTGAATCAAATAATGGTTGGAAAGGAAGAAAGGCGTGGTTTGGATTGGTGATGTGAACTTGTTTTATTTGATGGAATACGCTACTATGAATGCATAAAGATGCTTGTGATATTCTTGTATTATTTATGGTTGTTAAATGCATCATTTTATTGTTTATACGTTGGGTTCATATTCGCTTTTACCTGAGTGTACGGTTGGCCTAACTTAGGACTAGGACTTTTCTTACTGAGATGTCGATCTCACCCCTTAGTGGGACCTTATTTTTTTCCAGACCCTAGGAATTGAAGAATGCTGCCAATTCGCTTGGGTGAACCCCAGGAGATGTCTAGGGCTATTGAAGAGTTTCCTGACTGTCGTGGTATAGTATATATTAGACGGACTACTGTAGTATGGGTGGACGAGCCAGGAGCGCCAAATAAACCCCATAGGTTCGAAGCATGGTATCGTAAGGAAGGTGAAGGTATGTCTGAGCAGTTAAGACCCCAAGATGTACCCAGAGGAGTTGTACCCCCTTGGTGCCACCCGACCCGAGAGGAAATAGAAATAGAGACTTCTACCGTGGGATCGAGGAACATACCTGAAGAAGAACCGACGGGCGAGTGTTGACACCTGATTTTTGACCATTTGTTATTATGATTTTTATTCTTTAAAATTAATTAAAAATATCAAAAAAAAGGTCATAAAATCACAAAATCAACTTTGGAAGCCTTGGTCTAGCCTCGGGGACCAATTTTGAACAAAAAAATATTTTTTTGGTATTTTATAATATTTTTCGAATTTATTTAATCATAAAAATACCCAAAAAAATCAGAAAAAAATACCATTCGTGGTCAGAAAAATACACAAAAATATTCAATAATTTTGTTTTAATTTCCTCTTCAAGTGTGTCACTTTAAATCTGGAAAATTCGGCTTGGGTCACTATGTTCCTTCACAAACATAAATCCGAATCGGGCATAAAAAATCATTCGAGTCTTTTAATTTGATAATTTTTCATTTTTTTTTAGTATTGACGTACAATTCTAACATCCCTTTTAGTTGTTACTAATGCTTGACCTAATTAGAAAGAAACGAAGGACCGAGATTGAATCCAAGGGAGTCGGATCCCTAAAGGCCAAATGGACAGAATATCGCCAAAAGAAAGGGAGCGGCGCCATTGTTTTGAAAAGAGAAGACATTGAAAAGGGACAAAGAAGAGTGGGATTATTATTAAAAGGGAGAGAGAAGAGGACCACAACAGGACACCACGGTCGGACTCCGTCCATTTTTTTTTATTTTTGCTGAGTCATCAAAAGCTTTGAGAGAGACACAGTCATTTTTTTCCTTTGGAGCCCGACGAGCCCATGCACTCCCGTTCCTCCTCCCTCCTCAGCAAAAAAGTTCCTCCAGCTCGTACGCTCTGATTTTTTCGAGCCACCTCTGACCACCTCTGCCTCCAGTCGCCGCTTGCCACCTCCGACTACCCTCCATCGCCGTCGTCAGCCGCCACGAGCCATCGGAGCCGCCGAGAAGCCCCTTGCCCCGTTTCGGCGTTAGTGGGAAAATCGAACCGCGCCAGCCCACACCGCTACTCCTCCACTTCGCGCAGCCATATCCGAACTCCAGCCTCCTTAGCTGTTGCATCTCCGCCGCCATCGGTTGTCAATGAGCCATCGGATACGCCGAAAGACCTCGACGTCCAGCCTCCTCTGTTTCGGTTTCAGGGTGCTGCTTGCACTCTGCCGGCCAGCGACGCCGCCCCCGACTGTCAACCACCACCTCGCCGTCCTCCTTCCCATCCATAGGCCCAACTCAAGCCGTCGTTAGTCGCTGTGAGCCACCCCGGAGCCACGAGATAGCTCGAGAGGCCGTCATGCTCTGTTTTGGCTCTCAGGTTCCTCCGCCGCAGATCTGCTATATCCAGCCCAGCTCCGTTACTCGCCGGCCGACCCCCATCAACCCTCATTTAACCCAGTCGTCAACCAAGGTCGTTGTTGGTCAGCTGCCGCCCCCGGAAGCCTGAATCAGCCGGCCAGAGCTCCCCGTCCCTTGCTCTTGTTTTGGTGCCGCGACCACCCTGTTTTTCCTCTTCTGTCCGCGACGCCGCCGTCGCCTTTGGTGGTTGTCCGCCGTCCCCGACATTCTCTTGAACCGCCACCAGCCACTACCACTCTCGCGTCAGCCGTTCACCGCCCCAGGAAGCCGAAAACAGTCCCGAGACTCTCTGTCCCGATGTGCCTGTCGTGTGCCCTGTTTTCATGGGCTTGTGTCATGGGCCATAGCTCAATCTGACCTGGCCTGTGTACTAGGTGGGTGGGCTGAGTGGCCGGTCCGTAGGCCAACGTACTGGGCCATGTCCAGTGAAGTGAGCCGGGCAACTGGGCCATTGTGCCTGGTCGCGGGCCAAGTTGGCCGAGAGAGTTGGCCCGTTGGCCAAGAATTTGGGCCGATCGTCCGAAGATTCTGGGCCATAATCCGATTGACTTCAAGGTTCGCACCGAAGAATTTCTCTAAGATCATCGCCAATCCCGACTAAGGTATTTGGTTGCGACGCGTACAGAGAACGCCGGAGTTCGGTGATTGAAGACCGGAGTCTAATCAGGTATACTTTTGTGTGTGCCACTCGGGCGTCAGAATTATCTTTCTGCATGTATTCATTCCAGTCTAATGTTTTGCTTATTTGGTTGAGTGTTGTATATTGTCAAAGAAATATTTTAATTAAAATGTTTTGCTAAAAAAAAATCAATAAAAAAATAGAAAATCATAAAAAATTCAAAAAAAAAAATCGAAAAATTCAGAAAATCCCAGAAAATAGGAAATGGCCATAATAAGCCCTTATGGCTATGCTAGGAAGCCATTGACTTGAATTGATGTGCATCGATGAGATTTATTTATGCACTTGTTTGTGCTGTCATTTAAATTGATTGTGATTGATAGGAATAGTCTTCCAATCTGCATGAATCCCTGAATCAAGCCTACCTCACCTAAAATTGCGCCTGCATGAATTCTTAGCCAGGAAAATCACTCGCGTTAGGTACCGAAAGGGCGTTGGTAATGACACCAGCGTAACCAAGTCCCCGAACCCAAAAATCTCTGGTTCCGCAGAACTGATCGATCTCTCCCAATCGATCAGTAAGGTTTCCGGTCTACCCTCCAAGAAAGACCGGTGGCGACTCCAAATGCATGCACAATTTGCACATGTCACCACGACCACACTGAAGGTCGAAAGCGATCGACTCTTATCGTCGAATCCTTTGAAAAATACTCCCGCCGCGATTTGGTATGGGCCTGGGAGGGCCCGCGCCGATCCGAGACCCGCGATCGATAATCCATTAGCCGCGTCCGCTTTTCGGACTGGTCGCGACAGCTGGCGACTCCGCTGGGGAACCTTGCTCTAGAACATATGATTCTAGACCTCAAGTGGACTTAGGCCGTAATTAAAACGCTGAGTGATTTTTCTAACCTTGCAGGCGCTCTCGAAGGTGAGGTAAGTCCGCTTATGGTAGGTGTTATATGTTTTTGGCAGATTGGAGAAATAAGGGGTGTAGTCCGTGATTAACATTGTCTTATGCAGGTTGGGCGTAGGAATGTATGTTGTGTGGATGATTTGAAGTGCTGATTGATAAACTGCTGTGCATGAATTGCATTATGATGATCACAACACGTGGACACACACAACCGCGCCTAAAACCCCGGACGCCGCCTTTAGGAACACAATAGAAGGAATTGAGAATGGAATCTCCGTGAGGAAAAACGCGGGGTAATCCACTTTTCAATTCCGCTCGCTTCGAACTATGGATCGAGTCCCAATGCAACGATAGCTGTGCAATGGAATCGGCTCTTTCTAGAACTCGAAGTGGGAACCTTAACCTTAGATGCCAAACCCTCTGATTTTTAGAAGTTCACCATCACTTGTCTCATGCGCATGTCTTTGGGCGGTTGGTACACCTAAAACCGCACATAAGTCGACGAGTTTGGTTGGTAAGACTCTCTATCCCTCAGATCTATTACAGTTCATATAAATATAGGCATTTCATTCATTGCATTCTGGTGATTAGATTAAATACCATTTCAAGGATAGATGTGTGTGTTTTTCCCAAACGTCTTTGATAGAAGACGAAGAGGATGATATCCCATGACAAGCACCGAGTGAGCAACAAAGGAGCCTACTATGGACATTATTGAGATATCGTCCAATGAAGATGACGAGTTGGGGCAAGTGATCCTGAAGGCACAGATCAAAACTGGGGCATCCTTAAACGTTAGGACCACATTCCTTTATTTCATTTTCCATTACTAGTCCTCTTGTATAGGGTTTATTTTTACTGAGGTTTTCTCTATCTCACCCCTTAGAGCGATTGTATTAGGGATCTATTGGTGTATACATTCAGATGGAACTTGGTTGTATTTCTTTTAACGTGTCATTGGAATGTGATAGTGGCATTTTTTCTAATAATCCGAATACTCCCAAGTCAAGTTTATAATTCCTTTAGAGGAAATTAAAATTGGAAGTCTTGCACGACCTTTTGGTCATGTGAGGTAATCCAACCCCAATTTCGCTAGAAGGAACTACACACTTGAATTGGTTCATGCATGTTGTACACCACTGGTAATTCACGGTAATTGATCAAGAATATCAGCGTAGTTTCAAATTTAATGACGAGATAGATGTCCAAACTACTTTCGTTCTTAGCGAACGACCTTAATTTGGATGCCATATCTTCAATTGAATTTAAAACGCGTTATTATGTCTTGCACTTTTGAGTAAGTCATTCTTCTCGAAATTAATCAAAAGCGATTATCGTGAATTACGTTCATTTCAATAGTATGCTTTCTTTCGAGGAATATTGATAAAAACTTTTCGCACAAGATTAAAACCCTTGTAAAAGTTCTTGTCCTTATTAATCACAAGCAAGCATAAGATTGAAAGGGGTCTATGCTTTCTTTTTCAAATTATTCCTTCTGATTCTGTCTTTTTATTTGCAGGTGAAAAACAAGTAGTATAGAGAAATCTTTTCTTGGACAAATCTGCAACTATTCTTCCATCTGATCATGAGCGAGTTATAAAATCAGGACGTATTTGCTCGGCTTATTGCTATTATGGTTCGGCTCACTCAAGTTGAGGATGTTTGGATGCTCGAAGAAATGAACCATACAGAAGTTAAAACACACACACGAGAACTTTCATTTATTTTGCTCAGCGGAGGGTTTTCAGAAGCAGGTCATACAAGTCGGGGTGGAAAAGTAAAGCCAAAGTGAGCCCTAATTAACGACACAAAGGATCCCAACTGACCCTCCATGTTATTAATGCTCTGCTTATACTCCCAACTCCGCATGTCATGGTCGGCAAGCCTGAGGAGAAGACTTATGCATTCTCCCTTAACTTCGGCGACCTTGGCCTCGTGTTCTTCGGTGACTATTTCCAGGTCCCGAACCAGTCCATTCCCGCGAGCTATGTCCGCGGTTATCTTGTCGAGCCGTTCTTCCTGCCAGTCGCTCTGAAGCCTCAACAGGACATTGCGGCGGTCATGCTCGCCGGTGGTCAGGGATATGGCCAATTGATCCACCAGATTTCTCCTATCGCGAAGCAACGTCGCGACCCGCTCATTAGCAAACTCGACGGCCTTTTTGTAACTATCAACCAGATAGTTGGTCAGCACCAAATGATCAGATCGATCCTCGTAACGAGCCCGCAAGACGCGAGCCACGAGAACCTCCCGATTAGCAACACGATAAGCCTCTAGAAAGTTTGCAAAGAGGGCTGGGAATGTTTTATACTCCTTCTCCAACTCAGTACCCTCGATGGAAGTAGCGTCTGTGGCCTCAAATAGAACGCGGATTTCAGCCTCGATCTCCAGATGATCGGCTATATAAGCATAACCCCGACCCAAGAGATTATAGAGTTTTTCCCATCGGGCCGGGACTGCGATTGAAAAGACGCAAGCATGGGAAGAGTCAGAGGAAGAAGCAGAAGATGAAGCCATTTCTCGTTGGAAGATGGAGGGGAAGACGAGCGCGATGGAATGAATGAAAGTGAAAGCTGGGCAAAGGAGAGCACTAACCTTCTCCACGTTTCATAGTAGCTCAAAGATGGAGAAAAGTTACAGCAATAATGCTTGTGGAGCCGGGGTAATCAAGTAAAGCAGAGGCCGCTCCTCCCGTGAATCACGACGCCCGCCTTGATCCGCGATTTCAAGCCTGTCGGACAAAAGTTGTAAATAAAAAAAATAAAAAAAAATAAAAAAAAAATAAAAAAACAAAAATCGTCGGTTTCATCATATTAAGTCTGAGCGGGAGACGCGCGTAGTTACGCTTTCTTGAAAACGAAGTGGGAGACAGACGTAGACATCGAGAAATGAAATCGATTCGGCGCCTTTCCGTGTTGAAAAGAGAAAAGAGGACGACAAAGCAGGAAACACGGAATCTTGGGAGAGACGTTCACTTGATGATCTTCGTCCATATTTGGAGAACGTTCCCTGGGCAGGTAGAATCACTCAAAAGAAAGTTTGGAGAGAGTAAGCATACCAGAGAATTACAAAACCCAGAATAAGTAAAAAAAGATATCGAGCGACCTCTCCCTGATCCGATATGTTTGGGAGCTGCCGTCAGTTGTTAGAAGTGATCGGCCCAAACATCTTAGATATCGTCCAATTCGAAGACCTCGAAGGTTATGGGATCCAACTTGATACCGAAGTCAGGGAATCCTACCCTTTCGGCAGCAAAGCGCGGAAACCCGATGGTGACGACAGTGGTAAGAGGTGTTTCTCACGTTACACCCCAGATCAGGTTCGAGAGCTTGAAGCGGCCTTCAGCGAGAACCCTCTCCCGAGCAGGGAACAGAGAGGGAAGCTAAGCCAGAAAGTGGGACTGAAACCCCAGAAGATTAAAGCTTGGTTTGAATATAGGCGAGTCAAATTGAGGGCCCGAAACAGACAACAAGAAATTGCCATTCTAAAGGAGGAAAACGAAAGGCTTCGAGTGGAGAACATAAGGTATAAAGAAGCTCTCGACACTATTCTTCGTCCTAACCGTGACGGTCCTATCGCCCTTGGTGAAATATCCTTAGACGAGTCATGTTCAGGGACCGATAACGCTCCTTCATCGTCTCGCCCCCCTGCACAACTTTCGAGACAATCAGATCTTGTTCCCGACCGTGAAAGGATAAGCCGGCGTTGGATGCCTGAAATTGAAGATAAATTTATTGACGCGGTTCGGCGGATAGGGATCGACGCAGCGCGTCCACAACAAATACTCAAGATCATGAATGTACCTGGGCTAGCTAAGACAAGCGTTAGGAACCGCCTTAGGTACCATAGGAAGTTGCTGAAAGAAGGCAAGGTAACACTAAAGCTGAAAAGGGCCGGTCTGAATGTAGACGACTGGTATGCCTACAACTGCGACACTTCTCCACTCGAACAGCAGCCGGTCACCAGTGTTCTTCCCATTAGCGATCAACCTATTGCGTCCAGTACTCAGATACCTGCCCAACTCAAAGAACCTGGCGACTTCCTTGATGAAGACCTTCATCCACGGGTCGATCAGCTGAATCCCCCTTTGAGTCGTCTCAGTACCCTACAAGATTATTTGCCACAATCCCCGCGAATAGGAACTCCCCAATTTGAGTACCAACCTGTTGCTAGTGCTCTTCCCATGGTAAATCCAACATTTACATGGGACATGTCTACATATTTGCCGGTCAACAAGGGAGGTTCCAGCTCGAGGAATCAAATCATCCAAGGCGAGAGTGATCTATCGCCAGCGGCCGGTGATACTCGACTTGAGCACCAATGGCTCGGAGATTCGAGCGATTTCCTTGGAGAGGAACTCAATTTCTGGCTCGATCAGTCTGAAGCTGGCGGACTCTTGCAATAGTGATACAAAGCCGTCGATCAGGTGTTTGATTCAAGGCGCGATTGTAAAAAAATGTTCGGAGAAAAGAGGTTGAATAGCCTGAATGAATGTATTGGCAATCCCATTGTAAGGCTCCCATGGGAGCATTTCTCATTTACGCTTAAAGCTAGTCGTACGAGGATCCGCCTTACCTTTTGAGCATCTTTAAGCTCAGGGGCGAGCTCCCCAAGCAACTGTCGTGGTATAGTATATATTAGACGGACTACTGTAGTATGGGTGGACGAGCCAGGAGCGCCAAATAAACCCCATAGGTTCGAAGCATGGTATCGTAAGGAAGGTGAAGGTATGTCTGAGCAGTTAAGACCCCAAGATGTACCCAGAGGAGTTGTACCACCTTGGTGCCACCCGACCCGAGAGGAAATAGAAATAGAGACTTCTACCGTGGGATCGAGGAACATACCTGAAGAAGAACCGACGGGCGAGGCAAGTATTGAAGTCATCGAGATTTCAGATTCCGAGGACGATATGGAAGAGGATTCCATCGAGGTTTCATCAGAGGCTTTTTCGGACTACGACCCAGCCGAGGATATGGAACAAGCCGATGAGTCTAGCACTTCTTAGTATGTTTGTGGTCACTTGACCTTTTTGGTGTGTTTTTATAGGACGATGGTCCGGTGGTTGGACTTAGTGGCTTCCTTTTGTCTGCCCTTTTTGTTGTCCCAACCTGTGCTTTCGTTGAGAGGGATCTTGGTCTTTTATGTACGGACTTATCTTTTCGATGTATAAAAGTTGCTTGTTTTCCCCGCATCTCATTCTTGGTTGTATGTATAAGTGGAGAGTATTTGGAGGGGTTTTGTTTTCTTCTGTTTTCCGCATGCGAGTCTCATTTTAACTAGCCGTATATGAGGAGTATCCTGGGACAAGAATTACGGCGTATTGTGGATGTACGTGCTCGTAAGGAAAGCGGGGCGTGACATAAACCCTTTGCATTTGTGCCAATTTGGTCCTAATATTTTTTTGTATTTGTTCCAATTGAGTTAATCCAATCAATTTCGATCGAAAATCACCGACGTGGATGTCAATTGTCCTATGTGGCGCGGCCGTTACTGATGTGGAAATTTTTTTAATATTATTTCAATTATATTTAATATATTTAAAAAATTATTTATTTTAAAAAATTATACAAAGTGTTTAATAAAATAAAATAATATTAAAAATATCCGCGTTAACGCTAGCCATTCCGCATAGAATAACCGACATCCATGCCAACGATTTTTAACCAAAATTAATCGAATTAATTGGTACAAATGCAAACTATTTATGATTGAATTAGCACTAATCCAGAAGGTTTGGGAATAAATTGACATCAGTAAAAGGTTTAGGATCAAATTGACATCATTCGCTTCTCTAAAGCAATGGGGCTACGCTCAGGTTTGCGAAACGGGCCATCTCCAATTTGCAAGCCTTTGATCAGAGACTTCTCTTCCCAAGAAGGATGCAATTGTCCTTGAAATTCGAAACTTTGCTAAAAAGGTTCCCATTGAAGAGGCCCATGCTTATTACTAGGGGTGAGCAAAAAAGACCGCCCGAACCGAGACCGCCCGGATCGGACCGGAACCGGTGGTCCGGTCCCCGATTTTAGGGGGTCCAGTCCGGTCCCTGGTTCCTAAAATTGGAACCGGTGACCGGGCGGTCCGATTCCCGGTTCCAGGGTCCGGTTCCGGAACCGGACCGCCCGGATTCTTGTCTCTCACTCCCGCTCTTTCTCGAGCCCCCTACCTTTGCTTACTCTACCTATGCTCCAGCTGCTTTTGGCCCTGTTGTAATGTAATCTCTCTTTTCTCTGTCCACATTCCCTTCGAAAATTGTATATTAGAAGACAAAACTCTCCATCTTCTTGTTTCGCAGTCTCTCTCGCAGTTTCGGGTATTAAACAACAAAAAAAAATGGTGGGCTTAGGGAAAAGATGGAAAAGGAGGGGGAAAGAACTACTCTTGCTCTCTAGAGTACTGCAAGAGCTATTTGACCCAGGCCGACGTTGAGTCCATGAGAACAAAATCTACATCTTGATATTTTGGAATATGAAAACTCATGGTGGTCTTTTCAGTGAGAAGATCTACGTAGCTGAGTCCATGAAGTTGTCATCACTGTTGTTCTGCTAGTGAAGATGAATATCATTGATTAAAGGGGTCAATTACATGGATTGTCATGATTTTTCTCATATGCCTCAATTTATTGAACTGTCATTTTATTGGAACCGTTACGGTAAAGAATTCTGATGAACGGTCTTTGGTTCCACCATCATGTACCCATCCAAAATTGAAATCTTTATTGGAACCGTTCAATGGTAATTTTGAGATTGCCGCACATGTTGCAATTAGTCAGGGACACAGAAGAATGACTTCTTTTCCAGTTTTTTCCATCCAACTATATGTAAAGTCTACCATGCGCATGAACATGAACCTCCGCAAAAACGTCCACCTTCGTGAAAGCATAGAAGTTTCCACGGCATCCTTTATTGGTTCTTTGGAACCGGACCGGTTCGACGATCTGGTCCGGTTCTCGGTTCTCGGGTGGCCGGTCCGGTTCACGGTTTCGAAAAATGGGAACCGGGACTATTGATCCGATTCCCGATTCTTGAGGGGAACCAAACCGGATCGGGAACCGCTCACCCCTACTTGCTACCAGATAACAGATGAATAGCAACCGCATGTTGCCAAACAATGATCATTAAAAATTAAGCAGCATCACATTTTATGTTTTCCCACAAATCCCCCTTTCTAAATCTAAATTAATTTCCCTTTTCCTGCAAGAATTTAAATCAGTTCCCCAAAAGCAATTCGAATTTCACATTGTAGTTTGGGAAAATTTTGAATAAGGGCACCAAGTGTCATTGTTTTCTCCTATAAGGAACTGCAGTGAAGCTTATTCAAATGAGGGTTTAAAGTGCCCTAATTGTTCTAAAGAATAGCCTGACCAATGATATGTTTTACCATTTTTTCTTTTTTTTCCCCTTTGTTCTTTCTTTCTTTTCGTTTCTTACTTTCCTGTTTCTTTTTTTCCCCTCCTCGTCGGTGGATCGTCAGCCACCGGTGATGGCCTCGTCTGGGCATGCGAAGGCTGCCCTTGTCAGCCTTGCTCACCTAGGCAAGTGCCGTCGTTGCCTGAGATCGACCACCGGCAAGAAGGAAGGGCAAAGAAAAAGGAAAAAGAAAAGAAAAGAAAAAAATAATTGAAAAAAATGCCCTTAGTCAGCCCTTCTTTAAAATAAGGGTTGATATCACGAAAAATCATAAACTTATACACCTTTGATAAACTTACAACAGTGCTATATTTTTTACCATAAAGAACTCCAAACCGGTGCATCTGTAACAAATTTACCCTAAATTATTTTTTCAACTACAATAAACCTCAAATCGGTACACTTGTGATAAATTTACCAAAATTACTTTTTTTAACACCAATATCCCAAACCGGTATATCTGTGATAAATTTACCCAAAACTATTTTTCAACTACAATAAATCTCAAGCTGGTATACTTGTGATAAATTTACTAAAATTATTTTTTTTAACCACAAAAAATTCCAAATTAATACATCTGTGACAAATTTATCATCCATTAGTTTTCATTAAATTTAATTAATATTACTAAAAATCTTAAATTGATACACTTGTGACAAAAAGAGAGTAACAAACCCAAAGTGGTATACCCATCAATTGTTATGTGTCATCAAAGTCAGCTATTTGACGGTAAAATTTGATAGAAATCAATAGGGGTAAATATGTTACAAGTGTATCAGTTTGAGATTTTCTATTGTCAAAAAATTAATTTATGATAAATTTATCACAAATGTACCAATTTATGATTTTTTGTGTCAAAAAATAATTTGGGATAAATTTGTCGGTGTACCAGTTTATGATTTTTCGTGGTATTAACTCTTGAAACGAACATGACAATTTAGGCCCTTATTTGATAAAACGAAAATATTTCAGGGTTTTATTTGAAATTTCTACTTATAATTTTATTCCTTTTTTGGAATTCCTATAAATGATATGCTCGTGAGCTCCGCTGTCAGCATGATAAAACTTGAACACGCAAAAGATCGGACGATGGACGTACCAGACGTACATATTTGAAGATAAAATACTCCTAATGATAGGAACCCAACTTCACTTCACGCAATAGATCTATCATGCGATGCTCTTTTCAGCATCTTATCTTCTGCGCTGTTTATCTTTGTCGGGGATCTTTACCCTTTTTATCATATGTGAAATGACACATGTTGACATTACATTTTATTTGTTTCGTCAAAAATAAATGATTTGAAAAATATTTTCGTAAAAATATCTATCTCTATCGCTTGCCAAGATAAACGAACAAAAAAAAAATCACTAACGACGAAAATGTCTAGACATAAATCGTTATTGCTAATAAATTTTTTTCATTGACTAATTATTGTACGCGGCATGAAATGATTTTTTCTATGGAGATATTTTCCAAATCATTCGAAGCCTTAGTCTTATGCATGCGTCAAAATTGAAAGCATGTCCCTATTACCGAATGATAGCGAGTTTTGTGTCGACCACCTCATCCTATAGTCCATCTTAAACCTTGAGCTGCCTGGACCGGACTAAGTATCACCCTTAATAAAAAAGAGAAAAAACATTAGCCATTTGCCCTAGAGCTACTCCTCAAAATATGCACGCATATCATGCTTTTCAAAAGAAGTGCTTCCCCCACATGTTCAAATTGTCTTTGAAATGTGTGGAACCATGTCGTGATTTCTTAACTTTCGCGCGCCGTGGTAGGAAATTTCTAAAATCCGTGACAATATTTGCTGGAAAACAGGTCGATTCGGCGACTCTTCCCTCCTTAAATCGTGCTCAATCAACACGTGGGTGGCCTGGGCCCGAGTCAGCCAATACGAAAACAGGTCAAATTCGACTGCCTTTTTCCCCCAATCCCGCTCGTGAAATTTCCTTCGCCCCAGAATTTTCTAAATTCGCGCGCCACATGCGAAAACGAGAATATGCCGTTCAGAAGGAAAGAGCGTCCGAATCTAGGCATCTGGTCTGAAAAATTAGACAGCGGGTCGGTCCACAACGACAGCACACCTACGCCCAATTAAACAAATAATGAAGAGGACTTTCCACATCCTTCACGTGAGATAACATGTTCTACGGGTACAGCGAGTACGGAAAATGTCCCTTTTTTTGTGGAATAAACAATTGCTCTTTTTGTGGCGTTAGGTAAGAAATCACAACATGGTTCCCAAAAAAAAAAAAAAAAATTTGCCTCTTTATCTTGTGGTTAGGTTAAAGTCAAATGGCGATGGATATCATTGTTTAGAAAGACAGAGATGAGCTGGATACATGTTAGCCAATATGCATTACTAGTTCACAATGGAAAGAACAGAATAATGTGGTTAGGTAGAAGTATGCCGGCCACGTCCGGTGGGACAAGATTATTGCCAAGGGAATTACCGTGGACCCGATATAATTACCCCCGATAAAGGAGATCTCTATTTGTCATTGCGGCTCGATCTCTATTTGTCATTCCGGCTCTGCATTTCGGCGGTGCGCGCTTAGACTTAGCATTCTCGACATCATCACCGAGCAAAGCAAATGGGTTGAATGAGCACAGATTTTACGTATGTGAGAGCGAAATCTTCACGAACCTCCTCGAAACTGTACTTATTCACCAACGAAATCCCGAAAATATACACGCAAAAAAAAAAAATTTCCAAATCTAAACTAGATCAAGATAAAAAAAAAATCTCTCCAAAAAATTGGGAGAAAGAAGCTTCCAAATTTAGTTTTAATCAAAAGAGAAAAGCTCCCAAACGGAAATTATGTATGTATATAATTTTTTAAATTAATTACTTATTTTAGGTATTTTAGTAATCTAGGAATATTAATGTAGTTTACTGTTTAGTAAAATGTTATTATAGAATGATGGAAAGGAAAGACTAAATTAAATAAAAAAAATTTAAAAAAAGGGAAAATAAGAAAAATTAGCAATAAAAATGAAGTAGGCAAGTGTGTCGAGAGAGATTCTTATCATAGGTTCATTTACACTAATATGTCATTCACAACAAACAATAAACAAAATAGGATGTGAAAAATATCCGACTTTATTACTGTCAGTCACCAAACAATGAATAGGATATAATAAAATCCCTAGATTTTATATCATATCCTATCAAGTTATATCATATCTAGAAATCCCAATGACCAAACGTAGCCTCGATGAGTTCATTTTACGGACAGCGTTTGTTACTAATTGTAATCTCTTATGAGAAGTGCACGAGCTAGTGTCGTGATAGTGCTTGAGATTTGGTCGTGTGATCCACTAATTTCAGGCAGAAGCGTTGACTTTGATCTAGGCAGAACCACTGTAAAAATCTAAATGCATCATCGTCATCTCGTTCTCGCGTATATCAAATTGTTTTTGCATATATCGAACTCGTTTATGATAATTCCACAATATTTTGCATGCATCATCGGATGAGCGACGAGTGTGTTCGGAGCTGATCTCACAATCGAATGCTTTCACATGTTAATAATCCCAAGACGAACGTGTAGATGATCTTTTATACCTATTAGTACGTCTATTAAAAATCCGCATTTTCTTTTTTAAGTATTAAATTATCTGGTGAAGAGAGTACCCCCCCTTTTTTTTTTTCCTTTTTTCGTTTGTTTGTGTTTTAGAAATGAAAAATCTTCTTGAAGAGATTTTTTTTTGTGTGGGGGGGGGGGGGGGGGGGGGTTGTGTCGTTGGTTATGGCCATGTTTGGTTCAGTATTTGAAATGAGCATCGGAGCTTTAAAGTTCATTGATCAAATGCAAATGCTGTTTGGTTCATTTTTTGGCTCACTTTGGGCAGATGCAATTGCATCTCAAATGCAACTTTTTTTTTTAACTTTGTCACATTCACCTGCCGCCGCCCGCCGCCGGACGCCGTCGGCCGCCCACCGCCGGTCGTCGTGGGCACCAGGAGGTCGCCGCCGACGGTCACTGGTCGCCGCAGGTGCCGATTTCCCGGTCGCCACCGCAACTTTTTTTATTATAAAAAAAGTAAAAATACTTTACAAAGTATATTTTTCACCAAACGATATTTACGTCAAAGTTGCTTTCAAATGCGTTTCTAAAAAATATTTTGTTAAACATTACTTGCATTTTGGAAAAGACATTTAGCCTAAAGGTATTTGCATTTCCTCAAAATTCTTTGGTCAAATGCTGAACCAAATAGGCCCAATGTCTTATAGAGGGCAACAGGACCTCCAACGATGAAGACCAGCCATCAAATTCCTGAATTCGACCAAAAAAAAAATGCTGAAAGCGAAGTAAGGGGGAGAAAAAAGAAAAAATAAAAAATAAAAAACCGCCGAGGAGTTTCAACGATTAGCCGGTGCGAAACTGCGAGAGGCCCCCAAAAAAGAATCGCCGACGCAACGGAACAGGAAACCACATCGTCTTCTCCAGATTTCTCTCCTCTTTTAAAGACCCACCAAGTTAAGCGACCAACCTCAACCGAACTCAAACCCTAACCCTAATCCCTCCCCCCTCTCCCCCCACCCCACCCTCCAATTTATAGACTCTCTCTCTCGCCTTTCACCGTCTCATTCCCACCCGTCCTTTCTCTCTCTAGATCTCTCCCTCCCCCCCGACCCCTCTTTCTCTCCTTCTCTCGCACCCTCTGGATCATTCGTCGGAGCCCCAACTCGTTGTGAATGGTGGAAATCTCGAGCAGCAGTAGCAATTTCATGCTCTCCCTTTTCCCATCAAGGGCGAGCGCTCTCGTTTTCGCGTTCGGTTCTTGCAAGGAGGGCTGGTACTATCGCTGCCTCGGCGTCGACCCTTGAACACCCCCCCCCCCCCCACCCACACCCGATTCCGCGAGATCGCTTCCCGATTTTTGCTTCCTCTCTCCCACCTCCCTCTCTCTGTTCTCTCTCTCTCTCTCCCCCGTTGTGTTGCGCTCTTGATCTCTCTCTCTCTCTCTTTTCCTTCCCTCCTCGGGATTGAGTTAATTCTTGTTTTGGTTTCTTCGATACCGTTTGGATTCGGGTGTCTGTTTTGGTTTTTCGGGTCGCGATGTTGCTCTACAAGCAGAAGAAGAATCAGAGCGCCAAGGGCAATAGGCTCCTGATCAGCATCAACGTGCTGGGGAGCGCTGGGCCAATCCGGTTCGTGGTGGGCGAGGAGGAGCTTGTTGCCGCGGTCATCGACACCGCGCTCAAATCCTACGCCCGCGAGGGGAGGCTCCCAGTCCTGGGATCCGATCTCAACGATTTCTTGCTCTACTGCCCCACTTCTGGATCAGATGGTATGCTAAATGAGAACAGACATGGCCTGGAAACGTGATTTAGTGTTGATGCGTGGAACTTAAAAGCATATGAATGCGGTCTCTGTTTCCTCGTTGAATTTGACATATTATGAGTCTGTATTGTGATTTGGTTTCCAGATTAATTCAGCAGAGCCTCAAAGTTCCAATTTGAATTTGTCATTATCTTAAGACCGTTGTGGTAGTTTTTGCAATTGGGTATGCGACTCTTATGATTCTTACGAAATTTGCAATTGGTTTCAGCTCTGAGTCCGTGGGATATGATCGGGTCGCCCGGAGCTCGGAACTTCCTTCTATGCAAGAAGCCGAAGACGGACCTGATGGCCGAGGACGGGAGGTCCCCTGCTGCCGCCATCACGAGGAAGGGCAGCGGAAGCTGGAAGTCGTGGATCAACAAGTCCTTCAGTCTCAAAGTATCTTCCCACTGAGGGATTTGTCTTTTATTAGGCGATTGGCCTACTCCTAGTTGGGAGTGGCTTCTTTTACGTTCTATTGATGGTCTAATTGTTTGTGCTGGTCTTTCCAGTTTTGGTATTTCGTAGATCCTTGTTACGGTGGTTGATCAGAAGACTATTCTCGATCAATAAAATGCTTTGTTGCTTTTGAATATATTTTGAGCTTCAAAAACACACAAATGCTCCGCCTCTCTAGGTTCTAGATGCACCTTATTAGTTCGTTCCCAGAAAATCTTTCTGGTTGGAACCAGTAAGGAAGCATGTATGCTCAAAATTTCTCAGGATCACTAAATTGTTGGTCCATATGTATTACAGTTGTCCCTGAGGTTCCGAGTTGGAAACAGGGAGAGGGCATGTACGCTCATAATTCTTCAGGTTCACTGGCCTCTTGATGATGGTCGATAATATTATAGTCTTGACGGAGCTGCCTGAACTTTTGTAAGTGCAATCTTCTTATTAGGTCTTGAATCAAATGTGCATGTCAGATGGTTAGAAATGGTGTCTGAGCTGAATTCCCTCTGCCATCTACGGGATGAATCACATGTCTCCATGTGAGGAGCGCCAGTGTAGTGTGGTGTGGGGTAAGGTCGAGATTTGTTTCAGCTGGTGTTTGATATCATGTACCGAAAGTTCTTTTGGATTGTAGCATTAAAGCTGAAGAACTCTTGCCACTTGAACACTGGCTTAGTAACGTTCGATGAGTGAAAATAGGCTTTTCTGACCTCTCAGTTCTCTCTCTCTCTCTCTCTTTCACTTTTTTTTTACTTTCTGAATGTGAGGTGGGTCGCGAGGTCGATCCAAACTCATCGACAGGCAGCTTCGAAATGAGTGTTAGAGGACCCATAATTAGGTGACCTTTATAAATCCTTTTGATGTTTTAAAGTCAGAGTTGAGAAACCAACAATAGAGCCATTTCTGAGCCATGACCATTGACTTTTGCTTTAGTGTTTTGTTGGAGAAGATCGCGTCTCTGAAAAGAATAGGATGAAAAGATGTTTTTTTTTTTAAATATGAGATGAACATGTTGGGTTTTCTTCGAGTCTTCTTGGAGATGGTGGTGAGAGAATACAATGGGTGGGGCTTGGCTTGGGGATCCGGATCCCCTGCCCATTTTTCAGCTGGGCAGGGGATCCTCACCATTCAATAAGGGGGACCACTTTATTGAATGGTGGGATCGCCTACCAAGGAAAAAACATTGGCAGGCGATCCTGACCCCTTGGCTTGGGGTGGGATTGAGTTAAGCCACTAGATCACCTGCCTCAAGGGGCGATGGGGATGCACCCCAAGGCAGGAAATCCGGGTCCTGACTTTTATCTCTCTTCTCCTTTTCTTTTTCTGTTTTTTCGTTTAGTTTTCTTCTTGTTATTTCTTTAGGTTATAAGTGAAGTGCATGATTCAAACATCTAACAAAATATTGGTACATTTATGGGCTAATACAAGTTCTAATCCGGCCATAAAATTCGATACTTATAAAGTAGGGGTGAGGGTGGTCCGGTTCCCTCGGGAACCGTTATTGGACCGGAAGTCCCTCGAACCGGTCCGGTCCTATCCAGTTTCCGAGCAGTCAAGCGAAACCGGTCAATGTGGGAAAGAAGAAACTCGAAGAACACCCGAAACTTGCAGCGATAGCTTAATGGGTTATGGAAATTTCCTCCAAGTCGTGGCTAATAGCTTCGATGTCCTTGTGCTATATAAGTCTTTGTGGTTTCCTATGTTTCGAGTTGTTGTTTGGGTTGTGCTGGTCTTCGATGAAGTAAAGTTGGGTTCTTTGTGTGCGATTCGCAAGCCTCTCGCCACACTCGTTTATCCTTTGTAAGTTTTTCCGAAATTATGGAGTTTGGTTTCATCTCTCTTTCTTTGGCTTTTTTTTTTAGGGGTTTTACTCGGCTATGCTTCATAAAGGCGACACAGATCGCATAGATGATGAGTAATGGCTCATTTATATTTGGGCTTGGATCCCCTGTCAAGGTTTTTCCTTGACAGGGTGATCCCCACCATTCAATAAGGTGGGCCCCCCCTATTGAATGGTGGGGATCCTCCTGCCCAGCCGAAAAATGGGCAGGGGATCCGGGTCCCATTTATTGGGATATAGATCCCCCGCCCTAGTGGGATTAGGGCAGGGGTGACCTAGTATTAGATCCAGCCGTCTGTTCTCATCCGACGGCTGGCATGGAAGCAACGTCATTTGAAGGGGCATATGAAATTTTGGGTTTGGGGCCCACTATCGGCAACTTTTCAAAATTCTCACGCCACTCCGTCTCCGTGAGCTCTGTTAACTTTTCCCCATCTTCTCTGTGTTTGCGTTCTGCCGTCTACATTTTACATCAAAATTCTCTCTCTCTCTCTCTCGCGACGACCGAAAAAACTAGAATCTTTGAAATCTCTTCTTTGCCCGAAATCCGCCTCCGGCGTCGGCTCCGAGCCCATCGGCAGTCACTGCGCCGAGTCTGTATCCTACCCGAAATCCACCTCGTTGAAATCCCTCTCTCAAATCCCTCTTCACGCTTAGACAAACCCTACCCGAAATTCGCCTTGCCGACTTCGTGCTCCGGCTCTTCGAAGAAGTCGCGATTGCTTACTCTCAGTGCTCGTCGCACACTTTTCCTCAAGCAGAGCATCAACTGAGCACGCTCAATTGCTGCTTCTGAATCTGTTTCAACGTCCCATTCCGTTCAATCCTTACCCACCACGGTCAACATCTAGAAACATCGCCATCGCCATCGCATAGCTCTTCTTTTCTTCTTGGTTTGGTATTATTTCAGTCTATGATACTTGGACACCGTGTCCGACTCCGATTCGCTCGGATACGTCCCCCCAGCGTCCCAACATCATCCACCTATTTATACTTCAGGCCGCCGGCCCATTAGGTCTCCGAGCCCAACTTTAGCCACCACACTCCAGCTCCAGCCTGCTTAGCTTATCACGTGGAGCCTCCATTTTATAGGAAGCTTTGCATCAGCTTCTTTACTTTTTAGGCGATGTGGGACTTCCTTTGAGTGGGCTTCCTGAGATTCACGAGGGAACGAGCAGGCTCTCTCTAAGAGTGATCTCTCTCTCTCTCTCTCTCTCTCCAGTTTGACGTCAGGCTCTTGTGTCTACAGCATAAGTTGTTTCCATCGAAAGCTACCAATTACTACAATTCAGGAGTTCCATGTCTAAGTCCTTTTGTGTTGGTATGATTAGGCTTTCCATGTCACATGCTTGTCCAGAAAAGATAAATCAAGCACAAATACCCCCAAAGTCACATAAATTTCTCAATAAAAAAAGAAAATGAAGAAATAAATAAATATTTACATATATAAACATTGCTCTCTTCGATAATTTATCATGTATTTTTAAAAATATAATTATAATATACAATCGTGTCCCAGCGTGTCGGAATTCTCTATTTTTTGAAAACTGCCGTGTCAGCGTATCGTGTCTTGTCGTATCGCGGGTCGTGTCCCGTGTAACATAGATTTCAGTTCTCGTGAAAACGAAGAAAATAGATGGAGAGAGAAGCATTGAAATGGATTCTACAACAACATCACGGATTGTGGAGAAATTGAAGCTCACCCACCACCCGGAAGGTGGGTTTTACTCCACATCTTCAGCAACACTTTTGTTCTCCTCCCTCGATCTCAGCTTCCACCTCATTGTAAGTTCTTCATCGTGCACCTTGAGGTCAACAGCTTTATGCCATTTGTTTATGTCCTAAAACTTGCAACTTCCCAATTTCAATCTCTTTCTTCTTCTTTTTCCAACTAATAGTTATTATATCCTGTTGTGGATCATTGATTTTGTTTGGGTAGTGTGTGATGGCCTGCAGATGTTGGTTGCTGATGTAGGAATTATTGTGCTAAAGTTGTGATTTTTTTTAATGAATTTCTAGCGATCTAAGTGATGCTACCGTTGACCTCTGGCCTTTCAGCGGCCAGTAACTTTGCCAAGGAAAATGCGTTTGTATATGATCAAAGGCCTTCAAACTCTGGCTTTAGTTGTAATCGATGACTTTCGGGAATGTGGGCTTGCCTAATGACACAGCGCACAAATTTTGACTATGAGACGCTTAAGTGGCTATCTTAAGATTGCCGGAAGAGTTTGAAGGTTCTAAGTTCCTGAAAAAGTACTCAGTTCAGACCACAAATCTATAACTGAACTTTGTCATTTGTCTTTGTCACAGTAAGGTCATTGCATGATCAAGAGTATAAAGGCCTTTATACTCTGGCTTTAGTTGTAAGCGATGGCTTTCAAGAATACGGGCTTGCCTGATGACACAACGCACGAATTTTGACTATGAGACGCTTAAGTGGCTATCTTAAGATTGCCAGATGGACGAGTTTGAAGGTTCTAAGTTCCCGAAAAAGTACTCGTTCAGACCACAAATCTGTAACTGAACTTTGTCATTTGTCTTTGTCACAGTAAGGTCATTGCATGATCAAGAGTATAAAGGCCTTTGATCATATACAAACGCATTTTCCTTGGCAAAGTTATAGGCTGCTGAAAGGTCAGAGGTCAACAGTAGCATCGCTTAGATCGCTAGAAATTCATTAAAAAAAATCACAACGTTAGCACAATAATTCCCACATTAGCAACCAGCATTTTCAGGCCATCACACACTACCCAAACAAAATCAATGATCCACAACAGGATATAATAATTATTAGTTGGAAAAAGAAGAAGAAAGAGATTGAAATTGAAATTGAAATTGAAATTGGGAAGTTGCAAGTTTTAGGACATAAACAAATGGCATAAAGCTGTAGACCTCAAGATGCACGATCAAGAACTTACAATGAGGTGGAAGCTGAGATCGAGGGAGGAGAACAAAAGTGTCGCTGAAGGTGTCGGAGTGAAACCCACCTTCCGGGTGGTGGGTGAGCTTCAATTTCTCCACAATCCGCGATGTTGTTGTAGAATCTGTTTCAGTGCTTCTCTCTCCATCTATTTTCTTCATTTTCACGAGAACTGAAATAATACCAAACCAAGAAGAAAAGAAGAAGATCTATGCGATGGCGATGGCGATGTTTCTAGATGTTGACTGTGGTGGGTAAGGATTGGCGGAATGGGACGTTGAAACAGATTAAAAAGCAGCAATTGAGCGGGCTCAATTGATGCTCTGCTCGAGGAAGAGTGTGCAACGAGCACTGAGGGCAAGCAACCGCGACTTCTTCAAAGAGCTGGAGTACGAAGTCGACGAGGCAGATTTCAGGTAGGGTTTGTCCGAGCGTGAAGAGGGATTTGAGAGAGGGATTTCAACGAGGTTGATTTCGGGTAGGATACGGACTCGGCGCGGTGACTGCTGATGGGCTCGGAGCCGACGCCGGAGGCGGATTTCGGACAAAGACGAGATTTTAAAGATTCTCGTTTTTCCGGTCGTCGTGAGTGAAGGAGAGATTTGTGTGAGAGAGAATTTTGATGTAAAATGTAGACGGCAGAACGCAAAGACAGAGAAGATAGGGGAAAAGTTAACGGAGCTCACAGAGACGGAGTGGCATGAGGATTTTGAAAAGTTGTTGATAGTGGGCCCCAAACCCAAAATTGAAATTTTCGAGCCCAAAATTTCATCTGCCTCTTTAGATGACGTGGCTTCCATGCCGGCTGTCGGATGAGAACGGACGACTGGATTTAATATTAGGTTACCCCTGCCCTGATCCCACTAGGGCAGGGGATCCATATCCCATTTACTGGGTTCTCTATTCCCTGATTACCCTCTTTGAGCTTACTTTTGCCAAACTCCTCGAATGGTAATCCAAACTATTCAACCAGGTCGGCCAAGTCGCCTGAAACGTCGAGCCCGAGCAAGAGGGGAAGATATTTTAGATTATTAGGTTTATATTTAAAAAAATCGGCTCGGTTCTCTCCTTGGAATCGGGAACCAGATCGTCTGGACACCGCTTTCATTTTTGAGAACTGGAACCTGACCGAACCCCCGTTCCCCCTCCCCCCAAATCGCTATTTAGGTGACACAAACTGTTAATAATCTATCTTATGTTATATGCAATATTTTGTCTTGCAAATGTGGTATTATTAGGTCATAAGTTTTTTTCCCCCTAAATAGGTCATAAGTTTAGGGCTTGTTTCATAACATTTTTGTTCCAAAAAAGTGATTTTGATTAGAATTAATTTTTTGATTTTGTTCGCTGGATGAGTTTTAGAGAATTAGAATGCGTTTGGTAATTGCATAAGATTTCTATTCCCGTAATAGAAACACATTTGGTAATTGCACAAAATTTCTGTTCTGAAAAATAATTTATTTTCACGATTTGTCATTTAAATCAAATAATTACGTTATCACATTTGATAACTTTCCTTAGACCCTATAATTGCGATCCTCTTGCACCATGAAATCTTTTTGGCCAAAATAGGGACACTTCAGATTTGTTCATTGTAAGAATAATACGATAAAATTGTTATTTTTCCATGCTTCTTTTGAGACTATGCATATGCCAAGGATGAAAGAGGTTAGTCTGATTATCTTTCATTGCTCATAATGAATAAAATCGATCTTTGCCACATAGGTGGCTCAATTTTACCCCTTAGATATCATACGAATGGTCACTGATGTAGCATGATACTCCGGCAACAAATCGGGTAGGGCTTAGGAAACATAAAAAGGCAAAATAACCCAAAATAGGATTGGTCAGTTGAACGGACCAATTTCCTATTTTTTGATATTTTTTTGGAATTTTCGAAATTTTCTGGAACGATTTTTTCATGGGGTAAAATAGTCATTTGGAAGAAATCAAATGGAAAAATCGTAAAAAAAAAAAAAATAGGATCAGCTAGTTGAAATGACCCAATCTCCTAAATTTTTATATTTTTTGGATTTTTTTGTGAATTTTCCAATTTTTTTGAATTTTTTAATCATTTTCTTATTATTTTTTTATTAATTTTCGAAAAAAAATTATCAAAAAAATTATCCCGACCGAGTTAGGTTGGCCAGGCTCATGCCTCGTGGGCGCACAACAAAAGTGAGAGAAGACTATCGTTGCCTTTTTAATTCATAATATATTCTTTTATTGGAGAACCAACCTTTTTTTTTATTCTTATTTTTTGTCTAAAAGTGTTCCCATGAACAGAATTAAAATCAGAATTATTTGCGTTATCAAACATGTTTCTAATTCTTTTTGTTCGGAAAAACAAAATCAGAAGAACATAAATGTTACGAAACAGGCCCTTAGCGGCTCTGGAACTGTCTATTTGGATTATTGTGTCCCTTAACTCTAATATTCCACATGTCTTTGATATAAGGAAGGACTCACTAGACGGCCCTAGCTGAGACTATATCCATTTATACTCATTACCACATGACGTGGGTTATGCTTTAGACATAGAATTAGTCACCCAAATTGTTTCATAAGTAGCGTGTTATCTCCATAAGAAGAATTGTGGGGTGAGCGTGCATTTGTACATTAAAATGTTGATAGCTAAATTAAGTGGATTCTATATGTTCATAGGGAATTGACCATGATAGATACTTATATCGTGGACTTAATATAACAGAAAAACCCTTCGAATGCTTTAAATTATGTCAAATGTGACACATTTATCTTAAAAAAAAAATAAGACAAAAAGTTTTATACTTATACTTGTGTTACATATATTTACTAACTTTTAAGGTTCCGTGAGCGAACAAGGAGGAAGGAAAAAAGAAATGAAAATAAACACATAAAAGGAGAGGAATTAATTGTTTTTTACTGTAAATTTTTTTTGGTCAAATATTTATTAGTCAATTCAGTTTCTTTTACTTTCCCGTTAGACCTGCTCATCATCGAAATCTTGATGGAAGATAAATATGACACGCGGCTACAAGTTTGAGGTTTCTGTCATCTTGTTATCATAAAAAGATTAAAATAAATACGTCACCATGTGCGTAGTTTGAGAATTTTTATCTAGATTAAAAAAAAAGAGTTCATATGCCTAAAAGTACAATAAAATTTACTGTTCAAATACGAAATTGTTGTTTCGACAAAAAAAGTATGAAATTCTTTACTAATAATTATGGATTGATGGTGAACTTGGCCCCTTAGGACTTATCTATATCATATAATTAATATTTAATGAAGGAAAAACCCAGTTTTTAAGGTCAAAATAGTGTAACATTATATCGCACTTATGTCGTGCGTTTAAATCACATTCAAGTTTGTCTCCCAATTATTAAGTAACTCCACGAGTTAATCAAGTACACACTTTTGTTTATTCTACAATAAAGATAACGTGATGTTTTTGTTAATTGTGGCAACGTCCGGCAACACTCTTGTCCATCCTTTTAAGCTTCGTAATTAGAATTCATACGATGGTTTTATGAATTATGAGCAGCCTTGTGAGATGGCATCTTCGTGATTAGACCTTTAAGCATAAGATTTACAGTGTCTACACGACCAGATCGATCATATCATCACAATAAGAGATGATATAAAAGTGGGTGATATTTGTATTTGTAATTCACCAGCCGAAGATATGATTTAGGGAAAACTATTATGCAAATAGATTGTTTGATTGTTCCACTTATCAACAAGAACATAAGAAATATTCAAACCTTATCTAAAGGTCAAAGTGAAAATTCAACTTGAACTTGTACCATTTTACTGCCCGTCCAAAAATGTTTGCTAGTTTTTCATAACCCATCCTTAAAGTGCATTTCATATTTGTTTCGGCGAACATGTGAGTCGATATACGTTGAGTGCCATATTTTTCTTTAATTTTTGAAGCAAAAAATTGTAACATCGAGACATCTTTAAAAAGCTCGAGACACTACTTATTCATATTGATAAGAAAAAAATTTACCAAAGGCAAAGAAAACAAAACTTCATTTGGAAAAATGACACAAATGGCCCTTGAATTTTGACCCAATGTGCAATATAGCCTGTAAATTTTTAATTTGACCAATATGTTCCCTGAACTTTAACCCAATGTGTGATGTGGTCGTTGAACTTTTAATCTGATCAATATGATTCCTAAATTTTTGAAGCATATTCAACTTAATTCTTAATTTTGAATAAATGGAATGACTATATTGAATATCTTTTTATAGTTCATGGACTAAGTTAAATATGTTTCAAAAGTTCATGGATAAAAGTTCTGGGATTATATTGGTCAAATTAAAAATTTAGGGATTCCATTGTATATGAAGATAAAATTCTGGGACTATTATTCTAAATAAAAAGCAGGACTACGTGTGGTCAACAGAACGTCAACCTATTCATTTTAGTGCACAGAGATTTTTTCTTTTCGACAAAAGAAAAAGAAAAAAACTCTTCTAGTAGATTCCTAGAAATTCAAGGCGCAACGGAGCGGCCACGAACGAGAAAACGGTAGTAAGACGAAATATCTCGTCTTCTTCTTCTTGTTACGAGCAGAGTGCAGAGTCTTCATTCAATCAACTGCGAGTCCGCAGGCATCTTCCCTAGCCGCAGTGATGGCTGCCACAATCTCGACCCACTTCAGTTTATTGCCTCACCGTCTCCGGCAAACAGTTCTTTCGAACTCCAGTTCGAAGGCTATTCGATTTCCGAGTACCAGAACCTGGAGGAGGATGCTGGTTAATCCTAAATTCGATGCTGACAGTTCATTTGTCGCCCGGGTCTGTGGCGATGGTGCAGGCAGCATTGACGCTTCCACACACCAGTCCACGTCTTCTGTGAGTTTCTTTCTCGTGGCCTCTTTCGTTGCTGTTGCGGAGTACTTCAGTTTCTCAAGGTTTTCAGTTTTCTTTTTCTTTTGGGTGTGATTAATTTGGGCATACTGGTCTATTTTGTATGGGTGGTAGGCGCATTTTCTGGGGTGAGGGTTTTTTATGGTTGAGTAAGAGGATATGGGATTATACCTGTTTTGGCATTTGGGAAGAGAAGGGCGTATGTTGCTGTTGTTGCACATAGGAAGTTCGCACTTGTTCTTCATTGAAGTTATGTCATTTTTTGATTTAACAATTTTGGAGCTGTCATTTGTTGGTGGATACATGTTCTTCTTTCAATTGTTCATTGAAATGAGGAACGGGCACGGCTATGCCCTTATTGCAAAGGCGCTTATGTCCTATATTTCTACTGTTTATGCATGTTTGGAATGAGGATGGGTCCATTGAAAATGCCGGTGGGCATTAGAGTGTGCAGTGATTTTAGTGCATTCCTTCTGTTGATATGATTTTTAACTTGCTTGCTTACATCGATGATAGTAAGGTTAGTTGCTGAGGGTTGTGATTTCTTGTCTCTCTTATTATTCTCCCTGCATATGTATTTTCCTTCGCCTGATTATTAGGCAAGATAAAATTGAAGGAGATATGATTGTTACATATTATCTCCTTCCCTGTATTCGACTTTGCACTATGCTATTTGGTTCACAATTGTTCTTGTTTTGTTACTTGAGATCCAGAACATTGATGGAAAAGATGGTAACAATTCCAGTTTCGGGGATGGTTATGTGGCTTTGTTCGTGCGGATGCTTGGGCTAGACCAAGATCCCCTTGACAGAGAACAGGCGGTAGTGGCTCTGTGGAAATATTCACTAGGAGGGAAGAAGCAGATCGATGCGATTATGCAATTTCATGGGTGCATAAATCTAATAGTGAATCTTCTTACGTCAGACTCAACTTCGACATGTGAAGCAGCTGCAGGACTTCTGAGATCGATATCATCCGTAAATATATACAGAGATTCAGTGGCTGGAGCTGGAGCCATGGAGGAAATAACCGGTTTGCTAAGTCGACCTTCTCTGACTCCTGAGGTATAGGAGAGGTATCTATTGGCAGAATTTCTCTCCACAAGTATACGAGACTTGGAAGGATAAATTAAGACATTTTATGCACTAATCTCTGCAGGTAAAAGAGCAATGTTTGTGTACTTTGTGGAACCTGTCAGTGGATGATAACTTCAGATTAAAGATTGCTAACTCTGAGGTCTTGCCATTAATAATTAAATCCCTGGCTGATGAGGACATAAAACTGAAGGAGGCAGCAGGAGGCATATTATCTATATTGGCGCTAAGTGAATCAAGCCACGAAATCATGGTTGAATATGGTGTCATCCCAAAATTGGTAAGGCTTCCTTTAATTGTGTAGTTCATTGAACAATAATTAATTGATAGTGCTCTGAGATTTAATGGCAATATTGATCCATACTCTCTTTGATTTCCATGCTGAGAAAACTGTCTTAAGAGATACTAAACCGCATTTGTTGAGTGGAATTGGCAAATGCATTTGTTGATTCATTCGTTCTACTTGTTTTCCTCTTCTTTCTCTGAATGATGATAACTTTGACTTTTGATTTTTCTTCACAAAAGGCTAATCTATTTGGTTTTCCAGGCGGAAGCACTGTTAAAGACTGATGCAGAGGGATCCAAAGTCATCAAAAAGGAAGTGAAAAATGCATTGTTGGAATTTGCTAAGAATGATTACTATCGAATTCTAATTATTGAACAGGGCCTTGTTCCTGTTCCCATGGTTGGTGCACATGCATATAAATCCTTTAGGCCATCTTTGCATTCTTGGCCTAGCTTACCTGATGGTACAGAGATTGAAAAGACTTCTAAGGGTCCTTCAAGGTTCGGTGCCTCTGAGTTACTGCTTGGGTTAAATGTAAATGGCGAAAACCTGAATGTTGAGGAAGCCAGAATAAATGCAATAGTTGGACGTACTCAGCAACAATTTCTTGCCAGAATTGGGGCTATTGAATTAGAAGAGGAAACAAAATCCCAACCTGGTAATTCTTCTGGTGGGAGGTTAACACTTCTGCCATGCGTGGATGGTGTAGCTCGGCTTATTTTAATTCTTGAACTTGAAGACGAGTCTGCCATAGAAAGAGCTGCTGCGTCAATTGCTGATGCATCTATCAATGAATATATGCGCATATCTTTCAAAGAAGCTGGAGCTATCAAGCATTTGGTGAAGCTTTTAGAGTGGGATAATGATGCTATTAAGATAGCTTCGACCCATGCTCTTGAGAGATTGTCCCTCAGGTAACATGCAGCTCTTTATGTTTCGAGATCCCAACTGTGACATGTATCGGTTTCCATGTATCCAGCTATCGCCCGAGATATTTTGATGCATCCTTCTCTCTTTAGAAAAGGAAATTTATTAATGTTAGAGAGATGACGGTAATGTAATGTTTGAGGTGAGAACTTCGCTGTTTTGGTTTTACTTTATCATGTTTGCTTTCTGTGGTCTATGATACCCAAAGTGGTTTGTCAGCCACCTTCCACTTAGTATTTGGATGTAGCAGCATTTTCTGCTTTTACATCTCTATCATCCTATAACTATTTTCATTGTTCATGTTGATTATTTTCTTTTGCAGCAATGGTGTTTGCCATATCATTGAAGCTGAAGGTGCTTTGCGTCCTTTGATCAATACTCTGAAGCAGAAAGAAATATCTGATACCCTTTTGGACAAGGTTTCATTAGCCATTCAGTTTCATTTACTTCTCTTCCTCTTTTCCTAAATGGCTGAATTTTTCATTTGGATACTCTTTCTACTCTTATGGGCAGACGCTGGATTTACTTGGCAGGATATTAGATCCCACCAAAGAGATGAGATCCAAGGTCACTTGTCTCGTCCTATGTTTATTTTTTATTTTATTTTTCCGTTCAAGAACTGTCTTTGTCGTCAAACGACATTATGACTATCTTTACTCAAATTCTTCAGTTTTATGATGGACCAATTAATGGATCAAAAAGGAGTTCTGAGTCAGTGAGTAGATCTGATGCTGCTAATGGGTTTTCTGGGATGAGCTCCCGTGATTCCACATCAACAACAAATTCAGGGTACTCGTTTGATCTCTCTAACCAGACATCTTTTGCTTCTTTATCATTCTTAATGTCAGTTATTACTTGGCATATACGTTTTATTTTCAAGTATGTATGCCACGTCGATGCTGTCAAAATTTATCGCCCTTTAACCCTGTGACTTGTATGCTATCAGAAAATCACAATGACTAATTCAAGTACCAAACGCCAAATACAGCACAAACAGGGGTGTGCAAAATGTGCAAAAATCAGTCTATTATTGTATTGCTGATCATGAATTTCACAAACACCTGTAGTGAACGAAATCTTCTTTTTCACATTTTTACTGAGTAAGCTTTGCTAAGTTTGTCTACTAAATGAACATTGCATGACCTGAGATTTGTGTGGTGTGTTTGCAGTACTTGGATTCTTACATCATAAGATCATGACTTTGTGCGAACTGTATGAAATGAATTCTAAAGTGTCTTCAAGCTCTCAACATGAATAATAGCTTTGTTAGATATAACTAAGCACTGGATGCCTAAAAAAGTTCGTTAACAAGCAGATGTCTGTCCCTGAGAAGATAAACTAGACAAGCCCCCTTAGAATCCTGTATAGACTGCATGTCCAATGAAAAAGTAAGTAATTGGAACACGAAAATAAAAAAAAAGGGAAAGGAAAAAGTAGGAAGTTTCCTTTTGCAACTGTCTAGGTATGTCTCCTAGTCTGAATCTTGCAACCTTTGTTATTGCACCCAGTAGTCTTATGCTCAGTTTGCCTAAAACTGACAACTACTCCATAGCTGAGTTGTCCTCATCATCGTCTTAGCCAGGTCTTTGTAGTTCGTGTTCTTATGCATCCAGTCTCACTGGTTATCCTTCTTTGCCTATGGCTTCTATATCAGTATTGATGGGAACAATGCCGTACTGACGATCTCCAATTTCTCTCGATTATACATAGCATCCAGTGGAGACATAGACCTTGACAGGGAACATGGGCGATCTGGAAATAATAGGGGTTCTTAGTGTCTTGTCGATTGTTTTTTTTTTTTTTTTTTTTTTTTTATATACGTCTCTTGTCGATTGTTTTTTTTGGTAAGGGTCTCTCGTCGATTGTTTTTCTCAAGTATATCCAATATATTTGACCGTAAGATGGGTAGACACACAATGTCTAACAGCCGTATTGCTGGTTTTGGATAAGCTTCTACTCTGGACTACGGATTCATGTATGTATACCTAGGCGTGGATAAATCGGTGAGTTTGAGGAGTTAGAGATTCTCTAAAGTAATTATTTTATATTCTCAACTTATAGATGTAATGTATTTGTTTTTATAATTCTTTAGACTGGAAGTGAGATTTGTCAGATGCATAATAATCCAGATCCAATATGGTCTTGGTTTCAGATTATATTGCTTCTATTGGTGCTTGCGGAATCTGTTTGAATGAGTGCATTTACTTTTGGCATGCCTCGAAATAAACTGCAGGGTGCAAATGCTAGACTCTGCTGTCATTTCTCGCCTTTTTGAGATTTTGAAGACGTCATCATTAACTCTACAGAGAAAGGCAGCTTCAATCCTCGAGTTCGCTGCAATTACCTCCAATGTGGACACAGTTGATACTGCAAACATTGAATCTGGCCTGGATGCGGTCTTCCAGCAAAATGTTTTGAAAGGTAAGCAAAACATATGCTCGTGATGAGAGGATTTCAAATTTCAAGATTACACTTCTTACCAATAAAACTGTGGGTTGTAACGTGTGAACAGCAGGATGTCTTGAGTCCCGTTTTAAAGGCCTCATTGTCGAGTAAATTTTTGCGGGGTTAGCGTGAGATTCGACTGACTTCGTTAAGTTTTTGAGTTGAAGCTAATGAGGATAACGATAACGCGCATGCACTGTGCTCACTAACTAGGAAAAGAACAGGCAATCGGATCGAGTTTCTATTCTGCAATACTAACTTCTAGTGTTATGCAAATGCACATACCTCTAAAAAAACTCAAGCTAATATGTTTTTCTTCTGATGTCCATGGAGTCAGTCATATTCATACATTGTACTTGTGAGGCCATTGTTGCTTAGGTTTCATGCAAGTTGTCGTGTGGGAAATTCCAGTTATGTTCTCACTGTCATGATATTGAGCCACTTTATTTATTTGTCTGTTGTTTACTCTGATGAGGAAAAGACCTTCCTGCTATGTTGTCATTTTCATGATACGGCACTTCGTTCATTTGTTTCTCTGTCGCTGTATCTAACAAGGAAACTTATAAAGGTCCTGGTTTACTCTGGCTGTTTGTCTTCAGGTGACCATTTATCGTTGCAATTGTCTTTTTTTGTCGAACGTTCCCTCCTTAGTGTGGTTGATGATATTCGTTCACTCATCCTTTTGGCATGGCAATTTGTTGCTGCTTCATACCTATGACATTAATTAATTCTGTGTGTTTACCAGACATAGAATCTGATGTGAAGGGAGAGCAGCCAGAACAATATGCATTGGAGGTTGAAGAAGCTGGACTTGCAGTATCTGCGGCATCTCGCTTGCTAACAAAGCTTCTCGACTCTGATCGCTTTCGCAAGAGTGTAGATTCTGCCCATTACACCGTCTTGCTACGGCAAGTCCTCAAATCAAACATTCCTGTCCACTGTAAGGATTGGGTGGCTGCTTGTTTAGTGAAACTGAGTTCGCTCTCGGGTTTTAGCAAGTATTTCGAGAATCCCATCAATGTGGAGGTGACTCTCTATCAAACAATCCCGAGATTATTAGAAGAGCTGAAGGCCTCGTTCTCTCCGGAGGCTCAAGAGGTTGCGGCGGTGGAACTCAACCAGATAATCTCTGAGGGGGTCGTGGATTCCACGAGAGCGGTCGCTTCTGGTGGCGGCATCTTCCCATTGGTTAATCTCCTAGAAGAAGGGACCGCGAGGGCATCTGAGGCGGCTCTGTCGATACTGTACAATCTGAGCATGGACAGCGAGAATCATCCGGCGATCATCGCAGCTGGAGCCGTGCCTGCTCTGAGGAGAATTGTTCTGGCACAGAGACCGCAGTGGACGAGAGCGCTTCGGTTGCTGAGGACATTGCCTGTGTAACTTGATGGCGAATTGAGAATGCATAGAAAAACCGAAGTACATGTAAAAATAGCATAGCGGATGCAAATGCAATCCACCAGAATTGCGAGATTTTGATACTTTATGATACATGTAAAAACCGAAGTAAACGTTTATGATACCCTTCACTCAAAGGGTCCTTCCTTCTTATCTTGTACGACAAAGTTACAAATTATGTAAATTTCAATAAATTATAACTCCCCTTTATATTATAAATCCCTCGCATAATTTGCAAATTATAATTAGATCCATTTCTTTTATAACATACAATAGTATTTTAAATCTGATTTCTGGAATAATTCAAATCAGCATATGCTTTCTTTCTTCATTAATCTTTTTAAATAACATTAAAAAGTCTTAAAACTTGTTAGGAAAGTGTAATTGAATTTTAAAATTTTTTAAAAAATATAATTGAATCCTAAGGCTTTCAAAAAAGACAATTAAGTCCTTGCATTTTGGTAACAAATTTTAGGACTTGATTACATTGCACTTTTCAAAAATTTTAAAATTCGATTATATTGAATTTCCAGCGTATTTATCTTTTTTTTTAAATGCATTTTTCGTCCTTTCCGTTGCTTTACTTGAGACAAAGTGTCATAAAACAGTAACTCGCTTTTTCTTTGGCCCATTCATTCTTCATCCCTCGTCATCTGATCCAGGGTTTAACACGGCCCGGAAAACTCTCGCAAATTTTCTCAGGAAAAAAATTCAAACTTTCCCCGGAAAATCAAACGAGGGGGCGACCCCGGAAAATCACGAAACCCTCGAGAAAGCACTCCCCAACCCAATCAAGTCTCTCCGGTCAATGGACAGGTCGCCCTGCAAGAGCTGCGGCTCGAAATCCCTCACTCGGGACGACGTCTCGGGTATCCTGGTGTGCTCCGAGTGCGGCTTCGTCGTCGAGCTCCACGACTTCCAGGCGCACATCGGCGGGATCAACGGCCCTGTGGGCACCTTCGTCCGTGTCGGCACTTCAGGTACTGGCACCGTCTTAAATTACAGAGAGAAGAAAATCTTCGAGGCCCAAAAGCTGATCGATGACTTGCTGCTCAAGTTAGGTTTGCCTAGTTCTCGGTCCGAGGACGTTAGGGACGTGATACATAGGGTGACGGAGGGTGAGTTCGGGATGGGCGAGTGGTTCTCGGTCCTGATCGGCGCGTGCGCTTATGTCGTCATGAGGAGGGAGAACCAGTCCCTCCCGATCGCCGAGGTGGCGTCGGTGATTGGTTGTGATGACTACGAGCTAGGTAGGATGGTTGTGCGCGTGGTTGATTTTCTTGAATTGAGGGGCGAATTCCCCGTATACGACATCGCGGTTGCATACGAGAAGGCCGTGAGGAGCTTCTCAGGCTTCTCTAAGCTTCCTCGGGATAAGGTTGAGACAATGCGGAAACAGGGCATGTTTCTGATACAATGTGCGGTGAAGTGGTTCTTGACAACGGGGAGGAGGCCGCTTCCGGTGGTGGCGGCGGTATTGGTTCTCATTGCGAAGCTGAACCAAATAGAGCTTGAGATTTCGAATGTTTCGGAGGAGCTCCATGCTGCTGTTGTCACATCTAAGCGGCGGTATAAGGAGCTGTTAGAGGCGCTTGTGGAGGTTTCCCGTGCCTTACCTTGGGGGAAGGATGTTACAGTAAAGAATGTACTGAAGAATGCTCCATTTGTGATCCAATACATGGAGATGAAGTCAATGAAGAAGCAAGGTGTGAAGGGAAAGGATTCAGGAGTCGGGCAGGTTGATTTGGGTGATGTGGTAAGTGAATGTTTGAGAAAAGACGAGTATGATTTTGATGTTACCTATTTGGAAAGCGAATGTCATTATTTGGAAGCAAAAGACAAACGTGATCATCAAGGACCAGATGTGCATCAGTTGGATAGGATTGAAATTTCACATGAGTGTTTGGCGTTGGCTTACTTGAAGTTCTTGGATGAAAGTGGCTCCCTTATATGCAGTGGTGAAAATGCAAATGCTCATGGCAAAAGGAGAACGGACTTTGATTTTCACGCATCTAAAGATTGGTGGAGGGGAAAATCACAATTGAGCAAACGGTTAATGCTTAAGGAGATATTGGAAAAGGATGTGGGATTGGAAGCTCTGCCGCCTTCTTTTGTCAATGGTTGTAACGCCAACAAGAGGAGGAGACAGAAGATTGATGCTGCTAAGCAGCGCATCAATAGGATAATGCACCCCTCAGCTTCTGGTCTGACTGACGTCTGTGATTCCCAAACGTTGAGCTCTTCTGTGCATAGTAAGAAGAAAAGAAAGAGAAGTCAGGTGATAGATGTGGATTGGGAAGATTTTATAATCGAGGCCCTACTTCTTCACCAGGTTAAGGAGGAGGAGATCGAGAAGGGTCACTACAATACTTTGCTTGATTTGTATGTCTTCAACTCTGGGGTAATGTAGGCATTCTTTTATGGAATACAACATACTAACCTTTTGGAACATGCTTGATTCTTTTGCCTTTTGTTGATAGACTTTGCTCTTGCTCCTTTTTTTCTCTTAAGGCATGCTGGAGTTGCAGAGCATTTTTTTTTTTTTCAAATACAAATACAAACGGAACCTGTATAGCATGATTAACTCATTTTCCCGATGGTTTGATCCATGTAAAAAACATCAGAGAAAGATCTAAACCCCATCTGCTTAGTAGAACTCCCTGCATAACAAGTACTGTTTTTGAAATTCCATGATCTGATCCGTCAAAGGAGGTTTGCGGTTTTCTATGGATTTTTAGCTCAGTCGTGTATTCACTTGTGTAAACCTCTGCATCAGAATAACTCTGGCATGTCTTGAGCTTCGTATTGTATCAATCCATGTTAGCATTTTTGGTCTCGCTTGTTATCTGTATTTCCACTTCAACTTCCGGTGTGTGTTCTATCGTCATCTGTAATCTGCTTGCTCTTGCCTTATTGACCTATGTGCAAACCTGATTAAAAGCATGCCGGATTTTTTCCGGCTATGACGAGGGTCGACCTCACTATTGCTGGGTGAGGACGACCAAGCTGAGCCAGCGACGGCGAGGTCGAGTCCACCATGGCTAGGTGAGGCTTGTCTCGCCAGATGTGGGCTGGCGAGGGCGGTGAGGGCCTCGCCGGTCGCGAAGGTCCGGCGACCGGCCGGAGGTAGAACAGGGAAGGGGATGAGGAAGGGGGAGGGGGAAGAAAATAAAAAAAAAAATTCAAAAACTATTAAAATATTAGGCACCCCAATCGGTCTTGCTTTTATTTTATTTATTTTTGGGTTTATCGACAGCCAACCCCAACTAGGTTGGAATAAAGGTGATGTTGATTAAAATATTAGGTCGCATGCCGATTAAAATTCGCCGGATGGACTGAATTGGCACAATTGCAATAGATGCAGGACTTTTTTCGGAATTTTTCGTTGTTCCTTAGCTTCTCTTGGTTCTTATCTAATTTTATACTAAATAGAGATCGTCGATGGGTAATCAGATCAATCATCAATTGCAACAATCCTATCTTATGTTGTGTTTGGTATATGGAATAGAATAGAATGCAACAGAACGATTTGGACATCTTCATTTTTTATTTTTATCTTTGGTCCAAGGGCATCTTCATTTGGAAGACCGAGGAATTGAACGGAATGACTTCTGGCGTTTGGTTGTAAGAACTATGTTTTGGGTATGGAATTGAATGAGTTTTTTTCTAGTTACTTTAAATTGTATGCGTTTGCATTAATAGCATACTAGACTTTAGTGTTAATCCTGTCATTCACTAATTATAATTTTCATTGATGATAATTCGCAATTAATCAGAAAATGAATTTAACAAAAAAGAAGAAGATATTTTTGTACTGATATAATTTGATGGGTATGTTTTTTTTTTTATTAAAAAGAGGAAAGGAATGGTTATTCCCTCCAAGGAACTGCGGGAGGGCTGGCATTCTATGGATTTCAATGTTGCCCAACCAAATGATATCGCCAACGAAACATGTGATTAAAAAGAAACAGATTCCAATCCGATGTTGCCGACTAAACAATATACTACAAGTTTTCTCAAGCACGGTATACGATCAAATGATCGACCGATCTGTGTTTCAGTTTTTCTTTCGGTTAACTAATCATGATGGGAAGTCCTCCGTGTTGCGCCTTTTTTAGTGGGTCCAGCCCATTAGGTTGTTAAAAACCTAAAACATGCGCAGCAAAAACAGAACACATGCACTAGCCACAAAACAGTAGCCACCGAGAGAGAAAACGCAGCAAACAGTGCAGGGGCACAGCAGCAGATTTTCTGTGCGTCCATCTGAGATCAAATCGACGATCGGAGCTCTTCCCGTGGTTCGATTGGGCTAAAATTTTGACAGCATCTTCAAGACTCGTTGTTCTTGATTCTGTGCGGTTGGATTGTGATTTAAAGGTATTTACTGTATCTGTTCGTGGGTATTTCGGGACTGCATATTTTGGGGGTGATTTTCATCCGGTTCTCTCGTTTACGGTGTAGTTGTTGCTTGATCTTCACTTATAGCTTTGAAATTTTATTGTCGTTGTATTCAGCGAGTTGTGTACCCAAACGATTAATATATAGTGAAGATTCGGGTGGACTCCGTGAGCGGTCTCGTGGTTTTTATCCTTCGCATTGAAGGGGTTTTCCACGTAAAAAATTCTGGTGTTGTTTTTCTTTCAATTCGCATATTTCATTGGTTGTGCTCGAATCGATTTCTCACAGGTTTAGTCAAAGGGGGAAAATTATATCCGCTGCCTGTTTTTCCCAACATAGTGGTATCAGAGCATTGTTTTTTACTGAACGATGGAACCGAACGTGAGCAAAATGATTAGTTTGAATGGAAAGAATTATCATGTATGGAGAAGAAAGATGAAAGATCTACTATATGTGAAACGGTGGCATTTACCAGTGTTTGCTGATACTAAACCTAATAATATGAGCGATGCTAATTGGAATCTTGAGCACAAAATTGTGTGTGGATTTATTCGACAATTTGTCGATGATAATGTTTTGAATCACATCAGCAAAGAATCGCATGCTAGGACATTGTGGAATAAGCTGGAGTCATTATATGCACGGAAGACTGGTAACAACAAAATATGTTTGATTAAACAATTTACGGAGTTGCATTATAGAGATGGCCAATCTATATCAGATCACTTGAATGAGTTTCAGGGAGTGATAGATCAACTTTCTGCCATGAATATTAAATTTGATGATGAAGTGCAGGGACTTTGGTTGCTATGTACCTTCGTATGTCTTTAATTAATGCTGCTCCTGATGGTATTGTTACCATGGATTTTGCAAAAAGCGGTGTTTTGAATAAAGAGATGAGAAGAAAAACACATGGTTCTTCCTCTCATTCAGAAGCTCTAGTTGTTGAAAACAGGGACAGAAGTCAGAGTAGAGGTCCGAAAGGTAGATACAAGAGCCGAAGCAAGTCAAGATCATGGAAGAAGACTATTGAGTGTCATCATTGTGGTAAGATGGGTCATATGAAGAAAAACTGATTCCAGCTGAAAAATGAGATTAGGAATGAGAAGAAAAATGGCAATGAAAATAACGAGAGAAGAAATAATGGTAGTGATGATCGGGTGGCAACTGCTACTGATGAACTTGTTATTGTTTGCTATGATGATAATGTTAATTTTGCATGTGATGATTCGAACTGGGTTATTGATAGTGGAGCTTCTCTTCATATTACCTCTAGGAAATAGTTCTTTACATCCTACAGGTCAGGAAATTTTGGTACCTTAAGGATGGGTAATGACGGTTTGGCTGCTATTGTTGGCATAGGAGATGTGTGCTTGGAGACTAGTACCGGAGCAAAACTAATTTTGAAAGATGTTAGACATGTTCCTGATATTCGTCTGAATCTGATTTCAACTGGAAAGTTTGATGATGCAGGATTCTGTAGTACTTTTGACAATGGCCAGTGGAAACTCATTAGAGGCTCATTAATTGTGGTTAGAGGTATGAAACAATCTTCCTTATATTTATTTCAGGCTAAGATTTCCAAGGACATGTGTAATGTTGTGGAAGATGAGAATGCAACTGCATTATGGCACAAGAAGCTTAGTCACATTAGTGAGAAAGGAATTGGCTTATTAGCTAGAAAGGGTTTACTCTCTGGAGTAAAGAGTGCAAGACTTGAGAAGTGTGCACATTGTTTAGCAGGAAAACAACGAAGAGTTTCTTTCAAGAGTCATCCGCCTTCGAGAAAATCAGATTTGCTAGAACTAGTGCATTCAGATGTTTACGGTCCAATAAAACCACTAACACTTGGTGGTGCAGCTTACTTTGTAACCTTCATCGATGACCATTCAAGAAAATTATGGGTTTATTTCTTGAAGACGAAGGATCAAGTGTTAGATGCATTCAAGCAGTTTCAAGTTTCAGTTGAAAGACAGACTGGAAAGAAGTTGAAATGCATTCGTTCAGATAACGGTGGTGAGTACATCGGACCATTTGATGAATATTGCAGGCAACAGGGAATTCGACATCAGAAGACACCTCCTAAAACGCCTGAGTTAAATGGTGTAGCGGAAAGAATGAACAGAACACTAATTGAGAGAGTCAGATGTTTGATTTCAGATGCAAAATTGCCAAAATCTTTTTGGGGAGAGGCTTTGAGTACAGTGGTACATATTCTTAATATTTCTCCCATTGTTGCTTTAGATGGTGATGTTCTAGACAGAGTTTGGTTTAGAAAGGAAATTTCATATGATCATCTAAAGGTGTTTGGCTGCAAAGTTTATGTTCACGTTCCCAAAGATGAGAGGTCCAAGTTAGATGTCAAGACAAAAGAGTGCATCTTTCTTGGTTATGGTTCTGATGAATTTGGCTACAGGCTTTATGATCCAGTTGCTAAGAAAATTGTCAGAAGTCGAGATGTAGTATTCGTTGAGAATGAGACCATTTGTGATATTGAGAAGATGAAGAAGACAGATGCTCGTGATTCTGATATGTTAGTTGAAACTAGCTCAATTTCACCTTTTGAGTTGCAAGAACAGTTGCATGATCAAGTTGAAGACGATGGTCAGACTACAGATCAGCAGGTTCAGGGTCAGACTCATAATGATCAGTCGATTGAAAATCAGGCTCAGGGTGACCAGCATCATTCAGATGACATTGATGCTCAAGAGATTGCACCATTAGCTCCACCAACTACTGCTTTGAGGAGGTCTACCAGAGACCGCACCTCATCTACTAGATATTCCTCTAATGAGTATGTTCTGTTGACAGATGCAGGTGAACCTGAAACTTTTGAAGAAGCAGTAGAAGATAAAAACAAGAATGAGTGGTTTGATGCAATGCATGATTAGATGAAGTCATTGCATGACAATCATACTTTTGAGTTGGTGGCATTACCTAAGGGTAAAAGAGCTTTGAAGAACCGATGGGTTTACAGATTGAAGCAAGATGAGACGACTTCGCGTCCTCGATATAAAGCTAGATTGGTGGTTAAAGGCTTCAATCAGAAAAAGGGAATTGATTATGATGAGATCTTCTCACCAGTTGTAAAAATGTCTTCAATTCGAGTTGTTTTGAGTTTAGCAGCTAGCCTTGATCTCAAGGTTGAGCAGATGGACGTGAAGACCGCTTTTCTTCACGGTGATTTGGAGGAAGACATATACATGGAGCAACCTGAAGGCTTTCAGGTAAAAGGTAAAGAGAATTATGTTTGCAAACTGAAGAAAAGCTTGTATGGCTTAAAGCAGGCGTCGAGACAATGGTATAGAAAATTTGAGTCTTTTATGGGGGAGCAATCCTATAAGAAGACCACTTCTAATCATTGTGTATTTGTGCAGAAATTCTCTGAAGGTGATTTTATTATCTTATTGCTCTATGTTGATGACATGTTGATTGTTGGTCAGAATGCTTCCAGGATTGACAGGTTAAAGCAAGATTTAAGCAAGTCTTTTTCGATGAAAGACTTGGGACCCGGCTAAGCAGATTCTTGGTATGAGGATCACTCGTGACAGACAGGCGAAGAGATTATGGTTATCTCAAGAGAAGTACATAGAGAAAGTACTTCAAAGGTTCAAAATGGACAAAGCTAAAGTTGTAAGTACACCTCTTGCTACACACTTTAAGCTTAGTCATAAACAATGTCCGTCAACTGAGAAAGATCTGAAAGAGATGGAAAAAGTTCCTTATGCTTCTGCAGTAGGTAGTCTGATGTATGCAATGATTTGCACAAGACCAGATATAGCTCATGCAGTTGGAGTGGTTAGCCGTTTTATGTCAAATCCAGGTAGAGAGCATTAGAATGCATTGAAGTGGATATTGAGATATCTTCGAGGCACTTCTAGTTTGAGACTTTCATTTGGGAGTGATAAGCCGATTCTTGTTGGATATACTGATTCTGACATGGCAGGAGATATTGACACAAGAAAATCTACTTCGGGTTATCTGATTACTTTCTCAGGGGGAGCTGTGGCTTGGCAGTCAAGGTTGCAAAAATGTGTTGCCTTGTCGACGACAGAGGCAGAGTTCATCGCAGCAACTGAAGCATGTAAGGAATTGCTTTGGATGAAAGAGTTCACGCAGGAACTTGGTTTCAGTCAAGAGAGGTATGTTTTACTTTGTGATAATCAAAGTGCTATACATCTTGCAAAAAATTCACTTTTCATGCCAGGTCCAAGCATATTGATATGAGGTATCACTGGATACGAGAAACTTTGGAATCCAAAGCGTTAGAACTTGAGAAAGTACACACAGAAGATAATGCTTCAGATATGATGACAAAGGCTCTCACTAGAGAGAAGTATGAGTTTTGTCGGCGTCAAGCCGGCATGGATTTCTGATGAATTCTTTTGTGCCGAGATCTCCCTCAATGGGCTGGAGGGGAAGATTTGTTGGGTCTTTTTTAGTGGGTCCAGCCCATTAGGTTGTTAAAAACCTAAAACATGCGCAGCAAAAACAGAACACACGCACTAGCCACAAAACAGTAGCCACCGAGAGAGAAAACGCAGCAAACAGTGCAGGGGCGCAGCAGCAGATTTTCTGTGCGTCCATCTGAGATCAAATCGGCGATCGGAGGTTTTCCCGTGGTCCGATAGGGCTAAAATTTTGACAGCATCTTCAAGACTCGTTGTTCTTGATTCTGTACGGTTTGATCGTGATTTGAAGGTATTTACTGTATCTGTTCGTGGGTATTTCGGGATTGCATATTTTGGGGGTGATTTTCATCCGGTTCTCTCGTTTACGGTGTAGTTGTTGCTTGATCTTCACTTATAGCTTTGGAATTTTATTGTCGTTGTATTCAGCGAGTTGTGTACCCAAACGATTAATATATAGTGAAGATTCGGGTGGATTCCGTGAGCGGTCTCGTGGTTTTTATCCTTCGCATTGAAGGGGTTTTCCACGTAAAAAATTCTAGTGTTGTTTTTCTTTCAATTCGCATATTTCATTGGTTGTGCTCGAATCGATTTCTCACGGATTTAGTCAAGGGGGAAAATTATATCCGCCGCATGTTTTTTCCCAACACTCCGGTCCTCCTTAATCATTGTCACATGAATACCACGGCCGCCGGAGAATATGTATAGAAAAGAAGCCAGAAAAAAGAGTAACTTCGAGTGGATGCATTGAAGAGCATTATCCGCATCTCCAGAGAGAGAAACCCAGCACAGCAGCAGCTTCCCGTCTCTCGGAGAGTCACTCCCTGAGAAGAACTCACCTAGTCGCTATGCCTTGCTTGACTTGCGTTCCCATCCCCACCCCGCGCGCATCGGTTCTCGCCTCGCTCGCCGACGACCGCTCCTCACCTTCAATTCCCCACGTGAAGGTCGACCCGAAGCCCTCATCCCCGAGAATCAGAACCACCCCAACTCCACCAGGGAGCAAGCAGAAGAAGACCCAGAAACAGCAGCCCACCATCAACGAAATCGAGCGAGCTATCGGCGCCGGCAGCTTCAGTGACGTCGACCCCAAGTACTCCCTCCTTTCTGCGCTCTGTCTCTTCTTTTTCTTTCGTTTCTCCATTGCGTTCAAAGGCATAGTTTTTCGCAGGTCTCTTATAAGAGTTTGTTAGTTTTTCTTAGGACGAGGAGGCCCCCGCCGCCTGAGTAAGTAAACACGGCCCATGAAGTCCCCATGGATGGACTGAATTATGTGTTTGTTTGCGTTTGGGGATGTACTGCGGCCGGCGCACATCCGTGCCTTGGTCATTTGAGCTAACCCCATGGATTTAGTTGGTCCGGTGTTGCTAGGCAATGACCTGATATACTTCATTTCCATGGGCATATATTAGATTGTTCATCGCTGTCAGCAATGCCTTTACATGTACTGTGAATGCTTAATTGGGGGAGAGGGTGACTTCACTTGAGATGTATAGGAAGCTGGAGCAGAGGAAGTCTGTTCTGGATGGGGTGCTACCAACTGATGGCTGGAAAGTGGAGAGCTCGGTGGAGAGGAAGCTCCGAGAGAGCGGAGAGTGGATCCTGGATCGAACCGAAAGACGCCCAGCATCTGCAGGTAGTGTTTGTCTTTTCCCGGCCTTCAATTATACTCGTGCATTTGTTTGTTTCTGAGAATCCTTTCTCTGAGAAGGTGTGTGCTACTTCTCTTAAACATTCTTGATATTTTCTTTTCAATCTAACAAATTGTTCTCCGAGAAGGTCCGTGGGCGCTCTCGCGCACTTGCACATGCTGAGTTTGATATGATGAGTCTTTATGCAGGAAAAAGCATCTTAATAGCAGTGTTCCAGTGGGTTTTGCCTGCATGGGTTCTTATGCTTCTAGTTGCATCTGGTGCCGTAAAGTTACCATTCCGAGTTCCCTTACTCGATGACCTGATTATGTGAATGTCGCTCACGGATTCAATCCCACGTCAATGCTTATTAGCCCCAGGGTGCATTACACATTATACTTCTCGGCTGTTGTGATCAGGAACCAGCGTGCAGGATGAGTAACCTGAAGTAGTATTTCGGAAAGGCTCAGAGTGCTTTGATTGCTGAACCCGCTTTCCAAGAGCTCCCTCATGACTCAAGATACATGGCCACTGATGAATAGGAAGTTGCATTAGAGGGGTCAGGAAGGATCTTGGAGTGATTTCGTGTTGGCATGGGATTGCTCCTCAGTTTTATACACGATCTCCTTCGACACTCGACATAAAATGAGCTGTGTAACTTGGTCACTTAAGTACATGTGATGAAAGGTTCCTTGCTTTCCTATGAGATTGCGGTACTCATCTCAATATTTGGTCCATCGTTTTCTGCTTCCTTCATTGCAGAGTGAGAGCGAACCAACTGCCCATAGAATTTGGATCTTTCTCAGCTTGTTTGCTCATCAAAAAGCTTCGGGAAATGACCCTCCCGAATCCGGAGTCCGGTTCTCATCAACACTGGGGTATTTTTTCCTTCAAGGATATGCTCGCCGAGTCTTTGGGTCCTATATTAGCTATCCTCGGCGCTGTACGGCGTCGTTCACCCTTGTCAATCATCATGTTGGAGATATCGAGCCGTAATGGACTATCCTGACCCAAAACAGGAAAAAAAAAAAATGACAGAAGAGGATCTGTTGGAAAGTTTGGCTGATATGAAAGACAGCAAGGAGTACGAACAAAGCGCGATCTTGTTATTTTGCAATGCGAGAATTCTGAAGTTGGGCGACGACCTTTACCAAATCTGGAATCTTTTTTCAATTCAAGCAGTTCGTCATTGGTAAAGGGTATTGCAGCCATTGCTTGTGATTTGTGCAATCTAGCTAGGGTCGGCCACATGTTTTTTTTTTTTTTGAATTATCTGGTCAACAGAGTACGTCCCGTAATATTTTATACGAGTTTGAACACTAAGCTTCGAGATAAACGATGATGATGTGCGCGTCCACTGTCCATCCTGGTCAACGAAAGCGTGGTTGGTCCTCTGTCTGGTCATATGATATTGTTCCACCCTCTGGAAACTCTCCTGTTCTCAAAGTCAAGAGCCTCCATTTGAAGCAAAGAATCAATGTTAGTCCCACGGATTCGCCCGAAGGAAAACTATTCCGAGGCCGAGGCATTTTCTAATAATAATCATCGAACAGAGGTAGGTTATGGACATTATCGTAAAGCTCTCGCAAGCAATCTAGTGTCTAATTTAAGTCGTAATTACCCGTTACGGCGTGAGCTTCGAACGAGCAATACAACCGGGTCCTTGCGAGACTGATTTCGTGCACGCCTCACACTGTGCATTGGTCTCCCCTGTCCCGATAGTCAACAGTGGCGAATACGAAATGGACCACATTGTACGATCAATTCAAGGTGGTTGTCCGAGTTGAGCGCTTGGTTGTATTGAAAACAACGAATTACAAGAGCATAGCGGGAGATTTTTCCTTAGATCTCTATACTAGATCTAGTAAGTCCATAGTGCCTAGGAGATTTTTCTAGCTTCGTTTGAGGAGTAGGTGCACTCCAATGTCCAATTTCATGAAAGCAAGCTAGGCTTCCTTAAACTACCGAGCGTTGTGGCAAAGAGGCATGCTATTTTTCATGAGCCGACCCTTTCTACATTTGTCCTCGCAGGTCGAGTGGCTAGGGCTCAATCGAGACACACATACTCCAGCGGACAAAATTGTCCAAAAAATTATAAACCTATTGTACAACAGTCAAATCAGTCGTAACTCTTTCAATTATGTCAACTTAGGCTGCGTTTGGTAACGTTCCATGAAATGTGTTTATGTTCCAAAAGTGTTTCCAGAACACTTTTGGAACAGAAACGCGTTTGGCAAAAAAATGTTCCAAAAGTGTTCCTTTTGGTCCTAAAAAAAGAAATAGAAAAAAGATGTTTTTTTGTTTCTAGAACACTTTTGGTCTAACGCTCCCCGGTCGCTGCCGCCCGCCGATCTCCGCCGGTTGTCGGCCGCCCACCGGCTGTCAGCTGCCGCTCGCCGGCCGCCGCCATCGGCCGCCTGCCGCCGTCGTCGATCCCTCTTTTTGGCGAGAAAAATATTTTTTTTTAACTTACCAAACGCGTTTCTGTTCTCAAAAATTGTAGCCGAGAACAGAAACACAAAAAAATGTTTCTGTTCCAAATATGTTCCCAGGAACAGAAACGTTACCAAACGCAGCCTTGGTCTTATTTTGACACCTTATCAATTTAGTCTTAAATATTTTTATTTGTGCGAATTTAATCAATTTTTTTTTACGATTTGTCAATTAAGTCTTAAGTCTTTTAACGATTTGCTAATTTAGTCTTGAACCTTTTAACAATTTACCAATTTAGTTCTTCCGGCTAATTTTGATCAAGAATCACTAACGTGACAGTATAGTCGGCACGAGCTGTCATACATATCATGGTCGACGATAACATGGATAATTTTTACAATTTTTTGAACTTCTTTTTCTTATTTTCTTTTTCTTTTTCCTTTCCGACTTTTCCCTCCACCGGCCTTGAGCAAGGACCCCTCGCGCGAGGGTCGCCCTGGCTAGCCCAAGCGAGGACTCACACCCACCCGCCAAGGCAAGGGTGACCCTCACTTGAGGCCGGTGAATGATGCTTGAAGATGGCCGACGGTTGGAAAAAAGGGAAAAATAAAAAAGGAAAACAGTTCTTAAAATAAAAATATATAAAAATGATCAACATCAGTGATATTCGATCAAAATTTTCCGAAAATAAATAAATAAATAAATAAATTAAAATGTTGAGGACAAAACTGGCACAATCGAAGAGTTTATAACTTTTGGGACAATTTTTCCTACTATTTTTTTTTTATCGGAACAATTTTCCCTAATCATTGTACCGCATCAGATAAGCTTTTCATGTTCAGAATTTCTCCTTCTTTTTTGGGTACAATTTGCAAAATTCAACACAATTGAACAATCTGTCTCTAATCAAAGCTGCCTTGGGCCTCGTTGCATGTGCCAATTCGATTCCATTTTTTGAAGCATCCTCGCGCACGTGCTTGGCTCTTCGTTTTGCCATCATTAAACTACTCGAACGTGTCTGAATTCCCAAAATCCAGACAGGCTTTGCCCACATAGCAAGACTAATATTGTTCCAACTTTTCTCCATGGTCCATATTCCTTTCACATGACGCTACCAGCATGGGCATGATGAATTATGAATTAACTATTTAATAGCAAGTGCAAATGCTAGATCTCTTGCTCGCTATTATTGTTGGGTTATCCCACATCGATTGTGGAAGGGACTGGTGGTAGATTTATAAGTGTGAGGGAAAGCCTCAACCTTTGAGCTAAGCGTCTGATGTGTGAGAGGGAGATCGGTTTATAAGTGTGAGGGAAAGTCTCAACTTTTGAGCTAATTTTTGGGTTAAGAGAGGCTCAAGACCACCCAACAATATCTTAATCCCACTTTCTCCCTCATAATAAGAATAGGTGAAATGTTTACTTATAAAGTCATGCTTAAGTTTCTAACATTGGATTATCTCAACTGATAATGTCGATTTCAACGAGCTGATTTAAAACAAACACCAATTTCTTTTAATCTTTCACGAAATCAACTCTAGGTATATGGAGAAGATTTCGCAACATTTTTCGAAGTAACAAAGCATAATTGAAGAAAAAGATGGGCTTTCAAAAGGGGAATGTGGATATGCAAATTCTAGCAGTCACATTAGATGTATACTTACATAATAATTTGAGACAAAAGATAACTAGAAGTAGTGAATGAAAAATCCCAAGAGGTGCTGATCACTAAGTATTATCCTAGAGAAATGTCAAAAAAGTCTCAAACTTATTGCATTAGTGCCAATGTAGTCCTAAACCTTTTGCATTGATGCCAATTAAGTCCTAAACTTTTTATTTGTAATAATTCAGTCCTAAACCTTTTGTATTGGTGCCAATTCAGTTTTAAATCTTTTGCATTTATGCTGATTGAATTAATCCGGCTAATTTTGATAGAAAATTACTGACGTGAACATCAATTGTTCTATGTGACATGGAAAATGCTAACTTTGATATTTTTTTTAATATTATCCTGTAATTTTACTTAATTTTTAAGCATTTTTTTAGTTTTTTAAAATAAAATAAAAAATATTCATGTTAGCGCGGACAACCAACATTCGGACTAACGATTTTCGGCCAAAATTGACCGAATTGACTCAATTAGCATAAATGCAAAATATTTAGAACTAAATTGGTATTAATGCAAAATATTTATGATTGAATTGACACAAAAAAAAGGTTTAAGACTAAATTGGCATTAATGCAAAAAATTTAGGATTGAATTGACAGCAAAAAAAAATTTAGGCCTGAATTGACACTAATACTCTAGGTTTAAGACTTTTTTGACACTTTTTTCAGTATTATCCATACAAGGCAAAATAGCGTAGAATTAGTAAAAATTCCAGAATTTCTCAAAAGAACATGATGAAGATGAAAAGTGCCACTTGCAATGTGGATGAAGGTGGACGCCGGGGATTCAATTATTCATCCTTGCATTGCATTTCCTTGTTATTGAAAATAAAAAGTACTTAATAAGTTTGTGAGATTTTCGTGGAAAGAGAGAGGTAGGGACTTCGAATTCCCACCTTCGAAAGGAGTGGGGGTGAGGACGCGTGAGGAAGGAGCTTGCAATCTGCACATTGCACATAGCGTAAACAGTATAGCTTGTTTAGTAGAGTATGATAGAACAGAATCAGGAAAAAAAAATCCATGAGATTTTTGTCAACTCTCTGCCCACTTTGATAGCTTATGTGATTTCACGAGATCACAACCAACTACCCTAAAACCCGAAACTATAAGATGAAGGTGCGATTTAATATTTATTTTTTTAACTATGTCTTTAGTTTTGTGGTTTTAGTTTAATAAATTTGAGATGTCTTTTTTTTTTTGTTAAAAAAAAGATATGCGAACGAAACAGATAATTTTTTCAATCGCTGGTCATATGAATGTTTTTTTTTTTTAACTAGTAACAAGTTTTGAATAAATGTAATAAATATTTTTTGGCCGGATTTAAGAAATATCGTTACAATATTATGCACACAATTTATTTAAACTAATGCCACCGAAACCTACATACACATAAATGTTCATTTATGTAAATATGCGTGGGTGTCTTGTCTTCACTTCACCATGAAGTGAGAGCTGAATTTTAAATACTAAAATAAAGTACAAGTCAAATGTATATTACCTTCCGACCAAAAAAATGTGTATACGTTACCTTTGTGGTTCTACATTTTTCTCTTTTTCCGTAAGTTTAATATCATGAAAAATCCCAGATTGGTACATTTGTGATAAATTTACCTTAAATTATTATTTTTAGTTCCAAATCGATACACATGTGATGAATTTATCCAAACTATTTTTGTGACCTCCAAAACTCCCACCGTACCTAGTATTATAAATTAACCCAAAATCAATGCCCTCGTGACAAATTTACCATATATTAGTTTTTCATTAAATTTTATCATTAAATTATTGAGTTGGATGGCACGTGACAGTTTACGGGTATTTTAGTTTGGAATTTTTATCGTTTATTTTTTACACATGTATCAATTTGAGGTTTTTCTTGGAGTTAACTCGATTTAACGAAAATTAACAAAGAAAAACTTTGTCATATTTCGTACCAGTTTGAATTTTTTGGTAGTTAAAAAAATATTTTGTCACAGGTATACCACTATGAAATTTTTTGTAGTAAAAAAAAATAATTTTGGATAAATTTTGTTAGAAATGAACTAGTTTGAGATTTTTAATAGTAAAAAAAGATAATTGGAGGTAAATTTATCACGTGTAATTAATTTAAGTTTTTTGCGATCAAAAAGTAATTTAAAGTAAAGTTATTAATATATTATAGATATGTCAATTTAGGATTTTTTGTGATATTAATGTTTTTTCTTATTATATAACCTTGCGGAATATGATATTCCGGCAAAATTGGGGGCGTCCGAGCTGTCATGTCGCCCCGGACGGAGATTTGAAGAGTATTTTCGTAATCATGACAATCAATGAAATTCTTTATTCTTATGCTTTTTTTCCTTTATTAATAAAAAGAATCCTAAAAAAAAAAGAAAAAGAAGGGCTGGGGTGGGGTCCACCGGTGCATCAACAGCGAACCAGCAAAATCATGACGGACAAGGCTCACCGAAAGTGAAAAATCCACCGTGGAATTTTCTACTCACTCCCCAAAAGGAAAATCACGAAATGGTCAATAATGGATCGCCTAAAAAAAAGATTTAAAACTATATTCGTTTGATTATCCTCTGAGACGAGAGCACAAAAGAAATCGGTGGGCGCGAGTTTTACGTCCCTATGATTTGATCCCCAATCTAAATTCCCCTCACACTCTCTCTCTCTCTCTCTCCATCTTCCTTCTCCAAGCGCAACCAACTGCTCCCGTCAAAACGGAGAGAGAGATTGAAGGCCTGTCCACCACGTAAACGAGGGAGCGAGATCGACGGGGGGAGGAGCGAGAGAGCGGAGGGGGAGGAAGAGACGCCATTTCCGCGGACGGCGCGAGAGCGATCGGAGCGGGCGGAGGTGTAACAGATGGGCACGCTCAAGACTTGGAGGAAGGCCTACGGCGCTCTCAAGGACTCCACCAAAGTCGGCCTTGCCCACGTCAACAGCGATTACGCGGTATATCTATGAAATCCAGATTTCGTTCTCTCTTTCTCTCTCTCTCCCCTTCTGCTCTTGTTCTTCCGATGTTCTTTTTCGTTGTTGTTTTTTTCGTTAATCCTGATGTGGATTCTAGGAATTGGATGTTGCCATAGTCAAAGCTACGAACCACGTCGAGTGTCCGCCCAAAGAGAGGCACCTCCGCAGTGAGTATTCCCTCCCGATCAGATCGAAATTAGAGCCCTCTGCTCCTGGGTTGTTGCTGTGGTTGTTGACACGCTCGTGGTGTGGATGGATGTAAATGACTCGTGGATTGGTACTCGTCTTGTTTTGCAGAGATTGCCATCGCAACCTCGGCGGTTCGCCCGCGGGCTGACATCGCCTATTGCATCCACACCCTCGCCAGGCGGCTCGCCAAGACGCACAATTGGACGGTACGATCGATCCTTACTTTGTATCGTGAGGAGGATTTTGGATACTGTCTAATTCGAAATGCTTCTGCTTGGATCTATTACACCGTTTTGGATTTGCAGCGACCGTTCTTATGGTTGCTTAGCCTGATTGGCTTTGTATAACTAACTCGTTCCGCACGTACTAAAAGAAGTATATTCTTCAGTAATGACCTTACACTGACACTGATGCTACTAATTGGATTTACGTGTAAGGCTTGAATGTACTGGATTGTGGCTTCATATTGATTTTGATTGATCACAAGGAATGTGTCCTGCAAATTTTCCATGTGATCATTGAGAGAAGAGAGTTTGAGAGCGTATCTTCTGAGGTTAGGTGGATCATATAGCTCCTTGTGAAAGTAAGTTATGTCCTTTGAGGGTTTGGTTCTAGCTTGAAATCGTAGCAGTTTCTTCTTCTTGGGCTTTGTCATCTTAATGCATTGGTCAAAATAAGTCTTGAATATTATTTATGTAGCAGCGACTTATGTTGTTTGACATTGACATTGACATTCACCTTTGGCGAATAATCCATTATCAGGATCATATCTTCATTGTCTTGCCTTGACAACTAAAGGACTGTACATAGTTGTTCATGCATTTTGAGCTTAGATGATGGAGGAGTAGGTAAATAAGATGTCAAACTGGTCTAGCTCAGACTTGGTTTTGTATGAGATCTTTTTATAACATCTGTGTGCATATAGAAGTAACCTGAGCTTGGCTGCTTAACTTTTTAACTCATGTACTTGAGACCTCAGAAAAGTTGAGTAAGAACATATATCGTACTTCATATGACAAGAACAAAGCATTCTACATAAATTTCAGTTGATACGACACTATGTTCTCTTGGTGACTCTCATCTTCCGCAAGACCTGCCTCAAATAGTCATCACTTCTATATTATTTTGGTGCACTTCTTTGTTTACTACTCTGTGCATCATGTGTGTGCCTGATATGTTGAGAAGAGGCATTGATGCTGATAGAAAGAGATGCAAATGGTGTGGGTGAGTTGTTGAACATAAAGGAAATATCCCTTTGTAAGCATGTGTGAAGAAAGTGGATTAAAGATGTAGAGTTCTGAGGGAGGGGTGTTTATTTGGAAATTGGTTGTGGTGTGAAGGTGGGTGGTATTGTACTTTTACTTTATCTTAAGGTAGGTTTTTTGTAGGGGCATAAGCAGAAATTGAACTAGCCAAAAGTGAGACCAAAGCAATTTTCCTGGTTATATTAGTGGGTTATTATGATGAGGAACTTACCTGCTTTGTAATGAACTAATCTCTTACTTACTGGTAGTCTCAGTAATAGAAAACCTTCCTTCTTAACTCTGTCTGATTTGCATCTTTTAAGAGAGCTGATTTTTTTACAGTACAGCCAGTGTTCACTTGTATATTAAGAACAACACAAGGTCTTTATGAAGTTGTCGAGTTAGTTTGATGTGTAAAGTTTTTGTTCTGTATGCAGTTTTTTTAAGTTACGTTTCATTAACCTGCTAATGTTCTTGAGTCCTTCATGCTCTAACAGGTGGCACTTAAAACACTGATAGTTATTCACAGACTCTTGAGAGAGGGAGATCCTACATTTCGGGAAGAGCTTTTGACTTTTTCACAGAGGGGACGAATACTTCAGCTTTCTAATTTTAAGGATGACTCAAGTCCCATAGGTTTACCTCTTTCTCTCTCACTCTCTCTCTCTCTCTGATGGCATTTGCTTTTAATTTTCTTGCACTAATCAGTGTACTGACTATGATGCTATCACTGATTTGTGCACGGTTTCAGCTTGGGATTGCTCGGCCTGGGTGCGCACCTATGCACTGTTCTTGGAGGAACGACTTGAATGCTTTAGAATAATAAAGTATGACATCGAAGCAGAGCGTCTTCCGAGGGCTGCTCAAGGAGAGGAGAAGGTATTACATTTTGGTGTATCTTCATTTTCTCTCCTTAGTAGGAACATCACAAGTGAATAAATTCTCAATGAGGAGAACTCGTTTGATTTGATTGATATTTGGAGTCAAGTTGACCACGAAGCTATCTATAGGCATGTGATGCTGATATTTGAGGTTTGTCAGTCTATTTATATCTGTAGTTATTTGAGAATCATATAATTTGCATGAATTATGTCATCATCAAAATTAATTTATTGCTGGAAGTATTTCTGATCCCATTGATAACGAGTGGGACCAAATAATTCGATAGATGTAGTTGCTGAACCGTACCACATGATTCCAACAACAACAAGAGCTGCAAAAAAAGATGACAGCGGTACTACTGGAAAGACAGTTTCAATAATTCCCATACGTCATCGCTTATGTAAACACTTGGGCGGACAGACACTAAGATGAAATAGGCCCACTAACATGCCTGAAGTACCTGCAGCAATATGATGAGAGGCTATTCCTCCCAGAACAAAAAGATCAAAACCTTTCTATCTCCCATGCTGGATTTAGAGATTGTACCAACCCATATTTTTTTTTTAGTACTTTAGAATGTGATAAATCACCTGAATTCATTCTTATTTGACATGGTCAAGTTATTGTTAGTGCATGGAAGAATCAGAATTCGTTATTCATGGGAAGTTGCTAAAATTGCAAGGGTCTGGTGGGGATTGATATGCATTATTGAAATAGGTAGTGGTGGCAGTCATTTTCTTCAAAGAGATTACATTTTGGGGATACGGTAGGGATGATGGTTTCATATGAGCATGTTTCTATGATATGGATGAAATGTCAAATTTCCTTCCACATTTTATCCAAGTGGATTTTGCAACACAACTTATATATGAGTAATGCACCATCATGATGAAGCATTTGGGTTTTTTGAACTCTTCTCAGATGGCTAGTCTCTATTTTCCTCTATTTCATTAGCCAATTTGGCCAATTTCCTTGTCGCATAAACAGTTGCTTCTCTACGAAGCAGTTCTTTCAAAGAAACATAAATTTAGCAGTTTCATAATTCTCTTGTCCGCTTGACTATGTTTTTTTTCTCCATTGTCCAGTTTCAATGGTGTGTGCAATATCTGAGTGTTTTTTTTTTTTCATTTGCACGGTTGTTGTTTGATGAAAATGCATCAAGCTTTTGAGTAAGAAAGCATCAGTTGCATGGGCAATATAAGTGTGATCTTGTGGAAGTATGAGCTGTTCCTGTATAAAGTATGGTTTTATTTCATCAACATTTCATCTTTTGCTGGTAGGGATACAGCAAAACCAGGGATTTGGATAGTGAAGAGCTGTTGGAGCAGTTGCCTGCTCTACAGAATCTTCTTTACCGTCTTTTTGGTTGCCAGGTACATACCTGAGTGGTCTACTTTCGCAAGTTTTGGAGAAGACTGGTCATTTTGGAATTTCCATATTTTACTGATGAACTACCTTCTAACACGTTTTTGACAGCCCGAAGGTGCAGCTGTTGGCAATTATTTAATACAGTATGCCCTGGCTCTGGTATTTTTTTATACCTTTATGGCCTTTTATTTATTTATTTTAAAGCACTGATAAACACATGCCACTCTCTTTTTTGTGAATAAGTATTTCCTTTCTGTTACCATTGAAATAGATTATGTACAGGTTGTGCTTTTCTGGCCAAATCTCCTGTACTAAACTAAAATAGCAACTGAGTTTAGCAAAAAAACATATGCATGAAGTAGAAGTTGCATGGACTGAAATGCGGGCTGCATGAACATTATTGAAATTTTCCGTGGGGCATAGTTGCCACATGTCTTTGAGCTGTATTCGCAACATATCCTGTGTAAAAATGCTTCCGATTGGTTAATGTGTATGGCATGTTTGCTTAAACTTGCTGTTAGTATATTACCTTTTTCTCATGAAAGCCGTATTTTTTAATGTTCCTCTTATTTTTTAATGTTCCTCTTATAAGATCATCAATTTAAAGAACATTGTTTTAGTATTGAGCATGTGATGGGTACTTCTCACTATATTTAGTTTCTAGGTGTTGAAAGAGAGTTTTAAGATCTACTGTGCTATCAACGATGGAATCATTAATCTGGTTGATAAGGTTTGTTAAGCTTATTCCTCCATAACTTCAGATACCATATTTACTTCTAGCAAAGTTCTCTTCAAGCTTTGCAAGTGCTTTTTACTCTAAAAATTTACAATTTTGCTCCAGTTTTTTGAGATGCCTCGACATGAAGCTTTGAAAGCTCTGGATGTTTACAAACGTGCCGGCCAGCAGGTGACTCTACTGGTCCTATATTGGGGTAATTGACCAGTGGACGCGACTCTCCTTCATATATCCTAAGATGCCCATGTTTTTTGCAGGCCGGAAACTTATCTGATTTTTATGAAGTTTGCCGAGGTTTGGAACTTGCACGGAATTTCCAGTTTCCGGTCTTGAGAGAGGTAACGTACTGTATGGGTGATCGAATATCTCCTTTCTTCTCTCGATGTCTTGTATACAAATTTATGCAGATGTATGGAGATGTCTACATATGCTGACTTAAATTCATCTGCACCTTGTGCAGCCTCCACAATCATTTCTGGCGACCATGGAAGAGTACATAAGAGAGGCGCCACGAGTGGTTACTGTTCCAAGTGAGCCATTGGTCAGTACAGCATATATTTACATGCGGGATTGCATATCATTGCAGAAACTAGTCTATTTTTTCCCATTTTCCTCTTTACTTTTTCTAATTTAGCCGACCATGCGGCGTACTGATTCGAAACATTTGTCTAATTTGTAAAATGACTTGAACGTAGCGGTGCATGTGAAGCAATCATGATTTCGATTTATGTATTTGATAATCTCTTGTGATTCGCTGTTTTTGAAATTATAACACACACACACACACACACACACTCTACTCTTGTGATTCCACTTCAATGTAATTCGAATTGAAATTTCTTCTTTCTAGTTACGAAATCTTTACCTCTGGGGGACTCTTCTTAACTTATCATTATGTTTGTTAAGTTTCCTTTCCACTAGGGTGTTTGGTTACTTTTTTTTTTGGCTATAAAAGTGCTGCGACATTCTTGATTCAGTAGTTAACGGGAAAGCTTCTTGTTATGTGTATAACCTTTAGTGTTACTGCCCATGTGATTTAAGGGAGGGGACTATGAAAGTTGCTAACGGGACAGTTGTTTATTAGCAGTTAATTTGTTGCCTCATTCATTGTATTAATTGAACTTGTGTAATTATTGGGAAGAGCAAAGAGAAGGGTACTTTTGATGACAAAGAGAAGCTTGTTTGCTATTTTTTCATGAGGGTAATTATTTAGACAGTATGTGGTAGTTTTTAATTACGTGTGCTTGCATGTTTGGTTTTTAAAGCAACCATGAGTAGTCAACCCTCCTTTGTAGGGCAAGATGCTATTAATAAGGCGCCCAACCCCGTAGAGCAGCGAGATCAGGTTTAGGCTTTCATGACGATTTTTTATACATGGTTAATGTTTGATTATGTTATGCTTCTGAAATGGTTTATGCAGATAGAAAACTTATTTTTGGTGGTTGACTCTTTTTTCCTTTTGGTTGAAGCTTATACCTCTTCTTCTTTTTCTTTTCTTTTTCAATTCTTTTTCTGAAATATGTGTGGAGCTAATACTTCATTATTGTTAACAGCTTCAATTGACATATAAACCAGAAGAAGTTCCTGATGAAGATGCCGAGTCATCTGGTGTTGAACCTGAGCCGCTCCCTTCAGATGTTGTTGCTGCATCTACCGTGGAGATTGCTGTTGCTGGTCCATCTCCTCCTCCTCCACCTCAAAATAATCTGGACACGGGAGATTTGCTGGTATGAACATTAGCTTTATGAAGTCTGTTAATGGTTGTTCTGTGTAAATTTTTTGTATATGATCTCATTTCTTTGTCCTTTCAGGGACTTAGTTTTGACGCACCTGATGCTTCCTTCATTGAGGAAAAGAATGCTTTAGCCTTGGCAATAGTTCCCTCAGAACCTGGTAAGCATTTCGCGTTTTAACACATGCCTACTCTTTTTGTGTTATGCTTGCTTTAGTGAAGTTTGGCTGGTTGTGACAGGTGCTGCTTCTTCAGCATTTGGTTCTGGTGCTACTCAAGCTAAAGATTTTGATCCCACTGGATGGGAGCTTGCTCTGGTCTCTACCCCAAGTGCTGACATCTCTACGGCTAACGAGAGGCAACTGGTAATCTCCGCCTTTATCTTCTACGATTCTGTAGCAAATAGATTTTGTGAGCATTAACATCTCAAACTGTTTGTTGCTGTTGCTTGACTCTATTACATGGTTAGTAATTCAAAGGCCAATCTGAATGTCTTTTCTCCCTGGCCCTGGTATTCCAGAAGACTGAATTAGTAATAGCAGTTCTATTTTTGTAATTCATGGCACTGTTTTGTTGTTATATTCGTTGTGTTCTGGGTGCTTTGATCATTTAGTTAATGACTATGCCTCCATAGATTCAATGGGAACCAATAGTTTAGTAAAGGCTTCAAGACTCCCAGAAAAATGTCTTTTAGCACATGCGTACTCATACCTACTGACACTTGGACAATACATGGATAGACAGAGAGACCCAAGGAGGAATACATGAATATAAGCAACTAAAATGAATTGATGCAAATCTTTTTAGTACATGTAACTTAGGTGGTAGAAAGAATATACGAGTACTGGTTTCAGCATTTCCTCTTGCTAACGGCATCATCTTGTGGCTATGATTCTTAATTGGTTATATTGATCCACGGGTTGATACCTCTATGTTGCTGTCGTTAAAATTAACATCAAGTTCATGTTAGAATGGCATGTGGGGGGAAGTAGCTATACCCTGTGAAATGGTCATAGGCAGACAAATCATATTGATCTACACTTTCCACGATCGAGTGGCCTCCAACTTGTATTCCTTTATCTAGAGGGTTAAGTTTTGTTGTATCTATGTTTATCAGAAAAATACATGGTATTCACATTCACTTTCTCAGTCCAGCTTGTTACTATACCAAGATGGCACTTTTCAGTTTGGCTGCCTGCTCTATTTGATTTGTTGCTTATTTTGGCCAAAGAAAAAAATGGCGGCTAATTGTTGTCAGATTTGATTGTATGGAGTGAGAAAGTGCTATCCGACTGCTGAAGTCTTTCTAGTAGTTCAGACTTAGGTTTATTGTAGCCGGAGATCCTCTGGCAGTGCTGAAGCTCCTAGCTCTCTCACATGGCACTTGGCTGCAGTGCCACAATACAACTGATGCTCCCCAGTTATTGGATTGCTGTTAACCGCATCTTTGTTTTTGATTGAATATGATATGCACTTTGTCTGTCATCCATTTCTTGTAGGTCTACTTTGTTGCTCTTGCTTGTAAGACTTTTCTTTTACTGCCTGTTCAAAGGTTAAGACCACCACCACTCTATTCACATTGGGTAAAGTGATGTAGTGCTATATGCATCTTCCGTGTGTTGATGAGGTATAATATCAGCCTGTCAGGATGACAACAAGCACATGGAGTAGAAAATAAGCACCCATTGTAGTTTTGGCACATGGTATATTTGCAAAATGCGCAATTTGACTGATTGATGTAATACTATAATGACAATGACCGCGATCGCATTAGAAAAATAAGCATGCATTTCCTTTCATAATATTGTTTAACCAGAAGAGTAGTCGCTGGTGGTATATTTGCAGAGTCAACATTGTGTGTAAATCAACTCATGAAGAAGTGAGTGATTGCTAGCCCTTTGAGTAGAAGTCGATAATGATGCATTTGTCAATTTGTTAACGTTTTTTTTTTTTTGGTCGAATTTGTTGATGGGTTTACATCTACTGACATGGACCCTGCATTGACATGTTTGCTGCTTGTGTTTGTTCGCTTCATAAGCTGGTCAAGAAAGCAATATTTACTTGTTTCCTTCATTAATTTTGTCCAGATGGACATGTTGCCTTGATTACTTCAAGTGTGATTATATTTTGAGAGTCAATCTTCTGTGGATTTTTAGGCTGGCGGGCTGGATACTCTCACACTACACAGTTTATATGATGAAGGGGCCTATCGAGCTTCCCAGCAGCCCGTTTATGGAGCACCGGCCCCCAATCCATTTGAAGTACAAGATCCTTTCGCTATGTCCAATGGGATCGCACCTCCTCCATCAGTACAGATGGCAGCAATGAACCAACAGCCGACCAATCCTTTTGGACCATACCAACCCACGTACCCGCTGCAGCAGCAGCCGCCGCCTCAGCAACACTTGATGGCGGGACCCACCAATCCCTTTGGGGATCCCGGGTTCGGGGCATTTCCTGCGAATTCTGCCTCTCACCCTCCGACCGCTAATCCCTTCGGGAGCACCGGGCTTTTGTAATGCGGCTTCAGATTGTGTACAAACTGTAATCTAGTTATGCGGTCGGTTTTGGGTGTGCGACTTGAGAAAAGATTAGAGGCTCTTGGACCCGTCAGAGAGGAGAGGGTGTAAGGCATAGGATGGTTTGCATGGTTGAGCAGCGAGGATGCTACACGAAGTGAATAGAGGGAGAGGGGTGATTGGAAATATGTAGGACACTGTTCTCTTTTGATCTTGCCGCCGGTTGTCTTGGTCTTGTATGCTGTCGGACAGCGATTTGTAAGTAGGAGGAATAAATACAACCTTGTGCTATTCACAGGACAATGTCTATGCGATTGATTGTTTGATGCTTCTTTCATTGCTGTGCTCGGCAACCATTCATTTTAGTCCTTGATGACTTCCACCTTGTGCGTGGGCCTCTAAAGTGAATATAGCCAATGAAAGCGATGCACGTGTGTGCAGCGTGCCGGAGGATTGCGCAATGGAGTTATATCGAACGACAGTTTGCGAAGGTTTTGCATATGATTGGTGGGTACGTTGTGTTCTTCGTGGTATCGGCGTAGAATCAGGTATCTTTCATGTCATATCTTTCTCCAACTCATTCAGCATATATGCCTGACCTTAATTATCATAGACAGCCTCAAAAGGCGTGAATGTTTCGTCACTCTCACAACTGAAGAAGGTTCTCCGTCCGAATAAATCTTTTTTAAGGAATAAAATGGAAAGCTAAAGTTCAGGGAACCCCGTACACGCTCCTGTCGAATCTAAGGGAAAAGAGGAGAACACAACCCAATTGGCCCCAAATCCACGAGATGATTATCGTCCATTTAATGTACGAATAAGGATGAAAACATGAGGCCTCAGCATGAAAAAGTCAAGATTAGCGCTGAGCACCAAGTAATGATGTGGCAGGCGAAAATAGTTTCCCGACAACAAGTGGTTGTACGGTTCAATGACCTTGGAATCTCGAGAGACGGTTCCGGTTGACACACCCATTTCTGACCGATGGTCAACATCAATGTCGCCGATTGTTGGTTCCTTATCACCAAAACAAAGAGAAATCTAGGCGAGAAAATCTGATTGCCGTAAGGACAAGAATCTTGGCTAATCACAGGAAGAGATCCGCTTTATTTATTTATCAAGTGACGACGCACAAAAGTTGTCAACATATTGATCTTTGTAAATTCATTGTCTTATGATCATATTTTCGTTTTGCAAACTGGACTTCCTAAAAACTGTGTACTTAGCTAATATTTGTAATTCGGAGTTCACACTGGCTTATTTTTCGCAAGGGTCGTGTTGGCAAGTGTTTCGGGAGTCTACATTAAACTTATTTAAGGAGAAAATGAATGATCTCCGATATATTGATAGTACCTGTTACGAGTAGAATAATGCATTAAAAAATACAAACTTTTTTTAAGTTGAATTAATTGGTAAAGAAATCACTTCTAAAATAAAATTCTACTTCTGAAGTGAATTTTGAATACCAAAGTTATTTTTCCCCTAATTTGAGATATTAAAAAAATTGCTTCTCAACTTAAAAAGTATTTATCGTCTCACTCTCTTTTTATTACGCTCTCACCCTCTTCTCGATCTCGTCCGCATTCGCCTATCGTCGACCTCCGTCGGATGCAGCCCATTGCCGCCTGCGACCATCGCAAACCGCCAAGCCCAACGCCGTCAACCATCGTCGACCTCCTCCCCCCGCCACCAATCGCCTCCGCTGTCCACCGCCAATCATCACCTCCGCCGACTCGCCGACTCAGGCCAGCTAGAGCAAAAAAAAATGTTTTTATTTTTATTTTTGTATAGTAAATAATATTTTTGAAGAAATTTAAAATGAAATAGAAATTTTTCTACCGTCGAAAATAATTTTTTATAGAATATTTTGTGTTAATAATATTTAAAAATAGAAATTTTCAATCATTAATAAATTAAATTTTTAATGAAAAATCAATTTCTGCTTACGATGAAAAATTAATTTTTAAAGCAGAAATGTTAGCATGCACACCCAGCTCCGAAGCTGGCCCCACCCGCACTTTGTCGCGATCCGTCTCCGTGCGGTCTCAAACGATGTATCCACTAATGATCCACTCACATGTCGACACGTTTCGGATGCTCCCAGCACCCGAAAGTAACGGATCGGGCCTCGATGAACGACCACTTGTGACTCGCGTGAGTGAGAGAGAGAGAGAGGCGATGAAATTCAAAGCCCAGGGTCAAGCCTGTAAATTCGGTCAGCCACCCCCCCACTTCATGCAAATCTCCGACAAGCCCAGCCACGTCATCGATCCGCGAGACTCGTCCCGAAGTCACTGAGCCCGTCCGATGCGAACCCCAACTCTCCAACCCCAGCCGTACGATCTCTCCCCCACTCTCCAACCTTCCGCTTTTGCTTCGATCTGTGTCCTCGAAAAAACCATGCCCCCCTTCCCTTTTTAAATTCTCCGCCTTCATCGTCTTTAGCTCTCCATCCACTGTACTCGTCTCTCTCCATCTCTCTCGAAAATGGCGACTGAAGAGACCGGCAACAACCCTCCGCCGCCGGCCGCCGCTCCTAATTCCACGCTCCCGCAGTATCCCGAAGTACCGGCAACTTTTGCCTTCTGTTCTTTGCTCTCTCTCTCCGTTTTCCTCGGGGGAAGCTCCGATAAATTAAAGCTTTTCTTCTTGGTGTGCAGATGATCTTGGCGGCGATCGAGGCTCTCAGCGACCCCAACGGCTCGAACAAGTCGGCCATAGCCAAGCAAATCGAGTCCGCCTACGGCGATCTGCCTGCCGCCCACTCCACGCTGCTGACGCACCACCTCAACAAGATGAAGCTGAGCGGCGAGCTCGTGATGGTGAAGAACAACTACATGAAGCGCGACCCCAACGCGCCCCCGAAGCGCGGCCGTGGCCGGCCTCCGAAGCCGAAGGAGCCCGCCCAGCCAGGAGCCGTGGCCTCGCCGCCGAGGCCCCGCGGCCGGCCTCCGAAGCCGAAGGATCCCAACGCGCCGCCTCCTCCTCCTCCAAAGACGAAGGCCCCGGCGGCAACCGGGAAGAAGAGAGGCAGGGGGAGGCCGCCGAAGGAGAAGCCGGATACGGCTCCGGCACCGGCTGCGGCTGGTGGAGTCAAGAGAGGCAGGGGGAGGCCCCCGAAGGTGAAGCCGGCTGCTGTGCCGGTGGGGGCTTGAGCCGAGCCAGTGTGACGGAAAGCAAGAGAAGATTAGTTTTTTCCTTTGTTACTTTTGTTAGGTGTATCACTTTGGTTAGACCTGTGAGCTGTGCTCTGTCTGATAACCTTTTTTTTTTTTTAAATTATCTTTAGGGGTTTTCTTTTTCGTCTAATTAGGATTAATTTTAATGTGGCGAGTGTTGTTAGATGAGTGATCCTACGGAGGGGAGGTTCCTTTGTGAATTGTAATTGGAATGTACATTGTATCACCCGGCAATGAAGGCTTTTTCGAGCCTTTTCCTTATCTAATTCTCTCCCTTTCTTGCTTTTTCATGGAGTGGGAAAAGAAAGTATCACACTCTCCTCGGGTTCTTCTTTACCTCTTTGCTTTTTTGTTTTTCCTTATTCCTTTCATCTTCCAAGGGAATTGAAACTTTTGGGTATGCGGAGATTTTTATACAAGAGCAAAAAGTTTCAATTTTTCTTACGATCGACACGGTTAATGGATGAAAGTAGCTTGCAGTGCAGAGAATTCGGGTGTTCTAATTTGCTTCGTTGCTTCATTCTCGGCAGTCTTACTGCCGAGCGGTCCACCTAGCGGCAAATGGTAGGTGGTTGATGTGCTCCTTCCCTGCAAAAAGGGGGAGTACCCTTTCTAATAGGGTTTGGCCTGAAATGAGCTCCACTGGTGCCACAATTGCCATTGGGAAAGCAATGCCTCACCTCACCCGCGACTCAAAAGTTTGAGAAGAAGATGGTGTGGAGTCGGCATTTGGTAGATTTCGGGTTTTAGAACTACGAAATCTTTGCATGTGATACGTTAGTAGGTTGGTGTGGGTTTTGGGTGGGGTCTATTTCCTTGCAATACAAGTTGTTTCGCATATACATGATTCGATCCAATTTTAACTTGAATAAAGCGGAGTCGGCACGGTTCAACATCCGAGTTCGACTCGACTTGTCGGATCCGATAAATTCCATACTCGAAGCGATTTTTTTTTTGTTTTTTTTTATGAGTTCAAGCTGAACTTGTGATTTAATCGATCGGTAAATTCTAGCCAAATTCGTATTGAACTCGAATTCAAGTGGCATGTTGTCTTGTACTTGATTAATAAATCACCATCTGGAAAGTGCCTGGACTAAAAAAATCTATGCTCCTCTTGCCTTTTCTTTCGATTTGATTCCCTCCATTTTTTTCATTTTTGAATTTGTACTTCATCGGAATAAAGCGGTTGTGAATTGAATACTCTTTGGCGAGACTGCCTTTGCGAGTAAGAAAGGAGAGGCCGCTTCCTACCGAGTAATTTGCTAAAATTAGGAGGGCTTTATGAATTCATATATTTTGCGAGCGTATTCTTTCAGTTTTAGATTCAACCCAAAGGTCCAAGGCAAAATCCACCTTCAGGCATGTACTACATTAAAAAAAAAAAATCTCATTCTTTCATTTTATTTTAGTTGGGGGATCCTGGTACACATGTAAGAACCTAATTATTCACTAATCATGTTTATTATGATGCATTTTACATATTGCATATCTTTGCATTTTATGTTGGAGGATAACAAAAATGAAAGAAAAAGAAAATGATCAATTCACATTAGAACTAATAAAAAAAAACCTAAACATGTGCATTAGGGTCACATTTACCCCCAAACTAACTTTTGTGTCACAAAAACTCCCAAACAGGTATATTCATGCCATATTTACTCTAAACAAATTTTTATTTTAGAAAAAAAATCTCAAGCTGGTACACTTGTATCACATTTACCCCAAACTAATATATTCGTGCCTCATTTACCCAACATTGTTTTAAATATGAGTTTTTTTTTTGGGGGGGGTAAAAGTGATGTGGATCCATCGGTTAGGGTAAATGTTGCACGATGATTCCGGTTTGGGATTTCATTGCCACAAAAATATTTAGGCATATATTATTGCTGATAATGGTTTTTTTGTTAACTAATTATATCAAGCGATACATTGCGATTATTTTTTAGAAACTACTTTCTAAATCATGCATTTTCTGCAAAATAAACTCATCTCAAGTTTTTTCCTACTTTATTTAATTCTCTCATTTCTTCTTTAGATTTGGTTCTTTCTAATTTCTCTTTTTAAATCCATGTCCATTTTAAATTTGCAACTTTTATAAAAAAATCTTATTTGCAAGCCCAAGGTTCCCGAACTTATTTCTTTCTCGAGCTCCTTAGGGTGCGTATGGTAACGCTTCAGAAACGCTCCAGGGAAAGTGTTTCTGTTCCCAGTACGCATTTGGAACAGAAACGCGTATGGTTAAAAAAAATGTTCCAAAAGTGTTCCGCGTGCCGAGAACACTTTTGAAGAAACAAAAAAAATCTTGCTTCTGGGTTTTGGAACACTTTTGGAACCACCACTCACTGCCGCCGACGTGACCACCACTCGCAGGCCACCGTCGCCGACGATGTTTTTTTTTTACTTATTATATGCGTTTCTGTTCCCATAAATGGTAGCCGAGAACAGAAACACAAAAAAAATGTTTCTGTTCAAAAACTATGCCCAGTAACAGAAAAGTTCCCATACGCACCCTTATTATAATCTCAGCCATTTCCAACGATGAGGTGGGTTCATCATGAGAACATTGAAAGACAAGGTAAACCAGCATTTTCTTCATTTATCTACTTATTCATATCTTGTTAACTAAATCTATCTTTTCGAGTTAAAATTAGCGTCGCATTTTTTAAAATGAAAAATGACTAAAGCCGAAATAAAAATGTAGGGTGGTAAATCTACTGTCCCTCTCTTTTAACCAAATAAAACATGAAGAAACTCTCTATGTTGTAATGAAAATCTAGTGTACAAGTGCTCATCGAATCGAAGATGAGCAAGCAAATCGACAAGATGATCTATTTTTCGAAAGCTATGTCGCACTTTGAACTCGAAGTGAGAGCACAACAGCCTTTTTGAAACCCTTGAACAAAGCAAGGCCAGCAGTATCAGTCATAAGCTCTGGACTAACAAGATCGGTGATGGCTTTAGGGTCAATCTCAATGACGACCTTACGAAAAAATCAAGTTATTTTGTGGACGTAAATCCAAACCACGAAGCTCAAAGTTTTTCTTCCGTCAACGAACACATTCATATGAACGCGACAAAACCACCAAGCCAATCACCCCATTCGTTTATGAGTAAATCCGTGCAACTAGCAAGTCCTATGTTGCCTTTGGAGACCCGTCGGTATTCAATTTAAACACCCAGAAGGTGAATGATCCCATCCAACCGAAATTGGAGAAATGCCTGATCCGCTCAACGTCGAGTTATTCATAGATTTCCTTTTTGCGTATGATCGGATTACTTGCACCAGATTTTAAAAAGAGAAAATAAAACTGTCCTGAAAGAGTGATTTGATTCTCTAGTGCGAAAGAAAACCATCGTACCTACTCATAAAATTAAGCTCCAATCATAACGAAAATTCAATCATCATTTACCGGAGGCAACTTGAATTGTTTGTAGGACAAACTCAAGCTATATCTTGCGAATACTTGGAAAATGTCTTGGAGCATGTAAAGTTGTTTTCACGTGAGTTTCACATCTCATTCAAGCAATATGAATTCCCTCCCAAAGTTTCGAAATCTCTTCAGCTTAGTAGTCAACAGTCACTTATGAGTGGCTAGGCAAAAGAAAAACTTTGGGAAAAGTGATTTGATTCTCTAGTGCGAAAGAAAACCATCGTACCTACTCATAAAATTAGGCTGTGTATAGTAGCGTTTCTGTTATAGGGAGCATTTTTTGAACAGAAACATTTTTTTGTGTTTCTGTTCAAAATTACGATTTTTAGGAAAAAAAACGTGTTTGGTAATTTAAAAAAAAATACTTTTTTCAGTCGCCAACCGGCGATCGGCGGCGGCCGGCGACCAGAGGTGGGCGACGGCCGGCGGCGGGCGATGGATGGCGGTGGCCGGCGACCGCTGGCCAATGACCGACGGCCAGCGACGGCTGCCGGCGACCGGCGGACGGCGGCCAGCGACGGCGGAAGGCGGCGGGCGACGGCGGAAGGCGGCGGGCGACGGCGGAAGGCGACCGTCGACCAGCGACGGCGGCCGACGACCGTCGATGGCCGGCTTTTAGCGAGGCGGCGAGTGGTAATCGCGTCGGCGGCGATGGATGGTGGTTTCAAAAGTGTTCTAAAAAGTGTTCCAAAATCCCAGAAGCAAGTTTTTTTTGTTCCTTCAAAAGTGTTCCCTGGCACAAAAGTGTTCCGCAGAACACTTTCGGAACATTTTTGAACCATACGCGTTTTTGCTCCAAAAGTGTTCCCGGAACACTTTTGGAACAGAAACAGTTTCCCCAGCCACCATCCATACGCAGCCTTAAGCTCCAATCATAACGAAAATTCAATCATCATTTACCGGAGGCAATTTGAATTGTTTGTAGGACAAACTCAAGCTATATCTTTTGAATACTTGGAAAATGTCTTGGAACATGTAAAGTTGTTTTCACGTGAGTTTCACATCTCATTCAAGCAATATGAATTCCCTCCCAAAGTTTCGAAATCTCTTCAACTTAGTAGTCAACAGTCGCTTATGAGTGGCTAGGCAAAAGAAAAACTTTGGGAAAAGTGTCAAAAAAATCTTAAACCTATTGTATTAGTGCCAATTCAATCATTTATGCCAATTGAGTTAATCCGGTTAATTTTGATAGAAAATGGGTGATGTGGACATCGATTGTCCTACATAGCACAACAAACACTAACTTGGATATTTTTTTAATATTATTATATAATTTTTAAGCATTTTTTTGGTTTTAAAAATTATTTAAAATATCAAAAAATATTTTAAAAAAAAATCCACGTTAGCGCAAGCCGTGCCATGTAGGACAATTGATGTTCGGGCCGGCGATTTCCGGCCAAAATTGATCGAATTGACTCAATTGGTATAAATAGAAGATATTTAAGACTAAATTGACACTAATGCAAAATGTTTAGGACTGATTTGACATCAATGAAGAGTTTATGACTAAATTGACACAATTACAAAAGATTTAGCACTGAATTGGGATTAAAAAAAAGGTATAGGATAGAATTGACACAAACACAATATGTTTATGACTTTTTTGACAATTTTTTCCCGAAAAGCTTGCATTTCGAATTTGGGATGCCATCTCCTGATGGCCAGAGGATGATTAACATGTGACAAGAAATCTCGAAGTTTTGCCCACCGGAAGAAGTAAAGAATTTCTCGACAAAGAATCTTAAAAGCCATCGAAGTCATTTTCGAAGTAACCTTTTTTTTTCTTTTCCCCCGAGGAAAAGGAAATCGTACATTTAAATCGAAATGGCACCAAACGAATTAATGGAGAGCGGCCGAAGATTGAGGTCGGCCATATAGCCGTTGGATCTACTACTAAACTTTCAGAAGAAAAATATTCGGCCTATTTTCGGTAATCAAAAACCACTTTTGGCATTTGTGTTTTGTGTATACAAATAAGTCGATTGATATTTTTCCGTGCACAAATCGACTATCTTTAGGAAAAGGAGAAAAAAAAGGGAAGATAAAAAGGGAGAAAAAAGCATAAGGATAAAAAAAATCGGATATTCCCTTTGGGATATATTCGTAATAAATATGTAATTGCGTTTATTTTTATTTTTTCCATATTTATCTCATGACGTGTGCATGTGATTATGTGATGCTCGAGCCGATGGATCCTCTCTCATGATCTCATCCGCAGAAAGGGATGGATCCGGATCGCCTAATCTTGCAATCTGAGTCATTCATTTTTGAACGGACGACCCAAATTTTCTATTTTTAAAGGGTAATTTTTAATTTTTTTATATATTTTTATTAATGATAATCTGGGCCATTTATTCATAACACGAATGGCCTAGATTATAAAGTTAGGGCATAACCTCTTCCGCTCGAGCTTTGCTTCGTCTCCCTTTCAAGTTCAAGATCTGCCGTGGGAATCGTTCACAAAAAGTATATATATATAAATATAAACGGAAAAAAGGATTTGCAGACGAGCATTTGGCATTCTCTCGTTTCTTCACCACCTTTCCTGGCGCCATCAATATCCTCGCTATTTATCTCGTTCGTTGCGCTGATCTGTCTCTGGTTCTCATCGACTGTGGAAGCAGGTTTTGGAAGAAAATGGTGATGTTCAAGGCGTCGCGAGTGGAGACCGCGCCCATCGATGGCCAGAAGCCTGGGACTTCTGGTCTCCGCAAGAAGGTTCTTCACTTCTCTGTTCTCCCTCCGTTTGTGTTCTGATTGTTTTCGATTCCGATTCCCAGTCTCCCTTTCGCGCTGGATCGGGTTTGCTCTGCTGCCCATGAGCACGCAATTCTGCTCGATCATGTGCTTGTGCGATTCGGATACCTGGCGGAGATGTGTCCCCGCGATCTTTTTTTTTTTTTGCCCTTCTCCATGTTGTCCGTGCTCGGATGTATCCTTGCTGCTCCTTTTTCGGATCATGTCGTTTTGTCGTATTCGATGCTCTTTCTTTGCTCTAGAACTAGCTGTTGCACAAGTGCGAGTTTTGTCGATCAATGCCTTGGATCATGGATCGAGCTTTAAGCGGACATGTCTGCGTTGGTCTGCCTCGCGATTCGGCGTGGTGCTGAGGTTGGAGGAATTAGATATTTTGTCGAATGCCAGATTGAAGTCTTAGCGCATATACGTGGGATCTTGGCCGATCTTGGCCCGAACAAACAAAAATCTGGTTGAAATGTGACTGTTTGACAATGAAATGTTTAGTGCCAAAGGTCCCATACTGCTTAGTTTCTAAAATGGCTAACTTCACGGGAGAAAGCCCAGATTTCTGGGCAGAGACTTAATCCTTCGTCAGATTATGAGCATGTGCATGGAGATTGCATATAACCCGGTTCCATTGAAGGTGAGGTCAAAATGACCTCACCTTTTTGGTGCATTAGGCTTTCTAGAGCTCACGGATACTGCTTAGTTTCTTACAATATGTGGGGTTCTTTTTGTTTGGGTAGTTCTCGAGGGGAAGTTTGTTCTGTGGATACAGTTTCCTATTGTCGCCCACATTTCTTTAGATATGCATTAGTCGTATCCACTAGGATGCATATTTCTTAGGTTTATTTTACTTCCTGTTTTTATTGCTTTCTTGCTTCCCTCCATTTTCTAATGTTGTTGAGTACCTTTGACTAGTTACATTTCCTCTCTTTATTAATGTATGAAGTTTTATCTATTCAAGAGACTTATAATTGCATATCGTCGACAGTGTTAAATTTGGTTGTAGGCTTGATAAGTGTGCATATTGCTGTCTTCTCTTTGTTAGCATGTGAAGGCTTTTGTGCATGCGTGTTGTATTTAAGTTCCTCTTCTTTTAATTTGCGGGACACTTTAAAGTTTAAATCGCGTCGCTCTTGTAGAAGTGTCACTACCTGCCACACAATCTCACTAAAGTAGTATTAGCAATACTATGGGACCTTTTAAAAGAAACCTACAAGATTTTTGAAGTTTTCTTACGATGTTCTCTTCTTCTTCTTTTTTTTTTTTTGCTTTGTGAATTTAACTTTGGTGTGCCTATTCCAGGTGAAAGTTTTTGTACAGCCCCATTACTTGGAAAATTTTGTGCAATCGACATTTTATGCCCTTTCAGCTGAGAAAGTCCAAGGTATGAGTACTCTCCCACACGAAGTGGATTAAGAGAGATTTTACCTCAATCCTTACTCTTTCGACTCGGGTTTCCAAAGAGGTTACCTGCCTTGCATCATTGTTTCGAGGGTCTTAGGCTCATCTAATTTGTTAGCTTAAATGAGAGCCTCTTGAGGCTTGCAGCTAGGCTGAAGTTCCCTGATTGGTAATTGTTGAAAAAATACCAGGAGCTATGCTCGTGAATATATCATGTCAACATAAATGCCTCAAAGAATTCCTAGTCACGAGTAGTCATAGTAATAGAATAATAGATCAACTTTGCACAGGCAGTACGATGTCGATCCTAACTTAAGGAACAATAAGATTGCTAAGAGATGTACGGAGTCATTTTTTGTAGGGAAAAAGTACTGAAGACTCTTGAGATCATTCTCAAGTAGTAACTACCTTCATACCTTTCTTTGTTCAATTTTCTCTACTCTGCCTTGGGTCAAGGTACATCACTGCTCAATCAAGGTGCATAAGTTTTTAGAAGCATTCCACTGCAGTCTAAGAATTCAACTTTAAGGGGCATATTTGTTTGGCGAGCTGTCCCAGAGCATGTGAACCATAGGTGCAGAAATATTAGTTTTCATTGTCCTTTCCAGAATATCACTTTTGCATTTGCTTGTTTGCAATGCATATGGTGTGAATTTATTTCATTGCTCATGAGTGAGGAATTACCTTCTCTCTTGTGGTGCACTGGTCTGCTCATTTGGTTTTCGGGGATAGTGTCTTGTCCCCCAAGCGCCGACCCCAACTAGTTTGGGATGAAGGTGTTGTTGATGTTGATGTTGTCTCTCCCCCAAGCCCTAAATGTATAGTGACCAGTTCCACGTTTCTACTGTTGCATGTGTGTGGTAGAAACACAATATCACTAATGCTATGATGCTGAACTTTCTTTTAGAAGACATTATGTATCACAGCACAAGTTACATGCGGATAGTCTAGGCAAAGTTCAAAAACTTAGAAGTTGTGGAATTCTGTTGCTAAAAGCGTCTAGAGTAAATGATTGACTTGTAGCATATCTAGTTGCTCATCACGCACGAACGAACTGACCTTGTTAACTTGTTTTCAGGTGAAGTACAAAGCTTATTGAACTTATATTTCTTCTTTGCAGGGGCTACACTCGTTGTTTCTGGAGATGGCCGCTATTACTCTAAGGATGCTATCCAGGTGTGTATTATTTCCTTCTTACATATAGCTTAGTTTAACGGATGGGTGACTATGACTTGATGTTTTGGCATAATGAACTTGCGAGCATATTCCCTAAAGGCCCTTCTCTTGTTTAAGATCATACTTCTGTTTTAGTTCGGCAGTTCAAATCTTTACTAGCTGCTCTTTTCTCTATTATACCTATTTCTTCTTGTCATTGTGCTCCTATGTACTTATTCATTTTTTTTTTATGTGGTTACATCCACATCTTGTGTTTTACATTCAGACCTTGCTTTTACAAAGGACTTAGAGCATGCGCGTCTCGTACTGAATGAACTTTCCTTGCACCTGACTTGTAGCGTATTCTTGTTCTTTCCTAATATTAGATGTTCTATTGACTAACTTGCTTACTTTATATGTACTGCAATCATAGATAATAATAAAGATGGCAGCTGCAAATGGAGTAAGGCGTGTCTGGGTAGGTCAGAATGGATTGCTTTCCACTCCTGCCGTGTCAGCTGTGATCCGCGAAAGAGTTGGGCATGATGTAAGCTATCTTTTTCTCTGTGGTGGCATCCAATTATATAACTCTTTGACTATGCAATCATAATCTAGCAATATTATCTAGATATGAAGTGCTGTCTAATGAAATACATACACGATCCATCATCAGGGATCCAAGGCTACAGGAGCATTTATTCTGACAGCAAGTCATAATCCCGGTGGTCCCCATGAGGTCGGTAGAAGCTAAATCATTTAGATTTTCTCCCTTCTGAAGAACAGACCAGGACTTTATTTCATCAGACTATTGATTATGTATATTTTCCATTAAGTGAAACATTAAGAACTTATTTTGGGTATGATCAAACCTAGTTATGTTCCTGTCGTTGCAGATTCTTATTCCTTACCACTTCCTAGTTGTTGGGGTTGGATTGGGTGGGAGGAGATCTATGTTTTAAGATTCTTGGTATTTGTTGAAGCAAAAATTGAAATAGCTAACATTTGTCAAGCGTACTCAGTGTTTCCCCCACTGTTCTCATGACTTCAACCTGTGTCTTGACCGTACCATTATAAGGAACAGAGTCTCGTGGTGATCCCAATGTCGATACTGTGGTGGCACTAACATATATGTTATTGGGGTTTTAGGATGATGTCTGCTAGATTTTATAATTGTAGAGGTTGGACCTGGTTAGTAATGTTGGAAAATTCTGATGCCTAATATGGCTTCTGCATGTAAAGGAATGTTGGGTGTTCATAGATAGTAAACTGCTTCTAATGCGGTATAGCATTCGTGAAACAGCATTAAGGAGCAGTATTCCTGTTTACTTTTTTTCTATGCAGGAGTGGACGAGGTATGACAAGGCCGTCATAGCTTCATAGTCCATATTTGGCTTATATATGTTATCGTAACTTGTCTTCACATTGTATTACTTCTTTTATAGCATCACTTGTTTGACCCCAGTCAATTATGTTCCTATTATGGTTTTTTTTTTTTTTTTTTGCAAGCTGTTTCTAGCTGTTCAAACTCTAGCACATCTGTTGCTGCTGGGGCTTTCCTAATTGTTTTGTGTGGTTTTCGTGTGTGAGACGCGTCAATTTCTTGGTTATGAGGAGTTTTATTGGTCATGTGAGCAATGTGATTTTATGTCTTCAAATTTTGATCCCAAATAGAGGATATAGCTGTCGAAAAGTTATCTAGTCAATGAATTAAATTGTGGCCAGGGATTTGGATAGGTTATATGTCAAAAAGTCATCTAAAATGACGTTGAATAACTAGATTTTAGTAGGCATTTTTCGAGATGCACTATAATATTTATTTATGGATGTTGACTGATGAGATGTTGAAGGGAGACGGAACACAGAAAAAGACCAATCTACATTTACTCGCTCTACACTTGGTGCATAAATCTAGCTCCCACTTCTTCTTGCAGGATTTTGGAATCAAGTATAACATGGAAAATGGTGGACCTGCTCCTGAGGCAATCACTGATAAGATCTATGAACACACAAAAACGATAAAAGAATATCTAATTGCAGAAGATCTCCCTGAAGTAAGACCTACCAGGCTGCAAGTTTGGCTTTTCCGTTTTTCTCTCACTAGAAGTCTTTGTTCTTGGTCATCTTTGTTAATCACTTTTTCCTAATATGCATTGTTAGGTGGATATTGCTGCAATTGGCGTCACGAGCTTCATGGGGCCGGATGGTCAATTCGATGTTGAGGTTTTTGATTCAGCCAGCGACTATGTTAAATTAATGAAGTAAGCTGCCTTTTGTGTGACTTATCCTTGTTTGTAGAGATCTTTGCTCTAAGTAGTAAGCTCCTTACGAGAATTTTTTGTGCTTGTTACAAACAATTTCAGGATGGTAGAGTATGAAAAATCATGGGGTAGTTACACGTGGTACATATTTTGTTTGCATTTGGTGCACGGACATGCTTGGTTTTCTTTTTGAACCATACATATTGCTTGCCTCATTTGGCATTTGTTTCCCTGAAGGAACAAATTGCATGAGGTATCAACTGAGAACTACAAAAAAGAGTATACAATGGAAATTGCACTCATGGTTATCAGTTGCTCGCAAGCTGGAAGAAGTGTTGTTTATATCATGAGCGTCTTCCAATTAGCTCTTGCTTTAAAAGTACTTGCATGTGTCACATGGTACCTTCAAGTAGTGGGAGGGAAAACTTATTCAATGTCTAAAGTGCTATTATCAAGGGCTTTTTCTTTTTCACCTCTTGACTCGTTCGTTTTGGTGACCTAGTGCCTCAAGTGTGCCTTTTGGTACACTGGCCTAGACAACTGGTTCTGTTCTAGTGGTAACTTCAAATTCATCAGGGTTTCCCATGTAATATCATGCTTGTTAAGTATTGGGAGGGTAGTTTTTGTTTGGCTGAAAGAAGATCAGAATTAGCTTGTATAGATTTAGTGGAAAGTTTAGAATCAGGTATAAACTTGTGGAACTAGGGATTGGAAAGTGTAATTATTGTCTATATCTGGAAGTCTTCTACCCTGATAGTTCCTCCAACGGTATCTCTGTTAACATATGTAAGTCAAATATCTCATGAAAGAGAATCTTAAAGCTTCTTTTCCTTATCTTTTATGCATCTTTTATTCCTACAAATGACATTTGATCTTCTTTTCTCGTTTGATGAGCTAGGTCAATCTTTGACTTCCAGGCCATTCGAAATCTGCTTTCATCTCCAAATTTCACTTTCTGGTAGGTGGACAAGCTTCAATTTTCTTGTCTCTGGTTTATGGCCGTTAATGCTAATTGATTTAAGGGCTCTGTATTCCTATGTTCTTTTTAATGTGAAGCTATGACGCTCTCCATGGAGTTGCTGGAGCATATGCCAACCGCATATTTGTGGAAGAGCTTGGTGCACAAGAGAGCTCATTATTGAACTGCACTCCTAAGGTCTTCATGCATACTTGTTTTCCACAATATGACTCATAGAATTGTGTAAATCTCGCAACTCAGGACTTGGTTTAATTTGTACAGGAGGATTTTGGAGGAGGTCACCCAGATCCAAATTTGACATATGCAAAGGAGCTGGTAGCACGGATGGGTTTGGGCAAGTCAAGTCCTCAGGATGAGCCACCAGAATTTGGTGCTGCAGCTGATGGTGATGCTGATCGTAATATGATTCTCGGGAAAAGGTAGCATTGGCTTATTTCATGAGCTTCTCGTTAGATATATTACTATTTTCTTTGAATTTTAATTTGTGAAACCTTTGTCATAGGTTCTTTGTTACTCCATCAGATTCTGTTGCTATTATTGCTGCAAATGCTGTTGAAGCAATACCCTACTTCTCCGGTGGCCTAAAGGGAGTTGCCAGGTGCTTTAATACTCAGCTGTCTTCAGTATATATGCATGCGAGCATTTTTCAATACTTTTTTTTTCTTTGTCCTTGGTTCTTTTTTGATGTTAGTTCCTATGTTTTAACTAAACTGCTAAGGTCATAGATCTATTCAAGGGACAGGAATTGGAGATCTTGGAGATATACAATTCGCCCATGTTATATCTGATGTCAAAGTACTACTAAAAAATGTTTTCTCTGCGACTTATGTATTACAGAGTTGTAAGATCTTCAGCTATGATGTCACAATAATTACTATTTATATTTCATTTGGTGGCATAAAATGCTTATTCTAAGAGATGCCTCTTTTGGAAGTCCAAGAAAACATCAAGGAAACTTCCTTTCGGACAATCAATTACATATGTGTTTGCCTGGCCACTGGGCATGGAGGTGTATGGGACTTCACAGGCAGAATCAGATGAGAACAAGATGCCAAAATATCTAGCTTTTGTTATCCTGACCGATGCCAGACACAAGTTGCTAGGTTCCCACGTACTTTTGCTAAAGCTAGGAACATGTATGGAATGAGGCAACTTGGATGATCCAAGGACTTTGAAGTATGGTTTATAGAAGGGTCTGTGACTTCAAATTGTGGCATCAATCTTACTATTGCTTGGTCGTTTGCTCTGATTGTGTTCGCAGGGTCAAACTATGTTGGTATAGTTGTCGGCTGGCAAAATATCTTTTTATTAGCCCATCGGAGTTAGGATCCTTGTCTGACAATCACTTCATGGAGAAATAACAATTTCATGCAGTAGGTTACATATACATGCAGTTTTTCATGTAAGAGTGTCTGCTTTATCCAGTGTCTATAGACACTTCTAAATGTATCTGTAAAGAGTACTTCTTTCTGCACCGTGCCTAGAATGTCACCATAAGCTCAATTTCGTTTCTAATCAATTTGAGCAATCTTCTCTTGTGGATCTGTTTGTTGTGATAATGATTGGTGTTTTCACACTTGCTACCTGTAGGAGCATGCCGACATCAGCTGCCCTGGATGTTGTTGCTAAACATTTAAATTTGAAATTTTTTGAGGTACTCATGTAAAAGATCTGAAATAGTTATTTGTGCTCTGGCACCAGCAGTTGTGATTCTTCTATGGGTGTTTCAGGTTCCAACTGGCTGGAAATTCTTTGGTAACTTAATGGATGCTGGATTATGTTCAGTTTGTGGGGAAGAAAGTTTTGGAACTGGTTAGTATTTATTGTACCGCAATTCATAATACTGGTCAATTTTTTTATTTGGAGTATGAACGGCTTTTGCGGAGAGAGCATGATGAAGTAAAAGGAGTCACAATGCAACTCCACCTAGCAGAATAAGTTTGTTGTTGTTGGCACTTGCATAATCCGTTTCATATGTGAACAGGTTCAGACCATATACGTGAAAAAGATGGTATCTGGGCTGTTTTGGCATGGCTTTCCATCCTTGCCCATAAGAATAAGGAAAACATCCATGGTGGAAAGCTTGTCTCAGTTGAAGATATTGTTCGCCAGCATTGGGCAACTTATGGTCGCCACTATTACACTCGTTATGATTATGAGGTAACCATATGTCAATTACTCCAGATGCCTCTTATTCTCTCCTTTGAACCAGGACGTTTGGTCTATTAGATACTAAATTTCATTTTTTTTTTTATAGAATGTTGACTCAGGGGCAGCAAAGGAACTAATGGCATACTTGGTCCAGTTGCAATCTTCCCTTGCTGAAGTTAATGAGTAAGATTCTGAACTGATTTCGAGACTCTGTGTATTGTGTCTAATGGTATTTTATGCGCATTTCCTTTTGCTTTATGTGCATTGTTTTCCTTAAGCTCGAACTGCTTGTGTTAGTCAAGTAGGGCCATTTATGGATCATTTTTGCCGCTTAGATGTTGTGAAGCGGTTAGCATGTATAGTTGATGGTGGTTTTTGATGTCCCCCGTGTGCTCACATTCATGCGTTTTCTTCCTTGTTTTCCATTAGAGCTAAATTCCATTTTGATGGCCTTATTCTTAAATTTCAAGGAACTAAAATAGCAGATAATGATAATCTGTGGTAGTAAATGGGAGAACTTAATGCGTGTGAAAAACAGAAGGATAAAGGTTAAACTTCTGGCAATTATAGAAAAAATTTGGCCGATCGAAGTTCCCACTTCACTTCCAAGGGACTGTCCTTCAGTTTGAGAAAGACATTGAATGATAGGCGTTTTCTTCAACATATCTGGTTGGAAGGTGAATTTACTACCACAAAGATTGACACTTGGATTTCGGAATTTGCAAAAATGTAACCTTTTCATATGAAGTCGCACTGTTCTGTTTTTATATGAAGAAAAATTTAACTCATGGGAAAATGGTGTAAGACAACATCTGCAATTATTTGCTTTTGCAGGATTGTCAAGGGAGTACATTCGGATGTGTCAAATGTTGTTCATGCTGATGAGTTTGAATACAAAGATCCTGTTGATGGTTCCATATCAAAGCACCAGGGTATTCGATATTTGTTTGAAGATGGGTCGCGCCTGGTAAGTAGATCTTTGTGCTTTGCTTCAGAGGTTACTCCATAAAGAACTTCAGCATGATTAATATGTCTTGACTGAACTTTTTGTTGAAAGTTCATCAATATGAATTGTTAACACCAAGTATCTAAGCAGTGCTAAAGTTGCGAAGGCTATTGCTTGACAATTTTGCTGTCAGTCTTTTTATATGATATATCTTCCGGGACTTCATGGCATAATATTTTTCTTGTATTTACATTTTAACTGTGATTCTGTAGTTTTAATTTTAGCTTGTGTTCATTTTAACCATGGGAAGAATGGAGGCTGTGATTCTCCAGTTATAACAGTGATTTCTTTAGTTGGAATAAGATTGTCAATAGAAATGTAAACGTTTTGGATCTTCTTTAGTGAAACTAGTCCATTTGTTGCTTCGTTAATGCTCAACTTATGCTTGTTTGCATATGTGTCATTTGTGATCTTACTCGGTGTATAGGTGGAAGAACACACTTTCATGTCAAAATTATGGTAAATTGGGAAATGACGTTAATGGCTTTTACAATGATTCCTCCTATATGTACTTTGCAGGTTTTCCGCCTTTCAGGAACCGGCTCAGAAGGGGCAACTATTCGTCTTTACATTGAGCAATATGAGAAGGATCCCTCGAAAACTGGGAGAGATTCTCAAGAAGCTTTAGCTCCTTTGGTGAGTAGCCCTGCATATTCCTCACCCAAGCTTTTCCAGATTTTTTGGGCTGACGTTTATGATTTGTTGCAGGTGGATGTCGCACTCAAACTCTCCAAGATGGAGGAATTTACTGGCCGATGCGCTCCAACCGTCATCACATGATGGGCATGCTAACTAAATGACAGGAAGAGCAGACTCAACGAATATGAGAGAGTTCTCTAAACAGCTGGCGACCCTGCTAGACCTTTCACCTGTTTGTTTGATATGGTAGACTTCATGAGAGGCGCAGCTTGATCTCTCTATCCTCTTTAACAATAAGTTCTCAAAATAATACGCGCTATTCAGTCTTATTGCATAAAGTACGGTTGCATCCCCGGCGGATGTTCTAATCGAGCTGTGTAAACTGAATGTGTTGCGCCAAAGTCTTCCTTCTATAAGTCTAAGCGGCATATTTTTGGCTATTAAATAGTTGCAATGGACTTTTAGACATTCGTTTGGGGCCGGAAAATAAAAGATTCCCTCTCGGCAACTTAGTCTGCAGTTCAAACTGCAAGCTGGCATGGTCCCATTGCAGGTACAATGTCGCGGTTCCTTTGACAGCGCGATGCTTGGAATAGTCGCAAGGGACGGAGTAACAAAATTGGTGGGTGGTCAGTTTCTCAGCCTTCTGGAGTTATGTACTGGCTGCTCTAAAGTTTGATGTGATTGGCAGGTGGTCAATTTCTCTGTTCCTCTCGTGGCTTGCCTCTCATAATTGGAAAACTGCGAGTCGTGTCAGACGATGCAGCTTTGTTCTCCTTCCTTCATTCGAAAATCCCAAGGGCCGAGCAACAGAATTGTAGAACCTGTGTTAGGCTTGGGACAAAAGCAACGATTGTGAAGTAGCTTGCAGTATCCTCTCCACTTTTGTTGGCGTTCTCTCAAATTCGTCTGAGAGGTACGGGTCTGAAGGCTCGTTGAATCATCGTCGGCAAAAGGAGGTACGGGGATCTTAATATTTGATTGGACACGTATCGCTCACTCCAAGCCTATAGATGTCTCGCCGTTTGGCTCGAAATTTACCGGCCTTTTCTTGCTAGCGCCAGGTGGACGAGTTTTTCCCGAGGGCTAGAACTTTAAGCTTCGCCTATTGTTTGTCGTAGTGATGATGACGACGGCACCTTTTCTAACGAAATGACGACGGTTAAGTTGGCCAAATCATGAAAAATTAATACCAGCCAAGACAGAGACTTTCAATGCCGAGTCATTATCTGCCAGTCGTCTCATTGATAGTTTCCTTCTTCTTGGCTAAGGACAGTTCAAGATGTTCGCAAAATAAATTATATCGGTTTACGATAAGCATTAATGCATCTATTATTGAGTAGCCAGCCCTCTAATTTTGAAATCGAGTGCCCCCAATCTTTAAGCGTTGGCCTTTCGTCAAGAGCTTATCTTGGTTAGGTCGACATATTTAAATTATTTGAGGATGATATGCGCAAGCATGTTGGAGTATAGTTCATAATCCCTATCCGCAAGGAAAGCACAGGGGCCCCACTCAACGGTGGGCGGGCGAGAGTTCGGGAGGGTCGCCTCCGAGACACCATATGGCTATTATAGTTTGACCCGTATTTTATTAGTAGTTTGAGTTTAGGTCCATGAATAGTTATTACTATATATTATCTCTTTCGATTGTAATTGAGTGATGTAACAGAGAAATATAAGGTGCTAATTACAGTGTAATCCTAACGAAACGTAAAGAAATGAGTAGAATCGTTGATCTTTATCGTTGTTTATTATCCGAGTCCTTATTGCTCGCAAGTCAATGTTTATATTTGTAGTTACGAATTAAATTGTATAGGTGGTGGGTGCCCCGTCACGCAAGACTTGAGGTCCGATTTAAGGAAGGGGTCCAGAACCTATGGCTGCTCTTAAATGAATTAACTAAATTCCAATGAAGTCTGGAACATAAGCAGGATCGTAAAGCTTTATTAGAAAAGAGATTCCCATCCAGAATTATAAGTGCTGTCCCACATAGAGCCTAGAGGTCATTTCTTACAACTTTGAACCGCAACTTTCGAAGTCGTTAAGGGTGTCTAATCAGAAGACTGTAAATAGATGTAGGGCGATTTACGACTGTAATATTTAATTCTACACGGCTATAACACCCAACCTAAAAGGGCATTGTAACTCAAATGTGGAAACATACCGTTGAGAGAAAAAAAGTATAAAAAAAGTCCTAAATTTACTGCATTGATAACAATGCAGTCCTAAACTTTTCAATTGGACCATTTTAGTCTTAAACCTTTTTGCATTGGTATTAATTCTGTCTATCCGGTCAATTTTGACCTGAAGTAGACGCTGACCGTTTCACATGACGCGGCCAGCGCTGATATAGTATTTTTCAATATATTTTTAAATACTTAAAAAAACTCATTTTAAATTATTTTTCTTATTTTCATTTTCAGCTTGGCTAGCGAAGTCTCTGGCAAACCTCGTCGTCCTCTACGAGGGTCACAATCCTCGCCTAGACCACAACGGCTTCATTGGCCGCGTGCGAAGCCTCGAGCAAGGTGGACCCTCGCTCAAATCTAGCAAGGGCAGCGACCCTAGCCGGCCAAAAAAGTTATTTTTTTTTATATAAAAACATAAAAATATATTTTAATCTATTAAAGACTATCCACGTCAACGCTAGCCACACCACGTAGGGTAGCCGGCATCCACATCAACGATTTTCTATCAAAATTAGCCGGATATGCTGAATTGATATCGTTGCAAAAAGATTTAGGACTAAATTTGGTACTAACGTAATAAGTTTAGAATTTTTTTTTTTTGGTTGGTACTTTTCCTCAATGTTGAGATATGTCTGTATTTACACATTATTGGTCCTTCCCTGAGCGATTGATATCAAAGCGGAGGGTTTTTTTTATTTATTTATCATAATTGTGGTATTGACCGCATCTATTCCCGCGATGCACGAGATACGAAAAATTGGTTCCCGGAAGGCGTAATGATTATACTAGCCGTGTCTGGATCCCTGCTTGCATGGCAGGGGATCATAGCAATATTGGCCATTGGATTTCCCCCCTTATAAAAAGGGGGGGAAATCCAATGGCCCCCCTAACTATGGTCCCCTGCCATACAAGCAGGGGATCCATACTAGCCAGCCTACTAGGTCAACATGGACGAATCAAAAATGACTTCAGATGTCCACAGCAATCAGAATCACCTTGGTCTCACCCCCACTAAATGCCCATGACCATTGCAAATGAATCGACTTATCTCAATTAATAGCCGCATTTTCCAACAGAATCTATGAACTGTATCTCTATAATCACAATGTTAATGTCAATCTTTTTCTTGGGAAAATTGTCAAAAAGAAATCATAAGCATTTTAAATTTGTCGATTCAGTCCTAAATCTTTTCACATTTTACCAATTCAGTTCTATTAACCGTAAATCGCTGATGCGGATGCCGGGCATCCTACGTGGCATCGCTCACACTGACGTGGACGATTTCTAAGAATTTTTAAATAATTTTTTTGATTTTTTTTCCATTTTTTTTCCTTTTGAGGCTAGTGACCCCACCGATAGGGTGTCAAAATCGAGCTGAAAACTTAACTGAATCACGAACCAAACCGAATTGAACTAAAAATTTCGTGCGCTTTGGTTCGGTTTGGTTTTCCATTTAGATAATTGAATAATAACCATTCTTTTTTTTTCAATTCGGTTATTTCGGTTTGATTAACCAAATAGCACTAAAATTAAAGGAAGAAAGAAAATAAAAGAAAGAAAAAGGAAAAATCGAAAACCGAACAATAGTGGATTTTTGGTTCAATTCAAAGTGAGATTCGGTTTAGTTCAAACTTGACACTAACGATTCAGTTTTGTTCGATTTTTAACTGAACCATTGACACCCGAGCCACTGGCTCAGGGTCGACGAGGGCTGACAACCTCCGTTGGACCCTAGGCGAGGGCCACGAAGCCCTCACGCCCACGGGCGAGTGGTCGCGGGGAGCCCTCGCTAGATTTGGCTAGGCGAGGGCGGGTGAGGTCAAGGGCCGCGGCCCCTCACCCATGGCTACAGGGCTTCGCGAACCTTGCCCATGGTCCGGTAGGGGTCGCCGACTCTTGTCTAGGGGCCAACGAGGCTAATTCCAAAAAGTTAAGAATAAAATAAAGATAAAATTTGAAAAATTATTAAAAATTATCCAGCATGTCATCTAGGACGCGCAGCTTCCATATCGGCGATTTTCGGCCAATATGACTTAACTGGTAAAAGGAAAAAAAGTTAATGATTAAATTGACAAACTTAAAAAATTTAGGATTGAATTGGTAAAATTGCGAAAGGTTGAACACTTGTTTCTAACAATTTTCCCTTTTCTCCACTAGCGGATATCGATTAGCTTAATAATTTTTAAAAAAGAAAAGCGAGTCTTTTGTACTAATTCAAGATCATTGTGACGCGGAATCTTTTTGCCCTTTTGTAATTCAGGACGTGAGCATAAAGATGGGTGTTTAGAGCAAGGGTGATCGTTTCTCGGTGTTGGGTCGGTTCCACTCTAGAATTAGGAATTGGACCCCGACAAAGTTTATAATCTTAAAATGAAAGTCATTAACCCTTGAACAAATGCCAAATCAAGCGTGCACCCTTTGGAGTTCTTCATTTGTTTTTCGTGGGAACGACAAAGTGAACACAACCAAAAGCATCTTCCCTCACATTGTATTCACAACAATAGTAATGCCATACCATACACAGAAGTACAGGACCACACACATTTTCACAACTTGATGGCGAACGTCCCAATCGTATTTACACATATATTTGACACATACCCACTATTCCCGTGGAGCATGCCAAAAGACCTAAAAGAAAATCACTCCCACGATATTATCTCAGAGCCCGGCCGAGAACGGCACTCCGGTTGCGGGAAGCCACGAGTCTCCAGCCAAGAAGCTCCCGACCGTGAACTTCGCCGCCTCTGTCGGGCTCATCGTCGCGTGGTACCCCGGCCAATTCACTCTCCCACCGGTCCCCGCGCCGCCGCCCGTGTTCATGTACTCGCCGTAATAAAGAGTGCTCAAGGCGAAACTACCGCTCCACGGAGCCCAGCCCTGAGGGGCAATCAAGCCATCCAAGAAGGTCTTCATGAACACCGTCCTCGAATACTTGTGCCACGGCCGCCCGAGGTAGTTCTTGAACGAGCCTTGCACGGGCTTCATGTCCGAGGACCCCGTTACGCGGGAGTTGTGGACAACGATGCCCGTGTTCTCGTTCGGGTCGGTCCTCCCTTGGGCCGTGACCGTGTTCTGCTGGCTGCCCGTTGGTCTCCTTATGTAGATGTTGCAGCTCTGGAGGACGGCCACGGCATCCCCAAAAATGAAGTCTACAGTCCCGTAGACGTCGCAGTCACGGTAGAACTGGCGTTGAGCGTAGACGTACAAGGTGTCTTGATAGCCCTTGAAGCTGCAAGCGTAAAAGACCGAGAAATCCGAGCCGGAGCGGAGCGCCACAGCTTGGTGTTTCTGCGGCCCAGCCGTGTTCTGGAAGGTTATGTCCCGTGCTATGAATCCATTGCCCATAACAGCTGGAGGAGAGGGTATCATTATTTTAAGTGAGCAAGATACAAGTATTATCTACAACTTTTGACTTATGTGTATATATATTCCTTTCACTAGTATTTGGTTTGTTGAAGGTTCTTGAATATGTTATATGCCTTCAATTCTAGTTTTTGCAAACCTTGGAATATACATTTTTGGAGTTTTTGGTCCGTCCCTAGTATATATAACATGAAGCTTGACTCATATTGGTTCCCTCGGAAACTATGTAGTTTTCGAATGCTATTGTTCGTTCTTTGATCATTGTTAAATCATTGTAATTCTGCTAAAAACAACTGGAAAACGACTACGTTACATGAACAGCGGGTCAAACCAGGTTGTCAAAGGCTGTCTCATTTTATGAGGCCATGACTACTACTTGTTAACTTAATTGACATCTGACAAGTAAACCAAATTGACATCTGACAAATCTAACCAAGAAATTTTAATACTAATTAATCAAGGGGTGAAGAGAGAATTCATGCGAGTTAAAGAAGTTCTCGTGTCACGATGTTAAAATAGACAAGAGTTGAGAATGCTTTTCAACCATCGAGAACGATATTTATAATACAAGAGTATTGTTTAGGCAATCGCACACGTTCATGCACACGCGTTTCCTGTACTTTGATTTGCAAGATCCGCATAGAGGGAGTGTAACAATTTAAAAAGTCTGTGCACGAATCGTTTATCTTCAATTTTAGTCAACTCAACCATCATGAATTATGACTTAGAAAATTTTGAGACAATCGAGCTTGACAATGTAACTTACCAAAAGTTGCGGACCTGAAAGTGGTCGAACCGTCTTCGGCATTCTTATTGCCAGTAACAATAGTAGCGTCGATCCCGTCTCCAACAATCATCAGATTCTTCATGGACCTAGTAACCACCACATTCTCACTATATACACCTGCTTTAACATGTATAACGAACCTCGAACTCCCGCTTCTCTTACTAGACGATGCTGCCACCGCCTCCTTAATAGTCTCATAGTTCCCTGAGCCATCTTTTGCCACCACAAGGTCAGCTTTGGCTGGTGCTCCGGTCGTTTGAAGAAGCTTCCGATCGGAGGCTGAAACCCACGATGGAAACTTTTCGAAATCGCCGAGCAACCGCCTACCCCTGACCTGTTTACTAAATGAAACCCTAGCTGATGAATAAGGAGGAGACGAGACCTTATTTATTGCTAGGGAGTTACTGAGCAACTTAGTCAAGTTGCTCAACAACAAAGGGAAGGATTCTAAGTGAGATGCTAAATTGAACTCCTCAAACCCATTTCGGCAAGTTTGGTGGTTTGTGATGGCAGCGCTTAGCCATGTTTGAGAGTCGCTAGGGTTTCTCGAGCTCACGGAATGATTGAGCAGCTGCACCGAGTCCCCATAGAGCTCGATGCAGTCAGACCAGGCCAACCTAGCTCGCTCATCAAAGGAGCTCGGGTCCATGGAGGACACCAGCTCGTGAGCACGTAGAGCTTCACCCATAGTGACCTTGAGGGCCACGTCACGGAAAGAAAGCTCGTTCCGCTCGAAGTCCGACACAAATTCGGCACCGACGAAATAGTGGCACGTTTCGGGGAATGGGGTTCGATCGCAAGACGTCATCGGGGCACCGTACGCAACGAAAAACCCGAAGGAAGAAGAAAGCAGAACATAGGCGCAAAGAACAAGTTTGGGCACCATCTTATCCATATCGAAGGCGCGAGCGATATCGTAAGGCAGGGCTTTTAGGAGATAGTATGGTCTGTTTTAGGGTTTTGGGGGTTCGACTTATATAGGGGGATAGAAAGTACGTGAGTCGTGGTACGTACGAACCATGGAGTTTGAAAGGGTCGAGGTTTGTTGATTTTCCATTACGTGTTGGGCCATGCAACGACACTTACGTGAAAGGGGAACCTTCGTGGCTTGCCTTGGGAGAGTTCGTGGTTGGTTTTGAATGCCACGTAGTTTTCTAGGGTTTTGTTTTGAGCGAGCTTCTGGTTTCGGATCCCTCTCTCAACCAACCCCACAAATAGATTTCCCGTGCGTGTTGAGAAGGTGTACATAACATCTGAGAACGTATTTTAAATTACAATGCGTAGGGATGAAGTGATGAGAGATGGGAATTGGCATCTTTGTCGTTGCTCCTACATAATTGAGAAAGGCATCTTAATATTATTGTTTTTGTTCCAATGAAATCGTCGCATTTACTTGGAAAAAATTGTGGGTCAACCCCAAGAGTGCAAGTGGGTTTCAATAATTAGACTTTGTTGATTTTGATTTGCCTGTGTTTTCAAGCCTTGTATTCGAGAGGACGGCATTCCAAGTCTTGGATTAATAGAGACAATGCCCTCATATATATTGTAGCCATATCATCACGATAAGGTTTTCATGGGATGCAAAAGCAATTTATCAGACAAAACCACGTTCGTACATCTTGGGTAGGTTCATGATTATCATTAGCATTAACTTTGCTTTTTCAAGATAGATTTAGTGGATATGTATTGCACCTATTGCCGGCAAGAAAGTCTATTTAAAGGAAAAAAATTTCTATAAAACTCATCCAAAAAAGTGTATAAAAAGTCTGAATTATGGGCTTTAAGAACTATTTAGTGCTTTCTCTTCCAACCTTCGAAAATGGAAGATAATAGTTTAAGTATGTCCAAAGATATACACGAAATAGCTCTAAAGAACTTAAGATCGCAGTATTTGTAAGACTTTGAATGAAATAGTAAAATGAAGAAGAAGAAAGTAACGCCTAAGAACCTGCCCATAGGGGGAGAACAACAGCTGGAAACGGCCGCTAATACCCCCTATGATAAAGAGCAAAAGGAGGAATCCTCCAGAGGAGAGGCATGTATCTGATTAGCTAGTTGATGAGGTAATAAGATAACCCACTAAGGCGACGATCAGTAGGTAGTCCGAAAATAATCAGTCGCATTGGGATAGAGATGCAGCATGGTCTCCTAAATACAACCTAAGAATTGTCATGTGATTTGCAAGCAATTGTGCCGTGGTCTTCACACTCATGCGAGAGGAAATAGAAATGGAATCATAATTCGATAAATACTGCAAAAACTCAAGATATATACTATCTAAAATATAATGCAATTTTCCATTGATTAAATGCTACACGGACACGAAATATCATCTGAATCCGCGATCAATCACAAATTCATCTTTCTTCATTAATGAGCGTAGGTGCAACTTGTCCTTACGACTAGCTAATCACCACCGGTTTTTCTTCCCAAAGAAACGCACGAGACGATGATCATCCCGTGAACCTTTGGGGCTTGATCACGATGCGGTTTACGTCTTTGGCTTCTTCGTCCGACATTATCAAGTTCTCCTCCCGACACGTGGCGCCAGTGCAATGGCTTTGAGTCCTGCCTCTCAGTTATCCCCAGCTATGACACGTGTCAACCCCACAGCCTTAAGTGTCGCCCCTGTGCCCGGTTGCCCTAAAGGTGATAGGTGATAGATAGGGAAAAGAACGACCGACAAATGCAACGTCGCTTCTCGAGGGTGTCTGAATTTATTTGGGAGCTGAAATCGCGACTAATTATTTTATCTATTGGGATTGGACATGGGAAGCAACAGATGATCAACTTTAGTTAATCTCAGGCCGGAGATTTTAATCATGCCCTTGGATTTTTCTCTTGAGCAGCGATAGATGAGTACAACATATGTTTGCGCAGAGAGGTTCTTTTTTCTTTTTTATTTACGAGGTATCGACCGGTGCTCCATGATACAATTAATGTTCGATCCAGAATATGAGACTCGATAGTGAACTCCTGCGGACTTGATAGAAGAAGTCTTTTGATTTTCACTTGGTAAAATAGTTTTGAAATATTTTACGTGAATACCATCAAAGGAAATGCGACGATTGTATGATGCTAATTGCTAATGCTTGTTTAGTTGGCTTCGCTTAAGGGTATGCTAATTTCAACGGATAAAAGAGCACAAAGCTTAAAGTGAAACATGGCAAGGAGGAGAAATTTTTGATTATAGAATTAGAAACCTCATTTTTCTACTAAAAATTCTTGAAAGTTTGACCAGGTTACCTCATTCCGATTTCTTTTGATCTTGTACGACGATGGGATGTTCAACGCGAGACCCACCAAAAGGCCTCAACGTCATTACTATTACTATCATCATTATCATTATCACATCAATTATGTCATTGAAAGGCAAATTATTGTTCCCATCGTATGACCTGTACCTTCTAATTATGGCACCCTCAAGAGCATTTCTATTGGCAATTTGTGTGGAAGTGGGCGCCGAACGTCGGCGGGGCTCTTATGGCATTACGTAACCTGCTTACAACTCCCATCGATTGGACTATTGGATAACGATAGAGTTTAATCTTTCTAGAGGCTTCACAAATAAGGGTTTAAGTAAGATTGAAAGGTTGGGAAACCATCCGGGACACCTCTCGAAATTTTTAATATAGCATACGGTTGGCCCTCTGCCTATTAGTAGCTGTTGGAAAAATGACTTTCCATGGAAATTGTGGGTAACTTCAGACTACGTTATTGGGTCCAATAGCCTGTCGATCATAAGAACCAGGTGAAATGAGGTTTGTCAAGTATGGTGACCGAAAAAAGGAAATATATATTGAGATACACGTATGAATTGTGTTAAAGAAATCACACATAGAAGAATTTGTGTCGTGTTGGGCAGTTAATATATCATAATTGGTTCATAACTCGCTGGCTTAATCTTTTGAGCAAATATGGGTCCAAATGGATATGTTGACGCCTTGACGGGTTCAGATTTCAATTCTCCTTTGGCGAAATCCGCCAGCGTTTCTCAACTTCAAGTATCCAAAATCTGGGTTAAACCCTACTTGGCGATTTTACTTGAATCACACGGTCGATCTGCTACTATAGCGATGCACGCATCTCAAAAGAAGTCCATCGCCGAGCAAGAGTGAGAAATTATTTCGTTCGGGAAACCTTTTAAAATCACTCCCGTCTTCTCAATTAGATGGTCGAGACGTGTCTCCATTTTTATTTTTATTTTTATTTTTATTTTTGTGTGTTTACATTCTATAACGTTGACCTATGCTAATGTATCCCGACTTTTACATCTCATGCACAACAATCTCCCATAATGTTTAGCATAGAGAAAATACTTGTATTCGTATTATAACTCGAACTAAACTGGGCCGATCCACTGCTACTGCCAGAGCTGAGATCGCGACAATGAGTGGTTTGGGCTTTGGACAGCAAAGGATCACGTCCAACAGTCAACAGAAGATGAAGTGGGCGACAAGACTGGGGCCGTGTCCGGCCCAAGAAGAAAGACTTCCATCTTAAATTGACATCTTCCATTTCCACTGAAAATGAAAAACATCTTCGACTTCCTCTCTTTAATAATAATAATAATAATAATAATAAAAGGGTAGCTCCTCTGAATGAATGGAGCATCAGCTTAATCGAAATTCAATCGTGGTGGTCAATCGAGTTCCACCTATTGCAAGGGAAGCCATCGTGTCCAAACCAACTGAAACTCTAATCTACGCACGCGCGCGCTCTAATCGGTACGCAACGGTTGATTTTCGATGCAAGTTAGGACGTGGGTCATCGACCTCTGATCTAGGGTCATTCCTCTTGTATTATCAAAACTTGAGATCAGGAAGCACAAGAGAGAAAACAGAGGTTCTATAAGGTGTTCCAAAAAAAAAAAAAAAAAAAAAAGAGAACGGTGGAGGACATGGATCTACAAAATCTAGGGACACCATCAGGAGGCAAACAAAAGTTGGATCCCGTGAACCTTTTCAAGCACATTCCCACCCCGAACTGAGCCACGATCTCAAAGTCCTAGCGTGAACTCCTGACCCCTCTCTCTAGTCTATTCGCTTCACGTGCTGCATCTGCCTCTGCCTAAATCTCCGCTAAATCCCAAAATGATCCTTCCCAATACACACACACATTACACACTTCGAATTTAGCTTGAATGTCAATCATAGGGCGATACGTTGTTTTGGCAGTCTTTATGCGCCGATTCGGCCCTCCCCCGGATAGAGATTCCACGCTTAGCGATTGAGCTTCCGAGGCCGAGGGTCGGTCGAATGATTGAGCCTTCATTTGTTTCGCAAAAAATGAGTAATTTTGAAAAAAAAAAATTCCCAACAACGATCCCTTATAATGCTTACGAAAATGAATGAATTGAAAAAAAAATAATTTTATCGTTCACAAAAATATCTGGACAAATTGTTATCGATGGTGAAAAATAAATATTTTTCACTAGATAATTATTTCAGCAACTCAAGCAATCACTTTAAAAAAAAAATTCACAAACCACTCTTTTTTTTTTTTTTGCGTTTCCAAATTACTCATTTTTTTTGCGAAATAAACGAAGCGTGAACATCATGTTCAACTCATCTCCTCCTCTTGGATTAATAAGGAGCCACTTCATCCATTAGGTTTCCTCTTATTCAATCCAAGATTCGAGCTTATCGTTCTCGATTGTACATCTACGGGTGATTTAAAAATCTTTTAGCAGATTCACAAGCTCCATAGCGTTGTACTGATTGATTAGGTTCTTCCTCCTTGCTATAGCTTTTGTTAATTTCAAGGATTCATAAGTGTCGTGCTCTAACTACATTTTTTTTTTCTTATTACGAGTCCAACACCCGACTGCCCAATCATTCCACCCACATCGATTTCCAACCACTCGTTACGTGTCTCTCTTTTTTCTTTTTTTCTTTTGGTGGGAGGGGTTGTGTTTCGTCTGTCACTCGTTACTTTAACAGGCATTCGCTGTGGATCATTGAAACAGAATGATAAAATGATGATTTGTGTATGATTTTGTCCAGATAATTAAATGGAGTGGAGGACCCAATGTCAATGCCCGACAATATTCCTCTTCCTTGTCTCTCCACCTAAAATAGTCGTTCTTAAACTTCACTAAGGAGTTAAATAAAAATCGCATCTTGATCATCAGCATTTGCAATGATGAATGCCGATTATGCTTTCCCAGTTTACACTTTCCTCTGCTAAAGGGAGGTGGTTCACATGTACACAAATTATTGATATGAACCCAAAATGATGTTATAAGTTTTACGTTAGTGTTTTGAGCACGGCCCGATTATTAAAGGTCATTTACGGTCAATAAAATCATCGAGTACCATAAATTTATCTTTTCATGATCGCTTGGAATTCAATTTCATAAACTGGTAAGTTGAGCTAGCATTGCTATGTTCAGCAATTTCGAATCAATATGCTTTGGTTGAGAAAGTTCTGAACTCGTTAGAGGGTCCGTGTCGCCGGATCCGGATCCATGCCCTAAGGGCAGGGGATACTGGTGATGTGGGCCATTGGATCTTCCCCTCGGAGGAAGATCCAATGGTTGATGGGAGCATGATTTCCTGCGATTTTCAATGCAATAATCTACTAATCTCATGAATTAGGTAGAATATGAGCCGAAACTCGGGTAGCAAAAAAAAAAAGGCCATTGAATTGGCATCAACAAGAATATAAAACTCTTTCATTTGGCGAACTTTATGTACATTAGTAATTGTTGGAGTTGACGAATATTTCGGGGACCATTGTTTCTCACACCGGGGCACGCCCAGTGAGTTTAGGGAAACTAAAGTATGATCAAACGACACCTCGCGCATGAAATGTGAGGGTTCGGGGGCAGCGCCCTCGATACAAGGGTCCCGCTGATAGGTCAACGGGCGGGGCTTCCGCTCCCCAGTGAGCGGATGGCTGCCTCGCTCGCCGGTGAGCGAGCGGGGATTCGGGGGCTGTGCCCCCCGAAACAACAACGGATTTTGCTTTTGTTTAAGTTGGTCCGTTTGTTATGGGATCAAAATGATTTTGAGTAGGCTTAGGTTTTGGGCTCATTTAATGCATATATATTATGCTCGTTTTTTACTAATAAGGAAATGAGTTGTGCGGTGTAAACCACAATATAGTGAAATCGGACGTAACCCTATTTTGGAGTGAACTTGAGTAAATCGTGCATCGCCTGTCACTTTTTTTTTCTTCTATAATCTGATTTGCGATACATCCCTTCAGTAATCACGCAAAAACCCAAAAATAAAATGCAAATCTAGGCAGTGAACGAAAGAACCGCTTCACTATCTCATTCAAGGTGCCTCCTTATCCACATAGCTGTTCACCAATGCCAATGCGTTGCTCGTCACCTTCTTCACCTCCCCCGCCCGATCGCAGACGACCGACTTCACCTCCCCTTCCGGCACGTCCTCGAACCCGTCCGTGCACGTGTCCTCGTCCGTCAGGGCGGCGCTCATCCACGTCTGCACGTTGCTCATCTGGAGCCTGAACCCCTCCTGTCTCACGCCGCCGCTCCCGCCGTCTCCAAGCCACCTCATCTGCTTCAGCGAGCCGCGAATCTCGCCGACCGCGTCCCCCATGTTGGCGAGGCAGTCACTGAGCGCGGTGGAAGCGGGGCGGGGCTCAGCCCCGTGGTGGCGTGAGAGGTCAGCGAGGTAGGCCGCCATCTTCTGGGCGCTTGCGAGGCTGACGGCTATGGCAGCACGGGCGAGCTGGCCGGGGCTCTGCTGCACGGACCCGGCGTAGGTGGAGAGGGAGCTGTAGCAGACGTCGGGGTAGAGGGTTTCGCCGCAGCTAGCGCGGATGAAGTCGGTGCCATTGGATTGGGGATTGGGACCAGAGGAAGGGGTGGCGAGGATCGGGACAATGTGGAGGAGCAGCGCGAGAGTACGTCGGGTAAGCATCATAGAACGCTGCTCCTCTTCTGGAGTTCGCGCGGGTTTTAAACTCCTGGAGGGACTCCGCACAATGGCGAAGATAGCCTCCGTACCGATGCGATACAACGGTTTTGCCCCTTCGTCTCGGTTCGTCGAGTGCTATAAATTGCGATGTGAATGGGTTCTATGTGGTGAAGGCGGCTCTAGCAAACGTCGTTAAGACTTCTAACAGTGACTACAGCCAGGCAACGAGTGACTAGGGATCGGGTGGAACGAATTCAGGACAATCGATGCGGTCTCAAACCTCTCCTAACTCGTTATTTTTATTAGAATATGTCTCGAGTTTGAGTTTAAGTACGAAGCAAAAATATAAAATTGCAGCTATAAATAAATGAATAAGGAAATTGTTTGCCGGGTGAGAATTAACTTTGATAATTCTCAATTTGAAAATCCAAGACGGAAGATTTTAACGTGAAAGTCCCAAATTTGAATATGGACATCGGGACTGCATGCTGTGGAAAAGATATCTTCTTTGGGGTGATATCTTGATCTCCCTTATTGAAGCTGGCAACGAAAAAAAAAGTGATGAGTCCAATCTTGGACCGTTGATTCCTCCACGTAGCCTTGAAGCACCGATTTCGTGTGAGGGCTTGGTGTGCCGAAGTTGATGCCGAGGTCTTGAGGCGCCGTTCTTGAGTGCTTGGCAGCGGGTGCTTTCTCATTCGTGAATTATATCCAGCCGAAGATCCATGAGTGTTTGATAGCAAAGTAAATTTTGTTATCATATTTGTGTAATTTTTTTGCGAGATTGAAAAATTATTTCGCTAGGAATTGGGACTAAATACTGGGTGCGTTCTTTGATGTAGGGAAACACCGATAGTGTTTGAGTGACTCGAGTGTGATCTGTAATCTCCGTGTATCGCTTGTTTTATAGTGGAATTCGTTGTTGGTCTCTCCGTAAACGCAGGTCTCTACGACCGAACCACGTACATCTGGTGTTCGATTTATTTTCTTGTTTTGTCTATTTTATTGTTCGATCGTTTGTTCCGCGCAATAATTGTCTTGCTAATCCGTTATGACTTAAACGTGAAATTCTAAAACTCCCAAGACAATTAACAAAAAAGGGTCTTAGATTTATTTACCGATGTCAATTCAGTTTGAACATTTTAATTTGGCCCAATTCAGTTCTAAAGTTTGAAACTTATGACGATTTGAAAATATAGCCCTTTTGGTCAATTTGGTCGGTCATCGTTGACGTTGAAGCAAGTCATCCTATATGGCACGACCAGTGTTGACATGGACAATTTTTACCATTTTTTAAATAATTTTCTTGTTTCTTACTTCAAACATCTGCGAAGCACTTTCCCATATCAGCCCCGTGAACCAGTGTGGTTTCTGCTTTAAAAAACAAACGAACAAACAAACAGTGTGGTTTCTCAATCGCTCCTTTAAAATGCAGAGAAGGATCGGGAAGGAAGGGAGAGCTTTGGCTCCTCGTGTTCTGCGTGCTGTCCTTTCCTTTATCAAAAGAACCGCAATGATCGTGCCACGTGGCTTCAAGTTCACGAGGTCTTCATTCTCTTTTTGTCGTTTCCCCCGCTACACTACACGGGGTGAATACTGAATAGTGAATGGTGCTCGTCGGAGAGAGAAGCATCCCCTGAACTGAAGTCAGGATCCAACTTTTTCGTGATTCCGCATTTGCCCGATGGAAGTGATTGTGAAGCCGCGCGATGTCTTTTATATCTTCAAGAAAAATCTCATATAAGAGTTTAAAATGCTTTTGTTTTTTTTTTTTTCAAATAAATACCTGAAATGGGCATGGCTATTTCAAATAAGAGGCCGATCTCGCCCACGGGCTAAAAATTCTGGTTCAGTTAAGGACATTTTCATCAAATTTAATTTTAACTTAATTTTTAGTTAAGCATTGACCGACCTCAAAGCCTCTTATACATCAGCAGAATTTCCAGGGACAAAAATGTCGAGAATTCAGACCGTAACATGGTATATATCACGATCAGGACACGACTCAAATTTGCTTTTGGTGAGAAAACAAAAACAAAGTCGCGTCGATCGCGGGATGGTGGTCGGCAAACACAAGGCAAAGGCGATTCACTGTCCTCAGGACAAACACCCAAAGAGAGAGAGAGAGAGAGAATGGGGAGGACACTGCTTGTACCGGAAAACAAGTGAGCGAAACAGAGGATGAGAATCTGATGTGGGTTCTCTAATGATGAGCCCGCCAGAAAGTTCAGAACCTCCACGACAGGCCCACGCAGGTGCCTAAACGAGTCTGTACCCGGCGATCCAGCTGCAGGGGCCTCCACGACGTACGTGATTCTTTGTCCATGTGTCCCCTTTTCCTTTCAATTTGCTCGTCCAGGGATGCTAAATTTGTTGAAATTTGCTTGCAAAGAGTGCCGTTTTCCTTTATCCCACCGAGGAAAGATGAGAGAGTGCAAGCCACTTTGTTAGCTAGAGGCTATCCTAGACTTTCAAATGAAGAAATTGGCAAGTGGGCCTACACCTCATTGTACCCCGCGTGGGGACGTGCGATTTTTAGGAGCACTCTATTGTTTACGTTGGAGTTGAAGTTAATTTTTTTATATGTGTGTTATTTTTTTTATTTCGAATTTTATATTAATTTCTTATTATCCATTTGGAAGGTTTGTGTCTGGTCGGACATAATTACCAAACCGACAATCTTATAACCTTTTAAGTGTTTGTGTCTGTTCGGACATAACTATTGGTTCGAATATGAATGTGTGTTCGAATGTGCAGTCATTTGATCATAAAGAGATATGTCCGAACCAATTGTAATTGGACACGAAGAGTTACGTGAGAATTAACTGCTTTTCGGACGCGAAAAATTGTGTTCTTTTCTCATTATATATTTAATTATTTTGTTCAATTTCAAAACTTCACCTCTTCTCCTTCCAATTTTCATCCTTTCAAAACAAGATAATCACAACCTTAATTTCCAATTATTTTCTTAGAGAGATCCTACAAAATTATCAGAATTACTATTTGCTATTCTCGCCTAGACTTTGTTATATCATGGAGCATATTTGTCGAAAATCATTGTATAGTTGTGGGGTAAATAAATCCTTAAAAAGAGTGTTATCACGCCTCAAAGTCTGATTATATTGTTCATCTCATTCGACCATATTTTTCAAGAGAATTTGTCTCCAACAACCGTTCGCATTGCTTATATTGACATCACGAGGACATTGTTCTTCCTAACAACTGAACGTTCGGAAGTACTTGCTCGAACATCCGCTTACCATTGTAACAGTCGGTACCATGAAAAGACGTAACTAATGAGTCCGTAATATTTGCATGTGAGCTACATGCCAAAAAAAAAAAAGGCGTAGCACTTCGTAATCAAGTGTAAAATTGACGTTAAAAAAGAAAACGGAGATACGATACATTAATGAATCTTTGAAATTCCCAACCTAGACGTAGCCTGTCAAACTAGTGGATCGAGTCGGGTCATAAATAGTTCAACCCAAGTAGATATATTTAACCCGTTTATGGCTCATTTGTTGCAATGCAAATCTAGTAACTCATATTGACAAGGCTCATATTCCTAGAACACTTCAGTTATTAAATACCCCGACTGATATGAGAGTGGCGAGTGACCACGAGATCGAGTCATGGTATAGAGAGTCATAAAGGTGGGTTGGGTCTAAGTAAACCCATATATGGCCAATGCACGATCAATTTACTACACATTTGACACTTATATTTATGTTTAAACTCGTTTATAACATCACAAATCAGCTCACCATATATGAATTAAAGAAATGTGTTTATGACTTGTTTTAACAAATCCACTGGGACACTCATGAATTGAAAATGTACCGGAATGCATTGTATCCGTTGTGAACCTCTGATCGGACAATAGGCCCGTGACAAATAGGCCGATGATAGCATGAAGACTCTCTCTCTCTCTCTCTCTCTCTCTCTCTCTCTCTCTTCTGAAGGACTTGTCATCATCCCTCCAACTGATGCCCGTCGGTGCAAGCGCATGGACCACCATCATATCCAAATCTAACTGTAATATTTACTAATCAGACCTCGGGAAAGGGATTAATCCTACACTTGCCCTCGCGACAACTTAACATTGTGCTTTTTTAGACATGACACTATTAAATAGTTCTCATTCTCAACAAGAATTCACATGTCTCTCTCCCACCTCCCGATTAAGTAAATTTACCCACCGATGTAATAATGACGCATAACCACTGCCCCGGTCAACGAACCATCCGACGCTTCACAATCATTACAGCGACAGGTCCGTCCATCAGGAGGTGGTGGCGATTCCCTACGCTTGTGGAGCCCACGGTCCTCGCCACGTGTCGCTCATCAATACGTCGGTGACCACATGCCGTCAATCATGCTTTTCTTTTGACTCTTGGACCCGTCCCCTTCGGGACGTTCATCCAACCTTTTTTTCGTTCCTTCTTTTGCTTTGGTTCCTGGTTCAAAAGCCTTTAACCAATATCTCTGGAGTATTTATGCAGAATATGCAAGCACAAATATCTTGATTTTTATAGTAGGGAATTACGCATTAGAACATTTAATTCTTTCAATTAATTGCTTAGCAAATACTGAAAAATACTCTCTAATAAACTGCCAATATTACTGCTAATAATTCAGAGCCTAATGACTTGATTGCACATATCATTAAAATTCAGTGACTTTCAATTAAGTTTAATCACAGTACTCAAGCCAACGAAATAATCGAGATACTTGAGCTTAATTGGCGTGTTCGTTTACACATAGAAAGCAAATAGTTTTTTTTTTTTTCACTTTCTAGCCAAAGTTTATGTTATAATTATGAGTTAATGGGTCAACCATTTTATTATCTTTAAGAGATGTGTCTCTTCAGATATGTATCTCATCAGCTCCGTGTAGTGGATTAATTGTCTTTAAGAAGACGTGACTCTCATGTTCTTTAGAAATCGTTCTTAATTCATTCTGAAGTTATTCTCAAGTAATTCTTGATGTGTGCCTGTTTCGAGAATGATTTGACTGAGTCATGCTCGCAGAGTGCTAACACAAACGCGTTGGAGATGTTGTATCTTGGAAGGTAAAGTTCTTGAGTCTGCATAGCACCGCGTTGGTAGGAACAAATTACCTGAAGGAGATTCAATAATCCGCACCTCATTTTCTGTTTAATTTTGCTACAATCCATTCGGGTTTTCTCACATGCTGTAAGGCAAGTCTATTGTAAGGCAGTTGCTCTTGATTGGAATAATTTCTTTGAACTTTGAAAATCTAGGGAGAACACTGCGAATGTGCTGATAAAAGGTTTGTTAATAGAGCGGGTAAACTACACGTTGAGAGGAATGAGGTTAAAAGCTTCAACTCAATAAAGAGGTTCTAAGGTGGAAACCTAACCTAGCAGCTGGAGATCCCACAGATTAGGTTCAATAGGGAAACACAAACTTTTGAAACTCTAGTGTGCGCATTGTTTCCCACTCCTATGATGCAACAATGCTTCCTTCAAACTTTTAAGGGTACATTACACTTTTGGTAATTCATATATCTTGGAATACACCATTCTCACAAGGTTTGATGGGATACCTTTGACAAGACTGCACTTATATGCATGGAGCTGGCCGACTTTATGAGAACCTTTCAAGGATATATTTCCTAAAAAGTGTTGTTATTTGTTTGGAAAACAAATCAAAATAATGTCTTTTTTGTATTCTACATAGGATAGAAAGGAGAGAGAAAGTCTATTTATTAATTAGAAAGCTGCTATAACCTTTCAGAAAAAGAAATGGGCAAATGGGATAGTCCCCACCATATCCGCGTGCGGGTGCGCGATTTTGACGCTATTATTATTTCGAAATAAAATATTTTATAATTATATTATACTTTAATTTTTAAATTGTGACTGTTCGGACACGAACAGTTGTGTCCGAACAGCGGTTGTCACTTACGAACAGTTGTGTCCGAATGACTGTTATCGCCACGAACGGTCATGTCAGAATTGTAATTTTTCAACATGAATTGATGGGATGTTTCGGACATGAATTGGTGCGATGTTCTGAACAGAATTTGTGCGATGTTTTGAACATGAATAGATGCGTTCGTACATGGACAGTTTAGACACCAAAAGGTGTGTTTATTAGTCTATATAATAGACAATTCTCTTCAGTTTTTAGAATCAACTTTCATTCTACGTTTTTTTTTTCAAAAGAGAGATAACCATCTTTTCATTGTTTCCCAGATAGTTTTAGGAGAATTACTGGAATTGCTATCCAGTGTTCTCGCAGTGACTTTGTTGTATCCTAAAGGGAATTTGCCAGAAACCTATAGCAACTTCGTGGGGGCAAATTTATCCTAAAAGAAAGTGATTACACGCCTCAAAGTCCGATTACATTGTTACTTCTTTTTCATATTTTCCAACAAAAAGTACGCACGAACCTCAAGAGGTTCAGAGCCGAAAAAATGAACACAACTGAGAGCTGGTCTTGAATCGGAGGGACTCTGTGTGGGGTATATAATCTGGCTTACACAAAAAAATTGGCGATTCAAGGCTTGGTCCATTGACTAATTAAGTAAGTTCAGTAGGCTTTCACTAAAGAAGGTTCAAACCGAAAGCTACATGTCTTGATTGAGTGTCCCTCCACATGCACACTTACAATTCTTCGGGTAAAAAATGTCTTGTTGATCCATTATTGCGAGGGATTGTTGTAATTGTGTGTCAATAGCTCAACAGTTTTGTTGTCTTTGAGAGACGTGTCTCTTCAGTCACGTGTCTCTTCAGTCATGTGTCGAGGATTCTTTGCCTTTAAGAAGACGTCACTCCCATGTTCTTCATAATTCGGTCTAAAGTCCCTACGAAGTCGTTCTTAAGTTGTTACGAAGTCTTTCTCAAATCGTTTTGAAGCCGTTCTCAAGTCGTTCTCGATATGTGCCGGTTTCGAGAAGTATTTTAACCGAGTCTTGTTTGTATAGTGCTCACACAAATGTGTATTGAGTCTGCATAGCACCATTGGCAAGGAAAAAGGTTTGGTAATTCATACCTCACATTCTATTTAATTCTACTACAGTCCATTCAGTTTTCCATGGCAAAGTTGAACAACTGTGGCAACCGACCTATGAAACTTTCTAGGGAGAGTCCATGGAAGTTTCGCACGCATTTATCTCATCGTACCGGGCGAAGGAGCTCTTACGCTTAAAGCATTTCCGAGATTGCATCTCTTACAGAAGATAGGCTCGAGGACTTTCCTGGGAGCACAAAATTAGGCAATAACATGTTCAGTTTGTCCAATGGCTATATATTTATCAGAGTTAATTTATTACTACTTTCTCAGAGTTATTAGTTCTGATTAGTTCATTTACTTGTTACAATAAACGGTATTTATTCCAACAGTTTAAAATGCAACATAGATGTCGAGCAATTCTGGAAAATTACATATGCATTCATATGTCAACATTTATCTATCGTGAAAGTTTCAAATATTTGGGCCAAAAGATCAAACCTTTCGCAAGATTCGGATCAAACAAAAGCGAAAAGTAAAGTTGATTGTCACAAATTTTAGCGGTGGTCATGTACAGTAGAAATTGAAAAATTAAGGTATGTTTCGTACATTTATAGATGCGTGCATCTGTGTATATATGCTAGGCATGTCTTATGTGGGGTACACAAGTACATGAAGAATATTTTAATTAGGCTCACACCTATTTCTTTCTTTTCCGTTTTTTTTTTTTTGGGGTCGGAAGCTCACACATCTTTCAAAAGCGTTATGAATTCGCAATTTACCACTCAAGCGATTCCAGTAATAAGAATTAAATTAAGCATCGTGAAAAGAAGGATGCAAAGTAGATTTGGCAAAGAGTTTGTATCATGAAGTGTTATGTGATGTATTAGTTCATAAATTACTTTATTCTATCTCTTAGTAAGTCGAAAAAACTGCCCAAGTGTCATTTGGAGTCCAATTTTCGCTAAGCTTCGTCATCCTCCGGTGTGAATTTCGCTTAGTGGATAAGCTTTTTCTTTGGGCTAAAAATGGTGCCTAATACTCAATATCTGACTTTAATTAGCTTAGTTCTAATTCTATCATTTTTTTTTGTCGTTTGATAAAAAAAAAACACCAAACTTTTGGTTGAATCCTAATTCTACCATATTTTCTTTGTCTAATAAAATACTACAAACTTTAGGTCCACTCCCAATTCCACTTTTTTTTTAATACAGAACGACCAACTTTTACTTAAATCTCATATTGTCCTATGTTAACCCTTCATCCAAAATCTCCCTTAATGATGTGCCATTGCCATGTCATTACGCTAGTTTTTCCCCCAAATTTTATAGCAAAGAAGACGTATTTTGGCGATAATTTTTTTTGGAGCAATTTAGAATGGTTTTCTTCTATTGCTCTTACTCCTAAGGGTGCGTTTGAGCATTGGGTTTTCAGTATTTGGTCAAATGCTAAAGATTTTTTTTTTCCTTTCAATACTTTCCTCACCAATTCTCTATTTTTTTTTTATTTTGCCTATTACTATTCATCTTCTTTGCGTGAGGGCGGTCGATGAGAGTTGAGGAGGCCAGATCTGGCCGGTCACCCAAGTGAGGACGCTTGGTTCGCATGGAACCAAGCGACGGCACATGGGTGGTGCGACCTCAAGCGGTCCTCGCTTGAGTCGCGCAACCCTCGTCGGAGGCAACCTCAGACGACGTCCGCCGGCGCCAGATTTGGCTTGCTGACGGACCTTCATCAGTTCAGTGAAGGTTTTACTTTTTCTTGCAAAGTTATCAAACATCATTTAACCAGAAGCCCATTTTCAAAAGATTTTTTATCAAACACAATTAGCATTCTTAAACCCTTTAGGCTGAAGGCATTTGCATTTCCCAAAAGCCCATTTGAAATGCTGAACCAGTGTAGCCAAAGTTTTGCTTCCATCTTGCTTGTAGATCTTCGATGTCGTGCTTAGTATTCAATTGCTCCTACTCCGAAGAGAGTCTTCCTTCTGTCTCACTTGAGGATCTTCGATGTTGTGTTTAGTCTTCAATCTCTAATGGTCAGAAATCTTCCACCTCTCACGTTAGAGAATTTGCACTCGAGATACTCAGCTCAGGACGTCAAAAAGCTCGAGCGGGTGAGTTTTCATCTCTCGATTGTCAAGCAAATTTTTGGATATAGTGTTAAAATGGGTAGATTTGAGACTTAAGTAAAAGTTAATTTTTTGCGAGATGATAAAGTTTAGGGTTGATTTTTTTTTTTTTTTTGGGTAAGGAAGTTTAGGGTTGATTTTTTTTTGGGTAAGGAGGTTTAGGGTTGAACTTTGATTATACCTAAAGTTGAGAATTTTTTATGGGGCTATAAAATTTATGGTAAAATTAGAGCATATTTTTTAGGTCATTGGGGCCAGAAATAGTCGGACAAGTTGAGAACTCGAGTTTTTTTTTTTTATTTTTTTTAACAAGTTGAGAACTCGAGTTTGAGCATTTCATGAATGACCCGGGCCATCCGACCCGACGGGCCGACGATAACAGACCCGAGACGAACCATTCAAGCATGCGATTGCCTTGGAACCCGAGCATCAGATCGTACTTCTTCATCCACGTGGCCTCATCCAGTTGGCCCATTCTCTGGAATCCAATGACACCTTTTTTGGGGTTATAAGAAGCCGCCGCCCTCCAGCTTCCCTCACCACCACCTTTGCTCTGCCAGCAAGAAAAATGGCGCGAAACGCCCTCCCCTCGCCGACCATCTTCCCGGCGCTCCGTGCCGTCGCGATCCTCCTGCTCCTGCACCCTCTCCGTCCCGTCGCCGCTGGACACGACTACTTCGACGCCCTCCACAAGAGCATCCTCTTCTTCGAGGGCCAGCGCTCCGGCAAGCTCCCCCCCGACCAGCGCGTAAGGTGGCGGAGCGACTCCGCTCTCCACGACGGCGCCACCGCCGGTGTAAGTCACCCCACCACACCCCCACATTTTCCCATTTCTTTTTCCTTCTCCCAATGCAATGCGTGTCGAGTTCATTTTGACATGTTATCCGACTTTGACGCGAGAAATGTGATTTAATAAAAAAAGAACGGCAGAACATTCTGATGCAGTGTCTCATAATCTGCGAAGTGCGGGGAGTAATTGTTAATAATTTTGTGTTACAGCATATGAAATTTCATGTTAAGTTTCTTGATTTCGACGCTGCGAACTTCCTAACCGAAGTATCTGCGTTTATCGCCGCATTGCCAGGTGGACTTGACAGGGGGCTACTACGACGCGGGGGACAATGTGAAGTTCGGATTCCCGCTGGCCTTCACGACGACGGTGCTGTCATGGAGCGTGATAGACTTCGGGCGGAAGATGGGCCCGGAGCTTCGGAACGCCGTGAGGGCTGTGCGGTGGGCGACGGACTACCTGCTGAAGACGACGGCGGTCCCCGGCGTGGTGTACGTGCAGGTGGGCGACGCCTTCTCCGACCACAACTGCTGGGAGCGGCCAGAGGACATGGACACCCTCCGCACGGTGTACCGCATCGACCGGGCCCACCCGGGCTCCGACGTGGCCGGCGAGACCGCCGCGGCGCTGGCCGCCGCCTCCATCGTGTTCCGGTCGCGTGACCCGGGCTACTCTCGGTTGCTGCTCGATCGAGCCGTTAGGGTACGTCCCTGTCTCACTGAATTTAGACTCTGTCACCCTCTGTTTTCTCCTCTTTTCTCTTCACGAAATAGAAAAAGATGACGGAAAATCAAAATGCGTCGAGCTTTTTCTTGATTTTGATTGGGCGATTTCTGTTTTGCTTTTATCTTTGACCGAGATGAGAACGGAACGGTGGTGATTTGGTCAGAAAAAAGGTCGCGGTCGCCTCTGCAAATGATTTCTTTTTTCATTTTCTTTAGCACACTGCACGAGTTTGTTCAGAATTACGGTAACAACATAGATTGCGCAAGCATTCCCGGATTCCGATGCACGTTTAGAATTGTCGTAACCTCGTAATTATCGGCGAACTTGGTCATCATTTGCTTATGACAAACAAGAATATTTACCGGTCATCACGCATTGTTCCGCTGTAGCCCAACATTCTTTAACACGTAAAGTTTTCATTTTGCTCCCGGCCAAAAAAAAAAAGTTTTCATTTTGCTGCATCATCATTTGAATATCGTGAGAAAGAAAGTTGCTGACAATTACGAAATTAGTGCAAAAGAATACTTTCCCTAACAAGCAACTTGAATATATTTGTCAAGCACTCTTTTTTTTGGGGGGGGGTCGAAATCAAGAACTCTTTTTAAAAGGTGGGTTTTTGTATTGTTATTTTTTTAATTTGTAGTGTTGCTACTCTGAAAAACTAAATTATCATATTCGGGTACGTGAAACATTCCTCAAGAAGCTACTTGTCAAGGTTGAAAGAGACCAATAACGTTACTCGATCAGAAACATTCATTGCAAACAAAAACAAAAGAAGAAACGCAAAAAGAAAATATCGGGTGACCGTTGCGGTGGACATGACATGAGTATGAACGGTCTTTTTGTCATTGAGTTTTGTCTCTCTCACTCTCTTTCTCTCTCTCTGTGTGAAGGTGTTCGCGTTTGCCGACAAGTACCGGGGCGCGTACAGCGGCAGCCTGCGCCGGGCGGTGTGCCCTTTTTACTGCGACGTCAACGGTTACCAGGTAAGCCTTGGATCCCAAATCTCCGTTGTATCTGTGGGGAGGGGGACAAGTTCGGGAGCCCCGCCGGGTTGACGCGAGGGTCGTTGCCGCAGGACGAGCTGCTGTGGGGAGCGGCGTGGCTGCACAAGGCGTCCCGGCGGAGGCTGTACAGGGAGTACATCATGCGGAACGAGGTGGTGCTGCACGCCGGCGACACCATCAACGAGTTCGGCTGGGATAACAAGCATGCCGGGATTAACATCCTCCTCTCCAAGGTATTAAACATCGTCCCTTTTGGTAATTACTCGGAACCATTTAATTAAGTGTTCGCTGGGAGAATTTTTCGAATTTTCTTTAATCAAGTCGTGGGGTCAACATTATCCAACAATAGAAGTAGGTGAAGGGAGGAGCGGTCATTCTCTTGAACCTAGCACCCAAAAAAATTGTATACTCGCGCCATGCCATGCCGCTTGTGCTCGATTGTCACATGGAGTGGCAGTGGCATTAATCTTCTCAGCGGCCAAGCCACGTGTATCACCTTCAGAAAAGGGGATAAGTACTGGTAAATAAAGAAGGAAAATGTTGGTCAATATCCCTCAATTTTCACATCCATTAATGGGGAGCAGTCGGGATGGAGGAAGGATGTAGTACCATGGTGTCACGTGATGTTACCCAAAGATGGGGAGCTAGATACGAAAAGTCTTGAGATGGGGCCAAAAGTATATACCATCTGAGAAAAAGAAAGAAGAGGAAAAGATTGGTTGGAAGAGATGTGGACCTGTGGACCGTCTTTTAGGGGGGAGGACATTAGCTTTAGACTTTAGCTCTCATTTGTCGAGAATCATGGGGAAAAGGAATTCTGAATAATTCAAGGGGTTTGGGGACCTTACATACTTATTTGGGCTTATGTAGAAAGAGAGATGACCGATTATAAATGTACTTAGCGAAAAGAGTTAATTGTTTAAGGCGTTGGTCGATTATACTATGACAAAAATCAACGTGTGAACGAGTATAACACTTCCATCATATGATTAATTAGCAAACGCAGATTTATATTTTGACCGGAAGAAAGAAGTTTAGTTTTACACGAAAAGTTGCCGAGATAATAACTAACAGGGAGCAAAAGGGGACATGTGCATCCGATGATTGCACATGATGTTGGGGCGCGACCTTTCGCTTTCATTTTGTTTTGCTTGTTGGGGGCCGGGGCCACGTTTTTTTTTTTTTAATTAAATCTTTCCAAGGAATTGAATCTAGACACGTCTTCCTGCGCAATCGGGTAACAAAATGGTAGCAGAAAAGTCGAAAATGCCATCGCGGTAGGGACGTCGAGCTCGAGCCGGAGCAGATGGTTGGATTAGCTATGGGCCGTTTCTGTCTTTTGTCGTTGCTGGATCGAAAGACGTAGGGGGTGGGGGTGGGGGCCACCACCTAGTTTTGGCGTCGGAGTTGGGTTGGGAAGTGGTGACCGTAAAAGTACCTGAATGCGTGGGCCCCCCCCCCTCTGGACTGAGCTGCACCAATCACCGCGCCGAGGCATGTGCATAAAGCCTGTGACGACGGCTCTTCCTATGCTTTTACCACAAAAATTCCTCCCCCCTCTTTTTTTTTTTTTTTTCCTCTTGCCCCTTTTTCGGGCTCACTCGGGAAATTAAAAAGTTAATAATCATAATTTCTATACGAAAAGGGCCAAAAAAAAAAAGAAGAAGAGAGAGAGAGAGAGAGAGATTTGCTTTCGGGGGAAAAATGAATGCGACTTCTCGATAGATGCGTCTCTGTTGTTCTCACAATCGGAAAGATTAGCCAGTTGGCATTGTATGCCAAATCATTTGTGAACATTTCGTTTATTACCTAATTTTGGCATCTTTAATTGCTATTTTATTGGATTTACAGGAAGTGCTGATGGGAAGAGCAGATTACTTCCAGTCGTTCAAGGCCAATGCAGATGGGTTCATCTGCTCTGTTTTGCCCGGGATTTCTCACTCTCAAGTTCAATACTCTCCCGGTATAATTTTTTTTTCTTTTTTTTTTACCTATTTGTTTATTCCATACGAGGCTCACTCGACCCGCCCAACCTAAACTAGAGTGACCATGTAATGAGATTAAGATATGTAACACATGCACGCACGCACGCACGATTTAAGGAATGGTTTGTTCCTATGGAGTACAAAGTGAAATTCATGAATGGCCATTGTAAGTTCGTCTTTTGGGTGCTTGCGGTTTTCGATTCTGTGCTAACTTTTCTTGAACATTTTCTCGGCAAAAAAAAAAAAAAAGGTGGGTTGATATTCAAGGCGGGAGGGAGCAACATGCAGCACGTGACGTCACTGTCCTTCTTGCTATTGGCTTACTCCAACTACTTGAGCCACGCCAACAAAGCCGTCCCCTGCGGCGGCACCTCCGCTTCTCCCGCTCTCCTCCGCCAACTGGCCAAGCGTCAGGTCTCTCTTCTTTATCCTCCTCACTTTCGATCTCCTCGAGGGAGGTGTTGGCTAAGGATGTTTTCCCATTTTATATATTTTTATCAGGTGGACTACATTCTTGGGGATAATCCGCTGGGCATGTCGTACATGGTCGGCTACGGCGCGCGCTACCCGCAGAGGATCCACCACAGGGCCAGCTCGCTCCCCTCGGTGCGGGCCCACCCGGCCCGCATCGGGTGCAAGGCGGGCTCCCGCTACTTCCTCAGCCCGGATCCGAATCCCAACCCGCTGGTCGGGGCCGTGGTCGGCGGGCCCAACGTCACCGACGCCTTCCCGGACTCGAGGCCCTTCTTCCAGGAGTCCGAGCCCACGACGTACATCAACGCCCCGCTCGTTGGCCTGCTCGGGTACTTCTCAGCCCACTCTTAACTTTTACCCTCCGCAGTGAAAAGGCACAAAAATCTAAAGTGGTGCGCCAAGGTCACCCTACCTGTGTGGAGAGTTGCTATTTCTGTTCCTACATATATATATTTATAATTTTATGGTTATGAAAAAATATGTCTTCAAATGGTAATTTCTGTTATTAATATGGATAAATGAATGTAGTGAATGTATTTACTTATCTTTTTTCTTTTGGTCGGAGTATCTACTTATCTATGAAGTGTAATAATATTTCTTTTACCATCACCCTACTTGAATTTCGCCGTTTCAATTTATTTCACATTTAAAAATAATAATCTATGCCATCGGTCTCTCTCTCTCTCTCTCTCTCTCTCTCTCTCTCTCTCTCTCTCTCTCTCTCTCTCTCTCTCTCTCTCTCTCTCTCTCTCTCTCTCTCTCGTTTACAAGGAATGCTAATCCAAACCACAAGCTCTTAATGGATCCGCGACGTCGGTGATAGTATCGGCGATGGAGGTAGGCGGTGGTCGATCGAACAACACTAACATAAATCACCGGAAGCTTTATAAAGAAAAGCAAAATCAAAAAGGGGGGGAAACAAGTGATTAAGAAAGAGTGGGAAACAAATCTCAGCAATTAAAATCATTTATGACTACCGACCATTTTACGAATGTAGTGGTGTGAAGAGAAAAGATAAAGAAAATGCAGTTAGTGAAAACTAAAATAACATGAAAGATTTTCAAACATTTCACGAATGTAGTCGCAGTTTGTCGTCGTAAAAAGAAGGATAAGGCTTCTTTTTTTTTTTCATTTTCTTTTGTTTTTGACATAATAGTAGCATCATAGCATATGTTGTCACAAAAAAGTTGAAACCAGTACGTAGATCTAGATATGGATGAGAGATAAACTTGTGCGTTTACTTTAACTTTGACTAGTTAAATATGATATTCAGCGGGTTAGGTTAACTGCGCACTCCGATTGCGTCATTATCGTGGTACGGTGGGCATCAACTAATTTAATCTGGCTTTTGACAAATCTGCAATCTAAAGGGAGGCATCAACTGGAGATTATCATGCTAAATTTTCTGTCAGAACAAACAGATTATTCACCAATTTTCAATTGTCGTTCCCGATGGGCTTTCGCCCACCTTATCTCGAGCTACGAAAAAGGGGGTAAGTGTTAGAAAAATCTAAAATCCTTTGCATTGATACCAATTCAGTTCTAAACTTTTTAATCTAGAGACAATTCATTCATTCCTACTAATTTTGGTTGGATATTGCTGACGTGGACGCTAGCACGCCAACATTGCATGACCAACGCTAACGTTGATATTTTTAAATAATATTTTTATAATTTCTTAGTTTTTTATTATTGGATTTATTGTGGCCCACGTGATTAACGGCCCATATGTGATTTGGGTTTAATAATTATTAAGTGCTAAATTCTTATTGATCAAGAGAGAGGTGTATTCTATTTTACCGTGCACCATGATGGATGGTGACACTATAAAAGGCCTTGTTAGAATATGGTCCTCTCTCGACCCTAGAAAAGACGACAGTTTTCTCTCAACGTCAAAAAGCTAAAAGGGGTCAAGAGAGAGAAACCTCATCTATACCCGTTTTCGTTTTATCAGGTAACGGATGACAGGCTAATGGATTGTCGAATCGGGCCCCCACTCTGAAATGGGGATCGCGGGCTTTCTCGACGCGGGCCCTCCCAGGCTCATACCAAATCACGACGGGAGTTAATTTACGCGGGTCTTTCGACGATAAGAGTCGATCGATGTCGACCTTGGTATGGTCGTGGTGGCATGTGCTATGTGTGCATGCATTTGGAGTCGCCACCGGTCCTTCTTGGAAGGTGGACCGGAAACCTCACTAATCGATTGGGCGAGGTCGATCAGTTCTACGGAACCAGAGATTTTGGGTTCGGGGACTTGGTTACGTTGGTATCATTACCAACGCCCTTTCGCTACCTAACGCGAGTGATTTTCCTAATTAAGATTTCATGCAGACGCAATTTTGGATGAGGTAAGTCTGATTCAGGGGTTTTATGCAAGTTGGAAGACTAGTCCTATCAAATCACAATCAATATAAGGAAAGCGCAATCAAGTGCATAAATGAATCACGTCAATGCACATCAATTCAAATCAATGGCATCCTAGTATAGCCTTAAGGGCTTAGTGAAGGTGTGATTTAGGATCAAGGGTAGACTGAGAGATTTGAGGACGATCTGTTCGAAGGGCGAAATCATCAATTTTTGGGAGGTTTGGGTGTTGGACTAAACAAAATAGGTCATGGCCAGTTGATTGTGGCCATTTCCTATTTTGGAGATTTTTCTTGAATTTTTCAGGATTTCTCGAGAAACTATTTGCCTAAAGGGCAAAATCGTCATTTTTTAAGAGATTGGGGTTCGAAGGAACCAAAATAAGCCATGGCCAGTTGATTGTGGCCGTTTCCTATTTTTCTGGAATTTCTAGAATTTCCTCGATTTTTGGGAGACGACTTGCCAAAAGGGAAAAATCGTCATTTTGGAAGGACTGGGGTTCGAAAGAACCAAAATAGGTCATGGCCAGTTGATTGTGGCCATTTCCTATTTTCTGGAATTCTTCAATTTTTTTGGGAGACGATTTGCCTAAAGGGAAAAATCGTCATTTTGGAAGGGGTCGGGTTTCAAAAGACCCGAAATAGGCCATGGCCAGTTGATCGTGACCATTTCCTATTTTTTGAAATTTTTCATGAATTTTCTGAATTTTTTGAGGGATGATTTTCCAAAAGGGAAAAATCATCATTTTGGAAAGATTAGGGTTCGAAAGACCCAAAATAGGTCATGGCCAGTTCATTGTGCCCATTTTCTATTTTTTGGGATTTTTCGGGATTTTTTTGAATTTCTTCAATTTTTGGGAGACGATTTGCCAAAAGGGTAAAATCGTCATTTTGAAAATAATGGGGGTTTCAAAGACCCAAAAATAGGTCATGGCCAGTTGATTGTGGTCATTTCCTATTTTCTGGAATTTTTCATGAATTTTCTGAATTTTCTTCGATTTTTGGAAGACGATTCGCCAAAAGGGCAAAATCGTCATTTTTAAAAGATTAGGGTTTGGAAGACCCAAAATAAGTCATGGCCAGTTGATTATGGCCATTTCCTATTTTCTGAAATTTTTCTAGAATTTTTTGGAATTTTTGGGGGACGATTTGCCAAAAGGGCAGAATCGTCATTTTGGAAAGATTGTGGTTCGAAAGACTCCAAATAGGTCATGGCCAGTTTATTGTGGCTATTTCCTATTCTTTGGAATTTTTCTGGAGTTTTTGGGGACGATTTACCAAAAGGGCAAAATCGTCATTTTGAAAAGATTAGGGTTTGGGAGACCCAAAATAGGTCATGGCCAGTTGATTGTGGCAATTTCCTATTTTCTGGATTTTTTTTAGAATTTTTCCGAAATTTTCCTTTTTTTTATTTTTTTAATGGTTTTCGATTTTTTAATGAATTTTCGGATTTTTTTTATAATTTTTTATATATTTAAAAAAAATATTTTTCGGACCGAGTCAAACCTGGCCCGCGCCTCTCGGGCGCCCGGCCCGACCGTACGGGTCGAAATCCGGTCTAAACGACGCCATTTTTGATTTTTTCAAAAATTTTCTATTTTTTTTTTAATTTTTTAAAAAAAAACTATTTTCTAATTTATCCGAATTTCTGAAAATCAAAACCGATCGGACGGTCCTCACCTTGCCACGTGGCACTACCCTAGCCGCCGGATCAATTTAATTTCGAAAATACCGGATTGCGACTCGTGGCGCAATTCCGTTCGTCCGATCTATTTGATCTTGAAGACATCGGATCGCGACACGTGGCGCACCCACGGCCGTCCGATCTAGGTTTTTTTTTTAAATACCATTTATCATTTAAAAAATCATTTATTAATATTTGAAAATTCCTAGATCGCGACACGTGGCACCTAGCCAATCGTCCGATCTAGGTTTTGCTATTCTCTTTTTCTTTTGTTTGTTGGGAGCCCCCCCCCCCCCCCCCCCCCCCCCGGCGACATGGCCGCCTACGTGGCGTGCCACGTCAGCGTTGACGGTCAAACATTGACCGGTCAGCCCCTGTCGCCGGAGAAAATGACCGGCGACTCGCCGGAACAGTGATTTTTCAGGCGAGTTCGCCGGAATCTTCGCCGGAAAGTCGCGACCCGGGCCCAAATCTTCGTGTTTTTCGATGATTCTTGCGCCATTAGACTCCTTGAACACCGAGCATCAACATACATCAACATTCACAGTCACGAACACGCCGGAAACCGGCGAACCGACCACCCACAGATCCGGTTCCGGCAAGGCAATTTCCGAAATTTTTTTTCGTTTCAAACTCAATCCCAGTCGTTCACAGGACATCCCATCTAGGTTTAGAAGCTTACCTGAGGCCGCCTAGGGGTTGGCGACCTCCGTCTTGGCCGGACCGAGCTCTCGGCTCGGGTTTAGACCACGGGACCTCCAACCACCGCTTTCGGCGTCGACCGATGCAAAATAAACACCACAGGAAGCTTAGAGCCGATTCTAGAGCAAGCTTAAGGCAACAAATGGGCACGGGATACTCGAACGACACACGGCCATGGGCCAAACCGAATCAGCCATACACAGGTATTTCATCGAACACGTATCGGGCATGCGAAAAACGAACATTTAGGCTAGATCCATGGACATTTCGCACAAAACCGAGGCAAAAGAATGTTCAGACATCGACACAGGAGTCCTAAGGACTGTCGGAATGCATTTGGTTTGGATCGATTCAGTCGGAAATAGGCTCGGACCGAGACGTACAGTGAGAAAAAAAAAGGGCACAAAACAGGGGAAGGAAAAAAAAAAGGGTACCAACCTTGGCCGAGGATCACCGGCGGCTTGAGGCTTCGGCGACCACGCTTCGGGCTGCTTGGGACTCCAGAGACGTTCGGGCACCTGCTCCCTCTCTCTCAGTCCTCTCACTTTCGCTCGGGTCTCTCCCTCTCTCAAATTTTTCAAAAAATCATGAGCTCCCCCCTCTCTCTCTTCTAATGGACGAGCCTTATACTTCGAGAGTTGTCCGGGATCGAGGGCGATCACGCACCCCTCTGCCTCTGAAAAAGTTGGTCTGCCAACCTGCCTCTCGGTCGCTCAACCTCGCTCGACGCTGCCTGCTCCCTTTGCCTTTGTTCACTATCTTCTGTACGTGAGGGAGAAGACCAGACTTTTGTCTGATGTTGCAGACCCGGTCGGGTCGGGTCCGACCGGACCGGCCCGACCATCAATTTCGCCCAATTGAACCTCTAATTGATCGTTTTTCATACAATTGACATCAAAATCGGGCTCCTCGACATGTTTTCCATATAATATGGGTGTTTTCACGAATCAATGGATTGAAATTTAGTGAAAACCCCAAATTGTTCCTAGGGTCCGAAAATGATTATCGCCAAATCGAAGGCCCAAACGATCAAATAAGTTCAAATTGAGGGCACCAATGGATTCGGCAAGATGAAAACTATGGGGTAGGGGTGTTTTATTTTCATGGGTGTCTCCGGAGAGAATTTAATTTTAAGATTCGTGAAACCGAGGACTAATTTGCAAAGAAATTTGTGCAATTAGGTCCTTTTGTCAAAATTGATCAAATTAAAGGCTTAATTGACCCAATAGCACCTCAAGGCTCTAGATTATAATTCCGTGGCTTATGGAAAGTGGAAATTGAAAATTAATGGATTCCAAAGGCAATTTTCATGGTCGATTCGGGTTTATATTTGTGAAGGAACATAATGACCCAGGTCAAATTTTTGAGATTTATAAAGACCAACCTGAAGAGGGAATTAAAATAAAATTATTGACTATTTTTGTGCATTTTCCTGACCACGAATGGTATTTTTTTGATTTTTTGGGTATTTTTATAATTAAAAAAATTCAAAAAAATATTAAAAAAATTTAAAAAATATTTTTTTGTTCAAAATTGGTTCCTAAAGCTAGGTCAAGGCTTCCAAAGTTGATTTTGTAATTTTGTTACTTTTTTTTGCTATTTTTAATTAATTTTAGAAATAAAATTGACATAAAATATGATTAAAAATCAGGTGTCAACAAGACTCTACTAACCTTGCATCATAATGTTGATTCGAAACGTGGCTTAGTGGATGAAAGTTTTGCTTATCTGTGGCATAAACGCTTGGGTCATATATCCGAAGAAAGAATACAGAGATTAGTAAATAATGAAATCCTTCATGATTTGGATTTTACTGATCTTGGCATTTGTGTGGATGACATTAAAGGAAAACATACAAAACACACAATTAAGAAAGCAGCCACAAGAAGCACACAGCTCCTTGAGATAATACACATTGATGTATGTGGTAGAGAAAAATACTTTATCACATTTATTGATGATTTTTCACGTTATGGTTATATCTATCTGTTGCAAGGAAAATCTCAATCGGTAGACATATTAAAGGTGTTTATCAACGAGGTTGAAAGACAGCTAGACAGAAAGGTAAAAATTGTCAGATCTAATAGAGGTAGTGAGTACTATGGACGGTATCAGGAAAATGGACATTATCCTGGTCCGTTTGCTAAGTTCCTTAAAAGGCATGTCATTTGTGCTCAATACACAATACTAAGGCACACTGTAACAAAATGGGTTGCAGAAAGGCATAACCGTACATTAATGGATATGGTTAGGAGTATGTTAAGTAATTATTCTGTACCCTTATCACTGTGGATGCATGCTTTGGAAATCGTCATGTATTTGTTAAACAAGGTTCCTAGTAAGGCAGTTCCAAAAACTCTTTTTGAACTGTGGACAGGAATGAAATCCAGTTTGAGGCACCTACATATTTGGGGCACCTGCATGTTTGGTGGAAATTCAAGAAGTTATGGTACAAGTACCTTTAACTTTAACTATAACTCATTCTTAGGTCGTTGTTCCTACAGTTGTCAACGGCTTGACAACATACAAGAACAACAAATAAATGACCAAACATTCAATGATGAAGATAAACCTACAGTGGATGAATCACATGAAATGGCATTAAGAAGGTTTCAAAGGCAAAGAAAATTAGCCATTTCTGATGATTATGTGGTTTATTTACATGAGTCTGAATTTGACTTATGAATTGTTGAAGATCCAGCTTCGTTTTCACAAGTCATGGAAAGTGTTAATTCTCCTAAGTGGTTTGACGCCATGAAAGAAGATTTAAAATCAATGGATCACAATAGAGTCTGAGACCTTGTTGATTTGCCTGAAGTTGCAAAAGAGTCGGCTGTAAGTGGGTCTTTAAGGACCAAATGCGACTCTAATGGTAATATCGAAAGATACAAGGCTAGACTTGTTGCCAAAGGTTTCACTTAGAAAGATGGTGTTGATTATAAAGAGATTTTTTCTCCCGTATCTAAGAAGGACTCCCTAAGAATTATTATGGCTATGGTGGCTCATTACGACTTAGAGTTACATCAAATAGATGTGAAAATCGCCTTTCTAAATGGGAATTTAGATGAAGAAGTTTATATGGACCAGCCAGAGGGGTTTTCAATTGAAGGAGAGAAACACATGGTATGTAAACTTAAGAAGTCAATGTATAGACTTAAACAAGCTTCCCGACAATAGTATCTTAAGTTTAATGATACTAACACTTCTTTTGAATTTAAATAAAACAGTATTGATCGGTGTATATATCTGAAGGTCAGTGGGAGTAAGTCTATATTTCTGATTATGTATGTTGATGATATCTTGTTTGTTACTAATGATCTTGGTTTATTACATGAGATCAAGAAATTCCTCTCTACGAACTTTGAAATGAAAGATATGGGTGAGGCATCTTATGTGATTGGAATTGAAATATTTCGTAATAGATCACAAGGATTGTTAGGATTGTCTCAGAAAGCATATATTAATAAAGTTCTGGAGAGATTCAAGATGGAAAAGTGCTCTGCAAGTGTTCCAATTGAAAAATGAGATAAATTGGGTCTTATGCAATGCCCAAAGAATGAATTGGAACACAAACAGATGGAACAAATTCCCTATGCATCTATCGTTGGGAGCTCGATGTATGCTTAGACTTGTACCAGGCCAGACATTAGTTTTGCTGTCGGAAAGCTGGGCAGGTATCAAAGTAATCCAGGATTGGATCATTGGAAAGCTGCAAAGAAAGTATTAAGATACTTGCAAGGGACAAAAGATCATATGCTCACTTTTAGGAGATCCGATCATCTTGAGGTGATAGGATATTCAGATTCAGACTTTGTTGGGTGAGCGGATACAAGAAAATTCACGTATGGATATTTGTTCCTTTTAGCTGGAGGAGCAATTTCATGAAAAAGTGCAAAGCAGTCCGTCTTTGCTGCATCCACTATGGAAGCTGAGTTTGTGGCATGCTCTGAGGCCAGTGTTCATGGATTATGGTTGCGGAACTTCATTTCAGGACTTGGAATTGTTGATAGTATTGCCAAGCCGCTGAAAATTTATTGTGATAATGCCGCGGCGGTCTTCTTCTCTAAAAACGACAAGTATTCGAAGGATGCTAAACACATGGAATTGAAATACTTTGTTGTTAAAGAAGAAGTTCATAAACAAAGAGTGTCATTTGAGCACATTAGCACTAATTTTATGGTTGCGAATCCGTTAACCAAAGGGTTGCCACCAAAGACATTTAGTGAACATGTCGAAAGAATTGGCATTATTGAAAATCATTATTGAAATTATGTTAAAGTTTCATGCTCTTTATGTACTTGACATTTCGATATCATTTATGTATTATTTCTGATACATTTATGCATTTTGTCTTCTTATGTTAGTATATACATGAAAGAATTATGTGAATATTAATGTGACTTGTTTCTAAAAAGAAACATTACTGTTGGACCACTATGTTACATCTCATTATTGATCACGTTAAGTATATGACTGTTACTGTGATACATGGAAGGGACTATGTCGACCTAATGACATACAACCGCCATGATCCTTATAAGTTCTTACTTAATAATGAATTGAGATTTGGCCAATTTGAGGAAGAATTTAGCTTATACTTTGCGCATTATGTTTTATTATTAAACCTTGAAGTTAAATAATTTCACATGGGCCAAGTGGGAGAATATTGGATTTATTATGGCCCCTGTGATTAACGGCCCATATATGATTTGGGTTTAATAATTATTAAGTGCTAAATTATTATTGGTCAATAGAGAGGTGTATTCTATTTACTGTACACCATGATGGATGGTGTGACTATAAAATGCTATGTTAGAATTTAATTCTCTCTCAATCCTAGAAAAGACGATAGTTTTCTCTCCATCAAGAACGTTAAAAAGCTAAAAGGGGTCAAGAGAGAGAAACCCCATCTACAATCGATTTCTTCGCAAGAAACCTCATGGATCAAGATACGTCTCTTGTCGATTATGATATTGTGAAAATCATCTCGTTCTAAGTTCTTGAGTATGATGTTTATGCAAATACTAGGGATTGATTTACGTACTATTGAGTTTTATGTTTAACATTTATATCTTTTTTTCTCATCTTTCCTAGTGGCTAGTGAGGGCAACCTCCCCAGGCGTTGCCCGTGCGTGGGTTGCCCTCGCCCTGGCTTAAGTGACGCCAGGCGATGCCGCGTTGGCCAAGACGATGCCTGGTGAGGTCGCCCTTGCCTAGGTGATGGTCAGCCTCGCCAGATTTGGCAAGGCAAGAGTCACCTATTGGCCTCGCCAAGGCCAGGGTGGCCACGCAAGCATTCGCACTTGCCCTGGCAAGGCCGACCGTCGCCTATGTTGATGAGGACCATCCTCGCTCAGGGGAGGCTAGCCCTCGACATCCAAGAAGAAAGACGAGGAAAAAAAATAAAAGAAAAAGGAAAAAAAATATAAATATAAATATAAATAATTAAAAGTGTCTATGTCGGCGTCGGTCGAGGCCGTGCCACGTAAGTCGATCGGTGTCCAGAGCAGCAGCATCCAGACAAAATCAGTCGGAAGGATTGAATTGACTCTAATTTAAAATATGTAGGACTAAATTGGTACTAATACAATAGGTTTAAGATTTTTTTTTGTTTTTTACATTTGTCCCATGAAAAAGCTCGTGGACATAAAGCGTTTTAGGAAGCATATGTGCTATGCAGTATCAGCACTTCATCCCGCCTATCTATCATTCATTCATAAATTGAGTCAAACCTTGTAATTAACTCGAGTTCGGCTGGATAGTTACTCGATATCAGCTCACCTGAGCAGGACTCGAGCTACTGCATTATCTTGCCAAGTAGAGCTCGAATTTGTCTGTACTCACATCGACAAGCTTCTGAGCCTAATCAAGCTATCGTTCTATGTTTTTTTACCTGCATAAAATACTCAAAATCACATAGTACTCAAGAACATTAAACTCGAGCCTGAGTTTTTTATGAGACGATCGGAGTTGATTCGAGTCGAACTCGGATTCTCTACTTTTCGAGTGGAATAGAGCTGGAATAGTCATTTGAACTCGAGCACCAAGTATGCATGTCGAGTTGATCTCGAGCTTAGCAGTTAGCGCTGTCTTTTCTCAACTCGTCTCGGTTGCAACCTCATCAATGATGGAGTAGCTATGGCACTAGGAGGCCGAGAATGGTGTCTCGAAGATGAATCACCATAAACACAGAGTTGAACATTTCATCTAGTATTAACTACAATAGCCTTAGACTCGGTTGAAAGTCCTCATAGACCCATATGATACACATGAATTAAGACGGCGTTCTTTAAAAATAAAAGAGAATTAATCCAAGCAACTAGGTCATGAACTTCATATTTCGTTCACATTCATCACGAGGTTTGACTTGTTCGAAAATCTGATTGAAAAGTACAATTAAAAAAAAAAAAAAGATGCTGACGACCCTACAACATTTTTTATTACTATTATTATCCTATGGCTCAAATTATTTTATTATTTTATTTTATTTTGCGGTAGGAAGGCTCAATTGATCGTGGGGTTGTGATGTGGAATCGGGCCCTTCGATTTGTCCTGCTATTTAGAGTTTCCTAACACGAAAATGGAAGTGAAAGTCAAATTTATTTACCTGCAATATCCGATTAATCGTAGCATATATCAATAATCATTCCGTTCGGATTGATATTTATATAGCATTCAAATTTAGTTGAATTCACACATCACTATTTACAAGTCGCCGACGGGGAGACACCGCCCTTCAATCACCTATAATGGATTGCAAGTATGCTATATTTATATTTGATATAGAGCATGTTCGGTATAGCTGTTATTAAATTGTATCGTAATTTTTTTTATGTTAAGCAATACATGTTTTAAAACTCAAAATCGGGCCTGACGGTCTTTCAAAAGCTGTTATATAATTCGGGAATTTTTTTTTGTAGTCAAAAGTGTATCGATTTTCTGCAATAAAAAAAAAAGTAATTTATGATAAATTCACTAGAGGTACATCAGGATCAGGGTGTGGTTTTCGCCATGTTAACCTTATAATTCGGGAGGGGCTGGTAGGGTCGGGTGTTTGTAAAACACTTTAATCCAGGAAGACTGGACGAGGCCCCATCGCATGAATCCAAGAAATTGAAACCAATGGCAATGGAGAATCGACCCAGTCAATCGATCGAGGAAGACGCAATTGGCACTGGCAGCCTGGCAAGGCAGCACTTGACTCGGTAAAGGACAAACCAGTCTCACTCGACACTCATTATGTTGATATAGGTGAACCTGCCATCCACCAAACCAAAAACAGCTTCCAACCAAAGCAGCTCTCTCTCTCTCTCTCTCTCTCTCTCTCTCTCAAGGATGGGTGCACCAAAAGACCCAGCCGCTCATGACGAAGCTGCTCCTTCCCAGGAGCCTTCGCTGCCGCCGCCGCCGCCGGCGACTGGAATTCCGGTGGTCGCTCCGCCTCCGCAATTCGACTACGTCCTCTGGTCCACGGGTCTCTGCGGCTGCTTCTCCGACTTCAGACGCTGTAAGTTCATAGATGTCACTCCTTGAAGCACAGGTGATGAGTGAAGCTGTGTATAATTGCGTGTGCTGAAACTTAAAAAAAAAAAATGGCAATTTGCAATTTCGAGTGTGTCGTATTTATAGTCGATTAATCAATGAATGATGGTGGTTTTGTGCAGTCTGCATTACGTTCTGGTGTCCCTGCGTCACGTTCGGCCAGATTTCGGAGATCGTGGACAGAGGAGCTTCCTGTAAGTAACTTGAGAAACCGCGGCTTAAACTTAGTAGAGAGATAAATGGGGAATTGCTATTTAAATCGTGGTATCTACCTATTCTCGATCGATTCTATCTTCACGAGCGCTCGACGATTTGGAATTCGAAATCCTAAGCTAAGCGCGAAAAATCCGAGGTTTACTTCAATCAAAGTTAGGAAGAGAGAGTGCAGGGAATTTGGTAAAGTTGGATGCTGAATGAACAAGCATAGAAGGAGGGGGAACAATGGCGGTCAGGGTTCATGGATTGCCCGTTGACTTTTGTCAACTCTGGTCGATCCAGATTCATTGGACAGTTGAGTCGGGTTTAGCGTCTCTCTCTTTTTGGCCCTAGCAAGTGTTATTTAACATGTGAGCACTCTCTAATTTGATGGGCGATCCCCTGCGTATGAGAAATAGAAATTGGCAATTTCTAACGCAATGTGCACGAAGTTACCGGTGGTCAAATTCATCGTAATTCCTGCGTTTGCAGCTTGTGCTCTAAATGGCGCAATCTACTTCCTCATCGCTTGGTTGACTGGGTGCGCATGCTTCTATTCCCCCTTCTACCGTCTGAAGATGAGGAAGCAGTACAAGATCGACGGGAGCGCCGTCGAGGACTTTGCCATCCACTGCTGCTGCGAGCCGTGCGCCCTCCACCAAGAGTATCGCGAGCTCCAGAACCGCGGATTCGACCCGTCCCTCGGTGAATATCACATTCAGGACATATTTCCTTCCGATTCGTATTCCTGTGTCGCTGAACTTTGAGATACTTGTTTCAGTGGTTAATTTTGACAAGGTGACTTGTGTAGGTTGGCTCGAGAGCGCGGAGAGGCAAAATCACGGGGTCGCGATGGCTCCAATGCCACCAGTGGCTCCGGTCGTGGAGGACGGCATGAAGCGTTGATCGTTTTGAGCTCGTTTGGAACGCGTCATTGAATGACTCTGAGCTCTGTGTTGTGATTATGTGTTCGTTATAGGGTGTCCTAGTAATGCGAAAGATGCGAGGTTTATATATATCCGTGTTGTGATTATGTAATCGTTATGGCGTGTCCTAGTAATGCGAAAGACAAATGCGAGGTTATATATATTATCTGTGATGCTATAGTAAAGTGTTGGACTATGGATCGTTTGTTTAAATTATCACTTGTATATAAATAAGATTTTATTTAAAATGATGTCGTTTTAGTCTTATGTTTCATGTTTTAGTTATGTCATCGCCATGGAGAAGAACGAAAATATATAAGAAAAAAATACCCACATTAGTATTTTCGATTAGTATAAGTGGACGGAGTTAACAAAAGTACTTGATTACATCAATTTCATAATTTTTAAGTTTTGATTGCATCTTTTTTTTAAAAAAAAAAATTGCGATTCAATTGTAATTTCAAGACGATAATTCTTACGACTTTCGGTGTACTGTATTTGCATTTAACTTCAAAGACGTGTTCGGCGGGGACGACTTGACCCTGTAATGGACAAAACCAGTCTCCCTCATTATTGCTTATATAATATCACCATTCCTCATCCACCAAGCACAAAATCCAAACAAAGCATCTCTCTCTCTCTCTCTCTCTCACGACAAGATAACGAGATGGGCGCACCAAAGGACCCAGAGTCTACCGACAAGGCTGCTCCTTCCCAAGGGGACCTGCCGCCGCCGCCGCCGGTGACGGGAGTTCCGGTGGTCGCTCTGCCTCCATCGTCGGATTACGCCGCCTGGTCCACGGGTCTCTGCGACTGCTTCTCCGACTTCGAACGCTGTGAGTTGACGGTTGTCGCTCCTCGAAGCCACGGGTGATGAGTGAAGCCGCAATTACTTTGATATAATCGGTTGGTTGATTAGTGGATGGTCTTGTGCAGTTTGCATAAGCTTCTGGTGTCCCTGCGTCACGTTCGGCCAGATCTCGGAGATCGTGGACAGAGGAGCTTCCTGTGAGTAACTTTCAAAATCTGCGGCTTAAAACTTCGCAGAGCAGAGCAGAGAGAGAGAGAGAGAGACGAAATTGCTAATTAACGCATGGTATCAATTTTCAGTTTATTCTTTCTTTCTTTATTAGCGCTCGACGACGACGGCCACAATAAAAGAAAAAAAAAAAGAAAGAGGATTTTTCATGTGCGAAAATCCGAGGTTTTCATCAACCAAAGTAGGAACAGAGAGTGCAGGGAGTTCGGTAATGTTGGATGTTGAAGAAATTAAGGAGGGGAGCAGTTGAGTCAAGGCTAAGCCCCACACACAACCAAACCCGACAACCTATCTTTTTCTCTTCTTGCCAAGTCGTGGTCATGGTCTTATTTAATTATGGTATAATGACTGGATGGTCCCCGACTTTTTCACGGTATTCAAATTTCAACTTTCTTCCTGGATTTTGTAAAGTTTGAGGAGTAGATTGAACAAAAGGAAAAAAAAAAAAAAAAACCTTAGAGAGACTATGCTGAATATTGAAAAAAAGATCTTGGACCACCCTTGTGGTTATATTTTTAACTTTTTTTTTTCAACTTTGGTAGATCCAAGTTAATAGCTACTGCATCGCTAAAAGCTGGGATTAGGGAATTTCTAACACGATTATACATGATAGATGGTCGATTATAATTCATCACAATTCATATGTTTGCAGCTTGTGGTCTTAATGGCGCAATCTACGTCCTCATCGCTTGTATGACTGGGTGTTCGTGCTGCTATTCCTCCTTCTACCGTCTAAAGATGAGGAAGCAGTACAGGATCATCGGGAGCGCCGCCGAGGACTTCGTCCTCCATTGCCTATGCGAGTCGTGCGCCCTCACCCAAGAGTATCGCGAGCTCCAGAATCGCGGTTTTGACCCGTCCCTCGGTAGATATCTTGTTCAGGACATATTTCCTTTCAGTTCATATCCATGTCATTGGACTTTTGAGATACTTTTTTTAATTGGATAATTTGATATTGTGGCGTATATAGGTTGGCATGAGAGCGTGGAGAGGCAAAATCACGGGATGGCAATGGCTTCGATGCCACCAGTGGCTCCTGTCGTGGAGGACGGCATGAGGCACTGATCGTATTTCATCATATCCATGGTATAATATGGTTTCAAAGGATGAATTGGATATGGACAGTTCCCGAAATAGTTTTATTGAAGGACTTTTAAGTTATGTGTTGTAACTATATAATCGTTGTTGTTAGTGTATCTTAATCATGCGAAAGACGAATGTAAGTTCACCTAGATTACTTCACAAAACCGATATACTAAGACTCTGTTTGGCAATGTTCCTGTTTCTTGTTTCTGTTCTCGTGTTTCTGTTCCTTAGTGTTTCTGTTCTCGGATGATTTTTTAGAATCAAAACGCGTTTGGTAACTGCTAAAATTTTTGTTCTAGGAACAGAAACGCGTTTAGTAACTGCATAAAATTTTTGTTCCCAATTTGCATTTAAATTAAATAATTAAATAATTATATTTGATGACAAAGAAAAGAGAAAATAATTAAATCAAATAGTGATTAAGAAAAAGAAACGAAAAAATAAAAAAGAGTTGCGAAAAATAAAGTTAATCTTTTTTAGATTTAAAAATACCATCTTGAAGAGGAAATTGAAATAAAAATATCAACTATATTTGTGTATTTTTCTTACCATGAATGATATTTTTCTAATTTTTTTGGATATTTTATAATTAAATAAATTTTAAAAATTAAAAAAATATGAAAACTATTTTTAATTCAAAATTGGTTCCTAAGGCTTAGCCAAGGCTTTCAAAGTTGATTTTGCAATTTTTATGATTTTTTGTTATTTTTAAATTAATTTTAAAAATAATTATAATTATAATTATAATTATAAATCATGTTTCAATAAGAACTGAAAGTATCAATGAAAAATTCATAGAAGTATATCGTGGAAAACAGTAATTTGCAAAAGTATTCCGGAACACAAAAATCAACTTTTTTTTTGTTTTGAAAAGTGGTCCAAAAGTGTTCCGGAACATAGAATCAGAATCATAATTATTTGCATTACCAAACATGTTTATGTTCTTTACTATTCCCGGGAACAGAAACAGATAAATGGGAACAATGCCATACAGACCGTATGGTAACATTTCTGTTTCTGGGAACACTTTTAGAACAAAAATACTTTTTTTTTCTGTTTTTGTTCCCCGGCAACGATTTTTGGGAACAGAAACGTGTTTGGTAACTACAAAAAAAAAATTGTTTCTAGAAAGAAGAAGAAAAGAAACGTGTTTGATAATTGCAAAAAAATCATTCTTAACTTTTTAATTTAAGTAAGGGGATTATATACCAATATATGTGTAACTAATTTATGCACGATTTATCAAATTACAATATGGACGAGATCCAACTATATATATATATATATATATATATATATATACATATATAACTCAAAGAGAACGAATTGGAATTAGACAATGAGAACACCAGATATATTTTTTATAGATAGGAAAAATTATAATTGTGAGTCACACATAAATATTTTCAAGTAGCTAAAAATATGATTACCTTTAAATGAGAACCCCATAGAAAAATATTAATTACACTTTGAGTGAAACTGGGGACTAAAAAGAAAAAAATATTTATGTCTTTTGGTCTTTTTAGTCCAAATGTGCAATTTTTTCGAACATGAGGATTAAAATTAAATGCAGGGTATCAAAGTCTCATGTCATGAGTTTAAAAGTAAAAAAAAATGGTTAAAATGATTTAAAATGAAATTTTTTAGTCAATTTAGGATTTTGCTCAATGAAGAGGCATGTGGTCCCAAATTGAATTTTTAAAAATTTAACAAGCCAAAATTAAAAGAGAATTGAAATAAAAATATGGACTATTTTTGTTGTGTTTTTTTGACCATGAATACTATTTTTACTTAGTTTCGGCTATTTTATAATTAAAATAAATCCAAAAAATGTCAAAAATTATGAAAATATTTATTTTTTCAAAATTGGTTCATAAAGCTAGGCCAAAGCTTTCAAGATTGATTTTGTAATTTTATGAATTATTTTGATATATTTAATTAATTTTTAAAAATAAGATGATTAAAAATTACGTGCGAACATCGTGCAAGAACAAAAGAGAAGAGAGTGCTCTTGACACCTAATTTTGGATCAGCCTTTTTCAGCCTATTCTTAGAAATTTCATAAAAAAATTCATAAAAAGTTAAAAAAATTTCAAAATCAACTTTGGTGGCCTTGGCCAAGCCTAAGGAACCATTTTTGACAAATATAATAATTTTTCATATTTTTTGCATTTTTTATGTTTAGAAAATAGGAAAATACTTGAAAATTCATGAAAAATAGAATTCGATGTCACAAAAATATGGAAAATAGTCAATATTTTTATTTTAAATCCTTTGTCTTTTTTACCTCATAAAAAGTTCAAAATCAAATTCTATGTTAGGTGTTCCTTTGTTATACATGTGATTGAATTTGGTAAAAAAGTATCAATTGAGTCTTTTAATTTATAATTTTGGCATTTTTTAGGATCTTGACATTCAATCTAATTGTCCCTTATTGTAATTTATCCCAATTATTTGCACAAATTGCTCGATTGCATGAATTGCGCAAAATTACATACTTAATTGCATTTTAGTCCTTGAATTTGGGGCATATTTGAAATTACTTTCAATTCAGGGACTGTCATTGCAAATTGAGGTCACTGCCCAATACTTTTCATCATTTTGAATCAATTGGCATAAGTGGTTTTGTCCAATTTGATCATTTAAGCCTCCAATTTCACGATTTGCCTAATTGCAATTAAGGGTAAATTTGGGGTTTTTGTAGAAATTGACATGAACTTTTGGGAAAAATCACATTTTTGGATAAAATTGATGTCCTAAGTTCAATTATGAGGTTTAATTACAAAAACTCCCCACCAATTTGGGTTTAATTTGAAAATTTCAAGTCAGAACCAGGTGAGACCGCCCGGTTGGACCGATCGAACCGGTCTGCTACAGTGTCGTCTTCCTCCTCAAGAGCTCGTGCAGATGAACAGTGCCAGGCTCGATTTTGATCGCAAAATTGAGGATGAAAACGGCCACGATTGGAGGAGTTTGAGGAGGGGTTTTGTTCCTCAAGCCATTCCCCGTCGATTGAAACCAAAATCACGACTAATGGCCGCCGGAGGAGGAAGAAATCTATCAGTCAACGTCCCGGCGGCCGTGAAAGTCAAACTTCACAGAATAGCCCAAATCGGACGTCCGTTTGCACACGTCGGGGAACCATTTCTACCTAACGGAGTTGCCCATCGTCTCCGGCGCCGTTTGGACCAAATGACACATATTTCAAGTCAGTTGGCCCCCCCCATTCGGCGCCAAAAATCGAGAGGGGTATATAGCCTGCTAAAGGCCTTCTAGAAGGGAGAGAGGTTGATTCGGTTAGAATGAGGAGAATAGAATCAAGAGAAGGGAAGAAGAAGAGAGAGAGAGAGAGCTCACTCTCTGGTCCCCACCGTCGAGAGTTTGAGCTCGAAATCAAGGCACTGGTTGAGCCGTCTCCAGCCAAACCGAAGCCAACCAAAGCCTTCAGAAGCACGCCTGGAGCAGCAGGAGTCGATCGCCACCGGCCACACGACCTATCACTCCGAAATAGGTAAGTTCAATCTTCGAGCTTTTGTACTGTGCTTTAATGGCGGAACTCGATTCCGATCTTAATTCTTCGAGTTAGAGTAGGCGTTTTACTCTTCAAGCATCACTGACCATCGTCGCATCTCCATTTTGCATTGACCTCGCTTGAATACTTCGAATTGAGTCTCCAAATCCAACCTCCATTGCCGAGCCCTGTTCATTCTTGCCTAGCCAAATCTAGGTCGTGCGAGCTCAATCGGAGCTCGAGGTAAGTATTCTGAACCTCTATTGATGCTATTCTCTCATTGAATTGCCTTGGTTTGGAGTAAATCGTGCGATCGAACTTCCATGGCCGTGCTCGACATTTTGCATGATACTCGCGATTTCGTGAATTAGATGCTATGATTCTTAGATATGTTAAACTAGTGATCGCTGCAAGTCGATTGGTGCCGGTCTTGTGTAATTCCGTCTAGGTTTCGCCGTTGGATCGTTGCCGGAGGTTTTCAGCCGTCCATGTAGTCGTAGTCAAGAGGTTGAAGACAACACACACGTGACAGGTCAACGAGTCAATGGTCCAGGTGTCGTCCTGTGGTTGGTCCGCGGGGGTGTCGAGTCAGCACGACAGTTAGTCTGTTAGGCTGAGTTGGATTAGATCCAACGGCTAGGATTAATCGAGTCCAATAATTGGTGGCCGTTCGATTAGTAATTAGGATTATCTGAAAATAGTTTTAAAATCAGAAAATCAAAACTAGTTGAAACAGTGCCGTTTAGGTAAATGGTCGAGCGGCGTCGTTTAGGTTAATGAAGGTGGACGGTCCAGATCGAGTCTTGGGTTTTAATCGTGGCCGTAGGTTAAGGTAATCAGATCTAACGGCTAGGGAATAGTTGGCTTTTGATTTAAGCCGTTAGTTTTGGTCAATAGATCCAATAGCCGTGGAATAGCCATGTGGTTCATTAGGAACCGTCGGATTAAATCTGAAAAATAGAAAGAAAAAAAAAGCGATACGGCGTCGTTTCGGTGGCTGGTTTTATGCGGGTCCAGGTCTGGGCCGGGTTCCAACCTGGTCCGAATCACATTTTTTTAAATACAAAATCAGAAAATGATTTTTCAAAAAAAAAAAAAAATCAAAAAAATTCTAGAAAATCTTAAAAAAAGCTAGAAAATTCTAGAAAATCCCAAAAAAATGTAGGAAAATCGTGGGAAATTCCTAGATAATATAGAAATCTCCTAAAATTTAGGATTGACCACAAACAATTGGTCAATCCTATTTTCGGGATTTCTCATCCGTTCATCCGAAAATTGACGATATTACCCTTTAGGGTAAGTCGCATCTGCTGTGTGTGCGAGATAAGTCGATAATGCCAAGATAAGAATTAGGGTCGGTTAGGCGACTAATTCGTATGCTTGAGTTTTTGAATCTCGTCCCTTTTTTCGAAATGACGATTTTACCCCCCAAAAGGGTAAATCGCCTTTCCTATTCCAATCGAGTTTTGGAAATTGCTTAAAATTAGGGTTTGGGTCAGGTGGTCGACCAACCCTAATGTTTGAGATTTCCAATCCTCGTCTTCGCCCAAAATGACGATTTTACCCCTCCAAGGGTAAAATCACTTTTAAATTCCAAAAAAATTCTGGAGATTCCTGAAAAATGGGAAATGGATTGGTTTGATTGCCAATCCCATTTTCACCATCTTTTGACTACACATCCCATCTGAAATGACGATTTTGCCCTTCCGAGGCAAATTGTCCCCAAATTTCTCAAAATTACGATTTTGCCCCTCATGGGCAAATCATGTCAAAATCACTCATAAATCTTGATTGATATTTCTCTAGGCTAATAGGGCCTTAGTAGGGATGTCATGTTACTTTCATGTGATTTATCCGCATGATTTGGATCCTTAATTTGTGCATTTATTTCTACCAGTCGTGAGTGATATGATAGTCACTCTTATCTGCATGAACTCTTAGATTTAGGATTCGTACCCCTACTCATCTGCATGAAATCTTATGATTAGATAAATCATTCAACTTAGGTACCGAAAGGGCGTAAACTCTGACAGTTGGCGTAACAAAGTCCCCGATCCCATTTCTCTGGTTTTCGCAGAATAGAATAGATCGCTCTCAACTATTCGATAGGGTTTCCGATCGTACCCTCCACGAACCGATTGGTGGCGACTCCTTGGCATGTACACGTATCACATGTCACTAGACCACACCGAAGGTCGACCACGCATATCCAGTCGTTGTGATTTGGGTAATGGACCTTGGAAGAGGCCCACGTCCGATCAGACGATATCGGGCGGCCCATTAGCCCACGAGAGCCCCGGGGCAGAGCGCTCGAGAGGGTCGCGACAAGTGTGTTGAAAAATAAAATTATTCCCAATTATTTTAAAAAAATGTTCAAAACGTGTTTCTAAAAAGTGTTCCAGAAACACAGAAATAAGTTTTTTTTTTTGTTTCTTGTTTCTGCTCCAAAAGTGTTTATGTTTCTTAAAAGTATTCCCGGAACACTTTGGGAGTACTTTTTTACCATACGCGTTTCTGTTCCAAAAGACTGCGTATGGTAACGTTTTTATTCCTGAGAACATTTTTTGAACATAAACATTTTTTTGTGTTTCTGTTCCCGGCTACGATTTTTGGGAACATAAATGCGTTTGGTAAGTAAAAAAAAAATACTTTTCACCAGCGCTATCGATGGCACTCGTTGCCCCTCGGCCGACCGGCCGACGACCATCGCCGGCGCTTGTCGCCCAGCAGCCGACTGTCGCGACCCGTCCGGAAGCGGACGCGGCTAATGGATTACCGATCGCGGGTCTTGGATCGGCGCGGGCCCTCCCAGGCCCATACCAAATCGCGGCGGGAGTATTTTTCAAAGGATTCGACGATAAGAGTCGATCGCTTTCGACCTTCAGTGTGGTCGTGGTGGCATGTGCAAATTGTGCATGCATTTGGAGTCGCCACCGGTCTTTCTTGGAGGGTAGACCGGAAACCTTACTGACCGATTGGGAGAGATCGATCAGTTCTGCGGAACCAGAGATTTTGGGTTCGGGGACTTGGTTACGCTGGTGTCATTACCAACGCCCTTTCGGTACCTAACGCGAGTGATGTTCCTAGCTAAGAGTTCATGCATGCGCAAGTTCGGGTGAGGTAGGTTTAATTCAGGGTTTCATGCAGATTGGAAGACTATTCCTATCAATCACAATCAATTTAAATAAAAGCGCAATCAAGTGCATAAATAAATCACATCAATGCACGTCAATTCACATCACATGACCTCCTAGTATAGCCATAAGGGCTTAGGGAAGGCGTGATTTAGGACAGAGGTAAAATGGGAAGATTTGGAGGCGATTTAGCCCGGAGGGCAAAATCGTCAATTTTTAGAAGACGATTCGCCCAAAGGGCGAAATCGTCATTTTTAAGAATGATCGGGTTCAAAACACCCGGGATGAACCTTGGCCAATTGACTGTGGCCATTTCCTATTTTTTTGGATTTTCCTGGATTTTTTTAGAATTTTTTTGGAAGACGGTTTGCCGGAAGGGTAAAACCGTCATTTTTGAAAAGACCCGAGACAGACCGTGGCCAATTGAATGTGGCCATTTCCTATTTTATGGAATTTGTTTTAGAATTTTTCTGAATTTTTCCGAATTTTTTGAGTTTTTTATGATTTTCTATTTTTTTTTATTGATTTTTGAATTTTTTATTAGTTAAGAAAAATTATCCGAGCGGGTCAATGGACTCGGTCCGCGCCATAGACGCCTACTCTGGGCCTTAAGGGCCTGAACGAAGACACATCCTGGGCTAGGCCTAATTTTCGTATCTTCTGTTTAGTGATTACTCGAGTAAAGCCCAATTTCATCTCTAGAGCCCAATATTGAAATTCTCAGCCCACTTTCACTTGACAGTCCACCCTCCAGCCCAAATATAAACCAGACCCGATTCACAAAACCAAACCATGCACTCTCTTCTGCTCACACACGCTTCTTGTCCCTTCCTTTTTGATTTTGTTTTCTTTTATTATTATTGTTATTCTTCTTTTCTACTATTCGCCCTTTTTTATAATTTTTTTTGTCATCCTGCCTGGGACTCCTTCGTGAATCCCTCCGCCCAGAAGCTTTTCTTCATGAACTCACAGGTGATCCAAATGCTCATCATTCACCGCTTCGATCGTCGCCGGCCAACGCCAACGCCGATGATCGCCGACAAAACCCGCTCACGTCCAGTACGTCCGCCGACTCGTCGGACCGCCTACCTCGACACTAGCACGACTACCTATCAACGTCCACTTCATCGAACCGCCGATCGCCATCGAATTTTAAGTCCAGTTTCTGTTTTAGATTAAACTATGCCCCGAGCTCCTAAACCTCCATGCTCTTTCACTCGCTCGTTCTCCTGATCTTCACGCTTTTTTTATACCCTGCACCACCTTTGCATGACTCCCCCTTTTTATGAACCAACGCTGAAAGCCGAACAGAGAGCTTCACGACCAAGCTCTTTCATCGCCCCCCCTTTTTTAACTGAACTAAATCACCTAAAACAGCACCTCCGATAAAAGCTAGATCGAAGCAAGGTCACCAGACCTCTCGAGAGAACTAGAACAACGCTAGTTCTGACGAAGAAAATTTTTCAAGCTTTTTTTTTTTACATTCGACTTGGACTCCCAACCGTCCAGTAAGCATACTAAAGGCACTGAAGTACTTACTTGAAATTCGTTGAAGCTTAAAGATCACCACGCATAAGTGGGAGCTCTCGGGTGATGGCGGGACAGCGACGAGCCGACGAGCTGACGACGGCTGGGTTTGACGGACTTGGACCGTCGATGGTGTCGTTGGGCTGAACAGCAGCTGGAATGGTCGGGACCAGCTGTAGATGACGGCGCGGCTGAGCTGAGGCTTCCATGGGGGTTGTCATAACAGTTCGGGAACACGGAACTCGATTGTGCAGTGGCGGAGGAAGCGACTGCAGGTGACTGGCGGGGTTCTCGTGGCTCGCGGTGGCTGGAGCCTGACTGGCTTGGCTCAGATTCGGGCTGAGGACCTCGGTTGGCCGAGGCGGGTGGAGCTGACGTAAGAAGTGGTCGCGGACCTGCTCACGGCTCAAGCTCGGATCCAGTAGTTTTCGGCGTCGGCTCGCGGTAGGCGGAGAAGTTGGCGACTGAGGACGTCACTAGGGCGGGGCACGATACGACTGGAGGTGATCGGGGCAGAAGGTGTCGGACAAACGGAACAGGAGGTGGTGATGATGGGTGCAAGGACTGGCGACGAGTTCGGGAGAGTCAGACACGGTCGGGAACGGAGAGATATTCGTCGAGGTGAGAAGCTGTTGCCGTAAAGTAGCGATGTCGGAACGGGCACGGCGACGCGAGCCGCGTTGGCTCTCAATCCAGCCTTCTCCCGCGGTCGGTTCACGGGACGGCTGTGCTGAAGTTCCCTCCGAGATACACGGTGGTGTTCGAGAAGAGCCCCCCGACCATCGGTGGTGGAAGGCCCGCTCTAGTCTCTGGTCCCCTTCCCGCCCATGAAAAAAAGAAGGATCCCGGGGAGCAGTGTCCCTTTTTTTTCTTTTTCCTTTTTTTAAAACAGAAGAGAGAGAATATATATTTGTTTTTTTTGGACAATCCCCCCTTTTGCTTCCTTTAGGTGTCGTGACCCTCTTTTTTTATTTTCAGCTAAAGAACCCTCATGAAATGGATTCCCCTTTTCTTCCCTTTTGACCACGATTTCCATTATCGCTCTTTCTCAGTGGTGCCGCTCCCAATTGGTTCTGCTTTTTGGGAGGAGATGCAAGCTTGGGCTTGTCGGGTAGAATCATATCCTCAAAAACACATGTCGTGTCATCCTTCAGTCCTCTCGTCTCGTTCTTAATGCGATCGAGAATATGGAATGTCGTCCCCCCACCGTCTCGTATTTGATTTATTTAGTGTTTGATCATTCATTTAAATTCAGTCCTCCGTCGCCTATATAAACCAATATGCAAATGCAACACACGTATAAGAATTCGATAAATATTTAAAAAATATTAAAAAAAATATTTTTTTTGTTCAAAATTGGTTCCTAAGGCTAAGCCAGGGCTTCCAAAGTTGATTTTACAATTTTATGATTTTTTGGCTATTTTTAATTAATTAATTTTTTTTAAAAAATCTAAGTAAAAAGAAATTAAAAATCAGGTGTCAACAGCTGCCCCTCTTTGAAAGTGAGCTCGTCAGAGGTTGCTTTTAAAGACAAAATGACACCTGAATCTTGACTGACTTGACTGGGGAAAAGAAATGCTATGACATTGGACCCTTAAGTTTTTTGATGAATGCTCAAATTAATCACCGGTTTACTCTTGCAATTTGAACATGGGCCGGAGTGAGAGAGGCTTACCTGAAGCTCACCTGTCAGATGCTGCCGGTTGCGACGACTTTCAAGCAGATACCTAGGACTTGTCATTCAGAATATCCTAGGGAGATTAAGCTCTGACCTGTATGGTAGGTCATACCATTATGAGATTCCTAACTGGTAGGAACCTAAGGAAGGCACATTTCATGCTTTGGGATTTGCCAAGGATTATGATCCGTATGGTGGATCGGACCTTTGTATTGATCCTTACGGCGGTATTTAACCATGAGTTGACCCTTATGGCGGTTTCTACCATATTTTGATCCTTCAGGCGGTTTCTACCTTGGGATGACCCTTCAGGCGGTTTCTACCTTGAGTTGACCCTTCAGGCGGTTTCTACCTTGAGTTGACCCTTCAGGCGGTATCTACCATTGGTTGACCCTTCAGGCGGTTTCTACCATTGTTTTGACCCTTTAGGCGGTTTCTACCTTGAGATGACCCTTCAGGCGGTTTCTACCTTGAGTTGACCCTTCAGGCGGTTTCTACCTTGAGTTGACCCTTCAGGCGGTATCTACCATGAGTTTGACCCTTCATGCGGTTTCTACCTTCAGTTTGCTTTGAAAAGGGGTCTCATGACGAGGGTTCTCCACGTCCGATGAGACTGCCTAAATTCTGAAAAGGGGTCTCATGACGAGGGTTCTCCACGTCCGATGAGACTGCTTGAATTTGAAAAGGGGTCTCATGACGAGGATTGTCCACGTCCGATGAGACTGCCTAAATTTTGAAAAGGGGTATCATGACGAGGGTTCTCCACGTCCGATGAGACTGTCTATATTTTGAAAAGGGGTCTCATGACGAGGGTTCTCCACGTCCGATAAGACTGCCTAAATTATGAAAAGGGGTCTCATGACGAGGGTTCTCCACGTTCGATGAGACTGCCTAATTTTTTTTTAAAAGGGGTCTCATGACGAGGGTTCTCCACGTCCGATGAGACTGCTTAAATTTTGAAAAGGGGTCTCATGATGAGGGTTCTCCACGTCCGATGAGACTGTTTGATATTTTGAAAAAATGGGTCCTGGGACGAGGGTTCTCCACGTCTGATAGGACTTTTTCTTTTAAAAGGGTTTTTCTTCCCCTCTTTTTTTAGAGATCCCGAAGTTTGTCGGGAATTCAGTTTTTTTGAAGCAGTGAAAGACTTTATTTTGACAAAGCTTCACTTGAGTCTGTTGAGGCGACATTCTGGGAGCCGGGTTCTCCAGGTATCCTGTAGAAGTTTGGGCCTGAAAGATTTTTCTTCACCAAGAAAACGTTAGTAATCTTTGGGAAGACCACGTTTGTCCATTTGACAAAAACCGTATGACTTAAGTTTTAATCGTGAGATGTGCATTTTGATGCTGGAGGTTATCCAAAACATTCTTGCAACATGCAAATGTGATCGCAAATCCCTTGCACGGAAAATCTGGATCAAACAATTTGAAATTTCCAAAAAGAGTTTGTTCAAAACATCTATTGGAGAATTTCTCATCCAAGAGGGCTCCTCACCGCTCTGTGATAATGGTCTTTTGTAAGGAATGCGTTCAACTTCCTACTAACCTGTGCCTAGGTTTTAGGATCATTCGCAGCGCATACATTCTGATCGATCGGGAGGTCTTCCACGGACCGTAATGTTAGGCTTGGATATTGGCTTTCAAAGGGGACCCGCTTTGGAGTCGAGGCCATTGAATGAAAGTCTTCACCATCTGCTCCGGGTTTACAAGTCAAGAACCCTGCAAAATGAGAGAGAAATAGTCTTGCTCGTACTTCTTCGAGCTAAGCTATATGTTAACCCAAGTGTCTTAGTCAGAGAAGACTGTTTCAGGGTTATGATGTTGGTAGGATTGGGGACCGAAAAATGCTTGTTTTTGGCCCAGAATTTATGAGGGGATTGACATTGGTGATCATTGCAAATTTGTCACCTGTCTTTTCCATTCTGCATCTTCAGTTTTTGAGGTGTGCAACCGCTTTTGAGGTGTGCACAAGTCCTTTAGAGAGCGTCTCTTGTTGCATTAAGAAGGTTGACAACTCTGTCTGCGTCTTTCCTCCGCGCTTGACATCATTTGGAGAGTAGTCTTTTTTATCTGACTCCTTTAGGAATTTTCTCTTTTCCCATCCGAGTTTCACTGGGGATCAAGCAAACAGCTTGCACGAGCATCGGCCTTGCTTTTACTAGGCACTTTGCTTTATCTTGATGCCGTGGATTTTTCTCATTCATTTTTGAAATCCCACTTTTTCTCATCTTCATGGGGATCATGTTAGACATATAGTCTAAACATGCTTTAAATATCAGTCCGAGAATTCTCTTCGTAATCCCTGAGTCTTGAACTCTTCCATTTTTGAAGTAGTGCGGCATCCGTCTTGGAATGATCACCAGTGGGTTCATGAAATGAATTTGCAGGCTCAAGTTGGCTGTGCAAAGGATTCGGTGTGTGGGATAGAGAAATGAATGCTTCTCATCATCCTATGGCACTTGGATTACCATATAAACAACACACAAAGATTAATGTTAGTCCGAGCAAGAAAATTTCTAACCATTTTCTCCTGATGCTGCTGGACTCATCTCCATTTTGTCCCGATGTGGGGTGGTTCTCGACAGGGTTAAGAATGAAAACCGCCATTTAAAGGTGTTATCAACGGTCACCTGTAGTGTTTGGGGGATATGAAACGAATGCCTCCGTCGTCCCAACCCATGTAATCGCTGCGAATGGTCCCTACCTCCGTAGGTCCAGATTTTACTATTTGATTCGCTCCACTCATCTCTCAAGTGTATGTAGGATGTGTTTGGATTTGAGCTTGCCTCTCTTTTGAGGAAACATCCTTTTGAGAGTTTTGAACAACTTTTGATTGGAAAAATCTCTTTCGTTTTCCCAAAAATTTTACCCGTCAAGGGGATTTTATGGTGCACAATGCGTGTTCAGACAACCTCATGTTTCAAAACATGAATGCCAATGAAGTTAGAATTCCATGTCTTTTCTAGACATCAGATTTTGAAAGCTTTTTTTTCTTTTTCTCTCTGTGTTTTTGGTTTAACATCTTCAATGGATTGGGGGAAAGGGATACCTACCTGTCCACCGTGGCTGGAGATCCCTGAAAATGTAAAAGAAGCATATCATTGTATGTTCACGAATTTTTCGAAAATTGAAACGATACATCCTACCCTCATGTACCCTAACAGGTAGTATGTGGGATGTAAAAACTTATTCGTCTCCAAGGCGGTTCCCCTGTCAAGGATAAAAAATAAGTGTTAATTCATATTCCCAAATTCAAGACAAATTGGGACGATACAACTTTACTCTTGATTTTCATCCCATTCTGATGTTGCGTATTGATATGAACAACCTCTATCAAATCCGCCTATCCATGCTTGGAGTGTTTGTAACATCAATGGTTCATCTGCCCCCAGCTGGGCAGCGTCTGTTCTGCTATTTGAACGCATGACTCATTGAGTGATTTATCCATGTTTATCATCTGAGAAGGAAAAGAAAGAATACATTACTTCGGTATTCGATTGAAGATCGTTTAGGAACGATACATCGTTTTACCAAATAGGTGGCTTCGCGGCCAAACGTATTTCGTGTTGAAGGGGTAGATCCCATTATGCTCCGCGGGTGATAATTATGGTTCATGGAACTTGCTCCACGGATTAAGTGATTAATCCACGGCCTTCGGCTTGAAGATGCTCAAAGGGTGATGTTGACACTCACGCGCAATTAGTTCTAGATATTAATGAAAGATGTTCCCGTGGGAACCTTACAGTGCGATCAACAACATATGCAATAGGAGTATTCAACCCCTTTTCTCGAAGCATTTTTCATCGAGTAGCCATGCCTTGCATCAGACGTTTGATCACCGGCCTCGCGTCACCACTGCGATGGTCCTCCGGCTCCAAATTGATCGAGCCAAAGATTGAACTCATCGCCAAGGAAATTGCTCGGGTCTTCGAGCCATTGATGTTCAAGTTGGGTATCAACGATTGTTGGGGGCAGATTTCTTTCATTGCCTTCGTTGTGAGGGACTGGAGTCTTTGAGCTGGAACCTTCATCACTGCCCTGTTGGGGTTGAGACATACATTCCTGAAGAGTATTGATCCAAGTGTCCAGCTCCTCATCAAGGAAATCACCTGTTCCTTCTAGCCCTTGGTGCCCCGATTGGGTGTCGTCGACTGCAGGCGAGGGATTCCTCTCTTTGCTCTCGTCATGAGCAATTTGACCCCTCGAATTGGAACTTCCTCCAATGACCGGCAGGTTTATATGTGCACTCTCTACCAATGCCAGATCCGCTTCAGGGATAGCATTAATGACCGATTCGCGCTCAAACTGAGGAATCCCTATGTGCTGGAACTGTGGTACATACTCTTGAGGAGTATTGAGATAACTCGGCGGAGCATTCTGATTTGGGTTAGAGGAGTTGCTGACACGACTGCTGGTCCCGTCATTGCTGAAACACGGTTGGGTGTTCTCGGCTCTCCAATCATCGTGGTTGTAACTCTGCCCAGCACTTGAGCTCCAATCGGCTTTATGATGGTTTAACGCTATCCTTCCATCCCTTAGCAATCTCCTATAGTACTTAAGGTGAGACTCAACGTTAATTCTAGAGAGCCCTGGCACGTTCATAATCTCGAGTACGCGTAGTGGGCTAGCCGAATCAACTCCCAGCTCTCGAATTGCATCAACAAATTTGGTGTGAAGTTCATAGGTCCAGTAAAACCTTGTCCTCTTATCACCCAAAATATCGTCAATACTTCGGTAGCTATTCTCTACGGGATCTAGTCGTTTCAAAAGTTGTCCAGGGAGGGACTCACCGACTTTGGATTGGCTGGCTGCGACAGCGAGTTCGTCATTGGGAGAACTCCACCTATGATGATTCATGTCCCATTTCTCAGAGGATGTTGGTGTTGACTCTATGGTGTTGACTTGCTCATGCAGATCTCCGACGGTATCTGGCTGTGTCGGAAAATGCTGTGGAGAATGCGGTAACAGCTGAGCGTTATTCGTCAACAGGGATGGTTCATCGAGGAACACCTCGCCGAGGACAACAGGATTACCACAATTAAGGCAGGCGGCCTTGGTCAGAGCTTCCTTATATCTCGCGCTTTCAGCTCGAAGCTTCTCATTCTCCTCCTTCAGGGCCAGTAACTCATGGTCTGCGTGTTGCTGTTTCACCCGGGTTCGTTTGTTGGCGAACCAAAACTTGACCTTCGAAAGCTCTAATCCCAACTTTCGGCTCAACTCAATTTTCTGTTGTCTGCTTGGGGTGGAGCATTCATTGAAGAAAGCTTCGAGTTCTCGGATTTGGCCTGGAGTGTGGCGTTGCAGTTGCTTCCTTTTCCGACTCCGGTCATCGTTGTATACTCCTTCTTCGTAGCTGAAGCCTAGAATTTCATCACTGGAGGAGTCAATTTCCATGGCCTTCGGACGGGATTCAGCTCCAGGATCTTCAAAGTCTCCCAGCAGTTCGTGCTCAGAAATGTCCAGGTCGAGCGTTTCTAGCAGATGGGAATAGCTTTTAAACATGATGGATCGGAGTATCTCGGGCTGATCTAGTTCACTCAGCTTTCTCTATTCGCTCTTATGTGTTTGTTCACTCTAGAAATTTTCTCGAGTGATTGTGCGTGTCCTAGAACCATCCTTCAGGCTGCATATGAAGACCAGCAAGCAAGCGCTCCTCCCGAGACCCTGCAATTACTCCTCATCTGTCTTCCCCTTTCTTTTTCCTCGTGACAGGATCACAAACTCTCTTGCATTGATTCGGTTTCATCGAGTATTGCGCTCGTCCCCTAGTTCAGTCTTCAAAGTGGTGGGTCTACAATCTTTCGGTGCCTTTTATGATTTGCTAGGCCCGAGAATGTGGGGAGCAGCGGCGGACCCGCAATTAATGACTCCATTTAATTCATTTAGCTCCATGGGAATTAACGCTATGACATTTACTCAACCCCTTTTCATCGTCCAAACGAAAGTGGCATTTTCCCTGTGCACGCTGTTACTCTTCATTTCAACATCCTGGGTGTTCGGTGAGGAATGAGTTCGTGGCCACTCAAAATTTAAAGACCGCCTCTGGTTTCGGATTTAATCTAACAAGGGATTATCGCAACTGAGCATGACGATGTTCGTCGATAGCATTGGTTTTCATACATAATTAACTATAGCCATTAAAGAAAAATGCTCCCATAGGAACTTTACAATGGATAAAAAGAGTGATCCATTCGTGAACATGTTCTTCTTTCTATGGGTGATCGTAGCGACCAACCCATCGTGCCCCGAGTCAGGTGCTAGATCATGGCTGTCCAAGCATGCCAGCTTCCCATTGATTGAACAAGGCATCGAGCCCCTCATCGAAGAAATCGTCTATTGTGGGTTGACTAGCGGCAGGCAGAGCACCAGCCGACTGCTGCTCGAATGGAGGAGTGCGCACTTGCTGTACTTGTGACATGTGCTCTTGAAAAGTGTTGAAATGGCCCAGAAGGACATTCTGATCATTTTTCAGTTCGCCGGTGGTCGGGTTGCTAGCCTGATTGATGCTTAGATTTGGCCGGGTATCTCTTGATACCTGAGCATTACAATGGCGGTCGCCCCTAGCTTTTGAGCTCGAGACGGATTCCTCCCGGTTTAGCTCCGCTCGACGCTGTTTTAAAAGCTTTCTGTAGGCAGCAAGGTGATTCCTGACCAGTTCCTTACTAAGCCCCGGTACATTCATGGCCTTAAATATGCGCGTCGGAGTTGCTGAATCGATCCCCATTTGGTGAACCACGTCTAGGAATCTGGAATGCAGTTCAGGGGGCCAAGCGAACCTCCTCTTATCGTGGCCCAAAATTGCATCGATGGCTTGACGATTGATTAACTCATCTCCAGCAGGACCCGACCCTATCGAAAATTGTTGTGCATGAGGCTGATATGCTTTGAGCTGGTCGGCGGTAACATCCAGCTCCTTGAAACTGTAACTCCAATCAAAGCGACGCAAATCCCATCCCCCAGGAGGCATTTGTATCGTCTTCGTAGGATCATCCTGCTCATGCGTGACTCCGGCAAAATCTGGTTGAGCAGGAGATGCCCCGAGGGAGTAGGGTGGTAAATGAACGCCTTCAATCATTGCGTGAGGCTTATCGGGGAATATCTTACCGCGGGCGATGAGGTTATCGCAATGAGGGCAAACGGTAATACTGAGAGCTTTTTCATACCTCATGTTTTCTGTTCGCAGCTTTTGGTTTTCTTCCTTTAAAATCTCGACCACCTGACGTTTGCGTTGAGCCTTCGATTTAGATCTCCTATTTTGAAACCAAAACTGGATCCTCGACTGATTAATCCCCAACTCCCGGCTCAATTCAATTCTCCACTTCTTTTTCATGTGAGGGCTTTTACTGAAGAGGGTTTCCAGCATTTGGGTTTCCTCCTGAGAGTATTGGTAAGGACGTCTTCTTTTCCCGAGTTGAGCATCGTGGATGTCGTTGTCGTCGTCGCCGTGATTTTGATTTCCGTTGCCAGAAGTGTTGGGCTCCATGGTTTTGGTGTTAGACTTGGTCTTGGAATCTTCGAGATCCCTCAGTAGTTCAATTTCTGAGATTTTTGAGTCAGTCGCCTCTAGCAGCTGACAGTAACCTCTTAAATATGTTGGATTGAGAAATGTTTGATTGGTTCTTGCCCACTCAGAGTTCTCTACTCTCTCATGTATGCTCACTCCCTATAAATTTTTCTTCGAGTGACTTTGTATGTTCAGGAGACGCTCTTCAAGCATCATTAGGCAAACGTTCCCCCTCAAGACCTTGAATTTCGCGCTTAGCTTTTCAACGTGATGGGACTGCTAAATCATGTTAGGGCTCTCTTCGATAGTTGCGCTTACCTCCCACCTAACTCTAATAATGGTGATCCCGACAAATCTTTTACATCTTTTAATTGATGAGCCGGAAATCGCGGACCGAAACGAATCCAATGGTTCTCGTAAGGGGACCTCCTGCTTTACCCCCTAACTGGGCTCCACCAGCATTATTACTGAGACCCTTCATCATCCTCGAGTTGTTATAAAATGAGGAATTAATGTATGGAAGGTTAACGTTCTCGCATAATCAGCTTCTTCCTTCTAATCTCTCTGTTAAACTCGTCTTATTCTCAAGCCAACCCAACGCAAATGGCCTCCTCTCCCGTACGCACTTTTTCAACTGATGTCTTGGCCCAGTGGGAAAAGCTTTATAATCTACTGGGTCGCGGTTACGCGCACATAAACGATCATTCTGCAACCGCGGATGAAATCCGTGTCCTGCTCGAGGACTTAGATACCACTTCCCTCGAAGGTACTACGTTGGGGAGGGAATATAGAATTTTCCCGACCCTCTTTGCACACTCCTTAGAGGCCTACCGTGTTGCTGATCGGGAGGTTCTCGTGGCTCGCGTCTTGCGGGCTCGTTACCAGGATCGGTCTGATCATTTGGTGCTGACCAACTATCTGGCCGATAGTCACAAAAAGGCCGTCGAGTTTGCCAATGAGAGGGTCGCGACGTTGCTTCGCGAGAGGAGAAAACTGGTGGATCAATTGGCCCTATCCCTGACCGCTGGCGAGCACGACCGCCACAATGTCCTATTGAGGCTGCAAAGCGACTGGCAGGAAGAACGGCTCGACAAAATAACCGCAGACATAGCTCACGGGAATGGATTAGTTCGGGACTTGGAAATAATCACCGAAGAACACGAGGTCAAGGTCACTGAGGTTAAGGGAGAATGCAGAAATCTTTTCCTCAAGCTCGCGGACCAGGACATGCTAAGTCGTGAGTACGGGCAGAGCATTAACAACATGGAGGGTCAGTTGGGCTCCTTTGTGTCGTTAATTAGGGCTCACTTTGGCTTTACTTTTCCACCCCGAATTGTATGACCTGCTTCTGAAAACCCTCCGCTGAGCAAAATAAATGAAAGTTCTCGTGTGTGTTTTAACTTCTGCATGGTTCCTTTCTTCGAGCGTTCGAACATCTTCAACTTAGGTGAGCCGAACCATAATATCAATAAGTCGAGCAAATATGGATTTTATAACTCGCTCATGATCAGATGAAAGAATAGCCTCAGACTTATCCAGGAAAAGATTTCTCTATGTTACCTATTTTTTACCTGCAAATGAAAAGACAGAATCAGAAGGAATAATTTGAAAAAGAAAGCAAAAACCCCTTTCAATCTTATGCTTACCCATGATTAATAAGGACAAGAACTTTTACAAGGGTTTTAATCTTGCGCGAAAAGTTTTTTATCAATATTCTTCGAAAGAAAGCATACTATTGAAAGGAATGTAATTCACAATAATTGCTTTTGATCAATTTCGAGAGGAACGAATTACTCAAAAGTACGAGGCATAATAACGTGTTTTAAATTTAATTGAAGATACGACATCCAAATCAAGGCCGTTTTGTTAAGAACGAGAGTAATTTGGACATCTATCTCGTCATTAAATTCAAAACAACGCCGATATTCTCGGTCAATTATCGTGGATTACCAGCGGCGCACAATCATGCATGAACCAATTCAAGTGTATAATTCCTTCTAGCGAAATTGGGGTTGGATTACCCTATACGACCAAAAAGGTCATGCAAGATTTCCAATTTTGATTTCCTCTAAAGGAATTATAAACTTGACTTGGGAGTATTCGGATGATTAGAGAAAATGCCACTATCACATTCCCATGTCCCGTCAAAAGAAATACAACCAAGTTCCATCTGAATGTATACACCAATAGGTCCCTAATACAATCACTCTAAGGGGTGAGATAGAGAAAGCCTCGATAAAAATAAACCCTATACAAGAGGACTAGTAATGGAAAATGAAACAAAGGAATGTGATCCTAACGTTTAAGGATGCCCCAAGTTCGATCTGTGACCTCCGGATCACTTGCCCCAACTCGTCATCTTCATTGGACGATATCTCAATAATGTCCATAGTAGGCTCCTTTGTTGCTCACTCGGTGCTTGTCATGGGATATCATCCTCTTCGTCTTCTATCAAGGACGTTTGGGAAAAACACACACATCTATCCTTGAAATGGCATTTAATCTAATCACCAGAATGCAATGAATGAAATGCCTATATTTATATGAACTGTAATAGATCTGAGGGAAAGAGAGTCTTACCAACCAAACTCGTCGACTTATGTGCGGTTTTAGGTGTACCAACCGCCCAAAGACATGCGCATGAGACAAGTGATGGTGAACTTCTAAAAATCAGAGGGTTTGGCACCTAAGGTTAAGGTTCCCACTTCGAGTTCTAGAAAGAGCCGATTCCATTGCACAGCTATCGTTGCATTGGGACTCGATCCATAGTTCGAAGCGAGCGGAATTGAAAAGTGGATTACCCCGCGTTTTTCCTCACGGAGATTCCATTCTCAATTCCTTCTATTGTGTTCCTAAAGGCAGCGCCCGGGGTTTTAGGCGCGGTTGTGTGTGTCCACGTGTTGTGATCATCATAATGCAATTCATGCACAGCAGTTTATCAATCAGCACTTCAAATCATCCACACAACATACATTCCTACGCCCAACCTGCATAAGACAATGTTAATCACGGACTACACCCCTTATTTCTCCAATCTGCCAAAAACATATAACACCTACCATAAGCGGACTTACCTCACATTCGAGAGCGCCTGCAAGGTTAGAAAAATCACTCAGCGTTTTAATTACGGCCTAAGTCCACTTGAGGTCTAGAATCATATGTTCTAGAGCAAGGTCCCCAGTGGAGTCGCCAGCTGTCGCGACCCGTCCGGAAGCGGACGCGGCTAATGGATTACCGATCGCGGGTCTTGGATCGGCGCGGGCCCTCCCAGGCCCATACCAAATCGCGGCGGGAGTATTTTTCAAAGGATTCGACGATAAGAGTCGATCGCTTTCGACCTTCAGTGTGGTCGTGGTGGCATGTGCAAATTGTGCATGCATTTGGAGTCGCCACCGGTCTTTCTTGGAGGGTAGACCGGAAACCTTACTGACCGATTGGGAGAGATCGATCAGTTCTGCGGAACCAGAGATTTTGGGTTCGGGGACTTGGTTACGCTGGTGTCATTACCAACGCCCTTTCGGTACCTAACGCGAGTGATGTTCCTAGCTAAGAGTTCATGCATGCGCAAGTTCGGGTGAGGTAGGTTTAATTCAGGGTTTCATGCAGATTGGAAGACTATTCCTATCAATCACAATCAATTTAAATGAAAGCGCAATCAAGTGCATAAATAAATCACATCAATGCACGTCAATTCACATCACATGACCTCCTAGTATAGCCATAAGGGCTTAGGGAAGGCGTGATTTAGGACAGAGGTAAAATGGGAAGATTTGGAGGCGATTTAGCCCGGAGGGCAAAATCGTCAATTTTTAGAAGACGATTCGCCCAAAGGGCGAAATCGTCATTTTTAAGAATGATCGGGTTCAAAACACCCGGGATGAACCTTGGCCAATTGACTGTGGCCATTTCCTATTTTTTTGGATTTTCCTGGATTTTTTTAGAATTTTTTTGGAAGACGGTTTGCCGGAAGGGTAAAACCGTCATTTTTGAAAAGACCCGAGACAGACCGTGGCCAATTGAATGTGGCCATTTCCTATTTTATGGAATTTGTTTTAGAATTTTTCTGAATTTTTCCGAATTTTTTGAGTTTTTTATGATTTTCTATTTTTTTTTATTGATTTTTGAATTTTTTATTAGTTAAGAAAAATTATCCGAGCGGGTCAATGGACTCGGTCCGCGCCATAGACGCCTACTCTGGGCCTTAAGGGCCTGAACGAAGACACATCCTGGGCTAGGCCTAATTTTCGTATCTTCTGTTTAGTGATTACTCGAGTAAAGCCCAATTTCATCTCTAGAGCCCAATATTGAAATTCTCAGCCCACTTTCACTTGACAGTCCACCCTCCAGCCCAAATATAAACCAGACCCGATTCACAAAACCAAACCATGCACTCTCTTCTGCTCACACACGCTTCTTGTCCCTTCCTTTTTGATTTTGTTTTCTTTTATTATTATTGTTATTCTTCTTTTCTACTATTCGCCCTTTTTATAATTTTTTTTGTCATCCTGCCTGGGACTCCTTCGTGAATCCCTCCGCCCAGAAGCTTTTCTTCATGAACTCACAGGTGATCCAAATGCTCATCATTCACCGCTTCGATCGTCGCCGGCCAACGCCAACGCCGATGATCGCCGACAAAACCCGCTCACGTCCAGTACGTCCGCCGACTCGTCGGACCGCCTACCTCGACACCAGCACGACTACCTATCAACGTCCACTTCATCGAACCGCCGATCGCCATAGAATTTTAAGTCCAGTTTCTGTTTTAGATTAAACTATGCCCCGAGCTCCTAAACCTCCATGCTCTTTCACTCGCTCGTTCTCCTGATCTTCACGCTTTTTTTATACCCTGCACCACCTTTGCATGACTCCCCCTTTTTATGAACCAACGCTGAAAGCCGAACAGAGAGCTTCACGACCAAGCTCTTTCATCGCCCCCCCTTTTTTAACTGAACTAAATCACCTAAAACAGCACCTCCGATAAAAGCTAGATCGAAGCAAGGTCACCAGACCTCTCGAGAGAACTAGAACAACGCTAGTTCTGACGAAGAAAATTTTTCAAGCTTTTTTTTTTTACATTCGACTTGGACTCCCAACCGTCCAGTAAGCATACTAAAGGCACTGAAGTACTTACTTGAAATTCGTTGAAGCTTAAAGATCACCACGCATAAGTGGGAGCTCTCGGGTGATGGCGGGACAGCGACGAGCCGACGAGCTGACGACGGCTGGGTTTGACGGACTTGGACCGTCGATGGTGTCGTTGGGCTGAACAGCAGCTGGAATGGTCGGGACCAGCTGTAGATGACGGCGCGGCTGAGCTGAGGCTTCCATGGGGGTTGTCATAACAGTTCGGGAACACGGAACTCGATTGTGCAGTGGCGGAGGAAGCGACTGCAGGTGACTGGCGGGGTTCTCGTGGCTCGCGGTGGCTGGAGCCTGACTGGCTTGGCTCAGATTCGGGCTGAGGACCTCGGTTGGCCGAGGCGGGTGGAGCTGACGTAAGAAGTGGTCGCGGACCTGCTCACGGCTCAAGCTCGGATCCAGTAGTTTTCGGCGTCGGCTCGCGGTAGGCGGAGAAGTTGGCGACTGAGGACGTCACTAGGGCGGGGCACGATACGACTGGAGGTGATCGGGGCAGAAGGTGTCGGACAAACGGAACAGGAGGTGGTGATGATGGGTGCAAGGACTGGCGACGAGTTCGGGAGAGTCAGACACGGTTGGGAACGGAGAGATATTCGTCGAGGTGAGAAGCTGTTGCCGTAAAGTAGCGATGTCGGAACGGGCACGGCGACGCGAGCCGCGTTGGCTCTCAATCCAGCCTTCTCCCGCGGTCGGTTCACGGGACGGCTGTGCCGAAGTTCCCTCCGAGATACACGGTTGTGTTCGAGAAGAGCCCCCCGACCATCGGTGGTGGAAGGCCCGCTCTAGTCTCTGGTCCCCTTCCCGCCCATGAAAAAAAGAAGGATCCCGGGGAGCAGTGTCCCTTTTTTTTCTTTTTCCTTTTTTAAAACAGAAGAGAGAGAATATATATTTGTTTTTTTGGACAATCCCCCCTTTTGCTTCCTTTAGGTGTCGTGACCCTCTTTTTTTATTTTCAGCTAAAGAACCCTCATGAAATGGATTCCCCTTTTCTTCCCTTTTGACCACGATTTCCATTATCGCTCTTTTCTCAGTGGTGCCGCTCCCAATTGGTTCTGCTTTTTGGGAGGAGATGCAAGCTTGGGCTTGTCGGGTAGAATCATATCCTCAAAAACACATGTCGTGTCATCCTTCAGTCCTCTCGTCTCGTTCTTAATGCGATCGAGAATATGGAATGTCGTCCCCCCACCGTCTCGTATTTGATTTATTTAGTGTTTGATCATTCATTTAAATTCAGTCCTCCGTCGCCGATATAAACCAATATGCAAATGCAACACACGTATAAGAATTCGATAAATATTTAAAAAATATTAAAAAAAATATTTTTTTTGTTCAAAATTGGTTCCTAAGGCTAAGCCAGGGCTTCCAAAGTTGATTTTACAATTTTATGATTTTTTGGCTATTTTTAATTAATTAATTTTTTTTAAAAAAATCTAAGTAAAAAGAAATTAAAAATCAGGTGTCAACACCGACCAGCTGGAAATCGCCGGCAGCGGCGGCGGTTCCAAAAGTGTTCAAAAAAGTGTTCTAAAACTCTGAAGCAAATTCTTTTTGTTTCTTCAAAAGTGTTCCCTTGAACAAAAGTGTTCTCCATAATATTTTTGGAATAGAAACGGAATATAAAACTTTTGGAACAGAAACACTTTCCATGGAATGTTTTTCCAATGTTACCATACGCACGCTAAGTGCCATGGGATAATGTCGTTTGGTGTTGAATATGAATCCCTCGTTTGAATTCTCACCTGCAATCTTTTCACATAATTTAGTGTGCCATTTTTGCGAATAATGGGAACATACCACTTAATTGGTTGGGTTGATATCTTGTAATTACAATGGAATTACATATGAAATAAACTGTTTCGGCATGAAATAGGGAAAAGAAAATTGCTTGTTCACAATTCAATTAACTTATTGATTAGGTCACGGATTGCCGATAGGCATGCGGTCCTAATGATAAAGGGATTGAGAGATGTGGATGCTTGTGGGATAGGTTTGGGAATCGACTCCCAAAGAGGTAGAGGAAAAGTAAGAGAGAACCATCATTATGGATATGAAGTGTGTATGACCGCCTCCCAACCGACGGCCACCATTGTCCCTGTCGCAAGCGAATCGGCTCTCAACAGAGATATCTGACCCGCTCTCTCTTTCTTTAACCCAATTCTTGATCAAGAGTAATCGGAGGCTCGATCCAGGCTCAACCCTGGGTTGACAGGCCCGAACATATTGCAGTCTGAGTAGTCTATGTTGACCCGATTACAGCCCACGGACCTAATATCACCCTCCCATAAAGGCCCGATTCGAGCATATCAAACCGGGTCCGTCTATCCGGTCCAATTCCTGGGCACCGCCGTAGAGTTGACGGTCAAACGATGGTCCCACTGCGAGCAGAAGGGAGCCGACCAGCTTTCAAAAGGAGATCAGTCGTTGGGACCCACACAGCCTTATTTTCTTATTTGCTTCCTCTTTGTCTCGACTCGAGAAAAAAATTTCCCGCCGCAAGGAACGGCACTCTCTGCGTTTTTTTTTTTTTTTTTTGCCCCTTCCTGTTTGTAGGGTCAATGCACTTTTTATTTATTAATTTTTACATCTCCCCATTTTTTTCTGGTTGTTTTGGCGTTTTCCTCGAATCTAATCTTGTTGTTCTCGGTACATGAAAAATATTTTCTGCAAATCAATTAGTTTTCTGTCGTTCAAATACCGAAAAATAGAGAATAATTCCTATGAACATTTTTCCTACAAACAAACACATTTGGACACTCCATTCGTTTCTCTCGAAAGTGATGCTTTGAAACACCTTTTACCGAAAAAGTTGATTCTGTTGCTTAAAATAATTAGTCAATGAAAAATGATCTCTTTAGCAATAATAAGTAATTTTTTGGACGATACTAATATTTTCCGTTCATCCGTTTTGGTAAGCAATATAAGCGTTCGATTTTAAGAATGTGATGACTCTGGCGTGGGTAATTTTAATAATATTTTAATTTTTTTAGAAAAAAAAGGAAAATAAAAAATTCAAAAATATTAATATTATTAATAATTATCCATGTCGGCACCAGCGTGCCACGTTGGATGACCGGCGCTCATGTCGGTCGATTTTCGGGCAATAGAACTAAATTGGAAAAAAGATTAAAAAAATTGAATAGGCTAACTTAAAAAGTTTAGGACTGAATTGGCAAAAATACAAAATGTTCAAGATTTTTTTGACAATTTCCCAAACATAGATCCATTTTACTTTCTTGAACTTTAATCATTGAAAGACAAGTAGGGTCTCACATCCATTGTTCAATGTTTGATTTGAGTCAAAACTACTCAGAAGAAGGTCTGATGTTTGTCACCTGAACATAAATGACACGCAATATTCAAGGAGTATCCTCCAGACAAGGTAGCCACTGGCAAGTGCTCGAAAGCTGCTGCCGCCTACTCATTCTGAGTCGCAACTATTTACAAGGGGAGTTGTTACTTGACCACCCATACACGGCTGCAAGCAATCCTCGAACTTGTAATCTCCAAAAGACGAGTGGCTCGTTTCGTCACTAGGCCAACCCCCCCTCGGATGGTACCAAACTTTTTACTTGAACAGTGAATTTTGTTGGACACTCGAATGTTACACGCCTATCATAACATAGTATAATATATATTTTTTTTGTCGCGATTGTAAAAGTTACATAATATTTTTCAATTTTGGGGGAAGAAAACAAAAAGGAAATTGCTTAAAAATGGAAACAAACCGGGTCTAAGTCCTTCCCGTTGTATTTCTTTTCTCTCCTGTCACAAAAAAAAAATGCAATAATCCAACAACAATCTCTCCACGGAATTGCTAATTGTGGCGTAATGTGCTTTAACTTAGGTAAAATTTCTCGAATTACAGGGTATTCACACACCGTCTAATCAAAATTCCCCCAAAATCCAATTGGTCATTGATTGGCGGGAGTTCCCGGCAAGTTTGGGCGATTGTGGGGGGGTCAGCAGCTGTCCGCGCTAATCAAAGCGCACTGCAACTGGATTTTGTCTCCTCCTCCACGGTCTCTTCACCTAACCCAACGACCTTGTCAATGTGGCTTCCAAACGCAAAAGGAAAAATATCAAAATCTCTCTCTCTCTCTCTCTCTCTCTCATCATTAAAATGATTTTGTTAACAAGTGTTACGAGGATTTTATATCCGCTAAAGGAATGTTCGAATCGATTCGTCGCTTCTCCGTGCCACCCACGAGTGAAAAATCTCGGACACCCGCCATTAGGGGGAAAAGCAAGCAGAGGCGAATCCGGGAGTAGCGGTGGCTTCCAATCCCTTGGTCCGGAAATTTTCATCCAATACTTGGTAAGTTTGATAGTTTATATGCTTTGCTAAAGCACGCTTGCAAAACTTGTTAAAACTTGCCAAGTCATCCCAAGTAAATGTGAATATATTCTGTTTGCATTACGTGAAATTTATTGATTTTATGCAATTGTGAAGTAGCTCGATAAGCGCTTTCACAAGTTTGTAATAGGGTCGCAATGAGTGGTCTTTAAACACCGATAAAGTATATTTGATTAAAAACGACTTTGTTTCTAGATCGCTAGTTATCTATTTCACGAGATAATTTAGCGCACTTAACGACGATAAAGTTCCATACAAAACGCTTTACACGTGCTTTAGGGTCTGTCTTTACAAAAGAAAAACTAATCTCGATTGTTTTATCTAAAACTAGAAATCAATTTTTCACCAAAATTTGATAATTTTTATCAATTTCTGCTTCTGAGTAAAAGATGATTTTCTTTTTATTTTTAGTTTTGGATATTTACTTCTTGAAAGTAGCTTCAAAATTGCTTTCGGAGTAAAAAAAAAATTACTTCAGAAGTAAAAAATAAAAAAATAAAGCTGCGTGACGAAAGAAATTTCTGTTCTATAAACACTTTTGGTACACACAAAGGTAATTCTGCTGAAAAGAGCCTTGCATATATTGCGATATCCAATGCACTTCGTGACTTGTACAATGAATGTTTTAAAAATGAAATACACAAAAGCAAAGGGCAATCCTACTTTTAATGACTTTCCTTTTGCACTATCGAGACCGGTGTCCCCCCGTTCGGAGTCTTCTCTATCTCCCTCTGTCTCTGGTCTCGTGATCTCTCTCTCTCTCTCATTTGATCAAACACCAGAGGCGCACTGAGCTGACCACTGGCCGCTAGCGTCGCGTCCTGCGCGAATGAGAATAGCATTCTGAAGAAGGCGTGGAGGCGTTCGGACAGGAGGGCCCAGGGGCTCGTTTCGAGTTATGAGAGAGAGTGGATGAGAAGGACCAACATGGCGGGAGGAGCGGAAGAGGAGCTGGAGAGGAGGAGCAAGTTCTTGAGCAGCCTCATACAGAAGAAGAAGGCGCTGGAGGAGCAGGAGCAGCACGATCGGCTCAACGTCCGCGTGCGGGCCTCGGACATGCCGATCCCTCTGCAGAACAAGGCCTTCCGCTGCGCTCGCGATCACCTCGACGCCATGCGCGGTGGCAAGCTTGACAGCAAGCGAATCGCCCTCGCACTTAAGAAGGTGAAAGCTCTTGCTTTTGATCTCTTTGTTTTTTCGGTTGTGGGGTTGCTTTGATTGTTAGAGCGGTTTCAGAAATGCTCGTCGTGTTCGGGATAATCTCTTTTTTAAGAGATTCACCGGTCTTCGTTTGAACTTTGAAATGTTTCATTTTGGTTACCTCGGGATTAACTCTTTGTCAGATGCTAAACTTGAACGTGATAAAGCTCAGTTTCATGTTTTTGGTGTCGGTGGTCCATTGGCTTTGTTTGCCTCGGTTCAACTGCAAATGGGGTCCTGAACTTCAGCTGTGTTGCTTGTACTTGACCTTGGAGTCGATGATTTCTGTTGATTGTGTATTATTGGGCAAATTTTAAAGCTTCTTCAGCTACTATTTAGTTGAGGCAGATTTCTGTTGATTGTATATTATTGGGCAAGTTTTTAAAGCTTCTTCAGCTACTATTTAGTTGAGGCGGAACTACTCCAAGGAGGGTTTCCTTTTCCAATCTTACATCAAAGTCACCGGTTTATTTTTTCGACAATCTTTAAGGATAAAATGGCATTCCCATGGATTTTCTTCTGTTTCAGCTGCTTGATTCAATCTCTAATTCTTTTTTTCTTCTTCTAGATCAATGAGCTATTTCATTTATGTGCAAATTGAGGTGGGTGGAGTAATTGTGCTGCACGCCGCATTTACAATGGATAGTTTTTTCTATGCCACAAGATTCGGCAAAGATTACATAGCTTCTGATGCTTATGTTATACAACTTAGCCTTAACAACAATACGAGCATGTAATCTATTTCTCACAACATTTATAGTACACCTGAACACAACATAATTACTATTCCTAGTCCTTCATTATTTAGAACATGCCTATGAAGATTGTAGTCTAATATTGACCTATCATCTGGCATTTGGGTGAGGGGGTATGCATCGTTTTTATCTTTGTGATCTTCAGGTTGAATTCCTCATTCTCAATCATATATCCTTGTAAGTTTTAGGTGTTTGTGTAGCAGGACGAGTATATTCTATCCTACTTGTTGCAAGCATGACATGCAAAAAAGACTTTTCTTTCATCCGGGTGGAGTTACAATATGGCTGGAATTATTATCCCGAGTCCACTTGTTGGGTGAACATCTAATGGCCTGTTGATTCCCCAACCCCGTTGCATGTTGCGACAGTGAATAATTATTTCAAGCCATTTTTCAACGCTGGATACAAGATTTAGCTGATGTTAATTATAGGAAACTGGGGGAAACAAATTGAAGACTATTGAACCAAGGCTATCAATTTGCGGCTGATACTGGAACAAATGTCAAATGACACCATGCAATGTCAGAGTGATTTACAGACTCAAATCATTGTCTGAACTGCAAATACCTATAGCTACATCTGTTGTACCAGTGTCGACCTAGTAATGTCATTACTTTTGTTTAGCATTTTAAAAGAATAGTTCTGTCCCTGTATGTGTAAGAGCGTTTTGGCTATAATTCTGTCTCTCTGTGTTATTTCTTTTGGCAATGCAAAATTTGCCACAGGAAGAATGGTAAAGCATGCTGTATGAATTGCGAGGATGCCAAAAATTAACTTACTGATGTCTTTTCCTTTTCGCATATATACGGAGAATTATTTAACTATTTTTCTAAACTTTGTTAACTTCATTTTCTGTCATTCTTCATCCATTCCCCTTTTGTTTGTTTTGTGAAATAATCTTGTTGTCACTTCTACTCTGGTACATTGGTTTTTGAAATTTTGATATTCCCCCACTTTATTCTACTTTCATGATTGGAACTCTGAATGAAGATAGTCTAGCAGAAAAGTCATGAAAGCAATGGTAACATTAACTGTGGACCATCACATAAAACCTGACTGAGGCAGAAGTCTCAATTAATGCTGTCCATTAAGAGTAGAGTTTTACTGCATATATGGCAATAGAAACCGTTGTTTGTCCATTAAATCAACATGAGTGGTCTGTCTCACACTATTTATTTACTTAAATATGAGCTCGTTGATTGATGCCTTATGAACTTAGTTAGGGAGAGTTGTCACACAAAGAGTTTCATCTTTTCCGATGGTTTATGGTTAGGATTGAGGTGATGTTGTGCCTATTGATTTTGTCTTTTGCCACATCAAGTACAGCTACATTTTAATCAATTTCTGCTCCGCTTGTTGATTCTATCTTCACCTGTCCGGATTTTCATCTGATTTCATCCTATCGTTTGTGTAGAAGATATTTATTAACTCAGACCATTATTCCTAGGTAAGTTGTACTTGCAGTAGATACCCTATCGGAGTCTTAAGGTTCTTTTTGTATTCACTAACCATTTAATCCTCGTACATTACCATTTGCACGGACTTGGCTGTGAATTTTAGGTCTGCAGCACTACATTAAGCAGCGCTAGGAGCCTGGAAAGTCTGTTTAATTAAGCTTAACATATGACAGTAGACTGTATTTTGCATTTGCGAAACTGTCAAAGATCTACAGGCGTTTGATTTTTGAAAAAGGTTTAATGGTCTTTATTGAAAGTGTACTAAAGAATTCATTCAAAAGGATCTGTCTTCTTTTGCCACTGCTATGATCTACTCTCTCTCTCTCTCTCTCTCTCTCGTGCATGCATGGACATCTGCGCATGTGTGGACACTGGGTATGCCTTTATTGTGTAATAGAGAGCTGGAATGGTGCAGCCTGCAATGTCAAGAATAGTTATAGCCACTTGTTGAACCTGTCTCGAGGAGTCAGTCTGCAGATGCGAATAACTTTCTGTCTGTTTCAGGCAAAAGATTGAGCTTTCTGTTTCTTCGATAGCCAGCTAACAACATCTCTCTTTGTCATCCTGTGTTTGCGCATTGCAGGAGTTCGACTGTTCACACGGTCCAGCTTGGCACTGCATTGTGGGGACTAGCTTTGGATCTTACGTCACACACTCACTTGGAGGCTTTTTGTACTTCTCCATTGATAAGGTTTACATCCTTCTCTTCAAGACAGCAGTTGAGCCCTTGGACCATTGACTGTGTCTGGACAATCTGTCTTGTTTGTCGTGACAAGCTTTTCTGCCTAGATTTAGTATGTATAATTGTGGTTTGTGAAACTTCCAAGCCTCAACTTCCATGGTATTCTTCACTAACTGCTTGCCAGAGGGCTAGTGACTACCAATTCTTGTGATAATTTTCCATGTCGGATTGAATCTCAATCAAGTATCTGGTGTCTTAGCATGTACCTTGTTTCGGACGTAAAATAAGGTAGTTGAGTTGTGATTTGTTACTCGTCAATGCCCTATCTAATATGAGAAACTCAACATAAGCAAGCTTATAGGCAACTGTTTCGATATTCCGCCTGGTTGCAAGCGACGGCAGTTTAACCATGGTCTATCTGCCGCCCACCTCGGAGCTTGACAGCAACCATCAATGGCCTCGAATATGATTAAAAGTTAAGAAAAAATAAATAAATGAGAGAGCAGATACAAACACTGCCTCGCATACCAATGGCACCCCGATTGCGGCCCTTTCGACCATTGCTTGGTGGTCCGAAGCTGCAACTCTCAAGCGACTACTAGACAGCGCGGTTGCCTGAGAGACACTTTCTGTCGCAAGCACAGTGGCCAAATCAGGCCACTGCTGTGGTCGCTTTGCTAGTGACCACCCAATGTTGACACCTCACGATGAGGACGATGTTGTCGCCGATCGCTAGTCCACTTATGAGATGACCACCATGATAGAGGTGACCGCCACTATGGCGGTCGCCATGGTCAGGCAACCCTTGCACTGGAGGTCAGCAATTGCGACCACCACAAGATGGTCGTTCTGTATACATAGCAGATTACGCTAATAAGTGATTTATTTGTACCATACAATCCTAGTCTAGACTATAGCTGGTCATGTATTGATGTAAATGAAGCCGGCGACTAAACACAGCTTAAGTCGCAAAGAACTCGGTCTAGATGTTGTGAGGAAATTGATTGGCAAAACAAGTGTCAAACCTGAAATTATTTGGCCCCAGCACCGGCCAAGTCATGGTTTATGTGTGAATCCTGTTACTTCCAGTTTTCTTGGCAACTAAGAAAACGAAAATATCTCATACTTTATCAAACCCGCATTTCACACAGTCCAGACAAAAATGATCTATTCCACGTTCCCCCTATCTAGTCCAAATGTCCAATCACACCCTCCCTCACATTCACATGCTGTTGTTCATGTCCCTCCCCTCCGAGCCTCATTCTCCTCCTGTTTCCAATCGTAAACCAGCAAATCCAGAGATTCATGCTCCGTCACAAGACTGGCAGAGCCACGAGATGCCGAAACTGTCATTTGATGTCGATCATGCATCTCCCGAGGACGAAAACATAGACAAGCCGATAGAACCCGGTCGGCCCCATGAGGCCCTGTTTCTGGTCTTGCCTTATGTTAGCTTATCCGGGCTGATTGCCGTGGGCGAAGCGTGCACGTCTCTGAGAGATGCGGTGCGCAACGATGTTCTGCCGTGGCTCGAACTCGTCGTTGACGATCTTTTGAGTCGGCGGATACGTGACGAGATCCTTGTTGAGATCACTTCGAAGGCGAATGGGAAGCTCCGGACACTGGGGCTGTTCAATTGCGCGAACATCACAGACGGTGGGCTTCAAAGGGTTATAGAGGAAAATCCTCTCATCAACAAGGTAAAGATGCAAATCGCTACTCTAGTTGTCCCTTTTCTTTTTCTGTTTATTGTGAGTTGGTGGAGATAACAAATCAAGTGACCTGCATATCCTTGTTTGCTGATCATGTCCCAGTCCAACAATTAACCATACCCTTAATCTTGTTTGCTTCATAGACTTGTGGTTATGGAGTGAGCTGCTCCGTTTGCTCGCGGTAATAATCATTTGTTCTACGAAATATGAGTAATTTGATTTGTAGAAAGCTAACTTTTTTTTTCCCCTCGGTCGGACAGAGAGCTAACTTTAATAACTAAAAATTGTTGTATGTGCAGTTATATGTACCGGGATGTACTGGCTTGACACCAGAGGGAGTCATAAACGCAGCGAAGACTCTCTCAGCAAATGGAAACATTTTACAATCCATAAAGATCAATGGCATCTACAATCTGCAGCGGCAACACCTTCAAGTGCTCCGATCCTTCGTTCAAGTGAATCCTGAAACGCTGGACCACAAATGTTCCATAAACTTCGGGCACGAGGGCGACTGCCATGTTTGTCCTATTGATGTTGGAATCTGTCCGAAGTGCGACAAGGTGACGAAGGTCGTTATCTGCCCTATAGAAACGTGCGCGAGGAAGAGAGACCGGCGATTAAGCGAATGCAGAGGATGCGGCTCTTGCATTCCGAGGTGCATACAGTGTGGCGCGTGCGTCACACTCGAGGATGTAGTGGAAGCCGAGGCTATTTGCGCGGACATCTTATGCATGAGCTGCTGGCTCCGACTGCCCAAGTGTGACTTCTGCAACAAGCCATACTGCAAACGACATGCAGAGGAGCGGCTCAATCCTTCCGGGCCTCTGGGGTTTGTTTGCGAGTTGTGTACTGCATACGAGGACGGCGGCATTGATGTGTAGCTTCGGGTCAACGTATCTTGAGAATGCACCAGCGTAAGGGTACCCTCGTTTGCATATGAATTCATCAAGGCAACGATTTTGGAGCTAGCTACCGCTCAACGTGGGGCATGTCCCCAAATAGTCTCTTTTTGCTCCCATTAGTATACAGGTGATGAAATGATCTTCTCTTCACTAGAACTCAACCTTGTTTCATGTGCTTTGGTGTTGTAATGAGACAGGCAAGAGTATGCGCATACAATCTTTCTGAGTTTGTGCCTCATCATTTGATTTGAACGTTAAGTTTTCTACATGTAAAATCGTGTCGGCCTAACTCATATCGGATCACAAATTGTCACACCCGACTCCAATGAATGATTCTCTTTGTTGATTTTGCTCTATAAATGCGATCTCAGTAGTATGCGAGCGATAGAGATCGATGATAAGTTTACGGAAGTCGCAAGCTGGTTTACGGACAGAGAGTTTGGACTCAACTTCAGATTACTGAATGGAACATTCTTAGGGCCTATTTGGTTTAGCATTTGGCTAAAGGACTTTGAGAAAATGCAAATACCTTTGGGCTAAAGGCCTTTTGCAAAATGCAAGTAGTGTTTGGTAAAATGTATTTTAAAGACACATTGAAAAGCAATATTGACATAGATATTGTTTGGTGAAGAATGAACTTTGTAAAGTATTTTTAATTAAAAAAAAAGCAGCGGTGTCGGCAGTTCGACGACCGCCGATGGTCACCATCAACTGGCAACCGGCGACCCGCAGTGGCGGAGGTGGCGAGCGGCGGAGGTGGGCGACCGGTGGCGACGGGAGCGACCGATTATCGGCGGAGTGTGGCAGGTGACGGTGGGCGGCAGTGGCGAAGGTGACAAAGTTAAAATAAAAAAAAATTAGTTACATTTTGCAAGAGCTCCTTAGCCCAAAGTACCTCTATATATACTTTGGGCTAAGAGGCTTTAGAGAGCATTTGAGTTGCAAATACATCTGGCCAAAGTAAGCAAAAAATTGAACTAAACATCATTTGCATTTGGTTAAGGGACTATAAAGCCAAAATACTCATCTACAATGCTGAATCAAACGGGGCCTTACCATCTATGGAGCACAATGCTTTCCCCTCCTATTAACATGCCACATCATGGGTGACTTATTTTGGCCATTGATACCGGTGGCTATATTTCCTCTCTTCTTTACAGCTGCTCCTTCGTGATTCGCAAACTCCGGTATGATTGATAATTACAATGGCACCATTCATAACTGACCGATTGGAAAGTTATGGAATGAGTAGAGGCGTCAAATGGGTGGGTCGGGTTGGGTATGGGTCGGGTCGAATATGGTTCGACCCATATTGACCCATTTAACCCGTTTTGACCCATATTCATCCAATGCAAATTTAGTGACCCATACCCGACCCAACCCATACCCGACCCGACCCGTATTACTTAAATACTTATATATTTAGCTAAATTATGAAATATTTATTTCTTATAATTTATTAAGAAAAAATATATTGCTAAAACATGCAATTGAATTTTTCTGAAAAAATTTAAATTTTTTCTTTATAAAATAATTTTTTATTATAATCGGCCACCTGCGACATCTGCTCGCCACTGTTGACCGTTGCCTGCTTCCTGCCATCGTCGTCCCTTCAAACTGCTGCTCGCCACCTCCGTCGCCGAAGCTGTAGCTCTCCTCGCACGGGCTGCCGCTTCTGAAGGCGTAGGGGGCGTAATCGGAGCTCGGGAAGGGAGGTGCTTCGGCAGGTTTCGACGCTGACTCGTACTCTATTCTGGTTTATCTTGCCGAGTTAAGTTAAAAGACTTCAATACTAATTGACTCGTACACGCACTATGGCGGCGGTCGACGGCCGGCGGCGGCGGAGGGTGGTGGTTGGTGATAGTGACCGGAGGTGGGCAGCGGTGACCATTGGCGGCCAAAGTAGAGCGACGGCCAAGGTAGGAGAAAAAAGAAAATAGAAAAGAAAAAATTATATAAAAAACAAATTATTAAAAAATTAAAAAATTAGATTTTTAAAAAAATATTCACAAAACTTATTTATGATTGCCTTAAGATAGTTTTCTTAGCTAACCCATTTATGGCCCATTTGAAACCCATTTATGACCCATAAAGTTTTTAAGCAACCCATTTATGACCCATTTAAGTACTTAAGCTAACCCATTTTTGACCCACCACCATCAAATATGAGCCAAATGTGGGTTCTAGACCCATTTTGCCACCTCTGGGAATGAGTGAGATTGCCAAGCTCTTTTAATCGGATTATAATACAATAAGTATTTTACCCACGTACCACTTTTCTAACTTCAGAAAAGGGTTTTTTTTCCTGACAAATTTAACCAGTATACGATATACAAAATAATTATATCGCAAATCATGTATACGCATGCATTTTATATAAAAGTGTAAGTATTTCATCGCCGTTGGAGGGCATTTTTACCACTCGTCAATGTCGAGTTGACTTTACGTAAGACATTATTCTCGAATTTCAACTATCGTGGCGCTTGCTTTAAGTCTGCAGATGGGAGAAATGTCAAAAAAGTCATAAACCTATTGTACTAGTGTTAATTTAGTTATAAATCTTTTTTTGCTGTCAATTCAATCCTAAACCTTTTGCATCGGTGTCAATTAACTCCTTAAAAAAAAAAAAATCCTATTTTTTATTATTTTTTATTCAGTTTTTAAGTATTTTTTTTTCCACTGGCTCTGTAAGAAACTAATAAAGCCAGCCAACGGAAAAAAAATGCTTTAGGGGCAAAATTCTCCTAGCCACTCCGGAGGGAAAAAGAAGACGAAGAAGAAAGTCAGCAGGAACACACAGCGACGAAATTCCCCCCCTGCGGAAGGCGATCGCCGCTCCACTAAAATGGTGCGCCAAGAAGAATCGTAAGGGGCTTCGTCACGTCGCTCGCTGCGTGTGAAGGAGAGATTTTGGAAATGGATCAGCCACCACAGCGATCGAGCTCGGCCTCGCGGGCCTACCAGTTCCATCCAGCTCGTGCCGCCATCAACGATCTCTTCAACCTCTACTTAGGAGTACTTTCCCCGCTCTCCCGCTGAAACAATCCTTCTTCGACTTCGTGTGTTTTGACTTGGTTGTTACAGTGTCTTGACTTCCTTCGTGTTTCGCAGAGGAACAGCCGCCACAGAGCCGACGATTCCGTCCGCGAACCTCCGTAAGGACTCGAAACTCGGAGTACATAAAACTGTGGCTTGTGTTGTCGCTTGTATTTGTATGTTTTTGAAAGTGCTCGAGCTAAGGGCGTAGGAGTACGATTGTGGAGCGATGATCAAATTCCGGTCCAACTAAAAGCTCTTTTCTTTATTGGGTGAATTAGATGATTTCCAACCCCCCCTTGCTCTAGGTCTAAGATGAGAAGATGATTTTTGCTGTCCGAAGTTGGAAAGGAAAAATTCAACGTATTTGTGTTTGAATGAGATTTCAACGGTGGTTATGTTGGGCTGTGCATCGGATGCAATAAGAAACCTTGGTTGTTTGCTTCCTTCAGGAGTTGATTCTGCTTAATGTGCGTCTAAATCACCTGCAGGAATAAGGCGCAGAAGCGTGTTGTGGCTTTAAACAGAGACCTTCCTCCTCAGAATGACCAGTTCATTGTAGACTTCCAGCAACTTCAAAACCAGTTTACTGTATGTTAATAACTCCAATTTCAAATACATCTTCCTTTCACATCTTTTCTTGATCTCCCCTCTACCTATGTAATTGTATGTAACTAGCAGGTGCGAGCTTAAAATGTGTGCCGTGCATTTCAGGACCAAGATCAACTGCGAGCTATGACAGAATCTGTTCTTATATCTTTGGTCGTACAGTGCAGTGGTCATGCGCCACGGGCAGAGTTTCTTCTCTTTGCTCTACGGAGCTTGTGTGGTATTGGTTATATTAACTGGGACACATTTCTGCCTTCTCTTCTTTCTTCAGTTTCGTCAGCTGAACTGTCAGTGGGTCAGGGGAGCCAGTCTATGCCTGTAGTATCACCGACAAGCTTATCACAGTCTGACAGGGCAGCATCGTCGGGCACAATCCCCAATTCGAACTTTCAGCCTTCCAATCCCACATCTCCATTGTCATCGGTTCATGTCATAGGTTCTCCTGCCCAGTCAACAATCGAACCATCATCTGGTGCGACAATGTCACCAGTAAAATCATCTGATGTCTCCTTCTCTGGTCAACCAGCCACAATGAGAACCAGTTCATCTGCGAGAGAGAGTGCTGTGAGCAGCCTACGTCAGCTATGCTGCAAGATTATCTTGACAGGTCTTGACTTTAATTTAAAACCAGTGACTCATGCTGACATATTCTCACATATGCTTAATTGGCTTGTAAACTGGGATCAAAGACAACATGGAATGGATGAATCCGATGTCATCAAGTCCTGGAGACCTGACAAGGCACTGATGGAATGGCTACACAGTTGTTTGGATGTGATTTGGCTACTGGTTGAGGAGGACAAATGTCGGGTGCCCTTTTATGAATTGCTACGCAGTGGCTTGCAGTTCATAGAGAACATCCCGGATGATGAAGCCTTATTCACCCTTATCTTGGAGATCCATAGGAGGAGGGATATGATGGCGATGCACATGCAGATGTTAGATCAGCACCTTCATTGTCCTACATTTGGAACTCAAAGGATACTAACTCTTACTACTCCTAATGTTTCTGGTGAAGCAGTTGGAAACTTACGGTATTCCCCAATCACATATCCAAGTGTGCTTGGAGAACCACTAAACGGAGAGGTGATTGGCTACTCCTAATAATTGTAAATGATTTACAATTATGTTCTCTACAAGATCGATATGCATTGTTTACTTTAAAGGTGATTTTATGATAGATTTTACGCATTAATTATATTTTTCAGGAACTTGCAACGTCAATTGTACGGGGAAGTTTGGATTGGGAAAGAGCATTGCGATGTATAAGACATGCTATTAGGACTACTCCATCGCCTGACTGGTGGAAGCGTGTGCTTTTGGTGGCTCCTTGCTATAGACCTTCAGGACAACCACCAACTCCTGGTGCTGTTTTTACCTCTGAAATGATATGTGAGGCGACAATTGATAGGATTATTGAGCTATTGAAGTTGACAAATTCAGGCAAGGTGTCCTATCTTCATATATGTAGTTTGATTTTTCCCCTAAATTAAAGGGAAAACGACATATATGGTTCCTGAACTTTAGTCTAATGTGCATTATCTCCTAGTAAACGTTCAATCTAATCCCTAGATATATAAAATTGTTCAATGTGGTCCTTTCGTTAATTGTTAACGGAGTTTGTTAATGTGGCTTCCAATTCGTTAAGTTTGAAGATTGAACAACACAAATTAATTACATGTGAATTATTCAAGTAAGATATTCATCTCTAATCAGGATATAATGATCCATGTCATCAACTACTGGCGGATATATAATGCCCTACTTAAATAACTTCTTTAAATTGTCATAATGAAGCGCGTCATGCAGATGCAACATTTAATCTATTTAACTGCTGGTTGAGGACCTTTACGTACAACAAAGAGGTTGTGAAAAGATGCACTGCAACTTTTATAAAGTGTTTGGCAAGTACCTCACAGCTGCAGCATCTCTGAAGATATAATGGCTTAGAACGGTTTTTAACGATTATGCATCCTAGGTTTTAAGATAGCTTTAAACCATGTATTGCCAAATATACAAGCTGCAACACTTCCCAACACAGTCATTAATAGACATAGCTACACTTTAGCCACAATTATATCAAACGGACTTTATTTTTTGAGAATATAACTTCTAGCAACTGAGCAAGGAAATTGGGAGTTTGGAAAATGATTTTTGATAAGGTCCCGTGTTCCTTTTAAGAAAAAGAATCTTTTCCAAACAACAACCTCTTCTTAAATTTCTGGATAGTTGGTCCCACGTCCGTTTGTTCTTGAAGTTTTCACTCAAAGGAAGGCCTAAGTAAATTATTGGGAATGAACACTAGCACCCTACTATGGTTGGCAAAGCACCATTCAGTCCTTCATACAAAGGGATAAGCTCACTCTTGCTTAGGTCGATCTTAAGCCTGACCACCCCTAAACAACATAAAAAGATGTTATCCAAATAAAGTAACTGCTTGGCACCATCTTTGCAAGAAAAGATAGTATTACCAGTGAAGTCCTGATGCTAATGCCCTAAGCAACTTTTTCTTTTGTTTATTTATTGATTTGTTTGTTGGGGGTGGGGGTTGGGAGTGGGACAATGATTTGGTCAAGTGGAAGGCACTACAAACATTTTGATAGAGGGGGTCCTTGGAAGTTAAATGTTTGTTGATTTTTAATAAGGCTCTAATTGGCAAATGGTTATGTTGAAATGTTTTTCATGGTCATCTCTAGAGAAGATTGTGGCTGCACAATATGGCTTGGATAACATGCTGAGATGAATTTGTGGTTGTGTTAGGAAAAACTCGTACATCGGAGAATTAGTGTGGCGTAAAGTAGTTAATATAGGGTTAATATCACACAAAACTCCAAATGGTATACCTAGTTTAGGGTAAATTGGTCACGAGTGTACCAATTTAGGGTTTTTGGTGGTCAAAATTGTCGCAAGTGTACCGCTTTGCCGTTTTTCATGGTATTAACCCGTTAATATATTGTAGTTGACTCATAACTCAGTGGCTTAAGTTTTTAAGTGAAAGTGGGTCCAATTGGATACGCTGTCAAACGTGGACATGGGCTCCTTGGCGATCACCTTGCGTGGTGATATCAGATTTCTGCTGCATGCTCCCAACAAATGGTATCGAAGTTGATGGTTGATGGATGGCCCTATCCTATGTTTCTTGAATATCTCAAGGAAGTAATCTTGTGACAAACATAGTTCACGGAAGCCTTCATAGTTTGATCTTGCGAAAGAGATCTAGATATGAAGGTAGGCATGTTGTAAGTAGCAACGTGGTCCCGATGGTAGCCTTCATGGTTTGCTCTGAAGAAAGAGACCAGGGATTGGAGATTCAGGGTGAGACAAGTTGATGTAGAAAGATAATTAAATTAAGGAGGAGTAGACCTTACACTAAGCTCATTGAGGGGGAGACTGCTTATGAGCTGTGTTAGAAAATTCTCACATCTAAGAATTGGCGTCGTGTGGAATGGTTGATATATTCTAATTGGCCTATAACTCATTGCCTTAAGCTTCTGAGTGAAGGTGGGTCCAACTGGATGTGTTGGTAGGCTCGTACTTGGGCTGTCTCTTGGCGATCTCCTCGGGTGAAGGTGTTAGACTTTCTGCTGCCCGTTCGTAACAAATGATGGTAGAGCCGATGGTTGACTGGTGGCCTACTCCCATAGTGTATCGATGTTTGGTGAATCTCTTAAAGAAGGAATCTTGTGCAAACGCGGTTTTCTGGCAGCCTTTAAGGAGACATGTCGATGTAGAATAATCCCTGAATTAAGGGGGAGCAGACCTAACCCTGAGGCTCACATGTGGAGGGGAGATTGTTGCGATGCATGTGTGAGTCGTGTTAGAAACTTGCAAATCGAAAAATTAGTGTGGTGTGAAGCAGTTAATATATCTTAATTGGCCTATAACTCATTGGTTTAAGTTTTTGAATAAAGTTGGGTCTAACTAGATATGTTTACGCCCTTGGACTTAGGTTCCTTCTTGGCGATCTCCACGGGTGAAAGGATCGAATTTTTACTGCATGCTTCCAACATAGCATGGGGTGGATTACCAAATACAGAAGATCATTGCTTAGTATTGGAATGTGGAGGTGGATTAGAGAGGCTAGGCACAAATTCATTAAAGTTGGTCGGAGGAATAGAACTTATACTTGGAGTGCCGTTTGGCATGGAAACACGTTACTAAAAGATTGGTTTCCTGATCATTTTTGTATCGCGAGGATTGTTATTTGTTGAACTTTGGAAGGACTTCTTAGGTATTGATTTTTCTTGGGCAAGATTGCGAATTTTGGTTTACTAACTTTTTTGACTGGGCTTAGGACTCTTGTATCGCCCCCTTTCCTAATGATATACTGATGAGGAAATGTGTCAAAACGTGGTAACTTTTTAGTTAGATCCTTTTATTGTATAAAAGAGTTGATGATGGTTGGTGATAGATTGACTTCCTGGATATCTATTTAGAAAACCAACATAGGTTGCCTTATTTGGTTGGGAAGCTTCTTGCAGGAATATCCTTACTTTGGACAATCTGAAAAAGGGAGGAGTTGTGTTAAGCAATAGATGCTTCCTTTTCAAACAGAGAAGAGACACCGTGTCAAACCTTCTTCATTATCTTTGGATGAGTGCTTTTTCGGTAACCTGTTATGCCACTATGGCGCTTTGTTAGGTTATAGCCAAATCACTTGAGCAAGAACTCGATACATGGCGAGGTACTATTATCCCCACGGATTGTTGAGCCAGTATCGTAAATTGCTCTGTTTGATTTTTAGTTCGTAGAGTGGAATGAGAGACCGCTGACCCCAACTAGTTTGGGATAAAGGTGTTGATGTTGTTGAGAGTGGAATGAGAGAACTTTTGAGTGGCAAGAGTCCTCTATCAAGATCTTAGTTAAAGTCCTACATCTTTGGTATAGTGGGGATATGTTCTTGGATGTAGATGCTTTGCTTGACATTGTGGATTCCTTATCTTGTAAATGCGACCCCTTTCTTGGTTTTCAGCTCTTTCTGGATATGAGCTCTTTTTGTACATAGGCTGGCTTCCCTTTGGTGTCCCATAGTGAATTTCTCTTTACTTATAAAAAAAAAAAAGTGCTGATGCCTTGCCTGACATTTTACTAACAACTTCCTTGAAGATTAAGGGGAAAGCTGGTCACCTTGCCAAGACCTGGGAAGATTGAAACAAGCCTGTGGATATAAGAGATATCATATTACCCTATATAGGATATTTTTGCTGTAACTCATTTGATAGTGAGGACCTCTCTGTAATAGGATGATGCGATTTCTATCAAATATGGGAGTGATCATGGAGGGAAAGATGAGTCTTGGCCATGCTCTTTTGGTTTTGCTGCTAAAATTAAATTCTTCAAAGTTATGCTTTTGTGTTTATTGTGACGGAAATTGCTCTCAAACTTCAGATTTCCTTATCATCCTGCCAGTGTTATGTTTATTTTTCAATATGCCTGGACTTGTAAATATGCTGAAAAATGATTAAAATCTAGTCATTCAGAGATTCCTGGGGATTTAGAATGGACTGACAACAAGCATACTTTGTTGCAGAGATAAATTGTTGGTCAGAGTGGCTCATCTTTTCAGATATCTTCTTTTTCCTAATGAAGAGTGGGTGTATCGATTTTGTTGATTTTGTGGACAAACTAGTTGCGCGACTTACAGAAGGTGATCAACATATTCTTCGTACAAATCATGTAACTTGGCTACTTGCCGAAATTATTCGAGTCGAGCTCGTGGTAAATGCATTGAATAACGATTCTAGAAAGGTTAGTTTTGAACTGTCAATTGGTTTTGGATCACTGTTTTTCAGTGTTTTTACTGTATCTTTCCTGTTCTTTTTTTTTTTTGCCTCCTCAGCCATACCGTCTTGTTTCCAGTAGGGTTACTTTTGCTGGTGGGTGTGAGGTATTTCAATCTTGTTGTAGCAACGATGTCCTAGAAAACTGAGAGACAAGTTTTCATGATGAAGTAGGACCCATTCCTGTTGAATATAATCCTTTCCTTATACGGTAACTCAGCTGATAACAGACACAAAGTTGGTATGGTGATCATAGCATTTTTTGGTCATTAATCAACATCTGAGTATCTGACTCAAGCTTCAGAACATATGTTGATTGTTGATCATCCCAGTTTATTTGAGTTTTAATGAACATGATAATTTATTTGTGGTATTTTTGGTTCTTTCTTCAAGCTGCGATCCTGCAGTAATTCAGCTGTCCGTGTTTTTGGTAAAGTTTTTTATGTCTTTGTAAAACATATTTTGCAGGATGCATCTACTTAATTCACCTAATATGCTATCGCGTAATGTGTTCTGCTCTTCATCTATTATGTACTTGTTCTCAAGAGGACCTATAACTTAATGTGAGAATGAAGTTATAAAACTGAAGAAAGTGAACTTCCATAATGATGATGATAGTGATAGACTGGAGAAAGAGGGAAATGCTGAATAGAATGAGCTGGAGATATAATTTCATGAAAAGAGTGTAGAATGTTGCTAGAACAGATGGTTCTTGTGAGCATGGAGATTCTAGATGAGTTATACTGGAGTATTCAATGTGGAAGACTGGGCTTAAGTTTTACTCAGCTGAATGTAGATTTGTGAAAGTTTCGACGATGCTAGAACAGATGGTTCTTGTGAGCATGGAGATTCTAGAGTTATAATGGAGTATACAATGTGGAAGACTGGACTTAACTTTTATTCAGCTGAATGTAGATTTGTGAAAGTTTCAACATTGAAAGATAAGAACAACAGTCCGGTAAATTAATGTTTCCTTAATAGTTTACAATGAAAAGGTGTTCATGTTAGAACAAAGAGGGGGCTAATGGAGAAGGTCCATAGGTTTTTGTTGAGGTGGCTGATCTTTGATACTAATGACTTAATTCATTTGCTGGTGGCAAAAACTTCTCATAGTACATATATAGATCACATGCTCAAACCTTGCATAGAACAGATATAGATCACATGCATGAACCTCGATTACTGAGGAGCACTTAATTGATTCCATGCTCCCAAACTTTTCCTTTGAGGATGAGGAGGCAACATTTTGATCATAAATGTCTACAGGGTTTCAAGAGGTCATAACTCTTCCAGAGTAACTTGCCTATGCTTGTAACACTTGTGATTCTCCAGCAATCAGGTCTTTTTAGATGATATTTGTCTTCCTTGTACTACCTGGTGAAGGGTTTTGATTGATGAACAAGGTTTTAATAGACCATGGATTAAAAGGACAAAATGATTACCCCTACTTCTTACTTACAGTAACTTATCCTTGCAAATTAGATGGCTGTTTTCTTTGCAGATTAATTCACAATTTCTTCAATGTTTCACGTTGCTTGCTTTTTAAGTTCGAAATGTAGAATCATTACGTAACTCATGCTATGCCCCCTGCTAGGTTGAGACAATCAGGAAGATCTTGTCATTTCATCGAGAAGATAGAGGCTCGGATCCTAATAATCCTCAAAGTATCCTACTTGATTTTATTAGCAGTTGTCAGACTTTACGAATTTGGTCACTGAATACATCAACGAGGGAATATTTGAATAATGAGCAGCTTCAGAAAGGAAAGCAAATAGATGAATGGTGGAGGCAAGTGGGCAAAGGTACTACTTATAAGTAGCCTCGTTAGAGTTTAGTCATTTGATGGTATTTACAAACCTATTACTACTTGTGAATGCTATCTACTGTTGCATAATCATCGTCTTCTTACTTAAGGCATTCTTTCCTATTGGCTGACAAATGTTCATTGGCTTCTAAAAAAGCATAGAAAAAAAATGGACTATATGCTTTGAATAAGTAGAATCTTGGACACAGAGAAAATGACATATATCGTGCCTAGCACAATTGATGTGCTAGTTATCATAATATTGGCTCATATGGTCTAATTTAAGTAGGAATGCACTTCTCAGGAATTTTTAATCGGAATGGCAGGCCAGGTAAAAGGAGACTTCATGTTATCTTAAAATAGAAGCTGCAGATGCATATATTCCTCCACCCAGGAAATGTTCCTTAACTGAGTAGTCTTATTAAAAACCTTGTTCCTTTCTGAAACATCTTTTTCTATTGGTGTTTTTAGACTTTGTACCCTCACTTTCCAGAATTTACACTTTACATCCTCTAACTTAATCTTCAATAATTACCTGCACCTTGTGTTAGCGTTCTTTTACTTGATCACCCAGGAAATGTTCTTTTACTCGGAGACTGCCTTTGAGCATCAAACTAATCAACATCAACATCAACAACAACAACACCTTTATCCCAAACTAGTTGGGGTCGGCGGTCGATGAACCCAAAAAAGAAAAATAGAATAAAATAGAATATAACAAAAATAAAAAGCAAAGATCAATTGAAGAAAAAAGAATAAAAATATAAATAAAAAATAGGGAAAAAGGGATTAAGGACTAAAAAGGTCAGTCTGGAACATAGGAAATCTACATACTAATAGCTTCCCTCCACTTCGTCCTAGAACACACCATACGCCAATCTATTTCCCACATCCTTAAATCTTGTTTTACTACTTTCCCCCAAGTTAGTTTCGGTCGACCTCTTCCTTTCTTCATATCATGCACCCGGTAACAAACTTCTGTTCTTATTGGAGCATTTAGGGGTCTTCGAAGAACATGCCCAAACCATCTCAGTCTATGTTCTCTCATCTTTTCTGTCACTGGTTCTACCCCAACTTTCTGTCAAATATCTTCATTTCTTATTTTATCCATCCTTGTATGCCCACACATTCACCTTAACATCCTCATCTCTGCAACTCCCATCTTATGCTCATGTTGCGTATGTGTTGGCCAACATTCAACTCCGTATAGCATTGCAGGTCTTATTGCTGTTTTATAAAATTTTCCTTTTAGCTTAAGAGAGATTTTGCGATCATACAAAAAACCTGATGCACTGCGCCATTTTATCCAACCTGCTCTGATTCTATGGCTTACATCCTCATCAATCTCTCCCCTCTTTTGCAATATTGATCCTAGATATCTAAAAGCACCTTTCTTGGGTACCTCCTGTCCAAGTATATTCACCGATTCTTGATCTCCTCCTCTCGCTGTGGCGAACTCACACTTCATGTATTTGGTCTCATTTCGACTTAACGTAAATCCCTTGAGCATCAAACTAATGTAAACTGAAATCAAGACATCTATGATAATTCAGAAGCGGCATCCTAAATTTAACCTTCACATATTCGAAAATAGAAACGATGAATGTGCCAATATGGGTCCATCTTCTGGTTGTGTCATGCGATTTCAAACTATAAAGCTTGGCAAACCTTTAAATGGGAAAGGAGAAATGACGAGCCAAAAAGTAGTTTGAGCTGCTTACTGGAAATCACCTTTAAACTCTTCAGTTGACATAACTTTGACATCTTATGCTCTTGGTTGCATTAATTATTCTCACAATTGTCGTGTATTTATTGAATGCATCTGCTGTGCCACCCTACCACTTTCGTGCGTGCATAATACGAGTTCACAGACCTGATGAATGTGCTTGCACCCACACTCACGAACTAGATAATTGTAGTTTGAATCACATATTACCAGAGAAATCAATCAACCTTCTGTATTATTTCTTCGCCTCAAAGGAAGTGAAAGCTATCCTCAAGCATGTGGCCGTATTTATCTATGTTCTTATTGTTAGTCTAGTTCTAAGCTATCAAGATGTCAATGTGGATGCTAATGACAAAGTTTATTTTGACTTCACCATTTGCTTAAACCTGCTCAGACATGTTTATGAAGGTTCTATCCATGCATATCCAGCAGATTTTCTACAGCTTGTTGAACTTCTTTTTTAGGAGATCGCATGATGGACTACATGAATATGGATGAGAGATCAATAGGGATGTTCTGGGTTGTATCTTACACCATGGCTCAACCAGCTTATGACACGGTGATGAACTGGTTATCCTCTGCTGGAGTTGCGGAATTATTACCAGGTTCTAATATGCCAACAAATGAGAGGGTAATGAGGGAAGTAAGCCCAATACCAATGACCCTAATCTCTGGGTTCTCAATGAACCTGTGTTTGAAATTGGCGTTTCAGATGGAGGAGGCTTTATTTTCCAACCAGGTATCCATTAATGGAGCTGACTTCTTTCAACAATTCTGGTGGATCGTGCTTTTTTGCTTTTCCATCATTGCTCATCTTCAGCTTAATTTTTAATTGGAATTATATTGTCTATTGCCACTTTGTACAGCTCTATCCTTTGTTACTGTGTAATCTATGGTTATGCTCTGCAACGCCTGAATATGAAGCAGCAGGCATCTAAGCTATCCAAGATGATAATATACTAGTAAATGTTGATAATGCATAGACCATTATTTTGGCAATATCATCTATTCTCTTCTGAATGCAGGTTGTGCCTAGCATTGCAATGGTGGAAACATATACTAGACTGCTGCTCGCTGCCCCCCACTCATTATTTCGCTCTCACATCAGTGTAAGCTCTTCTTTCGATTGGTCTTGGTGTTAAGTATGCCTAATCTTTAATGCAAAGTTCTGCCTGCTTGATGGTGATGTGACTATGTCCCATTTTCTGCAGCATTTGGCCCAGAGAAATCCGGCCTTGTTGAGCAAGCCCGGTGTTACGATTTTGCTATTTGAGATTTTGAACTATCGCTTACTTCCTCTCTACAGGTACTTCCAATTGGTCCATAGAATGTTGTTTCGTTTCCATAGTATTCTATGGTATGCTTAACTCTGGTTATTCCTTTTGATGATTGTCCTGTTTTGAAACTTCTTGTCTCCAATTCTTCATCAATCTTAATCTTTCTCCATAGTCATTGGAATAAACTTTCTTTTCAGGTACCAAGGGAAAACCAAAGCTTTGATGTATGATGTCACGAAAATTATTGCTGCTCTCAAAGGGAAGCGCGGGGATCATCGTGTATTTAGATTGACTGAGAACTTATGCATGAATGTAATTTTCTCGCTGAGAGATTTCTTTTCAGTGAAAAGGGAAGGGAAGGTGAGTAAAATTTTAGGTGAACGCGGAACTTATTATCTGCTCTTTTATTCTTTCTTGCCTGTTACTCCCGTGATCTCAAACGCCGAAGATTTTTTTATCTTGTTTATTGCTAATATTTCTTTTGGCAGGGTCCAACTGAATTTACTGAAACTTTGAATAGAGTGACGGTCATTACCCTAGCAATACTCATTAAAACTCGTGGCGTTGCCGATGCTGATCACCTTCTATATGTTCAAACTATGCTGGAACAAATACTAGCAACTAGTCAACATACATGGTCAGAAAAGACGCTACGCTATTTCCCTTCTGTGCTTCGCGAGGCCTTGGCAGGGCGAATCGATAAGAAGGGCCTTGTCATTCAAGCATGGCAGCAGGTTTGTCTTTTAACTTCTGTTCATTGTTATCTCTACTTTTGCTAGCCATAATTATTTCAAATAAGATTGCATTTCTTTCTAGTATCGTTTGTTGCTTGCACTATATGGAGGGCTTTCACAGGATTCGTACTTCTTTTTGTCTAAAAATTCTTCCGTTTCCCTTTGCTTGTTTTCAACACCCCATTTCTATCACCAGTTCTGGCCTTAGGCATGAGGAGTCTCGTGGCATATGATTCTACTGTTTTCTGAATATTATATTGTTCAAGGATCATTTAGCGTGCTTGTATTTAGCTGAGAAAATGGTTGCCTTTGGATCTGATTATTACATCTTAGATTTTATTGTAGTTTCCAGTCTATGGATGAGCTAAAATATACGTTCACATGTCTTTTGGGCGGGTGGTGTTCGAATTCATGATATCTTGAAAAAGAAAGTCCGTTATCGTGACGCTTGTCATATTGGTAATCTTTTTAGAAAGTCTAATCCAAAAGCTTAAGTTATTAAGTGGAGGGTGATTACATGATAGACAAGCGATTCGGGATACTTTAATACTCCCTCTCACGTGTAAACTGGGCTAAGAGCGACATATGGAATCGACCAATGAGGAGGCTCACACGCGTCACTTGGAAAGATACCTGGATGGTAGAAAGTCCAACCCAAAGGTTTAAGCCTTTTAGTCTATAGTAGAGAGTAGCATTCGTAAGACAGCCTTTCCTTCAAACAAGGTTTCGAATCCTTCTCCACCTGCGGGGAAGAACAGCCAACGCCCCCAGCATTCTGCCAGTGGACTCAATATCCTAGTGCCATTCAAAGGAGCACTTTCCTTTATGATTTCTAGTATCAGTTCCCTTGCCTTGCCTTTATTATGGCCATGACCAACGTTCACTCAAAAGCTCCCCTTGCGGCGAATGTAGAAGCCTCCTACTTGGAGACTTGGATCTCAGCAGGAAATGTGACCCCATCCCTTCTCCTTAGGGGATTTCTCGATGTCTAATTACGCTTCGAAGCCCATGAGACGTCTTGCCCTAGTATACTTCACTGGTTCACCTGTGTCGGTAGGGATCACGCGAATATAAGGCTCATTTGAACCCTGTAGACAAGTGATGTATGATACTTAAAACAATCTCAAAACTAGCATATGGGTTTTGTTTAACTAGCAAAGGGGTTAAAAATGGAAATGTTAAAGACTTCGTTTGCAATGATTATTTAACAAGCCAAATTAACTTATAAAGCCAACGTGTGCATCCTGTTCATGTACTTAAATGTCCTCTCGGTAAGTCTTAAATGAGGGAGAATGTTTTGGCTTTTCAGTTAATGCAGCAGTTATTGGAGAAATTAGTTCTCTTATACTATGAGGCCCCTCTTTTACTCATGTACATTGCATTATCAGTTCGGGAAAGTCCTGAAAATTGTGCATGAGAGGCTTTAGGACGTACTTAGTTTTTAGCTATCAGTGTTGTAGATTATTTCTCAGAATAAGGTTATGCTCTTCATTTGCACTATGGTCATTACCAATTTTCAAATGTCAGGGTTTGCTTTAACTTCATTCCTTTTTTTTTTTCCAGGCGGAAACAACTGTCATAAACCAATGCACCCAGCTTCTTTCACCATCCGCAGAACCTAATTATGTGACAACATATATTAGCCATAGTTTTCCTCAGCATCGTCAATATCTATGTGCTGGAGCATGGATTCTGATGCATGGGCATCCTGAAAACATTAACACTGCGAGTCTGGTACTACAGCAAGCCTTATAGCATTTGCATGTTGCCATGTGGTGCTAATTAATTAGTTGCATGTTTCCCTAATAGCAGAATAGATTTTTGGCCTAGTTTATTCCAATAATACTAAGTTCTCCTTCAATCTCTCTCTAAAACCTACATATACGTGTGTTCTGGATATAAGGTGCGTGTATTGAGGGAGTTCTCTCCTGAGGAAGTGACTGCTAATATCTACACCATGGTGGATGTTCTTCTTCATCAAGTTCAGGTGGAACTTAAACATGGGCATTCCATGCAGGTCTTTTAATTTGAACTTTCTAATAATTCCAAGTGCATAAGAACTCTCTATCTCTCTCTACACACACACACACACACACACACACACACACGATGCAGGCATCCATTTTGATCCATGTCCAGCTCTTCCTTTTCAGGACCTCTTACTTAAAACAAGTGCCAACCTTGCATTTCTCATTTGGAACCATGAGTTGCTTCCTTTGGACATACTGTTACTGGCACTAATCGACCGTGATGATGACCCCCATGCCTTACGCATTGTGGTAATTTAAATCATTGATACTTTTCATTGCAATAGCTTATATCCATTTGTCATATCATATCATGATTGGTCTGCTATATTGTTTGCTCTGCTCCCCTAATCAAATCAGGCTGTTTTCCCTTCTTGCTAGTGTTGTCATTAAATCAACAGTTTCAAGGGGGCATGTTATTAATTTTGTCTTCTGATAACATCAACAACATCAACATCGACATCACCTTTATTCCAAACTAGTTGGGGTCGGCGGTCGATGAACCCAAAAATAAATAAAATAGAAGCAAGACCGATTGAGGAAAAAGAAATAATTATATAAAAATAAAAATATATACAACACTAATACGACGGTGAAAAATTTTGTCTTCTGATAACATAAGATGAAAAATTTTCCCTTATATATTAGGTATCTGGGGCTCTAATACAAGGGTGAACACGGCGGTGCTACTTTTGGAATTAAATGATACGACAAGACTATGGTGGATGTTATCCTATTGATGGATTCCAATCATTTGCATTTGACATTATACCTAATGGTTAAAATTATAGGTCAGAAGTAGCCTTACTATGATGTCTTTCAACTGTCATTATGGATTTAAAAACAAACCACACACCCACACCCCCCCCCCCCCAAAAAAAAAAAGAAAAGAAAAAAAAAGACTGATAATTAGAAAAAATGAACCTTCGATACATGGTACAACTTGCCAAGTGTACATACTCAGTGGGGAAGCTTGAGGAAAGCTTGGCTCTGAAGACAGTCCTTGAGGTGGCTTATCTTGGCGCAAGCTGAAAAACAAGTGTAGGCCCTAAAATGGTTAATAATTTATTCTTTCCTAGGGTTTTGCCTACTGCAACTTTGTATTAATCCCATGCTGAACCTTCTTGCTTGCCAAAGAGTCGTTGCCAATTCCATGATGTGTTTGACTTGCTGCTAAGCTGATTAAGGCTTGGTGGTCTTAAGAAATAGAATTTGAATCATAAGAAATAGTGTCCGATATGTCTGAGAAATATGAAGAGCTACTGGTCTGGTCGTATAGTGGACTTCAATTGTTTATGGTCTCATTATTCAATCTTATCTGATGTAGCTTTGTCTTTTAAGTTTTTCCCTTACTGTTGTTCTATATTCCCCATCTACTTGAACAGTTGTCCCTGTGAAGGAATTGTTAGTTTATTAAAAGAGAGATTTCTACTTCATTGACATTGACATGCATTACTCTCCAGATCAACCTACTTGACCGACAAGAACTTCAACAAAGAGTGAAACAATATACTTTGAATCGCGGACCTCCGGAACATTGGACTTACACTGGAACTTTTAAGCGCGTTGAACTGCAAATAGCACTCGGGAATCATCTCTCATGGAAAGATAGGTAAACTTGCTAGCATTATCGTCCTCTTTGGTGGCACGTTAAGATGGATTTGGAATTTTGCTCTTTTAATCTCCGATGGTGATGCAATGCATTTCATAAATCTGTTGTAAGATGATGGTATGCATTTGAAGGTACTGGTTATCGATTTTGTGTGTCCTTTCAATGTTAGTCAATTCCCTTATTTATGGTAAAATGAATCTGTTGTAAATACTTCTGTATTCGTGATGCATTTGAAGGTACGTGATGTCAATATTGGAAATTATTGATTTCAAAGAAGAAAAGTAGTTTCTTCTATTTCTTCTTATCGCATTTGTTGAAGTTGTGTTGTTGTCTCACATCGCTTGTGAATGGGTTTTGTATGTTTTTTATATTCATGTGGTCTTCCTCCATCTAATAGCTTAAGTTTCTGGGTTGGACTTTCTAACATGGTATCAGAGCCAGTGTTATTTCTTTCCGCGTATGTGGGCCCACTCCCCATTAGTTATTTTCTACGTGCAGATTGCTTGCACGTGGGGGGGGGGGTGTTGAAGTTGTGTTATTGTCCCACATCGCTTGTGAATGGGTCTTGTATATTCTTTATATTCATGTGGTCTCCCTCCACCTAATAACTTAAGCTTTTGAGTTGGACTTTCTAACATCATTGTCTTGCTTCTATCGACAGTTTGCCTAACAGGAGTAGGATTAGACTCCCCCTAAAGTGGTTGTTTTGTTATCTCCTCTTGTGGTATTGTATTATCCTTCTTTTGTGTTGCATTATTCTCCTCTGGGGAAGGAGTAGAACCCGTGTTCTCCTCTTGAGAAGAAGGAGAACACTCTTGGGAATGAGGAGAATCATCAGAGAGTATTGGAGAAAAGGGGTAAGTAATATCCAAAGTAGGGAACACCTCTACACTAGGACACTCCCCCTGAAGAGGTGGAGCTGAATAATAGGAATTAGACTCGTGAAAAACCACATCCATAGATACAATGGTGCGCCTAGAAGGAGGATGATAACACTTATAACCCTTTTGAGTAGGTGAATACCCAAGAAAAATGCAGCGGAGACCACGGGGTTCCAACTTACTCTTAGAGGTGGTGTTACGAGCATAACAAACACAACCAAAAATTTTTGGGGAAAGAATAAAAGTCGAGGATCCCTGCAAAGCATCAATAGGTGTGCGAAAATCAAGAATTCTCGTAGGCATCCGATTTATTAAATAGGCAGCAGTTAAGATAGCATCACTCCAATACTGAGCTGGGACATGGCGGGCAAACATAAGAGACCTAGCGACCTCTAACAAATGTCGGTTCTTTCTTTCGGCAACACTATTTTGTGCAGGAGTATCAACACAACTGGTCTGATGAATAATGCCATGATCAGAGAGATACTGTTGAAACTGACACTCAGTGTATTCAGTGCCATTGTCACTGCGAAGAATTTTCAAAGTAGCATTAAACTGAGTTTGGACCATTTTGTGAAAATTTTGAAAACATTGAAAAACGTCACTCTTATGTTTCAACAAATAAACCCATGTTGTATGAGAATGACAATCGATAAAAGTGACAAACCATCGGTGACCGGAAATAGAAGTATGCCGTGAAGGACCCCACACATCAGTATGAATCACATGAAAAGAGAAACGACTTTTATTATTTGAAGATGAATAAATTGAACGAGTTTGTTTAGCCAAAACACAGGCTTCACAAAAAAAATCATCTTTATTACAAGCTGAAACGAGACTAGGAAAAACGTTTTCTAAAGTTCCTAAAGGGGGATGACCTAATCTGCAATGCCACTGATGAAGATCTGTCAATGCCGAATTAACTTGATGAGGCGCAGAAGACAAAGTTGAAGTAGAAACACCACTACCCTCGAGCAGATAAAGACCACCATCCAATCTACTATGTCCAATCTCCTTCTCCGTTACCAGATCCTGGAAAACACAATAAGAAGGGAAAAAAGGTTACTTTGCAGTTTAAATCTCGAGTCAGACTACTGATAGAAAGGAGATTAGTAGAGAATGATGGAATATGTAAAACATTTGATAATGGAAGAGTAGGAGAGCAATGGATAGACCCTTTTCCAGCAATGGAACAGAGGGTTCCATCAGCTACGCGAACTTTGTCTCTACCGGAAGTAGGGGTATATTACTGAAAGAGATTAGAAGAACTTGTCATGTGATCTGTAGCCCCTGTATCAATGATCCAGGGGTTGGAAACAACAGAGGTATTAAACCCCCCAAAGAAAATACCTGAAGTGGCTAGGTTTGAAGCAAAAGAAGATGAATTGGCAACCGTGGGAGAGGCAGCAACAGCAGAAGCTTTCAATAGGCATCGAAATGCCTGAAGTTCTTCCTGGGATAATCCGATATCAGTAGTAGGTGCAGCAGGAACAATTTCAGAATGGTTTGCCATGTTTTTTCCCTTCTTTTGTGCCCTTTTTGCCTCAAAATCTGCAGGTTTTTCATGTAACTTCCAATAGGTAGTCTTAGTGTGATACGGCCTATGACAATGTTCACACTTCACAACCTCTTTAGAGGTATCAGACCGAAAGGGCGAACTAGATTTGGCAATAGTGCCAGCATTGGTTTGTAAAGCAGATCGATCAACAGTAGAGGGATGAAGCATTGCTGTCCTACGGCTTTCTTCAGAGTGAACTAGGGCATAGGACTGTTCCAGAGAAGGGAATGGAGACCGGCTAAGGACTTGAACACGTATCTGATCATATTCAATGTTTAATCCCGCCAAGAAATCATAAACTCTGATCTTGTCCACATGTCTCTTGTAGGCAGCAACGTCCACAACATTGGTAGGGTGATAATTGGTATAATGATCTAGCTCTTGCCACAAACTCCGAAGCTCAGCATAATATTGGGGTATAGTCATCTCTTTCTGAGTGGTGTCATGAACTCGTTTTCGAAGTTCATACACCTGTGCATCATTCCCAACTTGACCATAAGTATCCCTTGTAGCTGACCAAATCTGTGCCGCAGTATCAAGAAGCAAATATCCTTTTGCAATATGTGACTGCATCGAGTCAAGCAAAAAAGACATTATTAAAGAGTCATTCGAGATCCACTTTTCCTGAGTAGTACCTGATGTAGCCGGTCTCACAGAAGTGCCGTTGATATGTCCTGTAAGCCCCCGGCCTGCGATGGTCAAGAATGTCGATCGAGACCATATCAAATAATTTGTGCCGTCAAGCTTCACAGGGATCGCAGCAAAATTAATATAATCTATACGGCCATCTCCTGTAGGCCCAGAGTTAACAGTTGAGTCCTCAGACATTGTGTCTCAAAAATCAACTCGAAAAATGCCCAAAAAATTGGGTAGAAGTCCTCTGATAGTTGGCTGAAGTTGTCCTCCAAAAAGCAGCCAAATCAGATCTAAGGGAAGGCAAAAAACGATTTTTCTAGGGTTTTGAAAACCCTAAAAAAAATTCCGTCGATTTTGATTTTTTCCCAAAGAATCTGAAAAAATAAATATGGTGGTCCACGAACTGTAGTACTTTGGTCTTCACACGCGAGAGGAAAGGCCAGTGGCAAGGCAGAAACAATCTCAAACAAGAAGATCCAAAAAATCGCAGAAGGGGTTGAACCACCTATCGCAAATTGCAAAGAAATTATCTCATAGAGGTGAGATTTAGGGCAGACACTAGATTCAAAGATTCACCTCATTAGTGCCGCCCTATGCTGTGAAAGAGAGCAAAGAAGAAGGTAAGAAAGAGCTGCGGTGGGGGGAGAGAGAGAGAGAGAGAGAGAGAGAGAAGAACGATTGGGGTAGAAGAAATTAGGGTTAGGATTTCAGTTCAAACCTGGCTCTGATACCATGTTGAGAGAAAAAACTGAACTGAATGCTTGGTTAGGTCAATGTGACCCCAGGCTATCTATTTATAATAAAGCCAAAAGGCCAAAAATTACAATATTGCCCTTATTGCAGCTATTCATAAAATAATAAAGAAAATAGACAAATAAGCCCTCATCGGCTAAATACTCTCAACAAGAACTATGCTAAAGAAAGGAAATAAAGGCAGAAAAGGAAAAGATCTCCTACTTCCTAATCTTGAGGATTCAGAAATAAAGGAAATAAAATAAATGGAAACAAAAGAAATTATATCCCAAGATTTTCTCCTGATTTTCCAAGATCTGCTCCTGATTCTTCGACAAAAATCCTTTTCAAAGCAAGTCAATTCCCTTTCGGAATGTTATGCCTGTTCATGGTTAAATATTGTAGCAATCTCACAATGCTTGTCTTGTGGGTTTCGTTTGGTCCTACTTATATGTAGTCTCCCTCCACCTCGGATCTCAAACTTTTGGGTTAAATTATTTAAATAGCATCAGAGCATATGTCTATTCTTCATGCTTTGTTTAACATTTTGTTTCACATGGTTCTTTTTTGGGCTAATTCCTTGTTCGTTGATTCCACATGCTGTCTTCATATGATTTGTACGCAAGAGAGGGTTTACAAGTAATTCCACATCACTTGGGCACGCGGTTTGTCTATGCGTTGCATATATGTAGTCTCGTTCTACCTAACAGTTTAAACTTTTGGGTTGAATACTGTAACACTTACAATTGTAAGGGGCGACAGTTTGAATAACTGATCCGATGATTTTTCAGTAAGTGAGAGATTGCATTGTTGTAATCATAATTTTCCTCCAGTACAATCTTCATCATGACTTTCTTCTTTGGGAGGAGAGAATCTTGATTGATCGAGCTCCTGATGCTAGATTGGAAACGTTGTTCAAATTTAGATAAGAACCATTTTACGTTAATTGTAAGTTGAAAAGAAAATTCCTCTTAAGTCGCCGCAGTAGATTTTAACCACCAAGTTCGGGATAGATTGGTGTGGTTCCTCTACGCCTAGGACACCAACTCAATTTGGTTACTTTTGGATGATCAACAATTATAATTCCCCTTAGTAAACTGTTTAATTAAGAACTAGCATGTGTGCTTGTTTCAATAGAAAATATTAGTAAGAAATACACAGGAGAGTATTTTGGTTCCTGTTTTCCTTTTCTCAAAAGGCTTGTTTTCAAGAGGGAATTTCTAAAGAAGCATCTAAAATACTGTTAGACAAATAGGTTTTAAGTGTTTCGGTTTTTAAATTCTTCTACTAAAGGAGTAAGTGATTAGTTGCTGTCCCTCATATTCATCAATCTTATCATAGGCAACCCTGGATTTTTCAATTTAAGACCTCTTCTTTATGTGGTCGAAGTCTAGTAACTAGTTGATGAACAGATGTCTGGTGTGAATTACTCAATCTGGTTGAAGTCTTCAATGCAGGAATCCTGTGTAGCATGTAAATAAACAGGCAAGGAAACCTCTTTATTCACTCTTCCTGTTGAAACCAGTTTATCTTGCCCTTTGTCAATATAGGGACTTACGTGGGTTAGATTAGCATTTGGCCAATCTGTTGCATTATGTTCATTAGCTTGAAAATGCAGGGACATGGTGACTTTATTGTGTTTCATTTACTCATTATGCTCATTTCTGTTGCGTCACTGTTTTTTTTTTTTTTTTATCAGCCCAGTCTAAGTTCTCCTCGTGAATTTGATTTTCACTGTGGTGAAATCTGGATTGGACAAAACGAAAATTCCTGTTTCAAGGGTTCCTTACTATTTATCAATGTTTACATGATTTTATGTACTAAATCTCAATCAGTCTTGGAATTTTTGAAGCTATATGCATCATCTTTATATTGAATCAAGCTAATCCATTGCAGTCACTTTCAAAGGTATGCAGTCACAGAGGGTGAGTATGGGATAGACAAGTAAAAGACGATTCAACATTTACTTTTTCTTTGTACATGGAAAAGGGATGGGACGGAAGAGAAGAAATAACTAATGTATAGGAGAAGATAAGTCATTTTTCTTTAGAGTACTGTTTCTTGCCTACTCGAGAGTTGCTGATTGAATTTGTTGAAGTTGTTGTTGTTGTTGTTGTTGTCCTACATCGCTTGTGAATGGGTCTTGTATGCTCTTTATATTCATGTGGTCTCCCTTCACCTAACAGCTTAAGCTTTTAGAGCAGTTGGTAAGTGGTCCCATCAAATCTTACATGGTATCAGAGCCAGTGTTATTTCCTTGTGCATATGTAAGCTCCCATTAGTCAATTTCCACGTGCCGCGTAATCTGGCTTGCACGTGAGAGGGGGTGTTGAAGTTGTTGTTGTTGTCCCACATTGTTTGTGAATGGGTCTTGTATGCTCTTTATATTCATGTGGTCTCCTTCCACCTAACAGTTCAAGCTTTTAGAGCCGTTGGTAAGTGGCCTCATCAAATCTTACAGAATTGTTACAGTCCTCCCAAAAATTGGTCTCTGAAAGTTTTGAGGGCCTAATCCTGTTGAAAAGTTGTAAAGATTGTTTGAAACTTTGTAAGTCTATACCTAACTTAGGTGAGTCTATACCTAACTTAGGTAAGTCTATACCTAACTTAGGTGAGTCTATACCTAACTTAGGTGAGTCTATACCTAAATTAGGTTTCTTGCCTAACTAGGGTCTCCTTTCTCTTGTATATATATTGACCTTGTAATTACTCAAGAATGTGAGGAAATACAGATTTTTCCTTCATGGTATCAGAGCTTTAGGCTCATTTTTCTGGGAAGTGTTGCAGTGCAACCTTCATTGCTGCAATAATCTTCCATTCTCAGCTATACTGCTGACTTATCCAGCCTCCATTGCTGATTCTGTCTTTGCAGCCTTCATTGCTGCAATAATCCTTCAATCACAGCCTTCATTGCTGGATTATTTTCACAGCCGTGCCTTCATTGCTGATTTATTTTTCAGCCTTCATTGCTGCATTAATCTTTCAATCACAGCCTTCATTGCTGGATTATTTTCACAACCGTCGTTGTTGTGATCCCTTTAGCCATATTTTTCCCACTTCAAGCTCGTCTAACTTTTTGCTCTAAAACCTCAGTCACTTAAAGCCTTCGTTGCTTCTGTTTTGTTGTTCCTTTAAAGAGAAGAGGAAGAATGGATGCTTCAAAGCCTACATGGAGGGATAACCGAGATAGTATGTGGTGTACCCACTGTAAGAGGCCAAGGCATACAAAAGAGCGTTGCTGGAAAATTCATGGGAAACCGCAGAATTGGAAAAAAGAAGGCTGGAAAAAAAGGAGCAGTAATGATGGTCGCGCGTTCCAGGCGACAAATGAGGAAGAGCAAATAAAATCAGATTTGGTTCCATTCACAAAGGAACAATTAGAGCATCTGTACAAACTTCAACCTTCTTTAAATCCCTCTTGTTCTTCAGCCCATCAAGGTAATCATTTTTCTACTGCTTTCCTCATAGAAAATCCACACCAAAAAACTCCATGGATTCTTGATTCTGGAGCAACCGATCACATGACAGGTTGTTCAAAGCTCTTTTCCACCTATAATCCGTGTGCAGGGAATAAAAAAATAACTATTGCAGATGGTTCCCTTTCGCCTATAGCTGGATTAGGATCCATCAAGCTGTCCTCTGCCCTCACGCTTCATAATGTCCTTCATGTTCCAAAGCTATCTTGTAACTTGCTGTCCATTAGTAAAATAACTTCCGATCAAAAGTGTCGAGCTAATTTTTTCTCATCTCATTGTGAGTTTCAGGACTTGACCTCGGGGAGGATGATTGGCAGTGCTAGAGAGAGTGGAGGACTCTATTTCTTTGAAGATGGAACAAGCTCGGCTAGACAAGTTCAGGGTAGTTGTTTCGAATCTGTTACTGTTTATAAGGATGATGATATTATGTTATGGCATTATAGGCTTGGTCATCCGAATTTTCAATATTTGAAATTCTTGTTCCCAAGGTTGTTTTTGAAAAAAAGTCCATCTTCATTTCAGTGTGAATTCTGTGAATTAGCCAAACATCATCGAACAAATTTTCCCTCTCAAATCTACAAGTCGTCTAAACCATTCTCTTTAATTCATAGTGATGTTTGGGGACCATCTCGGATTCCTACATCCTCAGGAAAGAAATGGTTTGTCACATTTATTGATGATCATACGAGAGCAAGTTGGGTGTACTTGTTAAAAGAGAAATCTGATGTAGAATCTGTTTTTAAAAACTTTTACACCATGATACAAACACAATTTCAAGTGCAAATCCAGATTTTCAGGAGTGACAATGGGAGAGAATACTTCAATAAAATTCTGGGACATTTTTTCTTGGAAAAAGGAATTATGCATCAAAGTTCTTGTCCTGACACGCCTCAGCAAAATGGGGTGGCAGAGAGGAAGAACAAACACCTTTTAGAAGTAACTAGAGCTCTACTCTTCACCACTAAAGTTCCCACATACCTATGGGGTGAAGCTCTTCTTACATCTACATACCTTATCAATAGAATGCCCTCTAGAGTGCTAAAGTTCCAAACACCCCTGAAAGTCCTTCACAGGACCTATCCAACCTCTAGACTTACTGCAGCCTTGCCTTTAAAACTATTTGGTTGTACCTCTTTTGTACACATCCATGATAGAAATCGGGGCAAACTTGATCCTAGAGCAAAAAAATGTGTGTTTGTTGGTTATGCACCGAACCAAAAAGGGTATAAATGCTTTGATCCAATTTCCAAAAAAATGTTTGTCACCATGGATGTCACCTTTTTCGAATTAACACCTTTTTTTGGAGCTCATCTTCAGGGGGGGAAAGAAAGTGTAGATTCGCACAACTCCATTATTGAGTCTTTTCGTCTTGCAGAATCTGAAAATCCTCTTCCAGCAACTCTTATACCTAATTTTGAACCAAATAATGGAAGTTCGGGTCTACCTATTTTGGCATCTCATCCTACTTGTGAGAGTAACAGGTGCGAAACTAGTACCAAGAATGCTGAACTTCCATCTTATGCTCAAGTCTACACGAGAAGAAACAAAACTCAAAGAAATGAGTCTTCTGCTCCTTTAGGGTGCCATGAGTCCGAACCAGGACATGACCAAAACTCCATACAATCATCAGGTAATGCTCCAACTCAATCTGTCCAACCTGATAGTCAACAAAATGATGAGCCTACTGATGAACTTGACATACCTATTGCTATTCGGAAAGGAGTTAGGTCTTGTACCAAACATCCTATGTCTCATTATGTGTCTTACGAAAATCTCTCACCCAATTTTCGTGCTTTTACCTCAACCTTGTCTTGTGTGGAGATTCCCAAAACTGTGCAGGATGCTCTACAAGTTTCTGAGTGGAAGGAAGCAATTCTTGAAGAGATGAAAGCTCTTGAAAAAAATGGAACATGGGATGTGGTGGATCTACCCAAAGGAAAGTCCACGGTTAGATGCAAATGGGTATTCACAACCAAGCATAGGGCTGATGGGTCTCTTGAAAGGTATAAAGCTCGTTTGGTTGCCAAAGGATTCACGCAGACTTATGGCATCGATTACTTTGAGACTTTCGCTCCAGTTGCTAAGCTAAACACTATCAGAGTGCTCCTATCACTTGCAGCCAATCTTGATTGGCCTCTGCAACAACTAGATGTGAAGAATGCATTTTTGAACGGAGATTTGGAGGAAGAAGTATACATGGACTTCCCCCCAGGCTTTGACAAAAAGTTTGGGTCAAAGGTTTGTAAATTGAAGAAGTCACTATATGGACTGAAACAGTCACCAAGGGCCTGGTTTGAGAAGTTCACTCAGTCTGTGAAGAAACAAGGGTATGATCAAGGACATGCTGATCATACCATGTTTGTGAAGCATTCTCGTGATGGGAAGGTTGCAATTCTGATAGTATATGTTGATGACATTATTCTCACTGGGAATGATATTGCCGAGATGAACAGGTTGAAAGAATGTCTTGCTTCTGAATTTGAGATCAAGGACCTGGGAACTCTAAGGTATTTCCTTGGAATGGAGGTGGCTCGATCAAAGAAGGGAATTGTAGTTTCACAAAGGAAATATGTCCTGGATCTTCTAAAGGAGACTGGAATGAGTGGTTGTAGACCAGCAGATACTCCAATAGATCCAAATCAGAAATTTGGAGACAACAAAGATGAGGTTCCTGTTGATACATCGAGATACCAGAAACTTGTAGGAAAACTAATCTATTTGTCGCATACTCGGCCAGATATTGCCTTTGCTGTGAGTATGGTAAGCCAATTTATGCATTCTCCCTATGAAAGACATCTTGAGGCTGTGTATAGGATCTTGAGATACTTAAAGAGCACACCTGGAAAAGGCCTGCTATTCAAAAAGTCTACTCAAGAAGAAATTGAAGCATACACAGATGCAGACTGGGCAGGGTCAATTACTGACAGAAGGTCGACTTCAGGATATTGTACTTATGTCTGGGGGAACTTAGTTACTTGGCGAAGTAAAAAGCAGAATGTGGTAGCTCGAAGTAGTGCAGAAGCTGAGTATCGAGCAATGGCCCATGGAGTTTGTGAGATGTTGTGGCTAACACGAGTGCTAGAAGAACTTCGAGTACCAGTGAAACTGCCTATGAAGCTGTACTGTGACAACAAGGCTGCAATCAATATTGCACATAATCCAGTACAACATGACAGAACTAAGCATGTTGAGATCGATAGACACTTTATCAAAGAGAAGATTGATGCAGGAGCTATTTGTATGCCATTTGTGCCAACAACGCAACAAACAGCTGACATTCTTACGAAGGGACTGTTCAGACCTAACTTCGAGCATCTCATCGGCAAGTTGGGCATGATAGATATTTACGCACCAACTTGAGGGGGGGTGTTGAAAAGTTGTAAAGATTGTTTGAAACTTTGTAAGTCTATACCTAACTTAGGTGAGTCTATACCTAACTTAGGTAAGTCTATACCTAACTTAGGTGAGTCTATACCTAACTTAGGTGAGTCCATACCTAAATTAGGTTTCTTGCCTAACTAGGGTCTCCTTTCTCTTGTATATATATTGACCTTGTAATTACTCAAGAATGTGAGGAAATACAGATTTTTCCTTCAAATCCATCTCACCATTTATCACTGGAGTTTGGCTTTCTAGAGCTTTCTCGATCTTCAGCTTCCAAATCTACAATTAAGTCAATCAAAGTTACGAACGTCCAATGAAGCTCTTGTAGCATGGATGGACCTTATCCTGTTATTATTGTGTAGGACTAATCATAGGAACAATATAGATGATCTTTTGGTAAGAGTCTGAATGATCAAATTTTTATGCTTTGTGCTGCATTCATTTTACTCGGACTGAGGACTTTCATCATGAGCTGCTTCTCAAGTAAGTTCTTCAAAGCTGGTTTCATCTGTACACGAACTATTATTTGATCTATTTAATGCAGCTTTAAGTTTTACTGCAGCAATTTTTAGAATAGTGTGAGCTATACTTCTTGATGGTTCCACCCTACAATGATGCATGGTCAATGTGCTTAATTTCAAATATTTACCGGACTCTTCACTGGACTGTATTCTAGCAGTTTATGTTCAAGATTAGTTAATTGGGAAAATGATGCTTGATGATGCAGGTATCCCCCATTTTTTGATGACATTGCTGCCCGTTTGCTTCCTGTGATCCCCCTTATTGTTTACAGACTGATTGAAAATGATGCCATGGATCAGGCTGACGTAGTTCTGGCTTTTTACTCTCAATTTCTAGCTTACCACCCTTTCCGATTCACATTTGTTCGTGACATACTCGCGTATTTCTATGGTCATCTTCCTGGGAAGCTCATAGTCCGAATTCTGAATGTACTTGATCTTGGCAAGGTGAATATCTTCTTTATATTTTTATCCTTTAAATGCTGCTGTCTTAACAACCATAATGACTTCATCTTTTTCCAGATTCCATTTTCTGAGTCATTCCCACAACACATTCGTTCTTCAAATCCAGTCGTGTGCCCACCTTTGGATTATTTTGCTACTCTGCTACTGGGGCTGGTCAACCATGTCATTCCTCCATTGAATAGCAACACAAAATCTGTTTCTGTTGGAGATACTTCAAATAATTCAGCTCGAGCTCCGCATAACAAAACTTTGCCAGCCCAGTCTGGCCATATGAGTGCTTCAGAAGGTCAAAAGGCATTTTATCAAATTCAAGATCCCGGCACGCACACTCAGCTGGTTCTTGAAACTGCTGTGATAGAGCTGCTTTCGCTTCCTGTATCTGCATCTCAAATTGTGTCATCCCTAGTTCAGATTGTTGTTAATATCCAACCTACCCTAATCCAATCTAGTAATTCTCTGCATGGAGCCCCAAATGGTGTTGGACAAGGTTCAGTCCTACCAACTTCACCTTCAGGTGGAAGCACAGATTCTTTGAGTGCAAGCAGATCTACTCCTCCAGTTTCTGGTCTAAGTACCTCTAACTTTGTCTGGCGAAGTGCTTATACATGTCAACAGCTGTCTTGCTTGTTGATTCAAGCTTGTGGGCTTCTATTAGCTCAGCTTCCCACTGAATTTCACTTGCAACTTTATTTGGAGGCTACTCGCGTAATTAAGGAGAGTTGGTGGCTGACTGATATAAAAAGGTCATTGGGTGAACTAGACTCTGCTGTTGGTTATGCATTGTTGGATCCAACTTGGGCTGCACAAGATAATACCTCAACTGCCATTGGTATGCATACGTTACTACCCTTTCTCAGCAGTAGTTTAGGGATACCTTTCCGCATATGCATACCCTCGAATAGTATTCAGCAAGCACCTCCACCTTTTTGCTTCAACTAAAAATCCTCTTCATGGTTTTTGTTAGAAGTAACTGTAGTATGATGATTTTACCCTAATAGTATGTTTGGAAAACATGATGGGAGTAGGAGAATGCAGAGAAAATGGCCACTTTTAATATTTTTCCTCTCTACATACTCGCAAGAATTTTAATTTTCAAAAATTTGACACTCGAATTTTTTTTCACCTCCATAATCCCCAGTTTCCCAAACATAGCATTAGATATGCAATTATCATATGCAACAAATCAAGGAGCAGTCTGTGTAATAAATCCATAAGTGGAATATGTCCTTGTGTGCATCATTGCCCTTACAAGCTCTCAGTTTTCTATATGCTGGACTAAATTTTCATCTTAAGCTTGCAAAGGTTGCAATGATCCGGTTAGTAATAGTTCTACACGGGATTTTTCGTTGAGAACATTGTATCAATTTTAACTTATTTCCTTGATGATGCAATGTAATAGATGACTTCATTTTGTTGTGCGGTCTACATATACTCAAGCTGACATGTAAAAATTCATGATGCGTGCTGTTTATTTACCTGACTTTTATTTGATGGACTTCGAGATCATAATTCACCAACCCATATCCATCACGAACATATGGATCCACTGATTTGTATGTGTGCTTGCGTGATTTGTATTGTACATGTATGTCAATATTGAATGAAAAAATCCTTAGACCTAGAACAAGTAAGTTTAGTTCCAATGAAAGAGAGGCGCTGATAAGAGGATTCAATGAATTCTGAGTCAATTCTATTTTTCAATGTTCAAATGGATCTTTTTGTTATTTGAGTTCCAGATACCCTAGGTCCATGAATTATGGTCCAACCAGAGTAGGAGCTTACATCTTTTCGTTACTCTGATGATTGTCCTTTCGTGGAATATCCAGGTAACATAGTTGCGCTACTTCATTCCTTCTTCAGTAATCTCCCTCAAGAATGGCTGGAAGGGGCGCATGCCATCATCAAACATCTCAGGCCAATTACATCCGTTGCAATGCTGAGAATAGCATTTCGTATAATGGGTCCATTGCTTCCAAGGCTTGCCAATGCTCACTCCCTTTTCAACAAGGTAAAGGAAGTGATCCCTCTAACTTGTATTTAGATGCTTCTATGGAAAATGCAATGCAGCGAAATGATGCTCATTGTTCATTCAAGTGTGTTTCTTTGCCATTATTAGTTGAGAAACAAAAGCAGAATTAAAACTTGAGCAGGATAAAATCTTTTTGGATCTTTGGACTTTTTCTTCTCAAAGGTTGAAAGTTTTGAAGGAAAATGAAGTCATCTCACAATCACAAAGTTTGAATGGTTAGACAGGAAACATAAAACAGAATCTGTCCTTCCCTTTTGGCACATTTATGGAGGGTGGAGTAACAAAGCACTACCTTCTCTCATGCGATCTTATAGTAAGACAGAATGCCTTTTGCAAAGAATTATGAGATTCATTAAGATTGGAGCTTGGAAAAAAAAATGCCATCTTGATGTATATAGCCCGTATCGTGAGTTTTCTTCTATTGCGTCATTTCTTCATTTCAGCTGTCAATGTCGTCATTTATATTTTTTCTTTTTGCTTGCCTAGTGTAAAGCAATACCAGTTTGGTCATATCAAATATGGTAAGGAGTAAGACAATGGGATGATTATCATTGTCATGGATTGAAGTGCGAGACAATGGGATAAGTTGACTTATTGTTTTTGTTCCTTGATGTTGTCTTCCATCTTCTTTATTATGCTCTGTACTCTGAGCTTCAGAGGAGACTTTTGCAGCAACAATGCTTGACAACTGTAATATTCTTCTGTAAGTTTATACTTGCATTTTTATTCTTATACTTACTAATAACACGCAAGTTATAAAATGTCCTTATATTTTTCCGAAGTCTTATAGCAGGATGCTACATTTTTCAAGTGAGTGTAATCAGTCTTTGTTTAAAACTCATCATTCAGTTGAAAATACTTGTTGCAGATGGTGTTTCAGCAATAGCTAATGTAAAATGCTATGTACTTAGTAAGTGTTAACGGTGAATGTATGACTCTCTTGAAGTCATTTTATTTTTCACTAAAAGAGAGAACATGAACAGCAGAACTTTGATGCGTCCGCTAAATCACTCTGTGCAACAGAGATGTATGCTGTTCAGATGGCCAGGTTTTCATGATTCTCTGTAATCTACTGTCTGTGATTGTCAACTGTCTCTGCGCGTCATAAAATTATCTGTTGTGTGCTATTTTGCTCCAACTTATCAAACTAAGTCAGTTTCCTATTCTTATCACTTCCAGACGCTATCATTGTTGTTAAGCACATTGGTGGATGTCTTTGGGAAGAACTCACAACCCTCAAGCCCCGTTGAAGCATCAGAAATAAGGGATCTCATTGATTTCCTGTGAGTGATTTTTCCTTTTGTATACTTATTCGGCAGACCATTGCAGATGTTTTTGCTGCACGAGGTTTTTTGAGAAGTACTTCATCACTCAAGAGTGTTTTCCAAAAAGTGCTCTGTTTAGAATTAGACAATTCCCCACTTGATATATCATCATCAATTTTGTATATATGAAGACTCCTCCTGATTTTAGCCCGAACTGATCTTGTTTTGTAACTAATCTTTTACTTCTCCTTTCACCAGAATTGCAAGCAATAGTATCCAGTCTCTTCTAATTATATGTACTCTGAAATGAGAGTTGCATCCGTTACCTAATTGATGTTTTGGTAATTGTTCTACCAGCCATCATGTCGTCCATTATGAAGGTCAGGGAGGACCTGTGCAGGCGAACAGCAAGCCCAGACCTGAGGTACTTCTCCTCCTTGGTAGAGCATCTGAGATACTTAGACCAGACGTGCAGCACCTTTTTTCTCACTTGAAACCTGACGTGAATGCTTCCATCTACGCCGCCACCCACCCGAAGCTTGCACAAAATCCAGGACAATGAAAGCATCAATAGTCGACACCTGGAACGTCATCATATGTTTGCTCCTTAAAATTACGAGGGGTTCCTCATTTGGCTGTTTTCCGCTCTGATACATGCTTGCATTTGAAAGCAAAGCAGTCGCTGCCTTTGAAGCGTGAAGATATGCAAGTCTTCTTGGTGCCCACCTCGGGGTCATAAATAACCCACAAACCATGTTCGCTGTATACTCTCAGGTAATCTCCTGTAAATTTGTAAATGACCAATCTTGTTGTATATGGATGGGTGAACGCAATTGAGACCCTTTAATCTGACCTATTTTTTGGTCAAATAACTTGCATGATGTAGCTGAGGTTTGCTTTTCTACTAGCTTACTATTGTTAGATAGAACCTCGATTCTTGATTATTTATTATAACTTCAAGTGGAATTGGGTTGTTACCAAATTCTCCTCTCCTCTGTTCTCCCTGTATGCTTGTCCTGAATGTTAACATGTCTAATTGGCTGCTTAATTTATAAATTGGTTGCTTAATTTAATGGTTCTTGTCGATTCATCAAAAATCCCTGCCGTGCCAACGAAAAGTCATATAAAGATCTCCCCATAACGGTGAGGCCTCCCATGCGGAATTCTGTACGGGATTTATTGTTTAGATTGATAGTTAGGAAATGCCAAACTTTTCTTCGATAGACAAATTTAATGGTTCTGCAACTTCGTACACAGAATATCACGACTGAAGATGAAACCATGCGTAGTCCGATTTATATTATATAGTTCGTCGAGTGGGAGTAATAGTGTCACTAGTGTTTTAAAAATTGAACCGGAACGGCGAGTTAGTCAATTGTTAGTTTGCTTTTTCGCTAGTCTAACCTCTGCTGACTTCCGGGCCACTTATAAATCTGATTTAGGATGTCATCATGAGGTAGTAGTTATGATGACAAGATGGGAGATCAGAGATAGGTGTATTTGCCCAGCACGCGGGCCTTTCCTCTCGGCCATTGGAGGGGGACTCTACGTATTAGTTTCTAAAGATCATCTTAATCCTTCAGAAACATTCGCAAAGCTCTTATCCATAAATACTATGATTGTACATTACTAATCACAACTAAAATCGACTTACTTAATCCCTAAATCTACTATTCAAAATACTGAACAGATCATGGAAAAAACAGATTGAAAAACTATTACAGTAATATAATAAAAATAAATATTTCAGTAAGCTAATTTTGTCCAAGACATCATGACACATTATTCTGAAGAATTTTGTTTGCTTTCGGGCATCTCCCCACGCATATCTGCTAGCGTTTGCGGTTATTAGCAGCCTGTACTTATCGGCCGGCCACTGCGATAATCCTAATTGCAAAGTGGAAGAGGAGTTGGACCCACACTAGACTTCGATGTGTGGTTTATAGCTTTGGTTCCGTCAAGCAAAAACTACTTAAGTCTCTGGGAAAACAAGTTGAAGAGTGAATAGAGGAGTTGAAGAAGACATACAAGGCACAAAACCGGATCTCTCTGCACATATTACAGCAGTTTTCCTTTCACGCAGGAAGAACATAATGGGACTTGCATAGAAACTATGCATGAAGCCAAGCATATGGAAAAAGATTGGCTTCCCGAATTGACATGAATCCGATGTGTATATATCAAGACACTTGAAAGAGTCTCTGAAGAGAATCTCTTCCTAGATGTTCTTGGCAAAAAACTTTGTTGACAAAAGGAATACAGAGCATCCGGCAAATAGGATGTTCTGTGGTATCTCGTCTGACAGAATACGGATGCGGTCTGAACCGGAGCCTTATAGACTTGAAACGAATCTGGAATGCATATGCCAATATATACTCATACATTCATGATAGATAAAATTCAATCACCACAGTGCAGAAGCAAGATCTACAGATTTAAAAAAGAACATGATCTGAGGAACCTTCGAGAATAGGGAGGTCGCATTTTGCACTATTTGTTCATGGAAGAATACGTATTGTTAGAGATACATCTCTAAGGCTGGTTCAGGCTGAAAGAACAGAATACCTCAGGCATGCACAAACATACCAGGACAAGATTGTTGGGGTAAATACCAGATTAGTCAATTTGCTTTCGGAAGATCTTCTTCCAACAGCGACATTAACAACCAAAGATGCTAAATCTCCATGCTCTCCCACAAGTGCTCTGTGAAGTCTCTAGGAGAACTAAGGAAAATCATTGTCCTACAACTGAAAATAGTCTCTTAACCATTGTGTGCATACATTGTGTCGACCTCCATTAGCATACCAGGTTCTGGGAGAATTGAGAATATTCAAGTTGCAGGCAGGAACGGCTAGCAAGACCTCTTACTTTCAGTGCAGCTTATCTGACCTAGTAGAAGCGATCTGGTTGCAGCTGTTGATCAAACAAACAAACTCAGTCCATCATCGACCTCCCACTAGATATGAAAATACATTTTGGTGACCCTCACTTCACACACACTTAATTGCTCCAGTCATTAGTGCCGACCACTCTACGGCCTTTATTCCTTATTCATTTTCAATAATCAGTCTTGCATCGACTTCTAGTTCGAATTGCCAAAAGGAGTACGTCAGATAAAACGTCATGTTACCATGCTATTTTCCTACTGGATTCAGCATGAAATTACTAAATCAGTGAATTCACGTTTTCGGGTGCATAAAAGATTAATTACAATCCACAGCTCATAGCAGAGCCTGACAAATGGGGAAAAATAATTCATGTTTCTATGATCAAAAGCGAGGCTTTTCCTTTCAATTGTCGGAAGGCCAATCGGCCACGACTATAGCTAGAAGCAAATAGCTAAATCCACAAGGACTTCATTCAGCTCGTACACCAGTCTCATAACTATTTCTATGAGGACCCTAAACCTGTCGGGTGAGTCCCGTACATCCCATTCCACAACTATCTGCATTTCATCCCCTCTAAGCACTGGGTTACTCGGACACAATCAGATAGTGCAGGGGAATTACTTTCATGAACTCAGTGCTGTAAGCAAACTAAGGCTGGGGTACTCGCAAACAATCAGATAGCACAGGGAAATTCCCTATAAGAACTCCGTGCTGTGCAAGCAGTTATTGCATTCCATAAAGACAGCAAACGAATGTTCAGCGCAACTGCAAACAGCAAAATCCTCTCAAACTGGATCTTACAAACCCTAGGCATCAATAACACTTCAATCAAACCACCTAGAAACTCATACAATGTATCTGCAAGTTAATGCAACCCCCTCCCCAGAAAATTTCACAATGTTACTTAACCCAAGCCTCAGGTTACCACCATCTTCCATCTTCAAATACCACAATAACCAACACATCGAACCGAAAGCTAAGCATAATTCTACAAGATCTCCACACAGATTCAACACAAACAGACTTATAATCGGATTCCATATCGAAAGATCTTTCCAGAAAATATGTGAACATCACCGAGCGTATTCAGACAACAAAATCGGAAGACAAAAAAGAGACAAAACCGAGAAACACGATCTTAGGGAAAGTCCATTCAACTCGAGAGGCGGGTACCTAATCAATCGCGGGCCTTGAGCCGCTCGACCCGCTGGTTGAGCTGCTCGATCCGAACGACGAGGTGGGTGACGGAGTAGAGGAGCCAGTAGAAGACGAGGGCGGCGACGATCAGGAGGGCGTTGCGCTGGCTCTTCATGATGGACTTCTGGTGGCGGAGGTGCTCCGACGGGGTGCAGGACGCGTCGGACTCGCACTTGGGGCGGGTCTCGTACTTCCAGTAGATGTCCATGAGGAGGAAGAGGCAGAAGGGGACGACCGACAGGAACGGCTTCAGGAGGTTGCGCGTGACGGCGACGAGCCCCTTCCGGAGGCCGTCGAGGCCCGGGAGGGTCAGGAGGAGCACTATGATCGCCTCAGCGCCGGCAGCGTACCCGAGGACCACCCATTCAAGAGCCATCTGTCGGGGGTGATGATCGAGGAGAAGCTTGAGATCTGAGTTCGGCGTGGGGATGGAGAGCTCGAGTTCTTGCTCACTGTGGGTGATCTGTTTTTAGTTGCCGGTGCTTTCTTCGGGGCGAAGGAGTCTTCCTTGGAGGGGCGAATTGGGGATTTCCAGCTTTCTCTCCGCGGCGAAGGAAGGGGAAAATCGGTTCGGTTACAGTTGGGGCTCACTGTACCGACACGTGGAGGTTCTGTTGTTGCTTCTCTCGGTGCTTTTCATCTCAACCGTTGATCAAGCTGAGTTTTAGAGACACCCAAAGTAGGGGTTGGGGGACAAAATGGGCCAGTCTTTGTTCTCTTCTGGGCCTACCACTTCATGGGCCATCCTTGTTTAGCCCAGACTGAGTGTCCACCCCCCACAATGCCAATAATATGCAGAAACACTCTATGATATATCGGGCTTTCACAAAAGTTTAGGCCCCGATCTTCCATCCAGTGATCGCATGAGCTGATTTCTTTGGTTCACTCTCATGTCTGAACGGAATCGAATAATTTAGATGAAACTAGTAAATTTCATGATATATATAGTAAATCACAGACCCGCTCCCTTTATAGAGCTCGATCCCTAGGCGTGTTTTGTCGGGATTTGATACCTCTACAATATGGAATTTTTTTTCTAACTGGTCACAACTTAGAAGAAGGGTGAAGCCAACCCATCAAAGGGAAAATCCTTTTATCGAACTCGATACTCGGGGATATCCAGACCTTTGGGCCACTCGGCATTATATCCACGATAGATCACCTACTGAGGTCACATGGCATCTTAAGATTGTAAACATTGTCGATTTTATGAGATGTATGCTAAATTATGTTTTAAAGAGAGATACTAGATGCACATGGTAATGTTGTCCTCCTCAACCTTGGGTACTTGACAGTGGGATCAGCATCTGATTAGGTGTTCAGATAGACAAAACTCACCTCATCTTCGTGGATCTTATCTCCTGCCAAAATAGACATCCAACCAACGGTAACAGTAACACAGTGCAATATTTGGCACACTTGAAGAGTTGAGATAGGTCTCTCCGTTCACCGCCACGCCAGATGTTCCCATAGAATTAGCTTTTGGAGGATAAGCACCAAGAATTTTGCTGGTTTAAGTCAAATCTCTAGGTGTGTAAAGTAAAGCTTTGAAATGATTAGGCCATTGAACATAAGTTTCAAATTCATCCACCCGTCGTGATATTAGCAGAACAACCTGCGGAAGGAGAGCGAAGAGACTTCTATCAAGATAGAGTTAAGGTAGGGATCATGTTACTAATCCCTCCTAATCTGATGAATATGTCGTGCACGGTAAGGCTTCCACGCGGAGGAATTACGGGAAAAAAAAAGGTCTTAAACTTATTGTAATTGTGTCAGGTTAGTCATTTTTTTTTGTCAAATTAGTTCTAAAATTTTTATATTTTTGCCAGTTCAGTCTATTCGATCAATTTTAGCCGTAAATCGCTGACGTGGTACGCCGGTGTCGACATAGATAATTTTTAATAATTTTTTTAAAATTTTGTCAAATTTTTATTCTTCTATTTTTTTTTTCTGTTTCTTATTTTTTTTTCTTCCCTTTCTTCTTCCTCCACCAGCCATTCGCTAGACCTCGGCAACCGGCTAGAGGCGAGGACTTCGTCGATCTCTGGTGAAGAACAATACTATAAGAATCTATACAGAACATCCCTCATGTACTTGTTCATGCTCCCATAGCAATAACATATTTGGGTTACTTGCCCTCGCCAACCCTCACCTCTGGTCAGCCACGGGCGAGAGGAAGAAGAAAGGGAAAAAAGAAAAAAGAAAGAAAAACAAAAACAAATAATTTGAACGTATGAAATATTATTAAAAATTATTCACGTCAGCTCCGACAACACCACGTCAACGATTTTCGGTCAAAATTAGCCGGATGGACTAAATTAGCACAAATACAAACAGTTTAGGATTGAATTAGCAAAAAAAAAAAATAGGATTGAATTAGCAAAAAAGAAAAGATCTAGAACTGAATTGATATAATTGTAATAGGTTCAAGGCTTTTTTAGTAATTTTTTCGCTACCACTGATCCTTCAAATTGCTAGTTCTGTGTAATGTTTTCGTATCAGGAAAGATCGATCGTGCCGCGGAACGGAATATACAGATTCGATTCCAGCGCAATTAATCATAAAATTAAAAACTACAGAAAATGACCCACCTAAAAAGTGGGGAACAAGATAAACTAAAGATGATGCCAACATCTTGTTAGTTGTTGTGTTATTACTTTCACTTTATGTGGCCTTAGAAAGAGTAAAGATACCGATTACTGGATTGATTAATCGAGCTTATGATTTTTGGTTATTCACTACTGTTAGATTTTTCATAGGGAGGATAATACGAAAGATGCAATTCTCTGTTATGGAACCACTTCTGTATACGCTTCCCCACCAAGAAGAGTACATGGAAATGGCTAAAACAAGTCCAAGATCCATAAGATTATATGGAATGCCTAAAGATTTGAACTCAGGATCGTATGCTTTGATATAAACTTAGATTTTGTAAGATGACTTTCAATTATTCTAAAAGTTGCTGTTAGATGAAACTTAGGTTTAATATTTAAACATTCTATCGAAATGAACCTAACTAGCCTGTTTGGTAAAAAACGGAAAAGCAAGAGTATAAAAATTGTACGTGTCGATCTATGTCAATGCCAAAAAATGAAAATAAAATGTTTGATAATAAATATTGATTATCGAACCATTTTTTGTTTTGTTTTTGTTTTTGTGTTGCCAAGGATAGAAAGTGCAAACAATGAAAATAAAATGTTTGATAATAACTATTGATTAGAATTGAAGTTTTGGCTAACCTCAAAATAAAGGGTAGACATGACCATTGACCGCTGGTTTATGAAGAGATGCCGACAAACAACGAGCATAGAATATGAAAAGCTGCAATCTTTTGACCATCTCTCCGTACACAAACTTACATACAAAGCAGCAATCTTCCTTTTCGCCTATTTCTGGGTATAAGTCCTATTCAATTCCTAATGTACAAATTATATGTATATCAGTATCATCTAAATCATTAATCATACGAGTCCCACGTCGAGGAGGTCCACGTAATCAACGGTTTAGACGGGCTTGATCTTATATAATTTATGAACCAAAACCGGGAAATCAGCCAGCTGATCCCATCGCTTCCACAGATTTTGTTGCCTCTATTTGCCGCCTGCATTATTCACAGAAAAAGGAGGAGGAAAAATTCACAGTTCAATTGGAAAATTAGTTGAAATTTTGCAGCCCAAGCTAGGTGAGAAAGAAAATAAAAAGAAGAATAAGCCTGCACCTCTTGCTCTTTCGCACACGGTTGCTATCAAAGAGAGGAAGATAATCACGACCGCAACCCCAGCGATGAGACCGATCAAGATGACCACAGTCTTCTCGACCTCTTCATCCGTCGTTCCTGTATCCAATAACACAATCGATGCACTATCAAGTTAACTAGCTCGTTCCATCTTGTTCGCGCATATTATACGATCGGAGATAACAAGAAGCGCTTTCCAAATCATGCGGTTTTATAGCTCGATCTCACTTTAGAACGCTACCGTTTTCGCCATCCGAACTCACGTGCTGCAGCACACGACGCATCTACAACGATGGTGAGTAAAACTTGTGCTTGCATCTTGGAATGTTATATATATATATATATTGCAATTGCATCCTCCTTTAATTTAGTGACGGTCCTTTTCTTTGGGTGATGATTAGATTCGATCGTGCACCGAGTGGAGCATTCTGCGATCATTACTTAATTAGTGGCATTGGATTCATCATCATCTCTTAATAACCTAGATTTCCAGAGGGACCATGGTGAACTTACACCAAATGCACAACCTTAAAACTCGTTTGTGACGTGCGACGTAGACGACGTTTTAGGAGAGTTGAAACCCACTTATTGCTTATGCTAGATGAGTTCTTGAGCATTCGGTTCCCTCGAGGGATCATCCCCCAATCGAAATTCTTCATATCTATGTACACACTTTGTCCCATCTTGACCCTTCTTGACCCGTCTCATATTCAGTTTTGATGTATGTGTGGATAGTTTCCCAAGGGGTCATCTATCCTTGTACTGTACTGGTCTCACCTGATTGCATTTAACATCTGAGTTCTAACACTTTCTTGTGAACTACTTCCATTTTCACATATATATAAAACTCGCAAACATTCCTTCCATATCTAGTGCAATAACCTTTGTAATAACATTCAAAAGGAAGTGAATGAGAACATCTCTAGAAGATCTAATGGAGCACTTTAGTCGCCTTGACCAATGGAGACGTTCATCATCCTTTCTTGATTCTATGCCGGAGCTCGACTGGCTCAATACGGATTTGCTATCTAAAAGCACACGGCAACAATAGAAGTGCATTCAGAGCCTACGTATACGAAGATGGAATAAGGGTGTGAACTGAACAGACGAGTAACGACGTGATGTGACTTCTTTGGAGAACTTTCGAAAGAATTTCCTGCTTTCTTTCATTTAATACTTTTTGTCCAACTCAAAACTACAATTTGAGCATAATCATTGCTAAATATATAGATATATAAGAAGGGCAAATCAAAGAATATAGCAACTCCTATTAGGGCATCCGATGCCATCATAGAGCAAGCCAAAAAATGAAAAAAAAAATTATTCCATATTGAGCATAAGAATCTATCTGTCAACAAATAGCGTCCACACGTTATGTGATCATTCTTGTTCTTGCACTAAATTTCTATTCAAGCATCAAAATTAAGTAACTGAGATTTCGTAACCTAAGTAACTCAATTTCGAAGCCATACAATCTCCATGCAGGAATCATAACTCTCCCTACATCTCCCAACTCTCTTCTCAATCACATTCAGGGCGTTTGTCATTCGTCGCTTCACTAGAAAAAATAGCAATGAAAGTTTCGATCGAATTGAAACGTGCGGAAACGAACACACCCAACTAAGAAGCGATGCACCGTAAGTGAACCACCATAAACGCCCGTGAGGACTCTTACCGTGTCCACCGCTGGTGTGATCGCCGTCCGAGTACTGTACGTAGCACTTGGCCAAGTACATGTCTCCCCACTTTGCGGCACCGCAGTCGCTCTTCAGCCGTCCAATTGCCTCCGCCAAGCAGTCCTGGCAATCCCCGGCGCTCAGGTCCTGAACACACTGCGCAACTGCCTGGACGTTCCCCGAGGTACCGGTCCTGTAGGGATTGTAGGTCCCGTCCCCGGCTCCTACGTACCCAAGCACGGCGTCGCGCCGTGCCAGCTCATCAGAATTAGAAGCCCCAGTAAGAGGCCCGCACCTCCTGAGCAGCACGGTCTTGTCCTGCTCACCCAGGAACGTCGTGTTGTCGTACCGCACGAGGCAGCCCTCGAGCTGGAGCGTGCCGCCGGAGGAACCGGCACATCTGGTCCCAAGCTGGCTTACCGCATGGGACACGCAAGTGGAGCAGTCTGCCACGGCGAGGTCCCCGCGGCACTGGTAGAGGCCGTAGACTGTGTCGGAGGGGGTGGGGCCCGGGAAGGTGAGGTTGTTGTAGGAGGAGGAGGCGGAGGAGCTGACAAGGGAGGTGAGGACGGAGTCGACGCCGTTCTCTAATGGCGAGCCGGGGGAGTACTTGTACTGCGAGCAACCGACGTAGACGAAGGAGTCGAAGGACGAAGTCGAGAGGGAAACAAGGAACGAGACGGGGAGGAGGAGGAGCGAGAGCATGGAGAGAGACATGACCGGGACTGCTGTTGTGACTTGCGCGGGATCAAGGATTCATGGAAACGGCTGGGTGAAGCAGAGCTTGTTGAGTTGAAGTACATTATTGACGGGTTGCGTGAGGGAGTGAGGAAGATGACGTGGGTGCATGGGATTGATGGTGAGCCAGTGGTCGGTCCACTATAGTGAAGCCAACGTCAACGATGGATCAAGTCAAGGCACAAACTAGAATGTACTACTGGAGCCGATTTGACAGAAGGAACTACTCCTCCGTTCTATTTGTTCAGCATTGGAGGAGGAATAAGCACTAATATGACAATATTATCATTTATTTTCGACCATACGATCTCGATCAATGGATGTTTTATATTAAAAATGTAATGATGATGTGTAAATTTATGATTAAGATTGTAGCGTTTTTGACAGTATTGTCGCTGAATCATTTTCCTAAGGCTAAATACACTCACCACGTCCTCTTTCTATTTTGGTGCTGGGACTCTTTGGGGGAAGGCAAAATGAAATTGATAAGGAACTCCCCAAAAACTCATCACGGAATCTATCCCCGTGAATCCCATGATTGAGTAATATAATTGAGCTTTGTTCCATGGCACGGTGAGCTCAAGATCGCTGCCCAATAAAAAGGTGGTGTATGAATCTCAAGTCCTCAGTGTACAAGTTTTATGTGCACAACGTGGGTCATACTTTATTTTCGCGTCGTTCATGCTCCCATTAATCACGCATCATGGGTTGAGTGCCTTCTGTCTTTGTAGCATATAACTCGAACTGAGAGCGATACAAGAAAGAGAGAAAGTGACGACATCACGACTCGAGAATAAGATGTCAAAGACTAGTCCTGCCGGAGGCCGCCGAGATAGAGAAAGGTCACAGAAATCGGAAAAAGTGTCCGGGTTGAGAGTGACTCGGTATCAGGCGCGGACTGCAGAGCGGCTGGTTTTTGCTAGTGTCAACAACACCAAGAATGCTTCCCCAACAGGAAATTATATGGAAGAATGAGAGCTCCACAACGTGATTGAGCCTGTATCTCCCATGAAAACTGATCTATCTAGTACCTTTTCCATTTTCCTTCAATTTTTCCTTGTTCAAATCTAACTTCCCTCCATTTGCATATGTAGACTCAACCTCGATCAAGAAGCATCATGCAAGCTATGCTTTAAGAGCTTAAAATACGTTGGAGGTATTCATTCACCAAGCTCTTGGATGATTCCATCTGGTGTCGTCCGTCGGACGTTCACAACTTGATTAAGACGGGCCAACTGGACGCTAGAAACTGTAACTGAAGGGTCTGCAATAAAATTCAAACCCAGAAACTGTCCGTGCCATTTATGCATTTTCATATGCAATGACGCACACAAACACGGTATCAAAATACAAAATGCAAGGAGTGCAAAACTTCACCGAGACATGGGAATACTCATATTCGAAACTTATTCAGCTACTAGTAGACACTAAACGAAAAACATGAGGGATGATTGATCTTGTTTTAATAAGACATTTCTGAATTACAACAATCTCCAGACATAAATATTTGCGAGCAATGTTACCGCAGGCAGTACATATGTGCTTATATACATAACAACATGGACTTCCTCACATGACACAGCACCTCACAACAAGCCCCTTTTGATCCATCCTCGCCTCTTCATTTCCTGAAATTGCACCTTATACATAAGTTTGTGGGATAAAAAAACATGGACAATGATTTCGAAACAAATCGGCGGTTATGTGTTAACTAATATTACAAGGTAGCAGCTCCCAATCATTGGAAGTATCTCACCACTGGATACAAGTAACCTACTATATTGTCCAATTACAAAGGCATGTAAGACCATTTTGAACAAGCCAATTCGAAAAGGCATACCCTTAGTGATAACAACCAGGCATGAGCCAAAGTTATCAAGATCCTTATAAGGGGAAAATGCCTGCAATTTCACAGCACATGCTAAGAGCTTAGAAACTATAATCCCAAAACCAGTTCAAAGACTTTAACTTCCAACGACGAGGGTTCGTTTGGTTCTCTTTTGTTTTCCTCCAAACCATCCCAACATAGGTATATCAACATGTGTCCCCCGAAAAGAAAGTGCTTTACTAATGTTCATTAAATAGACAGCCACTAGAAGTAGAAAGAAGAGAGAAGAAACCAGCCAGTAAATTCTTTCTCACCTTCAGGAGGTTGTGCTAGCTTGCGGTTCTGTGGAGACAACATTTCCTTCTTCAATTGCAACAATATGTCTTCCATAGTGTATTCCCTTTTCCAATTACCAAGCATCGGCATGAGACTCGGTTCAACCTGGTACATAGCCAACAATGAGTTCAAAACAATCAAGTTCTTATGTGAAGAATTGATTCAAAGTTGCTCACATACCACGCCTGTTTCCTGATTGACGCAAGTCATGTTTATCCGAGTCTGGAACCTCACAGCAGGCGGATTATCAGGGTAATCCTTGCCGCAAAACAACTTCAGCTGATAAATACGCCCTTCATGAACAGTCTGCCAGGCAGCATATGTCAGTGAACAAAACTAAATTTTCTCAGAAAGAAAAGGAGTACTAAATATTGTTTGGAAGTTGAATCGCATTTCAGCATTCAAAGACTCAACCAGTATCGTCCAAAACTAATAAGTCAAATACAAAATGCAAGGTCGGAATTTGATCTATACAATTACAGAGGCCATTTCCTTGATGAGTAAAGTCGCTTAAAGTACGGATGTCATACATATGAGCCAGTTCAGTTATGAACAAAATTTATGCAAAAGCAATATCAATATTGAGTGCCTTACTTTTGTCAAAGCATAAAAAATGCATTTATAGTAGTAGCAGACAGGTCTGAGCAACGTTTTGAAGACACGTTATGTGTGAGCAGACAAGTATATTATATATATCCAAGTGTACTTTGCCAATGTCTTAACCTAAAGCAGGTAATATACTGACACTAGTTCTCACTAACCGGACCAGCTAGCCAACAGCCGACTGATTCAAGTATATTTGAAAAAAAAAAAAAAAAGTTCAATCAATAACATATTCTAGGTGCATAAAATTCATTATATTAGCAACTAATCTGTGAAATGATTGCTCACTAGGATAATCACCATTCCTTGGTCAACCACAATTTAGGAAAGAAACTGACTTAAAATAGAATCTCACAATACCAGGAAAGGGGTTTAAGAATCTATACTCCAAAAGCAGCGGAGATAGTATACTAGTATGTGACAGTGATTCACTGCTCAATGGTGCTTTTCCTTTTCACTTTTGTCTTTTCGGTGTTCATGTGCATGCTCAAGCATTCGCATGTGCGTGCGTGCATGAGAGAGAGAGAGAGAGAGGCATGTTCCCCCAGCTTACATTAGGAGGACCAATGATAGTGCCTGTCCATGACTGCATGTATATATCATCAGCATCATCCATTCCGTAACTGACTGTTCCATCTCCTATTCCTTTTTCTCCCCTCTCAAGCTCTTCAAGTAATCTAAAGTTCCTTGGAACTGCAAATATTTAAACAAATCAGTCTCACAAGTCAACATGATCTTCACATAGACAAAATTGAACAAAATTGTACAAATAATAACCACAGAAGCACTAGCGTTTGTCAGTACAAGACTTCCAATGGCAACTGACATCCTATCTGAGTCACTGGCATGAACCAGCCTGAACGAGGAGCTGAGATGATGTTGTAGCTAGGACTGACAAATTCTACCCCATGTTAAATGTAAACCGGACCAATGTCTTCACTTTAATTATCTTAAACTTTGTATGGACTGTACATGTTTTCTTTCCCCCTTTCTTTTGGTCAAAGTCTACTGGTATTAAGTTTCTTGCTATGTATGTACATCATCAACAGCAGATTTGTTTGAAGAGAAAGGAATGATTTTTTGAAAGGAAATGAGTGATTATTCAATTGAATAGATGTGTAGTAGGTAGCTATTAATTTGTGTGAATTGAGTGCTAACTTAGATAAAAGAGAAAGTGGTGGTTGTTTTCACTTTAGCTGCAAGTTCAATTTTGGAAACAATATAAAGGGAGACAAAAGTCAATTCTAGCTTAAATATATAGATAGATGTACCAAACATAGGAAAAAAGGAAACATGCGATAAAAGAATACTTCTTAAAAAACAAAAATATAGTTTAAATTCCCCTGTATTGATAGGGTAGACCAATCGGAAATCACCTTTAAGGATAGCTTTTTGCACATGCTTTATGCCACAAAACTAGAGTCTACAAGCAAAGCAATAGTGGTTGTAGTTTATCAAAAGCCAATGTGTGAATAAATGTGCTCCAAAGCATGAAGTTATTCTCCCAAGTAATTTAATTACAGACGACATGCACTTAAAAGCAATTTAGTTCAATCAAGCTCATTAGCATTCTCATTGCATGAACCTTCTTAAGTTACACATGCTCACCAAACTGAGCTAGTTATGGGGACTTCCGCTAGTCATAAGATCATATTCACATGCAATTTGTGCCAACTTTTATCAGCCAGACTTTAAAAGAAGAAAAATGATCTACATATGTGTAAGGAACCAGAAAAACAAGCAACTATTCTCAAGAACCCTTCTATTTCTGTTTTGAGACTTCAAGCTGTTTTTGCTCCACCTACCCTACTAAATGAGAATAATCTTGTCATCATTTGCTGGGCCAGCTAAGAAAAGTAAAAAGACACTTTTTACTACTTTCAGCCCGCATTTCAGGCTTCGCATGTTCATAATAGTGCACTTTCAATGACCATATGCCACATGGACGGTATCTATAACATCCCTATTTATCGAACTTTAGCTTCACATGAACCAACAAAGCACCATAATATAATCACGTGGAGTACCAGTAGCGTGAAGTTCAAAAGTCCACTAATCACATACAAGCACAAACCGTGTTTTTTTAGCATATAAAGAAAACTCTTATTCTCAATTGAAGCACAACAATGACCAATCATCCAAATTGATCCACTTATACGTTCCACAACAAATTGAATCGAAGTCAAGACTAGCACCAACAATAATCTAAGCGTCACAACTGAGTGCACTCACACTTCCAAAGATCAACAACATCAACATCAACATCAACATCAACATCACATTTATCCCAAACTAGTTGGGGTCGGCAGTCGATGAACCCAACAATAAATAAAATAGAAGCAAGACCGATTGAGGAAAAAGAAATACTTATATAAAAATAAATAGATAAAAATAAAAATATTTAAAAATATAAAGATAAATACGGGGAAAAGGATTAAAAAGGATAGTCAGGAACATAGGAATGTTGCCCCTTCACAATGCCAATAGCTTTTCTCCATTCCGTCCTAAGACAAACCGTACGCCAATACATTTTCCACATCATTAAATCTTGTTTTACTACTTCCCCCCAAGTAAGTTTCGGCCGACCTCTTCCTTTCTTCATGTCATGTTCTTAATAACACACTTCGGTTCTTACCGAATCATCTGGAGATCTTTCGAAGAATATGCCCAAACCATCTCAATCTATGATCTTTCATCTTTTCTGCCATCAGTGCTACTCTAACTTTTAGTCGAATATTTTCATTTTTTATCTTATCCATCCTTGTATGACCACACATCCACCTTAACATCCTCATCTTAGCTACTCTCATTTTATGCTCATGTTGCCTCTATGCTGATCAACATTCAGCTCCGTCTAGCATTGCAAGTCTTACTGCGGTTCTATAAAATTTTCCTTTTAGCCTAAGAGAGATTTTGCGATCACACTTCCAAAGATATTAGGCATAAATGTATTGAGTTCCTCACCCATAAAAATGCCCACACAGCTCTCAATGAGAGTGAAACAACATAAGTGTATTCAATAAATCCATAATGCTAATTTGTCTTTGCACATTACTCATGCTAAGAGCCAAGAATTTTTTTTAAAATCAAACAACCAGTAGGCCACTCCCAAGAAATAGCCACTACGCTTTTATTTCTTTCAAAAGCAAATTCCATGCACGAATTCATACAGATTCCACTGAAATACAATGGGAGGATTAGCTTTAGATAGTTCCAATTTATTAGAATGGCTTCCCCATTCTTTCAATAGTTAAATGCAAACCATAGACAGAATATATATGACTCAATATCAACTAGCTCACCACTTTTTCCAATGATAGCCGGTATAGGTGATTTAAAAAGTGATATAAAGACAGGACTGATGCTCACAGCCAAATTTGACCATTATTTGAATCTACAGGACTAATTTTAATGCACACTACCTGAAAAACAACATTTAGCAGGGCAATTTACATAAACATCACCACCTTTGACACAAGTCAGAATCCCAATTTCATGCTTAAGATACAAGATCAACACTCCTAGCTCCATCCTTTTTTATTCAACTCTAGCTCAAACTAGGTAACTAGAGAATAGCTCCAGTATAGACTCCAGTTGTCAATTCTCCATATTAGCTTGAAACAGTCTATTGAGTGTATCATTACAAAATGATGACCACACATTAGCCAGAGACACCTACATACTAATAACAATACACTGACTCACTTCCCCTTAATTGATGATTAACTAAATAACAGCCATTAAGTCCATCTAATCATCTGATGATTCAGGATTCCCTAGTCATGAAAACTCCAGAAAGACAAGGCGACGTATTTCACCCACGAATAAAGTACGCATTCTAAAACCCTCTCTAGACCAACAATCATCAGGCGCCCTCGGGTTAATTTAACAACCCACGAATTGGAACTTCAGAGGCCCATGTTCCCACACTCAAACCCTAGCCGAAATACAACCCACTTCAGTCCACTAAACCAACCAGCGGATCCCCACAATTCCCAACACGAGAGTCGAGACCATCCCACGATGTCATGCAGAGAGTTTAAAATTTGAATAAAATAGCTTCGAACCTAGTAAATCGACAAAATAGAACAGAGAAACAGTAAAAACGATCGATAAAATCTCTATAACATATTAGCAGCAGCATATGCTGCCCACTCAATGCTTCCTCTGTGTCCCCAGATAAGCTTCCAAACATCAAATGAAGGATAGAGTGAAAGGGAAGCCGGAAGGACCATACCTACAGCCATCGACACGGATCCTTAGAGAGAGAGAGAGAGAGAGAGAGAGAGAGAGAGAGAGAGAGCTCGAAAATGGCCGGTTTCTGGATACTGCCGGCCGTGGACTGCCGATCGATGGAGGCAGTAGGTCGCTGGAGATGGCGGCGTGGAGGCGACAGCGGTCGGTGCTGGCTCTGGTTGCGAATGGTTGAGAGAGGGAGAGAGATTTGGGCTGGGTCGCGACGGATCAAACCCGCTGTGGGGGAAGCGAGTGGGGGAAAAAGGGCGTCGTCTTATAGTTCCGCTTCCACCCACCTTTTCATTCGCTTCTCTTTTTCTCTCTGTCCATTTTGTTTTTTTCCTCAGGAAATAATTGGGCTTTCAACGAGAGAGAATCCCTGAGCTGTCTCTGAGTTTAATTTTAAACCTTCATTATTTCTTAATAATCTACTAATATTAAGTCAAAGCAACAATTAACCTCACTTTTTAATTTTTCCGTTCAACCCTCACATGCATATATCACTCGCGCAGTCTACATGGATGAAGGGTGAAATTTGGTCAACGAAAAAGTTAAACAAAAAGTCAAAGACAAAACCCGTCTTCCCACCTTCCAATAAGAATAAATACCAATTTTTAGTTATTGAACAAAATAGTTTGATGTTCATTTAATTTAACATTTACTTTTCAGAACGCGTTCCTAAAGAGCGAAAAGAAGAGAAAATTACCGTCGAATTTTTTAAGATTTCCATCTAATTGAATCTATGAATATTATCGCTAATTAATCATATAGCGAGTGCATGAAGAGTGAAGACCAGACATAATTAACAGGAAAATTGTTCACTCACTTGAAACAGAAAATGATCATTGACAGACAGATTAAGGAGGAAACTAAATTTCGTGTTAACGTAATTTGACCTCCCTCTGCAGTCCATCAACAGCCCAAGCAATTCGAAGTCTCCAAGCCCGGAGTCAAAAGGGCCTCGTGGAGACTCGGGCCTCGCCTCCATCCACCCGACACCTTTTGCTGTCCGGGCCCATTCCAGTTCCCACCATCGACCTCTCCGGTACCGACTCCCACCAGGCACCCAGCCGGGTCATGGAAGAAGTGGCCCGCGCAGCTCGCGGGCTCAGCTTCTTCCAGGTCGTCGACTGTGACGTGCTGCCGAAGGTCCTGGACCGCACGACGGCGGCGGTGAAAGCCTTCCACGAATGGCCAATGGAGGGGGAAAGCGAGGGTCCACCGGAGGGAGGTGGTGGCTGGGGTCGCCTTCCCCTCCAGCTGCTGGAGGTACGTGTTCTCCCCTTCCGGATAGCTGAAAAAGGTTCCGACTCAATACAATGTCTTTGGATGCGAGTGACATGGAGATTTCACGAAACTGTACGAATATGAAGCAAGCCAGATTGATTTCTTCGTGCAAATTCTACTCAAAACTATTTCTTGATTGCGAAGTGTGGGTTTGTAATAGGAGAGTACATAGCTGATAGCCCACTCGGAAAATTTCTCCGGTGAAATTATTTTCCAACTTGTATTTCCTTTAAAAACGCATGATTTTTCTTTTTTACCGTAGACATTCTTTACCGTCATTTCGGCTGACTCTTAACTTTAATGTGGTTGAATTTGTTGTCTGAAAATCTAACAGGTCAAAACTCAAAAATTAATTTGATCCAAAATGTGGAGCATTGCTCAGCTAACTAGCCCTCCGCCAATTGCCGCCCCAGATCTGGGGGGTTGCCGGCCATCCCCCTAGCGACGTTGTTTTAATCACGTCAGCGCCGTGTAGGAGAGAGGATTAAGAAGTCACTTTAGTATTTTTTTTTCATTAGCCAAGTTAGACGAGCTAACGGAAGGACTTAATGCGCCAATTTGACAAATTTTATGACTTCGTTGCACTTTTCTTAAATTTTTAGGACTCCGATTATATTTTTACAATAGGTTTTAAGACTTTCGATGCATGAATCCTTAAAAAAGATTGGTTTCTGGCTCTTTCTAATTGGGCTACGACCAAAATAAGAATATACTCAAGTCGTTCAAATAATTTTAGTAAATTAATTATGTTCTCTCAATTTTGGCCTGAGGTGCGATGTGGCCATGAACTCTTAATTTGTTTTACAAGGTCCATGAACTTCAATCCAATGTGTAATGTAGTCCTTGAACGTTTTAATTCGTATAATTTGATCCTTGAACTTTTGGTAGATGTTTTATTTAATCCTTGAACTATATAAAAATACTCAGTATTGTTCCTGAACTTGAATTAATGGAAGGACAGTATTGAACATACAGTTCAAGGACTACATTAAACATGTACAAAAAATTCACACACTGAACAAATTAAAAATTCGAGGATGAAATTACACATTTGTCAAAATTCATGGACTATTTATGTCATTACGAAAGAACTTTGACAAAAGAAATATTCATATGGATGAAAAATCAGTTATAATAAGTCGGCTGCCACCTCCCAGGAAAAAAGTTATTAAACCTCTACCTATAGTTGCAAGATTAAAATTCACGAAAAGAACATATTTAAAGTGAATTGCAATTTGTATTCAATGACTAAAAATGTAAACTGATAAAATAAGGGTGAAATTCATCACATCTGAAAGATGTTTTATCTAGGGGTGATCAGTTCCAGGTCCAGTCCGACTCTCCTCAAGAATCGGGAATCGGACTGGTAGTTTCGGTTCCTATTTTTCATAACCGTGGATCGAACCGTCGGTCCGGTCAGGTTCCTGGGCGGTTCTAAGGACTGGATATGACAAATTTCTACGAATCTTAGACTTGAAAAATTTCTCCTTATTTCCTGTTCATTTCAATATTTTTTGGTTAGGATCTTGTTTACAATAAAATTTACTTGTGTATGTGTGTACGTGTGAGAGTATTCATCTTTTATAGATGAAGATCGGTTCTCTACAATATGTTATGAAGCTTACTCTGTCATTACTTTTAATATTTTTTTTAAAATTGACCGGTCCGGTCCTATATCCTTGGAACCGGGAATCGGACCGCCCGGTCACCGATTCCAATTTTAGAAATCGGGAACCGAATCAACGATCCCGGCCCGGTCCGATCGATCCCATTTGCTCACCCCTAGTTTTATCATCCGTGTAAAAATCAAAACCTTTGCATCTTCTTCTCGAGAAAATTATCAAAAAAGTCATAAACTTATTACAATTATACAAATTTAGTCCTATTTTTTTTTACCAATCAAGTTTTAAATCTTTTGAAATTGTGTCAATTCAGTCCATTTGACCGATCGACTCTGACGTAAAATAATATTATAATATTTTTTGAATTTTTTAATCATTTAAAAATACTTTTATTTCTTTTCTTTTTTTGGTTAGGGCCAGCATGGGCTCGCAGGACCTCACCTATTAACCTATGGTCGACGGCTTCCTTCTGGTCCTAAAAAAAAAGACAAGAAAAAAAAGACAAAAAAATTATTACAAAATTTTAAAAGTTGGAGAAATATTAAATTAGTATTAAAATTACCCACCTCAGTGCAATTCGGTCATATGGACGAATTGGTGCAATTTCAAAAGGTTTATGATTTAATTGACCCAAAAAAAGAGTTTAAAACTGAATTGACATAATTATAATAGGTTTATAACTTTTTTGGTAATTTTTCTCATCTTCATCTAAATAGGTATATTTTGATTGTTTCTTTTTTATTGCACGCACATAAAGTATGCTATTTCTTCTAGTTTTAAAGGATTTTTTTTTGTCAAAGTTTTAAAGGGGTTCGATTAGCAATGTATACTGTCACAGTTGCCCACCCCGGCAAGTATGCTATTTCCTTCTCCTTTTTCCTTTTCCTTCTTCTTCGTTGAACTAGTTGACAAGGGCCGGCGACCTCAAGCGAGCTCGCCGGCGCTGGAGCAACCTCACCCACCCCTGCGAGGGCTCACCTAGCGACGATGAGCCTTCACGGCCTTTAGATTTTGCCATCTAAGAAAGATGGCACGAATTCTGACAGACTCAATCGTTTTTCATTGCTCTTTTCGATTCAACTGAGACGAAAATGAGGGATTTTTATTTTTGAGAATTTCTTGAATCTAGGGTAGAGCGACGAGGGCATGAATTTGATGAGCTCAGATCTGCGGGAGATATACGTTCTTTCTTGCGTTGAGAGAGAGAGAGAGAGAGAGAGAGAGAGAGAGAGAGAGAGAGAGAGAGAGAGAGAGAGAGAGAGAGAGGATCTCCAAAAGCTGTGAAAATGATGAGGCTTCGTAGTATCAAAGCTAGAATTGGATCTTAAGTTTCGCTTCACTCCCGACTTCGAGAGTTTGACCTTCAGATCTGGCCAGCTCGTTATCGCTGGGTGAGCCCTCACTGGGGTGGGTGACTGATGCGTGCTTGGGTGAGTGATTCTGCAGGATAGGTGTTTCGATACACAGAGTGTTGCGAACAAATTCAAAAGGGTGAAGTGAGGGATGATGTTTGCGGAATTTAGAGTTAAAGTGTATAGATTGTATGTGGAAATAATGAAGGAATTCGAATTATATCATAGGCGTAAAGATATCATCAGCCAACAATACAAAACGAAGGATAGAACAATCGTTTTTCATAGCGACGATGAGCCTTCACGGCCTTTAGATTTTGCCATCTAAGAAAGATGGCACGAATTCTGACAGACTCAATCGTTTTTCATTGCTCTTTTCGATTCAACTGAGACGAAAATGAGGGATTTTTATTTTTGAGAATTTCTTGAATCTAGGGTAGAGCGACGAGGGCATGAATTTGATGAGCTCAGATCTGCGGGAGATATACGTTCTTCCTTGCGTTGAGAGAGAGAGAGAGAGAGAGAGAGAGAGAGAGAGAGAAGATCTCCAAAAGCTGTGAAAATGATGAGGCTTCGTAGTATCAAAGCTAGAATTGGATCTTAAGTTTCGCTTCACTCCCGACTTCAAGAGTTTGACCTTCAGATCTGGCCAGCTCGTTATCGCTGGGTGAGCCCTCGCTGGGGTGGGTGACTGATGCGTGCGTGGGTGAGTGATTCTGCAGGATAGGTGTTTCGATACACAGAGTGTTGCGAACAAATTCAAAAGGGTGAAGTGAGGGACGATGTTTGCGGAATTTAGAGTTAAAGTGTATAGATTGTATGTGGAAATAATGAAGGAATTCGAATTATATCATAGGCGTAAAGATATCATCAGCCAACAATACAAAACGAAGGATAAAACAATCACTACCAAAGCCTAAAGATATCACCAGCCAAGGAAGAAGATCGGGATTGATAGAAAGCTCACCACCAAGGTCTAAAAGCTACGCCACCAACCAAGGATAAAGGGCTTTTTGGCTCACCACCGAGAAGTATCCATTTTTCAAGGATAAAGATGCCGAAGTGTATAACTCAACACTTAAGAGGAATTCTCATTCATCAATAATCAACGTCGTCTCCCGAATTAAAAGAAATATCTCTAGATAACTTTCCATGGATATATATTTGATTGACCTTCAAGTCAGCAACTAATTAGGAAGGTCGCATTAAGATTGTGCCGTCTTCTAAACGAACTATCTTTTGAGCATGCTATCTTCTGAGCTTGTATCGCATCATCTGAGACTGAAGCGAAAAACAACTGAGACTGAAGCGCATCATCTGAGCTTTCCATTTTATGAGCAGCGCCATCAGACTTTACGTTGAGTCGATCTATTGAAGCAAGTTGTGACCAAATTTAGCCTTTGCCTGAATGAATAACGACTTTGCAAAACTTATGGGTGGAATCAATGATTGCACATTAACATCTGGTATAACATTAGTGACGTCATCGAATGCTTCCACATCATACTCCTCAGGTTGTCTGAGATTTGACCTCAAATTTGAATGGTCATCATCCTCCAAGTATGGAGAGAGATCTCTCACATTAAGAGTAGCCGAAGCTCCAAATTCTCCAGGGAGCTCTATTTTATACGCATTGTCCTCAATTCTTTCTAGAACTTTAAATGGGCCATCAGCTCTCGGCATCAGCTTATTCTTTCTATTGGAGGGAAATCTTTCCTTCCTTAGATGAATCCACACCAAATCACCTGATTGAAAATAAGTCTTCTTTTTATGCCAATTAGCCTTCTTCTTGTAAGACTCGTTGGCCTTCTCAATCTTGGATCGAATCTGCTCATGAAGCTTCTTCATCAATTGAGCTCTTTCTTTTCCATCGAAGTTGACTTGAGAGTTGGACGGAATTGGAATCAAATCAATCGGCGTGAGAGGATTCAGTCCATACACAACTTCAAAAGGTGATTGACCAGTGGTATAGCTTGGTGATCGATTATAAGCAAACTCAGTATGATCAAGCTTCAAATCCCAATCTTTCAAGGATTTACTTACCATTCCTCGAAGAAGAGTAGTAAGAGTACGATTCGTTACCTCAGTTTGGCCATCGATTTGAGGATGACAAGTTGTGCTGAATAGAAGTCTTGTACCAAGTAATCTCCACAAGGTCTTCCAGAAGTAACTCAAGAACTTCGAGTCACGATCGGATACAATGGTCTTCGGTATTCCATGGAGGCGAACAATCTCCTTAAAATACAGATCAGTAATATAAGAGGCATCATTCGTCTTATGACAAGGAACAAAATATGCCATCTTAGAAAACCGATCAACAACCACCATAATGGCGTCTTTTCCCCTATGAGTTCTCGGAAGAGCCACAATAAAATCCATGCCCACATCTTCCCAGGGTTGCAATGGAATTGGAAGTGGAGTATATAATCTTTCATGAAAATGACTCTTGGCTCTTTGGCAAGTTGCACATCTTGAGATAATTGCATGTACATCTCCACTCATTTTTGACCAGTAGAAATGTTCTTGAAGAACCTCAAGAGTCTTGTTGATGCCGAAATGACCTGCTAATCCTCCTCCATGTGCTTCACGAATAAACAACTCTCTAAACGAGCTTATTGGAACACATAACTGATTTTCTTTGAAAAGAAAACAATCTTGGACAGAATAAGTGCCCTGAGCTCCATGCTTATAATCAATGATGATAGATGAGAAATCAGGATCACTAGCATAAAGCTCTTTCATCATCTGAAACCCAAGGATTCTCGAATCTAAAACAGCAAGCATAGAATATCTCCTCGATAAAGCATCAGCTACCACATTAGTATGACCAGGTTTGTACTTCGAAACAAACGAAAAGGACTGAAGGAACTCTACCCATTTCGCATGTCTTGAGTTGAGCTTGTGTTGGCCACTAATAAACTTGAGTGCCTCATGATCTGAATGAAGAACGAACTATTTTGGCCTTAAGTAATGAGACCAATGATCTAGAGCTTTCACAATGGCATATGACTCTTTATCATATGTCGAGTAGTTCTTCTTGGAGTCGGTCAACTTCTCACTAAAATATGCCAACGGCTTTTGCTCTTGGACAAGAACAACCCCAATACCAACTCCACTTGCATCACATTCAACTTCAAATACTTTGTCAAAATCAGGAAGTGCAAGGATAAGAGACTCACAAAGTTTCTGCTTTACTGATTCAAAAGCATTTTGAGCAGCCTTTGTCCATTCAAAAGAACCTTTCTTCATACATTCAGTCATGAGAGCCATAAGAGTGCTGAAGTTCTTCACAAATCTACGATAGAAAGATGCAAGACCATGAAAACTTCTTACATCAGTGATAGACTTTGGTGTCGGCCATGATCTTATTGCTCCACCTTGGAATGATCAACGGATATTCCATCCTTAGAAACCACATAACCAAGGAATATAACGCTGGGAGAGAAGCATTCACACTTCTCTATCTTCACATACAGCATCTGCTATCTCAGAACATCGAACACTTGTTTCAAGTGAGAAACATGCTCCTTTTCACCTTTGCCGTACACAAGAATATCATCAAAGTATACAACAACAAAGTGACCTATGAAAGGACGAAGGACCTCATTCATAAGCCTCATGAATGTACTCGGAGCATTAGATAGTCCGAATGGCATAACCAACCACTCATAGAGTCCTCCTTTCGTCTTAAAAGCTGTTTTCCATTCATCACCTTCTTGCATTCGAATATGGTGATAGCCACTTTGCAAATCTATCTTTGAAGACACAGCTGAACCATATAATTCATCAAACATATCATTAAGTCTAGGTATAGGGTACCTATACTTAATGGTGATGTTGTTGATAGCTCGGCTATCCACGCACATTCTAAATGAACCATCTTTCTTTGGCGCAAGTAGAGCCGGAACAGAACATGGGCTCATATTTTCTCGAACATACCCCTTCTCGATAAGTTCATTAACTTGCCGTTGCAACTCTTTTGTTTCTTTCGGATTACGTCGGTAAGCTGCCTTGTTTGGTAGAGAAGCTCCGGGAAACAAATCAATATGACGTTCAATTCCCCTCAACGGAGGTAATCCAGCCGGTAACTCCTCCGGAAATACATCTGCAAATTCTTTTAATAAAGGACGCATATTCGGGTACATGGGTTTCTCAATCTCACTCTTTTTCTCAACCATGAGCAAAGCATACACATTCTTTTGTTTGCTAATGGCTCTCTCAACCCGAGTTTCATTCAAGAATATGCTCTCCTTTCTAGTGTTTCCCTCCCCATGTTGATTTTTGGGTAAAAAGAGTGGACTCAAGGGAACAAGAGTAATGGGTTTCTGATCCTTGTGAAATGAATATGTATTTTTATGCCCATCATGCACAACCTTTCTATCATACAGCCAGGGTCTTCCCAATAACAAGTGGCATGCATCCATGGGAATAACATCACACAAGATCTGATCTTGATAACTTTTATCAATAGAATTTGACTCCGAAAATATTTCAGGATGGCCTCTCCAACGAACTAAGTAACACATCAACTTAATACAAACAAATATATTCAAGGCATATTGGCAAGATGAAATCATACTGAACCCTTTTCTCAAATTGATGAATATTTTGAGAGAGAATGCTTTTGGGCATACAAAATCAAAGAAGCATGTAATTTCTTTGGCTGTGATAATCATCCCATCTTTCCCTATGACTTGAACGTTTGCCTCAACAAATTGCTTTAGAGACTCACCGTCCATAATATTGCAATTATTTGATGATACCTGGAAGATTAACATGTGTTCTCCTTCAATGGGTCCAACGATCTCGTTTCGTTCTTCGGATTTGGATTCTTCATTGTGCGGTTCTTGCTGAATCTCTTCTTGCTCATGGGGTTCAAATTTAGCATGGTATGGTTCGTTTGGAGCCTCTTGAAGTTCCAAATCAATAATCTTGATTTCTTCCGTGGTGATAGCTTTTTGGTTAGGAAAATCCCTCTGTAGATGTCCATATTTGTTGACACCTAATTTTGGATCAGCCTTTTTGTGGTTATTTCTTAGAAAATTCATGAAAAATTCATAAAAGTCAAAAAATTACAAAATCAACTTTGGTGGCCTTGGCCAAGCCTAAGGAACCATTTTTGACAAAAAAAAATAAATTTGCATATTTTTCGCTTTTTTAATATTTTCAAAAAATAGGAAAATACTATAAAAATCAAGAAAAATAGCATTTGAGGTCACAAAAATATGGAAAAATAGCCCATATTTTTATTTTAAATCCCTTGTCTTTTTGACCTCACAAAAAGTACAAAATAAAATTCAATTCTACGTGTTCCTTTGTAACACATATGATTGAATTTGGTAAAAAAAAATGTAAATTGAGTCTTTTAATTTGTAATTTTGGCATTTTCTAGGATCTTGACATCCAATCAAATTGTTCCTTATTGCAATTTAGCCCAATTGTTTGCATAAATTGCTCAATTGCATGAATTTGGCAAAATTGCATACTTAATTGCATTTTAGTCCTTGAAATTGGACATATTTGAAATTACTTTCAATTCAACGACTATCATTGCAAATTAAACACACTGTCCAATGGTTTTCAACATTTGGAATTGATTGGCGTAGGTGGTTTGGTCCAATTTGACCTTTTGGACCCTCAATTGCACAATTTCCCGATTTGTAATTAAATGAAAATTTGGGGTTTATATAGAAATTGATGAGAACTTTTGGGCAAAACCACATTTTAAGATAAAATCCATGCCCTAAGTTCGATTCTGAGGTCCAATTGAAAAAATTTCCCATTAATTTGGGTTTAATTTGGAAAATTGTAAGTCGGAACCGGTTCAGACCGGTCAGACCGCCGGTCGAACCGGTCCGCTACGGTGTCTTCTTCTTCCTCAGATTCCTGCGCAGATGAACAGTACCAAGCTTGATTTTGATGACAAAATTGACAGTCTAATCGACTACAATTGGAGAAGCATTGGAGGGCATTTTGTCCTTTAGTCCATTCCCCGTCGATTGACACCCGAATCACGGCCAACGACTGCCGGAGGAGGAAGAAATCGATCAGTCAACGTCCCGGCGGCCGTGAAAGTCAAACTTCACTAAACGACCAAATTGGCCATCCATTTGCGTACGCCGGAAGACCATTTGGGTTGGATGGAACTACCCATCGTTGCCGTCACCGTTTGGACCAAATGGCACGTACGGTCACGTGCCATTTGGGGTCCGTTAGCTCTCAAACGTTCGGCGCCAAAATTCGAAGAGCGATATAAGCCTATGGAGGCTTTCTGTTAAAGAGGTTAGTGGATTCAGTTCGAGAGAGAAAAACTGAATCAAGAGGAGAGAAAAAAACGAGACAGAGAGAGCTCCCCTCTATCGCCGTTGTCGAGGGTAGAGCTCGAATTTAAAAGGCACTGGTTAGGCCTTCTCCGGCCAAACCGAAGCTAAAGAAGGTCACCACGAGCTCGCCTGAGGCTCCAGGAAGCAATCGCCGTCCGCCGCGCAGCCTGACATCGCGGGAACTGGCGAGTCGCAGTTTCGAGCTTCTCACTGTGCTTCAATGGCGACTCATGCATTTCCTGTTCATTCTTGCATTTAGAGTGTGCGTTTTGTTCCCTGGACATCACTGACCATCGTCGTATATCTATTTTGCGTCGATTTTGTCTTAACACATCGAATCGAGTCTCCCAATCCAACCTTCATTGCCAAACACTGTTAATTCCTGCCTAGCCCAATCTAGGCTGTGCGAGCTCGATCGGAGCTCGAGGTAAGTGTTCTGAACTTCCTGCAGTGTTAATCTGTGAATGAATCGATCTAATTTCGTGTGACTTGTGCGATTGAGTTTCCATGGCCGTACTCGGCATTTCGCATGGTGATCGTGATTTTGTGGATGAAATGCTTCAATTCTTAGATATGTTAAACTAGAGGTCATGGCGAGTCGATTGCCGCCGACCTCGTTTGATTCCGTCAATATTTCACCGTTAGATAGTCGCCGGAGAAGCACAGCCGTTCGTCCAGTTGCAGGCACGAGGTTGAAGACGATGCGTATGTGGCGGGTCAACGAGTCAAAGGCCTAGGTGTCATCCTAGGATTGGTCCACATGGTTGTCGAGTCAGCTCAACCGTTAGTCTGTTAGGCTGAGATGGTCTAGATCCAACGGCTGAGATTAATCGAATCTAATAAATGGCGACCGTCCGATTAATAATTGGGATTATTCGAAAATGTTTTAAAATCAGAAAATCAAAACCAGTTGAAACGGTGCCGTTTAGATAAAGGGTCGAGCGGTGTCGTTTAGGTTAATGAGAATAGACGGTCCAGATCAAGTCTTAGGTTCTAATCCTGGCCGTAGATTTCAATAGGTCAATCGGACGGCCTTGGTCGAGTTTTCGTTTAATCTAGGCCGTAGGTTCCAGTCAGATCATCCGGTGGTCGTGGAATAGCCACGCGGTTCAATGAGGACCGTCGGATCAAATCCGATTAATCCAAAAATAAAAAGACGGATACAGCGTCGTTTTGGTGTGGGTTGCGCGGGTCCGGGTTCCGACCCGAGTGGGTCGTGTCGACCCGGTCCGAGTGGGTCGGGTCGACTCGGTCCGAAACATTTTTTAAATAAAAAAATCAGAAAACGATTTTAAAAATAAAAAAAATAAAATAAAAATAAAAAAATTCTTAGAAAATCCTAAAAAAATGCTAGAAAATTCCAGAAAATCCCAAAAAAATGTAAGACAATTAGAAATTCCTAGACACTCCAGAAATCCCCAAAAATTGAGGATTGACCATAGACAACTGGTCAATCCTATTTTTGGGATTTCTCATCTGTTCTTTCTGGAAATTGACAACAATGCCCTTTAGGGGTAATTTGTCCCTGCTTTGTATTTGAGATAGGTCGAAAATACCAAGATTAGGATAGGGCTAGTTAGGCGGTGAATCCTTCTGCTTGGGTTTTCGAATCTCATTATTTTCCTTGAAATGACGAATTTACCCCTCAAAAGGGTAAATCGTCTTTCCTATTCCAATCGAGTCTTGAAAATTGCTTAAAATTAGGGTTTGGGTCAAGTGGTCGACCAATCCTAATGTTTGAGAATTTCAATTCTTGTCTTCGCCCGAACTGACAATTTTACCCCTCCGAGGGTAAAATCACTTTTAAATTCCAGAAAAATTCCGAAAATTTCTGAAAAATAGGAAATGGATCGGTTTGATCACCAATCCCATTTTCGTCACCTTATAACTACCCATGTCATCTGAAATGACAATTTTGCCATTTCGAGGTAAATTGTACCCAAATTTCTCAAAATTATGATTTTGCCCCTTAGGGGCGAATCATGTCAAATTCATTCCTAAGCCTTGATTGATACTTTTCTAGGCCAATAGGGCATTACTAGGGATGCTATGCTACTTTCATGTGATTTATCCGTATGTTTTGGATCCTCGATTTGCGCATTTATTTTTATTGATTGTGAGTGATAGAGTAGTCATTCCCATTTGCATGAACTCCTAGATTTAGGATCGTACCCCACTCATCTGCATAAATCTTAAGATTAGATAAACTGTTCAACTTAGGTACTGAAAGGGCGTCGACTCTGACAGTCGGCGTAACTAAGCCCCATATCCCATTTATCTGGTTTTCGCAGAATCGAATAGACCGCTCCCAACTATTCGATATGGTTCTCGATCGTACCCTCTACGAAACGATTGGTGGCGACTCCTTGGCATGTACACGTATCACATGTCACTAGACCACACTGAAGGTTGACCACGTATATCCAGCCGTTGCGATTTGGGTAATGGACCTTGGGAGAGGCCCGCGTCCGATTAGGCAACATCGGACGGCCCATTAACCCTCGACAGCCCGCACATCGCTTGCTCGAGAGGGTCGCGACAGACAAACGACTCCGTTGGGGACTCTGATAGAACCCAGAATCTCTGGTTTCGCAGACCAGAGGGCTTGAGCCGATTAAAAAGTTGTTTGATTTGTCTGACCTTGTTTTCTGCAGATGCTCTTGAAGGTGAGGTACGTATGCTAACCATTGTGTTAAATGTTTTTGCAGATTGGAGAAATAAGGGGTGAAGTGATTGTTGACATTTTTCCTGTAGGTTGGAGTTGGGAATGTATGTTTATCTTACGCATTTACTGAAACGGTGATTTGATACAAACTGTTGTGCATGACCTTGCATTGTGATGATCACGACACATCACACACACTGGCGGTCAAACCCTGATTGCAACTACCCCTAGGTTACCTTAGATAGGGAAATGATGCGAAAGGATCTCGTGTTTGGTGGCACTTGAGACTTTCGTGTTCGTTCCCGCTCACGGTCCAAATTGGCGATATTTAGCCCTCTTGGGTGGGTACTCTTGGGGAGGTATGGACGATCCCGTTCAAATCCTGAAGGAGGTGGAAAAGCCTTTTACGAAGGGGCTCGAATCACTGTTTGACCAGATGATAGATGCCAAACTTAACACGAAACAATATGAGAGATCAAAGGATTAACAGCAGGGTTCAGCTGAACTATTCAAGGAAAGGAGAGAATACCCGAGATCTGCGACATCAACAGTACTAGGTGACGGCGACCGGCATTGTCAATTGGGAAACGAAGTCCTCTCAAAGGGCTCTGACAACACTGTGTTAATGATCAAAGCCGCTACGACTGTGGTAATTAAATTGAAAGATCTTGATATCTTGAATGAGGTAGAAGATTGCCTACTCAAGCCTGTTGTGATTCGATTGCCGGAAGAAGAAGAAGACGACACAACTGAACCAGAAACATCTTATCCAAAGACAATAACCATACAAGTCCCTCTAATAGAAGAGTGCGATCCTAAGGTAGTCCACTAGGACTACGGAACAAGGGAAATGGATGCAGTAATGAGGTCTAGACGATTCTATGCCCCTAGGGAATGCGAGTCCGAAAAGAAGGAAGTCTAAAAAGAAAAACGCAGAAAAGCTCATGTCCATCATTAAAACCAGTGAGTTTGAAGTAATAGAGCAGCTGAGGAAGATGCCAGCTCAAATATCTTTACTAAATTTATTCATCAATTCAGAGAAGCACAAGAATGCACTGTTGAAGATACTCAATGGCGTACACGTCCTGAAACGATTAATGATGTACAATTAGGGGATTTTGTAGGGGCGATCCTTTTGAAAGATTAGTTGAGCTTCTCAAATGAAGACTTCCCTATGGAAGGAAGAGGACACAACAAGGCCTTATATATTTCTGCGCAATGTAATGGAAAGAGAGTGGCACACGTTTTCATCGACAATGGATCTGCCTTCAACATTTTCCCTCTGGCTACGTTAAGGAGGTTAGGGATCAACGAGGAGATGATTAAAACCTCCAAAATAGCAGTTAGAACTTTTGATGGAATGGAGAAGACAGTGGTAGGCGAAATTGAGCTAGAAGTGCTCATCGGCCCAACCAAATTCTCTATAAATTTTCAAGTAATGGATCAATCTAGTGCATTCGGATTCCTGCTAGGGAGACCTTGGATCCATATAGCAGGAGCCGTACCCTCAAGCTTGCATCAGAAAGTGCGCTTCGTAGTAGATGGGAAGGTGATTACCGTGCATGGAGAAGTCAACCTCCAAACATATCAGAATAGCGCTATTCTTTACATCGAGCCCGAAATCAAGATGGAAGCAAGCTATCATTCCTTGGAGTTGGTGGCAACAGTACACACTCCTGTGGGGGCAAGATTGGGAACTCCTTATATTTCTGAAGCCAATCTTTCACCAGCTAAGATGCTATTGGCATATGAATACAACCCTAGGGAAGGTCTGGGCAAGTATGGTCAAGGAATGAATACCTCCTGCAGTTGAAAGCTAACCAGTATAGGATGGGCCTGGGATATCAGAAAAATCACTTGGGCGAGTTTGCCTCCAAAGCAATATGCCGAGGTCGAGGCAAGAGCCTGGGACGCCATGGAAGCCAGAACAACTCGAAAGATTCATTCATTGGTTCTCCAACCTGGAAAGGCATGTCGCAGATGTTCAAAAACCCTTTGAACGCTTATTTTAGCAAGAACTCTAGGTGGTTGTCAGAGGAAGATATAACTCCAACAGCAGAACCGGATCTGGCAAACCCTTTCCTGGAAGAAAATTTTGTGAATGTCATCATAGAGTGGCTGAGCGATGAAGCCACTACTTCTGAGTAAAGAAACCTCTCTCCTGCTTTCAAATACTGCACTTAGAATTTTTTGCATTTTGTTGTATTTTCAGTTTTTGTTATAGATACAGTAAGAAAACGCCTTTGGATCTCCGGCCGTTGGTCCAAACAGCATGGCTTGTAATGCGGCCTATTTTGCATTCAATAAAATCACACAAGTTTTATTAAGGACATGTGGAACCACAAATCAGCCCGATGATGATACTAGTCTTCCGCGTAGAAGCTTGAGGCCTGATTTTCCATATGATTCCTAATTTCCAAAGGATTTTTGAGGGACAAGGATGTCCCATGATATGAGGACTAGTCATATTTACACCAGCACTTATTTTGAAATCACTTTCGAAAAGATTTTTCACGCTCATGCATGGCATTTTTATGAAGTATGAACTAACCATGCTCATGACATTTCAGGCATGTCATCTCAAACATACATACCAGGTTATTATGCGATTCGCATCGCCACAACGACTGTTCCTACATCATTGAGGAAGATGAGGACGAAGGTTATGCATCTATTCGCTGAGAATGGAGTGCCTTTGAGGAATCAATGCCTCATACTTCAGAAAAATCGATTGTCATTTACTTGGGGGACGCCGTAGATATCAAGGAAGTCAAGATTGGTGGGCATTTGTCCCGAGATGAAAGGCTCAGGTTTACGGAATTACTAAAGGAGTATCATGATGTCTTCGCATGGTCTTATGCTGACATGCCGGGTTTGGATCCTAAGATTGTGGAGCATGCATTACCCACCAATCCCAATGTTAAACCTGTCAGGCGAGGTAGCAGATGGATGAAAGCCGAGTTAGAAGACAGAATCATGGAAGAAGTGATGAAGCTTCTCAGGGTAGGCTTTATTGAAGCTATCCCATACTCGGATTGGATTGCAAATATAGTTCCCGTCATGAAAAAGGACGGCAAAGTTCGGATCTGCGTGGAGTATCGAGATCTGAATAGAGCAAGCCCAAAGTATGATTTTCCACTACCTCACAATGACGTGTTGGTGGATAGCACCGTAGGGTATGAATTATTCTCATTCATGGATGGATTCTCCGGGTATAATCAATTCCTCATGAAACAGGAGGACAAGCCAAAGACTGCTTTTACCACGCCCTTGGGAAACTTTTGCTATAAGGTTATTCCCTTTTGGATTAAAGAACGCTGGGGCCACCTACCAGAAGGCTATGATCACATTATTCCACGACATGATCCATAAGGAAATCGAAGTAAAGGTCGATGACATGATCGCTAAGTCCAAGAAGGGATAGGATCATATTCAGGTGTTAAGAAAATCATTTGAACGACTGCGCAAATACAAGTTGAGGTTGAACCCTAACAAATGTGTGTTTGGGGCAAAATCTGAGAAACTTCTCGGATTCATGGTCAGTAGCAGGGGCATTGAGATTGATCCTTCAAAGATTCAAGCCATCCATGATCTAACAATTCCCTCCATGGTAAAAAAAGTAAGAAGTCTTCTGGGGAGACTGAACTATATTGGCAGATTCATCAATAAGTTGTCAGATGTAGCTAAACCGATCTTCAGACTACTCAAGAAGGGCGAGAAGGGGACATGGGACGCAGAATGCAGTCATGCGTTCCAAAAGATCAAGAACTGTCTAGTTACTCCACCAGTGCTTGTGCCGCCCATCCTAGGTCATCCCTTGACTTTATACTTGACTATACAGCAGGAATCTTTAGGAGCCTTACTTGCCCAAACAAGCCCGATAGATGGTAAGGAAAGAGCCATCTACTACTTGAGCAAGAAGTTCACGCCATCTGAAACAAAATACGTACCTGTTGAAAGGGCTTGCGTAGCAACGGTATGGGTGCTTTGCAGATTAAGACAGTATACCCTACATCACCATATTCAGTTGGTAACAGAAAATGATCCCGTCAAATACCTTCTGGAGAAACCCGCGCTGATTGGAAAGTTATCAAAATGGCAGGTGATGTTATCTGAATTTGACATCAGGTGTTCTCCACAAAAATCAGTAAAAGGGAGAGTCATAGCAGACATGCTGGCAGAAAACTCATCAACCTACGAGTCTTTCGAAAAAATAAAGGCAGAAGGTCAAGTTTTGAACCTGACAGAGGATAAGTGGGTCATGTATTTCGATGGTGCTGTTAATCTATCAGGAGCTGGCACTGGGGCAGTACTAATATCCCCTGATGATCAACATTATCCTGTTGCGGAAAAGATAACCTTTCCTTGCACCAACAATATCTCAGAATACGAGACGTGCATTCTAGGCTTACGATTGGCCATTTCTATGGGAATACCTAAGCTGCAAGTTTACGGAGATTCCATGCTCATCATTTTGAAGACACAAGGAGAGTGAAAGACGAATAACGCAAAGCTCATTCCTTGTCATGAATACCTTGAAGAATTGACACTTAAGTTCAAAGAGGTGTCATTCGAATACCTACCAAGATTTCACAATCAATTTGCAGACGCACTAGCCACCCTAGCCTCGATGTTACAAATAGCTGATGGGTTGGAAATAGAACAACTAAGGATCGGCATAGTTGAAAAGCCGACCTATTGTATGTTGATTGAAGAAGAGTTTGATGGAGAGCCGTGGTATTATGACATCATAGGTTCCTGTTAAAATAGTAATCCCACTCTGGTTTGGCCACCATACAGGCTAGAGTTTAACCGCCCGAGGACGCCCAAGAGACGAGCCCTTAGGTATCCACTTGAACCCGCTATAGACTGCGCATAACGCACGACCATCAGGCAGGTAAGTAACAGGTGAGTATCTCTATCCCGCCTCTCTCTCTCTCACATCAGCTAAAACGAGAGTGAGCAAAGTATTCACCAGCGAGACAAGAAAGATTAGATCTCAAGGTTCATTTTTTTATTTTTCCAGTAGAGTCGAACTAAACTGAGGTGTCACCTGTCTTTGAGAGAAACCTCTCGCGTGATTCCTCTCAAAGAATGCAGCTGTTGACACCTAATTTTGGATCAGCCTTTTTGTGGTTATTTCTTAGAAAATTCATGAAAAATTCATAAAAAGTCAAAAAATTACAAAATAAACTTTGGTAGCCTTGTCCAAGCCTAAGGAACCATTTTTGAGAAAAAAAAAATAGTTTTTCATATTTTTTGTATTTTTTTAATATTTTCAGAAAATAGGAAAATACTATAAAAATCAAGAAAAATAGCATTTGAGGTCACAAAAATATGAAAAAATAGCCCATATTTTTATTTTAAATCCCTTGTCTTTTTGACCTCACAAAAAGTCCAAAATAAAATTCAATTCTAGGTGTTCCTTCGTAACACATATGATTGAATTTGGTAAAAAAATGTAAATTGAGTCTTTTAAATTATAATTTTGGCATTTTCTAGGATCTTAACGTCCAATCTAATTGTTCCTTATTGCAATTTAGCCCAATTGTTTGCACAAATTGCTCAATTGCATGAATTTGGCAAAATTGCATACTTAATTGCATTTTAGTCCTTGAAATTGGACATATTTGAAATTACTTTCAATTCAAAGACTATCATTGCAAATTAAACACACTGTCCAATGGTTTTCATCATTTGGAATCGATTGGCGTAGGTGGTTTGGTCCAATTTGACCTTTTGAACCCTCAATTGCACAATTTCCCGATTTGTAATTAAATGAAAATTTGGGATTTTTTTTTTTATAGAAATTGATGTGAACTTTTGGGCAAAACCATATTTTTTTAATAAAATCCATGCCCTAAGTTCGATTCTGAGGTCCAATTGCAAAAATTTCCCATTAATTTGGGTTTAATTTGGAAAATTGTAAGTCGGAACCGGTTCAGACCGGTCCGCTCCAGTGTCTTCTTCTTTCTCAGATTCCTGCGCAGATGAACAGTTCCAAGCTTGATTTTGATGACAAAATTGACAATCCAATCGACTACAATTGGAGAAGCATTGGAGGGCGTTTTGTCCTTTAGTCCATTCCTCGTTGATTGACACCTGAATCACGGCCAACGACCGCTGGGGGAGGAAGAAATCGATCAGTCAACGTCCTGGCGGCCGTGAAAGTGAAACTTCACTAAACGACCAAATTGGCCATCCATATGCGTACGCCGGAAGACCATTTGGGTTGGACGGAACTAACCATCGTCCCCGTCACCGTTTGGACCAAATGGCACGCACGGTCACGTGCCATTTGGGGTCTGTTAGCTCTCAAACGTTTGGCGCCAAAATTCGAAGAGCGATATAAGCCTATGGAGGCTTTCTGTTAAAGAGGTTAGTGGATTCAGTTCGAGAGAGAAAAACTGAATCGAGAGGAGAGAAAAAAACGAGACAGAGAGAGCTCCCCTCCATCGACGTTGTCGAGGGTAGAGCTCGAATTTAAAAGGCACTGGTTAGGCCTTCTCCGGCCAAACCGAAGCCAAAGAAGGTCACCACGAGCTCGCCTGAGACTCCAGGAAGCAATTGCCGTCGGCCGCGCAGCCTGAAATCGCGGGAACAGGTGAGTCGCAGTTTCAAGCTTCACATTGTGCATCAATGGCGACTGATGCATTTCCTGTTCATTCTTGCATTTAGAGTGTGCGTTTTGTTCCCTGGACATCACTGACCATTGTCGTATATCTGTTTTGCATCGATTTTGTCTTAACACATCGAATCAAGTCTCCCAATCCAACCTTCATTGCCAAACACTGTTAATTCCTGGCTAGCCCAATCTAGGCCGTGCGAGCTTGATCGGAGCTCGAGGTAAGTGTTCTAAACTTCCTGCAGTGTTAATCTGTGAATGAATCGATCTGATTTCGTGTGATTTGTGCGATTGAGTTTCCATGACCGTACTCGGCATTTCGCATGGTGATCGTGATTTTGTGGATGAAATGCTTCAATTCATAGATATGTTAAACTAGAGGTCATGGCGAGTCGATTGCCGCCGATCTCGTTCGATTCCGTTAATATTTCACCGTTAGATAGTCGCCGAAGAAGCACAGCCGTTCGTCCAGTTGCAGGCGCGAGGTTGAAGACGATGCGTACGTGGCCGGTCAACGAGTCAAAGGCCTAGGTGTCATCCCAGGATTGGTTCGCGTGGTTGTCGAGTCAGCTCGATCGTTAGTCTGTTAGGCTGAGATGGTCTAGATCCAATGGCTGAGATTAATCGAATCTAATAAATGGAACCGTCCGATTAATAATTGGGATTATTCGAAAATGTTTTAAAATCAGAAAATCAAAACCAGTTGAAACGGTGCCGTTTAGATAAAGGGTCGAGCGGCATCGTTTAGGTTAATGAGAATAGATGGTCCAGATCAAGTCTTAGGTTCTAATCCTGGCCGTAGATTTCAATAGGTCAATTGGAAGGCCCTGGTCAAGTCTTCGTTTAATCTAGGCCGTAGGTTCCAATCAGATCATCCAATGGTCGTGGGTTAGCCACGCGGTTCAATGAGGACTGTCGGATCAAATCCGATTAATCCAAAAATAAAAAGACGGATACGGCGTCATTTTGGCGTGGGTTGCGCGGGTCCGGATCTGGGCCGGGTTCTGACTCGAGTGGGTCGGGTCGACCCGGTCCGAAACATTTTTTAAATAAAAAAAATCGGAAAAAGATTTTAAAAATAAAAAAATAAAAAAATAAAAAAATTCAAAAAAATATTAGAAAATCTTAAAAAAATCCTAGAAAATTCTAGAAAATCCCAAAAAAATGTATGACAATTGTAGGAAATTTCTAGACACTCCAGAAATCCCCAAAAATTGAGGATTGACCACAGACAATTGGTCAATTCTTTTTTTGGGATTTCTCATATGTTCTTTCTGGAAATTGACGACAATGCCCTTTAGGGGTAATTCGTCCCTGCTTTGTATTTGAGTTAGGTCGAAAATGCCTAGATTAGGATAGGGCCAGTTAGGTGGTGAATCCTTCTGCTTGGGTTTTTGAATCTCATCATTTTCCTTGAAATGACGATTTTACCCCTTAAAAAGGTAAATCATCTTTCCTATTCCAATCGAGTTTTGAAAATTGCTTAAAATTGGGGTTTGGGTCAGGTGGTCGATCAATCCTAATGTTTGAGATTTTCAATTCTTGTCTTCGCCCCAAATGACGATTTTTCCCCTCCGAGGGTAAAATCACTTTTAAATTCCAGAAAAATTTCGAAAATTTCTGAAAAATAGGAAATGGATCGGTTTGATCACCAATCCCATTTCTGTCACCTTTTGACTTCCCATTTCATCTGAAATTACAAATTTTCCCTTCCGAGGTAAATTGTCACCAAATTTCTCAAAATTACGATTTTGCCCCTTAGGGGCGAATCATGTCAAATTCATTCATAAGCTTTGATTGATACTTCCCTAGGCCAATAGGGTCTTACTAGGGATGCCATGCTGCTTTCATGTGATTTATCCGCGTATTTTAGATCCTCGATTTGCGCATTAATTTCTATTGATTGTGAGTGATGGGGTAGTCATTCCCATCTGCATGAACTCCTATATTTAGGATCCGTACCCCACTCATCTGTATAAATCTTAAGATTAGATAAACTATTCAATTTAGGTACCGAAAGGGCGTCGACTCTAACAGTCGGTGTAACTAAGCCCCCTATCCCATTTCTCTGGTTTTCGCAGAATCGAATAGACCGCTTCCAACTATTCAATAGAGTTCTCGATCGTACCCTCTACGAAACGATTGGTGGCGACTCCTCGGCATGTACACGTATCACATGTGATTTGGGTAATGGACCACACTGAAGGTCGACTACGTATATCCAGTCGTTGCGATTTGGGTAATGGACCTTGGGAGAGGCCCGCGTCCGATCATGCAACATTGGACGGCCCATTAACCCTCGACAGCCCACACATCGCTTGCTCGAGAGGGTCGCGACAGACTGGCGACTCCGTTGGGGACTCTAATCGAACCCAGAATCTCTGGTTTCGCAGACCAGAGGCTTGAGCCGATTAAAAAGTTGTTTGATTTGTCTGACCTTGTTTTCAGCTGATGCTCTTGAAGGTGAGGTACGTACGCTAACCATTGTGTTAGATATTTTTGCAGATTGGAGAAATAATGGGTGAAGTGATTGTGACATTTTTCCTGTAGGTTGGAGTTGAGAATGTATGTTTATCTTACGCATTTATTGAAGCGGTGTTTTGATACAAACTGCTGTGCATGACCTTGCATTGCGATGATCACGACACATCGCACACACTGGCGGTCAAACCCCTACTGCAACCACCCCTAGGTTACTTTAGATAGGGAAAGGATGCGAAAGGATCTCGTGTTTGATGGCACTTGATACTTTCGTATTCGTTCCCGCTCTCAATCCAAATTGGCGATATTTAGCCATCTTGGATAGGTACTCTTGGGGAGGAGTCTGCCTCATTTGGATCGTGGGAGCCTGAGCCATAGGTTCCTCACCCTATTTTCGATTTTTAGAGTATACCCACTTTTCTCATGCGCATGTCTATGGATAGTTGGTATACCTAAAATCGCTCATTATTACAGGGGAAAATTTCACATTCCTCAAGGTTGGTTGGTAAGGCATTTACTTTCAATGTACATTATTATTCCCTGTACCTTAATTTGATTCATGCATTACATATATCCACATGCATTTGCATACATCATGAAAATCACTCAAGTGACTAATTGAAATAACAATGATAATGGGGTAGGATGTCGCTGTTTTCTAGAAGTTCAACAGAGTTGGTAACCTTCGAATGCCTAAGGAAAGTCACTCGCCCTGGGCCGAACACGAGGTTGGACTTTACCAGATTTGTGTATGGTCGAGAGCTAACTGGACGTAAATTAGGATACGCCGAAGGTTGCCAAACCCGCTACTATGTCGATAACCTCAGGTTCATGCGACAAGCAGACGAAATGTTCAAGGATTATTTGGAGATGAAGAGACAGCGTCGCAACCACCTAGCTAGAGAGGCATACGCACGTCGACAGGCCGAACGACGCGCTAATGAAGACATACCAAGGATCACCTTTTGGGGAAAAAGAAGATGCCCTACGATCAAGACAAAGCCGAAACCCATCACACTCAAAAAGGTGAAACCCGAGAAGACCCCTGAAGTCATCATACCATGGACCAAAGAATGGTCGGATGAGCTAAGATACCTGGATCAATACACTGAAGGCAACCCCTCACACTCGACTGGAGGAAGGTTCCCAACTGATTATCGTTGTAAAGAAGAGTAGACCTTTGGGGAAGGGTGGTTTAAATCCTCACATTCCATCGGCCTTTTATGGCTTTCTTGTTTGAAGAGTCTCTTCTTACCTTTCTTTCGATAGACGTCCTGGTTGTAATAAGGGATTCATTCTGCTCTTCTCCCATTTGATGTTTTGACCAATGGAATGTGACGTTGTTAGTTCCCTTAGTCACTGGAGTGAACCTGACTAAATTGCATAATTTTCAAATTAGACTTCAAGTCAAGTTTTCAGTACCTGAAAAGAGTTCTAATTTCCATTTCTTCAATTGAACTATGCAATTTAGTTGGCCCATGTGTACTTCATGGCATTTGCATAGTCGCATATTTAAAGTAATTTTTGACGATTGACTTTTCAAAATTATTTGCATATTTTAGACTTGATGGGAAAGAATGATATTCAAGTGTATAAAGTTCCTCGGACCCAGCTCCTATTATGGTGGGATAGCATAGGCGAAGCCAGCCAGAAATACGTCAAATCACGGCTAGGGTATCTATTGGACCTGCTGAAGATTGAGTGCCCATTGGCCTTTATTCAAGCCATGGCACTTTATTGGGATCCTACCACCGCTACTTTCTGCATGGAAGGACTGGAAGTCACCCCTACTCTTGAAGAGTACAGCGCCGCCATCGGAGTTGAATTTAGTCACTCACTAGTTCAACCTCCCATAGGATTTGATCCCTTGAGTCAACTAGCCGAATTTCTTGACACGAGCCTCAAAGAAGTCAAAGCAGATGCCAAAAGCAATTCTGGACGAATTTCACTATCCTTCCTCCTATATCGATTCCCCAACCTCCTTGCCACTAAAGGGACTAAATCAGATAGAGCCTTTGTCTTAGCCTTCTTTAGCTTTGTGCTATTCCCCATCTCATCTGTCATATTCGACCCTATTATGGCTGTAGTAGTCAGACAGGTTTGCTGTGGTTGGGATTATTCAAACCTTATCCTCATTGAGACCTTTCTTTCCCTAAACCGCTTTAAGAAAAATAAGAATGGAATCTTTAGAGCCTCTAGTGATCTTCTGTACATGTGGTTCACATCTTATGTCAAACAATTCTATATCTACATGGGTTTCACTGAGATTAGCCCCGATGTTCATCCTCTTAAAACCTTCGTCAAAACCCATACACGCATTCCTAAGTTCAATTTTAGAGAATGAAGAGAATTCCTTAGAACTCTAAAACCAGAACAGCTCCGATGGCGGCTAAGATTGCCAACACTGGGCAAAGTCAGGCTTGCATGCAATGACGAAGACCCAGTCCCTTTGCTAGGATTCACATGCGCTACTGCATATTATCCGAAGAGGGTTATCCGACAATTTGGGGCATTACAGGAGATCCCTTCTCCACCGCGACCTGGTGTCCTTTCCTTTGACATACCAAGCGAGACCCTCGTGGGAGAAAAGAGGAAACAGTTCGAAGCCAAGGTGGCGTTTATTATACACTCTTTGAAGAACTCTCAGGCCGAAGATATAAGTTGGCCAGAAAACATGACTCGTAAACAGAATATTCACAAGGCTACCACCGAATACATTAAGCACTTTGAAGCGACCAGACGTAGCCTTGTCGAGCCCTATGTACCCGAATATATTGTACCATACGTGCCTGTGATAGAACCGTACGTACCCGAAGATATGAGACCGCCGTCATATTCAGAAGATGAAGAGTCCCAAAAAGAAGAGGGGAATCCATATTGGGATAATAAGGACACCTTAGACCTTAAGCGTCCTAAACTTGAATATGCTATTATGTCAAGTGTAAAATAAGCAAACACTGTGACGCCTTTTTCATGCATTTTCACTTGTACCAGACATTATTTTGAACACATGGGCATGAATGTGGACATATTTTACAAATGCATAAAAACTATCGTAAAAAATTACACTTCTTTTAATTTCATGAATTCTCTTTGGAGAATGATCAAAAGAATGCTTACATGAGACTAAGGCTCACAAGGTAGTCCTTTTTCTCATTCACCAATAGAAAACATGTAATTAGAAGGATCAGGTACTTCCTTTTGTCAATACCAAAGAAATACTCACTGGAATTCCTTTTTAAATAGGTACACTGTCATCACGGAATTACCAACGCATCGTTTTCGCACTCGACTTAAGACGAGAATGGAAAAACATGAGTTGACCCCACGCGTAGACATGCTAAAAACTCAAATGACTGCTATGGCGACTATGATGACTGATATTAAGGTAATGCTGGAAGCCTCCCAAGCCAAACAGACAGTAACTCCCAACCAGAACAATTCAAATCTGCCATTCACACCTGATATGGCTGACAAAGAAACGACAGGAGATACTCAACGTATAGAGGAAGATATTCGTGTGCCGAACATCTAGCCATAGCAAAAGGCACCCCCTGTTATTATCAACCTCGAGAAGGAAGAAAAATGGAAGCAAACCACAAAAACTGAAGGAGAGGCTAAGAGAATAGCCAAGATCGAAGAATGCTTGAGTAGCCAAGGCTATGAGTTGGCTCGTTTCGACAAGATATCTCCCTTCGCCGAAGTAGAGACCCCTCCTGACTACAAGTAACCAGACTTCGTGAGGAAGTATAATGGGACTGGTCGTCCCCGTGCTCACCTCAAATATTACCTGCACAAGATGGCGCAATATTCAGACTATGTTCCACTGCTAATGAACATGTTCCAAGAAAGTCTGGCTGGCGCCGCTCTGGCTTGGTTCATTGAATTGAACCTGGATGACTATGATGGATGGGAAGATCTTGCTGAGGATTTCCTCAGGCAGTATAAGTTCAACACAGCTACAGCCCCAACAAGAGAAGATTTGCTGCGAACCTCAAAAGCAAGGGGCGAGTTGATCAAAACATACGCCCAGAGATGGCGAGTTTTGGCAACCCAAGTAAAACCGTCAATCACAGAAGATGAACTGATTGATTTGTTCCTGAGAGCACTCCCCTATGAATACTTTGACAGGTTAAACACCTCGGGATGTCAAACCTTTGCACATTTGATAAAGGTGGATGAAAGGCTAGAATGAGCCTTAAGAGAAAGAAGGCCTCATGAAGCTTCTACCAGAAAGTAGTACCCCTTGAAGAAGGAGAAAGAGGTTGGGCTTGACATAGCATTCATACCGGACCCCCATAAGCCCAAAGTATTTGGCAATTCTAATCAAACCAAAGGAGGATCGTCATGGTCGGCGCCAAAGGAACAGGAGCCTAGAAAGAGGCCACCCCAAATGCAGTTCTCTCAACTCCCGAGGCCTTTATCCAAGCTACTCCCGATGCTGCTAGAGCAACACTTGGTAGCGAAGGAACCACCTAGGGCGAATCCTGTCAAGTATCCAGATTTTGACGAGAGCCAGACTTGTGTCTATCACATGGGCGAAATGGGACATAATGTTGATAATTGTTATATCCTTAAGCTGAAGGTACAAGCTTTGATTGATAGTCAAATTCTGAAATTGATAACATGGCTCCGAATGTGCAAGAAAATCCACTCCCTGTTCACCAAGCCGTAGGGGTAATATTCACTGAAGAGGAGGAAAACCACCTTAAGCTCAAGGTGGACGTGTCTAAGCTGACCAACATTTTGGCAATCGCTTCACTATACCCGAAAGAAGGGGAGATCTCTACTGACGTGAAGAAATTGTGTATCGCTAAGATGATGAGCTTGGAGATAATGTCAAATGTTACCGATGAAAGAATCGAGGGAGTCAAAGCTTCTCTAACCTTAGAAGGAAGCCACTTTATGATTAAAACTAAGCAGGGAAGAATGTGGAACATCCCGCACGAGGGTCTGGTAGGCAATTTTGGGCCGATCATTGAACCAAAAGAAGAACTCGACGAGGACGAACTGGAAGCCAAGAGGCGAAGTCTAGCAGATCGCAGATTCATGGCTAACGCACTAGAAATGAGAGAAATTATAGACAACCTAGGTCAGGATTCTGGGGGATATAACTTCAAGGTGAAATACTCTGCTCCTCCTAGTTTTTATCAGAGAATGTAGGATATTATACCAGACGGATGGAGAGGTATGGACGATCCCGTTCAAATCCTGAAGGAGGTGGAAAAGCCTTTTACGAAGGGGCTCGAATCACTGTTTGACCAGATGATAGATGCCAAACTTAACATGAAACAGTATGAGAGATCGGAGGATTAACAGCCGGGTTCAGCTGAACTATTCAAGGAAAGGAGAGAATACCCAAGATCTGCGACATCAACAGTACTAGGTGACGGCGACCGGCATTGTCAATTGGGAAATGAAGTCCTCTCAAAGGGCTCTGACAACACTGTGTCAATGATCGAAGCCGGTACGATTGTGATAATTAAATTGGAAGATCTTGATATCTTGAATGAGGTAGAAGATTGCCTACTCAAGCCTGTTGTGACTCGATTGCCGGAAGAAGAAGAAGACGACACAGCTGAACCAGAAACATCTTATCCAAAGACAATAACCATACAAGTCCCTCCAATAGATGAGTACGATCCTAAGGCAGTCACTAGGACTACGGAACAAGAGAAGTGGATGCAGTAATGAGGTCTAGACGATTCTATGCCCCTAGGGAATGCGAGTCCGAAAAGAATGAAGTCTCGAAGGAAGACGCAGAAAAGCTCATGTCCATCATTAAAACTAGTGAGTTTGAAGTAATAGAGCAGCTGAGGAAGATGCCAGCTCAAATATCTTTACTAAATTTATTCATCAATTCAGAGAAGCACAAGAATGCACTGTTGAAGATACTCAATGGGGTGCACGTCCCTGAAACGATTAATGATGTACAATTAGGGGACTTTGTAGGGGCGATCCTTTTGAAAGATCAGTTGAGCTTCTCAGATGAAGACTTCACTATGGAAGGAAGAGGACACAACAAGGCGTTCTATATTTCTGCGCAATGTAATGGGAAGAGAGTGGCACACGTTTTAATCGACAATGGATCTGTCTTCAACATTTTCCCTCTGGCTACGTTAAGGAGGTTTGGGATCAACGAGGAGATGATTAAAACCTCCAAAACAGCGGTTAGAGCTTTTGATGGAATGGAGAAGACAATGGTAGGCGAAATTGAGCTAGAAGTGCTCATCGGCCCAACCAAATTCTCTATAAATTTTCAAGTAATAGATCTACCTAGTGTATTCGGATTCCTGCTGGGGAGACCTTGGATCCATATAGTAGGAGCCGTACCCTCAAGCTTGCATCAGAAAGAGCGCTTCGTAGTAGATGGGAAGGTGATTACCGTGCATGGAGAAGTCGACCTCCAAACATATCAGAATAGCGTTATTCTCTACATTGAGCCCGAAATCAAGATGGAAGCAAGCTATCATTCCTTGGAGTTGGCAGGCAACAGTATACACTCCCGTGGGGGCAAGATTGGGAACTCCTTATATTTCTGAAGCCAATCTTTCACCAGCTAAGATGCTATTGGCATATGGATACAACCCTAGGGAAGGTCTGGGCAAGTATGGTCAATGAATGAATACCTCCTGCAGTTGAAAGCTAACCAACATAGGATGGGCCTGGGATATCAGAAAAATCACTTGGGCGAGTCTGCCCCCAAGGAAATATGCCGAGGTCGAGGCAAGAGCCTGGGACGCCATGGAAGCCAGAACAACTTGAAAGATTCATTCATTGGTTCTCCAACCTGGAAAGGCAGGTCGCAGATGTTCAAAAACCCTTTGAACACTTATTTTAGCAAGAACTCTAGGTGGTTGTCAGAGGAAAATATAACTCCAACAGCAGAACCGGATCTGGCAAACCCTTTCCTAGAAGACAATTTTGTGAATGTCATCATAGAGTGGCTGAGCGATGAAGCCACTACTTCTGAGTAAAGAAACCTCTCTCATGCTTTCAAATACTGCACTTAGAATTTTTTGCATTTTGTTGCATTTTCAGTTTTTGTTATAGATACAGTAAGAAAACGCCTTTGGATCTCCGGCCGTTGGTCCAAACAGCATAGCTTGTAATGCGGCCCATTTTGCATTCAATAAAATCACACAACTTTTATTAAGGACATATGAACCACAAATCAGCCCGATGATGATACTAGTCTTCCGCGCAGAAACTTGAGGCCTGGTTTTCCATATGATTCCTAATTTCCAAAGGATTTTTGAGGGACAAGGATGTCCCATGATATGAGGACTAGTCCTATTTACACCGGCACTTATTTTGAAATCTCTTTCGAAAAGATTTTTCACGCTCATGCATGGCATTTTTATGAAGTATGAACTAACCATGCTCATGACATTTCAGGCATGTCATTGTCGCGACCCTCTTGAGGTTGTCGGGCTCTCGAGGGCTAATGGGTCGTCCTGTCTGGTCGGACGCGGGCCTCTCCCAAGGCCCATTACCCAAATCGCAACGGAGGTATGCGTGATCGACTTTCAGTGTGGTCTAGTGACATGTGCTAAGTGTGCATGCCATGGAGTCGCCACCAATCATTTTTTTAGGGTATGATTGGACCACCCAATCGAATAGTTGGGAGTTTCTATTCAATTCTGCGAGAACCAGAGAAATGGTTTCGGGGACTTAGTTACACCAACTGTCAAAGTTAACGCCCTTTCGGTACCTAAGTTGACTGAATTTTCTAGCCTGAGATTCATGCGGATGAGTAAGGTATGAACCCTAAATCTAGAAATTCATGTAGGTAAGAGTGATTATCCTAGCAATCACAATCAGTAATAAAATGCCCAACTCAAGGAATTTAGATATGCAAATAAATCACATGGCATTCCTAGTAAGGTCCTATTTATCAATCACAGCTCAAGAATGATTTAGCTGTCCTAGCCATTCTACACACGATCTAACCTAAGAAAAGCATTAGGAAGAATCGAAGGAGTTCGAGAGTACTCACATGGGGTTCGCCGTGCCCTGGTTTGGTCTTGGACGAGCTATCGAACTCATGCCGACCCGATTATATTTGGGGATCCACTCGGCGTTTTACACCATGAAATCATGTAAAACAAAAACGAAAATATTCAGCAAGGGGCATTTATTGTAGATGGTGGTCGATCTAATTGGACGTCAAGACTAAAAAAGATGTAGAAATTTACAAATTAAAATACTCGAATGACATTTTTTTGCCAAATTCAACTCTATGCGTCGTGAAGAAACACATGCAATTGAACTTAAATTTTGACTATTTATGAGTTCAAAATGTAAAAGAAATTAAAATAAAAATATTGACTATTTTTCTATATTTTTACGACATCGAACGCTATTTTTCTTCATTTTTCATGTATTTTTCTATTTTTGGAAAATATTAAAAAATATTAAAAAATATGAAAAATTATTTTTTTATCAAAAATGGTTCCTTTAGCTTGGTCAAGGCTACCAAAGATGATTTTTTAATTTTTTTTAACTTTTTATAGATTTTTTATGAATTTTTTAAAAATAAACTATGAAAGACTAATCAAAAATCAGGTGTCAACAGCTGCCCCTCTTTGAGAGGAATTTCGTCAGAGGTTTCTCTCAAAGAAAATGTGACACCTGTGTTCCGATCAACTCGACTGGGAAAAGAAAAGAAATCATGACATCCAATTTTCATGCCCATTAATGTGTGCTTTTCCTTAAAAAGAGATATGCTCATTCAATTCCCTGATATGATGTAAGAAAGTTAAGGAGTAGATAAACTTCCCTGCCCCTTACCTGCCGAATGCTTGCGGCATTTGCTGTGTTTGATGGGTTCAAGTAGATTCCTAAGGACTTGTCATCGGAGTGTCCTGGGGATGTTAAGCTCTGACCTGTATGGTAGGTCAAACCATAATGGGATTCCTAACTGATAGGAACCTAAGGAAGACGCATCCCACATTTGGGAATTTGCCAAGGGTTTTGATCCGTGTGGTGGACTAAACTAGAAATGGCTTGCCTAATGTAAGGCTTATTAGGGAAAACGACTCCTCCCGCGTTCGGGATTCATCAAGGTTTTGATCCGTATGGTGGATCGGACCATTGGGTTGATCCTTCAGGCGGTCTCTACCAGTCCTTTGACCCTTCAGGCGGTTTCTACCATCCATTGACCCTTCATGCGGTTTCTACCATTGAGTTGACCCTTCAGGCGGTTTCTACCATTGGTTGACCCTTCAGGCGGTTTCTACCATACATTGACCCTTCAGGCGGTTTCTACCATTGGTTGACCCTTCAGGCGGTTTCTACCATACATTGACCCTTCAGGCGGTTTCTACCATTGTTTTGACCCTTCAGGCGGTTTCTACCATTGGTTGACCCTTCAGGCGGTTTCTACCATACATTGACCCTTCAGGCGGTTTCTACCATTGTGTTGACCCTTCAGGCGGTTTCTACCATTGATTGACCCTTCAGGCGGTTTCTACCATTGAGTTGACCCTTCAGGCGGTTTCTACCATTTATGAGATTCCAAATTGATATGAATCAAAGGATGACGTACCCGCTCTTCGGGGCTAGTCGGAGACTCGATCATTCTATGGATCGGTCTTAGAAAAGATTTGCCTACTAAAAGGCTTCACCTAAGGATGACGCACCCAGTCTTTGGGGTGGCCAAAAGTCCTGCAGAAAGCTTAGACCTGAAAAAATTTTCCTCGCCAAGAAGATATTAGTAATCTTTGGGAAGACAATAATTGTCTAACTGACAAAATTCTACGACTTAAGTTTTAGTCATGAAATGTGCATTTTGATTGTTGGAGGTTATCCAAAACATTCCTGCCATATACAGATGTGATCATAAATTCCTTGCACGGAAACTCTAGATCAAACAATTTGAAAATTTCAAAAAGAGTTTGCTCAAAACATCCATTGGAGTATTTCTCACCCAAGAAGGCTCATCACTGCTCTGTGATAATGATCTTTAATAGGGAAAGTGCTCAATTTCCTACCGACATGTGCCTGGGTTTCAGGATCATTCGCAACGCATACATTTCGACCGATCAGGAGGTCTTTCACGGGACCGTAGTGTTAGGCTTGGATATCGGTTTCCAAGGGGGACTCACTTTTGAGTCAAGGCCGTTGAACGAAATTTTTCACTATCTGATCCGGGTTTACAAGTCAAGAACCCTGCAAAATGAGAAAGAAATAGTCTTGCTCGTACTTCTTTGAGCTAAGTTATACATTAACCCAAGTGTCTTAGTCAGATAAGACTACTTCAGGGTTGTAACATTGGAAGGATTGGGGACCGAAAAAGGCTTATTTTTTGCCCAGAAATTGTGAAGGGTTTGACATTGGTGATCATTGCAAATTTGCCACATGTCCTTCGAAGAACATCTCCATTTCTTGAAGTGTACACTCCTCTTTTAGAGCGCACAAGGATGTTTAAAAGCGTCTCTTGTTACATTAAGAGACCGTCTGTTTGTGTGTTTGCAATTTGAGCACGACAACATTTGGAGAGTAGTCATCTTGATCTAACTCCTTTGCAGGGTCTTTTCATCGTCTCTCTAGACTTTACTGGGGATATTTTGAATAGACATCAGCCTTGCTTTTTACCAGGCACTTTGCTTTTTCTTGATGTCTAGGGATTTTTCTTTTCCCCCTTTTTTTAATCCCGTGTTTTTCTTTTCTTTTGGAGCTAGGATTTTCGGCAATCATGCTAGATATGCAACTTAAACTTTGGCACGCTTCCATTCCTAGAGTGATGTTGCCTTTGCTTTGGAATATGCAATGATCACCAATAGGTTGATGAAATGAATTTGCTGGCTCAACTTGGTTGTGCAAAGGATAACAATGTGTAGGATAGGGAAATGAATCATTCTCGTCATCCTATGACACTTGGATTATCATATAAACAACACACAAAGATTTATGTTAGTCCGAGCAAGAAAATTTCTAACCGTTTACTTTCTGATACTGTTGGACTAACCTTCATTTGCCCCAATGTGGGGTGGTTCTTGACAGGGTTGAGAATGAAAATCGCCGTTCAATGGGGTTCTCAATGGGCATCTGTAGTGTTTGGAATGAAGAAATAAATGCCTCTGTCATCTCGATCCATGTAATCGTTGCGAATGACCCTTATATCCATAGGTTAAGGTTTCGCTATCATTTCCAATCTCCTCATCTCTCAAGTGTGTATGGGACGTGTTTGGATTAGGCTCGCTTCTCTTATGAGAAAATACCCTTTTGAACAGTTCAAACGACTCTTATTGGAAAAATTCATTTCATTTCATCAAGATTTATCCTTCAAAGGGATTTTATGATGCACCATACATGTGTAATTCATGTTCAGACAATCTCATGTTTTAAAACATGAATGTCAATGAAGTAAGAATTCTATGTCTTTTTAGATGTGAGAATCGAATTAATTCTGAAAGTTTTTAATCTCCAATGAATTGGGAAAAGGGATACTTGCCTGCCCATCGAGGCTGGAGATCCTGGAGATATAAAAGGGATATGTCATTGTATATTCTAAAACTTTACAAAAATTGGAACGATACATCTTACCCTTGGTCATATGCTCCAACGAGTGTACAAGGGTTGTGAAAATCTGCACTTCACATAGTAACACAAGATTGTTGGGTGTTCTAAAGTTCTTTCGACTTCTTGGTTTTTGGAGAAAAATGAAACTTACATGTGTGCCCTGATGGCGAGCTCCTGCCAAGGATAAATATTAAGCATTATTTTGGGTTTCCAAATTCAAAATAAATTGGGACGATACTACTTTACTCTTGATTTGAATTCCATTCTGCATGCCAATGTGCGGATTGTAGAAGCCGGCCCTCAAGCTTGTGGCCATGATTTCTTCGTCTGGTTGGGCAACGAATCCACCTCGAGGATTTACGTCGGAGGAGATTCATTCATCTTTTTGGGCGTGTTTCATGCACTGTTTTGTTATTTGAATGCATGGCTTCTTGGGTGCCTCATCTCTGTTCATCACCTGAGAGGAAAATGAGAGAACATTATCCCCGCATCTAATTGAAAATCATTTAGGAACGATACGTTCTTTTTACCAAATGGGTGGCTCCGCGGCCAAATGTGTTTTACATTGAAAGGATGGATTCCATTACGCTCTGCGGATGATAACTATTGCTTCGGGGACTTGCCCCACGGATCAAACGATGAATTTGATGTCTTCGGCTTCGACATGCTTTCCAGATGTAGGAATGGTTTGCCCCCATTTTCAGTGGAGATGGGTTTTGTCGAGTGGGCAAGATCAAAAACTCATCCTAGATTTGGCTTTAGTCGAAGGTTGAAATCCCGACCTTGGATAAGCGAATCATGATTCATCTCCTTCTGCTTCGGATTTGTCATTTGCGTGCTTCACATTTTACAATACCAACTTCGCCGCTTGATGAAAATGAATCGATGATTTTCGAATTGCCCCAAGTTCTATAGTCATCTGCGTCGAATCTCTTTGAACTTCATCGGGTGATAGACAAACTGATAAAATGATTTTTCAATCCTGAGATCGAACTCCTGACGTTTCGTACCACTTCCAGTTCACTGACTACCAGGACAAAGCACTATTGGCGTCCCTAACTGGTTCGTTTTTTGTTATAAAATTCTTGAAGCAGTTAGCGACCCCCATCGAGAATGAAACAAGCTCAATTTAGAGTTCATAACGACTAAAGGTCCCTTAGAACGATACAGAGCTAACCGTCTTTGAGCTCGCTCGGGCTTTTGCTCGCATTTTCCTATGTGAAGCCATTAAATGTTTTTCTTCGTGGCGTTCAATTGATTCGCCTCGACTCTAATCTAACAAGGGATTGTCGTACTCAAGCATGATGATGCTCGCAGGTAGTACTGATCGCTGCCCCAGATTAACTCTAGGCATTAAGGAAGATTATCTTGCATGGAAGACTTTATGACAGAAAGATTAATGATACATCCATTCACATGTGCCTAGTTCCCTTGAGGATTCTCGGTGATCAGCCAGCTACACCATGAATCAGACATATAATCGTCATTTTGGATCATAACTTCATAAGTCCATCAGTTTTAAACTGATCGATCCAGATATGGAGCTCCTCATCAAGGAAATCTTTTGATTCTTCGAGCAACTGATATTCGGGTTGACCATCATCGCTTGGCGTTGAAGGATTCTTGTTTCTGTTGTGAGCGATCTGATTCTTCGAGCTAGAACCTTCGTCGTTGCTCGAGATTATAAGAGGATGATTGATCGGTTCACTATCAAAAGCACATTCCATTTGGGAATGGGAGAAACAAAAATCCTCAAAGCATCCGCCCGCTTGATCTTCCGAAATCATATGCCCAAGCCGGGCAGATCTTTGAACACTAGGCGCAATATGTTGATCGGGGATAGGAAGAGCACTAGCGAAAAGTTGCTGCTCAAACCAAGGAGTTCGTACCTGCTGCACTTGCGGCATATACTCTTGAGGGGTGCTGAGATGATTCGGGGGAATATTCTGATTAGCGCCCAAGTAGTCGATGGTGCTGCTACCAGCTTGGTCGGTGCCTAGATTCGGCAGGGTATTTCTTACTTCAGGGGCATTGTAGTTATAGCCATGCCTAGTGTTTAGGCACAAGTTGAGTTCTTTCAGGTTCAGTGCTGTGTGGCGCTGTCTTAGCGCCCTTCTGTAGCTCTTGAGGTGACTCGCGACTCCATCTTTAGTGAGTCCTGGTATGTTCATGATCTCAAGTATGCGCGTTGGATATGCTGAGTTGATCCCTAGTTGCTGAACCGCACTAAGGAACTTGAGATGAAGCTCGGGGGACCAATTGACCCTCGTCTTCTTGCGACCCGGAACAGTGTTGACAACTTGGCTATTGCTCTCTGGCCTATTTCCAGTAGAATTTGATCGAGCCGGAAATTGTTGTGGAGGGAATTCATCAGCTTTGGATTGGTCGGTCGTGATAGTAAGCTCATCGTTAAGGAAACTCCAATCATGGTGACGCATATCACATCCTTTAGAAGGCATCGATATTGACTTCGTAGAATTGATTTGTTCATGCATATCTCCAACAAAATCCGATTGTATCGAAGATGGTTCGAGGGAGTGGGGTGGTGAATGAGCATTTTCAATCCTCATATAAGGCTTATCAAGGAACATTTCGCCGAGAGTGATAGGGCCACCGCAATTAAGGCAAGCGATAGTGCTGGGAGCTTTTTTATACCTCATGTTCTCCGCTCGAAGCTTTTCGTTTTCCTCCTTTAGAATCGCAAGTTCTTGACGTCTGTGTTGAGCCCTCAATTTGGCTCGCTTATTTTGAAACCAAAACTTGACCCTCAAAGGTTTCATCCCTAGCTTCTGGCCCAATTCATTTCTTTGTTTCATGTTCGGGAGAGGGCATTCACTAAAGAAAGCTTCAAGCTCTTGGATTTCATTCTGAGTGTGGCACTGGCGACGTTTCCTTTTCCGAGATTGACCATCGCTGCTGCTGTTGTCGTCGCTGCTGAGATCCTGAACTTCGTTGCCGAAAGGGTTGGGTTCTGTGGTTCTGGTACCAGACGCCATCCTGGAATCTTCGAGATCTCTCAGTAGTTCATTTTCTGATATTTTTGGATCAGTCGCCTCTAGCAACTGATGGTAACCCTCAAACATGTTGGATCGAAAAATGTTCGATCAATTTTTGCTCACTCAGGGTTCTCTACTCTCTCATGTATGCTCACTCTCTCTAAATTTTCTTTTGAGTGGTTCTGTATGCCCATGAAACGTTCTTTAAACATGGATGAAGATCGTCAGGCAAGCGTTGCTCCCAAGATTTCGTATTTCCCGCTTTGTCGTCTTCTTTCTTCTTTTCAACGTGGAGGGACACCAAATCGATTTCCTTTTCTCGATATCCATGTCTGTCTCCCACTTATTTTCAAAAAGGTGGAACTACGCTCGCCTCCTGCTCAGTTTTTTAATATGATGGGACCGCCAAATCCTTTCGCAACTTTTTTCGATAGTTGCGCTTAACTCCCGTTCAATTTTAATATGGTGACACCGACATATCTTTTTACAACTTTTTTAGGTTTATCAAGCCTGAAATCGCGGACTGGGACAGATCTGATGGTTCACCGAAAGAGCCACCACTGCTTTACCCAATTAACTTGGCTCCACGAGCATTATTGCTGTGCCTTTCTTCATTCTCGAGTTGCTATAAAAGGAGGAGTTAATGCAGAGAAGATTAACACTCTTACATAATTGCCTTTTCTTATTTTAATCACTCTACCACACTCATCTTCTTCTCCCTCACTCCAACGAAAATGACCTCCTCTCCTATTCGCGCTTTCTCGGCCGAAATTTTGGCCCAGTGGGAAAAACTCTATAACCTCCTCGGTCGAGGCTATGCTTATATAGCCGATCACCCAGAAACTGAAGATGAAATCCGCATTTTGCTCGTGGAAATAGACACCACCTCCATCGAGGGCACTAATTTAGAGAGGGAATATAGAATCTTCCCAACCCTCTTTATAAACTTTTTAGAGACTTACCGTGTCGCTCATCGAAAAGCTACCGTGGCTCACGTTTTGCGAGCTCGCTATGAGGATCGGTCCAACTGCTTGGTGTTGGCCAACCTTGTGGCCGATAGTCACAGAAAGGCTGTTGAGTTCGCCAACAAGCGAGTCTCGATGTTGCTTCGCGAGAGGGGAAATTTGGTGGAGCGCTTGGCCTTATCCCTGACCACCTATGAGCACGACCGTCGTAATGTCGTGTTGAAGTTTCAATGTGAGTGGCAGGAAGAAAGGCTTGACAGCATTACCGCGGATATAGCCCATGGGAGAGGACTAGTTCGGGACCTGGAAATAGCCGCCGAAGATCACGGGACCAAGGTTGCCGAGCTTAAAGGGGAATGTAAACGCCTTCTTCTTAAGCTTGCAGATCTCGAGTCTCGAGGTGGTGAGTATAAGCAAAGCATCAATAATATGGAGGGCCAACTTGGTTCCTTTGTGATGCTAATTAGGGCTCATTGCGGTTTTATGTTTCCACCCCGATGATTTGTATGATCTGCTTTTAAGGTCCCTCGATTGAGCGAAATGAATGAAAGCTCTAATGTGTGTGTCTCAACTTCTGTATGGCTGACTTTCTCGAACACCTGACCACTCTCAACCTAGGCAAGCTGCGCTTTGACATTGATGATTCGAGCGTGTACATCTTGATTTTTTAATCTTGCTTATGATCGGATAAAAGAACCTCCCACCGTGATTATCCACAAAAAGACTTCTCTTCTCTACTTGTTTTTAACCTGTTTCAAATGAAAAGGCAGAATCAGAAGAAAGAATTTGAAAAATAAAGCATAAATCCTTTCAATTTTATGCTTACTTGTGATTAATAGGGATAAGAGCTTTTACAAGGGTTTTGGCCTTGTGCAAAAGCTTTTATCAATATTCCTCAAAGGAAAGCATATCATTGAAAGGAATGTAATTCACGATAATCGCCTTTGATCAATTCCAAGAAAATCAATGGAATGTTCAAAAGTACACAATTACGATGTGTTTTAAATTCAATTGAAGATACAGTATCCAAATTAAAGCCGTTTGCTAAGAACGAGAGTAATTTGGATATCTATCTTTTCATTAAATTTGAAAAACACGAATACTCTTGATCAATTATTGTGGATTACCAATGATGCAAAATATGCATGAACCAATTCAAGTTTATAGTTCCTTCTGGCGAAATTGGGATTGTATTGCCCTATACGGCCAAAAGGTTGTATAAGACTTCCAATTTCAATTTCATCCAAAGGAATTATAAAATTGATTTTGGAGTATTCGAGTGATTAGAAGAAATGCCACTATCACATTCCAATGACAAGTCAATAGAAATACAACAAATTTCAATCTGAATGTATATAAACACAAATAGATCCCTAATACAATCAATATAAGGGATCAGATAGAGAGGATCTCAGCAAAATAAATCCTATACAAGAAGGCTAGAAATGAAAATTAAAACAAAGGAATGTGATCTTAATACTTAGAGATGCCCCAGTTTCGATCTTTGAGACGTGACTTCAGGATCACCTATTCCAAATCGTTATCTTCATTAGATGATACCTCAATGATGTCCATAGCAGGCTCTTCTTGTCCACTTGGCGCTCGTAATGGGATGACACCATCTTCATCTTCCATCAAGAACATTGGGAGGAAAACACACCTATCTATCCTCAAAATGGCATTTAATCCAATCACCGGAATTATGCAATGAATATAATTATTAAGAGCTGTAACAAGTTCGAGGGATAGAAAAGTCTTACCAACCAAACTTAAGAGAAAATCAAGCTTCTCTGTATTTTTAGCAGTGTTAGGTATACTAACCTTCCATAGACAAACGCATGAGACAAGTGAGGGAAAACTCCTAAAAATCAAAAGATAGGGCTTGGTACCTAAAGCCAAGGTTCTCACCTCGAATTCTGGGAAGAGCCGATTCCATTGCACAACTATCGTTGCATTGGGACTCAATCCATAGTTCGAAGTGAGCAGAATTGAAAAGTGGATTACCCCATGTTTTTCCTCACGGAGATTCCATTTTCAATTCCTTCTATTGTGTTCCTAAAGAGGGCGCCTGGGGTTTTAGGCGCAATTGTGTGTATTCATTGTGTCGTGCTAAAGCAAAAGACATGCATTTTATTTAACAATCACCGCTTCAATATAAACATCCACACAATCATACATCCAAAACTCTTGCCTGCATAAAACAAAGTTAACAAGCACTTCACCCCTTATTTCTCCCGTCTACAAAAACATCTAACACATTCGTTAGCATATACACCTCACTTTCGAGAGCATCTGCATAAAATTAGGTTAGAAGAATCAATCAACTTTTTAATCGGCTCAAGTCCACTAAATGGTTAAGAACCAGTCCCCAGCGGAGTCGCCAGTCTGTCGCGACCCTCTTGAGGTTGTCGGGCTCTCGAGGGCTAATGGGTCGTCCTGTCTGGTCGGACGCGGGCCTCTCCCAAGGCCCATTACCCAAATCGCAACGGAGGTATGCGTGATCGACTTTCAGTGTGGTCTAGTGACATGTGCTAAGTGTGCATGCCATGGAGTCGCCACCAATCATTTTTTTAGGGTATGATTGGACCACCCAATTGAATAGTTGGGAGTTTCTATTCAATTCTGCGAGAACCAGAGAAATGGTTTCGGGGACTTAGTTACACCAACTGTCAAAGTTAACGCCCTTTCGGTACCTAAGTTGACTGAATTTTCTAGCCTGAGATTCATGCGGATGAGTAAGGTATGAACCCTAAATCTAGAAATTCATGTAGGTAAGAGTGATTATCCTAGCAATCACAATCAGTAATAAAATGCCCAACTCAAGGAATTTAGATATGCAAATAAATCACATGGCATTCCTAGTAAGGTCCTATTTATCAATCACAGCTCAAGAATGATTTAGCTGTCCTAGCCATTCTACACACGATCTAACCTAAGAAAAGCATTAGGAAGAATCGAAGGAGTTCGAGAGTACTCACATGGGGTTCGCCGTGCCCTGGTTTGGTCTTGGACGAGCTATCGAACTCATGCCGACCCGATTATATTTGGGGATCCACTCGGCGTTTTACACCATGAAATCATGTAAAACAAAAACGAAAATATTCAGCAAGGGGCATTTATTGTAGATGGTGGTCGATCTAATTGGACGTCAAGACTAAAAAAGATGTAGAAATTTACAAATTAAAATACTCGAATGACATTTTTTTGCCAAATTCAACTCTATGCGTCGTGAAGAAACACATGCAATTGAACTTAAATTTTGACTATTTATGAGTTCAAAATGTAAAAGAAATTAAAATAAAAATATTGACTATTTTTCTATATTTTTACGACATCGAACGCTATTTTTCTTCATTTTTCATGTATTTTTCTATTTTTGGAAAATATTAAAAAATATTAAAAAATATGAAAAATTATTTTTTTTATCAAAAATGGTTCCTTTAGCTTGGTCAAGGCTACCAAAGATGATTTTTTAATTTTTTTTAACTTTTTATAGATTTTTTATGAATTTTTTAAAAATAAACTATGAAAGACTAATCAAAAATCAGGTGTCAACAGTCATCTCAAACATACATACCGGGTTATTATGCGATTCGGATCGCCACATCGACTGTTCCTACAGCATTGAGGAAGATAAGGACGAATGTTATGCATCTATCCGCAGATAATGGAGTTCCTTTGAGGAATAAATGCCTCATACTTCAGAAAAATCGATTGTCATTAACTTGGGGGACTACGCAGATATCAAGGAAGTCAAGATCGGTGGGCATTTGTCCCGAGATGAAAGGCTCAGGTTTACGGAATTACTAAAGGAGTATCAGGATGTCTTCGCATGGTCTTATGCTGACATGCCGGGTTTGGATCCTAAGATTATGGAGCATGCATTACCCACCAATCCCAATGTTAAACCTGTCAGGCAAGGTAGCAGACGGATGAAAGCCGAGTTAGAAGACAGAATCAAGGAAGAAGTGATGAAGCTTCTCAGGGTAGGCTTTATTGAACCTATCACATACTCAGATTGGATTGCAAATATAGTTCCCGTCATGAAAAAGGACGGCAAAGTTCGGATCAGCGTGGATTATCGAGATCTGAATAGAGCAAGCCCAAAGGATGATTTTCCACTACCTCACATTGACGTGTTAGTGGATAGCACCGTAGGGTATGAATTATTCTCATTCATGGATGGATTCTCCGGGTATAATCAAATCCTCATGAAATAGGAAGACAAGCCAAAGACTACTTTTACCACGTCCTTGGGAAACTTTTGCTATAAGGTTATGCCCTTTTGGATTAAAGAACGCTGGGGCCACCTACCAGAAGGCTATGATCACATTATTCCACGACATGATCCATAAGGAAATCGAAGTATATGTCGATGACATGATCGCTAAGTCCAAGAAAGGATAGGATCATATTCAGGTGTTAAGAAAATCATTTGAACGACTGCGCAAATACAAGTTGAGGTTGAACCCTAACAAATGTGTGTTTGGGGCAAAATCTGGGAAACTTCTCTGATTCATGGTCAGTAGCAGGGGCATTGAGATTGATCGTTCAAAGATTCAAGCCATCCATGATCTAGCAACTCCATCCACAGTAAAAAAAGTAAGAAGTCTTCTGGGGAGACTGAACTATATTGGCAGATTCATCAATCTGTTGTCAAATGTAGCTAAACCGATCTTCAGACTACTCAAGAAGGGCGCGAAGGTGACATGGGACGCAGAATGCAGTCATGCGTTCCAAAAGATCAAGAACTATCTAGTTACTCCACCAGTGCTTGTGCCGCCCATCCCAGGTCATCCCTTGACTTTATACTTGACTATACAGCATGAATCTTTAGGAGCCTTACTTGCCCAAACAAGCCCGATAGATGGTAAGGAAAGAGCCATCTACTACTTGAAAGGGCTTGCGTAGCAACGGTATGGGTGCTTTGCAGATTAAGACAGTATACCCTACATCACCATATTCAGCTGGTAACAGAAAATGATCCCGTCAAATACCTTCTGGAGAAACCCGCGCTGGTTGGAAAGTTAGCAAAATGGCAGGTGATGTTATCTGAATTTGACATCAGGTGTTCTCCACAAAAATCAGTAAAAGGGAGAGCCATAGCAGACATGTTGGCAGAAAACTCATCAACCTACGAGTCTTTCGGAAAAATAAAGGTAGAAGGTCAAGTTTTGAACCTGACAGAGGATAAGTGGGTCATGTATTTCGATGGTGCTGTTAATCTATCAGGAGCCGGTACTGGGCAGTACTAATATCCCCTGATGATCAACATTATCCTGTTGCGGCAAAGATGACCTTTCCTTGCACCAACAATATCTCAGAATACGAGGCGTGCATTCTAGGCTTACGATTGGCCATTTCTATGGGAATACCTAAGTTGCAAGTTTTCGGAGATTCTATGCTTATCATTTTGCAGACACAAGGAGAGTGGAAGACGAAGGACGCAAAGCTCATTCCTTATCATGAATACCTTGAATAATTGACACTTAAGTTCGAAGAGGTGTCCTTCGAATACCTACCAAGATCTCGCAATCAATTTGCAGACGCACTAGCCCCCCTGGCCTCGATGTTACAAATAGCTGATGGGTTGGAAATAGAACAACTAAGGATCGGCATAGTTGAAAAGCTGACCTATTGTATGTTGATTGAAGAAGAGTTTGATGGAGAGCCGTGGTATTATGACGTCATAGGTTCCTGTTAAAACAGTAATCCCACTCTGGTTTGGCCTACCATACAGGCTAGAGTTTAACCGCCCTAGGACGCCCAAGAGACGAGCCCCTAGGTACCCACTTGAACCCGCTATAGATTGTGCATGATGCACGAGCATCAGGCAGGTAAGTAACAGGTGAGTATCTCTATCCCATCTCTCTCTCTCTCTCTCTCTCTCTCTCTCTCTCTCTCTCTCTCTCTCTCTCTCTCTCTCTCTCTCTCTCTCTCTCTCTCTCTCTCTCTCTCACATCAGCTAAAACGAGAATGAGCAAAGTATTCACCAGCGGGACAAGAAAGATTAGATCTCAAGGTTCATTTTTTTTTATTTTTCCAGTAGAGTCGATCTAAACTGAGGTGTCACATGTCTTTGAGTGAAACCTCTCGCGAGATTCCTCTCAAAGAGGGGCAGCTGTTGACACCTAATTTTGGATCAGCTTTTTTGTGGTTATTTCTTAAAAAATTCATGAAAAATTCATAAAAAGTCAAACAATTACAAAATAAACTTTGGTAGCCTTGTCCAAGCCTAAGGAACCGTTTTTGATAAAAAAAAATAATTTTTCATATTTTTCGTATTTTTTTTAATATTTTCAGAAAATAAGAAAATACTATAAAAATCAAGAAAAATAGCATTTGAGGTCACAAAAATATGAAAAAATAGTCAATATTTTTATTTTAAATCCCTTGTCTTTTTGACCTCACAAAAAATCCAAAATAAAATTCAATTCTATGTGTTCCTTTGTAACACATATGATTGAATTTGGTAAAAAAATGTAAATTGAGTCTTTTAATTTGCAATTTTGGCATTTTCTAAGATCTTGACGTCCAATCTAATTGGTCCTTATTGCAATTTAGCCCAATTGTTTGCAAAAATTGCTCAATTGCATGAATTTGGCAAAATTGCTTACTTAATTGCATTTTAGTCCTTGAAATTGGATATATTTGAAATTACTTTCAATTCAAACACTACCATTGCAAATTAAACACACTGTCCAATGGTTTTCATCATTTGGAATCGATTGGCGTAGGTAGTTTGGTCCAATTTGACCTTTTGAACCCTCAATTGCACAATTTCCTGATTTGTAATTAAATGAAAATTTGGGGTTTTTATAGAAATTGATGTAAAATTTTGGGCAAAACCACATTTTAAGATAAAATCCATGCCCTAAGTTCGATTCTGAGGTCCAATTGCAAAAATTTCCCATTAATTTGGGTTTAATTTGGAAAATTGTAAGTCGGAACCGGTTTAGACCGGTCAGACCGGTTCGCTCCAGTGTCTTCTTCTTTCTCAGATTCCTGTGCAGATGAACAGTTCCAAGCTTGATTTTGATGACAAAATTGACAGTCCAATCGACTACAATTGGAGAAGCATTGGAGGGCGTTTTGTCCTTTAGTCCATTCCCCGTTGATTGACACCTGAATCACGGTCAACGATCGCCGGGGGAGGAAGAAATCGATCAGTCAATGTCCCGGCGGCCATGAAAGTCAAACTTCACCAAACGACCAAATTGGCCATCCATTTGCGTACGCCGGAAGAACATTTGGTTGGACGGAACTACCTATCGTCGCCGTCGCCGTCACCGTTTGGACCAAATGGTACGCACGGTCACGTGCCATTTGGGGTCCGTTAGCTCTCAAACGTTTGGCGCCAAAATTCGAAGAGCGATATAAGCCTATGGAGGCTTTCTGTTAAAGAGGTTAGTGGATTCAGTTCGAGAGAGAAAAATTGAATCAAGAGGAGAGAAAAAACGAGACAGAGAGAGCTCCACTCCATCGCCGTTATCGAGGGTAGAGCTCGAATTTAGAAGGCACTGGTTAGGCCTTCTCCGGCCAAACCGAAGCCAAAGAAGGTCACCACGAGCTCGCCTGAGGCTCCAGGAAGCAATCGCTGTCGGCCGCGCAGCCTGAAACCGCGGGAACAGGTGAGTCGCAGTTTCGAGCTTCTCACTGTGCATCAATGGCGACTCATGCATTTCCTGTTCATTCTTGCATTTAGAGTGTGCGTTTTGTTCCCTGGACATCAATGACTATCGTCGCATATCTGTTTTGCATCGATTTTGTCTTAACACATCGAATCGAGTCTCCCAATCCAACCTTCATTGCCGAACACTGTTCATTCCTGCCTAACCCAATCTAGGCCGTGCGAGCTTGATCGGAGCTCGAGGTAAGTGTTCTAAACTTCCTGCAGTGTTAATCTGTGAATGAATCGATCTGATTTCGTGTGATTTGTGCGATTGAGTTTCCATGACCGTACTCGGCATGGAAACTCAATCCTAGGTGTCATCCTAGGATTGGTCCGCGTGGTTGTCGAGTCAGCTCGACCGTTAGTCTGTTAGGCTGAGATGGTCTAGATCTAACGGCTGATATTAATCGAATCTAATAAATGGTGACCGTCCGATTAATAATTGGGATTATTCGAAAATGTTTTAAAATCAGAAAATCAAAACTAGTTGAAACGGTGCCGTTTAGATAAAGGGTCGAGCGGCATCGTTTAGGTTAATGAGAATAGACGGTCCAGATCAAGTCTTAGGTTCTAATCCTAGCCGTAGATTTCAATAGGTCAATCGGACTGCCTGGTCGAGTCTTTGTTTAATCTAGGCCGTAGGTTCCAATCAGATCATCCGATGGTCGTGGATTAGCCACGCGGTGCAATGATGACCATCGGATCAAATCCGATTAATCCAAAAATAAAAAGACGGATACGGCGTCATTTTGGCGTGGGTTGCGTGGGTCCGGGTCTGGGCCGGGTTCTGACCCGTGTGGGTCGGGTCGACCCGGTCCGAAACATTTTTTAAATAAAAAAAATCAGAAAACGATTTTAAAAATAAAAAAAATCAAAAAAATCTTAGAAAATTCGAGAAAATCCCAAAAAATGTAGGCCAATTGTGGGAAATTCCTAGACACTCCAGAAATCCAAAAAAATTAAAGATTGACCACAGACAACTGGTGAATCCTATTTTTGGGATTTCTCATCTGTTCTTTCTGGAAATTGACGACAATGCCCTTTAGGGGTAATTCGTCCCTGCTTTGTATTTGAGATAGGTCGAAAATGCCTAGATTAGGATAGGGCCAGTTAGGTGGTGAATCCTTCTGCTTGGGTTTTCGAATCTCATCATTTTCCTCGAAATGACGATTTTACCCCTCAAAAGGGTAAATCGTCTTTCCTATTCCAATCGAGTCTTGAAAATTGGTTAAAATTAGGGTTTGGGTCAGGTGGTCGATCATTCCTAATGTTTGAGATTTTCAATTCTTGTCTTCGCCCGAAATGACGATTTTACCCCTTCGAGGGTAAAATCACTTTTAAATTCCAAAAAAAATTCGATTTTTTTTGAAAAATAGGAAATGGATCGGTTTGATCACCAATCCCATTTCCGTCACCTTTTGACTTCCCATTTCATCTGAAATGATAATTTTTCCCTTTCGAGGCAAATTGTCACCAAATTTCTCAAAATTATGATTTTGCCCTTTAGGGGCGAATCATGTCAAATTCATTCCTAAGCCTTGATTGATACTTCTCTAGGCCAATAGGGCCTTACTAGGGATGCCATGCTGCTTTCATGTGATTTATCCGCATGTTTTGGATCCTCAATTTTCGCATTTATTTCTATTGATTGTGAGTGATGTGGTAGTCATTCCCATCTGCATGAACTCCTAGATTTAGGATCCGTACCCCACTCATCTGCATAAATCTTAAGATTAGATAAACTGTTCAACTTAGGTACCGAAAGGGCGTCGACTCTGATAGTCGGCGTAACTAAGCCCCCGATCCTATTTCTCTGATTTTTGCAGAATTGAATAGACCGCTCCCAACTATTCGATAGGGTTCCCGATCGTACCCTCCACGAAATGATTGGTGGCGACTCCTCGGCATGTACACGTATCACATGTCACTAGACCACACTAAAGGTCGACTACGTATATCCAGCCGTTGCGATTTGGGTAATGGACCTTGGGAGAGGCCCGCGTCCGATCAGGCAACATCAGACGGCCCATTAACCCTCAACAGCCTGCACAACGCTCGCTCGAGAGGGTCGCGACAATATCCGTAGCATTTGAAGCACTTGCTAACTTCACCATTTGATTCTTGTTGGAGCTCTTTAACGAAATTAGGGGGCTTTTCCTTTTCTTTCTTCTGTATGGATGTATCATCAGCCTTGTTAGAATAAGCATTCTTAAAGAAGGACATACCTTTTGTTGAAAGCTTAGGTGAACATCTCCAAGCACCCTTTTTGCGTTTCTCCAGAAGAGTAAGAACTTGATCCATTTGTTGCTGAAGTTTCTCTGGAGCACGGTCTTGCCTTTCACCATGGGATTGCTCCAAAGCCATGGATCTTCGACCAATATAAACCATCTTTTTTTTTTTAAAGAAAACAATATGGTAACAGAAGGAATCACTCAAAAGATTTCAACCTAAAGCTCTGATACCAACTTGATGCGTGCGTGGCGAGTGATTACGCAAGATAGGTGTTTCGATACAGAGTGTTGCGAACAAATTCAAAATAGTGAAGTGAGGGACGGTGTTTGCGGAATTTAGGGTTAAAGTGCATGGATTGTATGTGGAAATAATGAATGAATTCGAGTTATATCGTAGGCGTAAAGACTACTCATTTCCAAAGTGGAAACGTGGCCAGGAACCATGAGAGTTTTGAAAAACTTGTGAAGCGATGTATATGGTTTAGATTGGTTGAGTTGATGAAGAAATGGAATTTGAAACTGTCTCCCTTCGGATTGAGGGTTTCGTGAGAAAACCTCAAAGGTTTTGGGTACACTGAAGAAAGAAAGTGATCCTGGCTGTGATTTGCCTTAAGAGGCTGTTGATGATTGGTGAAATGTCACCAAAGGAAGAGTTTTTCTTGAAGGCATAGTATCTGTTTAGATCGCCTTCATTGAGTTGCTTAATGGAAGTACCTTCCTGGGATTGCTTGAGAGCAAAAGTTGTTTGAATCCTAGTAGTCTTATAAGGATATGAAGATGATCGACTAATATGAGACAGAATTCTCAAGGTCGTCTAAAGTGTATTAATGGTAGTTAATGATCCTTTGAGTGAGACGTGAGGTCTCCGAGTGGATCGGAATTTGAAAGCCTTATGACTAGTTGTTATTCCTGATTTTGAGGAATGGTAATGGGACTCGGTAAAAGAAGAGAATGATCGGAAGACACATGAATAAGAGAGCTCTTGCTCATGGATTACGAGCAAAGAGATGTTCATTATGGAACATGAAACGTACCTACGAGAAACGGCTATTGCCTTGGGGTAAGGCTCGTAATGAAAGATTGATGTTTTGTTTCTTCCGTCGTGAGGAAAATTAAGGAAGAAGTTATGTCAGTTATTTGGCTCCGTTGAATAGAATGGGGTTGACTGAGGATGACTCGAGACCACTAGGAGTGGTATTGTATGTTATCACCCCTAAAGAGTAGGGTGTTGTTCTTAAAGGGTGATTGGGCCATGAGATGATCGTTAGGGGAAAGGAAAGTGAATGGACTTGATAGTCCTAACTACTCGCGGTCCTAATGAATGGTTGAGTAAGCGAAAATGGAGCTTGGATTATAACCACAAGGTGACTTGATTTATTCAACTTGATATCCTAGGTGTGGAAATGTGGAAACCAAGGAGGGACATCGATCCATGTAACCTCGTCACTATGGTGATCGAGTTATTAGGAAAAGAATGTTGAGTATGATGGCATCTGGATCCTGGAATAGAGGTACGGCTGTTGGCGTGGGCTCTAAGAATGATGTCTTATGGAATAAGGAAGACGAGGTAGATCCAAAATAAAAGAATGCAACTGAAGTGTATGGTTCATTCATATGGTAAGAGACCCTAGCGTAAAAAGGAAGGAAGACGCATTGGCTGGTTTTGGAATCCAGCGTGTATGACGCTAATGCTTCTTGAGAAAAGTGTGACAAAGAGGAACAAAAATGCTACATAATCTATAGACTCTCAATTGGATGGTGCGAGGGACAGTTTGAACGATTCGACACCTGGTAGTGCGGAAGCCGATAACGATCGAATTGGGTACTCAAGGAGTAATTGGACTGGTTGTTATCGTATTTAGAGACGATGATCAAACTATTCGAAGAGACATGAGGGACATGAATACTCGATGTATGTGAAGAGTAAGGAATGCGAGTTTTGGCTTGATAAGATGGCGTTTCTTAAGACGTGAAATTTCTGGGAAATAGAATCCCTGTGGAACCCTTCAAGGGTAGGAAATGATAGTGGATTGACTAAGACCGATGTGAGCTACTGAGGCTTTCTAGATCTGATGGGTTATTGTGGATGATACGTGGGAAGAATCCCCCGCAATAGTTACTCTGGTGATAAGACTGACTAAGAACAAAACGTATCGTGAATAAATGGGTGAACACGAAGGAGTTTTAAGGACTTAAGTCAAGTTAGTAATCCCGTTGATAATGGCGCTTTCGTTTGGAATTAGAAGAATCATGAAAATCTTCGCGACGTGTCGCAGAAAGAAAATTTGTGGCGTAACATGGTAATTCGAAATGAGAATGGCATAGACGATGCGACAGTCAGACCCCATGAGCTGGAATGCCAAAATGCATGATAGAAGTGGCATGCAACCGTCCATACAACGAAACTTGAGAAACATTACTTGTGTGAAGAAAGGTTATGAGCTTACACGGATCACAAGAACATGAAGTATTAGTGTCCCAAGAGGACCGAATGTTGAGCAACATGGATGGAAGCAGTTGCCTAAGGACTAAGGATAAGCTATCCTATATCGCTTTGGGAAAGGAGAATAAGGTAGTGGGTGCGTGTAGTAGGAAATCGAGCATCGCGTGATTGGCGATTAGAGGACAGACCTTACCTCACGAAGTGAGAGATTCAACTTCTAAATTGGAAGTTTGCCAATTGACAGGTATAATGATTACCTCAAGTATTGGACCCGAGGGTCAGGAAGAGACTAAGGTATGATAATCCATGTACATTAATGTCTAAGGGACAGTGTGAATAAAAGTGACAGGGAGAAAATCCATATTTCCGAGTACTTGGGGAAAGAACATTGAAATTGAGGGTGTAAACTTTAAAGTTTAAGGACGAGGAAACGTGCCAACGAGGAAAAGCGTAACCGTTAGAAGTTGATGGAATCAATGGTTATCGGAGAATATCGAAGGGAATCGAAGAGGAACTACTAAGGACTCAATCATGAATTTGCCTCAAAAGTCGAGAAGGTTACGGTTCGATTTAGACAATTGAAGTTAAGCTAATGGGACTTGTGTGTGCCCGACGATACGAAAGGAGTTACTTGGGAAAGTGAAGAAACGATGAGGCGTCAATACCCTATAAGATTGTATCATTTGGAAGATTGTAAATTTCGAGAACAAAATTTCTTTAAGGGGGAAGAATTGTGACATTCCGAATTCCAACCCCTCTCGAGGCGATGGAATGGAAAGATATCGATCGGTGTATTTCAAAAGTATCTCGCTTGGAGTAGGCCATTCTCGAGTTAACTAATCGAAAGAGAAAGACTAACGCGAGGACGGGTACGTAGACCTGGGAAATTCGAATAAGAAATGACGCTTTGACCATAAGGATTATCGAGGGGGATATTTTGGGCCAGCAGAGATCGATTTAGGAACGATCATGGAATGCCTTGCTAGCATTATACGTTGGGACGCGGGTGATTCCACTTAACCAATGTGTAATTTGCGAGAATTTCTCAAATCTGATTTCGATGATTAGGACCGTAGGAACTAGCGATAAACCCTCACAATCACATGACAACCAAAGTCGCCACAACTTGAGAAATTCTAAGGTCGATACGCGTAGCGCCTACAAGAGTCGCCCGTCAGTTTGAGATAAACAAGAATTACAATCGATGAGAACTCGATATAGACTTGGCCTCAGAATTGGGTATCGGACATTGATGAATTTCAACATGTGGAAAAGAATTAAACGTCGCCTCATTGAGGGTAATTAAGATTGAGAAAGTGAGATTTGGACTGGAGGTGAAAAATTACCATTTTGCCCCTCGAAGGATAATCTTTCCTTTAAGACACGTTAATGGCAATTTAGTCATTTAAATCTCCTTTATAGTGGCCAAAAAGTGAGGGCACAATGGTCAATTTGGCTCCAAGATTTTTTTTATGAAGAAGGGACAAGTGTCTTAACTAGGGGTTAGGCTCCTACTTAGGCATTAAATGCATATCTTATCCCCACCTACCAATCTTGTCAAGCTTTGGTCTTGGAGATTAAGCAAACTCTCTCTCTCTCTCTCTCTTCAAGCCTTGGCCGAAAATCCCATCCCTCTATCTCTCATTTTCACTTTTCCCTCAAACTCTCTCTTTTTCTCTCGCCGGCCAGTTCCGTAGCCCTTCACTGTTCCGGCCATAACTTCTTCATCCGGTGTTGGATTGATGTGATTCCACCGCCATTAGAAATATATTTCTCTTTCCGTTCTAACAAGGTATTATGAGCCAAAATCTACCCAGCCGTTTGTCTCGTAGAGCCGTTTGAAGGAGCAAAGGTCAGGCTAGTCGAAATATGACTCGGTTTGAGAAAGAGTCTTTGTTCGTCCACTTCGAGGGCTTGATTGCTTCCAAAATTTCGGTGAGATCCTCTTGACGTCTAGTTTAAGATCTGAGCAAGCTGATTTGGGAATTAGATGGAGTTAAAATGGATTTTTAAGTTGGTTTTGTGTGTTAATCCAAGGACAAATTCTACCCCATGTGCACCGGCTGTAAAACCGAGCCATTTGAGGAACTTTGAGTCATCACCGTGTCTTGAAACTTTCGGTAAGACCTCTATTAATGTTGTATGATGTGTTGGAAATGAGATCTTATAAAGAATTGGAGTTTAGAAGTGTTTGAAGGGCTGATTTGAGGTGAAAACCCAAAACCGTGTAAATCTGCTCCCATCGCGCACTAATTTTAAAATGGCTTGTTCTAGGTCGTCCGGTGTCCATATTGAGCTCCGTTTTCGCTCACACGTCCATAAGACCTTGAAAGACAAGTTTTTGAAGGTATATTTCTCAAAAAGTCAGTAGATCAATACCAGTTTATTCGGGACTGAATCTGGTCGTGGAAGGCCAAAATGGATAGCTTGGTGCCACGATGTTTCATTGATCGTTTTATGGAATTGCTTAGCCTAAGCTCGAGGTAAGTTATGCCTAAACCTTTATTAGGATGTTAGGTCACTAAAGGACAAAATTTTGAGTTGGAATGAAAGGTTTTATGGATTGATTTTGTGAGAGGCGGGAGGAAACCCAATTCTGTCTTGTTTTGATGAATTGAACTTGAGCGATTTCATGGCACGAAACTTGTGAAATCAAGGTTGAATTGATGAGTCTTAAATCTGGTTGTGGCATGTGGTTGGGCCATTTGGCGTGCTTTGTAGAAATTCTCATTGATTTGGGGTGCATTAAGCGGATTGGTTTACTAATCGAGTCTTGAGATGACCTGTGAATGGCCAAATTTGAGATTTGCTTGAATTGAGCCGAGTGATGCTCGTGTTTTACCGAACATGTTCGAACTTGAAATGTGTTTTGTCCAGTGACGGACGTCTGAAAAGAATGCCTTGAATAGGCGATAAATGCTTGAGTTTGTTTAGTGTGTTTCTGATTGAAAATTGAGGCATGAATGCGTTTTCTAATAAAAACTAAGACTTTTATAACTGAATTTTTTATGAGTAAATGACGTGTGGGATCGCCGAGGAAATCTTAAGTGCACAGACGTGTGGGATTATCGGGAAAAATTATATGTGCACTGGCGTGTGGGATCGCCGATGACTATAATTTGGCCAACGTATTGGGAGGGAGTTACTCCCATTTGGCCTGAAGAGGCCGTGCGGCTAGAGAGTTCCATACTGACACGATTCATCTCGATTGAAAATAAGCGTCGAGAGTCGTATGGTGACTGAATCATCTCTAGGTCAGGACGTGAGAGTTTCATATGGACCGACGGGTCATATGGAGACCGAATCATCTCGCAGCCTATGATGGGCGGCAGGATGGGCGGATACAAAATGATATGTTTTCTGGAAAAATCAAAGAATGATTGGTGAAAAATTGATTATGCCTCATGTTTGGAAATTTCCCTCATGAATTGAAATTTGGCCCGGAAAGGGGCATAAGGGAAAAGAAAGTGTTTTTTGGAGATTCCAAGGAATGATACTTTTGAGAAAAGAATGGAAAGTTGCCTCATGTTTTTGAAATGGCGTCGAGTGCTTGCATTTGATTTAAAAAAAAACCATACCATTGTACGAAGCTCAGATTTTTGCCATGATTTGTGACTGAGTTGAATATGCAAGATTTGGAAATACTGAAAAGCCATGATTTTGATGGAATCATGTTTTTGCCATGCCAAAGTTTTTTATTTCCAAAATACCCACGTTTTCCAAAAAGTGTCTGGAGGTACTGGCGGCCTAGTTTAGGGTTAGGTTTAACTTACTGAGATTTTATATCTCACCCCATTGTGGGATAAAATTTTCAGGTCCCAGACGATGAAAACCCAAATTTGTGATGGATTGGCATTTGAAGAAGTTATTGAAGGAAATGAAGATTAATCTGATTGAGACCTTAGGGATTATATATTGTTTGGAGTTAGAATTGTACCTGACTTTGACATTAATGAGAAGTGTATCCCTTTTGTCCTGAGTCTCGTTGTGAATTTGTATGGAGCTGTTTTATTACTTCCGTGACCTTATTTTATTTTCAAGTTATGATTGATTGGCCGAAGAATATTGGGAGATTAATGACATGAATGGCCTGGGTGATGTTCGCGTGCTCGCCGGGCTCAAGGTGTGACAGCGTGTGTTTTTTTCTTCTTCTTGCTCACGCTGCAGACCCGGATCTTCCGAGTCGGGTCGAATCCGATTTGGCAGATCCGGTTTCGTCCATTTAGTCAAATTGAAGGCCATATTGACCATTTTTCATGAAATTGAATTCAAAATCGAGTTTCCCAACATGTTTCTTATTGAAAATGGGCATTTTCTAGGATTAATAGCTTGAGATTGAACGGAAATCCCAATTTTCATGAAAGATTCGAAATTGATTTTTGGCGAATTCGGGGCCCAAATGGTCAAATCAGCCAAATTAAGGCCACCATTAGGTTTGGCATGATGAAAACTATAGGGCAAGAGTATTTAATTCCCATGGGTGTCCCTAGGAAGAATTTAATTTTAAGATTTGCGAAACCGGGGACTAAATTGCAAAGAAATTCTGCAATTGAGCTCTTTTGTTTAAAATTGAACAAATTGAAGGGAAAATTGACGCAATTGAACTTTAAGGTTCTAGATACCAATGTCATAGCTTATTAGAAGTGGAAATTAAAAATTAAAAGACTCAAAAAGGAATTTTGATGCTCGATTCGGGTTATGTTTGTGAAGGAAAATAGTTACCCAAGTCGAATTTTCAAGATTTAAATTGAACTTTCTAAAAAGGGAATTAAAATAAAATTATTGACTATTTTTGTCTATTTTTTCTTATTTTTGGGTATTTTTATAATTAAATAAATTCAAAAAATATTAAAAATTTCGAAAAATATTTTTTTCTCAAATTGGTTCCCAAGGCTAGGCCAATGTCTCCGGAGTTGATTTTGAAATTTTATGATTTTTTTGCTATTTTTAACTAATTTTGAAAATAAAGTAAAAATAAAATATGATTAAAAATCAAGTGTCAACAAGGACACGTGATTTCAAGTCAGTTTACCCCCTTTCGTTCGCCGCAAAAATTAAAATTGGGATATAGCCTTCCGGGGGGGGGGGGGGGGGGGGTTTCTAGAAGGAGAGATCTCTCATTCTGTTCGAGAGAGGTAACATAATAGAGAAGTGAGAGTTCGCTCTCCAACCGCCATTGTCGAGAGGTTGAGCTCGATCTGTGAGTTGTCTATGACGACGATCCAGGCCAAACCGAGCCACGATTCCACTTAGAGAAGCTTGCTGAAGCTATGGAAAGGCGATCACACCAGTTCAATCGGTCCGAGATCGCTGGAAATGGTAGTTCTCCACTACGAGCATCTCACTATGCATAAATGGCAGAATCGATTTTTGACATTAATTCCTGCAATTAGTCGAGACGTTTTACTTCGAGAACTAATCTAAGCACGTTTTATTTGTTTGATTGCATTGATTTTGCGTCGAGCCTCGCATCTGAGCCCTTCGAATCTCTTTGCCATAGACACAATCTGTCGAAGCTTCCCAGCTCAAGCTAGCCTAAAACAGGTCAATCGGACTTGAAGGTAAGTGTTCTGAACTTCATTCGAAGCTTCTCTGTGAAGGGATTAGCATGATATGCTCCGTTTTGCTTGATTGAGATGACGTGCTTGTATACTATGTGTGCTTCGTCGTTCTTGATCCTGCGAATGAAATCGTATGATTCTCTGACATATTGTAGGCGAGTTATAGACGAATTGATAAGTATAGGGTTTGGATCGATCGGTCAAGGTTTCGCTGCCGATTAGCATCGGAGAAACCTCGACCGTCCATTTTGTGTTAGCCGTCGTAAGGTTGAAGATGATGACGTGTCAAGGTCAACAGGTCAAAGGCTGAGTTAGCATCCGGTGATTAGTCCACGTGAGAGTTCGATCAGCGTGATCGTTGAAGTCTGTTAGATGATCTGGCGGTCTAGGTTTTGCCATGTGTTAGCTTGATGGCTGTCGGATCAGTTTTTGAATATTCTTTTAATAAAAAAATGAAAATTTTCAAAAATAAAAATAATGGTTTTATCGGACGGCTGAGGATTAGCCGAGTCGTTCGATCCCAACCGTAGATTTAAGTAATCAGATTGGACGGTTCCCATTTGGTTGGCTTTCGATCTGAGTCGTAGGTTTCCATTGACAGATCTAGTGGCCATGGAATAGTCACATGGTTCAATAGGAACTGTAGGATTAGTCTGATAATAAGAAAATTAAAAAAAATAGCCAACGGCGTCGTTTTGGGGCCTCGGTTCTCGCTGGTCCAGGTCTTGGCTGGGTGTCCGGTTCGCGTGGATGGGGTTGACCCGGTTCGAATAACTTCTTTTTTGATAAAAAAAGAGGAAAAACATTTTCAAAATAAAAAAATAAAAATTCTAGAAAATTCTAAAAAATGTTAGAAAAATCCTAGAAAATCCAAAAAAAAATTAGGAAAAATTGTAGAAAATTCCTAGAAACTCTAGAAATTCCCAAAAATTGATGAATGACCACAGACAACTGGTCAATCCTATTTTTGGGATTCCTCATTCGTGCTTTTGAAAATTGACGATAATGCCCTTTAGGGGTAAATCGTCCCTGCTTTGAATATGAGATAGTCCGAAAATATCTAGATTAGGATAGGGCCAGTTAGATGGCGAATTCTTCTGTTAGGATTTTTGAGTCTCGACTTTCCCCGAAATGACGATTTTACCCCTCTAAGTGTAAATTGTCTTTCCTATTCTAACGAGTCATGAAATATGCCAGAATTAGATGATAGGTCAGGTGGGTGGTCAATCCTTCTGTCTGGGATTTTCACGTCTCGTTCCTTTTTAGAAAAATGATGATTTTACCCCTCAAAGGGTAAATCGTCTTATAAAATTCTAGAAAATTTTGAAAATTGTCGAAAAATAAGAAATGGATCAATTTGATGATCAATCATATTTTTTGCCCCTTTTGATTCCAAATTTCTTTTGAAATGAAAATTTTGCCCCTTTTGAGCAATTTGTCCCAAATTTCTTCAAAATTGAGATTTTGCCCCCCTCGTGGGCGAATCATGTCTAAATCACTCCTAAACCTTGATTGACACTTGTCTAGGCCAATATGGCCTTACTAGGGATGCCATGTTGTGGTCATGTAATTTACCGCATGTCTTGGATCCTTGATTTGCACACATTCTTTTATTAATTGTGAATGCTAGGGTAGTCATTCCTATATGCATGAATTCTTAAATTTAGGGTTCGTACCCCATTCATCTGCATGAAATCTTAGGGTTAGATAATTCGGTTAACTTAAGTACCGAAAGGGCACATGATTTGCACATATTTTTTTTTTATTGATTGTGAGTGCTAGGGTAGTCACACCTATCTGCATGAATTCTTAAATTTAAGGTTCATACCCCATTCATCTGCATGTAATCTTAGGGTTAGATAATTCAGTCAACTTAAGTACAAAGGGTGCCAACTCAGATAATTGGCGTAACTAAGTCCCCGATCCCACTTCTCTAGTTCTCGCAGAATCGAATAGAAGCTCCCAACTATTTGATAGGGTTTCCAATTGTACCTTTCACGAAACGATTAGTTGCGACTCCTTGGCATGTACACGTACCACATGTCACTAGACTATATTGAAGGTTGACCACGTTTACTTCCGTTGTAACTTGGGTAACGGATCTTGGAAGAGGCCCGCGTCTGACTAGATTTGGATGGCCCATTAACCCTTATCCCCGCAGGTCCGCCCGCGAGAGGGTCGTGACACAATTATCGGCCCAAATTAACCCAATGTATTACATTGATAAATTTTCAAAGGTTTAAGACTCAATTACTCGATCCTGAAATGTGATATTTGAAAAAACGGATTCCTCTCGCTTAGGGGACCAATACGTCCCAACCATTGATCCCTTAGGGACTATTCTCCTGTTGTTCCTAATATGGTCATTTCCACCGTTACTCCCACATAACGTCTCACGCAACTTACTAATTTTGTGTCTTAGAACACTTTCGGCAAGAGCCGCGACGAAAATGAATCATGATTATAACTAGATAGATTGAGGAGATTGATCTCCTGACCTTTGTACTATTAGCTTGTGAAATATAGTTTTTACAACAATTCTTGATTTAGCTAATCGCAGCTAGTTGAGAGCTAATTTTCTGCCACTTAGGAGCAAAGTTTTTAGCAACCCATCAACCTTGCTTCTTGTTGATACCAAAAAATGACCAAGTCTCTGCAATCGACGCGACGTCAATGAGCTTCGGTGTTATGGTAACACGATCAACGAGTTATCAATTTCAGAGAGGCTGCTAGATGACCATGATACAACTACCCTCATATGATAGTTATTAGTTGACGACTAATACTTAACAATATAGACAAGTGTTGAATTCAGAAATTGAAAACAGAGGGAAGACGCCGAATTGAAATTTGTGATCCGAACCGAATTGCACCGAACCAAACCAAACTGTTAAGAGTATCCAAATACTTTTGCTATTAATAGAACTGAAAGCTAAACTGAACAGAAAATGCATGAAATTTCGGTTCGGTTTAGTTTAGTTCCAATTCAGTTCAGTTTTGACACTTCTGGTTACAGAGGAGTTGAAACTACTTGTGGATAAGGTCCACGTGCAACCATGAAGCCTAAAGTTATGAAATGGTTGTAACTACCCATTTGAATATTAAACACTTATGAGCGACTACGCTTTATAGTAGGCTATGTAAGGCCCCGTTGAATTATTGTAAATAGTCCACGATCACCAACACAAGCACTAATGTATTTCTTAAGTTCCAATTTGGCCTTGCAGTATCTGCAATTACTTTCGTTTAGGATGCATTTATTTCGCGAAAATAAGCGAATCGAATATTTTTCAAAAATAAACGCTTATATCAGATAAAAAAATGAATGAAAATTAAGAATATTTCATTAATTAATTTTTTTCAAACAGTATAAGCGATCACTTTTAGAAAAAAATTTCCGAATCACTCATTTTCCGTAAGGCAAAGGCACCCTTGGTTTAAAATAGTTATAGCTACCCAATCTACTTGAACCGAATTCAATTTATAAAAAGAAAAAAAAAGACCGATGATAAACCTTTGGCGAAAGGTATTTCGCCGGGCGAAACATTAAAATACGCAGCTATCAAAAAGGAATATCGTCAATTCAATAAAACATCTTAACCAGAATGGGTCCATAATAATCTCAAGAGCCATGTTGATTTTAGGGTTTCCCTAATATCATTCTAAAATGAGAGAAAATAACAAGAATTCTTACAGGTAATATGACAAATTTAAAGTCAAAACTTTCATTTGAAATTTATAGTCTTTTGGTTTTATAATTCATTGGATCTTCTGATCTCCATTGATTTGGAACCTGTAAACGATATGAAAGGAGATCTCCATTGGACTGGCTACTAGAGATCTATTTTACTAGAGATCTATCTACGTGATTTGCGAAGAGAACACTAATCTGATGCTTGGGGACTAATTTGGCAGCTACTTATGAGGAGACATCGAAATGAGGTGCGACTGAACCAACTCATCTTTTTACCTCGCAACAACTTCTACGACGTACACAATCTTTCGAATGCCATGGTCCCCTCTCTCCCACCTTATAATCAATCCCCTCCCCCTTCCCATCTCCAATTCAGACACCCAAGCAAAGGTCGTCATCAGAAGAAGACGAAGAGGAGGATGGCTGGAAAAACCATGGGTGCCACCAATGTCAATGAACAAAAAGCCCGAGAAGTCCGGCAATTCGAAAACTCCAAGCTCGGAGTCAAAGGCCTCCTCGACTCGGGCCTCACCTCCCTCCCTCCCCTCTTCATCCACCCGCCGGACGTCCAATCCAGCCTCAAACCCGTCGGGGCCACGTCCAAATCGATCCCGACCATCGACCTCTCCGGCCTTGAATCTGACCGACGACCCTTAGTCGTCCAGGAGGTCGCAAGCGCCGCTCGAAAGTTCGGCTTCTTCCAGATAGTCAACCACAACGTGCCTATGGAGGTCATGGACCAGACACACGGGGCACTGAAAGCGTTCCATGAGCTGCCGACGGAGGCGAAGGCGAGGATCTATCGGAGGCATTCAGAGACCGGCGTTGATTTCTTCTCCAACGTGGACTTGCTTCAGGCCAAAGCGGCTAGCTGGAGGTAGCTCACAAATCCATTGTATTATCTTCTTTTTCTATTGTTTTCATGAAATTAGTTTGGGTAAGCATAAGAATGTCGATTTCTATGGCGAGACTGAGTGACTCGAAATTGACCTGATTTTGTTATATTCGTTCTTGTAAACCTAAATTTTCATTTTCCTTGAACAAGTTTCTGAATATTTTGTGGATTATAGGAAGTCATTAGTGACAGAGTACACTGACTCAACATAGAGTATCGATGACTGCGTGTATCGTGAGAAAACTCTTTCGTCCTCTTTAATTGTGTGTTTGAATATAATTTTATGTTTTTATTAATTTAGATGTCGCGGATGAATTTAATTCGACCTTTTTTTGACTTGAAACACTTGAAATTTTTTACAACATATCAATGTTGACACCTGAGTTCATATATCATTATTCGTATCTTTGAAAATTTAAGCGATATGTTGGAATAGAAAAGAGAAGAGCACAAACGAGCAAGCCCTAAAGTTCCATGTGCGATAATTCGGGGTCAAGAACAAGAACATGAGATTAGTTCAAAGCAGGAAATAATTGTTTTGCAGGGACACGATATCCATAAGGTGGACTCCTAAACAACCAGACCTGGAAGAGATCCCGGAGGTGTGCAGAAATGAGGTGATCGAGTGGAAACAACGGATCCTACGGTTGGGAGGTCTCCTGATGGAACTGTTGTGCGAGGGGCTAGGATTGGGCGGGAGCAAGCTACAGGACTTGACGTGCCTGGGGCATATAACACTTGCGGGGCAATACTATCCGAACTGCCCCCAGCCGGATCTGACGATGGGGATCTCGTCCCACACCGACCCGGGTGTGATAACGGTGCTCCTCCAGGACCACATCGGCGGGTTACAGGTGAAGCACGGCAGCGAGTGGGTGGATGTGAAGCCCATTCCGGGTGCTCTCATCGTCAACATGGGTGACCTTCTCCAGGTAAGATTTCACTCACGGAAGTGTCCTAAGGAAATTTGTGCTCAACACAGCTTGACAATCACCTCGTCTCTACAGAGGATAGAGATCTGCACTAACATAAAATTGGGTTTTGCCCAGATCATGTCCAACGACGAGTACAAGAGTGTAGAACACCGAGTGCTGGCCAACGCGAGCCGAGAAGCACGCCTGTCGGTTGTTGTTTTCTTCAATCCAAGCGATCGCGAGAGCCTGTTCGGACCGATCCCGGAGCTCATATCGCCGGAGAAACCTGCGGTTTATCGGCAGTTCAAGGTCGGCGATTACCTGAAGACATTCTTGACTAGCGAGTTGGATGGCAAATCTCTGAAAAATCACTACAGCGCATGATTTAAGAGGCATATAGGGTAAGGTAATAAGATGTATGATGCAGGAATAAGATGCTTCCCTGTTGTTGAAAGAAGCAATCGCTTATGGAGTTGTAAATTCGGTTCGGATTTACCAAAAATTCCAAACCATTGGATGACAATGTGTGTGTAACAATATTAAATAACGAGTTCATCTATTTATCTCAACAATTCGTCGGTAGGTTGGGCAACATTCACTCATTCCTCGTCCTCTTCACCCTGTCCACCAATATCGTAACATCCTTGAAATCAATCTTAATTAGATTCTATTAACTCTCTTTGTGGATAAACAAAATTTTTGATATTATTCTGCTAAGTATTGATTGATTTCCTATCTAAAAATAAAAATAAAAAGAAGTACGAGTTCCTTTGTTTCTTGTGACAAATAACAAGATTTCTTTTTCGAGGTGTGATCGTTATTCAATGAGCATAATTTAATTCATTAGAACTAAATCAATGGAGAAGGCTATTTCGATTCAATCAGCCTATGACTACGAGGTAGTTTAACATAATTGTATTGCACTTATCCAATTTAGTCCGAAATCTTTCAATTCAACAATTGAGTTCTGAACCTTTTGACAATATGTTAGAAAAGAACAAGTTTCTTTGTTCCTTGTGACAAATAGTAAGATTTAGTTTTTTTTTTCAAGGTGTGATTGTAGCATAATTTTATTCATTAGAACTAAATCAACCGAGAAGGCTATTTCTATTTAATCACCATCTGACTGTGAGGTAGTTTAACATATATATGTATTGCATTTATGCCAATTTAGTCCGAAATATTTCAATTTGACCAATTGAATTCCGAACCTTTACTGGCATTGTCCAGGATAATTTTTTAAAAATATTTATTGATCTATTTTTCTTCATCTGCTGACCATTGGGCCACTGCGATGGTGGGAGACTAACCACATGCAAGGTCTCCTCATCGGGATTTGGCGTGTCTGACACCTCGTTTTAATAGTTTTGAATAATCAAGAAATAGACGAAATGGATGAGAAAGCTAACTTTTGCAAAAGGGAGTCGTGGACGATCCAAGCAATGGCGTAGTTTAATTTCAAATGCAGCGGATGTTTTTTTTTTTGTAAAAAAAAGAGTATCTTTTATTTCTCAACTTGTGAAACCAGAGAAACAGCCCAGCATTGTGGCGTCATAACACAAAAACTCCCATAAGGTTTGGGGCGTTTACATAACCAAAGAGCAGGAAGGTAATTTAGACAGAAAGTCTTAGAGATCCAGTCGGCTACTTGATTTGCAAATCTGCCGCAATGGGGCAAAGTGATGTCTGAATAGTCCTGAAGATGGGCTCGGGCCTCCAGAATCACCGCTTCAGTCTACCAAGGGGTAGCATCTTGTTCAAGTACGGCGTCAATCACCACTTTGCAGTCAGAGTCCAAGTACAATTTCTCATCTCTTCTAGATCTAAAAAATTTCAAAGCTTCTACAATGGCACTTGCTTCTACTTGAAGGGGAGAAAAAACATGGATTTTTTTTTTTTTTTTTTTTTGCGAATCCATCGGGCATCGTTCCAGATCTGTCTCGGAGGACTCATGTGATCGTCGCTACTCTGCTTCCAACATCGAAGGTACCATCAACATTAATCTTCAGAGCTCGTTAAGATTTTGTCCGGCCTTGAGTAATGGCGGGCCAGCTTTGATTGAAAAAAAGGTGGGGGCAAAGGGTCAGAGGGCCCAACTTCAACCTGGCCAATTTGGGCTGAGCTAGGCTGCGCCGTCCAGTTTTGGCGACGGGCCCATCGGTTTTAGCCAGACTCAATAGCAATGAAGATTTGACCCACTTTAAAAAAAAAAAAAAAAGAGACTATAAAACTCAATGTCCTAAACCTTTTTATTTTGTTAGTCCTCCCCCATTCGACTGGCGTCTCTTCGGCGACTGGCGAACCAAGGCTCGGGTGTACAAGGAAAGATAAGGCAAGTTATTTTCTAACTCGCCCACTAATTTGCACAACGAAGGCCGAAAGCACTCTGTTTCGGGCGAGGGACAGTAGTGGTCGAGAAGAATTTGTGGTGCATGTCGTGGATTTTGGTAGAATAAACATCTAGAGGGTTGAGGAAGATCGGGTCCATTTCTGATAGCTATCTTTTGGGGGTCGTAGGACAGGTTTGGACGCCGGTTCCGTGAAGGGAGTATGTAAAAACCGAGCGACGAATTGGTTCATGGGTTGCTATATTAGCTAAATAAAGTTCCACGAGTTCGGATGAGTGTGTTCGGGAGTTGGACGGTGTTTTGCAAGTGCATACGGATTGGAAAAAAAAAATGAGATGGGGGTGCAGATCGGTTCCCGAAAGTCCACTGCTCCAAGTTGGAGTTGTTTAGGGGCGCGCATGGTAAAACTTCTCAATCAGAAAAAAAAGAAGTTGATTTTTCTACTTCTGCTCCAGATTGACATCAAAGAAATTTGTTTGGTAACGATTAAAAATTTCTACTTTTGAAATATTATTAAAAAAATTTACGGCGTCGGTGCCCGCCGCCTGCCGGGGGGAGGGGAGGGCGGCGAGCGATGGTTGGCGGAGGCCAGTGTGGTCGAAAAAGTGATTTTGGAGCTGAGAAGTAAAATTTTTTCACTTATTCCAGAAGTCAATTTCTATTCCAGAAGTCAACTTCTGGTCAGAAGTTGATTTATTATAGAAAAGTGTTACCATGCGTCCTAAAGACTCAACCATAAGTTGAAAATCCTACCATAAGTCAATTTTTTTTACCAAATCGATTTTTATTTCGACACGGTTTTATCAAACGAATTTCTCTGTTAGAGAAATGGAGAAGGAGAAGAAGAAGTGTTATCATGTGGTCCCTTAAATTGTCCAAGTCTGGGGAATTTTTTTTTTTTTTGGTCGAAATGAAATTTTCAGCTAGCCAATTATGAGGAAGAGCCTTTTTGCGATGCGTTTTGGCGATCTAGTCAGCTACTTGGTTTGATTCCCGTGGGCCAAATGACAAATAATCGAACTGGACCTGTTGAGCTTCCCTTTATAGTCTTGTATAATGGGCCGAAGTGTCCATGGGCACAATTCTTCGCCCATGATTATTTGAACAAGTGATAAGCTATCAGAACTTAACTCCACGTGTAGATCACTTTGCTTCAGAATGAGTGATGAATGAGTGAAAATGGGGTAATGATGAGCGAGCTGCAGGGAAGTTTAGGCTGCGAATGGTAACACTTCCATGCCACACTTAATCCTCAAAAGCAGGAGTTAATTTTTCTACATCTACTCCAGATTGACTTCTGATCAGAAAAATTCGTTTGGTAACGGTTGAAAATTTCTACTTTTGGAATATTATTAACAAAATCTTCGGCGTCGATGATCGACGAGGTCGGCTTTCGGCGGTGGGCGAGCATTGGTCGGCAGCGACAGTGGTCATTGGCGGCGGTGGCGGCAGTCTGCGGGAAGGCGGAGGCGGTGGCAGTCGATGGGGGCCAGAGGCGAGCTATGGTTGCGGTGGGGGCGGGCATGTGTTAGTCGATGGCGGATGATGTGGTCGAATAAGTGATTCTAGAGTTGAGAAGTAAAAAAATTTTACTTCTCAAAGTTGGCCAAAAACCAACCAAAAGTAGAAAATCCTACCACAAGTTATTTTTTTACCAAACGCATTTCTACTTCGATGATGTTTTTAACAAATGGATTTCTCTGCCAGATTGACTTCTGAAAGAGAAATTTAGGAGTAGAAATGTTATCATGCAGCCTGTTGACACCTAAATCTCGATTAATCGTTTTCAGTTTACTTTTTGAAAAATTCATAAAAAATTCCTAAAAAGTAAAAAAAAATTACAAAATCAACTTTGGTGGCCTTGGCCAAGCCTAAGGAACCATTTTTGACCAAAAATTCAAGCAAAATACCCAAAAATTCATATTTTTCGCATTTTTCAGTATTTTTACAACATAAGAAAATACCCAAAAATTCAAGCAAAATAGCATTCGAGGTCCAAAAAATATAAAAAAAAATAGTCAATATTTTTATTTTTATCCCTTTGTCTTCTTGACCTCATAAAAAGTTCAAATTCAAATTCAATTTTATGTTTTCCTTTGTTACGCATATGATTGAATTTGGTAAAAAAAAATGTCAATTAAGTCTTTTAATTTTCAATTTTGGCATTTTTAAGATCTTGACATTCAATCTAATTGTCCCTCATTTCAATTTAGCCCAATTATCTACACAAATTGCTTAATTGCATGAATTGAGCAAAATTGCATACTTAATTGCATTTTAGTCCTTGAATTTGGGTATAATTGAAATTACTTTCAATTCAGGGACTACCATTACAAATCAAAGTCACTGCCTAATGCTTTTCATCATTCTGAATCGATTGGCAGGGGTGGTTTGGTTCAATTTGATCATTTGAGCCTTTAATTTCATTAATTCCCAAATTGTAATTAAGGATAAATTTGGGGTTTTTTTTATATAGAAATTGACATGAACTTTTGGGCAAAAGCACATTTTTGGATAATGTTCGTGTCCTAAGTTCGATTCTGAGGTTTAATTGTAAAAATTTCCCATAAATTTTGGTTAAATTGGCAAAAATAGAGTCAGACCGGTTCTGATCGGTCAGACCGATCGAATCGGTCCAAACAGTGTGGTCTTCAACCTCCAAACTCCTGTGCAGATGAATAGTGCAAGGCCGAATTTTGATGGCAAAATTGATCGACCAATCGACCACAATTGAAGAAGCATTGGTGGGGGTTTAATTGCTCAGGCCATTCACCGTTGGGATGGCGACCAATGGTCACCAGAGCAGGGAGCAATGGGCCGGTCAATCTCGCGGGACCTGCAAAAGTCAACGAAGTTAAATTCGGCACAAATCCATTCCAAATTCGCGGGAAATAATACTTGCCGGAGGACCAAACGGAGTTGGACGAAATGCCCATCGTCCCCGACGTCGTTTGGACCATAAAACGTGTGACCTCACGTGCGAATTGAGAGAATTAGCTCTCCCCGATTGGCGGAAAAAATTCTTGAAATTGGATATAGCCAGGGGAAGCTTTGGAGGAGAGGAGGTTGGTTGATTTTGTTGGGGGGATTAATAGAATCGAGAGAGAGAGAGAGAGAGAGAGAGAGAGAGAGAGAGAGAGAGAGAGAGAGAGAGAGAGAAGCGAGAGAGAGCTCGTTCTCCAACCCTCATCGTCGAGAACTCGAGCTCGACTGTAAGGCGCTGGTTAGGCCGTCTCCCGCCAAACCGAAGCCAAAGAAGATCACAGGAAGCTTGCCTGAAGGTCCAGGAAGCGATCGCCGTCGGTCGCGCTGCCTGAAACTGCGGGAACATGTGAGACGCAGTTTTGAGCTCCTCACTGTGCATCAATGGCAATTCACATATCTTACGTTTATTCTTGCATTTAGTGTGTGCGTTTTGTTCCCTAGACATCACTGACCATCATCGCATCTTTATTTTGCATCGATTTTTCTTTAACACTTCGAATCGAGTCTCCAAACCTTCTGCCATAGCCGAACACTGTTCAATCTCGCCTAGCCAAATCTAGTGGACTTGCGAGCTCGATCGGAGCTCGAGGTAAGTGTTCTGACGAAGGGTCAGATGGAAGTGCTTCTGACGAGGTCAGATGGAGTGCTTCTGACTGAGGGTCAGATGGAAGTGCTTCTGACGATCTAAACAGTGACGGATGGATCGCATCAAATCTCCGTATTACCATTCCGTGTCAACTGATCTAGTAAGAAACAAATCTGTTCTAAGACGAAACCCGAGAAAGATCAGTTTCTGCATTTGCAAAACGTGAAGACCTACGTATGGCAGGTTTTCGATCAAGGCAAGATTCCTATGGAAAGCTTGTGATATTCGATTGCCATGATATCCCTTCTAATCAATCAAGGGATTTTCTACAATGGGATATCATCTTCTAAGGAATATTCCTTCGGGAACCAACTCAGACTTATCACACTTATGGAAGCTGGAGATTCAGTTGTTTGGGCGACTGAATTAGAATGGTTCAATATCTTACTCAACGGTCTACATATTAGGGGTGAACGGTTCCAGGTTCTGGGTAGGTTCCACCTAAAACCTGGAACCTACCCGCTACTATAGGTTCCTCAATTTCTAGAACCTAGAAACTACCCTCTATACTCTGGAACCTGGAACCTACCCTGCCAAAGGTTCTGGATCCGGTTCCAGGGTACCCTAAAACCTATCAATAAAACTCAATTTGCACCAAAATAGAAGAAAGTAGGGGTGATCGGTTTCAGGTTCTATCCAGATTCCACATAAATTATTGATTGAACGATCAATGCGAATAATTACCTCTAATGACCACCATCTACTACTAAAATCTATTAACTATAACTCATACATATATACACGAAAAGTATAAAACAATAATAGAGTAAAAAACTCGATGATAAAGTAGTTTCAAATTACATACTCATTATCGTCCTTATGAAATCCCTCATAATGACGTGATGACATATACTAAAAAATAATATAAAAGATTGCTTCCGGTTCCAGGTTCCACCTACTTGGAACCTGGAACCTACCCGTCAAAGCAGGTTCCCAAATTTTTGGAACCTGAAACCTACCCTCTTACCTTGGAACTTGGAACCAATCGGTTCCTACCGGTCCGGTTCTACAGGTTTCAGGTTCTACCCTGGAACCATGCTCACCCCTACTACATATCTTCTGAAGACACGGTCTCATTCAATCACGATTGATGACGTCCAATCAAGGATTGAAGAGCGATCCCTTGGCTGGGAATCCAACTGCTATTTCGGAGGCAGGGGAGTATAAAAGAAGAACCATGATGGACTAAAAAGTAAGAGGGCGAACAACAATCCAAAGTGCAAGCATAATCTGAGTTCTATCCGAAAATATTCTATGTACCCAAAATCCTATTCATTGTGAAAATCTGAGAGAGAGAAAAATCAAGTGATTTAGTGTTTGTAATTCTTGTGATTTTTCATAGTGAAATCCAGCCGATCGGCTGTCATCGTGGGAGAGTGGACATAGGCTTGATCTAAGCCGAACCACTATAATCGTCGTGTGCAATATTCTCTACTCTAAACTCTTATTTTTGTGTTTAGACTTTTAGCACACTGTTATACTGTTCCTGATTCTAATCGTACACTGAATTATTTTTTATTCCGCAAGAAATTTCAATTATATTCAGAATCACCTATTCACCTACCCTCTAGGTGATATTGCTAGATCCAACAAATGGTATTAGAGCAGGTTGCTCATATTTACGAAGTGTTTATTGACTTCAGAGCTAACGATCTACTATGTCTAGCAATCACTCTTCAGGAACAAGCGACTGGTACTTTGCCAACAAGCCACCATACTTTGATGGGAATGACTACAATATGTGGAGCAACAAGATGAAGTGGTTCTTCAAAGCCTATGATAATCTGATGTGGGATGTTGTCACGAATGGAGTAGTTCCTACAACTGTTACAAATCCAACCTTTGTTGACGGAGCAAATCCTGTCACAACAATGACCGATGCTGAAAAGGCTAAAAGAAGAGGCCTTGATTCTAAAGCTGTTAATGCTCTCTTTTGTGCCTTATCTACCCCTCTTTATAATCGTGTCTCAGAGGAAGAATCATCTAAGGTAATATGGGATAGACTTCATATTACCTTTCAAGGAAGAAATTGAGTAAAAGAAACGAAGCTCAGTATTTTACTGAGTGACTATGAAGCATTCCAAATGAAATCTGATGAATCTATTGCAGATATGATAGACATGTTTCAGACCTTGGCAAGTGGACTTGCAAGACAAGGCAATAGGCAAGTCAGGAAAATACTACGTGGACTCACTGTCGCGACCCTCTCGAGGTTAGTCTGATGGCTCTCGAGGGCTAATGGGCCGTCCGGTCTGGTCGGACGCGGACCTCTCCCAAGGCCCGTTACCCAAATCGCAACGGAGGTACGCGTAGTCGACCTTCAGTGTGGTCGTGGTGGCATGTACAACTTGTGCATGCATTTGGAGTCGCCACCGGTCTTTTTTGGAGGGTAGACCGGAAACCTTATTGACCGATTGGGAGAGATCGATCAATTCTGCGGAACCAGAGATTTTGGGTTCGGGGACTTGGTTACGCTGGTGTCATTACCAACGCCCTCTCAGTACCTAACGCGAGTGATTTTCCTAGCTAAGAGTTCTTGCAGTCGCAATTTTAGGAGGGGTAGGTTTGATTCAGGGTTTCATGCAGATTGGAAGACTATTCCTATCAATCACAATCAATTTAAATGAAAGCGCAATCAAGTGCATAAATAAATCACATCAATGCACGTCAATTCACATCACATGGCCTCCTAGTATAGCCATAAGGGCTTAGGGAAGACGTGATTTAGGACCGAGGTAAAATAGGAAGATTTGGAGGCGATTTAGCCCGGAGGGCAAAATCGTCAATTTTTGGAAGACGATTCGCCCAAAGGGCGAAATCATCATTTTTAAGAATGATCGGGTTCAAAACACCCGGGATGAGCCTTGGCCAATTGATTGTGGCCATTTCCTATTTTTTGGGATTTTTCTAGAATTTTTAGAATTTTTTTGGAAGACGGTTTGCCGGAAGGGCAAAACCGTCATTTTTGGAAAGACCGGGGGTCGAAAGACCCGGAACAGGTCATGGCCAGTTGAACGTGGCCATTTCCTATTTTCTGGAATTTTTTTAGAATTTTTAGAATTTTCTGAATTTTTTTTTGAGTTTTTTTTATGATTTTTTATTTTTTATTGAATTATTGAATTTATTATTATTATTATTATTATTCTAATTAATTAATTTTTTTATTTTCCGGACCGGGTCAGACCCGGCCCAAGCCCCTCGGGCGCCCGGCCCGTACCCACGGCCGAAACCAGCCCTAGCAAAAACGACGCCGTTTCTGTTTTTCTTATTTTTTTTATCATTTGTATTGATTTTCTGAAAAAACCACCATCGGATGGTCCAGGACGCGCCACGTGGCCTCCTCTGGCGCGTCCGATCTTTGGTCAGATCGGACGCTCCTCAGAGTGCCACTTGGCGCGACATTAACCATCGGATCAAAACTTTTTTATTATTTTCGAAAATCATTTATTAATTTCTAAAAATCTTTTTTTAATTTTTCAAAAATCCCAGATCGCGACACGTGGCACATCGTCCACCGTCGGATCTGGGTCTTATTTTTGCACGGCCCGGCCCCACCCCGCTGACGTGGCTGCCCACGTGGCATGCCACGTCAGCCCTTTTGACCTTTGGCCGGCCGGAGGGTCACCGGAGAAGACGATGAATAGTGTCCAACTCCGGCGACCCTCGCCGGAGAGCCCATACCGACGTAAAAACGTCGCCGAATCCCCCATATTTTGACGCCGAGTCGAACCTCAACAGACCAAGACCAACATCCAACCATTTTACGGCAAACACAACGCCGGAAAAAGGCTCAAACGGACCCTCCCCGAACCGGCGCCGGCGAGCTCTTTGCAGAATTTTTTTTTTTTTTAAGTTCAAAACTCGATTCGACTAGATTACAGAGCATGCAAATGGGATTGAGAAGCTTACCTGAGCCCCCGTTGGGGTCGACGACCGCGCGAAACCCCCGTTGAAGTCCCTACCCGAGCTTCGGCCGCCGAAGCTCCGAGCTCCATTTTCATGGCATTACAATGCAAAACAAAGACCTCAACGAGCTTAGAGCCGATTCTGGATTAGATTAGAGGCTATATTTGCACAAAATAAAGCCCGAGAAGACGCGGCCGAGAGGTCAAAATGAAAACTTCATTCAGGCATTTCGTCGATCATATGGTGTGTGCGTGTGAAGCGATGATCGGAGAGGGAAAACCGACCTTTTCGTGGCTTACCGACGGCGACTGAAGCTTTTGTGATGACCACCGCAGCTCCAGGGTGCTGGTTGCATCATGTTGCCGTTCGTTCTCCCTCGGTTTCGCCCAAAACTCACCAAACTCGTTCCTCCCCGAACTCTCTCTCTCGGCCTCCTTTTGTCGATGGCCGACCGGCCCTTTTTTCACCGTGGCCGACCGGCCTTTTTGCCCTTCCACGACCACCAGCCTTTGTTCCCCATGTTGGCGATTTTTTTAACCAAATTATGCCCCCACCTTCGGTACCATTTTCCCCCCCTTTTTTTTTTGTTCTTGGTGTGAGCGTGCGTGGGTCTGCAACTGAGTTGCAGACCCGGTTCGGACCGGGTCGGGCGGGTCTGACCCGACCGACCCGGTTCGATTCTCCTCGCCTAATTGGGCCCCAAATCGTCCTATTTTCATGAAATTGATGGCAAAATCAGACTCCTTGACAGGTTTTCTATCAAATATGGGTATTTTCATGAATCAATTGATTGAAATTTAGTGAAAACCCCAAATTGTCCCTAGGATCCGAAAATGATTTTCGCTTAATCGAGGGTCTAAACGACCGAATTAGCCAAAATTAAGGCCATCAATGGATTCATCATGATGAAAACTATAGGGTAGAGGTGTTTAATTGCAATGGGTATGCCCATATGAAATTTAATTTCAAAAATTGTGAAACCGGGGAGTAAATTGAAAGAAAATTGTGCAATTAAGCCCTTTTGGCTAAAATTGATCAAATTGGAGGGCAAATTGACCTAATTGCACTTCCAGACTTTAGAATCCAATGTCATAGCTTATAAAAACCAAGAATTGAAAATTAAAAGACTCAAAAAGGATTTTTTTTTGCCCGATTCGGGTTTATGTTTGTGAAGAAACATAGTGACCCGAGCCAAATTTTCAAGATTTAAGGTGACACACTCGAAGAGGAAATTAAAACAAAATTATTGAATATTTGTGTGTATTTTTCTGACCACGAATGGTATTTTTCTGATTTTTTGGGTATTTTTATAATTAAATAAATTCGAAAAATATTATAAAATACCAAAAAATATTTTTTGTTCAAAATTGGTCCCCGAGGCTAGGCCAAGGCTTCCAAAGTTGATTTTGTAATTTTATGATTTGTTTTTGCTATTTTTAATTAATTTTAAAGAATAAAAATCACAATAATAGATAGTCAAAAATCAGGTGTCAACACTCACAGATGATTGGAATTACTTCAAACCATCAATTCAAGAATGTCAAACAATCAAACCACTCTCGGTGGATGAGCTAGTCGGGACTTTGCAATTTTATGAAACAGAACGAGCAAACAAGAAGGGAGAACAAAAAGGTAAAAAATCTATTGCCTTGAGAATTGAAATTGCTCAATGTCTTTTTGATACAAATGATGAAGATGAGGATGATGAAGAATTAGCCCTCATGGTCAAGAAATTTAGAAAGATGGCTCGGAAAACCAGAAACATCAAAGGGAAGAAACCTTGGAAGAAGAATTATATGAAAATGTCAAGCAACGATTCACAAGATAGCAAAGACGTGATCTGCTTTCACTGTAAGAAGGCAGGACATATCAAACCGAACTGTCCAATTTTGAAGAAGGACAAACTCAAGTATGAGAAGTACAAGAAGGCCCTAAAGGCAGATACTCTAAGTGATTCTGATGAAAGTGAAAATGATTACGCAAACATCTGTCTCATGGCCGAATCAGATTCAAATTCAGACTCAGAAACTGAGGTATGTTCATCTGAACTCCCTGATGAAGTTACTGAGTATATTGATGAATTGTGTAGAAACTACAAAGAAGCTCTTGAAATAGTTTCTAGTTTGAAAAAGGAAAATTCATCCTTAAAACAGCAGAATTTATCTCAAAAAGAAAAAATCGATTTTCTACAACAAGAGTTTCACCAATTGAAAGAAAATCATGATTTGATTTCAAAAGAAAATGCTTCTCTGAAAGAAAAGGTTTCCGATATCTCAAAAAGGTTTTCACAAAGCTCAGAAACTCTGAATAACATTATTTCAAAACAAATACCCTTCAATGACCGATCTGGATTAGGTTTTAAAAAAGAGAGTAATCTAAAAAATTCCTTTAAAACTGAATTTTGAAAACCAACATTTTCTGATTACAGACATCATTTTCATAAGCATTTTACTAGATCTTATATTCGACAATCCTGTGTGAACTGTGGTGATCCTAGTCATACTAAGGATTATTGCAAGAAAATTTAGAGACCCGTTAAAAGGTCAAAACCTACTAACACAGAAGGACCCAAGAAAGCATGGGTACCAAAGAAACAGTAAGTTGTTTATTTCTTGCAGGTACCAAAGAGAAGGAAGAACAATGGATTTCTGGATAGTGGCTGTTCAAGTCACATGACTGGAAATCCAGATGTATTTATGTCCTTCTCAGATTGTAATGGTAGAAGCGTGTCCTTTGGAGGAAAGAACAAGGGAAAGGTCATTGGGAAGGGAAATGTAAAAATTGGAAATCTGACGGTTAAAGATGTCTCTCTAGTCAAAGGATTGAACTATAACTTAATTTCTGTAAGTCAACTCTGTGACTCTAGCTATGATATTTGCTTCCAAGATTTAAAATGTACAGGTACGAGCAAGGACAAGAAGCAATCCTTCACGGGACGAAGGCATGGGAATATTTACCTTTTAGATATTGATTCTAACTGTGAAAGTGTAAAATGTCTTATTTCTGTTAAGGATGAATCTGATCTTTGGCACAGAAAGTTAGGTCATATTAGTGTAAAACATATCTCAAAGCTTTCCAAGAAGGGACTTGTTCGAGGGTTACCTCAAACGAAATTTGAGAAAGGTGGACTATGTCATGCATGCACACTAGGCAAGCAGGTAAGAAGTTCTTTTAAGTCCTTAAATCAAGTGTCCACTAAGTATTGTCTGCAGCTACTTCATATGGACATCTTTGGACCGAACAGAACCTTAAGCCTTGGAGGTAAGAAATACTGTCTTGTCATAGTTGATGACTTCTCTAGATTTACATGGGTTTTAATTCTAGCTCACAAAAGTGAGGCTTTTATGTCTTTTTCAAAACTTGCTAAAAGAATTCAAAATGAAAAGGGTTACACCATTTTTAGTTTGAGAACGGATCATGGGGGAGAATTTGAAAATCAAAGTTTCTCAGATTTTTGCACTGATTTCGGAATTCAGCATAACTTCTCTGCACCTTATACTCCTTAACAAAATGGGGTAGTAGAAAGGAAAAATAGATCCTTGCAAGAAATGGCCAGAACTCTTCTTATTGAGAGTAAAATTGCATCTCATTTTTGGGCTGAGGCCGTTTCCACAGCCTGTTATATTTTAAATCGAATTTCTCTCAGACCTTTTAGTGAAAATACCCCCTATGAAATCTTCAAAGTAAGAAAGCCTGACGTTGCATATTTTCATGTATTCGGTTGCAAATGCTTTATTCTAAAGAATGCTAATGATCGAATTGGAAAGTTTGATGAGAGATCAGATGAAGGAATTTTCTTGGGATATTCAACTACGAGCAAAGCCTACAGAGTCTACAACAAGAACACTCGTGTTGTTGAAGAATCAGTAAAAATCAAGTTTGATGAAAGCTATCAGAATGATGAACCTGAATCTATTTAAGTTCATACACTTCCTCCAGTCCCAGACTCACAAGAAGATTCAGGAGAAAAGCAAGACTCAGATGTGAATGTTGAGAATATTCAGAAGGAAATTCTCTCAGTTGAAGAAAGACCAGAAGATGAACAGAATGAACCCACAACATCCTCAAATGATTGCTTCGACAAAAGTTGGAAGCACAAGTCAAGTCATCCAAAGGAACTTATCATAGGAAGTATAAGTAATGGCATAAAGACAAGATCAAAATTCAAGCAAGCAATGACAACATAGCATTGATATCTGAATTAGAACAAAAAAGGATTGAATATGCATTAGCAGATGAGAACTGGATAAATGCAATGCATGAAGTGTTACATCAATTTAAAGTCAACAATATTTGGGAATTGGTCAACAGACCCAAAAATCTTCCAGTGATTGGAACTAAGTGGGTATTCAGAAACAAACTGGATGACAAAGGAAAGGTTGTAAGAAACAAAGCAAGACTTGTAGCAAAAGGCTATTCTCAGGAAGAAGGAATAGACTACGATGAGACCTACGCACCGGTTGCCAGGTTAGAAGCCATTAGGCTACTTCTTGCTTATGCTTGTTACAATGATTTCAAACTTTTTCAGATGGACGTGAAAAGTGCTTTTCTAAATGGCTACATCAAAGAAGAGGTATTGTTGACACCTGATTTTTGCCCAATTTATTATTGTGATTTTTATTTTATTTTTTATTTTATTTTTGACCAATTAATCAAAAATATAAAAAAAGGGTTATAAAATCACAAGATCAACTTTGGAAGCCTAAGCCAGCCTTAGGAACCAATTTTGAACAATATATATATATTGGTATTTTTCGAATTTATTTAATTATAAAAAAAATACCCAAAAAAATCAGAAAAATACCATTCGTGGTCAGAAAAATACCCAAAAATATTCAATAACTTTATTCTAATTTCCTATTCAAGTGTGTTACTTTAAATCTCGAAAATTCGGCTCATGTCAATATGTTATTTCACGAACATAAACCCGAACCGAACAAAAAAATACCAACTGGGTCTTTTAATTAGTAGGTTTTGTAGTCTTGACATCGACCACCATACGCGATAAACTCCCATCGCTTCTCTTCTTCGTGAGGGGACTATAAAGGATTTAAAAAAATGAAAAGAAAAGGGAGTGGAAGACAGATCCATTGAGCAAGAGTGGGGGGGAGCGGCGCCTCAAAAACCAAAACAGGAATAATAGTAAAAAAAAGGAAAACAAGAGATGGTGCAGGTGGATCCAAGAAAAAGAAAAAGTGTGGTCTGCCTCGTATTCGAGGAGTTCGGCACGTCTACAAAAGGGAAGGGGGAGTGAAGAAGACCCCCGGTGGCCAAAGATTGGAGCATCATCATGGACGACGATAACCCCACCAGACCATGACCGAACCTCCATCATCTCGAGACTTCTCGATGGCACTCAAAGGGAGGGTTGAGGATATTGGGGCATGCAGATAGTTAGAGAGAGTCATTCCAGGGAGACCACCTCTTCCTCCATCCGGCTCCTCCCTTCTGGCTTCTTCAGGGCACGACCACCACCACCACCTCGATCCTTCGTCGCCGAGCCGCCCTACCTTGTCGAGCGCCACCCCCCCACTTCCGCTACCTCAGTCTCTCACCGCCTCACCTGCGTCCATCCACCTCCTCACCACTGCCCCGAGAGTTGGAGGAGAGACCAGAGGAAACGGAGTTAAACTCGACCAAGGAAGAAGCGACGCGAACATGTACGAAGACGGCACCGACGCGCTCAAAAGAGAGTGCTCTATCCTGAGGGCTTCGTTCATGAGCGAGGAAGTTAGAATGCACATCAACGGCTGTTTCAGAATTCAGACGAACCTCTCCCAATAATGCTCTTCTAGACAGGTTCGTCTTCGTTTTACACACTGTCCGTTGGTTGAGCGTGACGAGGTCGGGTCCGTTTTTCGTTTTGAGATCGAGTCGGCTCATGGTTTGAGCGGCTGTCTGACGTGGCGACGTTAGCGAGCTGTGATGGTGTGGCTGAGTTGGTGAAGCGAGCCGGAGCACGAGCAAGTCCTGACGGAAGCGACTCGAGTGTCGTGGTCCCGGCGTTCGGCGAAACCAACTGGTGATGGTGGCGAAACCACTCCTAGCCGTGCGTCGAACGGGTCCCGATAAAGCGTAGAGGCCACTCAAACTTGGGTCAGGCGACGCGGAGGCAGCGCCGGACCGGAGTCAGTATCTACCTGATGGCAGCAGCGAGGTGAGCGGCGTGTCGGGCAGGAGCCTTGGTAACACCTTTTCGGCGCTGGAGCGGATCTTGAAGCTGTGGAAAGAAACTTTTCCTGAGCGAGGCTCGGTGGCGGTGCGTCGGCAAGCCAGAACGGCACGGTGGGGAGGCATCCTGTCGTTGGCATGGGAAATGCGGGTACGTTGTGTGGAGAAGACGATTGAATAGTGCCATAATGGGCTGCTAGGATAATTGCGTTATTGTGTCTGCTTGGGCTTGTTGAAGCAGGTGGGCCTAAGGTGTTTTCTTCTAAGTGGGGCGGCTGGAGCAAGAGGGCCGAATTGTCCATTTAGCTCCATTTTGGCCGGGTGGGTTGGGTTCGGAAAAATCGGGCCCGATCCCGATTCTACTTCCCGGATCCGGTCATTGGGCCTGATCCAGGTCCGGGTCTGAGAACCCGGACCCGGCTCCCTTTAGTTAATAAAAATAATATAAAAATAAAAAATAAAATACTAAAAAAAATCAGGAAATTCCAAAAAAATTCCTAAAATGGGAAACGGTCACAGTCAACTGGCCATGGAATATTTTGGGTAATTCGGAATCCAAATCTTTCAAAAATGACGATTTTGCCCTTTGGGCTAATCGTCCCTCAAATCTTCCCATTTTACCCCTGATCCCAAATCATTCCTCATCTAGGCCCTTATGGCTGTACTAGGGAACCGTTGATTTGAATTGATGTGCATTAGTGTGATTTATTTATGTAATTGATTGCGCTTTCATTTAAATTGATTGTGGTTGATAGGAACAGTCTTCCAATTTGCATGAACCCTGAATCAAGCCTACCTCACCTAAGATTGCACCCGCATGAACTCTTAGCCAGGAAAATCACTCGCGTTAGGTACCGAAAGGGCGTTGGTAATGACACCGGCGTAACCAAGTCCCCGAACCCAAAATCTCTGGTTCCGCAGAATTGATCGATCTCTCCCAATCGGTCAATAAGGTTTCCGGTCTACCCTCCAAGAAAGACCGATGGCGACTCCAAATGCATGCACAAGTTGCACATGTCACCACGACCACACTGAAGGTCGAAAGCGATCGACTCTTATCGTCGAATCCTTTGAATAATACTCCCGCCGCGATTTGGTATGGGCCTGGGAGGGCCCGCGTCGATCCAAAGCCCGCGATCCGCACCCTTGTGCGAGGGAAGGCCCGCGATCGGTAATCCATTAGCCGCGTCCGCTTTCGGACGGTTCGCGACAGCTGGCGACTCCACTGGGGACTTTGTTCTAGAACCTATCGTTCTAGACCTCAAGTGGACTTAAGCCGTAATTAAAACGCTGAGTGATTTTTCTAACCATGCAGGCGCTCTTGAAGGTGAGGTAAGTCCGCTTATGGTAGGTGTTATATGTTTTTGCAGATTGGAGAAATAAGGGGTGTAGTCCGTGATTAACATTGTCTTATGCAGGTTGGGCGTATGAATGTATGTTGTGTGGATGATTTGAAGTGCTGATTGATAAACTGTTGTGCATGAATTGCATTGTGATGATCACAACACGTGGACACACACAACCGCGCCTAAAACCCCGGGCGCCGCCTTTAGGAACACAATAGAAGGAATTGAAAATGGAATCTCCGTGAGGAAAAACACGGGGTAATCCACTTTTCAATTCTGCTCGCTTCGAACTATGGATCGAGTCCCAATGCAACGATAGCTGTGCAATGGAATCGGCTCTTTCTAGAACTCGAAGTGGGAACCTTAACCTTAGGTGCCAAACCCTCTGATTTTTAGAAGTTCACCATCACTTGTCTCATGCGCATGTCTTTGGGCGGTTGGTACACCTAAAACCGCACATAAGTCGACGAGTTTGGTTGGTAAGACTCTCTATCCCTCAAATCTATTACAGTTCATGTGAATATAGGCATTTCATTCATTGCATTCTGGTGATTAGATTAAATGCCATTTCAAGGATAGATGTGTGTGTTTTTTCCCAAACGTCCTTGATAGAAGACGAGGAGGGTGATATCCCACGACGAACACCGAGTATGCGAGGAGCATACTGTGGACATTATTGAGGTATCATCCAACGAAGATGACGAGTTGGGGCAAGTGATCCTGAAGACACAGATCGAAACTGGGGCATCCTTAAACGTTAGGATCACATTCCTTTGTTTCATTTTTCATTACTAGTCCTCTGGTATAGGGTTTATTTTTACCGAGGTTTTCTCTATCTCACCCCTTAGAGTAATTGTATTAGGGATCTATTGGTGTATACATTCAGATGGAACTTGGTTGTATTTCTTTTGACGGGTCATGGGAGTGTGATGGCATTTTCTCTAATCATCCGAATACTCCCAAGTCAAATTTATAATTCCTTTAGAGGAAATTAAAATTGGGAGTCTTACACGACCTTTTGGTCGTATAGAGTAGTCCAATCTCAATTTCTCTAGAAGGAATTATACACTTGAATTGTTTCGTGCATGTTTTACGTCGCTGGTAATCCACGATAATTGACCGAGAATATCGGCGTTGTTTTGAATTTAATGACGAGATAGATGTCCAAATTACTCTCGTTCTTAAACGGCCTTGATTTGGATGCCGTATCTTCAATTAAATTTAAAACACGTCATTATGCCTTGCGCTTTTGACCAATTCGTTCTCCTCGAAATTGATCAAAAGCGATTATCGTGAATTACATTCCTTTCAATAATATGCTTTCCTTCGAAGAATACTGATAAAAAACTTTTTGCGCAAGATTAAAACCCTTGTAAAAGTTTTTGTCCTTATTAATCACGAGCAAGCATAAGATTGAAAGGGGTTTATGCTTTCTTTTTCAAATTATTCCTTCTGATTCAGTCGTTTCATTTGCAGGTGAAAAAATAGGTAATAGAGAGAAATCTTCTCCTGGATAAGTCTGAGGCTATTCTCTCATCTGATCATGAGCGAGTTATAAAATCAGGACATATTTGCTCGGCTTATTGATATTATGGTTCGGCTCACCCAAGTTGAAGATGTTCGGATGCTCGAAGAAATGAACCATACAGAAGTTAAAACACACACATTTATTTTGCTCAGTGGAGGGTTTTCAAAAGCAGGTCATACAACTCGGGGTGGAAAAGTAAAGCCAAAGTGAGCCCTAATTAACGACACAAAGGAGCCCAACTGACCCTCCATGTTGTTAATGCTCTGCCCGTACTCACGACTTCGCATGTCCTGGTCCGCAAGCTTGAGGAGAAGGTTTTTGCATTCGCCCTTAACCTCAGTGACCTTGACCTCGTGTTCCTCGATGATTATTTCCAAGTCCCGAACTAATCCATTCCCGTGAGCTATGTCTGCGGTTATTTTGTCGAGCCGTTCTTCCTGCCAGTCGCTTTGCAGCCTCAATAGGACATTGTGGCGGTCGTGCTCGCCAGCGGTCAGGGATAGGGCCAATTGATCCACCAGGTTCCTCCTCTCGCGAAGCAGCGTCGCGACCCTCTCATTGGCAAACTCGACGGCCTTTTTGTGACTATCGGCCAGATAGTTGGTCAGCACCAAATGATCAGACCGATCCTTGTAACGAGCCCGCAAGACGCGAGCCACGAGAACCTCCCGATCAGCAACACGGTAGGCCTCTAAGGAGTGTGCGAAGAGGGTCGGGAAAGTTCTATATTCCCTCCCCAGCGTAGTACCTTCGAGGGAAGTGGTATCTAAGTCCTCGAGCAGGACACGGATTTCATCCGCGGTTGCAGAATGATCGGTTATGTGCGCGTAACCGCGACCCAATAGGTTATAAAGCTTTTCCCACTGGGCCAAGACATCAGTCGAAAAAGTGCGCACGGGAGAGGAGGCCATTTGCGTTGGGTTGGCTTGAGAATAAGACGATGCTAATAGAGAGATTAGAAGGAAGAAGCTGATTATGCGAGAACGCTAACCTGCCATACGTTAATCCCTCATTTTATAGCAACTCAAGGATGATGAAGGGTCTCAGTAATAATGCTGGTGGAGCCCAGTTAGGAGGTAAAGCAGGAGGTCCCCTCATGTGAACCATTGGATTCGTCTCGGTCCGCGATTTCCGGCTTGTCAATTAAAAGATGTAAAAGATTTGTCGGGATCACCATTATTAGAGTTAGGTGGGAGGTAAGCGCAACTATCGAAGAAAGCCCTAACAGGATTTAGCAGTCCCATCACGCTGAAAAGCTAAGCGCGAAATTCAAGGTCTTGAGGGGGAACGTTTGCCTAATGATGCTTGAAGAGCGTCTCCTGAACGTACAAAGTCACTCGAAGAAAAATTTATAGGGAGTGAGCATACAAGAGAGAGTAGAGAACTCTGAGTGGGCAAGAACCAATCAAACATTTCTCAATCCAACATATTTAAGAGGTTACTGTCAGCTGCTAGAGGCGACTGACTCAAAAATCTCAGAAATTGAACTACTGAGGGATCTCGAAGATTCCAAGACCAAGTCTAACACCAAAACCATGGAGCCCAACACTTCTGGCAGCGGAAATCAAAATCACGGCGACGACGACAACGACATCCACGATGATCAACTCGGGAAAAGAAGACGTCCTCACCAATACTCTCAGGAGGAAACCCAAATGCTGGAAACCCTCTTCAGTAAAAGCCCTCACATGAAAAAGAAGTGGAGAATTGAATTGAGCCGAGAGTTGGGGATTAATCCGTCGATGATCCAGTTTTGGTTTCAAAATAGGAGATCCAAATCGAAGGCTCAACGCAAACGTCAGGTGGTCGAGATTTTAAAGGAAGAAAACCAAAAGCTGCGAACAGAAAACATGAGGTATGAAGAAGCTCTCAATATTACCGTTTGCCCTCATTGCGATAACCCCATCGCCCTCGATTTTGCCGGAGTCACGCATGAGCAGGATGATCCTACGAAGACGATACAAATGCCTCCTGGGGGATGGGATTTGCATCGCTTTGATTGGAGCTACAGTTTCAAGGAGCTGGATGTTACCGCCGACCAGCTCAAAGCATATCAGCCTCATGCACAACAATTTTCGATAGGGTCGGGTCCTGCTGGAGATGAGTTAATCAGTCGTCAAGCCATCGATGCAATTTTGGGCCACGATAAGAGGAGGTTCGCTTGGCCCCCTGAACTGCATTTCAGATTCCTAGACGTGGTTCACCAAATGGGGATCGATTCAGCAACTCCGACGCGCATATTTAAGGCCATGAATGTACCGGGGCTTAGTAAGGAACTGGTCAGGAATCACCTTGCTGCCTACAGAAAGCGATTAAAACAGCGTCGAGCGGAGCTAAACCGGGAGGAATCCGTCTCGAGCTCAAAAGCTAGGGGCGACCGCCATTGTAATGCTCAGGCATCAAGAGATACCCGGCCAAATCTAAGCGTCAATCAAGCTAGCAACCCGACCACCGGCAAATTGAAAGCTGATCAGAATGTCCTTCCGGGCCATTTCAACACTTTTCAAGAGCGCGTGTCACAAGTACAGCGAGTGCGCACTCCTCCATTCGAGCAGCAGTCGGCTGGTGCTCTGCCTGCCGCTGGTCAACCCACGACAGACGATTTCTTTGATGATGGGCTCGATGCCTTGTTCAATCAATGGGAAGCTGGCATGCTTGGACATCCATGATCTAGCACCTGACTCGGGGCACGATGGGTTGGTCGCTACGATCACCCATAGAAAGAAGAACATGTTCACGAGTGGATCATTCTTTTTATCCATTGTAAAGTTCCTATGGGAACATTTTTCTTTAATGGCTATAGTTAATTGTGTATGAAAACCAACGCTATCGACGAACATCGTCATGCTCAGTTGCGATGATCCCTTGTTAGATTAAGTCTGAAACCAGAGACGGTCTTTAAAATTTTGAGTGGCCACGAACTCATTCCTCACCAAGCGCCCGTGATGCTGAAATGAAGAGTAACAACATGCACAGGGGAAATGCCACTTTCGTTGAACGATGAAAAAGGGGTTGAGAGAAGATCATAGCGTTAATTCCCTTGGAGCTAAATGAATTAAAAGGAGTCATTAATTGCGGGTCCACCGCTGTTCCCCACGTTCTCGGGCCTAGCAAATCATAAAAGGCGCCGAAAGATTGTAGACCCACCACTTTGAAGACTGAACTAGGGGACGAGCGCAATACTCGATGAAACCGAATCAATGCAAGAGAGTTTGTGATCCTATCACGAGGAAAAAGAAAGGGGAAGATAGACGAGGAGTAATTGCAGGGTCTCGGGAGGAGCGCTTGCTTGCTGGCCTTCATATGCAGCCTGAAGGATGGTTCTAGGACACGCACAATCACTTGAGAAAATTTCTAGAGTGAGCAAACACGTAAGAGTGAATAGAGAAAGCTGAGTGAACTAGATCAGCCCGAGATACTCCGATCCATCATGTTTAAAAGCTATTCCCATCTGCTAGAAACGCCCGACCTGGACATTTCTGAGCACGAACTGCTGGGAGACTTTGAAGATCCTGGAGCTGAATCCTACCAGAAGGCCATGGAGACTGACTCCTCCAGTGATGAAATTCTAGGCTTCAGCTACGAAGAAGGAGTATACAATGATGACCGGAGCCGGAAAAGGAAGCAACTGCAACGCCACACTCCAGACCAAATCCGAGAACTCGAAGCTTTCTTCAATGAATGCCCCACTCCAAGCAGACAACAGAAAATGGAGTTAAGCCGAAAGATAGGATTGGAGCTTTCGAAGGTCAAGTTTTGGTTCGCCAACAAACGAACCCGGGTGAAACAGCAATACGCAGACCATGAGTTACTGGTCCTGAAGGAGGAGAATGAGAAGCTTCAAGCTGAAAGCGCGAAATATAAGGAAGCTCTGACCAAGGCCACCTGCCTTAATTGTGGTAATCCTGTTGTCCTCGGCGAGGTGTTCCTCGATGAACCATCCCTGTTGACGAATAATGCTCAGCTGTTACCGTATTCTCCACAGCATTTTCCGACACAGCCAGATACCGTCGGAGATCTGCATGAGCAAGTCAACACCATAGAGTCAACACCAATATCCTCTGAGAAATGGGATATGAATTATCACAGGTGGAGTTCTCTCAATGACGAACTCGCTGTCGTAGCCAGCCAATCCAAAGTCAGTGAGTCCCTCCCTGGACAACTTTTGAAACGACTAGATCCCGTAGAGAATAGCTACCGAAGTATTGACGATATTTTGGGTGATAAGAGAACAAGGTTTTACTGGACCTATGAACTTCACACCAAATTCGTTGATGCAATTCGAGAGCTGGGAGTTGATGCGGCTAGCCCACTACGCGTACTCGAGATTATGAACGTGCCAGGGCTCTCTAGAATTAACGTTGAGTCTCACCTCAAGTACTATAGGAGATTGCTAAAGGATGGAAGGATAGCGTTAAACCATCATAAAGCCGGTTGGAGCTCAAGTGCTGGGCAGAGTTACAACCATGATGATTGGGGAGCCAAGAGCACCCAACCGTGTTTCAGCAATGACGGGACCAGCAGTCGTGTCAGCGACTCCTCTAACCCAAATCAGAATGCTCCGCCGAGCTATCTCAATACTCCTCAAGAGTATATACCACAGTTCCAGCACATAGGGATTCCTCAGTTTGAGCGCGAATCGGTCATTAATGCTGTCCCTGAAGCGGATCTGGCATTGGTAGAGAGTGCACATATAAACCTGCCGGTCATCGGAGGAAGTTCCAATTCGATGGGTCAAATTGCTCACGGCGAGAGCAAAGAGAGGAATCCCTCACCTGCAGTCGACGACACCCAATCTGGGCATCAGGGGCTAGAAAGAGCAGGTGATTTCCTTGATGAGAAGCTGGACACTTGGATCAATACTCTTTAGGAATGTATGTCTCAACCCCAACAAGGCAATGATGAAGGTTCCAGCTCAAAGACTCCAGTCCCTCACAACGAAGGCAATGAAAGAAATCTGCCCCCAACAATCGTTGATACCCAACTTGAACATCAATGGCTCGAAGACTCGAGCAATTTCCTTGGCGATGAGTTCAATCTTTGGCTCGATCAATTTGGAGCCGGAGGACCATCGCAGTGGTGACGCAAAGCCGGTGATCAAACGTCTGATGCAAGGCATGGCTACTCGATGAAAAATGCTTAGAGAAAAGGGGTTGAATACTCCTATTGAATATGTTGTTGATCGCACTGTAAGGTTCCCACGGGAACATCTTTCATTAATATCTAGAACTAATTGCGCGTGAGTGTCAACATCACCCTTTGAGCATCTTCAAGCCGAGGGCCGTGGATTAGTCACTTAATCCGTGGAGCAAGTTCCATGAACAATGACTATCACCCGCGGAGCATAATGGGATCTACCCCTTCAGTACGAAATACGTCTGGCCGCGAAGCCACCCATTTGGTAAAACGATGTATCGTTCCTAAACGATCTCCAATCGGATACCGAAATCATGTCTTCTTTCTTTTCCTTCTCAGATGATAAACATGGATAAATCACTTAAGGAGTCATGCGTTCAAATAGCAGAACAGACGCTGCCCAGCTGGGGGCAGATGAACCATTGATGTTACAAATACTCCAAGCATGGATAGGTGGATTTGATAGATGTTGTTCATATCAATACGCAACATCAGAATGGGATGAAAATCAAGAGCAAAGTTGTATCGCCCCAATTTGTCTTGAATTTGGGAACATGAATTAACACTTATTGTTTATCCTTGACAGGGGAGTCGCCTTGCAGACGAACAAGTGCTTACATCCCATGTACTACTCGTTAGAGTACATGACCAAGGGTAGGATGTATCGTTTCGATTTTTGGAAAATTCGTGAGCATACAATGATATGCTTCTTTTACATTTGCAGGGATCCGCGGCTGCGACGGACAGGTAAGTATCCCTTTTCCCAGTTAGTTGGAGATAAAAAAAAATGTCAGAATCCTTTCAGCCGGCATAAAGATTTTCCAATGCATCGATATTCATGATTTAAATCGGGAGGTTACCTGAAGCATGAATAGAACATGCACGGTACATCACAAAATCCCCTCGACGGATAAATTTTGGAGAAAAGAAAATGAATTTTTCCAAAACATGATTATTTTTCAAACCATTCGAAAGGATGTTTCCTCAAAAAAGAGGCAAGCTCAAATCCAAACACATCCTACATACACTTGAGAGATGAGTGGAGCGAATCAAATAGTAAAATCTGGACCTACGGAGGTAGGGACCATTTGCAGCGATTACATGGATTGGGACGACGGAGGCGTTCGTTTCATATCATAAACACTACAGGTGACCGTTGGCAACCCATTCGAACGGCGGTTTTCATTCTTAACCCTGTCAAGAACCACCCTACATCGGGGCAAAATGGATGTGAGTCCAGCGGCATCAGGAGTAAATGGCTAGAAATTTTCTTGCTCGGACTAACATCAATCTTTGTGTGTTGTTTATATGGTAATCCAAGTGCCATAGGATGACGAGAAGCATCCATTTCTCTATCCCACACACTATATCCTTTGCATAGCCAAGTTGAGCCTGCAAATTCGTTTCATGAACCCATTGGTGATCATTCCAAGACGGATGCCGCACCACTTCAAAAATGGAAGAGTTCAAGACTCAGGGATTACGAAAGAGAAATCCCGGACTGATATTTAAAGCATGTTTAGACTATATGTCTAACAAGATCCCATGAAGAAAAAAAAATGGGATTTCAAAAGTGAATGAGAAAAATCCACGGCATCGAGAAAAAGCAAAGTGCCTGGTAAAAGCAAGGCCGATGCTCGTGTAAGTTGTTTGATTGATCCACAATGAAGCCAGATGGGAAAAGAAGAAATCCCTGAAGGAGCCAAATCCAAAAGGATTGCTCCCCAAATGGTGCCGAGCGCAGAACAAAGACACAGAGAGAGTTCTCGTTCTCTGAATGCAACAAGAGGGGCTCTCTAAAGAGTTGGTGTACACCTCAAAATCAGTTGCGCACCTCAAAGACTAAAGATGCAGAAAGGAAAGGACAGGTGTCAAATCTGCAATGATCACCAATGTCAATCCCCTCATAAATTCTGAGCCAAAAATAAGCTTGTTTTGGTCCCCAATCCTACCAATGTTACAACCCCGAAACAGTCTTCTCTGACTAAGACACTTGGGTTAACATATAGCTTAGCTCGAAGAGGTACGAGCAAGACTATTTCTTTCTCATTTTGCAGGGTTCTTGACTTATAAACCCGGAGCAGATGATGAAGACTTTCATTCAATGACCTCGACTCCAAAGCGGGTCCCCCTTGAAAACCAATATCCAAGCCCAACATTACGGTCCCGTGGAAGACCTCCCGACCGATCAAAATGTATGCGCTGCGAATGATCCTAAAACCTAGGCACAGGTTAGTAGGAAGTTGAGCGCATTCCTTACAAAAGACCATTATCACAGAGCGGTGAGGAGCCCTCTTGGATGAGAAATTCTCCAATAGATGTTTTGAATAAACACTTTTTGGAAATTTCAAATTGTTTGATCCAGATTTTCCGTGCAAGGGATTTGTGATCACATTTGCATGTTGCAAGAATGTTTTGGATAGCCTTCGGCATCAAAATGCACATTTCATGATTAAAACTTAAGTCATACGGTTTTGTCAAATGGATAGCCGTGGTCTTTCCAAAGATTACTAACGTTTTCTTGGTGAAGAAAAATCTTTCAGGCTCAAACTTCTGCAGGATACCTGGAGAACCCAGCTCCCAGAATGTCGCCTCAACAGACTCAAGCAGTCTCATCGGACGTGGAGAGCCCTCGTCATGAGACCCCTTTTCAAAGCAAATTAAAGGTAGATACCGCCTGAAGGGTCAAACCAAAGGTAGATACCGCCTGAAGGGTCAAAACAAAGGTAGAAACCGCCTGAAGGGTCAAACCAAGGTAGATACCGCCTGAAGGGTCAAAACATAGGTAGAAACCTCCTGAAGGGTCAACCAAAGGTAGAAACCGCCTGAAGGGTCAAACCAAGGTAGATACCGCCTGAAGGGTCAAATGAAGGTAGAAACCGCCTAAATGGTCAAAAATATGGTAGAAACCGTCATAAGGGTCAACACGAGGTAGATACCGTCTCGAAGATCAACACGAAGGTCTGATCCACCCTACGGATTAAAATCTCTGGCAAATCCCAAAGCGTGGGGATGAGCCTTCCTTAGGTTCCTACCAATTAGGAATCTCATAATGGTATGACCTACCATACAGGCCAGAACTTAATCTCCCTAGGATTTTCTGTGACAAGTCCTAGGCATCTTCTTGAAAGTTGTCGCAACCGGCAGCATCCGACAGGTGAGCTTCAGGTAAACCTCCCTCCCCTCAACCCATGTTCAAATTGTTAGAGCAAACCGTGGATTAATTTGGGCTTTTATCAGGAGCCTTGAGGATCCGATGTCATAGCATTTCTTCTTGCCTTTTCCTAGTTGAGTCGGTTAGGAATCAGGTGCCGCATTATCTTTGAGAGAAACCTCTAACGAGATTCCTCTCAAAGAGGGGCAGCTGTTGACACCTGATTTTTGCCCAATTTATTATTGTGATTTTTATTTTATTTTTTATTTTATTTTTGACCAATTAATCAAAAATATAAAAAAAGGGTTATAAAATCACAAGATCAACTTTGGAAGCCTAAGCCAGCCTTAGGAACCAATTTTGAACAATATATATATATATATATATATATATATATATATATTGGTATTTTTCGAATTTATTTAATTATAAAAAAAATACCCAAAAAAATCAGAAAAATACCATTCGTGGTCAGAAAAATACCCAAAAATATTCAATAATTTTATTCTAATTTCCTATTCAAGTGTGTTACTTTAAATCTCGAAAATTCGGCTCATGTCAATATGTTATTTCACGAACATAAACCCGAACCGAACAAAAAAATACCAACTGGGTCTTTTAATTAGTAGGTTTTGTAGTCTTGACATCGACCACCATACGCGATAAACTCCCATCGCTTCTCTTCTTCGTGAGGGGACTATAAAGGATTTAAAAAAATGAAAAGAAAAGGGAGTGGAAGACAGATCCATTGAGCAAGAGTGGGGGGGAGCGGCGCCTCAAAAACCAAAACAGGAATAATAGTAAAAAAAAGGAAAACAAGAGATGGTGCAGGTGGATCCAAGAAAAAGAAAAAGTGTGGTCTGCCTCGTATTCGAGGAGTTCGGCACGTCTACAAAAGGGAAGGGGGAGTGAAGAAGACCCCCGGTGGCCAAAGATTGGAGCATCATCATGGACGACGATAACCCCACCAGACCATGACCGAACCTCCATCATCTCGAGACTTCTCGATGGCACTCAAAGGGAGGGTTGAGGATATTGGGGCATGCAGATAGTTAGAGAGAGTCATTCCAGGGAGACCACCTCTTCCTCCATCCGGCTCCTCCCTTCTGGCTTCTTCAGGGCACGACCACCACCACCACCTCGATCCTTCGTCGCCGAGCCGCCCTACCTTGTCGAGCGCCACCCCCCCACTTCCGCTACCTCAGTCTCTCACCGCCTCACCTGCGTCCATCCACCTCCTCACCACTGCCCCGAGAGTTGGAGGAGAGACCAGAGGAAACGGAGTTAAACTCGACCAAGGAAGAAGCGACGCGAACATGTACGAAGACGGCACCGACGCGCTCAAAAGAGAGTGCTCTATCCTGAGGGCTTCGTTCATGAGCGAGGAAGTTAGAATGCACATCAACGGCTGTTTCAGAATTCAGACGAACCTCTCCCAATAATGCTCTTCTAGACAGGTTCGTCTTCGTTTTACACACTGTCCGTTGGTTGAGCGTGACGAGGTCGGGTCCGTTTTTCGTTTTGAGATCGAGTCGGCTCATGGTTTGAGCGGCTGTCTGACGTGGCGACGTTAGCGAGCTGTGATGGTGTGGCTGAGTTGGTGAAGCGAGCCGGAGCACGAGCAAGTCCTGACGGAAGCGACTCGAGTGTCGTGGTCCCGGCGTTCGGCGAAACCAACTGGTGATGGTGGCGAAACTACTCCTAGCCGTGCGTCGAACGGGTCCCGATAAAGCGTAGAGGCCACTCAAACTTGGGTCAGGCGACGCGGAGGCAGCGCCGGACCGGAGTCAGTATCTACCTGATGGCAGCAGCGAGGTGAGCGGCGTGTCGGGCAGGAGCCTTGGTAACACCTTTTCGGCGCTGGAGCGGATCTTGAAGCTGTGGAAAGAAACTTTGCCTGAGCGAGGCTCGGTGGCGGTGCGTCGGCAAGCCAGAACGGCACGGTGGGGAGGCATCCTGTCGTTGGCATGGGAAATGCGGGTACGTTGTGTGGAGAAGACGATTGAATAGTGCCATAATGGGCTGCTAGGATAATTGCGTTATTGTGTCTGCTTGGGCTTGTTGAAGCAGGTGGGCCTAAGGTGTTTTCTTCTAAGTGGGGCGGCTGGAGCAAGAGGGCCGAATTGTCCATTTAGCTCCATTTTGGCCGGGTGGGTTGGGTTCGGAAAAATCGGGCCCGATCCCGATTCTACTTCCCGGATCCGGTCATTGGGCCTGATCCAGGTCCGGGTCTGAGAACCCGGACCCGGCTCCCTTTAGTTAATAAAAATAATATAAAAATAAAAAATAAAATACTAAAAAAAATCAGGAAATTCCAAAAAAATTCCTAAAATGGGAAACGGTCACAGTCAACTGGCCATGGAATATTTTAGGTAATTCGGAATCCAAATCTTTCAAAAATGACGATTTTGCCCTTTGGGCTAATCGTCCCTCAAATCTTCCCATTTTACCCCTGATCCCAAATCATTCCTCATCTAGGCCCTTATGGCTGTACTAGGGAACCGTTGATTTGAATTGATGTGCATTAGTGTGATTTATTTATGTAATTGATTGCGCTTTCATTTAAATTGATTGTGGTTGATAGGAACAGTCTTCCAATTTGCATGAACCCTGAATCAAGCCTACCTCACCTAAGATTGCACCCGCATGAACTCTTAGCCAGGAAAATCACTCGCGTTAGGTACCGAAAGGGCGTTGGTAATGACACCGGCGTAACCAAGTCCCCGAACCCAAAATCTCTGGTTCCGCAGAATTGATCGATCTCTCCCAATCGGTCAATAAGGTTTCCGGTCTACCCTCCAAGAAAGACCGGTGGCGACTCCAAATGCATGCACAAGTTGCACATGTCACCACGACCACACTGAAGGTCGAAAGCGATCGACTCTTATCGTCGAATCCTTTGAATAATACTCCCGCCGCGATTTGGTATGGGCCTGGGAGGGCCCGCGTCGATCCAAAGCCCGCGATCCGCACCCTTGTGCGAGGGAAGGCCCGCGATCGGTAATCCATTAGCCGCGTCCGCTTTCGTACGGGTCGTGACAGGTATATGTTGAACAATCCCCTGGTTTCGAAGAACCTAGAGAAAAGGATTTGGTATTTGTCTTAAAAAAAGGCACTCTATGGACTGAAACAAGCACCTCGTGCTTGGTATGAAAGGTTGAGTAACTTTCTATCTCAACACAACTTTACAAAAGGTAATGTAGACACTACTCTTTTTATTCAAAGAAAAGGTAATGATATTCTTTTAGTTCAAATCTATGTTGATGATATTATATTTGGTTCTTCTAATGAGCTTCTCTGCAAGAATTTTCTAAAGTAATGTAGAATGAATTTGAGATGAGTATGATGTGAGAATTACGATTCTTTCTTGGTCTTCAAATTCATCAATCTCAGAAAGGAACTTTCATATATCAACAAAAGTATGCACTGAAAATAGTAAAGAAGTTTGGTTTGGAGAATGGCAAAAAGACAGAAACTCCCATGTCTCACTCCTTCAAATTAGATAAAGATGAAGATGGAAAGGAAGTTGATCCCAAACTATATCGAAGTATGATTGGATCACTACTCTATCTCACAGCTTCAAGACCAGACATCCTATATAGCGTCTGTTTATGCGCAAGATTTCAATCAAGCCCAAGAGAATCACACCTATCAGCCGTCAAAAGAATAATCAAATACATTGGGACGTATCCCAACTATGGTTTGTGGTACTCTAAATCTTCTGATTTTATACTAAAGGGATATTCAGATGCAGATCTTACAGGTTGCAAAATTGATAGGAAAAGTACATCTGGAACTTGTCAGCTCATGGGAAACATGCTTGTCTCATGGTATTCCAAGAAGCAAAATACAGTGGCACTTAGTACAGCTGAAGCAAAATACGTATCTCTTGGAAGTTGCTGTGCTCAAATACTTTAGCTAAAACAGCAGCTCAAAGATTATGGTGTTGAAGAATCAATTGTGGAAATCCTTTGTGACAATACAAGTACCATAAATCTTACAAAAAATCACATACTTCACTCAAGAACAAAGCACATTGAGATCAAGCATAACTTCATACGTGATCATGTTCAGAATGGTGATGTTAACATTCAATACATTGATACGAAAAATCAACTTGCAGATATTTTCACTAAACCATTGGATAAACAGACTTTTAATTTTATTAGAAATGAATTATCCATCATTAACCCTCATTCTTAAGTATATTTTAGAACAGGGAGAGTCAGAAAGAGAATCAGAAGGAGCGTTAGAAGGAACGCCAGAAGGAGCGTCAGAAGGAACGCCAGAAGGAGCGTTAGAAGGAACGCCAGAAGGAGTGTCGCGACCAAAAAATCAATTTTAGGTTAATCGGATTATCGGGCAAGTTATCGAGAACTTACCTAATGCGGATCCTCCCAAACCCTACCGAATCGCAACACGGGAAAAATTAGAACAAATGAGGAGTCGCCACTAATCGTTCGAGGTAGGTCGATTAGAAACCTAGGTGAACTAGCGGGAAAACTAATTCACCGCTGCGAACCAGAGATTTTTGGATCTGGGGATTTGGTTACGCTAATCGACTTAGACTAACACCCTTTCGGTACCTAGATTCCTTTTGTTTTGGATTTTCTTGAAAAAATTGATGACTCAGTAATCGAATCAAGGCTTTTGCTTTTTCCATTTTTTTTTGTTTTTTTTATTCTTTTTTTGTTTCAAATAAAAGAAAAATAAATGAATTACTGATGCAATGCATGACCTAAAACTATATGACATACCACGAATTATTAAAAAGTATAAAACTTCAAATAATCGAAAATTACACACAAAAAATCAACTGACTCGAAATTAAAAAAAAATAAAATAAAATTTTCCCTGACCATCTCGTCATCTTGATTTTGTTGGGCTTAGACCGCCGTATGATCCTGGACGTCACCCTTCTTGCAAGGCCCACGCTTTGGAGCGGTTCTGATAGCCCGTCGCCTCTTCCTGATCCTCCCTATGACCCAACTCTATTAGGCCCACAACATCGAGCTTTTCCTAGACCATCTAGTCCTAATAACTGAAAATTACATTATAAATAAAATGACATGAGAAATATAGGATGACATGCGAGATGACATGGCAATATGCGGAATGAATTGGTCATCATCTTTTTGGGATTTTGAAATTTGCTAAACAAAAACCGAACTCGCCATTTTATTCATTTTTTATTTATATTTTCGAAAATTATTTTTTAATTTTTTATTTTCTAAAATTATGTCCATTTTCCTATTCAATTTGAAAATCAATCTAGGATTTGCCACCAATCACTTTCAAAGATATTCGCGCGCTTTCCATATTTTGGGAATTGAGATCGCCATCAATTAGACGCGCCTTCTTTTTAAAAATGTGATCTGATTCAAAACTTCCTAATTCGAATCTTTCCTTACCGAACGAGATCGATTTGAAACGGGAAACTAACCTAGATAAGGCAACCACAGAATTTCAATCAGAAAATCGAATCCAATCAATTTCCATCAATTAGGCAAGCAATTACACCAACATGGCAAGAATTCGACAATCCGAAAAAATCAAATCCTTATTTCCAAAAATTCAACCTTGCCGATTTAGCATTTTTTTGTATCAAGCCCGGCAAATCGCACCCGCGGGGTAACGGGCGAAACTAGCCATAACTTGATTTTTTTTTATTTAGCGAAAAGAGCTTTTGATTTTATTGGCGATTCGCGATACATGCAAAAATGACTAAACTCAGCTAAATCAAATCAAACGGCCATGACAAATCAAAACCGACATCCATCAATAATCAACCCAAAATCGGGATTAAAATTATACCTAAGCTGAGCTTCCTTTCCCTCTTTGAGTTAAGCACCCCCAAGATCAATTCGATATCCTAAATTGTTGATTTGCTTTTCAAATTTGAATGGATCACGGATTGGGACAGCTCGGGTCTTGGTGAACTCATAGCTGAGCAATAATGATTGTGGAGTTTGAGGGTGGTGCAGCTCTAGCATGTCGAGCACGTTCAGATTGCTGGTGTTCTCGAGGATCCACGGAGTTGCATACATTGACTGACAAACAAAACCGGAAAGAGACAAGGCAAAGGACGAATCAAGAAAAAGAAATAAAGCCCAATTTCAAATTTTAATTGGAAAGAAATGACTGTTGGGAATTAAGTCAAATTCATTAAGTGTTATCAGTGACCGTTCGACTCCCATGGCATAATTAGTATTCCGATGTAATTATGACTCCCATGGCATAATTAGTATTCCGATGTAATTATTGTTTTAGTAGACATAATTAGTTGAGTCTATCATCTTTTAGGATGTAATTGTTGTTTTAGGATGTAATTGTTGTTTTAGTCTTTTCACTTTCCTAGACTCAAGAGTCATGTTTTAAGCCTATAAATAGGTGAGTCTTGTAACCATTTCAATATGGGTGAATCGATTGTGAATACACTAGATTGAAAAGCCACCTTCCGTCTCCTCTTCCTTGTGTGAACAAAGTTTCTTTGAGAGTGCTTGTTGAGAGCCCCACAGTCGATTTATCCCATCAAATTGGTATCAGAGCTTCACGGTTTCGTGATTATGGCGTCAACAAGCAACCTTCCTTTTCAGTATCCAATCCTCACCAAAGAAAACTATGGCAAGTGGGCTTCCAGAATGAAAGCCATACTCGGCGCCCATAGTGTGTGGGATCTTGTCAACAATGGCTATGATGAGCCAGATGAAGATGTCGCGTTGACTCAGGCTCAGAGGAATGCGTTGGAGAAGACTCGTTCGAAAGATCAACTCGGGTTGTCAATCATCTTTCAAGCCTTAGATGATTCTATGTTCGAGAAAGTCTCGAATGCTACTACATCCAAGGAGGCATGGGAGATTCTTCAAACCACGCACCAAGGTGTTGAGAAAGTAAAGAAGATCCGCCTTCAAACTTTGAGAGGCGAGTTCGAGGTAATCCGTATGAAAGAATCTGAGTCGATTTCTGATTATTTCACAAGAGTTTTAGCTATTGTGAATCAGATGAAAAGGAATGGCGAAGATGTTCATGATGTTCGTGTTGTCGAAAAAATCCTGCGGTCGTTGGATAAGAAGTTCGACCACATCGTTGTCGCTATCGAGGAATCGAAAGATGTCGATTCTATGACGGTCGATGAGCTCATGGGTTCGTTGCAAGCCCATGAAGAAAGACTGAAAAGAAACAAGTCTGAACCGGTGGAGGAAGTACTCCAATCTCGATTGAATATCCGAGATGACAAAGGCCAAAGAAGTGACCCTGTGCAAACTCGATGGGTCAATCAAGATCGTGACCGAGGACGCGGTAGAGGCCGTTTCCAAGGAAGAGGTCGTGGACGAAGCGGAGGAGATTTCGCCCGAAGCAATGAGTGCTTTCATAATCAAAGAAGTACTCGTGGAAGAGAAAGAAACACAAATAGCCGGTATGATAAATCAAAGGTTCGATGTTATCATTGTAATAAATGTGGCCATTATGCTTATGAGTGTTGGCAGAAAGAAAGTGCGGTGGCAGATGAAAAGGCGAACCTGGTGAATGATGGTGATCAAGTTCTTATGCTGGCATTTAAAGAAAATGCTGATGAAAAGAATGATACGTGGTACTTGGACACTGGAGCAAGTAACCACATGTGCGGCCGAAAGGAGATGTTCGTTGAAATGGATGAGACAGTAAAAGGAAAAGTCTCGTTCGGTGATAATTCTCAAATTCTTGTCGAAGGGAAAGGTACGATTTTAATTCGTCTGAAGAACGGAACACGTCAGTTTATTACTAACGTGTATTATGTGCCAAAGATGTCAAGCAATATTTTGAGTTTGGGACAGCTTCTTGAGAAAGGATTTACTGTCCAGATGAAAAATCTTTGTCTTATGTTGAGAGATTGCAATAATAAGTTGATTGCGAATGTGAAGATGTCGAAGAATAGGATGTTCACTCTGAATATCAAAGATGATATGTCTACATGCCTTCAAGCATGTGTAGACAATCCTTCGTGGCTATGGCATTTGAGGTTCGGTCATCTCAATTTTGGCGGACTCAATATGCTTTCTCGCAAGAAGATGGTGTATGGCTTACCGCATATTGATCACCCCGATCAATTATGTGAAGGATGTGTAATTGGCAAGCATTCTCGAGCAAGTTTTCCGAAGGAGTCGACTTATCGAGCGAAGAAGCCACTGGAGTTGATTCATTCTGATGTATGTGGTCCGATCACTCCTCAGTCGTACGGTAATCATCGCTACTTTGTTACGTTTATTGATGATTTTACTCGAAAGACTTGGGTATTTTTCTTGAAAGAAAAATCAGAGGTGTTTGATACGTTTAAGCACTTCAAGAAAATGGTTGAAAAGGAGAGTGGTTATTTTATCAAGTCTTTAAGAACTGATCGTGGAGGAGAATTTACTTCTGGAGAATTTAATCAATTCTGTGATTACCATGGCATTCGACGTTTCTTAACGGCGCCGTATTCCCCACAACAAAATGGTGTGGCTGAGCGAAGGAACAGAACCATTCTCGACATGGTTCGCAGTATGTTGAAAAGCAAAAATTTGTCGAAGGAGCTTTGGGGCGAAGCTGTCAGATGTGCAGTTTATCTGCAGAATCGATGTCCCACGCAAGGACTCGATGGTGTTACCCCAGAAGAAGCATGGAGCGAGAGAAAACCTACGGTTTCTCATTTAAGAATTTTTGGGAGTGTTGCGTATGCTCACGTACCCGACCAGAAAAGATCGAAGTTGGAAGACAAGAGTAAAAAGCTCATTTTCATCGGGTATGATTCCTCATCAAAAGCTTACAAATTATTTGATCCTGACACTTTGAAAGTATATGTAAGCAGAGATGTGAAACTTGATGAAGAAAGTTTGTGGGAGGAAAATCGACAACTTGTCAAAACCAATCATGATAAATTTGTCGAAACCGTTCGTGATGATTCTGTCGAAATGGAGATTGAAGCTCATTCACCTTCTCCGATGTTCTCTCCATCATCGTCAGCTTCAACTTCAAATACTGTCGAAGAATCGCTAGCACCAAGATCAAGAAGACTTTCTGAAATTTATGAAGCTACCGATGAGCTTCACCTTATATGTCTTCTTGCAGATTGTGAACCACTTATTTTTGATGAAGCTGCCAAAGAAGAAAAATGGAGGAAAGCCATGGATGAAGAGATAGAAGCCATCGAAAAGAATAAAACGTGGCAACTCGCTGATCTTCCGAAGGACAAAAAGGCAATCGGTGTCAAATGGGTATACAAGGCCAAGAAGAACGAGAAAGGAGAAATCACTCGTTATAAGGCCAGACTTGTCGCAAAGGGCTACAAACAGAAAGCTGGGATTGACTATGACGAGGTATTTGCACCTGTCATCCGAATGGAAACCATCAGACTAATGATTTCCATTGCAGCTCAAAATCGGTGGCCAATCTATCAAATGGATGTCAAATCGGCATTCCTGAATGGCGTTCTTGAAGAAGAAATTTATGTCGAACAACCCACTGGGTTTGTTGTGAAAGGTCATGAAGACAAAGTGCTGAGATTGAAGAAAGCTTTGTATGGGCTTAAGCAAGCTCCGAGAGCTTGGAACTCCAGAATCGATGCTTATTTCAAGGCAAATGGCTTCGTACAATGTCCGTACGAACATGCTCTCTACTTGAAGCATGAGAAAGGTGATGTTTTATTGGCATGTTTATACGTTGATGATCTTGTCTTCACAGGAAATAATTCTGGATTGATTGACACTTTTAAAGCATCGATGGTGAAAGAATTTGAAATGACAGATAATGGTTTGATGAGTTATTTTTTGGGTATCGAAGTGAAGCAAAATGAAGATGGGATTTTTATTTCCCAAAAAAGATATGCTGAAAATATCCTTGAGAAATTCAACATGAAGAATTGCACTTCGGTTAATACTCCGATGGATTGTGGTGCAAAACTGTCGAAGTTCGATGAAGGTGTCGATGTTGATTCAACATATTTTAGAAGCTTGATTGGAAGCTTAAGGTATTTGACCTGTACCAGACCAGATATCATGAACAGTGTCGGAATTGTGAGTCGATATATGGAGAATCCGAAGACATCTCATCTTAAGGCAGCAAAGAGGATACTTCGGTACATCAAAGGTACTATCTCTCTTGGGTTGTATTATTATCAATCTGAACTATTTCAACTCAGAGGTTATTCAGATAGTGACTATGGGGGAGATGTCGATGATCGAAAAAGCACTACGGGCTTTGTATTTTATTTGGGTGAAACTGCTTTTACATGGTCATCAAAGAAGCAATCCAGTGTTACTCTGTCGACATGTGAAGCGGAGTATGTTGCTGCATCATCGTGTGTTTGTCATGCGATATGGTTGAGAAAGTTGCTCAAAGAAATCCATATGGAGCAAAAGGATGCAACGGAGATTTTTGTTGATAATGTTTCTGCCATTGCTTTGGCGAAGAATCCAGTTTTTCATGAGAGGAGCAAGCATATCGATGTTCGATATCATTTTATTCGAGAACAAGTCAGCGACAAACAAATTGAAGTTGTGCACGTGAAGACCGGTGATCAAGTCGCAGATATTTTTACGAAACCTCTCAAGATCGAAGTGTTTCGGAAATTCAGAAGTTTACTTGGAATGATCGACGGAAGAGAATTTGGCTTAAGGGGGAGTTTTGTTGGGAATTAAGTCAAATTCATTAAGTGTTATCAGTGACCGTTCGACTCCCATGGCATAATTAGTATTCCGATGTAATTATGACTCCCATGGCATAATTAGTATTCCGATGTAATTATTGTTTTAGTAGACATAATTAGTTGAGTCTATCATCTTTTAGGATGTAATTGTTGTTTTAGGATGTAATTGTTGTTTTAGTCTTTTCACTTTCCTAGACTCAAGAGTCATGTTTTAAGCCTATAAATAGGTGAGTCTTGTAACCATTTCAATATGGGTGAATCGATTGTGAATACACTAGATTGAAAAGCCACCTTCCGTCTCCTCTTCCTTGTGTGAACAAAGTTTCTTTGAGAGTGCTTGTTGAGAGCCCCACAGTCGATTTATCCCATCAATGACCTGATTTGTTATAAAGAAATCAGTGGACAGTGAGCGATCTTTCTCTTCTCTTTCCAATTGCTCTTCCTTGACCGCCGCATGAATAATGGACCAAGAAAGTCGATGATCACCGAGGCTCTAAACAAGCAGGATCGGCAAAGTCTTCTTGCAGGTTTTGTAGGATAGTTCGTCTTCGGGTCGGGAAAGCGACTACAAGTCGACGGATTGAGTGCTCCTCTTCTTGGCGTTTCTCTCTAACTGTAACCATGCATTGTGACAGAATCCTTTTCTGAGTTGTATTCCAGCATGTACTCAAGCTGCGAATCTCGTGCAAAACGAGCCTTTTTTTGAGGTTGGTCCATCACCAATTGATCTTGCGTTGCCAAACGGAAATGCTGCACCAAACTAGCAGCCAAAACGCTTGAAATCAGCTTTATATTAGACACGAATGGCAAGGAAAAAGCACCTAGAACAGTAGCCAAACAATCTCTAAAGCTGCAGAAAAATTCTGCGTTGAATTATAAATAAACCGGGGCTGGTAGCACTGTTTTGGCACCAAAACAGCCACAAAACAACACTGAATAATGGAAAAATAATGCTGAGGTAGCAGCGATGGCAGCGATCGTCTCCGAACGTGGCAAAATATAGTGCATCTCCTCCACTTAATTCTCTGACTTCCACCTCTTGTTCAATCACCAATTATATCCTCATTGAGGGTGGAACTCGGTGATGTTTCCTGGAGTGCTAAAGGGGCAGCGGCTAATATCGTCCTCGTGTGAACGGCTAATCGTTGGAGACCCTTCGTTCACCGACATCACTGGATGGGGGGCACAAGCGACGATTCGTCGAAGATCTGGACGTGACTGGTGTGGCTATAGAGACCCGATTAATGCTTGCTGGATACTCGGCCAGAACTTGCATCAGGACTATGTTCCCTCACCTTTTTTAGGTTTTCTGCCAGAGATGTCCGTGAGGAAAACTTAGGAAAATAGATATCAAGAAAAGAACAATAAAAGGATAAAATTATATGCTACTGATGAATTAAGGATCTGGTCCCTTTCTTGTCCTTTTGCTTGGTGCTCCTCCTCCTCTTTCGCTGTGTTGAAAGGAAACTTCTGGACGATGAAATTTGCGTGGAGGGGCAGGGAGAATTCTCTTATCAGCAAGTCCCCTTCTTCTCAACGATGATTCTCTCAACTGCCGTGCCCTACAATGAATTGGCCCCCGAAATCTGCCGTATGTGTAAAGAATGTGGCCTGGAGAGAGAGAGAGAGAGAGAGAGAGAGAGAGAGAGAGAGAGAGAGAGTCTGTCAGGGAGGAATTCAGAGAGAAAGTGACGAGAATGAATCTCGTCAGAAGGTGGACCGAGAGAGGCCAATGATGGTGATCCAATCGTGGAAATCGAAGAGAGTTTGCGTGAGGCGAGGGAGTGTCAGGAAAATTTTTTTGTCGTCGTCGTCGCCGTAACCCTAGGCTTAGTGAGATATATATAGAGGATACTAGGGTTACGCCTTTAGGGTTTAATCCTAGCCGTCGACTCTACGGATTTCCGACGCGATATCCACCATAGGATCATAACTCGACGATTCTTGAATAACCCTATCGGGCTAGGGTTTCTCAGATGGGCTCATTCGCGCGGACTTAAGGCCTAAGTGGACTTTAATTAATTAAACGAATAATTAATTAAAAGCCTTATTTTCACAAAATTAAAATGAACCGAATGAGATTTTAAATCGAGGCCATTATAATTTCCTGTAATTCTCCCTTTCATGATCGAAAATTCTCAAAATCGATTCTGGTTCCGCCGCCTGTTAAATTCATCTCAATTGAGATCGCCTGCGACTGATTGCCAATGCATGACAGACAAATGAAATATGTAATGCATGAAATTTTTTTTGTGAGAATTAGGATTAACTCTCATTTTATGAAATAAATGAATTTTCTAAAAATTAAAATTTAGGTGCTAACAGCTTGCCCCTCTTTGAGTGGAAGCTCGGAGAGATTTCGCTCAAAGACCAAAAGTGGCACCTAAATTTTCATTTTTTTTTTGGAAAATGATGCAATGCAAGACTAAAAATAACATGCGTCTAACTTCTTTTTTCAAAGAACTCGTGCATGGATCGCGTAAGGGGTATCTGTTTCTGCAAATACCTTATACGCTGAGGATTCCCTTAATCACCAGCGCTATGAGGATCTTAAGGTACTGGGCCCACCCGTCCTCAGGAATTTCTTTCTTCCTGACTCGGGGCGACGTAAGATGTCGGTAAGCCGAATTCGCGAGTTCTGGATCGCAAATCGGTAATGCTTCTGCACTACGATCATCCGCTCATCACGTGAAGCATTAGCTTTGAGTAAAACTTTCGAACCACAATCATCCGCTCATCACGTGGAACGTCAGCTAAGAATAAAGCTTTCAAACCACAATCATCCACTCATCCTGTGGAATGTCAGCTGAGAAATACCTCTGCATCACGATCATCCGCTCATCACGTGAAGCATTGGCTAAGAATAAAGTTTTCGAACCACGATCATCCGCTCATCACGTGGAACGTCTGCTGAGGAATACCTTTGCATCACGATCATCTGCTCATCACGTGAAGCATTGGCTAAGAGTAAAGCTTTTGAACCACGATCATCCGCTCATCACGTGGAACGTCGGCTAAGAATTAAGCTTCTGCATCACGATCATCCGCTCATCACGTGAAGCATTAGCTGTGAGTAAAGCTTTCGAACCACGATCATCTGCTCATCACGTGGAACGTTGGCTAAGAATGAAGCTTTCAAACCACAATCATCCGCTCATCCTGTGGAATGTCAGCTAAGAAATGCCTCTGCATCACGATCATCCGCTCATCACGTGAAGCATTAGCTTTGAATAAAGCTTTCAAACCACAATCATCCGCTCATCTTGTGGAATGTCAGCTGAGAAATGCCTTTGCATCACGATCATCCGCTCATCACGTGAAGCATTGGCTATGAATAAAGCATTGTCGCGACCTAAAAATCAATTTTATAGGTTAATCGGATTATCGTGCAAGTTATCGAGAACTTACCTAATGCAGATCCTCCCAAACCCTACCGAATCACAACACGAGGAAAATTAGAACAAATGAGGAGTCGCCACTATTTATTCGAGGTAGGTCGATTAGAAACCTAGGTGAACTAGCGGGAGAACTAATTCACCGCTGCGAACCAGAGATTTTGAATCCGGGGATTTGGTTACACTAATCAACTTAGACTAATGCCCTTTCGGTACCTAGATTCCTTTTGTTTTGGATTTTTCTTGAAAAGATTGATGATTCGGAAATCAACTCAAGGCTTTTCCTTTTTTCCATTTTTTTGTTTGTTTTTGTTTTGTTTTTGTTTTGTTTTTTCGAATAAAAGAAAGGTAAATGAATTACTGATGCAATGCATGACCTAAAACTTTATGACATACGAAGAATTATTAAAATATACAAAACCTCAAATAATCGAAAATTACACACAAATAATAAATTAACTCGAAATAAAAAGAAAATTCGAAAATACACTTTAATAATTCCGAAAATCCTAAAAAAAACTAAAGGGAATTTTCTCCGACGCTCTCGTCATCTTGATCTTGCTGGGCTTGGACCGCCATCGGATCCTGGACATCTCCCTTCTTGCAAGGCCCACGCTTTGGAGCGGTTCTGATAGCCCATCGCCTCTTCTTGATCTTCCCTATGACCCGACTCTATTAAGCCCATAACATCGGGCTTTTCCTAGTCCATCTAATCCTAATTATAAAAAAAAACATACATTACAAATGAAATGGCATGGGAGACATGGGATGACATGCGAGATGACACGGCAATATGCGGAATGAATTGATCATTTTTTTTAGAAATTTGAAATTTGCTAACCAAAGACCGAACTCGCCATTTTTATTCTTTTTTTTTTTTTTTCGAAAATTACTTTTTTTGATCTTATTTCCCAAAGTTTTGTCCATTTTCCCATTAAACTCGAAAATCAATCTAGGATTTGCCGCCAATTACTCTCAAAAATATTAACGCGCCTTCCATGTTTGGAAATCGGGATCACCATCAATTAATCGCGCCTTCCTTTTTTGAATGTGATCGGATTCACAATTTCCTAGCTCGAATCTTTCCTTACCGACAACTTTCAAAAATATCCGCGCGCTTTCCATATTTTGGGAATCGGGATTGCAATCAATTAGACGTGCCTTCCTTTTTAAAAATGTGATCGGATTCAGAGTTTCCTAACTCGAGTTTTTCCTTATTAAACGAGATCGATTCGAGACGGGAAACTAACCTAGATAAGGCAACCACAGAATTTCAATCAGAAAATCGAATCCTATCAATTAGGCAAACGATCACACCGACATGGCAGGAATCCGAAAATTCGCAAGAATCAAATTTTATTTCTAAAAATTCAACCTTACCAATTTAGCATTTTTTTTGTATCAAGCCCGGCAAATCACACCCGCTGGGTAACGGACGGAATCGACCATAGCTTGATTTTTTCATTTAGCAAAAAGGGCTTTCGATTTTGTAGATTCGCAAAACATGCAATGGTAACTAAATTCAGCTAAACTAAAAATTGAAAAAGCATGGCAAATCAAACAATTATCAACCAATAATCAATCAAAATAGGGATCGGAATTATACCTAAGCCGCGCTTCCTTTCCCTCTTCGAGTTAAGCGTCGATAAGGACCGATTCGATATCTTGCGAAAATAAGAAACGATAACAGAAAAATCGCCAAGGCCGAAACTGGTGGCGATTGGATGGCTGGCCAGCAACCGAAAACTCAATCCGTAGTGCGAGATCCGAGTTGATTTGGCATGAAAACCATTGAAACAAAACTGGGAACGCCTCGGCGGTGTTTGGTGGCTGTGGGATCACGTCGGCAACGTGCAGGAACGATGATCTTCGAGATCAATGGCGGCTCGACGGATGGAATAGCGGCAGCAGTGTGGGCCTCGGGCAACCTTCGAACAGAATGTTGATTTTGAGAAAGCCGCCTAGCAGAATTCGTGACCCTGCAGAATTTTCTATGTCCGACTTCTTTTCCTTGAGGGAAGCCGAGAGTGTGTGTCGCAATGAAGGATGAGTTCGGCCAAATTAAACCGAAAGAATGAATCGGCCAGAGGGAAGGACCGTGGGCTCAAATTAGAGAGAGAGATTTGAGGGAAATTGGCCGAGAGGGAGCAGATTCTCGTGAAGAATTTGTTTGCCAATGTAGAGGTGGAAAGAGAGAGAGAGTAAGTGGAGAGGATCCTCCAATGGCGATGGAGGAAAAAAAAAGGTCTGACTAAAACCATTCGGACCGAGCCAGAGAATTGGTAAAAATGGTGATGGCCAATGACATGCGAGAGAGAGGGATCAGAGGGAATGAGTGTCCGCCGAAAGAGAAAAAATTCGTGGGAATCTCCTGTGAAGAAAAAAAAAAATGGCCTGGGATCTGACGAGAGAGAGAGCCGTGGATGAATTTTGAGAGTGTGTGCGAGAGAGGTGAGAATGTGTGTCCGAAATTTTTTTTTGTCGTCGTCCCCTGCAACCCTAGATCTAACGAGGTATATATAGTGAATATTAGGGTTGTGCTCTAAGATTAAATCCAAGCCGTCGACTCTAAACGTTTCCGACGCGATATCCACCGTAGGATCATAACTCGATGATCTTTGGATAATCCTATCGGGCTAGGGTTTCTCAGATGGGCTCATTCGCACGGACTTAAGGCCTACGTGGGCTTTAATTAAATAAATAAATAATTAATTAAAAGCCTTACTTTCACAAAATTAAAATGGACCGAATGGGATTTTAAATCGAGGCCATTATAATTTTTTGTAATTCCCCCTTTCATGATCGAAAATTCCCGAATTGATTTCGGTTTCGCTGCTGTTGACACCTGATTTTTTTATCAGTCTTTCATAGTTTATTTTTTAAAAATTCATAAAAAATCTATAAAAAGTTAAAAAGTTAAAAAATCATCTTTGGTAGCCTTGACCAAGCTAAAGGAACCATTTTTGACAAAAATAATTTTTCAATTTTTTCCAAAAATAGAAAAATACATGAAAAATGAAGAAAAATAGCATTCGATGTCGTAAAAATATAGAAAAATAGTCAATATTTTTATTTTTATTTTCTTTTCATTTTGAACTCATAAATAGTCAAAATTCAAGTTCAATTGCATGTGTTTCTTCACGGCGCATAGAGTTGAATTTGGCAAAAAAAATATCATTCGAGTCTTTTAATTTGTAAATTTCTACATCTTTTTTAGTCTTGATGTCCAATTAGATCGACCACCATCTACAATAAATGCCCCTTGCTGAATATTTTCGTTTTTGTTTCACATGATTTCATGGTGTAAAACGCCGAGTGGATCCCCAAATATAATCGGGTCGGCATGAGCTCGATAGCTCGTCCAAGACCAAACCAGGGCTCGGCGAACCCCATGTGAGTACTCTCGAACTCCTGCGATGCTTCCTAATGCTTTTCTTAGGTTAGATCGAGTGTAGAACGGCTAGGACAGCTAAATCATTCTTGAGCTGTGATTGATAAATAGGGCATTACTAGGAATGCCATGTGATTTATTTGCATATCTAGATTCCTTGAGTTGCGCATTTTATTACTGATTGTGATTACTAGGATAATCACTCCTATCTGCATGAATTTCTAGATTTATGGTTCATACCTTACTCATCCGCATAAATCTCAGGCTAGAAAATTCAGTCAACTTAGGTACCGAAAGGGCGTCAACTCTGACAGTTGGCGTAACTAAGTCCCCGAAACCATTTCTCTGGTTCTCGCAGAATTGAATAGAAACTCCCAACTATTCGAATGGGTGGTCCAATCATACCCTAAAAAAATGATTGGTGGCGACTCCATGGCATGCACACTTAGCACATGTCACTAGACCATACTGAAAGTCGATCACGCATACCTCCGTTGCGATTTGGGTAATGGGCCTTGGGAGAGGCCCGCGTCCGACCAGACATGATGGCCCATTAGCTCTCGAGAGCCCGACAACCTCAAGAGGGTCGCGACAGCTGCCTGTTAAATTCTGCTCAATCGAGATCGCCTGCGACTGATTGCCAATGCATGACAGACAAAATGAAATATGTAATGCATGAATTTTTTTTTTTGCGAGAATTAGGATTAACTCTCATTTTATGAAATAAATGAATTTTCTAAAAATTAAAATTTAGGTGCTAACAGCTTGCCCCTCTTTGAGTGGAAGCTCAGAGAGATTTCGCTCAAAGACCAAAAGTGGCACCTAAATTTTCATTTTTTTTCATTTTTTTTTGAAATGATGCAATGCAAGACTGAAAATAACATGCGTCTAACTTCTTTTTTCAAAGAACTCGCGCATGGATCGCGTAAGGGGTATCTGTTTCTGCAAATACCTTATACGTTGAGGATTCCCTTAATCACCAGTGCTGGGCGGATCTTAAGGTACTGGGGCCACCCGTCCTCAGGAATTTCTTTCTTCCTGACTCGGGGTGACGCAAGATGTCTGTAGGCCGAATTTGCGAGTTCTGGATCGCAAGTCGGTAATACTTCTGTACCACGATCATCCGCTCATCACGTGAAGCAATAGTTGTGAGTAAAGCTTTCGAACCACGATCATCCGCTCATCAAGTGGAACGTCAGCTAAGAATAAAGCTTTCAAACCATAATCATCCGCTCATCCTGTGGAATGTCAGCTGAGAAATACCTCTGCATCACGATCATCCGCTCATCACGTGAAGCATTGGCTAAGGATAAAGTTTTCGAACCACGATCATCCGCTCATCACGTGCAACGTTGGCTGAGAATTGGCTTCTGCATCACGATCATCCGCTCATCACGTGAAGCATTAGCTGCGAGTAAAGCTTTCGAACCACGATCATCCGCTCATCACGTGGAATGTCAGCTAAGAATAAAGCTTTCAAACCGCAATCATCCGCTCATCCTGCGGAATGTTAGCTGAGAATTGGCTTCTGCATCACGATCATCCGTTCATCACGTGAAACATTGGCCGAAAATAAAGCTTTCGAACCACGATCATCCGCTCATCACGTGGAACATCGGCTGAGAATTAAGCTTCCAAACCACAATCATCCGCTCATCCTGTGGAATGTTAGCTGAGAATTGGCTTCTGCATCACGATCATCCGCTCATCACGTGAAGCATTGGCTGAGAATAAAGCTTTCGAACCACGATCATCCGCTCATCACGTGGAACGTCTGCTAAGAATTAAGCTTTTCATCACGATCATCCGCTCATCACGTGAAGCATTAGCTGCGAGTAAAGCTTTCGAACCACGATCATCCGCTCATCACATGGAATGTCGGTTAAGAATAAAGCTTTCAAACCACAATCATCCGCTCATCCTGTGGAATGTTAGCTGAGAAGTGGCTTCTGCATCACGATCATCCGCTCATCACGTGAAACATTAGCCGAGAATAAAGCTTTCGAACCACGATCATCCGCTCATCACGTGGAACATCGGCTGAGAATTAAGCTTCCAAACCACAATCATCCGCTCATCCTGTGGAATGTTAGCTGAGAATTGGATTCTGCATCACGATCATCCGCTCATCACGTGAAGCATTGGCTGAGAATAAAGCTTTCGAACCACGATCATCCGCTCATCACGTGGAACGTCTCCTAAGAATTAAGCTTCTGCATCACGATCATCCGCTCATCACGTGAAGCATTGGCTGAGAATAAAGCTTTCGAATCACGATCATCCGCTCATCACGTGGAAAGTTGGCTGAGAATAAAGCTTCTGCATCACGATCATCCGCTCATCACGTGAAGCATTAGCTGTGGGTCGGATTTGCGAAATGCTGGTATCGCAATCAGGTAAAAACTGAATCACATTCATCCTTTATGTGAAACAGTGGACAGAATTACGAAATGCTGGTATCGTAATCTGAGAATATTTGAATCACATTCATCCTTTATGTGAAACAGCGAATAGATTTGCGAAATGCTGGTATCGCAATCTGAGAAAATATGAATCATGTTCATCCTTTACATGAAACAGCGAACAGAATTGCGAAATGCTGGTATCGCAATCTGAGAAAATCTGAGTCACATTCATCCTTTATGTGAAACAGCGAACAGAATTGCGAAATGCTGGTATCGCAATCTGAGAAAATCTGAATATGGTGCTCGAGTTATGGATCGAGCGGGCCTGATTGTCTTCGGGGATCTTCTGTCTAGATCACCATGCTTAGCTTGATACCTGCAACAGTGAAGATGCGGTCATCCAAGTCTGAAAAAGAATCAGAAAACTTACCTGAGTTGACTGAAACCCGGCTTTTAGGATTTGCTGAATTGGCGTGCTCAACCTGTTCAGTTCATAAGAAAATGTTGTCTTGCATGAACTCTAATGCAAATGCAACAACTTATGAGCTTCTACCTGCATTGTAAAGCTCCACTGGGGATTTTATCAATGAGGACATATGTTCGATCCTTTTTGACAATTTTTGACCAAATAGAATGAGGAACCTTCAGTCAAAAAGGACTTTCACCCATTCTCTTAAAGTGGTTCAGGTTAAAGATATACTTACCTGAGGATTTGGAAGACTACCTGGTCGGCATTTGCTAGTAAGGTTTGCTCATTTAATGGTCCTTGGATGAATTTCGAGACTTTAAGAGGCAACTCAATCATCAAAAATATGCTACCTACCAGACAATTTCAGAGGTAGCATGTGCAAACATAGTTGCTAAAATTCATCAATGAAATCATGCAAAATTACTCTGTTAATCTTGCATTGTGCATTTTGCTTATGACTCATCATGTGGTTCATGCATAACTATTCTATCAAGTTTGCATTACCAATTCTGTTCATAGAGGTTATCACATTGTGAATGCCTCGAATGTAATATGAATGGAGGACTCCAGTCCAAAATGGCTTTCTCTCACTCTCGAGAAAAGCTGTATATCCCGACTGCAGGATTCAAAAGAAATCACTCAACCTTACCATCATCGCATTCGACAAGGGTCCGAGTAATCTCGCAATTGGTATGACTGAGCCGATCTGGAGGTCTTGATAAGGACCATAATGAGAGCTAGGTCAGAGGTTTTCAAATGGGACTCCAATCGAGTCAAGGCTATTGAAATGAAGTTCTTCGTCATCTGCTTCGGGTTTACAAGTCAAGAACCCTGCAAAAATGAGAGAGAAATAATATTGCTCGAACTTCTTCGAGCGATGCTTAAAATCATTCAACTCTACGTTAACTCAAGTGCCATAGTTAGAAGAGACTTTTGAAGGGTTGTAACGTAGGTTAGAATTGGGGACTGAAGAACGAGAATATTTGTTTTGGCTCAGAAAATATATGAGAAGGGCTTGACATTGGTGATCATTGGTGCTTGTCATTGATCTTCGCCTTCAAATGATGCCATCATTGCTTGAGAGATGGTATAAACTTCTACTGAGGATTTGCATTTTGACATTTTCATAGATTTTTCTCTCAACCTCTTTCCCATTTACAAGAGAATTGTGCAACGACATTCAGCAGCATTTTGCAAATGAGCCAGAATTTGGATGGGCAGTGGCCTTGCTTTTACCAGGCGTTTTTCTTTTTAAATGCTCCAGATTTTTTTTTTGAGATCAACATTTTCTTTGCTCTCTCTCTCTCTCTCTCTCTCTCTCTCTCTCTCTCTCTCTCTCTCTCTCTCTCTCTCTCTCTCTCTCTTTTTGAACTACTGCATTTTCAGCCTTTTGACGAGTTTTTTTTCGGGGATTTTCCATTGACCCGATTTTTCAACCTTTTCTGCTTAGAGATCAGCCATATTTGCTTTGAATTGAGCATATGATCACCAAGATGGGATTAAGAAATGAATTTGCCGGCTCAAGTGGGCTATACAATGGATGAAGTGTATAGGATATAGAAATGAATGCTCTTCATCATCCTAAGGCACTTGAATAAATGTTTGAGCATAAATGCAAAAGAACACCCGAAGATTGATGTTAGTTCGAGCAAGAGAATTTCTAACCATTTACCTCAACTCGCTTTTGAAATTTTCTGTTTTGCCCCAAAATGGGGTGGTTCTTGACAGGGGTAACAAAAGTGAAACCTTCGCTCAAAAGGGGTAACAATGGATAACCTGTAGTGTTTGGGTTAGAGAAATAAATGCCTCTGTCACCTCGGCTATCGCACCTTTAGCGAGAAAACCCTTTGCCTTGAAGAATGCGGAATAATACCACTCAATCTACTGGGGGTTAAAATTTAGAGATGTGTGGAAATGGCTTGCCTTTCATCATCCTGTCATGCCCCATTCTATACAACTCAATGCACCATATGCAGTTTATGCCCCCTATTCAGAGTCGATAAATCAAATCATGAAGAATAATCATGCATGAATTATGCAAATGGGTGAGCATTCTTAAAGTCCATGGATATAGAAATTTCAAGCATTATGTTCAAGAAAATGACCATGCAAGAATGCGAGAAGATTTTTAGGAACGAGAAAATCTAAATTGCCCCAGAACATGTGAGAAAATCAAACAACTTGGGGATCCTTATGTTGAGGGTTAGCTCATTTCTATCCTTGCTCCAGAGCAAGGAAGTCATATGCATGATCGAGTCGAGAGAAGACTTGAGTGCTTTGGTTGCCCCCGTTCAATAGTGATCACCATCATGGACGATCGTATGGTCCTGCAAATAAGGAATGTATCACTTGAAAATCACATGAGACAGAGAAAAATATTTCCTTTTCCTAAGTCGAGGTCTGCTGGCCCCCATTTTAAATCATGATGGGTATAGCTTTTGCCAAAATGTGAGATTACCCTAGACATGGCCAGTGTTTGGAAACTCAATTTTGAACTTTGACAAATAGTTTATTTTCCCATCTGATCCTCTATCTACATGCTGTCAAGTCCTCTTGCTTTGCGTTCCTATTTGAACACAAATGTGCGCTTTGCAAAAATTAGCCATCTAGCTTGTGGCCATAATCTCTTTGTCTGGTCGGGACAACGAATCCTTCTCAAGGATTTGCACCGGTGGAGATTCATTCATGCTTTTGGACGTATTTCACGCCACTCTTCAGGGTTCTTTGACTTCCGAAGTCGATATTTCTTTTCGCCTTCATGTTGGCGAGTTCTTTTCAATGCCGATATTTTCCTGTTAAATGAGAACAAGCTCATGTTAGGCATAGGATCTTCGAAAATCAAATTAGAACGATACAAAGTTATTGTTCACTCGAAGTTTGTATCTTGGGGCTTGATTTTGATGCGGACGACTTTGCTATTGTGTCCAATGACTTTGCTGGAGATGAAGCATCCTTTTTTTTTTCCACTGCACAAATGATTCGCCTATCCGGCATGACAGTGAGCCCTGTAAAAAAAATCAAGAGGGAACGAGTCAATATATGTTCTCAAATTCCAAAAAAATTAGAACGATACAATTTCACCCCTTTTATGTATTCCATAAATCGAAGAGGTCCTTTGATTTGGATAGGCTCCTTCATTTTGGAATAGATTGTATGTCTGGCATGTTTGCCTATTTTCAGTCATGATGGGTTATGCTGAGTGGACAGTATCAAGAATTACCCCCAGATTTGGCTTGATTTGAAAATTTGGACTTTCAGCCTTGGGCAAACGAATCATTTATTTCCAGCTTCACCGCTTGGTAAAAAAAAATGAATGGATGAATTTTGTAGCTATAAAAGCTTCAAAATTTCCCCACACTCTGTAATCATTTGGGAGATCATGCCATTAACCCGGTTATTGAGAGCATCAATATGCTCCTTGAGGGCCTCTTGGATCACAGCATTGATTTCTGCTTTGTCAGCCATTCTCCTCTGACTTTGCTTTGAGCCCTTTTTGTCTTTTCTCTGCTCGTGCTATATCCACTTCTATCGCAATACTCAGAGACTTCGTGTGGTAATGTATGATAGATGAGTGACCTTCTACAAATTAGTGTTTTCTTGATGATCCATAATCACCTACAAAAGATAGGGGACCAATGAGTATATGAGTGAAGAGAGGTCGGTCCATGACTAACTGATTGGTCCGACTTTATTTTCTTTTCTTTTTGCGCAAAAAGTGAGCAAACTTGCCTTATCAAATACGATGAGATTTTTTTGGAAAAATTTCTTGCACATTATAACCTGAAAAAAAAAGTGATAAAATTCTTCTGACATTTGGAACATATCCAGGAGGAACTTTCGTCACAATGAATTTTCAAGTTAAATTTGTCAAGAAAATCTTGCATCCATTGAAACATTAAGGAAAAATGTGACCGAGTCTTCATTGATCAGTAAAATTCCCTGAGGGATCATTTGGCTATTTTTATTTTTTTTTTAAATGACTCATCCATTTGAATTTTTTTTCAAAAGACCATGGGATTAAGTTCAAAATCTGACTGAAACCTAGCATGGACCGACCAAAAATAAAGTAAGTAAATCACGAAGGAGAGTGGCAAAATACTTACTTTCTGACCAACCATAATGCAAATCACATAGACATACACATGAAACGTGAGGTTTACTAACTAATAGGCTTCAAAGGTGGAGCCCCAAGGATACTCGGACCAAGCCAATTGGGGTTTGCGGTTGGATCGAGGTCCCCCGTAGACATCCGGCTCAGCCAAGTGAAGACCCGCATCACCAGGGTAAGTGACGAGGGTATTCGCTCTCGGCACCGATTTAGAAAGGTTCGGGACTTGAAAAGGACGACTCGGGCCACAGGGTAATGGCCGAAGTATCCCTAACCAAGCACCATCCTAAGCCTAGCCATTCAGGTCCAACGGCGGGTTGTGTGTGCAAAGTGTAGTGTCTATCCAACTAAGGCATGCACAGCATGTTATATCAAAACAACGCTTCTATATAAACTCATATACATAAACTCCTTCAGACTGCAAAACAAAGGTTAGCAAACACTAGCCCCTTATAACTCCTAGCCTGCACAAAAAAGGTTAACAAACACCTCCCCTTATCACTCCAAATCTGCAAAAACATTTAACACCTTAAAGGTGAGATTCGATCAATCCACTCAAGACATCCAGGGAATCTAAACGGCTTAAATCCTCTACAACTTTTAAATTTTCCAAAAAGTTAAAATAACTGAGTTAAGCATTCATATTTCTCGGAAAACAAAAAGTATGTCTCCAGCGGAGTCGCCAAGCTGTCGCGACCTAAAAATCAATTTTATAGGTTAATCGGATTATCGGGCAAGTTATCGAGAACATACCTAATGCGGATCCTCCCAAACCATACCGAATCACAACACGGGGAAAATTAGAACAAATGAGGAGTCGCCACTATTTATTCGAGGTAGGTCGATTAGAAACCTAGGTGAACTAGCGGGAGAACTAATTCACCGCTGCGAACCAGAGATTTTGAATCCGGGGATTTGGTTACGCTAATCAACTTAGACTAACGCCCTTTCGGTACCTAGATTCCTTTTGTTTTGGATTTTTCTTGAAAAGATTGATGATTCGGAAATCAACTCAAGGCTTTTCCTTTTTTCCATTTTTTTTTGTTTTTGTTTTGTTTTTATTTTTTTTTTCGAATAAAAGAAAGGTAAATGAATTACTGATGCAATGCATGACCTAAAACTATATGACATACGAAGAATTATTAAAATATATAAAACCTCAAATAATCGAAAATTACACACAAAGAATCAATTAACTCGAAATAAAAAGCAAATTCGAAAATACACTTTAATAATTCCGAAAATCCTAAAAAAAAACTAAAGGGAATTTTCTCCGACGCTCTCGTCATCTTGATCTTGCTGGGCTTGGACCGCCATCGGATCCTGGACATCTCCCTTCTTGCAAGGCCCACGATTTGGAGCGGTTCTGATAGCCCATCGCCTCTTCTTGATCTTTCCTATGACCCGACTCTATTAAGCCCATAACATCGGGCTTTTCCTAGTCCATCTAATCCTAATTATAAAAAGAAATTACATTACAAATGAAATGGCATGGGAGACATGGGATGACATGCGAGATGACATGGCAATATGCGGAATGAATTAGTCATTTTTTTTAGAAATTTGAAATTTGCTAACCAAAGACCGAACTCGCCATTTTTATTCTTTTTTTTTTATTTTTTGAAAATTACTTTTTTTTTATCTTATTTCCGAAAATTTTGTCCATTTTCCCATTAAACTCGAAAATCAATCTAGGATTTGCCGCCAATTACTCTCAAAAATATTAACGCGCCTTCCATGTTTGGAAATCGGGATCGCCATCAATTAATCGCGCCTTCCTTTTTTGAATGTGATCGGATTCACAATTTCCTGACTCGAATCTTTCCTTACCGACAACTTTCAAAAATATCCGCGCGCTTTCCATATTTTGGGAATCGGGATTGCAATCAATTAGACGCGCCTTCCTTTTTAAAAATGTGATCGGATTCAGAGTTTCCTAACTCGAGTTTTTCCTTATTAAACGAGATCGATTCGAGACGGGAAACTAACCTAGATAAGGCAACCACAGAATTTCAATCAGAAAATCGAGTCCTATCAATTAGGCAAACGATCACACCGACATGGCAGGAATCCGAAAATCCGCAAGAATCAAATTTTATTTCTAAAAATTCAACCTTACCAATTTAGCATTTTTTTTGTATCAAGCCCGGCAAATCACACCCGCTGGGTAACGGACGGAATCGACCATAGCTTGATTTTTTCATTTAGCAAAAAGGGCTTTCGATTTTGTAGATTCGCGAAACATGCAATGGTAACTAAATTCAGCTAAACTAAATATTGAAAAAGCATGGCAAATCAAACAATTATCAACCAATAATCAATCAAAATAAGGATCGGAATTATACCTAAGCCGCGCTTCCTTTCCCTCTTCGAGTTAAGCGCCGATAAGGACCGATTCGATATCTTGCGAAAATAAGAAACGATAACAGAAAAATCGCCAAGGCCGAAATTGGTGGCGATTGGATGGCCGGCTAGCAACCGAAAACTCAATCCGTAGTGCGAGATCCGAGTTGATTTGGCATGAAAACCATTGAAACAAAACTGGGAACGCCTCGGCGGTGTATGGCGGCTGTGGGATCACGTCGGCAACGTGCGGGAACGACGATCTTCGAGATCAATGGCGGCTCGACGGATGGAATAGCGGCAGCAGTGTGGGCCTCGGGCAACCTTCGAACAGAATGTTGATTTTGAGAAAGCCGCCTAGCAGAATTCGTGACCCTGCAGAATTTGCTTTGTCCGACTTCTTTTCCTTGAGGGAAGCCGAGAGTGTGTGTCGCAATGAAGGATGAGTTCGGCCAAATTAAACCGAAAGAATGAATCGGCCAGAGGGAAGGACCGTGGGCTCAAATTGGAGAGAGAGATTTGAGGGAAATTGGCCGAGAGGGAGCAGATTCTCGTGGAGAATTTGTTTGCCAATGTAGAGGTGGAAAGAGAGAGTAAGTGGAGAGGATCCTCCAATGGCGATGGAGGAAAAAAAAAAAGGTCTGACTAAAACCATTCAGACCTGGCCAGAGAATTGGTAAAAATGGTGATGGCCAATGACATGCGAGAGAGAGGGATCAGAGGGAATGAGTGTCCGCCGAAAGAGAAAAAATTCGTGGGAATCTCCTGTGAAGAAAAAAAAAATAGCCTGGGATCTGACGAGAGAGAGAGCCGTGGATGAATTTTGAGAGTGTGTGCGAGAGAGGTGAGAATGTGTGTCCGAAAATTTTTTTGTCATCGTCCCCTGCAACCCTAGATCTAATGAGGTATATATAGTGAATATTAGGGTTGTGCTCTAAGATCCAATCCAAGCCGTCGACTCTAAACGTTTCCAACGCGATATCCACCGTAGGATCATAACTCGATGATCTTTGGATAATCCTATCGGGCTAGGGTTTCTCAGATGGGCTCATTCGCACGGACTTAAGGCCTAAGTGGGCTTTAATTAAATAAATAAATAATTAATTAAAAGCCTTACTTTCACAAAAATAAAATGGACCGAATGAGATTTTAAATTGAGGCCATTATAATTTTTTGTAATTACCCCTTTCATGATCGAAAATTCCCGAATTGATTTCGGTTCCGCTGCCTGTTAAATTCTGCTCAATCGAGATCGCCTGCGACTGATTGCCAATGCATGACAGACAAAATGAAATATGTAATGCATGATTTTTTTTTTGCGAGAATTAGGATTAACTCTCATTTTATGAAATAAATGAATTTTCTAAAAATTAAAATTTAGGTGCTAACAAGGAGTGTCAGAAGGTGCGTCTGAAGGAACGCCAGAAGAATTGTCAGAAGGAACGCCAGAAGGCGCGTTAGAAGAAACGTCAGAAGGAGCGTCAGAAGGAATGTCACAAGGAACGCTAAAAGGCGCATAAGAAGAAATTCACATCTTTTTGGAAAAGTTCATAAATCAAGGTTAGTTAACTCTTAAAATTCTCTTTAAGGTAAGTTTCTCATATGAATATATATCTCAGAATATCTGATTGACGGTGATTAATTGATTTGTTAAAGAAATTCTTTTATTTCTTTTTAGAAGATCAGAATTTTCTTTTATTGATTTTGTTTCCAAAAATAACCGCCTCTTTTATAAAACACCGAACCGTCACCTCTATTCTCTCACTTTCAAATCTCTCTCAAATCGAAACCCTAAAACCGTATTCAAGATCTCTCGCTCTCGATTTCTTCCTCAAAACAACACTCTTTCATCCAAAGTTTCAAACTTTCTACGTATCAATGGCTCCAAAATCAGCCTCTGACTCGAAGAAGACTCCTCAGTTGAAGAGAAAGTTTTCCGCCTCAATTGCAAGCAGCGCCGAACCTACGGAAACCCAAATCAACGAACAGCGTGAGGCATTCCGATTGGCAAAAGGTTTGTCTCTATCTGCTTTTGAAGGAAAAGAAGCAATGGCACATTCTATTAAGCCAATGTACGATAGTATTAAGGAAGCAGGGGATTCTAGCAATGAACTTAGAAGAATGCTGAATGCTCATTAGTTCGAAAGTGAAGGTGAATTGCTCGAGTTTATTAGTTTACCTGGAAAAATAGTTGATCCAATTGCTGTAGAAAAACCTGAATCGGCATCTAGAAAAGGAAAAGCGAAAATGGCAGAGCCTAGTTTGAAGTCAAGAAAACCATCCCCTATAAGACTTGGCGGAACTAGGGCAAAGGTTGAAGATGATGATGACATTCTGTTCAATAATTTTGTGAAGAATATCGGGTTTAATGTGGATAAAAGCTTTCCTGATCTCATGTTCCAAAATCAGGCTCACAAAGACAAGTTTGAATTCATGAAACAGAGAGGTGTTATACCTCACAGGGTGTTTGAGTTAAAGTACTTTGATAGTAACGGCATTTATCTGAGGAAGCATCTACAAAAGGTGAAGATAGATCAATTCATAACGTATAGGGGCTATACCTTTCCTGATCTGGTAGCCTACTTCTTCTCAAATCTTCAGTTTGTCAACTTCAACTCCTTGGCTTTCACGATGAAAAGAAAGCAGTATATTATGACTGTTGATGAATTGGCATCTATCATGGGAACCAAAAAGAGAGATTTCATACCTCTAGATGTCACTGCAGAAGAAGCCTTTTGCTTCCTAACTGGCAAATCAAGCTTCTCAAGGGAATCGAAGTCGCATATTGCCTATAGTGACTTTCCTTAAAACACATCATGATGCACAAGGTGATCATTGAATGTCTTAGACCCAAGGCAGCCTCTAAAACAGACATCTCGAAGTATGAGGCAAAACTGTTGTGGGGCATCTTGACAGGAAAGAGGATTTCTTTTGCTCACACAGTCCTATTACACATGTACAGGTCTGTTCTCAAGCCAAAAGGACAACTACCATATGCTGCTTTGATCTATAGAATAATAGATCATTTCAAGATTGGTGGATTGAACGCCTTTATCAAACAAGAAATTCCTCTGATGACTGCTGGTGAAACTATGGTGACAAAGATGGGATACAAGATTACTCCTGCTGGATGGAGGACAAAGAGCAATGAACCAGTCATTGTGGATTTCGAGGATGAGTCCAGGCAGAAATCTCCAAAGAGGAGAAAAGTTGTGGCTGTCAATGGACAACAAAAAGACAGCTCAACTGATAAGGACTCAGAGGCAAGTGAAGAAGGAACAGTGGAGTATGACTCTGAAGCTACAGAATCTCGAGGTGGATCAGATGAAGGAGGTGAATCTGGGGATCAAAGTGCTGAAAGGAATGAGGAAGGAGGAGATGAAACAGAAACCCAACCAAAAGAAAAGGTTGTATATCCTTGTGATCTTACTGAGGAAGAGTTCCTCACAATGTGGACAGAGGAGGATGCTGACAGAAATGTGGATGAGATATAGTATGATAATGCTCTTGTCAATTTTAATCATGAATAGATGTTAGCACAAGTCCTAGCTCAGCTAGTCTCAGAAGAGCAGGAGGCAGAGCCAGATAACATTGAGGCATATTCTATATCCTCCACCAGACTCACAATCCACAGAACTACTCCAAGCTTGGCATCAGACATTGCACGAGAAGATCAACTGTCGAGTGCTCAGTCCATGCCTATGGACATTGATGAAGATGTAGAATCTGCGCCCAGCTTAAGAGATAAAGGGAAGAAGGCTATAACTCAGGGGGAGCCCATGCCTGCAACATCTGATGTCTTTCTCACTGAAGTGTTTGCCTCTCAAGCTTTTCCCAAAGCACAAACTGAGAAGGAGAATTTAGCTACAAAAGGGATTGACACCTCATCTCAAGAACTTGCTCCTCCAGAACCACAGGTGGAACGTCAAGGACATTTTGAGAATCTTCAACATATTCTTCTTCAGACTCTGGCTGCTATGGAAACAATGCTTGATCAGAAACTGCAGATTTTTTAAGAGAAGATCGATAGGAAGTTGCAGGGTATGACTAGTCAGGTGACCAAATTAGAGAAGTCAATTGATCTATATGGCAGAATATTTTGTGCCGAGGTCGCCAACATGCCTACCAACACACTGGTCAGAACTGACAGAACTGCTTCAGAACTGCCTTCATCTCAAGCTGTTAGAAGCCATGCTCAGAGAATGGGAAGAAGCTATGAAGGACCTTCCCCAGTGGAAGCTGATAACGAGCCTGAAGATCGTCTCTCTTCTTCAAAAATGCCTCCACCAACATCTTCTTAATTTTATATTTTTTTTGGTAAAAAGTTACTCTTTGCTATGATACAACCTTTACTCTATTTTGTTTAAAATTGACCCGATTCAATTTTTTTTTTTTGCTTTATACACTCTTTCTGATGTTGACAAAAAGGGGGAGAGGAATCTATTTGTGCAAGGATTGATATCATCTTGAGCAGAGATATCTATACGCTGTTTATACTCTCATTATGGGGAGAAGAGTTTATTTTTGTGCAGGATAACCATACTCTGATGGATACCCACACTCTGTTCATATTTTCATTATGCATCTATACTCTGATCATGTTCTTCTACAGGAGTATTTTTAGTACAGGATCTCTAATGATGATTACCTACAGGAGCAAATCGGATGATTACTCGTTTATATCACTGTTTAAAAACTTTAAATTCACATATATGTATTTGCAATAAGAGTAGTTTTGTCACCATCAAAAAGGGGGAGATTATTGTGGAAATTCTCCTATATTTTGATTCTGACAAAACTGTCGTAAGAAATTGTATAACGTTATGTGATGCAGAAAGAATGTGTAAGCAACAGGTTGAGTGGATCTAATTCTGTCGCGTGAAAGAAGGGTCAGATGGAAGTGCTTCTGACGAAGGGTCAGATGGAAGTGCTTCTGACAAGGTCAGATGGAGTGCTTCTGACTGAGGGTCAGATGGAAGTGCTTCTGACGATCTAAACAGTGACGGATGGATCGCATCAAATCTCCGTATTACCATTCCGTGTCAACTGATCTAGTAAGAAACAAATCTGTTCTAAGACGAAACCCGAGAAAGATCAGTTTCTGCATTTGCAAAACGTGAAGACCCACGTATGGCAAGTTTTCGATCAAGGCAAGATTCCTATGGAAAGCTTGTGATATTCGATTGCCCTGATATCCCTTCCAATCAATCAAGGGACTTTCTACAATGTGATATCATCTTCTAAGGAATATTCCTTCTGATGTAACTAGCAATATCTCCTAGAGGGGGGTGAATAGGAGATTCTGAACTCAATTGAAATTTCTTGCGGAATGAATAAAGTTCAGAGTACGATTAGGAACAAAAGCAGTAGAGCAGTGTGCAGAAAATCTAAACACAAAGGTAAGAGTTTAGAGAAGAGGATATTGCACATGATATTTATAGTGGTTCGGCTTAGATCAAGCCTACGTCCACTCTCCCACGATGACAGCCGATTGGCTGGATTTCACTATGAAGAATCAAGAGGATTACAATCACTCAAGTGTTTTGTTTCCCTCTCACACAGATTTTCACAGTGAAGGATTTTGAATACACAGAATACTCTCTTTGATGAAACTCAAATTATGCTTGCACTTTGGATTGTTGTTCGCACGTCTCTTCCTTCCAGTCAAACATTATTCTTCTTTTATACTCCCCTGCCTCCGAACTAGCCGTTGGAATCCAGCCAAGGGATCGCTCTTCAATCCTTGATTGGACGTCATCAATCGTGATTGAACGAGACTGTATCTTCAGAAGATATGTAGACCATTGGGTAAGACATTGAACCCTTCTGATTCAGTCGCCCATACAACTGAATCTCCAGCTTCCATAAGTGTGATATGTTTGAGTTGATTCTCGAGGATATATTCCTTAGAAGATGATATCCCATTATAGAAAGTCCCTTAATTGATTAGAGGGGATATCAGGATAATTGAATATCACTTGCCTTGATCGGAAACCTGCCATACGTGGGTCTTCGTGTTTTGTAAAATGCAGAAACTGATCTTTCTTCAAATTCGTCTAAGAGAGATTTGATCAGTTGGCACGGAATGGTAATACGGAGATTTGATGTGATCCATCCGTCACTGTTTGGATCGTCAGGAGCACTTCCATCTGACCCTTCGTCAGAAGCACTTCCATCTGACCCTTAGTCAGAAGCACTTCCATCTGACCCTTCGTCAGCGCGACAGAATTGGAATCACTCAACCTGCTGCTTACACATTCTTCCTGCATCACATTTCATTAAACAATATCTTTTGAAGGTTTTGTCAGAATCAAAATATAGGAGAATTTCCACAACACCTTCGGGAACCAACTCAGACTTATCACACTTATGGAAGCTGGAGATTCAGTTGTATGGGCGACTGAATCAGAAGGGTTCAATATCTTACTCAACGGTCTACATATCTTCTGAAGATACAGTCTCGTTCAATCACGATTGATGACGTCCAATCAAGGATTGAAGAGCGATCCCTTGGCTGGGAATCCAACGGCTAGTTCGGAGGCAGGTGAGTATAAAAGAGGAACCATGATGGACTAAAAAGTAAGAGGGCGAACAACAATCCAAAGTGCAAGCATAATCTGAGTTCTATCCGAAAATATTATGTGTATCCAAAATCCTATTCATTGTGAAAATCTGAGAGAGAGAGAAAAATCAAGTGATTGAGTGTTTGTAATTCTCGTGATTTTTCATAGTGAAATCCAGTCGATCGGCTGTCATCGTGAGAGAGTGGACGTAGGTTTGATCTAAGCCGAACCACTATAATCGTCGTGTGCAATATTCTCTACTCTAAACTCTTATTTTTGTGTTTAGACTTTTTGCACACTGTTATACTGTTCCTGATTCTAATCGTACACTGAATTATTTTTTATTCAGCAAAAAATTTCAATTATATTCAGAATCACCTATTCACCCCCCTCTAGGTGATATTGCTATATCCAACAATATGTATCAGTTTCATCAAGTGTTACAATATCTTTCACTCACAGGAATTTGTATTCTCTTTATACAGGAATGCCCGATGAAGACAGAAGACAGCAACGAAGAAATACTATAAAATTTCTCACTCTTGTATAAGAGAAAAAGAATCATAAAAATGAACATTCATATGATCGAACTTAGGAATGAATCATGCTTTCAAAAAATGAATTCCTAACACTTACTACACACCTGTTGGAACTGGAGGTTATCCAAGCATGGTTGAAATATACATGATGCATCATTAAATCCTCTGTGGGGTGAAATGTCTGGAGGAAAACGAAGTGATTTTTCCAAAACAGAGTTGTTTAGGCTATCTAGTACGAATGTTTCTTCAGATAAGAGGCAAATCTAATCCAAATACATCCTATACACACCAGAGAGATATGAGAAGTGTAAGGATAGAAGAGCCCGTACCAGGGGATGTAAGGGCTATTCGCATCGATTACATGGATTGGGATGACGGAGGCATTCATTCTTCTCCATAAACACTACAGGTGATCATTGACAAACCCTTTGAGCGGTGGTTTTCATGTCTTAACCCTGTCAAGAATCACCCCACATTTGGGTCGTATAGAAGTAGTCCAGTGGCATGAACAGGTAAATGGTTAGAAATCTTTTTGCTCGGACTAACATCAATCTTCGCGTGTTGATATACATTGATCCAGACGCCTTAGGATGACGAAGAGATGTTCATTTCTCTATCCTACACACTTATACCCATTGCGTAGCCAATTTGAGCCTACACATTCGTTTCATATACCCCCATTGGTGATCATTGCACAATACCAAGGCGAAGATGGCAAAGACACTCGTGGACAGAGAAGTTCGAAAGTGGAAGTTACATGAGAATTTCAAAGTAAGATGTTCAAGACAGGATGAGACTTAAGTCACATACCTTACATGATCATAAAAAATTCTAGTTCCTTTAAAAATAAAAGGAAAGGCGGGATCGAAAAAGAGAAAAAGCCGAATCCCTATGCATTAGAAAAGAGACAAAAAGCCCGACAAGAACCGGGCTGACCCTCACCGAAATGCTGAAAAATCGTAAGGCAAATCTTGGGGACACCAAGGGATTACTGGATACCTCAACCCCCAACAAATTCTGAGATAAAAAAAAGGAATCTTCATGAATTGTGCAACAAGAGGCTACCCTTCAAATGGAATCGTAGCCAATTGCCGAAACGGTAAGCACTGTCTTTCAAAGATTAGACTCATTCTCAAGACACGTAGTAGCAAGAAGACTAAAGGTGTTCTTCGAAGAATTATCAATCAGGGATAGAACAGAGGACTGATCGGTAATGATCACCAATGTCAAACCCTCCGCGATTTCGGGCCAAAAACAAGCCTTTTTCGGTCCTTAATCCTACCAACGTTACAACCCTTCGCAGTCTTTTTCGACTAAGACGCCTAGGTTAATGTGTACCTTAGCTCAAAGAGGTACGAGCAAGATTATTTCTTTCTCATTTTGCGAGGTTCTTGACTTGTAAACCCGGAGCAGATGAAGAAAATTTTCATTCAAAGGACCTGACTCAGAAAGTGAGTCTCCCTTGGAAACCATATCCAAGCCCAACATTACGGTCCCCGTAAAGACCTTCCAACTGATCGAAATGTACGCGCTGCGAATAGCCCCGAAAACCTAGGTACATGTTATTAGGAAATTCGAGTGCTTTCTTTATCAAAGACCGAAGTCAGAGAATCGGTAAGAAACCCTCTTTGACGAAGATGTTCTAATAGAATGCTTAAAAGTAAGCTTTGTTGAAAACTTCAAATTGTTTGATCCAAAATTTTCCTTACAGGGATTTCTGATCATATTTGCATACTTTAAGATGTCTTGGATGTCATCCAGCGTCCTAAGTCATTTTGCATAATCGCATAGGTCAAAGTAAAGCTTTACCTGCATTATAACTTTTATTGCCTCGAGATAACTGATATCTTTTCAATGAGGAATGAACTCTCAAGTTTAAACTTCTATAAGACTCATGGCAGCACCAGGTCAAAGAAGGACACCTTGCTCAGCAATGAAGAGCTTCGGAACCGTCTTTATGAGAGATTTTCGATTTGACCTTTCGGCAGGATACTTGGAGTCCCCAAATCCCAGAATAGCACCCTACGTGTCAAAAGGACAATTTTCAGGATCATCTTTCTGTGAGATTTCAGGTAACTCCTAAATCCCAGAAGAATCTCGCTAACAAAGGTTTTTGCAGGTTTGAGCTTTCTGCAGGATACTTGGAGTCCCCAAATTCCAGAATAACACCTTGCACTTCAAGAAGACAACCTCTAGAACCAGCTTTCTATAAGGTTCTAGGTAACCCCTAAACCCCAGAATAGCTCCTTTGGTAAACCTACGAGTTAGGTATACCTCATTTACATAGACCCTCGTTGATTCCTCAAGGTGTAGGATCAGGCTACTTTCCGACAAACCCTAACGAATGGGTACGCCACCTTTAGGTTCTTGGAGGATAGGAAGCCTACTTTCCAACAAACCCTAAAGAACGGGTGCGTCACCTTTAGGTTCCTGATGGATAGGAAGCCTACTTTTCGACAAACCCTAAAGAACGAGTGCGTCACCTTTAGGTTCCTAGTGGATAGGAAGCCTACTTTTCGACAGACCCTAAAGAACAGACGCGTCATCCATAGGTTCCTGACAGAAAGGAGCCCTATTCATGGTCTGATCCACCATACGGATCGAAACCTTTGACAACCCCTAAAGAACGGGTGCGTCATTCTTAGGTTCCTATCGGATATGAATCTCATTTTGGTTTGACCTACCATACGGGCTAGAGTTTAACCGCCTTAGGATACTCAAGAGACGAGTCCCTAGGTATTCACTTGAATCCGCCATATACCTCACATGCCACACGAGCATCAGGAAGGTGAGTAACAGGTAAGCACCTCTGCTCTATCTCTCTCTCTTTCACATCAGCAAAGACAGAATGAGCAGAGCATTCACCAACAGGGCAAGAAAGATCGAGTGTCAAGATTCATTTTTCTGTTCCCCAGTAGAGTCAATCTGGATTCAGGTGTCACCTGTCTTTGAGAAAAATCTCTCGTGAGATTCCTCTCAAAGAGGGCAACTGTTGACACCTAAATTTCGATTAATCTTTTTCAGTTTATTTTTGAAAAATTCATAAAAAAAATTCATGAAAAGTCAAAAAATTATAAAATCAACTTTGGTAGCCTTGGACAAGCCTAAGGAACCATTTTTGACCAATTTTTTTTTTCATATTTTTCGCATTTTCAGTATTTTTAGAAAATAGGAAAATACCCGAAAATTCAAGAAAAATAGCATTCGAGGTCCCAAAAATATAGAAAAATAGTCAATATTTTTATTTTAATCCCTTTGTCTTCTTGACCTCATAAAAATCCAAATTAAAATTAAATTTTATATGTTCATTTGTTACGCATATGATTGAATTTAGTAAAAAAATGTCAATCAAGTTTTTTAATTTGCAATTTTGGTATTTTTAGGATCTTGACATTCAATCTAATTGTCCCTCATTGTAATTTAGCCCAATTATTTGCACAAATTGCTCAATTGCATGAATTGGGAAAAATTGTATACTTAATTGCATTTTAATCCTTGAATTTGGGCATAATTGAAATTACTTTCAACTCAGGGACTACCATTACAAATCAACGTCATTGCCCAATATTTTTCATCATTCTGAATCGATTAGCAAGGGTGGTTTGGTTCAATTTGATCATTTGAGCCTTTAATTTCACTAATTCCCAAATTGCAATTAAGGATAAATTTGGGGTTTTGTAGAAATTGACATGAACTTTTGGCAAAAACACATTTTTGGCTAATGTTCGTGTCCTCAGTTCGATTCTGAGGTTTAATTATAAAAATTTCTCACGAATTTTGGTTAAATTGGCAAAAATAGAGTCAGACCGATTCTGATCAGTCAGACCAGTCGAACCGGTCCAAACAGTATCGTCTTCAACCTCCAAACTCCCGTGCAAATGAACAGTGCAAGGTCGAATTTGATGGAAAAATTGATCGACCAATTGACCACAATTGAAGAAGCATTGGTGGGGGTTTAATTGCTCAGGCCATTCCCCGTTGATTGATGCCGAGATCGCGACCAATGGTCACCGGAGCAGGGGGAAATGGGTCGGTCAATCTCGCGGGACCTGCAAAAGTCAACGAAGTTAAATTCGACACAAATCCATTCCAAATTCGCGCGAAATAATACTTGTCGGAGGACCAAACGGAGTTGGACGGAATGCCCATCGTCCCCGACGCCGTTTGGACCATAAAGCACGTGGACCTCAAGTGCGAATTGAGAGAATTAGTGTCGCGACCCTCTCCCGAGGCGGAGGGCTAATGGGCCGCCCGATCGCTGGCTTGATCGGACGCGGGCCTCTCCCAAGGTCCATTACCCAAGTCGCAACTGCTGGATATACGTGATTGACCTTCAGTGTGGTCTAGTGACATGTGGTGAGTGTACATGCCAAGGAGTCGCCACCAATCGTTTCGTGGAGGGTACGATTGGAAACCCTATCGAATAGTTGGGAGTGCTCTATTCGATTCTGCGGAAACCAGAGAAGTGGGTTCGGGGACTTAGTTACGCCAACTGTCAGAGTTGACGCCCTTTCGGTACCTAAACTGAATGGTTTATCTGATCCTAGGATTTCATACAGATGAGTGGGGTACGGATCCTAAATCTAGGAATTCATGCAGATAGGAATTGCTATCATATCAATCACAATCAATAGGAATAAATGCGCAAATCAAGGATCCAATGCATGCGGATAAAACACATGAAATCAGCATGGTATCCCTAATGAGGCCCTATTAGCCTAGAGAAATGTCAACCAAGGCTTATGAGTGATTTGGACATGATTCGCCCATGAGGGGCAGAATCGTAATTTTGAACAATTCGGGGAAAATTTACCCTTAAAAGGGTAAATCTGTCATTTTAGACAAATTGGGAAGTCAAAAGGTAGTGGAAATAGGATTGGCCATCAATCCAATCCATTTCCTATTTTTCGGGAATTTCCAGGATTTTTTTGGAATTTTCAAGTGATTTTACCCTCGGAGGGGTAAAGTCGTCATTTGGACAAAGGCGAGGACTGAAAACCTCAAATATTAGGGTTGGTCGTCCACCTGACCCAAATCCTAACTTTAAGCAATTTTCAGAACTCGATTGAGACAAGAAAGACAATTTTCCCATTGAAGGGCAAAATTGTCATTTTGAGAAAAGAGGCGGGACTCGAAACCCAAACCTAAGAATTGGTCGTCTAATCGACCCTAATTCTTACTTTGGCATTATCGGCCTTATCTTGCATATACAGCAGAGGCGACTTACCCCTAAAGGGTAATGTCGTCAAGTCTCGGAAGAACGGATAAGAAACCCCAAAAATAGGGTTGACCAGTTGTCTGTGGTCAATCCTCAATTTTGGGGATTTCTAGGTGTCTATGATTTTTCACAAATTTTTCCACATTTTTTTGGAATTTTCTGGAATTTTCTAGGATTTTTTGGATTTTCTAGGATTTTTCTGATTTTTTTTTATTTTTTAAATCATTTTCGGAATTTTTTTATTTTTTAAAAATATTATTCGGGCCTGGTCACCGACCCGGCCCACGGCCCGCGGCGACCGGGCTGGCCCGGATTCGGGTCCGCGCGACCCACGCCCAGAACGACGTCACTTTAGCCTTCCCGCTTCTAATTTTCAATTCCCGCCTAAACTTGAACCGAGGGCCCTGATTGCGCCACGCGTCGTCTCTTGGACGGCTTGATCTATCGGAAGCAACCGACGGCTACGATTGAAGGGCGAGATTGAACCATGACCGTCCGATCCACGGCTTTTTTTTATTTCTGAAAAATCATTTTTTATTTCTAAAAACACGGGATCGCGACACGTGGCTAGTTCTCCACCGTCGGATCGTTTCTTGTTAATCGGTTATAACAACCGAGGCTGACGTGGCTGCCACGTGGGCGCCATGTCAGCGACACGTCATCGTTGACTGGTCAACTTTCGTTGACCAGTCAACGGACTCGCCGAGGAAGACGATCGGCGCCGGCTTTGTTTCGCCGGCGCCTCGTCGGAAGCCCTTTTCTCCGCGCACAGACCATCGAAACTCACGAAACCAACGCCATTCAAATCGTTTTGATCCCTTCTATAACATATAGTAGCCTCGACATAGCAGAATCACATCTACAAAACCTGCAACTCCAACCGGTGCTAATCTCCGGCGAGAGTATCGCCCTAGCCATTTCTAACGTCAAACAAGCATCTCAAATCATCAAACAGCATCTATGGGGTTAAAGAGAACTTACCTGATGATCGTGAAGCGTCGGTTCAACCTAGGAAGTGTCATAGCATTCACGGCCAAGCAGTCAAAGTCGGGGGTTGACTCGATGGTTTTATGCAATGAAAATGCGAAAATGAAATGCGATGAAGATTAGTAGAGTTCAGGGAACAAATCGAAACCGAAAACACACATGATGGTCGACCAAATCACGAGTCGCCATTAGAGGCTGAGGCCAAGCTCGAAGATGTTCCTCACCGTTTTTCGAGACGACAGGCCGATTGGAAGGGTTCGGTCACTTCTCTGGGAATCAGGGAAGTCGATGACGGGCGTCGCTGGCTTCAGTTTCGCCGGAGGTGGTCCGTCGAAGCTTGTACAGGTTTGGCAAGCTTCGGTCGCCGTCTTCCTCTCTCTCTCTATCTCTCTACCCTTCGCGAGCTCTCTCTCTCTCCGTTTTTCTCTCCCTGTTTCGCTCTCCCCTATTCGTCCTCTCTCTTTCGCTTTCTGTTCCTCCAACTGACCCCCTCCTGTTTCCTTTTTGTTCGTGCGCGAAGGAGTAGAGGGTATTCTGCTTATGACCAAAACTGGTCAACGGGTTGACTGGGTCGGGTCAACCCGACCCAGTCAACCCGATTTTGGGATTTTCATTCAAATCGGGCGTCCAAATATCCCAAAATCGTGAAATCGACTCCATAATCGGATTTCATAGCATGGAATTTACCTAAGTAAGGTAAAATTGGGCTGAATTGTTTTGATTTATACAAAAGCCCCAAATCTAAGACAAGATCCGAAATCGATTTTCGTCAAATTGAGATTCCTAATGGACGAATCGTCCCCAATTGAGCCCACCATTAGATTCAGGGGGTCGAATACTATAGGGAGGAAGCATTGGGGTTCTATGGGTGTCCCCCAGAAAAGTTTAATTTCAGAATTGGCACTATAAGGACTAAAATGAATAGAATTTTTATGCAATTAGGTCCCTAAAGCCAAAATTGATCAAATTGGCACACAATTGAACCAAATTGAAATGTCGGGCAATCAAGCTGAATGTCAAGATTCTTAAAATGCAAAGTATTGCAAATAGAAAGACTTAGAACATATTTTTTGACAAATTTAACCCTATGCGTTACAAAGAAACACACAAAATTAAACTTGAATTTCAACTCCTGATGAGGTCAAAATGATGAGAAAATTAAATGAAAAATATTGATTATCTTCCCATATTTTTGTGACCTCAAATTCTATTTTTGTTGATTTTTCTAGTATTTTCTATTTTCTAAAAATACTAAAAAATGTGAAAAATATGAAAAATTATTTTTTGGTCAAGAATGGTTCTTTGGGCTTGGCCAAGGCCACCAAAGTTGATTTTGTAATTTTTTGACTTTTTATGAATTTTTTTTATGATTTTTCAAAAATAAAATTGAAAAAGACTATGTCAAAAATCAGGTATCAACAGCTGCCCCTCTTTGAGAGGAATCTCGTGAGAGGTTTCTCTCAAAGACATGTGACACCTGAATCTAGACCGACTCGACTGGGAAAAAGAAAAACGAATCCTGACATTCAATCTTTCTTGCTTTGCTTGTAAAGGCTCTACTTGTTCTGCTTTGGCTACTGTAAGAGAGAGATGGGATAGAGATGCTTACCTGTTGCTCACCTGTTTATCACCTGCCTGATGCTCGTGCGGCATGCGCGGTGTATAGCGGGTTCTAGTGAATACCTAGGGACTCGTCTTTTGAGTATCCTAGGGCTGTTAAACTCTAGCCTGTATGGTAGGCCGTACCAGGATGGGATTCCTATACTTGACAGGAACCTGTGAATGACGCACCCAGTCTCTTAGGGATTGTCAGGGTTTTGATCCGTATAGTGGATCAGACCATAAATATGACTCTTCTCTACTAGGAACCTATGGATGACGCACCCAGTCTCTTAGGGATTGTCAAGGATTTTGATCTGTATGGTGGATCAGACCATGAGTAGGACTCCTTTCTGCTGGGAACCTATGGATGACGCACCCAGTCTCTTAAGGATTGTCAGGGGTTTTGATCCGTATGGTGGATCAGACCATGAATAGGACTCCTCTCTGCTGGGAACCTATGGATGACGCACCCAGTCTCTTAGGGATTGTCGGGGGTTTTGATCCGTATGGTGGATCAGACCATGAATAGGACTCCTCTCTGCTAAGAACCTATGGATGACGCACCCAGTCTCTTAGGGATTGTCAGGGCTTTGATCCGTATGGTGGATCAGGCCGAGAATAGGATTCCTCTCTGTTAGGAACCTATGGATGACGCACCCAGTCTCTTAGGGATCGTCGGGGATTTTGATCCGTATGGTGGATCAGACCATGAATAGGACTCGTTTCTACCAGGAACCTATGGATGACGCACCCAGTCTCTTAGGGATTGTCAGGGTTTTAATCCTTATGGTGGATTAGACCATGAATAGGACTCCTCTCTGTTAGGAACCTATGGATGACGCACCCAGTCTCTTAGGGATTGTCAGGGTTTTGATCCGTATGGCGGATCAGACCATGAATAGGACTCCTTTTTGCTAGGAACCTATGGATGACGCACCCAGTCTCTTAGGGATTGTAGGACTCCTTTCTGCTAGGAACCTATGGATGACGCACCCAGTCTCTTAGGGATTGTCGAACATTTTGATCCGTCAGGGGGATCAGGCCGAGAATAGGATTCCTATCTGCTAGGAACCTATGGATGACGCACCCAGTCTCTTAGGGATTGTCAGGGGTTTTGATCCGTATGGTGGATCAGACCATGAATAGGACTCCTTTCTGCTAGGAACCTATGGATGACGCACCCAGTCTCTTAGGGATCGTCAGGGATTTTGATCCGTATGGTGGATCAGACCATGAGTAGGACTCCTTTCTGCTAGGGACCTATGGATGACGCACCCAGTCTCTTAGGGATCGTCAGGGATTTTGATCCGTATGGTGGATCAGACCATGAGTAGGACTCCTTTCTGCTAGGAACCTATGGATGACGCACCCAGTCTCTTAGGGATTGTCAGGGATTTTGATCCGTATGGTGGATCAGACCATGAGTAGGACTCCTTTCTGCTAGGAACCTATGGATGACGCACCCAGTCTCTTAGGGATTGTCGAACATTTTGATCCGTCAGGGGGATCAGGCCGAGAATAGGATTCCTATCTGCTATGAACCTATGGATGACGCACCCAGTCTCTTAGGGATTGTCAGGGGTTTTGATCCGTATGGTGGATTAGACCATGAATAGGACTCCTTTCTGCTAGGAACCTATGGATGACGCACCCAGTCTCTTAGGGATCGTCAGGGATTTTGATCCGTATGGTGGATCAGACCATGAGTAGGACTCCTTTCTGCTAGGAACCTATGGATGACGCACCCAGTCTCTTAGGGATTGTCGAACATTTTGATCTGTCAGGGGGATCAGGCCGAGAATAGGATTCCTATCGGCTAGGAACCTATGGATGACGCACCCAGTCTCTTAGGGATTGTCAGGGGTTTTGATCCGTATGGTGGATCAGACCATGAATAGGACTCCTTTCTGCTAGGAACCTATGGATGACGCACCCAGTCTCTTAGGGATTGTCAGAAGTTTTTATCCGTATGGTGGATCAGACCATGAATAGGACTCCTCTCTGCTAGGAACCTATGGATGACGCACCCAGTCTCTTAGGGATTGTCGAACATTTTGATCCGTCAGGGGGATCAGGCCGAGAATAGGATTCCTCTCTGCTAGGAACCTATGGATGACGCACCCAGTCTCTTAGGGATTGTCGAACATTTTGATCCGTCAGGGGGATCAGGCCGAGAATTGGACTCCTTTCTACTAGGAACCTATTGATGACGCACCCAGTCTATTAGGGATTGTCGGACATTTTGATCCTTCAGGGGGATCAGGAGTAGAATAGGATTCCTCTCTGCTAGGAACCTATGGATGACGCACCCAGTCTCTTAGGGATTGTCGAACATTTTGATCCATCAGGGGGATCAGGCCGAGAATAGGATTCCTCTCTGCTATGAACCTATGGATGACGCTCCCAGTCTCTTAGGGATTGTCGAACATTTTGTTCCTATATTCTAAGGAATTAACTAGGATCTATATAAATGAGGTGTGCCTAACCCTTAGGTTTCACCAAATGGGCTATTCTGGGTTTAGGGGTTACCTAGAACCTCACAGAAAGCAGACTTTGTCAACAGTTTTTGATCCTATATTCTAAGGAATTAACTAGGATTCATACAAGTGAGGTGTGCCTAACTTTTAGGCTTTACCACATGAGCTATTCTGGGTTTAAGGGTTACCTAGAACCTCACAGAAAGCTAATTCTGAAAATTGTCCATTCGACACGGGAGGTGTTATTCTGGGATTTGGGGATTCCAAGTATCCTGCAGAAAATTCCAACCTGTAACACTGGAATCTCACATAGGGAGATAATTTCAAACATTGTCTTCTCGACATGGGAGGTGACATTTTGGGATTTGGGGATTCCAAGTATCCTGCAGAAAATTCCAACCTGTAACACTGGAATCTCACATAGGGAGATAATTTTAAACATTGTCCTTTTGACATTGGAGGTGGCATTCTGGGATCTGGGTACTCCAGGCATCCTGCAGAAAGATCAAACCTGTAATATTGGAATCTCACATATGGAGATAATTTCAAACATTGTCCTTTTGACATGGGAGGCGACATTCTGGGACTTGAGAGCTCCAGGCATCCTACAGAAAGGTCAAACATGTAATATTGGAATCTCACATAGGGAGATAATTTCAAACATTGTCCTTTTGACATGGGAGGCGACATTCTGGGATCTGGGTACAAAGGTATCCTGCAGAAAGCTCAAACCTATAAATTTGAAATCTCACAGAGGGATGATTTCGAAGATTGTCCTTTTGACATTGGAGGTGACATTCTGGGATCTGGGTACTCCAGGTATCCTGCAGAAAGCTCAAACCTATAAATTTGAAATCTCACAGAGGGATGATTTCGGAGATTGTCCTTTTGACATTTGAGGTGACATTCTAGGATCTGGGAGCTCCAGGTATCCTACAGAAAGTTCAAACCTGTAAATTTGAAATCTCACAGAGGGATGATTTCAGAGATTGTCCTTTTGACATTGGAGGTGACATTCTGGGATCTGGGAGCTCCAGGTATCCTGCAGAAAGATCAAACCTACAAAATTGTTCATAAGAATGTGTTTTCCCGAGATATGGAATTACCAGGGATCTTGCAGGAAAATAAACTTGAAAGCTCTTCTTCACAGAGCAAGGCATCCTTCTAGAATCTGGGGTTACCATGATTCCTATAGAAGTTTAACCAAGAACAATAGCATTCTAGAATCTGGGGTTACCAAGAATCTGTCAGAAGCTCAGGCATATAAACTTTCCTTCTTAGAGAAATGTGTCATTCTGAGACCTGGGGTTACCAGGGGTCCTGCAGAAGTTTAAACTTGAAATATATTCTTCACAAAAGAAGTAGCATTCTGAGGTCTAGGGATACCAGGGGTCCTACAGAAGCTTGAACATGTAAACTATTTCTTACCAAGAGAGGTTGTGTTCTTCTGAGATCTGGGATTGCCAGGAATTCTGCAGAAGTTTAGACATGTTAAACGTTTCTCACCAAGAGTGATACAAGCCATTTTAGGAGCTGAAGTCATCAAGAATCTTGCAGAAGCTCCAATCTGAAAATTTTCATACCAAAGGCACATTAATGGTCTTTGAGTGGTATCTGATGTCAAACTGACGGTACTTTATGACTTATATCATAGTCATGAAAAAATTTCAATGAATGCATTACGATGCTGGAGGTTATCCAAAACACCTTGCAACATACGGAAGTGATAAAAAATTCCTTGTGGGGAAAGTTTGAAACAAACAATCTGAAATTACCAAAAGAGTTTGGTTAAAATGTCCAACGGAGTATTCTCATCAAAGAGGACTTCTCACCGCTTTGAGATAATGGTCTTTTACCAAGAATGCACTCGAACTTCCTATCAAACCTGCGCCTAGGGTTCAGGATCATTCGCAGTGCATACACCTCGATTGATCAGGAGGACTTCCAAGGGACCGTAATGTTGGGGCTTGGTCAACGGTTTTCAAAGGGGGACTTGCATGCAAGTCAAGGCTTTCGAAGAGAAGTCTTCAATGTCTGCTCCAGGTTTACAAGTCAAGAAACCTGCAAAATGAGAAAGAAATAATCTTGCTCGAACTTCTTCGAGCTAAGCTTAGACATTAAACCCTATGTCAATCCAAGTGCCTTAATCAGAAAAGGCTTTTCAGGGTTGTAACGTAGGTAGGATTGAGGACAAAAAAAAGGCTTGTTTTTGGCTCAGAATATGCGAAGGGTCTAACATTGGTGATCACTGCAGGTTTGCCGCCGATCTTGTCCCTTCTAGTTCAAAGAGCGTCTTCAGTTTTTGAAGTGCATTGATAGTCTTTGAAGAGCATTGTCAGCCTTCGAAGCGCACGTCTGTCTTTAGAGAACATATCTCTCTCATGTTGAGACGGTGCCAACATCTTGTCTACACTTACATCATCTGAGTGTGACATGATTTGGGAGCATCTTTCGCAGTCTAGCACACTCGGAATTTTCTTTTACAATCAGATCTCACTAGTGACCTATACAAAGGTATCATGCCATCTTTTGGCATTTACAAGATCAAACACATGATTCACAAGTGTACAAGTATTTGGATGGGCATTGGCCTTGCTTTTACCAGGCACTTTGCTTTTTCTTGATGCCCAAGATTGAATTTTTCTCTCTTCTTTCTTTTTGAGATCCCATCTTTTCTTTTCTTTTGGGGATCAGAATTTTCAAATGAATGTGCTAGATGTATAGCTTGAATCTCAGCACTCAAACATTAATCTAGGAATTTTTCACAAATCCTGTGTTTTGAACTCTTCCGCTCTTGAAGTGACGTTGTTTCCACCTTGGAATATGCAATAATCACCAACGGGTTTGTTAAACGAACGTATAGGCTCAACTGGGCTGTACAAAGGGTAAAAGTGTATAGGATAGAGAAACGAATGCTTTTCGTCATCCTAAAGCACTTGAACTACCATAGAAGTTAAAATGACAAGCAACACACAAAGATTGATGCAAGTCTGAGCAAGAGAACTTCTAACCATTTACCCCATGATACTGCTGGACTTACCTCCAGTTTGCCCCACTGTGGGGTGGTTCTTGACAGGGGTAAAGAATGAAACCGCCGTTCAAAAGGTTATCAATGGTCACCTGTAGTGTTTATGATAGAGAAACGAATGCCTCCGTCGTCTCAATCCATGTAATCGCTGCGAATAACCCTTACGTCCGTAGGTCAAGGTTTCGCTATCCTTTCTACTCCACTAATTTCTTAAGTGTGTATGGGACGTGTTTGGACCAGGCTTGCCTCTTGTCTGAGGAAACATCCTTTTGAACGGTTTAAGCAACTTTTATTGGAAAAGTTCATTTTGCTTTCTCCAAAACTTATCCTCCAAGGGGATTTATGATGCACAATGTATATTTCAACCATGTTTAGATAACCTCCAAGTTTAAACATGAGCGCCAATGCCATGACTGTGAGAATTTTGCATTTTTATTAACATGATAATCGAATGCATGCTAGATTCCAAGAAGCCTTTCAAATTCTAGCAATAAAGATCCAGACAATCTTAAAACCTAAGAGGTTGGGAAAGGAATACTTACCTGCCCAGCGCGGCTAGGGATCCCTGAAAAACATAAAAGGAATATGTCGGTGTATGCTCTCGAATTTCAGAGAATTAGAACGATACACCTTACCCTTGATCATGCACTCCAATGGAAGTGGATAGATTCATGAAAATCTGCATTTTTCTTAACAACACATGGTGGTTAAGAGTTCTAAAATTTCTTAAAACTCTCAGTCTTTGAAGAGAGAGTATGTGCACCTGACCACCACGACGTTAGGTCTCCTTGATCATGTTCCCATCTGAACGCCAATGCGCAGATTACACAAATCAGCCATTTTAACCTATGACAATGACGCCTTCGTCTGATTGGGGCAATGAATCCTGGTCGATGGCTTCATTCATCTTTTGAACGTTTGTCGCGACCCGTCCGGAAGCGGACGCGACTAATGGATTACCGATCGCGGGTCTTGGATCGGCGCGGGCCCTCCCAAGCCCATACCAAATCGCGGCGGGAGTATTTTTCAGAAGGATTCGACGATAAGAGTCGATCGCTTTCGACCTTAGTGTGGTCGTGGTGGCATGTGCAACTTGTGCATGCATTTGGAGTCGCCACCGGTCTTTCTTGGAGGGTAGACCGGAAACCTTACTGATCGATTGGGAGAGATCGATCAGTTCTGCAGAACCAAAGATTTTGGGTTCGGGGACTTGGTTATGCTGGTGTCATTACCAACGCCCTTTCGATACCTAACGCGAGTGATTTTCCTGGCTAAGAGTTCATGCAGGCGCAATTTTGGGTGGGGTGAGTTTAATTCAGGGTTTCATGCAGATTGGAAGACTATTCCTATCAATCACAATCAATGAAAGTGTGATCAAGTGCATAAATAAATCTCATCGATGCACATCAATTCAAGTCAATGGCTTCCTAGCATAGCCATAAAGGCTTAGGGCAGGTGTGATTTCGGACCGGGGTAAAATGGGAAGACTTGGAGGCGATTTAGCCTGAAGGGCAAAATCGTCAATTTTTTGGAAGACTGGGATACCGAATTACCCAAAATATTCCATGGCCAGTTGATTGTGGCCATTTCCCATTTTTGAGAATTTTTTGGAATTTTTTTTATTTTTCTTCAATTTTTGGAAGACGATTCGCCCAAAGGGCGAAATCGTCATTTTGAGAAGGGTCGGGGTTTAAAACACCCGGAATGAGACTTGGCCAGTTGTTTGTGGCCATTTCCTATTTTTTTGGGATTTTCCTGGATTTTTTAGAATTTTTTTGGAAGACGGTTTGCCGGAAGGGCAAAATCGTCATTTCTAGAAGGTTCGGGGGTCAAAAGACCAGAAACAGGTCATGGCCAGTTGAATGTGGCCATTTTCTATTTTCTGGAAGTTTTTAGAATTTTTCTGAATTTTTCGAATTTTTTTGAATTTTTTTATGGTTTTTTATTTTTTTTTGAATTTTTGAATTATTACTATTTTTATTATTTTTTTATTTTTTAATATTTAAAAATATTTCTCGGGCCGGGTGAGACCCGGCCCGCGCCTCTCGGGCGCCCGGCCCGACCCTACGAGTCAGCACCGGCCTAAAACGACGCCGTTTTGATTTTTTAAAGATTTTTCTATTTTTTTACAATTTTTTTATTTTTTTATACATTTTCTTTAATTATCTGAAAATCCCCAGATCAAACGGCCTACACGGTGCCACGTGGCTGAGTATCGGATGCCCGATCTTGGGGTCAGATCATGCGTTAGACAGAGTGCCACTTGGCACAGTCTCGGCCGTCGGATCGAATTTTATTTATTTATCCGAAAATCATTTATTAAATCTGAAAATCTTTTTTTATTTTCCAAAATTCCCAGATCGCGACACATGGCGAAGCCACGGCCGTCCGATCTGGGCGTTTATTTTTTTAACGAACCGGTCCCACATGCTGTCGTTGCTGCCGACGTGGCATGCCACGTCAGCAGTTTGACCGTTGACCGGTCGATGCCGCCGGAGAAGATGACCGGCACCTCGCCGGAACAGTGAAAATCCCGGCGAGGTAGCCGGAAATCTCGCCGGAAAATCGCGAACCGGTCCCCAAACTTGGTATTTTTTTACCATTTTAACACCATTCGACTCCTTTGGACTTCAACCACAACATGCGACACAAACATGGGAGATTCAACGTCAAACAGTGGCCGGAGGGACGTCGACAGGCCCGGCGCCGGCGAAGCTTTTTTTTTTTTTTGCAGAAAATTTTTTTTGTTTAAGCTCCGATCCGTTCGATCATACAACATCTAGAAAAAGGTTAGAAAGCTTACCTGAAGTCCCCTCGAAGGGCAAAAGTCGCGGGAACCTCCCTGTCAAGCTCTCGGCTCGTCCAAAAGTGGTGGAGCTCCGGCCGTCGGTTTCCAACGAGGTTTGATGCAAAACAAAGGCCACAAAGGGCTTAGAGCGAGTTCTAATGAAGTTCTACGACAAGTATTGTGACAAATAAGACTTAGATAGCCCTTGTCGAGACCCCAAAAACCCAACGTCCATTGGGGCATTTTATCAAACACATGGCACGCGTATGCAAAATGGATGTCGGGGGAGGATACCGACCTGTCCGAGGGTCACCAGAGGCCATGGGGGTTTCGAAGATGCCCTGTGGGTACAACTGAAGGTCCAGGATCCTCCTCTCTCTCCCCGTTTTGCTCCAAAATTCTCCATTCCTCTTCCCCCAGCTCCCCTGCTCACTCCCGACCCCTCTTTCATTTTCGTGGCCGACCAACCCTTTTCCGCTCCACCAACTCGTAAAAACGCGACCAAGGACCACTAGCATCTGTCCCCCACGTTCAAGGCTCCTTTTCTTAAAAAAATCGACGCCGGACCATGCCCTGTTCTTGCTTTTCTTTCTTTTTCTTTCAGCGCTCACGGGTCTGCAACTGAGAGTTGCAAACCCGGTCGGACCGGGTCGGGTCGGATCTGACCCGACCGGCCCGGTTCGACCCAAATCGCACAAATTGGGCCCCAATTTGACCCATTTTCACGAAATTGATGGTAAAATCGAACTCATTGGTATGTTTTCCATCAAATAGGGTTATTTTCATGAATTAATTGATTGAAATTTAGTGAAAACCCCAATTTGTCCCTAGGATCCGAAAATTATTTTTGCTTAATCGAGGGCCCAAACGACCGAATTAGTCAAAATTGAGGCCACCAATGGATTCACCACGATGAAACCCATAGGGTAGAGGTGTTTAATTTTAATGGGTATGCCTGTATGAAATTTAATTTCAAAAATTGTGAAACCGGGGACTAAATTGAAAGATTTTTATGCAATTAAGCCCTTTTGGCTAAAATTGGTCAAATTGGAGGTCAAATTGACCCAATTGCATTTCAATACTTTAGAGTCCAATGTCATAACTTATAAAAATCAAGAATTTAAAATTAAAAGACTCGAAAAGGATTTTTTAGGCTCGGTTCGGGATTATGTTTGTGAAGGAACCCCATGAATCGAAAATATTAAAGAGGGAATTAAAATAAAATTTATGAATATTTTTGTGTATTTTTCTGACCACTAATGGTATTTTTCTGATTTTTTGGGTATTTTTATAATTAAATAAATTCGAAAAATTATTAAAAATTACGAAAAATATTTTTTGTTCAAAAGTGGTTCCTGAGGCTAAGTCAAGGCTTCCAAAGTTGATTTTGTGATTTTATGACTTTTTTTGATATTTTTAATTAATTTTAAAGAATAAAAATCACAATAATAGATGGTCAAAAATCAGTTGTCAACAGCTGCCCCTCTTTGAGAGGAATCTCGTCAGAGGTTTCTCTCAAAGATAAGATGGCACCTGATTCCTAACCGACTCGACTGGGAAAATGAGAGAAGAAATGCTACGATATTGAATCCTTAAGGCTCATGATAAAAACTCAAATTAATCCCTGGTTTGCTCTAACCATTTGAACATGGGCTGGAGTGAGAGAGGTTTACCTGAAGCTCACCTGTCGGATGCTGCCGGTTGCGACGACTTTCAAGAAGATGCCTAGGACTCGTTCAGAATATCCTAGGGAGATTAAGCTCTGACCTGTATGGTAGGTCATACCATTATGGGGTTCCTAACTGGTAGGAACCTAAGGAAAGCGCATCCCATGCTTTGGGATCTTCCAAGGATTTTGATCCGTATGGTGGATCGGACCTTTGTATTGATCCTTCATACGGTTTCTACCTTTGGTTGAGTTTAGTTTGATCCTTATGGCGGTTTCTACCAATGAGCTGACCCTTATGGCGGTATCTACCATCAATTTGACCCTTCATGCGGTTTCTACCTTTGTTTTGACCCTTTAGGCGGTTTCTACCTTTGTTTGACCCTTTAGGCGGTTTCTACCTTTGTTTGACCCTTTAGGCGGTTTCTACCTTTGTTTGTTTTGAAAAGGGGTCTCATGACGAGGGTTCTCCACGTCCGATGAGACTGCTTGATTTTGTTTAAAAGGGGTCCCGAGACGAGGGTTCTCCACGTCCGATGAGACTGGTTGATTTTGTTTAAAAGGGGTCCCGAGACGAGGGTTCTCCACGTCCGATAGGGCCTGTTTGATATTTTTGAAAAGGGATCCTAGGACGAGGGTTCTCCACGTCATGCGAGGACCGCTTGATTTTTTTTTTTTTAAAAGGGGTCCTGGGACGAGGGTTCTCCACGTCATGCTAGGACTTTTTTTTTTAAAGGGTTTCTCTTCACCAAGAAAATATTGGTAATCTTTGAGAAGACAGCAATTGTCCAATTGACAAAATTTTATGACTTAAGTTTTAGTCATGAGATGTGCATTTTGATGCTGGAGGTTATCCAAAGCATTCTTGCAGCATGCAAATGTGATCACAAATCCCTTGCATGGAAAATCTGGATCAACAGTTTGAAAATTCCAAAAAGAGTTTGTTCAAAACATCAATTGGAATATTTCTCGATAAGGAGGTCTTCTCACCTGTTTTGAGGTAATGATTTTTATAGGGGATGCACTCAATTCCCTACTGACCTGTGCCTTGGTTTTAGGCTCATTCGCAGCGCATACATTTTGACCGGTTGGGAGGTCTTCCACGGGACCGCAATGTTGGGCTTGGTTATTGGTTTTCAAGGGGGACCCGCTTTGGAGTCGAGGCCATTGAATGAAAGTCTTCACCATCTGCTCCGGGTTTACAAGTCAAGAACCCTGCAAAATGAGAAAGAAATAGTCTTGCTCGTACTTCTTCGAGCTAAGCTATATGTTAACCCAAGTGTCTTAGTCAGAGAAGACTGTTTTAGGGTTGTAACATTGGTAGGATTGGGGACCGAAAAAGGCTTGTTTTTGGCCCAGAATTCGTGACGGGTTTGACATTGGTGATCATTGCTGATTTGCCTCCTGTCATTTCCTTTCTGCATCTTTAGTCTTTGAGGTACGCAATCGATTTTGAGGTGTGCACCAGCTCTTTAGAGAGCGTCTCTTGTTGCATTCAAAGACCGATTCTCTCTATGTCTTCGTTCTGTGCTTAATAGCATTCGGGGAGCAGCCTTTTGGATTTGGCTCCTTTAGAGGTTTTTCTCTCTTCCCCACGAGGCTTCATTGGGGGGTCAATTTAACAATTTTCACGAGCATCGGCCTTGCTTTTATCAGGCACTTTGCTTTTTCTTTTCTGATGCTGGGGATTTCTTTAATCCCTTGTCGCAATTGTGCTAGATATATGATTTGGCTCTTAGCACGCTTGAGTATCGACTTAGTAGCTTTTTCGCAAATCCTAGGTCTTGAACTCCCTCGTTTCTGAAGTGAACTGCCTTTATCTTGGAATGTGCAATGATCACCAACGGGTTTATGAAATGATTTTGCAGGCTCAGCTTGGCTATGCAAAGGATTCGGTGTGTGGGATAGAGAAATGAATGCTTCTCATCATCCTATGGCACTTGGATTACCATATAAACAACACACAAAGATTAATGTTAGTCCGAGCAAGAAAATTTCTAACCGTTTTCTCCTGATGCTGCTGGACTCACCTCCATTTTGCCCCGGTGTAGGGTGGTTCTTGACAGGGTTGAGAATGAAAACCGCCGTTCAAAGGGGGTTGTCAACGGTCACCTGTAGTGTTTGGGGATAAGAAACGAATGCCTCCGTCGTCCCAACCCATGTAATCGCTGCGAATGATCCCTACTTCCGTAGGTCCAGATTTTACTATCTGATCTGCTCCACTCATCTCTCAAGTGTGTGTTGGACGTGTTTGGATTAGGCTTCGCCTCTCGTCTTTTGAGAAAACGTCCTTTTGAATGTTTTGAACAACATCTTGTTGGGGAATTTCTTTTTTTTTCTCCAAAAATTTTCCTTCAAGGGAATTTTATGGTGTACCATGCATGCTTCATTCATGTTTAGACAACCTCCTAGCTTCCATTGTGGATGTCTATGAGTTTGAAAATTCGATGCCTCTTTTCAGACATAATGATTCTGAAAGCTTTTCTTTTCTTCTCTATTTTTTTATTCAACATCTTCAATGGATTGGGGAAAGGGATGCTTACCTGTCCACCGTGGCTGGAGATCCCTGAAAATGTAAAAGAAATATGTCATTGTATGTTCACGATTTTTTCAAAAAATTGGAACGATACATCTTACCCTTGGTCATGTGTTCCAATGGGTAATACATGGGATGTGAAAACATGTTTCGCCTTGATGGCGAGCCCCTGTCAAAGACGGGAATTAGGTGTCAGTTTGCGTTCCAAAATTCCAGGCAAATTGGAACGATACAGCCTTGTTCTTGCTTTGTGTTTCCATTTGAACACAAACGCGCGGCTTGCAGAATTTGGCCCTCTATCTTGTGTCCTTGATCTCCCATCTGGTTGGGCGACGAATCCTTCTCAAGGATTTGTACTGGATCAATTCATGCTTTTGGACGTACTCTATGCCATTTTCCAGGGTACCATTTCTTCAAGGGAAAAAGAAAATTTTATCAAAATGCATGTCAAAGCATGTGACGTAGGAGCGATACTTTTTACCATCCACTAGGTATTATAAACAAAGACCATCTCCTGGAATCCTGACTTCTAAGGCCAATGATTCTATTCGCCTCCATGTTAGCGCGCTCTTTTCATTTGAGGCTTTCAGCGCCAACGACTTCCTGCAAAATGAGTAAAAACTCATGTTAGGCATGTGGTCTTCGAAGACCAAATTGGAACGATACAAGGTTACCGTTCACCCAAATTCGTATCTTGGGGTTTGATTCTGATGCGGACGACTCTGTTATTACGTCCATTGACTTTGCCAGAGGAGAAACGTCCGGCGTACAAATGATTCACTTGCCCCAGTTAGGCATGGTTTTGCTCTTTGTCATCTCTGGATTCGATGACCATGGTCTGATGCGCTTTCATGGGGGATCATGAGAGTTTGCCCCCGGTTTGGCTCCTCAAAGCAAATGGGGGGAACCTGCTCCCATTGATTTTTGCAGATTCTGATCCTCCATCTTGATTGTCAAAGTCCTTGATCAATTTTATCTGTCTCAAGATAGCTTGATATTCTTGGGATTCGTCATGTGGCGGTTTGATGATTCTCTCGATCACAGTCGCCATTTGAGGTATTTGATGTTCCATGTTTGTTATTTGAAAGCATTACATCATGCGTCCTCTGCTCTTGATCATCATCTGAGAGGAAAAAGAAAGGAAGCATTATTCTCATATCAAGAAAATAATCATTTTGGAACGATACGTCCTTTTTACACTTGAGTTGCATTCCGTTTTGATGTTGCATATTGATATGAACAACATCTATCAAATTCCTCCATCCGTGCTTGAAGGTATTTGCAACGCCTACGGTTCATTTGCCCCAGCTGGGCGACGTCTGTTTTGTCATTTGAATGTATGAGCTTTTAGGTGCATTGTCTCTTTTATCACCTGAGATAAAAAAAAATGGAGAAAAACTTATCCCCAGATCTGATTAAAAATCAATTAGGAACGATACGTCCTTTCACCAAACGAGTGGCTCTGCGGCCAAATGTATTTTGCACTGAAGGGACGAATTCCCCTATGCTCCACGGGTTTGGGGAATTTGCCCCCATTTTCGATAGAAATAAGCCCTATCAAGATGTATACAATACAAATAGATCCCTAATACAATCAATCTAAGGGACGAGATAGAGAGGATCTCAGCAAAATTAATCTTATACAAGAGAACTAAGAATGTCAAATCAATCAAAGGAATGTGGTCCGCACACTTGGAGATGCCCCAGTTCCAGTCTTCGAGATGTGACTCCAGGATCACCGATTTTTTTTTTTTTTAGATATACCAACCATCTAAAGACATGCACATGAGACAAGTGAGGATAAAACTTCTAAAAGGATTTGGCACCTAAGGTCAAGGTTCCCACCTCGAGTTCTAGAAAGAGCCGATTCCATTGCACAGCTATCGTTGCATTGGGACTCGATCCATAGTTCGAAGCGAGCGGAATTGAAAAGTGGATTACCCCATGTTTTTCCTCACGGAGATTCCATTTTCAATTCCTTCTATTGTGTTCCTAAAGGCGGCGCCCGGGGTTTTAGGCGCGGTTGTGTGTGTCCATGTGTCGTGATCATCACAATGCAAGTCATGCACAAGAGTTTATCAATCAGCGCTTCAAATCATCCACACAACATACATTCCTACGCCAACCTGCATAAGACAATGTTAATCACGGACTACACCCCTTATTTCTCCAATCTGCAAAAACATATAACACCTATCGTAAGCGGACTTACCTCACCATCAAGAGCGCCTGCATGGTTAGAAAAATCACTCAGCGTTTTAATTACGGCCTAAGTCCACTTGAGGTCTAGAAAGATAGGTTCTAGAACAAAGTCCCCAGTGGAGTCGCCAGCTGTCGCGACCCGTCCGGAAGCGGACGCGGCTAATGGATTACCGATCGCGGGTCTTGGATCGGCGCGGGCCCTCCCAGGCCCATACTAAATCGCGGCGGGAGTATTTTTCAGAAGGATTCGACGATAAGAGTCGATCGTTTTCGACCTTAGTGTGGTCGTGGTGGCATGTGCAACTTGTGCATGCATTTGGAGTCGCCACCGGTCTTTCTTGGAGGGTAGACCGGAAACCTTACTGATCGATTGGGAGAGATCGATCAGTTCTGCAGAACCAGAGATTTTGGGTTCGGGGACTTGGTTACGCTGGTGTCATTACCAATGCCCTTTCGGTACCTAACGCGAGTGATTTTCCTAGCTAAGAGTTCATGCAGGCGCAATTTTGGGTGGGGTGAGTTTGATTCAGGGTTTCAAGCAGATTGGAAGACTATTCCTATCAATCACAATCAATGAAAGCGCGATCAAGTGCATAAATAAATCTCATCGATGCACATCAATTCAAGTCAATGGCTTCCTAGCATAGCCATAAAGGCTTAGGGCAGGTGTGATTTCGGACCGGGGTAAAATGGGAAGACTTGGAGGCGATTTAGCCCGAAGGGCAAAATCGTCAATTTTTTGGAAGACTGGGATACCGAATTACCCAAAATATTCCATGACCAGTTGATTGTGGCCATTTCCCATTTTTGAGAATTTTTTGGAATTTTTTTGATTTTTCTTCAATTTTAGGAAGACGATTCGCCCAAAGGGCGAAATCATCATTTTGAGAAGGGTCGGGGTTCAAAACACCCGGAATGAGTCTTGGCCAGTTGTTTGTGGCCATTTCCTATTTTTTTGGAATTTTCCTGGATTTTTTAGAATTTTTTTGGAAGACGGTTTGCCGGAAGGGCAAAATCGTCATTTCTAGAAGGTTCGGGGGTTAAAAGACCTGAAACAGGTCATGGCCAGTTGAATGTGGCCATTTTCTATTTTTCGGAATTTTTTAGAATTTTTTAGAATTTTCTGAATTTTTTTGAATTTTTTATGATTTTTTATTTTTTATTTTTTATTGAATTTTTGAATTATTACTATTTTTTATTATTTTTTATTTTTTAATATTTAAAAATATTTTCCGGGCCGGGTGAGACCCGGCCCGCGCCTCTCGGGCGCCCGGCCCGACCCTACGGGTCAGCACCGGCCTAAAACGACGCCGTTTTGATTTTTTAAAGATTTTTCTATTTTTTTACAATTTTTTTTTATTTTTTTATACATTTTCTTTAATTATCTGAAAATCCCCAGATCAAACGGCCCACACGGTGCCACGTGGCTGAGTATCGGACGCCCGATCTTGGGGTCAGATCATGCGTTAGACAGAGTGCCACTTGGCATAGTCTCGGCCGTCGGATCGAATTTTATTTATTTATCCGAAAATCATTTATTAAATCTGAAAATCTTTTTTTTATTTTCCAAAATTCCCAGATTGCGACACGTGGCGAAGCCACGGCCGTCCGATCTGGGCGTTTATTTTTTTAACGAACCGGTCCCACATGCTGACGTGGCTGCCGACGTGGCATGCCACGTCAGCAGTTTGACCGTTGACCGGTCGATGCCGCCGGAGAAGATGACCGGCACCTCGCCGGAACAGTGAAAATCCCGGCGAGGTAGCCGGAAGTCTCGCCGGAAAATCGCGAACCGGTCCCCAAACTTGGTATTTTTTTACCATTTTAACACCATTCGACTCCTTTGGACTTCAACCACAACATGCGACACAAACATGGGAGATTCAACGTCAAACAGTGGCCGGAGGAACTTCGACAGGCCCGGCGCCGGCGAAGCTTTTTTTTTTTTGCAGAAAATTTTTTTTGTTTAAGCTCCGATCCATTCGATCATACAACATCTAGAAAAAGGTTAGAAAGCTTACCTGAAGTCCCCTCGAAGGGCAAAAGTCGCGGGAACCTCCCTGTCAAGCTCTCGGCTCGTCCAAAAATGGTGGAGCTCCGGCCGTCGGTTTCCAACGAGGTTTGATGCAAAACAAAGGCCACAAAGGGCTTAGAGCGAGTTCTAATGAAGTTCTACGACAAGTATTGTGACAAATAAGACTTAGATAGCCCCGGCCGAGACCCCAAAAACCCAACGTCCATTGGGGCATTTTATCAAACACATGGCACGCATATGCAAAATGGATGTCGGGGGAGGATACCGACCTGTCCGAGGGTCACCGGAGGCCATGGGGGTTTCGAAGATGCCCTGTGGGTACAGCTGAAGGTCCAGGATCCTCCTCTCTCTCCCCGTTTTGCTCCAAAATTCTCCATTCCTCTTCCTCCAGCTCCCCTGCTCACTCCTGACCCCTCTTTCATTTTCGTGGCCGACCAACCCTTTTCCGCTCCACCAACTCGTAAAAACGCGACCAAGGACCACTAGCATCTGTCCCCCACGTTCAAGGCTCCTTTTCTTAAAAAAATCGAAGTCGGACCATGCCCTGTTCTTGCTTTTCTTTCTTTTTCTTTCAGCGCTCACGGGTCTGCAACTGAGAGTTGCAGACCCGGTCGGACCGGGTCGGGTCGGATCTGACCCGACCGGCCCGGTTCGACCCAAATCGCACAAATTGGGCCCCAATTTGACCCATTTTCACGAAATTGATGACAAAATCGAACTCCTTGGTATGTTTTCCATCAAATAGGGTTATTTTCATGAATCAATTGATTGAAATTTAGTGAAAACCCCAATTTGTCCCTAGGATCCGAAAATTATTTTTGCTTAATCGAGGGCCCAAACGACTGAATTAGTCAAAATTGAGGCCACCAATGGATTCACCACGATGAAACCCATAGGGTAGAGGTGTTTAATTTTAATGGGTATGCCTGTATGAAATTTAATTTCAAAAATTGTGAAACCGGGGACTAAATTGAAAGATTTTTATGTAATTAAGCCCTTTTGGCTAAAATTGGTCAAATTGACCCAATTGAATTTCAATACTTTAGAGTCCAATGTCATAGTTTATAAAAACCAAGAATTGAAAATTAAAAGACTCGAAAAGGATTTTTTAGGCTCGGTTCGGGATTATGTTTGTGAAGGAACCCCATGAATCGAGCCAAATTTCCCTGATAAAAAGTGAAAATATTAAAGAGGGAATTAAAATAAAATTTATGAATATTTTTGTGTATTTTTCTGACCACTAATGGTATTTTTTCTGATTTTTTGGGTATTTTTATAATTAAATAAATTCGAAAAATTATTAAAAATTACAAAAAATATTTTTTGTTCAAAAGTGGTTCCTGAGGCTAATTCAAGGCTTCCAAAGTTGATTTTGTGATTTTATGACTTTTTTTGATATTTTTAATTAATTTTAAAGAATACAAATCACAATAATAGATGGTCAAAAATCAGGTTTCTACAACGTTTTCCATGCCATTCTTCGGAGTTCCTTATTTCAAGGAAAAATAAATTCTTATCAAAATGTATGCTAAAGCATGTGGTGTGGAAGTGATACTTTTTACCCTCCACTTGATCTTATAGCCAAAGATCATTTCTTGAATGCTCGACTTCCGAAGCTATTATCTCCAAAGGTCATCTCGCCTTGAAGTTGAGTCGGCAAGTTCTTTCCCTCTGAATCCTTTTGAATGCCAATAATTTTTTAGATCTTCACTTTACTTTTCACCTTCGAAGTGTCCTCCTTCCAATACTTGAGAAAGTCGTTTGCTTCATGCATCTTTGTCACTTGTGACCATCCTTGTGATGTTCTCCTCTTTGTTGGACTCCTGATAATGTCCTAATGGCGTATTCTGCCACAGAAAGAAATGATTTTGCATTAGCAAATGCAAGAAAAAGGAGTAAATTGGATACGACACCCAACTACCCTTCTTTTGTCAATTGTCGACATTGAGTCCATTCCAATATTGTATGCTTGGCTAAATGCCTTAGCATTTTTCATATCATTTGACGATTTCCAATCCTATTTGAAGAGGTCTTTGTACCTGTACATGAAGCAATGAGTATTCATTTATGTTTGACTTTATATAAATCACCAAGGAACGTGATACTCCCTTTGAGGTATTGCATTTTCGTTGATCAAGAAAATCGTCTCTTTATGCTGCTTTGTCCCAGTAGGGCATGTCTTGATGCTTGTCGTCTTTGGGCTTGATAACTTGCTCCAATATGCTATTTTGGTGGCACACGAGCATCTTGCCTCCAGCTTGGTCTCTTGACAGGAAAGGAGGGGCTTGCCCTAATGAACCTTCTTTGCTGGTTTTGGTTATTTGTCTCAACCATCTGAATCTTCGATCACTTTTATCTACCTCTTGGTAGCTCGATATCTTTAGAATTTGCTGCATGACATCTTAACGACCTTCTTAGTAGTTCTGTGAACCTGAGTCTTTCATCTCGGGATAAATGTCCACCGATCTTGACTTCTTTGATATTTTCAGTATCCCCCAAATTAACAATATCCGGCTCTTCCGAAGTAGGAGGAGTTGATTCCTCAAAGGCATTCCATTCTCTTTGGATAGATGCATAACCTTCATCCTCATCTTCTTCCTCCGTCCCATTGTCCCAATGGACTGCTTTAGGATCGTACTTTTCTACTGGAGGGATTTATATGGTTATTGTCTTCGGACGAGATGCTTCAAGTTCAGCTGTGTCGTCTTCTTCTTCTTCCGGCAATCGAATCACGACAAGCTTGACTAGACAATCTTCTACCTTATTCAAGCTGTCAAGCTCTTCAGTTTAATTACCACAGTCGTAGCGGTTTCAATCATTGACATAGTGTTGTCAAGGTCCCTTGAGGAGATTTCGTCTCTCAATTGTCAATGTCGGTCATCGTCACCTAACACTGCTGATGTGGCAGATCTCGGGTATTCTCTTTCAGCTTAACCCTGCTGTTGATTCTTTGATCTCTTTGTTTCAGCATACTGCTTTGTGCCAAGCTTAGTAACCCTTACTTGGTCAAGGATGACTCAGGTTCTTTTGAAAAAGGCCTTTTCAGGTTGAACGGGATCATCCATGCATCCCCATCCGTCTGATATGATATCTTCCATTATCTGATAGCAGCTAGGGGGAGCAGAGTACTCCACTTTAAAGTTGTATCCTCCAGAGTCCTGACCCAGGTTGTCTATAATTTCACCTATTTCAGGTGTGTTAGCCATGAATCTGCAATTTGCTAGACTTCACCTCTTGGCTTTCAGTTCGTCATCTTCAAATTCTTCTTCTGACTGAATGACCGGCCCAAGATTATCTACCAGGTTCTCATGCGGGATCTCCTAGGTGTTACCCTGCTCAGTTTTGATCACGCAGTGGCTTCCTTCCAAAGATAGAGAAGCTTCGACTCCTTCGAATTCTTTATCGGTAATATCGGACATTATCCCCAAGCTCATCATCTTGGCAATACATAGTTTCTTTACGTCTGCAGAGATCTCACCTGCTTTTGGGTATGATGAAGCGGTCGCTAGATGGTCGGTCTGCTTAGACATGTCCACCTTCAGCTGGAGGTGGTTTTCCTCATTTTCAGTAAATATTGCCCCAATTGCTTGATTATCAGGGAGCTAGTTTTCTTGTACGTTTGGAGCCACGTTGTCAAATTCCAAAATATGACTTGTCAATCTAAGCTTGTACCTCTGTTGACACCTAAATTTTGATCAACTTTTTTTTTTGTTTTTTTTTTTTGAAAATTCATAGAAAATCCATAAAAAGTTGAAAAATTGAAAAATCAATTTTGGTGACCTTAGCCAAGCTAAATGAACCATTTTGACCAAAAAAATAATTTTCATAATTTTCATTTTTTTAATATATTTTCGAAAAATACAAAAAAAAAGAAAAAAAAGAAAAAGAAAATCAAGAAAATCAAGAAAAATAATATTTGAGGTCACAAAAGTATATAAAAATAGTTAGTATTTTTATTTTTATTTTATCCATTTTCTGACCTCTTAAATAGTAAAATTCAGGTTTGATTTTAGGTGTTCTTTGATCATCATAAAATTGAATTTGGCAAAAATATTAGTAATGATTAAAAGAAAAAGGAGTGAAAACATCATCATTTAAAAGGAAAAGGGGACTAATCATTTTGTCTTCACTTTTGATTATATTATTATTATTTTTACTTTTTAATATTTTATTATATTATTATTATATTACTATTTCATTATTTTATTTTATTTTTATTACTATTTGTAGTCCCCCCTCATCATCCGTAGAGTCCCTTCTCCTCCTCCTCCTCCTCTTCCTTCTTCTTCTTCCCCCTCTCTCCCACGCTCATTTCCATATTCTCTCTTCCCTTCCTCTTGTCATCACACCACTACCCTCCACATTTCTTGAGTTTCCGGTCGATTGGACCGTTGGATCGAGCTGATTTTTTATGTACAAGATCTTCTTGACCTCTTCTTCATATCCACCGTTCAGATCTTTAACAAAATCTCTCAAAGTGGTCGCAAATCAGCCAAATCAGAAGCTGTTCCAGGCGCGGGAACTGTATACCCGTCTACATTTCTTGAGTTTCCGGCCGATTGAACCGTTGGATTGAGCTGCTTTTTTTTGTGCAAGGTCTTCGTGACCCCTTCTTCACATCCACCGTTCGGATCTTCAAAAAGATCTCTCTAGGTGGTCGCACAGCAGCCAAATCAGAAGTTGTTCCAAGCGCGGGAACTGTTCATCCGCCGGTATTTCTTCAGTTTCCGATCAATTCGACCATCGGATCGAGGTAAAATTTTGTGTACAATGTCATCTGAATTCTTTCTTCATCTTCACCGTTCGGATTTGTGAAAATTGTTCAACGTCCTCCTCATCCGAGCTCGGATTATTGTTTATTTTGTATTTTTTTCATATTTACTGTGTATTTACTTTATGTCATTGCATTTCTATATTTCGCATAAAAGACCCAGAATCGGAAGGCCGAGCTCCTGTTGGTGTCTAAATATTTACTGTGTATTTACTTTATGTCATAACATTTCTATATTTCGCATAAAAGACCCAGAATCGGAAGGCCGAGCCTCCTGTTGGTGTCCAAATATTTGCTGTGTATTTACTTTATGTCATAGCATTTCTATATTTCGTATAAAAGACCCAGAATCGGAAGGCTAAGCCTCCTATTGGTGTCCAAGGTGTTTTATTTATTTATTTTCTGTAAATTATATTGTGCTACCCCAGAATCGGAAGGCCGAGCCTCCTGCTGGTGGTTTATACCCCCACACATTGTTGCACGAGCACCGACGGACTCCGACGTCGTAAAATTCACCGGATCCCATCTCCTTTGCTTATGTTTATGTTGTATAATGACTTAATAATCTTCTTTATTTTTTGCATTGTGTTGCGTCCTATGAAAACAAAAACAAAAAAAATGCTAGATTGGATGGTTGCAGATGAGCCACGTGTCGTGACCCGATGATTTTCAGAATAAAAAATATTTTTAACATTAAAAAAAATGAATTTCGAATTTTACAAAAATTAAAATGATTCGATTGTCACCGAGACGCCACGTGGCGAGTTAGGGACCGTTCAAGCATTCTTCGATCTTGGCTAATCTCTTAGCCTCCACCTTGATTTTTACGGTATGCTTCCCCTTTTTCCTCATTCTCGAGGTTGATAACAACAGGGGACGCTTTTTTGTTGCGACGGGGTGTTCGGCTCACGAATATCCTCCTCCGCCCGTTGAGTATTTCTCGTCGTTTCTTTATCAGCTATATCGGGTGCAAGTGATGGATTTGAGTTGTTTAGGAACTACCGTCTGTCTGGCTTGGGAGGCTTCCGGCATTGCCTTAATATTAGCCATCATAGTTGCCATTGAACTATTTGATATTTCCCTATCAAAGGAAAGAAGGTTCGTGTCAGAACAGCATACAAAATAGGCAATTGGAATTGATACAATTTACCCTTCGTTCCTTGGGTCTTGGCATTTTCCTTTCACTTGGATTCTTTTGCCTTGACCTGTCGACATCTTTCATATAAGTGATGAATGCATGATATGTATGATGCGAGTGATCTAAGATGATTCATGTTTGCAACGAAAAATGGATTCGTGCCTTTCACTCTTGTTCACAGAGAGCATTTCTTATCAAGCATGTCAATATATAAAGTTTGAATTCTTTCTTTTCGAATGCTCTTTTCAAAGAGACTTCTAATTGTTAAGAAACTTTTTCAAGTTTTCTCGAGAATTTTGTTCGCAGATTGAGCCATTATGACGCTCTTGAAATCATCTATCCTAAATGCATGTGTGAGATGATATGAAAAGCGAGTACTCCCTGTTCTGCCATCTGAAGTCGTTGCTTCTTAGGTGTCTTGACTTTGTTTATTACCTGAGAGGAAAAAGATAGGAAATATTATTTCCACATCTGATTGAAACTTATTTAGGAACGATACGTCCTTTTTTACCAAGAGGGATGGCTCGGCATCGTTTTTCTTGGAAGCATTGTTGCTATGGCGAAACGCTTTTTGTACTCAATGGATGAATTTCATTCCATTACGTTCCATGAGTGATAACCATCGTTTCGGGGACTTGCCCTACATATCACCATGGCAAATCTGATGTCTTCGACTTCGGCATGCTTTTTGGATAGGGAAATGATTTGCCTCCAGCAACTGAGTACTCCACCTTGAGTTAGCTGATTTAGCCATATGAAGCTCCATTGTATCACGTTAATGCCTTTCCTATTGGTTAAGTCAATCACTTCCACGTCAAGTGATTTTGGTGTTTGACCTTCTTCAATCTTTTCTGACACCTGTCTCAAATTAACATTCTCTGTATATGAAAGAGAAACATCTTAGTCATTTGTATGAAATGGAATCAGAATAAGGAACAATTTACTCCCTTTTGTGACAACAGAGGATGAAACTTCATCGTAATTATCCGAAGGTCTCAGCCTTTGATGTTGCACGATGTTCGACACTTTTTGGGTTCTGTCACTCTCCTTCTTGAGGTTGGGTGACCTTTCGCCACTTTTGCTCCATTGATGCATTTCAATCTCTTGGTTCAAAGATGGGCAACAGTCATCTCTTCATGGTCTTCTCGATTTATCATGACTTCATGCCACTCCTCAAGCACCCTACTACTTGAGATCCACAAGTGTAGATTTATCTCTATTTGTGTACATTTACACCTTGAAGTGTTGCTTCGCAAATAAGCATTTAGTTTTCTTCATCTCTACATATAGAAAAGGAGATGATCATTTCATATCTTGAGAGGATTGAAATGAGGAACGATATACACCCTTTTATGGTTGAGCGATCATCAATCTCATGGTGGGAAACACGAGTATTTGTACTCCTTGAGACGTGCTTCAATTGGCGATCGTGCCATGTCACATTGGCCTCCAGTTTTGAGGGTCCACAATTGAGTCTTCTTTAAAGGGACAAATGTCGACCTCACACAATCCTTTTATTTCACCTATATGACATGTGGAAGGAATATGTCAATTGTTGCACAACAGGCTCTAATTGAAACGATAACAGATTTACTATCCCCATAGTATATTTCCTCAGCTCCCATCACTTTGAGCATCAGAGATGAAGGAATGTTCCTTAACGATCCTCATTCATCTTTTATAATCACCTGCAAGTGTGAGTGACCATGTCATTATTTAAACAAATCAATTTAATTTGGAACGAATACACCCTTTTCAACTTAGAGAGGTCGATCCAAATCAGGCATGCCCCTTTTTCATGTTGTCTTGTTCTGGGCTTATCATTGTCGATTCATCTTATTTTGGAAACCCCATGGGTGGCTCCTGATGAAGACGCATCTCCTTTCATGTTACAGGGAAAACAAGCCTCGCATCATTGGCCTTCAGCCGTTTTGACCTGTTGGCAGAAGAAATAACCAAGCAAGTCAAGTATAACACTCGAAGCTTTTATTGGAACGATTACAGTTTTACCATCGTTCGATCACATCTCGCATGCGATTAGATGAAGGAATCTTCAATAAATGCATGTCATGTATAACCTGTCAGAAAGGAGACACACTTAGCATTTTACATAGCAAAGACGTCTCTCAATGAGGTCGCCTCTCATAATGAAAGCGAGGCGACAATACATACCCCATAACCCCTATTTACGGGCATCTGATGTCCGCCAAGATTTCAAGATAAGAGGATACGTCATTAAAAGATCGATCCAATCAAACACCCATTTAATCCCAAACGTTTAATACGCAAATGGGGGCATTAATTTTGAAAGATTGCTTTGTGACATTTTTCTTGTGAAAATCATGTGATCTTTGTTTTAAGAACTCACTACACAAAATGTGATTGCAAACATGGCCTTAACTTTATGCCCCAAAATCTTGAATTGGAAGAATTTTTAGACAAAAAGAAATGTCATCTTAATCCATGTTTGGAAATTTGGATGAACCATCTATTCCGTAGGGACGGCTTAGAAGTGTTTCCACTTTTGTATCTAAAATTCATTGTCAAAAACTTTCATTTGTAAACTCAAACACCCAGGGCATTCAATTGATTTCCATGAATTTCTTATCATGAAATTTTATTAGAAAATGAACAAGTAGAGAGAGAAGTCATACTTACAGTGATCCGTGATTTTTTTGGTTTTAGGTATACAAACCCCTCATAGACATGCGCATGAGACAAGTGGGTATACTCTAAAAATCGAAAATCATATGAGGAACCTATGGCTCAGGCTCCCACGATCCAAATGAGGCAGACTCCTCCCCAAGAGTACCCACTCAAGAGGGCTAGATATCGCCAATTTGGATTGTGAGCGGGAACGAACATGAAAGTCTCAAGTGCCAGCAAACACGAGATCCTTTCACATCATTTCCCTATCTAAGGTAACCTATAGGTGGTTGCAGTCGGGGTTTGACCGCCAGTGTGTGCGGTGTGTCGTGATCATCACAATGCTAGGTCATGCACAGCAGTTTGTATCAAACACCACTTCAGTATGTGCGTAAAAATAAACATACATTCCCAACTCCAACCTGCAGGAAAAAATGTCAACAATCACTCCACCCCTTATTTCTCCAATCTGCAAAAACATCTAACACAATAGTTAGCATATGTACCTCACCTTCGAGAGCATCTGCAGAAAATAAGGTCAGATAAACCAAACAACTTTTTAATAGGCTCAAGTCCTCTGGAATTCGTAACCAGAGATTCTGGTTTAGAATAGTCCCCAGTGGAGTCGCCAGTCTGTCGCGACCCTCTCCCGAGGCGGAGGGCTAATGGGCCGCCCGATCGCTGGCTTGATCGGACGCGGGCCTCTCCCAAGGTCCATTACCCAAGTCGCAACTGCTGGATATACGTGATTGACCTTCAGTGTGGTCTAGTGACATGTGGTGAGTGTACATGCCAAGGAGTCGCCACCAATCGTTTCGTGGAGGGTACGATTGGAAACCCTATCGAATAGTTGGGAGTGCTCTATTCGATTCTGCGGAAACCAGAGAAGTGGGTTCGGGGACTTAGTTACGCCAACTGTCAGAGTTGACGCCCTTTCGGTACCTAAACTGAATGGTTTATCTGATCCTAGGATTTCATACAGATGAGTGGGGTACGGATCCTAAATCTAGGAATTCATGCAGATAGGAATTGCTATCCTATCAATCACAATCAATAAGAATAAATGCGCAAATCAAGGATCCAATGCATGCGGATAAAACACATGAAATCAGCATGGTATCCCTAATGAGGCCCTATTAGCCTAGAGAAATGTCAATCAAGGCTTATGAGTGATTTGGACATGATTCGCCCATGAGGGGCAGAATCGTAATTTTGAACAATTCGGGGAAAATTTACCCTTAAAAGGGTAAATCTGTCATTTTAGACAAATTGGGAAGTCAAAAGATAGTGGAAATAGGATTGGCCATCAATCCAATCCATTTCCTATTTTTCGGGAATTTCCAGGATTTTTCTGGAATTTTCAAGTGATTTTACCCTCGGAGGGGTAAAGTCGTCATTTGGACAAAAGCGAGGACTGAAAACCTCAAATATTAGGGTTGGTCGTCCACCTGACCCAAACCCTAACTTTAAGCAATTTTCAGAACTCGATTGAGACAAGAAAGACAATTTTCCCATTGAAGGGCAAAATTGTCATTTTGAGAAAAGAGGCGGGACTCGAAACCCAAACCTAAGAATTGGTCGTCTAATCGACCCTAATTCTTACTTTGGCATTATCGGCCTTATCTTGCATATACAGCAGAGGCGACTTACCCCTAAAGGGTAATGTCGTCAAGTCTCGGAAGAACGGATAAGAAACCCCAAAAATAAGGTTGACCAGTTGTCTGTGGTCAATCCTCAATTTTTGGGGATTTCTAGGTGTCTATGATTTTTCACAAATTTTTCCACATTTTTTTGGAATTTTCTGGAATTTTCTAGCATTTTTTGGATTTTCTAGGATTTTTCTGATTTTTTTTATTTTTAAAATCATTTCGGAATTTTTTTATTTTTTAAAAATATTATTCGGGCCGGGTCACCGACCCGGCCCACGGCCCGCGGCGACCGGGCTGGCCCGGATCAGGGTCCGCGCGACCCACGCCCAGAACGACGTCACTTTAGCCTTCCCGCTTCTAATTTTCAATTCCCGCCTAAACTTGAACCGAGGGCCCTAATTGCGCCACGTGTCGTCTCTTGGACGGCCTGATCTATCGGAAGCAACCGACAGCTACGATTGAAGGGCGAGATTGAACCATGACCGTCCGATCCACGGCTTTTTTTTATTTCTGAAAAATCATTTTTTATTTCTAAAAACACGGGATCGCGACACGTGGCTAGTTCTCCACCGTCGGATCGTTTCTTGTTAATCGGTTATAACAACCGAGGCTGACGTGGCTGCCACGTGGGCGCCATGTCAGCGACACGTCATCGTTGACTGGTCAACTTTCGTTGACCAGTCAACGGACTCGCCGAGGAAGACGATCGGCGCCGGCTTTGTTTCGCCGGCGCCTCGTCGGAAGCCCTTTTCTCCGCGCACAGACCACCGAAACTCACGAAACCAACGCCATTTGAATCGTTTTGATCCCTTCTATAACATATAGTAGCCTCGACACAGCAGAATCACATCTACAAAACCTGCAACTCCAACCGGTGCTAATCTCCGGCGAGAGTATCGCCCTAGCCATTTCTAACGTCAAACAAGCATCTCAAATCATCAAACAGCATCTATGGGGTTAAAGAGAACTTACCTGATGATCGTGAAGCGTCGGTTCAACCTAGGAAGTGTCATAGCATTCACGGCCAAGCAGTCAAAGTCGGGGGTTGACTCGATGGTTTTATGCAATGAAAATGCGAAAATGAAATGCGATGAAGATTAGTAGAGTTCAGGGAACAAATCGAAACCGAAAACACACATGATGGTCGACCAAATCACGAGTCGCCATTAGAGGCTGAGGCCGAGCTCGAAGATGTTCCTCACCGTTTTTCGAGACGACAGGCCGATTGGAAGGGTTCGGTCACTTCTCTGGGAATCAGGGAAGTCGAAGACGGGCGTCGCTGGCTTCGGTTTCGCCGGAGGTGGTCCGTCGAAGCTTGTACAGGTTTGGCAAGCTTCGGTCGCCGTCTTCCTCTCTCTCTCTATCTCTCTACCCTTCGCGAGCTCTCTCTCTCTCCGTTTTTCTCTCCCTGTTTCGCTCTCCCCTATTCGTCCTCTCTCTTTCGCTTTCTGTTCCTCCAACTGACCCCCTCATGTTTCCTTTTTGTTCGTGCGCGAAGGAGTAAAGGGTATTCTGCTTATGACCAAAACTGGTCAACGGGTTGACTAAGTCGGGTCAACCCGACCCAGTCAACCCGATTTTGGGATTTTCCTTCAAATCGGGCGTCCAAATATCCCAAAATCGTGAAATCAACTCCATAATCGGATTTCATAGCATGGAATTTACCTAAGTAAGGTAAAATTGGGCTGAATTGTTTTGATTTATACAAAAGCCCCAAATCTAAGACAAGATCCGAAATCGATTTTCGTCAAATTGAGATTCCTAATGGACGAATCGTCCCCAATTGTGCCCACCATTAGATTCAAGGGGTCGAATACTATAGGGAGGAAGAATTGGGGTTCTATGGGTGTCCCCCAGAAAAGTTTAATTTCAGAATTGGCACTATAAGGACTAAAATGAATAGAATCTTTATGCAATTAGGTCCCTAAAGCCAAAATTGATCAAATTGGCACACAATTGAACCAAATTGAAATGTCGAGCAATCAAGCTGAATGTCAAGATTCTTAAAATGCAAAGTATTGCAAATAGAAAGACTCAGAACATATTTTTTGACAAATTTAACCCTATGCGTTGCAAAGAAACACACAAAATTAAACTTGAATTTCAACTCCTGATGAGGTCAAAATGATGAGAAAATTAAATGAAAAATATTTATTATCTTCCCATATTTTTGTGACCTCAAATTCTATTTTTGTTGATTTTTCTAGTATTTTTCTATTTTCTAAAAATACTAAAAAATGTGAAAAATATGAAAAATTATTTTTTGGTCAAGAATGGTTCCTTGGGCTTGGCCAAGGCCACCAAAGTTGATTTTGTAATTTTTTGACTTTTTATGAATATTTTTATGATTTTTCAAAAAACAAATTGAAAAAGACTAGGTCAAAAATCAGGTGTCAACAATTAGCTCTCCCCGATTGGCGGCAAAAGTTCTTGAAATTGGATATAGCCAGGGGAAGCCTTGGAGGAGGGGAGGTTGGTTGATTCTGTTGGGGGGATTAACAAAATCGAGAGAGAGAGAGAGAGAGAGAGAGAGAGAGAGAGAGAGAGAGAGAAGAAAAGCGAGAGAGAGCTCGTACTCTGACCCCCGTTGTCGAGAACTCGAGCTCGACTGCAAGGCGCCGATTAGTCCTTCTCCGGCCAAACCGAAGCCAAAGAAGACCACTGGAAGCTTGCCTGAAGCTCCAAGAAGGGATCGCCATCGGTCGCGCTGCCTGAAACTACGGGAACATGTGAGACGCAACTTCGAGCTCCTCACTGTGCATCAATGGCGATTCACATATCTTACGTTTATTCTTGCATTTAGTGTGTGCGTTTTGTTCCCTAGACATCACTGACCATCATCGCATCTTTATTTTGCATCAGTTTTGCTTTAACACTTCGAATCGAGTCTCCAAACCTTCCGCCATAGCCGAGCACTGTTCAATCTCGCCTAGCCAAATCTAGGCCGTGCGAGCTCGATCGGAGCTAGAGGTAAGTGCTCCGAACCTCTAATGATGCTGCTCTATGATTGAATTGCCTTGATTTGTCGTGAATCGTGCAACAGAACTTCCATGGCCGTACTCGGCATTTTGCATGTTGCGCGTAACTCAGTGGATAGAATGTTTCGATTCTTAGATATATGAAACTAGAAGATGTGGCGAGTCGCATGGAACTGGTTTCGTGTTAATCGGTCTAGGTTTAGCTGTTCATCGGCGTCGGAGAAGTCTCGACCGTCCATTCCGTCGGGGTCAAGAGGTTGAAGACGAAGCTGACGTGTCTGGTCAAAGAGTCAACGGTCCTAGGTGGCAATCTGTCATTCGTCCACGTAGTTGCCCAGTCAGTATGGCCATTAGAGTCTGATATTCGAGCGGGTAGATCAGACGGCTTAGATAAATCGAGTCAAATAATTAGTAGCCGTCCGATTAATAATTAGGATATTAGAAATTAGTTTCAAAATCAGAAAATAAAAAGTGCAGAAACGATGTCGCTTAGGTTAGTAGTCGAGCGGCGTCGTTTAGGTTAATAAGGATGGACGGTCTTGATCGAGTCTTGGTTTTTAATCGTGGCCATAGGTCTAAGTAATCAGATCTGACGGCTGAGGAGTAGTCCGCTTCTGATCTGAGCCGTAGATTTTAGTCAGCTAATCCTGAGGCCGTGAAGTAGCCATGTGGTTCAATAGGAACCGTCGGATTAAATCCGAATATTCGAAAATTAGAAAAACTTGAGACGGCGTCGTTTTGGAGTGGCTGGTTGCGAGGGTCCTTGTCTAGGCCGGGTTCCGACCCGACTGGGTCTGGTTAACCCGTCAGAATCATTTTTTTAATAAAAAATTTTGAAAAATGATTTTAAAAAATAAATAAATCGAGAAAATTCTAAAAAATGTTGGAAAACCCTAGAAAATCCAAAAAAAAATGTAGGAAAATTGTGAAAAATTCATAGACATTCTAGAAATTCCCAAAAATTGAGGAATGACCACAGGCAACTGGTCAATCCCATTTTTGGGATTTCTTATCCGTTCTTCTGAAAATTGACGACTTTACCTTTTAGGGGTAAATCGCCTCAGCTTGGTATACGAAAAGGTCAAGATAAGGATTAGGGTCAGTTAGGTGACTAATTCTTCTGCATGGGTTCTCAAGTCTCGTCCTTTTTTCGAAAATGATGATTTTACCCCTCAAAGGGTAGATCGCTTCTAAAATTCCAGAAAAATTTTGAAAAATCCTGAAAATAGAAAATAGATTGATTTGGTCGCCAATCCTATTTCTATCACCTTTTGATTCCATACTTCATCTGAAATGACGAATTTTTCCTTTAAGGGCAAATTGTCCCAAAACTCTGCAAAATTACGATTTTGCCCCTCAAGGGTAAATCATTTCGAAAACACTCATGAGCCTTGATTGACATTTCTCTAGGCTAATGGGGCCTTACTAGGGATGCCACGTTGTCTTCATGTGATTTATCCGCATGCATTGGATCCTTGATTTGCGCGCTCATTTTACCTGATGTGTTTGCTAGGATAGTCATTCCTATCTGCATGAACTCTTAAATTTAGGGTTCGCACCTGATCCACCTGTATGAACTCCTAGGGCTAGATAAATCATTCAACTTAGGTTCCGTAAGGGCGTCAACTCTGACAGTTACCGTAACAAAGTCCCCGATCCCATTTCTTTGGTTTCCGCATGATCGAATAGAGTGCTCCCAACTATTTGATAGGGTTTCCGATCGTACCCTCCACGAAACGATTGGTGTCAACTCCTTGGCATGTACACGTATCACATGTCACTAGACCACACCGAAGGTCGACCACGTATTCCACCGTTGCGATTTGGATAATGGACCTTGGGAGAGGCCAGCGTCACCTAAGACCAGGACGACCCATTAGCCCTCGAGAGCACAGGGGCTAGCCTCGAGAGGGTCGCGACACCTATCCATTTGAAAGGAACAAAGAGAGCGTTGGGAGTGATGTTAAGGAGGTATATTGTCTTGGTTAAAGCGTGATTGATGTAATTTCAAGTGGAACAAGCTGTTGGATAGCCATATGGCTAAGTTTGAATGTTGATGTGAAATGAGATGGGGGAGGCCGAGAGGTTACATAGATAAAGTCGAATGAATCCTATGGGGTTAGTAACATTGACTCCCTATGCGTTTGAGTTTCCTTGGTATTTACTTGTTTTGACTGCAGTTACGTCTATCTGTGTACCGTAGATGGGCGTACCACTAGTGGGATTAGAAACTCTACTAGTCTTCATTTGCTTGGCATTACATTGTATTTGTGGCATGAGTATTTGTTAATGCAAAACATTACGTGTCATGAGGTAAATAAGGTTATGCACCCAATAGTACCGAACAAAGGCCTCGTGTCAGCATATCAAGTGATGGGACGAGATGGCCCTGTACCTAAATTTATACCCCCATGGTGTTTATAGAAAGACCCCACTGTGTGTCCGGGTAGCCTTGTTGTGTGACTGGGTTGGCCTCTGATGCGGAACGAGGCAACACGGTAATTGCATGACCAGAATAGTTGGTTCGCACGTATATGTGATACAAGTGCTGAGCAGGAAGATGAGGTACCAACGAGAGTGGCAACCCAGGAAGATCCCAGGCCAATGAAAGCACTCAATGAGCAGTGACTTAGGAAGAGAGGTATTAGTAGTGATGAAAGGGAGTAGTAGTGATGAAGGGGAGTTGATGAACTTGAAGGCAAAATCAAAAGAGACCCCCTTGTTGATCTCACATATGCCATGGACGGAAGGATCTATGCTACCTCATGAGGAAGGCCCTTTGGATGTTAGAAAGAATAGCTCTAAGCCTGCTGCAAAAAAGGTGAGCAGGCAGGCTCATCGTGGTTCGCAGGGGAGAGTAGATAGTGATCTCGAGGAAGTCCAACTCCATGACACGTCAATCCAAGTCGATGATGGTTCAATTGAATAGGCTTTGGTGGCCTATGTTACATGGACACGGGACACGACTCGCAACACGATAAGACACGATACGGCAGTTTTCAATAAATAAAGAATTTCGACACGATGGGACACGATTTTATATTATATATATATTTTTATATATACACGATAAATTAATATTTTTATGATTTCAACAATAAAAACATCATGATACCGAAACTATTATTAATCTTCTCCTTAGAAAGGTTTCACAAAATATATCCCGGAAAGAATTCAACTACATTTCATTTCAATAATCCATAAAATTTGGAAAGGAAAAAAGAAAAGAAAAGGTGTCCCGTGGGCCCCTCAATCAATGTCTTCACCAACCCATCCCATCAATTTTCTCTCTCTCTCCTCGTGGACCAGGCAACAACCCCCCTTCGTCTATGCGTTTGCTTCAGTCTTCATCATCTTCTTCTTCTTGTGTGCGACCAGGCCCCTTCTCACATCTGCTTCGGCCCCGACGCCACTCACCATCGCCCTCCACCTCCTTCGCCAGTCGCTGAGCTGTCTCGCCTCCGTCGAGCCGTCGCTAGCCGCCCTAGGCAGCCCCGCGCATCCCATGTACACCCTACGCAACCCCTTCACCTTCTCAACCCGGCGAAGCCACCCAGCCAACTCTCCAGCACATCCAGCCACCTTCCCCCGCTCGTCTCGCCGTCGTCCAGTCGTCGTCAGCTGTCGCAGCCTCCAACCCAAGCTCGACACGTGAAGCCCGACCCACAATCCAACATCTAAGAGCCCACGTGGGTCGGGCTCCACGCGTCGAATCACTCATTTTTCGTGTTGCGAAAAACGCCAAGAGATGCGTAAATTCAAGCGTGTAATAGCAAGGATGAAAGCAAAATAAAACACGAGGCACGATATACGTGGAAAACCCAAAACGGGAAAAATCACGGGGAGAGAGAGGGGTTTCACTATCTTCAATAACGAGTACAAGCGTACAATTAAAGATCTAAATATCTGATAAGAAGAAAGTGAAAACAAAGGGTTTCGGGGCAGAAACTAAAGTAAGTATCCACTTGAGATATCTAAGATATTTTTTTTATAGCCCTCATCTAAGAAGCCCTAAAACAAAGTGAATGGTCCAAAATAACCTTATAACAAATTTGGAAGTCAGAATATAACAAATCTCCACCTTGACTTCAAATCTCCAAAAGAGCATTTTGCCAAACGCCACAAGACGTCTCTTCCTCACCTTCAAGAGTGACCACACAATGCCACCCGCCAAACGGCAGAATTAACGACGCACACCCCTAAGCCTACGTAAGCATACTCGATTTAGGAAACAAGGGATGAACCGCCATCAACACCGCCTAAGCAACTCAAATGGTGAGAACACCAACCAAATCTAAACAATGCTTGAACTTGGTCAAAGGAATTGGTTTAGTCAACATATCTGCTGGATTATCCGTTGTAGGTACTTTCTTCACTGTTACTGTACCTTTAGTAACCTCATCACGCACAAAGTGATAACGAATATTGATGTGTTTCGTTCTCTCGTGATACATCGCGTTCTTGGTCAACTGAATTGCACTTTGGTTATCGCAAAAGATAACGGAGGCTCCCTCCTGCTTCATCCCAAGTTCTGTAACCAAACGCTTCAACCAAAGAACTTCCTTTGCTGCTTCCGTTGCTTCCATGTACTCTGTTTCGGTGGTAGATAAAGCAACTGTATCTTGTAAAGTTGCTCTCCAACTAACTACGGAACCACCAAGCATAAAAACATAACCTGTCAAATATCTCATTTTATCCAGATCACCTGCATAGTCAGAATCAACGAAGCCAACAACTGAATGCCATGTATCACAACCTCTATCAAAGACCAAACCAACATCTGAGGTACCCCGGATATATCGAAGAATCCACTTCACTGCTTGCCAGTGAGCTTTACTTGGATTTGCCATATACCTGCTCACAACACTAACTGCTTGGGGAATGTCTGGACGAGTGCATACCATGGCATACATAAGACTACCCACAGCACTAGAATATGGAATTCGAGACATCTCATCTTTCTCTTCTTTGGTTTTCGGTGACAAAGAAGCAGAAAGTCTAAAGTGGGATGCCAAAGGAGTACTTACCGATTTAGCATTCTTCATACCGAAACGTTCAAGCACTTTCTCAATATACCCATTTTGTGAAATGTATAACTTCCCAACCTGTCTATCTCTACGAATTTTCATACCTAGAATTTTCTTAGCAGCTCCAAGATCCTTCATCTCAAATTCCCTGCTAAGTTGCTTCTTTAATAGCTGTATCTTTGACATGTCCTTCGCTGCAATAAGCATGTCATCTACATACAATAGTAGATAAACAAAAGAACCATCACATAATTTTTTATAGTACACACAACTATCATGCGCACTTCGCGAGTATCCATGACTTAACATAAAGCCATCAAACCTCTTGTACCATTGTCGTGGAGATTGCTTGAGACCATACAAACAGCGTTTCAACTTGCAAACATGATCTTCTTTACCCTTAACAATGAATCCCTCTGGTTGAGACATATAAATTGTCTCATCAAGCTCGCCATGCAGAAAAGCGGTCTTGGCATCAAGTTGCTCAAGTTCTAGATCATAAAGGGCTACCAAAGCGAGCAACACACGAATGGAACTATGTTTCACAACTAGAGAGAACACTTCATTGAAGTCGATCCCTTCCTTCTGACTAAAGCCCTTCGCTACCAAACGTGCCTTGAATCTTTCATCTTCAACCATTGGAATTCCCTCTTTTCTTTTGAAAATCCACTTGCATCCAACTGCTCTTTTGCCCTTAGGCAATTTCACAAGATCTCAAGTTTGGTTCGTATGAAGAGACTCCATCTCTTCATTCATCGCAACAAGCCACTTTTCAGATTTAGAACAAATAGTAGCTTTGCGAAATGTAGAAGGTTCTTCAATACCAAGCTCTTCAGCAACTGTAAGAGCATATGCTACCAAGTCAGCAAAACCATACCTTTGAGGAGACTTAATTTGTCTTTTAACTCTCCCTGTAGCTAAACTCTGAGGTTGTTCAACTTCTTCTACTTCTTCTTTAATCGAATCTGAGTCTTGTTGCTCACTATCACTTTCTGGCTGAATAAGAATGTCTTCAGAGGTTCTTTGTGGATACTTTACACTAAACTCTACCTCTTTCACTATATTCTCTTCCTAAATATCTGTAAACTCAACAACTTTTCTTTGATCAAGCATAGAATTTTCATCAAAAGTAACATCCCTACTAATTATAAATTTTGGTAACTAAGGATCAGAACACCACAATCTATATCTCTTAACACCATCTGCATAACCAACAAAAATGCCTTTCTTAGCTCTAGGTTCAAGCTTACCATCTTTTACATGATAATAAGCGGGACACCCAAATACTTTCAATACAGAATAATCAGAAGGTTTACCAGACCATACCTCGTTTGGAGTCTTATATTCAATTGCAGTAGAAGGAGAACGATTCACCAAATAACATGCCGTGTTCACGGCTTCAGCCCAAAAATCTTTATCAAGTCCAGCATTAGAAAACATACATCTAGCTCTTTCTAAAAGTGTTCGGTTCATGCGCTCTGCCATCCCATTTTGTTGAGGTGTATACCTGACTGTTCGATGTCGAACAATCCCTGAATTTTCACAGTACTTATTAAAATCACCTCCGCAAAACTCAAGACCATTGTCTGTTCTAAGACACTTTATCTTCTTACCAGTTTGATTTTCAATCAATATCTTTCACTTCTTGAACGTATCAAAGACGTCACTTTTACGCTTCAAAAAATAAACCCAGACTTTCCTAGAAAAGTCATCAATAAATGTCAGAAGATAAACTACACCATCTTTAGATGTAACCTGTATAGGTCCCCACAAATCGGAGTGAATATAATCAACCGTGCCCTTCGTCGAGTGCACTCCAGTACTGAAACTAACTCTGCGCTGTTTCCTGTAAACACAATGCTCACAAAAATCAAGTGGAACTGTATGCTCCCCACAGAGTAAACCACGCTTACTCAGGATAGTCATTCCTCTTTCGCTCATGTGACCCAACCGCATGTGCCACAATCTTGATTTATCAGAATCTAAAGAGAATGATATATTTAAAGAACCCACAACGGTACTTCCCTACAGAACATAAAGACTATTCTTCTTGTTACCTCTCATCACAATCAAGGAGCCCTTTGAAATTTTTAAAACTCTACCTCCACCAGTATACATGTATCTAGTGGAGTCCAAACTGCTCAAAGAAATAAGGTTCTTCTTCAAATCTGGGATGTGCCTAACATCTGTCAAAGTTCTTACTACATTGTCATGACATTTGATCCGCACTATACCAATACCCACAATCCTACAAACTGCATTGTTACCCATCAAAACTGAACCACCAGTAACTTTCTCATATGTGTGGAACCAATCTCTATTTGGGCACATATGGTATGAACAAGCCGAATCCAAAATCCATTCATCGTCTATACGACAATTCGAAGACAAAACAGTAAGAACATTATCTGCATTAGCAGACTCATTATCTTTTACCAGACTAGCCGAATCAGAGCTGTCCATCGACCTTTTCCCCTTAGCTTTAAGCAAAGGACACTCGGTTTTATAGTGTCTGAACTTGTGATAATAGTAACATTCAACATTTTTCTTGTCCTGACCTGATCTAGATTTTGAACACCCTTTAGAATTACTGCGTCTATCCCGATGATTCGACATTCCCCTAACAACTGAGCCATCTGCTTTATCTGCACTACTACTCGCATTCAACTTTGTACGCATCTCCGCGGAATTCAGCGAGGCCTTCATATCCTCAAGAGTTATGGATTCTCTTCCATACAACATAGAATTTACAAAATTCTCATTCGAGCTCGGTAGCGAGCATAACACAATTAGGGCTTGATCCTCACCATCTAATTTCAAATCTAGATTTTTCATATCCATAACAATTTTATTAAATTCATCTAGATGTTCTTGGATAGGAGTACCTTCTTGCATCATTAATGTATAAAGACGCTGCTTCAAGAATAACCTCGTGGTAAGAGATTTCTTTATATAGAGACTCTCTAACTTTTGCCATAATCCCGATGCCGTTTCTTCATCAGCAACTTCACGAAGCACCTTGTCAGACAACGACAATTGGATGGTGCTATGCGCCCTTTCTTCCATCTCTTCGATCTCTGCCGTAGTCATGTCGTCAGGATATTTCCCATCCAAGGCTCTAACCGAACCTTCTCGACGCAACAAAGCTTTCATCTTTATCATCCATAGCCCGAAATTGTTTTGGCCATCGAATGGTGCCACTTCAAACTTGATAGATGCTATCTCGAACAAAAGACCAAAATTCCTTCCCTCTGATACCAATTTGTTGCGAAAAACGCCAAGAGATGCGTAAATTCAAGCGCGTAATAGCAAGGATGAAAGAAAAATAAAACATGAGGCACGATATACGCGGAAAACCCAAAACAGGAAAAACCACGAGGAGAGAGAGGGGTTTCACTATCTTCAATAACGAGTACAAGCGTACAATCAAATATCTAAATATCTGATAAGAAGAAAGTGAAAACAAAGGGTTTTGGAGTAGAAGCTAAAGTAAGCATCCCCATGAGATATCCAATATATATTTTTTATAGCCCCCATCTAAGAAACCCTAAAACAAAGTGAATGGTCCAAAATAATCTTATCACAAATTTGGAAGTCAGAATATAACATTCCGAAAGCAAAGGCACCCTTGGTTTAAAATAGTTCTTGCTACCCAATCTACTTGAACCGAATTCAATTTATAAAAAGAAAAAAAAAAGACCTATGATAAACCTCTGGCGAAAGGTATTTTGCCGGGCTAAACATTAAAATACGCAGCTATCAAAAAGGAATATCGTCTATTCAATAAAACATCTTAACCAGAATGGGTCCATAATAATCTCAAGAGCCATGTCGATTTTAGGGTTTCCCTAATATCATTCTAAAATGAGAGAAAATAACAAGAATTCTTACAGGTAATATGACAAATTTAAAGTCAAAACTTTCATTTGAAATTTATAGTCTTTTGGTTTTATAATTCATTGGATCTTCTGATCTCCATTGATTTGGAACCTGTAAACGATATGAAAGGGGATCTCCATTGGACTGGCTACTAGAGATCTATCTTACTAGAGATCTATCTACATGATGTGCGAGGAGAACACTAATCTAATGCTTGGGGACTAATTTGGCAGCTAGCAGCTACTTATGAGGTGCAACTGAACCAACTCATCTTTTTACCTCGCAACAACTTCTACGACGTACACAATCTTTCAAATGCCATGGTCCCCTCTCTCCCACCTTATAATCAAACCCCTCCCCCTTCCCATCTCCAATTCACACACCCAAGCAAAGTTCGTCATCAGAAGAAGAAGAGGAGGAGGATGGCTGGAAAAACCATGGGTGCCACCAATGTCAATGAACAAAAAGCCCGAGAATTTGAAAACTCCAAGCTCGGAGTCAAAGGCCTCCTCGACTCAGGCCTCACCTCCCTCCCTCCCCTCTTCATCCACCCGCCCGACGTCCTATCCAGCCTCAAACCCATCGGGGCCACGCCCAAATCGATCCCGACCATCGACCTCTCCGGCCTTGAATCTGACCGACGACCCTTAGTCGTCCAGGAGGTCACAAGCGCCGCTCGAGAGTTTGGCTTCTTCCAGATAGTCAACCACGGCGTGCCTACGGAGGTCATGGACCGAACGATCCGGGCACTGAAAGCATTCCATGAGCAGCCGACAGAGGCGAAGACGAGGATCTATCGGAGGGAATCAGAGACTGGCGTCGACTTCTTCTCCAACGTGGACTTGCTTCAGGCCAAAGCGGCTAGCTGGAGGTAGCTCACAAATCCGTTGTATTATCTTCTTTTTCTATTGTTTTCATGAAATTAGTTTGGGTAAGCATAAGAATGTCGATTTCTATGCCGTGACAGAGTGACTCGAAATTGACCTGATTTTGTTATATTCGTTCTTATAAACCTTAATTTTCATTTTCCGTGAACAAGTTTCTGAATATTTTGTGGATTATAGGAGGTCATTAGTGACAGAGTACACTGACTCAACATAGAGTATCGATGACTGCGTGTATCGTGAGAAAACTCTTTCGTCCTCTTTAATTGTGTGTTTGAATATAATTTTATGTTTTTATTAATTTAGATGTCGCGGATGAATTTAATTCGACCTTTTTTTGACTTGAAACACTTGAAATGTTTTACAACAAATCAATGTTGACACGTGAGTTCATATATCATTATTCGTATCTTTGAAAATTTTATGTTGGAATAGAAAAGAGAAGAGCACAAACGAGCAAGCCCTAAAGTTCCATGTGCGATAATTCGGGGTCAAGAGCAAGAACATGAGATTAGTTCAAAGCAGGAAATAATTGTTTTGCAGGGATTCGATCTCAATAAAGTTGAGTCCTAAACAAGCAGACCTGGAAGAGATCCCGGAGGTGTGCAGAAATGAGGTGATCGAGTGGAACCAACAGATCCTACGGTTGGGAGGCCTCCTGATGGAACTGTTGAGCGAGGGGCTAGGATTGGCCGCGAGCAAGCTACAGGACTTGACGTGCCTGGATCAAAGAAGAATTGTGGGGCAATACTATCCGAGTTGCCCCCAGCCGGATCTGACGATGGGGATCTCGTCCCACACCGACCCGGGCGTGTTCACGGTGGTCCTCCAGGACCACATCGGCGGGTTGCAGGTGAAGCACGGCAGCGAGTGGGTGGATGTGAAGCCCATTCCGGGTGCTCTCATCGTCAACATCGGTGACCTTCTCCAGGTAAGATTTCACTCACGGAAGTGTCCTAAGGAAATTTGTGCTCAACACAGCTTGACAATCACCTCATCTCTACAGAGGATAGAGATGTGCACTAACATAAAATTGGGTTTTGCCCAGATCATGACCAACGACGAGTACAAGAGTGTAGAACACCGAGTGCTGGCCAACGCGAGCCAAGAAGCACGCCTGTCGGTTGTTGTTTTCTTCAATCCAAGCGATCTCGAGAGCCTGTTCGGACCGATCCCGGAGCTCATATCGCCGGAGAAACCTGCGGTTTATCGGCAGTTCAAGGTCGGCGATTACCTGAAGACATTCTTGACTAGCGAGTTGGATGGCAAATCTATGAAAAATCACTACAGCGCATGATTTAAGAGGCATATAGGGTAAGGTAATAAGATGTATGATGCAGGAATAAGAAGCTTCCCTGTTGTTGACAGAAGCAATCGCTTATGGAGTTGTAAATTCGGTTCGGATTTACCAAAAATTCCAAACCATTGGATGACAATGCGTGTGTGTGTAACAATATTAAATAACGAGTTCATCTATTTATCTCAACAATTAGTCCGTATGTTGGGCAACATTCACTCATTCCTCGCCCTCTTCACCCTGTCCACCGATATCGTAACATCCTTGAAATCAATCTTAATTAGATTCTATTAACTCTCTTTGTGGATAAACAAACTTTTTGATATTATTCTGTTAAGTATTGATTGATTTCCTATCTGAATGTAAAAAAATAATAATAATAAAAAGAAGCACGAGTTCCTTTGTTCCTTGTGACAAATGACAAGATTTTTTTTTTCGAGGTGTGATCGTTATTCAATGAGCATAATTTAATTCATTACAACTAAATCAATGGAGAAGGCTATTTCGATTAGGTAGTTTAACATATAAATGTATTGCACTTATCCAATTTAGTCCGAAATTTTTCAATTCAACCAATTGAGTTCTAAACCTTTTGATAATATGTCAAAAAAGAACGAGTTCCTTTGTTCCTTGTGACAAACAATAAGATTTTTTTTTTCAAGGTGCGATCGTAGCATAATTGTCACGTCTCGAACCTGGCGGGCATGCTAACATCCCAACAGGTCGTTCTTCTTTAGGATAGTCTCCCAGGATCCTTCGGCCCACAACTTAAAATCCATACAAATGATATGAGCAAGTGGAAGTGAGAAAACAACTCCCTTTCATTAACACAAGATGACTTCAGGACTACACCACGAAAATGTTTAATCAAGATACTACACAAGGTTTTGGTTTAAAAAAGAAGGTAAAACTAGGTCAAGTTTAACATCACTTCTTCAATGGGGCATCCTCAACTGCCAGTTCATGTTAATCTCGAGAATTCCATCGCCAGAGATCTGAAAAATATTAATCCCACGATGGGGTGAGATATAAATCTCAGTAAGTTAAACCTAATCCTAAACTAGGCTGCCAGTACCTCTGACCCTTTTTGAAAACAGGTATTTCGGAACCAAAAGCTTTGGTATGCTAAAAAAAAAAACATGATTCCATCAAATCGTGGCATTTCCATAACTCAAAACCAACTCGATTCAGCCATAAAGTTCATGAGTAAACTGAGCTTCATACTTAAGGCAGGGTTTTCAACCAATTTACACATTTAAGGCTATTTTCAATCACAGCTCGATTCAAGTCACCAAATCACAATTAGGCGTAAGCTTCATACATCAGGCTTTGCATAATCACAAGTTCACAAAAGGTAAATCTCATCATGTATCTCAATTCTCAATATCAATGCCCGCGTAATAACACATCAGGCTACATAATGCTTCTCAGGGCCCGCATAATAACGCTTCAGGTCATTATGTACTTGGCAAAACACATGTCATAACGCATCATGTTATACTTCTCAATGCCCGCGTAACACGTATGCAGTCCGCGTAATAACGCATCAGACTAGGATACTACCCGCATAATGACGCATCAGGTTAGTAATCTTTACTTGGCCAAGTGTAATATCCCGCGTAAAAATGCATGAGGATAATCCAAACCCTACGTAAATACGCCTTAGGGTACAACTTGCCTTTCATAAACCCGCGTTAATACGTTTCAGGTCAAATCCCGCGTAACAACGCCTCAGGATTTATTCAAGCTCTGCGTCATCACGCATCAGGGTATACTATGGCTATGGGAACATAATAGGCCACTCAATCATCCACATATCAATTTAAGCTCAAACAAGACTATCTCAGTCCATTACACAACCTATTAGATTCAACCATATTACCGAACCATCATCATCATACAATTAGACGTCAAGTCTCAAGCGAGCCATATCATCGCCAACCAAGGCACGCAATTCAAGCACATCCGGCTTGGCAATTCAAGCATATCATTCGGCCTTTATACAATCTCATGCTTTCTCATTAAACAACGTAGCCTCTGATTGCACAAATCATGCATCAAGCATCCAATCGAATCAGATTCATCGATACATGCCAAACCTCACACACGGTTCCTCAATATCACGCAATCACAATATTGATTCAACACTTCCTAGGCATGACAACATGCTATTCAATCAAGATTAAGCCAGCAACATCACATTCCCAATCGGTCAGATTTCGGTTCCATGCATTTCATGACAAAACAGCCTATAAACTTCATAATTTAAACTCTAATCTTGTCCCTTAGTAACCTAACATCCTAGCAAAGGGTTAAGATCAACTTACCGGGCTAAATGAGCAAGTACACTCCTCCAAAAGGTTGCACAAGGCGCTCAACTTCAATCGGTCCGAATAGGGCAGAACCGGCTCCTACGAGGAATCACATGAAACTGGCCATTAAACTCCCTTAATCCACTCATACTTTCAACCACGAGTTATCTTAACACCTCAAGTAGGGTCCTAAGAAGGCTTACCAAGAATTTCAACCAAGGAAACCAGCCAAAGGACCTCACAAAGCTTGCGGTTTCCACTTGACGTCCCCGTGGACAGATTCTGTCCAAATAAGGATCAACTCAAAGCTTAGCTATAAAACCATTTATATACTACACCAAACTCCACCACAAGCTAATTAACACTTAGGTCTAAGTTTTAGGATGGCTCACCGACGATTTCCAAGCAAAATGATGCCTTAAAGTCCTTCAAGGATCCACAGTTCCAATTATGGTTCAACGGGGACAGATTTCGTCCTCTTGAAGATCACAAGGATTCAACCATTAAAATCCTTCAAATACCCATCTAAACCTCAAATACAAGTTGCTAAATGTCCTAATTAGGTTCAAGGAGTGGCTTACCGAAGATTGGAGCGAAGAGAGCTCGGAAATCCCACTTAGAGGCTCGCGGGTCCGAGTCTGACCAGTGTCACCTTTGCTCCTTAAAATAGCTCTACGGGACAAACGGTTGAGCCAAATTGGGCTCATATGTCATTAGAATGGCAAGAGAATAAGCTTTCTAGTGGTGGGTGGCTCGTCTTCATTCTATGATGGACGACAGAGTTATGGCCGAAACAATGGACGGTTCTGGGTCTGGCAGCGAGCTGAGCGAGAGAGAGATCAAGAAGGAAGAAGAGAAAATGAGGGAAATGGAGAGAGACGGGACTTCGGCCGAATGGTGGGAGGAGAGAGAGAGAGAGGTATTTCTTAATCCCACTTAGTCAAAGAAAAAAATGATAGTTGGATTGGACCTCAATTAATGCTAAGTGGATAACCCTCTTCTAGTAATGACATTTGTCATTTTCTTCATAAAAATCTTGAAGCTCCATTGACCCATTTGCCCTCAAGATTTAGGCCACCATAGGGGAGAGGGGCAATTGACTAAAATGCTCTTGGTCCATTCTTAAGGAAAGAATACCCTTCTAGGGGTAAAATGGTAATTTCACACTTACAGTCCGAAATTTCACTTTTCCACAATTAATTACCCTCGATGGGGCGATGTCTAATTTCTCTCAAATGTTGAAATTCTTCATTGTCCGATATCCAATATCGAGGTCTTATTTCATAGCATCGAAAAGGGTCGGAATTCGGAATGTCACAACTCTTTCCCCTTAAAGAAATTTCGTCCTCGAAATTTACAATCTTCCAATCATCCAGTCTTACGGGATACTGACGCCTCTTCGCTACCTCACTTTCCAAAATAGCTTCTTTTGTTACTTGACATTTCCATAACATCCTTACTAGTAACCGTTCTTAAGAGGTGGATGGTTAAGGTTTAGTGAAGATTCAATGGAGTTTGATAGATGTTTGTGGCATTTTTCCTTGAACCGAACAGATTGGTATATGCTGACTGAACCGAAGACTTTGGGAGTGGTTTAAGGAATGATTTTGCTTGGAACGAAAGGTAGGATGCCCCTAATGTCACGCACCGACTCTCAAGCTCGCGACATCCCTTGCCAAATCGCCACTAGGTCACGAAGGATAGCGTCCCAGACGGACTATCGACCTATTATCATATGGCGCATGCGGAACGTGCAACTTCCAAAATAATAAGATCAGCATGGGATAGAGAAGCAGAAACAACCAGTCAGATAAAACAGAAGCACTAAACAGATGAGAATAGATAATCCATGACCTTACAGAGCTACCAGCTAATATGTACAACCCCATGCTTCGGGGCGGCCCTCTAAGACTCTAAAAAAGATACAAGAGTCGGGTAAGGTCAACTTTCATCTACTCCAAAAGGGTACTCCCACAAAAAGATCTTCCAACAGCCCAAAAAGATCACGGCTAAGACTAGTGATCACGGCGGTCCAACGGAGGAGCCGGGTTGTTGGGATCATCAAAAGAACTATTACTCGACTGTACAAAAGCGGCTACAGAGTGCTCGGGCTCGTCCTCAGGCTGTGTGCCGGGTTCGGGATCCACCACCTCCCCGTCAGGCGTATCGATGTCCATCGGGTCCCAGGCTAGGGCATTAGCGACCCCCTGAACAGGCGGTCCCTCAAACCCACGAACCGGGCCATAGAGATCAATCCCGTCACGAAGGTACCAGGCCTTGAAGAGATGAGCCACCAGAAGTGGCATCCCCTCATCGACCCATATAGTCGTGACGTGAAGCTCCCAGACCTGATTCGTACCTGGAACCGGATGAGACGTGACATCGTGAGACGAGTGGGTAGGGGTACCGAATCGCACGGGCCTTTCCATTACTTCGGACCTGAAATGTTAACCCACGACGGGGTGAGAAATAAATCTCAGTGAATCAAGCCTAAGCTCAGTAAGGACATTGATTCACCCAGAATATACTAAGCATCACAACCAACATACAGTTCAGTCGCATAACTCAACAAGATATAGTCATAACATATTATTAAACAACCCATTAAGGCATCACAATTCAAGTGTACACCAGGCACCACACAAATTCATTTATTCCAGATGACCCACGCCACTGGCGTGTTCCAATTCCACAACGTGATCCAGCACTTTAGGGCGATCTAGCGTCCTTCCGGTAGAACCGGACTACGTCTCTCTTCCCTCTCAACGACGGCTACTACAAGCGGTGTATCCAATGCATCCTGCACGGCACCAGCAAGCAAGCATCCCTAAACGGGGCGTCCGTCTATCACAAGCAGCGACCGGCATCCGATAATTCCTTAAGACCGTACGTCTGGCACGGGGCATGAATTACCGTGCTTCTGGCAAGTCGTTTACAATAGGTACGGTAAGTGCACGAACAGTACCCAACGAACTTGCCAGGTAATCGTCATCTGTCCCTCATGTGACCACACCATTCAAACTTGGCAATCAATCTATTCATTATCTTTGAATAATGCCAAATACACATACAGACATGCTAACAGACTCGGCCCACGGCCATTCAAGACACTCAGTCAGGCATGTCAACGAGGCGATCAATTCCATGAGGTTAATGACTAAATCACGAGCAACCAATTCAGTCAGGCAATATCAAGCTCAATTCGTGCCATGACAATTATTAACCAGATTGATTTAACACACCAATTGTTCGCTCGTAATTGAACCACAATCAACGAATTATCACCCAATCAATCAATCACTAATTTTATCACAATTAGCCACATATTATAAAATCACCCATATTAATCTAATCGATCGGCCATTTAACCTAGCCCAATTTCTAACTAAACCGGCCTTGATCGTGTACCCAAATTTCACAATCAACTAATCCTAGGCGCAATTAGCGCCCCTAACCAAGGGTTAGGGTCAACTCACTAAGAGAGTGAGCTCGGGCGGTCACGACGGTCAACGGCGGCGACGGCGGTTCTTGGTAACTAAAAAGGGTAACCGCGCGGCAACTCGGACCCAAACTTCGGGGACACCTCAGGAAGGCCTCACGAGGTCGCTGGGACAGGTGGTCGGCGACGGAGCTCCGGCGAACGGCGGCCTGAACAGAACCTGTTCAGAGCAAAACAGGGGAAACAAGGCGGTTTTAGGGCTATTCCCGGTCCCACGAGCTGCGACAAGGCCGGCCAAGGGTACATGACTCACCTAGGGGTCGGGGGACGTCAGCTAGGACAGGCGGAGGGCGGCCGAAGGCGGCGGAGCAGCGATGCACAGAACCGGGCGGAAACAGGGCACGCGCGACAGTGAACAGGGGAGGTGATCGGCGGCTGTTCACGAGCTCCACCGGTGACGACGGTCTTCCATGAGCTAGGGAAAGCAAGAGAAAGATCAGAGGAGTCGATTGGAGGTGGTGGCGAGCGGCGGGGCCGTCGGAAACGGCCGGGGTCGAAGAAAAACCATACCGGGCTCAAAACAGAGCACCGGCGGTTCCAAAGCTTACCGCGGCGGCTCCGGCGAACGACCGGCAGCGGGACCGATTCGGGGCGATCGAGGGGAGGCTGAAGGTTGGTCGTGAGTGGTGGCCGGGTCTGGTGGCGCCACAACCGGTCGGGAAACGAGCTGGACTCCCCGGGTCAGAAAACCCGAAAACAGAGCCTGACTTTGCCGAGCTTCCCCGCAGCTGTCCGGCGGCGAACGGCGGCCGGGGCTGGATGACGACGACGACAGGGAGTGGCTTGAGGTGGTGGTGGTTGGCTGTGGGCTGGTGGTCGCACAAAATCCACGAGGAAAGGAAGAGGAAGCTCGGTCGTGCGTCGCTCAAGTAGAAAACCGCAGGGAAAGAAGAAGAGGAAAAAGCAGCGGCAGAAGAGAAGAGAGAGAGGAAGTCACGTGGCTGATGGGAGTGCATGGGGAAGAGAGAGAGTGGGGTCCCAATGAAAAATTTGGGGGACTTCTTATCCTTTAGGGTTAATGGCATTTGTCTCTTACAAATTAGGGTAGGGGCAAAATGGTCTTTTGGTCATGCCGGGACTGAAATGGAAATTTTGCGGACTGGACGAACAGAAAATTTTACAATTTCACTGGCTAGACTTGATCGGGATTAGGTTCGGCGCGAAAGTCGAAAATCTAATTCAAAAAGGCTAAGAAATCTAACCCTAACCTAAAACGATCGAAACTTCGGAATTCGTCCAAATTATCGTCACTTCGGTCCTAACGGTCCAAAATATTTATCGATTATAATTTCATATAATATCATTATATTGAATTCCGAATCTTACAGAAGTTGGAATTTCCAGGACGTCACAACTCTCCCCCACTTAGGAAATTTCGTCCTCGAAATTACAGCACAGTCCCAATTACTCAAAAAGATAAGGGTCACTACTCTTCATAACTTCCTCGCTTTCCCAGGTAGCTCCTTCGGTTCCATGGTGTTGCCAAATCACCTTGACCAAAGGGATCGTCTTGGTCCGAAGTACTTGTTCTTTCCTATCCACAATCCTAACTGGTCGTTCCACGTGTGAGGCTCGCTCATCCAGGTCAATCTCTGCATAACTCAGCACATGAGCGGGATCCGGTTCGTACTTCCTCAGCATCGACACGTGGAAGACATTATGCACTTGGGCAAGTCTCGGCGGCAACGCATGACGATAAGCTAAATTTCCAATCCGCTCCAGGATTTCAAACGGTCCCACGTACCTTGGGCTCAATTTTCCTTTCTTGCCAAAACGAGATGTCCCTCTCATAGGCGACACCTTCAGAAAAACATGGTCGCCCACCTGAAATTCCGAAGGTCTGCGCCTCTTATCTGCGTAATTTTTCTGGCGACTCTGCGCTGTCTTCAGTCTGTCTCTAATCACCTTAATTGCTTCCATTGACTGTTCCACTAATTCAGGATCGGTGATCATTCTTTCACCCACTTCTTCCCAACAGACTGGCGTTCTACAAGCTCTGCCATACAATGCCTCGAAATGTGCCATTTTTATACTCTGCTGGTAACTGTTGTTGTAAGCAAACTCAACCAAATGCAACTGTTCTTCCCAACTGCCCTTAAAATCCAAAACACACGCTCTCAACATGTCCTCTAAGGTCTGAATTGTTCTTTCAGACTGTCCATCTGTCTGCGGGTGATAGGCCGTACTGAACTGCAGTTTCGTCCCCAAGGCAGTTTGCAAACTTTTCCAAAACGTGGCAGTGAACTTAGGGTCTCGATCAGAAGTGATCGTCACTGGTACTCCATGTAACCTCACAATGTGTCTCACATAAAGTTCTGCATACCTGTCTAAAGCAAAATCCTTTCTTACTGCAATGAAGTGTGCTGACTTCGTCAATCTGTCTACCACTACCCATATTGAATCATGTCCTCTCTGACTCCTTGGTAATCCCATGACAAAGTCCATCGTGATATGCTCCCATTTCCACTCCGGAATTTCCAAAGGCTGCAACAATCCTCCAGGCTTACAGTGCTGCGCCTTGACCTGCTGACAGGTCAAACACTTAGCCACATGCTTGGCTATGTCCGCTTTCATGCCATTCCACCAATAATGCTGTTTCAAGTTCTGATACATCTTTGTACTCCCAGGATGAATACTATAATTACTACGATGTGCTTCTGACAAGATCTCTTCCCTTGAACTCTCATCGGCAGGCACGACCAAACGTCCTCTGAACTTCAGTATTCCATCCTCAGCTACTTGGAAATCGACCCTTCGCTTAGCTGAATCCTCCTGAATGATCTTTTGAATGACGGGATCTGAAGACTGCAGGGTCTTAATCTTAACCTGGACTTCCGGCTCGATTCTCAAAGTTGCCACAAGACTTGACAAATGACTTATCTCAAACTTGAAATCTGAATCTCTTACTTGCTCTAGCAAACGCCACTCATGAACATATAATTGAACAATCACTGATTTTCTACTCAGGGCATCTGCAACCTTATTCGCCTTACCCGGATGATACAGAATCTCGCAATCATAATCTTTAAGCAATTCCATCCATCGGCGCTGCCTCATGTTCAACTCCTTTTGAGAGAACAGATACTTCAGACTCTGGTGATCAGTATACACCTGAAAACTTTCACCAATCAGATAGTGTCTCTAGATCTTCAAAGCAAACACGACTGCAGCCAACTCCAGGTCGTGTGTAGGATAATTCAACTCATGAGGTCTCAATTGACGAGATGCATACGCTACTACTCTACCATGTTGCATCAGGACACAACCCAATCCTCTAAGCGAAGCATCGCTATAAATCTCATAACCACCAGGACCAGACGGAATTGTCAGAATAGGAGCCGTATTTAGCCTATGTTTAAGCTCTTGAAAACTATGCTCACACTTTTCTGTCCATTCGAACTTCATGTCTTTCTTCAGCAACTTAGTCAAAGGCGAGGCGATAGCTGAGAACCTCTCCACAAATCGTCTGTAATAGCCTGCTAAACCCAAGAAACTTCTAATTTCTGTAGCAGTCGTAGGTCTTGGCCAATCCATAACTGCCTCAATCTTAGCTGGATCCACAGTAATACCTTCACCAGAAACCACATGGCCTAGAAATGCCACGGGAGCTAGCCAAAACTCGCACTTGGTGAACTTAGCATACAACTGATGCACTCTTAGAGTTTCCAGAACTACCCTTAAGTGTTGTTCATGATCTTCAGCATTCTTTGAGTACACTAGGATGTCGTCTATAAACACAATCACGAAACGATCCAAGAACTCGCTAAACACCCTGTTCATTAAATCCATAAAAGCGGCAGGAGCATTCGTCAAACCAAACGGCATCACAGTAAACTCATAATGTCCATAGCGTGTTCTAAATGCCGATTTCGATATATCCTCTTTTCGGATTCTCAACTAATGGTATCCCGTCCGTAGATCGATCTTAGAAAATATCGACGCGCCTTGCAACTGGTCAAACAAGTCATCAATCCTCGATAGTGGGTACTTATTCTTGATCGTCACTTGATTCAACTGCCTATAGTCGATACACAATCTCAGAGATCCATCCTTTTTCTTGACAAACAGAACAGGTGCTCCCCAAGGCGATGCACTAGGGCGAATGAACCCTTTATCTAACAACTCCTGCATATGTACCTTGAGTTCCTTCAACTCCGACAATGCCATCCTATATGGCGCCTTAGAGATTGGCTCCGTCCCAGGAGCTAACTCTATTACAAACTCAATTTCCCTTTCTGGTGGCAAACCAGATAAATCCTGAGGGAAAACATCTGGGAATTCACACACGATAGCAATATTCTCTAACTTCAATTCCTCAATAGTCGTATCAACCACAGAAGCCAAATAACCTTGGCAACCACTCTCCAACAGTCGAGTCGCCTCAAGCGACGATATCATAACAGTCGAGGTTCCTCCTCGATTTCCACTAAATTCAAAGCTAGTACCTACCATCGGATTAAACCGAATCACCTTATTAAAGCAGTCCATCGTGGCCCTTTGCTTTGTCAACCAATCCATCCCCACAATCAAATCAAAATCGTACATCTCCAGCACCACCAGGTCTATCCTACTTTCATGACCATCCACAACTAGTCTACAATCAGGACAGCTTACTGTAGCTACTACACTATCCTTTAAAGGTGTAGAAACTTTAAACATAACATCCAAAGGCACCAAGTTCAACTCAGATAACTTAACAAACTGATCGGCAACAAATGAATGCGTAGCACCCGGATCAAACAAAGCATAAGCTACTTGGTTATGCAAGAGGATCGTACCTGTAACGGTCGGCGAATCCTTCGCCGCTTCCCGGGTGACAGCAAACACCTTCCTTGCGCTGGTGGACGGTTCTGCAAGTTCGGTGGCGCAGCTCCTCTCGGTGGTCCTCCCTGCTGTGGCAGCGCCTGTCTGCCTTTCTTCTACGGGCAGTCCTTCACTTGATGACCCAGCTGGCCACAACCAAAATAGGCACCACTTCCAAACGGGCAAGGACCAGGTCCATGCCTTTGGCGGCACAGATTGCACCACTCGTGCTGACGAAACACTAGCTTGTTAATCGCCCCTCGGCGATTGGGTGGAATGCGACTCATGTTGCTAAACATGGGTTTCTTCCCTTGCCTCCTGTTAAAACTATTCGGGGGCGTAAACCGCGATCCAGATGCGGTAGACTTCTCTGCCAGATGTCGTTCCACCATCTGAGCTCTCTCATAGATTTCGTTGTAATCCTTCAGATAGAGAGGTACCAACCAGCTCTGAATCTCAAGTTTCAATCCGTCCATAAACCTCATCGCCTTATCCTCGGGATCGGTCACCATCCTCGGTGCATACTTAGAAAGTTCGGCGAACTTAGCCTCATACTGGTCTACAGTCAGCTGGTTCTGGCGTAGGCGTTGGAACTCATCCATCTTCTGTTTTCTCGCAGTATGTGAAAAATACTTGTCATTAAAAGCTTGCACGAAGGCACCCCATGTCTGGGCCGTACCTTCTGGAAAAACTCTGTCCTTTGAGGCTCTCCACCAAAAGCTTGCATTCCCCTGCAATTGATAGACAGCTAAAATGATTCTTTCTTCCTCGGTACATCTCAAAAGAACAAACGCTTTTTCCAACTCCTCAATCCACAAGGTTGCAGCTTCGGGATCTCCACTCCCAGTAAACTTAGGCGGCTGCATCTTAAGGAAGTGTTCTATTAACCACTGGGCCTGACGCCCTTCATTCACTTCCCTGGCAGGAGGGTTCACTGGTTGAGTTCCGGCAGCAGCAACGGCAGCAGCATTCATATCCCTCACCTGCTGACCCATGAGATCCCCAATAGTTCCAAGTGCTAGCATAACCTGAGCCATCGTCGGCTCCTGCCCAGATGGTCCAACAGCTGCGGGTGCTCCACTACCACCCACGATCTCCTCAATCGGTCTGACAGGTCTCGTTCACGGCGCTCGGGGCGCTCTCTTACCGCGTCCGTTTATTATGCAGAAATGATACGGAGTCCTGCTTACCCCATAGCAAACGCGGTCAGAAGGCAACCCCAATACTTAAAGTACAATAGCAATCACAAGCACAAAGCTCATAAATCTACTAACTATCCCATTTTCCCAACGCTCCTTATCACTCCAAGCCAATGACCAGACGGATCAGGCTGACCTTGCTCTAATACCACCTTGGGCGGAGATGTCACGCCCCGACTCTCGAGCTCGCGACATCCCTTGCCAAATCGCCACTAGGTCACGAATGATAGCGTCCCAGACGGACTATCGACCTACTATCATATGGCGCATGCGGAACGTGCAACTTCCAAAACAAAAAGATCAGCATGGGACAGAGAAGCAGAAACAACCAGTCAGATAAAACAGAAGCACTAAATAGATGAGAATAGATGATCCATGACCTTACAGAGCTACCAGCTAATATATACAACCCCATGCTTTGGGGCGGCACTCTAAGACTCTAAAAAAGATACAAGAGTCGGGTAAGGTCAACTCTCATCTACTCCAAAAGGGTACTCCCACAAAAAGATCTTCCAACAGCCTAAAAAGATCACAACTAAGACTAGTGATCGCGGCGGTCCAACGGAGGAGCCGAGTTGTTGGGATCATCAAAAGAACTATTACTCGACTGTACAGAAGCAGCTACAGACTGCTCGGGCTCGTCCTCAGGCTGTGTGCCGGGTTCGAGATCCACCACCTCCCCGTCAGGCGTATCGATGTCCATCGGGTCCCAGGCTGGGGCATTAGCGACCCCCTGAACAGGCGGTCCCTCAAACCCACGAACCGGGCCATAGAGATCAATCCCGTCACGAAGGTACCAGGCCTTGAAGAGATGAGCCACCAGAAGTGGCATCCCCTCATCAACCCATATAGTCGTGACGTGACGCTCCCAGACCTGATTCGTACCTGGAACCGAATGAGACGTGACATCGTGAGACGAGTGGGTAGGGGTACCGAATCGCACGGGCCTTTCCATTACTTCGGACTTGAAATGTTAACCCACGACGGGGTGAGAAATAAATCTCAGTGAATCAAGCCTAAGCTCAGTTAGGACATTGATTCGCCCAGAATATACTAAGCATCACAACCAACATACAGTTCAGTCGCATAACTCAACAAGATATAGTCATAACATATTATTAAACATCCCATTAAGGCATCACAATTCAAGTGTACACCAGGCACCACACAAATTCATTTATTCCAGATGACCCACGCCACTGGCGTGTTCCAATTCCATAACGCGATCCTGCACTTTAGGGCGATCTAGAGTCCTTCCGGTAGAACCGGACTATGTCTCTTTTCCCTCTCAACGACGGCTACTACAAGCGGTGTATCCAGTGCATCCAGCACGGCACCAACAAGCAGGCATCCCTAAACGGGGCGTCGGTCCATCACAAGCAGCGACCGACATCCGATAATTCCTTAAGACCATACGTCTGGCACGGGGCATGAACTACCGTGCTTCTGGCAAGTCGTTTACAATAGGTACGGTAAGTGCACGAACAGTACCCAACGAACTTGCCAGGTAATCGTCATCTGTCCCTCATGTGACCACACCATTCACACTTGGCAATCAATCTATTAATTATCTTTGAATAATGCCAAATACACATACAGACATGCTAACAGACTCGGCCCACGGCCAATCAAGACACTCAGTCAGGCATGTTAACAAGGCGATCAATTCCATGAGGTTAATGATTAAATCACGAGCAACCAATTCAGTCAGGCAATATCAAGCTCAATTCGTGCCATGACAATTATTAACCAGATTGATTTAACACACCAATTGTTCGCTTGTAATTGAACCACAATCAACGAATTATCACCCAATCAATCAATCACTAATTTTATCACAATTAGCCACAAATTATAAAATCACCCCAATTAATCTAATCGATCGGCCATTTAACCTAGCCCAATTTCTAACTAAATCGGCCCTGATCGTGTACCCAAATTTCACAATCAACTAATCATAGGCGCAATTAGCGCCCTAACCAAGGGTTAGGGTCAACTTACTGATAGTGAGCTCGGGCGGTCACGACGGTCAACGGCGGCAGCGGCGGCGGCGACGGCGACGGCGGTTCTTGGTAACTAAAAAGGGTAACCGCGCGGCAACTCGGACCCAAACTTCGGGGACACCTCAGGAAGGCCTCTCGAGGTCGCCGGGACAGGTGGTTGGCGACGGAGCTCCGGCGAACGGCGGCCTGAACAAAACCTGTTCAGTGCAAAACAGGGGAAACATGACGGTTTTAGGGCGGTTCCCGGTCCCACGAGCTGCGACAAGGCCGGCCAAGGGTACATGACTCACCTAGGGGTCGGGGGACGTCAGCTAGGACCGGCGGAAGGCGGCGGAAGGCGACCGAAGGCGGCGGAGCAGCGATGCACAGAACCTTGCGGAAACAGGGCACGCGCGACAGTGAACAGGGGAGGTGATCGGCGGCTGTTCACGAGCTCCACCGGCGACGACGGTCTTCCATGAGCTAGGGGAAGTAAGAGGAAGATCAAAGGAGTCGATTGGAGGTGGTGGCGAGCGGCAGGGCCGTCGGAAAAGGCCGGGGTCGAAGAAAAACCAAACCGGGCTCAAAACAGAGCACCGGTGGTTCCAAAGATTACTACGGCGGCTCCGGCGAACGACGGGCGGCGGGACAGGTTCGGGGCGGTCGAGGGGAGGCTGAAGGTTGGTCGTGAGGTGGTGACCGGGTCTGGTGGCGCCACAACTGGTCGGGAAACGAGCTGGACTCCCCGGGTCAGAAAACCCGAAAACAGAGCCTGACTTCGCTGAGCTTCCTCGCGGCTGTCCGGCGGGGAACGGCGGCCGGGGCTAGACGACGACGACAACGGGGAGTGGCTTGAGGTGGTGGTGGCTGGCTGTGGGCTGGTGGTCGTACAAAATCCACGAGGAAGGGAAGAGGAAGCTCGGTCATGCGTCTCTCAAGTAGAAAACCGCAAGGAAAGAAGAAGAGGAAAAAGCAGCGGCAGAAGAGAAGAGAGAGAGGAAGTCACGTGGCTGATGGGAGTGCATGGGGAAGAGAGAGAGTGGGGTCCCAATGAAGACTTTGGGGGACTTCTTATCCTTTAGGGTTAATGGCATTTGTCTCTTACAAATTAGGGTAGGGGCAAAAAGGTCTTTTGGCCATGCCGGGACTGAAATGGAAATTTTGCGCACTGGACGAACAGAAAATTTTGTAATTTCACTGGCTAGGCTTGATCGGGATTAGGTTCGGCGCGAAAGTCGAAAATCTAATTCAAAAAGGCTAAGAAATCAAACCCTAACCTAAAACGATCGAAACTTCAGAATTCGTCCAAATTATCGTCACTTCGGTCCTTACGGTCCAAAATATTTATCGATTATAATTTCATATAATATCCTTATATTGAATTTCGAATCTTACACAAGTTGAAATTTCCAGGACGTCACACCTAAACCTTAGCTTGGCGTGTTAATGAGCTATTGGTTGAAGTTTGACGAGGATTTGATGGAATTTAATAGTCGGTTTCGCTTGATTTTCATAAACCGAACAGATTGTGTTTTCCCGACCAAACCGTGGACATAAGAGGCTATTCAAGGGCTGATTTCACTTAGTTCAAGTGGTGAGTTGATCTCTAGACTTATTTAAGCATGTTAAGGGATCATTAGTTGAGGTTTGAAGTGATTATGATGGAGTTTGATAGTTGGTTCTTGCATGAACTCTTTAGCGGGCAAAACTGTCATTTTCGGATCTATTCTGGCCGTGAGCTTCAAGGAGAGTCTTGTAGACTTTGGCTAGTTCATTTATCTAGTAAGTTGCTCCTAACCCTCTATTGGGATGTTAGTCACTAATAGACAAAGTTTGAACTCGATTTGAATTGTTATGGATTGAATTTTGCGAGAAACGCAAGGGACCCTAATCTGTCCATGTGTGAAGTTAAGTTCTTGATGGCTCGATTTTTACTTGGAAATTATGTTTTCATGTTTAATCCACGTGAGTTCAAAGTTGTGACTTAAGGAGCTATGATTTTTGAAACCAAGATTGGACATTGCTAGTTGTTTGGCTCAGTTTTATGGGCTTGGTTGTTTGAACGTACATTGTTTATGACTCAACGAAATTTTGAGATTGAAAAGCCCGAGATTTTATCGAAAAGAATGTCAAAACTGAGTTTGTGAAATGGCCGTGAATTGCCTAATATGCCATGAATGATCCCTTGGCCGTGTATGTTTAAAGTTTGAAACGAATGCCATGTTTTGGCAATGAATCCCATGAGTGGTTCTTGAATGAAGAATTTTTTTAGGCATGAGATTGTTTTTGAATGAAAGATTCGCGGCATGAAATTATTTTAAAAGAAAACTTGAGGCCAATCAATTTGACTGAGAGGGAGTTACTCTCAACTTGATCTGGAGGTTGTTACTCCATTTGACTGAGAGGGAGTTACTCTCAAATAGAGCTCTGGGAGGAAGTTACTCCCATTTGACCTAACAAGGTCGTGCGGCTAGAGAGTCCCACACTGACACGATTCATCTCGATTGAAAATGGGCGTCGAGAGTCGTATAGTGATCGAATCATCTCTAGGCCCAGACGCGATAGTCTCATATGGACTGATGAGTCATATGGAGACCGAATCATCTCGCAGCCCAAAATGGGCAGCCCTGGATGGGCGGAAATGAAAAGATTTGATTTTCTGGAATGGATCAAGAATGGATTTTTTTAGAAACTAAGATGCCTCTTGAATTGAGATTTTCCTCGAGTTTTAAATCTACCTTATGAGTTGAAAATGGCCTAGGAAGGGCATGAAAGAAAAGGCTATATTTTCTAGAAATTTCGATAATGTTACTTTGATGGAATTTAAAAGTTGCCTCATGTTTTGAGTGGCCTCGAGTGTGTATGTTTGATTGAAAACCCTGCCACTGTACGAAGCTCAGATTTTGCCATGACTTGTGACTGAGACTAACTGATTTGGAAATACTGAAAAGACATGTTTTGATGGAATCATGCTTTTGTCGTGGCAAAATTTTTAATACCAAAATACCCACGTTTTTCAAAAGTGTCTGGATGTACTAGCAACCTAGTTTATGGTTAGGTTTAACTTACTGAGATTATAAATCTCACCCAATCGTGGGACAACATTTTTCAGGACCTAAGCGATGGAAACCCGAGGTTGCCATGGATTGGCATTGGAAGAAGTTTTTAAAGGAAATGTATATAAACTCATTTGTGATCTTAGGAATTTTACTTTGATTTGTGGCTTTAGAATTGAACCATTGGTACTGGACAACTGTAACTTTTGAAGTGTATTTGCCAATATTGAGGGGTGTACCTTTTTATGTCCTAAGTCATCTTGGGTTTATTTTGTCTGGAGACGTTTTCTTGCTTCCGCAAGCATGTGTCATTTAGGAGTATTGAGCTGTTGGCCATGGATCCTGGGAGACTATAGAGTTATAACGGCCTGGTGGGATGTTCGCGTGCTCGCCGGGTTCGGGGCGTGACATATATAATCTTTTCTTCCTTCACTCATGTGAGCTCTTCCTTTAAACCTCTATACTTCGCCTTTTGAGTCTTGATATCAGCTGGAAATGAGCTCCCATCGAGCTGCTCGCGCCTTGACTGGTTTGGTTTGCACAATGCTTTATTCCTTTGATGGAAATTGTTATCGTTTGTCATCCCTATCTCGATTTAGGATATCTTCGAATCAACTCACATGAAGAAATCGCAGCAACCTAGACCATCAATCTTACAACCACCATGGAACCTTCTTTCTGCTTTTTCCTTGTTGCTTGAAGAATTGGTGATTGAAGACCTACATAACAGGTTAGCTTCAAGACCAACTCATTAGGTGTCATGCCATTTGATTCAAGCATTAGCGCCCTCATTCTTCAGGTCACCATTCTTCGATTGGGCAATTGAAGATTTTGAACATACAAAGCCAACTGCAGTACATGTGCAAATATTTTGACCGTGCTATGCAATCCCCAAAATTGAGCAGTAAATATAGCTGTTAACCCTTAATCATCTCAAACAAGATCACGCGAACCATCCATATATCTTTTTTTCTTTTGGAGGATCCCATCTTTTATTTTACAAACTAGTAAGATCATAAGAATTCCCTGTGTTTGTGCACAAAGAAACTTTCTTTTCATATTTTTTCTGTGTTATAATATGCAGAATACTATTACCTTATTCGCTTGCCAATCATATATAATCTAACCTAGAAATGCTTGCACAAAAATTGTGGATGTTTGTCCTCTAAACTTGCAACATTCAGTATACGAATAACCTTTTCTCCCATATTATTCTCGGAATTCTATTATATTCTCGAGCACATAAAAATTCCATGAACAAACACAGAATAATATTCAAGGGAATTGACCTCTACATGGATCGAGGAACTGAGGACTCGTTCGAACAGAACCCAGTTGCAGAGATAACAAACTAGATCTTGCACTTGGGAGCGGAGGACTCATTCTTTGAAGAAGGAAGAAGAGGAATCGGATGAGGGACCAAATTCGACAAACAAGAAGATGAATCAGAGAAGAAGAGATCGTAGACCTGAGGACTCGCTCGAACAGGACATGTAAAGCTGAGGATTAGTTCTTCGAAAAAGAACTAAAATCAGTCGAAGAACAATACTTGATGACGAATAAGAGGGCTCAGCGAACAATAGGACGACTCGGTGAAGAAGAGGACTAGCACGAACAAGAAGAAGATAAGGACTTCGACTGACGCACGAACAAGAATAGTCGTCGTTGATGTTATAGGGCTGATGTAGTTTTTGATTTGACTTCTTCAATTTGGGGCAAAATTGCAAAACCACGTCGATCCAGCGTACGTGGAGTTTCTCACTTAAATTGGTTGCCACGTAGGAAAGAGAAACGAATTAAAAAAGCCACCTCAGCATTTTTTTGTTAGTAAAATTTAACGGAGTTAACGAAAGGACTTACATCGCACCAACTTGACAAGTTTTAGGACTCGATTTAACTTTTTTCTAAATTTTAGGACTCAATTGCACTTTGGTGACAAGTTTTAGGACTTCTAGTGAACATATCCCTTTTTCTCTGATCGAAGATGTAAATAATTTTGAAATAAGAAAAAAACTTACCCTAACTTGATCTATGTGGCACCACATCAGCTCTATTTACACCCTCATCGTCCACCTCAGTAGCCATGTAAGATTTTTAATAGCATTTTTTTAATGAAATTATAAGGTAGGGTAAATTTGTCACGCGAGTAAAAATTTATGGTTTTTGGTGTCATAAAAAAAGTTTAGGATAAATATGTCACACGGATGAAAATTTAGGGTTTTTAATGTCACAAAAAAAAAGTTTAGGGTAAATCTGTCACAACGGGCATAGTTTGGGGTTTTTGATGGGTTTTTCTCAAAAAGAAAACAGAATAAAAAAATGAATTCATCTTGAAATGTAATCACAAACAAGCCTAGGTCGAATTAATAATTTACAGGTGAATGGTGGAGGCCGAGAGCCCTGTTGCTCTATTCATTTAATTACACTCAACGAAAAAAATTAGGGTGGTTAGTTTGAGCAATCCTTTGACCCCTTGAAAGTTTGAGATAATGCCTCCCGTTGAAATTGCGAAAATGACACACGAACCACCCCAATAGATAAACAAATAATAATAATAATAATAATAATAATAATAATAATAATAATAATAATAGTTATTATTGTTGTCGTTATAATTTAGACAAAAATTATTATCGTGGTCCAAGGCGTGAGTTACTGGCTATTCGAGTTACTATGATTTGCATGATGTGAAAATAAAACATAAAACATGGTAGTAGAGTGATGGATTGGCGGCCACTTATCAGGAGACATTAAATTTTTCCTTAGATGAAGACAAAGCGTGAGTGAACCAACTTATCTTTTTACCATGCAACAACTTCAACGACGTACACAATCTTTCGAATGCGATGGTCCCCTCTCACCCAACTTATAATCAAACCCCCTCCCCCTCCCATCTCCAAGACACACACCCAAGCAAAGTTCGTCAGAAGAAGAAGAAGAAGTAGAAGAAGAAGATCGCTGGAAAAACAATGGGTGCCACCAACGCCGATGAACAAAAAGTCCTCGACAAAGCCCAAGAAGTCCGGCAATTCGGAGACTCCAAGCTCAGAGTCAAAGGCCTCCTCGACTCCATTCCCCTCTTCATCCACCCGCCCGACGTTCTTTCCAGCCTCAAACCCGTCGGAGCCAAGCCCAAATCGAACCCAACCATCGGCCTCTTCAGCCTTGACTCTGACCGCGCCGCTCGCAAGGTCGGCTTCTTCCAAATATTCAGCCATAGCGTGACTACGGAGGTCTTGGACCGAACGATCACGGCAATGAAAGCGTTCCACGAGCAGCCAACAGAGGTGACGGCGAGGATCTATCGGAGGAAATCAGAGACCGGCGTCGCCTTCTTCTCCAACATCGACTTGCTTCACTCCAAAGCGGCTAGCTGGAGGTAACTCACACATGCATGGTATTATCTTACTCTCCTACTGATTTAGGAGATTAGTGTGGTTAGGCATAGGAATGTCAATTTCTACATCGACACGAACGTGAGCAACTCAAAATTGACGTGATTTTATTTCATTCTTTGGTATAAACCATAATTTTCAGTGTCCTTGGACAAGTTTTTAAATATTTTGCGAATTTTACGAGTGACAAAGCACGGTGACTCAATATAAAATGTCAATGTTCACATATATCGTTAGAAAACTCTTTCTTCCTATTTAAGTGTGTGTTTGGAAATAGTTTTACTTTTCACTAATTTGAATGTTGCGGGTGAATTTTGATGTTTTCTTAATTTGAAACACTTTAAAATTTCAAAACATTCAATTAGTTCAAAGCACGAAATAAGCAGGGACACGTTCCTGATAAACATGGCCGGGCAATACTATCCGTGCGTCCCACACCGACCCGGGAGCGATCACGGTGCTCCTCCAGGACCAAATCGGCGGGCTGCAGGAGAAGCTTGGCGACGAGTGGATGGATGTGACGCCCATTCCGGGAGCTCTTGTTGTCAACATCGGCGACCTCTCCTTCAGGTAAAATTACACTTATGGAAGTTTAGGTGCTGCATGAAAACACTTTTGATTTCCAATTTCCCTACCATAAGTCAATCTGGTAGGGAAATTCATTTGGTAAAACCAAATCCGAAGTAGAAATGCATTTGGTAAAAAAATTGACTTCTGATAGAATTCTCTACTTTTGGTTGGATTTTTGGTCAACTTTCAGAAGTTAAAAATTTTCACTTTTCAGCTCCAGAATCTCTTCTTCAATCACACGAGCCTCGACCGACCACCGTTGCCAGCCGTGGTCGGACGCCGCCGGCCGCCGCTAAAGTTTTTGTTAATAATGTTTCAAAAATAGAAATTTTCATCCGTTACCAAACGAATTTCTTTGATCAGAAGTCAATCTAGAGTAGAAGTAGAAAAATCAATTTCTGCTTTTGAGGAGAAGTAGAGAAATCAATTTCTGGCTAAAAGTTAAGAAGTTGGCCAGAAGTGTTACCATGCAGGGGCTTAACTTGCCCTGATTAAATTGCAAAGTTGCATTCTTGCAAATTAATTGGGTTAATTAGTGTCTTAAGGAGATATGTGCTCAACACACCTTAACAATCACTCCATTTCTATGAAAAACTTAAAACTGCTATACATGTGATAAATTTATCTTAAATCATTTTTTTAACCACAAAAAACCCCCAAATCGGTACATTTACGACAAATTTATCCCAAATTATTTTTTTGATAACAAAATAAAAGGATTATATTCTTGGTGCTCGAAAAGTTTGTTATTTCTAATTTCATAAAATACAATAAAATCTATAAATGAAATTTTCCTAACAACCTTTTAATTGGTCGATTCAAAATAATGGTCATCATATTTTATGATTCGAATCAGACACATTAACTAGTGGTTCATAGCCCATGAGAAACACTATCTAATCATAAAAACTAATTTAAGTTGCAGTTTAAGGGGAAGTCTTTAATGTATACTCAAAAGAATATGCATATGAATGTGCAGACTCCAATTTCTTTTTCTTTTCTTATTATTAAAAAAAAAGTGACATGTTTGGTTGATTCTCTTATCCCAAATAATCTTTTTTTTTGTCAGACAAATAATCTTTTTTATCCTGTGTACTATTTTTTTTTTGTGCAAGACCCATATCCCTAACAAAATACAAAATAAGAATTTTAAATTGTTATTTCTCTATCGTATGACATATTATTGATATGATTCTTAATGCTCGAAAAGCTTGTTATTTTTAATTTCAAAAGATGCAATGAAATCTAAAAATAGAATTATCCTAACAATGTTTTATTGGACAATTCAAAATAATGGTCATGATATTTTATGACTCGATTTGTACACATTACCTACTGATAGATAGCTCATGACATGGGATCCGGATCGTCTGCCCTTCCAGGCACCTGCCCTTGCGATCTGGGCCATCCGTTTTTAAATGACAGGCCAGATCTCCTATTTTTAGGGGGCAATTTTTTGGATTTTTATTATTTTTATTTTTTTAGTAATAATATGGGCCATCTATTCATAACACGGATGGTCCGGATTCAAAGGGCAGGGCCTGCCCTTCTAAGGGAAGGGCAGACCATCCCTTCGTTCATGACAAACTATCTATTTATAAAAACTAAAGCAGGGAAGTCTTTAATCTATACTCAAAAGAACATGCAAATGAATGTGGAGACTTCAAATTCTTTTTATTTTCTTCTCATTAAAAAAAGGTGACGTGTTTCTTGTTGATTCTCTAATCCCAAATAATTTTGTTTATATTCCGTGTCCTCTTTTCTTTTCTTTTTTTCTTGTGTGCACAGCCATATTCCAACCAAAATATTTACATTGTTACTTCTCTGTCGTATGACATACGATTGACATTGGCCGATTTCGATGGGAACAACAGAGTGAAGAGGATGAGGAATGAGCGAGTGTGGCCAGACCAACTATTTGTGAAGAAAAATAGATGAAGTCGTTATTTAATATAGTTACACACACATTGTTAGGATTAAGACAATGGCTTGGAATTTGGTAAATCCAAACCAATTACAACTTCAAAACCGATTGCTTCTATCAAAGACTGGGAAGCATCTTATTCTTGCATCTTAGCCTATATGCCTCTTAAATCACGCCCTTTAGTAATTTTTCAGAGATCTCCCATCCAACTCGTTCGTGTAGAATGTCTTCAGGTAATCGCAAACCTTGAACTGCTGATGTACAGTGGGTTTCTCATGTGATACGAGCTCCGGAAACAGTCTGAACGGGATTTCGCAGTCGCTGGGACGGTAGAAAACCGCAACGGACATGCGTGGCTCTTGGCTAGCGTTGGCCAACGCTCGGTTGTCCACACTTTTGTATTCGTCATTGGACACGATCCGGGTAAATTCAAATTAATGTTAAAACATATTTATGTCCTTTATAGAAAGGGTTAATACCACAAAAAATCTCAAACAGATACACCTGTGATAAATTTATCATGAACTACTTTTTTTTTATCACAAAAAAACTTCAAGCTAGTACACATATAATAAATTGGGATAATACCACGAAAAATCCTAAACTGGTACACTTGTGATAAATTTATCCCAAATTATTTTTTTGATCATGAAAAACTCTAAAATGGTACACTTGTGACAAATTTACCCCAAACTGATACATCTGTGATAAATTTATCCTCTGTTATTTTTCATTAAATCTAACAGTTAAATTACTGAATCGGATGACACGCGTAGTTCACGGATGTATCAATTTGGGGTTTTAACCCTATATTTGTCATACGTGTATCAATTTGAAATTTTTCGTGGCATTAATCCAATTTAACTGAGGGTAAATTTCTTACAAATGTACCAGTTTGAGATTTTTCATGGTGAAAATAAATTAATTTAGGATAAATTTGTCACAGATGTACCAATTTGAGATTTTTGGCAGTCAAAAAAATTAGTTTGGGGTAAATTTATCATAGACGTACCAGTTTGTGATTTTTTATCGTTGAAAAAATAATTTGGGATAAATTTATCACAGGTGTACTAGTTTGGGGGTTTTTCGTGGTATTAACCCTAATATATTTATCTTATATTAGTTTTTGTTTTTTATTTGTTTAGAAGAAAAGCAATAGGAAAAGAGAAAAAGTTAAATAAAAAAAAAGGAAAGTGGGCTGCGTTGTTTTCTATCTTTATTTTGTGCGTGTGTGCTGTGGTTTTCCGGGTGAAGTCAGAGGAAACAAAAGCGAAGGAAGCTCTCGGCCACCGTGAGTGTTGACACCTAAATTTTAATTTTAGAAAATCATTCTTTTAAACATAAAATGAGGGTTGATCATAATTCTCACAAAAAATAAATCTTCATGCATTGCATATTTACTTTCAGTCAAACACACGTCATTGCATTAGATAAGTCAATTGAGCTTAATTTGACGGGGGGTCTGACCGGATTCAGTCTGAAAAATTTCGTCTTGAGCATAAGAGGTGTGCTGGATTTATTTGAACAAGTTGAAATTAATTTCATGCCAATTTTGTTCTGTTCCAGCTTAAATTTTGAATAGGGCTTTCAATTAAATGTCCATTATTTAGGAAAGGCATTGATTGAGCTCAAGAACTCGAAACGAGTCCATAATTTAATTGCAAATCAGCCCATTTTAGCTCTTATAATTGTAAAAGGGCCTTAGTTGATTACCCAGTTGATTAGTTAAAATCCAATTATGTCCAAAATCACAAAAAGAGCCCACAAGACATTCAGAAGTCGGCTATTTCAGCCTCCCCATCCATTTGGACGAAAATTGATAGAGTCCTAGTGAGATGGGACTCTCGAAATTTTGAGTTAATTAACCGAAAGGGAAAGACTAACGCGAGGTCGGGTATGTGAACCTGGAAAATTCGAATGAGAAATGGCATTTTGACCATAAGAATTGTCGAGGGGATATTTTGAGCCAGCAGAGATCGATCTAGGAACGATCATGGAATGCCTTGCTAGCATTATACGTTGGGACGCGGGTGATTCCGCTTAACCAATGTGTAATTTGCGAGAATTTCCTAAATCGGATTTCGATGATCAGGACCGCAGGAACTAGCAATAAACCCCCGCAATTACATGACAACCAAAGTCGCCACGACTTGAGAAATCCTAAGGTCGATACGCGTAGCGCCTGCAAGAGTTGCCCGTCAGTTTGAGATAAACTGGGATTACATTCGACGAGAGCTCGACATGAAATTGGACCTCGAGATTGGGAATTGGACATTAAGAAATTACAACATTTAAAATGAATTGGACATCGCCTCATCGATGGTGATTTATACTAGAAAAATAAAGTTTTGGACGGAAAGTGTGAAATGACCATTTTGCCCCTTGAGGTTTAGCCTTGCCTTAAGTTTTGAAGAAGGGCATTTAGGTCTTTTGAGAGCCCCTATAGCTGCCGAAAATTTGAGGTTATAATAGTCATTTGATATTGTTGACACCTGATTTTTGACTATCTATTACTACGATTTTTATTTTTTAAAATTAATTAAAAATATAAAAAAAGGTCATAAAATCACAAAATCAACTTTGGAAGCCTTGGCCTAGCCTCAGGGACCAATTTTGAACAAAAAATATTTTTTGGTATTTTATATTATTTTTCGAATTTATTTAATTATAAAAATACCAAAAAAATCGGAAAAATACCATTCGTGGTCAGAAAAATACAAAAAAATATTCAATAGTTTTGTTTTAATTTCCTCTTCAAGTGTGTCACTTTAAATTTCAAAAATTCTGCTCGGGTCACTATGTTCCTTAACAAACATAAACCCGAACCGAGCCCAAAAATTCATTTTCAACTCTTTTAATTTTCAATTTCCACTTTTTATAAGCTATGACATCGGACTCTAAAGTATTGAAATGCAATTGGGTCAATTTGACCTCCAATTTGACCAATTTTAGCCAAAAGGGCTTAATTGCATAAAAATCGTTCAATTTAGTCCCCGGTTTCACAATTTTTGAAATTAAACTTCACACGGGCACACCCATTAAAATTAAACACCTCTACCCAATATTTTTCATCATGCTGAATCCATTGGTGGCCTCAATTGGGACTAATTTGGTCGTTTGGACCTCCGATTAGGTGAAAATCAATTTCGGATCCTAAGGGTAATTTGGGGTTTTCATTAAATTTCAACCAATTGATTCACGAAAATACCCCAATTTGATAGAAAACATGTCAAGGAGTCCGATTTTGCCATCAATTTTGTGGAATTGGGATTATTTGGGGCCCTATTTGACAAAATTAGATCGAACCGGGCCGGTCGGGTCAAGCCCGACCCGGCCCGGTCCGACCGGGTCTGCAACTTTGTTGCAGACCCACGCGCCGGAAATGCCCAAAGCAGGGAAAAACAGGGCAGGCGGCAACCGAACGTGGGGGGACGTTTTTTTTAAGGGAAAGCAAAGCACGAACGTGGGGGACATGAATGGATGTCCCATGCTCGCCAGGGATAGGATCGTGAGCATTAAAAATTCGCCGGTCGGCCACGAGAGGAAAAGCAAGCTTGGTTTAATGGAGCTTGGCCGAAAGAAAAAGAGAGAGGATTTTTCGGCTCGAAAGGGAGAAAAGCCAGAGAAGAGGAGGCTTCCCCAGACCACACAGAGCTTCAATGGAGCTTCGGCGACCGTCACCGAACTCGGAGCAGGTCAGTTCCTCCTCCCGACCTCCATGCCTCACATGCACATAACCTGCTCGACGAAATGTCTGTGCGGTTCTGTTGACACCTGATTTTTGACCATCCATTATTATAATTTTTATTTCTAAAATTAATTAAAAATAGCAAAAAAGGTCAAACAATTGCAAAATCAACTTTGGAAGCCTTAGCCTAGCCTTAGGAACCAATTTTGAACAAAAAATATTTTTTGAATTTTTTAATATTTTTTGGAATTTATTTAATTATAAAAATACCCAAAAAATTAGAACAAATACCATCCGTGGTCAGAAAATTACACAAAAATATTCCGAAATTTTATTTTAATTCTATATTTAATATTTTCACTTTTTATTAGGGAAATGTGGCTTGGTTCATGGGGTTCCTTCACAAACCTAATCCCGAACCGGGCCTAAAAAATCCTTTTCGAGTCTTTTAATTTTCAATTCTCGGTTTTTATAAGCTATGAAATTGGACTCCAAAGTATTGAAATGCAATTGGGTCAATTTGCCCTCCAATTTGATCAATTTTAGCCAAAAGGGCTTAATTGCATAAAAATCTTTCAATTTAGTCCCCGGTTTTACAATTTTTGAAATTAAATTTCACACGGGCACACCCATTAAATTTAAACACCCCTACCCAACAGTTTTCATCATGCTGAATCCATTGGTGGGCTCAATTTTGGCTAACTCGATCGTTTAGGCCTTCGATTTGGCGAAATTAAATTTCGGATCCTAGGGACAATTTGGGGTTTTCACAGAATTTCAATAAATTGATTCACGAAAGTACCCATATTTGATGGAAAACATGTCAAGGAATCCGATTTTGCCATCAATTTCATGAAAAGAGGTCATTTGGGGGGTCAATTTGGCGATTTGGGCGATTTGGCCGAACCGGGTCGGTCGGGTCCGGCCCGACCCGACCCGGGTCTGCAGACCATGCACAGAATGTGCAGAATCTGCAGAACACAAAAAAGGGGGGAGATGGGCGGCGATTTTTTTTAAAGAAAAGGGGACAATCGAGCATGGGAAGCATGTGGGGAGACTGGATATTCGTTGTTGCAGAGGCGTGGGAATGAAAAACGGGCCGGTCGGCCATGAAAAGGGGGTGCTCGGGTTTGTAAAAAGAGAGGGGGGCCGAGAGAGAGTGGGGGATTTTTTTTCGAGCGGAGGGGGAGCGCGAAGAGCTTCCTCGGACCTTCAACGTACCACAGCAAACATCGCCAAGGGCTCGGCGGTCGTCTGCAAGCTCCGGACGTGTCGGTATTCTCTCTCAACCTCCATTTCTCGCGCGCCTATAACGTGTTCGACGAAATGCCCGAATGAGGGCTTGATATTTTGGCTCTCGGCCGAGCTATCCCCGAGCTCTATTTGTGCGAAAACCGCCTTTAAGCTTCATTAGAACTTGTTATAAGCTTGTTTCCATATTCATTTTGCACGGAACGATGCCGGGAGCGATGGCCGGAGTTCGATGTGCTCGGGCCGAGCCTAAAGCTCACACCGGCGAAGCCCACGGCCACCGACCATCAAAGGACCATAGGTAAGCTTCTAAACCTTCCTTAGATGCCACGTGAATGCCCGGAACCGAGTTTAGTCGAATAAAATTTTCTGCAAAATTCCTCGCCGGAGCCGGGTTCGGGGAGGTCCGGTTTTGCCTATTTGGGACGCGTTCATGGCCTTCATTTCTGTGGTATGATGATGTTGAAATGTTAGGGAGTCTAATGGTGTAAAAATCTCCAAAAAATTCTGAGTTTTGGTCAATTTTGGGCATTTTCCGGCGACCTCGCCGGAATTTTTACTATTCCCGCCGGAATTTTCACTGTTCATCGTCTTCTCAGGCGACCCTCCGGCCGGTCAACGGTCAACGGCCGACGTGGCGTGCCACGTAGGCAGCCACGTCAGCCGGGTGGGGTCCGGTCCGCTTATTTTCAAATAAAACAAACGGACGGTCACGATCGCGACACGTGTCGCGATCCTAGATTTTTGGAAAATTAAATAAATGATTTTCGAATAATCGATCCGGCGGACAAGGATGTGCCACATGGCTCACTGAGAGACATCCGATCTTGTACAAGATCGGACGCACCAGAGGAGGCCACGTGGCACGTTCTAGAGCGCCCGATTTGTAGGTTTTCTAAAAAATGAAAATAAATTAATTTTTGATCCGACGGCTATTATTGAGCCACGTGTCTCTCTGTGGGTCGCCCGATCTAGTGGAAGATCGGATGCACGAGACGAAGCCACGTGGCACAACGTGGACCGTCCGATCCGGGGAATTTTCGGATAATTAAATAAAATAGATAAAAAAATCAAAAAATTGTTAAAAAATAGAAAAAAATGTTTTAAAAAATCAAAACGGTGTCGTTTTAGGCCGGTGTCGACCCCTAGGGTCGGGCCGAGCGCCCGAGAGGCGCGGGCCGGGTCTGACCCGGCTCGGAAAATATTTTTAAATATAAAAAAATTCAGAAAAACAATAAAATAATCAAAAAATCAATAAAAAATGAAAAATCATGAAAATATTCAAAATATTCGGAAAATTCAGAAAAATTCTAAAAAATTCCAGAAAATAGGAAATGGCCACATTCAACTGGCCATGACCTGTTCCGGGTCTTTCGACCCCCCGGTCTTTTCAGAAATGACGGTTTTACCCTTCCGGCAAACCGTCTTCCAAAAAATTCTAAAAAATTCAGGAAAATCCCAAAAAAATAGGAAATGGCCACAAACAACTGGCCAAGGCTCATTCCGGGTGTTTTGAACCCCGACCCTTCTTAAAATGACGATTTCGCCCTTTGGGCGAATTGTCTTCCAAAAATTGAAGAAAAATCAAGAAATTCCAAAAAATTCTCAAAAATGGGAAATTGCCACAATCAACTGGCCATGGAATATTTTGGGTAATTCGGTATCCAAACCTTCCAAAAATGACGATTTTGCCCTTCGGGCTAATCGTCCCCAAATCTTCCCATTTTACCCTTGGTCTGAAATCACACATTCCCTAAGCCCCTATGGCTATATTAGGAGGCCTTTGACTTAAATTGATGTGCATTGACATGATTTATTTATGCAATTGACTGCACTCTCGTTAAATTGATTGTGATTGATAGGACTAGCATTCCAATCTGCATGAAACCCGAACCATACCTATCTCACCCAAAATTGCGTCTGCATGAACTCTTAGTCAGGAAAATCACTCGCGTTAGGTACCGAAAGGGCATTGGTAATGACACCGACGTAACCACGTCCCCGAACCCAAAATCTCTGGTTCCGCAGAACTGATCGATCTCTCCCAATCGGTCAGTAAGGTTTCTGGTCTACCCTCCAAGAAAGACCGGTGGCGACTCCAAATGCATGCACAAGTTGCACATGCCACCACAACCACACTAAGGTCGAAAGCGATCGACTCTTATCGTCGAATCCCTCAAAAGAAACTCCCGCCGCGATTTGGTATGGGCCTGGGAGGGCCCGCGCCGATCCAAAGCCCGCGATCGGTAATCCATTAGCCGCGTCCGTTGATTTTCGGACGGGTCGCGACAGGTTCGTATATTTTTGACTCTCGGCCTACCACTCCCGAGTCTCATTCGCGTGCTAGCAGCCATATAACTTCATTAGATCCATGTCTAAGCTTGGCCCGTGTGTTATTTTGCATTAAAACGCCGTGGAGACCGAGCCCGGAACTTCACCGGCCATCACCCATACCGTGGGCTCGACGGGGACTTCAAGCGGTCGCCGAACCTTAACCAGCCTCAGGTAAGCTTCTAAAGCTCCCTGGGATGCCTTGCAAATGCTTGGAATTGAGCTTGGATAAAAAAAAAAATTCTGCAAATTTGGTCGCCGGCGTCGGATCGGTGAGAGGTTCGGTTCACCCCATTTCCGGCGTGTTCTTCGCCAGGTCTTTGATGCATGTTGGTGTGGGACTGATGGGCGTCAGTTTTGTGCGAAAATCACGACTCGAAACCGACGTTTTTACGTCGGTTTCGCTCCTCCGGCGAGGCGCCGGCGAGAATCGCCGGCGCCGGTCATCTTCTACGGCGAGCCGGGGGACCGCTGACCGGTCAACGGCTGACGTGGCTCGCCACGTCAGCAACCACGTCAGCCAGGATGGGGCCGGACCGTTTAAAAATAAAACTCAGATCGGACGGTCGTGGCTTCGCCACGTGTCGCGATCTGGGAATTTTGGAAATTAATAAATGATTTTTAAATTAATAAATGATTTTTAAAAATAATAAAAATATTTTGATCGGACGGTCGATATTACGCCAAGTGGCGCTCTGAGGAACGTCCGATCTGACCTAAGATCGGACGCGCCAGAGGAGGCCACGTGGCGTGTGCTTGTTGACACCTAAATTTTGATCAACCTTTTTCTTCCTCTATTTTTCAAAAATTCATAGAAAATTCATAAAAAGCTAAAAATTTACAAAAACCAACTTTGGTAGCCTTGGCCAAGCTAAAGGGACCATTTTGGATAAAAATATTTTTTTCATATTTTTCCTATTTTATTATTATTATTATTTTCGAAAAATATAAAAATAAAAATAAAATAAAAAAAGTAGTATTCGAGGTCACAAAAATATATACAAATAGTAGGTATTTTTATTTTTAATTTTCTTTACTTTAGGACCTCATAAAACAGTAAAATTCAGGTTCCATTTTAGGTGTTCACTAACCACCGTAAAATTGAATTTGACAAAAATATTAGTAATGATTAAAAGGAAAAGGAGTGAAAACATCATCATTTAAAAGGAAAAGAGAACTAATCATTTTGTCTTCGCTTTTGATTATTTTATTATTATTTTTTTTACTTTTAATATTTTATTATATTATTATTATATTATTATATTATTATATATTTTTATTACTTTACTCTCCTCCCCTCTCCTTCATCACCCGCAGCATTCCTCTTCTTCTTCCTCCTTCTTCTTCTTCTCTTCTTCTCTTCTTTCTTTTCTTCTCATTTTTTTTCATCCTCCCCTAGATTACGGCGACCACCCTCATCGCCACCTTGCTCCGCCACCCTCCGACGCCGTGCCGAGATCCCGTCCGTCTTGCTGTTTATCACGACCTCGTGGAGCTCCTAGATACCGCAATCCCCCTCCATCTTCCTCCTCTGTTTCGCCCCCTGCCACGTCGTCGCTCTTCGTCGTCGCCGCTTGGCCACGAATCCATCGTGTTCGGGCCGATCCCGTGGGCCGGTGGCCGTGCGCCTCGGCCATGGCCGAGCCTATGGCCGAGGCCGTGCGTATCGGCCATGGCCGTGGGCCGAGGCCGTAGGCCGTGGGCCAAGGCCGCCTCGGCCCATGGCCGAGCCTATGGCCGAGGCCGTGGGTCGAGGCCGTGGGCCAAAGCCGTGGGCCAAAGCCGTGGGCCGAGGCCGTGGGCCAAAGCCGTGGGCCGAGGCCGTGATCTTGGGCCGAGGCCGTGAGCCCATAGCCGGTCCATGGCTGAGTGAATTGGCCCGTTTCCGAGCCGGGATTTATTTATTTTTTAAATTATTATTATTTATTACCGGTCTTAAAACTTGTAAAATTGATTGTTGACATTTTGATGTGGTGATCGACAGGTGATGTGCATGGAGATGGTCGCAGGCTGGGGCTGGGCGATTGAAGTCCGGTGTCCAATCCGGTATGTTTTACGTACCCGATCCGTGTATTAGGGTTATTTTTCTAAAATGTTGCCATTATAGATTTGGTTTGCATGTATTTATCTCAGTTCAGTAGTTAGCTTATTTATCTGGTTGAGTGTTGTCTATTGCCAATGATATGCTTTTTGTTAAAATATTTTCTGAAAATATAAAAAAATATTAATAAATCAAAAAATGCCAAAAAAATGGAAAAATTAAAGAAAAACAAAAAAATTGAGAAAAATTGCAGAAAATTACTAAAAAAATTCTAGAAAATTCCCAAGGCTGAAAATGATCAAAAGAAATTGATTGGTTGTCGTTTTTTTAGGATTTTCTCCCATTTAATCCAAAACGACGATTTTACCCCTCAAAGGGTAAATCGTCTTTGATATTCCGATGAATTGTGGAAATTGCTTAGAATTTGGCGATGAGCCAGATAGGTGGCTAAACCTTATGTCTAGGATTTCCACATTTCATTCGCATTTTTAGAAAATGACAATTTTACCCTTCGAATGGTAAATCGGTTTCTAAAATTCCAAAAAATCATGAAAATTGCAAAAAAAAAATAGGAAATGGGTCAATTGAGTGACCAAACCTATTTTTGACATCGTTTTACTCCGAATTCATTCCAAAATGATGATTTTGCCTTTTTTGGGCAAATCGTCCCTTTTGTCTCAAAATTACGACTTTACCCCTTATGGGTAAAATCATGTCTAAATCATTCCTAAGCTTGATTGATACTTATTTAGGTTAATAGAGCCTTCTTATGAGTGTCATGTTGATTTGATGTGTTTACTTTGCATACTTGGATTCATTGATTTGCGCCTTTTATTATTGATTGTGATTGCCAGGATAGTCATTCCTATTTGCATGAATTCCTAGATTTAGGATTCATATTCCACTCATCTGCATGAAATCTTAGGTCAGAAAATTCAGTCAATTTAGGTACCGAAAGGGCGTCAACTCTGACAGTTGGCGTAACTAAGTCCCCGAACCCATTTCTCTGGTTATCGCAGAATTGAATAGAAACTCCCGACTATTCAATAGGGTGGTCCAATCATACCCTCCAAAAAATGATTGGTGGCGACTCCATGGCATGCACACTTAACACATGTCACTAGACCACACTGAAGGTCGACTACGTATACCTCCGTTGCGATTTGGGTAACGGGCCTTGGGAGAGGCCCGCGTCTGACCAGACTAGACGGCCCATTAGCCCTCGAGAGCCCACGGCGAACCTCGAGAGGGTCGCGACAGACTGGCGACTCCGCTGGGGACTTAGAGAACTTGAGCCGATTAAAAAGTTGATTGATTTTTCTAACCCTGCAGGCGCTCTTGAAGGTGAGGTAAGTCCGCTCATGGTAGGTGTTATATGTTTTTGCAGATTGGAGAGATAAGGGGTGTAGTCCGTGATTAACATTGTCTTATGCAGGTTGGCGTAGGAATGTATGTTGTATGGATGATTTGAAGTGCTGATTGATAAACTGTCGTGCATGACTTGCATTGTGATACTCACAACACATGAACACACACGATCGCGCCTAAAACCCCGGGCGCCGCCTTTAGGAACACAATAGAAGGAATTGAAAATGGAATCTCCGTGAGGAAAAATACGGGGTAATCCACTTTTCAATTCCGCTCACTTCGAACTATGGATCGAGTCCCAATGCAACGATAGCTGTGCAATGGAATCGGCTCTTTCTAGAACTCGAAGTGGGAACCTTAACCTTAGGTGCCAAACCCTCTGATTTTTAGAAGTTCACCATCACTTGTCTCATGCGCATGTCTTTGGGCGGTTGGTACACCTAAAACCGCACATAAGTCGACGAGTTTGGTTGGTAAGACTCTCTATCCCTCGAATCTATTACAGTTCATATAAATATAGGCATTTCATTCATTGCATTCTGGTGATTAGATTAAATGCCATTTCAAGGATAGATGTGTGTGTTTTTCCCAAACGTCCTTGATAGAAGACGAAGAGGATGATATCCCATGACAAGCACCGAGTGAGCAACAAAGGAGCCTACTATGGACATTATTGAGATATCGTCCAATGAAGATGACGAGTTGGGGCAAGTGATCCGGAAGTCACAGATCGAACTTGGGGCATCCTTAAACGTTAGGATCACATTCCTTTGTTTCATTTTCCATTACTAGTTCTCTTGTGTAGGGTTTATTTTTATCGAGGCTTTCTCTATCTCACCCCTTAGAGTGATTGTATTAGGGATCTATTGGTGTATACATTTAGATGGAACTTGGTTGTATCTCTTTTGACAGGACATGGGAATGTGATAGTGGCATTTTCTCTAATCATCCGAATACTCCCAAGTCAAGTTTATAATTCCTTTAGAGGAAATCAAAATTGGAAATCTTGCATGACCTTTTTGGTCGTATAGGGTAATCCAACCCCAATTTCGCTAGAAGGAATTATACACTTGAATTGGTTCATGCATGAATGTGAGCCGCTGGTAATCCACGATAATTGACCGAGAATATCGGCGTTGTTTTGAATTTAATGACGAGATAGATGTCCAAATTACTCTCGTTCTTAACAAAACGGCCTTGATTTGGATGTCGTATCTTCAATTAAATTTAAAACACGTTATTATGCCTCGTACTTTTGAGTAATTTGCTCCTCTCGAAATTGATCAAAAGCAATTATTGTGAATTACATTCCTTTCAATAGTATGCTTTCTTTCGAAGAATATTGATAAAAAACTTTTCGCGCAAGATTAAAACCCTTGTAAAAGTTCTTGTCCTTATTAATCATGGGTAAGCATAAGATTGAAAGGGGTTTTTGCTTTCTTTTTCAAATTATTCCTTCTGATTCTGTCTTTTCATTTGCAGGTAAAAAATAGGTAACAGAGAGAAATCTTTTCCTGGATAAGTCTGAGGCTATTCTTTCATTTGATCATGAGCGAGTTATAAAATCCATATTTGCTCGACTTATTGATATTACGGTTCGGCTCACCTAAGTTGAAGATGTTCGAACGCTCGAAGAAAGGAACCATGCAGAAGTTAAAACACACACGAGAACTTTCATTTATTTTGCTCAGCGGAGGGTTTTCAGAAGCAGGTCATACAATTCGGGGTGGAAAAGTAAAGCCAAAGTGAGCCCTAATTAACGACACAAAGGAGCCCAACTGACCCTCCATGTTGTTAATGCTCTGCCCGTACTCACGACTTCGCATGTCCTGGTCCGCGAGCTTGAGGAAAAGGTTTCTGCATTCTCCCTTAACCTCAGTGACCTTGACCTCGTGTTCTTCAGTGATTATTTCCAAGTCCCGAACTAATCCATTCCCGTGAGCTATGTCTGCAGTTATTTTGTCGAGCCGTTCTTCCTGCCAGTCGCTTTGCAGCCTCAATAGGACATTGTGGCGGTCGTGCTCGCCAGCGGTCAGGGATAGGGCCAATTGATCCACCAGTTTTCTCCTCTCGCGAAGCAACGTCGCGACCCTCTCATTGGCAAACTCGACGGCCTTTTTGTGACTATCGGCCAGATAGTTGGTCAGCACCAAATGATCAGACCGATCCTGGTAACGAGCCCGCAAGACGCGAGCCACGAGAACCTCCCGATCAGCAACACGGTAGGCCTCTAAGGAGTGTGCAAAGAGGGTCGGGAAAGTTCTATATTCCCTCCCCAGCGTAGTACCTTCGAGGGAAGTGGTATCTAAGTCCTCGAGCAGGACACGGATTTCATCCGCGGTTGCAGAATGATCGGTTATGTGCGCGTAACCGCGACCCAATAGGTTATAAAGCTTTTCCCACTGGGCCAAGACATCAGTCGAAAAAGTGCGCACGGGAGAAGAGGCCATTTGCGTTGGGTTGGCTTGAGAATAAGACGAGGCTAATAGAGAGATTAGAAGGAAGAAGCTGATTATGCGAGAACGCTAATCTGCCATACGTTAATCCCTCATTTTATAGCAACTCAAGGATGATGAAGGGTCTCAGTAATAATGCTGGTGGAGCCCAGTTAGGGGGTAAAGCAGGAGGTCCCCTCACGAGAACCATTGGATTCGTTTAGGTCCGCGATTTCCGGCTCATCAATTAAAAGATGTAAAAGATTTGTCGGGATCACCATTATTAGAGTTAGGTGGGAGGAAAGCGCAACTATCGAAGAGAGCCCTAACAGGGTTTGACAGTCCCATCACGTTGAAAAGCTAAGCGAGAAATTCAAGGTCTTGAGGGGGAACGTTTGCCTAATGATGCTTGAAGAGCGTCTCCTGAACATGCAAATTCACTTGAAGAAAACTTTATAGGGAGTGAGCATACAGGAGAGAGTGGAGAACTCTGAGTGGGCAAGAACCAATCAAACATTTCTCAATCCAACATATTTAAGAGGTTACTGTCAGCTGCTAGAGGCGACTGACTCAAAAATCTCAGAAATTGAACCACAGAGGGATCTCGAAGATTCCAAGATCAAGTCTAACGCCAAAACCATGGAGCCCAACACTTCTGGCAATGGAAATCAAGATCACGGCGACGACGACAACGACATCCACGATGCTCAACTCGGGAAAAGAAGACGTCCTCACCAATACTCTCAGGAGGAAACCCAAATGCTGGAAACCCTTTTCAGTAAAAGCCATTACATGAAAAAGAAATGGAGAATTGAATTGAGCCGGGAGTTGGGGATTAATCAGTTGAGGATCCAGTTTTGGTTTCAAAATAGGAGATCCAAATCGAGGGCTCAACGCAAACGTCAGGTGGTCGAGATTTTAAAGGAAGAAAACCAAAAGCTGCGAACAGAAAACATGAGGTATGAAAAAGCTCTCAATATTACCGTTTGCCCTCATTGCGATAACCTCGTCGCCCTCGGTAAGATATTCCCCGATAAGCCTCACGCGATGATTGAAGACGTTCATTTACCACCCTACTCCCTCGGGGCATCTCCTGCTCAACCAGATTTTGCCGGAGTCACGCATGAGCAGGATGATCCCACGAAGATGATACAAATGCCTCCTGGGGGATGGGATTTGCATCGCTTTGATTGGAGTTACAGTTTCAAGGAGCTGGATGTTACCGCCGACCAGCTCAAAGCATATCAGCCTCATGCACAACAATTTTCGATAGGGTCGGGTCCCGCTGGAGATGAGTTAATCAGTCGTCAAGCCATCGATGCAATTTTGGGCCACGATAAGAGGAGGTTCGCTTGGCCCCCTGAACTGCATTCCAGATTCCTAGACGTGGTTCACCAAATGGGGATCGATTCAGCAACTCCGACGCGCATATTTAAGGCCATGAATGTACCGGGGCTTAGTAAGGAACTGGTCAGGAATCACCTTGCTGCCTACAGAAAGCTATTAAAACAACGTCGAGCGGAGCTAAACCGGGAGGAATCCGTCTCGAGCTCAAAAGCTAGGGGCGACCGCCATTATAATGCTCAGGCATCAAGAGATACCCGGCCAAATCTAAGCATCAATCAAACTAGCAGCCCGACCACCGGCAAACTGAAAGCTGATCAGAATGTCCTCCCGGGCCATCTCAACACTTCTCAAGAGCGCGTGTCACAAGTACAGCGAGTGCGCACTCCTCCATTCGAGCAGCAGTCGGCTGGTGCTCTGCCTGCCGCTGGTCAACCCGCGACAGACGATTTCTTTGATGAGGGGCTCGATGCCTTGTTCAATCAGTGGGAAGCTGGCATGCTTGGACAGCCATGATCTAGCACTTGACTCGGGGCACGATGGGTCGGTCACCACGAACACCCATAGAAAGAAGAACATGTTCATGAGTAGATCACTCATTTTATCCGTTGTAAAGTTCCTACGGGAACATTTTTCTTTAATGACTATAGTTAATTCTATATTAAAACCAACGCTATCGACGAACATCGTCATGCTCAGTTGTGATGATCCCTTGTTAGATTAAGTCTGAAACCAGAGACGGTCTTTAAAATTTTGAGTGGCCACGAACTCATTCCTCACCAAACGCCCGGGATGCTGAAATGAAGAGTAACAGCATGCACAGGGAAAATGCCACTTTCGTTTGAACGATGAAAAGGGGTTGAGAGAAGATCATAGCGTTAATTCCCATGGAGCTAAATGAATTAAACGGAGTCATTAATTGCGGGCCCACCGCTGCTCCCCACGTTCTCGGGCCTAGCAAATCATAAAAGGCGCCGAAAGATTGTAGGCCCACCACTTTGAAGACTGAACTAGGGGACGAGCGCAATACTCGATGAAACCGAATCAATGCAAAAGAGTTTGTGATCCTATCACGAGGAAAAAGAAATGGGAATACAGACGATGAGTAATTACAGAATCTCGGGAGGAGCGCTTGCTTGCTGGTCTTCATATGCAGCCTGAAGGATGGTTCTAGGACACGCACAATCACTTGAGAAAATTTCTAGAGTGAGCAAACACGTAAGAGCGAATAGAGAAAGCTGAGTGAACTAGATCAGCCCGAGATACTTCGATCCATCATGTTTAAAAGCTATTCCCATCTGCTAGAAACGCCCGACCTGGACATTTCTGAGCACGAACTGCTGGGAGACTTTGAAGATCCTGGAGCTGAATCCTGCCCGAAGGCCGTGGAGACTGACTCCTCCAGCGATGAAATTCTAGGTTTCAGCTACGAAGAAGGAATATACAATGATGACCGGAGTCGGAAAAGGAAGCAACTACAACGCCACACTCCAGGCCAAATCCGAGAGCTCGAAGCTTTCTTCAATGAATGCCCCACTCCAAGCAGACAACAGAAAATGGAGTTGAGCCGAAAAATAGGATTGGAGCTTTCGAAGGTCAAGTTTTGGTTCGCCAACAAACGAACCCGGGTGAAACAGCAATACGCAGACCATGAGTTACTGGTCCTGAAGGAGGAGAATGAGAAGCTTCAGGCTGAAAGCGCGAGATATAAGGAAGCTCTGACCAAGGCCACCTGCCTTAATTGTGGTAATCCTGTTGTCCTCGGCGAAGTGTTCCTCGATGAACCGTCCCTGTTGACGAATAACGCTCAGCTGTTACCGTATTCTCCACAGCATTTTCCGACACAGCCAGATATCGCCGGAGATCTGCATGAGCAAGTCAACACCATAGGAGCAACACCAACATCCTCTGAGAAATGGGATATGAATCATCACAGGGGGAGTTCTCTCAATGACGAACTCGCTGTCGCAGCCAGCCAATCCAAAGTCGGTGAGTCCCTCCCTGGACAACTTTTGAAACGACTAGATCCCGTAGAGAATAGCTACCGAAGTATTGACGATATTTTGGGTGATAAGAGAACAAGGTTTTACTGGACCTATGAACTTCACACCAAATTTGTTGATGCAATTCGAGAGCTGGGAGTTGATTCGGCTAGCCCACTACGCATACTCGAGATTATGAATGTGCCGGGGCTCTCTAGAATTAACGTCGAGTCTCACCTCAAGTACTATAGGAGATTGCTAAGGGATGGAAGGATAGCGTTAAACCATCATAAAGCCAGTTGGAGCTCAAGTGCCGGGCAGAGTTACAACCACGATGATTGGAGAGCCGAGAGCACCCAACCGTGTTTCAGCAATGACGGGACCAGCAGTCGTGTCAGCGACTCCTCTAACCCAAATCAGAATGCTCCGCCGAGCTATCTCAATACTCCTCAAGAGTATATACCGCAGTTCCAGCACATAGGGATTCCTCAGTTTGAGCGCGATTCGGTCATTAATGCTGTCCCTGAAGCGGATCTGGCATTGGTAGAGAGTGCACATATAAACCTGCCGGTCATTGGAGGAAGTTCCAATTCGAGGGGTCAAGTTGCTCACGGCGAGAGCAAAGAGAGGAATCCCTCGCCTGCAGTCGACGACAGCCAATCTGGGCACCAAGGGCTAGAAAGAACAGGCGATTTCCTTGAGGAGGAGCTGGACACTTGGATCAATACTCTTCAGGAATGTATGTCTCGACCCCAACAGGGCAATGATGAAGGTTCCAGCTCAAAGACTCCAGTTCCTCACAATGAAGGCGATGAAGGAAATCTGCCCCCAACAATTGTTGATACCCAACTTGAACATCAATGGCTCGAAGACCCGAGCAATTTCCTTGGCGATGAGTTCAATCTTTGGCTCGATCAATTTGGAGCCGAAGGGCCATCGCAGTGGTGACGCAAGGCAGGTGACCAAACGTCTGATGCAAGGCATGGTTACTCGATGAAAAATGCTTAGACGAAAGGGGTGGAACACTCCTATTGAATATGTTGTTGATCGCACTGTAAGGTTCCCACGGGAACATCTTTCATTAATGTCTAGAACTAATTGCGCGTGAGTGTCAACATCACCCTTTGAGCATCTTCAAGCCGAGGGCCGTGGATTAATCGCTTAATCCGTGGAGCAAGTTCCCCGAACAATGACTATCACCCGCGGAGTATAATGGGATCTACCCCTTCAATACGAAATACGTTTGGCCGCGAAGCCACCTATTTGGTAAAACGATGTATCGTTCCTAAACGATCTTCAATCGAATACCGAAGTAATGTCTCATTTCTTTCCCTTCTCAAGTGATAAACGTGGATAAATCACTCAAGGAGCCATTTGTTCGAATAACAGAACAGACGTTGCCTAACTGGGGGCAGATGAACCATTGATGTTGCAAACACTCCAAGAATGGATAGGCGGATTTGATAGATGTTGTTCATATCAATACGCAATATCAGAACGGGATGAGAACCAAGAGTAAAGCTGTATCGTTCCAATTTGTCTTGAATTTGAGAATATGAATTGATACTCGTTATTTATCCTTGACAGGGGAATCGCCTTACAGACGAACAGGTTTTCACATCCCATGTATTACCCGTTAGAATACATGACCAAGGGTAAATTGTATCGTTCTAATTTTTTGAAAAATTCGTGAACGTACAATAACATGTTTCTTCCGCATTTTCAGGATCTCCAGCCGCGGGGGACAGGTAAGTATCCCTTTCCCCAATCCATTGAAGATGTTAAATAAAAAACAGAGAGAAAAAGAAAAGCTTTCAAAACCTGATGTCTAGAAAAGACATGGAATTCTAACTTCATTGGCATTCATGTTTTGAAACATGAGGTTGTCTGAACACGCATTGTGCACCATAAAATCCCCTTGACGGGTAAAATTTTTGGGAAAACGAAAGAGATTTTTCCAATCAAAAGTTGTTCAAAACTCTCAAAAGGATGTTTCCTCAAAAGAGAGGCAAGCTCAAATCCAAACACATCCTACATACACTTGAGAGATGAGTGGAGCGAATCGAATAGTAAAATCTGGACCTACGGAGGTAGGGACCATTCGCAGCGATTACATGGATTGGGACGACGGAGGCGTTCGTTTCATATCATAAACACTACAGGTGACCGTTGATAACCCACTTGAACGGCGATTTTCATTCTTAACCCTGTCAAGAACCACCCCACATCGGGGCAAAATGGAGGTGAGTCCAGCAGCATCAGGAGGAAATGGTTAGAAATTTTCTTGCTCGGACTAACATTAATCTTTGTGTGTTGTTTATATGGTAATCCAAGTGCCATAGGATGATGAGGAGCATTCATTTCTCTATCCCACACACCGAATCCTTTGCATAGCCAAGTTGAGCCTGCAAAATCATTTCATAAACTCGTTGGTGATCATTGCACTTTCCAAGACGGATGCGACATCACTTCAGAAACGAGGGAGTTCAAGACCTAGGGTTTACGAAAAAGCTACTAAGTCGATACTCAAGCGTGCTAAGAGCCAAGTCATATATCTAGCACAATTGCCAAGCATCCCGCTTGCGACAAGGGATTAAAGAAATCCCCAGCATCAGATAAGAAAAAGCAAAGTGCCTGGTAAAAGCAAGGCCGATGCTCGCATAAGCTGTTTGATTGATCCCCAGTAAAGTCTGGTCGGGAAAAGAGGAAATTCCTAAAAGAGTAGTATCAAAAGGGCTACTCCCCAAATGGCGTCAAGCGCGGAGCAAAGATATAGAGAGAATTATCGGTCTCTGAATGCAACAAGAGACGCTCTCTAAAGGACTTGTGCACACCTCAAAAGCGGTTGCACACCTCAAAAACTGAATATGCAGAATGGAAAAGACATGTGACGAATTTGCAATGATCACCAATGTCAATCCCCTCATAAATTCTGGGCCAAAAACAAGCCTTTTTCGGTCCCCAATCTTACCAATGTCATAACCCTGAAACAGTCTTCTCTGACTAAGACATTTGGGTTAACATATAGCTTAGCTCGAAGAAGTACGAGCAAGACTATTTCTTTCTCATTTTGCAGGGTTCTCGACTTGTAAACCCGGAGCAGATGGTGAAGAATTTCATTCAAACGACCTTGACTCAAAAGTGAGTCCCTCTTGAAGATCAATAACCAAGCCCAACATTACGGTCCCATGGAAGACCTCCCGACCGATCAAAATGTATGCGCTGCGAATGATCCTAAAACCTAGGCACAGGTTAATAGGAAGTTGGCGCATTCCTTAAGACCATTATCACAGAGCGGTGAGGAGCCCTCTTGGATGAGAAATTCTCCAATAGATGTTTTGAACAAACTCTTTTTGGAAATTTCAAATTGTTTGATCCAGATTTTCCGTGCAAGGGATTTGTGATCACATTTGCATGTTGCAAGAATGCTTTGGACAACCTCCAGCATCAAAATGCACATTTCACAATTAAAACTTAAGTCATACGGTTTTTGTCAAGTGGACAGCCGTGGTCTTCCCAAAAATTACTAACGTTTTCTTGGTGAAGAAAAATCTTTCAAGCTCAAACTTCTGCAGGATACCTGGAGAACCCAGCTCCCAGAATGTCGCCTCAGCAGACTCAAGTGAAGCTTTGTCAAAATAAAATCTTTCACTACTTCAAAAAACTGAATTCCCGACAAACTTCGGGATCTCTAAAAAAAGAGGGGAAGAAAAACTCTTTTAAAAGAAAAAGTCCTATCAGACGTGGAGAACCCTCGTCATGAGACCCCTTTTTTAAAAAAAAAAAAAAAATCTAGACAGTCTCATCGGACGTGGAGAACCCTCGTCATGAGATCCCTTTTCAAAATTCAAACAGTCTCATCGGACGTGGAGAACCCTCGTCATGAGACCCCTTTTTAAAAATTAGGCAGTCTCATCGGACGTGGAGAACCCTCGTCATGAGACCCATTTTCAAAGCAAACTGAGGGTAGAAACCGCCTGAAGGGTCAAACTCAAGGTAGAAACCGCCTGAAGGGTCAAACTCAAGGTAGATACCGCCTGAAGGGTCATCTTAAGGTAGAAACCGCCCGAAGGGTCAAAACAAAGGTAGAAACCGCATGAAGGGTCAAACCAAGGTAGAAACCGCCTGAAGGGTCAACTCAAGGTAGAAACCGCCTGAAGGGTCAAACCAAGGTAGAAACCGCTTGAAGGGTCAACACAATGGTAGAAACCGCCTGAAGGGTCAATCAAAGGTAGAAACCGCCTGAAGGGTCAATCCAATAGCGAAAATCACTTAAATGGTCAACTCAATGGTCCGATCCACCATACGGATCAAAATCCTTGGCAAATCCCAAATGGGGCGCGTCTTCCTTAGATTCCTATCAGTTAGGAATCTCATTATGGTTTAACCTACCATACGGGTCAGAGCTTAACCTCTCTAGGACACTCTAGAAACGAGTCCCTAGAAATTCTCTGGAATCCATCAGACACTGCGAAAATCGCACAAACATCGAATAGGTAAGTGGCAGGTATATCTCTCTACTATCTCACTCTCTCATGTCAAATAAATGTTTCCCCTTTCAAGAAAGAGCATACATCGACAAGCATAAAAAAAACGGATGTCATGACTCCTTTTCCTTTAGTTTCACGAGTCGAGTCGATCAGGACTCAGGTGTCACCTTGTCTTTGAGAGAAACCTCTGAGGGGATTCCTCTGATGAGATTCCTCTCAAAGAGGGGCAGCTGTTGACACCTAAATTTTGATCAACCTTTTTCTTCCTCTATTTTTCAAAAATTCATAGAAAATTCATAAAAAGCTAAAAAATTACAAAAACCAACTTTGGTAGCCTTGGCCAAGCTAAATGGACCATTTTGGATAAAAATATTTTTTTCATATTTTTCCTATTTTATTATTATTATTATTTTCGAAAAATATAAAAATAAAAATAAAATAAAAAAAGTAGTATTCGAGGTCACAAAAATATATACAAATAGTAGGTATTTTTATTTTTAATTTTCTTTACTTTAGGACCTCATAAAACAGTAAAATTCAGGTTCCATTTTAGGTGTTCACTGACCACCGTAAAATTGAATTTGACAAAAATATTAGTAATGATTAAAAGGAAAAGGAGTGAAAACATCATCATTTAAAAGGAAAAGAGAACTAATCATTTTGTCTTCGCTTTTGATTATTTTATTATTATTTTTTTTACTTTTTAATATTTTATTATATTATTATTATATTATTATATTATTATATATTTTTATTACTTTACTCTCCTCCCCTCTCCTTCATCACCCGCAGCATTCCTCTTCTTCTTCCTCCTCCTTCTTCTTCTTCTCTTCTTCTCTTCTTTCTTTTCTTCTCATTTTTTTTCATCCTCCCCTAGATTACGGCGACCACCCTCATCGCCACCTTGCTCCGCCACCCTCCGACGCCGTGCCGAGATCCCGTCCGTCTTGCTGTTTATCACGACCTCGTGGAGCTCCTAGATACCGCAATCCCCCTCCATCTTCCTCCTCTGTTTCGCCCCCTGCCACGTCGTCGCTCTTCGTCGTCGCCGCTTGGCCACGAATCCATCGTGTTCGGGCCGATCCCGGCCGTGGGCCGATCCCGTGGGCCGGTGGCCGTGCGCCTCGGCCATGGCCGAGCCTATGGCCGAGGCCGTGCGTATCGGCCATGGCCGTGGGCCGAGGCCGTAGGCCGTGGGCCAAGGCCGCCTCGGCCCATGGCCGAGCCTATGGCCGAGGCCGTGGGCCGAGGCCGTGGGCCAAAGCCGTGGGCCGAGGCCGTGGGCCAAAGCCGTGGGCCGAGGCCGTGATCTTGGGCCGAGGCCGTGAGCCCATAGCCGGTCCATGGCTGAGTGAATTGGCCCGTTTCCGAGCCGGGATTTATTTATTTTTTAAATTATTATTATTTATTACCGGTCTTAAAACTTGTAAAATTGATTGTTGACATTTTGATGTGGTGATCGACAGGTGATGTGCATGGAGATGGTCGCTGGCTGGGGCTGGGCGATTGAAGGCCGGTGTCCAATCCGGTATGTTTTACGTACCCGATCCGTGTATTAGGGTTATTTTTCTAAAATGTTGCCATTATAGATTTGGTTTGCATGTATTTATCTCAGTTCAGTAGTTAGCTTATTTATCTGGTTGAGTGTTGTCTATTGCCAATGATATGCTTTTTGTTAAAATATTTTCTGAAAATATAAAAAAATATTAATAAATCAGAAAATGCCAAAAAAATGGAAAAATTAAAGAAAAACAAAAAAATTGAGAAAAATTGCAGAAAATTACTAAAAAAATTCTAGAAAATTCCCAAGGCTGAAAATGGTCAAAAGAAATTGATTGGTTGTCGTTTTTTTAGGATTTTCTCCCATTTAATCCAAAACGACGATTTTACCCCTCAAAGGGTAAATCGTCTTTGATATTCCGATGAATTGTGGAAATTGCTTAGAATTTGGCGATGAGCCAGATAGGTGGCTAAACCTTATGTCTAGGATTTCCACATTTCATTCTCATTTTTAGAAAATGACGATTTTACCCTTCGAATGGTAAATCGGTTTCTAAAATTCCAAAAAATCATGAAAATTGCAAAAAAAAAAATAGGAAATGGGTCAATTGAGTGACCAAACCTATTTTTGACATCGTTTTACTCCGAATTCATTCCGAAATGATGATTTTGCCTTTTTTGGGCAAATCGTCCCTTTTGTCTCAAAATTACGACTTTACCCCTTATGGGTAAAATCATGTCTAAATCATTCCTAAGCTTGATTGATACTTATTTAGGTTAATAGAGCCTTCTTATGAGTGTCATGTTGATTTGATGTGTTTACTTTGCATACTTGGATTCATTGATTTGCGCCTTTTATTATTGATTGTGATTGCCAGGATAGTCATTCCTATTTGCATGAATTCCTAGATTTAGGATTCATATTCCACTCATCTGCATGAAATCTTAGGTCAGAAAATTCAGTCAATTTAGGTACCGAAAGGGCGTCAACTCTGACAGTTGGCGTAACTAAGTCCCCGAACCCATTTCTCTGGTTATCGCAGAATTGAATAGAAACTCCCGACTATTCAATAGGGTGGTCCAATCATACCCTCCAAAAAATGATTGGTGGCGACTCCATGGCATGCACACTTAACACATGTCACTAGACCACACTGAAGGTCGACTACGTATACCTCCGTTGCGATTTGGGTAACGGGCCTTGGGAGAGGCCCGCGTCTGACCAGACTAGACGGCCCATTAGCCCTCGAGAGCCCACGGCGAACCTCGAGAGGGTCGCGACAGTGCTGAACCGTCCGATCGGTGGGTTTTCGGATAATAATAAAAAAATGTTAAAAAAATTAGAAAATTCTCAAAAAATCAAAAACGGCGTCGTTTTAGGCCGGTTGCGACCCGTAGGGTCGGGCCGGGCGCCCGCGAGGCGCGGGCCGGGTCTGACCCGGCCCGAAAAATAATTTTAAATAAAAAAAAATCCGAAAATAATAAATAAAAAAAATTCAAAAATCAATAAAAAAAATAAAAAATCATAAAAAAATTCATAAAAAAATTCGGAAAATTCAGAAAAATTCTAAAAAATTCCAGAAAATAGGAAATGGCCACATTCAACTGGCCACGACCGGTTTCGGGTCTTTTGACCCCCCGATCTTTCCAAAAACGACGGTTTTGCCCTTCCGGCAAACCGTCTTCCAAAACAAAATTCTAAAAAAATCCAAGAAAATCCCCAAAAATAGGAAATGGCCACAACCCACTGGCCAAGACTCATTCCGGGTGTTTTGAACCCCACCCTTCTTAAAAATGACGATTTCGCCCTTCGGGCGAATCGTCTTCCCAAAAATTGAAGAAAAATCAAGAAATTCCAAAAAATTCTCAAAAATGGGAAAGGGCCACAAACAACTGGCCGTGGAATATTTTGGGTAATTCGGTATCCAAACCTTCCAAAATTGATGATTTTGCCCTTCGGGCTAATCGTCCCCAAATCTTCACATTTTACCCCTGGTCCGAAGTCACATCTTCCCTAAACTCTTATGGCTATACTTGGAAGCCCTTGATTTGAATTGATGTGCATCGAGGTGATTTATTTATGCACTTGATTGCGCTTTCATTTAAATTGATTGTGATTAATAGGAACAGTCTTCCAATCTGCATGAAATCCTGAATTAAGCCTACCTCACCTAAAATTTCGCCTGCATGAACTCTTAGCTAGGAAAATCACTCGCGTTAGGTACCGAAAGGGCGTTGGTAATGACACCGACGTAACCAAGTCCCCGAACCCAAAATCTCTGGTTCCGCAGAACTGATCGACCTCTCCCAATCGGTCAGTAAGGTTTCCGGTCTACCCTCCAAGAAAGACCGGTGGCGACTCCAAATGCATACACAAGTTGCACATGCCACCACGACCACACTGAAGGTCGAAAGCGATCGACTCTTATCGTCGAATCCTTCTAGAAAATACTCCTGCCGCGATTTGGTATGGGCCTGGGAGGGCCCGCGCCGATCCAAGACCCGCGATCGGTAATCCATTAGCCGCGTCCGCCTTTCGGACGGGTCGCGACAGCTGGCGACTCCGCTGGGGAACTTTGTTCTAGAACCTATGGTTCTAGACCTCAAGTGGACTTAGGCCGTAATTAAAACGTTGAGTGATTTTTCTAACCTTGCAGGCGCTCTTGAAGGTGAGGTAAGTCCGCTCATGATAGGGGTTATATGTTTTTGCAGATTGGAGAAATAAGGGGTGTAGTCCGTGATTAACATTGTCTTGTGCAGGTTGGGCGTAGGAATGTATGTTGTGTGGATGATTTGAAGTGCTGATTGATAAACTGCTATGCATGAATTGCATTGTGATGATCACAACACGTGGACACACACAACCGCGCCTAAAACCCCGGGCGTCGCCTATAGGAACACAATAGAAGGAATTGAAAATGGAATCTCCGTGAGGAAAAACGCGGGGTAATCCACTTTTCAATTCCGCTCGCTTCGAACTATGGATCGAGTCCCAATGCAACGATAGCTGTGCAATGGAATCGGCTCTTTCTAGAACTCGAAGTGGGAACCTTAACCTTAGGTGCCAAACCCTCTGATTTTTAGAAGTTCACCATAACTTATCTCATGCGCATGTCTTTGGGCGGTTGGTACACCTAAAACCGCACATAAGTCGACGAGTTTGGTTGGTAAGACTCTCTATACCTCGAATCTATTACAGTTCATATAAATATAGGCATTTCATTCATTGCATTCTGGTGATTAGATTAAATGCCATTTCAAGGATAGATGTGTGTGTTTTTCCCAAACGTCCTTGATAGAAGACGAAGAGGATGATATCCCATGACAAGCACCGAGTGAGCAACAAAGGAGCCTACTATGGACATTATTGAGATATCGTCCAATGAAGATGACGAGTTGGGGCAAGTGATCCGGAAGTCACAGATCGAACTTGGGGCATCCTTAAACGTTAGGATCACATTCCTTTGTTTAATTTTCCATTACTAGTCCTCTTGTATATGGTTTATTTTTATCGAGGCTTTCTCTATCTCACCCCTTAAAGTGATTGTATTAGGGATCTATTGGTGTATACATTTAGATGGAACTTGGTTGCATTTCTTTTGACAGGTCATGGGAATGTGATAGTGACATTTTCTCTAATCATCCGAATACTCCCAAGTCAAGTTTATAATTCCTTTAGAGGAAATTAAAATTGAAAATCTTGCACAACCTTTTTGGTCGTATAGGGTAATCCAACCCCGATTTCGCTAGAAGGAATTATACACTTGAATTGGTCCGTGCATGTTTTACGTCGCTGGTAATCCACGATAATTGATCGAGAACATCGGCGTTGTTTTGAATTTAATGACGAGATAGATGTCCAAATTACTCTCGTTCTTAACAAAACGGCCTTGATTTGGATGCCGTATCTTCAAATAAATTTAAAACACGTTATTATGCCTCGCACTTTTGAGTAATTCGTTCCTCTCGAAATTGATCAAAAGCGATTATTGTGAATTACATTCCTTTCAATAGTATGCTTTCTTTCGAGGAATATTGATAAAAACTTTTCGCGCAAGATTAAAACCCTTGTAAAAGTTCTTGTCCTTATTAATCATGGGCAAGCATAGGATTGAAAGGGGTTTTTGATTTCTTTTTCAAATTATTCCTTCTGATTCTGTCTTTTTATTTGTAGGTAAAAAAATAGGTAATAGAGAGAAATCTTTTCCTGGACAAGTCTAAGGCTATTATCTCATCTGATCATGAGCGAGTTATAAAATCAGGACATATTTGCTCGGCTTATTGATATTATGGTTCGGCTCACCCAAGTTGAAGATGTTCGGATGCTCGAAGAAATGAACCATACAGAAGTTAAAACACACACACAAGAGTTCTCATTTATTTTGCTCAGTGGAGGGTTTTCAAAAGCAGGTCATACAATCCGGGGTAGAAAAGTAAAGCCGAAGTGAGCCCTAATTAACGACACGAAGGAGCCCAACTGACCCTCCATGTTATTAATGCTCTGCTCATACTCCCAACTCCGCATGTCGTGGTCGGCAAGCCTGAGGAGAAGACTTTTGCATTCTCCCTTAACTTCGGCGACCTTGGCCTCATGTTCTTCGGCGATTGTTTCCAGGTCTCGAACCAGTCCATTCCCGCGAGCTATGTCCGCGGTTATTTTGTCGAGCCGTTCTTCCTGCCAGTCGCTCTGAAGCCTCAACAGGACATTGCGGCGGTCATGCTCGCCGGTGGTCAGGGATAGGGCCAATTGCTCCACCAGATTTCTCCTCTCGCGAAGCAACGTCGCGACCCGCTCATTAGCAAACTCGACGGCCTTTTTGTAACTATCGGCCAGATAGTTGGTCAGCACCAAATGATCAGATCGATCCTCATAACGAGCTCGCAAGACGCGAGCCACGAGAACCTCCCGATTAGCAGCACGGTAGGCCTCTAAGGAGTGTGCAAAGAGAGTCGGGAAAATTCTATATTCCCTCCCCAGTGTAGTACCTTCGAGAGAAGTGGTATCAAGGTCCTCGAGCAGGACACGGATTTCATCATCGGTCGCAGAATGATCGGTTATGTGTGCGTAACCGCGACCCAGTAGGTTATAAAGCTTTTCCCACTAGGCCAAGACATCAGTTGAAAAAGTGCGTACGGGGGAGGAGGCCATTTGCGTTGGGTTGGCTTGAGAATAAGACGAGGGTAACAGAGAGATTAGAAGGAAGAAGCTGATTATGCGAGAACGTTAACCTTCCATACATTAATTCCTCATTTTATAGCAACTCGAGGATGATGAAGGGTCTCAGTAATAATGCTGGTAGAGCCCAGTTAGGGGGTAAAGCAGGAGGTCCCCTCACGTGAACCATTGGATTCGTCTCGGTCCGCGATTTCCGGCTTATCAATTAAAAGATGTAAAAGATTTGTCGGGATCACCATTATTAGAGTTAGGTGGGAGGTAAGCGCAACTATCGAAAAAAGCCCTAACAGGATTCAGCACTCACATCACGTTGAAAAGCTAAGCGAGAAATTCAAGGTCTTGACGGGGAGCGTTTGCCTAATGATTTTCTTTCATGCTTGAAGAGCGTCTCCTAAACATACAAAGTCACTCGAAGAAAAATTTATAGGGAGTGAGCATACAGGAGAGAGTAGAGAACTCTGAGTGGGCAAGAACCAATCAAACATTTCTCAATCCAACATATTTAAGAGGTTACTGTCAGCTGCTAGAGGCGACTGACTCAAAAATCTCAGAAATTGAACTACTGAGTGATCTCGAAGATTCCAAGACCAAGTCTAACACCAAAACCATGGAGCCCAACACTTCTGGCAACGGAAATCAAAATCACGGCGACGACGACAACGACATCCACGATGCTCAACTCGGGAAAAGAAGACGTCCTCACCAATACTCTCAGGAGGAAACCCAAATGCTGGAAACCCTCTTCAGTAAAAGCCCTCACTTGAAAAAGAAGTGGAGAATTGAATTGAGCCGAGAGTTGGGGATTAATCAGTCGAGGATCCAGTTTTGGTTTCAAAATAGGAGATCCAAATCGAAGGCTCAACGCAAACGTCAGGTGGTCGAGATTTTAAAGGAAGAAAACCAAAAGCTGCGAACAGAAAACATGAGGTATGAAGAAGCTCTCAATATTACCGTTTGCCCTCATTGCGATAACCCCATCGCCCTCGGTAAGATATTCCCCGATAAGCCTCACGCAATGATTGAAGACGTTCATTTACCACCCTACTCCCTCGGGGCATCTCCTGCTCAACCAGATTTTGCCGGAGTCACGCATGAGCAGGATGATCCTACGAAGACGATACAAATGCCTCCTGGGGGATGGGATTTGCATCGCTTTGATTGGAGCTACAGTTTCAAGGAGCTGGATGTTACCGCCGACCAGCTCAAAGCATATCAGCCTCATGCACAACAATTTTCGATAGGGTCGGGTCCTGCTAGAGATGAGTTAATTAGTCGTCAAGCCATCGATGCAATTTTGGGCCACGATAGGAAGAGGTTCGCTTGGCCCCCTGAACTGCATTTCAGATTCCTAGACGTGGTTCACCAAATGGGGATCGATTCAGCAACTCCGACACGCATATTTAAGGCCATGAGTGTACCGAGGCTTAGTAAGGAACTGGTCAGGAATCACCTTGCTGCCTACAGAAAGCTATTAAAACAGCGCCGAGCAGAGCTAAGCCGAGAGGAATCCGTCTCGAGCTCAAAAGCTAGGGGGGACCGCCATTATAATGCTCAGGCATCAGGAGGTACCCGGCCAAATTTAAGCATAAATCAAGCTAGCAACCCGACCACCGGCAAACTGAAAGCTGATCAGAATGTCCTTCCGGGCCATTTCAACACTTTTCAAGAGCACGTGTCACAAGTACAGCGAGTGCGCACTCCTCCATTCGAGCAGCAGTCGGCTGGTGCTCTGCCTGCCGCTGGTCAACCCACGACAGACAATTTCTTTGATGATGGGCTCGATGCCTTGTTCAACCAATGGGAAGCTGGCATGCTTGGACAACCATGATCCAGCACCTGACTCGGGGCACGATGGGTTGGTCGCTACGATCACCCATAGAAAGAAGAACATGTTCACGAGTGGATCACTCTTTTTATCCATTGTAAAGTTCCTATGGGAACATTTTTCTTTAATGGCTATAGTTAATTATGTATGAAAACCAACGCTATCGACGAACATCGTCATACTCAGTTGCGATGATCCCTTGTTAGATTAAGTCTGAAACCAGAGACGGTCTTTAAAATTTTGAGTGGCCACGAACTCATTCCTCACCAAGCGCCCGGGATGCTGAAATGAAGAGTAACAGCATGCATAGGGAAAATGCCACTTTCGTTTGAACGATGAAAAAGGGGTTGAGAGAAGATCATAGCGTTAATTCCCTTGGAGCTAAATGAATTAAAAGGAGTCATTAATTGCGGGTCCACCGTTGTTCCCCACGTTCTTGGGCCTAGCAAATCATAAAAGGGCGCCGAAAGATTGTAGACCCACCACTTTGAAGACTGAACTAGGGGACAAGCGCAATACTCGATGAAACCGAATCAATGCAAGAGAGTTTGTAATCCTATCACAAGCGCAATATACAGACGAGGAGTAATTGCAGGGTCTCGGGAGGAGCGCTTGCTTGCTGGCCTTCATATGCAGCCTGAAGGATGGTTCTAGGACACGCACAATCACTTGAAAAAATTTCTAGAGTGAACAAACACGTAAGAGCGAATAGAGAAAGCTGAGTGAACTAGATCAGCCCGATATACTCCGATCCATCATGTTTAAAAGCTATTCCCATCTGCTAGAAACGCCCGACCTGGACATTTCCGAGCACGAACTGCTGGGAGACTTTGAAGATCCTGGAGCTGAATCATGCCCGAAGGCCATAGAAACTGACTCCTCCAGCGATGAAATTCTAGGTTTCAGCTACGAAGAAGGAGTATACAATGATGACCGGAGTCGGAAAAGGAAGCAACTACAACGCCACACTCCAGGCCAAATCCGAGAGCTCGAAGCTTTCTTCAATGAATGCCCCACTCCAAGCAGACAACAGAAAATGGAGTTGAGCCGAAAGATAGGATTGGAGCTTTCGAAGGTCAAGTTTTGGTTCGCCAACAAACGAACCCGGGTGAAACAGCAATACGCAGACCATGAGTTACTGGTCCTGAAGGAGGAGAATGAGAAGCTTCAAGCTGAAAGCACGAGATATAAGGAAGCTCTGACCAAGGCCACCTGCCTTAATTGCGGTAATCCTGTTGTCCTCGGCGAGGTGTTCCTCGATGAACCATCCCTGTTGACGAATAACGCTCAGCTGTTACCGTATTCTCCACAACATTTTCCGACACAGCCAGATACCGTTGGAGATCTGCATGAGCAAGTCAACACCATAGGGTCAACACCAACACCCTCTGAGAAATGGGACCTGAATCATCACAGGTGGAGTTCTCCCAATGACGAACTCGCTGTCGCAGCCAGCCAATCCAAAGTCGGTGAGTCCCTCCCTGGACAACTTTTGAAACGACTAGATCCCGTAGAGAATAGCTACCGAAGTATTGACGATATTTTGGGTGATAAGAGAACAAGGTTTTACTGGACCTATGAACTTCACACCAAATTGGTTGATGCGATTCGAGAGCTGGGAGTTGATTCGGCTAGCCCATTACGCATACTCGAGATTATGAATGTGCCGGGGCTCTCTAGAATTAACGTTGAGTCTCACCTCAAGTACTATAGGAGATTGCTAAGGGATGGAAGGATAGCGTTAAACCATCATAAAGCCGGTTGGAGCTCAAGTGCTGGGTAGAATTACAACCACGATGATTGGAAAGCCGAGAGCACCCAACCGTGTTTCAGCAATGACGGGACTGGCAGTCGTGTCAGCGACTCTTCTAACCCAAATCAGAATGCTCCGCCGAGCTATCTCAATACTCCTCAAGAGTATATGCCACAGTTCCAGCACATAGGGATTCCTCAGTTTGAGCGAGAATCAGTCATTAATGCTATCCCTGAAGCGGATCTGGCATTGGTAGAGAGTGCACATATGAACCTGCCGGTCATCGGTGGAAGTTCCAATTCGAGGGGTCAAATTGCTCACGGCGAGAGCAAAGAGAGGAATCCCTCGCCTGCAGTCGACGACACCCAATCTGGGCACCAAGGGCTAAAAAGAACAGGTGATTTCCTTGATGAGGAGCTGGACACTTGGATCAATACTCTTCGGGAATGTATGTCTCAACCCCAACAGGGCAATGATGAAGGTTCCAGCTCAAAGACTCCAATCCCTCACAACGAAGGCAATGAAAGAAATCTGCCCCCAACAATCGTTGATACCCAACTTGAACATCAATGGCTCGAAGACCCGAGCAATTTCCTTGGCGATGAGTTCAATCTTTGGCTCGATCAATTTGGAGCCGAAGGACCACCGCAGTGGTGACGCAAGGCCGGTGATCAAACGTCTGATGCAAGGCATGGCTACTCGATGAAAAATGCTTAGAGGAAAGGGGTTGAATACTCCTATTGAATATGTTGTTGATCGTACTGTAAGGTTCCCACGGGAACATCTTTCATTAATATCTAGAACTAATTGCGCGTGAGTGTCAACATCACCCTTTGAGCATCTTCAAGCCGAGGGCCGTGGATTAATCACTTAATCCGTGGAGCAAGTTCCATGAACAATGACTATCACCCGCGGAGCATAATGGGATCTACCCCTTCAATACGAAATACGTTTGGCCGCGAAGCCACCTATTTGGTAAAACGATGTATCGTTCCTAAACGATCTTCAATCGAATACCGAAGTAATGTCTCCTTTCTTTCCCTTCTCAGGTGATAAACGTGGATAAATCTCTCAAGGAGCCATTTGTTCGAATAACAGAACAGACGTTGCCCAACTGGAGGCAGATGAACCATTGATGTTGCAAACACTCCAAGAATGGATAGGCGGATTTGATAGATATTGTTCATATCAATACGCAACATCAGAACGGGATGAGAACCAAGAGTAAAGTTGTATCGTTCCAATTTGTCTTGAATTTGAGAATGTGAATTGATACTCGTTATTTATCCTTGACAGGGGAATCGCCTTACAGACGAACAGGTTTTTACATCCCATGTACTACTCGTTAGAGTACATGACTAAGGGTAGGATGTATCGTTTCGATTTTTGAAAAATTCGTGAACATGCAATGATATGCTTCTTTTACATTTTCAGGGGTCTGCAGCCACGACAGGTAGGTAAGTATCCCTTTCCCAGTTAGCTGGAGATAAAAAAATGTTAAAATACTTTCAGCCGTCATGAAAATTATCCAATGCATCGATGTTCATGATTTAAATCGGGAGGTTGCCCGAAGCATGAATAAGACATGCACGATACATCACAAAATCCCCTCGATGGATAAATTTTGGGAAAGAAAGAAATGAATTTTTTCAAATATGATTATTTGTCAAATCATTCAAAAGGAGGTTTACTCAAAAGAGAGGCAAGCCTAATCAAAACACGTCCTATACACACTTAAGAGAGAAGTGGAGCGAATCAGACAGCAAAATCTGTACCTACGGAGGTAGGGACCATTCGCAGCAATTACATGGATTGGGACGACGGAGGCGTTCGTTTCACATTCCCAAATACTACAGATGACCATTGATAACCCCTTTGAACGGAGGTTCTCATTATCAGCCCTGTCGAGAACCACCCCACATTGGGGCAAAATGGAGGTGAGTCCAGCAGCATCAGGAGAAAATGGTTAGAAATTTTCTTGCTCGGACTAACATTAATCTTTGTGTGTTGTTTATATGGTAATCCAAGTGCCATAGGATGATGAGAAGCATTCATTTCTCTATCCCACACACCATATCCTTTGCATAGCCAAGTTGAGCCTACAAATTCATTTCATGAGCTCATTGATGATCATTGCACGTTCCAAGATGAAGGCATCAGGGATTACGAAGAGGATTCCCGGGCCGATATTTAAAGCATGTTTAGACTTTCAGACATATGTCTAACATGATCCCATCGAATATGAGAAAAACGGGATTTCAAAAAAATGATGATTAGAAAATCCCCAGCATCAAGAAAAGGCAAAGTGCCTAGTAAAAGCAAGGCCGATACTCGTGCAAGCTGTTTGCTTGATCCCCAATGAAGCCTAGTTGGGAAGAGAGAAAAACCCACAAAGGAGCCAAATCCAAAAAGGCTGCTCCCCAAATGCTGCCAAACACAGAACAAAGACATAGAGAGAGTCGGTCTCTGAATGCAACAAGAGACGCTCTCTAAAGAGCTGGTACACACCTCAAAATCGATTGCGCACCTCAAGGACTAAAGACGTAAAAAGGAAATGACAGGAGGCAAATCAGCAATGATCACCAATGTCAAACCCGTCACGAATTCTGGGCCAAAAACAAGCCTTTTTCGGTCCCCAATCCTTCCAATGTTACAACCCTGAAACAGTCTTCTCTGACTAAGACACTTGGGTTGACATATTGCTTAGCTCGAAGAAGTACGAGCAAGACTATTTCTTTCTCATTTTGCAGGGTTCTTGACTTGTAAACCCGGAGCAGATGGTGAAGACTTTCATTCAATGGCCTCGACTCAAAAGTGAGTCCCCCCTTTGAAAACCAATATCCAAGCCCAACATTACGGTCCCGTTGAAGACCTCCCGATCGATCGAAATGTATGCGCTGCGAATGATCCTAAAACCTAGGCACAGGTTAGTAGGAAGTTGAGTGCATTCCTTACAAAAGACCATTATCACAGAGCGGTGAGGAGCCCTCTTGGATGAGAAATTCTCCAATAGATGTTTTGAATAAACACTTTTTGGAAATTTCAAATTGTTTGATCCAGATTTTCCATGCAAGGAATTTGTGATCACATTTGCATGTTGTAAGAATGCTTTGGATAACCTCCAGCATCAAAATGCACGTTTTATGACTAAAACTTAAGTCATAAAATTTTGTCAATTGGACAATTATTGTCTTCCCAAAGATTATTAACATTTTCTTGGTGAAGAAAAATCTTTCAGGTTTGAACTTTCTGCAGGATACCTGGAGAACCCAGCTCCAAGAATGTCGCCTCTACAGACCCAAGTCCTAGCATGACGTGGAGAACCCTCGTCCCAGGACCCTTTTTCAAAAATCAAACAGTCTCATCGGACGTGGAGAACCCTCGTCATGAGATCCATTTTCAAAATCTGGCAGTCTCATCGAACGTGGAGAACCCTCGTCATGAGACCCCTTTTCAAAATATCAAACAGTCCTAGCATGACATGGAGAACCCTCGTCTCAGGACCCCTTTTCAAAATTTAGGCAGTCTCGTCGGACGTGGAGAACCCTCGTCATGAGACCCCCTTTTCAAAACAAACCAATGGTAGAAACCGCCTGAAGGGTCAAATCAAAGGTAGAAACCGCCTGAAGGGTCAACTCATGGTAGAAACCGCCTGAAGGGTCAAACCAAGGTAGAAACCGCCTGAAGGGTCAAACCAAGGTAGAAACCGCCTCAAGGGTCAACTTAATGGTAGAAACCGCCTGAAAGGTCAACTTAAGGTAGATACCGCCTGAAGGATCAAACCAAGGTAGATACCGCCTGAAGGATCAAACCATGGTAGAAACCGCCTGAAGGGTCAAATCAAGGTAGATACCGCCTAAAGGGTCAAAACAAAGGTAGAAACCGCCTGAAGGGTCAAAATAAGGTAGAAACCGCCTCAAGGGTCAACTTATTGGTAGATACCGCCTTAAGGGTCAACACGAGGTAGATACTGCCTTAAGGATCAACACGAAGGTCTGATCCACCATACGGATTAAAATCTCTAGCAAATCCCAAAGCGTGGGGATGCGCCTTCCTTAGGTTCCTACCAATTAGGAATCCCATAATGGTATGACCTACCATACAGGTCAGAGCTTAATCTCCCTAGGATTTTCTGTGACGAGTCCTAGGCATCTTCTTGAAAGTTGTCGCAACCGGCATCATCCGACAGGTGAGCTTCAGGTAAGCCTCTCTCACTCCGGTCCATGTTCAAATTGTTAGAGTAAACCGGGGATTAATTTGAGCTTTTATCAAGAGCCTTAAGGATCCGATGTCACACCATTTTTTCTTTTCCTGTTGAGTCGATTAGGAATCAGGTGCCATCTTATCTTTGAAAGCAACCTCTGCGAGCTCACTCTCAAAGAGGGGCAGCTGTTGACACCAGATTTTTGACTATCTATTACTACGATTTTTATTTTTTTAAATTAATTAAAAATATAAAAAAAGGTCATAAAATCACAAAATCAACTTTGGAAGCCTTGGCCTAACCTCAGGGACCAATTTTGAACAAAAAATATTTTTTGGTATTTTATATTATTTTTCGAATTTATTTAATTATAAAAATACCAAAAAAATCAGAAAAATACCATTCGTGGTCAGAAAAATACACAAAAATATTCAATAGTTTTGTTTTAATTTCCTCTTCAAGTGTGTCACTTTAAATTTCAAAAATTCGGCTCGGGTCACTATGTTCCTTAACAAACATAAACCCGAACCGAGCCCAAAAATTCCTTTTCAACTCTTTTAATTTTCAATTTCCACTTTTTATAAGCTATGACATCGGACTCTAAAGTATTGAAATGCAATTGGGTCAATTTGACCTCCAATTTGACCAATTTTAGCCAAAAGGGCTTAATTGCATAAAAATCATTCAATTTAGTCCCCGGTTTCACAATTTTTGAAATTAAACTTCACACGGGCACACCCATTAAAATTAAACACCTCTACCCAATATTTTTCATCATGCTGAATCCATTGGTGGCCTCAATTGGGACTAATTTGGTCGTTTGGACCTCCGATTAGGTGAAAATCAATTTCGGATCCTAAGGGTAATTTGGGGTTTTCATTAAATTTCAACCAATTGATTCACGAAAATACCCCAATTTGATAGAAAACATGTCAAGGAGTCCGATTTTGCCATCAATTTTGTGGAATTGGGATTATTTGGGGCCCTATTTGACAAAATTAGATCGAACCGGGCCGGTCGGGTCAAGCCCGACCCGGCCCGGTCCGACCGGGTCTGCAACTTTGTTGCAGACCCACGCGCCGGAAATGTCCAAAGTAGGGAAAAACAGGGCAAGCGGCAACCGAACGTGGGGGGACGTTTTTTTTAAGGGAAAGCAAAGCACGAACGTGGGGGACATGAATGGATATCCCATACTCGCCAGGGATAGGGTCGTGAGCATTAAAAATTCGCCGGTCGGCCACGAGAGGAAAAGCAAGCTTGGTTTAATGGAGCTTGGCCGAAAGAAAAAGAGAGGATTTTTCGGCTCGAAAGGGAGAAAAGCCAGAGAAGAGGAGGCTTCCCCAGACCACACAGAGCTTCAATGGAGCTTCGGCGACCGTCACCGAACTCGGAGCAGGTCAGTTCCTCCTCCCGACCTCCATGCCTCACATGCACATAACCTGCTCGACGAAATGTCTGTGCGGTTCGTATATTTTTGACTCTCGGCCTACCACTCCCGAGTCTCATTCGCGTGCTAGCAGCCATATAACTTCATTAGATCCATGTCTAAGCTTGGCCCGTGTGTTATTTTGCATTAAAACGTCGTGGAGACCGAGCCCGGAACTTCACCGGCCATCACCCATACCGTGGGCTTAACCAGCCTCAGGTAAGCTTCTAAAGCTCCCTGGGATGCCTTACAAATGCTTGGAATTGAGCTTGGATAAAAAAAAAAATTCTGCAAATTTGGTCGCCGGCGTCGGATCGGTGAGAGGTTCGGTTCACCCCATTTCCGGCGTGTTCTTCGCCAGGTCTTTGATGCATGTTGGTGTGGGACTGATGGGTGTCAGTTTTGTGCGAAAATCACGACTTGAAACCGACGTTTTTACGTCGGTTTCGCTCCTCCGGCGAGGCGCCGGCGATTCTCGCCGGCGCCGGTCATCTTCTACGGCGAGCCGGGGGACCGCTGACCGGTCAACGGCTGACGTGGCTCGCCACGTCAGCAACCACGTCAGCCAGGATGGGGCCGGACCGTTTAAAAATAAAACTCAGATCGGACGGTCGTGGCTTCGCCACGTGTCGCGATCTGGGAATTTTGGAAATTAATAAATGATTTTTAAATTAATAAATGATTTTTAAAAATAATAAAAATATTTTGATCGGACGGTCGATATTACGCCAAGTGGCGCTCTGAGGAACGTCCGATCTGACCTAAGATCGGACGCGCCAGAGGAGGCCACGTGGCGTGTGCTGAACCGTCCGATCGGTGGGTTTTCGGATAATAATAAAAAAATGTTAAAAAAAATTAGAAAATTCTCAAAAAATCAAAAACGGCGTCGTTTTAGGCCGGTTGCGACCCGTAGGGTCGGGCCGGGCGCCCGCGAGGCGCGGGCCGGGTCTGACCCGGCCCGAAAAATAATTTTAAATAAAAAAAAAATCAGAAAATAATAAATAAAAAAAAAATTCAAAAATCAATAAAAAAAATAGAAAATCATAAAAAAATTCATAAAAAAATTCGGAAAATTCAGAAAAATTCTAACAAATTCCAGAAAATAGGAAATGGCCACATTCAACTGGCCATGACCGGTTTCGGGTCTTTTGACCCCCCGATCTTTCCAAAAACGACGGTTTTGCCCTTCCGGCAAACCGTCTTCCAAAACAAAATTCTAAAAAAATCAAAGAAAATCCCCAAAAATAGGAAATGGCCACAACCCACTGGCCAAGACTCATTCCGGGTGTTTTGAACCCCACCCTTCTTTAAAATGACGATTTCGCCCTTCGGGCGAATCGTCTTCCCAAAAATTGAAGAAAAATCAAGAAATTCCAAAAAATTCTCAAAAATGGGAAATGGCCACAAACAACTGGCCGTGGAATATTTTGGGTAATTCGGTATCCAAACCTTCCAAAATTGATGATTTTTCCCTTCGGGCTAATCGTCCCCAAATCTTCACATTTTACCCCTGGTCCGAAGTCACATCTTCCCTAAGCTCTTATGGCTATACTTGGAAGCCCTTGATTTGAATTGATGTGCATCGAGGTGATTTATTTATGCACTTGATTGCGCTTTCATTTAAATTGATTGTGATTAATAGGAACAGTCTTCCAATCTGCATGAAATCCTGAATTAAGCCTACCTCACCTAAAATTTCGCCTGCATGAACTCTTAGCTAGGAAAATCACTCGCGTTAGGTACCGAAAGGGCGTTGGTAATGACACCGACGTAACCAAGTCCCCGAACCCAAAATCTCTGGTTCCGCAGAACTGATCGACCTCTCCCAATCGGTCAGTAAGGTTTCCGGTCTACCCTCCAAGAAAGACCGGTGGCGACTCCAAATGCATACACAAGTTGCACATGCCACCACGACCACACTGAAGGTCGAAAGCGATCGACTCTTATCGTCGAATCCTTCTAGAAAATACTCCCGCCGCGATTTGGTATGGGCCTGGGAGGGCCCGCGCCGATCCAAGACCCGCGATCGGTAATCCATTAGCCGCGTCCGCCTTTCGGACGGGTCGCGACAGATATCAAGATTTTTATTAGCCAATGACAAGTGTCATTATTTGGTAAGAGAAGTCAATTAGCATTAATGATTGTCACCTCTCAACAACCATTCAACCATGTTGACCAAGGGATAAGGAAGGCCTCTCACTCTCTCTCCCTCATTTGCTCGGCAAAGCGCTCTCCCCCTCATCTCTCTCTCATTTTCCTCTCTTCTCTCTCTCGCTCGCTCGCCAGACTGCCCTGCTCCGACCATAACTTCTTCGTCCAATGTTGGATTGAGGTGATTCCACCGCCATTAGAAAGCTTATCCTTTTTCCATGCCAACAAGGTATTATGAGCTCAAATTCACCTAGTCGTGCGTCCTGTAAAGCCTTTTGAAGAAGCAGAGGTCAGGCTGGTCAGATTTGAACCCAAGAGCTTCAAAGTTGGATTTTGAGCTCATTTCGCCCCAATCATGGGTAAGACCACCTCTCAAGCCTAGATAAGACATATATCATTGTGCTTGTGGGTGCAAGAATGGATTTTGATAAATTTTCATGGGTGGTTTCTCGTGGAGTATTTGTGGACAGAATATGTCCGAAGGGTTTCTCGCTAGGATCGTGACTTAGAGGCTGATTGAGGACTGATCGTGCATCTCCAATGAGGTAAGGTGCTTCTAAGACTTAGTTTAGGATGTTAAGAGGTGGATGGTTAAGGTTTAGTGAAGATTCAATGGAGTTTGATAGATGTTTGTGGCATTTTTCCTTGAACCAAACAGATTGGTATATGCTGACTAAACCGGAGACTTTGGGAGTGGTTTAAGGAATGATTTTGCTTGGAACGAAAGGTAGGATGCCCCTAAACCTTAGCTTGGCATGTTAATGAGCTATTGGTTGAAGTTTGACGAGGATTTGATGGAGTTTAATAGTCGGTTTCGCTTGATTTTCATAAACCGAACAGATTGTGTTTCCCCGACCAAACCATGGACTTAAGAGGCTATTCAAGGGCTGATTTCACTTAGTTCAAGAGGTGAGTTGATCTCTAGACTTATTTAAGCATATTAAGGGATCATTAGTTGAGGTTTGAAGTGATTATGATAGAGTTTGATAGTTGATTCTTACATGAACTCTTTAGCGGGAAAAACTGCCATTTTCGGATCTATTCTGGCCGTGAGCTTCAAGGAGAGTCTTGTGGACTTTGGCTAGTTCACTTATCTAGTAAGTTGCTCCTAACCCTCTATTGGGATGTTAGTCACTAATAGACGAAGTTTGAACTCGATTTAAAGGGTTATGGATTGAATTTTGTGAGAAACGCAAGGGACCCTAATCTGTCCATGTGTGAAGTTAAGTTCTTGATGGCTCGATTTTTACTTGGAAAATATGTTTTCATGTTTAATCCACGTGAGTTCAAAGTTGTGACTTAAGGAGCTATGTTTTTGAAACCAAGATTGGACATTGCTAGTTGTTTGGCTCAGTTTTATGGGCTTGGTTGTTTGAACGTACATTATTTATGACTCAACGAAATTTTGAGATTGAAAAGCCCGAGATTTTATCGAAAAAAAATGTCAAAACTGAGTTTGTGAAATGGCCGTGAATTTCCTGATATGCCATGAATGATCCCTTGGCCGTGTATGTTTAAAGTTTGAAATGAATGCCATGTTTTGGCAATGAATCCCATGAGTGGTTCTTGAATGAAGAATTTTTTTTAGGCATGAGATTGTTTTTGAATGAAAGATTTGCGGCATGAAACTGTTTTAAAAGAAAACTTGAGGCCAATCAATTTGATTGAGAGGGAGTTACTCTCAACTTGATCTGGAGGGAGTTACTCCATTTGACTGAGAGGGAGTTACTCTCAACTTGATCTGGAGGGAGTTACTCCATTTGACTGAGAGGAAGTAACTCTCAATTTTGACTGAGAGGGAGTTACTCTCAAATAGAGCTCTGGGAGGAAGTTACTCCCATTTGACCTGACGAGGTCGTGCGGCTAGAGCGTCCCACACTGACACGATTCATCTCGATTGAAAATGGGCGTCGAGAGTCGTATGGTGACCGAATCATCTCTAGGTCCGGACGCGATAGTCTCATATGGACCGATGGGTCATATGGAGATCAAATCATCTCGCAATCCAAAATGGGCGGCCCTGGATGGGCGGAAATGAAACGATCTGATTTTCTGGAAAGGATCAAGAATGGATTTTTTTTCAGAAACTAAGATGCCTCTTGAATTGAGATTTTCCTCGAGTTTTAAATCTGCCTAATGAGTTGAAAATGGCCCATGAAGGCCATGAAAGAAAAGGCTATGTTTTTATTGATACCTAATTTCAGATCAGCCTTTTTTGGCTTATTCTTAGAAAATTCATAAAAAAAATCCATAAAAAGTCAAAAAAATTGTAAAATTAACTTTGGTAGCCTTGGCCAAGCCTAAGGAACCATTTTTGACAAAAAAAATAATTTTTCAAATTTTTCATATTTTTTTTATTATTTTTAGAAAATAGGAAAATACATGAAAATTCAAGAAAAATAGCATTCGAGGTCGCAAAAATATGGGAAAATAGTCAATATTTTTATTTTAAATCCTTTGTCTTTTTGACCTCATAAAAAGTCCAAAATCAAATTCAATTTTTGGTGTTCTTTTGTTACACATATGATTGAATTTGGTAAAAAAATATCAATTGAGTCTTTTAATCTGCAACTTTGGTATTTTTTAGGATCTTGACATTCAATCTAATTGTCTCTTATTGCAATTTAGCCTAATTATTTGCAAAAATTGCTCAATTGCATGAATTAGGCAAAATTGCATAGTTAATTGCATTTTAGTCCTTGAATTTGGGCATATTTGAAATTACTTTCAATTTAGGGACTATCGTTGTAAATTGAAGTCACTGCCTAATGCTTTCCATCATTTTGAATCGATTGGCATAGGCGGTTTTGTCCAATTTGATCATTTGAGCCTCCAATTTCATGATTTGCCTAATCGCAATTAGGGGTAAATATGGGGTTTTTGTAGAAATTGACATGAAATTTTGGGCAAAATCACATTTTCAGATAGAATTCATGCCCTAAATTCGATTCTGAGGTTTAATTGCAAAAATTTCCAATCGAAGTACTATTAACTTCGAATAATTGAGTCAGGACCGGTCAGACCGCCCGGTCAGACCGGTCGAACCGGTCTGGAACAGTGTCTTCTTCCCCAAAGCTTCACGTGACTATTGCAGGTTTAAAGCTCGAATTTCATTGAGGAAATTGAAGGGCAATTCGCTACTAATTGGAAGGGGAATGGTGGGCGTTTTGTTCCTCTCATCGTCCCCCACTGATTAACACCAACGGCACCATCCGAAGTCGCCGGAAAGGAGAGTAATCGGCCGGTCAAGACGCAGGACCTGCGAAAGTCAACAATCACCAAACGCAGGTCAAATTCGTGCCAAATTCACATAAAATGAGACTCGCCGGAGAACCAAATGGAGCTGGACGGAATACCCAGTTTCTCCGTCACCGTTAGCGTACAATTTGGCACGTGATGGCACGTGAATTCAAGTGGGCGGAGGACCCCCCCGATGCGCGGCAAAATTCTTGAAATCGGTATATAGCCTTGAGATGCTTCTAGAAGAGGGAGGCGGTTGATTCGGTTGAGAAATGTTAAACAGAATCGAGAGAGAGGGAGAACGAAGGAGAAAGAGGTCACCTTCCATCGCCATTGTCGAGGGTTGGAACTCAAATTTGGAGGGCACTGGTTGAGCCGTCTCCAGCCAAACCGAAGCCAAAGAAGGTTGCCACGAGCATGCCTGAAGCAGCAGGAGTCGATCGCCATCGGCCCCGCGACCTATCACTTCAAAATAGGTGAGTTCGGTCTTCAAGCTTTCATACTGTGCTTTGATGACGGAACTCGATTCCGACCTTGATGCTTCGAGTTAGAGTAGGCGTTTTACTCTTCAAACATCACTGACCATCATCGCACTTTCATTTTGCAATGGCCTTGTCTAAATACTTCGAATTGAGTCCCCAAATCCAACCTCCATTGTCGTGCCCTGTTCATTCTCGCCTAGCCCAATCTAGGCCGTGCGAGCTCGATCGGAGCTCAAGGTAAGTGTTCTGAACATCCTTTCGTGTCAATCTGTGAATGAATCGCCCTGATTTCGCGTAGTTCGCGTGATTGAACTTGCATGGCCGTACTCGTTATCTTGCATGGTGATCGTGATTTTGTGGATGAAATACCTCGATTCTTAGATATGTTAAACTAGAGACAGTTGCGAGTCGATTGGTGCTGGTTTCGCGCGATTTAGTTAAGGTTCCACCGTTGGATCGTCGTCGGAGGTGCTCAGCCGTTCATTCCACCGGGGTCGAGAGGTTGAAGACGAAGCTGACGTGGCGGAGTCAACGAGTCAAAGGTCCAGGTGTCGTCCTGTGGTTGGTCCGCGTCGAAGTCGAGTCAGCTCGGCATGTAGTCTGCTAAGCTGAGTTGGATTAGATCCAACGGTTAGGGTTAATCGAGTCCGATAATTGATGGCCGTTCGATTAGTAATTAGGATTATCCGAAAATAGTTTTAAAATCAGAAAATCAAAATGAGTCGAAACGGTGTCGTTTAGGTTAGTGGTAGTGCGGCGTCGTTTAGCTTAGTAAAGATGGATCGAGTCTTGGCTTTTAATCGTAGCCGTAGATTTAGGTAATCAGATCTAACAGCTAGGGAATAGTCGGCTTTTGATTTGAGCCATTAGTTTTGGTTAATAGATCCAATGGTCGTGGAGTAGCCACGTGGTTCAATAGGAACCGTCGGATTAAATCCGAAAAAAAAACAAAAACAAAAAAAAAACAAAAAACAAAAACAAAAAAAAAACAAAAAACGATACGGCGTCGTTTTGGTGGCTGGGTCGCGCGGGTCAGGGTCTGGGCCGAGTTCCGACCCGAGTGGGTCGGGTCGACCCGGTCCGAATCATTTTTATAATAAAAAAATTGGAAAATAATTTAAAAAAAATCGAAAAAATTCTAGAAAATCCTAAAAAATGATAGAAAATTCTAAAAAATCCCAAAAAATTGTGAAAATTTTCTAGACACTCTAGAAATCTCCAAAAATTGAGGATTGACTACAGACAACTAGTCAATCCTATTCACGGGGTTTCTTATCCGTTCTTCCAAGAATTGACGACTTTACCCTTTAGGGGTAAGTGGCATCAACCTTGTATACAAGATAGGTCGAGGATGCTAAGATAAGGATTTGGGTCAGTTAAGTGACCGATCCTTCTGCTTAGGTTCTTGAGTTCTGTCTTTTCTTCAAAATGACAATTTTACCCCCCAATGGGTAAATCGTCTTTCCTATTCCAATCGAGTCTTGAAAATTGCTTAAAATTAGGATTTGGGTCAGGTGGTCGACCAACCCTAATGTTTGAGATTTTCACTTCTCGTCTTCGCCCAAAATGACGATTTTACCCATCCAAGGGTAAAATCACTTTTAAATTCCAGCTAAATTCTGGAAATTCCCGAAAAATAGGAAATGGAAGGTTTTATCGCCAATCTCATTTTCATCATCTTTTGATTACACATTTCATCTGAAATGATAATTTTACCCTTCTAGGGAAAATTATCCCCAAATTTCTCAAAATTACGATTATGCCCCTCATAGGCGAATCATGTCAAAACCACTCTTAAGCCTTGATTGATACTTCTCTAGGCTAATAGGGCCTTACTAGGGATGTCATGCTGCTTTCATGTGATTTATCTGCATGTTTGGATCCTTGATTTGCGCATTTATTTCTACTAATTGTGAGTGATAGGGTAGTCATTCCTATCTGCATGAACTCCTAGATTTAGGTTCGTACCCCCACTCATCTGTATGAAATCCTAGGATTAGGTAAATCATTCAACTTAGGTGCCGAAAGGGCGTCAACTCTGACAGTTGGCGTAACAAAGTCCTCGATCCCACTTCTTTGGTTTCCGCAGAATCGAATAGATCGCTCCCAACTATTCGATAGGGTTTCCAATCGTACCCTCCACGAAATAATTGGTGGCGACTCCTTGAAATGTACACATATCACATGTCACCAGACCGTACCGAAGGTCGACCATGCATATCCAGCTGTTGCGATTTGGGTAATGGACCTTGGGAGAGGCCCGCGTCCGATCAGGCGACATCGGGCGGCCCATTAGCCCCCTCCGCCGCGAGAGGGTTACGACAGTTTTCTGGAAATTTCGATAATGGTACTTTGATGGAATTTAAAGGTTGCCTCATGTTTTGAGTGGCCTCGAGTGTGTATGTTTGATTGAAAACCCTGCCACTGTACGAAGCTCAGATTTTGCCATGGCTTGTGATTGAGACTAACTAATTTGGAAATACTGAAAAGACATGTTTTGATGGAATCATGCTTTTGCCATGGCAAATTTTTAATACCAAAATACCCACGTTTTTCAAAAGTGTCTAGAGGTACTGGCAGCCTAGTTTATGGTTAGGTTTAACTTACTGAGATTATATATCTCACCCCGTCGTGGGATAACATTTTTCAGGTCCAGGCGATGGAAACCCGAGGTTGCCATGGATTGGCATTGGAAGAAGTTTTTAAAGGAAATAGATATAAACTCATTTGTGATCTTAGGAATTTTACTTTGATTTGTGGCTTTAGAATTGAACCATTGGTACTGGACAACTGTAACCTTTGAAGTGTATTTGCCAATATTGAGGGGTGTACATTTTTATGTCCTAAGTCATCTTGGGTTTATTTAATCTAGAGTCGTTTTCTTACTTCCGCATGCATGTGTCATTTAGGAGTATTGAGCTGTTGGCCGTGGATCCTGGGAGACTATAGAGTTATAACGGCCTGGTGGGATGTTCACGTGCTCGCCGGGTTCGGGGCGTAACATATATAATCTTTTCTTCCTTCACTCATGTGAGCTCTTCCTTTAAACTTCTATACTTCGCCTTTTGAGTCTTGATTTCAGCTGGAAATGAGCTCCCATCGAGCTGCTCGCGCCTTGACTGATTTGGTTTGCACAATGCTTGATTCCTTTGATGGAAATCGTTATCGTTTGTCATCCCTATCTCAATTTAGGATATCTTCGAATCAACTCACATGAAGAAATCACAGCAACCTAGCCATCAATCTTACAACCACCATGGAACCTTCTTTCTGCTTTTTCCTTGTTGCTTGAAGAATTGGTGATTGAAGACCCACATAACAGGTTAGCTTCAAGTCCAACTCATTAGGTGTCATGCCATTTGATTCAAGCATTAGCGCCCTCATTCTTCAGGTCACCATTCTTCGATTGGGCAATTGAAGATTCTGAACATACAAAGCCAACTGCAGTACATGTGCAAATATTTTGATCGTGCTATGCAATCCCCAAAATTGAGCAGTAAATATAGCTGCTACCCCTTAATCATCTCATACAAGATCACACGAACCATCCATATATCTTTTTTCTTTTGGAGGATCCCATCTTTTATTTTACAAACTAGTAAGATCATAAGAATTCCCTGTGTTTGTGCACAAAGAAACTTTCTTTTCATATTTTTTCTGTGTTATAATATGCATAATACTATTACCTTATTCGCTTGCCAAACATATATAATCTAACCTAGAAATGCTTGCATAAAAATTGTAGATGTTTGTCCTCTAAACCTGCAACATTCAGTATACGGATAATCTTTTCTCCCATATTATTCTCAGAATTCTATTATATTCTCGAGCACATAAAAATTCCATGAACAAACACAGAATAATATTCAAGGGAACTGACCTCTACTTGGATCGAGGAATTGAGGACTCGTTCGAACAGAACCCAGTTGCAGAGATGACAAACTAGATCTTGCACCTGGGAGCGGAGGACTCATTCTTTGAAGAAGGAAGAAGAGGAATCGGATGAGGGACCAGATTCGACAAACAAGAAGATGAATCAGAGAAGAAGAGATCATAGACCTGAGGACTCGCTCGAACAGAACATGTGAAGCTGAGGATTAGTTATTCGAAAAAGAAGACAAATCAGTCGAAGAACAAGACTTGATGACGAATAAGAGGGCTCGGCGAACAATAGGACAACTCGGTGAAGAAGAGGACTAGCACGAACAAGAAGAAGATAAGGACTTCGACTGACGCACGAACAAGAAGAGTCGTCGTTGATGTTATAGGGCTGATGCAGTTTTTGATTTGACTTCTTCGATTTGTGGCAAAATTGCAAAATCGAGAAAATATTGGGTGCTCCTAGAGTGCCAGCGCATCTCTAAGGAGCACCATAGAAAATTCGACATCTGTCAGCGGGGCCCACTCTTCGAGCTCTCCTTTTGACTCACTTTGTTTTCCCCAAACAGCCTCACCTTCCTAGATGACCACCCGCTAAACTCCACCTCCTGCTCACCATCGCAGCCTTGCAAACCTTCCTCCTCGACCCCTCACAGCCACACTAGCCCTTCTTTCTACCAAAGAACTGCTTCTCCTCCCTCCTCAATGATCTGAAACATCTTTTTTTCCCACCAAAGAACTGCTTCCCCTCGCAGCCCCACCAGATCAAAGTCTACATTCTTTTTATTTTTCACCTGAAAAGTCTCTCTTCCTCCTCCAACTTCTTAGTTAAAACAGTGTTGACACCTAATTTTGGATCAGCCCTTTTTTAGCCATTTCTTAAAAAATTCATAGAAAATTCATAAAAAGTCAAAAAATTACAAAATCAACTTTGGTGGCCTTGGCCAAGCCTAAGGAACCATTCTTGACTAAAAAATAATTTTTCATATTTTTCACATTTTTTAGTATTTTTAGAAAATAGAAAAATATTATAAAAATCAAGAAAAATAGCATTTGAGGTCACAAAAATATGGAAAAATAGCCAATATTTTTATTTTTAATCCCTTGTATTTTTTACCTCACAAAAAATTCAAAATCAGATTCAATTTTAGGTGTTCCTTTGTTACACATATGATTGAATTTGAGAAAAAAAAATATCAATTGAGTCTTTTAATTTGCAATTTTGGTATTTTTTAGGATATTGACATTCAATCTGATTGTCCCCTATTTCAATTTAGCCCAATTGTTCGTACAAATTGCCCAATTGCACAAATTGCATACTAAATTGCATTTTAGTCTTTGAAATTGGGCATAATTGAAATTACTTTCAATTCGAGGGCTATCATTGCAAATTAAATATGCTGCCCAATGGTTTTCATCATTTTGAATCGATTGGCATAAGTAATTTGGTCCAATTTAGTCATTTGAACCTTTAATTGCATAATCTCCAACTTGCAATTAAATGAAAATTTGGGGTTTTCGTAGAAATTGATGTGAACTTTTGGGCAAAATCACATTTCTAGGTAATACTCATGCCCTAAGTTCGATTATGATGTTCAATTACAAAAATTCCCCATCAATTTGGGGTTAATTTCGAAAAAAATCAGGTTAGAACCGATTCTGACCGGTCACACCGCCCGGTCAGACCGGTCGAACCGGTCCACCATTGCGTCGTCTTCAACCTCAAGACTACTCGCGCAAATGAACAGTGTCCAGGTGAAGTTTGATCAAGCAATTGACTGGCAATCGGTCACAATCAAAAGAGGTTGGGTGGGCGTCTTGTTCCTCACTTCAGTACCTTTCGATCAAGCCCAGCCCCGAGACAAATGATCAGCGGACAAGTTCCGGCGAGGTCAGTCAAACCTGCAAACCTGCGAAAGTCAACACTCTCAAACGCAGGTCAAATTTGTGTCAAGTTCGCATGAGGCGGAGCTCGCCGGAGGACCAAACGGAGTTGGACGGAATCCCCATCCTCCCCGTCGCCGTTTGGACCTGAAGGCGCGTGACTACACATGCCAATTTGAGTCTGTTAGTCCCCCCAGTTCGGCGCCAAAAATCCAACGAGCTATATAAGCCTGCGGGAACTTTCGGTTGAGCAGGACGGTGGATTCAGTTGGAAGAGGGTAAACAGAATTAAGAGAGAGAGAAAAAGGAAGAGAAAGAGCTCGCTCTCCATCGCCAGTGTCGAGGGCGAAGCTCGGAATTGCAGAGCATCGGTCAGGCCTTCCATGCTAGACCAAAGCTCGAAGAGACCCTCAGGAGGTCGCCCATACCGCCAGGAAGCTATCGCCGTCGGCCGCGCAATCTGAAGTCACGAAAACAGGTGAGTCAAAGCTTCGAACTCTACACTGAGCTTCAATGGCGGATTTCAGTTTTGGCCATGTTTCTTGCATTTAGTGTATGCGTTTTGTGCTTTGAACATTACTGACCATTGTCGCACATCTATTTTGCATCGATTTCGCATGCACACCCCGAATTGAGTCTCCCAATCCCAACCTCCATTGCCCAACACTGTCCATTCTTGCCCAGCCAAATATGGGCCGAGTGAGCTCGATCGGAGCTTGAGGTAAGTCTTCTACGCCTCCTGCCGTGTCAATCTGTGAATGAATCGATCTGATTTCGCGTGGTCTGTGTGATTGAACTTCCATGGCCGTACTCAGCACTTTGCATGATACTTGTGATTCTGTGGATTAGATGTCACGATTCTTAGATATGTTAAAATAGAGGTTATTTTGAGTCGATTGCCACCGGTCTCGTTCCATTCCGTCAAGATTCCACCGTTAGATCATCGCCGGAGATGCTCAGCCGTTCATTCCACCAGAGTCGCGAGGTTGAAGACGAAGCTGACGTGGCATAGTCAGCGGGTCAAAGCTTAGGTGGCAGTCCGCCATTGGTCCGTGTGGATGTCGAGTCAGCTCTACCGTTAGTCGGTTAGGGCGAGTCAGCATAGATCGAACAGCCTAGGTTAATCGAGTCTAACAAATGATGACCGTCCGATTAATAATTGGGATTACTCAAAAATGGTTTTAAATTGGAAAATCAAACAGAACCGAAACGGTGCCGTATAGGTTAGTGGTTATGCGACGTCGTTTTAGGTTAGTTGGGTTGAACGGCCCAGATCAAGTCTTGGGTTCTAAACGTGACCATAGATCTAAGCAATCGGATCGGACGGCAGAGAGACAGTCAATCTTTGATCGGGGCCGTAGGTTTAGGTAATCTGATCCAAAGACCGTGGATTAGCCGCGCGGTTCATTAGGGACCGTCGGATTAAATCCGATTAATCCAATAATAAAAAAGGCTGGACGGCGTCGTTTTGGGGGCGTCGGTTCAGCGGGTCTGGGTTTGGGCCGGGTTCCGACCCGAGTGGGTCGAGTCAACCCGATCCGAATCACATTTTTAAATAAAAAATTTAGAAAATGATTTTTTTAAAAAAAAAATCAGAAAAATCCTAGAAAATCCAAAAAAAATGCTAGAAAATTCCAAAAAATCCAAAAAAAATGTGAAAAAAATTGTGGGAAAATCCTAGACACTCCAGAAATCCCCAAAAATTGAGGATTGACCACAGACAACTGGTCAATCCTATTTTTGGGATTTCTCATCCGTTCTCTCTGGAAATTGACGACAATGCCCTTTAGGGGTAATTCGTCCCTTCTTTGTACTTGGGATAGGCCGATAATGCCAAGGTAAGAATCAGGGTCGGGTAGGCGACCAATTCTTAGGCTTGGGTTTTCGAGTCCCGATCGTTTTCTCAAAATGACGATTTTGCCCCCTCAATGGAAAAATCGTCTTTCTTGTTCCAATCGAGTCCTGAAAATTGCTTAAAATTAGAGTTTGGGTCAGGTGGGTGTCGCGACTCGTCCGGAAGCGGACGCGGCTAATGGATTACCGATCGCGGGCCCCACTCTGAAATGTGGATCGCGGGCCTTGGATCGGCGCGGGCCCTCCCAGGCCCGTACCAACTCGCGGCGGGAGTGTCTTTTGAGGGATTCGACGATAAGAGTCGATCGCTTTCGACCTTCAGTGTGGTCGTGGTGGCATGTGCAACTTGTGCATGCATTTGGAGTCGCCACCGGTCTTTCTTGGAGGGTAGACCGGAAACCTTACTGACCGATTGGGAGGGATCGATCAGTTCTGCGGAACCAGAGATTTTGGGTTCGGGGACTTGGTTACGCTGGTGTCATTACCAACGCCCTTTCGGTACCTAACGCGAGTGATTTTCTTGACTAAGAGTTCATGTAGGCGCAAGTTTGGGTGAGGTAGGTTTGATTTAGGGTTTCATGCAGATTGGAAGACTATTCCTATCAATCACAATCAATTTAAATGAAGGCGCAATCAAGTGCATAAATAAATCACATCAATGGACGTCAATTCACATCGCATGGCCTCCTAGTATAGCCATAAGGGCTTAGGGAAGGCGTGATTTAGGACCGAGGTAAAATGGGAAGATTTGGAGGCGATTTAACCCGGAGGGCAAAATCGTCAATTTTTGAAAGACGATTCGCCCAAAGGGCGAAATCGTCATTTTTAAGAATGATCGGGTTCAAAACACCCGGGATGAGCCTTGGCCAATTGACTGTGGCTATTTCCTATTTTTTTGGGATTTTCCTGGATTTTTTTTTTAGAATTTTTTATGATTTTCTATTTTTTTTATTGATTTTCGAATTTTTTTATTATTATTTTTTTATTTTCTATTTTTTATTAAAAAGCATGTCTTTGACATTAGATAATACTCAACCAGATGAATAAGCTAACCACTAGACTGAAACGAATACATGCAAATCAAGTCTATAATAGCAATATTTTAGAAAAATAACTCTGATATACGGATCGGATACGTAGAATATACCTGATTGGACACCGACCTTCAATCGCCCAGCCCCAGCAGTCGAATACTCGAGTCGAGATTGGCGGCGATCCTCGAGAAATTCTTCGATCACGAACTCCGAATTCGAACGGACTACGGACTCAATATCATAAACCACCGCCCAAATTCCACAAGTCACTTGGCCCATGGTCCTAAGATGAGGTCCAAACTCACGGCCCAATACTGTGGAACACGGCCCAAATCACCTTGGGTCTCGGCCCAACTCGGCATCTCATGGATTGGGCCCGATAGAACCAGCCCAGCCCAAAAAAAGAGCAAAACAGGGGAATTGAAGGCCAGCCGGGGCTGTTACGTGGGATTCAGGGCGGTGGCCGGCTGGGGAAGTGACGGAGGCAGCTGGAGAAGGTCGATGTAGAGTCGGGGAAGGTGTTGGTGGCCAGTGGTGGTCGGAGAGAGGACGGCAAGGGCGGCGAAGTGTCTGGTCAGGCGGCTCGGATCGGAGGCAGGGAGACAGAGCAAGGGAGCAGCTTCTCTGGGATGTTTCCGGCGGTTATGGGCAGCGGCTGGCTTCAGGGTCGTCGATGGTTGTATGAGGGGGTCAGAGGAAGATGTTAGTGGCCGGAGCTAGGAGGAGGAAGGCGGCGAGAGGCTGAGCTCAGCCTCGAACAGAACCTTGCGAAACAGGGCACCGAGCAAGACAGCCTCGGGTTCTTGGCTCTCCGGCGGATCTGCGGCGGCGACGAGCGGTCTGTGACCATCGAGGGGACTCCAAAGAGTGGTGTGGCGGTCAGAGTTGGCCGTGGTGGTGGCTGGAGGTCGGGGCCCCAGGTGAAACCGCAGCTGCACAGTCCAGGACCCAAAACAGGGCAGCTGACCGACTAGAGCTTCTCCGACGATTTCCGACGGCTCCGACGATGCGACGGCGGCTCAACGGTGATAAGGAAGGTGGAGGAAGGTCGGATATGGTGGAGGAAGCTCTGGTGTCCCCCTCTTGTCTGCTCGCGCGGGCTCCTTAAAAAGAAGAAGACGTTGCCATCTGATGAAGAAGACAGCGGGGACTAAAAAAAGAAAAGCGTCGTCCGTGGATTAAGAGAGAGAGAGAGAGAGAGAGAGAGAGAGAGAGAGAGAGAGAGAGAGAGAGAGAGAGAGAGAGACGGTCAAAAAGAAAAAGGGCAGAGACCAAATCATTACCCAAAATCCCCTTTTTTTATTTTTTATTCTTATTTATTTATTTTATTTCAAAAATAAAATAAAATAAAATATGAAAAATTATTTTTGTCCCACATGGTTCATTTAGCTTGGCCAAGCTCATCAAAGTTGATTTTGTGATTTTATGACTTTTTTTTTTATATTTTTAATTAATTTTAAAGAATAAAATTCACAATAATAAATGGTCAAAATCAGGTGTCAACAGCTGCCCCTCTTTGAGAGGAATCTCGTTAGAGGTTTCTCTCAAAGATAAGGTTGCACCTGATTCGTAACCGACTCAACTGTGAAAATGAGAGAAGAAATGCGATGACATCGGATCCTTAAGGCTCTTACTAAAAGTTCAAATTAATCCCCGATTTACTCTAACAATTTGTACATGGGCCGGAGTGAGAGAGGCTTACCTGAAGCTCACCTGTCGGATGCTGCCGGTTGCGATAACTTTCAAGAAGATACCTAAGACTTGTCACAGAAAATCCTAGGGAGATTAAGCTCTGACCTGTATGGTAGGTCATACCATTATGAGATTCCTAATTAGTAGGAACCTAAGGAAGGCGCATCCACACGCTTTGGGATTTGCCAGAGATTTTAATCCGTATGGTGGATCGGACCTTCGTGTTGATCCTTATGGCGGTATCTACCAATAAGTTGACCCTTGAGGCGGTATCTACCAATAAGTTAACCCTTGAGGCGGTATCTACCAATAAGTTGACCCTTGAGGCGGTATCTACCAATGTTTGACCCTTATGGCGGTTTCTACCTTGAGTTGACTTTGAAAAGGGGGTCTCATGACGAGGGTTCTCCACGTCCGATAGGGCCTGGTTGATATTTTTGAAAAGGGATCCTAGGACGAGGGTTCTCCACGTCATGCTAGGACTTTTTTTTTTAAAGGGTTTCTCTTCCCCAAGAAAATATTGGTAATCTTTGAGAAGACAGCAATTGTCCAATTGACAAAATTTTATGACTTAAGTTTGATGCTGGAGGTTATCCAAAGCATTCTTGCAGCATGCAAATGTGATCACAAATCCCTTGCATGGAAAATCTGGATCAACAGTTTGAAAATTCCAAAAAGAGTTTGTTCAAAACATCATTTGGAATATTTCTCGACAAGGAGGTCTTCTCACCTGTTTTGAGATAGTGGTTTTTTTATAGGGGATGCACTCAATTCCCAACTAACCTGTGCCTAGATTTTAGGCTCATTCGCAGCGCATACATTTTGACCGGTCGGGAGGTCTTCCACGGGACCGTAATATTAGGCTTGGATATTGGTTTTCAAGGGGGACCCACTTTGGAGTCGAGGCCATTGAATGAAAGTCTTCACCATCTGCTCCGGGTTTACAAGTCGAGAACCCTGCAAAATGAGAAAGAAAGAGTCTTGCTCGTACTTCTTCGAACTAAGCTATATGTTAACCCAAGTGTCTTAGTCAGAGAAGACTGTTTCAGGGTTGTAACATTGGTAGGATTGGGGACCGAAAAAAGGCTTGTTTTTTGCCCAGAAATCACGAAGGATTTGACATTGGTGATCATTGCCAATTTGTCACATGTCTTTTCCATTCTGCATCTTCTATTTTTGAGGTGTGCAACCGCTTTTGAGGTGTGCACAAGTCCTTTAGAGAACGTCTCTTGTGGTATTAAGAGATTGACAATTCTGTCCGTGTTTTTGCACCACAGCTGACATCATTTGGGGAGCAGTCTTCTTGATCTGACTCCTTTATGGGTTTTTCTCTTTTCCCATCCGGCTTCATTGCGGATCAATCAAACAACTTACGCGAGCATCGGCCTTGCTTTTACCAAGCACTTTGCTTTTTCTCGATGCCGTGGATTTTTCTCATTCATTTTTGAAATCCCACTTTTTCTCATCTTCATGGGAACGTGTTAGACCTATGATCAAAGGTCTAACAAGGTTAAACATTAACTTAGGAATTTTTTTGCAAACCCTAAGTCTTGAACTCCTTCATTTCTGAAGTGATGCTGCATCCGTCTTGGAATGTGCAATGATCACCAACGGGTTTATGAAATGATTTTGCAGGCTCAACTTGGCTATGCAAAGGATATGGTGTGTAGGATAGAGAAATGAATGCTTCTCTTCATCCTATGGCACTTGGATTACCATATAAACAACACACAAAGATTAATGTTAGTCCGAGCAAGAAAATTTCTAACCATTTTCTCCTGATGCTGCTGGACTCACCTCCATTTTGCCCCAATGTGGGGTGGTTCTCGACAGGGCTGATAATGAGAACCTCCGTTCAAAGGGATTATCGATGGTCACCTGTAGTATTTGGGAATATGAAACGAACGCCTCCGTCGTCCCAATCCATGTAATCGCTGCGAATGATCCCTACCTCCGTAGGTACAGATTTTGCTATCCGATTCACTTCCCTCATCTCTCAAGTGTATGTAGGATGTGTTTGGACTGGGATCGCCTCTCTTTTGAGCAAACTTCCTTTTGAATGATTTGACAAATAATCATATTTGGAAAAATTCATTTCTTTCTTTCCCAAAATTTATCCATCGAGGGGATTTTGTGATGTATCGTGCATGTTTTATTCATGCTTTGGGCAACCTCCCGATTTAAATCATGAACATCGATGCATTGGATAATTTTCATGACGGCTGAAAGGATTTTAACATTTTTTTTTATCTCCAGCTAACTGGGAAAGGGATACTTACCTACCTGTCGCGGCTGCAGACCCCTGAAAATGTAAAAGAAGCATATCATTGTATGTTCACGAATTTTTTCGAAAATCGAAACGATACATCCTACCCTCATGTACTCTAACGGGTAGTTCGTGGGATGTAAAACTTGTTCGTTTCCAAGGCGATTCCCCTGTCAAGGATAAACAATGAGTATCAATTCATATTCTCAAATTCAAGACAAATTGGGACAATACAACTTTACTCTTGGCTCTCATCCCGTCCTGATGTTGCGTATTGATATGAACAACATCTATCAAATCCGCCTATCCATGCTTGGAATATTTGCAACATTAATGGTTCAGCTGCCCCCGGTTGGGCAACGTATGTTCAGTTATTCGAACAAATGGCTCCTTGAGTGATTTATCCATGTTTATCACCTGAGAAGGGAAAGAAAGGAGACATTACTTCGGTATACAATTGAAGATCGTTTAGGAACGATACATCGTTTTACCAAATAGGTGGCTTCACGGCCAAACGTATTTCGTGTTGAAGGGGTAGATCCCATTATGCTCCGTGGGTGATAATTATGGTTCATGGAACTTGCTCCACGGATTAAGTGATTAATCCACGGCCTTCGGCTTGAAGATGCTCAAAGGGTGATGTTGACACTCACGCGCAATTAGTTCTAGATATTAATGAAAGATGTTCCCGTGGGAACCTTACAGTGCGATCAACAACATATGCAATAGGAGTATTCAACCCCTTTTCTCGAAGCATTTTTCATCGAGTAGCCATGCCTTGCATCAGACGTTTGATCACCGGCCTCGCGTCACCACTGCGATGGTCCTCCGGCTCCAAATTGATCGAGCCAAAGATTGAACTCATCGCCAAGGAAATTGCTCGGGTCTTCGAGCCATTGATGTTCAAGTTGGGTATCAACGATTGTTGGGGGCAGATTTCTTTCATTGCCTTCGTTGTGAGGGATTGGAGTCTTTGAGCTGGAACCTTCATCATTGCCCTGTTGGGGTTGAGACATACATTCCCGAAGAGTATTGATCCAAGTGTCCAGCTCCTCATCAAGGAAATCACCTGTTCTTTCTAGCCCTTGGTGCCCAGATTGGGTGTCGTCGACTGCAGGCGAGGGATTCCTCTCTTTGCTCTCGCCGTGAGCAATTTGACCCATCGAATTGGAACTTCCTCCAATAACCGGCAGGTTCATATGTGCACTCTCTACCAATGCCAGATCCGCTTCAGGGACAGCATTAATGACTGATTCGCGCTCAAACTGAGGAATCTCTATGTGCTGGAACTGTGGCATATACTCCTGAGGAGTATTGAGATAGCTCGGCGGAGCATTCTGATTTGGGTTAGAGGAGTCGCTGACACGACTGCTAGTCCCGTCATTGCTGAAACACGGTTGGGTGCTAGTCCAATCATCATGGTTGTAACTCTGCCCAGCACTTGAGCTCCAACTGGCTTTATGATGGTTTAACGCTATCCTTCCATCCCTTAGCAATCTCCTATAGTACTTGAGGTGAGACTCAACGTTAATTCTAGAGAGCCCCGGCACATTCATAATCTCGAGTATGCGTAGTGGGCTAGCCGAATCAACTCCCAGCTCTCGAATTGCATCAACAAATTTGGTGTGAAGTTCATAGGTCCAGTAAAACCTTGTTCTCTTATCACCCAAAATATCGTCAATACTTCGGTAGCTATTCTCTACGGGATCTAGTCGTTTCAAAAGTTGTCCAGGGAGGGACTCACCGACTTTGGATTGGCTGGCTGCGACAGCGAGTTCGTCATTGAGAGAATTCCCCCTGTGATGATTCATATCCCATTTCTCAGAGGATGTTGGTGTTGATCCTATGGTGTTGACTTGCTCATGCAGATCTCCGGCGGTATCTGGCTGTGTCGGAAAATGCTGTGGAGAATACGGTAACAGCTGAGCGTTATTCGTCAACGGGGATGGTTCATCGAGGAACACCTCGCCGAGGACAACAGGATTACCACAATTAAGGCAGGTGGCCTTGGTCAGAGCTTCCTTATATCTCGCGCTTTCAGCTTGAAGCTTCTCATTCTCCTCCTTCATGACCAGTAACTCATGGTCTGCGTATTGTTGTTTCACCCGGGTTCGTTTGTTGGCGAACCAAAACTTGACCTTCGAAAGCTCCAATCCTATCTTTCGGCTCAACTCCATTTTCTGTTGTCTGCTTGGAGTGGGGCATTCATTGAAGAAAGCTTCGAGCACTCGGATTTGGCCTGGAGTGTGGCGTTGTAGTTGCTTCCTTTTCCGGCTCCGGTCATCATTGTATACTCCTTCTTCGTAGCTGAAACCTAGAATTTCATCGCTGGAGGAGTCAGTCTCTATGCCCTTCGGGCAGGATTCAGCTCCAGGATCTTCAAAGTCTCCCAGCAGTTCGTGCTCAGAAATGTCCAGGTCGGGCGTTTCTAGCAGATGGGAATAACTTTTAAACATGATGGATCGGGGTATCTCGGGCTGATCTAGTTCACTCAGCTTTCTCAATTCGCTCTTACGTGTTTGCTCACTCTAGAAATTTTCTCAAGTGATTGCGCGTGTCCTGGAACCATCCTTCAGGCTGCATATGAAGACCAGCAAGCAAGCGCTCCTCCCGAGATTCTGCAATTACTCATCGTCTATATTCCCCTTTCTTTTTCCTCGTGATAGGATCACAAACTCTCTTGCATTGATTCGGTTTCATCGAGTATTGCGCTCGTCCCCTAGTTCAGTCTTCAAAGTGGTGGGTCTACAATCTTTCGGCGCCTTTTATGATTTACTAGGCCCGAGAACGTGGGGAGCAGCGGTGGACCCGCAATTAATGACTCCGTTTAATTCATTTAGCTCCATGGGAATTAACGCTATGATCTTCTCTCAACCCCTTTTTCATCGTTCAAACGAAAGTGGCATTTTCCCTGTGCATGCTGTTACTCTTCATTTCAGCATCCTGGGCGCTTGGTGAGGAATGAGTTCGTGGCCACTCAAAATTTTAAAGACCGTCTCTGGTTTCAGACTTAATCTAACAAGGGATCATCACAACTGAGCATGACGATGTTCATCGATAGCGTTGGTTTTAATATAGAATTAACTATAGTCATTAAAGAAAAATGTTCCCGTGGGAATTTTACAACGGATAAAATGAGTGATCTACTCGTGAACATGTTCTTCTTCCTATGGGTGTTCGTAGTGACCGACCCATCGTGCCCCGAGCCAGGTGCTAGATCATGACTGTCCGAGCATGCCAGCTTCCCACTGATTGAACAAGGCATCGAGCCCCTCATCGAAGAAATCGTCTGTCGTGGGTTGACCAGCGGCAGGCAGAGCACCAGCCGACTGTTGCTCGAATAGAGGAGTGCGCACTCGCTGTACTTGTGACACGCGCTCTTGAGAAGTGTTGAAATGGCCTGGGAGGACATTCTGATCAGCTTTCAGTTTGCCGGTGGTCGGGTTGCTAGCTTGATTGATGCTTAGATTTGGCCGGGTATCTCTTGATGCCTGAGCATTACAATGGCGGTCGCCCCTAGCTTTTGAGTTCGAGACGGATTCCTCCCGGTTTAGCTCCGCTCGACGTTGTCTTAATAGCTTTCTGTAGGCAGCAAGGTGATTCCTGACCAGCTCCTTACTAAGCCCCGGTACATTCATGGCCTTAAATATGCGCGTCGGAGTTGCTGAGTCGATCCCCATTTGGTGAACCACATCTAGGAATCTGGAATGCAGTTCAGGGGGCCAAGCGAACCTCCTCTTATCGTGGCCCAAAATTGCATCGATGGCTTGACGACTGATTAACTCATCTCCAGCAGGACCCGACCCTATCGAAAATTGTTGTACATGAGGTTGATATGCTTTGAGCTGGTCGGCGGTAACATCCAGCTCCTTGAAACTGTAACTCCAATCAAAGCGATGCAAATCCCATCCCCCAGGAGGCTTTTGTATCATCTTCGTGGGATCATCCTGCTCATGCGTGACTCCGGCAAAATCTGGTTGAGCAGGAGATGCCCCGAGGGAGTAGGTGGTAAATGAACGTCTTCAATAATCGCGTGAGGCTTATCGGGGAATATCTTACCGAGGGCGACGAGGTTATCGCAATGAGGGCAAACGGTAATATTGAGAGCTTTTTCATACCTCATGTTTTCTGTTCGCAGCTTTTGGTTTTCTTCCTTTAAGATCTCGACCACCTGACGTTTGCGTTGAGCCCTCGATTTGGATCTCCTGTTTTGAAACCAAAACTGGATCCTCGACTGATTAATCCCCAACTTCCGGCTCAATTCAATTCTCCACTTCTTTTTCATGTAATGGCTTTTACTGAAAAGGGTTTCCAGCATTTGGGTTTCCTCCTGAAAGTATTGGTGAGGACGTCTTCTTTTCCCGAGTTGAGCATTGTGGATGTCGTTGTCGTCGTCGCCGCGATCTTGATTTCCGTTGCCAGAAGTGTTGGGCTCCATGGTTTTGGCGTTAGACTTGATCTTGGAATTTTCGAGATCCCTCTGTGGTTCAATTTCTGAGATTTTTGAGTCAGTCGCCTCTAGCAGCTGACAGTAACCTCTTAAATATGTTGGATTGAGAAATGTTTGATTGGTTCTTGCCCACTCAGAGTTCTCCACTCTCTCATGTATGCTCACTCCCTATAAAGTTTTCTTCGAGTGACTTTGCATGTTCAGGAGACGCTCTTCAAGCATCATTAGGCAAACGTTCCCCCTCAAGACCTTGAATTTCTCGCTTAGCTTTTCAACGTGATGGGACTGCCAAACCCTGTTAGGGCTCTCTTCGATAGTTGCGCTTTCCTCCCACCTAACTCTAATAATGGTGATCCCGACAAATCTTTTACATCTTTTAATTGATGAGCCGGAAATCGCGGACCGAAACGAATCCAATGGTTCTCGTGAGGGGACCTCCTGCTTTACCCCCTAACTGGGCTCCACCAGCATTATTACTGAGACCCTTCATCATCCTCGAGTTGCTATAAAATGAGGAATTAATGTATTGAAAGTTAACGTTCTCGCATAATCAGCTTCTTCCTTCTAATCTCTCTGTTAAACTCGTCTTATTCTCAAGCCAACCCAACGCAAATGGCCTCCTCTCCCGTACGCACTTTTTCAACTGATGTCTTGGCCTAGTGGGAAAAACTTTATAACCTACTGGGTCGCGGTTACGCGCACATAACCGATCATTCTGCAACCGAGGATGCAATCTGTGTCCTGCTCGAGGACCTTGATACCACTTCTCTCGAAGGTACTACACTGGGGAGGGAATATAGAACTTTCCCGACTCTCTTTGCACACTCCTTAGAGGCCTATCGTGTTGCTAATCGGGAGGTTCTGGTGGCTCGCGTCTTGCGGGCTCGTTATGAGGATCGATCTGATCATTTGGTGCTGACCAACTATCTGGTTGATAGTTACAAAAAGGCCGTCGAGTTTGCTAATGAGCGGGTCGCGACGTTGCTTCGCGAGAGGAGAAATCTGGTGGATCAATTGGCCATATCCCTGACCACCGGCGAGCATGACCGCCGCAACGTCCTGTTGAGGCTTCAGAGCGACTGGCAGGAAGAACGGCTCGACAAGATAACCGAGGACATAGCTCGCGGGAATGGACTGGTTCGGGACCTGGAAGTAGTCACCGAAGAACACGAGGCCAAGGTCGCCGAAGTTAAGGGAGAATGCAGAAGTCTTCTCCTCAGGCTTGCCGACCACAACATGCGGAGCTAGGAGTATGAGCAGAGCATTAATAACATGGAGGGTCAGTTGGGATCCTTTGTGTCGTTAATTAGGGCTCACTTTGGCTTTACTTTTCCACCCCGACTTGTATGACCTGCTTCTGAAAACCCTCCGCTGAGCAAAATAAATGAAAGTTCTCGTGTGTGTGTTTTAACTTCTGTATGGCTCATTTCTTCGAGCATCCAAACATCTTCAACTTGAGTGAGCCGAACCATAATAGCAATAAGCCGAGCAAATACGTCCTGATTTTATAACTCGCTCATGATCAGATGGAAGAATAGTTGCAGATTTGTCCAAGAAAAGATTTCTCTATACTACTTGTTTTTCACCTGCAAATAAAAAGACAGAATCAGAAGGAATAATTTGAAAAAGAAATCAAAAACCCCTTTCAATCCTATGCTTGCCCATGGTTAATAAGGACAAGAACTTTTACAAGGGTTTTAATCTTGCGCGAAAAGTTTTTATCAATATTCCTCGAAAGAAAGCATACTATTGAAAGGAATGTAATTCACAATAATCGCTTTTGATCAATTTCGAGAGGAACGAATTACTCAAAAGTGCGAGGCATAATAACGTGTTTTAAATTTAATTGAAGATACGGCATCCAAATCAAGGCCGTTTTATTAAGAACGAGAGTAATTTGGACATCTATCTCGTCATTAAATTCAAAACAACGCCGATATTCCCGATCAATTATCGTGGATTACCAGCGACGTAAAACATGCATGGACCAATTCAAGTGTATAATTCCTTCTAGCGAAATTGGGGTTGGATTACCCTATACGACCAAAAAGGCCGTGCAAGATTTCCAATTTTAATTTCCTCTAAAGGAATTATAAACTTGACTTGGGAGTATTCGGATGATTAGAGAAAATGCCACTATCACATTCCCATGACCTGTCAAAAGAAATGCAACCAAGTTCCATCTAAATGTATACACCAATAGATCACTAATACAATCACTCTAAGGGGTGAGATAGAGAAAGCCTCGATAAAAATAAACCCTATACAAGAGGACTAGTAATGGAAAATTAAACAAAGGAATGTGATCCTAACGTTTAAGTATGCCCCAAGTTCGATCTGTGACTTCCGGATCACTTGCCCCAACTCGTCATCTTCATTGGACGATATCTCAATAATGTCCATAGTAGGCTCCTTTGTTGCTCACTCGGTGCTTGTCATGGGATATCATCCTCTTCGTCTTCTATCAAGGACGTTTGGGAAAAACACACACGTCTATCCTTGAAATGGCATTTAATCTAATCACCAGAATGCAATGAATGAAATGCCTATATTTATATGAACTGTAATAGATTCGAGGTATAGAGAGTCTTACCAACCAAACTCGTCGACTTATGTGCGGTTTTAGGTGTACCAACCGCCCAAAGACATGCGCATGAGACAAGTTATGGTGAACTTCTAAAAATCAGAGGGTTTGGCACCTAAGGTTAAGGTTCCCACTTCGAGTTCTAGAAAGAGCCGATTCCATTGCACAGCTATCGTTGCATTGGGACTCGATCCATAGTTCGAAGCGAGCGGAATTGAAAAGTGGATTACCCCGCGTTTTTCCTCACGGAGATTCCATTTTCAATTCCTTCTATTGTGTTCCTATAGGCGACGCCCGGGGTTTTAGGCGCGGTTGTGTGTGTCCACGTGTTGTGATCATCACAATGCAATTCATGCATAGCAGTTTATCAATCAGCACTTCAAATCATCCACACAACATACATTCCTACGCCCAACCTGCATAAGACAATGTTAATCACGGACTACACCCCTTATTTCTCCAATCTGCAAAAACATATAACCCCTATCATGAGCGGACTTACCTCACCTTCAAGAGCGCCTGCAAGGTTAGAAAAATCACTCAACGTTTTAATTACGGCCTAAGTCCACTTGAGGTCTAGAACCATAGGTTCTAGAACAAAGGTCCACAGCGGAGTCGCCAGCTGTCGCGACCCGTCCGGAAGCGGACGCGGCTAATGGATTACCGATCGCGGGCCCCACTCTGAAATGTGGATCGCGGGCCTTGGATCGGCGCGGGCCCTCCCAGGCCCGTACCAACTCGCGGCGGGAGTGTCTTTTGAGGGATTCGACGATAAGAGTCGATCGCTTTCGACCTTCAGTGTGGTCGTGGTGGCATGTGCAACTTGTGCATGCATTTGGAGTCGCCACCGGTCTTTCTTGGAGGGTAGACCGGAAACCTTACTGACCGATTGGGAGGGATCGATCAGTTCTGCGGAACCAGAGATTTTGGGTTCGGGGACTTGGTTACGCTGGTGTCATTACCAACGCCCTTTCGGTACCTAACGCGAGTGATTTTCTTGACTAAGAGTTCATGTAGGCGCAAGTTTGGGTGAGGTAGGTTTGATTTAGGGTTTCATGCAGATTGGAAGACTATTCCTATCAATCACAATCAATTTAAATGAAGGCGCAATCAAGTGCATAAATAAATCACATCAATGGACGTCAATTCACATCGCATGGCCTCCTAGTATAGCCATAAGGGCTTAGGGAAGGCGTGATTTAGGACCGAGGTAAAATGGGAAGATTTGGAGGCGATTTAACCCGGAGGGCAAAATCGTCAATTTTTGGAAGACGATTCGCCCAAAGGGCGAAATCGTCATTTTTAAGAATGATCGGGTTCAAAACACCCGGGATGAGCCTTGGCCAATTGACTGTGGCTATTTCCTATTTTTTTGGGATTTTCCTGGATTTTTTTTTTAGAATTTTTTATGATTTTCTATTTTTTTATTGATTTTCGAATTTTTTTTATTATTATTTTTTTATTTTCTATTTTTTATTAAAAAGCATGTCTTTGACAATAGATAATACTCAACCAGATGAATAAGCTAACCACTAGACTGAAACGAATACATGCAAATCAAGTCTATAATAGCAATATTTTAGAAAAATAACTCTGATATACGGATCGGATACGTAGAATATACCTGATTGGACACCGACCTTCAATCGCCCAGCCCCAGCAGTCGAATACTCGAGTCGAGATTGGCGGCGATCCTCGAGAAATTCTTCGATCACGAACTCCGAATTCGAACGGACTACGGACTCAATATCATAAACCACCGCCCAAATTCCACAAGTCACTTGGCCCATGGTCCTAAGATGAGGTCCAAACTCACGGCCCAATACTGTGGAACACGGCCCAAATCACCTTGGGTCTCGGCCCAACTCGGCATCTCATGGATTGGGCCCGATAGAACCGGCCCAGCCCAAAAAAAAGAGCAAAACAGGGGAATTGAAGGCCAGCCGGGGCTGTTTCGTGGGATTCAGGGCGGTGGCCGGCTGGGGAAGTGACGGAGGCAGCTGGAGAAGGTCGATGTAGAGTCGGGGAAGGTGTTGGTGGCCAGTGGTGGTCGGAGAGAGGACGGCAAGGGCGGCGAAGTGTCTGGTCAGGCGGCTCGGATCGGAGGAAGGGAGACAGAGCAAGGGAGCAGCTTCTCTGGGATGTTTCCGGCGGTTATGGGCAGCGGCTGGCTTCAGGGTCGTCGATGGTTGTATGAGGGGGTCAGAGGAAGATGTTAGTGGCCGGAGCTAGGAGGAGGAAGGCGGCGAGAGGCTGAGCTCAGCCTCGAACAGAACCTTGCGAAACAGGGCACCGAGCAAGACAGCCTCGGGTTCTTGGCTCTCCGGCGGATCTGCGGCGGCGACGAGCGGTCTGTGACCATCGAGGGGACTCCAAAGAGTGGTGTGGCGGTCAGAGTTGGCCGTGGTGGTGGCTGGAGGTCGGGGCCCCAGGTGAAACCGCAGCTGCACAGTCCAGGACCCAAAACAGGGCAGCTGACCGACTAGAGCTTCTCCGACGATTTCCGACGGCTCCGACGATGCGACGGCGGCTCAACTGTGATAAGGAAGGTGGAGGAAGGTCGGATATGGTGGAGGAAGCTCTGGTGTCCCCCTCTTGTCTGCTCGCGCGGGCTCCTTAAAAAGAAGAAGACATTGCCATCTGATGAAGAAGACAGCGGGGACTAAAAAAAGAAAAGCGTCATCCGTGGATTAAGAGAGAGAGAGAGAGAGAGAGAGAGAGAGAGAGACGGTCAAAAAGAAAAAGGGCAGAGACCAAATCATTACCCAAAATCCCTTTTTTTTATTTTTTATTCTTATTTATTTATTTTATTTCAAAAATAAAATAAAATAAAATATGAAAAATTATTTTTGTCCCACATGGTTCATTTAGCTTGGCCAAGCTCATCAAAGTTGATTTTGTGATTTTATGACTTTTTTTTTATATTTTTAATTAATTTTAAAGAATAAAATTCACAATAATAAATGGTCAAAATCAGGTGTCAACAGTGGGTGACCAACCCTAATATTTGAGATTTTCAATTCTCGTCTTTGTCCAAATGACGACTTTACCCCTCCAAGGGTAAAATCACTTGTAAATTCCAGAAAAATAGGAAATGGAAGGATTTGATCACCAATTCCTTTTTCACCGTCTTTTGACTACAAATTTCATCTAAAATGACGATTTTTCCCTTCCGAGGTGAATTGTCCTCGAATTATTCAAAATTACGATTTTGCCCCTCATGGGTAAATCATGTCAAAACCATTCATAAGCCTTGATTGAGACTTCTCTAGGCTAATAGGGCCTCATTAGGGGTGTCGCGCTGATTTCATGTGATTTATCTGCATGCTATGGATCCTTGACTAGCGCTTTTATTTTAATGACTGTGAGTGATAGGGTAGCTATTCCTGCCTGCATAAGTTCCCGAATTTAGGATCTATACCTCACTCATCCGTATGAAATCCCAAGATCAGATAAACCATCCAGCTTAGGTACCGAAAGGGCGTCAACTCTGATAGTTGGCGTAACTAAGTCCCCGAACCCATTTCTCTTGTTTCCGCAGAATCGAATAGACCACTCCCAACTATTCGATAGGGTTTTCGATCGTGCCCTCCACAAAATAATTGGTGGCGACTCCATGGCATGTACAAGTATCACATGTCACTAGACCACACCGAAGGTCGACCACGTATATCCAGCTGTTGCGATTTGGGTAATGGACCTCGGGAGAGGCCCGCGTCCGATCAGGCGACGATCGGGAGGCCCATTAGCCCCTCGCCTTGTATTCCTCGCCGCGAGAGGGTCGCGACAAACAGAGACTCTGATCTGCTCTGTTCTTTCTTCCCTGCTCTCTTCCTGAGACCTGAGACGACGACTTCTCCATCGAGGGAGCTACTCTAGCTGGGGTTACGGGAGTTGCAGATCAGCTCAGCGGAGGTGGGGAAGCTGGTCTCGGCCTTGGCGTCGTGGAACTCGCGGGCGGCAGCGGAGTCGTACTCGCGTGGGGCCTTCTCCAAGCCACATCCGGGATCTTCTTGCCGACTTCTCGGATCTCCGGCATGGTGGCCCCAGGGCGTCTTCCGGAAGCCCCGTAGCCGATTTTCTTGAGGCCGTTAGCATTTGAGAGAGAAACTGAGAGACCGAGAAATGCCATGGCTTGCTTGAGGAAGGAGGTTACAATTAGGGAGACGAGGACTGTTTGGGGAAAAAAAGTGAGTCAAAAGGAGAGCTCTGAATAGTGGGCCCCTGCTGACAGATGTCGAATTTTCTACGGTGCTCCTTAGAGATGCGCTGGCACTCTAGGAGCACCCAATATTTTCTCTGTAAAACCACGTCGATCCAACGTACGTGGAGTTTCTCACTTAAATTGGTTGCCGCGTAGGAAAGAGAAACGAATTAAAAAAGCCACCTCAGCATTTTTCGTTAGTAAAATTTAACGGAGTTAACGAAAGGACTTACATCGCACCAACTTGACAAGTTTTAGGACTCAATTTAACTTTTTTCTAAATTTTAGGACTCAATTGCACTTTGGTGACAAGTTTTAGGACTTCTAGTGAACATATCCCTTTTTTTCTGATCGAAGATGTAAATAATTTTGAAATAAGAAAAAAAAACTTACCCTAACTTTATGTGGCGCCACACCAGCTCTATTTACACCCTCATTGTCCACCTTAGTAGCCATGTAAGATTTTTAATAGCATTTTTTAATGAAATTATAAGGTAGGGTAAATTTGTCACGCGAGTAAAAATTTATGATTTTTGGTGTCATAAAAAAAATTTAGGGTAAATATGTCACACGGGTGAAAATTTAGGGTTTTTAATGTCACAAAAAAAATTTAGGGTAAATCTGTCACAATGGGTATAGTTTGGGGTTTTTGATGGTTTTTTCTCAAAAAGAAAACAGAATAAAAAAAATGAATTCATCTTGAAATGTAATCACAAACAATCCTAGGTCGAATTAATAATTTACAGGTGAATGGTGGAGGCCGAGAGCCTTGTTGCTCTATTCATTTAATTACACTCAACGAAAAAAATTAGGGTGGTTAGTTTGAGCAATCCTTTGACCCCTTGAAAGTTTGAGATAATGCCTCCCGTTGAAATTGCGAAAATGACACACGAACCACCCCAATAGATAAACAAATAATAATAATAATAGTTATCATTGTTGTCGTTATAATTTAGACAAAAATTATTATCGTGGTCCAATTCATTTAAACAAAGTTATTAAATAACGAGTCGGTCTCGTTTTCTCGACAAAACTTCTTATCTTTTGTTGATGTCATATTGGAATTAACTCACGAGATGCACATTTCGACGTAATGGCAATATTTGGTATTTAAATTTCAGTGTTAAGCATGCTCAGGCGAGAGCAATGCCATAATGGGCAATCTCCTGAGAGAGTGCCCACTCATATGCCAAAGTACTAAATTGCGAAGCTCGATACGGGATGAGCCAAAACGGACAACATATCAAGTTAGTTAATCCACTGTGTCACATAATTTGATTTCAAGGATTTCAACCATTAAAGTCAAAACCAATATCAAATTGGCTCATGCCAAAAAGGAATTAATTCTAATTGATTTTTACTTATTTGTCTATGTGGATAGTACAGATCATGAGTCTTTCCAATATGCAAGAGTCACTCAAAACAACTGTCAAACCAAAAAATTACATAAGATTGAAATTTCATAAAAATTTTATAAAAACTAATCTGTTAGAGTAGTGAAATCACATATTTATCTAACAACTTAAACTTTTAGAACCGTTGATAGTGGGTCCCGCAAAATCTCTCACAGTTGACCGGAGGTCCGGAGTTACAAATCTTTTCAGGCCTCTATTTGTCTCGCTTTTGACAGTGATCTCACGAGATACTATAGCAGAAAAAGCATATAAGATGTCAAAAATTTGACAGGTCAAGATTAGGTGACAACAACCAGCAATTGAATAGTCCGAATATAGTTAGAATGACTAATCATTGAAAGGACGCCTTAACAACCTCTATGATTTCCCCCCTTTTTTTTTTTAAGGAGCAGTTCGACAAAAAAAAAAGGCAGTTTTGTTATTGTTTTAAAAAAAGGAATTAAATAGTGTTTGTCATGAGCTATCTGTCACTAGGTAATGTATCCGATTCAAGTCATAAAATATCACGGCCAATAGTTTGAATCGTCCAATTAGAACATTGCTAGGGAAATTTTCAGTTTAGATTTCAGCGCATCTTTTGGAATTGGAAATAAAAAGCTTTTCGAGCACCAAGAATCATATTAATCAGACGTAAATAACTAATTAAAGATTCTTATTTTGATATGAATATGGGCGGTGCACAGAAGAACAAAAACGAGTATAGAGGGTGAACAAGACAGCATCGATCTACGGAACGCGATTCTTCTTTTTAAATAAGAAGAAGTTTCAACAATGCATATACTTTTTTGAGTATAGATTAAATGACATTCCCTCAAATTAGTCTTTATGATTACTTCCCACGTCTGGTCCACTCGATTAGTATACACGGACGTTTAGCTGTGCATAGCAAAAATCTCAGATTAATTACTTTAGAGGCAAAATGCATTGCTTCTTTTATGCTCCTCGTGCATGTTGCTCGCAGTCCCATGAAAAAAAAAAAAAAAAAAAAAAGATGAGAAGACTTTAATTTAATTTTTTTTTAAAATGTTGAGCTGGATGATTCCTCACTTCTGTCCAATCTCGTTTATTAATTTGATTCCTCACTTTGGTAAGTTTATTTTCTTATATAATGAACCTAGGAGATGTTTCTTCCTCTCAGGCTCTCACATCGCCTCTTTCTATTTCCTTGCACCGCACTCCCGTCGGTTGAACCGGAACTCGGAGTCGAACCATGGCGGGTTTCACTGACACCACTCAACAGGCCTTCGACCGAGCCCAAGAGCTCAAGAAATTCGAAGAATCCAAGCTCGGAGTCAAAGGCCTCGTCGATTCCGGCCTCTCCTCCATCCCTGGCCTCTTCATCCACCCGCCGGAGACCCTCTCTGACCTCAAGCCTGCCCAGCCCAGGCCCGTTTCAGTCCATTCGATCCCTACCATCGACCTCTCTGGCTGCAACTCCGGCGGACGGCCCTCCGTCGTTGAAGAAGTGGGGCGCGCGGCTCGCGAGCTCGGATTCTTCCAGGTAGTCAACCATGGTGTGCCGATGGAGATCCTGGACGGCATGATCAAGGCGGTGAAGGCCTTCAATGAGCAACCGATGGAGGAGAAGACGAGGATCTACCGGAGGGAGATGGAGACTGGGGTCGCGTACTTCTCCAACGTTGACTTGTTCCACTCCAAAGCCGCTAGCTGGAGGTAATCAACCAAGCCACTTCAAAGTAACAGTTCAGACTTATGAAAAGGAATAACGTCGCAGGGACACGCTCCAGATAAGGCTGGAGCCGAAAGCGGACGTGGAAGAGATCCCGGAGGTGTGCAGAAATGTGGTGATGGAATGGAATCAACAGATCCAATGGCTGGGAGACACCCTGATGGGACTGTTGAGCGAGGGCCTGGGATTGAGTCCCGGAAAGCTACAGGAAATGACGTGCCCGGAGAGCCGGATGATGGTTGGGAATTACTATCCCTACTGTCCCCAGCCCGATCTGACGGTAGGCTTGGCGTCCCACACGGACCCGGGAGTGATCACCGTGCTCTTGCAGGACCACCTCCCCGGTTTGCAGGTGAAGCACGGCGACGAGTGGGTGGATGTGGCTGTTGGGAATTAAGTCAAATTCATTAAGTGTTATAGTGACCATTCGACTCACATGGCATAATTAGTATTCCGATGTAATTATGACTCCCATGGCATAATTAGTATTCCGATGTAATTATTGTTTTAGTAGACATAATTAGTTGAGTCTATCATCTTTTAGGATGTAATTGTTGTTTTAGGATGTAATTGTTGTTTTAGTCTTTTCACTTTCCTAGAGAGACTCAAGAGTCATGTTTTAAGCCTATAAATAGGTGAGTCTTGTAACCATTTCAATATGGGTGAATCGATTGTGAATACACTATATTGAAAAGCCACCTTCCGTCTCCTCTTCCTTGTGTGAACAAAGTTCCTTTGAGAGTGCTTGTTGAGAGCCCCACAGTCGATTTATCCCATCAAATTGGTATCAGAGCTTCACGGTTTCGTGATTATGGCGTCAACAAGCAACCTTCCTTTTCAGTATCCAATCCTCACCAAAGAAAACTATGGCAAGTGGGCTTCCAGAATGAAAGCCATACTCGGCGCCCATAGTGTGTGGGATCTTGTCAACAATGGCTATGATGAGCCAGATGAAGATGTCGCGTTGACTCAGGCTCAGAGGAATGCGTTGGAGAAGACTCGCTCGAAAGATCAACTCGGGTTGTCAATCATCTTTCAAGCCTTAGATGATTCTATGTTCGAGAAAGTCTCGAATGCTACTACATCCAAGGAGGCATGGGAGATTCTTCAAACCACGCACCAAGGTGTTGAGAAAGTAAAGAAGATCCGCCTTCAAACTTTGAGAGGCGAGTTCGAGGTAATCCGTATGAAAGAATCTGAGTCGATTTCTGATTATTTCACAAGAGTTTTAGCTATTGTGAATCAGATGAAAAGGAATGGCGAAGATGTTCCTGATGTTCGTGTTGTCGAAAAAATCCTGCGGTCGTTGGATAAGAAGTTCGACCACATCGTTGTCGCTATCGAGGAATCGAAAGATGTCGATTCTATGACGGTCGATGAGCTCATGGGTTCGTTGCAAGCCCATGAAGAAAGACTGAAAAGAAACAAGTATGAACCGGTGGAGGAAGTACTCCAATCTCGATTGAATATCCGAGATGACAAAGGCCAAAGAAGTGACCCTGTGCAAACTCGATGGGTCAATCAAGATCGAGACCGAGGACGCGGTAGAGGCCGTTTCCAAGGAAGAGGTCGTGGACGAAGCGGAGGAGATTTCGCCCGAAGCAATGAGTGCTTTCATAATCAAAGAAGTACTCGTGGAAGAGGAAGAAACACAAATAGCCGGTATGATAAATCAAAGGTTCGATGTTATCATTGTAATAAATGTGGCCATTATGCTTATGAGTGTTGGCAGAAAGAAAGTGCGGTGGCAGATGAAAAGGCGAACCTGGTGAATGATGGTGATCAAGTTCTTATGCTGGCATTTAAAGAAAATGCTGATGAAAAGAATGATACGTGGTACTTGGACACTGGAGCAAGTAACCACATGTGCGGCCGAAAGGAGATGTTCGTTGAAATCGATGAGACAGTAAAAGGAAAAGTCTCGTTCGGTGATAATTCTCAAATTCTTGTCGAAGGGAAAGGTACGATTTTAATTCGTCTGAAGAACGGAACACGTCAGTTTATTACTAACGTGTATTATGTGCCGAAGATGTCGAGCAATATTTTGAGTTTGGGACAGCTTCTTGAGAAAGGATTTACTGTCCAGATGAAAAATCTTTGTCTTATGTTGAGAGATTGCAATAATAAGTTGATTGCGAATGTGAAGATGTCGAAGAATAGGATGTTCACTCTGAACATCAAAGATGATATGTCTACATGCCTTCAAGCATGTGTAGACAATCCTTCGTGGCTATGGCATTTGAGGTTCGGTCATCTCAATTTTGGCGGACTCAATATGCTTTCTCGCAAGAAGATGGTGTATGGCTTACCGCATATTGATCACCCCGATCAATTATGTGAAGGATGTGTAATTGGCAAGCATTCTCGAGCAAGTTTTCCGAAGGAGTCGACTTATCGAGCGAAGAAGCCACTGGAGTTGATTCATTCTGATGTATGTGGTCCGATCACTCCTCAGTCGTACGGTAATCATCGCTACTTTGTTACGTTTATTGATGATTTTACTCGAAAGACTTGGGTGTTTTTCTTGAAAGAAAAATCAAAGGTGTTTGATACGTTTAAGCACTTCAAGAAAATGGTTGAAAAGGAGAGTGGTTATTTTATCAAGTCTTTAAGAACTGATCGTGGAGGAGAATTTACTTCTGGAGAATTTAATCAATTCTGTGATTACCATGGCATTCGACGTTTCTTAACGGCGCCGTATTCCCCACAACAAAATGGTGTGGCTGAGCGAAGGAACAGAACCATTCTCGACATGGTTCGCAGTATGTTGAAAAGAAAAAATTTGTCAAAGGAGCTTTGGGGCGAAGCTGTTAGATGTGCAGTTTATCTGCAGAATCGATGTCCCACGCAAGGACTCGATGGTGTTACCCCAGAAGAAGCATGGAGCGGGAGAAAACCTACGGTTTCTCATTTAAGAATTTTTGGGAGTGTTGCGTATGCTCACGTACCCGACCAGAAAAGATCGAAGTTGGAAGACAAGAGTAAAAAGCTCATTTTCATCGGGTATGATTCCTCATCAAAAGCTTACAAATTGTTTGATCCTGACACTTTGAAAGTATATGTAAGCAGAGATGTGAAATTTGATGAAGAAAGTTTGTGGGAGGAAAATCGACAACTTGTCAAAACCAGTCATGATAAATTTGTCGAAACCGTTCGTGATGATTCTGTCGAAATGGAGATTGAAGCTCATTCACCTTCTCCGATGTTCTCTCCATCATCGTCAGCTTCAACTTCAAATACTGTCGAAGAATCGCTAGCACCGAGATCAAGAAGACTTTCTGAAATTTATGAAGCTACCGATGAGCTTCACCTTATATGTCTTCTTGCAGATTGTGAACCACTTATTTTCGATGAAGCTGCCAAAGAAGAAAAATGGAGGAAAGCCATGGATGAAGAGATAGAAGCCATCGAAAAGAATAAAACGTGGCAACTCGCTGATCTTCCGAAGGACAAAAAGGCGATCGGTGTCAAATGGGTATACAAGGCCAAGAAGAACGAGAAAGGAGAAATCACTCGTTATAAGGCCAGACTTGTCGCAAAGGGCTACAAACAGAAAGCTGGGATCGACTATGACGAGGTATTTGCACCTGTCATCCGAATGGAAACCATCAGACTAATGATTTCCATTGCAGCTCAAAATCGGTGGCCAATCTATCAAATGGATGTCAAATCGGCATTCCTGAATGGCGTTCTTGAAGAAGAAATTTATGTCGAACAACCCACTGGGTTTGTTGTGAAAGGTCATGAAGACAAAGTGCTGAGATTGAAGAAAGCTTTGTATGGGCTTAAGCAAGCTCCGAGAGCTTGGAACTCCAGAATCAATGCTTATTTCAAGGCAAATGGCTTCGTACAATGTCCGTACGAACATGCTCTCTACTTGAAGCATGAGAAAGGTGATGTTTTATTGGCATGTTTATACGTTGATGATCTTGTCTTCACAGGAAATAATTCTGGATTGATTGACACTTTTAAAGCATCGATGGTGAAAGAATTTGAAATGACAGATAATGGTTTGATGAGTTATTTTCTGGGTATCGAAGTGAAGCAAAATGAAGATGAGATTTTTATTTCCCAAAAAAGATATGCTGAAAATATCCTTGAGAAATTCAACATGAAGAATTGCACTTCGGTTAATACTCCGATGGATTGTGGTGCAAAACTGTCGAAGTTCGATGAAGGTGTCGATGTTGATTCAACATATTTTAGAAGCTTGATTGGAAGCTTAAGGTATTTGACCTGTACCAGACCAGATATCATGAACAGTGTCGGAATTGTGAGTCGATATATGGAGAATCCGAAGACATCTCATCTTAAGGCAGCAAAGAGGATACTTCGGTACATCAAAGGTACTATCTCTCTTGGCTTGTATTATTATCAATCTGAACTATTTCAACTCAGAGGTTATTCAGATAGTGACTATGGGGGAGATGTCGATGATCGAAAAAGCACTACGGGCTTTGTATTTTATCTGGGTGAAACTGCTTTTACATGGTCATCAAAGAAGCAATATAGTGTTACTCTGTCGACATGTGAAGCGGAGTATGTTGCTGCATCATCGTGTGTTTGTCATGCGGTATGGTTGAGAAAGTTGCTCAAAGAAATCCATATGGAGCAAAAGGATGCAACGGAGATTTTTGTTGATAATGTTTCTGCCATTGCTTTGGCGAAGAATCCAGTTTTTCATGAGAGGAGCAAGCATATCGATGTTCGATATCATTTTATTCGAGAACAAGTCAGCGACAAACAAATTGAAGTTGTGCACGTGAAGACCGGTGATCAAGTCGTAGATATTTTTACGAAACCTCTCAAGATCGAAGTGTTTCGGAAATTCAGAAGTTTACTTGGAATGATCGACGGAAGAGAATTTGGTTTAAGGGGGAGTTTTGTTGGGAATTAAGTCAAATTCATTAAGTGTTATAGTGACCATTCGACTCCCATGGCATAATTAGTATTCCGATGTAATTATGACTCCCATGGCATAATTAGTATTCCGATGTAATTATTGTTTTAATAGACATAATTAGTTGAGTCTATCATCTTTTAGGATGTAATTGTTGTTTTAGGATGTAATTGTTGTTTTAGTCTTTTCACTTTCCTAGAGAGACTCAAGAGTCATGTTTTAAGCCTATAAATAGGTGAGTCTTGTAACCATTTCAATATGGGTGAATCGATTGTGAATACACTATATTGAAAAGCCACCTTCCGTCTCCTCTTCCTTGTGTGAACAAAGTTCCTTTGAGAGTGCTTGTTGAGAGCCCCACAGTCGATTTATCCCATCAGTGGCCCCCGTCCCGGGCGCTCTCGTCGTGAACGTCGGTGACATCCTCCAGGTAAGCTTCCCTTGAGCACTAGGGAGCGTCTCCGGCGTCGGTTAAAAAGGTACGTGATACAGCAAAATAGAAATCTATTTACGCGATTTCGAATTTTTGTTCAGATCATATCCAACGACGAGTACAAAAGCGCAGAACACCGGGTGCTGGCCAACCCTAGTCGAGAGGCACGTGTGTCGATAGCAGTTTTCTGCAACTCGAGCAACATGGAGATCCAGTTTGGACCGTTGCCGGAGCTTGTATCCTTGGATAAACCTGCCGCGTTTCGACAGTTCACCATGGACGAATACTTGAGGAGATTCTTTACTACGGAGTTGGATGAAAGTCTTGTAGATTACTTTAGGGCATGATTGAGAGGTGCACAGGCCAAAAAAAGATGATATAAGAATAAGATGGCTTCCCTGTAATACTGGAGGAAATAATGGATCCTTTCCCTTTCCTTTCCATTTTTTTTGTTTTTGTGGTCAAGTTAACTTATTTCAAATGTTTCATGATTTCTTTTCTTTATTTTTATTTTTATTTTTGTTCGAGGTTCCAATGAATTTTTTTAAACTAGAATTCACAAGCCTTCCGAGCATCAAGAATCCTGCTAATCAGACGTCGCATGAGAGAATAACAACGACCAAAATTTCATACCAGTTGTCGAGCAGGAGTTTTAACCTTATAAAATGATTGCGCATAAGTCTCGCCGATACGACACGGACACGGAGACACGATACGACACGACACGGCAGTTCTCAAAAAATAGAAAATTCCGACACGGTGGGACTATATATATATATATATATATATATATATATATATATATATATATAAGATTTTGAATCGTAAGGAATTAAGTGACGATTATTGAACGATTCTTGAGACATCAGTCATGTTAAATTATGTTTCGAAAATTTTAAGCACCACGTCCGTTCAGTACGTCAAATACCCGATTAGTTCTAGATTACCAAAAGTTTCATTTGCCCCTCAATCATACACAAAAGACTTGAATGGTGAGTTGACATAATGGGCCCCACAAATTAAAATTTCCACCAGCCCCATCACTTCTCCCCTCAGGTCAACATCCCTCTCCTCTCTCCTCTCTCTCCGCACGGCCCCAATTGAATTTCACTTCATTACCTCATTTGAGCCACGATCAGCTCGTCACTTCTTTTGCCTTTTTTTTATTTTTTGTTTTTTTGGTCTCTCTCTCTCTCTCTCTCTCTCTCTCTCTCTCTCTCTCTCTCTCTCTCTCTCTCTCTCTCTCTCTCTGGCTGTTTCCATTTTCACTTTCTGTGTGAACAGAGCGGGATTAGAAAACGCCTCGCCCCGTCGGCCTCCAACCCCGACGCCTCCGACTCTGCGATTTTTGAAGAACGGAACCCTAATTAGTCCCAACCTGTTCTTGGCGTTCGATTCTCTCGTCCCAGCGCGGCTAAGTCATGAGCAGGAAACGCCTCGCCCCGTCGGCCTCCAACCCCGACGCCTCCGACTCCGTGGTTAGTCCCTCTCCGCTTAAAAAAAGAAAAAAAACCTAACTTTGCTTCGATCCTGCTCCGGGTTTCTTCATCCCGTCTCTCCGACTCCGCGGTGAGTTCTCCGACCGCCGCGCGCCACCACCGAGCCCGAACCAGCCCCCGCTTCCCCCTCCCTACTCTGTTTTGCTTCAACCCCCTACTCAGCTTCGGTTTGCAACATCGCGACGCCCTTCGACCACCATCAGCCACCACATCGTCGCCCTCCGTGAGCCTTAGACCCTCGTGCGGCCTCTCCGATAGCCCTAAAGCCGCGGAACAGCCTGTAGAGAAGCCCTCGGTCAGATTTTTCCCATTTTCCCTCGGACACGACTGTTTTTTCCTTTTCCCCATCCGGACACGCGGCCGGCCGTGTCAGCTGTCGCCGTGTCCGACACGCAGAAATCTTGAAGAGTGGCGTGTCCGTGCCACATAGTTTAGGGCACCCTTACCTCTCAAAATTATAGACTATTCGTCCCAATCTAATACTCAATTTCTTACGACTAAATCCGATGAGAGCAGGGAGTAATCGCTGAGGCAAAAGAGCCTCGACGGGGAATGGCTCTTAGCTAGCTTCTAAAATGGAAAATGACACATGAGCGAACTGAATTGCAAATCGAACAAGAAGAGATCGTACTTGAAATATATGTGTAAAACTAAAATTAACTCACAAGAAGCGCCTTTTAAGGTATTACTAATATTCAACATTAGAACTCCAATATTAAGCATGTTCGGGCAAGAGCGTTACCGGGATGAATGACTTCCTGAGAAAGTACTTGTCAGCATGCCAAAATACTAAATCGTGAGCCTCGATACGGGATGGGCCAAAAAAGATAGTACCTCAAGTGAGTAAATCATCGAGTGTCACACAATTTAATTTGAAGGAGTTCAACCATTAAATTCAAAACCAGTCTTAGATTGGTTCATGTCAAAGTGAATTTCTAGTAGATTTTCATTGATTTGCCTTTGAGGATAGTAGGGCAGTCAATTATGCCCGACTCTATCCTACCCTACCCTGCCTTATCTTATCCAACCTGATTTTTGGGATATTTTAGGATAGGGTAAAGAACATGTTCCGGTGATGGGGGTATTTTAGTGATTTTGGGTAGGGTAAGGTAGATTAGATACCCAAGCGATGCCCTGTCAACAGTGCCGGATAGCATGGATGATGGGCATTTTCGTGCATGCAAGAATCAGTAAGAATGTAATTTTCACAAAACTTATTTAAATAACCAATCATCTTGGATAACCAATAGAATTATGTCACGCCAGCATTCACACATCAGTATTTCGTAAAACAGACAACATAATATGGGGGAAAATTACCCAAAAAGTCCTAAGCATATTATACATGTGCCAATTCAATCTTAAATCTTTCAACTTGGCCAATTTTGTCCTAAACCTTTTAACGATTTGTCAATTCACTCTGAAACTTTTCAATTGTGTCAATTTAATCCTAAAATTATTAACGATTTGCCAATTTAGTCCTAAACCTTATAAGGATTTGCTAATTTAACCCTTCCAGCTCACATTTTGGCAAGAAATCACTAACGTGAACAATTTTGCTCCATGTCATAATGAAAAACATTACTAACATCTATTAGAATTCTGACTCCTTCATTGTTTAAACAAAGGAATTAGGTAGCATTTGTCATGAATTATCTAACAATATCTAATTTATCTTAATCCACCGATCGAATCAAAACGCATATGACCTTTAATTTCAATTGCCCAGTTGAAACATTGTTGGGAAAAGTTTTATTTTTAGGTTTGAATGGACTTTTCGAAACTAGAATTCACAAGCTTCCCGATAGTCAAAACTCATACTAATCAAACATCATATGAGAGAGAAATAAAGAACAAAATTGTGTACCGATTGTAAAACAGAAGGAGTCTATGTAAGAATTTTCCCCAATGTGGTCCGCACTAATTGAAATTAATATATATCGTTTAATGAGATTGGTCTATTAAGTTATGATATACATATTCTTAATTAGTTATAATATGGGCTAGCTAGTGTAGACCGAGTTAAGCCCGGCCCGTGATGAGAGGGCCTATGGCAGATAACTCTATTTAAATAAGCTCAAGTCCCTACTCTGTCCCCCATATGCATAAATAAGAACGTGAACGCATTGTTTCGTTTTTTCAGTGAATTTTTCATTCGGTGAGTGCTCCAGAGAGGGAATAGAGGGGAAACACTTGAGTTTCGATTCGTCATCATTCCACATCAAGTCTCGCTGGATTTCAAATCAAGTGTGTGAATCTCGTATCCACTAACATGTAGCGTGTTTTTTATTCTAGTTATGGTGATATTGGGATGTGCCATTCTCTTGGCTTACAGTCTAATCTCATAGTTCCATTGCACATAACTCTCTGTAGAATATACTTTAACCATGAGAAATTTAGAACACGTCTTGATGTGTTTCAACCTATCCAACCACAAACTATTCGCCCGATCTAATACTCCACTTATTATGACCCGATTCGACGAGTGCGGGGAGTGATCATCGGGACCAGAGGACTCAGACAAGGGGCAACTCTTGAGAGACTTCTAGGATGACAAAGGGCATATGGATGAACCAAATTGCAAGCACCGAATAGGAGGAGAGAGTTTATGGAATATATATTTTAAACTAGAATTAAATCATGAGATGCACATTCCGACGCAATGGCAACATTTTGCATTCAAATTTTAATGCTATGCATGCTCAAACGAGAGCACTACCAAAATGGGTGACCTTCTGAGAAATGTGCACTTGTATGCCAAAGTACTAAACTGTGAGGCTCGATATGGGATTAGTCAAATCGGACAACACACCAACCGAGTTAATCCATGGTGTCAAATGATTTCATTTCAAGGAATTCAACCAAAGTCAAAATCATTCTCAGATTGGTTCATGCCAAAAGGAACCAACTCTTATTGATTTTCACTTATTTGTCTTTGTGGATAGTACGTATCATAAGCCTTTCATGTATGCGAGAGTCACTCAAAACTGATAGATTTGAGGATTGAATAAATATAATGAATAATTACAATTAGGTACAAGGCCAATGTAAATATACATACAAAGAAAGGCAAGAAAGTAAATACACAAAAAGATCTACCCCTAGTATATACAATATATCTAACACATATCTAACACCCCCCCTCAAACTCAAGGTGGGTCAACCAATGAGAGTTTGGAAAGAAGAGCGGTAAAGCGTTGTGATGTAAGAGATTTAGTGAATAAGTCAGCAAGCTGGGCTGCAGAAGCCACAAAAGGAAGAGAAATGATATGTGCTTGGAGTTGATGACGCGTAATATGACAATCAATATCAATGTGCTTAGTAAGCTCATAAAACACCGGATTTGTAGCAATGTGAATAGCACTCTTGTTGTCACAATGAAGAGGAATGAGGGAAGAGAAAGCAATACCAAGATCAGCAAGAAGACGACGAAGCCAAATAATCTCAACAGTAGTGTCAGCCATAGCACGATACTCAAACTCAGTGGAAGAGCGAGACACAACAGGTTGCTTCTTGGCACGCCAAGAAATCAGAGAATCACCTAGAAAAATACAAAATCCTATAATGGACTTGCGGTCAGTAACATCCGAAGCCCAATCAGCATCAGAGTAAGCACGAAGAGCAAGTGAGGAAGTCGATGGAAGAAAAATTGAGCGTGTCAGAGTACTATGAAGATATCACAGAATTCGGAGTACAGTAGCATAATGAAATGTACGAGGAGCCGCAACAAACTGACTCACAAGATGAACAGCATATGCGATATAAGGACGAGTGGTCGTAAGATAGACAAGACTGCCAACAAGAGCCCGATAGCGAGTGACATTAGACAAAGGCTCACCATCATTTGGACGACGCTGTAAATGAAGTTCAACAGGAGTAGCTACAGTACGAGTATCAGATAACTCAGCACGAGTTAAAATGTCAGAAATATATTTCTGTTGGGAGAGAAGAACACCACGTCGACTGCGAGCAACCTCAATACCGAGAAAGTAACATAATAAACACTGATCATTCATAGCAAACTGACGGTGAAGATGTTGTTTAGTATAGGCAATATGAACAGAGTTATCCACAGTAATAATCATATCATCTACATAGAGTAGTAGAATAGTACAACCAGCTGAAGAGATATGAGTAAATATAGCATGATCATTCTCACTCTGAACAAAGCCAGCTGATTGAACGACATCTGCAAACCAAGCTCGAAGAGCTTGTTTCAGACCATAAATAGCCCGACAAAGACGACATACCTGGCCGGGTGAATGAGGCAGACCTGAAGGTGGTTGCTTATAGAGTTCCTCCTGAAGAACCCCATGAAGAAAAGCATTCTTCACATCAAGCTGAAAGATAGGCCAATTACGAATAGAGGCTACTGCAAGAAGAGTGCGAACAGAAGCCATTTTGGCAACAGGAGCAAAGGTCTCCTCATAATCTATCCCATACTCCTGATCAAAACCACGTGCAATAAGACGTGCTTTATAGCGTTCAATGCTTCCATCAGAGTGTGTCTTAATTTTATATTTCTAACGATAAGATATTAAGGATTTTCCTGTGGAAGAGGCACAAGATCCCACGTACCAGTGCGCTCCAGAGCAGATAATTCCTCAGACATAGCATCACTCCATTCAACATGTTGTACGGCCATACGATAATTTGATGGTTCCTGCAAAGTGTGGACAACAGCCATAAAGGAACCAAACTCAGCAGAATAACTTGTAGCCGCCACGTACCTAGCTGGAGGACGACGATCTCGCGGGGGATTCCTCCGAGGGGATGGTAGACGAGAATCGTCAAGAGACGTCGAAGTAGCAGGCGAAGTAGACGAAGGAAGAGGCATATTAGGATATGGTGGTGACACTGGATCTGACGAAGAAGATACAAGAGGAGGATGTCTGAAGAAGAAGAAAAGAGGAGAATGATATGAATGAATCGTCTAACCCTCTAGGTTAGCATGCTCTCATATTTATAATAATAAAGATGGTACATAATAATACGATGGGTATGATATGAATGAATCGTCTAACCATCTAGGTTTTCATGCTCTCATATTTATAATAATAAAAAGGGTACATAGTAATACGATAGGTATTTCCACACATGATAATGAATAATAAAATAACTAATAAAATAACTCATAACACCATCCTTCAAGCTGAGGCATAGATATCGACCATGCCCTGCTTGTTACATATAAAGCGAACCCGTTGCCCAGCTAAAGGTTTAGTAAACACATCTGCTAGCTGATCTCCAGTGCGAATGTGTGAGAGAGTGAGACTATCACGTGTAAGCTCTTGTCGAACAAAATGACAATCAATCTCGATATGCTTTGTTCTTTCATGAAAGACGGGATTTGAAGCAATGTGAATTGTTGAACTACTATCACACCATAACGAAGTGGGACCACTCGATCCATATCCAATCTCATTCAGAATGTGTCTAGTCCATATAATATCTGCAGTAGCTGTAGCAATGGCTCGATACTCTGCTTCAACACTACTCCTCGCTATAATATCGTGTTTCTTACTCTTTCAGGAAACTAAATTACCCCCAACATACAAAGCATATCCAGAGGTAGACCGCCTATCAATAAGGCAACCAGCCCAATCAGCATCAGTATAACACTCCATGCGAGCATGACCATGAGCAGCAAAAATAATTCCCTTGCCAGGACTACCTCGAAGATATCTTAGAATCCTCAAAACAGCATCCCAATGCGGTTGTCTAGGTGCTGCCATAAACTGACTAACCACACTAACCGAATATGCAAGATCAGGCCTAGTCATCGTAGTGAGATAGTTTAGTTTACCAACAACACGCCAGTATCTTTCAGGATGTTCAAACAAGTTACCCTGATCAGGAAGAAGCTTTAATCCTGGTTCAATAGGCAACTCTGCAGGCCAAGATTGCTGCTTGTTAAATTCAGTTAAGATATCCATAACATACTTACGCTATGACAAAGAGATACTTTCTTTCTTCCGGGCCACCTCGATCCCAAGAAAGTATCTCAAATCACCGAGGCCCTTCGTCTCAAAATGAGTATACAAATATCTTTTCAATTCAGCAATACCATGCTTGTCATCCTCTGTCAAGACAATATCATCCACATATAAAACTAGAAAGATACACCCAGTAGTAGCACGTCGATAGAATACTGCATGATCCTTTTGAGACTAAAGCGAACCAAAACTCCGAACAGTTGAGCTGAATTTATCAAACCATGCTCGAGGAGATTGCTTCAAACCATACCAAGAGCGACGAAGCTTACAGACTTTCCCTCCCTGAGTAGCAAACCCTGGGAGCTGCTCCATGTAAACATCCTCGGCAAGATCACCGTGAAGGAAAGCATTCTTGATATCCAACTAATGGAGAGACCAAGAATGCACAGCTGCAAGTGATAAGAAGAGGCGAATGGAGGCCATTTTTGTAACCGGAGAAAATGTCTCAAAGTAATCAAGACCATGAGTTTGAGTATAACCCTTGGCAACCAACCGAGCTTTCAGACTAGCAACAGTTCCATCAGGATTGACCTTCATGGCAAACACCCAACGACAACCAATAACCTGAGCACCAGAAGGAAGATTAACCAAGGACCAAGTCTGATTGCGTTGGAGGGCGCTCATTTCCTCCTCCATGGCTAGGCGCTCATTTCCTCCTCCATGGCTAAGCGCCAACCTGCATGCTGAAGAGCCTCGAAAATCGAAGAAGGTAGAGAAATAGCATCGATATTGGCCACAAAAGCCGACAAACTTACTGATAAACCTTAGGAATGTGTATAAAGAGGGCGATCCCTGCAGGCACGATAGCTCTTACGAAGAGCAATAGGTTGCTCAGTAGTATCGTCTCAAATGGGTCAGCAACAGGAGAGACTATCTCAGCAGGAGGATCCTCCACGAGAGAGACTGGCATAGAATGAGAATTGTCAATGGGGGCATTGTCTAGTGAAGATGCTGGAGAGATAATTGGATGAGAGACCGTTGGTGGAGAATAAACAAGGACAGGGTCAGAAGATGTAGATTCAGACAATTGCAGGATTGGATAAGATGAACTAGAGCCACATGCAGAAAAGAAAGGTTGAGACTCTATAAAGGTAACATGACGAGAGGTGAGCATTCTTCCTAAGGTAGGAGAATAGCAACGATAACCCTTTGACACTCGTGAGTAACCAAGAAAAACACATTTGAATGCACAAGGATCTAGTTTTGATACACTTGGACGATCATCATGGACAAAACAAGTACACCCAAACACTTTAGGAGAAAGATGAAAGGGACTGCGTTCGGGAAAGAGGAGCCCATGAGGTGTATTGCCCCCAAGAGAAGAAAGGGGCATGCGATTAATGAGATAGCATGCTGTAAGGACAGTATCCCCCCAAAATTTCTGTGGAGAAGAGCACGAGTAGTATCCATAAGATGGCGATTCTTCCGCTCAGCAACACCATTCTGTTGAGGTGTGCGAGCACATGAAAGACGATGGTGAATGCCATGAGAATGAAGAAATTGATGGAGTTGATCCGACATATATTCCCCTCCACGATCAGATTGTAAAGTTTGGATATTATGATGGAATTGAGTAGAGACAGAAGAATAAAACTCACGAAACATAGAAAATAACTCAGAACGTTCTTTTATTAAGTAAACAATTGACATTCTTGTGAAATCATCGACAAAGAGAACGTAGTAACGATAACCAAAAGCTGACACAATAGGACTAGGTCCCCACACATCAGAATGGACCAAGGCAAATGGAGCAGTTGCTCGTTGAGATACACTTAGTGGTAAAGAAACACGACTATGCTTTGCAAACTGACATGACTCACAATTTATTGTAGACACCGAACGACGAGGAAATAATGACTGCAACATAGAGAAAGAGGGATGGCCTAGACGATAGTGAATGTCTAAAACATCAGTCTCTTTCACTAGTGCAGCTGGAATGGAAGTACCATCCAGCTGGTAGATCCCACCATTGACGCTTCCCTTACTGATAGTCTTCCGCGTCGAGAGATCCTGCAGAACACAATAATCAGGATAGAAAGTAACGGAACAATTCAAATCCCTTGTGATACGACCAACAGACAACAAATTAAATGGCATGCCAGGAGTATATAAAACAAAAGATAAGGAGATCTCGTTGGAAGGTCGTGCAGCTCCGTGTCCCTGAACGGTCACAGATGACCCATTCGCAATAGTAATATGGCGTAATAGAGACGAGGACTTATATGCAGTAAGAATATCTCTATTACCCGTCATGTGAGCACCTGCACCGGAATCAATAATCCAATCAGCGGAAGGAAGAGCTGCACATGCTGAGGTAGAGGAATAATCAGATGATTGATGTAGTTTCGCAATAGAGGCAGATGTAGTTCCACTCCCTGAGGTCTGAAACTCTAAGTAGCGAGTATACTCCTTTGGACTCATTGTGATAACTTTCTGGTCCATAGGCACAATCTCATATGCAACATGAGCAAGTGTGGTCCGTGAACCAGAAGCTGCCTGTACAGCTTGTAACTTCCGGCAATAGCTGCGAAGATGTCCAACAATACCACAGTAATTGCAAGTACGAGTCTCCCGACCACGACCAGCAATGCTACCACGACCTCCCCCTCGGTCACGGCCTCCGCCACCACGGCCACCTCCTCTATTCATATATAGAGTAGAAGCATGTTCACCAACTTCTGAAGGGCCAGATCTAACTTCCTCATGACTTTCGGTACAAAGAACACGACGATGAGCTTCTCCAAGAGAAGGTACTCGAGCATCTGAAAGAATTTGTGATCGAGCAGTATCAAACTGAACTCCCAGTCCATTAAGATAGCAGGTGACCAGAAACTGATTTCGTTGTTCTTGAAAAGTAGCCCGATTAGATGTAAACGGGACTAACCGATCAAACTCATCAGCAAAGGATTTAAATTCCTCGTAATATCCGTTCAGAGGCTGATTAGCAGGAGCCGGCTTCAATAACCCACAAACGACATCATAAAGTCGCGAAAAATCATTCAGAGATGAGTATAAATCTGCCAAAGCATCCCATAACTCCTTAATAGTATCAGTATTGCTAACAACAGTCTGAACAGAAATATCCATAGCATTCAACAATTAACTATAAATACGACAATCAACAGTGTACCATTCATCATAAGTTGGATCATCCTCGCTCGGAGGAAGCTGGGTAAGATGATGAGATAGCCGATGTCCATGCAAATTCTTGAAGACATTCTTCTTCCAAAGCGTGTACGTAGACTGTCCCGTCAAAACACGTTCGACAAGCCTAGATGAAATAGATATAAATGTTGCAGCTTGTGATCGCATCACATCAGCTTCAGTCACACCAGATCTATTCATGGCTAATCCAGTCTCACTGGATTTGGCAGCATCTATTTGAGTATCTGTATTACTCGAATACTTAATCTAGAAACTAGATTAATCAGAAAATCACAAGCTCTACCGTTTCATGGATCTGATTAGATCTAATCAACCCTCGACATGTAAATCAAATCCGAACGGCTTAGGACATGTCCGGCCAAGCTGGCCGAGAACTCTGGGCCATGGCCGGCCAATCTGGCCGAGAGACCTGGGACGTGGCCGGCCAATCTGGCCGAGAGCCTATGACGTGGCCGAGAGAGAGAGAAGCAATTGCTAGATGGTGGTGATGGTGATGGCGCTGATGGTGGGTGTTGAATAGGGTTTAGGTTGGAGCGGCTAGGGTTGGCTCTGATACCATGTCTGAAGAAGAAGAAAAGAGGAGAATGATATGAATGAATCGTCTAACCCTCTAGGTTAGCATGCTCTCATATTTGTAATAATAAAGAGGGTACATAGTAATACGATAGCTATTTCCACACATGATAATGAATAATAAAATAACTAATAAAATAACTCATAACAGATGAGACGAATCAAGAGGAAAATCCATAAATACAGATGGAGAAGACTGTGAAGAAGTAGATGCAGCGGAAAAGAAGGGTAGACGCTCAAAGAACTGAACACTACGAGAGATACGAATACGTCGTGAAGAAGGATCATAGCACCTATAGTTTTTGTGTTCTGTACTGTAACCTAAGAAAGCACATCGAACTGACTTGGCAGAGAGTTTGGTACGCTCATGGGGTGGAAGAAGCACATAACACGTACAACCAAAAATACGAATGTGATGATAAGTGGGTAGTTTTGAGAAAAGACGTTGATGAGGGGTGGCTTTGGAGAGGACAAGAGAAGGAAGTCGATTTATGAGATAGACAGCAGTAGATAGTGCTTCAGCCCAAAATTCAGTATGAACCAAATTGGATAACAAGAGAGCACGAGTAGTATCCAAAATATGACGATGTTTTCGTTCAGCAAGACCATTTTGAGCAGGAACACCGGGATAGGACAATTGAGGTAAGGTTCCCTGAGAAGTTAAGAAAGAACGAAAAGCTGCAGAAAGGTACTCCCCACCAGAATCAGAACAAAAAACTTTAATAGTTTTAGAGAATTGAGTAGATATCATAGTCGTAAAGTTCTTATAGATAGAGAGAAATCCATCACGAGAGCGCATGAAATAAACCCATGTATAACGAGAATAATCATCAATGAACGATACATAATACTTGAATCCACTTTTAGAAATTTGGGGAGCAGGACCCCAAACATCTAAATTACTAAGTCAAAACAAAAAATGGAAACAGAAGAACTAATAGGAAAAGGAGGTGCATATTGTTTAGATAAAGAGCAACTAGTACAAGGACGCATAACAGTAGATGAAACATGTCCAAATACACCATGCTGACGCAGAAAAGACAAACGGGAAGCAAATATATGACCTAAGCACTGGTGCCAACAGTCAAGATCAAAGATGGCAAGAACAGATTGAGGTGAAGGAAGCTGGAGATGCTGCATCAAATACAATCCTCCATGTCTACTACCTTACCAATCGTCCGGCCACTCATACGATCCTGTACAACACAAGAATCAACAGTAAATGTCACCATATAACTCATATCGGCAAGTTACCCAACAGATAAAAGATCCAGGGCTAACTTCGGTATATGCAACACATTAGGCACATTAAAACTGCTAGGGATAGTAAGTTGGCCTTGCATAGTAGCAGTAAGATAGGATCCATCGGCTGTAAAGAACCCTTCTGGATTTTTTTTAGTGCAGTCTGGTGAATGAGATGATGAGCAGAGGCAATCATGTGATGAGCAGCTCCAGAATCAAGAATCCAGAAAGAACGATCACCTGAAGATTCGGCAGCAGCTGCTGTAGCAATAGTGGAGGATACGCCAGAAGAACCAAGATGAAGCTGAGCTAAACGAGAAAACTGAGCCTCAATATTAGCAAGACGATCATCTAAAGATGAGGATGGAGTGACACGATCTGTGGATGGAGAAGAAATTGGCGCAATTGAACGCAATGGTGCATCAGGAAGATCACGCATTTTCTGAAAACATCGATCTTCAGTATGCTCATTTTGCTTACAGAAGTTACAATAAAAACGTGAACATCGCTGAGAAGAAGCACGTTGGGAACCACGCACAAAACCACGTTGAGAACCGTGATGAGAACCACGCTGTAAATAGCCAGACTGAAAAAGACGTTGAGAGGAGCCAGATTGGAAACCACGTTGGGAGGAGCTTGGCCGAAAATCAGACTGTGGAGTGGTCATTACTACAGAGGAATCGAAAGATGGAGGAGCACCAAGAATTCTTCGTCTAGTTTCCTCAGCCTGAAGTTCCTTGACTGCATCAGAAAGAGATTGTGCAGGATAATGATATAAAATCTGACTTCGAACTCTCTCAAATTCTGGTAAGAGTTGCATCAAGAATTCATACAGACGATTCTTGTTCTGATCTTCAAGTCTAGATGCAGCACAAATAACACAACAAGCACACGTGGGACATGGTGGACGAGCCAACACATCAAGCTAAGACTAAAGAGACGTCATATAATTATAAAATTCACGAATTGTTCGTGTACCTTGAGTGGCACAACGAAGTTCCTGCATAAGCTGATAAACACGAATAGAACCTGTTTGTGTAAACATCTCAGCAGTTTGATCCCATAACTGTTTCGCACCAATAATCTGAGTAAATTGGGGGCGAAGATCAGGACTTAGAGAACCAAATAATATTGCCCATGCTTTTCTATCAGCAACATGCCAATCCCTAATTTCATATTGGCGTCGTGAAATTTGATCAGCCTTAGGTTTAAGATCTGCAGTATCAGACAAGGGTGCAGGACAAGAACGAGTACCATCCACATGTTCATACAAATCATGATAAACAAGAGCAGCCATCACCGAGGGTTTCCAAATAACATAATTAGAGCCATCCAACTTAACATCAATGCGATCAATCTGATCATTATCAGTCATAATTCTAAGATCAATAAAACAAAACGAAAGCCAAGTGAAGAAAGCAAAACCTGTGGTCAATCGCAAGAACTCCAATGGCCAAGATGATGCTGTTGGAAAAAGTCTCGGCAAACGTTTCTACCTCGTGTTCAACAAGGCCAAGATGGGGCTGGCCGAGAACTCCAATTGCCGAAATCCAATTGCCGAAATCCACAAAAAATAAAAATTAAAAATTAAAAATAACTAAATCCACCGAAATCCACTGAGAATCCAATTGCCGAAATCCACCGAAAAACCTAAATCCAAAATTGCAATTGCCGAAATCCACTTAACAATGAAAGTAGGATTGTCGAAGAAGACTCGGTGATTCACCCAGTTAAATCCAGAATTTGCAGTAGGGGTAGCTATAAAATCCAATTGCCGAAGAACCAAACTCTCTGCAAAGAACTCGAGGATTGTACAACCAATTCAACTTAACCCTGAGAAGACGAACGTATAACCAATTGCCGAAGAACCAAACTCTCTGCAAAGAACTCGAGGATTGTACAACCACTGAGAAGACGAACATATAAAATCCAATTGCGGAAGAACCAATTGCCGAAGAACACCCGCTGACAATCAAATTGCCAAAGTCCAAGATTGCACTGAGAAGACGAACGTCGGCACAAAGGTAGGTTTGCACAAAAACGAACGTGCCAAAAGAAGACGCCAAAAGAAAACCTTGCGAAATCCAATTCGAGCACGAACGTCGCCTATGAGGAAAAAGCGAGAAACCCTAGCTCTGATACCATGATAGATTTGAGAATTGAATAAATAGAATGAATAATTACAATTAGGTGCAAGGCCAATATAAATATACATACAAAATAAGGGCAAGAAAGTAAATACACAAAAAGACCTACCCCTAATATATACAATATATCTAACACATATCTAACAAAAACAACTGTCAAATCGAAAAATTACATAAGATTGGAATTTTATCAAACTTCTATTAAAAAAAAAACTAATCATCTCGAAATAAATCTTCTAGAAATTTGGAAAAACATATAAGATGTCCTCGATTCGACAAGATAAGATTAGGTGACAACAACCGGTTTTTGAACACTGGGAATATAATTATATTGTTACCAACTATGAATAATACAGATAAACACCCCCCCCCCCCCAAAGCGCGGATCGAATATCTGGTTTAATACTTTTGTCACTATTTAAAATAAATTAAGGAATTAAATAGTGTTTGTCATGAGCTATATCTATCACTTGGTAGGTAGTGTGCCCGATTCTAAGTCCTAAAACATCACGACCAATAATAGTATGAATCGTTCAATTAGGACATAGTTAGGAAAATTCTCAGTTTTAGATTCCGGTGCATCTTTTGAAATTAGAAATAACAAGTCTTTCGAGCATCAAGAAACATATTAATCAGGCATATAACTGTTCAAAATTTCTTATATTCATATGGATATGGGCAGTGCACAAAAGACGAAAAGAGTGTACAGGATGAACAAAGATTGTTTGGAATCAGCATCTGCGGAACGAACGGGACACTTCTTTTTTAATGAGAATAAAAGAAAAAGAATATGAAGTCTCACGTGCATTTGCATGTGCTTTTTTGTCTTCCCTAGGTTAAAATTCCATAGAGAAAGAAAATCGAAAGCACCCGATGATTTTGTCTTCCCTAGGTTTTCTTTTTCTTATGCAATGAATGAATGAATGAATCGAGGAGATGCCTCTGCCTCTCACGATCGATCGCCTCTTCGTCCTTCCCTGAGTTCCCTCTCGGCTCTCTCTCTCTCTCTCTCTGGACTCTCGCACAACGCTCGCATCGGTCGAACCGGAACTCGGAGTCAGAACCATGACGGGCTTCGCCGACGCCACTCAACAACCCTTCGACCGAGCCCAAGAGAGAAAGCAATTCGAAGAATCCAAGCTCGGAGTCAAAGGTCTCGTCGACTCTGGCCTCACCTCCATCCCTCCCCTCTTCGTCCACCCGCCCGAGACCATCTCCGGCCTCAAGCCCGCCCAGCCCAGGCCCATTTCGACCCATTCGATCCCTACCATCGACCTCTCCGGCCGACGGCCCTTCGTCATCGAAGAAGTGGTGCGCGCGGCTCGCGAGCTCGGCTTCTTCCAGGTAGTCAACCACGGTGCGCCGGACGAGGTCATAGACCGCACAATCACGGCAGTGAAGGCCTTCAACGAGCAGCCGACGGAGGCGAAGGCTAGGATCTACCGGAGGGACTTCACGACCGGGGTCAGGTTCTTGTCCAACGTCGACTTGTTCAATACGAAAGCGGCTAGCTGGAGGTAAACAACAATCTCCAACTCCACTTGTTTCACTTAAAATTAACCATTTGAAAAATATTTTCCTAAAAATGATCATTTCATATAATTACCACTTAAAAAATATTCTCATCACTCATAACAACTCATGTCTAAACATTGTGGTGAACGGTAGAAATATATTTTATTTATTCATTGTTTTAAGTGATGCAAAGCAATTATTTTAATTAACAAAAAAAAGTTGGGCAACCAAAAAGAGTTAGTTCAAACCAATTCAGGGGAGAATGTTGCAGGGACTCGCTCCATGTAAGGCTGGAGCCGAAACTCGACACGGAAGAGATCCCGGAGGTGTGCAGAAATGAGGTGATCGAATGGAATCAGCAGATCAGACGGCTGGAAGGCATCCTTATGGGACTGTTGAGCGAGGGCCTGGGACTGAATCCCGGGAAGCTCCAGGAATTGACGCGCCCGGAGCGCCGGACGATGGTGGCGAACTACTATCCATACTGTCCCCAGCCCGATCTGACGGTCGGCCATGTGTCCCACACAGACCCGGGCTTGATCGCAGTTCTCCTGCAGGACCACCTCCCCGGCTTGCAGGTGAGGCACGGCGATGAGTGGGTGGACGTGCCGCCCATCCCCGGTGCTCTGGTTGTGAACATCGGTGACATCCTCCAGGTGAACTTTAATTTCCGTTTTGAGTCCTAGGGAGTGTCTCCAAAGCACCAGAGTTGGTTAAAAATCAACATTATGCGATCAAACATGCATCTACCTACGTTTCTATCCCAATTTTCACCAGATCATGTCCAACGGCGAGTACAAAAGCGCTGATCACCGGGTGCTGGCCAACCCTAGCCGAGAGGCACGCTTGTTGATAGTAGTTTTCTACAACTTGAGCGATTTGGAGGCTCAGGTCGGACCGTTGCCGGAGCTCGTATCCACGGATAAACCTGCTGCTTTTCGGCAGTTCGCCATGGGCGAATACTTGAAGGTTCTCTATACTGCGCCTTTGGAGGAAAGTATGTTAAGTCACTTCAGAGCATGATTGAGAGTACGTACGGAGCCCGAAAAATATAATTCGGGAATAAGATTCCCTCCCTGTAATACTGGAGGAAAAGCTGGATTCTTCCCCTAAATTCGACTGCTCATTGAAGTATAGAGCGTCTATCTCCTATTCTATTTTGTATTGTCTTTTTTTTCTTTTTTCTTTGTCAAGTCAAACTTATTTCAATTAAGGTTTGATCAAAATGACGTCGTTTTAGCCACGTCATTATTACGTACGCGAGAGAAAATATTAAAAGGAAAAAAAAAAGCAACATCAACATTTTTCGTTAGTCAAATTGGAGAGAGTTAACGAAAGGGGTTGATTGCACCAAGTCAATAAATTTTAGGAAAAAATCCAAAAAACGGGCCTTAAGTGCTCTCAATTTCTCAAATAAGGGTCTGAAGGGCTTAAATAGTTTCAAAAAATGAACCTGAAGGGCAATTCAGTCCTTTAATTTTTATTTTATTTTTATTTTTTTCTCTTTTTCTTTCCTTTTTCTTCTCTCTCTTTCCTCTTCTCTCCCCTCTCCATCTCTCGTCAGTGAGGGGGCCAGTTCTGCATCCCCTCCCTTCCCCTGGTTCTGTGCGGGTGACTGAGAGGAAGAAAAAAAGGGAACTTCCAAGGAGACTTCAGAGAGCTCAATTGAGCAGTAAAAGAAAAAAAGAAGAAGGATCCTCGCCCTCGAGCTTCGTCGTTCAATGACCTTCATTGAAATTGATCCTTCTTGGACCGGTGACGCCTTTCTTCCGCCCTGTCTCTAGACGTGGGGTTCGTCTTGAGCGAACCAATGCGAAGAAGACTGAAGAAGAAGGGGAGAGAGAGCTTCATGGGGGAGTTTTGACAAAGAAGAGAAAGGAAACAAGGCTCCTGCTCCCTTTGGTTCAGCTTCGCGTACCCCCTCATACTTCCACACTCCCATGCTTTAAACTTCACAGAACAACAACAAAAAATGAGAGTGAGAGAAAAGGAGTAGTCCCAAGTATCCCGACGCTAGCCCAGCTAGTCGATCCTTCACGGCTGTCTGCCAATGCCGCCCCGATGACCTTGATCGCCTCCATGAACCAGTGTGAACGAGCGAATCGGAGTCCTCTCTTCAGTCAACGCCTACCATGAGTTTGAAGGGAGGTCTTCACTGTAAGAGTGCGCAATCTTGCTAGATATATCACTCTCAGATATGCGGAAGCTTTGTGGTGATAATACGAGAAAAATGTAATAGACAACTCAAGATAAACTCGTTATACTAAACTGAAAGTATAACAATCAGAGATTATCTCATACAACTATTACAACCTATTCTCTCATACCACACACCACACTTGAAGTCTTTCTCTAGGTTGAGAAAGCTTAGAAAACAACATATAAGACTAGCCTATTTATAGGAGAAACTAAACACTCAAGACAACAATACATAATCAAACAAAAGGGAGTAATCACTCCTCCATGCTAACCACCCCTAGTAATTACTCCTCCATAGACATCACCTAATTAAATATTCTTCCAAGCCCCAAGCATTTACTCCTCCATAGACAACACCTAAACAACATTTAAATGCTTCAATACACTTATGGAGACAAGCCCTAAACTTGCATTTACTTCTCCTTGGTGCAAGTGTAATTAATTAATAATATTAGGTGTTGAACTTCAACACTCCCCCTCAACACCTAATACCCTTTACATCGTCTGCTCTAGGTTCTCGGTCTCCGGCTGCTGATTGCCCCGGTTCCTGACCGCCTAGGCTTTGATATGCTTCATGGCCTGCTGGCTCCAGGTTTACGATCCTCGATCGTCCACTCTAGGTTCTCGATCTCCGGCTGCTGATTGTTCCGGTTCCTGACCGCCTAGGTTCCGGCACGATCCTTGGACTACCTGGGCTCTGATACCAATTGTAAGAGTGCGCAATCTTGCTAGATATATCACTCTCAGATATGCGGAAGCTTTGTGGTGATAATACGAGAAAAATGTAATAAACAACTCAAGATAAACTCGTTATACTAAACTGAAAGTATAACAATCAGAGATTATCTCATACAACTATTACAACCTATTCTCTCATACCACACACCACACTTGAAGTCTTTCTCTAGGTTGAGAAAGCTTAGAAAACAACATATAAGACTAGCCTATTTATAGGAGAAACTAAACACTCAAGACAACAATACATAATCAAACAAAAGGGAGTAATCACTCCTCCATGCTAACCACCCCTAGTAATTACTCCTCCATAGACATCACCTAATTAAATATTCTTCCAAGCCCCAAGCATTTACTCCTCCATAGACAACACCTAAACAACATTTAAATGCTTCAATACACTTATGGAGACAAGCCCTAAACTTGCATTTACTTCTCCTTGGTGCAAGTGTAATTAATTAATAATATTAGGTGTTGAACTTCAACATTCACTGAGAGTTGAGTTTTCCTCGAGTTTGGTTCGGCTTTGGGCTCAGCTCCGTGGCTTTCCATTTATCTTTGGTTGCGTTCTCCCGCATACATGTTTGAGTTCGTGACAGTCGACAATCTGTACCGGCAACCATGGGTGCAGTCATGGGTGTAGTCCAGCGGGAGTGAAACACCACCCAACGACTGCCGTTGGAAAAATATTATATAACATATAAAAATAACAATTAAAGGAAATGTGTTGGAAAAGACGAGAAAACTAAGAGCAATTGTATAAGACATGCAAGCACTGCTCTTAAGGATAATTCCGCCCATCGGAGTACGAAACTCGATGCGTAAGACTTCTAGCGACTATCTTCCCAAGATACAACAGATCTTCTTCTATATTCCGCACTGATGTTAGAAGGAACACGAACAACGTTATATATATAACCCAGCGAAGAAGATGAAGGAAGGGAAACATTCTCTCGTGGAATACTAAAGTTTTCAGAAGATTATTTCTTGAGAATCAATGTATATTCAACTAAAATAGAGCCGTTGAGAAACCGTTATAAAACTGTTGTAGAATAATGAATGATTTATGAAGATATAAATCGCACGTTATAAAGTCATTATATAACTGTTGTAAAGCCGTTATACGACCGTTAGAAAATCGACCGTTTGGAAATAATGATTGGCTAATCATTGCCGTCATAATTTCTATCAAAATTATTTTAAAGATATTTCAAAACTGCTGAAATATCCAACAATCCTCTACATATTTCAAAAAGTTTTGAAAAAAAATAACAATAAAATAACGATGAGTTATTGGAGCATGCATCAAAACTAGTGCTGATTAGGCTATGAACCAGCCCTAGAAAAAATGAAATATAATTCACGAAATCATTGGTGAAGTTTGAAACTTCTATGAATCAACAATTCCTTTTTGTGAATTATGATTTTCACCAATCACATTACGCTCCCACAAAATTTTGTTGTTCAACGCGATTTTGCGCTAATAGGCCATGCGCGTGCTTGGTTTATTCATAAGTGCTCTAAAGATCTTCGCCAAAAATTCTCATAGGAGAGACCCCACTCCACACTTATATAGGTGATTCCATCAAGTGTATTCTGCAGCTTAATACACTACCAGTAATGGCTATGGAATTCACTAAGAGCTTAGCTCATCCTATTTTTCCTTGCAGACCTTAGAAAGGATATAAATTTTATAGTGCATCACAAGATCAACAAGTGACTTATTATTACCCATATGAACCTAATTCATGGGATCAACAATCACATAGATTGGGTTACCGTCACCGTTGGTTTTCTTCAACTAGCTTGTCCCATTCCCCTCGATGAATAGTCAGAGGATTGGCCAAAATCACTAGATTGACACAATTTCATCTTTAAGTAGCTACTTTACCACATCACGTCTTAACTAGACATCTCCTTCTATCATTGAAAGTTTGACACTTAATGCCACTTTGCAATAGTTATTGCCACTTGGGAATCACGATGTAGACACCTAAGGTGTCACTTTCATTCCCAAATGAATATATGCTAAGTAGTTTCTCAATTACTCGGCCTCATTTTCAAATCTGAGTTTGAGAAATATTTTTCCTTTCCCTAGAACTTGAGCAGTTCTCCAATCACCTAAATAAATATTTCATCTCCTTTCCCTATTAGAGTGTAGGAGGATGAAGCATAATTTTTTTACATATATGCTTAGTAGCTCCTGAGTCTACCACCCATTCACATTGCCACAATATTGGCATGGAAAATGACCATAACTATTATATCGTCAGATCATCTACTTTAACCAAGTCGATTTTTGGTTCAGTAAGATTGTCATTTCCCCCACAATTTTCTCCAATTTACAACACCTCCACAAAAGGTGAACACATATTTATCGTGAACTTTATATCATCTCAATTTGAAATCCAAGTACATCATTGTATTATTTTAATACAATGAGAAATTCACTATATAAAATGACATAGCTTTGTATTCACATAATTGCAAAATACAACTTTAAGGTCCATATCTGACCTTCGTGCCTTTCTTTTTCGTCCACACTTTTTGCTCATTCGGTCTCACATTCGCACACATAAAACAACATACTCAATTCTCATAAAATGATTTACATGAAACCACATTTCACAAGTTATACTTGCACACGCAAGTTGCATTAATTGCACCATCATGTCAACATTGTCATGCTTTCAAATGAATCATATTTCGCATTATTAGCACAATAACGTGGATACATACATGGAAACAACATTCAATCAAAATATGTGCGCTTTCTCACTTTGATATACGCTGCTAATTAACTCAATCACATAAACACGTGCGAGGAACATGAAAGACACTATGATCTAAATTCTGGCATAGACATGGCACACAATATTTATTTAAGAATAGTTTCATGAACTACTCCCCGTTTGAATGTTCATATCCATTTCTGTAAACAATATACAAGCGCAGCTTTTTATCCACACAATTTTCGCTAGACCAATATTTGAACTTCCCCAATCGAGCACTTCTCAAATATCAAGTAATCAGATCGTGGCTAATTTTATAATAAAATAATTTGCAATCCTTTTGCTCAAAGAAGCCAACATAGTTTCTTGCAAACCAGGACATTCACTGCCATTATAAAAGGATTTATTACAAGCTTTCCATGAGAAAGAGGATGAGTACACATACCTAGTTCTGGACCATGATATCGTTGAACATGACGAGCTTACCATATCGGTGTGTGTCTCTTGAAAGGAATTTTCGCTTGATAATGTCCCACAGCTAATCAATATGCCATCTTCGACTCCTTGTTTGATTCCAACATCAGCAGTAGCAACGTAATTTCAGGTTCAGAATCCATCAGGCAATTATCCTTAAGATTGTTGGAAAAATATTAGATAACATATAAAAATAACAATTGAAGGAAATGTGTTGGAAAAGATGAGAAAAGTAAGAGCAATTGTCTGAGGCGTGCAAACACTGTCCTTAAAGATAATTCCGTCCATCGGAGTATGAAATTCGGTGCGTAACACTTCTAGCGGCTATCCTCCTAAGATACAACAGACATTCTTCTATACTTCGCACTGAGTATTAGAAGGAACAGGAGCAACGATATGTGTATAACCTAGTGAAGAAGATGAAGGAAGGGAAACATTCTCTTGTGGAATACTAAAGTTCTCATAAGATTATTTCTTGAGAATCAATACATATGCAACTAAAATAGAGCCGTTGAGAGACCGTTATAAAAATGCTGTAGAATAATGAATGATTTATGAAGATATAAATCGCACATTATAAAGTCATTATATGACCGTTGTAAAGCCATCATACGATCGTTAGAAAATCGACCGTTTGGAAATAATGATTGGCTAATCATTGTCGTCATAATTTCTATCAAAATTATTTTAAAGATATTTCAAAACTGCTGAAATATCCAACATTAACGGAGGTCCGTAGTTGATGAGGGATAGCAGTAGAGAGAATCTCTCTCTTTTTTCTTCTCGGTGGCTAACAGAGGGGAGGGGGACACGAGAATGGCAGTGAATCGGTGACAGCGTACATGATGGTGGCGATGGAGATGGACAAGGGAGGGAAGAGGAAAGAGAGACAAGAAAAAGTTAAAAAAGAGAAAATAAAAATAAAAATTAAATGATTGAATTGCCCTTCATTCAGGGCTTTTTTTTTAACCATTTAAGCACTTCAGATCCTTATTTAAAACTCATTTAAACAATTCAGGCCATTATTTAAAACGGTGTCTACTTGATGCCCTTATTTGAGAAATTGAGAGCACCTTGGGTCATTTTTTGAAATTTTTACTAAATTTTCCTTAGACTTCTGATAAAAATATCAGAAAAAAGTTTATTTCCGTCTTGCGTAAAATCATTTGTCGCGCCATCCGAGGGGGTTAGACTTTGACCGATTGAGCAATCACGCTTTGTAAACTGTCATTGACCATGGTCTGAAATCTGTGACCAGTCTCCAAGATGTCTGGTTGTGCACCTGTGACTAGTGGGGGCGACCTTCGCCTGAGGCCGACGACGTGCTAGAGGAAGAAGAGGGAAGAAAAAAATATGAATAAAAAAAATGTTAAAATGTCTAGCCGTTGTCAGATGGTTGATCAAAATGGGCCGGATGGGCTGAATTGTTACAATTGCAAAAGATTTAGGGTGTTTTTGGTAATTTTTGCAACTTTTGACCGAGGAATATTGATAGAAAAAAAGTCACCTTTATAACTTGCAATTTTCTGGACTCGGGTTTAGTAACCAGAGCATCTTGATTTCAAATAATAATGCAACATTATGATAATCTTATGCTTGTAAGACGCACGTGAGAGTAGAAGGAACTTCATCGACTGGGCTGAGGAATTCGGGTCAAAGTCCTTATTCCGTAGCTCGACTTTATGATCCAATTTGTACTTCATTCATTAAGCTCTTTCTAGTTTACCGACGGGGGTACACAAGATAGTCGAACACGTGAGAAAATTTTCATTGGCTATGACCATTTTCTCCGTCCTATACACACAGGACGATTATGTGGTAGAGAGGGATTTTTTGAAAAGTCACCCACTCATCCAGATCTTTCCTTGACGCTTTCTATTTCCTTCCTCACCGGAACCTGGCGTTCCAACCCGCACCAGAACTCAAGAGTCGAACCATGGGCGTCACCAGCACCAGTCAACCAGCCGTCGACCGAGCCCAAGAGCTCAAGCAATTCGAAGAATCCAAGGTCGGGGTCAAAGGTCTCGTCGACTCGGGCCTCACCTCCCTCCCTCCCCTCTTCGTCCACCCGCCCGAGACTCTCTCCGGCCTCAAGCCCGGCCGCCCCGGGCCCACGCCCGATTCGATCCCCACCATCGACCTCTCCGGCTGCGACTCCGGCCGCCGGCCTTCCGTCCTCGGGGAAGTGGCTCGAGCGGCTCGCGAGCTCGGCTTCTTCCAGGTGGTCAACCACGGCGTGCCGGCGGAGGTCCTGGACCGCACCATCGCGGCGATTAAGGCCTTCCACGAGCAGCCGACGGAGGCGAAGGCGAGGATCTACCGGCGGCAGACGGAGACCGGCGTGTCCTTCTTCTCCAACGTCGACTTGTTCCACTCCAAAGCGGCTAGCTGGAGGTAAGCCACGAAGCCATTGATTCATGAGTTCGATGAAAATTAGTTCTGTAAAAGGTTAATTACCAATACGATCGCGTCGAATTCTGAAAAACAAAACAAAAAAAAAAACTTGGGGAATGGATCAGGGACACGCTCCAGATAAGGCTGGGGCCGAAATTAGCGGACGTGGAAGAGATCCCCGAGGTGTGCAGACGTGAGGTGTTGGAATGGAATCAGCAGATCCAACAGCTGGGAGGCACCCTGATGGGGCTGTTGAGCGAGGGGCTGGGATTGAGTCCCGGCAAGCTCCAGGAATTGACGTGCTTGGAGTCGAGGGTGATGGTGGGGCATTACTATCCCTACTGTCCCCAGCCCGATCTCACGGTCGGCTTGACGTCCCACACGGACCCGGGAGTGATCACGTTGCTCCTGCAGAACCAGGCCGGCGGGTTGCAGGTGAAGCACGGCGATGAGTGGGTGGATGTGAAGCCCGTCCCGGGGGCTCTTGTTGTGAACATTGGTGACATCCTCCAGGTAAGCTCCTCGTCAAAAACTACTAGGACTGTCTCCAAAGCATCTGAGTAATTCCAAAATGGTTTTTTTTTAACATTTCTACTATGGTTTAGAGATCTATTTACCGCTTTCGATTTTCTCCTCCCAGATCATGTCAAACGACGAGTACAAAAGCGTGGACCATCGGGTGTTGGCCAACCCTAGCCGAGAGCCACGCGTGTCGATAGGAGTTTTCTGCAATCCGAGCAATCGGGAGAATCAGTTGGGACCGTTCCCAGAGCTCGTGTCCGCAGATAAACCCGCTGCTTTTCGGCAGTTCACGTTCAACGAATACATGGGGAAATTCTTTTCTAAGGAGTTGGACGGGAAAAGTATGATAAATTTCTTCAGGGCATGATCGAGAGGTGCATAGGCCACAAAAGATGATACGATAATAAGATTGCCGCCTGTAATAATGAGGGAAATGCTAGATTCTTCCTAACCTTGTATTATGTTCTTTCATGTGGCGGTTAATTTGCATATATTTGTTTGCATATTCCATGTGCGACAGTAATTTGTGCGGTGGACGAATCTTGTTTGCTAAACTCATTCCAGAAACCAATCACGGACATGGGAACTCAACAGCGAGAATGCACGAGATGAATAGTTTAGTGTTCACTCCAAAAGAGAAGGCAGTATCCTGGAAAACATACAAAGGCAAAGAAACAAATGAAAGTTGATTCTTCTCAACTACATGTACAGGCATCTCTACTCACATCTTTCCACTGCCGAACCATTCGGCCATTTCTTCATCGTCCTCAAAGTCTGGTGATTCTGGCTTCCTATAAATTCTGGATGAGCGTGGCTCCTCTGGATTCGCCTTTTCCTCCGAGGTCATTCTGCTTGTTTCCAGCATCTTCAGCTTCCACGTTTCCCTCTTTTCTGTGTCACGAGACAAATCGCTCACACCTCCTGCAATTGGAAAATCAAGAATCCCAGAAACATCGTTCAATGAGTTTGTTAACTTTGGTTTCTCGGCAACCCCGTTCTCTACATCCACAAATCTCCACCTATTTGCGACTCGCGTTTGGCTGCTCCTTCTCGGAGACCTCATAGAATTTGTGTCTCCGATGGCTCCATGACCTCGATGATGACTTCCAACATCGCGCTCCCATTGAGAAAAGCCATTTGAATTTGATGCTTTCGGCCGTCTATAATCACACTTCAAGCATACCATATTCCTTCTAAAGTTGATGTAGTTGCACCTACCAATCACAGATCCATAAGGGAAGAACAGTTCGTGACAGTAACTGCTCAATATAGGCAGTCACTAAAAGAATGGATTAGGAAGAACTCACGATTCACACTCCCACTCCCCAGGATTGAGTTGCCTTTTCGGGGGTTTCTCTTTGCACAGAAAACATCTAGTATTCTTTGCAAAATTTAAGAAATTGCATCTGCAAAATGCAACAGTTTCTATAAGGGAGGAGCTCTGCTGACCCTCACCACAAATCAGTGAAAAAATGAGAAAAGACGTGAGAAGCAATCACTTGTCACATATCCAGTCTCCTTTCTTTAACGGAAGATGATCTTGGTCTTCTTGTAGTTGACTCAGTCTTTCTTGAGAAAAAGTATCACATCGCAAGCATTTGATGTTCTTGGCAAAGTTTAAGAAGTTGCACCTGCCATATGCAGAAAATTAATAAAATATTCAGAGCAAAACTCACGATAATCAATGGGATGTTAACAATTGCATTACTTGGAACAATGCCAATCTCCCTGTTTCATTGGAATATCTTTGTGGCCTTTCTCTTCTGAACTTGAATGCAAGGATAGATCACCAGCTGGTGTGAGCTTCGACAAACCAGAGCAAATTACGTCGGTGCCACACACTGCCATTTGCTTTAGCAGTGCTCTGACTGATTCCTCAACTGTTCTAGTCAGACATTGTTTATTCTCCACAGTACTGCTTATGGGGTCAAGTCCGTATGTTAACAAGATTCGCATAACATCAACCGTGCGCCCTCCTTCTTCTTCACGTGCCTTCACAAACGCTCTCTCACAGTTTCCCCTCAAATTGCAGGAGCTGCAAACCTGGCAAAGCAACTGTCTGTAATGAGTACGACTAATGAACCAATTTAATCTAATGATCATTGGAAGTCTTTAACAAGAGAACTGTGATCACATACATTTCCCTCATCGACGCCCACATGTGCCCTTAAGCGCTTACCAGAGTTCACCACTTTTCTGTCTGTGCTGGGGCATCCACACTCTGCTATGACCTGAATATGTTTCTTTGATAAATACCTATCAGGAATTGTATTGTTAGAACCTTCTGAATACGAGTTAAGCGAATCTTTCCAATTGTAAATGAGGACATCTCCAGTTTCTCAAGTAAAGTTATGTTGTCGGATACATATTTGGCACCAGCTAATTTCTTAATCTGTATTATTACCACATGCCCCACGTACAATGACTTGCCTCTTTTCAGGTTATATGTCACCTTTGGCTCCAGGTTCTAGTGAAATACCTTCATTTTGAGAGGGAAAAAAAATGATGGTGGATGGGTAAGCTTATGGCCTGTGTATACTCTTTCTAAGTAAAGGAGGAAGCATACAAGGCACCATGTTGTTGCCACTATGCAGGAAAGAGATGGATTGAGATGCCAACTAAGGTGCTTTTAACGATAATATGTTTAGCTTACTCACAGAATTCTGGATAAAAGAAAGCTCGGGAGAAAAAATCTAGGAGTAGATCTCTAGATAGTCGAAAATAGGGCATCAACTTCATAGTTGACAGGACATGGTGATATTATCCAAGACAACATGACCATTCACAAGTTCATAGAAAAACTACTTCATACTCTTCTTTCTTCTCCGGGTTTTCAAAATGAACAAAGAAAGAAGAAAACTTTTCCTTCACAATGTTGTGATTCTTGGCCTGGTTTGAAGACTGTGGAGTTCCGCTTCCAACAAATAGCAGGCTCTTAACCTCAAAGCAAGAGAAGAACAAACTGACCAGGAGTCGGCTCCCTAAATGACAATATGTTGGTGGGTATGCAAATGCAGCATCTAACAAGAACCTGGAGAAAGATTGAGCTTTCTTGAAGCTCATACGAGCAGTACCTTCACAACAATCAGAACAAAGCCTATAACGAACTCCGTTTCGAAGTAGCCCTACCTACCCACAAATATCTACTCCTCCAGAAAGCACAGAGGTCTATACCTCACCATCATCATCAAAACCCAATGTCTCTGAAATTACATCAAACAGGTAAAGCGCACAAACCAAAAGCGATTCCTCTCAGTACCTCATAACGTCACATCTGTCGCGGGCGAAATTCAGGCATGCGGTTCTAATGTGATTCGCTTCTTTCGGACCCAACTCCACACTCTGAAACGGGTTCCCCTCAGCATCAAAGTAATCTTCCTTCAGCAGCAGCACCATCAAATCCACCCACTCGGGCCACGGATGCGAAATCTGAACCGCCGCCGCCGTCGTCGTCGATGGGTTCGACGACTTAGAGGGCTCTGTCTGATGGAAATTATTCTCCATCCCCAGGAAGAATTGGGGACTTGGGTTGATGGGTTTCGAAGACTTGAGCTCCTCGAGCACATCGTTCCCAGTGAAGTCAAGCCCGAAGTTGGGGTCCGGGGTTTTAGTGTACTTGCGGGAAAGAGCAGAGGTAATGACGAATCTGAGGCTCGGGAAGTGAATTTTGAGATGCCAACGACTTGTTGGGAAGAGTCTGTGCATTGAGCCACTGAGATTTTTGGCGGCAGATCGAAACAGAAGAAGACTCGCGTATAGACGTGGCGTGGTTGACCCAAGACAGGTTACAAACTCACGTACTGTGAAAGGAGAAATCTCGCGCCAATTTTATATGTAGTGCATATATAATACTATATATGTTTGCGTGCAATTTGTTTTGCTTAGGCTCCATTCATTTTGAGAGAAAAAAAAATTAAAAAATTATTTTCTTATTATTTATATCTCTTGCAAAATTGAATATAAAAAATTTCATCATTCACGAAAATGATTAGATGTACATTATTAACAATGATCACAATATTTTCAATTGACCAATTGCCTCAAGTGATAGGAACAATCATATTTTAAAAAAATATATTTTTCAAATTATTTTCTCATACGGAAACTTTAATTTACGAATCTTGAACCAAAACATTCGCGTCTTTCGATAATTTATGTTTTTTTTTTGTCGAAATAAAGTTTCATTCATTTCCTCAAAGTACATAAGATACAACGATCCATGTTGGATATCCACAACAGAATAAGATCCAAAAATAGAAACTTACTCATAAGAACAACGCTAAAGATCACTCGTTCAGAAAGCTGAACTATAATTTCTTCAAGCTGAAATCGACGGCCGATCACCAGATCCGTCTTCGGTAATGAGCACACACCGATATCATCAGGTTTCGCAACAATTTTGCCTTTCGGCGGCGCGCGCCTAGGTTCGATGTCCCCATCGCCATCACCGTGCAGAAAAATAAGGCTAAACGAGTATCAATCGTTGACGAAGCTCTTTCGATCTTCACCGAATCTGGATTTGTTCAGCAACAAAACCTGAGAAAAGAGAAACGCAGCAAACATACTAGCAAAAACTCTCAAATCTAAGTCAGATTGAGAGAGATATCTCTCCAAAACGGGAGAAGAGAAACTTCCAGATCTAAAAAAGATCGGAAGAGGAAGGAAAAGAAAGCAAACAAAAAAGACAGTAAAGAAAAACGTAAAGAAAAACATAAAGAAAGTGAAGAACGAAGGGGGGAGAGAGAGCTTCTCCCTCTCCCCCTCAACCTCTCTCTCCCCCTCAACGAAGCCGACATAGAGCAACCGCGGGAGAAAACCTTTGGAGGGAGGAAACCTCAAGCGGTGAAAAAGTAAGAGAAAGATAAGATTAGCGGACGATAATTTTCTAACGCACTTTTTCTTCCCCACTCTCTCTCTTTCTCTGGCTCTGCTATGTACACTAGTGTCACCAGACCGGCCACCATGCCCCTGTCCCCGCGCCCCATCCAGTTGCCACTCGCACCTCCTACTGCTTGACTCGCAAAGTTAACCCCTCTCTCTCTCTCCAGCTGAGGTTGCGATAGCGTAACCAGCCTCGAGCGATGCCAATTTTGGTGTCGACTAGGACCACCTCCCTCTCCCTCTGCCCTCGTCCAGGATAGAGAAGGCTCAATGGGTAGCAGCAAACTCCCAACCAAACTCAAGCACCATGGTCACGACCCTCCGGCATTGCCCAAGGCATCGGCTGGTCAGGCCTTGGCTTTGGCTCAGGCTCAGCAACATCGCAAACTTAGACTCACCGCACAACATATATATTAGAGAGAGAGAGAGAGAGAGAGAGATGGTAGTGGGGTCTCCGGGAAGACCTGACAACGGGACCCCACCAGCAGCGGAAGCTCGTCTAGGCGTACTTATGGTCGATGGTCACGGTTGGTCGTGTGTAGTGCAGTGTTGATGGTGGTCCTGTGTAGATGCGCAAAGGCCAAAATGACAGCAAACACATACAAACTGGGAGACCCAAGCGGCAAATTTGACCTTACGAGGAACTATCTGCACCAAAGTTCCAGTACGAAACACCATCACATAATCAAACGAACCCATAAAAGAATTCCTAGAAGACAAAACGAGAAGCCATTTTCCTTTTTCTCTGAAAGAAAGGGTGAGGTTGAGGACAAATCGAATGTCACGACTTCACTTAGCCTTGAGCAGAGACTGTTTCTTTCGACAGCAGCAACTTCATTCTTCTCGAGAGGCCTCTCATCACATCTACAATGAGCGACTTCTTTTGAATTCTGAACATGATAGCCAGCTTCGTCGTATCAGGAACGCCCCTCTTCAACATGGATTCGTCCTCCATTATTTTGGTGGGAAAATGTTCCAATGCGATCGCGCACAAAGCAATGATGGTACGAAAAGCGGCCACTTCCGTCGCAATTCCACATGGAGCCACGGCTGACATAGATTTGAGGGTGCTCAAGTCGTGCTTTTGCACCGATTCACTTTCACTTTCAAGGAGTACCCTCAAAGCTGCCAGCAAGCGGCCCTCTACCAAGTCCAAACCTCCTAAAGTTACCTATAATTGAAGAAAGTGCAAAAAATGCACATTGTCACAAAGGATCAGAATCGATTGCACACAGATATTGATGTCTACAAATTTTACAAATAGAAGGGTAAGAGAAATGCATTTATACTCGTGCATAAATTCTGGAATAATGAGAGATTTGAACTACTCTTCTGAAACATAATACCAATATGAGGAAGAAGAAAACCTTGAGATCAGGAGCTTCTCCATCTAGATTTAACTGGCACAAGATTTCTTGCTGCCACGGAGCTGGTGAAGAGAAATTTGGTGATGAAACCCCAGCAGCCAAACTTGCAGCATCTAGAAGAGCTCCATCGTACTTAAGTTCGATAGTGTCAAATTGATTTGAAGGTATGACAAACCCATAATCCAGAAGAAAAAGATCATTGCTCAAACAACCATAATTAAGAAGTAAAGGATCATTAGCTCTGATTTCTTTCTCAGCAACAACCTGGAGAGAGTTGTAAGAAATGAGACTAACACCGAATATTATCACAACTACATAACAGCTAAAAAAACTAGGGACAGTAAGTGAACAAAACCTTTCTCCCAGAAATAAAGACAACACAGAGAAAGCAAAAATTGAAAACAAAAGGCAAGAATATGCAAACATGCCTTGACTAGCATTTCCGGTTGTTCTCCACCTTGTTCCTGGATAATGCGTGCATTTGGCTCGAAGCTATGGTTGCACATATCTATGAGAGGAAGCATCATAGGCACATCGCTGTAGGCCCCTGATAGGGACTTCTTCCCATATAGCCTAAAGGCCCTAGATGAGACAGCTGACATAGCCCATCCAAGAGAAGATGCATTAATATCTTGTCCTCCAAAAGGATGATCCATAATGTTAAGATCGCTGAGAGCATTCTTAACTTCCTTCTCAAAATCAAGAAGAAACCGGCATCTCTTGTTTACCTGGCATGAATTAAAAGGTTTATCACATGACTGTTACCGAAGAAAGAACTTTGTGTAAGGCATCACTAAGGTCGCCAAGAGCATAAAAATGCTATGAGCTCTAATGCAAGGTCAATCATAGCCGAATAACACAACATCCAATCATTTCTCAGAGGAAGAAAAGAAGAAGCAGCAGCTACCAGGTTCACAGGCAAACTGCCAAGTTTCTGCCACATGAACAAATAAAGTATAAGCTCTTAACAGGTTGCAAAAGAATATAATGCTAACTCTATCTCAGAAAAATTAATTGCTCTACAACCAGGAGAATTCAGTAGTGATTGCCACGGTGGCACTTGACCACATCTCATTCCAAAGAAGCCTGTGACTATCATCCTGCAATCTAAAAGTTGAAAGATTCGGTGCAGCTGGCAGCATTCAAAGCTTGTTTCGTTGGAAGCAAGGCAAAATTTGGCTTGGATGCCCTCTCATGAGTTGCTTCGTATACAGAAGAATTAAGTTTACTCACGTCCAGTGATGGAAGTTCCCCAGTTTCTTAGGCACTTCATATTATGAGCGAGCACTGTGAATTATAGGGACTGGATGGAGGTCCACTTCTTATTTATTTAAAAAAATATTTTGGAGGACTACCTGATAAAGTAGAGGAGCATATTGCAAGTTCTTAATGTCCTCTCCCGGAAAGAAAATGGGTACACTGTAAGTCTCGGGAAGATTGCTGATGTAGGGCCACCAGACGGATCCAATCTTTGATCTTTCTCCAAGAAGCTTTAAACCCAACTTCATCGCCCATAATTCCTCTGCCAATGCTCCCACAATGTCCATTTTACTCATTCAAAACTCAGTACAGCCTAATTCCAAAAGTTATAGTTACCAAAATATGTAGGGCAAAGAAAATCTATAAGCCTTCATGCGGTAGAATGGACGCTACATCCCATGACAAACAAAATGTCTACCAAATGCACAGCCTTAAGTGTCAATGAGCTAGTAATACACCATCCACCATGTAACCTAACTTTGCCCAAGTTTTTTTTTTTTAATCCACAGATTTACATGGAAGACAATTAATCCTATAAGAGAGGGAGGTAAAATATTTAGAGAATCGAAATATCAAATTTCGAGCGATTTACTGAGGGAAATGAGGGAAGAGGAAGACAAAGTTAACCAATGAAGCCTTTACACTGCACTTGATAGATCGCAACTACTAGTGATCACATTGCTCGACAGTCAAGACACAAAAACATATACATCTTGACATCCATTAGGCCCAACATGACTGGCAAACATGTGAATGATGGAGTGTCAAACTTAGAGATATATTATAGCAAAAGCAAAAAAAAATGCCTCATTTGCGAATTGTCAGCTACATTCAGAGCATTCATACTCGACCTACGCAAAATCTTGAAACATTCTGAGCTAATAATTGCAAGTTGTAGTAAATGAAGCTACAGCAATCTTCATGTTATCTCACATAATGAAGCCTCAGACTTTATCTCACAAAAGTAACCTCTAACAAAAATGCAGCATCTCGCCATTGCCTTGATGCACAAACAGCATTATCAATTTATCACCATCCGAAATGTATTAACTTAATTCTCTTCTATTGAGAACCCGGGTATCAAGAATCAACTCGAGCTTATATTAGAGGACAAAACAACTAAAAAGGCAAAGAGAAATCCACAAAATAAAATGAAAGTCACCTCAAGCTAACAATTCACACCACAATCGAGACAGATAACTTCACCAGACTCGGCAAAAAGCAAGAACCCAATATTCAGCGCACCTGGGACCTTGCTCGCCAAGTCGGCAAGCACAGGTTCGGCCACGTCTCCGGAGTCCGATCGTAACCTCAACGGCACGTGATGGGGAAGAGCAATCAAGTCGGAGCCTTTAGGGATCTTATCGGCGGCGGCCAAGCCCAGGCCACTGAGCTCGTCCTGAGCGATCTTGACGGCCTCGTGCACGAACCCGCCTTCTCGCCGGACCCATTTGATCAGGTCCGGCGCGTGGGGGACGAGGCGCGTGGGATGGGAGGCGGAGGCGGAGGCGGAGCAGGTTAGCGGGCGGTAATGGATGAGGGAGGTCACGACAGTCCTGGAAGCAGCCATTCTTCCGGGGGGATCCAAACGGGGATTAAGCTGCTATCGGTGCTCAGTGCTCACCCCCACAAAAGTGTTCGGATCTTTGATGAGGATTAGAGTTAGACCCGGTGACTCGGATGGTCAAGTCTCAAGACTCTCAACCTCTGAACTAGCAGAGGCAGAGGGCTCGACAAATCCTTTTTCCCTTCTCAGTTTTCCGCCAGTTTAGTTGGAAGGGAAACAGTGGAAAAGAAGTTGAGCGAAAAGGGCAAATTTGGAATAAGACATTGGCACATCATTTTCTCGAATAAAGATTTAAAATTAAATTTTATTTCAAATAAAAATCTAAAATGAATAAACCGTCTCAAATAAGACCTTAAAATGATAAAATCGTCCCAAACAAGGGCTGCAAGCATGTTACTATTTTGACCATCGAAAAAGTAATATTTTGATTAAAAAAATTCTAAGTATATTTTTTTTACTTTTATTTTCTTTTTTTCCTCTTTTCTCTCTCGAGCCTCATTAATGGTCGACGGAGGTCACCGGCCTTAGGTGAGGGTTGCCCTCATCCTCGTCTGAGTCCAGCGAAGGAAAGGGCGAAAAGATAAAAGTAAAAGGAAAGAAAAAGGAAAAGGAAAAATAATTCAAAAAATAAATGACAAAAATGTCTTTGGACCGGCTAGGAGGTCATGCCTTTAAAAAAAAAAATTGGTGTTGTTACATCAAATGGCTTATTTGAAACAAAAATTATTTTATGCCCTCATTTTAAAAAATGAGGGCACATCATACTCTTATTTAAAAATTTCCCTTAAATTTACGACAATGGTAAAATATTATGACTTTTTTTTTAGGAATTTGAAAACTTCATTTAATTTGGCAATAACGATTAAAATTGGATGTGTGTATATAGAGAGCTGATTTGCTAATTGGTGCATATTAGACATTTATAGGCCGACGACACTTTTGTGTCCGGTCCACAAGTGCCTCCAGAAGCAGGCCAATTTGATCAACCCAACCTGTGGAACTTCGCGACCAAAAAAAAAAAAAAAAAAAACCCACGTAGCATGTTGTTATTAGAGACCCTTTTGACTCTGTCACGTTAATTAGTTACACTAATCTAATGGAATCATATTTAATTGGCATTACCTTGACCAGCTAATCCCCAGGTGCCCCTGGAATCCAATCAAAGTGTCGCGTATGGACCACGCGCAGAACATCTATCAAATTCTTGATTTGGAAACCCCATCGGGATCTCCAAAAAACAGTGTTGACCGAAAAACCAAAGTCAACAGAAAGATCAAGAACGAAACGGCAACGAAACGAAACGGTGGTCCCTTGTCTTTTTTTTTTTTTTCATTTAGAGATGATGAAATCGAGTCCATTAGAACTTGGAATTATAGACAATTGCTCATCAAATCAAGCATTCTCGAATCAGAACCATCAAATTTTCAATCGACGAGGCGAGAACTAACCCCAGAGACCCTCCAACGAACGAGGAGATAAGATCCAGAGCCAGCGAAGAGAGAGAGAGAGAGAGATGGGTTCATGTATTGAAACTCTCTCGATTAATCCGTCCTCACCATCTGCTAATTGAGGTTGTTGCCGGACGATGTGCCGTCGTAGCGCGAGCCCACCATCATCATCACCTTGAACTCCTCGAAGCTGATCATGCCGTCGCCGTCGCTGTCGACGCCCCCGATCATCCTCCGGCACTCGGCGAGCGAGCTCTCCTCCCCGAGGCTCCGCAGGACCTTGTGCAGCTCCTCCGCGGTGATGGACCCGTTCCCGTCGATGTCGTACACAGAGAAGGCGTCCCTCAGGTTCTCCATCGCCTCGTCCGGGTCGACCCCCTTGGTGTTCAGCTCCACGAACTCGTCGAAGTCGATGAACCCGTCGCCGTCGGAGTCCACCTCGCAGATCATCTTGGTGAGCTCCTCCTCCGTCTCCGGGTGGCCGAGGGAGCTCATGATGGAGCCCAGCTCCGAGGCGGAGATCTTGCCGTCCCCGTTGGCGTCGAACTTCTTGAACACCTGCTCCAGCTCCTCGATCTGGGAACGGGAGCCCATCGACGAGGAGCGCGACCCGAGCGGGGTGGCGAGCGCGGAGCCTCCCGTGGCCGACGGCGAAATGGGTTTCTTCCTTCGGAAGAGGGATCGGAGACCCATGATTGAAACGGACTCGACACGGCGGGAGGAAGCAAGAATCGGAATTGGGAATGCAGTATCGGGGCAAGAAATGGGTGGCGATCGATCGTTGGATCGTTGGTTCGTTGGTCCGTTCCTTGGGAGAAGGGGGGGTGAGGAGCAGGGTGGTTGGGTGGGTTAAAGAGGAGGCGGACGATTGATGTTCTGGGGTCGTTGAAGGAATTGGGTGGGGAAGAGAGAACAGAATCCACGATTGATGGGTATTGGGTTCGTTTCGTTGCGTTGCGTTGCTGCGTATTGGGGGGAATTGTGCGGTTTTGATACAAACTGTCTTTGGAGGAGATCTTTGGCTTCCTTTTCGGTTTCTGTGTGTGTGTGTTTGTGGGCTGGTGCTGGTGATTGGTGCACCACTAGATCTTTGGCGATCTTTCATAAGTTCATCTTATCTTAACCATCGGATTATGTGGGTCCCGCATCCTGCTCAATGGCTAAGATTAGAATGGATGAATCTCGACGCCCCCCGCCCGAATTTTCCCTGTTATTTTAAATAGATGCCATGTCGAGCATAGAGATTTGAAGTACTTAGACAGCGCTACCCGTACCCGCGTAGAAGACACGTCGTTCTTCCGATTGATATAATTTGCATCCCGATACATAAGTTACTATTCAAAAATCACCTGTTTATCCTTAATTCATCACCGTCACCGGAACCAAATTCATTTCCCTCCCCCCTTTCTTTCCCTATGTGGTACTCTGCCCCCAACTCTCTCTCTCTCTCTCGATCTCAATCTCGATCCGCCCCTCAACAGTCGAGCAAGACGCATAATTTGGTGACCAGCCGACTTCAATCTAGATAAGGTCCGAGGTAGTAATTTGTCGTCAACACTCCAATGTGAGGATGGTTACCAAATGATGTGGAAATGGCTAAGTACGTGAGATCATATTCAACACTTTATAGCTTTCTTTAAACAATGTTAACAGGCTTAATACCCAAAAAAATCTCTAATTTTCGCATTTGTGTTAATTATATCCAAAATATTTTTTGTCTCATAAAAAACCATCAACTTTTACTTTTATCCCAATTCTATCTGTCTAATATCCAAAAAACCTTCAACTTTAGCATCTATCCCAATTATATCCAAAACTTTTTTTATATCCTAAAAAATCATAAACTTTTACTTTTATCCCAATTCTACCACTGTCAGCCTTTTGTTCATAATTACCGTTAGTTAATCCTACGTAACTCGAATTTTCTTGCCGAATTTACCAATGAATTTTCGAAATTTAAAAATAGTAAGTTTCAGGGACGACGAGATTTTAAGAAGTTCGTCAGAATATCCCTATGTCTAGCCATTATTTGGGCCATTGAGTGCCGAAGAGAATACGAAATGTGCTGTCTTGAGTGACTATATATCTCTCGGTAATATATAGGGGAAGCAAACAACAAAAGAAAAGTTGAAAAAATTTTCATGTCAATTTTGTTGATGTGTAATTCACTAATGACGTGAAAATGCCACGTAAGATTAACTAATGATAATTATAGACGAAAAGCTAACGGTGGTAAAAATGAGACAAAAGTAAAAATTGAAAGTCTTTTATGAGACAAAAAATTTAAATATAATATGAGACATATGCTAAAGTCAAAGGTTTTTTTGGTACTAGGCCGGTAAAATTGGACAAAAGTAAAAGTTTTGGAAAGAATTGGGATAAAAGTAAAAATTGAACGTTTTTTATGAGATAATTTTTTTTTTGTCATAAATACTAAAATTGGAGGTTTTTTTAGGTATTAGGCCAATTTTAATATGTGAAACGCTATATTATTACGCATACTTTGAAAATTATGCCCTTGAAAGAAAAAGTCTTGTTCACCTGTGTTTGTTAGTCATGATTAGTGGAATTTTGTTTTATTCTATTTATGACAGATTGATTGTACACAAGAGATTGGAAACGAAAAAATTTCCAGTACGTGGAAGTTTAAATCCCTCGGAAATTTACATAGCCTTATTTTAGAATGAATTTTATCATTTCATTCAGGAAAAATTTCAAATAAGAACTTGAAATGATCATAATACTCTAAAAGAAGCGCTTTGATCTACCCTGTTGAAGGGCATTTTCATCATTTATTTTTATTTATTTTCCTTTCTTTCTTATTTTTTCCTTTTTTCTTTTTCTTTTTCTTTTTTCTTTTTTCTTTTTTTTTTCTTTTTTTTTTCTTTTTCTTTTTCTCTCCGCTAGACTCAAGCGAGGGCCGCCTAAGGCCAGCGATGGCATCAGGAGGGAAGAAGTAAAACGGAAAAAATAAAAGAAGAGTAAAACAATCAAAATAAGAAAAAAAATATTCTTAGAATTTTTTTTAGTAAAATAACCCTTCTCCGACGAGCAGAATAATCACATGCTCACCAAGGCCAAAAGTCCCTATTTGAGATAATTTTTCGGCCACTTCATATCTTTATTTGAAATAAGGCCCGCTTTAGATCCCTATTTGAAAAATTCCTGAAATTTAACATGAACTCTTAAGCATTTAAAGTAATACACAAATCCACATGTCAGACAATATGTTTGTTAATACGCTGATGGTTGACGGACACATAGTAATGGTGCAAAATATTAGGGCAAAAGAAGACCAGAAATCAAAGCTATCAAGGGTTTGGGGCTTCAAATCTAGATGGGAGGAAGCGTTGTACTTACTTGCTCTCTGACTCCTTTGGAGTGGTCGAAGCTCAACTAGACATCGAGAAGGCTCCATGGGACATAAAACCTGTTACAATGGAAGCCCATGCCCTGCTGTAGAAGATCAGAGAATCAGGTTGCTGACTTCCTTGTTAAAGCCCGACGTGTCGACTCTCCTCGGTTTTTTTTTTTTTTTTTTTTAATGTAGTGATGCTCCATTTTTGTGCTTTTCTGACTTATAAAAAAAAAAATTGTTCCGACCAGGGGCTGTGCCATTTAAGTTACCCTCTATATTGGATGACGATAATGTTAAGGCTGCCATTCGTGCTCGTCACATGCAGATTTTATAATTATGTCAAGTCGTGTCATTGAACACCACCACTTTTTCGTATAATTATGCTATAAGGTTCATAAATCTTGAGTTTGTGTCCTACCAACGGATGAGACGATGGCAAATACGAAAAGAAATCTAACGGGTGTTAAATTTGCAACAAGGCTGTGCACCTTTCGAGAATGTTCAAAGTTCGTGGCAAATTTACGACGATAATAGATAAAGGTTGTGCAAATATCTTGAGACATTGGAAAATTAGCGCTGATTTTGACCTAGGAAGCGTCCGGAGTTCCACGAGATCTTGACCCATGTAATTACTTATCAAGATCGAGAAAGATAGAGACCGGAGGGCGTGTAGCAAGCAATATTATCACATATCCACATCAGACAGGTCATTTTTTTGGACGGACGGGATGACTTCTTTAGATATGCGCTTGTTCCGCATAATATAAGGACAAAGAATAGAGTCAATAGACAACTAGGGAGATATTTCAGTCAGACTAAGTAGTCACGTTCACCATCAATCATCATATTCTACTCCGCTAAGCTTCAAAAGATTATGCTGAAACAAAGGCTGGCAACAACCAAGCAGACTTCGACTGGGCATATAAAAAAAAGACAACCAAGCAAAACAGCGACTCCATGAAACATGTCCACAGCAATCCCAAAATCTAGTTTCAGAAATTCAATTCCGAGTGCCGCACGGGCCGTAACGTTAGCTACACATCTTGCGAGGGGCCATTGTAATGTGCCCAGTAATTTCTTGTTTATATCAAAGTTGTACTCAGCTAAGTCCACCAAAAAATAAATAAATAAAAGTCCAAATTCATCTATTCAGTTTGAATCACAGAAGGGTATCACTGGATCAGAGGAGAAGATTGCGTCTGATTCCACAGTACCAAAAGGATCATATTTGATGTTCGCCACCAAGGATGCAAAAATAGATTACCATCTGTCGATTCTTTTTAGTTTTCCATGAAGACAAAGGAAAAGGAGAATCCAAAACATGCTTGACAAAAGCAGAAAAATGCACCTCCAAAAATAATCATAAATTAGCCCGCTAGAAGCGTAGATAAGGAAAATAAAAATAAAAAACAACTTGACTGTTAAACATCTGATTACAAGAATATTAACAAACATAATGAACAACAATCACAGCACCCGCTGATTGATTACATATACAAACTGCCCCCAGACAAAAAGGAAAAAAAAATATGTCAACTGATGGAAAACGAAGGCCAGAAAGCTACCCATAAAAACAACACAACCACTGCCACTCAATACCCGATAAAAGGTTAGCCCAGCATCAATGCCTTTGTCCTTCTGTCTCATTCTCTAAGCAGATGAATAACATTCTAAGTTAGAAGCACACAAATATGATTCACCGTTTTGATCTCTTTATGACTCTCCTACACTTTACCAAATTCTATAGAGACAATGGCACCGGCATGACAGTTACAAACTTACAATCTTATAATCAACCTCTAAAGGGGTCGACAAATAATAAAAGAAAAAAAAATCGAGTAACTCACAAACATAGCTTATGCCAACATGTTCCTTACGGCTCTTGCATATGGGCTTCTGGTTATTGGGTGCTGCGTGTTAACCCAGTCCGAGCCACATTCCTGCACAACAATGGGTATTGTCAATGCCATGGCTATACAGGGAAGAAACAGATTCCAGACTAGATCTACTAAAGAGAAAAATACAAATGGAGTGGAGAAACAAATTAATTAGTCAAATTTAAGGCTTGCACCACAACTAAGGAAACGAGTTGATCTGACACCTCAACAAGTACCAAGAGCCTACATGCAAACATTTAGGGTAAAAATGGGCAATGCCAAATCCTTTCAAACTTATTTTGACCACCTTGGAATTGGCAAAATAACCAAATAAGGCGTGACTAAATTTTGGTCTCACCTAGTTGGTCAGAATGAAACATGCTCAAGAGACAGTAGGATCAAACGTGACTTGCATATCAGCATGAGATGGAATGAATATTAGATTGTCAGCTATGTAAAGAAGTTGAATGTTCCTGCACGCTTCTTTCCAAGGCGGCAAACCACAAGCTCAATGTGTGACAAGCAGCCTACCATGTATATGTTATTTGGGGGTTGGGAAGGAGTTTTAAGTACTACATTTTACCCGACCATAGTTTGTTGTACCCTAGCTAGAGACGCATTTGGAGACCTTCTACATAAAAGCAAACCATAAATGGGGGATGTACAATGTATTTCGATGTTTCAATAAGTTACAGGCAGCGTGCACACATACTGATGTGAGCTCCCCCAAGCATAAAATGATCCTAACCAGAAAGCCAAAATTTATTGTTCTAATTCTTCCATTAATGCAAACATCAGATAACTATATCGGAGACAAATATAAGTACTTTATGATAAGGTTATTTTTAAACAGCAGAAAGAGAAGCACTTCATCGTAAAATGAGCTTGATGTACAAGCTAAAAAAGCCCTTTACTGTACCACCAATTTATCTAAGACTAAGATCTATAGATGAATGTGGCCCATGATGAATTGGATGAGTGTCTTTCCTTTGTCAGAAAGAGGTGAAGGTTTTTCCCCGTTTTGCTAGGCACCTAATATATGGTTATTAGAGATTCACAGATGTGATATGGAACCCTAGGGAGGCGCATGCCAAACGCATTCATCTTCCTAGCTTAATAATTTGGTCTGAATCAATCACCACACTTATTCTCTTGGGTCACTCCTAGGAGCATGAGCATGAACCTGTGTGCTCTGATAATTACCTCCCATGGGACAAAGGGATTGCCACACCCAATTGGGATTACTCCAATGCTCAGAGTCCCAATGACCCAATTTTCACCCCAAAAGAAAGAATGTGATATTAGACAGCGTCATTATCTTAACCAGTACATGACAATTTTACAAGTACATGACACTTTTTTGACCAAGCACGACTACATGGCTTCAAATATAGGAGTTAAAAAAGTACAAAGATTTGTAGGATTAAGGTACAGGCTCAACAAAAGGAGACAGAATGATTTCCATATGTTAACAACCAAAAACCCAATAGGATTAATTCTCCGAGTATAAATACCAGATAGTAACTGTTGGATTTATTACTTTAGAGCAATAACAAGTTGGGGGTATGTGTAATTATCTAGGCTTAACTCTAAACCTATAAGTACGCTCTCTTACTTCAGAAATAAAATAGATTGCTCTTCTATCGTCAACATGGTATCAGAGCCAACCCTAGCCGCCCCAACCTAAACCCTATCCAACACCCACCATCAAGCTCCATCACCATCACCACCATCTAGCACTTGCTTCTCTCTCTATCAAATCTGCTCTCTCGGCCAGCTTTGTCGGCCACGTCCCAGGCTCTCGGCTAGGGATTTCGGCCAACTTAGCCGGCCACGTCCCAGGGTTCTCGGCCAGATTGGCCGGCCACGTCCCAGGTCTCTCGGCCAGATTGGCCGGCCACGTCCCTAGGCTCTCGGGCCAACTTAGCCGGCCACGGCCCAGGTTCTCGGCCAGCTTCAGTTGACGTCCCAGTGACTCTTCCCAGCATCGCCCAAGTCAGGAAATCTTGATTTGGGTCGCACTCTTTCATGTGGTGTTGCTGGAAGTGACCTAAATCTCTCGATGTGTTGATTCCTTAGGAATGGTAATTAGTTTTATCAGGGGATTTCCTGAGGCGAGAGTTGTGTGGAAGTAATTTTTTGGCTGCTGGAATGATATTTTGGGTATTTCGTAAGTTTGTACAACGATTTGTGGCACTGATTGTTGTTGCGAATAGGTGTTGCTGATTATGGCTATTGGATTGTGGAGATGAATAGTGTTTTTTTTTTCCTAATTGGTCGTTCGTATGTGGTGTTTTACTGATTTATTGTTGATGTGACTGAATTTGGAAGACTAAATTAGTGTGGTTATGGGGTCGATGAGGTTGAATTGAATTGGTTGAATTAGTGTGGAGTGATTTGTGTGATTATTGGAAGTTCTGAAGCAATTTGAGGAGTTGAATTTGTCGGGGATTTGAGCTTTCCTTTGGAGGAGTTTACATAACTGTGGCTGCTGGGGAGACCGAATAGTGTTCTAAATGGTCTCTGAATTTGAAGGGGATGCTTAAGTCTTCGCATTTGGTATTGCTGAGTGAAGTTGTTGGTGTTGTTTGATTGTGATGTTAGAAGTGCAAGTTTTCAGTCAAATTGGAGTGAGATGTGTCAATTTTCTGAATTTGGTGTTGGAGTGACATTTGTAGAGTTTGAGGTTGGTGGATATTCGAAGAAGTCATATAGTAAGTAGTATGTGTTATTTTATTACATATGAGTCAAGTTCCCATTGAAGAGGATTATTCTCAAGTTGCTTGTTACACCTCCAGTCCCAAGACTTCAATAATGTCAGACAATAGTGCCATGGTAGCTCGTGAAGGTCAAAGGACTCGCGGTGGATATTGGAGTTCTGACAGCTCTTATCGTGGTAGTTGTCGTGGTCGTGGTTTTCAGGGTCGAGGTGTCATTCGTGGTGGTGGTCGAGCGAATCGCTTTTGTACTCATTGCCAACTTTCTGGACATACTATTCGTTATTGTTATGATCTTTATCCCGAGCTGCGGAGTCTACATGTCTCTATTAATACTGAGCCTTGGACTTCTTCCCTTGGATCATCTTCTGAACAGAGTATAGCACACTTGACTCGTGCAGAATATGATGAGTTGGTCAGATCACGACAAAGTGAGAGTGATGTTTTCTCAAGTTCTACCGTTATTTACCACAACGTGATGATCCTACCTGTTTATTGTCCAGTACAGTTGCTCCTCGTCCTTGGATTATTAATTCAGGAGCCACTCATCATATGACTGGTGATCCGCGTCTTCTCACATCCACCTCATCTGTCCCTTCTATGTCGGTCACCTTAGCAGATGGTTCTCAGTCCAAAGTACCTAGTACTGGTTATGTATCACTGAGTTCCTCTGTCTCCTTACCTTCTGTTTATCATATTCCACGCTTCCCTTACAACTTATTATCCATTAGTTCTATTACTCGCGATCTTGATTGCGATGTTATCTTTTCTTCGTCATCGTGTGTTCTTCAGGATCGAAAGACTGGACGCCGAATAGGTGGTGGGCGTGAGGCTGGTGGGTTATACATCCTGGATCCTGAGATTATTGCTGCTGCTGCAACAGTTCAGAATAACGGCGTAGATGATCCGTATCGATTACATTGCCGCCTTGGCCATCCATTAGCAAATGTACTCCTACATTTTCCTTGTGTGTTTAGTTCCAATCTACAGTTTAATTGTGAAACGTGTCAATTCGGTTAACACCATCGTGTGTCTTTTCCTCCTCGTGTTTCAAGTCGTGCATCATATCCATTCGAATTAATTCACTCTTATGTGTGGGGTCCTAGTCGAGAGTCTTCATTTTGTCTTCGATATTTTGTCACCTTTATTGATAATTATACTCGTACGACTTCGTTACATTTAATAAAAGATCGTACGGAAGTTTTTGATTCTTTCCGCCAATTTTATAACGAGGTCCGAACTCAGTATGATTGTTCTGTTAAGTGTTTGCGTACTGACAATGCCCGTGAATACTTTTCTTCTTCTACATTCATTCCATTTCTCAAATCTCATGATATTTTACGTCAAAGTTCTTGTGCTCACATTCCGCAGCAAAATGGAGTTGTTGAACGTAAAAATCATCATTTGTTGGATGTTGCCCGTTGTCTACTTCTTCACACTCATATGCCTAAGTCATTTGAAGCTATGCTCTTCTTACAGCATGTCATCTTATTAATCGTCTTCCATCCTCTGTATTGAAAGGAGCTATTTCTTATGCTCTTCTTCATCCTGATCGACCTTTGTGGTCTGTCCGCCCTCATACTTTTGGATGTGTCTATTTTGTTCATTCTTTGTCTCCTGAATTGGACAAGTTATCACCTCGTGCTGAAAAGTGCATATTTGTGGGTTACTCCCATACCCAAAAAGGGTATGTCTGTTGTAATCCTACTCGACGTCAGGAGTATGTCTCTGCTGATGTGACTTTCTTTGAGGATCAAGCATATTTTAGGGATGTTCGTCCTCAGGCACCATTAACCATGGATTCTCTGCCACCCTCAGCACCTATGTCTCAGCCAGAGAGACCGCCTGTTACTTCTAATGATGCTCCACCAGATCCAGGATCACTAGCATCGACTCATCTTCAGGTCTATACACGGGGTCCTCGCCCTATTTGGGGCCATACATCTCCACCAGCCAGCGTTCCACCACCACCTCCAGTCCAGGCTTCCGATCCTCCTCCACTGTCTCCTGACAGCTCTCCTATTGCTCATCGTACTAGGTCTCGGTATCCTCTTTCTCATTTCGTGTCTTATCATAACTTAAGTCCTCAGATGTCTGTCTTTGTGTCAACCCTTACATCTGTGTCTATACCGAATAGTGTGCAGGAGGCTTTGACCCACCCAGGCTGGGCTCGTGCTATGGAGGAGGAGATGGCTGCATTGCATCATAATAAGACTTGGGAGCAAGTTCCATTGCCAGCTAATAAAAAATTAATAGGTTGTCGATAGGTCTTTGTTGTCACACACAATCCAAATGGTTCAGTTGAGCGCTTAAAAGCGCGACTTGTGGCAAAGGGTTATACTCAAACTTATGGTATTGACTATAATGGAACTTTTTCTCCGATTGCGAAAATTCCTTCTGTTCATGTTGTTATTTCCTTGGCTGCTCGGTCTCAGTGGCCTCTTTATCAGCTTGATGTAAAAAATGCATTCCTTCATGGTGATCTTCATGAGGAGGTGTATATGGAGCAACCACCCAGGTTTGTTGCTCAGGGGGAGAAGGTGTGCCGGTTGCAAAAAGCTCTTTATGGCCTCAAGCAATCTCCTCGTGCTTGGTTTGGCCGCTTCAGTGATGCGGTTATCACTTTTGGAATGCATCGGTGTAGTGTGGATCACTCAGTATTTAGTATGTCATCTTCAAAATGGTGTATTATTCTTGTTGTCTACATTGATGATATCATTGTCACAGGAAGTGATGTTGAAGGTATACAACGACTCAAGCAGTTTCTACAAAAGGAGTTTAATACTAAAGAATTAGGTCGTCTTCGATATTTTCTTGGCATCGAAGTTGCCTATGCTAATGGCAGTATTGCCCTCTCCCAGCGTAAGTATGCTCTTGACATTCTTAAGGAGGTTAGCTTACATGATGCTAAACCTGGTGACACACCTATGGAACCTGGAGTAAAGCTTGATAATGAGCACGGAGAACTTCATGATCCAGAGAAGTATCGCCGGTTAGTAGACGAGTTAAATTATCTTACCATTACTCGTCCGGATATTTCATTTGTTGTTAGTGTGGTGAGTCAATTTATGAGCTCTCCTCGTACTACTCATTGGCAAGCCGCTCTACAAATTGTTCGGTATTTGAAGGGAGCTCCGGGTCAAGGGCTTGTGTTTCATAATCAGGGTCATCTTCGTATAGCCGGTTATTCTACTCCTGAGTCTTTGGAGGTGATAGGATATTCTGATGCAGATTGGGCTAGTTGCCCTATGGATCGTCGATCTACTTCGGGATACCGTGTCTTCCTTGGTGGTAATCTTGTGTCGTGGAAAAGTAAGAAGCAGTCTGTGATTTCTCGATCTAGTGCAGAGGCTAAATATCGTGCTATGGCTAATGTTACATGTGAACTTCAATGGGTTCGTATGTTATTAGCGAAGATTGGACTACCTATGACTGGATCATATACTTTGTTGTGATAATCAGTCTGCTATTCATATTGCTAGCAATCCAGTGTTTCACGAGCGAACGAAGCATATAGAGGTGGATTGTCATTTTATTCGGGAAAAGGTGAATTGTGGAGACATACAGCTGGTGCACACGCGTTCTGAAGAACAACTAGCAGACATTTTCACAATGCCTCTTCGACATGGACGAGTTTCATATATTTGTAATAAGTTAGGACTTTTTGATATGTACGCTCCAACTTGAGGGGGAGTGTTGGATTTATTACTTTAGAATAATAGCAAGTTGGGGGTATATGTGTAATTATCTAGGCTTAACTCTAAGCCTATAAGTACGCTCTCTTACTTCAGAAATAAAATAGATTGCTCTTTTATAGTCAACAGTAACTAAGTACTTTTGAGATCTGACACAATGACACTAATGTGTTTTCTTCAGATGACAACAAGGACAAAGTTCACATGAGTTTTGACATGCAACCAAACATGGCTACTGATAAGACACCAAGTCAATGCATCGTCCTCCATGTCTAAGAAAAAGCAAATTTTACACCGCGAAATACTAAGCTTAACTCAGATACAGACAATATCTGGTTTGATTCACCTCAAAAACATAATAGTATTTCCTAATGTTCTGTAAATTCAGTGGAGCAAATCTAAGATTGTTTGGGTAAAAAAAAATAAAAGCATTCATCAATAGAGCACCAAGAGGGCAGTAGGAGCGTGTAAATATTCTTTGGGGGAGGTATTATCAACTCAAGAATGTTTAAAGCATTAAAAAAAAAAAGGAAGCCTAAAGCAAAAGGTCCAAGGCAAAAAGCCAAGACTCTGGCCCTTACCACTTGGGGGACTTCACCTAATTATCTTTCATACAAGTACGAATAGGTTTCAAGTATTCCTTAGAAATCATAATGTAACTTCATTTACAGAAATCAGAATTGGAGCAAGTTTCATTGAGTTACCTTCCCGTTAGCAGTTGAGAACTGCCGATAGGATTCTTTTGATTACTAAACCTTTTTGATCTACTTTCATGTTCCTTGTCTACCCGCATAGCAGCAACCTCCTTCTCCATTGCAGCTACTTCCCTTCTCATCTTCTTTGCTTCAACCTCCATGGCCTTGGTTAGAGTTTCTACTTTTCTAGCAAGCATCTGCAGTGTAGGAAATTACGCCAATAATAAACTGAAAAAGAAAACTGTAGGATATAATGACAAAAGCTTGACAAGTTACCAACCTCTATTGCATCATCCTTGTCTTTGAGGCTTTGATCTTTCTCGTGACCAGCTTTCCTTAAAGCTACAACTTCTTTTTGTAAAATGTCATATAAAACCCCAGGAACAGTGTCTTGAGTCTCAGCAGGAGCAAATTCATTAGATTTATTATCGGAGTTTCCCTTTGAGAAGTCCTTTTCTTCTCCCTCCTTGGATGCGTCACATGACAGGTTTGGAGAGTAATTTGCACCAGTTCCATTGGAAAGCACTTTACCCCTGTCTAAAGATCTTGTGCCGCCATCAAACGACCTCGATGTTCCTTTGGCATGTTTCAATACCGTAGTAGCACCAGAAGAGAAAGATTTTGATTGCGAAGCTGTTTTTCTGGATAAAAGTCCACTTGCAGTAAGCCTAGACACATTATCAGCCCCACCAAGAGACTGGCGCCGGGAGGGCCCATTGCTGATGCTCCTCCCCTCTAATGCACTGCGATTACTGCTGCCTGAAGATCCCCTCAAACTCTCCTCTATTACTTTGAGCCTCGACTGATATCTCTCCTGAAAAATGTGGAAGATGAGACTTCAGACCCTGCCTAAATAGTCCACACAACTGCAACAGTCATAAATGCAAAACAAGACCTTTAAAAGAGCCTCGGATCTTGCTGCTCTCTCAGCTATAGCAAGTTTATCGCGAAGTTGCTGCATCTCTCCCTACACAATAAACAGCAACATAAACTTTGAGAACAGAATGTGCACAACATATTAACTCCCCAGAAGCAATAAATGGCGACAAGGGGCCTTCAATGCCAACAACTAAGATAAGATAAGAATTACCTGCAAGAATCTTCGTTCTTCAAGCCATTGCTTAACAGGCATTACTTTGTCATTGGCATCTTTCCACTCATTTGCTACCACAGTGGCCACTCTGTTTGCCGTAACCTTTGCTCGGGCCAACTCCCTGTCAAGGGTTCTCCTTTCTTCCTGGAAAAACACATTTTCCAATAAGAACTGAAACAAGACATATTCACTCAATCGAAATCCTCTAGCTGTGCATGCAGTAATCCAAAGGAATTACATTCATCTCTTGCACTTTGCGTTGATAATCCCTCACAGCGTTTGCCGCTGCACCACCAGCCAGAACAGTCTCTTCCAGCTCCCTTACAGTCTGTGTAAGCTTTTCAACCTCAGCAACCTTTTGCCTGTGCAGTCTGTCCAAAATTTTATTTTCTTCCTGGTTCAAGAAGAGAGGACGAGTTTGGATAAGTTCTGAGAATCAACCCCACGTTCTGATAAAGTACTAAGAAAATCCAGAAGCCAATTTAACCTGGCAAATTTCGATTTGTTTCATCAATTCTTGATTCTTATTTTGGAGATCATCCACCATAGAGGCCTTAGCTAAGGCAACCTGAACAGTCCTCTCAGCTTCCAGCAAAGCAGCTTCTTTGGATTTAGTAAGACGATCTAAAGCTTTGTTATCATCTTGAAGCTTTGCAATCTGCATAGAAATGAGGCAAGTGTCGAAATTTTCAGATCACTCCATCATGTGGTGCCTTTTACTTTGAAAAGGCTCATAACTCATGGAGGAGTCACAACCTCCTGCTTTGCAAGCTTAAGCTCAGCCTCCAAAGGAGCGAGAATGGCCTCAATGGGAGGCATGTCGTCATCCTTCTGAGCAGCGTGAACCCTTCGAAGAGTGGCTTCAGCTGCAAATTGAGCTGCCATGGACGCCTTCTTCTCTTCATTGATTTTCTTAATTTCCAGATTCTGTTGTTCAATTTAGAGACGAAAATAACTTGATTAGAAGGCACAAAAAAGGGGCGTGTAAATATATTCGAATACATTGGTAAAAACTGAAGAAAAAAAGTTTCAGTAGGTACTTTATTTTCAAGAAGCTTCTCGGTCAACTTGAGCTTCTCTTCCACCTTAGACAGTTCCTCAGTGAGCTAAAGCACACAGAGACAGAGATAAGTCAATATTTATCGTGCTTACAACCAAAGAAAGAAAAAGAAAAGAGAAAAGCAAAGATAGTGTCAAGAATATATACGGTAATAGGTTAATAATGTTTCGCCCTTACAAAACAACAATAACAACAGTTCAGCTTCTTGCATTTTGTGGGATATGCCATATGGGTTCTCTTAAACAATGTATGGCTGCATTATCTAGATCCAGATGCCAAGGGCGCTTTAGTGTGTCTACCATATTACTTTACAACCCAAAGTCAAATTATCAAGTAGTATCATCTTTAGATCACCCATACTCCTAATAAACGAGTATCTCTTGTCTCATACTTGATTGGGATGTCAACTAATTTCCATCGCCAATACAGACTCTGATTCCATTGGTCCTTGCATGCCCACAGTCTATTAGAGCTCTCTTGTCAAAAGAACTCATTTTATGCATATGTTGATATTCCAATAACCAAACTCTCCAGCAGCAAAAAATTGCTCCAAAATGACCTTTCAGGGAGTCAGCGTTAGATCATGCATTAAATATTTTAATGCACGGTACATGCACATGGAAGAAAAAACTACTATCAGCCACAAGTATTGAGATGTGCATTACTACCAAGAAATGAAACTTCCAAGTCATGTGTCTTAAAATATTTAATGCATGATCTAACACTGACTCTCCACATAACAAATGCCACATAAATTTTATCCCTGAAACAGAGAAGGAAGACATTTCCCCCATGAATGTGCCCCCCTGACGTCCACTGAGCTGCAAGGCAGTGGCAATGAGCAAGAAGAAGCCAAAAATAAAAATATGCTGACAAAACCTGAAAGAGCCATCAGGAGGCGGGCAAGAGAAGCAAAAATCTTTCCTTCGTGATATTTTAGGGATACGAATCACTTCACGATGTGAAGAAGCTAATGCACTAACAACATACTTCAGTAGCAACATCAATGACGTGAAGATAATTTCGAGTAATTAGCTCTAGATTAGAACAAATACAATAACTATCGGTGCCCACATGAACAAACATAAAATTTACGACATAGTTTCATCGCAACCAAAATAGCAATGTAGAGAAGAAAAATGAAAGCGTAGGCGATGATATCACCTCCTCAACAGCCTTCTCTCTGAGTCGCTCAGACAACTTCAGAGCCTTGATCTCCGCTTGCGCCTCCCCTAGCTCTCTGTCCTTATCTGAAACCCCATCAAGCCACACAAGCGGAAGCGCACAGTAAGAAACGCAACAAATGGAAGTAAACATCCAAAAACACGCCAAATCAGCTCGAGAATCCACACGGAAGCCGCTGGATCCAACGGCATTCGCACCTCTAACTTCATTCTCGAGCCGATTGAGCTCGACCTTGACGGGATCTGAGCCGTGGAGCAGGGTCATGAACTCGTTGTCGGCGTCGAAGCTGGGCCGGACCGAGGTCCTCCTCCGGGAGCCGCTCCGGCCCTCCTTGAAGGACGCCGACACGGTGAGGGGCGGGGTGGCCTCCGCCCTGCCGTTGCTGCAGCTGGTGGGGAGCTCCGCGGGCACTCCCCCGTCGCCGTACGCCTCCGCCATCGCCCGATCTGATCAATGCTCCTCCCCACTCACGCCCAAAGATCCATCCACTAGGGTTTCGACCACAGGCGAGAGAGAGATAGGCAGAAGATACCCGCGCGCACAGAGAGGGAGGGAGGGAGAGAGAGAGAGAGAGAGAGCTGGGAAGAAGGCGAATGCGTTCGAGAGAGAGAGAGAGAGAGAGAGAGATGTGGGTTTTCTCTCTCTAAAACGTGGATTTAAATCTGGGTTTAGAGGACTGACAAGACTGGGATGGGGAGGAGGGAGGGAGTTGGGAGTGTGAAGAGAGAGAAAGTTAGAGATTAGCAGAGCAGAGAGAGAGTAGCTTTTGCTGTTAATCTTCAGACAAGTGAGCGAAAGGAAAGGGAACAGTTCAAGTGTACACTACTACACTCCTCCTCCTCCTCCTCCTTTTTACTTACTCTTATCTTATTTCATTTATTTTAACCACCGCTACTTCTCTTCTCTCTTTTCGCCCCTTTTTGGTCATTTTCTATTCCCCCCCCCCCCCCCCCTTCTTTTCTTTCTTTCTTCTTTTTTTTTTTTCCGCGCCCTCCCGTCTCTTTTATTCTTACTCCTTTTGTTTTTACTTGGGCCCGATCTCTATGACGAGCGGGATGCGCAGTGCGCACCTTTCCCCGTCGGGAGAAGGAACGAACTTCCGAGGAAGTGGTCGTGCGTTCTTCTTCTTCTTCTTCTTCTTCTTCTTCTTCTTCTTCTTCTTCTTCTTCTTCTTCTTCTTCTTCTTTCTCTCTCTCACTCTTTCTGAATAATTTTGGCAATTTGTGCCGCGGTTAGATTTCTTTTATCGTTATGTTTCGGGCGTTCAAACTTCAAAAGTCCATGGCCGAAATTTAGATATGTTTATTGAAATTAAAAGTAATATATTAAGATAATTACATAAATGATTCCTAAACTTTGACAGAATGTGTAATCTGATCCTTAAACTTTTAATTTATTCAATTTAGTCACTGAACTTTGACAGAATGTGCAATTTGGTCCATAAACTTTTGACTTGTTCAATTCAGTCCCTAAACTTTTAGTGCATGTTCAATCTAGTCCCTAAATTATAGGAAAATATTCAATATAATCCCTTTGTTAATTTAAGATCGGGGTAACGTTGGACATTTTCATATAGTCCAGGGACTAAATTGAATATTTACTAAAAGTTCATGGACTGCATTGAATAAGTCAAAAGTTTAGGGATCAAATTGCACATTCTACCAAAGTTCAGGGACTAAATTAAACAAATTAAAAGTTTAAGGACCAGATTGCACATTCTGCCAAAATTTAGGGACTATTTATGTCATTTTGCCTATATATATATATATATATTAATGGGATTTTACTTTGGCAATGGCAAACCTGTAATAAAGTCAAATAATCGCTATAAAACAGGAAAAAAAAAAAGGTTCGATCATCGCAACGTCGCCCTTGATAAATTCAAACGCTTCTGCACCAATGTTGTACACTTATATCATTTGTAATTAGAAAATTGTTGGTGATCTCATGTACGGTCTGTCCACGAGAAAATCGCATCAACATCGCTTTTGACCATTTGATGCTTTCATTTACGTCTCTTTAAATTTGCAACGAGGGGTGCGTGCCGTAGCATTTCTGTTTCGATGAACAATTTCTTTTCTGAAAATAGTTTTTTTTTTCAATTTCTATTTCCTGAACGAGTTCCTGAACAGAAGAATGCGTCTAACAACTGTGCAAAATTTTCTATTCCCGAAAAGTAAAAAAAAAATAAAAATAAAAACGCGTTTGGAACATATATCTTCGGCGGTGACTAGCGACTAGCGGCGATCGGCGATTGCAGCGGCCAGCTGTCGCGACCCGTCCGAAAGCGGACGCGGCTAATGGATTACCGATCGCGGGTCTTGGATCGGCGCGGGCCCTCCCAGGCCCATACCAAATCGCGGCGGGAGTATTTTTCAGAAGGATTCGACGATAAGAGTCGATCGCTTTCGACCTTAGTGTGGTCGTGGTGGCATGTGCAACTTGTGCATGCATTTGGAGTCGCCACCGGTCTTTCTTGGAGGGTAGACCGGAAACCTTACTGATCGATTGGGAGATATCGATCAGTTCTACGGAACCAGAGTTTTTGGGTTCGGGGACTTGGTTACGCTGGTGTCGTTACCAACGCCCTTTCGGTACCTAACGCGAGTGATTTTCCTAACTAGGATTTCATGCAGGCGCAATTTTGGGTGAGGTAAGTCTGACTTTGCACATTAACCAGTTTAACATGCTCACGTAATCATAATAAATAAATAGATGTCAATCACATAAACATCTATCCTACGTGGTGATCATGGAATTATGATTTAATGGGTCTCGAGCCAATGAGACCACATTTAATCATTTTAATATTTTAATAACGGAGAGCCGCTCTTCGCTTTTTCTTGGTTTCTTGAACTCTTCAAGAATTGGGCCCCAAAGAGCTCGCCGACTTAAAAGGCTCCCCCACGTAATCCTCGTAGCATTTACATCAACAATTGACTATGCTAAAAATAAAGATTACATGAAAAATAAAAGGAGTACGCAGCCTCCATTTAATAATTATAACCCCAAATATATAAATAATCATCATACATTCATATATACATCAATCACATTGATTAGGGATTTTTCCATGATCACCACCCTTTCACATAAGTAATAAATTCACAATTTAAAACTTAGGAAGGCACAATAAAAATTCTACGTTGAATCATATTCAGAATTTTTACGTAAAATAAGATAGCCATAAATTTTCGATTCAAAATTGATTTATTCTCAATTTTTGCTACGTTGATTAATTTATCATATAAAATAATCAATCTCCATTAGCCATGTAAGACGAACAATTCGTTAATACATATTGGCCATAGTATTGCAAAAATTGCAAAAATCAATTAAATGCACGAAAACGCCTAAGGATTGGCTCTGATACCACTGTTGGGATCCACGTAACACGTAGCGGAAATAAATAACAACCCATACATGTATCTCCAGAGGCGTACTTCGTGCATTTCAATCGAAAAAAAATCACAAAGCCTCAAAGGGAGTAAATAGATTACCTCTCGTAGCGTGCTTGAACGGAGGTGTCCGTTCGATGTTCTTCGATCTCAGCCTCCACAAGTGTTAGGCATCTAGTTCGGACGCACCACCAATTGACGAACGGGGAGACGACTAATAACTCCACAACAATTGTGCTAGCAATATGCGGAATCAATATTCCGAACTTAGTATATTTTGCTCACTCAAGATGATGAGAATATAGAGAGTGTTTGTGTTCTTCTCTCTAAGCTCTCAAAAATTTGCACACTCTACAAAATGTCTCCCCCTTTAACCTCAAAACTCTTGCCATCCTTTTATAGCCAAAAATACCTTCCAATAAATTGTATTTAAAAATAGCACTAACAATTATAAATTCTATCTAAAAATAGCACTCACAAATAAATGACATTTAAAAATAGCACTAACAATAGCACTCACAATTTATAATACAAAAATGCTATTTAAAAATAGCACTAACAATAGCACTCACAATTTATAATACAAAAATGTTATTTAAAAATAGCACTAACAATTATAAATTCTATCTAATAATAGCACTCACAATTTATGATAAATAAATGCCATTTAAAAATAGCACTAACAATAGCACTCACAATTTATGATAAATAAATGTCATTTAAAAATAGCACTAACAATAGCACTCACAATTTATAATACAAAAAATGCTATTTAAAAATAGCACTAGCAATAGCACTCACAATACAAAAATGCTAAAAAAAAAGGCACTAACAAAGGTGTTAAAAATAATAACCATTATTATTATTACAAGAGTTAAAGAGGTTACCAAACAGTACAAATATGCATAACGTATAAATACGTAGAGCATACGTATACATCCGTGAAACCGGGGACTAATTGAAAGAAAAATGTGCAATTAAGCCATTTTGGTAAAAATTGATTAAATTGGAGGGCAAATTGACCTAATTGTACTTTAAGACTTTAGAATCCAATGTCATAGCTTATAAAAAGTGAGAATTGAAAACTAAAAGACTCGAAAATGATTTTTTTTAGGCTCGGTTCGGGTTTATGTTTGTGAAGGAACATATTGACCCGAGCCGAATTTTAGAGATTTAAAGTGACACACTTGAAGGAAATTAAAACAAAATTATCGAATATTTTTGGGTATTTTTCTGACCACGAATGGTATTTTTCTGATTTTTTGGGTATTTTTATAATTAAATAAACTCGAAAAATATTAAAAATACCGAAAACTATTTTTTGTTCAAAATTGGTTCCTAAGGTTAAACCAAGGCTTCCAAAGTTGATTTTGTGATTTTATGACCTTTTTTGATATTTTTAATTAATTTTAAAGAATAAAAATCACAATAATAAATGGTAAAAAAATCAGGTGTCAACACCAGCTGCGACCGACGAGTGGGGTCAATGACCGTGTTTGGACATGTGGTTGTAAAAACGAGTGCTGAGTCATGTTGAGTTTGTTTTTTTTTTAAATGACATTGTTTCTGTTGTTGTTTCCAGAACAAATAAGCTATTTTTTTTACTTCTTGTTTATGTGCAAAATCTATTCCCGGGAACAAAAAAATCAATTGACGTACACAAAGATTTCTTGTCAATATGTCTTGAATAGTTATGGGCTTAAGTTAAGGGCATTGGGCCAACATTAGGGTTTGAGATATAAATATTGCTCTTTGCTCATTCTGTCTGATAGAGAAGCTTACGTTGCCTCTTTTGTAATCCCTAATTCTCATAGTGGATTTTGCTTCGCCTCTCTCCAGTGGTTTTTCCTGCAAGGGATTCCACGTAAATCTTGGTGTTCCGTTCTTCTCCTCTTTCTCAATTTCGTTTTAGTTTCCGCATTGTTGTAACAAACTGGTATCAGAGCCTAAGGTTCATCCGTCGACGAAAAAGAGACACGAGAAAAGGGGAATTCGGATTTCGTCTTCTGTGCAAGATGATTTGATTTCGGCGATTTGGATTTCGGGAATTTGGATTTCGTCAATTTGGATTTCGACAATTTGGATTTCGGTGAATTCGACGTGCTCGAGGCGCAGGTGCACGCGTAATCGCAGGTCTTTAAGCTCACCGACTGCGTCAGAGAGCTTCTCGATTTTGAAGTTGTTCCCACGTGCAGAGAGGAAAGGCAATAGAAAGAGAGTAAGGTGTCTTGGTTGAGATTCCTTTTCACAGCCGAGACTACCTACTTCGGCAGCCAAACTCCAACGGGTGCTGCTGTCCAGTAAAGAAAAGACAAAGAAGAGGCGCACAAAAGGGTTTTGTCATCTTGTGGAGTTTCCATCAGCATATGTGCACGAAGCAACAACATAGCAAGACAGTTTTTGCTCAATACGTGCCCATGATTGTGAGTTTTCTCCACCAAAGCCGATTGATTGTCCATCGCCGCGATCGAAAGCAACTCAGTCCGGAACCATCATCACAGTTCATGAGTACCATAGTCGATTGGTCCATCCCTTGAATTTAGGGTGCAAAAATCTTCGAGCAACGTTCAGATTAGTAGCGTCTTCTCAACGGGCGATTTCGACGATCTTCTCAGTGGGTGATTTCGGCAATTTTGTTCTCTTTGGGAATAAGCCTACCAATCTTCGTCCAGTGTTGTCCGAGGAGTTCGTGCGCACTTCTTCGATTCAAAATAAGTTATGGCTTTGAATTCAGCAACGAAATTCGATATCGAAAAGTTTGATGGGAGCGGCAGTTTCAACCTGTGGCAGGTTCGTATGTTAGCCGTTCTTACGCAGCAGAGTTTGAAGAAAACTTTGTTTACTAAAGGGAAGAAACCGGACACGACATATGAAGCATGGGAAGAATTGGATGAGAAAGCTTTGTCCACTATTTAGTTGTGCCTCACGAACGAAGTTTTGCAGGAGGTACTAGATCAAAAAACAGCCGCAGGTTTATGTAGGGGTGTGCAAACTGGACCGGACCGGACTGGATCGGCCCGGTCCGGGCGAGTTGGTCCGGTCCTTGAGGTTGGCGGTCCGGTCCCCGAGTTCAAAAAACGGGACCGATGACTGGGCGGTCCGGTCCTCGGGTTCCATTGTTTGGGACCAGCCCGGCCCGGACCGAACCGGCAATATTTTAAAAAAAAAAAATCTAGTTAACCTAATGATTTTTGTTTAAAAAAAATAAAGTAATGAAACACCAATTGGACATACTTCTTGAGAAGGGAACAAAAAGAAAGCTAACAAACACATGAGACATAAAAGGAGACGCAGTGGGAAACAAATGATGGATGAGATACTAAAGTCTGGTCAATGTGGCTTTTAGAATGAAAAAACTCTCAACCGTCCAGTACACGCACATTTACTAGTGACATTCCTATAGCTTCTATTAAAGTATAGAAAATCATCATGGAGAAAATTAAACCGGTTTTGGAGCTCAAATAAAAAGTTTATATCAGTTCTATCATTTTGAAGTATTTCATTCCAGTTGAGATTAGCCATGGCCCATGAGTTAACAGGGATAGCTAAAATTCTAGCATTCCTACTGTTGCATAAAAACTCCACCGAAAAAATATGTAATTTTTATAAGCAGTTAGAATTAGCGGTCCTACTGGGCCGGGACCGGAACCGGCTCGGACCAGGACCGGCCCGGATCGCCGGTCCTGGTCCGGTCCGTGGTCCCGAAAATATGGGGACCGGACTACTGGTCCGGTCCCCGGTTCCGTGCCGGGACCGGACCGGCCCGGACCATGCACACCCCTAGATTTATGGACGAAGTTGGAGAGTATTTTTCTGACAAAGTCTCTCACAAATTGATTGAGACTCAAGCAACAACTCTTCACTTTTCGTATGACTGAAGGTACTTCTCTCAAATCCCATATTTCTGAGTTCAATGCTCTTATCGCTGAATTAAGAAGCATTGATGTTAATATTGAAGATGAGAATCAAGCTCTTTTGTTGCTAATTTCACTATCTCCCTCTTATAAGAATTTTAGAGAGACCATGATTGTTAGTAGAGAAACTATTGATTTTGAAGATGTCAAAACCAGTCTGCTAAATAAGCAGAAACTCGATACAGAATTGACTTCTGATGGTAGTAATAATCATGGGTCTGGTTTAGTCACTCGAGGAAGATCCATTGAGAGAAGAAATAGTGACAGGAGCAGGTCAAAATCTAAGCATAGAGATATGATTTGCAACTATTGTAAGTCTCCAGGGCATATCAATATAAATTGCCTAAAACTGAAGGCAAATTAGCAAAGAGAAAATAATTCGAATCAATAAAATCATGGGAATGTCAATCGTCATAACAATCGCAACTATCAGAATAGACAGAATAGGCGAAACGAAAATCCCGCTCAAGCTGATGTTGCTAAAGAAGAAAATAAAGATTGTCTATTGTTTGCAGATAATAAAGATAAATTTTGTGATAGTTGGATTCTTGATTCAGGCTACTCATATCATATGTGTCCTCATCGAGATTGATTCTTTACGTATAAAGAATATGATGGTGGAGTTATTCTCATGGGCAATAATGCTAGATACAAACCTATTGGGATTGGCACTGTTAATATTAAGATGCATGATGGCATGATCAGAACTTTAGATAATGTCAGGCATGTGCTTGATTTGAGGAAAAATCTATTCTCCTTAGGTACACTTGACACGAATGGTTGTAGATTTACTGCTGAGGGTGGAGTTCTGAAAATTATGAGAGGCTCACTTTTATTGATGAAAGGGCACAAAATTTGGACTTTGTATCAGCTGCAAGCCTCTGCTGTTACTGGTTCAACTGCGGTCTCTTTTGATATGATAGATTCGAATAATACAAAATTATGGCATATGATACTAGGCCATATGAGTATTAGAAGGATGGAGATGCTAAGTAAAAGATGTTTCTTGTATGGTCAGAAAATTGAAAAATTGGATTTCTGTGAACATTGTGTCTTTGGGAAACAGAAAAGAGTCAGTTTCAAAACAAGAATTCACAGCACAAAGGGCACTCTGGATTACATTCATTATTACCTCTGGGGGCCTGCTAGAGTTCCATCGAAAGGCCTTGGTTCCAGGTATGTACTCACTTTTATTGATGATTTTTCAAGAAAAGTTTGGGTATTTTTTCTCAAGGCAAAAGGTGATGTTTTCGTTACATTCAAGCAATGGAAAACATTAATTGAGAAGTAGACCGGTAAGAAAATCAAGCGGCTGAGAATAGATAATGGACTAGAATTCTGTGGAGGCGAATTTAATGAGTTTTGCAAGAACGAAAGAATTGTGAGACATCATACTACAATGTATACACCGCAGCATAATGGTATTACAGAATGTATGAACAGAACCCTATTAGAAAGAACAATGTGCATATTGTCTAACGCTGGTTTGGGCAAGGAATTCTGGGCTGAAGCAGTCAATACTGCTTGTTGGTTAATAAATCGTTCTCCTTGCATACCTATTGAGAACAAGACACCTGAGGAGGTATGGTTAGGTAAATCTGTTGATTATTCTTCTCTTCGAATATTTGGATGTCCAACATATGCACATGTTAGTGAATGGAAACTAGAGCCTAGAGCGAAAAAATACATTTTTCTTGGTTATGCTTCTGGTGTAAAAGGTTATAGACTTTGATGCTCTGATTCATCTAAGATTATGATTAGTAGAGATGTCACTTTTGATGAGTCTGCTATGCTTCATCCTGTCAAGAAATCATCAGATACTTGCCAGGAAAATCTGCAAAGTGCACCAAAGAAGGTGGAGTTTGAAGTATTTTCTTCACAACCAGTTCAGTCAGTAACTGATAATATTGAGATTGAAGAATCTGAAGAAAAAAATTATTCCATAGCCAAAGATAGACCGAGAAGAACAGTGAAACCTCCACAGATATATGGATACTCAGATTTTGTTGCTTATGCTCTTTCAGCTGCAGAGTCGATAGAATATGCTGAGCCTAAAACATACAATGAAGCTATTTCCTCAAAAGATTCAGCAAAGTGGTTAGTTGCTATGAATGAAGAGGTGAAATCTCTTGAAAAGAATCAAACTTGGGAGCTTGTCAAACCACCAAAAGAAAAGAAGATTGTGGGTTGCAAGTAGATTTTCAAAAGAAATGAAAGTATTCCTAGAGTTGAAGACATTAGATTTAAAGCACGTCTAGTCGCTAAGGGCTATAGTCAGATTGAGGGAGTTGATTTTAATGATGTGTTTTCACCCGTCGTTAAACACAGCTCTATTCGGGTCTTTCTTGCGTTAGTTGCTATGCATGATTTAGAGTTGGAACAACTCGATATGAAAGCAGCTTTCTTGCATGTGAACTTGAGGAGAAAATCTATATGGGTCAACCTGAGGATTTTCAGTTTGAAGGTAAGGAAGATCATGTATGTTTATTGAAAAGATCTATTTATGGCTTGAAGCAATCACATAGACAGTGGTATAAAAGATTTGATTCTTTTATGGTGCAACTTGGCTATTGTAGAAGTAAATATGATAGTTGTGTATATCTGTACAAACTTCCAAATGGATCATATATTTATCTGCTGTTATACGTTGATGACATGTTGATTGCAGCAAAAGATAAATTTGATATACATAATTTGAAGGCACAGTTGAGCGCTAAATTTGATATGAAGGATTTAGGTTCTGCGAAGAAAATCCTTGGCATGGAAATTCAGCTAGATCGAAAAAAGAGGAAAATTGTATCTTTCCCAGAAAAGCTACATTGAGAAGGTATTAGATCGTTTTGGCATGAAAGATGTCAAGCGAGTGAGTACTCCTCTTGCTGCTCACTTTCGATTATCAGCTGATTTATGTCCACATACAGATGATGAAATAAAATATATGTCACATATTTCATATTCTAGTGCAGTTGGTAGCATTATGTATGCTATAGTTTGCACTCGACCTGACATATCACATGATGTTAGCGTAGTAAGTAGATATTTAGCATGCTCAGGTAAAATTCATTGGCAAGCAGTGAAGTGGATTTTGAGATATCTAAAGAGTACTTCAGATTATGATTTAGAATTTGGGAAAACTTGTGAAACTCTCACGGGATATGTTGACTCTGATTATGCTGGGGACCTTGATAAAATGAGGTCTTTGACAGGGTACATCTTTACTGTTGGGGGTTGTGCAGTCAGTTGGAAAGCTTATTTGCAGCATACAATTATTTTGTCTACTACAGAGGCAGAATATATGGCTATTACAGAGGCAATCAAAGAAGTTATATGGTTAAAAGGCTTATTTGGAGAGCTCAAAGTGAATGATGATGTGACTGTTGTGCATTGCGATAGTCAGAATGCTATACATCTTACTAAAGATCAAATGTATCATGAGAGAACAAAGCACATTGATGTGCAGTATCATTATCGAGACATTCTTGTTAATGGCTATATTAAGGTCTTGAAGATTGGTACAGAAAACAATCCAGCTGATATGTTGACAAAGTCATTGCCTTTTACCAAATCCAAGCACTGCTTGGATTTGGTTAATGTTTGCAGCAGTTGAGTTTTATGCTGGCGGGAGGAGAAGATTGACTTAATACTTATGTCTACTTGGGAATTCAAGTCAAGGTGGAGATTTGTTAATATGTCTTGAATAGTTAGGGGCTTAAGTTAAGGGCCTTGGGCCAACATTAGGGTTTGAGGGGTAATACTATAAATATTGCTCTTTGCTCATTCTGTCTGATAGAGAAGCTTACGTTGCCTATTTTGTAATCCCTAATTCTCATAGTGGATTTTGCTTCGCCTCTCTCCCGTGGTTTTTCCCGCAAAGGTTTCCACGTAAATCTTGGTGTTCCGTTCTTCTCATCTGTCTTAATTTCGTTTTAATTTCCACATTGTCGTAACATTTATGTTATTTTCTTTTTCGAAAAACAAAGCAATAGAAAAAACAGAGAATTAGAAATCTTGTCGAACAAGCTTTATGGCTGCGTATGGTAACGTTTCTGTTTCTGGCTACGATTTCTGGAAACAGAAATGCGTTTGGTAAGTACAAAAAAAAATTGCTCGGTAGTGGCCGGTGGGTGGTGGGTGCGTAGGTGGTGGTGGATGGTGGTTCCAAAAGTGTTACAAAATCCAGAAGCAAGCTTTTTTTGTTTCTTTAAAAGTATTCCCTGGAACAAAAGTATTCTCTGAAACACTTTTGGAACATTTTTTAACCATGCGCGTTTCTGTTCCAAAAGTGTTTCGGGAACACTTTTGGAACAGAAACACTCTCCCTGGAACAATTTAAAGGCGAAATCGTGAAATACTATTATGGAACAGAAACACTTTCCCTGGAACAATTTAAAGGTGTTTATGGGTGCTCGGAGAAACGGAGAGTTATGTCTTAGAATGACCGACTCACTACAACATAAATAAATACATGCATTTCCATACATCCAAAAAATAAATTATGGAAAAAAATGCTCTTCAATTTGAAGATCGTCCATGAGATTGCGATAAGCAAGTTGGTATTCGAAAGATTCTCAATTTTTATCTCAGATTGCACAAAACATATGGGATTTTTCATAATCCAAAGGTTATTTCTAGGATTGATCCTGCCTCATCATATCTTATTCCAATTGAAATCCGGATCAACTAATGCACAACAACAGATTTTTTCGAGGCTCCCCGCCCCCCCAAAGCCTCACTTCTCATCTCTTGTCGTTTCTCTATTTCTCCATGTTTGGAACCTTTTTGTTGATTTCGTTGACGACCCGATCAGTACCTTGAGCTCTGAAAATCGAAGCACAAGTGCCTCGAAAGAATCCACTCGCTCCGGCTTTGTGTGTTTACTCCAAATTGTTGAGCGTTTTACAAGTTTTTGAGACTGCTTTGTCGCTGTCTTCAACAGTCGTTATTTCCAAAAGTGATTTTGGCTTTGTCGCGATCTAAAATTAGGCTAATGGATCATTAGGTCAATTAAATTAACTAACCTAACTCATACCCTCCCAAGTCATATCAAATCGCAACTTAGGTGTATTTATGAAAATATGTTCAATTAGAGCCGCCATTAATCATTTACAGTTGGTTGATTAGAAACCTATATAAAATAGTGGGAGAACTATTTTATCTCTATGAATTCGGGGGCTTGGTTACATTAATTAAAAACCAATGCCCTTTTGGTACCCAATTTTCATGAAAAATCCATAGTTTAATGACTTGAATTATTTCGAGTTTTCTTTTATTAAAGGCAATGCTAATGCAATCTAATCATGTGACATGAGTAATGACATGGTAAAGATGTACAACATGGCATAATGACATGATAAAAATGCATGACATGGCAAATGTGACAATGCAAACTAAACTATATGCTATGCAAAATGAATTGACATTTTTTGGGTATTTGTTTTTTGTATTTTCGAATTTATGAAAAATGAAGTAAAATGCTATCCTAAAGTCAAAGGAAACGTGATCTAACTTAAGACAAACATGGCATTTTTTGGGGATTTTTTAGGAATTTATTTAAACATGAGAGCAGTGAAAATTTGAACAAAAATAAATAATATTGCCCATAAAACACCTTTAAATCCGAAATTTCAATTTTATTCACAACATCCCTCAAGATTAGGGTTAGCAAGTGAATATATTATGGAATAACCGTCGTTCCTATATACATAGGGCAAACCTTGAAATTCTATTAAGGAATTAGCAACCCGCTCCTCATGATTGAGGATTTAACGTCTAATTCACACGTACGGGCACGATCGTACTTCGAGATCAAAGTCATATGTTGCCTTTAATGTACGTTTTTCGAGGGACAAGGCACAATTGGGAGCATTTGTTATGAGCAATATTGTTTATTAAAGTGTAAACTTTATAAACAAAGCAAAGCAATCGTGAGAAAAATAAAGATGAAAAGATAAAGTCCATTGAGCTTTGAATCTTTGAAAATTTAGGGAGGGGCGGCCGAAGATATGAGATTGGGATCCACCTTTCCTCATCCGAATTTTATCCAGTTCGATTTGAGAAAATTATCCTTAAGGTTACATGTGGGGTTCGGCCAAATCATGAACAAACTGAATCTCCTAGAAAAAGTCTAAACTTTATGCAACAAAATATTTAATCGTTTTTCGATAGGTAAAGGTTTGAATCTTCTCAGTTTTAATTGCAAAATCATTGTGTTCAAAAAGATTTAAGAACAACAATGCAAGTACCAAATTAATAAGCATAGATTTGCAATCAGAAGTTAAGAAATCGTACCTTTCTCAAGCCAAATTTCCAGCAAGCAATTGAGCTGTGATCTTCACCCAAAATCGAACCTTCTCAAGTCTGATTCGCTTGAAACTAGTCTCAAGCGATCTAGAACAAGTAGTAGATAGATTAGGGCTTAAAATAATCTTAAAAATAAGGTCAATTGGCCTTAAAATAATGCTGAACAGTGGATGGCCGATAGCTCAAAATTGGCATATCAGCATACTGAACCGGTCGGTAGGAACAGCGACTTCAAAGGCCTGGACGGGAAGATTCCGACATCGGATTGAGGCGCCGTCAGCGGTTGGTGATAGGTCGTTGAGAGCTGAACGTCCTGGTACCTGGCACGTACCAATCGGATAATGAACGACGACACACGATCAATTGGCATGAAAATGCTCCTGGCTGCCGACGGGATGGAACTTTGACCGAGACTCTCTCTCTCTCTCGAAATTTTCTTGGACTTTTTGAACATATGGAATTCATAAAATGCCGACCTTGTAAGCCTAAATCGAAGGCTTCTATATATCGAGCTTGGTCCTTGGAGTTCTAATAGGAATATGAGTCTTTGATAGCCGTCGGATCGAGAGTCTTAGCTAGGAATGGATTCGATAATGGCCATTAGATTTAGAGGAGTCCTAATCCATCAAAACTCTCTATTATTAGCTGCATAATAATAATAGAGTTTTTAAAGTCTTAGATCACCTTTTAAGATAAATTCTTTAACCGAACGAATTCGATCTAAAATTTGAGAGTCCTATCTCACTAGAACTCTATCAATTTTCGTCCAAATGGATGGAGAGGCTAAAATGGCCAACTTCTGAATGTCTCGCGGGCTCTTTTTGTGATTTCGGACCTAATTGGACATTAACTAATCAATTGGGCCCTGACCCAAAAAAAATAATCAATTGGGAAATCAATTAAGGGCCTTTTACAATTATAAGAGCTAAAATGGGCTGATTTGAGCTTGAATTAAGTCCAAACCACCATAAGATTTCAGCACTCTCATGTTCATGACCCATTCGGCTTTTGAAGTTCAAACCATGGGCTTGTCTCACATTCTTGGACTCAAATTAAGGATTTTCTAAATTATGGATATTTAATTGCAAGCCTTAATTAAATACTTAAGCTTAAATGGACCAAAATAAGCTTGAAAATAGGTCTAATTAGTCCAATAAAGTTCGGCAAAGCCTTGATCGAAATTTTTAGACTGAGTCTGCTCCATCGAATTAAGCTTAATTGACTCACCTTTGATTCTAAATGCAAATGAAATGACTGAGAGAAAATAAATATGCAATGCATGAGGATATTTTTTGTAAGAATTATGACTAACTCTCATTTTATGAAATAAATGAATGATTTTCCTAAAAATCCAAAATTTAGGTGTCAGCAGCCTTCAATTGGTATCTTTTTTTTGTAGTTTTTCTCTCTTAAACTATAACTAAATCTAAAGCATTCTTCTATCCCAATCTATCGAGATCAGGGATTTACAAAGTATTTCATGTGGTGTTGTTATATTCTCTATATGATGATGGTGTTGGGATGCCGAACCTAGGTGCGCACAGACTTTGGTAAAACCGTAGTTACTAGAGAGATATCTCTCGGCATGTGCTCATCACTGATGTTGATCCGAGATTCAGCAATCGGTCGCTGTTTGTGCTTCGATGATACAACAAATCCATCTTTGTGGAATGACTGAGTCTCTGCAGGTGTATTAAGTTGGTTAACTTTTCAGATTTACTTATTTTAGTTACTTGATTTACATCTTTAATCATGTACCTATTTTTCATTCTTTTTGGCTCGGAATGGTCGGGTACTGGGCTTTTTCCCAAAATGGTGCAAAAAAAAATTTACAACAAAAGGGTTAAAAAAAATTTATTTAAGGATTGGGGCTTGTGCGGGAGTCAAACTCCTGCATAGCCTGCATGGCCCACCCGTGCAATTTTTATATTTTTAAATTATGTATTTTTTTTTACTTTTTTTCAATTATTTTATATTTATAACATTTATATTTATATAACTTTGTAAATAATTATCAATAATTAAATGAAAATTTTATTAAGATACACAATTAATAAATAATTTAGTATTTATGTAATTAATTTATTTAGTATGTAAATAATTTATAAACAATATTCATAAAATAAAATTGGTAAGATATATGAATATGACATATCCAGATTAAGAGAACATGGATAACAATCAATGAGCTAAAAAAATCCAACACATCAAAATTATAATAGTAGCTAACAATCCTCAACCCCAATTACATTGACTAATAATGTGCTCCTCGTACTTGCCCCTCCTCTTTTGCAATAAGGTCGTCTTCGTCGTTTGGCAGGTCTAGTATTGTATTGAGAATGAGGACGAGGTTCCGAATGAGTAGGATGTGTGGATGACGAAGGCATATCTTGTGATGGCCAGGGTGATTGTGATGTGGATGCATCATCAAAATGAGAAAATATCACACGCTCAGACGGTACATATACTACTGAAGGAGAGCATGGAAAAAAAGGGAAAGAAATCAGACTATATGAACTAGGAGAACTAGCTGGAGTCTGGGGCTTTCGATTGTAACAGAATGCAAAAGCGGGTCCCCTGTGAAATGGTCGGCAAACTGGCAGAACCCTGTATTAACATCTGCCTGGCTGAACCTTGGAGTGAACTCCGAAGTGAAATCATCGTAGGATGGGCAAAGAGGACGGCATCATTAACTAAATGAGCTCTAGTGGTGCTCCGTGTCAACTGAATAGTCTCACGGCCCAATGGGCATGAGCGTGAGATATTTTCTTAGATGTATCCACATCATAGCCACGTTGGCCATCACAAGATATGCCTTCGTCATCCACACATCCTACTCATCCGGAACCTCTTCCTCGTTCTCGGTACAATACTAGACATGTCGAACAACTGAGACGGCCTCATTTTGGAACAGGAGGGCACGTAGGACGACCACATTGTTAGTTAATGTAATTGGGGTTGAGGATTGTTATCTACTATTACAATTTTGATTTGTTGAATTTTTTAGCTCATTGATTGTTATCTATGTTCTTTTAATTTGGATATGTCATCTTCATATATCTTACCAATTTTATTTTATGAATATTATTTATAAATTATTTACGAACTAAATAAATAAATTAAATAAATACTAAATTATTTATTAATTATGTGTCTTAATACATTTTTAATTTAATTATTGATAATTATTTACAAAGTTATATAAATATAAATGTTATAAATATAAAATAATTGAAAAAATTAAAAAAATATATATGAAATTTTAAAAAAATAAAAATAAAAAAGGCTCACCTATGCGGGCTTTCCAAAGTCCACACGGCCTTTGTGTGAGAGTTGAAGTCCCGCACAAGCCCCAAACTAGACATGGCCGGTTCCGGTTCCTAAGAAAGTTGGAACCAGAACCAGTACTGGCCCTTGAAGGGGCGGTCCCGGTTCGAAACCATTGGTTCTCGGGCTAATTCTGATTCAAAACCAAAAATCAAGGCCAACCAAGACTAGATGGGAGGTCGCCGTTGCAAAGGGGCGCTCGAGGTCGCCTAGTCGTGCTCGAGGGCGAGGTCACAAGGGGTCGAAAATCGAAATTGGGTCAAGGTTGTTGCTGTGGGAGGGTGAAGATTAGGTGTGTGCAATGGATCGGGTTGGCCCGGAACCCGGCTCGGCCCACCTAAAAAATAGGGTCGGGAATCGGTTTCGGCTCAAACCGGTCTGGGTTCCGGGTCCAAACTTTCGGAACCGGTTGAAATCGGTCGGGGTTCCGGGTCTATGTAAATACCCATCCGGATCGATTTTTAGAACCGATTTTCTAGTTACTATTTAAAAAAAACGAAACCCTAGTTCCCTTTAGGCTTTTGTCGCTTCCCAATCAGGAGCTCACGGCCTCCTCTCACGATACACCTCCTCTGAGACCTCTCGTTCTTCTTCTTCTTCTTCTTCTTCTTCTTCTTCTTCTTCTTCATATCTCACCATCATCGACACCGCGGCCCCGCCAGGAGGAGCGCTGGGGAGGAAGCTAAGGACGAGCCTTCCATCACGAGGGCCTCATGTCCTCGCATCGAACCGTCGCGCCGAGATCGAAAAAGGGACGTGGCTTCACGTCGCAACGACGCCGAGAGAGAGGACCAAGCGGAACGCGATGAATCGCTCGCTTGACGAGGCGGTGTTGGGGAGCCTCGGTGACCGATCTTAGTGATTGGTGACGGCGGGGTCGAGGCCGAGGCGGTGAGGAGACGCGGGCCATGGGGAGGATGGGGGTGGGGGCGATAGCGGTGGTCAGGTTGGTGGCGGTGGTGGCTGTGATTCGTACACAATAATTGAAGGAAATTGAACCAATTTTTTTTTCGCATGTGAAATTGAGTCAAGAATTTGAAGAGCTGGATGAAGAAATTGAAGGCGTACGACAAAAAATGGTCGCAAAGGAAGTGTACGGGAACCGATGGCAAATCTAGAGCAAGAGAAGGCAAAACTGAAGGAATTGACGGAAAAGCTGGAGGTGCTGAAGCAAAAGAAGGATGAGCTGAGGATGTATTAAGTTATAAACGTTGTATTTTCTGCATAGAAGCAGAGCTTGTTACGGTCGTACAAGCATGTATTTAATCGCACATGTTCTTGCATTGAACTCAAAGATCATGTGTTATGCTCTGCAATTTTCGATGGCATTTCATCTGGTGGATGCTATGGCCGTTGAGATGCACACGGGTTTGACCCCCGAGGGTGGCTCGAAGCTCAAAAAAGGAAAACATGGTAAACAGGGTGAACCCGAACATCGGATCAAAAAACAGGATCGATTCCAAAACAGGTTTCAAGATAAACATGGTCGAGTGTTGGTTCCAAAAAGTGAGAACCGATTATAACAGGGTCGGGTACAAGGTCTAGGTCTAAAACCGGCCCACTTGGCCCATGCTCGCCCCTAGTGAAGATGGCTAGGTTGTAGTGGCCGACGTCGTGGGTGACGTTGTCAGAGGGAGAGAGGAGGGAGTGGAGGGAGTCGAACTTGTCTTCGGAGCTTGCTGTCCGACAATGGCGTTGCGCCGTTGGCCATTCGCAAGGGGGACTGGACGAACAAGAAAAGAAAGGAAGAAGAAGAAGCAACACAGCAGAGAGAGAATGGCACGAGGCCTTGAGGTTGAGGCTTGAGGGTGTGGAACTGTGGACTGTGAGGTCTATCACTCACAAGCCACAAGTCACACAGTAGAGAGACTGACGCACGCAGAGGGAGAAGGGGAAAAGTCATAAATCACACGAAAGAGACTTGGGGAAAGAGCCGTTCCCCCTCTGTTTTTTTTTTTAAATTTCGGTTCGGAACTGGCCCGGAGCCGCCGGTTCCAAAAATTATGGAACCGTGGGCCCGGTGAAAGGGCCGGTTCCGAATCCACGGTTTATTTTGGCCACGTCTACCCCAAACCCGTAAATTAAAAAAAAAATTTGCACCATTTTGGGAAAAAAAGCCACCTCGGATGCCTAGTTACGCTAGTCCCACCCTCGTTCATGATTTCTCTACATACGAATACGAAAGCATTCTCATCTCTTAACTGTCAATTGAAAGAAGATGACAAGAATAAGAAAGTGCGTTTGATTATGGATCACGGCTCCTTTGTCCTGGAGCGTGCACGTGGCAACAGGTTTGTGGCTATTATTCTCTCTTTTGTCGCCTTTTGTCCTAAAAAAACCAAGTCTTTGACAAGCGACGGGAAGTCTATTCGGAGGTTTTTACTCCATTCCATTCCATTCCCCCAATGGTTAAACGAAAGTTGGTCCCCCTTCAATCATAATTTCGTGAACGCATTTGCCCCCTAATGGCTATGACTATGAGTCTAGGATCTACACGTACCTGACAAGGAGAATCGGGATATCTCCGATCTCTCTGCCTTAAAAAAAAAAAACAAAAAACATTTTCTGTTTTCTGTTTCGTGAAGTTCAAGAATCGCGCGCCGGCTGAAATTGTTCTGTCAACGAGTATCTAGAAATGTTCACAAAGCAGCCGTTCAAGGGAAACATTTCGGTTTTCGGCGTGCCGAATGCGATTGTACCAATCGTCTTATTCCATTCTATGCATGCTTTGCTAGCTACACGTTAACACGGCATAGATTGTTCCGAAAATGGCAAATTTTTTCGGTTGAGATTGCCGGTAAGGAAATCCATTTTGAAAAATGCAATTTTCCCAAGTTCTGTTCATGGACCAATTTTTTTTTTTTTTTTTAAATATGGTTCTTATGCTGGGGGTACGCGCGCCATAAATGAGCAAAACACATACGAGCATGGTCCCTAGAAACGCCGCTTTGATAGCTTCCTAAAACTGAAGGCCTAACATGCGAGGTAATGATGCCATAAATACCTCCGGCTAGTTGATTCTCTAGTGGTAGCATCGGGTGGTGTTTACAACTAGATTTTTGGTACACCATACTACTGGTGAGGAAATATATATATATATATATATATATATATATATATATATATAAATATAAAGAAGGAAAAGATAAGAAAATAAAAAAAAAAGTAGAAATAAAAAATCGAAGAAAATATTAAAATACTAATAAAAATCCTCACACATTTGCGATTCTCGACGAAAATTGATTGAACACACTCAATTGGCAAAACATTAAAATGTTTAGAACTCAATTAGCACAATTTTTTTTTATATCGAAATTTGCACAATTGAAAGATGAAAAAATTACCAAAAAAGTCATAAAACTATTGCAATTGTATCAATTCATTCTTGAACTTTTTTTTTGTCGATTCAGTTCTAAACCTTTTATAATTATGCTAATTCATTCTATCTAATGAATTTTGGCCAGCAGGTGCTGACATGGACCTCGATCGGTCGGCGACCTGATATTATATTATACATATTTTTCTTTTATTTTCTTTTCTTTTTTTCTTCTTCTCCCATCTTCTTCCTCCAGTCGGTCTCTAGAGCTCGACGACTAGTCAGAGGACGGCTGGCGAGAGCTTTGCCGTGGCTAGGTGAGGCTCACCTCACCAGCCCACATCTAAATGAGGTCGGCTGAGCCTTGCCTAGCAACAGGGAGGACGAGCCTCGCCAGCCTAGATTTGGGGCACACTCCCAACTTTGTCCCGGTACATTCGAGACTTTAATTACTCGTGGGAATGCAATGTAAATGTAATTGGCGAAAGTGCATATGCAGTCCCACACAAGTCGTAACCGACACCATTCCATTCAATGTCAAGACTACAACTTTTGCAGCAACAGAGGAAACGAAACAGCAAGGAAATGGATAGGAGAAGGGTGGGGGGCAAAAAGCTGAAGGCACTTGGCATTTTTGTAAGCGTTGCTACTCCTTCAAGAATGAACATGGAAGAGAGAGAGAGAGACCAGTGTCCAGCAACCAGTTTCTGGCTTGGGGAGGGGTCGGGGAGGGACACATTCCTCTGTCATTTGTAAGAAATCGAACACAAATGGACACTAAGGCTCTGTTTATCTCGCGAAAAATGAATAATTTCGAAAACGTTTTCCAAAAAATGGTCGCTTGTGTCGTTCAAAATAATTATTCAATTGAAAATGCTTTCATCGTTGATAACAATTTATTTTTGCATATTTTCATGGACGATAATAATATTTTTATTAAGTTATTTTTATAAGGGATACAAGCGATCATATTTACTAAAATATTTTTTAAATTATTTATTTTTTTCGTGAAATAAACAGGGATTAATTGCGGGGCAAATGGACGGACCGAAGATGGGGACACTCCACCTGCTCATTGGGGCTTTTTCTTAGCATTCATGCGGGGCCCTCCCCTTTCTTTTGTTTTTGCCTAGAGCTCCCTCCTCATCTTGTGTGCTACTCTACTCCTCCTGCCCCTATAAAGAGTGTTGGCAGGAATTGACTGAAACTTTAGCATGAGCTCATGAACCTCAACTAATTTGATTCCATCAAGAGATAAACAAGTGGCTCTTTGCATGGACACGTTTGGGGAGGGTTAGGGGGAGTTCATTAGGCAATGCTTACTCATTAATGAATAACGAGAAAAATTATCAAAAAAATCATAAATATATTATAATTATGTTAATTCAATCATAAATCTTTTTTTTTTTTGCTAATTCAGTTCATCCTGCCAACGACCTAATATTTTAATAACTTTTTGATTTCTAATAAATTTTTATTTTATTTTTTTCCTCCCCCTTCCCCTCCATCTTTCCCTTGCCCGTTCTACTTTTCCCTTCCCCTTTCTCGTTCCACCTCAAGCAATCGACGATCGGCCAAAGAATGGCAGGCGAGTCTCTCGCCGGCCTCGCCTTGGACTGACCGAGCGAGCTCACGAGGCAAAGCCTCGTCATGGCCGAGCAAAGGCTGACCTCACCAACCTAGATTTGGAGAGGTCGAGCCTCGTTGAGGTCCGGCAAATATTCAGCCGTGCATGATGTGGATCGACCCGACGGCCCTCGACACGTAAACCCACGACGAGAGCGCGACGACGGCTGCATCGAGGAGGTGCGAGGGCGGAGACGATGGGGTTTGGGTTCAGATTCTTCTTGTTGAACGTGGGGTCTAGTTCAACTGGTTCGGATTCTTCTTCGGCGAAGAACGAAGCCCAAGAAATGGCGAAGAATGAAACCTAGGAACAGGCAGAGAAGAAGTGGAAGCCAAGGAACAGGGAAGGAAAGGGAAGAGGAAGGGAAAAAAATAAGATAAGGAAAATAAAAAAAAAAATCAAAGAAATACAAAAAAGAATTACAATATTAGGTTGCCGGTTGGCCGACGTCCACATCAGCGCATGCGGGCCAAAATTTGCCGGATGGACTTAATTGGCACAATTACAAATGGCTTAAGACTGAATCGGCAAAAAAAAAGTTTTTGACTGAATTGACACAATTGTAATAGATTTAAGATTTTCTTGGTAATTTTTTCTTGAATAGTGGCATTATAGATCTCGATAAAATAATGGATCTCAACCGTTGACCCGTGGAATTTTCAAGCGTTTAGAAGCCCTTTGTATAGAAATGGGGAGCAAATGGGTGTGATTAAGAGTTGGCATCGATCTCTTGAAATATCGTAAAAGCGCACTCTCTTTTTTTCTCACGTATGTCGTGAATTTTAGTTAGATTATGTAGGGTTTACGTTTACGAGAAGAATGAATAATTTCTTTGGCCTTTAAGAATCGCCACATCGAATTTCTCTATGTTAAAAGAAGTCTTTTCTCATTTGATCGCCTAATGTGTGAGATTCCATTTGATTCACATGATCTTGATTGATGGACAGCATAAATTTACATAGGTATCATTTATTTTTACGGCAAACGAATGGGTTAAAAAAATATTTTCTTTAAAATGATTGCTTATATAACTTGCAAAAAAAGACGATAATACATCTATGTGAGCGATAAAAATATCTTTTGTTCATTCATTTTTGCAAGCAATATAGACGGCCACTTCGAGAAAAATATATATTTAAATTATTCATTTTTATGCGAAACAGAATGGAGCTTTAAACTAAAGCAAAAAACACGATCATCGGATTGAAGTCCCTTATCATCCACGACGATATACCCCTAGGCCCTAGCACTGAAATTTACTTACATTTTTTTGTTAAGGTGTAAGTGTAATGTAAGGTCTTTTCGCGCAGCAAAACATGGAAGTGGGTGATATAATGCAGCATTTGTTTGACTTCTAATCAAGGGATATTATAATTTACTCGATACGAAAAAAAGTCATCCAAGTTCCTCTTTTTGCGGATGTCGATCCAGATTTCCTTCATGTTATAATTGCTAATGTACGGTTGAAAACTTGCACGAATCCCTGATCTTTTTTGGCCTTTAGGGTTTCTACCTTTTGCATAGAGTCGGGGCAATATTATTGATATGTGCCATGTTTTATCTTTTTTTTTTTTGGTTATTTGTTGTTCTCTTGAAATATCTTGTTTAATTTCGATGGTGCAACATCGAAGATGTTTATTCTGATGATATACGAAAGTTTTGAGACATGTGATTGGCTTGACGATGTGCAGTGGCCTTTTGAGATATATGACCCCGAATTTAATCAAAAGATTTATAATCACAAAATTAAAAGACCTCAAAGTGGCTTGCAACTTTGCTGGGAAGTGGAATTTTGGTTCCGTTTATTTCGCAAAAAATAAATGATTTGAAAAGCATTTATTTAAAATAAAAAATAATAATCGACCGTATCTCGCTTGAGATAATTAATCGATAGGAAATATTTTCATTATGCCCAACAATTTATGTCTAAACATACTTGTGGATGATGTAAGTATCTGTCATTTATTTATTTTTGTAAACGATATAAACAATTATTTTTAGGAAAATGTTTATCAAATCCTTTATTTTTTGCCAAATAAATGCACCGAGAATGTGTTTTACTATACTTTGCTTAGGCATATGATATCTAATATACCCTTGGCACATCTCTATGTTTTATTGACCAAACAATTGTATTGAATTAGGTGATGGCCGCCATGGCGACGGTAACGGTGACACTTGTAAAATTAACCCGTTGTTTGCATGAAACATCGCATGGTTCGGAAAACTATAATAGTCAATTTTTTTTCGACCAAAAAGAAAATAGTAGTTAATTTTTAACACCGTCGTGACAAGGATGGTAGTAAAGTGAATTGAGTCAAATGATTTTCTCAAGAAAAACTTGGCATTCGAAAAGTACTTAAGTTTCCTTAGTAGTATGAAATATGCGAAAACTTGTCCGAAAAGTTCTAAACATATTGTATGATAGCCAATTTAGTCCTAAACTTTTGAAAATTGATCGGAAATTGCCGACATAGGCGATTTTTGTAATGTTTTTAAATTTTCTAAACTTTCTCATATATTTCCATTTTTCCTTTCCTTTTTCCCTCCATTGGTTGCCGACCACCCCTCGCTCAGATTTGGTGAGAACTGTGGCCAACGAGGGGGTCTTAGTCCTCGGCTGTAGCCAACAAGCTTCGCCGGACACTGTTGAGGCCTTGATGACCAGCATAGGGAAACAAGAAAGAAAGAAAAAAAAGAAATAGGAAAGGAAAGAAAAGGAAAATAATAAAAAATCTAAAAAAAAAATAGAAAGATCGTCTACGTCAGCACTACTAATCCTATTCAACCGTGCCACATAGAACGATCGTTGTTTACATAAGTGATCTTTGGTCAAAACTGGCCGGAAGATTATATTAGCAAATCGTCAAAAGATATAAGACTAAATAGGTTAAACTAAAATATTTAAAAATGAATTGGCCGCAGCAAAATAGGTTCAACATTTTTTGAACAATTATCTAGGGGTGATCCATTTCAAGGTAGGCAATTTCCTAACCGGTAGTCCGGTTCTCGGGTGGGTCCAGAAACCGGACATTACATTAAAGCGATGGAGAGTGAGATGAGAGGGAGGCGATGCCTTGTTCTTTTACTGTCAACTGTACCAATGGAGCTCTCAGACTTTTATATTGGTAACTAGCTAGTAGCTACACTGCAGGATTTACCAGATTAACTTAGTCCTTTGCCAATATAGAAACATCATTGATCATATGTCTCGTTTCTTGACGGCTTGAAGTTGGGAATCCTGGAGGACCACCGGATGGGCATGGTGACCAGGACCATCACCATTGGTTCAGGTTCGAGGGTTCGCGGTTTGAACAAAATCTGGGGAGGTAATCGGAAAGTTTTCTGAATTCATTGCATCAAGCAAAGGCTTATTGTTTAGATTGTTCCTTTATGATCTTCAAAAAAATATTGGTCCGATCTTGGGGGGCCAGTTCCAAACATGGGACCTTGGGATCGGGAACGGCCCGGTACTCACCAGTTCCCATTTATTGGAACCGGTTCGATTCCCATTTCTTTTCCAGACACTATTATCCCATCAAGTTTGACATAAGCTTCTGCACCTATCTTTAGTCTCTTTACTAAACATGTCAAAGACAGACAATTTCATGCTCGGTCTAGAAAGATTTTTCACCAAGATGAGAAAATCGGGAAAATAATACCATAAGTATTATAACTTTTATATGATGCTCACTTAAGTGCCATAACTTTTCAATGGATTACTAAGTACTAAAACAAAAAGTCCTTGTAACAAATTGCGTAGCTTCTATTCGATCATTCGAGCACCATAAATTTTTAAAGCGAGGCAGTTTTAGCGAATAGTTTTAAAGTTACGGCACTAAAATGAAGATTGAAAAATATACTCAAGTAAACACTTTTTAGAAGTCATGTCACTTAAATGAGCACCACGCAAAAACTACGGCCCTTGTGATATCTTGATCCTCCTCGGGTTATTTTCCGATCACTGTACATTCAAGCAGAATAAGCAGCAACCCAGTTTAGTACCAAAGGGGTTTAATAATAAATGACCACTTTTTTTACAAGCTCTGGGATGATTGGAAAGTAAAATCCGGTTACACCTTCAAGAGGGAATTTGCAAAGGCTAGGGGTTAGTGCACCACCTTACCTAGAATATTATATTGTCGTTGTGGCTTGGGAGAGAGAGATAAGATCCGTAAATATAGGCTTTTATGTGCCGTAGAGAATTATGGCATCGGGTTGGAGAGCGATTGATTTGGACACAATACTATGTTTACTGTCGCATCACTTTTCATAGGCAGTCGTAGCGGGCATGTGTCGTTCGTTTCTTTCGATCGATAGAAAACCACTGTGCTTCCTTTTCTGTAGTGCCCGCCGCCGAGACAACGTGGAAAGTGTTTTGCGTGCGGGAAGTTGCCTTTTGGCGACACGGCGCCATTGGTTTTAAGCTCGATATCTTCGACTAATTTTCGAGAAATGTTGCTTTAGGACCATTTGCCCGCAATGAAGGAAAAGATGCCCTAGTTCTGGTGGGACCATCCAACTAGGAGGACCTGGGTCGTTCAAGTGAGGTATGGCTTTAAAATACCTCGGCTAAGTTAGGTTTGCTCAATGAAAGCAACTGCGTTGTGTTGGGTGGAATGTACTTGAAGCTGCGTGGGGCTTTGGAGTTGGGATTTCTATCCAGTGCTTTTGATGCTGGCATGAGTTTTATCAGGGAGCGTAATAGGACGGCCATTGCGGTTGATGAAAGGTAATAGAAGCTCCAGAAGCGTCCGTCTTGGTGGATGTGGCATCGATGGCGCAGTGATGCGGATGGACTTGGCCATGACTTGACTCTTGATCAGGGGAAAATTGGCCCGATGAGTCGTTTGAGAGGCACTTGGCTTAGATCGCGACTCATTTGTTCCGATTTTGCATGAGCATGAAATAAGATGCGCTGGGTCAAGGATCTGGTTGAGACAGGGCCTGTTAGGCTCAATGCAAGGGCCGTATAGCATATAATGCCTATATATATATGCATATGGTCGATCCTTATGGATCCAATTTACCTGTCAATAAGGTGCGGTGGTGATGGTGTACTAGAGAATAAGATGGAAAATATGTAGATCATCCCGGACAATAACCAAGAAGTAAAGGTTTAACTGAGCTTGTGAATACAGTCAAAAGAGTCTTCTTAAAATGACTATCATAGAAAGAAGATTAAGGAGCTAGGCAGCCTTCCTGTGATGACAAAGACCTCACATAGGTCAGTTAAATCACCAAATGGAATTCAGTTCCAGCTAACGATCGGTAAACATATGCTCAAGTATTTCCATTTCACGATACATCTCGGCAGCCCAAAAGTATCAGGTCATACAGATGCTTTCATGAGGTACCTAGTGACAGACAATAGCCGTCACTTGCTAACAATAGTTCCTGTCCTAAACTCCAGCAACCACAGATAATCTCCCTTCCAACCATCCTGATAGAAAGACCGTAACCAAGAGTGCATGATTAGACGAGGAATGAACTTACGCACTATTTTCGAGACTTAAAAGTTACCCACAGACAAGCAAATCATTCTTCCTGGCAGATTTTTCCCCAATTTGCCAGTAGCTGCATAAGTGAGGAGAACTAACTTCAGGTTCCGCAAGAAAAGGCTGACTTATTCTTTTGCTCCGAATAGCAAAAACCATCCACGTTAATGCAGCTCTATTCAACATATGGTTCTGATTGTAGCTGAATCCTCTAGTCCAGACAGCAACTGCTTCTGAACATTCTGCACTTGGTGCATCTTCCCGAAATTGGTGTATATTTAATGTCACCCGCAGGGGTACCTCTGGATGCAAGCATCTAGGCATCTTATAGTGATAGACCACTTAGATGTTCTTATCAAGAAGATTCTTACTTGGCTTTGACCAGAATAATATTAGGATGATGTAGAGATGATCCCTAAAGCATTCAAACTGCTGCCCTTACGGTGTTTCATCAGAGTAAGAACATATTCTGTCATCAAGTTCCTTGCATTGTGAGTGGGGCTTTAATCTGGGACATCTTGAGCACAGTTAGCCAATCTTACTCATGAACTATGACAAGCAGCGTAAAAACCCAGCATGCAGCGCATGGCCACTCTGTAATTATATCCAAAAGTTAGCATTTAACATTCTCGAGATTGCATATTACAGTTATCACAACCATACATATGACAGAACTATGAAGCTAGTAAAAGCGTACTCCATGCTGAAAATATAATTACCCATGTTACCTAGAACAGAAATGCAGCCAAAAGAAATGTTTCCATGTTCAACTTTCTCCACTTTTGGATCAAAAGGAAATACTAGAGTATAGCATAGAAAGGTGAGTATACTAGTCGAAATACAGAGCAATTAAATGGGGATCGAAAGGGAAAATTGCATCCACACCTCCCTTGCTTTGGGTACTAGGTCAGGTGAGCTAGTGTACTTTATATATGATGATGTTAGTCCCTCCATATATTTGGTTATGTGGCAGCCAAATATGAATCCAAGGGGTCTCTAACTAAAACACCCAAAATAAAGGGACTCTATGAGGACAATTATCTCCAGTCAAAATTGCCACACAATGCCCCATTGCTACGAGGGCACTATGATTACATCCAATTGTACAACTGAAAATTTGTAGATATTGACTATTTGATACTCTCCTTCAACCAACTCCCCCCCCCCCCCCCCCCCCCTTTTCTCTTCCTCTCCTCTCCAATTTCTAAATTTATTTCGTGTGATGTCTCTCATCCCCTGCTGTTTCGGGTAGGGCCACGGGAGGACAATTTTCCCCCCTTCAAATTGCCAAAAATGCATCATTGCTACAAAGGCACTAAGAAGAGATGATTACATCCAAAGGTATGGCAACTTGAAAGTTTCCAGAGATCGACTATTTGATACTCTCCTTTATCACCACCCTGCTTCCTCTTCTAATTCCTAAATTTGCGTTCTACGCTTCCTCTCTCTATTTTGGGTAGGGCCACAGGTGGTCATTTTTTCGTTGTTGGGGGAGAAAGAGAGAGGACTTCATTGGCAGCATTGATTCTGAAAAGCTCCACAAAGTACTAACAGGCATATGCCTAACCAATAAGCAGCAGCAGAAGGCATTAAGCATCCCATCGAAGGAATAAATTTGAGTCCACTTGAGCCATCTACAGCAGGGGTTAGCCTATTATCTTAACAATGCGAGTCCTCCCTATGTGGAAGTTTGGAAATCTGGAATTACTTTTCCACTTTTAAGCAAAACCCCCTAACTAATTTTGCTATAGGTAGCATTGACAATAAGGAACATCAGAAAGCATAAACATGCTCAATAGCAATAAATTTCTGACAGAATTGACTCCAGATGCTACAGTGATCACTCCATGCAAGGGAAAATGTTCTTCCATTTTTGTTAAGAAACCAAACAGCCAAAAGGATCCTTAAGTATCCAGGGAACATCTGCATAATCAATGACACAGTTATAGATAATTCAGAAAGTTGGACAAAGTCAATGCCATCCATCTGAATATCTCGCATACGATGAACCTAAGTCAAGCAGGGCTACCCGCTAAGTTTAAAACATATCAGAATATCTTGCGTACAGCAACGATAAGGTAACATCATTATATCGCGTCAAGTTTTACAACACATCCACTTTCTAGAAAAACATCATTTTATGGTCGGTACAATTCAGATATCTAATTTTCTACGAAATTGAACATACTTTTGAGTATCTCAATTGGTACATGTTATTTTGCACCATCATAATCACCTTAATATTTGCACGTGAAAGTTCACATTTCATAATTTTTCCTTCGGCAGGAAAAAAAAGGGACATATTCAAATATGGCATTCTCCAGCTGCATGGAAACCAAGGAAAATTTAAAAGCGAAATGGGTAAATACCTTGTAAGCAACTACATGTCCCACTGGAAGCCCTTGACTACCACACCGTGCAAAAAGAGAAAGATCACCAATAATATCCAAGGCCTTATGGCGACATGGTTCCTCATCGAAACGCAATGGCGGGTTTAACCAACCTTTATCTGCACTATAGATGGTTACCAGAATGCAAAATGTCAATCATTGGAGCAAAAAAGAGAAATATGCTGCCTGCTTTGGCTTGTTACTTCTAAAAGTTTCAAAAGACAACTTTGGGACACTACACAGCATAATGTCTTGCACCGTCTTCCAACAAAACTTAAGCATTTCTTCTTTGAAAATTCAGGTTCTAAAACTACCAGGAGTCGATGACCCTCATTTCAGCCATTCACTTAACTCACTAAGCCAAAAAGAAAACGAAAAAACAAAAACAAAAAGACAAAAAGAGAATAAAGAGGTTCCAAGGTCTCACCTACAAACCAAGGCATTTTCTAGTGAGCCTCCTTTTATCAATCCGCGGCTGCGCATTTTCTCTACCTAAGAAGATATTGCAATATCAGTTCTGGCTTTAGGTGGAAAAGCAAAAACTAAGGGAGAATCTTCTGCTAAAAACAAGGTCTGCATCATTGAAGACAAATGCAAATATAGGATAGTTAGTAACAGGAAAATAGTTTCGTGGAAAAAAAAAATCTGTTGCCCAGATGGCACAAATTAAGGTAATAAGACGAGTGCATTTACCAAACAAAACAAAAGGCATGAATGTATAGGAAACGTACAAGATAATATTCCCAATCACTCATCTTGTAGCAAATTCATACCAACTAAAGTATTCATGAGTCATCCAGCATTGCAAGAATCCTGGTCGTGAGTAGGGCAGATGTGAAATTTGCATCAGTACATCAAATTTCTAGATTCTGTCAGTTCAAGCAAATAGTTTTCACAAACACGGTAGGAAACATATCAATATGCAAGGAGGAATTTTATGTTTTGTTTTCTCTGCCATTATTTTCTTTTTAGCTGTTAAAAGGTACAATAAACGCACACAAAATGCAATCGAAGGTAAGATCCAACGATTTGTCAAGCAGCAGTAGCTTATAGGCACGCAAAATAGTTAGAGAAGTCAATAGTCCATCCGAGGATATTAACAGATGCAAGATTGTTTTTTCGTTCATTACTGCGTAAGTGAGATCCTCACTACAGACGATTTAGCATCCCTCAGTTCCTTGATCAGTGCTGTGATAGCTGAAGCGGTGTAAATGGGCATGGACTGACGAACAGCCTTGACTTCATAAGTCAAATTTTCCAGTTATCAAAATCATTATGAAAAATGAAATCAGGAAAGGTATGTCTTGTAGTTGAAAACTAATGTGTGTGTGTGAGTAGCAGTGTAGCTACACTGAAGAATAACCTTTTTTCTATTATAGTGAGGGAAGGGAAGATCCATGCAAAGGGGAGTAAGATAGGGAATGGGATGAGTGGCAAGTGCCATGGTGGCAAAATAACTGACCTCCTCGTAAATGCAAAAGGTTCGTGAAGGAGCAATTTCCCTTTTGTAAAAGGAATCGCATTCAATAGAAGAGGAGAACCACTGGCAGCCAATAGATGGGACCTGCATCACCAACATAATAATGACAGATAGAGCTATCACTCAATGACTCAAACACTGCATTGTGTCTGATGACCCCACCAATGCACTTCTTCATCTGATAGCTTAGCATCTCTCAACCTCACATTTACATAAATGTTTAGCCAATAAAGATGCACATGTAGCTAGAATGAGCAGAGACCACAGATTTAGCTTCCAATGACTACTACATAAGGCGGTAGTATAGTGGAGCTAAAAAGCATCACTCAAGCAAAGAATCTGGGGTCTGAGAAACACTACTTCAGATAACAACAGGATGAGAGTTTAAATAGTCCAACAAAACAAGTCCTATTCAACAACCACTTTGAAACTTCAAAATATATCTGACAAGATTCAGTCAGATTAATCAAGCTAGTGACCCGACAATTTCAGGTGAGTGTCGTTGACAGTATAAATACATATGAACAAGTGCATCCATCCACAAAATACATTTGGCAATCTGAATCTGAATTTAGGGAGATGGAGATTTAACTTCTCCTAATCTATAACAACGAAAAGTGGAGCACAGAGCGACAGCAAGAAGAGAATTGCTAGAAGTGGAGAGCCCTGATGGAGATTACATTGTCCTAGAGTTCATCAGATGAAACGAGTAAACCCATATTTGTGGAGTTTTCATCTCCATGTAATGGAAATTTTTCATGATAAAATTTAGTTGAAGAATCACTAATCAACATAAGAATCTTATGTTATCACCTTGGTGAGGAAGATGGCAACGCAGAGATTACAACACTAACATTCGTAGCTCATTATCAGTAATTAGCTGGCCTATCTGGTTCAAATGCTCAGACACGGAATCCCTTGAAGGTGCTCATACTTTGTTCTCAAACTAAGGCTAACATCTTCTGATCAGAATTATTTAAAACTAAGCTAATATCTTGATTGAAAAAAATAAGAAAGCAATAACAATTCCCACCCCAAAATAGACCCTAGATTGATATACTATTATTACTAAAATCATCTTGTCCCATGATGAATCAGGAAGGTTCTCGGGCAATTAGAACTCAAATAAGGAAAAGGTGTCATCTAACAGGGAGAACCACTTTCCTAATATCCAGGTTATTGGAGACCCAAACTTCCCAATTCATGATTGTGACTAAGTAGCCCCTCCTCGCCTGTATTGGTATCTCCTTGGTCTTGTTGAAAGAAGTGAAAGAACTTGAACAATCCCATAGCTAACAAATTCTCCATTTCAGGAAGGAAGTACTTACAAAAGGCATTAACAAATTATCATGGCATTTTCCATTTTAACAAAAGGTAAACCACTGGAATAATGAAAATAAGTAACTAGTCAAACAACCAACCAATGATTCTCTTTTTGAGCAAGATTAGCAATTATTAAAGAAGAGGGAATAACTTCTGTGCCTTCCAATAGGCAAAGCCTCAGCCTACGACATAAAAGAAGACACGTACATGTGGAAAGTTGATCCCACAACTGATGTGGACCTGTGATGAGGGGAATGCAACCACAAAAGAATCGTTCCTCCAGATATGCACTGGTTCATCCAAATATGGCGCCATCTTCTCAAGACTGTTGCCACAAGCATCTTTCGCCACCTTTAAACCAACCCCTTCTATTGCCTCCAACCATTCACCTGCTGATCCATCTAAAATAGGAACCTGCAAAACAAATGTCACAAATCATATCCATGTTTTCATCTGATTCTATAACATTTGCTTTTTTGCCATGCACTGAAACTATAGGATCAAACATGGATATGTCTGTTAATTGCCATGATGCATTTGACAGAGCAATCCGCCAATGAAGTGACACTTCGTACTAAAGCTACAATGTGACAAACAACAGATACTTTCTGGAGCAATATTACTTGACACCCTTGATGGAAAGGATCCTGGACTAAGCTATAAAGAAACCGAGTAGCATATGTACACGCTCAATGGAGTTTACATCGGGATGCTCAAGGCCTTAACTGTTGTAGTTTAGCAAGGAAAAATATACTTTCTGATAGAAGAACTGGTTTGATCAAAGACCTGGCTGTATGTTTGTTAAAATTAACTGACAAGAGAAAGGGGCAATATGGAGCATCCGTGAAGCATTAGCAAAACTTAGCTCAAAAGTCATGGAAGTTAAAGGACTATATAGTTCTGTGTGAGTAATGCGGAGATACAAACTACAAAGACTGCTACATGAAAGTAACTTAAGAAATTACGGGAGAAATTCTGGTTGGATGCTTGAAGACGACACAACTGTTTAGGTTGTTCGTCACGTTGCTGCATAGATCAATTTTGCAATCAATCTTCACATTCCTAACCTTGCTAGCCGAGAGTGTACCAACCCCATGTAATACCAAGCAGGAAATTCAACGGAAAGAAGCACTGGAAGTATAATCTCACACTTTTTCAGAATTGTCTTGTCAGATGCACTACAAAATGCAATATTGGAAGTGACAAAAGAAAAACGTTATTTATCAAAACAAGTTCAAACGTTATAGCACGAACCTCCACATCGCGATCTCCAGCATCGACGCTGACAACCTCGATCCGGCAATTATCGACGCCAGTGGCCTCCAAAGCGGAAAGCAAGTGCTCAACGGTGCGGACTCTGTACCCGTCCTTGGAAAGCGTGGTACAAAGGGGCGATTCTTCCACGTGATCGATCGACGCCGGTACGAAGCGGGACTGGAACTCGAAACACCTGCCGCCGCCGGCGAGATGCGGCCGTAGCTTCACCGTCGAGACCTTGCCCGAGTGCAGAGCGACGCCTGACTTCTCTATGCTTCCGGCAAGAGTCTGCTGCAACTTCCCAGTCTGCGAGAGAGAGAGAGAGAGAGAGAAGCGAGGGGTCAATGTATATCATTCTGCTGGGAAACTCAAACCGGCGTCAAACTGGAGGATCAAACGGTTCAATCGCGACCGAAGTCCTGGAGAAAGAGAAGCGAGAGGAGTACAGATTTCCAAGAGATGCGGGAGGAGGACTTGAACAAGGCGTTGAAGGCGGAGGAAGAGAGCGTCATGGTCGAGCGAGACGAGAAATGCTCAACGCAGAAGCCTCCTCATCGGTCACGAAGCTTCACTTCTTAGCTCCTGCGGCCTACGGGTTTGGAGGCATTTGGACAGTGACACGTGGCACGTGAGAGAGAGAGAGAGAGAGAGAGAGAGTCAGGAGTGCTGTCTTAGAGGAGAAAATATTTTCTCCCGTGAGAGAATGCGGGAAGCGAGGGTTGGGCGGCGTAGAGAGACAGAGAAAGAGAGGAGGATGGGGTCAATTGAGGGCAAAAAAAAGTTTTAAAAAGTTACAAAATTTAATATATTTATGCCAATTCAATTTTAAAATTTTCAATCTTATTAATTTAAATTTATTTTTTTGAATTATTCTTAATTTAATTTATTTAATCAATTTTAGCTTGAATTTTTTTTTTATGTATATGTTGTCCGTCTTATGTGGCGACATTGACAATTTTTGTAATTTTTCTTTTTTATTCTTCCTCCATCAATTTTTATAATTTTTCTTTTCTTTTCTTTTCTTTTTCATTTTTCTTCCGTCAGTTGCTAGGTCTTGACGATGGCCGATGACCGACCACAGATGACAACAGGAGAGCTGGCGAAGTCGAGCCCTGCCAAATCTCTCTTTGGCTGATCGTCGGCCATTGCCGAGGCTTAGTGACCGGTGGAGAAAGAATGAAAAAAAATTAATTATACAAATTAAAATATAAGAAAATAAAAAAAATTATAAAAAATTATAAAATTATCCACATCCACGTCGATTGTGCCACATAGGACGGACATTATACACACCAGAGTTTTGTGGCCAAAACTAACAGATATATTGCATTTGGCAAATTGTCCAAAAAAAATAAAAATAAAAATAAAAATTAGGACTTAATTAGTACAACCGCAATAGATTCAAAACTTTTTAGATAATTTTCTATCACGCGTATAGATAAGATAGCGTATAGATAAGAAAGCTATGACACAAGAACATGCCGTGGTAACGTTTGCCGTCACAGTTTCATTGTCGCATCACAATCGATTTGTCTCCGTATAATACCATTGGCCCTAAATTATGATATTTTACGACCCCGGCGCAATTAAACAATCTTCTATTTGCAGAAAAAATTATTTTCCGTTCAACTCCAGATCGGGTTAACGTATCGCACAAAAAGGGTAAACGATGCAAGAACTAAAGGCCTGACAATTGCTCTTGATTACAAAAGACTGCAAGAATTTCTTCCCCAACCTTTTGTTGTCATGGGAAAAACGAATTCCTTTTAGGACAAGTTTTCAATGACTTGACGTCGGTACGCCTGAGAAGGGCACGAGCATGTGACAACTGACAAGTAACAAATTGCCAGTTGAAGGTGAACGATTCGGACGTCCTCGCGTTATACGAGATAGTCTACTAAGGGAACAGAAGAGCGGCCGTAGAGAGAAATTGAGATGTACATATAGATCTGCATAATTTGTACTGTGAATTGATTTAAGGTAAGAAGGTATAAAAAATGACTAGAAGTGCCACCGCCCCTCGAATGCATCCAGCATATAATCATACCTTTGCCTAGATACACTATGAAAAAGATTGCGAATTCGAGCTAAAAAACGGAAGAAAAAATAGCTACGTAGGTCATAAATACGTGAGTTACTTGCATGCTCCGATCATCCTGCACGATCACATTAACATTGTGGAGAGCTTCCTAGGATAAGCTTTCTATATACAAAGCATTAACTTACTTTCCAAGTGCGAGACAATGCACATGTTAACAACCTATCTGTACATTCCGTACTTCATCAGCACCGCCATTGCCGAAAATAAACACAAGATTTGTCTCTGCTGATGTCAGAGGCAATTGGCAGTGGCTGATAAAGCTCAGGCCTAATGTTAACAGAGAATACCTTAGTGCTCAAGGGTGATTGGCTCGTGACTCAAAAGGATGAGAGTTGTATCAGATATTCACAGGGCGAACTGGATTTTTCATCAAGTATCTGCACTTATGCAGGTGCTGTTCGGATTGCTGATCGATTGCAGGGCCACTAGCAATACGTTTCTTCTCTCTAGGCGGTTGCGGATGTACTCCAGAGGAAGAAGCAAGTGTGCTAGCTGGCACTGAGATAAATCAATAAGAATGCAAACAACGTTCAGGGGCACCTAAAGCAAAGAAACAATTATCAAAAGAGCTCTCTCCGTACTTTCAAGACCCATTTTCATTAGCTCGATGACTTAAAAGTGAACAGCACTTTATAAAACAGCATTAACAAGAAAAATACCACATTAAGAGAGAAAAAAGACTGGCCTGGTAGCAATCAGATAGACACTAAAGTGAAATTGGGATCCCACCTACCGCATTCAAAATTTTTCATGCTCTCATTCAATGTAACGGTAGCACCATAACATAACGAGTAAAACCATACAGCATTTTGGCAATTAGAAAGTATACGTGTCCCGAATGAGTTGAAGTATATGTTATGGCGCCATGAACAAGTATTACTCCTAATGACCCAATGAAACAAGTGCCATGATTATTCGCTGTCTTAAATAATAAAAGAAAGCAACAGGATAGAAGGAAATGCAGACAGCTTGATATTGCATACTTTTTATGCAGCAACTCAGCAAGAGTCTTGCAGTTGCAACTTTAAACCTTTTCTCGCTAAGCGAATTGTCTAAAGATTCGCACGGCGAATTAACTCCAGCATCTCATAAATTGTAAACTACATGATAAACCTGGCTATCTAAGAATGTAGTGGTTGGCTTTGGCCTCTGGTCATACCAAACCAAGTCATTTTGAATGGGTTGAAACATGCATACTAGCTAGCCAACTCCAAACCAACCAAGTTGACCCTTTTTGACCAATCCATCTGTTTAGTATGCTCCACATATGTATACTCAAGACAAGAATATTGTTCATAACAAACAAACAGATGGGTTATCAAAAACAGGCGTCAAGGTGAAACTCAATGAATAAATATCTGCAAAGTTTTTGGGGCAGCCGTCATTCTATAAGAATGCATGTGGCAAAAATATTTCTTCCAAAAAGACAAAAGAGGGGAAAAAGTGATGAATATTAAGTCACAGAAAATTTACCCGTCACCCTGTTGGCAAGACCAAGGACCCGGCGCAACAGAGGAGCATTGTCATTCAGCGAAACACGATCAGCTAGATTCAGAATCTCGTTTTCATTGAAGGAAGAAACCAACTTAAATGCAGCCAAAAAATGCAGGAAACGGGAAACCTCTAACGAACTCTCGGCTTTTTCTGTCAGTTTCACTTTCCATTCTCTTGCCAGCTTCATTGCTCCTTTTTTAACTTCATTCGTTGTTGAAGGTGAAACTTTTATCAGCTGCTCTAACAGAAAAATTTGACTCCTGAGATCATTAGTATTCAAATTCATATCCATACTATTTGAGAATTGCCTATGAGACCCCTCAATTATATTCAGAATAAGTTCTGCAGGGTCAGAGGAGCTTTGCAGAACATCCGAGATTTCTTCGTGTGTTGCATGATCTTCAGTCAAAAGCTCAGTTTGGACAAACTCCAAAGTTCCTCCAACCGAGCCAGTTGATGGTGGAGGAATCACACCAGAAGAGTCATCTGCATTGTGCAAAATACAATGCTCTGACTCCTCAGTCTTTACATGCCACTGTTGAGTTGATCTCAAGGAGCCTGTCATATACAAATCAGTTGATAAGAATCCAAACCACCTTAATCAAGATTATTGTAGTATATGTGGTTTCACGTGAAATCAAAATCAAGCAAGAGTCTATACTAACTAGTAACTAGCTATGAGGAGTAGGAAAGACACGACAAAAATCTAAAGACTATGCAAAAGAAGGCAATCACAAAAGAAAGGTTTAAGGTTGCAACTATTTTTTATCTCCAACTATAGAGCTTCAAGTATTGGATGGAACCTCAAAAGAGCAATATGTATCTGGTGCCGTAGCAACATGAACCTAAGCACTACATTGAAACCCCAATAAATGGTCCATCGTTCCAATAAAAAATATGGTGAAAAAATCGCTGACTAGGAGCCTTAATGAATCGATTTGATAAAACTTTGTGATTGCCAAAAAAGTATAAGGTTTGCGTGGAGAAAGAAAATGAAAAGTAAATATGTTGAAAGAATAACCATTTGAAGGTTTGCTCTATTCAGAAAAGTACATGTAATTCTTTTTAAAGTAAGCATAATTTATCTTACTAAAAAAGAGAGAGAAGGATTTACATATAAATTCAGAAATGTGAAAGATTAAGGAATCATGATATGTTCTGAAGGCCCAACCTGATCACGTTTGGAATATAGTTCAAACGAAATTGACCTACTGATCTAGAGATTGCCAAGTTAAAACAAAAACCAAAAAGAGTGAGTTGTTTTAGATCAACCACAAATATTGGTTGGGCATATTTTAGAACGAAGTAAACATGAGTTACGACAATTGATCTGAATGGTCACTATTTATACAATGATTTGTGTTTTATTTCTGTCCATCACAAGAATAGCGTTAAGCCCGGGCGAAATTTTCACTTACCATATGAATTTAAAATTTATCAAATTAAATGTTAAAAAAAAGCATCCAGTTAATGATTTTCAAATTGATTTGGGGAAATCTCGAACCTACAAGATAGTGTAAATCAGCATCTTCGTGTTTTTGCTAGATCAAATCATTAAACATTAAAATACATGGCCATTCTCGAGTTTAAAAATTTTGTTAGCATAAAGAGATGGGAGCTGAAGCAACATCAATATTGCAAAAAACCAGGCACAAAATGATAAAGAAACTGGCAACCAGATCCATCAATGCAAGTTGATAGCTGCATAAAAACTTACCACGTTGTGCATCTGAAGAACATAGGAGCTGGCGCAATCCATGTGCCTTTCTGAGCTGGGATACAGAATTGAAAAGATTTTGAATTTCATTTGCATCAAAAGCGGAACCCAGCTCATATGCCAATAAAAGTTGCAAAAAACCCCAGATCTCCAAATAATTCTCTGGTAATGGCAAAACATTTAGCTTCGCCTTCCATTCCAGGGCCAGTTTCCTTGCAGCTTCCCTCACCTGAGGCTTCACCTTTGCTGAAAATTTTATTATAGACTCTAAGAGGAAGATACAAACCCTTCTGATTATACCAATATCTAATTCATCTGTATTACTCGAGTCCTGAGGATAGAATCCTTCAATGCCATCTAACACCAATTTCGCAGCGTCAGTTGATGTTTGGATTATTTCCAGTGCCTTTGAGAACACCCTGTCGTGCTCCTTGAATTGCTGCCCTAGGAACATCAGCAGATTCTTTCCATCAACACCAATTCCGGGTTGAGAATTTACTTCTAAAGCCGAAGCAGATACATTTACTAATGCATGTGTCGTTACCCCAGAAAGAGCATTAAAACTCTCTCTCAACTCCAATTCCCTAGTGCAGGTCTTGAGTGCTTTTTCAATCAAATCAAGTTGCTCCCTCCTCAATTCTAGTTCATTACGTTGGACATCACAATCCTTCTTTCTCATTTCGAATATCTTAGAGCATTCTTCCGTTAATAAGTCAAGCGCATAAAGGTGCTTTTCCTTGAGTTCAAGATCTCTGCGGCCTTCCTTGCTCCTCTCTTCAATTTTATCCAACTGCCCTTTTCTAAATTCAAGGTCTTGAGAGCACTCTGCCAAAGACTTCTGCATCAAATCCAGTTGCTTCTTTTCGGATTCGAGGGTCAATGAGCATTCAAGAATTGAGCTTTGGATGGAAGCATACTCTTGTTCTTTCAGTTGAAGTCTCTCTGCAGATTTCCTATTTTGAATTTCGATGGACTCTAGCTGTTTCCTTTTGGATTCAAGTTCAAGATCGTGGTCTCTTATAGACCGTTTGGTTGCACTCAATTCCCTGCATATATATTCAAGAGATCTGCCAGCCTTTCTTTCTTTTCCTTCGACTGAAGCAAGCTCTTCCTTTTTTGACTTCATTTCCTCTTCAAGCTGCTCTATGCACTTCCTGATACCCTCCAAATGACCTTCCTTGGATTCAAGATCTTCCGAGAGCTTTCCGATAGCCGTTTCGATGAACCTGAACACCTTCTCTTTCGAATCAAGTGCCGCCGACCGCTCACTTATCAACTTTTCGATTGCACGAAACTGCTTTTCCTTTGATTCAAGCTTTTCCTTGTTCTCCTTGATCAATGTTTCGGTTGAATCGAGGAGACTGTCTTTCGATTCGATCGCTTCAATAGACTCTTCAACGCATTTCTTGACTCGACCAAGTTCCTCCTCCATAACTTGAAGGTCAAGGCAGCGGTCATTCATCTCATCTTCGAGAGACTGCAATTCTCCCAGTTTGAGCGCAATCACCCTATCAAGCTCTTTGATAGAGTGTTCCAGACTGCTCAACTGATTCTCTCTCGTGCGCACTGCTTCGTAACTATCCTCGAGCAAACTCTTTACCATACTCAAGTCCTGCTTTTTAAAATCAACCTCCCTCGACAATTTTTTGTGAGAACTCCTCGTCGATTCCAACTTCTCTTTTTCCAAATCTAGTTCCCTAGCATTCTCCTCTAGCGAAATCTGCAACTGTCCGACTTTTTTCTCTTGCAAGCTTACTTTCTGTTGCAGCAGCTCCATCTCCTCTTTTTTCAAACTATGGTTCAAAAGACATTCCTCCGTCGACTTCCTTAGAGAACCCAGCTCCTCCTCCTTGTCTCTGATCATGGAAACGCAATCACTGAGCTTGCCACGCGCTAGAACTAACCGCTTCTCCTCCGACTCACGCTCATCACACAACCTCTTGACCTGTTCCTTCACCGAAGTCAGCTCCCTCGTCTTCCCACCAATCTCCCCCTCACACTCCTCGATCCTTCGTTGCAACGAACGCAACTCGCCCTCCTTGGACTCGACTACGCGGCGGCGCTCCTCGAGCGACCTCTCGCCCTCGAGGAGCTGCTCGGAGCGGCATTCCAACGACCTCTGGATGCCGTCGAAATGCTCCTCCAGATCCTTCCACATGACAGCGAAAGACAGGAGCTTGGACGCCTGAGCTTGCAATTGCTCGTACCCCTCGGAAATACCCTCCTTCTTCAATTCCGCCTGCTTCAACTTCTCAGACACTTCCTCCATGGAAGCCACCAGCAATGTCGGGGGAGAAAACGAAAAACAGCCCCCCTAGAATCCAAACAGGAAACCCAAAACAAAGGAAAACAGAAGAAGCCAAAAGCTATCGCGCGAATGGAGGGAGTGCCAGTTGTGCGACGAAGACGAACCTGGTGCTGCTGGAGGAGCAAGACGAAACCCTAGAGAGACAGAGAGAATCGAAGAGCAGGCTCCAATTCCCAGGTGAATCAGAGTGGGAGGCGAGAGAGGGAGCGAATTCCTTGGTGTGGTGGCAGGAGAAACGGAGCTGATGAAACGTGTTTGAGTCCTGGGCGGGGAGTGTCAGGCCACGGGTGAGGAATTACCAGGCTATACTGCCCTAGGCGGCTAGGCCCGGTGGGATTGGCCAACTTTTTCACTTTTGATCAAAATTGATTTCTCTACTTTTCTTAAGTAAATAAATTATCTTCCATAGACAGAAACCAATTAGACGGACTACTCCAGTCGATGCGAGTTACTCGAAAGCCCGAGAAAAGCAGAAGTGTAAATGATTTAGATTTCGTTTATTTCACAGAAAATAAATAATAATTTTTTTTAAAGATTGATGAGAATAAAATATCTTACAAAACAGTTTTCACTAACAGGATATCTTGCGATTCAAGCATCTGAAGACACCTTGTCTAAGGTACCTTCGAAGACTCTCGGCTGACATATATTCGTTGTTGCTAAGGTATTTATAGAAGTTTGTAATATTTGATTGATAGAATATCCTTATTGGAAATTACCTTCCATGGGACAAGAAACCTTTGATATATGAAGAACTTCACTTATGAAAACTGAAGATTGAGTTGTATGGGTTACTGAATCTGGAGGGTTCAGATTCTGCACCAACGGTCACTAAATCTCGCGAGATATAGTCTCGCTCAATCAATATTGATGGTGTCCAATCAGCGATTGAAAAGCAATCTTTTGAAGACCTATTTAACGGCAAGTTTGGAGCTGAAAGAGTATAAAAGAAGATCCATGGTGCTACTATGGAGTAGGACAAGAATTATAAGTTCCAAGCTACTAGAGTTGTTCAGATTCATACTTGTTCTCGTGAGCTTTATACGACAATTATTAATAAGCTTTGTAAGAGTGATTGAGAAAAGATAATGCGACCTATTAGAGAGAATATCATCACTTGTTGTAAATCTCCATTGATTCATCTAGTGAAATCTAGCCAATCGACTGTCAGCATGGGAGAGTGGACGTAGGCTTGATTTAAGCCGAACCACTATAATCGTCGTGCGTAATATTCTCTATCTCTAAATTCTTATCATTGTGGTTGATAATATTGTATATTGATGTTCATATTCTGAATCTGCATATCCAGAGATTGTATATGCGTGTTTAGAAGCAAAACTGCATTTGTTCAGATTCAGATTCAGATTTAGATTCTATGTACAATTTGACTTGATTCTTTTAATTCTGCATTTTCTAGTCAAAATTATTTAGAATCACCTATTCACTCCATCTCTAGGTGATATTGCTAGATCCAACAATTGGTATCAGAGTAGATTGCTCATATTTATGAAGTATTTTACTTTCGAGTTAACGATTTATCATGTCTAGCCATATTTCTTCAGGATCGGGTGATACACAGTTCAACTACAAGCCTTGTTATTTTGATAAAAAAAAAAGGATTACAACATTCGGTGCAATAAGATGAAGTGGTACTTCAAAGCATTAGACAATCTAATGTGGGATGTCGTGACTAAAGGAGTAAATCCTACAACTACTGCAACTGCTGGAAATGGGAATAATGCTCCTGCTCCTACCCTATCGAATACTGAAAGAGCAAAAAGACAAGTACTCAATTCCAAAGCTATTTATGCACTCTTTTGCGCGTTATCCACTCCTTTATATAATCGTGTTACATGGATAGACTTCATCTCACATTTCAAGGAACTGATCGAGTGAAGGATGTTGGATCTAACAATATCACCCAGAGGGGGGTGAATAGGTGATTCTGAATCTAATTGAAATTTCTTGCGGAATTAAACAATTTTAATACGCTATTAGGATATGGAACAATATAAGCAACGTGCAGGGAAAAACTAAACACAAAGATGGAGTTTAGAGAAGAGAAATGTGCACGCTGAGTTTATAGTGGTTCGGCTTGTCAGGCCTACGTCCACTCTCCCACGATGACAGCTGATTAGCTGGATTTCACTATGATGAATCGAAGATGATTACAGTCGATCGAACACTCAATTTATCTCTTACAAATCCTTACAATGAAAAGAAATTTTGAGCACTCAGAATACTTTGGTGAATTTGAATAACTCTTTCACTTTGGATTATTGTTCACCTCTTCGCAGATCACCATGGTTCTTCTTTAATACTCCTTTGCTTCCAAACTTAGCCGTTGGATACACGATCAAAGGATCGCTCTTCAATCTTTGATTGGACGTCATCAATCGTGATTGAACGAAACTGTATTTGAGAAGATATGATGACCATTGAGGTAGAAGTTGAACCCTTCTGATTCAGCCGCCCATACAACCAAATATCCAGTTTCCATAAATGGAGTAGATTCAAATTAGTTGCCAAGGATATTCTTGGAAGGTAATATCCAATCGCAGATTTTTCCTTGATTGATTAGAGAAATTATCTTATCAATCAAATATCACAAACTTCCATAATAGAACTTGCCTAGTTCGGAAACCTGTCATTCGTGGGTCTTCATCATTGCAGAATCTGACCAGTCTTCAGAAGCAGTCTTTAGAACGAAAGAACTCTCTGAATCCAAGTTGGAGTACATATTGTATCTGACCCTCAGAAGCAACTACATCTGAAGGTCTTCAAGTGCACTCCATCTGACCAACATCAGAAGCACTTCCAACTAACCACGTCAGAAGCACTTCCATCTGACCGCCGCGTCAGAAGCACTTGATGGCAATTCTTCCCTTGAGACAGAGAAATGGATCGATACAAGCTTCTGCTTATATATTAGTTCTGCAACAAACATTTCAATTATTACACAGATCCTGTGCAAAGTTTTGTCAGAATAAAAAATAGAAGGGAACTTTCCACAACAAAGGAAACAAAACTTAGCATTTTGCTAAGCGACTATGAAGCCTTCAAGATGGAATCATATGAGTCAATTGTTGATAAGATTGACAAATTTCAAATACTAACAAGTGGTTTTACAAGGCAAGATGCTCCTATTTCTGAACCTATGCCAATTCGCGAGATTCTTCGAGGACTTACGGATGATTGGAACTATATTAAACCGTCCATTCAAGAATGTCAAATAATCAGATCATTATCCATTGACGAACTTGTTGGGACTCTACAGTCGTACGAGACAGAACGATTCAATAAAGAAAATGATGCAACATGTAGGAAATCGATTGCTTTAAAATCTAAAATTGATTATGATGATTCAGATTCCGAAGACGATGAAGAGCTTGTTCGCATGGTAAAGAAGTTTAGAGAAATGGCAATGAATGGGAGAAAATTTAAAGGGAAAAAGCCGTTCAAACAAGTTGATAAAAAGAAGACCTTCGGCGATAGAGAAGAAGGTACGGATGTGATTTGTTTTGAATGCAGGAAAAATGGACACATAAAATCGAATTGTCCTTCGCTAAAGAAAAAGAAAGACAAGTATGAGAAGTCCAAAAAGGTTCCAAAAGCAAAGACTTCAAGTGACAGTGAGTGCGAAGATAGTGATAAAGACTATACAAATATTTGTATCTTGGTAAATTCGGATTCGGATGAAGAAATTGATGTATATCATTCCGAAATTCCAGAAGAAGTTTGTGATTATATTGATGAATTGTGCCTAGATTACAAAGTTATTGTAAAGATGATCTCTGAATTGAAAAGCGAAAAATTCAAAGTTGAGGCAATAGGAAATTTCGAATAATGAAAAGATTGAGTTTTTACAAACAAAAAAATCGCAAATGAAAGAAAATCGAGATTCTCTTGAAAATAAAATATTTTTTAAAATAAGAAATTTCAAAAATTTCCAAAGAGTTATCTCTCAGTCCAAAATTGCAAAAACCGTTCTTTCTACGCCAATTCCATCTGTTAATAAATCAAGACTTGTTATTGAAGAAAAGAGTTTGATCAGAAATGGTTTTTCAAATGTAAGGAAAGATTAAAAAATTAAGTCTTCAAAAAATGTTTCCGAAAATTATTTGCAAAAATATTTTCTAAAAACTGTTGGCCGAAACTTCTTTGAATATTCAAACTTTCGGAATTTAATTCATCTCAAGCAAGATTTTCAAAAAGTTTGGAGACAATCCAAAAAGGACTTTTCAGAATTTCGATATATCTTCTAACGTGAATGGACCCAAGTTCATTTGGGTATCAAAGAAAAGATGAGTTACTTTTCTTGCAGGAAAAAAAAAAGTCGGTATGTTCTTTTTAATTTGCATTGCCAACATATTTCATTGCACTTGATCTTGCACTTTGGTTGATTTTTTTTATGTGTTCAAATAATTAGTTATGCTAGAAATATTTTTTTTAGAAAAATCGTGTGATGCATCGTTGGTAGTTTGCTAGATGAGATTAAATGTTTGATTGATACCTTGCTTGGAGATAATGTGATTGATGTTATCTGATTTTATCTTGCTTTGGAAAGTTATTTTTTAAGAGATCTTTATGCATGATATTAAGGGTGAGAAAGAATCTTATGCTTTCATTATTTGAATTAGTCGTTGTCTTTATATGGCATGTTTCGCATCATTAGTTGTGCTGCAAAGTGAGTTACTTAAAAAATGTTATTTTGATTATCTTATTTATTGTTATGCAATAAGATTATGGAAAGAATCCTTGGATATTTATGAAGTTTTCTTATTTTACTCTATGTAAATGAAAGGATCCAAAATTCATGGATACCAAAAAGGAAACGAGTTAGTGCAGGATTTTCTACGAGGAAATATTGCAAGTCAATGCATATCACGATGCAATCAAAGACGGATCTTGATGAGGAATATTTTCTAAGAAGGTTTCCCGCTAAAGTTCAGAAGCACAATTGCAGAACATTTTGTTCATAAGTAAAAGTTCAGAAGCACAATTGCAGAACATTTGTTCAAAAGCAAAGTCCAGAACCACAGTTCGTAAAATGTTGATCAAAAGCAGAGGGCACGAACGGTCACCTTCTTTGAAGAACCTTTATTAATGTCTACAACCCCAGCATTCTCTATTGAACATAAATCAGCATCCGAATATCATTCCAAAAATTGTTCAGACTCAGGGGAGTTTCAAGAGAAAGAAAAAATTCACTTTTCAGATGCAAGAGGAGCTAGAAAAAGTGCACAAGAATGACATTATTGACGATACTTATGTTAGTTCTTGCATCCTCGAAGTTGCAATTGAAATGAAAATAGACAACATTATGGCACATCTATTGATCCAAGGGGAGAAAAGAAAGAAATGATCAGACTCAAAAGGACTATATTGATCGGATTAAGAAGGATTCTACTGATCAGATTCAGAAGGACTTTACTAATCAGATTTAGAAGAAGATTATTGATCACATTCAAAGAGAGATATTCAGAAACTATTCAGAGGATGATATTCCTTGAAGACACAATTGAAATCAAAAATTGATATCACTACTCACACTTAGAGGGAGATTCAAATTGAGAAAGAGAATTATCTCAAAGAAGCAACAAATTGAAGGGAAGTATTAATCAAGCATGGGAAAATCTTGTTGAATTTGAACTCATTTCAATCCCAATCTTGATTACTATTCAGACAATGGAAGAACAGGTAAATGTGTGTTAGAACTTGTTAAGTTCTATACAATCATGTTCCCTTACTTTTTGTCATTACAAATCTCTAATCTTTACTATCGTTTTATTGTGACAAAAAGGAAGTGAAATTTATCTGCGCTCCTTAATATATGTTCAATGACATACATGTTGGTTGATTTAGAACATGAGCTATATTTCATATCTTTTATGTTCATTTCAGAGTGTAGAATATGTTTTGCATCTGAAGATCTCTACGTGATACCATTCTCATTGTTATTGTTTTTTGATTATGATAAAAAGGGGGAGATAATATATATGTATATATATGTGTGTGTATTGAATATTGAGCTGCGATTGTGTTTCTATATATCATCATGCTCAATAAGCATATTTCCTTTACTTTTCAAGATTATACAATTGTATATCATTCAAATGTGTTTGCACATCTGCATATTCAAAAATTGTTTTGTCATCATAAAAAAGAAGGAGATTGTTGGGGAAAATCCCTTATGATGTTTTGAAGATGACAAAATAATCAAAAGTTATTAATGTGTTTGTTGGTTGATTACAACCGGGTGAAAGAAGCACAAGCCGTTACGCAGATGGTGTATTAACAGAATATCAGAAGGTTGAGAGTTATCTATCAATGGTGAGCAAAGCATTGTGTGTAGAGAAAACTACAAGTTGGAGGTACCTAAGTAGAAGGTGAACAAGCCTAGAACGGAAAGCTTGGTAAAGCTTGAAATGACTTTGGATAGGTGAACAACGAGGTAGAGCCGCAATTGTCAATATGCTTGGAGGGATCAAAAGATGGAGCTCAAGATATTGATCTAAGTTATGCATTATAAAGACTGGTTTCGTTTATGAAGGCTGTTCAGATACATCGAAGTATTCAGATGCGGAAGACTGTTCTGTTTCTGAAGTCTGTCTCTAAAGATTGTTCAGAAGCTGCGGAATATATTCAGAAGCTGCGAGTTATATTGATTCGAGATTCTGAAGACCAACGACTGACATATATCCGTTGTTGTTAAGGTATTTATGGAAGTTAGTAATCTTTGATTGATAGCATTATTCTATAACATGATTGACAAAATATTCTTGATTGTAAATTACCTTCCATGGGACAAAAAACTTCTATATCTGAAGAACTCTACTTATGAAAATTGAAGATTGAGTTGTATGGGCGACTGAATCTAAAAGATTCAGATTCTGCACCAACGGTTACTAAATCTCCCGAGATACAATCTTGTTCGATCGAAATTGATGGCGTCCAATCATCGATTGAAGAGCAATCCATTGAAGACTTGTCCAACGGCTAGTTTGGAGGTGAATGAATATAAAAGAAGATCCATGGTGCTACTATGAAGTATGATAAGAATTATAAATTTCAAGGTGCTAGAGTTGTTCAGATTCATACTTGTCCTCGTGAGCTTTATACGACAATTATTGAGAGGCTTTGTAAAAGTGATTGAAAAATGATAGTGTGACCTATTAGAGAGAGTGTCATCACTTGTTGTAAACCTCCATTGATTTATCTAGTGAAATTCAGCCAATCGGCTGTCAGCGTGGAAGAGTGGACGTAGGCTTGATTTAAGCCAAACCACTATAATTGTCGTGTGCAATATTCCCTATCTCTAAACTCTTATCATTGTGGTTGATAATATTGCATACTGATGTTCATATTTTGAATCTACATACACAATTGCATATGTGTGTTCAGAAGGAAAACTGCATTTGTTCAGATTCAGATTCGGATTCTATGTACATTTTGACTTGATTATTTTAATTCCGCATTTTCTAGTCAAAATTGTTTAGAATCACCTATTCACCACATTCTAGGTGATATTGATAGATCCAAAATGAACCATCCATTCTGGAATCGATCACCCCTAAGTTGTATAGTCATAGGTGTGATGGCGCCATTCCCATTCTTTTTCTATATGAATCCCCAAACCCCCCAAAAGCGAAACAAAACAGATTTTTCAATTTGTTTAATGTAGTATTATGACTTATGCTTGGTGGTGTTATGGGTGTCGAATTGTTGCGGGGCATGTATTGTTAAGGTCTTGGGATAAGTTCGTCGAAAGTCCTAAAATTTATCGTGAAAGTGCAATTTAATATTAAAAATTTCATAAAATGCAATTGAGTCCTAAAATTTACCACATAAGTGCAATTAAGTGTTTTTTTTTAAATGTAATAAGGTCTTAAAGCTTATCAAATTGTTCTAATAAAGTCCTTTCATTGATTGCATTTTTTGAATATTTTTGGAATCGATTGCAGTTTCGCGGCAAGTCTTAGGACTTGATTGCACTCTTTGAAAATTTTCGGACTCGATTGCACTTTAGTGATAAATTTTATACCTTGATTGCACTTTTTGAAAGTTTTGGGACTCGATCGCACTTTCGTGACAAATTACCCTTTTTATTTTCTGGGGAGACCAATAGGAAATTTGCTAGATTTGGGCATAAGGTTTTGGACTTTGTCTTTAGATTCCAAGACCAATATCTCATGAGGTCGAGGCCCTTATCTTATCTTTTATTATTATTTTTTCCTTCGAGTCATTTTGTCCCCTGCTCACAAGAAGGAGTTTTTGTCCTTAGCTTCAGAACAATCAAGAGGAAGATGAAAAGAGAAAATAAGAAAAAGGAAAAGAGAAAAAAAAAAGTGTGCCTCGACGAAAATGCTGCCGATCATAACTTAAAAAGTGACATGTGATTGGAGATCCGTACGGAAGGTTTTCATCAAGGGCCGAGATTTGTTCTCTGAAATTCCTCTCCCCCCCCCCCCCCCTTTTTTTAACGTCCTTAATGTTAAGGATATATGCAAAATCTCTACCGTTTATTTTTTTGACATATAAAATTAAATTGTCATTAAATACATTTATATTCGATCAGCCTTTTAGCGGATTACGCTATTTAAGGACGTATGAAATCACAAGAAAATGAGGGGAAGACATGTAGTTAGATAGTCAATAGAATCTGAAAGTCAAATCACATTTAGGTTATTTGTTTTATTTCACTGAGCTATGAGCTTCAAACTCGCTTGCGGAATGAAATTAAGTTCGAATGGTGGTGAGATTTTTAGAGCATTATTTATCACGCAATCTTTTTTCATCAATGTACGTAGTTACTAAAAATAGGGAGAAATTGTTCAATCAGTTCTAAACCCATTACACATATGTTAATTCGGTTATAAACTTTCTAATTTTGCCGGTTGAGATCTTTTGGGTGATATTTCAATATAATCATTTGTCACATAAGACTAGCGGTAATGACGAAAATTGACCAAAAGTACCATATTGAATTTCAGGAAAAGATTCGGGATTAAATCGAAAAATTTATGAGTGAATTGACAGTGCTTGCAAGAGTCGGGCCTTCAAAATTTGGCTTGATGGTGTCCGTATGGGAGATTCCAGCCAGCCGTTTGGTGCAGCCATGAGGTTGCAATATCCTTTGCTCCTGAGGGGCGCCTCCTCTTCCCATCCCTCCCTTTCATCCTGATCATCTTTCTTCTTTTCATAATTAAGTTGTGGTACCTCCAATTATATTCTTTAGTGGGAAGAACAATTTGAAAAAGAAAAATAGTTGAAGGACTCAGTTGTAAAAAAAGAAAAGATTGAAAGACCTGATTGAACAATTTGCAATACTTATTGGAGTTTCTCGTAGAGATATCACAAATGGTTAGTCAAAAGAAAGATTTTTTCCATCCGTTAGTTGGGTGCCAACTAAATTGGAAGCATGTGTCTAACGCTGAGAATTAAAAAATCGTTAACGGGATCCCGCTACCCAAATCGTTTGAAAATCCTAAAAAATTAAGCGAAAACCCGGTTGAACAGCATCTTCCATGTCACTCCCACTTTCCAGCTCCTTTTGTCTTGTAATGAATCACCCGCGATGTCCATTGTCGTGCTCCATTTCGTCAACGCAAGCGAGACTCTAGCTACACTCCACCCCCTCTTGCTCCGCAGTTGAAGACTTGAAGTCTCTTCTTTTTTTTTGCCTAAAAACAAGAATCCGAAAGCTCGGACCATTCTTCTGATTGCGGAAAGCACCATATGGAGAAAAGCCAAGAACTTGCGCTGACCCAGATGAGGAAATCAGTTCAGAAGCTCGGTTCTTCGACGCAGGTAATGAAACGTTTGCGTTCTTCGTAAGCAGTGCATTTTCGCAATGGCTCTTGTTTGCTTGGTTTCCGAGCTTTTTTATTTGTTTCCCGTTGTGTATGCAGAAAATTGGCGAACCGACGCTCATGCGGTTCTTGATAGCCAGATCGATGGACGCCGATAAGGCAGCGAAGATGTTTGTGAAATGGCAGGAGTGGAGGTTGACATGGGTCCCGAATGGGTTCATTCCAGAGTCGGAAATAGGCGAGGAATTGGAAGCCAGGAAGATTTTTTTGCAGGGCTTGTCGAGAAGTGGTCAACCACTGATGGTCGCCATGGCCAGCAAGCATTTCCCATCGAAAGAGCAGCTCCAATTTAAGAGTAATAAGCTCTTTTCACCTGCTCAAATTCCACCTTTCTTTTTTTATTTTTCCATTTATGTAATTGTGCAGACCATTGATGAGGATATGAGTGTGTCGAAATGCAAATACTAGGCGTTCTTCAGAGGGTGATATGTCGATGATACTGTTGCTAATCGTTGCATGTATTGTCGATTTGTAGGTTGTCCCACTCACATGAGATAAAAGTTTTCGAGCATATAGCGCAACTTGAGTCAGAATGACTTGACCTTTATGTTTTGGGTCCCAGCTTTATTTGATTGTTGGTTTTTGACAATAGCCGGAGGTGGTTCCATGTCGTCTCGCTTTTTATCCTGTCCCTTTGAATGTACTGCCAAAAGATTATAATTGACTTCATTTTATCAATCACCATCCAAACTATTACTTTCTCAAATATGGTGATTGTCGATTCTGGAGCTCGGAAGTCTGGTATTAATTACCCGTATTCTGTATTAATTAGTTACCTGGTCATAATGAATGAAGGGATCTCCATCTTGGGGCGCGGATGCATCCCTAGGATCAACGTTTGGCGATTTGGTCTATGATCATACCTTTCTTGGCCCTCTGGCTTAGACCGAACGTGCAATGCGGTTTATGATCAGATATTTTATCTTCAATTTTCTGCTTGAGTTAAAGATACTAAATTTGCTATATATAGCAGGGAAAGCTTAATCAACTTAACTTGCTGTTTCCTTTGGTGAACTCCTAAGTATAAGCATAACCATGGAGTGATATTGGAGGTCAAGATGCCCAAATTTGGTTATGGGTTTCAGCATCTTCCATAAATGGATAATTATTAACTGCATGGATGTTTGCAAGTCATCTACACGTGATTGATGGCCAATAGATAAAGTTAACCATATGTGATCAGTTTCTCATGACCGAGCATCCTCGTCCATGTGAGTACGTATACTTTATTAATGCCACCTTTGCCTTTGACATTGCTAATCTTTTTTTTTTTTAGCTTTTGCAAACTTGGTACCATCAGTATTTTTGAGCTTCCTCTGTCATGTGGTGAATGTAGAGATTCAAAATACAAACTCTGTGTTGCTAGATTCAGTTTGTTATCTGTCGAATCTTGTGTCTTAATTCTTATCATGTTTGCTTATTCTACTTAGCCAAGAAGGTGGTGGTAATAAACTTAACTGGGCCACGAAAGGTTTTCATCGTAACATGGAGTATATTGCATACCTTACATCATATCTTTAACACTTCTGATTCGCATTTATAAGTAGATTGTTCCTACTTATCTGAGTTCTGATATCATCAGAGCAGGAATCAAATTAGAAAGTGTGAACAAACTGGTTTTCCAAATTCCCTTTTTCGTTCATGACAATTGTTGGAATGAAGAATTGATTAACCCTTCCCTATTGATGCAGAATTCGTAATTTATCTACTTGACAAAGCCATTGCAAGGTGCGCACCATACTCAATGCGCTCTATGAAACATGCATGTACGACTAGTCTGTGTTTGTTTCTGAATTTTGGTATTGCGGGCCTTCATTCGTTGGTAGCTAAATTGTGATTGTTTGTCTTGACCACAAAAGTTGTTTGTCAATGAATTTGCAATTTGTGAGGGTGGGAGGGAGAGGAAATGTGCATGATAGATATTCAGGACGATTGTATTCGATTTGGAAAAAGGAAAAGTGATCCTGGGTTGAGTAGCAGCCAAAATGAGATATATGGGTGTCATTAGACAAGTACATATGGCCTTGTGCTCGTCAGACATTTGTAGGTAACAGAGAGAAAATAGTCGCGAAAAAACTGAATATTTCACCTGAAACAGGTTTTCACCTTCTTAACTTTTCCATCTCTCTTTTAGCATTGGACACTTAGAAGGATTTACTCACTGTCTTATCTTTCCCATGTCCTTTAAAGGTTGGTAAAATTTTGTGGATCACCTTTTAACAACTTAAATCAGTAAAAATAAAATTTCCAATTGCAGATACTTGCTTATTTTTTGCCAGTACTAGAACATCGATGTCTCTATATTTGATGCTTTATGTTCCGTCCTCCATTTCTCGACTCTCTTAAATGTTCCTTGTCTACATTGGAGAATTTCTGGACATCGGCAAACCTGTTCCCCCAATAAAACTAGGAATCTACCTAAGGCTGATGTTAATCTCCTGCTCACAAAGAGAGTTATGCTTTCATCTATGCTGAATTTGTGAATCTTATTTTTTGACAAGTACATGTGATTATCGAGGTCCTGTTTTGTGAGTTAATCAACTACATTAAGGCGTATACATTCCATTTTCAGTTCTTTCAAAGGACGGGAAATAGGGAATGAAAAGGTGATTGTCATTCTTGATCTGCAAAATTTAAGTTACAAGAACATCGATGTACGTGGCTTCATCACAGGATTTCAGTTTTTACAGGTACTTATCTCATTAAGAGTTTTGTTTCTTATTTATCTCATGTATCTCTCTGCTAGTCCTTCAGACTAGAACTATCTGCTCATAGATGAGAACACGGACAGCAGCTGGGAGAATATTTTTGTGTTCTTATAAGATGATTTAGTTGGAGAAAGTATCCAAATGAATTATATTGTGCAAATATCTGATCTCCACTTCAGTTGTAGTAATCTACAAACTAAAAGCAAAACACATAAAAGAAGAAAAGAGCAACTGAAACAAAACGAAAACAAAATCTCTGCTTAATAATTCTCTTTCGGTGATTCCTTTGAGAAATTTTAGGATTACTTAATGGAGCATTGTAAGGTCCCCTTAGATTTGCATTTACGAATGTTGAAAAATTGTCATGACAATGAGACCAATTATTCAGGAAAAACACTTTTTACCCCCTCATTTCCCAAACACTGATTTTCCCACTAGCAGCTTTTCTTGAGCTGTTTACTTGGGTATATTGTAGAGTTACATGAGAAGAAATATGACCGTTTCTTGCATCCGTAGTACAATGCTTGAAATGAATTCCTAAGCTAGTTATGGGTGACATGATTGACCTCGGGCAATACAACTTCACTGGCAATGACAATTATCTACGTCATTCCTCTGAATCACGAGCTTCTTATTATGCAGGCTTACTATCCAGAGCGCCTGGCCAAGCTCTTCATTCTGAATATGCCACGGTTCTTTGTCAGTGTTTGGAGAATGATTTCTCGCTTTCTTGAGAAGGCAACACTGGAAAAGGTGCACTTATTTTGCCTCTGCACATAATTATTCAGAACATTCAATGCACAATTTCTCCCGTTTTGCATATTGTTCATATTTTGGCCTAACATGAAATTCAATACCTTCTTGTTTTCTTGATAGGAAGATAGTATCGCTATAGAGCACCAAGAGAGTGCAAGCAAGCACATATACAAAAAAGAGCTTAAGCAATAAAAAAAGAGCTCAATCACAAGATGAAACATCTACAATGTCTATCAAAGCATTTGCATCCACGAGTAATTTTCCACTATACGAAAATGTAGGATGTCAAAACCGATCTTTCAATAATGAGAAAAACTGAGGATGCCTCTCCTTTATAGGATCTCTTGTCTTGATCTCTCCCTATCTGCCAAAAACAAAAGAAGGAATATGAGTTTGAGATGCACCTGATGATAAAAGATTGTTTACTTACCAAAAAAAAAAAAAATGATTGTAAACAATAACCACTTCGCAAATCTTGCTTGTCAAGCATCTTTCTCTTAATCTTGACCCTTCATCCTCTGCAGATCGTGATTGTGGGCAACGAAGATGAAAGAGAAGACCTTGTCAAGGAAATCGGCTGCGAAGTCTTGCCCGAAGAGCAAGGCGGGAAAGCAAAGCTTGTGCCCATACAGGATGTTGTTTTGCCCCCTTTGGATAATTGATTTCAGTGACTGGACAAAACAGTATCATTTTTCGGTTAAAAAAGGGGAGGAAAAGAATAAAAAGAGCAGCAGCAATCTCGGCGTCAGCTTCCTCGTATGTACTTGTGAATGTATGCATATCTTCTTGGACGAACTGTTATGTACGTAACGACTCATGTATTAACATGCCGGGCGACTTTATATGCATAACTAAGGTTGCTGTTGATTTTAAGTTGTCAATCACTTGTTTAGGGACTACGTGCTTTCAAAACCCACACAGTGCACTGAGCAGGGAAAGCAAAATTTTAGCAAGCCAGACATCAAGATGAATCAACAGACACGAACAATTCGAGCTCAACTAGAAAACTCGAATCGTGGCCGTCGGCTTAAAACAGGAATGTGTTCCATTTGTTTCCTCCAAAATCCACAGCTAGCTGAGCAGATTATCGTTGCTGTCTGTGAATTCTTAAAGTATAGAGTGCTTATGTTTCATTGATTAGCAATTTAGCAATGAAGGAAGTCAGGATGGAAAAAGAGGTCAAGTGAAAAAGGAGGTGCAGAGGAGCAAAAGGGTGCATCCGGAACCAATGCCACCCTCGTCAAGCACCTTGTCAAGATAGGAGTTGCTGGGTCCCGTTCGGATAAAAAAAAAAAACGAATCATTTGTCTTGTTCAACAAGGAGTGGTTCATGGTATGACTAATCTAGTCCCTTCGATTAAGTTAGCTAAAAATTAAATTACTAAAGGATTTTTTTTTCCTGGTACGCACATTACACGTCTCCATTTATTTTGTCAAATTGGAGATGAACATGGATAATCCGAGGCCCGAGAGGCATGAATTTGCCTCTTCTATACTTTAAACTGTAGAGACTCTCTCTTTACGCATTGTCCATCTGCATCACGAGTTTGGTTTGGACCCGAAAAATTACCAAAAAAAAAGTCTTACGCTTATTGCAATTGTGCCATCAATCCTAAACCTTTTTTGTCTATCAACCAAGTCATAAACCTTTTGCACTGTGCCAATTTAGTCCATCCAGCTAACTTTAACCGGCTAGTATTGATGTGGCGTTGCCGGGATTGAAGTGGCACTAAATATTATTTGTTCAAGCTTTTTTTTTGTCATTTTTTTCTTCTCGAAAATGAAAAGAAAAGGAAAACATAAAAAAATCATTAAAAATTGCCTTATCAGCGCCGATCGGTCAAAGTTGGCCGGCTGAACTGAATTAATACAAATGCAAAAAATTTAGGATTCAATTGGCAAAAAAAAATATTTAAGACCACTTACCCAAAAAAAAAAATTTAAGACCGAATTGACACAATTATAGTAAGTTTTATGACTTTTTTGGTAATTTTTTCAGTTTAGAATATGGTCTTTTTTTTTTCTTCTAACCGATGGTTTGGCGTACGAAAATGTTGTTTCCCGGTTCCATTCCATTAGGTTCATATTGTTTGCAAGGCGTAAATGGGTGGTTAATTGTTGAGCTCAACTTTGTTGTGTTAAACATTAGGCCCTCGATTGATCATTTCGATCTTTGTCAACTGATGAAAATTCCTAGATCTTGTATTGGAGGATGGCGGATAAATTATGTAGATCCCTCTATTATGGAGTAATGTTGTTTCTTGAAGTTTTCACCAAAAGAAGCAAACGTGTAGTTAGTGAGTCAATGGATCAACGAAAGTGAGTGAAACGAGATATGTCTTTTTAATTATGCATGTCTTGAATTCATTGAATCTATTTAATCCATGAATCTATTTAATCCACGTGTCTCTTGTGTGCTTGAATTTTCAAATTACTATTCTTCTTTCAAAAAAGAGATTCGAAGAAGAAATACATATCTCATCTTTTCACTTCGATTTTTTTTCTTCTAAGAGAGCCAATTTGGAGAAATGTTCGATGGAGTCTTATTTGCATAGTGCTAATTCAAACGGGTTCGAGATATTATATCTTGGGAGCCATAGTTCGCGAAAATACTTAGCACCGTCGGCAGAAACCAATCACTACATCTCACCTCATATGTAATTTTAGGCCTAATACCCAATTTTTTTTTTTTACTTTAGCATTTGTGAAAATTATACTAAAAAAAAGTTGTCTCATAAAAAAACTTCAACTTTTACTTTTGTCTTAATTCTATCCCAAATTTTTACTTTTATCTCAATTCTACAGGCTTAGCACAAAAAAAATCCTCCACTTTAGTATATCTCCCAATTATATCCAATTTTTTTTATCTAACAAAAAAGCTTCAACTTTTACCTGTGTCCCAATTCTACCACCGTTAGCCTTCTGTCCATAATCACCAATAGTTAATCCTACGTGGCATTTTCACGTCGTTAATGAATTACATGTTAGAATATATTGTAATATTCTGTGTGGGCTTTATTAATTGTTATTGTAAATATTAATTGGTCTAATAAAGAAAGATATATACAGTTTCCTAATTCTAGTCGGATATGAGACTGGATAGTATGGGCCGAGATAAGCCTAATCTTTAATGAGGGGATATGTTTCATTCTCTATAAATAGAGCTCAAGTCCCTCCTCTAAACCCTAATGTCCACATAACCTCACATAAGAAATCGTCAGAAGCGATGCGTGAGAGGCCGTCTCATTGAAGTCAGCGATAAAAAGGGTTCATAGAGGAGAAGCTCTTGAGTATCGGATCGTCGCAATTCCGCATCAAGAACGATGGATCCGAAAATAGGTGTGTCAATTCTTTAATTCTATGGATTAATGATTCGTGTATCTATACGTGTGAATCTTGGGTCGGTGCATACGGATTAAATACGTATCTTACATGTGGTATCGGAGCCTGCACGTATTAGATCTCAAATCACGATTTTTATTGCTTTTTGGAAATCTTTTATTTGGATTCAAGAACGCTTTTGGCGATTTTTCATTCTACTTCTGCATGATGATGTGCGGCCGTCAATGAGAAAACTACAAAAAAAGAAAAGAAAGGAAATTAGGACTCATATTTTTTGACATCTCCCTGTTGAGTTGAGCCAAGGAGAAATCAGTAAAGTTTTTTTTTTCTTTTTCTTGGTTTTTTCGATAGAAGAATGCATGTAAGTGGGTATGGTGCAGGGCATGGTGCAGGCCGGATCGTTGATCGTTCTGGCCGGATCGCATGACCTAGTTCGCTGATCGGCTAAGGGGGTAACGGTTGGATCGGATAAACCAGTCGGACCGATTTTCAGTACCGACTGAGACCGAACACGTGCGATGCACGTGTCAGCGCGTGGGGACTACGCGCAGAGAAAAAAAGGTGCACGTGAGATATTTCAAGTATTGGCGTGCTGCTTGTGCTCTATCAGGTATTTCTCTATGGTTTTATGAAATACAGGTGCAAGCTTACATATTAGTATCACATACAGATATGTGGAGCATGATTGATCAATTGCGTGTTTATGGTTCGACATGCATTGCTGATTGTATCAATGTAAATTAGCGGCGTGTAATTTTGCGAATGATTGCCCTTAATTTCTGAAACTAGATGCATACGGTAAATGTGAAATATAAATTTTATATCCAAAATTCAGGTAAATTCAATTGGGTTGTGACCGCCAAAGTGGCACACTTGGTTGAGTTTAATAAATAACAGTTTATGAAATATTGGGATGTCTCTTGTTTTAATGCGTACTTATACTCCCAAAGGAGGTAATTGCGTATTGGTGTATGGAGGGTTACATGTATAACATATGGTTGAGAATTGATTAGTCTAAGTGTTATCATACATCCAAAGGTGGTGACTAACGAAGATTGAAATAAATTTTCATGGCCGTTGTAATGTAGGGGGTGTACAACTGCATGTCATGTTTTCTGCCCAAATGTGATTATATGATGATGTATGTATCTCTCAATGTGAAATTTCACATTATGCTAATTGAAAACATTAATTGTTTTACGGTCACCATTTTGTGAATGGCAACTCTGTTAAAACTGAGAATTGAGATTTATCTGGGTTTAAGTTTTGAGAACTCAATGAGGATTTTCTGTTTACACATGATTGACAAATATTTGTGTTGCTCTTGTCAAGAAAGACCACGTACTCACTTTCACTAGTGAAAACTTTCAAAAGCATTATGTGCTTATTGGGTAAAGAGTGATCAGATTCACTTATTTGATATAAAACGATCCATTAAAGAACACTTGAAAAGTGTTTTTGTCAGTTAACTGCATCGTTAAGTAAATAAAGGAAGCCTTGGAGGCTTGAAATTAAATCTCGTCCAATATTGAGAGTGACATATCTGCAATGACTCCTTAACATCATGTGTGATGGTTCTACTAAAATTAAAGATTACATCTTAAAGATGGTGGAATTGCATATTAAACGGTTTCAAAATCATACTCATAAAGAAATACATAAACCACCGGTCATACTGACCATTTGGGTCCATTGAAAGCATTTTTTGAGAAGGATGGTGACCGCTACTTCTTTTATAAGAAAAACGGTTACATAAAGAAAGACTACAGTTGATACAAAAACTTGGTTATCAAAATATGAGCATAAAGTAATGATTCTTTGGTATTTGTTTGTGAATTTATTTTATCTAAAGTCTCATCTGGTTTGTGATGGCTAGATAGCAGTGCAACATATTATGTTGTGTTTACCATATAGGAATTCATAAAATGAAAGATACCAAATCAGGATGAATCAAACTTACTATAGAAACAACTATAAAGCTGACGTTGAATTGATGTGAATGTCATTCCGGATTTTGATTTTAATGTGACATTAAGAAACATATTTTATGTACTCTCCTTAAAGACGAAATTTATTTTTCGTATCAAGTTTGGACATGTGTAGTTACTCTTTTGACATTTCAAATAAAACAATTACTATTTCTTTTAATTAAAATAAAGTTGGGTACTACTCTATGTCCAATGGATTGTACAAATTATGTTTATCTCCTAATGAATTATACCTTGCTTATACAGCTGAAACGTTGTTTGCAAAAGGTCTCTGCCTAAGGAACAATCATGTGCATTATGGAATAAATTTCTTGGTCACATCAGTAAAGAAAGAGTGGAAAGAATGATAAAGGCAAGCATTCTGTCCACTCTTAAAAGTGACCTAGACACATGCGTAGATTGAAGCAGAAGATAACTAAAATAAAGGATGAAACTGTAGTCAATAGTTATGACCTATTGAAGGTTATTTATACTGGTATAAGTGGATCATATTTTGCAATATTGTGTAGAGTTTTTATCACATTTAAATGATGTTTTTTTCTCTATATGTTTTTGCACTTGATTAAAGAAAGGTTTAATTTCCATGACAAGTTCAAAATATTTCTGACTATAGTCAATAAACTAAAAAAAAAATTATCACATTTGATTGAGGTGGTGAGTTTCATGGTAGTCATGGCAATGTTGGATAGCTTAAAGAGCCATTTACCAAATACTTAAGAGGATTCTGGGATTGTAGCTATGTGCCTGGTAGTCCACAAAGGCAAAATCACACCCTATGGATATAATAAAGAGTATGATTTGTAAAACAACTTATATGATTTTCTGTGGGGTGAAATTTTGAAAATAACCCATTATGTTTCTACCAAAACTATTTCATTGACTTCTTTTGAGTCACGGATTGGACGTTAATTGAACCACATTAAGGTTTGAGGTGTTCATGCAGAAATAAAGTTACATAATCCAACATTAGATAAGTTGGATTCCAGAACCACTCAGTTTTACTTTGTACCTTACCCAGTTCATCTAAATGGGTATTAATTTATCATCCTAAAAGAGAAACAAGAATTGTCAAATTACATATAGTTAAATTGCTGGAGCTTGATAGAGCCGAATAAGGGTAGTTGCTCACAGACTATTAAAGGTACCGGTGTGATAGGGACCACCGTGTCATTTTTTCTGTTTATACAAATTATCATGGAGCATTCTAAGTTACGGTTTAATTATGTTGGGGTTCGGTTCTTGTTATTAAGATAATTCTTGATGAAATTTATCAGACCCCATAAATGCAGAATAAAGGTTAAAATAGCTCATCCTAATAGATCTATTAGGCAGAGATGATCAGTTGTACCATCACACTAAATAGTCTATCCAGAAGAGCATGACTGCAAAATTGACTATGTAATTGATCTAGTAATTTATACAGTTGCTATTTCTTGTTCATAATTAGAACTATGATTGGGTGCATAGTAGATGAGATACAGACTATGAAATATACGGTGTTTGAAAGCTTATTAGCATGCCTCAATGTCACAAGTCCATATGCTGCAACTGGGTGTACAAAACTTAAAAGGACGCCAAATAAAAGTTTTTAAGTTATTATATCTGATTACTTTTTAATCAGTGCTTTATTTAAGAAGTTTAAAGACAGACTGGTGTTGACACCTGATTTTTGATCAGTCTTTCATAGTTTATTCTTAAAAAATTCATAAAAAATCTATAAAAAGTTAAAAAAATTAAAAAATCATCTTTGGTAGCCTTGACCAAGCTAAAGGAACCATTTTTGATAAAAAAAAATAATTTGTCATATTTTTTAATATTTTTTAATATTTTCCAAAAATAGAAAATACATGAAAAATGAAGAAAAATAGCGTTCGATGTCGTAAAAATATAGAAAAATAGTCAATATTTTTATTTTAATTTCCTTTTCATTTTGAACTCATAAATAGTCAAAATTCAAGTTCAATTGCATGTGTTTCTTCACGACGCACAGAGTTGAATTTGGCAAAAAAATGTCATTCGAGTATTTTAATTTGTAAATTTCTACATATTTTTTAGTCTTGACGTCCAATTAGATCGACCACCATCTACAATAAATTCCCCTTGCTGAATATTTTCGTTTTTGTTTCACATGATTTCATGGTGTAAAACGCCGAGTGGATCCCCAAATATAATCGGGTCGGCTTGAGCTCGATAGCTCGTCCAAGACCAAACCAGGGCACAGCGAACCCCATGTGAGTACTCTCGAACTCCTTCGATGCTTCCTAATGCTTTTCTTAGGTTAGATCGTGTGTAGAATGGCTAGGACAGCTAAATCATTCTTGAGCTGTGATTGATAAATAGGGCCTTACTAGGAATGCCAAGTGATTTATTTGCTTATCTAGATTCCTTGAGTTGCGCATTTTATTACTTATTGTGATTGCTAGGATAATCACTCCTATCTGCATGAATTTCTAGATTTAGGGTTCATACCTTACTCATCCGCATGAATCTCAGGCTAGAAAATTCAATCAATTTAGGTACCGAAAGGGCGTCAACTCTGATAGTTGGTGTAACTAAGTCCCCGAAATCATTTCTTTGGTTCTCGCAGAATTGAATAGAAACTCCCAACTATTCGATTGGGTGGTCCAATCACACCCTAAAAAAATGATTGGTGGCGACTCCATGGCATGCACACTTAGCACATGTCACTAGACCACACTGAAAGTCGATCACGCATACCTCCGTTGCGATTTGGGTAATGGGCCTTGGGAGAGGCCCGCGTCCGACCAGACAGGACGGCCCATTAGCCCTCGAGAGCCCGACAACCTCAAGAGGGTCGCGACAGACTGGCGACTCTGCTGGGGACTGGTTCTTAACCATTTAGTGGACTTGAGCCGATTAAAAAGTTGATTGATTCTTCTAACCTAATTTTATGCAGATGCTCTCGAAAGTGAGGTGTATATGCTAACGAATGTGTTAGATGTTTTTGTAGACGGGAGAAATAAGGGGTGAAGTGCTTGTTAACTTTGTTTTATGCAGGCAGGAGTTTTGGATGTATGATTGTGTGGATGTTTATATTGAAGCGGTGATTGTTAAATAAAATGCATGTCTATTGCTTTAGCACGACACAATGAATACACACAATTGCGCCTAAAACCCCAGGCGCCCTCTTTAGGAACACAATAGAAGGAATTGAAAATGGAATCTCCGTGAGGAAAAACATGGGGTAATCCACTTTTCAATTCCGCTCACTTCGAACTATGGATTGAGTCCCAATGCAACGATAGTTGTGCAATGGAATCGGCTCTTCCCAGAATTCGAGGCGAGAACCTTGGCTTTAGGTACCAAGCCCTATCTTTTGATTTTTAGGAGTTTTCCCTCACTTGTCTCATGCGTTTGTCTATGGAAGGTTAGTATATCTAACACTGCAAAAAATACAGAGAAGCTTGATTTTCTCTTAAGTTTGGTTGGTAAGACTTTTCTATCCCTCGAACTTGTTACAGCTCTTAATCATTAAATTCATTGCATAATTCCGGTGATTGGATTAAATGCCATTTTGAGGATAGATATGAGTGTTTTCCTCCCAATGTTCTTGATGGAAGATGAAGATGGTGTCATCCCATTACAAGCGCCAAGTGGACAAGAAGAGCCTACTATGGACATCATTGAGGTATCATCTAATGAAAATGACGATTTGGAATAGTTGATCTTGAAGTCACGTCTCAAAGATCGAAACTGGGGCATCTCTAAGTATTAAGATCACATTCCTTTGTTTTATTTTTCATTTCTAGCCTTCTTGTATAGGATTTATTTTGCTGAGATCCTCTCTATCTGATCCCTTAGATTGATTGTATTAGGGATCTATTTGTGTTTATATACATTCAGATTGAAATTTGTTGTATTTCTATTGACTTGTCATTGGAATGTGATAGTGGCATTTCTTCTAATCACTCGAATACTCCAAAATCAATTTTATAATTCCTTTGGATGAAATTGAAATTGGAAGTCTTATACAACCTTTTGGCCGTATAGGGCAATACAATCCCAATTTCGCCAGAAGGAACTATAAACTTGAATTGGTTCATGCATGTTTTGCATCATTGGTAATCCACAATAATTGATCAAGAGTATTCGTGTTTTTCAAATTTAATGAAAAGATAGATATCCAAATTGCTCTCGTTCTTAGCAAACAGCTTTAATTTGGATACCGTATCTTCAATTGAATTTAAAACACATCGTAATTGTGTACTTTTGAACATTCCATTGATTTTCTTGGAATTGATCAAAGGCGATTATCGTGAATTACATTCCTTTCAATGATATGCTTTCCTTTGAGGAATATTGATAAAAGCTTTTGCACAAGGCCAAAACCCTTGTAAAAGCTCTTATCCCTATTAATCACAAGTAAGCATAAAATTGAAAGGATTTATGCTTTATTTTTCAAATTCTTTCTTCTGATTCTGCCTTTTCATTTGAAACAGGTTAAAAACAAGTAGAGAAGAGAAGTCTTTTTGTGGATAATCGCGGTGGGAGGTTCCTTTATCCGATCATAAGCAAGATTAAAAAATCAAGATGTACACGCTCGAATCATCAATGTCAAAGCGCAGCTTGCCTAGGTTGAGAGTGGTCAGGTGTTCGAGAAAGTCAGCCATACAGAAGTTGAGACACACACATTAGAGCTTTCATTCATTTCGCTCAATCGAGGGACCTTAAAAGCAGATCATACAAATCATTGGGGTGGAAACATAAAACCGCAATGAGCCCTAATTAGCATCACAAAGGAACCTAGTTGGCCCTCCATATTATTGATGCTTTGCTTATACTCACCACCTCGAGACTCGAGATCTGCAAGCTTAAGAAGAAGGCGTTTACATTCCCCTTTAAGATCGGCAACCTTGGTCCCGTGATCTTCGGCGGCTATTTCCAGGTCCCGAACTAGTCCTCTCCCATGGGCTATATCCGCGGTAATGCTGTCAAGCCTTTCTTCCTGCCACTCACATTGAAACTTCAACACGACATTACGACGGTCGTGCTCATAGGTGGTCAGGGATAAGGCCAAGCGCTCCACCAAATTTCCCCTATCGCGAAGCAACATCGAGACTCGCTTGTTGGTGAACTCAACAGCCTTTCTGTGACTATCGGCCACAAGGTTGGCCAACACCAAGCAGTTGGACCGATCCTCATAGCGAGCTCGCAAAACGTGAGCCACGGTAGCTTTTCGATGAGCGACACGGTAAGTCTCTAAAAAGTTTATAAAGAGGGTTGGGAAGATTCTATATTCCCTCTCTAAATTAGTGCCCTCGATGGAGGTGGTGTCTATTTCCATGAGCAAAATACGGATTTCATCTTCAGTTTCTGGGTGATCGGCTATATGAGCATAGCCTCGACCGAGGAGGTTATAGAGTTTTTCCCACTGGGCCAAAATTTCGGCCGAGAAAGCGCGAATAGGAGAGGAGGTCATTTTCGTTGGAGTGAGGGAGAAGAAGATGAGTGTGGTAGAGTGATTAAAATACGAAAAGGCAATTATGTAAGAGTGTTAATCTTCTCTGCATTAACTCCTCCTTTTATAGCAACTCGAGAATGAAGAAAGGCACAACAATAATGCTCGTGGAGCCAAGTTAATTGGGTAAAGCAATGGTGGCTCTTTCGGTGAACCATCAGATTTGTCACAGTCCGCGATTTCAGGCTTGATAAACCTAAAAAAGTTGTAAAAAGATATGTCGGTGTCACCATATTAAAATTGAGCGGGAGTTAAGCACAACTATCGAAAAAAGTTGCGAAAGGATTTGGCGGTCCCATCATATTAAAAAACTGAGCGGGAGGCGAGCGTAGTTCCACCTTTTTGAAAATAAGTGGGAGACAGACATGGATATCGAGAAAAGGAAATCGATTTGGTGTCCCTCCACGTTGAAAAGAAGAAAGAAGACGACAAAGCGGGAAATACGAAATCTTGGGAGCAACGCTTGCCTGATGATCTTCATCCATGTTTAAAGAACGTTTCATGGGCATACAGAACCACTCAAAAGAAAATTTAGAGAGAGTGAGCATACATGAGAGAGTAGAGAACCCTGAGTGAGCAAAAATTGATCGAACATTTTTCGATCCAACATGTTTGAGAGTTACCATCAGTTGCTAGAGGCGATTGATCCAAAAATCTCAGAAAATGAACTACTGAGAGATCTCGAAGATTCTAGGATGGCGTCTGGTACCAGAACCACAGAACCCAACCCTTTCGGCAACGAAGTTCAGGATCTCAGCAGCGACGACAACATCAGCAGCGATGGTCAATCCCGGAAAAGGAAACGTCGCCAGTGCCACACTCAGAATGAAATCCAAGAGCTTGAAGCTTTCTTTAGTGAATGCCCTCTCCCGAACATGAAACAAAGAAATGAATTGGGCCAGAAGCTAGGGATGAAACCTTTGAGGGTCAAGTTTTGGTTTCAAAATAAGCGAGCCAAATTGAGGGCTCAACACAGACGTCAAGAACTTGCGATTCTAAAGGAGGAAAACGAAAAGCTTCGAGCGGAGAACATGAGGTATAAGAAAGCTCCCAGCACTATCGCTTGCCTTAATTGCGGTGGCCCTATCACTCTCGGTGAAATGTTCCGTGATAAGCCTTATATGAGGATTGAAAATGCTCATTCACCACCCCACTCCCTCGAACCATCTTCGATACAATCGGATTTTGTTGGAGATATGCATGAACAAATGAATTCTACGAAGTCAATACCGATGCCTTCTAAAGGATGTGTTATGCGTCACCATGATTGGAGTTTCCTTAACGATGAGCTTACTATCACGACCGACCAATCCAAAGCTGATGAATTCCCTCCACAACAATTTCCGGCTCGATCAAATCCTACTGGAAATAGGCCAGAGAGCAATAGCCAAGTTGTCAACACTGTTCCGGGTCGCAAGAAGACGAGGGTCAATTGGTCCCCCGAGCTTCATCTCAAGTTCCTTAGTGCGGTTCAGCAACTAGGGATCAACTCAGCATATCCAACGCGCATACTTGAGATCATGAACATACCAGGACTCACTAAAGATGGAGTCGCGAGTCACCTCAAGAGCTACAGAAGGGCGCTAAGACAGCGCCACACAGCACTGAACCTGAAAGAACTCAACTTGTGCCTAAACTCTAGGCATGGCTATAACTACAATGCCCCTGAAGTAAGAAATACCCTGCCGAATCTAGGCACCGACCAAGCTGGTAGCAGCACCATCGACTACTTGGGCGCTAATCAGAATATTCCCCCGAATCATCTCAGCACCCCTCAAGAGTATATGCCACAAGTGCAGCAGGTACGAACTCCTTGGTTTGAGCAGCAACTTTTCGCTAGTGCTCTTCCTATCCCCGATCAACATATTGCGCCTAGTGTTCAAAGATCTGCCCGGCTTGGGCATATGATTTCGGAAGATCAAGCGGGCGGATGCTCTGAGGATTTTTGTTTCTTCCATTCCCAAATGGAAGGTGCTTTTGATAGTGAACCGATCAATCATCCTCTTATAATCTCGAGCAACGACGAAGGTTCTAGCTCGAAGAATCAGATCGCTCACAACAGAAACAGGAATCCTTCAACGCCAAGCGATGATGGTCAACCCGAATATCAGTTGCTCGAAGAATCAAAAGATTTCCTTGATGAGGAGCTCCATATCTGGATCGATCAGTTTAAAACTGATGGACTTATGAAGTTATGATCCAAAATGACGATTATATGTCTGATTCATGGTGTAACTGGCTGATCATCGAGAATCCTCAAGGGAACTAGGCACATGTGACTGGATGTATCATTAATCTTTCTGTCATAAAGTCTTCCATGCAAGATAATCTTCCTTAATGCCTAGAGTTAATCTAGGGCAGCGATCAGTACTACCTGCGAGCATCATCATGCTTGAGTGCGACAATCCCTTGTTAGATTAGAGTCGAGGCGAATCAATTGAACGCCACGAAGAAAAACATTTAAAGGCTTCACATAGGAAAATGCGAGCAAAAGCCCGAGCGAGCTCAAAGACGGTTAGCTCTGTATCGTTCTAAGGGACCTTTAGTCGTTATGAGCTCTAAATTGAGCTTGTTTCATTCTCGATGGGGGTCGCTAACTGCTTCAAGAATTTTATAACAAAAAACGAACCAGTTAGGGACGCCAATAGTGCTGTGTCCTGGTAGTCAGTGAAATGGAAGTGGTACGAAACGTCAGGAGTTCGATCTCGGGATTGAAAAATCATTTTATCAGTTGGTCTATCACCCGATGAAGTTCAAAGAGATTCGACGCAGATGACTATAGAACTTGGGGCAATTCGAAAATCATCGATTCATTTTCATCAAGCGGCGAAGTTGGTATTGTAAAATGTGAAGCATGCAAATGACAAATCCGAAGCAGAAGGAGATGAATCATGATTCGCTTATCCAAGGTCGGGATTTCAACCTTCGACTAAAGCCAAATCTAGGATGAGTTTTTGATCTTGCCCACTCGACAAAACCCATCTCCACTGAAAATGGGGGCAAACCATTCCTACATCCGGAAAGCATGTCGAAGCCGAAGACATCAAATTCATCGTTTAATCCGTGGGGCAAGTCCCTGAAGCGATAGTTATCATCCGCAGAGCGTAATGGAATCCATCCTTTCAATGTAAAACGCATTTGGCCGCGGAGCCACCCAATTGGTAAAAAGAACGTATCGTTCCTAAATGATTTTCAATCAGATGCGGGGATAATGTTCTCTCATTTTCCTCTCAGGTGATGAACAGAGACGAGGCACCCAAGAAGCCATGCATTCAAATAACAAAACAGTGCTTGAAACACGCCCAAAAAGATGAATGAATCTCCTCCGACGTAAATCCTCAGGTGGATTCGTTGCCCAACCAGATGAAGAAATCATGGCCACAAGCTTGAGGGCCGGCTTCTACAATCTGCACATTGGCATGCAGAATGGAATTCAAATCAAGAGTAAAGTAGTATCGTCCCAATTTGTTTTGAATTTGGAAACCCAAAATAATGCTTAATATTTATCCTTGGCAGGAGCTCGCCATCAGGGCAGACATGTAAGTTTCATTTTTCTCCAAAAACCAAGAAGTCGAAAGAACTTTAGAACACCTAACAATCTTGTGTTACTATGTGAAGTGCAGATTTTCACAACCCTTGTACACTCGTTGGAGCATATGACCAAGGGTAAGATGTATTGTTCCAATTTTTGTAAAGTTTTAGAATATACGATGACATATCCCTTTTATATCTCCAGGATCTCCAGCCTCGATGGGCAGGTAAGTATTCCTTTTCCCAATTCATTGGAGATTAAAAACTTTCAGAATTAATTCGATTCTCACATCTAAAAAGACATAGAATTCTTACTTCATTGACATTCATGTTTTAAAACATGAGATTGTCTGAACATGAATTACACATGTATGGTGCATCACAAAATCCCTTTGAAGGATAAATCTTGATGAAATGAAATGAATTTTTCCAACAAGAGTCGTTTGAACTGTTCAAAAGGGTATTTTCTCATAAGAGAAGCGAGCCTAATCCAAACACGTCCCATACACACTCGAGAGATGAGGAGATTGGAAATGATAGCGAAACCTTAACCTATGGATATAAGGGTCATTCGCAACGATTACATGGATCGAGATGACAGAGGCATTTATTTCTTCATTCCAAACACTACAGATGCTCATTGAGAACCCCATTGAACGGAGATTTTCATTCTCAACCCTGTCAAGAACCACCCCACATTGGGGCAAATGAAGGTTAGTCCAACAGTATCAGAAAGTAAACGGTTTGAAATTTTCTTGCTCGGACTAACATAAATCTTTGTGTGTTGTTTATATGATAATCCAAGTGTCATAGGATGACGAGAATAATTCATTTCTCTATCCTACACACTGTTATCCTTTGCACGACCAAGTTGAGCCAGCAAATTCATTTCATCAACCTATTGGTGATCATTGCATATTCCAAAGCAAAGGCAACATCACTCTAGGAATGGAAGCGTGCCAAAGTTTAAGTTGCATATCTAGCATGATTGCCGAAAATCCTAGCTCCAAAAGAAAAGAAAAACACGGGATTAAAAAAAGGGGGAAAAGAAAAATCCCTAGACATCAAGAAAAAGCAAAGTGCCTGGTAAAAAGCAAGGCTGATGTCTATTCAAAATATCCCCAGTAAAGTCTAGATATACGATGAAAAGACCTTGCAAAGGAGTCAGATCAAGATGACTACTCTCCAAATGATGTCGTGCTCAAATTGCAAACACACAAACAGACGGTCTCTTAATGTAACAAGAGACGCTTTTAAACATCCTTGTGCGCTCTAAAAGAGGAGTGTACACTTCAAGAAATGGAGATGTTCTTCGAAGGACATGTGGCAAATTTGCAATGATCACCAATGCCAAACCCTTCACAATTTCTGGGCAAAAAATAAGCCTTTTTCGGTCCCCAATCCTTCCAATGTTACAACCCTGAAGCATTCTTATCTGACTAAGACACTTGGGTTAATGTATAACTTAGCTCAAAGAAGTACGAGCAAGACTATTTCTTTCTCATTTTACAGGGTTCTTGACTTGTAAACCCGGAGCAAATAGTGAAAATTTTCGTTCAACGGCCTTGACTCAAAAATGAGTCCCCCTTGGAAACCGATATCCAAGCCTAACACTACGGTCCCGTGAAAGACCTCCTGATCGGTCGAAATGTATGCGTTGCGAATGATCCTGAAACCCAGGCACAGGTCGGTAGGAAATTGAGCACTTTCCCTATTAAAGATCATTATCACAGAGCAGTGAGGAGCCTTCTTGGATGAGAAATACTCCAATGGATGTTTTGAACAAACTCTTTTTGAAATTTTCAAATTGTTTGATCTAGAGTTTCCGTGCAAGGAATTTATGATCACATCTGTATATGGCAGGAATGTTTTGGATAACCTCCAGCAATCAAAATGCACATTTCTTGACTAAAACTTAAGTCGTAGAATTTTGTCAGTTAGACAATTATTGTCTTCCCAAAGATTACTAATATCTTCTTGGCGAGGAAAATTTTTTCAGGTCTAAGCTTTCTGCAGGACTTTTGGCCGCCCCAAAGACTGGGTGCGTCATCCTTAGGTGAAGCCTTTTAGTAGGCAAATCTTTTCTAAGACCGATCCACAGAATGATCGAGTCTCCGACTAGCCCCGAAGAGCGGGTACGTCATCCTTTGATTCATATCAATTTGGAATCTCATAAATGGTAGAAACCGCCTGAAGGGTCAACTCAATGGTAGAAACCGCCTGAAGGGTCAATCAATGGTAGAAACCGCCTGAAGGGTCAACACAATGGTAGAAACCGCATGAAGGGTCAATGTATGGTAGAAACCGCCTGAAGGGTCAACCAATGGAAGAAACCGCCTGAAGGGTCAAAACAATGGTAGAAACCGCCTGAAGGGTCAATGTATGGTAGAAACCGCCTGAAGGGTCAACCAATGGTAGAAACCGCCTGAAGGGTCAACTCAATGGTAGAAACCGCATGAAAGGTCAATGAATGGTAGAAATCGCCTGAAGGGTCAAAGGACTGGTAGAGACCGCCTGAAGGATCAACCCAATGGTCCGATCCACCATACGGATCAAAACCTTGATGAATCCCGAACGCGGGGGGATTCGTTTTCCCTAATAAGCCTTACATTAGGCAAGCCCTTTCTAGTTTAGTCCACCACACGGATCAAAACCCTTGGCAAATTCCCAAATGTGGGATGCGTCTTCCTTAGGTTCCTATCAGTTAGGAATCCCATTATGGTTTGACCTACCATACAGGTCAGAGCTTAACATCCCCAGGACACTCCGATGACAAGTCCTTAGGAATCTACTTGAACCCATCAGACACAGCAAATGCCGCAAGCATTCGACAGGTAAGGGGCAGGGAAGTCTATCTACTCCTTAACTTTCTTACATCATATCAGGGAATTGAATGAGCACATCTCTTTTTAAGGAAAAGCACACATTGATGGGCATGAAAATTGGATGTCATGATTTCTTTTATTTTCCCAGTCGAGTCGATCGGAATACAGGTGTCACCTTGTCTTTGAGAGAAACCTCTGACGAAATTCCTCTCAAAGAGGGGCAGTTGTTGACACCTGATTTTTGATCAGTCTTTCATAGTTTATTCTTAAAAAATTCATAAAAAATCTATAAAAAGTTAAAAAAATTAAAAAAATCATCTTTGGTAGCCTTGACCAAGCTAAAGGAACCATTTTTGATAAAAAAAAATAATTTGTCATATTTTTTAATATTTTTTAATATTTTCCAAAAATAGAAAATACATGAAAAATGAAGAAAAATAGCGTTCGATGTCGTAAAAATATAGAAAAATAGTCAATATTTTTATTTTAATTTCCTTTTCATTTTGAACTCATAAATAGTCAAAATTCAAGTTCAATTGCATGTGTTTCTTCACGACGCATAGAGTTGAATTTGGCAAAAAAATGTCATTCGAGTATTTTAATTTGTAAATTTCTACATATTTTTTAGTCTTGACGTCCAATTAGATCGACCACCATCTACAATAAATTCCCCTTGCTGAATATTTTCGTTTTTGTTTCACATGATTTCATGGTGTAAAACGCCGAGTGGATCCCCAAATATAATCGGGTCGGCTTGAGCTCGATAGCTCGTCCAAGACCAAACCAGGGCACGGCGAACCCCATGTGAGTACTCTCGAACTCCTTCGATGCTTCCTAATGCTTTTCTTAGGTTAGATCGTGTGTAGAATGGCTAGGACAGCTAAATCATTCTTGAGCTGTGATTGATAAATAGGGCCTTACTAGGAATGCCAAGTGATTTATTTGCTTATCTAGATTCCTTGAGTTGCGCATTTTATTACTTATTGTGATTGCTAGGATAATCACTCCTATCTGCATGAATTTCTAGATTTAGGGTTCATACCTTACTCATCCGCATGAATCTCAGGCTAGAAAATTCAATCAATTTAGGTACCGAAAGGGCGTCAACTCTGATAGTTGGTGTAACTAAGTCCCCGAAATCATTTCTTTGGTTCTCGCAGAATTGAATAGAAACTCCCAACTATTCGATTGGGTGGTCCAATCACACCCTAAAAAAATGATTGGTGGCGACTCCATGGCATGCACACTTAGCACATGTCACTAGACCACACTGAAAGTCGATCACGCATACCTCCGTTGCGATTTGGGTAATGGGCCTTGGGAGAGGCCCGCGTCCGACCAGACAGGACGGCCCATTAGCCCTCGAGAGCCCGACAACCTCAAGAGGGTCGCGACAACTGGCAGCCAAAATTTTCACTCGTAAAGAATGAGTAAACTTAAAATAATTTTTATTCAGTCTCTCAGAAAGATTTTCAGAGTGATTAAGGTACTAATAGCTCATTATAATAAGGAGCTTTACCATACATATATTGAAACTTTTTTTCGATTGGAGATCTTAATTTGAAAGTCTTTTTATGTAACCCGAAGGTTTTGCAGCAGATGATTCAGATAAACTTGTGCGTAAAGAAAGATGAATCCCATATAAATGCCATGGGTATTCAAGACCGAAATGTCTGTTTATGGGTTTAAGTAAGCTTTTAGACAATTGTTGCTTAAAGTTTCATAGTATTATTGTTATATTCAGTTCTATCAAGAACGAAGTAAATTAGTATACACTACAAGATCAGTGAGAGGAATTTTTTCCTTGTGTCTTATACAGACAATATCTTGCTTGAAAGTGGTTTTCTTGAATTACTGCATAAGGTTAAGCAGATATTGTTAAAGGATTTTGACATGATTGATCTTAATAAGGAGTATTTTATCGTAGGCATTGAGATCCATATGGGTCGTTCTCGCCACATATTGGGTTAATTCTAGAGGACATACATTCAGTATAAAATATTGCAAGTCAGGAATTACTCATGTCATTAAGAGCAATAGACTGAATTTGTCATAGTGTCTTCATAAAGTTATGAAGAAAACCCAAATAAAGAATGTACCATATCATAGTGCACTTAAAAATATAATGTATGCTCAAGCTTGTACTAAACCAAATGTTGCTTTTGCAACGAAACTTCTAAGCAGATATTGGTTAATTCCAGAACGCGATCACTGGATTATTGCTAAGAAAGTTTTGCGGTACTTAAAGAGGACAAAAGACTATATGCTAATTTACAGGGGAAAAGTACATATGGAGTGCCTTAACTTTCGTACGGTGTGCACTTAAGTGCCTTAACTTTCAAAGTGTGCACTTAAGTGCCTTAACTTTCAAAGTGTGCACTTAAGTGCCTTAACTTTTAAAAAGTGTTCACTTAAGTGCCTATGCTGACGTGGCCGCCGGAAAAGGTGAGGTGGCCGCCGGAAATGCTGTCGTGGCGCCGGTGAACAGTATTTTTATTAATATTTAATGTCCACGTGGATTTTCAAAAATTATTAAAAAATATAAAAAAATCCACGTGTACACTGTTAACTGGAGTTAGTACTCAACTGTACACTTTTACTCCGATTAGGTACTTAAGTGCACACTTTGAAAGTTAAGGCACTTATGTGCACACCGTACAAAAGTTAAGGCACTCCAGGTGTACTTTTCCCAATTTACAGACATATTCAGGACTTGCAGCTAGTAGAACATTTGGGTTCAGACTTTGCTGGCTATGAGAATGATGTGAAGTTGACAATTTCAGACATTTAAATGTTTAAAGAGAAGTGCAGTATTATAGAAAAGGGTAAACAGAAATTTATGTCATCATCTATCAAGAAAGCGGAGTTTGTAGTATGTTTTTCAGCTGTTATTCAGGTTATTTGGCTCCGGAATTTCATTAAAGAGTTGGCCGTACTTAATTTTATGGATAGACCCATACAGTTGTATTGTGACAATAACTCTACAATATTATTCATTAACAACAGCAGAGGTTCCAAAGGGTCTAAGCATCTGGCGATCAAGTTTTTTGACCATAAATGTAACAAATGAAAGGATAACACTACAGTAGAGCTTATTACACAGATGATATGGTTGTAGACTTACTAACTAAGGTCTTTTCCCTTTCATATTTTAACGACATGTCACAGGCTTAAAAGTATCGTGGGATGCTGATATGACATGTTAATTGATGGACTAAGTAGCATCATGAGATGCTGTTGTTCAGTGGGAGCTGTATTCGATGTTTGCTCTAATAAAGTTTACGTCCGTATTTGTTACATCTTGTAACATTTAGATATGTATCAACTCCATTGCATGCAATAAAACTTTATTGATTAAGGGGAGTTGAATACATATATCAGTTAAAAATCTAAAGGCATCGTGTAAACCTTGAGTGATGGCTGGGGCATTTAATTTTAGCCAAAAGCATATGTCTTGTTACACGTAAAGTATAGTTAACTATAAAGGTAAGACATATGTTGGTTCGTTAGAACCGTAAAGATGTTTTCTCGTGACACATTCGGTTTCGTGACATATAAAGTGAGAGAATGGTGACTGACAAGGAGGATAACATATAAGGTGTCTTTGTTATTTGAGATGTTATCCAATTGCCATACTACCATATCAAATTCATATCAGTAAAGTTAAGAGCATTTGTGATCGTGGATGGCTTTGTATCTTCCGATACAGTTACTAGCATGGTCCGGTACTTAAGATTTTATGGGATCGGATTAACTATTGGGAAATATCTCTAGACCAATATAAAGATGTGTATATAAAGTACAATTTCAATTAATTTAGCCAAAGTGGGAGAATGTTAGAATATATTGTAATATTCTGTGTGGGCTTTATTAATCGTTATTGTAAACATTAATTGGTCTAATAAAGAAAGATATATACAGTTTTCTAATTCTAGTCGGATATGAGACTAGATAGTATGGGCCGAGATAAACCTAATCTTTAATGAGAGGATATGTTTCATTCTCTATAAATAGAGCTCAAGTCCCTCCTCTAAACCATAATGTCCACATAACCTCACATAAGGAATCGTCAGAAGGGATGCGTGAGGGGCCATCTCATTGAAGCCAGCGATAAAAAGGGTTCATAGAGGAGAAACTCTTGAGTATCGGATCGTCGCAATTCCGCATCAAGAACGATGGATCCGAAAACAGGTGCATCAATTCTTTAATTATATGGATTAGTGATTCGTGTATCTATACGTGTGAATCTTGGATCGCTGTATTCGGATTAAATACGCAGCTTACATTACATTTCAGCGAAACTGACATGAAAAAATCCTTGAACTTCTCTTTTGTTGGTTGCTTTCATACTTATTGTCAAGAGATACAAAGTGACTCAAGAAGGCGCGTTTCGTATTCTCTTTGGCACTCAATTGCCAAAAGAACAGCTAGAAATGAAGATATTTAGACGAAAGATCTAAGATTTCATCGTCTCTAAAACCCACTGTTTCTAAATTTCAAAGATTCATTGATAAGTTCGCCGATAAAATTTGAGCCACGTAGGATTAAGTAATATTGATTATGGACAGAAGGCTGAAGGTGGTAGAATTGGATAAAAGTAAAAGTTAGAATTTTTTGTGAGACAAAAAAATTTGGATATAATTGGGACTTATGCTGAAGTTGATTTTTTTTTTTGGTATTACTTCGGTGGAATTGGGATAAAAGTAAAAGTTTGGAGTTTTTTATGAGATAATTTTTTTTTTGGCACAAATGCTAATGATGAAGGTTTTTCTTGGTATTATTAGGCCTGTAATTTTATCACAATTTTATAGCAATTGTGCAAATTTCAAATTTGGTTTGTGACAGTATCCACTTTTACTCATTGACTTGATCATTACTCAAGCTGTTATCGCTTTCTTAGTGTTATTATTTTTCTATTTGCAAACAAACAGTATTACGAATATTTCCTCGGAGTACGTTACCTTAATTTTCGACATCAATTATTATACCAACAAGAAGAATACTATGGAAAAAAAGGACATCCGCTTTCTTTTTCACTGGACGAGGTAGTTGCCTTCTTCAGTTAATCCTTGTTGCCATGGTGCATCGGGTCCTTCCTCGACCAGCTAGGTTGTAGTTTGATTTCTCCCACAAGGGATTAAAAAACAAAGCATACCTACAATTGTTTTTTTTTTTTGGGGGATCGAAAAAAGATAAAAGAGTCTGTCCAAAACATGTGGGTCGCACGCTAATCTTTCCCCTCTCCTTTTGGTTTAGCTTCCCCACCAGGAAGAAGCTAAAGCGCATGTGTTCTTTTTTTTTCCCCATTGCTCTGATCAGATACACCTATGAAAATGCTGCATCTTTCAGAGATTTTTACCAGATGAGAAAGCCCGCCAATGGCAATCCTCGGATGGGCTGAACTGGTTGACCTGATCCTTTTGAGCTTTTCTTTGGGTTGTCTGAGAGAGGAGATGGTGGAGTGAGATTGAGTCATAGAAGCTGTGATAAGAGCTGAACTTTGTATTGTGAATATAAAAAAACAAGCAAAAGAGTGATTTGATAACCTTTCTATTCACGTTGGCAAATGAATATTTTTCTTCCCCGTCGATTGACAATACCTCCGTATTTTAACGTCCCAGAGTTCAGACAAATAGTTTAAGGACATGCTCAAGTCCCGGAGTCACATTGTCTTCCTTCACTAATAAGCCAAATAAAGATTGAGATCTAACGTAAGTAATCTCGAGATGTTAACGAAGTCAAAAGAAAATGTTTTTTCCTTAGCACGTACCGTAGGTGCACAGGAGTGGACACAACTTGGGTTGGTAAATCCTGCGACAGATTGAATCACAGTCCAATGGGTTGTAGTATACCACAAGTGTAAAAAAACTTGTGTATGGCGCTCACTTTAGTGCCAAAACTTTTAAAACGATCACTTAAGTGTCATTTTTTTTTTAAAACGGTCACTTCAGTGCTAATTTTTTTAAAAACGATCATTTAACTGTTAATTTTTTTAAAAAAAAAAACACTCACTTTAGTGCCAACTCCGGCGAGACACGTCATCTCAAATATTAATAAAAAATAGACCACGTTAGATTTCCGACAAGCCACTTCAGCCTAAATCGGAGTTGGCATTAAAGTGATCGTTTTTAAAAAATATTGGCAATTAAGTGATTGTTTTGAAAGTTTTGACGCTAAAATGAACGCCGTACACAAGTTTTAGTACTTGTAGCGTACTTTAGCCCAGCTCAATGGGAAGAAAGAAGGAGAGACTTCTGAAGGTGGGATCTTACCAGGAAAAAACTTCTGAAGGTGGGATTTTTATGAGGGAGAAAGAGAGAAACTTCTGAAGGAGGGATGTTTGACTAGAGTTGACAGAACAAGCCTCTCTTCTGCTTTCGCTGCTCTTTTTTTTTCCAGCTATAAATAGGTCTCGCGCAACGCTCCCCCTCCCCCTCCCATCTGCAGCATTTCAGCATTTTTTGGCGCATCTCTGTCAAATTCTCCGACCTGGTGAGTCCCCAATCCTTCCTCCCTCATCTATGGATCATCTCTCTCTCTCTCCCCCCTCATTGGGGTCACCTTACGAGTTCTGTAGTGGTTAGTAATCTGATGTTTGGGAGATGCATCTTCTTGTTATGCTCAACCCAACGTCGCCATCGCCATTGCCATCGTCATCGAGTCTCTGTCCGTTGCATGATTTGCCCAAGTTGAATTCTCTTGTATGCTCTTGTTTTTGTGTTCTTCTTTCCCCTTGACCTTGTAACAATTTTATGTCCGAAGTTCTCTCACCGGAATATATTGCTTGCAGAAGATGTCGTTATGATCAGTGATGGAAGTTTTGTTCCTTTTTTTGTTTTTCCTTACTTGCGATTCTCGCATGTAAATGGGTGTGTGTGTATATATATATGAAACTTAGGAATTCACAAGTTGAGTTCACTCTAGGAATGGCTCATCCTTACTCTCTTTGCATCCATACATAATATATTTTGTTACACTTAGGGTCCGTTTGAGAAAGACTTTCCTAAGAAACTTTTGTCCCTTGGGCCAAATTTTGGGTGTTTGATAAATTTTTTCCAATTTTCTATGAGGAAAAGTTTGTTTTGCCAAGGCTGGTCTTGAGATGCCTTGGACTTTCGGCTTTCTTGGCATACAAGTTCTAAGGTTAATAGTTTTTTCCCTCCAAAACTATCCTCGCCAATTTTATTATTATTTTTTTGTTTTCCCTTTGTTATAACTATTCATCTTCTCTGCGTGAGGGGCGGCCGACGAGGTCGTGTGACCTCAGTCGGTCTTCGTCAGGGGTCGCTGGTGCCAGAACTGAACCGTTGACGGCTTGAACCCTTTGTCAACTGAGGCGAAGGATTTGATTTTTTTAAAATAAAAAAGTAAGAACAATTACTACAAAAATAATTATACAAATGCTGTTTACCTCGAAGTTGCTTCAAAATGGATTTTAAAATTAATATTTAATAAACACAATTTGTATTTCGAAAAACTATTTTAACTTAAAGTTCTTTTCATCTTCTCAAAAACTTTTCCCAAAAGTTCAACCAAACGCAATCTTAATTGCAACAAACAAATTAAATTATTTTCTCAAGAATCAGTTATTAAACAATCATAGTACATATGAAGTATAGAAAACACATGATAAGATGGAGTTCAATATGGAAAGTATGGACATGTTTGGAATTGATATTAGTTTAAATGTGTTTTTTTTTGGCTGGGTCATTATTACATTAGAATTCGGATCGCCTAACCTTTCATAAAAAATATTTATTTTAAAAAAATATTTTCCTAAATATTAACACTTATATCGCGTGAAATAATTATTTAATAGAAAATATTTTCATTACCCACAACAATTTATGTGCAAATATTTTCGTAGATGACAAAAATATTTTTCATTTGTTAATTTATTCAATCAATAGAAGCGGCTCTTTTTAGGAAAATATTTTTCAAAATCATTCATTTTTTGTTTTGTACGAGACAAATGGTCGTGAAATTAAACAATCAACATAACCAAAAAGCCAAAAAAGCAAAAACCTTTTTTCCGAGCACATCCGATCTTCGCTTCTCTCATTTTTGTTCCTTTTATTTGCTGACTCAATGTCCACCGGGTGACATACTAATGTTAATATACCTCTAATAAATCTAGCATTATTCTCTTTTAATTTTACGATCTTGAATATTAACGCTGAAAAATTACTAGCATCAGTATTTTGTAAATCGTAAAAACTTGTAAAGTAAAATCCACGGAGGCGCTCGTCCGAAAAAAGATATGTACACGGTGGCGCGTAAGATGACGCGGCTGCGACACACCTGAGCGACTGCCGGTCGCTGCTCAATGTTCTTATTTTATATATGCCAACTCCGGCGTTGACAGAAGTCAAACTCACATTACGGCACTGAGGAGTCTGAAATCTGTGTCTCTGTCTCTGTCTCTCCCCTCCTTCTGTCGTGGCTTTTGCCAGGACGGAGCCTCCGGAGATGGAGCGCTTCAGGCCACGCCGGCCGTTTCCGGTCCGTCGGCTGCCAATTCCGATTCCATGTAAGAACACGACTTCTATGATCGCGACGCTCGCTCCGGTATCTTGGATTTTGAGCTCTCAGATTGTTCATCTCCGTAGTCATCATTTCTCGCCTTTTCGAGCGAAGTTTTCTTACTCCAATCGGTCGTAGATGTTTTAAAAGCCTCTTCCGGCTATCCTGCTTGCTAAGATGCCCTTACGTTTCGTAACTCGGTCGAAGATGCGTGGCCGCCGTGGGCATAATGGAGTCGTTCCGGTGAGGGACACACGGAGCCACATGCTTTGACTGATGACTGTGCACTTCATTTGAAGTAGACGGTGTTGGATTAAGAATCCATTTAGCATTTGTTTCGGACAGGAGGAAGCGGATCAACATGCTTGTGTTGTTGTACTTGGCTCGGTCATCTCGAGGATATGAAGTTCTCTTCCTGCCGAGCACTTAATTTGGCCATGCAATCATATATATGACTTGGCTGCTTTTGAGTTCCGTCATAGTTATGATGAGGTGGCTACTGGTTGATGAGTTGTGAACAGGCAATTTTGACCATGTCTAGTTTTTGCTCTTGATAATGTGTCTAGATGTAACTGCAATTAGTTTAAGAGGTAAGACTTGAGATTGCGTAGTTTAACTCTTTAGTTTTTGGTTACGTGGAACTCAGTCTGTCATCATTATGAGCATTGCAGACAATATCCATGTTATGTGTTCAAGTTAACTTCATTCTTCTTCTTCTTTTCAAATGCAGTTAGAATCTTTGAGATAGCATGGGTAGGACTATTCAGTTGTACGGGTTCTACTGGCCCATTACTGCAGAAGCAGTCAAGGATATTCTGGAGCAATATCTTGGCAAAATGACTGTTTATGCAGTGGACATTCTGAAACCAAGAGCTGAACGGCAAAGAACATGTGCACACGTTCAATTTACTGCTCAATGTTATGGCGAATATATTATTTTTCTTGCTAAAAATAGGGATCTCTGGTATGGTAATTCATATTTAATGGCTTCGGAATGGGGTTCTGATATTGTTCCAAGCCCCAAGGTCTTTCAGCACTGCCTGGAAGATGTAACTTTGCATCTTGGATGTCAGACTTCTGAGGATACGTTCACTGCCTTGTGGGAGAGCCCAAATGCCTCTGTAAAATTTGGATTTGGCATGAGAAAACTGCTTTTCCTCTTAACCTGTGGTTCTGTGGACTACATGCTTGAGCTCTCCTATGAGAATATTTGGCAGATTCAGCTGCACCAACCACGTGGTCAAACTCTGAAGTATCTAGTCATTCAGGTTTGATGCTTCAACTTAATGCTTGATGGTTTAATCCGAAACATCGAATTGCTATGTTCTTGTTGGTAGTGGATATGTCGATGAATCATATGTGGTAGGAGGGCATAGACAGGGCAGGTTGCAGTGAATCACAATATGCAAAAGACCTGCTGCTTTACTTCTTTGAGCACGATACTCTTTCTATGATGTTTGATTTATGAACTTCCCCTAATCCCCATATTATTGGTCAAGCAGCAATTTTCCCCTTTAATAGCACAATGGTTTTATATGCCCGTCAAGCTGGACACTACTAATTTTCTTTTTTTCCTTTTGATCTCTCTGTGCTCTTATTTTACCAGTTACTAGGTGCCCCTCGGATCTATGAAAAAGATTCCTGCACTCTCAAATATTTTATGGCAGCTCCTGATGACCAGTGGAATAGGGAAGTTGATTTTACCCCATCTTTCTGTATTGGCCAAGCTTCCTCTTTGTGTTTGGAACTTCGACATCATCATCAGCTTCCTGATTTTGATAAGTATCTTGTTTGCTGCAAAGAACAGAGGGGGCAGTTCACCCTGAAATCTACCCCTCCTTGTACTTATCATTCAGATCTTGTACCTGTTGTGATTCCGCCTGCCCGAGTTGCCTTGCCATATGGAATCTTGTTCAAGGTCTGTTCCTTGGTTCAGCATGGGTATCTTCCGTGGCCGGTTCTGGATTCAAAATTTTTCCGGCTGGTTGATCCCATAAGAATGGACTTGAATGTTGCTTGCATAGAACATGCTTTGGAAAAACTGGGTCGTGTAAAACAGTGCTGTTACCGTCCTGCAACTTGGCTTAAGGAGCAGTATCGGAGGTATCTGAGTGCTGACCATAAACCTACAGCTGGCACTCTTTCTTTAGATGATGGGTTGGTGTATGTACGTAGGGTTCAAGTAACTCCTTCTAAGATGTACTTCTGTGGTCCAGAAGTGAATATGTCCAATCGGGTGCTGCGTAACTATCTTGGAGATATTGATAATTTTCTCCGTGTTTCTTTTGTTGATGAGGAACTTAACAAAATTTATTCAACAAATTTGTCTCCGCGCAACTCTGCAAATGATGAAAGGCGAAGTGGAATTTATAAGAGGATAGTCTCAACATTGAGAGATGGAATTGTTATTGGTGATAAGATGTTTGAGTTTCTTGCCTTTTCATCAAGTCAGTTACGGGATAGTTCTGTTTGGATGTTTGCTTCCAGGGAAGGGCTTACCGCTGCAGATATAAGGGAGTGGATGGGGGATTTTCGTAAGATACGAAATGTGGCAAAATATGCTGCCAGACTAGGTCAATCCTTTGGTTCATCAACAGAAACTCTTAACGTCAGGGAAGATGAAGTTGAAAGGATACCAGATGTGAAAACCATAAGGCGTGGAGTTGAATATGTTTTCTCTGATGGTATTGGGAAAATATCTCACCAATTTTCTGTGGAAGTGGCTAGAAAATGTGGTCTTATTGGCTCAACCCCATCTGCATTTCAGATTCGGTACGGTGGATTCAAAGGTGTAGTGGCAGTGGATCCAACTTCATCAAGAAAATTATCATTAAGAAGCAGCATGCTCAAATATGAATCATCAAATACGAAACTAGATGTTTTAGCATGGAGCAGGAAGCGGCCTTGCTTTCTTAATCGCCAGATTATTACTTTGTTGTCTACTCTTGGAGTCGAGGATGATGTTTTTGAAAGGAAGCAAAGAGAGGAGCTAAGTCAACTGGATGCTATCTTGACGGATCCTGTGGTGGCGCAGCATGAACTGGAGCTTATGTCTCCAGGAGAGAGTACTGAGGTTCTTCTAGAAATGCTTACCTGTGGTTATGAGCCAGATGTGGAACCCTTTCTATCGATGATGCTTCGAACATTCTGTGCATCGAAGTTGCTTGACTTGCGTACCAGAGCAAGGATCTTTGTGCGAGATGGAAGATCGATGATGGGATGTTTGGATGAAACAAGGACTTTGAAATATGGTCAGGTGTTTGTACAAATGTCTAAGTCAGGCAGAAGTGAGTCACCCCTCGACACCTTTATCTTTCAGGGAGATTTGGTGGTTGCAAAAAACCCTTGCCTGCATCCTGGAGATGTCCGTGTCTTAAAGGCTGTTGATGTTCCGTCTCTGCACCATATGGTTGATTGCATTGTTTTTCCTCAGAAAGGAAAGAGGTAAGTTTTTTTCCTTTCACTGCTGGTACTCATTTTCTTCTATGTCAGTTCTTCTCATTCCCACCGAGTAACATTCTAGGCAGTTAAGTCTGGACTCATTTCTCTCTGTTTGTTTTTCCACTTTTAATTGTCTCAAACCTCCAGTCTCAGCCAACCGTTTCCCCAGCAACCCCTCCCCCCACAAATAAATAAATAAATGAAGAAAGAAAAAAAGAACAAGAATTGAAAACCTTAGCCAATCTTACCATAGTGGTTTTCTGGGCAATTGCAATGATTTTGTAAAAACATGTAGAGTGCACCAGTTTATCAAGGTGCCGTTGACAATGTACAGAAACTTTTATGAGAAAGATTTTGTCAAAGCTATCAAGGAGAGAGTATTCAGCATGTGAAAGAACTGAAAGGCGTATCAGCATTTTATTTGTTTGGTCATGTATTTAGTAATTTTTATAGATGGCGACATTCATATAACTGGGGATTTGTACAAACCGTATGTGAACTTCTGCACGAAAGATGTTGTCCTAACAAACCCATATCTTCCATCTTAGACAACCATATGTAAGCAGATAAAATCATTGGTCACATTACCTCTCAACTCCATGTTTCCATCTAGTTGGTCAACCAGCATCTCTGGCTATAAGTAGGACTGGACTTATTTCTTCAGTCATGACAAACTGATAATCATTGTAGCTCTCATGTTATTTACAAAATAGATACCAAAAAGATCGATTTATCTGGACTCAATAGATTTCATAATTACGAGCAATCATAGAGTAGACCTAGATTTAATTTCCCTGTTTGTTCATGCAAGTTCCCGCCCTGTACCAGATAGCATTTACGCATAATCTACACATTTTTCTGATATTTCGCTACTAACCTCCAGGCCACATCCAAATGAATGTTCGGGAAGTGATCTGGATGGAGATATCTACTTTGTTTGCTGGGATCCTGATCTGGTTCCTCCTTGTATGTGTCAACCCATGGATTATACCGCAGCACCTACTGTAACTCTTGATCATGATGTCACCATTGAGGTACTCATTGGCCACATGCTTGCCCGTTAAACATTATCTTTGAGAGGACCACACCAATGGTAGTTTGATTCATATTGTTCGAGTGATGTGCTTATATACAATAAATCTTAGTTGAGGCTGTTGGATGAGATCAATGACTTCTAAAGAACGGTTGCAATGGTAATTTATTGTGGTTTTGTTTTACCCAGATATCATATTTTTTTCACAAGCAATATGAACAGAGATTTTGATAAAAACCTGAGTTGAATGTTCTTATTAGTTATCAAATAGACACGCCATTATAGCTAGAACTGGACCATAATTTATGTGGACCGAGAACATCTTCAATTTACTCGGAACTGAATTGAAAAGGAATACCTTGTCATGGCTTAGCAAATTGAACTTTTCAAATTTGTACAGATAGTTGTCATCTTTGGCATTGACATTATTTCTTCCCTTTCTGTTCTCCATCTTTTGGTTTTTCAAATTTATCAATATGTGGAACGGAATAGGTCATGTTCTGGTACTTCTGAATGGAGAGTTTCTGTGTGCAACCATGTAAGTCATCTACAAGGGAAAACAGTAGATGCACAAGTATCGGACATCACTAGATCCCCTCTTAGTTTATGAAGCAATGAGCTACTTGAAAGCTAGATCATATGGATGGCACTGTTTAAAACAAATTATGGCGCAACTCATATGGAAATGTTCGTTACAAAGGGATTTTTTGAGCATCTAGTCTGTTTTATTAGCATAGTGTAATTCTTGTTGCTCAGCATGTGGTGCCCTTCCATTCCGTAGCATGCCTCTTCAAACTTGCAAAGTCTTTCTCATTCGACATCTCTATATTAGTTTCATGAGGAACTTCATTTATTAGCGTTTTCTGATGATAGATGCCTTCTCAGTGGATAACTCATGCTGTCCCAATTTAATGTTTTAACATCCAGGAGGTCGTGGAGTACTTCGCAGATTACATGGTCAATGATAGTTTAGGGACTATTGCAAACTCTCACACAGTGTTCGCAGATAAGGAGCCAAGGAAGGCATTCAGCAAATCATGTACTGAGCTTGCAGGGTTATTTTCCATAGCAGTTGACTTTCCAAAAACTGGTGTTCCTGCTAAAATTCCGGCTCATCTGCGAGTCAGAGAATACCCAGATTTCATGGAAAAGTCTGATAAATGCACCTATGAGTCTCAGCACGTGATTGGGAAGCTTTACAGAGAGGTCAAGTGGATTGCACCACATACCAATTCTATAAATTCCTTCACGAGGGAAGTTGCTCTGAGCTCCTACGATTGTCAAATGGAAATAGAAGGCTTTGAGGACTATGTCACGGAAGCCTTTCAGTACAAACTTGAGTATGACTGCAAATTGAGGAGCTTGATGCATTATTACGGCATCGAAACTGAGGCTGAAATGCTGAGCGGGAATATCCTGACGAAGTCGAAATATTTTGATAAAAGAAGAGACCTGGAAGGTATAAATTCCGCTGCGAGGTCCTTGAGAAAGGAAGCCAGGTCATGGTTCAATGATACGAAGTCAGGATCAGCTTCTGGAGGTGTTAATACATATGCGAAGGCATCAGCTTGGTATCATGTTACCTACCACCCGGAGTTCTGGGGCCGCTACAAGGAGGAGGATCAAGAAGATCATTTCTTAAGTTTTCCTTGGTGCGTTTATGACAAGCTCCTTCACATTAAATCAGAGAGAGCTTCTGTAGAAAGGTTAGCAGAAATCAGCATTTGACTGCAGATTCTGAGTTAAAATTCTCCGAATTGTTCAAGTATATCTTAGATGTATGTCTTCGTTGTGAAAACAAATGATTTACATTAGTTGTCATGTAAGTTCCACAGACATGCTCTTGTGGCATATGTCAATCTGTAACTATCTTCGGTACTGTTGTATTTTGCTTTTTATGTGTGAATATATATAAGGAACTCCTTTTTATCTTAGTGTTATAGTTATGCAGGCAAACGGTCCAATGTCGGTGATAGTCGATTCAATGAAACAGCATGCAAATTGGGGATGGGCATGGATAAGCCCGAGGGGCACGAATTTGCCTCTTCTATACTTTAACCAGTAGAGACTATCTCTTTGCACATTGTCCATCTGCATCCCGAGTTTGGTTTGGACCGGAAAAATTACCAAAAAAATTCCTATGCTTATTGCAATTGTGTCATCAGTCCTAAACCTTTTTGTCTATCAACTGAGTCATAAACCTTTTGCACTGTGCCAATTTAGTCCATGCATCTCACTTTGACCGGCTAGTACTGATGTGGCGTTGCCGAGATTGAAGTGGCAATAAATATTATTTGTTCAAGCTTTTTTTTTTTTCATTTTTTTATTCTCGAGAATGAAAAGATAAGGAAAAATAAAAAAAAATCATTAAAAATTACCTTATTAGCGTCGACCGGTCAAAATTGGCCGGCTGAACTGAATTAATACGAATGCAAAAGATTTATGATTCAATTGACCAAAAAAAAAAGTTTAAAGCCGAGTTGATACAATTACAATAAATTTATAACTTTTTTGGTAATTTTTCCTGTTAGGATACAGTCTTTTTTTGACCCAGCGTATAGCAAAGAATAACAAACAAACTTTGCTTTGAGAAGAAAATCACGAATTTAATATCAAAAATATATTCTGTCCTTCTCAAATATAATAAACACCTTTTATATGAGGTGCTAAACCTAATCATACTACGATTCTAAACAACAAAACTAAAAATTGCAAGATTGCCACTAGCAGTAAAATTAAGCCCAAAAATACTAAAATAAATAAAAAAATCTATTTAAATGACCCCGAATCGTCAAAATCCACCGCAGCTCATAGCCAAAGGTAGTGAGTATTGATCAGGAAGCCGTTTCGCTTCAACCGATCGAATTTGAGCTTGTTCCAAAGTCGTCTGCCGGTCTTAGATGCATCATCGTTTCGACTTCCGTTTGGATTTCTGCCTGTCCAATCAGTCCAAAAACGCACTGCTAATACTCGCCACATCATTCTCCTCCACTTGAGAAAAACTCGTCCTCGAGTTAGATTGAGGATCTAGATACAAAGGCTCAGTGGATTCATGAAACGGTGACAAATCAGCAGTATTGAAAGTGTTGGAAATACCCATGCTACATGGAAGGTCTATAACATAAGCATTATCGTTGATCTTTCTACTTACAGTGTACGGTTTGTACTTCTTTTGTTGCAACTTGCTGTAAGAACCAGCTGGTAACCGCCCTTTACGAAGAAACAACATGACTTGATCGCCTACTACAAACACTTGCTTTCACATGTGTTTATCTGCTACAACCTTGTACTTATGATTAGCCTCTTCCGACTTTTGTTTGACTTCCTGATGCACCTCAACAATTTGCTTAGCCACATGATCTGCTCCAACATTCTTGTCCGCTTGCTTAGGCAACTGAATGAAATCCAGAGTATGCTGATGCGCCTTTGTATAAACAACAGAAAAAGACGACTTGCCAGTAGAACTCTGAATTGCATTATTATAAGCAAACTCTGTCTGTGATAAAGCGACATCCCACTGCTTCGGCTTATCTCCACAGATGCTTCGAATCAAGTTACCTAGAGTTCTATTGACCACCTTTGTTTGCCCATCAGTCGCGAGGGAGCTGTACTACTAAAATTCAAAGAAGAATCAAATAGCTTTCACAAAGTACGCCAAAAATGCCCTAGAAATTTGTTGTCTCTATCCGAAGTAATAGACTTAGGGACGCCATGCAAGCGAACCACTTCATTGAAAAATAATCTGACCATACTTACTACATCAGAAGTCTTCCTACAAGGAATGAAGAGTGACATCTTGAAATATTTGTCAACCACAACAAAAACAGAATCCATGCCTCTTTGGGTCCGTGGCAAACCAAACACAAAATTCATGGATAGATCTTCCCATATATTTTCAGGGACATGTAAGGTATATACAAACCTCTATTTTTAGACTACCCCTTAGCAGTCTAGCAAACATAACACTTCTGCATATACCTGCTGACATCTCTACGTAATTGAGGCCAGTGAAATCGCTCCCGGACTGCAGTAACAGTTTTGGTATGCCCCAGATGTGCAATTGACCCACCATCATGTAAGTCATGAATTACCTTCTCTTGCAATGATGTTCGAGAAAGGCAAAGCTGATTACCACACATCAAATAACCATCTTGAACATAAAATTTTTACACAGGTTGACCAGCAGCACATGACACCTAAATCTGCCCAAAGTCATCATCGTCTGCATAACAGTCATTCAACTGCTCGAACCCTATAATAGCCTGGCTCAGTGTAATCAACAAGCCAGATCTCCTGCTCGACGCATCTGCTACGACATTATGCACACTTGATTTGTGTTGTAATATGAAAGGAAATTTTTTTAAGAACTGATCAACGTGCATGCATATCCTTATTAATCCTCTTCTGACTATTCAAATATTTCAAAACTTCAAGATCAGAATAGAGTACGAATTCTTTACCAATCAAGTAGTGCTCCCACGTCTTCAAAGCCCTTATAACAGAATAAAATTCTTTGTCATAAGTGTTCCACTTCTACCTCGCCTTGCTAAGCTTCTCACTGAAATAGCAAATTGGTCTGCGCTCCTGAGACAAAACAACTCCTATACCCACTCCACTAGCATCACAATCTACCTCAAACAGCTTATTAAAATTGGGTAAGGCAAGAACATGCACGGTACACAATTTCTCCTTCAGAATAGCAAAACTATTATCGGCTTGCTCTCCCGACAAAAATTTGCCATTTTTCAGACATTCTGTAATTGAGGCTGCATTAGTACTAAAATTCTTCATAAATCGCTTGTAAAAGGTAGCCAACCCATAAAAAACTCTTAACTTCAGAAACCGTTTTAGAAGTAGGCCACTCTCTGATTGCTTCGACCTTCATTTCATCCACATCTATTCCCTCAGCAGTAATAATAAACACCAAGAAAAGAAGCTTATTAGTTAAAAACTGCATTTCTTAAAATTAATATACAGCTTATTAACCTGCAAAGCTGTCAACACTTCCCTCAAGTGCATTAAGTAGTCCTCCTCGGTCTTGCTATAAATCAGGATATCATCAAAATAAACTACAACGAATTTGCCAATAAAAGATTTCAGAACCTGATTCATAAGCCTCATGAAGGTGCTTGGAACATTAGAAAAATCAAACGATTTCACCAACCACTCGTTGTCGCGACCCGAAATTTTCTTTACAGGCTAATGGATTGTCGAATCGGGCCCCCACTCTGAAATGTGGATCGCGGGGTTTCTCGACGCGGACCCTCCCAGGCCCATACCAAATCGCAACGGGAGTAAATTTTTATGCGGGGGGTTTCGACAATAAGAGTCGATCGCATTCGACCTTGGTGTGGTCGTGGTGGCATGTGCTATGTGTGCATGCATTTGGAGTTGCCACCGGTCCTTCTTGGAAGGTGGACCGGAAACCTCACTAATCGATTGGGAGAGATCGATCAGTTCTGTGGAACCAGAGATTTAGGGTTCGGGGACTTGGTTACGTTGGTGTCATTACCAACGCCCTTTCGGTACCTAAGGCGAGTGATTTTCCTAACTAAGATTTCATACAGGCGCAATTTTTGGGTGAGGTAAGTCTGATTCAGGGATTTCAAGCAGATTGGAAGATTAGTCCTATCAAATCAAAATCAATATAAGGAAAGCGCAATCAAGTGCATAAATGAACCACGTCAATGCACATCAATTCAAATCAATGGCTTCCTAGTATAGCCTTAAGGGCTTAGGGAAGGTGTGATTTAGGACCAGGGGTAGACTGGGAAGATTTGGGGACGATTTGCTCGAAGGGAGAAATCGTCAATTTTAGGGAGGTTTGGGAGTTGAAATAAACAAAATAGGTCATGGCCAGTTGATCATGGCCATTTCCTATTTTGGAGATTTTTCTTGAATTTTTCGGGATTTCTTGAGAAACGATTTCCCTAAAGGGCAAAATCGTCATTTTTGAAAAGATCGGGATTCGAAAGACCAAAGATAGGTCTTGACCAGTTGGTTGTGGTCATTTCCCATTTTCTGGATTTTTTGGAATTTTCAGGGTTTCTTGAGGAACGATATGCCAAAAGGGCAGAATCGTCATTTTTGAAAGGATCAGGACTTAAAAGACCAGAAATAGATCGTGGCCAGTTGATTGTGGCCATTTCCTATCTTCTGGGATTTTTTGGAATTTTCTTGGAATTTTTGGGAGACAATTTGCCAAAAGGGCAAAATCGTCATTTTGAAAAGGGTCGGGTTTCAGAAGACCAAAAATAGGTCATGGCCAATTGATTGTGGCCATTTCCTATTTTTTGGAATTTTTCTGAAATTTTATGAATTTCTTCAATTTTTGTAAGGCGATTTGCCTAAGAGGTAAAATCATCATTTTCGGAAAGATTGGGGTTTGGAAGACTCAAAACAGGTTATGGCCAGTTGACTGTGGTCATTTTCTATTTTCTATTGAATTTTCGCATTTTTTTATAATTTTTTTTTGAATTTTTTTTTTATTAAAAATATTTTCCGGACCGGGTCAAACCCGGCCCGCGCCTCTCGGGCGCCCGGCCCGACCCTACGGGTCGGAGCCGGTCTAAACGACGCCATTTTTGATTTTTTTTCAAAATTTTTTCTATTTTTTTATTATTTTAAAACCATTTTCTAATTTATCCGAATTTTTGAAAATTAAAACCAATCGGACGGTCCCCGCCTTGCCACGTGGCACTACCCTAGCCGCCGGATTAATTTAATTTTGAAAATGTCGGATCGCGAAACGTGGCACAATCCCATCCGTCTGATCTATTTGATCTTGAAGCCACCAGATCGCGACACGTGGCGCATCCACGTCCGTCCGATCTAGGGTATTTTCGAAAGCATCGGATCTCGACACGTGGCACACGCACGGCCGTCCGATCTAGGTTTTTTTTTTGAAAGCACCAGATCGCGACACGTGGCACACCCATGGCCGTCCGATCTAGTTTTTTTGAATTTTTTTGAAAATATTATTTATTATTATAAAATCATTTATTTATTTTCCAAACATTCCTAGATCGCGACACGTGGCACCTTGCTCACAGTCCGATCTAGGGTTTTTTTTTTTTTTTTCGTCGCGGACCCGCCGCGGCTGACGTGGCCGCCTACGTAGCGCCACGTCACCTTTGACCAGTCAACTATCGTTGACTGGTCAATGGTCCGCCGGAGAGGATGACCGGCGACTTGCCAGAACAGTGATTTTTCCGGCAAGTTCGCCGGAATCCTCCCCGGAAAATCGGGACCGAGCCCGAACCTGCATATTTTTCGCTCATTTTCGCGGCATTCAACCCCTTAAGCAGACCACACTAACATACATCAAGATTCATAGCCACTAAGCCGCCGGAAATCGGCAAAACGAGCCCCCACCGATTCGGTTCCGGCGAGGGGTTTTCCGGAAATTTTTTTTTGTTTCAAACTCGCTTTCAGCCGTTCACAGAGTACCATACCAAGGCTAAGAGGCTTACCTGAGGTCGCCTAGGGGTCGGCGACCTCCGTCTTCGCCAGACCGAGCTCTAGGCTTGGGTTTGGGCCCGGGGAGCTCCAACCACCGTTTCCGGTGCGGATCGATGCAAAACAAACACATACAATGGCTTAGAAATGGTTCTAGAACACATTAAGGGCAATAATGTGTCGAAATATGTTCGGACAAGGTTCGGCCGCGGCTATTATGCTTTGAAACAACCGGCGAACATTTTGTCGAACAGTTGGCGGGCATGCGAAAACGAGCGTTTATGCTAGATCTATGAACATTGCGCGCAAAACTGAAGCAAATAGACGTTCAAACATCAACACAGGGACCTAAAATAACGTCGGTATGGGGTCGGTTTGGCTCGGTTTTTCCGGAGGTCGCCCGGACCGAGACACACAGTGAGCTAAAAAAACAGAGTGTAAAAACAGGGGCATACCGATCTTGCTTCGGTTCGCCAGCGGCCTAGGAGCTTCAGCGTCGGTACTTCGGGTCCGCTGAGGCTTGGCTAATCCTCGACGACGCTCGGTTACTCCCTCTCTCTCTCTCTCGGTTCTTCCTTGGCCGGATCTCTCTCTCAAAAAAAATTTGAAACCGTGAAAACCCCCCTTGGCTCTTCTCTCTCTCCGGCTTTATAGCCGACCCGTGGCGATCCGAGAGGACGGTCACGTCCTCAACGTTGTCTGGAAAAGGCGTCCGTGCTCTGGGCTTTCGGTCGCGCGACGCTCCTCCATCTCTGTCGATTTTGTGCTTGATGTCCCCTGCAGTGTACGTGAAAAATGCAGGTCTGCAACTTTGGTTGCAGATCCGGTTCGGTCGGGTCAGGTCGGGTCCGCCCGACCGATCCGACCGCCATTGTTCGCCCAATTGAGCCCGAAATTGACCGTTTTCGTGAAATTGACCCCAAAATCGGACTCCTCGGCACGTTTTCCATCTAAAATGAGTGTTTTCGCGAATAATTGAACCACAATTTAATGAAAACCCCAAATTACGCCTAGGATCCGAAATTGATTTTCGCCCAATCGAGGGTCCAAACGACCAGATCAGTCCAAATGGAGGCCACCAATGGATTCGGCATGACGAAAACTATAGGGTAGAGATGTTTGATTTTCATGGGTGTCCCTAGAGAAAATTTAATTTTAAGATTCGCGAAACCGGGAACTAAATCGCAAAGAAATTTGTGCAATTAGGTCCTTTTCATCAAAATTGATCAAATTGAAGGCCTAATTGACCCAATAGAACTTCAAGGCTCTAGATTATAATGTCATGGCTTATTAAAAATGGAAATTAAAAATTAGGGGACTCAAAAGGTAATTTTTAGGCTTGATTCGGGTTTATTTCTGTGAAGCAACATAGCTACCCGAGTCGAATTTTTGAGATTTAATAAGACCAACTTGAAAAGGGAATTAAAATAAAATTATTGACTATTTTTGTTCATTTTTCTGACCACGAATGGAATTTTTTTTTATTTTTTGGGTATTTTTATAATTAAATAAATTCGAAAAAATATTAAAAATTTTGAAAAATATTTTTTGTTCAAAATTGGTTCCTAAGGCTGGGCCAAGGCTTCCAAAGTTGATTTTGAAATTTTATGACTTTTTTTGTTATTTTTAATTAATTTTAAAAATTAAAATTAAAATAAAAGGTGATTAAAAATCAGGTGTCAACACTCGTATAGCCCTTCTTTTGTCTTTAAAATTATCTTCCACTCATTTTCAGGCCTAATACGAATCTGATGGCACCCATTCTTCAAATAGTTTAAGCCCCATGCAACTTATCCAGCATGTCATCCAATCTCGAAATTGGAAACTTGTAGCCCACTGTTATTTTATTGATGGCTCTCTTGTCTATACACATCCTCCAACTCTCATCTTTCTTAGGAGTTAACAAAACATGAACATCACATGGTCTCATACTATTCTAAATGTGCCCTTTCACAGCAACTCCTCCACCTTTTCTGTTAGAATCTCGCTCTCTTTAGGACTCATCCTGTAGTGCGGTAGATTAGGCAGACTAGCCCCAGGAATTAAGTCTATATGGTTTTAAATATCATGCATAGGCGGCAACCTATCTGGAATCTCCTCAAGCATTAGTTCACTAAGGGTGCGTATGGTAACGCTGCAGAAACACTCCAGGGAGAGTGTTTATGTTCCAAATGTGTTCTTGGAACACTTTTAGAACAGAAACATGTATGATTAAAAAATGTTCCAAAAGTGTTCCGTGAAACACTTTTGCGCTAGGGAACACTTTTGAAGAAACAAAAAAAAAAAGTTTACTTCTGGATTTTGGAACACTTTTCGGAAAACTTTTGGAACCATCACCGTAGCCGTCGCGCCACCACCGGTCGCAAGCCGTTGCCGCCGCAGGTCGCCGGAGGCGGCAGAAAAAATTGTTTAGTTTTTTAACTTCCTAAACACGTTTTTGTTCCCAAAAACGTAGCCGGGAATAGAAACACAAAAAAAAATATTTTTATTCAAAAATAATGTCAAGGAATAGAAACGTTCCCATGCGCACCCTAAACCCCTTCAATAAAGGCTTAACTAATTCGGATTGCTCATCCACTTGTAATTCAGTCTCAGTCTCGAATGCATGTTTCACTATTAGTACGTGAATTTGTTGGGTCTCCTTAATCTTAGCTTCAAATTTTCTTGTAAGGGTAAGGAAATTATTTCCAGTAGCCTTCTTTCCCTTGCTCTTCAATGGCAGCAACATATACTTTACTCCACCTTTTACCATATTATATTGATTGCTCCTTCCCGAATGTTGTGTATCCACATCATATTGCCACGGCCTTCCAAACAACATGTGACATACATCTATGTTTACCACATCACAATACAGCTCATCATGATACTTACCAATGGAGAACGAAATTTTGCATCGTTCAGTCACCTGAATGCTTTTCGCTCCACAATTAATCCATTCTAACGTATATAGGTTAGGATGTTTCTCCAGAGGTATCCCTAGCTTCTTTACTGCTTCCTTCCCAATAATATTTTTCATGCTACCACTATCAACGACCACATCAAAGATCTTGCCCAGAATGGTGCACCTGGTTCAGAATAATTGATGGACCTGTGAATCTTCCTATTTTGAGGCTAACATCATCCTGCGCACTATGCAATTTATTTCCTCATCTTCCTCACCTTCAAAATCTTCTTTCTCATCATCTAGTTCACAGTAATATTCATCTTCTTCCTCTGCTCTAGCTGCAATGTTTACTGTCCTCCTCTGAGGGCATTCATTAGATCGATGCCTTAGCTGATTACACCTGCAACACTTTATTGCCGTCGGTTTAGCGTAAGGATTCAGGTTTACAGTTTTCTAGGCTTGCGTTCCCTTGTCCTTCACCCCGTTCATAGAGGGCTTTCATCCCGCCTTATCTTCTTGAGTTCGTTCTACGTTAAAGCTACCGTTGGAATCGCTCTTCTCTTTGGAACTGCTGGAAGTGATTCCTCTATAATTTTCGTAGCCTCTTTTAGCCCTTTCTTGCTACATCAATTCTGCCTTCATCGCCATATTCTTTGCTTCACATAAACTTCGCAAAACCTGTACCCCAATTTTATCTCTAATGAATGGCTTCAATCCATCAAGATATCTCGCCACCTGCCGTCCATCCGTCTCTGACAAATTATTTGGCTTCTCCAATCTCATAAATTATGCCATATACTCATGTACAGTTCGATTATCCTGCTCCAAGGCTGGTACTGCTAGAACACATTTTGCTCATAGTCGGGTGGAAGCAACTCTTGCTTCAGCAGTCTCTTCATTCTATGCCAAGTTCGAACTCTATCCTTTCCTTCTCGTTCCCTTCTATTCTGCAATTTCTTCCACCATGCAGACGCACCCTCTTTCAATCTACAGGCCACTAACCGCACTCGTTTCTCACTAGGGTCTCTATATAGTCGAAGAATTTATCAATATCAGCAATCCAAGTCAGAAAATCTTCTATTCCCCGACCTCCATTAAAATAAGGTATATCGACTTTAATTTAAATTTGTTACCTTTTCTATCATCATAACAACATCTATACTCATCTCTTCCATCATAACCCCTTCGAAATCCTCCATAGCGTTGTCTGCCTCCATAACCAGCACATTCTTCGTCAGGAAACTCGTCTTCCTCTTCTTTCGAACTCTCCGAAAATAATGGGTTATTCTGCCTGCGGATAGGAATATGTCTGTTGATAGGGTCACACGAGCCACATCTGCACATGGTCTTCTACCTTGATGCCTATTCCAGTTCACATCAACACCGAGAGCTTCAAATTGATATGCTAATTCATCAAATCATTCTTCGATGCGATGAAATCTATTATCAATTCGTTGATCTAGACGTTTCATTAAACGCTGCTCCAAACGTTGCAGCGTGACATTCCAAAGGATTATGGCTCCAGTCTCCTGAACATCGTCACGAAGACCACCGCTAGTCGCCATAGGCTCTGATACCACCTGACGCAGCTTATAACAAGCAAATCTTGCTTTGAGAGGAAAATCACGAATTCAATATCAAAAATATATTCTATCCTTCTCAAACATAATAAACATCTTTTATATGAAGCGCTAAACCTAACTCTACTAGGATTCTAAACAACAAAATTCAAAAATTACAAGATTGCCACTAGTAACAAAATTAAGCCCAAAAAATACTAAAATAAATAAAAAAAATCGATTGCAGTTCATAGCCAAAGCAGTGGGTATTGATCAGGAAGCCATTTCTCTCCAATCGACCAAATTTGAGCTCGTTCCGAAGTCGTTCGCCAGTCTTAGATGCATCATCGTTTCGACTTCCGTTTGGATTTCTGCAGATTCAATCGATCCAAAAACTCTCTGCTAATACTCGCGACATCATTTTTTCTTCTAACCGATGATTTGGCATAGGAAAATGTTCTTTCCTGGTTCCATTCCATTATGTTCATATTGTTTGCAAGGTGTAAATTGGTGGTTAATTGTTGAGCTCAACTCTGTTGTGTTAAACATTAGGCCATCGGTTGATCATTTCGATCTTTGTCAACTGATGAAAATTCGTAGATCTTGTATTGGAGGGTGGCGGATAAATTATGTAGATCCCTATATTATGGAGTAATGTTGTTTCTTGAAGTTTTCACCAAAAGAAGCAAACGTGTAGTTAGAGAGTCAATGGATCAAGGAAAGTGAGTGAAACGAGATGTCTTTTTTAATTATGTATGTCTTGATTTCATTGAATCTATTTAATTCATATTTCTCTTGAAGTCATGTGTCTCTTGAATGCATGAATCTATTTAATCCATGTGTCTCTTGAGTACTTGAACTTTCAAATTACTATTCTTCTTTCAAAAAAGAGATTCGAATAAGATTCGAAGAAGAAATACATTTCTCATCTTTTTACTTCGATTTTTTTTTCTCTGAGGGCTCGCATGGTAACCATTATCTTCCTTGGCTCTATTTCTGCCCAGAAATAGATTTTTACATTTCTATTCTCTAGACGAATTTCTCGTCCAAGAAATGTGTTTGATAACGAAACAAAATTTCTATTTCCGGAACAGAAACATGTTTGATAACAACACAAAATTTATATTATTTTACTATTTAAAATTTACTATTTCAAAATAAAAAATATTATTTATATTTTACTTCGGCGATGGTTGTGGGCAGCGACTGGCGGAGGTCACGCCGGTGGCAATGAGTGGCCGACGGTGAGGTGGGGCGCGACGACAGGTGGCAGAGGTCGCCGGCGGATGGCCGCCGTTGGTGAGGTGGCGGTCGACGGTGAGCGGTGGCCGTGGCAACCAGTGGTAGGTGGCGATGGCTTGCAGGGAAGCGAAGGGTGACCGCGGGTGGCGATCGGCAGTGAGGTAGGTGGCGAAGGTGGCGGCCGGCGGCGACGGTAGCCCCTGGGTGGTGGTGGTCGGTGGTTAGCAGAGGTCGCCAAGGGCGGCGGCCCTCGGGTGGTGGCGGCAACCAACAAGCGGTGGCGGCCCCCGAGTGGTGGCGGTAGCTAGCAGTGGGCAGCGATGGAGGACAATGGCAGTGGCAGTTGGTGGTGAGGCGGCGGGTGGCGGACGGCAGGAAGGAGGAAGTTGTTTCTAGTTTTTGCTTCAGAAATAAAAAAGCAGCTTTTGTTACTTCTTATTTCTCATCCAAAATTATTTCTGAGTAAAAAATTTAGTATGGGAATAGAAAATTTCAATTGCGTTGTCAAACGCATTTTTGTTTCAAACATATTCCCCGGAACAAAAAAAAAAGGAAATAGAAATGTTATCGTTCGCGCCCTAAGAGAGCTACTTTGGAGAAGTGTTCGATGGAATCTTATTTGCATAGTGCTAATTCAAACGGGTTCGAGGTATTGTATTTTGGGAGTCATAGTTCGTGAAGCTACTCAGCACTGTCGGCAGAAATCAGCCGCCATATCTCACTCCTATGTAATTTTAGGCCTAATACCAAAAAAAAAAATCTTTAAATTTAGCATTTGTGACAATTATATCCAAAAAAAATTTGTCTCATAAAAAACCTTCAACTTTTACTTTTGTCCTAATTTTATCCAAAATTTTTACTTTCATAACAATTCTACAGGCTTAGTACAAAAAAAACCCTCAGCTTTAGTATATGTCCCAATTATATCCAAATTTTTTGTCTCACAAAAAAACCTTCAACTTTTACCTATGTCTCAATTCTACCACCATTAATCTTCCTCCCATAATCATCAATAGTTAATCCTACGTGGCATTTTCACGTCGTTATTGAATTACATTTCAGCAAAGCTGTTATGAAAAAATCCTTGAACTTTTCTTCTGTTGCTTGCTTTCCTACTTATTATTGAGAGATACAAAGTCACTCAAAAAGACGCGTTCCGTGTTCTCTTCGGCACTCAATAGCCAAAAAACGACTAGACATGGACATATTTGGACAAAAATCTAAAATTTCATCGTCCCTAAAACCAACTATTTCTAAATTTCAAAGATTTATTGGTTAGTTCTCCGATAAAATTCGAGCCACGTAGGATTAAATAAGATTGAGCGGAAGGCTGACGGTGGTAGAATTGGATAAAAGTAAAAGTTGGGATTTTTTGTGCGACAAAAAAATTTGGATATAATTGGGACTTATGCTAAAGTTGATTTTTTTTTTGGTATTACTTCGGTAGAATTGGGATAAAAGTAAAAGTTTGGAGTTTTTTATGAGATAATTTTTTTTTGGCACAAATGCTAATGTTGAAGGTTTTTCTTGGTATTATTAGGCCTGTAATTTTATCACAATTTTATAGCAATTGTGCAAATTTCAAATTTGGTTTGTGACAGTATCCACTTTTACTCATTGACTTGATCATTACTCAAGCTGTTATCGCTTCTTTAGTGTTATTATTTTTCTGTTTACAAACAAACAGTATTACGAATATTTCCTCCGAGTACGTTACATTAATTTTTTTTGGACATCCGCTTTCTTTTTCACTGGACGAGGTGGTTGCCTTCTTCAGTTAATCCTTGTTGCCATGGTGCATCGTGGACCCCATATTAATAAGTCCTTCCTCGACCAGCTAGGTTGTAGTTTGATTTCTCCCACAAGGGATTATAAAACAAAGCATACCTACAATTGTTTTTTTTTTTTTTGGGGATCGAAAATAGAGTGTCCAAAACATGTGAGTCGCACGCTAATATTTCCCCTCTCTTTTTGTTTTAGCTTCCCCACCAGGAAGAAGCTAAAGCGCATGTGTTCTTCTTTTGAAGGTGGGGTCTTAACAGGAAAAAACTTCTGAAGGTGGGATTTTTATGAGGGAGAAAGAGAGAAACTTCTGAAGGAGGGATGTTTGACTAGAGTTGACAGAACAAGCCTCTCTTCTGCTTTCGCTGCTCTTTTTTTTTCCAGCTATAAATAGGTCTCGCGCAACGCTCCCCCTCCCCCTCCCATCTGCAGCATTTCAGCATTTTTTGGCGCATCTCTGTCAAATTCTCCGACCTGGTGAGTCCCCAATCCTTCCTCCCTCATCTATGGATCATCTCTCTCTCTCTCCCCCCTCATTGGGGTCACCTTACGAGTTCTGTAGTGGTTAGTAATCTGATGTTTGGGAGATGCATCTTCTTGTTATGCTCAACCCAACGTCGCCATCGCCATTGCCATCGTCATCGAGTCTCTGTCCGTTGCATGATTTGCCCAAGTTGAATTCTCTTGTATGCTCTTGTTTCTGTGTTCTTTTTTCCCCTTAACCTTGTACCAATTTTATGTCCGAAGTTCTCTCACAGGAATATATCGCTTGCTGAAGATGTCGTTATGATCAGTGATGGACAAATCATTTAGTTTTGTTCCTTTTTTTTGTTTTTCCTTGCTATATATATATATATATGAAACTTAGGAATTCACAAGTTGAGTTTACTCTAGGAATGGCTCATCCTTGCTCTTTTTGCATCCATACATAATATATCCGTTTGACAAAGTCTTTCCTAAGAAACTTTGGCCCCTTGGGCCAAATTTTGGGTGTTTGATAAATTTTTTCCAATTTACTATGAGGAAAAGTTTGTTTTGCCAAGGCAGGACTTGAGATGCCTTGGGCTTTAAGCTTTCTTGGCATACAAGTTCTAAGGTTAATAGTTTTTTTCTCCAAAACTATACTCGCCAATTTTTTTTCTTCTGATTTTTTGGTTTTCCCATTGTTATAACTGTTCATCTTCTCTGCGTGAGGGGCGGCCGACGAGGTCGTGTGACCTCAGTCGGCCCTTGTCAAGGATCGCCGACGCCAGAACTGAAATGTTGACGGCTTGGACCTTTTTTCAACTCAGGCGAAGGATCTTATTTTTTTTAATAAAAAAGTAAACAATTCTACAAAAATAATTATGCAAATACTGGTTACCTCAAAGTTGCTTCAAAATGGATTTTAAAATTAATATTTAATAAACACAATTTTTATTTCGAAAAACTATTTTAAATTAAAGTCCTTTGCATCTTCTCAAAAACTTTCCACAAAAGTTCAACCAAACGCAATCTTAATTGCAACAAACCAAGTTAAATTATGTTCTCAAAAACCAATTATTCTTTTGAAACGACCATAGTACATATGAAGTATAGAAAACATGATAAGATGGATGAAGTTCAATATGGAAAGTAAGGACAGGTTTGCAATTGATATTAGTTTAATTAAATGTGTTTTTTTCGGCTCGGTCATTATTTAGACCCCATTTATTTCGTGAAAAATATTCATTTTAAAAAATATTTTTCTAAATATTAATACTTATATCTCGCGAAATAATTATTTAATAGAAAATATTTTCATTACCGACAACAATTTATGTGCAAATATTTTCGTAGATGACAAAAATATTTTTCGTTTGTTCATTTATTCAATTAATAGAAGCGGTTTTTTTTAGGAAAATATTTTTCAAATCATTCATTTTTTGTTTTGTGTGGGACAAATGATCTTGAAATTAAACAATCAACATAACCAAAAAGCCAAAAAAGAAGAAACCTTTTTTCCCCAACACATCCAATCTTCGCTTCTCTCATTTTTTTTCCTTTTATTTGCTGACTCAATGTCCACCGGGTGACATGTAATGGCCACGCAACTTTAGCATACTAATGTTAATATACCTCTAATAAATCTAGCATTATTCTTTTTTTAATTTTAAGATCTTGAATATTAACGCTGAAAAATTACTAGCATCAGTATTTTGTAAATCGTAAAAACTTGTAAAGTAAAATCCACGGAGGCGCTAGACCCAAAAAATATATGTACACGGAGGCGCGTGAGATGACGCGGCTGCGACACACCTGACCGACTGCCGGTCGCTGCTCAATGTTCTATTTTACATATGCCAACTCCGGCGTTGACAGAAGTCAAACTCACATTACGGCACTGAAGAGTCTGAAATCTGTGTGTGTGTCTCTGTCTCTGTCTCTCTCCCCTCCTTCTGTCATGGCTTTTGCCACGACGGAGCCTCCGGAGATGGAGCGCTTCAGGCCACGCCGGCCGTTTCCGGTCCGTCGGCTGCCAATGCCGATTCCATGTAAGAACACGACTTCTATGATCGCGACGCTCGCTCTGGTATCTTGGATTTTGAGCTCTCAGATTGTTCATCTCCATAGTCATCAATTCTCGCCTTTTCGAGCGAAGTTTTCTTACTCCAATCGGTCGAAGATGTTTTAAAAGCCTCTTCCGGTTATCTTGCTTGCTAAGATGCCCATACGTTTCGTAACTCGGTCGAAGATGCGTGGCCGCCGTGGGCATAATGGAGTCGTTCCGGTGAGGGACACACGGAGCCACATGCTTTGACTGATGACTGTGCACTTCATTTGAAGTAGACGGTGTTGGATTAAGAATCCATTTAGCATTTGTTTCGGACATGGGTCGATGAACTCGTTAGGAGGAAGCGGATCAACATGCTTGTGTTGTTGTACTTGGCTCGGTCAGGATATGAAGTTCTCATCCTGCCGAGCGCTTAATTTGGCCATGCAATCATATATATGACTTGGCTGCTTTTTAGTTCCGTCATAGTTATGATGAGGTGGCTACTGGTTGATGAGTTGTGAACAGGCAATTTTGACCATGTCTAGTTTTTGCTCTTGATAATGTGTCTAGATGTAACTGCAATTAGTTTAAGAGGTCAGACTTGAGATTGCGTAGTTTAACTCTTTAGTTTTGGTTACGTGGAACTCAGTCTGTCATCATTATGAGCATTGCAGACAATATCCATGTTATGTGTTCAAGTTAACTTCATTCTTCTTCTTCTTTTCAAATGCAGTTAGAATCTTTGAGATAGCATGGGTAGGACTATTCAGTTGCACGGGTTCTACTGGCCCATTACTGCAGAAGCAGTCAAGGATTTTCTGGAGCAATATCTTGGCAAAATGACTGTTTATGCAGTGGAAATTCTGAAACCAAGAGTTGGAGAGCGAAGAACATGTGCACGCGTTCAATTTACTGCTCAACGTGATGGCGAAAATATTATTTTTCTCGCTAATAATAAGGATCTCTGGTATGGTAATTCATATTTAATGGCTTCGAAATGGGGTTCTGATATTGTTCCAAACCCCAAGGTCTTTCAGCACTGCCTGGATGATGTAACTTTGCATCTTGGATGTCAGACTTCTGAGGATACGTTCACTGCCTTGTGGGAAAGCCCAAATGCCTCTGTAAAATTTGGATTTGGCATGAGAAAACTGTTTTTCCTCCTAACCTATGGTTCTGTGGACTACATGCTTGAGCTCTCCTATGAGAATATTTGGCAGATTCAGCTGCACCAACCACGTGGTCAAACTCTGAAGTATCTAGTCATTCAGGTTTGATGCTTCAACTTAATGCTCGATGGTTTAATCCGAAACATCGAATTGCTATGTTCTTGTTGGTAGTGGATATGTTGACGAATCATATGTGGTAGGAGGGCCCAGACAGGGCAGGTTGCAGTGAATCACAATATGCAAAAGACCTGCTGCTTTACTTCTTTGAGGATGATACTCTTTCTATGATGTTTGATTTATGAACTTCCCCCAATCCCCATATTATTGGTCAAGCAGCAATTTTCCCCTTTAATAGCACAATGGTTTTATATGCCAGTCAAGCTGGACACTACTAATTTTATTTTTTTCCTTTTGATCTCTCTGTGCTCTTATTTTACCAGTTACTAGGTGCCCCTCGGATCTATGAAAAAGATTCCTGCACTCTCAAATATTTTATGGCAGCTCCTGATGACCAGTGGAATAGGGAAGTTGATTTTACCCCATCTTTCTGCATTGGCCAGGCTTCCTCTTTGTGTTTGGAACTTAAACATCATCATCAGCTTCCTGATTTTGATAAGTATCTTGTTTGCTGCAAAGAACAGAGGGGGCAGTTCACCCTGAAATCTACCCCTCCTTGTACTTATCATTCAGATCTTGTACCCGTTGTGATTCCGCCTGCCGGAGTTGCCTTGCCATATGGAATCTTGTTCAAGGTCTGTTCCTTGGTTCAGCATGGGTATTTGCCGTGGCCGGTTCTGGATTCAAAATTTTTTCGGCTGGTTGATCCCAGAAGAATGGACATGAATGATGCTTGCATAGAACATGCTTTGGAAAAACTGGGTCGTCTAAAACAGTGCTGTTACCGTCCTGCAACTTGGCTTGAGGAGCAGTATCTTAGGTATCTGCGTACTGACCATAAACCTACAGCTGGCACTCTTTCTTTAGATGATGGGTTGGTGTATGTACGTAGGGTTCAAGTAACTCCTTCTAAGATATACTTCTGTGGTCCAGAAGTGAATGTTTCCAATCGGGTACTGCGTAACTATCTTGGAGATATTGATAATTTTATCCGTGTTTCTTTTGTTGATGAGGAACTTGACAAAATTTATTCAACAAATTTGTCTCCGCGCAACTCTGCAAATGATGAAAGGCGAAGCGGAATTTATAAGAGGATAGTCTCAACATTGAGAGATGGAATTGTCATTGGTGATAAGAGGTTTGAGTTTCTTGCCTTTTCATCAAGTCAGTTACGGGATGGTTCTGTTTGGATGTTTGCTTCCAGGGAAGGGCTTACTGCTGCAGATATAAGGGAGTGGATGGGGGATTTTCGTAAGATACGAAATGTGGCAAAATATGCTGCCAGACTAGGTCAATCCTTTGGTTCATCAACAGAAACTCTTAACGTCAGGGAAGATGAAGTTGAAACGATACCAGATGTGAAAACCATGCGTGGAGTTGAATATGATTTCTCTGATGGTATTGGGAAAATATCTCACCAATTTGCTGTGGAAGTGGCTAGAAAATGTGGTCTTATAGGTTCAACCCCATCTGCATTTCAGATTCGGTATGGTGGGTTCAAAGGTGTTGTGGCAGTGGATCCAACTTCATCAAGAAAATTATCATTAAGAAGCAGCATGCTCAAATACGAATCATCAAATACGAAACTAGATGTTTTAGCATGGAGCAGGTATCAGCCTTGCTTTCTTAATCGCCAGATTATTACTCTGTTTTCTACTCTTGGAGTCGAGGATCATATTTTTGAAAGGAAGCAAAGAGAGGCGCTATGTCAACTGGATGCTATCTTGAGGGATCCTGTGGTGGCGCAGCATGCACTGGAGCTTATGTCTCCAGGAGAGAGTACTAAGGTTCTTCTAGAAATGCTTACATGTGGTTATGAGCCAGATGTGGAACCCTTTCTATCAATGATGCTTCGAACATTCTGTGCATCGAAGTTGCTTGACTTGCGTACCAAAGCAAGGATCTTTGTGCCAAATGGAAGATCGATGATGGGATGTTTGGATGAAACGAGGACTTTGGAATATGGTCAGGTGTTTGTACAACTTTCTAGAGTTGGAAATTTGCAGATTGGAAGCAAAACCATGCTAAAGTCGAGCAGAAGTGAGTCACCCCTCGACACCTTTATCTTTCAGGGAGATTTGGTGGTTACAAAAAACCCTTGCCTGCATCCTGGAGATGTCCGTGTCTTAAAGGCTGTTGATGTTCTGTCTCTGCACCATATGGTTGATTGCATTGTTTTTCCTCAGAAAGGAAAGAGGTAAGTTTTTTTCCTTTCACTGCTGGTACTCATTTTCTTCTATGTCAGTTCTTCTCATTCCCACCGAGTAACATTCTAGGCAGTTAAGTCTGGAATCATTTCTCTCTGTTTGTTTTTCCACTTTTAATTGTCTCAAACCTCCGGTCTCAGCCAACCGTTTCCCCAGCAACCCCTCCCCCCACAAATAAATAAATGAAGAAAGAAAAAAAGAACAAGAATAGACAACCTTAGCCAATCTTACCATAGTGGGTTTTCTGGGCAATTGTGATGATTTTGTAAAAACATGAAGAGTGCACCAGTTTATAAAGATACCAAGGTGCCGTTGACAATGTACAGAAACTTTTATGAGAAAGATTTTGTCAAAGCTATCAAGGAGAGAGTATTCAGCATGTGAAAGAACTGAAAGGCGTATCAGCATTTTATTTGTTGGTCATGTATTTAGTAATTTTTATAGATGGCGACATTCATATAACTGGGGATTTGTACAAACAGTATGTGGACTTCTGCACAAAAGATGTTGTCCTAACAAACCCATATCGTCCATCTTAGACAACCATATGTAAGCAGATAAAATCATTGGTCACATTACCTCTCAACTCCATTTTTCCATCTAGTTGGTCAACCGGCATCTCTGGCTATAAGTAGAACTTGACATATTTCTTCAGTCATGATAAACTGATAATCATTGTAGCTCTTATGTTATTTGCATAATAGATGCCAAAAAGATCGATTTATCTGGACTCGATAGATTTCATAATTACGAGCAATCAAGGAGCAGACCTAGATTTAATTTCCCTATTTGTTCATGCAACTTCCCGCCCCGTAACAGATAGCATTTACGCATAATCTACACGTTTTTCTGATATTTCGCTACTAACCTCCAGGCCACATCCAAATGAATGTTCGGGAAGTGATCTGGATGGAGATATCTACTTTGTTTGCTGGGATCCTGATCTGGTTCCTCCTTGTTTGTGTCAACCCATGGATTATACCCCAGCACCTACTGTAACTCTTGATCATGATGTCACCATTGAGGTACTCATTGGCCACATGCTTGCCCGTTAAACATTATCTTTGAGAGGACCACACCAATGGTAGTTTGCATTCATATTGTTCGAGTGATGTGCTTATATGCAATAAATCTTAGTTGAGGCTGTTGGATGAGATCAATGACTTCTAAAGAACGGTTGCAATGGTAATTTAGTGTGGTTTTGTTTTACCCAGATATCATATTTTTTTCACAAACAATATGAACAGAGATTTTGATAAAAACCTGAGTTGAATGTTCTTATTAGTTATCAAATAGACACGCCATTATTGCTAGAACTGGACCATAATTTCTGTGGACCGAGAACATCTTCAATTTACTCGGAACTGAATTGAAAAGGAATACCTTGTCATGGCTTAGCAAATTGAACTTTTCAAATTTGTACAGATAGTTGTCATCTTTGGCATTGACATTATTTCTTCCCTTTCGGTTCTTCATCTTTTGGTTTTTCAAATTTATCAATATGTGGAACGGAATAGGCCATGTTCTGGTACTTCTGAATGGAGAGTTTCTGTGTGCAACCATGTAAGTCATCTACAAGGGAAAACAGTAGATGCACAAGTATCGGACATCACTAGATCCCCTCTTAGTTTATGAAGCAATGAGCTACTTGAAAGCTAGATCATATGGATGGCACTGTTTAAAACAAATTATGGCGCAACTCATATGGAAATGTTCGTTACAAAGGGATTTTTTGAGCATCTAGTCTGTTTTATTAGCATAGTGTAATTCTTGTTGCTCAGCACGTGGTGCCCTTCCATTCCGTAGCATGCCTCTTCAAACTTGCAAAGTCTTTCTCATTCGACATCTCTATATTAGTTTCATGAGGAACTTCATTTATTAGCGTCTTCTGATGATAGATGCCTTCTCAGTGGATAACTCATGCTGTCCCAATTTAATGTTTTAACATCCAGGAGGTCGTGGAGTACTTCGCAGATTACATGGTCAATGATAGTTTAGGGATTATTGCAAACTCTCACACAGTGTTCGCAGATAAGGAGCCAAGGAAGGCATTCAGCAAATCATGTACTGAGCTTGCAGGGTTATTTTCCATAGCAGTTGACTTCCCAAAAACTGGTGTTCCTGCTAAAATTCCGGCTCATCTGCGAGTCAGAGAATACCCAGATTTCATGGAAAAGTCTGATAAATGCACCTATGAGTCTCAGCACGTGATTGGGAAGCTTTACAGAGAGGTCAAGTGGATTGCACCACATACCAATTCTATAAATTCCTTCACGAGGGAAGTTGCTCTGAGCTCCTACGATTGTCAAATGGAAATAGAAGGCTTTGAGGGCTATGTCACGGAAGCCTTTCAGTACAAACTTGAGTATGACTGCAAATTGAGGAGCTTGATGCATTATTACGGCATCGAAACTGAGGCTGAAATGCTGAGCGGGAATATCCTGACGAAGTCGAAATATTTTGATAAAAGAAGAGACCTGGAAGGTATAAATTCCGCTGCGAGGTCCTTGAGAAAGGAAGCCAGGTCATGGTTCAATGATACGAAGTCAGGATCAGCTTCTGGAGGTGTTAATACATATGCGAAGGCATCAGCTTGGTATCATGTCACCTACCACCCGGAGTTCTGGGGCCGCTACAAGGAGGAGGATCAAGAAGATCATTTCTTAAGTTTTCCTTGGTGCGTTTATGACAAGCTCCTTCACATTAAATCAGAGAGAGCTTCTGTAGAAAGGTTAGCAGAAATCAGCATTTGACTGCAGATTCTGAGTTAAAATTCTCCGAATTGTTCAAGTATATCTTAGATGTATGTCTTCGTTGTGAAAACAAATGATTTACATTAGTTGTCATGTAAGTTCCACAGACATGCTCTTATGGCATATGTCAATCTGTAACTATCTTCGGTACTGTTGTATTTTGCTTTTTATGTGTGAATATATATAAGGAACTCCTTTTTATCTTAGTGTTATAGTTATGCAGGCAAACGGTCCAATGTCGGTGATAGTCGATTCAATGAAACAGCATGCAAATTGGGGATGGGCATGGATAAGCCCGAGGGGCACGAATTTGCCTCTTCTATACTTTAACCAGTAGAGACTATCTCTTTACACACTGTCCATCTGCATCACGAGTTTGGTTTGGACCGGAAAAATTACCAAAAAAATTCCTATGCTTATTGCAATTGTGTCATCAGTCCTAAATCTTTTTGTCTATCAACTGAGTCATAAACCTTTTGCACTGTGCCAATTTAGTCCATGCATCTCACTTTGACCGGCTAGTACTGATGTGGGGTTGCCGGGATTGAAGTGGCAATAAATATTATTTGTTCAAGCTTTTTTTTTTTCATTTTTTTATTCTCGAGAATGAAAAGATACGGAAAAATAAAAAAAAAATCATTAAAAATTGCCTTATCAGCGCTGGCCGGTCAAAATGGCTGGCTGAACTGAATTAATACGAATGCAAAAGATTTAGGATTCAATTAACCAAAAAAAAAAGTTTAAAGCTAAGTTGACACAATTACAATAAATTTATAACTTTTTTAGTAATTTTTCCGGTAAGGAGACGGTCTTTTTTTGACACAGCGTATAGCGAATAATAACAAACAAATCTTGCTTTGAGAGGAAAATCACGAATTCAATATCAAAAATATATTATGTCATTCTCAAACATAATAAACACATTTTATATGAGGTGCTAAACTTAATCCTACTAGGATTCTAAATAACAAAACCCAAAAATTACAAGATTGCCACTAGTAGTAAAATTAAGCCCAAAAATACTAAAATAAATGAAAAATCTATCTAAATGATCCCGAATCGTCAAAATCCACCGCAGTTCATAGCCAAAGGCAGTGAGTATTGATCAGGAAGCCGTTTCGCTTCAACCGATCAAATTTAAGCTCGTTCCAAAGTCGTCCGCTAGTCTTAGATGCATCATCATTTCGACTTCCGTTTGGATTTCTGCATGTCCAATCAATCCAAAAATGCACTGCTAATACTCGCCACATCATTCTCCTCCACTTGAGAAAAACTCGTCCTCAAGTTAGATTGAGGATCTGGATACAAAGGCTCAGTGAATTCATGAAACGGTGACAAATCAGCAATATTGAAAGTGTTGGAAATACCCATGCTACGAGGAAGGTCTATACCATAAGCATTATCGTTGATCTTCCTGCTTACAGTGTACAATATGTACTTCTTTTGTTGCAACTTGCTGTAAGAACCAGCTGGTAACCGCGCTTTACGAAGAAACACCATGACTTGATCGCCTACTACAAACACTTGCTTACGCCTGTGTTTATCTGCTACATCCTTGTACTTCTAATTAGCCTCTTCCAACTTTTGTTTGACTTCTTGATGCACCTCAACAATTTGCTTAGCCACATGATCTGCTCCAACACTCTTGTTCGCTTACTTAGGCAACTGAATCAAATCCAGAGTATGCTGAGGCGCCTTTGTATAAACAACAAAAAAAGACGACATGTCAGTAGAACTCGGAATTGCATTATTATAAGCAAACTTTACCTGTGATAAAGCGACATCCCATTGCTTCGGCTTATCTCCACAGATGCTTCGAATCAAGTTACCCAGAGTTCTATTGACCACCTCTGTCTGCCCATCAGTCTGCGGGTGAGCTGTACTACTAGAATTCAAAGATAAATCAAATAGCTTCCACAAAGTCCTCCAAAAATGCCCTCTAAATTTGTTGTCTCTATCCGAAGTAATGGACTTAGGGACGCCATGAAAGCGAACCACTTCATTGAAAAATAATCTTGCCATACTTACTACATCAAAAGTCTTCCTACAAGGAATGAAGTGTGCCATCTTGAAATATCTATCAACCACAACAAAAAAGAATCCACGCCTCTTTGGGTTCGTGGCAAACCAAGCACAAAATCCATGGATAGATCTTCCCATATATTTTCAGGGACAGGTAAGGTATATATAGACCTGTATTTTTAGACTACCCCTTAGCAGTCTAGCAAACATAACACTTCTGCATATACCTGTTGGCATCTCTACGTAATTGGGGCCAGTAAAATCGCTCCCGGACTGCAGCAACAGTTTTGGCATGCCCCAGATGTGCAACTAACCCACCATCATGTAAGTCATGAATTACCTTCTCTCGTAATGATGTTCGAGAAAGGCAAAGCTGATTATCACACATCAAATAACCATCTTGAACATAAAATTTTTGCACAGGTTGACCAGCAACACACGACTCCTAAATCTGCCCAAAGTCATCATCGTTTGTATAACAGTCTTTTAGCTGCTCGAACCCTAGTGTAATCAACAAGCCAGATCTCCTGCTCAACGCATCTGCTATGATATTATGCACACTTGATTTGTGTTGTAATCTGAAAGGAAATTTTTGTAAGAACTGACATCAATGTGCATGCATATCCTTATTGATCCTCTTCTGACTATTTAAATAATTCAAAACTTCATGATCAGAATAGTGTACGAATTCTTTACCAATCAAATAGTGCTCCCACATCTTCAAAGCCCTTATAACAGAATAAAATTTTTTGTCATAAGTGTTCCACTTCTACCTCACCTTGCCAAGCTTCTCACTGAAATAACAAATTGGTCTGCGCTCCTGAGACAAAACAGCTCATATACCTACTCCACTGGTATCACAATCTACCTCAAACAGCTGATCAAAATTGGGTAAGGCAATAACATGCGCGGTACACAATTTCTCCTTCAAAATAGCAAACCTATTCTCGGCTTGCTCTCCCGACAAAAATTTGCCTTTTTTCAGACATTCTGTAATTGAGGCTGCATTAGTACTAAAATTCTTCATAAATCACCTGTAAAAGGTAGTTAACCCATAAAAACTCTTAACTTTAGAAACCGTTTTAGAAGTAGGCCACTCTCTGATTGTTTCCACCTTCATTTCATCCACCTCTATTTCCTCAGCAGTAATAATAAACACCAAGAAAAGAAGCTTATTAGTTAAAAACTGCATTTCTTACAATTAATGTATAGCTTATTAACCTGCAAAGCTGTCAACACTTCCCTCAAGTGCATTAAGTAGTCCTCCTCAGTCTTGCTATAAATTAGGATATCATCAAAACAAACTACGACGAATTTGCCAATAAAAGATTTCAAAACCCGATTCATAAGTCTCATGAAGGTGCTCCGAACATTAGAAAGACCGAACGATATCACGAACCACTCGTATAGCCCCTTCTTTTGTCTTTAAAACTATCTTGCACTCATTTTCGAGCCAAATACAAATCTGATGGTACCCATTCTTCAAATCCAATTTAAGCTCCATGCAACCTATCCAGCATGTCATCCAATCTCGAAATTGGAAACTTATAGCCCACTGTTATTTTATTGATGGCTCTCTTGTCTACACACATCCTCCAACTCCCATCTTTCTTAGGAGTTAACAAAACATGAACATCACATGGGCTCAACTATTCTAAATGTGCCCTTTCGCAGCAACTCATCCACCTTTTCTGTTAGAATCTCGCTCTCCTTAGGACTCATCATGTAGTTCGGTAGATTAGGCAGACTAGTACTAAGAATTAAGTCTATATGGTGTTGAATATCATGCATAGGCGGCAACCTATATGGAATCTCCTCATGCATTAGTTCACTAAACCTCTTCAATAAAGGCTTAACTGATTCGGGTTGCTCATCCATTTGTAATTCAGCCTCAGTCTCGAATGCATGTTTCACTATTAGTGCGTGAATTTATTGGGTCTCCTTAATCTCAGCTTCAAATTTTCTTGTAAGGGTAAGGGAATTATTTCCAGTAGCCTGCTTTCCCTTACTCTTCAATGGCAGCAACGTATACTTCACTCCACCTTTTACCAGATTATACTGATTGCTCCTTCCCGAATGTTGTGCATCCACATCATATTGCAACAGCCTTCCAAACAACATGTGACATACATCTATGTTTACCACATCACAATACCGCTCATCATGATACTTACCAATGGAGAATGGAATTTTGCATTGTTCAGTCACCTAAATGTTTTTCGCTCCAGAATTAATCCATTCTAACGTATATGGATTAGGATATTTCTCCAGAGGTATCCCCAGCTTCTTTAATGCATCCTTCCCGAGAATATTTTTCATGCTACCACTATCAACCACCACAGCAAAGATCTTGCCCAGAATGGTGCACTTGGTTTAGAATAATTGATGGCGCTGCGAATCTTCCTATTTTAGAGCTAACATCATCCTACGCACTATGCAATTTATGTCCTCATCTTCCTCACCTTCAAAATTGTATTTCTCACCATCTGGTTCACAGTAATATTCATCTTCCTCCTCTGCTTTAGCTGCCATGTTTACTGTCCTCCTATGAGGGCATTCATTAGATCGATGCCTTAGCTGATTACACTTGCAACACTTTATCACCGCCGGTTTAGCGTTAGGATTCGGGTTTGCAGTTTTTTGGGTTTGCAGTTTTCTAGGCTTGCGTTCCCTTGTCCTTCACCCCGTTCATAGAAGGCTTTCCTCCCGCCTTATCTTCTTGAGTTCGTTCTACGTTAAAGCTACAGTTCGAATCGCTCTTCTCTTTGGAACTGCTGGAAGTGATTCCTCTATAATTTTCGTAGCCACTTTTACCCCTTTCTTGCTATATCAATTCTGCCTTCATTGCCATATTCTTTGCTTCACATAAACTTCGCAAAACCTGCACCCCAATTTTATCTCTAATGAATGGCTTCAATCCATCAATATATCTCGCCACCTGCTGTCCATCTGTCTTTGACAGATTATTTGGCTTCTCCATTCTCATAAATTCTGCCATATACTCATGTATAGTTCAATTATCCTACTGCCAACGCTGGTACTGCTGGAACACATTTTGCTCATAGTCGGGTGGAAGGAACTCTTGCTTCAGCAGCCTCCTCATTCTATGCCAAGTTCGAACTCTATCCTTTCCTTCTCATTCCCTTCTATTATGTAATTTCTTCCACCATGCAGACGCACCCTCCTTCAATCTACAGGCCACTAACCGCACTTGTTTCTCACTAGAGGTCTCTATATAGTCGAAGAATTTATCAATATCAGCAATCCAATCCAGAAAATCTTCTATTCCCAGACCTCCATTAAAATAGGGTATATCGACTTTTAATTTAAAATTGTTACCTTTTCTATCATCATAACGTCGTCTATACTCATCTCTTCTATCTAACCCCTTCGAAATCCTCCATAACGTTGTCTGCCTCCATAACCAGCACATTCTTCGTCAGGAAACTCATCTTCCTCTTCTTCCGAACTCTCCGAAAATGATGGGTTATTCTATCTGCGGATAGGAATAGGTTTGTTGACAGGGTCACCACGAGCCACATCTGCACATGGTCTTCTGCTTTGCTGCATATTCCAATTCACATCCATGCCGAGGGCTTCAAATCGATCTGCTAATTCATCAAATCTTTCTTCGATGCGATGAAATCTATGATCAATTCGTTGATCTAGACGTTTCATTAAACGTTGCTCCAAACGTTGCAGCGCGTCATCCCAAAGGATTATGGCTCCAGTCTCTTGAACATCATCACGGAGACCACCACTAGTCGCCATAGACTCTGATACAACCGACGCAGCTTATTGCGAAGAATAACAAGCAAATCTTGCTTTGAGAGGAAAATCACGAATTCAATATCAAAAATATATTCTATCCTTCTCAAACATAATAAACACTTTTTTATATGAAGTGCTAACCTAACTCTACTAGGATTCTAAACAACAAAATCCAAAAATTACAAGATTGCTACTAGTAATAAAATTAAGCCCAAAAATACTAAAATAAATGAAAAATCCATTTAAACGACCCCGAATTGCAAAAATCGATTGCAGTTCACAGCCAAAGAAGTGAGTATTGATCAGGAGGCCATTTCTCTCCAATCGACCGAATTTGAGCTCGTTCTGAAGTCATTCGCTAGTCTTAGATGCATCATCATTTCGACTTCCGTTTGGATTTCTGTCGGTTCAATCGATCCAAAAACTCACTCCTAATACTCGTGACATCATTTTTTCTTCTATCCGATGATTTGGCATAGGAAAATGTTGTTTCCTGGTTCCATTCCATTAGGTTCATATTGTTTGCAAGGTGTAAATTGGTGGTTAATTGTTGAGCTCAACTCTGTTGTGTTAAACATTAGGCCCTCGGTTGATCATTTCGATCTTTGTCAACTGATGAAAATTCGTAGATCTTGTATTGGAGGGTGGCAGAAAAATTATGTAGATCTCTATATAATGGAGTAATGTTGTTTCTTGAAGTTTTCACCAAAAGAAGCAAACGTGTAGTTAGAGAGTCAATGGATCAAGGAAAGTGAGTGAAACGAGATGTCTTTTTAATTATGTATGCCTTGAATTCATTGAATCTATTTAATTCATATTTCTCTTGAAGTCATGTATCTCTTGAATGCATGAATCTATTTAATTCATGTGTCTCTTGAGTGCTTGAACTTTCAAATTACTATTCTTCTTTCAAAAAAGAGATTCGAATAAGATTCGAAAAAGAAATACATTTCTCATATTTTCACTTTGATTTTTTTTTCTCTGAGGGCTCGCATGGTAACCATTCTCTTCCCTGGCTTTATTGCTGGCCAGAAATAGATTTTTTCATTTCTATTCTCTAGACGAATTTCTCATCCAAGAAATGTGTTCGATAACGATACAAAATTTCTATTTCTAGAACATAAACCCGTTTGATAACAGCACAAAATTTATATTATTTTACTATTTAAAATCTACTATTTCAAAATAAAAAATATATTTATATTTTACTTCGGCAATGGTGGTGGGCAGCGGCTGGCGAAGGTCACGCCAGTGGCAACGAGGGGCCGACGGTGAGGTGGGGCGCGACGACAAGAGACAGAGGTCGCCGGCGGATGGCGGCCGGTGGTGAGGTGGCGGTCGACTGTGAGCGGTGGCCGTGGCGGCCAGTGGTAGGTGGCGATGGCCTGCAGGGAGGCGAGGGGTGACCGCGAGTGGCGATCGGCAGTGAGGCGGGTGGCGAAGGTGGCGGCAGGCGGCGGTGATAGCCCTTGGGTGGTGGTGGTCGGTGGCTAGCAGAGGTCGCCAAGGGCGGCGGCCCTCGGGTGGTAACTGCCGCTAACGAGCGATGGCGGCCCCCGAGTGTTGGCGATAGCCAGCAGTGGGCAGCGACGGAGGGCGACCAACGATGGGCGTTGGCGGCTGGTGGTGAGGCAGCGAGTGGCGGTCGGCAGGGAGGAGGAAGTTGTTTCTAGTTTTTGTTTCAGAAATAAAAAAGCAGCTTTTTTTACTTCTTATTTCTCATCCAAAATTATTTCTGAGTAAAAAATTTAGCACGGGAATAGAAAAATTCAATTGCGTTGTCAAATGCATTTTTGTTTCAAACCTATTCCCCGGAACAAAAAGGAAAAAAGAAAAATAGTAAAATAGAAATGTTATCATTCGCGCCCTAAGAGAGCTAGTTTGGAGAAGTGTTCGATGGAATCTTATTTTCATAGTGCTAATTCAAACGGGTTCGAGGTATTGTATTTTGGGAGCCATAGTTCGTGAAGCTCCTCAGCACCATCGGCAGAAATCAACCGCCATATCTCACTCCTATGTAATTTTAGGCCTAATACCCAAAAAAAAATCTTTAACTTTAGCATTTGTAACAATTATATCCAAAAAAAAAATTGTCTCATAAAAAACCTTCAACCTTTACTTTTATCCTCATTCTATCTGAAATTTTTACTTTCATATCAATTCTACAGGCTTTGTATAAAAAAAAAAAACCCTCAGCTTTAATATATGTCCCAATTATATCCAAATTTTTTGTCTCACAAAAAAACCTTCAATTTTTACCTGTGTCCCAATTCTACCACCGTTAATCTTCCGTCTATAATCACCAATAGTTAATCCTACGTGGCATTTTCACTTCGTTATTGAATTACATTTCAGCAAAGATGGTATGAAAAAATCCTTGAATTTTTTACGCAGGGTAGCGATAAACAGGAAAATAATTCCTCAAAATAAACTGTGTTTGATTTATAGATGTTTGAAGTCTGACGATTACAAAGAGCGGATGTCCCTTATATAGATAGGACTCCTAAAGGAAATAGAATTACAAAAGATAACGCTAAAACAAATAAAATCTTATCTAATCAAAAGAGAATTCAAAACAAATATCGCATATATCTCTAGTGCTAAGTTTCCTAAATAGAAAACGAATATTAAAATATTGCAAATCAAATCTAAAGGTATCCTAAAACAAATATTAGAATCAAATCTAAACGATATCGAATTTGGTAGATCGAAAGTTCGGAAAGTTGCATATTCGGGAACTTCATGCGTGCAGTAACTTTCCCGATCACAATTCGGTAACTTTGAAATTCGGCAACTTTTCCCGATCAGTGAAATTTTAACGTCGTTGTCCTACATCAGTCTCCCCTTCTTCAAAAGAACTTGTCCTCGAGTTATAACGTCGTGTCTAGATTCGCTTCCTCATGTACTTCCAATTTTTCGTCATCTTCCTCTTCTTCATCCGGTCTCTTTTCTGTTCTCGGTAGAGTTCAAAAACTATGATAGAAAAATCATATCTAGATGTGGTAATTGCATCTGAATTCGCTAAATTGAAGAACTCATCAAAACAACGAGCATATAAACCACAATCATGGCTAGATCCTTCCATAGTGGGTGCTTTGCCAAAGTTGTTTTGTCCATAAGCAAATAATGACATGCTAATCCATCCAAAGCTGATTGAACCAACTTCCCATCATTTTGGCCTCTATCACGGTCCTGAAGATCCCCTAGAAGATAAGTATCCAAGTCTTGCTGAGCAGACATGCTTGTCACATTCCCCATCGTGATCCCAACGTGATCACAATTGAAAAATCTGAAGAAAAAAAATCTGCATGCTAGTAGCGAACAACTCATCATTGAAGGGAACGTATTTTGGCTTTCCTTGTGTAGTACCAAAACTTAATGAAACAGTTGTAATGGAACTTCCTGTGAGTATAGAGGAAGTCTCCCCATCGGCAGTTCTCTGTATATAATGCTCCAAGTCATTGTGAGTAACATGGGAACACAAGCCCTGAAGCTCTCAAGTTCTGTTCTACCTTCTCCTCCAGGTTCTTCAACTCGTTCACCTCCTTCTTGTTCGCCCGGTTTCTCGACGGAAGCCTCGGCTTCGGGAGCGATTTCCGGATCTTTCTGCTCCGTTTCTTCTCTCGCCTTCGGTTCCTCCTCTAATTTCTCAAAAAGTTGGTCCTTTTTCTCGACGGGAACCGCCCCTTCTGTTTTTTGAGCAGATCGTGAAACATGAGCAGCTTCATCCAAGGGACGAAGGGTGATTTTCGTCCTTCCCCACACGAACGAATAAATGTTCTCACGCGCTCGGTGAGTAACACCAACATCATATTGCCAGGGTCGTCCCAACAAGACATGGCAAGCATCCATCTCAACAATATCACATATTATCGTATCCTTGTATGTTTTTCCAATGGAAAGAGGCAAACGACAAATCTGAGTTACCTTTAATTCTGGTCCCTTACGAATCCATCAGATCGTATAGGGTGAAGGATGAGCTTCAGTCTTTAGTTGGAGATGATCGACAAGTGTCTGCGATACAATATTCTCGCAACTTCCGCTATCAATAATGACATTGCATACCTTTTCGCTTATAGTGCAACGGGTACGAAAAATGTTATTTCGCTGCGAATCTTCCTGTCGTGGGGCTAATAGCAATCGTCTCACCACTCAGTTAACATGCTCGTCCTGGAATTCCTCATATCGGTGGCCTCCACGAACAAATTCATGTTCATCTTGGAAATCTTCGTCTTCTTCTTCAAAATCCTCGACACAGCATTGTCGTCTTTGTCAGGGATTCGCCCTTCGCTCCACAGCTACTTCGGGATCACGAGCGACAGGAATTCGCTCGGCTGGAAGAACGTTGGGGTTAGGGTTGGGGTTGGCAGATAACCGTTGGATGGCGGCAAGCAATTCTTGCATCGTCCATTGGTGGTCATGCAGAGCTCGTCGAGTCTCCTCAGCAAACTGTCGATTCTCCTCAGCAAGCTACCGATTCTCCTCAACGAACTGGGTAAATTCCTCACGCAAAACAGACTCATCGCCCTCAACTGCGGAGGTTTGTCTATTCACGTTTTTTGTCATCGTCACAAGGAAAAATCTCGCTCTGATACCAAATGACGCAGGGTAGCGATAAACAGGAAAACAATTCCTCAGAATAAACTGTGTTTGATTGATAGATGTCTGAAGTCTGACGATTACAAAGAGCGGATGTCCCTTATATAGATAGGACTCCTAAAGGAAATAGAATTACAAAAGAATAACGCTAAAACAAATCAAATCTTATCTAATCAAAAGAGAATTCAAAACGAATATCGCATATATCTCTAGTGCTAAGTTTCCTAAATAGAAAACGAATATTAAAATATTGCAAATCAAATCTAAAGGTATCTTAAAACAAATATTAGAATCAAATCTAAACGATATCAAATTTGGTAGATCGGAAGTTCGGAAAGTTGCCTATTCGGGAACTTCATGCTTGCAGTCGGTACGGCTGCGTATGGATGGTGGCTGGGGAAACTGTTTCTGTTCCAAAAGTGTTCCGGGAACACTTTTGGAGCAGAAACGCGTATGGTTCAAAAATGTTCTGAAAGTGTTCCGCGGAACACTTTTGTGCCAGGGAACACTTTTGGAGGAACAAAAAAAACTTGCTTCTGGGATTTTGGAACACTTTTGAAATCACCATCCATCGTCGCCGACTCGACTACCACCCGCCGCCTCACTAAAAGCCGGCCCCCGCCGCCGCCGCCTCCAGTCCCCGGCCGCCCGCCGTCGGTCGCCGGCAGCCCCCGTCGGCTGGCCGCCCGCTGCCGGTCGCCGGCCTCCCGCCGCCTGCCGCCCGGCCGCCGCCAGTCCCCGGCCGCCCGCCGTCGGTCGCCGGCAGCCCCCGTCGGCTGGCCGCCCGCCACCGGTCGTCGGCCACCCGCCGCCGCCGCCCCCCGCCGCCGTCGGTCGCCGACCGCCCGCCACCGGTCGCCGATCGCCCGCCACCGGTCGCTCGCCGCCGGTCGCCCACCGCCGCCACCGCCGGCCGCCAGTCGCCCGCCGTCGCCGCCCATCGCCCGCCACCGGCCGTCGCCCCCCTCCGGTCGCCGGCCGCTGTCGATCGCCGGTCGGCAACTGAAAAAAGTGTTTTTTTTTTTAAATTACCAAACACGTTTTTTTCCCAAAAATGGTAATTTTGAACAGAAACACAAAAAAATGTTTCTGTTCAAAAAATGTTCCCTGGAACAGAAACGCTACCATACGCAGCCTAAGTTGCCTATTCGAGAACTTCATGCGTGCAGTAACTTTCCCGATCACAATTCGGTAACTTTGAAATTCGGCAACTTTTCCCGATCAGTGAAATGACGTCATTGTCCTACATCAATTTTTCTTCCGTTGCTTGCTTTCCTACATATTATCGAGAGATATTAAGTCACTCAAAACGACGTGTTTCGTGCTCTCTTCGCCACTCAATAGCCAAAAGAACGACTAGACGTGGAGATATTTGGACGAAAATATAAAATTTCGTCGTCCCTAAAACCAACTATTTCTAAATTTCGAAGATTCATTTGTTAGTTCTTCGATAAAATTCGAGCCACGTAGGGTTAAATAAGATTGAGCGGAAGGCTGACAGTGATAGAATTGGATAAAAGTAAAAGTTGGGATTTTTTGCGAAACAAAAAGTTTTGGATATAACCTTACCCAAAAAAAAAAAGTTTTGGATATAATTGGGACATACGCTAAAGTTGATATTTTGTTTTTTGTATTACATCGGTAGAATTCGGATAAAGTAAAAGTTTGGAGTTTTTTATAAGATAATTTTTTTTGGATATAATTGGCACAAATGCTAACGTTGAAGGTTTTTCTTGGTATTGTTAGGCCTGTAATTTTATCACAATTTTATAGCAATTGTGCAAATTTCAAATTTAGTTTGTGACGGTATCCACTTTTACTCATTGACTTGATCATTACTCAAGCTGTTATCGCTTCTTTAGTGTTATTATTTTTCTGTTTACAAACAAACAAACAAACGGTATTACGTATATTCCTTCGAGCACGTTACCTTAATTTTCGACGTCAATTATTATACCAACAAGAAGAATACTAAGGAAAAAAAAGGACATCCGCTTTCTTTTTCATTGGACGAGGTAGTTGCCTTGCCATGGTGCATCGTGGACCCCATATTAATAAGTCCTTCCTCGACCAGCTAGGTTGTAGTTTGATTTCTCCCACAAGGGATTAAAAAACAAAGCAGACCCACAAATATTTTTTTTTTTTTTGGGGGGGGGTCGAAAAAAGGTAAAAGAGTCTGTCCAAAACATGTGGGTCGCACGCTGATCTTTCCCCTCTCCTTTTGTTTTAGTTTCCCCACCAGGAAGAAGCTAAAGCGCCAGTGTACTTTTTTTTTACCCCCATTGCTCTGATCAGACACACCTATGAAAATGCTGCATCTTTCAGAGATTTTGACCAGATGAGAAACTCATGCGACGGACTGAATCACAGCCCGATGGGAAGAGAGAGGGAGAGATTTCTGAAGGTGGGATCATAACAGGAAAAAACTTCTGAAGGTGGGATTTTTATAAGGGAGAAAAGAGAGAAACTTCTGAAGGAGGGGATGTTTGACTAGAGTTGACAGAACAAGCCTCTCTTCTGCTTTCGCTGCTCTTTTTTCCAGCTATAAATAGGTCTCGCTTCTCGCAGTCGATGCAACGCTCCCCGACCCCCATCTTCAGCATTTCAGCATTTTTGACGCATCTCTGTCAAATTCTCCGACCTGGTGAGTCCCCCAATCTCTCCTTCCTCCCGCGTCTATGGATAATCTCTCTCTCTCTCTCTCTCTCTCTCTCTCCTCTCATTTGGGTCACATTACGAGTTCTGTAATGGTTAGCGATCCGATGTTTGGGAGATGCATCTTCTTGTTATGCTCAACGCGCCATCGCCATCGCCATCGAGTCTCTGTCCGTTGCATGATTTGCCCAAGTTGAATTCTCTTGTATGCTCTTGTTTCTGTGTTCTTTTTTCCCCTAAACCTTGTACCAATTTTATGTCCGAAGTTCTCTCACAGGAATATATTGCTTGCTGAAGATGTCATGATCAGTGATGGACAAATCATTTAGTTTTGTTCCTTTTTTTTTTCCTTGCTTGTCGATTCTTGCATGTAAATGGGAATATATATATATATATATATATATATATATATATATATATATATATATATATGAAACTTTGGAATTCACAAGTTCAGTCATCTCTAGAAATGGCTCATCCTTACTCTCTTTGTATTTATACATATATGTTTCGTTACACTTAGGGTCCGTTTGAGAAAGACTTTCCTAAGAGACTTTGGCCCCTAGGGCCAAATTTTGGGTGTTTAGTAAAATTTTCCCAATTTACTATGAGGAAAGGTTTGTTTTGCCAAGGCTGGTCTTGAAATGCCTTGGGCTTTCAGCTTTCTTACAAGTTTTAAGGTTAATAGTTTTTTTTTCCTCCAAAACTATCGTCGCCAATTTTATTATTTATTTTTTTGGTTTTCCCTTTGTTATAACTATTCATCTTCTCTGCGTGAGGGGCGGCCGACGAGGTCGTTTAACCTCAGTCGGCCTTTGTCAGGGGTCGCTGGTGCTAGATCTGAAACGTTGACGGCTTGAAGCCTTTTGTCAACTGAGGCAAAGGATTTGATTTTTTAAATAAAAATAATAAAAACAATTACTACAAAAATAATTATACAAATACTGTTTACCTCGAAGTTGCTTCAAAATGGATTTTAAAATTAATATTTAATAAACACAATTTGTATTTCGAAAAACTATTTTAACTTAAAGTTCTTTGCATCTTCTCAAAAACTTTCCCCAAAAGTTCAACCAAACGCAATTTTAATTGCAACAAACAAATTAAATTATTTTCTCAAGAATCAGTTATTCTTTTGAAACGATCATAGTACATATGAAGTATAGAAAACACATGATAAGATGGAGTTCAATATGGAAAATAAGGACAGGTTTGGAATTGATATTAGTTTAAATGTGTTTTTTTCGGTTGGGTCATTATTTAGACCTCATTTATTTCATGAAAAATATTTATTTTAAAAAATATTTTCCTAAATGTTAACACTTATATCGCGTGAAATAATTATTTAATAGAAAATATTTTCATTACCGACAACAATTTATGTGCAAATATTTTCGTAGATGACAAAAATATTTTTCGTTTGTTCATTTATTCAATCAATAGAAGCGGCTCTTTTTAGGAAAATATTTTTCAAATCAATGATTTTGTTTTGTACGAGACAAATGATCTTGAAATTAAACAATCAACATAACCAAAAAGCCAAAAAAGCAAAAACCTTTTTTCCCCAACACATCCGATCTTCGCTTCTCTCATTTTTGTTCCTTTTATTTGCTGACTCAATGTCCGCCGGGTGACATACCAATGTTAATATACCTCTAATAAATCTAGCATTATTCTCTTTTAATTTTAAGATCTTGAATATTAACGCTGAAAAAAAGTACTTTGTAAATCGTAAAAACTTGTAAAGTAAAATCCACGGAGGCGCTCAACCGAAAAAATATATGTACACGGAGGCGCGTGAGATGACGCGGCTGCGACACACCTGAGCGACTGCCGGTCACTGCTCAATGTTCTTATTTTATATATGCCAACTCCGGCGTTGACCGAAGTCTTCACATTACGGCACTGGAGTCTGAAATCTCTGTCTCTGTCTCTGTCTCTCTCTCTCCCCTCCTTCTGTCATGGCTTTTGCCATGACGGAGCCTCCGGAGATGGAGCGCTTCAGGCCACGCCGGCCGTTTCCGGTCCATCGGCTGCCCATGCCGATTCCATGTAAGAACACGACTTCTATGATCGCGACGCTCGCTCTGGTATCTTGGATTTTGAGCTCTCAGATTGTTCATCTCCGTAGTCATCATTTCTCGCCTTTTCGAGCGAAGTTTTCTTACTCCAATCGGTCGTAGATATTTTAAAAGCCTCTTCCGGCTATCCTGCTTGCTAAGATGCTCTTACGTGGCCGCCGTTGGCATAATGGAGTCGTTCCGGTGAGGGAGACACGGATCCACATGCTTTGACTGATGACTGTGCACTTCATTTGAAGTAGACGGTGTTGGATTAAGAATCCATTTAGCATTTGTTTCGGACATGGGTCGATGAACTCGTTAGGAGGAAGCGGATCAACATGCTTGTGTTGTTGTACTTGGCTCGGTCATCTCGAGGATATGAAGTTCTCATCCTGCCGAGCGCTTAATTTAGTCAGGCAATCATACATATGACTTGGCTGCTTTTGAGTTCCAGCATAGTTATGATGAGGTGGTTACTGGTTGATGAGTTGGGATTAGGCAATTTTGACCATGTCTAGTTTTTGCTCTTGATAATGTGTCTAGATGTAACTGCAATTAGTTAAAGAGGTAAGACTTGAGATTGCGTAGTTTGACTCTTTAGTTTGGTTACGCGGAACTCAATCTGTCATCATTATGAGCATTGCATGGAGGCAATATCTATGCTATGTGTTCAAGTTAACTTCATTCTTCTTCTTCTTTTCAAATGCAGTTAGAATCTTTGAGATAGCATGGGTAGGACTATTCAGTTGTACGGGTTCTACTGGCCCATTAGTGCAGAAGCAGTGAAGGATTTTCTGGAGCAATATCTTGGCAAAATGACTGTTTATGCAGTGGAAATTCTGAAACCAAGAGTTGGAGAGCGAAGAACATGTGCACACGTTCAATTTACTGCTAAATGTGATGGCGAAGATATTATTTTTCTCGCTAATAATAAGGATCTCTGGCATGGTAATTCATATTTAATGGCTTCGGAATGGGGTTCTGATATTGTTCCAAACCCCAAGGTCTTTCAGTACTGCCTGGATGATGTAACTTTGCATCTTGGATGTCAGACTTCTGAGGATACGTTCACTGCCTTGTGGAAGAGCCCAAATGCCTCTGTAAGATTTGGATTTGGCATGAGAAAACTGTTTTTCTTCTTAACCTATGGTTTTGTGGACTACAAGCTTGAGCTCTCCTATGAGAATATTTGGCAGATTCAGCTGCACCAACCACGTGGTCAAACTCTGAAGTATCTAGTCATTCAGGTTTGATGCTTCAACATAATGCTTGATTGTTTAAGCCAAAACATCGAATTGCTATGTTCCTGTTGGTAGTGGATATGTTGACGAATCATATGTGGGAGGAGGGCCCTAGACAGGGCAGGTTGTAGTGAATCACAAAATGAAAAAGACCTGCTGCTTTACTTCTTTGAGGATGATACTCTTTCTATGATGTTTGATTTATGAACTTCCCCAATCCCCATATTATTGGTCAAGCAGCAATTTTCCCCTTTAATAGCACAATGGTTTTATAGGCCTGTCAAGCTGGACACTACTAATTTTTTTTTTTCCTTTCGATCTCTCTGTGTTCTTATTTTACCAGTTACTAGGTGCCCCTCGGATCCATGGAAAAGATTCCTGCACTCTCAAATATTTTATGGCAGCTCCTGATGACCAGTGGAATAGGGAAGTTGATTTTACCCCATCTTTCTGTATTGGCCAAGCTTCATCTTTGTGTTTGGAACTTCGACATCATCATCAGCTTCCTGATTTTGATAAGTATCTTGTTTGCTGCAAAGAACAGAGTGGGCAGTTCACCCTGAAATCTACCCCTCCTTGTACTTATCATTCAGATCTTGTACCTGCTGTGCTTCCACCTGCCGGAGTTGCCTTGCCATATGGAATCTTGTTCAAGGTCTGTTCCTTGGTTCAGCATGGGTATCTGCCGTGGCCGGTTCTGGATTCAAAATTTTTCCGGCTGGTTGATCCCAGAAGAATGGACATGAATGTTGCTTGCATAGAACATGCTTTGGAAAAACTGGGTCGTCTAAAACAGTGCTGTTACAATCCTGCAACTTGGCTTGAGGAGCAGTATCGGAGGTATCTGAGTACTGACCACAAACCTACAGCTGGCACTCTTTCTTTAGATGATGGGTTGGTGTATGTACGTAGGGTTCAAGTAACTCCTTCTAAGATGTACTTCTGTGGTCCAGAAGTGAATCTTTCCAATCGGGTGCTGCGTAACTATCTTGGAGATATTGATAATTTTATCCGTGTTTCTTTTGTTGATGAGGAACTTGACAAAATTTATTCAACAAATTTGTCTCCGCGCAACTCTGCAAATGATGAAAGGCGAAGCGGAATTTATAAGAGGATTGTCTCAACATTGAGAGATGGAATTGTTATTGGTGATAAGAGGTTTGAGTTTCTTGCCTTTTCATCAAGTCAGTTACGGGATAGTTCTGTTTGGATGTTTGCTTCCAGGGAAGGGCTTACCACAGCAGATATAAGGGAGTGGATGGGGGATTTTCGTAAGATACGAAATGTGGCAAAATATGCTTCCAGACTAGGTCAATCCTTTGGTTCATCAAGAGAAACTCTTGACGTCTGGAAAGAAGAAGTTGAAAGGATACCAGATGTGAAAACCATAAGGCGTGGAGTTGAATATGTTTTCTCTGATGGTATTGGGAAAATATCTCATCAATTTGCTGTGGAAGTGGCTAGAAAATGTGGTCTTATAGGTTCTACCCCATCTGCATTTCAGATTCGGTATGGTGGGTTCAAAGGTGTAGTGGCAGTGGATCCAACTTCATCAAGAAAATTATCATTAAGAAGCAGCATGCTCAAATACGAATCATCAAATACGAAACTAGATGTTTTAGAATGGAGCAGGTATCAGTCTTGCTTTCTTAATCGCCAGATTATTACTCTGTTGTCTACTCTTGGAGTCGAGGACCATATTTTTGAAAGGAAGCAAAGAGAGGCGCTATGTCAACTGGATGCTATCTTGACAGATCCTGTGGTGGCGCAGCATGCACTGGAGCTTATGTCTCCAAGAGAGAGTACTAAGGTTCTTCTAGAAATGCTTACCTGTGGTTATGAGCCAGATGTGGAACCCTTTCTATCGATGATGCTTCGAACATTCTGTGCATCGAAGTTGCTTGACTTGCGTACAAGAGCAAGGATCTTTGTGCCAGATGGAAGATCGATGATGGGATGTTTGGATGAAACAAGGACTTTGAAATATGGTCAGGTGTTTGTACAACTGTCTAAGTCAAGCAGAAGTGAGTCACCCCTCGACACCTTTATCTTTCAGGGAGATTTGGTGGTTGCAAAAAACCCTTGCCTGCATCCTGGAGATGTCCGTGTCTTAAAGGCTGTTGATGTTCCGTCTCTGCACCATATGGTTGATTGCATTGTTTTTCCTCAGAAAGGAAAGAGGTAAGTTTTTTTCCTTTCACTGCTGGTACTCATTTTCTTCTATGTCAGTTCCTCTCATTCCCACCGAGTAACATTCTAGGCAGTTAAGTCTGGACTCATTTCTCTCTGTTTGTTTTTCCACTTTTAATTGTCTCAAACCTCCGGTCTCAGCCAACCGTTCCCCCAACAACCCCTCCCCCCAGAAAAATAAATAAATAAATAAATGAAGAAAGAAAAAAAGAACAAGAATAGAAAACCTTAGCCAATCTTACCATAGTGGGTTTTCTGGGCAATTGTGATGATTTTGTAAAAACATGAAGAGTGCACCAGTTTATAAAGATACCAAGGTGCCGTTGACAATGTACAGAAACTTTTATGAGAAAGATTTTGTCAAAGCTATCAAGGAGAGAGTATTCAGCATGTGAAAGAACTGAAAGGCGTATCAGCATTTTATTTGTTGGTCATGTATTTAGTAATTTTTATAGATGGCGACATTCATATAACTGGGGATTTGTACAAACAGTATGTGGACTTCTGCACAAAAGATGTTGTCCTAACAAACCCATATCGTCCATCTTAGACAACCATATGTAAGCAGATAAAATCATTGGTCACATTACCTCTCAACTCCATTTTTCCATCTAGTTGGTCAACCGGCATCTCTGGCTATAAGTAGAACTTGACATATTTCTTCAGTCACGATAAACTGATAATCATTGTAGCTCTCATGTTATTTGCATAATAGATGCCAAAAAGATCGATTTATCTGGACTCGATAGATTTCATAATTACGAGCAATCAAGGAGCAGACCTAGATTTAATTTCCCTATTTGTTCATGCAACTTCCCGCCCCGTAACAGATAGCATTTACGCATAATCTACACGTTTTTCTGATATTTCGCTACTAACCTCCAGGCCACATCCAAATGAATGTTCGGGAAGTGATCTGGATGGAGATATCTACTTTGTTTGCTGGGATCCTGATCTGGTTCCTCCTTGTTTGTGTCAACCCATGGATTATACCCCAGCACCTACTGTAACTCTTGATCATGATGTCACCATTGAGGTACTCATTGGCCACATGCTTGCCCGTTAAACATTATCTTTGAGAGGACCACACCGATGGTAGCTTGCTTTCATATTGTTCGAGTGATGTGCTTATATGCAATGAATCTTAGTTGAGGCTGTTGGATGAGATCAATGACTTCTAAAAAACGGTTGCAATGGTAATTTAGTGTGGTCTTGTTTTACCCAGATATCGTATTCTTTTCACAAGAAAAATGAACAGAGACTTTGATAAAAACCTGAGTTGAACGTTCTTATTAGTTATCAAATAGATACGCCATTACTGCTAGAACTGGACCATAATTTATGTGGACCGAGAACATCTTCAATTTACTCGGAACTGAATTGAAAAGGAATACCTTGTCATGAATTAGCAAATTGAACTTTTCAAATGTGTACAGATAGTTGTCATCTTTGGCATTGAGATTTGTTCTTCCCTTTCGGTTCTCCATCTTTTGGTTCTTCAAATTTATCAATAAGTGGAACGGAATAGACCATGTTCTGGTATTTCTGAATGGAGAGTTTCTATGTGCAACCATGTAAGTCATCTATCAGGGAAACCAGTAGATGCACAAGTATCGAACATCACTAGATCCCCTCTGAGTTTATGAAGCAATGAGATACTTGAAAGCTAGATCATATGGAGGGCACTTTTTAAATCAAATTATGGCGCGACTCATGTATTACAACACTTCCCCTCACGCTTAGTTTGGTCTTTTGCCTAGTACTAAGCGTGGACATATTCATTGGAGAGGCAAATAGGGGCCTGGAAAGATTTGAACTCTGGACTGATATCATGAAAGATTTGGTGGGACCACTTGCCAACTGCTCTAAAAGCTTTAGTTGTTAGAAAAATGGTTTAATATTTATATATTCCAACATTGAGCATCTAGTCTGTTTTATTAGCATAGTGTAATTCTTGTTGCTCAGCACGTGAACCTTATAGTTGTTTAACTTGTTAAAGATAGTGCCCTTCCATTCCATTGCATGCCTCTTTAAACTTGCAAAGTCTTTCTCATTCGACATCTCTATGTTAGTTTCATGAAGAACTTCATTTATTAGCGTCTTCTGATGATAGATACCTTCTCAGTGGATAACTAATGAACTCATGCTGTCCCAATTTAATGTTTTAACATCCAGGAGGTCGTGGAGTACTTCGCAGAATACATGGTCAATGATAGTTTAGGGATTATTGCAGACTCTCACACAGTGTTCGCAGATAAGGAGCCAAGGAAGGCATTCAGCAAATCATGTACTGAGCTTGCGGAGTTATTTTCCATAGCAGTTGACTTCCCAAAAACTGGTGTTCCTGCTAAAATTCCGGGTCATCTGCGAGTCAGAGAATACCCAGACTTCATGGAAAAGTCTGATAAGTGCACCTATGAGTCTCAGCACGTGATTGGGAAGCTTTTCAGAGAGGTCAAGGGGATTGCACCACATACCAATTCTATAAATTCCTTCACGAGGGAAGTTGCTCTGAGCTCCTACGATTGTCAAATGGAAATAGAAGGCTTTGAGGACTATGTCATGGAAGCCTTTCAGTGCAAACTTGAGTATGACTGCAAATTGAGGAGCTTGATGCATTATTATGGCATCAAAACTGAGGCTGAAATGCTGAGCGGGAATATCCTGACGAAGTCGAAATATTTTGATAAAAGACGAGACCTGGAAGGTATAAATTCCGCTGCGCGGTCCTTGAGAAAGGAAGCCAGGTCAATGTTCAATGATACAAAGTCAGGATCAGCTTCTGGAGGTGTTAATACATATGCGAAGGCATCAGCTTGGTATCATGTCACCTACCACCCGGAGTTCTGGGGCCGCTACAAGGAGGAGGATCAAGAAGATCATTTCTTAAGTTTTCCTTGGTGTGTTTATGACAAGCTCCTTCACATTAAATCAGAGAGAGCTTCTATAGAGAGGTTAGCAGAAATCAGCATTTGACTGCAGATTCCGAGTTTAAATTCTCCAAATTGTTCAAGTATATCTTAGATGTATGTCTTCTTTGTTAAAACAAATGATTTACATTAGTTGTCATGTAAGTTCCACGGACATGCTCTTATGGCATATGTCAATCTGTAACTATCTTTGGTACTGTTGTATTTTGCTTTTTATGTGTGAATATATATAAGGAACTCCTTTTTTCTTAGTGTCGTATATATGAAGGCAAACGGTCAAATGTCAGCGCTCGCCGATTCAATGAAACAGCATGCACGTTGCCATATTCTTTCAAATGAAAGTTCTTTATCCCTTTTTGGATATCTTAACCGGAATTCTTGAGATAGTTATCGTTCTTTTCTTTAGTTTCTCTCGAGGTCTGCAGGATAGAGTTTGAATCAGTTGTGAAGCATTTGATAAGGCCCTCATCGACTCTAACGAGCGATTGATTTTGAAATGGAAATACTGACACTGAAATCACCATGAAAGATCACTTAATCTAGATAAAACTGAGTAAATTTAGGTACTAGCCATTTTATTTAGTTCATCCAATTGTAGGGCACGAGTGTCATCTTCCAAAGATGCATCAATGGCGTTTGAGAACAAGGAACATTAGAGTCCCTTCCTTGTAGCTCGAGTCCAGTATGTGGCTGAACTGCCGAGTCTTTTCCACAAGACGTCGAAAGAGTTCGTCGACAATCTCACTTCCGAAGTGTTTGGTGATAATCCCTTCCAAGCCTGCTCTTAGGTGTATCACAATCTCCTGCGCATTGACTCCACCTTCGTACCTCGTTTGGCTGTTAAGCAACTCCATCTTCTCTATGTGAAAACTACCATCCATTTTGACTAGCCGTGCAATCTCCGCCGGAGAAGGGGCATACAGCGGCAAGTTGACGCAATCCACTTGCTCTTCACTTATTGTTCCCTGCAGAGAAAAGCTCGCCAATTTGTGTTTCCGTGAGTTGAACGAAGCCAAGATTTTATGAAGTCTAATGTTGATCTCCCATGATAGTAGGAAAGGTGTGAAATTTCTGGATTCAGAAGAATTTCGAAAACATTATTCCCTATAGACTTATTGTTTTCTACTTCAGTCTAATAAAAGATTTAAGAAGACGGTCGAACAAAAGTTGGAGATATTGTGATACCATACCTCTTTGGCCATGTCCATGAGACTCAGTCCAATAAAATCATACATTACACACACGGGTATCTTGGAATATGGAACATCATCTGGTTTTCCAGGCATGGTTAGTACTACTATCCCTCCTGAGGCGACCTCTTCTGCTCTAGATTTCAGAAACGCTTCCATATCCTTGTTGAACCGACCTGCGTACGCGTTGCACACCGCCTTGGAAGCGTTTGTGCAGTGAATTTTCCCCTTATTCCATGCCGGAGAGTTTCTATCGGACACTGCGTCTGGAATTCTTGAAAGCCACTGGAGCGCGTACTGCGAGTGCACGAAGTGGAGGGAAGACTCCGGGAACAGCCGCCCGTGAAATGACCCCGGAACCCCCGCAGCGTAGTAGGGTCTCTCTGGAGGGAGGGACTTGAAGAGGGTGTTGAAGTCATTGGCGGCGTGATCGTTGAAGAAAACCTGGAATTCGGGCATCTCGGTAAGGAGGCCTCTGGATGTGAGATTCATTTGGATGGCGTGTATGGCGTTTTGCATGGCGACGAAGGTGTTTGGTCCGACCGAGCAGCCGAGGTCAGCAAGGCAGATCGTGGCAGGACGGGAGGAGACATGAGCTTCTACGTCGAGCTTCTCAATGATTGCCTCGTCGATCAAGGCCTTCAGAACATTTGTGGTCGCTCTCTGTAAAATGGTATTCCAATTCGTGAGGGCGGCAATTCATTCCCTAGTTGAAATATCGAGAAAGACTCGGAGAATCAGCCATTTTTCTCGGGAAAAATGCATGAAAATCACGGGTTTATGATTTCTGCATCTGTCATTTACTTGCATATTTGCTTAGCGACAACACCATTAAAGTGCATGAAAATCAAAACCTGGAAGTAAGAGTTCTTGCTGTAGCTGTAAGCTCCCTCCCCGCCGTTCATCGGGTATGTTGTCGGCATTTCGGTTTCGACGTTGCTCATCTCCCTCTCTCCTCTCTCTCGCCCTATATGTGCCTCTCAGATGCTGGACAAGTTGAACTCCGCTGTTATTTTTGCTCGGTGGTTCAGTACCTCTTTATACCAAGCGAACCTCAGTGGTGGTCTGAATTTTCAAGTGACTTGTCAGAGCGATCATCAGCAAAAGCGAACATTCAAATGCACAACTAACGTCGGTCTTGATCCTCCACTTCGGTTCAAAACCCTAATGGTATAATTAAAGCAGCCAGAGTAGACTTTTTGCACATGCGACAACGCAGCATTCAACCTCGACTCCAGCGTGTATCTTGGACTTTTCAACGTGCGACTATTCCAACTTTCTGGGCAAATCAGTGTCTTCAGCTTAGCATTCCCTAAAAAATTGGAACAGGATCCTTTGCCTAAGGCCAGGATCCCGTTCCAATTTGGATCCGGATCCCCTGCCCTGCTTGACAATTTGGGCTGTTGAATTCTGGGAAAATTATCAAAAAAGTCCTAAACCTATTACACTTTTGCCAATTCAGTCCTAAACCTTTTAATTTTGCCAATTCAGTCCTAAACCTTTTGTATTTATGCCGATTCAGTCCTAAACCTTTTGTATTTTTGTCAATCCAGTCCGTCAGGCCAATTTTGATCGGCCGGCGCTGACGTGGACCCGACCGGTGATGACGTGGTAATTTTTAATAATATTTTACATTTTTTCAAAAAATTTATTAATTTTTTTCATTTTTTTCCTTTTCATTTTTTCCCTTTTACTATTCATCGTCTTCCTGCTTCTTCCTCTGCTTGTTCCAGACTGGAAGGGAAGAAACATGGCCATCTAGCTATCCATCTGCGACACCTGACGATTCATCAGCACGAGTTCCAGCACGGGACTGAATCTGATCCCTTCGTAGAGGCTAGTGAAGGCAGATTTGAACTCTGCAATTTATCCCGTGGGCCCTCCATTGCCGTTGAAGATGCCAAGGATTGCGAACTTCAGAAATGGAGAGGGGCTGGGAAGATTCTCCTGGGTATTGGGTGTTAATCGGAGCCAAGCCGCGAGTAGAAGGTGGAAGGATTTCAATGGGCGAGTTGGGTCTCATCAGATCTGGCAATGCTTCCAAAATCGGCACGGGCTCTTCCTTAGGCTCAGATCGAATCAAGACTGACCTCCCCACCTCTTCGCCTTGATCGCCACCATCCCTCGCACCCTCGCTCTCCTTCACCAGCCCTGGTAGAACCGACACTCGCCGGCCCCGTCGACGACCCATTCGCGCCCTTCACTTGCTCGTACCTGACGTGAGCCTCAACAAGTCGTACAGCGACTCGGGCCTATGCAAGGCGACCTCCTCCTGGATCTCTCCCCTCAACCCTCCCATGAAGATACCCTTGATAAGTCCGTCGAGAGCTTGCAGTCAAGCTCTCTGAGGATCAGCCGGAGCCTCAAGAAGCAGGAAGATGATGAATAGTAAAAGAAAAAGAAAGAAAAGCAAAAAATGAAAAAAATTAATAATTTTTTTGAAAAAATGTAAAATAATATTAAAAATTGCCACGTCATCACCGGTCAGGTCCACGTCAGCGCCGGCCGATCAAAATGGGCCGGACGGACTGAATTGGCAAAAATACAAAAGGTTTAGGACTGAATCGGCACAAAAAAAATATTTAGGACTGAATCGACATAAATACAAAAGGTTTAGGACTGAATTTGCAAAATTAAAAAGTTTAGGACTGAATTGGCAAAAATGTAATAGGTTTAGAACTTTTTTGACAATTTTCCCGTTGAATTCTCCCTCCCCCTCCCCCCGATATAGGAGGGGAGAGAAAGGGGGGAATCCGACGGTTGTTTGGAATGGAATCCTTTGCCTTAGGCAGGATTTTCATCCGAGTCAAAAATCAATACCAAAAAGTCGAAATATTTAGCGCCTTAACTGCCAAAACCAAAATTTTCCTCTGAAGAAAGTTAAAAATACTGCACAATGTTTGAAGCCCTTCTCGTCTTGATCTTCGTCTAGCTATCTTTGGAGGGTAATGTTTACATATGCTCCTCTAACTTAGGTTGTTTGTGAAATTTGAGTGTCGTCTTTTTTATTATTATTATTATTAAGCTATTTGAGTATCCGGGATTGATTGATTACCAACTAGCGTTTCATCGGATGTGGCTGTCTTCACATTCCGACCATATACTTCATACTTATAGAGTCACGCAAGTCTATGGCCGACGAGGACCCTAAGAGCGACACTAGAGAACATAATTAGTACCTCTAGTATCATTAGCAGAAAGGCCCAAGCAACCGATCACTCCGCTGGCCCACGAAATGTTTTGGTGCTGTGGTAATTTGATTTTCGAAATAGACAAGACCCGTTACAATAATTAAATAATAAATCACACGTTCATATAATCGCTTAAGTTTCTAAAACAGTAGGCGATGATCCCACAAATCTCGCGTGATGACATCAGAGCACTGCTCAATTCATATATAAGTTCTTTCTTAATAAACATAATAGAGTGATTGAGCAATTCTCTCGGTTAATAGTAGGATTTTTATTGATAAAAACTAGAAAACAATATAGAGCACAACCTTTAACCACAAGACAAACTTTTTTTTACAAGCGAATCTTTAGTAGGGAATAAAGGACAAGCGAGGGGAATCAACTGCTATCGGACAAAGAGCGGGCAATCAACATCCGTGAGCGCACAGGCAAACTACCCATCCATCGTTATCCATACTTCATCTGCGTTTCAAAACGGTGAAGAGCTGAATGCCTTCCCTGTAGCATGATTCGAGTTCTTGAGAGCACTCGCCGGACAGCTTCCAAACCAACCGATCGAACAACTCGGAGATTATGTCCTCGTCGAAGCGCTTCGCCAGCATCCCTTCCATCGCTGCCCTCACGTGCACCATCCATCTGCGGACGTCGATGGGACCGATCATGTTGGGTGATGGGTTCGTCAGTTCCATCGCTTCAATGGTGAAATCGCCATTCTTGGTCACCAGCGTAGTCATCTCTTCCGGCGAAGGTGCGTACAGTGGCAAGTTGAAGGAATCCACTTCATCTTCACTGACTAGACCCTAGAAAAAGTAGGTAAAAATAGCAAAGGCGGATTACTTTCTTGTCGATGAAAGACAACCAATTTTATAAAGTTCGATCTTTGTAACTCCCTATATAGGTACTTACTTCATTCACCATGTCCATGAGACTAGAAGCCATGAGATCATACGTAAGCCCGCTCGGAACTCGCCGATGAGGCATATCATGCGGAATTCCCGGCATGACAATCACCACCATCCCTCCGCTCACTAACTCCTCAGCCCTAGTCCTTAAAAACCCATCCATATCCTTCGCAAACTGCTCTGCATAAGCTTCGACTACTTCTTCCGGGGCACTCGTGTAGTGAACCCTACCTTTGTTCCACGCTGCCGAGTCCCTGTCCGTCACCTTCTCCGGGACCTCAGAGAGCCAGTGCAGCGCGATGCTGGAGTACACGAAGTGAAGGGACGCTTCGGGGAACAATCTGGTGTGGAAAGAGCCAGGAACGCCTGCAGCGAAGTAGGGTTTTTCGGAGGGGAAGGTCGCGAAGAGGGTGTTGAAGTCGTTCGAGATCTTGTCATTGAAGAACACGTGAAACTCGGGCAGGGTTCGAGAATTAGGGCATTGAGATTTGAACTTCCTTTGCAAGATTTGCACGATGTTTTGCATCGCTACGATCGTGTTGGGACCAGCGGCACATCCCAGGTCGGCGAGTCGGATTACATGGGAAGTAGGAGAGGATAGACTCACAATGTGAAATTTCTCCGTAATCACGGCATCGAGCTTTTCGCTTATCACGTTGGTGGCAAGTCTCTGAGAATCAACTCAACCGACATCATTAGTCATTGTAGTAATTTTCTTCCTCCTACTTATGTAAGTCGCAATTAAGATACCCTAAGTCAGTTTTTTCTTCTTCTCTTTTCCTGATGTAAAGAAGTATGGTGATGGATGCTTCTCCACCACTTAACCTCGTTTGAGATTATTTTGAAATTATGGTGTGAAGAGCTAGTGCTTATTCATGAAACAGATGGAGAATGTTAGCAGCAGTGAAGAATCATGAAAAGAAGAAAGAAAAGGATGAAGAGACCTGGTATTGTGAATTTTTGCTGTAGCTGTACCTTCCATCTCCTCCATTTGTCGTGGGAGAATCCACACCAGGGTTTCTCTCGCCCATATCTCTCTCTCTCTCTCTCTCAATGTGGACGTGCTTAGAGGTGGGTCGATGGTCGGAAATTATAGGGCTTTTTTCCAAACCATGCCAAAAAACACAAATATTTACCAAAACAGGTTTAAATTTTTTTTTTTACCAAATCAAGCCCGGCTCGGCAGTCAAACTGCTGAGCCGGCCTGGCTACAGTACCGCTCGGCAGTCACACTACCGAGCGGCACTGTTCATCCCGCTCGGCCGTTCTTTTTTTTTTTTCACAGCTATTAAAGGCATGAATAGTGATAGTGGTGAATTTGACTGTTCACGTTTTGCCGTGAATAAAGAAAAGCTGGATTAAGAAGAAGAAGGCAGGTGTACGGTGACAAGCACCTTTTTTTTTCCTGTCATTGTGGGGGCAAGCACTCACCTTTTTTCCTTGTCATTGCCGAGCAAGCACTCACCTTTTTTTTTCTTTTTTAATCATTTTTAATTTATTTTTCTTGTGTTTTTAATAAATTTTTTATTATTAAATTTGTTTTCTAGAATAGACAAAATGTTAATGAAATTTGTATAAAATATCATGTTCTGTATTAACGAGCGAATGAACTATCGAAAAATTGAGCGCCCGGGGTTGAGGCTCGCTTGCTCGAACGAACCAAAATTTAATATTTTTCGTCGTTATATTTACAACACCTTTTTAGCCACAAGGGTTTTTTCGTTACAAAATTCGTCGCATCGCTAGAGTTTTCGTGACAAAATTCGTCGCGACCAAGCATTTTTTTTTAAGCGAGAAAAAACTGTTCATAGCAACACAGAGAATCAATGTACTGGATAAACGTGAACAGTCAAATTCACCACTATCACTACCCATGCCTTTAATAGCTGTGACATTACGGGCAAGACACAAAAAAAAAAAAAAACTGAGCGGGTGAATAGTGCCGCTCGGCAGTATGACTGCCGAGCGGCACTGTAGCCAGGCCGGCTCGGCAGTTTGACTGCCGAGCCGGGCCTAGTTTGGTAAAAAAAAAAATTAAACCCGTTTTGGTAAATATTTGTATTTTCTGGCATGGTTTGGAAAAAAGCCCCAAATTATACAAATGAAAAGGGAGAATGAACACAAATGATCCGTGAACTTTGAGCTAATATGTAATCCGATCCTGAATTTTTAATCTATTCAATGTGGTCTCTAAGCTTTAGTGCAATGTGCAATGTCATCCATGAACTCATATCGTTGGGACCTTAAAATCGGCAGTTCTTATGTCCTAATTTTACTTCAAAAGCTGAAAGCATACATTTAGTTACACTTCAAGGGTTAGGATAAATCAATTACAACTAGCTATAGAGGGAATTATATAAAATTACTGGCACTTAATCCAACTAATGCATCATTAAAAAAAAAGAAATACAGAGAGTATCTTTTGAGAGGTGGACAACATCTACAAAGGGGTCAAAGAAAGGTCTCTTTCATGGCCTAGTAGTATCTCCAAGTATATAAGCTATTTCCCACGCAACTCGTGAGCTACTTTGGACCACCCTTGCGTGGTTATCTCATAATGCACCACTTTTCTAATTCATATGCGGGGGATAAAATAGTAACAAGAGTTGTTAATGTTATGATGCACGTGTAAGTTGTGTTAGAGAAGTTCCACATTTGAGAATTAATGTGGCGTTGAGCAGTTAATATATCTAAGTTGGCCTATAACTCATTGGCTTAAGCTTTTGAGTGAAGGTGTGTCCAACTGGATATATTGACGGGTTCGGATTTGGGCTCCCTCTTGGCGATCTCCTCGGCGAAAAGTATCGGACTTCCGCTGCGCGCTCCCAACAAATGATATCAGAGCGATGGTTGATTGATGGGTCTTCGATCTGTTCCGACGAATATACCAAGAAGGAATCTGGTGATTACGTCTCAAGAAAGAATCTAGTGCCAACGTGATTTTCGGGCCAATAGACGCTGTAGTGTAGCAGTGCAGGCCTGATGGGCGTCGATGAAGATTCAGATTGAGATGGAACGGACCCGATGGGCATTGATGAAGATTCAAGTTTAGATAAGTTGGTGCGGAAGGATACTTGGATTAAGGGGGAGCAAACCTAACACTAGAGCTCACACGTGAGGAGGAGATTGTTAGTCTTGACTTTGTAAGTCTCACATTGCTTTAGAATGGATCTTTGGTGCTCTTTATATACTTGAGGTCTCTCTCCATCTAATAACTTAAGTTTTTGGGTTGGACTTTCTAACATTGTATCAGAGCCAGTGTTTGCCCTTTCGCAATGTGCATTTGCCCAAATTCCACGTGCGGCTCTTTCCCGGCTTGCACGTGGGGTCTTGACTTTGTAAGTCCCACATTGCTTTAGAATGGGTCTTTGATGCTCTTTATACACCTGAGGTCTCCCTCCACTTAATAGCTTAAGTTATTGGGTTGGACTTTCTAACAGTTAGGATGCACATGTGAATTGTGTTAGAGAAGTCCTACATTGGAGAATTAATATGGCATTGAGCGGTTAATATATCCAAGTTAGCCCATAACTCATTGGCTTAAGCTTTTGAGTGAAGGTGGGTCCAACTGAATATATTGACGGGTTCGGATTTGGGCTCCCTCTTGGCGATCTCCTCGGCGAAAAGTATCGGACTTCCGCTTGCATTAACAAAAACACCAATTTGTACGATGTGAAGGTTATATGATTTCTCTAAACGGTCCCAACGGCGACATCAATTTTTTTTTTTTAGCAATCAGATCATATCATCCTGAATTGTCCTTAACTTCGGGATGTGTCAAGGCAACTATATGGGACTAATTAATCAGAAGATGTCTACGTTCTAACAATTGTTGAGGAGGGGACCGATTAGTCCCATCCAATGAGCAATGTGGACGTAGAAATGGACCTTAATTGTCCTTTACTTGAATTAATGTCATAAATATGAGTGACAAATTAATCACGAGATGTCTTAATTCTAACAATAGTTGAAGAGGGGACCGATTAGTCCCATGGTCCTTCTCTTGGGAATTTGTCAAATTAATCATGAATGGCAAATTAATCACAAGATGTCTATGTTCCAACAATAGCTAGAGAGGGGACCAATTAGTCCCATCTAACGAAGATGTGTACATTGCATGGACCACGTCGTTTTAAATTATAACAACTTTCTTGTTCTCTAAGCTTACTGGTTTTTCCTTTGAAAAAATAATTACCCAATTTGTCATTAGATTATATAAAAAAAAAACGATGGAATATCCTCAATTGGATCGGATCAATCTTATGAAGTTCATGCATGCATCCATGCTCAAATTATTCCAATTAGTGATCAGAAAGAATCTCCTTCGACAGCCTTTGTATCTCCAGAATTGTTCAAGAAAAATTCATTAACGTCAATCAACAGCAACCTTTGCACAACCGTAGGCACCTTCGATTGATAACTGAAATCTTTTTTTGAGCTCGAATGATGCAATTTTGAGATTCAATGACCCGAGTGAAGGTTTTACTTTGAGCTCATAACTTTACCAGATTTGAAGTCGAAATTGAGTTTTGCTTTGGATCGATTCTCATGAAGAAGTCATATAAGGAATAATGAAGAAAGCCCCGTGCTTTTAAGATTTGATTGCAACTTTTAAAATGTTTAAGACTTAAATGCATTATGTACATGCTTTTAAAAGTTTGGTTATTGTTTTTTCGAGTGGAAAATAAAATTACCGAGCTTACCGGCTCGAGGACAACTCTTTTTTTTTTTTTTTTATCATTCTATGACATTATTGAGAACATCGAATCACATATCGAACATCCACAATATACCTTCGATCTCTTTTCTTCTTCATGAGATGATACAAGCTCACTTTCGGTCTCCTAAAGTACAATCTTCACGCAATTTGCCCCTCAAATATTTCTTTACACAACCAGACCCTCCAACTCTCTCGACAAAACAAATTTTCTGGTCGAAAGACATCGCGGCGTCGAATCGATTAACGTGCGACACCAATTTTTCTGCCCACACCGCATAATCACACAAAGAAGAATAATTCAAACGCGCTTCAAGATGACATACAATTGAATCTTTTCTCTATAACTGGATTCCACCTCGCGAGAGCCCTCCACGAGCTTCCTCACCAACCGATCGAATATCTCGTCCACAACCGCTTGGTCTCCGAAATGGGCAGCGAAGAGCGGCTCCACGGCGGCTCGCACGTGGTCGGTCCACTTTTGCATGTCGACCGGGCCGGTCAGCCACGGCGACGGGTTGACCAAGTCCATGGCCTCGATGCTGAAGCTCCCTTCCCTCTCCACGATCTCCCTCATCTCCTGTGGCGAGGCTGCGTATATGGGCAAGTTGAACGTGTCCACTAGTTCCTCCGGTATCACTCCCTGCAGATTAATCTAAACTTAGCTACCTCGTAAGTTTTCATAAGAAGTACACAAAAATCGCAATTATTATGAAGCGATAGAACAGCCTGAAGTTTACCTCTTGTGCCATCTCCAGTAGGGCTGACCCGAGAAGATCGTACATCACCCCGGCTGGGAGCATAGCGTGAGGCATTCCGTGAGGAATACCGGCCATGATGATCACCATCAACCCTCCCACCGCAACCTCTTTCGCCCTCGCCCCCAGGAAATCATCCATGTCCGCCACGAACCGAGCCCTGTACGCGCCCACAACCTCATCCGGCGCGCTCGTGTAGTGGACCCTCCCCTTGTTCCACGCGGCGGAGCCCTCGCAGAGGACCTCCTCCGGAACCCTAGAGAGCCAGTGGAGCGAGACTGCGCAGTGGACGAAGTGGAGGAACGACTCCGGAAACAGCCTCCCATGGAACGAGCCCGGGACGCCGGCTGCGAAGTACCGCCTCTCCTCGGGGAGCGAGCGGAATAGGGTGTTGAAGTCGTTCCCCGGGAGGTCATTGAAGAAGACGGAGAATTCAGGGGTTTCGTGATTAGGGCATTGGGTTCGGTACTTCATCTCGATGCAATCGAGGATGTTTTGCATGGACAAGAAGGTGTTCGATCCCACGGCGCACCCCAAATCGGCGATGCTGATTGTGCTCGCCGTCGATGAGAGTCTCTCCACGTCCATATTGCGGATTATCGCTTCTTCAATTTTATCCTTCACGACATTTACGGCCAGTCCCTACACGTCAGGACAAATGAGAAACGAATTAACCATATCACCCGTATTTTTCAATCAATTGCTGTTCCCAATATCAAGCATGAATGCCAGACAAAACACAATAAAAGAAAAATCCTGGGATAAAAATTGATATGATCCTCGTTTGCCTCAAATCTTAGGATAAAAATTGATGGCCATTAGAACAACCCCAAAGCAACCCAACAAAGGTCAAACGCTAGAAGACTTCATCTTAAATTACATGAAAAGAAGTGATCATAATATGTTCAGGTCACCGTTCTTGCATGTACCAAACAACATTTAAAATATCGGTATTGAAGTATCTTTACATTATTGAAAGTATCGCTAAATTGGGGAGTCTATGAATAGTAACTCCAAAACGAAAGTTAGATATCAGAATCACAAAAACAAGGAAACTTAAGGACTGAAAACCTCAGTTTTCAATTATCTCACTTCTATTTGAGCATTTAAATAGTTGAGCGAGTTTATTAGTTTTTTTTTTCCGAATTTTTCTATAGTCGATTTTAAGCCTCTATTGACGAAAGTTAGATCACATCAATCATATAATATAGTATCTCAAATATACTTATGTTTTTTTTTTAATTAAAGATCTTATCTTTCTATATTTCTCTTTGAATATATCTCTAATCGATTAATCATATAACTATATCTGCCCCCGACGGGATTGAAGTTGACGAGCAAAAAGCTTGATTTGATGCCGCGACAAGCAGGCTTTCACTTTTCGTCGAATTGATTGGCGAGACCCAACTCATGTTTAATTCCAGGCGAGGTTGACCTGCTGGTCCCGACATGTTTGTCAACTATTGGTCCCATGATTAGGTTTTAGCTCTTGCTCGTGCGTGGTCCATGTACCCTTGTTTTAATTTAGACTTTAAATGAGTTGATATTTATGTTGGAGACGAGGACCTGGCCAAAAAAAAAAAAATTGGAATATACAAAGAGAACCCATGTTTAAGCCGGCGAGATTTGTGACTTAGGAACCAAAGCAAATATAAGTTGAATAATATAGGGATGAAGTGCTTGAAAACCTTGTCTTAACAGAGTCTAATGGTGAGTTACAAGTATTGACATCCCGCACAAAAATGCTGTAAAAAATAAACGGATAATGTATATATTTGTAATCCACCGATCAGAGTATTAATTAGAGAAAGAAAAATATAGTCCAACAATGTATTGTTCACGTGATACATATCATCCATCACAACACACGTATCTAGAGCATATAGGTATATGCGTCCGTGAAAATATTCATTTTCCAAAGAGCTCATTATCATTTTAATGTTTGAATACGAGACATATAACAATAAATTCCATACATTTTGCTAGCATGTGATTGGCAAAAACTAGTGGCCCGATCCATGGAGAACAATATCTTTCGATAGAATCCCAATACGTTGTATTTGTCCGAGAGAGAGAGAGAGAGAGAGAGAGAGAGAGAGAGAGAGAGAGAGAGAGAGAGAGAGAGAGAGAGAGTTTGCATCCAAACTTGTATGTCCAAGCCCGCCTATCTTAGCCTTAGTCTGAGAAAGAAAGCAACATCAAGTTCCGCCCCTACCTCCGACAGTTTGGTTATCTTCTTTTCTTTTCTCGCTTCGCTCGTTATATGAACATCAAGACAACTTTGACTCATGACGAGAATCGCCTTAACTAAGTTTAGCGTTTGGCCCAGGAAATGAAACTATTCTACCTCGGCTGGATGGGTATCGGTACCTACCGTTGGATCACAAATATAGATTCATCACCATTGCAAATCTTAGAAGCCCCTTGAAACGTAGAGAGAGAGAGAGAAAGGGGTAGGTCATGGTTTGATCAAGCGTGTAATGAAAGGTAGATAATTACCTGATAGTACGAGTTCTTCTGATAGCTGAAACTTCCACTTCCCCCGTTCGTTGGAAGTGATGAATAAGGCACCAACTTTGCCATCTCTCTCTCTCTCTCTCTCTCTCTCTCTCTCTCTCTCTCTCTCTCTCTCTCTCTCTACTGTGTGTGTGCTTTTGTTGGAGAGGGAATAGCTCAAGGGTCCATCGGGAGGCCTGTTTTATAGAAGACTAGAAAAAACCCTGCACACGCATGGCGCCCTATTTTGATTATTATTCGTTCTTTATTGATTGCCACTTTAATTTAGATGCAGGTAAAATAAGATTTAGTGTCACCATTATTCATCTATTTGAAAAAATTTCCAGCGGGATAAATTTTCTGGCTGTACTATTCTTGTTGAAAATTTCATGTATATACGGTTAATTCGAAAAGAAAAATGCCAACAAATATAATTCATTGTCAATATTAAAACTTGGGTAATTTCCTTGGAAAACATTACAAACAGCCTTGTTGGTTGCATCCATGGGTTTCAAATCCAAGATGTTTGGTTTTGTTATAGCATAGAAGAGGTAGAGAGAACAGTCTGCATTATTCATAAGTAGCTATCGTAGTTTGCTTTATCATATCATATCGGCAGAAAATCGATGTCATTGTCATTTGTCCAGAAAATCAATCTTTCTCTTGCGAAAGCGACCAATGGCTAGTTTATGTTCAGGCCCACAATGATCAGCTTCATTACGAGAGGATAATAACCATCGGAACTTTTATTTGCTTAGGTTTCATCTCAATGACACGCATTCCATCTCCACTGATCTTTGTTCTAGGGCTACAAGGTTCAGTATACTAGTAATTCTTGTTTTTCCAGCAAAACAAGATCAAGAGATTATGTGATTTTTATTTTATTTTTTTGGTCGAACGAGATTATGTACTTCACTTAAGATTAAGACAGCTTTGACCAACTTTGTTTCCAAACGCAACATTAATGGTTCGTAGATAGTTCTTGGATTCTCTTAATTTACAGTATATTTTCTTTGTTTCAAAAACAAAAAAGAAAAGATTTACTTGCAATCATGATATATAATATAGTTTCTTTAAATTAGTGCATTCACCCTAAAAAGATGCATATTTTGCTTCCTGGTTGTCCTACCGAAAGGTTATGATACCTGTGACTCTAGTCATCTTCACCTATTTGTCGCCCTAGCTATTATCTTCGACATAAACGAGTAGGGTCTTATACTATCCATGCAAATTCTATTTAAAAAAAAAATTGATTGTTTCGATAAAAGTCCTTTCGTCATTAAGACAAAATTAATAAGTTGATTGGCATGCTGACACAATTTTTTGCCATTATTAAGAGGATTGAAAGCAACTCCTTAGAAAAGGTGCATTATTAATCAAGAAAAAAGACGAAAATAATAGAACCAACTTATGACTAAAAAAAAGGTCGAGGGTGAGGTTTTCATGACAAAAATTGACTAATGAGGCAGCCACGAGAGGAAAAATATAAACAAGCTAGCTCAAAGGATGATCACTAGCTCATTCTACAAACCTTGACAGGTCTCAAAGTACAATAAATTATGTTGTAAACTATTTCATCACAAATTAACATGGGAGTGATACTGTAAAATGAGATCATGTATAACATTTTACAGAGTGTCGAATTTAAAGGTAAACATTCTTGTTTAGATATTAGTCTGTCTTAATCTGAATAATCCGAGTCATGAGATTTGGTTAATCCAACATAAAGATCGTGGATCATATAGATCGTATCACTCGGTCTACAGGAGAATCATAGTAGGCAAAACTTTTTCCCTTCTAAATTATGCCTACTAGTTGTTAAAAAACTATGCCTAACAAGAATTAAGTTTTTCAAGGAACATGCGAGTTGTTGGGTGCCTTGGGACCAAGAGTAGCCACTTTTGGTCTCTTGTAATTCTTTTAGTTAAAAAAGAATTATCTAATGCCAGTTTAATGATAATAGAGACATAGGTGCTAAAAAAAAGTTGGAGGCATGGGAAATTGGAATTTCATATCCTATAGAATATTTTTGCTTTGGAGTTTTCCTTGGTATAAATTTTTTCGGTGAAAAACATTCACAAAGATCACAATGCAAAACAAGCAAAACTTTACTCTCATCGACATATAAATGGATGAGACGCACGACAAAGGTTCATTTTTTTTTAAAGGTAAAGTCAAAGGTTCGCTTTTTTCGCGCTATCATAAGGAAACAAATCTCATTTTTGGGCCCTATTGAAGCTTTAATTCGCTTAGTTATTAGTTTATAGAAATCAGTAGGGTTTTTCATAACCGGATATCGATTAATGAAAAACGAATTTTATAAGAGAAAGGAAAGGGTGCAAAGACAAAAAGAAACATACTTCTAAAAATCACGATTTTTAATAAAATCAATTGGAAGTATGTATTCGACCAAAAAAAAAAAAGAATTGGCAATAGGGTTCTATAGCCAAAACCATTTTTTTTATTGTTAATCTAGGTGAGAAGAGGGGGACCAAGGGCAATAACCACTTTATTAAAGAAAAATGCAAGATTAACTGCTTTAAATTTTAATTAATCTGAATCAAAGCTGGCAAGCTATACTAGAGCCTCGGCCTAGGGCTCGAAGATTCTCGCCTAGCATGAATAATTGATCACCATGTAGCCCCAAGCTAATTCGCAGTGATTTTGTTTAGTTTTCCGCTCGTAGGTTGATTTGTCGAGTCAAAGAGTCTTAGTATTATTTTTGAAAAAAAAAATTGAAAAGCAGTGGCGCATCTGTCTTCGACGAAAAACGTTCCTTAAAATAAAAAGAGAGTTTTGATTTGACTAATTGATACCTTATGTAAGAACATACAAATTGTGAGAAGATTGTTAAAAAAATCTAAACATATTGGATTAGTGTCAATTTAATCTTAAATCTTTTAATTGAGCAAAGGACATCTGAAATGTCAATATTTGTGTACGGCACTCACTTTAGTGTCAATATATGTATATTATCACTTAAGTGCCATTTATTTTTAAAACGGTTATTTCAGTACCAACTCTGGTGAGCATCACCAGAAAACATACGTTGCATCTACATGGCTCGTTGGAGCATCCCAGTCAGCAAAAAAAATTTAAAAATCAATATGAAAAAATCCACGTAATATTAAAAATAAACTTAAAAATTAAAAATTAAAAGATAACAAATAAAAGGGTTAACACTTGCAGCGGCGAGGGCTCATAACCCTCGCCGCCGCCGCCCACCATCGTCGGCGGGTGATGGATGGGGGAGTCCCGGGAGGTTGCTGAGCCCTCGCCAAGGGTCGACGAGGCTTGGCCGTGGGTGGTCGAGGCCTCACTACCCCACGTCGAGGGTTGACCTCACCCAAAGGGTGAGCGACGGCGGCGAGGGCTCACTGCACGTTAACCTTTTTTAAAAAATATATATTTTTTATGTTTAAGTTATTTTTTTGTTTACTTTTAATTTTTTAACTAATTTAATTTTTAGTTTAAAAGTCCATGTGGACTGAATTTTTTTAAAAAAAATATTTCCATGTGGACTGACTTTTTTCAAAAAAAAAAACTCACATAATATTAATAATTTAATATATAAAAAATGCTACGTGTATTGTTTGACAGGAATTGGCACTTAAATGATCGCTTTTTGCCAGAATTGGGGCTTGGTGACCGTTTTTCTTCGATTTGGCACTTAAGTGATTCAAAAAAATATTTGCACTAAAATAAGCATCGTACACAAATGTTGGCTTTTCAAGAGTTTTTTTCCCCTTTTAATTGTGTCAATTTAATCATAAATCTCTTGTATTTGTGTCAATTGAGTCTATCTGGCTAATTTTGATCAAAAATCGCTTATGTCAACGCTGTTCGTCCTACGTGGACACTTTTTTTGTAATTTTTTTATTTTTTATAGTTTTTGGTTTTTTCTTTTTCTTTTTTTTTTACCTTTATTTTTTCTATTGAGGGCTGGCGAAGGTTGCCGTGGACCTTTGTAACCACTGGGCAAGGGTGTTGCGGCGGTCATCGGGGACCGCAAGGGCCCCGAGCCCTCGCTATATCTGGGCTAGGCGATGGCGCCACAACCCTCGCGAGCTCTAGGCAAGGGCTGCGACGCCCTTACCTGAGGCTGAGCGATGCCGCAACCCCCAATTCAACATGGGCGTGTGGCCCTCGCCCAATGCCGGCCACCCTCATTGGCCCTCAATAAAAATAAAATAAAAATAAAAATATATATTTAAAAAGTCCATGTCAGCTCCGGTTGTGCCACATAGATGGTCAGCATCTAAGTCAATGATTTTCGACCAAAATTGACCAGATGGACTCAATTAATTCAAATAAAAGAAGGCTTAGAACCAAATTGATACATTTAAAAAGTTTAAGATTGAATTGACATCAATGCAATAGATTTAGAAAAAATTTTTACCCTTCTCCCTACAAATTGCCTTTCTATATTTGATTCATCCTTGTAAATCACGTAAGCTTGTAAATACGCCGAGATCGATTTTGACCTCATTGCATAAGCAGCTCTATATTTTCTAGAGATTGAAAGGAATTTTTAGAAAGTTATCTCGACGTCAAAAGTAATGCTATTTTTAAAAGTTATACCATGCACTCACCTTCGCTCCAGTATTTCTATGAACAAAAAATTAGGGCATATGTGGTGAAGAAATCTTAGGACAACCCAACTCTCACTTTAGTTTTTTCACAAAACCAAAAAAAAAATTCCATTACAAGTTTCCAAAATGAATTTTACTTGTTCATTGCTAAACTATCAGTAAAATCATCATTTGAAAACAGTTGAGATGATTAACAAGGCGTTTTCTTGAATCTCTCAAACTATCTAAAATCGCTTTCAAATATTCTTGGTTGTGCAACGGCTTAAAATTTCGTTTTTTAATGAACAGATCAAAGTTTAAACTTAATATCGATTCTTTAATTACTTACGCAAAACCCTTTTTTTATCTCTATTTTATTTTGCATGCGCATGAGGTTCTCTCTTGCTTTGTTAATCCTTATCATCAAACATTACCGAGGGTCCATCAGAGAAGTCGGGCCAAACTACTAATTTTTCGCACGTTGTTTCTTTTCCTAGGCCCTTTGATTGGGCCAGAAATCGAATCCCATAACGTAACTGGCCTCTATTGAAATTTTTCTTTTGACATAGAAATACAATGCTATTTTAAGGGATTCTTAAACTTCTACTTAACGTGTAATGTCATTCTTGAACTTTTAGATTATTTAATATGTTCCCTGAACTTTAGCTCATTGTGCAATATCGCCTTTGAACTTTTTATTTATTCAATATGGTCCATGAACTTTTAGTAAACGTTCAATCTAGTTCCCGTGTTATATAAAAATTTAAATATTATCATTGCATTAATTTAAGTTCATGGACGATATCGAACATTTTCATATAATTTAAAGGCTAAATTGAATATGTACCAAAAGTTTAGGGACCACATTGAATAAATTAAAAGTTCAGGGTAACATTGCACTTTGCGTCAAAGTTTCGAAATCATTCGTGTCATTTTTTTCTTATTAAACGGCTTATTTATGTTTGGGAAACCGACCATGCCAAATATAAGCATTGGTTTTTTCCTCAAATCAATTAATCAAATCTCTAAACTTGCGTAAAACCTTTCCAATTAAGTGTCTCCTACTTCAAATCCGATTAGTTAGAGCTTGTGTATCAAATAATCATCGAGGGGAGTCTGTTAAAAAACAGACTTCTGCCGCTGTTACCTATTTACTACTGCCTTGGAGTCACTACGCAAATATGTAAACAGTGTTGGATTCTTATCGCTCCAACTTACATGCCAACTCTTGCTTACGCACTAGCTCTAATTAACTCAGGCTTCATTTATTTCACGAAAATTGTATGTCTTGAATTATTTTTTTAAATGATTATTTGCATCGCTTATAAAATTGGACAATAAATTATTTTCAATTGTCAACAAAAATGTTTAGATATATAAATTGTTGTCGATAAAGAAACATATTTCATTGACTGATTATTTCAACCGATACAAAAGATCATTTTAAAAATTTCCAAGTCATTTATGTTTTGAGAAATAAACGGAGTCACGGAAAACTAACGATCTGAAAAATATTTTTATAAAAAAATAAATATTTTATATCGCTTTATAAAGATAAGTGAACGTGTCCAAGAAAATTTTTTTGTCGATAAAGAAACATTTTTAATTGATTTATTATTTCAAGCAACGCAAGTAATTATTTTTTAAAAAAAATATTGTTTAAGTTATATTTTGTGGCAAAAACAAATAGAGCTTTACGATGATTATAAAGACCTTTTCAGCTTTACTCTCGACATCAAATATTCTTCCCTTATTTCAACAACACCCACTTCCCATCCACATAGTTAAAACCCTCGTTCACGCTTCATGGACACCTATTACCCCATGTCGTCAAACCTCGATTTGAGCGGTCCCGATCGCGAGGGCCACAGCGGCCATGGCCAAAGAGTCGCAAAGCTGTGTCTCAAATTTGAGTTCTGCAACAGAGCTCGATCAAATTGAGGTCGTCTGACCTCACGCCAGCCCCACCACCATCGCCAGCCTCCAATATGAGGTGCACCATGGTCGTGACTCGTGACAGCGGCACACGGTAAAGACAGTGATCGATACACATTGATGGTCGAGTCGAACATGTCTACCAGGAGGAAGAGAGGAGCGGGTGGAGAGGTTCTTTAGAGTGCAGTGACGACGATTTGATCAACTGTGCATATAATGCAAGGTCGAGAATAAAAAGTGCTCCTAATACTTCTCAAGCACAAGCACAGAAATCCAAGGCAAGAGGACCGACTGTATTCGCTGAATATATCATCAGTTCAAGCAGTGGAAGTGTTGGATCAAGCTCGACAAGTCTAAGCCACCCATATTTACATCTAAAGCTAAACCGAAACCCGGGCCAAAACCTGGGATGTTAAAAGCAGTAAACAGAAGGTGCAAACTTGTTTTACAGTTGCAAACGAATGAAAGCTCTTCTTGATCAAGACCCTTACGTAGGCTCCGAGAGCTCCGAGACAGAAGCCAGACCCTGCATCAGCCTGACGATCTCCGCTGTATCGTCCAGATAGTACTTGGCCTTGCTCGGCTGACGGCAAACGGTACACGCAAACACCTCCGCGTTGGAAGCAATGGTCGAATTGGCCACGGAACTAGTAATCACCTCGAACATGTCCTCGTCAGATCTGTCGTCGCCTATGCAGAGGACGAAATCTGGTGTCATTCCCCTCTCTTGCATGGCAGACAACAATCGCTTGGCGACAATTCCCTTGCTCACTCCCTGCACCATTCAGAATTTCACTTCAGGCATTATCGGCACTCCGAGGCTTCTCTGAGTCTTTCTTTGCTACTCTAAGAGTAGCATTACTAGTGAAAATTACTGGGACTTTCAAAGGCCTGTAACTGAAGGGATTAAACACCCGCCTCCCGCCACCACACAACCAAAAAGATAAAAACACAAACAAAAACAAGCCACTCACTTCCTATCTTAGAGAAATATTCCTATATAATTGTAATTTGCTTATGGAAACACTCCTTTTACACCAGTGGGAGAGTAGCAATACTCATTTGAACATGTAAACATGTACTAACCTTTCTTTTCTACAGAGAAAATTGGGTGAACTTAATATGCCCTATAGGCACGCAAGTACTTACATTGGATAGAGCACACGACAAAGCCAACGCTAATCTTAGTAAACACCGTATCCCCGACTCCGATTCACCTTGTTAATGCAAGGGACGCAAACACATAGTGGACAAAGGCAGCAGGTCATGTTTATGGTCTGGCTGGTATATTCGAACTTTGATTTTCTCTAGTTCAGTCAAGTATAGTATAGCAGCGCTTAGGTTTCTAGTAGCACAAAATATGGACAAGATACTATGCCATTTCACTCTAGAAGACCTAGGCTTTAGTAGTCGTATTAGATTTGTGGAATAGAAGAAGAGCCTTGACTTGATATTATATTAGCAAAGCATTGCCACCCCTACAGAGTAAGGCACTCTTCTGGCTAGCGGCAAAGCCTTTCAATGTCAGTATGGAGAGACCGCATAGACAACAAGCTGCAAATAAGTTCTTATACCAATGCTTGCAGCAAATAAATAATGCACAGCTAGAAAAGAATGCAACACAGACCTGTGGCTTAACCTCCACTATGTTTTGCCCGCTCTTCACAGTCACTGGTTCATTGGCAAGCACACTTTCAAGATGATCAAGAAGTTCCTTAGCCTGGCACGATCCAAAGTCTGGATCTGCATCTTCATAGGACCAAACAAGTGCGGTTTCTTTGTTTTCGATGGTCGAGCCATCGGTTGTCTCGGTGTAGAGGTTCATAACTGGTTCCGCAATCTGTTTCCAGCTACAGTCTGCAACCGGTACACACGTCTCCCAATCTGCATCTCGGTTCATCCTAAAAAACACAGAAAAGCACAAGCTAAAAAAAAAAAACTCACCGGTTTCGAAAGGCAGAGCAAGTACATCAAATAGGCCTATTTTCAAATTTTTCCCACTGACTTACCTTAAAGGGAAGACGAACTCAAAAGAAAAGTAATGCTCACCTCAAGAAGTAACCGTGCTCAGCAGCTATTCCTAATCTTCTGCAAGAAGCAAACCACTCAGCTAGCATCTCCCTGGTTCTAGCACTGACAATAAATACCACGTTGTTCTTATCTCGGCAGAGACTATTTAGGATCTCAACCGATTTCTGAGTCGGCTTCTTGTCAATGGAACCTGGGGGCATCAAAGTACCATCGTAGTCCAGAAGTATAGCCCTCTTCGTGGTCCTTTTGTAAGCCGACACTATGTGCTCCATGACAAGCTTCCTGAAATTCAAATCCAGCGCAACTACTCTGAAACTGAGCCCGAACCCGATGCCCCAGCACCTCCTGCGCGAGTGATCTCGACATGTTCTCTCCAAATCCTGAAGGAAACTGCGGGCCCAGTATCCAACATGATGCGTGCTGACATACTTATAATGCTTTTCATGACGGAGCTGCTTCTCCCCTTCCGGCATTTCCAAGGCGCAGTTCATCGCATCAGCTACGGCATCTATATTCCAAGGATTCACCCTAATTGCTCCGCTCAAGGATGGCGAACACCCTATGAACTCAGAGACGACCAGCATGCTCTTTTTAAGAGTGGAAGGTTTCAAACCCAAGACCTCATCCAGTTTCTCGTTTCCTTGGCGACTGATTATATACTCATAAGGAATGAGATTCATCCCATCCCTGACGGCCGTTACCAAACAACACTCGGCAACAACATAGTAGGCGATTCTCTCGCAAAACTTAAGAGGCTGGTCGATCAACACTACTGGCTCATATCCCGGTCTGCCAAAAGCTTCGTTGATACGTTTCACGGTGGAATAGGTTTCTGCTTGCACTTCCTTCACGTCCTTCCCTTTGCCCCGAGCCGGGTTAGCTATCTGCACTAAAACCACTTTACCCTGATACTCCGGGTGTTGAACTAGGAGTTGCTCCATGGCCAACAGTTTCAAGCTAATTCCTTTAAAAATATCCATGTCATCTACACCGAGCAGCATTATCCTACCCTGACCACAGAATTGCTTAATAAGTTCGGCCACCTTGGCTTCGGTCTCAGGAAGGCTTAAAACTGACTGCAATTGTCCCATGTGTATCCCAACCGGAAGAATTTTAATACTGACAGTCCGACCATAATAGTCTAGGCCCATATAACCCCTCTTCGATTCATATGTAAGACCAAGCATCCGACTACAACAAGACAGGAAATGGCGTGCATAGTCGAAAGTGTGGAACCCTATCAAATCAGAATTCAGGAGAGCCCTCAGAAGCTCCTCCCTAATCGGCAATGTCTTGTAAATCTCCGAAGAGGGAAACGGGCTGTGAAGGAAGAACCCAAGCTTCACTCTGTTGAACCTTTTCCTCAAGAAAGTCGGCAACACCATCAAATGGTAATCATGTACCCAAACGAAATCATCCTCCGGATTAATCACTTCCATGATCCTATCCGCGAAAATCTTATTGACTGAGACATAAGCCTGCCACAAGGACCGGTTGAACCGGCCACCGAGGTCGGGCGACAAAGGCAACATGTAATGGAACAATGGCCACAGCTGTTGCTTGCAGAACCCATGATAGTATCTAGTAAACAGATCAGAGGGCAAAAAAGTCGGGACACACCTAAAAGTTTCCAGTAGTATTTGAGAGACCTCATCGTGCTCACTAGGGTGGATATCTTCCTTAAGACAACCAACATAGATAAACTCGGTGTCAGTATCACCTAAACCATCTTTTAACAGGAGGAGCAGCGAGTTCTCATCCCAATTAAAGATCCAACCTCTACCATTGCCATCCGACTTCCGCTGAGCTTGGATGGGCAGCTGATTGGCCACGATGATAATCCGCTCCCGTTGGGCCGATGAGGAGGACGGGTCCGAGCACGACCCCTCCGACCGGTTGTCGTCGTCGACGTCCGAGATGATGCCCGCAACCGTCATGATGCGCGGGATCCGCCGGCTCATCCGGCTGAACGACGGAGACTCGCCAGAGGCGAGCTCCAGCAGGTTCGAGTAAGATCTAGACACCATACCTTAGCGATAATCCCCCCAAAAATCAAAACAAGAACTTCTAACCAAATATAGACAGGACTTCAAACATACCCACATACAAGAGCAACCCCATCAACTAAAGAAACGAATCTGAAGCAACCCAGTTAAACTAAAATGAATACAAAATCCAGATAAGAAGAGGGCAAGTGGTGAGCACGAAAAAGGGCGGAGAGAATACCCTGGTCAAACGCTAGATTGGAAAGAGGCTGGACTAGCAGCGAATCTAAACAAAGATTTTCACGAAATGAACCAAATTTGGACGACGGACAAACGAGCGAGCGACCGAGAAAAGCGAAGGGAATAGATTCAGATGAAAACAGCTAAGGCCGTCACAAATCCAGAGAGAGAGAGAGAGAGAGACTGAAAAAGAGAGATTTTATCGGCGATGGAGACCAAGAGCGAAAAAAAAACAGGGAAAAGCGATGATGCAGAAATCTCGGGAGGTTGCAAGAAAATATTGAATTTTTCCGCTGTGGGCTTTTGTGGAGTGGCGAGAGACGGGAGAGTGTTCACTGTTCAGGAACAATTAACGCAGCAACACCACCTCCCTCCACGGGGAGAGCAAAATGAAAGAAGGAAGAACAAGAACGGACGAAGACTGCCCCCCGACAGGAACCAAAAAAAATATCGGGGGATGCAAAGTCGGAGAGAAGAAAACGATACAGCTGGACGTCACATTGGCCCTCCGCCACGTCACCCCGGGGGGTGGGACCCGCCCACTGACAAAGCTTTCCTTTTTTTCTAAATGCGGGATATCGGAGTGGATAAGAACGGGCGCAAGGGGAGGAGGGAGAGAGAGAGAGAGAGAGAGAGAGAGAGTGGGCAAGGGCAAGCGTGGTGGGTTGTCGCCACGTGGTGCCGGACGCTTCCTTCTCATTTTCCGAATTCCCTTCCTCTTTTTTGTTCTTTCCTGTTATATTTTTGCGTAGGGGTTATTTATGTCACCGTATTTTAAATTAAGTATTGTATCATCGAGCGATTCTAATATAAACATGGCTTGATTTCAAATAAACGTAAATTCAAGTCCACCGTGGTACATACTATTAACACAAACAAAAAAATAAAAAAAAATAATAATAATAATTTGACCCCGAACTTAATAGCTGAACTTTCGAATACATAAAACGCTTCGATGCATTCAAAATCATAGGACAGTAATTTAGTGGTGCAAATGATTCGTCACCAAAAGTATTTTTTTCCGTTCTTCCGTAAAATAGAATCGTTTCAAAGTATTGATGCATGGGTGATTGAGTACGTATAAGGAAATTAAATTCGTAACTCAGATATGTTCGGTCGATGATGCTGTCCAAGATGCGACATTTCCTTTTCAGCGGCGTGCTTAATGGGGGGGGGGTCGTCTTGAAATAATATTATAATAACGATGAAGATAACGAAAAATAGTGCAGGAATTATTTAATTAGATGGATAAAGATGAGCACGTTTCCCCAGGGAAGAGATAGAGATAGAGGGAGGGGATAAGGTTTGGGTTTTTGTCCAGTGTGGGCTAAACTATAGTATAGAGTAGAGTGGGCCTTTGTAATTGGCTCCCCCTTTAAAAAAAAAAAAAATCTTGTCATTTTGCTTTTTTTTTTGGTGTACAATCCAACGGTGGAATCGGAATCGTTCCGTGGCCACGTGGATCGTTGCAGCGTTCGCCCGCTGCTTCCCGTGTATTTTTGTCTCTTCCATCTAACGTCTAGGGCTTCTCCACGCCGACCCTCGTAACCCACTTCGGGGGGAGAGCCATTAGACAAGGCAGGAGTATTCGATGTCACGTGAGTTGAGGTACACGTATAAATTATGTTAGAGACATCTCACGTCCAAAAAATCGAATTTAAAAAAAAAAAAAACCCACGCTGAAGAATTTGTGTGGCATGGTTTGGTGTGGTGTGGTGTGGTGTTAAAGCAATTAATATGTCTCCAGCACGGCCAATAAATGACCATGGCTTCTGATTCATAACTCATTAAAGGATCTAACTGAATATGTTGATAAGCTCGGACTTGGGCTCTCTCTTGACGAGTTTTCCGGATGAAGGTATCAGCGTGCAGCAACAAAAGGCTGATAACTTTTGTGTGGTTTGCCCCTGCTATGACAAAATTTCTAAATCCATTCCAGTCGATCCCTGACAATTTATTTTGCAAGTGAATTTTCTACCACAATATTTCATAAAAGGACGCTGTAATTGTTGAAATTAATTTGATGAGACTACTTAATTATGTTTCACTGAAATTTATAACCTAAAGTTTTCGAACTTTGGATAAACTATATATGACTAATGAAAGCATCTCAATACTCTTTTCAATGTGTGTCGATGGATATTAGTACATGGTTTCGTTTTCCTTCTACATTTTCATTTGGAACGGTTGACGAGACAGAAAAAATTAGAACAAGAACATAAAATGAAATGAAAAAACACTTCGTGTAAATTAAGGTACATCTATAACTATTCCCCAATCTAACTATCGGCTAACAGAAGGATTATACTCATACAGCTAAGAGGAACCGTAATTGTCATTGATGTCATACACAACTGAATTAATTGTTGTCCATTGCTCGACCCCATGGACAAAAATTTAGACAAAACCTAGGGAAGCATCATTAAATAATTATAAAATTAAACTCCCATACGACTTACTAAAATCCGACGTTGATTATTTCCAGGAGACATCGACTGGAAAGGAGACAAACCCTAAAAAGAAGAAAAAATTATAAGGTCGACCAACGGATTTGATCATTCGGTAAAGTCAACTTTCTTCTGTTGGTCGACATTTTGAAATACACTCATGGTAGGACCCAGTAAATTAGAAGTTGAAGTTGAAAAATTAAGAGAGAGAGAGAGAGAGAGAGAGAGAGAGAATTTAGGGCATAAATGAATGGTGAGGAATGAGGATATGTGGTGGAATAACCTTATGCCAACATGGACGCAATCGATGCTTGCGTCGAAGGCGCCCTCGATGCTGAGAATATAGAACATGTTGCGTTGGTAAGGGAAAGTGTTAAAAGTAACTTTATGACCAAGATGAAATTTAGGATGAAAATTTCTTGTATGTCCACCAACACCCGTAGGAATAACATAAAAAGAGCGATGACTGGCATCGAGAAGGCGATCTACATTGATGGGATCTGCAAGAACAGCCGGAGCTGATGCAATGCTCGTGCGAGCCCGTGTCTACCGAGAAAAGTACCAAAAAAGTCTCAAATCCATTGCATTGATACCAATTCATTCATAAACCTTCCGATTAGATTAATTCAATCTTAAATTTTTTTGCATTAATATCGATTGACATCCATCTCATTTTGGCTAGAAATCGTGGAAGTAGACGCTGGCCGTCCTAGGTGGCCACGAGCAAGGGCCAGCCAGCGTCCCCTGCTACCCAATAGCCAAAAGAAAAAGTCCAAAGAAAAAAAAAGAAAAAATAATTATTAAAAATTTCAAACTAATATTAATATGATATTAAAAATGTCCACGTCGGCCTTAGCCATGCCGCGTAGGACGGTTGATGTTCTCATCAGTAATTTTCAGCCAAAAGAAGCCAAATAGACTCAATTGGTATCATTGCAAAAAAGTTTAGATCTGAATTGATTCAATTATAAAGGTTTAGGACTAAATTAGTACAAATGTAATAGGTCTATGACTTCTTTGGTACTTTTCCTCACATAATTCTTGAGCATAGTTAATGTTGGCGCCTTATGATCACTTTGACCACCAGACCTATTGCTAGTGGTCACTTCGAGAGCGATATGTGGAAAAAGGTCTCGATAACAAAATATTCAAATGACAGAAATTAGATCTTAAATACAATTTTCAAATAGTTGAATAATGTAAAATGATCGACCAATAATAAATAATTAGAAAAGAAATTACTTTAGATTTTAGTTAATCATTTCTTTTTATAATAATTTTAAGTATTTTTCTTAATCGGCCTGCCTGACATTGATTAACAACTTTAAACGATATATAAGGAGTTAACAATTTTTGTCATTTGAACTTTATTGCTATTATGGCCTTTTGTTAAATACATCTTTTGTAGCTCTATTATACTAATGATATTTTATCGAATTACTGACATTTGTATTTACTATTATAGTTTGTATTAATTATTTTTATATTATTAGTGATTTAGCTAATATTTCTCGCATCATCTATATTTTCTTTTTTTTACCGCAGTTAAGGGTAAAAGAGAGATTTCGTTGAAAAAATAAGATGAAAATATTATTTTACCCTGTAAATGTCATGTAAAAAAATGAAAGCGTATATCAATATTCATATAATTCATTAGAGGGTTTTTTTCCTCCTGTCAACAGAGAAATTTCTTGTTATATCATTTTCAAGAAAGCTGAGAAACTGGGGGGACGTGAAAAATATTATTTTTTCCTCATCTTTCGAACACGTACAAAAAAAATATTGCAAATTTTTTTTTTATGGAAATTTTATATTAATTGTATTTTGTAATATCGCAACAGAGGATTCCGTCATTTACGGTTGAAAAGAAGAGTCGCAATAGTCTCAGATAATTTTTTTTTTATAAATGTGGCTATTTTTATAGAATGACTCTTAAAAGTTGTATACCCGCTGAAAGTTTTGAGAAGAAGTGTACAACCCAAAAAAATTCAAAGGGTTTTCGTGTCATTTACCCCTTATTATTGTACCAAAAAAAGCCCGAAAGGGTCGCGCGTTCTCGAGATCTAGTTCGTAACTATTGTATAAGTCCATTGATAGCCAAGATCGATGAAAATTGATGGACGCACGCATTCATTTGGAGTTTCTTCCGTTTGTTGTTGAAATTTTTTCACTAATTACACAAATACTCATTTAGTCCGCGTACATCCTGATTCCGACTAAGCGGCAAGTCCACAACACGAGTTTAGTGCAACTTTTACTAATTAGTTTACCAGCATCCGACTAAGCAGTGAGTCCGCAACACGAGCTTAGTGCGAGGATGGAGTCTAAACGACGCATGAATTGAATTATTGGAAACGGACAAGAAATTCGTGCAACATCAATATAGACATAGTCCACTTTAATATGTCTAGTAGAATTCATCAGCACGATCCACATGAATCTTGAAATTAGGTTAGTGACATTCCTCGTGTCTAACCTTTTTTTTTTTCTGTTTTTTCAGAGCAAAGATTGATTCCCCAACGAATGAAATAATGGATCGCATGGAAATGGCCATCTCCTTTACAGATTCTCAACCTATTTAGTCGGTAATGCGACACGACTTTTTGTGTAGTCGTGTGTTTGACATTCCTCCACTAGCGATACCGACAACAAAGCCATTTGAAAGTCAAATCATAAGACATCAAAGGACTCTTGGGTGGCCATCGGAAGTGCCACAAGATAATAGCATACGCCCTTTTGAGCCCCGATGATTGACCAAGTGGACTCGTACCGAATTTTGTAATTATTAAGTTGAATGATTAATCATGTAATCTGTTGAAAGTGCACAATGAAAACTCGATACCTCTGCACTATGTCAATTCTTCGATACGGGACTTTTTTTAACACAACTCACACGTGTCTCGCAATAATATTCTACCCACTTATAAGTTGTGTCTCAACAATCTCCCCCTCATGTGTAAGTTGAATGTTAGGTTTGTTCTTCCTAATTTAGGTATCTTTCTGTCTCAACTTACCCTAGCCTGATTTCTCTAACGCCTAACTTCATCCTCTTGATTTCTTTCTTCGGACCGAACCATGAATTCTGCAATCGAGCCCCAGTCGCTATACCATAACGTCCAACAGCAGAACACCGTGCTGATCACCGGATTCCTTCATTGTGATATTTACCAAATACCATATTGCGGGCTTATCAATCTACCATCAACATGCGGAAATTAACAGGATCATGCAATTAAATCAACAAAAAATCACCCAAAAAAAAAATCATCTCCTTACCTTCGAGTCGCTTTTTTTTTTCAAATGGTCTCAAGTTCGATACGCATGAATGACACGGAGCTCTAGATTAAACCGTATACAAGGGTGCTTGAGAGAACCATGTCGACGGAACTCAAGAATGATGAACAAGAGACTAAGGGCTTGCATGGCAACCACTCTGATTTTCTAATTCTGTTCTATGGAACAAAAAAATATGAGAATCCTATCTGATAAAGTAAATGATTATGATTCTGTTTCCGAAAACAGTTTGTTGACACCTAAATTTTGGTTTTTTTAAATCATTCATATTTCGTAAAAAATGAGAACTATTTTCTTAGTTCTCGCCAAAAATAATCTTCATGCATAACGTATCTTATTTTCATCATGTGTGCATTGCATTAGCGTCGATCTACCTTGGTGATGTGAGATTGACTTATTTTGATGGGCGATTTAATTTGGACTTAGATTGATGGGCATTTCTTTTTTGTCAATTCATTAGTATGTGTGCCGGAAAATCAATGGGACTTGGACCTAATTTTTAAATTCAATTCAGCCCATTTTCAGCTCATTTAAATGTTCAAGACTTTTATTTAATTGATTTTTTATTAAGTATGTGAAGAAGTATAATCCGATGATTCTTATTAAAACTTGGATGAGTATATATACACAAATGCTATAGAGATTTGCTCCTAATTAATGGAGAGATTTTCTCCACTGATACAGCTAATCAATCTACTAAACTAATTGATCTCCTAATTGATGGATATTCTCCACTGATCGATCTTTTCCTATAATAAAAGGATACACAGAACTATGATACAATCAATCGATCTTTTCCTATAGTAAAAAGATACACAAAAAATATGATACAATCAATACTCCCCCTCAAGATGGAGCGTGAAGATCACGAACGAGCTTGCAAATCAAGTGATGAAATTTTTCTTTACCCAAAGCTTTCGTCAGAACATTGTCGCGACCCGTCCGGAAGCGGACGCGGCTAATGGATTACCGATCGCGGGTCTTGGATCGGCGCGGGCCCTCCCAGGCCCATACCAAATCGCGGCGGGAGTATTCTTCGATGATAAGAATCGATTGATTTCGACCTTCAGTGTGGTCGTGGTGGCATGTGCAACTTGTGCATGCATTTGGAGTCGCCACCGGTCTTTCTTGGAGGGTAGACCGGAAACCTTACTGATCGATTGGGAGAGATCGATCAGTTCTGCAGAACCAGAGATTTTGGGTTCGGGGACTTTGTTACGTTGGTGTCATTACCAACACCCTTTCGGTACCTAACGCGAGTGATTTTCCCGGCTAAGAGTTCATGCAGGCGCAATTTTAGGCGAGGTAGGTTTGATTCAGGGTTTCATGCAGATTGGAAGACTATTCCTATCAATCACAATCAATTTTAATGAAAAGCTCAATCAAGTGCATAAATAAATCACATCAATGCACATCAATTCAAGTCAAAGGCCTCCTAGAATAGCCATAAGGGCTTTGGGGAGGTGTGATTTAGGACCAGAGGCAAAATGAGAAGATTTGGGAACGATTAACCCGAAGGACAAAATCGTCAATTTTTGGAAGATTCGGATACCGAATTACTCAAAATATTCCATGGCCAGTTGATTGTGGCCATTTCCCATTTTTGAGAATTTTTTTGGAATTTCTTGATTTTTCTTCAATTTTTGGAGGACGATTCGCCCAAAGGGCGAAATCATCATTTTAGAGGGGTCGGGGTTCAAAACACCCGGGATGAGCCTTGGCCAATTGATTGTGGCCATTTCCTATTTTTTGGGATTTTCCTGAATTTTTTTGGAATTTTTTTGGAAGACGGTTTGCCGGAAGGGCAAAATCGTCATTTTTTGGAAAGATCGGGGGTCAAATGGCCCGAAACAGGTCATGGCCAGTTGAATGTGGCCATTTCCTATTTTATGGAATTTTTTAGAATTTTTCTGAATTTTCTGAATTTTTTTTTTGAATTTTTTTTTATGATTTTTTATTTTTTTTATTGATTTTTGAATTTTTTATTATTAATTATTATTATTAATAATAATAATATAAAAAAAATTATCCGGACCGGGTCGGATGACCCGGCCCACGCCCCGATCCGCGACCCATACCCGGCCCGCCTCCTCCACGATCAAAACGGCGCCGTTCCATGAGTTACGGACGGACGCCTCAAATTGAGACATGTGGCGCTCCCTGGACCGTCGGATTATTTTTTTTTATTACCGCGCTGACATGGCCACCACGTGGCTGCCACGTCAGCGCCACGTAGGCGTTGACCAAGTCAACAGGCGTTGACCGGTCAACGCCTCGTCGGGGAAGACGACCGGCGCCGGCGTCCCTTCGCCGGCGCCTCGTCGGAAGGCCATAACTCGGCCTTCCGGCGTCCAAATTGGACGAAATTAGCGGCGTTAGCCTCGTATAGATCTCATCTACAACATACCGAGAGCTCGACACAGCAGATCAATATTTCCTATACCTGCAACTCCGGCCGAGACCTAGTTCCGGCAAAGATACACCACGACCGTTCTACGCGTAACATGGATGATATAAATTATCGGGAAGCTTTTTACGAGTTCCAGAGAGCTTACCTGATCTTCGTGGGGGTTCGGTTTGGTCGGAAACGAGCTCCGGAGCTCACGACCGGCCGGGGAAAGTTAGAGACCGACCGAGAGTTCTGCTCGACGAAATCGCATGAAATGAAAAGCAAAAATGGACAGTGATGCCCAGGGAGTAATTCAAGATCAACCATTCATGAAATGAACGAGTGAAAATTGAGACACCATTGAAGGCCGAGGTCAAGCTCCAAGGTCCGGGTTGTGTTTCTAGACGGTCTCTGGCGAGTCTGACGGGTATACAAGCTTCCTCACGGTGTTCTGGAGCTCGGAGGGTGGTTCGCCAGCTTCACTTCTTCTTCAGGCGGGACGACGAAGACTTGGAAGCTTCAGCTATTATCGGCGGCTATGGCGGTGCAGCGGCGGTGGAGCGACGGTTGGTGGTGGCGTGACGCAGCTATGGTGCAGGCGGCGGTCTGTGGGTGAAGGGGAGTCCTGGCCCGCGGCGCGATGATGGCCGACGTGAGATGATCAATCGTGGAAGGTTTTTTCGGCCCCCTGCAGGTGTTCGCGCGCGAAGAAGAAAAAGGGCGCTAGAGAAAGAGAGCGGGGAAAAAAAAAAGAAAGGGGGAGCGTGTGTCGGAAAAAAGAGGGAGAAAAATAATAATAATAATAATAATAGTAATAATAATAACAATAAAATAAAACAAAAGCCAAGACAACATCATTGGCAAAATATTCCCCCTTTTCTTTTTTTCTCTTTTTTAGTGATTTTTTACTAGTATTTTTGTCAAGTTCAATTTTACGGCGATCAGAGAACACCTAAAATCGAACCTGAATTTTACTGTTTTATGAGGTCCTAAAGTAAAGAAAATTAAAAATAAAAATACTGACTATTTTTCTATATTTTTGTGACCTCGAATACTACTTTTCTTGATTTTCATTTTATTTTTATATATTATTTATTTTTTATTTTTTGAAAATATTAAAAAAATGAAAATTACGAAAATTATTTTTTTGGTCAAAATGGTTCATTTAGCTTGGCCAAGGTCACCAAAAATTGATTTTTCAATTTTTCAACTTTTTATAGATTTTCTATGATTTTTTTTTTTAAATAAAGAAAAAAGGTTGATCAAAATTTAGGTGTCAACAGCTGCCCCTCTTTGAGAGGAATCTCGTTAGAGGTTTCTCTCAAAGATAAGGTGACACCTGAGTCCTGATCGACTCGCCTCGGGAAACTAAAGGAAAATGAGTCGTGACATCCAATTTTCATGCTTGTCCATGTATGCTCTTTCTTGAAGGGGGAAACGTTCATGTGACATGAGAGAGTGAGATAATAGAGAGACATACCTGTCACTTACCTGTTCGATGTTTGTGCGATTTTCGCGGTGTTTGGTGGATTCAAGAGAATTTCTAGGAACTCGTTTCTAGAGTATCCAAGAGAGGTTAAGCTCTGACCCGTATGGTAGGTCAAACCATAATGGGATTCCTAACTGATAGGAATCTAAGGAAGACGCGTCCCATTTGGGATTTGCCAAGGATTTTGATCTGTATGGTGGATCGGACCATTGAGTTGACCATTTAAGTGACTTTTACTATTGGGTTGACCCTTCAGGCGGTTTCTACCGCTGATTGACCCTTCAGGCGGTTTCTACCATTGGTTGACCCTTCAGGCGGTTTCTACCTTGAGTTGACCCTTCAGGCGGTTTCTACCTTAAGTTGACCCTTCAGGCGGTTTCTACCTTTGATTGACCCTTCAGGCGGTTTCTACCATTGATTTTGAAAAGGGGTCTCATGACGAGGGTTCTCCACGTCCGATGAGACTGCCTAAGTTTTGAAAAGGGATCTCATGACGAGGGTTCTCCACGTCCGATGAGACTGCCTAAATTTTTGAAAAAGGGTCTCGGGACGAGGGTTCTCCACGTCCGATGAGACTGTTTGAGCTTGAAAGATTTCTCTTCACCAAGAAAACGTTAGTAATCTTTGGGAAGACCACGGCTGTCCATTTGACAAAACCGTATGATTTAAGTTTTAATCATGAAATGTGCATTTTGATGTTGGAGGTTATCCAAAGCATTCTTGCAACATACAAATGTGATCACAAATCCCTTGCACGGAAAATCTGGACCAACAGTTTGACAATTCCAAAAAGAGTTTGTTCAAAACATCAATTGGAATATTTCTCGACAAGGAGGTCTTCTAACCTGTTTTGAGATAGCGGTTTTTATAGGGGCTGCACTCAATTCCCTACTAACCTGTGCCTAGGTTTTAGGCTCATTTGCAGCGCATACATTTTGATCGGTCGGGAGGTCTTCCACGGGACCGTAATGTTGGGCTTGGATATTGGTTTTCAAGGGGGACCCGCTTGGAGTCGAGGCCATTGAATGAAATTCTTCACCATCTGCTTCGGGTTTACAAGTCAAGAATCCTGCAAAATGAGAAAGAAATAGTCTTGCTCGTACTTCTTCGAGCTAAGCCATATGTTAACCCAAGTGTCTTAGTCAGAGAAGACTGTTTCAGGGTTATGATGTTGGTAGGATTGGGGACCGAAAAAGGCTTATTTTTTTGGCCCAGACTTTATGAGGGAATTGGCATTGGTGATCATTGCAAACTTGTCACATGTCTTTTCCATTCTGCATCTTCAATTTTTGAGGCATGCAACCGCTTTTGACAACTCCGTCTGCGTCTTTTTTTCTACGCCTGACATCATTTGGAGGAGTAGTCTTTTTGATCTGACTCCATTAGGGATTCCCTCTTTTCCCATCCGGCTTCATTGCGGATCAATCAAACAACTTACACGAGCATCGGCCTTGCTTTTACCAGGCACTTTGCTTTTTCTCGATGCCGTGGATTTTTCTCATTTATTTTTGAAATCCCACTTTTCTCATCTTCATGGGATCATGTTAGACATATGTCTGAAAGTCTAAACATCTTTAAATATCAGCCCAGGAATCTTCTTCGTAATCCCTGAGTCTTGAACTCTTCCATTTTTGAAGTGGTGCTGCATCCGTCTTGGAATGATCACCAAGGGGTTCATGAAATGAATTTGCAGGCTCAAGTTGGCTGTGCAAAGGATTCAGTGTGTGGGATAGAGAAATGAGTGCTTCTCGTCATCCTATGGCACTTGGATTACCATATAAACAACACACAAAGATTAATGTTAGTCCAAGCAAGAAAATTTCTAACCATTTTCTCCTGATGCTGCTGGACTCACCTCCATTTTGCCCCGATCTGGGGTGGTTCTTGACAGGGTTAAGAATGAAAACCGCCGTTCAAAGGGGTTATCAACGGTCACCTGTAGTGTTTGGGGGATATGAAACGAATGCCTTCGTCGTCCCAACCCATGTAATCGCTGCGAATGGTCCCTACTTCCGTAGGTCTAGATTTTATCTTGCTGTCTTATCCGCTCCACTTCTCTCTTAAGTGTGTATAGGACGTGTTTGGACTAGGCTTTGCCTCTCGTCTTTTGAGAAAACATCCTTTTGAGAGTTTTGAACAACTTTTGATTGGACAAATCTCTTTCGTTTTCCCGAAAATTTTACCTGTCAAGGGCTTTTATGATGCCCCATGCATGTTCTTATTCATGTTCAGACAACCTCCTGTTTTAAAACATGAATGCCAATGAAGTTTGAATTCTATGTCTTTTCTAGACATTAGATTCTGAAAGCTTTTCTTTTTCTCTCTGTTTTTTATTTAACATCTTCCATGGATTGGGGAAAGGGATACTTACCTGTCTCCCGCGGCTGGAGATCCCTGAAAATATGGAAGAAACATGTTATTGTACGTTCACGCATTTTTCAAAAAATTAGAACGATACATCTTACCCTTGGTCGTGTGCCCCTACGAGTGCACACAGGTTGTGAAAGTCTGTCCTCCTTGATGGTGAGTCCCTATCAAGGATAAATAACAAGTGTTAACTCATATTCCCAAATTGAAGACAAATTTGGACGATACAACTTTACTCTTGGTTCTCATCCCGTTCTGACGTCGCGTATTGATATGAACCATATCTATCAAATCCGCTTATCCCTGCCTGGAATATTTGCAATATCAATGGTTCAGCTGCCCCTAGTTGGGCAACGTCTGTTTTGTTATTTGAACAGATGGCTCCTTGAGTGATTTATCCACGTTTATCACCTGATAAGGGAAAGAAATGAGACATTATTTTGGTATTTGGTTGAAGATCGTTTAGGAACGATACATCGTTTTACCAAATGGGAGGCTTCGTGACCAAACGTATTTCGTGCTGAACGGGGTAGATCCCATTATGCTCCGCGGGTGATAGTCATCGTTCATGGAATTTGCTCCACGGATTAAGTGATTAATCCATGGCCCTTGGCTCGAAGACGTTCAAAGGGTAATGTTGACACTCAGAGCGGTTAGTTTTCAGCGTTAATTAAAATGTTCCCGCGGGAACTTTACAACGAGATCCGTAACGCATTTATTCGACGTATTCACCTCTCACTCTCCTGAGCCTTCTAATGATTTAGCACACGAGCTTCGAACCAGATGTCCGGTCGCCGGTACCGGTCACGACTGCGAAGATGCACTTGTTCCAAAATGCTTGACCCATAGGCTGAGTTGCTCATTCAGGAGATCGTCTGACCGCTCGAGTCGTTCCAGTTGAGCATCCTTAATTGCTGGTGACGGACTTCTCCCATTTTCGGCATGAACAACCTGGTTCCTCGATTTATGCGTGATCCACACGCCGAGTTGCTCACTGAGGGACTCACTTGAAATTTCAAGCCATTGACGCCCAAGTCGGGCATCCTCAACCGTTGGCGATGGGTTCCTCACACTATTTTCGACATGAACAACCTCACTTCTCGAGTTGGTATTTTCATCGTTGTCCAGTAGGTTTGTACCCAATACTGGATTCGCCGTAGGAATAACACTAACGATCGGTTGATGCTCAAATTGGGGAGTCCATACCTGCTGAAATTGTTGTATATACTCTTGAGGAGTACCAGGGTAACTCAGGGGGGAATTCAGCCGATCGAACCAAAAATAGATGTTTTCAAGGAGATCGTCTGAACCATCGAGCGACTGACACTCAGGTTGAGTATTGTCGACTACTGGAGAAGGAATCTTTTCGCCATTTTCGTCATGGACCACCTGATTCTTCGAGCCGGAATCTCCGTAATCGTCTCTCAAGATTGTACGTGCATCTCCTGCCAATGTTAGATCCGCTGTAGGACTAGCATTAACGGCCAGTCGGTGCTCAGACTGGGGAGTCCCGATTTGCTGAAATTGCGGTACATACTCCTGAGGAGTACTAGGATAACCCAGGGGAGTACTCTGATTGATGCCTGAACAATCGACCGTGTAATTGTCAGTCCCATCGGTGTTAAGAGGTGATTGGATGCTTCCTGCTGTATGAGGATTGCGATCACAGCCATGCTCATCGTTTAAACTTGAACTGCCTCTATCTTGGTCTAGTGCCACTCGTCCATCTCTCAGTAGTCTTTTGTAGCACCAAAGGTGGTTCCTGACTTTATTTCTATCCAGTTCCGGCATGTTCATGATCTTGAGTATGCGCGATGGGCGAGCCAAACTGATCCCTAACTGTTGAACTGCATTAACAAATTTGCTATGAAGCTCCGAGGTCCAATAAAACCTTGTTTTCTTGCTAGCCGAAGTAGGGTTGGCAACTCGGCGGCTACTCTTCGCGGAATCTGGTCGTGTTGAACCGCCTCTATCTTGATCTAGCGACGCTCGTCCATCTCTCAGTAGTTTCTTGTAGCGCCAAAGGTGATTCTTGACCATATTTTTAGTCAGTCCCGGCACGTTCATGATTTCGAGTATGCGCAATGGGCAAGCAAAACTGATCCCTAACTGTTGAACTGCATCAACAAATTTGCTATGAAACTCCGGGGTCCAACGAAATCTTATTTTCTTGCTAGCCGAAGTGGTGTCAGCAACTTGGCGGTTACTCTTCTCGGAATCTGGTCGTGTTGGAGGTTGCTCTGGAGGGGATTTAGTGGTCTCAGATCGGCTGGTCATGATGGTGAGTTCATCATTGAGCGGACCCGACTTGTCATGACGCATGTTCCCTTCCACAATGGGCGTCGACTTTGACCTTATAGCACTAGTTTCCTCTTGTAGATCCTCGGCGGTACCCGCCTGTTCCGAAAGATGTTGCGAAGGGCATTGCAACAAATGAGCATTATAAACCCCCAGATCTGGCTCTTCAGTGAATACTCCGTCCGTGGGAACAGGGTTACCGCACTCAAGGCAAATAGCGATGCTTAGAGCTTTTTTGTACTGAATGTTTTTTATTCGAAGCTTCTCATTTTCCTCCCTTACAATCGCTAACTCGTGCCGATCGCGTTGCTGCTTCAGCCGGGTTCGTTTGTTTTCAAACCAGCACTTGACCTTCCGAGGCTCCCATCCTATCTCCTGGCCCATTTTGATTTTCTGTTCCATGTCCGGATAGGGGTATTCCCTGAAAAACAATTCGAGTTTATGGACTTGACCTGAAGTGTTGCGTTGGAGATATTCCCCTTTCTGACGCTGATCACCGTCGCGGGTATTGTTCTCGTTAACCAAGCCGCGGGTTTCATCATTAGAAGGATCGGTCTCCATGGCCCTCGTGTCAGGTTCGGTCCTGAGATCTTCAAACTCTTCCAGCAGCTCAAGCTCGGAGACCTCCAAGTCTGGCGCTTCCAGTAAATGACAGAATCCCTTGAACATTTTGACCGGAATATCACTGTTTGATTTTCCGTTAACTCAGCTTTCTTTGTTCCTCCTTGGATCTTCACTTTCTCTACAAATTCTGAGAGGTTAAAGGAGCCGGATCACCGTTCTTCGATCAAAGGTGATGGCTACCCGATGAGCGCTCTTCTCAATGTTTCGAGATTCCCACTTCGTCCTTTCGTGATGGCTACCTGACGAGCGCTCTTCTCAAGGCTTCGTAATTCCCACTTTGTCCTTTTTTGCTCTTTTCTACGTGAACGGAGCCTGAAGATCTCTTGCGTTGATTTCGCTTTGTCGAGCACTACGCTTGTCCCCCTGGCCCAGTCTCTAGAGTAACAAGCCTGCCCACCTTTCGGCGCCATTATGTTTCGTAAAACCCGAGATCACAGGACGGTGGTGGATTCGTGACTCATCGGGGATGCATTAACGAAACCCGCTTGGCTCTACTGCACATAAAATATTATTACCACTTCTCCCTGTTTACTCGAGCATTTATAAGGTGATAGATTGATGTCAAGAAGATTAACACTTTAGCCTTATCAGACTCAGCCTCCCAAACACTCTTCACATTCTCACTCTCCTCTCCGTCATTCCATCGCATATGGATTCCTCCTCTGTGCCTGCTGCCTTAGCTGAAACTTCGACCCAATGTGAGAGATTTTACCATCTCTTGGGTAGAGGTTATGGCTACATAAACAATCATCATGAAGCTGCGGTTGAAGTTCGTAGTCTGATTCCGGCCCTGGATACTGTGTGTATTGAAGGTACGAAACTGCAAAGGGAGTTTGTGATCTTCCCAACTCTCTTCAACAATTTCATGCAGGCTTATGAAGTTGCTAGCCGGGAGGTCACTTTGGCTGGTATCGTGTGAGCCCGTTATCAGGACCGAGCTGAGTCCCTGATGTTGGCCATGCTGACGGCCGATAACCATAAAAGGGCTGTTGAATACGCCCACGCCCAGGTTTCGATGCTGGTCCGTGAGAGGGACAACTTGGTGGAGCGTCTGGCTCTTTTTGACACTGCCTTTGAGCAAGACCAGCACAACTTCGTGCTGAGGTTCCAGTGTGCCTGGTTGGAGGAAAGGCTTGAAGACCTGAGCATGGATATAGCTCACGGGAGGGTGCTGGCTCATGACTTAGAGCTTGAGTTCGAGTACTATGACACCAAGGTGAACGAACTTAAGGAGAAATGTCGTCTCCTTTTCTTCAAGCTTGTAGACCTCGATTCCCGGAGTGTGGGTTGTAAGCAAGGCATGGATAGCATGGAGAGTCAGTTAAGCTTTTTTGTGATGCTTGTCAGAACTCATTTTGGGTTTACTGCTCCCCCCTCAGTGATCCACTTGTAAACTTTCCTGCTGAATGAAATAAATGCGAGTTTGTTTATATATGCTCTTTCATTCTGCATTGTTGACTAGCCAAGAAAGGTTTTTGCTTTCGGATCTACGCGACTCCTTTTTCGCCTGTGTCAACAGATTGACTACGCATCATTCTCACAGCCCGACGCTTTATATTTGATTGACTTGAATGCCTCGTGAGAAATAGATTTGTAGTTGCTCGAAACTTAAAGATTGCCCCTGATTTTGCGGTCATTGCGTTTGGGGCCGCTAGTAATCTTTCACTTTCGAGCTCGATCACATTCTGCTAGTGACTCATGCTATCAATTCTGCCTTCACGCGTCAGGGCTGATTTTACCTTGAACTTAATAACAAGGAATTACCGTATACACACGAGATGACGTTTGCGAAAAACATTATGCAAAATCAACTCTAGCTATTGAAGAAACAAACGCATGCACCGATGAGAACTTTACAATAAGAGATACATCCTTCTCGCGTACATCCCCTTCTTTCTTTGGGCATGTCCAATGACTAACCAGTCTGGCCTCAGCTTAGGTGTGCCATTACCAACTGCAGATCATGGTTGCCAACCTTTAATAGCTTCCAACTGATCGAACCAGATATCAAGTCCTTCATCGAAGAAATCACCCGACCCCTCGAACGATTGATGTGTAGGTTGAGCTGCATCGCCCGACGGTTTCTTCGAACTGGAACCTCCATCTTTGTCTGGGATTATAAGAGGAGATTTGATCGATTGACTACCACAAGCATCTCCCACTTGGGGATTAGGGAAATAAGAATGCTCCAAGCATTCTCCCATTAGATCATCTGAAGCCATATGCTCTGATTGGGCAAACCCTTGAGCACTGGGCGTGGTGGGCTGATCTGCGACATGATGAACACTGACTAGCTGCTGCTCGGACGGAGGAGTGCTTACTCGTTGCACTTGTGATGCGTGTTCTTGAGGAATATTGAAATGACTCGCGAGGATATCCTGATCAAATCCCCAATAGTAGTCCAGATTCGACCGGGCCTCATTTGTCATAAGGGTGCTGGGTTCGCAGCCGAGTCTATTGCTCGGATTCAGTTCTGCATAACGCTGTCCTAACGCCCTTCTGTAGCAACCAAGGTGATTCGCGACTAATTGCTTGGTAAGTCCCGGTACGTTCATGACCCTAAGTATGCTTGTCGGACCTATGAAGTCGAGTCCTATCTGTCGAACTGCGTCCAAGAACTTGAGATGAAGCTCCGTGGGCCAAGTGAATTTCTTCTTCTAGTCGTCCAGAGTGGCGTAGATAGCCTGCCGACTAACCTCTAACTCCTCTTGAACCGTATCTGATCTTACCGGAAGCTGTTGTGGATGAGATTCATGGGCTTCGATGAGGTGACTCCGATCATAACGACACGTATCTTCTTCCTCCGAAGACACTGGTATAATTTCTGTAGGATCGATCTGCTCATGCGCGCCATTAGCAGGATCTGATTGTACCGGAGATGGCTCAAGGGAGCAGGGGGATAAATGAGCACCTTCCATCTTCGTAGAAGGCTTACCGGGGAACAATTTACTGAGGGAGGTAGGGCCACCGCAGTCAGGGCAGGTAATAGTATTGAGGATTTTCTCATACCACATGTTTTCCATTTGAAGGTTTTGGTTCTGCTCTTTTAGGGCCGTGATCTCCTTACGCCTGTGTTGGACACCTAGTCTGAAACGTCTATTCTGAAACCAAAAATGGATTCTCATAGGATTCATTCCCAGCTTCCGGCCCAATTCAATCTTTTGTTCCTCGCCTGGGCAAGGGCATTCATCAAAGAAAGCTTCAAGCTCCTGGATTTCTTTCCGAGCGTAGCGCTGACGACTTTTTCTTTTCCGGGGTTGAGCGTCGTGGCCACTGCCGTCGTCACCACTGCGATCCTGATGTTCGTCACGGGCAATGTTGAGTTCCATGGCTTTGATGTCGAATTTGATTCTAGAGAATTTGAGGTCTTTCAACGAACTCGTCACTCGGGGTTCTCTGTTCTCTTTTATATACTCGCTCTTTCGATTTGTTGCCTCCTTTTCCTCGAAAGCTAGGTCTGTTCAGCTTTCTGTTTTTGAAACGACGGAACTGTTTGCCTCTTGCTCAGCTTTCCGACACGAAGGGGTAACCAAATCCTTCCGCGGCTTCTTCGATAGTAGCGCTCGCCTTTCACTTTTCCTCAATAGTCATGCCTGTTCAGCACTGTCTTCTCTTTTTAAGTGGCAGAGCTGTTCACTCGCCGCCTAGCTTTATGCGTGATGGAACAACACAATCCTTTTGCGGCTTCTTCGATAGTTGCGCTCGCCTTTCACTTTTCCTCAATAGTCATGCCTGTTCAGCACTGTCTTCTCTTTTTAAGTGGCAGAGCTGTTCACTCGCCGCCCAGCTTTATGCGTGATGGAACAACACAATCCTTTCGCGGCTTCTTCGATAGCTGCTCTCGCCTCCCTCCCAGCTTTAATAATGGCGAGACCGAATTTGTCAGGCCTGAAATTGCGGACCAGGACATGTCTGATGATTCACGGGAGGAGCAGCCCTCGCTTTACATTAACCCGGCTCCACAAGCATTATTGCTGCAACTTTTCTCCACTCTCGAGACGCTATAAAATGCGGAGTTGGTGTTTGGGTGATTAATGCTCTCATATAATTTGCTTCCATCTTCAAATCGCTCCATTACGCACCTCTCCGTCGAAAATGGCCTCTTCCCATGTTCCCACTTTCCCAGCCGAAGCTTTGGCTCGATGGGAAGAGTTCTATAACCTCTTGGGTCGAGGCTACGCTCACATAGCTGATCATCCCGAAACCGAGGATGAAATCCGAGTCATGTTCGGGGACCTGGACATCACCTCCCTCGAGGGTACTGCGCTGGGGAGGGAATACAGAATTTTTCCAACGCTATTTACAAACTCTTTGGAGGTCTACCGCGCTGCTCACCGGGGACTTACCGTGGCTCGTGTCCTGCGAGCCCGTTATGAGGATCAGTCTGACCGCCTAGCGTTGGCTGACTACCTGACCGATAGTCACAAAAAGGCTGTTGAGTTCGCCAAAGAGCGGGTTTCGACATTGCTACGCGAGAGGAGGAATCTGGTGGAGGACTTAGCCCTATCTATGGCTACCTATGAGCGCGATCGACGTAACGCCCTGCTAAGGAACCGAAGCGAGTGGCTGGAAGAAAGGCTCAACGGCATAAATGAGGATATAACTCGTGAGAATGGACTTGTTCGGGACTTGGAAGCAGTCGCCGAAGATCACGAGACTCAGGTTGTTGCAGTCAATGATGAACGCAAACGCCTTCACCTCAGGCTTGCGGACCATGATACGCGGAGTGGTGCGTATAAACAAAGCATCCATAACCTGGAGGGCCAGCTGGGCTCCTTTGTGTCGTTGATTAGGGCTCACTTCTGCTTTACTTTTCCACCCCAATGAATTGTATGATCTGGTTTGGGCAAGAATGAATGAAAGCCCCCGTGTTTGTTTTAGCTTTTATATGATCCATTTCTTCGAGCATCCGTACATCTTAGACTTGGATGAGCTGATCCATAATAAGTCGAGTAGATGTGTTCTGATTTTCTAACTCGCTCATGATCAGATGATAGAATAGCCTCAGACTTATCCAGGAAAAAATTTCTCTTTATTACCTATTTTTTACCTGCAAGTGAAACGACCGAATCAGAAGGAATAATTTGAAAAAGAAAGCATAAACCCCTTTCAATCTTATGCTTGCTCGTGATTAATAAAGACAAAAACTTTTACAAGGATAATCTTGTGCGAAAAGTTTTTATCAATATTCCTCGAAGGAAAGCATACTATTGAAAGGAATGTAATTCACGATAATCGCTTTTGACCAACGACGCGTTTTAAATTTAATTGAAGATACGGCATCCAAATCAAAGCCGTTTTGTTAAGAACGAGGGCAATTTGGACATCTATCTCGTCATTAAATTCGAAACAATGCCGGTACTCTTGATCAATTATCGTGGATTACATGCATGAACCGATTCAAGTGTATAATTCCTTCTAGCGAAATTGGGGTTGGATTACCCTATACGACCAAAAGGTCGTGCGAGACTTCCAATTTTAATTTCCTCTAAAGGAATTATAAACTTGACTTGGGAGTATTCGGATGATTAGAGAAAATGCCACTATCACATTCCCATGACCCGTCAAAAGAAATACAACCAAGCTCCATCTGAATGTATACACCAATAGATCCCTAATACAATCACTCTAAGGGGTGAGATAGAGAAAACTTCGATAAAAATAAACCCTATACAAGAGGACTAGTAATGGAAAATGAAACAAAGGAATGTGATCCTAACATTTAAGGATGCCCCAAGTTCGATCTGTGACTTCCGGATCACTTGCCCCAACTCGTCATCTTCATTGGACGATATCTCAATAATGTCCATAGTAGGCTCCTTTGTTGCTCACTCGGTGCTTGTCATGGGATATCGTCCTCTTCGTCTTCTATCAAGGACGTTTGAGAAAAACACACACATCTATCCTTGAAATGGCATTTAATCTAATCACCAGAATGCAATGAATGAAATGCCTATATTTATATGAACTGTAATAGATTTGAGGGATAGAGAGTCTTACCAACCAAACTCGTCGACTTATGTGCGGTTTTAGGTGTACCAACCGCCCAAAGACATACGCATGAGACAAGTGATGGTGAACTTCTAAAAATCAGAGGGTTTGGCACCTAAGGTTAAGGTTCCCACTTCGAGTTCTAGAAAGAGCCGATTCCATTGCACAGCTATCGTTGCATTGGGACTCGATCCATAGTTCGAAGCGAGCGGAATTGAAAAGTGGATTACCCCGCGTTTTTACTTACGGAGATTCCATTTTCAATTCCTTCTATTGTGTTCTTAAAGGCGGCGCCTGGGGTTTTAGGCGCGGTTGTGTGTGTCCACGTGTTGTGATCATCACAATGCAATTCATGCACAGCAGTTTATCAATCAGCACTTCAAATCATCCACACAACATACATTCCTACGCCCAACCTGCATAAGACAATGTTAGTCACGGACTACACCCCTTATTTCTCCAATCTGCAAAAACATATAACACCTACCATAAGCGGACTTACCTCACCTTCGAGAGCGCCTGCAAGGTTAGAAAAATCACTCAGCGTTTTAATTACGGCCTAAGTCCACTTGAGGTCTAGAACCATAGGTTCTAGAACAAAGTCCCCAGTGGAGTCGCCAGCTGTCGCGACCCGTCCGGAAGCGGACGCGGCTAATGGATTACCGATCGCGGGTCTTGGATCGGCGCGGGCCCTCCCAGGCCCATACCAAATCGCGGCGGGAGTATTCTTCGATGATAAGAATCGATTGATTTCGACCTTCAGTGTGGTCGTGGTGGCATGTGCAACTTGTGCATGCATTTGGAGTCGCCACCGGTCTTTCTTGGAGGGTAGACCGGAAACCTTACTGATCGATTGGGAGAGATCGATCAGTTCTGCAGAACCAGAGATTTTGGGTTCGGGGACTTTGTTACGTTGGTGTCATTACCAACACCCTTTCGGTACTTAACGCGAGTGATTTTCCCGGCTAAGAGTTCATGCAGGCGCAATTTTAGGCGAGGTAGGTTTGATTCAGGGTTTCATACAGATTGGAAGACTATTCCTATCAATCACAATCAATTTTAATGAAAAGCTCAATCAAGTGCATAAATAAATCACATCAATGCACATCAATTCAAGTCAAAGGCCTCCTAGAATAGCCATAAGGGCTTTGGGGAGGTGTGATTTAGGACCAGAGGCAAAATGGGAAGATTTGGGAACGATTAACCCGAAGGACAAAATCGTCAATTTTTGGAAGATTCGGATACCGAATTACTCAAAATATTCCATGGCCAGTTGATTGTGGCCATTTCCCATTTTTGAGAATTTTTTTGGAATTTCTTGATTTTTCTTCAATTTTTGGAGGACGATTCGCCCAAAGGGCGAAATCGTCATTTTAGAGGGGTCGGGGTTCAAAACACCCGGGATGAGCCTTGGCCAATTGATTGTGGCCATTTCCTATTTTTTGGGATTTTCCTGAATTTTTTTGGAATTGTTTTGGAAGACGGTTTGCCGGAAGGGCAAAACCGTCATTTTTTGGAAAGATCGGGGGTCAAATGGCCCGAAACAGGTCATGGCCAGTTGAATGTGGCCATTTCCTATTTTCTGGAATTTTTTAGAATTTTTCTGAATTTTCTTAATTTTTTTTTTGAATTTTTTTTATGATTTTTTATTTTTTTTATTGATTTTTGAATTTTTTATTATTAATTATTATTATTATTAATAATATAAAAAAAAATTATCCGGACCGGGTCGGATGACCCGGCCCACGCCCCGATCCGCGACCCAGACCCGGCCCGCCTCCTCCACGATCAAAACGGCGCCGTTCCATGAGTTACGGACGGACGCCTCAGATTGAGACATGTGGCGCTCCCTGGACCGTCGGATTATTTTTTTTTATTACCGCGCTGACATGGCCACCATGTGGCTGCCACGTCAGCGCCACGTAGGCGTTGACCAAGTCAACAGGCGTTGACCGGTCAACGCCTCGTCGGGGAAGACGACCGGCGCCTGCGTCCCTTCGCCGGCGCCTCGTCGGAAGGCCATAACTCGGTCTTCCGGCGTCCAAATTGGACGAAATTAGCGGCGTTAGCCTCGTATAGATCTCATCTACAACATACCGAGAGCTCGACACAGCAGATCAATATTTCCTATACCTGCAACTCCGGCCGAGACCTAGTTCCGGCAAAGATACACCACGACCGTTCTACGCGTAACATGGATGATATAAATTATCGGGAAGCTTTTTACGAGTTCCAGAGAGCTTACCTGATCTTCGTGGGGGTTCGGTTTGGTCGGAAACGAGCTCCGGAGCTCACGACCGGCCGGGGAAAGTTAGAGACCGACCGAGAGTTCTGCTCAACGAAATCGCATGAAATGAAAAGCAAAAATGGACAGTGATGCCCAGGGAGTAATTCAAGATCAACCATTCATGAAATGAACGAGTGAAAATTGAGACACCATTGAAGGCCGAGGTCAAGCTCCAAGGTCCGGGTTGTGCTTCTAGACGGTCTCTGGCGAGTCTGACGGGTATACAAGCTTCCTCACGGTGTTCTGGAGCTCGGAGGGTGGTTCGCCAGCTTCACTTCTTCTTCAGGCGAGACGACGAAGACTTGGAAGCTTCAGCTATTATCGGCGGCTATGGCGGTGCAGCGGCGGTGGAGCGACGGTTGGTGATGGCGTGACGCAGCTATGGTGCAGGCGGCGGTCTGTGGGTGAAGGGGAGTCCTGGCCCGCGGCGCGATGATGGCCGACGTGAGATGATCAATCGTGGAAGGTTTTTTCGGCCCCCTGCAGGTGTTCGCGCGCGAAGAAGAAAAAGGGCGCCAGAGAAAGAGAGCGGGGAAAAAAAAAAAAGAAAGGGGGAGCGTGTGTCGGAAAAAAGAGGGAGAAAAATAATAATAATAATAATAATAGTAATAATAATAACAATAAAATAAAACAAAAGCCAAGACAACATCATTGGCAAAATATTCCCCCTTTTCTTTTTTTCTCTTTTTTAGTGATTTTTTACTAGTATTTTTGTCAAGTTCAATTTTACGGCGATCAGAGAACACCTAAAATCGAACCTGAATTTTACTGTTTTATGAGGTCCTAAAGTAAAGAAAATTAAAAATAAAAATACTGACTATTTTTCTATATTTTTGTGACCTCGAATACTACTTTTCTTGATTTTCATTTTATTTTTATATATTATTTATTTTTTATTTTTCGAAAATATTAAAAAAAATGAAAATTACGAAAATTATTTTTTTGGTCAAAATGGTTCATTTAGCTTGGCCAAGGTCACCAAAATTGATTTTTCAAATTTTCAACTTTTTATAGATTTTCTATGAATTTTTTTTTTTAAATAAAGAAAAAAGGTTGATCAAAATTTAGGTGTCAACAAACATCAGCCAATTGGAGCTTAGAGGAAACGTAAGATGTCTTCAATGTACCCATTTGAATTTTATCCCGGATGAGATGACAATCAATTTCTATATGTTTGGTGCGCTCGTGAAATACGGGATTAGAAGCAATGTGAAGCACTGCTTGATTATCACAGTAAAGAGTGGCTGGATGTGTAGATACACGAAGATCTTTTAGCAGCGCTTGTAACCAAGTTACCTCACAAGTGGCGGACGCCATGGCACGATATTCAGCTTCGGCGGAAGAGCGAGAAACCGTGTGTTGTTTCTTAGTTTTCCAAGAGAGGGGGCTGTCGCCAAGAAACATAATATAACCGGTAATGGAACGTCGAGTGGTGGGACAAGCACCCCAATCGGCATCACAATAAGCCCTTAATTGTAATGCACTAGAGGAGGATAAAAGAATTCCAGTTCCTGGTGCCTTCTTGATGTAGCGAACGACCCGTAGAGCAGCCTGCCAATGAGGCTCGCGGGGAGAGCTCATGTGTTGACTCAAGATGTTAACTGCAAAAGTAATGTCGGGTCGAGTGATAGTGAGATATAATAGACGCCCTACTAGGCGACGATAGATCGATGGATCCGAGAGGGGAGTTCCACTATCTACAACAAGTTTGACATTGGTTTCCGTGGGAAAATCAATGGGACGACTACCTAGGAGACCCACATCTTTGATGATGTCCAATGTATATTTCCGTTGAGAGAGGTAGATACCGTCTTTGGCGCGAGCTACTTCGATGCCAAGGAAATATTTTAAGTTGCCCAAATCCTTCATCTGAAATTGCGAGTTAAGGTGCCTCTTCAAAAGATATATGGCGGCTGGGTCGTCTCTAGTGATGACAATGTCGTCGACATATACAAGTACAGCTGTGAAAGATGAGGGCTGACGAGATATAAATAAGGAGTAATCAGCTTTCGATTGAGAGAAACCAGCAGCTATGAGAGAAGTTGATAGCTTAGAAAACCAATTTCGTGAAGCCTGTTTCAAACCATAAAGTGATTTGCGAAGGCGACAAACCCGATGCTCCCCTTGTTTGGCAAATCCCGGTGGAATTGTCATGTAAACCTCTTCAGCCAAATCCCCATGAAGAAAGGCGTTGTTAACGTCCATTTGATGTAAAGGCCATCCACGTACAGCAGCAATTGCAAGAAGGCATCGTACAGTTACCAGTTTGGCCACAGGAGCAAAGGTTTCATTAAAGTCAATACCTTCAGTTTGGGTATAACCTTTGGCGACGAGGCGAGCTTTGTACTGTTCTATAGAACCGTCATATCGGCACTTGATCTTATAAACCCATTTGCAGCCAATGGGTACCTTTCCTGGAGGAAGATCAGTAATGTACCATGTTTTATTGAATTCTAAAGCCTTTACCTCAGCAGCCATTGCTTCTTTCCATTTGGGATCCTTGTTTGCCATTGTGAAAGTGATAGGCTCTTGATCATGGGTTAAAAAAGATAAAAAATTACGATGGGCAGGGCTGAAACGAGAATATGAAATAGAAGAGCTTAAGGGGTAAGGCAAACCTGGAGAAACACGCTTGCGCGGCTCGGGAGTTGGACGAGAAACATGCCCGCAGTAATAATCTCGCAGTTTGAGGGGTGGATGCCGATCCCTAGCAGGATGTCGTGGCGGTTTGGATGTGTCAACAAGGTTGGTCGGGGTAGGAGAAGGGATATGTGAAGGCGTGGTTGTGGGAATGTATGGATCCGATGTGGATGGATCAGTAGAAGGAACCGGTGGTTCCGTAGTCGATGAAGGTAAAGTCTCAATAGACGGTGAAGTAAGACCGTCATTGACTGTATGATCCGGAATGGGAATGGGGAGAACCACATTTGAAGGGTCAGGAGGAATGGAGGAAGGGGTGGTGGCATACGGGAATACGGTTTCGTGAAAAACAACGTCACGACTCGTAAAATATTTGTGATTGTCGAGATCGAAAAGGCGATAACCCTTTTGTCCTCTTGGATAGCCAAGAAAAATACAACGGATGGCCCGAACACCAAATTTATCATGATGTAAATGACTACAAGAAGCATAACAAAGACAACTGAAAACTTTAATATTATCATACGTTGGCGGGGTGTTCAATAGCCTTTGAAAAGGGGTGTTACCGTCCAATAAAGGGGTGGGTAATTTGTTAATTAAATAAGTGGCGGTGAAAATACAATCGCCCCAAAAATGAAGAGGAAGTGAAGCTTGAAAACGCAAAGCACGAGCCACAGTAAGAAGATGGCCATGTTTGCATTCAACGATGCCATTTTGCTGAGGGGTGGCAACCATGCTATGTTGGTGAACAACACCTTTAGCGGCCAAAAAAGATTGCATGGGGTGTGAAAAAAATTCGGAACCATTATCGGTGCGTAAAATTTTAATGGAACGAGTATATTGAGTAGCAACATATGCCCAGAAAAAACGAAGAATGTTAAATGTCTCACTTTTGAATTTCATAAGAAATGTCCAAGTACAACGAGAAAAATCGTCAACTATCGTGAGAAAATAACGAGCACCAGATAAAGTGGGGGAATAAGGTCCCCAAATATCGCAATGAATTAATTCAAAAGGTTCAATGCTAGTAATAAAACTACGAGGAAAAGACAATCGATGATGTTTAGCAAGAGGACAAATATCACAAAGTGGGGTGGGAGTATGGGGCGAGAAAGACAACGTATCCCGTAATGCCGCGATAGTGGTATAAGATGGGTGGCCAAGTCGTTTGTGCCATAATTCACGAGTAGGGGATGATGATGCAAAAGATTGTGGTTGTGATGCTGTTTGTAGATAGTAAAGACCACCACTAGCATGGCCCTGTCCAATCTCCGTCCCCGTCAAGCGGTCCTGGAGAATACAATAAGAAGAATAAAAGGTTACAAATACATTCAGTTCACGAGCAAGTTGTTGAACCGAAAGTAAATTATGCTTAAAAGATGGGGCACATAAGACATTAGTGAGGGTAAGACGAGGATGCAGAAGGACAGAACCTGCCATGGTAATGGGAACCGTGCGACCATCTGGGATACTAATGGAAGTAGAAGGAGGGGCATGAACATGGGTAAGTAAATGAGGAAGGTAAGTAACATGATCAGTCGCCCCCGTGTCAAGGATCCAAATATATGAATCATGTACTGCAGAGGAAAGGCAAAGAGAAATACCTGTGAGGTTAGTTGCTGGCTGTACATTTACCTCATTAATCAAGCGAAGAAGTTGCTGATATTGTTCGGTAGTGAATGAGTTCGCCACAGGAGTGGACGAGGACATGGCGGATGACAATACAGGCACGGTTACAGTGTCCTGACGTGGTTGAGGACGTCGAGCAGTTCGATAATGAGGAGGATAGCCATTGAGTTTGTAACATACATCTCGAGTGTGACCAACAATATGGCAATAAGTGCATCGTTCTTTAGAATGTTGACGCTGCTCAGTGGAACGTGGTCTGGTGGCAGCATTAATAGATCTAGTAGAAGCGTCACCCAATGTGGGCATGGTGAGTAAGGCAGATCCTTCGATCATGGCATTGGGTGATTGAAGAATGTTGACACCTGATTTTTTACCATTTATTATTGTGATTTTTAAAATTAATTAAAAATATCAAAAAAGGTCATAAAATCACAAAATCAACTTTGGAAGCCTTGGTTTAGCCTTAGGAACCAATTTTGAACAAAAAAATATTTTTCGGTATTTTTAATATTTTTCGAGTTTATTTAATTATAAAATACCCAAAAAATCAGAAAAATACCATTCGTGGTCAGAAAAATACACAAAAATATTCAATAATTTTGTTTTAATTTACTCTTCAAGTGCGTCACCTTAAATCTTGAAAGTTCGACTTGGGTCACTATGTTTCTTCACAAACATAAACCCGAATCGAGCACAAAAAATGCCAATCGAGTCTTTTAATTTGTAGATTCTATAATCTTGACGTCGACCACCGTATGCAATAAACGCCCATTGTTTCTATTCTTCGTGAGGAGACTTGAATGATTTAAAAAAAAATGAAAAGAGAAGGGAATGGAATACAGATTAGGTAGGGGAGCGGCGCCTCAACCAAAAAAACAAGAGTATAATAAAAAAAAAAGGAAAAAAAGTAGAGGACAGCAAGAGTCTGTCCTCCACCGTGCAAAGAAGGATTTAACAAAAAAAAGAGATGGGAGACCGGCGGCAGTGCATGGGTTGGTGAGATAAAAAAAAACTCAAGGGAGGATTTTGGGCTGGGGTCCCGAGCATGGGAGGAGGGCCATCCACAAAAAAAAAAGAAGGGAGAGGATGAAGGTCATCGGCCATGGCAGCATGTCGAGCGCCCGCAAGGTCTTCATCATGGACGAGATGCGGAAGTCGGTAGAGGAAGCATCTTCGAAGCTGCTGCCCATCGTCCAGATCGACGACTTCGGGTTCACCAACGGGGGCCGGCTCGAGCTCAACGTCTCCGGCATCATGCTGTCGAAACCCGGCCTCGAGCTAACTTCGGGTTCTTCCTCTACACCCGGGACTCGTGGTTCAAAGTGCTGAAGCAGCTTGAGGACGTGCGCCCTCTAGTCCAACTACATCCAACACATCTTCACCTTCGACAAGCTCGGGCGGCGGATGAGCTTCGCCGAGTTCATGCAGGATGACGCGAACACGCTCATCTTCGCCAACTGCCTCCAGCAGCAGTAGCTCCGGGTGTCCATAGACGTCCGGTCCGCGTTGTCCAACCTCGACGGCAAGAGCGGCCGGAGGGACTATCTCTCCGCACAACTCGGGCAACACCTCCGAATCTCACTCTCCGTCGCACTCGTCAATGACGATAGCCGAATCATATCGAGACTTGCGAGCAGACCGATGGCTCCTGGAGGAAGCAGAGAGATCGAAGCGCCACATGTCGAACTCCATCGGCAACCGAAGAAGAAGGACAGCTTATTTGGGTCTGTGGGTGATGATTGTCAATTGACGATCTGGGACTTGCGAACAAATAAACCACAACAGTGTGTTAGCACATGAGAAAGAGGTGTATTCTGTATCTTTCAACTCATATAATGACTGGATTTGGGCAACCGCATCTTCACAACAGTTGGACTGTTTGACATGCGGGAGCTGACCACGTCGTTGCATGGCTTTACTAGCCATGAAGGAGAGGTCTTGCAAGTGGAATGGGATCCTAATGAGGCTGTGTTAGCTTCTTCCTCGGAGGACAGAAGGGTGATGGTCTGGGATCTCAACAGGTGAAGACGAAGGCAAAAGGGGAGCATCGCCATCTTCCTTCCCCGAGAGATAGCAGTCACCCTCGCCACCCAGCCGCCGCTCCACCGTGGACTACCACCTCCCTCTCATTCAACGCCTTCAACCACCTCGTCCCGTCCACCACCAACCCTCGACTCTCAGCCCCGTCGCCTCAAGAGCTCAGCTACCTAAGCCCCTGTTCACATATGACTACCACCCTTTAACCTCAAGCCGTCGGTTGCTCTGCTACAACCCAGATCGGCGAGCTCGGAATCCCGAGAACCTCATTCAATCTCAGTGCCTTTATAGGTGTTTTGGCAAGCAAGCGACATGAGCCCATACCAATGGCGACGCACATGCGAGCGTCGCGGTACTCGAGTCGGGTGCTGCGACGACCTTAACTCTGAGGTAAGCGAAGTTCATTGGACTTGAATGGACAACAATGTTGTCGGGTCTTGCAGGGAGGAGGAGCCGCGCCACATTGAGCACAACCAGAGAGCGGTCGGTGCTCCTTGTTTCTTGGTCGACGCTGGTGGAGGTCGGCGGCTTCGGCGGCGAATGGACACGCAGGTCACGGGGGCCGAAGCTCGAGCCTGGTTTCGTTCGCATGGAGGAGGAGTGTGAGTCTCACATTGAAGACGATGAACAGTAGGTTTTTTTTTTTACTCTCATGTTGGGTTGCTCGTGTGTTTTATTTGGGTTGCTCGTGTGTTTTATTTAGTGTTGTGGGCCATTTTAGAACCGGGCCGGCGTCAATGCTGGAGGGGGGAAAGAATGGGCTTAGGCGAATGGGTTTATTAGGTTTAAAAGAAAAGAAAGTGGGCTTGGGTTCCTTGTGTGAATTGGGCCCGATTCAAGTCCTCTTTGCCGGTTCGGATTAGGCCCATCGGTCTGATCCATGTTCGGGCCCAAGAATCGTATCTGGATCCTATCATTTTAATTAAGTAGTAATTAAATAACAAAAATTTCAAAAAAAAAATTAATTAATAAGATAAAAGTAAAAATAAAAAAATTACAGAAAATTCCTAAAAAATTCTAAAAATTTTCCAAGGTTGAAAATGACAAAAAAAATTGATTTGTTTTCTTTTTTTTGGGATTTTCTCCCATTTAATCCAAAATGGCGATTTCACCCCTCAAAGGGTAAATCGTCTTTGATATTCTGATAAATTGTGGAAATTGCTTAGAATTTGGTGATGGGCCAAATGGATGGCTAAACCTTATGTCTAAGATTTCCACATTTCATTTCCTTTTTTAGAAAATGACGATTTTACCCTTCGAACGGTAAATCGATTTCTAAAATTCCCGAAAATCACGAAAATTACCAAAAAAATAGGAAATGGGTCAATTGAGTGATTCCGAATTCATTCCGAAATGATGATTTTGTCCTTTTTGGGCAAATTGTCCCTTTCGTCTCAAAATTACGGTTTTGCCCCTGATGGGCAAAGTCATGTCTAAATCATTCCTAAGCCTGATTGATGCTTCTCTAGGCCAATATGGCCTTATTAGGAATGCCATGTGATTTATTTGTACATTTGAATTCATTGATTTGTGCACTTTATTATTGATTGGGATTGCTAGGATAGTCATTCCTATCTGCGTGAACTCCTAGATTTAGGACTCGTACCCCACTCATCTGCATGAATTCTTAGTTAGGAAAATCACTCGCGTTAGGTACCGAAAGGGCGTTGGTAATGACACCGACGTAACCAAGTCCCCGAACCCAAAATCTCTGGTTCCGCAGAATTGATCGATCTCTCCCAATCGGTCAATAAGGTTTCCGGTCTACCCTCCAAGAAAGACCGGTGGCGACTCCAAATGCATGCACAAGTTGCACATGCCACTACGACCACACTAAGGTCGAAAACGATCGACTGTTATCGTCGAATCCCTTTGAAAAATACTCCCGCCGCGATTTGGTATGGGCCTGGGAGGGCCCGCGCCGATCCAAAGCCCACGATCCGCACCCTCGTGCGGTGGAAGGCCTGCGATCGGTAATCCATTAGCCGCGTCCGCTTTCGGACGGGTCGCGACAGCTGGCGACTCCACTGGGGACTTTGTTCTAGAACCTATCGTTCTAGACCTCAAGTGGACTTAGGCCGTAATTAAAACGCTGAGTGATTTTTCTAACCATGCAGGCGCTCTTGAAGGTGAGGTAAGTCCGCTTATGGTAGGTGTTATGTGTTTTTGCAGATTGGAGAAATAAGGGGTGTAGTCCGTGATTAACATTGTCTTATGCAGGTTGGGCGTAGGAATGTATGTTGTGTGGATGATTTGAAGTGCTGATTGATAAACTGTTGTGCATGAATTGCATTGTGATGATCACAACACGTGGACACACACAACCGCGCCTAAAACCCCGGGCGCCGCCTTTAGGAACACAATAGAAGGAATTGAAAATGGAATCTCCGTGAGGAAAAACACGGGGTAATCCACTTTTCAATTCTGCTCGCTTCGAACTATGGATCGAGTCCCAATGCAACGATAGCTGTGCAATGGAATCGGCTCTTTCTAGAACTCGAGGTGAGAACCTTAACCTTAGGCGCCAAACCCTCTGATTTTTAGAAGTTTACCATCACTTGTCTCATGCGCATGTCTTTGGGCGGTTGGTACACCTAAAACCGCACATAAGTCGACGAGTTGGGTTGGTAAGACGCTCTATCCCCCCAAATCTATCACTGTTCATATAAAAATAGGCATTTCATTCATTGCATTTTGGTGATTAGATTAAATGCCATTTCGAGGATAGATAGGTGCGTTTGTCCCCAACGTCCTTGATAGAGGACGAGGAGGGTGATATCCCACGACAGACACCGAGTGTGCGACGAAGGAGCCTACTATGGACATTATTGAGATATCGTCCAATGACGATGACGAGTGGGGGCAAGTGATCCGGAAGTCACAGATCGAGCTTAGGGCATCCTTGAACGTTAGGATCACATTCCTTTGTTTTATTTTCCATTACTAATCCTCTTGTATAGGGTTTATTTTTATCGAAGTTTTCTCTATCTCACCCCTTAGAGTGATTGTATTAGGGATCTATTGGTGTATACATTCAGATAGGAGCTTGGTTGTATTTCTTTTGACGGGTCATGGGAATGTGATAGTGGCATTTTCTCTAATCATCCGAATACTCCCAAGTCAAGTTTATAATTCCTTTAGAGGAAATTAATTGGAAGTCTTGCACGACCTTTTGGTCGTATAGGGTAATCCAACCCCAATTTCGCTAGAAGGAATTATACACTTGAATCGGTTCATGCATGTGTTACGCCGCTGGTAATCCACGATAATTGATCAAGAGTACCGGCATTGTTTCGAATTTAATGACGAGATAGATGTCCAAATTGCCCTCGTTCTTAACAAAACGGCTTTGATTTGGATGCCGTATCTTCAATTAAATTTAAAACGCGTCGTTGGTCAAAAGCGATTATCGTGAATTACATTCCTTTCAATAGTATGCTTTCCTTCGAGGAATATTGATAAAAACTTTTCGCACAAGATTATCCTTGTAAAAGTTTTTGTCTTTATTAATCACGAGCAAGCATAGGATTGAAAGGGGTTTATGCTTTCTTTTTCAAATTATTCCTTCTGATTCGGTCGTTTCATTTGCAGGTAAAAAATAGGTAATAGAGAGAAATCTTTTCCCGGATAAGTCTGGGCTATTATTTCATCTGATCATGAGCGAGAACACATCTACTCGACTTATTATGGACCAGCTCATCCAAGTCTAAGATGTCCGAATGCTCGAAGAAATGGATCATATAAAAGCTAAAACAAACACGGGGGCTTTCATTCATTCTTGCCCAAACCAGATCATACAATTCATTGGGGTGGAAAAGTAAAGCAGAAGTGAGCCCTAATCAACGACACAAAGGAGCCCAGCTGGCCCTCCAGGTTATGGATGCTTTGTTTATACGCACCACTCCGCGTATCATGGTCCGCAAGCCTGAGGTGAAGGCGTTTGCGTTCATCATTGACTGCAACAACCTGAGTCTCGTGATCTTCGGCGACTGCTTCCAAGTCCCGAACAAGTCCATTCTCACGAGTTATATCCTCATTTATGCCGTTGAGCCTTTCTTCCAGCCACTCGCTTCGGTTCCTTAGCAGGGCGTTACGTCGATCGCGCTCATAGGTAGCCAGAGATAGGGCTAAGTCCTCCACCAGATTCCTCCTCTCGCGTAGCAATGTCGAAACCCGCTCTTTGGCGAACTCAACAGCCTTTCTGTGGCTGTCAACCAGGTAGTCAGCCAGCGCTAGGCGGTCGGACTGATCCTCATAACGGGCTCGCAGGACACGAGCCACGGTAAGTCCCCGGTGAGCAGCGCGGTAGGCCTCCAAAGAGTTTGTAAAGAGCGTTGGAAAAATTCTGTATTCCCTCCCCAGCGCAGTACCCTCGAGGGGGGTGATGTCCAGGTCCCCGAACATGACTCGGATTTCATCCTCGGTTTCGGGATGATCAGCTATGTGAGCGTAGCCTCGACCCAAGAGGTTATAGAACTCTTCCCATCGAGCCAAAGCTTCGGCTGGGAAAGTGGGAACATGGGAAGAGGCCATTTTCGACGGAGAGGTGCGTAATGGAGCGATTTGAAGATGGAAGCAAATTATATGAGAGCATTAATCCCCCAAACACCAACTCTGCATTTTATAGCGTCTCGAGAGTGGAGAAAAGTTGCAGCAATAATGCTTGTGGAGCCGGGTTAATGTAAAGCGAGGGCTGCTCCTCCCGTGAATCATCAGACATGTCCTGGTCCGCAATTTCAGGCCTGAGAAATTCGGTCTCGCCATTATTAAAGCTGGGAGGGAGGCGAGCGCAGCTATCGAAGAAGCCGCGAAAGGATTGTGTTGTTCCATCACGCATAAAGCTGGGCGGCGAGTGAACAGCTCTGCCACTTAAAAAGAGAAGACAGTGCTGAACAGGCATGACTATTGAGGAAAAGTGAAAGGCGAGCGCTACTATCGAAGAAGCCGTGGAAGGATTTGGTTACCCCTTCGTGTCGGAAAGCTGAGCAAGAGGCAAACAGTTCCACCGTTTCAAAAACAGAACGCTGAACAGACCTAGCTTTCGAGGAAAAGGAGGCAACAAATCGAAAGAGCGAGTATACAAAAGAGAACAGAGAACCCCGAGTGACGAGTTCGTTGAAAGACCTCAAATTCTTTAGAATCAAATTCTACATCAAAGCCATGGAACTCAACATCGCCCGTGACGAACATCAAGATCGCAGTGGTGACGACGGCAGTGGCCACGACGCTCAACCCCGGAAAAGAAAAAGTCGTCAGCGCTACGCTCGGAAAGAAATCCAGGAGCTTGAAGCTTTCTTTGATGAATGCCCTTGCCCAGGCGAGGAACAAAAGATTGAATTGGGCCGGAAGCTGGGAATGAATCCTATGAGAATCCATTTTTGGTTTCAGAATAGACGTTTCAGACTAGGTGTCCAACACAGGCGTAAGGAGATCACGGCCCTAAAAGAGCAGAACCAAAACCTTCAAATGGAAAACATGTGGTATGAGAAAATCCTCAGTACTATTACCTGCCTGACTGCGGTGGCCCTACCTCCCTCAGTAAATTGTTCCCCGGTAAGCCTTCTACGAAGATGGAAGGTGCTCATTTATCCCCCTGCTCCCTTGAGCCATCTCCGGTACAATTAGATCCTGCTAATGGCGCGCATGAGCAGATCGATCCTACAGAAATTATACCAGTGTCTTCGGAGGAAGAAGATACGTGTCGTTATGATCGGAACCACCTCATCGAAGCCCATGAATCTCCTCCACAACAGCTTCCGGTAAGATCGGATACTGTTCAAGAGGAGTTAGAGGTTAGTCGGCAGGCTGTCTACGCCACTCTGGACGACGAGAAGAAGAAATTCACTTGGCCCCCGGAGCTTCATCTCAAGTTCTTGGACGCAGTTCGACAGATAGGACTCGACTTCATAGGTCCGACAAGCATACTTAGGGTCATGAACGTACCGGGACTTACCAAGCAATTAGTCGCGAATCACCTTGGTTGCTACAGAAGGGCGTTAGGACAGCGTTATGCAGAACTGAATCCGAGCAATAGACTCGGCTGCGAACCCAGCACCCTTATGACAAATGAGGCCCGGTCGAATCTGGACGACTATTGGGGATTTGATCAGGATATCCTCGCGAGTCATTTCAATATTCCTCAAGAACACGCATCACAAGTGCAACGAGTAAGCACTCCTCCGTCCGAGCAGCAGCTAGTCAGTGTTCATCCTGTCGCAGATCATCCCACCACGCCCAATGCTCAAGGGTTTGCCCAATCAGAGCATGTGGCTTCAGATGATCTAATGGGAAAATGCTTGGAGCATTCTTATTTCCCTAATCCCCAAGTGGGAGATGCTTGTGGTAGTCAATCGATCAAATCTCCTCTTATAATCCCAGACAAAGATGGAGGTTCCAGTTCGAAGAACCCGTCGGGCGATGCAGCTCAACCTACACATCAATCGTTCGAGGGGTCGGGTGATTTCTTCGATGAAGGACTTGATACCTGGTTCGATCAGTTGGAAGCTATTAAAGGTTGGCAACCGTGATCTGCAGTTGGTAATGGCACACCTAAGCTGAGGCCAGACTATTAGTCATTGGACATGCCCAAAGAAAGAAGGGGATGTACGCGAGAAGGATGTATCTCCTATTGTAAAGTTCTCATCGGTGCATGCGTTTGTTTCTTCAATAGCTAGAGTTGATTTTGCATAATGTTTTTCGCAAACGTCATCTCGTGTGTGTACGGTAATTCCTTGTTATTAAGTTCAAGGTAAAATCAGCCCCGACGCGTGAAGGCAGAATTGATAGCATGAGTTACTAGCAGAAGGGGATCGAGCTCGAAAGTGAAAGATTACTAGCTGTTGACACCTAAATTTTGATCAACTTTTTTTATTTATTTTTATTTTTATTTTTATTTTTATTTTGAAAATTCATAGAAAATCCATAAAAAGTTGAAAAAATTGAAAAATCAATTTTGGTGACCTTAGCCAAGCTAAATGAACCATTTTGACCAAAAAAATAATTTTCATAATTTTCATTTTTTTATATATATTTTCGAAAAATACAAAAAAAAAAGAAAGAAAAAGAAAATCAAGAAAATCAAGAAAAATAATATTTGAGGTCACAAAGATATATAAAAATAGTCGGTATTTTTATTTTTATTTTATCTATTTTCTAACCTCATAAATAGTAAAATTCAGGTTTGATTTTAGGTGTTCTCTGATCACCATAAAATTGAATTTGACAAAAATATTAGTAATGATTAAAAGGAAAAGGAGGGAAACATCTTCATTTAAAAGGAAAAGGGGACTAATGATTTTGTCTTCTCTTTTTGTTATTTTATTTTATTTTTACTTTTTTTATTTTATTATTTTATTATTTTATTATTATTATATTTTTTTTTCTTTCTCTCTCTCTCTCTCCCCACTCCCTCTCTCCTTCCCGCTGCCTATTTATCTCCCCCCTCCTCCTCTTCCTCTTCCTCTTCCTCTTCCTCTTCTTCTTCTTCTTCTTCTTCTTCTTCCTCTCTCCTCTCCCTTTCCCGAACCATCTCACTGTTCCGGTCATAACTCCGTCGTCCAATATCAGATCGAGGCGAAACCACCTCCAATAGAAAGCTTATCGTCTTATCTTTCCAGGGATATATTATAACGCTCATTTGGCCCAGCCATTCGTCCGATGGAGCCGTTTGAATGAGCAAAGGTCGCTGCTGACCCTGTAACGACCAGTTTCTGCCGCCGCCGTCGTCCTCCACGATCAGCCCTTCCGGCGACCTTTGCGCCTCCCTCTGACCATCACAGGTTAAGTTAAGATGTCCTTAACAATTTCCCGTTGGTTTCGTGAATTTTCGAGGTCTGGTTAAATTATGGTGATTTTTTGAAAAACAGTCGACGAAAATCGAGCGAATTGAGGTATTGTGGTCATATCTCACTCATTTGGACTCCTTTTAAGGTGAAATTTTCGGTGATGGCTTCCTAAGATGATAGGCTATGTTCTGGAATTTTAAGGTTGCTGAATATTTGCTGTGTATTTACTTTATGTCATAGCATTTCTATATTTCGCATAAAAGACCCAGAATCGGAAGGCCGAGCCTCCTGTTGGTGTCAAATATTTGCTGCGTATTTACTTTATGTCATAGCATTTCTATATTTCGCATAAAAGACCCAGAATCGGAAGGCCGAGCCTCCTGTTGGTGTCTAAATATTTGCTGTGTATTTACTTTATGTCATAACATTTCTATATTTCGCATAAAAGACCCAGAATCGGAAGGCTAAGCCTCCTATTGGTGTCCAAGGTGTTTTATTTATTTATTTTCTGTAAATTATATTGTGCTACCCCAGAATCGGAAGGCCGAGCCTCCTGCTGGTGGTTTATACCCCCCACACATTGTTGCACGAGCACCGACGGACTCCGACGTCGTAAAATTCACCGGATCCCATCTCCTTTGCTTATGTTTATGTTGTATAATGACTTAATATCTTCTTTATTATTATTTTTTTTTGCATTGTGTTGCGTCCTATAAAAACAAAAAAAAAATGCTAGATTGGATGGTTGCAGATGAGCCACGTGTCGTGATCCGATGATTTTCAGAATAAAAAAAATATTTTTAACATTAAAAGAAATAAATTTCGAATTTTACAACAATTAAAATGATTCGATTGTCACCGAGACGCCACGTGGCGAGTTAGGGACCGTTCAGTTGGGACTTATTTTCAGGAAATTTATAATAAAAAAATCAAATAAAAAAAATTCAAAAAAAGTGAATACTAAGGAAAAATTCAAAAAAAAATTGAGAAAAATTGCAGAAAATTCAATCAACTTAGGTACCGAAAGGGCGTCAACTCTAACAGTTGACGTAACTAAGTCCCCGAACCCATTTCTCTGGTTATCGTAGAATTGAATAGAAACTCCCGACTATTCAATAGGGTGGTCCAATCATACCCTCCAAAAAAATGATTGGTGGCGACTCCATGGCATGCACACTTAGCACATGTCACTAGACCACACTGAAGGTCGACTACGCATACCTCCGTTGCGATTTGGGTAACGGGCCTTGGGAGAGGCCTGCGTCCGACCAGACTGGACGGCCCATTAGCCCTCGAGAGCCCACGGCGAACCTCGAGAGGGTCGCGACACTAGCGGCCCCAAACGCAATGACCGCAAAATCAGGGGCAATCTTTAAGTTTCGAGCAACTACAAATCTATTTCTCACGAGGCATTCAAGTCAATCAAATATAAAGCGTCGGGCTGTGAGAATGATGCGTAGTCAATCTGTTGACACAGGCGAAAAAGGAGTCGCGTAGATCCGAAAGCAAAAACCTTTCTTGACTAGTCAACAATGCAGAATGAAAGAGCATATATAAACAAACTAGCATTTATTTCATTCAGCAGGAAAGTTTACAAGTGGATCACTGAGGGGGAGCAGTAAACCCAAAATGAGTTCTGACAAGCATCACAAAAAAGCTTAACTGACTCTCCATGCTATCCATGCCTTGCTTACAACCCACACTCCGGGAATCGAGGTCTACAAGCTTGAAGAAAAGGAGACGACATTTCTCCTTAAGTTCGTTCACCTTGGTCTCATAGTACTCGAACTCATGCTCTAAGTCCTCAGTCAGCACCCTCCCGCGAGCTATATCTATGCTCAGGTCTTCAAGCCTTTCCTCCAACCAGGCACTCTGGAACCTCAGCACGAAGTTGTGCCGGTCTTGCTCAAAGGCGGTGTCAAAAAGAGCCAGACGCTCCACCAAGTTGTCCCTCTCACGGACCAGCATCGAAACCTGGGCGTGGGCGTATTCAACAGCCCTTTTATGGTTATCGGCCGTCAGCATGGCCAACATCAGGGACTCAGTTCGGTCCTGATAACGGGCTCGCACGATACCAGCCAAAGTGACCTCCCGGCTAGCAACTTCGTAAGCCTGCATGAAATTGTTAAAGAGAGTTGGGAAGATCACAAACTCCCTTTGCAGTTTCGTACCTTCAATACACGCAGTATCCAGGGCCGGAATCAGAGTACGAACTTCAACCTCAGCTTCAGGATGATTGTTTATGTAGCCATAACCCCTACCCAAGAGGTGGTAAAATCTCTCCCATTGGGTCGAAGCTTCAGGTAAGGCAATAGGCATAGAGGAGGAATCCATATGCGATGGAATGACGGAGAGGAGAGTGAGAATGTGAAGAGTGTTTGAGAGGCTGAGTCTGATAAGGCTAAAGTGTTAATCTTCTTGACATCAATCTATCACCTTATAAATGCTCGAGTACAGGGAGAAGTGGTAATAATATTTTATGTGCAGTAGAGCCAAGCGGGTTTCGTTAATGCATCCCCGATGAGTCACGAATCCACCACCGTCCTGTGATCTCGGGTTTTACGAAACATAATGGCGCCGAAAGGTGGGCAGGCTTGTTACTCTAGAGACTGGGCCAGGGGGACAAGCGTAGTGCTCGACAAAGCGAAATCAACGCAAGAGATCTTCAGGCTCCGTTCACGTAGAAAAGAGCAAAAAAGGACAAAGTGGGAATTACGAAGCCTTGAGAAAAACGCTCGTCAAGTAGCCATCACAAAAGACGAAGTGGGAATTACGAAGCCTTGAGAAGAGCGCTCGTCAGGTAGCCATCACAAAAGGACGAAGTGGGAATCTCGAAACATTGAGAAGAGCGCTCGTCGGGTAGCCATCACCTTTGATCGAAGAACGGTGATCCGGCTCCTTTAACCTCTCAGAATTTGCAGAGAAAGTGAAGATCCAAGGAGGAACAAAGAAAGCTGAGTTAACGGAAAATCAAACAGTGATATCCCGGTCAAAATGTTCAAGGGATTCTGTCATTTACTGGAAGCGCCAGACTTGGAGGTCTCCGAGCTTGAGCTGCTGGAAGAGTTTGAAGATCTCAGGACCGAACCTGACACGAGGGCCATGGAGACCGATCCTTCTAATGATGAAACCCGCGGCTTGGTTAACGAGAACAGTACCCGCGACGGTGATCAGCGTCAGAAAGGGGAATATCTCAAACGCAACACTTCAGGTCAAGTCCATAAACTCGAATTGTTTTTCAGGGAATACCCCTATCCGGACATGGAACAGAAAATCAAAATGGGCCAGGAGATAGGGTGGGAGCCTCGGAAGGTCAAGTGCTGGTTTGAAAACAAATGAACCCGGCTGAAGCAGCAACGCGATCGGCACGAGTTAGCGATTGTAAGGGAGGAAAATGAAAAGCTTCGAATAAAAAACACTCAGTACAAAAAAGCTCTAAGCATCGCTATTTGCCTTGAGTGCGGTAACCCTGTTCCCACGGACGGAGTATTCACTGAAGAGCCAGATCTGGGGGTTTATAATGCTCATTTGTTGCAATGCCCTTCGCAACATCTTTCGGAACAGGCGGGTACCGCCGAGGATCTACAAGAGGAAACTAGTGCTATAAGGTCAAAGTCGACGCCCATTGTGGAAGGGAACATGCGTCATGACAAGTCGGGTCCGCTCGATGATGAACTCACCATCATGACCAGCCGATCTGAGACCACTAAATCCCCTCCAGAGCAACCTCCAACACGACCAGATTCCGAGAAGAGTAACCGCCAAGTTGCTGACACCACTTCGGCTAGCAAGAAAATAAGATTTCGTTGGACCCCGGAGTTTCATAGCAAATTTGTTGATGCAGTTCAACAGTTAGGGATCAGTTTTGCTTGCCCATTGCGCATACTCGAAATCATGAACGTGCCGGGACTGACTAAAAATATGGTCAAGAATCACCTTTGGCGCTACAAGAAACTACTGAGAGATGGACGAGCGTCGCTAGATCAAGATAGAGGCGGTTCAACACGACCAGATTCCGCGAAGAGTAGCCGCCGAGTTGCCAACCCTACTTCGGCTAGCAAGAAAACAAGGTTTTATTGGACCTCAGAGCTTCATAGCAAATTTGTTGATGCAGTTCAACAATTAGGGATCAGTTTGGCTCGCCCATCGCGCATACTCAAGATCATGAACATGCCGGAACTGGATAGAAATAAAGTCAGGAACCACCTTTGGTGCTACAAAAGACTACTGAGAGATGGACGAGTGGCACTAGACCAAGATAGAGGCAGTTCAAGTTTAAACGATGAGCATGGCTGTGATCGCAATCCTCATACAGCAGGAAGCATCCAATCACCTCTTAACACCGATGGGACTGACAATTACACGGTCGATTGTTCAGGCATCAATCAGAGTACTCCCCTGGGTTATCCTAGTACTCCTCAGGAGTATGTACCGCAATTTCAGCAAATCGGGACTCCCCAGTCTGAGCACCGACTGGCCGTTAATGCTAGTCCTACAGCGGATCTAACATTGGCAGGAGATGCACGTACAATCTTGCGAGGCGATTACGGAGATTCCGGCTCGAAGAATCAGGTGGTCCATGACGAAAATGGCGAAAAGATTCCTTCTCCAGTAGTCGACAATACTCAACCTGAGTGTCAGTCGCTCGATGGTTCAGACGATCTCCTTGAAAACATCTATTCTTGGTTCGATCGGCTGAATTCCCCCCTGAGTTACCCTGGTACTCCTCAAGAGTATATCCAACAATTTCAGCAGGTATGGACTCCCCAATTTGAGCATCAACCGATCATTAGTGTTATTCCTACGGCGAATCCAGCATTGGGTACAAACCTACTGGACAACGATGAAAATACCAACTCGGGAAGTGAGGTTGTTCATGTCGAAGGTAGTGTGAGGAATCCATCGCCAACGGTTGAGAATGCCCGACTTGGGCGTCAATGGCTTGAAATTTCAAGTGAGTCCCTCAGTGAGCAACTCGGCGTGTGGATCACGCATAAACCGAGGAACCAGGTTGTTCATGCCGAAAATGGGAGAAGTCTGTCACCAGCAATTAAGGATGCTCAACTTGAACGACTCGAGCGGTCGGACGATCTCCTGAATGAGCAACTCAGCCTATGGGTCAAGCATTTTGGAACAAGTGCATCTTCGCAGTCGTGACCGGTACCGGCGACCGGACATCTGGTTCGAAGCTCGTGTGCTAAATCATTAGAAGGCTCAGGAGAGTGAGAGGTGAATACATCGAATGAATGTGTTACGGATCTCGTTGTAAAGTTCCCGCGGGAACATTTTAATTAACGCTGAAAACTAACCGCTCTGAGTGTCAACATTACCCTTTGAACGTCTTCGAGCCAAGGGCCATGGATTAATCACTTAATCCGTGGAGCAAATCCCATGAGCGATGACTATCACCCGCGGAGCATAATGGGATCTACCCCCATTCAGCACGAAATACGTTTGATCACGAAGCCTCCCATTTGGTGATAAACGTGGATAAATCACTCAAGGAGCCATCTGTTCAAATAACAAAACAGACGTTGCCCAACCAGGGGCAGCTGAACCATTGATATTGCAAATATTCCAAACATGGATAAGCGGATTTGATAGACGTGGTTCATATCAATACGCGACGTCAGAACGGGATGAGAACCAAGAGTAAAGTTGTATCGTCCCAATTTGTCTTCAATTTGGGAATATGAGTTAACACTTGTTATTTATCCTTGATAGGGACTCACCATCAAGGAGGACAGATTTTCACAACCTGTGTGCACTCGTAGGGGCACACGACCAAGGGGAAGGTGTATCGTTCTAATTTTTTGAAAAATACGTGAACGTACAATAACATGTTTCTTCCATATTTTCAGGGATCTCCAGCCGCGGGGGACAGGTAAGTATCCCTTTCCCCGATCCATTAAAGATGTTGAATAAAAACTGAGAAGAAAAGAAAAGCTTTCAGAATCTAATGTCTAGAAAAGACATAGAACTCAAAATTCATTGGCTCTCATGTTTTTAAAACCGGAGGTTGTCTGAACATGAATAAGAACATGCATGGTGCATCATAAAATCCCCTTGACGGGTAAAATTTTTGGAGAAAATGAAAGAGATTTTTTCCAATCAAAAGTTCAAAACTTTCAAAAGGACGTTTTCTCAAAAGACAAGAGACAAAGCCTAGTCCAAACACGTCCTACACACACTGGAGAGAAGTGGAGCGGATTATATAGCAAAATCTGGACCTACGGAAGTAGGGATTATTCGCAACAATTACATGGATTGGGATGACGGAGGCATTCGTTTCATATCCCCAAATACTACAGGTGACCATTGACAACCCCTTCGAACGGCGGTTTTCATTCTCAACCCTGTCAAGAACCACCCCACATTGGGGCAAAATGGAGGTGAGTCCAGCAACATCAGGAGAAAATGGTTAGAAATTTTCTTGCTCGGACTAACATCAATCTTTGTGTGTTGTTTATATGGTGATCCAAATGCCATAGGATGATGAGAAGCATTCATTTCTCTATCCCACACACCATATTCTTTGCATAGCCAAGTTGAGCCTGCAAATTCATTTCATAAACCCATTGGTGATCATTGCAAGTTCCAAAACAAAGGCAAATCACTTCAAAAATGGAAGAGTTCAAGACTCAGGGATTACGAAGAGAATTCCCGGACTGATATTTAAAGCATGTTTAGACTATATGTCTAACATGATCCCATGAAGATGAGAAAAAAGCGGGATTCCAAAAATGAATGAGAAAAATCCACCGCATCAAGAAAAAGCAAAGTGCCTGGTAAAAGCGAGGCTGATGCTCGTGCAAGCTGTTTGCTTGATTCCCAGTGAAACTTGGATGGGAAAAGAGAAAATTCCTAATGGAGTCAGATCAAAAAGACTACTCCTCCAAATGATGTCAGGCGTGGAAGACGCAAACAGAGTTGTCAAAAGCGGTTGCATGCCTCAAAAATTGAAGATGCAAAATGGAAAAGACATGTGACAAGTTTGCAATGATCACCAATGTCAATTCCCTCATAAATTCTGGGCCAAAAACAAGCCTTTTTCGGTCCCCAACCCTACCAACATCATAACCCTGAAACAGTCTTCTCTGACTAAGACACTTGGGTTAACATATTGCTTAGCTCGAAGAAGTACGAGCAAGACTATTTCTTTCTCATTTTGCAGGGTTCTTGACTTGTAAACCCGGAGCAGATGGTGAAGAATTTCATTCAATGGCCTCGACTCCAAAGCGGGTCCCCCTTGAAAACCAATATCCAAGCCCAACATTACGGTTCCGTGGAAGACCTCCCGACCGATCAAAATGTACGCGCTGCGAATGAGCCTAAAACCTAGGCACGGGTTAGTAGGGAATTGAGTGCATCCCCTATAAAAACCACTATCTCAAAACAGATGAAAAGACCTCCTCGTTGAGAAATATTCCAATAGATGTTTTGAACAAACTCTTTTTGGAAATTTCAAATTGTTTGATCCAGATTTGCCGCACAAGGGATTTGTGATCACATTCGCATGTTGCAAGAATGCTTTGGATAACCTCCAGCATCAAAATGCTCATCTCATGATTAAAACTTAAATCATACGGGTTTGTCAAAATGGACAGCCGTGGTCTTCCCATAGATTACTAACGTTTTCTCGGTGAAGAAAAATCTTTCAGGCTCAAACTTCTGCAGGATACCTGGAGAACCCAGCTCCCAGAATGTCGCCTCAACAGACTCAAGTGAAGCTTTGTCAAAATAAAATCTTTCACTGCTTCAAAACTGAATTCCCGACAAATTTCGGGATCTTTCAAAAGAAGGGGTGAGGATGTGATCCCATTTCAAAATTTAGGCGGTCTCATCGGATGTGGAGAACCCTCGTCATGAGACCCCTTTTCAAAAACATCAAACAGTCCTGGCATGACGTGGAGAACCCTCGTCCTAGGACCTCTTTTCAAATATCAAACAGTCTCATCGGACGTGGAGAACCCTCGTCATGAGACACCTTTTCAAAATTTAGGCAGTCTCATCGGACGTGGAGAACCCTCGTCATGAGACCCCTTTTCAAACCAACTCAAGGTAGAAACCGCCTGAAGGGTCAAACTAAGGTAGAAACCGCCTGAAGGGTCAAAACAATGGTAGAAACCGCCTGAAGGGTCAATTCAAGGTAGATACCGCCTGAAGGGTCAAACAATTGTAGAAACCGCCTGAAGGGTCAACTCAAGGTAGATACCGCCTGAAGGGTCAACTTAAGGTAGAAACCGCCTAAAGGGTCAAACGAAGGTAGATACCGCCTAAAGGGTCAAATATGGTAGAAACCGCCATAAGCATCGACACAAAGGTCCGATCCACCATACGGATCAAAATCCTTGGCAAATCCCAAAGCATGGGATGCGCCTTCCTCAGGTTCCTACCAGTTAGGAATCCCATAATGGTGTGACCTACCATACAGGTCAGAGCTTAATCTCCCTAGGATATCCTGAATGATGAGTCCTAGGTATCTGCTTAAAAGTTGTCGCAACCGGCAGCATCCGACATGTGAGCTTCAGGTAAGCCTCTCTCACTCCGGCCTATGTTCAAATTGTTAGAGCAAACCATGGATTAATTTGAGTTTTTATCAAAGAGCCTTAAAGATTCAATGTCATAGCATTCCTTCTCTCATTTTCCTAGTTGAGTCGGTTAGGAATCAGGTGCCTCCTTATCTTTGAGAGAAACCTCTAACGAGATTCCTCTCAAAGAGGGGCAGCTGTTGACACCTGATTTTTTACCATTTATTATTGTGATTTTTAAAATTAATTAAAAATATCAAAAAAAGGTCATAAAATCACAAAATCAACTTTGGAAGCCTTGGTTTAGCCTTAGGAACCAATTTTGAACAAAAAAATATTTTTCGGTATTTTTAATTTTTCGAGTTTATTTAATTATAAAATACCCAAAAAATCAGAAAAATACCATTCGTGGTCAGAAAAATACACAAAAATATTCAATAATTTTGTTTTAATTTACTCTTCAAGTGCGTCACCTTAAATCTTGAAAGTTCGACTTGGGTCACTATGTTTCTTCACAAACATAAACCCGAATCGAGCACAAAAAATGCCAATCGAGTCTTTTAATTTGTAGATTCTATAATCTTGACGTCGACCACCGTATGCAATAAACGCCCATTGTTTCTCTTCTTCGTGAGGAGACTTGAATGATTTTAAAAAAAAATGAAAAGAGAAGGGAATGGAATACAGATTAGGTAGGGGAGCGGCGCCTCAACCAAAAAAACAAGAGTATAATAAAAAAAAAAGGAAAAAAAGTAGAGGACAGCAAGAGTCTGTCCTCCACCGTGCAAAGAAGGATTTAACAAAAAAAAGAGATGGGAGACCGGCGGCAGTGCATGGGTTGGTGAGATAAAAAAAAAACTCAAGGGAGGATTTTGGGCTGGGGTCCCGAGCATGGGAGGAGGGCCATCCACAAAAAAAAAAAGAAGGGAGAGGATGAAGGTCATCGGCCATGGCGGCATGTCGAGCGCCCGCAAGGTCTTCATCATGGACGAGATGCGGAAGTCGATAGAGGAAGCATCTTCGAAGCTGCTGCCCATCGTCCAGATCGACGACTTCGGGTTCACCAACGGGGGCCGACTCGAGCTCAACGTCTCCGGCATCATGCTGTCGAAACCCGGCCTCGAGCTAACTTCGGGTTCTTCCTCTACACCCGGGACTCGTGGTTCAAAGTGCTGAAGCAGCTTGAGGACGTGCGCCCTCCAGTCCAACTACATCCAACACATCTTCACCTTCGACAAGCTCGGGCGGCGGATGAGCTTCGCCGAGTTCATGCAGGATGACGCGAACACGCTCATCTTCGCCAACTGCCTCCAGCAGCAGTAGCTCCGGGTGTCCATAGACGTTCGGTCCGCGTTGTCCAACCTCGACGGCAAGAGCGGCCGGAGGGACTATCTCTCCGCACAACTCGGGCAACACCTCCGAATCGCACTCTCCGTCGCACTCGTCAATGACGATAGCCGAATCATATCGAGACTTGCGAGCAGACCGATGGCTCCTGGAGGAAGCAGAGAGATCGAAGCGCCACATGTCGAACTCCATCGGCAACCGAAGAAGAAGGACAGCTTATTTGGGTCTGTGGGTGATGATTGTCAATTGACGATCTGGGACTTGCGAACAAATAAACCACAACAGTGTGTTAGCACATGAGAAAGAGGTGTATTCTGTATCTTTCAACTCATATAATGACTGGATTTGGGCAACCGCATCTTCACAACAGTTGGACTGTTTGACATGCGGGAGCTGACCACGTCGTTGCATGGCTTTACTAGCCATGAAGGAGAGGTCTTGCAAGTGGAATGGGATCCTAATGAGGCTGTGTTAGCTTCTTCCTCGGAGGACAGAAGGGTGATCGTCTGGGATCTCAACAGGTGAAGACGAAGGCAAAAGGGGAGCATCGCCATCTTCCTTCCCCGAGAGATAGCAGTCACCCTCGCCACCCAGCCGCCGCTCCACCGTGGACTACCACCTCCCTCTCATTCAACGCCTTCAACCACCTCGTCCCGTCCACCACCAACCCTCGACTCTCAGCCCCGTCGCCTCAAGAGCTCAGCTACCTAAGCCCCTGTTCACATATGACTACCACCCTTTAACCTCAAGCCGTCGGTTGCTCTGCTACAACCCAGATCGGCGAGCTCGGAATCCCGAGAACCTCATTCAATCTCAGTGCCTTTATAGGTGTTTTGGCAAGCAAGCGACATGAGCCCATACCAATGGCGACGCACATGCGAGCGTCGCGGTACTCGAGTCGGGTGCTGCGACGACCTTAACTCTGAGGTAAGCGAAGTTCATTGGACTTGAATGGACAACAATGTTGTCGGGTCTTGCAGGGAGGAGGAGCCGCGCCACATTGAGCACAACCAGAGAGCGGTCGGTGCTCCTTGTTTCTTGGTCGACGCTGGTGGAGGTCGGCGGCTTCGGCGGCGAATGGACACGCAGGTCACGGGGGCCGAAGCTCGAGCCTGGTTTCGTTCGCATGGAGGAGGAGTGTGAGTCTCACATTGAAGACGATGAACAGTAGGTTTTTTTTTTTACTCTCATGTTGGGTTGCTCGTGTGTTTTATTTGGGTTGCTCGTGTGTTTTATTTAGTGTTGTGGGCCATTTTAGAACCGGGCCGGCGTCAATGCTGGAGGGGGGAAAGAATGGGCTTAGGCGAATGGGTTTATTAGGTTTAAAAGAAAAGAAAGTGGGCTTGGGTTCCTTGTGTGAATTGGGCCCGATTCAAGTCCTCTTTGCCGGTTCGGATTAGGCCCATCGGTCTGATCCATGTTCGGGCCCAAGAATCGTATCTGGATCCTATCATTTTAATTAAGTAGTAATTAAATAACAAAAATTTCAAAAAAAAAATTAATTAATAAGATAAAAGTAAAAATAAAAAAATTACAGAAAATTCCTAAAAAATTCTAAAAATTTTCCAAGGTTGAAAATGACAAAAAAAATTGATTTGTTTTCTTTTTTTTGGGATTTTCTCCCATTTAATCCAAAATGGCGATTTCACCCCTCAAAGGGTAAATCGTCTTTGATATTCTGATAAATTGTGGAAATTGCTTAGAATTTGGTGATGGGCCAAATGGATGGCTAAACCTTATGTCTAAGATTTCCACATTTCATTTCCTTTTTTAGAAAATGACGATTTTACCCTTCGAACGGTAAATCGATTTCTAAAATTCCCGAAAATCACGAAAATTACCAAAAAAATAGGAAATGGGTCAATTGAGTGATTCCGAATTCATTCCGAAATGATGATTTTGTCCTTTTTGGGCAAATTGTCCCTTTCGTCTCAAAATTACGGTTTTACCCCTGATGGGCAAAGTCATGTCTAAATCATTCCTAAGCCTGATTGATGCTTCTCTAGGCCAATATGGCCTTATTAGGAATGCCATGTGATTTATTTGTACATTTGAATTCATTGATTTGTGCACTTTATTATTGATTGGGATTGCTAGGATAGTCATTCCTATCTGCGTGAACTCCTAGATTTAGGACTCGTACCCCACTCATCTGCATGAATTCTTAGTTAGGAAAATCACTCGCGTTAGGTACCGAAAGGGCGTTGGTAATGACACCGACGTAACCAAGTCCCCGAACCCAAAATCTCTGGTTCCGCAGAATTGATCGATCTCTCCCAATCGGTCAATAAGGTTTCCGGTCTACCCTCCAAGAAAGACCGGTGGCGACTCCAAATGCATGCACAAGTTGCACATGCCACTACGACCACACTAAGGTCGAAAACGATCGACTGTTATCGTCGAATCCCTTTGAAAAATACTCCCGCCGCGATTTGGTATGGGCCTGGGAGGGCCCGCGCCGATCCAAAGCCCACGATCCGCACCCTCGTGCGGTGGAAGGCCTGCGATCGGTAATCCATTAGCCGCGTCCGCTTTCGGACGGGTCGCGACAAAGAAGACGCTGTGATTCATCTTGAAGGATGAGATAATAAGCACGACTCAAAGAGGGAAGAGGATCCTGAAGCAGGATCTGACTCCGTATTGGTGCATAGACATCATTCAAGCCCATTAAGAATTGCATCAGTTGGCGATTTTGGTAATGAGTGGAAAAAATATTAGAAGCACCACAGGCACAATAAGGTATAGGCACCAAAGTACTTAGCTCATCCCAGCAAGCCTTCAAGGCATTGAAATATTTGGCGACCGAGTCGTTGTTTTGTTGCAATGTGGCCATGGCACGCTCGAGTGCAAAAATGCGTGGGCCGTTTGAAGGAGAGAAACGATCATGAAGGTCCTTCCAAACGGTAGCAGCGGAATCAGCATAGAGGACGGAAGCAGCGAGATCACGATGGATGGAGTTGAGAAGCCAAGATAGGACCATGTTGTTAACACGGTTCCAAGCTTCGTAACTTGATTCGGTAGTGGCCGGTCTGGGAATAGTGCCATCGACAAATCCCATTTTGTTCTTGGCGGAAAGAGCCATGATCATGGTGCGGCGCCAAGTGGTGTAATTGTCACCATTAAGAGGATGGCTAGCAAGATTCGTCCCCGGATTATCTGAGGGATGTAAGAAAAAAGGGTTGGCAAGGCTGTCGGTAGAGATAACAGGGCTTGAAACATCGGATGTAAGAGTTGAAGTGGTAGAACTCATGTTTAAGAAAAATGATGGAGATGAAAAACGGAGAATTAAAAAGTACGCTCTGATACCATGTGAAGAAGTATAATCCGATGATTCTTATTAAAACTTGGATGAGTATATATACACAAATGCTGTAGAGATTTGCTCCTAATTAATGGAGAGATTTTCTCCATTGATACAGCTAATCAATCTACTAAACTAATTGATCTCCTAATTGATGGATATTCTCCACTGATCGATCTTTTCCTATAATAAAAGGATACACAAAAAATATGATACAATCAATAAAGTAAAGCCCAATTTGAGCTCGAATTTTCATGATTGGACCCATAAGGCCCTGGAATTTTTGGCCAATCCATGTCCGTGCCCCTATGGCTGAAAATTGCTTCGTATTTTAATGGAATAGGACTCTTGAATTTCACAATTTTTAATCCTACAGCTAAGAGTTGATCCTATTGGGGTTCCTAATCTAACGGCTTAGATTGAGTCATAGTCATATTAGGTTTAGGAGACCTAAGCTCTATAAATATAACACGATGTCTATGGTTGTAGGGGGTTCCACACAATAAACGATTTAGAGAAAATTTGAGGAAAAAATCGTGAGAGAGAGGGAAAAGGGGCTTTCCCTGCGGTTTTTGGAGCTATTACTGCACTTTTTGCCCGGTTACTGAGGTTATGGAGTTTATTCCTGCAGTTTTCTAGCCTATTCTTGAGGTCTTTGCATTGGTGTTCAGGTGGGTTCAAGCTGCTGTCCAAATCAGTTGATTTTCCTTGTTTGGTATCCGAAGTTATATTCGGGGTTGATTAAGATGCAGATTTTTGGACTCAATTCAAGATAATCTATCTATACTTTTGTAGGTTTGATTTGATGACGTTTTGAGTTGAAAAAACAAGTTATTTTACCACCGTTCACATGCTATTTTATGCTGATTGAATGCTGTTTTGTCTGAATCAAAACCGTTTTGCACGTTTTATGAACACTAACCATGCAGATTTTTGCGGAAGCATAAAGGTAAGCATTTTACGTGTTTTAGACGCTGTTTTGCATGGATTAAGGTTGTTGGCTTGCTGTTCTTTGGTGTAAACACTGATTTTTTCGAAGAAAAAAAATTCAAAGAATGAATTTTGCATATCAAGACCCTATTTTTTTTCCATAAATTTCGAAAAGTGGTTTTAATTGGACTCATTGAACATATTTTCAAAATAAAAAATTCAAAATCTAAATTATGAAATTTTATTTCCTAATAGGCATCATAAGTTGAATAAATTTATCCATCGCCAATACGACCCTCGAATTTAGTAAAGATGGAAATTTAGTTAATATGATCTATCGCTGCTTAGATCTGATTCGCTATCTTCAAAAAATCGAATTTAAATTTATGAATATCCTTTTTTCAAAAAATTGCAAAAATATGCGGTTTGATTTGTTTCCATTGCTATCTTGGATTACTTGATTGAATTGATATTCTATGCTTGATTGATATCTTGTTTGATTTAAATTTCCTGATAAGCTTTAAAAATTCCTAAAAAATTTAGTAAGATATGATTTGCTAAAAACTATGTCTAATTAAATTTTAGGGAGCTCATCAAGTTATCTTGAAAATTTTAGGACAGGAGAATCAAATCAAAACATCCTTAATTCGGCCGTAAATCTCAGTTCGAAAATATAGAAAAATCTCAAGCAAATTCGGCGTATCTTCACGCATTGGTTTGAATAATCATGTCTACATTTCTTGCATATTCATTACATATTTTCAAGTATTATATTTTGCATTCTATATTTTCGAAATGTCATCCATATCTTTGATCTCATGCATATTTATAATCCAAAAGAAAATATAAAAAAATCAGTTCATGCCATCTGCATTATCTCATGCCTATTTCAAATATTTCACGCATATCTTGCCATATCTCATGTCATCTTATACAATTTCATGCATATCTCATCTTATTCACAAAAAAAAAATATTAAAAAAATAACATATCCCATTGCATATATCATGTTTTCCATGTATATCTTTTGCATATAGGGTAATTACACTTTAAATTTGTATGTTTTGCATATCATCCTGTCATTTAGATATTCTCATGTTATTGCATCCATGTCATTTATGCGTTGCATCTAAAAAAGAGAAAACCCTAAAAAGAACTCTGAACTTTGATTGATTTAATTTGAGTTGCCAAACTTAGGACTTTCATGAAATTTAAGATACCGAAAGGGTATTAGTTTTATTTAACTAGTGTAATCAAGTCCTCTGAACTTTGAATGATTCAATCTGAGTTGCCAAACTTAGGAGTGTAATCAAGTCCTCTGAACTTTGAATGATTCAATTTGAGTTGCCAAACTTAGGACTTTCATGAAATTTAAGGTACCGAAAATACATTAGTTTTAATTAACTAGTGTAATCAAGTTCTCGAGTTCACAATCTTTGGTTCGTAGAAATAAAATAGTTCTCCCGCTATTTTATTTAGGTTTCAACCAATCTACCAAAAATGATTAGTGGTAACTCCAAATTCTAAATCATCCTGATTAACTTAAATTGCGATTTGGTAGGATTTGAGAGAGTCCGTATTAAGTTAGTCGTTAAGTTAACCTGATAATCTATTAGCCTAGAGATTTTCTTTTAGGTCGCGACATAGTTTGGAGCAAAAACAAGAACCCAAAAAAAGTTGGTTCTGAAAAAAAGAATCACTTTTGAAAATCACAAAATAGAATAAAGTCCTACATCTCTCACTTTTCCTTTTTAATTCTTTCATCAATTCTTCCTCGACCTAAAACAGAATTTAAAGAAAAATATATGAGATAATAAAATGAAAAAAAATTGGAAAATTTTTAAAAAAACAGAAAAATTTCAGAAAATCACAAAAAATAGTAGAAGCTTAGATTACGCTAGTTTGACCTCATTTTCATAAATTTGAGCATTGATCCCCTAGATTTCATAGATTTTGTTCTCTTATTAGTAAAATCATAAACACCTTTACAATTAAACTCAAATCACATATCTCTAAATCCTTAGGGCTTCGTTAGTATTTTATGATGCGATTTATCAATGCCATAATTCCTTTCCTCAAATAACTGCTCCTCGATTAGAATTCTTGAGCTACTATGTGTCGTGGCCACCACCAACGCCACCATCTTCACAACCCTTTTGTGCTCCTCAATTCCCATTGACTTGGATTACAAGTAGGACTTTGCTTCTGTGGAGCCATTTGAGCGTGTGTGATTCTGAGTCACCCGCATCAGAAAGATTCCAATTTGGCTCTGTCCAAAAGCTTAATGCTAAGAGAAATCTGCATCTCTCATTATTAAAGTCGGTGTAGGAAAAACTGTCCAGATAAAAAGGCAAAAAAAAAAAGTGATTATGATTGGGTTTTTTTCAACTTTAAAGCGTTTTCGGGTAGCAGCGTGCTGAGGTGATGGGAAATCTTCAAATCTTATCGTCCCATGACTCCCAATGTCGTGATGATTCCCTTTCGGTTTAGTGGTTCGCTGTCCGAATCTGGATGCAATTGCGACGAGGGCGAGAAGGGAGGACGAACCAGCAAACAGATTGGCTGTGGAAAATTGGAAATGACACTCCCCCGTTGCCCCACACGCTTCTTTTTCTTAAAGGTCCTGTGTAAAAGCTGCGTGGTAATGGAAATTCCCAGCGCAAATTGAAATTGCCCCGCGGGACTCTCTCTCGATGCAAAAGCCTTGGATAGAAAAAAGAAAGCCCGGCCGCTCGTATGATAAGCGCGTTCGTGTTTTTCTTTCGCTTAAGATTTAGATTCGAGCCGTCACCGCTCCACGCGCTTTCGGAGTCTCCTCCGATAGCCATTCGCTGACATGGGGTTAGGGTTTATTTCCTCTGTGATGTGCCTTTTGTTTATTAACTTCCCACGCCCAGTCAATTAAAGATCTTACTTTCTTATAGAAAGTGTCAAAGAAAAGAGCTAAACATATTGCACTGGTACCGATTCAGTACTTTTCAATTAGACCAATTTATTCTAAACCTTTTCATATCGGTACTAATTGAGTTCATCCTTTTTCGCGTTGCTAAAAATTGAGTTCATCCGATCAATTTAGATCGAAAATTGCCGACGTCGACTCCGACTGTCTTATGTGGCACGGTTGGCGCTCAGGCGAGGCCAGTCCGAAAGGGCAAAAAAAAAGTAAAGTAAAAAAATATATATCTAAAAATTATAATGAATGTCCATGTCAACAACAGCCGTGCAACGTAGGCCGGCCGGCGTCCACATCCATCGGCAAATTTCGATCTAAATTGGGTGAATAAACTGAATTTGTATCAACGAGAAAATGTTTAAGATTAAATTGATATAATTGAATGTTTAGGGCTAAATCCGTATCATTGCAATAGGTTTGATATATATATTTTTAAATACTTTTCCGTATTTTCTTCGGTTAATAATAGAGAAAAACATGGCACTAATAAGCAAACAATATATTTTAGTGATAAGTGGAGCTTCATTTCGAAGACGACCATTTTAAAATTCAATGTCCTTTCACAAGTTCGATGAACTGCTCATTCAAAGTAATTTTCGGCTGATCTGATTTCAGAAAAGATCCAATGCGTCCGATCTGCAACACATCAGTACATGGCGTCCATGGCAGTTCGAACAAGTCCCGGATCTAGAACGGGCAACCGCGGCTTCCACCGCATTAAATTCCGCTACTGCAGGCGCCTACACAAGGTGACTCCGTCTCCGATGGGGACTTGAGAGATGTCGACTCGCGGGTCGGACGCTAAGGACTCGTTGAACTCCACGATCGCGGCATGGCCATCGTAGAAGTAGCTGGGGACGTCCTCCATCGCTCGGCTCCGGAGGAACTCGGGCAGGTCCTCCTGGCCCTTGGCCACGGAGCCGTACCACAGCGTGTTGTCGTACGCGACCACGCCCCCGATCCTCAGGAGCCTCATCACGCGCTCGTGGTAGCCGCGATAGTCCGCCTTGTCGGCATCCACGAACACAAAGTCGAACTCCTCTGCTCGGCCTTGCTCGCACACCTGCGAATCGGCTCGAGAATCTTCAGAAAATACCTTTGGACTTAGCATCTGATCTAGAACTGAGAGGGCGTCTGATTGGATGAAGTTGATCTTGTGAGCCACTCCAGCCTTCTCGATGAATGGCAATCCAACTTCATACGCCTCTCGGTCCAAGTCTATGGCTGTTACCTTCAGGAAGAGAGCCAAAATCTTTCCTTACAAATTAAGGAACAATCCGACCAAAAAAAGAAAAAAAAATTAAGGAACAAAATTGTCCAAACACAAACAAGAGAGTGTCGCATTACTTTCTAATATCGTGTACAATATGGTTCTATCATTTTCATTCAAACATGATCATAGAATCCCAACTAGATTCGGTTCGTGAAATCAAGAAAACAAAATAACCCTCGACATTTCATTAGAATCGGTGTGCCCAACAACGTAGCACATACCTCGCCGTCGTCGGGCAGTGCGAGCGCGGTGGTTAGGAGAGAGTACCCCGTGAAAACACCGATCTCCAACGTCCTCTTCGCGTTGATCATTTTCAGAAGCATCGACAAGAACATTCCCTCGTCGCCGGGGACGCTCAGTTCACATCTGCATGAATCCCGAAAGACATCTCGTCATTCTGATTGTATTTTGCGGGTCTCGCTGATCTAGTAGACTAATAGTACAAATCTTCACCTCTCGTCTAAAGCATTAGAGCGAGGTTCCAGCACAACAGGAGAAAGAAATCGTCTTGGATGATTCCACGTCAAGTCATAGTGACATTAACTGAGAAAGATTTATCCAATGATTTGGAGACATATATGTACTAAATTGAATCTGGATTGTCAAATCTGATGAGAGACACCTGAGATCTACATGAAACCCATCATTTTCGATATTCCAAATCCACTTTACTACATATATTACACTCGTGAAATGGTTTTTGCTCGAGGAATAGTGATACTTACAAGTGGCCATACTTCTCAAACGTGGCTGTCCGGAGTTGTTTGAGGAGTTCATGCTCCCTCGGCAACACGCTTGTGTCCAAGATGTACTGTCGCATATACGTTATAACCACAGTTCAAGATTCAGTCAAATGTTGTATATCATCATATGTTTATATTATGGGAAATATTGAATACGTGACCTACCATTAACTCGTGCACAAAATAATACATTGGCATTTGAATCTTTTTGTGTATATACATTCGAGGGTTCCGGTGAGACAAAAACAAAAAAGGACAGAACCGAAAACATCGGGAATAAAAAATTGCCAGTATGATACATACATACGTACGTGTACAGACATATGTACGTATAATGTTCGTAAATAAACACGATTAAAGAGACAAGGAAATGGCAAAATGGGCACCTGCTGGAGAGCTTCGCTATGGAGAAGGGTCTTGGTGACACTTTCAGCCATCGTTGGACCTGGAATTCTACACACTGAAAAAATTAGAAGAAGTAAAAAATAAGGTTTGCCTTCGAAGCAATGATGAACTGCTGAATTCAGACAGAACTGAATCTATTCCTCCCCCACCTTTTAACGCACATCAAACCAGTTACCTCTTTATGGCCGGAAAAAAAAAATTCAGTTACTTCTTTGAATTTATCATTAATTTTGTGCCTGCCTTCCATCGATTAAGTTATGGCTGTCCATGTTACTGTAAGAAACTGAACATTTCTGCATTAACTTTGTCTTTTTTAAGGCATACCATAACACCCCCTTTGACTGCATGCTGTGTCCCGATTGCTTTCCCGGACGATTTCTGGAAAAATTATCAAAAAAGTCGTAAATTCATTATAATTTGTCAATTCAATCATATTTTTTATTTATCAATTGAGTCCTAAAGCTTTTCACAATGTTTTCAAGCGAGTCAATCTTGCCAGAGATTGATGACATCGACGTCGGCCGTCCTGCGCGATATTATTGGCTCTAACGTGAAAGCTTCCTTAATTCTTTTCGATTTTTTTTTTTAGTATTTCTTATGTCTGTCTTTCTTTTCTTTTTATTGTTAAGGGCCGGTAGAGGCTGTGGGACACTGGTCGATGCCTCGCGACCTCCGCCAGCCAAAAGGCAAGGGTCGCGACCCTCACCTAGTTGCGGGCGAGCCCTCGCCCACGCCCAACGGCCGTCTAGGGCTCGCCGCGCTTGCACGCAGCTGGCAAGGCGTAAAATGTGCGCTTAACAAAAGCACTAATCAACCCTTTTGATTCATCTCACTACACTCTTCCTCGTCTAATCGATTTTTTGATGCACAGTGAAGGATGGACCTGAAATTGGGCTAAAAGGTCGGCCACATCCCGAAGAATTAAATCAACCGAGCGAGCTAGGCCTTAACAACGGGCGACTAGAGTTTAGAACGGCCCAAATCCTTTTGACTTGTGGGTCTAGGTTGGAGCGAGTTAAGCGCTTCTCTTGTACCTTTTTTTAATTTGTCTAATCAAGTTCTTCTGCTCTCGCAAATATTCTATTCAAGCCTTTTCATTCCGTCGAGTCCGGTTGAGTGGCCGTCGGACGACGTCGTAGTGTGACTTGAATAAAATTTTCCAACGTTCGTATCTAAATTGGCCAAATTTTATCCGCATCATATGCCGACGCTATCGATATTGGCTAAAATTTTCCCTCCATGTCCATGTGAATCTGTTTTATTTAGGCTCCGTTTGTTTCGCGGAAAATGAGGCATTTCTGGAATATGTTTTCCATGAAGTCGTTTTATAGGAAAATAGTCATATTTTCCGATGTTTGGTTGAAACTTGAAAACGGATTGAAAAATATTTTCTACCGTTTGGTAAGGAAAATAAATTTCTATCGTACATAATTTAAAAAAAAATTAATTATTTTTCACTTTTTCATTTTTTCGATTTCTTTTTCGTTAATTTTTTAATATTTCTGTATTTTCTTTTCTTTTTTGTTTTCTCTTTCTTCCTTCTCCTCCTTCCTCCCAACGCCACTGCTGCTTCTTCCTCTTTCCTCTGCCGCTCTTTCCTCCTTACCATCGGCCATGACGCAGGCCGGCAAGCACGAGACTCAGACAGTCGCGAGCGGCCAAGGCTAGCGAGCAAGGAAGTTGAAGGTGGAGGCAGCCTTGGCAATGGATTCGGTGGCGTCAAGGAGTGGCTCCAACGACACACGCTCGTTGTAGCGGTCGAGGCTGCGAGAGTTGGTCAAACTCGAGAACGGGTAGGCGAGCCTCGGCCTCACCAGATCTGGCGAGTTCATGGCTCCCCTCGCCATGGAGGCGATGATTTCAGGATTCCTCGGGAGAACGAGATGTGGCTGCTGATAATACGTGGATTGAGGAGAGAGAATGGAATAAAAAAAACTAACGTGGTAAAGAGAAGCCTAGATGGAGGGTGAAAATGATTTCCGCTTCTCAAAAATGGAAATCATTCCCCTCAGTTTTAAAAGGCTTTTTGTGTTGACCGAAAAATATTTTTCGTTGACCATTCATTTTTCGCCCCCCAAACGCCGGAAGTTAGAGAAAATATTTTTCGGAAGAATATTTTTCGTGAAACAAACGGAGCCTTAGAACCAAATAGGAGTTTTGACGACTTTAAATTAGGCCCAATCCCAAAAAAAACCTCAAACTTTGGTATTTGTCACAAAAATATCCACAACTTTTTTTGTCTCCTAAAAAACCTCCAACTATTTATTTTGTCCCAAGTCTATCAATCCAATCCCAAAAATACCTCAAACTTTGGCCTTTGTCCAAAAAATATCCATAACTTTTTTTTGGTCTCCTAAAAAACCTTCAACTTTTGAATTGTCCCAAATCTACCAGTCCAATCACCAAAAAATCCTCAAATTTTGGCCTTTGTCCCAAAATTATCCATAACTTTTTTTTGTCTCCTTTAAAATCTCAAACTTTTGATTTTGTCCTTAATGAATCTTAGGTGGCAGTTTCACCTCATTATAATTACATATTCGTTGTTGACGTGGAAAAATTCTCAAAAAATATTCTCTCTTTAGATTAGCAATTAGGGCTGATTTTCAATCGTGCTCTTTTCATATCTCTCTCTTCCATCTCATAGAATTCCTGACGATTCCGATGTGGGCCATCTAGCTTATGTTGAAACTCCAAGTGATTCTCGACCGTTGCTCGATGGTGTAGCCTTATCCCGAGACAATAACAACCATCGTCATTGGCTCCTTACCCATTGATAGTCCTCGATGCCAATCGAGCCTCCCACCAAGGACCATCGTGCTGACCCTACCTCTGTGACGATAAGCTGCTACCCCCAATGATTTCTTATGATCATCATTTCGGTAAAGATTTGAAGTATAAGAAGAAGATTCGTTAATATCTTGTTCCCACTGAAATTTGTATGTGAATCTCGGGTAACTCAATTATATCTCGAAATGAATGAATGCAGCTGCAATATGTCAAACATTCTCCCTTGAAACAATTGGAAGTACATTTTGATCTTTGTCTAACAATCGTGGGTTCTATTCAACTGGGCGCGAAACACTCTTTTTTGTAATAATTATGGTAGATTTGAGACAAAATCAAAAGTTTGAGGTTTTTTAGAAGACAAAAAAAGTTGTGGATATTTTTGGGACAAAGACCAAAGTTTGAGGTTTTTTTGGGGACAAAATCAAAAGTTGAAGGTTTTTTAGGAGACAAAAAAAAGTTATGGATATTTTTGGGACAAACACCAAAGTTTGAGGTTTTTTTTGGAATTAGGCCCTTTAAATTATGATTGTCAAAACGTAATTGCACTTTGAGTTATGATTATGACAAAAAAGAATTATCTAACAAAGCTGGAAAATTAGAGTTGATTAAAGAAACGACGAAATGGATGAGAAGAAATAAACAATGACATTAAAAGTTGGTTTAAATTTAATAGGACAAAAGTCACCGCAAACCCTAAAGTAAACTAAGCCGTTATGACACATTTATCATAATTTTTTTTTTCGTGACATAAAAAATTTATAAACTTGTACTTGTGTAACACATTTACCCTCTATCAAATTAAGTTTCGTCAATGAGGACCGTTAAAAATTTGCCCACGTGGATCCCGAAAACAAACTATGTTGATGTAGCGCCTTGTAATAATATTATTTTGACTGAAAAATCATCAGACAGAAACCTAGATAGATGGTAAACGTGTCATATAAGTACAATGTTGAGGTTCTTTTATGTCACGAGAAAATTTTTAGGATAAATGTATCATAATGAATATAGTTTGGAATTTTTCTGCATAGCAAAAATTCATTATATCATTTAAAAATTAATTTGGCAGAATCGGGGCATACTTCCATATATGAATTTAAAGGAAATTAATTTTCGGGTGATAATAAAAAAAGCTTAACTAAATTGCATATATCAAATACAAAATGTTTAGATTTATGAAGAAGCACATATTTATACACTGAACCCTTACTCCACACGTTAACTTTTAAACTAACTTAATAAAAAAGATGGAGAAACAAAGTGATAATAAAAGGAAAAAAAAAAGGTTAAAATAGGATGCATCATAAAACAATTCCAAAATATCTTTGGATGAATAAAAAAAGATATAAAAAATTAGGAGTAGATAAAAATAAAGGCAAAAGCCATAAAAAAAATTCAACCTATGCCAACCGTGGCACATTTACACTAATTTTTTTTTTTACGTGAAAGCAAAAATCTTAAACTTGTGCCTTTGTGACATACCCTCCGTCAAAGTTCATTCAATAATAACCATTAAAAATCTACTACATGGATGTTGTAAAGTAAAATGTGTTGATATGGCACCTACATGGCTTAAGTGAAATAAAAACTATTTTATTTAGGCTGAAAAATAATTTGCCATAACCTTTTTTTTTTGTCAAAATCTGTCATAACCTTGATGGAGGATATCTGTGACACGTAGGCACTATTTTAGGATTTTTTGTGTCTAAAAAAAAATTAGGATAAATATGCCATAGTAAGCATAGTTTGGGATTTTCGATGTGACAAAAAAGTTAAGGATAAATGTGTCATAGTGGAAATAGCTTGAAGATTTTTTGTGGCTCTTTCCTTTAAAAATAAGAGTGTGTTTGTTTCAAGAAAAATGAATGGTTGAGAAAATATTTTTTTATAAATAATCATTTGTGTAGCTTGAAATAATTAGTCCATTATATTTTTCATTATTAATAATATTTTTTTGTCTAATTATATTCGTAGATAATGACAATACATTCATTCACTTTTATAAACTAAAAAAAATGGTTTGAAGTGAATCTTGTTTCAAGTAAGGGGATGAAGTGCCCTCATTGTGTCGAAAAAAAGCCTGAAGTATACATTGTATCAAATGAGGGTTTGAAATGACTTTAATCGTCTTAAAAAAGAGCCCGAGTCACTTTAATTAGGGGCATTTTAGTCATTTATTGTTTTATTTTATTTTTTCCTTTTTCTATTTTTTAAGAGATTTTTTTAAAAAAATAAAATAAAGGTCGGCGATCCCGCAGACCAGAGACGAGGGCTGCGGCTGCTGCTGCCTACCTCAATCATGGCCGATGGTTGCAGCCCTCTCCCGACTAAGGTGACCCTGTTAATCCGACGGCCATTGTCGCTCGGCTGTGGGGTAGAGGCCACAGGCGAGAGGTAACCTCTCGCCTAATTTTTTTTCCTTTTTTTAACTTTTTATTTTTGTTATTTGTTTTAATTTAATTTAACAAAAAGTTAGATTAAATTTACATTTTTACAAAAATGCCCTTGATCGGCCGAAAAATTGAGCTATTCAGCAAGGTCAGACTCTTTTTTGAAACAACCATAGCCACTTGAGGCTCTTATTTAAAACAAAGTCTATTTTAGACCATTATTTAAAAAAAAAAACGAGGGACTTGAAGCTCTTTTTTGAAAATTTCTAATTTTTTTTTAAAAATTAATTATTTTCCGTAAAGGCCTAAAAACCAAAATCCATTTCCGTCGATTCCTGACTCCCGCTGCTCTCTCTCATACATTACTTAAAAGAAGAAGAAGAAGAAGAAGAAAACTTGTCTTGATGTTAATTTATAGATTTAAATCCTCTCATTCTCCCAAACCGGAGTATTAAGGTTGCGTATGATAACACTCAAGAAACACTCTAGGGAAAGTGTTTCTATTTCGAAAGTGTTCCCGAAACACTTTCGAAACAGAAATGCGTATGGTAAAAAAAATGTTTTGGATAACACTTTTGTTCTAGGGAATACTTTTGAAGAAAAAAAAATTGCTTTTGGGTTTTGGAACATTTTTGAAACCATCACCCACTGCGTCGACGCGGCCACTACCCGCTGGCCACCGTCGCTGCTGGAGGTGAAAAAAAGTATTTTTTTTTTTTACTTACCAGATGCGTTTCTGTTCCTAAAAATCGTATACGGAAATAGAAATAAAAAAAAATGTTACAAATATGTTCTGATGGATATAAACTTAGAATGCGTATGGTAACGCTCCAGAAAAAGTATTTCTGTTCCCAAAGTATTTTCAGAATACTTTGGGAACATAAACGCGTACGGTAAAAAAATGTTCTCAAAATGTTCCGGGAACACTTTTCAGAAAAAAGAACACTTTTGAAGCATAATTAAGGAACAACAAATACTTATTTCTGTGTTCCCGGAACACTTTTTAGAAAAGGTTTTGGAACACTTTTGTAAAAAAAAATGGAAAATTCTAAAAAATTCTAATTTTTTTCAAAAAATAGGAAATGGCCACAATCAACTGGCCATAACATTTTTCAGGTCTTTTGACCCCCGATCTTTCCAGAAATGACAGTTTTTCCCCTCCGGCAAACCGTCCCCCAAAAAAATCATAAAAAATCAAAAAAATCCCAAAAAATAGGAAATGACTACGACCAACTGGCCAAGACCTATTCCGATATTTTGATCCCAAATATTTCTTAAAAATGACGATTTCGCCCTTTCGACAAATTGTCTCCCAAAAATTGAAGAAAATCAAGAAATTCCAAAAAAAATTCTCAAAAATGGAAAATTGCCACAATCAGCTGGCCATGGAATATTTTGGATAATTTGATATCCAAACATTCCAAAAAATGACGATTTTTCCCTTTAGGCAAATTGTCCCCAAATCTTTCCATTTTACCCCTAACCTTTAATCACGGGTTCTCTAAACCCCTATGGCTATGTTAGGAGACCCTTATTGTGAATTGATGTGCGTTGACATGGTTCATTTATGCACTTGATTGCCCTTTCATTATACGTGATTAATTTTTTTATAGCTGATATTGTCCATATTGTAATTATAAACCGTGCATAAAATTTGATTTACTAAATTGAATGAGATTTAATTTAATTTTAATATATATATATATAGTCGCCTTAATTAAATAAAAAAATTGAAACATATTTTTTATTTTACGTTTATCATACGCGTTTCTGTTCTTTTTTTGTTCCGTGAACAGAATTTTTGTGCAGTTACCAAACGCGTTTCTGTTCCCAAAAATTGTAGTCGGGAACAGAAACTCAAAAAAATATTTCTGTTTCAAAAGTTGTTTCGGGAACAGAAACGTTACCATACGCACCCTTACTGTATGCAGCCTAAAGTTCCCACCCACGTGGCAGATTTTTTCCCAAAATATCTCCACATTAATCAACCGGAGGCCAAGGGAGAGGAGGGAGAGTGCTATCAGAGACAAGTATCAAACCACAGTTTCCTCTCTGAATCGCCCTCAATCCTGCCCAACCTCCCCGAGGTCCCGATTCTCCGGCGACGCCACGACATGGTGAAGCCAAGCGGCGACCGATCGACTCCGCTCGCTCCGTTCCTCAACAAGTGCTACGATATGGTTGAGGACGGGGCGACCAGCCCCATCATATCGTGGGGAGACGCCGGCGACAGCTTCATCATCTGGGACATCACTCAATTCACCCTCCAATTGCTCCCCCAGTACTTCAAGCACTCTAACTTCTCCAGCTTCATGCGTCAGCTCAACATCTATGTGCGTCATTGTGTGACCTAACCTCCCCTCCTTTTGCTTCTTCGCTCATCGATTCTGTTGATTCTTTTCGGTGTTTGTGTTCACGTGGAAGTGGAGCTTTTGACTGCTCGTGGAATCGTTTTGTGTTCTTTGGTTGCGTTTGTTCTTGGTTTTGATGTCAGGGATGGGTTGTTTTGGCTGAAGTGGTTCGATGGACAGCGTTCACTGCCTGGGAATTTGAAATTTTGGGTCTAGGTTAATGGTGGTGCGTTGCAGCTGACATTGCACAGTGCAAACCCTAGGCAGTGCAATTTTATAAGTAATTTTGTTGCTGCAATGGAAATCAGATCAGTGGTTGCTTTGCTTATGCGCGAAGCAACAGCGCAACAATTGCTCAATTGAGAATTTGCGACGCAGTACTCATTTGAGCTAACAATGAGAATAGCCATAATTTTTCGCCGATAATTCAATTTGTGTAACTAGGAATATTTTTTATGGAAATTGTTTTATTTGGTTTAGGATGTCTGTTAAAGTTTGCTGATAAATCTTGGTTGAACTGATGAATGGGATTAATCTGCCCCCCCTCCCCCCAAAACCCAAAAAAAAAAAACGAAAACTTGGAATTTTCTGCGGCATATCTTGTTAGGAGCGGGCAGACACTAACTTCTTACAGATATCGATACTGATGGTGGATGAAAGCCCATCTTCGACCCTGCTTCCGTCGATGAGATCATACCTTAAATATCTGTGTCAACTGGACTAGAAAAGTTCTATGAATGAGACATGACAATTTTTTCTTTTCCTTTCATAGAGAGAGCGGTTTATAGATGAATTAGATGAATGGGATTTACCCATGGAATCAGGAGTCAACTGGATCTGCCCCTCAACTGTTGTACTACTCTTTTGCTAGTCATCTTCTTTGATGTCAATCACGCAAAAGCTGAGATATGTGAAGAACACATTTCTCTAGTCGCCAATATGTATGTGGGTCGCTCTGGCTTCATCGACTTGAATATTCTGGTGCAAATTTAACATCATCGTCTCTGTTTTTCTGCAATATCTTTACTATTTTGGTGCTCTGCAGTAAGTGATGAAATCATAGAAGCACATCAGGCATAAGTAGATGTATCTAACTAAGGTCTCTAAGTTTTATCACTTGGAACTTTGTTTAGACTCTTCCATAGCTAAGTGGATGGTAGACCAAGTCACCAAGGTGTAGATTAGATATCACCAACCCTAGTCTTGCTCTGCTATGTGTTGTCTTGCCGTTTTAGTACAAAGAAATTAATTTCTACATAAGAGAGGAATTAATCTTAGGAGTAGTCGTTTTTCTTCAATGCAAAATTCCTTGGAAAAAGATATCCAATGGAACTTGAGCCGGTTCTGATAAGTAGTGAACGCCATAGAATTAGCTGAGGATTCAGCCACTTCATGATGATTTCGAGCTTGAAGATGAGTGCCATCCAAATCCCAAGGTCCTAGAAAGATTAGTACTTTGTTGTTCTCCTCTTCTATTATGTATTTCAATAAATTAATCAGGTTGATCAAGAAGCTTCTTTTTTTTGTCTAATTTAGATTGTCTTTTCTATCGTGCTGGTTAATACTTTGTAGTTTGAGGAACACAACATCCAGCGTGTTATGTCAAGATTAGCCCTGCTTTTTCTTTTTCGGCCAAAGAGATTGCGACTACTTCACTCCTGGGTTTTTTAGCACCTGATAGCTGACACCTTTCTGTCCTCATGTAGTCATCATAGTAGTTGTATTGTTATTTAACAAAGTGATGTTGCATGAACTTTACCAAACATTTGGTAATTATTGACTGTCTTATGGAGAAACATGAAAATCAGCAGTCACAGCAGAATATTTGCCACTTCAATGAATAAAGAATTGACAAGTATACTTCTGGATGCTGATTTTGTTTCTCACGGTGTTGATGTCCTCTATGTATGATGAGTAACTGCTGTGATTAGTTACAATTATACTTGTTTGGTTCTATTTTAAACAAGGCTAGTACAAGCAATGCATATGAGGAGAGAGCTTATTATCTGTCTTCAAACACATAGGCAACTGCATGCGAATGATTCTGGGTCTTGCCTTCAACTTTGATTTATTAATAGTGATGGATTTTACTAAAACCTATGCCAGGGTTTCAGGAAAGTTGATTCAGATCGTTGGGAATTCTCAAATGATGGATTCGTCAAAGGTCAAAAGCACTTGTTAAAGAATATACGCAGGAGGAAGAATGTTCAGGTCGTGGATCAGAAAATATCATTGCAGAAGCAGGATAATTCCGTTGATGAAGTTGATAAGATTAAAATTGATGGGCTTTGGAAAGAAGTTGAAAATTTGAAGATTGATAAGAAAGCCCTTTCACTGGAGTTAGGTAAACTTGGACAACTCCAGGAAACTTCGGAGAATAAGTTGGTCCTTCTGAGAGACCGTATTCAGGGAATGGAAAATAAGCAGCAGCAGATGTTGTCATTCTTAGTATTGGCGATGGAAAACCCAGAGTTCTTGGTTCAGCTGCTCCAGCCAAAAGAAAATCACTGTCGTGTGACTGAGATGGGTGACATGCTAGAACAACACGGAGCAGAAAATGGATCATTGATTTCCGAGGGAACAATAGTGAAGTACCAGCCTCCAACTGATGGAAACACAAACCCTGAATTATCCCCATTATCAGGTTCGGGGGAAATGCCCAAATCTGGCCCTTCTTTTGATGGGACAAGAGATGTTTTAAGGAACAACGATCTCATGTCGATACTTATGAATGAAAAATTCTCTTTGGATACTCCGTTGGTATTTCCTGACTCTCCTGATGATGGTGCATGGGAAAAACTGCTTTTAGCTTGTCCTTTCATTGAGAGTGCCAGTGAGAAAAGGCAAGACAATGAAGGGCCCAATTATATGGGCATGGACACAGAATCAGCATCTTCTGGAGCAAGCTCAGTCTCTCATGATTTTGAAGCTTTAATAAGACTGATGGGGAACCCTCAGGAAGCTGAGACTGAGCCAGAAGTTGATGGAGATGATTGGGAGGACGACCGAAATGTTGATTTTCTAGCAGAGCAAATGGAATATTTGGCTTCCAACTCTGATCTCAAGCTTCAGGCAACATAGAGCATTTGGCTTTTGGAAGGGTAGCTGCAGCTTCGGTTTTTTAGGGGGCTACTCTGTTTTCTTCTGCATACTATAACATGTCTTGGAAATGCATCCTCCTAATCTCTGCCACTTGATGGAGCTTTCCAGCAAGGACGTAAGTTAATTTCTAACTGCCGACTTTTAATCAATCAGACACAGCAATGCACGCAGCCTAGGAATCTGGTGCATTTAACCACGATTGCAATGCGGAGGGGAGACTCCATAATATAATCGAATTTTTAAATAAAAAATTATCATAGTACCGTGTTCTCTATCCTGGATATGACAGGAAACTTTCCCGTCGAAGTTCCCTTATTGATGCTAACATTCCTGTTGGTTATTGACAGTTCATGAGCTAGGGCAACTCAACATGATCTTTTTCTTGCAGCTTGTGGGGTGAACCACAAAATGATGAGTATACATTTTCAAATGGCATTGTAAATTACTTTGCAGAGAATCACAATACAGATGGACGCCACTTTTTCGGTGGTTTATTAGGTATTTTTGTATATTGCAACTCCTCTCAACATTGTTACAGGAGTTTGAAATGGCTATAAAGTATGGAATCGTTAGCCCATTAGCCTATCAAATCCACTATCTATGTACACTGTCCACTTCTTTGTCTGATTTACGTCAGCGCTCATGACGATTGTTCCGAGTGTAATTGGAAAGATCACCACAATGCGAGTGCTGCAAATTGCACGTCAGTTCCACTTAATGGATTACCATAATTGAAGCTCGTGTGTATTCCCCACTAGTGTATTGTAAGATTGTAGTCTCATGTATGAGGGAATGCAGATGGCTTGTCATTGCAATTTGCAATTTTCCTCTGTTTACTACCAAAATTTGAGGGAATATCCAGTTGATTTTTACCCCCATTTGAGAGGGAACTCTATCAACTCCAAACTCAAGTTTCTCTGCTTTGATCATTTTTGGTCTTAGAAGGGGACACATAGGAAGGAAGTAGCATAGGCATGAGAGTGCTCATTGCGTTCTCATCTTCCATTTCCTTCTGGTATCACTCCATTTCCTATCGTTTCTACACGACACAAATGCTAAGCTGAGGATACGTACTCGATACGGAAAGGCCGACATAAATATGCTCATGCCATGAAACGCCTTGCAAATCAATGATCATGCACCGATACCATATTCAGGAGTTCAAGAAAGAGAACCAAGTTCCTCCAGATCCAGTAAAGGTTAAAAAAAGACACGAGAACTTATGTAGGCAAACACAGAACGCCCCCGCTTATTTTGCCTGAACAGCCTTGGCCATCCCGAAAGCGGCCGCGGAGGCAACGGCGCCGATGAGCGCGGTTTGCAGAGCACTTTGGAAGGGCTTACTACCCGTGAAACGTCCCTTGGCGTAGCCGAAGATGAGGAGAGCGACAAGAGTGAGGACAACAGACACAACCATAGCGTCCGCGGCCCTCGGGATGAACATGTAAGGCGCGAGAGGCACCAATCCACCCAATATGTAAGCTGCTGCAATCGTGAGCGCACTCTGTAATGCTCTTCCCGGGTCTGGCTTTTCCAATCCCAGCTCAAACCTGCGTTCACAACACACTCACTTTTTGGCAAAATAACGAAGGGGAAGCAAGTTTTACAGATAGGTTGTCCTGCACATAATCGAAATAGATGTCACGATAGACACTGCCATTGCTAAAACGTATCGACATGTTGCGAGTTTTCGAGGCCCTAGTGAGCACACGGGCGACGGCAAACTCTCGGAAAGATTGGAATGACGGGAATTGGCAATCATACTGCACAATAGAAAACAAGTATTGAGCTGAAAAAAAAAATCAAGAAGCGGGAGCTTTCTTCATACGTCCCCTATAATGTGCCAATTCAAAGTTTCCAAAATGTTTTCGCGCACCATCTGTTTCGCTCGAACAACCTGGACGAGAAACGGGCGGACTGAAACGATACAAAGTCGCCATCAAGAAGCCCGTGTCAGTGGCGGCCATTTTAGGGCTTCTTTTTTTTTTTGGTCCGTGTTCTGGCCCAAACGCACATGCCCTTGACATCTTCTGTGAAGAGTTCAAAAGAGCCTGCTTCAAATTTTTGTTACTCGCGTCGTACTCTAGTGTTGCATTTTGTGCGTGAACATAACAAGGAAAAAGGGCAAAAGCCACTGAATATCCTAAATTATGTCCAATATATTTATCCTAATTTTTTTTTTAGCGACACCAAAAATTTCAAACTTGCACCCATACAATATATTTACCTTAAACTTATACTAATGTGACATATTTACCTCAAATTTTGACATTAAAAACCCTAAAATTGGATCCGTGCAATGCATTTACCTTAAAAAAAAAAAGTAAAAGTAAAAGGTTTGAGCAGTTGTATTTAAGTGAATATAGTTTGGAGCTTTTGCTAACTTATTTTTTCTAAGAAAATAAGTATTGTCGTGGTTTTCGAACTTCCCAGAGCAGCAGGCGAAACAGAAGCCAAGTCCCGTCCTGTCCTGTCTCAGTGCCCTAAGCGAGAGCTCTCAGAAACACATCGCAGCTTGCAGAACATACTTTTTCTCAAAGATTAGGCACCAGCATCACCTTGTCAGATGAAAAGGGTCTCTGATTCTCTCTCTCTCTCTCTCTCTCTCTCTCTCTCTCTAAACTTCTCTAATTGATTCCATAAATCTTCTGCAAAGTTTCTGATTTTGCCCAACTCCTACTTTTAAACAAACTAATGGAAACATCATTTGATGCTATCAAGCATGCAAAATAGGAAGAGTTCGTGATAAGAAAGACCTGTCACACTTACTTCATCATGAACTCGAGCCAGGCTTGGGGCTTCTTCCTCAGCGCATTCACAACCGGCCTGTATTCGTGCGGCTCTAATCCGTATTGCGCCAGTATCTCCGCCACCTCGGCCGCTTCTGCACGAACCCGAGATCGATTCAAATTGAGAAAGATCCATGTTTGCTAAATAGGACTGCTCGAATTATAAAAGGAACAAAAAAAAAAACTATCATTAAGCAGTGACCGAATATTTAAATGAGCAGGTCGTATCCAAACGTTAACAGGAAAAAAAAAAAATTTGATCATATGTCGGAGAGGAAACGGATGATGAGAAAGGAGAGGGGACCAGTATCAGGAACACTGATGATCTCTTCTTGCTCTCTTTTGAGTTCCCTCATGTAGTGGTCTGCCTCACTTTTAGCTGCAAGATACCTGACACACACCCATTTCAGAATCCCATCAGAGCTCTAAATCGCAGACTTTGCAAACTCAGAAAATAAGCCATTTTCCCTTGTCATCGCGTGCTTATATATATATATATATATATCGAACCCATCGCAACAGTTGATTTTGTGTTGATTTTAACGACTGGAATCTAACTGGGTCCGGTGTGCTTCAAGCTCGATGAGAATAAGGAGTAAATTGCTATGCTCATCTGCATTACAATCATGTTTCGCGTGTCCCGAAAACAAGGTGGAACGTAAATGAGAACCGGAATGATCGGGAGAGATTGCCCAGGAAAAGGTTGACCGCAAAGCCGTCACCCTTTTTCCAAAGCAGAATCATGTTTTAACAGCCCGTCAATATACAGCATTTGAGTTTCGCATCTACACTTCAGAACTGATGTCTCATGGCATATAAGATCTCCTGTAATTTGCTGGAGATTGTACGATGAAAATAAACTACAGAAACGACACCGCCAAAACCTAAGCACCCCCCGTGCACACACATGGTGCACAGTTAATGGATGAGAGTCGCAGCAGACGTACCCGCCGAGACCCATGGAGATGGCACCGGCCGCGACCTCGGCAACGCCGGCGGTGAGGACGATGGAGGAGGGGGCGTTGGCGCCGGAGAGGCCGGCGGCGAGGGCGAAGGGGACGGTCAGGCCGTCGGAGACGCCGATGACGATGTCGCGGACGATCTCGCCAGCGGTGAAGTGGGACTCCGTGTGCTGGTTTAGGAGACTCTGCTTCTCCGGCTCCAGCTTGTTCCTGTTCTCGTTTGCGTTCGCCATTGAATACGAAAATGTGAGAGACGAAGCGACAGGAAGTGGAGAGAGGAATGAGGAGATGTCTCTCTTTCGTTTATTTATAAAGGGGTCGGAATTTGAGTTTTGGGTGACTCCAATAATATTTTTACGAAATAAGGAAAACCCTACCAATTTTTTTTTTTTGATTTGATAAATTGTTATCTTGTGATCGAATACCATTTCAGGAGTCCGACCTATAGACCTTTGATGTGAATTTTACGAGTTTAAATCGATGATCAATTATAGATCTGCTTTCATGTTTACGAATTCTATCGAACTCCGTAAAGACAAGGTTTTGACTCGCATTTCACTAACGAGAGACGTAGGCGCTGAATATGGAGTTTACCAAATTAAGGTGCCTTTTTTTCCATTTTAATAAAGAAATTATCAATTTTTATGATGAAAAAGAAGAATTGTCTCTTATGATAAAAGTTGGTTTATAATAAGAGGGCAGATTCCCAACATGTTCACTTTTGGGTTTTGAAACTGAATTTGGTGACATTAAATACCAACGTTGAGTCCTTTGTTGTTCACATCCCCATTCAAAATGTTAGATTACTAGGTTCCATACATACCTTCTAAGTGTACAAATGAACTAAAGACTGATCAATGTTATACGGCGCAATCTCAATTTGCTCAAATTGGCTACGGGCGATTAGGTTATCAAGAATAAAATCAGTAGTAAAAATCAAATTAGGGATATCATTTCCTTTCCTGGATAGGCTTTAAGGGAACGGATAACTTGATATGGAAATTTAGAACGAAGAGTGACCTCGATTCATGTCGATTCGGGAGATAATGTCGATTAAGGATGCGGGATAAAATGTGCAATTAAACAGTAATGAAGGCTTCATTAGCCAACTTCACATAAGTAGGGGATTAAATTTGCCATGGCGAGGACATTAATTAACGCTAAACACCCCGAGACTGTCTAATAATGAAAATATAGATTCATGGATATTTAAGCTGTGCTTTTCTCAAAAATCAAAACTAGAGGTTTCAAGAAGGCTGTGATCGATCGGATCCAGGCTGACATTCGACGAGGACTTCTTTGTAAAGCTGCTTTGCACATAAGATGCTGTGAAGTTTATTACAGCAAAGGGTTATAGGAGGAGTATTTTGTCGTTTCGTTGATGTCCCGACATCACTGGTCAGCAGAATGATACAAAGATCCTTGGGGGCGGTTTGGCTTGTCTTGCATGCGTTTTTGACCGAGCGTGTGCCCACCACGGGCCTCATCCAAACGCAATGTTAAATGGCTTGATGTTCGTCAGCAGCCCTCGTTGCGTGCAATGGACTATTCCTCGGGATGGTGGGGGTATGAACACCAATGCCACCAGTTAAGTCCTTTAAGACGCGGTCGGGGAGATTCAAATTTGGGACCTCATTAGTTTAATTGTCTGAGGCTAGCTCATGAATCTCACCAACTCAGCCAACGCATCATTGGCTCGTTCCTGTGCAAGGTTCAAACTTAAAGTATCCACTATTGTAAAATGGCAAACAGAAAAATTGTACTGGAATTCCTAAATCTTATATGTTCAGTCAACTCCTTTAGGCGAACAATGCCAGCTATTATATACGCGACATTTTTCGACATCTCACCGGTTATGGGATGTTCGGGTTGAGGAGTAGCTTCTCCGCTTCACGTGGAGGCCTGAAGGTTCGAGATTAGTACCGCAGTTCCGCTAGGATGTTCCTGCAACTAGACAGCGGGCACCACGAGCCGTTTGGAGGTTTGCTCGTTATGTGAATCGAACTCATGGACCCCTTTTTTAATGGGAATTTCGAACCCGGATCCCCTACCTTACTTTTTTTCTAAGGCGGGAGGATCCCCGCCCTTTCCGGAAATTTCTACCATTTTTCACTTTCATGCGGGAAGTTAATTTGGTTGCGTCTTTAGTTTTGTTGAGCTTGCGCATTCTTCTCAAATTTTTTTTTTTTATGGTCGTACGAGACGAGAGACACATTTTCGCATCCACTTGATTGTCGATTTTGGAAAGTAAGACATTGTTTTTTTCCTTCCATAGAAATGGTCGCCGTGATTGCGTGATCCTCCAACTGTTTTTTTTCTATTCGTGAAATTTTTCCTTTTGTTTTCCAGAAAGAAAGAAATGAATACACGAGTACAATGTGTATAGAACTCGCAATTGGTGTTGGCATATTACAATTGGATTTTCCAACCGTGTCAAGCCGTGTTTCCAAACAAACAAAAAAAACACTATTTTTTCACGTTCGTGTCACTTTTAGGTTTTTCATGTAGTTGTGTAGAAAAGGGTTAATTTTTAATTTTCTATTTTTTTTTTATCAAGAAATCGAATTTTTATTTTTCTGTTTTGTTTTTATTTTATTTTATTTTGTTTTACCTTCTTCTTTGGCAAATCGCCGGCCACGGTGACCGCCGCAGGCAAACAAGGCCAAGTGCCCCGTCTCCAACCGACCAAAGAAGAAGGGAAAAGGTAAAAAAAAAAAACGAAAAAGAAAAGAGAAAATTTTAAAAAAATTAAAGAAACAAAACATTTTGTATTTCATAAGAAAACAAAATTAAATTAAAAATAAAAACAAAGGAGACTAAAAATAACTAAAGTGAGTGGACGGAGGAAAATCAAATCGCATTTTCCGTATCGAATATGACAAATAATATTTTTCAGTTCGTTTTCAGGTTTCGGTCGAACACAGAAAAATATTATTTTTTTTTTGGAAAATGACTTCTTGAAAAATATTTTGCGAAAATAATACATTTTTTCGCGAAACGAACGGAGCATTAGTCTTAAGCTTTTCAATAGAAGGTGGTTAGGATTTCCGTGTCACTCGACCAGACTAAGCATAAACAATTCGATTGCTCAAGCTGTGTTTATTTAGGTGGAAGTATTTTTAGCGAATTCATTTTTTGGAATTTCACACTTTGGTTCACCAAAAATGATTCAGTTAATGGAAAACACTTTTTGGTTAATAAAAATTTTATGCATAAAATTAGAAAAGTAAATCCCCAATCTGAAGAGGTGAAAACTTGTTCCTCCCAAAATTTCAATATTTTTTTTAAAATTAAAATTAAAATTTTCTTTTCTTTTTTCATTTTTGTTATTCAGCCATCGATGATGGGATTTACCGCACACCGAATCAGAACGATCACACAGAAATCAAGAAAAATTGAATGACGCACGAGATTACCCAGGTTCACCCCAGAATAGGGCTACGTCCTGCAAGAGATTTCACTATGATATTTGGTTTACAGCCACTCAACTCATTCTGATGATCAGCATAAACGAGCAAAATATATATGCCCTAAACGGGTCCAAAACCTAAACCTAACGAAACCTCTATTAAGCCCATAACATACCCTTCCGCTGACCGGTCAGCGGGACACCCGTGTCGGGGGCGCTGCCCCCGAACTCCCGCATCCCGCGCGCATATGTCACATGTCGTCTGATTACACTTTGGTTTCCCTAAGCTCAGTGGGCGTACCCGGTGTGAGAAACAAGGGTCCCCGAAGTATTCGCCAACTCCAACAATCGATCCGTTGGCTTCAGTGACCGGCCACACGAGGTTGATCTCGTCAATTCGGCGAGTAACTATAAAACGAATGGTCCAGATTGCTCGTAGAACACAGAAAAATATTATTTTTTTTTTTTGAAAATGACTTCTTGAAAAATATTTTGCGAAAATAATACATTTTTTCGCGAAACGAACGGAGCATTAGTCTTAAGCTTTTCAATAGAAGGTGGTTAGGATTTTCGTGTCACTCGAAAATCCTAAGCCTAAACAATTCGCTTGCTCAAGCTGAGTTTATTTAGGTGGAAGTATTTTTAGCGAATTCATTTTTTGGAATTTCACACGTTTGGTTCGCCAAAAATGATTCAGTTAATGGAAAACACTTTCGGTTAATAAAAAATTTATGCATAAAATTAGAAAAGTAAATCCCCAATCTGAAGAGGTGAAAACTTGCTCCTCCCAAAATTTCAATATTTTTTTAAAATTAAAATTAAAATTTTCTTTTCTTTTTTCATTTTTGTTATTCAGCCATCGGTCCGTTGGCTTCAGTGACCGGCCACACAAGGTTGATCTCGTCGATTCGGCAAGTAACTATAAAACGAATGGTCCAGATTGCTCGTAGAAAATTTTAGCATCAAAAGATTTGACCCTATGGTTAGACCAGTACGGAGTCCCTATTACCATTAGGCGAAAGCTATTGCATCATTCGCATTGATTCGTAACTAGATACCCAACTCGCGCTTCACAGGGGCATACTTGTATTGATAGCTTTGAATACCTAAATAGCAAAACTAAATTGCCAATATGTTTTGGACGAAGGTGTGCAAAATTAAGGTAACATTTGAAATTTACAACACCAAAGTAAATTCAGAAAATTGACTGCGAAGCAAAACCTCAACAGTGAGAGGACATGTTAATCAAACATATTTTGTAAGTGAAATTACTGTTATCTCCTTTGAAGCATGCGACAACCGAGATCAATACGTGTAAACTTCTAATTTGCATTGTTGTGATTTTGTTTCGGGCATGTGTCAGAGAAATGTGAAATGTCGGACGACAAACGTTCGAAGGTGTGAAGTGCCAAAATTTTACTTAGGGATAAATGTTGTTTTTGTTTCACAGCATTATGTTTTCATCCTTTGCTTGATGTTGTGGTTATCAACGAATGAGACGTGAGTTAAAAGTTAAGCACTTAACGATAGGGGTGAGCAAATCGGATCACCCGAACCGGGACCCGCGGTCCAGTTCCCGATTTTAGGGACATAAAACCGAAGCGGATCATCCGGACTGGACCGGTTAATTTTTTTTTTTAAAAAAGTATCCCTAAACACATTAAGATCGGCTCTGGGCGTAGTGGCTAAGTATAAGTCATCTAGATTAGCCACATTTCAATGCAAAAGCTCCTAAAACCTACGGTATCTCCGCAAATCTACATATCAATCAAGAGGATTAATAGTTAAGGCTCATTGGCCATACCAAGGTAAACCTCAAAGCAAAGCCATGGAAACCTCTGCAGTACCAAAAGTGAAAGAATACGCCAAATAGACTAATGTGTAACTGTGCACTTATGTCGATGCCAAAATATTCATATCATTGTAGATCTCCAAAATCTAAAAAAGAAAAATAAACATACCGGATAGTAATTTCCAGCAGCTAGTTGGTTCACTTTCGGATCCCCATCCGTTCTATAGTCACGAATTTGCGACAAAGATAATCATATATAGTTCTTTAATAAACAGATAATGGAATTTTTTCATAAAACATTTGCCTCCAGAAGCATAACAACTACTCAAGGCCACCCAACTAGCAACAATTTCAACTATCTAGATTTTGGGAGCTTTTGCATTGAAATGTGTATAATTCATTGGAATCGCCCCGGAATCGGACCCGACCAACAGTCCGGTCCGCGGTTCCAAAAAATTAGGAACCGAAACCACTGGTCCGGTTCCCGGTTGTTGAAAGGAACCAGACCGAGAATCGATCATCCCTACTCAACGAGATTAATCTTGTTAGACAGCCTTGAATGGACTTAAATGATTCAATCATGCAATTAAGTCAAAAACTACTCAATTCAGTAAAGTGGTTATTTATTTCACTCAACAGAGCATTAATTGCAAGTACTTAGAATTTTGCCAAACATATTGACAAAACTTAACAACAGTGATCCTTTTCTATATTCAGCAAGGAATTAACTATATTCAAGTATAAATTTTCAATATCATCAAATTCTATTTTCAAAACGTAAGATTTTTTTTAGAGTAACGTTTCATTCATATTCACAAAAAAAAAAAAACAAACAAATAAGAGTGCAACATTGAGTCCAACTGCTACAATTTCAAACAAAACAAGCTATAGATAATAAGATGAATCATCATAACGAATATAGGGGGTCACACACTCAAAATGCTAATCTATGAATTATTCCAATCAAAATCGATGGTCACTGGTCAATCACCAAATCTATCTCCACTAATGTGCTCACCGATATCTTCATATGTTACTACGGCTTTGCCTTTCAGTGATGTACGCCTAGGTTCGGCATTCCCAACACCATCGTCGTGCAGAATAAAAAGACTAAACCAACACAAATCTAATAGTGAGAGTGAAACCTTCGTGAAGTTCATCCGATCTTCTTTGAAACTGGACTTGTGTCTTAATGAAATCCAAGAGAAGCAAAATCTTGAAAACATAAACCAAAAAAATCTCTGAAACGGGAAGAGAATTTCAGATTTAGACTAAATCGGAAGAAAAAAGGCCACACAAACTAGAGAAAGTCAAGAAAAAGGAGCAGAGAACAAAATTAGTTAACGAAAGGGGGAGGAGAGGGGAGATCTAGCTAGCTCAAACCATCTCCTCATGCAAATTGCTGAATTTTCGATTAGTTAACTACGATCTGACTAATTGCTGAATTTTTCATTTTCAGCACTTAATTGGGTCATCGACTCTTGATTTTGGCTAAGTTAAATTCAAGGTCTCAACAAAAAAAAAATCAAGATCTTATGTTTTTTTTTTATTATCAAATATTTAAAATAATTTCGGAAGATATCTCCAAGAGGGTTTAGTTCTCTATAATTTTAAGTTAATTGGGTTTTTCATTCAAAGAACTAAAAATGAATATATGAAATTAGTTAGATTTTCTCGCCTGAATATCCTAATTTTATATAAATAGTTTTGATGAATGGGATGAAATATACCCTTTAAATAAAAATCTATAGTTCTGAACAAAAATAACAAAATAAAAAAAAATCTATAGCGAATTTTTTGAATATAGCTAATCAATGTTCAAAATGGAAAGATGTCGTTTTCAATTTTGCTCGAAGGCCATGTCTTCTTATCCAATTTTTGTTTTTTGGGAAAATTTCAAAAAAGGGTCTCAACTGCCCTTATTTTTTTCAAAAAAGGGCCTGAAGTGCCATTTCTGTTTCAAAGAAGGGCTTAACTGAGGTTTTTTTTTTTATCTTTTAATATTGTCTGGTATATTTTCTTTTTTTTCCTTCTTTCTTTTAGCTTTTTTCTTTCCTTTTTCATTTTCGAGTCACTGTTCATCGTCTTCGACTTAGGGCACTGTTCAAATGGGGACGTCGATTAATCCACAGAGAGAGAAGAGAAATTTTGTGTGTCAAACATTCCATCGCCATTGCCCTCCTGTTCCCTCCCCTCCTTCATATCCCAGTCTCTCTCTCTCTCTCTCTCTCTCTCTCTCCCAGCCCCAGTCGCCTTTTGCCTATTCTCTCCATCTCTCGATCTCTTCTTCCTCGTTCAATCAAACGACCCCTCTCTCTCTCTATATCGACCTAATCGGAAATGGCTCAGAGGATAGACAAGGAGGAGACGGCGTTCAAGGTACCCGTGGCCTTGACCCTCTGCATCAACAACTGTGGTCTCACCGGTAATCCTGCCACCAACGTGCCAGAAATGTTTCAACGCCACCTCCGCCACCACTTCCTCCTCCTCTTCCTCCTCTGCCGCCACATCACCCGATCCCCTCGTCACCCGAACCCAACGACCCCAGAAAACCCACACGAGCCCCGACCAAATCTAAAGACTTCTCACCGCCGTTGCCCTTCTACCTTGCCGTCGCCTTTCTCCCAAGCCAGATGCCGATGCCACCCTCAGCCGCGAGCTACCGCGTCACCACAGACCACCTCAGTTGGCGACCTGAGCCGCCCGGGAGACCCTTGACCCAAAAATCCAGCCGAGCTTCGTGGATCCCCTGTGTCCCAGCCGTGCCGCCGTTACCTTCAGTTGACGCCAACCCTCCTCCAGGGCGCGACCCCGACCCGAGCCCTACTGCGATGCCGACCCGAGAACCCCATCCGACGGCCACAGGTGGGAGGGACAGCCCTCCGGTCTGTGCTTTTTTTTCATTTATTATTTGTTAATTTTTTAAAAAATAGAAAAAAAGGTAAAACAAAAACAAAAAATCAAAATGGAAAATGACGATGATGTCCTTTAGGTCAGACCCTCTTTTAAAACTTCATAGCCATTTTAGGCTTTTATTTAAAACACATTATATCATTTTATGCCCTTAATTAAATAATATTTACTTATGGCCCTTATTTAAAAAAATAAGAAGGCTTTGGGCCTTTAGGGTGGGGATCACCTGCCTTAAAAGACAGATGACTTACCTCCATTCTCACCCTTGATATGCTCTCCCCTCTTATATCAAGGGTAAGGATTTCCCAAGGCAGGGATCTGGATCTGAGCCCTTAAATGAAATTTTCCATTGTTTTTTTAACAACAACATCCCATACGAATCTCAGTAAGAAATAATTTGATACAACCGGCATCAATTGTCTAACTTCGTGAATTTGTCACGTGGCAGACCATGATTGATTGTTTCTCGAAATCACACGGTGGTATCTACCCAAGTGCCGTGTTCTCGCGAACACTCAACCAAATCCTTCAAACGTTCCCAAAAAAGATATTTTTTTCGCAGCTGGGCCCCACCCAACCATTTCCCTCCTCCGGAAAATCCTCGAAATTTTTTCACATTCCCGCTCTATCTTTCAAATGACAAAAGCCCTTTCCTTCCCCCCTCCTGCGTCGCTTCGCTTACCTCACCTCACCACCCAATCGCTGTCTCTCTCTCTCTCTCTCAAAGTCCGTCGCTGCCACTCGAGAACGATGCCGAGCAAGCGGAAATCTGGGACCGTAGCAGCTTCCGCCTCCGCCAAGAGGGGGAAGGCACAGAACCCAAAGGAGGCGCCCGCGGAGGCGGAGGTGGAGCAGCAGCAGCAGCTCAACGGTCCTGTCAACGAGAGATTCAATGATTCCAGCGAAGCCCCCGCCAAGGATGGCGTCCCTTCGACGAACGCTCGTGCCGACGACGGCAGCGATGAGGAGTCTGAGCTCTCTCTCTCTCAAGTCCGTCGCAGCCACTCGAGAACGATGCCGAGCAAGCGGAAATCTGGGGCCGTAGCAGCTCCCGCCTCCGCCAAGAGGGGGAAGGCAGAGAACCCGGAGGAGGCGCCCGCGGAGCAGCAGGAGCAGCTCAATAGTCATGTCAACGAGAGATTCAATGATTCCGTTGAAGCGCTCGCCAAGGCTGGCGTCCCTTCGACGAATGCTCGTGCCGACGACGGCAGCGATGAGGAGTCGGACTGCCGGTTCGTTGGGGTTCCGATCCCCAACGAGGAAGCTCGCCAGAAATGGCCAACACGCTACCTTGGTTTGGGAGAGGTAGTCTTTCGTGTTTTTTCTTTTCTATTTAGTCGTTTTTTTCTAGGATCTGATTCAGCTCAGTGACTTGCCATTGGGTTTTGGTGCTGGTTTGTTTCTGCCTGTTGAAAAGTGTTGCTTTAGGGATCGTAGTTCTACTATTAGAGAAGGAAGATTCGAGAAGATACGAGTTTTGCATTTTGTATTGCTTAGATTCTGCACCTTCAAAATTTTTGACGTCCTTATCTTTTGGTCACTCTTGCATTTGTTTCTTAAGAATTTAAAACTAGGCTCGAATTGACTTAATGATTTTTCGGAATGCTCTCATCCATTGTAATCTAAAATGTTAAGACTTCAAACATTAGACATACAAGACATCCATTATTTGTGGAAGGTATTTAAGCTTACTTCTGATGAAGTTTTGTACTCCCAAGTAGCTATTAAGGTGCTTACTCATCAGTTCATTGGCCAAGTATTGATCCTTTAATCTGGAGGGTAATTAGCTAAGCTAAACTAAACTAGCTAATTAAGCAATGGCATTTGTTCATGGTGGGAGAGTCAGTGAAAACAGAGGAACCTTTGCACTTGTTTTAGAAATAATTAGTCTGAGATCAATGGCTTTTGCAATGTCAAGTTCACATTCCTAGAAATAATTAGTCTGAGGCCAATGGCTTTTGTAATGTCAAGTTCACATTCCAGCTCTCTACTCTGTTGATAACTAATGGAAATATCATAAAAGGTCATCTACTTAAAGGGAATGAGCCCTTAATACCATTTCTACATTAACATACATGAGATTATCGACATGCAGTTTGATTTGTTCCTTTGACTATTTCTCTTTTGGTCTGCTGATATTAACTTTTTATTGCATTATTCGTATTGATACATTGCCATGGTGCCTTGTCTATCTTGCAGAAGAAAAAGGTGGTCAACGGCAGTGAAGAGTAAGATTAGATTTGAATACTTGCTTATTTTTTCTGAGATAGGTTGATCTTCTTTTCCTTGTCAACAATATTATTTCGTGGACATTCTAATACAACATTTTATCTGCAGAGGGGATAACAATATTTTCCATGCGAAATGCCACTTCAGGAAGGCACAGGTCGATGGGGTTTTGTATGATATTGGTGATGATGCCTACGTCAAGGTGAGTTGTTTTATAGGCCAGCAGAATAAAAGGTTTATCTATAGAAACAATTTTTGATCTAGCAGTGATTTCATTGTAAATTCAATGACTATTCTTTCTTGCCAGTTTAAAATTGCACCAATGTGAAATGATTTAAAGGATTCAACTTATGGTCGTATTGTATAACTTGAAATGTGCTAGAACATTTTATGTATCAATCCTATACTTGATATTGATGTAGCTAATGTTGTTTTGTTTGAAGAGTCTTTCAAGTATGTTCTTAATCAAGGGAGTAATATGGCAGACTTCATGATAATCAGGGCCTGTTAAACTTATGCAAAGATGAGATAGATCTCTAATATGACATAGATTACAACCAGCAACCTAGTGGCATAAAGCTCGGCATTACACACTCTAAATATAAACTGTCCAGATTATAATTTTTTTTTTTTTGGTTATTTGTGCTGTCAAAGATGAGATATAGCAATTTTTTTTTGGTGTATACCTTTCAATGCATGTCGCTAGTACTTTTCTATCGAGATAAGTAAAAGGATGGGAAGGGGTGATTAGCGTATTACTTGTACTTAGATCTTAGCGTATTACTTATACTTAAATCTTTATTAATACGTTGTTTGAAAATAATTGACACACTTAGTTAAGTTGTATTGATGAAGTATAATATTGAACATTGAACTCACAAGGTTGTTCGTATTTAACTTAAGTTTGGCACTGAAATTTTGTTTTGATGTAATTTAAGTGTATGAAAGTCATTTTTTTAGATTGTATAAATTGTACTAGACATGTGACAACATATGGCAAAAACTGTGTATACTGCTAAATTTATTTTCATTCAAAATCCATGCACTTGTCTCATATTCCTGGTCGCCATGGCTACGATGATTTCTTGTCTATGTTTGTACTTTGGCTAATTAATGTGTAAGGCTCCACAATCCTTTGGCTAGGAAGATGTACTTTCCAGCGAAAGGATCTATCTTGGTTTTGACTTTGTCTGTCTTCCTCATCACTTTCGCTAGGATTTTGTTAAGGAGACTAGAATCTGAGGATTAGCTCACATAGTTGGAGAGTTAGGCAGTTGCAAAGTCAAAGTTTTCTAGCTCTTGCTGAGCTGAATGTTACCACTGAAGTGCTTGAAAACTCCAATTATTTAATTGGACTGAGTTCTGCAAAATCTTCTCCTAAAAAAACTAATGCTTAAATCACATAGCTGTGGTTTTAGTTCAAACATCTTGAACCTTTGATTCTATTTTCAAAGATTGTATTTTTCTGAATGAAATTCATAATGCGATTTTTTTTTGTCAGATAATTTCATGTGTTCCTTATATTTTGGTCCATTTGAGGGAGCTTTGATACCAAAGTACTTCAACTATGTGAAGATATTTTATGATCGATAATTTACTAGACAAAGGCTTACTAACTAATTGTAAATCGACATTTATGAATTGTGATATCGCCATAAGAACTTCATTGGTGACGTTTTTGCCCACTTAACTTAGGCTGGCGAAGGGGAGGACAACTATATTTGTAAGATCGTGGAATTCTTTGAGGCAATCAATGGCTCATATTATTTTTGTGCACAGTGGTATTACAGAGCTCGAGATACAGTAAGTGTGTTTATAATATTTTGTTATTCTCTTGCTGGCTTTGTGATTATCTTATGTGAAGTTCTTTATTTGTAACAGGCCATTAAGCAATTATCCTACCTCATCGATGAAAAGCGCGTTTTCTTTTCCGAAATACGCGATGTTAACCCATTGGAATGCCTAGTTAAAAAGTTAAAAATTACTCGAGTGCCTCTCGAGGTATGTTTAACATTAGTTTCTTTAGATTGAATCTTTCTTAGTGACATCACAAGAGTGCATTGATTCTGATTTGTAGGTCAATTTGGATGCAAAAAGAGCAGCAATTCCGCATTGTGACTATTATTGTGACACTATGTATCTCTTGCCCTACTCAACATTCAAATGCTTGCCTACAGGTATGCTTTTCTTCTTGGATACTGTGTTCCCATACCTGTTTTCTCCTCATTAATTAGATAAAAACATGATAGGTGATACATAATTATCGTTGCATCTTGTCTATATCGTAGATTATAAGTTGGATGGTTGTGAGACATCATCCACCATTTCAAATGATGATGTTGACACTGCTCGTACAACATGTGAGGTCAAGGGAGAGCTGGCATTACTAGATTTGTATTCTGGTTGTGGAGCTATGTCCACGGGATTATGCCTCGGTGCAAATATTTCTGGTTTGAATCTTGTCACGGTATGCATTTTGTAATTTTTTTTTTTGTTAGAAAAAGGTTAGGACCCACAACTTATGCATTCTTGATTTCATTTGTTCATAGAGGTGGGCTGTTGACATGAACAAACATGCATGCAATAGTTTGAGACTAAACCACCCGGAGACAGAGGTATAGCCATTCTTTTTGGTTGATGAATGTACTAATTTTCCCAATCCAAGATATATTCTAATAGCATTGTATTGTTAATTGTTATTGTAAAATCAGGTGAGGAATGAGTCTGCAGAAGATTTCCTCTTGCTTTTGAAGGAGTGGCACAAACTGTGCATCCAATTTCTGCTCATTGAAAGTGATGGTCAAGGGCTTCCATATGCCGATTTATTTAGCATAGAGGATGGAATAAGTGATGCCGAGGAAAATAGTAATGATGATAATGGAAGCAGTGATGGTGAGGTGTTTGAAGTAGACAAAGTTTTAGCAATTTGTTATGGAGATCCTAAGGAGAAGGGAGACAGAGCACTGTACTTCAAGGTACTTAGAATTTTGAATTTAGCATGACAAGGTTGGACACTTATTATTACACAGCTTCATCCGTTTTTTTTTTCTTTCTTTTTAGTACTCTATGTATGCATAGTACTTAGAATGCCAACCTTCTGTTCTAGTCGATTTTGAGTCTGCGATAGTGATAGGTTGTTGATGAACCTGGTTGTTTAATAATTTTTTATATACGTCTTACAGTCCGCGTCCATTTTTATATGGACTTATCTAGTATAATCCGATCACGATTCTTTTCTGTGTACTTAAGCACGTGATCTCAATTTTGCAGTCTTACAATCCACGTCCATTTTTATATGGATTTATCTAGTATAATCCAATCACGATTCTTTTCTGTGTACTTTAGCATGTGATCTCAATTTTGCACAACTAGCATCCTAGTAGTGTGATTCTTTTCTAGTGCTTTCAATAATCTTGAATCGTCATTTTGTTGCAGGTTTCGTGGAAAGGATATGGCCCTGATGAGGACACTTGGGAGCCAATTGACGGCTTAAGGTAGGCACAACGATCAAAATGACTTGATATGAAAATACTAAGTACCACATCTCTAACATAGTGTCTTTGTGTCAGCAACTGTTTTGAAAGACTAAAGGAATTCGTAGTCGAAGGTCATAAATCCAAGATTTTGCCTTTGCCAGTGAGTTTTTCATTTTCTATTTTTTTTTTCTCTTTTTGCGTCTTGTTGCGTATCCTTTGTATGAACCTACTCCATGATGACCTCTGCATACCTTTGCAGGAGAACCCTTTGATTTAGGAGACTCGTTTCTTGGTTTCATCATTTATAATTTCAAAGTAGATATTTCCTAGTGAAAACTATTCCGTTTAGATTAGTTTGCTCATTATGATTATAAAGAAACATTCACCTTAAGAGTTCCTTTCCATGGCTGATTTTTTTAGGGGGATGCAGATGTGATATGTGGTGGACCGCCCTGTCAAGGAATAAGTGGTTTCAACCGCTTTAGAGATAAGGACAATCCTTTAGCTGATGTGAAAAACAAGCAACTTGTTGTGTTTATGGACGTTGTAGAGTTTTTGAAACCAAGGTTTGTTTTGATGGAGAATGTGGTGGATCTAGTCAAATTTTCTGAGGGTTTCTTGGGGAGATATGCACTTGGTCGTTTAGTGCAACTGAACTATCAAACAAGATTGGGTATCATGGCCGCAGGAGCATATGGGCTTCCTCAATTTAGAATTCGTTGTTTTCTGTGGGGTGCTCGTCCCGATGAGGTAAACTTGCATATGCACTTATATCTCAGATAAAGTTGTCTTAAACTTGTATTTGTCATTATTGTAGGGATTCAAAAGAATTTCCACTCATTGGTTTTGTTTGATGCTTTAGAAGTTGCCCCAGTACCCATTGCCGACACACGATGTTGTGATCAGAGGTTTCATTCCTTTGGAATATGAGGTATGGTTTTCTGATTTATAATGTGCAATTTACTAAAGGCGAAGTCTGAAATTTCCTTGAAATAAAATCAGATCAACACTGTTGCCTATGACGAGGGCCACTCGTACGATTTGAAAAAGAAATTGCTACTGGAGGATGCAATCTCTGATCTTCCTCCTGTATGTATCTTTATCACCCTGGTGATGTTTTTATGCTTTGATGAATTGTCATTTTGATGGATTTCAATTGATCTAGGTTGGAACTTATGATGGAAGAGATGAAATGCCCTATGATAAAGCCCCACAGACAGATTTTCAACGTCTCATTAGATCAAGTGAAAAAGGTGAATAACAATTTTTTATTTGTATATAAAACATCAAATGCAAAATACCGAAATAACTAGCTCTGCTTAATGTGGTATCATATTAGATTTCAAGTTTTCCTACGTGTATACTCTTTAGATGGATGTAAATAGATTGTTGGTGCCATGGTTAAACCATCTTTACTCTAAAAGTAACTTTAACCAGTGGTTTACTCACATGCGTGGGACTACAGCTTAAATTATGGAAAGCTCTTAAAGATGAGCATTTTGTGTTGATACAAGATTGATACTCATGTTGCTAATGGGCTGTCCCTCTTTTATCGCCTTATACTTTTTTAATTTTTTGCCTTGGAGGCTAGGGTGGCATGCTAGTAGGAGTCGATCTAGATGGGTCTGTCTTAGGGGAAGTGAGCTTAGCAGGATGTTTGGTCACTAAGATTTATGGATCGAAGTTTTTGCGTGATTTTGGGTGCTTACCTAAAGTAAGCGTTCAATTCTAGTTTTTCCTTCTCTTTCTTCTCTAATTCTGAGATTTTTACAGAAATGATGGGGATCATAGATGACTCTGTGGATTCAGATCGATTACTCGTTGATCATCGACCACTTGAATTGAATTCAGATGACTATGAACGGGTTTGCCATATACCAAAGAAAAAGGTGTTCTTTATTGTGTTCATAAAAGTCTAACATTCTTCTAATCTATTTTATTAGAAGCGTTGTTGCTTTGCTGAAAGTTTCGTAAATTTTGTGAAGGGCGCGAATTTTAGGGATTTGCCTGGTGTTCGTGTGTGTCCGGACAACAAAGTTGAATGGGACCCTGATGTTCCCAGGGTTTATCTGGCCTCGGGGAAACCATTGGTAAAACTATACATCATTTTGTACTTCTCTCAGTTTATTTTTTTGGCAGAATTTTGTTCGTCATCCCTAATGACATTTAGTTCTCCCTTTGCAAGTTTTTATACCAGATTTGTCGTCTTTCTGCAGGTCCCTAATTATGCAATGACGTTTACGAATGGTTCTTCCTCAAAGTAAGTGTTAAGGTGCTTCGATACATAGTCTTTGTTACTTCAGTGGTCCGACCTCTTCGATTTTTGTAGGCCTTTTGCACGTATGTGGTGGGATGAAACTGTGCCTACTGTAGTGACTAGAGCAGAACCGCACAACCAGGTATGCTACTTCCCTTGAATAGGGGAAGAGTTCGATTCGGAGATGATTATATGTCCATCTTTTTTGGTTTCTACACTTGTGGTTGTCGAATAATATGGAGTTTCGAAAGTTAAATTCTGTCTAACCTCAGTGACGACGACCTGTGTCGTTCTATTTTTTTGAAACTAAATGTTGTCTAGCTGCTAAAATAGCTTAAATTGTTAACCATGATGAGATTTTATTTTATGAATATTGTTCCGAACCTATTAAGTTGCTTGACTGTAAAGTTAATGTGTTGTTTTAGCAGAAACTCGGATTTTTCTTGCTGCATACCCAGTGCCGTGTCAAAAGCTACCGTCTATTAAATCTTTAAGCTGAAAAGTCTAGCAAAGTTATTCATGTAATTAGAAATGATGAGTAAGCAATGTCTCACCAATTATTTGATTAACTATGCAGGCAATATTACATCCCGAGCAAGACAGAGTTTTTACAGTCCGTGAAAATGCAAGGCTTCAGGGATTTCCTGATTATTACAAGCTTACTGGCCCCATTAAGCAGAGGTAACTATTAGATAAATGATGCCTTTCTTTGATTCGTCAGCTTTACACACATCCGCATTTTATAAAGGCCATTAGTTAAACCGAAATGCCCCCCAAATTACACGGGAGGTCTAAGTGTGATTACATGATGTTGTGAGCTGCATAGCGTGAATGCCAGTAGGCTGTATATATACTTGGGTTGAATGTATATTGCAAGGTATTAATTATCTTTTTATGTTCGAACTTTTAGGATCAAAGCTGTTATATTTGCAGCACGTCGTTTTGGCTTTTACGCTTTTAAATTGTGCTGGAGAGAGGGCGTTTAGTTCCGATATCTACTGAGGCACTGGATTACAACATCATCAAGTAGATCATTTATCATCAAATTCTGAGACAACTTGTGTTGATTTTACTAGGCGTAACAATAGTAACTTTAGTCGCTGGAGTTCGGATACAATGTACACTTGGTACGAGCATTTTCCTTCCGATCACAAGAAAATCTAGAGAGATGCGTAGCGAACTCAGTTAAAACTAGAAATGCTGCTATTTATCTATTGACACTGAACAGTAAAACTCAGCACAAGAAGTTTTGATCAGATTATATATCAAACTTAATCTAGGTGGTCTAGAAATGCAAGCAGGAAAAATTTCTGATTGATGAAGCACTTCTCATTTACATGTAGACCTGAGCAGTTGTGTATTTCTACTCTCACGTTGATTCTCCAATATTTTACCAGGTACATTCAAGTTGGAAATGCAGTTGCAGTTCCCGTAGCTAGAGCCTTGGGTTGCGCATTGGCTCAAGCTATCCAAAAAAGTGCCAATGACGATCCGTTGTTTCGGTTGCCTGATGCATTCGTTAATAGATCCAAGCAACGATCTTCTGCATCGTCTGAAAATGATGCATAGCTGTACAGTCGTAGAAGTGAGGTGTTGGTTAGCGAGATTATATCACTATAATTTGGAGTGGAAGCCTTGCTCTAAGTTGACGAGGTTATCCCGGAAGGAGGCCGTAATAACAAGCCCACCAATGAAGGGGTCGGCTACTAGCTCAGTCTCTACATCCAGTCCAGTCCCGCTTGATCTTCTACATATTTACGTATTACGATATTTTGTACTACATGCTATGATACGATGTGTCGGATGTACCGTAGGAGGCTGGCCTCTTCCAATTCCTTTTTTTTTTTTCTCTGTTTTCCTCTAATTATAAGCCTTGGGTAATTTTAATTGGTTCTTGTCAGTTAATAACGTGGTAATTTAATCTTCCTGAGAATAGTTTTGGTTGTGACTAGGATTGATCGATGCCCGCTGTAGCATACTGCCCCACCGGCTTTGAGCCAGGGAAACTGGGGTGATCAAAATCACGAGTTTGCATTGTGGTGAGTGCAGTAAGGAATTGGGTGGTGGGAATCACTTAGGGTCGAGGGGAATTTTGCCGGGTAAGGCAACGTCGTCGTTGTCGTTCTTGTTGTTGTTGTTTTTTGTTTTTTTTTTTGTTTTTTGTCGAAACAGAGAATTGCATATATTTAAAAGTCAAGGGTAAGGCAACGTTGTTCGATACACCAGGGCTTTCGAATTTCCTCATTTCTGATCATTTATATTTTTTTTGCCGTTCTTTTTTTTTCCCCCTATTTTTACCTTGTTTTTTTACTGCTTGGAGCCAGCGGCCCCCACCGGCGACTGCGGAGGCCTGGCAACTCTTATCAGCCCTTAATACTTAAAAAAAAAATGTAAAAGAAAAAAAAGAAAAGAACAATAGAAAAGAAACAAAATACAAAAAAAAAAATTCAAAACACAATGTTGTCATTGCCGGCACCCATCGTACCACGTCGGATGTTCGGCGTCTGTTTCAGTTGAATTCCATCTATGTTGATAAATTGTCAGATGTTTAAAATTAAATTAACACTATTGAAAAGTTTATGACTGAATTGATCGTTGGACAATTTTTTCCTTTATGTAGGGGCAGACATGGACTAGAAGTCTGAATTTGAGTGCAATGGTGGAGATTAATTAGTTCGAAAGGTTTGGTTATGCCATAGTAAAATTGTGATTCTAGAAACATTTGAAGGAGTTCCTTTATCATCTTTTCAATAATTATATCGTAGCTTTGGACTATATTAAGACAATATTATCACCCCATAGCAAGAATAGCAATTCATCACAACTCAACCATCATGACATACAAACAAGGTGGGTAGAGATCATGAAGAGGCAATTTTGTCCCCCGTATCAAACCAAAAGAAACAAGAGACTCTAAATGCAATCTACAAACCAACTTAATTGACCACAAACATATCCCAAAGAAGCGACAAGAGAGAACGAGTTCATGCCCTAATGAGTTTGGCTATGCCGAAAGCAGCGGCGGACGCGACTGCACCGATGAGGGCGGTCTGGAACGCGCTCTTGAAGGGTCGATTCCCGGTGAAGTAGCCCTTGATGAACCCGAAGACAAGCAAGGCGGTTATGGTCACCACGACCGACGCGATCAAGGCGTCTTGGGCGATCGGTAGGATAACGTACGGCGACAACGGCACCATCCCACCCACGACGTAGGAAAAAGCTATTGTGGCCGCACTCCACAGGGCTCTCAGCGGATCCGGCTCCTCGAGCCCGAGCTCGAACCTGAACCAAAAGATGTTAACTAGGATATATCCAGGTTGAAGTCTTTAAAATTTCTTTACATGAATTACGACTACGAGATTACTTCATCATGAAATCTAGCCAGGCTTGGGGATTCCTCCTCAAAGCATTCACCACCGGCTCGTACTCATGCGGCTCCACACCGTACCGTGAGAGGATCTCTGCGATTTCAGCGGCCTCTGCGATTTAACGTTCGATAGATTAGCACAATCTATCATTCTTTTCCCAAATACTCACGGAAAAATCAAAGGATAAATGCGGTTGGAAATTGTATAACTTATCATAAACGTGTAAACGAGTCTTAAAATTTATCGGAAATTACAATTAATTCATAAAATTTTCAAAAAGTATAATTAAATCTTAAAAATTTGTATTCTAATTGTGCTGTCGTCGTCGTCGTGATAAGTTTTAGGACTTTTAGTGCACTTATCCTTAAAATCAAAGTGATAAAAGACGAAAGCGTGGGAGGAGAGAGGAGGACCTATGTCAGGGACATTGACGATCTCTTCTTGCTCTCTCTTGAGCTCCCTCGCATAGTGATCAGCTTCGCTCTTTGCCGCTAGATACCTGCATGGCGTTGTTCTCTCTTTTTAAGGATTAGAAACTCCCTCTCTCTCTCTCTCTCTCCCCGCTATGTCTTCACGAACCCATGAAATAATATACCACAATGAACATATTCAGCGCAACCGTAATTACCCTCCAAGCCCCATAGAGATGGCGCCCGCCACGACTTCTGCGATCCCGGCGATGAGGATGATGCTGGACTTCACTTGAGCCCCGGACAAGCCGGCGGCGAGGGCGAAAGGGACGGTCAGGCCGTCGGAGACGCCGATGATGATGTCCCGGACGACCTCGCTGGACATGAAGTGCTTCTCCTCATGGTCTTGCAGAAGCAGCCTCTGCTTCTCTAGGTCTACATGCCCATTTTCCGCCATTGATGGACCACTGTAGAGCTATCGTCAACGCAGAAAAAGGGAGGGGAGAATAGAGAGAGAAAAGCTTGACTCTCTTTTGGGGGGGCAATGGGAATAAAGCTGGTGGTGGTTTAGGGTTTGTATTTATCGGGAAAGAACGTGGTTTTATGAAGAGAAGGACAAAATAGTCAGAGTCGCGCCTTTTGATGATCTTTATTCGTATGAATCGTACCTTTATCAAGCGCTACAGAAAAATTGGAAAATGCACTACATAGCCACACAGGCTCGTCGTATACCTACGAATAACGTGAAATTCTTACGGTAATGTCCAAACAGGATGATTGTGCCAATCGTTCCTTCTCACCCTATTTATTCATTAAAGAAAAAACTATTTAGCGTTGGCTTATAAGAACGGTGGAGGTTTTTTTTTTTTTTTTCACAGTTTTTCATTAAATGGCCTAAAGCGAAAGTAAAAGCCTTTTGTAAATATACGAAGGTTCTGAACAATACTCTCTCAAGCGGATTCGGCTCACTTACCTTAAAGCATCTGCGCCATTCGTCCATTTTCGAATGGACGGGCGTAGATCTTATAACATGGGAGAAGGAGTTTTAAGGTTTTTTAAAAGGGAATGTATTTGGACCGTCCATTTTTAAACGGACGGTCCAGATGTATTTTTTTTAGGTCACATATGCTTTAAAGGCAGGGGGATCTGTTCACCTCTCAAGGGCACGCACCCTAAGACCTACTCACAACTCATGACAAAAAAAAGTCCATTGTCAATTTTCATTTTCCTGATAAAAGGTACATCGAGATAAGTAATCGTGAAGATGAGTTTGTGTTTCGTTGTTAATTTTCTCCTGTTAACAGCTTTAATGGACATCGAATTACAACAAAATAATTAGTTAACTATTAAAACAAATCTTAAATTAAACTTTTGGAGGTTGGCGAAAAATGACTGGGTTGTCCGGTTGCACATTAAGAGAGAGTTACCGCGGTGAAGACTTAAAAAAAAAAGAAAAAAAAAAGAGAGTAGGGTTGGGGTGGGCGGTCGATGGTGACGGGTGCACTTGTCTTCTTCTACATCAGGCCGCCGTAGATTGGGGCTTCCCTTCTTTTAAAAAAATTCGGCTCAATTTTTGTCGTTTCGCGGGGAAGGCTTTTAGGGGGTGGGGTGTGTGTCTGACACACGCCTTCTCATCCAAAAACACTTTTTAGATTGACACGCGCTTTGCCCCATGCCACGTCAAATCGGTGAAAAGGACAAAACGCAAGCGGGTTGAGCTATTTTCTTGTCAAAATTATAAAGTAAATTGATATATCGTCAAAATATTTAAAATTAAATTAATATAATTAAAAGATTTAAGATTGAACCGATCGCCACCGTATCGTAAATTTTATTTGGACAATTATCCCTGGGTATCTTCACCACTTTTGCCATGGCCCAGGAAAATGTGAGAGACATCCTTTCGAGTGGGAAAAGAATTGTAAAAGCTTTGGGATTCCTCCGTCTTCCTCTTTGTTTGTCGGGCTTGCCCGGTTTCGGCACCGTGGCCGTTGATTTCACGTGCCGCTTTCGGGCGTGTGTCACGCACAGGCCCTCCTCCTCCATCCAGAAGGCCGTGCCCTTTTCGCAGGTCCAATTCTAAGTATTAATCAAGCCTTTAGTCTATTAGGTAAGGTCCACCACAATATATATATATTTTACCAGCCTCCTCGTCGATCGGATAAGATGCTGATCAAAGTCTCGGATGATTAATCCGGACATCGAATCTTTTATGCTCAAACGTTAATATTTCGCAAATCAGATAAGACGCAGATTAGGATCTCGGAAATTTGTCCGAATACGATTTTTTTTTTTTTTTACGCCGGATGATTTGAATGACCGATTATGTGTGTGGGTTATTTGATATATATATATATATATATATATATATATATATATATATATTTTAACACATCCAAGGGAGAAAAACAGGGGAACGCGTTGAAAACTAAATCGAGCTTTTTAAATCAAAACTGGTGCACAAACATATATTTTGTAAGACGAAATGTTCTTGATTGGGGGTCCATAAAGTCAAAGATATGCATCTAAAGCATGGAATTACGCAGTGGAGTGAAACTAGCATCGTCTTGCATTCCCATTCCCCGTGAAATCAAAGATCAAACTTTATTCAGCTCTCGAAATATTATTCCACACTTAACAATTTGGCAAGTAAGATTTCTCAAAGAAGCACATGAAAGTAAGAAATAAAATAAAATAAAATTAATCTTCAAATAACGAGTCTAGAAAGCACGGGACTTAATCAAATGATTGACTCGAACAGTATCTCGTCGGTGTATCAAATCGTACCGCATCACCTTATATTGGAAATATATGAACTCTCGGCACGTCGGACGTGAGAGAAATTATGAACCAGAATTTTTTTTTTTTTTTTGGGGGTTGGCCTTGACCCTTACAAGGTAATTAATCTTCTTGCTTTTTTGGACCCCCCCAAAAAAAAAATTTAATCTTCTTGCTTTAAAATTAATGATTGGGTCCATTTCGGCCGACCATAATGATTGAACCATGTGTCGGCCACACGCACCTAAATAACTAAAGAGACATACCGCCAAAAGAGAGAGGGTATGATTGGCTGGCAAAACCGAAATTATTGGATCACATGCGGGCGGGATGCGTTGCGTCGTTTTCCAGACCCAGATGCCCCTCACTTCTTGGAAAGAAATAGGGAAAAAGCAAAAAAAAAAAAAAAAATACTTTTCTAAGTTCAATCAAGAATCTACTCCTAAGGAGAGTTCCACGGCTAAACAACCGTCAAATCTTACATGACTTGATCTTATGCCATCGTTAACTGTTCCGGGGCCCAATTATGGCCTAATTACGGATGTTCGACGATAGCAAAATTTCTCTTTCTCATCTCCACCTGTGGTATAAAGCAAATACTCAAGTGTCTGCATGACTTTAATTTGGTGTCCGGTCCGGCGGCTTCAGCCGTTATCATTCATTTTGCGACATTTCACATCCAATCCAATCTAAGCAAAACATTATAAACAGGTGAAGCATTACTCCTATGCCATTTTCATTTCACCGAGGAGATAATTTACAGAGGAGAACCAAAAACTTCCACATAAGATGTCACAACAGGTCATGAGGCTTACTAAAACAAAACAGTAAACATCTTGTAGATTGGAGAAAGTATAGACCAGTCTCTCCTACTTCTCAAATACATTGTGACCCTTTCATCTGGAAAAAAGCACAGTAATGAGTCCTCAGGGTCACAGTCCAAAGAAAATTCAACATGACCTGTTCAGGATAAGAATCCCAACCCCTAAAAGCATGACAGCCAAAATTTTATAGCACAATAAGATGGAAGAAAGCAAACTACAATAATCAGCTTTTCCTATGCTACGGTGAAGTGAGAGTGATGTACAGAGGAGGAGCACCTGTACCTCGCATCTGCTCTCCAGGTAAATGTACAAGCAAGGGATATTTTTAGTTTCTCGCATCATTTGCTAAAACTGCTCCAAATGTTTGCAAAACTGGATATTCTTAATCCAAGGAGAAGGCTCCATTGCAGTACCTGGTTTATTTACAAACAGATAGTCAACGACACGAAGTTTCAAGTTAACTTTTTCTTCAGTCATCTGAAAAAATGTCAAAAGTGACAAGATAAAGAGTAAACTTGAATGGGAACACGTAAAATTCTGTTAGAATCAGGAATTCAGTAAATAAGACGGCACAAGAAGTGTCACTTTTTGAGAACTTCAATGGAAAAAATGCCCGCGCAAGAAGTTCAGTTGAATTAGGGGGATAATATGTCGCCTGGCACAATGGCAAAGCACAATTAAAAAAAAAAAAAAAAACACATAAGAGACACTACCTGTTGCTGAACTTCTGAACAGCATCAGCGGCATAAAGAAGGGTCTCGTTGGCGTTTTCAAGAATCATGTAAAGCTCTTTTCCCCTTGTAACTCGAGTGATAATCCAAGCATTGTTTCTAGCCCTAGTGCATATTTCGAGATCTTTCTCATGATCATCATTATCCCATCTTGCCCTGCTTTTTTCTATGTCAACCTCTTCTCTGAGCTTACTCAATGCAAGCAAAGAATCCTGCAAAAGATCAAACATCTACCTTTATGAATTGCAATTAAATTCTGAAGCACACAAAACATATATGCAGGAGGGGCCGTAATTCCACCTTGCAAAATTGCTTCTGGGAAAAAAGGAACCTAACTTCATAACCCTCCTTGTCCCCCTCCCAAAAATAAAAAAGGGGGGAAAAAGCATAGTCTCGCTGCTAAACTGTCACATGCCACATATAGTAGATGTGATAATAGTTAAGTAAATACTTCCCCTCCCAAAAACCGAAAAAGCCAAAACAAAAAGTCTATTCGTGCTAGCTAAATGGGCACGTGCTATATGACGTAGATGCGCTAATAGGTAAGGAGATAACAGATCCTTCGTGACTTAGCAAATCGCAAAATTTGGTTGTAAGAGAACACATCAAGAATTAGCTAACTTAACTGCACTATGTTGACAGTAGACTCCAGTATTTGTCACCCAAGTTACACCTAGAACATAAATTGCTTAGGATCCAAAGGAAGTTTAAAGTTGGATTAAATAGGGAACTGTGGAAGAGGCTCCATAGAAAATGAACCTTGCATAGGTATATATAGCTCACCAAGCACTCTGGTTAATGCACTACACTGATGACCTATCGATGCAACTACCTGACTCAGGCCCTTTATAGGAAAGTAGCGCTCCAAATAATAATCTAAGTTGCCCAGGAAGAAATTATGTTTGTTATTAGCAAAGGCTAGCCTCTCAGGGTCAAGTTATCTTCTACAAATAGACCACACATAAAAATAAACAGTTACAGCAATTGACCTTTGATAGCGTAGTAACTTTGCCTGGCGGCGAAGCCCGGGATAAGTTTCTGTCACCATCTACAAGCAAATAACGGTATCCACTGACATGGTACGCATTCTCACCACCCCATCCTTTTGAAAGCTTTTCTTCAACTTTCAACATCTTCAATGACGCCTGGCAATTCAGCAAAAAGAATTAATTCAGCTAATGGATGGCGGGTAGGAAGTCAAATATGGCACATGGTTAAAAGCAAGAAGCTTTCCCTAAGCCTTTGATAGGTGGACTAGCAGCTTTAAGGAAAAATCACTAGATGTAAATGCTTTATATTCTCATCAAGCCTTTTCTGGTGGCATCTTCTTCAAAGTGAAGAAACTGGAGAATAATCATACAAAGAAGTCCTCCATGAATCAACTCACAAGAAAGGCATGAATTCTCTAATTCCTAAAGGAATGGTCTTTGAGACCAAAATGAAGATTCGAGATGATTTTTGTCATCTTCAGCATTTTCTCCCCACTCTATCCAAATTTACCTAGAACTCAGAATACTAAAATATGACGGAATGTGTTTGCAAACACAACCTACAACACCCATGGATGTAACAGAACTAAAAAAATATGTACATTGAATTATGCTCCAGTGCTCAATATACTGAAAAAGCAACAAGTCCTGATGCCGAGAGTTCTCTAAGGAGTAAAAGACAGATAGTTCAAGTCCTTGCGGACAGATACCAAATCAGCCACCACAAGTTGACAAAAGTCAATCGCATTGAATACAAAACAAATGGCATTTAAGTAAGGTGATCATGCTATTTGCAGAGCATGATTCGTGAAGAAAATACAAAACCAAATAAGTGGATGAGGACATCATGGTTCCTTCATGGTGTCCAGCTTTGTTTATCATAGAATAGCAAGGCACACAAGTGCACCAAGATCACAAAGTCCAATGCAGCATGTCAATGTATACAATCGTTATAACTCTAGAGAGCAACATTACCCCAACACAAGCTACGAAAACTTATGGAGCTCCGTACTTCAAAGTTTCAATAGCAGAAAATCAGAATCACAGATACGTTAGATACTTAGTCTACAAAGCATGAATAGAAAAGGACTCAGTGGTACTAGAATTTGATACTGGCAATATAAACACATAAATATGGAGTGTCGCCTATACAAGAATGATAGGCAATTGACACTAAATAACTAGTACATAAAACAGCACCAGAAACTGCCCAGCCGTGAACAAAGATGAGCCACAAGAATATGAAAATGTGTAATAACGTTAATGTCGGTAATAACCCCTAATTTGATAGATTAGCTTTGCCATCCTAATTAGCATATTAAAATGCAAGTTAACCTTGAAATTCCTAGCAACACATAACTCATATAAAAGTATAGCAGTATAAGAACAACAGCTAAACCAGACATCAGTGGAGGACTAACGTTTTCGAGGACTAGCTGCTTCAGTGCGAAAATGCCTTGTTCCCCATTAATGACAGAGGACACAGGAATCAGAAGGATCAACGTAAGGCTCTTGAGCTGATAAGCACAGAGATACATTTTCTCTTCAGTCTGCTGGACCCAAATTGATGGGGTGACAGAAACTAAGCTCCCAGGCTCAGCTTGCCAGATATCTGTGATAAGAAAACCGTCCTTTCCTCTGGACCATCTGTCATGCTGCAGAGGTCTCATGGCATGATTCTGATCGTCACCTGCGGAGGTACCACGTGAACCATGGAAAGGTTTTGAAAGAGAAGTCGGGCTTCCCACAGCAGGCCCTGTCTCGGCAGCGGATGCAGTACTTCCCTTAAGTAGATAGGACCAGGAGCTTGATCCCGTAGAGAGAGCACGAGGAGTCAATCTTAGTACAGCATATGTAAATAGATTGATGGCGTCATCCTGAGAAAAAGGAGAATGATGACAGCTAGGTCAAGATAGAACTTTACTGTGAACCATCTTGTCAAGTTTAAGACAAAAAAGCTGAATAAAAATGGATTAACGAAAAATAGAAAACTGGAATAAGTTTTACAACTAAAACATACTGGAGAAAGTGTCGTAGAAACTAGAAGGTCCTGAAACAAGAGTAATGAGTGGCATGATGGGCTTCCAGTGCACGATTCCACAACCCTGACAAGCGACTGACAAAACAGCAGTATAACTATTTGAGAGAATCCACCATGGCAAATGTATGCATAGCAAAACTTGCATAAATAACCAAGCATTACAGGAGCTGCCCAATTTGTCAGTACATTAACAAGGCACTTTATTTCCCGACAGAGCATCATGGTCGGCAATAAAAAAGTATTGGTGCGTCATGCCAATAAAAATCATGTCAAACTGGCATCTACATTCCCCAGAGAATCATGCAGCAAGAAAATTGTACAAAACCTACCTGAACTTCTATTGCAGCCTCACGTCCTACAGTCAGCATCTGTACAGTTCCACGCTCCTTCAAAGAATCACGGAATGATGGTAATTGGAGTTTCTTCGAAGAGAGAAAATCTGCCTCAAAGAGAAAATTTATGTGTGAGGTGCCAGAAACAGCAGCTTCAGCACAAGTGGAGTAGCAGAAATCCACAGGCGACCATTTGATAGAGCAAACTTCGCATTACCCCAGCAGCAGTAATCCAATGGAGACAGCTTTTCAAATGCTGGCAATTAGTGACTTACGATGAAATACTAGATAATATGATGCTCAGAAAAACTTGCACGTTAAATAAAGAATGTTACTATGGTCAAAATACTGCACAAAAAACTCACCACTAAGATAATCCATGATGAATATGTACAGTTGAGATCTGATCAATCCTGCAGCCGGTTCCTTCTCAAGCAATGACCTTATAGATCCATGGAACATCAAGAAAAGAGAGTGGACTTCCTTTAGGACATTTCTCAAAGCGCCGACTCTCCAAACCGCTTCTGCTTCCTTGTTTTTCTCAACAATCTTACAAAAGGAGGAGGAAAGTATAACTAAGGGAAAGAAAGAAGACGTTGAAGCTTTAAAATACTAGAGCGCAAAAGAGATGGAACAGAAAAACACACCATGACCATCCAAATATCTGGTTCTGCCTCAAAGAACACATGAGAGTGCCTCTCTGCTTCAATGACCTCACAAGCAGCCTCAGGAGAGAAAATCCTTGACCCCACAAAGAACAAACACAAAACAAGCTCACTCCACTAAACCGAAGTAAACGAACTTTTAACAAGCAAAAAGCTCTCAGCAACTGAAACAAAGTTTGGTGATCATCTAGTTAACGTCACTTCATAAAGAATCCAAAGGGTCGGTCACCAACCTTGTGAAGGTGATGAGGCCCTCGCTCAGGCCAATTACGGAGAGCTGAGTGGAGAAGGGCAAATCAGCGGGATAAAAGAACAAGATCTTGTCCAGCTCTTGCCCCTCATTTTGCCCTCTCGTCAGGTCGAAGATACATAATTGCATGCCCTCGCTGTTGCTCGCAACCGACGACAAGCCCATTATGGCATCAATTCAGCACTAGATACGATATCCTCCGATCACCGGATCAAAGGGCCGTCGAAATTGGAACGGCTCAGCGAGCTGGGAAGACTGATTGGACATGGAATTAGCTGAAGCAAACAAGAAACGGAGAAACGAACAAAGACTACAAGGGGAAAAAGAAGAAAAAAGAGCTCGCAATCAGAACCGCGATTACGCACCGATCGCAACCATTTCCAGATCAAAAGTCTGCGCAGCGTAGATGAATCGCTATTCGTACGCGGGAATCTGCGAACGGGGCCGGAACGGAGATTCGTCCGCCGAGGTGACTTCGACCTAATCTCGCTTCGAGACAACGAGGGGAGCGAAGAGGAGAGAAGACGATGACGTGGAGCTCCGTGGCGTGGTCGTTGCCGTGTTTTGAATGGCAGGTAGCGACGAAAAACTGAACAGTGAAATGTGGCTCACATGGAGTCGACGAAAGGAAAACAGACGCTTGGGCAAACTTTGGGCTCCTCTGTTGATGAAAATTGCAGAACATGTCGCTTGATGTTGGAAGATGATCATGGAGATTGTGAGAATATCCATCCAATGAAACTCTTAACAACTTTTGACCACCACCAAAAAAAAAAAAAAAAATAGGTCGTCAATCCACCGATTAAATCATTTAAAATATCGAAATGTCGGGAAAAAATCGATTGCACCGTATTAATTTATTTTAATTAAATTTATTGAATCCTTATTCCCTAGTTATCTCTTTTCTTATTTTATTTTTCTTCATTTTAAGGGCTCAATTCTAAGACTCTGATGAAAAATTCACTCGAATCGATTGATTTAGTTCGTTGGTTGACTGATTGGACCGAATCGATACAAGCTCTGGTCCAAAATTTTTCCACCATCCAATTGAATTCAACCAATTGGACCGACCTGTCCGATCCTAATTTTAAGTAACATTAAAGTCATTGCTTATCTCTTTTGCCTCGATCGCGGCTCCACACCGTCGTATTTTTCGCCTCCTCCGTGGCTTCATTAGAAGCACCCCATTTGGTGTATCCACAAGAAAACTAAGATCACCACCTTCTTCCGAACTGACGCACGAAAAACTGCACTCGGAAACGATTTGGGGCCGACTATCTCACATGCAAATCATTTTGCCCTTCATGTTGGCGGAAATTGCAGCACTGCCATTGTGGCTTGTGAGCATTCGGCGTTGTGTTTCGGACAATAGATTCTGATGCTCCTTCGCCACTTTGTAAAACTCGGTAACCCGTAAAAATCTAATTTAGGCCAAAGAAGGGAAAAGGAAAACTAACCCATGGACCATCCCCATTCCTCTTTTTTTTTTTTTTTTTTGTGGGGCCCACGGCCGGGCCAGTGTGGGCCGCACGATGATCAAGTTGATCATCTCAACGGCTAATGAGCGATCCGAAGTTCAGTGCAGGATATGTGGAGCGATGCACTACATCGCGCCCCTTCACGACGAGATGGTTTGGTTACGGGATCCGTCCCATTAAACCCACGTAAAACCACGCTCTCCCGAACTCCCATAACCGTCTCTTCTTCTTCTTCTTCTTCTTCTGGTTCTGCTTCTGCTTCTGCTGCTGCTGCTCCTCCTCCTCACAAGCTCTCTCTCTCACACACACACAGTCGTCGTCCATCATCCAACTCATAACGGCATTGTCTCGAAGCTCGAACTAGTTCGGCGAGTTCAATTTGGACCAGAGTGGGAGCTGAACCAGAAAGGAACCACGGAAAATGTTGCCGCCACCGCCGCCGCGGATACACAAGATGCTCCGGTCGAAGCTTCCTCAGAGGAGGCGGTCTCAGTTCTCTCCTCTTCCTTGCTTCTCGCGCAACTCCACCATCTCCGCTTCCGTGGATTCCAGCTACTTGGACGGCGAAGTCTCCGTCGGGACGGTCGATGCGAAGGACAAGAAGAAGAGCGCGAGCACTCGGAAGAGGCGATCGGATGCTGTCGGAGGCGGCGATCGCGAGTTTAGGAGAGTCACGAGGTCGTCGCGCAAGCGACAGGAGGACGACGACCACAGAGTTGCTGAAGTTGCTGCGGAGGCCTCAGTGTCGGAGTCGTGCTCTGGTTCTTCCTTCGAGGTCGATTCCAAAGCGGAGAGCTCCGAGTTGAATGGGCGATCGGAAATCTCTTGCGTTCACCAGCATTCGCCTGCGAAGTCCAGTGTGTTCTCCAGCGAATTGTCGAGGAGCAGAAATGCCGAAAATGAGGTCGTCTCTCTTTCGTCTTTTGTTGACTTGTGCTCTAAAACAACTAGCGGTTTCCGATGTACAGAATTGCAGGACGAGACGCTTGAGGTCGAATGCCGTGAGAACAGAGCATCGTCGGAGATCATCTCTGAAACATCGGAAGATCATGTCACCGGTTGTTTACTCGCTTCAAAGTCGGAATCGACTGTCGATCAAAATCCAGGCTACATCAACTACGACACTGACCTCGCCTGCACAGAGCAAATCGCGTACATCTCGGACTACTCTTCTGGTCTCGAATCATTCTCCGAGCTATTCGAGGAAAATTCGGACGAATACTCCTCCGAGTACATTCTGTCGGTTTCCTCTGAATCTGGATTTGAGTTCTCCGACAAATCAGATGACGATTCGAATCCTTCCCCAACCTTCTCTTTGCTCCTCCAGTACAGGGAGCAATTTTCCAGATCAATTATCGGTTCAGACGACCACAAAACTAGTCTCATTTCTGAAGTAAATGTAAGCTGTTACTGTGGTGCGTACGATTTTCATTGTTTGAAATTTGAATTTGATTAATTTCTGTGAACTTGAATTTTAGCTTGGGTATGGCGACGAGGGGGATGCGGAGAGCTATCGGTTGTTGAGAAACAGAGAGAGGAGAGAAGTCTTCTTGCGGAACTACGTCGAGGAGTACGGTGAGCCCGTGAATAAGGACAGGACACGAATGGTTCACTGGATTATTGAGGTGAGCTACTGGCAGAGTTAGGTCCAAGCTTTCCCCCTTCGTCTTTAACTGGATACAAAATGTGGATGGCCAAGACATTCCTTATCAATTCACGATTAACGCTGAGATGTTTTGCTTTGCACACAGCGCATTGGCCAATGAAATTTCATAGAGTTTGAACGTATGGGCTCGTATGGGCTCTTCCTCTTTCTCTATGATATATTGCATCGATCTGTTGAAATCCATTTATAGTCTTCATATGTTGCTTATAGAAACTACATTCGCATGACATACAGATAACTGCATACATACCTCACTGTTAGATCCATGCCTGCACATAAGAGATTGCTTCAAGCTGGAGAACACGTCATGCCTATATATTGACGTGGATCCTGGTTATGTATCTTCCTTTCGTGCTGTGGTCCTTCCTTTGACCTCTTATAAGCTTGATTTTCCATGTTGACAGCAATGTAATGTAAGAGAGCTCCACAATGAGACTTTGTTTCTAGGGGTGAGCCTCTTTGACAGATTCCTTACTAAAGGATACTTCAAACAGCGAAGGAACTTTCAAATTGCTGGAATAGCCTGTCTCACCCTAGCCACCAGGATCGAAGAGAATCAACCTTACAATAGGTAATCAGATTTATCTCCTTCATTTTCCTTCATATAGAAGGATGCTAATCGGAGCCCACGTTGGACTTACATCATGACAACTTCAAAGATTTCCCATCTCTAAGGAATTACCAATCATCTCAACCTTCACTGTGTCCCAGTTGCCACTAGTGACTTACAATCACTCTACTGCATAACTCATTTATGGGTGATAGACACCCAGTTGGTTTATGTTGATTTCCTAACAGATGCAAATGGTACTGGTATTTCAGCGTAAGACAAAAGAACTTCCGTGTGGGGAGTGACATCTACAGCAGATGCGAAGTGGTGGCAATGGAGTGGTTGGTACAAGAGGTTCTCAACTTTCAATGTGCATTGCCTACCATACACAACTTCTTATGGTACAGTTCATATCTTGTCTGCGCAAACCTCTCTTCATTGTGTTTTCATATGTTGGACCTACATTCGAAACTTTGCAAATTCCAATCACTTGACTAATCTGAGTAAAGACAGTGATTTTGCTGAGTATCACTGAAACATGAATAATCGATTGCAGGTTCTACTCAAGAGCCGCAAGAGCTGATGCTAGAGTGAATAAGAGGGTCATAAACCTGGCAGCTTTAGCTCTGCTAGACCATGAGCAGCTGTCCTACTGGCCTTCCACCGTTGCAGCTGCGCTTGTCATTCTGGCATCAGTGGAAGATGCATCCTGCAAGCGAGTCATGCAGGTAATTAGACCTGTCTTAAAGCAGTTTCAATTGATGCATGTGACATGTTTAGCACCAATGTTTTTTGAAGACTTCAATAGCTAAATTGTTGTTCAAGGCACCAAGTCTTTTTAAATGTGCTGCAAGTTAGCCAAACATGACGCAATGAAACATCATCTGCCTCGGCGAGGATTCCATGTCTTACTATATCATTCTCTTGTTTGTCAGAGAAAATTTAATGGCATTGCACTTTGAGTGACTGATCCAATATAGGAATTGATCACATTCATTTCTACCTCCTTAATATTTTCTTCTGATTTTACAGATTCATCACAGAACAGAAGATGACGATATAGTGAGATGCATAGAGGTATGTCTACGGGTTCATAGTTAGTCGAGTTCTGCCTGCTTCTTTCTCTCGCATTTCTTCACCATGCACATGTGACATTTTATTTTGCGAGGTTGCACCCATCTGAGCATTCTCCATGACACAAAATGTTTAATTTATTCTTATATTTTCAGCATCTCAATTAGAACCAATGACACAGTGTGCTCTAATCTTGGCAGAGCTTGCAGTGGGTAGCAAGTTACATTGCGGAAATAGAAGATTGACGACGCAGTCAGCCTTATGTTCAATTAAACTCTCTGCTTTCTATTATTATCCATACGAATTGATTGATTAAAGAACATTCTTTTCGTATACTACATGAGTCCATTGAGTCCAAAGCCCTAGAGGCAATACATTAGATGAATACAATTCTTCTAGTTCAGTTTAATGGTCTCGATAACTGTCGTTGCAGAGTCCTTAAATCCTTTTGCAGCTGCCAATTTTGAGCATTCGTGGCAGAATTGAAAGCAACGGGGGTCCCTATCAATATAAAGATATACTGCTTTTTAACGCATTTTGCTTCCTGTATTTGTTCCTATTGTCTTCATGTGAAGGAACCCACGAAAGAAAGGATAGGAAGATTATCTTTATACGAACAGCTCACCAACCTAAATCAGCCTTAATTCAAAAGTCAAGGAGCTGACAGATCTGTGATCATTGTTCGGACAAGTTTAAACATCACACATCTGTATTACTGAAAAAGCAACAATTTTCCAACTCATTGAATCGAGATCAAGGACTTCAAACTCAAAAGCCAAATAGCATTGAGGGGGAAGGAGTAACAAAACAAAATTGCGTAACCCTATGCCAATGCATATATCCTTTGCTGGAAGTTCATCAGCTGATGGCCTCATTATGAACTTTTTTAGGACAATTAATGTCCCGTGCACTTAAAGACGGAAACAACGTTTCGTGACTGTAAATTTCAAGATGAGACAGCTAATCTCCAACGTCCTGAGTAATTTTTTTTTTCTTTTTTTTGGTTCCGGCGAACTATTTATTGTTTAACTACAAAAGAATATACTATTTTCAAAGCTAATATCCCGTAGTACATTACCAATGGATTTCATATTGAAAAAGGGTCCGTCGCTTGCCAACAAGATAATGATTTCACTGCTCTAACATCTACAGCAGATTACCAAGTGCTATCGAAATCCAACTGGACCAACTAAAGCCGAAGAAAAGAGACGATAAAAGCTGCAAAGCGAACAGGAAGCATATCGCTCAATCGGTTCATTATTTGGGAAACTTTGAGGTTCGTTCACTCCGTCAAAACAAGGGAGCCCTGCTAGGAATCCCTTTCCTCTTCAACAACCGGTGTCTCGGCCTGAACGACCGCCTCGGCTCATCGCTCCGAGCATCGCGACCATCCTCGGGGCTGCTGCACGACCCCTCCTTCCCGTCATGCAATGTGATCGTGCTGCTCTCTTTCCGGGAGCCCTCGTCGGCGGTGGCCTTCTCTTGCTGGTCCGCCGGCTCCGACGACACCTGCAGAGTCCCCTCAAAAACAGCCATCAACAAGCTACCTCATAAGGCCCATCTATGTTGGGTCCCAAACGCACGCGTGAGCTTACACCAAAACCCGACGTTCCATGCGCGGTGTAATCCGCCGTCTCTAGGACGGAGGAAACATGTCCCCGCTAATATTATCATCGGAGGGGATCCCTAGATCTCAAGTTCATGAAGGAGCTAAAGTGGAAATGGTTCTGGGGCTTGTGGGAGTTGTCACAACTCGCATGATGGTTTCCAACTTCTCCCACCTAAGTTCGACATTCTGACATTTTTCTTTTCACTTCCACAAGCTTCTTTACTCCGAATCCGGAGCGGGCCAGACGAGTTGCGTTTCGGACATGTCTCTCATCGCAGATCATTAACGTCTGACCCGTTAGCGCTAGCGGATAAGTCTTGCAAATTTCAAACTAAAATCACATGTTTTAACTCAAGATTGGGACCATGTTAAACTTCTCATATATATTTTTTAAACAGAATTTCATTTTTGATTATTCACATATGATTTAGTGGAAATAGGGTAAATAGGCGTTGGGTATGGGGTATGAATGGGTCAATATAACTTAACTAAGTACGTTTAGGTCGACTTATTCATGATCCGATCCAAAGCCGACTCAGCCCCCCCTATCTGCCGCCTTCAAAAGTGGCCAGAGTCGCTCGATGAAATGTTCGGCAAATGAATTACGTACCTTGCAAGCAATGGAGCAGTAAGTCTCAGACGAGCGTTGGATGGACACGCCGCAAGCTGCGCAGGAGCGGCAGTTCTTGGGTTGCTCTGACGTCTCCGGCGGTGATCGGGGACCTATGAGCACCACTTTGTCCTCGTTGATTATGTATGACTTCATGCATAAAACCCAACGAAAATATCACTTTGATTGCCCATTTACGAACCAATGACCGAAACCGAATAAGAACACAATATAGAAACCTTAATCTCGGAGCAATTGAAGTAGCTGCGCATGTCCTGGACGCGGACCGCGTTGTCGCACTTGTACTTGAGGATGTGAAGGCGAGGGTGGTGGCTGTGGTCGGCAGTGGCGCAGTGCTTGCAGATGGCGAGGTTGCAGTCCAGGCAGTAAAGCCGCTGTTCGCTCCTCGGCATCTCGCAGTGGCGGCTGCACGGGCCGAAGAAGCCGCACCGCAGGAGGTCGCCCAGCCACTCCGGCCTCTTCTTACCTTCGGGGGAAGAAACTTTTCGTCCTCTCTGCATCATAGTAGCAACCGGAAACATACTTCGTAGTCAGCGATCGTGAGATGATCAACAGGAATAAAAAAAAAAAAACTCGAATCATCAAGAAAGACTGGGAATTATCAGAAGTTACGCGTGTTATTTCTCACCATTTTCTGCTTGTGATAGCAGGCTGCATCTTGAGAGGATAAAAGATGAGAAAATCAAAGTTTGAATATTTTGGCGGATCTTAAATCTTTTTTCAAACGGATAATTTTGAGTTTCAAATTCTTGTTACATCTACATCACGGCGTTGCGATCCTAAATCTGCACAATTTTTTGTTTTCCTGTACGTACAACGTTATGCATGTAAGCATTTGCTTTTGAAACTTTCACAAAATCCCTAAACTACTTATTCTATCGGAAACTATCCTTCGAATTTGAATTATCTAGTCCTTCAAATTCTAGTTAACAACTTTGATCTTAAAACTTAGATCTCAGAGAGATTCTTCCTAGATTTCGTTTTTTTTTTACGCTTGGGCAACTATTTCTAGTTTTATTGTTGTTGGAAGATATTAAGTTTTAGAGAGAGAATCCAAGGAGAAGACATTAAATTTGAATAAGTGTCAAACGGCTTTGCAAAGTTGGGACCGGGTATGTAACTGTTGGGGTTATCCCACATCGGTTGTAAAATGGATTGGTGATTGATTTATAAATATGAGAAAAAGCCTCATTCTATAAGATAGTTTTTTGGATGAGAGAGGCTAAACACCATCCAATACTGATATCAGAGCCGGCGGGAGAAATAAGCACGTATGTTGCTCTAGTCATATAGGAATAGGACTTTATTCCAAGATCATCACAGAATGATGACATATACTTATGTTGCCAATTAGTTTTTAACAATGCTCGACGAGCCAAGATTAAGGCCAAATTTTTCGTCCACGGAAGGATCTTGGCAAGGATGATTTTATTGTGGTATTTTAATAAAATGATTCCATCCTAAACGTTTTCAACTGAAGAAGTATCGAAATAAATTAACCTATGAAGTCAAATGCTTGTTATGAAGAGATTGGATATTAACAGCTAAAAATTATGACATGCAAGGTTTGTACGTAACATGAAAAGAAAACGCCGATGAATATGCTTGATGAGTTCTCCAGAATTCTATCTTGAAGAAGTCAATGAGCATGAAAAGAACCACCGTGAAATTAGTTTATTCGATGGAAAGACACAGTTTCAAGAATCATTATCGAGAAAATGAACGAATTCCAAGTATTGAGGACGAAAATAGGTCAGCATCAGAATCTCGACAACCAGTACTTGTCAATAAAATGTTTGAAGAAGCATGTGTGTATATATATACTCAGAAATCAAAGCAAAAAAAGACGTGGAATCATCAAGAAAGACAACTTGTATCGTCGGTTCAGTATCACCTCCGATGGTCCAACGGATCGGTGGTCATTAGTCGATCTTCTCAGGCTAGTTTTTTGGGGTCTAGCCTCTTGTTTCTGCCACGGCATGGCGAAGGGTTACCAAACCATTCCCAAAAGAAGGAAAAATGGAGTGATAATTGGTGTTGTAGGATGTCGCATTAAATACCGCAGTCTTCCATCATCAAGTGACTAGAATTATATTAACTTCTACGCAACAGGACGAATCTCATATAACCTGTCATACATAACGAGAAACTTACTATAGCTTGCAGATTCCCTACGCCGTCCACATTTCTTTTGCCAGATAGACTAACACCACCAAACGTGACACCGGTTTTCCTGATAAGATTCTTAAATTCTGGACAGGTTATAAGGCTGGTAAGAGCACTGAACATTATGTCTCAGTGAATGACTCGAGTCACAGCTACTAATGTACACGGAAACCTTCGAGAAAAGACTACGTAGTAGCTGTTATCGGCCTACATAACAAACACAAATCCAGTTGGAAGTCAATGATTATCGTGAGCACTATTTCGCTCTGCAAGGAATATAGTAAAAGCACAGTAACCAAATGATGCCACAAGGAACTCTTTGAACCATTTGTCCCTGAGTCCGCTATGCCATACCATTAGCTGAACCAATAGGCAAAACTGTTAGTGATACAGCCGCAATATGTAAACTGGCGTTCTCAGTTATGTACATTATACTGGGGGAAAAAGCATCCTCTCTTCTATCCAGCTTCAAGAATGCTCTTTACATGAAAACTATTACATGAAGGATCCAGCGCACTGCCATCCTGTAGTTTGAAGAAAGGAAATAAGACACGTGCAACATGCACGTGAGCAAGGAAAAGCTCAGCATTCACAATGTTGAATTGAAACTTCCAACCAATCGCATGCAGCTCGAGCCGATTCCTAATAATAAAGGCTTCAGGATACCGAGAGGATCAAAGCCATCACAGTACCAGATGGCCTCTAGTGGTAACTGGTCCATCCCCTGAGCTAAAAGCAACATCTCGCTGATGCCTGAAAAATATTATGTCCCAAAATCCCTACTCATCTACTTGCGATGCCTTCGCTTCTGCTCAGCTCTTTGCCTCTTTTCATCGTCCCATTCTCGTTCATACATTCTACACCAGTTAAGGATCTTAATTTCAAAGATGACACCATTAATGCATCAATCCAGGGAACATAAGAAAAGCCAAAGAAATCTTGCAGACAGGAAAAAAATTCTCACAAAAACCTCCTCTCAAAGAGAATAGGAGGTTCCAAAAAAGAGAATGGGAGGTTCCACGAAATGGCAGCACTCTTCTAACTGTGATCCAATCTACAACTACAATGCATAAGGGAGGCAGATATCGCATTGATGTCAACGATGGGGCAACTTCTAAATACTAGAACAAGCTACCAACGAACAAAGTCATTGATGTGTCGACACAGAAAATGATCGAAAGAGATGAAAAGTAGCAGCAGCAAGACATTATTAGAGGGTCAAACAAGTGCCCATCATTCATGAAGACGCCTCTTGCTATAATTCAAAACCTAACTGTGTGAAAACAATATCGATATGATAGGAAATAATTTTCAAGGATACGGGTCAGCATCACGACGACCCATCTTGCTTGCCGCCTCTTTCATCCTTGTTCCTGGTTCCTCCATGTATCCTGGACGTTGGGTCATGAGAGCTTTCCTTTCTCCTCTGTCCCTACTATCATAGGATTGTGACGTGCTGATAGCTAGGGCAGTAGGAGGGCCCACTGGTGAAAACTCCCCAGGTTCCCCAGATGGAAGATGCTCCCTTTTCAGTTTCCTCCTTTTTGAAGCAGCATTTGCATCCATTTCCTCTTTTAGAAGGTTCGCTTTATCCCTATCCCTGTCCCTCTCATCCACCTTAATGCACAAAGTCAACGGTATGAGCAAAAATGTTCCAACATAAAGTATGATAATCAATAATCTAAACTATAACACTTGTTTCACCCAAATTAAAACGATAAAAAATTCCATAATAGAGCATAACCAGTAACATGTATCTGAGAGAAAATACAATTAACATTTTATGAAAAGCCATTTAGTATTTAATGGAATATTATAATAGATTTTCTTAAGTTAAATAGAATTTGAGAATGGATCATATACCCACAACAATAATCCTACAACGGAGTTCTTTGATCAGGTTTCTATCAACGTCAGCTGAATTAACTTCATTCATGAGCCACAATCAGCAGACAGGTGTGCAGGGCTTACAGACAAAGGGTTTCACTGTCTTTCAAAATAAGCCCCCATGTATCAGATAGGTGACGCATCTAAACATTCAGTTTGACCATCATCCCAGGAAAAAATAACCAAGTGTAAGGAGTTGACTATTATTATCATCTTTTGCCACACTAAAGAAGCCCAAATAAAAAAAAAAAATGAACCCTACATTGGAATGAAGAGGTTAGGTGATGCACCAGAGACAATACATACAACTTAGCAAAACCAAGCCTCTGTTTTTTATTTCAAACAAAAACCTTTATCAGAAGTAAAAGAATGTCTCGCCAATATAGAACTCAACACCAAGATAAATGCAATACCCACGGATTAGAATACAAAGATCTCTTTGAGCCCTTATAGATTAACTATCCTTCCTGCCATTCTACTAATTTTCTTTTAACACAAATATAGGTGGTGCATACCTTCAATGACATCACTTCTCGTTCCTCTCGTTTCCTATCGCGAACATCGTCCTCTTTCTTTCGTTTTGCATCGTCCTGTGAAGTTATGTTCTCTTCAGACCGCCTGCGTTCCCTCTCATCATGTCTTGGAGAAAGTCTTTGAGCATGCCTATTAACTCCGAACCTTCTATCGCTGTCCTCATCCCTTCTACCAGAACCGACTGACTGAGGTACCACGTGGGGAGGCAAGGGCGGTGGCGGTGGCAGGCTCTGCCCATGAAACCGGTCATCCACATGAACTTTCTCTGAGGCAGTTTCACCGTACTTCAGCTTGCTTCTATCATCTTTTCCCCTATCCTTTTCAGGGAGCCTATCAAAACTCCTGTCATTACTTCTCTCCTGCACTTTATCCACTGAACGCTCTCTAACATATCGTTCCATTGACCGATCCCTTGCCCTTTCGACCACCACATCATCTCCACGAGGACGCTCCCTGTGATCTCTCTCATATCTATCAACAACTCTCTCTTTTGTTCTGTCCGAAATCTTATCTGTGTTCCTATAGATGCTTTGCTCATCACTCCCCATTCTTTCAATATCCACAAATCGAGCATCTACAGACCTCTCTCTATCAGAGTATCGAACATCTCCATCCAATTCTCTGGAGTCACTGTCCCCCTTTCTACGCTTGCTAACCCTGTCAGCTTCATCTGGAGGACTACTCCTTTTCTGCAGCTTGTCGCCAGACTTCGAAGGAGCTAAAGAACTCTCATGTCTTGGGGAATGAACAAGTCGAGAAGGAGGTTTTGGCGCATCATAATTATCATTTCCATCGTCTTTAACATGGGAAGACCTCCCATCAGATGACTTGGCAGCTCCACTCTCCATCTTCGCTTCAACCCCATGCACATCAATTGAAGATCTTGTAGATGGAGTAGCACCTTTAGCATTCCCATTAGTTGTCAGAGTTGTAGACACATTTGCAACAGCTACTTGCCTACCCTCAGATGTATGACCAGAAACATTCCTATCGTTTGTAGAAGCAGAAGATTTACCAGCAGTTTTTCCAGATTTTTCATCCTTACCATCTTGTTTTGGCGGCTTAGCAAGTGATGCGGCAGCTACGGCTCTTTTGGCAGGAGCTTTCAACTGCCATCAGTTTAAAATTAATTGGCATTGAAGATCAATTGAGCTTCTAAGGCCAGTTCATGTAACAAGCCACAAGGAGCAAACACATTGAACGACGAGAAATTCTAATATGTATAGAACTATGACAGAGAGTCATTTCCACAACAAAACAATAAATGTAATATCCTAAGACAAGAGTGGGAACCCCATGGCAAGTATAGAGGATATGACGATCAATTCAAGGAATAGATTGTAGGATGGGAAGACCACAGAAATAAAATCTACGGTATTCGGACCATACTTAAAATAAGCTACTGTTTTTAAAGAGTCTCCACTGAAATATCACAGATAAGAGGGCACTGACATGTACAATCACTTATGATGATAATGAGATGCTGCATACAGTTGCACATTTTTGCCTGAGCATATGAAAATACTCTCAAGAAGCTATATTCTCTTTTCTTTATCATTTGAAAGCCTCAAGAAGCTATTTTTTTTTTACCGAGCAAATGTCAACTAAATTATCTAAAACTAAGAAGAACGGTAAATTTCCCATGAGAACTAAGAATTTCAAGCGTCAATCATCATGTGTAATACTTTATCAACCAGCAGTGAGCTATGGGATAACGGATGAAGATGCTAACAAAAAGCGTAAAAGCAATTCATAGACAACAATGCTAGGGCACACATGCTTCCTCCCTAACCAGAAATTTCAGTCTCTCTCCTTCCCTCTGTACATTAATAGTACTCCTGATGAGCAAGTCTCTCATCAGTAATTGGGCATACGAGAGAACTTTTTCTCAAGCAACTTTGCACGAACAAAATAAGAGCCTAAACACGAAAGATAATACACAGACAATTCCAAATATCAATGGAAATAAAAATTACTTAACATCTATACACAAGAAATTGTGTTATGTATCTTGGCTCCATGTATTTATAACGTCATCAGTAATGCACATCCCAAATTACTTCCTAATCTTTCAAGGAAATGTTTTGTATTTAGTATGTTGGGTTGTTGAACATTATCCAAAAGTCACGAAGAATCGGGATACATGCCATCATGCCTACATATGCATGCTCGATAACATCATAAAACCTAAGTGAAAAAATTACAATCACGCTAGAGTTTAATGTCCAATTTGTATCCTCCATTTGTGATGAATTCCCCAAAGGCAAACACAAGCTGTTTCGGACTAAAAGTTTTCTGCAAATATACTCAAACAAACCAGTTTGATATTATTTTTAAAAGCAAACAAAAGCAAAACAGAGATGCAAAACAATGGCTGAAAGTTTCTAACAGGCAATTAACTCTTAGCACAAGTAAATAACTGTCACAAAATGGTGAGGTTTTGGCTAAATAATATCAAAAGAAAATGCAATGACGAAAAGAGAAGCTCACATGGGGATAACCTGATTAACTGGCATGCTTTTGTGGTCATGCGCGACTACAGTGTAAACATTCTTTTGAAATGATTAAAACATTTGCATGGCCATAATTTGTGTATGCTGGTTGAAGAAAAGAAGGAACAGGGAACAGAAGACTCAATAATGCCAGGGCTAGATCCAATCATTGAGACTTTTGAGTTCAATCCATCTCAGCTCACGGCAAATTATTTTTTATATTAAGATGATAAGATGGCTGCAATTCTAAAAGAAAATAAGTGAAGCTGGGTTTGCACTGATTAGAATTCCTTCTCTATAAGTGAAGGCCTTACCCACTAGGGTTATATTTGTCCCAAAGTAATAATCCTGAGGTAGGATGCAAAAGTAAATGCTCTCATAGTAGTTTTGTGATCTGGTCCAACTATAGGGTGAAAACAATGACACGCAGGTTAAACAAGGAATTTTACATGCACGCACTTAACTCTATTGCCAATGAGATAGTAAAACAACCACAGTAATATGAAACTAACTGTTAACAGTGAAAATAAGGAGTACCTCGGAATCAGTCAAGTCCTTTGGAGCAGCTTTGGTAATGCTTTCATCAAATTTTGCAGCAGATTCTTCGACATATCTTTGATGTGATCCAGCCTGTGCAACAGCTGGAAGCGTAGTTATCTGAGCCTCTGAACCATTTGCAGCTGACCCACCTTTCACTTTTAGATTTCCAATATCAGTTTTTCCGCCTGAAGCAGTATCTGTTTTCTCCATCCCTCTCTCTGCATTTTTCGTCCTTAAAGCTTGCTCTTTGACTGAGTTCCCAACATCAGTTTGTGCTCCTCTGCCCCCAGCATGTTCATTCTGAGTTAGCGCTGAACCGTTTGACGCTGCTAAATTGGTTGACACAGACTTCGAAGCAATTGATGGTGGTTTTACTTCCAAATAGCCCATGCCAAATTCTTCATCCGTAACCCATGAAGGCTACAAACAAGAGAGAACTTATCTACAGTGTAAATTAAAAAGATAAGTGAACAATCAAAATCGGAAGTTACCTTCCTAGCAGCCATTGCAGCAGCCACACCTGTTGCCAATACCTTGAGATCTTCTCTTTCATCACTTTTAATCTTAGCAACCTATAGAATTGGAGAGATAAACATAAGAATTCCCTTCGATGCCTGATTTTTTCTTCATAAAGATAGATATAGTGTCGATTCGGCAATGACTTAAAAGTACATAATCAGCAACGGCACAAGCGATTTAGACATCGTCAAACAACCAAGCAGACGATGCTAACCCGTTTTTCAAGGTTAATCCCACTCTTTCGAGTAACTGGGAAAACACCAGAAATTTTTGTCAGCATGATGAGGGCATTCCGTATCTCCATGTACTCTGTTGATTCCAGGCATTGGATCAATAACCTTGTAATTCTTTGACTCCATTTCCAGTGCACCTACGCCAAAAGGAAAATTCAGACAACAGCACCTATATGCAAAATGCACAAGCTTTCACTTGATAACGAGCATAACTTTTTGAGTAAAGAACCTTAGTTCTTCAAACAACACAATAATGAAAGAAAATACACTTAAAAGAGGCCCAATGCAGTCTTTCTAGTGCTACACTTCTTCGTTTTTGCCGTAATTATATGCACCAGTTTCATAAATGAAAGTTCTAGAAGGTATTGCATGACAAACGAAGATAGAAAAATGTTGAATTAAAAAAAAAAGAAAAAGAAAAAGTGAAAGCATATCCTTTCTCCATGAGATCGTGTTGGTTTTACATTAAATGACCATGAAGTGAATGGGGTGGATAGATAACTGAGACAAATTTTATGAATGATCCTTATAATTCAAGAATAGTTTAACTATGGGAATTTCCTATTCACGGAAATTTAGCATATATACAGCATATACAAATAGCAAAAATATGGAAACCCACATATAGCTGCATAGAACACAAATATTACCATAAAAGACTATTCGCATAAAAGAGAGCATTCAGGAGGTACATGAAAAAATTATTATTCCTATGACATAAAGGTAAGAGTTTAAGGCAGAAATCCATGAAAGATTACCTTTATGAACTGTCCATATGTAACACGCTGGCTGTTTGGGTAACGATAGTAGACAGCGAAGCCTGGCATGTTACCACATTCACGTTCATATATGGATTCGTCACTCTGAAAAAAAAAAAAAAAAGGAACGAGTTGACCCCCGTAGACCTTATGATAAAGATGTTATTAAAAAAAAGTCAATCTGCTGAATAACTATGAAGAAAAGTTATACGTATATATACACACTTGAAGCCTAAGTGGCAAATGACAATACAAGGAAAGGACATGGTGCTATTACTGCAAAAACCAGACCGAAAATTACCTTCCAATAGTAGGCTGTCTTTAAAGTCTCATACAAGAACCTCCCAAGTCTTCCCACTTCATATTCAGTACAGCAGCATATCATGGGTTGTAATGTTTTACATATCAAAACATCAATGTGGTTAACTGTGTTGAAGAAGGGGGTCCCCAGGGAATGAAGAGTATGCACAAACATAGCACAGTAGACAGCATCGGACATGCTAAAAGTGCACCGTGGAAATATACAACGTTGAAGGAACTCCATATTTATCTTCAGAGTATCAGGGCAGGAGCTTAACCACTTATCTTTTTCACACGAAAGTCGTCTCCGAACAGAAGCAACATGTTCTTCATGTTTGTCGAGCTCACTAGTCAGACGATCAAGAGATTCTTGAATTTTCTCTTTCTCTTTCTTCCTTTTGGTAATTGCAGAGCTTGAATTATCAGAAAGTTCCTCCAAAGCCTTAAGTGCTGCATGTTGCTTTGCAATTTCAGAATCATATCGACTCCTGGGAACATAGAGGTCATACAGTGCGAGCCCCCAAAATGTAGCATAAAGATCTGGGGAGAGGCTATTCCAAGCTTTTGCAGGCAACATAGACTTAACAGTCCCAAGGAGGTCTGACCACCTGCATAAAACAATACTTTAGCAGCTACAAATCAAATAAAATTCTGTAAGGCCCACACATGAGAAATCTACTAGAAAGACAAAAAAGGGTGTTATATGCAGAGAAAAATGCTTTCAAGTTTCGAAACATGCACATAAGAAGATGGCATGAGAGTCCATCAATACATGATTGGCTTCTTTTCTCGGCCAAGATCGAGAACTAAGTTGCAAGACTTCTCCTCAGACTCAGCCTCTAACTCCATAGTATCATCGTCATCCAAAGGCCAGCAAACTTCTGAACTTCCATGAGCCTTGAAAAGCCTCAGTACTGGACGGTATATCAAGAAAGCTACCTGAATGAAGGTAAAACAAAAAAAAAAAGGATTGTAATACTACAAGAAATTAGCAATTGCATAATCGCACCACTCGGTAACAATAATAACCAAGGAGGTGGATTATCTCTCTCTTTGTTTCTTACTTTTCTACGAGAGAGAGAGAGAGAGAGAGAGAGAGAGAGACCAACCTCAGGATCTAGGTGATACAGGTGAACAAGATCGTTGAGTGAGGGAATCAATTGCGCATATGCTGAAGCTGGTGTCACAGCACTACAGAGGAATTCCACATACTGAAGAAGGGTTCCGTGGCATCTATCAAATTGCTCACTGACCATCTTAATGTATGGTGCTTCAGCCTTTATGACAACCCTGCAGAAAAAGACATGACATGTCTTACATGACAGTAGTCACAGAGCATAAGAATTGGGCTTGCAATCACATAATCAGTATTTCACAATCGCAGCAATTATTTGTGAATGATCCACAACTTGGAAGAAGTGAAAGGAAAAAAAGGACATTCATTATGCCTAGCCTAACTTTGCATTCGATCAGAATCTCTCATGCCTCAAAAACATTTTTCTCCACAACAAGGTGAGAAACAGATGCAGCGTAAGCAAGAAGGTTGAGGGGCAAAAGAACCAAGAAAGAACACAAGCATTGGGAAGGAACCACTGTCAAGCATCAACTCCACATTGTCCATGGGAGGAAGAGGAACATCTTATAAGAAGAGAAGGCTTGGCTAGGGCGGGCGAAGGGCATTAGTGTTATATCTCCGACAACAAAAAATAGAGTACGACAGAAAATCACGCTAACACGGGAAAAGGTTCTGATATTTCAATCAAACATAAGTACGACAACATTAATGACACCATCGGCTTCATCATGAATGTAAGCCATCGCTTTAAGAGACGCCAAACAAACAATCAGTCGATTCCAATTTTATATTTCACGGATAGTGAATGTGTTAGTAGTAGAATATGTTGACAGTTCGTGCATAATGGTAAGCCCTTAGGCACACAATGCTAATTAGAAAATCTTACACGGAACGATGTTGAGCAATGAGCAATAAAAGTGGTATGGCCAACTTTGGTTCATCCTTCGGAAGCAATGAATCCCTTAGCCGGTTAGTTGATTTGACCAATGCCTGCACCATCATCACAATTAAGAAAGAAGAAATGACGAAAATGATTCGGATTGTACAAGAATTCTTTTTTTTTTTTCCTCTTCAGATCCATAAACAGCCACTTGGCAGAAGGAAATCCACTAGCTATATCATCAAAATGGGGAACATATATGAACTCTTAATAGTAGGATACTAGATCAATGAAATTTGTCTAAAGCCCAAAGTCAAGAACTAGAAACTAATGAATGTACCCAAGTTCCTAAGAGTAAGACCTATATAAAGCTGCTTCTGCAAAAAAACAACATATAATACTGGGCACCTCAAACAAACAATTTGGACAAATTTCAAGTACTAAGAAGGTGACTACAAATAGAAAATCATTCCAAACCATACAGAGAGAGCAGACTCTGATTGTGGAAAAGCAAGTTCAGAGTACCTTATTGTTGCGAGTCACTCCAAAAGAAGTAGCTTGATACCGGAGAGTTTCACCCCCTGCCATGGCATCCAGTTGTTCTTCTGTTAGATTTTCAGTGTACTGGACGTTTGCCATCTGTTGAATAAGCTCCTGTTTCAGGCATGATTCATTTAGTCACAGACAAGAAAAACTCTGTAGTGCATAAAAATTGGCATGACCTGAAGATTTTATCACCTGCAGAAGAACAAGTTCAATTCCTTGACCCCTTTTCAGCTGGTTGACAAGGTACTGAAAAAGACCCCTTAGTTCCATTGATGGATATTTCTTACACCTAGAAACAACGATATAATTACAAGAAGTTCAATAAATGCCAAACTAGCACTCAATTCCTAAAGCAAAAGAGAAGAGAAAAGATATGAATAAAAGCAACTATTATTTGTGACCCCAGAAGCAGCATTGTGTTGTGTGCGGCAGTGTATGAGTTTGTCTGCATGCACGCATGTCAGTTGGGGACATGTGCATGTCCATGTCTACATGGGCAGAGAAAGAACGAACCATTTTAGTTATCAATAATGTTATTTCAAGATAACTGACTTCTGACAACTTTGCAGCTCAAGGTAAATGATAAGCTCTGGCCCTCTAACTTACTGATTTTCAACTCAAACAAGATAGAACAATTCTTTGATCTGGCATCCTTCTCTAGCGCTCAGAAGTAGGTGCATAGTGCTTCTTTTGATCAAAATGCAACAAACTACATCCCAGAAACCAGATGGGCTGAATCATAACAGATCTTGTGCTACACTGAGAGCTGACAAAGCCTTGAAGATAGCTAATGCCAGCTAAATTGTTTGAACAGGAACCATTCAACCATTCTTCATCCATGCAACAAGCACCATCTATTTATTCCATCCATAGTAAACTCAACCAGAACACCACGAACATAACTCCCATGGTCCAATTCAACAGCATAAAATGAGCAATATGAAGCTGCCAACTCAAGGACAGTGTGTGCCAGTAGGAACTCAAAAGCCAGACCAAGCCTCTATATTTGGCACCCATGAGCTGCCTGGAGAGGCCAAGACATGTGACTAGAGAATATCTATAATCACAATGCAGAGATGAGTCCCCCTTCTTTAGCTCCGATACATTCACCAGTAGTTTTATAAGGGGGTGGTAAACTCATGTCCAATCATCACATCCAGATGCAATTAATTTTTCATTTTCCCCTCTGGGTCTGATGCAGATCATGTAAAAAGTGCATCAAATTCCAATTTTTTTTGCAGTCAAGAACTGAAAATTTATCAGCAATCTACTAATGTGACTGTAGGCTAGTAGAGACTTTGCCTTTCTCCATCTGAGCCATGACCTTTCTACTCAAGACAAGGGAAGTTTGAGGCAAATCTTCTTATGTTTATGGCACGAAGAAACCCATCTCAGTCAAACTTCTACTAGATGTACAAGTGCCCTCCACTCCATATGAAAATTATTAATCCTAATAGCTGCTCCAATATGTCAAATGATCATTCACCAACCAAAGCGATCAAAGACCTCTTATAACAAGCCAATTAACATCTGCAAACTGAAGAAGTGAGAATGTGAACCATTCCAATGAAGTCCTAATAAGATCCTGCCTCATTGCTCTTCAGGGAATGACATGATTTCCAATCAGTCAAATCTGTGCACATGCATGACATGAGCGATATTCAAACAGTGCTTGACCTTGATTGCCTCCTATAGATAGTGACACGGGTCATACAAAATGACCTAAACCTCATCAATGGACCGGAACCATGAACTTTCACAAAGTTTCCACCATCAGTTAACACTCATTTTCTGGGGTCAATCTGCAACCCAGACACTGAAATGAGGATTCTCTAGTCATCAAGGGTGCATAAACAAACTAAGAGTTTTAACTGTATTCCAAACTGAAATGTGGTAAATGCCAACTGTGACCGAAGTAGATCTATAACTAAATCGAAAGGGACCGCATGGTTATTTGGTAAAGACAACATTGACATGCAAGAATGCCAAATATCATAAAGTTTATCTTAGCTCGACCAAAATGAACTCACATCAACAAGAATGGAACAGCAACTACACATATAGAAGCTTTTTACTCATGTGCTAGCAAACAATTGGTCTAACCTCAGATAGTAAAAGATCTTATGTCAAGCAATAAACACAGTGCTTAAAGAAAGGATCAGTAGTTAATTCCTGAAACTCCGCATTCATATTAAGAGTGAACCGAAAAATCTGCAATGAAGAACACTAATACATACAGGTGACCCCAAAATGAAGCCAGTGATTGCAGCCAATCTGATAGATTGATTCCATCATCTTTCAGCTTTTCTCGCCCTCCTTGTGACAGGCGCTCAATGACCACATATTCCAAAATGTCGTACTCAAGCTGCATAGATAATTGGAAGAGTGAGATTGAAGTAAACGGAATCATAATGGACGAACATGCAGTTTTCCCAGCAGGGATTAGCAGAAGAAGTCCAGAATGACGATCAAGAAGCTTCCATGAAAGAATCCTAAATAGTACGTGGTCAGATGGGACATTGGTGAATGATTTAACTGTGGTCGTTTCCAACAAGCTGTCTCATGGCATTTCTGACTGACCAAGGATCTGTATATAACACAGCCTTGATGACATTAAGGCTGACTTGGGATCAGTTACCTAGAGCAACATTTACCAGCTTAAAGGCATATGGATTAACAGAGCTCTAAGAGCAATTTTTAACAACCTGTGCCAACTCCACCAGAGTCCTATTTGCTTTTCGAATTTTATTTTTCAGAAGCAAAATTGGTATCCCTACCAGACTCACCTCTAACTGATTCTACTATGCAGGGGTCCAGCGGGTATTTTACTTTCCCAGTTGTACTTTACTCCATGCTAACGAAATTTTCCTTAAAGCAGCATACTGTTGCTAACTCTATTTTGAAGCCTCTCTTTCGCTTAGCAGGAAAATAGGTAGGATAACTTCCGACATCCACTACAACAGGGGCCGGTCAACTCATCAAATTCTTCAGAAGATGTCAATAACCTTGTCGTCCTTGTTGAAACGAATGTGATTCATGGAAGGCAGACTTTTCACTATACAGTAGCAGCATCACTAATCTTAAGTTTCGTATGAAGCATTTTTTACTGGTTTAGCATAAGTGGCAGGTGCAGCCACAGGCGAAAAATGCACTGAAAGTGCAGGATTATTATTTTTTTAAAAAGAATAATTATTCATTAAAGAACCAAAAATAAAACTAGATAGAAAGAATGCACGACAAACCAAAGTAACTAGTACTAAGTGAGATAAAAGTGCATGATCAGTATAACGGGAGAAGAAAATATTTATTTAGTGAAGGGCAACCATTTTACACAAGGACATATCAAGAAAGCCTCTGATGTAAAATATTGTTCAATAAACTGAGACCTCTTCCAGTGTGAAGTATAAAAAATCTTAAAATGAAGGAAATCGTCAGCCGAAGTCATGAAGTGAAAAAGTATGCCCACCTGTGTCAGGTATTTGAATGCGTCAACAACAGGAGTGATCATATCCCTGTATGCCTCAATCTGGATACAGCATTGAAATCATCATATTTAGTATAGTCAAAGTACTGGTACTACAAATTAAGCATTTTACCACTAGGTGGGATCTGCTCTTAAAGTACAAATTCCTCAAAAATTAAAAGAAATAAGGCTTGTTAATTACCTGGTGGACAATTGTTCGGAGCACTGTCATTGGATTGGCATGAGCTAGCTTGGCAACCATTCGACCTAGCTGCTTCAAGTTTTCTTTTGCAAGTCGTTTCAAGATTCTTCTAGTATCCAACTATAATAAAATGAAAGCACAAACTTAGCTTCAAAACACCGCAAATTTTAATTCACATATTAAACAAAGCAAGTGAATTGGGACCTTTGCAGTCTGCCGTGCAGCCAAAATCATAGGAGTTCTTTCATCATCTTTTTCCCATTCACCATATAGACGATATCTCACCTAACGATATAAGATTCATTCGGTAAGACCATTTAAGGTTCAAAAATGGTTTATAACAAAAATTATGAAATGGCTGCGATGGAAGCCCCAACCTCATATGGAAGGAGACACATAACTTCCCAGATCTCTTGTCCAACAGCTGGATTTGCAGGCACTAACTGCAAAGAGGGGAGCAGGCATGTTCCTAAAGCTTCCTCTACCCTCAACCTAGCTTCTTTAAGGTGCATGCGAGGAACTTTATTTTGACCAGGAAGAAACTCAGGATTTGATACTTTATCACCACCCTCCACAAGTTCAAGTGCAGAAAGGTAATAACCTCTTAAAACTCTGCATACCTGCTCATGGAGATGATCAAAGTTCAACAAAATTCTGTAAAGTCAAATTCCCGAATATTATCACACTACTATGAAAAGATCGTCAAACCTTCTGCAGTAATATAGTATCACGATAGAGATAAGGTCCAGCACAAGCAAGCATCTGAAAAAGTTCTTTAGGGAGATCAATAAAAGAATTATGAACCGACTCTGTAGCACCCATGGTATCCACACCAGCAGCAGAGGAAGACGCTAGAGTATGCGTTTGCCGAACAATATTATATGCTGGAGTCATCGTCATCTCAATGAGCCTGGAAACAAGATCAAAACTTCGATAAGTGAAAGACAGCTCTTCCCTCCCCACAACAGGGCATACGACTGCAGCAAATGGTGGCTCGTAAAAAGAATGTAGCAACACGTCTGATCTCACTTCCAAGAGACAATATCAACACTGCATAGTTTTCAATCACAAGAAAACCGAGTTACTGAACCTATCAATACATTTACCTAAATAAGCCATTGCAGATGGGGAGATGCGCCACGGGATTAAGAGGTGACAGTCGATCAAGTAGAGTGTAGGCATGACACCTGACAAAACGAAAAAACTTATGATCCACAAACTTGATACTGAATGCCATAGGGCAAAGACAAACTTCAAATCTTACGTTCTGCTATACTCACAAACAGTTAATTAAACCTGCCCCAGCTGAAAAAAATGCATCATGAGCAAATTATGAGCATTTATCAAAAACTGGCTTTTCATTCTTTTAAGTGTTGGAACAGCATCCGCTGTGAATGCCTCACTAAAAGCATAGATTGGTTTAGGCTAAAAAGCATTAGATTGGTTACTTCAGTTTATGAACAAATAAAGAATCTTGTGTAACATTCTAATTGAATGCAACAAGACTTCATTATAAAGTTTGCCAATTCAACAGTGACAGACAAAATCACACAAAAGAAGCAAATAACTGATACCCACAAGATTTCACAGCTGAGAACCAAAACTGAGGAAGAAGGATACTCACGCCTATAGTCACAGAAAAGCAAAACAACCAGGATGTTCCATATGAGTTGATACCATTCTAGAGGAAGGTGTTAGGTGTGAATCTATTTATGTTGAGAGTAATTAGCCGATGAAGGCTTATTTATCTATTGTCTTTATTATTTTATGAATAGCTGCAATAAGGGCAATATTGTAATTTTTGGCCTTTTTGGCTTTATTATAAATAGATAGCTTGGGGTCACATTGACCTAACCAAGCATTCGGTTAAGTTTTTTCTCTCAACATGGTATCAGAGCAAGGGTTGAACTGAAATCCTAACCCTAATTTCTTCTACCCCAATCGTTCTTCTCTCTCTCTCTCTCTCTCTCTCTCTCTCTCTCTCTCTCACCACCGCAGCTCCTTCTCACCTTCTTCTTTGCTCTCTTTCACAGCATAGGGCGGCACTAATGAGGTGATTCTTTGAATCTAGTGTCTGCCCTAAATCTCACCTCTATGAGATAATTTCTTTACAATTTGCTATAGGTGGTTCAACCCCTTCTGCGATTTTTTGGATTTTCTTATTTGAGATTGTTTCTGCCTTGCCGCTGGCCTTTCCTCTCGCGTGTGAGGATCAAAGTACTGCAGTTCGTGGACCACCATATTTATTTTTTCAGATTCTTTGGGAAAAAATCAAAATCGACGTATTTTTTTTTTGGGGTTTTCAAAACCCTAGAAAAATCGTTTTTTGCCTTCCCTTAGATCTGATTTGGCTGCTTTTTTGGATGACAACTTCAGCCAGCTATCAGAGGACTTCTACCCAATTTTTTGGGCTTTTTTCGAGTTGATTTTTGAGACACAATGAGGAGTCAACTGTGAACTCTGGGCCTACAGGAGATGGCCGTATAGATTATATTAATTTTGCTGCGATCCCTGTGAAGCTTGACGGCACTTGATATGGTCTCAATCGACATTCTTGACCATCGCAGACCGGGGGCTTACAGGACATATCAACGGCACTTCTGTGAGGCCGACTACATCAGGTACTACTCAGGAAAAGTGGATCTCGAATGACTCTTTGATAATGTCTTTTTTGCTTAACTCGATGCAGTCACATATTGCAAAAGGGTATTTGCTTTTTGATACTGCGGCACAGATTTGGTCAGCTGCAAGGGATACTTATGGTCAAGTTGGGAATGAGATGCACAGGTGTATGAACTTCGAAAAAGAGTTCATGACACCACTCAGAAAGAGATGACTATATCCCAATATTATGCTGAGCTTCGGAGTTTGTGGCAAGAGCTAGATCATTATACCGATTATCACCCAACCAATGATGTGGACGTTGCTGCCTACAAGAGACATGTGGACAAGATCAGAGTTTATGACTTCTTGGCAGGATTAAACGTTGAATATGATCAGATACGTGTTCAAGTCCTTAGCCGGTCTCCATTCCCTTCTCTGGAACAGTCCTATGCCCTAGTTCACTCTGAAGAAAGCCGTAGGACAGCAATGCTTCATCCCTCTACTGTTGATCGATCTGCTTTACAAACCAGTGCCGACACTATTGCCAAATCTGGTTCGCCCTTTCGGTCTGATACCTCTAAGGAGGTTGTGAAGTGTGAACATTGTCATAGGCCGTATCACACTAAGGCTACCTGTTGGAAGTTACATGGAAAACCTGCAGATTTTGAGGCAAAAAGGGCACAAAAAAAGGGAAAAAACATGGCAAACCATACTGAAATTGTTCCTGCTGCACCTACTACTGATATCGGTTTATCCCAGGAAGAACTTCAGGCATTTCGACGTCTATTGAAAGCTTCTGCTGTTGCTGCCTCTCCCACGGTTGCCAATTCATCTTCTTTTGCTTCAAACCTAGCCACTTCAGGTATTTTCTTTGGGGGTTCTAATACCTCTGTTGTTTCCAACCCCTGGATCATTGATACAGGGGCTACAGATCACACGACAGGTTCTTCTAATCTCTTTCAGCAATATACCCCTACTTCCGGTAAAGAGAAAGTTCGCGTAGCTGATGGAACCCTCTGTTCCATTGCTGGAAAAGGGTCTATCCATGGCTCTCCTACTCTTCCATTATCAAATGTTTTACATATTCCATCATTCTCTACTAATCTTCTTTCTATCAGTAGTTTGACTCGAGATTTAAACTGCAAAGTCTTATTGTGTTTTCCAGGATCTGGTAACGGAGAAGGAGATTGGACATGGTAGATTGAATGGTGGTCTTTATCTGCTCGAGGGTAGTGGTGTTTCTACTTCAACTTTGTCTTCTACGCCTCATCAAGTTAATTCGGCATTGACAGATCTTCATCAGTGGCATTGCAGATTAGGTCATCCCCCTTTAGGAACTTTAGAAAAAGTTTTTCCTAGTCTCGTTTCAGCTTGTAATAAAGATGATTTTTTTTGTGAAGCCTGTGTTTTGGCTAAACAAACTCATTCAATATATTCATCTTCAAATAATAAAAGTCGTTTCCCTTTTCATGTGATTCATACTGATGTGTGGGGTCCTTCGCGGCATACTTCTATTTCCGATCACCGATGATTTGTCACTTTTATCGATTGTCATTCTCGTACAACATGGGTTTATTTGTTGAAACATAAGAGTGACGTTTTTCACTGTTTTCAAAATTTTCACAAAATGGTCCAAACTCAGTTTAATGCCACTTTAAAAATTCTTCGCAGTGAAAATGGCACTGAATACACTGAGTGTCAGTTTCAACGGTATCTCTCTGATCATGGCATTATTCATCAGACCAGTTGTGTTGATACCCCTACACAAAATGGTGTTGCCGAAAGAAACCGACATTTGTTAGAGGTCGCTAGGTCTCTTATGTTTGCCCACCATGTCCCAGCTCAGTATTGGAGTGATGCTATCTTAACTGCTGCCTATTTAATAAATCGGATGCCTACGAGAATTCTTGAATTTCGCACACCTATTGATGCTTTGCAGGGATCATCGACTTTTATTCTTTCCCCAAAAATTTTTGGTTGTGTTTGTTATGCTCGTAACACCACCTCTAAGAGTAAGTTGGAACCCCGTGGTCTCTACTGCATTTTTCTTGGGTATTCACCTACTCAAAAGGGTTATAAGTGTTATCATCCCCCTTCTAGGCGCACCATTGTATCTATGGATGTTGTTTTTCAGGAGTCTAATTCTTATTATTCGGCTCCACCTCTTCATGGGGAGTGTCCTAGTGTAGAGGTGTTCCCTACTTTGGATATTACTTACCATTTTTCTCCAATACTCTCTGATGATTCTCTTCATTCCCAAGAGTGTTCTCCTCCTTCTCAAGAGGAGAACACAGGTTCTACTTCTTCCCAAGAGGAGAATAATGCTACACAAGAGAAGGATAGTACAGTACCACAATAGGAGATAACAAAGCAACCACTTCAGGGGGAGTCTACTCCTACTCCTGTTAGGCAAACTGTCAATAGAAGCAGGACAATGAAGACATATCGTCGTAGAGAGCCCACTACCAACAAGCAGGTTAAGACCACTGATACATTGCCTGTTCAATCATCATTTCCGGATCTGGATTCTACTACTCCTGGTATGGTTTCTTCTTCTGATCTTCCTATTGCACTTCGAAAGGGTACTAGAACTTGTACACAACACCCTATATCCCAGTTTGTCTCATATGACTCTTTGTCTAGCTCTTATCGTACTTTTGTGTCTTCTCTATCTTCTGTTTCTATTCCGCAAAATTGGCGGGAAGCTTTTGCATATGAGAAGTGGAAGGCAGCAATGGTGGAGGAGATGTATGCATTGAAGAAAAATGACACGTGGGATCTTGTTGTTCTTCCTCCTGGGAAACAATCGGTAGGATGTAAGTGGGTGTTTCTAGTCAAACAAAAGATGGATGGTACTGTAGACAGATATAAAGCACGGTTAGTGGCAAAGGAATTTACTCAGACTTTTGGGATTGACTATCAAGAAACCTTTGCTCCAGTTGCCAAGTTGAATACTGTTCGAGTATTACTTTCATGTGTTGTTAATCAGGGATGGGATCTTCAGCAGTTAGATGTGAAGAATGCCTTTCTTCATGGAGAGTTAGAAGAAGTGTATATGGATATTCCTCCAGGTTTTTCTTGTGACAAAACTCAAGGTAAAGTGCGCAAGCTGAAACGTGCACTTTATGGTTTAAAGCAGTCACCTCGAGCCTGGTTCGGTAGGTTTCAGAGAGCTATGGTCTCTGTTGGATATAAACAGAGCAACGCTGATCACACCTTGTTTGTGAAGAAATCAGGTACTAAAATCACTATTCTCATTGTCTATGTAGATGACATCATTGTCACAGGGAATGATAATGATGAGATTAGCCAGTTGAAGAAATTTCTCGGCCAAGAGTTCGAGACAAAAGATCTTGGGAAGCTTCAGTACTTTCTTGGGATTGAAGTTGCCTGATCTTCAAAGGGTATCTTTCTATCCCAAAGGAAGTATATCCTTGATCTTTTGACGGAAGTTGGGTTATTGGGATGTCATCCCTCTGATACGCCTATTGAGGCCAATACTTGACTTCGAGAAAAAGATGGTGATCCAGTGGATAAGGGTCGTTATCAATGGTTAGTAGGCAAGTTGATTTATTTGTCCCACAACCGACCTGATATTGCTTTTGATGTGAGCATAGTGAGTCAATTTATGCATGATCCATACTCTAACTCATATGAATGCTGTTCTTCGGATTCTTCGGTATTTGAAATCTGCTCTTGGGAAAGGAATTCTTTTATCTCCTCATGATGGCTTGAAGATTGAAGCTTATACAGATGCTGATTGGGCTGGATCTCCAGACCGGAAGTCTATTTCTGGGTGTTGTACTTTCTTAGGAGGAAATCTTGTGACTTGGCACAGCAAAAAGCAAAATGTGGTTGCTCGATCTAGTGCTGAAGCAGAGTTTCGTGCGATGGCACAGGGAATTTGTGAGCTGTTATGGCTTAAAGGATTACTTGAAGATCTTGGTGTATCCATTCATCTTCCTATGATGCTATATTGTGATAAGAAGGCTGCCATCAGTATTGCTCACAATCCTGTACAACATGACTGTACAAAACATGTGGAGATTGACACACTTTATCAAGTTGAAGTTGGAGAGTGGATTAATTTGTATGCCCTTTGTTCAGTCCGGTGATCAACTTGCTGATGTGTTTACTAAAGGACTAAGAAGTAAATCGTTTCATCATATTTTAGTCAAGTTGGGCATGTGTGATATTTATGCTCCAACTTGAGGGGGAGTGTTGAGAGTAATTAGCCGATGAAGGCTTATTTATCTATTGTCTTTATTATTTTATGAATAGCTGCAATAAGGGCAATATTGTAATTTTTGGCCTTTTTAGCTTTATTATAAATAGTAGCTTGGGGTCACATTGACCTAACCAAGCATTCAGTTCAGTTTTTTCTCTCAACAATTTATATATACAGAAAATATAAAGAATAGCTATTAACATACCAGTCATCCACAGAAAGGAAACCACAAACCAAGCCCAAAGTTTGGTTGTTTTCCAGTTCTGTAAAATGCTCAGCTAATGCTTCAGATTCCATGTCCAAAGAAGTAAAAAGATCTATTGTCACGTCGCCTTGTTTCTCGTCCTCCATAAGATCCTTTCCAGTAGCAGCAAGGTTTATTCTACCAATTTTATTAGCCTGCACGTAATACCCAGTCATTCCACTAATAGCAGAGTTACACATTCAAAGGTCACAAAGATCAATCCAAACCACTAAACTAAAGAAGATACGAATAAGTAGGCTTCATAAGAGAAGACAAACAGTGACAGACCAAAACTAGATGCCATTTGGCAGCAAAGCAGTGCGTAAACTTGGCTCAAAACAGACCTTATTGCAAGAAAGCACTAACATAGCTCATCGAGATTGCCATTTGGTAGCAAAGCAGTGCGTAAACTTGGCTCAAAATAAACCTTATCGCAAGAAAGCACTAACATAGCTCTTCAAGATTTGATCATATCGAATATCCCCAAAAAGGAAGAGCAATAAAATTCAACAACAATCAGAAGAGCGAATGATGTGAAATTCGATATATTGCTTTATTACCTCATCAAGTCGCTTGACAGAAAGCGCGTTGTGTTGCTCAAATGCTTCCTCGTCCTTAGGAAGTAAATGTGCACATCTGCATCACATGCACAATAAGGAAACAAACAGGCATCTCAATTTGCATTTAAACATATAGAACCTGCTATTGGAGGTGAAAAGAAGATATAATGATAAATCACACCATACAACTTGCTTTATTCCTAGTCTACACAGTATAAAAATAAGAAAAAACCAGGACAAAGAAAATCTTTAAGTAATGTTCAATGCAATCTCGAACTACCATAACAAACTTCAAACACAAAATGAAAAAGAGCTTTTTCCACGTATTGCCATGTGTAAATCATTGAACTCCAAACAACCAACAAAATTTGTCTATTAAAATCTCACTATTACAGGGTACATATTGAGAAATGCTCATCTTACTTCAAAGAAAATGTGAATGCACAATTACCCACACAAAAGGAACAAGCACACATGCATTACATTAATATAGAAAGACACGTGCATCCACACTGCACAGATACAAGACCCTGTCCTATGAGCAGTAAATCATCAACAAGTACAAGATATGTTTTAAATTAAATTAATCAGCGAAGTATCTGCCACTTTATTCATCTCCTCTTAGTTAAACAAGCACACAGATGCTCTCCTGTTGTAAATATTTTCAAACGTCATTTTAACCAGCGATCTTCCACCAACAAAAAGCTCACGACATTACAAGCTATGTAACCTGGACTTGGGTGATACCAGTGCCAGTGCGATTCCGCATGCCTGACTTTCCTTTTGGAGAAAATGCTAGACATGGGACCTCATTTACAAATAATCCAACGAATGGACATGGTAAATGGACACCCCATAATTCATCTTAATTCTACAAGGCATTGCAGCACAAATTTATACTGAATCTTCAATAACTTTCTTGATTTACACATTCTTTTTAAGTTTTTTTTCCCTAAATTCCTCTTCAAAGGTAGTTATCTTTTCTAAAACTTTACATACAAGTATGACTTGGTCTAGGAACCTAGCATTTTTTAACTTGTTGGAATATATAATATATAAATATCAAATCACGCCTTCTTCTAATAGCTTAAGCTTTTAGAACAGTTAGCTGTGGTCCCATCAAAATCTTTCATGATATCAAAGCATGAGGTCCTGAGTTCAAATCTTTTCAGGCCCCTATTTGCCTCCCCAATAAATATGTCCATATTTAGAACTAGGCAAAAAACCAGATTAAGTGTGAGGGGGAGTGTTGGAATATATAAATATCAAATCACGCCTTCTTCTAATAGCTTAAACTATTAGAGCATTTGGCTGTGGTCCCATCAAAATCTTTCAAAACTTATTATTAAAAAAAATTTGGTGAACGATTGCATGTTCCCATAGCTTAAGCTAGTAGATGAGCGTGAGATGTTGTGAAAAATGAAAAGACGGTGTTTTCCTTTGTGTTGGGCCTTATTTCCTTTCGTTCTTGTTGGCCCACCTTGTGAAGATCGAGCATGACTCTCCCTCCCTCTAGTATCACATAGACAGGACTTCGGCCTAAAAATGCCAACTCTGGATCTTACCAATATATAAGACCACAAATGAGAAAGACAATCATGTCTATCATCACAAGGAATCAACATATCTACTTAAAGAGCAATAAGCAAGCTGGTGCGTGCTGGCTCTAGATGATTACATTCTTCTTCTATGCAACAAGGATTTTATGGCAAAGATATAGACATACTCTTCTTCCCTAAATTTGAACTATTGTAAACAACTAAGACTAAACCAAACATCACTATAAGAAGTGATTTAGCAGAAGAAAATTTGGTCATGGCGCTCTAGGCAATATAATTTTCAAGTGCATTGGCTTTGACAGCACATAAAATGCTTTTTGTAACATCTAGTGATGCATCCAAACTGATATTAACTTTTCGACCAAACACACTAGACAATAGACATCCTTACTCGAAAGACTAAAACTCGAGCAACCCAAATTAACCAAACAACAACATATACATTGTCGAAGTTGTGTTGTTGTCCCACATCGCTTGTGAATGGGTCTTGTATGCTCTTTATATTCATGTGGTCTCCCTCCACCTAATAGCTTAAGCTTTTGGATTAGGCTTTCTAACATGATATCAGAGCCAGTGTTATTTCTTTCCGCGTATGTGGGCCCACCCTCCATTAGTTAATTTCCACGTGCAGTTGCTTGCACGTGAGAGGGGGTGTTAAAGTTGTGTTGTTGTCCCACATCGCTTGTGAATGGGTCTTGTATGCTCTTTATATTCATGTGGTCTCCCTCCACCTAATAGCTTAAGCTTTTGGATTGGACTTTCTAACATACATGTTCACTCACCTCAAAGAAGCATGGGTAAAAACATGATCTTAGCCTAAAAATGCTATGAAAAAGCATTATAGCAGACCGAAGCCCAACAAGATGTACATTGTACTATGGCGATAAACAAGAAAAAAGTGCAACCTCGTTTAATTGAGAGAGTCGAAGAACTCACACACTGTCAAGATCAATGAAATCTTCCCTCACCAACAAAGCTGTAAGCTTGTACAGCCCAAATGGTACAGGACTTTTTACATCCATTCTCTGGTAATACTGGAACTTAAACCCCAGGATCTGTGAAGCATGTGACTGCAAAACCCAATTGGAAACTGTTAGCAGATCGATTATTACCTCCTCAAAATAACTAGAAGGAAAAATAATGTATGCAACTCCAGTAGCATCCCATTACCTTCGGAAAAATAGGAATGAGGTCCAAAAATATAGTTGCATCAGACTGAAGTTCATAGCACTCCAAGACCTGACAAGTCCAATTATTGACAAACAAGGAAATTATGGATGCTGGAATTTCCTAAACAGTTGTAAAAATCTGCACAAATCTACACAAGACAGCACATGCATATTGCACAGGCGTAAGGCAGAAAGACAACCTCACCACAGAAATTAAAAAGTTAGAAGTATTTTCCAAAAGAGACTTACAATGTCAAAAACACGATTTGGGTCCAAATCAAAGTGCCCAATTAATGACTGCAGGGAATATCAAAAATATGTGCAGTTAGAGTCCAGAACAATTTGATAACTGCAAAACGTGTAAGAACTAATAACAACCTTAATAACGCCTATTGTTGCTGCTTTTGCACTATCGCTTGAAGCATCAGAAACTTGACAAAGTTGGGTCACCTGTGAGCCATAAGAATCAAGAGAAACAGTAAACAGATTCAACCTTATCGCTCAAACAGGACATCACTAGTGGCCAATCTAAGCAATTTAAAAGTATTGAAAAATTACAGCATCGTCCAGGGCATAAACAACTCAATCGCTAAAATTAGAGAGTTCTCAAGCAGAACACGGTATTTGAGAAACTTAACTCTCAAAAGAGGACAATTACCAAATAATACTAGTAAATCATGTTGCTAAGGTGGATAAAGCCATCCACACAAGTGATGCACGAAAAAGTAGTATCTACAAATGAAATATGTACACATACATCATATCTGCATCCACACAATAATGTAAATGTTTAAATTGTCTTTAAAAGATATTCATTATCATAGTGAACTAATTCTGAGAAAAATTTAAGAATCAAATGTTACAATAGATCAGGATCATACCAGTTTGGCATATCCCTCGCTCTCTTCACGGAGAAGGTTAAACTTTGTTTGCTGATAAAGTAGACGTGTATTTACTCTGACCTGTCATTATCAGCAAATTAGCACCAATCTAACATGTTTCCTGTTATTCTCTCACCTAAATACATATAGCCCCTCCTGCATTTTGCAAATTTTATTATATGAATTGGGTTCTCTCTCTGTGTGTGGCAATACAAGCACTCCTACAGCATTATCATTTCATGTTACTGCTGACAACCTTCTATAGAATAAATCAAATACATGCATACCCTAGTAGATCGAACTCAGACTGGAACACAGAAAATAGAAGAGAGAGAGGGGGGGTAGGGTGGGTTTTTTTTTTTTGGTTGGTTGGGGGGTGGGGGAAGAAGGTTTATATGTTGATACCATTGAGCCATAAAGAAAAGAGGAGAAAATACCCATCAATCTTGCTAATTCCTACATACCAGTGACTGTTCCTAGATAATCTAGACGAGAAGCATATGGGACATCCAATACATATTCACAGGCAACTCACCTCTTTGTTTTTTAAATCTTGAGCTTTTATCTTGATCAGTTCAGCTTCCCAAAGAAATTCTTCCTACATCGCCATAGATGCATGTCAGATATTATATTAACAAGAAAAGGCAATGATAGAAATCAAATTTTCTTTTTGTTATTATTATATTTTTTTTAAATCAGAAACATTAAAATACGAATAACCAAGGACGGTTTCAAGATTACAGAAAACTCACCTCACAGCGTTCCTGGAAAAGTCTAAGCGGAACCAGCGAACAGTCAACAAGCCATTTAGCCTAGAAGAGAAGACACGGGTGATGAAGGATATTCTAAGCCACAAATTGAGGACTCATCGTAATTAAGAAGTCCATGCCACAGATGATACAAGAAATACCAACTTTCCGAAGCCCAAACTTCAAACAACTGTAGAGAAACGACTCCGGAATTCAAGCGAAAACAACATTCCTCTACCCTGGACAGCTAAACTCTATGAAAATGTGAGATATCCCCATCACATTAAAGCATGTTGAATGAGATGATTCTCTATATGGGGTGGAAAAGAGGAGCAAATAAAAACTTGCTGGATATTAGTAAAACATCGATACTTTACGTAAAAGTGGGGTGTCATACAATTGACACTGGCACTATCAACAGTCTCTAATGATTATTAACATTCGAAATAAAATTGGTAAGGTACCCAAAAAATATAAGGACATTCCAACAGTGGGGTGTCATACGATTGACACTGGCACTGTCAACAATCTGTAATGATTATTAACATTTAAAACAATATAACAAGGACATCTAATCCCTGTAATAGGCATAACAATGTATCCAACAAAACTGGAATGACTTCTACTTTTTCAATTGTTGGCGATGTCAAAATTTGAGTTTTTCTTACTGGGAAACACCTAAACCATTGAAAATATACATATATTGATATGTAGTATCACTGGAGAAATCATTTTAGCGAAAAAAAAAAGAATTACATCCTACAAGATGGTAGGGCAATCTTCAGCAAAAATAATAAGAACCTATCCTTCGCTTTTGGGGCTGAGGGGAGAGGAGGGGACTGGGGGAGAGGAGAGGGGAGCAGAGATGGAGATCCCATCATGTCGAGATATCCAATTGCATTCCCTATCATTCAAGAGTATTGTGTAGAGTGTCTTTGGAGTTGGAGAAACCCAACATTCACCAATTGATCCAAAAATCTTACTTGATGTGCCAAAAGTGATAAATCACATTAAACCACGAGCAATACAGAATTTCTCATCAAATTGGGCAACAAACAGAAAAGCAACCTTTTTATATCCATTAAGAAGTAGTAGAATGATCTTTCTGCATGAATCAACAGCATAAAATCTATCAAGAACCTACCAATTTTGTCAAGCGAGCACGAAACTCCCCAGGCAGAGTAAGCTGCAAAAGAGATTCATATAACATCAGTGAAAACTTTGTCACCAATGAAAAACAAAAACTGCAATATAAACTTTCAAAACAAAGTACGCCACAGCTGGAAGAACAATTACTAGCTCAATCAAAGATAAAAATCAAAACAGCATCATTCACTAAACAAAGGAAGAGAAAAATAAATAAATAATAAAATCCTAGAACACATGCAAGCCACACTGAACCTTTACTGCATAGATGCTCCATACATTAGCATTCATGATCAGGGTGACTGTCAAGAACCTATTGACTCAATAGAATCAACATGCTAATAAAGTCAAAGGGGGTATGCATCCAAGGTAGGTAGGGCCTTTGTCATACCACGGAATCTACCTTATGCATAGAAACTCTAAGTCTTCAACCCCAACAAGCAAGTGCATTACACTGTAGGTTACATGTTTACGCCAACATAGAACATTACCCTCAAAAATTACAACATTGTCCATACAAACCAACATATATTCATGATGGCAATAAAGCCAACAATGTTCAATAGCACGAAATGCAATCAAGAACCATCATGTGCACAAAATGAGCGTGACAGTGATTATAATGCTTCATGGAATGTGTAAGCACTGGAGTATCCTGCAAAATGTACGTAATTGGGAATCTGAGATAAAGTCATTGTGGCCCTAATCAACAGAAAAAGAGAAGCACATCTGAAGTTAATTAGACACTTAAACCTTTTGATGATCCTATGAGAACATAGGACTCTACGATGGAGAAAAGGTTAAAGGGGATAGGAACATATCCGAAAAGGCAGCTGGATGAGATTACAACGGAATCCTGAAGCTTTCTAACTATTTAACACAAAACGGAGCGCAAAATCATATAGGAAGATCCATATAGTTGATCTAATTTAGCGGAATAAGGCTCACATGGATGGTTCGATCCTTTCAAGTTAACATTTTCAGATTACTTGAATAAGGATTAATGCAAAACGCAAACCACTCATCTTATTTATTAAATTGGTGGATCCAACATACTTGCAAGGTGATTGAGTAGTTTCCTTCGAAAACAAAAAGAGAAGGAAAGGTGAGCAGGTGTCCACACTTGGTCAAAATATAAGGGGTATTGAAGTAAGTTACCCTCTAGTCCTATTATTCCAATTTCCCAATTGGTAATTTGAACTATTAGTTCATTTTTGCGTTCTCCCTCTACTGACTTTCCTCTATTGAAGAAAACACAATTCCATCCTCTCCCTTTACAAATACTTTCTTCTCTCTCAGACAATTGCATCCACAACACAACTACCATTACACAAACTTCAGCAGCTGCTGTTTCTCCATTAGAAATTATGTAACTTCCTATTCTTTAACTATAAGATACATGCACACAATTAAATATACTCTCAAAAGTATGAATACTATTCAGTGACCAAAGAGTCTTTAGACTCATATTGTATGCATGTATAGAAGAGATCGAATTTCTAAGAAATTGCACAAGACTATCCTAATGCTAAGCTTCACTTAGCTGACACCCTATAAGGAATTTAAACATGAGACTATCATCAAGCTTTGTATACATGTGATACCTACATTGACACCCATTCAATGAACGCATGTACATTTAAAAAATAAACACCTGCCAACCTCATGTAACTCAATCGCAACAGTTTTGGTGCAATTTCATGCCTCTTTACAAATAACACCACTGAGAAGAAAAAAGGATGATCAGAATTTACCCAACATACCCTTACGAATGACCTCAGCCATTTCTGTTACTAAATTTATATGACAAAGCCAAATTTAGCTTTTGATAGACAAAACAAAACCCCAGAGGCAAAGATAAAACTTCTCTGATCAAAAAGTACAGATAAGTGGTATTAAAACTCAAGAGCATGAGACAGCTTAATGTTGCAAAGAGTTGCTATAATACAAGAAGCGCAATTCACAAAATGTAGGACAAAAACTCTTGGAAGGCATCACTGAATATTTTCGCATGATGACATTAAAAGGGAGTTCTTGATCTTGCAGTTTAGAATGACTGAAATATGAAGTAATTCTGCCAGTGCGCTTGGTTTTGGATTCAGTAAAAATTATAAAACTGATCATTAATACACAATTTTCCATTGAGTGTTGCATTCTGATTTATCCATGATTTAAGTGGGAGACAACTGTTTCTGACTGGTGAAAAGCTGAAAAATTCATTAAAGCAATATCAAGGGGCTGAGCAAACCCATATACAAAAGAGCTCGAAGTTGAAAGACGAGCCCATTTTTGAGCGATTCTAAAATGTCTATCAACAGAGAGTAAGACCACGTACACTTCCCCAATTAAGAAACTCTCTCTTGGAATATTTTTATTTCCAAGTTAACTCCCACGGGAAGTCTTGCAAACTGATTGACAATAATATTATCCAAGGTTCAATAGTGCAGTTTCACCGTGAACACCGCGATTGGCTCCATTTCCACAGAACAGCACCCCGTCTTTCATCCACAACAGGAACTTAAAGAGTCCTAACAATTACTCGCTAGCCTCCTTCCTTCTGCTAAATTACCAAAGTAAAGTTTTCGAACTCCAACACCTACCATACCAATGTAGCTATTCTGAACAAACATATTATATTTGGTCAAGCCAATACTTCTTTGTCAAATAGTACCATAAGCCATTGCGACATTAGTCACAACTGGCCCAATTTCGTTGAGGAGACCACCCTATTCAGCTACTAAAACCAAGTCAAAAGCCCTCATTTTCAGTTTCCCCAGCCCAACTCCTCCACAGCAACCCAGCAAACCAAACGAAGCTCGAAAGACGGCACGACTTACGTCAAGAGCCATTTGACTGATGATGTCTGCGAAGCCCGAACCCAGCTCCTCCTTGGTCGGTCCATCCAAGAACTCCACCGAGTCTAACACCGGCTTACACTTCTGAAACGGCAACTCTCCCCGAACCTGACGCACAACAACGAGAACTCAGCAGAAGCTCCACGAACACAGAGAGAGAAAAAGAAAACACCCAAAGGGAAAAACCCAAATCAAATGCACATAATTCAATCAAAAGAAGCGGAAAATCAGGCGTGTGAGAGCCGAACCATGGTCCAGCAGAGCTCGTAGAGGAAGCGAAGCGCGTGAGCAGGGTCGGGAGGCTTGGGGATGGAACTTCCGGTGGCGGACTTCCATTCGCGGACGAGGTCCTCGGTGACGTATATGCACTCCACGGATGGGAGAGACATGGGGTTCTACGCCGAAATGGGTTTCCGACGATTCGCCAGCATAAACGGGGTAGATAAAGGAGGACCGAAGATTGGGGTGGAGTGGGAGTGAGGAGGTCAGGGCTTTAATTTCGATACGGAGAGGATTTAGGGTTTTTCGGGTGGATTTTTGGGGAAGACGACGGAGAGATATGCGTTCGCGTTGGAATCGGTTGATTGTCCCCACTCCGTGCCTGTGATGCTTTTCTCCCTTCTCTGCTCTGCAAAATTTTACCTTGACGTGTTTTTTGTGCGGGGATTTGCCAAACTTCCCGAAGAAAGCACCGTCTGAAGAACCTCTCTTTTCGTGCATCATTATGAAACTTCTCCTTCTTTGTTTTTCCACACAAATCATCCTCAACTTTCCCCAACATACCATTTACATTTCTTAACTTTTAATTTATTTAATATAAGACATAAACTTTATTCCCTTTGCACTTTTAATATTTTCAATGCGATCCATGAACTTTTAGTATCTAACCAATTTAGTCCACACGAATATGTTCAAACAGTTCAATGCTGTCCTTAATCTTGAATTATTGAGATTATGGCATTAGACATCTTCATAAGATTTAGGGACTGCACTGAACATGTACCAAAAGTTTTATGGATAACATTGAACAAATCAAAAATTTAGGGATCACATTGCACGTTTGTCTAAAGTTCATTATCATATTAAATAAATTAAAAGTTTTAAGGATCAAATTACACGTTGAGCCAAAGCTCATGATCATTTGTGTCATTATCTATTTTTTTTATTCTCATCTTTTATTTGCTTATGGAAAATTTCCAAATGAGGGTCCTAAGGGCTCTCGTTTTTTTTTTTTTAAATAAGAACTCCAAGTCAACATTGTTTCAAATAAGGGCCTGAAATACCTTCATTTTCTCAAACAATGATATAAAATGAATATTGTTTCAAAGAAGAGCCCGAGTAGTCAAAAAAGGGCTTGATTTAAAATGCATTTTCGTCATTTTTCATTTGTTTAAGTCTTTTTTATCTTTATTTGTCTTTTTCTTTTTCTATTTTCTTAAAAATGAAAAAAAACAAAACACACACACACACACAAGCAGGAGGCCTGTTGCCACCACCCTATCGTCGAAAGGGAGTGGGGAAGGCTCGCACCCCCGTCGACCAGCCCTCTCTTGGATCTGAAGAGGAGTGTCCAAATCCTCTCTCGATTTTGGCGAGGGCCATGGTCGGTGGGATCATCAGCCTTTGCCAAACCCTCACCAAAGGTTGTGTGTGTTTTTTCTGTTTCTTTTCTTTTTAAATTTAAAAAATAAAAAGAAAAAAAATTTAAAAAAATCATAATGGGAAAATGATGAAAATGTCCTTTGGATCATGCCCTTTTTTTTTGTAGGCTCAATGGCTACTTCAAGGCTCATATTTGAAACAAGATTCACTTGTGATCCTCATTTGAGAAAATAAAAGCACTTCGAACCCTAATTTGAAAATTTTCACTTTATTTATTACATCACTTCAGTATTAATTATGTCGTCTAAACACTATAACCTTTGTCTGATTATCTTTAGATCGGAACCAAATTGCTTTCATTACTTCAAATGAGACCACGAGTGTACGAATAAATGTGCCTTAGAGCAAATTAGGTCCCCGAAAAATTTGCGGGACATCGAAAGGCGAGCTGTTCGCATGCGGGCCTTCGAGATCCAATCCGCCACTCGACTGGTTGGATGTTCTTGGAAATGGGCCTTCGGATGTTTGCATTCGGTGATAATTGGCTGTACTTCCCAACTTGGTAGATCACGATTCGTGCGAGCGCTCATGGTTGACTAGCTACATGGTTGACCAGCTATAAGTCTCCAAAGCGAGCTTGAGTTGAGAACTAGACATGAGTAACGGAAGCGCTTCAAATCAGGGGGGTCGCCATACTTCCTTTGAAGGCAAAGGAGAAAGATGTGCCGGGCTCAGGTAAGATTTGCTTTTTACACAAGTTCTCCGACGTGGGGAGTGCATCTTGACACGTGCTTCAAATGGGATGATTTGATTTTCGAAGCAGTGTTCAGATACCACATCAAATTCCATAGAGCTATGGGAGGTTGATATGATAATGAAACTCGGTCTACTTGTAACCTATGCTCTGCTCCTCATCTAAGGTAGTTCTTACGCACTTCTCACTAGGGATGCTGATACATACGCGATTTTCTGCTCAAGACATATAGAAAATGGTGTTTTGAAATTCGACATTGCAAATTGAGGGAGGTCCTGCACCAGCACCACTGCTTTGATAAGAATCTCGTTCCTTACTTTAGATATCAGCTTCTTTTCCCGTCCTTCAACTTCCATGTTAACTCTTTGTCATGATTCACGTGGACATTTGCTTTTTAATTAGTTTTGACTTTGACCCCCAATCAGATGAAATCCTCAGTTACTATCCAGTGTTTTATACTTCATAAACTCTCAATTCATGTGCTTATGTTCCTCCTTAGACTTTGTGGGCATCCGCCATTGAAGGATATTCTGGACTTGTTCACATCTATGGCATGCTGCCCCCGACGCATATGCTAATCTGAAAGTGCACCCACACTTTTTGACATTCTTGAATTCGTCCATCCATGGAGAAGATGGAATCATCTGCAAACAAAATATGAGACAGAGTAGAGCAGTTTCTTTTTTAACTTAATCCTTTTGGTGCTTCAATCTTCAACAGCTTTATTCAATTTAAAAAAAAAATGTAAGCGGAAAGAGGATCTCTTTGGTATAGTCCTCTTGATGGGTTGGAAATATTCTGGAGGTTCCCTATTAAAACTTTACTCTTAAAAGACACTGATGAGGCACAATGCAAAATATATGACACACATTTTGCATTAAAAACGATTTGCACCATGCATGCTCTTATGAAAGTCCCATTTCGCTCTGTCATAAGCTTCGTTCGTATCTAACTTAAGAACCGCTTGGTGTTTCTTTTTCCTCTTCCCGATTCTAAGCCGATGCAACACACCCCACACTAAAAGGCAAGTAAAAAAAAACTTGGATTTGGCTGATTAATTTGACCATCTTTCTATATAGTAAGAGGAAATTTTGGTACTTTTTAATTTCCAGGGCATCGTATCCGTTGAAAATGTGACTGTTGTGTAAATATCTACAATTGACGAACACAAAGGTTTATGACTGAATTGGCACAAATGCAATAAGTTTAGGACTTTTTTTTTACATTTTTTTCTCAATTTAATTCAGAGGGGCTTTGAATAAAGAAATACATATGGCACACAAATGAATGAAGAAAGGACAATATCTAATCTGGCACTTTTTATTGACATGGAAAGCACCAACTTAGAAACTCAATCTGTTGCATGAGTAAAGGACGCGCATGGTAACACTTCTCAACCAGAAATCAACTTCTGATCAGAAGTTCATTTATCTACTTCTTCTCAAAAACAGAAGTTGATTTTTCTACTTCTGCTCCAGATTTGACTTCTGATCATAGAAATTCATTTGGTAACAGTTGAAAATCTCTGCTTTTGAAACATTATTAACAAAAATCTTCGGCGTTGGCTCCTGGTGGCGACGGCGGTCGGCAGTGGACGATGGTCGGCGATATTCGGCGGAGGCCGATGTGGTTGAAGAAGTGATTCTGGAGCTGAGAAATAAATTTTTTTACTTTTCAAAGTTGGACAAAAAACCCAACCAGAAGTTGAAAATTTTATCAGAAGTTAAAAACCTTACCATAAGTCAATTTTTTTACCAAACGGATTTCTACTTCGACAGGGTTTTTATCAAATGGATTTCTCTGCCAGATTGACTTCTGGCAAAGAAATGGAGAATGAGAAATGTTATCATGCAACCCCAAATATATCACAATGAGCATCATTTTTGTTGAGAAAATTACCAAAAAAAAATCCAAAACTTTTCACATTTATGCCAAGTCATTCCATCTCGTCAATTTTGACTGGAAATTATTGACATGGACGCTGATCATCTTACATGGCGTGGCCGGTACCAATGCAGAAATATTTTAAGTATTTTAAAATTAGAATTTTTTATTTTTATTTTCTCTTTCCATCTTGAAACAATCGGATCGTGGGAATTCCGGGTTCAAATAATATAAATTTATTATGTACCAATCCTGACGATAACAGATAGTCAAGAACCGACAAAATGTCATATTATTGTGTGGAAATCTCAGACGAAGCTTTGATTATCATTCCATCCTCTTCTTATTTTGTGCAGATAAAAACAGGAAAAAAAAAAAAGAACACATAGAAAAATACCTTTACTGCATTTGAATCTCAAGTAGCTTCTAAACATGGATGCCATGGAATACTGCAGAATAGAGCAAAAACACAAAATTATACGAAATGCATTCCCATATACCACGAATAGTTCTTCTTGGTGTCTTCGCTTGGATTAATACCGGAGGAATTGCATTCACATATAAAAACCTAGCGGATTATACGAAAATAACATGTCCAAAATCATACTTGAATCACTGATAGGAGAAGTAGGTTACGCGACGAACGTATCTCGATTTCACGAGTTAGATGTTCTCGTTGCAGCGCATGAGAGTTCGTCCCCCGTTATTACGTTCCGGGAGAGAGGGGAAGGAAGAAACGCCCACCTCTTTAACCACATTGTTTTCTATTTCATTCGGTGAAAGAAGTAGAAGCTGGGTATGGTGTTATTAGAGGTGAGCGCTTGAGTGGTTCCAAGATCTACTCAGATTCTATATGTATTCTTAATAAAATGATTGCAGTGAATCATCACTTCGAATGATCACAATTTGTTGTTACAATCCTCTGAAAATATATAATAATAACAAAGTAAAAGTCTCAAATATGGATGTTGCCATAAATGGAAGCTCATACTAGAGGTTCTAGACTACACATTCATTGTTGAATGCCATGAAATACTGCAGGATAAAGCAAAAACATAAAATTATACAAAACGTATTCCCATATACCACGAATAGTTCTTCTTGATGTCTTCGCTTTAATACCGGCGGAAATGCATTCCCATATACAAACCTAGCGGATTATACGAAAATAACATGCTCAAAATCATACTTGAATCACTGATAGGAGAAGTAGGTTACGCGACGAACGTATCTCGATTTCACGAGTTAGATGTTTCCGTTACAGCGCGTGAGAGTTCGCCCCTGTTATTACGTTCCGAGAGAGAGGGGATGGAAGAAATGCCGGCTCGAGTACCAAATCCGGCCCGAAAATGCAAGAAAAATTTGGGGTGAGCCGGCGCGGGTATATTTGACACCCCTACTTTTGATGGACAAGGAGGTCAAACACCACCAGGCAAGACAAGGCTTGTTCTTCACTTTCACTTCCATTTTTTTTTTCTTGTTCTTCTCTATCGCTCCCCACTTTAAATCTCTAGTATTACTTCAATCTCTTGCACGATGAAAATTACTCCAAAAAAAAAAATTCCTAAATCGTTCCCGATTCTGCCGATTCAGTCCATCCAATCAATTTTGGATGAAAAATCACTCACATGGACGTCGATTGTCTTACGTGGCGTCGCTGGCTGACTTGGAAATTTTTTTAACAATGTTGTCATATATTTTTTTTCGAATTTTTTTTTTATTTTATTTTTGCGATTTGAAACAATCGGATCACCGGTCTCCCCATTGGTGCAAAAATCGAGATAATGGGGACATCGGATGGAAAAATTTATTCCTGATCAAAGTTTAACTTAATTCGATGCAAATTACATGAATACCGTTGTTCAAAATATATTCCAATTAGATGATTTAAAACGCATGATGTTGAGAGACTTAAGAGATTCAAATCAACTAAACTTATTCTCATCCGATCTTAGTCCGGTTGATCTTGATGAGGAGCGCCCAAGTGAAACATGTTCTAAAGTTACAAATAAATTGCGCAACTATGACAAAAGATAACATGTGTTACCTTCACAAGCAGAGTTCCACCAGTACGTGCATATGAAGATCGTGATGAGTAAAACAAGCCGAAATCATGTATTCTGTATCTTCGTTTTCCTCCAGTGGGTCCAAATTCTGTACATTTAAATCTTATGAAGCACGTGGTAACTAGTCTTATCATCTATAATGCTTCCTGCATTTTTTCCTATCTACAACTACAAGTAATAATAATAATGACACACCTCAATCAGTTAATGATCAAAAAGGCCTCTTCAGATCCTTGAAGTCCAGCGAATCGATACACTCCAACCTCTCTCTGTGCAGATTCAACAGCTTCACCGCCTGCGTCGCCTTCTCTTTGGTACTCTCTCCGCACCCAACCTGAAGCAGCAACAGCAGCTTCTGGAAAGCACCCACCAGAAGAGCTTCGGCCAAAACCCCTCCACCGTCTTCGCCGCTCTCGCCGGGCGCCATCAGCTTCCACAGAACCGACACCGAGAACTCCGTGGCCATATACGAGACCCGCAGCAACTTCTTCACCAGGACTGGCACCGCCAATGAATTATCACGCACCGCTTCTTTCCCTTCTTCGTTGTCGCAGATACCGTTGAGAACTCCCAACGCCTTCTCAGATGTGCTCCGATCGGCGTCCACGAGTGTCTCCACGAGCAAAGAGACCAAACCCATTTGCACGAATCTCGATATGATTACGTCCTTAGCCGGATGTGACGAAGTGACCATGTGATAAATGACAATCAATGAGGATTTTGTTGCCGCGGGGCAAATGGGTTCCTTGACGAGCTTGAACAGGGATTCTGAGACTCCTTCGATCTCGGCCAAAGCCTCGATCTTCCGCTTGTCCGACGTGACGATTTCTCTCAGTGCCAAAGCTGAGTTCCATCTGGAGGACAAGTCGCTGCTTGTCAAGAACCCGACCATGCAGCGTAAAGAAGAGGGCGACCCTAGGCACGACTTGGCCTCTATGCCAAGAGGCAGCATCAATGTCAAGGCCGATAATATTTCCTTCAAGACCGCGTCGTTCTCTTCATCCGCGCTCGATATCTCCGAGAAAGCTTCAAACGCCGCCGCCAAGACAGAACCCGTTCCATTCGATTTGAAGCACTTCTTGTTCCGTTCGCTTTCCTTGCTCAAGGCCTTCATCTTCACCACCAGCTTCCTGCAAACGCTTGGGTCTTTTGCTTCTCTAGCCTCGGAAATCTTATCGAGCATCTCCGCGACTTCCATCGAGCTCACAGGGATCCTCGGGGTCGGGATCCGCTCTATCCCGCGGGACCGGTTCTCGACGCACCAATCCTGGATCATCCTCCTTATCATGTGGTTCGGCACCGGCTCGAGGCTCCCGAGGGCCTGGTTGGTGATGGGGCAAGTGCGGTTCCCAGCCTCGATCCACGTCTCGATGCTGTCGCGGTCGTACGTGATCCCGGAGGAGAGGGTGATGGGGTCCTTCATCAGGTCGAGCGATATCGGGCACTTGAACTCGCTCGGGATGGTCAGCTCCACCTCCACCTCATCGTAGGCCTCGTCCCCGCTCCGCAGCTCCAGCTTGCGAGCGCGCCGGGCGGCAATCCGTCGCCTCCACGTCGAGATCATTATTGAGTTTGGGGAGATTGAAAGTTGGAAGTAGGGATGGTTGTAACGTTTCCAGGTATAGGTATGACTTGTGATGTTTGAAGGAAGACGGAAGAACGATTCGTGGTTGGTATTTATACAAGGGCAAGAAGCAAGGCAAGCTTACATTGATGCACGCGGTTCAACATTCAAAACTCGGATAATTATGTGTTTTGGTTGGGGCATGAGTTTTGAACGGTTGACCGTTGAAACGTTGAAATAGGGAAGAGGGAAAAGATGGAATTGGACAGCGTCTCCAGTGGAGGCTGAAAAAAAAAAAAAAACCTGAATAGGAGGAGGGCTAACGTTAATGTTATGGGATCAAAGGTCAAAGGTTTGACGTTCGTGGATATGGTGGTGGTGGTGGTCTCTGGTCAACGGGTCGGTGGGCTGACCATAACAAGCGCAAGGGTACTCCTCCTGTACACAAGATTAATTCCCAATTATCACTAATTAATCTTAAATCAGAGTGGACTTTGACCTAATTTGGGCCGTGATTAAGCTCCTTGACATACGGCCGCTTAACAACACGCGCCGTTACGCGTAATCCACACAGCTTCACGACTCACGAAGTCGGGTCGGTTGGTCCTTAGCCGTGTGCTGTTGATTGACCCGTTCCAAAATCTAAGAGGACGCGTCCATGAAGACCGGGACGCACTCGAGCCATAAGCTAACACGGAATCGGGCGTATGTCTATCGACGAATGGCGTCTTAACGTCATGGATATCTCTCTTTTCCAATCACAAGATATTCGAAATTCCTCGGATCGCCTATATATATATCCACGAAAATTCGTTCTCCTAAAATGATACCGAGGGAGCACGAGAATACAACCCTCAAACGAGAAAAATTGGACACCTAACGAATAGACATGTCAAAATGAATCATAAAATCCATATAATGATGGGATGAGCTGTTGTATGTGTTGGTTATATTCAATAAATTACTCATAAATAAGTTTAAGTATAATAGACCCGTCAAACGGGCGGGTTGGGTCGGTTGAAAACGACCCGATCCAAATATACTCATTTCCATGGAATGCAGATTTAGTGTTGTACGCTCGACCTAGCTCATATTCCTGAAACACTTCCATATTTGACTAAATCTAGGAATTCTTACCCAAATAGAAGCGAGAGTGCAGAGAGCAAGTACGAGATCGAGCGAGGGCTAGAAAAAAAAAATGAAGAGAGGCTCTTAAAGCCAAAGGTGTGTGGAGCCTAAATAAGTTGTGAATCCATTTTCTGTACCGAATGCTCTAAGGATGGGTTTGGTTCAGCATTTGAAATGAGCTTTGGAGAAATGCAAATGCCTTCAACTCCGTGGAATGGAGTAGAAAAGCTTGCACATACATAAAATTTCTGTGGGGGGTCAGGCTAAAAATTCAACCCCCATACGGTCTAAATAAAAAATTATATTACGAAGCTTTGTTTTTTTTTTCTCCCCTTAGTAATTCACGATGAAATTTCCATTTTTTGACCATCTAAAATCTGCGTAAAGTAGAGTCGGGTGTTTCACTATTATAGCACGTGGATTTTTCAAGGCATCGAAAAAGCAACATCTTTATTCGGTCGCCCCACACTTTTCCTCGTGCATGTCCATGTCGGGCAATGACGGTGAAAAGGATTGGCACGCGAGATTGGAAATTCATCCAAGTCATGCCTCAGCAAAATCCCAAAGAATTTCTAATAAAAAAAAATGACAATTGAAATGGGTTTCGACCGAACAATCAATCCGATCTTGGGAAAAGTACGATTATTAGCTCGCAAGTTCGCTAATTAATTAATTTTTAGATAACGAGATTAATTGCCTAACCTCTTTTCTTGTAGTTTCTTCTCATGTCATGTCATTATAATTACTAATTAGTGTGATTTCATTGTCGACGCTCGTGCGTGCTTGTAGATGGAATTGGACCGAAGTTGCACGAGCAGATAGTGAGCCTTATAATTTGACCATCGAATCCATTGTTTTGAACAAGCTTCTTTTTTTTTTTTTCTTTACAGAGAAACTTTCGTCAAATTTTTTTTCTAGATTTTGCCGGCGAAATTTTTTCGAACTTTCGCCAATTTTGTTTTCTAGATTTTGCCGGTGAAAATTTTTCATGGAAAATAAATATTTACAAAAATATCTTATGAATTGAGGCATTCAACAGCTGTCGTCAAAAACACGATGACGGAGCCTTATCATGTATCGAAATCGATAAAAGATAGGTGAAATTATTCGTTCTAAAACTACACTACTTTTCATGGTCTATAAATAAATATATATATAATTAATCACTATGTTATTTTTCACTTTCGGTCGAAAGCCGGTAGGAAAGACGCGTTGATCTTATGTACAAAATTGAGATACCTAATCTTCTTTTATTAGCAAGTGAAGTTGAAAAGGATAGTATAGCTTGGGCTTTATCATTTTTGCAGACATGAAAGGCCCACGTTCGTTGAACCAGAAGAGCAGTCGGATCGAACTTTTCCGAAGAAATCAACTTCATGCTTTTGTTTTGGTCAAAAACTTCATGCTTCAAATGACCGCAATAGTGTATTTATCTACTTTTATGCAATGTAAATCTAAACTCGAAAAAAAGAAAGAAAGAAAGCTGCGATCAATCCATCCGATTATCGCGCACGGCACTTTTTGCTCGGTCACGATGATATCGATTAGCTGTTCCAAGTATGCCGATCGCAAGAGTTGCAAGATTACGGGGCTGGCACAATCGCTCGCTTCTATTGGCCAAACCACTTGCCGTTGTGTAACATTCACATAACATAGGAAAAAGTATCAAAAAAGTCTTAAATGTATCGTACTCTTGTTAATTTAGTCCTAAACATTTTTTACGCTTGACAATGTAGTTTTTTTTTTTTGTTGAAAATAATGTAGTTCATTTGGCCACTGACATGGGGGCCTTCTTATGTGGGACGATAGGCGCTGACATAAACAAAATTATACCATTTTTTTAATTTTTATTATTTTTCATTGTGGCCGAGCTCAATAACCACAACTTTTTTTTTTTATCGGACAATAACAACAGCTGGTGAGGGGAGGGGTGGGGGTCGCCACCCTTGCCTAGTGGTCACTAACCACAATGGGAAAGAAAAAAGTTGTAAAATTTATTCTCGTCAGTGCCGGTCATGTCACGTAGTACGATCGATGTCCACGTTAGCGATTTTTGGCCAAGATTGGCATAATGGACTACATAGACAAACCGTCAAAAAGCCAAGAACTCGATTGGTTTGGTACAATTGAAAGTTTAGGGTCGGATTAGCACGAGCATAATAGATTCACGAGCCTTTGTAATTACTGTTCCACGTGACAATACTTGCTTCCATGCACCCTTGGTTTGAACTTTGACCGAGCAATGTTTTTGCCCTGGTCAAAATGGAATTGGACTTATAGAAGAAGACGAAAACAAATCCCTCCACGCCTTTTTTGCAACATTAACCGGACAAGAACGATTGAAAAGTAAAGCCAAAAAAAAAAAAAAGAGTAGGAAAGGAAAGGCAGCGATACGATAATTGATGAGAGAATGCGACGGGACAAGACGAGGCCCGTGACCACTTGGAGCACGGGGGCCTTACCGTATGACTTGCTTCACCAAATCTTCAAAATCATCATAGCCCTGCCCTCCCACGGTCCCACCCCTACCAAAGTGCCAAAAAAATAATCTTAAAAAATGATTTTTTAAAAAAAGGGTTAATGCACAAAAAATACCAAACCGATACACATGTGATAATTTTACCCAAAATTATTTTTTTGACCATGAAAAATCTCAAACTAGTACATCTGTGATAAATTTATCCCAAACTGGTACAGCCGTGATAAATTTACCCTCCGTTAGTTTTATTTAAATTTTACTTTCAAATTGCTCAATTGGATGACACGTGGCTATTGTCGGGTGTACACGTTACCCTATATTTGCTATATGTGTATCAATTTGAAATTTTTCGTTGTATTAATTCAATTTAACGGAAATTAAAAAATCGTAAATCTGTCATATGTGTACCAGTTTGGGATTTTTTATGGTACAAAAAAAGTAATTTAGGGATAAATTTATCACAGTTATATCAGTTTAAGGCTTTTGGTAGTTTAAAAAATAATTTTGGGATAAATTTGTCACAAATATACATGGTTGGGATTTTTAGTGGTTAAAAAAATAATTGAAGGTAAATTCGTCACAGGTGTAACCAGTTTGGGGATTTTCGCGGTATTAATCCTTTAAGAGAGAGAGAGAGAGAGAGAGAGAGAGAGAGAGAGAGAGAGAGAGAGAGAGAATATGCTAACTTTAATAATAGAGAAAAAGCGCGGAATGCCAGATACAGAAAATTTGTGAATTATTGCGATAGGGGCAGAGGGGGGATGCTGATCCGAATCCAATGATTCCAACCACCTTGACCCACGATCGATCGTGCGAATTATGCCAAATGCACACTTTTACAATTTGGGAAACACCCATCATGTTAGAGAGAGAGAGAGAGAGAGAGAGTGAAGAAATTATGATGAGAGGTGAAAATGAATGGGAAAAAATCCTTCTTCATCGAATCATTTGTCACTCGCGGAAATCATGTGTCATCGATCTACCAATCTGCCCCGTATCAATGGGTTTCGAAAATTGGCATCATCATTATTCATTCAAGAGTATAAATTTCGTATAAGAAAGTTTTTTGTGTACCGGTCAACAGAAAACAAGAGATCCAAAATTAAAACGCCGGTCGATCGATAAGCATACCACGCATTTAACACAATTGGTCGGATGCGCCCTGCCGGTTGTAAATTGAGCCCAATGTGCAACATGATCTATGAATTTTTAATTTATTCAATGCGTCCCTGAATTTTAGTCCAATATGCAATATGGTTGCTGAACAATTTGTTTAACATGGCCTTTTTTTTTTTAAACATGTTCAATTTAGTTTTTGTACTATATGAAAATGATCAATGTCGTTCTTGATTTTGAACTAATGGAAGGACAATATTGAATATTTTCATATATTTCAAGAACTAAATTGAACACGTACTAAAGGTGCATGGAACACATAGCACAAATTGAACGTTCAAGAACCATATTGCAAATTAGACTAAAGTTCAAAAACCACACTGAACAAATAAAAGTTCAAGAGCCACATTACGCATTGACCTAAAGTTCATGGATTATTTACGTCATTATCCAACCTGAGATGGGTCCTGCTCCAACATGCTCAGACATGGGGGTCGTCTATCATGTATAGATGTTTATGTACTGCCCATTAAAAATAGATTCCGAAAAGTTGAAAGTGGGAACTGTCCGTTGGTTCCATGAAACAGGTCCCACCAAAAAAATGGTGGTGATCGAGAGCGAGAGAGGGAGGCGATGAACGGCCAGAGGCGTGGTCATCAGTTGATGGGAGTTGGGAGTCGAGGCCGTGAATCCATGGAAGTCGAGACCGTGCGTCCAGAGAAGGAAACGAATAGACCGAGATGAGAGTAAGAGATGAATGAGTTTCAAATTTAAGATTTTAATATTTTAAAAAAATTATAAATCAAGTAATGTATGTTATATATGACCGGTCCGATTCAGATAGGCGGTTTCACATTTGGAACTGAAAATTGGATCGGTTCGATCCTGGTGGTTCTCAATTCTTTTGCACACCCCTAAGCCCATCTACTCTCTCTCTCTCTCTCTCGATCTAGCAAAATTGATTTTTTTTCCCTCCGCCCCCGATATCTCGTAAGGATTGATGCTTACGACGACAACCCTTACGTTTTGCGTTATACTCATACAGTCATACTACAGACACAATTTCAACATGATTACAGAATGTTTTTTCGTAAAAAATTGGGTGAAAATTACGTCACTTTCCAATTAAACCGCGACATCGAAAAAGGCTGATATTGCAATTTCAGACAATTTTATTAAAGTCGGGAAGTGGACAACATACTAAGCACCGCTGTATCCCAATAAAAACCCAACTAGAATAAGACTAAAAAGATTACGCTAGCCAAACCAAATTTCATTTTATTTTGCAAAAATTGAATCATTCGAAAAATATTTTTCTACAAATGATTATTTTTAGATTGCTTATAAAAACAAATAAACAAAAAGCATTTTTATCTTTCACGAAAATATCTAAACATAAATTGTCATTTACAATAAAAATAATTTTTCATGGACTAATTATTTTAAGTAATAATATTTAAGAAAATTCAAACTGATTATTTCCTCGTCAAACAAATGGAGCTTAAAATTACCGACGATGCATTAGAGAAAGGTGAAAGTTGGGATGCCAAAAAGTGGAATTTCCCGATTGGAAATCATGCAAGGACAAAAGCAAAAGCCAGACAATCGGTGGGGCTCTGCTTAGCTGTACCCTTTTGTTTGCTATCTTGCCAATTATCAACTCACACCAAACAATTAGCACATGAAACATTTGACCAAAACGTCTGAATTCGTCACCAGAAAATGTGGATCACACGTTCCAACACATTTCAGAGCTCCACAGGATCTGCCTCATTCAACGCCAAACGGCTCGACAATCAAGTCCTACACCCGAAAAACCTGCACATAAATTATAGTTTTTGCCGTCCAAGTTCCAGCTAACATAGGATGATCATCTCTGCGGCGCATACCAGAACAGAGAAATAAAGAAAGAAAGAAGCAAAGATCTCATAATTAACAGATACCAGAAAACAAAGCAAACCCCAATGAACCATCAATACGACCCCAACTCCTCCATTTACCGTTTTACTTTTCAGTTTCTTTCGAGAACTCCCATACCTTCATCTCCCATCTGACGAAGTGAATGAGCTGGCGAACCCAGACGGCCGCGTAGGAATACTCGTCTGGGTGCTCTCGCCGCTCGCTAAAAATGAGGAAGAAGATTCGTCGATGTTGCTATTTCCCTCATAGGCCTGCCACTTCTTGAGCGCTTGGGGTAAGGTCATATCCAGGTCGATCCCATAAATGTCCTCGGAGTCTGGCTCGGATGGCTTCCAGAGCTCCACGAGCGACGAGAGCACGCTAACAGCGTGACCCATGTCTGGCCTCTGGTAGGGTTCCCGCCCGCAGCAGTGGCCTGCGAGCTCGGCGATTGTGCTTATGCTTGCCAGCGTTTCTTCGTCGAGGCCGATGATTGGGTCGATGGCTTTCCGGAACGTGTCCTTGTTCAGGTGCATTCTCCGGAACCATGTCACAAGGTGCACGCTGTCCTCAGGCTGGGTTTCATCAAGAGCCCTTCTTCCCGTGATCATCTCCATAAGGATCACTCCGAAGCTGAAGACATCGACTTTGGTGGTCACCCGTCCGGTCACTGCATAGTACAGATGTAGGGCCATATCAAGTATTGATGATGCGGCAGTTTTTCCAGGACATTATGAAAATATAGTGGATGATCACTATTCTACTTGTCATTAGCAGACAATTTCTGATATCACAACTTATAAGATTCGACAGTAATATTGTTCTCTTCCGTAGCAAAACGAAGAGAGTAAGGAGATTCACTTTGATTTTTAGGAGCAGCAAATCGGAGATATCATTATTATTTAAATGATTGAGCATTCAGTTGGCAAAAGTCGCATATGAGAATGCTCCTCCATTTAATTGGAGGATGGTACTCCACTAACTTCAGCTAACTCACAAACTGCCACCTCCAAATGTTCATTACTCGATGATAATAACTACTGATTCTAGAGAGCAACACCAAGTATTGGAAGTATAGGACCATAAAAGCTTGAAGTGTCTCATCATTTGAGATGGCACAAAGGAGTTGGCTGATCCACTTTAAGACACGCCTGAACAACTCATTTTAGCTTATCATGGGAAGCAAGAAGCAGCCAAGGAAGAGTCTCTCTAACCAAAAACCGAGCTATTGAGAAACAAAGAAAGACTTCAAAACATGTGATCACCTAGAAAAAGAAAAATATTTTCGCTCTGATCCTACTGTTAGCATTAACCTGTGATCAAGTAATCCTCCAATGTTGCAAGTCCAAAAGCTATTAACTGTAAAAACTGACGGAGTTCTAGATCAAGAAATGAATAATTCAAGAACCAAATAGGTAAGGATTCACATCAATCACACTGATCTAGCATGATTGACAAAATAAAAGCTCTTCAGAAGGGATATCTTCCCTTTAATATGTCAAATAGCTCAAGCTTTTTCTTTCTTCAGTAATGCACGCTATGATTTAATTATTTTTTAGCCTACTTCTGGTTCTAATATTGCTCATAATTCTACACAAAACTCATAATTGACTTTTGACTGACCTAATTATGGTTCCATAATCATGGCCAAAATTTAAGGACATTGTCTACATGTTCGAACCCAGGACATTTTTTAATAGCTTCCTATGGGTTCATAGCCATTTCAAGACATGTTGGATTATTTGACAAAGGTTGTTGTCCACGGGGAAAAGACAGACAGCAACTCAAAGGCAACCTCACGTGTAATGTAATTCAAAGACGACTTACCGGCATATTCGGGTGCAAGATACCCAAAAGTTCCAGCAAGACGGGTTTCGATGGAGCCTTTACCCTCGGGGGCAAGACGTACAAGTCCGAAATCTGACACTTTTGCCCGCATATCATCCCCAAGCAGTATATTTGATGGTTTAAGATCACGATGAATAAAGGTTTGATGAGCTAAACCATGAAGATATTCGACCCCTCTGGCAACATCCAAGGCAATGCTTAGTCTTCTTGTCCACTCAAGAGGCTTTAGTCCTTCGTCTTTCCAGTTGAAAAGATGTCTGCTGAGAGTCCCCTGAGGCATGTATTCATAAACAAGAAGCCTCTCGTTTCCTTCTAAGCAATAGCCCAGCAATGCAACCAAATGCCTGTGCCTGACCTTGGTAAGAACAGCAATCTCAGACATGAATTCATTCAAGCCCTTCTCTGAAATCACGCTGGACTCCATCCTCTTGACAGCAATCTTTGTCCCATCATGTAGTTCGCCCTTGTAAACAGTCCCAAAACCACCTTTTCCCAATATATTGTCTTGACTAAAGTTGTTCGTTACATTCCTCAAGACCTGAATAGAAATGACCATATTCCCAGCTTCAACCACATGAATGTCCCCAGTCCCACCACTGCCTTGACTGTAGTTTTCGCTAGAACCACCATTAGCACTTGATCCTGCAACAGTGATCTTCACACCATTTTGGTCGCCAGAATGTCGAGGATGAATTACCATTACATTGTTTGGACTTTGCACTTTGCCAGAACCCTTGGGCCGTTTTCTATACCAAAAGAGCAAACCGATCAGCGCAATCACAGAAGCACCACCAACTAGAGGAACCACAATCCTCGCAATACTGGATTTCTTTTTGTCAGAAATGCTACCTCCACCGCCCGGTCCCGGGGGAGTAGTCGGTGATCCAGGAGTGCCAGGAGGTAGAGGAACGTCTTTACCAATGTTGGGATTCCCCCCTGTAATTAGATTCACATTTCCCTGAAAAGTAGGCACTTTACCAGACAAGTTGTTGTTGGAAACGTCCAACTCTCTGAGATTAGGCAGCGTCACAAGCTCATCAGGTATGGTACCGGCAAGATCATTCTTGGACAGTAACAACCGTTGCAGTGATGTAAGCCGAGAATATTCAGGAGAAATAGTTCCAGAGAGACCCATATTTTGGAAATTAATAACTGTGATGTTGCCACCAGAACATGTAATCCCTGTCCACGCAATCCCTGGCTCACAAGCATTGTTCCCTTGCCAATCTTGAGCGAATTTAACAGGGTAACCCATTGGTTGAGCAATGGAGAGCAATATATTGACTTTGGGATCACAAGGAGTACCCGGTGAGGAAGTGCAAAAGCTATTTTGACCCACCATATCGACCCGGACAGCTTTAGTATCAAAAGCAGGCATCGGTCCCTGGAGCTTATTATTTGTCAGATTGACAACCTGAAGGTTAGGAAGCTTCACAAGGGACTCGGGGACAACGCCAGTCAACTGATTATCCCTCACGCTGAAATCCCACAGATTCTTCAAATTCGAAACATCGGGTATAGGACCCGTGAACTGGTTACCGTGCAACCAAACCTGTCCTAACTGGGTCATATTCGCTATAACGCCGATCGTCCCGTTGAGGTTAGAATTCCCACCCTCCCCATTCAGCCAGAGGATCTGAATTGGAGACCCGGCAAGGCTCGAGGGCAGCCCACCTTCCAGATTATTCTGGGCCAATTGAAGCTCGATCATACTGGGAAAATTTTGATCATTTATAAAATCGGGGATTTTACCGTTCACATTCGCTCCATTCGCAGTGAAATTTTGAAGGGCGGTGCAACCTCTTAGGTTATCAGGAACTTCCCAAGGAGCGAAGTTATTATAGCTCAGATCAACCGCTTGCAAAGCTGACATACCAGAGAAGAAATCCGAAGGAATGGAGCTGAAATTGTTCGTATGAAGAAGCAACACCTGTTACAAAAAGGGCCAAAAAAGTACAAAATCATTTGATTTTTTCCTGAAAAATTTTTAAGCAAGCTCCGACGAAGGCAAAAAAAACCCACAAACTCGGTACCTGTAACTGAGCCAACCCGGCGAAACTCGGCAGGTCGCCGGTGAGCTGGTTACGCATGACCTCGAATCGCACCAGAGAAGTGAGGTTGCGGAGCTCCGGAGGGAGAGTCCCGGTTAGGCCTAGACTGCCTATCTGGATCCGGGTCACCCGGTTACCAGAGCACGCGACATGGGCCCACTGGCACGGGTCGGAGTTGGACCAGTCGAGGGAAGGAGGGAGCGTCGTCAGGCTCTTCTTGAGAGCTTGCATTGCGAGGACGTCGCTCTGCTGGGTCTGAGCCGAGGCAGTGAGGAACAGAAGCAGAGGGAGGGTCAGGAGGGCGAGAACCCGACGACCCATCGGGGGTCTCGGCGGATTCTCCCGTGAAACCGCCGGGAAAGCGAGGGAAGACGTAGGTGGGTCTTTGACGGAGGCCTTCTTAGGGCTCATGCGAGGCATTCGTCGCGGGGGGAAAGCGCTGCCTTTCGTCGTTCGATCATGGAAATGGAAACTGCACGCACACAGTGAGTGAGAGAGAGAGAGAGAGAGAGAGAGAGGTGTCGTGTAGCACTGTTGCTTGATGGAGAGAGAGGAAGAAGAAGCGGCGGAGATTGAGGATGGAGAGAATCAGGGAAGAGAGAGAGAGAATGCTTTTTAAGTAAGCGTGGGTCGCAATGGAAAGTGAGGGAAAATGAGGGGAAAAACTTAAAAAAGTTTTTATTGAGTCGGTAAGAAGGGGATAACTTTTGAATGACGACGACAAGATATTTTCCCTTATTACACGTACAACCTTAAGATAAAAAATAATCATTTTCGACAACATTTAATAATTATTAGCACCAGCCTCGACAAAAATAATAATAATAATATTTTTTTCGCTGTCGTCGTAATTGAAATTAGTTATAATCAAATTTCCCCTCGTACTAATCTCTAATAATAAGTAAGCATATCTCTCATGCCAATAATTAACTTGCTATATGTCATCATCTTAATAACGTTCTTTTTTAATTCTTCAATCAGGCTAATTTTTCGCAAATAATCCGTATTTATTCCTCCCCAAATCTGTCAAAAACCTACTTTCAGGTCGAATTTTGAATAGATCTTAACATGGGCTAGGCTACCAAATAAAGAGTTTTTGTGGCATGCTTTTCTTTTCTTTTTTTTCCTTCTTTCTTTCTTCTTTTTTTTTCTGGTCGGGAAAATATAGAAAAGATAATAATAAAAAAATCGATCGTGCTGTGTTGTGTATGGAAGCCGAAGGGGGGTAACGCAAACAGCTGGCACTGCGTGTGGGGCCCGCGGGAATTTAAATGGCAAAAGAAAATGGGGGGCAGTCGTAATTAGGTAAGACTTAGGACCAAAAATGCTGGACACGTAAGGACCATATTAAGGAGCAACATAGTTGGATCCAGGAGGAGATTATGACGTGGAAATATCATCAGATTTGACTAATTTGCGTGATGTGGACCAGAATCGCCGGATTTCAGATCATTAAAAATGCTCTCCTCATACTCTAATCAGAAGAAGAAAAAATGAATGAAAGGGCACACAAGCTCGTATCGTTTTGAAAAATGAATTTGAGCACTTGTTAAACAAGAGTGGTTTTTATATGAATTTTGCGGGGTGCATATTTATGGGATGGCTGTCGCGGGATGAGGTTTCGGATTTTTGAAAATTGAAATTTATGGGAGATAAAGAATGAAATTTTTAATCGACGCATTTGTCCGTGCATATGATACCTATGAGGAAGATAAAAAAGTTTCAGGGCACCTTAAAAACCTCAAGACCCTCTTTGTTATGTAAACTCGGGATAGGATATGTTTTTATCATATTCCGTGTTTGGTAGGTATCCCGGATAGTATAATGTTTGATATAGATGGGATATAATCCGGATAAAAAAAAAATCCGGAGAGGGGGTTGGATGAGACTGGATAGGATTTCTCTTATCCGTTGTATAGAAGCTGATTTTTGGAAACACCTACGTCAGGTTTCCTTCGCCGGTCCTTTTATGAAAAAGAAGAAGACTGAAGAAAAGCTTGTCGGTCTCGACACTCTGTCTCATCGACCCCGTCCCCACGGTACGTTTGACTTCCCATCTCCATTTCTTGCTTTTCGTCTCTTTTGCTGTTTCTGATATGTTGTTGCTGGAATAGTCTCTACCTTGACACGGTTGCTGGCGAAAATTCTTTTTCATGGCTGAGCGGATGAATTGTCTGTTGACTTGCTGGAGATCCTCTCAGTTAGGCCTTGGTTTTGCTTGATTTGGGATTTCATTTGACTGGAATGTCGTTTTGTTATCACCGACGTCTGATCTACGATAAGTCTAGGTTGTGTGGTGGAGTTAATTTTATCGATATTAGTTGATTAAGAGTGATTGTCCGATCTGGTGAGGATTGCGCTAAATGACTCTGGAAATTCAAAATCTTTATTCCTTGAGTATTTGACACTTTAGATCTTTTACATGTGAAGAAAAATGGCAATTGATCCAATGGAGGCACAATTAGATGAAGTTGCTAACATCATTGAATATGTAGAAACAGTTAATGTTATTGAGCCATCGGATCATTGGACAACATGGAGGCAAAATTTGGCAATATAAATGTTTAATGAGTGGAATGCAAGTCGAGGACATGAAGGAGTCGCCTAATTTGACATTGTTCCTTATCTCATTTGCTTCTAATTACTGCAAGTTGAGAACATGGATAAAAACATTCCTTATGTAATGTTTCAATTATGGCTATAACATTTTAAATTTTTATGATTATGCTATATTTATTCTTAAATTTTCTCTATCGTGCTATCCTCTATCGTTAAATTTTGTAAAATTGCAATGAGATGTTTAGGAATGGAAGGTACCGATTTTAGTTCAACTCAAGAAAGGGGAACAAAGAGAGACCGACATGTATGGATAATAGATGAAGAAAATGGGTATTGAAGAATTAGTTGCGCGAGGAACGAAAGCGGATAACGGCTTCAAGAGTGGTTACATGCCTATGTTAGAGAAGTGGTTTGAAGAAAAGTTGTTTCTATTTGTTTCTCGTGAAGCTTGGAGCTTTATTCAAGAGATGATAGAAGAGAACTTCTCATTTGTTTCTTTTTTTTCATTTTTTTTTTGTAAAGAGGTTTGAAAATCTAACAAAATGTGCATAATTTCAAGTTTATTTATATATGAGAACGTTATTTTTATAGTAATAAGATCGAAATATTTCATGAGCATCACGTAGGGGCATATATGTCCTTTATATTGATATACAGTTTCTACCAAACGCAGGATAGGATATGATAGGACATGAGAATATCCGACTTTAAATCCGTAGTTCATCAAACAGTGAATATGATATGGCCAAATCTCACATTTCTTATCACATCCTATCCAATCTTATCATGATCAGAAATCTCGACGATCAAACGTAGCCTAACGATATCGATAAATGTGTCTTATGCTAGAAATTAACGGTTGAAAAGTCAAGCAAAATCGCTTTATTTTACAGGAGGTTTTATAACGAGATAATGGAAAGAAATCACCGATAAAAGTTCACAATACAAGAAAATTACATATTTGGAAAGATGAAGGTATTCCAACATTGGAATTTTTTTTTTTTTAATTACAGAGGTCGATGTAAGACAGAAGATGTCCAAAATCCCGGGCAAGAAAGGACCATTTCCCAAAAGATACGAGGAAAAAAAAAAAAAAGAGATCCAAAGATCCGCTCGTCCTTTTCTGTCTTTTTTTTTTATTTTTTAATCAACGTCCTTTTCTGTCTTTGGACAAATAAAAAACCGAAAAAAAAAATTCGTCTCTCACGGACATTCTCGACCCACGTGGCGATGCCAGCGCACCTTCCCGAACGTAATCTAATCGAAATTCCCCTGAAAAATATCCTAAATCACATTCCATTATCGCTACCCGCGTTGACAAATTTGCCCTTCTGGAATCGGCGAATTTACCGCGGCGGGAAGAGTTTAATGGCGCCCGGTATGTCTGTCAACTACCCCGAAGAAAGTCTCTGACACAGCTTCTTTTTTTTTTTGGGGGGGGGGGGGGGGGTGGTCTGAACTGAACTGACCTGCATGTCATAAAGGTGCTAATCAAAGCTTAACAGGTTCTGGGCCCCATTTAAAATTAATTTCCCAGCATGAATATGTTTAGTTGGGTAACGTAGGTTGAGCCCGGCCTATGCTGGCGATGCTTGCCGGCCTCGGCTACATTTAGTATTTTCAGGTCCTAAATTTTTTTTTTTTGTTGGTCAGATCAGGTCCTAATTTGGGTCCACAAGAAGCGCCCTTGTGGAATAGGGGTTTGTGTTTAAGACCATGTGGCCAAAAAAAAAAAAAATTAATAATGTGCATAAGATGGCAACCACGTATGATTATAAGCTTTCATGTTTCGCCTGCCCAATGCGATGTAGAATTAATTGATCTTACAACGCCGGCCGAAGCGACGAATTCCATATCCGACACGTGGAGTTGTGGTAGGAAGGACATGTCGGGATTACCCGCTTTTTTTTTGTCGGTTTTAGGAATGTGAAAATGATTCGACTTTGAGAGTGTAAATCGGCTCGGTCTAGACTCTCGAGGCCGTGACGATTCGTTTTGAAAGTCAATAAGTGGGATCATACTCCTTCCGGACTAGAGGTGATCAATGGGTGGGCCTAGCCTGTCACTTAGGGTCGGGCCTAAAGATTTGTCCAAGGCTCCCTAGCCGAGTCGAGATATATGCCGCGAAAAGGTGCGATTTGGACCGATGTGGCTAAGTGGGTACATGGGCTGTCAAACCCACAATCATGTCTAAAAGTTAATCAAGTATCCATGAGCGAGCAAACACGCTGCTTTAGGATGCGCATGGCAACACTTCTGCTCTAGAGTCAATTTATGGTTCAAAGTTGATTTTTCTGCTTCTAGTTAGAAGTTTTTTTTTTACTTCTTCAAGTGGTTCCACAACTACTTCTGGAGGGAAAAAAAAAAGAAGCTCCAAAAGTAAAAAAAAAAATGAAATTGCGTAGGTTGCACAATCAAACAGATTTCTGCTTTAGAAGTCTACTTCATAAATATTGTCATGCGTGCCCTTATAATATACAACAACCTTATTCGGTGAATCTTCATTTGACATGGAAACATTTCCATCCATGGAGTGCCATAGTAATGGCTCCGATTCATCTTCAATAGTTCCATCGACCAATCAATAGTTGAGATTAAACTCATATCTGGATTATTCATGGACAAATATTGAATGGATTATTTATATCCACCATGGTCAAGCAATGTAAGATCTGAGTTCTTGCCAGATGATTTGTCACATCGGATTGATCGGAAGCCATGGAGGATCAACGAAAGACGGTGAAATGAGATTTTTAAGTACCACATAAATTTTGAACCTAGGTCAAAATTTCAACGTGAAAGCTTAGGTTATTGTAGGTCTCTTATATATACAAGTTTAGGAGAGATGTGGTATAGTGTCTATCTGCAAACAAAATATACCATTCGAAAATTAAGTAAACATATCCCACTATTTAAAGTGGAAGTGAGTACATCAAATCCATCCTTAAAATAGGTACGAAATGCATGTCAATTAGACAAATAATCAAAGGCACACACATAGGGCTTTTTTCCAAAATAGTTTTTTTAAAAAAAATATTTACCAAAATAATAGGGAAAAAAAATAATTACCTAATTGGGTGCCAATCGGCAATGGGCCTGCCGATTGGCACCCAAATCAGCATTTTGGGCCCCAATCGGCAGGCCCATTGCCGATTGGGGCTCCAAGCCCAATTCAGTTTTTTAAAATAATACTTATTTAATTTTAATTTATATATTTTTTATAAAATTGTTAATTTAATAATAAATGATATTGGAATTACGTAATCTTTGAGGAAAAAAAAAAGACAAGCACTACATAATTCATATTACATCATTCAAATTTACTTTTAATTTATATTTTTTATAAAAGTTTTAATTAAATAATAAATTATATTAAAATTACATAAACTTTGAGGAAAAAAAAAGACAAGCACTACATAATTCATATTCCACCATTCAAATTTACTTTTAATTTATATATTTTTTTTTATAAAAGTTGTAATTAAATAATAAATGATATTGAAATTACGTAAACTTTGAGGAAAAAAAAGCCAAGCTCTACATAATTCATATTACATCATTCAAATTTAATTTTAATTTATAAAAAAAATTAATTAAATAATAAATGAATTATGTAGTGCTTGGCTTTTTTTTCTCAAAGTTTACGTAATTTTAATATAATTTATTATTTAATTAAAATTTTATAAAAAAAATATAAATTAAAAGTAAATTTGAATGATGTAATATGAATTATGTAGTACTTGTCTTTTTTTTTTCCTCAAAGTTTACGTAATTCCAATATCATTTATTATTTAATTAAAAAATTTATAAAAAAAATAAATTAAAATTAAATAAGTATTATTTTTAAAAAAATGAGTTTGGCTTGGAGCCCCAATCGGCATTGGGCCTGCCGATTGGGGCCCAAAATGCTGATTTGGGTGCCAATCGGCAGGCCCATTGCCGATTGGTACCCAATTAGGAAAATATTTTTTTTTCCTATTATTTTGGTAAATATTTAAAAAAAACTATTTTGGAAAAAAGCCCACACACATATCTATGGGGAAAAGTACCAAAAAAATGTCCTAAACTTATTGCATTGATACCAATTTAGTCATAAACCTTTTAATTGAACCAACTCAGTCATCCGGGGCCATTGAAAACCGTTGACTTGGAATTTTTAATAATATCTTATGGTTTTTGTAAAAAAAAATTCTGCTTTTTCTTCTTTGTTTTCTAAGTTGTTATTCTTCTCTCTTTTTGTTTGCTTAGGGCTGGCAAGGACCACGACACCCTCGATGTTGCCGGAGAAAGCCCGGAAGGGCCGCTCGGCCTGTGGCCATAGAGCTCTGCTTGTCCCGCTTAGCAAAAAGAGAGAGAGAGTAAAGAACATAAAAGAAAAGAAACATGAAAGAAACCAAAAAATCTATTAAAAATTCAAAAAATTATTTTGAAAAATGGACACGTCAACGCCGCCCACTAAACGGTTGGCGTTCAAGTCAACGATGTATGCCTATCCCGGTCTAGATGGACTCAACTGGTACTTATGTAATATGTTTAAGATTAAATTGATCTAATTTGAACACTTGGGACCGAATTGATGCAATGCAATAGGTTGACTTTTTCTGGTGCTGCTATTCCCCGTATCTTTTTCACTAAAACATTGTTCGTACTTCGTAGAGACAAAACAAACATCCGTTGTATTTGTCAGATTTTTCCTTGAATCTTTGACCTTTCCCTGCTTCACTTACGTGAATGTGGATCTACGAAAGCTTTGGACGCAGTTCAGCAGGTATAAACATACTCGCCGAGTACCTTGCTCTTGTCTTGCTTTAAGACACGAAAAATGGGCTAAAGTACATTACAAATACCAAAATTTGTGTATGACGCTCACTTTAGTGCCAAAATTTTCAAAACGATAACTAAGTGCTAATTTTTTTTTTAAAACGATCATTTCAGTGCTAATTTCGATTTTCGATTTGAGCTGACGTGGCTCGTCGGAATTGGCACTAAAATGAACAATTTTCAAAATATTTGGCACTTAAGTGATCGCTTTTTAAAAAAGTTAGCACTTAAGTGATCATTTTGAAAGTTTTTGTGCTAAAGTGAGCGTTGTACACAAGTTTTGACACTTGTAGTGTACTTAAGCCCGAAGAAAGTTAAAGTAACTAACCGGGCAATAAACTAGAGAAGTTAATATTGGGAAGATGGCTCCAAGGATGCGAAAATATATAAAAGACTCAATCTTATTCCTCACACGAGAATCGTTTACAAATTTCATTTATAGCTACAATCAACATTGTCTAGCCCTCCGTTCATTCACAATGTTAGAACAAGTTGTTGCCGGGTGCTTATTGTCTTCATAGAGCTTCATGAAAGCCTGCGTGAAGAATCAAATTAATCATAACTGATTTAGCAAATTAGAATGGTTCTCGATTATCGAGAAATTCCATTGCGCACGTACCGATCATAGGTCACTTTTACTATGCCAGCGACTGGGTTCGCGATGGTCGCGAAAGCTTCCCTCGAGAGGTCGATGGTGCCGGTGCAGCCCCCTGGGCAATGGTCCACAATCTTCACCACGACCGACCTGCCCGTGCACGGGTTTTGAATGCCCGAGTAGGCGGCGCCGGTGCACGTCACCCTGTACGTTCTTCCGCAGGCGGCCCCACCAGCCCAGAATGTGTCGCTCGCAGCGGCTATCATCGTGCCCTGAGGCTGGCTTCCGTAGCATGCTGAAGCTGTGCAACCAAAGAATTTGACGATAACGCCTAATTTCATAATTGTGATCTTGTCAGGCTAAGAATCATCTTGTCACAAGAGAAAACTTACGAACGTATGTCTGGTAAAATGTTGCCGTGCCCGAATCGGCCAGAGTTGCCAACGGAATGGAGGAGAACACAAGTGCAAACAAGGTTAGGACAAAGACATTGTGATTAGACGCCATCATTGCTCTAAATTCCTCGCTAAACTCTCTTTCGTGAGATATTTGCACAACCCTAATACAGGTTATTTATAACGTCTACCGACAGTTCACTATCCGAATTTCGCATTCAACTAATTTATTTAGTTGCCAAAAATAGTTGTATTTACTCACCTAAAATAAAAAAAAAGTCCATTTCTAAACCTCTTTTGTTCTTACTTCCAAATTTCCTTTTGTTGATGTTATCCCTCTTCCATTTATGTCGTGTAAATCTTACTCATGTTTCCAATATCATCAATATGCTCAACCTCCATTTGTTTCAGCAAAAAATGAACAATTTGAAAAATATTTTTCTAAAGATCATCACTTGTATCGGTTATCGACGACAATTTGTGTCTTAACATTTTGTGAAGATGAAAATATTTTTCGTTTATTCATTTTTTGTGAGCGACACAAATAATCATTTTTAAGAAAGTATTTTTCAAATCATTCATTTTTCGAGAAACGAGAGTAGATTGCCAAAATTTTCCCCTACCATTTCCAAGGATCGTTATATCTACGCACGCACTATTTCACAAACAATGAGCAAAGACCCGGAGATTCCCGAGCTCGGCGACAAATTAATGAGATAAGAAAATCAGGAGGTGATCCCTAATCCCTAATCCCTAAACAAAAATATCAATATCAAACTTAACACTTTTCATTTAGCATTAACATAATAACATCTGGCAATTAGAGCTATTTGCGTGATATCCGGACAAGAGACGTTGTGCTTGATCAAAGGGGACAAAATCCCGAAGAGGGAAAATTACAAATCAAAGCAATTGATTAACAAAGGAATGATATCTCCCGTGATCGCTCTTTGGTACTAATTAATCCTCTCTCTAGTTGATCTCACGCCCCACTCAAAGCAATTGATTCCTCCTGCCAATCAGCCTTACATTTGGCACGTGATTCCGAAAATTCAGTTCAATATCTTATTGCCTGTTACGAAGATGTCCGATTCTGATTTGAGTTTTTATTTTTATTTTTAGGAGTTATCCAATTGGGAAATTTTTGTGATTATGATCATTGGTCTGAGCCGAGAGATGTTTCGGAATCAATTTGCTTTTTATTATTTCCATTTTTTCCGTCTTGAATTTTGGTGAATATGGCTTGGTGGGTTTGATTATATATTTCATACTCTTAATCTCATGCACATATCCATTTTGAAAATTCATATGTTGCATTGCATATTAGGAGGGATTATTTTCGTAATTATAATTGCATGTTTAGGAAATATGTAGTAATTTAAGAAAGTTTACAATTTAGCATAACATTTAATCTAAATTATGTCCTATGCCAAATTGGATACTATCACATTTTAAATAGCTTTCATATTTAGAAGAAGATCTCAAAAAATAACATATGCATATCATATGTATTTAGTTGCATCAACCATGCCACATCATGCTTGCCACGTCATCATGTTTGCCATGTCATATGCCAAGTTACATTTTCCATGTCATTTAGTAATTGCATGTCTAGGATCATTTCAATTAGATTGCATGTCATGTTAAATTAATAGCATGTAGACATAATTTAGAGTTAAAATTACGTTACACGCATTGCATATAATGTAGTTTTTGTAATAAAGAAACCAAAGAAATTAGTTACAATTATTGCATTTAGAAATCATAGTTAGGGCATGCATATTTCCTTAATTAATATCTTGCAGATAATGGGATATAATCATAGTGAATCTATGCTTCGCTTTGCATTGAGGTTGACTCTATTTCTAATAATTCATTTAATATCTTGATTTTTTAGTGTTAAATCATTCATTGCGCACCTGCATGATCACCCATTGAATGTTAGTATCTAGAGTTTAATATCAATCCAGACTGCTTCAATTTTTTTTATTGAAAAATAAAGATAAAAAGCTATCGGAAAAGCGTTAGAGTGATCTAGCGTAATCAAGTCCTTTTATTCACGAATCTCTGGTTCGTCGAAGTTAAGTTAGGTATCTAATCGATCTATCATTAACTGATTAATGGCTGCTTCTAATTGAATTAATTTCCATGTTAAAATCAATACAGAAGTTGCTTTTGGTATGGGTTGGGTAAGTCCGTGCAAAGTCTTTGGGGTTAGTAATCCATTAGCTTTCCCTAGGGTGGTTCATCTTTGCAAGGTCGCCACATGTGGTATACATATTGTTACGTTGATGATAAAAAGTGATAGAATGGAATGAACATTAAAGAGTAAAGATCAATACATTTGGCAATAACTCTTAAAACAAGTTTCATTCAGACCAGAAAGATCTCTAATTTACCAAAAGGACGAAAATTCCTGTGAATATTCACGAATCTTGTGATTGTTCACATAAGCTCATTAACTTTTCGCATAAATCCATTTATGTCGAGACCTTCCATTTTGTCGACTGATGTTAGAATTTGAATTCCACCGCTGATGGACCATACATTTGTCAATTTAGTCTTAGGCTCCATTTGTTCTGCGAGAAAGGAATGTTTTGAAAAAATATTTTCCTAAAAATGATCGTTTGCATCTCTTAAAATAATTAAGGTCTGCATGAGAGTGTTCCCATTTTTTGTTTCTATTCCTCTGTTTCTGTTCCTCAGATGATTGGTAACTACTAAAATTTTTGTTCCAAGAACAGAAACGCATTTGGTAACTGCATAAAATTTTCGTTCCCAATTTGAATTTAAATTAATTAATTATATAATCATATTTGATGACAAAGAAAAGAGAAAATAATTAAATTAAATAGTGATTAAGAAAAAGAAACGAAAAAAATAAAAAAAGAGCTGCGAAAAAGAAAGTTAATCTTTTTTAGAATTAAAAATACCATCTTGAAGAGGAAATTGAAATAAAAATAGCAACTATCTTTATGTATTTTTCTGACCACGAATGATATTTTTCTAATTTTTTGGGGTATTTTATAATTAAAAAAATTTAAAAATATGAAAAGTATTTTTAATTCAAAATTGGTTCTTAAGGCTAGGTTAATGCTTTCAAAGTTGATTTTGCAATTTTTATGATTTTTTGTTATTTTTAAATTAATTTTAAAAATAAATATAATTATAAATCAGGTTTCAACAAGAACTGAAAGTATCGAGGAAAAATTCATAGAAGTATATCGTGGAAAATAATGATTCTCAAAAGTGTTCTGGAACACAACAATCAACTTTTTTTTTGTTCTGAAAAGTGGTCTAAAAGTGTTCCCGGGAACAGAATTAGAATCATAATTATTTGTATTACCAAACATGTTTCTGTTCTTTACTGTTCCCGGGAACAGAAATAGAGAAATGGGAACACTGCCAAACAGACCCTTAGTTAATGCATGGAAAATAATTTCATTATCGACAATAATTTATGTCTCAATATTTTCTTGAACGATGAAAATATTTGTCGTTCGTGATAATGCCGATAATGCAATCGTTTGTTTGAAAATATTTTTTAAATCGTTCATTTTTTGCAAAGTAAACGGAGTCTTAAATTTTTCAACTATGTCAATTTGGTGCTAAATCTTTTCAACTCTGTCAGTTTAGACCGGGAAAAAAATGAGGTAAATCGTTCATTTTTCGCAAAGTAAACGGAGTCTTAAATTTTTCAACTATGTCAATTTGGTGCTAAATCTTTTCAACTCTGTCAGTTTAGACCGGGAAAAAAATGAGGCACGTTGGGAAGATAAAAATACTCGCTTGGAAAGTTTGCAACTTTATTTATCGAGATGGGCATCATCAGTTTCGTGATGCTGATTTCGCATTCGACAAGCAACAATATTACAGAACCATGCAACATTAATTCAAGCCATTCCTTAATACACCATAATACCAGCAGGCCGCCTTCTTGTCGGTGTTATCAGGTGCTGCTCAGAGATCAGCTTCATGAAAGCCTACATAAGGAAAGCCGAAGGGCCATTAGTACTTGAAGACATGTACTCGACTCATGAACATAAACCGAAGAGAATAATCGTCAGAGTACTGTCGCGACCCTCTCAAGCGCCATCTGGCTAGCGAGGGTTAATGGGCCGTCCGATGTTGCGTGATCGGACGCGGGCCCCTCCCAAGATCCATTACTCAAATCGCAACTGTTGGATATACGTGGTCGACCTTCAATGTGGTCTAGTGACATGTGATAAGTGTACATGCCAAGGAGTCGCCACCAATCGTTTCGTGGAGGGTACGATCGGAAACCCCATCGAATAGTTGGGAGTGGTCTATTCGATTCTGCGGAAATCAGAGAATTGGGTTCGGGGACTTAGTTACGCCAACTGTCAGAATTGACGCCCTTTCGGTACTTAAGCTGAATGGTTTATCTGATCCTTGGATTTCATACAGACGAGTGGGGTACAGATCATAAATCTAGGAGTTCATGCAAATGGGAATAGCAACCCTATCACTCACAATCATTAGAAATGAATGCGCAAATCAAAGATCCAATACAGGCGGATAAAACACATGAAAGCAGCATGGCATCCCTAATGAGGCCCTATTAGCCTAGAGAAATGTCAATTAAAGATTAAGAGTGATTTGGACATGATTCGCCCATGAGGGGCATAATCGTAATTTTGAACTATTCATGGACAATTCGCCTTGAAAAGGGCAAATTTGTCATTTTAGATGAATTGGGAAGTCAAAAGATGGGGGAAATAGGATTGGCTATCAATTCAATCCATTTTCCATTTTTTGAGAATTTTCAGAATTTTTCTGGAATTTAAAAGTGATTTTACCCTCGGAGGGGTAAAATTGTCATTTTGGACAAAGAAGATGACTGAAAATCTCAAATGTTAGGGTGGGTCGCCCACTTGACCCAAACCCTAATTTTGAGAAATTTTCAGGACTTGATTGGGGACAAGAAAGACGATTTTCCCATTTAAAGGGCAAAATTGTCATTTCGAGAAAAGAGGCGGAACTCGAAAACCCAAGCCCAAGAATTGATCGCCTACCCGACCCTAATTCTTACCTTGGCATTATCGGCCTTATCTTACATATACAGCAGAGGCGACTTACCCCTAAAGGGTAATATCGTCAAGTCTTAGAAAAATGGATAAGAAGCCCCAAAAATAGGGTTGACCAGTTGCCTGTGATCAATCCTCGATTTTTGGGGGCTTCTGGAGTGTCTAGGATTTTTCCACAATTTTTTTTTTATATTTTTTGGGAATTTTTGGAATTTTCTAGCATTTTTTGGATTTTCTAGGATTTTTTTGATTTTTTTGATTTTTTTAAAATCATTTTCTGAATTTTTTTAAAATCATTTTCTGAATTTTTTTTTATTTAAAATATTATTCAGACCGGGTCGATCCGACCCACTCGGGTCGGAACCCGGCCCAGACCCGGACCCGCGAGACCTACGAACTCAAACGACGCCGTTTCTACGTTTTTTTTATTTTCAGATTATTCAGAATTAATCCGACGGCCCACACTGAACCGCGTGGCTAATCCGCGCCCGTTGGATCTGATTACTAGAACCTACGGTCTAGATTAAGCGAAGACTAGACCTGAGCCGTTTGATTGACTTACTAAAACTAACGGACACGATTAGAACCTAAGACTTGATCTGACCCGTCCAATCCTACTAGCCTAAACGACGTCGCCTACCCACTTAGCCAAACGACACCGTTTTTGATCAACTCGAATTTTCGATTTAAAAATGATTTTCGGATATTTTTAATTGCTAAGCGGACGGTTGTCATTTAATAGACTCGATTAACCTAGACCGTCCGATCTACTAATTCGAATAACAAATTGCTAACGGCCTGCTGACTAGACCGACACATGGACCAATAACAGACTGACACCTAGGACTTTGACCGGTTAACCGCGCCACGTCAGCTTCGTCTTCAACCTCTCGACCCCGGCGGAATGGACGGCTGAGGACCTCCGGCGACGATCCTACGGTGGAATCTTGATGAAATCGTGCGAGACTAACTCTAATCGACTCGCGATCGTCTTTAGTTTAACATATCTAAGGATCGTGGCATCTTATTCGCAAAATCATGAGTATCATGCAAAGAGCCGAGTACGGCCATGGGGATTCAATCGCTCGATTTTCCTCAGATCATTGCAATTCAATCACAGGGTAACATCAATCAATGTTCAGGAGACTTACCTCGAGCTCCGATTGAGCTCTCTCGGCCTAGATTGGGCTAGGCAGGAACGAACAGTGTTCGGCAATGAAGGTTGGATTAGGAGACTCAATTCGGGATGCTCAAGCGAAGTCAATGCAAAATAGATATGCGATGATGGTTAGTGATGCTCGGGGAAGAAAACGTACACTATAACTCGAAGAATCAAGACCAGAATCATTTTCCTCCATTGACGCTCAGTAAGAAAGCTTGAAGGTCGAACTCACCTATTCCCGTGGTTTTAACGTGCGCGGCCGACGGCGATCGACTCCTGGGAGTTTGGGCGACCTCGTGGAGCTTCGGTTTAGCCTGAGAAGGCCCAACCAGCGCTCTGCAAATCCGAGCTCAAACCTTCGACCACCGCGAGGGAAGGTGAGCTCTCTCTCTCTCTCTCTCTCTCGTTCTTTCTCTCTCTTGATTCAGTTTCTTCTCTTTGAACTGAATCCACTAACCGCCTGCTTCGCGAAGGTTTGTTGGCTTATATCGTTCTTTGAAATTTTGGCGCCGAATGGGGAATCCTCTGCCCACTTCAACTCACGTGCCATCACGTGCCAAATGGCATGCTAACGGCGACGGAGAAGCTGAGTATTCCGTTCAGTTTCATTAGGTCCCTCGACGAGTCTCATTTCGCACGAATTTGGCATGGATTTGAGCTGTTTCTAACGTTGTTTGACTTTTGCAGGTCCCGCGACCATGACCATCCGATTACTCTCCCCTCCGGCGACGTTGGATGGTGCTGTTGGTGTCGATCGACGGGGGAAGATGAGAGGAACAAAATGCCCACCATTCCCCTTTCAATTAGTCGTGAATTGACCTTCAATTTGGTCTTCAAAACTCGGTCTGTCACTGTTCATTCGCACGAGCGTTTTGGGGAAGAAGAAGACACTGTTCTGGACCGGTCCAACCGGCGGTCAAACCGGTCCGAACCGGTCCCGACTTGCAATTTTCCAAATTAAATCCAAATTAACAGGAAATTTTTGCAATTGAACCTCATAATCGAATCTAGGGCATGAATTCTATCAAAAAATATGATTTTGCCCAAAAGTTCATATCAATTTCGACAAAAACCCCAAATTTTCTTTTAATTGCAAATTGGGAAATTATGCAATTAAAGGTTCAAATGATCAAATTGGGTTAAATTACCTGTGCCAATCGATTCAAAATGGTGGGCAGTATGTTTAATTTGCAATAATAGCCCTTGAATTGAAAGTAATTTCAATTATGCTCAATTTCAAGGACTAAAAATGCAATTTTAGTATGCAATTTTGCCAAATTCGTGCAATTGAGCAATTTGTACAATCAATTGGGCTAAATTGAAATAAGGGACAGTTAGAATGGATGTCAAGATCCTAGAAAATGTCAAAATTGCAAATTAAAAGACTCGATTGACATTTGTTTCTCAAATTCAATCATATGTATAACAAAGGAACATATACAATTGAATTTGATTTTGGACTTTTTGTGAGGTCAAAAAGACAAGGGATTTAAAAGAAAAATATTGGCAATTTTTCCATATTTTTGTGACCTCAAACGCTATTTTTCTTGATTTTTTGAGTATTTTTCTATTTTCTAAAAAATACTAAAAAATGTGAAAAATATGAAAAATTATGTTTTGGTCAAGAATGGTTCCTTGGTCTTGGCCAATGCCACCAAAGTTGATTTTGTAATTTTTTGACTTTTTATGGATTTTGTTGTGATTTTTTAAAATATAACTGAAAAAGACTTGGTCAAAAATCAGGTGTCAACAGCTGCCCCTCTTTGAGAGGAATCTCGTGAGAGGTTTCTCTCAAAGATAGGTGACACTTGAGTCTAGACCGACTCGACTGGGGGAAAGAAAAACGAATCTTTACACTCAATCTTTCATGTCCCGCTGGTGAACGCTCTACTCCATATTCTTTTGCTGACGTGAGAGAGAAAGTAGAGAGACCCGCCTGCTTTTTACCTGTTTGATCACCTGCCTGATGCTCGTGCGGCATGCGCGGTGTATAGCGGGTTCAAGTGAATACCTAAGGACTCGTCTTTTGAGTATCCTAGGGCGGTTAAACTCTAGCTTGTATGGTAGGCCGTACCAGAATGAGATTCCTATACTTGACAGGAACTTGTGAATGACGCACCCAGTTTCTTAGGGTTTGTCAAAAGTTTTGATCCGTATGGTGGATCAGACCATGAATATGATTCCTTTCTGTTAGGAACCTATGGATGACGCACCCAGTCTCTTAGGGATTGTCGAACATTTTGATCCTTCAGGGGGATCAGGCCGAGAATATGACTCCTCTCTGCTAGGAACCTGTGGATGACGTACCCAGTCTCTTGGGGATTGTCGAACATTTTGATCATTCAGGGGGATCAGGCCGAGAATAGGACTCCTCTCTACTAGGAACCTATGGATGACGCACCCAGTCTCTTAGGGATTGTCGAACATTTTGATCATATATTCTAAGGAATTAACTAGGATTTATACAAGTGAGGTGTGCCTAACCTTTAGGCTTCACCAAAAGAGCTATTCTAGATTTTGGGGTTACCTAGAACCTCACAGAAAACAGTTTTCGATCCTATGTTCTAAAGAATTAACTAGGATTTATACAAATGAGGTGTGCTTAACCTTTAGGCTTCACCAAAAGAGCTATTCTGGGTTTAGGGGTTACCTAGACCCTCACAGAAAGCTGGTTCTGAAAATTATCCTTTCGACACGCGAGGTATTATTTTGGGATTTGGGGATTCCAAGTATCCTGCAGAAAACTTAAACCTGCAAAAACTTTGATAAGATTCTTCTGGGATCTAGGGGCTACCTGAGATCTCGCAGAAAGACTATATTGAATATTGTCCTTTCGACATGGGAGGTGACATTCTGGGATCTGGGTACTCCAAGCATCCTGCAGAAAGCTCAAACCTACAAAACTGTTCATAAGAATGTGTTTTCCTGAGATATGGAATTACCAGGGATCTTGCAGGAAAATAAACTTGAAAGCTCTTCTTCACAAAGCAATGCATCCTTCTAGAATCTGGGGCTACCATGATTCCTATAGACGTTTAAGCTTGAAATACATTCTTCACAAAAGAAGTAGCATTCTGAGGTCTGGGGATACCAGGGGTCCTACAGAAGCTTGAACATGTAAACTCTTTCTTACCAAGAGAGATACAAGCCATTTTAGGAGCCGAAGTTATCAAGAATCTTGCAGAAGCTCCAATCTGAAAATTTTCTTACCAAAGGCACATCAATGGTCTTTAAGTGATATCTGATGTCAAATTGACAGCACTTTATGACTTATATCATAGTCATAAAAAATTTCAATGAATGCATTACGATGCTGGAGGTTATCTAAAACACCTTGCGACATACGAAAGTGATAAAAAATTCCTTGTGGGGAAAGTTTGAATCAAAACAATCTGAAATTACCAAAAGAGTTTGGTTAAAATGTTCAACGGAGTATTCTCATCAAAGAGGATTTCTCACCGTTTTGAGATAATGGTCTTTTACCAAGAATGCACTCGAATTTCCTATCAAACCAGTGCCTAGGGTTCAGGATCATTCGCAATGCATACATCTCGATCGATCAGGAGGACTTCCAAGGGACCGTAATGTTGGGCTTGGTCAACGGTTTTCAAAGGGGGACTTGGAAGCAAGTCAAGGCTTTCAAAGAGAAGTCTTCAATGTCTGCTCCAGGTTTACAAGTCAAGAAACCTGCAAAATGAGAAAGAAATAATCTTGCTCGAACTTCTTCGAGTTAAGCTTAGACATTAAACCCTATGTCAATCCAAGTGCCTTAATTAGAAAAAGCTTTTCAGGGTTGTAACGTAGGTAGGTTTGGGGACCAAAAAAGGCTTGTTTTTGGCTCAGAATACGCGAAGGGTTTAATATTGGTGATCATTGCGAGTTTTGCCGCCATCTTGCCTCTTCTGGTTCAAAGAACGTCTTCAGTCTTCGAAGTGCACCGATAGTCTTTGGAGGGCATCGTCCGTCTTCGAGGCGCGCATTTATCTTTAGAGATAATCTCTTTCGTGTTGAGACGGCGTCAACATCTTGTTTATGCTTTCGTCATCTGAATGTGACATAATCTGGGAGTATCTTTTGCAGTCCAGCTCCTTTGGGATTTTATTTTACAACCAGATCTCACTAGTGACCTATACAAAGATATCATGTCATCTTTTGGCATTTACAAGATCAAACACATGATTCACAAGTGTACAAGTATTTGAACGGGCACTGGCCTTACTTTTACCAGGCACTTTGCTTTTTCTTGATGCCTAGGATTGAATTTTTCTCTTTTTTTTCTTTTTCTCATCTTTTGTCGAAATCCCACCTTTTCTTTTCTTTTGGGGATCAGAATTTTCAAACGAGTGTGCTAGATGTACAACTTGAATCTCAGCACTCAAACATTAGTCCAGGATTTTTTTTTACAAGTCCTGTATTTTGAACTCTTCTGCTCTTGAAGTGACGTTGCTTCCGTCTTGGAATATGCAATGATCACCAATGGGCATGTGAAGCGAACGTATAGGCTCAACTGGGCTGTGCAAAGGGTAAAAGTGTATAGGATAGAGAAACGAATGCTTTTCGTCATCTTAAAGCACTTGAACTACCATAGAAGTTAAAATGACAAGCAACACACGAAGATTGATGCAAGTCTGAGCAAGAGAACTTCTAACCATTTACCTCTTGATACTGCTGGACGTACCTCCAGTTTGCTCCACTGTGGGGTGGTTCTTGACAGGGATAAAGAATGAAACCACCGTTCAAAGGGTTATCAATGGTCACCTGTAGTGTTTGTGATAGAGAAACGAATGCCTTCGTCGTCTCAATCCATGTAATCACTGCGAATAATCCTTACGCCCGTAGGTCAAGGTCTCGCTATCCTTACCATTCCACTCATCTCTCAAGTGTGTATAGGACATGTTTAGATCAGGCTGGCCTTTTATCTGAGGAAATATCCTTTTGAACAATTTAAACAACTCTTGTTGGAAAAGTTCATTTTGCTTCTTCCAAAACTTACCCTCTAAGGGGATTTATGATGCACAATACATATTTCAATCATGTTCCGATAACCTCCAAGTTTAAACATGAATGCCAATGACATGGCTGTGAGAATTTTGCGTCTTCATAGACATGAGATTTGAATGTATGCTAGATTCCAAGAAGCCTTCAAATTCTAGCAAAAATGGTTCTGACAGTCTTAAAATCTGAGAGATAGGGAAATGAATACTTACCTGTCCAGCGTGGCCAGGGATCTCTGAAAAAATATGAAAGGAACATGTTAGTGTATGCTCTCAAATTTCAAAAAATTAGAACGATATACCTTACCCTTGATCATGCGCTTCAATGGAAATTCATAAATTCATGAAAGTCTGACCACCACGCCGTTAGGTCTCCTTGATCATGCATTCCCATCTGAATGCCGATGTGTAGATTACATAAATCAGCCATTTTGACCTATGGCGATGATGCTTTCGTCTGATTGAGGCGATGAATCCTGCTCAATGGCTTCATTCATTTTTGGAGCGTGCCCCTGTGCCATTCTTTGCAGTTTTTCTGCTCTTCGTTTTGCTGTCTGCTATCTTCATCAGACATTCCTGGTATTTTCCATCGAGGGCCTTGCTTCCTTAGGTCCTGCAATATTGAACACATGCTAATGTATGCATGGATACATGCATGGATGCATGATATGCTTATGCAATGACTATTATGATGACTCGGCTCAATCCGGGATGAGTCATACAATCGAAATCTGATTTTATTTCAAGGGTAATACTTCTTCACAGCATCTGAGTTTACAGGTTGCCCCAGTTCTTCTCCTTCGGAGTTTACAAGAATCAATGCTCCTCCAGTGAGAATCTTCTTGATAATGTAGGGGCCTTCGTAATTCGGGGTGAATTTACCTCCCGAATGGGTATTACTTGGCAAAGTCTTCCTAATTACCAAGTCATTTACTTCGAAATTTCTGGTCTTGACCTTTCGGTTAAACGTCCTGGCTACCATCTTCTGGTAAGTTTGTCCATGACAAATGGCTTTAAGACGCTTCCCGTCTATTAAATTCAACTGTTCGTATCTGTGCTTGGAATATTCAGGCTCGGAGAGTTTACCCTCTGACAAGATTCTCAAAGAGGGAATCTTAACTTCCACGGGTAGGACTGCTTCCGTCCCATACACCAGACTGTAGGGAGTTGCCCCAGTAGAAGTCCTGATTGACGTTCGGTAAGCCATTAAGGCGAAAGGCAGCCTTTCATGCCAATCCCTGTAGTTTTTTGCTGTTTTAGCCAAGATTCTTTTGATGTTTTTGTTGGCTGCTTCCACTGCCCCATTCATCTGTGGGCGGTAGGGGGATGAATTCAGATGTCGAATACCAAAGTGATCCAATAGACCATTGACAATTTTGTTGTTCAGGTTAGACCCATTATCTGTGATGATCGCTTGAAGGGTACCATACCGGGAGATGATGTCTCTTATGACGAATCTTGCCACATTTCTTGCAGTGACATTCTTGTAAGAACTGGCCTCTACCCATTTTGTGAAGTAATCAATTGCTACCAGGATGAAGCAATGACCATTTGAAGCCGCATGATTAATAGGCCCTATCATGTCTATGCCCCAGATAGAGAAAGGCCAAACTTCAGACATTTGGTGTAGTTCGTTTGGGGGTGCATTGATTTTATCACCATATATTTGGCATTGGTGGCATGACCGGACATGCTGGCAGCAGTCTGATTCGATGGTCATCCAAAAATAGCCAAGCCGCATGATCTTCCTGGCGAGGAGGTGGCCGTTCATGTGAGGCCCACATATTCCTTCATGGATCTCTTTCATGAGAATATTTGCTTCCTTGGCATCTACGCACCTCAACAGAGTAGAGTCAAATGATCTTTTGTATAGAATTTGTCCGTTGAGGAAGAACTTGCTGGCCATCTTGGTTATGTATCTCCGGTCCCCTGGGTGGCATCCTTCAGGAAACTCCCCTTTTGAAAGATAATTCTTGATGTCGTAATACCATGGTTCCCTGTCAAATTCATCTTCGATTAGCATACAATAAGCTGGCCTTTCAACTATATTAATCCTTAGGGGTTCTATATCCAACCCTCCAGTTGTTTGCAACATTGAGGCAAGGGTGGCTAACGCATCTGCAAACTGATTGTGGGATTTCGATAGGTACTCGAATGACACTTCTTCAAATTCGAGTGTTAATTCCTCAAGGTATTCATGATAAGGGATGAGCTTTGCATCTTTCGTCTTCCACTCTCCCTGTGTCTGTAGAATGATGAGCATGGAATCTCTAAAAACTTGCAACCTAGGTATCTTCATAGAAATAGCCAATCGTAGGCCTAGAATGCACGCCTCATATTCTGAGATGTTGTTGGTGCAAGGAAAAGTTATTTTTGCCGCCACAGGGTAATGTTGATCATCAGGGGATATCAGTACTGCCCCAGTGCCTGCCCCTGATAGATTAACAGCACCGTCGAAATACATGACCCACTTGTCTTCTGCTAAGTTGAGAATTTGACCTTCTGTGCTTGTTACTTCAGGAGACTCACCGCTTGACGGGTTTTCTGCTAGCATGTCGGCTATAGCTCTTCCTTTTACTGACTTCTGTGGAGAGCACTTGATGTCAAATTCAAACAGCATCACTTGCCATTTTGCTAATTTTCCAATTAAAGAGGGTTTCTCCAAGAGGTACTTGACAGGATCGTTCTCTGTTATGAGCTGAATGTGGTGGTGTAGGGTATACTGCCTCAGTCTACGAAGTACCCATATCGCTTCTACACAGGCCCTTTCGACTGGTGCATACTTTGCTTCAGATGGCGTGAATTTCTTATTCAGGTAATAGATGACCCTTTCTTTACCATCTATTGGGCTTGTTTGGGCAAGTAAGGCTCCCAAGGATTCCTGCTGTATAGTCAGATATAAGGTCAATGGGTGACCAGGAATTGGTGGCACAAGTACCGACGGTGTGATCAGATAGTTCTTGATCATTTGGAATGCTCTGCTGCATTCAGCATCCCATGTTACTTTCGCACCTTTCTTAAGCAATTTGAAGATTGGCTTAGCCACATCAGACAGTTGATTGATAAATCTGGCAATATAGTTCATTCTCCCCAGAAGGCTTCTTACTTCTTTTACTGTGGAAGGAGTTGACAAACCGTGGATAGCTTGAATCTTTGAAGGATCAATCTCAATGCCCCTGTTACTAACTATGAACCCAAGAAGTTTCTCAGATCTCGCCCCAAACACACATTTGTTAGGGTTCAACTTCAACTTATATTTGCGCAGGCGCTCAAATAATTTTCTTAACACATGTACGTTATCCTTCCCTTTCTTGGATTTGGCGATCATGTCATCGACGTACACTTCAATTTCTTTGTAGATCATATCATGGAATAATGTGACCATGGCCTTCTGATAGGTAGCCCCGGCGTTTTTTAATCCAAAGGGCATGACTTTGTAGCAAAAGTTCCCCCAGGGTGTGGTAAAAACAGTCTTTGGTTTGTCTTCTTGTTTCATGACGATTTGGTTGTATCTTGAGAATCCATCCATAAACGAGAACAATTCATAACCTGCTGTGCTATCCACCAACACATCAATGTGAGGAAGTGGAAAATTATCTTTTGGGCTTGCTCTATTCAGATCTCGGTAATCTACGCAGATTCGAACTCTACCATCCTTCTTCATGACGGGGACTATATTTGCAATCCAGTCTGAGTATGGGATAGCTTCAATAAAGCCTACCCTCAGAAGTTTCATGACTTCTTCCTTAATTTTGTCCTCCAACTCGGCCTTCATCCGTCTGCTGTCTTGCTTGACAGGTTTGATACTGGGATCCGTGGGTAAGGCATGCTCCACGATCTTAGGATCTAAGCTTGGCATATCAGCGTAAGACCATGCAAAAATGTCTTGATATTCTTTCAATAACTCTGTGAACTCGAGCCTTTCATTTCCGGATAAATGCCCGCCAATCTTGACCTCTTTGATATTCACAGAGTCTCCCAGATTAACAATGATTGGTTCTTCTGAAGTAGGAGGCATCGATTCCTCAAAGGCATTCCAATCTCTGCGGATAGATGCATAACCCTCATCTTCATCTTCCTCAATGCTATAAGAATGGTTACTGGAGAAATCCGAATCTCGTAACAACCTGGTATGCATGTTTGAGATGATATGCTCAGAGGAAGTGGCTTCATCACTTAGCCACTCTATGACGGCATTCACAGAGTCATCTTCAAGAAAAGGATTTGTCAGATCTGGTTCTATCGGTGAAGTGACATCTTCTTCAGACAACCATTTAGAGTTCTGGTTGAAGTAGGCGTTTAAAGGATTATTGAACATTCGAAACCTGCCTTTCCAAGTTGGAGAACCGATGAACGAGTCATTCAAGTTATTTCGGCCTCCCCGACGTCCCAGGCTTTTGCCTCGGCCTGGCCTGCTGCTTCCGGGACAGATTCATTCACGCGATATTTCTGATATCCTAAGCCCATTCTATGCGAGTTAGCTTTTAACTGCAGGGGAGCATTTATCCCTTGACTGTGTTTATCCAGACCTTTTCTAGGATCAAACCCATATGCCAGTAGCATCTTAGCTGGTAAAAGATTGGCTTCTGAGATGTAGGGGGTTCTCAACCTTGTCCCTGCCGGGGTATGAACTGTGGCTACCAGTTCTAGGGAATGATAGTTCGCTTCTGTTTTCACTTCGGGTTCAACATAGGGAATGGCACTGTTCTTGTATATCTGGAGGTCGACTTCTCTATGTATGGTAATCACCTTCCCATCCACAACAAAGCGTACCTTTTGATGCAAGCTCGAAGGGACGGCTCCTGCTGTATGGATCCAAGGCCTTCCCAGCAAGAATCCGAATGCACTGGGCAGATCCATTACTTGGAAGTTTATAGAGAATTTTGTAGGGCCGATGAATACGTCAAGCTCAATCTCGCCCACCACGGTCTTCCTCATTCCGTCGAAAGCTCTCACAGCCGTTTTGGATGCCTTAATCGTCTCCTCATTGATTCCCAGCCTTCTTAGGGTAGCCAAAGGGCAAATATTGAAGGCTGATCCATTGTCGATCAATACATGTGACACTCTTTTCCCGTTACATTGCGCGGAGATATATAAGGCCTTGTTGTGCCCTCTTCCTTCCATGGGGAAGTCCTCGTCAGAGAAGCTCAATTGGTCTTTTAAAAGGATTGCCCCCACAAAGTCCCCTAATTATACCTCGTTAATTGTTTCAGGGACATGTACTTCGTTGAGTATTTTCAACAGTGCGTTCTTCTGCTTCTCTAAGTTGATGAATAAATCTAGCAAGGATATTTGAGCCGGCATCTTCCTCAGCTGCTCTATTACTTCGAACTCGCTGGTTTTGATGATTGATATGAGCTTTTCGGCGTCTTCCTTTGAGACTTCCTTTTTTACGGATTCGCCTTCCCTAGGGGCATAAAACCGTCCAGACCTCATTACCGCATCTACTTCTTTAGTCCCATAGTCCCAATGGACTGCTTTAGGATCGTATTCTTCTACTGGAGGGACTTCTATAGTTACAGTCGTCTGATAAGACGTCTCTGGTTCAGCCGTGTTGTCTGCTTCTTCTTGCGGCAATTGAATCACAACAGGCTTGACTAGGTAGTCTTTCACTATGCTCATGCTATCAAGTTCTTCCAATCTGATTACCACTGTCGTAGCGACTTCGACCATTGATACGGTGTCGTCAAGCCCTTTTGAAAAAAGTTCTTCTACGTCCTTCGAGGTCTCTGGTTGAGAGAGATCATCCATACCTCCCCATCCGTCTGGTATGATGTCCTCAATTTTCTGATAAAAGCTGGGAGGGGCTGAATATTTCACTTTGAAGTTGTACCCCCCAGAATCTTGACCAAGGTTGTCTACAATTTCGCCCTTTTCAAGCGCGTTGGCCATAAATTTACGGTCCTCTAGACTTCGTCTCTTGGCTTCCAGTTCGTCCTTTTCGAATTATTCTTCTGACTGAGTGACCGGCCTGAGACTGTCTACCAGATTCTCGTGTGAGATACCCCAGGTGCTACCCTGCTCAGTTTTGATCACGAAGTAGCTTCCTTCCAAAGATAAAGAAGCTTCAACTCCTTCGAATTCTTCATTGGTGCTATCGGATATTATCCCTAAGCTCATCATTTTGGCAATGCATAGTTTCTTTTCGTCAGCAGAGATCTCTCCTTTTTTTGGGTATGACGAAGCGGCTGCTAGCAAGTCGGTCAGCTTAGGCACGTCTACCTTCAGCTTAAGGTAGTCTTCCTCCGCTAGCAAATCTGGAAGTGGGTTTTCTTGTACATTTGGGGCCATATTGTCAAACTTCAGAATCTGACTATCAATCAGAGCTTGCACCTTCAACTTAAGGATATAACAGTTGTCCACATTATGTCCTCTCTCGCCCATGTGGTAGACACAGGTTTTGTTCTCGTCAAAACCAGGATATTTAACAGAGTTTACCCTAGGCGGTTCTTTTGCCACCAGGCGTTGCTCTAGCAGCACTGAGAGCAACTTGGATAAAGGCCTCGGGAGTTGAGAAAATTGCTTCTGGGGTGGCCTTCTTCTAAGCTCTTGTACTTTCAGTGCCAACCAGGACGATCCTCCTTTGGTCTGATTGGAATTGCCAAACGGCTTGGGCTTGTGGGGATCCGGTATAAACGCTATGTCCAGTCCGATTTTTCTCTCCTTTTTCAAGGGATACTGCTTCTTAGTAGAAGCTTCATGAGGCATTCTTTCTCTCAAGGCCCATTCTAGCCTTTCAGCAACCTTGATCAAGTGTGCAAACGTTTGACATCCAGAAGTGTTCAGCCTGTCAAAGTACTCGTAGGGGAGCGCTTTTAGGAATAAGTCAATCAGCTCCTCCATTGGGATTGACGGCTTTACTTGGGTAGCCAAGGCTCGCCACCTCTGGGCATATGTCCTGATTGATTCGCCTCTCGCCTTTGAAGTTCGTAGAAGGTCTTCTCTTGTTGGGGCTGTAGCCGTGTTGAACTTGTACTGCCTGAGGAAGTCTTCTGCAAGATCCTCCCATCCGTCATAATCTTCTAGGTCTATCTCAATGAACCAAGCCAGAGCGGCGCCAGCCAAACTCTCTTGGAACGTATTCATTAACAGTGGAATGTAATCCGAATAGTGCGGCATCTTGCGCCGGTAATACTTGAGGTGGGCACGGGGACAGCCTGTCCCGTTATACTTTCTTACGAACTCCGGCTCCTTATAGTCAGGAGGAGTCTCTACCTTAGCAAAAAGAGATATTTTGTCGAAGCGAGCTAACTCGTAACCTTGGCTGCTCAAGTACTCCTCGATCTTGGCCAACCTTTTAGCCTCTGCTTCGGTTTTTACAGTCTGCTTCCCCTTCTCCTCCTTCTCGAGGTTAATAACAACAGGCGAGGCCTTTGGTTGTGACCGGCTGCTTGGTTCATGGATGTCCTCCTCTACACGTTGGGTATCCCTCGTCACCTCCTTATCTGTTGTATCAGGTACAAAAGAAGGACCTGCGTTGTTCTGGTTATGACCCGTTGTTTGTTTAGCTTGGGTAGCTTCCAGCATTGCCTTGATGTCGGCCATCATAGTTGCTAGGGCAGTCATCTGGGATTCCAACATGCCCACACGCGGAGTCAATTCTTGTTGCTCCATTCTTGTCTTAAAGCGAGTACGGAAACGATGTGTTGGTAATTCCGTGATGGGAGTGTACCTGTTTCAGAAGGATTCCCAGTGAGTATTTCTTTTATCTTTGACAAAAAGGAAGCAGCTAATTCTTTCAATTACTTGCTTCTTGTCAGTAGATGAGAAAAAGGGCTACCTCGTGAGCCTTAGCCTCATGTAAGTAATTCTTTTAATCATTTTTCGACAAGAATTCATGAAATTAAAAGAAGCGTAATTTCTGACGATAGTTTTTATGTATCCGCAAAACATGTTCACATTTATGTTCATGTGTCTAAAATAGCATCACACAGAAATGAAAAAGTATGAGGAGGTATCACAATGTTTGCTTATTTTACACTTGACAGAATAGTCTATTCAAGCCTAGGACGCTTGAGGTCTAAGGTATCCTCATCATCCCAGTATGGATTCCCCTCTTCAGTCTGGGGCTCCTCATCTTCTGAATATGACAGCGGTTCCATGTCTTCGGGTACGTACGGCTCTATTCCAGGTACATATGGTACGATGTATTCAGGTACGTATCGCTCGACAAGGCTCCGTCTAGTCGCTTTAAAGTGCTGAATGTATTTTGCAGTGGCTCTATGAATGTTTTCTTCACGAGTCATGTTTTCTGGCCAACTTATTTCTTCGGCTTGCGAATTCTTCAAGGAGCGGATGATGGATGTCACCTTGGCTTCAAACTGTTTCTTCTCCTCCTCCATGAGAGTCTTGCTCGGTATGTCAAAAGAAAAGATACCAGGTTGTTGTGGAGAAGGGATCTCCTGTAGTGCCCCGAACTGTCGGATCACCCTCTTCGGATAGTATACGGTAGCGCCCGTGAATCCTAGCAAGGGGACTGGACCTTTGTCATCGCAGGCCAATCTAACTTTGCCCAGCGTTGGTAACCTTAGCCGCCATCGGAGTTGTTCGGGCTTTAGAACTTTAAGGAAGTTTTTCCACTCTATGAAGTTGAACTTAGGAATACGTGTATGTGTTCTGACAAAAGTTCTAAGATGATGTGCATCGGGGCTGATTTCAGTGAAACCTATGCGGATGTGGAATTGTCTTATATGAGATGTGAACCATAGATACAAAAGATCACTAGAGGCTCTAAAGATTCCCTTTTTGTTTTTCTTGAAGCGATTTAAGGAAAGGAAGGTTTCGGCAAGGATGATGTTTGAGTAATCCCACCCACAACAGACTTGTCTAGCTACTACAGCCATGATAGGGTCGAAGGTGACAGATGAGATTGGGAACAGCACAAAGCTGAAGAATGCCAAGACAAAGGCTCTACCGGATTTGGTCCCTTTAGCAGTAGGGATGCAGGAAAATCGGTCTATAAGGAAAGATAGGGAGATTCGTCCAGAATTGCTTTTTGCATCTGCTTTGACTTCGCTTAGGCTTGTGTCAAGGAATTCAGCCACCTGACTCAGGGGTTCAAATCCTATGGGGGGTCGAACGAGTGTGTGAGTGAACTCAACTCCGATGACGGCACTGTACTCCTCTATAGTGGGAGTAATCTCCAGTCCTTCCATGCAAAATGTAGCGGTGGTAGGATCCCAATAGAGCGCCATGGCTTGGATAAAGGCAGGTAGACACTCAATCTTCAGCAGGTCTAACAGGTATCCTAGTCGTGATTCAGCATACTTCTGGCTGGCTTCGCCCATGCTATCCCACCATGATTGGAGTTCGGCCCGGGGAACTTTGAACACTTGAATATCACTCTTTCCCATCAAGTCTAAAATATGCAAATGAATTTTTTTTAAAAAGTCAATCGTCGGAAATTACTTTAAAGACATGATTATGCAGATGCCATGAGAGATGCATGGGCTAACTTAATTGCATAGTTCATTTTGAAGAAATAGAAATTAGGACCTTTTTCAGGTCTCGAAGGTCTGACTTAAAGCCTAACTTGAATTTCAGGGAAGTGAATTATGCAATTTAGTCAGGTTCACTAAGTGACTAAGGGAAACAGTAATGTCACATTCCATTGGTCAATACATCAAATGAACAAAGTGGAATGAACTTTTATTACAATCAGGATTCCTAATGAAAGAAAGGTAGAGAAAGATTCTTCAAACAAGAAAGCCATAAAAGGCCAATGGAATGTGAGGATCTAAATCACTCTTGACAGTCAGTCGGGAACTCTCCTTTAATCAAGTGTAGGAGAGTTATCTTCAATGTTCTGGTCAAAAGGTCGTAGTTCCTCTGGCCATTCTCTGGTCCATGGTATGACGACTTTAGGAGCCTTCTCGGGTTTCACTTTCTTGAGTGTGATACGCTTTGGCTTTGTCTTGGTAGCAGGACGTCTTCTTTTTCCCCAAAAAGTGATCATGGGTACACTCTCTTTGGTCAGTAGTTCAGCCTTCCGACGGGCATATGCCTCCCTGGCCAACTGGTTGCAACGCTGTCTCTTCATCTCCAGATAATTCTTAAACATCTCGTCTGCTTGTCGCTTGAATCTGAGGTTATCGGCATAGTAGCGGGTTTGGCAATCTTCCGCATATCCTAGCTTACGTCCAGTCAGTTCCCGACCGTGCACGAATCTGGTGAAGTGTAGCATTGTGTTTGGTCCAGGGCGAGTGACTTTCCTTAGGTACTCTAAGGTTACCAACTCCGTCGAGCTCTTAGGGAACAGCGACATCCTACTCTATTACCATCGTTGTTTCAATTAGTCACTTGAGTGATTTTCATGATGCGAATGCATATGTAATGTATGAGTCACATTATGGAGCAGGGAATAATAAAGTACACTGAAAATAAATGCCTTACCAACCATACTTGGGGGAATGTGGAATGTCCCCCTGTATCAATGGATGGTTTTAGGTATACCAACCATTCATAGACACGCGCATGAGACAAGTGGGTATACTCTAAAAATCGAAAATCAGGTGAGGAACTTACGGCTCAGGCTCCCACGATCCACATGAGGCAGATTCCTCCCCAAGGGTACCTACCCAAGAGGGCTAGATATCGCCAATGCAGATGGTAGGCGGGAACGAATACGAAAGTCTCAAGTGTCATCAAACACAAGATCCATTTCGCACTCCTTCCCTATCTAAGGTAACCTAGAGGTGGTTGCAGTCGGGGTTTGACCGCCAGTGTGTGCAATGTGTCGTGATCATCACAATGCAAAGTCATGCACATCAGTTTGTATCAAAACACCGCTTCAGTATGTGCATAAAAATAAACATACATTCTCAACTCCAACCTGCAGGAAAAAATGTCAACAATCACTCCACCCCTTATTTCTCCAATCTGCAAAAACATCTAACACAATGGTTAGTGTACGTACCTCACATTCGAGAGCATCCGCAGAAAATAAGGTCAAATAAACCAAACAACTTTTTAATCGGCTCAAGTCCTTTGGAATTCGTAAACAGAGATTCTGGTTTAGAATAAGTCCCAAGTGGAGTCGCCAGTCTGTCGCGACCCTCTCGAGCGCCATCTGGGCTAGCGAGGGTTAATGGGCCGTCCGATTTTGCATGATCGGACACGGGCCCCTCCCAAGGTCCATTACCCAAATCGCAACTGTTGGATATACGTGGTCGACCTTCAACGTGGTCTAGTGACATGTGATAAGTGTACATGCCAAGGAGTCGCCACCAATCGTTTCGTAGAGGGTACGATCGGAAACCCCATCGAATAGTTGGGAGTGGTCTATTCGATCCTGCGGAAATCAGAGAATTGGGTTCGGGGACTTAGTTACGCCAACTGTCAGAATTGACGCCCTTTCGGTACCTAAGCTAAATAGTTTATCTAATCCTTGGATTACATACAGACGAGTGGGGTACAGATCCTAAATCTAGGAGTTCATGCAGATGGGAATAGCTACCCTATCACTCACAATCATTAGAAATGAATGCGCAAATCAAGGATCCAATACAGGCGGATAAAACACATGAAAGCAGCATGGCATCCCAATGAGGCCCTATTAGCCTAGAGAAATGTTAATCAAGGATTAAGAGTGATTTGGACATGATTCGTCCATGAGGGGCAGAATCGTAATTTGAACTATTCAAGGACAATTCGCCTTGAAAGGGAAAATTTGTCATTTTAGATTAATTGGGAAGTCAAAAGATGGGGGAAATAGGATTGGCTATCAATTCAATCCATTTTCCATTTTTTGAGAATTTTCAGAATTTTTCAGGAATTTAAAAGTGATTTTACCCTCGGAGGGGTAAAATTGTCATTTTGGACAAAGAAGATGACTGAAAATCTCAAATGTTAGGGTGGGTCGCCCACTTGACCCAAACCCTAATTTTGAGAAATTTTCAGGACTTGATTGGGGACAAGAAAGACGATTTTCCCATTTAAAGGGCAAAATCGTCATTTCGAGAAAAGATGCGGAACTCGAAAAACCAAGCCCAAGAATTGGTCGCCTACCCGACCCTAATTCTTACCTTGGCATTATCGGCCTTATCTCGCATATACAGCAGAGGCGACTTACCCCTAAAGGGTAATATCGTCAAGTCTTAGAAAAATGGATAAGAAGCCCCAAAAATAGGGTTGACCAGTTGTTTGTGGTCAATCCTCGATTTTTGGGGGCTTCTGGAGTGTCTAGGATTTTTCCCACAATTTTTTCACATTTTTTTTTGGGAATTTTTGGAATTTTCTAGCATTTTTTGAATTTTCTAGGATTTTTCTGATTTTTTTATTTTTTTAAAATCATTTTCTGGATTTTTTTTATTTAAAATATTATTCAGACCGGGTCGATCCGACCCACTCGGGTCGGAACCCGGCCCAGACCCGGACCCGCGAGACCTACGGACTCAAACGACGCTGTTTCTACGTTTTTTTTATTTTCAGATTATTCGGAATTAATCCGACGGCCCACACTGAACCGCGTGGCTAATCCGCGCCCGTTGGATCTGATTACTAGAACCTACGGTCTAGATTAAGTGAAGACTAGACCTGAGCCGTTTGATTGACTTACTAAAACTAACGGACACGATTAGAACCTGAGACTTGATCTGAGCCGTCCAATCCTACTAGCCTAAACGACGTCGCCTACCCACTTAGCCAAACGACACCGTTTTTGATCAACTCGAATTTTCGATTTAAAAATGATTTTCGGATATTTTTAATTGCTAAGCGGACGGTTGTCATTTAATAGACTCGATTAACCTAGACCGTCCGATCTACTAATTCGAATAACAAATTGCTAACGGCCTGCTGACTAGACCGACACATGGACCAATAACAGACTGACACCTAGGACTTTGACCGGTTGACCGCGTCACGTCAGCTTCGTCTTCAACCTCTCGACCCCGGCGGAATGGACGGCTGAGGATCTCCGGCGACGATCCTACGGTGGAATCTTGATGAAATCGTGCGAGGCTAACTCTAATCGACTCGGGATCGTCTTTAGTTTAACATATCTAAGGATCGTGGCATCTTATTCGCAAAATCACGAGTATCATGCAAAGTGCCGAGTACGGCCATGGGGATTCAATCGCTCGATTTTCCTCAGATCATTGCAATTCAATCACAGGGTAACATCAATCAATGTTCAGGAGACTTACCTCGAGCTCCGATTGAGCTCTCTCGGCCTAGATTGGGCTAGGCAGGAACGAACAGTGTTCGGCAATGAAGGTTGGATTAGGAGACTCAATTCGGGATGTTCAAGCGAAGTCAATGCAAAATAGATATGCGATGATGGTTAGTGATGCTCGGGGAAGAAAACGCACACTATAACTCGAAGAATCAAGACCAGAATCATTTTCCGCCATTGATGCTCAGTAAGAAAGCTTGAAGGTCGAACTCATCTATTCCCGTGGTTTTAACGTGCGCGGCCGACGGCGATCGACTCCTGGGAGTTTGGGCGACCTCTTGACGACCTCGTGGAGCTTCGGTTTAGCCTGAGAAGGCCCAACCAGCGCTTTGCAAATCCGAGCTCAAACCTTCGACCACCACGAGGGAAGGTGAGCTCTCTCTCTCTCGTTCTTTCTCTCTCTTGATTCAGTTTCTTCTCTTCGAACTGAATCCACTAACCGCCTGCTTCGCGAAGGTCTGTTGGCTTATATCGTTCTTTGAAATTTTGGCGCCGAATGGGGAATCCTCTGCCCACTTCAACTCACATGCCATCACGTGCCAAATGGCATACTAACGACGACGGAGAAGCTGGGTATTCCGTTCAGTTTCATTAGGTCCCTCGACGTGTCTCATTTCGCACGAATTTGGCATGGATTTGTGCTGTTTCTAACGTTGTTTGACTTTTGCAGGTCCCGCGACCTTGACCATCCGATTACTCTCCCCTCCGGTGACGTTGGATGGTGCTGTTGGTGTCGATCGACGGGGGAAGATGAAAGGAACAAAATGCCCACCATTCCCCTTTTAATTAGTCGTGAATTGACCTTCAATTTGGTCTTCAAAACTCGGTCTTTCACTGTTCATTCGCACGAGCGCTTTGGAGAAGAAGAAGACACTGTTCTGGACCGGTTCGACCGGACCAACCGGCGGTCAGACCGGTCCGAACCGGTCCCGACTTGCAATTTTCCAAATTAAATCCAAATTAACAGGAAATTTTTGCAATTGAACCTCATAATCGAATCTAGGTTATGAATTCTATCAAAAAAATGTGATTTTGCCCAAAAGTTCATATCAATTTCGACAAAAACCTCAAATTTCCTTTTAATTGCAAATTGGGGAATTATGCAATTGAAGGTTCAAATGATCAAATTGGGTCAAATTACCTATGCCAATCAATTCAAAATGGTGAAACCCATTGGGCAGTATGTTTAATTTGCAATAATAGCCCTTGAATTGAAAGTAATTTCAATTATGCTCAATTTCAAGGACTAAAAATACAATTTTAGTATGCAATTTTGCCAAATTCGTGCAATTGAGCAATTTGTACAATCAATTGGGCCAAATTACAATAAGGGACAGTTAGAATGGATGTCAAGATCCTAGAAAATTCTAAAATTGCAAATTAAAAGACTCGATTGACATTTGTTTCTCAAATTCAATCATATGTATAACAAAGGAACATATACTATTGAATTTGATTTTGGACTTTTTATGAGGTCAAAAAGACAAGGGATTTAAAATAAAAATATTGGCTATTTTTCCATATTTTTGTGACCTCAAACGCTATTTTTCTTGATTTTTTGAGTATTTTTCTATTTTCTAAAAAATACTAAAAAATGTGAAAAATATGAAAAATTATTTTTTGATCAAGAATGGTTCCTTGGGCTTGGCCAAGGCCACCAAAGTTGATTTTGTAATTTTTTGACTTTTTATGGATTTTTTTATGATTTTTCAAAATATAACTGAAGAAGACTTGGTCAAAAATCATGTGTCAACAAGTACGCTAAAAAAGTCATCGGCGATAATTCCCAAGATCGTGCACCAGGATTGAGGTAGATGTACCGGCGGTAGGATATGTATACTTTTCCAGCATCTAGGTAGGCTATGGATGCGAAAGCTGTAAGCTGCGTATTTCAATCCGTATGCAGCAACCCAAGATCTCACGTATAGAAACACGAATCACACATCCATAGAGTTAAAGAATTGACGCACCTGAATATGGATCCATCGTTCTTGATGCGGAATTGCGACGATCCGATGGTCAAGATCTTCTCCTCTATGAACCCCCTTATCGCTGGCTTCAATGAGACGGCCCCTTCACGCGTTGTGTCTGACGGCTCCTTATGTGAGGTTATGCGGACATCAGGGTTTAGAGGAGGGACTTGAGCTCTATTTATAGAGAATGAACCAGATCCTCTCATTAAGGATAAGGATATCCCGGCCCATACTATCCAGCACAATATCCTACTAGAATTAGGAAACTGTATATATCTTTCTTTATTAGACCAATTAATTTACAATGACAATTAATAAAGCCCATAACGAATATATTAAAATATATTCTAACATTCTCTCATTTGGGCTAAATTAATTGAAATTGTACTGTATATGCGCATCTTTATATTGGTCTAGAGATATTTCCCAATAGTCAATCCGATCCCATAAAGTTTTAAGCACCGGACCATGCCAGTAACTGCATCAGAAGACACAGAGCCATCCACGATCACAAATGCTCCCAACTCTACTGATATGGATTTGATATGATAGTACGGCAAACAGATAACATCTCAAATAACAGGACACCTTATATGTTGTCCTCCTTGTCAGTCACTATTCTCTCACCTTATGTGTCGCGAAACCGAATGTGTCACGAGAGAACATCTTTACCATTTCAATGAACCAACATATGTCTTACCTTTAGTTAACTATACTTTACGTGTAACAAGACATATGCCTTTGGCTAAAATAAATAAATGCCCCAGCCATCATTCAAGGTTTACACGATGCCTTGAGATTTTCAACTGATATATGCATTTAACTCCCCTTAATCATTAAAGCTTTATTGCATGCAATGGAGTTGATACATATCTATATGTTACAAAATGTAACAAACACAAATGTAAACTTTATTATAGAAAATATCGAATGCAGCTCCCACTGAACAACAGCATCTCATGATGCTTACTCAACCCGTCAATTAACAAGTCATATCAGCATCACACGATACTTTTATATTTGCGACATGTCATCTAAATGTGTATGGAAAGAGAGCTTAAGTTAGTGAGTCTGCAGCCTTATCATCTGTGTAATAAGCTCTACTGGAGTGTCACCCTTTCATCTGTTACCTTTATGGTCAAAACCTTGACCGCCAGATGCTCAGACCCCTTAGAACCTCTGATGTTGTTAATTAACAATACTGCAAAGTTATAGTCACAATATAACTGTATGGGTCTATTCATAAAATTAAATACGACCAACTCTTTAATGAGATTCCGAAGCCAAATAACCTGAATAGTAGCTGAAAAGTATACCACAAACTTCGCTTTCTTAAACGATGATTACATAGATTTCTATTCACGCTTTTTTGTAATACTGTACTTTTCTTTAGACATATAAATGTCTGTAGTGGTCAACTTTACATCATCCTGACAGCTAACAAAGCTAAAACCCGAATGCCTTACTAGCTGCAGGTCCTGAATATGTATGTAAATTAGCATACAGTATTTTGTCCTCTTTAAGTACCTCAAAATTTTCTTAGTAATCACCGAACGCATCCTGGATTTAACCAATACGTTACAAGAATGATCCATACGAATTTCAATGCCTAGGACAAAACACTCTATATCAAGATCAGTCACGTAAAAAATGCTTCGACAATATCTGCTTCATCTTATGCAATAATTTAAGAAAATTCCTTTCAAGCAAGATATCGTCTGCATAGAACACAAGGAAAATAAATTCCTCCCACTGATCTTGAAGTATATATACTAATTTACTTTGTTCTTGACAAAACAGGATAAAGCTACAATACTATGAGACTTCAAGCCATAATTGTCTAAAAGCTTACTTGAAGCCATAAAATAGACTTTTCAATCTAGAATCTCTATGAATATGATCAAACTTTATTCCATGATAACTTTATGAGATTCTTCTTTCTTTATGCACAAGTTTATCTAAATCATCTGCTGCAAAACATTCGGGTTACATAAAAAGACTACCTCGAAGTATCCAATTAAAAAGAAGTTTTAATATCTGTATAATAAAGCTCCTTATAATAATGAGCTATTAATACCTTAATCACTCCGAAAAAACTCTTTATGAGAGACTGAATAAAAATTATTTTAAGTCAACTCATTCTTTACGAGTGAAAACTTTGGCTACTAATATGTTTTAAACTTCTCAAATAAAATACTGATCAAAATATAATTGGATAAATAAGGTAGACAAAAACTTTCATCTGAAATCCCTTTAAGTTTTACAAACCCAATTGCAGCAGATGGACTTGTGACCTTGGAGCATACTAATAAGCTTCCAAACACCATATGTTTCATAGTCTGTATCTCGTCTACCATGCACACAATCACAATTATAATTAAGAACAAAAAATAGCAATTGTATAAATTACTAGATCATTTCCATAGTCGACTTTGTAGTCTTGCTCTTCTGGATAGACTATATAGAATGACTGGATACAATTGATCATCTCTGCCTGATAGATCTTTTAGGTAGAGCTACCTTAACCTTTATTCTGCGCTTGTAGGGTTTGATAAACTTTATCAGGTATTATCTTAATAACAAAAACCTGAACCCCAACAGAATCGAACCGTAACTTAGAATGCTCCATGATCATCTGTATATGTAGAAATAACGACACAATGATCCCTACCACACCATTACCTTTAATAGTCTGTGAGTAACTACCCTTATTCGGCTATATCAAGTTCCAGTAATTTAGCTATTTGTAATTCCACAATTCTTGTTCCTCCTTTGGGATGATAAATCAATAACCCTTCAGATGATATGGGAAAGGCACGAAATAAAACTGAGTGGTTCTGGAGTCCAACTTATCCAATATTGGATTATGTAACTTTATTTCTGCATGAACACCTCAAACTTTAATATAGTTCAAACTAGATTAACGTCCAGTCCATGACTCAAAAGAAGTCAATGAAATATTTTGATAGAAACATTATGGGTTATTTTCAAAGTTTTACCCCACAGAAAAAATATATAAATTGATTTTACATATCATACTCGTCATCATATCTGTATGGTGTGATTTTGCCTTTTGCCCTTTCCTTTCTATTGAGGAGTATCGGGCACAAAACTGTCGCGACCCGTCCGAAAGAGGACGCGGCTAATGGATTACCGATCGCGGGCCTTCCCCCGCACAAGGGTGCGGATCGCGGGCTTTGGATCGGCGCGGGCCCTCCCAAGCCCATACCAAATCGCGGCGGGAGTATTTTTCAAAGGGATTCGACGATAACAGTCGATCGCTTTCGACCTTAGTGTGGTCGTGGTGGCATGTGCAACTTGTGCATGCATTTGGAGTCGCCACCGGTCTTTCTTGGAGGGTAGACCGGAAACCTTATTGACTGATTGGGAGAGATCGATCAATTCTGCGGAACCAGAGATTTTGGGTTCGGGGACTTGGTTACGTTGATGTCATTACCAACGCCCTTTCGGTACCTAACTGTTGACACCTGATTTTTGATCAGTCTTTCATAGTTTATTTTTAAAACATTCATAAAAAATCTATAAAAAGTTAAAAAAATTAAAAAATCATCTTTGGTAGCCTTGACCAAGCTAAAGGAACCATTTTTGATAAAAAAAAATAATTTTTCATATTTTTTAATATTTTTTAATATTTTCCAAAAATAAAAAAATACATGAAAAATGAAGAAAAATAGCGTTCGATGTCGTAAAAATATAGAAAAATAGTCAATATTTTTATTTTAATTTCTTTTACATTTTGAACTCATAAATAGTCAAAATTTAAGTTCAATTGCATGTGTTTCTTCACGACGCATAGAGTTGAATTTGGCAAAAAAATGTCATTCGAGTATTTTAATTTGTAAATTTCTACATCTTTTTTAGTCTTGACGTCCAATTAGATCGACCACCATCTACAATAAATGCCCCTTGCTGAATATTTTCGTTTTTGTTTCACATGATTTCATGGTGTAAAACGCCGAGTGGATCCCCAAATATAATCGGGTCGGCATGAGCTCGATAGCTCGTCCAAGACCAAACCAGGGCACGGCGAACCCCATGTGAGTACTCTCGAACTCCTTCGATGCTTCCTAATGCTTTTCTTAGGTTAGATCGTGTGTAGAATGGCTAGGACAGCTAAATCATTCTTGAGCTGTGATTGATAAATAGGACCTTACTAGGAATGCCATGTGATTTATTTGCATATCTAGATTCCTTAAGTTGGGCATTTTATTACTGATTGTGATTGCTAGGATAATCACTCTTATCTACATGAATTTCTAGATTTAGGGTTCATACCTTACTCATCCGCATGAATTTCAGGCTAGAAAATTCAGTCAACTTAGGTACCGAAAGGGCGTCAACTCTGACAGTTGGTGTAACTAAGTCCCCGAAACCATTTCTCTGGTTCTCGCAGAATTGAATAGAAACTCCCAACTATTCGATTGGGTGGTCCAATCATACCCTAAAAAAATGATTGGTGGCGACTCCATGGCATGCACACTTAGCACATGTCACTAGACCACACTGAAAGTCGATCACGCATACCTCCGTTGCGATTTGGGTAATGGGCCTTGGGAGAGGCCCGCGTCCGACCAGACAGGACGGCCCATTAGCCCTCGAGAGCCCGACAACCTCAAGAGGGTCGCGACAGACTGGCGACTCCGCTGGGGACTGGTTCTTAACCATTTAGTGGACTTGAGCCGATTAAAAAGTTGATTGATTCTTCTAACCTAATTTTATGCAGATGCTCTCGAAAGTGAGGTGTATATGCTAACGAATGTGTTAGATGTTTTTGTAGACGGGAGAAATAAGGGGTGAAGTGCTTGTTAACTATGTTTTATGCAGGCAGGAGTTTTGGATGTATGATTGTGTGGATGTTTATATTGAAGCGGTGATTGTTAAATAAAATGCATGTCTTTTGCTTTAGCACGACACAATGAATACACACAATTGCGCCTAAAACCCCAGGCGCCCTCTTTAGGAACACAATAGAAGGAATTGAAAATGGAATCTCCGTGAGGAAAAACATGGGGTAATCCACTTTTCAATTCCGCTCACTTCGAACTATGGATTGAGTCCCAATGCAACGATAGTTGTGCAATGGAATCGGCTCTTCCCAGAATTCGAGGTGAGAACCTTGGCTTTAGGTACCAAGCCCTATCTTTTGATTTTTAGGAGTTTTCCCTCACTTGTCTCATGCGTTTGTCTATGGAAGGTTAGTATACCTAACACTGCTAAAAATACAGAGAAGCTTGATTTTCTCTTAAGTTTGGTTGGTAAGACTTTTCTATCCCTCGAACTTGTTACAGCTCTTAATCATTATATTCATTGCATAATTCCAGTGATTGGATTAAATGCCATTTTGAGGATAGATATGTGTGTTTTCCTCCCAATGTTCTTGATGAAAGATGAAGATGGTGTCATCCCATTACGAGCGCCAAATGGACAAGAAGAGCCTGCTATGGACATCATTGAGGTATCATCTAATGAAGATGACGATTTGGAATAGGTATCATCTAATCAAAGATCGAAACTGGGGCATCTCTAAGTATTAAGATCACATTCCTTTGTTTTAATTTTCATTTCTAGCCTTCTTGTATAGGATTTATTTTGCTGAGATCCTCTCTATCTGATCCCTTATATTGATTGTATTAGGAATCTATTTGTGTTTATATACATTCAGATTGAAATTTGTTGTATTTCTATTGACTTGTCATTGGAATGTGATAGTGGCATTTCTTCTAATCACTCGAATACTCCAAAATCAATTTTATAATTCCTTTGGATGAAATTGAAATTGGAAGTCTTATACAACCTTTTAGCCGTATAGGGCAATACAATCCCAATTTCGCCAGAAGGAACTATAAACTTGAATTGGTTCATGCATGTTTTGCATCATTGGTAATCCACAATAATTGATCAAGAGTATTCGTGTTTTTCAAATTTAATGAAAAGATAGATATCCAAATTACTCTCGTTCTTAGCAAACGGCTTTAATTTGGATACCGTATCTTCAATTGAATTTAAAACACATCGTAATTGTGTACTTTTGAACATTCCATTGATTTTCTTGGAATTGATCAAAGGCGATTATCGTGAATTACATTCCTTTCAATGATATGCTTTCCTTTGAGGAATATTGATAAAAGCTTTTGCACAAGGCCAAAACCCTTGTAAAAGCTCTTATCCCTATTAATCACAAGTAAGCATAAAATTGAAAGGATTTATGCTTTATTTTTCAAATTCTTTCTTCTGATTCTGCCTTTTCATTTGAAACAGGTTAAAAACAAGTAGAGAAGAGAAGTCTTTTTGTGGATAATCGCGGTGGGAGGTTCCTTTATCCGATCATAAGCAAGATTAAAAAATCAAGATGTACACGCTCGAATCATCAATGTCAAAGCGCAGCTTGCCTAGGTTGAGAGTGGTCAGGTGTTCGAGAAAGTCAGCCATACAGAAGTTGAGACACACACATTAGAGCTTTCATTCATTTCGCTCAATCGAGGGACCTTAAAAGCAGATCATACAAATCATCGGGGTGGAAACATAAAACCGCAATGAGCCCTAATTAGCATCACAAAGGAACCAAGTTGGCCCTCCATATTATTGATGCTTTGCTTATACTCACCACCTCGAGACTCGAGATCTGCAAGCTTAAGAAGAAGGCGTTTACATTCCCCTTTAAGCTCGGCAACCTTGGTCCCGTGATCTTCGGCGGCTATTTCCAGGTCCCGAACTAGTCCTCTCCCATGGGCTATATCCGCGGTAATGCTGTCAAGCCTCTCTTCCTGCCACTCACATTGAAACTTCAACACGACATTACGACGGTCGTGCTCATAGGTGGTCAGGGATAAGGCCAAGCGCTCCACCAAATTTCCCCTCTCGCGAAGCAACATCGAGACTCGCTTGTTGGCGAACTCAACAGCCTTTCTGTGACTATCGGCCACAAGGTTGGCCAACACCAAGCAGTTGGACCGATCCTCATAGCGAGCTCGCAAAACGTGAGCCACGGTAGCTTTTCGATGAGCGACACGGTAAGTCTCTAAAAAGTTTATAAAGAGGGTTGGGAAGATTCTATATTCCCTCTCTAAATTAGTGCCCTCGATGGAGGTGGTGTCTATTTCCACGAGCAAAATGCGGATTTCATCTTCAGTTTCTGGGTGATCGGCTATATGAGCATAGCCTCGACCGAGGAGGTTATAGAGTTTTTCCCACTGGGCCAAAATTTCGGCCGAGAAAGCGTGAATAGGAGAGGAGGTCATTTTCGTTGGAGTGAGGGAGAAGAAGATGAGTGTGGTAGAGTGATTAAAATAAGAAAAGGCAATTATGTAAGAGTGTTAATCTTCTCTGCATTAACTCCTCCTTTTATAGCAACTCGAGAATGAAGAAAGGCACAGCAATAATGCTCGTGGAGCCAAGTTAATTGGGTAAAGCAGTGGTGGCTCTTTCGGTGAACCATCAGGTTTGTCCCAGTCCGCGATTTCAGGCTTGATAAACCTAAAAAAGTTGTAAAAAGATATGTCGGTGTCACCATATTAAAATTGAGCGGGAGTTAAGCGCAACTATCGAAAAAAGTTGCGAAAGGATTTGGCGGTCCCATCATATTAAAAAACTGAGCAGGAGGCGAGCGTAGTTCCACCTTTTTGAAAATAAGTGGGAGACAGACATGGATATCGAGAAAAGGAAATCGATTTGGTGTCCCTCCACGTTGAAAAGAAGAAAGAAGACGACAAAGCGGGAAATACGAAATCTTGGGAGCAACGCTTGCCTGACGATCTTCATCCATGTTTAAAGAACGTTTCATGGGCATACAGAACCACTCAAAAGAAAATTTAGAGAGAGTGAGCATACATGAGAGAGTAGAGAACCCTGAGTGAGCAAAAATTGATCGAACATTTTTCGATCCAACATGTTTGAGGGTTACCATCAGTTGCTAGAGGCGACTGATCCAAAAATCTCAGAAAATGAACTACTGAGAGATCTCGAAGATTCCAGGATGGCGTCTGGTACCAGAACCACAGAACCCAACCCTTTCGGCAACGAAGTTCAGGATCTCAGCAGCGACGACAACAGCAGCAGCGATGGTCAATCTCGGAAAAGGAAACGTCGCCAGTGCCACACTCAGAATGAAATCCAAGAGCTTGAAGCTTTCTTTAGTGAATGCCCTCTCCCGAACATGAAACAAAGAAATGAATTGGGCCAGAAGCTAGGGATGAAACCTTTGAGGGTCAAGTTTTGGTTTCAAAATAAGCGAGCCAAATTGAGGGCTCAACACAGACGTCAAGAACTTGCGATTCTAAAGGAGGAAAACGAAAAGCTTCGAGCGGAGAACATGAGGTATAAGAAAGCTCCCAGCACTATCGCTTGCCTTAATTGCGGTGGCCCTATCACTCTCGGCGAAATGTTCCTTGATAAGCCTTATATGAGGATTGAAAATGCTCATTCACCACCCCACTCCCTCGAACCATCTTCGATACAATCGGATTTTGTTGGAGATGTGCATGAACAAATCAATTCTACGAAGTCAATATCGATGCCTTCTAAAGGATGTGATATGCGTCACCATGATTGGAGTTTCCTTAACGATGAGCTTACTATCACGACCGACCAATCCAAAGCTGATGAATTCCCTCCACAACAATTTCCGGCTCGATCAAATTCTACTGGAAATAGGCCAGAGAGCAATAGCCAAGTTGTCAACACTGTTCCGGGTCGCAAGAAGACGAGGGTCAATTGGTCCCCCGAGCTTCATCTCAAGTTCCTTAGTGCGGTTCAGCAACTAGGGATCAACTCAGCATATCCAACGCGCATACTTGAGATCATGAACATACCAGGACTCACTAAAGATGGAGTCGCGAGTCACCTCAAGAGCTACAGAAGGGCGCTAAGACAGCGCCACACAGCACTGAACCTGAAAGAACTCAACTTGTGCCTAAACACTAGGCATGGCTATAACTACAATGCCCCTGAAGTAAGAAATACCCTGCCGAATCTAGGCACCGACCAAGCTGGTAGCAGCACCATCGACTACTTGGGCGCTAATCAGAATATTCCCCCGAATCATCTCAGCACCCCTCAAGAGTATATGCCACAAGTGCAGCAGGTACGAACTCCTTGGTTTGAGCAGCAACTTTTCGCTAGTGCTCTTCCTATCCCCGATCAACATATTGCGCCTAGTGTTCAAAGATCTGCCCGGCTTGGGCATATGATTTCGGAAGATCAAGCGGGCGGATGCTTTGAGGATTTTTGTTTCTCCCATTCCCAAATGGAAGGTGCTTTTGATAGTGAACCGATCAATCATCCTCTTATAATCTCGAGCAACGACGAAGGTTCTAGCTCGAAGAATCAGATCGCTCACAACAGAAACATGAATCCTTCAACGCCAAGCGATGATGGTCAACCCGAATATCAGTTGCTCGAAGAATCAAAAGATTTCCTTGATGAGGAGCTCCATATCTGGATCGATCAGTTTAAAACTGATGGACTTATGAAGTTATGATCCAAAATGACGATTATATGTCTGATTCATGGTGTAGCTGGCTGATCACCGAGAATCCTCAAGGGAACTAGGCACATGTGAATGGATGTATCATTAATCTTTCTGTCATAAAGTCTTCCATGCAAGATAATCTTCCTTAATGCCTAGAGTTAATCTGGGGCAGCGATCAGTACTACCTGCGAGCATCATCATGCTTGAGTACGACAATCCCTTGTTAGATTAGAGTCGAGGCGAATCAATTGAACGCCACGAAGAAAAACATTTAAAGGCTTCACATAGGAAAATGCGAGCAAAAGCCCGAGCGAGCTCAAAGACGGTTAGCTCTGTATCGTTCTAAGGGACCTTTAGTCGTTATGAACTCTAAATTGAGCTTGTTTCATTCTCGATGGGGGTCGCTAACTGCTTCAAGAATTTTATAACAAAAAACGAACCAGTTAGGGACGCCAATAGTGCTTTGTCCTGGTAGTCAGTGAACTGGAAGTGGTACGAAACGTCAGGAGTTCGATCTCAGGATTGAAAAATCATTTTATCAGTTTGTCTATCACCCGATGAAGTTCAAAGAGATTCGACGCAGATGACTATAGAACTTGGGGCAATTCGAAAATCATCGATTCATTTTCATCAAGCGGCGAAGTTGGTATTGTAAAATGTGAAGCACGCAAATGACAAATCCGAAGCAGAAGGAGATGAATCATGATTCGCTTATCCAAGGTCGGGATTTCAACCTTCGACTAAAGCCAAATCTAGGATGAGTTTTTGATCTTGCCCACTCGACAAAACCCATCTCCACTGAAAATGGGGGCAAACCATTCCTACATCTGGAAAGCATGTCGAAGCCGAAGACATCAAATTCATCGTTTGATCCGTGGGGCAAGTCCCCGAAGCAATAGTTATCATCCGCAGAGCGTAATGGAATCCATCCTTTCAATGTAAAACACATTTGGCCGCGGAGCCACCCATTTGGTAAAAAGAACGTATCGTTCCTAAATGATTTTCAATCAGATGCGGGGATAATGTTCTCTCATTTTCCTCTCAGGTGATGAACATAGATGAGGCACCCAAGAAGCCATGCATTCAAATAACAAAACAGTGCATGAAACACGCCCAAAAAGATGAATGAATCTCCTCCGACGTAAATCCTCGAGGTGGATTCGTTGCCCAACCAGACGAAGAAATCATGGCCACAAGCTTGAGGGCCGGCTTCTACAATCCGCACATTGGCATGCAGAATGGAATTCAAATCAAGAGTAAAGTAGTATCGTCCCAATTTGTTTTGAATTTGGAAACCCAAAATAATGCTTAATATTTATCCTTGGCAGGAGCTCGCCATCAGGGCAGACATGTAAGTTTCATTTTTCTCCAAAAACCAAGAAGTCGAAAGAACTTTAGAACACCCAACAATCTTGTGTTACTATGTGAAGTGCAGATTTTCACAACCCTTGTACACTCGTTGGAGCATATGACCAAGGGTAAGATGTATCGTTGCAATTTTTGTAAAGTTTTAGAATATACAATGACATATCCCTTTTATATCTCCAGGATCTCCAGCCTCGATGGGCAGGTAAGTATCCCTTTTCCCAATTCATTGGAGATTAAAAACTTTCAGAATTAATTCGATTCTCACATCTAAAAAGACATAGAATTCTTACTTCATTGACATTCATGTTTTAAAACATAAGATTGTCTGAACATGAATTACACATGTATGGTGCATCATAAAATCCCTTTGAAGGATAAATTTTGATGAAATGAAATGAATTTTTCCAATAAGAGTCGTTTGAACTGTTCAAAAGGGTATTTTCTCATAAGAGAAGCGAGCCTAATCCAAACACGTCCCATACACACTTGAGAGATGAGGAGATTGGAAATGATAGCGAAACCTTAACCTATGGATATAAGGGTCATTCGCAACGATTACATGGATCGAGATGACAGAGGCATTTATTTCTTCATTCCAAACACTACAGATGCCCATTGAGAACCTCATTGAACGGCGATTTTCATTCTCAACCCTGTCAAGAACCACCCCACATTGGGGCAAATGAAGGTTAGTCCAACAGTATCAGAAAGTAAACGGTTAGAAATTTTCTTGCTCGGACTAACATAAATCTTTGTGTGTTGTTTATATGATAATCCAAGTGTCATAGGATGACGAGAATGATTCATTTCTCTATCCTACACACTGTTATCCTTTGCACAACCAAGTTGAGCCAGCAAATTCATTTCATCAACCTATTGGTGATCATTGCATATTCCAAAGCAAAGGCAACATCACTCTAGGAATGGAAGCGTGCCAAAGTTTAAGTTGCATATCTAGCATGATTGCCGAAAATCCTAGCTCCAAAAGAAAAGAAAAACACGGGATTAAAAAAAAGGGGAAAAGAAAAATCCCTAGACATCAAGAAAAAGCAAAGTGCCTGGTAAAAAGCAAGGCTGATGTCTATTCAAAATATCCCCAGTAAAGTCTAGAGAGACGATGAAAAGACCCTGCAAAGGAGTTAGATCAAGATGACTACTCTCCAAATGTTGTCGTGCTCAAATTGCAAACACACAAACAGACGGTCTCTTAATGTAACAAGAGACGCTTTTAAACATCCTTGTGCGCTCTAAAAGAGGAGTGTATACTTCAAGAAATGGAGATGTTCTTCGAAGGACATGTGGCAAATTTGCAATGATCACCAATGTCAAACCCTTCACAATTTCTGGGCAAAAAATAAGCCTTTTTCGGTCCCCAATCCTTCCAATGTTACAACCCTGAAGTAGTCTTATCTGACTAAGACACTTGGGTTAATGTATAACTTAGCTCAAAGAAGTACGAGCAAGACTATTTCTTTCTCATTTTGCAGGGTTCTTGACTTGTAAACCCGGATCAGATAGTGAAAAATTTCGTTCAACGGCCTTGACTCAAAAGTGAGTCCCCCTTGGAAACCGATATCCAAGCCTAACACTACGGTCCCGTGAAAGACCTCCTGATCGGTCGAAATGTATGCGTTGCGAATGATCCTGAAACCCAGGCACAGGTCGGTAGGAAATTGAGCACTTTCCCTATTAAAGATCATTATCACAGAGCAGTGAGGAGCCTTCTTGGGTGAGAAATACTCCAATGGATGTTTTGAGCAAACTCTTTTTGAAATTTTCAAATTGTTTGATCTAGAGTTTCCGTGCAAGGAATTTATGATCACATCTGTATATGGCAGGAATGTTTTGGATAACCTCCAACAATCAAAATGCACATTTCATGACTAAAACTTAAGTCGTAGAATTTTGTCAGTTAGACAATTATTGTCTTCCCAAAGATTACTAATATCTTCTTGGCGAGGAAAATTTTTTCAGGTCTAAGCTTTCTGCAGGACTTTTGGCCACCCCAAAGACTGGGTGCGTCATCCTTAGGTGAAGCCTTTTAGTAGGCAAATCTTTTCTAAGACCGATCCACAGAATGATCGAGTCTCCGACTAGCCCCGAAGGGCGGGTACGTCATCCTTTGATTCATATTAATTTGGAATCTCATAAATGGTAGAAACCGCCTGAAGGGTCAACTCAATGGTAGAAACCGCCTGAAGGGTCAATCAATGGTAGAAACCGCCTGAAGGGTCAATGTATGGTAGAAACCGCCTGAAGGGTCAACCAATGGTAGAAACCGCCTGAAGGGTCAAAACAATGGTAGAAACCGCCTGAAGGGTCAATGTATGGTAGAAACCGCCTGAAGGGTCAACCAATGGTAGAAACCGCCTGAAGGGTCAACTCAATGGTAGAAACCGCATGAAGGGTCAATGAATGGTAGAAACCGCCTGAAGGGTCAAAGGACTGGTAGAGACCGCCTGAAGGATCAACCCAATGGTCCGATCCACCATACGGATCAAAACCTTGATGAATCCCGAACGCGGGAGGAGTCGTTTTCCCTAATAAGCCTTACATTAGGCAAGCCATTTCTAGTTTAGTCCACCACATGGATCAAAACCCTTGGCAAATTCCCAAATGTGGGATGCGTCTTCCTTAGGTTCCTATCAGTTAGGAATCCCATTATGGTTTGACCTACCATACAGGTCAGAGCTTAACATCCCCAGGACACTCCGATGACAAGTCCTTAGGAATCTACTTGAACCCATCAGACACAGCAAATGCCGCAAGCATTAGGCAGGTAAGGGGCAGGGAAGTCTATCTACTCCTTAACTTTCTTACATCATATCAGGGAATTGAATGAGCACATCTCTTTTTAAGGAAAAGCACACATTGATGGGCATGAAAATTGGATGTCATGATTTCTTTTCTTTTCCCAGTCGAGTTGATCAGAACACAGGTGTCACATTGTCTTTGAGAGAAACCTCTGACGAAATTCCTCTCAAAGAGGGGCAGCTGTTGACACCTGATTTTTGATCAGTCTTTCATAGTTTATTTTTAAAAAATTCATAAAAAATCTATAAAAAGTTAAAAAAATTAAAAAATCATCTTTGGTAGCCTTGACCAAGCTAAAGGAACCATTTTTGATAAAAAAAAAATAATTTTTCATATTTTTTAATATTTTTTAATATTTTCCAAAAATAAAAAAATACATGAAAAATGAAGAAAAATAGCGTTCGATGTCGTAAAAATATAGAAAAATAGTCAATATTTTTATTTTAATTTCTTTTACATTTTGAACTCATAAATAGTCAAAATTTAAGTTCAATTGCATGTGTTTCTTCACGACGCATAGAGTTGAATTTGGCAAAAAAATGTCATTCGAGTATTTTAATTTGTAAATTTCTACATCTTTTTTAGTCTTGACGTCCAATTAGATCGACCACCATCTACAATAAATGCCCCTTGCTGAATATTTTCGTTTTTGTTTCACATGATTTCATGGTGTAAAACGCCGAGTGGATCCCCAAATATAATCGGGTCGGCATGAGCTCGATAGCTCGTCCAAGACCAAACCAGGGCACGGCGAACCCCATGTGAGTACTCTCGAACTCCTTCGATGCTTCCTAATGCTTTTCTTAGGTTAGATCGTGTGTAGAATGGCTAGGACAGCTAAATCATTCTTGAGCTGTGATTGATAAATAGGACCTTACTAGGAATGCCATGTGATTTATTTGCATATCTAGATTCCTTGAGTTGGGCATTTTATTACTGATTGTGATTGCTAGGATAATCACTCTTATCTACATGAATTTCTAGATTTAGGGTTCATACCTTACTCATCCGCATGAATTTCAGGCTAGAAAATTCAGTCAACTTAGGTACCGAAAGGGCGTCAACTCTGACAGTTGGTGTAACTAAGTCCCCGAAACCATTTCTCTGGTTCTCGCAGAATTGAATAGAAACTCCCAACTATTCGATTGGGTGGTCCAATCATACCCTAAAAAAATGATTGGTGGCGACTCCATGGCATGCACACTTAGCACATGTCACTAGACCACACTGAAAGTCGATCACGCATACCTCCGTTGCGATTTGGGTAATGGGCCTTGGGAGAGGCCCGCGTCCGACCAGACAGGACGGCCCATTAGCCCTCGAGAGCCCGACAACCTCAAGAGGGTCGCGACACTAACGCGAGTGATTTTCCTAGCTAAGAGTTCATGCATGAGCAATTTTAGGTGAGGTAGGCTTGATTCAGGGTTTCATGCAGATTGGAATACTATTCCTATCAATCACAATCAATTTTAATGAAAGCGCAATCAAATATGTAAATAAATCACATCAATGCACATCAATTCCAGTCAATGGCTTCCTAACATAGTCATAAGGGCTTAGGGAAGATGTGATTTAGGACCGGGGTAAAATGAGAGGATTTGGAGGCGATTTATCCCGAAGGGCAAAATCGTCAATTTTTGGAAGATTTAGATACCGAATTACTCAAAATATTCCATGGCCAGTTATTTGTGGCCATTTTCCATTTTTGAGAATTTTTTGGAATTTCTTGATTTTTCTTCAATTTTTGAAAAACAATTCGCCCAAAGGGCGAAATTGTCATTTTTAAGAATGACCGGGTTCAAAACACCCGGGATGAGCCTTGGTCAATTGATTGTGGCCATTTCCTTTTTTTTTTTTGGGATTTTTCTAGCATTTTTAGAATTTTTTTTGGAAGACGGTTTGCCGGAAGGGCAAAACCGTCATTCTTGGAAAGACCGGGGGTCGAAAGACCCAGAACAGGTCATGGCCAGTTGAATGTGGCCATTTCCTATTTTCTGGAATTTTTTAGAATTTTTCTAAATTTTTCGAATTTTTTTGAATTTTTTTATGATTTTTTTGAATTTTTATTGATTTTTTTGAATTTATTATTATTATCAGAAAACCCTCCCATCGGATGGACCAGAGAGCGCCACGTGGCCTCCCGTGGAACGTCCGATCTAGCCGCAGATCAGTCGTTCCAGAGAGCGCCACTTGGCGCAACGTCGACCATCGGATCAAAATATTTTTATTATTTTCGAAAATCATTTATTAATTTTGAAAATTATTTTAATTTTCCAAAAATCCCAGATCGCGACAAGTGGCGAGGCCACGGCCGTCCGATCTGGGTCTTGTTTTTTACCGCCGCGCCCCCACCCGGCTGACGTGGCCGCTGACGTGGCGCGCCACGTCAGCCGTTGACCGGTCAACAGGCCGTCGGTTCGCCGTAGAAGACGACCGGCGCCTCGCCGGAACAGTAAAAATTCCGGCGAGGTCGCCGGAACGTCGCGAACCGACGTGAAAACCCCCTGATTTTTCAGCTTTTTCGGTGCCACTCGAACCCTCGACAACCTAGCATTAGCATTCAGCCAAAATAGAGCACCACTTACGTCGGAAACCCCTCCGGAGGCGCGGTGGCCGAACTGGTTCCGGCGGGAATTTGCAGAGAAATTTCTCTGCGTTTAAAGCTCATTTTATCCATTCAAGAAGCATAGAAATAAGGTCTGAAGACTTACCTGAGGTCCCGTAGGGCTCGGCGGCAGCTGGTTTCGCCGGTGCAAGCCCTCGGCTCGACCCGCGCCAAGTAAAGCTCCAACCGTCTCCCTCGATGGATTTTCGTGCAAAATAAACATCAAGCCGAGGGGAGTGGACATTCGTAATACGATTTTGAGCATGAAAACACGAAATAGAGGCGGCCACAGTTCATAACTCGGATCTACCGAACGTGTTCACTTTAGGACTTTCGTCGAGCATGTGGCGTGCGTTCTCAGAAACTTGCTAAAATGATTTCGTCGAAGCTCGACGAGGGATACCGTGCCAAGATGGTTATTTAGTAATCTCATACGCACCGTTAGGGGGATCGGGTACTATCGCTTTCGGTCCGACTCGATCGAAATCGAGCCGGACGGGCGAGCCCTGTTCAACGGCCGAAAAACAGAGTAAAAGCAGGGGAGGGAGACTGACCTGGCTCCGCCGGCGGCGACGGTGACTCGGGGCGATCCCACCGTCTCGACCTGGCTTCCCCACACTCTCCGTCGCCCTTCCTCTTTTTTTTTTTCTTCTCTCTCGCTCTCTCCTCACCAAAAACCCCCTGCCCCGAACTCTCTCCCTCGGCCTCCCTTTGTCGATGGCCGACCGGCCTTCACCGTGGCCGACCGGCCTTTCTGCCCTTTCCCGACCGGCCTTTATGGCAAAATCGGACTCCTTGACGTGTTTGCTATCAAATAGGGATATTTTCGTGAATCAATTGATTGAAATTTAGTGAAAACCCCAAATTGCCCTTGGGATCCGAATTTGATTTCTGCTTAATCGAGGGCACAAACGACCGATTTAGCCAAAATGGAGGTTACCAATGGATTCATCATGATGAAAAACATAGGGTAGAGGTGTTTATTTGCAATGGGTATGCCCGCATGAAATTTAATTTCAAAAATTGTGAAACCGGGGACTAAATTGAAAGATTTTTATGCAATTAAGCCCTTTTGGTTAATTGAAAATTAAAAGACTCGAAAAGGATTTTTTATGCCCGATTCGGGTTTATGTTTGTGAAGGAACATAGTGACCCAAGCCGAATTTTCAAGATTTAAAGTGACATACTTGAAGAGGAAATTAAAAAAAAATTATTGAATATTTTTGTGTATTTTTCTGACCACGAATGGTATTTTTCTGATTTTTTGGGTATTTTTAATAATTAAATAAATTCGAAAAATATTATAAAATACCAAAAAATATTTTTTGTTCAAAATTGGTCCCCGAGGCTAGGCCAAGGCTTCCAAAGTTGATTTTGTGATTTTATGACCTTTTTTGATATTTTTAATTAATTTTAAAGAATAAAAATCACAATAATAAATGGTCAAAAATCAGGTGCCAACAGCTGCCCCTCTTTGAGAGGAATCTCGTCAGAGGTTTCTCTCAAAGATAAGATGGCACCTGATTCCTGGCCGACTCGAATGGGAAAATGAGAGAAGAAATGCTATGACATCGAATCATTGAGGCTCTCGATAAAAGCTCAAATTAATCCTCGGTTCGTTCTTGCAGTTTGAACCTGGGTTGAGGGGAGGGAGGTTTACCTGAAGCTCACCTGTCGGACGCTGCCGGTTGCGACGACTTTCCAGAAGATGCCTAGGACTCGTCATTCAGAATATCCTAGGGAGATTAAGCTCTGACCTGTATGGTAGGTCATACCATTATGAGGTTCCTAACTGGTAGGAACCTAAGGAAGGCGCCTCCCATGCTTTGGGATCTGCCAAGGATTTTGATCCGTATGGTGGATCGGACCTTTGTATTGATCCTTCAGGCGGTTTCTACCTTTGGTTGAGTTTTGACCCTTATGGCGGTTTCTACCAATGAGTTGACCCTTATGGCGGTATCTACCTTGAGTTGACCCTTCAGGCGGTTTCTACCTTTGAGTTGACCCTTCAGGCGGTTTCTACCTTGAGTTGACCCTTCAGACGGTTTCTACCTTCAATTTGACCCTTCAGGCGGTATCTACCTTGAGTTGACCCTTCAGGCGGTTTCTACCTTTGGTTGACCATTCAGGCGCTTTCTACCTTACATTGACCCTTCAGGCGGTTTCTACCTTTGGTTGACCCTTCAGGCGGTTTCTACCTTTGATTGACCCTTCAGGCGGTTTCTACCTTTGTTTTGACCCTTCAGACGGTTTCTACCTTTGGTTGACCCTTCAGGCGGTTTCTACCTTTGGTTGACCCTTCAGGCGGTTTCTACCTTTGTTTTGACCCTTCAGGCGGTTTCTACCTTTGATTTGACCCTTCAGGCGGTATCTACCGTTGTTTTGCTTTGAAAAGGGGTCTCATGACGAGGGTTCTCCACGTCCGATGAGACTGCCTGATTTTTGAAAAAGGGTCCCGAGACGAGGGTTCTCCACGTCTATTGGGATTGCTTGATTTTTTTTAAAAAAGGGGTCCTGTGACGAGGGTTCTCCACGTCATGTTAGAACTGTTTGATATTTTTGAAAAGGGGTCCTAGGACGAGGGTTCTCCACGTCATGCTAGGACTTGGGTCTGTTGAGGCGACATTCTGGGAGCTGGGTTCTCCAGGTATCCTGCAGAAAGTTCAAACCTGAAAGAATTTTCTTCACCAAGAAAATGTTAATAATCTTTGGGAAGACAATAATTGTCCAATTGACAAAATTTTATGACTTAAGTTTTAGTCATGAAATGTGCATTTTGATGCTGGAGGTTATCCAAAGCATTCTTACAACATGCAAATGTGATCACAAATTCCTTGCATGGAAAATTTGGATCAACAGTTTGAAAATTCCAAAAAGAGTTTGTTCAAAACATCAATTGGAATATTTCTCGACAAGGAGGTCTTCTCACCTGTTTTGAGATAGTGGTTTTTATAGGGGATGCACTCAATTCCCTACTAACCTGTGCCTAGGTTTTAGGCTCATTCGCAGCGCATACATTTTGATCGGCCGGGAGGTCTTCCACGGGACCGTAATGTTGGGCTTGGTTATTGATCTTCAAGGGGGACCCGCCTTGGAGTCGAGGCCATTGAATAAAAATTTTCATCATCTGCTTCGGGTTTACAAGTCAAGAATCCTGCAAAATGAGAAAGAAATAGTCTTGCTCGTACTTCTTCGAGCTAAGCTATATGTTAACCCAAGTGTCTTAGTCAAAGAAGACTATTTCAGGGTTATGATGTTGGTAGGATTGGGGACCGAAAAAAGCTTGTTTTTGGCCCAGAATTCATGAGGGGATTTGTCGCGACCCGTCCGGAAGCGGACGCGGCTAATGGATTACCGATCACGGGTCTTGGATCGGCGCGAGCCCTCCCAGGCCCATACCAAATCGCGGCGGGAGTATTCTTCGACGATAAGAGTCGATCGCTTTCGACCTTCAGTGTGGTCGTGGTGGCATGTGCAAATTGTGCATGCATTTGGAGTCGCCACCGGTCTTTCTTGGAGGGTAGACCGGAAACCTTACCGATCGATTGGGAGAGATCGATCAGTTCTACGGAACCAGAGATTTTGGGTTCGGGGACTTGGTTACGCTGGTGTCGTTACCAACGCCCTTTCGGTACCTAATGCGAGTGATTTTCCTAACTAGGATTTCATGCAGGCACAATTTTGGGTGAGGTAAGTCTGACTTTGCACATTAACCAGTTTAACATGCTCACGTAATCATAATAAATAAATAGATGTCAATCACATAAATATCTATCCTACGTGGTGATCATGGAATTATGATTTAATGGGTCTCGAGCCAATGAGACCACATATAATCATTTTAATATTTTAATAACGGAGAGCCGCTCTTCGCTTCTTCTTGGTTTCTTGAACTCTTCAAGAATTGGGCCCCAAAGAGCTCGCCGACTTAAAAGGCTCCTCCACGTAATCCTCGTAGCATTTACATCAACAATTGACTATGCTAAAAATAAAGATTACATGAAAAATAAAAGGAGTACGCAGCCTCCATTTAATAATTACAACCCCAAATATATAAATAATCATCATACATTCATATATACATCAATCACATTGATTAGGGATTTTTCCATGATCACCACCCTTTCACGTAAGTAATAAATTCACAATTTAAAACTTAGGAAGGCACAATAAAAATTCTACGTTGAATCATATTCAGAATTTTTACGTAAAATAAGATAGCCATAAATTTTCGATTCAAAATTGATTTAATCTCAATTTTTGCTACGTTGATTAATTTATCATATAAAATAATCAATCTCCATTAGCCATGTAAGACGAACAATTCGTTAATACATATTGGCCATAGTATTGCAAAAATTGCAAAAAATCAATTAAATGCACGAAAACACCTAAGGATTGGCTCTGATACCACTGTTGGGATCCACGTAACACGTAGCGGAAATAAATAACAACCCACACATGTATCTCCAGAGGCGTACTTCGTGCATTTCAATCGAAAAAAATCACAAAGTCTCAAAGGGAGTAAATAGATTACCTCTCGTAGCGTGCTTGAACGGAGGTGTCGGTTCGATGTTCTTCGATCTCAGCCTCCACAAGTGTTAGGCATCTAGTTCGGACGCACCACCAATTGACGAACGGGGAGACGACTAATAACTCCACAACAATTGTGCTAGCAATATGCGGAATCAATATTCCGAACTTAATATATTTTGCTCGCTCAAGATTATGAGAATATAGAGAGTGTTTGTGTTCTTCTCTCTAAGCTCTCAAAAATTTGCACACTCTACAAAATGTCTCTCCCCTTCAACCTCAAAACTCTTGCCATCCTTTTATAGCCAAAAATACCTTCCAATAAATTGTATTTAAAAATAGCACTAACAATTATAAATTCTATCTAAAAATAGCACTCACAAATAAATGACATTTAAAAATAGCACTAACAATAGCACTCACAATTTATAATACAAAAATGCTATTTAAAAATAGCACTAACAATAGCACTCACAATTTATAATACAAAAATTCTATTTAAAAATAGCACTAACAATTATAAATTCTATCTAATAATAGCACTCACAAATAAATGACATTTAAAAATAGCACTAACAATAGCACTCACAATTTATAATACAAAAATGCTATTTAAAAATAGCACTAACAATAGCACTCACAATTTATAATACAAAAATTCTATTTAAAAATAGCACTAACAATTATAAATTCTATCTAATAATAGCACTCACAATTTATGATAAATAAATGCCATTTAAAAATAGCACTAACAATAGCACTCACAATTTATGATAAATAAATGTCATTTAAAAATAGCACTAACAATAGCACTCACAATTTATAATACAAAAAATGCTATTTAAAAATAGCACTAGCAATAGCACTCACAATACAAAAATGCTAAAAAAGGCACTAACAAAGGTGTTAAAAATAATAACCATTATTATTATTACAAGAGTTAAAGAGGTTACCAAACAATACAAATATGCATAACGTATAAATACGTATGACGTATAAATACGTAGAGCATACGTATACATCCGTGAAACCGGGGACTAATTGAAAGAAAAATGTGCAATTAAGCCCTTTTGGTAAAAATTGATTAAATTGGAGGGCAAATTGACCTAATTGCACTTTAAGACTTTAGAATCCAATGTCATAGCTTATAAAAAGTGAGAATTGAAAACTAAAAGACTCGAAAAAGAATTTTTTTTTTTTTTTTTAGGCTCGGTTCGGGTTTATGTTTGTGAAGGAACATAGTGACCCGAGCCGAATTTTTGAGATTTAAAGTGACACACTTGAAGAGGAAATTAAAACAAAATTATCGAATATTTTTGGGTATTTGTCTGACCACAAATGGTATTTTTCTGATTTTTTGGGTATTTTTATAATTAAATAAACTCGAAAAATATTAAAAATACCGAAAAATATTTTTTGTTCAAAATTGGTTCCTAAGGCTAAACCAAGGCTTCCAAAGTTGATTTTGTGATTTTATGACCTTTTTTGATATTTTTAATTAATTTTAAACAATAAAAATCACAATAATAAATGGTAAAAAATCAGGTGTCAACAGCTGCCCCTCTTTGAGAGGAATCTCATTAGAGGTTTCTCTCAAAGATAAGGTGGCACCTGATTCCTAACCGACTCAACTATGAAAATGAGAGAAGAAATGTTATGACATCGGATCCTTAAGCCTATTGATAAAAGCTCAGATCAATCCCCGGTTTGCTCTAACAATTTGAACATGGGCCGGAGTGAGAGAGGCTTACCTGAAGCTCACCTGTCGGATGCTGCCGGTTGCGACGACTTTCAAGAAGATGCCTAGGACTCGTCATTCAGAATATCCCAGGGAGATTAAGCTCTGACCTGTATGGTAGGTCATACCATGATGGGATTCCTAACTTGTAGGAACCTAAGGAAGGCGCATCCCACGCTTTGGGATTTGCCAAGAATTTTGATCCGTATGGTGGATAAGACCTTTGTGTTGATCCTTACTGCGATATTTATCAATGAGTTGACCCTTATGCGGTTTCTACCATATGTGACCCTTCAGGCGGTTTCTACCATTAATGTGATCCCTCAGGCGGTTTCTACCTTGGTTTGACCATTCAGGCGGTTTCTACCTTGAGTTGACCCTTCAGGCGGTTTCTACCTTTGATTTGACCCTTCAGGCGGTTTCTACCTTGAGTTGACCCTTCAGGCGGTTTCTACCTTTGATTTGACCCTTCAGGCGGTTTCTACCTTGTGTTGACCCTTCAGGCGGTATCTACCATGTGTTGACCCTTCAGGCGGTATCTACCTTGTGTTGACCCTTCAAGCGGTATCTACCTTTGATTTTGACCATTCAGGCGGTATCTACCTTTGATTTGACCCTTCAGGCGGTATCTACCATGAGTTGACCCTTCAGGCGGTTTCTACCTTGTGTTGACCCTTCAGGCGGTATCTACCATGTGTTGACCCTTCAGGCGGTATCTACCATGTGTTGACCCTTCAGGCGGTATCTACCTTTGAATTTGACCCTTCAGGCGGTATCTACCATATTTTGACCCTTCAGGCGGTATCTACCTTGATTTGACCCTTCAGGCGGTATCTACCTTGTGTTGACCCTTCAGGCGGTATCTACCTTCATTTGACCCTTCAGGCGGTATCTACCTTTGTTTGACCCTTCAGGCGGTGTCTACCATCAGTTTTGACTTTGAAAATGGGTCTCATGACGAGGGTTCTCCACGTCCGATGAGACTGCCTAAATGAAAAGGGGTCTCATGACGAGGGTTCTCCACGTCCGAAGAGATTTCCTGAATTTTGAAAAGGGGGTCTCATGACGAGGGTTCTCCACGTTCGATGAGACTGTTTGAATTTTGAAAAGGGGTCTCATGACGAGGGTTCTCCACGTCCGATGAGACTGCCTAAATTTTTGAAAAGGGGTCTCATGACGAGGGTTCTCCACGTCCGATGAGACTGCCTAAGTTTTGAAAAGGGGTCTCATGACGAGGGTTCTCCACGTCCGATGAGACTGCCTAAATTTTGAAAATGGGTCTCATGACGAGGGTTCTCCACGTCCGATGAGACTGTTTGATATTTTGAAAATGGGTCCTAGGACGAGGGTTCTCCACGTCTGATAGGACTTTTTCTTTTAAAAGGGTTTTTCTTCCCCCTTTTTTTTTGGAGACCCCGAAGTTTGTCGGGAATTCAGTTTTTTTGAAGCAGTGAAAGATTTTATTTTGACAAAACTTCACTTGAGTCTGTTGAAGCGACATTCTGGGAGCTGGGTTCTCCGGGTATCCTGCAGAAGTTTGAGCCTGAAAGATTTTTCTTCACCAAGAAAACGTTAGTAATCTTTGGGAAGACTACGGCTGTCCATTTTGACAAAACCGTATGATTTAAGTTTTAATCATGAAATGTGCATTTTGATGCTGGAGGTTATCCAAAGCATTCTTGCAACATGCAAATGTGATCACAAATCCCTTGCACGGAAAATCTGGATCAACAGTTTGAAAATTCCAAAAAGAGTTTGTTCAAAACATCAATTGGAATATTTCTCGACAAGGAGGTCTTCTCACCTGTTTTGCGATAGTGGTTTTTTATAGGGGATGCACTCAATTCCCTACTAACCTGTGCCTAGGTCTTAGGTTCATTCGCAGCGCATACATTTTGATCGGTCGGGAGGTCTTCCACGGGACCGTAATGTTGGGCTTGAATATTGGTTTTCAAGGGGGACCCGCTTTGGAGTCGAGGCCATTGTATGAAAGTCTTCAACATCTGCTCCGGGTTTACAAGTCGAGAACCCTGCAAAATGAGAAAGAAATAGTCTTGCTCGTACCTCTTCGAGCTAAGCTATATGTTAACCCAAGTGTCTTAGTCAGAGAAGACTGTTTCAGGGTTATGATGTTGGTAAGATTGGGGGACCGAAAAAGGCTTGTTTTTGGCCCAGAATTTATGAGGGGATTGACATTGGTGATCATTGCAAATTTGTCACATGTCTTTTCCATTCTGCATCTTCAGTTTTTGAGGTGTGCAACCGCTTTTGAGGTGTGCACAAGTCCTTTAGAGATCGTCTCTTGTTGTTTTAAGAGATTGACAATTATGTCCGTGTTTTTGCTCTGCGTCTGACACCATTTGGGGAGCAGCCCTTTTTGATCCCACTCCTTTAGGGATTTCTTCTTTTCCCGACCAGACTTTACTGGGATCAATCAAACAGCTTAGGCGAGCATCGGCCTTGCTTTTACCAGGCACTTTGCTTTTCTTTTCTGATGCTGGAGATTTTTTTCATTCATTCATTTTTTTTTTCATCATTTCTGAAATCCTGTTTTTCTCATATTCAGGAGACCATGTTAGACCTATGATTGAAAGTCTAAGCATGCTTTGAACGTCTGCACAGGAATTTTCTTCGTAATCCCTAAGTCCTGAACTCTTCCATTTTTGAAGGGGTGCTGCATCCGTTTTGGAATGATCACCAATGGGTTCATGAAATGAATTTGCAGGCTCAAGTTGGCTGTGCAAAGGATTCAGTGTGTGTGATAGAGAAATGAATGCTTCTCGTCATCCTATGGCACTTGGATTACCATATAAACAACACACAAAGATTAATGTTAGTCCGAGCAAGAAAATTTCTGACCATTTTCTCCTGATGCCGCTGGACTCACCTCCATTTTGCCCCGATGTAGGGTGGTTCTTGACAGGGTTAAGAATGAAAACCGCCGTTCGAAGGGGTTATCAACGGTCACCTGTAGTGTTTGGGGATAAAAAACGAATGCCTCCGTCGTCCCAATCCATGTAATCGCTGCGAATGGTCCCTACTTCCGTAGGTCCAGATTTTGCTATCTGATCTGCTCCACTCATCTCTCCAGTGTGTGTGGGACGTGTTTGGACTAGGCTTTGCCTCTTGTCCTTTGAGAAAACGTCCTTTTGAAAGTTTTGAACAATTTTTTTATTGGAAAAATCTCTTTCATTTTCTCCAAAAATTTTACCCGTCAAAGGGGATTTTATGATGCCACATGCATGTTCTTATTCATGTTCAGACAACCTCCTGTTTCAAAACATGAATGCCAATGAAATTTGAGTTCTATGTCTTTTCTAGACATTAGACTCTGAGAGCTTTTCTTTTCTTCTCTATTTTTTACTCAACATCTTCAAGGGATTTGGGAGAGGGATACTTACCTGTCCCTCGCGGCTGGAGATCCCTGAAAATGTAGAAGAAACATGTTATTGTTCGTTCATGAATTTTTCAAAAAAATTAGAACGATACATCTTACCCTTGGTCATGTATTCCAATGGGTAATACATGGGATGTGAAAACCTGTTTCGCCTTGATGGTGATCCCCTGTCAAAGACGGGAATTAGGCGTCAGTTTGCGTTCTAAAATTCCAGGCAAATTGGAACGATACAGCATTGTTCTTGTTTTGTGTTTCCATTTGAACACAAACGTGCGGCTTGCAGAAGTTGGCCATCCATCTTGTGGCCTTGATCCCTCCGTTTGGTTGGCGATGAATCATTTTCCAGGATTTGCCCCAGAGGAGATCCATTTGTGTTTTTGGACGCATTCCAGCGCCACTCTTCAGAGTTCCTTTTATTCAAGGAAAAAGGAAATTGTTATCGGAATGCATGTCAAAGCATGAAGTGTGGAAGCGATACTTTTTACCCTCCACTCGATCTTATAATCAAAGACCATTTTCTGGAATCCTGACTTCCAAGGCCAATGATTCTATTCGCCTCCCTATCAGCGAGCTCTTTTCTTTTGAGGCTTTCGGCGCCAACGACTTCCTGTTAAATGAGAAAAACTCATGTTAAGCCCGTGATCTTCGAAGATCAAATTGGAACGATACAAAGTTACCGTTCGCCCAAATTCGTATCTTGGGGTTTGATTCTGATGCGGACGACTCTGCTATTTGACTTTGCCGGAGAAGACACATCTTTCTTTGTCCAGCGCAAAATTAATTCACTTGCCCCAGTTAGGCGTGATTTATCACAGCTAGGTGACGCTTGTCTTGCTGTTTGTCATCTCTGGATTCGATGACCCTGGTCTGATGCGCTTTCATGGGGGATCATGAGAGTTTGCCCCCGGTTTGGCTCCTCAAAGCAAATGGGGGGAACCTGCTCCCATTGATTTTTGCAGATTCTGATCATCCATCTCGATTGTCAGAGTCCTTGATCAATTTAATCTGTCTCAAGATAGCTTGATATTCTTGGGATTCGTCATGTGGCGGTTTGGTGATTCTCTTGATCACAGTCGCCGTTTGAGGTATTTGACGTTCCCTGTTTGTTATTTGAAAGCATTACATCCTGCGTCTTCTGCTCTTGATCATCATCTGAGAGGAAAAGGAAAGGAAGCATTATTCCCATATCAAGGAAATAATCATTTTGGAACGATACGTCCTTTTACACTTGATTTGCATTCCGTTTTGACGTTGCATATTGATATGAACAACATCTATCGAATTCCTCCATCCGTGCTTGAAGGTATTTGCAATGCCTACGGTTCATTTGCCCCAGCTGGGCGACGTCTGTTTTGTCATTTGAATGTATGAGCTTTTGGGTGCATTGTCTCTTTTATCACCTGAGATAAAAAAAAATGGAGAAGAACTTATCCTCAGATCCGATTAAAAATCAATTAGGAACGATACGTCCTTTCACCAAACGGGTGGCTCTGCGGCCAAATGCATTTTGCACTGAAGGGACGAATTTCACTATGCTCCACGGGTTTGGGGAATTTGCCCGTACCTTCGATATAAATGAGCCTTATCGAGATGTATACAATACAAATTGATCCCTAATACAATCAATCTAAGGGACGAGATAGAGAGGACCTCAGTAAAATTAGTCTTATTCAAGAGAACTAAAAATGCCAAACCAATCAAAGGAATGTGGTCCGAACACTCGGAGATGCCCCAGTTCCAGTCTTCGAGATGTGACTCCAGGATCGCCGATTTTTTTTTTTTTAGGTGGTTTTAGATATATCAGCCATCTAAAGACATGCACATGAGACAAGTGAGGATAAAACTTCTAAAAATCAAAGGATTTGGCACCTAAGGTCAAGGTTCCCACTATCGTTGCATTGGGGCTCGATCCATAGCTCCAAATGAGCGGAATTGAAAAGTGGATTACCCCGTGTTTTTCCTCACGGAGATTCCATTTTCAATCCCTTCTATTGTTTTCCTATAGAAGGGCGCCCGGGGTTTTAGGCGCGGTTGTGTGTGTTTTCGGTGTCGTGCTAAAGCGATAAACATGCATCTTATTTAACAATCACCGCTTCAATATAAAACATACACACAATCATTCATTCCTACGCCAACCTGCATAAAACAATGTTAATCACAGACTATCCCCCTTATCGCTCCAATCTGCAAAAACATATAACACCTATCATAAGCGGACTTACCTCACCTTCAAGAGCGCCTGCATGGTTAGAAAAATCACTTAGCGTTTTAATTACGGCCTAAGTCCACTTGAGGTTTAGAACCATAGGTTCTAGAACAAAGGTCCCCAGCGGAGTCGCCAGCTGTCGCGACCCGTCCGAAGGCGGACGCGGCTAATGGATTACCGATCACGGGTCTTGGATCGGCGCGAGCCCTCCCAGGCCCATACCAAATCGCGGCGGGAGTATTCTTCGACGATAAGAGTCGATCGCTTTCGACCTTCAGTGTGGTCGTGGTGGCATGTGCAAATTGTGCATGCATTTGGAGTCGCCACCGGTCTTTCTTGGAGGGTAGACCGGAAACCTTACCGATCGATTGGGAGAGATCGATCAGTTCTACGGAACCAGAGATTTTGGGTTCGGGGACTTGGTTACGCTGGTGTCGTTACCAACGCCCTTTCGGTACCTAATGCGAGTGATTTTCCTAACTAGGATTTCATGCAGGCACAATTTTGGGTGAGGTAAGTCTGACTTTGCACATTAACCAGTTTAACATGCTCACGTAATCATAATAAATAAATAGATGTCAATCACATAAATATCTATCCTACGTGGTGATCATGGAATTATGATTTAATGGGTCTCGAGCCAATGAGACCACATATAATCATTTTAATATTTTAATAACGGAGAGCCGCTCTTCGCTTCTTCTTGGTTTCTTGAACTCTTCAAGAATTGGGCCCCAAAGAGCTCGCCGACTTAAAAGGCTCCTCCACGTAATCCTCGTAGCATTTACATCAACAATTGACTATGCTAAAAATAAAGATTACATGAAAAATAAAAGGAGTACGCAGCCTCCATTTAATAATTACAACCCCAAATATATAAATAATCATCATACATTCATATATACATCAATCACATTGATTAGGGATTTTTCCATGATCACCACCCTTTCACGTAAGTAATAAATTCACAATTTAAAACTTAGGAAGGCACAATAAAAATTCTACGTTGAATCATATTCAGAATTTTTACGTAAAATAAGATAGCCATAAATTTTCGATTCAAAATTGATTTAATCTCAATTTTTGCTACGTTGATTAATTTATCATATAAAATAATCAATCTCCATTAGCCATGTAAGACGAACAATTCGTTAATACATATTGGCCATAGTATTGCAAAAATTGCAAAAAATCAATTAAATGCACGAAAACACCTAAGGATTGGCTCTGATACCACTGTTGGGATCCACGTAACACGTAGCGGAAATAAATAACAACCCACACATGTATCTCCAGAGGCGTACTTCGTGCATTTCAATCGAAAAAAATCACAAAGTCTCAAAGGGAGTAAATAGATTACCTCTCGTAGCGTGCTTGAACGGAGGTGTCGGTTCGATGTTCTTCGATCTCAGCCTCCACAAGTGTTAGGCATCTAGTTCGGACGCACCACCAATTGACGAACGGGGAGACGACTAATAACTCCACAACAATTGTGCTAGCAATATGCGGAATCAATATTCCGAACTTAATATATTTTGCTCGCTCAAGATTATGAGAATATAGAGAGTGTTTGTGTTCTTCTCTCTAAGCTCTCAAAAATTTGCACACTCTACAAAATGTCTCTCCCCTTCAACCTCAAAACTCTTGCCATCCTTTTATAGCCAAAAATACCTTCCAATAAATTGTATTTAAAAATAGCACTAACAATTATAAATTCTATCTAAAAATAGCACTCACAAATAAATGACATTTAAAAATAGCACTAACAATAGCACTCACAATTTATAATACAAAAATGCTATTTAAAAATAGCACTAACAATAGCACTCACAATTTATAATACAAAAATTCTATTTAAAAATAGCACTAACAATTATAAATTCTATCTAATAATAGCACTCACAAATAAATGACATTTAAAAATAGCACTAACAATAGCACTCACAATTTATAATACAAAAATGCTATTTAAAAATAGCACTAACAATAGCACTCACAATTTATAATACAAAAATTCTATTTAAAAATAGCACTAACAATTATAAATTCTATCTAATAATAGCACTCACAATTTATGATAAATAAATGCCATTTAAAAATAGCACTAACAATAGCACTCACAATTTATGATAAATAAATGTCATTTAAAAATAGCACTAACAATAGCACTCACAATTTATAATACAAAAAATGCTATTTAAAAATAGCACTAGCAATAGCACTCACAATACAAAAATGCTAAAAAAGGCACTAACAAAGGTGTTAAAAATAATAACCATTATTATTATTACAAGAGTTAAAGAGGTTACCAAACAATACAAATATGCATAACGTATAAATACGTATGACGTATAAATACGTAGAGCATACGTATACATCCGTGAAACCGGGGACTAATTGAAAGAAAAATGTGCAATTAAGCCCTTTTGGTAAAAATTGATTAAATTGGAGGGCAAATTGACCTAATTACACTTTAAGACTTTAGAATCCAATGTCATAGCTTATAAAAAGTGAGAATTGAAAACTAAAAGACTCGAAAAAGAATTTTTTTTTTTTTTTTTTAGGCTCGGTTCGGGTTTATGTTTGTGAAGGAACATAGTGACCCGAGCCGAATTTTTGAGATTTAAAGTGACACACTTGAAGAGGAAATTAAAACAAAATTATCGAATATTTTTGGGTATTTGTCTGACCACAAATGGTATTTTTCTGATTTTTGGGTATTTTTATAATTAAATAAACTCGAAAAATATTAAAAATACCGAAAAATATTTTTTGTTCAAAATTGGTTCCTAAGGCTAAACCAAGGCTTCCAAAGTTGATTTTGTGATTTTATGACCTTTTTTGATATTTTTAATTAATTTTAAACAATAAAAATCACAATAATAAATGGTAAAAAATCAGGTGTCAACAGGATTGACATTGGTGATCATTGCAAATTTGTCACCTGTCTTTTCCATTATGCATCTTCAATTTTTGAGGCGTGCAACCGCTTTTGAGGTGTGCATAAATTTTTTAGAGAGCGTCTCTGGCTGCATTAAGAGATTGACAACTCTGTCTGTGTCTTCGCTCCGCGGCTGACATCATTTAGGGGGCAGTCTTTCTGACCTGACTCCTTTAGTGGTTTTTTTCTCTTCCCAACTAGGCTTTATTGGGGATCAATCAAACAGTTTTCACGAGCATCAGCCTTGCTTTTACCAGGCACTTTGCTTTTTCTTGATGCCGTGGATTTTTCTCATTCATTTTTGAAATCCCACTTTTTCTCATCTTCATGGGATCATGTTAGACATATAGTCTAAACATGCTTTAAATATCAGTCCGGGAATTCTCTTCGTAATTCCTGAGTCTTGAATTCCTCCGTTTATGAGGTGATGATGCCTTTATCTTGGAATGTGCAATGATCACCAACGGGTTCATGAAATGGATTTGCAGGCTCAACTTGGCTGTGCAAAGGATATGGTGTGTGGGATAGAGAAATGAATGCTTCTCGTCATCTTGTGGCACTTGGATTACCATATAAACAACACACAAAGATCGATGTTAGTCCGAGCAAGAAAATTTCTAACCATTTTCTCCTGATGCTGCTGGACTCACCTCCATTTTGCCCCGATGTAGGGTGGTTCTTGACAGGGTTAAGAATGAAAACCGCCGTTCAAAGGGGTTATCAACGGTCACCTGTAGTGTTTGTGGGATATAAAACGAATGCCTCCGTCGTCCCAACCCATGTAATGGCTGCGAATGGTCCCTACTTCCGTAGGTCCAGATTTTGCTGTCTGATTCGCTCCGCTTCTCTCTTAAGTGTGTATAGGACGTGTTTAGACTAGGCTTTGCCTCTCGTCTTTTGAGAAAACGTCCTTTTGATTGGAAAAATCTCTTTCGTTTTCCCAAAAATTTTACCCAGCAAGGGGATTTTATGGTGCACCATGCACGTTCTTATTCATGTTCAGACAACCTCCTGTTTCAAAACATGAATGCCAATGAAATTTGAATTCTATGCCTTCTCTAGACATTAGATTCTGAAAGCTTTTCTTTTCTTTTTTTTATTCAACATCTTCAATGGATTGGGGAGAGGGATACTTACCTGTCCCCCGCGGCTGGAGATCCCTGAAAATGAGGAAGAAACATGTTATTGTCCGTTCAGAAATTTTCAAAAAATTAGAACGATACATCTTACCCTTGGTCATGTGTTCCAATGGGTAATACATGGGATGTGAAAACCCGTTTCGCCTTGATGGCGAGCCCCTGTCAAAGACGGGAATTAGGTGTCAGTTTGCGTTCCAAAATTCCAGGCAAATTGGAACGATACAGCCTTACTCTTGCTTTGTGTTTCCATTTGAGCACAAACGCACGGCTTGCCGAAATTGGCCATCTATATTGTGGCCATGATTCCTCCGTTTGGTTGGCGGTAAATCCTTCTCAAGGATTTGCCATGGAGGAGATCCATTTGTGTTTTTGGACGCGTTCCAGCGCCGCTCTTCAGAGTTCCTTTTATTCAAGGGAAAAAGAAAATTTTATCAAAATGCATGTCAAAGCATGTGACGTAGGAGCGATACTTTTTACCATCCACTAGGTCTTATAAACAAAGAGCATCTCCTGGAATCCTGACTTCTAAGGCCAATGATTCTATTCGCCTCCATGTTAGCGCGCTCTTTTCATTTGAGGCTTTCAGCGCCAACGACTTCCTGCAAAATGAGTAAAAACTCATTTTAGGCATGTGGTCTTCGAAGACCAAATTGGAACGATACAAGGTTACCGTTCACCCAAATTCGTATCTTGGGGTTTGATTCTGATGCGGACGACTCTGCTATTGCGTCCATTGACTTTGCCATAGGAGAAACGTCCGGCGTACAAATGATTCACTTGCCCCAGTTAGGCATGGTTTTGCTGTTTGTCATCTCTGGATTCGATGACCATGGTCTAATGCGCTTTCATGGGGGATCATGAGAGTTTGCCCCCGGTTTGGCTCCTCAAAGCAAATGGGGGGAACCTGCTCCCATTGATTTTTGCAGATTCTGATCATCCATCTCGATTGTCAGAGTCCTTGATCAATTTTATCTGTCTCAAGACAGCTTGATATTCTTGGGATTCGTCATGTGGCGGTTCGGTGATTCTCTCGATCACAGTCGCCATTTGAGGTATTTGATGTTCCCTGTTTGTTATTTGAAAGCATTACATCATGCGTCCTCTGCTCTTGATCATCATCTGAGAGGAAAAGAAAGGAAGCATTATTCCCATATCAAGAAAACAATCATTTTGGAACGATACGTCCTTTTACACTTGATTTGCATTCCGTTTTGCTGTTGCATATTGATATGCACAACATCTATCAAATTCCTCCAGCCGTGCTTGAAGGTATTTGCAACGCCTACAGTTCATTTGCCCCAGCTGGGCGACGTCTGTTTTGTCATTTGAATGCATGAGCTTTTGGGTGCATTGTCTCTTTTATCACCTGAGATAAAAAAAAATGGAGAAAAACTTATCCCCATATCTGATTAAAAATCAATTAGGAACGATACGTCCTTTCACCAAACGAGTGGCTCTGCGGCCAAATGTATTTTGCACTGAAGGGACGAATTCCACTATGCTCCACGGGTTTGGGGAATTTGCCCCCATTTTCGATAGAAATGAGCCTTATTAAGATGTATACAATACAAATAGATTCCTAATACAATCAATCTAAGGGACGAGATAGAGAGGATCTCAGCAAAATTAATCTTATACAAGAGAACTAAGAATGTCAAATCAATCAAAGGAATGTGGTCCGAACACTTGGAGATGCCCCAGTTCCAGTCTTCGAGATGTGACTCCAGGATCACCGATTTTTGTTTTTTTAGGTGGTTTTAGATATACCAACCATCTAAAGACATGCACATGAGACAAGTGAGGATAAAACTTCTAAAAATCAAAGGATTTGGCACCTAAGGTCAAGGTTCCCACCTCGAGTTCTAGAAAGAGCCGATTCCATTGCACAACTATCGTTGCATTGGGACTCGATCCATAGTTCGAAGTGAGCGGAATTGAAAAGTGGATTACCCCATGTTTTTCCTCACGGAGATTCCATTTTCAATTCCTTCTATTGTTTTCCTAAAGAGGGCGCCCGAGGTTTTAGGCGCGGTTGTGTGTGTCCATGTGTCGTGATCACCACAATGCGAGTCATGCACAACAGTTTATCAATCGGCGCTTCAAATCATCCATACAACATACATTCCTACGCCAACCTGCATAAAACAATGTTAATCACGGACTACACCCCTTATCTCTCCAATCTGCAAAAACATATAACACCTATCATGAGCGGACTTACCTCACCTTCAAGAGCGCCTGCAAGGTTAGAAATATCACTCAACGTTTTAATTACGGCCTAAGTCCACTTTGGGTCTAGAACCATAGGTTCTAGAACAGAAAGTCCCCAGTGGAGTCGCCAGCTGTCGCGACCCGTCCGAAAGAGGACGCGGTTAATGGATTACCGATCGCGGGCCTTCCCCCGCACAAGGGTGCGGATCGCGGGCTTTGGATCGGCGCGGGCCCTCCCAAGCCCATACCAAATCGCGGCGGGAGTATTTTTCAAAGGGATTCGACGATAACAGTCGATCGCTTTCGACCTTAGTGTGGTCGTGGTGGCATGTGCAACTTGTGCATGCATTTGGAGTCGCCACCGGTCTTTCTTGGAGGGTAGACCGGAAACCTTATTGACCGATTGGGAGAGATCGATCAATTCTGCGGAACCAGAGATTTTGGGTTCGGGGACTTGGTTACGTTGATGTCATTACCAACGCCCTTTCGGTACCTAACGCGAGTGATTTTCCTAGCTAAGAGTTCATGCATGAGCAATTTTAGGTGAGGTAGGCTTGATTCAGGGTTTCATGCAGATTGGAATACTATTCCTATCAATCACAATCAATTTTAATGAAAGCGCAATCAAATATTTAAATAAATCACATCAATGCACATCAATTCCAGTCAATGGCTTCCTAACATAGTCATAAGGGCTTAGGGAAGATGTGATTTAGGACCGGGGTAAAATGAGAGGATTTGGAGGCGATTTATCCCGAAGGGCAAAATCGTCAATTTTTTGAAGATTTAGATACCGAATTACTCAAAATATTCCATGGCCAGTTATTTGTGGCCATTTTCCATTTTTGAGAATTTTTTGGAATTTCTTGATTTTTCTTCAATTTTTGGAAAACAATTCGCCCAAAGGGAGAAATCGTCATTTTTAAGAATGACCGGGTTCAAAACACCCGGGATGAGCCTTGGCCAATTGATTGTGGCCATTTCCTTTTTTTTTTGGGATTTTTCTAGCATTTTTAGAATTTTTTTTGGAAGACGGTTTGCCGGAAGGGCAAAACCGTCATTCTTGGAAAGACCGGGGGTCGAAAGACCCAGAACAGGTCATGGCCAGTTGAATGTGGCCATTTCCTATTTTCTAGAATTTTTTAGAATTTTTCTAAATTTTTCGAATTTTTTTGAATTTTTTTATGATTTTTTTGAATTTTTATTGATTTTTTTGAATTTATTATTATTATCAGAAAACCCTCCCATCGGATGGACCAGAGAGCGCCACGTGGCCTCCCGTGGAACGTCCGATCTAGCCGCAGATCAGTCGTTCCAGAGAGCGCCACTTGGCGCAACGTCGACCATCGGATCAAAATATTTTTATTATTTTCGAAAATCATTTATTAATTCTGAAAATTATTTTAATTTTCCAAAAATCCCAGATCGCGACACGTGGCGAGGCCACGGCCGTCCGATCTGGGTCTTGTTTTTTACCGCCGCGCCCCCACCCGGCTGACGTGGCCGCTGACGTGGCGCGCCACGTCAGCCGTTGACCGGTCAACAGGCCGTCGGTTCGCCGTAGAAGACGACCGGCGCCTCGCCGGAACAGTAAAAATTCCGGCGAGGTCGCCGGAACGTCGCGAACCGACGTGAAAACCCCCTGATTTTTCAGCTTTTTCGGTGCCACTCGAACCCTCGACAACCTAGCATTAGCATTCAGCCAAAATAGAGCACCACTTACGTCGGAAACCCCTCCGGAGGCGCGGTGGCCGAACTGGTTCCGGCGGGAATTTGCAGAGAAATTTCTTTACGTTTAAAGCTCATTTTATCCATTCAAGAAGCATAGAAATAAGGTCTGAAGACTTACCTGAGGTCCCGTAGGGCTCGGCGGCAGCTGGTTTCGCCGGTGCAAGCCCTCGACTCGACCCGCGCCTAGTAAAGCTCCGACCGTCTCCCTCGATGGATTTTCGTGCAAAATAAACATCAAGCCGAGGGGAGTGGACATTCGTAATACGATTTTGAGCATGAAAACACGAAATAGAGGCGGCCACAGTTCATAACTCGGATCTACCGAACGTGTTCACTTTAGGACTTTCGTCGAGCATGTGGCGTGCGTTCTCAGAAACTTGCTAAAATGATTTCGTCGAAGCTCGACGAGGGATACCGTGCCAAGATGGTTATTTAGTAATCTCATACGCACCGTTAGGGGGATCGGGTACTATCGCTTTCGGTCCGACTCGATCGAAATCGAGCCGGACGGGCGAGCCCTGTTCAACGGCCGAAAAACAGAGTAAAAGCAGGGGAGGGAGACTGACCTGGCTCCGCCGGCGGCGACGGCGACTCGGGGCGATCCCACCGTCTCGACCTGGCTTCCCCACACTCTCCGTCGCCCTTCCTCTTTTTTTTTCTTCTCTCTCGCTCTCTCCTCACCAAAAACCCCCTGCCCCGAACTCTCTCCCTCGGCCTCCCTTTGTCGATGGCCGACCGGCCTTCACCGTGGCCGACCGGCCTTTCTGCCCTTTCTCGACCACCAGCCTTTGTTCCCCCATTCCTGTCATTCTTTTTCTAAAAAAATCGATCCCCCACGCTGTCCTCGTCCTCCCCTGCTCGGTGCGCTCTTTTTTTTTTGCAACAGTGGGTCTGCAAGTGCAGACCCGGTCGGGCCGGGTCGGGTCGGGCTGACCCGACCGGCCCGGTTCGACCAAATTATGCCCAATTCGGCCTCAAATCCACCTCTTTTCATGAAATTGATGGCAAAATCGGACTCCTTGACGTGTTTGCTATCAAATAGGGATATTTTCGTGAATCAATTGATTGAAATTTAGTGAAAACCCCAAATTGCCCTTGGGATCCGAATTTGATTTCTGCTTAATCGAGGGCCCAAACGACCGATTTAGCCAAAATGGAGGTTACCAATGGATTCATCATGATGAAAAACATAGGGTAGAGGTGTTTATTTGCAATAGGTATGCCCGCATGAAATTTAATTTCAAAAATTGTGAAACCGGGGACTAAATTGAAAGATTTTTATGCAATTAAGCCCTTTTGGTTAAAATTGATCAAATTGGAGGGCCAATCGACCTAATTGCACTTCAAGACTTTAGAATCCAATGTCATAGCTTATAAAAAGTGATAATTGAAAATTAAAAGACTCGAAAAGGATTTTTTATGCCCGATTCGGGTTTATGTTTGTGAAGGAACATAGTGACCCAAGCCGAATTTTCAAGATTTAAAGTGACATACTTGAAGAGGAAATTAAAAAAAAATTATTGAATATTTTTGTGTATTTTTCTGACCACGAATGGTATTTTTCTGATTTTTTGGGTATTTTTAATAATTAAATAAATTCAAAAAATATTATAAAATACCAAAAAATATTTTTTGTTCAAAATTGGTCCCCGAGGCTAGGCCAAGGCTTCCAAAGTTGATTTTGTGATTTTATGACCTTTTTTTTGATATTTTTAATTAATTTTAAAGAATAAAAATCACAATAATAAATGGTCAAAAATCAGGTGTCAACAAAAACCACAACCCAGAATCCTCTCAAGTATTTGGTAAATGGCTCTTTAAACTATCCAGCATTGCCATATCAACCATGATACTCACCACCTTAGTAAAAACTGACAACCTTTTTTTTATAATAAATTTATCGACTATAGTAAAAAATATGTTGAACTTGTCACGGAAATTAAACTTTTCTTTAACCAAGTACGAAAACATATAGAGAAAAATCATCATTTAAATGTGATAAAAACTCTACACAATATTACCATATAGGATCCATTTATACCAGTATAAATAGCCTTCAATAGGTCATAACTATCAACTATAATTTCATCATTTATCTTAGTTATCTTACATCTACTTCAATCTACGCATGTGTCTAGGTCACTTTTAAGAGTGAGCAGAATGCTTGCTTTTATCTGTCTTTCCACTCTTCCTTTACTGATGTGACCAAGAAATATATTTCATAATGCGCATGATTGTTCCTTAAGCAGAGATCTTTTGCAAACAACGTTTCAGCTGTATAAGCGACGTATAATTCATTGGGAGATAAATATAATATGTACAATCTATTGGGCATGGAGTATTACCCAACTTTATTAAAAGAAATAGTAATTATTTTCTTTGAAATCTCAAAAAGAGTAACTACACATATCCATACTTAATACGGAAAAAAGAATTCCGTCTTTAAGGAGAGTACACAAAATATATTTCTTAATGTCACATTAAAACCAGAATCCGGAATGACATTCCCATCAATTCAACGTCAACTTTATAGTTGTTTCCATAATGAGCTTGATTCAACCTGATTTGGTGCCTTTCGGTTTATGAATTCCCATATTGTAAATGCAACATAATATGCTGCATCGCTATCTAGCCATCACAGACCAGATGAGGCTTTAGATAAAATAAATTCACAAACCATCACCAAAGAATCATTACTTTATGCTCATACTTAGATAACCAAATCTTTGTATTAACTGTAGCCTTTCTTCATGTGACTGTTCTTCTTATAAAAGAAGTAGCAATCACCATCCTTCTCAAAGGATGCCTTTCATAGATCCAAATCACCAGAATAACTGGCGGTTTACTATAATACTTTATAAGTATGATTTCAGAACCGCTTAAAATGCAATTCCACCAACTTTAAAACATAATCTTTAATCTTAATAGAACCATTATACCTGATGTTGAAGAGTTATTGCAGATATTTACCACTCTTGGTAATAGACGAGATATAATTTCAAAACTTTCAAGGCTTCCTTTATTTACTTAGCAGTGCAGTTAACTGGCAGAAAATATTTTTCAAGTGTTCTTTAATGGATCGCTTTATATCAAATAAGCGAATCCGATCACTCTTTACCCAATAAGCACATAATACTTTTGAAAGTTCTCACTAATGAAAGTGATAACTACGGGGTCTTTCTTGACAAGAGTAATACAAATATTTACCAATCCTTGTAAACAGATAACCCACATTCAGTTATTAATGAATCTCAATTCTCAATGTTAACAGAGTTGCCGTTCACAGAAACGGTGACTAAAAACAATCAATTTTTTTAATTAGCATAATGTGAAATTTCACCTTGAGAGATACATACATCATCATATAATCACCTTTGGGCAGAAAACATGACATACAGTTGTATACTCCCTACATTACAGCGGCCATGAGAATTTATTTCAATCTTCGTTGATCACCACCTTTGGGTGTATGACAGCACTTAGACCAATCAATCCTCAACCATATGCTGTACATGTAACCCTCCATGCAAGAATACGCAATTACCTTCTTTGGGAGTATAACTACGCATTAAAACATGAGACATCCCAATACTTTGTATAATGTTCTTTATTAAACTCAACTAAGTGTACCGCTTTGGCGGTCACAACCCAATTGAATTTACCTGAAATTGAGATATAACTTTATATTTCACATTTACTGTATACATGTAATTTCAGAAATTATGGGAAATCATCCTCAAAATTACACACTGCTAATTTACATCGATACTATCAGCAATACATGTCAAACCATAAACATGCAATCGATAAATCATTCTCCACATAATTGCATGTGGTACTTTCATATAAACTTGTACCTGTATTTCATGAAACCATAAAAAAAATACCTGGTAGAGCATGAGTATACGAGCATGTCGATATTTGAAATTTGCCGATCCAAGTTGTCACGCGCGCCTTATTCTCTCTACGCGTGGTTCTTCTTCATGCGTATGGTCACCAAAGGAATTTCCTCAATTTAACCGAGTCAGAAAACAAGCAACCGGATAAGCATCAAGACATAATATAACTTAGCTTGGAATGAAATAACAATCTGATTTCGTCGAGATTTGAACTATTTCAGGTGAAGGGTTAATTTAATCGACTCAAGAACCGCGCTCGTTTCGCTCCAATTGCAGGAGTCTTCATCCAATTCTTCGTATTTAACTATCCGTGCGACTACCAGAGACTGATTTCTCCAGACAATCCACAAATGTAACCCTTTTTTTTAATAGCAAAAGTAAAATTCTGACTTGTGCATGTTCAGCGGAAAGAAAAAAAAATATGCTGCACCGTCCCTAGACCATGCTATATGCGGTTTCCTTTTTTTTTTTTAATATGCCATATACGGTTTCTTAATGTGGGAAAAGCCATGAAGAGCTTTATGAAGATTCTTTCCCCAACACCATACGGAGATGTAAAAGGAAAACGTGAGCACATGCCTCCACATTCTGCCGATAGCCAAACCATCATCGATCCGTTCTCGCACGCTCAATTGTCGTCCTCACACGCCATACAATGGAATAGAAAATTGCCGTAATAGAACGTTGAAAGCTTTCTTGACTCCGAAAAAAAAATCCATATAATAAAATTTCGAAACTAATCGAAAACGTGATTCGCAATCTAATACGCGTAGGCTTTGATACCACATGTAAGCTGCGTATTTCAATCCGTATGCAGCAACCCAAGATCTCACGTATAGAAACACGAATCACACATCCGTAGAGTTAAAGAATTGACGCACCTAAATTTGGATCCATCGTTCTTGATGCGGAATTGCGACGATCCGATGCTCAAGATCTTCTCCTCTATGAACCCTCTTCACGCGTCATGTCTGATGGCTCCTTATGTGAGGTTATGCGGACATCAAGGTTTAGAGGAGGGACTTGAGCTCTATTTATAGAGAATGAACCATATCCCCTCATTAAGGATAAGGATATCCCGGCCCATACTATCCAGCACCATATCCTACTAGAATTAGGAAACTGTATATATCTTTCTTTATTAGACCAATTAATTTACAATGACAATTAATAAAGCCCACAACGAATTTATTAAAATATATTCTAACAAAAGCCTCTTGCGAGAGGTCGATGGTGCCGCGACACCCCGCCGGGCAATAGTCGACGATCTTCACCACCACCGACTTGCCGGTGCACGGGTGAGGATTGCCCAGGTTGGTGGGGCTAGTGCACGTCTCCGAGTACTTCCTCCCGCAAGCAGCCCCGCCTTGCCAAAACTCGTTGCTCGCCGCAGCTATCATCCCGCCCGGAGTGTCGTACCCGTAGCATGCGGAGGCTATACAACGAAGGAAATAGAGACGCAAGAACAAAGAGTTGAGATTTTTAATGGTAGAAATATGTCAGTGCAGGGTTGTAGGAGCACACTTACGAACATATTCAGTGTAATAAGTTGCTGTCCCCGAGTCAGCTAAGGTTGCCTGTGGAATGGAGCCAAAGATAAGAGCTAAGCTTAGGACAAAGATACAGGAACGAGCTGCCATAGCTCTTCTCGACCTACTCTCCCCCGAGAACTCTGTGTTTGGTATCTAAGAATTGTTGGAAAAGAGAGGGTCGATTGTTTAACCAAGGAAAGTGCATGCCATTTATAGATGGTTGTCCAGTTCAAGAGATAGCGATGTAGTTGTTCTTTCCTGATGTAATTTTCATGCCGGGACAGAGTATCGCAGCCAAATTTTAATGCGCTCCGGTGTGTATGTGCGTGCGTCCCTCATGCATGCGTCTCAACAGATCGGCTCGTTACTGCATTTGCTGCATGAGATAAAATATTCTAATTAGATTAAGTGGTGTGGTAGTTTTATCTTAATCCCTGACGACACTGTCGTACTGATCAGCTTGTTACTGTGTAGTTACTTGCGATGATGCACAGTAACCGCAAAGTGTACGAGTCTACTCAGTATATGCAGGTCCATTGATCATCTCAAAGCATGAGCACATAGTTGCTGGAGGTGCTCAATCTCCTCCTCCTCCTCCTCCTCCTCAGATCACATGCATACAAACGTGTAAGAACTACAAAAGAAAAAAAGAGCAAGGAAAAAATCTTCAAGGGCATACGCCATGGATGTACAAGAGAAGGTATTGTCTGAAGTTTGCAACAAACGGGGAATGCAACTAAAATCCTGTTGATTACTCAAAGAGACAGTGAGATCTTGCGTCCCCATGCATTGTGTTGGAAAGAAAAGACAAGGACAACGCACCTTTTTAATAGTATCGTTCTTACCTATCGCGAACGCGCGCGTGCGTCCGGCGAAAGATTAAAGCGTCCGGAAACGCAGAAACGACTGGCCCATGAGAGCTCAGTCATCAGGACAAAACTAGCAAGAACGTCCAACACAGGCGGTTGAGGTGGTGAGTAGGAAAGATGTTGAAGCTTTGTGGCGTTGGATTCCCATGGTCCTTGTCCACATACTAGCTGTGGCTGTCAACTGAAAACCCAACGAACTTTCTCTGCTTGGAGTCTAGGAGAGATACACCCACTAAATGCAGGGAAAATCTTTTTTTGTCTTGCAGCACTTGAAGTTCAACTTGTGCAAAACACGCATGACAGGATCCGGAAGCCATCTTGAAACCTAACATATGCAGTTTGACCTTCTCTAAACGGATGGAGTCCTGCATTTACATTGGAGTTGAAACTAGCTTTGTCAATCTCCATGCGTCTTACCATTCGAAAAACCTTTTAATCTCTCCCTCCACGCGATTATTCTGAACAGGCTTTCTAGTGCACAAGCTCAGATTCCATCACATTCATTTTCAACTCGGCCACATTCCAGTACCTCAGGTTCGCAACTTTCTTATTATGTCTTTTGGCTACTCAGTTTTGCAACTTTAACTCCCTGCACAAGCCTCATTCGTAGGAAACTTTTACACCAAATCCCCTCTCAAAATACCAACCTATCTCAAACTCCGACGAGATTAGCTTCTCTATGCTCAAACATACGCATCAGAGGGCCAAAAATCACGTTGTAATATTTATTTTATATTTAGATCCATAATTAGTGGTCTAATTGATAAAATATCATAAATTTCTTTATTAGTACGCTAGTTAATGGGATTTCATATTTTGAGAGATTTGATTGTCATATTATTAGGGATCTTATTGTACGTGATTGATTCCTTTATTAATATAAATATGGGATGATACTCTAAGAAAAAGATCATCAATCCATTCCAAAAACTTCTTCCTTTTACGTAAAATTCTTCATGGTATCAGAGCTAGTTTTCTGGTTCCCACCTTAAACCACATTCTCCGTTGTTGTACCATCACCATCACCACCACCACCACCACCACCACAATTTTTTTTCACCACATCTCTTTGCCGAAGCCTGCAACTCTCTTAGTTAATCTCACTCTCTTTTATTTTATTTTTTTGGCCTAACCTCGGCCTAAATAGAGGTCACTTTTTTATGATCTAATCATATCATAACCTTTTTTTTTTCTTCCATCTCGAGTTATCGTCATTTAGCAGTGATGTCAGAAAATTCTGGTGATACGGTTGATTCTCTTACTTCTGAAACCGGGCGGAAATATGAAAAAATTCTCTTCCCCGCTAGTTCGGTTCAATTTGATGGCCTCAATTACCTTCTTTGGTTACAATCTATGATGATCAGTATTGCGTCCGGAGAATGTACTGGTTTTCTTACAGGGAAAAAAACAAAACCTACTACTCCTCCGACGGCCCTCTCGAGATGGTTGGCTGAAGATGCCTCTGTGAAGGCATTTCTTTTGAATCATATGACTGATGGTATTCGTAAACAATATATTTTTATGCAGACAGCACGAGATATTTGGGTATCAATTAAGGATACATATTCTGATATAGGAAATGATGTTCAGATTTATGCATTGATGAAGAAGATCCAGGATCTTCGACAGGGAGGTATGTCCGTTAGCATTTATTTTTCAGAGCTGCATACTTTGTGTCAGGAATTGGAGGTTTATGATGACACTTATGAGGGAGCTAGTCCTATCGAAGATAACAATGTTGAGGATGAAACAATCTCAATTGCTCTCTGTAAAGGTAAACGGTCTTCTCTTGATAAGCCTAGGTATCCCATTGATGAATATACTTCCTATTATGTTCTTTCTCCATCATATTCGTCATTCGTTTCTTCTTTAGACTCTATGTCTATTTCTAATACTTGGCAGATTGCTATTCAACAAAAACAATGGAAAGATGCCATGTTAGAGGAAATGGAGGCTTTGAAGAAAAATCATACTTGGAATTTGGTGTCACTTCCTCCTGGGAAGAAGACAGTGGGATGCAAATGGGTTTATACAGTTAAGCAAAAATCGATGGAACTATGGATAGGTATAAGGCTCGACCAGTGGCTCGGGGTTTCACTCAAACTACAGGTGTTGATTATCAAGAGACGTTTGCCCCTATAGCAAATATGAATACAGTGAGGATTCTTATATCATGTGCCGCAAGTTATGGATGGGATCTTCAACAATTGGACGTGAAGAATGCATTTCTTCACGGGGAACTCGATGAAGAAGTTTACATGGACATTCCACCGGGTTTGGCAGATAGCACTACTGTTGGAAAGGTTTGTCACCTCAAACGTTCTCTATATGGGCTTAAACAATCACCTCGAGCTTGATTTGGCAGGTTCACCAAAGCTATGCGAGCTCAGGAATACACCCAGAGTAATGCTGATCACACCTTATTCATTCGCCGTAGTGGTTCTCTCTCAACTTTCTTAATTGTGCATGTGGATGACATTGTGGTGACTGTGAAATCGTTAGATTGAAGAACGCATTGTGAAAGGAATTTGAGATTAAAGATATTGGAAAACTACGATATTTTCTTGGAATTGAAGTAGCTCGCTCCTCACATGGGATCTTCCTATGTCAGCGTAAATACATACTTGATCTTCTATCTCAGACAGGAATGCTTGAATGTAAACCTATTGATACTCCACTTGATTCAAACGCAAAGATTCGGGCCAAGGTAGGGGAGCCGGTAGATCGCGAAAGATGTCAAAAGCTTGTCGGAAAGCTCATCTATCTTTCTCATACACGTCCTGATATTGCATATGCAATCAGTCTTGTAAGTCAATTCATGCATGATCCGTATACCATATGGATGCCGTGACTCAGATTCTTCATTACTTGAAAGGCACACTAGGTAAAGGTATATTGTTTCGAAACCATGGTCATTTAAAGTTTGAAGCATTTACTGATGCAGACTAGGCCAGTTGTGTGGATGATAGGCGATCTACTTCAGGTTATTGTTCTTATGTTGGAGGTAATCTAGTTACTTGGCGAAGCAAAAAGCAAGATGTTATTGCTAGATCAAGCACAGAGGCTGAATTTCGCTCTATGACTCAGGGCATGTGTGAATTGCTATGGGTTTAGAAACTTTTGGATGATCTGGGATTCCGAGTTCAGAAGCCAATGATGATTTACTCCGATAGTAAATCTGCTATTAGTATTTCACATAACCATGTCCAGCATGATAGGACTAAGCATGTGGAAATTGACCGACACTTCATCAAAGAAAAACTTGATTCAGGAGAATTTTGAACTCCATTTGTTCAATCCTCAGAGCAGACCGTAGATATATTCACTAAGGCAGTGAGCAAACGAGTATTTGATTATCATGTGTCCAAATTGGGCATGTGCGACATCCATCCGCCAACTTGAGAGGAGTGTTGTAATATTTATTTTATATTTAGATCCATAATTAGTGGTCTAATTGATGGAATATCATAAATTTCATTATTAGTACGCTAGTTAATGAAATTTCATATTTTGTGAGATTTAATTATCATATTATTAGGGACCTTATTATACGTGATTGATTCCTTTATTAATATAAATATGGAATGATGCTCTAAGAAAAAAATCATCAATCCATTTCAAAAACTTCTTCCTTTTACGTAGAATTCTTCAGCAACCGTGCCCGCAACACCCGTAAGTCGATCGAAACTATGCATAACCAATGCGTAAAAAGATTTGAGAACTTGAGTCCGCGATAACAGGAAAGCGTATCACATCTTTAATCAAGGAAAACACAAAAGAACATTTCTAGATTGTATTGAGTGGTTCAGAGCTTTCTGAGAAAAACGTAAAAGATTTTACGACAATGAAAATATACACCTTTTGGACTCCTCTCCCCTCCTTAAGATCTATACAGAAAAGCAGGGCTGGATGTTCTATGGTAGTATACAAATACCCCGATTCATTCTACTCTAGTTAACATAATGGTTTAAGTCAGGTCAGAACAATTTACCACTGCCGGTGTTTTTGAGTGGGGCACGTTCTCGACATGAAAAACCAACCAGCAGAATCCAAAATCGCTGGTCACTTTCGCCCACCGCAACATCCTAGTTGCAACATCCATGAATTCACCAGACGCTCGAAGTTTTTAAGTCCTGGACGGGTTTGGTTCTAAAGAATTTGGCGACCGCCTGGTAAAGATTCTCTTCGTCAAACGGCTTCGAGACATACCCGTCCATCCCGCATTTGAGGCATTCGTCATACGTCGCGTGAATCACATCTGCCGTCATGGCTAATATTGGCATGTGCCACTCACTGCCTTTTATGATTTCAACCGCACATTCACTTTTCATTTGCTCGTTCACCTGCCTCTCCATCAGCCTAATCTGGCGTGTAGCCTCAAAGCTGCATATAGAAGACAAAAAGAAATGAGAATCCTGCCTCCATCCAGAACTTAAGAAAGAAAACAAACGGGGAAAATGATATTAAAGCGACTGGTCCGCAAAAAACTCAGTTCAGAAAGATTAATTCCCTCCCTAAGGGTAGCTTCCACGTCCTGATTCTTAGAGAGAGATCATTCTGACTCAAGAACTGTGCATGCTTAATGCCATAAAGTCATAAGTCGGCAAAACTGACAACCGGACTAAGTCTTGGACGATTTTGATTAAGCTACCATGAGGATTGAATCTTTACAAGCTAACACATGCTCTTTTATTTTTGCATTTCCAAGGAACAAGTAGAGGTTTCAAGATTCGAGATTAGATTGATTGTCTCCAGTGAAATGACCTTGCACTGATTAAATTTGCTGCCTCTAAATAACTAGAGAACAAACAAGCTTGGTATCCCTAGCTTGTCTGCAAGAATATTTGGTTGTTCAGGGAAACATATTCTAGCAAATAAAAGCTAGTTTCAACAAATCAAAGTACGTATAAATCCATAAAGACCAACGTCACTATGCAGTATATAAAGAGAAGATATGCCGATGTCTTCTAAATCTCATCACAAACAAAGATAAATCATTTAGTCCAATGAAGCACCAATAAGCTGAAATCTCAGAGGACCATGTCAAATGGGAACCCTATGACCTCAAGTATCAAAAAAGCCACCAATTGTGAGTAAAACCAATAAGAAGCGTAATTGTGATGCCCGAAATCTCTTACTATGGATATTCACAAATAAAAAAAAAAGTTGCGACAAATGAAAAAAGTTGGAGGTTTTGCAAAAGTATTGGTAGCAAAAGAACAAATTATGGGAAGCCTTCCAACATTTTATCAATTCCCATAGTGTCAAAAGGGTAGCATAACACTCTCAAGAAACTTGCAAGCACCGAAATGCGTGATTATCTAGGGAACTTATTCTTATGTACTTTCTTTCAAATTACTCCCACATTCTCAAGAATTCAACAATGTTATATGACAATGCTTGTGCGCAAAAAGGGAGGCCTATAGAACTTTTCTTGCTTAGTCCTCAGCGAACATCCTACCATTGCATAGTCTATGCAATTACTCAACTGACAAGTTTATAACACGTTTCTCGATGTCCATGATTTTTACCTCGTTTGGAAACAAGGAGAGAAAGCAATAGCTATCTCTCTCTCAGCAGGAGAAACCAATTAATGCTTCAACAAGTCCATCATTTCACATGTTGCAGGACAAAGTCGCAAGCAAGGGGAATAATGTGCAAGTATTGACAAACACTCAAAGTAGTGCTCCAATCACATTTGGACTACAGACAGAGCGAGTAGAGCATACCCATCCATTTCAGGCATTTGGATATCCATGAAGCAAGCATCAAAGTCGTGTGGCAATTGAAGCAACTCCAATGCAGCATGTCCACTCTCTGCGCACTCCACAATGGCCCCAAACTTCTTGAGTGCCCCTGCAGCGACTCTTCGGTTAACCTTGTTGTCATCGACCACCAATATCTTCTTCCCATAGAGAAGGCTCTCCAGAGCGCTAGATCCATTTCTCATGTGCATATCCTTCTGCGGTTGCTTCTTCCTTCCTATACCCAGAACCTGTTGCAGACATGCAGCAAGCATGCTTGCTCTTACTGGTTTCATAATGACGGTATCGGCAAAACCAGAAGCTTTTGCCTTGTCTAATTCGGAGGCACTGATTTTGCTTGCAAGGAGGATTTTAGGAAACTGAATTAAATTGCCATTCTGTTTCCAGTCTGTTACGGTCAAACTTATGCTGTTGTCAATGCTGGACATCCACGTATCTTTCTCAACTAGAATTAAGTCTGGATGCCGATATCTGTCGCGTAGGGGGAATAAAACAGTCAGAAGCTGCATTTGCCTCAAAACTCAGCTCACTGTGGGCTGGATAGGTCAGTTAATTTAGTTTCTTCTGCCAGAGACATGTAATTTGAGCTCACAAAGTACATCGACACACACTCATCAACCGAGCGTCTCTTTCTGTTTATTTACAACTAATATGAACCGACTGCAACAACGAGTAACAAGACCTCCTCCATTTAAGAAAGATTCAGGCACTTTGATGAGGTCTAAGCTAAGCTACCTTTGTATAGACTGAAGGAAAAGCAGAATAGAGAAATGAAGGAAAACACTGCAACTTATGATTTTCCCTCAAAAAAACATACAGAATAACTCACGAAACAGGTTCTTTGTCAAGTTCAAATGAGATCCATCTAGAAGCTACGTGTAAGTCAGCGCAATAACAATAAGTATGTTTGTCAATATTCGAACTCTATATTGACACTATTCAAGAAAAATGTGAGAATAAGACCTTTCAAACTTTCTATTGATTGCATATACACCTTCAAAGTTTGCCGTTATATCTCTCATACCAGGGTTTTCTTCTCCATTCTAAGCATGAAAATGAGAGTGTTGTATAAATGACCAGAGATTTTTTTTTTTTTTTTTTTTTGGGGGGGGGGGGGGGGGGGGGGGGGGGTAGTAAAAGAAAATGGCCAGAGTTTATAAAGAGCTAATTACGTGCAAGAAGGTGAACATACCCAACAGTCAGAGAACCGTTTATCCCACACATAGCTGCTGCAATATTGATACTACTTGCAACTTCAACATGAATGCCTAGTCTGTTCAAATGGTACCTAGTTACGGCAGCTCTGACCGGCTTACCATCAACCACCACTGCTTTTAATCCTTTAAACCCAGAAGGAAGATCTTTGAAAGTTGGCCTCTTCACATTAGCAAACACAAGATTTTTGCATCTCCCAAACACAGCCGTAAAGGAGAATGTGCTCCCAATCTGAGGCCGGCTTATGAAGTTTATATGTCCACCCATCAGCTCAACCAGACACTTGCTAATACTCAAGCCAATCCCAGTTCCTCCATAAGTTCTAGAAGTTGAGCTATCTGCCTGCATGAAGGGCATAAATACACGATCCTGGGCCCGCAATGGAATACCGATACCGGTGTCTTCAACACTGACCATTACCGTGACATTTTCAGAAGCTTCGTTACTTGTCATCTTGGAATCAACAGAATTGAACAGGTCTTCGGCTATCAAAAGATTAAAGGTATCCCAACTGTTCCTCTCATCAGCTACTTCACACCCACTCAATGTTTCAAATTGTGACCCACCAGAAATCAGTATATCTTCCTCTGATCGTCCATTTAGGCAAGTTTTAGCATGTGCATTAGGCGCGCCCTTTAGTTGGTCAGCTAGATGGACTTTCACAAATATATGTCCCTTCTCAGTGAACTGTCAAGTGTTCGATTCAGTGAGTACTAATCACAAGTGAAATGAAAAGGACTAGACCCAAAAAAAGAAAAGGACTACAAGTATGGGACATCACCGAATTTGTAGCCAAATAATCTAAGATGAAGACTCATTTGCAATTAGATCATCATGAGTCTCAGATATATGGGCTAGACTAGTAAGATTCCCAAATAATACTATTACTCAATTAGTAGGAACTTATTCCAATACAGAGATTTTAAGTAGGTAACTTTTACACGATAAACAGTAAGGTTTGGTTTTTTATTTTCTTGCTTGAATACAGAGAAGAGAACTAGCACTTACTTTAACAGAGTTTCCGACAAGGTTAGTAATTATCTGTCTGAATCTTCCCGGATCCCCCATGACAATTTCTGGTACTTTGTCAGCAACAAAGACAGCAAGCTTCATTTCCAAAATGGGTTTTAAAGCATGTGCGGTAGATCATTGAAGATGAGAGTAGTTGAAAGCAGACCCACACAGAGAAGCAGAGGAGGCATTTCCAGATAGAACAACACAAAGCACATCAGTTCCATAACAAAAAATGAGGACATGAAATTATAACTTCCACTACGATAATTAACCAATCAAGCATATCATAAGAAATATTTAGTCCAAAGAATCTTCAGAGTTCAGATAATACTTGAAACCATTTCTTCTGCACTTAGAAATTATTAGTACGAGCGTTCTTGTGCTATGTTCAGACCTACCTCAATACCTTTGTGTCTGGACTCCTCAGAGAATAGAGAGAGAACATCATCGAGAATGGATCGAATGTCAAATGGGACCGTCTCTAGCTCTAACTTGCCTGCTTCAATTTTAGCACGGTCAAGTACCTCATTTATCAATGCTATTAGTGCCTTTCCACAGATTTGAGCAGTTTGTGCATAGTCTCTTTGAGTAGAACTCAATTCTGTGTCAAGAAGCAGAGCAAGCATTCCTGAAGATAGAACACGCCCAAAATGGTGATGCTGACAAAAATGTCATAAGAGGGAAAAAGGAAAGATAAATCCCCCAAAAGGATAGACAACATACCAAGGATCCCATTCATTGGAGTTCTAATCTCATGAGAAACAGTAGCAAGAAACTGCAATCAGCAACTCATCAATTCAAATTGCTCTCGAGTATGTGCATTGAATTGTGTAGAAAAAAATAACAGGAATTACCTGAGATTTGGCAACATCAGCAGCTTCTGCTAGAACCTTCAGTTCCTGCATCTCATGAAAACCATCTTCAACTTTGACAATGTGAGTTGCAGCACCATACAAAATATACCCGACTAATAAGCCTATCACAAAGAACAAAAATGCAGTAGTGAGGGCAGTCCATGATGGCGGTGCCTTCTGATGATATCTGCTCAGCAAAAAAGGAAAAGAAAGGAAAGGGCAGCATCAGATCCTCCGGAAATTGTCCACTCAGAAAGAAGTCTCCATGAATGAACCCACTAACCTACAAATCATTTGATGCTTCCTAAATGGATCACCAAAGTCAAGCTTGCTCTCATGTAGAAGGGACGTGTCGCCCTCTTGATATTGGCGACCATACATGACAAGTGGTTCAGAAGAGTTTGTTATATCGTACACATTGACCAAGATTGCCTGATTTCCATCCAGCTGCCCAAGTAGATTCTCCACAAGAGATTCCACATCAAAAGCTCCTCCAAGATATCTGCATTAATTCAACTTGGTCATGACTTCAGCACATCCATGCTTGCAAACTTGATATCGAGAATACTAGATTCAAAAGATGTAATTTACATGAGGAAAGGAACTTTTGCTCGTGTTAAGATGTGAAAATACATTTGAATTAATCACAATAAACAGTAGCTACTACTCCCTCCTTACCTCTAACAAACTCCATATATTAATCTGTTGATAATTAGTACTGATTTATTCTACTTCATCATTCTTGACTTACTCTCTAACCTGCCACCGTCCTATGCAGACACGTCATGTACATTATATGACGGACTTTATGTTTGCATTAGTTATAAAAAGAAGCTGATGACCAACATTAGAGAAGCTGCTGGTAAAGAGCCATGGTAGGCCCAGGACATCCTGTTGTAACTTGATCCAATAGTTAAAGGATATTTTTACAGAAGCAGACTTGTGGCTTATATGCATGGACTAAGATTACTGCACAATTAAGAACACCTGAAACTTTAGGGGCAACTAATCAAGGCCGCCATGAACTTCTGTGTCCATAGAAATTTCTACTGCATCATCAGAACAGGTTCATTTTCAAAGTTCTCTATACAGTGACAAAATTTCACAAGTAAGATCAGGGGGATCATGGAAGGTAAGGTTTCGTTTACAATAGAGGGAAGGGGGAAATGAGTGGTGTAGAAAGCTGGGCAAGAATTGAAATTTTTGTGAGACAAGGAGAGGGGAAAAAAATTCCATCATTTCTTCCCAATATCCTTTACATGCAAAGACTAACGCATGATGTAAGGAGTGAGCTCATAAGAGATGATGTAGCAACAGGATAAAGCATCCAAACTCCATGTTTATTCTATGCAAATGTCCTTCTTGTGTCACCACCTAATTTTAAACCCCCCTTCCCGCCACACCCCCCAACCACAAAAATAATAATAATAAATAAATAAATAAATAATAATAATTCCCCAAATACACATAGAGGAAGATCGTTTTGAAGATTGCCAGACGATGACCAAATATGACCTGTTTTTGAGAAGGAGAACAAAGCCATTGCTTAGTTGCTTTCATGAAAAATCTGTGCCAGCTTGATATTGCAATCAAGTATAGTTCCACTTGCAAACTCCAGGTACGAGACAATGAAAAATTTTGGGCTTTTAATAGTTTAGAAAATGAAGCTTTAAAAACTTCCTTTTCCCCAAGGCAAAATCAATTCTTCTTTCTTTGTCAATAAAGAATACACATCTCTGTATAAGTTGCAGCATAAGGGGCTCACCCTGCAGTTGCCTCAATGCGCTCTTCCACTGTTGGATTCGGAGGGAGTTTTGACTTGTACACAGGGAATGTCAATACAACCCCCAAATGGTGGGAGCCCAACAGCCTAAATGGGCTTGTTAGAACAGCTTTCCCAGTTGCCCTCGCCCTTAGGATATTTTCCCTGTCCTCCTACAAGTAAAATGCATATTGTTTCACTTCCATAAATCAATGGCGAATTACTAGCAGGATCTCAAGCGCAGATCATCGCGCATTGATGGGAAAAGAAAAGCTGCATAATCTGACTTTACCTCTCCTGACATCATGTCAAGCGATTCAATGTAGGATACGGTTTCTTGGGAAAAAATGACGGGCGCATATTCATCTCTAACAGGAGAAGGTTGTCTCTCCATCGTCTTTATTGTCCATCCGTGTTGCTCTTCAAATTTCTCCCTCTCTGAATTAATCACTCTTTCCGCGTACGCCACACCACTCAGTAATGGGCGTTCAAAAGCGGTTCTTGCTGTGTACTCAGCAAATGTCTCCTTCAAGATGCCAAATTCGATCGAATATAGTCAGTAATAATTAATTCCATTGTGTCTTTTAGATAAACAAGACAGAAATGCTCCCATCTTTCCACTTAAAAAAATCAGTTCAACTCCATCTGAAAAATGAAACATGTCGGATAATCTCTAGAAAGGAACAGACTGCAACAAGCAAATGAGAGACCCATGATATTCCTCCCATTTCCCCTGTCCTCCTCAATTAAAAGAACAAAAAAATGTTCGCTGGCCAACGTAACCGAGAGCCAAAAGCTGAGACATTCCAAAACTCCTCCTTTCGCATGAAAATATACGCAAGGTGACCCGAGAAAAACGAAGAGTGACCAGGGGAAAAATAGGAGAAACAAAACATCTTCTGTTCCACATTTCCTAGATATCCTTCAATTAGAAGAGTACGAGGACGGACCTGATCGATTGCAGATGGGTTTTTGTAGTAATGGAAGGTTGAGACAAGAATGGCCAAGGCATGTACATGATTAACACTAACACTGAACTGGTCTTTCAACATCCTTGCCCTCTGATCACACATGCTAACCAGCACATCCTTTCTCCTCACCTTGATGTCAGCATCCATGCTTCTGTAGATCGACATGCTCGAGAATGCCACCACCACCACCGCAAGGACCAAGAATTTAGGAAGCCAAGCCCTGTTTGACTGAATGAATGTGTACCCTCTTTTTGTCCCCACTTGCTCATTCAACTTCACAGCCACCGAATGGTGGCTCTGTTGCATTTTCATCCCCATCCCTTCGGTGGCCCTGTGTAAAGCTCTCTGTCAGATTCTGCTTCTCCTCTGTTGTGCTTTTCCCTCTTGTGCTGCTTGTTTTCCAGATACCCACTTCATGCTATAGCCGAGAAAATCTCAGGACTTGTTTACGCAGCTGAATTACTAAAGTAATTATGGTTTTTGGGGGGCACTCTTTTTTGGACAACAAGAGTAAAGTTTGAACCCAAAGAAAATTATTTTGCAGCAGCATTCAAAGAAAGAACAGAAAGCAAAAAGGGATAACAAATGAAAAGGGAAAACAAAGAAAAAGGGTGTTAGATAAATCTGTTTCTCAAGGCTAGCGCACACGCTCTAGAGGCTACAAACACGCACACACATTCTCTCTCTCTCTCTCTAGAAACCCAATGGTAGAGCTTTCTAAAGAGATAAGAGCAAGAAGAATTCAAAAAAAGACGAGCTTGTCTCGATTCACATAGAGACGAGAATGGCTCTCAAAAGATGGAGAGAGCGCTCAAACTCCAAGACAAAGCCCCGCGCCCTCTCTCCCCTCTTATCTGAAAATGAGAACTGGCCACTGTTCCAATCTTTGAACGGAATAAAAAAATACCCACGAAGAGAGAGAAAGCACCAATCATGCTCTGTCTCTCTCTCTCTCTCTCTCGTGTCTAGCTTGAAGGCGTGAAGTTTGGTAAGAGGAGGGTGGAGGAAGAAGAGCACGTTCACTGATCTTCTGGTTTTTGTTTATTCGAACCGACGCCTCGTGAAAAGATCGACCTCCCAACACAACACAGCACAGCGAAGCAAACACGAGTGAAGCCAAGAAGAAGAGAGTGAAGAGGAGACACGATGTTCAAGAAAAAGAGAGTGCGTGCGTGCGTGTGTGCTGTTGTTGTTGGAAGAAAGAATAAACAAACAGACGGGTCTGTCTAAAGCGTGGGATGGATTAGGAGAAGGAGATGATGGTGCATTGAATTGGGCAAGTGTAAAAGAGTTTTCTTTTCTTGGGTTCTTCTCGATCTAAGGGGTAAGGAGATTGGTTTAATGGAAGGAGAGCTGAGAGGAGGAAGAGGAGGAAGAAGAAGAAGAAGAGAGAGAGAGAGAGAGAGAGAGAGAGATCTGTTTTTTCTTTTCTTTTTTAATTGCTGGCCTTGCTTTAAAAAGCAAACTGAATCGAATTTTGTGGATTTTTTGCAGATACGCTCTGGTCTGGTCTGGTCTCCCCCTCTCAATGTCTGCTCATTTAAAAAAATAAGAAAAGAAAAAAAAACTATTTCTTTTTTCTCTCTCTAAACAAATTTAGAAAGATAAAATAAGCAGGGTTGAGTTAGAAACTCAAAAATTAAAATGTTATCCCTATAATGCCCTTTTCGTAACAAGTTTTGGCATAACAAGCTCGAGTAACCATGACCACCACCTGATCATTTCCAGCATGACCATGGCAGAGCGATAGAAAGATGTAATTTTTTTGAAAAAGGAAAGTGCAGAAGTTGTAAGCGTAATTATATGTTGAACTTAATTACTAGATACCAAAACAAATTATATTTCATTCCTCAACTATGCTCGGTATCTTATTATCAAACGGTTCTATCCATGGACATTTCGTTGATTAGTAAGTTACGTCGTTTATGGACACTATTTCCATTAATGATTCCTCTTTAAATATATATACACACAAAAGGCTATTCAAAACAACGTGGTACTTCCTACCAACAAAAAATGTGGTGTTTTTAAATTCAATTTCACGAGCTCTTAATGGATATTATGGCACGAATAGCTACAAAATTCATCGAGATTGACTCTTAACTTTATATTTTCTTCTTTGATTAATTTTCATTTTTATTTTGCTGGACTTTCAATCTCTTGGAAAATATGAACTTATGCCGATGATTTTTCTCGATTTACATGCTAGCAACAACGCATATAATAGTTTTTCAATGTTAAACTCGAATTTTTGTTTACTATTTTTATAGTTGTATTAATTGCAATTTGGACACTATTTTTTTTGGGCTAATTCCTTAAAAAAAGCACAACTTTATGTCTAATGATGATTATTGCCCGAACTTTTTTTGTCTTGTGGAAAAGCACCAACTTTAAGTTCAATGACGATTCTGGCCCAAACTTTTTTTGTCTTGTGGAAAAGCACCAACTTTAAGTTTAATGACGATTCTAGCCCAAACTTTATTTCATCCATGAAAAAGCACAAACTTTGACTTGAGTTTCAAATTCGATCCCCCCTTAATTTGGAACCATTAGTTATCTAACATGATAATTTCGCGTCATCAATAAATTCACGTGGCTTGTTGACATTGATTTATGATGCTATTAATCATCTTATTGGCACGGAATATAAAGTTCATCCTCTTTGGGGAGAGGGTAGGGCCGGGCATGTTAAAAAAGAATGCTTTAATTGTGAGCTTGACGGATCTCGTCCATGGTGTCTCTTCATGAGTGGTAATACACAGCTTCATATTCTAGTTAGATGGCTAATGCTTGCGGGTGAAATGAAGAAGACAATGAATAGATTAACCGTCATCCTTCGAGTTATGCTAGAGGTGAAGTAGATGAACAACTTCAAATTCATGCTAAGAAAACGATGCCTTAAATCTATATTAGCAAGCCACGTGAATTTATTGATGACGTGAAATTGTCACATTGGACAATAATTGTTCCAAATTAAAGGGATGTCGGATTTGGGACTCGAGATAAAATTTATGTTTTTTCATGGGACGAAAAAAGTTCGGGCCAGAATCGTCATTGGATTTAAAGTTGGTGCATTTTTTATGAGATAAAAAAAAATCGGGCCAAAATCGTGATTAGCGCTAAAATTTGTGCTTTTTTAGATAATTAATCCTGTTTTTTTTTTTTTTTGGGTGGGGGGAGGAGGGGAATCATATGCTTGTTTGTCTTCTCCTACTCTGTTCCCTCTTGCCACTCTGTCTCTCTCTCTCTTCCCAATTGTTGAATTTGAGCAGATTTTTTTCCAAATACTCGGTCGGACCAAATTTTGTGTTTTGTCGCATTGCATGTCCATGAATTGTCGAAAATAGAAAAACAAGAAAGTTTCATTTTTGGCATTTGGAATTTCCATTTGAAGTAATTATTCGAGTTTTTTTATATAGCGTAGGTGATTTAAAAGTTTAAGAATGAAAACCATGTAATTTAAAAGTTTAAGAATGAAAACCAGTAGTTAGGATGAGTATAAGTCATGGAAGGAAAAGAAAATACAGTTCGTGATAACGCTATTGTATGCCATTTTCGCCCGTTATTAGGATCATCAAATCACTCTTAATCATAACCATATAGTCTGAAATCAAATATAACATCGCTTCATTTATTTTGAGAATGTTTAATTCGAATATAAAATCACTCTTAATCATAACCTACGAAAAAAAGTGAATGAACACGAAAAAAAAAAATCGTCCACGAGAATGTTTAATTATAAACCATCATTGATAGCGAAATATTTTTTTATTAATTAATTATGTGAAGCGATGCGAATGGTCAATTTAAAGAACGCATTTTTAAAATTGTCATTTTCAGAAAACTCTGTGCTGTACTTTTTCTGACCCCGACCAATTACTCTGAAGTCTAGAGCACGAACGTCCATAGCTCACAGCCTCCCTCGATTTTTTTTGTTGTTGTTGTTTCTTTATGTTCATCTTCATTTTTCCACCATTCTACTAAAGGTTTATATTTGAAGGTCTAATTGCAAGTTATTCATAAAAGAGACCTGGTAAATATTTTATAGGGACGAGTGTATTGAAAGTCCTGAAACTTGTCGCGAAAGTGTAGCTGAATCGCGAAACTTTTAACGAGTGCAATTAACATAAGGACTTAATTTCATCAATTGGATAAGTTTTATGACTTGATTGGACTTTTTGCAGGTTTTGAAACTCAATTACACTTCGGAACAAGTTTGAGGGCTTACTTGCATTTTTTTGAAAATTTCAAAACTCAACCGCATGTTTTGACACCTATAGCAGAAGTTGATTTATAGAGCTCAAGCATCGCCATGCTCGCCCTAGCTACCTCGAGAGCCTTTACCAACAAAAAAAAAAAATCCATAATGCACTTACAGTTGATGTGACAAATAATCATTTCACCATCATCTCCTAATCCATCCCACGCTTTACACATTTAGATTCCGTTGGATAATATTTCCGCCAAAATGTCGTTTTCATTTCACTCAAGACACGTGGGCACCATATCAATAATGGAACATTCGCGAAGGGTAAATGTGTCACATATGTACAAATTTGAGATTTTTGATATCGTAAGAACCTTTTAAGCTACTTTTGGTGGATATGATAGAATTCAAGATATAATTTTATCCTATCACGTATTTAGTGCGTACTCGAGACATGATTAAGTCGGATATACGAGGGATGTAGCCAAGAAAAAATTATCCCAAGGTGTGGTCGGATAAACGTGGGTATGGTTTCTAATATCCATAACATAGAAATTATTTTTCTCGAATAGCAAACTTTTGACATTACTAAAATTAAAATAGTATTTCAATATAAATACCATTTGAATTCCAATATAAAAACTTGAAAAGAACAAAAAACTAATAAAAATTATTTCATTTTTATCTATTCCTATTTTAATTAAAAAACATTCAAATTAATATAATTCTAACGTGTAAATATACATACGTATTAACTATAAAATAGAATTTCACTAGAGAACGATGGAGGGGAACGACGAAATAAAAGCAAGAAAAGTGGGCTTAGCATAATCAAATGAAAATGGAGTGGACAAGAGTATAGCGGGAGATTCTTACTTACCATCATCGTTTGTGCAATTTTTATGTCCATTTACACTTTATATGCCGATTCACCGAACAATGGATACGATATACGGTGAATATTATTTGGGGATTTTGAGCCTCCAAAATGTTAAGGAATAATCTTTGCCAAGGTCGAGTGAAATGTTCAACGTTGGCAAGCGATTGTCAAACTGTGGAGACAAAATTGTCAAATCGAGATCCAATTGGGAGACTTAGAGAGAGCCATTGAATATCGATATCGCTATCGGAGATCTCTGCGAAACGGACATTGCGACAAATGCGTGGATCTCATTCTCACATGGGACTGACACGATCCCCCGTTCTCAGTCAACCAAATTCCCCAAATACCCCTCTCGGCTCTCTCTCTCTCTCTATATCTCCCCAATTGATTTTTCACTCTAAGAAGAATTTAGGGTTTTCTGTAATTTTCTGTCCGAGAATTATTAACGACATAATACGAGATTAGACCCCAATTTTGGACACCCCTTGGAAAAGGTTGTTTTGACTAGTAAAATTCTCAAACAAGGTTTTGTGCAATCCGATTTTGACGCGAATTCTCCGGACTTCAATGTGTTTTTTTTTCCCACGTTGCAAAACGCTTCGGCTAAAGTAGATTCATCGGGTGGCTCTCAAGGCCAAATTCCTAAGGAAATGCTCGGTTTATGAAAAATTTAAATATAGCGGGTGATGCGAAATCGAAGTTCAATGACCCTAATCCCGAACTCCGGCAGATCCTATCTGAACACTAATGAAATTAACCCAAGTTGGACAACATGCAATTTAGTCGGACCAAGTTCGAGAGATGGCTCCTGTCAATCACATAACCATCCCTTTTTTTTTTCCCCCTCCAAGGGACTTAATTTAACCATTTCCCATCACAATAATCTAACATCGCGCACATCCTCCGTCGTGCAGGCCAAGTCCCCAAACTCGACGAACTCTGATAGTCACGACACGAGCACGCGACTCGACATCATCCGGACGCCGTCCCTCGTGCGGACTGTATTTTCCACGGCGTCGGAGGGCGCGCCAATCCGGAAACAGCTCTTTTCGCCTCCCTCCTTAAACCCCCGCGAATTGCTCGGGGCAGGTAAGGGAATGCAAGTGCGTCTGAATCTTAAAACCGTCGTTGAGAAGCAATTAGATGAGGAAGCTTAATTACGAAATTAGAGAGAAGCTGTAAAAATGTCGGGATTAACAATTAAGAAATCACCCACGTCGCCCGCTGGCACAATGGGTAGGTTTGGGATCTCAATGTGGGGGCAAAGGGTGTGGGTGAAGCGACATGTGTAAATACTGAATAGTGGAAGAAGAAGGGGTCGTTTGATATCTTTTGATGGGAATAAGGAGAAGATTGCGTGGGGACCACCTGCCCTCTTTTTTTCCTTCATTCATTCAATCTCCGTGCAAGAACACGAGACTTCGACCGGACAGAAGGCAAAAGGATAAAAATAAAAATAAAAATAAAAAAATAAAAAAATAAAAAAAGAAGTTTGATGATCTTCCAAATTTCCAATACAGTGTGTGTAATTAGATTGTTTTATTTTTATTTTTGGAAACCTTGCGTAATTAGATTGTTAGATTATAAATGAAGTAATATGAATGGAATCGCCTTTTCTTTTAGGATAGCATGACAGTCTGACATGATCAACGAGTGATTTATGCAAAACATACAGCGATGGTGTGTGGATAAACGGTTGAGATCGTTTCTTTCCCGACGATACTGTCGGGGAAGCGTTGTTCTTTCTGGAAGCTGCTGGTCTGACAGTCTGACGGTACTTGCCCGTGCACGTCTGGAAGCATTTTCCTTTCTCGTGTCTGTATTAATAATTAAATTCTCGACTCCCTTCCATGAAAAAATAAGTCTCGAATCATCTAAAAGCATAACCGTTCGTGCACTGTCGTGTGTGGAATTCTTTCATATTTCAGAGCGAGCATGATTGCACCGTAATTTTGCATCGGAAGGAATCGGGTGGATCCCCATTAAGATCATTCTGCATGGCTAACACGGACGTGAACAAAAAAGAAAAGAAAAAAAAAGAAAAAAATGAATTATCTCGAGATTATGTTTATCATTTTGTCTAGTTTCAAGTAATGACGGCACAACCCTATACGACGCCATGTTACACGATTAATCGGATATATTTCTTGATCGAAACACCGTTATTTATGATTGAACGATGTTTAGACGAATGCGAAACTAGCAACGGTAGCATTATCGGCATGTCGAGGTGGGAACGGCACGGCCCGTGAGATGGTTTTTTTTTTTTTTTTGGTTGGGGGTGGTGGGGGGAGTGGGGGGTTCCAAAATCAGACCTAGGCCACACAAAGTGGGAAAGGGATGATCGGGTGTGTCGGCCATGTGTTGTTGGACCAAGTCAAAGGTAGACATCGCTATCCCAAGAACAGTATGTTCCGATAAATTGATCGTCATCATCATCATCACCATGCCCCTGCCCCTGCCCCTACCCCTGCCATCATCACTCTTCTCGTTCGATCGATCGCTGGCGAGTTAGCCTCGGCTCGCGAACGGAGCTATCGCACTATGTCCCGCGCAGGACGATCTGAGACATGCCCGTCTGGCCTCGAACTCGATGGGCTGAGCAGGACGCTAGCCATTTTCGGTCAAGCGTGCATACTCATTCGAAATTTCTAAATGTTCTCTGTTTTTTTTTTCTTTAAAAAAGTAGACTGAGGTGAGGACATATCTTTTTTATTTTTTATTTTTTTTAAATTCTCGAGAGTTCACATATAAGATATGGTCGTTTCGTTACAACACTTAAAATTATCAGAGCAACAACAACAACATGCACGTGATTGATGAGAATTTAATCGATTTCAAGAACATTCCGTCACTTTCAATCCCACATGAGGGTAGGTCGTTTGCCAAATTGTCTTGAAATCCGGTGTCATGCTCGTGTCGCAGCTCCCACACGGCAGCGGGTCACTACTTCAAATCCCGTGACCAAATGTCGTGTACGAAAAAAAAGGAAAAAAAAATAAGAATCGCATCTTTTTTAAAAGTCCTAAATAATCTCGAATTTTCAACACAATCTCAATCAAATCTTTGGCGCAATCTTTTCTCGGTCACCCACAATCCTTTTCTTTTTCCACGGGGTCAACTCCTAACATCGCATAGGCCCCAATCCACATCTTAATCATATTATAAAATTTTATAATATGAATATATGCCCCCGAAGTATATACAAGGAATCATAATCATTTATGCCCACTCGACCCCCTCTTTTAACATCATTTCCTAGCAATCCACCGCGCTCGTGGTGACTGTTCAAACGAGACCAACCGTACCGCATTTTACTTTGAGTTTGATACCGAGGATATGGCAGCGATTAGGGCATAATTTTGTACGTCGCGTGCGATTTATTGAAAGTAGAATCAAACTCGTTTTCGAACAAAAATTACTATCTATGCGGTGATATTTAAAAGGTGCCCGCAGCTACGCACCGTCCCTCTATCATTAAGAATATGTCCATGTCGCCCGCTCGACGTAATTATGTATGCGCTCGCTATGATAAGACAGATAGTCTACTTGATGTTCTCGTCCCGAAATAAGATCATGCCCACCGATGTGTGTATGGATGCATAACATGCGTATTTGTCATATGGGTGGATTGGATAACCAGCCCAAACTCGAGATGTATGCTGGTCCATCGATTCGACTAGGGTAACCGTAATCCTTAGTTCTTCGAGCTTACAATTCTTTCTTGGATGATGACTTGAATTATCCATCTATAGTGCGTATCGCCCCTCGTTCTTTGGAGATACGTGCAAATGCAATGACGAGATTAGGTTCTTGACTCGTCCCCGCCCATCCGGTTCGGGTCGCGAGATTGATTTGATATCCACTTTGGAAAACCTAAGAACGACGGGTGCGGGTGCAGCTATCCCAAAATCTGAACCTCAATGATCTCATGACTTTCACATTCTCCTGAATACTGCAGTAGGTTACCTAGCTAGGTTACTCATATTTCTATATTTGAACCGAAGTATTTCATGTAGAATTAGTTGGATTTCAAATGAAACCCGACTTTAAAAACAAAAATAAAAGAGAACCCATCTAGGGTTTGGAATGGGTTCGGGTTCTGATCCGGACTTGTGCCCAGTTTTATATATGTTTTGCATGAGCACGGAAGCTTTACGTACGAAAAGTTCAATTATATGCTGGAAATGTCATTCGAGTGATCGTCAAGAGAAAAGGAAAACGATAAGGAACAACTTTTTCTGTTGAGGATTTGCTTCGGGATAAATCATCTGCAAGCGTTCGAAATATGATCATGAAAAGGGTGAGCTTTCATTCGAATGCAAGGCACTCTATCTTTCATTTCAACTCGACCCTTGAGATTTGAAACGCACAAGTAAAGTAACTCAAGTATAGGTTGGCGACAATAGGCATGCGGCCCTGCTGGTAAAGAGATTGAGAGGTGTGGATGCTAATATCATAGGTGCGGGGTTTGACTCTCACGCTTTGCAAAGAGGCAAAGTGAAAGTCAAAGAGAAGAGTGTTAAAGATAGGACAAAAAAAAAAAAAAAGTACATGTTGGCGATGCACTTCCTATTCGAGAGAGTGTGAGGGGAGAAAGACAAGGGGAAGGGTGGTAAAGATCCAATAAGAAAGTTTAGGAAATGGGGTAGGATCCATCAGCTAGACTTGTCAAAAATGTGCTATAAACTCATTTATTAGGTTCAAACATATTATGGGCATCTAAATGGGTCGTAAATGACTTTACAACTTGCTTATATCAAACTCACCTTTGTGACTCTCTCTCTTCATTCTCTCACGCTCACTCCAAACTCCTTCATCAGTTTTCGCTCCAAACTCTCTCATCAATTTGGATATGGAATTTTTCTAGATTTGATTGAATATGAAAGTATTTTAAGAATATGAGTCGGATTGGGTATATGCTGGATATGAGTCGGGTCGGATATGGACCATGGCCTTGCATTCCATGAATATCATTCTAAACATGTAAAATGATTCTATTTGGATCAAACAATTTTCGACCCGATCCACTCGTTTGATGGGTCTATTATTAGCTCATTGCTCGACGACGCCATCGTGAATATGCACTGTCCTATATGAAATGGGGATGGGGATGCTATTCCTTCCTTCCTCCCCTGGCTTTCAAAGAAAGCTTTCTTGAACTTGCCTGCTGCAAATATTTTTTTTTTTCCTGACTTCTTGGTATGTTCTGTATTTCCGATCCGCTAGAATATACCAAATTACGTCCTTTCATTGAATGCAGGTGACCATGAGTTCACACCTCAAGAAGCGTAATCTATCGGAGTTGGATCATGCGAACGTTTAATCAAAATCATTCTGACTTATTGACTCAATGTGGCACGTTAAGAGAATTAGAACATCATTCGATTGAAAGAGGACAGCATGCGATATGGCAACGTGGGCACCTCTGTCTCCATAGCTTTCCTCTTGGTCAAAAGCATCCCAACACCCCAATAAACAATGCTTCACTCGATTGATCTGGTGAAGACCAAAAGCATCGCTTTTCTCGCGACTCTGTGGGCAAATCAAGCGGAAAGGTCTTCCCTAGATGGATTAACTTTTCGATGCGAGTTGGAGATCATGGACAGCAGAAAAGAGCAATGATTGATGAGATATCTTCCTTCGGGAGTTCAAGTTTAAGCGCGTCAACATGTTCGGTTGGACCTGATAAGTGATGAGCGTAGTTAGGATATGTTAACTGCTCAACGCCACGTAAATTTTCGATTTTTTTTATAACAAAATACAAACAAGCATTCTAACAGTACTAACGGGCTCTGCCGATCGAAATACCTGACGCGGGTTTTTAACTGATCTCAGGACTGCGTTTGGCTACTCCAAATTGTTAGGACCGGCAATTACGGAGTCATTAGTTTGTGTTTAGTCCGCGACTGAGAGAGATGGGACCAGAATTTGCTTCATTATTGAAGGAGGTAATAGGATCTTTGACTTCTTGGAGATCTACAACTGCAACATCCTTAACAGGAACACGTCACCTCAGTTTGATAAAATAAAGAAAACGAGTAACATCCACTGGAGATATTACCAAAATCGAGATTCTTTTCAATTTTCACCCCAGTGTTTAAAGCGAAGGCAGATTTTACCAAATCGAGATACGTATATATCTTCGAGATCTCCGTTCGGTGCCAAACTTTTTCTTGTCATTGAGACATGAACGAGAAAAGGGAAAATGGCCAAAAAAAACAACCGAGGAATATGTTCTTTGATAAGGTCTTGAGTTTCTTTCGATAATGGAGTATCGTCACCTAACGAGGTCCTGTCACATGATCTTGCTAGATAGGACTGTTGATAAGATCTTTGGATATGAATATCACGGAAGGATCATCGGATTAATTTTTAATGAAGCCCTTTGCTGCAATGCCAAGTATAGTTTTGTGAAAGTTTTTGATCAGTCATTAAATGGAGGCGAGCATGATGTTTGTTTATCGTGCAATGCATAATTGACGAATTGATTAGAAGCCTTAAACTTGAACAGAACATACAATCAGCCTTGATATTATTCTGCCCGGTATAAATTATTTCAAAACTAGTTGTGTGATCACGAGATTCTAGCGGCTCGGATTGGTTCTTGCCATTGGAAAATTCGACTCCACGGTTCTATATGTCAAGCCGTGAAGGCTTTGTGGAATATGGGGAACGATGATTATGTAACTGTCTTTGATCTATCGCTGTGAGATGAACAGCATGTTCTGAGCAATAAAAATAAAATAAAATGAGATATGCTCCTTCGAGAATTTATGGCCTACAACAGATTATTACTCTCACAGTCACCAAGGAATGTTATGCTATCAAAGCCCGTGGAATATTACCCGACGTGAAACGATATCGTCCTATACCGGCTTTAAGAATTACACAATCGCAAACTTTTGACCGTCGTCTTCTATACTTGTTGGTCAGCAGCGGCAGAAAGAAAAGATAATCCAAACTAAGAGAAAAACAATTCTTAGCACGTAACTATAATGTCCTCCGTCGATGAACTGTTGAAGGCGGGCGGAACACAAGGTCATTGTACTCGGACAAATATGGTAGAAGATGCATTGGGGTCCCCTCGCACACATTTGATGACTCCGATGATTACTACTGTTGCCCAACGTATCTCACTTGATAATGTCACGAACCGTGCTAGCTTCACATAGACTTCTTTCTGGTCAACATGTTTGCACTTTGAAGGATGTGAAACCCCTCGTTCAAATCTGAAAAGGAAGAAGTTAGGAGCCGAAGCTCACGAGTCTCCCTTTTGAGCAAGTTGCAGTTTTGTGGACCAAATGACCATAAAAAATAGAGTGTTATTATTGTTAGCATTGGCACACAATCGCAATAAAATAAAAGACAAGAGAAAGAGAAATTGAGACATAAAATTTATCCTGGTTCGCCTTTAAACTAAGGCTATGTCCAGCAGATGATTGTTAACACATGGTTTTTAATCATCTTTTATGTCGATTTTATTTCTACAATTAATTAAGAATAGCAAAAAAAAGTCATAAAATTACAAAATTAAATTTGGAAGCCTTGGCCTAGCCTTGGAAACCAATTTTGAAAAAAAAAATATTTTTCATAATTTTTAATATTTTTTTCGAATTTATTTAATTATAAAATACCCAAAAAAATCAGAAAAAATACCATTCGTGGTCAGAAAAATACACAAAAATAGTAAATAATTTTATTTTAATTCTCTCTTCAAGTTTTTCTTTATAAATCTCGAAAATTAGACTTGGGTAACTGTGTTCCTTCACAAACATAAACCCGAATCGAGCATAAAAATCCATTTTTGAGTCTTTTAACTTTCAATTTCCACTTCTAATACGCTATGACATTTAAATATAGAGCCTTGAAGTGCGATTGGGTCAATTCGGCCTCCAATTTGATCAATTTTGATAAAAAGGGCTTAATTGCACAAATTCTTTGCAATTTAGTCCCCGGCTTTGCAATTCTTAAAATTAAATCCACCCTAGGGACACCCATGAAAATTAAACACTCATACCTTATGAATTTCATCATGCCGAATCCAGTGGTGGCCTTGATTTGGGTCAATTCGGTCATTTGGGCTTTCGATTATGCAAAAATTGATTTCGGATCTTCCGCGAAAATTGGGGTTTTCATTAAATTCCAAGTCAAAAATCCATGAAAACACCCATGTCACATGGAAATCATGCTGGGAAACCCAATTTTGACTTCAATTTCAAGAGAAAGGGTTGAATTGGGGCCTGATTTAACGAAATTGTCGAAGTCGGATTCCTCGGATAGGACCCGCCCGACCTAGCGGATCCGGGTCTGCAACTCACGCACACACCTGCAACTCACGCATGTTCCTCGGCTCACCTCAGTACTACGTCACCTCGGCAAAAGATCCAGAACGTTCCCCCGTTTTGTTGCCTACTGCACCAAGGACGTAGGGGGAAATGAGCTGGCAGATCCTCGAGAAAGGACATGCGTTAGAGGGGAATGTCGGGGGGGGGGGGGGGGGGGGGGAGAGAAGAATATCCGAAAAAAGGTGGCCACGGGAAGGTGGAGGAGACACCCGTACGCACTGAGATCCACAGAGAGCAAGAGAGAACAGAGAGCACGACAGAGAAGGAGCGAGGGAGAGGTCGCCGGAGCTCGGCTGCTCGTGAAACAGAGCAGCTCGAGCCCGATAAAGAGAGAGAGGAGAGAGTGAGTCCAGAGGGAAATCGAAGTCTGAACAAGCTTCCACGACCTTCTGGACATTCGACCCATCGTTGTTGTAGCCTTCCTCGCCGTCGACTCCGCTGAAGAAGGTCGGTTAACTCTCGGGTATCTCTTCCCCTATTTTTTTCTTTGAACATTCCGTGGGTTCGGCTCGATTTGGTTCTCGATCAAACCGATCCAACCCAAATGCATTTCGACATCCTTTTATAGCTCATGTGTTGATGTTTAAATGTTTCCTTGCTTCGGTTTTGCATGAAATGCCCATGGATCTAGCCTAAACATTCGTTTTTCGCATGTTTGTCACGTGTTCAACGAAATGCCTGCGTATGGTTTGATTCGAGTTTGTCCACGGCCATGTGTTATTCGAGTGGTCCATGCCTGTTTATTGCCTTAAGTTAGTCCTAGAACTCACTCTAAGCCCTTCAATGCCACTGTTTTGCATCAATTCGGGCTAAAAACCATGATTCGGCCTCCCGCCATCCTCGGTTCGGATCGAGAGCTTCACGAAGGAGCACGGTGGTCGCTGGGCCCAAACTGGCCTCAGGTAAGCCTCTAAACCTTCATTGGGTACTGTGTGAATGATCGAAACCGAGTTTTGATTGCAAAAAATTTTCTGCAAAAATCTTCGCCGGAACCGGATCTGTGGGGGTTCGGTTCACCGGTTCTTGGCATGTTCTTGGCTATGAATCTGACATATGTTAATGTGGGATGTCTTGGGAATCGAATGGTGCAAAAACGAGCGAAAAATCTTGAGTTTTGGCCTCGGTTTGGGTGTTTTCTGGCGACCTTGCTGGAATAATGACTGTTCCGGCGAGGCGCCGATCGTCAACGAGTCAAAGGGCTGACATGGCGTGCCACGTAGGCAGCCACGTCAGCTTCGTGGGGCCGATTCGGAAGACTAAAAAGCCTGAATCGGACGGCCGTGGAGGTGCCACGTGTCGCGATCCGGGAATTTTCAAAATTAATAAATAATTTTATAATAATAAATGGCTTTTTAGAAATAAAAAATTAAAATTGATCCGACGGTTAGGGTAGTGCCACATGGCGAGGTGGAGACCGTCCGATTGGTTTTAATTTTCAGAATTTCGGATAAATTAGAAAATAATTAAAAAAAATAGAAAAAGTTTGAAAAACCAAAACTGCGTCGTTTTTTGACCGGTTCCTGACCCTTATGGTCGGGCTGAGCGCCCGAAAGGCGCGGGCCGGGTCTGACATGGTTCGAAAAATATTTTTAATAATAATAAAAATTCAAAAAATTATAAAATTCTATAAAAAAAAATATAGAAAAATCATAAAAAAAAATTCAAAAAAAATTTGAAAAATTCAGAAAAATTCGGAAAAGCTCGAAAAAATCCCAAAAAAATTACAAAAAATAGGAAATGGGCACAATTAACTCGTCATGACCTATTTTTGGGTATTTCGAACCCCAATCCTTCCAAAATGACGATTTTACCCTTTTGGCAAATTGTCCTCCAAAAATTGAAGAAATTCAGAAAAATCCAAAAAAATTCAAGAAAATAGGAAATAGCCACAATCAACTGGTCATGACCTATTTTGGGTCTTTCGAATCCCAATCCCTCAAAAAATGATGATTTTTCCCTTTAGGCAAATCGTCTTCCAAAAAATTAATAAAAAAATCCAAAGAATTCCAGAAAATATGAAATGTCCATAATCAACTGGCCATGACCTATTTTGGGTCTTTCGAACCCCAATCCTTCCAAAATGACGATTTTTCCCTTTTGGCAAATCGTCTTCCAAAAATTGAAGAAATTCAAAAAAATCCAAAAAATTTCAGAAAATAGGAAATGGCCACAATCAACTAGCCATGACCTATTTTGGATCTTTCGAACCTGAATCTTTTTAAAAATGACGATTTTGCCCTTTTGACAAATCGTCTCCCAAAAATTCCAAAAAAAAAGAGAAAGAAATGGCAACAATCAATTGGCCATGACCTATTTTGGATCTTTCGAACCTGAATCTTTCCAAAATGACGATTTTTCCCTTTTAGCAAACCGTCTCCCAAAAATTTCAGAAAAATTCTAGAAAATAGCAAATGGCCACAATCAACTGGCCATGGTCTATCTTGTTTGATTCGACATCCGAACCTTCCAAAAATGATGATTTCGCCCTTCGGGCGAATCGTCCTCAAATCTTCCTATTTTACCTTTGGTCCTAAATCACACATTCCCTAAGCCCTTAAGGCTATACTAGGAGGCCATTGATTTGAATTGATGTGCATTGACGTGGCTCATTTATGCACTTGATTGTACTTTCATCATATTGATTGTGATTTGATAGGACTAGTCTTCCAATATGCATGAAACCCTTGAATCAGACTTATCTCACTCAAAATTACGCCTGCATGAAATCTTAGTTAGGAAAATCACTCGCGTTAGGTACCAAAAGGGCATTGGTAATGACACGGACGTAATCAAGTTCCCGAACCCAAAATCTCTAGTTCCGCAGCACTGATCGATCTCTCCCAATCGATTAGTGAGGTTTTCGGTCCACTTTCCAAGAAGGATTGGTGGCGACTCCAAATGCATGCACACATAGCACATGCCACCACGACCACACTAAAGTCGAATCTGATTGACTCTTATCGTCGAAAAAATTCATAAAAATTTACTCTCGTCGTGATAGGTATGGGCCTGAGAGGGCCCGCGCCGAGAAGGCCCGCAATTCACGTTTCAGAGTGAGGGCCCCGATCGGCAATCCATTAGCCCGACTGAAAGAAAAAACGAGTCGCGACTAGGATTCCACTATGTCATTACCTCACACCTCTTGTTACATTACTCAATTACAAGCGAACAAGAGTATATATATATCAGTAGCTATTCATGAGCTCGAGCCCAAACTACTAATGAAAATTATGAGCTTAAATCATAAAAGCCCTCTGGTGTCCAAGGGGCGCTGCCCCCTTGAGACCCCCGCCGAGGCGGCTCCCCCGGACCCCCGCCCGCTCAGTGAGGAGCGGGACCTACGTGCTTTCCTGTCGCAGGGAAATATGAACCACACCCCAACAATTATGTAGGAGCAAGAAAGAAATGATGGTGTTTTTTATTTTGAGATCCCCGTCGAGGCGGCTTCCCTGGCCCCCCGCATGCTCAGTGTGGAGCGGGACCCATATGCTTTCCTGTCGCAGGGGAATATGATCCACACCCCAACAACAATTATGTAAGAGCAAGAAAGAAATGATGGTATTTTTTGTTTCTTCCTTTTCTTTTTTGGAAAATGGAAGGGGGGAAAAAAAAACTAGCCCCTTGGATCTTGTGATAAAGTTTTCTGGCATCGTCTACCACCAAAAATTCAAGTGATAAACGGGATAATTATCCAACGGGTTCTAAACTTATTACATCTTGATGATCCAGTCTTAAATCTTTCAATTTTGTCAACCGAGTCCTAAGCCTTTCGATATTTTGTCAATTGAGTCCATTCGACCAACTTTAGTTGAAGATCATCGATGTAGATGTTGAACGTCCAACATGGCACGGTCGGCGACGTTCGCTAGACTTGGTAGGAAAAAAAGAAAAGAAAGAAAGTACTAAGAAATTCAAAATTTATTGAAATGATTAAAAAAAAAATTATCCACGTCAGAGCTGATCGTCCTATGTATACCATTGGCGTCCAAGTCTGCAATTTCAAATTTCAAATGAAAATTGGTCGGATGGACTTAATCGACAAAGTGTCTGAAGGTTTTTGACTCAGTTGGCAAAATTGAAAGATTTATGACTGAGTTCGCCAAAGTGCAATAAGTACATAATTTTTTGGACAATTTTTCGACAATGATTGCAACCCATTTTCCGCTGCCTGAAATTGTTGAGACGGGTGCTCAGATTTTGGAAAGCTACAAAGTGAGCGATTCTTCTATTAGCTAACTCTCCGGTCATGGAGGTTAATAAGCAAATTCTTGTCGGTGCAACTGCAAATCAGGTTGGAAGTGAGCGATAGAGTTGTTTATTTTGACAATAACTTAGGACATGCATTGCACTTGCATTTATGATCAGTTTCATGATGCTACTACCTTAAGCGTATATGACGCATAAATGTAGACGCGTAGTAGATCCATACATGTATTTCTATGATCGAATAATATTTTAGATTCTAACAGGAAGGCAAAATAGTTACTTCTCACTTTTCATAAGACCCAGCATACGCAATTGGAAAATGTCAGAAAATGTACTTATATGCATTTGATATTGTCACTTCTCTAACGCAATTGGAAAATGTCAGAAAATGTACTTATATGCATCGCGGATTCACGTCTTCGCTAATTAACTTAGGAAAAGTGACGTCCTAAAATATCGATGATGCTACACATGTGTCTAGTCTGTGGTGCCTATATACGTTCATAAAATTCTCGAGCTAGCCTTGCCGATTTTTCACGTTTTATTCCCACTTTATCATTTATAGAGATCAACGAAATTTAGGATTTTAATAAATTACGGACAATCATCGCGAGAGAAGGAAAAATAAGAGGAACAAAGAAAGGAAGTACCCAATTTTTTTTTTGTTTTTTTTTTTTGGTCGGCAAGCACAAAAAATTTGAGGGGTGGAAAATGCGTAAAAACATGTGCGCTTTTGCTTCTAACCATACGAGTCGGTAGATTGAGTTGAGATTCCAATAAAGCACGAAAGCCTTTTTTTTTTTTATAAGATTGAGGTGAGTCGTGTTTTACCCAAGGCGTGCGTGCGTTGTTCCGACCAAGATGTTGGAATTGACATCGAGCCTTGGGCCGTCCCTAGGCGTGTTCTTACGTACCTAGCTCTCAATTCACTAGAATGATGTTTGCAAAGCATGATAGTACAATATCAATGATGGTTGGCATATCCTTTTTTACATGCCTATGAACAGAAGTTAAAATTTCCGGATACGAATTTTTAGATCTGAAAATGTTTAACGTAATATACTGATAACAATGATGAATTTTGGCTGGGCAAGCCCCCCGCGTGCCCCTCGCTCGCACCTGGGCGACGCCACGACCCTAGCCACGACTGACGAGGACTCGCGGCCCCAACCCAAAAAAAAAAGAAAAAGAAAACAGGAAAAAAAATTATTACAAGAAAAAACAAAATTTTCCCGTTTTATCTGGATTTTCTCACCGTCCTTTTGAGGCTTTCAGCGTTCCCCCGTGTTCATTCCCACGCCGTGCTCGACGGTTGTCACTTTCGGAATTCTTGACTCTTTCAATGGCCGTGTGTTCCTTTTGAGACTCCAAAACTTCTCTCTCTAGGGTTTCACCTTAAGGTTTCTTAGGTTCGACACTTTCGTCATCCGACCTCGGGATGCGTGAATGAATATCGAAGTTTTGGTACCGCATATGGCCAGTGAGATCTCCTCGCTCTCGCAACGAAAGTTTTCTCATGTTAAAAAGTAAAGGGTTCATATCACCAAAAAAATAAAAAAAATTCCAAACTGATATATTTGCGATAAATTTATTTAAAATTATCTTTTTACCACTTAAAATCCTCAGACCGATACGATTGTGACAAATTTACCCCAAATTAGTACACATGCGATAAATTTACCTTTAATTTATTTTCCTTAAATTTAAGCGTCAAATTGCTTAGTTGGATGGCACGCAGCAGTTCATGGGTGTTTCCTTTTGAGATTTTTACCCTCTGTTTATGACAAGGGTATTAATTTTATATTTTTCGTGATATCAATCCAAATTAACGGAGGGTAAATTTGTCATGAGTATCTCAATTTGAGATTTTTGTAGTTAAAAAATTTAGTTTGGGGCAAATTTATCATATGTGTGCCAGTTAAGGATTTTTTTTTATTATAAAAAAATAATTTGAGATACATTTATCGCGAGTGTACTAGTTTGAGATTTTTGGTGATACTAACCCAAAACTAAACGAGGGCGATCGACACGACGACACAAGCATTAGATAGCCAGAGTGGGGGCGCCGAGCCGAGCCGAGCCCGGAGCCCCGCACGTCAAAAGGGGAAGTCTAGACGTCACCAGAAAGCGAACAACGTTTGAACACCATAGTCATAGTATCTAAATAATTTAATTTTTTTTTAAAAAAAAAAACAGCATATTTTATATCAAGACCGAAATATCCACTCCAACAGCATTTACATCAGACATGGGCCCAAGAGGCCAGGAGCAATCTTCACTGCCAAAGGCCCACAAAAGATCCGATTGTCGTCACGCAAGGCATGCAGATTTGGTCTTTAGTTCTCTTATATCATGCTCAGTAACTACTGATATTAAGATAATTAGTTCAGTAACGAACGGCAGACACTCTATTTTTTTTTTTTTATGTTGCGGTCGACCATCACGATTCACGACGTCCAACACAGTTAATTAGTATATTGGATCAACTCTTTGGTGTTAGTCTCACTTAGTATCTCTCCACGGATCAAGATAAAACCTGCGCAACGGCTGCAATTCCATACTTTTTTTTTGTTGTTGCACTCTTAGGTGTTTTGTGGTCTGTTGAGTAAGATTAACATAATCTTTGTCGCGACAAACAAGCCATCGAGCAATGAGATAAATGGAAAAGAAAAGAAAAGAAATGAATACTTTCCAAATCCGTATAAACACCATCGTAGTTGCTCCTACCTAGAAATGTTGGAGACACGTTAAATGTAACTTCTCCACCGACAACAAGTGAGTATAATTTCAAGCACTACAACTGATAGCTTAGGAAGATACACTTTCTTGTCCTCCCATCGAGCTTGCCATCATCATCGCTTGAACATAACATGGACAATCAAATATTATATTACAGAATAACCGGTACTACCTGGCCACGCTTCCTCATGAGTCAAATAGTAGATGGGGTTGGCTCACTATATTAAGCCCACCAATAGAAATTTCCTCGCCATCTTGGCACAAGAGAGCATTTTGGAGGTCGTCTTCAATAAGCAACTTGTTGTGATTCACTAGCATTAGTGGAGCATCTCATTATTCCCTTCTTCTTCTTCTTTTTAATGCAAAATTCGTTTAATAGCTCCAAGAATAATTCCATACTACTATCAATCTGTCAATTTTTTTTTTTATTGTCTTCCTCGAGTAGTCATTCGCGAATTGGTTAGCATAAATATTGCACTATTCCTTAAAGGAAGGAAGTTGGGACAGCTTGCAAATATCCAAGTGAATCAATTTTGCAATTTTTGTGGTTTCTCCGGCAGTCGTACTGAAGTGCACTTTTCGCTGTTTGCTTAAGTCACAACATCTGTATACATTAGGTTTCTCAACCACATAACCACAAAGGCATATTACTTCCGCTTATAATCTTTAAGCTTCTCTCGCCGATGTGGCCCAAACGCATATGCCATGACTATGAATCTGAAATAAAAGCATTCGACATCTCTACGGTGAAATCTATTACTGTCTTCACTTGAAGCTCATACATGTCATGTATTTGACTCCTCTCATTATCACCATTAGGGGTGAGCATGGGCCGGTTCCAGACCTAGATGTCGCGACCCTCTCGCGAGCGCGGAGGGTTAATGGGCCGCCCGATCGCTGGCTGGATCGGACGCGGGCCTCTCCCAAGGCCCATTTCCCAAGTCGCAACTGCTGGATATACGTGGTCGACCTTCAGTGCGGTCTAGTGACATGTGAAAAAGTGTACATGCCAAGGGGTCGCCACCAATCGTTTCGTGGAGGGTACGATCGGAAACCCTATCGAATAGTTGGGAGTGGTCTATTCGATCCTGCGGAAACCAGAGAAGTGGGTTCGGGGACTTAGTTACGTCAACTGTCAGAGTTGACGCCCTTTCGGTACCTAAGCTGAATGGTTTATCTGATCTTGGGATTTCATACAAACGAGTGGGGTACAGATCTTAAATCTAGGAGTTCATGCAGATGAGAATATCTACCCTATCACTCACAATCATTAAAAATAAGTGCGCAAATCAAGGATCCAATACATGCGGATAAAACACATGAAATCAACATGGCATCCCTAATGAGGCCCTATTAGCCTAGAGAAGTATCAATCAAGGTTTAGGAGTAATTTGGACATGATTCGCCCATGAGGGGCAGAATCGTAATTTTGAATAATTCGGAGAAAATTTACCCTCAAAAGGGTAAATCTGTCATTTTAGACGAATTGGGAAGTCAGAAGACAGGGGAAATAGGATTGGCCATCAATCCAATCCATTTCCTATTTTTCTGGAATTTCCAGGATTTTTCTGGAATTTAAAAGTGATTTTACCCTTGGAGGGGTAAAGTCGTCATTTTGGACAAAGATGAGAACTAAAAGTCTCAAATATTAGGGTCGGTCGTCCACCTGACCCAAACCCTAACTTCAAGCAATTTTCAGAACTCGATTGAGATAAGAAAGACGATTTTCCCTTTAAAGGGCAAAATCGTCATTTTGAGAAAAGAGGCGGGACTCGAAAACCCAAACCTAAGAATTGGTCGTCTAATCGACCCTAATTCTCACCTTGACATTATCGGCCTTTTCTATCATGCACAGCAGAGGCGACCTACCCCTAAAGGGTAATGTCGTCATATCTTGAGAAATTGGATAAGAAAACCCAAAAATAGGGTTGACCAGTTGTCTGTGGTCAACCCTCGATTTTTGGGGGTCTAGGATTTTTCCACAATTTTTCCACAATTTTTTTGGAATTTTCTGGCATTTTCTAGCATTTTTTGGATTTTCTGAAATTTTTTCGATTTTTTTTTTTAAAATCATTTTCTGATTTTTTTTTATTTTCTGATTTTTTTTATTATTTAAAAAAAAATGATTCGGACCGGGTCGAGCGACCCGGCCCACGGCCCACGGCGACCGGGCTGGCCCGGATCCGGCCTCGCGCAGAAACGGCACCGTCTCATTCTTTTTTATTTTTGGATTTTCGGACTTAATCCGACGGTCTCCATCGAACCACGTAATTGATCTATACCCATTGGATCTGATTACTAAAGTTTGCGGTCCAGATTGAGCGAAGACTTAACCTGAGCCGTTCGATCAACTTACTAAATCCTACGGCCACGATTAGAAATTGAGACTCGATCTGAACCGTCGATTCTCACTAACCTAAACGACGTCGCACGAACACTAACCTACACGACACCGTTTCAGCTTATTTTGATTTTCTGATTTTAAAACATTTTCGGATAAACCTAATTACTAATCGGACGGTCGCTAGAATTTAGGTTCGATTTATCTGAACCGTCCGATCTTTTTTATTCGAATAACAGACCCAACGGCCATGCTGACTCGGCACCACGTGGACCAATGATGGACTGACACCTAAGACTTTGACCTGTTGACTATGCCATGTCATCTTCGTCTTCAACCTCGCGACTCCGACGGAATGGACGGCTGTGGCTCTCCGGCGATGATCGTGCGGTGAAATCTTAATGGAATCACTCGAGACCAACGGCAATCGATTCGCGATTAGCTCTAGTTCGACATATCTAAGAATCGAAACATCTTATTCGCAGAATCAAGAACATCGTGCAAATCGCCGCGTACGGCCATGGAAGCTCAATCATGCAGTTCACTCAAAATCAAAGAATTTCAGTCATAGAATAGCATCAATGGAGATCCAGAAGACTTACCTCGAGCTCCGATTGAGCTCGCTCGGCCCAGATTTCGCTGGGCAAGAATCGGCTATGGAGGCTAAATCGGTAGACTCGATTCGGGGCATGTGAGCAAAATCAATGCAAAATGGAGACGCGAACATGGTCAGTGATGTTCAGGGAATGAAACGCCCACACTAATTGCATGAATGATCAATAAACGCACGAATCGCCATGAAAGCTTGAAGAAACGCTCGAGACTGCAGCTCACCTGTTCTCGCGGATCCCTCGTGCGCGGCCGGCGGCGATCGATTCCGGGGACTTTGGGCGACCTTTTGGTGGCCTCGTATGGCTTTGGTTTGGCCTGGGAAGACCCAACCAGCGCCCTGCAATTCGAGCTCAAATTCTCGACGACGGGGGTCGGAGAACGATCTCTGCTTCGCGTTTTCTCCTTCTCTCTCGATTCAGTTTCTCTTTCTACAACTGAATCCACCGTCCTCCTCAACTGAAAGCGATCACGAGCTTATATAGCTCCTGAGGATTTTGGCGCCGATTTGGGGAGTTCCAACTGACTCCAAAAGCACGTGCCATCACGTGATTTTAGGTCCAAACGGCGTCGGGGAAGATGGGTGAGTCGTCTAACTCTGTTTGGTTCCTCGGCGGGTTCCTTCTCATGCGAATTTGGCACGAATTTGAGCTGCGTTTGATTTTGTTGACTTTTCGCAGCTTCGGAACTTGACCGACTGATTACCCCTTCCTCCGGCGACCATTGGCCTTGGGGTTGGTCTCGATCGGTAGGTTTCGAGGTAAAGAACAATACGCCCACCATTCCTCTTTCAATTAGTCGCGAATTGCCCTTCAATTTGGCGTTCGAAACTCAGTTCATCACTGTTCATCTGCTCGAGCTCTGTTGGGGAAGACGACACTGTAGCAAACCAGTCTGACCGGTTCGACCGGCGGTCTGACCGGTCAGAACCGGCTCCGACTCACCATTTTCGAAATTAAACCCAAATTAATGGGAAATTTTTGCAATTGAACCTCATAATCGAATCTAGGGCATGAATTCTATCTAGAAATGTGGTTTTGCCCAAAAGTTTTCATCAATTTCTACAAAATCCCCAAATTTTCATTTAATTGGAAATTGGGGATCGTGTAATTGAGGATGTAAATGATCAAATTGAGTCAAACCACCTGTGCCAATCGATTTAAAATGGTGAAATCTATTGGGTAGCATGTCCAATTTACAATGATAGCCCTTGAATTGAAAGTAATTTCAATTATGCTTAATTTCAAGGACTAAAATGCAATTTTAGTATGTAATTTTGACAAATCCATGCAATTGAGCAAATTACGCAAACAATTGGGCTAAATTGAGATAAGGGATAGTTAGATTGAATGTCAAGATCTTAAAAAATGCCAAAATTGCAAATTAAAAGACTCAATTGTTATTTTTTCTTCAAATTCAATAGTACGGGTTACAAAGGAACACCTAAAATTGAATCTGATTTTGATTTTTTTGAGAGGTAAAAAATACAAGGGATTAAAAGGAAAAATATTGGATATTTTTCCATATTTTTGTGACCTCAAATGCTATTTTTCTTGATTTTTTAAGTGTTTTTCTATTTTCCAAAAATACTAAAAAATATGAAAAATGTGAAAAATTATTTTTTGGTCAAGAATGGTTCCTTGGGCTTGGCCAAGGCCACCAAAGCTGATTTTGTAATTTTTTGACTTTTTATAAATTTTTTGTGATTTTTCAAAAATAAAACTGAAAAAGACTTGGTCAAAAATCAGGTGTCAACAGCTGCCCCTCTGTCGCGACCCGTCCGAAAGCGGACGCGGCTAATGGATTACCGATCGCAGGTCTTGGATCGGCGCGGGCCCTCCCAGGCCCATACCAAATCGCGGCGGGAGTATTATAGAAGGATTCGACGATAAGAGTCGATCGCTTTCGACCTTCAGTGTGGTCGTGGTGGCATGTGCAACTTGTGCATGCATTTGGAGTCGCCACCGGTCTTTATTGGAGGGTAGACCGGAAACCTTACTGACCAATTGGGAGAGGTCGATCAGTTCTGCGGAACCAGAGATTTTTGGGTTCGGGGACTTGGTTACGTCGGTGTCATTACCAACGCCCTTTCGGTACCTAACGCGAGTGGTTTTCCTAGCTAGGAGTTCATGCGGGCGCAAGTTTGGGTGAGGTAGGTATGATTCAGGGTTTTCATGCAGATTGGACGACTATTCCTATCAATCACAATCAATTTAACTGAAAACGCAATCAAGTACATAAATAAACCACTTCAATGCGCATCAATTCAGATCAATGACTTCCTAATGTAACCATAAAGGCTTAGAGAAGATGTGATTTCGGACCAGGGAAAAATGGGAAGATTTGGAGACGATTGGCCCGAAGGGTAAAATCGTCCTTTTTGGAAGGTTTGGATACCAAATTACCCAAAATACTCCATGGCCACTTGATTGTGACCATTTCCCATTTTTGAGAATTTTTTGGAATTTCTTGATTTTCCTTTAATTTTTGGAAGACGATTCGCCCAAAGGGCGAAATCGTCATTTTAAGAAGGTTCGGGGTTCAAAACACCCGGAATGAGTCTTGGCCAGTTGTTTGTGATCATTTTCTATTTTTTTGGGATTTTCCTGAATTTTTTTAGAATTCTTTTTGAAGACGGTTTGCCGGAAGGGCAAAACCGTCATTTCGGAAAAGACCGAGGTCCGAAAGACCCAAAACAGGTCATGACCAGTTGAATGTGGCCATTTCCTATTTTCTAGAATTTTTTAGAATTTTTCTGAATTTTCCGAATTTTTTTGAATTTTTTATGATTTTCTGTTTTTTTTATTGATTTTTGAATTTTTTTATTATTATTATTATTATTATTATTATTTAAAAAAAATAATTATAATAAAAATAGTCCGGACCGGGTCGGGTGACCCGGCCCACGATCCAGACCCGCAACCCAAACCCGGCCCGCCTCTTCTAGGACCAAAACGGCGCCGTTTACCTTATTAAGAACGGACGCCCCAGATCGAGACACGTGGCAACACCTCGACCGTCGGATTTTTATTTATTTATATATATATATTTTTTTTAGGGCGCGGCCCCACCGCTGACGTGGCTGCCCACGTGGCATGCCACGTCAGCGTTGACCGGTCAACTGGGGCGTGGCTCACCGGGGAAGACGACCGGCGCCGGCGCTAAGTCGCCGGCGCCTCGTCGGAGGGCCATAACTTGGTCCCCCGACGTCCAAAAAACTTGAAATCAACGGCATTGGACTCCTTTCTTCGAGATCTACAACATATCCAAAGAATAACGCAGCAGAATCACATGAAAGACAACTCAACTTTTAGATTTTCCGGCGAAAATTTCCAACTCCGGCGGGCGCTATTTTGGTACGGTAAACCCTTCTACTTGCGATTTATGGATACGACCGACATCTATGAAGGTTCAGAAGCCTTACCTGAGGTCCATGAGCTTCAAATGATTAGCGTCCGGCAGTCCCTAGCTCCGAGCTCCGGCGAGGTCGGCGATGGGTTCGGTTTAGCCATTTACGGCTCAATTCATGCAACAAAATGGTATAGCCAGGCGTAAGGAACACTCTTAAACTTATTTGAAGTGAAAACTCGAGCGAAGGAATGGACAACGATACAAACCGAGCTCGGAGACCAAGAGAGCTCCGGCGGCAATTCGTCGAACATGTGGCGTGTATGTACAGAAAGTTGCTAAAATGACTTCGTCGACGCAAGACGGGGGATACCGAGCCGAACCAATTATTGAATCATCTTCGACACATCGCCAGGATAAACGGGTACTATCGAGTTTGGTCCGACTCGATCAGAATCAAGTCGGACGGACACGCTCTGCCCGCCGGAGCAAAACAGGGCAAAAACAGAGTATGAGGACTGACCTGGTTCGCCGGGGCTATGACGGTGGCTTGTCGATGTGGCGGCGGTTCGACTCCGTTCCCCTGCTCCTTCATCTATCCACTTCACTCTCTATCGCCACTCTCTCATCTCTCAATTTCCCCCATCCCTCTCTCGGCCGAATCGTTCTCTCCCGCCCCCATCTCCCTTTTTTTTTTCTTCTTTTTTCCTATGGCCGACCGCCTTTCGTTCGTGGAACATCCACAATCGACCGACGCTCTACCACGACGATTTCTTTTTGCCAAACAACGCCGCGGTGGGCCTCCCCCAACTTCCCCTGTTTCCTGCTCTGTCGGCGCGGTGGGTCTGCAAGTGCAGACCCGGTCGGACCGGGTCGGGTCGGGTATGACCCGACCGGCCCGGTTCGACCAATTTTGCCCAATTAGGTCCCAAATCGACCCTTTTTCATGAAATTGAAGGCAAAATCGGACTCCTTGACATGTTTTCTATCAAATATGGGTATTTTTGTGAATCAATTGATTGAAATTTAGTGAAAACCCCAAATTGCCCTTAGGATCCGAAATTGATTTTTGCTTAATTGAAGGTCCAAACAAACCCATTTGTCAAAATTGACGCCACCAACGGATTCCTTATGATGAAAACTATTGGGTAGAGGTGTTTAATTTTGGTGGGTATGCCTGTATGAAATTTAATTTCAACATTTGAGAAACCGGAGACTAAGTTAAAAGATTTTTATGCAATTAAGCCCTTTTGGTTAAAATTGATCAAATTGGAGGGCAAATTGACCTAATTGCACTTCGAGACTTTAGAATCCAATGTCATAGCTTATAGAAAACAAGAATTGAAAATTAAAATACTCGAAAAGGATTTTTCATGCCCGATTCGGGTTTATGTTTGTGAAGGAACATAGTGACCCAAGCCAAAATTTCAAGATTTAAAGTGACAAACTTGAAGAGAAAATTAAAACAAAATTATTGAATATTTTTGTGTATTTTTCTGACCACGAATGGTATTTTTCTGATTTTTTGGGTATTTTTATAATTAAATAAATTCGAAAAATATTATAAAATACCAAAAAATATTTTTTGTTCAAAATTGGTCCCCGAGGCTAGGCCAAGGCTTCCAAAGTTGATTTTGTGATTTTATGACCTTTTTTGATATTTTTAATTGATTTTTAAAAAAATAAAAAAAATAAAAATAAAAATAAAAAAATAAAAAATAAAAAATAAAAATCGCAATAACAGATGGTCAAAAAATCAGGTGTCAACAGCTGCCCCTCTTTGAGAGTGAGCTCGTAGAGGTTGCTTTCAAAGACAAGATGGCACCTGATGCTTAAACGACTCAACAGGGAAAATGAAAGAAGAAATGCTATGACATCGGATCCTTAAGGCTCTTGATAAAAGCTCAAATTAATCCCCGGTTTACTCTAATAATTTGAACATGGGCCGGAGTGAGAGAGGCTTACCTGAAGCTCACCTGTCGGATGCCGCTGGCTGCGATAACTTTCAAGAAGATACCTAGGACTCGTCATTGAGAATATCCTAGGGAAATTAAGCTCTGACCTGTATGGTAGGTCATACCATTAATGGGTTCCTAACTGACAGGAACCTGAGAAGGGCGCATCCCACACTTTGGGATTTTGCAAAGGATTTTGATCCGTATGGTGGATTAGACCATAAGCGGTTCGCCTACAGTAAGGCTTACCTAGGAAAAGAACTTCTTCAACATTTGGAATTAGTCAAAGTTTTGATCCATATGGGGGATCGGACCATTGGGTTGATCCTTATGGCGGTATCTACCTTCGAGTTGACCCTTCAGGCGGTATCTACCTTGGTTTGACCCTTCAGGCGGTATCTACCTTGATTTGACCCTTCAGGTGGTGTCTGCCATTGAGTTGACCCTTCAGGCGGTTTCTACCATTGGTTGACCCTTCAGGCGGTTTCTACCATTGGTTGACCCTTCAGGCGGTTTCTACCATTGGTTGACCCTTCAGGCGGTATCTACCTTTGTTTTGCTTTGAAAAGGGGTCTCATGACGAGGGTTCTCCACGTCCGTTGAGGCAGTTTGTTGACTTCTTTTGAAAAAGGGTTCTATCCTCACACCTTTTTTTTGAAAGATCCCGAAATTTGCCGGGAATTCAGTTTTGAAGCAGAGAAAGATTTTATTTTGACAAAGCTTCATTTGATTCTGTTGAGACGACATTCTGGGAGCTGGGTTCTCCAGGTATCCTGCAGAAAGCTCAAACCTGAAAGATTTTTCTTCACCCAGAAAACGTTAGTAATCTTTGGGAAGACCACGGCTGTCCATTCGACAAAAACCGTATGACTTAAGTTTTAATCGTGAAATGTGCATTTTGATGCTGGAGGTTATCCAAAGCCTTCTTGCAACATGCAAATGTGATCACAAATCCCTTGCACGGAAAATCTGGACCAACAGTTTGAAAATTCCAAAAAGAGTTTGTTCAAAACACCAACTGGAATATTTCTCGACAATGAGGTCTTCTCACCTATTTTGAGATAGTGGTTTTTATAGGGGATGCACTCAATTCCCTACTAACCTGTGCCTAGGTTTTAGGCTCATTCGCAGCGCATACATTTTGATCGGTCGGGAGGTCTTCCACGGGACCGTAATGTTGGGCTTGGATATTGGTTTTCAAGGGGGACTCACTTTTGAGTCAAGGTCATTGAATGAAAGTTTTCACCATCTGCTTCGGGTTTACAAGTCAAGAACCCTGCAAAATGAGAAAGAAATAGTCTTGCTCGTACTTCTTCGATCTAAGCTATATGTTAACCCAAGTGTCTTAGTCAGAGAAGACTGTTTCAGGGTTATGATGTTGGTAGGATTGGGGACCGACAAAGGCTTGTTTTTGGCCCAGAAATCACGAAGGATTCGACATTGGTGATCATTGCAAATTTGTCACATGTCTTTTCCATTCTGCATCTTCCATTTTTGAGGTGTGCAACCGCTTTTGAGGTGTGCACAAATCCTTTAGAGAACGTCTCTTGTGGTATTAAGAGATTGACAATTCTGTCCGTGTTTTTGCACCACGGCTAACATCGTTTGGGGAGCAGTCTTCTTGATCTGACTCCTTTATGGGTTTTTCTCTCTTCCCAACTAGGCTTTATTGGGGCTCAATCAAACAGTTTTTACGAGCATCGGCCTTGCTTTTACCAGGCACTTTGCTTTTTCTTGATGCTGGGGATTTTTTGTTGAAATCCCGCCTTTTCTTTTCCTTTGGAACTACGATGTTCAGAAAATTGTGCTAGATATACAACTTGAATCATAGCACACTTAAACACCGATATGAGATTTTTCTATAAATCCCATCTCTTGATTTCTTCCGTTCTTGGAGTGATACAGTTTCTATCTTGAAACATCCCATGATCACCAACAGGGGTTTATGAAATGAATTCGCAGGCTCAACTTGGCTGTGCAAAGGATATGGTGTGTGGGATAGAGAATGATTGCTTCTCGTCATCCTATGGCACTTGGATTACCATATAAACAACACACAAAGATTAATGTTAGTCCGAGCAAGAAAATTTCTAACCATTTTCTCCTGATGCTGCTGGACTTACTTCCTTTTTGCCCCGGTGTGGGGTGGTTCTTGACAGGGTTAAGAATGAAAACCGCCGTTCAAGTGGGTTGTCAACGGTCACCTGTAGTGTTTATGATATGAAACGAACGCCTCCGTCGCCCCAATCCATGTAATCGCTGCGAATGGTCCCTACCTCCGTAGGTCCAGATTTTACTATTTGATTCGCTCCACTCATCTCTCAAGTGTATGTAGGATGTGTTCGGATTTGAGCTTGCCTCTCTTTTGAGGAAACATCCTTTTGAGAGTTTTGAACAACTTTTGATTGGAAAAATCTCTTTCGTTTTCCCAAAAATTTTACCCGTCAAGGGGATTTTATGATGCACATGCATATTTCATTTATGTTCAGACAACCTCCTGTTTCAAAACATGAATGCCAATGAATTTCGATTTCTATGTCTTTTCTAGACATTAGATTCTGAAAGCTTTTCTTTTTATTTAACACCTTCAATGGATTGGGGGAAAAGGATACTTACCTGTCCCCCGTGGCCGAAAATCCCTGAAAATGCGGAAGAAACATGTTATTGTATGTTCGCGAATTTTTCAAAAAATTAGAACGATACATCTTACCCTTGGTCGTGTGCCCCTGCGAGTGCACACAGGTTGTGACAATCTGTCCTCCTTGATGGTGAGTCCCTATCAAGGATAAATAACAAGTGTTAACTCATATTCCCAAATTGAAGACAAATTGGGACGATACAACTTTACTCTTGGTTCTCATCCCGTTCTGACGCCGCGTATTGATATGAACCACGTCTATCAAATCCGCTTATCCATGCTTGGAATATTTGCAATATCAATGGTTCGGCTGCCCCCAGTTGGGCAACGTCTGTTTTGTTATTTGAACAGATGGCTCTTTGAGTGATTTATCCGCGTTTATCACCAAATAGGTGGCTTCGCGGCCAAACGTATTTCGTGTTGAAGGGGTAGATCCCATTATGCTCAGCGGGTGATAATTATGGTTCATGGAACTTGCTCCACGGATTAAGTGGTTAATCCACGGCCTTCGGCTTGAAGATGCTCAAAGGGTGATGTTGACACTCACGCGCAATTAGTTCTAGATATTAATGAAAGATGTTCCCGTGGGAACCTTACAGTGCGATCAACAACATATGCAATAGGAGTATTCAACCCCTTTTCTCGAAGCATTTTTCATCGAGTAGCCATGCCTTGCATCAGACGTTTGATCACCGGCCTCGCGTCATCACTGCGATGGTCCTCCGGCTCCAAATTGATCGAGCCAAAGATTGAACTCATCGCCAAGGAAATTGCTCGGGTCTTTGAGCCATTGATGTTCAAGTTGGGTATCAACGATTGTTGGGGGCAGATTTCTTTCATTGCCTTCGTTGTGAGGGATTGGAGTTTTTGAGCTGGAACCTTCATCATTGCCCTGTTGGGGTTGAGACATACATTCCTGAAGAGTATTGATCCAAGTGTCCAGCTCCTCATCAAGGAAATCACCTGTTCTTTCTAGCCCTTGGTGCCCAGATTGGGTGTCGTCGACTGCAGGCGAGGGATTCCTCTCTTTGCTCTCGCCGTGAGCAATTTGACCCCTCAAATTGGAACTTCCTCCAATGACCGGCAGGTTTATATGTGCACTCTCTACCAATGCCAGATCCGCTTCAGGGACAGCATTAATGACCGAATCGCGCTCAAACTGAGGAATCCCTATGTGCTGGAACTGTGGTATATACTCTTGAGGAGTATTGAGATAGCTCGGTGGAGCATTCTGATTTGGGTTAGAGGAGTCGCTGACACGACTGCTGGTCCCGTCATTGCTGAAATGCGGTTGGGTGCTCTCGGCCCTCCAATCGTCGTGGTTGTAACTCTGCCCGGCACTTGAGCTCCAACTGGCTTTATGATGGTTTAACGCTATCCTTCCATCCCTTAGCAATCTCCTATAGTACTTGAGGTGAGACTCGACGTTAATTCTAGAGAGCCCCGGCACATTCATAATCTCGAGTATGCGTAGTGGGCTAGCCGAATCAACTCCCAGCTCTCGAATTGCATCAACAAATTTGGTGTGAAGTTCATAGGTCCAGTAAAACCTTGTTCTCTTATCACCCAAAATATCGTCAATACTTCGGTAGCTATTCTCTACGGGATCTAGTCGTTTCAAAAGTTGTCCAGGGAGGGACTCACCGACTTTGGATTGGCTGGCTGCGACAGCGAGTTCGTCATTGAGAGAATTCCCCCTGTGATGATTCATATCCCATTTCTCAGAGGATGTTGGTGTTGATCCTATGGTGTTGACTTGCTCATGCAGATCTCCGGCGGTATCTGGTTGTGTCAGAAAATGTTGTGGAGAATACGGTAACAGCTGAGCGTTATTCGTCAACAGGGATGGTTCATCGAGGAACACCTCGCCGAGGACAACAGGATTACCACAATTAAGGCAGGTGGCCTTGGTCAGAGCTTCCTTATATCTCGCGCTTTCAGCTTGAAGCTTCTCATTTTCCTCCTTCAGGACCAGTAACTCATGGTCTGCGTATTGCTGTTTCACCCGGGTTCGTTTGTTGGCGAACCAAAACTTGACCTTCGAAAGCTCCAATCCTATCTTTCGGCTCAACTCCATTTTCTGTTGTCTGCTTGGAGTGGGGCATTCATTGAAGAAAGCCTCGAGCTCTCGGATTTGGCCTGGAGTGTGGCATTGTAGTTGCTTCCTTTTCCGACTATGGTCATCATTGTATACTCCTTCTTCGTAGCTGAAACCTAGAATTTCATCGCTGGAGGAGTCAGTCTCTATGGCCTTCGGGCAGGATTCAGCTCCAGGATCTTCAAAGTCTCCCAGCAGTTCGTGCTCAGAAATGTCCAGGTCGGGTGTTTCTAGCAGATGGGAATAACTTTTAAACATGATGGATCGGGGTATCTCGGGCTGATCTAGTTCACTCAGCTTTCTCAATTCGCTCTTACGTGTTTGCTCACTCTAGAAATTTTCTCAAGTGATTGTGCGTGTCCTGGAACCGTCCTTCAGGCTGCATATGAAGACCAGCAAGCAAGCGCTCCTCCCGAGATCCTGCAATTACTCATCGTCTGTATTCCCCTTTCTTTTTCCTCGTGATAGGATCACAAACTCACTTGCATTGATTCGATTTCATCGAGTAATGCGCTCGTCCCCTAGTCCAGTCTTCAAAGTGGTGGGTCTACAATCTTTCGGCGCCTTTTATGATTTGCTAGGCCCGAGAACGTGAGGAGCAGCGATGGACCCGCAATTAATGACTCCGTTTAATTCATTTAGCTCCATGGGAATTAACGCTATGATCTTCTCTCAACCCCTTTTCATCGTTCAAACGAAAGTGGCATTTTCCCTGTGCATGCTGTTACTCTTCATTTCAGCATCCCGGGCGCTTGGTGAGGAATGAGTTCGTGGCCACTCAAAATTTTAAAGACCGTCTCTGGTTTCAGACTTAATCTAACAAGGGATCATCACAACTGAGCATGACGATGTTCGTCGATAGCGTTGGTTTAACTATAGTCATTAAAGAAAAATGTTCCCGTAGGAACTTTACAACGATAAAATGAGTGATCTACTCGTGAACATGTTCTTCTTTCTATGGGTGTTCGTAGTGACCGACCCATCGTGCCCCGAGTCAGGTGCTAGATCATGGCTGTCCAAGCATGCCAGCTTCCCACTGATTGAACAAGGCATCGAGCCCCTCATCGAAGAAATCGTCTGTCGTGGGTTGACCAGCGGCAGGCAGAGCACCAGCCGACTGCTGCTCGAATGGAGGAGTTTGCACTCGCTGTACTTGTGACACGCGCTCTTGAGAAATGTTGAAATGGCCCGGGAGGACATTCTGATCAGCTTTCAGTTTGCCGGTGGTCGGGTTGCTAGCTTGATTGATGCTTAGATTTGGCCGGGTATCTCTTGATGCCTGAGCATTACAATGGCGGTCGCCCCTAGCTTTTGAGCTCGAGACGGATTCCTCCCGGTTTAGCTCCGCTCGACGTTGTTTTAATAGCTTTCTGTAGGCAGTAAGGTGATTCCTGACCAGCTCCTTACTAAGCCCCGGTACATTCATGGCCTTAAATATGCGCGTCGGAGTTGCTGAATCGATCCCCATTTGGTGAACCACGTCTAGGAATCTGGAATGCAATTCAGGGGGCCAAGCGAACCTCCTCTTATCGTGGCCCAAAATTGCATCGATGGCTTGACGACTGATTAACTCATCTCCAGCAGGACCCGACCCTATCGAAAATTGTTGTGCATGAGACTGATATGCTTTGAGCTGGTCGGCGATAACATCCAGCTCCTTGAAACTGTAACTCCAATCAAAGCGATGCAAATCCCATCCCCCAGGAGGCATTTGTATCATCTTCGTAGGATCATCCTGCTCATGCGTGACTCCGGCAAAATCTGGTTGAGCAGGAGATGCCCCGAGGGAGTAGGGTGGTAAATGAACGTCTTCAATCATCGCGTGAGGCTTATCGGGGAATATCTTACCGAGGGCGACGAGGTTATCGCAATGAGGGCAAACGGTAATATTGAGAGCTTTTTCATACCTCATGTTTTCTGTTCGCAGCTTTTGGTTTTCTTCCTTTAAAATCTCGACCACCTGACGTTTGCGTTGAGCCTTCGATTTGGATCTTCTATTTTGAAACCAAAACTGGATCCTCGACTGATTAATCCCCAACTCCCGGCTCAATTCAATTCTCCACTTCTTTTTCATGTAATGGCTTTTACTGAAAAGGGTTTCCAGCATTTGGGTTTCCTCCTGAGAGTATTGGTGAGGACGTCTTCTTTTCCCGAGTTGAACATCGTGGATGTCGTTGTCGTCGTCGCCGTGATCTTGATTTCCGTTGCCAGAAGTGTTGGGCTCCATGGTTTTGGCGTTAGACTTGATCTTGGAATCTTCGAGATCCCTCTGTAGTTCAATTTCTGAGATTTTTGAGTCAGTCGCCTCTAGCAGCTGACAATAACCTCTTAAATATGTTGGATTGAGAAATGTTTGATTGGTTCTTGCCCACTCAGAGTTCTCCACTCTCTCATGTATGCTCACTCCCTATAAAGTTTTCTTCGAGTGACTTCGTATGTTCAGGAGACGCTCTTCAAGCATCATTAGGCAAACGTTCCCCCTCAAGACTTTGAATTTCTCGGTTAGCTTTTCAATCGTGATGGGACTGCCAAATCCTGTTAGGGCTCTCTTCGATAGTTGCGCTTACCTCCCACCTAACTCTAATAATGGTGATCCCGACAAATCTTTTACATCTTTTAATTGATGAGCCGGAAATCGCGGACCGAAACGAATCCAATGGTTCTCGTGAGGGGACCTCCTGCTTTACCCCCTAACTGGGCTCCACCAGCATTATTACTGAGACCCTTCATCATCCTCGAGTTGCTATAAAATGAGGAATTAATGTATGGAAGGTTAACGTTCTCGCATAATCAGCTTCTTCCTTCTAATCTCTCCGTCAAACTCGTCTTATTCTCAAGCCAACCCAACGCAAATGGCCTCCTCTCCCGTACGCACTTTTTCAACTGATGTCTTGGCCCAGTGGGAAAAGCTTTATAACCTACTGGGTCGCGGTTACACACACATAACCGATCATTCTGCGACCGAGGATGAAATCCGTGTCCTGCTCGAGGACCTTGATACCACTTCTCTCGAAGGTACTACACTGGGGAGGGAATATAGAATTTTCCCGACTCTCTTTGCACACTCCTTAGAGGCCTACCGTGCTGCTAATCGGGAGGTTCTCGTGGCTCGCGTCTTGCGAGCTCGTTATGAGGATCGATCTGATCATTTGGTGCTGACCAACTATCTGGCCGATAGTTACAAAAAGGCCGTCGAGTTTGCTAATGAGCGGGTCGCGACGTTGCTTCGCGAGAGGAGAAATCTGGTGGAGCAATTGGCCCTATCCCTGACCACCGGCGAGCATGACCGCCGCAATGTCCTGTTGAGGCTTCAGAGCGACTGGCAGGAAGAACGGCTCGACAAAATAACCGCGGACATAGCTCGCGGGAATGGACTGGTTCGAGACCTGGAAACAATCGCCGAAGAACATGAGGCCAAGGTCGCCGAAGTTAAGGGAGAATGCAAAAGTCTTCTCCTCAGGCTTGCCGACCATGACATGCGGAGTTGGGAGTATGAGCAGAGCATTAATAACATGGAGGGTCAGTTGGGCTCCTTCGTGTCGTTAATTAGGGCTCACTTCGGCTTTACTTTTCTACCCCGAATTGTATGACCTGCTTTTGAAAACCCTCCACTGAGCAAAATAAATGAGAACTCTTGTGTGTGTGTTTTAACTTCTGTATGGTTCATTTCTTCGAGCATCCGAACATCTTCAACTTGGGTGAGCCGAACCATAATATCAGTAAGCCGAGCAAATATGTCCTGATTTTATAACTCGCTCATGATCAGATGAGATAATAGCCTTAGACTTGTCCAGGAAAAGATTTCTCTCTATTACCTATTTTTATTTTTATTTTTACCTGCAAATAAAAAGACAGAATCAGAAGAAATAATTTGAAAAAGAAATCAAAAACCCCTTTCAATCCTATGCTTGCCCATGATTAATAAGGACAAGAACTTTTACAAGGGTTTTAATCTTGCGCGAAAAGTTTTTATCAATATTCCTCGAAAGAAAGCATACTATTGAAAGGAATGTAATTCACAATAATCGCTTTTGATCAATTTCGAGAGGAACGAATTACTCAAAAGTGCGAGGCATAATAACGTGTTTTAAATTTAATTGAAGATACGGCATCCAAATCAAGGCCGTTTTGTTAAGAACGAGAGTAATTTGGACATCTATCTCGTCATTAAATTCAAAACAACGCCGATATTCTCGATCAATTATCGTGGATTACCAGCGACGTAAAACATGCATGGACCAATTCAAGTGTATAATTCCTTCTAGCGAAATTGGGGTTGGATTACCCTATATGACCAAAAAGGTCGTGCAAGATTTCCAATTTTAATTTCCTCTAAAGGAATTATAAACTTGACTTGGGAGTATTCGGATGATTAGAGAAAATGCCACTATCACATTCCCATGACCTGTCAAAAGAAATACAACCAAGTTCCATCTAAATGTATACACCAATAGATCCCTAATACAATCACTCTAAGGGGTGAGATAGAGAAAGCCTCGATAAAAGTAAACCCTATACAAGAGGACTAGCAATGGAAAATGAAACAAAGGAATGTGATCCTAACGTTTAAGGATGCCCCAAGTTCGATCTGTGACTTCCGGATCACTTGCCCCAACTCGTCATCTTCATTGGACGATATCTCAATAATGTCCATAGTAGGCTCCTTTGTTGCTCACTCGGTGCTTGTCATGGGATATCATCCTCTTCGTCTTCTATCAAGGACGTTTGGGAAAAACACACACATCTATCCTTGAAATGGCATTTAATCTAATCACCAGAATGCAATGAATGAAATGCCTATATTTATATGAACTGTAATAGATTCGAGGTATAGAGAGTCTTACCAACCAAACTCGTCGACTTATGTGCGGTTTTAGGTGTACCAACCGCCCAAAGACATGCGCATGAGACAAGTTATGGTGAACTTCTAAAAATCAGAGGGTTTGGCACCTAAGGTTAAGGTTCCCACTTCGAGTTCTAGAAAGAGCCGATTCCATTGCACAGCTATCATTGCATTGGGACTCGATCCATAGTTCGAAGCGAGCGGAATTGAAAAGTGGATTACCCCGCGTTTTTCCTCACGGAGATTCCATTTTCAATTCCTTCTATTGTGTTCCTATAGGCGACGCCCGGGGTTTTAGGCGCGGTTGTGTGTGTCCACGTGTTGTGATCATCACAATGCAATTCATGCATAGCAGTTTATCAATCAGCACTTCAAATCATCCACACAACATACATTCCTACGCCCAACCTGCATAAGACAATGTTAATCACGGACTACACCCCTTATTTCTCCAATCTGCAAAAACATATAACACCTATCGTAAGCGGACTTACCTCACCTTTGAAAGCGTCTGCATGGTTAGAAAAATCACTCAGCGTTTTAATTACGGCCTAAGTCCACTTGAGGTCTAGAACCATAGGTTCTAGAACAAAGTCCCCAGTGGAGTCGCCAGCTGTCGCGACCCGTCCGAAAGCGGACGCGGCTAATGGATTACCGATCGCAGGTCTTGGATCGGCGCGGGCCCTCCCAGGCCCATACCAAATCGCGGCGGGAGTATTATAGAAGGATTCGACGATAAGAGTCGATCGCTTTCGACCTTCAGTGTGGTCGTGGTGGCATGTGCAACTTGTGCATGCATTTGGAGTCGCCACCGGTCTTTATTGGAGGGTAGACCGGAAACCTTACTGACCAATTGGGAGAGGTCGATCAGTTCTGCGGAACCAGAGATTTTTGGGTTCGGGGACTTGGTTACGTCGGTGTCATTACCAACGCCCTTTCGGTACCTAACGCGAGTGGTTTTCCTAGCTAGGAGTTCATGCGGGCGCAAGTTTGGGTGAGGTAGGTATGATTCAGGGTTTTCATGCAGATTGGACGACTATTCCTATCAATCACAATCAATTTAACTGAAAACGCAATCAAGTACATAAATAAACCACTTCAATGCGCATCAATTCAGATCAATGACTTCCTAATGTAACCATAAAGGCTTAGAGAAGATGTGATTTCGGACCAGGGAAAAATGGGAAGATTTGGAGACGATTGGCCCGAAGGGTAAAATCGTCCTTTTTGGAAGGTTTGGATACCAAATTACCCAAAATACTCCATGGCCACTTGATTGTGACCATTTCCCATTTTTGAGAATTTTTTGGAATTTCTTGATTTTCCTTTAATTTTTGGAAGACGATTCGCCCAAAGGGCGAAATCGTCATTTTAAGAAGGTTCGGGGTTCAAAACACCCGGAATGAGTCTTGGCCAGTTGTTTGTGATCATTTTCTATTTTTTTGGGATTTTCCTGAATTTTTTTAGAATTCTTTTTGAAGACGGTTTGCCGGAAGGGAAAAACCGTCATTTCGGAAAAGACCGAGGTCCGAAAGACCCAAAACAGGTCATGACCAGTTGAATGTGGCCATTTCCTATTTTCTAGAATTTTTTAGAATTTTTCTGAATTTTCCGAATTTTTTTGAATTTTTTTATGATTTTCTGTTTTTTTTTATTGATTTTTGAATTTATTATTATTATTATTATTATTATTATTATTTAAAAAAATAATTATAATAAAAATAGTCCGGACCGGGTCGGGTGACCCGGCCCACGATCCAGACCCGCAACCCAAACCCGGCCCGCCTCTTCTAGGACCAAAACGGCGCCGTTTACCTTATTAAGAACGGACGCCCCAGATCGAGACACGTGGCAACACCTCGACCGTCGGATTTTTATTTATTTATATATATATATATTTTTAGGGCGCGGCCCCACCGCTGACGTGGCTGCCCACGTGGCATGCCACGTCAGCGTTGACCGGTCAACTGGGGCGTGGCTCACCGGGGAAGACGACCGGCGCCGGCGCTAAGTCGCCGGCGCCTCGTCGGAGGGCCATAACTTGGTCCCCCGACGTCCAAAAAACTTGAAATCAACGGCATTGGACTCCTTTCTTCGAGATCTACAACATATCCAAAGAATAACGCAGCAGAATCACATGAAAGACAACTCAACTTTTAGATTTTCCGGCGAAAATTTCCAACTCCGGCGGGCGCTATTTTGGTACGGTAAACCCTTCTACTTGCGATTTATGGATACGACCGACATCTATGAAGGTTCAGAAGCCTTACCTGAGGTCCATGAGCTTCAAATGATTAGCGTCCGGCAGTCCCTAGCTCCGAGCTCCGGCGAGGTCGGCGATGGGTTCGGTTTAGCCATTTACGGCTCAATTCATGCAACAAAATGGTATAGCCAGGCGTAAGGAACACTCTTAAACTTATTTGAAGTGAAAACTCGAGCGAAGGAATGGACAACGATACAAACCGAGCTCGGAGACCAAGAGAGCTCCGGCGGCAATTCGTCGAACATGTGGCGTGTATGTACAGAAAGTTGCTAAAATGACTTCGTCGACGCAAGACGGGGGATACCGAGCCGAACCAATTATTGAATCATCTTCGACACATCGCCAGGATAAACGGGTACTATCGAGTTTGGTCCGACTCGATCAGAATCAAGTCGGACGGATACGCTCTGCCCGCCGGAGCAAAACAGGGCAAAAACAGAGTATGAGGACTGACCTGGTTCGCCGGGGCTATGACGGTGGCTTGTCGATGTGGCGGCGGTTCGACTCCGTTCCCCTGCTCCTTCATCTATCCACTTCACTCTCTATCGCCACTCTCTCATCTCTCAATTTCCCCCATCCCTCTCTCGGCCGAATCGTTCTCTCCCGCCCCCATCTCCCCTTTTTTTTTTTTCTTCTTTTTTCCTATGGCCGACCGCCTTTCGTTCGTGGAACATCCACAATCGACCGACGCTCTACCACGACGATTTCTTTTTGCCAAACAACGCCGCGGCGGGCCTCCCCCAACTTCCCCTGTTTCCTGCTCTGTCGGCGCGGTGGGTCTGCAAGTGCAGACCCGGTCGGACCGGGTCGGGTCGGGTATGACCCGACCGGCCCGGTTCGACCAATTTTGCCCAATTAGGTCCCAAATCGACCCTTTTTCATGAAATTGAAGGCAAAATCGGACTCCTTGACATGTTTTCTATCAAATATGGGTATTTTTGTGAATCAATTGATTGAAATTTAGTGAAAACCCCAAATTGCCCTTAGGATCCGAAATTGATTTTTGCTTAATTGAAGGTCCAAACAAACCCATTTGTCAAAATTGACGCCACCAACGGATTCCTCATGATGAAAACTATTGGGTAGAGGTGTTTAATTTTGGTGGGTATGCCTGTGTGAAATTTAATTTCAACATTTGAGAAACCGGGGACTAAGTTAAAAGATTTTTATGCAATTAAGCCCTTTTGGTTAAAATTGATCAAATTGGAGGGCAAATTGACCTAATTGCACTTCGAGACTTTAGAATCCAATGTCATAGCTTATAGAAAACAAGAATTGAAAATTAAAATACTCGAAAAGGATTTTTCATGCCCGATTCGGGTTTATGTTTGTGAAGGAACATAGTGACCCAAGCCAAATTTTCAAGATTTAAAGTGACAAACTTGAAGATAAAATTAAAACAAAATTATTGAATATTTTTGTGTATTTTTCTGACCACGAATGGTATTTTTCTGATTTTTTGGGTATTTTTATAATTAAATAAATTCGAAAAATATTATAAAATACCAAAAAATATTTTTTGTTCAAAATTGGTCCCCGAGGCTAGGCCAAGGCTTCCAAAGTTGATTTTGTGATTTTATGACCTTTTTTGATATTTTTAATTGATTTTTAAAAAAATAAAAAAAATAAAAATAAAAATAAAAAAATAAAAAATAAAAAATAAAAATCGCAATAACAGATGGTCAAAAAATCAGGTGTCAACACCCTCTTTGAGAGGAATCTCGTGAGAGGTTTCGCTCAAAGACAGGTGACACCTGAGTCTAGACCGACTCGACTGGGGAAAAAGAAAAACGAATCTTGACACTCAATCTTTCTTGTCTCACTGGTGAACGCTCTGCTCTTTATTCTTTTGCTGACGTGAGAGAGAAAGTAAAGAGACCCACCTGTTACTTACCTGTTGATTACCTGCCTGATGCTCGTACGGCATGCGCGGTGTACAGCGGGATCAAGTGGATACCTAGGGACTCGTCTTTTGAGTATCCTAGGGCGATTAAACTCTAGCCTGTATGGTAGGCCGTACCAAAATGGGATTCCTATACTTAACAGGAACCTGTGAATGACGTACCCAGTTTCTTAGGGATTGTCAGAAGTTTTGATCCGTATGGTGGATCAGATCATGAATAGGACTCCTTCCTGCTAGGAACCTATGGATGACGCACCCAGTCTCTTAGGGATTGTCAGAAGTTTTGATCCGTATGGTGGATCAGACCATGAATAGGACTCCTTCCTGCTAGGAACCTATGGATGACGCACCCAGTCTCTTAGGGATTGTCAGAAGTTTTGATCCGTATGGTGGATTAGACCATGAATAGGACTCCTTCCTGCTAGGAACCTATGGATGACGCACCCAGTCTCTTAGGGATTGTCAGAAGTTTTGATCCGTATGGTGGATCAGACCATGAATAGGACTCCTTCCTGCTAGGAACCTATGGATGACGCACCCAGTCTCTTAGGGATTGTCAGAAGTTTTGATCCGTATGGTGGATCAGACCATGAATAGGACTCCTTCCTGCTAGGAACCTATGGATGACGCACCCAGTCTCTTAGGGATTATCGGACATTTTGATCCTATATTCTAAGGAATTAACTAGGATTTATACAAGTGAGGTGTGCCTAACCTTCAGGCTTTATCAAATGGGCTATTCTGGGTTTAGGGGTTACCCAGAACCTCACAGAAAGCTGATTCCGAAAATTGTCCTTTCGACATGCGAGGCGTTATTTTGGGATTTGGGGATTCCAAGTATCCTGCAGAAAACTTAGACCTGCAAATTTGAAATCTCACAGAGGGATGATTTCGGAGATTGTCCTTTTGATATGTGAGGTGACATTTTGGGATCTGGGAGCTCCAAGTATCCTGCAGAAAGATCAAACCTACAAAATTGTTCATAAGAATGTGTTTTCCTGAGATGTGGAATTAGCAGGGATCCTGTAGGAAAGTAAACTTAAAAGTTCTTCTTCATAGAGCAAGGCATCCTTCTAGAATCTGGGGTTACCGTGATTCCAAGAGAAGTTGTGCTCTTCTGAGATCTGGGATTGCCAAGAATTCTGCAGAAGTTTAGACATGTTAAACGTTTCTCACCAAGAGTGATACAAGCTATTTTAGGAGCTGAAGTCATCAAGAATCTTGCTGAAGCTCCAATCTAAAATTTTTTTATTAAAGACACATCAATGGTCTTTAAATGATATCTGATGTCAGACTGACAGCACTTTATGACTTATAACATAGTCATGAAAAAATTTCAATGAATGCATTACGAGGTTGGAGGTTATCCAAAACACCTTGCAATATACGGGAGTGATCAAAAGTTCCTTGCGGGGAAGGTTTGAATCAAACAATATGAAATTACCAAAAGAGTTTGGTTAAAATGTCCAACGGAGTATTCTCATCAAAGAGGACTTCTCACCGTTTTGAGGTAATGGTCTTTTACCAAGAATGTACTCGAACTTCCTATCAAACCTGCGCCCAGGGTTCAGGATCATTCGTAGTGAATACACCTTGATCGATCAGGAGGACTTCCAAGGGACCGTAATGTTGGGCTCGGTCAACGGTTTTCAAAGGGGGACTTGCGTGCAAGTCAAGGCTTTTGAAGAGGAGTCTTCAATGTCTGCTCCGGGTTTACAAGTCAAGAAACCTGCAAAAATGAGAGAGAAATAATCTTGCTCGAACTTCTTCGAGCTAAGCTTAGACATTAAACTCTATGTCAATCCATGTGCCTTAATCTGAAAAGGCTCTTCAGGGTTGTAACGTAGGCAGGTTTGGGGACCAAAAAAGCTTGTTTTTGGCTCAGAGTACGTGGAGGGTCTAACATTGGTGATCACTGCAGGTTTGCCGCCGATCTTGTCCCTTCTCGTCCAAAGAGCGTCTTTGGTCTTTGAAGTGCATATTTGTCTTTAGAGAACGTCTCTCTCATGTCAAGACGGCGTTAACATCTTGTCTACACTTTCGTCATCTGAGTGTGACATGATTTGGGAGCATCTTTCGCAGTCTAGCTCCCTTGGAATTTTTCTTACTAGTGACCTATACAAAGGTATCATGCCCCCTTTTGGCATTTACAAGATTAAACACATAATTCACAAGTGTACAAGTATTTGGATGGGCATTGGCCTTGCTTTTACCAGGCACTTTGCTTTTTCTTGATGCCCAAGATCAAATTTTTCTCTTCTCTCTTTTTTGAGACCCCATCTTTTCTTTTCTTTTGGGGATCAGAATTTTCAAATGAATGTGCTAGATGTATAGCTTGAATCTCAGCACTCGAACATTAATCTAGGAATTTTTCACAAATCCTGTGTTTTTGAACTCTTCCGCTCTTGAAGTGACGTCGTTTCCACCTTGGAATATGCAATGATCACCAACGGGTTTGTGAAATGAACGTATAGGCTCAATTGGGCAGTGCGAAGGGTAAAAGTGTATAGGATAGAGAAACGAATGCTTTTCGTCATCCTAAAGCACCTGAATTACCATAGAAGTTAAAATGACAAGCAACACACGAAGATTGATGCAAGTCTGAGCAAGAGAATTTCTAACCATTTACCTCTTGATACCGCTGGACGTACCTCTAGTTTGCCCCAATGTGGGGTGGTTCTTGACAGGGGTATGGAATGAAATCGCCGTTCAAAGGGTTATCAATGATTACCTGTAGTGTTTATGATAGAGAAACGAATGCCTCCGTCGTCTCGATCCATGTAATCACTGCGAATAACCCTTACGTCCGTAGGTCAAGGTCTCGCTATCCTTACCACTCCACTTATTTCTCAAGTGTGTATGGGACGTGTTTGGACCAGGCTTGCCTCTTGTCTGAGGAATCATCCTTTTGAACGGTTTTAAATAACTTTTGTCGGAAAAGTTCATTTTGTTTTTTCCAAAACTTACCCTCCAAGGGGATTTATGATGCACAATGCATATTTCAATCATGTTCAGATAACCTCCAAGTTTAAACATGAATGCCAATGACATGACTGTGAGAATTTTGCGTTTTTCTAGACATGAGATTTGAATGCATGCTAGATTCCAAGAAGCCTTCAAATTCTATCAATAAGGATTCTGACAGTCTTGCAAACCTAAAAGATTGGGAAAGGAATACTTACCTGCCCAGCGCGGCTAGGGATTCCTGCAAAACATAAAAAGAATATGTCAGTGTATGCTCTCGAATTTCAGAAAATTAGAACGATACACCTTACCCTTGATCATGCATTCCAATGGAAGTGGATAGATTCGCGAAAATCTGCATTTTTCTTACAAACACATGATAGTTAAGTTGTTCTAAAATTTCTTGAAATTCTCAGTCTTTGGAGAAGAAGACGTGCACCTGACCACCATGACGTTAGGTCTCCTTGATCATGCGTTCCAACTTATCGCGACCCTGCTTCTTTGGATCCTGCAATATTGAACACATGCTAATGTATGCATAGATGCATGACATGCTTATGCAAAGACTATTATGAAGAGTAGGCTCAATTCGAGGCAGGGCATATGACCGGAATCTGATTTTATTTCAAGGGTAATATTTCTTCACAGCATCTGAATTCACAGGGTGCCCGAGTTCTTCTCCCTCGGAGTTTACAAGAATTAATGCTCCTCCCGTGAGGATCTTCTTAACAATGTAGGGGCCTTCGTAATTTGGAGTGAATTTTCCCCCTGGATGGGTAGTACTCGGCAAAACTTTCCTAATTACCAAGTCATTTACTTCGAAGTTTCTGGTCTTGACCTTTCGATTGAACGCCCTGGCTACCCTCTTCTGGTAAGTTTGTCCATGGCAAATGGCTTTAAGACGTTTCTCATCTATTAAGTTCAGCTGTTCATATCTGTGCTTGAAATACTCTGACTCAGAGAGTTTATTTTCGGATAAGATTCTCAAAGAGGGAATCTTAACTTCTACTGGTAGAACTGCTTCTATCCCATATACCAAACTATATGGAGTTGCCCCTGTAGAAGTCCTGATCGATGTTCGGTAAGCCATCAAGGCGAAGGGCAGCCTTTCGTGCCAATCCCTGTAGTTTTCTGCTGTTTTAGCCAAAATCCTCTTGATGTTTTTATTGGCTGCTTCCACTGCCCCATTCATCTGTGGGCGGTAAGGAGATGAATTCAGATGTCGAATGCTAAAGTGATCCAGCAGACCATCGACAATCTTGTTGTTTAGGTTGGACCCATTATCTGTGATGATCGCTTGAGGAGTACCATACCGGGATATGATATCTCTTTTGACAAATCTTGCCACATTTCTCGCAGTGACATTCTTGTAAGAGCTGGCTTCTACCCATTTGGTGAAGTAATCAATCGCTACCAAGATGAAGCGATGACCATTCGAAGCCACAGGATTTATAGGCCCTATCATGTCTATCCCCCACATAGAGAAATGCCAAACTTCAGACATTTGGTGTAGTTCGTTCGGGGGTGCGTTAATCTTATCCCCGTATATTTGGCATTGGTGGCATGACCGGACGTGCTGACAGCAGTCTGATTCGATGGTCATCCAATAATAACCTAGCCGCATGATCTTCCGGGCAAGGAGGTGGCCGTTCATGTGAGGCCCACACGCACCTTCATGAATCTCTTTCATGAGAATATTTGCTTCTTTGGCATCTACGCATCTCAGTAGAGTGGAATCGAACGATCTCTTGTATAGAATTTGTCCATTGAGGAAGAACTTGCTGGCCATCTTGGTTATGTATTTTCGGTCTCCTGACTGGCATCCTTCAGGGAATTCCCTTTTCAAGAGGTAATTCTTGATGTCATAGTACCATGGCTCTCCATCACATTCCTCTTCGATTAGCATGCAATAAGCTGGCATTTCAACAATGCCGATCCTCAGAGGTTCTATATCCAACCCTTCAATCGTTTGTAACATCGAGGCTAGGGTGGCTAATGCATCTGCGAATTGGTTGTGAGACCTTGATAGGTACTCGAATGACACTTCTTCAAACTTGAATATCAATTCTTCAAGGTATTCATGGTAGGGGATGAGTTTTGCATCTTTCGTCTTCCACTCCCCTTGTGTCTGTAGAATAATGAGCATGGAATCTCCAAAGACTTGTAACCTGGGTATCTCCATAGAAAGGGCCAGTCGTAGACCCAGAATGCATGCATCATATTCTGAAATATTGTTGGTACAAGGGAAAGTTATCTTTGCCGCGACAGGGTAATGTTGACCATCTGGGGATATCAGTACTGCCCCAGTGCCTGCCCCTGATAGGTTAACAGCACCATCGAAATACATGATCCACTTATCCTCTGCTAAGTTCAGAATTCGGCCTTCTGTGTTTGTTACTTCAGGGGATTCAGTGCTCGATGAGTTTTCTGCCAGCATGTCCGCTATAGCTCTTCCTTTTACCGACTTCTGCGGAGAACATTTAATGTCAAATTCAGACAACATTACTTGCCATTTTGCCAGTTTCCCAATTAAAGCGGGTTTCTCCAGGAGGTATTTGACGGGGTCGTTCTCTGTTATGAGCTGAATGTGATGATGTAGGGTATACTGCCTTAGTCTTCGTAGTACCCATATTGATGCTACGCAGGCCCTTTCAACTGGTATATATCTTGCTTCAGATGGCGTGAATTTCTTACTCAGGTAATAAATGGCCCTCTCTTTTCCATCTATCGGGCTTGTCTGGGCAAGTAAGGCTCCCAAAGACTCTTGTCGTATGGTCAGGTATAAGGTCAATGGGTGACCGGGAATTGGTGGCACAAGCACCGGTGGTGTGATCAAATAGTTTTTGATCATTTGGAATGCCTTGCTGCACTCGGCGTCCCACGTTATTTTCGCGCCTTTCTTAAGCAATTTGAAGATTGGCTTAGCCACATCAGACAGCTGATTGATGAACCTGGCAATATAGTTCAATCTCCCTAGAAGGCTTCTCACTTCTTTTACTGTGGATGGAGTCGATAAATCGTGGATGGCCTGGATTTTTGAGGGATCAATCTCAATGCCCCTGTTGCTGACTATGAATCCAAGGAGTTTCCCGGATCTTGCCCCAAACACGCATTTGTTAGGGTTCAGCTTTAACTTGTATTTGCGCAGGCGCTCAAATAATTTTCTTAATACCTGTATGTGATCTTGTCCTTTCTTGGATTTAGCGATCATGTCATCAACATATACTTCAATCTCTTTGTGGATCATTGTTGACACCTGATTTTTGACCATTTATTATTGTGATTTTTATTCTTTAAAATTAATTAAAAATATCCAAAAAAGGTCATAAAATCACAAAATCAACTTCGGAAACCTTGGCCTAGCCTCGGGGACCAATTTTGAACAAAAAATATTTTTTGGTATTTTATAATATTTTTCGAATTTATTTAATTATAAAAATACCCAAAAAATCAGAAAAATACCATTCGTGGTCAGCAAAATACAAAAAAATATTCAATAATTTTGTTTTGATTTCCTCTTCAAGTGTGTCACCTTAAATCTTGAAAATTCGGCTCGGGTTACTATGTTTCTTCACAAACATAAACCCGAACCGAGCAAAAAAATTCCTTTTCGAGTCTTTTAATTTTCAATTCTCACTTTTTATAAGCTATGACATTGGATTCTAAAGTATTGAAGTGCAATTAGGTCAATTTGCCCTCCAATTTGATCAATTTTAACCAAAAGGGCTTAATTGCATAATTTTCTTTCAATTTAGTCCCCGGTTTCACAATTTTTGAAATTAAATTTCATACGGGCATACCCATTAAAATTAAACACCTCTACCCTATAGTTTTCATCATGCTGAATCCATTGGTGGCCTCAATTTTTACTAATTCAGTCGTTTGGGCTCTCAATTTAACAAAAATCAATCTCGGATCCTAGGGACAATTTGGGGTTTTCATCAAATTTCAATCAATTGATTCGCGAAAATACCCTTAATTGATAGAAAACATGTCAAGGAGTCCGATTTTGCCATCAATTTCATGAAAATAGGTCAATTTGGGGCCTAATTGGGTCGATTTGGTCGAACCAGGCCGGTCGGGTCAGACCCGACCCGACCCGGTTCGACCGGGTCTGCAACTAAGTTGCAGACCCACCATGGCCGGACGAGCAGAAAGCAGGGGGGTCGTGGGGAGCTTTCTTTTTGGAAAAAAGAGAGGGAACGAATGCGGGGGACAAAAGCGATGGTGGAGGATCGTTTTGGGGGGACCGGCGGCCACGGAAAAGGCCTGTCGGCCAGAAGCGAAAATAAAAAAAAAGGAAGGGGAGAGCCGCGAGGGAAAAGAAAAAAAAAAGCGCGGGCCGAGAGAAAACAAGGAGACCTCGAGCGAAAACAGAGGGAACCAACACCTTGGAGCTTGGAGATCATCATAGAAGTTTCCATCGTCGTCGTCGAACTCTAAAATAGGTCGGTAAGTCCTCTGAGCTTATATTTTGCCTGTGCATATTACCTGTTCGACAGAATGTCCACGTGAATGCCCCGACTCACGACTCTCGGCCGCCCCCTGTTTGTCCTCATTTTATGCGAGTTTGTCACTTAAACTTCGTTAGAACTCCCATCCCGCCTGTTTTCCCCTTTATTTTGCAACGAAACGCAACAAAAATCGTAGACCCGGAGCTTCGCCGGCCACCTCTCATACCGAGAGCTCGACGGGAACTTCAGGAGGTTGCCGAACCCTAGGCGACTTCGGGGAAGCTTTAAAACCCCCATGGGGTGCTCACTGAATGCTTGGAATTAAGCTCGGATGAAAATAAATTTTCTGCAATTTGTTCGCCGGCGCCGGTCCGGTGAAGGGTGGTCCGATCACTTTCGACGTGTTTTTATGCCATGAAATGCTTGAATCTAGTCCTGAGCTTAGTGGGTTGTTGTTTTGTGGCGAAATCGCGGCACGAAAATGGCGTTTTTACGTCGGGTCAGCGGCTCCGGCGGGGCGCCGGCGAGAATCGCCGGCGCCGGTCGTCTTCCCCGGCGTGGGGGGATGACCAGTCAACGGTCAACGCTGACGTGGCATGCCACGTCGGCAGCCACGTCAGCGTGGTGGGCCATGGCCGAGAGTAAATTAAAATCGAAATCGCACGGTGGAGAACGTGCCACGTGTCGCGATCTTGGGCGTCCGTCCAAAAGTTGCGAAACGGCGTCGTTTTGGCCGTTGAGTAGGCGGGCCGGGGCCTGGGCGCGGGTCCGGGTCGTGGGCCGGGTCCAACCCGGCCCTGATAATAACTTTAATTATTAAAAAAAAAAAAAATTCAGAAAATAATAAAATAATAATAAAAAAAAAATCAAAAATCAATAAAAAATGGAAAATCATAAAAAAAATTCAAAAAATTCGGAAAATTCAGAAAAAATTCTAAAAAAATTCCAGAAAAATAGGAAATGGCCACATTCATCTGGCCACGACCTGTTTCGGGTCATTGGACCCCCAATCTTTCCAGAAATGACGGTTTTGCCCTTCCGGCAAACCGTCTTCCAAAACAATTCTAAAAAAATCCAAGAAAATCCCCAAAAATAGGAAATGGCCACAATCAACTGGCCAATGCTCATCCTGGGTGTTTTGAACCCCGATCCCTCTAAAATGACGATTTCTCCCTTTGGGCGAATTGTTCTCCAGAAAATTGAAGAAAAATCTAGAAATTCCAAAAAACTTCTCAAAATTGGGAAATGGCCACAAACTACTGGCCATGGAATATTTTGGGTAATTCGGTACCCAAACCTTCCAAAAATTGACGATTTTGCCCTTCGGGCTAAATCGCCTCCGAATCTTCCCATTTTACCCCTGGTCCTAAATCACGCCTCCCCAAAGCCCTTATGGCTATATTAGGAAGCCGTTGATTTGAATTGATGTGCATTGATGTGATTTATTTATGCACTTGATTGCGCTTTCATTAAAGTTGATTGTGATTGATAGGAATAGTCTTCCAATCTGCATGAAACCTTGAATCAAACCTACCTCACCTAAAATTGCGCCTGCATGAACTCTTAGCTAGGAAAATCACTCGCGTTAGGTACCGAAAGGGCGTTGGTAATGACACCAGCGTAACCAAGTCCCCGAACCCAAAATCTCTGGTTCCGCAGAACTGATCGATCTCTCCCAATCGGTCAGTAAGGTTTCCGGTCTACCCTCCAAGAAAGACCGGTGGCGACTCCAAATGCATGCACAAGTTGCACATGCCACCACGACCACACTGAAGGTCAAAAGCGATCGACTCTTATCGTCGAATCCCCCAAAAAAAATACTCCCGCCGCGATTTGGTATGGGCCTGGGAGGGCTCGCGCCGATCCAAGACCCGTGAGCGGTAATCCATTAGCCGCGTCCGCCTTTCGGACGGGTCGCGACAGCTGGCGACTCCACTGGGGACCTTTGTTCTAGAACCTATGGTTCTAGACCTCAAGTGGACTTAGGCCGTAATTAAAACGTTGAGTGATTTTTTTAACCTTGCAGGCGCTCTTGAAGGTGAGGTAAGTCCGCTCATGATAGGGGTTATATGTTTTTGCAGATTGGAGAAATAAGGGGTGTAGTCCGTGATTAACATTGTCTTATGCAGGTTGGGCGTAGGAATGTATGTTGTGTGGATGATTTGAAGTGCTGATTGATAAACTGCTATGCATGAATTGCATTGTGATGATCACAACACGTGGACGCACACAACCGCGCCTAAAACCCCGGGCGTCGCCTATAGGAATACAATAGAAGGAATGGAAAATGGAATCTCCGTGAGGAAAAACGCGGGGTAATCCACTTTTCAATTCCGCTCGCTTCGAACTATGGATCGAGTCCCAATGCAACGATAGCTGTGCAATGGAATCGGCTCTTTCTAGAACTCGAAGTGGGAACCTTAACCTTAGGTGCCAAACCCTCTGATTTTTAGAAGTTCACCATAACTTGTCTCATGCGCATGTCTTTGGGCGGTTGGTACACCTAAAACTGCACATAAGTCGACGAGTTTGGTTGGTAAGACTCTCTATACCTCGAATCTATTACAGTTCATATAAATATATGCATTTCATTCATTGCATTCTGGTGATTAGATTAAATGCCATTTCAAGGATAGACGTGTGTGTTTTTCCCAAACGTCCTTGATAGAAGACGAAGAGGATGATATCCCATGACAAGCACCGAGTGAGCAGCAAAGGAGCCTACTATGGACATTATTGAGATATCGTCCAATGAAGATGACGAGTTGGGGCAAGTGATCCGGAAGTCACAGATCGAACTTGGGGCATCCTTAAACGTTAGGATCACAATCCTTTGTTTAATTTTCCATTACTAGTCCTCTTGTATAGGGTTTATTTTTATCGAGGCTTTCTCTATCTCACCCCTTAGAGTGATTGTATTAGGGATCTATTGGTGTATACATTTAGATGGAGCTTGGTTGCATTTCTTTTGACAGGTCGTGGGAATGTGATAGTGGCATTTTCTCTAATCATCTGAATACTCCCAAGTCAAGTTTATAATTCCTTTAGAGGAAATTAAAATTGGAAATCTTGCGCGAACTTTTTGGTTGTATAGGGTAATCCAACCCCAATTTCGCTAGAAGGAATTATACACTTGAATTGGTCCATGCATGTTTTACGTCGCTGGTAATCCACGATAATTGATCGAGAACATCGGCGTTGTTTTGAATTTAATGACGAGATAGATGTCCAAATTACTCTCGTTCTTAACAAAACGGCCTTGATTTGGATGCCGTATCTTCAATTAAATTTAAAACACGTTATTATGTCTCGCACTTTTGAGTAATTTGTTCCTCTCGAAATTGATCAAAAGCGATTATTGTGAATTACATTCCTTTCAATAGTATGCTTTCTTTCGAGGAATATTGATAAAAACTTTTCGCGCAAGATTAAAACCCTTGTAAAAGTTCTTGTCCTTATTAATCATGGGCAAGCATAGGATTGAAAGGGGTTTTTGATTTCTTTTTCAAATTATTCCTTCTGATTCTGTCTTTTTATTTGCAGGTAAAAAAATAGGTAATAGAGAGAAATCTTTTCCTGGACAAGTCTAAGGCTATTATCTCATCTGATCATGAGCGAGTTATAAAATCAGGACATATTTGCTCGGCTTATTGATATTATGGTTCGGCTCACCCAAGTCGAAGATGTTCGGATGCTCGAAGAAATGAACCATACAGAAGTTAAAACACACACACAAGAGTTCTCATTTATTTTGCTCAGTGGAGGGTTTTCAAAAGCTGGTCATACAATTCGGGGTAGAAAAGTAAAGCCGAAGTGAGCCCTAATTAACGACACGAAGGAGCCCAACTGACCCTCCATGTTATTAATGCTCTGCTCATACTCCCAACTCCGCATGTCGTGGTCGGCAAGCCTGAGGAGAAGACTTTTGCATTCTCCCTTAACTTCGGCGACCTTGGCCTCATGTTCTTCGGCGATTGTTTCCAGGTCTCGAACCAGTCCATTCCCGCGAGCTATGTCCGCGGTTATTTTGTCGAGCCGTTCTTCCTGCCAGTCGCTCTGAAGCCTCAACAGGACATTGCGGCGGTCATGCTCGCCGGTAGTCAGGGATAGGGCCAATTGCTCCACCAGATTTCTCCTCTCGCGAAGCAACGTCGCGACCCGCTCATTAGCAAACTCGACGGCCTTTTTGTAACTATCGGCCAGATAGTTGGTCAGCACCAAATGATCAGATCGATCCTCATAACGAGCTCGCAAGACGCGAGCCACGAGAACCTCCCGATTAGCAGCACGGTAGGCCTCTAAGGAGTGTGCAAAGAGAGTCGGGAAAATTCTATATTCCCTCCCCAGTGTAGTACCTTCGAGAGAAGTGGTATCAAGGTCCTCGAGCAGGACACGGATTTCATCCTCGGTCGCAGAATGATCGGTTATGTGTGCGTAACCGCGACCCAGTAGGTTATAAAGCTTTTCCCACTGGGCCAAAACATCAGTTGAAAAAGTGCGTACAGGGGAGGAGGCCATTTGCGTTGGGTTGGCTTGAGAATAAGACGAGGCTAACAGAGAGTTTAGAAGGAAGAAGCTGATTATGCGAGAACGTTAACCTTCCATACATTAATTCCTCATTTTATAGCAACTCGAGGATGATGAAGGGTCTCAGTAATAATGCTAGTAGAGCCCAGTTAGGGGGTAAAGCAGGAGGTCCCCTCACGTGAACCATTGGATTCGTTTCGGTCCGCGATTTCCGGCTCATCAATTAAAAGATGTAAAAGATTTGTCGGGATCACCATTATTAGAGTTAGGTGGGAGGTAAGCGCAACTATCGAAGAGAGCCCTAACAGGATTCAGCACTCACATCACGTTGAAAAGCTAAGCGAGAAATTCAAGGTCTTGACGGGGAGCGTTTGCCTAATGATTTTCTTTCATGCTTGAAGAGCGTCTCCTAAACATACAAAGTCACTCGAAGAAAAATTTATAGGGAGTGAGCATACATGAGAGAGTAGAGAACTCTGAGTGGGCAAGAACCAATCAAACATTTCTCAATCCAACATATTTAAGAGGTTATTGTCAGCTGCTAGAGGCGACTGACTCAAAAATCTCAGAAATTGAACTACAGAGGGATCTCGAAGATTCCAAGATCAAGTCTAACGCCAAAACCATGGAGCCCAACACTTCTGGCAATGGAAATCAAGATCACGGCGACGACGACAACGACATCCACGATGCTCAACTCGGGAAAAGAAGACGTCCTCACCAATACTCTCAGGAGGAAACCCAAATGCTGGAAACCCTTTTCAGTAAAAGCCATTACATGAAAAAGAAATGGAGAATTGAATTGAGCCGTGAGTTGGGGATTAATCAGTCGAGGATCCAGTTTTGGTTTCAAAATAGGAGATCCAAATCGAGGGCTCAACGCAAACGTCAGGTGGTCGAGATTTTAAAGGAAGAAAACCAAAAGCTGCGAACAGAAAACATGAGGTATGAAAAAGCTCTCAATATTACCGTTTGCCCTCATTGCGATAACCTCGTCTCCCTCGGTAAGATATTCCCCGATAAGCCTCACGCGATGATTGAAGACGTTCATTTACCACCCTACTCCCTCGGGGCATCTCCTGCTCAACCAGATTTTGCCGGAGTCACGCATGAGCAGGATGATCCCACGAAGATGATACAAATGCCTCCTGGGGGATGAGATTTGCATCGCTTTGATTGGAGTTACAGTTTCAAGGAGCTGGATGTTACCGCCGACCAGCTCAAAGCATATCAGCCTCATGCACAACAATTTTCGATAGGGTCGGGTCCCGCTGGAGATGAGTTAATCAGTCGTCAAGCCATCGATGCAATTTTGGGCCACGATAAGAGGAGGTTCGCTTGGCCCCCTGAACTGCATTCCAGATTCCTAGACGTGGTTCACCAAATGGGGATCGATTCAGCAACTCCGACGCGCATATTTAAGGCCATGAATGTACCGGGGCTTAGTAAGGAACTGGTCAGGAATCACCTTGCTGCCTACAGAAAGCTATTAAAACAACGTCGAGCGGAGCTAAACCGGGAGGAATCCGTCTCGAGCTCAAAAGCTAGGGGCGACCGCCATTATAATGCTCAGGCATCAAGAGATACCCGGCCAAATCTAAGCATCAATCAAACTAGCAGCCCGACCACCGGCAAACTGGAAGCTGATCAGAATGTCCTCCCGGGCCATCTCAACACTTCTCAAGAGCGCGTGTCACAAGTACAGCGAGGTGCGCACTCCTCCATTCGAGCAGCAGTCGGCTGGTGCTCTGCCTGCCGCTGGTCAACCCGCGACAGACGATTTCTTTGATGAGGGGCTCGATGCCTTGTTCAATCAGTGGGAAGCTGGCATGCTTGGACAGCCATGATCTAGCACTTGACTCGGGGCACGATGGGTCGGTCACTACGAACACCCATAGAAAGAAGAACATGTTCACGAGTAGATCACTCATTTTATCGTTGTAAAGTTCCTACGGGAACATTTTTCTTTAATGACTATAGTTAAACCAACGCTATCGACGAACATCGTCATGCTCAGTTGTGATGATCCCTTGTTAGATTAAGTCTGAAACCAGAGACGGTCTTTAAAATTTTGAGTGGCCACGAACTCATTCCTCACCAAGCACCCGGGATGCTGAAATGAAGAGTAACAGCATGCACAGGGAAAATGCCACTTTCGTTTGAACGATGAAAAGGGGTTGAGAGAAGATCATAGCGTTAATTCCCATGGAGCTAAATGAATTAAACGGAGTCATTAATTGCGGGTCCACCGCTGCTCCCCACGTTCTCGGGCCTAGCAAATCATAAAAGGCGCCGAAAGATTGTAGACCCACCACTTTGAAGACTGAGCTAGGGGACGAGCGCAATACTCGATGAAACCGAATCAATGCAAGAGAGTTTGTGATCCTATCACGAGGAAAAAGAAAGGGGAATACAGACGATGAGTAATTGCAGGATCTCGGGAGGAGCGCTTGCTTGCTGGTCTTCATATGCACCCTGAAGGATGGTTCCAGGACATGCACAATCACTTGAGAAAATTTCTAGAGTGAGTAAACACGTAAGAGCGAATAGAGAAAGCTGAGTGAACTAGATCAGCCCGAGATACTCCGATCCATCATGTTTAAAAGCTATTCCCATCTGCTAGAAACGCCCGACCTGGACATTTCCGAGCACGAACTGCTGGGAGACTTTGAAGATCCTGGAGCTGAATCCTGCCCGAAGGCCATAGAGACTGACTCCTCCAGCGATGAAATTCTAGGTTTCAGCTACGAAGAAGGAGTATACAATGATGACCGGAGTCGGAAAAGGAAGCAACTACAACGCCACACTCCAGGCCAAATCCGAGAGCTCGAAGCTTTCTTCAATGAATACCCCACTCCAAGCAGACAACAAAAAATGGAGTTGAGCCGAAAGATAGGATTGGAGCTTTCGAAGGTCAAGTTTTGGTTCGCCAACAAACGAACCCGGGTGAAACAGCAATACACAGACCATGAGTTACTGGTCCTGAAGGAGGAGAATGAGAAGCTTCAAGCTGAAAGCGCGAGATATAAGGAAGCTCTGACCAAGGCCACCTGCCTTAATTGTGGTAATCCTGTTGTCCTCGGCGAGGTGTTCCTCGATGAACCGTCCCTGTTGACGAATAACGCTCAGCTGTTACCGTATTCTCCACAGCATTTTCCGACACAGCCAGATATCGCCGAAGATCTGCATGAGCAAGTCAACACCATAGGATCAACACCAACATCCTCTGAGAAATGGGATATGAATCATCACAGGGGGAGTTCTCTCAATGACGAACTCGCTGTCACAGCCAGCCAATCCAAAGTCGGTGAGTCCCTCCCTGGACAACTTTTGAAACGACTAGATCCCGTAGAGAATAGCTACCGAAGTATTGACGATATTTTGGGTGATAAGAGAACAAGGTTTTACTGGACCTATGAACTTCACACCAAATTTGTTGATGCAATTCGAGAGCTGGGAGTTGATTCGGCTAGCCCACTACGCATACTCGAGATTATGAATGTGCCGGGGCTCTCTAGAATTAACGTCGAGTCTCACCTCAAGTACTATAGGAGATTGCTAAGGGATGGAAGGATAGCGTTAAACCATCATAAAGCCAGTTGGAGCTCAAGTGCCGGGCAGAGTTACAACCACGATGATTGGAGAGCCGAGAGCACCCAACCGTGTTTCAGCAATGACGGGACCAGCAGTCGTGTCAGCGACTCCTCTAACCCAAATCAGAATGCTCCGCCGAGCTATCTCAATACTCCTCAAGAGTATATACCGCAGTTCCAGCACATAGGGATTCCTCAGTTTGAGCGCGATTCGGTCATTAATGCTGTCCCTGAAGCGGATCTGGCATTGGTAGAGAGTGCACATATAAACCTGCCGGTCATTGGAGGAAGTTCCAATTCGAGGGGTCAAGTTGCTCACGGCGAGAGCAAAGAGAGGAATCCCTCGCCTGCAGTCGACGACAGCCAATCTGGGCACCAAAGGCTAGAAAGAACAGGCGATTTCCTTGAGGAGGAGCTGGACACTTGGATCAATACTCTTCAGGAATGTATGTCTCGACCCCAACAGGGCAATGATGAAGGTTCTAGCTCAAAGACTCCAGTTCCTCACAATGAAGGCGATGAAGGAAATCTGCCCCCAACAATTGTTGATACCCAACTTGAACATCAATGGCTCGAAGACCCGGGCAATTTCCTTGGCGATGAGTTCAATCTTTGGCTCGATCAATTTGGAGCCGGAGGGCCATCGCAGTGGTGACGCAAGGCAGGTGACCAAACGTCTGATGCAAGGCATGGTTACTCGATGAAAAATGCTTAGACGAAAGGGGTGGAACACTCCTATTGAATATGTTGTTGATCGCACTGTAAGGTTCCCACGGGAACATCTTTCATTAATGTCTAGAACTAATTGCGCGTGAGTGTCAACATCACCCTTTGAGCATCTTCAAGCCGAGGGCCGTGGATTAATCGCTTAATCCGTGGAGCAAGTTCCCCGAACAATGACTATCACCCGCGGAGTATAATGGGATCTACCCCTTCAATACGAAATACGTTTGGCCGCGAAGCCACCTATTTGGTAAAACGATGTGATAAACGTGGATAAATCACTCAAGGAGCCATTTGTTCGAATAACAGAACAGACGTTGCCTAACTGGGGGCAGATGAACCATTGATGTTGCAAACACTCCAAGAATGGATAGGCGGATTTGATAGATGTTGTTCATATCAATACGCAATATCAGAACGGGATGAGAACCAAGAGTAAAGTTGTATCGTTCCAATTTGTCTTGAATTTGAGAATATGAATTGATACTCGCTATTTATCCTTGACAGGGGAATCGCCTTACAGACGAACAGGTTTTCACATCCCATGTATTACCCGTTAGAATACATGACCAAGAGTAAATTGTATCGTTCTAATTTTTTGAAAAATTCGTGAACGTACAATAACATGTTTCTTCCGCATTTTCAGGATCTCCAGCCGCGGGGGACAGGTAAGTATCCCTTTCCCAAATCCATTGAAGATGTTAAATAAAAAACAGAGAGAAAAAGAAAAGCTTTCAGAATCTAATGTCTAGAAAAGACATAGAATTCAAACTTCATTGGCATTCATGTCTTAGAACAGGAGGTTATCTGAACATGAATAAGAACATGCATGGTGCATCATAAAATCCCCTTGACGGGTAAAATTTTTGGAGAAAATGAAAGAGATTTTTTCCAATCAAAAGTTCAAAACTTTTAAAAGGACGTTTTCTCAAAAGAAAAGAGGCAAAGCCTAGTCCAAACACGTCCTACACACACTGGAGAGAAGTGGAGCGGATCAGATAGCAAAATCTGGACCTACGGAAGTAGGGATTATTCGCAACGATTACATGGGTTGGGATGACGGAGGCATTCGTTTCATATCCCTCAAACACTACAGGTGACCGTTGATAAACCCTTTGAACGACGGTTTTCATTCTTAACCCTGTCAAGAACCACCCCACATCGGGGCAAAATGGAGGTGAGTCCAGCGGTATCAGGAGAAAATGGTTAGAAATTTTCTTGCTCGGACTAACATCAATCTTTGTGTGTTGTTTATATGGTAATCCAAGTGCCATAGGATGACGAGAAGCATTCATTTCTCTATCCCACACACCATATCCTTTGCACAGCCAAGTTGAGCCTGCAAATCCATTTCATAAACCCCTGTTGGTGATCATGGGATGTTTCAAGATGGAAACTGCATCACTCCAAGAACGGAAGAAATCAAGAGATGGGATTTACAGAAAAATCTCATATCGGCGTTTAAATGTGCTATGATTCAAGTTGTATATCTAGCACAATTTTCTGAACATCGTAGTTCCAAAGGAAAAGAAAAGGCGGGATTTCAACAAAGAAAAAAATCCCCAGCATCAAGAAAAAGCAAAGTGCCTGGTAAAAGCAAGGCCGATGCACGTGAAAACTGTTTGATTGATCCCCAATAAAGCCTAGTTGGGAAGAGAGAAAAACCCATAAAGGAGTCAGATCAAGAAGACTGCTCCCCAAATGATGTCAGCCGTGGTGCAAAAATACGGACAGAATTGTCAATCTCTTAATACCACAAGAGACGTTCTCTAAAGGACTTGTGCACACCTCAAAAGCGGTTGCACACCTCAAAAACGGAAGATGCAGAATGGAAAAGACATGTGACAAATTGGCAATGATCACCAATGTCAAATCTTTCGTGATTTCTGGGCCAAAAACAAGCCTTTTTTCGGTCCCCAATCCTACCAATATTACAACCCTGAAACAGTCTTCTCTGACTAAGACACTTGGGTTAACATATAGCTTAGCTCGAAGAAGTACGAGCAAGACTCTTTCTTTCTCATTTTGCAGGGTTCTTGACTTGTAAACCCGGAGCAGATGGTGAAGATTTTCATTCGATGGCCTCGACTCCAAAGCGGGCCCCCCTTGAAAACCAATATCCAAGCCCAACATTACGGTCCCGTGGAAGACCTCCCGACCGATCAAAATGTATGCGCTGCGAATGAGCCTAAAACCTAGGCACAGGTCAGTAGGGAATTGAGTGCATCCCCTAAAAATCATCACCTCAAAACAGGTGAGATGGCCTCCTTGTCGAGAAATATTCCAATTGACGTTTTGAGCAAACTCTTTTTGGGAATTTTCAAACTGTGGATCCAGATTTTCCATGCAAGGGATTTGTGATCACATTTGCATGTTGCGAAAATGTTTTGGATAACCTCCAGCATCAAAATGCACATCTCATGACTAAAACTTAAGTCATAAAATTTTGTCAATTGGACAATTATTGTCTTCCCAAAGATTATTAACATTTTCTTGGTGAAGAAAAATCTTTCAGGTTTGAACTTTCTGCAGGATACCTGGAGAACCCAGCTACCAGAATATCGCCCCAACAGACCCAAGTCCTAGCATGACGTGGAGAACCCTCGTCAAGAGACCCCTTTTAAAAAATCAGGCAGTCTCATCGGACGTGGAGAACCCTCGTCATGAGACCACTTTTCAAAGCAAAACAACGGTAGATACCGCCTGAAGGGTCAAATGATGGTAGAAACCGCCTGAAGGGTCAATCAAAGGTAGAAACCGCCTGAAGGGTCAAAACAAGGTAGAAACCGCCTGAAGGGTCAAATCAAGGTAGAAACCGCCATAAGGGTCAACACGAGGTAGATACCGCCTTAAGGATCCACACAAAGGTCCGATCCACCATACGGATTAAAATCTCTGGCGAATCCTCAAGAGTGGGATGCGCCTTCCTTAGGTTCCTACCAGTTAGGAATCCCATAATGGTATGACCTACCATACAGGTCAGAGCTTAATCTCCCTAGGATGTTCTGAATGACGAGTCCTAGGTATCTTCTTGAAAGTCGTTGCAACCGGCAGCATCCTACAGGCGAGCTTCAGGTAAACCTCTCTCCCGCCGGCCCATGTTCAAATTGTTAGAGCAAACCGAGGATTAATTTGAGCTTTCATCAAAGGGCCTTAAGGATTCAATGTCGTGGCATTTCTTCTCTCATTTTCCTAGTTTAGTCGGTTAGGAATCAGGTGCCACCTTATCTTTGAGAGAAACCTCTAACGAAATTCCTCTCAAAGAGGGGCAGCTGTTGACACCTGATTTTTGACCATTTATTATTGTGATTTTTATTCTTTAAAATTAATTAAAAATATCCAAAAAAGGTCATAAAATCACAAAATCAACTTCGGAAACCTTGGCCTAGCCTCGGGGACCAATTTTGAACAAAAAATATTTTTTGGTATTTTATAATATTTTTCGAATTTATTTAATTATAAAAATACCCAAAAAATCAGAAAAATACCATTCGTGGTCAGCAAAATACAAAAAAATATTCAATAATTTTGTTTTGATTTCCTCTTCAAGTGTGTCACCTTAAATCTTGAAAATTCGGCTCGGGTTACTATGTTTCTTCACAAACATAAACCCGAACCGAGCAAAAAAATTCCTTTTCGAGTCTTTTAATTTTCAATTCTCACTTTTTATAAGCTATGACATTGGATTCTAAAGTCTTGAAGTGCAATTAGATCAATTTGCCCTCCAATTTGATCAATTTTAACCAAAAGGGCTTAATTGCATAATTTTCTTTCAATTTAGTCCCCGGTTTCACAATTTTTGAAATTAAATTTCATACGGGCATACCCATTAAAATTAAACACCTCTACCCTATAGTTTTCATCATGCTGAATCCATTGGTGGCCTCAATTTTTACTAATTCAGTCGTTTGGGCTCTCAATTTAACAAAAATCAATCTCGGATCCTAGGGACAATTTGGGGTTTTCATCAAATTTCAATCAATTGATTCGCGAAAATACCCTTAATTGATAGAAAACATGTCAAGGAGTCCGATTTTGCCATCAATTTCATGAAAATAGGTCAATTTGGGGCCTAATTGGGTCGATTTGGTCGAACCAGGCCGGTCGGGTCAGACCCGACCCGACCCGGTTCGACCGGGTCTGCAACTAAGTTGCAGACCCACCATGGCCGGACGAGCAGAAAGCAGGGGGGTCGTGGGGAGCTTTCTTTTTGGAAAAAAGAGAGGGAACGAATGCGGGGGACAAAAGCGATGGTGGAGGATCGTTTTGGGGGGACCGGCGGCCACGGAAAAGGCCTGTCGGCCAGAAGCGAAAATAAAAAAAAAGGAAGGGGAGAGCCGCGAGGGAAAAGAAAAAAAAAAGCGCGGGCCGAGAGAAAACAAGGAGACCTCGAGCGAAAACAGAGGGAACCAACACCTTGGAGCTTGGAGATCATCATAGAAGTTTCCATCGTCGTCGTCGAACTCTAAAATAGGTCGGTAAGTCCTCTGAGCTTATATTTTGCCTGTGCATATTACCTGTTCGACAGAATGTCCACGTGAATGCCCCGACTCACGACTCTCGGCCGCCCCCTGTTTGTCCTCATTTTATGCGAGTTTGTCACTTAAACTTCGTTAGAACTCCCATCCCGCCTGTTTTCCCCTTTATTTTGCAACGAAACGCAACAAAAATCGTAGACCCGGAGCTTCGCCGGCCACCTCTCATACCGAGAGCTCGACGGGAACTTCAGGAGGTTGCCGAACCCTAGGCGACCTCGGGGAAGCTTTAAAACCCCCATGGGGTGCTCACTGAATGCTTGGAATTAAGCTCGGATGAAAATAAATTTTCTGCAATTTGTTCGCCGGCGCCGGTCCGGTGAAGGGTGGTCCGATCACTTTCGACGTGTTTTTATGCCATGAAATGCTTGAATCTAGTCCTGAGCTTAGTGGGTTGTTGTTTTGTGGCGAAATCGCGGCACGAAAAGGGCGTTTTTACGTCGGGTCAGCGGCTCCGGCGGGGCGCCGGCGAGAATCGCCGGCGCCGGTCGTCTTCCCCGGCGTGGGGGGATGACCAGTCAACGGTCAACGCTGACGTGGCATGCCACGTCGGCAGCCACGTCAGCGTGGTGGGCCATGGCCGAGAGTAAATTAAAATCGAAATCGCACGGTGGAGAACGTGCCACGTGTCGCGATCTTGGGCGTCCGTCCAAAAGTTGCGAAACGGCGTCGTTTTGGCCGTTGAGTAGGCGGGCCGGGGCCTGGGCGCGGGTCCGGGTCGTGGGCCGGGTCCAACCCGGCCCTGATAATAACTTTAATTATTAAAAAAAAAAATCAGAAAATAATAAAATAATAATAATAAAAAAATCAAAAATCAATAAAAAAATGGAAAATCATAAAAAAAATTCAAAAAATTCGGAAAATTCAGAAAAAATTCTAAAAAAATTCCAGAAAAATAGGAAATGGCCACATTCATCTGGCCACGACCTGTTTCGGGTCATTGGACCCCCAATCTTTCCAGAAATGACGGTTTTGCCCTTCCGGCAAACCGTCTTCCAAAACAATTCTAAAAAAATCCAAGAAAATCCCCAAAAATAGGAAATGGCCACAATCAACTGGCCAAGGCTCATCCTGGGTGTTTTGAACCCCGATCCCTCTAAAATGACGATTTCGCCCTTTGGGCGAATTGTCCTCCAGAAAATTGAAGAAAAATCTAGAAATTCCAAAAAAATTCTCAAAATTGGGAAATGGCCACAAACTACTGGCCATGGAATATTTTGGGTAATTCGGTACCCAAACCTTCCAAAAATTGACGATTTTGCCCTTCGGGCTAAATCGCCTCCGAATCTTCCCATTTTACCCCTGGTCCTAAATCACGCCTCCCCAAAGCCCTTATGGCTATATTAGGAAGCCGTTGATTTGAATTGATGTGCATTGATGTGATTTATTTATGCACTTGATTGCGCTTTCATTAAAGTTGATTGTGATTGATAGGAATAGTCTTCCAATCTGCATGAAACCTTGAATCAAACCTACCTCACCTAAAATTGCGCCTGCATGAACTCTTAGCTAGGAAAATCACTCGCGTTAGGTACCGAAAGGGCGTTGGTAATGACACCAGCGTAACCAAGTCCCCGAACCCAAAATCTCTGGTTCCGCAGAACTGATCGATCTCTCCCAATCGGTCAGTAAGGTTTCCGGTCTACCCTCCAAGAAAGACCGGTGGCGACTCCAAATGCATGCACAAGTTGCACATGCCACCACGACCACACTGAAGGTCAAAAGCGATCGACTCTTATCGTCGAATCCCCCAAAAAAAATACTCCCGCCGCGATTTGGTATGGGCCTGGGAGGGCTCGCGCCGATCCAAGACCCGTGAGCGGTAATCCATTAGCCGCGTCCGCCTTTCGGACGGGTCGCGACAATCATATCATGGAATAACGTGACCATAGCCTTCTGGTAGGTAGCCCCGGCGTTTTTCAATCCAAAGGGCATGACTTTGTAGCAAAAATTCCCCCATGGTGTGGTAAATGCAGTCTTGGGTTTGTCTTCTTGTTTCATGGAGATTTGGTTGTATCCCGAGAATCCATCCATGAATGAGAATAATTCATAACCCGCCGTACTATCCACCAATACATCAATGTGGGGGAGTGGAAAATCATCTTTTGGGCTTGCTCTATTCAGATCTCGCTAATCTACGCAGATCCGAACTTTTCCGTCTTTCTTCATGACGGGGACTATATTTGCAACCCAGTCTGAATATGGGATAGCTTCAATGAAGCCTACCCTAAGGAGTTTCATGACTTCTTCCTTAATCTTGTCTTCTAACTCGGCTTTCATCCGCCTACTGCCTTGTTTGACAGGTTTGATGCCAGGATCCGTGGGCAATGCATGTTCCACAATCTTAGGATCAAGGCCTGGCATATCCGCGTAAGACCATGCGAAGATGTCTTGATATTCTTTTAGTAGCTTGGTGAACTCGAGCCTTTCATCACGGGATAGGTGTCCGCCGATCTTGACCTCTTTGACGTTCACGGTGTCTCCCAAATTAATGACAATTGGTTCTTCTGAGGTAGGAGGCTTTGATTCTTCAAAGGTGTTCCAATCCCTACGGATAGACGCGTAATCCTCGTCTTCATCTTCCTCAATGTTATAGGAGTGGTTAATGGAGGGATCCGAATTTTGTAACAACCTGGTATGCATGTTTGAGATGATATGCCTGAAATGTCATGAGTATGGTTAGTTTGTGCTCAGTAAAAATGGCATGCATGCTTATGTAAAGTCTTTTTGAAAAAGTTTTTCGAAATAGATGTAGGTACAGATGGGACTAATCCTCATGTCATTGGATATCCCGGCCCCTTGAAAATCTTTTGAAGATTAGGAATCATATGGCAAATCGGGCCTCAAGCTTCTATATGGAAGACCATTATCATCATCGGGCTGATTTGTGGTTCCATATGTCCTTAACAAAACATGCGTGGTTTTATTGAATGCGAAATGGGCCGCGTTACAAGATGTGCTATTTGGACCAACGGCCGGAGATCCAAAGGCGTTTTCCTATGCGTACAATAAGGAAAGAAAATACAATGAAATGCATAAAGTTCTGAACGCAGTATTTAAAGATGAAGGAAGAGTCTATTTACTCAGAAGAAGTGACTTCACTGTCCAACCACTCCATGATGACATTCACAGAGTCATCTTCAAGAAAAGGATTTGTGAGATCTGGTTCCATCGGCGAAGCGATATCCTCTTCAGATAGCCATTTGGAGTTCTGGTCGAAGTAGGTATTTAAGGGATTCTTGAACATTCGAGACCTTCCCTTCCAGGTTGGAGAACCGATGAATGAGCTATTCAGGCTGTTTTCGCCTCCACGGCGTCCCAGGCTTTTGCTTCGGCCTCGGCCTGTTGTTTTCGGGACAGAATCATTCATAGGATACTTCTGGTACCCCAAGCCCATTTTGTGTGGATTAGCCTTCAACTGTAGCGGGGCATTTATACCCTGATTATGTTTGCCTAGGCCTTTTTCAGGATTGAACCCGTATGCCAGCAGCATCTTAGCTGGTAGAAGACTGGCTTCTGAGATGTAGGGAGTTTTCAACTTCGACCCTACTGGGGTATGAACTGTTGCTACCAACTCTAAGGAGTGATAGCTCGCTTCAGTTTTCTCTTCAGGCTCAATATAGGGAATGGCACTGTTCTGGTATGCCTGGAGGTCGACTTCCCCATGTACGGTAATCACCTTCCCATCTACAACGAAACGTACTTTTTGGTGCAGGTTCGAAGGGACAGCTCCTGCTGTATGGATCCAAGGTCTTCCTAGCAAGAATCCAAATGCACTGGGCAGATCCATTACTTGAAAGTTTATAGAGAACTTTGTCGGGCCGATGAATACGTCAAGCTCGATCTCTCCTTCTACAGTCTTCCTCATGCCGTCGAATGCTCTCACAGCTGTCTTGGATGTCTTGATCATCTCTTCCTTGATTCCCAGCCTCCTTATGGTAGCCAAAGGACAGATGTTAAAGGCTGATCCATTATCGATCAATACGTGTGCCACTCTTTTGCCGTTACATTGGGCAGAGATGTATAAGGCTTTGTTGTGCCCTCTTCCTTCCATAGGGAAGTCCTCGTCAGAGAAGCTCAACTGATCTTTTAAGAGAATTGCTCCTACAAAGTCCCCTAGTTGTACCTCATTGATTGTTTCAGGGACATGTACTTCATTGAGTACCTTTAATAGTGCGTTCTTGTGCTTCTCTGAATTGATGAATAGGTCTAGCAGGGATATCTGAGCGGGCATCTTCCTCAGCTGCTCTATCACTTCAAACTCACTGGTTTTGATGATCGATACGAGCTTTTCGGCATCTTCCTTTGAGACATCTTTTTTTTCGGATTCTCCCTCTCTGGGGGCATAAAATCTTCCAGACCTCATTATTGCATCTACTTGTGTGGTCTCATAGTCCCAATGAACAGCTTTGGGATCATACTCTTCTACTGGGGGGACTTTTATCGTTACAGTTGTCTGATGAGGTATCTCTGGCCCTGACGTGTTGCTTTCTTCCTCCTGAGGCAATTGAATTACGACAGGCCTCACTGGGCAATCTTCCACCTTGCTCAGGCTATCCAGCTCATGCAATCTGATCACCACGGCCGTGGCTACTTCGATCATCAATATGGCGTTGTCGAGTTCTTCCATACCTTTTGAGGTTTCTGGTTGAGAGAGATCATCCATACCTCCCCATCCGTCCGGTATGATGTCTTCAATCTTTTGATAAAAGCTGGGAGGGGCCGAATATTTCACCTTGAAATTGTATCCTCCGGAATCTTGACCCAGGTTGTCTATAATTTCGCTCTTCTCAAGTGCGTCAACCATAAACTTGAGGTCTGCTAGACTTCTCCTTCTGGTTTCTATTTCGTCTTCTTCAAATTCTTCCTCTGACTGAGTAGCTGGCCCCAGGCTGCTTACCAAGTTCTCATGTGAGGTACCACAGGTGTTACTCTGCCCAGCTGTGATCAAGAAATGGTTTCTTTTCAAAGATAGAGATGCTTTGATCCCTTCAAATTCTTCATCAGTAATATCGGACACTATCCCCAAGCTCTTCATCTTGTCGATACACAACTTCTTTTGGTCGGTTGATATCTCCCCTTCTTTTGGGTATGATGAAGCGATTGTTAGCAGGGTGTCCAGCTTAGGCACATCTATCTTCAGTTTAAGGTAGTCCTCTTCTTCTTCAGTGAATATTGCCCCTATTGTTTGGTGATCTGGCAACGGATTTTCTTGCACATTTGGGGCTGCATTGTCAAATTTCAAAATCTGACTATCAATTAGGGCTTGCACTTTCAGCTTCAGGACATAGCAGTTATCCACATTATGCCATCTTTCGCCCATATGGTAGGCACAGGTCTGGCTCTCATCAAAGCCAGGATATCTTGCGGGGTTTGCCCTAGGTGGTTCTTTTGCCACCAAGTGTTGCTCCAGCAGCATCGGGAGTAGCTTGGATAAAGGTCTCGGGAGCTGAGAGAATTGCCTCTGGGGTTGCTTTCTTCTAGGCTCTTGTACTTTTGGCGCTGACTAGGATGATCCGCCTTTGGCCTGATTAGAATTGCCAAATGGCGTTAACTTGTGGGGATCTGGTATAAATGCTATGTCCAGTCCGGCTTCTCTTTCCTTCCTCAGAGGATACTGCTTCCTAGTAGGAGCTTCCTGAGGCCTTCTTTCTTTCAAGGCCCATTCCAGCCTCTCAGCAACCTTAATCAGGCGTGCGAATGTCTGACATCCAGAAGTGTTCAGTCTGTCAAAGTACTCGTAGGGGAGTGCTTTTAGGAATAAGTCGATCAGCTCCTCTTCTGGGATTGAAGGCTTTACTTGGGTAGCCAAGGCTCGCCACCTCTGAGCATATGTCCTGATCGATTCGCCCCTCGTTTTTGAAGTTCGTAGGAGGTCTTCTCTTGTTGGGGCTGTAGCCGTGTTAAATTTGTACTGCCTGAGGAAGTCTTCTGCAAGGTCCTCCCATCCGTCATAATCCTCTAAGTCTAGCTCAATAAACCAAGCCAGAGCGGCGCCAGCCAAACTCTCTTGGAATGTGTTCATTAACAACGGAATGTAATCCTAGTAGTGCGCCATCTTGCGCAGGTAGTACTTGAGGTGGGCACGGGGACAGCCTGTCCCATTGTATTTTCTCACGAACTCTGGCTCCCTATAGTCAGGAGGAGTCTCTATTTTAGCGAAAGGAGATATTTTGTCGAAGCGGGCCAGCTCATAGCCTTGACTGCTCAGGCATTCTTCGATCTTGGCCAACCTCTTAGCCTCTGCCTCTGTCTTCACAGTTTGTTTTCCCTTCTCCTCTTTTTCAAGGTTGATGACAACAGGCGAGGCTTTTTGTTGTGCCCGACTATTTGGTTCATGAACGTTTTCCTCTGTATGTTGGGTATCCCTGGTTGCTTCTTTATCTGTTACATCAGGTACCATGGAAGGGCCTGAGTTGTTCTGATTGTGGGCGGTTGTCTGTCTAGCTTGGTTGGTCTCCAGCATGGCCTTAATGTCAGCCATCATAGTTGCCAGGGCAGTCATCTGAGATTCCAACATGCCTACGCGCGGAGTCAATTCCTGCTGTTCCATTCTCGTCTTTAGGCGGGTACGGAAACGATGCGTTGGCAATTCCGTGATGAGAGTGTACCTGTTTCAAAAGATCTCTGTGAGTGCTTCGCTTATTTAGCAAAAAGAAGCAGCTAATTCTTTCAGTTGCATGCTTCTTGCCAGTAGATGAGAAAAAGGGCTACCTTGTGAGCCTTAGCCTCATGTAAGTAGTTCTTTTAATCATTTCTCGACAAGAACTCATGGAATTGAAAGAAGCGTAATTTCTGACGATAGTTTTTATGCATTTGTAAAAACATGTTCACATTCATGCTCATGTGTTTAAGATAGTATTCCACAGAAATGAGAATGTATGAGAAGGCATCACAATGCTTGCTTATTTTACACTTGACAGAATAGTCTATTCAAGTCTAGGACGTTTGAAGCCTAAGGTATCCTCATCATCCCAGTATAGATTTCCCTCTTCAGCTTGGGGCTCCTCGTCTTCTGAACACGACAGTGGCCCCATGTCTTCGGGTATGTAGGGCTCTATTCCAGGTACGTATGGCACGATGTATTCAGGTATGTAGGGCTCGACAAGGCTTCGTCGGATCGCTTTGAAATGTTGAATGTATTCTGTGGTGGCCCTATGAGTGTTTTCTTCTCGAGTCATATCTTCTGGCCAACTTATTTCTTCAGCCTGGGAATTCTTCAAGGAGAGTATGATGGATGCCACCTTGGCTTCAAGTTGTTTCTTCTCCTCCTCTGTGAGGGTCTGGTTTGGTAAGTCAAAGGAAAAGACACAAGGTCGTGGTGAAGAAGGAATCTCTTGTAGTGCCTCAAACTGCCGAATCACCCTCCTTGGGTAGTATGCAGTAACGCCTGTGAATCCTAGCAAGGGAACTGGATTCCCGTTATCGCAGGTCAATCTGACTTTGCTTAGCGTCGGTAACCTTAGCCGCCATCGGAGTTGTTCGGGTTTTAGGACTTTGAGGAAGTTCTTCCATTCTATGAAGTTGAACTTAGGAACACGTGTATGGGTCCTAGCAAATGTTTTAAGAGGGTGTGCATTGGGGCTGATTTCAGTGAAACCCATGCGGATGTGGAATTGTCTGATATGGGATGTGAACCACAGATACAGCAGATCACTAGAAGCTCTAAAGATTCCCTTTTTGCTTTTCTTGAAACGATTTAGGGAGAGGAAGGTTTCGGCAAGGAGGATGTTTGAGTAATCCCACCCACAACAGACTTGCCTAGCTACTATAGCCATGATAGGGTCGAAGGTGACAATTGAGATTGGGAATAGCACAAAGCTAAAGAATGCCAAGATAAAGGCTCTACCAGATTTGGTTCCTTTAGAAGCAGGAAGGCGGGAAAATCGGTCTATAAGGAAGGATAGGGAAACTCTTCCAGAATTGCTTTTCGCATCTACTTTGACTTCATTTAGGTTTGTGTCAAGGAACTCAGCTACCTGACTTAGGGGTTCAAGTCCTATAGGGGGTCGGACGAGCGTAGGGGTGAATTCAACTCCGATGACAGCGCTGTATTCCTCGATAGTGGGAGTGATCTCTAATCCTTCCATGCAAAATGTAGCGGTGGTAGGATCCCAGTAGAGCGCCATGGCTTGAATAAATGCAGGTGGGCACTCAATCTTCAGTAGGTCCAGTAGGTATCCTAGTCGTGACTCCGCATACTTCTGGCTGGCTTCGCCCATGCCATCCCACCATGATTGGAGTTCAGCTCGGGGGATCTTGAACACTTGAATATCATTCTTTCCCATCAAGTCTAAAATATGCAAATGATTTTAAAAGGTCAATCGCCAGAAATTACTTTAAATGTATGAATATGCAGATGTCATGAAGCATGCATGAGCTAACTTGATTGCATAGTTCAATTTGAAGAAATGGAGATTAGGACCCTTTTTCAGGTCTTGAAAGCCTGACTCAAAGCCTAATTTGCATTTCAGGGAAGTGAATTATGCAATTTAGTCAGGTTTACTCAGTGACTAAAGGGAATAGCAATGTCACGTTCCATTGGTCAACACATCAAAGGAGCAAAGTGGGATGTACTCTTATTACAGTCAAGATGTCTAATAGAAGAACGGTAAAGAAAGGTTTTTCAAACAAGAAAGCCATAAAAGACAATGGAACGTGAGGGTCTAGATCACTCTTTCTTCAGAAGTCTACCCAAATGACAGTTGGTCAGGAATTCTCCTTTAATCTAGGGTAGGGGAGTTATCTTCAGTGGTTTGGTCGAGAGGTTGTAGTTCCTCTGGCCACTTTCTAGTCCAGGGTACGATGACTTCGGAAGCCTTCTCGGGTTCTATTTTCTTGATTGTGATACGCCTTGGCTTGGTCTTGATTGCAGGGCGTCTCTTCCTACCCCAAAAAGTAATCATGGGTATGTTCTCTTTGGCCAGCAATTCAGCCTTCTTGCGAGCGTACGCTTCCCTAGCTAGCTGGTTGCGACGTTGTCTCTTTATCTCAAGATAATCCTTCATCATTTCGTCTGATTGTCGCTTGAATCTGAGATTATCAGCGTAGTAGCGGGTTTGACAGTCTTCAGCATACCCCAGCTTACGTCCAGTCAGTTCCCGACCATACACGAATCTAGTAAAGTGTAGCCTCGTGTTTGGTCCGGGGCGAGTAACTTTTCTCAAGTACTCGAAGGTCACCAACTCCGTCGAGCTCTTAGGGAACAGCGACATCCTACCCCATAATCATTGTTGTTCTCATTAGTCACCCGAGTAATCTTCATGATGTGAATGCACATGGATGTATGCAATGTATGAGTCATATCATGGAGCAGGAAATAAGGTACGTTTAGAGATAAATGTCTTACCAACCACACTTTGGGGGATGTGGAATGCCCCCTGTATCAATGGGTGGTTTTAGGTATACCAACCATCCATGGACATGCGCATGAGACAAGTGGGTATACTCTAAAGAAAATCGAGAATCAGGTGAGGAACCTACGGCTCAGGCTCCCACGATCCACACGAGGCAGATTCCTCCCCAAGGGTACCTACCCAAGAGGGTTAGATATCGCCAATGCAGATGGTAGGCGGGAACGAATACGAAAGTCTCAAGTGCCATCAAACACAAGATCCTTTTCGCATCCTTTCCCTATCTAAGGTAACCTAAGGGTGGTTGCAGTCGGGGTTTGACCGCCAGTGTGTGCGATGTGTCGTGATCATCACAATGCAAAGTCATGCACAGCAGTTTGTATCAAAACACCGCTTCAGTATGTGCATAAAAATAAACATACATTCCCAACTCCAACCTGCAGGAAAGATGTCAACAATCACTCCACCCCTTATTTCTCCAATCTGCAAAAACATCTAACACAATAGTTAGCATACGTACCTCACCTTCGAGAGCATCTGCAGAAAACAATGTCAGATAAACCAAACAACTTTTTAATCGGCTCAAGTCCTCTGGAATTCGTAACCAGAGATTCTGATTTAGAATAATTCCCCAGCGGAGTCGCCAGTCTGTCGCGACCCTCTCGCGAGCGCGGAGGGTTAATGGGCCGCCCGATCGCTGGCTGGATCGGACGCGGGCCTCTCCCAAGGCCCATTTCCCAAGTCGCAACTGCTGGATATACGTGGTCGACCTTCAGTGCGGTCTAGTGACATGTGAAAAAGTGTACATGCCAAGGAGTCGCCACCAATCGTTTCGTGGAGGGTACGATCGGAAACCCTATCGAATAGTTGGGAGTGGTCTATTCGATCCTGCGGAAACCAGAGAAGTGGGTTCGGGGACTTAGTTACGTCAACTGTCAGAGTTGACGCCCTTTCGGTACCTAAGCTGAATGGTTTATCTGATCTTGGGATTTCATACAAACGAGTGGGGTACAGATCTTAAATCTAGGAGTTCATGCAGATGGGAATATCTACCCTATCACTCACAATCATTAAAAATAAGTGCGCAAATCAAGGATCCAATACATGCGGATAAAACACATGAAATCAACATGGCATCCCTAATGAGGCCCTATTAGCCTAGAGAAGTATCAATCAAGGTTTAGGAGTAATTTGGACATGATTCGCCCATGAGGGGCAGAATCGTAATTTTGAATAATTCGGAGAAAATTTACCCTCAAAAGGGTAAATCTGTCATTTTAGACGAATTGGGAAGTCAGAAGACAGGGGAAATAGGATTGGCCATCAATCCAATCCATTTCCTATTTTTTTGGAATTTCCAGGATTTTTCTGGAATTTAAAAGTGATTTTACCCTTGGAGGGGTAAAGTCGTCATTTTGGACAAAGATGAGAACTAAAAGTCTCAAATATTAGGGTCGGTCGTCCACCTGACCCAAACCCTAACTTCAAGCAATTTTCAGAACTCGATTGAGATAAGAAAGACGATTTTCCCTTTAAAGGGCAAAATCGTCATTTTGAGAAAAGAGGCGGGACTCGAAAACCCAAACCTAAGAATTGGTCGTCTAATCGACCCTAATTCTCACCTTGACATTATCGGCCTTTTCTATCATGCACAGCAGAGGCGACCTACCCCTAAAGGGTAATGTCGTCATATCTTGAGAAATTGGATAAGAAAACCCAAAAATAGGGTTGACCAGTTGTCTGTGGTCAACCCTCGATTTTTGGGGGTCTAGGATTTTTCCACAATTTTTCCACAATTTTTTTGGAATTTTCTGGCATTTTCTAGCATTTTTTGGATTTTCTGAAATTTTTTCGATTTTTTTTATTTTTTAAAATCATTTTCTGATTTTTTTTTATTTTCTTATTTTTTTTATTATTTAAAAAAAAATGATTCGGACCGGGTCGAGCGACCCGGCCCACGGCCCACGGCGACCGGGCTGGCCCGGATCCGGCCTCGCGCAGAAACGGCACCGTCTCATTCTTTTTTATTTTTGGATTTTCGGACTTAATCCGACGGTCTCCATCGAACCACGTAATTGATCTATACCCATTGGATCTAATTACTAAAGTTTGCGGTCCAGATTGAGCGAAGACTTAACCTGAGCCGTTCGATCAACTTACTAAATCCTACGGCCACGATTAGAAATTGAGACTCGATCTGAACCGTCGATTCTCACTAACCTAAACGACGTCGCACGAACACTAACCTACACGACACCGTTTCAGCTTATTTTGATTTTCTGATTTTAAAACATTTTCGGATAAACCTAATTACTAATCGGACGGTCGCTAGAATTTAGGTTCGATTTATCTGAACCGTCCGATCTTTTTTATTCGAATAACAGACCCAACGGCCATGCTGACTCGGCACCACGTGGACCAATGATGGACTGACACCTAAGACTTTGACCTGTTGACTATGCCATGTCATCTTCGTCTTCAACCTCGCGACTCCGACGGAATGGACGGCTGTGGCTCTCCGGCGATGATCGTGCGGTGAAATCTTAATGGAATCACTCGAGACCAACGGCAATCGATTCGCGATTAGCTCTAGTTCGACATATCTAAGAATCGAAACATCTTATTCGCAGAATCAAGAACATCGTGCAAATCGCCGCGTACGGCCATGGAAGCTCAATCATGCAGTTCACTCAAAATCAAAGAATTTCAGTCATAGAATAGCATCAATGGAGATCCAGAAGACTTACCTCGAGCTCCGATTGAGCTCGCTCGGTCCAGATTTGGCTGGGCAAGAATCGGCTATGGAGGCTAAATCGGTAGACTCGATTCGGGGCATGTGAGCAAAATCAATGCAAAATGGAGACGCGAACATGGTCAGTGATGTTCAGGGAATGAAACGCCCACACTAATTGCATGAATGATCAATAAACGCACGAATCGCCATGAAAGCTTGAAGAAACGCTCGAGACTGCAGCTCACCTGTTCTCGCGGATCCCTCGTGCGCGGCCGGCGGCGATCGATTCCGGGGACTTTGGGCGACCTTTTGGTGGCCTCGTATGGCTTTGGTTTGGCCTGGGAAGACCCAACCAGCGCCCTGCAATTCGAGCTCAAATTCTCGACGACGGGGGTCGGAGAACGATCTCTGCTTCGCGTTTTCTCCTTCTCTCTCGATTCAGTTTCTCTTTCTACAACTGAATCCACCGTCCTCCTCAACTGAAAGCGATCACGAGCTTATATAGCTCCTGAGGATTTTGGCGCCGATTTGGGGAGTTCCAACTGACTCCAAAAGCACGTGCCATCACGTGATTTTAGGTCCAAACGGCGTCGGGGAAGATGGGTGAGTCGTCTAACTCTGTTTGGTTCCTCGGCGGGTTCCTTCTCATGCGAATTTGGCACGAATTTGAGCTGCGTTTGATTTTGTTGACTTTTCGCAGCTTCGGAACTTGACCGACTGATTACCCCTTCCTCCGGCGACCATTGGCCTTGGGGTTGGTCTCGATCGGTAGGTTTCGAGGTAAAGAACAATACGCCCACCATTCCTCTTTCAATTAGTCGCGAATTGCCCTTCAATTTGGCGTTCGAAACTCAGTTCATCACTGTTCATCTGCTCGAGCTCTGTTGGGGAAGACGACACTGTAGCAAACCAGTCTGACCGGTTCGACCGGCGGTCTGACCGGTCAGAATCGGCTCCGACTCACCATTTTCGAAATTAAACCCAAATTAATGGGAAATTTTTGCAATTGAACCTCATAATCGAATCTAGGGCATGAATTCTATCTAGAAATGTGGTTTTGCCCAAAAGTTTTCATCAATTTCTACAAAATCCCCAAATTTTCATTTAATTGGAAATTGGGGATCGTGTAATTGAGGATGTAAATGATCAAATTGAGTCAAACCACCTGTGCCAATCGATTTAAAATGGTGAAATCCATTGGGTAGCATGTCCAATTTACAATGATAGCCCTTGAATTGAAAGTAATTTCAATTATGCTTAATTTCAAGGACTAAAATGCAATTTTAGTATGTAATTTTGACAAATCCATGCAATTGAGCAAATTGCGCAAACAATTGGGCTAAATTGAGATAAGGGATAGTTAGATTGAATGTCAAGATCTTAAAAAATGCCAAAATTGCAAATTAAAAGACTCAATTGTTATTTTTTCTTCAAATTCAATAGTACGGGTTACAAAGGAACACCTAAAATTGAATCTGATTTTGATTTTTTTGAGAGGTAAAAAATACAAGGGATTAAAAGGAAAAATATTGGATATTTTTCCATATTTTTGTTACCTCAAATGCTATTTTTCTTGATTTTTTAAGTGTTTTTCTATTTTCCAAAAATACTAAAAAATATGAAAAATGTGAAAAATTATTTTTTGGTCAAGAATGGTTCCTTGGGCTTGGCCAAGGCCACCAAAGCTGATTTTGTAATTTTTTGACTTTTTATAAATTTTTTGTGATTTTTCAAAAATAAAACTGAAAAAGACTTGGTCAAAAATCAGGTGTCGACACTAGACCCTGTAACCGACCCTGTTATAACCGATTCCCACTTTTTGGAACCGAGACTCGATCCTGTTTGTCTTGGAACCTGTTTTGGAACCGACCCTATTTTTCGGTTCGGTTTCAGGATTCACCCTGTTTACCTTGTTTTCTTTTTCTTTTTTTTCATCAAAACGAGAAAGATAAAACTCTTGGTTAGTTTTGTCAGTGCCACCACTTCCATGTTTGGTAAAACAGTGTAGAAAGAAAATTTTGTGTGCTTTAGATGTGAGCTTGCTCGGCTGTGTATTTGTGCTTACGCATTTAGTTTTTAGCGAAGTGTCGCACAAAATTTTATTGATTGCTTTAGTGGCTTCGTTCTTGCGTAGATTGTTGTGATGACTTACTTACTTTTTTGACCATTATCGCTACTCTAACTCAACTGACGATGGTAGAGTGGCGTTTTTTTTTTGTCTGATTTTTTCGATTTTGCAAAAAATCAGCAGTGATCTGCTTATATTTTAAGTGGATTGTGTCTTTGAAATTGCTTATTAGTTAGTGATGTAACTACATTCAGTGATTATTATTTTGTGAAGGGTTAGTCTTTATGGTGGACTTGGAAGGATAATGCCAAGAGAAAGCAATGACAGATCTCAAAGATAGGTGCTGGGTGTAGGTGCTGACTCTGGATTAGGGCACAGAGTTAAGGATTAGTTTTTTTTTTAAATAGTGACTACAAAACTGGTTCTATAAATCGGACCGGGTGGGCCTTTACTTAGACCCTAAACCGGGACTGGTTTCAACCGGTTCCCAAAATTTGGAACCGGTACCCGAACGGTTTGAGAGGGAACCGATTCCCAACCTTGTTTTTCAGGTGGGCCGATCCGGGTTTCGTGTCAATCCGGTCCGGTTGCACACCCCTAATCACCATGTCACATCGAATAATCCTCTCATTATCACCACGCCGAAGCGAACAATCTTCAAGCTTTGCTTTTTATATCATACTGACACCCAATTAAATCTAGGGAACTCGAGGAAATTAGGTTATTCTTCGATCTTTGGGACATAGCTCACTTCATGCAATATCCTTGCGGTATCGTTATGTTTTATGATTCTAACATCGCCACTGCTCATAATATCGCATTTTGTGTTGTCGCCCCAGTTTTACGTCATCACTAGATAAGTAGTAAACCAATCCTTGTTTGCGGTGATGTGAAACGAACTACCGTAATCCACAAACATTACCTCACAAGGTGTAGCACTCGCAATTCCTCGTTAATCTCTCAATTTCACAAAAGAATTTCGCAAAATCCAAGCCGTCCCACGCCGGAGCTTTTTAGTGTAATTTACGAGCATGCCGCACAATCGATTGTCGCGGCCAAGAGGCTTCTCTCGGATCGTTTCAAGGGGTAATTCGCGAAGAATCCGTCTCTTCGTGAAAAAGGTCCCGCTTCCTATATAGAAAAGGAATTTGATCCAAAAGAGAAGACCTACTCGAATTAAGAACCCAACTACAACTGGGAAACTCATTCGAATCAAATTTCCTTTGCGGCTCAAGTTGGAGACATATTCTCAATAATCATTGGACAAACAGTCAGTGCGATACAATAATATTAACCAACTCACTCGAACATGTCCATCTCCCTGGCGTGAGGTTAACTCTAATCATTGTTGTGGCCAAAGTCTCGTGATTGGAGCCACGAAACGGCAAATTCAAGCAAACAGATGTATGATTATACCGGTAGCGTAATGATAATTGTATTAAGAAGAGCGACGTTCTATAAGTAGATCATTAACTTAATGCTAGAGAGTTTACCCGAATGCGTAACAAGTGTTGACGTTATTTTACAGCCAGAAGGGATAAAAGGTAGTGAGCAAAATAATTCAGCACCTAGATTGCCAAAATCTTACTTTAATGGAAAAGAAGACAAGCAGCATCAAATCAATCAAAAGAAAGTTACCAAAAAAAAACACTAATCAAAATGAAAGGGCCCGAAAAAGAGGTAAGAAAGCGACAAAACGAAAAGGGCACGAAAGCCCAAGGGCCGCTCTTTTCAGAATCAGATCTTGCTGGATTTTCTCGTACTTTAACTTATAATAATTTATTTATCACTCCTTAAAAAAAAATGTTATAATAATTTTTTATTTTCATCATCGCAACATAGTATGAGGTACAAAGTTCGAGATTATAATGGGGGGGGTGGGTGGGGGACCGACCCCCCCCCCCCCCCCCCCCCGCCCAACCCAGAACATGCCTCGCCACGCGACACGTGTCAACCGGCGCATGCTGATTGCTTGGGACATTTTGAGTTTTGATTTGATTAATTAGAGTGTGTCAGATTTCTAGAATGCATTCGGATTTTCCTTTTTTAAAAGTCTTTTCATTCATCGAATTCATCTGCGTTAATTTAATACTCGTTAATTTAATCGCAGCTAGGACTAAGTTGGAATTCGATTGGGACCGTTAATTTCTTGGATATGGCGTTCCAATTTTCCACCGATTCTTCACTTTCTTTATAATCAAACTCGACCTATGTTTTAGATAGATGTCGTTCTATTTTCCGGCGAGTTTCTCTTCAATTTTATTTGCATAACATGAAATTTGCATTTTTTTTTTTACTTTTTGCCAATGATAGGACATGTGACACGATAGGAAAACACTCAAATTATCATGTCGTTACCTAAATTGACATGCCATGGCGGAGTGAAATTTGTCACGACTTCAAGAAGAGGTCTCAACCTTCATCAGCGCATTATAAACGATCCAAATCAAAACCATATCCGTACTAAAACCCAAATCAATCGAAATAACTCGCGTTTACATCGTGTATTTGATTAAGTCACTGACACCGGCACCATAGCTAATCCGCTACTCGTGTATAAATTCTATCGACTCACGAAAGAGAAAGAGTCGCTCTCATAGCTGAAACTCAGACATTACCCAAACGTCATGGTCGTGATCAAAACTCATCATAAGATAAAAGGATAGCCAGGAGATTACGAAACGAGGATTGACATTCCGATCTCGATCTCCACCGCGAAATCCTTTGGAGAAATTCTCACTTCTCTTCGTAATATCTGTGAAAGGGACAATGGTTACACAAGCGGTCGTGAACGAATCTTTACTCGATGCAAACCCGAAAGAAACGTTAATTCCAGGCTAAAGCAAGAACGAATTGACATAACATAGGGTGAACCACAAGTCGGGTCTAATTGGCAAAACTAGAATAGGCCGCATCTTGAGAAGTGGGCTCAGAATGTTCTCGAAAGGTTCTGTGTAAGCTTCACGGTTTGGAACCGAAGGCCATTTCTTGTACTCGAAGTCAGCGTGTTTATTCAAGTGAGGGGGCGAAGATTTCTTCTTGCTTATATCTCTTTGATCTGTTTGTGGGCTACATAACCATTATCTTCTGCCAAGTAGCAGGGTGATAAAAGCTAAGTGGGAGATCACTAAGTGGAGATGACAAGAAAGAAAAGGCAGTGGGGTCTATCCACTGAACTCGTAGCAAGTACAGGAAAAGGAGTGATCCTAGAGAAGGAAAGAAGGAAAAAAGCAACGAAAAGAAATAGATGGATGGACAAAAATCTGCAGAACATAGTTGCTGCATCTGTATGAGCAGGAGATGGGAAGTCATGGGAGACCATCTGAACAGGAAGAGGTTTGGCTAAAAGCCCGACGTCGAAAAGAATCTGACCACATACTCTTTTTTCAAAGTGGGGAGGAGAGAATGAGGACATTGAGGAGGGAAAGAGACGCTATATGCTTATCTTTTGTAAGTGGGTCATGCCTCAAACGACAAACGATGCCAAGTACTCTTTTTTGTTGTTTTATGGGGGAGTAGAACTCCACTCTCTGTCTCTTAGTGCCCTCTCTCTCTATCTCTCTCTCTCTCTCTCTCTCTCTACCCACCTTTGTTTGGCTGTTGAGGAACTGGAGAGCCCAGGAATAAACCAATAGTCTAGTTGTTCGAGTGTCATCTGCTTTTTCTCTGACTCCCCTGACTTTCCCCATCTCTGCATAATTATTGCTCTTCTACACTCTCTCTCCCTCTCTCTCTCTCTCCCCCACACAGACTGAGTGACACTGATGATAGTTGGCATTCCTTTTATTCTCCATCAGCTTCCCTACCCACTCCATTTGTGGAATAGACTAAGGAAAAAAAACCCACAAGGATGTCTTGTTCTCTCTGAATTGGCGACACTCTTCTCTCTGTTTTAAGGTGCCTCCTCTCTTTCTCCAACTGCTCTTTCACACCAAAGGAAAACTGGGAAATGTCATGATTTGCGACTGCAGGTACACTTTTCATCCTTTTACCATCTTTTACTTGCTCTCTGGTGTAGCCCTTTGTAGTTTCTCTTTCCTCTTATGTGGGGGTGTTATCATGCTTAGAATAATTCTCTTGTCCTCCTACATCTTCCCTTTTGTTGGTGGTGGAATTGTTGGTTTTCCCAGTTAAAAGGGTACTTGCATGTGCTTTTGCTTGTCAAACCTGGATCTCCTTGCTTTCTGCTGCGGGGATGGTTGCTTTTCTCCAATTACTCTTTCTGAGTTCTTTTTTTTTTGTCGTAATTTGAAGATTTAAGACTTGAGCTGTTTGATGTTAGTAAAAAACTTGTGGGGACCTGATAACAATTGCAGAGAAGTTTTTAGGTAGGATTATTCATTCAGATCGGAACAGAATGAACAAAGTTCTTCACCTTTTGTCATCACTGATCAAAGAGATGATTTTGATGAACGACAATGAGGTGCCCCGGGGCGTTTTAGGAAAATTCACTACAGAGATTTACTGATAAACATACCTGACTAAAGTTGTGATCTTGGAGAAAATTTTCTTTTTCGGGTATACCCTTGAGGAACTTTTATCTCTTCGTGAAAAAAAAAAAATGGCCTGGCCAGGAACTGAATAGGCCAGATTTTCTTTCCAACGAGGTATCCAATGTTTAGATTGTGGCTTTTGAGGAAGAACTCCCAGGAACTTTTATGAATTGGTGATGATAAAGTAATTGGTTATATTGAAGTTTGCAGTTTCTCCAATTACCGAGGGAAATTTCAGAAAGAATTACTGTTCTTCTTTTTTCTTTCAGATGATCATACCAGATTAGCTGGCAATTAAATTGAATTGGTAGGTTACCATGCTTTGAGATCGCTTCATTTCTCTTTGCAGCAGTACGTCCTAACTGTTAGTAATTCAAAAAGTTGTCTTCATTCATGGTTTATCTGTTTTTGAGTTGCTTCACTTTGGTTAACTGGGTTGTTATTTGAAAACCCAAGATCTAGACCAAAAAGTGTAGTCCCTCAACCATCATATGGAAGAGCAGGCACAGCTACAGTAGAGCTCCCAATTCTGTTCTGCCTCCTTTGGATGGTCCAAATAGCTGGTTTCTGCTTCGTTCTTATGTTTGTTTGCCACCTTAGTTTTAGGAAGTCCTATTCATCCATTTGCAGCAGTGTATTGGTAAACCTGGTGTCTCTTTTTCTCTGAAGAATACGTAAGATTGGGAAAGGGAAATATGGGAATTGAGTATGAGACCAACCAAAAGGCCAAGCCATATCTCCCGACTTTTTTCTCGAAATTATAAGATGTGATGCGCATTAATAAATGTATGTGCGGATGTCAAGAAAATGGTGGTGAGGGCTATTCTGTGATGGTGGTTGAGCTTCTAATTCACTTTTTGCTACTTCAATTCTATATCGATTCCTTCCTCCTTAGTCCTTAGAACACTTTCTATATTGGCAAGCTAAGAGGGGGACTTCCTGTTTCTACGTAACACTTCGTCTGCTTTAGCTTCATTTACGTCTCTTGAGGTCAAGTCTTAGTGCAGATCTTGAGGTGATGCAAAGATCAACTTTAGTAATGTGAATCTCTGATTTCTTTGAGGAGGAAAATGTATATACCAAAATCTCTGTTATGGTGTTCCAGATGGTGACTCCCATACATGATGTGAAGTGTGAACTACAATAGTGGTTTTCCTGGATTGCCAAATCAATAACTGTGTCTAACAGTACAAATAGTGGACACGAAAGGCATGACACTGAAATTTTTTTGATGGATTAAAATGCAACAATTAGCAAACTATGGTTTGAAAGTTCATGGAGTTCGCTGATGATAGTTGACTTCATTTCTGAGTGTATAAACAAGTACAGTACTATGTATCGGAGTTTCTAGTCATTCAAGTAGCTGAATTTCATAAAGTTGAGGAGTCGTTCAATATGTGAAAATCGCTGGCCATATGCAGAACACATAAAGTTACTTCTGCTAAGAAAACCTAAATGATCAATTTTAACCTCAGCTTGTTGATTTCTGTTTTCAATGCGCACGTCATAATATTCAGTCGACTCACAAGTTTTAGCTTTACTCGATACAAAGTTCTAAGCATCATGGCACTAAAAAGTGACCTAAACTGGGATGGAGAAGATAAACATGGCATTTTTTCCTGAAACTCTTTGGCTCGTACCTTAACCTGGTGGAAGAACTAATCTGGTCTCTGGTTATGCAGGTAACACGTCGCTAATCATCTTACTACTTTCAGTGGCACGATAATCACCATAAACAGAGACCAAAATTCAACTGTCTCATCCAGACATGCTGCCACAAAACTCTGATTCAGGAACGGAAAATGAGTCCTCGGACTTCAGCACCCAGGTAGCTTCCGAGGCATGTGTGCAGGAAATCTCTGTCGAACCCTCCAAAGTTACCTCCACCACTTCCTCGGATCAGGACAGTGTGTCACTCGACTTGACACTTTTCTGCCACAATAATGTTCCTGCCGAGGTGAATGCTGCTGGAGAGAGTGATAACACGGATGCCGCTGACCAAGCTTCCATGGTTAAACTCCCTCGGGTGTTCTCTTGCAATTACTGCAAGCGCAAGTTTTACAGCTCGCAGGCGCTCGGTGGCCACCAGAATGCTCACAAGAGGGAGAGGACGATGGCGAAGCGGGCCATGCGGATGGGAATGTTCTCCAACAGATATACCAGCTTGGCGTCTCTGCCGCTTCACGGTGCGGCGCTTAGGTCCCTTGGCATTGAAGCTCACTCAGGGGTGCACCACCAGAATGCGGTGGCTCCAGAAAGTCGGCCTGCAGCTTTGAGAGGCGGAGCGAAGTTTGAGAAGGGCTATTTGGGAGCGCCCATGTTTGTCGAAGAAGATGAAGTGGTGCCACTGTTCTGGCCAGGAAGTTTCCGGCCATTGGACACGAGGGATTGCCCTAGTGATCCTAGCCCGCCCATGGATTACGTAATCAAAGGTCCGAACCTGAACTTTGTCCAGGTGACGAAATTGCCACGGATTGAGACTTCGTCACCCGACCTTACGTTGAAACTTTAGGAACAAATCCAATCCGGCATTAATTCTTAGTTCTTGTACACCCGTTGCTATGCCGTGCCATCTGTTTGTCTTTGTACAGTGAGATATGATGAGAAATGGCCGCGAGGTACGAAGTTTTGGTGTCTCGGCCTTCTATCTTGCCGTCTTTTGATCTGACGTGCTATGACAATGCTATCAGTTGCTATAATTTAATTGCAGCACTCTTGTTTGCTGTTCTAACTGTAACAGAAGAGGAGACGATCATTTCTTTAGGCCTTATGCGTGTTAATGCTCCGAGATTCACCAAGAATTCACTATTCTGCCTACTAGAGACGTTGCTTGATTTGTGATTGTTGTCCTTAAATAAAAGTTCGCCTTTTCTAATGCTATTCAAAACGCTACTTTGCTTCCTAGAGTTTATTTCCCGCTGGGGATCGCCATTTCTTTAGCCAGCTGGGGATCGCCTGAACTAACTTCTCCGTCGTTCACGTTGCTACGTTAACTTTTATCGATGAGTTTGCACGCCATACAAGGATTTCTTCTTTGAAGTCCAAAGACCCCGTGCTAAATTCAGTACTTTCTTAGTCTGATGTTGGTGGAAATGTGATGCTTTACTTTGCGAGACACCTGAAACTGAAGCCCTTCTTACAGTGGTGGTCTCCGAGGAAATGTAGGTTTTTTTCTGGAGCAATTCTGGTTTCCAGGACGATTTTGAAGCGACTCATTAGTTCCAGACAATAAAAGCAATGTCGGCCACGAGTTGTTCCAAGTTATAACAGCACTTAAAGTCCCCCGTTCTGCAGAACGGATATACAATGGTGAACATCTCCTATACATATCAAGACTGAGAGTGCGTGGCACAAGTCCGATACCTTCGCCCGAGGAGAGAGCCTGAGTTCGAACTCGTTAACATATCTAGTTGGATTGACCAGCACTCAAAGCTTAAATCAATAAGTTATGGGTTAATTAGGATATGTCAACTGCTCGACGCCACACTAATATCAAGGGAAACTGATCATGTTCACATTATGAATGTACCAACTCTATTACACCTTCTATACTATTAGAGGAATTTTCGATCTTTAGGTGTTTACAGACAAAGTAATCCGGAAAATGAAAGACGCATAGAAGGGACCGTCAATTTTCATTCGTGGGCATGCTTGAGAATATTGTTATGCAAACATAGTATTCGATTCCTTTTCTATGGTGTAAACTGTTAAATGAATGCGCGATTTAATATTTAAATCTCACATAAGTCTCCTCACGTTTAGTCTGATCTTTTTGCCTAGTACTAAGCGTGGACATACTTAATCGAGGAGACAAATAGAGTTTGGAACAATTTAAACTCAATATCTCCTATTCCGATAATAATGTGATATTTTTGTGGGACCGTGAATAAGCTATTAGATAAATGGGTGGTCTAGTATTTAAAGAGAAGTGACTATGTGAAGGTCATTAATCCACTGTGAGATTAACCGTCTGTTCTATGCCACAAAAAATAAATAACGAAAAATTAGAAATCGTTGCGGGGGTCCACCCCTAGGCCCACAACATGATACTACTCTCTTGGCCACTTAAAGATTGTTATGTTAGCAAAACTCATATTTAAATTTTCTCTTTGAGAATAAAAAAAGCGAGAGGTAAGAATTGAGAAATTTATGTATGTTTTCGATATCTTTTGAAGAAGAATATTTAACCTATTTATAGGCTTTATTCGATGACTGTCTAAAATAATATATCGATTAAGATATACGCACAATCTTGAGAGATACGGAACGTCAATAGAATTATCAAATATCTCTAACATAAGAAAATATCCCAGAGACATCCCTAATTATCTCTTTCATACGTGCTCTTCACCTTTGTCCTTCAAATGTCATCTAATCTGTCGCTAAGGTGGTGCATGATAACACTTCTCGGCCGAGAAGTGCTTCTGGCAGGGAAATGGTTTTTTCAACTTTTGCTTTGAAGTAGAAGTTGAAATTTCAGCTTCTGCTTCGGAAGTTGATTTCTGATAGAGAAATGCGTTTGATAATGATTAAAAAAGATAATATTGGAAACATTATTAAAAAAAGTTCGATAGCGGCGGCGGCGGCCGACCGGCGACCGAGCGGTGGGCGGCGGCGGCGGCCACCGGTCGGTCGCCCCGAGAATGACTTCTCGGCTCGAGAAGTAAAAAGTATTTACTTATGAAAATCGGCCAAAAATCTTGTCAGAAGTAGAAAATCTTGCCAGAAGTAGAACATCCTACCATAAGTCAATTTTTTTTCCAAACGATTTTATACTTCAGAAGAAAGTTTATCAAACGCATTTCCCTGCCAGATCGACTTCTGGCAGGGAAATGAGAAATTTGAAGTGTTTTCATGCAGGTCTCTGGCACTCCGCTTCCTAATTTGTCGCTTATTAAAAAAATGAAAATTAAGTGGAAAGAGTCAATCTCATAGGTTCACTTGTTTCCAACCATGGGAACGTTGAAATACTATGTCTCTCGTTTAGTTTTCTATTCATGTTTTGTCGGAGCTACGTGGATACGTCATTTGTCATTTATGCCGTTAGTAAATAGTGACGGAAGGACTTAAGTTCTTCAACCAAGAGAGTACAGAGGATTCGCTAGACAGTTAATATTATGAAAAACCTTAAATTAGTATTTATGTGATAAATTTGCTCTAAATTATTTTTTTATCATAAAAAATCATAAACTGGTATACATGTGTCAAATTTATCCCAAACTAATTTTTTGACTATCGAAAATCCCGAATTGATATATCTGCGACAAATTTACTCTCTTTTAGTTTACATTAAATTGGATTTATAACACGAAAAGCCTCAAATCGGTACATCTATAACGAACGTGGTGCAAAAATCCAAAATAGTACCCCGATCAACTGCCACATATAATCCAACTCAGTATTTTGAAAGTAGAATTTAACGGAGGGCAAAATTTGTTACATCTGTACTAGTTTGAGATTTTTTATGGTCAAAAAATTAGTTTAAGGTAAAATTGTTATAGGTATATCAGTTTGAGATTTTTCGTGATATTAACTCAACTCTAAATTAGAAGACTAGAAATGATTTTGTGCGTGCGCGCGCGCGTTTGCTTCTCTTTTTGTAGTGTGCTTCAATAATTATTCTGTTTTTTCGGGCTAAGTTTTCTTTTCGTCTCTTCTATTTTTGAGTGATTGCTTTTTTGAGGGTGGAGATTCCCTCACCTCCTAACCTGAGGTTAGAGGTTAGGGGATTCGGTCCCTTGCTTTTTGTTAATTGTTGTGACGGCTGCACGGTACTATCGTAGTTGAATTCAGTAGATAACACATGCCTGAGCCTGACCATTTCAAGAAGTTGAGTTGATCACAGGTTCCATCCAGGTAAAGCTTCCAGAGGCGGTTGCGTTGTAGGGATGTGAAGTGAGTTGATTCCTTTGCAATCAACTATTCTTATGGTATCCGGTTCCGATCGGTTCCTGGTATTTCCGGGAAAACTTTCTAATTTACTCGACAAGAAAATTCTGCTGCGTTCATGAAACCGAAGCTAAAAACCAGCCCGCCGCCGCTGTTTTGGTTCAGTTTTCTTCAAAAATCTCTATGTCAGGCGAGTTTGATTTCATCTCCGGCCATCTGAATTACGATTCAGCATTCAAGATTTCGACGTGCGAAACTCCTGTTGGGCTTTGGGCCCAATCCAGCCCATTAGGTTGTTAAAAACCTAGGGCAGCAGCAGCAACACATGGTAGAACACACACACACGCACGAGAGAGAAAGAGAGAGAGCAGCCACCGAGAGGACAAAGAGCAAAAACGCAGAAAAATACTGCAGTTTTTCTGGGCGTCCATCGAAGATCAAATCGACGATCGGAGGTCTTCCCGTGGTCCGATTGGGCTGAAATTTTGACAGCATCTTCAAGACTCGTTGTTCTTGATTCTGTACGGTTGAATCGTGATTTCAAGGTATTTACTGTAGCTGTTCGTGGGTATTTCGGGACTGCATATTTTGGGGGTGATTTTCATCCGGTTCTCTCGTCTACGGTGTTGTTGCTGCTTGATCTCCACTTATAGCTTTGGGATTTTATTGTCGTTGTATTCAGCGAGTTTGTGTATCCAAACGATTGATATATAGTGGAGATTCGGGTAGACTCCGTGAGCGGTCTCGTGGTTTTTATCCTTCGCATTGAAGGGGTTTTCCACGTAAAAGATTCTGGTGTTGTTTTTCTTTCAATTCGCATATTTCCATTGGTTGTGCTCGAATCGGTTTCTCACAGGTTTAGTCAAAGGGGGAAAGTTATATCCGCTGCTTGTCTGTTTTTCCCAACATAGTGGTATCAGAGCATTGTTTTTGACTGAACGATGGAACCGAACGTGAGCAGAATGGTTAGTTTGAATGGAAAGAATTATCATGTATGGAGAGGAAAGATGGAAGATCTACTATATGTGAAACGGTGGCATTTACCAGTGTTTGCTGATACTAAACCTGATAATATGAGCGATGCCGATTGGAATCTTGAGCACAAAATTGTGTGTGGATTTATTCGACAATTTGTCGATGATAATGTTTTGAATCACATCAGCAAAGAATCACATGCTAGGACATTGTGGAATAAGCTGGAGTCATTATATGCACGGAAGACTGGCAACAACAAAATATGTTTGATTAAACAATTTATGGAGTTGCATTATAGAGATGGCCAATCTATATCAGATCACTTGAATGAGTTTCAAGGAGTGATAGATCAACTTTCTGCCATGAATATTAAATTTGATGATGAAGTGCAGGGACTTTGGTTGTTATGTACCTTGCCGGAATCTTGGGAGACTTTTCGTATGTCTTTAATTAATGCTGCACCTGATGGTATTGTTACCATGGATTTTGCAAAAAGTGGTGTTCTGAATGAAGAGATGAGAAGAAAAACACATGGTTCTTCCTCTCATTCAGAAGCTCTAGTTGTTGAAAACAGGGGCAGAAATCAGAGTAGAGGTCCGAAAGGTAGATACAAGAGCCGAAGCAAGTCAAGATCATGGAAGAAGACTATTGAGTGTCATCACTGTGGTAAGATGGGTCATATGAAGAAAAATTGCTTCCAGCTGAAAAATGAGATGAGGAATGAGAAGAAAAATGGCAATGAAAATAACGAGAGAAGAAATAATGGTGGTGATGATCGGGTGGCAACTGCCACTGATGAACTTGTTATTGTTTGCTATGATGATAATGTTAATTTTGCATGTGATGATTCAAACTGGGTTATTGATAGTGGAGCTTCTCTTCATATTACCTCCAGGAAAGAATTCTTTACATCCTACAGGTCAGGAAATTTTGGTACCTTAAGGATGGGTAATGACGGTTTGGCTACTGTTGTTGGCATAGGAGATGTATGCTTGGAGACTAGTACTGGAGCAAAACTAGTTCTGAAAGATGTTAGACATGTTCCTGATATTCGTTTGAATTTGATTTCGACTGGAAAACTTGATGATGCAGGATTTTGCAGTACTTTTGACAATGGTCAATGGAAACTCACCAGAGGCTCATTAATTGTGGCTAGAGGTATGAAACAATCTTCCTTATATTTGTTTCAGGCTAAGATTTCCAAAGACATGTGTAATGTTGTGGAAGATGAGAATGCAACTGCATTATGGCACAAGAGGCTTAGCCACATTAGTGAGAAAGGAATTGGCTTACTAGCTAAAAATGGTTTACTCTCTGGAGTAAAGAGTGCAAGACTTGAGAAGTGTGCACATTGTTTAGCAGGAAAACAACGAAGAGTTTCATTCAAGAGTCATCCGCCTTCGAGAAAATCAGAGTTGCTAGAATTAGTGCATTCAGATGTTTGCGGTCCAATAAAACCACTAACACTTGGTGGTGCAGCTTACTTTGTAACCTTCATTGATGACCATTCAAGAAAATTATGGGTTTATTTCTTGAAGACGAAAGATCAAGTGTTAGATGCATTCAAGCAGTTTCAAGTTTCAGTTGAAAGACAGACTGGAAAGAAGTTGAAATGCATTCGTTCAGATAACGGTGGTGAGTACATCGGGCCATTTGATGAATATTGTAGGCAACAGGGAATTCGACATCAAAAGACACCTCCTAAAACGCCTGAGTTAAATGGTGTAGCGGAAAGAATGAACAGAACACTGATTGAGAGAGTCAGATGTTTGATTTCAGATGCAAAATTGCCAAAATCTTTTTGGGGAGAGTCTTTGAGTACAGTGGTACATGTTCTTAATATTTCTCCCATTGTTGCTTTAGATGGTGATGTTCCAGACAGAGTTTGGTTTGAAAAGGAAATTTCATATGATCATCTAAAGGTGTTTGGCTGCAAAGTTTATGTTCATGTTCCCAAAGATGAGAGGTCCAAGTTAGATGTCAAGACAAAAGAGTGCATCTTTCTTGGTTATGGTTCTGATGAATTTGGCTACAGGCTTTATGATCCAGTTGCTAAGAAAATTGTCAGAAGCCGAGATGTAGTATTCGTTGAGAATGAGACCATTTGTGATATTGAGAAGATAAAGAAGACAGATTCCCGTGATTATGATGTGTTAGCTGATACTAGCTCAATCTCACCTTTTGAGTTGCAGGAACAGTTGCATGATCAAGTTGAAGACGATGGTCAGACTACATATCAGCAGGTTCAGGATCAGACTCAGAATGATCAGCCGGTTGAAGATCAGGCTCAGGGTGATCAACATCATTCAGATGACATTGATGCTCAAGAGATTGCACCATTAGCTCCACCAACTACTGCTTTGAGGAGGTCTGCCAGAGACCGCACCTCATCTACTAGATATTCCTCTAATGAGTATGTTCTGTTGACAGATGCAGGTGAACCTGAAACTTTTGAAGAAGCAGTAGAAGATAAGAATAGGAAGGAATGGTTTGATGCAATGCATGATGAGATGAAGTCATTGCATGACAATCACACCTTTGAGTTGGTGGCATTACCTGAGGGTAAAAGAGCTTTGAAGAACCGATGGGTTTACAGATTGAAGCAAGATGAGACGACTTCGCGTCCTCGATATAAAGCTAGATTGGTTGTTAAAGGCTTCAATCAGAAAAAGGGAATTGACTATGATGAGATCTTCTCACCAGTTGTAAAAATGTCTTCAATTCGAGTTGTTTTGAGTTTAGCAGCTAGCCTTGATCTCGAGGTTGAGCAGATGGACGTGAAGACCGCTTTCCTTCATGGTGACTTGGAGGAAGACATATACATGGAGCAGCCTGAAGGTTTTCAGGTAAAAGGTAAAGAGAATTATGTTTGCAAACTGAAGAAAAGCTTGTATGGCTTAAAGCAGGCACCGAGGCAATGGTATAGAAAATTTGAGTCTTTTATGGGGGAGCAATCCTATAAGAAGACTACTTCTGATCATTGTGTATTTGTGCAGAAATTCTCTGAAGGTGATTTTATTATCTTATTGCTCTATGTTGATGACATGTTGATTGTTGGTCAGAATACTTCTAGGATTGACAGGTTAAAGCAAGATTTGAACAAGTCTTTTTCAATGAAAGACTTGGGGCCGGCTAAGCAGATTCTTGGTATGAGGATCACTCGCGACAGACAGGCGGAGAGATTATGGTTATCTCAAGAGAAGTACATAGAGAAAGTACTTCAAAGGTTCAAAATGGACAAAGCTAAAGTTGTAAGTACACCTCTTGCTACGCACTTTAAGCTTAGTCATAAACAATGTCCGTCAACTGAGAAAGATCTGAAAGAGATGGAAAAAGTTCCTTATGCTTCTGCAGTGGGTAGTCTGATGTATGCAATGGTTTGCACAAGACCAGATATAGCTCATGCAGTTGGAGTGGTTAGCCGTTTTATGTCAAATCCAGGTAGAGAGCACTGGAATGCATTGAAGTGGATATTGAGATATCTCCGAGGCACTTCTAGTTTGAGACTTTCATTTGGGAGTGATAAGCCGATTCTTGTTGGATATACTGATTCTGACATGGCAGGTGATATTGACACAAGGAAATCTACTTCGGGTTATCTGATTACTTTCTCAGGGGGAGCTGTGGCTTGGCAGTCAAGGTTGCAAAAATGTGTTGCCTTGTCGACGACAGAGGCAGAGTTCATCGCAGCAACTGAAGCATGTAAGGAATTGCTTTGGATGAAAGAGTTCATGCAGGAACTTGATTTCAGTCAAGAGAGGTATGTTTTACTTTGTGATAATCAAAGTGCTATACATCTTGCAAAGAATTCCACTTTTCATGCCAGGTCAAAGCATATTGATGTGAGGTATCACTGGATACGAGAAACTCTGGAATCCAAAGGGTTAGAACTTGAGAAAGTACACACTGAAGATAATGCTTCAGATATGATGACGAAGGCTCTCACTAGAGAGAAGTATGAATTTTGTCGGCGTCAGGCCGGCATGGATTTCTGATGAATTCTTTTGTGTCGAGATCTCCCTTAATGGGCTGGAGGGGGAGATTTGTTGGGCTTTGGGCCCAATCCAGCCCATTAGGTTGTTAAAAACCTAGGGCAGCAGCAGCAACACATGGTAGAACACACACACACACGAGAGAGAAAGAGAGAGAGCAGCCACCGAGAGGACAAAGAGCAAAAACGCAGAAAAATACTGCAGTTTTTCTGGGCGTCCATCGAAGATCAAATCGACGATCGGAGGTCTTCCCGTGGTCCGATTGGGCTGAAATTTTGACAGCATCTTCAAGACTCGTTGTTCTTGATTCTGTACGGTTGAATCGTGATTTCAAGGTATTTACTGTAGCTGTTCGTGGGTATTTCGGGACTGCATATTTTGGGGGTGATTTTCATCCGGTTCTCTCGTCTACGGTGTTGTTGCTGCTTGATCTCCACTTATAGCTTTGGGATTTTATTGTCGTTGTATTCAGCGAGTTTGTGTATCCAAACGATTGATATATAGTGGAGATTCGGGTAGACTCCGTGAGCGGTCTCGTGGTTTTTATCCTTCGCATTGAAGGGGTTTTCCACGTAAAAGATTCTGGTGTTGTTTTTCTTTCAATTCGCATATTTCCATTGGTTGTGCTCGAATCGGTTTCTCACAGGTTTAGTCAAAGGGGGAAAGTTATATCCGCTGCTTGTCTGTTTTTCCCAACAACTCCATCCACGGCGAAAATAAAAATAAAAAATGAAAGATCACGTAATCCTTCAGACGAGTCGGTCTTCCCCAAGCCCCATCGGTTTGGTCCAGCGCCTAGCAGAGGATGACAAAAGAGGAAGCCACGAGTTTTTGCGGACAGTTACAGATGAAGAAAAGGAGGACGATGATTGAGAGTCTGTAATGGCTCGAGTTGGCTTTTCGCAGCCAATCCCAAATTGAAGTCCTTCAACAAGTGATGAAAGTCCCATCTGCATCACCCTTTTTTTTTTTTTTAAAGAGCCAGAATCGGTCCAAGTTGATTCTTGAAGATCTTAGACAGGACATTCACGTGCAGCGGGAAGAGCCGGTCAAATGGATATTTTCCATCGTGAATTTACAGTTCATGAGTTACCCTAGGTACGATATAGCACGAGACCGCTCCTAAAATCGATACTCATTTGCAGCCCGCGCTGTTTTTATTCTCGATACAAGCTATGAATAGTCGTCGACCCCTGAAAAAGGATACCGGCATTAATACATGGATGTAAGGGGATCGAGCGGTGGAAAGAACACTAACGGCGAGAGCACTCTAGTGGAAGAAGCAATGACGGTATTTGAGGAATAAACATCGGCATTGAATTTGTAACAGATACGAAATCGAAAGGAAGTCATTTTTTATTTTGTGCGACATTAAAATAGTCAAACACTAGATTAACTAATTTTAATCTTACGCGTTACTCACCCCGTTGGCCTCTGGAAATGTTTTTTTTTTTTTGGGGGGAATGTTCAGTCGAAAGTATCTCCATTGCCCAATAAAATGATCCATCTTCGTCGCGGGGGTAGTGCATCTTCGTAACTCGCAAGGCTCATAACCTTGAGGACTTACATTTTGTTTCTGCGGACCCAGGAAAAAAGGGGGTTCAGATGACTGATTGTAATTATCATGCATTAAAAGAAATGACTTGTGTGCGATAGCCCAAATAGCTAACTAGTGTCTGTCTGCAATGTCAAATTAGTGCGCAAACTTTGTAATTGGCTAATCTTAATGAAGCACATTGGGCTTGATTTATTGCTCGGTGAGTGTTAATGTAATGATTTCCGAAAGCGGTTTGCTTCTTGTCTCACTTCTTCCAGTCATTTTATTAGTTCAATCAAACGGTAAAAGATCTCTGGACCGCCTTAAGATTTAAGAATCCTTATAATATCGAGGCTTAACAGGTGATCATACTTACATGTGGAGTAAAGAGCCAAATCTATTTCATAAATGGTGGGTCAAAAATGTTAGTTTACATAAAGTAGTGTCGTGAAAGTTGCAGCACCTTGAAAGTCGGCGGGACAATTCTCTGAAAACCTTTTAGAAGAACTAGTTTCTATGGAAAAGTTCACGAATACTAGGCTTGTCATACTCCTAATAAAAGTTTAAACAACCATTTTCACATACTATAACTCTTACAGAGATACTAATGGCAAACAAAACCCTATGTCGCACGACTTGACATGCCCCAAATTAGTCCAATTAAATCCTAAACCCTTGTTGAAAGTACAATGAAGTTGCAAAATTTTCAACCGGAGCTTCTCATAGGCTGTTTTTAGCATTATCTATCGAAAGCACTTGTATTCTTAGAAAACGTTTGGGACTTTATAAGACAAATGAAGAAAGTTTAGAATTCAGTTTCATTTCAAAAGTTATACGGGTTCTGCTTCTATCGTAATGTGCTATGGGGGTGGTAGTCTCGTTTATGGGGTCCGACAGAGGAGATTTAGAAGTCGATTACATCTTAGTTGGTTTGAATTTTTTTTTTTTTTGTTTCTCTTAAAAAGGCAGCTGGGTCAATAATTTTATTTTCGCCATAAGCTAGTTCAGATCTTGAAAGAAGATTACATATTGGTCATAGAGACTTTGGTTTACTTTGACTTTCTTCGAAGATGATCTATAGGGTGTTATCTAGAATAACATACTGCTACAAAAACCATATGAGTGGTTATTTTGGGATCCTTATTTACGCATTGCACAAATTTAGGTCAAACTTTGAAAATTATTGTGTGTTTGCCGCGACTTGTATTATGATTTATTTATTTTTTTCCGTTTTACTTTTAAATTCACTTTTTGAACTAGGCTATATTCAAGTCGTGTGTGCATTCAGTCCGGTTCTACCCGGTCACCAGATCGAACAGGCCTTGGTGAGCCAGTTCAGGATTTACAGGGTAAGTTCCGTGTTTCAAAAACTGAAAATTGACCTTGACATGATAGATTCCAAGTTGCAGGTCTTAAAACCTACACGCCATGTGATGCCCCCTAGCTAAATGTCTCAGTCGCAAGTAAATAAGGAGATATTTTACTTCTCGCCCTTTGGTAAACTAACAAGAAAGTGTGCTCCTTCAAGGAATTCCAAAAAAAAGAAAAAAAGAGTTAATATCACCAAAAACTCCAAATTAGTACACCTGGGATAAACTTATCTCAAATTATTTTTTTGACCATGAAAAACCCCCACACTGATATATCTTTGATCAACTGTGACAAATTTACCCTCCGTTAGTTTTCGTTAAATTTTACCATTAAATTGTTGAGTTGGATTATACGCAGCAATTGTCGGGTGTATATGTTACCCTATGTTTGCTTTGGATGCGTCAATTTAAAATTTTTCGTGGTATTAACTCAATTTAACGAAAACTAACAAAAGGTGAATTTGTAGTATGTGTACCAGTTTGGGATTTTTTTATAGTAAAAAAAATTAGTTTTGGCTAAATTTATCACAGTTATACCAGTTTAGGTTTTTTTATGATCAAAAAAATAGTTTAGGGTAAATTTGTCATAAGTGTACCAGTTTGGGATTTTTAGTGGTAAAAAAAAATAATTTGGGATAAATTTGTCACAGGTGTACCAATTTAGGATTTTTCTTGATATTAACTCTAAAAAAAATGAAACAAAAAGAAATCGGCCAGTACTTGGGTAGACCTTGGAATTAGACTAGAACGAAAGGTACAGTTCCAGGTGCCAAAAACTGGGAACAGCTGGAGTCTAAAATCTACCCACCTGAAATCGATCACCCATACCGAAACTCACATAATTGTTTTCTCTATACGCAGCGATCATTTTAGGGCTTCCCCATCCCCTAGGCATGAACGGTAGAGGAATTAGGTAAGATTCTGGCTTGATAATTAATCCCCCTATTTGTCATCTCATAGAACAGCTCATAATAATTCAAAATGTTGGTCAAAATCCCAAATTCTAATAAGTACATTGAACTTGCCGGTTTGTAGGTTTATGACTCTTATTTGCTACGCCACCACCCGGAAGTAAAACGCACTTGACTTAATCCCCCCGTTCTTAAACTAATAAGGCCTTGAGGAATACTTACGCCCTGTAATTCCGTCCCCGTAATTATCTCCGTCATGATTATGCTGTAGCTTTTGTTAATTACCTAGCAATAATTCAAGATTAAGACATGACACCCCCTGTCCACGACTTGATGTTCTTTACCAATATCAAATTCGACATTATGGCATAGTTTTTATTCATGTGGATGGGATGCTACGTTCCTCACATCATCATCCTTATCTTGACCAATCTAAAATTGTAATGAAAAGACGACGGTGCCCTCCCCTCGTGTCTGCCCGTCGTTGTCCCAGCCAAACACCCCAATGATGGAAGTCAAAGTGGAAAGGGTCCTTTTGATGTCGCGATCACGACCCGCACCTCTTGAGAGGGAAGAAAAATAATGATAAATTAGGAATAGGGTCCGATTCAAAAGACAAGAAAGAAAAATCAAACGAGTACAAAAGATGGGCATTAGAATATGAAGTGATTGCAGAATAATTTATGTGACAGACGACCAAATCAATGGCAGCAGCCAACCTACTTAGGGAGGCATATGTGGAAGGTCTAGGTCAACCAGCATTTACTTGCCCGGAAGAAGTAACGAAAAAAATATCAAAAAGTCATAAACTTATTGCATTAGTGTTAATTCAGATTTAAATATTTTGATTATATCAATTTAATCCTAGATCTTTTTTGTATTTCTACCAATTGAGTTGTTGACGTGAACACTGGTCATCCTATTTGAAATGGCTAGCGCTTTTAACATATTTTATTTTTCAATGATTTTTTTGGTTTTTTTTTTTGCTTCTCTCTCTCTCTTTTTAAGGTTGAGGCTAGCGAAGCGAGGGCTGCGACGCCCTCGCCAGATCTGGCCAGGCGAGGGTGCCACGGCCCTCAATCTTAAAATAAAAAGTAAACAAAAGAAGAAGAAAAAAATAAAAAAAATATATGAACTCGAACTATGAGAGTCTTATGGGAGCTCGAGGGGATTGTCCTTGCAATCTCCGTGCCGCTCATCGGAGAGTGGAATCTCGTGCTTTGAGTATGAACTCCGGCCCGATACTTAATTGAGGAAAATTAGAACTTTGGTTGGCAAGTCGAATTGCTCAACGGCATATAATCAAAAGGAAGGTTTCTAGCAAAGTCATTGTCAGAACATGCCCACTTCACCAGTTATGCATTGCAAGAGCTTTCCTGCTCCACTAGCAAGAATAATCAAATTAGCAGAACATCTTCCAATGATGAACTTTTGGATCGAACTGATTGACACTTCTGTACAACTGCCCGCCATCAACGAATTTCATTCCATTCACTAACTCATGATCTTAGAAATTCACGAGTGCTTTGAGGGCACGCAGAACTGTTGAGCTTACCACCTCTCGAGCCATGAATGCTCGTGACGTAAGAGCTAGAAGTTACAATATTTGCACACATAATTTGGCAAGAGAATTTCATTTTTTTTTTTTTAAGAATCGCTTGCGCAAATCGAAGGAAAGGCTAATGTCTCGAAGATTGAAAAGATTCCCTGTTTTAGTTACTTATCTTGGATGCTCGTGGACGATGTAGTGGTTTCGCTTACGCACATTCTTTGATACTCTTTATAAATTACACAATCAACGAAAAGGTAAAATTAAATGAAATACCTAATGGACATGATCCGAGAATTGGTCAATGGAGTCGTGATGTGTTCTGTCGCGTCGGTTTAGTTACTAATGAGTGGCACATGTACACTTCCTTTGTCAAAACAGAGTGATCTTGCTTGAGCTTTTGAGGAAACTGAATGCCATCGGACCGTTACCGCGTTGTCGCGCGGTGGAGTTTGACCAAGAAATTCAGAGTTTTCACGTTGAAGTTTCAATGATGGAACCATAAACGGCGTCAATGAAGCCAAAAACATTCCTTTTATTTATATACATTTTTTTTTTCGTGTCTTTGTACCTTCGCCTGCAACCCTAATAAAACAAAGCTTCTTCCATGAAAGAGCAGCCATGGGATGGGACCACCGTCGTAATTCGTCGCCTCTGCGAGGGTCATTACAGTAATCTCCTGGACGAAGCAAGAGAAAAGCAGAGCATGGTTTCGCACCGATTGAAACCGGGGAAAAGGAGAATACAGCCGTTGCGGAGTGCGAGAAGAGAATCTGGACCCCAAATGATCTGAGCCAACAAACCTCCGATTCCTTCCAATTTTTCCGAATTGCCCCTTCGTCTCTCTCGTTCTGTTACGTCCCCTCTGGCTCTGCTCATTCCCAAGACCATGTTTGGAGAGAGAGATCTCTCTAACGGTGGTCATAGCAGCAGCGTCACCGCCCAGAAGATCGTCTTTGGGCAAAACAAGGGAAACCCAGATGCGAAAATGGCCTCTCGAGAAGAGGGGTTGGATCTTTTCAAGAGCTCGAAGGTGGGGCTTGATGGGTTCCAATCAAGAAGCTCGAGGACCGGCAATTCGGGCTCGCAGCAAGAGCTGACCTTCAGCTACATGTGCGACAATTCCAAGCTGGGTTTTCTCGGGAAGGACGATCCCGGCGATATTTCGCCGGAAAAAGCGAGCTTCAAGGGGAAGGGGATCGCGTTGGGCTCTGAGAATCTGAGCAAGGACGGTGGTGATTGTGATAATCGCGTGGAGAGGGATTTCATGAATTTGAGCGGTGGTGGAAGCAGCAGGTGGAATATCTCCAAGAGGGAGGCCGAGGAGGAGATTGAGAGGGAAAACAGGGACAAGAAGACGAAGCTTGAGACTCTCAACCTCTCTCTGGCTTTGCCCGATGTGTCTCTCTCCCTCACTGCCTCCAACGCCTTGCAGAATGCTGACCCTCCTCCTGCTCAGCAGAAACCCACCAGGTCCACCAACACGAACACCACTTACTACTCCAACGATTTCACCGCCCCGTCGATGTCCTACTCGTACTCTCACCCTTTTTCGCACAACCCCAGCTGCTCGCTCACTCGTAATTCGACGGAGAACTACGACTACTCTGTGGGTAAAGATGACCAGATATGGTATGGAGGGGAGGGGACGAACGGGTCGGTACATAGTCGGTTTAAACCTCTCGGTGATGGGAGCGTTGCTTTGTCTAATCATGGAGGGGGAGGTAATTTCTTGATGCAGGGAGCTTCGAACAGCTTCTATAGGCCTACTAATTCGGATAACCACTCTTTTTTCCCATCTGAATTGCCGGCACGGCCGAGGAAAGATACGGTGTCGGGTGATTCGAGAGGGAGGAATTCAGATCATTTGAGAGATCTGGAATGTATGATAGGGGACAGAGCGCGGAAGCTCTCGAGGCCGGAGAAGATTGTACGCGAAATCGTGTTGGAATCGATTCCCCTTATGGCTCAGACTGTGCAGGAGTTGTCTGAAGAAGTGCTGGAATCCACGAAGGAGTACTTGAGAACCCTGGTCGCTGCACCAGAGAGGGCAGAAGAATTAGCTGGCCTGCAGAAACGGCTGAATAAAAGGTCTGACCTCACCAAGGAGACCCTCTCAAGGTGCAACAAAGATCAGTTGGAAATTTTGGTTGCCGTTAGGACAGGGCTTGGAAGCTTTTTATCTGGGAAGAATAGGCTTCCTACTGGCGAATTGGTGGATATTTTCTTGTTTCTGAGGTGTAAAAATGTGAACTGCAAGAGCTTCTTGCCTGTTGATGATTGTGAATGCAAGATATGCTCAAGCAATAAGGGATTTTGCAGTTCTTGTATGTGTCCCATTTGTCTTAAGTTTGATTGTGCTAGTAATACTTGCAGTTGGGTGGGGTGTGATGTGTGTTCTCATTGGTGTCATGCTGCTTGCGGCATTCAGAGAAATCTGATCAGGCCAGGTCTGAGCTTGAAAGGACTCTCGGGGACTACCGAGATGCAGTTTCACTGCATTGGCTGTGATCATGCTTCGGAAATGTATGGTTTTGTCAAGGAAGTATTTTCCTGCTGTGCTAAGGATTGGGGTCTAGAAACTCTGGTGAAAGAGCTCGATTGTGTGAGGAAGATTTTCAGGAATAGCGAAGACCGTAAGGGCAAGAAGCTGCATGTGAAGGCGGAAGAGTTGCTTTTGGAGCTAGAAAGCAAAGCAGTTTCTCCTTCTGATGCCTGCAATATACTTATGGAGTTCTTCACATGTAAGCTTCGACTTTCTACTTCTTTCCTCTTTTTGCCCCAGAACTTTTGCTCTTCTAGTTTGTTTGTCTGTGATTACAGGACCTGCTTGTGTACTGTTTTCTGCATTTGTGATATTTAATTGTGTAGGCTTACTAATAGATTTTAGAGTTACATGCCATATGCTGTATGCGGTGGCCGAGTTTTGTTTAGCAGGTTTCAATTCCAACGGTAAAAAACTTGTATTCTCATGAGAGGTACATGATAAGAGCTGTCGTGCTGGAAAAAATGGTGGCGTGCATCTCGAAAATTCAGCTTGCAATGAAGTGGAGACCAGGGTAGTTATGTATGCTTTCGAAGAAATTGGGTGACTGAACCTGGATATCCAATATCTGTTTTCTTATTATTTGCCTCCCGTGAAACATTTAATTTGGTGAAGAGTCAGTTAAATCAAATTAGTGATTTCCTTTTACATCTCTGCAAACTGGAAAATATCATAAGGTTTCTCTAGGTATTGCAAGAGCTGGATTTGTGATTGCTATCCTTGGTAATGAATTTAGCCAATTTGTCCTTGTCAAGAGAACGAGGGGAGCTGTTAGAATCTTCTTGTAGAATCTGAAATTAGTCAAGTTGGAAGACACTGAGTGCCTTGTTCTATTGTTTGCCGTGGTTACAATCTTGGATCCTTCTGCATAAGCACAGTCGGTCGAAATTACGGCCATTGCTGGAATTCATCTAACATGCACTCTCTTAGTGATATTGGGATGCAGTCAGAAAAGTTATCCTAAGTTCTTTGGGTACACTTACAACAGATGCAAGCCCACCCCCCCAAAAAAACACACACACCCACAGCCCCCCTCCCCACAAAACCACACAAAAACAGTACCTTATATGCTAAACCCAACACCACGTTAGCATGGGAAAAGTAAGGCTCTTTGTAAAATTTTGTGGCGTGATGAATTCTTAATCGCATGGCGCATCTTAAGATAGCAATTGAGGAGCTCATTTCTTTGCAACGGAAGTGTTCTTTCTGATTCTTGATTCCTGCTTCCGTGTTTGTCCCATTTAGCATCGAAAATTTTAAATTCTTGTACTTTTGCGTCGTCTGATCTTCTTTTTCTAATGGTAACATCTGATTGATGCTTCTATTAGACATAGATGGGATTTCAGATTTTCCCGCACCTAGTGCATTTGTGAAGCCGCAGATAGAAAGTGCCCGAAGAGACCCGACCTTTCGCTTGCAATCCACCTACATGAGGCCTTTGGCTCCCAGTGAGACGCCGAGCAATTCGCACAAGGAGCTAAAACCATCCTTGACGAGCGAATTGACAGCTGAGGATGATTTGAGAAGTCTATTGAGAAAAGACTCATTCGACAGCTTGGAGAGCGTAATACGGATCAAAGAAGCGGAAGCACAGATGTTCCAAAGCAAGGCGGACGAGGCGAGGAGAGAGGCGGAAGGGTACAAACAGATGATCCAGATGAGGATAGAGAAGCTTGAGGAAGAATATGCGCAGAAGCTGGCGAAGCTGTGCCTGCAAGACACCGAGGAACGGCGGAAGAAGAAATTGGAGGAGTTGAAGTGTCTGGAGAATTCGCACTGCGATTACCAGAACATGAAGATACGGATGCAATCTGAGATTGCTGGCTTGTTGGAGAGAATGGAGGCTACAAAGAAACAGCTTGTGTAATTTTTTCTTTGCCTTTTCTTCTCCCCCCCCCCTTTTTCCCTTTTTTCCGTATTTCTTACTATTTGTCTCCTTCCATAGGTATCTAAACAAGTTATCTTATCAGTCTTGAATGAGCATCTTTTTTTGAGGGGATGATTGGGCTGTTCAAAATTTTGATGCAAAAATCAAGTTGACTTTTTAGTTAGTTTTCTGAAAATGCCATCAGCTGTCCTGTTCTTTTCTTCTTCTGTTCACGCTAAAAAGTGTCTTAAAAGTACTATTGGTTAATGTACAATTTCTGATGTACATACCCTTTCTCTCCCACTTCTTGGAAACTCAGGTTTTTCGAAACACTGTAATCTCGGGAAAAGTACTAGACGTTCAAAGATTTCACACTCGTACTCAGATTTTAGTCGCACGACTGATCAACTTATAAATTTCGTTGATTTAAGTTACTTCCGGCTGACTTGGGTAGCCGATGGAGAGCAAGAAATGCTGTTATTCATGATGGTGTTACTCCCAGTGACAGAGGGTAGACAGGAATTTTCTTTTTACAATGGTGAGGATGAAGATGGCCATATCAGTTCAAGGGCAAAGCTCCGTGTTGTCCACCAAGAGGCTCTCGGGTTTTGACATTGGTCTTTGCTGTTCCTGAGCAAATGAAAGTGACTAAAATCACGAGGAGACAAATTCATTTTCTTTGAAGGAAAGAACAGGGAATCATACGTATGCTGTCGTCTTCTGGTGTTGAAATAAAATAAGGGGAGCACAGAATAAAGCCACAAATAATCTGGAAAAAAACTGTAACATGAAAGGGTCAAAGGTTGTGTGCAGAGAATAATTGCCCTAACATTGTTTTTGTCGATAGATTCGAATCTTCCTTTGACATTTGCGTCCATATTGCATCATTTGATATAAGATTAATCCGAACGACAAGACAAACCGAGAAAAAGAGAGGTTCTCTCATGATTCCCGGGGAAGCAGCTGGGTCTTGAAATAGAAACCGAAATAACCAATAAATTATGACAAGCGACACCAGTACATCAATCCGTATTAATCATATCACACTCTCAACAAGGGGGGAAAAACAGATGATTCAAGAAAAAGAATGTCCATATATGTATATCTCGAATCGAACATCGGGGTACTAGAATCACACGTAATGAGCGAGAGAGACGGAGAGATCGACGAAGATTCCGAAGAGGAGGATGGAGACGGCGGTGAAATTGACCAAGCGTGCTTCTCTCTCGTGCTTGAGTTGCAAGAAAGTAGCCTTCTGCATCAACCCGGTCAAGGCCGTGCATATCGCCATGAACAGGATGGCTCTCCCTCCAGTTATGTGCCACGGCATCATTCTCAGTTTGGTCGCCGTCGAACTGCCTCTGATCATGTAGGTGAAGAAACCAAATAGCCACTGTACGTACAAACAGAGTCGTGTTCGCATGTCGGGTTAGTGACGATGACATTAGGCAATGAGGCCCTAATAAATAGTCTCCTGCAGGAGTTTGGGATACTGAACGAATCGGGGGTGTGTGCGGTTCAATCGCTCACCTGGAGTGCGAACAAGGAGATGGTGCCGATGCCGATCCACGAGTGGAGGCTGTTCATGTCCTCCAATTGCTGCATGTTGTGGAACTTGAAAGCCGCGCAAATGCCTACGACCGCGAGCACGAACGCGATGAGATGGAGCGACATGTGAATGAACTTCTGACCCTTCCTCGTCGTGACTACGGCCTTGTACGCCATCATTGCTGCTTCCACAAAAATAATCAGATGTAAACGGGAACTCGAGCTTCGCAAATTGCGACAAGCGGTTTAGCTTTCCATAGGTATATGGGAACCCGACGCGGGTCGCAAAAATTCTTTGAAATGTGCGACTGTGACGGAAAAAAGCCTCTCGAAAAACTACGGGTACGATGTTCTTGTGAATTTTCGATTTCTGTCACTGCAAGATGACATTTGCCCCGAAGAACACTAATGTTTTAAGTAAGTGTAGGCACTTGCATTAGCTAAAAGCCTAAAACCAATGACCAAATACTGGAAAATGCATTCTACTTGTGTTCCTGGCAGTATGACTAACTGCTAAGTGCAAATTGAAGCCCCCTGCAATGTAGGAAATCCATTGACATCACAAAGAAGCTGTACTGTACCTTCACCGCTGAAGAAAATAAGGCCAAATACCATAAGGAACGGGTGAATCTGCCACAGGAAAAGAAAACAACTATGAAGGAAGAACAGAAGACTTCACAATTGTCAATATGTAACTTATCATAACTAGCCAGACCCAGGAATTAATTCGTACATTGAAAACTCGGAACGCGTTGCTGGAATAATAGTCCAAGCCCTCGCGATAGTGGAGCAACCAGATGAGCAAGAGGACGATGGAGAGGATCCCGAACAAGTGCGCCACCACTGTTAAGCTAGAGGCCGATCCGTAGTACGGAGGTCGCTCTGTGTGCGTGTACATCGCGGAACGTGGTAAGGCAAAGACTCGGGAAAATTTCAGCTTCTGTTGCTTGCAATCTCCCTCCCTCTTTCCTTTGCTTCTGCACTGACTGACTGACTGGTATTTGTTTGATGTGATGCGCATGACTTAAATTTATAGCAACATGGAGGAGGAGGAGGAGGAGGAAGAAGCTTGATCTTGGTTTTGCTTTGCTATGGGGATTGGTATACAATCGTGGGAAGCTTTCGGCTTTGGTAAAGCACCAAGCTGGGAAGAAAAGAAAAGCTCTGCATCGGAATCGACAAAAACTAGCGTTGTAGTTCTCAGTTAGTACTGTGTTTTCGTGCCCACGAGAAAGAACCAGATCCTCCAGTTCACTTCGAATCATCTTTTTGTTTCTCTCTGTCTTGTTTACGTGCCTGTAACTGAGCAGCCCACCCTCGACTCCGCTTCTTTCCTTTGTGGTTTAACAGAAGGAAGATGCACTTTCCGATCAATGAGGCAGACACGATCATTAGGATAGGGTAGGCTCGGGTTCGGCTTGGTTTAATTTATCGAGAAGCATACGAACTTAGATAGGAGTTGATGGGCGTTGCCGGTTTGATCATTTGCTTGAACCGATGCCGCATGAAAACTAATTATCAACTGTCAAACTCTCTCATTCTATATTGAAGGAAGGCGGTGAACATCAAGGGTGAGCAAGATTACAGGTTTCAGCTTTCGGGTGAAATCTGTACGGAACGTGGAACCGTCCATTCCTAGTAGACATGATGGACTCATATTTTGGACGGGAGTTTCGGGAGAGAGAGGCACGGCGGAATCAAGTTCTAATGCGCTTAAGTGTCGGGAGAACTTGAGGACCTGAACTGACTCTGGTCATTGCTTGTGGCTTGTGGGTCTTGTTGATCGAATGGGGCTCTCTATACTTGATTTTGTCTAGAAAGATTCCATGCGCTTGACAAGCTTGAATAAACTATCCCTATGCTTCTCAAAAGACTCGAGTTCATCTTCTTCGGGGAGAGAGAGAGGGGGGATAGACGTGACGATAGTGGTCATGGTGGCAATGAGCGAGCGATTGTCATCGGTGAGGCGTGGCGACGCTGCAAGCAGAGGGAGGGAGAGAGAGAGATTTGGAAATTAAGGTATCAAGCAATCTAGTCAATCGATAGATTGGAGAGCAGCTTCTCCTTTCCTATTGGAATGGGAAGGCTGTAATTGCTCATCCCACCGTCCTCTATCACACATAGTTTGCATCTGTGCAACTGATCGGGGGCAATAACATGACACGGTGAAATTGTTTCAAATGTAAATACATACTCAATTCATCTTTTTCATGCATATGACGGCGGAAAGGATGACTTATCTGTCAACCTTTTCACTATTACCCTCCAAAGAATAACCAAACTCTGCCTTACGTAAATTCATGTATGTCACAAGTAGAAAGAGATGCACCTCATGAATAATATCGGTTGACAACTGATTTTTAATCATCTTTTATTTCGATTTTATTTCTAAAATTAATTAAAAATAGAAAAAAATTCATAAAATTACAAAATCAACTTTGGAAGCCTTGGCAACCAATTTTGAACAAAAAAATATTTTTCATAATTTTTAATATTTTTTGAATTTATTTAAATATAAAATACCAAAAAATCAGAAACAAATACCATTCGTAGTCAGAAAAATAAAAAAAAATAGTCAATAATTTTATTTTAATTCTCTCTTCAAGTTGGTCTTTATAAATCTCAAAATTCAACTTGGGTAACTATGTTCCTTCACAAACATAAACCCGAATCGAACATAAAAATTACCTTTTGAGTCCTTTAATTTTCAATTTTCGCTCCCAATAAGCCATGACATTTTAATCTAGAGCCTTGAAGTGCGATTGGGTCAATTAGGCCTTCAATTTGATCAATTTTGACAAAAAAGACTTAATTACACAAATTTCTTTGCAATTTAGTCCTCGGTATCGCAAATCTTAAAATTAAATTCTCTCTAGGGACACCCATGAAAATAAAACACCTCTACCCCACAGTTTTAGTCGTTTCGAACTCATTGGCGACCTCAATTTGGACCGATTCGGTCGTTTGAGCATTCGATTAAGCAAAAACCATTTTCGGATCCTAGGCATAATTTGGGGTTTTCACTAAATTCCAATTCAATTACTCGCGAAAATACCCATTCTAGATGGAAAACATGCCGATGAGTCTGATTTTAGCATCAATTTCATGAAAAAGATCAATTTAGGGCTCAATTGTACGAAAATTGGTAACCGGAGCGGTCGGGTCGGGTCGGACCCGACCGGACTGAACCAGGTCTACACCAAAGGAACAGATTGTTCCCTCACGTACAAAAAGAAGACACAAAAAATAGAGAGCAGGGGGGGCAGAGCGTTGGTCGACCAAAACTGAAGGGGGTAGACACCTTTTTAGAGGAGGATGAAATGCGTGAAGGTCCTTTGGAACAGCAGAAGGCTCCAGGTTATAGAGGAGCTCGTTCACAGAGGGAGGGGAGGAGATTTTCGGTTCTGGTTTTCAAAAAAAAGAAGAGCGAGAGAAAGGGTTGAGCGAAGAGAAAAAAAAAATCAGAGTTGAGGGCCATTCTTGCTCATTGAGAGAGCTCGTAGGCACACGGGCACCTCCATAAACGAAAGCGCACACACACACACACACTAGAAGAGCGAGAGGAGAGGAAGAGTTCGAGAGAGATAGAGAGGTTGGCCGGAGCTCCAATTAAAAGAAATAAAAAAAAAATAGAGAGGACTGGGGAGAGTTCTTTGAGACGATTTTTGGGTTCAAAGAAAAACAGAGAAAGGGGGGAGTTCTCTGAGAGGATTTTCGGTTTGAAAGAAAAACACAGGGCGGATGAGAGAGCTCACTGTGAGCGTTCAAGCGTGAGAGTCCAGAGAAGAAGAATGCGAGCTGAGCGAGGGTTCCTCGGGGTTTGGTTCCAAAAAAAAAAAAAGGCGTAGAGAGAACATGAGCGCTTCTGAGTGACAGAGGAGGCCTCTCTCCGCCGTTCCTTCACGACCCGACGTTGCCGCTCGGCTGCTTCTTCGTGTGTCTCTCCGATGATCGCATCCGACGAATCGCCTCAACCCCGCTTGACGATCGTCGAACCAGGAAATCAAATCAAGATGGAAGAAGAGCAGTGACCGCGAGGTAGTGTAGCAGACAGATTCCGAAGGATTCGACCCCCACCGGAGCAGCCACCTCTTCGGCTTCACTCGACCAATGGACCACCACCACCAGCAGACAAGTGTTAGACCAACAGCCCCCTCTTCTGATGGGTTTTTTTTTTTTTTTTCTAATTTAATTCCAAAAAAAATATTTACAAAATTAGATTAGAAAAAAAAATATTTACCGATTTAGGTCTCGCGTGCTGTTCAAACCAGCGCGCGAGACCCGCACGCTCGTCTGATTAGCGCGCAAGCGCTGGAAAGCAGCAAGCAAATCTTGCTTCCTTGCAAGCTTTGCTTGCTTGCTTATATATATTTATTAATTTTTTTTATTACACAAATTTTTTACTGTAACAAAAAAATTATATTTATTATTAATTTTCGACGAATTTTATTAGCGACGAATTCTACGACGAATGTATTGTTGGAAATGTTTATATATATATTTTAATAAATATATTTTGCGACGAATTCTACGACGAATTTTACTATATATTTTGCGACGAAATTTGCAACAAATTGGATGTTTTGTTGCAAATTAGCGAGGAATTTTTTTCCCGCTAATTTTCCGTAGCTAAAATCCTTTTTTATGTTTTTCAATTATTTTATATTTTTAGAGAATTTTTTTTTGTGTTTGTCCCCAGTATGCGATGAATTTCCAAGCTATATTTTTGCGACAAACGTACCGCAAATTTCGTCGTGCGACACGTTTATATTTTGCGACAAACTCATGGGACACGTTTGTCACAAAATATAAAGCGTACATTTTCAACAACAAACGTGTCGCATGTGTTTGTCGTAAAATATAAACGTGTCGCGCGACGAAATTTGTGGCATGTTTGTCGCAAAATATATAGCTTAGTGTGTTTCACGGTAACGTCGAACGTGTAGTTGGAAATGTACGCTTTATATCATGCGACAAACGTGTCGCATGCATTTTTCGCAAAATATAAACGTGTCGCATGACGAAATTTGCGCAAAATATATAGCGTAGAAATTCGTCGTAAATTGGCAACAAATAAAAATAATAATTTTTTTAGCGATTAATTTTTTTAGGGACGAATTTTATTAGCGACGAATTCTACGACGAACGTGTCGTTGGAAATGTACGTTATATATTTTTCCGATTTTTTTTTAAATATAACGTACATTTTCAACGACACGTTCGTCGTAGAATTCGTCGCTAATAAAATTCGTTGAAAATTAATAATAAATACAAAAAAAAATTTGTTACAGTAAAAAATTTGTGTAATAAAAAAAATTGATAAATATATAAGCAAGCAATGCAAGCGTTGCTTGTTTGGTGCTGGCGCGCTAGTGAGACTAGCGCGCAAGCCTTGCGCACTAGTTTCACTAGCACGCGGGTCTCGCGCGCTGATTTTTTTTTTTCTAACTTAATTTTGTAAATATATATTTTTTTTGGAATTAAATCGGGAAAAAAACCCCCTGGAGCGAGCCGTTAGTTTCTCTCTTTCTGCTGAAACACTGAACGCCTTCATTAAAATCGCCCGAACTAGATCTGTGGGTATGGATGAGCTAGAGTCCGTCTCTGCATCCCTTTTTATTTTATGCATCGCGTGCACGACGTCAAGTTCCTACGAGGTTCGTTTCTTTTTCTTTTCTTTTTAGACTGGCGGCCCAACAAAAGAATCCGCAGAGACAGAGTTTCGCTTGAGGAGAGGGCCGTAGTCGTTGCTTGGGTTCAAAGCCGTTAGTTTTTTTTCCTCTAGCGTACATCTCTTTGGCTGGCTGAGCCGCAACTTCGGACGAGAAACCAACGTTCGGCGAACCACTTGATAGCTTTGGCGAAACACCCAATTCTGTTAGGTGAATCTTCTAGTCAAACTCCTCGCGTTTCTCGGCGTCCTAGCAAGTTTGCCGGCAATCGTTCCTGTAGCTTGTAACCCCCAGTCGATATTCCACCCGGTGTCCGATTCCGACCTTTTGGCCTGCTGCTCCTCCCTTGCCGATGTTCGCTCATGTTTAAAGGATGTCTGCGTTGGTTTTCTATCCCCTGTTCCGTGTATGTATGCATGTGTGCAGATATAGAGATTTAATTTTACCCGTATATCATTGACCGAAAACTGTTGTTGGTTCATGTGACTTGGTCACCGGCATTGAGAATGGCCGGGGTGGTAGTCGGCGATGCGGTGTTCGTCGGAAGTGGCATAGTTGAAGGTCTTGACGAGCTCTGTGGGTGGAGGCATTTTGGGGGAGGACGATGTGCGAAGAAGAAGACCCGAAAGCAAAAGAGAGTAGTAATAAAATAATAAAAAAAGGGAAACAGTTTAAAAAAGAAGAAGATAGGATCTGTTAGTTATTTTATCAAGAATCTTAATCCAACATGCGCCTGATCTTTTGGGTTTGACTATATCTTCGTCTTCTTTAAAAAGGAATTAATGTATATTAAAATAGTAATAAAAAAAAGGTTTCGAATAAAAATCGAGAAATCATAAAAAAATTATCATAAAAAATCATTACAAAAATTAGTGAAAATTCTCGATTTTTTTTTAAAAAAAATAGTTTTCTTGGATATTTAGCCTAAATTGGTATCTTTGCACTTTATTTCGGCGATGGTGGATGGCCGATGTCCATTCCGACTCGTTTCTTTTGTACACACGACCTTGTTGTTTAGCTTTATTTTAGTTTATTTGCGGCTTTGTATCAAAATACCCGAGGGCCGCGGGTTTTTATTTACCGCTTTAGAATAGCTCTTTATTCTTCTTCTTTATGCCCTTTGAATGCTTTGGTTGGTTTTTTTCTTTTTTCTTTTTTAAATAAAATTCAAAAACTTAGAAAAATGTCATAAAATAAACCCCTACAATACCATTTTGTGTGAACGCTTAGCATGGTTGTAAAAACATGATTAGGAACTAAAAAGCAATTAAACCTCGCATGATCACCTTAGGCAACAATCAATCTCGTGGTAACCGCAAGGGTTCTAGTAGATGTACTAGGGTAAATTAATCCCCGAACCCAAGAAAATCTCTGGTTTCGTAGAATCGAGCGACCCCTCCTAACCGCTCAATAGGGTTTCCGATCTACCCTCCTCGAAAGATCGGTGGCGACTGTCGCGACCCGTCCGAAGCGGACGCGCTAATGGATTACCGATCGCGGGCCTTTCTACCGCATCGGAGTGCGGATCTGGGCTTTGGATCGGCGCGGGCCCTCCCAGGCCCATACCAAATCGCGGCGGAAGTATTTTTGAGGGATTCGACGATAAGAGTCGATCGCTTTCAACCTTAGTGTGGTCGTGGTGGCATGTGCAACTTGTGCATGCATTTGGAGTCGCCACCGGTTTTTTTTGGAGGGTAGACCGGAAACCTTACTGACCGATTGGGAGAGATCGATCAGTTCTGCGGAACCAGAGATTTTGGGTTCGGGGACTTGGTTACGTCGGTGTCATTACCAATGCCCTTTCGGTACCTAACGCGAGTGATTTTCCTATTTAAGATTTCATGCATGGGCAATTTTAGGTGAGATAGGCTTGATTCAGGGTTTCATGCAGATCGAAAGACTATTCCTATCAATCACAATCAATTTTAATGAAAGCGCGACTGAGTGCATAAATAAATCAGATCGATGCACATCAATTCACATCACATGGCCTCCTACTATAGCCATAAGGGATTAGGGAAGGCGTGATTTAGGACCAGGGGCAAAATGGGAAGATTTGGGAACGATTAGCCCGAAGGGCAAAATCGTCAATTTTTGGAAGATTTGGATACCGAATTACCCAAAATATTCCATGGCCAATTGTGGCCATTTCCCATTCTTGAGAATTTTTTGGAATTTCTTGATTTTTCTTCAATTTTTGGAAGACGATTCGTCCAAAGGGCGAAATCGTCATTTTAAGAAGGGTCGGGGTTCAAAACGCCCGGAATGAGTCTTGGCCAGTTGAATGTGGCCATTTACTATTTTTGGGGATTTTCCTGGATTTTTTAGAATTTTTTTGGAAGACGGTTTGTCGGAAGGGCAAAACCGTCATTTCTGGAAAGATCGGGGGTCAAATGACCCGGAATAGGTCATGGCCAATTGAATGTGGCCATTTCCTATTTTTCGGAATTTTTTAGAATTTTTTAGAATTTTTCGAATTTTTTTGAATTTTTTATGATTTTCCATTTTTTATTGAAATTTTGAATTTTTTATTATTTTTTTTTATTATTTTCTGAATTTTTTAATATTTAAAATTATTTTCCGGGCCGGGTTGGACCCGGCCCGCGCCTCTCGGGCTCCCGGCCCGATCCCACGGCCGAAACCGGCCTCGCAGAAAACGACGCCGTTTTTGGTTTATTGATTTTTTTTTATCATTATTTTAATTTATCAGAAAATCCCTCCATCGGATGGTCCGGAACGCGCCACGTGGCCCTTCGTGATGCATCCGATCTTGCGACAGATCGGACGATCTCCAGAGCGCCACTTGGCGTATTCTCCGCCGTCAGATCGATTTTTAATTTTATTATTCGAAAATCTTTTTTTAATTTTCCAAAAATCCCAGATCGCAACACGTGGCGAAGCCACGACCGTCCGATCTGGGTGTTTATTTTTACTAAGAACCGGGCCCACCACGCTGACGTGGCTGCTGACGTGGCATGCCACGTCAGCGTTGACCGGTCCTCCTCCCTTGCCGGGGAAGACGACCGGCGCCGGCGATTCTCGCCGGCGCCTTGCCGGAGCTTCGATTCCGACGTGAAAACGTCGGGATCGAAGCGAGATTTCAACATTAAACGAACCCCCACGCATCCCTGACCAACACACACCAATAACATGGCGAAACCAACGCCGGAAAGCGGCCGAAACGGACCTCCAACGTACCGGCCCCGGCGAGGGGACTTGCAGAATTTTTTTTCTTTCAAACACGATTTCATTCAATCACACCGCATCCAATGGAGGTTTAGAGCCTTACCTGAGGTCGCCTAGGCCTCGGTGACCGTTGGCCTCGCCGGCGCGAGCTTTCGACTCGGTCCGGTCATGGCGGAGCTCCGGCCGTCATCCTCAGTAGTTCTCGATGCAAAATAACCGTTAAGCCGGGGTTAGAATCAATTAAAACAAAGCTTAAAGGCAAGTTTCGCGTGAATAGAGCTTGGGGGTGGCTCGGCCGAGAGCCACAACATCGACAACTCATATGGGCATTTCATCGAACATGTTATAGGCATGCGGGAAACGGAGGTCGGGAGAGAATACCGACCTGTCGTGGGCTCGTCGGCGACCGTGGGTGCCTTGGCGATGATCGTTGAGGATTGCTGAACGTTTGGTCACGCTCTTTTTGCCCTGCGACCTCGCCCGAACTCCCCTGTTCTCTACCTCGGCCGAGCTCCTTCTCTCTCGCGTGGCTCTTTTTTTATCCTGTGGCCGACCGGTCTTGGTGGCCGCCGTCCCTCCCCCACTTCCATTCGCGAACCACTTACCTTTGTCTACCACCACATTCGCTTTTCGATCGGCCGGCCCCTCTACTCCATTTTTTTTTGCTCTGCTTTTTGCGTGCTTTGCTGGCCACGCGGGTCTGCAACTAAGTTGCAGACCCGGTCGGACCGGGTCGGGTCGGGTCGGATCTGACCCGACCGGCCCGGTTCGACCAAATCGGCCCAATTAGACACCAAATTGACCTAATTTCATGAAATTGATGGAAAAATCGGACTCTTTGACATGTTTTCTATCCAATAGGGGTATTTTCGTGAATCAATTGATTGAAATTTAATAAAAACCCCAAATTGTCCCTAGGATCCGAAACTTAATTTCGCTTAATCGAAGGCCCAAATGATCGATTTAGCCCAAATTGAGGCCACCAGCGGATTCAGAATGATGAAAAATATAAGATAGATGTGTTTAATTTTAATGGGTATGCCCGTATGAAATTTAATTTCAAAAATTGTGAAACCGTGGACTAAATTGAAAGAAAATTGTGCAATTAAGCCCTTTTGGTTAAAATTGATCAAATTGGAGGGCAAATTGACCTAATTGCACTCCAATACTTTAGAACCCAATGTCATAGATTATAAAAAGTGAGAATTGAAAATTAAAAGACTCGAAAAGGATTTTTTGGGCTCGGTTCGGGTTTATGTTTGTTAAGGAACATAGTGACCCGAGCCGAATTTTTGAGATTTAAAGTGACAGACTTAAAGAGGAAATTAAAAAAAAATTATTGAACATTTTTGTGTATTTTTCTGACCATGAATGGTATTTTTCTGATTTTTTGGGTATTTTTAATAATTAAAAGAAATTCGAAAAATTATTAAAAATTATGAAAAATATTTTTTATTCAAAATTGACTCTTGAGGCTATGCCAAGGCCTCCAAAGTTGATTTTGCAATTTTATGAGTTTTTGGCTATTTTTAATTAATTTTGAAAATAAAAACTAAAATGATAAATGACCAAAAATCAGGTGTCAACAGCTGCCCCTCTTTGAGAGTGAGCTCGTTAGAGCTTGCTTTCAAAGACAAAATGACACCTGAATCTTGACTGACTCGATTGGGGAAAAGAAATGCTATGACATTGGAACCTTAAGCCTTTTGATGAATGCTCAAATTAATCCCCTGTTTGTTCTTGCAATTTGAACTTGGGCTGGAGTGAGAGAGGCTTACCTGAAGCTCACCTGTCGGATGCTGCCGGTTGCGATAACTTTCAAGAAGATACCTAGGACTCGTCATTCAGAATATCCTAGGGAGATTAAGCTCTGATCTTGTGTCGACCCTTCAGGCGGTATCTACCATGAGTTGACCCTTCAGGCGGTATCTACCTTGAGTTGACCCTTCATGCGGTTTCTACCTTGGTTTGACCCTTCAGGCGATTTCTACCTTGAGTTGACCCTTTAGGCAGTTTCTACCTTGGTTTGACCCTTCAGGCGGTATCTACCATGATTTGACCCTTCAGGCGGTTTCTACCTTGAATTGACCCTTTAGGCGGTTTCTACCATGATTTGACCCTTCAGGCGGTATCTACCATGGTTTGACCCTTCAGGCGGTTTCTACCTTGATTTGACCCTTCAGGCGGTATCTACCATGGTTTTGCTTTAAAAATGGGTCTCATGACGAGGGTTCTCCACGTCCGATGAGACTGCCTGATTTTTGAAAAGGGGTCTCATGATGAGGGTTCTCCACATCCGATGAGACTGCCTGATTTTTGAAAAGGGGTCTCATGACGAGGGTTCTCCACGTCCGATGAGACTGCCTGATTTTTTAAAAAGGGGTCTCATGACGAGGGTTCTCCACGCCCGATGAGACTGCCTGACTTTTGAAAAGGGGGTCTCATGACGAGGGTTCTCCACGTCCGATGAGACTGCCTGATTTTTGAAAAAGGGGTCTCATGACGAGGGTTCTCCACGTCCGATGAGACTGTTTGATTTTTGAAAAGGGGTCCCGAGACGAGGATTCTCCAAGTCTGATGGGATTACCTGATTTTTTGAAAGATGGGTCCCGAGACGAGGGTTCTCCACGTCTGATAGGACTGCTTAATCTTTTGAAAAGGGTTCCCAAGACGGAGGTTTTCCACGTCCGATGGGATTACCTATTTTTTGAAAAGGGTTTTCCCATGACGGAGGTTTTCCACGTCCGATGGGATTGTTTGATCTTTGGAAAAGGGTGTCCTAGGAAGAGGGTTCTCCACGTCTGATAGGATTGCTTAATCTTTTGAAAAGGGTTCCCAAGACGGAGGTTTTTCACGTTTGATGGGATTACCTGTTTTTTAAAGGGTTCCCAAGACGAAGGTTCTCCAAGTCCGATGGGATTACCTGATTTATTAAAAAAGGTTCCCAACACGGAGGTTTTCCACGTTCGATGGGACTTTCTTGCTTTTTGAAAAGGGTTCCCAACACGGAGGTCTTCCACGTCCGATGGGATTACCTGTTTTTTAAAGGGTTCCCAAGACGAAGGTTCTCCAAGTCCGATGGGATTACCTGATTTATTGAAAAAGGTTCCCAACACGGAGGTTTTCCACGTTCGATGGGACTTTCTTGCTTTTTGAAAAGGGTTCCCAACACGGAGGTCTTCCACGTCCGATGAGATTGCTTGATCCACGTCCGACGGGATTGTTTGATCTTTGAAAAGGGAGTCCCGAGACGGAGGTTTTCCACGTCCGACGGGATTGTTTGATCTTTTGAAAAGTGGGTCCCGAGATGGAGGTTTTCCACGTCCGACGGGATTACCTGATTTTTTGAAAAAGGTTCCCAACACGGAGGTTTTCCACGTCCGATGGAACTTTCTTGCTTTTTGAAAAGGGTTCCCAACACGGAGGTTTTCCACGTCCAATGGGATTGCTTGATCTTTGAAAATGGGGTCCCGAGACGGAGGTTTTCCACGTCCGACGGGATTGTTTGATCTTTTGAAAAGGGGGTCCCGAGACGGAGGTTTTCCACGTCCGACGGGATTGTTTGATCTTTGAAAAGGGAGTCCCGAGACGGAGGTTTTCCACGTCCGACGGGATTGTTTGATCTTTTGAAAAGTGGGTCCCGAGACGGAGGTTTTCCACGTCCGACGGGATTACCTGATTTTTTGAAAAAGGTTCCCAACACGGAGGTTTTCCACGTCCGATGGGACTTTCTTGCTTTTTGAAAAGGGTTCCCAACACGGAGGTTTTCCACGTCCGATGGGATTGCTTGATCTTTGAAAATGGGGTCCCGAGACGGAGGTTTTCCACGTCCGACGGGATTGTTTGATCTTTTGAAAAGGGGGTCCCGAGACGGAGGTTTTCCATGTCCGACGGGATTGTTTGATCATTGAAAAGGGGGGTCCCAACACGGAGGTTTTCCACGTCCGATGGGACTTTTTCTTTTAAAAGGGCTTTTCTTCCCCCCCTTTTTTGAGAGATCCCGAAATTCATCGAGAATTGAGTTTTGACGCAGTAAAAGATTTCATTTTGGCGAAAATTTCACTAGTACGCTGATGATGCGGGAGGTGACTTTCTGGGAGCTGGGTTCTCCAGGTATCTTACAGAAAGTTAGATTTGTAAGTTCTTCTCTTCAGAGCGAGGCCTTCTTTTGGGGATTTGGTGTCTCGAACGGATCCTGCAGAAGTTCGAGCCTGAAAGATTTTCCTTCAGCAAGAAAACGTTAGCAATCTTTGGGAAGACGACGGTTGTCCATCTGACAAAACCGTATGATTTAAGTTTTAATCATGAAATGTGCATCTTGATGCCGGAGGCTATCCAAAGCATTCTTGCAACATGCAAATGTGATCACAAATTCCTCGCATGGAAAATCTGGATCAACAGTTTGAAAATTCCGAAAAGAGTTTGTTCAAAACATCAATGGGAATATTTCTCGACAAAGAGGTCTTCTCACCTGTTTTGAGATAGTGGTTTTTTATAGGTGATGCACTCAATTCCCTACTAACCTGTGCCTAGGTTTTAGGCTCATTCGCAGCGCATATATTTTGATCGGTCGGGAGGTCTTTCACGGGACCGTAATGTTGGGCTTGGTTATTGATCTTCAAGGGGGACTCACTTTTGAGTCAAGGTCATTGAATGAAAGTTTTCACCATCTGCTCCGGGTTTACAAGTCAAGAACCTTGCAAAATGAGAAAGAAATAGTCTTGCTCATACTTCTTCGAGCTAAGCTATATGTTAACCCAAGTGTCTTAGTCAAAGAAGACTGTTTCAGGGTTATGATGTTGGTAGGATTGGGGACCGAAAAAGGCTTGTTTTTGGCTCAGAATTCGCGAAGGGTTTGACATTGGTGATCATTGCAAATTTGCCACATGTCCTTACATGTCTGTATCTTCAGTCTTTGAGGTGTGCCCCCGCTTTTAAGGTGTGCACAAGTCCTTTAGAGAGCGTCTCTTATTGTTTTAAGATATTGACAACTCTGTCTGCGTCTTTCCTCAATGATTGACATCATTTGGAGGAGCGGCCTTTTGATCTGACTCCTTTAGGGGCCTTTCTCTCTTCCCAACTAGACTTCATTGGGGATCAAGCAAACAACTTGCACGAGCATTGGCCTTGCTTTTACCAGGCACTTTGCTTTTTCTTAATGCCGGGGATTTTTTCTCATTTTCATCTTTTTTTTTATCATTTTGAAATCCCGTTTTTTCTCTTGAAATCCCGTTTTTTCTCATCTTCAGGAGATCACTTTAGACATATGATCGAAAGTCTAAACATGCTTTAACCATAAACCCAGGAATTTCTTTGTAATCCCTTAGTCTTGAGCTCTTCCGTTTCTGAAGTGATGCTGCATCCATCTTGAAATGTGCAATGATCACCAACGGGTTCATGAAACGAATTTGAAGGCTCAACTTGGCTGTGCAAAGGATATGGTGTGTGGGATAGAGAAATGAACGCTTCTCGTCATCCTATGGCATTTGGATTACCATATAAACAACACACAAAGATTAATGTTAGTCCGAGCAAGAAAATTTCTAACCATTTTCTCCTGATACTGCTGGACTCACCTCCATTTTGCCCCGATGTGGGGTCGTTCTTGACAGAGTTAAGAATGAAAACCGCCGTTCAAAGGAGTTATCAGTGGTCACCTGTAGTGTTTGGGGATATGGAACGAATGCCTCCGTCATCCCAATCCACGTAATTGCTGCGAATAATCCCTACTTCCGTAGGTCCAGATTTTGCTATCTGATTCGCTCCACTTCTCTCTCAAGTGTGTATAGGACGTGTTTGGACTAGGTTTTGCCCCTCGTCTTTTGAGAAAAACGTCCCTTTGAAAGTTTTGAACAACTTTTGATTGGAAAAATCTCTTTCATTTTCTCCAAAAATTTTACCCGTCAAGGGGATTTTATGATGCACAATGCATGTTCTTATTCATGTTCAGACAACCTCCTGTTTTAAAACATGAATGTCAATGAAGTTAGAAATCTATGTCTTTTCTAGACATCAGATTCTGAAGGCTTTTCTTTTCTTCCCTGTTTTTTTTTCAACATCCTCAATGGATTGGGGAAAGGGATACTCACCTGTCCCCCGTGGCTGGAGATCCCTGAAAATGCAGAAGAAACATGTCATTGTATGTTCACGAATTTTTCAAAAAAATGGAACGATACATCTTATCCTTTATCGTGTACTCCAACGGGTAACACATGGGATGTGAAAATCTGTTTCGCCTTGATGGCGAGCCCCTGTCAAAGACGGGAATTAAATGTCAGTTTGCGTTTCAAAATTCAAGACAAATTGGAACGGTACAGCTTTGTTCTTGCTTTGTGTTTCCATCTAAACACAAACGCGCGGCTTGCAGAATTTGGCCTTCTATCTTGTGGCCTTGGTCCCTCCGTTTGGTTGGCGATAAATCCTTCTCAAGGATTTTCCCTAGAGGAGATCCATTTGTGATTTTGGACGCATTCCAGTACCACTCTTCATAGTTCCTTTTATTCAAGGAAAAATGAAATTTTTATCAAAATGCATGTCAAAACATGAAGTGCGGAAACGATACTTTTTACCCTCCACTGGGTCTTATAATCAAAAATCATTTCTTGGAGTCCTGACTTCCGAGGTTGATAGTTTTATCCGCCTCCCCGTCGGCGAGTTCTTTTCTTTTGAGGCTTTCTGGTGCCTATAATTTTCTGTTCATCCTGACGGCGAATCCCTGTCAACGATAAACATTCAGCGCTAGTTTGTATTCCGAAATTCAAGATGAATCGAAACGATGCTGCTTTACTCTCGCTTCGGTCAAAGATGTGAGGTTCGCAGGAGTTGGCCATCCAGCTTGTGGTCATGATCTATCCATCTGGCTGGGCGACGAATCTTTCTCAAGGATTTGCACTGGATTAGATCAATTCATGCTTTTGGACGTATTCTACGTCATTTTCCAGGGTTCCAATTCTTGGGAACCTGCCCCTCCTGAAACTGATGTTTCTTTGCGCATTCCTGTTGGCAAGTTATTCTCTTTTGTGGCTTTCGGCGCCAATGACTTCCTGTTAAATGAGGAAACACTCATGTTAAATGTGGGATCTTTGGAGATCAAATTGGAACGATACAAAATTACCGTTCACCCAAGTTGGTATCCCAGGGTTTAATTCTGATGTGGACGACTCTGCAATTACGTCCATTGATTTTGCCAGAGAAGAAATGTCATTCTTTGCGCACAAATGATTCACTTGCCCCAGTTAGGCGTGATTTGTCGTAGCTAGGTGACGCTTGCCCCAGCTAACTTCATTTTCGTATTTTGTCGCAATCCTTATCCTCTTCGGGAATGTCTTCTCTCATGGGATTCATGATGACGTCTTACTGACGTATTCATCTCTTTCGTCGACAGTTGACGCGCCACATTTGATGGGGGTCGTTTCAATGTTGCTTCATCTCGTCTGCATTTGTGGGTGGGTATTGTTCGTGAGATGATCCTCGATCAAGTCAACAACTGTTTTGCCTCAGTTGGGCGGTGTTCGTCTTGGCAACATGCCTTAGCACTTTCATGCTCCTTGACGATTTTCAATCCAATTTGAAGACGCCCATGCACCTGCACGTGAAGAAATAGGCGTGGGGTTTTTATCTGACTTCATTTGGAATTTCGGGAAAGAGATACTCCCTTCGAGGTTTTGTCCTTCCAACATTTGAAGGAACGATACTTTTCGAGCATTTTGCCCCAGTGAGGCTTGTCTTGATGTTTGTCATCTCTGGGTTTGCTAACCCTGGTCCGATGCACTCTCCTGGGGATTCACGAGAATTTTCCCCCGGCTTGGCTCCTCGAAGCAAATGGGGAGAACCAGCTCCCGTGCATTTTTGCCGATTCTGTTCATTTATCTCAATTGCCAAAGTCTTCGATTATTTTTTATCTATCCCTAGACAGCTTGATAGTCTAGGGATTTGTCTTGTGGCGGTTTGGTGACTCTCTCGATCACAGTCGCCATTTGAGGTATTTGATGTTCTCCTGTTGAAAAGAAGAGACCTCATGAGTAAATGGCATGTATAATTGACTATTGGAGTCGATACAATTTACCTTTGAAATTTATCCTACGGGAGCTGGTATTTCTCCCTTTGGGTTTTTTTGTATACAGGATATGTGCATGATATGCATGATGCATGTTATCTATGCTAGCAACGAAAAATGAATTCGTGCTTTCCACTCTATTCAGAGAAAACATTTTTATCCGGCATGTCAATCTGTAAAACTTAAATTTTTCTTTTCAAGTGTTCTTTTCACAGAGATTTCTAAATGATGAGAAGTTTCTTTAGATTTTCTCAAAGGTTTTGTTCACAAATTGAGTCAATAGAATGCTCTTGAAAATATTTAATTAGAGTGCATGTCTGAGATGCCATGAAAAGAGTACTCCTTGTTTGGTCATTTGAAGGCACAGCATCTTGGGTCCTTTGCTTTTGATCACCACCTGAGAGGGAAAAGAAGGGAGACATTATTTCCATATCTAGAGGACAATCACTTTAGAACGATACGTCATTTTACACTTGATTTGCACTCCTTGCAAAATCAAATTAAAGAGGTTCCTTCCTTTGGATCAGATTGCTTTTTCAAGCTAGTGATCCAACATTTGTCTTCGCCCTGTTTCCAAATGAGATGGGTCATGCTCAGTAGGCAACATCCGTAACTGTCCTCCAGATTGGGCTTGAGTCAAGGATTGGATCTTTGGACTTGGGTAGGGGGTTATCATTTTATTCTTTTCTTATCTTCTGTCAAAAAGAAAGAAATCATGTCAAATATGAGATCAGAAAGGATAAATTGGATTGATACAGAGTTTACCCTTCACTTAGCCAATCGGGCATTTTGTATTTTCATTTCACCGACTTCACTGCTTGGTAAAAATAATTGAGCATTAAGATTGCCTCAGGTTCTGTAACCGTCTGGGTTGATCTTCAAAAGGCATCGGACCACCTCGCAACACCTTTTTTATATTTGTACATTGATGTCAATCCAAGGATCGAATCCAAGACGCTTCGGCTCACTGTCATTCCTCGAATCACTAGGCTGTGGTGTTGCCGGAGTTCATGAGGGTTTATTTTTATTCTAAAATTCATGAGGCAGTTCACGATCTCCTGTCAAGAATGAAATAAGTTCGACTCAACAATCGAAAGGTTTAAAGGCGAATCGGAGCGATACAGTGCTACCCATTTTCGAGCTTGCTTGGGCTTTACTCGTATTTCCAAACGTAAAGTATTTTCGACGCTTCTCTTCACGGCGTTGAATCGATTGCTTCGAATCTAATCTAAAATGGGATTGCCGAACTTGAGCATGATGATGCTCGCGGGTAGCGATGGGCTTGCTTCTCTTGAGAATTCTCATTGATTGAGCGGCTACGCTTTGAGCCTGGTACATAGTCGCTGGCCTCGGATCACATCTTCGGAGGCCCATCAGTAGTAAATCGATTGATCATGATGGCAAGCTCATCATCCAGATAATCTCCTGACTCTTCAAGCAATCGATGTTCGAATTGGGCAGCATTGACTACTGGCGATGGATTTCTCCTTCTGTTTTTGCCAAGGGCAACCTGATTCTTGGAGCTGGAGCTTCCGTCATTATCTGGGTGTAAATGGGGATGACAGGCTAGCCTACCACGGCCAGCGCCCTCCATTTGAAAACTGGAGAAGAGGGTATGTTGAGAGCTACTCCACATATGTTCGTCGAGAGTCATATGTTCGAACTGCGCAACTGAAAAATTTGGTTCTTGAATATGCGGCATGATGACCTGATTGACCATAGAAGGGGCACCAGTGAAAGGTAGATGTTCGAGCCAGGGAGTCTGCGTTGGCTGCCCATCGTTCAGGCTTGAATCCGCTTCGTTTTGGCCTTCTTGACTTAGAGCTGCATCGTGCTCTCTCAGTTCTTTTCTGTATTTCTGAAGGTGACTCGCAATGCTAGTTCTAGTGAGTCCTGATACGTTCATGACCTCCATTATACGCCTCGGGAGTGCTGAATTGACCCCTAGCTGTTGGACTGTGTCAACAAACTTGCGATGAAGATCAGGGGACCAATCGAACCTTGTCTTCTTGTGCCCCACAACGGTGTCGTCAACTTGATTACAACCGTCTCGATCGTGTAATTGCTTTCTTACCACATGTTGCCACAGATTTTGAAGCACTCGAACCCGAGCCGGCTTCGTTATGAAATCCTGAGCCCCATGCAGTACAGCTTTCGTTATAATCGACTGATCATCACTTGCTGACACGATGATAATCGGCACGTCCATTTCGGAGTTGATGACCTTTACAAGATCAAAGATGTGCATGTCGAACACCGTCGTGGCAGTGACGACGATGTTAAACCTGCCCCTATTCCGCTTCAGCGCTTTTAAGGCTTCAGTTGCTCTTGTTCGGCCTATAACCTTATACTGGCATTTTCTCAGCACAACCATGAGCACTGAGAGAGAGACTGGATTGCCATCGATGGCCATGACTCGCAGACTCTCAGGGCAGGGAGCTTCTGTTAAAGTCTGGGCTGAAAGCGTGTCTTTCTCTCCAATCTTCAGCATATTCGCAGATCAATGGTAACCTAAGGAGAGAGGATTGACGAAGGAAATGCCTCGACAAGTTTTGAGGTTGTCCTAGATAAATGAGTCTCCTCCCGAAACTAGTGGTGACTCATTATAGTGGATTCTGGGGATTGTTTGAATGTTTCAGAGAAAAGCTTTGGAGGCGTAAGCTTCTGGTTTTTCAAGTACATAACCCTTCCTTTTCCCTCTGATGCATGCCCGTAAATATTTTCTTTCTAAAGGCGAGGGTACATCGTTTTCTCTTTTTTGGATACACGCATGCTTCCAACTTATCCGCATTGCGTCTTGTCCGCCACACTTAATCTGTCTTCTTCCTTCTTTTCCCATAGTGGGATTCCCCTTGGCAATCCATCGATCACGGACGTAGCTGCCCATGATGGCATCCTCGAAGCTTTCGGTAGAGACAACCTATAATTCTTTGGTGTAGGTAGCCTTCGAGTGTTGTTGAAGATTGGAATTCGGTGGCTAGGCGGATGATCACAACAACAAAACGCCAAAGCTAAGTGCCAAGCTTTCTTCTCGCTTTCGGCTTGACAAGATTTGGAAATTATCGATTTCTCGACTCCATCTACTTCGGGCTGATAGCCAGCTTCTCATGATGATGCGTGTCCCACCTTTTCAACAGGCGTTGGTACTGATTTCGGAAGCATGGTTCCCTTGGGTACATCTACCACATAGTCTGATTTCGCTGGGAATCGCTCCGGGGAGTGTGCGGGAATGAGCATTTTCGATCTTCAGGTAGCTCATTAAGGAACAATTCACTAATAGTACTACGGTCGCCGCTTTTAAAACAAACGGTGGTGGCAAGGACTTCTTTATATCTCGTGCTCATCACTCAAAACTCCTCAAATGCTCAATCCAAGGAGACATCCCTTATTTGGAGGTTGTTCCTCCTTTGTATGCTTCCAAATTTACTATCCCAAGGAAGCATTTTCACAGCTCCTGTCACTTTGAGCATCCAAGACGATGGAAATTCTTCGTGGTCCCATTCATTTTATCATCACCTGCATAAATGAAAAACCATTATCAACTTATGAACAAATCAGTTTGATCTGGAACGGATACACCCTTTTTGGACTTAGGGAATGTCAATCCTAATTAGGTTGCTCCTTCCTCATAATTTGATTCATTTTGTCTTTGCACTCCCAATGGGTGACATCTGCTGAAGGCACATTTCTTCCCATCTTATAGGGAAGACAAATTTTCCTTCGTTTGTTTTTTACCATCTTATCCTGTTTTTCACCCTTGATCCGGCTGCCCCGGTCACGTGGCTTTTGCCCTAGTTAAGTGGGATTTGCCCCAGTATGCTGTCTTAGTGAGAAGTCGACTTCTTTGTTTGACTTCAAATATCCATCCTAGTGGCTCGAGTTGTCAAGCCAGTTTCAATCTTCTTGAAGCACCACTCCTGAGGATCAATAAAACATAGTCAACAAATTTTCAAATTTAAAGAGATTAGATTACAACTAATTCTCTTCCGCATGTGGCTCCTTTGATTGCATGCTGTTCCACGCCTTGAAAGATGGCAATAGGAAATACGCCCTTTTCAGCTGACTGTTTTTCTTGATGATTTCCTGGTCGGCCAGTCAGGTTAGAATTTAAGGCTGTCGGGGTACCCCCCCTGTGTGGTGAGGATGAGTGTCTTCATCTCTGTCATCATTGCGAACACCTAAGCCAACTGACTCTCCAGGGTGGTCAAGCGCTTTTCTATGCCATCCTGGTCCATTTTAACTTGCGACTGATTCTTCACACAAGTCCTCGAATTTTGATTCTGGAAATTACCTGTTCGAATGACATGAATATGTCAGAAAAGGAAGTAAAGCATGAATCCTTTCAATTTTATGCTTTCTTGTGATTAACGAGGATAAGGATTTTTACACAAGCCTTAACCTCATGTGAAAAATTCTTATCAATGTTTTTCAAGAGAAAACATAAAACTAAAAGGAGCGTAACCCATGGTTATCACTTTTGGCAAATCCCCAGAAAATCTGTGGAATTTCCAAAAAGATAAAAATGCAATTCCAATGTGTCCTAAATTCGGTGAGAGATAGGACATCCAAATTGAAATGATTTCCTGAAGGTAATTTGGATATCAGGTCTCCTCTTGAATTCAGGAAACATGGACGACTTTACTTAATTACCAAGGATTACCAATGATGCATGCTATAGACCGGTTCAATTCCATGTCCGGCGCACCATGAAATGAATGTTAGATTCTCGTACTTGGGTTAAACATGCCAAGTGTGAGTTCTAACGAAAATTTCATCTGGGCGAGACACGCAATTGAACCGGAAAATCCGAATGGTTGAGAGAAATTCCAGTGTCACATTCCAATGTCAAGACACTTAGACAATACTTAGGAATCGAGGTGTAAAAGATAGATGGGAGACCCACAGACGGGTGCTCCTTACAGACTCGATGATCCTAATAAAAGAAAAGGGACGATTGGAATGTAGCCCTTAAGAACCTAAAGATATACCCCAAGTCGGGTCTTCAAGGGACGACGCTTGGTGTCTTCGGTTCGGCCCTTCGGGTCTTTGTTTTCGTCAGATGCCCTTTTGATAATGCCCGGCAGGTGTCTCGGATTTGCTGTTGTCGCATGTCCTTCAACTATCGGTATGGTTACTGGATCATTCCTTGGACAGCTCGAAGAGGGTAAACTCCGTTGAATGTTCCGACGGTCTGATGGCGGATGACGCGTCGCTCATACTTGAATACGTCCGGGATGTGGGACCGACTTGGAGAGATCATCTCCTTTATCTATACTCTAAAATGGAATTGGACTCAACCATCGGACTTGATGAATGGAGCATGTTGTGAAAAATGAAAGGCTGCAAGTGAATTTAAATAGAAATGGCAGGACCTTACCATAAGTGGCGCTTAATGACTTTTTGGTTTTTAGGTATGCCAACCATCCATAATACATGCGCATGAGACAAGTGAAGCTTGACTCTAAAAATCAAAAGATTGGGTTTGGTACCTAAGGCCAAGGTTCCCATCTCGAGTTCTAGAAAGAGCAGATTCCATTGCACAACTATCGTTGCATTGGGGCTCGATCCATAGTTCAAAATGAGCGGAATTAAAAATGGATTACCCCGTGTTTTTCCTCACGGAGATTCCATTTTCAATCCCTTCTATTGTTTTCCTATAGGCGGCGCCCGGGGTTTTAGGCGCGGTTTGTGTGTGTTTTCGGTGTCGTGCTAAAGCGATAAACATGCATCTTATTTAACAATCACCACTTCAATATAAAACATCCACACAATCATTCATTCTTACGCCCGAACTGCATAAAACAATGTTAATCACAGACTACCCCCCTTATCACTCCAATCTGCAAAAACATATAACACCTATCATGAGCGAACTTACCTCACCTTCAAGAGCGCCTGCAAGGTTAGAAATATCACTCAGCGTTTTAATTACGGCCTAAGTCCACTTGAGGTTTAGAACCATAGGTTCTAGAACATTCTCCAGTGGAGTCGCCAAGCTGTCGCGACCCGTCCGAAGCGGACGCGCTAATGGATTACCGATCGCGGGCCTTTCTACCGCATCGGAGTGCGGATCTGGGCTTTGGATCGGCGCGGGCCCTCCTAGGCCCATACCAAATCGCGGCGGGAGTATTTTTGAGGGATTCGACGATAAGAGTCGATCGCTTTCAACCTTAGTGTGGTCGTGGTGGCATGTGCAACTTGTGCATGCATTTAGAGTCGCCACCGGTTTTTTTTGGAGGGTAGACCGGAAACCTTACTGACCGATTGGGAGAGATCGATCAGTTCTGCGGAACCAGAGATTTTGGGTTCGGGGACTTGGTTACGTCGGTGTCATTACCAATGCCCTTTCGGTACCTAACGCGAGTGATTTTCCTATTTAAGATTTCATGCATGGGCAATTTTAGGTGAGGTAGGCTTGATTCAGGGTTTCATGCAGATCGAAAGACTATTCCTATCAATCACAATCAATTTTAATGAAAGCGCGACCGAGTGCATAAATAAATCAGATCGATGCACATCAATTCACATCACATGGCCTCCTACTATAGCCATAAGGGATTAGGGAAGGCGTGATTTAGGACCAGGGGCAAAATGGGAAGATTTGGGAACGATTAGCCCGAAGGGCAAAATCGTCAATTTTTGGAAGATTTGGATACCGAATTACCCAAAATATTCCATAGCCAGTTGATTGTGGCCATTTCCCATTCTTGAGAATTTTTTGGAATTTCTTGATTTTTCTTCAATTTTTGGAAGACGATTCGCCCAAAGAGCGAAATCGTCATTTTAAGAAGGGTCGGGGTTCAAAACGCCCGGAATGAGTCTTGGCCAGTTGAATGTGGTCATTTCCTATTTTTGGGGATTTTCCTGGATTTTTTAGAATTTTTTTGGAAGACGGTTTGCCGGAAGGGCAAAACCGTCATTTCTGGAAAGATCGGGGGTCAAATGACCCGGAATAGGTCATGGCCAATTGAATGTGGCCATTTCCTATTTTTCTGAATTTTTTAGAATTTTTCTGAATTTTTCGAATTTTTTTGAAGTTTTTATGATTTTCCATTTTTTATTGAAATTTTGAATTTTTTTTATTATTTTTTTATTATTTTCTGAATTTTTTAATATTTAAAATTATTTTCCGGGCCAGGTTGGACCCGGCCCGATCCCACGGCCGAAACCGGCCTCGCAGAAAACGACGCCGTTTTTGGTTTATTGATTTTTTTTTATCATTATTTTAATTTATCAGAAAATCCCTCCATCGGATGGTCCGGAACGCGCCACGTGGCCCTTCGTGATGCATCCGATCTTGCGACAGATCGGATGATCTCCAGAGCGCCACTTGGCGTATTCTCCGCCATCCGATCGATTTTTAATTTTATTATTCGAAAATCTTTTTTTAATTTTCCAAAAATCCCAGATCGCGACACGTGGCGAAGCCACGACCGTCCGATCTGGGTGTTTATTTTTACTAAGAACCGAGCCCACCACGCTGACGTGGCTGCTGACGTGGCATGCCACGTCAGCGTTGACCGTTGACCGTTGACCGGTCCTCCTCCCTTGCCGGGGAAGATGACCGGCGCCGGTGCCTTGCCGGAGCTCCGATTCCGACGTGAAAACGTCGAGATCGAAGTGAGATTTCAACATTAAACGAACCCCCACGCATCCCTGACCAACACACACCATTAACATGGCGAAACCAACGCCGGAAAGCGGCCGAAACGGACCTCCAACGTACCGGCGCCGGCGAGGGGACTTGCAGAATTTTTTTTCTTTCAAACACGATTTCATTCAATCACACGGCATCCAATGGAGGTTTAGAGCCTTACCTGAGGTCGCTTAGGCCTCGGTGATCGTTGGCCTCGCCGGCGCGAGCTTTCGACTCGGTCTGGTCATGGCGGAGCTCCGGCCGTCATCCTCAGTAGTTCTCGATGCAAAATAACCGTTAAGTCGGGGTTAGAATCAATTAAAACAAAGCTTAAAGGCGAGTTTCGCGTGAATAGAGCTTGGGGGTGGCTCGGCCGAGAGCCACAACATCGATAACTCATATGGGCATTTCATCGAACATGTTATAGGCATGCGGGAAACGGAGGTCGGGAGAGAATACCGACCTGTCGTGGGCTCGTCGGCGACCGTGGGTGCCTTGGCGATGATCGTTGAGGATTGCTGAACGTTTGGTCACGCTCCCTTTGCCCTGCGACTTCGCCCGAACTCCCCTGTTCTCTACCTCGGCCGAGCTCGTTCTCTCTCTCGCGGCTCTTTTTTTATCCTGTGGCCGACCGGTCTTGGTGGCCGCCGTCCCTCCCCCACTTCCATTCGCGAACCACTTACCTTTGTCTACCACCACATTCGCTTTTCGATCGACCGGCCCCTCTCCTCCATTTTTTTTTGCTCTGCTTTCTGCGTGCTTTGCTGGCCACGCGGGTCTGCAACTAAGTTGCAGACCCGGTCGGACCGGGTCGGGTCGGATCTGACCCGACCGGCCCGGTTCGACCAAATCGGCCCAATTAGACACCAAATTGACATATTTTCATGAAATTGATGGAAAAATCGGACTCTTTGACATGTTTTCTATCCAATAGGGGTATTTTCGTGAATCAATTGATTGAAATTTAATGAAAACCCCAAATTGTCCCTAGGATCCGAAACTTAATTTCGCTTAATCGAAGGCCCAAATGATCGATTTAGCCCAAATTGAGGCCACCAGCGGATTCAGAATGATGAAAAATATAGGATAGAGGTGTTTAATTTTAATGGGTATGCCCGTATGAAATTTAATTTCAAAAATTGTGAAACCGGGGACTAAATTGAAAGAAAATTGTGCAATTAAGCCCTTTTGGTTAAAAGTGATCAAATTGGAGGGCAAATTGACCTAATTACACTCCAATACTTTAGAACCCAATGTCATAGATTATAAAAAGTGAGAATTGAAAATTAAAAGACTCGAAAAGGATTTTTTGGGCTCAGTTCGGGTTTATGTTTGTTAAGGAACATAGTGACCCGAGCCGAATTTTTGAGATTTAAAGTGACAGACTTGAAGATGAAATTTTAAAAAAAATTATTGAACATTTTTGTGTATTTTTCTGACCATGAATGGTATTTTTCTGATTTTTTGGGTATTTTTAATAATTAAAAAAATTTCGAAAAATTATTAAAAATTATGAAAAATATTTTTTGTTCAAAATTGACTCTTGAGGCTATGCCAAGGCCTCCAAAGTTGATTTTGCAATTTTATGAGTTTTTTGCTATTTTTAATTAATTTTGAAAATAAAAACTAAAATGATAAATGACCAAAAATCAGGTGTCAACAGCGACTCACTTTTGTGTGCACACTCGCAAATGCCACATGGCCACACTAAGGTCGAATACGAATTTTCCGACGTTGCGACTTGGTATGGGTTTGGGATAGCCCGAGCCAAAGGGGGCCCGCATTCGAGGCCTTCCCTTGGCAATCCATTAGCCCGCCTTTCTCGATTTATTAGTCTAAAATCGAGAGTGGGTCGTGACAATATCTCGCATCTTTCTTAATGTGGATGACCTCAACAAGTATCGCCACTTACAACTAAAAGAAATGACATAAGTGCATAAACATGTTTATCCGAACCTCATGACATGGTTAATTTTCTCTAATCCATGTGAATTCATTTCGTCACGTGCATCGAATAAGACTATACTCATGAGATGGCTACATGAATGTCATATTAATAAGAATGAGTAATGCCCTACTGAATCAGAAAGAAATATTTAATCATTGCTCGAAATTCAGAGATTTCTCTTTCTTTTTTGTGTGATTTGTCCCTGTCTGGGGGTGGGACAAAGGATAGATTGATGATGGCAGTCAGTAGTGCTCGTCAGCTTAGCATTCTGTTCCGAGCCTTCCGTGAGGATTGCTCCTGGGACATTTCTCATCATCCCGCAGCCTTTTTATCCTCTCTCTCTCTCTCTCTCTCTCTCTCTCTCTCTCTCTCTTCCTTTTATTCTTGGCCACTGGTCTTCAATGAAATTAGATTATGCATCAGCTTTGCCAGTCCTACGTTGGTACGTGCTACGTGGTTGCTGGACTCAGAGTTCCCGACAGGCTGACCCATACGTGTGTGTGTGTGTGTGATGAATTGAGTCATCATATGAGTTAATTAAATCTAATTCTTAACACATACATAATGAATTAAGTCGTTATATGCGTTAGTTATATTCAATAAATAGGTCATAAATAAATTTAAACATAATATGATGTTATGAATTTATTTATGATATCCCTCCCTCCCCCTTCCCCTTCCCCTTTTAACCTCCAGCCGGTCGCCGGCCAGAAGACGACTGGCGAGGCTATCGTAGGCCTTGCCAGGTCAGTCAGGAGAGTGAGATTGAGCCTCACCCGGCCATGGCGAATGCCTCACCGAGGTCCGACGAACATGCAGCCATAAGTGATATGGATCGGAGCGACGGCCCTTGACAAGCAAAACCACGGCGGGAGCGCGACGGGGGCTGCGGCGAGGAGGTGCGGGGGCGGGGCAAAGGTGGAGACGATAGGTTGTGGTTGTAGACGGTGGCCTGCTGGTTCAGTTCTTCTTCTTCGGTGAAGTGTAGAAGCAAAAGAACAGTGAACTGGCATAGAAGCAGAAGAGCAAGGAAGTTGAAGTCGAACAACAGGGGAAGGGAAGGGAAGAAAAAAAGAATAAAATAAGAAAAGGTAAAGAAAAGAAAAAATCAATAAATTATTAAAATATTGGGTCGCCGGCCGGTCAAATTTCTCCGGAAGGACTGAATTGGCACAATTACAAAAAGGTTTATGGCTAAATCGGCAAAAAAAGATTTAAAACTGAATTGGCATAATTGCAATAGGTTTATGACTTTTTTGGTAATTTTCTTGAGATTTCATAAATTGGATTACTTATGGAAGTATTTTATTAATGTGAGTCGAGTCATACATGTGCTGGGTGTTGATCAAATTAGGTATTAGTCATTATATTTGTGTTGCATAGAAATAGATTTAAACATGTTAAATGGATCTATTGGGATTAGATCATTTTCGACTCTATCTAAATCCGGTTCAATTCATTCATTTGGCGGATCCAGGTGGGGGCAAGAAGTTAATGAGCGTAAACTTGGGTTTATCTACCAAAAAAGACCGTGAATTGATGCATGGATTCTACGCAAAACTTGTTTTGCACGTAAAGATGTTGGCATGCTCTTTAGCCGTTGTTTTGTAGTTCCCAAGGATCTTGTCCAACTTGAAGCATGTTCCCTTAAAGCTTAATCTACACTAGTCTCGAGTGATTTTCAAGCTGTATCTAATGTTACCTTTCCCTCTCCATAATTTTGCTTGATCATCGCATCTTCCGGTACGACTCGCCGTAACGTATTCCTCAATCGAACTTCAAGCATGTTCGCTGAGCACGGACGGACGATTCAAACACGAGATCATTCGGACTTGACAGTGTCGTGGGTCGGACTAGCGTGGAGCGTCCCAATCATTCCCCAAACGCGTGTTCCGATCTAACAAGATTCGTGTATTGTGATATAACAAATCATAGCATGCGTGCTCTCGATAATAAAGAAGATCCCATCAATAATTGCCAAGAAAGGAATCGATATGCGAAGGAGAGTGACCACGATGGATTTTATCAACTCTTGTACGTGTGTATTTTGAACTTTGCTCTTGTTATTCTCATATGCCCACGGTGTCGATGCACGATTGATGATGATGGATTTTTGCATTTTGCATTTTGCATTTTGCATTTTGCATTTTGCATTTTGCATCTCTCGAAACACGTCCGATGTTTGTGCAATTCATTCAATCCTACGTACATGTCCAATCCACATCATGTCCATTCCAACATAATTGGTGAGGCCATAAAATTCATTAAGAAATCGATCGTGGCTGTCCCGCACAAGAGGTGGATACTACTACTATTCAATTGGAGCACTTAGTGTCGCCAAAAACTTAGGTTGCCGACGTGACTTTGACACCATGGATATCCAGGATTGAGTTCGCACATAGCCCCTCGATCAGCCCCACTTTTTTTTTTCCTTTAAATAATTTTTTCTAGCTACGCAGCCATGTAATGAGCACAGAGCGAACTATTCTTTCGCCTTTTTACTAAAGAATACCATGTGCTCGTCGCTAAAGATAAGATAAGCTAAAATTAATCAATATTGCAACACGTGCATTCGTATTACTATGTTAATGCACATTTAAACTTAACGTAGAAATAATTTACTCCATCCCAAAAAAAAAAAATCATAATCTCTCTATCTCTCCACCTTCCATCAGCGTCCCCCGTAGCGCCACAGCTACAAGCACTTGATCATTGAACTTTAGCCCAATGCGCAATATCGTCCCTAAACTTTTGCTTTGTCCAATACGGTCCTTGAACTTTTGGTAGATGTTCAATACCCCTGTGTAGTCCTTCCAGTAACAAGTTCAGGGACAACATTAAGCATTTTCGTATAGCACGTGAACCAGATTGAACATGTCCCACAAGTTCATTGGCCACATTGAATAAATTAAAAATTCAGGAATAATATTGCACATTGAGTGAAAGATTCAGGGACCGTATTGAAAAAAAATTAAAAAGTTCAGAAAATTCAAGGATTATTTGTGTAATTACCCGTTGTTCGACGGTTGCTGTCTTGCTGAGAGCGACGATCTTTGACATGGGCAGCTGATAAAGCGAGGGGCTTGTTTCCTTATCCTTGTCTGATTCGACAGCTCTGGCCCACTCTAAACGTGGCCCAGTCTCCACTGTGTAGCCCATGCCAAGCAAATGGAGATGACACCCTTTCTTTATCTATTATGATTTTTTTTTCCAGCATTTTTCTATTATAATATATATATATATATATTTGTGGTGACCAGGCATAATATAAAGATTTTTATGTAGCTGTTAAGCTAGAAAGATGACGTAAATTTTCGTTTTTGAACGCACGAATTATTCTCCTATAAAAATCCAACAATTTCTTATTGCTCGTTCGTGCACCGACTTTAATGCTTAGAAAAGGACCTTGATGTGTGTAATAAATGTTAAGTGGGCATTTCATCCCCCGTGACCAAAAAAAAAAAATCCCATTTTCTAGGAGCTTGCACACGAGAAGATGAATGCAAGGAAACCATTCGATCGAAGCTCGAAAGCCCGTGAGCGACTCTCTATGTTTCCTCAAACGACTTGACAAATTCGGAAAAAAAAGTACTTGGAACCCGAAAACATTATAAGTGAATTCCGACTTATTCAGGCTTGCCGAACTAATGAACCCCGAGTCACGATCACTCCAAAATAAATAAATAATAATAATGAGAGCCTAAAGATATCGATTCGATTCTCCAATTAAACCGCAACCCCAAATCATTCTCGACCCGGCGGGACCCAAAAAATTTGAAATTGGAGAGGTGGGGGGGATGACTGATGAGTAGGACCAAACCAAGAGGGCAGTCATATCAAGTCAACAAAAGGCAATTAAGCGTGTGGAGCCTACTACATATACATATCTCCCCCGGTCTTTCCTCTCCAATTGTACCTTTTCCTTTTCCCAACATGCTTGATTGAGCAAATTAAGGCATCGATTGTCCCTTGCAGATGTTGTTAATGTTAATTCCTCCACCAAAAGACAGACGAACCTTCTCATTTCATCTCTCCTGCTGTCCAAACCGCCCACCCCCCTCTTCTCTTGTCCAGACTCCATGTCCACTGTCTTCTTCTGCCTGCTTAAATGGAAATGCCGCCATGTTATAAGGCCGATTGCTAGGTCCCCTCCCCCCGTCACGATACGAAAAAAAAAAAAATTTGTCGTGCTCGCTGTTGGATAATTAAGCGATACGTACGTTTCCAATTATTAAGCGGATTCCCCCATGATTAATCCAATGGTAAGTGTTTAAGTTAATTCAGAGAATAGGAGTTGTAAATTTCGTTTTACCTAAGAACGCCGTGCGTATCAATCACGACTCCCCGAACATCCGATCGAATTCCAAGTCCACACGCAATTTTTTTTTGTCTATGATGATTGAAAATTGTTGGTACGTTTCATAAAGGGGCGGTGGCCTCGAGAGAAAGTGCAGCTACAATGGTTTCACTTTTTGGACCCAACGTTAGAAATTTTTTAATTTCAGTGGCAAGCTTGTAGAGAGAGAGAGAGAGACGGGGTGGTAAAATTCATGGGCTAGAATTTGTCTTCATGTGTTTGAGATGTCGGGAATAAATGATGAGAAGTGGGCCAATGGGGGTGCTATCTAATCTAATAAATTGACTATTGGCTTGAACGGTCGAATAAAATAAAATAAAACTATATAGAAGTGCGCCCTACCACATTCCACAAGGATCATAGTGTCTTCTCTCCTTTGGCTCCACAGTTAGGGTTTTGGTGGAATCTCGTGATTTCTATATTTATCTGCGCAATCATTTGTATAATGTGAAACCACAAATTGTATAATAAATTCCTCAGCCTTAAGATATTCTAGCTTCAACATTCACAATTTTGATAGACAATCGACAATAACTCACATAATTACATTCTTTTATCCATCGACTTTACTAGCATGTTAGAGTAACTTTAGAAAATGTGAGGACTCCTATCGCCATTTAGCCGAAACGAGGGCTATCGCCGATAATTACCTATCGATTCATTTCGAGGTTATGTCAACGCATATATTTTGGCAATTTACTTGTTTTTTGGTAGGAGAGTCGATAGTATCATATGACATCTTGACGAAATTTAGTATTTTCATTAAAAAGATAATATTTTTTGTTCTCTACTTTTCAGATAGGAGGGAGACCGGATATGCATGGTTTTGACAGGAATGCGTGTCTTTGGCCAGATGGGTATCCCTTAGAATAATAATACGTGCTAGGGTTCAAACTTCTAAGCCATTTTATTTATGTCGAATTCAGTGAATGTATTGTTGGATATATTGTGAATATAATCCATGTAATATGTTCACATACAAGCTCAATAAGTGAAGGCTTGGTTATTTGGGTCCATATGGGCTGGAGCCCAATAGCTTGCTTATATATATTCTAGGGTTCGCCCTACGCTGGAGGTAACACTGTTGAGCACTCCAAACTTGATGTCTCAAGGTGTAATACTTCAAGCAAACACTCTCTACTCTCTCAAAACCCATTACCTCCAACAATCTTGAAGTATTATCTTCGGGTGTCGGATTTGAGCGAGCAAGGTGTCTACTTGAAGGTCTCGTCGAGACGAACTCGCAGGTACGAATTACTTTCGATTTCAACGGTTGGTTTGGCCAAGATCTGAGGTTGAAGATTCGGGTTTTACTGTAGCACCCGAAATCTTTGAATCAAGATTTCAGAAATTATAGCTAGTTTCAGAAAGTGAGACCACTTGGGTTTTGTTCGTCTCGTCGATACGAACGTTTTGAGTGGTCACTCGCGTCGAACGGAGGTCGGACGAAGGAGATACGGCCGTCAGAAGAAACACTGTAGATTGAATATTACTGTAGCTCGATGTTACTGTAGATTGAAGATTACTGTAGCTCGAGGTTACTGTAGATTGAAGGTTACTGTAGATTGAAGGTTGCTGTAGATTGAAGATTTACTGTAGCACCCGGATTACTGTAGCACCACACGGGTACCGTATTTCCAGGCGTATTTGTGGAGTATTTTAGACGCATTCCCAATGTATTCCCGGAGTATTTCCAGTGTATTCTCGGCGTATTTCCAGTGTATTTCTGGCGTATTTCCAGCGTATTTGCGGCGTATTTTCGACCAACTTTCAGCGAGTTTCCGACGACAAGGCAGTCCATCTTAAGGTGTTTGGGCGCTCCGGACTCAATTTTGGGGTCAGTTTTGGCAAATTCCATCTCTACAGAGCAGGTAGACCAAGGTTAGAGGCATTATTCGACTTTGGGAGCTTCGAGGACCCCAAGGTGCACTCTTTCTAACTCTTTGCTCTGATTGGAATGGCAAAACATAGTTCCTATGATATTATAAAGCTGCAATCCTTTGATGTCACTGAATTTCATGGTTGGAAATTGCACGTTCAATTTGGCATGAAAGAGCGTGAAATATTCTACACTGTTTTAAGTGACTTTGCATCTACCACTGAGGATGTCGACGAATATCAATGGAACAAAGATGAAGATTTTTGTAGAGATTACTTGTTGAATTCTCTAAATCCTCGTCTAGCTATGACTTATAGTGAGTATAAGACGGCGAAAGAGATATGGGATCACTTGAACACTCAGTTCCAAAAGCAAGAGGGGCTCTCTAAAACTCTCCTAGCGGAGAAGTTCTTTGATTTTAAATTCAATACGAATTCGAGTGTCACCTCACAGTTAGTTGAACTTGAGAACATGAGGAACAAGTTGAAAGAGGATAACTCTGATTTGTCCAATAATCTCTTTGTCGGCCTTGTGTTGAGTAAGCTACCTGCTGAATGGAGTTCTTTCAAGACTGAAATGCACAGACAGAAAGAACAGATGGGACTTGATGAACTAAAGAGGTATATTCATATTGAGGATCAAAACTTTTCTAGGAAGAGTTTGGAACAAGCAGGACAACAAAAGTCAGTTGCCAACTTAGTTTCACATTCCTATAAACCTCATAAAAGGTTCAAGTCACCAAAAGGTGAATCTTCTTCACAGTTAGAGGCCAAAAAGACTATCTTCAAAAGAAAGAAGAAGGGCAAGTGTCATAACTGTGGAAAGTAGGGTCACTGGGCAGCAGAGTGTAAGCTACCAAAGAAGCCAAAGAAAGACACACCACAAAATGAGGCTAATATACTAGTTAATGAGTCTGAGCCTCAAGCCTTTATTGGAATGATGAAGGATGGAAAGGCCAATGTCTCTTCTGAGTGGTGGTTGGATAGTGGCGCTACTTGTCATGCTACAAATGACAAGAACTTACTTACTGAGGTCACAGAAGTGAAAGACACCGTAGAAAATTGCAATGGTGGTAAGGCAGAGGTGACTCATGCTGGAACTGCAAATTTGGTGCTTTCTTCAGGTAAATTACTAACTCTGAAACATGTTAGAGTAGTACCTTTACTGAAAAAGAATTTGATTTCTATGAGTTTACTTGATAAAGCTGGTATGTCCTTTTCAACTATGAATGGTAGAGTAACTTTATCAGTTAACTCATGTTAGTTCGGTTGTGCATTCATGGTTAATGGCATGTATAGGTTGAGTTTAGATACTGGTAGCATAAACCATGTGAGTTCTACTTTGATTGATCCAAAGTTATTACACAATAGACTTGGACATGTGAACTACAGGAAAATGCAACATCTAGCTAAAACTCACAACATTCCATTGGACACATCTATTCGATTTGACAAATGTGAAGTGTGTGCACAAGCTAAAATCACTAGAAAACCTTTTAAGTTGGTTTCTAGAAGCACACAACTTCTTGAGCTAATACATTCTGATCTCTGTGACTTTAGAAATTTCGTCACAAGAGGTGGTCGGAAGTATTTGACAACATTCATAGACGATTTTTCAAGATATTGTCATGTCTATTTGTTGAAATCGAAAGATGAGGCTTTTGAGAAGTTTAAGATTTTCAAGTCCAGAGTAGAAAATCAACTCAACTTGAAAATTAAAAGGCTTAGGAGTGATAGAGGAGGAGAATATACAATGATAGGGTTCAAGGAATTTTGTGCTTCAGAGGGCATAATACTTGAAACTACCGCTCCTTACTCACCCCAATCAAATGGTGTTGCAGAGCGTAAGAACAGAACGTTAACAGAAATGTTAAATTCTATGTTACTTACAGCTGGCATGCCTTCCTCCTACTGGGGAGAAGCAGTTCTAACTGCTAATCACATCCTGAACAGGTTGCCACACTCTAAGTTGTCTATGACACCTTATGAGATATGGCATAAGCATCCTTGTAGATATGATACTCTTAAAACTTGGGGCTGTATTGCTTATGTAAGAATACAAGATCCTAAGAGAACAAAGGTGGGACCTAGAACAATTACTTGTGTATATCTAGGTAGTGCAGAAGATAGTGCTGCAGGCAGGTTTTTGGATCTATCTACTAACGCAGTGATAGAATCTAGATATGCAGAATTCTTTGAAAATAAGTTTCTCAAAGATCATGGATTGAGTGTTTCTGGATCTACAGATATGATTACAGAGTCTAATGTAGAATCTGAAACAGGCCCTTCTGACACTAATCCCACACAACTGGTTGTTGAACCAGATCCAATTAGAGTATCTACAAGAGAGAGAGTTTCCAAAAGTTTTGGTAAGGACTTTGTCACTTATCATCTAGAGGATGATCCATTCTCCTATCAGGAAGCAATGAGATCTAGGGAATCTCTACTTTGGGCAGAAGCTATAGATGATGAAATTAACTCTCTGCTCCAGAACCACACTTGGCAGCTAGTCAATTTGCCAAAAGGGGCTAAGGCTATAGGCTGTAAGTGGGTATTGAAGAAGAAACTGAATAGTGATGGATCAATAGCCAGATACAAAGCACGTTTAGTAGCTAAAGGCTATAAACAGCAGAGTGGAATAGACTATTTTGATGTCTATTCACCTGTGTGTCATCTATCAACTATAAGAATTATTCTTGCTTTGTCATCTATTGAACACTTTGTAGTGCATCAATTGGATGTAAAAACAGCCTTCCTAAATGGAGAGTTAAATGAGGAAATTTACATGGAACAACCGGAAGGGTATGTCATGAAAGGACTTGAGGACAAAGTTTGTAAATTGAACAAATCTTTGTATGGTCTTAAACAAGCACCTAAGATGTGGCATCTTAAGTTTGACAAAGTGGTAAAGAGTTTTGGCTTCCAGTCTAGTTACTCAGATAAATGCCTTTACCATCGTTCTATGTCAAATAAGATAGTTATCATTTGCTTGTATGTTGATGACATGTTAATTCTTGGCTCCGATCATTCTGTAGTGAGTGACGTGAAAGCTATTTTAGCTAAATAATTTGACATGAAAGATCTTGGTATTGCCAATACCATTCTTGGTATGAAAGTAAGCTTTGAAAGGCAAGTCGTCTCCCTTAGTCAGACTCATTATATTGAGCAGCTACTTTCTACCTGGGGATACAGTGAGTGTAAACCGATTGAGACACCATATGATTATAATAAAAGACTGAGTCCCAATGAAGGGACCAGTGTGGATCAGTTAAAATACTCGAAACTGATTGGTAGTCTCATGTATGCTATGAGTTGCACTAGACCTGACATAGCCTTTACAGTTGGCATGCTGAGTCGTTTCACTAGTAATCCTAGTAAAGAGCATTGGGATGCCATCAGTAGGCTGATGAGATACCTTAAAGGTACTAAAGATTATGCTCTATGTTACTCTGGTTTTCCTCCAACTGTGGATGGATATTCTGATGCCTCATGGTGCTCAGAGATTGGAAATAGTAAGTCCACAAGTGGATATGTATTCACGTTGGGTGGAGCTGCTATTACTTGGAAATCCAAAAGACAGACTTGTATTGCATTGTCGTCTATGGAATCAGAACTCTTTGCTTTAGCTTCAGCCGGTGAAGAGGCAGAGTGGATAAAGAATCTGATTATGGATATTCCGTTATCTCGGCTAAAGATAAATTCTTTAAGCCTGTTCTGTGATAATCAAGCGGCAGTCCTAGTCGTCAAAAATGCTCTCTTCAATTCAAAGAGAAGACATGTGAGACTGAGACATGCGTTGTTGAATTATCTGAGAGAACAAGGAGTTATCACCTTGATCGATGTGAGATCGAAGGATAACTTGGCCGATGCTCTCACAAAAGGTTTGTTTAAAGATCGATTATTCAAAACAGTGAGGGAAATGGGGTTAAAGATTTTGAAAGATAAGTCTTAATTACCATTTACTTACCTTCTAAATGTGTGTTTTGAATTATCGAATCTTCTTTTGTTGGCCAAAATGATAAGCACATTCTATGTGTTTCATCGATGTTCATGGTTGCCGATAAATCTGAAAAGGGTTAGTTGTCTCATTCCAAACTTGATGAAGATGGCTTTAACCTGATTCAGAGGTTCTATCTGGGAAGTTTGTGTCATTCCAAACTTGATGATACAACCCGACCAGGTTTGGACTATCCTTTGGTTAAATGATCACATTCCAAACTTGATGCGAGATTATTTGACTTTAAGGAATCAGTAATTGTGACATTCCAAATTGGAACACAGAAATAGTTGGTTGCATAAGAAGCCTGTTGGTCTTGTTCTTAATTGAAACTTGACATTGCATGACTAAGTTATTGTAAGTGACTTGACTGTTGGTCCGGTTCTTTGAAACTAGGCAATGGTTATTCTCTTACGAATAAACTTGGGTTGATGGCTCTTTGTAAATCAAACTGTTTAGGCCTTGTTCATAATTTATGAAACTGGCTTGATGCTTATGAACATGATATTATGATGCTTTATGATATCAATATATGTTCTTCTCTGCCTTGTGTTATGGTGCTAAGTTCTTTTAGTAGAACTAGACACTTTTAGTAGATTATTCAAATGATTGAATTCATAGTAATATGAAATTCATATGTGAAATTCTACAGGGGATGGCAGAGATGGAGGAGAGCTTAATGAGTGGGATCCTGACCAGGATGACCTACTTGATGAATGAATATATCATTCAGAGTGTGTGGGGGACTTGACAGTTCACCTGCAAATGCCCATTTTGATGAAGTCCATTTACTTGAGACTTATATTTTCTGTCATTGTGTTGTGAACATCATTATGCTAATCTTTTGTATTTGTAAGGCCTTAGACTATTTTGATTGGCCTACTTATACTTGACTGCTATGCATATGTTGGTTGTGAACTGATTCAGAGATTTATTATGGTATGCTGATCTCAGAACAGATTCATGATAAGGATGATTCACTTATTTGGACTGAATGTGGATGATTCATGTTTGTTTGAACATCACACTGACACCGTATTGGATTGTGCTGTATGGTGAACATAGGAGGAGATTGTTGGATATATTGTGAATATAATCCATGTAATATGTTCACATACAAGCTCAATAGGTGAAGGCTTGGTTATTTGGGTCCATATGGGCTGGAGCCCAATAGCTTGCTTATATATATTCTAGGGTTCGCCCTACGCTGGAGGTAACACTGTTGAGCACTCCAAACTTGATGTCTCAAGGTGTAATACTTCAAGCAAACACTCTCTACTCTCTCAAAACCCATTACCTCCAACATGTATCACAAGCTCGTGCAGAACCTCGGATTCATACACAATGCCATGTGGATGTGTGCATGTCTCTCTGTGCCTTTTGGCTTATTATTATTATTATTATTATTATCATATTAGTCATTTAAGGTTTAAGATTTAAGGTAAGCCTGTGTGTGTGGGTATTGATGTACCCTATCTTTGACTAATGATCTTTCTGCTTCTACGATATTCGGATAGCCCTCTCTTCCGAGTTCTGTGGGACATATACCTTTGACTGTGTTGACCTTAATTATATTGTTAAACGTGCTTAACAGCTAAGCTATAACGCATGTGACCTTAGTTGTTAAGTGTACGCTATAAATGAGACCGAAACCTCTTTCAAAAGTCCATAACCACCAAGAAAATTTGTCCGAACGGGGCAAGCCACAGAAACGGGGAACAACAGTATCTTTCGTCGAAATCGAAGGCCATGATTTCGAGCAGAATGAGTCGCTTCCTTCCGCAAGCATACAAAAAAAAAAAAAAAAAAAAACACTTGTGGCTCCCTCTTTCACATGCACTGGCATGGGCGAGGAGACAAATAAGTGGGTAGCTTCGTGCTTCCATGGGCGAACCAGATAATAAGATTCCGGTTCCCGAAGAGAAGCGGATAATGGATAGGGAAAACCTTCAAGATAGACACTTATTGGCCAAGGAAAGAGATGATTCACCACATGCTTGTCGCTTCAAGAATTACATTTTGATGGTTATTGAGTTACACGATCTTTGGACTGTCCATGTTTAACTTGTGAGGGATGGGAAAGAATACGAGGCAACGTTGATTTGATCTCAGTTGCATTTTGTGCTCTTCCTGCATAAGATAACCGCAATGTTTCGGGACTTAATAAGAAGTCTTGCCGGGTTCGATTGGATAATTTCTCAAAGCCGGGGCCACAAGGAGAGGACCCTCGACGACCTTCGTCACATAGGAACTCGTCTATGTTTATTGTTTCCTCTATGTTATGCTGGTCTAGAGCGCACCCTGTCGAGCTTAATGACCTTAAATTAGTCACTGACGTCCCTTAATAGTGCTAAAACATGTCCTCAAAGAGGATCTACCTAGCTACTGGGAATACTACCTTGTAAGTTGATAGAGACTGAAGACAGGACTAAATAAGACTGCGTTATTTTCCCTTTTTTAAAAAAAAAAAATTACTCCAAGTCTAATCTATTTATGACATCTATTCATATATTATCAAGTAAACGTGTACAAAAGTTGTATTGTATTTTTAATGACATAGGTTCGCAGGGAGCATTTGGAGTGCTAATAATCTATGATCCACTTCATAGAAACACTGCTTCATTCCCTGGAACCGCCGCAATTAGGGTAAGAGTTGTGAAGGCAAGAGGGAATTTAAGCCTCGCTTTTATAGGAAAAAATTCCGCGTGTAAAGTAGCTCCTAGTTGTCCTACCCAATTTCAAAAGTTAATGGGCGCACATAGCTCTTATTTATAAGATCGATCAGATCGCGGATCGAAACTGCTAATGAATTTGTTGAATAATTAAATATTAAATCACGCATTCTTCCAACAGCTTAAGTTTTTAGAGCAGTTGGCAAGTGATCTCACAAAATCTTTCAGAATTGCAAGCAGTTCGGACTTCACTCATGAGATGAAATTAAGTTCTAAACAAAACCGCGATCAGAACCCATGTGATAATTTGTATACAAAGTGACCTGTGCGATGTTTGAAAATATCGCGCATGAACGAACTTATGTCGTGTTTCATTTGAGAGTTTATGATGTGAATATGTTCCGAGATCGTACGTTCTGCACCAAGGTTGAGGACTTACATAGTTACATGCAACTTTCCTTTGTCGAGAATTAACGAAATCTATCCTATCCATACATACTCATATTCACGTGAATGGCTGGTGTGCAGCCAAAATAGAACACGGTGCGGGGCTTTGCCGCGTGTGGCCGGACCGCCGAAATTCGGCGCCGAAAGATTATCCCCCCGTGACGTGGCCCACCAGTGGTTATCCTCCGATGCACGGCAAAAGCTGACGGACCAGACGACATCGCGACACGTGGGCCGTTGCTGGTTGGTCAGTCTAGGCCTTTTAGTGGAGTGCAGGCAGACACGCCCAAACAAAAAAAAAAGTGGGAATAAATCGAAAAGAAAAGGGTTGTTATATTTCTTTCTTTTTTCTCCTCTGTGGTTGATATTTAGGGGTTGACAAAAATACCCATGAGGATGAGGCCAAAATTACCAGTCTGACAGATCTCCACGTGCGAACCCAACGACCTGTTTGTACTCTTGTGGCTGGACCGTCGACCATATCTAGCTACATCGGATTCGTAGAAATCATGGGTTTGTAGTTGGAGCGGAGTTATAACCCTTCTGACCCTTGACTTGACCAGATCAAAGTAGAATGTTTCATAAAGGCCAAAAAAATAGATATAAAATAAAACTACTCTTTCTATTTTTGCTCAAACGGGAAATTAATCTGGATGTCAAAAAAATTATTTTTTAAACCCCAAACGTCAAAGAATCCAATGACGAGATTGATCAGGATCCTATACTTTTTTGAAATGTTCGTTAACCCGACCCAAATAACTTTCCTGCTCGTTATCCCATGTAGTGGGGGGGACTTCGGAGTTAATAGCAACCGAAAGCTCGCACATTGGACTCGCCTCGCCCTAACTTGCTTCGCCCTCGTCCCGTGTTTCACTCGGAACAAATTTCCTCCGTCGCATTTCCATCCTCATAGTAAATACATGATGGGCCGCCTCATTTACCCAATAAAGAAACTATGAATGAATAACAAAAAAAAAAAAGAAAAGGAACAACCCTATGGCAGTGTTACATAGTCTTTGCCTTTGAGAGAAATCACTCAATAACAATCTTAAAGAGTAGTTTTTATTCTGGCAAGTCGCTTGCCCCACCCGTAGGGTTGCCCTCGCTAGGGCGAGTTTCTCGACTTAGTGATCCGAAAACACGGTCGTGTCTATGAATTAAATGCTTAGCACAGATTCTCCACGCCTTCCATAATGCTTTAAAGTTTTGACTCGCATCTTCATCTAATTTACGAAATCAATGATGTAATTCGTGTGATAAAAATTTACCCACTTAAAAGTCATAACCCGTCCAAGTCGATGAATATGATGCGACGATGACCTAAACCAACTACTTCCTGACACATTGCAAAGAAAAACGAAGCCTCTCTGCCCATTTTGGTCAACGACGAAACGCCTGCTTAATTGCTTCGTGAGAATTTTCAAACCCTTATTATAGCCTGCCGAAAGTGGACCGTTCTGTGGACAGAAACACTCTGCTAATTAATTGTCGTACCATCATGGCCGTTGGGGGTGTAGTGAGACCAACGGCCGACGCTGGCTAGCATTTAGTGACGTTGGTTATGCAGATATCTGGCACGTGCGTAATCCGACACTCGACATTTGCAGATCCAATAAGCGGTTTGGGATTCTCTGCCATGAAAACGGGAAAAAATGACTTAGGGATCTAACATAAAAAAGATTCCTCTTCCCAATGTATCTTCACTCGTTCCGATCGGCTCAATTTGGGCTCCATATAAAAAAAAAAAAATCTAACTTTAGCACTTGTGACAATTATATCCAAAACCTTTTTTTGTCTCATAAAAAATCTCTAACTTTTACTTTTATCCAAATTATACCCACAATTTTTATTTTTATCCTAATTTTACTGACCTAGTATAAAAAAAATCATTAACTTTTACTTTTGTCCCAATTCTACCTAAAACTTTTACTTTTGTCCCAATTTTACTGGCCTAGTACGAAAAAAATTCTCAACTTTTACTTTTATCTCAATTCTACCACCGTCAGCCTTTTTGTTCATAATTACCATTAGTTAATCCTACGTGACTCGAATTTTTTTACTGAATTTACCAATAAATTTTCAAAATTTATAAACAATAGGTTTCAGAGACGACGATATTTTAAAAAATTCGTCAGAATATCTCCATGTCTAGCCATTCTTTGGGCTGTTAAGTGTCGAAAAGAATACGAAATGCGCCGTCTTTAGTTACTATATATCTCTCAGCAATATATAGGGGTAGTAAAAAACACAAGAGAATTTCAAATTTTTTTAATGTCAGTTTTGTCGATGTGTAATTCATTAATGACGTGACAATGTCACGTAAGATTAACTAACAATGATTATAGACGGAAGGCTAACGGTGGTAAAAATTGGGACAAAAGTAAAAAGTGAAGGTTTTTTTGGTACTAGACTCGTGAAATTGGACAAAAGTAAAATTTTTGGGTAGAATTGAGACAAAAGTAAAAGTTGATGGTTTGTAAAATTGGGACAAAAATAAAAGTTGAGGGTTTTTTTTTTGTACTAGGGTGATAAAATTGGGACAAAAGTACAAGTTTTGGGTAGAATTGTGATAAAAGTAAAAGTTGAGGGTTTTTTTGGTACAGGTCGGTAAAATTGGGACAAAAGTAAAAGTTATGGGTTTTTTATGAAACAATTTTTTTTTTTGGATATAATCAATACAAATGCTAAAGTTGGAGGTTTTTTTGGGTATTAGGTCGCTCAATTTGACGGTTACATAATCTTATACAACTTCGCATATTTTTTGCCCGAAAATGAATGATTTATAAAATATTCTTCTAAAAACGATCGGAAATGTTGCTTATGAAAAAATGGATGATCGAAAAATATTTCCTTCATGCACGAAAATGGTTAGACATAAATTATTGCCGGTAATGAAAATATTTTTCATTAGTTATTTATTACAAACGATATAAGTGAACATTTTAAAGAAAATATTTATAAATCGTACATTTTTTACGAAACAAATGGAGGCCGAGTGTGGCATTGAATTCTCTTTCAATTTTATTGGCAAATGTATGTTACATTTCTTTCTATTATAGCCTAAGCCATGATAATGAAATTGAAATGTCATCCTATTGTCGCGACTAGACTACGCGGAGTGTTGAAAGTCAATCTTCAAGCAACTTTAACTCATGCAATCGTGTATCGTGGCCCCTTAATTTGAAGGAATGCAAGCAAAGTTATACCAATGGAAATTATATGTCCAACATGTATGAGCAATGGGTCCACATTTCCATGAGCTACGACAGAAGATGGAGATTTATAAAACTGCTATCCAAAATGATGCTATACGCAGTAAATGAGTGTTGAGACATATAATTTAGCTTATGAAATTGAATCAAATGTTTAATCTCACCTCCTAGTTCGGGGCTACTTGCACAAGTCAAAGGCCTACGCTTAATCGGTTCGCGAGGCAAGTGAAAGTGTTCCACGAGCTTTCAGGTAATGCTTGGTGCTTCCATACTTTGTAAGCGTCGTTTTCATTCGTGTATACTATGATGGATAAGATTGTGAGCCAACCCTACCGCCTTACCGTGCCCTAAACGATAGGGATCTAGCGACTCATTGACCAACACGAATACGACCTGTGTTACCATTGCTCAGGGTTTCGATCTCGCTTAGCTCGTGTATCACCGGTAAGATAATTACGCACCGACACGATACGTTAAATTCTGTTCAGAGAGAGGAAATTAAATGGTGGGAAGGCAAATACCGTTGAGGTTTTCCTATGGGGTAGGGAACAGCTTTTCCCACCAAATAAAAAAAAGGTTTTTTTTTTTTTTCGGTCGCGTTCACGATGAAGGTGGCGTCGTTCACGGACGTTGGGATGCTTGCGAGTGCGTCGCCCGTCCACCCCCATTCGGCTTTATCTCGCTTTAACGGGGGTTGACCCCTCCTTGATTGGCGCCGTTAACGTCGCGCGGCTCTCCCTTGACCTTGAGTCGCGCATTACTCCGCATCGCTTCCCGGGTGGGGCGGGTGATCCGCCAAATGATCGCGCAACGGCTAGTTGGGTGCTGACGTGGACTCTCAAGGCGCCCTCTCCAAAGAAGGGGCAAAAAAAAGAAAAAGTAGTAGTTGCGTCAGAAGCACATGATCTCTCGGATGTCCGTGGACCCCATGTGGGACCCATACGATCAAACGGGCGATGTGCGTCGTTGCGTCAATTTGTATCGGGTGTGCATAATAACTTCTTCCCCATGTAGCACCGATACGATACGCGATACGAGATACGATACGATACGATATGCCGATACGTGGTTTCTCAAAAAATAAAAATTTTTGATACGCTGGGATACGTTATATATTAAATGTATATTTATATATATACATTTAAATTGTTATTTTTATGAACTCCAAACATCACATATATGTCTAAATATCATAGCTATTTCATATTTGACGAAAAATATTAGTGAAAAACTAAAAAAAAGTTCAAATACTCCATAAATTATATTAACAAGTGAAATACGTCATAAATTAGGCCCGAGAGATTGAGAGGGTTTTCTGGACTTGGGCCCGAAATACTTCAATTTATAACTTGGAACCCGAATTTGAACTCAACGAGCCCAAACACAATTTTGATTTCATGGGGATACGCTCCGACACGATCGGACACGCTCCGACACGCGTGTCAGGGTCATAAACCATTTGGACATGCTCGGACACGCGTTGACCGCGTATCCGGGAGTATCCGATACGGCGGAGTATCCAATACGCAAATTTTTTTCAAATAGGAGTATCGGTGCTACATAGTTCTTCCTCTTTAGAGGATGGAAGGAAGCGAGTAGGATAACACGCGAACTCTTGAGACAGACAACCTCACTTGAAATTAAAATAGACTAATAAAGAAGTGCGCGTGCGTCGGCACAGATGTAGCGCGATAAGAGACACATGTTTTGTTTTTATTTTTTTATCGGAAAAAAGAAACAGAGTTGATTAAATGAAAATATACTTAAAAATTGCTAAAAACTAAATGCTTTTTTTTTTTCTTTTTTGTTTCGCAAATTAATGACGAGAGCTACATGAGCCCGACCCTCCACCAATCCCGACTCTCGTGAACATAGAAAGTGGGAGGCGCCCACGTCATGGCCTTTTGTCCGAAACCCGGGGGTTCAATTGGTCAGTTAGAGGTGGGCCTATGAGCAGCCGCCACGTGGCAAAATGGCTCCCCGACAAGCAAACGCTCCACATCACATGCCCCGCTCCACCGCCCCCCCCCCCCCCCCCCCCCCCCCGCACACGCCCCATTGAAGAGAGCCGCCCGCTCCGTTTCCCATCTCCACCTTTGGCGACGGGTTCGTTCATTCTTGTACCAAAACTCATCATGGATCTTTCGTGGCTGCTCTCCCAACATAAATTTATCCATCGAATCACGAATTATTTCTACATCGATTTGACTTATTTATCGTGATTTTCCCGATATTGCTATACGACCTCCCACTTAACTTTTACAAATTAGAAATTGGCTAATCTTTTTATTTTTCGATCAAAAAATTGGCTTTTCTAAACCGACCGGGAAACACGTCATCTACGTCGAGAGGTCCGTGATTCATCAAGGTGTTGCTTTTATCACAACCCTAACTTACGGGAAGAATTTAGGGGCGTGCTTCAATAGTCAACAAACTTTAGCATCTCATTCTTTTCTTATGAAGAAAAAGAAGTTGTTCGTGACAATCGATATCCTATGGTCGATTGGTGGACGGTCACGCGATGCCGCCGCCGCCGCATGTAATCGTTTCTTCCGTCCTAAAAAGGTCGTATACAGCACAAGCTGAATACAAAAATTCCAAGTTTGCCGATGCACAGAATCCTATTACTGTAATGTACTTTACGTAATTTGTGAATTTGGACACAAAAAAAAAAAAACATGGCCGGTAGTTAACAATCATCGCTTTTGATCAAGGCGCGAAACGTCAATGTCATGTTACATAAGATGCGGCTTTCTCTTCTTTTCCTTCTTTTGGTCGGTTTTTTTTTTTTCCCCCTCCAACCAGAGAATCATCTTTTCGATCTTCTTACACAAAGAATTCCGACACTCAGTAATTTAGTATACATTTCCACGATGAATTCTAACTCTTTTTCTTTTCTTAATCTTTTTTGTTGGTTAGTTAATTTCGTGCTCGTCATCCCTTCACCACCACTTCTCGTTCGCAACTTTATTTCAGTCGTGGCTCTTTAACCCTCCCCGAAGTCTTCAAAGCCTAAGTTTCAAGCTTTGTCATTCTTAATCGTTAATTAAATTTGGAAGCCTCGAGAGAGTTATAAAGTGCCCAAAATCACTGTGCTCGGGAAAAGGAAGAAGCTAAAGGCGCGCAATTTTGGTTCACGGGTACTGATGATTTTTCAAGGAAATAACATATATATATATATATATATATATATATATATATATATATATATATATATTAAATATGTCTAGATTTTTATGTACTCGGTCCGGTTCATCACCCGATCCGATATATTTTTGGTGCGGCCCAAAAGTGGAGAAAAAAATTGAGATTTGGTTCGTGACGCAGAGAGTTGAGTCGATAGGCCCAACTCGGAGCAAGCGAACAAATCTCTATAGGGGTGCGAATATATCTCTATGGGGTTCGGGGGCAACGCCCCTGAGAAATTTTTTTGGGCTCTATTTATGCTGCGGCTAGGGTTTATTTTGTGGTACAGAAGATTTTCGTTATATGAGAGACTTGTGAGCCGTGTGCTTTTGTTCAGTCACGAAAATCGACTTCTGTAATCTGTACTCTCTTTGATTATAATTGAATCTTGTTTTGCCTCGCCTGTTGACATAGATCACCTCGATCGAACCACGTAAATCCTTGTGTTCTGTGTTTGTTTTTCCGCATTTGTTACAACAACATATATATTATATGCATTCGGCTTTTGCCAGAGAGTGAGAATTAGAATGTCACGATGATCCGACTGCTTAACTCGAATGGAATAGTTAGATCGAGTCAGTTCATGAGGCCGTGATGTGAGAAATAATAGGGAATTTGGGTGAATGCAATAAGTGATGGCGAGTATCTCGTCAAATGCATTAAGAAATTGCACACTTGTGAGCATAAGATATCTTCAGAAGTTAGCCAAAGCATCAAATCCCCTCTTAATGTTGTCCATGTGTTTTTATTAAAGTTTGTTCTCATTCTAGAAACTACGGTCTTTTCGTAATTTTTCACAATATAAAAGATAAAAGAGAAAGACTTTACTAGCATGATAGTCTTTGGATGGCTGTGAGCCACAAATTTTTAAAACAATGGATCCACAATAATATTCAATTAATTATTCTTTATTTTTTTTGTGGCTCAAAACATACCGTTAACATATCAGTTATCCAAAGACTGTTATATAATTAATTATCTAAAGAGAAATAATTGTGTCAGTGTCCTTAATCTATTGTTAGGTTATTACGAGGTCCACTTTTTCTAGAATTAATGGTTCATAACACGTTGTTACTCTCGCGTGCCTAAAAACTATTATGCTAACAAAAGACAACAATAAATCGCATTCTCACTTTTTCTTGTCATTCCCTAAGTAGCACCAACATGACACCAACACGCGGCACGTCATTTAAAAAAAAATAACATTGACACGTTGGGATACATGATATATTAAATGTATATTTTTACGTATGCATGATAAATTATTGTATATATAAAAATATTAGCGGTGATTTTCTCTTTTATGTTAAGAATTCAAGATTACCGCCGACCCCAACTAGTTTGGGATAAATTCGTTGTTGATGTTGATGCTAAAAATTCAAGATTAGGTTTTTTATGGGATTGGCTGGGTATTTGACTTAAATATATATATTTTTCATAGATTTTCATTCCGATCCTTAATTTATGGAAAATGCCTAAAATTGACTTCGTTCGTGTCGAAATGACATGTCATGATGCTGGACTCGGGTGTTGCTGACATTTCCGAAGTATCGATCACATGTCGAATGTCTAATACCTGTTGGCCATGTGCCAGACTTGTCAATGTTCGATGCACGTTCGACTCCGACATGATATAGATGCTCTCGAAGAGCGTCCGTGCTTCCTAGGTGGCTACCAGTTGCGAAACAGCAAATGATTTTAAAGATCCTAATTGTTTCGCGGAAAACGAATGATTTGAAAAATCTCTTTTTTTGTTAAATAATTGTTAATATTAGATGAAAAGAGGGGTGTATTAAAATATTCATAAAATTGATTTTATAAGACCATGGAGGAGTTAATGCACCATGGAGTAATTAATGCAAGTTTGGTGTGATTATCATTACTAGGTGTTATCATTACTAGGTGTCTTGGGTTTCATAGTAATTACATGTTGTGTCATCATTACTAGGTGTCTTGTGTTTCATAGTAATTACATGTTGTCTTCATAGGAGTGTTTAGTTTTTGCTATAAATACTTGAGTGTGTTGTATTGTAAGATAAGCAAGAGAGAAGCCAAAGCAAGTGTTCTCCAATATACAGATTTTCTTCATCCATTTCGTGCCTCGTTTCTTATATTCGAAAGGTCACCCACGTTGTGTGTTTTCGGTTCCAACATTTGGTATCAGAGCTAGTATGGCATCTAGTAGTTCCGTTCAAATGCAGCTTCCAAAGTTGAACGGAAAGAATTTCAACAACTGGGCTGTCCAGATGAAGGTTCTATTCAAATCGCAAGATTTGTGGAATCTAGTTGAAAGTGGCTACAACGAAGTAGCTGATGCCGAAGCATTCGAGGCTTTGAGAAAGGAGGAGAAAGAATCTCTGGTGGAGTCCCGGAAGAAAGATCAGAAAGCATTATATGCGATTTTTCAAGCCGTGGAGGAAACGATATTTGAAAAAATATCGAGTGCCGAGACCGCGAAAGCTGCCTGGGATATCTTGCAGAAATCCTACAAAGGCGATGATCGTGTCCGGCGGGTGCGGCTTCAGACTCTTCGAGGTGATTTCGAGTCTTTACGCATGAATGACTCGGAAACAATATCGGCATATTTTGATCGTGTGCAGGCCATCGTTAACCAATTAAGGGTTAATGGTGAAGAACTTCAAGATGTTCGTGTTGTAGAAAAAATCTTGAGGTCTTTGACCGAAAGATTTGACTACGTCGTCGCAGCGATCGAGGAAGGACAAGACGTATCAACTCTCACGTTGGAGCGGTTGATGGGTTCATTATGCTCCCATGAGCAAAGAATGAACCAGAAGTCTACGGGTTCCGTTTCCGAGCAAGCATTGCAAAGCCGGGTCGCTCAACCAAACCGAGGAGGCTATCAAGGCGGTCGAGGTCGTGGAGGAGCCCGAGGTAGAGGTGAGAATTCAAATTTCACCAGAAAATTTAGAACACCTGACAAATCAAAAGTCAAGTGTTTTAAGTGTAATAAATTCGGACACTACAAATCCGAGTGTCATGCAAAGGCGACGTACGTGCCGGCGGAACATGCACATGCCACCGATGCTGAAGAGTACATGGTACTAGCATGTGCGAAGGATGATTCAACTGTCGTTGATACTAATACATGGTATCTAGATACTGGGTGTAGCAACCATATGACCGGAAGAAAGAAGGAACCGGTGAGCTGGTAAATCTCACTTATTTTAAAGGCATTGTTGGCAGCTTGAGATATTTGGTTTCTACAAGGCCAGATATTACCTATGGAGTGGGTATTATTAGCAGGTTCATGGAAAAACCCTACCAGTCACATTTGCAAGCAGCAAAGAGAATTTTACGGTATGTCAGTGGAACTCGTGATCATGGAATTTTATATTCTTATACTGACAACTTTGGTCTAGTGGGGTACACAGACAGTGATTGGGCAGGTGATACCGAGACTCGAAAAAGTACGTCGGGGTATGCTTTCTTTCTTGGATCAGGAGTATTCTCTTGGTCTTCCAAAAAGCAACAAGTTGTTGCTCTCTCGACAGCTGAAGCAGAATACATGGCATTAGCTTCAGCGGCTTGTCAGGCGATATGGCTTCGTAGGATGCTGCATGAATTGATGCATGAACAAACGGGTCCTATTAAAATGATGTGTGACAATAAGTCGGCTATTGCATTAGCCAAGAATCCTGTATTTCATGGCAGGAGCAAGCACATCGACATCAAGTATCATTACATTCGTGAGCGAGTCAAAGATGGTGAAATCGATCTTAATTTCTGCAGATCAGAAGATCAGCTTGCAGATATTTTGACGAAACCCTTGAAGGCGGATTCGTTCGAAAAATTGAAGAAGATGCTTGGTATGGAAATCAATTTTAAGGGAGGCTATTAAAATATTCATAAAATTGATTTTATAAGACCATGGAGGAGTTAATGCACCATGGAGTAATTAATGCAAGTTTGGTGTGATTATCATTACTAGGTGTTATCATTACTAGGTGTCTTGGGTTTCATAGTAATTACATGTTGTGTCATCATTACTAGGTGTCTTGTGTTTCATAGTAATTACATGTTGTCTTCATAGGAGTGTTTAGTTTTTGCTATAAATACTTGAGTGTGTTGTATTGTAAGATAAGCAAGAGAGAAGCCAAAGCAAGTGTTCTCCAATATACAGATTTTCTTCATCCATTTCGTGCCTCGTTTCTTATATTCGAAAGGTCACCCACGTTGTGTGTTTTCGGTTCCAACAGGGTGGACAATATATAAGCGGTGGGTCACCTGATTTTAATTTCGGTTGCAATTTGATCGGGTGTTTTAAGAGACATTTGGCTTAATTACGCGTATGCTCTGTCAATTGTGGCTGAATTTCTGACCGCCCAAATTAAAGAGAGCAAAAAAAGGCAATAGAAATCCATCTTTAAGCAATAACTAATAAACGTGAAACTGAAAATTAACGAAGCTCACTTCCTGCAGCTGCAACTCTCCACCTGGGGCACAGATTTGCAGAGAGACCAGCCAGAACCAGAAGAAGTTCCATGTTTGTAGCAAAGCCAAGAGAAGAGAAGAGAAGAGAAGAGAGGGAGAGAATAGCGAACAGTAACCACTCAGAATCGGATTTTGAAGAACGATATTATCACAAAGACAGATGTCATATTGTGTCAATTACAGAAAAAAATCAGCAAATCAATGAATTGAGCGAATACTTTTTTTTTTTTCCAGAAGCCTGTCCCCCCTAACAACAGCTCAACTCAACCCAAAGCACAAGAAACGCCTTCTCTCTCTCTCTCTCTCTCTCTCTCATCTCCATAAAAACGACCTCCTTTCGTCTTCCTTCATCTTTAGCCTCTCTCTCTCTCTCTCTCTCTATCGCTCCTAGCTGTCCTGTATCAGTATTAGAGAGAGATTCCCCGCACCTCTCTCTCTCTCTTTCTCTGTCAGTCCCTCTCTTCTTCTTCATCACTCTCTTACGCATTTTTCAATCGTATTCGTGTATATAGCAACATCTTTGGGCAGAGGAGGAGGAGGAGGACGAGAGAGAGAGGTAAGAAAAGATGTTGCACTCCCATCTGGGCTTGTTTTTGACTTGCTGTGCCGTCCTCCTTGTTCTGGCTTCTGGGTCGTCCCCGACCTTGCCCATCATTTCCTTCGATGAAGGTTACACCCAGCTCTTCGGTGACAACAATCTTGCTCTTCACGGAGATGGCAAAGCAGTCCATCTCTCTCTAGACGAACGCACAGGTGCCGTATTTAATGTCTTTCTCAATCTGTTCCCATTTAATCACTGAATGTTGAGGATTCAAGGTGTCCTTTTCCGTTGGGGCTCTGTTGATTGACGACCCTTTTTCGATTTTCTTTTGAAATTTTTGGTTTGTTGCAGGGTCTGGGTTTGCGTCTCAGGATCTTTATCTGCATGGCTTCTTCAGTGCTTCCATCAAGTTGCCTTCTGATTACACTGCCGGCGTTGTGGTTGCTTTCTACGTGAGTGATCTCTGCTCTATAAATCTTTTTTTTTTGTTGCAATTTTTTGATGGTGTTTTCATGTTTTTTTTTTTTTTTAATCTGGGTGTTGTCATGTTTGATCATAGTATCATGGTGTTTTCGTGATGGGTGCTCGGTGTTTCTTCTATGGAAATATTTGATCTTTCTTGGGCGATTAAATTCAGTTACAAAGGCCATTCATTTGTCAAATTACCTGAAAATATTTCGCTGCGGTTGAGTATCTGTATTTCGAGGAGTATTTGAGAATGACGACCTGCATTTTTTTCTTTTGCAAGTTCTTCACTTTTGATCACATATATGGTTCTGCTTGACTGGAATTCTTCTACGGAGTAGTTTTTCGAATTTCAGCTCCGGTGATCGTTGTTTACTCTTTGATGGCACAGATGTCTAATGGAGATATGTTCGAGAAGAACCACGATGAGATTGATTTCGAGTTCTTGGGTAACATTCGGGGAAAAGATTGGAGGATCCAGACTAATATCTATGGCAACGGAAGCACGGGTATTGGCAGGGAAGAGAGATATGGCCTCTGGTTCGATCCTGCCGATGACTTCCATCAGTATGGCATCCTGTGGACCGACTCTCAGATTATGTAAGCTTCAATTCCACCATGATAAGAGCATAATTGTTCTCTGGTTCACCTTGCGATTCATAGTGCTTCTCTTGCATAGCCATTTGGTAGCTTTTGTGGATATATCTTTATCGCTATTGAGATTGCTGGTCTCCTGAGAAAATATGTGCTCCGTGCTCTAATCTTATTCTGCTGAAATATGTCACTGGGGCTAAGGTGATGGTCACTTCCTTAAGGAACATTGTGCATTAAGATCGGTGTCTCTTGCTGTGCCCCATCAGGATGGTCGGGTGGATCATGTTTATCTTGACCATTACTTCTTTTATTCCAACACCCTGGCTCGCTCGTTCCTCACTCAGGGTGAAAATGCTTTTATTTTTATTACTGTTGCTTCAATTCCTTTTACCATGTCTTCGTTTTATCATGGTGATACTGTTAATCTTTTCAGTAATCGAGAGAAGTTAGATGGATGTTTGTTTGGGCCCCTTCTTCTTTCTCTGTGTCTATAAACGGTAGTTGGTACCTTTGATTGAGATGGATTAACTACTTTGTGATCCTGTTCACATGTTATTTCACGGGGACGGAAGGGTTTGGTACATCTAAATTTCGTTTTAGTTATGCCAGAGTTTAAGCTAACTATAACATCTGTTGTAGAATCGGGAGATGAATCGATGAAAACATCCTATAAGAGGACAGTCTTTACCGCTTCTTACTATGTCTTGATTATGATTAAGCTCTCACCACTTTTTTCTCTCTTGTAGATTTTATGTGGACAATGTACCCATCAGAGAGGTTAAGAGAACAGAGGCCATGGGAGGCCAATTCCCCACTAAACCGATGTCTTTATATGCCACAATCTGGGATGGCTCTGGTTGGGCCACAAATGGCGGAAAATACCGAGTGAACTACAAGTACGCCCCCTATGTTGCCAAGTTCTCCGATCTCGTCCTGCACGGCTGCGCAGTTGACCCGATTGAGCACCAATCGAGCTGTGATGATATCCCAAGTCATAAGGCGATCCCCCAGGGCATCAGTCCCAGCCAGAGGATGAAGATGGAATATTTCCGGAAGAAGCACATGACTTATTCATACTGCTATGACCATGCTCGGTACAAAGTCCCTCCACCTGAGTGCGTGATCAATCCAGGAGAAGCCGAGCATCTCCGGGCTTTCGACCCCGTCACGTTTGGAGATGGCAGGCACCACCGTCCCAAGCGTCACCGCCAGAGCCGGACAGGCCGAGCGGACGCCTCCATGTGAGAGATGAACTGCATTTCACCACTTGCAGCATTTTATCTGGTCATCATACCATGGGATTCTTCATGGCTTACTCCACTACCTTTTACCTACAGTTTGATTATCATGCCTGGTGAAGTCATTTTTTTTTTTGTGTGCCTGTGAATAGAAAGATAAACAGAGGAAGACAGAGGGTGTGTGAAGGGGGGCACAGAGATTCATCATTGGATTAATATGGGTTCTTAGGTTGGGGGGGGGGGGGGGTGGTATGTGTATAGTTTCATGATACCAATAGAGTTTCCAGCCATTTTGTCATCTCATATATGGACTTGTATTTTCCTTTTTTTTTTGGCTGAATTTGAAGATTTGTACTGCTATCCGAGACACCTCATGGGATCTCCAAATAAATATACCTTTTGTCCAGAGTTGGGTATGTGTGTATATGTGTTATGATATGGTGGACATTAATGTGGGTCTGCAGAATCTTTGTTTATGGTGGGTGGGCATGGTGTGTCCCTTGTTCTATACTCTTGATTCCATTCAATTAGTCAGACGAACAGAGAGAGAGAGAGAGAGAGAGGAGAGAGAAACAGGGGATCATCATGATCAAAAGCTTTGTGTTCCATTAAATGTCAAAAGTGAGGGACCCATCTGGGCTCTGTTTCATGATACTTCTTCTTTTGTCAAGCTCAAACAATGGTGTTGGGACAAATTTGTCAGCGGACCGGGACCTGAGAATCCAAAGGCCATTTAAGAGGGAGAGAAAACAGGTGGGGTGGTGAGACGCAGAGTGCTTTGCAATTGGCGGATTGTAGTCCCTTCGTTTGGAGCAGAAAAGCTTTGGCTGGATTTAAGTCTAGCTTTGAAAGGATAATGGACATCATTATCTTCTTTCTCCTTTTTGCTCCTTTTTATTCTTTTCTCTCCCCCCCGTGTCTGTATAAAAAGAAAGGGTCGAAGAGAAATCAACTGGACATTTATTTCTTTCTGGTGACAAATTAAGTGTAATCACGGAGGAGAGGAAAGAAGGAAACGGAGGGAGGGAGGGTGAATTCGCGAATTCATCGCATTCAACCGTATATTGGCGCTCGCGACTTAATGGCTGAGACGGTTATGGACGACACTCAGGACACTGCTGAAAAAGAATGAGAACTGCCCGACGTAAGAAGTTATAGCCTGTCGTTCGATCGATAGCGCTGGATATAGCACATTAAGTTCCTGATTAAGAAAGAGATAATTTCAAATGAGACAAGCAAGAAGATGAGAGTGGAGAAATCTAAACAGCTGTATGAAAGCTTGACTTCCATTTAGTGGCCAGGAAGCTAGATGTGACTTATCCTCACACTAAAGAAGAGAAAATGCAAGTTGCTCAACAACCCTCCTTTCTATCCCCTTTTCTATGCGCGCTCTCTCTCTCTCTCTCTCTCTCTCTCTCTCTACAAATAGAAAAATATATGAGTTGATGTATACATATTCGCTTTAAAATTAAAGGGCTAAACCCAAATATAAAGAGGGAAAATCAGACATGCAAGGACGTCTAAAAAAAAAGGAAGGATTCCTGAGGAATTGGGAGCTAAGGGCGCGCATGGCAACACTACTACTCTAAAAATTAACTTATGGCCAGAAATTGATTTATCTAATTCTGCTTATGAGTAGAAATTGATTTTCCTACTACAAAAGTGTTATCATACACGCCCTTAATACTCCTTGAAAAAGACCACCTACAAAGGGATACCCAAACGAAAAGTTGGAGCAACTGTAAATGCACTAATTCAAACACAAAATTAGTTACCGACCGGTGAAAGTCAAAAGGAGAATAAAGTGAAAAGACGAAAAGATGGGGAAAAGAGCCGAATGATCAAACATAGAGTCGGCTGAAAGCAAAACATGAAAAAAGTCTCTCAAAGTTTTGCCCATCAATCAAATATCAACACTCAAGAATATGATTTTCGGCTCCCATACACCACCACCGTTTCCTAAGCATGACATCTTTTTATAGTGAAATCTGGCAATTGCGTGATAAAGAACACGTCAGGATAACAAAGCAATAGGAAAAGTCAGATTGATTGAACTTGGAACTTTGAATTTTAGCATACCAACGTGGCTGGGAATCAAGACAAAGCCAAATCATAGGTGTCTTGAAATTCATGGACTGATGGGGCTTGCATGAAAGTGATTGCATAGATACAAGTGTTAACATATCCAAATACTGTGTAAGAGAAGTGCTACAAACGTTTGATACCACAAGAAAGACGACGATGACCCAAATACGAAACACAAGGATAGAAGCACCTTCAGTTTCTTCCGCTTCAAAGTAAATAAGAACAAGCTAGGAGAAAGCCAGAAAGAAAGCAACCAGTTAAACAGTTCTTTAGAGAAGTGATGCATGTCATAGGTACTGTTTGTTTTAGTAAAACGTTGCTGTGCTTTCATAATTTTCTCAGACAAGTTCCTGTATTTACAGTTTCGCTAATCAGGTCCTCGTATTGCACAAAGCATCAGTCCTTTTGGCACCATATCCGATGGAAATGACTGCCGAAAGACATCAAAATGTGAATGTCGACCAATTATTTGCCTACGTGAACATGCATCATGAATATTGAATGAGCAGTTACGTTAGCCTGGATTTGGTGCTGGAGAGACTTGATTAGACATTTTGTGTAAGCAAAAGAACTTGATTATAAAAATTGAAAGTACAAGACCTTGATTAGAATAGAGTAAAATACATAAGCGAAAAATATAACCTTTCTTTTATTTAGTTCCAATGGAGGTAAGACAACCTCACTCACCTCTCACCATTCGATCTATCACAGGGAAACCACTGACAATCGTTTACCAAGTGCAGGCAAAATAAAGGAGAAGATTGCTCTATTTAATGTAAGATAAACCCATAGAGTTATCTTAAAGGGCGGTTGTTTTCACATAAGAAGACATTCTGTGTACCTATTACTCACCCATCCAGCCAATAAGTATTTGCCTGAAAATTAGGTCCTGCACGGCTGCCCAGTATGAGATCCGCCGAGAGATCTATTCAAGGACTTGGGAATTGACTACCAAAAATCATTGCAGGAACAAGCCCCTCCTTTGAAATGGTGATAACGATTAGCATCTCGAATGATGATTTCTCGCTTGACGATAACACTGATGAATTTCAATACAGTATGGCAATCTCCACAGACACGAAGATTTTTCACTATTCGAATAACAGTCCCAGGAACAGATTTCAGCAGCCCGTATGCGACAGCCAACCTCTCGCTGTGCCAGAAAAGTTGTTTCTCCTTCTCTTGCTGCTCCATGTCATGTAATACTGAGCTAGTGTCCGGAACATAACCTCTCCTTCTCATCTCTGCATCCAATTCTTTGAGCAAGCAACATATCTCATCTTTCATTGGATGAGTTGTCTCCCCTGCATAAAACACTTGTTTTTCTTTCCCTAGGTCAATGCAACTATATCCCGGCTCCTTTCTTACTTCCATTAATGTCATCAGCTTTCTGATCTTGGCAACTTTATCCCACATAGCAGCACGGGCGTAAATATTGGACAGAAGTATGTAAGTCGAAGGATCTTCTGGCTTTAGGGTCAAAAGACTGTCAGCAATTCTAACTGCCATTTCGGTCTTGCCATGTTGTTTGCAAGCACTAAGTAAAGCTGCCCATGTAGGCTCATCAGGTTGAAATGGCATTCGATTGATAAGGTTCTCTGCCTCATCAAGATGCCCTGAACGACTAAGAAGATCCAATAAGCAAGTATAATGTTGCAAGGAAGGAGTGATACCATAATCCTTGATCATAAAATTGAAAAGATCGCGACCTCTCTTTACTAATCCGACATGGCTGCATGCGTAGATCAGTCCAACAAAAGTAACTTCATTTGGCTTTACTCCAGTAGAAACCATTTTATCAAACAACTCCAATGCTTCCTCAGCTTTCCCATGCTGAGCAGCACCGACAATTATCGAAGTCCAAGATACTACATCTCTGCGGTTCATCCCATTAAAAATATATTTTGCACCAAGAATATCGCTACACTTGGCATACATATCAATAAGTGCATTGCTGATGAACAGGCAAGATTCATATCCCAGAACTACAACAAGACCATGAATCTGCTTTCCAAGTTCCAACGCAGCTAAATTAGCACAAGCGCCAACGATACTAGAAAGAACCAATGGGTCTAGGATGTCAACCCCTTCTCTTCTCATGTCAATGAATAAGTGAAACGCGTCAACATTATTCCCACTCTGGACCAACCCAGAAATCAATGCTGTCCAGGAAAACAAAGTTCTTGAAGGTGCACTTTGAAAGATTGCCAAAGCATCTGACTTTAGCCCACTCCTAGAGTATGCAGAAATCATAGCAGTCCAAGAAACTGCATTCTTCACTAGGATTGAATCAAAAACGGCACGAGCATCATATGGTAATCCACATTTTGCATACATATCAACTAGTGATGACTTTGTTACATCGTCCGCAAAAAAAGGGGAGAGCAAAAAGCTGGCATGAACTTGCCTGCCGAGCCTGATGCCACCCAAGCTAGAGCAAGCCTTAACTAGGCTAGCGTACACAAAATGATCCGGCCACAACCCATCATCCGCAAGCATGGAGTGGAAGATGGACAGAGTTCGGTGAGGGAGGTTAGCTTGGTTGTATGCTGTGAGGATCGAGGCCCAAGAGACTTGGTCTCTGTGGGGCATTTCCTCGAACAGCGAGAAAGCATCTCCAGGGAGACCACATTTGCCGTATGCATCCAGGAGAGTGTTGGGCAAAGGGCCATATCCATGAAGGCCATTCTTGAGCAACTGGGCATGAAGCTTCTTGGCAATATTCGGAGTGTTGCGCCGCGCACATTGTTGGAGCAGGAGAAAATAGTGAGAGACAGGCATTCACCACCTTTTATTAAGTAGGGCGCGTCATTCTGGAATTACAGCAAACATATTATATGCATGTGGACAACGCTCAGGTGAGGAGAAACATACGGTAAGACAGCCATCCGATCCATGCGCCATCTCCATGTGGAACTAACCGCACACCGGCAAGACAATAACAAGACCTCTCAATTAAAGAGCTTTTACACTTATTTGCCTTTTCAACTCCGCTAATGCAAAAGTTTTGTAGACTCGGGGAGATGCCGCGACCACCGTTCCATTGCACGACAAGAATTCACGAAACACGAACCCACATGCTAGTGAACAAACTTCCACCATTAGTAAATTGCTAACGGGAAATTCCCATCTTGCTGGCGGAACTTATACGTGCAGGAGAGAACCTGTGAGAGAATGGCGTGGCGTGGCGTGGCGCAAGAACTGGCAGCGGCAATTCAACTCGGCAATGGACACCGAACTGAGAAAGAAGCCAAAGGTGTCGCCTTGACTACATTCCAAACAATTGACCAAAAAAAAAAAAAAAACTCAAAACCGACCCTTATGAACTTTTTATTTCTAAAAGAAATGGCAACTATTAGAGTTTTTAAAGTCATTTACTCAAACTTTATTATTTTTTGCACGAAAATTATATATTTATTCTTTCCCTTCATTTTTCCGAATGAATTAGCAATTTCTCGTCCAAGCCGACTTTCCGGGAACGAAAGAAGATGGCAGATCGACAGCAGAACCCTCGTCTCATGCTCGGCAACTTTCTCTCTCTGGAGCAGTGCAAGGTCAGTAATCTCATCAAACCTTGGCATTTATGTTGATGTCATGTAATGGACTTTCAATGGGGGTCTTTGTGCAGGAGCTGGAGTTCATTCACAAGAGCTGTAGCACGGTTGGGTACAGGCCGAGCGTCTTCTCCACCACGCTCTCTCATCTCATCGCTACGAACTCGGCCCACTTGATCGTGCCCCTTGTGTTCATCCGCGGTATAATTACCTTCTCTCTCTTTCTTACTCCGTTAGTTGATCCTTTGGCTAATCAATTGTTGGGTGAAATCAGGAATCTCGTGTGGTCTTTGTGCTGCCGTTTGATTCCATGGTAACTTAGTCCAATTGCCTCTGATATTCATAGTTGGGCGTGCTCTCGGATAGCTTATGTTTGACAGCGGGATGAAGTGGTTTGGATGATAAATCAAGCTTAATTGTGTCAAAAGATCTTAAATTGCTCGAGAGAGATTCTTATTGGGGTGCTTGTGGATCATGAGCAAAGCATTTCTCTTTTTCTGTTGCTTGACGTGACTGACAGAATCAGAGACGAAGTTTATGATTCTTTATGGTTGGTGTAGCTTTCAATATGATCCTGAAACGTCTGCTTCATTTCTTCATTGTCAGAAAAACTGAAAGAGAAGGTGGAGGAATTCTTTGCATGTGAGTATGAGCTCTGTATCGAATTTACTGGTCTTGTCAGGTCTCCTCTTTTCATCTGTTCACTATTTACTTTAACTGCTTTTGTCAGGCTTCAAATTTGTTTCTGTTAACGTATCATAATTTTTGCTTTTGCGGAGTATGTACACAACATAAACAGCCAATCCTTACCCAAAAAAAAAAACACAACATAAACAGCTAATTGTTTTTGACGGTTTGATGATGTAATTTGACCGAGGAGCGAATCTATGACCTTTTCTGAGATTGTCGACTTCCTGTAGCAGTACGACATGTATCCCTTCTCTGAAGAACTGTTACCGGTTGTTTTCTTTCTGGCCTCTCCTAGCTTGTTCTTTTATTTTCTGTGAAGTGGAAGAAACTGAGGGTGCTTATCTTTTTGTTTCGTAATGGGGCCATTGTTGTCTTTCTTGTAGTATCCCACGTTTTTAGCACTTCTCTTACTCAGTGTTGGATATGTTAACTATCGTATCTATGCAACCACTGCTGGTCAGTTTGATCAAGCTCAAATAACTTTGAACTCTATATAAGCAATAATGTTGGTGCATAAAAAGACGCTTCTGCTATGTTGAAATTGAATACAAAATAGTCTTATGAGGATATTTCTCTAATCCTAGATTAATTGTGCGAGAGATCTTATTTGTTGCTTCGCTCCTAGGAAGAATAGTTCTCAAACTAGTTTTTCTTGCGATTTAACTAACTTTGGATGTAGTGATCCCTCTCAACCTGGAAGCCTTATGTGGACTTTTGATAGGAGACAAAGATAATATGATTTTTTCTTTTTGAGTTACTGGGCTAGAGTCTGGTCAGAACAGATGGGCATTGCAAGCTTAATTTTCTAAAGATGAATTTCTAAGGTTCTTATTCAGACATCACATCTTCCAATATAAGATCGATGATATGTAATGGATCCTCGGATTGGCAATGGTCTCTGTCTCTGTTTGTCTCTCTCTACACTTTCTGTGCCTGCTTAACCATGCAGGCGCTTATTTGTGTTTGTGTAGTTTGTTTGTTTCAATTTTCCACCATTTGGGGCAGGGTGGGGCAATATAGTCAAAGGCGAATGGCACAAAGTCCTAAAAACGCCTGAGGGGTGAAGTGCAGAAATAGCATGCATAGTGAAGCTACATGCAATAACACAGTAAGAAAGTAGCAGCGGTTCTACTTACCTAGAATTTTTTCAGCAAGTGCTATCGGACCTTGTACTGTATACCTTAGGCATAAAAGCATGCGCCCAATTGAAGGCGCATCACTTTGACACTCGGGAAGCGGAATCCCATTGTTTGGGCTCACTTCAGCACCTAGGTGTGTGCTTGAAGCGCTTTTGACTACACTAGTGGGTGGATTTCAACTCTTATGAGTTGAGATTGTGAGATGTCCTCTGGACTGCAATTTTCTTGTAATTTATACAATTGCATTTCCTGTAACTTGCCGAGGTGGATACTTCTGCTGATCGTATTTGATCTTCTCTTTGATACATAGCATTCTCTACTTTTGAAACAGCTGGACTAAAGGATCGAGCATTGGATGGCATAGTGATGATAACAGGCCCTATCTGACACAGAGAGACTTTGCGGTAACACACTGTTAATAATGCAACTCATCCTTCATACATATCCTGAGGCTCCTGACTTTGAATTTTTATTTGCTTGATAGTATCACGTCTTGCGTGTTCTTGGAATTTCCAAATTGATTTATGAATTTGTAGAAATGGTACTGTTTTATTAACTTGTAAGGTTCTTGTGTTTCTGGCTCACTTTGCTGAGCCTTGGTCATTATGGTGGCCAAAGGCAGTTTGTTATTTGAATAGCTATGGGCGAGATTTTAGTGGTGGGCTATTCCATTTCCAGGATGGTGAACCCACAACTGTTGAACCTTCAGCTGGCGTAAGTATATCTCTCTAGTTCTTTCAAGTGGTATATTATGTGTTTGGTCAATGGTCATGTATGATGGTAGTTAAGTTTGCTGATGAGAAAGGGGGCTTTTCTCCAATTCAGTATAAAATAAGATAAAAATTACCAAAATAGGTTAAAAAAAAAACTTATTTACCATTTCAGGTGTCGTTCGACGGTCATAATGCCGAGCGTACGCCCGCTCGGCACTCAAAGTGCTGAGCAGCACCCGCTCGGCACACAAAGTGCCAAGCATAGCACTTGCTCGACACTTGAGTGCTGAGCAAGTGCTCAGCACTTTTTTTTTTATTTAATTTTTTAATCATTTCTAATTTTTTTTGTTTTCTTTTTAATCATTTTTTTATTATTCAATTTGTTTTTTCTCATTCGCTCGCTCGCTCGCTTGTTTGCTTACTTGTACACCAAGATGACGTGCCTAGACTCCGTGGCCCCGTCGTTCGCTCGCCCGCCACATCGGAGGACATCCTGACTTTAATCATCCTAAAGTCATTGTGGCGCATCATCGTAGTTAAAAACTGACAACATCGGAGTCGAGGCGCGTCATCGTGGTGCACGAGGGAGTGAACGACGGGGGCCGCGGAATCTAGGTGCGTCATCGTGGTGTACGAGCGAGCGTAAACAAATTGAATAATAATAAAATGATTAAAAAGAAAACAAGAAAAAAGAAATAAAAAAATAAAAAAAAATAACATTTACACTGCCGAGCGACACCTGAAATGGTAAATAAGTTTTTTTTAACCTATTTTGGTAATTTTTATTTGATTTTATACTGATTTGGAAAAAAGCCCTGAGAAAGGAGTCATGAATTTTAATTACTTGAACAATAAAGTATTGATGAGGTAGTTGAAACTGGTTGAATTATTTCTAGGTTATGATATAGGGTGGTTTAGACAAAAAAGTATGGAATTACAACTATAAAAGTTTTCTAATAAAAGTCTATATGTTTTTTCCCCCGGTCTGTAGTCTATAAACATATAGACTACAGACCAAAAAGAAAAAAACATATAGACTAATTTAAAGGCATGATAATAATGACTGATCATGATTCTGTGTCTCTTATTAAGCACTTGAGCTAAATATGATAGTATGGGGCCTAAAGGGTATAAATCTGGTTTTGCCAATCAGTGTTAGTAAAACTACATTCCTTTTCTCTACCTTCTGTGGATATAAAAGTTGACAATTATGTCTCTTGTTGAGCTATTCAGCAAGCTTGATTGAATTGAATCCTTGTATTTGGTCAGGATGTTCTGATATACACTGCTGACAACCGAAATGTACATTCTGTTGATGAGGTAAGATCAGATGACTATGACTCTCTCTCTCTCTCCCCCCTCCCCTCCCCCCCTCGCGACAGCGGCGCACGCCCTCACACACAGACACACACAGCTGTGTGCGCAGACCCGGATATATGCTCCGACCTCTTATAAGGTTATGGAGGAAATCAGGAATTGATGCTATCACAAGGACGTTAAGATTGATTTTAAATGCTTTGACATTGATGTTTTAACTCTTGTTGGCATTTCACGTTTTGCATGATTTTCAAATGGGGGCCAGGCGGACAGAAGTTATAATAACTTACTCTTTTAGAGAGGAATAACTTGGTCCCCCCTCTTTGAGGCTGCTCAGACAAATGCATCTTGCTTTTCTTGTAGTTGCAAGTAATGATGATGTCTATAGATGTGGCTATTGCTACAACTTAGGTTTGAATTCACATGGACCTAGCCTCACAACACCCGCTAGTTGAATTGTGTGTTAAAGGTACGATTAAGGTGATACGGTATTCCAGGATAATGGGTGCGCAACACTAGCAATTTCATTGGTCTAGGCCACCACCTTGCCGCGCTAGTGTGTTTATGACACATATCTCGCAGCTTCTATCTCTAGTGCTATTTACTTCATTTCTTGACAGATCATTGATGGGGAAAGACTTACTCTTACACTATGGTTTAGCCGTGATGGTTCTCATGATGAGGATGCCAAACTTGTCTCTCGTCTCTCGGAGATTTTCTCAAGCGAGGTGACTGATGTTCCTGGCTTCAACTTACCCTTGCCAGCATCCAGTAATATGTACTGGTTTTCACCAGATCAATCTTCTGACCATGATTCAGCAATCAACATATGCTGTGCAAGAATATATACTCTGGGATTTGGTATTTTTCCTTTGGAGGACAAGGCAAGCTTCTTGGACGTGTCTGATATTTTGATGAAACCGCTGCAGTTAACAAGGAATAATGAGTTGTTTAACCAGGAATTTGACAATGTGTTGCACGCGCTGCAGGTATTCTCAACTTCTTGACTTTGTTCTGTTTCATAATTTGGGATATATTGTCAAATGTGGTCAAATGTGGGAACAAATTCTTAGATATGGAGTAAAATTTGTCTAACCTGTTTAGTATTCACTCAAGCAAGATGGATAGCTTTTAGGTATTACACAAAATTTCTAAAGATAACGTACTTGCCAAGTGCATGAAGTATGGAGGTTTGAGTTCTGTTTGGTAAATCTGTCTATGTTTCATAATTCAGAGATCTCTAAATAAGGTCTGGTTTACTTGCTACATGAACATTTCTTTTAAATTTTGGTGGTGATGTGATAAGTGGTTTAAGTATCCAAGTCTTTCCTTTCCTGATCAGGTGGTTCAGTATTACACGTGGAGAGCTTCCGACTTGCAGATACGGGCCACTATATTGGAGGAAGGAAAGGTGATCCCACTGTCACGATCGCAAAGCCAGAAGGTAAGGGATTTGGAATCAGCATTTGTAAAGGATCGACGATTGGCGGAGACAACATTCGGTTGTTCGAGCTGTGATGGGAGTGGGACACCTGAAGTATTTCGTTGGGCCAGCTTTTCTGCTGCTGTTGATTCGTGGAGAGATTATACGAACGAGCTTCACAAGGATTTGCTTAGGAGCTTACCTTACTGGAGACATCATCAGTCAATGTTTGTCGTTGCATTTGATGAGCTTTGAATTAGGATTTGTTTTCAGATGCCTCTGCATTTCATAAGCTCAAATTTCACTTAAGAAGGTGGTCTAACAATGTCTCAAACTGTTCATCGTTGCATCGTCACGGATTCCATCATGAGTTTCTCTTGGATTCCATGCTAATGGACGGCACGGATCCAATTGGAGGGCATCGACCCCGGCAAATTGCTTTGATCATGGCATCTCTTCACAGCCCAAACTTGAAAGGAAGTGCAAGTCATTTTCCCCATTTTTTGCTGCCGCTAGCAGCTGGTCTCTTCAAGTTACTAGCCATGTAACATTTGCAGAAACAAGAGAAGTAAAATTACGAGAGCGGATGCTCAGTTAAGCTTTAGCGAGGGAGATTATGGAGAGATGAACTTCTTAATGGGTATATTTCTTTTTCCCTTATGCATCGTATCGATATACATGTCTTGTTTATTTTTCTGCATCAAAGCCGACATACGGCATGTTCTAAAACATTTTCGCGTGTATCGGCTGCTTCATGAACATAATACCCAAAGAGATCCGATCTCTTTATCGGATACTGACCATATAACTTTCTTCTCTATGTTGAAATTTTTGTGCTATATTTAGAGCTCCAAGTATGATCTTTAAGCAACGGCATAAAGCTGTTTGGAGATGGACCATTTGTGCAAGACTTGTCCGAAGACGTCGTAGAAGACGAGATCGGCTTGGTCTCCGGTCATGTTCACGGACAAGAAACCTTGCCCGTCATAATAGAACTTCATCTCCTCCGGCTTCCACGACTTTATGTCGCCCCTCCACGCCTTCGACCCGCCTCCACTCGTAATGAATTGAGTTTCGCTGCAATTTATTTATAAAGATAACAAGAACTTATTGTCACTATTTTGAAGGAGGAGATCAAAGAAAGCTAGTGCCCAAACCGTAGCAAACTATACCTGTCTGTGCTAGTGATGTGCTCCAAGCAATGGTCATGCCCATTCACATAAAGGTCAACATTATTGGCCTGATGCAATTGAAAAAAAAAATAGCAATGGAGACATTATCCTCGGATATAGCTGACGTGGAATAAATATTTTAGTGGGTGCATATAAATTATGTAGGAATCGACCTAGAAACTGAGAATTTTAAGGAATGACCTGAAGGATGGGGAGGAGCTGCTTGACGAGCTCAACGGTGACCCCGTGGTGACCTGCGCTTTTTATGGTGTGGTGCCCGACCACGATTTTCCAATTTGCTGAGGAGTCCTTTAGAGCTGAATCCACATCCTATTGCAGACATTTCAAATATGAAAAAGGGTCACGCATGGCTTAATTAGGCAGAAAAAAAGTCTAATTTAAGAGATAATATGCTCCGAAAACATCTAATACGTACCCTCAAGAGGTTCGATAGATACTCGTGCCTCGTCTCCACGCCCTTCCAGTCGTACTTGTGCTCTCCAGGGTTGGTGAAGTAGTCATCGACGAACGGCGTAGTATCCACGAAGAAGAAATCCACGATTTCTGTCCGAATTACCCCAAGTCAATCGCTTCTAAGTGAAAAGCAAAACTTGGGGAGAAAATCTGTCTACACGGTTTTGGCCATTCAAGAGATTAATACCGATACACTAAGAAGGACCATGGTAGAATTTACCTGTGTTTAGGATATATGATCTGAAGCAAATCCACCTGCTGTCCCTCTCCCTTAAGACGGGACTTAGTTGGGCCTCAACATCGCCCCGATAATCGTGATTGCCCAAAACTGTGCGTTTCACAAGCACAAGATCATTAAGATGAAAAAAGAAAAAGGAAAAACCCTTTATCAGAATTTGTTTACAATCCCTAAATAGTTTTGCTTAGTCCTTTTCTTTGAGGATTGTATAGAGTTGTGACCAATTTCAATGGTTCGGAAGCTACCATTGTACCACGGCTTTTGCAAGCTCGGGGCGGTGTAGATGTCGGTGAATGACTTGGAAAACGCAGGGTCGTCTTCTCCGGTCAATCCGTCTTCGTAGAAGTTGTCGCCGGTAGAGATCACAAAGTCTATGTCCATCTTCTCTCCGATCGCTCCCATCTACCATAATCAATGGGGACATATACCAAAAATCGAAATATCAATTGACATTGCGAGGGCTAAACGAAGGTGAATTTCTCAAACGATATAATCAAGCGCGAGCTTGCTCGAGCCACAAAGTACTCTATCTAGCATTTCCATCGGCGACAAGATTCGGCAAGCCGATCACTTTTCCACGATCCCTTTATCGCGTGCTTCAGCGGTAAAATAAGAGAATTCGAAGTTCTAAAATTGTCTCAATCGGGATCGATTGATATTTCAATTGAACCAAAAGCATCTTTTAGGACCAACACGGTTGACATGGACAATCTGACCACTGAGGCACATCTCCATTAGTTGATATTTGGTGAATGTCGAAGGAATTTATCATAATCTAAAAGGCTAAGACGTGGCAGGGGGACCATCCACACAATCGGACGGCTAACTCCTCAATATATGCTTTCGACTTTCGAGTAGTTTTATTTTTCAAATGGGAGCGTGGCTTTTTGTTTTTCTAACGAGAATCAGAAATCGCAATCGGAATATCCAATGGAATTATGCTAGGTTGATGCGAGGGAGAACATGAATAACGTAGGCGTAAGTGTAATGGTCACGCGTGATCGTGACATTACACCCACATCTTGTACAAATCAAAGACAAGAAACCACTTCGGTTCGTGCCTTATGCTTTTTTTTTTTTCCCTTTCATTTTGGGTAATAAACAAAGTGACGACCTTTTCCATGACAACTAGGTCACGAACTTGCGACCGACATGCAAGCTGGAAGCCAAGGCACGCGATGCTGTCCATAAAGAGAATATCGGGACAACTATCCCATGGTCAATTCGGTTTTAAGCCTTCTAATTATACCAAATTAGTTCTAATAATTTTTGGCGATTTGCTAACTATAAATCTTTAAATTGTGCCAATTTAGTCCAAAATCTTTTGAAATTTTGCAAATTTAGTCATAAACCTATTATTTTGAGAATTGGCAAAAATGATTACATTGAGAAATTGCCAAAAAATTTAGGAATAAATTGACAATTGGTAAAAAAGAAGAAGTTAAGAACTAAATTGACACAACTAAAAGATTTAGAACTTAGGCGATTCATATCATGCGCGTGAAATGTGTGACGAGGAAGGGAAGAACGCGTCCTAGAGAGTTAGGTTCTACTTTCTAGTCGGGAGGTTACGAGATTCACTCGCATACGCAATTTGTCGAGACTTGTGGGACTTGCCTTACCGGTGAAGGTTCCACTGGAAATCGATTGACTTTTCCAAGGCTACATCCCCACACAAAACCGAAGAGAAAAAACAAAGAGAGCTGAGAAATAAATAGAGAGAAAAGGAAAGGACTGGATTCTCATAAAAATAAGAAAAATAAAAGGGGCATTTGTCAATTAACACGTGCGTTTGGATACCATTCATCATCACGTTAAATCATAAATGTTGTTAGCTTAGTCCAAAGTAGGAAGGCCATCCTAAACCTAATCCACGACTTGCAATCCAACTCTTCGGCTTTCAATAATTCGTGAGAAAAAAAGTGTCAAAATCTCCTCTCTCTCTCTCTCTCTCTCTCTCTCTCTCTCTCTCTCTCTCTCTCTCTCTTTTGCCTCAAATGACGAGTTCATCCGACCAATAACATTAAAAGGTTTAGGGAAACTAAATATGACAAAGTACGAATTTTATCGGGTGCAATTTATGTAGGACTAAGACCTCGTTCATGGATCAACTAAACTCTCGGCCATCAGTATTAGTGTTGATTGATGGGAAAAAAATATCGAGTGCTTTCCTCAAATTTTTCGAAATCAACCCGACGTTGTTAAGGAGGTTCCATCGTTAAGAAACGCCTAAAGAAAATCAGCGCTCATGCAATCGACAAAAGAAGAGAAAGGGTGTAGGTGAAAAACCTGGGAAGCAACTTCAGATTGGTTGTAGCTCCCTTCTCTTCCCCAGTCCCCGACGACCAAGAAGCTCAGAGTCCCGTCGGGTCTGGCGCGGTGCTCGAGCCGCTGCAACTCCGACGCGGACGGCGCAGCCGTGCATAGCCATAACAGCAAGCCGAACAAGAAGAGAACACGATGCCCGCCTTCAACCATCCTCTCGTTTCGCCACGGAGACGTGTTCAGGAATCGATGGGAGGAAAACGAATAGAGGGAGGATTCGAATTACTTTCTTGAGGCTGATACCTTCTAAGGCTGATGCCTTGGAAAAAGTAAGGCAGGGGATCCGGATCCATTATATATAGCTTCGTTGGGCGGTGTTTGATGGTGACAAGATAGCTTGGGATTGGACGGAAGTGGGGGTTGACAACGATGGATGGCTTGTGGAGAAGAACAGCATCGGACGGGGATGTCAAAGTTGGCTTTGACGATGTGCGTAGGTCGTGTATCCACCAGTTAGCGTCTGAATTTGTCACTGGCATATTAACAAAAATGGCTTCCGATGTGTTGCGTAGTCATCCGAGGGAAAGAATCTCTCTCCAAAGAAGGTTTTCTCGACTTGCGATAGATGCCTTTGGCTTCTCCGTGGGGGGGAACGTCAAGGCCAACGAACCAGATATTCATCAAAGCACATCCTAAACTGTGTATAAAGGAAATCAAATGGATTCCCTGTGGTTAGTGGTAACTGGGTCAGGTCCAATTATCTTAGACTAAGCAAAATGTCCCTAATCTTTAGAGTAATTATCTCTATAAAAAGCCTTGATCTAACATCTTCTCTCTCTACTCGCCCTTGCGATTGAGGTTTGGACCTCCTACATGAGGTCGCCACCTCGGATAGGAGATCGCTTGAGACAAGGCTATCTCTTGGTCGCCCGAGACTAGGACCTCTAAGTAACTCTTGTCAAACTATGGTTGACAAAGTGAAGACGAAGTTTGTCGACAAGGACTTAAATATGGATGATAAGTGAACCTATGGGCGCATGACAACACTTCTTCTCTAGAAATCAACATTTGCTTCTGAGCAGAAGTTGAATTTTCTATTTTTGGAAAGAACCATTTATTTCTTCAAGGGACTCCAAAACTACTTCTGGAACAAAAAGAAAATGCTCTAAACAAAGAATAATAAGTCGCGTAATCAAATGAATTATGTTCCAGAAGTTGCGTCACCAAACAGATTTATGCTCCAAAAGCAGTTTTGGAGCAAAAATTCTACTTCAGAAATGTTGTCATTGGAGTAGAAATCCTACTTCAGAAATGTTGTCTTGCGCTCAAACATGTATAAACATGACACACTCTTAACTTGGGAAAAATTGCAAAAAATTCCTAAACCTATTGTATTTGTATTAATTTCCTCCAAAACCTTTTAATTGTGCCAATTCAGTCATAAATCTTTTGAATTTGTCAATGTAATCATGACGATCAATTTTCACTGAAAATGCTAACGTAGTGGTCTAGTCAGCACTGGCCATCCTATGTGGCATATCAGCGGAAATGGATATTTTTTTAAAAAAAAAAATTCAGAATTCTTTTCTTGATTCTCTCTCTCTCTCTCTCTCTCTCTCTCTCTCTCTCTCTCTCTTGCTGTTTTTCTATTTTTTTTCTTTCCTTTTTGCCGAAGGTCGGTCCCGGGTGATGATTGGACACCAATGAGGCCGCCTTAGATGGCCACAGGCAAGGGACGGCCTCACCTGCGCGAGGGCCACGATCCTCACTATTCGGTGAGGGTTTCCAATCCTCTCCGATCACAACAAAGGAAAAAAGAAGAAGAAAAGAAATAAATAAGTTAAAATTTAGAAAACTTATATTTTATGAAAAAAATTGCAAAGATCGTCAACGTCAACAATGATAGTGCCACATAGGATGTCCGACGTCCACATAAGTGATTTCTAGCCAAAATTGGCCGGATGTACAATTTTTTCAAACGAGAGTTGCTATTTTGATACTCTGACAGTATTGTTGTCATATCTGACTTCACGATTTTTCAATAAATGAGTGTTTTATGCAAACAAGTAATAATGGTATATGGATGCACGGTCAGAAATAACTGATCGGGGAAGCATTTCTCTATGCAGATTGTCAAGAGGTTTGTGACTAAAATGATGGAATTAAAAGGTCTAGATGTACGACCTTTTTTTATTATTATTATAATTTTCCCTTCTTAACTTCCAAGATAGCAGGAGCCAAATATTGGTCTTGTTCGCTAATGAGCGACTCGGACGGGTTCGGCATAACAAAATCGGTAATCATATTTTGCGAAAGAATCGTCGTAACCGCAGGAAATAAGAAGAGTCTTTTGATGATTGGCAGCTGGAATTCAAACAACATAAGCTCATTAAACAAATATATAGAAAAACCGATGGACTTACAAATGACAGTTTAACAAAAGATTATTACAAATCTGCTCACAATGATCAAGCAGATACCATATTCCTTCTCTACACGATGGAGAAAATTCCCTTGGTCCTGCTCCACGTGTGCAAAATGCTGCCGGAAACATCGTAAAACGCGATGTCGGCTTGGGCCGGAGTGATTCTCACGGACATGAAGCCTTGCCCGTCGTAAGAGAACTTGACCTCCTCCGGATTCGTCGGCCATTTCATCACCCCGCTCCACGCCACGCCGTCGACCCACTGCCGTTTGTCATAAATTGAATTGGGCTGCATTAAAGTCGCCCCAATTATTTTCGGATTTCATTAACAAGTGCTCATTGAAATTCAATTAAAGAGGCTCCACGGTTTATAATGTATTGATAGCCCTTAGATCTCGCATAATCAGTGTTTTGATAATCAAGCTACACCAAATAAAATATGCTTAACAAGTGTCTCGAAAGCACTCGTTAACGAAATCCCTTCTCTTTATAGCTTTTCTAAGATTCAAGACAGAAGTCAAGTCTTCCTTTAATCAATAACACAAAAACTTTCATTTTCCATTAGTAATGCAAAGAGCGGACAATTTCCTGAATGTCTTTTTTTTTTTTTTTCCACCTGTGAGGAAAATTTATGTCTTGGACTTTCCTAAGATGATGGAGGAAATGTTACCGGTCGGCAGTGGATACGTGCTGCAAGCAATGATCATGGCCATTGATGTACAGATCGACATTATTATCCTGAAAATAGAACATCGTGAAGATATCCAGAAAGGCTGTTCGTTCAAGGACTTCAGAAATTTCATCATGGTGGTTTCTCAAAGGAAGTGGAATTACCTCAAGGATTGGAAGAAGCGGCTTTACCAACTCATGAGTGCTCCCATGGAGTTCAGCACTTTTGATGGTTATGGTGCCCCACCACGATCTTCCATTTCGCACTCGATTCTTTCAGAGCCAAATCTACATCCTGTACCCACCGTCGCAACGCCGAGTTCAAAACCGGATCAAGACCTTCTCAATTATCGATCTTGGTTCGTGCTCTCCGAGATTATGCCGCATCATGTGTAAGATACATCTGCAAATGCAGAATGGGCGATTTGTACCTTGAGGAGATTGGAGAGATTCTTTTATCTGGGCAAGACTCCTCTCCAGTCATAGTTATGGCCTCCTGGCTTTGTGAAGGAGTCGTCAACAAAAGGGTTTGCGTCCACAAACAAGATGTCCGCAATTTCTGCTCTAATTAATTAAGGAAATTTGATCAGCAGATAAAGTAAGTCATACAATCACAAGATCTTGGTGTTTGTCAACCTGAAATATCATTGTTTTGGCTTACCGGCATCGACAATGAAAGATCTCGAGCAGATCCATCTGCTGTCCAATGCTCTGAGGATGGGGCTAAGTTGTGCCTCAACACTGCCCCTGTCGTCATGCTTGCTCAACACTGCATGCTCCGAAAATAGTAGCGACACGAATCAGTGATCGATACACACACAAATAGGTTTATCGGATTGAAAACTATTCGATTAAGTTGGCCGAGGACTCCTGGTTTACAGGGATGTAGGCTGAGTTACTTGGCCCATCATAGGGTTCTTAGGAATCAAATTCTGACCATAATTATAGCCGAAGTTTTGTCCCCGAACAAGAGCTTGGGATAGCTGATTCCCAATAACAGGCTGCCATGATATGTTTTGAAATGTTATGTATTCGGTTGTGGAAAACTCTCATCTCTTTGCCAGTTCAACGCAACCCTTCCACTAGCGCAACCTTACCTCGCTTTGCCGTCATGTTCAGGAGAACTCGCAATGCCCAGATATCCTTTCTTGACTGATAGCTTACTATCTTAGATACGTTTTCTTCTACTTCTTTTTGTTCATTGTACATATCATGTTGTATTGGTAGCGTGTCATTGTGTGGTTAGGAATTACCACTGTACCAGTGCTCAAGAAAACTAGGTGCCGTGTAGATTTTGGAGAACGACTTGTCGAATGCGGGATCGTCGACACCGGTGAGTCCGTTGTCATAAAAGTTTTATCGCTTGTGGAGGCTACAAAATCTATCTGCATCATCTCCCCAATTATGCCCATCTGCCAAACGTAGCTAATTCAAACTTTGAGAACTGTACACAAGTAGAGAGCCACTTTTATCTGTTCTCAAAATCGAGCATAATTAAGCTCCCAAGATGTAATATCAAGAGTAGGTTTGACAAATCAAGTAAAAAAATTATACTGGTTTTATATGATCAATAACGTAAACCGATATGTGACTAAAAGAGATCGAGGGTAAGAAATCCACGCTGGCCTGGAGCTGTCAAGGGTTGGGTACACCCTTGACAGTTCAAGCCCTAAGAGCCATTACAGCTCAAGAAAGGCCCAGTTTAGTGTTCCTTTGCGAAACTAAGAACCAAGAAGAGGCTGTCAATAAACTGAGGAAGAAGTTGCAATTTGAGAATCAATGGGTGGTGAATCCAATCGGCTTGAGTGGTGGCTTAGCCTTTCTGTGGAAGGATGATGTGGGCGTGGAGATTCTCAATGTTTCAAACGAGTACCTTGATCTGATGTATGATGTTCCAAACAAAGGAAAGCCGTTTAGGCTGACTTGTTGCTATGCACCAGTGAACTACCAGGATAGGCTCCAGATTTGGGGGAAAATCAGACAAATGAAATCTGATAGAAACCTTCCTTGGGTTTGGATAGGACTTCAATGAAACACTATATACTTGGGAGAAGGTGGGCAGAAGGGAGTCTAATAACTATAGGTTGCAGTCTTTCAGAGACTTACTGGAGGACTGTGAAATGATGGATTTAGAAAGCAAGGGTTGCGCATGTCTAACAATAGAGAAGGGGAAAATGTGGTGAAAAAGAGATTAGATAGGGCTGTGTGTAACCTTGCTTGGAGGGTCGAATTTCCAGATGCGGAGGCTTTCGCTTTACTGGCGATTGGCTCTGACCACAACCCCATCTTACTGTCCCTATTCCCTGAAAATATTAAAAGGCCAAAGGCCTTTAAGTTTGAAGCTTTTTGGCTAGCAAGTGCAGAGTGCGGCCGGATCATCAAGGAAAAATGGGAGGAGACAGAGGGAACGGGAGCCGATCTAATGGAGCTTTTACAAGCTGTCTCTGTAACTCTGGAAAAATGGAGTAGAAAGGAGTTTCCAAATAGCAAAAATCAGATATGCAAGCTGCAACGTGAACTCCAAAGGATTACAAACAACCGGAATACACATGGAGATAGAAACATTCAAAAAGGAATCGTAGATCAAATCCAGAACTTGTGGCGGAGGGAAGAAATGTACTGGGGGATGAGGTCGCGTGTGAATTGGCTGAGATGGGGGATAAGAATACCAAGTTCTTCCATGCGACAACTATCCAACGACGCCAACGCAATAGAATATCGATGTTGAAATCAGTGGAGCATGATACGTGGATTAAGAACCAGACCCTTTTGAAGGAAATGACCTCATCTTTCTTCTTTGACTTATATTCTTCAGCCGGTCATAGAGATTTTGTGCTGGTACTTGCCCAATGCCCCAAGCCAGTCCCAGATGAAATGACTGTTGAGTTGGAAGCTGACGTGACTATGGAAGAAATCCAGGCTGCTGTCTTTGAAATGGGCTCGGAAAAGGCCCCTGGACCTGATGGCTTGAATGGCTTGTTTTACCAGCAAAACCAGGAATGTATTAAAGCCAGAATCTTCAAGGAAGTCAAATGCTTTTTCGACACAGGGAGAATGAAATCGGAACTGAACAGAACTCATATCACACTGATTCCGAAAGTGAAAAATCCAGAAAAGCTAGACCAGTTCAGGCCTATTAGCCTATGCAACTTTGCATACAAGATTATTTCGAAAATACTTGCTAACAGGCTGAAGAAGTGGTTGCCAAAGATCATCGTCGAAGAACAGATTGCGTTTGTAGGAGGGAGACAAATTCAAGATAATATCCTGATTGTCCAGGAAATACTCCACAAGCTAAGAATTCGAAAGAGTAGGAAAATGTTTTAGGCTTTACTGAAGATAGATATGAAGAAAGCCTATGACAGAATGGAGTGAGATTTCTTGGAGACTTGTCTAATTAAGATGGGGTTCTGTCCTAGATGGGTGGATAGAGTGATGGAATGTGTAACCTCAGCCACTTTAAGCGTGAAGTTTAATGGAGAACCTTTACCATACTTCAAGCCCTCGAGGGGTATAAGACAAGGCGACCCTATCTCTCCTTATCTGTTTATCCTAATGGTGAACACTTTGTTTATGCTGATGAAGAAGGCAGTAAATGAGAGAACAATCGGAGGTATCAAACTTAACAGGTTCTGCCCTCCCCTTTCGCACATTCTTTTTGCAGATGACTCAATTTTTTTCTTGGATGGCAAGCTGGTGGAGTGCCAGAATCTGGCGATGATCCTAAATCAGTACTACTATGCCTCAGGCCAAGAGATTAACTTAAACAAGTCAGGTCTGTTTATGGGGTCAAGTTGCCCCCAACAGCTGCAAGAAAGCCTAGCATCTACTCTACGAGTCCCAATAATGAGGAAAACATGGAAATATTTGGGTTTGCCATCTGATTGGGGGGATACAAAAAAACAGATGTTTTCTTGGATCAACGCGCGAGTAGATATGAAGCTGGAAGGTTGGAAGGAGAACATGTTTTCGAAAGCTAGAAAGGAAGTTCTAATCAAATCAGTGGTCCAGGCGATTCCACAGTATGCTGTCGCGACCTAAAAAAATAAATTTTCTAGGCTAATGGATTATTAGGTTAATCATTTAACTAAGCTAACTCGAATTCTCCCAAGTCCATACCAAATCGCAACTTAAGGTTCAATCGATTAACATGCATTGTATTTTGAATTTGGAGTCGCCACTAATCATTTATGGTAGGTCGATTAGAAACCTAAATAAAATAGTGGGAGAACTATTCTATTCCTACGAACCAGAGATTAAGAGTCCGGGGACTCGATTACGCTAGATTACTCTAACGCCCTTTCGGTACCATTTTATTTCATGAGAAATCATTTGAGAAGGCAACACTGATTGATTTTAACCTAAGTCACTAAAAAAGGCTATCATTCGGGTGCACAATCAATTAATAGAACATCCAGAAATCAATATAATCAAAGGAGCATGCGCCACGCAAGTTAGTTCTTTTTTTAATTTTTGATTTTTATATGAATGCATGAAAGACTATACTATATGTAATGCATGAAATTATTCTATGATGTAATGACATGTAAGACTAAACTAGATGACATGCAAATTAAATGAATGCACAAATGAGACCATGATTAAATTAACTACGTGACATATAAATTAATTAAAATCAAGACATGCAATTCTAATATGCAATTTAAGCTAAAATGCAATCTAACATGACATGGCAAAGATGAATGACATGGCATAGATGACATGGCAAAGATGAATGACATAGCAAAGATGACATGGCAAGGATGAATTTTTATTATTATTTTCGGATGAATTTATTTCCTAAAATAGAACTATGCCAAAACAAATCTTATCTTGCATATTTTAGAGTCTAAATTGACCTAAACCCTAATATATTGAAGACAAATTATTTTAGACATGAAGTTCTATTTAAACATGCAATTTCTATCCTAAAATGCAATCTTATCTACGTGATGCTATTTTTAAAAGATATGCAATTTTCAAATACAGGATGTGAATGAATGCATTTTTTTAGAATTTTCAGGATTACATCATGCGACATATATATTCTAAAAAATACGTCCATCAAGCAAATAAAAAAAAATATGTCAATCAATAAAGTGGATATATCAATCGAGTTTTGAAATATTCCATGAATATTTAAGTCAATCTTTAATTCGTAATCCTACGATTAACGATTGAACCCAAATCCTTGCCTAACCGAGTATTCCATCGATAATCTTAAAGATAGACGTTCTCGATTATGCGGCAAGTTGCGGATTAGGAAAGGAAATTTCCCTAATCAACCTGTATTTTTAAAAAAATATCCACTTTTATGCAAGATGTGCAAAAGATAACCAAATAAGCAAGTGATCATATTGAGATTCGAAACAGGAAATTTACCTTATGTTGCAAAATTCGCGCGTTCGTAATTTGAATTCGCCCAAATCCTTCACGCCAATACTCGTGTTTTACAGGCTGGTGACACAATAGTGGTGAATGATTTTCACGTTTCTGATTCTTCAATAAATGTCCACTGTGGATGCTAACGATGTGTCCCACAATCAGACTTTTTTGGAGGTAACGGTGGTCAATGGATTCTACTTCAGTCAACTTTTAAACACACCTTGCTGAGAGACACAAGGACTTCACCGAAGACTACGCCGAAGACCGAATATGCAGGAAAGAAACAGATAAAAAAGAAATGCTGCTGGATCGATTACTTCGAGCATATGGCGCACGGATGGGCAACAACACGAACTCGATTGGTCCGATAATGATGACTATTCAGCGATTGTGTACGTAAACAGCAGCTCAGAATAATAGGCTCAGCTTTGATGCTCCTTGGATCCGCAATTCAGAGTTGTGACTGAAGGAGTTCCTCGAGGCTTGCTGGTCCTCGATTCTTCAAGCGCCAACTACGTAGGGACTGGATGGAGAGGGCGTCAGGTTGCTCCAATAGGTGTTTGGTCCAGTTTGAGCAACGGTGGATTCGAGCAATACGAGACGACGTCAGGAGTAAAGGAGTAGTGTCGGGAAGAGAATCTGATATATGGCTGAACTGGGGCAAAACATCAATTGGGTTGCAGTCCTCTCTAGATGATTTTTGGTGGTGAACGACCGTGGATGAGCAACGCAAGAGGATTCATCGGAGAGTCCAACGAAATTTCGAGAGGGATTGTCTCGACCACGGGGGAAACAATCGGACCCCTTTGTACTTCTCAAACAACTCTCGATTCTCTTCACCAAATGTATGCCAAAAAAGTAATGGCCGACTGTTCTTTCTCTCTTTCTTGTGAGTAAAAAAAAATCTATTCCCCCCCCTTCTGCAGTGAATGGAGCCTACTCTTTATAGTAAATATCGCTCGCACTTCCTTGGCAAGTCTTGATACATGGAGTCAATTACTGAATTTTAGGTCAGAATTGCCGGTGAGAATTAGCCGTGAATCGGTGCATGAAGGATTTCCTTCGCACAAGGCTTCATGAACATCTCTTCCTTCTAAGGCCAGATTCATTCCCACCATAGGCGCATCCATTTTCTCTTTTTCCTTTTCATTTCCTTCCTTCCCCTTCTACTCTTCTCACGTTGCCTTTTTAATCTCCAAGATTCCCCCAGTGGCCCCATGTTGATCTGCGTGCATGTGTCTATACATGACAAAAAAAAAACTGATTCCTTAATCTCCAAAATTTGCAAATCAAAGCAACGACGACAGACCTCAATCTCTGACATTTTGCAATTTAAATCAAGATTGGCTGGCCTTAATCTACGAGATTTTCATCAAGTAGCGTTGGCTGACCTTAACCTCCTCTCATTTCCTTTCAAATTTCATCCAGCTGGATATTACGAATGGTTCTCGGTGATCTCTTTATTTCCTTCATCTGACTTTCAGGAATATTCCTCTTGGAACGAGCGGATTTGCTGGATTGATTGGTCTTTTCTCTAAGATTCGATTTTCGCCAAGAAATACACACTAGCAAATATACGGTCTATATTCTGCACTCAACCGTGTGTATGTGTTCTCTTCCAAGATTTGCATCTCTTAGCAAGTATATTGCCCAATATCCAAGAGTATTTTGTACTCTTTCTTGCTCCATGTCGCTTTTTCTTGGAGGTTTTGGAATTGTACACGAACTGATTTTGCTTCACTAGAATTGTTGAACATTCTTCACAATCTTGAATATCCGGAAGCCATCTTGATTCCCATCCGCAAAGATGTGTAATTTTCTATGTACTGAAGTGTGCGCTAACACTCTCGTTTTTGAATGAAACTCCATTTTCCACCGCAAGTCTTGATAAAATGCGAATGCGATGAATGCAAAAATTGAAAATGATCTAAATGCGATCTATATGCAAAAAATTATTAAAACATATTCTTTTTAGGGACTAAAGGTTAATCCGCAATTTTTATATAATTAGTGATAAAATAAATATTAAAATTTAGGTATCAACATATGCCATGTCCATATTCGATGTGGATATTGCTACAGAAATACTCGCGATCTCTTTGAGTCCTATACCACGCAATGACAGAATGAGATGGACGGGAAATGCAAGAGGAGTATACTCGGTCAAAAGTGCCTACAACTCCTTAAGGGAAAGAGACCCAAAACAGAGCAGATCTTTGCCATCCACCTCCTTTCAACCTTCAAAAAAATTCTGGAATAGGATCTGGAAGGCCAATATCCTCCTTAAAGTACGGATTTTCCTTTGGAACACTGCTCAGAATGCATTACCCACTAGAGATAACCTATTTCGAAGATAAATACTTTCCCACCCTCTCTGCCCCATATGCAGCAAGCAACCAGAGATAGCAGAACATATATTCCTATCCTGTCAATGGAATGAACAGATCTGGAGTAGGCTTAATATTTGGCACCGTTACTCTGCAACACACCGTATGGATGCTTGGATCCAAGAAGCTTCAGACGACCCCCACTGCCCAGCTACGATGGAGCTGATTGCGGTTACCCAATAGGGGATGTGGAAATCAAGAAACAACTTAGTATTTCGAGGAGAAAAACCTTGCGCGGGCGAAGTAATTGAAGAAGAGGCAACACTTGCAAGCTACAAAAGTTGGATCTCCATGGATCGATCTTTGAGGAAGGCAGAGTCACGCTCACCTATATGTTGGTCTCCACCTCCAACTTCAGAATTAAAACTAAACATCGATGCTTCTGTTGATGTCGCCGAACCTGAAGGAGCAATCGCGGGAGTGCTCCGAGACGCTCGTGGATCTCTTGTTGACGGCTTCTCCATGAGAATCCCCTCTTGTACGCCACTGCTAGCTGAAGCGCAAGCCCTAATTGAAGGTTTGAAGGCGCTAGAGAGAAGAACAGAAATCTGGGAAAAGAAGATTCGGGTAACTATGGAGTCGGATTGCTTAGATCTCGTCCGTGCAGTCAACGGAGAGATGGAAGCCAGCTGGGAGGCAGAAACTCTTATTCTTCAGGCCCAACAGATCTTAGCCCACATCCCACACATATTCGTAAGCCACTGCAAGAGAACGGCGAACCAAGCTGCAGATTGGGTCGCGAAGACACACCGTTTGTTTGGTATTTCGGCCCACTGGCCCACTTTTCCACCTCAGTCCCTTTGGGATTTATTGTGTGCTGATGCCCCTTGTTTAGGGCTTTATGTACCAGACTCTACTTATTAGTAATGCTAGTTTCTCTTTCGACAAAAAAAAATCGTCAAAAGTTTCATCTCGTGTATTTCATAATGTTATGCATGTCTTTCACTGCACATAGCCTAGCTCGATGACAATATTTTACCTAAAGACCCATGACTATATATATGTATGCATTCACATAAAGGGCACTGAAGTTAAATAATGGCAGATAAAGCACCAAAGAGGACTTGTTGAAGAATCAAGATTATGACCTGAAGAGCAAGTTGAGTTTGATTGTAAAGTCCTCTTCTTCCCCAATCTCCCACCACCAAGAAGCTCAGCGAGCTGTCAGGCTTCAGCGAGTGCTCGAACTGCTCGAGCTCGGCACGAGCTGGACCCGAACGCAGCATCTTCGCTGGAATAAAAGGAGCCAACAATGTGAGACTAGAGGCGAGAGAAGCAGCCATGGCCGTCTGTGGCTCTGCAACTCTTCTTGGGGGAAGACGAAGAAAGTAACAATGCCCCCACTTGCCTCCCTGTCCGTTATCCATGATCTATCTATCCACTCTTATCGTTTTGTCCTAACTTCAAAATTTTGATAATTTTGTTTGTTTTGCAACTCTAATTAATCTTATCTCGATGTGCCAGTAAGCTCAGATCAATTTTTAGCAGAGAAAACTGATGTATCTTATCCTATATTCGAGGGTGTCAAATGTGCATACCATATATTCTTGAATTTCATCTTATTATGACCAATCCGAATTCCAAGAGGACTTTGAAACTAACAAAGACCCAAATTCATCCTGACTCCAATCCCAAAACTAGACAACTAAAAATGAATCGGGCCCGAATTAATCCCGACCCGACCGGACGTCTACTTGCAATCGAGCCGACCCGCCAAGTTTGCCGCCTCTTGCTATATCCAATGCTAAATACATTAATTAGTTCACACAATCAGTGTACTAAGCGAGGTGACTAATTACAAAAGAATATAAATAAGCGGTTCATTTGCTTATTAGTTATTATATTATTTGACATACAAAATTTTATAAGTTATATGGAGTACCCAAGCATTATATTATGACTCCTGTTTTTGTGAAGTGCAAAAATCATCAAATTGTCGATGGGCAAAATCCAACGATTGGGCTTGGGCTTGTGATCTGTTAAGTTATATTGATTTTTTTTTTCTTTTTGTGGAATTGATGTGTCGTGCATTGTGAGAGTTAGAGAAACAGTTTTTCCCAAAGAAACGGGGTAATAATGTATTTCACTTTTAATGATGATGATAAGTGAGGCAGACTTGTTTTTATTTTTTTGGTCGAAACGAAGTTCTTCATTTCACATGAACAGGGAGGCACATAGCTGCGCTATAAAGATGCAAATTCCACAAAGCAACTAAAACTAGCAAATCTGAAAAGTGAATGAATTTAGTATGGACTATAGAAACTCGGTTGTTCCACAAAGATGGATCTGTTGTAGTATCGAACACCAACGACTCTTGATTATCGAATCTCGAATCAACATTAGTGACGAGCGCACGCCGGGAAATCTCTCTTCAGTAACTACGGTTGCCAAAAGGCGGTGCGCACCTAGGTTCAGCATCCCTAGCACCATCACCGTGTAGAAAAGAAAACAACAAAAGGTTGAAAGAACACATAAAACACCTCATGAATCCGAGATCTATATCTAGATTGGGATAGAAGAGCACCTGAATCTAGTTCTAATTCTAGATCGGGAGAGAAAAGCTACAACAAAGATACCAATTAAACGCAAAATCACTTTCAGAAATGCCGACTGCTGAAGACAATAGCAAAGAGTCTTGAAGACTTGCGAAGTGCTTGATAATTTGGAGTAATCACCCAAAGCCGGAGCGAGAGAGTAGGTCCGAAGAGGGTACATTCTTCCAAGGCACTCGTGCTTCGATCTTCAGAGCTCAAGGATGTCGATCGCGTCATCTAAGAAAACAACGAAAAAGCCTCAAAGATAGGCAAATGGAGAAACAAGCAGATATGAAATGTAGAGATGAGAAGGAAGAAGGGAGGAGGGAGGGAGCGAGAGAGAGCTCCCTCTCCCTCGAGAAATCTACTAGGCAGCTGCTTGGTGTTGGAAACCCTAACGGAGAGAGAAAGAGAAAAAAAGGAGAAAGAGGAGAACGTCTCGAACAGAGTGAGGCAGACTTGTTCAAGATAGGGGAAAAGTACAAAAAAAAAATCCTAAATCTATTTCATTTGTACAAATTCAGTCATAAATCTCTTAATCAGACTAATGTAGTCCTAAAACCTTTTGCATTAGCACCATAGAGTGTAGGGGTGTGCATGGTCCGGGCTGAGCCGGTCCGATCCCGGCATGGAATCGAGGACCGGACTAATTGTCCTGGTCCCTATACTTTTGGGACCAGGGACCGGACCGGATCTGGTCCTGGCCCAACCGCTATAATAAGGGAATCAAAATAGTTTAATGGGGTATTTCACCTCTCTAGATTAACCATCAAATGTAAACTTCAATTTGATAAACCTGAGTGTTATGTATACAAAGAACACGAGTATTTTGCTTTGTAAGAGGTCATAGAATCGCATGATTGAAAATTCATTGAGCAACTTGAGAATCTTGAGGTAGGAAACAAACAAGAGAAGAGACCCATTAACAAGATTAGTTTGGTAGGTAATTTTTCTTTAAATTATTATTCTGTTTTGTTTTCAATTTTTTTTGTAATTGTATATATTTATATATAAAAATAATTATATATTATTGACGGTCCGGTCCTGGCCGGGCCGGTCCGATCCCAAAACAAGAAACCCAGGACCGGACCGCCCAGTCACCGGTCCCATTTATTGGGACCGGGGATCGGACCCTCCGCCTCAAGGACCGAACAAACCTGGTCGGTCTAGGTCGGTCCGGTCCAGTTTGCGCACCCCTAATAGAGTGCATCGAGCTAATTTTGGTCGAAAATTGATGACGTAGACGTTGGTCGTTCAAAGTGGCACGATTGACACAAATGTTGATATTTTTAATAATACTTTAATAGACTATGAATTTTCATACATTTATTGTTTTTTTTTCATTGTTCTTTGGCTGAGTGGCCATCATGGGCCGCCGGCCGACCCTTGCTGGCCATGGGCGAGGGCTACAATGCTCTCGCCCTATTAGCCAGTGAGGGTTGCATCCGCCCATAGTTGGTGAGGGCCACGACGCCCTCGCCTAGGGTCGGCAGGCGGCCCTTGCCGGCCAACAAAAAAAAAAAAACACAGAAAAGAAAAAATAAAAAAAAATCATAAGAAAAAGAAAAGTATTACTAAAAATATCTATGTCAATGTGCCACGTCGAATGATCGATGCTCACATCAACAATTTTAGGCTAAATTTGATCAAATAGACTCAATTGATACCAATGCGAAAAGGTTTAGGACTAAATTAGTCAAATTAAAAGGTTTAGGACAAATGGGTACCAATGTAATATATTTTCGATTTGGTACTTTTCCTTGAAAATTTGAAATAAATAAATGAATTAAACATGAAAAAGCTATGACTAGACCTGTCAAAACGGTAATAGAGCCATTTTTTAACCCATATGTAATCTGTTATGTTATTATATGGGTTAGTTATATTAGTAAATGGGTCATAAGTGTGTTTAGAAGTAAAGCTAAAAAAAATATCGTTGTTAGACGAGTTTCGTAACTTACTTAGACCCAACCCACCTGTATGACTCTCTCTTCAGTTGATCTCATACTCGCTCACTCCTTGCTCTCACCTCAATTAGGGTGTGAGTTTTCCTAACCCACCTCCGTGACTCTATTAGATGGGTTTCGCAACTCAAAACAATATTGCTGTAAGATGGGTTCTGTTGACACCTAAATTTTGATTTTTTAGAAAAATCATTTAATCATTCATTTAAATCATAAAAATGAGGGTTATTTACAATTCTCACAAAAAAATAAATTCTCATGCATTGCATATTTATTTTTCTGTTACCCATTTGCTTTTAGTCGAGGGCGAGTCAATCGTGCATAATTTGATAGGCGACCGAACTAGGGTTAATTCTTCAATTTTCGGCCAAATTCAATTTCATGGGTCAAGCTCAAATTTAATTTTTAAATCAGCCCATTTAATATCAAGCTTTTAATTAATTACACATTTGATTAATTAAAATCTGATTAGGCCTCAAATTTATGCGGATTAGCCCATTAAAATGAGAATTTCGACCAAGCCCATGGCCTTTCTCTTATGGGCGAAATTGTGATTATCCTAACCCGACGGGATTAATCCGACGATCATCATTTTCTCAAATCTGACGGTGCAGATTAAACCCTAGAATATTCTCTATATATACGTGGTTATGCCTAGGGTTAAAAAAAGAGGACGACATATTTTTCGACACACTCTCTCTCGCCTCTCTCTTACTCTCTCTCACCTCTCTCTCTCTCTCTCTCTCTCTCTCTCTCTCTCTCTCTCTCTCTCTCTCTCTCTCTCTCTCTCTCTCTCTCTCTCTCTCCCTTCCTCACATTCGACCATCGTCATTTCGGTGCTGCTTCCACGCCACATACCCCTGCATCCGCATTGCTCCTTCTTCCCGTTGCCGCCTTGGATTTCTGTCGCCGCTGCACTGAAGAAGCTGCCCGTGTCCTTCACTGCTCCACACCGCCATCTCCACGTTGCCGTCCCCGCTCACTCGGAGATCGCTGCCTCCCTCCGCCTTGCTCGGTGTCCCTCTCACTTGTCGACCATCCAAAGGCCGATACGTGCTGTTGCTGTCTCCGCTCGCTCCTGACGCCCAACCGTCACCACCGCTACTACCCTTGTTCGCTGCTGTCGTTTCCGGTTCGTTGACTCGGCTGCCGCATCATCATCGCCGCTGTCCAGTGAAGGTTCCTCATAAACCAGTTCTTTTGTTCACCCTGCGATTTAAGCCGTGCCACCATCCACACATCCTCGACAGCCGGCAGCTCCCTCTGCGACTTTCTATTATCGTTTTCTTGTTTTCGCAGGATATCGAATCGATCCTGTGGGTGTTTAACTCGACGAGGGAAAGGAAGCTCGGCTTAGGTATAATTCCAATCCTGATTTTGGTTGATCATTGATCGATAATTGTTTGATTTGTCAGGGCCGTTGATTTAGTTTAGTTGAGTTTAATCACTTTTGCATGTACCGTGAATCTCCAACAAAATCAAAAGCCATTTTCGCCAAATAAAAAAAAATCAAGTTACAGCCGGTTTTGCCCGTTACCCCGCGGGCGCGATTTGCCGAGCTTGATGTCGCGACCCTCTCGCGGCTGGTGTCTGGCTAGCGAGGGTTAATGGGCCGTCCGATGTTGCATGATCGGACGCGGGCCTCTCCCAAGGTCCATTACCCAAATCGCAACTGCTGGATATACGTGGTCGACCTTCAGTGTGGTCTAGTGACATATGATAAGTGTACATGCCAAGGAGTCGCCACCAATCGTTTCATGGAGGGTACGATCGGAAACCCTATCGAATAGTTGGGAGTGGTCTATTCGATTCTGCGGAAACCAGAGAAGTGGGTTCGGGGACTTAGTTACGCCAACTGTCAGAGTTGACGCCCTTTCGGTACCTAAGCTGAATGGCTTATCTGATCCTGGGATTTCATACAGACGAGTGGGGTACAGATCCTAAATCTAGGAGTTCATGCAGATGGGAATAGCTATCCTATCACTCACAGTCATTAGAAATAAATGCGCAAATCAAGGATCCAATACATGTGGATAAAACACATGAAATCAACATGACATCCCTAATGAGGCCCTATTAGCCTAGAGAAATATCAATCAAGACTTAGGAATGATTTTGGCATGATTTGCCCATGAGGGGCAAAATCATAATTTTGAACAATTCGGGGAAAATCCGCCTTGGAAGGGGCCAATTTGTCATTTTAGATGAATTGTAAAGTCAAAAGACGGGGGAAATAGGATTAGCCATCAATCCAATCCATTTCCCATTTTTTGAGAATTTCCAGGATTTTTCTGGAATTTAAAAGTGATTTTACCCTTAGAGGGGTAAAATCGTCATTTTGGACAAAAATGAGGACTGAAAATCTCAAATATTAGGGCTGGTCGTCTACCTGACCCAAACCCTAACTTTAAGCAATTTTCAGAACTCGATTGAGACAAGAAAGATGATTTTCCCATTAAGGGGCAAAATCGTCATTTTGATAAAAGGGACAGGACTCGAAAACCCAAGCCTAAGAATTGATCGCCTACCTGACCCTAATTCTTACCATGGCACTATCGGCTTTATCTCTCATATACAGCAGATGCGAGTTCCCCCTAAAGGGTAATATCGTCAAGTCTCGGAAGAACAGATAAGAAACCTCAAAAATAGGGTTGACCAGTTGTCTGTGGTCAATCCTCGATTTTTGAGGATTTTTGGAGTATCTAGGATTTTTCCACATTTTTTTGGAATTTTCTGAAATTTTCTAGCATTTTTTTTTGGATTTTCTAGGATTTTTCTGATTTTTTTTATTTTTAAAATCATTTTCTGATTTTTTTATTCAAAAATATGATTCGGACCGGGTTGATCCGACCCACTCGGGTCGGAACCCGGCCCGGACCCAGACCCGTGCGAACCCCGGCTCCAAAACGACGCCGCATTGCATTCCCGCTTCTAATTTCAAATTCCCGCCTAATATGAACCAGTGGCCCTGATTACGCCACGTGGCGGACTACGGACGGCTTGATCTAGCAAAGGAAACCAATGGCTGTGATTTTACCACGTGTTGACGCACGGATGGCCTGATCTTCACAATGATCCAACGGACCAGATTGAAACACCCGATCGAACAACAACCGTCCGATCAGTTTATTTGAAAAATGATTTTTATTTTCGAAAAAGTAAGATCTCGACACGTGGCACACTCTCCACCGTCGGATCAAGTTTGTTTTATATTCAGTTATAACGAACGGCTGACGTGGCTGCTACGTAGGCGCCACGTCAGCGCCACGTGGGCGTTGACTGGTCAACTTTCGTTGACCAGTCAACAGGTTCGCCGAAGAAGACGACCGGCGCCGGCGCTACCTCGCCGGCGCCTCGTCGGAGGGCCATATCTCGGCCTTCCGACGTCCAAACTTGATCATTCCGACGCCATTCGACTCACATGGATCTCCTCTACAACATATATCGGCCTCACAACAGCAGCACAAGATTTTCTAAAATTGCAACTTCGACCAAAGCTATCCTCCGGCGAGAGCATCGTCCTAACCGTTTCTAGCATTGAACGAGCATTTTTAACTATCATACAACATCTATGGAGTCAGAACAGACTTACCTGGCAATCGCGGGGGCTCGGTTCAACCTAAGAGGTGTTATAGAGCTCACGGCCAGCCGGTCAAGGATGGGGGTTGACTTGATGGTTTTATGCGACGAAATGACATACGATCAAAGGCAAAAATGTTCAGTGAATCGATATGAACAGATTGCAATCAAAATCGCAGCAAATGGATGGCTCTAACTTAAGTCGCCATTGGAGGCCGAGAGGAAACTCGAAGGAAGACCTCACCTGATTCTGCGATGGAATGAAGCGCCGCTTGATTCTGGACCTTCCTTGGGGTGTCACGAAGCTTGGAGGACGTATCTGGAGCTTCGATTTTGCGCCGTTCGTCGAGGTCGAGTCTTCGAAGCTCACAACTTCCTTCCTCCCGTGGCGCTAATCTCTCTCTCTCTCTCTCTCTCTCTCTCTCTCTCTCTGTGCTCTCTCCTCTTCTCTGTACGTTTTTTTTTTCTCTGCAAGCTCCCTCCTCCTTTTAACTGACTTCTTCGACGACGAACTGTTTCCCTCTCCAACTGATTTTTTTTAGTCTGTTACTCAAGCTTTCAGTTCGTCCACCTTCGCGCGCCGGTTCTACTCACCGCCGTTGGATGACACGGGATGAAGATGTCCAATCCAGCGGCCAAGGATCGTCGACTGGGTGCCTCGGTTTGAGGTGTAATCGCGCTTTTTTTTTCGTTCGAGTGCTCTGTTCGTGCGCGAAGGAAGAAGAACAGAGGAATTCTGTTCTTTTTCCAAGTTGGTCAACCGGGTTGACTGGGTCGGTCAACCCGACCCAGTCGACCCGGTTCTAATTAATTTTTTTTTGGCTCAAATTGGATGTCCATATGTGCAAAGATCACAAAATTGACACTAAAATTGGACTCCATGGCATAGACTTCATCTAAAAATGTAAATTTAGGTTAAATTGATTTTAATTTGTGCAAAAGCCCCATATCTAAGACATGATCCGAAATCGATTTTTGCCAAATTGACGTTCTTAATGGACGAATCGGCCCCAATTGAGCTCACCATTAGATTCAGGAGGTCAAATACTATAGGGAGGAAGCATTGGGGTTCTATGGGTGTCTCTCAGAAAAGTTTAATTTCAGAATTGGCACTATAGGGACTAAAATGAAAAGATTTTTATGCAATTAGGTCCCTAAGGCCAAAATTGATCAAATCAGTGCACAATTGAACCAAATTGAAATGTCGAGCAATCAAACTGAATGTCAAGACTTGAAAAATACAAAAATATTGCAAATAAAAAGACTCAAAACATATTTTTTGACAAATTTAACCATGTGCGTTACAAAGAAACACACAAAATTAAACTTGAATTTCGACTCTTGATGAGGTCGAAATGACAAGGGATTTAAATGAAAAATATTGACTATTTTCCTATATTTTTGTGACCTCAAATTCTATTTTTTTATTTATTTTTCTAGTATTTTCCTATTTTCTAAAAATACTAAAAAAGTGAAAAATATGAAAAATTATTTTTTGGTCAAGAATGGTTCCTTGGGCTTAGCCAAGGCCACCAAAGTTGATTTTGTAATTTTTTTGAATTTTTATGAATTTTTTGTGATTTCTCAAAAAATAAAACTGAAATAGACTTGGTCAAAAATCAGGTGTCAGCAGCTACCCCTCTTTGAGAGGAATCTCGTGAGAGGTTTCTCTCAAAGACAGGTGGCACCTGAGTCTAGACCGACTCGACTGGGGAAAAGAAAAACGAATCCTGACATTCAATCTTTCTTGCCTTACTGGTGAACGCTTTGCTTGTTCTACTTTGGCTAATGTGAGAGAGAGAGACGGGATAGAGATGCTCACCTGTTGCTTACTTGTTGATCACCCGCCTGATGCTCGTGCGGCATGCACGGTGTATAGCGGGTTCTAGTGAATACCTAGGGACTCGTCTTTTGAGTATCCTAGGGCGATTAAACTCTAGCCTGTATGGTAGGCCATACCAGAATGGGATTCCTATACTTGGCAGGAACCATTGAATGACGCACCCAGTCTCTTAGGGATTGTCGGGGTTTTGATCCGTATGGTGGATCAGACCATGAATAGGACTCCTTTCTGCTAGGAACCTATGGATGACGCACTCAGTCTCTTAGGGATTGTCTAACATTTTGATCCTTCAGGGGGATCGGGCCGAGAATAGGACTCCTCTCTGCTAGGAACCTATGGATGATGCACCCAGTTTCTTAGGGATTGTCGGACATTTTGATCCTTCAGGGGGATCAGGCCAACAATAGGACTCCTTTCTGCTAGGAACCTATGGATGACGTACCCAATCTCTTAGGGATTGTCGAACATTTTGATCCTTCAGGGGGATCAGGCCAAGAATAGGACTCCTCTCTGCTAGGAACCTATGGATGACGCACCCAGTTTCTTAGGAATTATCGAACATTTTGATCGTTCAGGGGGATCAGGCCAAGAATAGGACTCCTTTCTGCTAGGAACCTATGGATGACGCACCCAGTCTCTTAGGGATTGTCGAACATTTTGATCCTTCAGGGGGATCATGCCAAGAATAGGACTCCTCTCTGCTAGGAACCTATGGATGACGCACCCAGTTTCTTAGGGATTGTCGAACATTTTGATCATATATTCTAAGGAATTAACTAGGATCTATACAAGTGAGGTGTGCCTAACCCTTAGGCTTCACCACATGGGCTATTCTGGGTTTAGGGGTTACCTAGAACCTCACAGAAAGCTGATTTTGTCAAAAGTTTTCGATCATATATTCTAAAGAATTAACTAGGATTTATACAAATGAGGTGTGCCTATCCTTTAGGCTTCACCACAAGAGCTATTCTGGGTTTATGGGTTACCTAGAACCTCACATAAAGCTGATTCTGAAAATTGTCAACAGTTTTTGATCCTATATTCTAAGGAATTAACTAGGATTTATGCAAATGAGGTGTGCTTAACCTTTAGGCTTCACCATAAGAGCTCTTCTGGGTTTAGGGGTTACCTAGAACCTCACAGAAAGCTGATTCTGAAAACTGTCCTTTCGACACGCGAGGCGTTATTCTGGGATTTGGGGATTCCAAGTATCCTGCAGAAAACTTAAACCTGCAAAAACTTTGATAAGATTCTTCTGGGATCTAGGGGCTACCTGAGATCTCGCAGAAAGACTATCTTGAATATTGTCCTTTTGACATTGGAGGTGACATTCTGGGATCTGGGGACTCCAGGTATCCTGCAGAAAGCTCAAACCTATAAATTTGAAATCTCATAGAGGGATGATTTCGGAGATTGTCCTTTTGACATTGGAGGTGACATTCTGGGATCTGGGGACTTCAAGTATCATGTAGAAAGCTCAAACCTATAAATTTGAAATCTCATAGAGGGATGATTTCGAAGAATGTCCTTTTGACATTGGAGGTGACATTCTGGGATCTGGGGACTCCAGGTATTCAGGGATCTTGCAGGAAAATAAACTTGAAAGCTCTTCTTCACAAAGCAAGGCATCCTTCTAGAATCAAGAGAGGTTGTGTTCTTCTGAGATTTGGGATTGCCAGGAATTCAAGAGAGGTTGTGTTCTTCTGAGATCTAGGCTTGCCAGGAATTCAAGAGAGGTTGTGCTCTTCTGAGATATGGGCTTGCCAGGAATTCTGCAGAAGTTTAGACATGTGAATCGTTTCTCACTAAGAGTGATACAAGCTATTTTAGGAGCCGAAGTTATCAAGAATCTTGCAGAAGCTCCAATCTGAAAATTTTCTTACCAAAGGCACATCAATGGTCTTTAAGTGATATCTATTGTCAAACTGACAGCACTTTATGACTTATATCTTAGTCATGAAAAATTTCAATGAATGCATTACGATGCTGGAGGTTATTCAAAACACCTTGCAACATATGGAAGTGATCAAGAATTCCTTGTGAGGAAAGTTTGAATCAAATAATCTGAAATTACCCAAAAGAGTTTGGTTAAAATGTTCAACGGAGTATTCTCATCAAAGAGGACTTCTGACCGTTTTGAGATAATGGTCTTTTACCAAGAATGCACTCAAGTTTCCTATCAAACCAGTACCTAGGGTTCAGGATCATTCGCAGTGAATACACCTCGATCGATCAGGAAGACTTCCAGGGGACCGTAATGTTGGGCTTGGTCAACGGTTTTCAAAGGGGGACTTGCAAGAAAGTCAAGGCTTTCGAAGAGAAGTCTTCAATATCTGTTCCAGGTTTACAAGTCAAGAAACCTGCAAAATGAGAAAGAAATAATCTTGCTCGAACTTCTTCGAGCTAAGCTTAGACATTAAACACTATGTCAATCCAAGTGCCTTAATCAGAAAAGGCTTTTCAGGGTTGTAACGTAGGTAGGATTGGTGACCAAAAAAGGCTTGTTTTTGGCTCAGAATACGCGAAGGGTTTAACATTGGTGATCACTGTAGGTTTGCCGCCGATCTTGTCCCTTTTGGTTCAAAGAGCGTCTTCAGTCTGCGAAGTGCATTGATAGTCTTTGGAGAGCATCGTCGGTCTTTTGAGGATACTCTTTGTGTTTGGAGAGCATTACTGATCTTCGGAGAGCATCATCAGTTTTCGAAGCGCACATTTGTCTTTAGAGAACATCTCTCTCATGTTAAGACGGCGTCAATATCTTGTCTATGCTTTTGTCATCTGAATGTGACATAATCTGGGAGTATCCTTTGCTGTCCAGCTCCCTTGGGATTTTCTTTTACAATCAGATCTCACTAGTGACCTATACAAAGGTATCATGCCATCTTTTGGCATTTACAAGATCAAACACATGATTCACAAGTGTACAAGTATTTAGACGGGCATTGGCCTTGCTTTTACCAGGCACTTTGCTTTTTCTTGATGCCCAAGATCGGATTTTTCTCTCTTTTTTCTTTTTCTTGAAATCCCATCTTTTCCCTTCTTTTGGGAATCAGAATTTTCAAATGAGTGTGCTAGATGTACAACTTGAATCTCAGCACTCAAACATTAATTCAGGAATTTTTCACAAATCCAATATTTTGAACTCTTCTGCTCTTGAAGTGACGTCGCTTCCGTCTTGGAATATGCAATGATCACCAACGGGTTTGTGAAACGAACGTATAGGCTCAACTGGGCTGTACAAATGGTAAAAGTGTATAGGATAGAGAAACGAATGCTTTTCGTCATCCTAAAGAACTTGAATTACCATGGAAGTTAAAATGACAAGCGATACACGAAGATTGATGCAAGTCTGAGCAAGAGAACTTCTAACCATTTACCTCCTGATACTGCTGGACTTACCTCCAGTTTGCCCCAATGTGGGGTGGTTCTTGACAGGGGTAAAGAATGAAACCGCCGTTCAAAGGGTAATCAATGGTCACCTGTAGTGTTTATGATAGAGAAACGAATGCCTCCGTCGTCTCAATCCATGTAATCACTGCGAATAACCCTTACGTCGATAGGTCAAGGTCTCGCTATCCTTACCACTCCACTCTTCTCTCAAGTGTGTATAGGACGTGTTTGGGTCAGGTTTGTCTCTTATCTAAGGAAACATCCTTTTGAACAATTTAAACAACTCTTGTTGGAAAAGTTTATTTCTCTTTCTCCAAAACTTACCTTTCAAGGGGATTTATGATGCACAATGCATATTTCAATCATGTTCAGATAACCTCCAAGTTTAAACATGAATGCCAATGATATGACTGTGAGAATTCTGAGTCTTTCTAGACATGAGAATTGAATGCATGCTAGATTCCAAGAAGCCTTCAAATTCTAGCAATAAGGATTCTGACAATCTTAAAAACCTAAAAGATTGGGAAATGAATACTTACCTGCCTAGCGTGGCCAGGGATCCCTGAAAAACATAAAAGGAATATGTCAGTGTATGCTCTCGAATTTCAGAAAATTAGAACGATACACCTTACTCTTGATCATGCGCTCCAATGGAAATTCATAGATTCATGAAAATCTGCATTTTTCTTAACAACACAGGGTGGTTAAGAGTTCTAAAATTTCTTAAAACTCTCAATCTTTGAAGAGAAAGGATGTGCACCTGACCACCACGACGTAGGTCTCCTTGATCATGCATTCCCATCTGAACGCCAATGCGCAGATTACATAAATCTGCCATTTTGACCTATGGCGATGACGTCTTCGTCTGACTGGGGCAATGAATCCTGCTCGATGGCTTCATTCATCTTTGGAACGTGCCCCATGTCATTGTTCGAAGTTTCATGTTCTTCGTTTGCTGTCTTCTGTCTTCTTCATCAGACATTCCTACAATATTGAACACATGCTAGTGTATGCATGGATGTATGATATGCTTATGCAATGACTATTATGATGACTCGGCTCAATTCGGAATGAGTCATATAACCAGAACCTGATTTTATTTCAAGGGTAATACTTCTTCACAGCATCTGAATTTACAGGGTGCCTAAATTCTTCTCCCTCAGAGTTTACAAGAATCAATGCTCCTCCCGTGAGAATCTTCTTGATAATGTAGGGACCTTCATAATTCGGGGTGAATTTACCTCCCGGATGGATAGTATTCGGCAAAGTCTTCTTAATTACCAAGTCATTTACTTCGAAATTCCTGGTCTTGACCTTTCGATTAAATGCCCTGGCTACCCTCTTCTGGTAAGTTTGTCTATGGCAAATGGCTTTAAGACGCTTCTCGTCTATTAAATTCAGCTGTTCATATCTGTGTTTGAAATACTCTGACTCAGAGAGTTTACCCTCTGACAAGATTCTCAAAGAGGGGATCTTAACTTCCACTGGTAGAACTGCTTCCGTCTCATACACCAGACTATAGGGAGTTGCCCCTGTAGAAGTCCTGATTGATGTTCGGTAAGCCATTAAGGCAAAGGGCAACCTTTTATGCCAATCCATGTAGTTTTCTGCTGTTTAGCCAAGATTCTCTTGATGTTTTTGTTGGCTGCTTCCACTGCCCCATTCATTTGCGGGCGGTAGGGGGATGAATTCAGATGTCGAATACCAAAGTGGTCTAGTAGATCATTGACAATCTTGCTGTTCAGGTTAGACCCATTATCTGTGATGATCGCTTGAGGGGTACCATACCGGGAGATGATGTCTCTTTTGACAAATCTTGCCACATTTCTTGCGGTGACATTCTTGTAAGAACTGGCTTCTACCCATTTTGTGAAGTAATCAATCGCTACCAGGATGAAGCGATGACCATTTGAAGCCACAGGATTTGGTGTAGTTCATTCGGGGGTGCATTGATCTTATTACCATATATTTGGCATTGGTGGCATGACCGGACATGCTGGCAGCAGTCTGATTCGATGGTCATCCAAAAATAGCCAAGCCACATGATCTTCCTGGCGAGGAGATGGCCATTCATGTGAGGCCCACATATACCTTCATGGACCTCTTTCATGAGAATATTTGCTTCTTTGGCATCTACACATTTTAACAGAGTAGAGTCAAATGACCTTTTGTATAGAGTTTGTCCACTGAGGAAGAATTTGCTGGCCATGTTGGTTATGTATCTCCGGTCTCCCGCCTGACATCCTTCAGGAAACTCCCCTTTTGAGAGATAGTTCTTGATGTCGTAATACCACGGCTCTCCATCAAATTCCTCTTCTATTAGCATGCAGTGAGCCGGCCTTTCAATTGTGCCAATCCTTAGGGGTTCTATATCTAACCCTCCAGTTATTTGCAACGTTGAGGCTAGGGTGGCTAACGCATCTGCAAATTGATTATGAGACCTTGATAGGTACTTGTCGCGACCCGTCCGGAAGCGGACGCGGCTAATGGATTACCGATCGCGGGTCTTGGATCGGCGCGGGCCCTCCTAGGCCCATACCAAATCGCGGCGGGAGTATTTTCTAGAAGGATTCGACGATAAAAGTCGATCGCTTTCGACCTTAGTGTGGTCGTGGTGGTATGTGCAACTTGTGCATGCATTTGGAGTCGCCACCGGTCTTTCTTGGAGGGTAGACCGGGAACCTTATTGACCGATTGGGAGAGATCGATCAATTCTGCGGAACCAGAGATTTTGGGTTCGGGGACTTGGTTACGCTGGTATCATTACCAACGCCCTTTCGGTACCTAACGCGAGTGATTTTCCTGACTAAGAATTCATGCAGGCGCAATTTTAGGTTAGGTAGGTTTGATTGAGGGTTTCATGCAAATTGGAAGACTGTTCCTATCAATCACAATCAATTTAAATGAAAGCGCAATCAAGTGCATAAATAAATCTCATCGATGCACATCAATTCCAGTTAATGGCCTCCTAGCATAGCCATAAGGGTTTATGAAAGGTGTGATTTCGGACCGGGGTAAAATGGGAAGATTTGGAGGCGATTTAGCCCGAAGGGCAAAATCGTCAATTTTTGGAAGGCTTGGATACCGAATTACCCAAAATATTCCATGGCCAGTTGTTTGTGGCCATTTCCCATTTTTTGGGATTTTTCTAGAATTTTTGGAATTTTTTTTTGGAAGACGGTTTGCCGGAAGGGCAAAACCGTCATTTCGAAAAAGATCAGGAGTCGAGAGACCCGGAACAGGTCATGGCCAGTTGAATGTGGCCATTTCCTATTTTCTGGAATTTTTTAGAATTTTTTATGATTTTCTATTTTTTATTGATTTTTAAATTTTTTAATATTATTATTTAAAAATATTTTCCGGGCCGGGTCAGACCCGACCCGCGCCTCGCGGGCGCCCGGCCCGACCTTACGGGTCAGAACCGGCCTAAACGACACCGTTTTTTTATTTTTTGAGAATTTTCTAATTTTAATTTTAATTTTTTTTTTATTCTTCTGAGATCATTTTCAAAGAGGCCCAGATTCGGCGCTGATCAGCTTAAAAAGAAATCAGATCTGATTTACAAAAACAAATCCCCACGCACAGACTCCTAATCGAACACTTCATCCCCATTTTTTTTACTTTTGTTCTTTCTTTCGATTATTCTATTACTTTTCTATATTCTCTACAGACTGACTACAAATGCTTTTCTTTTTATTTCAACCCACACGAACAGCCAAGGGAGAATAACCTGCAGTCATTGTTCAATCATCTTCCTCATGCAAAATCCCTTCATTCGTGGCATCTGAAGCAAAGAATTGGTGTCATCGGTCATAACGTCGGTATCGGGTTTCAATTCCACTCCAGTCTGGTCTCTTCAGCTCTACTATGTCACGTTGCTCGTCGCATTGCCACCTTGATCGCCATGTCGGACTGCCACCATGACGCTCTCGCCAAACAAAACTATAAGCCGGCCGGATCTAATCGATCACCGGATTACACCCCGCTAGACCACTGGACGATCGAAGCCGGGGTTTGCCGGTTTGTCAACTCGTGTGACCACCGTCACCCAAATTCGAGGCGCTTCCTCAATTATCCCTCACCAACATATCTCGATTTTGCTATAGAAAACAGAGCTGGATGTACCTAAGATAACATCAACCTAGCATCCATATCCGGCAAGAATCATCCAATCCGTTCCTATGACTAAACAGGCAATATAATACATCTACGATCATCTTAAGAGAGCGAGAGAATTTACTTGATCCTTGCACAAACTTACAGACGTCCACGTCGAGCTATGGAACTCGAGGAGGGTAGGGATGATTCTGGATTGACTCTTTTTCCAACGAAGAAATGATGTTCGATCTAGTTCGAGCTCTTCATATGGATTACAAGAGGCTCACGAGACTTATTTCGCAAATCGTCTCTCTCTGCGGCGTCGCTACCGAAGCTTCAAGACTTCTACGCCTTCCTTGGTGACGGCGAATGAGCCTCGGCATGGTTGCAATGGTGAGCTGGTGGCCACCTGACCAGACAGACGATGGAGGGGGGAATCGTTGAAAGGGTAACACTGTTGACGCCCCCCTTTGGGTTCGCGGACCAAGGGTGGTCAAAATGACGGTAATGCGAGCTGCCCTATGTTGTTCCCCGTCCTCTCCTTATTATCTTCTTTTTTTTTATACAATCCAGCTCTTCCCACCATCCTTTTTTTTTAGAGAGCCACTTCGTCCCCCCTCTTGATGGTGGAGAGCACACTTCCTTCTTCTTTTTGCCGTGCTCCACTCCCTCTTTTTTTATATTTCCACATCATGGACTCTTCTTCTTTCTTTAATGTGATGCCCCCCCTTCCACTATATTTTCGGTGGACACCATTATGTAAGGAAAGGAAGGCTAACTACACTTGTCGTGAAGCACATGAAGACATCTAAAGAGAAGGACCCCTTTATCGAAAAAGAGAGCCACCATGCTCTCCATTTGTAATAAAATATCGCAAAAGAGATGGAGTTGTTGTTTTGTGGGTTCTCCTTTTATGAACCTCGAGTAATATGTTTTCCCTGAGATGCGGAATATGCTCGATCTTTTCTTTCCCTAAATCACGCATGCACAGAGAGAAAGAGAACGCCTCCGCAATCGCAACTCCGGCTCCAATGATATTGTAAACCACATTAATGCAACTTAATTAATACAAAATAAATATGCAATACATGAAATTTTTTTGTGAGAATTATGATTAACTCTCATTATATGAATTTCTAAAATAATTAAAATTTAGGTGTCAACAGCTGCCTCTCTTTGAGAGTGAGCTCGTCAGAGGTTGCTTTCAAAGACAAAATGACACCTGAATCTTGACCGACTCGACTGGGGAAAAGAAATGCTATGACATCGGAACCTTAAGTTTTTTTTTTTTTTTTTTTTTTTTTTTTTTTTTTTTTTTTTTTAATGATTGCTCAAATTAATCCCCGATTTGCTCTTGCAATTTGAAATTGGGCTGGAGGGAGGGAGGTTTACCTGAAGCTCACCTGTCGGATGCTATCGGTTGCGACCACTTTCAAGAAGATGCCTAGGGCTCGTCATTCAGAATATCCTAAGGAGATTAAGCTCTGACCTGTATGGTAGGTCATACCATTATGGGATTCCTAACTGGTAGGAACCTAAGGAAGACGCATCCCATTTGAGATTTGCCAATAATTTTGATCCGTATGGTGGATTGGACCATTGAGTTGACCATTTAAGTGATTTTCACTATTGGATTGACCCTTCAGGCGGTTTCTACCTTTGATTGACCCTTCAGGCGGTTTCTACCATTATTTTGACCCTTCAGGCGGTTTCTACCTTGTGTTGACCCTTCAGGCGGTATCTACCATCATTTTGACCCTTCAGGCAGTATCTACCTTGTGTTGACCCTTCAGGCGGTTTCTACCATACATTGACCCTTCATGCGGTTTCTACCATTGATTGACCCTTTAGGCGGTTTCTACCATGATTTGACCCTTCAGGCGGTATCTACCTTCATTTGACCCTTCAGGCGGTATCTACCTTTGTTTTGGTTTGAAAAGGGGTCTCATGACGAGGGTTCTCCACGTCCGATGAGACTGTTTGATATTTGAAAAGAGGTCCTAGGACGAGGGTTCTTCACGTCATGCCAGGACTGTTTGATATTTTTGAAAAAGGGATCCTAGGACGAGGGTTCTCCACGTCAAGCTAGGACTGCTTGATTTTTGAAAAGGGGTCTCATGACGAGGGTTCTCCACATCCGATGAGACCGCCTAAATTTTGAAATGGGATCACATCCTCACCCCTTCTTTTGAAAGATCCCGAAATTTGTCGGGAATTCAGTTTTGAAGCAGTGAAAGATTTTATTTTGACAAAACTTCAGTTGAGTCTGTTGAGACGACATTCTGGAAGCTGTATTCTCCAGGTATCCTGTAGAAAGTTCAAACCTGCGTGCTCCACTCCACGGAGCAAATGTTTTTCTGGGATTTGGGGTTTCCAAGAATCCTGCAGAAGTTCGAGCCTGGAAGATTTTTCTTCACCAAGAAAACGTTAGTAATCTTTGGGAAGGCCACGGCTGTCCATTTGACAAAACCGTATGTTTTAAGTTTTAATCATGAAATGTGCATTTTGATGCTGGAGGTTATCCAAAGCATTCTTGCAATATGCAAATGTGATCACAAATCCCTTGGACGGAAAATCTGGATCAACAGTTTGAAAATTCCAAAAAGAGTTTGTTCAAAACATCAATTGGAATATTTCTCGACAATGAGGTCTTCTCACCTGTTTTGCGATAGTGGTTTTTTTTTGTAGGGGATGCATTCAATTCCCTACTAACCTGTGCCTAGGTTTTAGGCTCATTCGCAGCGCATACATTTTGATCGGTCGGGAGGTCTTCCACGGGACCGTAATGTTGGGCTTGGTTCTTGATCTTCAAGGGGGACTCACTTTTGAGTCAAGGCCATTGAACAAAAATTTTCACCATCTGCTCCGGGTTTACAAGTCAAGAACCCTGCAAAATGAGAAAGAAATAATCTTGCTCGTACTTCTTCGAGCTAAGCTATATGTTAACCCAAGTGTCTTAGTCAGAGAAGACTGTTTCGGGGTTGCAACATTGGTAGGATTGGGGACCGAAACAGGCTTATTTTTGGCCCAGAATTCGTGACGGGTTTGACATTGGTGATCATTGCTGATTTGCCACCTGTCCTTTCTTTTCTGCATCTTTAGCCTTTGAGGCACGCAACCTATCTCGCGATGTGCACCAGCTCTTTAAAGAGCGTCTCTTGTTGCATTCAGAGACTGACTCTTTCTATGTCTTTGTTCTGCGCTTGATAGCATTTGGGGAGCAGTCCTTTTGGATTTGGCTCCTTCAGGGATTTCCCCTTTTCCCATCCAGCTTCATTGCGGACCAATTAAACAACTAGCACGAGCATCGGCCTTGCTTTTACTAGGCACTTTGCTTTTTCTTGATGCCGGGGATTTTTCTCATTTTCATTTTTGAAATCCCCCTTTTTCTCATCTTCATGGGATCATGTTAGACATATAGTCTAAACATGCTTTAAATATCAGTCCGAGAATTCTCTTCGTAATCCCTGAGTCTTGAACTCTTCCATTTTTGAAGTGGTGCGACATCCATCTTGGAATGATCACCAATGGGTTCATGAAATGAATTTGCAGGCTCAACTTGGCTGTGCAAATGATACAGTGTATGGGATAAAGAATGAATGCTTCTCGTCATCCTATGGCACTTGGATTACCATATAAACAACACACAAAGATTAATTAGTCCGAGCAAGAAAATTTCTAACCATTTTCTCCTGGCGCTGCTGGACTTACTTCCTTTTTGCCCCGGTGTGGGGTGGTTCTTGACAGGGTTAAGAATGAGAACCGCCGTTCAAATGGGTTATCAACGGTCACCTGTAGTGTTTGGGGGATATGAAACGAATGCCTCCGTCGTCCCAACCCATGTAATCGCTGCAAATTGTCCTTACCCCCGTAGACCCAGATTTTGTTATCTGCTCACTTCACTCATCTCTCAAGTGTGTATTGGACATGTTTGGACTAGGCTTTGCCTCTTTTCTTTTGAGAAAACGTCATTTTGAAAGTTTTGAACAACTTTTGATTGGAAAAATCTCTTTCGTTTTCTCCAAAAATTTTACCCGCCAAGGGGATTTTATGATGCACAACGCATGTTCAGATAACCTCATGTTTCAAAACATGAATGCCAATGAAGTTAGAGTCCTATGTCTTTTCTAGACATCAGATTCTAAAAGCTTTTCTTTTCTTCTCTATTTTTTTATTCAACCTCTTCAAGGGATTTGGGAGAGGGATACTTACCTGTCCCTCGCGGCTGGAGATCCCTGAAAATACAGAAGAAACATGTTATTGTTCGTTTATGCATTTTTCAAAAAATTAGAACGATACATCTTACCCTTGGTCATGTACTCTAACGAGTAGTACATGGGATGTAAAAACCTGTTCGTCTGTAAGGCGATTTCCCCCGTTCTGATGTTGCGTATTGATATGAACAACATCTATCAAATCCGCCTATCCATTCTTGGAGTGTTTGCAACATCAATGGTTCATCTGCCCCCAGTTAGGCAACGTCTGTTCTGTTATTCGAACAAATGGCTCCTTGAGTGATTTATCCACGTTTATCACCTGAGAAGGGAAAGAAAGGAGAAATTACTTCGGTATTCGATTGAAGATCGTTTAGGAACGATACATCGTTTTACCAAATAGGTGGATTCGCGGCCAAACGTATTTCGTATTGTAGGGGTAGATCCCATTATACTCCGCGGGTAATAGTCATTGTTCGGGGAACTTGCTCCACGGATTAAGCGATTAATCCACGGCCCTCGGCTTGAAGATGCTCAAAGGGTGATGTTGACACTCACGCGCAATTAGTTCTAGACATTAATGAAAGATGTTCTCGTGGGAACCTTACAGTGCGATCAACAACATATTCAATAGGAGTGTTCCACCCCTTTCGTCTAAGCATTTTTCATCGAGTAACCATGCCTTGCATCAGACGTTTGGTCACCTGCCTTGCGTCACCACTGCGATGGCCCTCCGGCTCCAAATTGATCGAGCCAAAGATTGAACTCATCGCCAAGGAAATTGCTCGGGTCTTCGAGCCATTGATGTTCAAGTTGGGTACCAACAATTGTTGGGGGCAGATTTCTTTCATTGCCTTCGTTGTGAGGGATTGTAGTTTTTGAGCTGGAACCTTCATCATTGCCCTGTTGGGGTTGAGACATACATTCCTGAAGAGTATTGATCCAAGTGTCCAGCTCCTCATCAAGGAAATCACCTGTTCTTTCTAGCCCTTGGTGCCCAGATTGGGTGTCGTCGACTGCAGGCGAGGGATTCCTCTCTTTGTTCTCGCCGTGAGCAATTTGACCCCTCGAATTGGAACTTCCTCCAATGACCGGCAGGTTCATATGTGCACTCTCTACCAATGCCAGATCCACTTCAGGGACAGCATTAATGACTGATTCGCGCTCAAACTGAGGAATCTCTATGTGCTGGAACTGTGGCATATACTCCTGAGGAGTATTGAGATAACTCGGCGGAGCATTCTGATTTGGGTTAGAGGAGTCGCTGACACGACTGCTGGTCCCGTCATTGCTGAAACGCGGTTGGGTGCTCTCGGCCCTCCAATCATCGTGGTTGTAACTCTGCCCGGAACTTGAGCTCCAACTGGCTTTATGATGGTTTAACGCTATCATTCCATCCCTTAGCAATCTCCTATAGTACTTGAGGTGAGACTCGACGTTAATTCTAGAGAGCCCCGACACATTCATAATCTCGAGTATGCGTAGTGGGCTAGCCGAATCAACTCCCAGCTCTCGAATTGCATCAACAAATTTGGTGTGAAGTTCATAGGTCCAGTAAAACCTTGTTCTCTTATCACCCAAAATATCGTCAATACTTCGGTAGCTATTCTCTACGGGATCTAGTCGTTTCAAAAGTTGTCCGGGGAGGGACTCACCGACTTTGGATTGGCTGGCTGCGACAGCGAGTTCGTCATTGAGAGAACTCCCCCTGTGATGATTCATATCCCATTTCTCAGAGGATGTTGGTGTTGATCCTATGGTGTTGACTTGCTCATGCAGATCTCCGGCGGTATCTGGCTGTGTCGAAAAATGTTGTGGAGAATACGGTAACAGCTGAGCGTTATTCGTCAACAGGGATGGTTCATCGAGGAACAACTCGCCGAGGACAACAGGATTACCACAATTAAGGCAGGTGGCCTTGGTCAGAGCTTCCTTATATCTCGCGCTTTCAGCTTGAAGCTTCTCATTCTCCTCCTTCAGGACCAGTAGCTCATGGTCTGCGTATTGCTGTTTCACCCGGGTTCGTTTGTTGGCGAACCAAAACTTGACCTTCGAAAGCTCCAATCCTATCTTTCGGCTCAACTCCATTTTCTGTTGTCTGCTTGGAGTGGGGCATTCATTGAAGAAAGCTTCAAGCTCTCGGATTTGGCCTGGAGTGTGGCGTTGTAGTTGCTTCCTTTTCCGACTCCGGTCATCATTGTATACTCCTTCTTCGTAGCTGAAACCTAGAATTTCATCGCTGGAGGAGTCAGTTTCTATGGCCTTCGGGCAGGATTCAGCTCCAGGATCTTCAAAGTCTCCCAGCAGTTCGTGCTCAGAAATATCCAGGTCGGGCGTTTCTAGCAGATGGGAATAACTTTTAAACATGATGGATCGGGGTATCTCGGGCTGATCTAGTTCACTCAGCTTTCTCAATTCGCTCTTACGTGTTTGCTCACTCTAGAAATTTTCTCAAGTGATTGTGCGTGTCCTGGAACCATCCTTCAGGCTGCATATGAAGACCAGCAAGCAAGCGCTCCTCCCGAGATTCTGCAATTACTCATCGTCTGTATTCCCCTTTCTTTTTCCTCGTGATAGGATCACAAACTCTCTTGCATTGATTCGGTTTCATCGAGTATTGCGCTCGTCCCCTAGTTCAGTCTTCAAAGTGGTGGGTCTACAATCTTTCGGCGCCTTTTATGATTTGCTAGGCCCGAGAACGTGGGGAGCAGCGGTGGACCCGCAATTAATGACTCCGTTTAATTCATTTAGCTCCATGGGAATTAACGCTATGACCTTCTCTCAACCCCTTTTCATCGTTCAAACGAAAGTGACATTTTCCCTGTGCATGCTGTTACTCTTCATTTCAGCATCCCGGGCACTTGGTGAGGAATGAGTTCGTGGCCACTCAAAATTTTAAAGACCGTCTCTGGTTTCAGACTTAATCTAACAAGGGATCATCACAACTGAGCATGACGATGTTCGTCGATAGCGTTGGTTTTAATATAGAATTAACTATAGTCATTAAAGAAAAATGTTCCCGTAGGAACTTTACAACGGATAAAATGAGTGATCTACTCGTGAACATGTTCTTCTTTCTATGGGTGTTCGTGGTGACCGACCCATCGTGCCCCGAGTCAGGTGCTAGATCATGGCTGTCCAAGCATGCCAGCTTCCCACTGATTGAACAAGGTATCGAGCTCCTCATCGAAGAAATCGTCTGTCGTGGGTTGACCAGCGGCAGGCAGAGCACCAGCCGACTGCTGCTCGAATGGAGGAGTGCGCACTCGCTGTACTTGTGACACGCGCTCTTGAGAAGTGTTGAAATGGCCCGGGAGGACATTCTGATCAGCTTTCAGTTTGCCGGTGGTCGGGTTGCTAGCTTGATTGATGCTTAGATTTGGCCGGGTATCTCTTGATGCCTGAGCATTACAATGGCGGTCGCCCCTAGCTTTTGAGCTCGAGACGGATTCCTCCCGGTTTAGCTCCGCTCGACGTTGTTTTAATAGCTTTCTGTAGGCAGCAAGGTGATTCCTGACCAGCTCCTTACTAAGCCCCGGTACATTCATGGCCTTAAATACACGCGTCGGAGTTGCTGAATCGATCCCCATTTGGTGAACCACGTCTAGGAATCTGGAATGCAGTTCAGGGGGCCAAGCGAACCTCCTCTTATCGTGGCCCAAAATTGCATCGATGGCTTGACGACTGATTAACTCATCTCCAGCAGGACCCGACCCTATCGAAAATTGTTGTGCATGAGGCTGATATGCTTTGAGCTGGTCGGCGGTAACATCCAGCTCCTTGAAACTGTAACTCCAATCAAAGTGATGCAAATCCCATCCCCCAGGAGGTATTTGTATCATCTTCGTAGGATCATCCTGCTCCTACGTGACTCCGGCAAAATCTGGTTGAGCAGGAGATGTCCCGAGGGAGTAAGGTGGTAAATGAACGTCTTCAATCATTGCGTGAGGCTCATCGGGGAATATCTTACCGCGAGCGATGAGGTTATCGCAATGAGGGCAAACGGTAATATTGAGAGCTTTTTCATACCTCATGTTTTCTGCTCGCAGCTTTTGGTTTTCTTCCTTTAAAATCTCGACCACCTGACGTTTGCGTTGAGCCCTCGATTTGGATCTCCTATTTTGAAACCAAAACTGGATCCTCGACTGATTAATCCCCAACTCCCGGCTCAATTCAATTCTCCACTTCTTTTTCATGTAATGGCTTTTACTGAAAAGGGTTTCCAGCATTTGGGTTTCCTCCTGAGAGTATTGGTGTGGACGTCTTCTTTTCCCGAGTTGAGCATCGTGGATGTCGTTGTCGTCGTCGCCGTGATCTTGATTTCCGTTGCCAGAAGTGTTGGGCTCCATGGTTTTGGCGTTAGACCTGATCTTGGAATCTTCGAGATCGCTATGTGGTTCAATTTCTGAGATTTTTGAGTCAGTCGCCTCTAGCAGCTGACAATAACCTCTTAAATATGTTGGATTGAGAAATGTTTGATTGGTTCTTGCCCACTCAGAGTTCTCCACTCTCTCCTGTATGCTCACTCCCTATAAATTTTTCTTCGAGTGACTTTGCATGTTCAGGAGACGCTCTTCAAGCATCATTAGGCAAACGTTCCCCGTCAAGACCTTGAATTTCTCGCTTAGCTTTTCAACGTGATGGGACTGCCAAATCCTGTTAGGGCTCTCTTCGATAGTTGCGCTTACCTCCCACCTAACTCTAATAATGGTGATCCCGACAAATCTTTTACATCTTTTAATTGATGAGCCGGAAATCGCGGACCGAAACAAATCCAATGGTTCTCGTGAGGGGACCTCCTGCTTTACCCCCTAACTGGGCTCCACCAGCATTATTACTGAGACCCTTCATCATCCTCGAGTTGCTATAAAATGAGGAATTAATGTATGGAAGGTTAACGTTCTCGCATAATCAGCTTCTTCCTTCTAATCTCTCTGTTAAACTCGTCTTATTCTCAAGCCAACCCAACGCAAATGGCCTCCTCTCCCGTACGCACTTTTTCAACTGATGTCTTGGCCCAGTGGGAAAAGCTTTACAACCTACTGGGTCGCGGTTACGCGCACATAACCGATCATTCTGCAACCGAGGATGCAATCTGTGTCCTGCTCGAGGACCTTGATACCACTTCTCTCGAAGGTACTACACTGGGGAGGGAATATAGAACTTTCCCGACTCTCTTTGCACACTCCTTAGAGGCCTATCGTGTTGCTAATCGGGAGGTTCTCGTGGCTCGCGTCTTGCGGGCTCGTTATGAGGATCGATCTGATCATTTGGTGCTGACCAACTATCTGGTTGATAGTTACAAAAAGGCTGTCGAGTTTGCTAATGAGCGGGTCGCAACGTTGCTTCGCGAGAGGAGAAATCTGGTGGATCAATTGGCCATATCCCTGACCACCGGCGAGCATGACCGCCGCAACGTCCTGTTGAGGCTTCAGAGCGACTGGCAGGAAGAACGGCTCGACAAGATAATCGAGGACATAGCTCGCGGGAATGGACTGGTTCGGGACCTGGAAGTAGTCACCGAAGAACACGAGGCCAAGGTCGCCGAAGTTAAGGGAGAATGCAGAAGTCTTCTCCTCAGGCTTGCCGACCACAACATGCGGAGCTGGGAGTATGAGCAGAGCATTAATAACATGGAGGGTCAGTTGGGATCCTTTGTGTCGTTAATTAGGGCTCACTTTGGCTTTACTTTTCCACCCCGATTTGTATGACCTGCTTCTGAAAACCCTCCGCTGAGCAAAATAAATGAAAGTTCTCGTGTGTGTGTTTTAACTTCTGTATGGTTCATTTCTTCGAGCATCCAAACATCTTCAACTTGAGTGAGCCGAACCATAATAGCAATAAGCCGAGCAAATACGTCCTGATTTTATAACTCGCTCATGATCAGATGGAAGAATAGTTGCAGATTTGTCCAAGAAAAGATTTCTCTATACTACTTGTTTTTCACCTGAAAATAAAAAGACAGAATCAGAAGGAATATTTTGAAAAAGAAAGCATAGACCCATTTCAATCTTATGCTTGCTTGTGAATAATAAGGACAAGAACTTTTACAAGGGTTTTAATCTTGTGCGAAAAGTTTTTATCAATATTCCTCGAAAGAAAGCATACTATTGAAAGGAACGTAATTCACGATAATCGCTTTTGATTAATTTCGAGAGGAATGACTTACTCAAAAGTGCAAGACATAATAACGCGTTTTAAATTCAATTGAAGATATGACATCCAAATTAACGTCGTTCGCTAAAAACGAAAGTAGTTTGGACATCTATCTCGTCATTAAATTCAAAACAACGCCGATATTCTCGATCAATTATCGTGGATTACCAGCGACGTAAAACATGCATGGACCAATTCAAGTGTATAATTCCTTCTAGCGAAATTGGGGTTGGATTACCCTATACGACCAAAAAGGTCGTGCAAGATTTCCAATTTTAATTTCCTCTAAAGGAATTATAAACTTGACTTGGGAGTATTCGGATGATTAGAGAAAATGCCACCATCACATTCCCATGACCTGTCAAAAGAAATACAACCAAGTTCCATCTAAATGTGTACACCAATAGATCCCTAATACAATCACTCTAAGGGGTGAGATAGAGAAAGCCTCGATAAAAATAAACCCTATACAAGAGGACTAGTAATGGAAAATGAAACAAAGGAATGTGATCCTAACGTTTAAGGATGCCCCAAGTTCGATCTGTGACTTCCGGATCACTTGCCCCAACTCGTCATCTTCATTGGACGATATCTCAATAATGTCCATAGTAGGCTCCTTTGTTGTTCACTCGGTGCTTGTCATGGGATATCATCCTCTTCGTCTTCTATCAAGGACGTTTGGGAAAAACACACACATCTATCCTTGAAATGACATTTAATCTAATCACCAGAATGCAATGAATGAAATGCCTATATTTATATGAACTGTAATAGATTTGAGGGATAGAGAGTCTTACCAACCAAACTCGTCGACTTATGTGCGGTTTTAGGTGTACCAACCGCCCAAAGACATGCGCATGAGACAAGTGATGGTGAACTTCTAAAAATCAGAAGGTTTGGCACCTAAGGTTAAGGTTCCCACTTCGAGTTCTGAAAAGAGCCGATTCCATTGCACAGCTATCGTTGCATTGGGACTCGATCCATAGTTCGAAGCGAGCGGAATTGAAAAGTGGATTACTCCGCGTTTTTCCTCACGGAGATTCCATTTTCAATTCCTTCTATTGTGTTCCTATAGGCGACGCCCGGGGTTTTAGGCGCGGTTGTGTGTGTCCACGTGTTATGATCATCACAATGCCATTCATGCATAGCAGTTTATCAATCAGCACTTCAAATCATCCACACAACATACATTCCTACGCCCAACCTGCATAAGACAATGTTAATCACGGACTACACCCCTTATTTCTCCGATCTGCAAAAACATATAACCCCTATCATGAGCGGACTTACCTCACCTTCAAGAGCGCCTGCAAGGTTAGAAATATCACTCAACGTTTTAATTACGGCCTAAGTCCACTTGAGGTCTAGAACCATAGGTTCTAGAACAAAGGTCCCCAGTGGAGTCGCCAGCTGTCGCGACCCGTCCGGAAGCGGACGCGGCTAATGGATTACCGATCGCGGGTCTTGGATCGGCGCGGGCCCTCCCAGGCCCATACCAAATCGTGGCGGGAGTATTTTCTAGAAGGATTCGACGATAAAAGTCGATCGCTTTCGACCTTAGTGTGGTCGTGGTGGTATGTGCAACTTGTGCATGCATTTGGAGTCGCCACCGGTCTTTCTTGGAGGGTAGACCGGGAACCTTATTGACCGATTGAGAGAGATCGATCAATTCTGCGGAACCAGAGATTTTGGGTTCGGGGACTTGGTTACGCTGGTATCATTACCAACGCCCTTTCGGTACCTAACGCGAGTGATTTTCCTGACTAAGAATTCATGCAGGCGCAATTTTAGGTTAGGTAGGTTTGATTGAGGGTTTCATGCAAATTGGAAGACTGTTCCTATCAATCACAATCAATTTAAATGAAAGCGCAATCAAGTGCATAAATAAATCTCATCGATGCACATCAATTCCAGTTAATGGCCTCCTAGCATAGCCATAAGGGTTTATGAAAGGTGTGATTTCGGACCGGGGTAAAATGGGAAGATTTGGAGGGGATTTAGCCCGAAGGGCAAAATCGTCAATTTTTGGAAGGCTTGGATACCGAATTACCCAAAATATTCCATGGCCAGTTGTTTGTGGCCATTTCCCATTTTTTGGGATTTTTCTAGAATTTTTGGAATTTTTTTTTGGAAGACGGTTTGCCGGAAGGGCAAAACCGTCATTTCGAAAAAGATCGGGAGTCGAGAGACCCGGAACAGGTCATGGCCAGTTGAATGTGGCCATTTCCTATTTTCTGGAATTTTTTAGAATTTTTTATGATTTTATATTTTTTATTGATTTTTAAATTTTTTAATATTATTATTTAAAAATATTTTCCGGGCCGGGTCAGACCCGACCCGCGCCTCGCGGGCGCCCGGCCCGACCTTACGGGTCAGAACCGGCCTAAACGACACCGTTTTTTTATTTTTTGAGAATTTTCTAATTTTAATTTTAATTTTTTTTTATTCTTCTGAGATCATTTTCAAAGAGGCCCAGATTCGGCGCTGATCAGCTTAAAAAGAAATCAGATCTGATTTACAAAAACAAATCCCCACGCACAGACTCCTAATCGAACACTTCATCCCCATTTTTTTTACTTTTGTTCTTTCTTTCGATTATTCTATTACTTTTCTATATTCTCTACAGACTGACTACAAATGCTTTTCTTTTTATTTCAACCCACACGAACAGCCAAGGGAGAATAACCTGCAGTCATTGTTCAATCATCTTCCTCATGTAAAATCCCTTCATTCGTGGCATCTGAAGCAAAGAATTGGTGTCATCGGTCATAACGTCGGTATCGGGTTTCAATTCCACTCCAGTCTGGTCTCTTCAGCTCTACTATGTCACGTTGCTCGTCGCATTGCCACCTTGATCGCCATGTCGGACTGCCACCATGACGCTCTCGCCAAACAAAACTATAAGCCGGCCGGATCTAATCGATCACCGGATTACACCCCGCTAGACCACTGGACGATCGAAGCCGGGGTTTGCCGGTTTGTCAACTCGTGTGACCACCGTCACCCAAATTCGAGGCGCTTCCTCAATTATCCCTCACCAACATATCTCGATTTTGCTATAGAAAACAGAGCTGGATGTACCTAAGATAACATCAACCTAGCATCCATATCCGGCAAGAATCATCCAATCCGTTCCTATGACTAAACAGGCAATATAATACATCTACGATCATCTTAAGAGAGCGAGAGAATTTACTTGATCCTTGCACAAACTTACAGACGTCCACGTCGAGCTATGGAACTCGAGGAGGGTAGGGATGATTCTGGATTGACTCTTTTTCCAACGAAGAAATGATGTTCGATCTAGTTCGAGCTCTTCATATGGATTACAAGAGGCTCACGAGACTTATTTCGCAAATCGTCTCTCTCTGCGGCGTCGCTACCGAAGCTTCAAGACTTCTACGCCTTCCTTGGTGACGGCGAATGAGCCTCGGCATGGTTGCAATGGTGAGCTGGTGGCCACCTGACCAGACAGACGATGGAGGGGGGAATCGTTGAAAGGGTAACACTGTCGACGCCCCCCTTTGGGTTCGCGGACCAAGGGTGGTCAAAATGACGGTAATGCGAGCTGCCCTATGTTGTTCCCCGTCCTCTCCTTATTATCTTCTTTTTTTTTATTCAATCCAGCTCTTCCCACCATCCTTTTTTTTAGAGAGCCACTTCGTCCCCCCTCTTGATGGTGGAGAGCACACTTCCTTCTTCTTTTTGCCGTGCTCCACTCCCTCTTTTTTTATATTTCCACATCATGGACTCTTCTTCTTTCTTTAATGTGATGCCCCCCCTTCCACTATATTTTTGGTGGACACCATTATGTAAGGAAAGGAAGGCTAACTACACTTGTCGTGAAGCACATGAAGACATCTAAAGAGAAGGACCCCTTTATCGAAAAAGAGAGCCACCATGCTCTCCATTTGTAATAAAATATCGCAAAAGAGATGGAGTTGTTGTTCTGTGGGTTCTCCTTTTATGAACCTCGAGTAATATGTTTTCCCTGAGATGCGGAATATGCTCGATCTTTTCTTTCCCTAAATCACGCATGCACAGAGAGAAAGAGAACGCCTCCGCAATCGCAACTCCGGCTCCAATGATATTGTAAACCACATTAATGCAACTTAATTAATACAAAATAAATATGCAATACATGAAATTTTTTTGTGAGAATTATGATTAACTCTCATTATATGAATTTCTAAAATAATTAAAATTTAGGTGTCAACAGTACTCGAATGACACTTCTTCGAATTCAAGTGTCAATTCTTCAAGGTATTCGTGATATGGGATGAGCTTTGCATCTTTTGTCTTCCACTCTCCTTGTGTTTGTAATATGATGAGCATGGAATCTCCATAAACTTGCAATCTGGGTACCTTCATAGAAATGGCCAATCTGAGGCCCATAATGCACGCCTCGTATTCTGAGATGTTGTTGGTGCAAGGAAAAGTTATTTTCGCCACCACAGGATAATGTTGATCATCAGGGGATATCAGTACTTCCCCAGTGCCTACCCCTGATTGATTAACTGCACCATCGAAATACATGACCCACTTGTCCTCTGCTAAGTTCAGAATTTGATCTTCTGTTCTTATTACTTTAGAAGGCTCACTACTTGACGGGTTCTCTGTCAGCATGTCAGCTATAGCTCTTCCTTTTACTGACTTTTGTGGAGAACACTTGATGTCAAATTCAGACAGCATCACTTGCCATTTTGCTAATTTCCCGATTAAAGCGGGTTTCTCCAGGAGGTTTTTGACAGGATCGTTTTCTGTTATGAGTTGAATGTGGTGGTGTAGGGTATACTGCCTTAGTCTACGAAGTACCCATACCGCTGCTACACATGCCCTTTCAACTGGTACATATTTCGCTTCACATGGTGTGAATTTCTTACTTTGGTAATAGATGGCTCTTTCTTTACCATCTATCGGGCTTGTTTGGGTAAGTAAGGCTTCCAAAGATTCCTGCTGTATAGTCAGATATAAGGTCAATGGGTGACCAGGAATTGGTGGCACAAGTACCGGATGGGAGACTAGATAGTTCTTAATCTTTTGGAATGCCCTACTGCATTCTGCATCCCATGTCACTCTCGCACCTTTCTTGAGCAATTTGAAGATTGGCTTAGCCACATCAGATAGTTGATTGATAAATCTGGTAATATAGTTCAGTCTCCCTAGAAGGCTTCTCACTTCTTTTACTGTAGAGGGAGTTGACAGATCATAGATAGCCTGAATCTTTGAAGGATCAATCTCAATGGCCCTGTTACTGACTAAGAATCCGAGAAGTTTCCCAGATTTTGCCCCAAACACACATTTGTTAGGGTTCAACTTCAACTTATATCTGCACAGGCGCTCAAATAATTTTCTTAACACCTGTATGTGATCCTGCCCTTTCTTGGATTTGGCAATCATGTCATCGACATATACTTCAATTTCTTTGTGGATCATATCGTGGCATAATGTGACAATGGCCTTCTGATAGGTGGCCCCAGCATTTTTTAATCCAAATGGCATGACTTTATAGCAAAAGTTTCCCCAGGGTGTGGTAAAAGCAGTCTTTGGTTTGTCTTCTTATTTCATGAAGATTTGGTTGTATCCTGAGAATCCATCCATGAATGAGAATAATTCATAACCTGCCGTGCTATCCACCAACTCATCAATGTGAGGAAGTGGAAAATCATCTTTTGGGCTTGCTCTATTAAGATCTCGGTAGTCCACGCAGATCCGAACTCTACTGTCCTTCTTCATGACGGGGACTATATTTGCAATCCAGTCTGAGTATGGGATAGCTTCAATGAAGCCTGCCCTGAGAAGTTTCATGACTTCTTTCTTAATTTTGTCTTCCAACTCGGCCTTCATCCGTCTGTTGCCTTGCTTGACAGGTTTGATACTGGGATTCGTGGGTAGTGCATGCTCCACAATCTTAGGATCTAGGCCTGGCATATCAGCGTAAGACCATGCAAAGATGTCTTGATATTCTTTCAGAAATTCAGTGAACTCGAGCCTCTCATCTCGGGACAAATGTCCGCCCGATCTTGACCTCTTTGATATTCACGGCGTCTCCCAAATTAATAATGATCGGTTCTTCTGCAGTTGGGGGCTTCGATTCCTAAAAGGCATTCCAATCTCTGCGGATAGACGCATAACCCTCGTCTTCATCTTCCTCAATGTTACAAGAATGGTTAATGGAGAAATCCGAATCTTGTAACAACCTGGTATGCATGTTTGAGATGATATACCTGAAATGTCATGAATATGGTTAGCTCGTACTTCGTAAGAATGACATGCATGATCATGGAAAGTCTTTTCGAAAGAATTTTCGAAATAGGTACAGGTAAAAACGGGACTAATCCTCATGTCATTGGACATCCTGGCCCCGTGAAAATCTTTTTTGGGAATTAGGAATCATACGGCAAATCAGGCCTCAAGCTTCTGTGCGGAAGACTAACATCATCATTGGACTGATTCGTGGTTCCATATGTCCTTAACAAAATATGCGTGATCTATTTGGACCAACGGCCGGAGATCTAAAGGCGTTTCCCTATACGTACAATAAAGAAAGAAAATGCAGAAAGTTCTAAATGCAGTATTTAAAGACAAGGGAAAGGTCTCTTTACTCAGAGGAATTGGCTTCATCACTTAGCCACTCTATGACGGCATTCACAGAGTTGTCTTCAAGAAAAGGATTTGTCAGATCTGGTTTTATTGGTGGAGTGACATCATCTTCAGACAACCATTTAGAGTTCTGGTTGAAGTGGGCATTTAAAGGATTATTGAATATTTGAAACCTGCCTTTCCAAGCTGGAGAACCGATGAACGAGTCATTCAGGTTGTTTCGGCCTCCCTGGCGTCCCAGGATTTTGCCTCGGCCTCGGCCTGTTGCCTTCGGGATAGATTCATCCGCGTGATATTTCTGATACCCTAAGCCCATTCTATGCGGGTTAGCTTTTAACTGCATGGGGCATTTATCCCTTGATTGTATTTACCTAGACCTTTTCCAGGATTAAACCCATATGCCAATAGCATCTTAGCTGGTAAAAGATTGGCTTCTGAGATGTAGGGGGCTCTCAACCTTGTCCCTGCTGGAGTATGAACTGTTGCTACCAGTTCTAGAGAATGATGGCTTGCTTCTGTTTTAACTTCAGGTTCAACGTAGGGAATGACACTGTTCTGGTATGTCCGGAGGTCGACCTCTCCATGTACGGTAATCATATTCCCATCCACTACAAAGCGTACTTTTTTATGCAAGCTCGAAGGGACGGCTCCTGCTATATGGATCCAAGGTCTTCCCAGCAAGAATCTGAATGCACTGGGCAGATCCATTACTTGGAAGTTTATAGAGAACTTTGTCGGGCCAATGAATACGTCAAGCTCAATCTCACCCACCACAGTCTTCTTCATTCCGTCAAAAGCTCTTACAGCCGTTTTGGATGCCTTAATCGTTTCTTCATTGATTCCTAACCTTCTCAGGGTAGCCAAAGGGCAAATATTGAAGGCTGATCCATTGTCGATCAATACGTGTGCGACTCTTTTCCCATTACATTGCGCTGAGATATATAAGGCCTTGTTGTGCCCTCTTCCTTCCATGGGGAAGTCCTCATCAGAGAATCTCAATTGGTCTTTTAAAAGGATTGCCCCTACAAAGTCCCCTAATTGTACCTCGTTAATCGTTTCAGGGACATGTACTTCGTTAAGTATTTTCAACAGTGTGTTTTTGTGCTTATCTGAATTGATGAATAAATCTAGCAGGGATATTTGAGCTGGCATCTTCCTCAGCTGCTCTATCACTTCGAACTCGCTGGTCTTAATGATCGATATGAGCTTTTCTGCATCTTCCTTCGAGACCTCCTTTTTTTCGGATTCGCCTTCCCTAGGGGCATAAAATCGTCCAGACCTCATTACTGCATCAACTTCCTTCGTTCCATAGTCCCAATGGATTGCTTTAGGATCGTACTTTTCTATCGAAGGGACTTTTATAGTTACTGTCGTTTGATAAGACGTCTCTGGTTCAGCTGTGTTGTCTGTTTCTTCTTGCGGCAATTGAATCACAACAGGCTTGACTGGGTAGTCTTCTACCCCGCTCAGGCTATCAAGTTCTTCCAATATGATTATCACGGTCGTAGCGGCTTCGATCATTGATACGGTGTCGTCAAAGCCTTTTGTAAAAAGTTTTTCCATGTCCTTCAAGGTTTTTGATTGAGATGGATTATCCATACGTCCCCATCCGTCTGGTACAATATCATCAACTTTCTGATAAAAGCTGGGAGGGGCAGAATATTTCACTTTGAAGTTGTACCCCCCAGAATCTTGACCGAGGTTGTCTACGATTTTGCCCATTTCAAGCGCGTTGGCTATAAATTTGCGATCTGCCAGACTTCGCTTCTTGTTTTCTAGTTCGTCTTTGTCGAATTCTTCTTTTGACTGAGTGACCGGCCCAAGACTGTCTACTAGATTCTCGTGTGGGATGTCCCAGATGCTACCCCGCTCAGTTTTGATCATGAAGTGGCTTCCTTCCAAAGATAGAGAAGCTTCAAGTCCTTCGAATTCTTCATCGGTGATATCGGACATTATCCCCAAGCTCGTCATTTTGGCGATACATAGCTTCTTTACGTCAGCAGATATCTCTCCTGCTTTTGGGTATGACGAAGCGGTTGCTAGAAGGTTGGTCAGCTTAGGTATGTCCACTTTCAGCTTAAGGTAGTTTTTCTCCCCTTCAGTGAATATCACTCCTACTGTTTGATGATCTGGAAGTGGGTTTTCTTGTACATTTGGGGTCACATTGTCAAACTTCAGAATCTGACTGTCAATCAGAGCTTGCACTTTCAGCTTAAGGATATAACAGTTATCCACATTATGTCCCCTCTCGCCCATATGGTAGGCACAAGTCTGGCTCTCGTCAAAGCCAGGATACCTAACAGGGTTTGCCCTAGGCGGTTCTTTTGCTACCGGGAGTTGTTCTAACAGCATCGGGAGTAACTTGGATAAAGGCCTCGGGAGCTGAGAAAATTACTTCTGGGGTTGCCTTCTTCTAGGCTCTTGTACTTTCGGAACCGACCAGGACGGTCCTCCTTTGGTCTGATTAGAATTGCCGAACGGCTTGGGCTTGTGGGGATCCAGTATAAATGCTATGTCAAGTCCGGCTTATCTCTCCTTTTTTTAAGGGATACTGCTTCCTAGTAGAAGCTTCATGAGGCATTCTTTCTCTCAAGGCCCATTCTAGCCTTTCAGCAACCTTAATCAAGTGTGCAAATGTTTGACATCCTGAAGTGTTCAGCCTGTGAAAGTACTCGTAGGGGAGTGCTTTTAGAAATAAATCAATCAGCTCATCCTCTGGGATTGATGGCTTTACTTGGGTAGCCAAGGCTCGCCACCTCTGGGCATATGTTCTGATTAATTCACCTCTCGCCTTTGAAGTTCGCAGAAGGTCTTCTCTTGTTGGGGCTGTAGCCGTGTTGAACTTATATTGTCTGAGGAAGTCTAGCTCAATGAACCAAGCCAAAGCGGCGCCAGCCAAACTTTCTTGGAACGTGTTCATTAACAGTGGAATATAATCCGAATAGTGTGCCATCTTGCGCAGGTAATACTTGAGGTGGGCACGGGGACAGCCTGTCCCGGTATATTTTCTCACGAACTCTGGTTCCTTATAGTCAGGATGAGTCTCTACTTTAGCAAAAGGAGATATCTCTCAAAGCTAGCTAACTCATAGCCCTGGCTGCTCAAGCATTCTTCGATCTTGGCCAATCTTTTAGCCTCTACTTCAGTCTTCATAGTCTGCTTCCCCTTATCTTCCTTCTCAAGGTTGATAATAACAGGAGAGGCCTTTTGTTGTGATCGGTTATTTGGCTGACGGATTTCCTCCTCTGTATGTTGGGTATCTCTCGTCACATCCTTATCTGCTGTATCAGGTACAAAAGAAGGACCTGAGTCGTTCTGGTTATGAGCCATTGTATTTTTAGCTTGGGTGGCTTCCAGCATCGCCTTGACGTTGGCCATCATAGTTGCCATGGCAGTCATCTGAGATTCCAATATGCCCACACGCGGAGTCAATTCTTGTTGCTCCATTTTTGTCTTAAGGCGAGTACGAAAACGATGTGTTGGTAATTCCGTGATGGGAGTGTACCTGATTCAGAAGGATTCCCAGTGAGTATTTCTTTTGTATTTGACGAAAAGAAGCGGCTAATTCTTTTAGTTGCATGCTTCTTGTCAGTGGATGAGAAAAAGGGCTACCTTGTGAGCCTTAGTCTCATGTAAGTAGTTCTTTTAACCATTTTTTGACAAGAATTCATAAAATTAAAATAAGCGTAATTTCTGACGATAGTTTTTATGCATTTGCAAAACATGTTCCTACTTATGCTCATATGTCCAAAATAGTATCCAACAAGAATGAGAACGTATGAGGAGATATCACAATGTTTGCTTATTTTACACTTGACAGAATAGCCTATTCAAGTCTAGGACGCTTGAGGTCTAAGGTATCCTTATCATCCCAGTATGGATTCCCCTCTTCAGTCTGGGGCTCCTCATCCTCTGAATATGACAGCGGTCCCATGTCTTCGGGTACATACGGCTCTATTCCAGGTACGTATGGTACGATGTATTCGGGTACGTAGGGCTCGACAAGGCTCCGTCTGGTTGCTTTAAAGTGCTAAATGTATTCCGCAGTGGCTCTATGAATGTTTTCTTCACGAGTCATGTTTTCTGGCCAACTTATTTCTTTGGCTTGAGAATTCTTCAAGGAGAGGATGATGGATGTCACCTTGGCTTCAAACTGTTTCTTCTCCTCCTTCATGAGGGTTTTGCTCGGTATGTCGAAAGAAAAGATACCAGGTTGTGGTGGAGAAGGGATCTCCTGTAGTGCCCCAAACTGTTAGATTACCCTCTTTAGATAGTATGCGGTAGCGCCCGTGAATCCTAGTAAGGGGAATGGACCTTTGTCATCGCAGGCCAATCTGACTTTGCCCAGCGTTAGCAACCTTAGCCGCCATCGGAGTTGTTCGGGCTTCAGAACTCTAAGGAATTCCTTCCACTCTATGAAGTTGAACTTAGGAATACGTGTATGGGTTCTGACAAAGGTTTTAAGAGGATGTGCATCAGGGCTGATTTCAGTGAAACCCATGCGGATGTGGAATTGTCTGATATGGGATGTGAACCACAGATACAGAAGATCACTAGATGCTCTAAAGATTCTCTTTTTATTTTTCTTGAAGCGATTTAAGGAAATGAAGGTTTCGGCAGGGATAATGTTTGAGTAATCCCACCCACAACAGACTTGTTTGGCTACTACAGCCATGATAGGGTCGAAGGTGACAGATGAGATTGGGAACAGCACAAGCTGAAGAATGCCAAGACAAAGGCTCTACCAGATTTGGTCCCTTTAGCAGCAGGGACGTGGGAAAATCGGTCTATAAGGAAAGATAGGGATATTCATCCAGAATTGCTTTTTGCATCTGCTTTGACTTCGCTTAGGCTTGTGTCAAGGAATTCAGCCACCTGACTCAGGGGTTCAAATCCTATGGGGGGTCGGACGAGTGTGTGAGTGAATTCAACTCCGATGACGGCACTTTACTCCTCGATAGTGGGAGTAATCTCCAGTCCTTCCATGCAAAATGTAGCGGTGGTAGGATCCCAATAGAGCACCATGGCTTGGATAAAGGCATGTGGACACTCAATCTTCAGCAGGTCTAATAGGTATCCTAGTCGTGATTCAGCATACTTCTGGCTGGCTTCGCCCATGCTATCCCACCACGATTGAAGTTTGGCCCGGGGAACTTTGAACACTTGAATATCACTCTTTCCCATCAAGTTTAAAATATACAAATGATTTTAAAAAGTCAATCGTAAAAAATTACTTTAAACACATGATTATACAGATGTCATAAGGTATGCATGGGCTAACTTAATTGCATAGTTCAATTGAAGAAATGGAAATTAGGACCTTTTTCAGGTCTTGAAGGCCTGACTTAAAGCCTAGCTTGAATTTCAGGGAAGTGAATTATGCAATTTAGTCAGGTTCACTCAGTGACTAAGGGAAACATTAATGTCACATTCCATTGGTCAATACATCAAATGAACGAAGTGGAATGAACTTGTATTACAATCAGGATGCCTAATGAAAGAGAGGTAGAGAGAGATTCTTCGAAACAAGAAAGCCATAAAAGGCCGATGGAATGTGAGGATCTAAATCACTCTTTTCCTAGAGGTCTATCCAAATGACAGTCAGTCGGGAACTCTCCTCTAGTCAAGGGTAAGGGGGTTGTCTTCAATGCTTTGGACAAGAGGTCGTAGTTCGTAGTTCCTCTGGCCATTCTCTGGTCCATGGTATGATGACTTCATGAGCCTTCTCGGGTTTCACCTTCTTAAGCATGATGCGCTTTGGCTTTGTCTTGGTAGCGGGACGTCTTCTTTTTCCCCAAAAGGTTATCATGGGTATATCCTCATTAGCCTGTCGTTTGGCCTTCCGATGGGCATATGCCTCCCTGGCCAACTGGTTGCGACGCTGTCTCTTCATTTCCAGATAATTCTTAAACATCTCGTCCGCTTCTCGCTTAAATATGAGGTTATCGACATAGTAACGGGTTTGGCAATCTTCGGCATATCCCAACTTACGTCCAGTCAACTCTCGGCCATGCACGAATCTGGTGAAGTGCAGCCTTGTGTTTGGTCCAGGGCGAGTGACTTTCCTTAGGTACTCGAAGGTTACCAACTCCGTCGAACTCTTAGGGAACAACGACACCTACCCTATTACCATCGTTGTTTCAATTAGTCACTTGAGTGATTTTCATGATGCAAATGCATATGAATGTATGTAATGTATGAGTCATATTATGGAGCAGGGAATAATAAAGTACATTGAAAAATAAATGCCTTACCAACCATATTTGGGGGAATGTGGAACGTCCCCCTGTATCAATGTGCGGTTTTAGGTATACCAACCATTCATAGACACGCGCATGAAACAAGTGGGTATACTCTAAAAATCGAAAATCAGGTGAGGAACCTACGGCTCAGGCTCCCACGATCCACATGAGGCAGATTCCTCCCCAAGGGTACCTACCCAAGGGGGCTAGATATCGCCAATGCAGATGGTAGGCGGGAACGAATACGAAAGTCTCAAGTGCCATCAAACACAAGATCCTTTTCGCACCCTTTCCCTATCTAAGGTAACCTAGAGGTGGTTGCAGTCGGGGTTTGACTCCCAGTGTGTGCGATGTGTCGTGATCATCACAATGCAATGTCATGCACAGCAGTTTGTATCAAAGCATCGCTTCAGTATGTGCGTAAGATAAACATACATTCCCAACTCCAACCTGCAGAAAAAAAATGTCAACAATCACTCCACCCCTTATTTCTCCAATCTGCAAAAATATCTAACACAATGGTTAGCATACGTACCTCACCTTCGAGAGCATCTGCAGAAAACAATGTCAGATAAATCAAACAACTTTTTAATCGGTTCAAGTCCTTTGGAATTCTTAACCAGAGATTCTGGTTTAGAATAAGTCCCCAGTGGAGTCGCCAGTCTGTCGCGACCCTCTCGTGGCTGGTGCTGGTGTCTGGCTAGCGAGGGTTAATGGGCTGTCCGATGTTGCATGATCGGACGCGGGCCTCTCCCAAGGTCCATTACCAAAATTGCAACTGCTGGATATACGTGATCGACCTTCAGTGTGGTCTAGTGACATGTGATAAGTGTACATGCTAAGGAGTCGCCACCAATCATTTCGTGGAGGGTATGATCGGAAACCCTATCGAATAGTTGGGAGTGGTCTATTCGATTCTGCGGAAACTAGAGAAGTGGGTTCGGGGACTTAGTTACGCCAACTGTCAGAGTTGACGCCCTTTCGGTACCTAAGCTGAATGGTTTATCTGATCCTGGGATTTCATACAGACGAGTGGGGTACAGATCCTAAATCTAGGAGTTCATGCAGATGGGAATAGTTACCCTATCACTCACAGTCATTAGAAATAAATGCGCAAATCAAGGATCCAATACATACGGATAAAACACATGAAATCAACATGGCATCCCTAATGACGCCCTATTAGCCTAGAGAAATATCAATAAGGCTTAGGAATGATTTTGGCATGATTTGCCCATGAGGGGCAAAATCGTAATTTTGAATAATTCGGGGAAAATCCATCTTGGAAGGGGCCAATTTATCATTTTAGACGAATTGTAAAGTCAAAAGACGGGGGAAATAGGATTGGCTATCAATCCAATCCATTTCCCATTTTTTTGAGAATTTCCAGGATTTTTCTGGAATTTAAAAGTGATTTTACCCTTATAGGGGTAAAATCGTCATTTTGGACAAAAATAAGGGCTGAAAATCTCAAATATTAGGGCTGGTCGTTCACCTGACCCAAACCCTAACTTTAAGCAATTTTTAGAACTCGATTGAGACAAGAAAGATGATTTTCCCATTAAGGGGCAAAATCGTCATTTTGATAAAAGGGACAGGACTCGAGAACCCAAGCCTAAGAATTGATCGCCTACCTGACCCTAATTCTTACCATGGCACTATCGGCCTTATCTCGCATATACAGCAGAGGCGACTTCCCCCTAAAGGGTAATATCGTCAAGTCTCGGAAGAACAGATAAGAAACCCCAAAAATAGGGTTGACCAGTTGTCTGTGGTCAATCCTCGATTTTTAGGGATTTCTGGAGTATCTAGGATTTTTCCACATTTTTTTGGAATTTTCTGGAATTTTTTACCATTTTTTTTTTGGATTTTCTAGGATTTTTCTGATTTTTTTATTTTTAAAATCATTTTCTGATTTTTTTATTCAAAAATATGATTCGGACCGGGTTGATCCGACCCACTCGGGTCGGAACCCGGCCCGGACCCAGACCCGTTCGAACCCCGGCTCCAAAACGACGCCGCATTGCATTCCCGCTTCTAATTTCAATTTCCCGCCTAATACGAACCAGTGGCCCTGATTGCGCCACGTGGCGGACTACGGACGGCTTGATCTAGCAAAGTAAACCAATGGCTGTGATTTTACCACGTGTTGACGCACGGACGGCCTGATCTTCACAATGATCCAACGGACCATATTGAAACACCCGATCGAACAACAACCGTCCGATCAGTTTATTTGAAAAATGATTTTTATTTCCGAAAAAGCAAGATCTCGACAGGTGGCCCACTCTCCACCGTCGGATCAAGTTTGTTTTATATCCAGTAATAACGAACGGCTGACGTGGCTGCCACGTAGGCGCCACGTGGGCGTTGACTGGTCAACTTTCGTTGACCAGTCAACAGGTTCGCCGAAGAATACGATCGGTACCGGCGCTACCTCGCCGGCGCCTCGTCGGAGGGCCATATCTCGGCCTTCCGACATCCAAACTCGATCATTCCGACGCCATTCGACTCACATGGATCTCCTCTACAACATATATCGGCCTCACAACAGCAGCACAAGATTTTCTATAACTGCAACTTCGACCAAAGCTATCCTCCGGCGAGAGCATCGTCCTAACCGTTTCTAGCATTGAACGAGCATTTTTAACTATCATACAGCATCTATGGAGTCAAAACAAACTTACCTGGCAATCGCGGGGGCTCGGTTCAACCTAAGAGGTGTTATAGAGCTCACGGCCAGCCGGTCAAGGTTGGGGGTTGACTCGATGGTTTTATGCGACGAAATGACATACGATCAAAGGCAAAAATGTTCAGTGAATCGATACAAACAGATTGCAATCAAAATCGCAGCAAATGGATGGCTCTAACTTAAGTCGCCATTGGAGGCCGAGAGGAAACTCGAAGGAAGACCTCACCTGATTCTGCGATGGAATGAAGCACCGCTTGATTCTGGACCTTCCTTGGGGTGTCACGAAGCCCGGAGGACGTTTCTGGAGCTTCGATTTCGCGCCGTTAGTCGGGGTCGAGTCTTCGAAGCTCACGGCTTCCTTCCTCCCGTGGCGCTAATCCTCTCTCTCTCTCTCTCTCTCTCTCTCTCTCTCTCTCTCTCTCTCTCTCTCTCTCTCTCTCTCCTCTCTCTCTCTCTCTCTCTCTCTCTCTCTTTTTCTTTCTCTTTGTGCTCTCTCCTCTTCTCTGTACGTTTTTTTTTTCTCTGCAAGCTCCCTCCTCCTTTTAACTGACTCCTTCGTGTCGCGACCCTCTTGAGGTTGTCGGGCTCTCGAGGGCTAATGGGTCGTCATGTCTGGTCGGACGCGGGCCTCTCCCAAGGCCCATTACCCAAATCGCAACGGAGGTATGCGTGATCGACTTTCAGTGTGGTCTAGTGACATGTGCTAAGTGTGCATGCCATGGAGTCGCCACCAATCATTTTTTTAGGGTGTGATTGGACCACCCAATCGAATAGTTGGGAGTTTCTATTCAATTCTGCGAGAACCAGAGAAATGGTTTCGGGGACTTAGTTACACCAACTGTCAGAGTTGACGCCCTTTCGGTACCTAAGTTGACTGAATTTTCTAGCCTGAGATTCATGCGGATGAGTAAGGTATGAACCCTAAATCTAGAAATTCATGCATATAGAAGTGATTATCCTAGCAATCACAATCAGTAATAAAATGCGCAACTCAAGGAATCTAGATATGCAAATAAATCACATGGCATTCCTAGTAAGGCCATATTTATCAATCACAGCTCAAGAATGATTTAGTTGTCCTAGCCATTCTACACACGAACTAACCTAAGAAAAGCATTAGGAAGCATCGAAGGAGTTCGAGAGTACTCACATGGGATTCGCCGTGCTCTGGTTTGGTCTTGGACGAGCTATCGAGCTCATGCCGACCCGATTATATTTGGGGATCCACTCGGCGTTTTACACCATGAAATCATGTGAAACAAAAACGAAAATATTCAGCAAGGGGAATTTATTGTAGATGGTGGTCGATCTAATTGGACGTCAAGACTAAAAAATATGTAGAAATTTACAAATTAAAATACTCGAATGGCATTTTTTTGCCAAATTCAACTCTATGCGTCGTGAAGAAACACATGCAATTGAACTTGAATTTTGACTATTTATGAGTTCAAAATGAAAAGGAAATTAAAATAAAATATTGACTATTTTTCTATATTTTTACGACATCGAACGCTATTTTTCTTCATTTTTCATGTATTTTTCTATTTTTGGAAAATATTAAAAAAATATGACAAATTATTTTTTTTTTATCAAAAATGGTTCCTTTAGCTTGGTCAAGGCTACCAAAGATGATTTTTTAATTTTTTTTAACTTTTTATAGATTTTTTATGAATTTTTAAAAAATAACTATGAAAGACTGATCAAAAATCAGGTGTCAACAGCTGCCCCTCTTTGAGAGGAATTTCGTCAGAGGTTTCTCTCAAAGACAAGGTGACACCTGTGTTTCGATCGACTCGACTGGGAAAAGAAAAGAAATCATGACATCCAATTTTCATGCCCATCAATGTGTGCTTTTCCTTAAAAAGAGATGTGCTCATTCAATTCCCTGATATGATGTAAGAAAGTTAAGGAGTAGATAGACTTCCCTGCCCCTTACCTGTCGAATGCTTGCGGCATTTTCTGTGTCTGATGGGTTCAAGTAGATTCCTAAGGACTTGTCATCGGAGTGTCCTGGGGATGTTAAGCTCTGACCTGTATGGTAGGTCAAACCATAATGGGATTCCTAACTGATAGGAACCTAAGGAAGACGCGTCCCACATTTGGGAATTTGCCAAGGGTTTTGATCCGTGTGGTGGACTAAACTAGAAATGGCTTGCCTAATGTAAGGCTTATTAGGGAAAACGAATCCTCATGCGTTCGGGATTCATCAAGGTTTTGATCCGTATGGTGGATCGGACCATTGGGTTGATCCTTCAGGCGGTCTCTACCAGTCCTTTGACCCTTCAGGCGGTTTCTACCATTCATTGACCCTTCATGCGGTTTCTACCATTGGTTGACCCTTCATGCGGTTTCTACCATTGGTTGACCCTTCAGGCGGTTTCTACCATACATTGACCCTTCAGGCGGTTTCTACCATTGTTTTGACCCTTCAGGCGGTTTCTACCATTGGTTGACCCTTCAGGCGGTTTCTACCATACATTGACCCTTCAGGCGGTTTCTACCATTGTGTTGACCCTTCAGGCGGTTTCTACCATTGATTGACCCTTCAGGCGGTTTCTACCATTGAGTTGACCCTTCAGGCGGTTTCTACCATTTATGAGATTCCAAATTGATATGAATCAAAGGATGACGTACCCGCTCTTCGGGGCTAGTCGGAGACTCGATCATTCTGTGGATCGGTCTTAGAAAAGATTTGCCTACTAAAAGGCTTCACCTAAGGATGACGCACCCAGTCTTTGGGGCGGCCAAAAGTCCTGCAGAAAGCTTAGACCTGAAAAAATTTTCCTCGCCAAGAAGATATTAGTAATCTTTGGGAAGACAATAATTGTCTAACTGACAAAATTCTACGACTTAAGTTTTAGTCATGAAATGTGCATTTTGATTGCTGGAGGTTATCCAAAACATTCCTACCATATACAGATGTGATCATAAATTCCTTGCACGGAAACTCTAGATCAAACAATTTGAAAATTTCAAAAAGAGTTTGCTCAAAACATCCATTGGAGTATTTCTCATCCAAGAAGGCTCCTCACTGCTCTGTGATAATGATCTTTAATAGGAAAAGTGCTCAATTTCCTACCGACCTGTGCCTGGGTTTCAGGATCATTCGCAACGCATACATTTCGACCGATCAGGAGGTCTTTCACGGGACCGTAGTGTTAGGCTTGGATATCGATTTCCAAGGGGGACTCACTTTTGAGTCAAGGCCGTTGAACGAAATTTTTCACTATCTGCTCCGGGTTTACAAGTCAAGAACCCTGTAAAATGAGAAAGAAATAGTCTTGCTCGTACTTCTTTGAGCTAAGTTATACATTAACCCAAGTGTCTTAGTCAGATAAGACTGCTTCAGGGTTGTAACATTGGAAGGATTGGGGACCGAAAAAGGCTTATTTTTTGCCCAGAAATTGTGAAGGGTTTGGCATTGGTGATCATTGCAAATTTGCCACATGTCCTTCGAAGAACATCTCCATTTCTTGAAGTGTACACTCCTCTTTTAGAGCGCACAAGGATGTTTAAAAGCGTCTCTTGTTACATTAAGAGACCGTCTGTTTGTGTGTTTGCAATTTGAGCACGACATCATTTGGAGAGTAGTCATCTTGATCTGACTCCTTTGCAGGGTCTTTTCATCGTATATCTAGACTTTACTGGGGATATTTTGAATAGACATCAGCCTTGCTTTTTACCAGGCACTTTGCTTTTTCTTGATGCTAGGGATTTTTCTTTTCCCCCTTTTTTTAATCCCGTGTTTTTCTTTTCTTTTGGAGCTAGGATTTTCGGCAACATGCTAGATATGCAACTTAAACTTTGGCACGCTTCCATTCCTAGAGTGATGTTGCCTTTGCTTTGGAATATGCAATGATCACCAATAGGTTGATGAAATGAATTTGCTGGCTCAACTTGGTCGTGCAAAGGATAACAGTGTGTAGGATAGAGAAATGAATTATTCTTGTCATCCTATGACACTTGGATTATCATATAAACAACACACAAAGATTTATGTTAGTCCGAGCAAGAAAATTTCAAACCGTTTACTTTCTGATACTGTTGGACTAACCTTCATTTGCCCCAATGTGGGATGGTTCTTGACAGGGTTGAGAATGAAAATCGCCGTTCAATGGGGTTCTCAATGGGCATCTGTAGTGTTTGGAATGAAGAAATAAATGCCTCTGTCATCTCGATCCATGTAATCGTTGCGAATGACCCTTATATCCATAGGTTAAGGTTTCGCTATCATTTCCAATCTCCTCATCTCTCAAGTGTGTATGGGACGTGTTTGGATTAGGCTCGCTTCTCTTATGAGAAAATACCCTTTTGAACAGTTCAAACGACTCTTGTTGGAAAAATTCATTTCATTTCATCAAGATTTATCCTTCAAAGGGATTTTGTGACGCACCATACATGTGTAATTCATGTTCAGACAATCTCATGTTTTAAAACATGAATGTTAATGAAGTAAGAATTCTATGTCTTTTTAGATGTGAGAATCGAATTAATTCTGAAAGTTTTTAATCTCCAATGAATTGGGAAAATGGATACTTACCTGCCCATCGAGGCTGGAGATCCTGGAAATATAAAAGGGATATGTCATCGTATATTCTAAAACTTTACAAAAATTGGAACGATACATCTTACCCTTGGTCATATGCTCCAACGAGTGTACAAGGGTTGTGAAAATATGTCTGCCCTGATGGCGAGCTCCTGCCAAGGATAAATATTAAGCATTATTTTGGGTTTCCAAATTCAAAACAAATTGGGACGATACTACTTTACTCTTGATTTGAATTCCATTCTGCATGCCAATGTGCAGATTGTAGAAGCCGGCCCTCAAGCTTGTGGCCATGATTTCTTCGTCTGGTTGGGCAACGAATCCACCTCGAGGATTTACGTCGAAGGAGATTCATTCATCTTTTTGGGCGTGTTTCATGCACTGTTATGTTATTTGAATGCATGGCTTCTTGGGTGCCTCGTCTCTGTTCATCACCTGAGAGGAAAATGAGAGAACATTATCCCCGCATCTGATTGAAAATCATTTAGGAACGATACGTTCTTTTTACCAAATGGGTGGCTCCGCGGCCAAATGCGTTTTACATTGAAAGGATGGATTCCATTACGCTCTGCGGATGATAACTATGGCTTCAGGGACTTGCCCCACGGATTAAACGATGAATTTGATGTCTTCGGCTTCGACATGCTTTCCGGATGTAGGAATGGTTTGCCCCCATTTTCAGTGGAGATGGGTTTTGTCGAGTGGGCAAGATCAAAAACTCATCCTAGATTTGGCTTTAGTCGAAGGTTGAAATCCCGACCTTGGATAAGCGAATCATGATTCATCTCCTTCTGCTTCGGATTTGTCATTTGCATGCTTCACATTTTACAATACCAACTTCGCCGCTTGATGAAAATGAATCGATGATTTTCGAATTGCCCCAAGTTCTATAGTCATCTGCGTCGAATCTCTTTGAACTTCATCGGGTGATAGACCAACTGATAAAATGATTTTTCAATCCCGAGATCGAACTCCTGACGTTTCGTACCACTTCCATCTCACTGACTACCAGGACACAGCACTATTGGCGTCCCTAACTGGTTCGTTTTTTGTTATAAAATTCTTGAAGCAGTTAGCGACCCCCATCGAGAATGAAACAAGCTCAATTTAGAGTTCATAACGACTAAAGGTCCCTTAGAACGATACAGAGCTAACCGTCTTTGAGCTCGCTCGGGCTTTTGCTCGCATTTTCCTATGTGAAGCCTTTAAATGTTTTTCTTCGTGGCGTTCAATTGATTCGCCTCGACTCTAATCTAACAAGGGATTGTCGCACTCAAGCATGATGATGCTCGGAGGTAGTACTGATCGCTGCCCCAGATTAACTCTAGGCATTAAGGAAGATTATCTTGCATGGAAGACTTTATGACAGAAAGATTAATGATACATCCAGTCACATGTGCCTAGTTCCCTTGAGGATTCTCGGTGATCAGCCAGTTACACCATGAATCAGACATATAATCGTCATTTTGGATCATAACTTCATAAGTCCATCAGTTTTAAACTGATCGATCCAGATATGGAGCTCCTCATCAAGGAAATCTTTTGATTCTTCGAGCAACTGATATTCGGGTTGACCATCATCGCTTGGCGTTGAAGGATTCCTGTTTCTATTGTGAGCGATCTGATTCTTCGAGCTAGAACCTTCGTCGTTGCTCGAGATTATAAGAGGATGATTGATCGGTTCACTATCAAAAGCACCTTCCATTTGGGAATGGAAGAAACAAAAATCCTCAGAGCATCCGCCCGCTTGATCTTCCGAAATCATATGCCCAAGCCGGGCAGATCTTTGAACACTAGGCGCAATATGTTGATCGGGGATAGGAAGAGCACTAGCGAAAAGTTGCTGCTCAAACCAAGGAGTTCGTACCTGCTGCACTTGTGGCATATACTCTTGAGGGGTGCTGAGATGATTCGGGGGAATATTCTGATTAGCGCCCAAGTAGTCGATGGTGCTGCTACCAGCTTGGTCGGTGCCTAGATTCGGCAGGGTATTTCTTACTTCAGGGGCATTGTAGTTATAGCCATGCCTAGTGTTTAGGCACAAGTTGAGTTCTTTCAGGTTCAGTGCTGTGTGGCGCTGTCTTAGCGCCCTTCTGTAGCTCTTGAGGTGACTCGCGACTCCATCTTTAGTGAGTCCTGGTATGTTCATGATCTCAAGTATGCGCGTTGGATATGCTGAGTTGATCCCTAGTTGCTGAACCGCACTAAGGAACTTGAGATGAAGCTCGGGGGACCAATTGACCCTCGTCTTCTTGCGACCCGGAACAGTGTTGACAACTTGGCTATTGCTCTCTGGCCTATTTCCAGTAGGATTTGATCGAGCCGGAAATTGTTGTGGAGGGAATTCATCAGCTTTGGATTGGTCGGTCGTGATAGTAAGCTCATCGTTAAGGAAACTCCAATCATGGTGACGCATATCACATCCTTTAGAAGGCATCGGTATTGACTTCGTAGAATTGATTTGTTCATGCATATCTCCAACAAAATCCGATTGTATCGAAGATGGTTCGAGGGAGTGGGGTGGTGAATGAGCATTTTCAATCCTCATATAAGGCTTATCAAGGAACATTTCGCCGAGAGTGATAGGGCCACCGCAATTAAGGCAAGCGATAGTGCTGGGAGCTTTCTTATACCTCATGTTCTCCGCTCGAAGCTTTTCGTTTTCCTCCTTTAGAATCGCAAGTTCTTGACGTCTGTGTTGAGCCCTCAATTTGGCTCGCTTATTTTGAAACCAAAACTTGACCCTCAAAGGTTTCATCCCTAGCTTCTGGCCCAATTCATTTCTTTGTTTCATGTTCGGGAGAGGGCATTCACTAAAGAAAGCTTCAAGCTCTTGGATTTCATTCTGAGTGTGGCACTGGCGACGTTTCCTTTTCTGGGATTGACCATCGCTGCTGCTGTTGTCGTCGATGCTGAGATCCTGAACTTCGTTGCCGAAAGGGTTGGGTTCTGTGGTTCTGGTACCAGACGCCATCCTAGAATCTTCGAGATCTCTCAGTAGTTCATTTTCTGAGATTTTTGGATCAGTCGCCTCTAGCAACTGATGGTAACCCTCAAACATGTTGGATCGAAAAATGTTCGATCAATTTTTGCTCACTCAAGGTTCTCTACTCTCTCATGTATGCTCACTCTCTCTAAATTTTCTTTTGAGTGGTTCTGTATGCCCATGAAACGTTCTTTAAACATGGATGAAGATCATCAGGCAAGCGTTGCTCCCAAGATTTCGTATTTCCCGCTTTGTCGTCTTCTTTCTTCTTTTCAACGTGGAGGGACACCAAATCGATTTCCTTTTCTCGATATCCATGTCTGTCTCCCACTTATTTTCAAAAAGGTGGAACTACGCTCGCCTCCCGCTCAGTTTTTTAATATGATGGGACCGCCAAATCCTTTCGCAACTTTTTTCGATAGTTGCGCTTAACGCCCGTTCAATTTTAATATGGTGACACCGACATATCTTTTTACAACTTTTTTAGGTTTATCAAGCCTGAAATCGCGGACTGGGACAGATCTGATGGTTCACCGAAAGAGCCACCATTGCTTTACCCAATTAACTTGGCTCCACGAGCATTATTGCTATGCCTTTCTTCATTCTCGAGTTGCTATAAAAGGAGGAGTTAATGCAGAGAAGATTAACACTCTTACATAATTGCCTTTTCATATTTTAATCACTCTACCACACTCATCTTCTTCTCCCTCACTCCAACGAAAATGACCTCCTCTCCTATTCGCGCTTTCTCGGCCGAAATTTTGGCCCAGTGGGAAAAACTCTATAACCTCCTCGGTCGAGGCTATGCTCATATAGCTGATCACCCAGAAACTGAAGATGAAATCCGTATTTTGCTCGTGGAAATAGACATCACCTCCATCGAGGGCACTAATTTAGAGAGGGAATATAGAATCTTCCCAACCCTCTTTATAAACTTTTTAGAGACTTACCGTGTTGCTCATCGAAAAGCTACCGTGGCTCACGTTTTGCGAGCTCGCTATGAGGATCGGTCCAACTGCTTGGTGTTGGCCAACCTTGTGGCCGATAGTCACAGAAAGGCTGTTGAGTTCGCCAACAAGCGAGTCTCGATGTTGCTTCGCGAGAGGGAAAATTTGGTGGAGCGCTTGGCCTTATCCCTGACCACCTATGAGCACGACCGTCGTAATGTCGTGTTGAAATTTCAATGTGAGTGGCAGGAAGAAAGGCTTGACAACATTACCGCGGATATAGCCCATGGGAGAGGACTAGTTCGGGACCTGGAAATAGCCGCCGAAGATCACGGGACCAAGGTTGCCGATCTTAAAGGGGAATGTAAACGCCTTCTTCTTAAGCTTGCAGATCTCGAGTCTCGAGGTGGTGAGTATAAGCAAAGCATCAATAATATGGAGGGTCAACTTGGTTCCTTTGTGATGCTAATTAGGGCTCATTGCGGTTTTATGTTTCCACCCCGATGATTTGTATGATCTGCTTTTAAGGTCCCTCGATTGAGCGAAATGAATGAAAGCTCTAATGTGTGTGTCTCAACTTCTGTATGGCTGACTTTCTCGAACACCTGACCACTCTCAACCTAGGCAAGCTGCGCTTTGACATTGATGATTCGAGCGTGTACATCTTGATTTTTTAATCTTGCTTATGATCGGATAAAGGAACCTCCCACCGCGATTATCCACAAAAAGACTTCTCTTCTCTACTTGTTTTTAACCTGTTTGAAATGAAAAGGCAGAATCAGAAGAAAGAATTTGAAAAATAAAGCATAAATCCTTTCAATTTTATGCTTACTTGTGATTAATAGGAATAAGAGCTTTTACAAGGGTTTTAGCCTTGTGCAAAAGCTTTTATCAATATTCCTCAAAGGAAAGCATATCATTGAAAGGAATGTAATTCACGATAATCGCCTTTGATCAATTCCAAGAAAATCAATGGAATGTTCAAAAGTACACAATTACGATGTGTTTTAAATTCAATTGAAGATACGGTATCCAAATTAAAGCTGTTTGCTAAGAACGAGAGTAATTTGGATATCTATCTTTTCATTAAATTTGAAAAACATGAATACTCTTGATCAATTATTGTGGATTACCAATGATGCAAAACATGCATGAACCAATTCAAGTTTATAGTTCCTTCTGGCGAAATTGGGATTGTATTGCCCTATACGGCCAAAAGGTTGTATAAGACTTCCAATTTCAATTTCATCCAAAGGAATTATAAAATTGATTTTGGAGTATTCGAGTGATTAGAAGAAATGCCACTATCACATTCCAATGACAAGTCAATAGAAATACAACAAATTTCAATCTGAATGTATATAAACACAAATAGATCCCTAATACAATCAATCTAAGGGATCAGATAGAGAGGATCTCAGCAAAATAAATCCTATACAAGAAGGCTAGAAATGAAAAATAAAACAAAGGAATGTGATCTTAATACTTAGAGATGCCCCAGTTTCGATCTTTGAGACGTGACTTCAGGATCACCTATTCCAAATCGTCATCTTCATTAGATGATACCTCAATGATGTCCATAGTAGGCTCTTCTTGTCCACTTGGCGCTCGTAATGGGATGACACCATCTTCATCTTCCATCAAGAACATTGGGAGGAAAACACACATATCTATCCTCAAAATGGCATTTAATCCAATCACCGGAATTATGCAATGAATATAATGATTAAGAGCTGTAACAAGTTCGAGGGATAGAAAAGTCTTACCAACCAAACTTAAGAGAAAATCAAGCTTCTCTGTATTTTTTGCAGTGTTAGGTATACTAACCTTCCATAGACAAACGCATGAGACAAGTGAGGGAAAACTCCTAAAAATCAAAAGATAGGGCTTGGTACCTAAAGCCAAGGTTCTCACCTCGAATTCTGGGAAGAGCCGATTCCATTGCACAACTATCGTTGCATTGGGACTCAATCCATAGTTCGAAGTGAGCGGAATTGAAAAGTGGATTACCCCATGTTTTTCCTCACGGAGATTCCATTTTCAATTCCTTCTATTGTGTTCCTAAAGAGGGCGCCTGGGGTTTTAGGCGCAATTGTGTGTATTCATTGTGTCGTGCTAAAGCAATAGACATGCATTTTATTTAACAATCACCGCTTCAATATAAACATCCACACAATCATACATCCAAAACTCCTGCCTGCATAAAACAAAGTTAACAAGCACTTCACCCCTTATTTCTCCAGTCTACAAAAACATCTAACACATTCGTTAACATATACACCTCACTTTCGAGAGCATCTGCATAAAATTAGGTTAGAAGAATCAATCAACTTTTTAATCGGCTCAAGTCCACTAAATGGTTAAGAACCAGTCCCCAGCGGAGTCGCCAGTCTGTCGCGACCCTCTTGAGGTTGTCGGGCTCTCGAGGGCTAATGGGTCGTCATGTCTGGTCGGACGCGGGCCTCTCCCAAGGCCCATTACCCAAATCGCAACGGAGGTATGCGTGATCGACTTTCAGTGTGGTCTAGTGACATGTGCTAAGTGTGCATGCCATGGAGTCGCCACCAATCATTTTTTTAGGGTGTAATTGGACCACCCAATCGAATAGTTGGGAGTTTCTATTCAATTCTGCGAGAACCAGAGAAATGGTTTCGGGGACTTAGTTACACCAACTGTCAGAGTTGACGCCCTTTCGGTACCTAAGTTGACTGAATTTTCTAGCCTGAGATTCATGCGGATGAGTAAGGTATGAACCCTAAATCTAGAAATTCATGCATATAGAAGTGATTATCCTAGCAATCACAATCAGTAATAAAATGCGCAACTCAAGGAATCTAGATATGCAAATAAATCACATGGCATTCCTAGTAAGGCCATATTTATCAATCACAGCTCAAGAATGATTTAGTTGTCCTAGCCATTCTACACACGAACTAACCTAAGAAAAGCATTAGGAAGCATCGAAGGAGTTCGAGAGTACTCACATGGGGTTCGCCGTGCTCTGGTTTGGTCTTGGACGAGCTATCGAGCTCATGCCGACCCGATTATATTTGGGGATCCACTCGGCGTTTTACACCATGAAATCATGTGAAACAAAAACGAAAATATTCAGCAAGGGGAATTTATTGTAGATGGTGGTCGATCTAATTGGACGTCAAGACTAAAAAATATGTAGAAATTTACAAATTAAAATACTCGAATGACATTTTTTTGCCAAATTCAACTCTATGCGTCGTGAAGAAACACATGCAATTGAACTTGAATTTTGACTATTTATGAGTTCAAAATGAAAAGGAAATTAAAATAAAAATATTGACTATTTTTCTATATTTTTACGACATCGAACGCTATTTTTCTTCATTTTTCATGTATTTTTCTATTTTTGGAAAATATTAAAAAAATATGACAAATTATTTTTTTTTATCAAAAATGGTTCCTTTAGCTTGGTCAAGGCTACCAAAGATGATTTTTTAATTTTTTTAACTTTTTATAGATTTTTTATGAATTTTTAAAAAATAAACTATGAAAGACTGATCAAAAATCAGGTGTCAACACTTCGACGACGAACTGATTCCCTCTCCAACCGATTTTTTTTAGTCTGTTACTCAAGCTTTCAGTTCGTCCACCTTCGCGCGCCGTTCTGCTCACCGCCGTTGGATGACACGGGATGAAGATGTCCAATCCAGCGGCCAAGGATCGTCGACTGGGTGCCTCAGTTTGAGGTGTAATCGCGCTTTTTTTTTCGTTCGAGCGCTCTGTTCGTGTGCGAAGGAAGAAGAACAGAGGAATTCTGTTCTTTTCCAAGTTGGTCAACCGGGTTGACTGGGTCGGTCAACCCGACCCAGTCGACCCGGTTCTAATTATTTTTTTTTTGCTCAAATTGGATGTCCATATGTGTAAAGATCACAAAATTGACACTAAAATTGGACTCCATGGCATAGACTTCATCTAAAAATGTAAATTTAGGTTAAATTGATTTTAATTTGTGCAAAAGCCCCATATCTAAGACATGATCCGAAATCGATTTTTGCCAAATTGACATTCTTAATGGACGAATCGGCCCCAATTGAGCTCACCATTAGATTCAGGAGGTCAAATACTATAGGGAGGAAGCATTGGGGTTCTATGGGTGTCTCTCAGAAAAGTTTAATTTCAGAATTGGCACTATAGGGACTAAAATGAAAAGATTTTTATGCGATTAGGTCCCTAAGGCCAAAATTGATCAAATCAGTGCACAATTGAACCAAATTGAAATGTCGAGCAATCAAACTGAATGTCAAGACTCGGAAAATACAAAAATATTGCAAATAAAAAGACTCAAAATATATTTTTTGACAAATTTAACCATGTGCGTTACAAAGAAACACACAAAATTAAACTTGAATTTCGACTCTTGATGAGGTCGAAATGACAAGGGATTTAAAAGAAAAATATTGACTATTTTCCTATATTTTTGTGACCTCAAATTCTATTTTTTTTTATTTATTTTTCTAGTATTTTCCTATTTTCTAAAAATACTAAAAAAGTGAAAAATATGAAAAATTATTTTTTGGTCAAGAATGGTTCCTTGGGCTTGGTCAAGGCCATCAAAGTTGATTTTGTAATTTTTTGACTTTTTATGAATTTTTTATGATTTCTCAAAAAATAAAACTGAAAAGACTTGGTCAAAAATCAGGTGTCAACACTTGACACACACAAAAATGCTAAATCGGCAAGGTTGAATTTTTAGAAATAAAGATTTGATTTTTTTGGAGTTTTGAATTCTTGCCAGGTTAGTGTGATTGCTTGCCTAATTGATAGAAATTGATTGGATTTGATTGAAATTCTACGGTTGCCTTGTCTAGGTTAGTTTCCCGTTTCAAGTCGATCTCGTTCGGTAAGGAAAGATTAGAATTAGGAAGTTTTTAATTCGATCGCTTATTTAAAAAGGAAGGCGCGTTTAGCAGATGGCAATCCCGATTTCCAAATATGGAAAGCGTGCGAATATTTTTGAAAGTGATTGGCGGCAAATCCTAGATTGATTTTCGAATTTAATAGGAAAAGGTACACAATTTTCGGGAATAAAAAAAATAATTTTCGAAAATAAAAAAAATGAATGAATTAAAATGGCGAGTTCGGTTTTTTTTCTTAGCAAATTTCGAATTTCTAAAAAAAAATGACCAATTCATTCCGCATATTGTCATGTCATCTCGCATGTCATCCCATGTTTCCCATGTCATTTTATTTGTAATGTAATTTTCGGTTCTTAGGACTAGATGGACCAGGAAAAGCCCAATGTTGTGGGCCCAATAGAGTTGGGTCATAGGGAAGTTAGAAATATGGATGGGGCCGTCGCGATCAACAATTTTCATAGGAGGATCAGGAAGATGCGACGGGCTATCAGAACCGCTCCAAAGTGTGGACCTTGCAAGAAGGGTGACGTCCAGGATCAGACGGCGGCCCAAGCCCAGCAGGATCAAGATGACGAGAGCGTCGGGAAAAATTTCGCTTAGTTTTTTTAGGATTTTCGGAATTATCAAAGTGTTATTTTCGAATTTGTTTTTTTTCGAACTTCGAGTCAGTTGATCCTTTATTTGTAATTTTCGAGTATTTGAAGTTTTGTATCCTTTAACAATTCGTCGTATGTCATATAGTTTTAGGTCATGCATTACATTAGTAATTTATCTTTCTTTTATTCGAAATAAAAATAAAAAAATTGACATTTTTTTAAAAAAAAAATTGAAGAAGCAAAAGCCTTAAGTTGATTTCCGAGTTGTCATTTTTCTCAAGAAAAAAAAAAGAGAATCTAGATACCGAAAGGACGTTAGTCTAAGTCGATTAGCGTAACTAAATCCCCGGATCCAAAATCTATGGTTCGCAGCGGTGAATTAGTTCTCCCGCTAGTTTACCTAGGTTTCTAATCGACCTACCTCGAACGATTAGTGGCGACTCCTCATTTGTTCTAATTTTTCCGTGTTGCGATTCGATAGGGTTTGGGAGGGTCTGCATTAGGTTAGTTCTGGATAACTTGCATGATAATCCTATTAACCATTTATTTTAGGTCGCGACAGCTTGGCGACTCCACTGGGAATTTACTTTCGATAGAGAAATATGAATGCTTAACTCAGTTATCTGAACCTTTCGAAAAATTTAAAAGTTGAAGAGGATTTAGGCCATTTAGATTCCTTGGATGTCTTGAGTGGATTGATTGAATCTCACCTTCGGGTGTTAAATATTTTTGCAGGGTTGGAGTGATAATGGGAGGTGTTTGTTAACCCTTTTTATGCAGGCTAGGAGTTATAAGGGGCGAGTGTTTGCTGACATTTGTTTTGCAGTTTGAAGGAGTTTATGTATATGAGTTTATATAGAAGCGCTGTCTTGATATAACTTGCTATGCATGCCTTAGTTGGATAGACACTACACCTTGCACACACAACCTGCCGTTGGACTTGAATGGCTAGGCTTAGGATGGTGCTTGGTCAGGGACACTTTGGCCATTACCCTGTGGCTCGAGTCGTCCTTTTCAAGTCTCGAACCTTTCTAAATCGGTGCCGAGAGCGAATACCCTCGTCACTTACCCTGGTGATGCGAGTCTTCACTTGGCTGAGCCGGATGTCTATAGGGGACCTCGATCCAGCCGCAAACCCCAGTTGGCTTGGTCCAAGTATCATTGGGGCTCCACCTTTGAAGCCTATTAGTTAGTAAACTTCTCGGTCTCATCTGTATGTCTATGTGATTGTTTGTTTCGATTCTCTAAAGGCGGTATTATCTGAACTTTACCTTTCTCTCTATTTATACTTTTCGGGTTGATCCATGATAGCTAGGGCGAGTCAGAGTCTCGAATTATAGATCATGGGGGAAGGAGATATCCGGTGTATTGAGCCAGCCAAGGAAAAGTTGAAGGGATGGTGGAATTTTCTAGGCGAGGATACCCGAGAGATAATTAGATTTTACATTGGTCGGATGCTTCCTTTGATCCATATCCGTATTCAGTTTGGTTTCGTTCATGCTCTGGTTCAGTTTTGGAGTCCACAGACTACCACCTTCATTTTTAGTAAGCATGAACTAACTCTCACCTTGGAAGAGTATAGTATTCTTGTTGGAAAGTCACCGGGCCGGGTTTTGGTCGCTCCGCCACTTGGTAAAGATCCAGTCTTAGTCTTGTATGAGTTTTTAAATGTCAATAGGGATGAAGTGGCTAAGATTTTCAAACAAGAAAATGGGAGTTGCCCCATCTCATTCCTAGATAGTTGTCTTAGGGTTAATCCTTCCAGATTTGGCAGAGCTAGAATTTTCATGATGTTATTCTTTGGGTCAATCGTTTTTCCACATAAGCCAAATCATGTCGATCCTTTGATGTCATTTTTTGTCGACGAAGTATTAGATGGTAGAAATTTCGTCAATGCAATTTTGCCAGAAACTTTCCTTTCACTTAATAGATTTAAGGCCAAACAAGATAAGACACTCCGTTTTTCTCCAGAAATTCTGCAAGTTTGGTTCCTTTCTCACTATGTTTAGTTTGGAAAATACCTCGAAATACCCTTGATTTCAGAACTTGAACACCCTTTCTTGAAATTTAAAAATGAACAAGGTCGACTTCCTGACTTTCACTATACCAAGCTTTTGGCCATGTTATCGAACCCCAGTCTAGTGATTTTCCTATGGAGTGCTATGTGGTTTAAGGTGGAGGAGGCAAGGATCACGGGTCCAGACGGAGTGCCTATTCCTCTCTTGGGACTTTCAGGCATGTTAGAATATCATCCTACAAGGGTAGTCTGTCAGTATGGAGTCCTACAGGAAATTCCACCAAAGCCAAGGGAAGGCGAGATCTGCATCTACTTTGAAGGAAACGACCGGAGGTTTGAGGAACATGCCGCCCTGTCGCTTTCTATGTGGGAACGTTATCAGCCAGTAAAGCTTGTATTTCCGAAGGAAGTCCTCAAGGCAAGTGTCAAGACGTACTACGCATCTCTCAAATATATCAAGGAGCATGATATACCAAAGGAGTGGCTCCCAGTGGTTCCCGCCATTCCAGTTCAGGAAACCATGCATCTCAAAATTCGTTTACTCAAGAAGAAGTATGCCAAAGCTAAGGAGAGGGCCCGTGTCTTTGAGGAAAAGTACAATAAGCTCAAGGCTCAGAAGATTCTCCCGGGATCTATGGCTCGAGATGTTTAGTCTTTTTGAGTGCTTTCAGTCTTTCTAGAGATTTGCTTAAGGATTTATTTCTTGTAATTCGACTTTGTCAGAATTTATTTCCTGAGGTTATTTAATTTTGAGTTAATGAAGAATTTCAGATCTTTATTTGTTTAAATATCAGATTGCCATGAATAATTTTCTGAATTGAATCAAAATGCTTGTAATGGAAAATGTTTTTCTCTATCAAACGCAAACAAAGTTGGGAGTCTTAGGAAGTTCGTAAGTTAGAGTGTGTCATGGATCAGCCCGGTATGGTTAAAACATGTTACTAATCATGGGTTATTCTTCGTCTTAGGAAGCATTTCACGGATCCTCCTCAGCATCCACATAACACTCGCTCCAAAGCCAGGCAAATGGCCAATCCAGCTGAATCAGTTGCCCAAATGGAGGAGAGAATGAGGCAGGAAATGAGAAGGGAAAGGGAGGAGCAAGCCAAGGTCTTCAATGATCAACTGGCCGAGTTGAAGACTATGATATCCCAGCTGTTTTTGGGCCAACAACCACCTTCTGCTACACCCGTGCGTTCCAACCATTTGTTTCAGTCGAAGGGGCTATACGTAGACCTACGACAGGGGAAGGAAGAAGAAGATGAGGAAGACATGCCTGGAATTGTAGCCTCACTTGTCGCGGCCAAGGCAAAAGCTAAAGGCGTTGCCAAAGCCTTAGGGCATGTTGGCCAATCATCGACCCAAATTCCGTCTGTCCCGCTGGTGAACTATTCTCTGCCTGAAGCTATTATTCCACAAAAGGATGATAATGCGAAGATGCTGGCCAAGATAGACCAGAGGCTCAAAGAGGTTGAGGGTGCACGGCATGTCCCTTAGATTGACCGTTCGGCCTTTTCAAGAACAATCTATCCGGACAAGTTCAAAGTCCCGGATTTTGAAAAGTATGATGGCACGTCAGATCCTGTGCAGCACATCCAGACTTACCAAGCTAGAATGGGTAAGTATGCTGCAAATGACGCCCTCATGGTCCAGACGTTTCAGGCCAGTTTGAAAGGAGCCGCCATGAGATGGTACATTGCTTATGAGGTTTATACCAAAGAGGATTGGGACGAAGTGGCCAATGATTTCGTGCATCATTTAGGTTTCAATATTGATATGGCCATCACAACACAAGATCTGGAGCGGGCCGAAATGAAAAAGGATGAGTCGATTAAGGAGTACAGCACCAGATGGAGGAGTCTCGCCTCACAGTTGAAATCGGTACCTCCCGAACGGGAACTGATGAGACTATTTGTCTCTACCCTGCCACAGAACGTACAAACGCATGTGTTCATATCAGCGGTCGCGTCTTTCTCTGACCTTATTTCCTTTGCTGAGCAGTGGAAAGCAATTGGAAGAGAGGCTAGTATGGAGACAGCAGAACCGATCTAAAGCGATTTGCATCAAAGAAGGAACCAGCAGCCACGCAGGTTAACTTGGCGTACACGCAGAAACCGGTGGTTCAGAGCCCCGTCATTCAACTCCCCGACGAACGGAGGGCTAGTAGTAGCTAGAGAAGGGATACGTGGAAGAACCGGCAGTTCAGCCCACTCCCGGGGACCTTGACACAGATTTGAGCCATCCTATAGAAGAAAATGGCTCTTAACTACAAAGCCAATGAGAGCGAACACGTCAAACGCAAAATGGTATGACCCGAGTAAGAAGTGTGATTATCATCGTGGGGAAGTAGGCCACGACTCAAACAATTGTTTCATCCTGAAAAACCGTATTTAGGATTTGATTGAGACTGGGGCAATCTCGCTACCCGACAAGCAGCCAAACGTGCAGAAGAATCCCCTACCTGAACATTTCGGGTCTATCAATGCTATTTTAGGAGAGGAAATTAGCACAACAGGTCCATTTAAGGTCAAGGCTGCTAAGCTCTTGACGCCCTAATCAGGGCGGGTTATTGTCAAACGGGAGAAGTGGTGACCTCAACTCAGCTGGAGGAGATATTTACTAAGTTGATCAGAGATGGCTTGGTGGTTTGGATGAACCAGTTTGGATTGATAGCTACGATCTTTGAGGTGGTTATTGACTGGGAACAGGAGCTGGCGGCATTGGCTATATCCCCACCTGAAGTAGCGATTCCCATCGAGGAGATTGAAATAGAAGCTCAAGTAGATCCGGAGTTAGCAGATACGCCTCCTCTACAAGACGCGTCAGATGATGATCTAGGGCTGGTGGTGAACGAGAACCTGAGGATTACCACCCCACAACCTTTCCCATATTCAGATGGTCGGGCAGTTCCTTGGTTCTATGACTTAGCTCTTATAACTAGGTCAGGACGGACCTACAATGAAGACAAGCCGGCTAAACCGGTCGAAGAGAAGGAAGCTAAGGAGTTTCTCACGGTCATTAAGACTAGCGAATACAACATTGTAGATCAGCTGAGGAAGACGCCAGCTCAAGTCTCTCTACTCGAATTATTGCAAACCTCACCTAAGCATCAGGAGGCGTTAAAGAAGGTCTTGGCGCAGGTTCACGTCCATGAGGACATCGAACAAAAGAAGCTGGAAGGATTTGTCGGGGCAGTCTTGTTGAAGGATCAAGTAGCTTTCGCGGACGATGAGATTCCTGCAGAAGGTCGGGGCCATAACAAAGCCCTGCATATTACCGTGAAGCACAAACAGACCTTTGTGTCTCAAGTCCTCATTGATAACGGTTCGGCATTGAATATATGCACATTGGCCACCTTGAACCGATTGGGAGTGGACTTGGCTAGAAGGCAGTCGGCAAAGGCCCTTGTCAGAGCCTTTGACGGGATGAAGAAAGACGTTCTGGGGCAGATAAATCTGGATATCCTCATCGGACCGTCGACATTTGACATTTTGTTTCAAATCCTGGATATCCCCTATGCATTCAATCTTCTACTTGGACGGCCTTGGATCCACAATGCAGGCACCGTAACTTCGAGCCTCCATCAGAAGATTAAATTTGTGGTCGAGAAGAAGCTGGTGACGGTGTTTGGTGTGGAAGACCATCAAATCTATAACGAGACAGCCATTCCCTACGTGGAGCCGACCGAAAATGAAGAGAGCTCGTATCACGCGTTCGAGCTAATACAGACCATACATGCCTCTCCTGAGAGTCCCTTACCAACTCCCGAGGTGTCGGCCGCTTCTGTTATGGTGGCCAAAGTAATGGTAGGGAATGGCTATCAACCCGGCATGAGACTGGGAAGACATAGCCAAGGAATCCGCACCCCTGTTGAGCTTAAAGGTCAAAATCATAAGGCAGGCCTTGGTTATCCGGGAAGGAGACATGGCAAGCAGGTAGTGAAAGGACTTGGCAAGCAAGAAGATAGTTCTCAGCCACAACCCCTATACGCCACTTTTCGATCTGGTGGGGTAGTTGGAGGATATGATAAGTTGTGCAAGTATGAAGATGATTTGGGGATTGTATTCCACGTTCCAGTGAAGGAGCAGGTTGCCGAAGCAGAGCCCATGGAACTGGATGTGGAAGGTGAGATACCTAACCTAGCTGAATGGTTTGAAGACATGACCATGGGAGTTGTGCTTGAAGACCTTATGCAGATGGATGGAACCCCTGAAAAAGAGCCATACCTGGAACGCAGACCACCGAGGCCTTCGAATAGTGTTCACTCTGAAGACGATCCATCGGAGGGTTTAGATTCAGAGTAACCAATCTATGTTACCCCATGTGTGGGATATTTCCAGCTTTCTTTTAATTTCAGTCATTTCGGTTATTGTTAGGACTTTTCTCTTCTGTATTGCACTTTTCAATCAATAAATGTAATGAATTGATTTTGAAGATCAATAAAATTACAGAAATTTTTATCCATCATTTTGGAATCTTGTCGAAGTACCCCAAACCAACCCGATGACGATAACTAACGGTCAAACAAATTATCGTCAATGGTAAGATACCGAGGGTTGGGCTTCTTCAAATATTCTCGTCTCAAAATTTTTGTAAAATAAATTTTTCAAAAAGAAAAACAGAAAAAGCCAAGAAGAAGCATTTTCTAAGAAAAATCGCATCCGAAAACGATAGAGCATACATCTTTAAACCCTGTTTGTTTTTGTGAATTTCCTACTTTATGTTTCAGGGATGTAGAGGGAGATCTAATGGATTCTGGAATTTATGACCTCGATGAATTCGACCTCGAATACGAAGAAATATGTCGGGAATTCGAGGAACATGAAACGGTCAAGCCGTTGACCGGAGATGAGACCCTGTCTATCAATCTAGGAAATGAAGAAAACATTAAGGAAGTCAAGATTGGGGCAAACCTTCCTGAGGACACAGCTAGACGGTTGATTCAGCTCCTGAAGGATTACCAAGATATCTTTGCATGGTCCTACGTAGATATGCCAGGGCTCGATCGCTCGATTGTTGAGCACTGTCTTCCGCTCAACCCATCTTGTGATCCAGTAGCACAGAAGAAACGAAGAGTTAGATCGGAGTTAGAAAATAAGATCAAAGAGGAGGTTATGAAACTCATAGACGTGTGATTCATTGAGATTTCTCAATACCAAGACTGGATTGCCAACATCGTTCCAGTGATGAAGAAGGATGGTCGAGTTCGAGTTTGTATAGACTACCGGGACTTGAATAAGGCCAGCCCGAAAGATAATTTTCCCCTCCCATATATCGATGTTCTAGTAGACAGCACAGCTGGATTCGAGCTGTTTTCTTTCATGGATGGCTTCTCAGGGTACAACCAGATTCTGATGAACGAAAATGATAAGAAGAAAACCACTTTCACTACCCCATGGGGATTATTTCAGTACAGGGTGATGCCTTTTGGATTGAAGAATGCCGGGGCAACATATCAACGGGCCATGGTGACTTTATTTCATGACCTGATTCATAATGAGTTAGAGGTATATGTAGATGATATGATTGCCAAGACCCGAAAAGGGAAAGACCACGTCCAGACTCTGATTAAGCTATTTGAGCGGCTTAGGAAGTTCAAATTGCGCCTCAACCCAGCGAAGTGTGTTTTTGGGGCTAGCAGTGGCAAATTGCTCGGTTTCATTGTCAGCAACCGAGGTATCGAGATTGATCCATCGAAGGCTAAGGCAATCTGCGAATTGAAACCACCGACCGCGGCGAAGGAGGTTAGGAGTCTCATGGGAAGATTGAACTATATTTCTCGATTAATATCTCAGTTGACAGAGACCGCCAAACCCTTTCTCAAGTTCCTGAAAAGAATGCACTTATTAGATGTGATGAAGAATGTGAGGAAGCGTTTGAGAAGTTGAAGCAACATCTTATGAATCCACCTGTCCTTGTGCCACCCACACTGGGGCTACCGTTGATTCTCTACTTCACAATAAACAGTGAGTCACTTGGAGTCATGCTAGCCCAAGAAAGTCAATGAGATGCTAAAGAACGGACCATCTATTATTTGAGCAAGAAATTCACGGGCTCCGAATTAAATTATTCAGAGGTTGAAAAGGCGTGCGCAGCATTGGTATGGGTGTTACACAGGCTGCGACAATACACTCTGCATTACCAAATCTTTTTGGTGACGGAGTGCAATCCCATTAAATATCTCCTGAATCAGCCTGCATTGGTTGGCAAACTTGCCAAGTGGCAAATTCTCATTTTCGAGTTTGACATTCGATATTTACCTCAGAAATCGGTGAAATGAAGAGTTATAGCGGATGTTCTAGCAGAAAATCCGAGGCAAGGTGATGATCTTTATCGACCTGAAGATTATGTTTGGACAATGTACTTTGATGAAGCTGTAAACTTGCCAGGGTCCGACATGGGAGCAATCCTGATATCTCCTAGAGGTCAACATTATCCAGTAGCAGCAAAATTGGTGTTCCCTTGCACTAATAACATCGCCGAATACGAAGCTTGTATTCTTGGTCTACAAGCGGGGATAGAAATGGGAATATCTAAGCTCAAGGTGTTTGGAGACTCAGCCTTAATTATTCTCCAGACGGTTGGTAAATGGAAAACGTGAGATTCAAAGCTGTTGCCCTATCATGAGTATTTAGACGAATTGATTGAAATTTTTACGGATATCACGTTTGAATATTTGTCTAGAACTCTTTGGCCACTCTGGCATCAATGTTGCATGTCACGGAGGGATTAGAAGTCGAACCACTAAAGTTCGAAGTCTTAAGATAGCCGGCCTACTTCATGGTTGTGGCGGATGAGCTAGATAGCAAACCCTGGTATTAGGATATCAAGATGTATATCCAGGAGCAGAAGTTTCCTGAGAATAGTACAGTTTCAGACCAAAAGTATATAAGGAAGATGGCTTCAAAGTTCTTCCTGAGCGGAGAAAATCTTTATAAAAGGTCTTTCGATTCGGTCCTGCTGAGGTATGTTGATGCGACTGAAGCGATTCGTTTAATGGCAGAAATGCATGAAGGCGTCTATGGTCCTCACATAAACGGCCATATGCTAGCAAAGAAGATCATGAGGCTGGGCTATTTTTTGGTTCACCTTAGAAAATGATTGTATACAGCAAGTCAAAAGTTACCATAAATGCCAGATTCATGGTGACAAGATCAATGTCCCTCCAAACGAGTTGCATCAGTTATCCGAGCCTTGGTCGTTTTCCATGTGGGGAATAGATGTGGTTGGCCCGATCAACCCTAAAGCTTCCAATGGACATCGGTTCATTCTGGTGGCAATTGATTATTTTTTCAAGTGGATTGAGGCGACATCGTATTCAACGGTCACGTCCCGAAATGTGGTAAATTCATCGGACGTGATTTGATTGCTCGATATGGAGCCCCTGAGGTTATAATCACAGATAATGGTGCGAATCTGAATAGCAAGCAGGTGGAAGAACTGCTCAAAGCATTTAAGATCAGACACTTGCATTCTTCTCCATATCGCCCTCAGATGAACGGGGCAGTTGAGGCAGCGAACAAAAACATCAAGAAGATCTTGTCTAAGACGGTTGAGAATTATCGAGATTGGCACGACAGGTTACCGTTCGCACTTATGGCATACCGGACTTCAGTCCGGACATCAACCGGGGCAACCCCATACTCCATGGTATATGGTATGGAGGCAGTATTACCGGTCGAAGTGGAGATTCCTTCTCTGTGCATTTTGTCCCAGATAGAACTGACTGAAGCAGATTGGATCCAACAAAGGATAGATCAGCTGAACTTGATTGACGAGAAGCGGCTCAGAGCCTTATGCCATGGCCAATGTTATCAGCAGAGAGTGGCTCGAACTTTTAACAAGAAGGTGTGATCTCGACATTTTCAGGAGGGAGACCTTGTGCTGCGGAAGCTTATGCCCATCACCCCACAGCCAGAAGGGAAGTTTGCTCCAAATTATGGCGGATCCTACATAGTGAAGAAAGCCCTTCCAGGCGGCGCCTTGATCTTGGCAGAGATGGATGGGGAATGCTTATGCACATTTTATACTTGAGATGTTGTAATGCTTCTGCAAATCTTAATGCTTATGCACATTTTGTCTGCTTTATGATTATATTATAAATCTTCACTGAATTTTTCAATCAGGAGATTTGTTTGGTCAATTGATGTTGATCATTTTGAATGAGGAATGACGGGATGATGAAAGGCAAGTCATTTCCATGCACATCCTGTAATATACACTCCAGTGAGACATGAGAGAAATTTCCATGCTGGCAAGGTAAAGGGTTATCTCGCGAAAAGTATGATGACCAAGATGACGGGGGGCATTTCTTTCCTCTATCCAAACACTGTAGGTTCCCATTGAATAACCTCTTTGAGCGGCGGTTGCACTTCATACCCATGTCAGGAACAACCCCACATCGGGGCAGCTTTTCCAGAAATTCGATAAATGGATAGAATTTGCTTGCTTGCACTTGTATCAATCTTTGAGTTTACTTGTTGCATATAAGTCTTATGTTAGCTCAAATGCCTTAGATATGATGAAGAGTAGTTCATTTCTATACCAACAAACACTTGACCCATTGCTTGAACCAATTTGAGCCTTGAATTCATTTCTTGAACCCAAACGATGGTCAGCTTGGACGAGAACATTTCGAGAATATCTTGGGGCAAATTCAAAATTGCAAATCAGAAGAAATTCCTCGTTCCAAAAAGAAAGATAAAAAAAAAGATGGGAGTAGGATGTAAGAAAAGCAAAGCTCACAAAAAAAGGGCCCACTCCCATCGAGAAGAAGGTTCTCAGAGAAAACGTTTCAGAAAAAGCTTCAGACAACAAGAAAGATGATCACCAGACTTATCTCTCATACAGCGCTTGTTGAAAATATGCCAATTCTTTCAAAGTCTACCCATAACCTATGTTACAACATATACCAGAAGTCTCTTCAGATTAGGGCACTTGGTCTAACATAGGATTTCAAATGCAAGTCGCTCGAAGGAGTGTGAGCAAGCTTATGCTATCTCACCTTGCAAGATTCTCGACTTGTAAATCTAAATGCTTCAGATGAAGATTTTTCTTTCATGGCCAAAATGACTCGCATGAGTTCCCCTTTTGAGAAAGCCATTGACCAAGCCTGAATTACGGTCCTTGCTAAAGACCTCACCGATTGGTCCGATCATACTGATTGCGAGAATACTCAGACCTTTGTCAAGCATGATGATGGTAAGATTGAGTGATCTCATACCCACATTAATGGTTGGGTTTTCATGAATTTCTTGAGAGTGAGAGAAAAGCTTTTATTTGACTGAAATTCCTCATTCAGCATGATCAGGGTTGTCAAAAGATCAAACATATGTTCTTATTGACAAAATCTCCAGTGGAGCTTTACAATGCAAGTAGAAGCTCACAAATTGTTGCATTTGCATTAAGGTTCATGCAAAACACCATTTTTTTATGAACTGAACAGGTTGAGCATGCCAATTCAGCAAATCCTAAAAGCCGGGTTTCAGTCAACTCAGGTAAGTTTTCTGATTCTTTTTCAGACTTGGATGACCGCATCTTCAATGTTGCAGGTATCAAGCTAAGCACGATGATCTAGACAGAATATCCCAAAAGACAATCAGGCCCGCTCGATCCATAACTCGAGCACCCCATTCAGATTCGATCTTTCGGCCGAGGTTTCATGTGACGTGAAGATGATCATGAACCGGAAGCCATTCCAGATTGCGATACCAGCATTTCGCAATTCTGTTCGCTGTTTCATGTAAAGGATGAACATGATTCAGATTTTCTCAAATTGCGATACCAGCATTTCGCAAATCTGTTCGCTGTTTCACATAAAGGATGAATGTAATTCAGATTTTCTCAGATTGCGATACCAGCATTTCGCATATCCGGCCCGCATCTAATGCTTCACGTGATGAGCGGAAGATCGTGATGCAGAAGCACTATTCACTACCGACGTTCCACATGACGAGAAGATGATCGTGGTTCGAAAGCTTTACTCGCAGATAATGCTTCACGTGATGAGCGGATGAGCGTGATGCAGAAGCATTTCTCAGCTGACATTCCACAGGACGAGAAGATGATTGTGGTTTGAAAGCTTTATTCTTAGCCAACGTTCCACATGACGAGAAGACGACTGAGATTCAGAAGCTTCAACCTCTGTTGATGTTTCACGTGATGAGCAGATGATCGTGGTGCAGAAACATTACCGATTTGCGATCCATAACTCGCAAATTCGGCCTACAGACATCTTACGTCGTCCCGAGTCAGGAAGAAAGAAATTCCTGAGGACGGATGGGCTCAGCACCTTAAAATCCTGGCATCCGCAAAGAGGAAGCCTGGAGATTAAGGGAATCACCAGCATTATGAAATATTTGATAAAACAGGTATTTTCATATGCGATCCGTGTGCATGTCTCTCTAAAACGGTGAAAAGAGAAATTTTAGCACATGTTATCTATAGTATCACATTCCATGCGTCCTTTCCTTTTGCATCAGATATGGGATTTTAAAAATCTTGCCAAAAATTTCATCATCATCATTTGCATCAGAAAATGGGATTTTAATTCTCGCTAAAAATTTTATTACCACCATTTGCATTTGCAACATCAGAAAATGGGATTTAAAACTCCCGCCAAAAGATTATTTTCATTTGCTTTTCCAAAATTTAGGTTTCAATGTTAGTCTTTGAGCGAAACCTCTGCGAGCTTCCACTCAAAGAGGGGCAACTATTGACACCTAAATTTTTGATTTTTTAGAAAAATCATTTAATCATTCATTTAAATCATAAAAATGAGGGTTATTTACAATTCTTACAAAAAAATAAATTCTCATGCATTGCATATTTATTTTTCTGTTACCCATTTGCTTTTAGTCGAGGGCGAGTCAATCGTGCATAATTTGACAGGCGACCGAACTAGGGTTAATTCTTCAATTTTCGGCCAAATTCAATTTGATGGGTCAAGCTCAAATTTAATTTTAAATCAGCCCATTTAATATCAAGCTTTTAATTAATTACACATTTAATTAATTAAAGTCTGATTATGCCTCAAATTTGTGCGGATTAGCCCATTAAAATGAGAATTTCTACCAAGCCCATGGCCTTTCTCTTATGGGAGAAATTGTGATTATCCTAGCCCGACGGGATTAATCCGACGATCATTCTTTTCTCAAATCTGACGGTGCAGATTAAATCCTAGAATATTCTCTATATATACGTGGTTATGCCTAGGGTTAAAAAAAGAGGAAAAAAGAGGACGACATATTTTTCGGCACACTTTCTCCCGCCTCTCTCTTACTCTATCTCGCCTCTCTCTCTCTCTCTCTCTCTCTCTCTCTCTCTCTCTCTCTCTCTCTCTCTCTCTCTCTCGCCATACCCTCTCTCACCGACTCTCTTTCCCTTCCTCATATTCGACCATCGTCATTTCGGTGCTGCTTCCACGCCACATACCCCTGCATCCGCATTGCTCCTTCTTCTCGTTGCCGCCTTGGATTTCTGTCGCCGCTGCACTGAAGAAGCCACTCGTGTCCTTCACTGCTCCACACCGCCATCTCCACATTGCTGTCCCCACTCACTTGGAGATCACTGCCTCCCTCCGCCTTGCTCGGTGTCCCTCTCACTTGTCGACCATCCAAAGGCCGGTACGTGCTGTTGCTGTCTCCGCTCGCTCCTGACGCCCAACCATCACCACCGCTACTACCCTTGTTCGCTGCTGTCGTTTCCGGTTCGTTGACGCGGCTGCTGCATCATCATCGCCGCTGTCCAGTGAAGATTCCTCATCAAACCGGTTCTTTTGTTCACCCTGCGATTTAAGCCGTGCCACCATCCACACATCCTCGACGACCAGCAGCTCCCTCTGCGACTTTCTATTATCGTTTTCTTGTTTTCGCAGGATATCAAATCGATCCTGTGGGTGTTTAACTCGACGAGGGAAAGGAAGCTTGGCTTAGGTATAATTCCAATCCTGATTTTGGTTGATCATTGATCGATAATTGTTTGATTTGTCAGGGCTGTTGATTTAGTTTAGTTGAGTTTAATCACTTTTGCATGTACCGTGAATCTCCAACAAAATCAAAAGCCATTTTTCGCCAAATAAAAAAAATCAAGTTACGGCCGGTTTCGCCCGTTACCCCGTGGGCGTGATTTGCCGAGCTTGACACACACAAAAATGCTAAATCGGCAAGGCTGAATTTTTAGAAATAAAGATTTGATTTTTTTCGGAGTTTTGAATTCTTGCCAGGTTGGTGTGATTGCTTGCCTAATTGATAGAAATTGATTGGATTTGATTGAAATTCTACGGCTACCTTGTCTAGGTTAGTTTCCCATTTCAAGTCGATCTCGTTCGGTAAGGAAAGATTCGAATTAGGAAGTTTTGAATCCGATTGCTTATTTAAAAAGGAAGGCGCGTTTAGTAGATGGAAAATCCGATTTCCAAATATGGAAGGCGTGCGAATATCTTTGAAAGTGATTGGCGGCAAATCCTAGATTGATTTTCGAATTTAATAGGAAAAGGTACACAATTTTCGGGAATAAAAAAAATTCAAAAATAAAAAAAAATGAATGAATTAAAATGGCGAGTTCGTTTTTTGTTTAGCAAATTTCGAATTTTTAAAAAAAATGACCAATTCATTCCCCATATTGCCATGTCATCTCGCATGTCATCCCATGTTTCCCATGTCATTTTATTTATAATGTAATTTTCGGTTCTTAGGACTGGATGAATCAGGAAAAGCCCAATGTTGTGGGCCCAATAGAGTTGGGTCATAGGGAAGTTAGAAATATGGATGGGGCCGTCGCGATCAACAATTTTCATAGGAGGATCAGGAAGATGCGACGGGCTATCAGAACCGCTCCAAAGTGTGGGCCTTGCAAGAAGGGTGATGTCTAGGATCAGACGGCGGCCCAAGCCCAGCAGGATCAAGATGACGAGAGCGTCGGGGAAAATTTTGCTTAGTTTTTTTAGGATTTTCGGAATTATCAAAGTGTTATTTTTGAATTTGTTTTTTTTTTCGAACTTCGAGTCAGTTGATCATTTATTTGTAATTTTCGAGTATTTGAAGTTTTGTATCCTTTAACAATTCGTCGTATGTCATATAGTTTTAGGTCATGCATTGCATTAGTAATTTATCTTTCTTTTATTCGAAATAAAAAAAAATGACAAATTTAAAAAAAAAATTGAAAAAGCAAAAGCCTTGAGTTGATTTTCAAGTTGTCATTTTTCTCAAGAAAATCCAAAAAAAAAAGAATCTAGGTACCGAAAGGGCGTTAGTCTAAGTCGATTAGCGTAACCAAATTCCAGGATCCAAAATCTCTGGTTCGCAGCGGTGAATTAGTTCTCCCGCTAGTTTATCTAGGTTTCTAATCGACCTACCTCGAACGATTAGTGGCGACTCCTCATTTGTTCTAATTTTTCCGTGTTGCGATTCGGTAGGGTTTAGGAGGGTCTGCATTAGGTTAGTTCTCGATAACTTGCCTGATAATCCGATTAACCATTTATTTTAGGTCGCGACAGGTTCCGCAACTTACTTAGACCTAACCCTCCTCCATGACTCTCTCTTAAGTTGATCTCATGCTCTCTCACTCCTTGCTCTCACCTCAGTTTGGATGTGAGCTTTTCTAGATTTGGTTAACTAAGAAAGTATTTTAATATTATGTATCATTTTGGGTATGAGTTAGGTCGGATATAGGTCATTAGATTTAAAAATATATAAATGGGTCAAAATGGGTTAATGGTACGTTTGGTTCAACATTTTGAAAGCATCTTGGAGTCCTAAAGCCCCTTAGAAAATATTTGGAGTGCTTAGTAACCATTCTCGAGGAGTTTTGGGATGAAAGCTGGCCTTAGGAATGTTTTCAACATTTTTGGAATGCAAAACGCCCCATTAATAAAATTATTTAATTGTCTATTTTGCCCTCAAAACCTTATAAAAATTCAATTTTAGCCCTTTTAAAAAATAAAACGATAGACCTACTATTCATCTTCTTGAGCGAGGGCAATCAACGAGGCCAGATTTTGCCGATGGGTTGATGAGGGGCCAGACGACCGTCGCCTGAGGTCGCGTGATCTCTTAAGCGTCGGTTGCTTGTGTCGCGCGACCTCGGCGAGGGCCGCCTAGGGTCACTCAGCCTCAGGTGGCCTTGCCAGGGGTCGCCCGAGGGCCGAGGTTGTGCGACCTCACTGACGACGTCAAATCTGGCTCGCCTACAGCTTAAGCCCTTCGTCGAAATTGGCGAAGTGTTTGATTTTTGTTTTTAGTAATAAAAAAGAAATATTGCAAGCCCTCTGCAATTTTTTGGCAACAAAAACTACTTAACACTAAAAAATATTTTTTAAAATATTTTTTTATCAAACGTCATTTGCATCTTCCCAAAATCTCTTAAGTTAAAGGCTTTTGCATTTCTCTTCGAGGCTCATTTTCAAATGAGAACCAAATGCACCCTAAATGGACAATTCGGATCCGAGCATTTTCGGCCCCCACCTAAATGCTATCCAAACCACCCATTAGACGGGCCCAGATTTGACTCTGATTGGCCCTTTAATTCGAGGGGGATAAGTGTACTACGACCACTGAACTAACCGCTTACGTTATTTCTTGAATTAGTTTAAGGTTTCGTTCCTTCGACATCTCTGTCTCAGGTTAACCACTTCCATATAAGCACTGCCCACGTAGGCCCCTTACTTCACCATCATGAAGCAACACGGCTTCTTGACAATTGCAAAACTGCTTTCGCTCGAAACGGCGAGAAGGCTCAAGATCACGGTCGCGGTTTTTACAGGGATAAGTTCATTACAAGTACCATAACTTTCGTACGGCGTTCACTTAAGTGCCATAATTTTCAAATCGTTCACTTGAGTGTCATAACTTTGCAAAAGTATTCACTTGAGTGCCAATTCCGGCCAAAAGTGTTCACTTGAGTGCTATTCCAGCCAAAAGTTTATTTAATGAATTTCTGAGTGCCATGTGGAAATTCCACGTCATTTTTTAGTAGTTTCCACGTCATTTTTATTTTTTATTCAAATCAGAAAAATTAATGAAAAAATAATTAAAAAAAACCCTAGATTTCTCGGTGGTGGTCGACGAGGGTCGCCGCCGGCCACCACCGGCCGGCCCAGGGGCCAGGATCGGCTCGCCCTTGGCCGGCGAGGCCGTGACGGCCCTGGTCGACGGCCGTCGCGGCCTCGACAACGGCGATTACGCCCTCAATTGCCCTAACCCAGGCGCGATCGAGCCTTCGATTGCGCTAGGTCAGGCCGCAACGGCCGTCGGCTAGGGCCGTCGCGGCCTCGCCCGGTCAGGGCAAGTCGACCCCAGGCCGGCGAGGCCGCGACGGCCCTAGCCGACGGCTGTCGCGGCCTCAACTCGAGCAGACGAGGGCTTGAAGCCCCTCGCGCGATTTGAGCGAGGGTTCGTGCCCTCTCCAACCAATGTCGAGGCCGCGACGGCCGGCCTAGGGCGAGCCGAACCTGGCCCTGGGCGGGCCGGTGGTGGCCGGCGAGGGTCGCCGCAGGCCACCACCCGAGAAACCCTGGTTTTTTTTTTCAATAATTAAATAAACTAGAAAATTAAAATTTGCAAAAAAAAAAAAAAAAAAGATTGCCGATGCCATTTCAGCTTCCCGGCGAGCCACGTAGGATCACTTAATATTAAAAAAATGATTTACAGCGCCAAATCAGCAAGTGACACTCAAGTGAACACTTTTGCAAAGTTATGACACTCAAGTGAACGTTTTAAAAGTTATGGCACTTAAGTGAACGCCGTACGAAAGTTATGGCACTTGTAGTGTACTAATCCCCGGTTTTGGGTCGCTTGTATGCTATTAACAAAAAACGGGGCTTCATGGAAAGATCTTTTTTTTTCGGCTTTGTTATTTTAGCTTCTAATCTCTTCCTCACACTTCTTGAAAGGCAGAGGTCAACACGGAAACGAAAAGGGAAACTGTAGAATTACAGCTCTAACGCTCAATAATGGTGGGTAATGTACAAAGCACAGCAGACGCATGAGAGAGAAAGAGAGGGGAGTCCTGAGTTCGACAATGCCGAGGTCAATGTCTCGAAACGACGATGAAGTCATGATTTCGATTTGTGCGGTTGCAGATGACTGTGGCTATCAAATCTCACCACGAGTTGCAGAACTTTATTGTTATCTGCAGATTCATTGCAGCAAACAGAGAAAGTCGAGTGCATTATAATAAGCAGGAAGCTGATCTTGATCCACACTCGCATGGAAGTTCGACCGAAGCATCTTCAGGTGAACAAGAGGGATATAAATAAACGTGATGCATTCGCGGTCTGAATGTTTCCAAGGTTAGGTTAGATACTGTTGCGAGGTCATGCAAGTTCTTTAAGGATTTCCATTACACGACAGAGTTCGTATTGTAACCCACGTACGTAAGAGGCATAAAATGCACCAACTTGTCTGGCGGTTCCCGCGAGAACGTACTTTATTGTATTGAACCAATCGCATTTTGATTTGGCTAGCCGAGTATTTTTTTACAATATTTGTCATATATGAAAACATGAAAATAGAATATTCTGAAGGGAAATGCTTTCCTGACAGTCTGACAGTACTGTCAGTAATTTCTGACTATAGATACGCACGCCATCACCGTGTATTTTGCATAAAACACTAATTAATTGAAAAATCGTGGGATCGAAAATAATGATAGTACTGTCAGGGTAGCAGCTTTCTATTCCGAATCTAAAACACCATAAGATCAGTGATATGGATTGGTAATGAGAGTGTAATATCCTACATTTTCAAGCAAGTTGGAGTATCGCATATTAGTTTTGGAAGGTACGCATGCAAAAATATGTGGGCGATTCTTAAGGATATAGATTTGATCCATACATGAAAAATATGATTATTATTGTACCGATAAAATTTTTGTTATTTCGTTGAGTTAATAGTTAGTAAGAAAGTGAACAATTAAAATATTCGAATTAAGAGTAAATATGAAGACATTGCTCATTAAGAAGCTACCGCCTTTATAAGCAGAGAGAAAATTATTTCAAATAGGCGTCTGAGGAGTTTTCTCAAAAGGGGCTCAAATTGGATATTGTCTTAAAGTGGCTAACTCATTATCAAATAAGGGCTCAGCTCTCTGGCCAGCTAATTTTTCGTCGGCCGGCAAGCACATGCATCTCACATGCCATTTTTTTTTTTTATCATGAAGTCCCGCCTGGGGGCCTTTTTCTCTTTCTTTTTTCCTCCATTCATCTTCTTCTTCGTTCTTCATCCAAGACTCTTCGATTCATCTTCTTCTTATCCCGTACGCGGCCAATCCTTCATCAGTCAAACAAGCGTGACTACGACGGTTTGTGGAATTGTGGGGATGCGGAGGCGGTGAGGAGGAGGATGGTGGTTGGGCGCGCGGCTGCTTTGTGGTGGGTTTCATTTTCTTAAAGTTGTCGGTTTGGATTTGTGATTAACTAAATGGGATAATCATGGAGGTCTTTTAACTTAGTCAATGAATTGGATTTGGATAGAATCGAACGTGAAAAAGAAGAAGAAGAAGGAGGAGGAGGGGGAAATCTGTTAATGAGGAAGGTGACTTGCTTTGGTTTAGGAATTGTAGAGGACAATTTCCAGTTTCCATGCGAAAATCATTGTGTGTCTTGTTCAATGTTACTCTTTCTTGTCAATATCCTACCAGTAAAAGATTATCTTTGAAGCAGATGATAAATAGGTTAAAAAAAAGGAATAAGAAAGAAAATGAAAAACAAATGCCTTTGGGACAAAAAAAACCCTTGAAGCATGGCTTCAAAAATGGCATGTGAGATGCATGGGCTTGTCGCTTGGCCCTTATTTGAGACTAAATTAGCCATTTTAGACCTTTACTAAGGACAGGTAAATTCTTTGAACAAAATTTGATTATTATAGGACTCTAAAAATTCCAAGTTGCTATGAAATTTTCCAATTTATAAATATTTTAATGGAAATGTAGAGAGGATGACCCTCGCGGCCAGCGACCTCCACCAACCATCGATGAGGCCCGGCGATGGCTGGTAGAGGAAAATAGAAAAAAAAGTAAAAAGAATAAAATGAAAAAGTAAAGAAGGAAGACGGAAAAAAATGAAAAAATAAATGAAAAACAAAAAATTTGAAAAACAATTAAAATTTATAAAAAAAAAAATTATCCATGTCAGCATCGGTCGTACTACGTAGGACGACTAGCATTCATGTTATCCATTTCGGGCAAAAATTTACCAGGTGGACTTAATTTGCATAACGTGAAAATGTTAAGGACGCAATTGAAAAAATTAAATTGACTAGCCAATGGGGTGAGGCTATTTTTTTAGACTGACATTGTCACTTTAGTACCTTATTTGAAAATGAGAGCACTTCAAGCATTTATTTAAAACAAGATTCATGCCAGGTTCTTATTTAAGAAAATAAAGGCATTTCAGACCCTTATTTGAAATTTTCAATATGCATAGGAACATACTTTCTGTGACATCCCAAGGAGGGGGTGTGCATGACTCTTGTCCCACATTGCTTAGGGAGGGAGTCCTGGGCTAGCTTATAAGGCTTGGGGGACCCTTAGACATGTATGAGGCTTTTTCCGGCTGAGTGCTCGAAAAAGTAAAACCGTGCGGGTTGCAAAGCCCAAAGCGGACAATATCGTGCAAGTGGGACCCCCGTCGTTATAAATGATATCAGAGCCAGAGCCGACTTCCGACAGTATGTGGGCCACAGTGAGCGCTCGTTGGTGATGCTAAGGGCACAGCGGGGACGTTGTACCGCTAAGGGGGAGAGTATGTGACATCCCAAGGAGGGATGTGCATGATTCTTGTCCCACATTGCTTAGGGAGGGAGTCTTGGGCTAGCTTATAAGGCTTAGGGGACCCTTAGACTTGCATGAGCCTTTTTCCAGGCTGAGTGCTTGGAAAAGTAAAACCGTGCGGGTTGTAAAGTCCAAAGCGAACAATATCGTACAAGTAGGATCCCGATCGTTATAAATCCCCATCCCTAGAGTCCCACATGGCTTAGGGAGGAGACCTTGGGCTAGTATATAATCCAAAGCGGACAATATCTTGCAAGTGTTGGCACAACGGAAGCGCGGTAGGCCCAGACTGTTATGCTTTCGATGGGCTTCACAACTCATCCTATTCTTGCTATTCTCCGTGCAAAATTTTGTTAGGTATGTTTTTGTCCTCTTGTATACTAGGTTTTGAATATCAATCTTTTGTACCTTTATTGAGGCGTTCAACTATTGTCATAGTCGCACATGTTATTTTTACTTCCAATTTACTGAATTTTATGGATTCTCTATTCATCTTTTTTTTTCTTCTTAATCTTATAACATCCAGCTAATGCGAGGGTAAACATCTGATATTCTTCAAAGCTGTGCACATAGAAATCAATGGCAAATGTTAGTAACGCCCTACTAATCGAACAAAAAGAAAAGAACAAGCTTAGGTCAATGACAATTAGTTTATTAAATACACACTAAATGACGCGATAGATTGCAACTAATTGGACTGTGAAGCAAGTTTATCATGCTTGATATCCGTTAAATTCTCTCACTTTACTTACTATACCAGTTTCGTCCTTACTGATATTAGTATACTTAACATCATTTCAATAATTAGAAAAATTATTACAAGGAAAAATTACCAAAAAAGGTCCTAAACCTTTTGACAACTTGCCAATTCAGCCTTAAACCTTTCAATTGTGCCAATTTAATCCTAAACCTTTTGACAATTTGCTAATTTGGTCCCAAACCTTTCAATTGTGTCAATTTAGTCCTAAACCTTTTGAAATTGTACCAATTGAGTCCTAAGTCTTTTGAAGTTTTTCCTAAACTTATTATTTGAGTAATTGACCGAAAGGGCTAAATTGACAATTCGTTAAAAGATTTAGGACTAATTTAGAGAATTATTAAAAAGTTTAGGACTAAATTGATATAATTTAAAGGTTTAAGACTGAATTGGAGAGTCGTCAAAAGATTTAGCACTGAATTGGCACAATTAAAAGGTTTATGACTAAATTGACATAAATGCAATAAGTTTAAGACTTTTTGGATAATTTTTTTCAATTATTACGTGTGCCACATCATCCAACGACACCGCGGATTATCATACTAAAAAGTCCATTTTATGGACTCGTCCACTTGTGGCATTAAAGTCTTCTGCACATAAGATATCCTCCAAATCAACTAACAAGCTGTTCAACACAAGGACAAAAGGATTTTTTTTTTTTTTTACTCCCATTTGGCTTAAATGTATTCAATTTATTTTCCTTATGATTCCGTTTTCCTTCATTCTTGAGATTGGACAAAATTAACTCCAGCCAGAATCTCTTTACCCAAAAAAAAAAAACTCCAGCCATAATCTTAATCAATGGGTTACCGATATGAATAATGAATGTCGCTTGCGTAGAAACTTAATTACTAAATCATTTAGGAGATGTGCATGGTTGTAGTTCAGTGAAAATTGAAACTATATATACGTGATAACTGAACTATTAGAGGATCAACGTGCAAATGATTGATGAATCGTATTGTTTTCTCTAATCTGATTGAATGAAACTTATTCCAATCAAGTCGCTTGGTAGGTTGCAAAAATATGGACGTGACTTGCATTCGAACCCAACTTAAAATAAATGTAGACAATGCTTATAACCCTGACCAATCCCCCCGCTCTCTCTCTCTCTCCATTTCTTTAGTGGATTGGCTTTCTATTCAACCAATCCTCCCCAGTCTCCTCTACCTTGCAAGACTGCAATCTCTCTCTCTCTCATATGCCAAAGTTCCAGGATTGCAAGCGTAAGTGTGGCCTTCTCTGCATGTTCCTTAGTCACAGTGGCTTGTAATAGTATCTGTTATCCATGCCTAACGTACAGGGCCTTGCTGATTTGATCAGGTCATCCATCATCATGTGGACAAGATTGGTAGCTAACAAGATCCTGAAGACGGGAACGGGAAGCAATAACTTCATCGCGGATTACCACGTCGACGTCGCAGACTCTCTCCTCGACTTCCCCATATTGGAAGAACCCTCCTTGGGCGGCAAGAACATATTGAATTATCACAAGGACACCCTCGAGTACAAGTAAGCATTTCGAAACTCACCCTCCTGTCTAATTTCAGTTTCCTTCGTCCTTTTTCCGTAGGCCGGTGATTATGCATTTTAAGGTCGCTGCGGGACAAAAGTTTTATGTCTGCATATTGAATTCTTTAGCAGCTTAAGCTTATAAAGAAGGGTTTACAGTCAAGTTTAACATGATAAAATTGTAACTTCGTTTGTTGTTCCTTCTATCTCGTGGAGTTTAGAGTTTTTGCTAGTACTTGGAACGTGGGTGGAATTGCACCGGAAGAAGATTTGGCGATGGAGGACTTCTTAGATACGAGCGCCGACTCTTACGATATCTATGTTCTTGGGTAAGTAGCAAAAGGAAATGGGAAACGCCACCTATTTGCAGGAAGAAAAATTAAAATGACAAATTGGATGATATAGGTGATTCTCTCATTGTAAGCCTTCCATTGGAACGCAGAAAAACCAAAATGAGATGAGATAAGTGATTCTTGCATGGATCAGGTGCTTTTGCAATTTGATTACTTTAAAAGAGACTGACGTGGATTGAATCATATGCTGCATCAGCATGCTTTATAGATAGTACTGCAGATGAACCCAAAAAAAAATTGCAGAAAATATACCCGAGACTGTCCTCCATGTTTTTTCTTTTTTCTTTTACAGTGATCGGTTTGGTTCGATATATCGAATAGCTTAAACAATAATTTCTCGAAGAACTGGTGGAGATCGATTTCTCGCGTGAAGAATATGTTCCTTACCCTAGTTTGATTCAGGTTTCAAGAGATTGTGCCATTGAAGGCGTCCAATGTTCTGGGATCCGAGAACGCAAATATCTGCATGAAATGGAATTCGCTCATCAGAGAGGCCTTGAACGGAAGCCGGGATTGTCGCCATGGATCCGACTGTGAGAAGAAGAGGATGCATGAGCCAGAGTTTCGTTGTCTTATCAGCAAGCAAATGGTGGGGATATTCATCTCGGTGTGGGTTCGCAGCGATCTTCGTCCCTACATTAGTCATCCCAGCGTTTCGTGCGTCGGTTGTGGCGTTATGGGCTGTCTAGGCAACAAGGTAATGATAATGGTCAGTTTTTTTTTTTTTTTTGGTAGATTGCCCATAGATCGGAAATGAGATACTTTATGTTCGCTGTCCGTGTCGTCTCGTTCAGTGAAACCATCGATCCACATGGATAAGGATAATTATGAACTTTATGACTGAATACATCAGCAATTGAGAGTCGTCGTCACACCGATGGATACACCGTAAATTGGTAAAGGATTTTCAAATAATTTATGCATGAGACAAGATGGGAAAAAAAAAAACTTCTTAATGCAAATATCCTCGTTGAAGGTCTTACCTGACATTTGAAAAATGAACTATATATCTTGTGGTACGTGTATTACTAGTATACTCTATGCTGAGCCACACAATATAAGAATAAACATTTCCATCTTATTTCTTCTTAATTCTGAATTAATTGTAGGGGTCTGTTTCAGTTCGGTTTCAGTGGCACGAGACAAGCTTTTGCTTTGTGTGCACTCACCTCGCCTCCGGAGGCAGAGAAGGCGACGAAAAGTGTCGGACGTCCAACGTGGCAGAGATTTTATCTCGGACAACCTTTCCTCGGGGCCCTTTGCTTAATTTACCTAGAAAAATTCTGGACCACGAGTACGTGAAGCTAAATTTTTTATTCTTTTTTGCTGCTTTGTTTTCAAACCATCTGACCAACTCCCTATTTATTTATTTATTCGTTGCTCCTATTTAAAATGTTCCTTCGCTAGAAACCACGAGGATAAGACGTGGTTATGCACATATCTTATGTGATAAATTAATCATTATTGCATGTTCACAACTTTGCGTTTGTCTACATGGACGTTGGACAGCCAAAGAGGATTAATTGGTGTTATTCTCCTTGTTTCGTCACTTAAACTATTTCACGTGATTTGAGTGGTTGTTGAGGAATTGTTTTATTGTTTCTCCAACCAATTAAGCTAAGTAGTTAGATAAACCGCCCGAAAATGAAGAGACCTGTAGTGGTGAGCCTGTCTACTTGCTGTATTATCCTATAGTTTAAACAAAGTTGACTTGCTAATCAAAGCGCAAACGATCGCGATACCTTGATTAGCGGTTCCTAAACAATATATTTAGCTTCAAAATATCTGTTTTATCTCAGCTGATTGTGTCTGGTATGTGGACGCAGTCGGGTTATTTTGCTTGGGGACTTGAACTACCGTATTTCCTTACCAGAAGCGACCACTCGAGAACTGGTGGATCGAAAAGAATGGAATGTATTGCTAGACAAAGACCAGGTAGATTTTCGAGATTTTGTTAGATACAACTATGCGAAATAGCTCTCGAAGCAATCTCATTATAGAATATCATTCTGTTCATAATAATTGGAGATTATCTTTCATTACAATCCTTAACTACGTATCGAATTATGTTGCTAGTACCACATACATAAGGAATCATATTGGTTTTTCGATTTTCTATTTCCATGATGAAAACCCTAATTCTCAGTTCACATCGGTTCATTCTAACAAGTCATCTTTTTTGGTTGTTGTAAAATTGAAGCTGAAGACGGAGCTGATGAACGGGCGTGTATTACAAGGTTGGAGCGAAGGGACGATCAAATTCGCCCCCACGTACAAGTATATTCCGAACTCCGACTTGTATTACGGATGCTTTCAAGGGAAAAAGGGAGAAAAAAGGCGTTCTCCGGCATGGTAAATTTATTTTCTCAAACTTCCGTCGCTGAGAGCTCGAAAAGAATAAGCATAAAAAGGTTTGTTTTCCTTTCATTTTATGTAGTTAATCTGTTTCCTTTACTTATGCAGGTGTGACAGGATAATTTGGCGGGGAAAAGGATTGAAGCAACATTTGTACACACGAGGTGAATCGAGGCTGTCTGATCACAGGCCGGTGAAGGCGATATTCACCATGGAGGTCGAGGTTTCGCAAACGTTGAGAGGTCTTCGGAGCTTATTTCTATCCGAACGGTTCGATCAGCTCGCAACCCGATTCGAGGTCTCATCCAAGGACGATGGAATGCTATGTAAAGGCCGGTCCAGCTTCCAAATTTGAGGTCTTCATCGGAGAGATTATAGCAATACACTAAAGGAAGTATGGAGACGCTTTTATTTTAACTTAAAAGGGAAATCTGAAAGCTGCAGCCCCACGAGAAGCTTCTCGGATTTACCTGTGTTTTGGTTTGGAGAGGAGTGTACAGTGAAACCTATATGTCTTTATTATGCATGTATCGTTGCGTAATGGAAGATGTCCAACTCATCCATCTCTTTCATTGGATTTGAAAATTAGGGTTTTGTTTTGGTCCAACGATTGCGGTCGGAAATAATGGACAAGAGGATGCTCCCTACGTTCTCACCCTGTTAGGGCCTTGGCATGCTAACCCTCCAGGCAGGCCAAGATTAATATTTGATTAAGTTAAATATTATGAGCCAATGATTAGGAGCAGCCCGGGGATCAAATCGGTAGGAGGATCCGAACCACAAGATTTGTCCTGATTGGATGATTTGGACACACGTAATTGAACGAGGAGGCTTTGGTTGGGCCATGGTTTTGCCTGGAACGACGGAAGGGCATCGTCGCTTTGCGTATGCGTCATCTTCGATGGCTTATTTTATGCCAAGTGAAGGGACAAAAACTGATGATTAAGGGCAAGTGGGTTCGGAAGATTATGGCTGTCTTTGGGCCAACAGTCACTCTGGTTTTAGTGCGTGGGTCATTTTGACTCGTTCCGACAGGGACTGAATGTGGTAACTTTGCTTTAGATGGACTTGAATGGCGATGGATTTCCTCTTCTTTTATTCCGCAAACAGAACTCCAATTCTCCAAGAAAATGAGAATGGCAAGCAAGACTTGTTCGTCTGGCAATCTTGATGGCGAAACATTTTCACCACTAAGTCTTTGTTGGTGGGTCGCGTTTCGACCAATCGCAGGTAGTGCTCCGCCTCCCAGTGAAGATAGCAATCTTTTTAATTTTCTGATTTGGGGTTTTCCACAAGGTCTAGAAACAGATGTATGGTAATGTTGGGTTTGACCAGAGAGTTCAAAAGTCGAAACCATATGGCAAGTTTGCAAATGGAATTTGATGTCGATACCTTGCACTGACCAATTGTGCCTTGAAGGTTTGGAAATGATTTAGCTGCCGCGGGAGAGAACATCAACGCTTCTAACAGAACATAAGGCAAGTTTACCTTGGTGATTAAAACTACACAAATTTTTACTTAGGTAATGAGAATGCAGGTCATAATCTAACTAAAACCCTTCTTCCGGTTCCCTCTTCTTCTCTCGCCTCACCCTTTTACCGAACTGCTAAAAAAACTCAATTCTGTCTAACGACGTCGGTACCCATAAGAGGAATACCAGTAAATTGAAGGAAACTATGCAAATATGAAAATCATCATTGTTTATCCTGTGAAAATGGAATGGATTAGTCATATTGGGGTAGAAATAGTCTCACCATTCTTTGTTTTCTTTTCTGGATTTGGATCACTTGACATTAGGGTTTCCGCGACATGCTTACCATTACTCAAATCAGGCCGTCCAAATGAAAATGGACGGCCCGATTTGAAAGATTGTTGAGATTCAAAATTTTTCAAAAGCACAAAAAATTCCTGCCCATTTTTTTCCCTCCCCCTCAACAAATGACGTGGCCCATTCTTGGTCGTCCATTTTCATTTGGACAGTTTGATTTGAATAATGGTAAGCATGTTACGGAAACCCCAATGTCAGGTGATCCGGATCTTTAATTCTTTTCTTTCCGTTTCCTTACCTTTCCGTCCTTGAAAAGTCGGACCTTTTTAAAATCCTATATCCTTGAAGAGTTGCAATCATCAATCTAGAAAAATTGATGTTCTTTCAACTTTCTTGGAGGCCTAAAAGAGCAACTACTGAAATTACTATCTTCCATCCACTTCCTTCCCAATTTCGAATTTCCTCGAGTGTTCGTCCCAAAAAATAAAAGTTGTAGATCCAAGAGTTTTCGTACTTTTGGTTTTGGAATCGGATCATTTTTATCTGTATCGAGAAAAGTTACGATCATTATCACGATCTAGCGCACAACTGAAATTTTTTACTGTCCTTGTGATGGATTTTCCATATGCACAAGTCGATCTTGGATTACAACGCGGCTCTCTCTTAAATCCACGAGGATGATGAAAATCCGGTCCGTCTCGAGAGCACCTCAAACGAAATTATTTCGATCCATGTCTTTTATTGTTCTCGATTCTGCTTTGTAAATGTTGCATTTGCTTTGGATTCACTATCCGGCGGAGAGGATTGGTCAGTTGATCATTGCCCAAGTTCTGAGTGAGATTGATCATCGGAGGAGGTTGATTTTTCTTGATACCGAGTGGCAAAATTGGCGCAAGTGAGGAGCTTGATTTGGAAATGGGTTTCTTTAGTATTTGTACCGAACCAAACCGAACCGACCCAATCGGACCAGAACTTCTTTCGGGTGTATCCCTGTGGGGCCTCGGCTCGGGTCACAAATAAGTATGTCGTCTTCAATGTTCGGTTTGGCTCGCCCATCAATAAAACCCCCGAACCGAATTATAAACACATTTCAGTAATATGAGACGGGCGAGCAACTCCAGTTTATCACCTAGCAAGAATGGGTAATCTATATTAGCTCGAAGCATACACAACACGTAACTCCCATCTTCTCTTGTTACTCAATCCTTCATCTTGGGGCTTCCCCATTCTCCACGTATTTCCTCTCCAGGCAGCCCTAAGCGTGTCGTCCGCCTCGACGACGATGGGAAGCTCCATTGCAAAGCTCAGATTGCCATGCGGCCACGATATCGCCCTCCTCTGTTCAGCACCACCCTCTCGTATACGAGGTTTACCGCCACAAACTAACAACAAGATGTGGCCGAATCAAGCTGATGGGGATTTATTTTTTTCGGAGTCAAGATTTTTGTCCTCAATAATGAGTTTTTCAAATTTGCAAATTAAATTTTGTCATATTCAAAGCACTATATTCACCCTTTAACATTTCTTCAGAAAGTTAGGCGTCTGCCTTTGGGATCCGGGCCGTCCATTTTTGGACGGACGACCCAGATCTTTTATTTTTATGGTGTAATTTTTTGAATTTTTTATACATATTTTTGTTAGTAATAATCTGGGCTATCCATTCATAATACGGACAATTCGAATTTTAAGGGCATGGCCTAACTTTCTGAAAAAAAAAAAAGGTTAGGCGATCCTGCCAATAGATTGAAAAATGGATAAATTGACCAATTTTAAGGTTTTTTGCAATCAATGATTTCTTTGCGCTTATTAAGCAATAAAATAAAATAAAAAAGTTGACCAATTTGAAGGTTTCTGCGACAGTCATTCCGCTTGGAGCCAGCAGATGCGAAGGAGAATGTCGGACGGGAACGACCATCGTTCGGTCGAACAGCGGCTTCCAGTTGTGGAATTCCTCATCCTCTCCACGCAGGTGAGTTTTTGCTCCTCAGCCTCATCGAATCACTCCGGTCCGGACCACGCGATTGATCCGATTCGCTCTCGTGACGCGACGCGCCGATTTCCATTCGCAGCGGCTTGGAGTCGATCCGGTAGTCAAGTACACCGCTCTGTCGCTCTTCGCCGATCGGTTCTGCGCTTCTCTCTCCAGGTTCGTCTCGCTGCTTCGCCATTTCCAGTTTGGAACGATGATGCGCTGGTTCGCCGTTTCTAATGCGTCGCTTCGCGGGATTTTTCGAACCTTAGAGGAACTTCAGTGTTGCTATGTTGTTGCGTTGAGTGAGATCAGGTTGAATTCGTCTTGGCAAACAAGCGTCGGATTGAATCCCTTGGCAAGGTTGCTCCAAGTTTATCTGAAAAATTTTGGAGCCATTGGACCAGATACTGTTATGTTTCTGTTGTACGTTGTATTTGTGTGTGTGTGTGTGTGTGTGTGTGGGGGGGGGGGGGGGGGGGGGGGGGAATCTGTGTTTGATCAGTTTGTTTTAGGAGTGACAATTCTGGTGTTGTTGCTAACCTGAGGTTTAGATACTGTTGTTTGCTTTCATTACCTTGTTGAATCCCCTTTTTCTTAACGTCAAATTTGATCAGATGTCTATTTTTGAGACTGAGACTTAGAAAGGACGATATCGATGATGCCATACTCGTGGTTTCTTTCTAAGGTGGGTGACGATCGGGATTGCCGATAGCTCTTTTGGTACTGAGTGAGCAACCTTTCCTTTGTAAAGGTCTGAAGGGAGCAATGCCACTCAACACTGGCTACTACAACCTCTGAGAGAGAGCAACCTGCAGTTATTTTCACTCGTCTCTATCTGGATCTCAAGCAAAGTAAAATCCAGTACTTTGGCATCATCAGAACATTACTTAGATGGCTGCCTTGTTTTCTTTTGATATGTGTCATATCTAGCAGATACATCTGTCTCGCCCTTTGTCTGTAAAAACCTTGAAGTCTTGGGGGGATCGCATCATCACCGAACAACATTTTACAACTCGAGACTTTTCCGAAGCAGTATGCTAATTACCGTCCATAATGGTTGAAAATAGCTAACTCTTCTTTTATGTATCTTGCTGTGATTAATGAGGCTGGCTTTTCCTAGGAAGTGATCTTTCTGCAGGTATATATCTTGGTAATCGGAATTAACATTTCTTTCTCTATTTTCTGTCGAAAATTGAATGATGGATCTAATCATTTCAGATGCTGAACTTTGAAATTGGATCTGCAAGTGATGCTTTCATGTTCCTCGAACAACTCTACTTCCAATTCAAGCAAGTCTTTTTTCCTCCCTTGACTATGGTTAAATGAATTTCCAGCTTTATGGTTTCTGCTGTGAGGTGCTTTAATGTTTCCATGCGTACTTCAATTCAGGGAAGTAGCAGCAGTAGGGAAGCTTTTGAGTTTCCAAGCATGCGTGGATGTCATGGATCTTCTCTATGAAAAGGAGGAAATGACAAGGCTTTATCGTTCTCCTCGTCCTCTTGCTGCATCTATCTTGGCATGTTTTAACTGATATAATATACTCAGATAAAGAAAATACATGTTTTTAGCTAAGCTTTTGCACTCACTTGCAGGTTTGTTCCTATCTTATGACAGTCCCAAAACAGAGTTTGGAATTTCCAATTCTTGCTTGGGGTACTATTTCGTGTTCAAGTTATTGCCTTTTCATCTTCTCCATGATTGTTTGTCCGTGACCAAAAAGTTACTGGACTAAGCCTTAATATAATGTACCTTAACCATAGATATAACCAGAGCTCTTCATATTATGACGGTGGTCAACTCCATTTGTTAGAACAACTCCCATCGAGTCTCTGCACCTATCCTACCCTTTTTTTATTCTTGCTTTATGAACCCTTATTGTTTTGTTGCTTTTCGAAAACATAGATCTTTTGCTGTATGTGCACATTATATTAATGTGCACTAGTCCTCTTTTTTCATCCACTTAATCTAACTAAATTACTGACTCACTCTCTTTTTCTCTCACAAACAGTACCGTGCATTGTTTGCATTCACATGAACTGCTTTTGATGATGGTTGAGCTGCCTACAAATTCTTTGATATGCTTTGCTGATATTCTTTTGGCTTGTATCTCCACATCACGGTAGCATGTGTTGAGTTTTCAAGTATTTTGCTGGCTCCTTGTTTTAATACTGTTTCTGGATTGTCAGCATGTAGAATAGACGGGCATATTGATATTGGAGGTGACTTTTGGTTGTTCAGATCATTTTTCACTGGAATGACTGCCGAGCTGAAGTGTGAAAATGGAGAACTTGGGATGTTTCTAAGAATTTTTTGCTTCTGCATATTGATTACCCAGAACACTCCAGTATTGACTTGCTTCTGTTCCACGGAAGATGACGGTTCCCCTGTGTTGCTCCTTAAAACGCTAGGACCTCTTTTTCGACTTATTTGAATGATAAGATTTGAACTTTGTTTCAATCTAATTATCTGCAATATTCAAGGTTCATCGTTTGAATATGAATCCATATTAATTGAATAGACTTTCTGTTGTTGCAGTGAATTTTGCAGCTTTGTGCAAAGAAGAAGAAGTGAAGGAACTGGTGAAGGTCATTCTTGGCCATGTCTTCGAGCCTACCTGTTAGGATGGAAGTGCTGAAGAAGAAACTGCTCAACGAATCTAATGCTAGTGCGAGGTCCTTTCTTCTTTTACATATTTTGACTCGTCGCAACATAGTTCTTGTGGATAACGATGCTCAAAGGAAAAAAAAGTGGAACAGAACAAAATACATGCTTCGGAGATAAGGTTTTTGGCGGGTCTGTTGTGCCTTTCACCAACAGCACAGTAGTTATCGATACTTGAGAGTTCTATCTATAGACATGCATGAACACATAACCCACATGCAATAGTAGTATTGACGAAGTGCAACTGGCAAAAAGTCTTGGTAAAGTTTTCACATACGGGTGCTTCACTTAATCGAGTCGAATGTTCTCTTTATATCTCCATTCGGTTGATAGGGCCAAAGGAAGGAAAGTGCTTATTTGAGCTTTTGGCATGCGGTGCCATAAGATATGTGTATATATGCCAATAAGCAGGAAGAAATACTTCTACTTAATTCGCTTGCCGATAGCATACACATATCGCCTTTCCGAGTACACCGTTTTGTAATTTGACGAGTAACAAGAGAATTCTGTGACGGATCCCATACCATAGCAGCTTTGACAATTAAAAACCCCACCAAATGTGCTTATAAATAGAAGAGGCGAAGGTGGAAGGTTGGGATGATTTCTCTTTTTCGATGGCAGTAATCTTTCAGTTCTCGAGACCGTCAAGCTGCTGCTGAAGCATGTGGAAGATGGTGAGGTTGTGCGGCGGAGGCGGGGGCAGGGGCGGGGGCGGGGGCGGTGGAGGCATAGTCCTTAGTGGGGTTATTACAATGTCCCCATGGGTTAGAGTGTGATGCCTCTTGCGCAGTGGTCGGACGGATGGTTCGGAAGCCACCATGACCTTCTCCATCTTTGCCAAGTCCTGTGCGTCTGCTCTCTTCCTCATGCTCTGCGCAATTTGCTCCTTCTCCATTCGAGCACCCTTCATCAGCAGCATTCATTTTCACTCGCAAAATAATCAAATGAACAAACTTGTGTAACCAAAGATACGTGCAGATAATTGCCATGTCACATGCACACTCGCGGTAAGATCATCATGAAAATGGATACACGCAAATCTATCTTGTGACGGCCTTTAGAATTCAACGATTCCGTAACTCCAGATCTAAAAAGTTTCAAGTTTCACCAGCCTCAATTGGCAGACAAACTTACTTTCATGAGATTATTCGCTGAAGAAATTTTAGTTAGCTTCCCTTCCTGTGTGCAACTAGATGAGTGAACATGGTGCGGAACGTGGAGGAACAACTTTCGGGAAGCAAAGCTTACCGGAATCGCAGAAGTGCTGAGCATGGGGCATTTCACAGGCTGATCTTCGTCTGGCGGCTCGGTCGGGTGTTCGAGGGGCCAGAATTCAATCTCCAATTCCACCTCATGGTGAGTGTGATGGACTTCCATACAATTACCTCCTTCTCCCCTATCCTGCGTGCCTCCTGTCAGCGAAGCTCTCCGTTCCTCTGCATTCTGATGCGCCAAAACTCGCCTCAGTTAAAAGTAAATCAAATCCACAGAGAGAGAGAGCGAGAGAGAGACTCACAGTGTCATCTCCACATGAAAGTTCCATGGAGACACGTTAAGAAGCTTCAGCCTGTGAATTTATTGCAGGAGAGAGAGAGAGAGAGAGAGAGAGAGAGAGCATGAAAAGGAAGAAGTGGGAAGGAGAGGTGGCGGAGTGGGATCACCCGCACAGTCGCGAGGAGGGAAAAAGATGCTGCCACCAAGTTGCCTCTTTCATTCGTTTTGTGCCATCCATTACGTTTTTTAAGTTTACCAATCTCTTTAGTTTGCTGGGGAGGGGCAACTTTTCCTTTTTCTTAGCTGGGGTCCTCTCCTCCATCTCTGCTGGGAAGGGAGGGGGTCCGGCTGGACAGGGCTTTCTCTTTTCACTTTCTTTGCTTTAGCAACAGTTGCGAGTGTTTCTGGGTTGAAAAAACCTCACCAGCGTTCCAACTTTTTCCTTACCATGCCTTTCTTGGGTTCTGGAGAAGACGGGAAATGCGGATGGGGAGGAGATGCACAGTCGAACCCAAAAAAAAAAAAAAGCACGAGAAAGCAAGGGCGGAAAGCACGAGATAGCGGCGCGCTTAGCCCTGTTTCTGTAAGCTGTAAAGAGTGCAAAGTCGTAAACGTCTACACAAGCCCGTTTTCATAAAGCCCAACAAAGGAGGGAAGGACAAAAGAGAGGGAAAGCTAGTTCCCCATAAAGAATGGGGAGGCATGGGCACATGAAGATCTAAGGAACCTGAACACACATTTTTTTTTTTTTTTTGCATATCTTGCACCTTAAAACCTGCCCAGACAATATCAACATCACATTTATCCCAAACTAGTTAGGGTCGACGGTTGATGAACCCAAAAATAAATAAAATAGAAGCAAGACCGCTTGAGGAAAAATAGATAAAATATAAAATAAATATATATACAGGAAAAAGGACTAAAAATGACAGTCAAGAACATAGGAATGTTGCCCCTCCACAATGCTAATAACTTTCCTTCACTCCGTCTTAAGACAAATCGTACGCCAATCTATTTTCAACATCATTAAATCTTGTTTTACTACTTTTCCCCCAAGTAAGTTTCGGCCGACCTCGAAACAAAACACATAACATTAAAAGGTTTCTTAATCCCATACATTAGAAAATTTTTATAAGCTACTTTCAACATCCTCACCTAGAAGTACTTTAAGCGAAAACCTCGAAACGAAACACACAACATTAAAAGGTTTCTTATTTCCCGATCTGATTCTTCAGTTCCCGGTTCTTGATTCCCAAATTCAAGTTCGATCTAGGAAAACCGTGAACTGAACCCCACAAGAAACAATTTTACTGTTTTTGGAATCGGGAGCCAGACAGATTTCTATAGCCGATTAGGGCCTATTCCCAATTCTATCCTGAACCCATTGGGTCACTCCTAGGAAGAACTGAGTAGTTTTATAGATCGTTATAGAGGAGATTTCGTGTGTCGGCACACGAAGAAGAACTGGAGTGTCGAATTTGCCTATGTTGCTGCCCCTCTCTCGATTGGCGGATTTTCAACGACAGATCTGCACGCGCACTGCATGTGATTTTAAAACACGAGCACTTAGATCCGAGGTTGTCATGTCCAACAACTTTTTGACTTGCCATAGTCGATATTTTAAACGGCAGAAGGACAGCAGGAGTGCCAATATTTGTGTACGGCGCTCACTTTAATGCCAATATTTTTTTTTGGATCACTTCAGTGCCAATTTTGGTCAAAAACGATCATTTCAGTGCCAAATCTGACGTGGCTTGCCAGAAATCGTGACACGTGTCCTAATGTGATCTGACGTGGCTTCCCGGAAATCATGACACGTGTCCTGTTGGCACTGAAATGATCGTTTTTGACAAAAATTGGCACTAAAGTGATCCAAAAAAAAATATTGGCACTAAAGTGAGCTCCGTACACAAATATTGACACTTGTAGTGTTCTTCTGCCTATTTTAAACCCGTTGTTGGGCAATGAATCCTCAAGCCGTCCCATATTGGAGAAAACTCGTCCCTGAGGTTTGAAATATCGAGTATTGACATTTAATGAATTCCATTCAATCACTTACGATTTTCCCACCCTTGTTTCAAGATAACTTCCATACCAAGACTTTTTGTCTAAAAAAAACAATTTATTGTCTTAGTAAGAGGGAGGACTCGGATTTCAATTTTAGAATGTTTAATTGAAGTCATATCTACTTAATCAATTCAGAACCCAAGAGCCCAAAGTCAAGAGCGGATCACCGCGGGTGCTCATGTGTCTAAAACTAGGGGCCCGCGAGGTAACACTTATGAAGCAGAATTTTTGCTCCAGAAGTGCTTCTAGAGCATAAATTCATTGGGTAACGCAACTTCTGAAGCAAAAATTCGTTGGTTACGCAACTTCAATTTTCTATTTCTGAAGTAATTTTTTGCTTCAGAAGTTGCTTTTGAGCGACTTTTAGAAATTTAAAAAATTTATTTCTTTCTAAAAATTAAAATAAAAAAGAGACAATCCGCCGTCAGTGACCATCGTCTACCGCCACCGGTCTCCTATGACCGTTAAATAAAAAATATTTTTTTAAAAAATAATAAAATATATTATTCAAAAAAATAAAAATTATAATAACTTTTCACTAAATTTTGTATTGCATAAAAGTTTATTAGAAATATCATTTTTTAACGAATTATAAGAAATAAATTTTTCATGATTTTGTTAAATGGCATTCCGCAAAGACACGATCATGGCAAAGTGGATCGAGCAGTTGACCCAAGTTGGTTAAATGACAACCCACAAATGTTTTAAAGTGGACCGAGCAATCCCACAAAGAGACAATCATACTATTGTTGCTGCCGCATTTGAACTTCTCAAACCACTTGTCTTGTTTTTTAGATTCTTGAAAATGAGGAAACTTGATATTGAGAAAGCAAAATGCATGTATGTTTCTGTTTGTCGATATTCTTCACACCCTTCAAAGCATTATACAAGGTTTGTTAATGTTATTTTCATATGCACTCACTTGAAATATCTTTTTAGGTTCTCAGCAAATATCAGACTAAATTGTTGGAAAGCGTTGTTGCTTGTCATAAACCAACTCATCCATTGGTATAGTTTACTAAATGTATCATGATGCACCTTTGAACTAGAGACGATTTAGGCACGAATGTGGTTTATATATTATGCTCATTGCGACATAAACCACACTAGATGCATAGGCAAGGAAGCACTGGAACCACCCATGCTTTTAGCGTGCATATATCAGCTTAGCCATCATATTCATTAATAGAATTTTTCGCATAAAATTTGGTCCCAGTTGCATAATATAATTAAATGACAAATTGTGCATAAATCCGTCATTATTTGCATATCACTTTTCTTGAATAACATACATTTTAGATTATGATCAATAATTTTTCGTAGAAAATTTTGTGTTGATAATATTTCAGAAGTAGAAATTTTCAACCGTTGCCAAAAGAATTTCTGTTTCAGAAGCAAAAATTTTGTCATTTTATCAAATGCATTTTCTCTTATCAAAAATTAGCTTCGGGAGCATATGTAAAAAAATAAGGGATAATTACATAAATGGTCCATGAACTTTGGCAGAATGTGCAATCTGGTCCCTGAACTTTTAATTTGTTCAATTTAGTCACCGAACTTTGGCAGAATGTGCAATTTGATCCATAAACTTTTGACTTATTTAATTTAGTCCCTAAAATATTAGCGTATGTTCAATCTAGTCCCTGAATTATAGGAAAATGTTCAATATATTCCTTTTGTTAATTTAAGATCAGTGATAACGTTGAACATTTTCAAATAGTCTAGGGACTAAATTGAACATTTACTAAAAGTTCAGGGATTGAATTGAACAAGTCAAAAGTTTAGGGATCAAATTGCACATTCTGCCAAAGTTCGGGGGCTAAATTGAACAAATTAAAAGTTTAGGGATCAGATTGCACATTCTGCCAAAGTTTAGAGACTATTTGTGTCATTTTGCCAAAAAAAATAAAAATAAAAACAAAAATATTCAATTTTTGCTCAAAAGCAGAATTAGAAAAAAATTGACTTTAATTCTGGCCAAAAGTTGATTTCTGAAACAGAAGTGTTGTCATGCGACGTAAGGAGCAAGTGCCCAATATGCAAAGTTACTTGAGATTTCTTCACAACAACATGAATCGAATGGAGTTGCCTAATCTGATAACAAATTTCGTCCGCATCAGTAATATCCACTTCCCTGAAAATCTCGAATGAAGCAGCTTTACCGGACTTGCGACGACATTACTTCATGCTGTAGTATATTTTGTATATAAAACCTAGAAACTCTTGATAAAACTTCCAAGTGGAATGTGTACAGTTTCCCCAAAAGTACGAAATTCAAAACAGGCAACAGCAGAATTGACCGTGGAAATGTCGTTTTAGAGGCGGGAGAAGTGCGTTTTGACAAAAACACAACGTGACAAATCGATGCAGACACGTAGTGCCTTTGACGAAGTCCCGTCCCGTCCCGACCGGACCATCCACCACAATTCGACATTTGTCCACCTCAGCTCACAAAGAAATCAAAAAACTGAAACCGACGTCTTTTACGGTCCAAGTCCAACTAACGACCGCAACCGAAACAGCTTCATTCCATCTCATTCTCGGTCGGCAAATTATTGACTCGAGTAAATTACAAAAAAAATAAAACATAATTAACAAACGAAATAAGAAAATTACACCCAGCCCAAAGTCTAAAAATAATAAACACGTCTCTTCATCCTTCGCTGCGTTGCGTTGTTGTTTGGGGGGCTTTTGCCTCGTCGAGATCTCGATCTCCAGAGAGAGGGACATAGAGATGAAGCTGTGGAAGAGAGCCGCCGGAGCTCTCAAGGACCAGAACAGCCTCTTGCTCACCGCCCTCTCGCGCCGCACCCACCTCCGCAGCCCCGACCTCGAGGCTGCCGTCATCAAGGCCACCAGCCACGACGAGTCCCGCGTCGACTACCGTAACGCCCAGCGCGTCTTCGCCTGGGTCCGCACCTCCCCTTCTACCCACCTCAAGCCCCTCATCTGGGCCATCTCCTCCCGCGCCCACCGCACCCGCAGCTGGCCCGTCGCCCTCAAGTGCCTCATGCTCCTCCACGGCATCTTCTGCTGCAAGGTCCCCGCCGTCCACCGCATCGGTCGCCTCCCCTTCGACCTCTCCGACTTCGCCGACGGCCACTCCTCCCCTTCCAAGACCTGGGGCCACAACGCCCTCGTCCGCGCCTATTTCAACTTCCTCGACCACAAGTCCTCCTTCCTCTACACCGACCTAAAGGAGATCCGCAAGGTCAAGGCGGCCGGCCCCGAGGAATCCATCATGGCGGAGATCGTGATGCTCCAGAGGCTGCAGTCCCTCCTCACCCTCCTCCTCCAGGTCAGACCTCAGGCCGAGGGCATGCGCGGCACCCTCGTCCTCGAGGCCATGGACTGCGTGATCATCGAGATCTTCGACACCTACAGCAAGGTGTGCAACCTCATCGCCAGGGTCCTCTCCCGGATCTACGGGGCCTCGCAGGCCGAGGCCTCCATGGCGCTCCTGGTGCTCCGGCAGGCGAACTCGCAGGGCGACGAGCTCGCCGAGTTCTTCGACTTTTGCAAGTTCTACGGCGTGCTCAATGCGTCGGAGTTCCCCAAGGTCGAGCGGATCCCGGAGGAGGATATCCGGGAGGTGGAGAGGATGGTCTACGGGGGATTTGAAGAGGAGTCTAAGGCCATCGTGGTGAGCGAGAGCTGCGGCGTATTGGCGTCCTCGTCGGGGAAGGTCTTGACGACCGTCGTGACAAACAAGTGGGAGGTCTTCGAGGACGATGGCGACGGCAACGACCTCAAGAGCCTGAACGGCGGCAACGGAGCGGAATGGGGAATTGTTAGTGTAAGAAGTTCGAACGATCCTCAACCTCAACGTCAACCCCACTATGTACGCGCTTATAAACTTGAGATTCCAGATTTAATTACTTTCTAGTAAAGTTGGAGTGGACACATAATAATTCTTGCATTCTTTTTCTATTAAGAGTTTCATTTCATTGCTCGCAAATGACACCAGAAAGATGGAGACTCTTTTTACTAATGCCTCCTCTATATTTTGACGATATGCCATGATGTGATACTGGTAGGTCTCGTTGACTCCTAGGTTTTATTTTAGTCAGTAATTAGTTGTAGCTGTGGCTGTTCATGTTCTCTGTTCCTCTTTTTGTTGTAGTTCTACTTCTCGGTCCCAGACAAAGCAAGATTGTCAAATTTACCCAGCAGCAATTGTGGGTTATAACCCAAAGTTAAACCCGATTTGATTTGGAATCGAGTTGAACTTATTCGAGCTGAATGTGCATGAGCCCTAACTAGTTTGAAATAAAGGTGTTGTTGATATTGATGTTGAATGTGCATGGAACTTAAGATGAAACACGAGGTTTAACCTAATTCGCTTATTCGGTTAAGCCTTAACTCAGATAGAATTTCTAGGGCGCCTTCAAGAGAAATCTATTATGATAGATTATCTCAAGCGGGGCTTCTACATGGGGGTAAAACTTGTGAGTGAGTACGGTGGAGCGACTGTAATCTCCTCTTTGCTGATTACAACGGAGCCATCTGGTGGATGTCTTCCCATGGAGTTGACACACTATTGAACCTCATAAATCTGATATGTTCGGTTATCCGAGTTTCCGATTTTGGGTAAATGTAATAATCGGTAATGACAAGCTAATTGAGCTAGCTGTGAAGTTTTTAAATCGGAATCCTGGAAAAATATTGCATACATCGAACTTATCAGAATTTCTTGATTCGAACGCTTTTCAAATTAAAACGATCAGTGACCTATCTCATATGAAATTTAAATCGTCTACTTTGGAATTTCTTGGGATGAGAGTATATATGACCGTATCTGCCTAATGTAAGCCTAGGAGTAGACCATATATTGTGCTGGGATTCAATTAAAATTCCACATATAAAACATGATCGGCAAATCTTTAATTTTGTGCGTCCATGCAAAGTTGTGGGTGGAGTACCCAACAAATCGGCCATTAGGCGACCAACTGTGGGCATTGGATCACATATAGTGTGCAACTTCTTATCCGATTTAACCCAGTTCGATAGTTTTCCGACCAAAAAAAAAAACTAGTTCGATAGTTTTGCGTTCACTAATTCTTAAACAGAACATAACTACAGTTCTTGAGTTAGATAATCGACTCCAATGTTAATTATGGTAGAGAAGGTAAGAACATGATTACTTGTTCACATCTCTTGCAAAGAAATATTCCTGGAACCTCTTCGCTGTTCGGGATCTGAACACACCACGTATGTTGCCAAACTTCGCACACGGCGCAAGCGATCATCCGCTCGCCATCGTCTTCCTTGGCACCGCAAGTGCAGTCCACAATGCGGCCGCCGTCCGTGCCGTATCCATACACGTCCCTCCTGATCGCTCCTTGCTCCCGAACGCTGCCTTCGAACACGAGCCGGCGCCCCACTTCGACCAGCCCGAAGACCATCTCCGTCCCGCTGGTGTTCAGATTGACGATGGACTCCGCGACGAAGCTCTTCAGTCCCCAATACAGTTCCCGGAAAGTCCGTTCCACCTCGACCTTCAGCTCGTTCACGGTGGCATTCTCTTTCAGGACAACGCATTCGTAGGGCGGCATCGGCTTAGTCTTCCATTCGCAATGGACTGCGTCTCTCAACAAAACGGTGCAGAATAGTTTGAACTTGCCTCCCAAACCAAGCTCCAATTTGGACGGCAGATCTCCAGTATATTCTTTGATAAGGTATCTGGAGTCCAAGATGATCCTCGCCGCAAGCGATAAGTTATCGCCAATGCAGGTGCCGGTTCCTAGCTCACGCTCTTTGAAGATGTGCTTGTAAACGCAGAACATGTCATTCATGAGCTGAACCCTCGTGACCTTGGATCGAGTCCTGAGATTCGAGCTGGTCGTGACCGAACCTTCCGACTCTACGCTCGCTTTGGACACGTCCTCCAAACAGTATTCTAGGACTTTCGTCACCGGGTTCAAGCTCCGGCGAACCAGGTATTTCCCCACGACGTGGTTCCCGAGAGATTTCAGAACAAAGTCCAACAGCCCCGTGTCGCCAATGTAGGCACGGGCAGCGTCCCGCACCTCCTGCCTCGAGATCCACCTGAACTCGGCACTCTTTAGGGCCTCGACAATCACTCGGGTCGCCATCTCGACTCTCTTCGGCGACCATCTGCACGCGTTCTCCAGAAGGAAACCGGGGCTGTAGTACGAATCGACAAAGTTTGATCTCGGGACGCGGGTCACGAGCTCTGACATGAAATGGAAGAGGTCGCCAAGGCTGACCAAGGTACGGTCCGACATCGATTGATACCTCGAGGAGATCAATAGCACGTCGTGGCCAGAGCTTCCCAAGTGATGGATGAGTAGAGTTAAGGGCATGCCTTGGATGGCTTCTATGGCTTTCTTGTACATGGGAAGAGTAACGCCGAAGCTTCCTCGGCCAAATTGGTATCCCCAACGACCGAACCACGGTTCGCCATAAGCCAATCCATGAAGTAACCTCAGCTCCATGCCTCTTTTGTGGGAAGCATCGTTCAAACTCACTTTCCTACCAAACAAGAGAGAACAAAAGTTGTCATGCCATCGCTCGAATCTTACTAGGTTATTTGCTTACCTAGCAAACATTTATCAGAGGAAACATTGTAATATTGGGAGTCGATAGCTTGAAGGCAATAAAACGATAAAGTAGCCGACATATCGAGACCAGCAATTCCCGTCCATCGATGGTTTGCTTCGAATAAGCCACATATGCGCATAAGAGCGTTCATAACAAGAGTTCAATTGTAAAATGAATTTTCAAGCATTTCAACATTTTACTACAGGTTTCGAATTTTAGTAAATTTATGTGCTTCGTATATTGAGACCTCATTAGATCGAGTGAATTACACACACCAATTCGCATGATTGAAAGGACTAGATAAACAACAGCAAACCTTGCTTTTAAACCAGTACACAATCGATCCCAAAAGTCCATGATCCGGAAGCCGGGCAAGTCCGAGCCCGATTCCAACCCATTAATGCACATCAAATGTCCTAACCCGTTCGAGTGGAAGACACCATGCATGGTGCGGCCGTGCGCTTCCATTAAGTTGCACTTAACTTCCATTGGATTTGCATCGATCGAGTCACCTTTGAAGATCAAAGAAGCGGGTGTTATGTCCTTGGAGAGCAACAAGAAGTGATACTTCTTGTTGCAAATTAGATGTTGTCCCCAACCTGAACCACAAGTATGTCAGCAGCACATACATATGGAACGTAAGAATACAAATTCATCTAGTGACGGACTCGACAAAATTACACGCGAAGGTGAAAAATGTACGCTTTTACATCCTTTGCTAGTTTATTTTTTTCATGCAAAGTTTATTGCTGCAAATATTGCAATCTTTAACTCTAAAGAAACCAAATTTTCTTTGCATCCAAGACGTAAACTTAAAGAGTAACATCGATTGCATCAGATGCACGAACATCTAGTAAGTCAAAACTCACAGATTATGTGGGTCTCACGTGGAATTCGTTATTGAAATATACCGTATGATTTTACTAAACTTAGGAGGTTTCCCAAACTCCGGCTCATTTATTCTTGACCACGCGCATTTTCTGGAATATATGAAACCAAGATAGAGTTTTTTAAGGGGCATTACCTACGTATAAGCAGTGGTTGCAGTGACGGCTGAGTGAAGCCTCAACTGGCTCTTCAATCACGTACAGCAAGACATGAAGAGGCGGTTGGCGATTGATCTCGAGCTCGAACGACCAGCACGGCGATCCAACGCACGAGCCGCTCTCCGATTGCCCTAATTCAAGAAGCGCCTTCACGTTCTCAAGAAACGACCCGTCGAAGTCAATCGGGTACCCGTTCTCCCCGAACGTCTTGAACCTAAAAACCCTCTCTCCCCTCTTCCTCTTCTTGCATCCCATCCGGTCCCAATGAGACATGCTGAGGAGAGAGGCATGTGAGGAATCGGCCGGAGTTCCCTTGAGAGAATGTAGAGGCAAACGAGGAGGAGGACGCTAACATATAGTCTGCCTTTTCTGTTCACACGCAAAGTGCCTAGAGATTTAAAAATTGTGGGGGATGACCCAGGTGAGGCAATGGGTTAACCGTAGTAAGAACTCATCACTATTTGCATGATGATCCAGAATATGATTCCTCCTGCAAATCTATCGCGACTTCACATGGAATGACCTGCCTCGCGACCTCTCTTAAAACAACAAATCTAAAGGGCTCCATGCTTGTGATTTATCGATACGCCTTAGCTATCCCCCGCCGAAGTCTACGCTCAACACGAGCTAAGTTGGTTTTTAACTAAAGTGGAAATAAAGAGAAAATGCAACATGTCCCGGCCAACTACCTTTGAGAGACCAATTCATCTAATCCAAGAATTGCCGGGCCTTGTTTGAGAAGCGAACTTGCTTCTTTGTGCTTCGCATATTTAAGGAAGTGGGGTTGGGGAGAGGGGCACAACAACTTGAGCATTTGTAGATTAGCTCAACCCAAGAGTGAAAGGTACAAAACAAAAAGAGAAAACCACATAAACCTCAGTGATACGAAACCTAGATCTGATTTACTTCCGTGGAACCTCTGTGTCTAAAATTTGTGCCGGCGTGAGTGCTATGCATCAAGGTGGGGAACGACAATGATGCACGAGGAGGAGGAAAAGGAGCTCCGGGGAGGGGGGACAAGAAAGAAGGAAGAAGAAGACGAGAGGCGAAGGGAAAGCAAAAGAAAGAAAGGAAAACAAAAAGATGAGAGAACTCATTTTAGCCGCTAAAATTGACTTGGTTGATGCATTAACATCTAGGGTAAATATAAGATGTAAATCCACCTCTACCGATTTACATAAGCAGGGTTTTGAACAAGTAAAAAGTAGACAGGATCTTCCCACTTACTTGTACACTCGAAAAAAGTTTCGAAATATTCAAGGAAATTAAAATGGTATTTTGATAACGTAAAAAAGAGTTGAAAACAAAATTATGTGGTTTGGCGCTTACTTAAATGTGTTTTCTTTTGGGCGAAACTTGATCAGAGGGAGAACTCAAGGCGAGGCTTTGCAAAATTTTGCAGGCCAAGCAATCAGACTCAGCGTTAAGCCTTAAAAAGCTCAGAGTGTTCCAAAGTTGAGAGGGCGGGGGACTTGATCGACCCTTTGAGTTTGAGTGATTATCTTAAACTATTGACAAATTTCCCGTGCCCTTTTTCATTTATGCCATTCCTTTATTCCTAATTCTATGTATGTGAAAGGACGTTCATGGTCGGCGTCGATTCATTACTCATGACATCCAACTAAAATAAGGAATAAGATTTTAGATTGATGTAAATAATGACAAAGTCACCGAAAATCTCTAACTACCGTCATTATGACATATTTATTTTAAATTTCTTCTGTGACACAAAAAAAAAAAAAAAACTTATATCTGTGGCATATTTACCCTCCGTCGAGGTCCCATCAATGAGCACCGTTAAGATTTTGTCTACATGAACACCGAAAGGAAAGTGGTGTTGACATAATGCCCACGAAGTTTAAATGAAATAAAAACGGCGTCGTTTTGGCTAGCAAATATCAGATAGAATCTTGACGGAGGGTAAAACGTGTCACACATGTACAAGTTTAGGATGTTTATTTCACAATAAAAAGTTAGGTAGTTGGAGATTCTTGATTTCAAAAAAAGAAATCAAGATAAATGCGTCACAATAGGCATAGTTTGAGATTTTCTAGAGAAAATTTTAAATATGGGTCTAAAGTGCCATCATTTTCACACAAAAAATCGTAAAGTGGATCTCGTTTCAAATAATAGCATGGAGTGGCCAGGATAGCTTCCAATGAAGGCCTAAAGTGGCCATAACAATTACTAATAAAAGCCTAACCTCGTTAGCTGGCTAAATATTGTAGCCGATCAAGGGCAATTTCGTCGAAAGGTAATTCTAGTCTAAGTTTTAGTTAAATTATATTAAAAATTAAAACAGATAATTTTTTTTAAAAAGAAATAAAATACAAAGGCACTTTAGGCCAGTCCTCCCACCTATAGTCGTCGCTCGATCACCGACGTGGCGTCGACGATGGTCAGTGCCTCAGTGAGGGCCTACTAGGCTTCTCCAGGTTCTAGCGCCGGTCCACCAGTGATAGGACAAACGGACAGAGGCAGAGAACCTGGTTTTTTCTTTTTTATGTGATTTTTTTTAAGTTTTAGCCTTTTTCTTTTTTAAGTTTGTCTTTTTAGCATTTTTTTTTGGGCTTTTTAGCCTAATTTGAGAAGATTTTGCGTAAAATTACGATTCGACTCATAATGACGTCGTTTTAGTTATCTAAACGCCACATAGGAGGGATAAAATGTTAAAAAAAAATCACATAAACATTTTTAGTTAGTAAAATTGGACAGAGTTACCGAGTGCTTGGAAAGGCCTACAAGCCTTCACTAGTTGCTAACAAGGGTTGTCAAACCCAAGTTGTTGCTGGCCATGGGCGAGGTGACACTCGCCTAGATCTAGCGATGGTCGACCTGGTCTGTGTTCGGCAAGGGTTGCCTAGGCAACGCCAACCCTTGCTTGTGGTTTTATAGAGCAGCTTCGCTCGGCCCTCTCCAAGCATTGCCAGTGACCAGTCATCGCTTGAGACAACCCACATTAAAAAGAAAAGAAAAAACTGAAAAAGGAAAAAAAAAACAAAGGATGAAAATGTCCATGACCGGTGAAATCATACCATTTTGTGAGACTGACATGATCACTTCATGCCTTTATTTGAGAAAATGATGGCACTTGAGGTCCTTATTTGGGATAAGGGGTGTGTTTTGTTTAACTTTTGGGGAAAGCCATTGAGAAAAGACAAAGGCCTTTAGCCTAAAAGAGTTTGCTGAAATGCAAAGACTATTTGGTAAGCTGTAATTGAAAGTTGTTTTGGGAAGCAACTTTGGGAAAATGTTGTTTGGTAAACATATTTGTGAAAAGTAATCCATTTAAGTTTTTTTTTTAATTTTGCTTGTTTGAAATTGAAATAAAAAAAAATAATCGTAACTTTCATATTTTCATTTTGAGAGTAATGCAAAAGACATATTAACAAATTCGTTTTTTATTTTTTTGGTCAAACTATTAACAAATTAGTTAGAATCTTCCAATTCTTTTTAAGACGCCAAAGGCTCTCTCAATTTCTAACTTCTTGATAACCCATATGGAAATTTTAATTAAGTACTGATACACTAAGCACTTATAATAGGTATATAATAACCAAAAGTTTGAGTAGGGTCGATCGGGACAAGCACAAATAAAGATTGCACATGTAATTCTACCGGAAGCTTCGCGAGTAGTTTTCGGAGCCCTCGATTTTTATTTTTTATTTTTTTTGCTCATCGAGAGCTAATGGGCCGTCCAGGTCTGGTCGTCGGACGCGGGCCTCTCCCAAGGCCCATTACCCAAATCGCAGCGGAGGTATACGTGATCAACCTTCAATGCGGTCTAGTGACATGTGATGCGTGTACATGCCAAGGAGTCTCCACCAATCATTTCGTGGAGGGTACGATTGGAAACTCTATCGAATAGTTGAGAGCTTCTATTCGATTCTGCGAGAATCAGAAAAGTGGGATCGAGGACTTAGTTACGCCAACTATTAGAGTCGACGCCCTTTCGGTACCTAAGTTGATTGAATTATCTAACCCTAAGATTTCATGCAAATGAGTGGGGTACGGACCCTAAATGTAGGAATTCATGCAAATAAGAGTGGCTATCCTAACACTCACAATCAGTAAAATAAGTGCGCAAATCAATGATCCAAGACATGCAGATAAATCACATGAATTCAGCATGGCATCCCTAGTAAGGCCCTATTGGCCTAAAGAGGTGTCAATCACAGCTCAAGACTGATTTGGAAGTGATTTTCCCATGAGGGGTGTTGACACCTGAATTTTGATCAGTCTTTCATAGTTTATTTTTAAAAAATTCATAAAAAATCTATAAAAAGTTAAAAAAATTAAAAAATCATCTTTGGTAGCTTTGACCAAGCTAAAGGAACCATTTTTGATAAAAAAAATAATTTTTCATAATTTTTAATAATTTTTAATATTTTCCAAAAATAAAAAAATACATGAAAAATGAAGAAAAATAGCGTTCGATGTCGTAAAAATATAGAAAAATAGTCAATATTTTTATTTTAATTTCTTTTACATTTTGAACTCATAAATAGTCAAAATTCAAGTTCAATTGCATGTGTTTCTTCACGACGCATAGAGTTGAATTTGGCAAAAAAATGTCATTCGAGTATTTTAATTTGTAAATTTCTACATCTTTTTTAGTCTTGACGTCCAATTAGATCGACCACTGTTGACACCTGATTTTTTTTACCATTTATTATTGTGATTTTTATTCTTTAAAATTAATTAAAAATATCAAAAAAGGTCATAAAATCACAAAATCAACTTTGGAAGCCTTGGTTTAACCTTAGGAACCAATTTTGAACAAAAAATATTTTTCGGTATTTTTAATATTTTTCGAGTTTATTTAATTATAAAAATACCCAAAAAATCAGAAAAATACCATTCGTGGTCAGAAAAATACCCAAAAATATTCGATAATTTTGTTTTAATTTCCTCTTCAAGTGTGTCACTTTAAATCTCAAAAATTCGGCTCGGGTCACTATGTTCCTTCACAAACATAAACCCGAACCGAGCCTAAAAAAAAATCATTTTCGAGTCTTTTAGTTTTCAATTCTCACTTTTTATAAGCTATGACATTGGATTCTAAAGTCTTAAAGTGCAATTAGGTCAATTTGCCCTCCAATTTAATCAATTTTTACCAAAAGGGCTTAATTGCACATTTTTCTTTCAATTAGTCCCCGGTTTCACGGATGTATACATATGCTCTACGTATTTATACGTCATATGTATTTATACGTTATGCATATTTGTATTGTTTGGTAACCTCTTTAACTCTTGTAATAATAATAATGGTTATTATTTTTAACACCTTTGTTAGTGCCTTTTTTAGCATTTTTGTATTGTGAGTGCTATTGCTAGTGCTATTTTTAAATAGAATTTTTTGTATTATAAATTGTGAGTGCTGCTATTTTTAAATGACATTTATTTATCATAAATTGTGAGTGCTATTGTTAGTGCTATTTTTAAATGGCATTTATTTATCATAAATTGTGAGTGCTATTATTAGATAGAATTTATAATTGTTAGTGCTATTTTTAAATAGAATTTTTGTATTATAAATTGTGAGTGCTATTGTTAGTGCTATTTTTAAATAGCATTTTTGTATTATAAATTGTGAGTGCTATTGTTAGTGCTATTTTTAAATGTCATTTATTTGTGAGTGCTATTATTAGATAGAATTTATAATTGTTAGTGCTATTTTTAAATAGAATTTTTGTATTATAAATTGTGAGTGCTATTGTTAGTGCTATTTTTAAATGTCATTTATTTGTGAGTGCTATTTTTAGATAGAATTTATAATTGTTAGTGCTATTTTTAAATACAATTTATTGGAAGGTATTTTTGGCTATAAAAGGATGGCAAGAGTTTTGAGGTTGAAGGAGGGAGACATTTTGTAGAGTGTGCAAATTTTTGAGAGCTTAGAGAGAAGAACACAAACACTCTCTATATTCTCATAATCTTGAGAGAGCAAAATATACTAAGTTCGGAATATTGATTCCGCATATTGCTAGCACAATTGTTGTGGAGTTATTAGTCGTCTCCCCGTTCGTCAATTGGTGGTGCGTCCGAATTAGATGCCTAACACTTGTGGAGGCTGAGATCGAAGAACATCGAACCGACACCTCCGTTCAAGCACGCTACGAGAGGTAATCTATTTACTCCCTTTGAGACTTTGTGATTTTTTTCGATTGAAATGCACGAAGTACGCCTTTGGAGATACATGTATGGGTTGTTATTTATTTCCGCTACGTGTTACGTGGATCCCAACAGTGGTATCAGAGCCAATCCTTAGGTGTTTTCGTGCATTTAATTGATTTTTTTGCAATACTATGGTCAATATGTATTAACGAATTGTTCGTCTTACATGGCTAATGGAGATTGATTATTTTATATGATAAATTAATCAACGTAGCAAAAATTGAGACTAAATCAATTTTGAATCGAAAATTTATGGCTATCTCATTTTACGTAAAAATTCTTAATATGATTCAACGTAGAATTTTTATTGTGCATTCCTAAGTTTTAAATTGTGAATTTATTACTTACGTGAAAGGGTGGTGATCATGGAAAAATCCCTAATCAATGTGATTGATGTATATATGAACGTATGATGATTATTTATATATTTGGGGTTGTAATTATTAAATGGAGACTGCGTACTCCTTTTATTTTTCATGTAATCTTTATTTTTAGCATATTCAATTGTTGATGTAAATGCTACGAGGATTACGTGGAGGAGCCTTTTAAGTCGGCGAGCTCTTTGGGGCCCAATTCTTGAAGAGTTCAAGAAACCAAGAAGAAGCGAAGAGCGGCTCTCCGTTATTAAAATATTAAAATGATTAAATGTGGTCTCATTGGCTCGAGACCCATTAAATCATAATTCCATGATCACCACGTAGGATAGATGTTTATGTGATTGGCATCTATTTATTTATTATGATTACGTGAGCATGTTAAACTGGTTAATGTGCAAAGTCAGACTTACCTCACCCAAAATTGCGCCTGCATGAAATCCTAGTTAGGGAAAATCACTCGCGTTAGGTACCGAAAGGGCGTTGGTAATGACATCAACGTAACCAAGTCCCCGAACCCAAAATCTCTGGTTCCGCAGAATTGATCGATCTCTCCCAATTGGTCAATAAGGTTTCCGGTCTACCCTCCAAGAAAGACCGGTGGCGACTCCAAATGCATGCACAAGTTGCACATGCCACCACGACCACACTAAGGTCGAAAGCGATCGACTGTTATCGTCGAATCCCTTTGAAAAATACTCCCGCCGCGATTTGGTATGGGCCTGGGAGGGCCCGCGCCGATCCAAAGCCCGCGATCCGCACCCTTGTGCAGGGGAAGGCCCGCGATCGGTAATCCATTAGCCGCGTCCGCTTCCGGACGGGTCGCGACAGCTGGCGACTCCACTGGGGACTCTTGCTCTAGAACATATGATTCTAGACCTCAAGTGGACTTAGGCCGTAATTAAAACGCTGAGTGATTTTTCTAACTTTGCAGGCGCTCTCGAAGGTGAGGTAAGTCCGCTTATGGTAGGTGTTATATGTTTTTGGCAGATTGGAGAAATAAGGGGTGTAGTCCGTGATTAACATTGTCTTATGCAGGTTGGGCGTAGGAATGTATGTTGTGTGGATGATTTGAAGTGCTGATTGATAAACTGCTGTGCATGAATTGCATTATGATGATCACAACACGTGGACACACACAACCGCGCCTAAAACCCCGGGCGCCGCCTTTAGGAACACAATAGAAGGAATTGAGAATGGAATCTCCGTGAGGAAAAACGCGGGGTAATCCACTTTTCAATTCCGCTCGCTTCGAACTATGGATCGAGTCCCAATGCAACGATAGCTGTGCAATGGAATCGGCTCTTTCTAGAACTCGAAGTGGGAACCTTAACCTTAGGTGCCAAACCCTCTGATTTTTAGAAGTTCACCATCACTTGTCTCATGCGCATGTCTTTGGGCGGTTGGTACACCTAAAACCGCACATAAGTCGACGAGTTTGGTTGGTAAGACTCTCTATCCCTCAAATCTATTACAGTTCATATAAATATAGGCATTTCATTCATTGCATTCTGGTGATTAGATTAAATGCCATTTCAAGGATAGATGTGTGTGTTTTTCCCAAACGTCCTTGATAGAAGACGAGGAGGATGATATCCCATGGCGAACACCGAGTGAGCAACAAAAGAGCCTACTATGGACCTTATTGAGATATCGTCCAAAGAAGATGACGAGTTGGGGCAAGTGATCCGGAAGCCACGGATCGAACTTGGGGCATCCTTAAACGTTAGGATCACATTCCTTTGTTTCATTTTCCATTACTAGTCCTCTTGTATAGGGTTTATTTTTATCGAGGCTTTTTCTATCCCACCCCTTAGAGTGATTGTATTAGGGATCTATTGGTGTATACATTCAGATGGAACTTGGTTGTATTTCTTTTGACGGGTCATGGGAATGTGATAGTGGCATTTTCTCTAATCATCCGAATACTCCCAAGTCAAGTTTATAATTCCTTTAGAGGAAATTAAAATTGGAAGTCTTACACGACCTTTTGGTCGTATAGAGTAGTCCAATCTCAATTTCTCTAGAAGGAATTATACACTTGAATTGTTTCGTGCATGTTTTACGTCGCTGGTAATCCACGATAATTGATCGAGAATATCGATGTTGTTTTGAATTTAATGACGAGATAGATGTCCAAATTACTCTCGTTCTTAACAAAACGGCCTTGATTTGGATGCCGTATCTTCAATTAAATTTAAAACACGTTATTATGCCTCGCACTTTTGAGTAATTCGTTCCTCTCGAAATTGATCAAAGGCGATTATTGTGAATTACATTCCTTTCAATAGTATGCTTTATTTCGAGGAATATTGATAAAAACTTTTCGCGCAAGATTAAAACCCTTGTAAAAGTTCTTGTCCTTATTAATCACGAGCAAGCATAAGATTGAAAGGGGTCTATGCTTTCTTTTTCAGATTATTCCTTCTGATTCTGTCTTTCTATTTGCAGGTAAAAAATAGGTAATAGAGAGAAATCTTTTCCTGGATAAGTCTGAGGCTATTCTTTCATCTGATCATGAGCGAGTTATAAAATCCATATTTGCTCGACTTATTGATATTATGGTTCGGCTCACCTAAGTTGAAGATGTTCGAACGCTCGAAGAAAGGAACCATGCAGAAGTTAAAACACACACGAGAACTTTCATTTATTTTGCTCAGCGGAGGGTTTTCAGAAGCAGGTCATACAATTCGGGGTGGAAAAGTAAAGCCAAAGTGAGCCCTAATTAACGACACAAAGGAGCCCAACTGACCCTCCATGTTGTTAATGCTCTGCTCATACTCCCAGCTCCGCATGTTGTGGTCGGCAAGCCTGAGGAGAAGACTTCTGCATTCTCCCTTAACTTCGGCGACCTTGGCCTCGTGTTCTTCGGTGACTACTTCCAGGTCTCGAACCAGTCCATTCCCGCGAGCTATGTCCTCGGTTATCTTGTCGAGCCGTTCTTCCTGCCAGTCGCTCTGAAGCCTCAACAGGACGTTGCGGCGGTCATGCTCGCCGGTGGTCAGGGATATGGCCAATTGATCCACCAGATTTCTCCTCTCGCGAAGCAACGTCGCGACCCGCTCATTAGCAAACTCGACGGCCTTTTTGTAACTATCAACCATATAGTTGGTCAGCACCAAATGATCAGATCGATCCTCATAACGAGCCCGCAAGACGCGAGCCACCAGAACCTCCCGGCTAGCAACACGATAGGCCTCTAAGGAGTGTGCAAAGAGAGTCGGGAAAGTTCTATATTCCCTCCCCAGTGTAGTACCTTCGAGAGAAGTGGTATCAAGGTCCTCGAGCAGGACACAGATTGCATCCTCGGTTGCAGAATGATCGGTTATGTGCGCGTAACCGCGACCCAGTAGGTTATAAAGCTTTTCCCACTGGGCCAAGACATCAGTTGAAAAAGTGCGTACGGGAGAGGAGGCCATTTGCGTTGGGTTGGCTTGAGAATAAGACGAGTTTAACAGAGAGATTAGAAGGAAGAAGCTGATTATGCGAGAACGTTAACCTTCCATACATTAATTCCTCATTTTATAGCAACTCGAGGATGATGAAGGGTCTCAGTAATAATGCTGGTGGAGCCCAGTTAGGGGGTAAAGCAGGAGGTCCCCTCACGAGAACCATTGGATTCGTTTCGGTCCGCGATTTCCGGCTCATCAATTAAAAGATGTAAAAGATTTGTCGGGATCACCATTATTAGAGTTAGGTGGGAGGAAAGCGCAACTATCGAAGAGAGCCCTAACAGGGTTTGGCAGTCCCATCACGTTGAAAAGCTAAGCGAGAAATTCAAGGTCTTGAGGGGGAACGTTTGCCTAATGATGCTTGAAGAGCGTCTCCTGAACATGCAGAGTCACTCGAAGAAAACTTTATAGGGAGTGAGCATACATGAGAGAGTGGAGAACTCTGAGTGGGCAAGAACCAATCAAACATTTCTCAATCCAACATATTTAAGAGGTTACTGTCAGCTGCTAGAGGCGACTGACTCAAAAATCTCAGAAATTGAACCACAGAGGGATCTCGAAGATTCCAAGATCAAGTCTAACGCCAAAACCATGGAGCCCAACACTTCTGGCAACGGAAATCAAGATCACGGCGACGACGACAACGACATCCACAATGCTCAACTCGGGAAAAGAAGACGTCCTCACCAATACTCTCAGGAGGAAACCCAAATGCTGGAAACCCTTTTCAGTAAAAGCCATTACATGAAAAAGAAGTGGAGAATTGAATTGAGCCGGGAGTTGGGGATTAATCAGTCGAGGATCCAGTTTTGGTTTCAAAATAGGAGATCCAAATCGAGGGCTCAACGCAAACGTCAGGTGGTCGAGATTTTAAAGGAAGAAAACCAAAAGCTGCGAACAGAAAACATGAGGTATGAAAAAGCTCTCAATATTACCGTTTGCCCTCATTGCGATAACCTCGTTGCCCTCGGTAAGATGTTCCCCGATAAGCCTCACGCGATGATTGAAGACGTTCATTTACCACCTTACTCCCTCGGGGCATCTCCTGCTCAACCAGATTTTGCCGGAGTCACGCATGAGCAGGATGATCCTACGAAGGTGATACAAATGCCTCCTGGGGGATGGGATTTGCATCGCTTTGATTGGAGTTATAGTTTCAAGGAGCTGGATGTTACCGCCGACCAGCTCAAAGCATATCAGCCTCATGCACAACAATTTTCGATAGGGTCGGGTCCTGCTGGAGATGAGTTAATCAGTCGTCAAGCCATCGATGCGATTTTGGGCCACGATAAGAGGAGGTTCGCTTGGCCCCCTGAACTGCATTCCAGATTCCTAGACGTGGTTCACCAAATGGGGATCGACTCAGCAACTCCGACGCGCATATTTAAGGCCATGAATGTACCGGGGCTTAGTAAGGAGCTGGTCAGGAATCACCTTGCTGCCTACAGAAAGCTATTAAAACAACGTCGAGCGGAGCTAAACCGGGAGGAATCCGTCTCGAGCCCAAAAGCTAGAGGCGACCGCCATTGTAATGCTCAGGCATCAAGAGATACCCGGCCAAATCTAAGCATCAATCAAGCTAGCAACCCGACCACCGGCAAACTGAAAGCTGATCAGAATGTCCTCCCAGGCCATTTCAACACTTCTCAAGAGCGCGTGTCACAAGTACAGCGAGTGCGCACTCCTCCATTCGAGCAACAGTCGGCTGGTGCTCTGCCTGCCGCTGGTCAACCCACGACAGACGATTTCTTCGATGAGGGGCTCGATGCCTTGTTCAATCAGTGGGAAGCTGGCATGCTTGGACAGCCATGATCTAGCACCTAGCTCGGGGCACGATGGGTCGGTCACTACGAACACCCATAGGAAGAAGAGCATGTTCACGAGTGGATCACTCTTTTTATCCATTGTAAAGTTCCTATGGGAACATTTTTCTTTAATGGCTATAGTTAATTATGTATGAAAACCAACGCTATCGACGAACATCGTCATGCTCAGTTGTGATGATCCCTTGTTAGATTAAGTCTGAAACCAGAGACGGTCTTTAAAATTTTGAGTGGCTACGAACTCATTCCTCACCAAGCGCCCGGGATGCTGAAATGAAGAGTAACAGCATGCACAGGGAAAATGCCACTTTCGTTTGAACGATGAAAAGGGGTTGAGAGAAGATCATGGCGTTAATTCCCATGGAGCTAAATGAATTAAACAGAGTCATTAATTGCGGGTCCACCGCTGCTCCCCACGTTCTCGGGCCTAGCAAATCATAAAAGGCGCCGAAAGATTGTAGACCCACCACTTTGAAGACTGAACTAGGGGACGAGCGCATTACTCGATGAAATCGAATCAATGCAAGTGAGTTTGTGATCCTATCACGAGGAAAAAGAAAGGGGAATACAGACGATGAGTAATTGCAGGATCTCGGGAGGAGCACTTGCTTGCTGGTCTTCATATGCAGCCTGAAGGATGGTTCCAGGACACGCACAATCACTTGAGAAAATTTCTAGAGTGAGCAAACACGTAAGAGCGAATTGAGAAAGCTGAGTGAACTAGATCAGCCCGAGATACCCCGATCCATCATGTTTAAAAGTTATTCCCATCTGCTAGAAACGCCCGACCTGGACATTTCTGAGCACGAACTGCTGGGAGACTTTGAAGATCCTGGAGCTGAATCCTGCCCGAAGGCCATAGAGACTGACTCCTCCAGCGATGAAATTCTAGGTTTCAGCTACGAAGAAGGAGTATACAATGATGACCGGAGTCGGAAAAGGAAGCAACTACAACGCCACACTCCAGGCCAAATCCGAGAGCTCGAAGCTTTCTTCAATGAATGCCCCACTCCAAGCAGACAACAGAAAATGGAGTTGAGCCGAAAGATAGGATTGGAGCTTTCGAAGGTCAAGTTTTGGTTCGCCAACAAACGAACCCGGGTGAAACAGCAATACGCAGACCATGAGTTACTGGTCTTGAAGGAGGAGAATGAGAAGCTTCAAGCTGAAAGCGCGAGATATAAGGAAGCTCTGACCAAGGCCACCTGCCTTAATTGTGGTAATCCTGTTGTCCTCGGCGAGGTGTTCCTCGATGAACCATCCCTGTTGACGAATAACGCTCAGCTGTTACCGTATTCTCCACAGCATTTTCCGACACAGCCAGATACCGCCGGAGATCTGCATGAGCAAGTCAACACCATAGGATCAACACCAACATCCTCTGAGAAATGGGATATGAATCATCACAGGGGGAATTCTCTTAATGACGAACTCGCTGTCGCAGCCAGCCAATCCAAAGTCGGTGAGTCCCTCCCTGGACAACTTTTGAAACGACTAGATCCCGTAGAGAATAGCTACCGAAGTATTGACGATATTTTGGGTGATAAGAGAACAAGGTTTTACTGGACCTATGAGCTTCACACCAAATTTGTTGATGCAATTCGAGAGCTGGGAGTTGATTCGGCTAGCCCACTACGCATACTCGAGATTATGAATGTGCCGGGGCTCTCTAGAATTAACGTTGAGTCTCACCTCAAGTACTATAGGAGATTGCTAAGGGATGGAAGGATAGCGTTAAACCATCATAAAGCCAGTTGGAGCTCAAGTGCTGGGCAGAGTTACAACCATGATGATTGGAGAGCCAAGAGCACCCAACCGTGTTTCAGCAATGACGGGATTAGCAGTCGTGTCAGCGACTCCTCTAACCCAAATCAGAATGCTCCGCCGAGCTATCTCAATACTCTTCAGGAGTATATGCCACAGTTCCAGCACATAGAGATTCCTCAGTTTGAGCGCGAATCAGTCATTAATGCTGTCCTTGAAGTGGATCTGGCATTGGTAGAGAGTGCACATATGAACCTGCCGGTCATTGGAGGAAGTTCCAATTCGAGGGGTCAAATTGCTCACGGCGAGAGCAAAGAGAGGAATCCCTCGCCTGCAGTCGACGACACCCAATCTGGGCACCAAGGGTTAGAAAGAACAGGTGATCTCCTTGATGAGGAGCTGGACACTTGGATCAATACTTTTCAGGAATGTATGTCTCAACCCCAACAGGGCAATGATGAAGGTTCCAGCTCAAAAACTCCAATCCCTCACAACGAAGGCAATGAAAGAAATCTGCCCCCAACAATCGTTGATACCCAACTTGAACATCAATGGCTCGAAGACCCGAGCAATTTCCTTGGCGATGAGTTCAATCTTTGGCTCGATCAATTTGGAGCCGGAGGACCATCGCAGTGGTGACGCGAGGCCGGTGATCAAACGTCTGATGCAAGGCATGGTTACTCGATGAAAAATGCTTCGAGAAAAGGGGTTGAATACTCCTATTGCATATGTTGTTGATCGCACTGTAAGGTTCCCACGGGAACATCTTTCATTAATATCTAGAACTAATTGCGCGTGAGTGTCAACATCACCCTTTGAGCATCTTCAAGCCGAAGGCCGTGGATTAATCACTTAATCCGTGGAGCAAGTTCCATGAACCATAATTATCACCCGCTGAGCATAATGGGATCTACCCCTTCAACACGAAATACGTTTGGCCGCGAAGCCACCTATTTGGTAAAACGATGTATCGTTCCTAAACGATCTTCTATCGCATACCAAAGTAATGTCTCATTTCTTTCCCTTCTCAGGTGATAAACGTGGATAAATCACTCAAGGAGCCATCTGTTCAAATAACAAAACAGACGTTGCCCAACCGGGGGCAGCTGAACCATTGATATTGCAAATATTCCAAGCATGTATAAGCGGATTTGATAGACGTGGTTCATATCAATACGCGACGTCAGAACGGGATGAGAACCAAGAGTCAAGTTGTATCGTTCCAATTTGTCTTCAATTTGGGAATATGAGTTAACACTTGTTATTTATCCTTGATAGGGACTCACCATCAAGGAGGACAGATTGTCACAACCTGTGTGCACTCGCAGGGGCACACGACCAAGGGTAAGATGTATCGTTCTAATTTTTTCAAAAATTCACGAACATACAATAACATGTTTCTTCTGCATTTTCAGGGATTTTCGGCCACGGGGGACAGGTAAGTATCCTTTTCCCCAATCCATTGAAGGTGTTAAATAAAAAGAAAAGCTTTCAGAATCTAATGTCTAGAAAAGACATAGAATTCAAACTTCATTGGCATTCATGTCTTAAAACAGGAGGTTATCTGAACATGAATAAGAACATGCATGGTGCATCATAAAATCCCCTTGACGGGTAAAATTTTTGGAGAAAATGAAAGAGATTTTTTCCAATCAAAAGTTCAAGACTTTTAAAAGGACGTTTTCTCAAAAGAAAAGAGGCAAAGCCTAGTCCAAACACGTCCTACACACACTGGAGAGAAGTGGAGCGGATCAGATAGCAAAATCTGGACCTACGGAAGTAGGGATTATTCGCAACGATTACATGGGTTGGGATGACGGAGGCATTCGTTTCATATCCCTCAAACACTACAGGTGACCGTTGATAAACCCTTTGAACGACGGTTTTCATTCTTAACCCTGTCAAGAACCACCCCACATCGGGGCAAAATGGAGGTGAGTCCAGCGGCATCAGGAGAAAATGGTCAGAAATTTTCTTGCTCGGACTAACATTAATCTTTGTGTGTTGTTTATATGGTAATCCAAGTGCCAGAGGATGACGAGAAGCATTCATTTCTCTATCCCACATACCATATCCTTTGCACAGCCAAGTTGAGCCTGCAAATTCATTTCATAAACCCTTGTTGGTGATCATGGGATGTTTCAAGATGGAAACTGCATCACTCCAAGAACGGAAGAAATCAAGAGATGGGATTTATAGAAAAATCTCATATCGGCGTTTAAATGTGCTATGATTCAAGTTGTATATCTAGCACAATTTTCTGAACATCGTAGTTCCGAAGGAAAAGAAAAGGCGGGATTTCAACAAAGAAAAAAATTCCCAGCATCAAGAAAAAGCAAAGTGCCTGGTAAAAGCAAGGCCGATGCTCGTGAAAACTGTTTGATTGATCCCCAATAAAGCCTAGTTGGGAAGAGAGAAAAACCCATAAAGGAGTCAGATCAAGAAGACTGCTCCCCAAATGATGTCAGCCGTGGTGCAAAAACACGGACAGAATTGTCAATCTCTTAATACCACAAGAGACGTTCTCTAAAGGACTTGTGCACACCTCAAAAGCGGTTGCACACCTCAAAAATGGAAGATGCAGAATGGAAAAGACATGTGACAAATTGGCAATGATCACCAATGTCAAATCCTTCGTGATTTCTGGGCCAAAAACAAGCCTTTTTCGGTCCCCAATCCTACCAATGTTACAACCCTGAAACAGTCTTCTCTGACTAAGACACTTGGGTTAACATATAGCTTAGCTCGAAGAAGTACGAGCAAGACTCTTTCTTTCTCATTTTGCAGGGTTCTTGACTTGTAAACCCGGAGCAGATGGTGAAGATTTTCATTCGATGGCCTCGACTCCAAAGCGGGTCCCCCTTGAAAACCAATATCCAAGCCCAACATTACGGTCCCGTGGAAGACCTCCCGACCGATCAAAATGTATGCGCTGCGAATGAGCCTAAAACCTAGGCACAGGTCAGTAGGGAATTGAGTGCATCCCCTAAAAATCATCACCTCAAAACAGGTGAGATGGCCTCCTTGTCGAGAAATATTCCAATTGATGTTTTGAGCAAACTCTTTTTGGAAATTTTCAAACTGTTGATCCAGATTTTCCATACAAGGGATTTGTGATCACATTTGCATGTTGCAAGAATGTTTTGGATAACCTCCAGCATCAAAATGCACATCTCATGACTAAAGCTTAAGTCATAAAATTTTGTCAATTGGACAATTGCTGTCTTCTCAAAGATTACCAATATTTTCTTGGGGAAGAGAAACCCTTAAAAAAAAATCCTTTTCAAAATCAGACAGTCTCATTGGACATGGAGAACCCTCGTCATGAGACCCCTTTTCAAAATTCAGGAAATCTCATCGGACGTGGAGAACCCTCGTCATGAGACCCCTTTTCATTTAGGCAGTCTCATCGGACGTGGAGAACCCTCGTCATGAGACCCCTTTTCAAAATCAACACATGGTAGATACCGCCTGAAGGGTCAACACAAGGTAGAAACCGCCTGAAGGGTCAAATCAAAGGTAGAAACCGCCTGAAGGGTCAATTCATGGTAGAAACCGCCTGAAGGGTCAACTCAAGGTAGATACCGCCTGAAGGGTCAATCCAAGGTAGAAACCGCCTGAAGGGTCAAAACTATGGTAGATACCGCCTGAAGGGTCAACTCAAGGTAGAAACCGCCTGAAGGGTCAACCAATGGTAGAAACCGCCTGAAGGGTCAATCAATGGTAGAAACCGCCTGAAGGGTCAACTCAAGGTAGAAACCGCCTGAAGGGTCAGCCAAAAGTAGAAGCCTCCATAAGGGTCAAACTAAACTTGACGGTAGATACCGCCATAAGGGTCAAATAAGGTAGAAACCGCCATAAGGGTCAACTCATTGGTAAATACCGCCGTAAGGATCAACACAAATGTCCGATCCACCATACAGATCAAACTTCTTGGCAAATCCCAAAGAGTGGGATACGCCTTCCTTAGATTCCTACCAGTTAGGAATCCCATCATGGTATGACCTACCATACAGGTCAGAGCTTAATCTCCCTAGGATATTCTGAATGACGAGTCCTAGGCATCTTCTTGAAAGTCTTCGCAACCGGCAGCATCCGACAGGTGAGCTTCAGGTAAGCCTCTCTCACTTCGGCCCATGTTCAAATTGTTAGAGCAAACCGAGGATTAATTCGAGCTTTATCAATAGGCTTAAGGATCCGATGTCATAACATTTCTTCTCTTATTTTCCCAGTTGAGTCGGTTAGGAATCAGGTGCCACCTTATCTTTGAGAGAAACCTCTAACGAGATTCCTTTCAAAGAGGGGCAGCTGTTGACACCTGATTTTTTTTACCATTTATTATTGTGATTTTTATTCTTTAAAATTAATTAAAAATATCAAAAAAGGTCATAAAATCACAAAATCAACTTTGGAAGCCTTGGTTTAACCTTAGGAACCAATTTTGAACAAAAAATATTTTTCGGTATTTTTAATATTTTTCGAGTTTATTTAATTATAAAAATACCCAAAAAATCAGAAAAATACCATTCGTGGTCAGAAAAATACCCAAAAATATTCGATAATTTTGTTTTAATTTCCTCTTCAAGTGTGTCACTTTAAATCTCAAAAATTCGGCTCGGGTCACTATGTTCCTTCACAAACATAAACCCGAACCGAGCCTAAAAAAAAATCATTTTCGAGTCTTTTAGTTTTCAATTCTCACTTTTTATAAGCTATGACATTGGATTCTAAAGTCTTAAAGTGCAATTAGGTCAATTTGCCCTCCAATTTAATCAATTTTTACCAAAAGGGCTTAATTGCACATTTTTCTTTCAATTAGTCCCCGGTTTCACGGATGTATACATATGCTCTACGTATTTATACGTCATATGTATTTATACGTTATGCATATTTGTATTGTTTGGTAACCTCTTTAACTCTTGTAATAATAATAATGGTTATTATTTTTAACACCTTTGTTAGTGCCTTTTTTAGCATTTTTGTATTGTGAGTGCTATTGCTAGTGCTATTTTTAAATAGAATTTTTTGTATTATAAATTGTGAGTGCTGCTATTTTTAAATGACATTTATTTATCATAAATTGTGAGTGCTATTGTTAGTGCTATTTTTAAATGGCATTTATTTATCATAAATTGTGAGTGCTATTATTAGATAGAATTTATAATTGTTAGTGCTATTTTTAAATAGAATTTTTGTATTATAAATTGTGAGTGCTATTGTTAGTGCTATTTTTAAATAGCATTTTTGTATTATAAATTGTGAGTGCTATTGTTAGTGCTATTTTTAAATGTCATTTATTTGTGAGTGCTATTATTAGATAGAATTTATAATTGTTAGTGCTATTTTTAAATAGAATTTTTGTATTATAAATTGTGAGTGCTATTGTTAGTGCTATTTTTAAATGTCATTTATTTGTGAGTGCTATTTTTAGATAGAATTTATAATTGTTAGTGCTATTTTTAAATACAATTTATTGGAAGGTATTTTTGGCTATAAAAGGATGGCAAGAGTTTTGAGGTTGAAGGAGGGAGACATTTTGTAGAGTGTGCAAATTTTTGAGAGCTTAGAGAGAAGAACACAAACACTCTCTATATTCTCATAATCTTGAGAGAGCAAAATATACTAAGTTCGGAATATTGATTCCGCATATTGCTAGCACAATTGTTGTGGAGTTATTAGTCGTCTCCCCGTTCGTCAATTGGTGGTGCGTCCGAATTAGATGCCTAACACTTGTGGAGGCTGAGATCGAAGAACATCGAACCGACACCTCCGTTCAAGCACGCTACGAGAGGTAATCTATTTACTCCCTTTGAGACTTTGTGATTTTTTTCGATTGAAATGCACGAAGTACGCCTTTGGAGATACATGTATGGGTTGTTATTTATTTCCGCTACGTGTTACGTGGATCCCAACAGTGGTATCAGAGCCAATCCTTAGGTGTTTTCGTGCATTTAATTGATTTTTTTGCAATACTATGGTCAATATGTATTAACGAATTGTTCGTCTTACATGGCTAATGGAGATTGATTATTTTATATGATAAATTAATCAACGTAGCAAAAATTGAGACTAAATCAATTTTGAATCGAAAATTTATGGCTATCTCATTTTACGTAAAAATTCTTAATATGATTCAACGTAGAATTTTTATTGTGCATTCCTAAGTTTTAAATTGTGAATTTATTACTTACGTGAAAGGGTGGTGATCATGGAAAAATCCCTAATCAATGTGATTGATGTATATATGAACGTATGATGATTATTTATATATTTGGGGTTGTAATTATTAAATGGAGACTGCGTACTCCTTTTATTTTTCATGTAATCTTTATTTTTAGCATATTCAATTGTTGATGTAAATGCTACGAGGATTACGTGGAGGAGCCTTTTAAGTCGGCGAGCTCTTTGGGGCCCAATTCTTGAAGAGTTCAAGAAACCAAGAAGAAGCGAAGAGCGGCTCTCCGTTATTAAAATATTAAAATGATTAAATGTGGTCTCATTGGCTCGAGACCCATTAAATCATAATTCCATGATCACCACGTAGGATAGATGTTTATGTGATTGGCATCTATTTATTTATTATGATTACGTGAGCATGTTAAACTGGTTAATGTGCAAAGTCAGACTTACCTCACCCAAAATTGCGCCTGCATGAAATCCTAGTTAGGGAAAATCACTCGCGTTAGGTACCGAAAGGGCGTTGGTAATGACATCAACGTAACCAAGTCCCCGAACCCAAAATCTCTGGTTCCGCAGAATTGATCGATCTCTCCCAATTGGTCAATAAGGTTTCCGGTCTACCCTCCAAGAAAGACCGGTGGCGACTCCAAATGCATGCACAAGTTGCACATGCCACCACGACCACACTAAGGTCGAAAGCGATCGACTGTTATCGTCGAATCCCTTTGAAAAATACTCCCGCCGCGATTTGGTATGGGCCTGGGAGGGCCCGCGCCGATCCAAAGCCCGCGATCCGCACCCTTGTGCAGGGGAAGGCCCGCGATCGGTAATCCATTAGCCGCGTCCGCTTCCGGACGGGTCGCGACAACCACCATCTACAATAAATGCCCCTTGCTGAATATTTTCGTTTTTATTTCACATGATTTCATGGTGTAAAACGCCGAGTGGATCCCCAAATATAATCGGGTCGGCATGAGCTCGATAGCTCGTCCAAGACCAAACCAGGGCACGGCGAACCCCATGTGAGTACTCTCGAACTCCTTCGATGCTTCCTAATGCTTTTCTTAGGTTAGATCGTGTGTAGAATGGCTAGGACAGCTAAATCATTCTTGAGCTGTGATTGATAAATAGGACCTTACTAGGAATGCCATGTGATTTATTTGCATATCTAGATTCCTTGAGTTGGGCATTTTATTACTGATTGTGATTGCTAGGATAATCATTCCTATCTACATGAATTTCTAGATTTAGGGTTCATCCCTTACTCATCCGCATGAATCTCAGGCTAGAAAATTCAGTCAACTTAGGTACCGAAAGGGCGTCAACTCTGACAGTTGGTGTAACTAAGTCCCCGAAACCATTTCTCTGGTTCTCGCAGAATTGAATAGAAACTCCCAACTATTCGATTGGGTGGTCCAATCATACCCTAAAAAAATGATTGGTGGCGACTCCATGGCATGCACACTTAGCACATGTCACTAGACCACACTGAAAGTCGATCACGCATACCTCCGTTGCGATTTGGGTAATGGGCCTTGGGAGAGGCCCGCGTCCGACCAGACAGGACGGCCCATTAGCCCTCGAGAGCCCGACAACCTCAAGAGGGTCGGGACAGACTGGCGACTCCACTGGGGACTGGTTCTTAACCATTTAGTGGACTTGAGCCGATTAAAAAGTTGATTGATTCTTCTAACCTAATTTTATGCAGATGCTCTCGAAAGTGAGGTGTATATGCTAACGAATGTGTTAGATATTTTTGTAGACGGGAGAAATAAGGGGTGAAGTGCTTGTTAACTTTGTTTTATGCAGGCAGGAGTTTTAGATGTATGATTGTGTAGATGTTTATATTGAAGCGGTGATTGTTAAATAAAATGCATGTCTATTGCTTTAGCACGACACAATGAATACACACAATTGCGCCTAAAACCCCAGGCGCCCTCTTTAGGAACACAATAGAAGGAATTGAAAATGGAATCTCCGTGAGGAAAAACATGGGGTAATCCACTTTTCAATTCCGCTCACTTCGAACTATGGATTGAGTCCCAATGCAACGATAGTTGTGCAATGGAATCGGCTCTTCCCAGAATTTGAGGTGAGAACCTTGGCTTTAGGTACCAAGCCCTATCTTTTGATTTTTAGGAGTTTTCCCTCACTTGTCTCATGCGTTTGTCTATGGAAGGTTAGTATACCTAACACTGCTAAAAATACAGAGAAGCTTGATTTTCTCTTAAGTTTGGTTGGTAAGACTTTTCTATCCCTCGAACTTGTTACAGCTCTTAATCATTATATTCATTGCATAATTCCGGTGATTGGATTAAATGCCATTTTGAGGATAGATAGGTGTGTTTTCCTCCCAATGTTCTTGATGGAAGATGAAGATGGTGTCATCCCATTACGAGCGCCAAGTGGACAAGAAGAGCCTGCTATGGACATCATTGAGGTATCATCTAATGAAGATGACGATTTGGAATAGGTGATCCTGAAGTCACGTCTCAAAGATCGAAACTGGGGCATCTCTAAGTATTAAGATCACATTCCTTTGTTTTAATTTTCATTTCTAGCCTTCTTGTATAGGATTTATTTTGCTGAGATCCTCTCTATCTGATCCCTTAGATTGATTGTATTAGGGATCTATTTGTGTTTATATACATTCAGATTGAAATTTGTTGTATTTCTATTGACTTGTCATTGGAATGTGATAGTGGCATTTCTTCTAATCACTCGAATACTCCAAAATCAATTTTATAATTCCTTTGGATGAAATTGAAATTGGAAGTCTTATACAACCTTTTGGCCGTATAGGGCAATACAATCCCAATTTCGCCAGAAGGAACTATAAACTTGAATTGGTTCATGCATGTTTTGCATCATTGGTAATCCACAATAATTGATCAAGAGTATTCGTGTTTTTCAAATTTAATGAAAAGATAGATATCCAAATTACTCTCGTTCTTAGCAAACGGCTTTAATTTGGATACCGTATCTTGAATTGAATTTAAAACACATCGTAATTATGTACTTTTGAACATTCCATTGATTTTCTTGGAATTGATCAAAGGCGATTATCGTGAATTACATTCCTTTCAATGATATGCTTTCCTTTGAGGAATATTGATAAAAGCTTTTGCACAAGGCCAAAACCCTTGTAAAACCTCTTATCCCTATTAATCACAAGTACGCATAAAATGGAAAGGATTTATGCTTTATTTTTCAAATTCTTTCTTCTGATTCTGCCTTTTCATTTGAAACAGGTTAAAAACAAGTAGAGAAGAGAAGTCTTTTTGTGGATAATCGCGGTGGGAGGTTCCTTTATCCGATCATAAGCAAGATTAAAAAATCAAGATGTACACGCTCGAATCATCAATGTCAAAGCGCAGCTTGCCTAGGTTGAGAGTGGTCAGGTGTTCGAGAAAGTCAGCCATACAGAAGTTGAGACACACACATTAGAGCTTTCATTCATTTCGCTCAATCGAGGGACCTTAAAGCAGATCATACAAATCATCGGGGTGGAAACATAAAACCGCAATGAGCCCTAATTAGCATCACAAAGGAACCAAGTTGGCCCTCCATATTATTGATGCTTTGCTTATACTCATCACCTCGAGACTCGAGATCTGCAAGCTTAAGAAGAAGGCGTTTACATTCCCCTTTAAGCTCGGCAACCTTGGTCCCGTGATCTTCGGCGGCTATTTCCAGGTCCCGAACTAGTCCTCTCCCATGGGCTATATCCGCGGTAATGCTGTCAAGCCTTTCTTCCTGCCACTCACATTGAAACTTCAACACGACATTACGACGGTCGTGCTCATAGGTGGTCAGGGATAAGGCCAAGCGCTCCACCAAATTTCCCCTCTCGCGAAGCAACATCGAGACTCGCTTGTTGGCGAACTCAACAGCCTTTCTGTGACTATCGGCCACAAGGTTGGCCAACACCAAGCAGTTGGACCGATCCTCATAGCGAGCTCGCAAAACGTGAGCCACGGTAGCTTTTCGATGAGCGACACGGTAAGTCTCTAAAAAGTTTATAAAGAGGGTTGGGAAGATTCTATATTCCCTCTCTAAATTAGTGCCCTCGATGGAGGTGGTGTCTATTTCCACGAGCAAAATGCGGATTTCATCTTCAGTTTCTGGGTGATCGGCTATATGAGCATAGCCTCGATCGAGGAGGTTATAGAGTTTTTCCCACTGGGCCAAAATTTCGGCCGAGAAAACGCGAATATGAGAGGAAGTCATTTTCGTTGGAGTGAGGGAGAAGAAGATAAGTGTGGTAGAGTGATTAAAATAAGAAAAGGCAATTATGTAAGAGTGTTAATCTTCTCTGCATTAACTCCTCCTTTTATAGCAACTCGAGAATGAAGAAAGGCACAGCAATAATGCTCGTGGAGCCAAGTTAATTGGGTAAAGCAGTGGTGGCTCTTTCGGTGAACCATCAGATCTGTCCCAGTCCGCGATTTCAGGCTTGATAAACCTAAAAAAGTTGTAAAAAGATATGTCGGTGTCACCATATTAAAATTGAGCGGGAGTTAAGCGCAACTATCGAAAAAAGTTGCGAAAGGATTTGGCGGTCCCATCATATTAAAAAATTGAGCAGAAGGCGAGCGTAGTTCCACCTTTTTGAAAATAAGTGGGAGACAGACATGGATATCGAGAAAAGGAAATCGATTTGGTGTCCCTCCACGTTGAAAAGAAGAAAGAAGACGACAAAGCGGGAAATACGAAATCTTGGGAGCAACGCTTGCCTGATGATCTTCATCCATGTTTAAAGAACGTTTCATGGGCATACAGAACCACTCAAAAGAAAATTTAGAGAGAGTGAGCATACATGAGAGAGTAGAGAACCCTGAGTGAGCAAAAATTGATCGAACATTTTTCGATCCAACATGTTTGAGGGTTACCATCAGTTGCTAGAGGCGACTGATCCAAAAATCTCAGAAAATGAACTACTGAGAGATCTCGAAGATTCCAGGATGGCGTCTGGTACCAGAACCACAGAACCCAACCCTTTCGGCAACGAAGTTCAGGATCTCAGCAGCGACGACAACAGCAGCATCGATGGTCAATCCCGGAAAAGGAAACGTCGCCAGTGCCACACTCAGAATGAAATCCAAGAGCTTGAAGCTTTCTTTAGTGAATGCCCTCTCCCGAACATGAAACAAAGAAATGAATTGGGCCAGAAGCTAGGGATGAAACCTTTGAGGGTCAAGTTTTGGTTTCAAAATAAGCGAGCCAAATTGAGGGCTCAACACAGACGTCAAGAACTTGCGATTCTAAAGGAGGAAAACGAAAAGCTTCGAGCGGAGAACATGAGGTATAAGAAAGCTCCCAGCACTATCGCTTGCCTTAATTGCGGTGGCCCTATCACTCTCGGCGAAATGTTCCTTGATAAGCCTTATATGAGGATTGAAAATGCTCATTCACCACCCCACTCCCTCGAACCATCTTCGATACAATCGGATTTTGTTGGAGATATGCATGAACAAATCAATTCTACGAAGTCAATATCGATGCCTTCTAAAGGATGTGATATGCGTCACCATGATTGGAGTTTCCTTAACGATGAGCTTACTATCACGACCGACCAATCCAAAGCTGATGAATTCCCTCCACAACAATTTCCGGCTCGATCAAATTCTACTGGAAATAGGCCAGAGAGCAATAGCCAAGTTGTCAACATTGTTCCGGGTCGCAAGAAGACGAGGGTCAATTGGTCCCCCGAGCTTCATCTCAAGTTCCTTAGTGCGGTTCAGCAACTAGGGATCAACTCAGCATATCCAACGCGCATACTTGAGATCATGAACATACCAGGACTCACTAAAGATGGAGTCGCGAGTCACCTCAAGAGCTACAGAAGGGCGCTAAGACAGCGCCACACAGCACTGAACCTGAAAGAACTCAACTTGTGCCTAAACACTAGGCATGGCTATAACTACAATGCCCCTGAAGTAAGAAATACCCTGCCGAATCTAGGCACCGACCAAGCTGGTAGCAGCACCATCGACTACTTGGGCGCTAATCAGAATATTCCCCCGAATCATCTCAGCACCCCTCAAGAGTATATGCCACAAGTGCAGCAGGTACGAACTCCTTGGTTTGAGCAGCAACTTTTCGCTAGTGCTCTTCCTATCCCCGATCAACATATTGCGCCTAGTGTTCAAAGATCTGCCCGACTTGGGCATATGATTTCGGAAGATCAAGCGGGCGGATGCTTTGAGGATTTTTGTTTCTCCCATTCCCAAATGGAAGGTGCTTTTGATAGTGAACCGATCAATCATCCTCTTATAATCTCGAGCAACGACAAAGGTTCTAGCTCGAAGAATCAGATCGCTCACAACAGAAACAGGAATCCTTCAACGCCAAGCGATGATGGTCAACCCGAATATCAGTTGCTCGAAGAATCAAAAGATTTCCTTGATGAGGAGCTCCATATCTGGATCGATCAGTTTAAAACTGATGGACTTATGAAGTTATGATCCAAAATGACGATTATATGTCTGATTCATGGTGTAGCTGGATGATCACCGAGAATCCTCAAGGGAACTAGGCACATGTGAATGGATGTATCATTAATCTTTCTGTCATAAAGTCTTCCATGCAAGATAATCTTCCTTAATGCCTAGAGTTAATCTGGGGCAACGATCAGTACTACCTGCGAGCATCATCATGCTTGAGTACGACAATCCCTTGTTAGATTAGAGTCGAGGCGAATCAATTGAACGCCACGAAGAAAAACATTTAAAGGCTTCACATAGGAAAATGCGAGCAAAAGCCCGAGCGAGCTCAAAGACGGTTAGCTCTGTATCGTTCTAAGGGACCTTTAGTCGTTATGAACTCTAAATTGAGCTTGTTTCATTCTCGATGGGGGTCGCTAACTGCTTCAAGAATTTTATAACAAAAAACGAACCAGTTAGGGACGCCAATAGTGCTGTGTCCTGGTAGTCAGTGAACTGGAAGTGGTACGAAACGTCAGGAGTTCGATCTCATGATTGAAAAATCATTTTATCAGTTTGTCTATCACCCGATGAAGTTCAAATAGATTCGACGTAGATGACTATAGAACTTGGGGCAATTCGAAAATCATCGATTCATTTTCATCAAGCGGCGAAGTTGGTATTGTAAAATGTGAAGCACGCAAATGACAAATCCGAAGCAGAAGGAGATGAATCATGATTCGCTTATCCAAGGTCGGGATTTCAACCTTCGACTAAAGCCAAATCTAGGATGAGTTTTTGATCTTGCCCACTCGACAAAACCCATCTCCACTGAAAATGGGGGCAAACCATTCCTACATCTGGAAAGCATGTCGAAGCCGAAGACATCAAATTCATCGTTTGATCCGTGGGGCAAGTCCCCGAAGCGATAGTTATCATCCGCAGAGCGTAATGGAATCCATCCTTTCAATGTAAAACACATTTGGCCGCGGAGCCACCCATTTGGTAAAAAGAACGTATCGTTCCTAAATGATTTTCAATCAGATGCGGGGATAATGTTCTCTCATTTTCCTCTCAGGTGATGAACAGAGATGAGGCACCCAAGAAGCCATGCATTCAAATAACAAAACAGTGCATGAAACACGCCCAAAAAGATGAATGAATCTCCTCCGACGTAAATCCTCGAGGTGGATTCGTTGCCCAACCAGACGAAGAAATCATGGTCACAAGCTTGAGGGCCGACTTCTACAATCCGCACATTGGCATGCAGAATGGAATTCAAATCAAGAGTAAAGTAGTATCGTCCCAATTTGTTTTGAATTTGGAAACCCAAAATAATGCTTAATATTTATCCTTGGCAGGAGCTCGCCATCAGGGCAGACATGTAAGTTTCATTTTTCTCCAAAAACCAAGAAGTCGAAAGAACTTTAGAACACCCAACAATCTTGTGTTACTATGTGAAGTGCAGATTTTCACAACCCTTATACACTCGTTGGAGCATATGACCAAGGGTAAGATGTATCGTTCCAATTTTTGTAAAGTTTTAGAATATACAATGACATATCCCTTTTATATCTCCAGGATCTCCAGCCTCGATGGGCAGGTAAGTATCCATTTTCCCAATTCATTGGAGATTAAAAACTTTCAGAATTAATTCGATTCTCACATCTAAAAAGACATAGAATTCTTACTTCATTGACATTCATGTTTTAAAACATGAGATTGTCTGAACATGAATTACACATGTATGGTGCATCATAAAATCCCTTTGAAGGATAAATCTTGATGAAATGAAATGAATTTTTCCAACAAGAGTCGTTTGAACTGTTCAAAAGGGTATTTTCTCATAAGAGAAGCGAGCCTAATCCAAACACGTCCCATACACACTTGAGAGATGAGGAGATTGGAAATGATAGCGAAACCTTAACCTATGGATATAAGGGTCATTCGCAACGATTACATGGATCGAGATGACAGAGGCATTTATTTCTTCATTCCAAACACTACAGATGCCCATTGAGAACCCCATTGAACGGCGATTTTCATTCTCAACCCTGTCAAGAACCACCCCACATTGGGGCAAATGAAGGCTAGTCCAACAGTATCAGAAAGTAAACGGTTAGAAATTTTCTTGCTCGGACTAACATAAATCTTTGTGTGTTGTTTATATGATAATCCAAGTGTCATAGGATGACGAGAATAATTCATTTCTCTATCCTACACACTGTTATCCTTTGCACAACCAAGTTGAGCCAGCAAATTCATTTCATCAACCTATTGGTGATCATTGCATATTCCAAAGCAAAGGCAACATCACTCTGGGAATGGAAGCGTGCCAAAGTTTAAGTTGCATATCTAGCATGATTGCCGAAAATCCTAGCTCCAAAAGAAAAGAAAAACACGGGATTAAAAAAAGGGGGAAAAGAAAAATCCCTAGACATCAAGAAAAAGCAAAGTGCCTGGTAAAAAGCAAGGCTGATGTCTATTCAAAATATCCCCAGTAAAGTCTAGAGAGACGATGAAAAGACCCTGCAAAGGAGTTAGATCAAGATGACTACTCTCCAAATGATGTCGTGCTCAAATTGCAAACACACAAACAGACGGTCTCTTAATGTAACAAGAGACGCTTTTAAACATCCTTGTGCGCTCTAAAAGAGGAGTGTACACTTCAAGAAATGGAGATGTTCTTCGAAGGACATGTGGCAAATTTGCAATGATCACCAATGTCAAACCCTTCACAATTTCTGGGCAAAAAATAAGCCTTTTTCGGTCCCCAATCCTTCCAATGTTACAACCCTGAAGTAGTCTTATCTGACTAAGACACTTGGGTTAATGTATAACTTAGCTCAAAGAAGTACGAGCAAGACTATTTCTTTCTCATTTTGCAGGGTTCTTGACTTGTAAACCCGGAGCAGATAGTGAAAAATTTCGTTCAACGGCCTTGACTCAAAAGTGAGTCCCCCTTGGAAACCGATATCCAAGCCTAACACTACGGTCCCGTGAAAGACCTCCTGATCGGTCGAAATGTATGCGTTGCGAATGATCCTGAAACCCAGGCACATGTCGGTAGGAAATTGAGCACTTTCCCTATTAAAGATCATTATCACAGAGCAGTGAGGAGCCTTCTTGGGTGAGAAATACTCCAATGGATGTTTTGAGCAAACTCTTTTTGAAATTTTCAAATTGTTTGATCTAGAGTTTCCGTGCAAGGAATTTATGATCACATCTGTATATGGCAGGAATGTTTTGGATAACCTCCAACAATCAAAATGCACATTTTATGACTAAAACTTAAGTCGTAGAATTTTGTCAGTTAGACAATTATTGTCTTCCCAAAGATTACTAATATCTTCTTGGGGAGGAAAATTTTTTCAGGTCTAAGCTTTATGCAGGACTTTTGGCCACCCCAAAGACTGGGTGCGTCATCCTTAGGTGAAGCCTTTTAGTAGGCAAATCTTTTCTAAGACCGATCCACAGAATGATCGAGTCTCCGACTAGCCCCGAAGAGCGGGTACGTCATCCTTTGATTCATATCAATTTGGAATCTCATAAATGGTAGAAACCGCCTGAAGGGTCAACTCAATGGTAGAAACCGCATGAAGGGTCAATCAATGGTAGAAACCGCCTGAAGGGTCAACACAATGGTAGAAACCGCCTGAAGGGTCAATGTATGGTAGAAACCGCCTGAAGGGTCAACCAATGGTAGAAACCGCCTGAAGGGTCAACTCAATGGTAGAAACCGCATGAAGGGTCAATGAATGGTAGAAACCGCCTGAAGGGTCAAAGGACTGGTAGAGACCGCCTGAAGGATCAACCCAATGGTCCGATCCACCATACGGATCAAAACCTTGATGAATCCCGAACGCGGGAGGAGTCGTTTTCCCTAATAAGCCTTACATTAGGCAAGCCATTTCTAGTTTAGTCCACCACACGGATCAAAACCCTTGGCAAATTCCCAAATGTGGGATGCGTCTTCCTTAGGTTCCTATCAGTTAGGAATCCCATTATGGTTTGACCTACCATACAAGTCAGAGCTTAACATCCTCAGGACACTCCGATGACAAGTCCTTAGGAATCTACTTGAACCCATCAGACACAGCAAATGCCGCAAGCATTCGGCAGGTAAGGGGCAGGGAAGTCTATCTACTCCTTAACTTTCTTACATCATATCAGGGAATTGAATGAGCACATCTCTTTTTAAGGAAAAGCACACATTGATGGGCATGAAAATTGGATGTCATGATTTCTTTTCTTTTCCCAGTCGAGTTGATCGGAACACAGGTGTCACCTTGTCTTTGAGAGAAACCTCTGACGAAATTCCTCTCAAAGAGGGGCAGCTGTTGACACCTGATTTTTGATCAGTCTTTCATAGTTTATTTTTAAAAAATTCATAAAAAAATCTATAAAAAGTTAAAAAAAAATTAAAAAATCATCTTTGGTAGCCTTGACCAAGCTAAAGGAACCATTTTTGATAAAAAATAATTTTTCATAATTTTTAATAATTTTTAATATTTTCCAAAAATAAAAAAATACATGAAAAATGAAGAAAAATAGCGTTCGATGTCGTAAAAATATAGAAAAATAGTCAATATTTTTATTTTAATTTCTTTTACATTTTGAACTCATAAATAGTCAAAATTCAAGTTCAATTGCATGTGTTTCTTCACGACGCATAGAGTTGAATTTGGCAAAAAAATGTCATTCGAGTATTTTAATTTGTAAATTTCTACATCTTTTTTAGTCTTGACGTCCAATTAGATCGACCACCATCTACAATAAATGCCCCTTGCTGAATATTTTCGTTTTTATTTCACATGATTTCATGGTGTAAAACGCCGAGTGGATCCCCAAATATAATCGGGTCGGCATGAGCTCGATAGCTCGTCCAAGACCAAACCAGGGCACGGCGAACCCCATGTGAGTACTCTCGAACTCCTTCGATGCTTCCTAATTCTTTTCTTAGGTTAGATCGTGTGTAGAATGGCTAGGACAGCTAAATCATTCTTGAGCTGTGATTGATAAATAGGACCTTACTAGGAATGCCATGTGATTTATTTGCATATCTAGATTCCTTGAGTTGGGCATTTTATTACTGATTGTGATTGCTAGGATAATCATTCCTATCTACATGAATTTCTAGATTTATGGTTCATACCTTACTCATCCGCATGAATCTCAGGCTAGAAAATTCAGTCAACTTAGGTACCGAAAGGGCGTCAACTCTGACAGTTGGTGTAACTAAGTCCCCGAAACCATTTCTCTGGTTCTCGCAGAATTGAATAGAAACTCCCAACTATTCGATTGGGTGGTCCAATCATACCCTAAAAAAATGATTGGTGGCGACTCCATGGCATGCACACTTAGCACATGTCACTAGACCACACTGAAAGTCGATCACGCATACCTCCGTTGCGATTTGGGTAATGGGCCTTGGGAGAGGCCCGCGTCCGACCAGACAGGACGACCCATTAGCCCTCGAGAGCCCGACAACCTCAAGAGGGTCGCGACAAGGGGCAAAATCGTAATTTTAAAGAAATTTGAGACAATTTTTCCCAAAAGGGAAAATTTGTCATTTCAGAAGAAATCTGGAGTCAAAAGGTGTTAGAAATATGATTGGTCATTAAACCAATCCATTTCCTATTTTTCGACAATTTTCAAAATTTTCTGAAATTTTGGAAACGATTTACCCTTTGAGGGGTAAAATCGTCTTTACAGAAGATGACGAGAATTGAGAATCCCAAACATAAGGATTGGTCAACCACCAGACCCAGATCCTAATTTTGGGCAATTTTCACTACTCAATTGGAACAGGAAAGACGTTTTACCCTTTGAGGGGTAAAATTATCTTTTTAGACAAAATGGTGAGATTCGAAAACCCAAGCAGAAGGATTCGCCACCTAACTAGTCATATCCTAATCTAGGCGTTTTCGACCTATCTCATGTGCAAAGCAGAGTCAATTTACCCCTAAAGGGCATAATCGTCATTACCAGGAAGAACGGATAAAAAAAAATCTCAAAAATAGGATTGACCAGTTGTCAGTAGTCATTCCTCAATTTTTGAGAATTTCTAGGAATTTTCTACAATTTTTCCTTTTTTATTTTTTGATTTTATAGGATTTTCTAACATTTTTTAGAATTTGTTTTTAGAATTTTCCATTTTTTGATTTTAAAAATCATTTTTGGATTTTTTTATTTAAAAAAATGATTCGGATCGGGTCAAACCGATCCACACGAACCGGAACCCGACCCAGACTCGGACTAGCGCAAATCATCCCTCCAAAACGATGTCGTTCCGTTTTTTTTATTTTTCTTTTATTAGGGTTAAATCTAGCGGTTCCTATTGAACCACGTGGCTATTCCACGCCCGCTGGATCAATCAACTAATCCTACGGCTCAAATCAAAAGTCGACTACCCCTCAGCCGTCAAATCTGATTATCTAAATTTACGGCCACGATCGAACGACTCGACTAAACCTCGACTGTCTGATCTACCGATTTATTTTTTATTTTGAAAATTTGATTTTTTATTAATCGGAGATTTAAAATTGATCCGGCGGTTACCGAGCAAATATGTGGAATAACCTAAACCGTCGGATCGCCTAACAAACTAACCTCCGACTCCAACGGCTCAACTGACTAGGCAAACACGTGGACCTATCACCTAACGACACCTCAGCCCTTTGACTCTTTAACCCGCCACGTCAGCATCGTCTTCAACCTTTTAACTCCGACGAAATGGACGGCCGAGACTTCTCCGATGCCGATCAATGACTAAACCTAGGCCGATTGACATAAAACTAGTACCATTCGATTCATCTAGTTCTCTAGTTTCATATATGTCAGAGTCAGAGCATTTCCTTCATTGAATCAAACACAAGCAAGCTCGAACCAGGTCGGCTATGGCGAGTTCATACATGTGATTCATGGCATATCAAGCAAATTCACTCACAGAAAAGGTTATACTAGAGTTCATAACACTTACCTCGAGCTCCGATTGAGCTCGCAGGGCCTAGATTTGGCTAGGCAACATTGAACAGTGTTCAGCAATAGAGGTTGAGTTTGGAGACTCGATTCGAAGTATTCAAAAAAAGTCGATGCAAAAGAAAGATGCGATGATGGTTAGTGATGCTCAAGGAGTAAAACGCACTCTAACTCGAAGAATTACGATCGGAATCGAGTTCCGCCATTAAAGCACAGTGAGAAAGCTCAGAGACTGAACTACCTATTTCAGGATGATAGGCGGCGTAGCAGGTGGCGATCGACTCCTGCAACTTCAGGCGTGCTTTTGGTGACCTTCGTTGGCTTCGATTTGGCCGGGGACGGCCTAACCAGTGCCTTGGATTCGAGCTCGAATTCTCGACGGCGGGGGTCGGGGAATGAGCTCTCTCTCTCTCTCTCTCTCTCTCTCTCTCTCTCTCTCTCTCTCTCTCTCTCTGTTGCTCTCTAGAAACAGAATGAACCAACCCCCTGTTCTGAAAGTCGTTCAAGACTCTATATCCCTCTTGGAAATTTTGGCGCCGAACGGGGGATATCGTCTTAGACCCCTCACGTGCCCTTTGGTTGCCGAACACTGGCGGAATCAATTGGGCTTCCGTCTGGCTGCGTTTGGTCCTTCGGCAAGTCATATTTCGCGTGAATTTGGCAAGGATTTGAGCTGAATTTGGTTTTGTTGACTTTTGCAGGTCCCACGAGGTTGACCAGCCGATTATTCTCTCCTCCAGCGACGTCGGACAATGCCGCCGGTGTTGATCGATAGGGAAGAGTGAGAGCAACAATACGCCCACGATTGCTTGTCCAATTGTTCGCAAATTGCCCTTCAATTTGATGATCAAAATTGGCCTGAAAACTGTTCATCTGCGCGGGCGACTTGAGGTTGAAGATGACACTATTTGGATCGATTCGATCGATCGGACCAGTCAGAACAGGTCTGACTCAATTTTTCACAAAATTAACCAAAATTCGTGGGGAATTTTCACAATTAAACCTCAGAATCGAACTTAGGATATGAATATTATCTGAAAATATATTTTTGCCCAAAAGTTCTTGTCAATTTCTGTGAAAACCCCAAATTCATCTTTAATTACAATTCCAGAAATTATGAAATTGAAGGCCCAAACGGTCAAATTGGACCAAATCACCCATGCCAATCGATTCAGAATAGTGAAAAACATAGGATAGTTGTTCCAATTTATAACGGAAGTCCTTGAATTGAAAGTAATTTTAAATATGACTAAATTCAAGGACTAAATTGTAATTTTTTTTATCAGAAGATGGCATTTGCATTACTCAATAGAAAAGGTTCTTACAAAAAGCCCTAAACGAGGGGCGTCCGAACATAGAATAGCCCAGAGGAGCTGAGGTGGGGAAGTGGACCAGTGGGCCGAAACTCCAAACCGACGGTGTGTCCTGGCAACCCAATCAGCAGCTTGGTTCGCCATTCTCTTGCAGTGGCCCACGAAGACTTGAGGGAAACGGGCTAACATCTCTTGGGCCTGATGGATAAGTACTTCTGCTTCCCAACTGGCTTCCATTCATGCAATTGAGCAATTCGTGCAAATAATTGGACTAAATTACAATGAAGGACAATCAAATTGAATGACAAGACTCTCAAAATGCTAAAATTACAAATTAAAAGACTCAATTGACATTTTTTTTACCAGATTCAACTATGTGCATTACAAAGAAACACATAAAATTGAACTTGAATTTTGACTTTTTATGAGATCAAAAAGACGGGGGAATTAAAAGAAAAATATTGACTATTTTCCGTATTTTTGTGACCTCAAGCGCTATTTTTCTTGATTTTTCTAGTATTTTCCTATTTTCTAAAAATACTAAAAAATGTAAAAATTATAGAAAATTATTTTTTACTCAAAAATGGTTCCTTAGGCTTGGCTAAGGTTACCAAATTTGATTTTGGAATTTTTCAACTTTTTATGAATTTTCTATGAATTTTTCAAAATAAGACTGAAAAAGGCTGGTTAAAAATCAGGTGCCAACAGTAGTTTACATAAAATCGCAATTGAACACCAGTAATCACTGGTTGGGTCACCAACTTGATCACAAACCGAAAATTGATCAACAAAAGCAAACAACATGCGACCAAAGTTTCTATAGACACTTAATCTGACATAAATACTCTGGCGATCATTCCATGACATAAGGGTAAAGCACCAAGAGTTCTTGGTCATGACTCAGCAATGCCAGTCTTGTTTGTTCAGTGTCAACCTTGCCTCCATTCCGCGACCATCTCTAGCATCTATGAATACCTCAGTGTTCAACCTATCTGCACCATCCGACCAAAAAAAAAAATAAATAACCCCCGTCAAGTTCATCCATTTTGGCTTCCCCCACCCAATATCAGCCTTACACCATTGAAGTTTGCACCAAACTGGAGCACTATAGAGATCCTCCTATAATTCTTTGCCTATTCACGTCGTGTGTATGCACCTGCAATAGGATGAAATGAAAACGACATCATTAGGGCTTTTTGAGGATATATAAAGCCCAGTAAAAGAAAACAACAACAGGAGCGTAAAAGACAATACTTAGAAACCAGTTGACATATCTGTCAGAAGAAAAAGTTTTAAGATGAAAACTCACTAGTTTTTGGTTCTCAGTTTGAGTAGCAAGCAAATCGTTATACTCTTTAATAATCTGTAAACAAAGTTGAAATAAGATGCATTCAATTGCCTCAGAAGCAAAGTTTAGAGATCATTACAACGTCAACTTTGCTATTAAGAAGAGCATCACTGAGTCCAGAATTGGCAACAGCTTTTGGTGAATGTTGGGCAACATGGCAAAATATCTGATACAAAATCCAAGCTAAACTCCCTAGAACTCCTGAGAAGCAGATCCAATGTCTCCTTTCCCTTCGCCCATCTTCTTCGGCAACAGCTTTTGGTGAATGTTAGGCAACACTTCTCCATTAGCAATGGAAATAGAATCCAGGAGCTCGCTCAATTACTCATTGATCCTCACGGCAAGCTGGATGTGCCTGAGGACAATTCTATTCTTCTTGTTGTCTCTAGCAGCATTTCCAGCAAGCTCATTGCCTGAGGACAATTCTATTCTTCACATCAGCAAGGGGGAAAGTATACAAGAAGCTCATTGCTACCAATCGCAATAAAGTCTTCCACTTATCACTTTTCTAGCTTCTCTTCTATGGTAATCTCTAACTCTAAAGATTCCAGTGCACCATTTTGAAAAAAATTAATCGCAAGATCCAACCCACAATTGCATTTCGCACCCAAGATTTGAGACTCCCAGTGAATTACTCCATCGACATGCATCCACATTCAGTTTTTCCTTACAAAATAAATAAACCACTTCGTGTTGAAAGCTAGCGCTCCCAAAAAAAACCACAGGTTGTTCCCTATGTTCTTTCCTTGAAGAAAATTGTCCAACACACTATTCAGACCAAGCAAAACTCAAACCCAAAGTGACAGCAAAGCAACTAAATGCAAACTCATCTCGAAATAGGATTAATTCAAGGGCCCTCACATGGACTTAGATTAGTAGCTCTGAAATGGCAAGCGGGGTTCATACCCTCCAAACCCCCTCACTATCTACAGTTGCAAGAACCAGAAAAATAAATTAAACTCACTCATCAGCATCCCCTTCAACAACGAATCAACCATATCACACAAGGAATCCACCAAAGTTTTCTTCTTCTTCTTTTCTGTAGCAGACATGGAATTTCGAGAGAGAGAGAACGAAGGAGAACATAGAAACCTTGCCGGGCAGGAGACACGTCGATGCAGTTCAGCTGCTCGGAGCGGCATGTCGCGGTCAGCGAAGGCAGCTGGCCATCATCGTCTCCGGGCTGGGCAGCGACGGCGAGGCTCCGCTGCAATTCGCATGCCCAAATCTGGGGCGAGTGTTGGAGAAGACGGAGTGGCGGGCGACGGCAGAGGCGACATCGAGATCTCCGGCACGGATGAGGAACTGGACGCGGTGTGTGGTTGAGGGGAGGGCCGAAGAGGGCGAAGGTGGAGTCAGGGAGGCAGGGGACGTTGGGATCGTAGGGGTGGAGGGGAGTGTTGTCGCGGCAGAGAGACGTAGAAGCTATGAGATGAGAGGAAGAAGAAGAAAAAGACGGGCAAATTGCGGAATTATGATTAATAAATGAGGGTGATAGTGGAAATTCAAAAGGCATTCATTAATGCCCAATGTTACATGTCGAGAACATAGTTATTAAGGCGACAAGGCAACAAGGCGAGCAGAGGCCTCTAAAACGCCTAGGGGATTAGGCGCCCGCCTAGTCATCCACAAGACAATAAGACGACAATGTAGCTAAATTTTTAAATATATATGTATAATTATATATTTTATATTTGTACTTCAAAACTTACATTCATGATTTAACAGAGCAAATATATACATGAAAAATTATTAAAAATAAATAACTTTTAATATAGTAAATATATGCATGAAATATTATTAAAAATAAATAATTTTTAATATTTGTACTTCTCAAGGCGTCCAAGGCGCCCACAAGGCGACGCCTAGGCCACCAAGGCGCCCGCCTTGAGAAAAACCAGCAAGGCGCCCAAGGCGTCCACAAGGTGACGCCTAGGCGACCAAGGTGCCCGCCTTGAGAAGACCTAGTAAGGCGACAGGACGCCTTGGTCGCCCAAGATCGCCTTGTCGCCTAGGCGTCGCCTTGACAACTATGGTCGAGAAAGCTGCAAAGCCAAGGCAACCCTGAACTTGCTTTGGGCTTTTAGCCTTCAGGTTGACTTTCAGTCAAGAGTGTTTCGAAATTTGTTTACCAAACACCTAAATTTTAGCCCAAGGGGCTTTGGGCGTGCCCAAAGCCCCTTGGAAAAGTGCTTCCCAAACGCACCCAAGATCCACTTCAAATCCTTATTTAAAATTTTTCTGATTTTATCCCGTATAAGTATGAGTAACCTTCTTTTTTTTTTTTTTGGTCGAAAGTAACCTTTTATTTCAAAAAGTGGCAAAATTGCAATAGCATTCGGGAAAAAGATTGAAATGAAAAGAAAAATCTAAACTCTAAGCAAAAATTTATTTGTGAAAAACTGTGAATTGTACTGAAGGATTGATTTGAATTTGTCGCGAGAAATTGATGGACCAGATTGAACACGAGTTCAACCATGAAATTGTACGTAAGAGTCAAAATTTAGTAGACAGGGTTAAGTTCCTTTTCTTAGGGTGTGCATGAAATCTTGCCAACTTCTCAATTTTCCTGCCAGAAGTCGATCTGGCAGGAAAATTCGTTTGATAAAAATACTGTCGAAGTAGAAATTCGTTTGGTAAAAAAATTGACTTATGGCAAGATTTTTGAGTGATTTTGAGAAGTAAAAAATTTTCACTTCTCCCCTTGAGAAGTCATTCTCGCGGGACCGACCGGCCGGCCGTCGCCGACGCCCGCCTGCCGGCCGGCCGGCCGCCGCCGCCGCCTGCCGGACCGCAACGCCGCCGGTTGCCGCCTCCTGTCGCCGACCGTCCACCACCGCCGATCGCCGGCCGGCCGTCGCCGACGGTCGAAACATTTTTTTCATAATGTTTCGAACATCGTCTTTTTTAATTATTATCAAACGCATTTCTCTATCAGAAATCAACTTCTGAAGCAGAAGCTGAAAATTCAACTTCCACTACAAAGCAAAAGCTGAAAAAATGACTTCCTTGCCAGAAGTCATTCTTGACTCCGGCAAGATTTCATACACATCCTTAGTAGCTTAAACTTTTAGATGAGACCTTTGCGAAATCCATCTTAAAATTGCCATGAAAGTTGAGCGATTCATTTTTTATGGTTCGCATTTTCTTACTTTTATTTATGAGCTCTCTTTTGTTGCGCAAAATGAGTTTCAACAAGGATTCTTGAAAATCTTTCCGTGGTTGGATGCACTTGTTAGCCGCAAAAGCAAACTCAACCCTTTTCGGCAAATGCCCAACACTCTTGTTCCCTCCCCAATCTAATTAGTCCGCAAGAAAATTGTCGCTCCCGGTTTTATTCTACTGATTGATTTCCATTATCCAGATGAAAATTCAACTGGACTATCATGTCTATTTGTAAGGTACAGTATCCTGCTTATCACGACTTGCTACTGTTAAAATCTCAACCAGTTATCTTCTTCGAGTCCATATGGGTAATGGGTCAGTGTTCATCGACCTCTTCATGGCAATTCACCAATACATTTTTGTTTGGTTTGAGTCACACGTGCTTTCTTGGCGTGTTATTCTTTGTTCTTGAAAATGGCCTTCACCTGTTTGAGTAAATGCCGCAGCCAAAGGCCCAACCGCCCTTTCATTAGGTAGAAGAATTCGTGAACCTCAATCTTTCACTAAGCGATCTGGGTAAATGCATGATTTGAATGTATAGGCCATGGCATAGGCATTCAACGTTCATCATCAGAATGGAATCGTTGTGAATTTGATACATTAGAAAAGATCTCATGTTGGTTCTAAACATATGAATAAAACATACAGGCACTATCTTCTTACCATAAACAATAAGAAAGAGAACATCAAGATCAACAGTTCATGATGTTTCAGGTGCTGTTGCTGCTTCCGTTTGCGGAGCCAGGCACAATCTCTCTCAACATGGCCACCACCTGCAACATGGTTGGCCTCTTGGAAGGGAAATCATCGACACACTGTAGTGTTATCTCCATGTACTTCACCATCTCCTTCACTACTTCGGCTTCCGCTTCGGCTTCCTCCGGGACTTTGGTTGCCGATAGCAGTGCCTGGTCTATGACTTCCATCTGCTTCCCTTCTCTCACTTTCATCTTCACCCACCCCACCAAGTTGGTGTCCCCAAAATCCTCCTTGTCAGTCGGGCGCTTTCCAGTCAAGAGTTCCAAGAGGACGACACCCAACGAATACACGTCTCCTTTGGCCGTGCATCGGAAGCTTTGGTAATACTCTGGTGGGACATAACCTGGTGTGCCAGCTAGCGTGCTTACACTTAGATGCGTGTCAAGAGCACTTATAAGCCGGGCCATTCCGAAATCAGAAACTCTTGCTTCCATATCTTGGTCCAACAATACATTGCTTGATTTCATGTCCCGGTGTATGATGTGGGGGATGCAGTTATGGTGTAGGAAGCACAGTCCTTTCGCAGCCCCTCGCGCTATCTTTTTCCTTTCCTCCCATGTAAGTATTCTCCGATCTTGAGTTTTGACTCTCCCGTGGAGCATCTCTTCTAGGCTGCCGTATTCCATAAACTCGTAAACTAATAGCCTCTCCTCTCCCACCTTGCAGTAACCCAAAAGAGGCACTAGATTTTTGTGTTTGATTTTCCCCAATGTCTCCATCTCTGCCATGAATTCTCTGTCGCCCTGGTAACTCAATCTTATGAGTTTTTTTATCGCGACTTTTGAGCCATCTTTCAGTGTAGCCTTGAACACTTCGCCGAACCCACCGCAACCGATGAGGCTTGCTGCCGAGAAGCCATTAGTGGCTTCGATTAGCTGGGAGAACTTCAGCTTCCTCAGCTGCCTCTGGAAGGTTGCGACATTGATGCTCAGTGGCTCTTTCTCCTTGTCAATTTTCCATGTTGTGGCTGCATGCGCTGCTTGTAAGCTTTTCAGCATCTTCACTTCCTCTGCCTCTTTTCTTCTTGCACGCATTGCTACCCCCCATACAGTCAAAATACAGATGGAAGCAATGGAAAGTAGAATTCCAAGGACGATGCTGTTAGCCCACGATGCAGTCCCTGGCTTTGCTCTTCCTTTCGTGCCGGCCCCATCTGGGTTTGTTTCTGGTTCGTTATTCTGACATTCAGCTAACGGAACCCCGCAAAGTCCTGGATTGTGTTCATACTGGCTGGCAGGAAGTGTACTTAGTTGCCCTCTCTGTGGGATTTGCCCTGTTAAATCATTGTAGGAAAGATCTATCTGGACCAGGAAAGATAAGTTTGAGAAGGAATCTGGAATCTGGCCTTGTAGTCGATTGTGTGATGCGTCAAACACCCCTAAATCCTTAAGTCTGCCAAGCGATGAAGGAATTTCTCCAGATAGCTGATTGTGCGATAACTCGAGAACCTGCAGAGCTACCATGTCGCCAAACTCTTCTGGGATCTTCCCTCGGAGCTGATTGTAAGAAAGGTCCAGGTACTCCACCGTCTGGTATCTTGTGAACATGCTAAGGATTGGACCTGAGTACATTCTTGTGAAGTCACAATTTCTCAAGGTCGGTATCTGCAACAACCTTTCAGGTCTAATCCCAGCGAATTCCAACAGACCTCCAACACCCTTGCATGTATTGCCTACATTTCTTACGAATACAAGGGTGTTTCCAGAAAGAATGCCAGCCAACGCTTTTGCTCCGAGCTGCCTCCCCAGGCGTGGCGGTATTTCCCCTGTTAATTTGTTGCTGTTCAAGTCTAACCACACCAAGCTACTGCAATTTCCCAGCTCCCATGGGATCTGACCGCTCAAACTGTTATTCCCCAGCTGCAGAACGGCCAATCTTGACAAAAGCGTGACCTCACGTGGGATTTCACCGGTCAGTTCGTTGCTTGTGAGTGATATCCATTCAAGATTGCTGCAGTTGAACAGTTGTGTTGGGATTTCACCCTTAAGATGATTATTGTTAAGGATGAGATTCTTCAAGTTCCTACATTTTCCTAATTCTGGTGGGATTTCGCCTTCCAGGCCGTTGAACCACGCGATTAGCTGCTCCAGATTCTCAAGCATCCCGATCTCCGCTGGAATTGAGCCAGCTAGATAGTTCAAGCTGAAATCAATCTTCTTGAGTTGTGAGCATTGAGATAATTGAGGTGGGATTTTTCCGGTGATGAGATTGTCCGGAACTCTTAGCTCCTCGAGTGAGGCAGCTCCGGGACATAATTCAGGTGGTATGATACCTGAAAACTGGTTGGAACTGAAATCAATGACTCTCAGCTTTTTGCAGTATGAGAGGGAAGCAGGAAACGGCCCAGAGATGATGTTGTTGCTCAATAGCAAACTCTCGAGCGATCCAAGATTCCGAAGGATAGAATCTGGAAAGGGGCCTGATATGTTGTTATTAGACAAATCAATGCTCTGCAACCACGTGCATGATGAGAAAGATGATGGAATTGGCCCCGAGATGTTGTTAAAGGAAAGCGTGAGCTCGATTAGCGAGTTGCATGCAGTTCCCAGCTCATAAGGAATCCACCCTGTAAGATGGTTGTGAGAGAGATCGAGTTTTTGCAAGCTAGCAAGTCGCCCAAATGAGCGGGGAATCTCTCCAGTGAACATGTTGTTTCCTAAATTCATTGTCTGGAGGCTGGTGCAGTTTGAAAAGGAGCTTGGAATGGACTCGTTGAGCTGGTTGCTGGAAAGATCAAGTTGCAACAGAGAACCACAAGAATTCTCGATCTTCAGTCCTGAAATTGACCCGCTTAGATTGTTATAAGACAGGTCGAGAACCTGAAGCATATCAGCCTTCGTAAAGAAATTCTCTGGCAACGAACTTGTTAAATTATTGAAAGCTAGATTGACATCGATGAGATTGGGGCACTTGGAGAAGAAATTCTCAGGGACCAGGCCAAAGAGGCCCGCAAAAGAAAGGTCCAGATGTTTCAAAGCATAGGGGAGTTGAAGCAAGGAGTTTGAATTGATGGCGAATGAGTTTGATGACAAATTGAGTACAGTTAACATGTCTAAAGACCTCAAAGGGTCAAAAGACACGGTCCCTTCAAGACTCTGGCCGCTAAGATTGAGTTGAGTGACCCTCCCTGAGTGACATGTGACTCCATACCAAGCGCAAAGATTTTGACCGAGCCGCCACCCAGATAGCACTCCATTCGGGTCCTTCTGGATCATTGTCTTGAACAAGATCAGGGCTTCCGCATCCGTTTTCATGGAGGAAGCGCTCTGTTCGGCTGCGGAAACGGAGACAAGACCAACAGCGATGAAAAATACGTGGTAGATTAGATGAATTGGGTTGGTCTCCATTGGAGAAACAACTCTCCTGGAACACATCTGAAAGAATGAGAGTGAGAGTGGCAGAGAAAGCAATAGTGGGTTCTCCAAGAGAGTAAGAGAGAGGGGGTGTGTAAGAATGATGATACTTTGTTGGTGCAAAGCAGAGGAGGGGAGCTATAGCAAAAAGAAGGCAAAGAACCCTTTGCCCTCCTTATATTTTTTTTTTCGCAAATGCTGAAGGAGGGAACGTGCAGAGGAATAAGAAAAAGAGCTGGGGTTGAAATCGGGTGGGGGAGATGTACTGAGAGAGAGAGAGAGAGAGTGAAATCTGAGTGAGGAGATTGATCTTGATCTGACTTTTGGTCAAAAGGGTTTGATGGGGTCCATAGACAGAGTCTTGTATCCAAGGATCCGTGCCTTCAGGGCTTAACCGAAACCGAAAGTATGTGGGAGCTTGCGGTGCTTGATCCAAGACTCAAAAAGAGTTATTCTCAGTCAGTGTCCTGTCAGTGAGCGTGAGAATGTCATCGGCACGAGTGTGAGTGAGTGACTGAGTGAGGGTATTAAGAATGGGATGCTAGATACTTTGTGCTCGACTTTATGCTACAGTGGTCCTCCCCAACTCATATGGACGAATGAGTTTGTCTCTGATTGGAGACATCAGTCATGCTTGTAAATGGGAAAAACTATCATTTAACAAAAGCAAAAAGGGTTATACATATGGGAATGAGGGTCATACAACTACTGTGTAGGACAGGGTAGAGAGCTCGGAGGTTTGGTTATTATCGGTTCGCACGTGAGGATCGACTTTAATTTTGCGATCAGATCATGAAGCGATCCGCTAAAGAGATATGATACTTGCCCAAGTTTGGCACTGTTGGAGATTAATGGTGAGGGAGATGATGTTTAGGGGAGTGGAGCGGAGCCCACATGTTGAAATTGGAGGGGGAATCAATGATCATGAAGTTCAACCAGTAAATCTGAAGCTGGATTGTTTGTCCACTGAAAATCAAAGTAGAAAAGTTGGGAAAAGCTAATGGAGAAGAGAATAATAATAGTTACGTATTGAAGAAAAGGCCCACAAGGAGGAACACCATCAATGAGCTCTGTTGTTAATGGAATTGGAGGTGATGATGCCTCCTCAAATGCTGCCTTTTCTTCTCTGTTCTAGCTCCAAAAAATGCTCTTTAGTTCATCCTATCTTAAATCTTGACGGGAAAGTTTTCACTTTATAGCTGGCTTGTGGGTCCACCTCCATTTTCTTTCTGGGAGACCTCTTGACGGAATTCATTGCCTTCTTTGGTAAATGACTTTGAAATTCTTGGAACGGCAAATGAGTGAGAATAGTACGTTGATTTACAAATTAAAGTTATTCACTTCATTGACCATTTACGTAACAAGCTTAGCAAAGACGATTTGAGCCAAAAAAAAAAATCCTATAAAATAGTCAATTCTCCATGTCTACGGATTGTGCTTAATTTGGGATGAATCGTCAAGAATAGATTGACCAAACTATAGTCACATCCTTTCTAAATAATTCGCAAAATAGGTTGCTTTGTTAATTATCAAACCCACAACTACATTAACTATAGTAGTGATATGGGAATGTGACACAATTAGTCTCTGAATTTTAGATCAACATGCAATATCATCCACGAGATTTTTGAACTATTCCTAAATATTTGATGCAGGCCCCAAACTTTCAAAATGTTCAATATAATCTCTCAAAACGACAAGAAGCTGCAATTTTTTTATATATTTTTTGTTCTTTATAAATATTTTTATAGTCCCGTTTAATAACATTTTAAGCAATGGTATCTGCAATAGTAAAAGTAGAACCTCATTTAGGGTGCGTTTATTTTGGGGAAAGTATTTTCAGGGAAAGTGTTTTCTAGACTTTCGCCCGTTTGGTTCCCGAAAAATGATTTGGTCAACGAAAAATATTTTCCAGTCAACCAAGATTTTATTCATTAAAATATAAAAGTGAATTCCCCAAAATAAAAAAGTGAAAACACTTTCCCAGATTTGAATATCTCACTTTATTTGAAAACGAGGCTGGGGCCGATCCCCGGGCCGAGGCCGGCGATCCGGGTCAAGGCCGGCGATCGGGACCGAGGACCGAGAGCGGGGCCAGGGCAAGGGGTCGGGGATGGCTACCGAGATTAGGGCTGGGATCGGAACCGGGGCCGAGGATCGGGGGCCGGGATCGGAAACGATGCTAGGGATTTGGACCGGGACCGGGGCCGGGGCCGACGACCGGGACCGGGGCAGGCTACCGGGGTCGAGGCCGGGGCCGAGGACCGGTGTCGAGGCCAGGGACTGGAACCGGGGCCGAGGCCGGCCGGGCAACTGGAGCCAAGGCCGAGGTTGGGGACCGGTGTCGAGGCCGGGGATCGGGACCGAGCCGAGGCCGGTGTCGGGGCCGGTGCCGGGGACCGACGACCGAGGCCGGGGCCGGTGACGGTGGTCGGGGCCGGGGATCGAGACTGGGGCTCGTAGCGGAGGACAGGGACCGAGGATTAGTGATGCGGAGCATATTAGTAATGTGTTTCTGGATCGATTGGATAGGCAGAAGTCCCAACGGAGGTCGAGAAGATGCGTCTAGAATTTAGGATTTAATTTTAGCATTTTTCTGATGTAATTTTATTTTAGTGGCAATTTTGTAATTTGTTGGTTTTGGTGTCATTAGGGTTAACACCCTATATAAGGTGTTTTGTGAAGTTTGAGCGGACAGAATATACCTTTTGATATTAAAAATTTGAGATTTCTCTTTCAAGCAAGATTTGCTTGTTGGTTCTATCGCTGAACGCTGCGTCAGGACATTCTGGGGTTCGAGCAGCTGAAAGAGTGTTATGCAGGCGATGAAGATTTTGGGCAAATTTGGGATACGTGTGCTGCTGATCAACCTGTACAGGAGTTCTATATTCTGGATGGTTATCTAATGCATGGCAATCAACTTTGTCTTCATGGAGAAAGGCAGAATTGATGCAGCAAGAACGGAGTAAAAGAGGCTTTGAAAGTTATAGAGATAGTAGCTCAGGAAGTTCCATGGAGAAAGGCGGCTTTGATAATCGCTTTAGCATAGAGCGAAATTAAGGGGATAAGGCGATAGAAAAGCGCCCTCTGAACGAGGGAAGGGACAAGGGGTCGCAATCACAGAAAAATGTGAACCCGAATCCTTATGCTAGACCAGCAGCAATTAAGTGTTACAGGTGTAATCAGCTTGGGCACCGCTCTAATGAATACCCTCAGAGAAAAACAGTAAACGTGGCAGCTAGAGAGGAGGAGGAAGAAGACAGGTATTGCTGCGAACCAGATGGTGAGGAAGACGATTTTGAAGATGAGGAAGATGAGGAGATAAGTTGTGTGGTGCGCAGGATGATGCTAGCCCCAAAACAGGAGGATGATACACAACGCCATCAGCTATTCCGAACCAGATGCACTATTCTGGGGAAGATATTTGCTGTAGTCATCGACAGTGGGAGCATGGAAAATATCATTGGGAAGGATGCAGTGAAGAAACTGGGGATACCTGTAGAGAAACATCCTAACCCCTATACATTAGGATGGATTAAGTATGGAGCAGAAAGTATACAGGTAACTGAACGATGCAAAATTCCATTCTCTATTGGTAAATATCAAGATGAGTTGTATTGTGATGTAGTAGATATGGATGTATGTCACGTGTTGTTCGGGAGGCCGTGGCAATTTGATGTTGATGCTCAGCATTCTGGAAGGAGCAACCAATATAATCTGGTGAAAGATGGGTGAAGTATACGTTGTTGCCCTTGAAGAAAAAAGGAAAACAGACTACAGGTAATAATTTCCTTACTCTTACGAGGAAATTTGAATATGAAATTAAAGAGACCAGGGAAGTTCATGTGCTAGTGGTGAAACAAGCGATTGAGACAGAGGCTAAATTACAAGTGGAGGAGCAGCCTGAAGCAGTTAGACCTTTATTGCAAGAATTCAGTGAGCTGATGCCTGAAGAGATTCCAGAAGGGTTGCCTCCTATGCGTGATATTCAGCATCATATAGACTTAATTCCCGGTGCTAGTTTGCCTAATTTACCGCACTACAGGATGAGTCCTAAGGAGAGTGAGATTCTAAAGGAGAAGGTGGAAGAGTTGCTGCGAAAGGGACACATTCATGATAGCATGAGCCCATGTGCTGTTTCTGCCTTACTAACTCCTAAGAAAGATTCGTCCAAAAAAAAAAAACTCCTAAGAAAGATGGGAGCTGGAGAATGTGTGTAGACAGTAGAGCCGTTAATAAGATAACTGTGGGCTACAAGTTTCCAATACCTAGGTTGGATGACATGCTGGATAGACTGCACGGAGCGAAGTGGTTTACGAAGCTGGATTTGAAGAATGGCTACCATCAGATTCGTATTCGGCCTGGAGATGAGTGGAAGACAGCATTCAAGACAAAGGAGGGGCTGTACGAGTGGTTGGTGATGCCGTTTGGGCTTTCTAATGCTCCGAGCACTTTCATGAGGCTTATGAATCAGGTTCTAAAATCTTTTATTGACAAATTCGTCGTAGTTTATTTTGATGATATCCTGATTTTATAGTAAGACTGAGGAGGATCATTTGATGCACTTGAGGGAAGTGTTGACCGCTTTGCAGACTAGTAAGCTGTATGTGAATCTTAAGAAATGTAGCTTTCTTACCCATAAGCTGCTATTCTTGGGGTTTATTATCACTGCTGAGGGAATAGAGGTGGATGAGACGAAGGTGAAAGCCATCAGAGAGTGGCCTACTCCAAAAACAGTTTCTGAAGTAAGGAGTTTTCATGGGTTGGCTACTTTTTATATGCGATTTATTAAGAATTTTAGCACTATCGCAGCCCCGATTACAGAGTGTATGAAGAAAGATAGATTTCTGTGGGGAGAGGAAGCCAATAATAGTTTTGCTATTCTGAAAGAGAAGTTGTGTACTGCACCTGTTCTAGCTCTACCTAACTTTGATAAGCTGTTTGAGGTAGATTGCGATGCTAGTGGAGTGGGTATAGGAGCTGTTTTGTCTCAAGAGCGCATGCCAATTTGCTTTTTCAGTGAGAAGCTCAGCGATGCGCGACAGAAATGGAGCACTTATGACAAAGAATTCTATTCTGTCGTAAGAGCTTTGAAGACATGGGAGCACTATCTGATTGGGAAAGAATTTGTGCTTTATTCTGACCATGAAGCTTTGAAGTACTTAAATAGTCAGAAAAGGATCAGTAAAGATATGCATGCACGTTGGTGTCAGTTTTTACAAAAATTCCCTTTCAGGTTGCAGCACAAATCCGGTGTGCATAATGTTGTAGCAGATGCGTTGAGTAGGAGAGCTGGCTTGCTGATTACATTGCGCCAGGACATTCTAGGGTTCGAGCAGCTGAAAGAGTGTTATGCAGGCGATGAAGATTTTGGGCAAATTTGGGATACGTGTGCTGCTGATCAACCTGTACAAGAGTTCTATATTCTGGATGGTTATCTAATGCATGGCAATCAACTTTGTCTTCCTCGGACATCATTACGAGAGAAGGTAATTCGTGATTTGCATTATGGTGGATTGGCTGCACATCTGGGTCAAGACAAAACTATTGCTGCAGTTAATGAAAAATTTTACTGGCCCCAATTGCGTAAAGATATCAGCAGGTATGTGCAGAAATGTTATGTTTGCCAAACTGCTAAGGGACAATCTAAGAATACAGGTTTGTATATGCCATTACTTGTCTCTGACAATATATGGGAGGATCTGTCAATGGATTTTGTGTTGGGTTTACCAAGAACTCAAAGAGGCGTGGATTCTATTTTTGTTGTAGTTGACAGATTTTCCAAGATGGCACACTTCATTCCTTGTAGGAAGACTTCTGATGCTGTAAGTGTGGCTAGGTTATTTTTCAAAGAAGTAGTTCGTCTGCATGGAGTGCCTAAGTCTATTACTTCAGATAGAGATAGCAAATTTCTAGGGCATTTTTTGCGAACCTTATGGAAATTGTTTGACTCATCACTGAATTTTAGTAGCACAGCTCACCCTCAGACTGATGGGCAGACGGAGGTGGTCAATAGAACTTTGGGCAACTTGATTCGAAGTCTTTGTGGGGATAAACCGAAGCAGTGGGATGTTGCTTTATCGCAGGCGGAGTTTGCTTATAATAATGCGGTTCATAGTTCTATCGGCAGGTCACCTTTTTCTGTTGTCTATACAAAGGCACCTCAACATACTCTGGATTTGATTCACTTGCCTAAACAAGCAGACAAGAGTGTTGCAGCGGATCATATGGCTAAGCAGATTGTCGAGGTACATCAGGAAGTGAAGCAGAAGTTGGAAGTGGCTAATCAGAAGTACAAGGCTGTGGCAGATAAACACAGGCGCAAGCAGGTGTTTGCGGTCGGCGATCAAGTCATGGTCTTCCTTCGTAAAGAGCGGTTACCGGTTGGAACTTACAGCAAATTGCAGCAGAAGAAATATGGGCCTTACACTGTCAGTAGGAAAATCAACGATAATGCCTATGTTATCGACCTTCCACAAAGCATGGGCATATCCAATACCTTCAATGTTGCTGATTTATCTCTATTTCATGAGTCCACCGAGCCGTTGTATCCAGATTCTGATTCTAACTCGAGGACGAGTTTTTCCCAAGTGGAGGAGAATGATGCGGAGCATATTAGTAATGTGTTTCTGGATCGATTGGATAGGCAGAAGTCCCAACGGAGGTCGAGAAGATGCGTCTAGAATTTAGGATTTAATTTTAGCATTTTTCTGATGTAATTTTATTTTAGTGGCAATTTTGTAATTTGTTGGTTTTGGTGTCATTAGGGTTAACACCTTATATAAGGTGTTTTGTGAAGTTTGAGCGGACAGAATATACCTTTTGATATTAAAAATTTGAGATTTCTCTTTCAAGCAAGATTTGCTTGTTTGTTCTATCGCTGAACGCTGCGTCAATTAGGGCCGGGACTGGGACTGGGACCAGGGATCTGGACCGAGGCTGGAGCCGGCGACCGGTGTGGAATCTGAGAACCGGGACCGAGGTCGACAACCGGGGCTGGGACCGGCGACCTGGACTGGGACCGAGACCGAGACCGACGACCGAGGCCGGGGATCGGGATCGGACCGGGGACGGGGATTGGGATCGGGATCCGGGGCCGGGGCCGAGGACCGAGGCCAAGGCGGGGGACCGGGGCCGAGGATCGGGCCTAGGGCCGTGACCGGCGACTGGGGTCAGTTCGCGTCAGCTCTCTCGACCCTCTGCCTCTTCTCAGTATAAGAACAGTCACATTGATGAGATTGAAATCTTTTTTCCAAATAAAAACCAAACACCAAAAAATATTTTCGGTAACATATTACCAAACAAAGGAAAATAAATCGTTTTCCGAGAAAGTGGTTTCTAGAAAATCACTTTCCTGAAAATGAATTCCAGAAAATCACTTTCCTGAAAACGAACATACCCTTAGAGTTATATTGATGAATATTCTTGCTATTTAAAATTTAGAGATTTAACTAAATTTAATTCAAAAAACATGAAACATAACAAGCTGTAAATTTTATCTATCTAAAAAAATTAGGAAAAAAGTTTCGATTAATATTCGCACTTATATTAATATTTTTTGTACTTATATGATTAATATAAGTACGAAAACTGCATAGATAAATTGATATCGTTATGCAATATACTTATGAAAACACTTATTTTTAAAAAATAAAAGGGCTGTGAATACGATTTAAAACAATTGCATAGGATTGTTCAGGCCTAATTCCCTAAAAAATCCCCAACTTTAGGTTTAGTTTCAATTCTGCGCAAAACCTTTTTTGTCTGAAAAAAAATCCGAACTTTAGGTCCAGTCTAAATCTACCATGAACTTTTTTTGTCTAAAATAAACCCCCGAACTTTTTTTTTGTCTGAGAGAATTGCACTCCAATTTCAATATGCTCTTATTAGCCCTTTGTCCGAAAATCTCCGTTAGTCATCCCTAATTTCCCTATCCTAGAACGGTTTCATTTCCAGAGAATTTCAGCAATTTTTATTGGGGTGGCTTTGATATTGACTTGGAAGTACCACATTGGCATGTACCTATTGTTTCATATTTTGCTGATGTGGATTTGTTAGGGACATGGAATTGCCACGTCAAATTGGGACTGGATCACGAGGGTAGATTTGAGAATATATTGAAAGTTGGTGATTATTTTTAGACCAAACAAATTTTGGGACAGATTTGAGGTTGGACCTAAGATTTGAGTGTTTTTTTAGACAAAAAAAAAATCGGAGCAGATTTGGACCACTCCTAAATTTTGGGAATTTTTAGGGAATTAGGCTGGATTGTTCATGGTTAGTATCTTTGCAATATCATCGGATGATCAATTCGAATAAAGTTATTGAGGGACATACCGACAGCATTTGAGGATCTTTATAGTTTATCCTGCTAGAGTAATAGGCAGAAAGACATTCGGCAGAAGCACTATCATGTACCAAAAGAAAAACACGTAAATTCTATTAGAAGGAGAGAAGACTACGGTACGAATAAGAAAGCAACATGTGCTATAAAAGGCATGAGCCATAATTCGATCCACACATGTCTCATTATTTTTTTTTTATTAATACCTGGAAAAACTCCAAAAATCCCAAATTGGTACATAAATTTACCCCAAACTATTTTTTCAACCATCAAAATACCCTAAATCTGTACGCTTGTGATAAATTTTACCTTTCGTTTATTTTTCGTTAGATTTTATTGTCAAATTATTAAGTTGGATGACACATGACAATTGATATATGTACCACTTTGAGGTTTTTAACCCCCTCTTTGTCATATTGTATCCGTTTGGGGTTCTTCCTAGTGTTAACTTAATTTAATGGACACTAACGGAAGGTAAATTTGTCATAGAGTACCGGATTGATTTTTTTTTATGGTCGAAAAAATAGTGCCGACTTGGAGTTTTTGATAGTAACAAATGGAATAAATTTGTCACATATGCATCAGTTTGGAATCTTTTGTAGTAAAAAAAATAATTTATGATAAATTTATCACTAGGGTATCAATTTATGATTTTTCGTGATATTAACTTTTTTTTTGTTGTTGTTGGGAGTCCTTTCTATTTCTAACAATACGAAAAGGGGAATTTCTCCTTTTCAACTTTGCCATCTCTCTAAATGATGAAAAGAAGGAGGAGGAGAATGGTGGGAGTACTACAAATTAGCCGTTGATCCCCGAGCTGTGCTCGAGCCCATAAATTTCCACAACCATTGTCGTAACGATCGACCCAATTCACATGGGCCAAGTCTGTAAATTTCGATCGTTATGCGCAATTTGCGACTCCCATTTTTAACATATTTTTTTTCAATTTCTATAATAGTTGCGGCTTTCGCAATGCGATAAATACCTAAATGCATTTCGACTTGTTTAACTTGGCTCCGACTAAGCTCATATTTTTCCAAACATGGGAAAGAAAAATGCGATTTGTCATGGACATAAATCCGGGAGACTCGGTCTGAGGCAACAACCTCGATTTTCGAAATCGCAAAGGAAGATGGTTGTGGTGGGTTGTCGAATCAATCAATCATTTGAGCTTCATAGTGCGACCTCCAATTCTCATGGGTATTCGTGCGATCCAAATAGGCTAATCTGCTCTCTCTCTCTCTCTCACTAGCGGGAAAAGAGGCGGAGACGATGATCGAATTCCCCATTGATTGGGGCCGCCTCCTCTTATCATGACGGTGGATTGAATTTTGACCACAACAAAAGTCGTTGCCATCATTGGTCTCTCTCACGTACATTTCCAAAAAAAAAAAAAAAAAACTCTGCTCTACTCACTTCGATGGCTCGGGCTGGCCCTTTCGTATGATAATTCCGATACAAGTACAGTTTTTTTTTTAAACATAGCTTTTCGAAAAAAATTTTAAAAAAGGGCCCGAAGTATATTTTTCAAATAAGGGAACGTCGTTTTAAATAAAGGCCTAAAATGCTGAAATCGTTTCAAAAGAGGGCCTAGCCAAATGGCATTTTTTGTTTTTTATCTTTTGGCCTCTTCTTTTATATTTTTCTTTTTTACCCCTCCTCTCCTGTTCATCATCTCCTCCAGTCCTCCATCCCTCGTACGAACGGGAACTCCGCCGCCGGGTTCCTCATTGCCAGCCCCCCTCCCACCGCGACGCACCACGTCCGCTTGTCCACCGACCGCATCTACACCGGCTTCAAGATGCCAGGCTCCACCGATGTGGCCCAGCACACCTCCCAGAGCCGAAAGTCGAACCCGTCCATCTTCAGCGCGTCTGCACGCGAGAACAGAAGCGGTGCCGAGTTCTTCAAGTCGTACCATGGCACCAGGACCGGCTTCAGCGTATCCCTTAGTGTCAGCTCCCTCCCCGCCCTGTCGCTGAAGGACTCCCTCACGAACCTCTCCGACGTGGCTGTCGCCGACGATGTGGAACCAGCGGAGCTCTCAATCTCTGCATCGGCGCTCGCGCGTTCGGAGCTTCGCTTCTCCTGATCACGAGCTCGCTTCCTCTTCCATCTTTTACTCAGCGTCTCCTCGCTTTCGTTCCCCTCGCGCGGGCACTTGTGTGCGCTTGTCGGGTGTCTGACAGGTCCGGTTCGATTCGTGCGGGAGTCAGCGTTGTGTGTCACGGATTTGCGACTCACGAGTTGACTGCGAGCATGGGAGTTTAACATGTTCGACTGAGTTTTCGGCGAGCTATTCAAGAGAGGAGTAGGCCCGAAATTCGCAACGGGGGCGACGAGCATTGCGGTCGAGCAGCGGTGCTAGATCTACGATGAGGCCGACGCCAACTCTTACTGATTGTAGAAGTTCAAGCTTTACAAGATTCGCTCGGTATGTGAACATGAGAATTTACCAGAATATTTTTTTTTTTCGGGTTCGATCAATTGCCGACTCACCGCTTCGGCTGCGCTCTGTATCTGTTTCTCATGGATGAATTGAGTTCGTGGTTTTGAATTCAACAGACTGTTTTTAGGAATGTGGCTTCACCTGTTGCTTCGATGCAGTGCCCTTTTTTTTCCCGCTCGATTCAGTCGTGATTGAATTTCTTTCCCATTGCGTGCGTCGATGGACGGAAGACGAAGATGACGATGCAGTCAAGTAAGAAGAGATGAGGAACATGAGGGGGGAGGGGAAAAAATAGAAAAGAAAAGGTCAAAAGATTAAAAGACAAAAAGGTCCTTCGGTCATGCCCTTATTTGAAATGATGTTTACTCTAGGCCCTTATTTGAAAAAACGACGCCACTTCGGGCCTTTTTCGAAATTTTTCATAGCTTTCCTTTTCTTGAAAGTTTTACTTTGATGTGACAACCACGTTCGGCCGAAGAAAAATTGGAATAGGTGTTAGTGGTGATGGAAGATGAATCAAACCCTAATTAAATCACCATGAAAAGGCATATTTTTGGCCAAACTATAATGTCGTATTGATTGTTAAACCAAAAAAAAAAAAACTTGCGTTTTGGTCTTGCAAAAGCCTTGTCTGCTGGAATTTACTATGATCTTATAGTTAGAGGGAAAAAAAGGTGAAGTAAAATACAATTTTGAACCTCTATTTTTTGTTATCCTATCTGCAAGTTGCACTCTTAGCTTTGAAGAATGAAGTTGTCTATTTGTTTCGCTTAAATTGTTCAATCAAATCAAGCCCTTTTGATGATCCCCATTACAGCATGATCGACGACCTTGCCCCTCGCCGGATCCTAGTGAGGGTGGCCCTCCGCGGTTGTCACCTTTGGCCAAGCGTCCGCCATTGTTGAGGCCTAGCAATTAGCCAAGAAAGAATGAAAAAAAAAATCAAATATAAAAAAACCACAAGAAATGATTAAAAAATATCAAAACTATCCATATTAGCTCCGGTTGCGCCACGTAGGACGATTGGCGTCCACGTCAATGATTTCCGCCTAAATTTGATTGGACGAACGACATTGATAAATTTTCAAGATGTGTATAATTGAATTGGTCAAATTAAAAAAATTGCGATTGAAATGGCACAAATGCAATAGATTTATGACTTTTTTTTAATTTTTTGGTGATTAATGGAAGGACTAGAATGTATAAAGTGGAAAAGGTAGAGGACTTGATTGTAGAAAAGTATATTTAGAGGACCATATCACACAAACAGTAAAACTTAGGGGACCAACATTGTATCTATCCCTGAAGATGAAAGGATGAGATTATGAACGTGAGAACAATAAAAAAAATCATAAATCTATTATAATTATGTCAATTTAGTCCTAATTTTTTTTCCCGATTCAGTCTTAAACCTTTTGCAATTATGTCAATTTAGTCCATCTAGTCAATTTTAGCCAATGGTGACATAATATTTTAATTTTTTTAACTCTTTTGAATTATTTGATTATTATTATTATTATTATTTTTTCTTTTCTTTTTCTTCCCTCTTCTTTCTCCAGCCGGTCGTCACCGGCCACTAGTGAGGATGGTCTCGCAGACGCATAGCGAGGCCGACCTTGCCAACCAGCCATCTCTTTCGGTGACTGGCCGGAGGAAGACGCATGAACAAAAAAGAAGAAGAAAGATAACTAAATTAAAAAAAATTAAAAATATATTAATATATTATTTCATCGGATAGTCGGTGCTGTCCGGTGTCCACATCAATGCCGATCGATCAAAATTGGCCGGATGAACTGAAATGGCATCATTGCAAAAAAAATTAGGACTAAATCGGAAAAAAAAGAATTATGATTGAATTGACATAATTATAGTAGATTTATGACTTTTTGATAATTTTTTCGATTATGAACGATTAATATCCCATTGGTCCTAGCATTTGAGGATCCATTTGAAAACTTGATATAGTCCGAGGCCTCTATGCATCGCAATATGCTTTGTCGAACCTTTACAATTTCTTTTTTTTACCACCGGTCGATGGTTAAAAATAATCTAGTAGATCAAACGGCAAAGAGATTCTTATCCACACTGGCTATGTGCCTTTCGCATTGTTTTCGAAAAGGCAGAATCCCATGATTAACTTTTGCAGATTTTTATTCCATGAATTTGGAGAAATGCGAAAGGCCAAAAGAGGGGGGGTGTGACTTTTGATGCAAAGTGGAATAAAAAGGTATGACCAATTTGCCGTCCACGGCACGCCAATAGGCCCCTCTAATATCACTTCCTACTTATTGCAGCATTTTCTGCTTATTCCAAATCATTTGTTATGATCCCGAAAAGAACAATACATGCGACTTTTGAACAAATGACGCAAATGATGTTTGAACTACGACATGATCTGCGATATGATACATGAATTTATAATTTATTTAATATATTTCTTAAAATTTTTAGCCAAATGTATAATATTATCCATATACTTTTATGAACTTTTGATACATGCTCAAAATAGTACTTGAACCATATGAAAATATTCGATATTGCCCCAAACTTAAATTATTGGAATGATTATATCGATTATTTTCATTTAGTTTATGGACTACTTTGAATATTTATCAAAAGTTCATCGATTACATCTTACAAATTTAAAATACAGGATGACATTACACATTGTGCTAAAATCCATAGACCATATTGAACAAATTAGAGTTTTGCGTACCACATTACACATTGGGCCAAAGTTTGGGGACCATTTGTGTGATTATCCCTGCAACTTTTTTTTGTCTATCAAGTTCAAAAAAATTACAAAAAAGTTATAGACTTATTGCAATTGTGACAATTCACTGTTAAATCTTTTTTTTTTGCCAATTATATCCTAAATCTTTTGTGTTTATGTCAATTCAGTCCATTTGGCCAATCGACGTTGACGTGAATAATTTTTAATAACATTTCAATATTTTTCTAATATTTTTATTCTTTATTCTTTATCTTTATCTTTTCTTTTCTTTCACTTTCCTTTTGTTTTCCTATTGGCAAGCTAGTTGTGGCCGGCGAGGGTCGTTGGTGCTCGCCGGCTACTAGGTGAAGCCATCACGACTGCGAGCAAAAGTGACCATGGCCTCGCTAGCCGCAGGTGAGGCTACCTTCGCCCACGGTCGTGATGGTCTCGCCCAGTGGTCGGCGAGTTTTGGCGATCCTTGTCGGTCACAGCTCGCCAACTAGTGGGAAGAAAAAAAAACAAAAGAAAGCGAAAGAAAAGAAGAACATAAAAATAAATAAATAAAAATTATGAAAAATGTAATATAAATCTATTTACGTCAATGTCAATCGGGCAAGAGGATTGAATTGGTACATATGCAAAAGGTTTAGGACTTAAATGACAAAAAAAAATTAGGACGGAATCGACACAAGTACGATAAATTTACGACTTATTTGATAAATTTTCCATCAAATTTCAATTTTCACATCTTTCTCTCTTTCTTTCAATCTTGCATGGCAAACTATTACTTTGATATGCAATCATTCGCCGGAATGATGAAGGTAGAATTTAAATGGAGGAGGGCGATTTTTTTTTTTTTGACTAACTTGACTTAATGATCCGATCCATATTTCTTATTATTGCTCGCAAAAAAGAATGCCATGTAATACATTAGTATGGAGTGGCGAAATACTGAATATCATTCTTTTGCCGAGATGAAAGATTCGATTATTGACTATGCTACAGTGAATTTTTGAAGTAAATTTTGCATGTGAGTATTTTAAGTATGCTTTTGTGGAATTTGATGTTCTTTAAACACAAATTTGAATTTATATATTAGACTGTGGTTCATATTCCCCATTGATAGGAAGGCATGGGAACAGCTCCCCGATGAGTGAGTGAGGGTCCGAGGGACTACCCCAGCAAGGGTTGTGTTACTCCGAACACCAGAGGGCTTTTATAGCCTAAGCTCATATGTTTTATTAGTAGTTTTGGGTTAGGGTCCATGAATATCTACTGCTATATATTATCTCTTTTTCTTGTAATTGAGGGCATGTAACAGATAGGTGCGAGGTGCCAATTATAGTGAATTCTCTGCTGGATGTAGCCCTAGACTCTAGTTATGGTTGAACCAAAATAAGCATTATGTCTCGTTTCTTTTTTCAATTTTATGCTTTATTTCGTCGTGATTTGTGCGTCGATCCCTGATATTATCAAAGCTCATGACTTCTTACTTTTTTGTGTACTATAGAACGAGGAAAAATTACCAAACAAGTCATAAACTTATTGCAATTGTGCTAATTCAGTCCTAAACCTTTTTTTTTGCCGATTCAATCCTAAACCTTTTGTAATTGTGCCATTTCAGTCCATCCGAAAAATTTTGAATGGCCGACGCTGATGTGAACGCCAGTCGACTGGCGATTGAATATTTTTTAATGATTTTTTTAAATAATTTTTATGTTATTTTCTTTTTCTTCCTACCTACGTCCTCTTCTTCCCGACGCAATTGGTGTGCATCCGTAGCCCTCATGACCAACTCTCGAAGCCACTGGTCTGGTCGCGAACCCCAACGCCAGCATAGCGGTCGGCTCCATCGGCCGCCGAGCTTCATCGCCGGTCCAGCCTGAACTCCAAAAAAGCCATTTCGTTAGGTTCCAACAGAATGAACACCATAGACTATCTCCTTCACTGGTTCATTAGGACCGTCACAAAGACGACAACGCGGGCCCACCGGAGTAATCCTACATTATCGGACCATACCTATCGTCATTGTCACGACCCTCTCGAGGTTTGTCGTGGGCTCTCGAGGGCTAATGGGCCGTCCAGTCTGGTCAGACGCGGGCCTCTCCCAAGGCCTGTTACCCAAATCGCAACGGAGGTATACGTAGTCGACCTTCAGTGTGGTCTAGTGACATGTGTTAAGTGTGCATGCCATGGAGTCGCCACCAATCATTTTTTGGAGGGTATGATTGGACCACCCTATTGAATAGTCGGGAGTTTCTATTCAATTCTGCGATAACCAGAGAAATGGGTTCGGGGACTTAGTTACGTCAACTGTCAGAGTTGACGCCCTTTCGGTACCTAAGTTGATTGAATTTTTTGCAATTTTTCTCAAATTTTTGTGAATTTTTTTTCTTAATAATTCATTTTTTTGAATTTTTTTTATTTGATTTTTTTTTTATAGATTTTCTGAAAATAAATCCCAACTGACGGTCCCTAACTCGCCACGTGGCGTCTCGGTGACAATCGAATCATTTTAATTTTTGTAAAATTCGAAATTCATTTCTTTTAATGTTAAAAATATTTTTTATTCTGAAAATCATCGGATCACGACACGTGACTCATCTGCAGACATCCAATCTAGCATTTTTTTTGTTTTTGTTTTTATAGGACGCAACACAATGCAAAAAACAAAGAAGATATTAAGTCATTATACAACATAAACATAAGCAAAGGAGATGGGATCCGGTGAATTTTACGACGTCAGAGTCCGTCGGTGCTCGTGCAACAATGTGTGGGGGTATAAACCACTAGCAGGAGGCTCGGCCTTCCGATTCTGGGGTAGCACAATATAATTTGCAGAAAATAAATGAATAAAATGCCTTGGACACCAATAGGAGGCTTGGCCTTCCGATTCTGGGTCTGATAGGCAAAATAACATAAAGTAAATATACAGCAAATATTTAGACACCAACAGGAGGCTCGGCCTTCCAATTCTGGGTCTAATAAGTAAAATGTAGAAAATGCACACTTTTATTAAATGCAATACAATACAAATTAACTATATGATGCATGAAATGCTAGGACATAAAGTAAATACACAACAAATATTCAGACACCAACAGGAGGCTCGGCCTTCCGATTCTGGGTCTAATAAGTAAAATGTAGGGAGTGAGAGGTGGTCTTACCAAGATTGAACCCAAAACAAGCCCGGAAATCCAATTTGGCACTCGCGGACTCAAGTCTGATCAGTCTGACCTTTGCTCCTTCAAACAGCTCTACGGGACAAATGGCTTGGCCAAATTGGACTCACGATATGTCATTAGAACGGCAAGAGAACAAGCTTTCTAACAGTATATGGTTCGTTCCCATACGATTCCTAATGAAAGAGTTATGGCCGAAAAACCGGACGGTTTTCAATCGCCCAATGACCAGAATCTGTCCCAGAAAACTCCTTCAATTCAACCATTAAAACCCATCCAAAACTCAACTAGACTACAATCTCAGCTTGCTAGATTCCTAAGTTATGTGCTAGAGACATCTTATCGAATATTGGAAGCAAGGCAAGCCCTTGAATCACTCACAATGTTCATGGCACCACCTTGACAGAACCGGTTCAGATTTTTCGAACAAAACCATAAGGGATCAGCCCTTAAATCCAAATATAATCCATCTTCAAACCATAAAACACAATAATATATGTCTTAACAAGGAGTGGGAGGTGGTCTTACCAAGATTGAACCCAAAACAAACCCGGAAATCCAATTTGACGCTCGCGGACTCAAGTCTGATCAGTCTGACCTTTGCTCCTTCCAAAAGCTCTACGGGACAAATGGCTGGGCCAAATTGGACTCACGATATGTCATTAGAACGGCAAGAGAATAAGCTTTCCAATGGTATATGGCTCGTTCCCATACGATGCCTAACGAAGGAGTTATGGTCGAAAAACCGGACGGTTTTGGGTCTGGGCGGCAGGCTGAGCGAGAGAAAAAAAACCAAAAATCAAAGAGAGAGAGTTGAGGGAGAAGAAGAAGAAGGAGGAGGAGGAGGAGGAGGAGAGAAAGAGAAGAGAAGGGCGACGGATGATGGGGGGAGGTGCCTAAAATACTAAAAATAAAATAATAAAATAATAATAAATAAAATACTAAAAAATAAAAAAATAATAAAATAATCAAAAGTGAAGACAAAATGATTAGTCCCCTTTTTATTTTAAATGATGATGTTTTCACTCCTTTTCCTTTTAATCATTACTAATATTTTTGCCAAATTCAATTTTATGATGATCAAAGAACACCTAAAATCAAACCTGAATTTTACTATTTATGAGGTCAGAAAATGGATAAAATAAAAATAAAAATACCAAATATTTTTATATATTTTTGTGACCTCAAATATTATTTTTCTTTATTTTCTTGATTTTCTTTTTCTTTTTTTCTTTTTTTTTTGTATTTTTCGAAAATATATTAAAAAAATGAAAATTATGAAAATTATTTTTTTGGTCAAAATGGTTCATTTAGCTTGGCTAAGGTCACCAAATTTATTTTTCAATTTTTCAACTTTTTATGGATTTTCTATGAATTTTCAAAAAAATAAAATAAAATAAAATAAAAATAAAAATAAAAAAGTTGATCAAAATTTAGGTGTCAACAGTCATGCCGCCACCGAACTTCATGGAGACAACCTGGACGTTGTCACACCTCAACGTAGCCGACGCCCAGTATGCTCATCTGTTGGATCTAGCAATATCACCTAGAGGGGGGTGAATAGGTGATTCTAAATCTAATTGAAATTTCTTGTGGAATTAAAAATAATTTCAATACACTATTAGGATCAGTAACAACATAAACAATGTGCAGGGAAAAACTAAACACAAAGATGTAGTTTAGAGAAGAAAAATGTACACGCTGAGTTTATAGTGGTTCGTCTTGTTAAGCCTACGTTCACTTTCCCACGATGACAGCCGATTGGCTGGATTTCACTATGATGAATCGAAGAGGATTACAGTCAATCGAACACTCAGTTTCTCTCTTACAAATCCTCACAATGAAAAAAGATTTTTGAGCACTCAGAATACTTTGGTGAATTTGAGTAACTCTTGCACTTTGGATTGTTGTTCGCATTCCCCCGTAGATCACCATGGTTCTTCTTTAATACTCCTTTACCTCCAAACTTAGCCGTTGGATACACAATCAAAGGATCGCTCTTCAATCTTTGATTGGACGTCATCAACCGTGATTGAACGAGACTATATTTGAGAAGATATGATGACCGTTGAGGTAGAAATTGAACCCTTCTGATTCAGCCGCACATACAACCAAATCTCCAGTTTCTATAAGTGGAGTAGATTCAAATAAGTTGCCAGAAATATTTTTGGAAGGTAATATCCAATCGTAGATTTTCCCTTGATTGATTAGAGAAAATATCTTGTTAATCAAATATCACAAACTTCCATAATAAAACATGCCTAGTTCGAAAACCTGTCATTCGTAGGTCTTCATCATTGTAGAAACTGATCAGTCTTCAGAAGCAGTCTTCAGAATGAAAGAACTCTCTGAATATATTGCATTTGACTCTCAGAAGCAACTCCATCTGAAGGTCTTCAGAAGCACTTCCATCTGACCACGTCAGAAGCAGAAATGGATCGATACAAGCTTCTGCTTATAAATACGTTCTGCAATAAACAATTCAATTATTACACAGATCCTGTGCAAGGTTTTGTCAGAATCAAAATAGAAGGGAACTTTCCACAACAACTCTTCAACCCGCTAGACCGCCTTGCCAAGGGAATAAGGCGCTTATTCATAGTCGCTCGGCGAGAAGACAGCGAGGGAGTAGTGGCGTTCGGCCAGCTCTAGACACAGCTTGTGGACGGCGTTCGGCAAGATCATTGCGGTAGGACTCTCGGATGTGCATACGATGACTTGCAAGCCTGTGCTCACAAGCTCACTCTTCTGCTCTCTGTTTCCTCCTTTGATTGCATAAGAAGCGAACCTCTCTTGTCTTGGCCTCCCTGTTTTCCCAGATCTGGGCCGTCGAGGTCTAGCCTCGCCCAGCCATGGTGAGGACGAATTTCTTCTTCTTCTATTAGGGATTCATGAGTAGTTTTTTTTTTTTTTTTGCTAACTGGATATATGACTTAAGTTATATGTTTTTGATAAAAATAACATTTTGATCCCTAATTTATTGAAAATGTTTAAAGTTGACCTTGTGCTGTCGAAAAATCGTGTGGGGGTGTTGGAGGGCTGATCACGTGTCGGTCGCATGTCAGATAATGCCGTAGTATCGATGCTGTCTAAACAAAGACAATATTCAGAAAAGAATTATTTTCTTGCCCAAAAGTAACATCAAAAGTACACATGAATGTCAATATTTGTGCACGACGTTTACTTTGGTGCCAATTTTTTTCGTCGGCTCACTTAAGTGGTAAATCGGAGAAAAAACGATCACCTAAATGCCAACTCCAACCAAACTGTACACGTGGCTTTATTATTATTATTATTAATTTTTTAATATTAAGTGGGAATTGTTTTAGAAAGAATATAGTACACATGGAAAAAAGAAAAAGGCAAAAATTAAAAACAATTTCCACCTAATACTGAAAAGTATTTTAAAAGGCTAAATAACTAAAAAAAATAAACTAAAAATTAAGAAAAAAAAATCAGATGCAGCGACAAGAGCTTGCATAACCCTTGTCGCCGTGGGAAAGGATTTAGTGACATAAATTTAGGGGTGCTATTAAATCTGGGCCGTCCAATTCAAAATGGACGGCCCAGATCAATCAATAGCTTTTTAGTGGGAAATTATGTGGACTGATCTGAACTGTTCATTTTGAATTGGATGACCCAAATCGATTATGGTAGGAAATGGTAGAAAATTTTTAATGGTAGGAAATCCTGATCCTGTCGCCGCCGGCATGGGGGATGGGTCGACGTGGGCTGTCGGCGTTGCGCAACCCCAATAGGCTCAACCTCGCAGCCCAGATCTGTAAGGCCGAGCCCTCACTAGCTACCGGTGGGGGTCGCTGGCCACTAGCTGGGGCTCGACGACCCACGCCGACCATTGCCGTTGGTGGTGGGGGGGCGGCGGCGGCGAGGGCTATGCAAGCCCTAGCTGCTACAACCTTTGACTTCAAATGTTTTTAGCTTATTTTTTAAATTTTTAAATATTAGCTGGATTTTTAAAAAAAAATTGGATTTTTTTTTTTTTGCTAAATGGGATTCTCAGGCAATCCACGTAGACGCCACTTCAAATTTCTAACGATGGAATTGACACTTAAATAATTATTTTTAAAAAAATTAGATCAAAAAAATATTGGTATTATTACTTACTTTACCAAATATATATATATATATATATATATATATATATATATTGGCATCAAATAAAGCGCCATACATAAATATTGGCATTCCAGGTGTCCTTATGCCCAAAAGTAACTATGTATTTTCTCTTCTAAGTTATAAGATAGTAAAAGGAAAGGAAAAGGAAGCTGGTAGTTTTAGTTGGTGGAATTCTATTTAAGGTCTTTCGAGTGTAAATTGAGGTAATTAATGTGTAAAGATATGAAACATTTGGAAGTAATTACGTAATATTAGAATGAATATGAGAGAAATCCACCAAAAATCTGAAACACCGCAAAAGCCGTCGTGCCCGACCGTGCAATCATGACGGCTTAGTTTTATTATTTGTCAAACAACACACATAGAAGGTAGAAACACCTCCCTATTACACGGACAAAGGAAGGGGTGAACATAATTACGCTCTTATTAAAATAAAAGAGACTGCCATTCACTTTGGCCATTAAAAGATTCAAACAAAATCTCAGAACAAACTCATTCAATACGTCTCAGATTGAATGAACTTATTAAAGAAACTGGCAATTCCTGTCTTAAATCTCCTCGTCCCGGAGCTCTTCGGGAGACTTGTAAGGACCGTCCGGGGATACAAACTCGGGCCCGGGGAATTCTTTCTTCTGCGGGATCTGACCAATCTTGTTCAGCTCTTCGAGGCTCAATCTCCAGTCGAATATGTCGAGGTTCTCTTTCATCCTCCAAGTGTTGAAGCTCTTCACCGGCACGCTGACCCCCAAGTCCATGCGCCCCGCCAATGATGTAGCCAAACACGAGCTTGACCATTTATATGGGGGCTTTTTTCCAAATTAGGATAAAAAAAAATAACAATTATCAAAATAGGTGTACAAGAAAATATTTACCTAAGAGGGTGCCGCTCGACAGTCTTACTGCCGAGCGGGCTGCGAGCCCCGCTCTATAGATGTTGCGCTACCGCAATGGGTTCAACGGTTCGTGCAAACATTTTCAATTTAATTCATTACTTTTTTTAGTAACTTAAGTTATTGGCATTTGATAACTTTTGTTAATTTTGATATCATTATGGCGTCGAACAAATCTTACAAATCATAGATTTTGCCACTCAATCTTGTCAAGCTTGGGCAGAAGTTGGGACGATAGCTAAGGCAATGCTACATGCCAAGAATGAGGACATGCGGCTAACAATGATGCCAGCTAGACATGGCCAAATTGGACCCGGACCCGGAACTGGCCCGTTGACTGGGTCCGCAGTTCCGAACCAGAATCGGAATCAGACCTTCACGGGCCGGTTCCGGTTCCTATTTTTTCGGAACCGGCCCAGAACCGCCGATTCCGGGCCGGTTTCAACCCGTTTAAAAAAAAAACCTTGTGGGCCCCGCCCCCTGAAAATTTCAGGGGGCGGGGCCCCCGCTCCCGCGGGAAAGAGCCGTTCGGCTCTTCCCCAACGGCCCGGAGGCCAAAAATAAAATAAAAATTAAAAAAATTAAAAAAACTCTATAAATACCTCTCAATCCCTATTTATTTTTCTCACAATTTCTCTCAATTCTATCTAATACTCTCAAGTCTCAAGTCTCACAATCTCTCAAATTCTCTCAATCTGCTATTCTCTCTAAAATTTAGTCTCAATTTTTCGATCAATTTTCTCAAAAAATGGCAAGTGGAAGCAGAAATACTAGAAAGGGAAAGAACCCGATGCCGATCGAGATGGGAGAATCCGATTATCCCGTTCATGAATATGATTCTCGTGAATATGCATGTTGGGAAGACGACGATGCTTCCAATCCCAACGTCGAGCACGTCCCAACGCAAGAAAGTCTTCGTCCTCATGGTGTCGAAGAATCGTCGATAGCGAAGGAGCCGGGACGAAAGAACCGAGAATCCGATTTATGGCTACACTTTAACAAAGTATGGAATGAAAATGAAGGCAAGTTTGATATAAGCTGTAAATATTGTCCGCAGACATACAAGCTTGGTAAAGGAGATGGCTATGGAACATTTCGTCGGCATGTGACGAAAAAACATTCAACGCAAGCGGGGATCGACACTAGCCAACAACAAATTCCTGGGTTCGTCAATCCTAATGCTCATCCTTTATTTCGTTTCACTAATGCACTTTACAAAGAAACATTAGCTGAATATGTTGCCTTTGAGCATGCTCCGTTTAATACTGGTGAAAATCGTAATTTTAGATATTTGGTAAACACTGTGTTAGCTCCGCAAGCACCATCTGTTTCGAGAAATACTCTTAAACGCGAACTTGAACATGTTTATACAAAACAAAAAAAGAAATTGTTAAGATTTTTTAAAGAATTCAATGGACGTGTACATATAGGTAGTGATATTTGGACTGATTCTTGGAATATTAATTCTTATATGGGTATCACGTGCCATTGGATAGGTAATGATTGTGTTATTCAAAAAAGACTTCTTGCATTTCGAGTTTTTTCTGAAAGGCATACGGCCCATAATATTTATAGACTAATTAGGCAAGTTTTAGAAGAATTTAATTTGATTGATAAAATTTTTTCAGTGGTTTTGATAATGCCGTCGCAAATACTGCTTCCATTCTTGAATTAGAAAAACTTTGTAAACCCTCTTTTGGCGGACAATTTTTTCACATTAGATGTGCTTGCCATGTTTTGAATTTATGTGTTCAAGATGGTTTACGAGTTCTTGCAACATCTCTTCAGCCAATAAATAATACAATTAGATATTTGTGGAGCCGTCCTCAACTTATGAAAGAGTGGGGAAAATATTGTAAAAAAAATGGGAGAAGGGCAAGAAGGTTTCCAAAAGATATTCCGACTCGTTGGAATTCTACCTACGAGATGCTTCTTCAAACTTTTGATTACAAAGATTTATTATGTTCCTTTATTTCGAATAATGTTCCCGATATTGCTTTGCTCCCGCAACATTGGGAAGTTTGCAAAAAAAAAATTAGATTTTTTGAAAGTTTTTAATGATGCTACTAATATTTTATCTGGTGTTTATTATCCTACTACGCATTTATTTTTAATAGAGTGTGTTAACATTGCTGGTATTTTTAATGAATGTAAAAAAGATACTGAATTAGCTTCGAGTATTTTAGTAATGCGAGAAAAATGGTTGCATTATTACTTGAACATTCCTCTTGTCTATTTAGTCGGTATTGTTTTCGATCCACGTACTAAATTAGATGGTTTATTAGATTATTTGAATGCTTATTATTATGAATGTTTACATTTGAATGAAGTAATAGATATTCATAGTATACAAGTAGATATTAAAAAAGTTATAGTAGAATTATATAATGAATTTTGTAGTAAATATGGTTTAAGTGATAGTGGATGTGAATCTGTCCAGCCTAGTGTCTCACGAAGCAATACAGGTATTTCACTTGGTAGAGGGTATAAAATGCTCACGAGTAGCAAAAAAAAAAACAAAAAGGGACAACAGGTAGTATTTCCGAATTAGAAAACTATTTAATAATTTATTTTGAGTTTAGTGATTCCGAACACAGCACAGTAGATTTCAAGATTCTTGAGTGGTGGAAGAACCATTCAATTCAATATCCAGTTCTCTCCCTCATCGCAAGACAAATATTAGCGGCATCTTCTTTGACAGTGGCAGTTGAACAAGCATTTAGTACTGGAGGATTAATTTTAGACTCCCGCCGTTTAAGATTAAATCCGGAAAGTGTGGAGTTTCAAGCTTGCGTCGATGATTGGACAAGGGCTAAGCTTCGACAACAAGAGTTGGATCGAGAACACGAATTCTTTAATGATGATTGTGGAGATACCACCGCCATCACAACAACATGTAGCGACGATTGAGGATGAGGTAAGTTGGGGTTACCAAAGGTAAGAGAACTACATGGGCTTTGATTCTTCTATCCCCAAGAAGATATGTAGGCGCTTAATGATAATTCATTAAGTTCAAGCCCATTCCTCATCTTTTTTTTTTCAAATTTTTTTACAATGTACAATTTGATTATAAATTTTAATTAATAATTTATTAATTTATTTTATTATTTTAAAAATAAAATTAAAGGTTCCGGAATCGGAACGGGAACCGGCCCGGAACCGATCCTTTATGGGCCGGTTTCGTTTCCACCATTTGGCGGAATCGGAACCATCGGTTCCTGAACTGGAACCGGCGGTTCGACGGAACTATGCATGTCTAATATTGCCAGCACCTCAACTAGCAACTACAGTAGCACCCATTTTGACGGATGAGGATGACCCATCTGAGACTGTTCAGTCGACCCGGAGGACCACTTGAGCTCATCTAGTTGATGATGTCGTCCCTTACTCCTTGGAATATCACACGATAGATTTCACTCCGGGGTTCGGCCAGCATTTCGATGCAGGGTTCACACAATTTGCCGGACCATTTCACGAGGGATTCGATTTTGTATTTCTTGACAATCCATAGCCATATACTCCAGCTAGTTCTCCTGCAGAATATGGATCCGATTTCTCTCCTTTTTATCCATGCCATCCTACAGTTGGATATGTATCTACTAGGCATGATATATTTTCACAGGGACAATTACCAAAAAAATCCTAAACCTATTGCAATTGTGCCGATTCAGTCCTAAACTTTTTTTTTTGCCAATTGAGTCCTAAACCTTTTGCAATTGTGTCATTTCAGTCCATCCGGTGAATTTTGGCCGGTCGGCGCTGACATAGATTCCGGCGGGCCGGCGATCGAATATTTTATTATTATTTTGAATTTTTTTATGAATTTTTTAATATTTTTTTCCTTTTTCCTTTTTTTTTGTGCCCCTCTCTCCCTCCCCTCACCAGAACCACCTAGTCCGGCGACCAGCCAGAGAGGCCTCACTTGGCCTTGGCGAGGACCAACCTCGCCGTCGTCGGGCGAGGCAGCGATGGCGAGGTCGAGCCTCGCCCGCATGGCGAGGGTCGAGGTCGGCCGGCCCTAAACTGAGTCCTCTTCGGTTCAATTTTGTGGGCTTCGGGCTCGACAGTGGAGTTTCCTTGATCCTCTTCACCGCATCCGGATCCCTTCTGATCCCCACTTGTTTTGGCTCCGTGAACTTAGCCGCAGCTACTCTCCCACGGGGCTTCGTCTCATTCCCCGTTTTGGCCTTCTCGAGGCGAAGCGCCTCGAGCCTCGACGACAAGCGTGAAATCTCCTTCTCTAACTCCTCAATCTCCACATCGATGGTCCTTCCCTTGTCTTCTGGATCTTTGGCTTTGGTTGACAGAGGCTTCAGTACGCTCTGCTTCGACTGGAGCTTCGAAGGGATGGATGATTTGAGTGAAACATGGGAATTGGCACAATCGAGACTCCAATTTTCTTTGCTGAAATCGTCCAAATCAAACGACTCAGAGAGCTTCACGAAGACAGGGTTGACGGAAGACCAGGAGGCCTTGAGGGCGACCGCAGCGGAATCTTCAGATTCTCCATTGTCGAAGGCGGCGTTGTTCCATATCTGAAGCTGGGGTGCGTGGAACGCATCTGGGTACTCAAGAACACTCATCTTTTTGGATCCCAGGTAGGTCGTCGCCGGGCGGGTGAGGTTGAGCCCCGCCATGGCCGGGCGAAGCTTGACCTCGCCGGCCCAGATCTGGGTCGATGAGGTCGAGCCTCGCCCGGCCATGGCGGGGCTCAACCTTACCGTCGCTGCCTCGTCCGGCGACGGCAAGGTCGGCCTTCGCCTCGGCTGGGCGAGACCTCTCCAGCCGCGCCTCTGGCCGGTCACTGGACTATGGCGACCGGCCAGAGGGGGTTTTGGTAAAGGGAGGGGGAGGTGGAGAGGGGCAGAAAAAAAAAGGAAAAAGAAAAAATTTAAAAATTCATAAAAATTTCAAAATAATAATAAAATATTCAATCGTCGGCCGGCCGGAGTCCATGTCAGCGCCGACCGGCCAAAATTTGCCGGATGGACTGAAATAATATAATTGCAAAAGAAAAAGTTTAGGATTCAATCGGCTAAAAAAAAATTAGTACTGAATCGGAACAATTGCAATAGGTTTAGGATTTTTTTGGTAATTTTTTCTATTTTCACAAGATATGCCTTCGTCATCTACATATCCTACTCAGCCAGATCCTCGTCCTCATCAGCACAACACTAAACCTCCCGAATGACGGAATTAACCTGATTATGGAACAGGAGGTCATGTAGGAAGACGACATTATTAATAGATATAATGCGGTTAACGATTGTTATCTATTAATTAATATATCTCACCACTTTTATTTTATGAATATTTTTAATTAATTACATAATTACAAATTTATTTATTAATTATATATCTTAATTACTTAAATATTGATAATTATATTATAAAATGACCTTCAAAAGAAAAAAAATTATAAATAACTTATAAAAAAACATGTGAAATTTAAAAAAAGAAAAGAAAAGAAAAACATGTCGCTCGGCACTCGGCAACCCAAGTGCCAAGTGGGGCCTCGCTCGGTAGGCTGATTGCCGAGCGAGCCTTGCTCGGCAGCCCAAGTGCCAAGCAGGCCCTCGCTCAGCAGCACTTTTGTCGAACGACACTTTCTTAGATAAATATTTTTTTTTACACCTATTTTGGTAATTATTATTTTTATCTTAGTTTGGAAAAAAGCCCTTTATATGGAACATGTTACGAATGTAATTAAGGAGCAAAGAGTTGAAGCTCGTGAGCAGAGTGATTGATTCTCTAGGGTTCCTTCTTACATAACTGCAACCGGCCGAGGCCTAGCTGCATCGAGTATTGATTTAAGAGGACCGGGTGTCTAAATTAATCATCCGACTCGATGTTTGTACGCGCAGCATCGTAGTACTCGAGAAGGATAGAAGTGCATAGGAGATTGATGAAAGAACCTGGGAAAGCGTCTTCCCTTTGGCGCCTAAGGGAGAGTAGGCAGTTATTGGATTGCGTTTTCGTTGCAGTATTCCCTTAGCTTCTGTTGCTGCCATAGAGGGTTCATCTCCACCTACACAATCAAATCACAACCCCTTTAGATCATAAAATGGAATCTCAGTGCCTCCACATTTTTTTTTTGGCTTTTTCATTGGTATGTAATAAGATTGCGTGGGTATGACGTTCTTGAGCAGATCTCATATTAGCAATTTTGACTTCATTGATAAATAGATGACTCGGTCGTCCTCCACGAGTATGATTCTTTCGAAGGGCGCCCTAGGAGCCTAGGAGATTAGATTTAGGCTGATCTAGGAGTGTACCGGCGTTTGGTTCGGCTTTGGCGAATAAACATGTTTTTCCGGAGAACTTGTTTCTTGGTAGCTTTTCTTTGTTGTGACGAACAGTTTTTTTTTTTTTTCGGGGGCAATTTTAAGGAAACGTGAATTCCCAAGGGGCCAACAATGAACTCACTTGGTTGACAGCAGGAGGAATCTCAGCAATGCTGAGTAACTTCTCAAGCTTTTTGCATGAGAAATTGCTCGCTCCAATTCTTTTGGCCAAGCCCAGCTTGTGACGCTCTTCCATGGCCTTCCATACACTCTCATAATCAAACGGAAGCAGATCCTCCTTCAACACTGGAAGCGTACACTCACATGCCTTTAAGGTCGCCGGAAAATGTGTTGGAAAATATGAGGTATTTTGATGGGTGAGTGAATGAGAAATTGTTTCTCAAAGAACACCCATTGAGTTGGAAGTGAGAAGTGACAAAGCACTAGTCCCACATAGGAAAAGAAGAAGGCCTTGAAGTGTTTTATATGTGGTTACACTCCTTTTGAGTGGTAACTATTGTAATAAGTACTATGCCTCGCGCGCACGCGCAGGAGGTGTAAATCCCGGACCCCGACGGAGGCCCGACAAGTTGAGACTTGGGGGCGAATGCAAGACCGAAAAGTGGGCCTCGCGACAAGCCCATTTTTGCCTTATGTTTTAATTTTTTCCAACTCAAACCGTTAACCGTTCTTAAGTTAATTACCGGTGTGTTAATGGTATTAACTAAGTAACGACTGTTATAATTCTGTGGTTACAGAATTAAATACATAACGGCTCTAAACAGCAGGCTTTATTTAGCCGTTATTATTTATTTCCTCAATGCCCCGCTTAGCCTATAAATAGGTGGCTTCCCATTCTGTTTCAGACATACAGTACAGGACAAAAACTACGAACTTCTCCCTCTTTGAATTATCTGCATTTGCATTATTTTCGATAGTGTTCTCGTGTTGTTCAAGTTCGCCGGAAGCTTTGGAGTGCTGTGCTTGCCTCTATCGTTGTGTAACCGTTGTATCCTGGGAGACAGACGTCCACGAAACCTCAAAGCACGTACTGGAGGGGACGAATCTGTTTTAAGGAAACTGTGTTGAACATAGGCCTCGGTATTTCTTCTAAATTTAATTTATTTATATTGTTATATTTCCGTTCGTGATTTTGTTGCTCAGAAGGAGACTCAGATGGAAGGTCAGAAGGAGGCTCAGAAGGAAGGTCGAAAGGAAGGTCAGAAGGAAGCCTCATAAGGAGGCTCAGAAGGAGACTCAGAAGGAGCCTCAGAAGGAACTCCATCTGACGGGTCCAGAAGGACCGCATCTGACAGGTCCAGAAGAACTGCTTCTGACGGGTGCATCTGAGTTGCATCTGACGGATTCAGATGCAGTTGCATCTGACGGATTCAGATGCAGTTGCATCTGACGAATTTTTGCATCTGATGAATTTTGAACACTGCTTCTGAAGGCTCAAATTTTGTGCTTCTGTCAACTTAGTGGTTTCATATTCAAGGCAGTTTGCTTACATTTATTATTACCATTCGAATTGTAGGTATCCTCCATATTCTTTAAACAGTTTTGTTATTTATTTAACACTGTTTTCCAACAATCTTAAAATAGATTCGATTCGATTCGACACTTACAATTCAAATGGCTACTGGAAAAGAAGCTGTTGATGTGCATGCTGATGACATCACCAAAAGCTTTGCCCCTGCTATCCATCAGTCTGGATCATCTTCTGCTTATGCTACACCTTCTTTCCACCATGGTGAGAAACCTGAAAAGTTCAACGGATCGAACTTTAAAAGGTGGCAGCAGAAGGTGTTGTTTTATTTAACAACATTGAATCTTGCGAGATTCTTGACTGAGGAACCTCCTAAGGTATCCGATGGAGAAACTGATAAGCAAGCCTTCAATGCTGTTGAGGCTTGGAAACATTCTGACTTCCTATGTAGGAATTATGTCATGAATGGATTACATGACTCATTGTACAATGTTTATTGTTCAATAAAGACGGCAAAGGAGTTATGGAAATCCTTAGACCGGAAATATAAAACAGAGGATGCCGGAGCAAAGAATTTTGTTGTCGATTGATTCCTTGATTATAAGATGGTGGATTCTAAGGCTGTAATCAGTCAAGTGCAAGAAATTCAAGTGATCTTGCATGAGATTCAGGCTGAAGGAATGAACTTGAGTGAAACCTTCCAAGTAGCTGCGATTATTGAGAAGCTACCTCCTGGATGGAAGGATTTCAAGAACTACCTCAAGCACAAGCCAAATGAAATGAACCTAGAGGAGCTGATTGTTAGACTTCGAATTGAAGAAGACAACAGAAGCTCTGAACGCAAAGGATTCAATCCTACTACAGCTAAGGCAAATGTTGTGAAGCATAAGCATGGCCACAAGAACAAGAAGGTCGCCAAGCCAAAGCTGGGACCAAAAGGAGGAGTTTCCAAGAACAAGTTTCTAGGAAAATGCTTCAACTGTGGCAAGACGGGTCACAGATCTGTGGATTGCAGACTTCCAAAGAGGAAGAATAATGAGACAAATATGGTGAATGACATGGCAAAAGACATGTCAGACATAAACCTCTCTGTAATGATTTCTGAAGTGAACTTGGTTGGGTCCAATCCAAAGGAATGGTGGATTGACACTGGTGCTACTAGGCACGTGTGTTCCAATAAGGAATTGTTCACAACTTACGAACCAATTGATGGGAAGAAAGTGTTCATGGGAAACTCTGCATCTTCTGCGGTTGAAGGCCAAGGGAATGTGCTTCTGAAGATGACTTCTGGAAAAGAGCTGACTTTGAACAATGTCTTGTATGTGCCGGAAATTCGAAAGAATCTGGTCTCCGGATCACTGTTGAACAAGCATGGATTTCGCATGGTGTTCGAGTTAGATAAAGTTATTCTGTCTAAATCTGGAATGTATGTGGGGAATGGATATGTATCTGATGGGCTTTTTAAGCTCAATGTCATGACAATTATCAATAAAGATAATAAGTCTTTTGTTTATTTGCTTGAGTCCTCCAATTTATGGCATGGTAGACTCGGACATGTTAATTATGATACATTGCGTAGATTAATTAACTTGGAACATATACCCTTATTCCAAATTGATTCAAAACACAAATGTGAGATTTGTGTTGAGACGAAATTAACGAAATCATCGTTTCAATCAATTGACAGAAGTACTGTACCTCTTGAATTGATTCATAGTGATGTGTGTGATTTGAAATTCATACAAATAAGAGGTGGTAATAAATATTTTATTACCTTTATCGATGATAGCACTAAATACTGCTATGTGTATTTGCTTAAAAGTAAGGATGAAGCTTTAGAGAAATTTATTCTCTATAAGAATGAAGTTGAAAATCAACTTGATAAGAAAATCAAGAGATTGAGAAGTGATAGAGGCGGTGAGTATGAAGTACCAATTGGTGTATTCTGTGCACAACACGAAATTATACATGAGGTAACTGCGCCCTATTCACCTCAATCAAATGGTGTTGCTGAACGTAAAAATCGTACATTGAAAGAAATGATGAACGCGATGTTACTAAGTTCAGGCTTACCTCAAAATATGTGGAGTGAAGCTATTTTGTCAAGCAATTACCTTTTAAATAAGATACCTCGAAAGAAAGAGGATAAAACCCCTTATGAGCTATGGAAAGGTATGAGACCATCCTACAATTGCTTACCTACAATTGCTTACGAGTGTGGGGGTGCCTTGCTAAAGTAATTGTTCCAACACCAAAGAAAATTAAGATAGGTCCTAAAACGGTGGACTGTATCTTTATAGGCTATGCACATAACAGTAGTGCATATCGATTTCTTGTGCATGAATCTAAGATTCCAGATATACACAAGAATACGATCATGGAGTCTAGGAATGCTTCATTCTTTGAAGATGTATTTCCTTATAAATCCAATGATGGTTCAAGTTCGTCTAAACGAACGAATGAAACTATGAATGATGAAAGTCATGATTCAGATCATGAACTAAGACGTAGCAAAAGAGCAAGAGTGGAAAAATCATTTGGAAATGATTTTCTAACTTATTTGTTAGAAAAAGAACCACTAACTTATACATAAGCTGTGAGTTCTTCTGAGGGACCTCTATGGAAAGAGGCAAAGTTGATTCTATTTTGTAGAATCATACTTGGGAGCTAGTGGATCTTCCTCCCGGTTGTAAACCTTTAGGTTCCAAATGGATCTTTAAAAGGAAGATGAAAGCAGATGGCTCCATTGATAAGTATAAAGCCAGACTTGTAATCAAATGATACAAGCAACGAGAAGGCTTAGATTACTTTGATACTTATTCTTCTGTAACGAGAATAAACTCCATTAGGATGATACTTGCAATTGCAGCATTGCGAAATCTAGAAGTACATCAAATGGATGTAAAAACAGCTTTCCTAAATGGTGATTTGGATGAAGAAATCTATATGGAACAACCTGAAGGTTTTGTAGTTCTAGGACAAGAAAGAAAAGTCTGTAAATTGGTAAAATCATTGTATGGTCTAAAACAAGCGCCAAAGCAGTGGCATGAAAAGTTTGATAATGCAATGATTACCAATGGTTTTAAAATCAATGAATGTGATAAATGTGTCTACATTAAAGAGACAGAGAATGGATATGTCATTCTATGTCTGTATGTAGATGACATACTCATTGTCGGTAGTGATGACAGAATGATCAAATCTACCAAGAATATGTTGAATTCAAGATTTGACATGAAAGATATGGGACTTGCTGATGTGATTTTAGGGATTAAGATCACAAGAACGTTAGAAGGTTTAGTTTTAAACCAGTCACACTATGTGGACAAGATTCTTGAAAAATTCAGCAAGAATGGTTCTGGTATTACTAGAACACCATTAGACAATAGTCTTCATCTATCCAAGAATAGAGGAGAGGGTATTTCTCAAGTTGAATACTCCAGAATTATTGGAAGTCTAATGTACTTAATGAGTTGTACTAGACCAGATATTGCCTATACGGTTAGTAGATTGAGTAGATATACGAGCAATCCGAGTGCTGATCATTGGAAAGCAATAGTGAGAGTACTCAGGTACCTACGGTATACTCGAAATCATGGCCTGCACTATACCAGGTATCCATCTGTATTAGAAGGATACAGTAATGCAAATTGGATATCTGATATAAAAGACTCAAAATCTACTAGTGGATATGTTTTCACACTGGCATGTGCGGCTGTATCTTGGAAATCCTGTAAACAAACTGTTATAGCCAGATCCACAATGGAATCCGAGTTTATGGCTTTAGATAAATGTAGTGAAGAGGCTGAATGGCTACGCCATTTCCTAGAGGATATTCCAAAATGGAAAAAACCTATGCCACCAATCTGTATACATTGTGATAGTCAATCTACGATTGGAAGAGCACAGAGTAACATGTATAATGGTAAGTCTAGACATATACGTCGTAGACACAATACCATTAGACAACTACTCTCAAATGGAATTATCTCTATTGACTACGTAAAGTCAAAGGATAATATTACTGATCCGCTAACCAAATGCTTAAACAGAGAGTTAGTTGAAAAGTCAACAATAGGAATGGGACTAAGCCCATTACAGAAAAGTTGATATAAAGGAAAACCCAACCTAGCTGACTGGAGATCCCAAGATCTAGGTTCAAAGGGACAACCTAATTATATGAACTGAATGATATCACTGTGGGGGTCTATCCCTCAAACCATTCCTATAAAAGAAACAGTGATTTGATATCCCTCACATATGTGGAGAAAAATCAATTATTGTGAGGGTTTATCAGGAAAAAGATAGCAATTATGCTTTAATGATTTTTAAGTGGAGTAAATCAATTACTCAAGATTAAGTAATCACCTATGTGGGAGAGAAGTGGGGCCGCTTCAAAGGAGAATTATTGAGGGCTGAATTCTTTAGAAACTCTCGTAGAACCAGGACGATGTTCATGGCCAAAACGAACATACTCATGAGAACTGAGCAAACGTTGATGATTCCTGTGTGAAGTGTATGGGTCATTTACTAAAAAAGCAGGACAGTTCAAGGACATCATGTCTACTGGACAGCTGGTAAATTAAATATACTTTCACAAGGGAAGGTTCAAAGGGTGACACCTACCTATCCTATGCAGGTTTCATTTGTTGAACACTATCACAGAGTCAAAACCAAAATAATTTTCATTCATGTGGGGGATTGTTGGAAAATATGAGGTATTTTGATGGGTGAGTGAATGAGAAATTATTTTTCAAAGAACACCTATTGAGTTGGAAGTGGGAAGTGACAAAGCACTAGTCCCACATAGGAAAGGAAGAATGCCTTGAAGTGCTTTATATGTGGTTACACTCCTTTTGAGTGGTAATTATTGTAACAAGTACTATGCCTCGCGCGCACGCGCAGGGGGGCGCAAATCCCCGACCCCGACGGAGGCCCGACAAGTTGAGACTTGGGCGCGAGCGCACGACCTGCGTACGCGAATGCAGGACCGAAAAGTGGGCCTCTCGACAAGCCCATTTTTGCCTTCTGTTTTAATTTTTTCCAACTCAAGCCATTAACCGTTCTTAAGTTAATTACCGGTGTGTTAATGGTATTAACTAAGTAACGACTGTTATAATTCTGTGGTTACAGAATTAAATACATAACAGCTCTAAACTGCAGGCTTTATTTAGCCGTTATTATTTATTTCGCAATGCCCCGCTTGGCTTATAAATAGGTGGCTTCCCATTCTGTTTCAGACATACAGTACAGGACAAAAACTACGGACTTCTCCCTCTTTGAATTATCTGCATTTGCATTGTTTTCGATAGTGTTCTCGTGTTGTTCAAGTTCGCCGGAAGCTTTAGAGTGCTGTGCTTGCCTCTATCGCTGTGTAACCGTTGTATCCTGGGAGACAGACGTCCACGAAACCTCAAAGCACGTACTGGAGGGGACGAATCTGTTTTAAGGAAACTGTGTTGAACACAGGCCTCGGTATTCCTTCTAAATTCAATTTATTTATATTGTTATATTTCCGTTCGGATTTTGTTGCTCAGAAGGAAGGTCAGAAGGAGACTCAGAAGGAAGGTCAGAAGGAAGGTCAGAATGAGGCTCAGAAGGAAGGTCAGAAAGAAGGTCGGAAGGAGGGTCATAAGGAAGGTCAGAAGGAAGCCTCAGAAGGAAACTCAGAAGGAGACTCAGAAGGATCCTCAAAAGGAACTCCATCTGACGGGTCCAGAAGGATTGCATCTGACGGGTCCAGAAGGACTGCTTCTGACGGGTGCATCTGAGTTGCATCTGACGAATATTTGCATCTGACGAATTTTGAATACTATTTCTTAAGGCTCAAATTTTGTGCTTCTGTCAACTTAGTGTTTTTATATTTGAGGCAGTTTCCTTACATTTATTATTACCATTCGAATTGTAGGTATCCTCCATATTCTTTAAACAATTTTGTTATTTATTTAACACTGTTTTTCAACAAAATGCACCAGATACTGGTCCACGAGACCCCGAGATTCCCACGCACAGGAACCAACTCGACGCCATGAAAATCAAGACAATTGAAACGTATAAACATGTTACTACATGATTCATATGTCTAGCTGAGATTGTACTTGAGGGATCTCTGGAGCGCAGGGACGACGTGGTCGCCATGCGCGTCACTGCACCAGAGCTTCGTGGAGATGAACAGCTCCTCCCGCGAGTTTATGAGGCTGAGTTCAAGGGCCTTGGCGACAGCTTTTCTGACAGGCTGCTCAGACTGGTAAAGCGAGGCCGAGCTGAAGTGTCGATAACCCACTTGGATCGCGTCGAGAAGGCGTCCCTTCACGATCTCGTTGGAGACAAACGGGAACTCGGCTGTTCCGAAGCCGAGATGAGTTGAGTCTTAGGAACAACGATATTGGCCATGTTTCTGTGTTTCTTTCTTTGTTTTTAACGTACGTGATACAGACGAGACATAAACTTAAGGAAACAATCCTTCTTCATCCCATAAATAGGTCCCTTCGCGACCATATTTCAATCGGCACGGAACATTTGCATGTGCAGAATCGAATAAACGATAGGAGGAACCTGCATTGTGAAAAAAAAAAAAAAGAATTTGCGAGTGGCCACTAGAAGTAAGTTTTATTCATATGGAACAAAATATATTGTGTCGGAGGAACATGCACTGTGTAACATAAACCACACATGCACGTGAAATGTTAAATTTATGTCTCGAGTTTAAATCAGTTATGGATATACGTCGGTTTGTTAAAGAAAATCTTTGACCGATGAAGACTTGGATCTCACCGCACTGCAGATTGAGGGTTTTTTTCAAATTTAATTTTTTTAAAAAAATATTTACAAAATTAGGTCTAAAAAAATAATTACCGATTTGGGTCTCGTGCGCTGGGAGAAGGAGCTCACGAGACTCGCGTGCTGGTTAAACCAGGGCGCAAGCATTGCGCGCTGCCTTGAACAGCGTGTAAGGTTTGCGCGCTGGTGCGCGCAAGTGCTGGTGGAAGCAAGCAACTATTGTTGCTTGCTTCTTCTTTTTTTCCTTGTTTGTTTTTTTTTTTGCTTGCTTGCTTTTTTTTTAGAAGCCATGCACATTTTTTTGTTAGAAGCCACGCCTGCTTTTGTGCTGCTGCACAAACAAGAAAAAATTATATTTATTATTAATTTGCGATGAATTTTTTTAGCGATGAATTCTACGAACGTATCGTTGGAAATGTACGTTATATATTTTCCGACGAAATTTGGAACAAATATGATGTTTCGTTGCAAATTAGCGAGAAATCTTTTTTCTTCGCTAATTTTCGTAGCTAAAATCCTTTTTTTTTCGTTTTTCAATTATTTTATATTTTTAGACAATTTTTTTTTTGTATTTGTCACCAATATGCGATGAATTTCTAAGCTATATATTTTGCAACAAACGTGCCGCAAATTTAGTCGCGAAATATATACTTTGAGTCCCACAAAAGGCGCAAACGCATTGTGAGGCACTTTGCCACGGGTCTTGCGCAACACTTAAAGTATATATTTTGCAACGAAATGTGTGGCACGTTTGTCGCAAAATATAAAGCGTACATTTCCAATGGCACATTAGACGACAAACGTGTCGTTGAAAATGTACGCTTTATATCATGTGACAAACGTATCGCATGAGTTTGTTGCAAAATATGAACGTGTCGCATGACGAAATTTGCGCAAAATATATAGCGTAGAAATTCGTCGCAAATTGGCAACAAATACAAAAAAATAATTTTTTTTGCGACGGATTTTATTAGCGACGAATTCTACGACGAACGTGTCGTTGGAAATGTACGTTATATATTTTGCGATGAAAAATGTACGCTTTATATCATGCGACAAACGTATTGCATGAGTTTGTTGTAAAATATAAACGTGTCGCATGACGAAATTTGCGCAAAATATATAGCATAGAAATTCGTCGCAAATTGGCAACAAATACAAAAAAATAAATTTTTTAGCGATGAATTTTATTAGCAACGAATTTTATTAGCAACAAATTCTACGACGAACGTGTTGTTGAAAATGTACATTATATATTTTGTGACGAAATTTGCAACAAATATGATGTTTCGTCGGAAAATATATATCGTACATTTCCAACGATACGTTCGTCGTAGAATTCGTCGCTACTAAAATTCATCGCAAATTAATAATAAATATAATTTTTTCTTGTTTGTGCAGTAGCACAAAAGCAAGCGCGGCTTCTAACAAAAAAATGTGCATGGCTTCTAAAAAAAAAAAAGCAACTTGCTTGCTTCAACCAGCACTTGCGCGCTGGTGAGAAAAAAAAAGGAAGCAACTTGCTTGCTTCAACCAGCACTTGCGCGCTGGTTTAACCAGCGCGCAAGTGCTGACGCGCTGCTTTAATCAACGCGCGAGGCCCGTGCGCTCTTTCTCCCAGTGCGCGAGATCCAAATCGATAATTATTTTTTTTAAAACTTAATTTTATAAATAATTTTTTTAAAAAAATTAAATCGGAAAAAAACCCGCAGATTGACCGTGCACCGCGGACCACGTTTCATATACATATCAATTTTACGTATGGGACCAGCTACACTTTATAGAGGAATTGCTTTCATGACTTCTCTGACACCGCACGGTGCACTCAAGAATTGGAATTAAATATTTTGTGGATCCCAGTCCTAATCAAGTTTTCATCAGAGAGGAAAGAAACAAATAAAAGAAAGAAAAGTTTTTTTTTTCCCTAAAGGCAGCACGAACACAGAGCTGAAGACGCCATTGGGGCGGTGGCCGAATGGCAGCGATCCCTTGGCTTAGGCCCTTAAATAGTTAAATTGATGAGATTTCAGGTTTAATTCTCATCAGTCGTGTCTTGAGGACTTACCTAATGGCATTAGCCCTGTACTCCCATCTCGAGGATTAGTCCACTGTATTTAAGAAACATCGGTTAAAAAAAAAAACACAGAGCTGAAACCGCAGCCGCACAGTAACGTGAAAAGGAGCCGCGAGCGAAGAAGAGGAAAAACGAACACGATGTAGTGAGATCTATGCATGAGCACAGTAACGTAAAAAGGAGCCGTGAGTGAAGAAGAGAAAAAACAGACACGATGCAGTGAGATCTATGTATGAGTTATTGTTATATCCAATTGCACGTTGTTTATTTATAACCACTTTTGGTTTGGATATAATGTTGGTGCGGGAAACACGAGCATATTGAGCGATTGTAATTGCGATTCTCCGATTATAGTAGACTGTTTTTGTTGGCTCTTCCAGTGGATGTACGTACTGATATTTGGACCGAATCACGTAATATTTGGTGTCCATTATCGTTTCTCGTTATTTCTCTATGTTTTTTGCATTGACTTATTTACAATATCTTGAATAGTTTATGCGTTATATTCCAACATGATGAATCCTTGCATTGGGTAAAATCAAATATACAATGAATGCATCCGAAGTGAGTCGCCACAAGTAGGGGTGTCAAAAAGGCACGGGCCGGCCCGGCCAGGCCCGAAAATTCAGTAAATTTTCGGGCCTTTTTGGGCCGGGCGGATGCCCCGGATGTTTTTAACATATGTATTTTCCCTTTAATTTAATTTAATTTAATTTAATTTTTTCTTTTTATATTCTTTCATTTGGTAGATTTGTCAATTAATTTTATTTTTGAAAAAAAGAAAAAAACGAAAATAAAAAATAATTCTGCCAGGCCCGGGCCGACCCGAACTCGGTATTGTCCACCTGTCCGACCCGGCCCATTCACACCCCTAACCACAAGAATATTTTAGCTTCTCTAGTTAGAATCACACTTCGTGGCCGACAAGGCTAAATTGAAATATGAATGTTGCGATTCGAAGGTGGCATATCTCTATTATTGAATGAATTTAGGCGACAGTGGGAGGGAGTAAAGAGCCACCATTAGGAGGTCTTACGCTAAGTGCTATCGATTGTTTTCCTTTTCAAGTATAAGCTTGAATTGTCTTCGTTTTCTCAAATAAAGATGAGTTGGACGTAATTTCAATGGGAGGGTAGTACTGTTATTATTTCTGACTTCACGATTTTTCAATTAATGAGTGATTTATGCAAAACAGACGGTGATGATTTGTGAAACTACGGTCAGAAATAACTGACAGTACTGATAAATTGTTAGGGAAACATTTTTCAATTTCAAACAAGGTCTCAAGTGCTCTCATTTTCTCAAATAAGGACTTGAATTGGATTTTATTTCAAATAAATGCATGAAGTGGCCATGACAGTCTAAGATAAAACTTGACCTTCCAACTGGTTAGGGCATTTTGGTCAAGGCCCTCGCCAAGCGCCGACAGTAGTAAAGAAAAAAAACAAAAGAAATGAGAGAAAAGAAAAGAAAAAAAGAAAAAAAATTAATTGTCTTTGGATGAAAATGCCCATGATCGGGTGGAATATTTAGCCGATAGGTGGGATGAAGCCCTTATTTAAAACTGCCATGGCCACTTCAAATCCTCGTTTGAAGTTAGGTCCCTCTCGTGCCCTTATTTGGAATTTTTCCTGTTTATAATTAGGGAAGTTTTCTTCTGTTAGGTACAAATCTATAATTACCATGTATAAAGGAAGGATTTCTATTACAAGCACACCGCGAGTGCATGAATTAGAGGGTCGTATTTTCCCTCGTTCCTCGAACTTTCCTCCGATCAAGTTTTTCGGTTGATTGAAAAATGCGAGGGGAAAACAGAAAGAAGGTATGGAGTGGGTCAAAAGGATACTTCCTAATATGCCAAGAATAACAAGTAATTATGTAAATCTTCTACCGGTGCAGATCTTCGACTTCTTTGGTCGACGATTTTGCTTGCGCTTCGAGGCTTTTCAGCTCGAGATGGCTCCTGTTTATATGGCCTTTCTGCGCTCGATGGGCGACGGGGACGAAGCAAAGCAGTTCGGCTACAGCCTCGAAGTCGGTGGGAACCGCAGAGGGTTAATAAACTTAATATGGTCGCCGGCCACATGTGGAAGAAAAGCGATGCTTGAGAAGAGGTATCTTTGGGGTTAGAAGAGGCTCGCGAGTTTTCTGCAATCCGGTACACAACTGCTGCCGGTTTTGCTTAATTCTACTGGAGTAAAGCTTTAGATTATTCGCGTCTTAGGCGCGTTAATATGCTTTTACTTCAGGCTGATGACTAGCATTTGAAGACCAGTATTCAGACAATGAACAAAAGCCACAGTCCACGCTTGCCCCCCCTTCTCCGTGGAGCTTAAGTCAAAGCTTCGCATTCAGACATGTATAGAAAGAGTGATGTCTGGCTTGTCTGCATTTGGATATTTTCCGGACGAGAATAGACCACAAAATCATTTAAATATCCATGCAGAGGGAGGCATCAAAGTTTGGATACGCCTTCTAAATAGAATAGATGCACGGTTTCTAAATACATGGATTTCCTTATTTAGTAGTGCATGTGTGTGTGTGTTTTTTTGCGGTTCCCATATCGGTTTTGTGCTCCCAACAAGGCTCAAATATAAGATCACACTCTCTTGCCACTTGACCCAAATCTCGTTGGCTTGGCAATCTTTTCTAATATATAATTGTTCTTTTATCTTTTCTACCCCTATTAGTTTGAGGGATTTTTTTTTTGTGACACGGATATTAATTTGGAGTAAATGTGGGACGAGCGTACCGATTTTGAATTTCTTGTGATATTAACCCGATTTTAAATAAAAGTCAGATAAAGTGAGGGATCTTTATTGTCACCGGACTCACCACGATCATGTAATTTTTTGCGACGCTAACTCTTGATCGCTACCATAACAATCGATCTCCCACAAAAATCATAACCGTGATTCGCTTTGCAGTCATGATGGTGGACGCATCGGTGTGCGAAAATCAGATGGAGGAGTTATTCAATCGAAATTATTGATACCCATGTCACTCGCAAAAGAGAAAAGTACTAGTTGGAGATGACAGCAGATGAAAGTGCAGCGTAGCATATGTGAAAGGTTAAAATCACAGGCAACGAGGACCTTGAATGTGGAAGCAGACTTACCGAAGAGGAAATATTTCATCAATGATATGAGGTGTTTGCTATAGATGAGTGTTTTTTATACTACCCATGTAAATTGTTTGTCAATGGTAAAATCTTTTTTCAATGACTACTTACTCCAAGCTATACGAGGGATTTTTTTTTTAAATGTTCTCTAAATCATTCGTTTTTTCGCTAAACAAATGGAGCCCAATAATTAAAAAGCTTTTGCTAAAATAATGGGGGTTTTTTTTCCCGATTTAATACAAAAAAATTAATATTTACAAATTTAGGCACTGTTCGAAAGTATATACCAATTTAGGTCTCGCGCGCTGGTCTAACCAGCGCGCAACGGTTGCGTGCTGGGTAAACCAGCGCGCCAGCACATGCGTGCTGTTTATACCAGCGCGCATGTGCTAGACCAAGCAAAAGCTTGTTTTTTAGCAAGCTTTTGCTTGCTTTTTTTTTTACAATTTTTTTTATTGTAACAAAAAAATTGTATTTATTATTAAATTTTCGATGGTTTTTATTAGCGACGAATTTTAAGACGAATGTGTCGTTGAAAATGTACGTTATATATTTTGCGACGAAATTTGCAATAAATTAGATGTTTTGTTGCAAATTAGCGAAGAATTTTTTTTCCGCTAATTTTTTGTACCCAAAATCCTTTTTTTATGTTTTTCGATTATTTTATATTTTTAGACAAAAAATTATTATTTTTTGTATTTGTCCCCAGTATGCGATGAACATGTTGCAAATTTTGCGACAAACATGTCGCAAATTTCGCCTTGCGACACGTTTATATTTTGCGACAAACTCACACGTTTGTCGTTGAAAATGTACGCTTTATATCATGCGACAAACGTGTCACATGAGTTTGTCACAAAATATAAATGTGTTGCACGACGAAATTTACGGTACGTTTGTCGCATGATATAAAGCGTACATTATATTTTGCGACAAACATGTCGCAAATATGTCGTAAATTTCGTCCTACGACACGTTTATATTTTGCGACAAACTAATGGGACACGTTTGTCGCAAAATATAAACCGTACATTTTCAACGACAAACGTGTGAGTTTGTCGCAAAATATAAACGTCTCGCATGACGAAATTTGAGACATATTTATCACAAAATATATAGCTTAGTGTGTTTCACGGTGACGTCTAAAGTGTCGTTGGAAATATGCGCATCATGTGTTGCATGAGTTTGTCGCAAAATATAAACGTGTCACACGACGAAATTTGTGGTACTTTTGTCGCGCGACACGTTTATATTTTGCGACAAACTCATTCGACACGTTTGTCGCAAAATATAAAGCGTACATTTTCAACGACAAACGTGTGAGTTTGTCGCAAAATATAAACGTCTCGCAGGACGAAATTTGCGACATGTTCATCGCATACTGGGGACAAATACAAAAAAATAATAATTTTTGTCTAAAAATATAAAATAATTGAAAAACAAAAAAAAAAGGATTTTAGATACGGAAAATTAGCGAAAAAAAAATTCCTTTCTAATTTGCAACAAAACATTCAATTTATTGCAAATTTCGTCGCAAAATATATAGCGTGTATTTCCAACGACACGTTTGTCGTAAAATTCGTCGCTAATAAAAATCATTGAAAATTAATAATAAATACAATTTTTTTATTACAGTAAAAAAATTGTAAAAAAAAAAAACAAGCACATGCGCGCTGGGGCGCTGGTTTTGCCAGCGCGCCAGACCTAAACTGGTAAATACTTTCGAACAGTGCCTAAATTTATAAATATTAATTTTTTTTTGTATTAAATCAGAAAAAAAAAACCCAAATAATGGCAACCCAATCGACAAGTCATGAAACGAATGGTCCATATTGATTGTAAATTTTCTCAATGGTAATAGATTTAACTACATGGTTAGACCACTTGACCATGCAAGTTTTTTATCACCCATTAGGGGGGAAGGTGTTGCATCATTTGTATCAATTCGTGACCAGATACCTAGCTTGCTCTTTGCAAGGGCATACTTTTATATTTTGCAGCTTCGAATTCCTTAAAATAGCAAATTAGATCTCAAATAATGTTTTGGACGCAAGTGTACAACATTAAGGAAACACTAGATAGTTACAACCAAATTAATAAATTCAAAAAATTAATATCGAGGCAGAAAAATAAGACATATAGTAAGAAGACATGTTAATCAGATCTATTTATTAGAAATTTATTAATTTGTAATTTTTTGTGGTAAAAAAAATATCTAGTAATAAATTTGTCATAACTATATCAATTTTAGATTTTTCGTGATATTAATCTTAATTTAAATTCGTGAATTTGTCTTGCGGCCGACCGTGATTCATTGTTTCTCCGAATCACACGGTGGTCTTTACCCAGGTCCCCTGCTCTCCCTCGCGAACACCCAACCGAATCTTTCCAACGTTCCAAAAAAGATTTTTCACAGCTGGGCCCCACCCAACCATTTCCCTCCTCCGGAAAATTTTTCAGATTCCCGCTCATCTTTCAAACTCTGCCCCCTCTGACTTCCCCAAAATCCCTTTCCTTCTTCTCTCCTCTCCCGCATCGCTTCTCTTCCCTCACCAGTCACCACTCAATCGCTGCCTCTCTCTCTCTCTCTCTCTCAAGTCCGTCGCAGCCACTCGAGAACGATGCCGAGCAAGCGGAAATCTGGGGCCGTAGCAGCTTCCGCCTCCGCCAAGAGGAGGAAGGCGGAGAACCCGAAGGAGGCGCCTGCGGTGGTGGAGGAGCAGCAGCTCAACAGTCAGGCCAACGAGAGATTCAATGATGCCGGCGAAGAGCCCGTCAAGGATAGCGTCCCTTCGACGAATGCTCGTGCCGACGGCGGCGGCGATGAGGAGTCGGAGTGCCGGTTCGTTGGGGCTCCGATCCCTACCAAGGAAGCTCGCCAGAAATGGCCGAAACGTTACCTTGGTTTGGGCCAGGTAGTCTTTCGTTTTATTCCTTTTCTGTCTAGTCGTTTTCTCTCGAATCTGATTCAGCTCAATGACTTGCCGTTGGGTCTTGGTGCTGGTTTGTTTCTGCTTGTTGAGTTGCTTTAGAGATCGTAGTTCTACTATTAGAGAAGGATGTTTAGAGAAGATGTGATTTTTGCACTGTATGCTTAGATTCTGCACCTTCAAAATGTGAAGTCCTTATCTTCTGGTCACTCTTGCATTTGTTTTTTTAAGAATGTAAAACTGGGCTCCGATTGACTTAATGGTTTGTCAGAATGCTCTCATCCATTGTAATCTAAACTGTTAAGACTTGAATCATTAGACATTCAAGGCATCTATCGTTTGTGGAAGGTATTGAAGCTTACTTCTGATGAAGTTTTGTACTCCCAAGTAGCTCATTAAAGGGGCTTACTCATCCGTTTCTTGGTGCAATTTTCGATCCTTTAACCTGGAGGATAATTAGCTAAACTAAACTAGCTAATTTGGTGATGGCATTTGTTCATGGCGGGAGAGTCAGTCAAAACAGAGGAATCTTTGCACTTGTGTTATGAATAATTTGTCTCAAACCAATGACTTTTGCAATGTCATGTTCACATTCCAGCTCTCTAGTGTGTGGATGAATAATGGAAATATCATACAAGGTCATCTACTTAAAGGCAAAGAGCCCTTACCACCATTCTACTTGAGATTATCAACATGCAATTTCATTTGTTGTTTTGAATATTCCTTTTTTGCTCTGCTAAAATATCAATATTTCATTATATTATTCGTATTGATACATTGCCATTGTGCCTTTTCTATCTTGCAGAAGAAAACGGTGGTTAGCAGCAATAAAGAGTAAGATTAGATTTGAATACATGCTCATTTTTTTCTGAGATAGGTTGATCTTCTTTTCTTTGCCAACAATATTATTTCCTACACGTTCTAATATTACATTTCATCTAATAGAGGGGATAATGATATTTTGCAAGCTAAGTGCCACTTCACAAAGGCACAGGTCGATGGGGCTTTGTATGATATTGGGGACGATGCTTATGTAAAGGTGAGTTATTAAGTACTTTTTTTTTTTTTCTAAAATTGCAACTATAAATATTTTGCAATTATTAGAAATCAGGTCAGTGTAATAAGAGGTTTACCTAAAGAAGTGAAATTTGTTCTAGCAATGATTTCATTATAGCTTCAATGACCACTCTTTCCTGCTTGTTTGAAATTTCGCTAAAGTGAAATGATTTAAAGGATTCTATTTATGGTCGTATTTTATAACTTGAAACATGCTAGAACATTTTATGCTTCATCCTATACTTGATATGGATGTACTATTGTGGTTTTTGTTTGAAGAGTCTTTCTAATATCCTCTGAATCAAGGGAGTAATATGGAAGACTTCGTGACAATCAGACGTGCTAGTTTTATGCAAAGATGAGACAGATCTCTAGTACAACATAGATTACCATCAGCAAACCAGTGGGATAGAGCTTGGCATTACACACTCTAAATGAAATTGTCTTGATGATTGTTCATTGTTTATGTTATTTGTACCGCAACAGACGAGATATAGCAATTATATATTTCAATGCATGTTGCTCGTACTTTTCTTTTTCTGGATAAGTAAAAGGGTGGGAAGAGGTGACCAATGCGTGTTCCTATACATAATCTCTATTAATAGGTTGGTTGGAAATAATTGACACACTTAGTTAAGTTATATTGATGAAGTATATGCAACATCAAACTCCCTATTTTGTTCATAGGTAACTTAAGCTTTTCACTATGATTCTGTTTTGATGCAATTGAAGCGTTTGAAAGATACTTGTTTTAATTGTCTCATAAATTATACTAGACGTACAGTAACATATGGAAAAAAACAGCGCATGCTACTGAATTTATTTACATTCAAAAGCCATACACGTCTCATATTCTTGGTCCACATGGTATGATGATTTCTTGTTTATGCGCATACTTTGGCTAATCAATGTGTAAGGATCCACAATCCTTTGGCTTGGAACAGTATGTACTTTCTAGGAAAAAGATCTAGCTAGGTTTTGACTGTCTTTCTTCCTCATCACTTTCACTAGAATTTTGTAAAGGAGGCTAAATATCTGAGGATTGTCTCACATAGTTGGAGAGTTAGGCAGCTGCAAAGTCAGAGGTTCTAGCTCCTGTTCAGCCAAATGTTACCATTGAAGTGCATTAAACTTTCAATTATTTAATTGGACTGAGTTCTACACAACTTCTCCTTCAGATGCTAATTCTAAAACCACTATGCTGTGATTTTAGTACAAACTTCTTGTTTTTTGATTTTCCATGATTTATTTTTCTTTATGAACTGCAAATTGAAGATTGTGAATATATTTGTCAGATAATTTCATGTGTATTGCTTATCTTTTGGTCTATTTGATTGATAATATGTGAAAATTTCTTACAATTGACAATTTACTAGACAATTGCTTAGTAACTAATTGTAAATCGACATTTATGAATTGCAAGACCACCATAAGAACTTCATTGATGACTTTTTTGGCCACTTAACTTAGGCTGGGGAAGGGGAGGACAATTATATTTGCAAGATTGTGGAATTATTCGAAGCAGTCGATGGCTCAAATTATTTTTGTGCGCAATGGTATTACAGAGCTCGAGATACAGTAAGTATGTTTATAATCTTTGTTGTGCTCTCGTCGGCTTTATCATTGTCTTATTTAAGTTCTTTATTTGTAACAGGTCATCAAGCAATTGTCTAATCTCATTGACGACAAGCGCGCTTTCTTTTCGGAAATACGCGATGATAACCCCTTAGAATGCCTCGTTCAAAAGCTAAACATTGCTCGAGTACCACTTGATGTATGTTCAACATTAGTTTATTTGGATTGAATTTTTCTTAGTAACAGCTCAAGATTAATTTGATTATGATTTGTAGATCAATTTGGATGCAAAAAGGGCGGCAATTCCACATTGTGACTATTATTGTGACACTTTGTATCTACTGCCATACTCAACATTCAAACAGTTGCCTATAGGTGTGCCTTCTTGGATATTCGTATTTCCATATCAATATTCTCCTCATTAATGAGATAAAACATGATGGAAAATTCGTAATTACCATTGCATCTGGCTTATTTTTCATTTTTTGATGTAGATCACAAGGTGGATGGTTGTGAGACTTCATCAACCATTTCAAGTGATGATGTTGAAATGGCTGGTTCAACATGTGAGGGAAACTCCAAGGATATTAAGCAAAAGAATAACAAGGGGGAGGCGACGCTACTAGATATGTATTCTGGTTGTGGTGCGATGTCCACTGGATTATGTCTTGGAGCAAACCTTTCTGGTTTGAATCTTGTCACGGTATGCATTTTGTGAACTTTTTGTGGTAGAAAAAGGTTAGTATGCACAACTTATGCATTCTTGTTTCATTTGTTCATAGAGGTGGGCTGTTGACATGAACGAGCATGCATGCAATTGTTTGAAACAAAACCACCCGGAGACAGAGGTAGAACCGTTCTTTTCGATTGATGAGTGTTTTAATTTTGCCAATCTACATATATGCTAATTGCATTTTAGTGTTGACTATAATGGTATAATCAGGTGAGGAACGAGTCTGCAGAAGATTTCCTCTTGTTGTTGAAAGAGTGGCGGAAATTGTGCATACAATTTCATCTCATTGAAAGCTATGGTCAGCAGCTGCCATATGCTGAATTATTTAGCCTGGACGATGGAAATGAGGAGGAAAATAGTGAGGATGATGATGGGGGTAGTGATGGCGTGGTATTTGAAGTAGAGAAAGTTCTAGCAATATGCTATGGAGATCCCAAAGAGAAGGGAGACAAAGCATTGTACTTCAAGGTACTTAAAATATTCGATTTAACTTGACAAACTTAGTACGTAGAATGCGAACCATTATATTCTAGTTGATTCTTGGTCTACGACAATGATAGGTTGTTGATGAATTTGGATGTTTAATAATTCTTTATATACGTCTTACAAAATACCAATGTACATTTATATGTCTATGTTATAATTTGATATGACGCTTCTTCGTGTATGCATGTGATCTTAATTTTGCAAAACCTAGGATCCTAGCAGTGTGATTCTTTTCTAGTGCTTTGAAAAATTTCGAGTTGTCTTTTTGTTGCAGGTTTCATGGAAAGGTTACGGTCCTGATGAGGACACTTGGGAGCCAATTGACGGCTTAAGGTATGATAAAACTGAACTTGATATGAAAATCATAAGTACCGAATCTCTAACATAGTGTCTTTGTGTCAGTAACTGTTGTGAGAAACTAAAGGAATTCATCGTTGAAGGTCACAGATCAAAAGTTTTGCCTTTGCCGGTAAGTTTTTCATTTCCAATGTCTTTTTCTGTTTGCATCTTGTCGTGTATCCTTTGTATCAACCCACTTCATGATGACCGCGGCATACACCTTATAAGAAAAGCCTTCCTCTGATCTAGGGGACTCATCTTTTATTATTTCATAGTAGATATTTCCTAGTGAAAACTATTCCGTTCAGATTAGTGTGCTCATTGTACTTGACTGCGAAGAAACAATCCCCTTAAGAGTTCCTTTCCTTGGCTGATTTTTGCAGGGGGACGTAGATGTGATTTGTGGTGGACCGCCCTGTCAAGGAATAAGCGGTTTCAACCGTTTTAGAGATAAGGACAATCCTTTGGCTGATGTGAAAAACAAGCAACTTCTAGTGTTTATGGAAGTTGTAGAGTTCTTGAAACCAAGGTTTGTTTTGATGGAGAATGTGGTGGATCTAGTTAAATTTTCTAATGGTTTCTTGGGGAGGTATGCACTTGGCCGTTTAGTGCAACTCAACTATCAAACAAGATTAGGTATGATGGCCGCAGGAGCATATGGGCTTCCTCAATTTAGAATGCGTTGTTTTCTGTGGGGTGCTCATCCCAGTGAGGTAAACTTGTATATGCACTTCTGTTCTAAATAAAGTAGTCTTAAACTTGCGTCTGTCTTTATAATAGGATTCAAAAGAATTTCACTCACTGTTTTTCATTTGATACTTTAGAAGCTGCCCCAGTACCCATTGCCAACACACGATGTTGTTGTAAGAGGTGTCATTCCTATAGAATTTGAGGTATGGGTTTCTGTGTCATAATGTGTAATTTACTGAAGGCATAGTCTAAAATACCCTTGAAATAAAATCAGATGCACACTGTTGCCTATGATGAGGGCCATTCATACGAATTGCAAAAGAAATTGCTACTGGAGGATGCAATCTCTGATCTTCCACCTGTATGTATCTTTATCATCATGGTGCTGTTTTTAAAGCCTTGATGGATTGTAATTCTGATGGATTTCAATTGATTTAGGTTGGGACTTATGATGGAAGAGATGAAATGCCATATGAGAAAGCTCCACAGACAGATTTTCAACGTTTCATTAGATCAAGTGAAAAAGGTGAATAGCATTTTCTGTTTCCTGTCTGTAAAACATTAAATGCAAAATAAATAAATAACTAAGAAGACTAACGTGGTACTATATTGACAAGTTTTCTACATATATATTCTTTACATGAATGTAAATAGATTGCAGTTTTGTTCTTGAGTAGATAGATATTCTTAGGTGCCATTGTTAAACCATCTTTGTTTTAGAAATAAATTTGACCAGCGGTTTCGTGACATGTATGAGACTAGCTTAAGTTATAGAAGCTCTAAAGATGAGCATTTTCAAAATTGTGTTGATCCAAGATTGATACTCATGTTGCTTTATGGGCTCACCCTCTTTTATTGCCGTGTACTTCTTCACATTTCCTTAGAGGCTAGGGTGGCAGGCTAGTCGGAGACGATATAGATGGGTCTAGTTTAAGGGGAAGTGAGCTTAGTCAGATCTTTCCTGTCACTGGGATTTATGGATCGAAGTTTTTGCGTGTTTTGGGCTGCTTTTAACTAAACCAAGTGTATAATTCTAGATTTTCCATCTCTTTCTTCTCTAATCCTGAAATTTTTACAGAAATGATGGGGATCACAGACAACTCAGTGGATTCAGGTCGATCTCTCTTTGATCATCGACCGCTTGAATTGAATTCGGACGACTATGAACGTGTTTGTCGTATACCAAAGACAAAGGTTTTCTTTGTTTTCTTGTGTTAATGAAAGTCAACATACTTCTAACCTATCTATTTTACTGAAGGCAGTGCTGTTTGCTGAAAATTTTGTGAAATTTGTAAAGGGAGCGAATTTTAGGGATTTGCCTGGGGTACGTGTTCGTCCGGACAAGAAAGTTGAATGGGACCCTGATGTTGCGAGGGTTTATTTGGATTCAGGGAAACCATTGGTAAAAATATACATCCATTTTTACTTTCCCCAGTTCCTTCCTAATGACATATAGTGTTTTTCCCGTTACAAGTCTTATAACAGAACTGCTGTCCTTCTGCAGGTCCCTGATTATGCTATGACGTTTGTGAATGGTTCTTCCTCAAAGTAAGTGTTAAGGTGCTTCGATACATTTAGTCTCTGTAATTTCAGCATTCCAACCTCTTCGAATTATGTAGGCCTTTCGCACGTTTGTGGTGGGATGAAACTGTGCCTACTGTGGTGACTAGAGCAGAACCCCACAACCAGGTATGCTACTTCCCTTAATTTGGAGTAGAGTTCGATTCAGAGATTTTATGTCAATCTTTTAGGGTTTCTACTCTTGTGGTTGTCGACTAATATGGAGTTTCTGATAGTTGAATTCTGTCTAACCTCAGTGATGACGACTCGTGTCACTCTATTTTGTCGACACTAAATATCGTGTAGCTTTATTGGTAACTATGATGAGATTTTTTTATTTTTTATGAATATTGTTCTGAACATATGAAGTCCTTTCACTGTAAAATTAGGGTGAGGTGAGACTTGGATATTTCTTTCTGCATTTTCAGTTTCGTGTCAAGAAATTTACCGTTCATTACATCTTTTAGCTGAAAGATTAGCAAACGCGAAATTAGTTATTCCTGTAATTATACAATCACGAATAAGCAATGACCAACAAATTATTTATCAACTGTGCAGGCAATATTGCATCCCGAGCAAGACAGAGTTCTTACAGTTCGTGAAAATGCAAGACTTCAGGGTTTTCCTGATTATTACAAGCTCAGTGGCCCCATCAAGGAGAGGTAACTTTTTGATAAATGATTCCACTCTTTGATTTGTAAACTTCACGGAAATCCACAATGTATGTAGACCATTAGTTAAGACGAAATGCGCCCCAATTGCAAGATACCGTAAAGAGTGTAGAGTGTACATATTCTTCCTTGGGGTAAGTTGAACAAATACTGCAAGGCACCAATTATCTGCATATGTCACAATTTTCAGGATGAAGCTGTTATATTTTATAGGCACGTCTTTTTAGCTTTTTACGCTTTTAAATTGTCCTGAAGTGAGGGTGTGTAGTTCCTATAAATACCCGAGGCATCAGATCATTTATCATCAAGTTTCGAGAGAACTTGTGTTGATGTAACCAATGTAGACTCAATACGGGCCTTTTCCTTCTTCATCCAGTTGAAATTAGAAAATGCGTGCTATTTGTCTATTGACACTGAATAGTAGAATAACATTGGCCTGGACAACGTTATGATGTTTGTATATGTACCTATAATTTTTTGTAAAGGTCTTTCGGAAAATTTATCTCTTGAAGCATGGTACAGGCATGGATAGTAAGAATTGATAAATTATTCTTAAGAATTAATCTGTCAAATTATGATTTTCATTTTTCAATAATCTAATTTCCCCAATCGTCTAACTGGGTTTCTCAAAATGAGCCCTGCTGATTTCTTGTTAGCACAAGAAGTTGTGATTAGATTATATCACACTTAATCTTGGTGGTCTAGAAATGCAAGCAGACATTCCCACTAGGACAAATTCTTATTGATGTACTTCACAAATATAGTTATACTCGAGTATTTTTGTGCTTCTGCTCTTACGTTGATTCTCCAATACTTTACCAGGTACATTCAAGTCGGAAATGCAGTTGCAGTTCCAGTAGCTAGAGCTTTGGGATGCGCATTGGCTCAAGCTTTCCAAAAAATTGCCAATGACGATCCATTGTTTCGGTTGCCTGATAAGTTCGTCAATAAATCTGAGCAACATTCGTCTGCATCGTCTGAAAATGATGAATAGTTGTACTGCCGTAGAAGTGAATCGTAGGTTATTGAGATTAAATCACAATGATTTGTAGTGGAAGCTTTAATATCAGCTAACGATGTTGTTCTTCGGAGAGACTGCGAAGCTAGCGACTGATTGTTTGCCACCACAATTTGGAGTGGCATTGAATTAGCTTTTAGAAAACATCCCGTGATTAATTTGCTCTGTAATCTTATTTGATCGGAGGGTGTCGCTATCTTTTTTGGTTGCTTATGTGAGGACCCTCAGCTGAGTCTACTGAATTTTGTTTTGAAGTAATTAAGGGAACGACTGAGTCATTTCAGAAATAATTAAGGTTCTTGCACCCACCTTCTCTCCAATGTTTTATTCTTCTTCGTTTTTGACAACTCCATGGGAAAATGACATTTGGACGAATGGAAATTGTTTAGGTATTTAATTGAACCCATTAAAATTTAGAAATGAAATTTTATATCGTACAAAAGTTCAAGAATTCAATCGGATTAGTTGAAAATTAGCATGTTGTACATTAGGCAAGTTCAGAGATTTATGGTTCGTTGCACTTACCAAGTCCCTTTACCCAAAGGGAGACTACTATATCAAGATTAATGCATACTTTGAGTTCCTTTATCAGCGAAGAGGCTATAAATTTGACATCGATTATGAGAGATTGAAGAAGATTAGCCTAAATTCATCGACATAAGTATACCCATAAATCTGGCTGATACAATTACAAAATTTGAAATTCCTATGCCTGTGCCTAAATGCATCTTCCCACCTGATCAAGCATGTCTAGCATTTGGTACAAGTGTTATTTGGTTGTAATGTCAATGCTTAGGGTATCTCAAAGAACGCTAGGCTATCCTTTTAAAGCAAGCTGACACGCTTTATTTGGAAAGAACACAAGAAGAAAAATAGTTGCAAGCATCTGCTGTTTTTTTTTTTTTTTTTGTCAAACGAGCAGCTTCATTTCATATAAAAAAAGTAGTACATAGCTTCAAGATAGTCGAATCAAATGCGTCACGAATTAACAGTTGGCATAGGACCGTGGCTGCAGGAATTGGTCATAAAACCTCGATCAGTTGGCATCATAGCCACTGCGTCCTTCAAAGATAGCAAAGGGGCTGTTCTTTGTGGAAACTTGTTTAAAGAGACTTCTTCCAACCTTCATGACAAAGACCGGTAAGTGGGCTAATGTTCTCTCAGATTAAAGGGCTGATTGAGAAGTTGGTTATGCGGAAAAACGACTTCCGATTTTGGGAATCTGAATTTGTTTGAGCAAGGGCAATGCCCTGCAAAAAGGCATATGCGCCCGCTCTAATAATAAGTCTAATGAGTTCAAGTATTCTATTTTATTTCGACTCAATATAAATCCTTTAGATTTCAACGTGCTTCCCCATTATTCTAATATATTTAGTGTTAACCCCAGCGCCGATCTCATCAATAAGCACAATATTTTCTACAAATAGTATACACCACGGCATCTCATCTTGAATATCTTTTGTTAGCTCATCCATAACTAGAGCAAAAAGATAAGGACTCAAAAGCATAACCATGGTTTCGACAAAAAAAAAAAAAAAACAAAACTTGGTGTAAGCCTATTGTGATTGGAAAATAACTTGATATGCCATTACAAGCCTTCGCACATGTAGTAACACCGTCATACATATCTTTGATTGCCTCTACATACTTTGAAGGTATTTTTTTCTTCTCAAGGACTCACCACAGAATCTTTCTTGGATTCCTGTCATACGCCTTCTCGAGATAAATAAACGCTTGAGTTGTAGAATGCTAACTCTAAATTTTCATTGCAGTCCAATCATCTTCTTGTGTGCCCATCTTAATGAAATCAGGAAATCAAGCCTGGAACCACACCCCCATTCAAAGTGTCTGCGCAACAATCGCAGGAAGGTGTAACCCACATTGCTCGAAGAAACAAGTATTCGATACTCGAACTAACATGAGCAGACGAAAGTTAACCGAACTTTAACAACCATCACAGGAAGGGCATAAATTTTTGGTGGCGCGAACCCAAATCATCCCGACATCAGACAGACAAGAGCAAGAAGATCAAAAGTTCAAAGGGTGTTGGATTGCGTACTTGATCGGGTGGCGGAGAGCGTGGGCAGTCCCAGCACGGCTTCCTCCGTCTCGATCGGACTGACCTTAGTATCTACCAAACCAAAATTGAACAATCATCTCAGTCAATTGCGATGAGTACAAAGGAACGATGCACGAAAAACAAGTACAAGAGAAAGATATACTAAGGTATCCACTTGTTGCATCCAAAATCTGATCAGCACAAAAGCCATAGCGTGCGTGACATTTTTGATCTTAGAACAGTTACATCGAATAAGTCTCAAAGTTGAATGAACTAATTGAAGCAATAAATGCTTCTTAATCAAATCTCCCCGTCCCAGAGCTCTTCGGCAGACTTGTAAGGACCATCCGGGGATACAAATTCAAGCCCAGGGAATCCTTTCTTTTGCGGAATTCGACTAATTTTGTCCAATTCGTGAGGGCTCAAGCTCCAGTGGAATATGTCAAGGTTCTCTTTCATCCTCTCTGTGTTGAAGCTTTTCACTAGCACACTGACTCCTTGTTCATACGCCCATCTTAGACAAACCTTCATGCAAACAAGTAATATAAGCCAGAACATGAGCTTAACCCTGTATTAAACACATCCTAATATGTAAATAGCAAAGAGCAAACCTGCTTACAAACTTACACAGATGATGACCAGAGAGATGAGTACCTGGGCAAGCGTCTTCCCTTTGGCTTTGGCAATCTCTTGTAGCACCTCGCATTCCATCACTCTATTGGTCCCCCAAAGAGTTCCTTTGGCGCCTAATGGGGAGTAGGCAGTGATGTGAATTTCCTTTGCCTTGCAGAATTCCCTTAGCTTCTGTTGCTGCCACACAGGGTTCATCTCAACCTACACCAATCAGATCAGAATTTTCTTTTAAAAAAAAAGAATCACCACCCTTTTTTGAAGTCCGGGGAATGCAGACTCTCATCTTGCTCGAGATTCAAACTTTGAGGTGAAATAATGTGAAAAATAAATAATGTTAAATTTGGTTGGACAGTTTCCTCCTTTCTATCGTTCTTTTTTTCGGATATGAATGAAATATTACTTTGACAAAAAAAAGAGAGAGACCCTGATGTTAATATTCAAGTCAAATGCGGCAGAATGAAATTACCCGTGAATTGACAAACATCGGGGTGGACAGTGCAGCGGCGGCGTTCATGAGCACTCTTAGCTTTTCTTTGTAATGACAAACATGTTCTTTTCTAGAGCAATTTTAAGAAAAACATGATTCCAAGGGAACAACAACGAACTCACTTGGTTGACAGCAGGAGGAATCTCAGCGATGCTGAGCAACTTCTCAAGCCTTTTGCATGAGAAATTGCTCACTCCTATGCTTTTGGCCAAGCCCAGCTTCCGACACTCTTCCATGCCCTTCCACACACCCTCATAATCAAACGGAAGCAGATCCTCCTTCTTCACCGGAAGCTCATACTCACCTGCCTTCACGCACACCGGCCAATGCACCAGATACAAGTCCACGTACTCCAGCCCGAGATTCCTGCCCACAAGAACCGATCGAGGCTAACGAAACGCACAAACACCGGCACTGTATGATCCATAGGTTAACTGAAATTGTACTTGAGGGATGTCTGGAGCGCGGGGACGACGCGTACGCCATGCGCGTCGCTGCACCAGAGCTTTGTGGTGATGAACAGCTCCTCGCGCGAGTTCACAAGGCCGAGCTCGAGAGCTTCGGCCACGGCTTCTCCGACGGGCTTCTCGGACAGGTAAAGCGCGGCCGAGTCGAAGTGTCGGTAACCCAGTCGGATCGCGTCGAGGAGGTGTTCCTTCACGTTGTCAGAGGACCCAAATGGGTACTCGGCTGTTCCGAAGCCAAGAAGCGGGACAGCTTTCCCGTTTGCATTGAGTTGAGTGTTAGGAACAGTGATATTGGCCATGGTTCTCCGTACTGTTTCGGTTAAAATCTGATCTCGTTTCGTCATGAATGGATAAGTTCGTGAAATGTGTGATCCTGGCTGACAAAAGCCTGTTTTGCACAAAACGAGGAAGATGTCGTTTAGCCTCTGCCTGTGGCTGTAGGTGTTGGTACTGCGCGACAGAAGGCCCATAATTTCATTGAACCCAACACATTAGCTGGGCAGATTTTCGATGAAGAGGTTGAGTTCGAGCCCGCAAATATTTTTAGTTGGGTCCATTTTCTCTCAAAAATTTAAATTAATAAGTTATAACTCAATTAAAATATATTAACTATTCCATATCTCACCAATTCCTTGTTGAGATTTTCTTTTAGCACTCTATCACAAAAATAGAAGTTCTTTTTTCCTCTTGAAATGAAAATATCATTTGTTGGGACTAGCTTTTTTGACAGCCACTTAGATTGTCAATAAATGTAACTCTCTACGTAACCAATGGATTTCTGATCTAGAAATTGTTTTACCAAACGAATTTCTACTCCAAAAGCAGGAGCGGAAATTTTATTCTAAAAATGTTGTTTTTGGAAAATAAATGAGAAATAAGAATTTTTCTCATCGTTCACTCCCTTTCTCTTTTGTGTTCCTGTCGTCGATCGCCACTTCGTCGGTTAGCCATCCGCTGTTCATCATCCGCCGGTTGCTGTTCCGCTAGTCGCCCATCCGTTGGTCGTCGATCCGCCGGTGTCAATCGCCATCTCTCGATCCGCGATCCGCTGGCTGTTGATTGATTGTCCCGCCGTCCACCGATTGCTGACAACGCTAGAATTTTATGTTGTAATCGATCGAATTTCTATTTCCAGAATAGAAATTTGATATTGTTATCAAATGCGCTTATTTGCTCAAAAAAATGTCCATAAACTAATCTATTTCTAATTAAAAATTGATTCTAGAAACATAATGGTTATCATTCGCGTCTTTAACTGTGAAAGTGTACCCATTTTCCAAAGCCCGTTGTTATAAGTATTCTAAAAATGAAATAGATCTACTCGTTGAGTGCAAACCCATTTTAAAATGCCATTGGACATTGACATGTAATAATCAAAATTGCTTTCGTCCTATCCATGATTTGCTTCTCCTTTTGAAAAAAAAAATCCATTATATATTTTCATGCAAAGCTCTTGAAATTGCATCCCAAATCCTGTTTTAGGAATTTTATTTTTCGAAAATAGCGCCTGATATGCTCAAAACAAGTTGAATTAAAAATTGGGCTGGGGAATGGAAGGATGCTTCCTGATACGAAGAAACACCGATCTGCCGTTCGGCCTATGCGCCATCAACGCGATGGCTTCTTACCCGACCACAGAGTCCTCCGCGCCGTCTCCCTATCCATCTCCAGTCGCTTCGCCCCCACCCCCGCCTCCCCCACCTTTCTTCACTCCCCTGCCGCCGCCCCCGTCCCCGCCCCCGCCATCACCGATGCCGCCGCCCCCGTCTCCTTCCCCAACCGAATGCGGAGACTTCTCGTACTGCCCCAGCGGCGAGACGTGCTGTTGCCTCTATGAGTTCAAAGATCTCTGCCTGGTTTACGGCTGCTGTCCTTACGAGAACGCGGTGTGCTGCACCGGGACCAACGATTGCTGCCCGAGCGATTATCCGATCTGTGACGTTGCAGAGAGACTTTGTCTCAAGGTATGTGAACTTGGGTCTTGACATAATCAATCGATCTGTGCTAGGAAGATAGTCCTAATTTTCTATAACCCTTACACTCCTGTATCCAATAATCAAGGGGACTACCCTCCCGCCTGTATCCATCATTTTTTGTTTTCGTGTTACTTTTACATTTTTATTTTTAATTTAGTTTAATTAAAAATTAGGTTAAAATTATATTTTGATGAAAATGCCCTTGATCGGCCAAAATTTTTGGCCGGCTGGCGAGGTTAGGCTCTTAGTTGGAATAGTTATGATCACTTCATGTCCTTATTTGATATAAAGAATGCACTTCAGGCCCTTATTTAAAACAATGATTACTTCATGCCTTTATTTGAGAAAAATAAGAGGACTTGAGGCCCTTATTTGAAATTTTCTAAAAAAAAAAAATGTAACATCAGTTAACCTGGCAGGGGATGACTAATGAAATCGGCAAAATAGATAGGAACCCGCGTTCCTTTAGGATTAAGGTTCAACCATCTTAGGATAATTCGTTCAACAAATGTCGAGTTGAATGAACTAAGAGAAGCAATTAAGGATTCTTGATTAGAGCAGACTTGTAAGGACCAGCTGCGGATATTGCTACACGTCCGACGAATCCTTTCTTTTGTGGAATTTGACTAATTTTGTTAGTTCTTCAAGGTCCAAGCTCTAGTCGAATATGTCAAGGTTCTCTTTCATCCTCTCTATGTTGAAGCTTTTCACCAGCGCACTGACTTCATGCAAACCAGTAATATAGCCAAAATATGAACTTAACCATTCAAGGTTCATATTAAACATTTAGAAACTAGAAAATATATTTTACCGAATAATTTAGGACTGGATTGAACATTTAGGAATATTTACAAAAATATATTAAATGGATTAAAAAAGTCTCAGGATGACATTACGCATCAGATCAAAGTTTAGGGACTATTTGTATCATTTTCTCATCATATACGGCGTAGAGAGTAAAATTGCTTACTTAGTGCATGGATAATAACATGTGAGATATTAGTAGAAATAAGGATGGAAGGTTGTAACATATTACTTAGCTCTAGCTCAATTGCTGGATTTGGTCAGCTAATCCGCTGAATCTCTTATAGTACAATGCAGTGATCCAATGTTAAGGAACATTCATGCGTTGTTGCAAGGGTCTGTATCTTTCCCCTAACCAAGATGATTAATTCTCTAGGGTTTATATCTTACATAACTATAACGGATCGTAGACTAGCTACATGGAACTTTGACTTAAGAAGGCCAAGTGTCTAAATTAACCATCTGAATCAATATTTGTATGCATAGTGTTGTGGAAACCTTCTCTCTAAGCATTTTGATTATGATAAAAGTATCCCTACTTCGACAGAATCTGTGTAATGTTTTCAATGTTCTAATTGCAGAATGAACAAAAGTTTGTATTGATCCATTTCTGGCATTCAAACTCAAGAAGGAGTAGTCATATAGTTGCTTCTGAAGATATTCGGATGGAAATGCTTCTGAAGTCGTTCAGATGGAAGTGCTTCTGAAGATGATCAGATGGAGGTACTTCTGAAGACGATCAGATGGAGCATGATTACATCCTAGGTAGCACCGACACGTGCATATGGTGCACGGTGTCGGACACGTGGTCAACGCGTGTTGATTTTTGACACCTGGTCAACAAGTCGGACACTTGTGCGACACGCGTGTTGAGCATTTATATATATATATATATATATATATATATATATATATTTTCACTTCATCATTAGCTAAATAGACATTAGAAGTAATTCTTCATATCTCATTCTTGACAATTTAAAGAGTCAATGTAGTTGTTATTCTCACTAGGTATCCAATGTGGGACTCCTTTCTTCACATTATAAGTCTATAGGTCTCATTCATGGCTTCTTAAAGTGACTTCATATTTATCCCTCTCACTCACCACCAATGTGAGACCCTCGAATCTTATCAAGTTATTTTATTTTTGTCTCTCTCAATCATCACCGATATGAGATCAATTCTAAGGCTTTTTTTTACTTTCTATTTATTTATGAATTTGAATAAAATTAATTTGATTGAAATAATCCTAAAAATATTAATTTATTATGTGTATATATGATATTATATATTTAATATATAACGTGTCCCCGACATGTCGATTTTATTTTTTATTTTTGAGAAATGGTGTGTCGGTGTATCGTGTCATATTGTGTCTCCGTGTCGGTGTCGGTGCTACTTAGATTACATCTGAAGGTGTATTCGTCTGAAGAACAATATGACATGTCAGAAGGACTTTATTAAAACTCAGTACCACGGTTCAAGATTATCTATTCAGACTCATAGAGTCTTTACTTATGAAGACCGCTTCTGAATACTGGTCAGATTCTGCGATTTCTTCTAGATAGATTTTGAAGACTCACGAATGACAGGTTTTCGATTAAGGCAAGTTGCTTCATGGAAGTTTGTGGTATTTGATTGATAAGATATTCATACAATCAAATCAAGAGAAAATCTACGATTGGATATTACCTTCCAAGAATAAATCTTATGACTTATTTGAATACACTCTACTTTTGGAAATTGAAGATTTGGTTGTAAGGGTGACTGAATCAGAAGGGTGCAGATTCTACTTCAACAGTTAACATATATTCTCAGATATAGTATCGTTCAATCACGATTGATGACGTCTAATCAAAGATTGAAGAGCGATCTTTTGATGGATTATCCAACGGCTAGTTTGGAAACAAAGGAGTATAAAAGAAGAATCATGGTGACCTGCGAAGGGAGTCGAGAACCAGAAATTTCAAAGTGCCAGAGTTGTTCAGATTCACAAATTTGTTCTAAGAGTTCTCAATTTCTTTCACCGTGGGGTTTTGTAAGAGCGATTGAGTGTTCATCATCTCTTGTAACCTCTATTGAATCATTCTAGTGAAATCTAGCCAATCGGCTATCATCGTAGGAGAGTGGACGTAGACCAAACAAACTACACCACTATAAATTCAGTGTGCACTCTTCTTTACTCTAAACTCTTACTTTTGTGTTTAGATTATCTGCACATTGTTATACTATTTCTTATTTTGTTCGTGAATTGAAATTGTTTAATTCCGCAATAAATTTCAATTAATTTTAGAATCACCTATTCACCCCCCCTCTAGGTGATATTGCTAGATTCAATAATTGGAATCAAATCACATTACTCTTATCTATGAAATTTTTTTAACTTCTGAGTTAACAATCTATCATGTCTAACAATAACTTCTCCGGAATAGGTGACTCGCATTTTGCCAATAAATCACTATATTTTGATGGAAATGATTATAAAATGTGGAGCAATAAAATGAAGTGGTTTTTCAAGGCTTATGATGATCTGATGTGGGATGTTGTCACTAATGGTGTTATGCCTGCCACTACTGCAACTGCATCCACTGGAAATAAAACAACTCATACTCCAACGATATCTGATACAAAAAGAGCTAAAAGACGAGGCCTGGATTCCAAAGTTGTTAATGCATTGTTCTGTGCTTTGTCAACTCCCTTGTACAATCGTGTGTCAGAAGAAAAATCTGCAAAAGCCATATGTGATAGACTTCATGTTACTTTTCAAGGAACAAACAAAGTGAAGGAAACAAATCTCAGTATTCTGCTGAGTGATTATGAAGCCTTCCAGATGAATCCATTGCAAATATGATCGGCAGATTTCAAATTCTGGCAAATGGTCTTGTGAGACAAGGTGTTCCTATTGCAGAACCAATGCAAGTTAGGAAGATACTTAGAGGTCTCACAGATGATGAAAATTACATCAAACCATCTATCCAAGAATGTCAAATAATCAGACCACTCTCTGTGGATGAGCTTGTTGGGACACTGCAATCTTATGAGACAGAACGCCAACAAGAAAGGAGAACCAAAAGGTAAGAAGTCAATAGTTTTAAAATTTGAAATTGCTCAAAATTTGTCTGATACAGATGATGAAGAGCTAGCACTTATGGTGAAAATATTGAGAAAGATGGCTCGAAAGGGAAAAAACTTTAAGGGAAAGAATTCATTCAAGAAGAGTGATAAGAAGTTATCAAGAAGTGATGTACAAGAAAGCAAAGATGTGATATGTTTTCATTGCAAGAAGGCAAGGCACATCAAGCCAAATTGTCCCATTCTGAAAAGGGACAAAATCACGTATGAAAAGTACAAAAAGGCTCTAAAGGCGGAGACGTAAACAATTCTAATGATAGTGAAGATGACTATGCAAACATATGCTTAATGGCTGATTCAGATTCAGAATCAGAATCTAGCTCAGACTCAGAAACTGAGGTATGTTTATCTGAACTTTCTGATGAAGTAACTGAGTATATTGATGAACTGTGTAAAAACTATAAAGAAACACTTAAAAAGGTTTCTATTCTGAAAAAGGAAATATCTTCTTTAAAGCAGCAAAATGTTTCTCAGAATGATAAGCCTGAAAAAAACCACTTCATTTTATAGATTATTGTAAGAAAAATTGGAGACCTGTTAATAGAAGATCATCAGGTTCTACTAACACTGAAGGACCCAAGAAAGCATGGGTACCAAAGAAGCAGTGAGCTATTTGTCTTTTGCAGATTACAAAGAGAAAAAAGAACAAATGATTTCTAGATAGTGGATGCTTAAGCCACATGACTGGTGATCCAAAAATGTTTATTTCTTTATCAGAATACAATGGTAGAAGTGTGTCTTTTGGAGGAAGTAATAAAGGAAAGGTTATTGGAAGAGGAATTGTGAAAATTGAAAATTTGATAGTGAATGATGTCTCGTCAGTCAAAGGACTAAACTACAATCTCATCTCTGTAAGTCAACTCTGTTATTCTGGTTATGAAATTTGTTTTAAAGATTTAAAGTGTGCAGGTGTGAGCAAAGACAAGAAGCAAAACTTTACTGGTCGAAGGCATGGAAATATCTATCTTTTGGATGTTGATTATGAAGATATGAAATGTCTCATATCAATTAAGGATGAATCTGAACTATGGCACAGAAAATTAGACCATATCAATGTGAATCATATTTCAAAGCTCTCTACAAAGAAGCTTGTTTGAGGGTTACCACAAACAAATTTTGAAAAAGTAGGGCGAAAGCGGAGGTACCAAAGAAGCAGTGAGCTATTTGTCTTTTGCAGATTACAAAGAGAGAGAAAAAAAAAACAAATGGTTTCTGGATAGTGGATGCTCAAGCCACATGACTGGTGATCCAGAAATATTTTTTTTATCAGAATACAATGGTAGAAGTGTGCCTTTTGGAGGAAGTAATAAAGGAAAGGTTATTGGAAGAGGAACTGTGAAAATTGAAAATTTGACTGTGAATGATGTCTCGTCAGTCAAAGGACTAAATCACAATCTCATCTCTGTAAGTCAACTCTGTGATTCTGGTTATGAAATTTGTTTTAAAGATTTAAAGTGTACATGGGTGAGGAAAGACAAGAAGCAAAGCTTTACTGGCTAAAGGCATGGAAATATCTATCTTTTGAATGTTGATTATGAAGATATGAAATGTCTCATATCAATTAAGGATGAATCTGAACTATGGCACAGAAAATTAGGCCATATCAGTGTGAATCATATTTCAAAGCTCTCTACAAAGAAACTGGTTTGAGGGTTACCACAAACAAATTTTGAAAAAGTAGGGCTTTATCATACTTGCACATTAGGTAAGCAGGTAAGAAGTTCGTTTAAATCTATAAATCAAGTTTCTTCTAAACAAACTCAGCTGCTTCATATGGATATTTTTGGTCCCATCAGAACTTTAAGTCTTTGAGGTAAGAAATATTGTCTTGTTATTGTTGATGATTTCTCTAGATTTACATGAGTATTATTTCTTGCATACAAAAATGATGCTCTCACATCATTTTCAAAATTTGCAAAAAAAAATTTAGAATGAGAAGTGTTATACTATTTCTTGCATAAAAACGTATCATGGGGGAGAATTTAAAAATCAAAGTTTTTCATATTTGTGTGATGATTTTGGAATTTAGCATAATTTTCTGCTCCTTATACTCCTCAACAAAATGTGATAGTAGAGAGGAAAAATCGTTCATTGCAAGAAATGGCTAGAACACTTCTAATTGAAAGTAAAATTGCTTCTCATTTTTGGGCAGAAGCAGTTTCCACAGCTTACTACATTCTAAATAATATTTCTCTTAGACCAATTCTTGAGAAAACCCATTATGAATTTTTCAAAGGAAGAAAACCTGATGTTGCTTACTTTCACGTGTTTGGTTGTAAATGTTTTATCTTGAAGAATGCTAATGATCATGTTGGCATGTTTAATGAGAAATCAGATGAATGCATTTTCTTAGGCTACTCAACAACAAGCAAAGCTTACAGGGCCTACAACAAAATTCTCGTGTTGTTGAGGAATCAATGAATGTTGAGTTTGATTAAAGTCCGCAGGATAATCAATCTAAACGTAGTCGAGCTCCAATTCTTCCACAAATTTCAAATTCACAGGAAGAATCATAAGAGAAGCAAGATTCAGAAGGAAATGTTGCTTCTGAAGCTACTCAGAAGGAAGTTCATCACAATGAAGAAAGTTCAGAAGCATTACAAATTGAATCTGAAGAATCTTCAGAAGATTGATTTAACAAAAACTGGAAACACAAATCCAGTCATCCAAAGGAACTTATCATGGGAAGTCTAGATGATGGTATCAAGACAAGATCAAAGTTCAAACAAGCAATGAGTAATATAGCTCTTGTCTCTGAGGTGGAACCTAAAGGGATTGAAGAAGCACTAGCAGATGAAAAATGGATCAATGCAATGCAAGAAGAGCTTCATCAGTTCAAAATCAACAATGTTTGGGCCCGGTTCCTAGGCCCAAGAATCGTCTAGTAATTGGAACTAAATAGGTATTCAGAAACAAACTGAATGATAAAGGGAAAGTAGTTAGAAACAAAGCAAGGCTAGTGGCCAAAGGCTATTCTCAAGAGAAATGAATATACTATGATGAAACTTATACACCAGTTGTCAGGTTAGAAGCCATAAGGCTACTTCTTGCTTTTGCTTATTACAATGACTTTAAACTCTTTCAGATGGATGTAAAAAGTGCATTTTTAAATGGGTACATCAAAGAAGAGGTTTATGTTGAACAACCTCTTGGTTTTGAAGAACCCAGAAGAAAAGACCTTGTTTATGCCTTGAGAAAAGCACTTTATGGATTGAAGCAAACATCTCGTGCTTGGTATGAAAGACTAAGTAGTTTTTTTTTTGTCTAAACAAAGGTTTATCAAAGATAATGTAGATACTACTCTTTTCATTCAGAAGCAAGGTAAATGTATCTTACTTGTTCAAATTTATGTTGATGATATATTTTTTTTGTTCTTCTAATGAGCGTCTTTGCAAGAATTTCTCTAAAGTGATGCAGGATGAATTCAAAATGAGTATGATGGGAGAGTTAAGATTTTTTCTTGGACTTCAGATTCATCAGTCAAAAAGTGAAACTTTTATTCATCAAGAAAAATATGCACTCGAGATTGTAAAGAAGTTTGGTTTGGAAAACTGCAAAAAGACAGAAACACCTATGTCTCATTCCTCCAAACTTGATAAAGATGAAGATGGAAAGGAAGTTGATCCTAAACTCTATCGCAGTATGATTGGATCACTACTTTATCTCACATCTTCTAGACCAGATATTTTATTCAGTGTCTGTTTGTGTGCCAGATTTCAATCTAATCCAAAAGAATCACATCTCTCAACTATCAAAAGCATAATCAGATACATTAGAACTTATCCCAGTTAGGGTCTATGGTATTCCAAAAATTTTGATTTCATTCTGAAAGGGTATTCAGATGCAGATCTTGCTGGTTGTGAAATTGACAGAAAGAGTACTTTTGGAACTTGTCAACTTATGAGAAATATGCTCATATCATGATATTCCAAAAAGCAAAGCACAGTTGCACTTAGTACAACTGAAGTTGAATATGTATCTCTAGGAAGTTGTTGTGCTCGGATTCTTTGGTTGAAACAACAACTAATGGATTATGGTGTTGAAGATACAAATATTGAGATCAAATGTGATAATACAAGCACCATAAATCTTACCAAGAATCCTATTCTACATTCAAGAGCAAAACATATTGAGATCAAACATCACTTCATACGCGACCATGTTCAGAATGGTGATGTCCATATTCAATATGTTGATATAAAGAACTAGCTCGCATATATTTTTACTCAGCCTTTGGATAAAGAGACTTTCAATTTTATTAGAAATGAATTAGCTATCACTAATCCTTTGTCTTGAGTATATTTCATTTAGAACAGGTTCAGAAGGAAACGTTCAAAAAGGCAAGTTCACATATCAAATGTAATTTTTTCCCTCGAAAGTTTTTAAGGTAAGTTCTGATAAGATCTCTAAATTATATTTGATTGATCTGATTGGTATATTAAAGATATATTCTCTTTATTTGAAATATTCAAAATTGATTTTATTTCCAAAAATAACTGTTTTACAGTTTTTATAAAAGAACAAGCCGTCACCTTTGTTTCTAAAACCTCTCACACTTCTTACGAACCCTAAACAAATTCTCAGAATCTCTTTCTCTCAAAAACCCCTCTTCGTGTACCACTATTTCTCTCACATATTCAAACTTTTTCATCCAATGGCTCCGAAATCATCCCTCATTGCAAAGAAGTCCCCTGTTAACAGTGAAAGTCAAGGAAGAAAGTCTGCTCGTGTGTCAAGAAGACCTTTTTCTCGTAATACAACTCCTATCAAAGTTTCAGAAACGAAAATCGACGGTCAGAGAGAAGCCCTAAGAAGATAGACAGGTTTGTCTATCACCGAATTCGAAGAAAAAGAGGCTTTTGCTTTTGTTGCTAAGCTACTGTATGATAGTATTAAGGAGACTGAAGGAAATGAAGAAAACCTTAAGATGCTATTGAAAATCCACAAGTTTGCCAGTGAAATCGAACTACTAGAGTTTGCAAATTTTCATGCACGAAATGTTCAACCTATTGCTGTGCAAATCCCTGAATCTGTTTCTCATAAGGGCAAAGAGAAAGTTGTGAGCACGAGTGTTGTGTTGACTACTAAACGGACTCCTTCTAATGGCATAGTGATAAGGGGTAGAGAAAGTGCAAGTAATTTCAAAGGAAAGGCTGATGATGATGATGCATTGTTTAATGACTTTAAAAAGGTCAGGAGTTTCACGTTGGACAAAGACTTTCAGGATCCCCTGTTCTATACTGTTGGAAAATAACATTATTAAATGCATGTCAGAGATCTGGCAGCTTTGATGGGTATTGATGGGGGTGAATTTCACACCTTTGGATGTTTCATATGAGGAGACCTATGGTTTCCTTACTGGGAAGGAAAGTTTCTCAAGAAAGTCAAAAGCTCATATAGCATATACTGATTTTCCACTGAAACATACTTTTATGCATAAGATTGTTATTGAGAGCTTGGGACCAAAGACTGCATCAAAGACTGATATCTCTAAGTATGAAGCTAGATGTGGCCAGTTCCGGTTCCACAAAAAGGCGGAACCGGCGGGTCTGGGCCAGTTCTCGGTTCCGAACTTATAATTTTATTATTTTAAAAAATAAAATTAATAAATTATTAATTATAAATTGTAATCAAATTGTACATTGTAATAAAATTTGAAAAAAAAAAGAAAGGAGATGAATGGGCTTTGAATTATTATTATAATGTAATTTTATAAATTATAATGTAATAAAATCCGATTTTGAAAAATATGGAACCGGAACCGGCCCTTGAAGGCCGGTTTCAGTTCCTGTTCGGAACCGTGGGCTTGGTCAACGGGCCGGTTCCAGGTCCACGGTTCGGTTGCCACGTCTCTATGAAGCCAAATTGATGTGGGCTATGCTGAATGTAAAGAAAATTTCCTTTGCACACACTCTAAGGACAACTACCTTATGTAGGATTGATCTACAGAATTTTAAATTTCCACAAAATTAAGATTCCCACAAGTATTCTGAAGAATGAAGGTCGGATGATGATTGCAGGAGAGTCCATGTTGAAGAAGATGGGTTTCAAGTTGATAGCAAGTGGGTGGAGGAGACATAAGTTATGCTGAGCATGTTGTTCAAGAACAAGAGGAGGAACAGATGGCAGTAGCTGATGAAATTGATGCACCAGTTTTAGACCTCCCTGAACTAAATCAAGAACAGAATCAAAACTTACCTGAAGCCTCGATCACCAGTCAGAGGCAAAATGAGTCTCTTGTTCAGGTTGAGATTGATGCACATGTGAACTTAGAGTCAGAAGAAACAAATGCTCAGGAGGAGCAAGTTCTAAAGGAACAGACTGTCCAACTGGAGGAAATGGATAAGGGTGCAGGAAAGAAGGAAAAGGGAAAGGAAGTTATTGTCGAGGGGGAGCAAACATTGCAAGATTCAGATGTAATCATGGAAGAAATTGAAATTTCTGAACTTGCACGGAAGCATTCAGAAGAACAGCCTCAAAGTGAGGGGAGAAAAAGCTGAGGAAAGTTCTAGAGTTTGCAAGGAAAGAGAAAGCATATGCAGAGAGTCCAAGTGATCAACCATCCAAAAAGATGAATCTTATTGAGACTCTGAATACTTTCATGGCAAAGCTCCTGGAAATGAAAGCATCTCAGTTTGGAGTTCAGAAGCAGATGGAGCAACTTCAACAGTTAGTAGTTCAGAAAAGGGATAATTACATAAATGGTCCCTGAACTATGACAGAATGTGCAATCTGGTCCCTGAACTTTTAATTTGTTCAATTTAGTCCCTGAACTTTGGCAGAATGTGCAATTTGGTCCTTAAACTTTTGACTTGTTCAATTCAGTCCCTGAACTTTTAGTAAATGTTCAATTTAGTCCCTGGACTATATGAAAATGTTCAATATAGTCCTTTTGTTAATTTAAGATTAGGGACGACTTTGAACATTTTCATATAGTTTAGGGATTAAATTGAACATTTACTAAAAGTTCAGGGACTGAATTGAACAAGTCAAAAGTTTAAGGACCAAATTGCACATTCTGCCAAAGTTCAGGGACTAAATTGAACAAATTAAAAGTTCAGGGACCAGATTGCACATTCTGTGATAGTTCAGGGACTATTTGTGTCATTTTCCCTTCAGAAAATGGATACAATGGAAAGAATATTTGAACAAAAGATGAAAGGTTTTGAACAAAATATAGATAATCTTGAGAAGTCTCTTGATATTTATGGCAGGATGTTTTGTGCTGAAATGGCAAGCATGCAGACGTACACCGTAATTCGTGTTGAGAAGATTGTCCAGGAATTTCCTCACCTCCAAGCTGTCCGAGATTATGCACATAAAGTGGAAGCAGATTACATCAAGGATTCTGCATAAGAGGTTGATAAAGATCATGGGATGTTCATTCTTCTTCAAAAACACCTCCACCACCGTCTATTTAAAGTTGAATTTTTCAAACAGTCCTTTCTTACATTAATTTTGTTTCAAATTAAACAATATCGGTTTAACATTTTTTTTTCTATCCAGTCTTTATTATGGGATGATATGTTAATGCAACAGTATTCATTTCCTCCTTATTGTTGATGACAAAAAGGGGGAGAGAAGCCTCTATTTCTAAATGTTTGCAGGATGCAACGAAAATGTTAGTCTGAAAACATTAATCAAGACATTCTGGTGATATTCCTACACTCTACATACATCTGATGAAGATTCACAAGCTATTCATTTACTTATATTCTACTTGTGAAATCTTTCTATGCTATTCAAACTTATCATTATTTTTTTGACATTAAGGAAGGAAGTTTATCATCATCAAGAAGGGGAAGATTGTTGTGGAAACCTTCCCGCAAGCATTTTGATTCTGACAAAACTATCCCTACTTTGACAGAATCTATGTAATGTTTTCAATGCTCTAATTGCAGAACGAACAAGTGAACAGAAGTTTGTATTGATCCATTTCTGGCATTCAAACTCAAGGAGTAGTCATATAGTTGCTTCTGAAGATGTTCAGATGGAAGTGCTTCTGAAGTCATTCAGATGGAAGTGCTTCTGAAGATGATCAGATGGAGATGCTTCTAAAGACGATCAGATAGAGCATGATTACATCTGAAGGTGTATTCGTCTAAAGAGCAATATGACGTGCCAGAAGGACTTTATTAAAACTCAGTATTACGGTTCAAGATTATCTATTCAGACTCAAAGAGTCTTTACTTTTGAAGGCCGCTTCTGAATACTGGTCAGATTCTACGATTTCTTCTAGACAGATTTTGAAGACCCACGAATGGCAGGTTTTGAATTAAAGCAAGTTGCTTTATGGAAGTTTGTGGTATTTGATTGACAAGATATTCATTCAATCAAATCAGGAGGAAATCTACGATTGGATATTACATTCCAAGAATAAATCTTGTGACTTATTGGAATACGCTCTACTTTTGGAAACTGAAGATTTGATTGTAAGGGTGACTGAATCCGAATGGTGCAGATTCTACTTCAACCGTTAACATATCTTCTCAAATATAGTCTCGTTCATTCACGATTGATGATATCGAATCAAAGATTCAAGAGCGATCCTTTGATGGATCATCCAACGGCTACTTTGGAAGTAAATGAGTATAAAAGAAGAATCATGGTGACCTGTGAAGGGAGTCGAGAACCAGAAATTCCAAAGTACCAGAGTTGTTTAGATTCACAAATTTGTTTTGAGAGTTCTTAATTTCTTTCACTGTGAGGTTTTATAAGAGTGACTAAGTGTTCTTTGTCTCTTGTAACCTCCATTGAATCATTCTAGTGAAATTCAGCCGATAGGCTGTCATCGTGGGAGAGTGAACGTAGGCCTAATAAGCCGAACTGCTATAAATTCAGTGTGCACTTTTCTCTACTCTAAACTCTTACTTTTGTGTTTAGATTATCTGCACATTGTTACACTATTTCTTATTTTGTTCGTGAATTGAAATTATTTAATTTCACAATAAATTTTAATTAATTTTAGAATCTCCTATTCACCCCCTCTAGGTGATATTGCTAGATCCAACACATAGCATCATCAAATTCGAGAAGGATAGAAGATGGATAGAGATTGATGACGACCTGAGCAAGTGTCTTCCTTTTGGCTTTGGCAATCTCTTGCAGCACCTCGCATTCCATCACTCTATTGGTCCCCCAAACGGTTCCTTTGGTGCCTAGTGGAGAATAGGCAGTGATATGAATTCCCTTTTTCTTGCAGTATTGCCTTAGCTTCTGTTGCTGCCACAAAGGGTTCATCTCCACCTACACAATTAAATTGCAGTCGCACCCCATTCAAATCACACAATAAGAGTCACACCCTTTTCTTAAAGTCGAAGGAATCCAGAATCATCTTTCTTAAATTGAAGCTAGTCACTTTAGATGAAAACTATTCATTGCGTCATAGTAAGTTTCACATTTGTTCCTAAGGTTGAGCATAATGGACCGACCAGACGGGAATTGCGCGGACCGCACCGAACTAGCCAGTTGGGTCCAGTTCCCAAGGGCTCCGGTCCGGGTCGAGGGAAGGGGGGGGACCGGACCACTAGATCGAATAATATATATATATATTTTAAAAAATTTCTAAGCCTAAACCTAAGATGCTTGGTATGACTTTCGGATTTAGTGACAACGTGATGCAATTAATGGAACGTAATCCGGTGATGAAACTCACATGTTTTCTGTACTATAATGAATGTCTTATAATCTCCACGGCTCCAATATTTTCCTTTTTTTTTCCTATTAGTATGACATAAGATTTCCGGTGTATGATGTTCTTGAGCAGAGCTGACCAATTTTTCACTTTGTCTATAACTAAATCGTGCATTAATCCTTTAAGAGTCGCATCATTTTCAGAGGCACTAGGATCCTTGGAGATTTGATATCGTTGCCATTGCCATCCATGTAGGTTTTCTAAATGTACCTTAATACTTATGCATGGAAAATTTAGAGGGCTGTGTTTTGGTCGGATGGTTTCTCCAACCATTCTTTTTTATTGGTGAGTTATATGAGTTATGTCATGCACTAAATCTAACATGACATCTTGAGGCCACCGAAAAAGACTCTAACCAACAAGCTCGTAATGTAGCTGATGTCAGTCCCAGGACACCAACCTTGTGGCCACCACAGTTAACGTTGTAATTGATCACCTGCCTTAAAGGCGGGTCACTTACCCACCTCCCCACCCTTGATATGGGGTGGGCCCCCTATATCAAGGGTGGGGATCCCCCTGCCTTAAGCAAAAAAAGGCAGGGGATCCGGGTCCGTAATTGACACGGTTGCCGCCGACCATGAAAGGGTTTTCCTTTTTCTTGCCTTTCTTCACCCAGCCATCAATTTTGAGCGTGACGCAATTGGTAAAATTACAAAAAAAAATCTACACCTATTGCAATTGTGCCAATTCAGTCCTACATTTTTTTAGCCAATTGAGTTCTAAACTTCTTGCAATTATGTCAATTTAGTCTCTCTTTTTTTTTCTGGCGTTGACGTGGAGATTTTTTTAATAATTTTTTAATAATTTTTTAAATTTTATAGATTTTTATTTTTTAATTAACATTTTTCTGTCTTTTTTTTTTTGGTTAGAGCAGGCAAGAGGCTTCTGACCACTGGCCGCTGGGCGAGGGCGGCAACCCTTGCCACACGCTGTCGAGGTCTCGTGGCCCTAACCCAAGTTATCCAGAAATTTTCGGCTCTATCGCAACTTTCTAGGTGATGTTCCGAAATAGACACAGGATTTCTTAGAGTTTTAGCGACCAAAAGATCAAAAGACAGACAAGAATATGATTTCTCATACAAATCGAAAAATGATGAAGAGGAAGATCTGAAAGTTGTCTCTATTTTGTTTTTTATTCGAGAAACAGAAGAAGACGGATAAGGAGAGAAAAAAATCAAGAATTTTTCAAGGGAAAATCAATATATATATATATATATATATATTACGAAGAAAATGGAGGAGGGAATTTAAGGTAAGAAGGGTTTTGGAGGAGTGCCAAGAGTATGAGGAGGAATATAGCGCGTGATGAGCCACCATTGCTAAAGAACGAAGATGGGTCAAACTAAACTCCGAAAAAAAAAAACATGAACCATAACAAAGAACTTGAGGAAGAAGATAGATAGTACTAAGAATAGAAAACAAAAAAAAAATAAATAAAACTATGACATCTTTTTTAGTCAACATATTCATGTCAGAAGTCGGGCACATACGATAAGATTCCCAGCAACTATTAAACCATCACGTCAATAATTTCTTGTAAAAATCAGTCGAATTGGCTAGTTTGGAAGTTTTCATACTAATTAAGACTGAATTGACATCGTACAATATGTTTAGAATTGATTCAGTAATTTTCCCTAAAAGGTGAGTGTTGATTTTGCACATTAGAGAGTAGAGGACCTTTTTGGCGTAATGGTATGGTATGCTCGTGAATTATTAAAGAAGAGCGATGCCAAGATTTGAGTAAACATTTTGTTTATCGAAAAATTTGTTTTTGGGATTTTCAAGACGTTTTCTGTATTCCTTCAACCTATTGGGGTTGTTATGTTATTTACACGGTGATAGTGCTGGGGACGCCGAACTTAGGCGTGCACTGCCGTTTGGCAAAACCGTTGTTACTGAAAAGAAATTCCACGGTGTGTGCTTATCACTGGCGATGCGAGATTTGGTGATCGGTTGCCGTTTGAGCCTTGATACTACATCATATCTGTCTTTGGGGAGAAAGCCAGTCTTTGCAAATAGTAGCAAGTTGATTTACTTTTCAGATTTGTTTTACTTGCTTTGTTGGATTTGCATGTAACCTGAACTGATGTATTACTTCCTTCGTATGAAATGAAGTTGCTCGTTTCAACCAAAAAAAGAAAAAAAAAAGGATGGAGCTAGGGTGACCATCCCACCATTTTTTATAGTGGGACGGTCAAATTATGACCACAAACGAAATTTGTGGTTTGAAACTTGGACTCCCCTTTTCTTCTTCTTTTTAACTTTTATGTGTGTTTATTGCAAGCTAAAATTAAAAGACAAAATTATATTAAGTACTAGCAATGATTGAAAACACCTAAAATTTTAGAAGTTGCAAATCAAATTGCCACACGATCTGTCAATTAATGAGTATTTTATGCAAAACATACGGTGATGGTGCGTGGATCTATGTTTGAAATTAAATCGGACCGCACAATCACTTTATTATAATTTTTCTTCTAATTTTAGCTTACAATAAAAATACATAAAAGTTAAAAAAAATTGGGCTGATCCGATTTCACCAAAAGCTTTTGTGGATAGAATTTGACCGTCCCACAGACAGAAATGGTTGGACAGTCATGCAAGCTTTTTCCTTTGAGAAACATGTTATTTTCTAGAGCAATTGTATGCAAACTGTTGGGCTTTTTTTTTTTTAAAAGCAAGTCCAGCTCATTGCCCTTTGTTTTTAATTGATACCTAGGGCAGAGCAGCAACCAGCAGAAAACACGCGAGAGAGAGAGAGAGAGAGAGAGAGAGAGAGAGAGAGAGAGAGAGAGAGAGAGAGAGAGAGAGAGAGAGAGAGAGAGAGTAGCCACTGAGAGGAGAAAAAAAAAATAAAAAACGCAGAAAAATACTGCAGTTTTTCTGGGCATCCATCGAAGATCAAATCAACGATCGGAGGTCTTCCCGTGGTCCGATTGGGCTGAAATTTTGACAGCATCTTCAAGACTCGTTGTTCTTGATTCTGTACGGTTGGATCGTGATTTCAAGGTATTTACTGTAGCTGTTCGTGGGTATTTCGAGACTGCATATTTTGGGGGTGATTTTCATCCGGTTCTCTCGTTTAATGTGTTGTTGCTGCTTGATCTCTACTTATAGCTTTGGGATTTTATTGTCGTTGTATTAAGCGAGTTTGTGTACCCAAACGATTAATATATAGTGGAGATTCGGGTAGACTCCGTGATCGGTCTCGTGGTTTTTATCCTTCGCATTGAAGGGGTTTTTCACGTTAAAATTCTGGTGTTGTTTTTCTTTCAACTCGCATATTTTCATTAGTTGTGCTCGAATCGATTTCTCACAGGTTTAGTCAAGGAGGGAAAGTTTTATCTGCTGTCTGTTTTTCCCAACATAGTGGTATCAGAGCATTGTTTTTGACTGAACGATGGAACCGAACGTGAGCAGAATGGTTAGTTTGAATCGAAAGAATTATCATGTGTGGAGAGGAAAGATAGAAGATCTACTATATGTGAAACGGTGGCATTTACCAGTGTTTGATGATACTAAACTTGATAATATGAGCGATGCCGATTGGAATCTTGAGCACAAAATTGTGTGTGGATTTATTCGACAATTTGTCGATGATAATATTTTGAATCACATCAGCAAAGAATCTCATGCTAGGACATTGTGGAATAACCTGGAGTCATTATATGCACGGAAGACTGGCAACAACAAAATATGTTTGATTAAACAATTTATAGAGTTGCATTATAGAGATGACCAATCTATATCAGATCACTTGAATGAGTTTCAAGGAGTGATAGATCAACTTTCTGCCATGAATACTAAATTTGACGATGAAGTGCAAGGATTTTGGCTACTATGTACCTTACCGGATTCTTGGGAGACATTTCGTATGTCTTTAATTAATGCTGCACCTGATGGTATTGTTACCATGGATTTTGCAAAAAGTGGTGTTCTGAATGAAGAGATGAGAAGAAAAACACATGGTTCTTCCTCTCATTCGGAAGCTCTAGTTGTTGAAAACAGGGGCAGAAGTCAGAGTAGAGGTCTGAAAGGTAAATATAAGAGCCCAAGCAAGTCAGGATCATGGAAGAAGACTATTGAGTGTCATCACTGTGGTAAGATGGGTCATATGAAGAAAAATTGCTTCCAGCTGAAAAATGAGATTAGGAATGAGAAGAAAAATGGCAATGAAAATAACGAGAGAAGAAATAATGGTAGTGATGATCGGGTGACAACTGCTACTGATGAACTTGTTATTATTTGCTATGATGATAATGTTAATTTTGCATGTGATGATTCAAACTGGGTTATTGATAATGGAGTTTCTCTTCATATTACCTCCAGGAAAGAGTTCTTTACATCCTACATGTCAGGAAATTTTGGTACCTTAAGGATGGGTAATGATGGTTTGGCTGCCGTTGTTGGCATATGAGATGTGTGCTTGGAGACTAGTACCGGAGCAAAACCATTTTGAAAGATGTTATACATGTTCCTGATATTCGTCTGAATCTGATTTCAACTGGAAAGCTTGATGATGCAGGATTCTGGAGTACTTTTGACAATGATCAGTGGAAACTCACTAGAGGCTCATTAATTGTGGCTAGAGGTATGAAACAATCTTCCTTATATTTATTTCAGGCTAAGATTTCCAAGGACATGTGTAATGTTGTGGAAGATGAGAATGCAACTGCATTATGGCACAAGAGGCTTAGTCACATTAGTGAGAAATGAATTGGCTTATTAGCTACAAAGGGTTTACTCTCTGGAGTAAAGAGTGCAAGACTTGAGAAGTGTGCACATTGTTTAGCAGGAAAACAATGAAGAGTTTCTTTCAAGAGTCATTCGACTTCGAGAAAATCAGAGTTGCTAGAACTAGTGCATTCAGATGTTTGCGGTCCAATAAAACCACTAACACTTGGTGGTGCAGCTTACTTTGTAACCTTCATCGATGACCATTCAAGAAAATTATGGGTTTATTTCTTGAAGACGAAGGATCAAGTGTTAGATGCATTCAAGCAGTTTCAAGTTCCAGTTGAAATACAGACTTGAAAGAAGTTGAAATGCATTCGTTTAGATAACGGTGGTGAGTACATCGGACCATTTGATGAATATTGCAGGCAACAAGGAATTCGACATCAGAAGACACCTCCTAAAACGCCTGAGTTAAATGGCGTAGCGGAAAGAATGAACAGAACACTGATTGAAGAGTCAGATGTTTGATTTCAGATGCAAAATTGCCAAAATCTTTTTGGGGAGATGCTTTGAGTATAGTGGTCTATGTAGCACCGATACGATACGCGATACAGGACACGATACGATACGATACGCCGATACGTGGTTTCCGAAAAAATAAAAAATTTCGATACGACGGGATACGTTGGATATTAAATATATATTTTTATTTATGCATGATAAATTATCAAATTTCTAAAACCACAATGACACCCAGAATGAGGGTTCCACTTAGATATATTGAATTTTAATTTGAGACACATGGGCTTCTGTGAATATCTTAGCTTCTCATATGTGCTGAACATGGGATGGTGATATCCAAGAACGTTTCCTAGTGGCTTGACTTCAGCAAAGCAAGGATAGTGTTTAATAGTAAGTAAAGCATGTGTTTGTGCAAAAACATAATGCTTTGTCTGGAAAAACGTGAGGAACGAAGTGAATCCATGGAAGCATCTGGTAAAGCTTTCTGCTTTTCTGCACTCCACGTGTGGACGGTGTAGGCCGTGCTTTGATTCACAGCTTCTCGCCCACCTTCTTGTCCCACATCGGGCAAGAATTAGAAAAGTAAATGGGAAGATTCTATAAAAAAAAAGGGGGTCAGCACAGCTTAGTGAGGCAGCAAGGATTGGATGGGCCTCTCGGGGGGGGGGGGGGGGGGGCGAAAGCCCATTGGGCTAGTACAAGTTTTGTTTTGGCAGTGCCAAATTTTGTGGGAGCTTGGCGTCCGCGTGTTTTCGGATATCCGTGTATCGGATGCGTATCCGACACGGATGCGTATTCGATACGGATGCGTATCCGATACGCAAAAAAATTCCAAAGGCACGTATCCGTGCTACATAGACGGTGGTACATGTTCTTAATATTTCTCTCATTGTTGCTTTAGATGGTGATGTTCCAGACAGAGTTTGGTTTGGAAAGGAAATTTCATATGATCATCTAAAGGTGTTTGGCTGTAAAGTTTTTGTTCATGCTCCAAAGGATGAGAGGTCCAAGTTAGATGTCAAGACAAAAGAGTGCATCTTTCTTGGTTATGGTTATGAAGAATTTGGCTACAGGCTTTATGATCCAGTTGCGAAGAAAATTATCAGAAGTCGAGATGTAGTATTCATTGAGAATGAGACCATTTGTGATATTGAGAAGTTGAAGAAGACGGATTCTTGTGATTCTGATATGTTAGTTGATACTAGCTCAATCACACCTTTTGAGTTGCAGGAACAGTTGCATGATCAAGTTGAAGACTGTGTTCAAGGTCAGACTATAGATCAGCAGGTTCAGGGTCAGACTCAGAATGATCAGCCGGTTGAAGATCAGGCTCAGGATGATCAGCATCATTCAAATGACATTGATGCTCAAGAGATTGCACCATTAGCTCCACCAACTACTGCTTTGAGGAGGTCTGCCAGAGACCGCACCTCATCTACTAGATATTCCTCTAATGAGTATGTTCTGTTGACAAATGCAGGTGAACCTGAAACTTTTGAAGAAGTAGTAGAAGATAATAACAGGAAGGAATGGTTTGATGCAATGCATGATGAGATGAAGTCATTGCATGACAATCACACTTTTGAGTTAGTGACATTACCTAAGGGTAAAAGAGCTTTGAAGAATCGATGGGTTTACAGATTGAAGCAAGATGAGATGACTTCACGTTCTCGATATAAAGCCAGATTGGTTGTTAAAGGCTTCAATCAGAAAAAAGGGAATTGACTAGGATGAGATCTTCTCACCAGTTGTAAAAATGTCTTCAATTCGAGTTGTTTTGAGTTTAGCAGCTAACCTTGATCTCGAGGTTGAGCAGATGGACGTGAAGACCGCTTTCCTTCATGGTGATTTGGAGGAAGACATATACATGGAGCAACCTGAAGGCTTTCAGGTAAAAGGTAAAGAGAATTATGTTTGTAAATTGAAGAAAAGCTTGTATGGCTTAAAGCAGGCGCTGAGGCAATGGTATAGAAAATTTGAGTCTTTTATGGGGGAGCAATCCTATAAGAAGATTACTTCTGATCATTGTGTATTTGTGCAGAAATTCTCTGAAGGTGATTTTATTATCTTATTGCTATATGTTGATGACATGTTGATTGTTGGTCAGAATGCTTCTAGGATTGACAGGTTAAAGCAAGATTTGAGCAAGTCCTTTTCAATGAAAGACTTGGGGTTGGCTAAGCAGATTCTTGGTATGAGGATCACTCGCGACAGACAGGCGAAGAGATTATGGTTATCTCAAGAGAAGTACATAGAGAAAATACTTCAAAGGTTCAAAATGGACAAATCTAAAGTTGTAAGTACACCTCTTGCTACACACTTTAAGCTTAGTCATAAACAATATCCGTCAAATGAGAAAGATCTGAAAGAGATGGAAAAAGTTCCTTATGCTTCTGCAGTGGGTAGTCTGATGTATGCAATGGTTTGCACAAGACCAGATATAGCTCATGCAGTTGGAGTGGTTAGCCGTTTTATGTCAAATTCAGGTAGAGAGCACTGGAATGTATTGAAGTGGATATTGAGATATCTCCGAAGCACTTCTAGTTTGAGACTTTCATTTGTGAGTGATAAGCCGATTCTTGTTGGATATACTGATTCTGACATGGCAGGTGATATTGACACAAGGAAATCTACTTCGGGTTATCTGATTATTTTCTCAGGGGGAGCTGTGGCTTGGCAGTCAAGGTTGCAAAAATATGTTGCCTTGTCGACGACAGAGGCAGAGTTCATCGCAGCAACTGAAGCATGTAAGGAATTGCTTTGGATGAAAGAGTTCACGCAGGAATTTGGTTTCAGTCAAGAGATGTATGTTTTACTTTGTGATAATCAAAGTGCTATACATCTTGCAAAAAATTCCACTTTTCATGCCAGGTCAAAGCATATTGATATGAGGTATCACTAGATACGAGAAACTCTAGAATCCAAAGGGTTAGAACTTGAGAAAGTACACACAGAAGATAATGCTTCAGATATGATGACGAAGGCTCTCACTAGAGAGAAGTATGAATTTTGTCGGCGTCAGACCGGCATGGATTTCTGATGAATTCTTTTGTGTCGAGATCTCCCTCAATGGGCTGGAGGGGGAGATTTGTTGGGCTTTTTTTTTTTTAAAGCAAGTCTAGTCCATTACCCTTTGTTTTTAATTGATACCTAGGGCAGAGAAGCAACCAGCAGAAAACACGTGAGAGAGAGAGCAGCCACCGAGAGGAGAAAAAAAAACAAAAAAAGCAAAAAAAATACTGTAGTTTTTCTAGGCGTCCATCGAAGATCAAATCGACGATCGGAGGTCTTCCCGTGGTTCGATTGGGCTGAAATTTTGACAGCATTTTCAAGACTCGTTGTTCTTGATTCTGTACGGTTGGATCATGATTTCAAGGTATTTACTGTAGCTATTCGTGGGTATTTCGAGACTGCATATTTTGGGGGTGATTTTCATCCGGTTCTCTCTTTTAATGTGTTGTTGCTGCTTGATCTCCATTTATAGCTTTGAGATTTTATTGTCGTTGTATTCAGCGAGTTTGTGTACCCAAACGATTAATATATAGTGGAGATTCGGGTAGACTCCGTGATCGGTCTCGTGGTTTTTATCCTTCGCATTGAAGGAGTTTTCCACGTTAAAATTCTGGTGTTGTTTTTCTTTCAACTCGCATATTTCCATTAGTTGTGCTCGAATCGATTTCTCACAGGTTTAGTCAAGGAGAGAAAGTTTTATCCGCTGTCTTTTTTTTACAACACAAACATGAATCCGAAAGGCACCAACAATAAACTCACTTGGTTGACAGCAGGAGGAATCTCAGCGATGCTGAGCAACTTCTCAAGTTTTTCGCATGAGAAATTGCTCACTCCTATGCTTTCCGCCAACCCCAGCTTCCGACGCTCTTCCATGGCCTTCCACACACCCTCATAATCAAACGGAAGCAGATCCTTCTTCGCCGGAACCTAAGCTACAATTAGTCATCGTTACGTAAGATATCAACCCCTAAGAAATTATCCATTTGGTTAAGAGAAAGAAATTAAAATTTACCCTCGCAATGCCTCGTACAAGCATCCTATACAACACATCTCTGTTAACTTCTCTCTGGTTACTATTGGTGTAAGTTTGTAAGCAGGTTTACTCTTTGCTATTTACATATGAGAATGTGTTTAATACACGGTTAAACTCATGAAGGTTTGCCTAAGGTGGGCGCATGAACACGGAGTCAGCGTGCTGGTGAAAGAGAACCTTGACATACTCGACTGGAGCTTGAGCCCCGACGAATCGAACAAAATTAGCCAAATCTCACAAGCGAAAGGATACCCCGGACTTGAATTTGTATCCCCAGATGGTCCTTACGAGTCTGCTGAAGAGCTTTGGGACGGGGGGGAGTTCAAATTAAGAGGCGTTAATTGCTTCAGTTAGTTCATTCAACTCGAGACTTATCGAATGAGTTATGCTGAGATTATTGAACATTAATGCCAAATGAACGCTAGTCCTTTCTGCTTTAGAACAGTGTCATTCTTCTGTTCATCCGTCCTCCAGCAGCGTACGGACAAGTGTTTCAAACATGGTACCACTTAGCCCCAGTTGAATCGCCTACGGATCCTCTGCCCTGGGACCTTCCTGCCCTTCTCATCCCCACCCTCCATTTTTTTCTTTTTCAAACATTTCCCCCCTATAAAAAAGGGGGGATGGTGAGGATTCCCCTGACCTTCTGTGCGAAGGTCAAGGGATCCGGATCCAGTTGCATCGGTCTGCAGCAAACTCGTGGCTCAGATCGGGGTCAGGATCCCTTGCCCTAGTGGCAGGGGTGCCCTGCACCCAGGCTTGGATATGCTCCCTTAGTTTTTTCTAAGGCAATAAATCCCCACCCTTGATAGTGCTGTCCCCCCTATATCAAGGGTGGAACCCCCATGCCTTAAAAAAATTAAGGCAGGGGATCCGGGTCCCACCCGCACCCTAGACCATTAGATCACCCCCCTATTTAAGGGGATGATCTAATGGCCAAATTTGCAGGGATCCCCTACCACTAGGGCAGGGGATCCGGATTTCTTCAGTGCGTGGATGGGATAGTCCTGTCTTGTTGAAATGTGTGATCCCGGAGTGCGTAACTTGTTGAGTTATATTTTCTTTCATCCCTTGTGATTTCCTCCTATCAGGCTTTCGATTGGTTGGTTACTAATATGAACATCGCCTACATGCAAAGTTAATCAAAAATAAAAATGGGTGATGTTGATAACCTCTAATGCAAAGATAATTTTCTCCAACCAGGCATGAAACGAGTCCTAGGTTGATTGTTGAAAGTAGAGTGGAGTTGGGTTATTCTGATGTATCAAAAACGAATGATCAATCCTCAAGCTCAAGCGGGTCTTTGAAAACCACACGACACAATGACTGCCCAGCCCTTCTGTTGAACATTCAAGGACAGCAACGAGACGAGCATGGCGGTCCTGGCGGACATTGAGCGATGTTGTCATGATCGGTCATGTATTGTCAAATTTCACTGTCCCAGAACTCCTCAAGGGACTTGTAAGGCCCCTTGTCTGAGATGAATCCCAAAGGGACACAACCTCTGATTTGAGGGATTCGGCTAATCTTTTGCAGCTCGTCAGGGAAGAGACTCCAGTCAAATATGTGGAGGTTCTGCTGCATTCTCTCTTCGTTGAAGCTCTTCATGATGACGCTCACTCCTTGCTCGTACGCCCATCTCAAGCAAACCTTCACATATTCCACCCAATCTAGATAAGCTAATATGCCATATTACATGGCATGATATTTCAGCATGCTGCACACCCCCTCTAAACTCAACTGTGTGGTTTAAAATCATGTTTAACATGCGACCATCAACAGTAAAGTTCGACAGTTCCAATCCACATGAAAACCCCTTTAAAATCACTCAAAAGCATAGGGCGAGACTGCTAAATTCTAGATCATGAAAACAGCCGGTGTGATTAATATGCAAAATAACGTGGCGAACAATAATTATTGATTGCACGAATGAAATAGACGGTAGATGTTTTGGCAATAAGTTGTGGAGTGAGAATGCAGAGAGTTGTACCTGGGCAATGGTTTTCCCTCTGGAGGTGGCGATTTGCTGGAGAACCTCGCAATCCATCACTCGGTTGGATCCCCATAGGGTTCCCCGTCCTCCCAAAGGTGAGTAGGCGCTTACGTGTACGCCCTTCTCCATGCAAAACTCCCTCAGCTTCTTTTGTTGCCACAGAGGGTTCATTTCCACCTTCCAACCATGCGAAGTTACCTTATTACCTTCTCTTCTGTGTCTTCCGAAAAATATTTACAATGTTCTGGTAGTGGTCGGCGACCACGGCCGGCCATTGATGACGGTGAAGATTGAAGACTCTTTCTTGGTAGACATGTTAGAGCTATACATTCAGTAAATACAGAACGTTTGGTTCGAAGTTTTGAGTTTTCTCTATGTAGTTTCAATCCATGTAGCGCTAGGTACTTGGACAGGTATTCACTCAAAATTTCACAATCAAATCAGGAAAATATGTGAAAACAGATGCACCATAGTAACAATAAAAACAGTACTATCGACGAACTTACTTGATTGACCACAGGTGGGATTTTTGCAGTGGCGAGCAATCTGTCCAGTTTTTTGCAAGAGAAATTGCTGAGGCCGATGCATTTAGCGAGGCCCAGCTTCACACACTCTTCCATGCCTTCCCACACAGACTCCATCCCAAACGGGAGCAAATCCTCCTCCTTGGGTGGGAGCTCAGCCTCTGGTCTCAAGCTCATTGGCCAGTGCACGAGATAGAGATCCAGATACTCCAGTTGAAGATTCCTGTATTAAAGTTTAAGCGCACGCTGCTATAAAGTTAATCCTGAAAGAACAAACTGAAAAACTTTGTGATGGGGGTCACCTGAGTGAATTCCGTAGCGTGGGGACGACGCGCTCTCTATGCGCATCATTGCACCAGAGCTTGGAAGTGACGAACAAGTCATCTCGGGACTTCACGAGGCCGAGCTCGAGGGCCTCGGCGATGGCTTCTCCGAGGGGCTTCTCGGACTGGTACACAGCTGCCGTGTCGAAGTGCCTGTAGCCGAGCTCGATCGCGCGGAGGACGATCTCTCTGAGGTTCTCCGTGTTGCCCAGAGGATATTCGGCTGTTCCAAACCCTAGCTGCGGGATTGATCTCCTGTTGGAACCCAGCGGAAGCTGAGGAACGTCGCAAGCCATTGTTTCACCTGTTTAGGGATTTTTGGGGGGGCTAAAAATGTCGAGAGTAAGTTTTATATGTGAAGTCCCTCGTAGCATGAAGCTTTCGTATGGTCCGCCATAAGAAAATTACAAAGAGTTCCTATTTTCTAAGTGACCAAGTCAACATCAGCCGGCGGGATGTCGTAATGTGTATTGTCGATAATGCATGGATTTTCTCCTGCATTGGATCCCTGCCCTGAAGTGAGCGGCCATTGGAAGATTAGCTCTGATAAGTGCGGCAATTTTCCAAATTATTATTTTTTTTGAAAAAATATTTATCAATTTAATATTAAAAAAATATTTACAAATTTAAGTGGGGGTTGCGGCTGGTGGTTGTCGTGCTAGTTTTCCAGAAGAATAGTCGAGGTTCGCGCAAGCTGGCCCGGACACTTCGGTCATAAAAAAATTTAAAATTAAAAAAAAATTACCAAATTGGGTGCCGCTCGGCAATTGAGCTGCCGAGCCGCACCCAATTTAATAAATATTTTTTTTAAAAAAAATTAATTTAGAAAATTGCCCGATAAGTGCGTGGGAGAATGAAAAGCATTTTGCCAACATATGACCTCCCATGAGATGGAGGGCTATGTTACACGGACACGAGACATGACTCACGACACGACACGATACGTCGACACGACAGTTCTTAAAAAATAGAGAATTTCGACACGCTGTGATACGATTATATATTATATGTATATTTTTATATATATACATGATAAATTAATATTTTTATGATTTTAACAATAATAACATCATAATACTGAAACTATTATTAATCTCCTCCTCAGAACGTTTCACAAAAAGACGAGCTTGTCTCAATTCACATAGAGACGAGCATGGCTCTCGCGAAAGATAGAGAGAGCACGCTCAAACTCCAAGACAAAGACCCCCCCTTCTTTTCTGAAGAATATGAGAAACTGGCCACGTGCTTTCTTTTCTCTCTTTTTGAGGCGACCAAAAACCAGCCTTTCACTTTCTACTTCCTGTTCTTGCTAGGTTTTCTTTTCTTCATCTGGTTTTCTTCGGCAGCTCACCGCCACTTCGATCTATAGCCATCGATACCATCACCCGACGCCGTCGTCCGAGAGCCCCAAGAGCCCGGGCACCGCGAGCTGGCTGAGGCCCACGGCGTCCGTCGTAGCCCAGCTGAAGACCCTTCCCGAGCTCAGCCCCCGCACCAGCGCCCGACGCCACTTCCTCCACCCCTCGCCAGCCACGCCTCGTAGCCCCTCCCCCCAACGGGTCCGAGTCCAACAGCCCGAGATCCAGACCAACCACTGGCGAGAGATGAGTCGCGAGTCGCGACTTGAGATTTGAGAGCAGAGGCGAGTCGCGATTGCGCCGACGGGAGGCGAGTCGCGATGTGAGGCGGTGAGTCGCGAGAGGGAGAAGGTGAGTCGGACGAACGAGAGAGACGAGTGAGAAATTAGGTCAACAAAATTTGGGGATTTCTGTGACTTCAATCTGTTGAAACGCTGGACACGCGAGTCCGTGGAGTTGACCTGAGTCCGGACTCGGATACGCGTTGACCGCGTGTCTGAGGAGAGTCCCGCCGTGTCGGGCACGTGTCCGTGTCTGACATGGGAAAAAATCTAAAACCCCCGTGTCCGTGTAATAGAGATGGAGGGTAGCTCATTTCATTACATGGGGATTGTGGTTGGATTGGATGGGAAGAGTCCATCCTCGTTCGCGCACATCTCGGTAGCCATTCGTATGCGCAATCAAAACTCAACAAAGAGACGATAGAAGAAGAATCTAAGGGTGCACATAGCAACACTTCTGCTTCATAAATTAACTTTTGATCAGAAGTTGATTTTTTTATTTTTTCTCAAAAGCAGAAGTTGATTTTTGATCATAGAAATTCGATTGGTAACAATTAAAAAATTTTCCATTTCTAAAACAGTATTAACACAAAATATTCTATGAAAAATTATTATCGGCGGCCGAAATTTTTTTACTTTATTTTTGAAATGTTATTTCTTTAAAAATAATTTTTATTATTAAAAATATTATTTATCTTTTACTTAGTGGCCGGAGATGGGGACATGGTGGTGGCGGCCGACGTGGTGGTCATGACCAGCGAAGATCAGTGGTCAGCGGTAGTTAGCGATCGGTGGAGGTTGGTGGTCGACGGAGGTCGACGGTGGGCGGTGGTTGGCTACTGAGGGCGGTTGGTAGGTGGTGGCAATGGGCGGTGGCCAGCGGATGTCTGTGGTGGGCGAGGGCAGGCGATGGTTGGCAGTTGGCAGTGGGCCGCGGCCAATGGAGGTTGGCGATGGGCGATGGCCGATGACGGTCGACAGTGGCGGAGGTGGATATGATCGAAATAAGGGTGAGGGCGTAATGAAGAGATTGTGAGGCAATAAGTATTTCTTAAGTTGGAGAAGCTATTTTTTTTAACTTCTCAAATAGGTAAAAAAAAACTTTAGAATTGGAAATTTACTTCAGAAGTGAAAATTTCTTTCAGAAGTAAAATTTTTTACCAAATAGATTTCTGCTTCAGAAGTTACATTACCAAACGATTTTCTGCTCCAGAAGTCTTTAAGAGGTGTTATCATGCGCATAAAAAACCCAAATGAATGTGGGTTTTGATGGGTTTTAAGACCAGTGTTAAGGAAGACGTCGGCGATAATGTGGTCAATTTTTTTAATAACTTTTTATTTTTTAATTTTTTTTAAAATTTTTTCTTCTTTCTTCTTTCTTTTTGTTTTCTTTTCCTCCTTCCTCTGGCTGGTCTCCGGATTAGCGATCGGCCAAAGCTGGCAAGAGCTATTAGATATATGCCCTAAAATAACCATGTAATAGTTACATGCTAGGGTTTTCAGTTGTATTTTAATTTCTTATTTAATTAATGGCAAAGATGTGTTTATTCATTTGTTCAATTTTTACATATATGAATAAATTTCATAAGATAAGTTGCGATAGGACATATTCTTGAAACGTTAAAAATATGTATAATGGGTTCATAGTTATACTAAGTTTTTAAATTGTTCTTGATCGATGGATAATCGAATGGATATTAATGATCCTGTTAAGATTGGCGTGCTCTTAACTTCACCATTAAGTATTAGATATTTAAGGGAATGACGACTCATGAGTCATTGGGTATTGTGACGAGACACGGGTTGATTGTGTCAACGTATGTTGACCTGGTCAATGATGACGTTTTGCAATGTGGCATGTCACGTGGCGTCCATGTCAGAATTAAGCAAAAACTCGATCTGACGATGGATATGGGTGCCACGTGTCATGATCGTGTGTTTTAGAGAATTAAAAAAAATCAGTTTTCAAATTAAAATTGGTTTTCTGAATATAAAAATAAAGCCTAGATCCGACAGTCGGTATCATGCCACGTGTCAAGATCTAGGTATTTTGGAAATAAAAAATGTATTTTCTGAAATAAAAAATCATTTTTGGAATAAAAAATAATTGTTGATTGAATGGCTGCAGATTACTCACGCGATTCGATCATGGTCTTAGGTTTCAAGTGTTAGATCGGAGCGCTATGGGTTAGCCACGTGGCACTCTATGAGCCAAATGGTCAACTTAGGTGAGAAATGGCATAAATTGAATAAATTTTTTTGAAAACTCAAAAATTCAAATAAAAAATGCCAAAACTACGTTCTTTCGTGCCGACCCGAGACCCATATGGTCTGGATCAAGCGCCCACAAGGCGTGGGCTGGTCAACCTGACCCGATTCAAATAATTCTTTTTAATAGAAAATTTCAGAAAAAAAAATCATTAAAATTTTAAAAAAATCATAAAAAAATTCAAAAAAAATCAGAAAATTTCTCAAAAATCACAAAAAATGGGAAATGGCCACCCACTGTCTCGACCCAATTTTATTGATTTTGGGTTTTTGAGCCTTCAAAAATGATCATTTTACCCCTCTGGACATCTAATCCCAAATCTTTCACGAACCATTCCCAAACTTAAATGGGTCATTCTCTAAGCCCATAGGGCTACACTAGGTATGCCATGTTGATAGTGTGATAATTTGAATGCGTTTTATCCACACGTTATTGATTCCTTGATTTGTGCATTTTCAATATTGACTGTGATTGATAGGGTAGAAAATTCATGTCTGCGTGATACCCATAGATAGTTAGAACTTACCTCGCCTCTCAACACACCTGCATGAAATCTTAGTTTAGGAAATCACTCAACGTAGGAACCAAAAGGGCGTCGATGACAATCTCGACATAACCAAGTCACCGAACCCACTTCTCTGATTTTTGTAGAATCAAACGATATCTCTTGATTGCTCGATAGGGTTTCCGACCATACCCTCTAAAAAATGGTTGGTAGCGACTCCGTTGGCATGCACACTTTGCACATATCATGACCAAAGGGTCCGATCCCACACTACGAAAGGGGCCGACCCTCGATTTTTGAATCCATTCTCGTCGTGATTTGGGTAATGGGCCTTGGGAGGGACTGTAACACCTCGTTTTGCAGTTCAAAATAAATAAAAATCAGACGAAATGGATTTGAAAGCTGATTTGCGCTAATGAGGTGGCGAGGGATTTCGGACGGTCATGGAATCGAGTAACAGTCAAATTAAGAGACAACAACACAAAAAAAAGGAGAAGAATGGTTAATAAATTTTCGGGCTAGACAAGTTCTTTGGGCTTGGAGCACGCGCGTCGGCCATGAATAAAAATCGGATGAAATGGATTTGAAAGCTGATTTGCGCTAATGAGGTGGCGAGGGATTTCGGACGGTCATGGAATCGAGTAACAGTCAAATTAAGGGACAACGACAAAAAAAAAGGAGAAGAATGGTTAATAAATTTTCGGGCTAGACAAGTTCTTTGGGCTTGGAGCACGCGCGTCGGCCATGTGGGCTGCCCAAGAACAACAGCTAGTCAATCGAGTTGGGCTTTCCTCCAAGCAGCTTCGTAGACATTCGGCTAGGGCCTGGCTGACTAGATGTCAGCTTTTATTTTGTTTAGGGCCAGCCGAAATTAAAAGCAGCCCTTTCCTACTTCACGATGGGCCAGGAATTAGGACATCTAGGCCTAAAAAGTTGCAGAAGAAGAATCAAGAAAATAGAAAGGAAGAAAAACGCAGACTCATCTTCTTTCCTCGGCTAAAAATTTCCTTCCTCCTTGCTGTTTGCTCCCCCGACGATGACGCTTCAACTTCTTGTCGATGCTCCTCTGTGAGACCGACGCCCGTGAGCCTCAAACCATCATCCAACGAGCTTCAAATCACCGTGACCGGCGACCAAACTCAGGCAAGTAAATCTTTCTAACCCATTGTTGACACCCAAAAATTACCCTAGGAGTCACGTGATGCGCACGAAGAGAGGGAATGATCAGTTAGGAAAAGGTGTGCATAGTGCAGGCAAAGATCAGCTACAGAGACGCCACGTAAAGGATGATTTTGGCGGAATTTGTCCCAAAATGCTAAATAAAAAGGACGCGCAAAAGAAAGCAACGATCAGGGGCAGTCGCAGGATTTGGTGGTAATCCCATCAAAAGGAACAAGGGAGGCGCGGAAACCGTTAAAGACTTCATCCACAAGATTCATTGAAGGAAAACGTTCAAAAAAAAAAGCTCGAAGGTAACAGCTGTCCAGCGGTTATCGAAGCAAGCCTAGTCACCAAAGAGAGATGTACTTGGAGCCCAAGGCAAAGACCATTTGACGGTTACCAGAGCACGTCTATAAATACCTAAGGGTATCCTACGTCGAAGCCCCCCACAACACACAACAAACAAGTTTTTATCTTATTAATTAGCTCTTAGTCTAGCTGTATCTTTAGATTCCCATCGTCAATTCGATTCTGACGTGTCTCATATCCAGAGTTAAGTGTCGTCGATTCAATTTCGAGATTTGCTTACCCAGTTCAGTGCCGTCGATTAAATTCCGGCATTGCATTGGTTCACTATTCACCCGTCCAGTACTGTCGATTAAATTTCGGTGTTGTATCCTACATTTCCGCCCGTCCGGTGTCGTCGATTAAATTCCGGTATCATGTCCTACAGTAAGAGTTAGCGCCGTCGATTCAATTCCGGTGTCATACCTAGGTTCATAATTTCGCCGAAGAGATTCAACATGTTTCATCAAAATTCGTCTCCATAGGCCTTATCGAAATCTTGTACAAAGCTGTCGAAAGACGCACTCTTATTAATAAAATATTCTGCATTTGACACTCTCCGTCCAAAACTTGCACCGAACCCCTTTTTCTTAACGAACTGCTAACGTTCGATAAAATGATTTTTCTGTCAAACAACCCTTTTGGGCCTCAACCCCTTGGGCCAAGCCCAGAGAAGATTAAGCAGGCCCGATTAAGGGGAAGTTTTGCGACAACAATCCTTTTTTGGCACGCCTGGTGGGACTAAGGTGTTAGGTTCGAGAGAGTGCTATGTCACATACAAGGGGTCGTAGCAACTTAGACGGAGACGAACTCATGGAGGAAGTACCAAGAGCAGAATCCTCAACGATTCGAGGAGTCCAAAATCCGCCTCAGATTGAAGAAGGCGAGGTTCAGCGGTGACTTGTCGAAGAACCAAGGCGAAACTCTGAAGTAACACCAGTCATGCTATCTTCAATACATCGTACGATTGAGGAAGCCTAGAACGAGTTTGTTGATCATTTAGTAGAACGCATGACTGAAGTCGTTAAGCCATTGATCCTCAATACTTATCACGAATGTGCATTAGGCCAACATGGAGCATCCCCAGGTTATCAACAGGCTCAAATGTGAAATCTATACATACCCACGACGAATGTGCCATTGTCAACATCAAACGCAGGACTCACTGGCCAGAACACGCCAACATTTATACCTATCAGAATTTTGCCACGAGGAGAAGCACCAACAACAAATGAGCCTAATCTTCAGGCAAATAATCTAGATCATTATCCTCGACAGGATGCACCTGTTATCCGACACGGGGCTGGTATACAGCTAAATATTATACCTATGAACGAGCAGCCCGTCCCTATGGTTGTCGAAAACCATTGAGCAGTGCCAGTTCTCCCTAGAGGGCAGTGGCAGGCAAGAGGGCGGGACTAATTCCCTCAGATCCGGGGGGCAAGAGCAACTTCTGCAGCCCATGATACATCAGCAATACGTGTAGCCAGGATATCAGCAGGCAAATCAGGTGTTACAGCCACAAGGAAACCAGCCTATACCACAGGCTTTTCAACCTGCTAAGCAGCTAGGGTATCAAGGGCAGCAACCAACATATCAAGCTCTGCCACATCCCGGGTATCAAATATCATATCAGTCGGCATACCAGAATCAGCCGGTCGTTGAGCAAATGGTTGGATATAACGATCCCGCGATAGGGTATAGGGTCAATGTATATCGAAAATCGTATCCTGATTGGATGGATACGATCCTATACCCAAGAGGATTCAAAATACCAAAATTTACACTATTCACCGGAGAGGACGATCAATCCACCTATGAACATTTTAACCATTTTCTAGCGCTATGTGGAGACGCTACCCATGCTGACCATTGGAAGCTTAGGCTGTTCCCTCTTTCCCTATCCAGAACGACTTTTACTTGGTATACTGCCTTACCACCAAACTCGGTGCTAATATGGGAGCAAATGGAACACCTTTTTCATGGGCAATTCCAACGAGCCGTACCAAATCTATCCGTAGCTGACTTGTCGACAATGAAGTAAATGTACAACGAGATGGTTGACCAGTTCATTACAAGGTTCAAGCAAGCCAGGAACAAGTGTTTGGTTCCCTTGCTCAAGAAAGCGTTTGCCGAATTCGCCTTTCATGGGTTGAAGTTCAAAATTTGGGATAGGATGGTAGGTCACCCATGTGCCGATTTGTTTGAATTATCCACCATGGCAGTCAAGTATGAGAGCTTACTCAAGGAGAAAGAAAAAAGGCAGGAGAGGTAAATATAGCCGAATCCCACGATTTCGATGAGGAACAGACATAATCGGTCGAAGTCGCGGTAGCTCAGCTGATTATAGACAAGCCATACACCTGTCAAGCGCTAAAGCCAGCAAAGATGAAGGAAAAATCAACCATCATGGCTAAGGCCAAAGAGGCAGCATATTACTCGTTCGATGCAAATCGGATTGAAGAAATCTTCGACGCATTGTTGGCTGATAGACGAATCAGGTTAACAGAAGGACAACAGATACCATCTAAGGAGGAGTTGGCCGGTAAGAAATATTGTAAGTGGCACCACTCATGGAGCCGTAATACGTCTGATTGTTTAGTCTTCAATAGGAACATTCAGGAAGCAATTCGACAAGGAAAAATCAAATTCGCCGATGACAAAAGAAAATCCCCCATGGATATTGACGCTGACCCATTTCCCGTAATGATTGGAATGGTATCCCTAAAGCAGTCAGGCAAAGGGTATAAATTGTCGAAATTATGCACACGATGTAGATAGGAGCTGGAGACCACAGATCAAAACCAAAGGAAGCATCTGATGAACAACCATGTCAACCAAAAGAATCGGAAGCCACCACAGACCAAATCGGCAGTCCCCCAGAAAGCTACTTACAAATCCTTCAAACAGAGGTACGAAGAAGGAGACCATGCGATTGGTGCGTTAGGGGAACCTAGCGGGAAGATTGATTACTATGTGAGCTACGGTCCGCAGCCAGCTCGTACTCAGGAGAAAGTTTATTACTCAAGAAGAGAAGAGTTCAAGGGAAAAATACGTCGAAGTTGTTATACTCCGGTCAAGCCACATCACCAACGTACTCTGAAAATCCCAGGCGATCCCGTAAAGGAATCATGGTATGAGATCACATATGCTCAAAGAAAAGAGGAGCTCATGACTCGTACTAGGAAAAGAAGGGCGCAGAGGAAAATGAGGGGTCATATATTGCAACAACAGAGCAATGCGCCCACACCTAAACCAACGAAGGAGCATTCAAAGTTCTGGAGGACTAGAAACTTGATCTGGAGGCGTAAGCCGGAGGAGCCACAATCAGTACAAGAGCAGGAACTCAGGCAATCCGAATCCTCGAGACTGCCAAAGCAGGAGCCTCAGTTTATGACTCGTATAAGCAGGTCAGTTTCACCATTGAACTCTTGCATGGTTCAAGTGAAATTGCCTAAAGAGTTCCGAGTCGAAACGACCTCAAACAACCATGACATTGAAGAAATGGAATAAGAAAAGGAAGGTGCCCAATTTTCTTTCGACAACGAAGCAACCATGGAATTCAAAAAGCCCATCGATGAGATCTCTAATCATTTGAGATCACTTAACATTAATGCTAAGATAAATGGGCGACCAGTGATGATGGTCATGGTAGATGGTGGTTCAACACTGAATCTCATCCCATATAGATTCTTTAAAAAGATTGGGAAAATTGATGATGGGATCATCCCATTGAACATCCAGCTATCAGATTTCACTGGAGAAATCACCGAAGTTAAGGGGATATACATTGCTGACCTGACCGTGGGATCCAAAACATCAAGAACTTCTTTCTGTGTGGTAGATGATGATGGTTCATATAATCTGCTACTAGGAAGGGATTGGATACATGGAAACCGATGTGTCCCTTCGACACTACATCAGATGTTGGCATTCTGGAACGGGGATAAAGTGGAGTACGTAAAAGCAAATCCTCAAACTTGTGTCACGTGGACTCAGATATCAAGGCGAGACCAAGTTATGTCAGACGACTGCTTGCGCATCTCAAAACCCCATGAGGTTGACTCAAAGGATATTGCTTTATGCCGTTTCGACAAGGGAAATACCGAGTGGATCCCTAGGAAGGAACATGAGGTTCAGCTCGAAGAATTTGCTGATGCAGGATCAGCAATTGTCAAAAAACCTCGTCGAGAGGTATGAGGCCTATAAGGCCAAGCAGGCCGAGCAAGCAGATGAAATGGTTGATGGGATTGTGGATTTCGAGGAATCCCCACTCAAAGAAGATGACAAGGTGATCCAGTCTCAAGATCCACTGGAAGAAGTAAACCTTGGGAGTGAAGCCTACCTACAACCAACATATGTGAGTAAATTGCTCGACCAAACGTAGAGGTCACAATTGATAGACTTGCTCAAGGAATATAAAGATTGCTTCGCCTGGAACTATCATGAGATGCCGGGTTTGGCAAGGAGCATAGTTGAACATCGATTGCCAATTAAGAAGGGATTTCGACCACACCAATAACCACCTAGAAGGTTCGCACCTGAGGTGATCCTCAAAGCCAAGGAAGAAATCGAGCGGCTCCTTTCCGCAGGATTCATCAGAACAGCTAGGTACGTTGAGTGGTTGTCGAATATCGTCCCGGTCAAGAAGAAGAATGGCAAACTTAGGGTATGCATTGAATTCCGCAACCTAAACGCAGCTACACCAAAGGATGAATACCAGATGCCCATGGCAAATATGTTGATCGATTCGGCGGCTAACAACGAAATTATGTCGCTTATGGATGGACATTCGGGGTATAGTCATATCTTTATAGCAGCAGAAGACGTCCACAAAATAGCTTTCAGATGTCCCGGATCTATTGAGACGTTCGAGTGGGTCGTCATGCCATTTGGACTAAAAAATGCCGGAGCTACTTACCAAAGAGCGATGAATTTCATCTTCCACGACATGATCGGAGAGTTCATGGAGGTCTACATCGATGACGTAATAGTCAAGACCGACCAAGTAAGTCATCTAGACCGTCTTGAACAAGCTTTTGTTAGAATGCACAAGTTTAAGCTGAAAATGAATCCATTAAAATGCGCTTTCGGTATAAAGGCTAGCAATTTTCTAGGCTTCCTAGTTCATCAGAGAGGAATTGATGTGGACAAAAATAAAGCCAAGGCTGTTCTAGAATTACCGCCCCCCCCACTAATAAGAAGCAACTCCAGATGTTGATTGGGAAATTGAATTTCTTGCGTCGTTTCATAGCTAACTTGTCAAGGAAAATCGAGGTGTTTTCTTCCTTACTCAAGTTAAAGGGTGAGCAAGAATTCATATGGGAATAAAAACATCAGTCAGCTTTTGATCAGTTGAAGAATTATTTGATCAAGTCACCGGTTTTGATGCCACCAAAAATAGGTAGGCCATTGAAGTTGTACTTGTCCGCGACCAACACCACAGTCGAGAGTATTCTGGCCCAAGAGAATGATGAAGGAAAAGAACATGCCGTGTACTACCTAAGCAGGATGCTCAATGACGCAGAGACAAGATACACACACATTGAGAAGCCATGCCTCTCTTTGTATCATGCCCGTACGAAATTACATCATTATATGCTGTCGACTACGGTACATGTAATTTCAAAAATAGATGTAATAAAGTACATGTTATCCAAGTCAATCATAAGAGGCCGGATTGCAAAATGGGCATTCACTCTGACGGAAATCAATTTGATGTATGTGCCGCTCAAAGCAGTAAAAGGGCAGGCCGTGTCCGACTTCATCACTGAATATCCAATGGGTTTTAAAATAGAAGATGATGAAAATTATCTTCGCATCATGCCATGGATACTTTATTTCGATGGGTCAATAACATTAGAATCGTCAGGGGCTGGAATCATGATCGTATCTCCCCACCAACAAAAAACAAAGCTCATGTTCAGGCTTGATTTCAATTGTTCAAACAATCAGGCCGAATATGAAGCCTTAATAGTAGGGTTGAACGTTTTGATTAACATGAAAGTGCGATTAATCACGATCAAAGGTAATTCTCAATTAGTGGTAAAACAGCTCAGAGGTGAGTACCAATGTTTGAGTGAGAACATCGCATCGCACTATAAACTCGCAAAGAAACTGTTGTCGAACTTTGCTGAGTACGACTTGATCCATGTGAAAAGAATAAAAAATTCAGAAGCCAACAAGTTATCTCAGATGGCATCCGGGTACAAGATATCGAAGGCACACCACATTATCAGTCAAACGAAGGTTTTACCTTCGATGGAAGCTTGAGTGATGATGGGGACAGCAGAAAACTTGAATCCGGCTTTCGATCAGCAAGACTGGAGAAGCCCTTTGATGAGCTATCTGAAAAGCCTAGGTCCTTGCAGTAAAGAGTTCAAAAGGTAAGCCTTGAAGTATCTCCTGATCAATGATGGATTGTATCGAAGAGCAGTAGATGGATTGTTGTTGAAGTGCTTAGGGCAGAAAGAACTATGCTTGCTGTGGCAGAGGTGTATGAAGGGATTTGTGGAGCACACCAAGCTGGTCTGAAGATAAAAATGTCTGTTAAGGCGGCATGGATACTTTTGGCCGACAATCACGAAGGATTGCATCGATTACGCTAAAAGTTGTCAGTCTTGCTAGAAACATGGTCCAGTCCAACATGTTTCTACTGCCCTGATGAATCCTACTGTGAAGCCATGGCCATTTCGAGGATGGACAATGGATGTGATAGGGAAGATCTATCCACCCTTGTCGAAGAAATACAGTTTCATTTTGGTAGCCACGGATTATTTCACTAAGTGGGTTGAAGCGGCTTCTTACAAAAACATAACACAGAAGGTGATCAAAGAATTCATCAAAGAACGAATTATCTATAGGTTCGGAATCCCAGAGACTATAACTGCAAATCAAGGAACAGTCTTTACAGGGCGAGAGATATTGGATTTTACTAAGTCAAGAGGGATCAAGATGATTCATTCAACACCATACTATGCCCAGGCCAACGGTCAAGCCGAAGCCTCAAACAAGACTATCATTGGCCTAATAAAGAAGCATTTGGAAGGCAACCCAAGGGAATGAGACTCGCAGTTATCGAAAGTCTTGTGGGCCTACCGAACCTAAAAAAGATCAAGTATTGGCATCAGTACGTACATGTTAATGTATGGACAAGAGGCCGTCCTTCCTCTCGAGATTACTGTGTGGTCATTAAGAGTGAAGCTCCAAGGAAACATATTGAAGGAACAGCACGATGAGACAATATATGCAAACATCGATGAGTTAGGAGAAAATCGGGCCTTGGCATTGGAAAAACTGATAGCACAGAAACGAAGGGTTGCCAAAGCTTACAATAAGCACGTAAAAATTAAGCGTTTCAATGTGGAAGATCTAGTTTGGAAAATTATTCTTCCCATAAGTCTCGATAATGAGAAGTTCGGCAAATGGTCATCGACATGGCAAGGACCTTACTTGATATCCGATGTACACCCAGGGAATGCATACCGGATGATGGAGATTGATGGCAGAGAATTACCACGATCAATTAATGGGAAATACTTGAAGAGATTCTATCCATCAATGTGGGAGATGCAAGAAAATGCGGAAGAGCAAGGGGGCAAGGAGCAAGGAAAATAAAAATTCATTTAAAAGGGGGGACAGGTACATCCTTCCCTCTCTCTCTCTCTCTCTCTCTCTCTCTCTCTCTCTCTCTCTCTCTCTCTCTCTCTTCCTCTCGCTTTCTCTCTCTCTCTTCTTCTCTTCTCTTCTCTTCTCTTCGCTTCTTCTCCTCCTCGGCTCTGCCCGATCCACCCTCACTCCTGCCTGAGGTGCTCTTTGAAGCGCACGATGAAATGGCGGAGACGATCCTCCAACTTCATGTTTTCCTCCTCAGCAGAATAATTGGCCCTGGCCAGTTCGTAACTTCAGAATCGCTGAAATGGAAGCGACCAAATATTCCGCAGGAGAGGCTTGAATATGAAGTTTTTCACTCCGACGCAGTGGGAAACAGGTTTGAAGGGATGCCGGGACGGACAAATGAGATTGAAGACTGGGTCCCAAGATAAACCCGAAATACTCTTTGAAAGTATTCAGAAGCTCGAAAAAGCAGTCATCTTTGTTTTCGTCCTTTAGCTTGTCGAAACGGCCAATCATTTATTTTGGGTCAGAGGAAGAAGATGAAGACGCCATGGAAAGGGACAAAAATAGAGAACCGGAAAGGGTTTAAGGTTTAAGATGACAAAGAAGACGATGATTGAAGATTTTCTATTCGAAGAGGCATTACGGACCAAAAGTCGATGCGTCAAGGAAATGTGAAATGATTACGCTCTCGGGAAAAGAAAAAACCCATGATTGTGACGCGGCTGTCAAATCAAAATGTCATTTAAAAGACATAAATCCTTGATTTATATCTTTTAAAGGAGGCATTTGTTGACACCCAAAAATTACTCTATGAGTCACGTGATGCGCACGAAGAGAGGGAATGATCAGCTACGGAAATGTGTGCACAGTGCAGGCAAAGATCAGCTATAGAGACGCCAAGTAAAGGATGATTTTGGTGAAATTTGTTCCAAAATGCTAAATAAAAAGGGTGCGCAAAAGAAAGCCACGATCAGGGGCAGTTGCAGGATTTGGCGGCAATCCCATCAAAAGGAACAAGGGAGGTGCAGAAACGGTTAAAGACTTCATCCACAAGATTCGTTGAAGGAAAACATGCAAAAAAAAAAGCTCAAAGGTAACAGCTGTCCAACGGTTATGGAAGCAAGCCTAGTCACCGAAGAGAGATGTACTTGGAGCCCAAGGCAAAGACCATTCGATGGTTACCAGAGCACGCCTATAAATACGTAAGGGTATCCTACATCGAAGCCCCCCACAACACACAACAAACAAGTCTTTATCTTATCAATTAGCTCTTAGTCTAGTTGCAGCTTCAGATTCCCGTCGTCAATTCGATTTCAACGTGTCTCATATCCAGAGTTAAGTGTCGTCGATTCAATTCCGACATTTGCTCACCTAGTTCAGCATTGTCGATTAAATTTCGACATTGCATTGATTCACTATTCACATGTCCAGTACCATCGATTAAATTTCGGTGCTGTGTTGTTGACACCTGGTTTTTGACCAAGTCTTTTTTAGTTTTATTTTTTGAAAAATTACAAAAAATTCATAAAAAGTAAAAAAATTACAAAATCAACTTTGGCGGCCTTGGCCGAGCCCAAGGAACCATTTTTGACCAAAAAAATAATTTTTCATATTTTCTATATTTTTTAGTATTTTTAGAAAATAGGAAAATACTCAAAAAAATCAAGAAAAATAGCATTTAAGGTCACAAAAATATGGAAAAATAGCCAATATTTTTTTTAATCCTTTGTATTTTTGACCTCACAAAAAGTTCAAAATCAGATTCAATTATGGGTGTTCCTTTGTAACCCATATTATTGAATTTGAGAAAAAAAATTAATTGAGTCTTTTAATTTGCAATTTTGGCATTTTCTAGGATCTTGACATCCATTCTAACTGTCCCTTATTGCAATTTAGCCCAATTGTTTGTACAAATTGCTCAATTACACGAATTTGGCAAAATTGCATACCAAAATTGCATTTTTAGTCCTTGAAATTGAGCATAATTGAAATTACTTTCAATTCAAGGACTATCATTGCAAATTAAACATACTGCCCAAAGGGTTTCACCATTTTAAATCGATTGGCATAGGTAATTTGACCCAATTTGATCATTTGAACCTTCAATTGCATAATTCCCCAATTTGCAATTAAAAGGAAATTTGGGGTTTTTGTTGAAATTGATATGAACTTTTTGGGCAAAATCACATTTTTTGATAGAATCCATGCCCTAGATTCGATTATGAGATTCAATTGTAAAAATTTCCTACTAATTTGGGTTTAATTTTGAAAAATCCTATTCGGAACCGGTTCAGACCGGTCAGACCGCCGGTCCGACCGGTCAAACCGGTCCAGAACAGTGTCATCTTCTTCCCCGGGAGTCTGCGCAAATGAACAGTAACAGACCGAAGTTTGAAGACCAAATTGAAGGTCAATTCGCGACCAATTAAAAGGGGAACGGTGGGCATTTTATTCCTCTCAGCTTCCCCCGGTCGATCGACACCAAGATCACGACCAATGATCGCCGGAGGAAGGAACAATCGACGAGTCAAGCAACAGACCTGCGAAAGTCAACATTTGGCAAAAATAGGTTAAATGTGTGTCAAATTCGTGAGAAATGAGGCTCGCCGGGAAACCGAATGAACCTTGGCAAATTACCCAGTCTCCCCGACGCCGTTTGGACCTGAAATCACGTGGCTACACGTGCGATTCAAGTCAGTTAGTTCCCCCCGCTCCGTGCCAAAATCTGAAACAGGTATATATGCCAACAGACCTTCGCAAAGCAGGAGGTTAGAAGATTCAGTTGGAGAAGAGAGAACTGAATCGAGAGAGAGAAAGAAAGAGAGAGAAAGAGCTCACCTTCCCTCGCGATGGTCGAAGGTTGGAGCTCAAATTGCAGAGCGCCGGTAGGGCCTTCCGAGGCTAAACCAAAGCTCCACGAGGTCGTCAAGAGGTTGTCCAAAGTCCCCTGAGTCGATCGCCGTCGCCGCGCACGTGAAACCCACGAAAACAGGTGAGCCAGAGCTTCGAATTCTACACTGAGCTTCAATGGCGAACTTTATTTCTGGCAATGATTCTTGCATTTAGCGTGTGCATTTCGCTCCTTGGATATCACTGACCATGTTCGCATCTTGGTTTTGCATCGATTTTGCCTGAGCACCTTGAATCGAGTCTTCAAACTTAGCTTCCATAGCCGATCACTGTTCATCCTCCCCCAGCCAAATTTGGGCCGCGCGGGCTCAATCGGAGCCCGAGGTAAGCTTCCTGCACCTCCTGCCATGTCAATCCGTGGATGAATTGATCTGATTTTGTGTGACTCGCGTGATTGAGCTTCCATGGCCGTACTCGGCAATTCACATGATGCTCTCGATTCTGTGAATATGATGCTTCAATTCTCAGATATGTTAAACTAGAGATGATTGCGAGTCGATCGCCGTTGGTCTCACACGATTTCATCAAGATCTCACCGTACGATCATCGCTGGAGATCCTCAACCGTCCATTCCTCCGGAGTCGCAAGGTTGAAGACGAAGCTGACGTGGCGTGGTCAACGAGTCAAAGTCCTAGGTGGCATTCGGCCATTGGTACACGTAGATGTCGAGTCAGCTCGACCGTTAGTTTGTTAGGGTAAGTCAGCATTAGATCGGACGGTCTAGGTTAATCGAGTCCAACAAATAGTGGCCGTCCGATTAGAAATTAGGATAATTAGAAAATGATTTTAAATCGGAAATAAAAAATGATGGAAACGGCGTCGTATGGGTTAGTCAGGAGGCGACGTCGTTTAGGTTAAGTAGGAACGGACGGTCTAGATCTAGACCTATGTTTTAATCGTGGCCGTAGGTTTAAGTAATTAGATCGAGCGGCCCTGGTCAAGTCTTCAATCAACCTGAACCGTAGGATTTGGTAGGTCAATCCAAAGATCGTGGATTAGCCACGTGGTCCATTAGGGACCGCCAGATTAAAGCTGAATAATCAGAAAAATAAAAAATAGGGAAACGACGTCGTTTTGGCGTGTTTGGTTTCGCGAGTACGGGTCTGGGCCGGGTTCCGGCCCGAGTGGGTCGGGTCGACCCGGTCCGAAATATTTCTTTTTTAAATAAAAAATCGGAAAATGATTTTAAAAATAAAAAAAAAATCAGAAAAATCTTAGAAAATCCAAAAAAAATGCTAGAAAATTCCAAAAAATTCCAAAAAAAATGTGGAAAAAATGTGGAAAAATCCTAGATATTCCAGAAACCCCCAAAAATAGAGGGTTGACCACAGACAACTGGTCAACCCTATTTTTGGGGTTTCTTATCCGTTCTTCCAAGACTTGACGATATTACCCTTTAGGGGTAAGTCGCCTTTGCTGCACATCTGAGGTAGGGCCGATAATGCCAAGGTGAGAATTAGGGTCGAGTAGGCGACCAATTCTTAGGTTTGGGTTTTTGAGTCTCGCCTCTTTTCTCAAAAAGACGATTTTGCCCCTCATTGGGAAAATTGTCTTTCTTGTTCCGATTGAGCTCTGAAAATTGCTTAAAATTAAGGTTTGGGTCAGGTGGACGACCAACCATAATATTTGAGATTTTCAGTTCTCATCTTTGTCCAAAATGACGATTTTACCCTTCAGAAGGTAAAATCGCTTTTAAATTCCAGAAAAATCCTGGAAATTCCCGAAAAATAGGAAATGGATTGGATTGATGGCCAATCCTGTTTCCCCTATCTTTTGACTTCACAATTAATCTAAAATGACAAATTTTCCCTTCCAAGGCGGATTTTCCCCAAATTGTTCAAAATTACGATTCTGCCCCTCATGGGCGAATCATGCCCAAATCACTCATAATCCTTGATTGATATTTCTCTAGGCTAATAGGTCCTCATTAGGGATGCCATGCTGATTTCATGTGTTTTATCCGCATGTACTGGATCCTTGATTTGCGTACTTATTCCTATTGATTGTGATTCATAGGGTAGTATTTCCCATATGCATGAACTCCTAGATTTAGGATCTGTACCCCACTCGTCCGTATGAAATCCTAAGATCAGATAAACCATTCAGCTTAGGTACCGAAAGGACGTCAACTCTGATAGTTGGCGTAACCAAGTCCCCGAACCCACTTCTCTGGTTTCCGTAGAATCGAATAGACCACTCCCAACTATTCGATAGGGTTTCCGATCGTACCCTCCACGAAACGATTGGTGGCGACTCCTTGGCATGTACACTCATCACATGTCACTAGACCACACTGAAGGTCGACCACGTATATCCAGCAGTTGCGATTTGGGTAATGAACCTTGGGAGAGGCCCGTGTCCGACCATACAACATCGGACGGCCCATTAGCCCGCTCCGCCGCGAGGGAGGGTCGCGACAGACTGGCGACTCCACTGGGGACTTTATTCTAAACCAGAATCTCTGGTTACGAATTCCAGAGGACTTGAGCCGATTAAAAAGTTTTTGGGTTTATCTGACCTTGTTTTCTGCAGATGCTCTCGAAGGTGAGGTACGTATGCTAACCATTGTGTTAGATGTTTTTGCAGATTGGAGAAATAAGGGGTGGCGTGATTGTTGACATCTTTCCTGGAGGTTGGAGTTGGGAATGTATGTTTATGCACATACTGAAGCGGTGTTTTGATGCAAACTGCTGTGCATGACTTTGCATTGTGATGATCACGACACATTGCACACACTGGCGGTCAAACCCCGACTGCAACCACCTCTAGGTTACCTTAGATAGGGAAAGGGTGCGAAAAGGATCTTGTGTTTGATGGCACTTGAGACTTTCGTATTCGTTCCCGCTCACCATCTGCATTGGTGATATCTAGCCCTCTTGGGTAGGTACCCTTGAGGAGGAATCTGCCTCGTGTGGATCGTTGGAGCCTGAGCCATAGGTTCCTCACCTGATTTTTGATTTCTTAGAGTATACCCACTTGTCTCATGCGCATGTCTATGGATGGTTGGTATACCTAAAACCGCCCATTGATAAGAGGGGGACATTCCACATTCCCCCAGGTATGGTTGGTAAGGCATTTATTTCCGATGTACTTTACTACTTCCTGCTCCATAATATGACTCATACATTACATACATTCATATGCATTCACATCATGCAAATCGCTCAAGTGACTAATTGAAACAGCAATGGTAATAGGTTAGAATGTCGCTGTTCCCTAAGAGCTCGACAGAATTTGTAACCTTCGAATATCTGAGGAAAGTCACTCGCCCCGGACCAAACACAAGGCTACACTTCACTAGATTCGTGCATGGTCGGGAGCTGACTAGACGTAAGTTGGGATACGCCGAAGATTGCCAAACCCGTTACTATGTTGATAACCTCAGATTCAAGCGACAAGCGGACGAGATGTTTAAGGACTATCTGGAGATGAAGAGATAGCGTCGCAACCAGTTGGCCAGGGAGGCATACGCCCGTCGAAAGGCCGAACTGCTGACCAAAGAAAGTGTACCCATTGTTGACACCTGATTTTTGACCATCTATTATTGTGATTTTTATTCTTTAAAATTAATTAAAAATATCAAAAAAGATCATAAAATCACAAAATCAACTTTGGAAGCCTTGGCCTGGCCTTAGGAACCAATTTTGAACAAAAAATATTTTTTGGTATTTTTTAATATTTTTCGAATTTATTTAATTATTAAAAATACCCAAAAAATCATAAAAATACCATTCGTGGTCAGAAAAATACACAAAAATATTCAATAATTTTGTTTCAATTTCCTCTTCAAGTTTGTTACTTTAAATCTCAAAAATTCGGCTCGGGTCACTATGTTCCTTCACAAACATAAACCCGAACCGGGCCTAAAAAAATCCTTTTCGAGTAGTTTAATTTTCAATTCTCACTTTTTGTAAGCTATGACATTGGATTCTAAAGTCTTGAAGTGCAATTAGGTCAATTTGCCCTCCAATTTGATCAATTTTAAACAAAAGTGCTTAATTGCATAAAAATCTTTCAATTTAGTCCCCGGTTTCACAATTTCTGAAATTAAATCTCATATGGGCATACCCATTGAAATTAAATACCTCTACCCTATATGTTTTAATCATACTGAATCCATTGGTGACCTCAATTTAAACTAATTCGGTCGTTTGGGCCCTCGATTAAGCAAAAATCAATTTCGGATCCTAAGGGTAATTTGGGGTTTTCATTAAATTTCAACCAATTGATTCACGAAAATACCCATATTTGATAGAAAACATGTCAAGGAGTCCGATTATGGCATCAATTGCATGAAAAGAGGCCGATTTGGACCTCAATTTGGTTTAATTGGTCGAACCGGGCCGGTCGGGTCAGACCCGACCCGCCCGGTCCGACCGGGTCTGCAACTTAGTTGCAGACCCGTTGCGCCGAAAGCCAAAAGGACAGGGGACCTCGCCGGAGATTAAAAAAAAGGGGCCGCTGGGGTCGGTTTGTTAAAAAAAAAGGAGGGAACATGCGAAGGTGGGAGGCAAGGGCTAGTGGCCACAAAGGCCGGTCGGCCATGGACAGAGAAAAAAAGGCCGAGAGAGAGAATTCGGCCGAAAAAAAAGAGAGAGAAGGGAATTCGGGGAGAGGGGGAGCAAAAACCGTAGGCCGCAGGATCTTCCCGGAGCTTTAGAACGAAACACCAATCATCGCCGAAGCCAAGGTCGTCGTCGGTAAGCCCAAACCAGGTCGGTATACCCCCCGACGTTCGTTTTCCATATGCACACCATGTGCTCGATGAAATGCCAAAATGAACATTTTATTTTTTGGCTCCCGGCCGTGTATCTCCCGACACCTTCTTGGGCGTATTTCATCTTTAAACTTCATTAGAATCAATTCTAAACCCGGCTTACTCTCTGTTTTGCATTGAAACCGCGCCGGAGGCCATAGCCGGAGCTCGAGCAAGCTCGGACCGAGTCGGGAGCCCTCACCGGCGTAGCGACGGTCTTCGAGGTCTAAATAACCTCAGGTAAGCTTCCCTAACTCCGTTGGATGCATTGCGATAGATTGGGATCGAGTTTAGATAAAAAAAAATCTTTGCGAAGGAGCTCGCCGGCGTCGGTTCGGGGCTGGTCCATTTAGGGAGCTATCCGGCGTTTGTTTCGGCCATGAAAGGGTCGGTTTTTGATCTGGGTCTGATGCAGATTGATTTGGTATCAAAATATGTGAGATTCGGCGACGTTTCCACGTCGGTATGGGCTTTCCGGCGAGGTTCCGGCGAGGGTCGCCGGAATTTAGCACTATTCATCATCTTCCCCGGCGACCCTCCGGCCGGTCAACGGTCAACGCTGACGTGGCTTGCCACATCAGCAGCCACGTCAGCGTGGTGGGGCCAGGCCGTTCAAGAATAGATCCGACGGTGGACAACGTGCCACGTGTCGCGATCTGGGTTTTTTAAAAATAAAAAATAAAAAAAATGATTTTCAGATTAATAATTGATTTTCGGAAAATAAAAATAAAATCAATCGGATGGTTAAAATTCGGCCAAGTGGCACTTCGTGGAGCGTCCGATCTTGTCCGAGATCAGACGCATCAGAAGAGGCCACGTGGCGCAATAAGAGCCGTCCGATCCGTGGATTTTCTGATAAATTAAAAAAAATGATAAAAAAATAGAAAAACCTTCAAAAAATCAAAACGGCGTCGTTTTAGGCCGGTTTTGACCCGTAGGGTCGGGTCGGGCGCCCGCGAGGCGCGGGCCGGGTCAGACCCGGCCCGGAAAATATTTTAAATATTAAAAAAAAATTCAAAAAATAATAAAAAATAATAAAAAAACTCAAAAATTCAATAAAAAAATGGAAAATCATAAAAAAATTCAAAAAATTCGGAAAATTCAGAAAAATTCTAAAAAATTCCAGAAAATAGAAAATGGCCACATTCAACTGGCCATGACCTGTTTCGGGTCTTTTGACCCCCGAACCTTCCAGAAATGACGGTTTTTCCCTTCCGGCAAACCGTCTTCCAAACAAATTCTAAAAAATCCAGGAAAATCCCAAAAAAATAGGGAATGGCCACAAACAACTGGCCAAGACTCATTCCGGGTGTTTTGAGCCCCGACCCTTATTAAAATGACGATTTCGCCCTTTAGGCGAGTCGTCTTCCAAAAATTGAAGAAAAATAAAAAAATTCCAAAAAAAATTCTCAAAAATGGGAAATGGCCACAATCAACTGGTCATGGAATATTTTGGGTAATTCGGTATCCTAGTCTTCCAAAAAATTGACGATTTTGCCCTTCGGGCTAAATCGCATCCAAGTCTTCCCATTTTACCCCGGTCCGAAATCACACCTTCCCTAAGCCTTTATGGCTATGCTGGGAAGCCATTGACTTGAATTGATGTGCATCGATGAGATTTATTTATGCACTTGTTTGCGCTTTCATTTAAATTGATTGTGATTGATAGGAATAGTCGTCCAATCTGCATGAAACCCTGAATCAAACCTACCTCACCCAAACTTGCGCCTGCATGAAGTCTTAATTAGGAAAATCACTCGCGTTAGGTACCGAAAGGGCGTTGGTAATGACACCGACGTAACCAAGTCCCCGAACCCAAAATCTCTGGTTCCGCAGAACTGATCGACCTCTCCCAATCGGTCAGTAAGGTTTCCGGTCTACCCTCCAAGAAAGACCGGTGGCGACTCCAAATGCATACACAATTTGTACATGCCACAACGACCACACTGAAGGTCGAAAGCGATCGACTCTTATCGTCGAATCGTTTGAAAAATACTCCCGCCGCGATTTGGTATGGGCCTGGGAGGGCTCGCGCCGATCCGAGACCCGCGATCGGTAATCCATTAGCCGCGTCCGCTTCCGGACGGGTCGCGACACCCGTGATCACTTTTTGGGGAAAAAGAAGACGTCCTGCTACCAAGACAAAGCCAAAGCGCATCACACTCAAGAAGGTGAGACCCGAGAAGGCTCCCGAAGTCGTCGTACCATGGACCAGAGAATGGCCAGAGGAACTACGACCTTTCGACCCGAACATAGAAGATAACTCCCCTACACTTGATTAGAAGAGAGTTCCCGACTGACTGTCAAGAGTGATTTAGATCCTCACATTCCATTGGCCTTTTATGGCTTTCTTGTTTGAAGAATCTTTCTCTACCTTTCTTTCATTAGGCATCCCGATTGTAATAAAAGTTCATTCCACCTTGTGCATTTGATGTGTTGACCAATGGAATGTGACATTACTGTTTCCTTTAGTCACTGAGTGAACCTGAATAAATTGCATAATTCACTTCCCTGAAATTCAAGTTAGGCTTTAAATCAGGCCTTCGAGACCTGAAAAAGGTCCTAATTTCCATTTCTTCAAAATGAACTATGCAATTAAGTTAGCCCATGCATATCTCATGGCATCTGCATAATCATGTCTTTAAAGTAATTTCTGACGATTGACTTTTAAAAAAAAATCATTTGCATATTTTAGACTTGATGGGAAAAAGTGATATTCAAGTGTTCAAAGTTCCTCGGGCCGAACTCCAATCTTGGTGGGATAGCATGGGCGAAGCCAGCCAGAAGTATGCTGAATCATGACTATGATACCTACTGGACCTGCTGAAGATTGAGTGTCCACCTGCCTTTATTCAAGCCATGGCGCTCTACTGGGATCCTACCACCGCTACATTTTGCATGGAAGGACTAGAGATTACTCCCACTATAAAGGAATACAGCGCCGTCATCGGAGTTGAGTTCACTCCTACGCTCATCCGACCTCCTATAGGATTTGAACCCCTGAGTCAGGTAGCTGAATTCCTTGACACAGGCCTGAATGAAGTCAAAGCAGATGCAAAAAGCAATTCTGGACGAGTCTCCTTATCTTTCCTTATAGATCGATTTTCCCGCCTCCCTGCTGCTAAAGGAACCAAATTTGGTAGAGCCTTTGTCTTGGCATTCTTTAGCTTTGTACTATTCCCGATCTCATCTGTCACCTTTGACCCTATCATGGCCATAGTAGCTAGACAAGTTTGTTGTAGATGGGATTACTCAAACATCCTCCTTGCCGAGACCTTCATTTCCTTAAATCGCTTCAGGAAAAATAAAAAGGGAATCTTTAGAGCCTCTAGTGATCTTCTGTATCTGTGGTTCACTTCTCATATCAGACAATTTCACATTCGCATGGGTTTCACTGAAATCAGCCCCGATGCGCACCCTCTTAAAACCTTTGTCAGAACTCATACACGTATTCCTAAGTTCAACTTTGTAGAGTGGAAAAACTTCCTTAAAATCCTAAAACCCGAACAACTCCGATGGCGGCTAAGGTTGCCAACACTGAACAAAGTCAGATTGACCTGCGATGACGGGGGTCCAGTCCCTTTGCTAGGATTCACGGGCGCTACTGCATACTATCCAAGGAGGGTGATTCGACAGTTTGGAGCTCTACAGGAGATCCCTTCTCCAACGCAACCTGGTATCTTTCCCTTTGACTTACCAAGCCGGACCCTCACAGAGGAAGAGAAGAGACAGTTTGAAGCCAAGGTGGCATCCATCACACGCTCTTTGAAGAATTCTCAGGCTGAATAAATAAGTTGGCCAGAAAACATGACTCGTGAAGAAAACATTCATAGAGCCACCGCAGAATACATTCAGCACTTTAAAGCAACCAGACGGAGCCTTGTCGAGCCATACGTACCCGAATACATAGTACCCTATGTACCTGGGATAGAGCAGTACGTACCCGAAGACATGGGACCGCTGCCATATTCAGAAGATGAGGAGCCCCAGACTGAAGAGGGGAATCCATACTGGGATGATGAGGACACCTTAGACCTCAAGCGTCCTAGACTTGAATAGGCTATTCTGTCAAGTGTAAAATAAGCAAACATTGTGATACCTTCTCATACATTCTCATTTCTATGTGATGCTATTTTAGAACACATGAGCATAAATGTGAACATGTTTCGCGAATACATAAAAACTATCGTCAGAAATTACGCTTCTTTTAATTTCATGAATTCTTGTCAGAAAATGGTTAAGAGAACTACTTACATGAGGCTGAGGCTCATAAGGTAGCCCTTTTTCTCATCTACTGACAAGAAGCATGCAACTGAAAGAATTAACTGCTTCTTTTTGCCAAAATAAGCGAAGCACTCACTAGAAATCTTTTTGAAATAGGTACCCTCTCATCACGGAACTACCAACTCATCGTTTCCGTACCCGCTTTAAGACAAGAATGGAGCAACAAGAATTGACTCCGCGTGTGGGCATGTTGGAATATCAGATGACTGCCTTGGCAACTATGATGGCCGACATGAAGGCCATGCTGGAGGCCACCCAAGCTAAACAAGCCACAACCCATAACCAGAACAACTCAGGCCCTTCTTCGGTACCTGATGTAGCAGATAGAGAGGTAACAAGGGATACCCAACATACAGTGGAGGATGTCCATGAACCAAACAGCCGATCACAACCAAAGGCCTCGCCTGTTGTTATCAACCTCGAGAAGGAGGAGAAGGGGAAGCAGACCATGAAAACTGAAGCGGAGGCTAAAAGGTTGGCCAAAATCGAGGAGTGCTTGAGCAGTCAAGGTTACGAATTAGCCCGCTTCGACAAGATATATCTTTTCGCTAAAGTAGAGACTCCTTCTGACTATAAGGAGCCAGAGTTTGTAAGAAAGTATAATGGGACAGGCTGTCCCCGTGCCCACCTCAAGTATTACCTGCGCAAGATGGCGCACTATTCAGATTATATTCCGCTACTAATGAACACGTTCCAAGAGAGTTTGGCTGGCGCCGCTCTGGCCTAGTTCATTGAGCTAGACCTAGAAGATTACGATGGGTGGGAGGATCTTGCAGAAAACTTCCTCAGACAGTACAAATTCAACACGGCTACGGCCCCTACAAGAGAAGACCTTCTGCGAACTTCAAAGGCAAGAGGTGAACTAATCAGAACATATGCCCAGAGGTGGCGAGCCTTGGCCACCCAAGTAAAGCCATCAATCCTAGAAGAGGAGCTGATTGACTTATTCCTGAAAGCACTCCCCTACGAGTACTTTGACAGGCTAAACACCTCCGGGTGTCAAACATTCGCACACTTGATTAAGGTTGCCGAAAGACTAGAATGAGCCTTAAGGGAAAGAAAGCCTCATGAAGCTTCTAGAAGGCAATACCCCTTAAAAAAGGAGAGAGAAGCCGGACTCGACATAGCATTTATACCAGATCCCCACAAGCCCAAGACGATCGGTAATTCCAACCAGGCCAAAGGAGGATCGTCCTGGTCGACACCTAAAGTGCAAGAGCCTAGAAGAAAGCAACCCCAGAAGCAATTCTCTCAGCTCCCGAGGCCTTTATCCAAGTTGCTCCCGATGCTGCTAGAGCAACACCTGGTGGCGAAAGAACCGCCTAGGGCAAACCCTGCAAAGTATCCTGGCTTTGATGAGAGCCAGACCTGTGCCTACCATATGGGCGAGAGAGGGCATAATGTGGATAACTGTTATATCCTTAAGCTGAAAGTGCAAGCCCTGATTGATAGTCAGATTCTAAAATTTGACAATGCGGCCCCAAATGTACAAGAAAATCCACTGCCAGATCATCAAGCAATAGGGGCAATATTCTCTGAAGGGGAAGAAGACTACCTTAAGCTGAAGGTAGATGTGCTTAAGCTAACCGACCTGCTAATAACCGCTTCATCATACCCAAAAGCAGGAACGATCTCGACTGACCAAAAGAGACTATGCATCGCTAAGATGATGAGCATGGGGATAATGTCTGATATCGCCAATGAAGAGTTCAAAGGAGCCAAAGCTTCTTTATCTTGGGAAGGTAGCTACTTCGTGATCAAGACTGAGCAGGGTAATACCTGGGGTACCTCACATGAGAATCTGGTAAACAGCCTTGGGCCGGTCACTCAGTCAAAGGAAGAGTTCGAAGAAGACGAACTGGGAGCCAAGAGACGAAGTCTAGCAGACCTCAAATTTATGGCCGACGCACTTGAGAAGGGCGAAATTATAGACAACCTTGGTCAAGATTCTGGAGGCTACAACTTCAAAGTGAAATATTCGGCCCCTCACAGCTTTTATCAGAAAATTGAAGACATCATACCGGACAGATGGGGAGGTATGGATGATCTCTCTCAACCAGAGACCTCGAAGGGCATAGAAGAACTTGACAACACCGTATCGATGATCGAAACCGTCACAACTGTGGTAATCAGGTTGGAAGAACTGGATAACCCAAGCAGGGTGGAAAATTGCCTAGTCAAGCCTATCGTGATTCAATTGCCGCAAGAGGAAGAAGGCGACACATCTAAGCCGGAGACATCTCATCAGACAACTGTAACTATAAAAATCCCCCCAGTAGAAGAATACGATCCTAAAGCAGTCCATTGGGACTATGGGACCACACAGGTAGACGCGGTAATGAGGTCCGGACGATTCTATGCCCCTAGGGAGGGCGAATCCGAAAAAAAAGGGAGGTCTCAAAGGAAGACGCGGAAAAGCTCATATAGATCATCAAAACCAGCGAGTTTGAGGTGATAGAACAGCTGAGGAAGTTACCCGCTCAGATATCCCTATTAGATCTATTCATCATTTCTGAAAAACACAAGAACGCACTGTTGAGGATACTTAATGAAGTACATGTCCCTGAAACAATTAATGAGGTACAATTAGGGGACTTTGTGGGGACGATCCTTTTAAAAGACCAATTGAGCTTCTCTGACGAAGACTTCCCCATGGAAGGAAAAGGGCATAACAAGGCCTTGTATATTTCCGCGCAATGTAACGGAAAAAGAGTGGCGCACGTATTAATCGACAATGGATCAGCCTTCAACATTTGCCCTTTGGCTACCCTGAGAAGATTGGGAATCAATGAAGAAACGGTTAAAACATCCAAAACGGCTGTGAGAGCTTTCGACGGGATGAAGAAGACTGTGGTGGGTGAGATTGAGCTTGACGTATCCATCGGCCCAACAAAGTTCTCTATAAACTTCCAAGTGATGGATCTGCCCAGTGCATTTGGGTTCTTGCTGGGAAGGCCTTGGATCCATACAGCAGGAGTCGTCCCTTCAAGCTTGCATCAAAAGGTACGCTTCGCAGTAGATGGGAAGGTGATTACTGTACATGGAGAAGTCGACCTCCAGACATACCAGAACAGTGCCATACCCTATGTTGAACCTGAAGTGAAAACAGAGGCGAGCTATCATTCCCTAGAACTGCTAGCAACAGTTCACACCCCGGCAGGGACAAGGCTAAGAACCCCCTACATCTCATAAGCCAGTCTTCTACCAGCTAAGATGCTACTGGCATACGGATTCAACCCCGAACAAGGCCTAGGCAGACACAATCAAGGAATAAATACCCCACTGCAGTTAAAAGCTAACCCACATAGAATGGGCTTGGGGTATCAGAAATATCACATGGATGGATCTGGCCCAAAGACAACAGGCCGAGGTCGAGGCAGAAACCTAGGACGCCTGGAAGGCCGAAACAACCCGAATGACTCATTTATCGGTTCTCCAACTTGGAAAGGCATGTCTCAAATGTTCAATAACCCTTTGAATGCCCACTTCAACCAGAACTCTAAATGGTTGTCTGAAGAAGATGTCACTTCATCGATAGAACCAGATCTGACAAATCCTTTTCTCAAAGATGACTCAGTGAATGTCATCATGGAGTGGTTGGATAATGGAGCCACTTCCTCTGAGTAAAGAGCCTCTTCCTTTGTCTTTAAATACTGCATTTAGAACTTTCTGCATTCTGTTGTATTTCTTTTCCTTATTATACGTATAGGGAAACGCCTTTGGATCTCTGGCCGTTGGTCCAAATAGCACATCTTGTAACGCGGCCCATCTTGCATTCAATAAAACCACGCATATTTTGTTAAGGATATATGGAGCCACGAATCAGCCCAATAATGATACCAGTCTTCCACACAGAAGCTTGAGGCCTGATTTGCCATATGATTCCTGATTTCCAAAAAGATTTCCTTGGGGCCAGGATATCCAATGACATGAGGATTAGTCCCGTTTATACCTGTACCTATTTCGAAAACTCTTTCGAAAAGACTTTCCATGATCATACATGTCGTTCTTATGGAATATAAACTAACCATACTCATGACATTTCGGGCATATCATCTCAAACATGCATACCAGGTTGTTACGAGATTCGGACTTCTCCATTAACCATTCTTATAGCATTGAGGAAGAAGAAGACGAGGGTTATGCGTCTATCCGCAGAGATTGGAATGCTTTTGAGGAATCGACACCTCCTACTTCAGAAGAACCAATCATTGTTAATCTGGGAGACTCCGTGAATATCAAAGAGGCCAAGATCGGCAGGCATTTATCCCGAAATGAAATGCTCGAGTTCACAGAGTTACTGAGAGAATATCAAGACATCTTCGCATGGTCTTACGCTGATATGCCAGGCCTTGATCCTCAGATTGTGGAGCATGCATTACCCACGAATCCCGGTGTCAAACCTGTCAAGCAAGGCAGCAGACGGATGAAGACCGAGTTGGAAGACAAAATTAAGGAAGAAGTCATGAAACTTTTTAGGGTAGGCTTTATTGAAGCTATCCCATACTCAGATTAGATTGCAATTATAGTCCCCGTCATGAAGAAGGATGGTAAAGTTCGGATCTGCGTGGATTACCGAGATCTGAATAGAGCAAGCCCAAAAGATGATTTTCCACTTCCTCACATTGATGTATTGGTGGATAGCACAGCAGGTTATGAATTGTTCTCGTTTATGGATGGATTTTCAGGATATAACCAAATCTTCATGAAACAAGAAGACAAACCAAAGACTGCTTTTACCACACCCTGGGGGAACTTTTACTACAAAGTCATGCCCTTTGGATTAAAAAACGTCGGGGCTACCTATCAGAAGGCCATGGTCACATTATTCCATGATATGATCCACAAAGAAATTGAAGTATACGTCGACGACATGAACGCCAAATCCAAGAAAGGACAGGATCACATACATGTGTTAAGAAAATTATTTGAGCGCCTGCGCAGATATAAGTTGAGGCTGAACCCTAACAAATGTGTGTTTGGGGCGAGATCTGGGAAACTTCTTGGGTTCATAGTCAGTAACAGGGGCATTGAGATTTATCCTTCAAAGATTCAAGCTATCCACAATCTGTCAACTCCCTCTACAGTAAAAGAAGTGAGAAGCCTTCTAGGGAGACTGAATTATATTGCCCGATTTATCAATCAACTGTCTGATGTGGCTAAGCCAATCTTCAAATTGCTTAAGAAAGGCGCAAAAGTAACATGGGATGCTGAATGCAGCAGGGCTTTCCAAATGATCAAGAACTATCTGATCACACCGCCGGTACTTGTGCCACCAATTTCTGGTCACCCATTGACCTTATATCTGACTATACAACAGGAATCGTTGGGAGCCTTACTTTCCCAAACAAGCCCGATAGATGGTAAAGAAAGAGCCATCTATTACCTGAATAAGAAATTCACACCATCTGAAGCAAAATATGCACCAGTCGAAAGGGCCTGTGTAGCAGCGGTATGGGTACTTCGCAGACTGAGACAGTATACCTTACACCACCACATTCAGCTCATAACAGAGAACGATCCTGTCAAATACCTCATGAAGAAACCCGCTTTAATCGGGAGATTAGCAAAATGGCAAGTAATGCTATCTGAATTTGACATCAAGTGTTCTCCACAGAAGTCAGTTAAAGGAAGAGCTATAGCTGACATGCTAGCAGAAAACCCGTCAAACGGTGAGTCTCTTGAAGTAACAAGCACAGAAGGTCAAATTCTCAACTTAGCAGAAGACAAGTGGGTCATGTACTTCGATGGTGCTGTTAATCTATCAGGGGCAGGCACTGGGGCAGTACTGATATCCCCTGATGATCAACATTACCCTGTGGCGGCAAAAATAACTTTCCCTTGCACCAACAACATCTCAGAATATGAGGCATGCATTTTAGGCCTACAATTGGCCATTTCCATGGAGATACCTAGGTTGCAAGTTTTTGGAGATTCCATGCTCATCATTTTACAGACACAGGGAGAGTGGAAGACGAGAGATGCAAAGCTCATCCCTTATCATGAATACCTGGAAGAATTAATACTCGAATTCGAAGAGGTGTCATTCGAATACCTATCGAGATCCCACAATCAATTTGCAGATGCGTTAGCCACCCTTGCCTCAATGTTGCAAACAACTGGAGGGTTGGATATGGAACCCATAAGGATCAATATAGTTGAAAGGCCAGTTTATTGTATGCTAATCGAAAAAGAGTTTGATGGGGAACCATGGTATTACAACATCAAAAACTATCTCTCAAAAGGTGAGTTTCCTGAAGGATGCCAACCAGGAGACCGGAGATACATAACCAAGATGGCCAGCAAGTTCTTCCTCAATGGACAAATTCTGTACAAAATGTCATTTGACTCTACTCTGTTGAGGTGTGTAGATGCCAAAGAAGCAAATATCCTCATGAAAGAGGTCCATGAAGGAATATGTGGGCCTCACATGAACGGCCACCTCCTCGCCAGGAAGATCATGCGGCTTGGCTATTTTTGGATGACCATCGAATCAGACTGCTGCCAGCATGTCCAGTCATGCCACCAATGCCAAATATATGGTGATAAAATCAATGCACCCCCAAACGAACTACACCAAATGTCGGAAGTTTGGCCTTTCTCTATGTGGGGCATAGACATGATAGGGCCTATTAATCCTGTGGCTTCAAATGGTCATCGCTTCATCCTGGTTGCGATTGATTATTTCACGAAATGGGTAGAAGCCAGTTCTTACAAGAATGTCACTGCAAGAAATGTGGCAAGGTTTATCAAGAGGGACATAATCTCCAGATATGGTACCCCTCAAGCGATCATTACAGATAATGGGTCCAACCTGAACAACAAGATTGTCGATAATCTGCTTGACCACTTTGGTATTCGACATCTTAATTCATCCTCCTACCGCCCACAGATGAATGGGGCAGTGGAAGTAGCCAACAAAAACATCAAGAGAATCTTGGCTAAAACAGCAGAAAACTACAGGGATTGGCACGAAAGGCTGCCATTCGCCTTAATGGCCTACCGAACGTCGATCAGGACTTCTACATGGGCAACTCCCTACAGTCTGGTGTATGGGACAGAAGCAGTTCTACCCGTAGAAGTCAAGATTCCCTCTTTGAGAATCTTATCAGAAGATAAACTCTCTGAGTCAGAGTATTTCAAACACAGATATGAACAGCTGAATTTAATAGACGAGAAACGTCTTAAAGCCATTTGCCATGGACAAACTTACCAGAGAAGGGTAGCCAGGGCGTTCAATCGAAAGGTCAAAACCAGAAACTTCGAAGTAAATGACTTGGTAATTAGGAAAGTTTTGCCGAGTACTACCCATCCAGGGGGAAAATTCACTCCGGATTACGAAGGCCCTTACATTGTCAAGAAGATCCTCATGGGAGGAGCATTAATTCTTGTAAACTCCGAGGGAGAAGAACTGGGGCACCCTGTAAATTCAGATGCTGTGAAGAAATATTACCCTTGAAATAAAATCAGATTCCGGTCATATGCCCTACCTCGAATTGAGCCTACTCTTCATGATAGTCATTGCATAAGCATGTCATGCATCCATGCATACACTAGCATGTGTTCAATATTGCAGGACTCAAGGAAGCAAGGTCCTCGAGGGCAAATACCAAGAATGTCCGATGAAGACAGCAGACAGCAAAACGAAGAGCAGGAAACTTCAAAAGAAGGGCACATGAGCACGTTCTAAAATGAATGAAGCCAATTAGAATGCATGATCAAGAGGACTTACTGTCATGGTGACCAGGTACATGTCCTATTTCTCCAAAGACTAAGAATTTCAAGAAATTTTAAAACAACTTAATCATCTTGTGTTATTAAGAGACGATGCAGATTTTCATGAACCTATCCATTTCCATTGGAGTGCATGATCAAGGGTAAGGTGTATCGTTCTAATTTTCTGAAATTCGAGAGCACATACCGGCATATTCCTTTTATGTTTTTCAGGGATCCCTGGCCACGCTGGACAGGTAAGTATTCATTTCCCTATCTCTCAGGTTTTAAGACTGTCAGAACCCTTTTTGCTAGATTTTGAAGGCTTCTTGGAATATAGCATGCATTCAAATCTCATGTCTATAAAGACGCAAAATTCTCACAGTCATGTCATTGGCATTCATGTTTAGATCTTGAGGTTATCTGAACATGATTGAAATATACATTGTGCATCATAAACCCCCTTTTGAGGGTAAGTTTTGGAGAAAGCGAAATGAACTTTTCCAACAAGAGTTGTTTAGAACTGTTTAAAAGGATATTTCCTCAGACAAGAGGCAAGCCTGGTCCAAACACGTCATATACACACCTGAGAGATGAGTGGAATGGCATGGTAAGGACAGCGAGACCTTGACCTACGGACGTAGGGGTTATTCGCAGTGATTACATGGATTGAGACGACGGAGGCATTCGTTTCTCTATCATAAACACTACAGGTGACCATTGATAACCCTTTGAACGGCGATTTCATTCTTTACCTCTGTCAAGAACCACCCCACATTGGGGCAAACTGGAGGTACGTCCAGCGGTATCAGGAGATGAATGGTTAGAAGTTCTCTTGCTCAGACTTGCATCAATCTTCGTGTGTTGCTTGTCATTTTAACTTCTATGGTAATTCAGGCGCTTTAGGATGACGAAAAGCATTCGTTTCTCTATCCTATACACTTTTACCCTTTGTACAGCCCAGTTGAGCCTATACATTCGTTTCACAAACCCATTGGTGATCATTACATATTCCAAGGTGGAAGCGACGTCACTTCAAGAGCGGAAGAGTTCAAAACACATGATTTGTGAAAAAAATTCCTAGATTAATGTTTGAGTGCTGAGATTCAAGTTGTACATCTAGCACACTCATTTGAAAATTATGGTCCCCAAAAGAAAAGAAAAGGTGGGATTTCGACAAAAGATAAAAAAAAAAAAAGAAAAAAGAAAAGAAAAGAAAAGAGGAAAATCCGATCCTGGGCATCAAGAAAAAGCAAAGTGCCTGGTAAAAGCAAGGCCAATGCCCGTTCAAATATTTGTACACTTGTGAATCATGTGTTTAATCTTGTAAATGCCAAAAGACGGCATGATACCTTTGTATAGGTCACTAGTGAGATCTGATTTTAAAAGAAAATTCCAAGGGAGCTGGACAGCAAAGGGTACTCCCAAATTATGTCACATCCAGATAACAAAATTATAGACAAGATGTTGACGCCGTCTCAACATGAAACAGATATTCTCTAAAGACAAATGTGCGCTTCGAAGACTGACAATGCTCTTCAAAGACTATCAATGCACTTCAAAGACTGAAGACGCTCTTTGAACCAGAATGGGCAAGATGACGGCAAACTTGCAGTGATCACCAATGTTAAACCCTTCGCATATTCTGAGCCAAAAACAAACCTTTTTTGGTCCCCAATCCTACCTACATGACAACCTTGGAAAGCCTTTTCTGATTAAGGCACATGGATTGACATAGGGTTTAATGTCTAAGCTTAGCTCGAAGAAGTTCGAGCAAGATTATTTCTTTCTCATTTTGCAGGTTTCTTGACTTGTAAACCTGAAGCAGACATTGAAGACCTCTCTTCGAAAGCCTTGACTTGCACGCAAGTCCCCCTTTGAAAATCGTTGACCAAGCCCAACATTATAGTCCCTTGGAAGTCCTCTTGATCGATCGAGGTGTATTCACGGCGAATGATCCTGAACCCTAGGCGCAGGTTTGATAGGAAATTCGAGTGCATTCTTGGTAAAAGACCATTATCCCAAAACGGTGAGAAGTCCTCTTAAATGAGAATACTCCGTTGGACGTTTTAACCAAATTTTTTTGGGTAATTTCAGATTGTTTGATTCAAACTTTCCTCACAAGGGATTTATGATCACTCCCGTATGTTGCAAGGTGTTTTGGATAACCTCCGGCATCGTAATGCATTCATTAAAATTTTTCATGACTATGATATAAGTCATAAAGTGCTGTCAGTTTGACATCAGATATCACTTAAAGACCATTGATGTGTCTTTGGTAAGAAAAATTTTCAGATTGGAGCTTCTGCAAGATTCTTGATGACTTCGGCTCCTAAAATGACTTGTATCACTCTTGGTCCCAGAAGGATGCCTTGCTCTATGAAGAAGAGCTTTCAAGCTTACTTTTCTGTAGGATCCTTGGTAATCCCATATCCCAGAAAAATATCTTTTGAAGAAAGGTTTGCAGGTTTGAGCTTTCTGCAGGATGCCTGGAGTACCCAGATCCCAAAATGCCACCTCCCATGTCAAAAGGACAATGTTCGAAGTTATCTCCTTGTATGAGATTCCAGTATTACAGGTTTGATCTTTCTGCAGGATACCTGGAGTACCCAGATCCCAGAATGTCACATCCCATGTCAAGAAGACAATCTTTAGAAATCATCTCTCCATGAGATCCCAGTATTACAAGTTTGATCTTTCTGCAGGATACCTGGAGTCCCCAGATCCCAGAATGTCACCTCCAATGTCAAAAGGACAATGTTTGAATTCATCTCCCTCTGTGAGATTCCAGTATTACAGGTTTGATCTTTCTGCAGGATACCTGGAGCTCCCAGATCCCAGAATGTCACCTTCAATGTCGAAAGGACAATATTCAAGATAGTCTTTCTGAGAGATCTCAGGTAGCCCCTAGATCCCAGAAAAATCTTATTAAAGTTTTTGCAGGTTTAAGTTTTCTGCAGGATACTTGGAATCCCCAAATCCCAGAATAACGCCTCGCGTGTCGAAAGGACAATTTTCAGAACCAGCTTTCTGTGAGGTTCTAGGTAACCCCTAAACCCAGAATAGCTCATCTGGTGAAGCCTAAAGGTTAGGCACACCTCACGTGTATAAATCCTAGTTAATTCCTTAGAATATAGGATCAGAGTATTCGACAATCCCTAAGAGACTGGGTGTGTCATCCATAGGTTCCTAGTAGAGAGGAATCCTATTCTTGGCCTGATCCCCCTGAAGGATAAAAAATGTTCGACAATCCCTAAGAGACTGGGTGTGTCATCCATAGGTTCCTAGCAGAGAGGAATCCTATTCTTGGCCTGATCCCCCTGAAGGATCAAAATGTTCGACAATCCCTAAGAGACTGGGTGCGTCATCCATAGGTTCCTAGCAGAGAGGAGTCCTATTCATGGTTGTCGCGACCCGTCCGAAAGCGGACGCGGCTAATGGATTACCGATCGCGGGCCTTTTCTCCAGCACCAGAGTGCGGATCGCGGGCTTTGGATCGGCGCGGGCCCTCCCAGGCCCATACCAAATCGCGGCGGGAGTGTTTATTTGAGGGATTCGACGATAAGAGTCGATCGCTTTCAACCTTAGTGTGGTCGTGGTGGTATGTGCAACTTGTGCATGCATTTGGAGTCGCCACCGGTCTTTCTTGTAGGGTAGACCGGAAACCTTACTGACCGATTGGGAGAGATCGATCAGTTCTGCGGAACCAGAGATTTTGGGTTCGGGGACTTGGTTACGCTGATGTCATTACCAACGCCCTTTCGGTACCTAACGCGAGTGATTTTCCTAATTAAGATTTCATGCAGGCGCAATTTTAGGTGAGGTAGTTTTGATTCAGGGTTTCATGCAGATTGGAGGACTAATCCTATCAATCACGATCAATTTAATGAAAGCGCAATCAAATGCATAAATAAACCACATCGATGCAAATCAATTCAAATCAATGGCTTCCTAGTACAACCATAAGGGCTTAGGGAAGGTGTAATTTCGGACCGGGGTAAAATGGGAAGATTTGGAGGCGATTTAGCCCGAAGGGCAAAATCGTTAATTTTTGGAAGACTTGGATACCGAATTACCCAAAATATTCCATGGCCAATTGATTGTGGCCATTTCCCATTTTTGAGAATTTTTTGGAATTTCTTGATTTTTCTTCAATTTTTGAAAGACAATTCGCCCAAAGGGCGAAATCGTCATTTTAAGAAGGGTAGGGGTTCAAAACACCCGGAATGAGTCTTGGCCAGTTGTTTGTGGCCATTTCCTATTTTCTGGGATTTTCCTGAATTGTTTTAGAATTTTTTTGGAAGACGATTTGCCGGAAGGGCCAAACCGTCATTTCTGGAAAGATCGGGGGTTAAATGACCCGGAATAGGTCGTGGCCAGTTGAATGTGGCCATTTTCTATTTTCTGGAATTTTTTAGAATTTTTCTGAATTTTCCTAATTTTTTTTGAATTTTTTATGAGTTTCTATTTTTTATTGATTTTTTTTTTAATTTTTATTATTTTCTGAATTTTTTAATATTTAAAAATATTTTCCGGGCCGGGTCTGACCCGTGGGCGCCCGGCCCGACCCTACGGGTCGAAAACGGTCTAACAAAAGGACGCCGTTTTTGGTTTTTGAAGGTTTTTCAAATTTTTTATCATTTTTTTTTATCCGAAATTCTACGGATCGGACGGTTCTTATTGTGCCACGTGGCCAACTTCGGTGTGCCCGATCGCAGACAAGATCGGACGCTTCACAGAGAGCCACTTGGCCGAATTTCAACCGTCCGATTGATTTTCTTTTTCTTTTTCGAAAATCATTTATAAATTTTGAAAATCTTTTTAATTTTCCAAAAAATCCCAGATCGTGACACGTGGCGAAGCCACAGCCGTCCGATCTGGGCGTTTTATTCGTAGGCCGCGGCCCCCACCCGACTGACGTGGCTGCCCACGTGGCATGCCACGTCAGCCTTTGACCTTTGACCGGCCGGATGGTCGCTGGGGAAGACGATGAACAGTGCCAAATTCCGGCGACCCTCGCCGGAATTCCGCCGGAAAACCCAAACCGACGTGGAAACGTCGCCGAATCTCCCATTACTCGAAGGCAAACCAATCCTCATCAAATCCAAACCAACCCACGACCATTTCATGGCAAAAATCACGCCGGAAAACGGCCCAAAAAGACCCCCCGAACCGGCGCCGGCGAGCAAATTTTCAGAAATTTTTTTTATCGTTCAAAGCTTGTTCTATCCATTCAAGAAGCATCGAAATAATGTTTAGGGACTTACCTGAGGTCGCATAGGACTCGGCGACCGCTGGTTTCGCCGGTGCGAGCTCTCGGCTCGGTCCGAGCATGTGGAGCTCCGGCCACCACTTCCGGCGCGGTTTCAATGCAAAAGAACAGGTAAGTCGAGCTTAGGGTCGGTTCTAGTGAAGATTTGAGGTGAAACTCGCAACAATAGAGCCCCGAGACTACATGGCCGAGAGCTAAAAATCACGAAGCCCATTTGGGCGTTTCGTCGAACACATGGTGTGCGCTATGAAAATAGAGGTCGGAGAGGAAAACCGACCTGGTTTGGGCTCGTCGACGATGGCTGGAGCTCCGGCGATGCTTCTGAAGGTTGGGGATATCCTTCATGCCTCGCCCTCGCTTCCTACTCGCTCGATCTCCCCTCCTCTCTCTCTCGGCCCTCTCTCAAAACCGAGCTCTTTTCTCTCCTTTTTTTTTATGGCCGACCGCTCCTTTTCCGTCCACTGATCAACGAAAACCGGGCCTCTTCCATTGCCGTTGTCCCCTACCTTTGTCGTTCCCCTTTCCTTTAAAAAAAACATAGGTTGCCGCCCCCTTTTTCCGGCCCCCGTTCGGTGCGGGCGGCTGGTGGGTCTGCAACTTAGTTGCAGACCCGGTCGGACCGGGTCGGGTCGGGTCGGGTTTGACCCGACCGGCCCGGTTCGACTAATTGTGCCAAATTGGGCCCCGAATCGACCCATTTTCATGAAATTGATGGCAAAATCGGACTCCTTGACATATTTTCTATCAAATAGGGGTATTTTTGTGAATCAATTGGTTGAAATTTAGTGAAAACCCCAAATTACCCTTAGGATCTGAAATTGATTTTTGCTTAATCGAGGGCCTAAACGACCAAATTAGTCGAAATTGAGGCCACCAATGGATTCATCATGATGAAAAACATAGGGTAGAGGTGTTTAATTTCCATGGGTATGCCCGTATGAAATTTAATTTCAAAAATTGTGAAACCGGGGACTAAATTGAAAGCAAATTGTGCAATTAAGCCCTTTTGACTAAAATTTATCAAATTGGAGGGTAAATTGACCCAATTGCACTTCAAGACTTTAGAATCCAATGTCATAGCTTACAAAATGTGAGAATTGAAAATTAAAAGACTCGAAAAGGATTTTTTTAGACTCGGTTCGGGTTTATGTTTGTGAAGGAACATAGTGACCCGAGCTGAATTTTCAAGATTTTAAGTGACATTCTTGAAGAGGAAATTAAAACAAAATTATTGAATATTTTTGTGTATTTTTCTGACCACGAATGGTATTTTTATGATTTTTTTGGGTATTTTTATAATTAAATAAATAAAAAAATTATTAAAAATTACGAAAAATATATATTTTTTTGTTCAAAATTGGTTCCTAGGGCCAAGCCAAGGCTTCCAAAGTTGATTTTGTGATTTTAAGACCTTTTTTGAGATTTTTTAATTAATTTTAAAGAATAAAAATCACAATAATAAATGGTCAAAAATCAGGTGTCAACAATGGTCTGATCCACCATACGGATCAAAACCTTTGACAATCCCTAAGAGACTGGGTGCGTCATTCCTAAGTTCCTGTCAAGTATAGGAATCACATTCTGGTTCGGCCTACCATACAGGCTAGAGTTTAACCGCCCTAGGATACTCAAAAGACGAATCCCTAGGTATTCACTTAAACCCGCTATACACTGCGCATACCGCACGAGCCTCAGGCAGGTGATCAAACATGTAAAAAGCAGGTGGGTCCCTCTACTTTCTCTCTCACGTCAGCAAAAAAATAAAGGGCAGAGCGTTCACCAGCTGGACAAGGGAGATTGAGTGTCAAGATTCGTTTTTCTTTTCTCCAGTCGAGTCGGTCTAGACCCAGGTGTCACCTGTCTTTGAGCGAAACCTCTCACGAGATTCCTCTCAAAGAGGGGCAGCTGTTGACACCTGGTTTTTGACCAAGTCTTTTTTAGTTTTATTTTTTGAAAAATTACAAAAAATTCATAAAAAGTAAAAAAATTACAAAATCAACTTTGACGGCCTTGGCCGAGCCCAAGGAACCATTTTTGACCAAAAAATAATTTTTCATATTTTCTATATTTTTTAGTATTTTTAGAAAATAGGAAAATACTCAAAAAAATCAAGAAAAATAGCATTTAAGGTCACAAAAATATGGAAAATAGCCAATATTTTTTTTTAATCCTTTGTATTTTTGACCTCACAAAAAGTTCAAAATCGGATTCAATTATGGGTGTTCCTTTGTAACCCATATTATTGAATTTGAGAAAAAAAAATTAATCGAGTCTTTTAATTTGTAATTTTGGCATTTTCTAGGATCTTGACATCCATTCTAACTGTCCCTTATTGCAATTTAGCCCAATTGTTTGTACAAATTGCTCAATTACACGAATTTGGCAAAATTGCATACCAAAATTGCTTTTTTAGTCCTTGAAATTGAGCATAATTGAAATTACTTTCAATTCAAGGACTATCATTGCAAATTAAACATACTGCCCAAAAGGTTTCAACATTTTAAATCGATTGGGATAGGTAATTTGACCCAATTTGATCATTTGAACCTTCAATTGCATAATTCCCCAATTTGCAATTAAAAGGAAATTTGGGGTTTTTGTTGAAATTGATATGAACTTTTGGGCAAAATCACATTTTTTGATAGAATCCATGCCCTAGATTCGATTATGAGGTTCAATTGTAAAAATTTCCTACTAATTTGGGTTTAATTTTGAAAAATCCTATTCGGAACCGGTTCAGACCGGTCAGACCGCCGGTCCGACCGATCGAACCGGTCCAGAACAGTGTCATCTTCTTCCCCGGGAGTCTGCGCAAATGAACAGTAACAGACCGAAGTTTGAAGACCAAATTGAAGGTCAATTCGCGACCAATTAAAAGGGGAACGGTGGGCATTTTATTCCTCTCAGCTTCCCCCGTCGATCGACACCAAGATCACAACCAATGATCGCCGGAGGAAGGAACAATCGGCGAGTCAAGCAACAGACCTGCGAAAGTCAACATTTGGCAAAAACAGGTTAAATGTGTGTCAAATTCGTGAGAAATGAGGCTCGCCGGGAAACCGAATGAACCTTGGCAAATTATCCAGTCTCCCCGACGCCGTTTGGACCTGAAATCACGTGGCTACACATGCGATTCAAGTCAGTTAGTTCCCCCCGCTCCGTGCCAAAATCTGAAACAGGTATATATGCCAACAGACCTTCGCAAAGCAGGAGGTTAGAAGATTCAGTTGGAGAAGAGAGAACTGAATCGAGAGAGAGAAAGAGAGAGAGAGAGAAAGAAAGAGAGAGAAAGAGCTCACCTTCCCTCGCGGTGGTCGAAGGTTGGAGCTCAAATTGCAGAGCGCCGGTTGGGCCTTCCGAGGCTAAACGAAAGCTCCACGAGGTCGTCAAGAGGTCGTCCAAAGTCCCCTGAGTCGATCGCCGTCAGCCGCGCACGTGAAACCCACAAAAACAGGTGAGCTAGAGCTTCGAATTCTACACTGAGCTTCAATGGCGAACTTCATTTCTGGCAATGATTCTTGCATTTAGCGTGTGAGTTTCGCTCCTTGGATATCACTGATCATGTTCGCATCTTGGTTTTGCATCGATTTTGCCTGAGCACCTTGAATCGAGTCTTCAAACTTAGCTTCCATAGCCAATCACTGTTCATCCTCCCCCAGCCAAATCTGGGCCGCGCGGGCTCAATCGGAGCCCGAGGTAAGCTTCCTGCACCTCCTGCCATGTCAATCCGTGGATGAATTGATCTGATTTCGTGTGACTCGCGTGATTGAGCTTCCATGGCCGTACTCATCAATTCGCATGATGCTCTCGATTCTGTGAATAGGATGCTTCAATTCTCAGATATGTTAAACTACAGATGATTGCGAGTCGATCGCCGTTGGTCTCACACGATTTCATCAAGATCTCACCGTACGATCATCGCCGGAGATCCTCAACCGTCCATTCCTCCGGAGTCGCAAGGTTGAAGACGAAGCTGACGTGGCGTGGTCAGCGAGTCAAAGTCCTAGGTGGCATTCGGCCATTGGTCCACGTAGATGTCGAGTCAGCTCGACCGTTAGTTTGTTAGGGTAAGTCAGCATTAGATCGGACGGTCTAGGTTAATCGAGTCCAACAAATAGTGGCCGTCCGATTAGAAATTAGGATAATTCGAAAATGATTTTAAATCGGAAATAAAAAAATGATGGAAACGGCGCCGTATGGGTTAATTAGGAGGCGACGTCGTTTAGGTTAAGTAGGAACGGACGATCTAGATCTAGACCTATGTTTTAATCGTGGCCGTAGGTTTAAGTAATTAGATCGGGCGGCCCTGGTCAAGTCTTCAATCAACCTGAACCGTAGGATTTGGTAGGTCAATCCAAAGATCGTGGATTAGCCACGTGGTCCATTAGGGACCGTCAGATTAAAGCTGAATAATCAGAAAAATAAAAAATGGGGAAACGGCGTCGTTTTGGCATGTTTGGTTTCGCGAGTCCGGGTCTTGGCCGGGTTCCGGCCCGAGTGGGTCGGGTCGACCCGGTCCGAAATATTTCTTTTTTAAATAAAAAATCGGAAAATGATTTTAAAAATAAAAAAAATCAGAAAAATCTTAGAAAATCCAAAAAAATGCTAGAAAATTCCAAAAAATTCCAAAAAAAATGTGGAAAAATCCTAGACATTCCAGAAACCCCCAAAAATTGAGGGTTGACCACAGACAACTGGTCAACCCTATTTTTGGGGTTTCTTATCCGTTCTTCCAAGACTTGACGATATTACCCTTTAGGGGTAAGTCGCATTTGCTGCACATCTGAGGTAGGGCCGATAATGCCAAGGTGAGAATTAGGGTCAAGTAGGCGACCAATTCTTAGGTTTGGGTTTTCGAGTCTCGCCTCTTTTCTCAAAAAGACGATTTTGCCCCTCATTGGGAAAATTGTCTTTCTTGTTCCGATTGAGCTCTGAAAATTGCTTAAAATTAAGGTTTGGGTCAGGTGGACGACCAACCCTAATATTTGAGATTTTCTGTTCTCATCTTTGTCCAAAATGACGATTTTACCCTTCAGAAGGTAAAATCGCTTTTAAATTCCAGAAAAATCCTGGAAATTCCCGAAAAATAGGAAATTGATTGGATTGATAGCCAATCCTGTTTCCCCTATCTTTTGACTTCACAATTCATCTAAAATGACAAATTTGTCCTTCCAAGGCGGATTTTCCCCGAATTGTTCAAAATTACGATTCTGCCCCTCATGGGCGAATCATGCCCAAATCACTCATAATCCTTGATTGATATTTCTCTAGGCTAATAGGTCCTCATTAGGGATGCCATGCTGATTTCATGTGTTTTATCCGCATGTACTGGATCCTTGATTTGCGTACTTATTCCTATTGATTGTGATTCATAGGGTAGTATTTCCCATATGCAGTTTTTATTTCGCACAACATGTTGCATTCATCAAGTCCGATGGTTGAGTCCAATTCCATTTTAGTGTATAGATAAAAGAGATGACCTCTCCAAGTCGGTCCCACGTCCCGGACGTATTCAAGTACGAGCGACGCGGCATCCGCCATCAGACTGCCTGGACATTCAACAGAGTTTACCCTCTTCGAGCTGTCCAAGGAATGATCCGGTGACCATACCGATAGTTGAAGGACATTCAATAACAACAAATCCGAGACACATGTCGGGCATCATCAAAAAGGCATCTGACGAAAATAAAGACCCGAAGGGCCGAACCGAAGACACCAAGCGTCGTCCCTCGAAGACCCGACTTGGGGCATCTCTTTAGGTTCTTAAGGGCTACATTCCAATCGTCCCTTTTCTTTTATCAGGATCATCGAGTCTGTAAGGAGCACCCGTCTGTGGGTCTCCCATATATCTTTTACACCTCGATTCCTAAGTCTTGTCTAAGTGTCTTGACATTGGAATGCGGCACTGGAATTTCTCTCAACCATTCGAATTTTTCGGTTCAATTGCATGTCTTACCCAGATGAAATTTTCGTTAGAACTCACACTTGGCATGTTTAACCCAAGTATGAGAATCTAACATTCATTTCATGGTGCGCCGGACATGGAATTGAACCGGTCTATAGCATGCATCATAGGTAATCCTTGGTAATTAACTAAAGCCGTCCATGTTTCCTAAATTCAAGAGGAGACATGATACCCAAATTACCTTCGGGAAATCATTTCAATTTGGATGTCCTATCTCTAATCGAATTTAGGACACATTGGAATTGCATGTTTATCTTCTTGGAAATTCCACAGATTTTCTGAGGATTTACCAAAAGTGATAACCATGGATTACGCTCCTTTTAGTTTTATGTTTTCTCTTGAAAAACATCGATAAGAATTTTTCACATGAGGTTAAGGCTTGTGTAAAAGTCCTTATCTTCGTTAATTACAAGAAAGCATAAAATTGAAAGGATTTATGCTTTACTTCCCTTTCTGACATATTCCTGTCATTCGAACAGGTGATTTCCAGAATCAAAATCCGAGGGCTTGTGTGAAGAATCAGTCACAAGTTAAAATGGACCGGGATGGCATAGAAAAGCGCTTGACCACCCTAGAGAGTCAACTGATGAGGGAAGACCAGGGAATCCTCAAGAAAAATAGTCCACTGATGAGGGCATTTTGCCATCTTTCAAGACGTGGAACGGCATGCAATCAAAGAAGCCACATGCGGAAGAGAATTAGCTGTAACCTAATCTCTTTACATTTGAAAATTTGTTGACTGTGTTTTGTTGATCCTCAGGAGTGGTGCTTCAAGAAGATTGAAACTGGCTGACAACTCGAGCCACTAGGATGGATGTTTGAAGACAGACAAAGGAGTCAACTTCTCACTAAGACGACATAATGGGGCAAAGCCCGCCAAGATGAAAAGAGACAGGAAGCTCCGAACGGCAGATATCCCCTAATTGAAAAGGGAACCGTAAAAAATTGTGAAAGGATCAAAGCAGTCGACTGGGGCATATCCCACTCAACTAGGGCAGACGCCACCTAATCGGGGCAGCCGGATCAAGTGTAAAGACGTGTCGTTCCTAATTGATTTTCGATCAGATACCGGCATAATATTTCCTATCTTTTCCTCTCAGGTGAAAAACAGGTAGAGAAGGAAAATCCATTTATGGATAGACACGAGGGACATGTTTTACATGGCATACATTTGTCGAAAATGTCCTCATCCGATCACATGCAAGATGATCATGGAACAATGGTGAAACTGTAATCGTTCCAATAAGCCCTTCAATGTTATACCTGACGGGGACCTTTATGTCTTTTGTCTACAGGATAAGATGGTCAAAGACAAACGAAGGAAAATTTGTCTTCCCTATAAGACGGAAAGAAATGTGCCTTCAGCAGATGTCACCCATTGGGATTGCAATGACAAAATAAATCAAATTATGAAGAAGGAGCAACCTAATTAGGATTGGCTCTCCCTAAGTCGAAAAAGTTGTATCTGTTCCAAATCGGATTGACTGGTTCACGAGTTGATATGGTTTCTCATTCTTGCAGGTGATGACGAGAATGAACGGGCCCATTGAAAAATTTTCAGCATCTTGGATGCCAGAAGTGACCAGAGCGGGGATAGTAAATCCGTAGTCGTTTCAATCAAAGCTCCTTATGCAGCAATCGAGTCACTCATTCATTTCATCGTACAGGTGGAATAAAAGATTGTTAAAGCGTAAGGTGAATGCGACAAGACACAATGAAGAAAATTGTTTCTTGTGAAGTAACACTCCATGATGCTGAAGTACTCAGCCACAAGTAAACCCGTGCTTGCTGATGTCAGACAACAGAATGATCGAGGGACGTCATAAAATGACGACAAGGCAAAATATGCATGAAGAATTTGGAATGCATGGATGAGACCAAGGAGTGTCAAACGTTGCAAAACATCAAATGCCGAGATCTTCGGAAGATTGAATACACCAACACGGCATGATCAAACTGCCTGCAACTAAATCAGCCAGCCAGGCGAATCACTCAATGGCTGGGGGCAAATCGCTCCTCTACCCGGAAAGGGTACCGAATGTATGCCGAATTCACCATAGGGATGTGCGGGGAAAGTTTTCAAAGCAATGGCTATCACCCGCGAAGCCTGATGAAGTGGAGTAATCCACCAAAGACGAAACGCACTAAGCCCTTCTAGATGAGGAGGAAAGCGATGCGGGGCCATTCATTTGGGTCAATGGACGTATCGTTCCAAAATGATTATTTTCTTGATGTGAGAATAATGTTTCCTTTCATTTCCTCTCAGGTGATGATCAAAAGCTAAGGACCCAAGATGCAGTGCCTCCAAATGACCAAACAATGAGTATCCTTTTCATGGCATCTCAGACATGCACTCTAGCTAAATATTTTCAAGAGCGTTCTAATGGCTCAATTTATGAACAAAATCTTTGAGGAAACCTGAAGAAGTTTTCCATCATTTAGAAATCTTTGTGAAAAGAACACTTAAAAAGAAAAATTCAAGTTTTGCAGATTGACACATCTGATAAAAATGCTTTCTCTGAATAGAGTGTAAAGCACGAACTCATTTTTCGTTGCAAGCATACCTAACATGCATCATGCATATCATGCACATATCCTGCATACAGAGAACCCAAAGGGAGAAATGTCGGTTCCCGCAGGATAATTTTCAAGGGTAAATTGTATCGACTCCAATAGTCAATTATACATGCCCTTTACTCATGAGATTTCTTCTTTTCAATAGGGGAACATCAAACATCTCAAATGGCGACTGTGATCGAGAGAATCACCAAATCACCACACGACAAATCCCCAGACTATCAAGCTGTCTAGGGATAGAGAAAAAAATAATCGAAGAATCTGGCAATCGAGATAGATGACCAGAATCGACAAAAATTCATGAGAGCGGGCTCCCCCACCTGCTTCGAGGAGCCAAGCCGGGGGCAAATTCTCACGATCCCCCATGAAAGTGCATCGGACCAGGGTTATAAAACCCAGAGATGACAAACATCAAGACAAGCCTCACGGGGGCAAAATATTGGAAAAGCACCGTTCCTTCAAATATTGGAAGGACAAAACCCCGAAGGGAGTATCTCCTTTCTGAAATTTCAAATGAAGTCAAATAAGGACCTACACCTGTTACTTCATGTGCAGGTGCATGGACGTTGTCAAAATTGAATTGAAAATTGCCAACAAACACGGAAAGTGCTAAGGCACGCTGCCAAGATGAACACCGCCCAACTGGGGCAAAGCAGTTGTCGACATGATTGAGGATCGTCTCGCGAACAACACCCACAAATACAGACGAGATGAAGCAGCATCCATCATCCACATCAAATGAGAAGCGTCAATAATCGACGAAGGAAAGGAATACGTCAGTAAGGCGTCATCAGGAATCCCAAGAGGGAAGACATCCCCAAAGAGGATGGAGATTATAGCAAAACGCAGGAATGAATTTAGCTGGGGCGGGCATCACCTAGCCATGATGAACCACGTCTAACCGGGGCAAGTGAATCATTTGTGCGCCGGACAAAGGAAGGACATTTCTTCTCTGGCAAAATCCATGGACGCAGTGACAGAGTCGTCCTCATCGGAAGTAAACCCCAGGATACAAACCTGGGTGAACGAAAATTGGTGGCACCAAAAAGCCACAAAAGAAAGGATCTCGCCCGACGTGGAGGCGAAAAGAAATATCCGTTGCAAGAAGCAAGTTGCCAGGAAACGGAACCCTAGAAAATGACGTAGAATACGTCCAAAAGCACAAATTGATCTCATCCAGTGCAAATCCTAGAGAAGGATTTCGTTGCCAAACAGATGGATAGATCATGGCCACGAGCTAGATGGCCGACTTCAACAAGCCTCACATTTGCGTTCAAATGGAGGCGCGAAGCGAGAGTAAAGCAGTATCGTTTCGATTTGTCTTGAATTTCGAAACACGAACTGACACTTGATGTTTATTGTTGACAGGGATTCACCGTCAAGATGGACAGAAAATTGTTGGCACCAGAAAGCCGCAAAATAAAAGAACTCGCCGACAAGGAGGCAAATAGAATTATCGACCTTAGAAGTCAGGACTCCAAGAAATGGTCTTTGATTATAAGACTGAGTGGAGGGTAAAAAGTATCGCTCCCACATTACATGCTTTGACATACATTCTGATAAAAATTTCCTTTTTTCTTGAATAAAAGGAACTCTGAAGAATGACGTTGGAATGCGTCCGAAAGCTTAAATGGATCTCCTCCAGTGCAAATCCTTGAGAATGATTCATTGCCAACTAGACGGAGGAATCATGGCCACAAGATAGATGGCCAACTTCTGCAAGCCGCACGTTTGTGTTCAAATGGAAACACAAAACAAAATAAGACGGTATCGTTCCAACTTATCTTGAATTTTGGAATACAAACTGACACCTAATTCCCGTCCTTGACAGGGGCTCGCCATCAAGGCGAAACAGGTGTTCACATCCCATGTATTACCCATTGGAACACATGACCAAGGGTAAGATGTATCGTTCTAATTTTTTGAGAAATTCGTGAACGTACAATGACATGTTTCTTCTACATTTTCAGGGACCTCCAGCCGCGGGGGACAGGTAAGTATCCCTCTCCCCAATCCATTGAAGATGTTGAATAAAAAATAGAGAAGAAAAGAAAAACTTTCGGAATCTAATGTCTAGAAAAGACATAGAGTTCTAACTACATTAACAATCATGTTTTGAAAACAGGAGGTTGTCTGAACATGAATAAAGACATGCATTGTGCATCATAAAACCCCATTGACGGGTAAAATTTTTGGAGAAAATAAAAGAGATTTTTCCAATCAAAAGTTGTTCAAAAATTTCAAAAGGACGTTTTCTCAAAAGACGAGAGGCAAAGCCTAATCCAAACGCGTCCTATACACACTTGAGAGAGAAGTGGAGCGGATCAGATAGTGAAATCTGGACCTACGGAAGTAGGGATTATTCGCAGCAATTACATGGATTGGGATGACGGAGGCATTCGTTTCATATCCCCAAACACTACAGGTGACCATTGACAACCCCTTCGAACGGCGGTTTTCATTCTCAACCCTGTCAAGAACCACCCCACATTGGGGCAAAATGGAGGCGAGTCCAGCAACATCAGGAGAAAATGGTTAGAAATTTTCTTGCTCGGACTAACATCAATCTTTGTGTGTTGTTTATATGGTAATCCAAGTGCCATAGGATGACGAGAAGCATTCATTTCTCTATCCCACACACCATATCCTTTGCACAGCCAAGTTGAGCCTGCAAATCCGTTTCATAAACCCGTTGGTGATCATTGCACATTCCAAGACGGATGCATCATCACGTCAGAAACAGAGGAGTTCGAGACTTAGGGATTACAAAGAAATTCCTAGGCTAATGCTTAAAGCATGTTTAGACATTCGAGCATATGTCTAACATGATCTACCGAAGATGAGAAAAGCGGGATTTCAAAAGGAAAATGAGGACGAAGAAAATCCCCAGCATCAAGAAAAAGCAAAGTGCCTGGTAAAAGCAAGGCCGACGCTCGTGTAAGTTGTCCGATTGATCCCCAATGAAGCTTGGATGGGCAAAGAAAGAGAAAATCCCTAAGGGAGTCAGATCAAAAAGGCTGCTCCCCAAATGCTGCTAAAGAGCTGGTGCACACCTCAAAATCGGTTGCACACCTCAAAGACTAAAGATGCAGAAAGGAAAAGACAGGTGGCAAATTTGCAGTGATCACCAACGTCAATCCCCTCATGAATTCTGGGCCAAAAATAAGCATTTTTCGGTCCCCAATCCTACCGACATTACAACCCTGAAACAGTCTTCTCCGATTAAGACACTTGGGTTAACATATGGCTTAGCTCGAAGAGGTACGAGCAAGACTATTTCTTTCTCATTTTGCAGGGTTCTTGACTTGTAAACCCGGAGCAGATGGTGAAAACTTTCGTTCAATGGCATCGACTCCAAAGCGGGTCCCCCTTGAAGACCAATACCAAGCCCAACATTACGGTCCCGTGGAAGACCTCCCGACCGATCAAAATGTAAGCGCTGCGAATGAGCCTAAAACCTAGGCACAGGTTAGTAGGGAATTGAGTGCATCCCCTATAAAAACCACTATCTCAAAACAGGTGAGAATACCTCATTGTCGAGAAATATTCCAATTGATGTTTTGAACAAACTCTTCTTGGAATTTTCAAACTAATTTGCCCCGCAAGGAATTTGTGATCACATCTGTATGTTGCAAGAATGTTTTGGATAACCTCCAACATCAAAATGCACATTTCATGACTAAAACTCAAGTCATAAAATTTTGTCGATTGGACAACCGTTGTCTTCCAAAGATTACTAACTTTTTCTTGGTGAAGAAAAATTTTTCAGGCTCGAACTTCTGCAGGATACCTGGAGAACCCAGCTCCCAGAATGTCGCCTCAACAGACCCAAGTGAAGCTTTGTCAAAAATAAAATCTTTCACTGCTTCAAAACTAAATTCCCGACAAATTTCGGGATCTTTCAAAAGAAAGGGTGAGGATAGAACATTCTTTCAAAAAATGATGGTCCTAGTATGACGTGGAGAACCCTCGTCTCGGGACCTTTTTCAAAAAATCAAGCAGTCCTAGCTTGACGTGGAGAACCCTCGTCCTAGGACCTTTTTTTCGAAAATTAAGCAGTCCTAGCTTGACGTGGAGAACCCTCGTCCTAGGACCCCTTTTCAAAAATATCAGACAGTCCTAACTTGACGTGGAGAACCCTCGTCCTAGGACCCTTTTTTTGAAAATTAAGCAGTCCTAGCATGACGTGGAGAACCCTCGTCCTAGGACCCCTTTTAAAACAAAAAATCAAACAGTCCTAGCTTGACGTGGAGAACCCTCGTCCTAGGACCCCTTTTCAAAAATATCAGACAGTCCTAGCATGACGTGGAGAACCCTCGTCCTAGGACCCCTTTTAAAACAAAAAATATCAAACAGTCCTAGCATGACGTGGAGAACCCTCGTCCTAGGACCCCTTTTCAAAAATATCAAACAGTCCTAGCATGACGTGGAGAACCCTCGTCCTAGGACCCCTTTTCAAAAAAAAAAAAAATCAAGCAGTCTCATCGGACGTGGAGAACCCGCGTCATGAGACCCTTTTTTAAAATTCAGACAATCTCATCGGACGTGGAGAACCCATGATCCCGGAAGGATGCCTTGCTCTGTCAAGAAAAGCTCATAGGGTCATGTTTTGCAGGATCCCTGGAGAACCCAGGGCCCAAACTGATACCTTTTTAATGAAAAGTTTGCAGGTTTCAGCTTTCTACAGGATAATTGGAGTCCCCATATCCCAGAAAGGTACCTCGCATGTCGAAAGGACAATTCGGCCTTCTGCGAGATTTCAGGTAACCCCTAAATCCCAGGATAGCCTTCAGGTGAACCTAGAGTTAGGTAAACCTTCCAAAAGAGACCTCAATGATGTCAATCCTTAGGCGGAGCCTTTTAGTAGGCAAACCCTTTCCCAAGACCGATCTACGAACGAACGATCGAGTCTCCGAGGCGGAGCCTTTTAGTAGGCAAACCCTTTCCCAAGACCGATCTACGAACGAACGATCGAGTCTCCGAGGCGGAGCCTTTTAGTAGGCAAACCCTTTCCCAAGACCGATCTACGAACGAACGATCGAGTCTCCGAGGCGGAGCCTTTTAGTAGGCAAACCTTTCCCAAGACCGATCTACGAACGAACGATCGAGTCTCCGAGGCGGAGCCTTTTAGTAGGCAAACCTTTTCCAAGACCGATCTACAGAACGATCGAGTCTTCGACTAGTTCCAACAAGACGGGATATGTCATTCCGAGGCGGAGCCTTTTAGTAGGCAAACCTTTTCCAAGACCGATCTACAGAACGATCGAGTCTTCGACTAGTCCCGACAAGAAGGGATATGTCATTCCATAGGTGGAGCCTTTTAGTAGGCAAACCTTTTCCAAGACCGATCTACAGAACGATCGAGTCTTCGACTAGTCCCGACAACAAGGGATATGTCATTCCATAGGTGGAGCCTTTTAGTAGGCAAACCTTTTCCAAGACCGATCTACAGAACGATCGAGTCTTCGACTAGTCCCGACAAGAAGGGATATGTCATTCCGAGGCGGAGCCTTTTAGTAGGCAAACCTTTTCCAAGACCGATCTACAGAACGATCGAGTCTCCGACAAACCCTACAGAACGGGCGCGTCATCCTTAGATTCCTATCAGTCTGGAGTCTCACTTGGTGGTAGAAACCGCCATAAGGGTCAAAACTAAATTCAAAGGTAGAAACCGCCTGAAGGGTCAACTTGATGGTAGAAACCGCCATAAGGGTCAACTTGATGGTAGAAACCGCCATAAGGGTCAACCAAAGGTAGAAACCGCCTGAAGGGTCAACTCAAGGTAGATACCGCCATAAGGGTCAACCAAAGGTAGAAACCGCCTGAAGGGTCAACTCAAGGTAGATACCGCCATAAGGGTCAAAACCAAATCAAAGGTAGAAACCGCCTGAAGGGTCAACTCATGGTAGAAACCGCCATAAGGGTCAACCAATGGTAGAAACCGCCATAAGGGTCAACTTGATGGTAGAAACCACCATAAGGGTCAACTAATGGTATGACCTACCATACAGGTCAGGGCTTAATCTCCCTAGGATATTCTGAACGAGTCCTAGGTATCTTCTTGAGAGTCGTCGCAACCGGCAGCATCTGACAGGTGAGCTTCACGTAAGCCTCTCTCACTCCGGCCCATGTTCGAATTGCAAGAGTAAACCGGTGATTAATTTGAGCATTCATCAAAAGACTTGAAGGTCCGATGTCATAGCATTTCTTCCCCCCCAGTCGAGTCGGTCAAGATCCAGGCGTCATTTTGTCTTTGAAAGCGACCTCTGACGAGCTCACTCTCAAAGAGGGGCAGCTGTTGACACCTGATTTTTGACCATCCGTTATTATAGTTTTTTTTATTTCTAAAATTAATTAAAAATAGCAAAAAAGGTCAAAAAATTGCAAAATCAACTTTGGAAGCCTTAGCCTAGCCTTAGGAACCAATTTTGAACAAAAAATATTTTTTGAATTTTTTAATATTTTTTGGAATTTATTTAATTATAAAAATACCCAAAAAATTAGAAAAATACCATCCGTGGTCAGAAAATTACACAAAAATATTCTGAAATTTTATTTTAATTATCTCTTCAATATTTTCACTTTTTATTATGGAAATTTGGCTTGGTTCATGGGGTTCCTTCACAAACCTAATCCCGAACCGGGCCTAAAAAATCCTTTTCGAGTCTTTTAATTTTCAATTCTCGGCTTTTATAAGCTATGACATTGGACTCCAAAGTATTGAAATGCAATTGGGTCAATTTGCCCTCCAATTTGATCAATTTTAACCAAAAGGGCTTAATTGCATAAAAATCTTTCAATTTAGTCCCCGGTTTCACAATTTTTGAAATTAAATTTCACACGGGCACACCCATTAAAATTAAACACCTCTACCCAACAGTTTTCATCATGCTGAATCCATTGGTGGGCTCAATTTTGGCTAATTCGATCGTTTAGGCCTTCGATTTGGCGAAATTAAATTTCGGATCCTAGGGACAATTTGGGGTTTTCACATAATTTCAATAAATTGATTCACGAAAATACCCATATTTGATGTAAAACATGTCAAGGAATCCGATTTTGCCATCAATTTCATGAAAAGAGGTCATTTGGGGGGTCAATTTGGCGATTTGGGCGATTTGGCCGAACCGGGCCGGTCGGGTCCGACCCGGCCCGACCCGGGTCTGCAGCAAATGCACAGAATGTGCAGAACGTGGGCAGTGAGGCAGGGGAAAAACAGGGCATGGGCGACGCGGCTTCGGGAAGAAAAAAAAGGCGACACGGCGTGGGGGACGATGGCAGGCGTCGGGGGTCGTGAGTTGCAGTGGCGTGGGGCATAAAAAATGGCCGGTCGGCCACCACGAACCGGCGAAGATCCTCGGTTTTTAAACCGAGCTCGGCCAAGGAGGAAAAGAGTTTTTGGGGAGATTTTTCGAGCAAATCCGGAGCAAGACAAGCTTGCCGGCACCTTTTGGAGCCTGAGGGGAGCTTCGGTCGCCGTCGACGGTCGCGGAATAGGTCGGTATCTTCCCCGACCTCCATTTTTCTCTGCGCACACCATGTGTTTGATGAAATGTCCGATGGAGTCCCGAACGTTTTGACTCTCGGTCGAGCTCGACCCGAGCTCTATTTGTGCGGTTCTAATCTTTAAACTACACTAGAGTTATCCCTAACCTCGTGTTGACCTTCGTTTTGCATTGAAACTCGACAAAAACCGAGGGCCGGAGCTTCGCCGGCCATGGTTCGGACGGGAGCTCGACGAGGGATTTCCGGCGGCCGCCGACCATCAAGGAACCCCAAGTAAGCTTCTAAACCACCATTGGATGCCATGTGAATGAAAGAAATCGAGTTTAAACAAATAAAAATTTTCTGTGAATTCTTCGCCGGAGCCGGTTCGGTCGCCGGATTTTTGGGGCGGTTCCCGACGTGTTTCTTGCCATGTTTTGGTCTTATATTGATGTTGAGTGTCTAAGGAGTCGAATGCCGCAAGAACGGGTGAAAAATACCAAGTTTCGGGCCCATTTCGCAATTTTCCGGCGACCTCGCCGGAATTTTTACTATTCCCGCCGGATTTTTCACTGTTCATCGTCTTCTCCGGCGACCCTCCGGCCGGTCAACGGTCAACGGCCGACGTGGCGTGCCACGTAGGCAGCCACGTCAGCCGGGTGGGGGCCACGTGGAATTTTTATGCATAAAACAAAATGAACGGTCCCGATCGCGACACGTGTCGCGATCTCGCCTTTTTGGGAAAATAATAAATGATTTTCTGATAATTAATTCAAATCAATCCGACGGCCGAGAATGTGCCAAGTGGCTTTCTGTGGATCGTCCGATCTTGTCCAAGATCGGACGCACCAGGAGTAGCCACGTGGCACAACGTGGAGCGTTCGATCCGAAGGTTTTTCTAAAAAAGGAAAATAATTGATTTTTGATCCGATAGCTACGATTTGGCCACGTGGCTCACTGAGGGACGTCCGATCTAGTCTTTGATCGGACGCACGAGACGAAGCCACGTGGCACGACGTGGACCGTCCGATCCGGGGAATTTTCGGATAATTAAATAAAATAGATAAAAAATCAAAAAAATTGTTAAAAAATGGAAAAATGTTTAAAAATATAAAACGGCGTCGTTTTAGGCCGGTTTCGACCCCTAGGGTCGGGCCGGGCGCCCGAGAGGCGCGGGCCGGGTTTGACCCGGCCCGGAAAATATTTTTAAATATTTTAAAAAATTCAAAAATAATAAAAAATAATAAAATAATCAAAAAATCAGTAAAAAATGGAAAATCATAAAATATTCAAAAAATTCGGAAAATTCAGAAAAAATTCTAAAAAATTCCAGAAAATAGGAAATGGCCACATTCAACTGGCCACGACCTGTTTCGGGTCTTTCGACCCCCGATCTTTTCAGAAATGACGGTTTTGCCCTTCCGGCAAACCGTCTTCCAGAAAAATTCTAAAAATCCAGGAAAATCCCAAAAAATAGGAAATGACCACAAACAACTGGCCAAGGCTCATTCCGGGTGTTTTGAACCCCGACCCTTCTTAAAATGACGATTTCGCCCTTTGGGCGAATCGTCTTCCAAAAATTGAAGAAAATCAAGAAATTCCAAAAAATTCTCAAAAATGGGAAGTGGCCACAATCAACTGGCCATGGAATATTTTGGGCAATTCGGTATCCAAACCTTCCAAAAAAGACAATTTTTCCCTTCGGGCTAATTGTCCCCGAATCTTCCCATTTTACCCCTAGCCCTAAATCACATCTTCCCTAAGCCCTTATGGCTATACTAGGAGGCCAATGATTGAAATTTATGTGCATTGACATGATTTATTTATGCACTTGATTGCGCTTTCATTATATTGACTGTGGTTTGATAGGACCAGTCTTCCAACCTGCATGAAACCCTGACTCATATCACCCAAAATTGCGCCTGCATGAACTCTTAGTTAGGAAAATCACTCACGTTAGGTACCGAAAGGGCGTTGGTAATGACACCGACGTAACCAAGTCCCCGAACCCAAAATCTCTGGTTCCGTAGAACTGATCGATCTCTCCCAATCGGTCAGTAAGGTTTCCGGTCTACCCTCTAAGAAAGACCGGTGGCGACTCCAAATGCATGCACAAGTTGCACATGCCACCACGACCACACTGAAGGTCGAAAGCGATCGACTCTTATCGTCGAATCCCTTAAAGATATACCTCCGCCGCGATTTGGTATGGGCCTGGGAGGGCCCGCGCCGATCTAAGGCCCGCGATCCACATTTCAGAGTGGGGGCCCACGATCGGTAATCCATTAGCCGCGTCCGATTTTCGGACGGGTCGCGACACCGCTCCGCCGCGAGGGAGGGTTGCGACATGTGTCCTACATTTTCGCTTGTCCGGTGTCGTCGATTAAATTCCGACTTCGTGTCCTACAATAAGGGTTAGTGCCGTCGATTCAATTCCGGTGTCATACCTAAGTTCATAATTTCGTCGAAGAGATTCGACATGTTTCATCGAAATTCGTCTCCATAGGCCTTGTCGAAATCTTGTACAAAATTGTCGAAAGACACGCTCTTATCAATAAGATAGTATGTATTTGACACTCTTTGTTCAAAACTTGCACCGAACCCCTTTTTCTTAACGAACTGCTAACGTTCGATAAAAAGATTTTCCTGCATCAAACAACCCTTTTGGACCTCAACCCCTTGGGCCAAGCCCTGAGAAGATTAAGCAGGCTCGATTAAGGGGAAATTTTGCGACAACACCCATTTACTAAACTGGGCAATGCGAGTCGTGGACGAGCGGGAAGCCGTGGGTTGTAGGTGTTCGACGGGAGTTCGGGGTAGTTTGCATGTCGGGGTAGTTGGTTGATTAGAGGTTTAGGAGCTCGAGGACACTCAAGGGTGTCACTAGAATGTGGTATTCGGCATGAAAGCAGTGTGTGGCGTGGGGTCGAAGACTGAGAATTGGTCTCAGTGATGAGAGGTTGACAGGATTGTGGGGTGGAGGAATCGTTTATGTATCTGGGTTTTGTGGTCTTAGGCCGTTGGTTGGAGTTGGGTTACAGAGATATGGGAAACAGTGAAGGTAAGAGGTGATTATGCTCGTAGGGTGCAAAGGATTTGCGGTGAATTGGTTCCACAGACAAGTCTGGAATTTGTGGGACGTGCGACTAGGCTTGGTGGGACCGAGGAGCCTAAGTTAGGTTGAGAAAATGGAGAAGGATCAGTCTATAACGGTGGGACTTTTTGAGGCCGAATGGGACAATGAAGGCAGGATAAATGAAAGACATATTCAGTTGGTGAGGTATCAAGTCCATGGCTTGATAAGATGGTTACTTTTTGGTGAAATATAGGTTGGGAGCGACAGATTATAGGGCTATAGAGTTTGAGCGTAGAATACATGACTGGTGGAAAACCCATCCACCGTAGTACTCATTTCTTGATAATTTTTTATGTTGGCGTCGTAATGCTTTGCGATATTAAAGTCTATCATAGCATAATCCATGCATTGACATGATATATGGCATTACGCGGTGTGACGTGAGCTTGGGCCGTGTATGGCTCATGAAAATGAGTTTCGTACGCGAACAATTTTACCCCATGGAGACTGGTGTGTCTAGGAAGACCCTGCCGTGTGTTCTGGTTGGCCTTGTTGTGTATTATGGGTCGGCCACGGAGGCGGGATGAGGCGATACACCTAAACTTTATAAATTGTATAAAGTAAAGTGGCTTGAGTCGCGTGTCAGGACTATTTGTGCATGAGCATTACTCATACCATGTGCATTACATGATTCAATGTGATGAGTGGACGAATGTGATTTGGATCCATTGTACTGACTTTGGAAATATCGTGAGTAGTTGTTCCTTAAGTATTCGTTCTTGTCTCGTCTATTGGTTAGTTTAGTCAATGGTTTAGAACGTTTTACTTGCTGGAGGTCTCACTCCTCTTTGTTGAATTTTTTTTAGGTAGTGACATGTGCTTGTTAAGGTCTTGGAGCCGAGATTTAAGGTCGGGCTACCATCGGTGCGGAGCAGGAGGATTGGGGTAGGGTCGCGACAGGGGCCCCGTTCGAGATCCATCCATTGCGAGTTGGACGACGACTAGCCATCAACCTTAATCTCGCTCGCCACGCGAGAGGGTCGCGACAATATTTTCGTGAATCGTAAAAATATTTTTCGTTCATTTATTTATATCTACGATATAAGTGATTATTTTTTAAAAAAAATATTTTTAAATGATCTTCTTTTTCTGCGAAATAAACGGAGCCTTCCCATGTTAGGCAGGAGAGAAATTTGAAAAACTTCCGTATCATTCGGCGTACACAAATAACACCGGCTTTCATACGACATTCTGCATCTCAATGTGATACCAGTCTTAATATAAGTGGCTCGCAACATGTGTAATAGGAGAGCCATGTATACCCGAGGTACGAGGAAAAGAACCAAAAAAGTTATAAATCTTTTGTATTTATGTCAATTCAGTTTTAAACTTTTCAGTTATGACAATTTAGCCTTAATCCTTTAGCATTTGTGCCAATGGAGCCCAATTGGCCAAATTTGACCGAAAATCGTTGATATGGATGTCGTATGTCCTAATGGCATGATCGGTGTTGATGTGGATATTTTTTGAATGTTTTCTAATTTCATTTTTTTTCTTTTTTTTTCTTTTATTTTGGCTGGCGAGGTCGCCAGTGACCATAGCTAGAGCTGGTCGCGCCACAAGGGCCTTGGCCGAAGGCCTTCGAGGCTTCGCTTGCGGCCGACGATGGCTTGTAGGCCCTCACGGCAAAAAAAAAAAGACATAGAAAAAGAAAATTAGTTAAAATTTCAATTTCTAATAAAGAGATTAAAAAAATGAACATTAGTATCGGTCTAGCCGCATAGGACATAAGACGTCCACATTAACAATTTTCGGTCAACATTGGCCAGATAGATTCAATCGACACAAATACAAAAGGTTTAGGGCTAAATTGGCACAATTAAAAAGTTTAAGATCGAATTGACATCAATGCAAAAAGTTTACAGTAAGTTTTTTTGTTGTCAAAACAGAACTTAGAAGTTCTTTTTTTTCACATAACTTTAATGGCTTTGTTTAGGATGGTAGAAAGAAAGAGATACATAGAGATACATACATACACATATGTACACTTGTAAGTTCAGCAAGAAGGTCGTAGTTAGGGTGGTGAAATCATCGGCTCTGCCATTGACTAGAGAGGGGGTGCTCATCGCCGACAGCGGGTCACCCATGACCCTTTCGAGACAAAGCCTCCTCCTTACACTAACTGGTGAATAACTTAGAAGTTCAATGGTGCATATGTATCATAATCTTCAATGCCCGCAGTTCACGTGATTATCAAAATAAGGATTCACGTGCATATGGGTTTAAAGACCCCAAAAAACTCCAAATTGGTACTCTTGTGATAAATTTACCTCAAACTATTTTTTTGACCCCCAAAAAATCCTAAACTGGTATAACTTTGATAAATTTACGCCAAATTAATTTTTTTACCATGAAAAATCTCAAACTGGTACACATATGATAAATTTACCCTCTGTTAATTTCTGTTAAATTGAATTAATATCATGATCCAAATTGATACATCTGTAGCAAACACATGGTAACGAGTATAATCAACAATTGTCACGTGTCGTCCAACTCAGCAATTTGATGGTAAAATTTAACGAAAACTAATTAAGGATAAATTTGTCACAATTGTATCAATTTGGGATAAATTTGTTACAAGTATACTAGTTTGGAGTTTTTCATGGTCAAAAAAATAATTTGAAATAAATTTGTCAGATGTGTATAGTTTGAGCTCTTTTATGGTATTAAACCTTTTTTTAATAAACTTTTTTGGCACGTTTGCAGAACTGCTCCAACGTGGGTGGGCGGAAAAACAGAAGAACTTGGGGGAAAAAACAGTACTTTGCGTGAAGTGAAGATCTGACGTGGTTCTCGAAATGTCAAGATTTCGGTGGACTATCTTGGATTTGGATCCCCTGTCTAGCCGCAATCTAGGCAGGGGTGTACATGTCAAATCTGAGCCGTCCGATCAATCACGGACATCCCAAATTTGATAAAATTGCGGCTGAATAAAAAACAAGCAAAAAAAATTATTTTATTCTATCAAATCCGGGCCATCCATGATTGATCGGACGGCCTGGATTTGACACGTACACCCCTGCCTAGATTGCGGCTAGGCAGGGGATCCGCTCGCGACTATCTTCAGCACTCAAAGAAGAGAGCTTTTGTATGGCCGCCATCTGAAGGAGTTCTGGGATCGCGGCAATCGGCAAGCAAGTCATCTCTCAGATCTGGAGCCTGGCCACAGCCACAACCGGCGAGGCAAGCCTCGCTCACTCGAGGCCAAACTTGGCTCAGCTAGATCCGGCGACGCTGAGGCTGTGCTCGAGCAGGTGAGGCTCGGCCTTGCGTCGCTTGTGGCCGGTTGTTGGCTGTCGCCGTAGCCGTTATTGAGCGCTGCTCCTTCCATGCACCCCTTCCTTTTTATCCTTGGTTCACGGCGCGTGGGTACGAGAAATTTTTATATGAGCGTAGTTATATACATAAGATTGTATCTGAACTCATAGAAGATGGAAGGTCCCATGTTTTATCATCAAATTTGTCGACACGAATTAAGTATAGAATAATAGATATCCCAAGGGTACAGCGTTGCCTTCACTCCACAGCAGATTTTCGTCGGAAAAATTACCAAAAAAATTCTAAACTTATTACAATAGGTCGATTCGGTTCTAAACTTTTTTTATTGTCTATTCAGTTTATTCCGTCAAATTTGCCCGGCCAGTGCTGACATGTACATCGGCCATCAAGCGCTAACGTATATGTCGGCCGTCCGATGACATATTATTTTAATATTTTTAATTAAATTATTTATTATTTATTATTTTATTATTCATTTTTTTATTTTATTTTCTTTATTTCTTTTTTTCCTCTTTGTCTTCTTCCTGTGGTCTTCGTCTTTAGCTCTCTAGGTCTTCATCTTCTTTCTCTGGCAAGAGGCGCCGCCTTGAGGCGAAGCTCGCCACTAGCAAGGGGGATCCTCATCGTCGCCTCGCCATGGGTTTGAAGCTCTCCAAGTTAAACTTCATCTTCTTTCCTCTTTAGCAACGAGCGACTTTGAAACTCTACAAGTTAAACTTGTCGTGACAGTGTCCTGACGATGAACACTAAATCCACTAGTCAGGGGCTAGCCAGGGGCCGGGCAAGACTAGACCTTGCCGTGGTCGGGCGAGGTTCGCCTCGCCGTGGCCGGGCGAGGTTCGCCTCGCCAGCCCAGATCTGGTGAGGTCTCGACCTGCTTCACCCAGCCATAGCGAGGCTCGACCTTGCCTTTAGGCTGTCTCACCTAGCGACAGCGATGTCGAGCCTCGCCAGATCTGAGCTGGCAAGGGTCGGCCTCGTACGGCCACGACAAGGCGAGCCTCGCCCAATCATGGCGAGGACTGGCGACGGCAAGCTTCGCCTCAGGCCGACACCTCTGGCTTGAAGAAGATGAAGAGCCAAAGAGAAGATGAAGACCAGAGGAACACGACTAAGACCACGGGGAAGAAGACGAAGAGGAAAAAAAAATAAAGAAAGAGAAAATAAAATAAAATAAAAATAATAAACAATTCAATAAAAATATTAAAATAATATGTCTCCGGACGGTCGGCGTTGGCTGATGTCCACATTAGCGCTGACCGGCCAAATTTGGTCGGATAGACTGAATTGGCACAATTGCAAAAGGTTTAGGATTGAATCGACAAAAAAAAAAGGCTTATGACTGAATCAGTACTATAGTAATAGATTTAGGATTTTTTTTGGTAATTTTCTCTATTTCCATTTATCTTATCAGAGAAGTCGGACAATTTTCCAAATTAGAATTTTAAAAAAATTACCAAAAAAACATTAAAAAAATATAAATACCAAATTAGGTGCCACTTGGCAAATGGGCCGCCGAGCGAGCATTTGCCAAGCGGGGCCTCCATTTTTTTATTTCATTTTTTTTGGAAAAATAAAAAATTACTGATATTTATTATAATTATTTTATTTATAATATTTTTTTATTTCATTTTTTTGGAAAAATAAAAATTACTGATATTTATTATAATTATTTTATTTATAATTATTTATCTTTTGAAGCTTTTTTTATAAGATAATCATCGATCATTAATTAAAAAATAATTTATATTTATGTAATTATTTAAAAATGTAACAAAAGATTAAAACCGTAGCGAAAGATTAAAACCGCAGTAATATATAAATGAAAAACCGCAGCAAAATAGCTAAAAACCACATGGAAAGATGGAAAACCGCAGCAAAATAGTGGAAACGAGTAAAGAAATGAGAAAACTTTGAAAGGGCATATCTCATTGCTCGGGTGTCCATTTGGGATGATTTTTTTTATTTTATTTTCCGTAGGTGGTTTGGCCGGCCTTTTTCCCCAAAAAAAACCGTTTTCCTTGTCAATTTTGCATTTTCTCCCTACAATGCCACCTCTCGATCACAAATAAACCGTCATTTCTCTATTTCTTCTTTTGATCTCTCCATGCCATACTTATTATATCATGTCTTTTGTGGTGGGAAAGGGGTCTAGGCAGTTTTTCATGCCCAAATCAATATCACGTCTTTTAATGAGTGTATAGATTAATTAATCTGCAAATAATATTGTCAATTGTGTTGTTTGCTCTATTGGTTGTTGTTCGGGTGGAGTGCTTTGGTAGTTGTGGGTTCCATTCCTAGCGTCCATCTCTAAGTTTTTTTTTTAATTTTAAATTTTTCCAAAAAAATTAAATGACGGCCCCGCTCGGCAATTGGGCCGTCGAGCGGGGCCCAATCGGCGCCCCTCGGCAACCCATTTGCCGAGAGTCACCTAATTTGGTATTTATTTTTTAATGCTTTTTTTGTATTTTTTTTAAAAAATTATAATTTGGAAAATTGCCTAGAGAAGTTCTTTTTTTTTTTGGTGGGTGGGTCGGAGAGAAGTCAATGTGGAGCTGCTATCGCTTTAATCGAACTACGGTTCCATCCAGACGGTCCAAATTGTACCCGCCTGACTTCATTGACTATTGAAATAGATGTCGATCCAAAAAAACCGCCAGTAGTGGAACTGTCTTTTGTTGACAATTTCACCTAATCAGCTGAGCTTAGTCAACAAATTTCGACTCTGACAGCACATTCTCACCCTATATTAAGTGACAAGGGGTCCCAGACTTTGTGCTCCAAGTACACGCGCGGAAAATGGGAGTGACTCAAGTTCCTGAGATCAGCGTAGGCTCCTGCGACCGGACCATGCCTGTGATCGGCATGGGGACGGCGGCGTACCCCGCGCCCGATCCGGAGATGGCCAAGGCCGCCATACTCGAGGCCATTGGAGCCGGGTACCGCCACTTCGACACCGCCTTCGCGTACGGCTCCGAGAAGCCGCTCGGGGAGGCGATCGCAGAGGCCCTGCATCTCGGTCTGGTGAAGTCCAGGGACGAGCTCTTCATCACCACCAAGCTGTGGAGCAGCTTCGCGGAGAAGGATATGATCCTGCCCGCCATGAAGATGAGTCTAAGGTCGGTTATCGCGTGACGCCAGTAGTCCTCTCCTTTGTGCTGCGATGGTCTAAATTTTGGCAACCGCAGAAACAGAGCAGAGTGAATGTGCAAAAGCGCCATTCGACTGGCCAATTTTCCTTGTTCATAAAATTGACTTGGGTCGGCTGTTTCGCCATTGCAGTAACCTCCAACTAGAGCATGTCGACATGTTCCTGATCCACTGGCCGGTGAGGCTGAGCAAAGAGGCGAAGAAATTGCCGGCTGAGAAGAGGGAGTACATACTTCCTCTGGACATGAAATCGGTTTGGGAAGCCATGGAAGAGTGCAAGAACCTGGGCCTCACCAAGGGCATTGGAGTCAGCAACTTCTCCTGCAAGAAGCTGGAGGAGCTGCTAGCAACTGCCAAGATCCCTCCTGCAGTTAATCAGGTTAGGAACTCCACGTAATCAATCGCTGATTCGTCGCACGACTGATATAAGCATTATCAGTAGCTTCTCGGCTAACATAGTCCTGAAAATTTTCTTCAAGACTTTAGCGAGTAATGAAATAGATCTTTAAGTTAGGTCAGTTCCGTAAGTCGTTTTACGCCATCGTGCTGCATAAATCAAAGGTTTGGCTAAGTTTTTGGAGATGTGGGTGTATGATATGTAGGTGGAAATGAACCCCATTTGGCAGCAGAAGCAATTGAGGGAGTACTGCACTCAAAAGGGCATCCGCATAACCGCTTACTCTCCCTTGGGTGCTTCCAACACCAAGTGGGGAGACAACAGAGTTATGGAATGTGATGTCCTGGGAGAGATTGCCAAAGCCAGAGGCAAAACACCTGCTCAGGTAAACAGAAAATCAGGAAAATTCCTTTTTTTTTTCCGCTTATGTACTGTCACAGTTCACTTCCGATTTTCAGAAAATTTCTAACCAAACCCCTCCGGCACCAAATCCGGCAGACATCGAGAAAAACATTAATTAAACCGAATAATGGTCATGCGTAAATGCTGCAGGTTTCTCTGAGATGGTTGTATGAGCAAGGAGTGAGCATCGTGACAAAGAGCTACAACAAGCAGAGGATGAGGGAAAACCTGGACATCTTCGGCTGGTCTCTTGCCGGAGAGGATTCGGACAGGATCGCTCAACTTCCTCAGAAGAAGGGCGTTTTGTTTGCTGATGTCATAGGACCATATGATATTAGTCTGGAACTTGATGCAGAAATTTGAGACTAGTTCTAATTTTCTTGATGCAGAACTTGACAACTAGTTTTGCTGATGTCATAGGATCATATGATCTCGTCCTTTATAATGTTTTTCTGTAAACGAATAAAAGCTATATATGATCACTTCTCTCTTCTTTAATCGCAAGCTTTGAACGATAAGATTTCAAATCGTGTATAACACCACATCCATGAAATGAGAGCTTGTAGCTTAACTAGTTATCATAACCACGCAAATTCTTATATATCATTCCTAACAAACACATCTTGTCCGAAAATTGCAATTATCAATTAGTTTTACCTAATCCTCGCCGAAGAATTCACACGAATTCTTATTTAGTTCAATTTAGTGTAAATTAAGCAAATCGTTGTGGGGCTGAAACAAGCACCTGCTATAATAATGTGCCCTTTTGCTAGCGCATGTTCCGTCTAAAATCGCAGTTAAGGACAACTTGAGTCTGATGTGAACAATTAGCTATATGCTTGTGTCACGGGCCGACAGATCTCGATCGCGGAATTAGCCCGCGCGCCGCAATGTTGGTTTTAATATTGTTTTCTTTTAACTTATGGAATAGAATCCATTTATCCACATAAACTGACAAGTAGAAAGTTCAATGACAGTTTCTCACAAGTTAGTAACGGAGATCATATATTATTTTCATTTTTTTAGCGCTTGCGAGGATCCGGAAAATGAAAATTATCCGATCAATCCCTAATATATTGTATGAATACTAATTTAGTCCTAAACTTTCTAATTTTGCCAATTTAATCCTAATCTTTTGAGTGAAATTTCAATATAGTCTTTCCAGTCAATTTTCCCGAAAAATCGCTGACGTGGTGATGTGCCACGTAGGAGGGCCGATAGTGACTGAACCGCCACGTCAATGATTTTTAGAGATAATTGATCATATGGATTGAATTGAAATTTCACCTAAAGGTTTATGGCTAAATTGTCAAAATTAAAAAGTTTATGATTGAATTGATATTTGCACAATATATTGAAGACTAATTGGGTAATTCTTTTGTTTAGAAAAACAAATCAAAGCTGAAGATTCATCAATTAATGCATTTTCATTATAAAAGTTTATGAGAAAAATGACACTAATAGTCTCTAATTTTTGGCCCATTGTGCAGTGTCATTGCTAAACATTTAATTTATTCGATGTGATTTTTGAATTATTCTTAAATATTTAATCTAGTCCCTTAACTTCTAATTTATTCAATTTTCAGATTCTTAAATTTTTCTTCTTTATAAGTATTTTGAACATTTAAGCATATTTTTAACTATGTCATATAATAACAAAAGCATAACTTCATTTAGAGCTTTATAGAGTCCCTGAACTGGAGTTTGTTCAAACTGATTTCTAGACTTTCATAAAAAGCCAAATTAATTCTTTAACGTGATACATGAACTTTTAATTTATCCAATACAAACACGCTCAATTCTGGTTCCGAAGAGGCAGATTCTGGTCACATGTTCACTCATACATCAATAGTCAAGTCCTGCGGTGGCATGCGATTGTGAGCGCTTCCACTTCGGAACAATGGCGAAACCAACACCAACGGACGGAGTGTTATTCGCCGGCCTGAGCTGCGTCGTCGGCGTCTTTTGCAGGCACCTTCTCTGAGGCACTCGCGTTCCTTACACCGTCGCCTTGCTCCTCCTCGGCCTCGCCGTTGGCTCTTTGGGTCTCTTTCTCTTTCTCCTCTGGCCACGTCCTTTCTGGGTTTGGGTATTGGCTTTGCCAGTTCCTTCGTTCATCTGTTAGGGCTATGATTGAACGTCTTCCAGAAAACTGGTCACAGAAAGCTTTCTGATTCATTTTGACTCGTCGCACGAAGTTGTCGAATATTTCCCTTGCATGTTGGTCGCTCTGCTGGTTTTTCTTGCTTGCGTTGTTCAGCTATCGCGGCCTTTTCACCGTTGACTGGATTCTCATAAAAGCATTTTGCTGAAAAATGGAGTATCATGTATATCATCATTTGTTCATTGGTTTTTCCCTTTTTCTATAAGTTTTTATCAATCTGGTGATATGCAGAGTTTGTTGCAAGTCTACCGTTAGGGGCACTTGGGAATGCAATCCGCCTTTGTGAGTTTTCCCTCGTCGTCAAGCATCATCAATCCAAAGGACAACTTTTTGGGACAAATGTTTGTTAGATGGTTTTTTTTTTATCCAATTAACTTGTTAGTTTCAATAAAAAAAACACAAGTTATTCTCTTACATGGTATCAGAGCCACTCTAAACCTAAACAGCCACCTTCGTCCATCATCCACCGTCGACCGCCGTCGATCTTCCACCGGACCGCCGTCAGCCTCCCTCCGGCGACTCCAGTCTCTGTCGGAAACCCCAGATCCAAGGTCGCCCAGAGCCGGCGAAGCCAGATCCGACGTCGTCTCGGGCCGGTGAAGCCAGATCTGAGGTCGCCCGGGCTCGACGACTCCATTTCCGGCGCCGACCGAGGTCGCCCAGGCCCGGCTACCCATTTCTGGAGCCGGCCGAGGTCGCCTAGGCCCGGCGACCCCTTCCCTGACGTCACCGAGGCCCGGCGACCTCCTGCCAGGCGTCGCCTGACGTCACCAGGCTTGGTAACTCCGTTACATGTTTTGTTGACCCTTGAAAGGCGACGTCCGAGCTCGGCGACATCTGTTCAAAGCCCGGCAACCTATTTGCGGTGTCCCCTGAAGCTGCTGGTTGAGGAGCGACCCTTCCTTGGTGTTTGCACAACTCTGAAGTTGTCTTATGGTCAGTGTTTAAAGTTCTCTTAAGTGAATCGGTATTATGGGAGTACGAATGAGTTTGGGGAACATAGAGTGAACCGTTGATGTGCTGATGCATTTGAGAAGGGTAGAGTAATATTATGTTGGCATTCATTTGTGGTTGAAATCTGGCAATTCATGGCTGCGGGCGTGAATTTTGTGGAATTCTAGCTATCGTAAGTGATCTTTTATTGATGGTTGTTGTGGGTATTGAACTGTGGGGGTGTTTGAGGAAGGCAGAGCAATACTGCATATGATGTGACATGTGTTGGTGCTAATTTGTGGTTGATAATCCCGGTTTCTGTTGGTTCTCTTTTGTTGATGTGTGTTGCCGATATTGGTTTATGGGGGTCTTAGTTGTTGATTTTGGAGTCCTCTTGTCGGTGTTGGCTATTTGATTTATGCAAAGTTGAAGGTGATTAAGTGTTGTGATAGTTTGTGGAGTTTTATTTGGTGGGAGTTCTTTGATTTTCAATTTGCTGGCCTTAAGATTGTTCTAAAAACTTTGGTTATGGCGGAGGGTAAAGGAACACTGAGCAGATATCTCACAAGTGATTGCTCTGACTTAGCAATTTAAGGGAACTATGGTGGTGGTCGAGGTCATAATGGTGGTAGTGGATATGGCTTTGATAATTGTGGCAGTGATCGTGTGTTTGGTAGAGGCCGCCAACAATCATATAGTACTTTTGGTGGCATAGGAAGTAATCCCGGTTTTAGACGCACATGTCATTATTGTGGTGTTCCTGGACAACATTCAACGCTTCCGTTATAAGCTTCATGGAAGGCCCTCTCATTTGGTTGCTGCAAATGTGGTTAATGCAGTAGAGTCAGGTGTTTCCTTGCAATCTTCTAAAAAAGAAACACTGATTAGAATGTCGGAAGAGGAACTTATTAAGTACAATCAATTTCAGATTTCTCAGCCAGTTTTCTCCTCTAGAGCTACTTTTGCTCAGACAGGTAATGCAACAGCGTGTCTTTCATCTACCTCTCGTCCTTGGGTCATTGATTCAGGTGCTACTGATCATATGACTGGATCTTCAGGTATCTTTTCTGCCTTTCATGAGTCTTCATCTAGTGTGACATTAGCTGATGGCTCTCTATCCACGGTAAAAGGGATAGGCACAGTTCAACTGACAGCCTCCATATCTTTATCTCCTGTCCTGTACATCCCAAATTTTCCGTTTAACATCTTGTCTGTTGGTCGCCTTACCAAAGAGTATAATTGTTCTGTAACTTTCTATCCTGATTCCTGTGTTTTTCAAGATTTGAAGACGAAGAAGACAATTGGTAAAGGACATATGTCAGGGGGGCTATATGTGTTTGACAATGCCACCAACGTTGCCTGTTCAACAGTTTCTCCACATCAAATTCATTGTCTTTTGGGACATCCCTTGTGGCATCCCAGGTCTCCTCCTAGCCTCCAACTCTGATACCAACCCATAGCCCAGCTACCAATTCTCCAAATCTGAAAAATGTTCCCACAACGTGGGTTAGCGCGACGGCTAGCAAGAAAAACATTCAACCCCACCATAGGGGTCCTAAGACTCCCTAGGACTACTAGCAAGCAATCACATGGTGGATACATATATAAACATTAACCAAAGGTCATTAAGCAATGACAACATGTGAAATGATAATGTCAATGCAATATGGAATGACGTGCTCTTCGCTCATTTACACCATTGCACGGCGTTCCACCTTGCAATCCCACTCTCCGGGGCTCCGCGACGCATGGTACGACTCTCCCCCGCACACAGCTCAGGATCCACAAGTACGTACAAATCCCCGCACACAGCCCAGGGGCATCAACTCGATTCAGTGCACTAAAGAGCAATTACTCCACATGTCTCATCATATAGCGCGCGGCACCATGTGCCAATGCATGCTCAGCCATGAATCACAAGATTTTCACCATCAATTCTGCAATTGATATAACAATGCCAGGCCAACAAAACGAGCATGCCAATTCATCAAGATATGTACATGAGATATGACATAATAATCAAGGCATCAAAGTTAGCATTCCTTTGATCAAGCAGAGCACATGAGAAATGAATCATCAAGACCAGAAGACTACCACTTCCTCTCTTTGATGCTCTCGGGTCACCAAGGTTCTAGCCAATCAAGTCACATTCTTATCAAGCTAAAGAAATCAAACTCGATTCTTAAGCAGGGAATTTCAGCACTGCACAGTTACGCGAATTGTCCATTTTAAAAATAGTAGATGAGCTCCTAAAATCATCAAATTTTACCACGTTGTACTTAAGACCTTGGAAAACATTGTGTCAAGAAATCTTGAATTAATCCCATGTAGAAAAGTTGCAGTAATTCATGAAATCTAGAGGAAATCTGACCTTCAGTAAATCAGTGCCAACGTCCGAGAAATAAATACGTTTCGTAGGGTTAACCAGATCAGAAAAATCCCAAATTTTTATACGTTGTAGTAAAAGATGTCCTCTTAAAATTTCATGAAGGGAGTTGGTCTAAATCATTTTCCAAAAATCAGTTTAAAATCACGAACGGTAAGGGGTCTCAGCTAAACTGGTCAGAAACAGCTTGAGCCCGTGTGGTTCTAAGGAAATTATAAATATCACTTCAAATCCAAAAATTCCGAAATTAAATTGCGTTATAGCCAAGAGCGTGACGAACAAGTTTCATGAGGAAGTTTGGTCAGATTCTCATCACACAAGGCTCGACAAAATTCTCAACGCAGGAAGCACAATTTAGATCCGAATTCCACAGATTCAAGTTTTGCCTTAAAAGAACCCGCCCCGAAGCTCCTTAACTGATTCATAAGTCTAATTTCCACGTCATCCAGGTTTAGCTCATCTATAATTCAGTTCGGGAAAGCACGATGTAACTCATATTCAAGGTCGATCCCGTGCCTAAACCAGACCAGACCCGACCTAACCTCAATCGGTCCACAAAACAGAATGGTATAGCCAAAAATCTGATTCGAACTTCCTAGGATGTCATTCGTATAAAATACTTCTATCCTACAGCAAGATTGAAGGAATCTCTTGCCTTAATGATTGCACTAGCTCAAGCTCAACGCTTTCTTCTTCTCGATTTCCTTTGACAAAGCCGAGCCGCTTCTTCCTTTCTTTTCTTCCTTGCTCTCGGCTGCTCTCGTTCACTCTCTCTCTCTCTCTCTCTCTCTCTCTCTCTCTCTCTCTCTCTCTCTCTCTCTCTCTCTCTCTCTCTCTCTCTCTCTCTCTCATTCTCGGTTGAAGATGGGGAAAGGAGAAGATGAATGACCGAAGAGTTCCTCATGTTTGCATGTCATTGGGAAGCCTCAAGTGACACTTGTCTTGCATGCACCATTTCCTTCCTCCAATCGCCACTTGGCAATACCCTCAATGGCCACTAATCAACATCACAAAAGTAGACATGATGGAGAACCAATGGAATTTCTTGCCACTTCCCCATGACTTGCGCCCAATGAGGGTTCATGGAAGGAAGAGTCCATGCGCCACATGGCGCTACCCCTATTGCTCCAATATCTTTGATGGGATTTGATAGAACTCTTGGCCAATGATTGAGTTTGCTTCTTGCACCACTTCCTATGCTTCCTTCGACCAATAGATCTTCATGCAATGGGAAGGGAAGGCGCCAATTGTCCATTCTTCTAGTGGCTTATTATCTAGGGTAGATTTTGATGGGACATTAGGCCAATAGATAATCCTGCTTCCCATGCAATTTCCTAGGTCCCCAATGGCCAATAAAATTTCATGCACCACGAATATAGTCGCCACTTGTTGAACATGCAATCTAACCTCATGCATGGGTGCCATTTGTCCTTAAGGTTCTTGCATTGTTTGCCACTTCCTTGTCCTCACACGCCACTTGTGAGATGATTACACACCATTTTTGCATGTGTGCCATTTGGCCTAACCATCCTTGACACTTGTCTTACATCCCATGATATGAGGATTTTCCTTACAAACTTGCGCCACTTGGCATTACCCCAAGTGGTCAAATGTCCAATACAAAGGTTTGCTTATTCCCAATGTCATTCGGCCAATAGAAATTCATGCACACCTATTGCTCCAAATTCCTTGCTCCCCAAGTCCAAGAGAATTAACTCCATGAAGCCAAGCTTATACTAATCCTCGTAGGTCCTTGATTGATTGACCAATGCCTTAATTTCTTGGTCACTAAGCTTGATCCAATGGTGACTAAAGTCTCTCATTCTCAGCCATGGTATAAATCCAATCAATTTTCTAATTTTCCAATCAACTTGACTTGATAATAATTTGGTCTTGGGACTTCGATTCTCGACAATTGTACCATAGTCCTTGAATATGAAATTCCTTAATATTTGAATTCTTGCCATAATGTTCTTCAATGCACACAACCATTCTTTATATTATCACTTGAGTCATGACAATCCAAAATTGACAAGTTACTTGATAATTTCCTAACTCATTTCCACATATGCCACATTGACATCTCATGGCCTCATTGTTAATCCAATATGACGAGGTCCCAATTTCTTGTTCTTAAAGTCAATTCTCTAATCCCTTTCGGATATCCTTGCTCATTAGGAAACTCACAAACGGGGGATGCCACAACTTCCTCCCCCCTTATAAGAATTTCGTCCTCGAAATTTGATCTTTGCTCCCTCCTTATGAAAATCTTATAGTCTTTACCTTGCTAGACTTCGTGGCCTTACCATGCTTCCGCTGCGCATTCTGATCACTTGTTTTCTTCGGTTCTCATATTCAGTGATCATAATCACTTCTCGTGGTCCTTCTCGGCCCTAACATCTCATAGCTCTCAGGTGATTCTACAATACTGCCCACTCATAAATTTCACTATGACTACTCTTTTTCATTTCCATAACTTGTCATTTCTCGATGCTAATTTCACATGCCATGCTTGTGGTTTCGTTGGTTATAGTCCTCACATAATTCACACCTACCACGACGATATTCGATCTCTAGCTAGCTAGCTCGTGTGGGTCTCAAATCATCTCAAGGCTACCCTGATCAAATAACAGGGTCCTATCCGACTCACGTTCGGAGGCACAAATTGACTATCACCAACACCACAAGGCACATAGGCACCGTTCGTTCCCAACATCTCGATCCACTCATCACTTTCATTCGTCGCTCTATATGCAATGCCATGTATTTTGGAAAATAATTGTCACTTTGAAAATCAACTTTAATGCAATGTATCTTTTAAATATTGGTCAGACTTATCCGATACCTAGACCCATCTTTTTTCAATATATGGCTTGGTTCATTCCTGCCCCCATCGCCATCCTAGAAGCCTGCCAGGAGCCGCACTTTGTCCGAGCCTTCCTGCTCCGGCGGTCACTCCCCGCCCTCGTCGGACCGGGTCGTTACATTCCTTCCCCAAACCACACATCTACGAAGTTGAGTCCCGCTCGACACGTCCCATACCATGCCTTACGGTTTGTAGGTATCCTGTCTATCTCGTCCCATACCGAGCGACAGTTGGTCAAGTCCGAAAAAATAATGATATGCTCATGCATGCACATTTCTAAAAATTTCATCTTAATGCAACAAATTCGTGCAATGCATGAACGTTCTCCTTACTCTTCTCATCGCTCGCTTTCATTTAAATCTTTATCTTAAACTGAACTTTCTAACACCACAAGCGACCATCGCACTAAAGATCAATTGCTTATGGCTAATTTGTAACCTCAAATCCGCTCGCTATTCAAGCCGAAATTATATGCATTTCATCACACTGGTCCTTAATCCAAACGTTCATCGTTCACTTCTTTATGAACATCTTACCTTACATCTTCCAAGGCCCTCAATAAAGATCGGTAACTAAAACCTTCAAGGTACATCATCATTCAAGCCTAATTCCACCAATAACAGTCGTCTCATTATAATTCTTATTCATAAGTCAAGCTTATCAATAAGTCGTTTCCATGTCGACTTTTCATCCAATCCAATGTCGATCACTAATTCTATAACCACAATTAATCACATATATCGTCCAGTCCTAAGTAGCGATCGTTATAAAATTCTTGCCTATTACTCCTCAAGTTCTCCATGAGATTGATCATCGCTTTCGCCTTTCACCTTGGGAATTTCAGCTTATGCGCTCTACGTACTTCTCAAGCAAACCAATCACAACTTGGTATGTCCATCGATGTTTAGACATAACGTTATCATCTTTACTTTTGCTTCATATCCTCATGATTTGTTAATATCCAACACCATTCTTCGTTCTTGTCCATTCCAATTGGACTTGACATGCTCCTTAAATAATACTTTTCAATCCTCGCTTCTTTCTACTTGGAACCAAGGGCTATTTTATTCTTGTCCTTCTTGATGATATGTTTCCATCAGTTGTCTACAAGACCATCATCAACAACCTTTGTCAAATGATTGTCTTCATTGTCTACACCCATGTATATGCTCTTGTCTTTCTTTATCACTTAATGGACCTTCTAGCACCCAAGCTAGTTCGTTCACTGAATGGAATCCTTGTGATTATCAATTACTGTGAACTTTCCTTCGAATGGTCCACATTTTGTACCATGAACACCCATATCCAATACTTCCTTTTCCTTTTCGTCTATCCAAAATAACCATTCATATAGGTTGATTCTCACTTCGTACCTCTGCGACCCATAATTAAACCATTAAGTTTCAATCGTTTCATGGTCTCATGTAAGTTAATCCTCCTTAATTCCATCCACTTGTTGGCAAGTATGTGGGGAAGTTTCCCTTGGCAATTTGTCCTTGGCAAGCCACTTAACCTTGGTCTGTACCTCTATTGCCACTTCCTGAGGCATGACATTCTCATATCACTTCCTTGAAATCTGAATTAGCTTAGCAAGGCATAGATGGTTTACCCCTTATCAGATAGTCCTTCCAAGAAGATTATGTTATCTGACCAAAAGCACACATATTATTCTAGGCAATTCCTCGACTTGCTTTATTGCATATGGAATTGGCATCTCCTTGTCAATTAAATGAAGTATAGGACTGCATGAGTCAAGAACAATCCTCCATAGACTCAGTACTTCATCACTCCATCCGAAAACTAACTTCAATTTCTTAGACTTATCCTTTCTGATTCCTGCAAGAGTTTCTTATCCAAAATGTTGTATCAGGCTTAAACCAAACAGTATTGCAGAGTTCATCTAGGGTTGCCTTTGATGATTGTATCAAGTATAAGAAGGTGTATCTTGTTGACATTAACCCATGAAATTTTCTCCAATTCAGGACCATTGGTTTCTCTTCTTATCAACTCAAGGGTATACCATTGGGCAAATTAATTTTTCATTCCTTTGACAGTGTTCCTTATGGATGTCCAAATCCGTCAACCCTGATACATACCCACTCGATTGGGTTGCGAGATATAAGCTTCCAATGAAAACCAACCAATAAGACTTTTCAACCTAATGGGTTCACAAGCACCCAGCTTACTAAACCTTATCCTCAGAAATTGTCATCATCCAAAGTCAATTACTAAACCTCAATTCATAATTTCAAGTTCAAACCTAAGCTTGATAACCTCCACATGCTCCCTTCCGAACACGTGAGTAATGGTTCCACATTCACATTCATGGCCTTTAGATACAAATCGATGTCTATCATCCTCAATACAATGATGTAAATTCAAGCCTATAACTCCCAAGTATCCTTCACTTCATCTTAAGTCCAAAAATGTCAATCGAACAGAGGCGATTCCTTAGACCCAAAAGTTGATATATCAGACTATCCATCGAACCATGACAATGTCAGTTTATATCAAACTATCACCAATCCCTCAAGATCATTGCAAATATTCAAGCCTATAACTCTCAAGCATTCTTCACTTTATCTCATGTCCAAGGAAATCCATCACAAAGAAGCAATATCAAAATTTCCAAAAGTGGATATATTAAACTATCCATCCAATCTCACAATTCAAGCCTAATGCACAATTACTCTTGATTCATTGTCCAATGATATCGAACACAAGAAGTGATTCCATGATCCGAAAGCTGTTATATCAGGTTAGCCATCAAACTCTATCAACATCAGTTTATAACAATGCTATGACTAATCCATCAAGATCAAACGCACATATTCAAGCCTATGATCCGCAATTGCTTGTCCTTAGCAATTTCATATCCAGAATCTGTCATAAGAGGCTAACCACCAAGCATCGCATTTCAAACCTATCAGTAGATGAATGACCCTTTCGACATAACGTCCAATTCACTTGTTATTCACCAACGATATTTACTGTTAAGTAGCAAGTTACTATCAATCAAATAACAAGCACAAGTGATTGTGCCTATAAGTTCAAACGCGTCCATACCTACTAACTACCTCAACAACTAGCGCACATTATCACTCCATTTAACCTAAGCTCTGATACCACTAAAGCGGGATGTGGCATCCCAGGTCTCCTCCTAACCTCCAACTCTGATACCAACCCATAGCCTAGCTACCAATTCTCCAAATCTGAAAAATGTTCCCACAACGTGGGTTAGCGCGACGGCAAGCAAGAAAAACATTCAACCCCACCATAGGGGTCCTAAGATTCCCTAGGACTACTAGCAAGCAATCACATGGTGGATACATATATAAACATTAATCAAAGGTCATTAAGCAATGACAACATGTGAAATGATAATGTCAATGCAATATGGAATGACGTGCTCTTCGCTCATTTACACCATTGCACGGCGTTCCACCTTGCAATCCCACTCTCCGGGGCTCCGCGACGCATGGTACGACTCTCCCCCGCACACAGCTCAGGATCCACAAGTACGTACAAATCCCCGCACACAGCCCAGGGGTGTCAACTCGATTCAGTGCACTAAAAAGCAATTACTCCACATGTCTCATCATATAGCGCGCGGCACCATGTGCCAATGCATGCTCAGCCATGAATCACAAGATTTTCACCATCAATTCTGCAATTGATATAACAATGCCAGGCCAACAAAACGAGCATGCCAATTCATCAAGATATGTACATGAGATATGACATAATAATCAAGGCATCAAAGTTAGCATTCCTTTGATCAAGCAGAGCACATGAGAAATGAATCATCAAGACCAGAAGGCTACCACTTCCTCTCTTTGATGCTCTCGGGTCACCAAGGTTCTAGCCAATCAAGTCACATTCTTATCAAGCTAAAGAAATCAAACTCGATTCTTAAGCAGGGAATTTCAGCACTGCGCAGTTACGCGAATTGTCCATTTTAAAAATAGTAGATGAGCTCCTAAAATCATCAAATTTTACCACGTTGTACTTAAGACCTTGGAAAACATTGTGTCAAGAAATCTTGAATTAATCCCATGTAGAAAAGTTGCAGTAATTCATGAAATCTAGAGGAAATCTGACCTTCAGTAAATCAGTGCCAACGTCCGAGAAATAAATACGTTTCGTCGGGTTAACCAGATCAGAAAAACCCCAAATTTTTATACGTTGTAGTAAAAGATGTCCTCTTAAAATTTCATGAAGGGAGTTGGTCTAAATCATTTTCCAAAAATCAGTTTAAAATCACGAACGGTAAGGGGTCTCAGCTAAACTGGTCAGAAACAGCTTGAGCCCGTGTGGTTCTAAGGAAATTATAAATATCGCTTCAAATCCAAAAATTCCGAAATTAAATTGTGTTATAGCCAAGAGCGTGACGAACAAGTTTCATGAGGAAGTTTGGTCAGATTCTCATCACACAAGGCTCGACAAAATTCTCAACGCAGGAAGCACAATTTAGATCCGAATTCCACAAATTCAAGTTTTGCCTTAAAAGAACCTGCCCCGAAGCTCCTTAACTGATTCATAAGTCTAATTTCCACGCCATCCAGGTTTAGCTCATCTATAATTCAGTTCGGGAAAGTACGATGTAACTCATATTCAAGGTCGATCCCGTGCCTAAACCAGACCAGACCCGACCTAACCTCAATCGGTCCACAAAACAGAATGGTATAGCCAAAAATCTGATTCGAACTTCCTAGGATGTCATTCGTACAAAATACTTCTATCATACAGCAAGATTGAAGGAATCTCTTGCCTTAATGATTGCACTAGCTCAAGCTCAACGCTTTCTTCTTCTCGGTTTCCTTTGACAAAGCCGAGCCGCTTCTTCCTTTCTTTTCTTCCTTGCTCTCGGCTGCTCTCGTTCACTCACTCACTCTCTCTCTCTCTCTCTCTCTCTCTCTCTCTCTCTCTCTCTCTCTCTCTCTCTCTCTCTCTCTCTCTCTCGGTTGAAGATGGGGAAAGGAGAAGATGAATGACCGAAGAGTTCCTCATGTTTGCATGTCATTGGGAAGTCTCAAGTGACACTTGTCTTGCATGCACCATTTCCTTCCTCCAATCGCCACTTGGCAATACCCTCAATGGCCACTAATCAACATCACAAAAGTAGACATGATGGAGAACCAATGGAATTTCTTGCCACTTCCCCATGACTTGCGCCCAATGAGGGTTCATGGAAGGAAGAGTCCATGCGCCACATGGCGCTACCCCTATTGCTCCAATATCTTTGATGGGATTTGATAGAACTCTTGGCCAATGATTGAGTTTGCTTCTTGCACCACTTCCTATGCTTCCTTCGACCAATAGATCTTCATGCAATGGGAAGGGAAGGCGCCAATTGTCCATTCTTCTAGTGGCTTATTATCTAGGGTAGATTTTGATGGGACATTAGGCCAATAGATAATCCTGCTTCCCATGCAATTTCCTAGGTCCCCAATGGCCAATAAAATTTCATGCACCACGAATATAGTCGCCACTTGTTGAACATGCAATCTAACCTCATGCATGGGTGCCATTTGTCCTTAAGGTTCTTGCATTGTTTGCCACTTCCTTGTCCTCACACGCCACTTGTGAGATGATTACACACCATTTTTGCATGTGTGCCATTTGGCCTAACCATCCTTGACACTTGTCTTACATCCCATGATATGAGGATTTTCCTTACAAACTTACGCCACTTGGCATTACCCCAAGTGGTCAAATGTCCAATACAAAGGTTTGCTTATTCCCAATGTCATTCGGCCAATAGAAATTCATGCACATGGAATGATCTTGCCAATTGTCCTTGCCCCTATTGCTCCAAATTCCTTGCTCCCCAAGTCCAAGAGAATTAACTCCATGAAGCCAAGTTTATACTAATCCTCGTAGGTCCTTGATTGATTGACCAATGCCTTAATTCCTTGGTCACTAAGCTTGATCCAATGGTGACTAAAGTCTCTCATTCTCAGCCATGGTATAAATCCAATCAATTTTCTAATTTTCCAATCAACTTGACTTGATAATAATTTGGTCTTGGGACTTCGATTCTCGACAATTGTACCATAGTCCTTGAATATGAAATTCCTTAATATTTGAATTCTTGCCATAATGTTCTTCAATGCACACAACCATTCTTTATATTATCACTTGAGTCATGACAATCCAAAATTGACAAGTTACTTGATAATTTCCTAACTCGTTTCCACATATGCCACATTGACATCTCATGGCCTCATTGTTAATCCAATATGACGAGGTCCCAATTTCCTGTTCTTAAAGTCAATTCTCTAATCCCTTTCGGATATCCTTGCTCATTAGGAAACTCACAAACGGGGGATGCCACATCCCTCTCTAGGAAGTTTGAAAAAGTTAGATTCTCTCTTTCATTATTTATCTCGTATTGAGTGCGAGTCGTGTCAGTTTGGAAAATTGCACCGTACTAGCTATAGTCCAAGAGTCAATAAACAGGCTTCTCGACCATTTGCTTTAGTTCATTCTGATGTTTAGGGTCCTTGTCCTACCACTTCAAAGTTGGGTTTTAAGTATTTCGTCACTTTTGTTGATGACTACTTAAGAGTCACATGGCTATATCTAATGAGAAGCCGTTCTGAGTTATTCTAGATTTTTTGTGCATTTGTCAACGAAGTACATACTCAATTTTCTACTTCTGTATGTATTCTTCGAAGTGATAATGCCAAGGAGTATTTTTCTAAAACTTTCTCTGAATTCATGTCCCACCGAGGCATTGTTCATCAATCTTCTTGTTCATATACACCACAACAAAATGGTGTTGCCGAAAGAAAGAACCGCCACTTGTTAGAAATCACTCGTTCTTTGATGTTTGAAATGAAGGTCGATAAATCATTTTGGGCTGATGCTGTTATGACTGCATGTTATCTTATCAATCGCATGCCGTCCTCTGTTCTTACGGGTGCAATTCCTCACTCTCTTCTTTTTCCTTCTGATCCCTTGTTTCATTTGCCACCTCGCATATTTGGTTGTGTTTGTTATATTCATGACCATCGTCCCGGGCTTTCCAAACTTGATCCTCGATCTCTTAAATGCATTTTTGTTGGCTATTCTTGTACACAGAAGGGTTATCGTTGCTATTGTCCTTCTTTGCACAAGTATTTCACTACCGCTGATGTTTCTTTCTTTGAGTCTACTGTTTATTCTGGTAATCCAGTGGAGACCTATGCAGTGGATGATGATTCTTTGACATATGTTATTACGAAATTAATACCCACTTCGGACTCTTCAGCTATTCCTCCTCCCATCCAGTATGTTTATAGTAGACATCCTCGCCAGCATGTGGAGCCCCCTGAAGATGTACCTCATCCTACCTTGTCTTCTTCATCTTCTGAGCCTGAGGTAAGTCAGTCCCATACTGACCTTGATATTCATATTGCACATCGCAAAGGCATTCGTAGTTGTACCAAACACCCCATTGCACAATGTGTCTCATATTCTGGTTTATCTGCCTCTTATCGGGCTAGTCTAATGACCATTGATACACATCCCATTCCTAAATCTATTGCTGAAGCATTATCTAGTCCAGACTAGAGGGCAGCTATGGAAGAGGAACTAATGGCATTGGAACAAAATCAGACCTGGGATCTTGTTTCTTTACCTGTAGGGAAGAAGGCCATTGGATGTAAATGGGTATTTACTGTCAAGGTTAACTCTGATGGCTCTCTTGCTCGTCTCAAGGCTAGACCGGTTGCTAAAGGGTATGCCCAAGTTTATGGGGTAGATTATGGTGATACTTTTTCTCCAGTGGCTAAGATGACATCCATTCGTCTTTTACTTTCTTTGGCTGCTTCTGCTTGTTGGCCTCTGTTTCAACTTGATGTTAAGAATGCATTTCTTCATGGAGATTTACAAGAAGATGTGTATATAGAGCAACCACTAGGGTTTGTTGCTCAGGGGGAGTCTGGTCATGTTTGTCGCTTAAAAAAATCTTTATATGGCTTGAAACAGTCTCCCAGAGCTTGGTTCGGGAAGTTTACTGAGGCGGTACTTCAGTTTGGACCGTGTAGATGTACTGGAGATCATTCTATGTTTTATCGAGTTTCTAAAGCTGGTCGAATATTCATTGTCGTTTATGTGGATGATATTATCATAACTGGAGATGATTCTACAAGGATTGAAGAGTTGAAATTGTATTTGCAACAGCAGTTTCATACAAAGGATTTGGGACTTCTCAGATATTTCTTGGGTATTGAAGTGGCACGGTCTAAGAAAGGTATTTGTATCTCACAACGAAAATATGTTTTGGATTTGCTTACAGAGACAGGTATGCTAGGAGCTAAACCATTGGATACACCAATGGAAGTGGGCTCGAAATTGATGGCAGGGGATGGTGAGCCATTAGATGATCTGGAAAGGTATCGGAGACTTGTTGGAAAATTAAATTATCTGACTATTACTCGACTTGATATTTCCTTTCCGGTGAGTGTTGTGAGTCAATTTATGTCCTCTCCCCGTACCTCACATTGGGATGCTGTAGTCAGGATTTTGAGATACTTGAAGAAAGCCCCAGGTCATGGTCTCGTTTATCAGAATCATGGTCACAAAAGGGTAGAAGCCTTCTCGGATGCTGATTGGGCAGGCTCTCCTATGGATAGGAGGTCTACATCAGGGTATTGTACTTTTGTCGGAGGAAACTTAGTATCTTGGAAGAGTAAGAAGCAAAGTGTTGTAGCTAGATCAAGTGCAGAGTCAGAATACAGAACTATGGCTCAAGCTACTTGTGAGCTGGTCTGGATGCGTCAGATATTAGTTGAACTTGGATTCGAAGACCCTGCGCCAATGGAGTTGTGGTGTGATAATCGAGCAGCTGTCCATATTGCATCAAATCCAGTGTTTCATGAGGGTACCAAGCATATCGAAGTTGATTGTCACTTTATCTGAGAGAAACTTCAGGCTAGAGTTATTTCTACTAGTTATGTTAGGACCGGTGAACAACTAGCTGATATTTTCACCAAATCTCTAGGGAGTAGTAGGATCGAGTATATTTGTAACAAGCTGGGCATGCTTGATATCCATGCTCCAGCTTGAGGGGGAGTGTTAGAGTAGAAGGGTATAATGGTTCGAAAGCTTGATATGTATATATATCCTTCTGTTCATCAATAAAAAAAACACAAGTTATTCTCCTACAAAAATCATATCACTTGTTAAGATATATGCTTTATATTCATGGACATCAAGCTTTTGAAAAAAACAGTTGTTCAACATGGTATCGGAGCTTCAAGTGGAGGGTTTGAATCTTAACACACTCAAAATTTCATATTTGTTTATTTCTCTTATTCGTCCAACGGCTCTTTGATGCGGTATGTCTAAATTGTAGATTTCACATGTGGATCTAACTTACAAGCAATGGGAATTGTTAAGAGATATGCTTGCATGTTGACTGATGGCTTAACATTGAGAGAAAGGTTAATTCATGCGTCTAAGTATGGGCACAATTAATTCGTTACCCCATTTCACTGCGGACTGCTTCTGTCATTGATACCCGATACAAGAGACCCATAGTTACTGGCCCTTTTTCCCCCTGAAATTAACTCAAATCTCTCTCCTTTTGCAGTGGTTGTTCTTGTATGAGACAACTTCATTTTCACTGCCGACTTATCTCTCTCTCTCTCTCTCTCTCTCTAGGGGAAAGTAACATTATAGCTGATCTCATTAGTGAAAGTGAAGCAGAAGAAAAGGAAGCCAGAAAGCTTTTAGAAGACATTCTTCTCGCATTTCCTGAGGTTCTGAAACATAAACTTTATTCTCTAGATTTTGCGTATGGTGCTATATGTTGATTTTCCTTTGTTACCTCTATCGTAAGAAGTGATAGCAGATCAATGCTAATTGTGGGAAGTTCTCAGGTTTTACGAAGCATGAGAACAAGTCAAGTTACGTGTTCACTGCTGAATGATTTAGAAGATTACATTCAGAATCTTGGCAAACATGGTGTGTTGGAAGACAAATTGTCGCTTCATCTTCATGAGCTTGTCCAGGTAGTAGCTTCTGCAGAACCCTCCTCTTCTCTTTCTTCTCTCTCAGTACAGACCAAAAATCCAAGTAAACATTTATTGGTGTGCAGAGTGCTGGCCATCATAGAAGTGGCTCTTAACAGTAGAAAACTAACGTAGTTCACAGAAGTTGAGCGGAATTATCAGTTAAATTATTCTTTAGTTTGAGAGGCTGGTGAGGATTATTTAATATAAGATGACTTTTAGCGATTAATTGTTGCTACTAAACACAGTATTTCAGTTATTTTTTAGAAAGGGGGAAAGAGAGTATCTGAGGATCTGAATTTGCCAGTAGACGTCTATCAAGGTGTTATTGTCATCATACACATTGGAAACTTGTTTATCTAATGATCAGTGGGATGGAAGACCGGTTCTTCAGTATTCGTTTGTTTGATGCCTGTTAGCTTGCTCATGCTGTCATTCTGTGTGTTCTTAAAGGAACTCATTTCTCTGCCTGCAGAGTGATTACAACAAACTGTTAAGGTCTCCTCCTCGTATAAAGGTTCCCAGGGCAAGAGACGTGATAAGTCAGCATCCTTGTCTTGGTAGTCTTCCATATGAGGTTCGCCAGGCTCTAGAAAATTCTGTGAAGGAAACAGTCAAGCCCCAGGGAATGGTACTTTCCAAGAAGGGATGCGTGCCAAGGTCTTTGTTTCTTATTGCAAATGGTCTAGTTAAGGTAAACAGATGTCAACAAGCAAGGTCTCTTCAAGACTGTACATTACGTATTATGATTAGACCATTTAAAAGGACTCGTTTTGCTATCTGCAACTTTTTCTAATGGTTTATCAAATGGCAAGTACTGCTTCTTATGCTCCTCTTATGGCAGTCTGAAGTGAGGTGTCCTAATAGCCCCCATGGTCTATATACGACTTTTCCTCAAGGATGTATCATGGGCCTCTATGAGTTGCTGTCTGGGAAAACTTATTTCTGTGATTTGACTTCAGCTACTGTGGTACTCTGTTACGCGATTGAAGTCAAAGTGTTACTTCCACTGGTGAGATCAATTCCCGAAGTGAAGAATATACTCTGGCAGGTAGAGTTGCTCTGACAGCGATTTGTTGATGCAAGAGAATTAGTAATTTAAGAGTTTCATCTCTATATGGTCTACACAGACGTATATTCCAACTGTAGGTCAGTCCAAAAGTGCGAGAAAATGGAATGTCCTAGTGTGTCCATCTGTTTCTTGCTTGTGTATCCGCATGGGGGTGTAAATTGGTAGTTCTTTAACTCGTACGTAACTGGATGGCAGGGAAGTCAGTACTTCACATAGGCGGTACATTGGTCAGATAGCAACATTGTCTGTCCTGTAAAATTGTATGAAGCTGGGAGAGAGAAAAGGGTCGATGCTGCTGTTGTCTTGGAAGCCTAGTTAAATCTCAAGGGCAGTTGATCTGATTTTGTTATTGATTTTCAGGAGTGCATCGTAGTTTTGGCCAAGCTTTTGCTCACCCAAGAGTTTGAGAAGACATCAACACCGGATCTAAGAACTTTTCTTCTGGAAAAATCTTCAATAATCACCTACATAGCGGGAGAAGCTGTGGAAATTTGGAACGAGTCAATTGGCTTCCTGTTGGAAGGATTGTTGCGAACTCGAGATCTCCCTTCAGTAGCCGTGGAATCTCCAGCTGCGCTGTTGCCTGTTGGAGTTGGCGAATACTTCGGGGACCCTTGTTTCTCACACTGGGTATGCCCACGTGAGCTTAGGGAAACCAAAGTATTATCCGACGACATGTGACCCATGCGCGCGGGATGTGGGGGTTCGGGGGCAGCGCCCCCGACACGGGTGTCCCCCTGCCCGGTCAGCGGACGGCTGCCCCGCTAGCCGGTGAGCGGGCGGGGGTTCAAGGGCAGCGCCCCCGAAACCTCAACGGGTTTGGACTTTTATTTAAGTTAACCCGTATGTTATGGGCTTAATAGAGGTTTCGCTAGGTTTAGGTTTTTGGGCCCATTTAGGGCATATATATTTTGCTCGTTTTATGCTGATCATTGTAACGAGTTGAGAGGCTGTAAACCGAATATTATAGTGAAAATCTCTTGCAGGACGTAGCCCTATTCTGGGGTGAACCTGGGTAATCTCGTGCGTCATTCAATTTTCTTGATTTCTGTGTGATCGTTCTGATTCGGTGTGCGATAAATCCCATCAATTGGTATCAGAGCCTTGTGTTCGAGGAATTAGGGTTTATCTGAGATGTCAGGAGGGTCACGGATTGAGATCGAAAAATTCGATGGGACGCGGTTCGATCTGTGGAAGATGAAGATGGAGGATCTACTTTGTGATCGAGATCTTTGGTCGGCAATCGTAACGGAAAGGCCTGATGTTGCGATGTCTGGTATCGCGATAAAGGAACCGGGGAAGAATGACGATTCATCCTCCAAAAAGGCGGATCCAAAGGAGATTGAAGACTGGGATCGGATTGATCGGAAAGCAAAGGGTTTGATCCGGCTTTGTCTCGCAGACTCAATTCTGACAAACGTGATGAGCGAACCTACAGCCAGGGATTTATGGCAGAAACTGGAGTCGCTATATCAAAGTAAGTCGTTGGTTAATAAGCTGTTTTTGAGGAAAAAGCTGTATAATCTTCGAATGCATGAGGGCAACTCGTTTTCTACACATCTGTATAACTTTAACACGTTGATTAGTCAACTCGTATCAATCGGTGTTAAGTTCCAAGATGATGACAAGGCGATAACACTACTCTGTTCACTGCCGGATTCGTGGGATAACTTGATTGTGGTGATCGGTGGTGGGGATAAAGAATTATCTTATGAGAGCGTGTGTTCGGCCTTGTTATCAGAGGAGACACGAAGAAAGGGGTCAGGAAATTCTGGTAGAGAGGCACTGACTGCTAGGGGTAGGCCAGCAGAGAAGACTCTAAATCGGAGAGGGTCCAGATCCAAATCTCGTGGGCGATCAAAGAGTAGGGAGAGGAGGGTACAGTGCTGGAGATGTGAAGAGTGGGGCCATGTAAAGCGGGACTGTAAAAACAAGCCAGTTTTTAAGAAAGAAGCTGAATCATCCTCAGGGAAGAAGGAGGTCGATGCATGAGATATGTATTTGGCTGCTGCATGTATGGCACAGTCAGACCAGGTCACCAGGATATTTGGTTGATCGACACCGGTGCTTCATACCACATGACACCTCATAGACACTGGTTCTGTGAATATGAGCAATATAATGGTGGAGATGTCATGCTCGGAGATGATACTGCAGTTCAAATTGTCGGGCGTGGCAGGGTGAAGTTGAGGATGAGTAAGGGCACGATGAAGACTGTTCCAGACGTGATGCACATACCCTTGATGAGCAGAAACTTATTATCAATCGGTACGATGGCTGATTCAGGAGTTACTTTTAGCTGTGATAAGAATTTGTGCAAGATGACTCGGGGTTCTATTGTGATTGCACGAGGAGTCCGTTATGGGACATTGTATAAGCTGCTCGGGGAAACGGTGACTGTTGGTAGTGGTTTCATCTCTGAAAAGATCAAGGAAGATGGATATGATACGTCCATGTTGTGGCATCAGAGGCTAGGGCATATCGGTGAAAAGGGACTGTCTACCTTAGCTTCGAGTCAAATGGTAGAAGGAGTACCAGATTGCTCTATAGGCTTCGGGTTCTGTGAACACTGTCTCCATGGAAAACAGAACCGAGTTAGTTTCCAACACACCGGTACGAGAGCAACAGAGGTTCTCGAGCTGATTCATAGCGATGTCTTCGGGCCTACTCCGACTCCATCTATTGGAGGATCCAGGTACTATGTATCGTTCATAGATGATTTTTCGAGATATAGTTGGATTTATTTTATCAAAAGTAAATCAGATGTATTCGAAAAATTTCGAGAATTTAAGGTTTTTGGTTGAAAACCAATTGGGCAGGAAAATCAAGATACTTCGAACAGATAACGGAGGTGAATTCTGTTCGGACAAATTCGAGCAATTCTGTGTGGATAATGGCATTGCAAGGCAGAAGACGACCCCATATACGCCTCAACAGAACGGTGTGGCTAAAAGATTAAATCGGTCACTCATAGAAAGGGCAAGATGCATGCTGAGTTGGGCAGGTTTGGGGCATGAATTTTGGGCAGAAGCTGTAGCCACGGCCAGTTATTTAAAGAACCGGTCACCGACCTCATCAGTGAAGGACCGTACACCATATGAGGCAGTGTTTGGGAAGAAGCCGAATTTGTCACATGTTCGGGTGTTCGGGTGTGACGCTTATGTTCATGTACCCAAGGAGAAAAGGGGTAAGCTTGACAATAAGTCTGAGAAGAACATATTCGTCGGGTATAAGGAAGGGGTCAAGGGCTATAAGCTGTGGAATCCAGAATCAAAGACCATTGTATACAGCAGGGATGTCGTCTTTCGCGAATCACAATCCCAGATTGGCACACAGAAAGTTGATGAGCCCAAAAAGGTGGTAGTGCTTGAAGAAAGTCCTAAAGCTGAAACGGTGGAGATGATTTCACAAGGTACGCTAGTAGAGTCTGATTCAGAATCGGAGCAAGGGGACTTGGTTAATGAAGTCGAGGATGCAGATTCGGATGAAGACTCGGATACAGATAGCATGCCGGCTCTTAGGAGATCGACGCGGGAAAGAAAGGTACCACTTCGATACTCACTTAGTGCATTAAGTACGTTTCATGCTTTGAGCATTACCGGAGATGATCCTAATTCTGTAAAAGATGCGAGATCCATGAATGATGCGAATCAGTGGGAGCTCGCAATGATAGATGAGATGCAGTCGCTTGATCATAATGAGACATGGAGTTTGTGTAAGTTGCCTAAGGATAGAAAGGCAATTGGGTGTAAATGGGTATTCAAGCGAAAGCTGAAATCGGATGGGACTGTAGAGAAGTACAAAGCTAGGCTTGTAGCCAAGGGGTATTCTCAGATCGAGGGAGTTGACTATGACGAGATCTTCTCTCCCGTGGCGAAATTGACCTCGATACGGTTTGTTCTGTTCGTAGCAGCTGCATACGATCTTGAGGTGGAACAGATGGATGTAAAGACGGCTTTCCTTCATGGGGACTTGGAGGAGGAAATATATATGAGGCAACCAGAAGGCTTTCAAGTAAAGGGAAAGGAGAATCTGGTGTGCAAATTGAAAAAGTCATTATATGGGCTGAAGCAGTCACCGAGGATGTGGTACCAGAAGTTTGACATGTACATGCTCCAGCTTGATTTTGTGCGTTCAAATTCTGACCATTGTGTTTATGTGAAGAGGACGGGCGGTCAGTTTGTCATTCTCACGCTATATGTGGATGATATGCTGTTGATCGGGAATAGTATGAAGATGGTGAGATCTGTGAAGAGTTTGTTGGCCAAGAAGTTTGAAATGAAAGACTTGGGGCCTGCAAATTTTATTTTGGGCATGCAGATTAGGAGGGACCGTGAGAAACGGAAGCTGTGGCTAGGGCAGGAGAAATACATCAAAGAAATATTAAAGAAATTCAATATGATAGACTGCAAGCCTGTTGGTACCCCTATACCTTTAGGGACCAAGCTATCTGCGGAACAATGTCCTAAAACGGGTGAAGAAGCTGAAGAGATGGCCCGAGTTCCATATGCGAGTGCAGTGGGTAGCTTGATGTATGCTATGGTGTGCACACGTCCGGATATAGCCCAAGCAGTGGGAGTCTTGAGCCGATACATGTCTAACCCAGGTAGAGAACACTGGAATGCGATCAAAAGAGTTTTCAGGTATCTTCGTGGAACTTCGAATTTTTCTTTATGTTTTGAAGGTACAGGGAATGGAAACATGCTTGATATCGTAGGCCATGTAGATGCTGATTGGGGTGGAGATATTGATAGTAGACGGTCCACTAGCGGGTATGTTTTCACATTGTTTGGGGCTGCATTGAGTTGGATGAGTAGAAGGCAAAGCGTGGTAGCACTCTCTTCTACGGAGGCTGAGTACATGGCTCTTACTCATGCTGGAAAAGAGGCCGTATGGTTACGGCGGTTGTGCTTGGAGCTTGGTTTTGAGCAAGGTGCCGTAGAGGTGAGATGTGATAATCAAGGAGCTATTTATTTAGCTAAGAATCCAGCATTTCACTCACGTACAAAGCACATTGATATACAATATCATTTCATCCGAGAAAAAGTGGAGAAGAAAGAGGTTCGGCTTGTAAAGGTCGACACGGTGAAAAATAGTTCAGACTTCCTTACTAAAGCCGTCACAGGTGCGAAGTTTGAATGGTGCTCTACTGCGATTGGGTTGAAGAAGAATGATATGGCAAAGGCTCTCATTTGCGAGAAGTATCCACCAAGTGGGAGAATGTTGGAGTTGGCGAATACTTCGGGGACCCTTGTTTCTCACACCGGGTATGCCCACGTGAGCTTAGGGAAACCAAAGTGTTATCCGACGACATGTGACCCATGCGCGCGGGATGCGGGGGTTCGGGGGCAGCGCCCCCGACACGGGTGTCCCTCTGCCCGGTCAGCGGACGGTTGCCCCGCTCGCCGGTGAGCGGGCGGGGGTTCGGGGGCAGCGCCCCCGAAACCTCAACGGGTTTGGACTTTTATTTAAGTTAACCCGTATGTTATGGGCTTAATAGAGGTTTCGCTAGGTTTAGGTTTTTGGGCCCATTTAGGGCATATATATTTTGCTCGTTTTATGCTGATCATTGTAACGAGTTGAGAGGCTGTAAACCGAATATCATAGTGAAAATCTCTTGCAGGACGTAGCCCTATTCTGGGGTGAACCTGGGTAATCTCGTGCGTCATTCAATTTTCTTGATTTCTGTGTGATCGTTCTGATTCGGTGTGCGATAAATCTCATCATTGCCTTCACAGGAGAGTCCAAATTCTTCCACACCAGAAGCACCAGGTAGTTCCTTAACCTCGTTTGATACCAGCTCGAGCATTTTGCGCGTAACAATGAGTCGACCACTATAGATTGAGTGATGGCAAGCGAAGATTGTAAAAAGAAACAGGTGTTTCATCTTTAGTGAAGTTCACTGTAGATTTGTAAATAGAGAGTTTAGCACAAGGAGAATATGCCTGGTCTAAGTGTAAAGCCTAGCAGCAATGACTGATGCCGATGTTGTTTTCTGGCGGCAGGCTTTTCAATGTCTGGCTTTTGTCATTACGGATCCTGTTATCAAGTTGAGGAAACAGCGACGATTGCACATGTTGATATGCCGGTTGGTGCATTTGATGGTCCAATTTCAGGAACATCAAGGATGAGTTTCCCAGCAGCAGCAGTGCCGACTGCTGTCTATTCTCAGAGCAAGTAAGATGTTACTGTTGTAGTTTTAGCGAAGCACTGGGAATAGTGTAGTAGAGTCGACGATTCATGCTTATGATGCTGCATTATGTACACGGATTAAATCGAGTTTCGAAAATAATATTTACAAAATAAATATTTACGAAATTAATATAAAAAGAAAATATTTACTATTTTAGGTCTCTCCCGGCAACAGAAGGTGCGTATGAGAACGTTTCTGTTCCTGGGCACAGTTTTTGAACAAAAACATTTTTTTGTGCTTCTGTTTCCGGTTACGTTTTCTGGGAACAAAAACGCATTTGGTAAGTAAAAAAAAATGAATACTTTTTTCCGCCGCCGCTGTTAACCGCCGACGGCTGCGGCCGACAAGTGGTGACCGCATTGGTGGCGGTGAGTGGTGGTTCCAAAAGTGTTCCAAAACCCAGAAGCAATTTTTTTTTTGTTTCTTCAAAAGTGTTCCCTGGCACGGAACACTTTTGGAACATTTTTAAACCATACGTATTTCTGTTTCAAAAGTGTTCTAAAAATATTTTTGGAACAGAAACATTCTCCCTGAAGCGTTTTCGAAGCGTTTCCATATGTACCCTAAATTGCTGGGAGAGACTTGGCATGGGAGAGGGAGGGGGGCCGCGGGTGGGGGCCATCCCCTCCCACGGCAATTCAATTGTCGTGGGAGGATTGGGGGTGCAGGCCCCCACGTGGGGGGCCCCACCCCCCACCCTCCCATGGCAATTCAATTGCCGAGGGAGGGGGACCTCCCCGCCCTTACCCGCTATCCGGCTACTTCTGCTTCTTCTTTTTCCTTTTTTTTAATAATAATATAATAATAAAAAATATTTACAATATTAGATTAAAAAATAAATTATTTAAAATTTTGGGTCTTGCACCTTTAATTTGTTTGCTTTGCTTGGCAGTTGGCATTTTAATTTTTTTAATTTATGTAAATATTTTTTCAACGCCGCCTCGCCGCTTTGTGGTCCTGTCGTAAAAAAAATATTTACGTGCCTCGACTCCAAGAAAAACGAGCTCCTCGATTGGTTTTATTTTTAATTTTATGAATCTTTGGGGTTCTTCGACCGCCGACCCGAACTAGTTAGGGATAAAGATGATGTTGATGATGTCGATATTGACTCCGAGAAAAACGAGTAAGGCAACGGCGTTTGCTCGTGGGGTCGCGGAACAATCATATTTACGTAAAGGCGATGGCGTTTGCTCGCGGGGCCGCAGAACGATCATATTTATGTAAAAATAATATTTACACGTCTCGACTCCGAGAAAAGCGAACGAACGAGCGAGGCGACGACGTTTGCTTGCTGGGTAGTGAAGCAAGCATATTTATGTAAAAAAAAATATTTACGCATCTCGACCCCGAAAAAAGTGAACGAACGAGCGAGACGAAGACGTTTGCTCGTGGGATCGTGAAGCGATAATATTTACGTAAAAAAATATTTGCGCGCCTCGACTCCGAGAAAAACGAGCGAGGCAACAGCATTTGCTCGCGGGGCCAAGGAGCGATCATATTTATGTAAAAGAAATATTTACACGCCCCGACTCCAAGAAAAGCGAGCGAATGAGCGAGGCGGCGGCGTTCGCTCATGGGATCGCAAAGCAATCATATTTAGGTAAAAAAATATTTACGTGCCTTAACTCCGAGAAAAGCGAGTGAACGAGTGAGGTGAGGCAACGGCGTTCGCTCGTGGGGCCGCGGAGCAATCATATTTATGTAAAAAAAATATTTACGACGGGATCGTGAAGCGACGTAAAAAAACATAAATTAAAATGCTTTGCTCCATAGTTGGACTGTCGAGCAAAACAAACAAATTAAAGGTGCAAGACCCAAAATTTTTAAATAATTTATTTTTAATCTAATATTATAAATATTTTTTATATTAAAAATAAAAAAAAATAGCCAAAGTGGGCTAAGGGCGGCAGATCCCCCTCAACAATTGAATTGACGTGGGTGGGTGGGTGGGGGATGGGGGCCTGCACCCCCACTCCTCCCACAGCTATTGATCCGCTGTGGGAGGGGAGGGGCCCCACCCACGGGTCTCAATTGCCGTGGGAGAGAGAGGGGGACCCGCAGGTGGGGCAATTGTTGGATGAGACCTAAAATAGTAAATATTTTTTTTAAGATTAATTTTGTAAATATTTATTTTTTTTAATATTATTTCCGAAAAAAAAAAAAACTCGATTAAATCGCTCATTTCTTTCATTATTTCATACATTTGTAAAATATTCTGCCCGATTTGCACGCTTTTCCTGCAGTTTTGCTCGACAGACAAATAACATGTGAAGCAACAAATCGAAAGTGTCGGCTTTTCATGATGATTATGTCACTCCAATTTTACCGACAATCATCAATTAACATACCTTAGAAAAATAGATGAATCGTCGATTTTGTTCTTTCTTGTAAAAAAAATATTAGAGTTTATGAGAGGGATTGGGTTCAACTTTTGGCCTCTAACGTTAAGCGTTCGCTCAATAGTCAATTGGGTCCTTCACATGATCTTGGGCAATTGTCTCATTTGATTGATTTGTATAGCGGATACGGAAGGAAGGAGGGAGGGAGGGAGAGAAGAGTACAATTCTGATCGAAAAAATTAATTCTGATTTTTTATTATTATGTTTTCTAAAAGGCTTTAGAGAATCAGACCGCGTTTGATAACTGTAAAAAAAATTTATTCTTGGAACATAAATGCATTTGGTAAACTGCATATAATTTCTGTTCTCAGGAATAATCTCTCTTTTCATTTTTTTTTTCATTTAAAGTCAATTAATTACGTCTTGTCACTACAAAATTGACTTATATAGCATCACTAATAAAATGAATATAGATCATGTCTATTTATTTTGTGGAGCATAAAGACATAGACAAGATCCTTAAGAAAGAACAAGGACATATTTTTCACTTAAATACTTCTATATTTAACCTAACACATATCTGACCCAACTTATATTACTAGAATCCTTTAACCAAATCATGGTATATTTGTTTCTTATAATTTGTTAAGAATGCAATACAAATCTAGAGAAATTTGTTCAATTTTTTTCATAAAATATATTTTTTTAAAATATATTTTTTGTTTTTTCTAAAATATATATTTTTAAATAATTAATTTTAAATTAAATTACTTTATTATTATCAAAATATTATTTTTATTAATAAGTTTTTAAACTTTTTAAAAAGTATTTTTATTTTCTATTTTCTTTTCCTTTTTCCCTTGAGACCTGTGGCGATCAAGGTGGTCGGCAACGAGCAGCGGGGATTGAAACAAATTGAGAGCATTCTCACTTTGTTGATCATGTGTTCTCAAGAGTGAATCTGGAACAAAGAATCAACTTTCTTTGTTATTATTGTTTTTGCTCCAAATGTGTTTCGCGAAACAGAGTAAGAAAATTTTAGGATCAAAATCATTTGCCTTACGGAATAGGTTTTTCATTCATTTTTTTTTTTTTTTTGGTTCCGGAGAATAAAATCGTTGCCAAGTAGGTATAATTGCGAAAGGGCCGAGAGGGGGCGGGGGGTGTTGGGTGGGACTTTTTTTTTTTGGTCGGATTTGGGTGGGACCTTGCACAAGTTTTGTGAAAACACCCCAAAAGAAATTGAAGGAGAGAGAGAGAGAGATCCAAGGACCCAAGATGCAACCCAAGGAGAACCCGTCAAGGCAACTTTTCTGTAGCAACTCCAGCCCCGACGCGTCACGAAGAATTGATGAATGCAAATGCCCCCCAAAGCCGAAAGCCACGCTACAGGGGAGGGGGAGACCGGTTCAACCCCTGAATTCGAACTGATCTCACGACTTGTAGTTGTCGAAGCCTTCTTTAAGCCAAAGGATCCAGATTCCTGACTCGATCGCCCCGACCGATTGATATGAATATAATAAAAGTACATATCCCGTCGCGCTGAAACTGAAGCTAACCCCATACCATACCTTTTAAAACCAACTCTCTCTCTCTCTCTCTCGACACGCGGTCTTTGGACCCTTCCATACACGTTTACGCGGCGTCATTGCGTCAACACTCCCTCCCTTATTTGTACTCCCCCCCTACGTCGGTGCTCCCACTCACCACCTTCCTCCCACATTCTCCCTCTCTCTCTCTCTCTCTCTGTCTCGCTCTGCTCCAACTGTCCCCAGCTCTCTTGAATTGGAGCAGAGTGCCGACAATGGCCGCCCTCAGCACCGCCCACCATCAAGAACGGAGGCCACGCGTCATCCCCCCTGGCTTCGTTCTCGACCCTTCTTCTTCTGCCCCTCGTTTGGTCCCTCGACGAGGCCGGGTCCTCAAGAACGTCCTCAAAGTCCTCTTCTCCCCGTTGCTCTGTTTCAAGAAGCGGGCCACAAACCGTCGTAAACCCTCCGCCGTTTGTCCTTCCTGAATATCGGTGCCCGATTTCTGTACCCATTCCATCCATTCATTCTGTCTAGTTCGGAATCCCAATCCCCATGTAGAAATGACGGGCGCAATTTGGAATTTCTCTTCTTTTTAGACGCTACTTTTAGTTTGACTCTGTTCCTGGGAATTGAAAGAAAGGCTTATCTTGCTCTGCCTCTGCGTGGCCGAGACAGAGAGCTCTCGTTCTTCAGGAGTTTTTCGTTGGCGACTCCGTCTGATCAAAACCCCTGGTTTTGTCTGTTGGGAACGCTGGCTCTGGCTCATCCAAACCCCAAGCGGAGGATTTTCCTTAAGCTTTGTCTAGCTCAAATTGTACGCTGTGTGTTTTCTTTTTTTTTTTTAGATTCTTTTCGCTTGTCTCATTAGCGCACTTGCCGACTTTGTAACATAGACATTGTGACTCGCTACACTGAAGCTTTATCTTCATATTTAATGGAATCGTTCTCTCAATCGAAGAGTTCCCCCGGCCTTGATGGTGCACCGTTCTTGTTCTTCTCTAAGGTTTCAATAACGAGAATCGAGCTGACATGTACGATGAATGCAGTGGTCCCCGCCGCTTCGGAAGCCAATGTAATTGTGGGATTTCCGTGTAAAGTATCGACTGCTTTGCTCGTTTAAACCCTAAAAGGAGGAACCCCATCAAGATTCAAGGTCATATGATGAGAATCTTCTCCCCGTTTAGAACGACAGATGCTGTGAAGCATCTTTGATCTTATTATGATATTATCGAATTGCTAACTCTGTCGCTGTCGCTCTCTCCGCGTCGTGTGCTCGCACGTGTGTGCGCGTGTCTCTCTCTCTCTCTCTCTCTCTCTCTCTCTCTCTATATATATATATATATATATATATATATATATATATATATATACACACACACACACAAGCATGATGGATGCGGTTGATGCAAAAGGTGCTGGTTCCATCATGATCATGCATCGACGCGTAAGAAAATAGAAACTGTTGACCAATGTATATTAATGGAAACCTTTTCTTCCTCCCCCCACTGATGGATTGGATAGAAGCCAAAAAGCTATCATCATCTAAACTAATTAACGGATGATGTAGACAAACGTACGCATGAGAGGTCGGGATGATCTTAACATCAATTTACTCATGTGGAACTCGAAATTTAATCATCCACTTGTTGAAAACCGCGAGGCACAGGGTGAAATAGTAAATAAATAAAAAAACAGACATTTAATATTTCGGGACATTTACCAATCTAAATATCGAGGTGGCCCCATTAACTATAATTGTACCCAATGCATCATCTACTTCCTCGTACTCTTGGAGCGAACAACATAATACACTCGAGTCAAGAAAATCACGCATTGATTTTGAATTGGTCGCCACATTTTGACCGATTTGATCGAGTCCTGTTCCTCATCTCGTCCGTGTGGTTGTACGGACGATCTCACGCCAGAAGCTATTGAATAATTGAATTCAGTGTCCGGAAGCGATGAACTGAGGGAAGGGATTAATTAACAAGCTTAGCGGTTCAACCAATCTTTGACGAAAACCCGACATTCAATTAATCCTTAAAAATGCAAAGATTAAGGACCACCACCACCGTTGGAAGCTGGACTCGATGACGGTCAACGCGTTTTGGATGGCGTTTCTCGCTGCTATTCATCGTTAATTTTTCTTTTCTTTTTTTCTTCCTTTTATGGGTAAGTCAGTTTAGTTTAATTCGTTAACGAAAGGGTGGGTTAGAGCAAATCCCAGTTCAACCCGCAGCTCAATTACAAGCCTCGTCGAGCACAAGGAACGACTTTACGTGCTTCTCCGAGCTGAACTAGAATCGTAGCGGACAAGCCACATCGAACGAATTGGTGCCATTGGAAATGGAAAACCCTAAACTATATACCTGTGACAAATTTACTCCAAATTATTTTTTTTTTACCACAAAAAATTTTGACAAATTTAACCTCCGTTAGTTTTCGTTAAATTTAACCATTAAATTGATGAATTAGATGGCACGTGACAGTTCATGAGTATACCGGTTTAGATTTTTCACCATCTGTTTGTCACAAGTGTATTAATTTAAAATTTTCTATGGTATTAATCCAATTTAACTAATGCTAAATTTGTCGCAAATGTACCAGTTTGGAATTTTTCGTAACAAAAAAAAAATTAGGATAAATTTGTCACAAGTGTGCCAGTTTAGGGTCTTTTATGGTCAAAAATAATATTTCGGGGTAAATTCGTCACATGTATATCAGTTTGGAGTTTTTTGTAGTCAAAAAAATAATTTTTGGTAAATTTTATCACAAGCGTACCAGTTTAGAGTTTTGCGTGATATTAACCCTTGTTTTTAATCCAGGTTACATCTATGTTCGAACGCGGCAGATCCCGCGACCAACAATTGCGTTTTAGGGCTCGTATCGTCGGGGAACGCGCCTCGTGTACATCGGAGGGATTAATCGTTTTCTAAACGATGAAGCACGAGGCTTGACTCGCGAGCACCACACCGGACCCATTCATTAATCGCCAATAGTTTCATTTTCAAAGAAAGAAAAGAGACCAGTTGAATGCCACCCCGGTGACTCTACGACCGTGCGTACTTCCTTCTACGTGTCTTTATTGCAGAATCCAACAAGCCAATTCTCAATTCTCCAACAGCTGAAAGTCCGAGGAACGCTGGTCATGGGTTGGGGGTAGTTCTATGTCCGGTCGCAACTTCTTGCAACACCGGCTGTTGTTTAAGTAGATAAGATCTTCGATGATTAATCAAGTTTGCTCCTAATTGTAAAGTCGCTCAAAATTAAGTGGCCACCGGTGAATTTCACCGCCGACGGTAGGACCCCCGAAATGACAACACACCGAGGGAAAGCTAGAATTATTTTTTGGAAGGCTATGACCAGTAGGACCCCCCCAAGATTATGTTCAAGTTAAGAGAGATTGTAATCCTTGGACAAGAGTTAGCAGTGATTGATAGACTTGGTCACAAAATTAATCATTGTATCGAAGCGTAGTTAGGCCATGTTGGTTTACTGGGAATGAGAAAACATCTAATCCGAGAAATATCGCGTAATACTTCTCCCGTTCCTTTTGCTTGGCTTTCTTTCTTTTGGCAACTTTTGAAATTGTAATGGGTTTCTATTAATCTCTCCATTGCTATGGCGATTCCATTAATATTTCAAATTGTAAATTCCAAGGTGTTACCAAACATGATAATTCAAATCTTATTTTATCAATCTGGTAATCAAACCTTCATCCTCACTCCTTTTAGTTCGTTCTAATTAATGTCATCTCGAAAATCCTACGGACATTCCTCGTGGCTCATGGTCCTGTCTTCGGTTCCATACCAGGACCGGTCCGGATCATGCACATTCCTAATCGTGGAGATATAAAATTCGTCCGAAGCGGAATTCGTCTTGTCACCATCGATTTTATCTTCTTAGACTCCGCTAGTTTTGCAAAATATTTGGCATTTAGTGAAAAGGTTTTCCGATATGGCAACACTTTCCAATGTTTGGTTGGAATCTGACTATGAACTGAAAGTTATTTTCCGTCACTTATAAAAAATTATTTCAATTTCCCAGAAAGACATGAATTATTCATGTAATATAAGGGATACGTAGCAGCCAAGATCCTGGGGTTTCTCAGGCCAACCAAGCTACCAAGAACCCGAGCACAGACTTCGGGGACTTGGGTCCGACCTTGTTGGACTTCAGGCCGAGTGCCAGTGACTTGGGTGCTTGGGCTGAGTACCCTAGCACGACCACCTTGGGGCCTTGGGCCTAACCTTTGTGGACCTGGACCGTTAAGGACCCATACCCAAGAGCCACTAACATGGACGTGGGAGCCGGGTACCCAAGTATGGTCCCTATGGACCTTAGAACGGCAACCAAGGAGCTAGCCGACCATGGGCGACGAGGTTCTAGGCATGGTCAACCAGGGACTCTAGCACATGCACCGAGGTCCCAGGCCCAACCTCTATGGACCCGAGCATGAGCATTAAGGTTCTCGTGCCCAAGCACCGAGTTTTCTGGTCCAAACATTGTTGTCTAATCATGTTACGAAAGATGATCTCTAATTTTCAAAAGTTGAAATCATTTTCATGAATTTAAGTATAGATTTTCTGTTAACTATGAAAAGACTTCTCATTGACTCATTTTTCTAAGCAATCCAAACGCCGAAAAATAAGAAAAATATTTTTCGTCCAAAAAAAAAAATCGCGAAACAAATGGAACATTAATTCTTGAAGCCTTCCCAATCTACGTCCCACTCCTGAAGAGTGCTTGGAATTAGTTTTCCATGAGTCCCATGTTGTACCTTTTATGTCTTATTCTCCTATTTTCAGATGCGAAATTATCATAGGTAGAGGATAAATTGTCCGGCAAATGCAACTAAAAAACTACGGCTATAATGTACAAGATTTAAAGTTTTGCATACTGAATTGCCCTTTCTAGTAAAGTTTCAATAAGATTTCCAATAAACAAAAATTTCGAATTTGATAGCATCCGGTCAAAATTTAAAAAAAAAAATTGTGCAATTTTTATGTTTAGGGATGTAGTAGATACATGACTATCTGGAAGCCCATGAAACATTACGCGAGTTCCACAAATCGATTAGATATAGGCATTTGCCTAGTACAGATGACCTTGATCTAAAATAATTGGCACGCAACCGATGAAATTTGGTGTGTGAAGTCTAATTCTTAAACAAGAAAGGAAACCCTCCGATTTCCAAATCAATTGCAATTAGCGAAGGCTGACGTCATGAGGTGCGATGTTCCGACGTCATAAAAACCCCCCGGACAAAAGTTGGATTGTGTTGGAGAAGAATCTTTTTGTCATTATCGCTGGCGATGGAAAAGCAAAAGGCGAAGATAATATTCTCACGTTTACCTATAAACTCTCTCTCTCTCTCTCTCTCTCTCTCTCTCTCTCTCTCTCTCTCTCTCTCTCTTTTAATTTTTTCTTTTTGTTGACTAAATAAGGGCATGTTTAAAGCATCATTTCCCGAATTCCACGAAAAATTTTGCTTTTCTTTATGCTCCATTCTTTAAAGTTAGTTTAGAAAAGATTAACTCTCTCTAGTGTTAATACCATCAAAAATCTCAAACTGATACATTTATGACAAATTTACTCCGAATTATTATTTTTTACCTCGAAAAAACCCCAAACTGGTATACTTGTGACAAATTTACCCAAAACTGGTACAACTGTGTCAAATTTACCTTCCGTTAGTTTTCATTAAATTTTACCTTGAAATTGCTGATTTGGATGACACATGGTAATTGTCGAGTGTGCACATTATCAGATATTTGTTACAGGTGTATCGATTTTGAAATTTTTCGTGATATTAACTCAATTTAACGAAAACTAACAAAGAGTAAATTTGTCATATGTGTATCAGTTTGGGATTTTTTATGGTAAAAAAAAGTTAGTTTATGGTAAATTTATCACGGTTGTACCAGTTTAGGGTTTTTAGTGGTTAAAAAAGTAGTTTGGGAAAAAATTGTCACAACTTTAGAGTTTTTCGTGATATTAACCTTGCTTGACATTGCTTAAACCCACAACTACAAGAATGAACGAACGGAGATTCTAAGTTCTTTCTTTCTTTTTCTTTTTCTTTTTCTTTTTCTTTTTCTCTCTTTTTTGGCTAAAGGAGATTCTTCGGTATAGATTTTGATATATCAATAAAGTTCCATTATTCTTGCAAGCAAATCTATCCGGTCAATATTTTATCACATAAATTAAAATTATTTGGCCTAAATTAAGATATACCAACGATTCAGACTTTGGCATATTCATCGATCGGATCAACGACTTGTCCCTTTTGGAAGAACGAAAGAGATAAATTAAACGAAAAGAAAGATCCAGTGGTATGAACAATATAAAAAAGAATCAAAGACACAAAGGTCAAAAGTTTCTTCACCTGCACTATGATCAATCAATATAAAAGTAAATGTTACAAAGGACAAACGACTAATCCACATCAATCGTTGCCATTTTTCCACTAAAGTTGGTGCACATGGCATTATATGATGCCATGCCTTCCAGCCATAACACGCCTGTCTTACTTTACTTCTTTTTTTTCGCTTGAAAGAAAAAGTCTCCATTTAGCAATATTACGGGGAAGAGATTTAAGTCAATGACAGAGGATGTTAATAGACAAAAGGACATCAGTTTATGTCTAATTTGTAATCGTATATTAAAATTAATTCATTGAGAAGCAAATAAACCATAGTCAGAGATCCTTGTTAAAAAAGAAGAAGAAAAAAAAAAGAAGAGTAACACATACTCGGATTGACTCAGCGATAGCATACTTTTGAGTTGTGAATACGATTCCAGTATTAGGGAATTCGAATTCAAATTAGTACCCTTTTTTTGTTGTTGGACAAATAAGTACCATGACGGGTTGTTTGTACCAATTCCTTACTTATGAGTGATTAAGGTGGTGCTCCTAGGTTACTTTTTTTTTTTTTTGTTGAAAGAAAGACCCTTTCATTATTAACAAATCTCAAATAACTGCAGAACATAGCAAATGCCATAAAGCAAATAACAGAACACAATCAGCTAGAAGCGCATTCTCATTCCTCGAAAATAGATCTGTCACAATAAATGATTGGTAGCCGATCACTACATTCAATAATGAACACACGCCGAGATGAAAGAGCATAGAAGTATTAGTCCCTAGTCTCTTTAAACCCGTCAAAAGAAAGCAGAGAAAATCGGTTTGTGCAACAAAATCGAGCAAATTCACATAGCATCCATAATACGTAAATAAAGAAAAAATTTCTCTTGACGGTAAGTTCTTAAATAAAAAAAAAATGTATATATGTCATATATGCTCTTCAATTAGGAAATAAATGTCTAGGCTGAAAATGAATATCATAAGTAAGATAGCAAGGGGCGGCTCCAACCACTGCTGAAAGAAATGGGTCTAAAACCCAAAAAAAAAAAAAAAACTAGAGAGAAAAGGATTGAATTTGAATGTCGAAAACGACATCGAATGAGTTTACCTATTGTGTTATAAAAATAATTAAAAATGTAGGTTAAATAAAAGTCACAACATAGAAAAATCCAATAATTAGAGAAAGATCCACGGGGTCGTGTCGAGGTCCTACATGTTGGATACTGTCTTGAGATCTGCAAGGGCGTTGAAAGTGGAGTTGACCTACGGAGAAGACGACATCGCATGGCAACATCATGCCCAAGAATTTACTAACCTAACTCCAATTGCAATCCCGTGGCCGGTAGGCCACTGATTTTATATCCATTAATCGCATATTATAAATATCCCTACATTCATTATGCATAATGACGTCATTATTTTTATTTTTTGGGTTCTTTTTTGCTAAATTTTTTTTAGCTATTGCGTCTTTAAAGAAGTCATGTTTTTGCTAAAAAAAATTTGGATTAACGAGTATCGGGAGTACGAAGTCAAGCGTGGTTTGTGCGGCTTCTAAACTAAAAATCTCCTATGCCGAGTCAACTACTAAACTAATTCAGTCCTTGCAAACAATTAAGAGGAAAGGGTCTGTCTCTCTTTAACAACCAAGTAGTTGTCGCATCAAGGTGCCTCAAGGTCAAGGCACGCATTGATTAATTATGGCTACATTAGCGGTGACTGGTGGCCTAATTATTTTATGCGCGCACACACAAAAATCGTAGGATACACATAAATGCTACATAGGAGCTCAATAAATTGACCTACTACATATGCATGCCGTGTCTAGTAATGTTGATTATTGTTAGATTATATATAATCCTGAAACCACACTTTCATTAAATAACTTAAGTTCTCAAAATAGTTATCAATGATCCAGCAAAATCATTTATTGTAATAAAGCAGGGGATCCAGAGTTTAAGTCTTTCTAGGTCCATATTCATCTACACAATTTAAACTTTTAAAACAGTTAGTTATGACCATCTACAAAATCTCACAGTTAATATGGCAAGCGATAAAAGCCGACACTTGCCATAGATACTCAAGCTAGACATTGACTCGTGCAAACAAGTCGGAACTTTCGATTGACCCGCCCGAACATAAACTTAAGCCAGTCGATATTAAAATGACCCATCAATCATAAGCTAGCGACAACATGGTTTTTTTTTTATAAAAAAAATCGAGATTTAACCCATATTTTGTGAAGCACAGAACATCAAATGACTAAAGAGCATAGGGGCATCCTGTCAAATTTTTTTAATGTGAAATATGTTGCAGAGGTTGTGGGTCACTCCTTTTGCCTCCAAATATGTCTTTTGCACGAACTACAATTCACAAAAAAGCATTGTCCTCTCTTTTTCCTTTTTTCCTTTTCTTTATATTTGTGCCCCCATCTTCTAATTTTTTGCTTTTTCGTCCTTTGCTCTTTAACTCTTTCCAATCTTTTTCCTTCTTCACGCAACCTTCCGAGTCCTCAGATTCTTCTATTCCCTCTCTTTTTTACCCAGGAGGTCCATATTGAATGCGAAAGATACATCAAAAGAAAACGAAAAATTAAAGCAATAAAAAAAAGAGTGTGGGACACAATTAAGATAAACATAACCTTTCTGGCATTTCAGCTAATGCCGAGCTTGATTACACCTTTAAACCCACACATGAAATGAACTGTGCAATCGCAGACAAAAATTACATAACCATTACTACGTCGTATATACATCAAGCCGTACAAGCACAACTCAAGCCAGACCAAACATTTTACACACTCCCGTCTACCTCGCTCTCCCGCCGGATTGCAAAATCGGTGCAAGATATGTGAAGATTAATTCACAAAATCGATTTACAAAGTGACGTAGTGAACTAGGAAAAGGACGTATCAAGCGCACTCGACGAGAAAATGGCACGTCACTTTGTGAATCAATTTTGTAAACGAATCTTTGCAAATTTTTGTTTGAAAGCCGAATTGACAATATGACGGAAGTATTTGCCCCAACTTTTGTTTTTGGGTAGCCACGACTAATATTGCTGTCTTTTTGGTTTATTAATTTAACCTTTGGTGCGAATGATGGTGATGGTGCCTCGTCCTTGAGTGTGGAGTCGGGTGAGAGCGACGACAGCTTTGCCGGAAAGGCCAGGACCATGAGGGGACACGCAGGGGCGACAGGCGAAGTCCCCGACTGGATGCCTGACCGGCCGGGTCGGCGGCATGAGCAGCCTCTCGTTGATGTCGTTCAGCGTCACGTCCCCGTCGGCACCGCCGGGCTTCACCACCGCGAACGGGTACACCACCCTCTTCAGCACCACCCTTTCCTGCCTCCTCGTCTTCTCACCGCCACATCCTCCTGCACCCATTTCTTTTTCATTCTCAGCAGAAAGAAGAACAAAAACAGTGCCAGGGTTTTCTCAACGTCGAAAAAGCAAAAGTTTATACGAAAATGGAGTGATTTTTAATCCTTACTTATAGAAAGAGAAAGAAAGATAATCTCGAAATGCAAATACCCATCGAGCAAGATTTTATCACCTCATGTGGGACCCTGGCTACATATGTATGACTTGTATAATGATGTGATAATTCTATAGACTACGTAAAATCAGTCTGCTTTAGATTTGAGCATCTCGTGAGAGAGAGAGAGAGAGAGACTCTTGCGTACCAGATGAACGTATGGCATCGAGAGTGAACTGAACTTCTTTGTTGGAGCCGGACTTGGTGCGGGACGACGATTCTTTGAACGGCGAGGAGGAATCCAGCGACGAAACGACGTCCTCTTGCATCTTAACTTCGGAAAAAAAGTTAGTGTCCTCACCCGCCCTGCTCCTTGAACGCCCCATTTCATCTAGAGTACCATAATTCAAAAACATCATCAGCAACAAACAACCGCTACAGAATCATCGCGATCCAAGCAGTGAAACGATCTCACACCTGAGGATCTGGTGAAACTAGTTATTTCGCTTGCGCCATTGTAATCCTCGTCGACGCCCCATCCGCAAGTCGAGTTCCAGTAGCCCTGCCCAGAAAGAATCAACCAAAGTGATGAACTGGAACCAATCAATTTTCTGCATCCTCTCAACTCGAGGGACAATAATGTCAATAAAGTTCCTCACCAGTGCACGGTCGTCGAATTCTTTGGCGGTCCGGACCTCGCCGCAGAACGAGAGCCGGCGCCGCTTCGAACGGTCGCCGAACTCGAGCAACGCATCCTCGAGGTATCCCGTGGAGAGGTCGTGATCCGAGTCCAAGTCCGAGAAGTAGGGCGGGGTGCTGCCCATGACTGCACTCGACATCACTTCCAAAGGATGAGAGGAACGAAAGATCATCATAGTTGGGAGTAACTTTGAAGAGCTCAATTCACCCACGTATAAAAACCACAAGGACAGACGCATCACGACAAACAAGAACAGTGGAAAGCAACCAAAAAACGAACCACGAAGAAAAAGAAGGGACAGAGAAAGGAAAAGGAGGGTTACCTACCTAAAGACATGTCTGCGTTGAGAACTCCAAGGTTATGGAGATCCCAAACTAAGGAAGAACAGTGTGGGTCGCTAGTACCCATGTCCGACTCAATCACCATTTGAATGATGCGCTAGTGAATTCCGGTCCGGGTCATGTGGGCATTCTATTCTACAGGATCCATTTATGCGCCAGGAGTGCAAGAAAAAGAAACCAAAGGAAAAAAACAGTGGGATGACATGATTTTGGATGGATCGGTCAGTCAACGGCAAGGGAAGGAGAAAAAAGAGCTCGAAATCGAAAGTGGGTGTTTCTTGGGATACGGGAAAAATATGTGGGAGCCACTTTTTGGTACGTTTAATTTTTTTTTTTTTTCATAATGTGGTGGGGGACTAAATAATTGCGAGGTTATGATATGATTGCTTGCTGCATGTAAAGCAAAGACTGGAGTGGGCGCAAACAATGTAATGTGGAGACACAATTCAAAATTTCAGCTTTTCCTTTTTGGCATTCCTTCTGATATGGTCACACCAACCGTTTCTCCTTTTAGGGTTTTTGGGATGTGAATGCTCTCTCTCTCTCTCTCTCTCCTGCGCATTCTCTCCCATGGTGGTGGGGTCATATCAGTCATCAGTCATCACGACTGCACATTCATGTTTTTGCCAGAAGAAAAGGAGAGAGAGAGAATTCGCAAGGTACGTTGGAACTTCAGGCGAGTTTCTGAATTTGGTTCGCACTGGTCGGGCAAGGGCAGGGTAGCCTGGCAATTCGGGGAAAACCATAATTCAAAATTTCATGAGAATTTTCTGTTCATGGTAGTTTGTAGAGAGTGACTTGGAAACTTGTGTCGGGAAGAAGCTAATGAAACGTGGGTTGAAAGCATTGCTGTTGTCCTGTTTTTTTATGTTGCTAAGGAACAAAATTTGTCATGGACCCTTTGACTTGTAATCTACACGCGACATGGAAGAAATCCCTGAGTTGGACTTTGAGGAACCCTTTAATATTTCTGTCTTGAAGGGTACATAAAACAAGAGGAAGAAGACTAGTCTGCAGAGGAAAATTGATGTAGCGTACCTTTTATGGCTTGATGTGTTTGTCCTGTTGGGGAACAAGACGATCTCCTAGGTTGGGCTTATCTCGTGTCGTGACCTCCCCGCAATTGTGGCGACGGCCACTGCGGCGAGAGGGATGCGACCCCCACCGAGCGTGTGGTGGCGTCTCGAAACCCAAGCCATGCGTTGCCACTTGCCATAGTAGGGTAGCCCCGGTGAGGTAGTTGTCCGGGGCGTGCGTGACCTCCGACAAGGCGAAGCCGGGTCGCACGGCACAATTTTGCTGAACCAAGTGGTCGACGCCACCAGCATGTCATCACCAGTTTGTCTACCCAGTGCTGACGTGGCGCTAATGTGTCAATACAGATCAACATCTACCAATTTTTTTTTTCCATGGTCTCATGCGGAAATAAAAATATAGAGCTTAGGGGCTCAATTGGTAAAAGAAGAAGAAGAAAGACTTGACTAAACAAAATGAAAAAGTTCAGGAATTGCTGATTCTTTATCCCTGCTTTTTTTTTTTTTAATGTGGATATCAGTTGTCTTTAATCTTTATTGCGCATAGTCTTCAGCGAATTCTTGGAAAAATACTCTGTTTTCCTTTCTTCTTTTTGAGCTAGCATTGTTCGGAACTTCTTCTTCTTCTAGCTTGGGCGTCCCATAGTCTCGGAGTTAGCCCGTGCGGACCATCTGAGCAGCAAGATGATTCATCCCTTTGATGGCTTAACCACAGAGTTGAGATTTCCTCATGGTTGAAGGTTGAACGTGATATTTAGGGATTTTCGAGTGTAAGAGCATCATGTTAGTTAGGAGGAAAATTACCAAAAAAAGTCCTAAAATCTATTGCAATTGTGCCAATAAAATCTTCAACTTTTTGTTTTGCAATTCAGTCCTAAACCTTTTGTATTTGTGCCAATTCAGACCTTTCGGCTAAAGTTTTTCGAAAATCACTTATATGGCGCAACTGATGCTAATGAGGCCAATTTTAAATAATATTTTGTTATTTTTGAATTTTTGAATTTTTAAAATACTTTTTATATTTATTTTTTTTCTTTTTCTTTTTCCTCCTCATCTGGCCGGGCGAGGTCAGCCACGCCAGATCCGGGCGAGGCTCACCCTCGCAGGTGGCCGATGGGCGCGAGCTTCACCCGCTAGAAGCAAAAGAAGAAGAGGAGGAAATAAAAAAAAATAAAAAAATATATATTAAATCGAAAAATATTAAAATATTATTAAGAATTGATCAAGTCAGGGCAAAGCACTCCAAGTCAGCAGTTTCCGGCCAAAATTAGGCGGAAGGACTGAATTGGTACAACTGCAAAAAGTTTAGGACTGAATTTGCACGAATGCAAAAGGTTCAAGATTGAATTGGCACAATTGCAATAGGTTTAGGACTTAGTAATTTTCGCTTAGTTAAGCTAAATTTCATTATTAGCAAGGTATTATAAAAATTGGGAGAGGGTCACGTTTGACTCTCTTCAGTTGACTCAACCACAATGTTAAGTAAAATAAGTTGAGTCCACATTAGTCTTAGGAATCCAATTTTGTCTTGCAGATGTGAATGATTATGGTGCCATGCCAAAAATAATAATAATAATAATAATAATAAAGTTAGGTCTATCAAAATAAATAGGAGGAGGACATTAATCTTGTATAGATTTCCAGATAATGTAAGGGTGTATCAAGAAAATAAGGGAGGGTGGTTGTGTAGGACCATCTTTTTAGCTTGTCATTATGAATGGTCAATCGCGTTTTAGACCGGATAAGCCCGATTATAGAGACCGATGTGTGTTTTTTACTTTGGGAAATGTTATGCGCTTGATTTCCTGTTACAGCGTATGATAGCTGTCGGCCCGTGGACAGCTGGAATGACTTTAGTGTTTGTTACTGTTCTTAGTGACTATTAATGTTAAGTCATTCAAAATTAGTGGATAAACAACCAATGAACCACCAGTACCAGCACCAGCACCCGCATTGGACTAATACCTCCAATCCTTCCTCCACATCCATAAGCGGGAAAATTACTGAAAAATCTCAAATCTATTGCACTTGTGCTAATTCAGTTCCAAACCTTTTTTGATATTTTGTCAGTTGAATTCATTCGATCAATTTTGATTCAAATTATTAACATAGACAAGTATAATAACATTTGAACTTTTTTTTTTGCAATTTTTCTATTTTTTCTTTATTTTTCTTTTCTTCTTGTTTAACTTAGGGTCGGCAAGGGTTGCAGATGTTGTAGGTTAGAATATCATCTAGAGGATAGTCAATAGGTGATTTTAACTAAACTTGATAAATTAATGCAAAATTAAAACAATGAAGTTCAGTATTGATAAAAATGAATGAGAACATAGTCTGAATTATATCAGTGATCTGATGATATTCAACAATGCGCAATATTCTAACGAAGCACAGGAGTTAAGAGATAGAGAAAATTGTACACAAGGTTTATAATGGTTCGCTTTGTGCAAGCCTGTATCCACTCTCCCACGTTGAAAGTCTACTAGCTAGATTCCACGAAACAATCAATAAAATGTTAGGGCCTGTTTGGTTCAGCATTTGAGATGAGCATTGGGGCTCTAAAGTCCTTTGGCCAAATGCAACTGCTGTTTGGTTCATTTTTTGGCTCACTTTGGACAGATGCAATTGCATCTCAAATGCCCTCTAAAGGCCTTTAGGCCAAAGTACCTCTGGAGGTACTTTAGGAAGTTGCATCTCAAATGCAACTAATTTTTTTAAAATTTTATCACATTCACTTGCCGCCTCCAACCGCCACCGTTCATCGCCGATCACCGTCACCGCCTCCCGTCGTCGGTGGCCGGCCTCGCCACCGGACGCCGCCGCCGGACTCCGGTGCCGAACGTCGATCGTCGGACGCCGGCCGTCGCCGCCACCGGTCGCCGGACGCCAATCGTCGGACGTCGGCCGCCGGACGCAGCCGGACACCGCTGGACGCCGGTCGTCGGACGCCTGTCGTCAGCCGGCGGCTGCCATTCGCCGGCCGCCGTCGATCGCCGGACGACGGTCGCCGGACGCCGCCGCCGCCGGACGCCAGACGCAACAGCCGCCGCCGGTCGCCGATCGTCGGACGCCGCCGCCGCCTGACGCCGTCACCGGTCGCCGAACGTCGGTGCCGAACGTCGATCGTTGGACGTCGGCCGTCGCAGCCGCCGATCGCCGCACGCCAATCGTCGGACACAGGTCGTGAGACGCCGGTCGCGAGACGCCGGTCGCCGAACGCAGGTCGCCGGTCGGCGACCGCCATTCGCCAGCCGCCGTCGATCGCCGGACGACGGTCACCGGACGTCGGCCGTCGCCGCCGCCTTCGCCACCGTCGTCGAAGGTCACTGGTCGCCGCCGCCACTTTTTTTTATTATAAAAAAAGTAAAAATATTTTACAAAGTATATTTTTCACCAAACGGCATTTACGCCAAAGTTGCTTTCAAATGCATTTCTAAAAAATATTTTGCCAAACACTACTTGCATTTTGGAAAAGATATTTAGCCTAAAGGTATTTGCATTTCCTCAAAATCCCTTGGCCAAATGCTGAACCAAACAGGCCCTTACAAGAATGAGAGACAATGCTCTTGACTCTCTTTCTCACAAGATCTCTCTATCAATGTCTCTCAAGGAATACAATTGAAGCTCACAATAGATAAGTATGTATGATTGAAGCTCTCTTTTAACTTTGGAATTTTCGATCCTTGATCTCCCACTTTCTTCAGCTCCTTAGTCTCCCTTTTATACCACTCTACTTCCAAACCAACCATTAGACAGTGTCGCGACCCTCATCCAGAAGGGATGGTGGATTTAGGGGTTATTGCCTCGTTTCTACGGATCTATCGATCCATAGATTGGTTTGGACTCTCCCAAGTCCTCACCTCGCGTGACGGCGGGATTTAGGAATCGTTTTGACCTTGACGTACGTAGTCAGGTGACATGTGAATAGTATACGTGCATTCGGAGTTGCCACCAATCTTTGGGGAAGGTAGATTCGAAACCTCGTCGGAAAGCCCATTCAATTTCAAAGGTTTTATACGCAAATGGGAGCATTAATCTTGAAAGATTACTTTGTGATATTTTTCTTGTAAAAATAATGCGATTCTTGTTTAAGAAATCACTACACAAAATGTGACATGAAGAAATGTGGTTTTAATTTTGTGCCCCAAAATTTTAATCTTGAATTGAAAGCATTTACATCCAAATTGCCATCTTCAGTTCATGATTGCAAATTTAGAGAAATCATCTGTTCCACTTCCGCAGGGATGGATTAGAGGTGTTTCAACAAAATTAATTGTCGAAAGTCATTGCCAAAAAATTTCCAATTATAAACTTAAACACCTAGGGCATTCGATCGATTCCCATGAATTTCTAATCATGAAATTTCAATAGGAAATGCATAAGTAGAGGAAGAAATCATACTTACAGTGACCAGCGAGAAGAATTTTTTTTATTTTATTTTTTTTTATTTTTTTCTTATGCGGTTTTAGGTATACCAACCGTCCATAGACATGCGCATGAGATAAGTGAGGATAAAACTCTAAAAATCAAATGATAGGGTTTAGAACCTAAGGCTAAGGCTCCCACCTTGAGTTCTAGAAATGGTTGATTCCATTGCACAACTATGTTGCATTGGGACCCAATCCATAGCTCAAAGTGAGCGGAATTAAAAAGTGAATTACCCTATGCTTTTCCTCATGGAAATTTCACTTTTAATTCCTTCTATTGGTTTCCTAAAAAGAGGCGCCCGGGGTTTTAGGCGCGATTGTGTGTGTTTATTGTGTCGTGCCAAAGTGATATACATGCATTTTATTTAACAATCACCGCTTCAATACAAAACATCCACACAATCATACATCCTAAACTCCTACATGCATAAAACAAAGTTAATAGGCACTCCACCCCTTAGTTCTCTCATCTGCAAAAACATCTAACACATTTGTTAGCGTACGTACCTTACCTTCAAGATCATTTGCATGAAAATCAAACAACTTTTTAATTGGCTCAAGTCCATTAAAGGGCTAGTACCAAGTCCCCAGCGGAGTTGCCAAGTGTGTCGCGACCCTCATCCGGAAGGATGGAGGATTTAGGGGTGATTGCCTCGTTTCTACGGATCCGTCAATCCATAGATTGGCTTGGACTCTCCCAAGTCCTCACCTCGCGTGACGGTGGGATTTAGGAATTGTTTCGACCTTGACGTACGTAGTCAGGTGACATGTGAATAGTATACGTGCGTTCGGAGTCGCCACCAATCTTTGGGGAAGGTAGATTGGAAATCTCGTCGGGCGATGGGAGAAGTCGCCTAACTCATACGGAACCAGAGATTTGGGAACAGAGACTTAGTTATGCCAATATCGTTTATTGACGCCCTTTCGGTACCTAAGTTGAATGATTTTTCTAACGAGGAATTTCATGCAAATGATCTAAGGTGATAGTGCTGAATTCTAGGAGTCCATGCGGACATGAGTGACTATCCTAACAATCACAATCATTAAAGAAATTGCGCAAATCAATAATCCAATAACGTGCGGATAAAACAAATGAAATCAATACATGGAATCCCTAATAGAGCCCTAATGGCTTAGAGAAAGGGGATTTGAAGTACGAAAGGAGATCGGGAATGATTTGAAGGCGATTTGCCCATGAGAGGCAAAATCGTCATTTAGAAAAATATGTGAGAATTTGGCTATAATGAGGCAAAATTACCATTTTGGAAAGGAATAGGAACCCAAGAGCGTTAGCAAAATGATTGACCAGTCGGAATGGCCCATTTCCTATTTCCTAACATTTTTTGGAATGATCTTCTCATGAGGGGCAAAATCGTGATTTTTTGGAGGGATTAAGAACCCAATGCATCGGATATAGAATTGGCCAGTTGAATGTGCCCATTTCCTATTTTCTAACATTTTTCGAAATTTTCTGAAATTTAGGAGACTATTTACCCTTAAGGGGTAAAATTGTCATTTTTTAGAAAGGATCGGGAGGCAAAAGAACCAAAATAGGTCATGGCCAGTTGATTGTGGCCATTTCCTATTTTCTGGATTTTTTTATTTTTCTGAATTCTTCAATTTTTTAAAGACGATTTGCCAAAAGGGCAAAATCATCATTTTGGAAGGATCGGGGTTCAAAAGACCCAAAATAGGTCATAACCAGTTGATTGTGGCAATTTCTTATTTTCTGAATTTTTTTTAGATTTTTCCTAATTTTTTTCTTTAACAATTTTCCTATTTGTAATTAAGCGGATTTTAATTTTTTTGAATTTTTTTATTAAAAATATTTTCCGGACCGAGTCAAACCTGGCCCACGCCTCTCCGGTGCCCGGCTCGACCATACGGGTCGGACCGGTCTAAAACGGCACCATTTTGGTATTTACAAAAAAATTTATTTTTTAATCATTTTTTATTATTATCCGAAAATCCTGATCGGACGCTCCACGGTGTGCCACGTAGATTCCCCTAGTGCGCTGATCTAGGTTTAAAAAAGTCTGATTAAAACCCTAGATCCAACGGTTCTCCAAGTGCCACTTGGCGTCATGACGACCGTCGGATTAATTCTTTTTTTTATTTCAGAAAATCATTTATAATTATAAGAAAATATATATTTTTTGAAAAGCCTAGATCGCGACACGTGGCAAAACCACAACCGTCCTATCTAGGTTTTATTTATTGGTAGGAGCCGCCCCCACCTCTACTGACGTGGCCGCCTACGTGGCGTGCCACGTCAACGCTGACCGGTCAGCCTAGTCGGCCGGAGAAGACGACCGGCGACTCGCCGAAACAGTGATTTTTCCGGCGAGTTCCTCGGAATCTTCGTTGGAAAATCGGGATCGAGCCCGAAATGCACGAAATTTTCGCCCAAATTTGCCCAAATGGCTCCTTATCAGCACAGCAACACATCCAACACGAGAAAAGCGATAAATGACGCCCGAAAAGCCTCTAGTTGGTCATGAACAGTACCGGTTCGGCGAGGATTTTTGCGAAAAAATTTCACGACTAAACTCGGTTACAAACATTCACATAGCATCCCAAGAATGTTCATAGACTTATCCGAGCTCTTTTTAGAGCTCGGCGACCATCATTTGCACTGGTGCAAGGTCTCGGCTCAGGTTAGGACCGAGGAGCTCCGGCCGACCATTTTCGGCACCAATCGATGCAAAATAAAGAGCAAACAAAGCTTAGAGTCGGTTCTAGAATGTGTTATGGACGAAGATATGCCCAAAGAAACTCATTTATGGCTCGACCGTGACCACGAGGCATCAAAACAAACGACGGTCATTTCATCAAATAGTTAGCGTGCGTACGAAAATCGGCATTCGAACGGAAATTTAGGGGTACACAAGTTAAACTAGAGCAAACAAATACTCATGAACCACTAGAAAGATTTGAAATCACGTTGCTATGTGTTTGGCATGGCTCGGTTTCACCGAAAATCCATCCAAGCCGAACTCAAAAAAAAAAAAAAACAGAGCGTGAAACAGGGATGCAAATACCGACCTATTCGAGGGTTGCTGACGGCTTGGGGGCTTCGGGGACGATGCTTCGGGCTCCCTGAAGCTTGAAGGACGTCCGATTACTCTCTCTCTCTCTCTCTCTCTCTCTCTCTCTCTCTCTCTCTCTCTCTCTCTCTCTCTCTCTCTCTCTCTCTCTCTCTCTCTCTCTCTGTTTTTTTTTCTTTGAGCAAAAATCGAGAATCCCCCTTCTTCCCTCTCTCTCTCATGGCCAATTGAGCTCTTATAAACCAAAGCCCGTACCTCTCCGAGGATGCTCAGGCATTCCCTGAGCTCTGAAAAGGGGCTGTCTTCTTCCAGTTTTTGTTGCCCGGTCGCTGCTCCCCTCCTTGCCGTTCTTCCTTGCTTATGTACGTGAGGGAACAGTCTGTACCCTTGGTGTAGACCCGGTTCGATCGGGTCGGGTTGGGTCGAGTCGGACCCGGTCAATTCGATTGCTATTTTTGCCAAATCGAGCCTCAAATTGATCATTTTTTTTATGAAATTGATGTCAAAATCGGACTCGTCAATATGTTTTCCATCTAAAATAGGTATTTTTGCGAACAATTGAGTAGGAATTTAGTGAAAACCCCAAATTGTGCCTAGGATCCAAAAATGGTTTTCGCTTAATCGAAGGCTCAAACGACCAAATCAGTCCAAATTAAGGTCACTAATGAGTTTGGTACGACGAAAACTATAGGGTAGAGGTGTTTGATTTTCATGGGTGTCTCTAAAGAGAATTTAATTTTGATATTCGTGAAACCATGGACTAAATTGAAAGAAAATTGTGTAATTAGGTTCTTTTGATTAAAATTGATCAAATTGGAGGGTAAATCGACACAATTTCACTTCAATATTCTTGATAACAATGTCATGGTTTATTGAAAGCAAAAATTGAAAATTAAAGAATTCAAAAAGAAATTTTTATGCTCGATTCGGGTTTATATTTGTGAAGGAATATAGTGACCCAAGTCGAATTTTCCAGATTTATAAATACCAACTTGAATAGGGAATTAAAATAAAATTATTGACTATTTGTTTGCATTTTTCTGACCACGAATGGTATTTTTCTGATTTTTTTTGGGTATTTTTATAACTAAATAAATTCGAAAAAATTTTAAAAATTACAAAAAATATTTTTTGTTCAAATTTGGTTTCCAAGACTAGGCAAAGGTTCCAAAGTTGATTTTGTAATTTTTATAATTTTTTAGCTATTTTTAATGATTTGTTCAAATAAAAACTGATTAAAAATCAGGTGTCAACAAACAGACTTTAGAGGATCATTCTCCAATCAATCTATTGGAAAGAATTGCTAAAAGAAAGTAGAATAGCCGTTGAGGGAAGAGATTAGAATCTCCGTCGAATTGATCACCCATAGAACCAAATCTTGATTTTCATAAATTGAATTCTTCGTTTAAGAAAGTAGTTTGCCTTGATGATGATTGCCAATAAAATCTAGATGTTTGGTGACTATGGATTCGTTGGAAAAAAATCTATGAAAATGATGATCAATAACAAAACTTATATAGGAATTCCAAGCCAGCTTATGTTGTGACGATATAAGCAATGGAGATTGAATCTGCAAAGATATTCCTAAATTAAGTTTAGTTATTGCATAGAGTCTAAAGATATCAACTCCTTCAGAGAATTGTACTTACTGTTAATGATTAGAATTCAGCATTCTCCATTACATATATAACACATGAGAGACAAATACTTGAGTTAAATATAAACTTGTTGACACCTGATTTTTGATCAGTCTTTCATAGTTTATTTTTAAAAAATTCATAAAAAATCTATAAAAAGTTAAAAAAAATTAAAAAATCATCTTTGGTAGCCTTGACCAAGCTAAAGGAACCATTTTTGATAAAAAAATAATTTTTCATATTTTTTAATATTTTTTAATATTTTCCAAAAATAGAAAAATACATGAAAAATGAAGAAAAATAGCGTTCGATGTCGTAAAAATATAGAAAAATAGTCAATATTTTTATTTTAATTTCTTTTACATTTTGAACTCATAAATAGTCAAAATTTAAGTTCAATTGCATGTGTTTCTTCACGACGCATAGAGTTGAATTTGGCAAAAAAATGTCATTCGAGTATTTTAATTTGTAAATTTCTACATCTTTTTTAGTCTTGACGTCCAATTAGATCGACCACCATCTACAATAAATGCCCCTTGCTGAATATTTTCGTTTTTGTTTCACATGATTTCATGTTGTAAAACGCCGAGTGGATCCCCAAATATAATCGGGTCGGCATGAGCTCGATAGCTCGTCCAAGACCAAACCAGGGCACGGCGAACCCCATGTGAGTACTCTCGAACTCCTTCGATGCTTCCTAATGCTTTTCTTAGGTTAGATCGTGTGTAGAATGGCTAGGACAGCTAAATCATTCTTGAGCTGTGATTGATAAATAAGACCTTACTAGGAATGCCATGTGATTTATTTGCATATCTAGATTCCTTGAGTTGGGCATTTTATTACTGATTGTGATTGCTAGGATAATCACTCTTATCTACATGAATTTCTAGATTTAGGGTTCATACCTTACTCATCCGCATGAATCTCAGGCTAGAAAATTCAGTCAACTTAGGTACCGAAAGGGCGTCAACTCTGACAGTTGGTGTAACTAAGTCCCCGAAACCATTTCTCTGGTTCTCGCAGAATTGAATAGAAACTCCCAACTATTCGATTGGGTGGTCCAATCATACCCTAAAAAAAATGATTGGTGGCGACTCCATGCCATGCACACTTAGCACATGTCACTAGACCACACTGAAAGTCGATCACGCATACCTCCGTTGCGATTTGGGTAATGGGCCTTGGGAGAGGCCCGCGTCCGACCAGACAGGACGGCCCATTAGCCCTCGAGAGCCCGACAACCTCAAGAGGGTCGCGACAGACTGGCGACTCTGCTGGGGACTGGTTCTTAACCATTTAGTGGACTTGAGCCGATTAAAAAGTTGATTGATTCTTCTAACCTAATTTTATGCAGATGCTCTCGAAAGTGAGGTGTATATGCTAACGAATGTGTTAGATGTTTTTGTAGACGGGAGAAATAAGGGGTGAAGTGCTTGTTAACTTTGTTTTATGCAGGCAGGAGTTTTGGATGTATGATTGTTTGGATGTTTATATTGAAGCGGTGATTGTTAAATAAAATGCATGTCTATTGCTTTAGCACGACACAATGAATACACACAATTGCGCCTAAAACCCCAGGCGCCCTCTTTAGGAACACAATAGAAGGAATTGAAAATGGAATCTCCGTGAGGAAAAACATGGGGTAATCCACTTTTCAATTCCGCTCACTTCGAACTATGGATTGAGTCCCAATGCAACGATAGTTGTGCAATGGAATCGGCTCTTCCCAGAATTCGAGGCGAGAACCTTGGCTTTAGGTACCAAGCCCTATCTTTTGATTTTTAGGAGTTTTCCCTCACTTGTCTCATGCGTTTGTCTATGGAAGGTTAGTATATCTAACACTGCAAAAAATACAGAGAAGCTTGATTTTCTCTTAAGTTTGGTTGGTAAGACTTTTCTATCCCTCGAACTTGTTACAGCTCTTAATCATTAAATTCATTGCATAATTCCGGTGATTGGATTAAATGCCATTTTGAGGATAGATATGAGTGTTTTCCTCCCAATGTTCTTGATGGAAGATGAAGATGATGTCATCCCATTACAAGCGCCAAGTGGACAAGAAGAGCCTACTATGGACATCATTGAGGTTAAAAACAAGTAGAGAAGAGAAGTCTTTTTGTGGATAATCGCGGTGGGAGGTTCCTTTATCCGATCATAAGCAAGATTAAAAAATCAAGATGTACACGCTCGAATCATCAATGTCAAAGCGCAGCTTGCCTAGGTTGAGAGTGGTCAGGTGTTCGAGAAAGTCAGCCATACAGAAGTTGAGACACACACATTAGAGCTTTCATTCATTTCGCTCAATCGAGGGACCTTAAAAGCAGATCATACAAATCATTGGGGTGGAAACATAAAACCGCAATGAGCCCTAATTAGCATCACAAAGGAACTTAGTTGGCCCTCCATATTATTAATGCTTTGCTTATACTCACCACCTCGAGACTCGAGATCTGCAAGCTTAAGAAGAAGGCGTTTACATTCCCCTTTAAGATCGGCAACCTTGGTCCCGTGATCTTCGGCGGCTATTTCCAGGTCCCGAACTAGTCCTCTCCCATGGGCTATATCCGCGGTAATACTGTCAAGCCTTTCTTCCTGCCACTCACATTGAAACTTCAACACGACATTACGACGGTCGTGCTCATAGGTGGTCAGGGATAAGGCCAAGCGCTCCACCAAATTTCCCCTCTCGCGAAGCAACATCGAGACTCGCTTGTTGGCGAACTCAACAGCCTTTCTGTGACTATCGGCCACAAGGTTGGCCAACACCAAGCAGTTGGACCGATCCTCATAGCGAGCTCGCAAAACGTGAGCCACGGTAGCTTTTCGATGAGCGACACGGTAAGTCTCTAAAAAGTTTATAAAGAGGGTTGGGAAGATTCTATATTCCCTCTCTAAATTAGTGCCCTCGATGGAGGTGGTGTCTATTTCCACGAGCAAAATGCGGATTTCATCTTCAGTTTCTGGGTGATCGGCTATATGAGCATAGCCTCGACCGAGGAGGTTATAGAGTTTTTCCCACTGGGCCAAAATTTCGGCCGAGAAAGCGTGAATAGGAGAGGAGGTCATTTTCGTTGGAGTGAGGGAGAAGAAGATGAGTGTGGTAGAGTGATTAAAATAAGAAAAGGCAATTATGTAAGAGTGTTAATCTTCTCTGCATTAACTCCTCCTTTTATAGCAACTCGAGAATGAAGAAAGGCACATCAATAATGCTCGTGGAGCCAAGTTAATTGGGTAAAGCAGTGGTGGCTCTTTCGGTGAACCATCAGATCTGTCCCAGTCCGCGATTTCAGGCTTGATAAACCTAAAAAAGTTGTAAAAAGATATGTCGGTGTCACCATATTAAAATTGAGCGGGAGTTAAGCGCAACTATCGAAAAAAGTTGCGAAAGGATTTGGCGGTCCCATCATATTAAAAAACTGAGCAGGAGGCGAGCGTAGTTCCACCTTTTTGAAAATAAGTGGGAGACAGACATGGATATCGAGAAAAGGAAATCGATTTGGTGTCCCTCCACGTTGAAAAGAAGAAAGAAGACGACAAAGCGGGAAATACGAAATCTTGGGAGCAACGCTTGCCTGACGATCTTCATCCATGTTTAAAGAACGTTTCATGGGCATACAGAACCACTCAAAAGAAAATTTAGAGAGAGTGAGCATACATGAGAGAGTAGAGAACCCTGAGTGAGCAAAAATTGATCGAACATTTTTCGATCCAACATGTTTGAGGGTTACCATCAGTTGCTAGAGGCGACTGATCCAAAAATCTCAGAAAATGAACTACTGAGAGATCTCGAAGATTCTAGGATGGCGTCTGGTACCAGAACCACAGAACCCAACCCTTTCGGCAACGAAGTTCAGGATCTCAACAGCGACGACAACATCAGCAGCGATGGTCAATCCCGGAAAAGGAAACGTCGCCAGTGCCACACTCAGAATGAAATCCAAGAGCTTGAAGCTTTCTTTAGTGAATGCCCTCTCCCGAACATGAAACAAAGAAATGAATTGGGCCAGAAGCTAGGGATGAAACCTTTGAGGGTCAAGTTTTGGTTTCAAAATAAGCGAGCCAAATTGAGGGCTCAACACAGACGTCAAGAACTTGCGATTCTAAAGGAGGAAAACGAAAAGCTTCGAGCGGAGAACATGAGGTATAAGAAAGCTCCCAGCACTATCGCTTGCCTTAATTGCGGTGGCCCTATCACTCTCGGTGAAATGTTCCTTGATAAGCCTTATATGAGGATTGAAAATGCTCATTCACCACCCCACTCCCTCGAACCATCTTCGATACAATCGGATTTTGTTGGAGATATGCATGAACAAGTGAATTCTACGAAGTCAATACCGATGCCTTCTAAAGGATGTGTTATGCGTCACCATGATTGGAGTTTCCTTAACGATGAGCTTACTATCACGACCGACCAATCCAAAGCTGATGAATTCCCTCCACAACAATTTCCGGCTCGATCAAATCCTACTGGAAATAGGCCAGAGAGCAATAGCCAAGTTGTCAACACTGTTCCGGGTCGCAAGAAGACGAGGGTCAATTGGTCCCCCGAGCTTCATCTCAAGTTCCTTAGTGCGGTTCAGCAACTAGGGATCAACTCAGCATATTCAACGCGCATACTTGAGATCATGAACATACCAGGACTCACTAAAGATGGAGTCGCGAGTCACCTCAAGAGCTACAGAAGGGCGCTAAGACAGCGCCACACAGCACTGAACCTGAAAGAACTCAACTTGTGCCTAAACTCTAGGCATGGCTATAACTACAATGCCCCTGAAGTAAGAAATACCCTGCCGAATCTAGGCACCGACCAAGCTGGTAGCAGCACCATCGACTACTTGGGCGCTAATCAGAATATTCCCCCGAATCATCTCAGCACCCCTCAAGAGTATATGCCACAAGTGCAGCAGGTACGAACTCCTTGGTTTGAGCAGCAACTTTTCGCTAGTGCTCTTCCTATCCCCGATCAATATATTGCGCCTAGTGTTCAAAGATCTGCCCGGCTTGGGCATATGATTTCGGAAGATCAAGCGGGCGGATGCTCTGAGGATTTTTGTTTCTTCCATTCCCAAATGGAAGGTGCTTTTGATAGTGAACCGATCAATCATCCTCTTATAATCTCGAGCAACGACGAAGGTTCTAGCTCGAAGAATCAGATCGCTCACAACAGAAACAGGAATCCTTCAACGCCAAGCGATGATGGTCAACCCGAATATCAGTTGCTCGAAGAATCAAAAGATTTCCTTGATGAGGAGCTCCATATCTGGATCGATCAGTTTAAAACTGATGGACTTATGAAGTTATGATCCAAAATGACGATTATATGTCTGATTCATGGTGTAACTGGCTGATCATCGAGAATCCTCAAGGGAACTAGGCACATGTGACTGGATGTATCATTAATCTTTCTGTCATAAAGTCTTCCATGCAAGATAATCTTCCTTAATGCCTAGAGTTAATCTAGGGCAGCGATCAGTACTACCTGCGAGCATCATCATGCTTGAGTGCGACAATCCCTTGTTAGATTAGAGTCGAGGCGAATCAATTGAACCCCACGAAGAAAAACATTTAAAGGCTTCACATAGGAAAATGCTAGCAAAAGCCCGAGCGAGCTCAAAGACGGTTAGCTCTGTATCGTTCTAAGGGACCTTTAGTCGTTATGAGCTCTAAATTGAGCTTGTTTCATTCTCGATGGGGGTCGCTAACTGTTTCAAGAATTTTATAACAAAAAACGAACCAGTTAGGGACGCCAATAGTGCTGTGTCCTGGTAGTCAGTGAAATGGAAGTGGTACGAAACGTCAGGAGTTCGATCTCGGGATTGAAAAATCATTTTATCAGTTGGTCTATCACCCGATGAAGTTCAAAGAGATTCGACGCAGATGACTATAGAACTTGGGGCAATTCGAAAATCATCGATTCATTTTCATCAAGCGGCGAAGTTGGTATTGTAAAATGTGAAGCATGCAAATGACAAATCCGAAGCAGAAGGAGATGAATCATGATTCGCTTATCCAAGGTCGGGATTTCAACCTTCGACTAAAGCCAAATCTAGGATGAGTTTTTGATCTTGCCCACTCGACAAAACCCATCTCCACTGAAAATGGGGGCAAACCATTCCTACATCCGGAAAGCATGTCGAAGCCGAAGACATCAAATTCATCGTTTAATCCGTGGGGCAAGTCCCTGAAGCGATAGTTATCATCCGCAGAGCGTAATGGAATCCATCCTTTCAATGTAAAACGCATTTGGCCGCGGAGCCACCCATTTGGTAAAAAGAACGTATCGTTCCTAAATGATTTTCAATCAGATGCGGGGATAATGTTCTCTCATTTTCCTCTCAGGTGATGAACAGAGACGAGGCACCCAAGAAGCCATGCATTCAAATAACAAAACAGTGCTTGAAACACGCCCAAAAAGATGAATGAATCTCCTCCGACGTAAATCCTCAGGTGGATTCGTTGCCCAACCAGATGAAGAAATCATGGCCACAAGCTTGAGGGCCGGCTTCTACAATCTGCACATTGGCATGCAGAATGGAATTCAAATCAAGAGTAAAGTAGTATCGTCCCAATTTGTTTTGAATTTGGAAACCCAAAATAATGCTTAATATTTATCCTTGGCAGGAGCTCGCCATCAGGGCAGACATATTTTCACAACCCTTGTACACTCGTTGGAGCATATGACCAAGGGTAAGATGTATTGTTCCAATTTTTGTAAAGTTTTAGAATATACGATGACATATCCCTTTTATATCTCCAGGATCTCCAGCCTCGATGGGCAGGTAAGTATTCCTTTTCCCAATTCATTGGAGATTAAAAACTTTCAGAATTAATTCGATTCTCACATCTAAAAAGACATAGAATTCTTACTTCATTGACATTCATGTTTTAAAACATGAGATTGTCTGAACATGAATTACACATGTATGGTGCATCACAAAATCCCTTTGAAGGATAAATCTTGATGAAATGAAATGAATTTTTCCAACAAGAGTCGTTTGAACTGTTCAAAAGGGTATTTTCTCATAAGAGAAGCGAGCCTAATCCAAACACGTCCCATACACACTTGAGAGATGAGGAGATTGGAAATGATAGCGAAACCTTAACCTATGGATATAAGGGTCATTCGCAACGATTACATGGATCGAGATGACAGAGGCATTTATTTCTTCATTCCAAACACTACAGATGCTCATTGAGAACCCCATTGAACGGCGATTTTCATTCTCAACCCTGTCAAGAACCACCCCACATTGGGGCAAATGAAGGTTAGTCCAACAGTATCAGAAAGTAAACGGTTTGAAATTTTCTTGCTCGGACTAACATAAATCTTTGTGTGTTGTTTATATGATAATCCAAGTGTCATAGGATGACGAGAATAATTCATTTCTCTATCCTACACACTGTTATCCTTTGCACGACCAAGTTGAGCCAGCAAATTCATTTCATCAACCTATTGGTGATCATTGCATATTCCAAAGCAAAGGCAACATCACTCTAGGAATGGAAGCGTGCCAAAGTTTAAGTTGCATATCTAGCATGATTGCCGAAAATCCTAGCTCCAAAAGAAAAGAAAAACACGGGATTAAAAAAAGGGGGAAAAGAAAAATCCCTAGACATCAAGAAAAAGCAAAGTGCCTGGTAAAAAGCAAGGCTGATGTCTATTCAAAATATCCCCAGTAAAGTCTAGATATACGATGAAAAGACCCTGCAAAGGAGTCAGATCAAGATGACTACTCTCCAAATGATGTCGTGCTCAAATTGCAAACACACAAACAGACGGTCTCTTAATGTAACAAGAGACGCTTTTAAACATCCTTGTGCGCTCTAAAAGAGGAGTGTACACTTCAAGAAATGGAGATGTTCTTCGAAGGACATGTGGCAAATTTGCAATGATCACCAATGCCAAACCCTTCACAATTTCTGGGCAAAAAATAAGCCTTTTTCGGTCCCCCAATCCTTCCAATGTTACAACCCTGAAGCAGTCTTATCTGACTAAGACACTTGGGTTAATGTATAACTTAGCTCAAAGAAGTACGAGCAAGACTATTTTTTTCTCATTTTACAGGGTTCTTGACTTGTAAACCCGGAGCAGATAGTGAAAATTTTCGTTCAACGGCCTTGACTCAAAAGTGAGTCCCCCTTGGAAACCGATATCCAAGCCTAACACTACGGTCCCGTGAAAGACCTCCTGATCGGTCGAAATGTATGCGTTGCGAATGATCCTGAAACCCAGGCACAGGTCGGTAGGAAATTGAGCACTTTCCCTATTAAAGATCATTATCACAGAGCAGTGAGGAGCCTTCTTGGATTAGAAATACTCCAATGGATGTTTTGAGCAAACTCTTTTTGAAATTTTCAAATTGTTTGATCTAGAGTTTCCGTGCAAGGAATTTATGATCACATCTGTATATTGCAGGAATGTTTTGGATAACCTCCAACAATCAAAATGCACATTTCATGACTAAAACTTAAGTCGTAGAATTTTGTCAGTTAGACAATTATTGTCTTCCCAAAGATTACTAATATCTTCTTGGCGAGGAAACTTTTTTCAGGTCTAAGCTTTCTGCAGGACTTTTGGCCACCCCAAAGACTGGGTGCGTCATCCTTAGGTGAAGCCTTTTAGTAGGCAAATCTTTTCTAAGACCGATCCACAGAATGATCGAGTCTCCGACTAGCCCCGAAGAGCGGGTACGTCATCCTTTGATTCATATCAATTTGGAATCTCATAAATGGTAGAAACCGCCTGAAGGGTCAACTCAATGGTAGAAACCGCCTGAAGGGTCAATCAATGGTAGAAACCGCCTGAAGGGTCAACACAATGGTAGAAACCGCCTGAAGGGTCAATGTATGGTAGAAACCGCCTGAAGGGTCAACCAATGGTAGAAACCGCCTGAAGGGTCAAAACAATGGTAGAAACCGCCTAAAGGGTCAATGTATGGTAGAAACCGCCTGAAGGGTCAACCAATGGTAGAAACCGCCTGAAGGGTCAACTCAATGGTAGAAACCGCATGAAGGGTCAATGAATGGTAGAAACCGCCTGAAGGGTCAAAGGACTGGTAGAGACCGCCTGAAGGATCAACCCAATGGTCCGATCCACCATACGGATCAAAACCTTGATGAATCCCGAACGCGGGAGGAGTCGTTTTCCCTAATAAGCCTTACATTAGGCAAGCCATTTCTAGTTTAGTCCACCACACGGATCAAAACCCTTGGCAAATTCCCAAATGTGGGATGCGTCTTCCTTAGGTTCCTATCAGTTAGGAATCCCATTATGGTTTGACCTACCATACAGGTCAGAGCTTAACATCCCCAGGACACTCCGATGACAAGTCCTTAGGAATCTACTTGAACCCATCAGACACAGCAAATGCCGCAAGCATTAGGCAGGTAAGGGGCAGGGAAGTCTATCTACTCCTTAACTTTCTTACATCATATCAGGGAATTGAATGAGCACATCTCTTTTTAAGGAAAAGCACACATTGATGGGCATGAAAATTGGATGTCATGATTTCTTTTCTTTTCCCAGTCGAGTTGATCGGAACACAGGTGTCACCTTGTCTTTGAGAGAAACCTCTGACGAAATTCCTCTCAAAGAGGGGCAGCTGTTGACACCTGATTTTTGATCAGTCTTTCATAGTTTATTTTTAAAAAATTCATAAAAAATCTATAAAAAGTTAAAAAAATTAAAAAATCATCTTTGGTAGCCTTGACCAAGCTAAAGGAACCATTTTTGATAAAAAAATAATTTTTCATATTTTTTAATATTTTTTAATATTTTCCAAAAATAGAAAAATACATGAAAAATGAAGAAAAATAGCGTTCGATGTCGTAAAAATATAGAAAAATAGTCAATATTTTTATTTTAATTTCTTTTACATTTTGAACTCATAAATAGTCAAAATTTAAGTTCAATTGCATGTGTTTCTTCACGACGCATAGAGTTGAATTTGGCAAAAAAATGTCATTCGAGTATTTTAATTTGTAAATTTCTACATCTTTTTTAGTCTTGACGTCCAATTAGATCGACCACCATCTACAATAAATGCCCCTTGCTGAATATTTTCGTTTTTGTTTCACATGATTTCATGTTGTAAAACGCCGAGTGGATCCCCAAATATAATCGGGTCGGCATGAGCTCGATAGCTCGTCCAAGACCAAACCAGGGCACGGCGAACCCCATGTGAGTACTCTCGAACTCCTTCGATGCTTCCTAATGCTTTTCTTAGGTTAGATCGTGTGTAGAATGGCTAGGACAGCTAAATCATTCTTGAGCTGTGATTGATAAATAAGACCTTACTAGGAATGCCATGTGATTTATTTGCATATCTAGATTCCTTGAGTTGGGCATTTTATTACTGATTGTGATTGCTAGGATAATCACTCTTATCTACATGAATTTCTTGATTTAGGGTTCATACCTTACTCATCCGCATGAATCTCAGGCTAGAAAATTCAGTCAACTTAGGTACCGAAAGGGCGTCAACTCTGACAGTTGGTGTAACTAAGTCCCCGAAACCATTTCTCTGGTTCTCGCAGAATTGAATAGAAACTCCCAACTATTCGATTGGGTGGTCCAATCATACCCTAAAAAAATGATTGGTGGCGACTCCATGCCATGCACACTTAGCACATGTCACTAGACCACACTGAAAGTCGATCACGCATACCTCCGTTGCGATTTGGGTAATGGGCCTTGGGAGAGGCCCGCGTCCGACCAGACAGGACGGCCCATTAGCCCTCGAGAGCCCGACAACCTCAAGAGGGTCGCGACAAAACTAAGAATAGTTATTTCATCTTCAAGATATACATTAGGAGATTTTCTTAATAGTAGAGCCCTCGCCGACCCTGGACAAGGGCCGCACCGCCCTCGCCGGCCCTAAGCTCAACAAAAGAAAAGACAAGAAAAGGAAAAAAAAAAAGACAAAAAATATATATATTTAAAATTTCCTAAAATTTTAAATATTATTAAAAATTATCAGCATAAGCGTTGATCATGCCACGTAGGACCGCCGATGATTACGTCAGCGATTTCCAATCAAAATTAGCCGGATTGACTCAATTGGTAAAACATGAAAAGATTTAGGATTCAATTGGTACAATTAAAATGTTCATGACTGAATATGCATAAATGTATTAAGTTTATGACTTTTTTAGTAATTTTCTCTTTACGGACGCTTGTTGGCCCCCCACCGATGAAGAATGAGCAAGAGGGACAGAGAGCAAAAATAATAGAGTAATACTAGACATAGTGACTTACTAAATTTGTACCGACTGATGAAATAAAATAATCATTAATGTCGAGTATAAACCATATTGAATTTTATTTTTATAGACCCGTCTTGTTATTCTATAATTTTAGGATGCGTATGGGAACGTTTTTGTTCCTAGGCACAGTTTTTGAACATAAACATTTTTTTGTGTTTCTGTTCCCGGGTACGATTTCTAGGAACAGAAACGCGTATGGTAAGAAAAAAAAACTCTTTTTTCCGCGATGGCCGGCAGGCGGCGGCGGCGGGGGCTGGCTGTTGACACCTGATTTTTTTACCATTCTTTAAAATTAATTAAAAATATCAAAAAAGGTCATAAAATCACAAAATCAACTTTGGAAGCCTTGGTTTAACCTTAGGAACCAATTTTGAACAAAAAATATTTTTCGGTATTTTTAATATTTTTCGAGTTTATTTAATTATAAAAATACCCAAAAAATCAGAAAAATACCATTCGTGGTCAGAAAAATACCCAAAAATATTCGATAATTTTGTTTTAATTTCCTCTTCAAGTGTGTCACTTTAAATCTCAAAAATTCGGCTCGGGTCACTATGTTCCTTCACAAACATAAACCCGAACCGAGCCTAAAAAAAATCATTTTCGAGTCTTTTAGTTTTCAATTCTCACTTTTTATAAGCTATGACATTGGATTCTAAAGTCTTAAAGTGCAATTAGGTCAATTTGCCCTCCAATTTAATCAATTTTTACCAAAAGGGCTTAATTGCACATTTTTCTTTCAATTAGTCCCCGGTTTCACGGATGTATACGTATGCTCTACGTATTTATACGTCATACGTATTTATACGTTATGCATATTTGTACTGTTTGGTAACCTCTTTAACTCTTGTAATAATAATAATGGTTATTATTTTTAACACCTTTGTTAGTGCCTTTTTTTTAGCATTTTTGTATTGTGAGTGCTATTGCTAGTGCTATTTTTAAATAGCATTTTTTGTATTATAGATTGTGAGTGCTATTGTTAGTGCTATTTTTAAATGACATTTATTTATCATAAATTGTGAGTGCTATTGTTAGTGCTATTTTTAAATGGCATTTATTTATCATAAATTGTGAGTGCTATTATTAGATAGAATTTATAATTGTTAGTGCAATTTTTAAATAGCATTTTTGTATTATAAATTGTGAGTGCTATTGTTAGTGCTATTTTTAAATGTCATTTATTTGTGAGTGCTATTTTTAGATAGAATTTATAATTGTTAGTGCTATTTTTAAATACAATTTATTGGAAGGTATTTTTGGCTATAAAAGGATGGCAAGAGTTTTGAGGTTAAAGAGGAGAGACATTTTGTAGAGTGTGCAAATTTTTGAGAGCTTAGAGAGAAGAACACAAACACTCTCTATATTCTCATAATCTTGAGTGAGCAAAATATGCTAAGTTCGGAATATTGATTCCGCATATTGCTAGCACAATTGTTGTGGAGTTATTAGTCGTCTCCCCGTTCGTCAATTGGTGGTGCGTCCGAACTAGATGCCTAACACTTGTGGAGGCTGAGATCGAAGAACATCGAACCGACACCTCCGTTCAAGCACGCTACGAAAGGTAATCTATTTACTCCCTTTGAGGCTTTGTGATTTTTTTTCGATTGAAATGCACGAAGTACGCCTCTAGAGATACATGTATGGGTTGTTATTTATTTCCGCTACGTGTTACGTGGATCCCAACAGTGGTATCAGAGCCAATCCTTAGGTGTTTTCGTGCATTTAATTGATTTTTGCAATTTTTGCAATTCTATGGCCAATATGTATTAACGAATTGTTCATCTTACATGGCTAATGGAGGTTGATTGTTTTATATGATAAATTAATCAACGTAGCAAAAATTGAGACTAAATCAATTTTGAATCGAAAATTTATGGCTATCTTATTTTACGTAAAAATTCTGAATATGATTCAACGTAGAATTTTTATTGTGCCTTCCTAAGTTTTAAATTGTGAATTTATTACTTACGTGGAAGGGTGGTGATCATGAAAAAATCCCTAATCGATGTGATTGATGTATATATGAATGTATGATTATTATTTATATATTTGGGGTTGTAATTATTAAATGGAGGCTGTGTACTCCTTTTATTTTTCATGTAATCTTTATTGTTAGCATAGTCAATTGTTGATGTAAATGCTACGAGGATTACGTGGGGGAGCCTTTTAAGTCGGCGAGCTCTTTAGGGCCCAATTCTTGAAGAGTTCAAGAAACCAAGAAGAAGCGAAGAGCGGCTCTCCGTTATTAAAATATTAAAATGATTAAATGTGGTCTCATTGGCTCGAGACCCATTAAATCATAATTCCATGATCACCACGTAGGATAGATGTTTATGTGATTGACATCTATTTATTTATTATGATTACGTGAGCATGTTAAACTGGTTAATGTGCAAAGTCAGACTTACCTCACCCAAAATTGCGCCTGCATGAAATCCTAGTTAGGGAAAATCACTCGCGTTAGGTACCGAAAGGGCGTTGGTAACGACACCAGCGTAACCAAGTCCCCGAACCCAAAATCTCTGGTTCCGTAGAACTGATCGATCTCTCCCAATCGGTTGGTAAGGTTTCCGGTCTACCCTCCAAGAAAGACCGGTGGCGACTCCAAATGCATGCACAAGTTGCACATGCCACCACGACCACACTAAGGTCGAAAGCGATCGACTCTTATCGTCGAACCCTGCAGGCGCTCTTGAAGGTGAGGTAAGTCCGCTCATGATAGGTGTTATATGTTTTTGCAGATTGGAGAAATAAGGGGTGTAGTCCGTGATTAACATTGTCTTATGCAGGTTGGCGTAGGAATGTATGTTTTGTGGATGATTTGAAGCGCTGATTGATAAACTGTTGTGCATGACTTGCATTGTGGTGATCACGACACATAGACACACACAACCGCGCCTAAAACCCCGGGCGCCCCTATAGGAAAACAATAGAAGGAACTGAAAATGGAATCTCCATGAGGAAAAACATGGGGTAATCCACTTTTCGATTCCGCTCATTTCGAACTATGGATCGGGTCCCAATGCAACGATAGTTGTACAATGGAATCTACCCTTTCTAGAACTCGAGGTGGGAGCCGTTAAGTCTTAGGAACCCCGCCCTTTAGATGTCGAAACTTCACAAGTTTACATGCGCTTGATCGATGTGTTTGACATATCTTACCCCGTCGAAAGGTCCGTAAGTATCGTCCCTTTCACCTTTTGAACTCAGTATAACTTTTATATATACGTGTTCATTTTCACCATATGCTAAAGCATCTTTCTACCTACTTACAGGTAGGTAGCTTTGAATCACGGAACCAAGAATAACTCGTATTATAACTCGTCTCCGAGCCAGAATGGAGCAAGAGGAGTTGGGATCCCGCGTGGGCAGTTTGGAAGGTCAAATGGCGTCAATGGCCACCATGCTAGCAGAAATGAAAGCCATGATGGTGGCTGCACAAGAAAGAAATCATGACCTCAGCCAGGATGCTCCGCCCGCACCCCCCCAATGCTTCGAATGTGGCGCGAGCTCAGGAAGAGAATGTGGCCGAGAATGTTAATCAAGTGTTAGCAGCTGATGCACTACCGAAGGTCGCGTCTGTACTCATCGACCTAGAAAAAGACAAAAAGGAGAAACCCCCGGGCAAAATCGAAGAAGGCACAAAGAGGCTAGCGAAGATAGAGGAATGCCTAAGCAGCCAAGGGTATGAGTTGGCTCGATTTGACAAGATATCACCATTTGCAAAAATTGAAGCGCCGTCAGACTATAAAGAACCCGATTTCGTCAAAAAATACAACGGGACGAGCTGCCCCCGAGCCCACTTAAAATATTACCTACGCAAAATGGCACTTTTTTCTGACTACGTTCCCTTGCTGATGAACACATTTCAAGAGAGTCTGGCGGGTGCTGCTCTGGCTTGGTTCATCGAATTAGATTTGGAGGACTATGATGGATGGGAAGACCTGGCAGAGGACTTTTTACATCAATATAAATTCAATACTGCTACAGCACCTTCTAGAGAAGAATTGCTGAGGACCACAAAAGGGAGGAACGAGCCAATTCGCGCCTACACTCAAAGATGGCGGGCCTTAGCAACACAAGTCAAACCATCTATTCCAGAGGATGAGCTGGTCGACCTTTTCTTAAAAGCATTGCCTTACGAATATTTCGATAGGTTGAACACATCTGGTTGCCAAACATTTGTACACCTCATAAAAATCGCAGAAAGGCTGGAATGGGCGATGAGGGAAAGGAAAACACCAGAAATCGCAGCAAGACGTCAGTATCCGGCCCGAAGGGAGAAGGAGGCGGGAGTTGATGTGGCCTTCATGCCAAACCCACCCAGACCTAAGCAATTCTCCAATTCAAGTACGGTGCAAGGAAACTCGTCAATGTCGGCACAGAAACCATATGAGCTAAGGAAGAGGTTGCCTCCCAAGCAGTTCACCCCCCTGCCAAGGCCGTTATCGAAATTGCTTCCTATGTTACTAGAGGAGCACTTAGTGGCTAAAGAGCCTCCAAGGCCGAATCCGGTGAAATATAATGGGTACGATGAAAGCCAGTCATGTGCCTATCACATGGGAGAGAAGGGTGTCGCGACCCTCTTGAGGTTGTCGAGCTCTCGAGGGCTAATGGGCCGTCCTGTCTGGTCGGACGCGGGCCTCTCCCAAGGCCCATTACCCAAATCGCAACGGAGGTATGCGTGATCGACTTTCAGTGTAGTCTAGTGACATGTGCTAAGTGTGCATGCCATGGAGTCGCCACCAATCATTTTTTTAGGGTGTGATTGGACCACCCAATCGAATAGTTGGGAGTTTCTATTCAATTCTGCGAGAACCAGAGAAATGGTTTCGGGGACTTAGTTACACCAACTGTCAGAGTTGACGCCCTTTCGGTACCTAAGTTGACTGAATTTTCTAGCCTGAGATTCATGCGGATGAGTAAGGTATGAACCATAAATCTAGAAATTCATGCAGATATGAGTGATTATCCTAGCAATCACAATCAGTAATAAAATGCGCAACTCAAGAAATCTAGATATGCAAATAAATCACTTGGCATTCCTAGTAAGGCCATATTTATCAATCACAGCTCAAGAATGATTTAGCTGTCCTAGCCATTCAACACACGATCTAACCTAAGAAAAGCATTAGGAAGCATCGAAGGAGTTCGAGAGTACTCACATGGGGTTCGCCGTGCCCTGGTTTGGTCTTGGACGAGCCGACCCGATTATATTTGGGGATCCACTCGGCGTTTTACACCATGAAATCATGTGAAACAAAAACGAAAATATTCAGCAAGGGGAATTTATTGTAGATGGTGGTCGATCTAATTGGACGTCAAGACTAAAAAATATGTAGAAATTTACAAATTAAAATACTCGAATGACATTTTTTTGCCAAATTCAACTCTATGCGTCATGAAGAAACACATGCAATTGAACTTGAATTTTGACTATTTATGAGTTCAAAATGAAAAGGAAATTAAAATAAAAATATTGACTATTTTTCTATATTTTTACGACATCGAACGCTATTTTTCTTCATTTTTCATGTATTTTTCTATTTTTGGAAAATATTAAAAAATATTAAAAAATATGACAAATTATTTTTTTTTATCAAAAATGGTTCCTTTAGCTTGGTCAAGGTTACCAAAGATGATTTTTTTAATTTTTTTTAACTTTTTATAGATTTTTTATGAATTTTTTAAAAATAAACTATGAAAGACTGATCAAAAATCAGGTGTCAACAAAGGGCCATAACGTAGACAATTGCATTGTTTTGAAGCACAAGGTGCAAGCCCTTATCGACAGTCACATCCTTGAATTCGCCAAAACAGAGCCAAACGTGCAACAAAACCCACTTCCTGATCACCAAACCGTAGGAGTGATCTTCGATGACAAAAAGAAAAATTGTTTAAAGATCGGAACAGATTCAGACAAGTTCCGCATAGAACTTACACACGGGCCTAAAAAACCCAATGATCTGGTAGGAATGGTGGACAGTACAAAGCCTTTGGTCATCAGTTTAACCAAGATCGACAACTGGAAGGGGGATGATGATGGCCTGATTAAGCCAGTTGTAATTCGCCTTACTGACGACAAAGCAGATAATGAGTTGGACACAGGAGTCGAGAAAACCTCACCTGTGGTGATAAAGATTCCTCCTGTAGAGTATTATGATCCCAAGAAAGTTCACTGGGATTATGGAACGAGCGAGATCAGTGCCTTAATGCGATCAGGGAAATTTTATGCACCACGAGAAGGCGAACCTGAGAAAAAAGATGTATCTAAAGAGGACGCCGAAAAGCTTTTGTCTATCATTAAAACAAGCGAATTCGAAGTGATAGAACAACTACGAAAAATGCCGGCCCAGATCTCTCTGCTAAATTTGTTCTTAAATTCAGAGAGGCACAAGAAGGCTTTAATGAAGATTCTGAATGAAGTACACGTACCCGAGTCTATTAACGAGGATCAGCTCGAAGACTTTGTTGGCGCTGTTCTGCTAAAAGACCAAATGAGTTTCTCGGATGAAGACTTCCCAATGGAAGGGCGGGCACATAATAAGGCATTATACATAACGGTCAGATACCACGGAAAGCAAGTGTCTCGCGTACTGATCGATAATGGCTCCGCTTTTAATATTTGTCCTCTGGCCACTTTGAGGAATCTGGGTATAAAAGAGGAACTGATCAGGACCTCCAAAGCCAGCATCAGAGCCTTTGATGGAACGAAGAAGGCGGTGGTAGGAGAAATCGAGCTGGACGTTTTCATAGGCCCGACCAAATTTTCTATCGAGTTTCAAGTGATGGACTTACCGAGTGCCTTCGGATTCCTTCTTGGGAGACCATGGATACACGTAGCTGGAGCCGTACCATCCAGTCTGCACCAGAAAGTCCGCTTTGTAGTGGACAACAAAATGATCACTGTGCATGGTGAAGTGGATCTCATGTCATACCAGAATAGTGCCGTTCCTTATGTGGAACCTGAAAATAAAGAGGAGGCGAGTTATCACTCCTTTGACCTGGTGGCGGTCGTTCACACGCCTGTGGGAACCAAGCCGAGGCTCCCCGTCCTCTCCCAGTATGACCTTTTGCCCGGGAAGATATTGCTATCCTATGGGTTCATCCCCGGAGGCGGTCTGGGTAAGCATAACCAGGGGATTCGAGCACCTCTGCAACTAAGGTCAAACGAACACAGAGCCGGCCTGGGATATCTTGGGGAGCGAAATTGGCATCATGTTGGGGAAAGCCGCCAAGGAGGCCGAGGTGTAAGCCGAGGCAGGGGAAAGAATTTTGGAGGCATTACACGCAAATGGGGTCAGGATGGTTCTTTCATCGGTTCAAGTACCTGGAAAGGTAAAAGTAAGGTGTTCAACAACAAGCTGGACCAGTTCTTCTCCAAGAGTTCCAAATGGTTGAAGGACGAGAGGATAGAAACCACAGCAGACGAACCTGATTTGACCCGCTTGTCTTTGGGAGATTCTGTCAACGTCATCATCGAATCACTCGACAGCGACGCTCCTACCATGGAGTAAAGAGATATCTGTCTCTCTTCGACGCATCTAAATTCACATTAGGTGCCTCGGGCTTTTTCTTACGTCTCGCATTGTAATATTGTCAAAAAAAAAATCAAAAAAAAATAAAAAAAAAATCAAAAATGGGCACGTGTGGGAGCCACAAATCGGTCGATGACGATATAAAAAAAAATAAATAAATCCTGAGACCTGATTTCCCACACGTCTCCTAGTTTGCAAAGTTTTGGGATGCGAGGATGCCCAAGGATATGAGGGCTAACTCCCATCCTACCCTTTCAATTTTTTCCCAAGAAGTCTCCCAAAGAAGTTTATCATTACATGAACTTTCCCTATTTTATAACCATCTTTGTGACACTTCAAGCATGCCATTCCAAGCATACATAGCAGGTCGTTAAATAACTCGGGTTCCCGAGGAGGAGCTTCCCTCCTAAATGGGGAATAAAACGATACGGAGCCGTCCATTCCGGCGACGATCAAAAGCAGAGGAATCAGAAGGCAGTGCTTTCAAATGACAAAACAGGGAGTACCCCTTTTCATGACATGCGTTCTGGCCGAATATTTCAAGAGCGTTCTAATGGCTCAATTTATGAACAAAACCTTTGAGGAAACCTGAAGAAGTTTTTCATCATTTAGAAATCTTTGTGAAAAGAACACTTAAAAAGAAAAATTCAAGTTTTGCAGATTGACACATCTGATAAAAAATGCTTTCTCGGAATAGAGTGACAAGCACGAACTCATTTTTCGTTGCCAGCATACCTAACATGCATCATGCGTATCATGCACATATCCTGCATACAGAGAACCCGAAGGGAGAAATGCCGGTTCCCGCAGGATAATTTTCAAGGGTAAATTGTATCGACTCCAATAGTCAATTATACATTCCCTTTACTCATGAGGTCTCTTCTCTTCAACAGGCAAACATCAAATACTTCAAATGGCGACGATGATCGAGAGAATCACAAAACCGCCACACGACAAATCCCAAGGCCGTCAAGCCACCTAGAGACGGATAAAAATAATTGAAGATTCTGACAATTGAGATAGAAGATCAGAATCGGCGAAACCCATGGGAGTGCATGGACGTTGTCAAAATTGAATTGAAAATTGCCAACAAACACGCAAAGTGCTAAGGCATGTTGCCAAGACGAACACCGCCCAACTGGGGCAAAGCAGTTTTGGAAGTAATCAGGAATCATCTCACGAACAACACCCACAAATGCAGACGAGATGAAGCAATACTCATCATCCACATCAATATACAATATTGAAACGACCTCCATCAAATGAGAAGCGTCAATAATCGGCGAAAGAAGGGAATACATCAGTAAGACGTCATCATGAATCCCAAGAGAAAAGACACCCCAAAATAGGATGGGGATTGCAACAAAATGCAGGAATGAAGTTAGCTGGGGCAAGCGTCACCTAGCTACGACAAATCACACCCAACTGGGGCAAGTGAATCATTTGTGCGCCGGACAAAGAATGACGTTTCTCCTCTGGCAAAGTCAATGGACGCAATAACAGAGTCGTCCCCATCAGAATCAAACCCCAAGATACGAATTTGGGTGAACGGTAACCTTGTATCGTTCCAATTTGGTCTTCGAAGACCACATGCCTAACATGAGTTTTTACTCATTTTGCAGGAAGTCGTTGGCGCTGAAAGCCCCAAATGAAAAGAGCGCGCTAACAGGGAGGAGAATTGAATCAGTGGCCCTAGAAGTCAGAATTCCAGGAGATGGTCTTTGATCATAAGACCTAGTGGATGGTAAAAAGTATCGCTTCCACACTTCATGCTTTGACATACATTCTGATAAAGATTTCATTTTTCTTGAATAAAAGGAACTATGAAGAATGGCGCTGGAATGCGCCCAAAAACACAAATGGATCTCCTTTGGGGCAAATCCTCGAGAATGATTCATCGCCAACCAAACGGAGGAATCGTGGCCGCAATATAGATGGCCAATTTCTGCAAGCCGCGCGTTTGTGTTCAAATGAAAACACCAAGCAAGAACAAGGCGGTATCGTTCCAATTTGTCTTGAATTTTGGAACGCAAACTGACACTTATTGTTTGTTTTTGACAGGGGCTCACCATCAAGGCAAAGCGGGTTTTCACATCACATGTATTACCCGTTGGAATACATGACCAAGGGTAAAATGTATCGTTCTAATTTTCTTTGAAAAATTCATGAACGAACAATAACATGTTTCTTCTGCATTTTCAGGGATCTCCAGCCACGAGGAACAAGTAAGTATCCCTCTCCCAAAATCCCTTGAAAATGTTGAATAAAAAATAGACAAGAAAAGAAAAGCTTTCAGAATCTAATGTCTAGAAAAAGACATAGAATTTAATTCATTGGCATTCATGTTTTGAAACAGGAGGTTGTCCGAACATGAATAAAAACATGCATGGGGCATCATAAAATCCCCTTTGACGGGTAAAATCTTTGGAGAAAATGAAAAAGATTTTTCCAATAAAAAAATGTTCAAAACAATCAAAAGGGCACTTCCTCAAAAGACGAGAGGCAAAGCATAAATCCAAACACGTCCTATACACACTTGAGAGAGGAGTAGAGCGGATCAGACAGCAAAATCTGGACCTACGGAAGTAGGGACCATTCGCAGCGATTACATGGATTGGGACGACGGATGCATTCGTTTCATATCCCCAAACACTACAGGTGACCATTGACAACCCATTTGAACGGCGATTTTCATTCTTAACCCTGTCAAGAACCACCCCACATCGGGGCAGAATGGAGATGAGTCCAGCAGCATCAGGAGAAAATGGTTAGAAATTTTCTTGCTCGGACTAACATTAATCTTTGTGTATTGTTTATATGGTAATCCAAGTGCCATAGGATGACGAGAAGCATTTATTTCTCTATCCCACACACCGAATCCTTTGCACAGCCAACTTGAGCCTGCAAATTCATTTCATGAACCCATTGGTGATCATTCCAAGACGGATGCCACACCACTTCAAAAAATGGAAGAGTTCAAGACTCAGGGATTACGAAGAGAATTCCCGGACTGATATTTAAAGCATGTTTAGACTATATGTCTAACATGATCCCATGAAGATGAGAAAAAAGCGGGATTCCAAAAATGAATGAGAAAAATCCACCGCATCAAGAAAAAGCAAAGTGCCTGGTAAAAGCGAGGCCGATGCTCGTGCAAGCTGTTTGCTTGATTCCCAGTGAAACTTGGATGGGAAAAGAGAAAATTCCTAAAGGAGTCAGATAAAAAGACTGCTCTCCAAATGATGTCAAGCGCGGAGGAAAGGCGCAGACAGAGTTGTCAACCTTCTTAATGCAACAAGAGACGCTCTCTAAAGGACTTGTGCACACCTCAAAAGCGGTTGCACACCTCAAAAACTGAAGATGCAGAATGGAAAAGACAGGTGACAAATTTGCAATGATCACCAATGTCAATCCCCTCATAAATTCTGGGCCAAAAACAAGCCTTTTTCGGTCCCCAATCTTACCAACATCATAACCCTGAAACAGTCTTCTCTGACTAAGACACTTGAGTTAACATATAGCTTAGCTCGAAGAGGTACGAGCAAGACTATTTCTTTCTCATTTTGCAGGGTTCTCGACTTGTAAACCCGGAGCAGATGTTGAAGACTTTCATACAATGGCCTCGACTCCAAAGCGGGTCCCCCTTGAAAACCAATATTCAAGCCCAACATTACGGTCCCGTGGAAGACCTCCCGACCGATCAAAATGTATGCGCTGCGAATGAACCTAAAACCTAGGCACAGGTTAGTAGGGAATTGAGTGCATCCCCTATAAAAAAAACCACTATCTCAAAACAGGTGAGAAGACTTCCTTGTCGAGAAATATTCCAATTGATGTTTCGAACAAACTCTTTTTGGAATTTTCAAACTGTTGATCCAGATTTTCCGTGCAAGGGATTTGTGATTACATTTGCATGTTGCAAGAATGCTTTGGATAACCTCCAGCATCAAAATGCACATTTCATGATTAAAACTTAAATCATACGGTTTTGTCAAAATGGACAGCCGTAGTCTTCCCAAAGATTACTAACGTTTTCTTGGTGAAGAAAAATCTTTCAGGCTCAAACTTCTGCAGGATACCTGGAGAACCCAGCTCCCAGAATGTCGCTTCAACAGACTCAAGTGAAGTTTTGTCAAAATAAAATCTTTCACTGCTTCAAAAAAATTGAATTCCCGACAAATTTCGGGGTCTCCAAAAAAAAGGGGGGAAGAAAAACCCTTTTAAAAGAAAAAGTCCTATCAGACGTGGAGAACCCTCGTCCCAGGACCCATTTTCAAAATATCAAACAGTCTCATCGGACGTGGAGAACCCTCGTCATGAGACCCCTTTTTCAAAACTTAGGCAGTCTCATCGGACGTGGAGAACCCTCGTCATGAGACCACTTTTCAAAATTTAGGCAGTCTCATCGGACGTGGAGAACCCTCGTCATGAGACCCCTTTTCAAAATTTAGGTAGTCTCATCGGACGTGGAGAACCCTCGTCCCAGGACCCATTTTCAAAATATCAAACAGTCTCATCGGACGTGGAGAACCCTCGTCATGAGACCCCCTTTTCAAAAATTTAGGCAGTCTCATCGGACGTGGAGAACCCTCGTCATGAGACCCCTTTTCAAAATTTAGGCAGTCTCATCAGGCGTGGAGAACCCTCGTCATGAGACCCCTTTTCAAAACTTAGGCAGTCTCATCGGACGTGGAGAACCCTCGTCATGAGACCCCTTTTCAAAATTCAAACAGTCTCATCGGACGTGGAGAACCCTCGTCATGAGACCCCCTTTTGAAAATTCAGGAAATCTCATCGGACGTGGAGAACCCTCGTCATGAGACCCCTTTTCATTTAGGCAGTCTCATCGGACGTGGAGAACCCTCGTCATGAGACCCCTTTTCAAAGTCAAAACTGATGGTAGACACCGCCTGAAGGGTCAAACAAAGGTAGATACCGCCTTAAGGGTCAAATGAAGGTAGATACCGCCTGAAGGGTCAAATGAAGGTAGATACCGCCTGAAGGGTCAAAATAAGGTAGATACCGCCTGAAGGGTCAACTCAAAGGTAGATACCGCCTGAAGGGTCAAATGAAGGTAGATACCGCCTGAAGGGTCAAATCAAGGTAGATACCGCCTGAAGGGTCAAAATATGGTAGATACCGCCTGAAGGGTCAAATCAAAGGTAGATACCGCCTGAAGGGTCAACACATGGTAGATACCGCCTGAAGGGTCAACACAAGGTAGAAACCGCCTGAAGGGTCAAATCAAAGGTAGAAACCGCCTGAAGGGTCAACTCAAGGTAGAAACCGCCTGAAGGGTCAAACCAAGGTAGAAACCGTCTGAGGGATCACATTAATGGTAGAAACCGCATGAAGGGTCACATATGGTAGAAACCGCCATAAGGGTCAATTCATTGGTAGAAACCGCCATAAGGGTCAACTCATTGATAAATATCGCAGTAAGGATCAACACAAAGGTCTGATCCACCATACGGATCAAAATCCTTGGCAAATCCCAAAGCGTGGGATGCGCCTTCCTTAGGTTCCTACAAGTTAGGAATCCCATCATGGTATGACCTACCATACAGGTCAGAGCTTAATCTCCCTAGGATATTCTGAATGACGAGTCCTAGGCATCTTCTTGAAAGTCGTCGCAACCGGCAGCATCCGACAGGTGAGCTTCAGGTAAGCCTCTCTCACTCCGGCCCATGTTCAAATTGTTAGAGCAAACCGGGGATTGATTTGAGCTTTTATCAATAGGCTTAAGGATCCGATGTCATAACATTTCTTCTCTTATTTTCCCAGTTGAGTCGGTTAGGAATCAGGTGCCACCTTATCTTTGAGAGAAACCTCTAACGAGATTCCTCTCAAAGAGGGGCAGCTGTTGACACCTGATTTTTTTACCATTCTTTAAAATTAATTAAAAATATCAAAAAAGGTCATAAAATCACAAAATCAACTTTGGAAGCCTTGGTTTAACCTTAGGAACCAATTTTGAACAAAAAATATTTTTCGGTATTTTTAATATTTTTCGAGTTTATTTAATTATAAAAATACCCAAAAAATCAGAAAAATACCATTCGTGGTCAGAAAAATACCCAAAAATATTCGATAATTTTGTTTTAATTTCCTCTTCAAGTGTGTCACTTTAAATCTCAAAAATTCGGCTCGGGTCACTATGTTCCTTCACAAACATAAACCCGAACCGAGCCTAAAAAAAATCATTTTCGAGTCTTTTAGTTTTCAATTCTCACTTTTTATAAGCTATGACATTGGATTCTAAAGTCTTAAAGTGCAATTAGGTCAATTTGCCCTCCAATTTAATCAATTTTTACCAAAAGGGCTTAATTGCACATTTTTCTTTCAATTAGTCCCCGGTTTCACGGATGTATACGTATGCTCTACGTATTTATACGTCATACGTATTTATATGTTATGCATATTTGTACTGTTTGGTAACCTCTTTAACTCTTGTAATAATAATAATGGTTATTATTTTTAACACCTTTGTTAGTGCCTTTTTTTTAGCATTTTTGTATTGTGAGTGCTATTGCTAGTGCTATTTTTAAATAGCATTTTTTGTATTATAGATTGTGAGTGCTATTGTTAGTGCTATTTTTAAATGACATTTATTTATCATAAATTGTGAGTGCTATTGTTAGTGCTATTTTTAAATGGCATTTATTTATCATAAATTGTGAGTGCTATTATTAGATAGAATTTATAATTGTTAGTGCAATTTTTAAATAGCATTTTTGTATTATAAATTGTGAGTGCTATTGTTAGTGCTATTTTTAAATGTCATTTATTTGTGAGTGCTATTTTTAGATAGAATTTATAATTGTTAGTGCTATTTTTAAATACAATTTATTGGAAGGTATTTTTGGCTATAAAAGGATGGCAAGAGTTTTGAGGTTAAAGAGGAGAGACATTTTGTAGAGTGTGCAAATTTTTGAGAGCTTAGATAGAAGAACACAAACACTCTCTATATTCTCATAATCTTGAGTGAGCAAAATATGCTAAGTTCGGAATATTGATTCCGCATATTGCTAGCACAATTGTTATGGAGTTATTAGTCGTCTCCCCGTTCGTCAATTGGTGGTGCGTCCGAACTAGATGCCTAACACTTGTGGAGGCTGAGATCGAAGAACATCGAACCGACACCTCCGTTCAAGCACGCTACGAAAGGTAATCTATTTACTCCCTTTGAGGCTTTGTGATTTTTTTTCGATTGAAATGCACGAAGTACGCCTCTGGAGATACATGTATGGGTTGTTATTTATTTCCGCTACGTGTTACGTGGATCCCAATAGTGGTATCAGAGCCAATCCTTAGGTGTTTTCGTGCATTTAATTGATTTTTGCAATTTTTGCAATACTATGGCCAATATGTATTAACGAATTGTTCGTCTTACATGGCTAATGGAGGTTGATTGTTTTATATGATAAATTAATCAACGTAGCAAAAATTGAGACTAAATCAATTTTGAATCGAAAATTTATGGCTATCTTATTTTACGTAAAAATTCTGAATATGATTCAACGTAGAATTTTTATTGTGCCTTCCTAAGTTTTAAATTGTGAATTTATTACTTACGTGGAAGGGTGGTGATCATGGAAAAATCCCTAATCGATGTGATTGATGTATATATGAATGTATGATGATTATTTATATATTTGGGGTTGTAATTATTAAATGGAGGCTGCGTACTCCTTTTATTTTTCATGTAATCTTTATTTTTAGCATAGTCAATTGTTGATGTAAATGCTACGAGGATTACGTGGGGGAGCCTTTTAAGTCGGCGAGCTCTTTAGGGCCCAATTCTTGAAAAGTTCAAGAAACCAAGAAGAAGCGAAGAGCGGCTCTCCGTTATTAAAATATTAAAATGATTAAATGTGGTCTCATTGGCTCGAGACCCATTAAATCATAATTCCATGATCACCACGTAGGATAGATGTTTATGTGATTGACATCTATTTATTTATTATGATTACGTGAGCATGTTAAACTGGTTAATGTGCAAAGTCAGACTTACCTCACCCAAAATTGCGCCTGCATGAAATCCTAGTTAGGGAAAATCACTCGCGTTAGGTACCGAAAGGGCGTTGGTAACGACACCAGCGTAACCAAGTCCCCGAACCCAAAATCTCTGGTTCCGTAGAACTGATCGATCTCTCCCAATCGGTTGGTAAGGTTTCCGGTCTACCCTCCAAGAAAGACCGGTGGCGACTCCAAATACATGCACAAGTTGCACATGCCACCACAACCACACTAAGGTCGAAAGCGATCGACTCTTATCGTCGAATCCTTCTGAAAAATACTCCCGCCGCAATTTGGTATGGGCCTGGGAGGGCTCGCGCCGATCCAAGACCCGTGATCGGTAATCCATTAGCCGCGTCCGCTTTCGGACGGGTCGCGACACTGGCGACTAGCGGCAACGGTGGCCGGCGGGTGGTGACCGCGTCGGCGGCGACGAGTGATGATTCCAAAAGTGTTCCAAAATCTATAAACAAGTTTTTTTTTCTTAAAAAATATTCCTCGGCACAAAAGTGTTCCGCGGAGCACTTTTGGAACATTTTTGAACCACAAGCGTTTCTGTTCCAAAGGTGTTCTGGGAACACCTTTGGAATAGAAACACTTTCCCTGGAGCGTTTCTGGAGCGTTACCATACGCACCCTTACTAGCGTGTTGAAGAATTTTGAATTTATTAGAAAAATTAAGGAGAAAAAACAGATAAAATAAAGAATCCTTAAAATTGAAGTAGATGAAGAAAAGTTAAAACATAAAAGCGATTTTTTGGAAATGCAAATATGTAAAAGAGATAATGACCCAAATGATCCATGAATTTTGGCCTTATGTGCAATGTGGTCCTCGACTTTAGCAAAATGTGCAATGTTGTTTCTGAACTTTTTTAATTTGTTAAATGTGTTCCTTGGACTTTTGGTACATGTTCACTTTAGTCTACGGACTGTATGGAAATGTTAAATATTGTCTCTAAACTTGAATTAATTGAAGGACAACATGTTTAATAAATTTATATCTAGCGAATTTCATATTTTCCTCCGGACAAACGAACCATAATATTACTTCCCATATGTATAAATCCTTAGACGACTCATGAAAACGGATTGTTCCGTGAGCAGATCATAGGAAATAGATGTACGAAAGGAGGAAATACTTCTTCTTTCTTTTTTCCAATCACTATACACGAGTAAGTCCGCTCCGAATCGGCTCTCAGCACAATTAACATAAAAACGATGCAATTCCTAGTACAATGACATGGAGCGACCGTGAGCATAAATTAGGTTTTCCCTGTGAAGGGGGGCAGCAATTCATGAAATCGAGGCAGTGGAGACAAACGTCAAGAGCTCTCTGCATAGATTTCGCACTTCGACATCCTTCAGCCATAAAAGGAAAAAGAGTGCTTTGCAGTTGGGACGAATGAACACAATGAGGCCAACCATTATTTTGTTGTCGTCTTGAAAAGGCCTACGCAAAAACTTGAGAGAGACTCGATAGGCATGGGGCATGATGAACATGAAAGCATTAGTTGGTGGTCACGGGTCAACACCCCCCTCGCTTGTCCTTTTCTCTAGCAAGCCTAATCATGTTGGACCGGGCTCCCTAGGTCCCTGTGCATCTGCACCATCCTTTTTTAGCTCCCCGCAACCTCGAAAGAATCATATTAGAATATCGCGCAAAATTTTAGGATCGGATTAATAAAATTGAAAAGTTTAGAACTGAATTGATATTCGTATAATAGGTTCATAACTTATTTGAGTAATTTTTTCCTCTTCGTGTTGAGCTGCGGTTTCATTTAACAGACACGGTTGAATTTGACTTCTAATGCTCCCTCCCAATTTCCATCCCTTATCATGTGGCTATTAGAAAGTCTAACCCAAAAGTTTAAGCCAATGGATGGAGATATACCACATGAATATAAAGAGCATATAAGACCCGTTATTATGCGATGTCTTCAACAGTGGCAACCAATGAATTCACCATAATTTTGGTGTCCCAATGGTTACGACCTATGACTGGAGTGAACTAGGCGACCATTATACGCGTCTTCAAACACACTTCGATGTGCAGTCGTAGGAAATAGAGATTGATAACTTACAAAGATCGAAATCTTAGTGTCACAACACCAATCGGGACAAGAATACTGCGGCGGGGAAACTATAAGTCGGTACTTATCGGGTTTGCGAGAAAACCTAATAGTGCCATACCACACCTAATCGAATTTTCTTGAAATAATAAACATTACATATATATAAAATATTCAGCATTCATAAAATAAAATAAAAAACATACTTTATAAAGGATTAATGCTAATTATTGTTACACCAATTGATCAAATTAACTTACAAAACGATGACGACTGCAAGTGGGGTAGAGTGAAAGTTCAAAGTCCACAATACAAGGGGAAGATGATATATAGTACTACTGAGACATGATCAATGGCGATAATAATGCAAGCTTTTTCCTCCACATATCATTCACTTCCAAGCTTTTAACCAAAAAAAAAAAAAAAAAGCTGAGCAGGCTGCGCATGGCCTTCGAGCCAGGATTGCATCATTCTTATGGAACAGTGTATCCTGCAAGAAGATTGCAATTACAAGAAATAAAAACAGTCTAAAATGCTTAGTCTAGAGTATAGAAAATATGTATGAAACTTTTGCCAAATTTGGGACAAATCATCTAACAAAAATTATAAACATATTACACTTTTGCCAATCCGGTCTTAAACTTTTCAATTCTCCCAATTAAGTCATACGCATTTTTGATAATTTGCCAATTGAGTTCTATTAGCTAAAAATTGATGTCGTGGACGCTGATCCTCCATGGCATGGTCGGTGCTGACATGGGCATTTTCAATAATTTATTTTAAACGATTAAATTTTGTATTATTTTTTGATTTTTTTTCTCTTTGTGGTTTTTTTAATTGTGCCTACACCTACACCGGTGACCCTCACTGGCCATGGGCGCCAAGGCCCTTGGCAGCCCTGCCTGCGTCGCCGACACAATAGGGAAAAAAAAAAGAGAAAAGAGAAAAATAACAAATCTACAAAAAAAAAAAAAAAATTTAAAAAATAACCTACGTCAGCGGTGATTGTGCCACGAAGGATGACCTGACCGACATCCACGCTTGCGATTTTCGGCCAATACGGCTGAATTAGCAAATTATCAAAAGGTTTATGACTCAACTGACAAAATTAAAAGGAGTAGGACTGAATTGACAAAAGTGTAATAGGCCTCGGACTTTCTGAATTGAGAATTTCCTGTTAGGGGGGCGAGGCTGCATATTTTTCCATATATACTCGTATAAATGTATGTATGTTACCATGGAAGCAATCAACTTCGATGTATCTCAAATCAACATCATGTAATAGCTTTTAACTTCGACATATAGACAGATTAATCGAAATAATCAACTTACTTCCACACTTCTTTCCAACGGGTCTTTTCTTGATGTTGCACCTCTTGGGGATGGTGATAGCGATTCCGAGGTTGATCCCGGCCTGCTTGGCCAGAGGAGACAGGAGAACGGCGCAGAGACATTTGGGTGCGGTCGCGATGAGCGCGCCGACTTTAGCGCAGCAAGTCGGAGGGACCTTGGCCTTTGCATTCCCGGCCGCGCTCAGGCATGGGCTCAGGCTCACCGCCGCGGTGCTAATGGGCGTTTTCCCGCACTCTCCGGCGGCAATGGCTTCTTGGAGAGAAGCCATCGAGGACACCAAGAAGAGGACCAAGGCGACTAGACAAGGGAACCCACTGGCTTTGGAAGCCATTTAATTCGTCTCAAATCTATTTCAGATAGATTTTTACGAAGGTGGGTTTCCAGGAACTGGCAAGGAAGATTTATATCGACATAGAAATTTGGAGGGGCAATGGCAATTGGGACGCTAGTGGGGTGAGGTTGGTAAGAGGCTTGGTGGGGCTTGGAGGCTCACTTGTATGTTTTTTCCCTTAAATTTATGGACCGGACAGGACACCATGACAATCGTGCCTTGCCACTGTCTTTATGCAACCAGAAATGATTTCATTTGACGATTTTGATAAAGCCAATGTGGTTAAGTTCTCTAATTCCTCGCATGAAACCCAATTGGATTCTTCCATTGTGATCCACTGCGAGTTCTACTTCCCAAAAGTTGGTTGGTGGTGTTCGATTACATCACGCTTCGAATTTTTCTTCATTGTCCGAGTGAACCTTAGAGCTGTCGTTCTAGTTGTTGATGCAAGAACCGGACATCACGGGCATAGCCTGAAACTTTGCTGGGAAATCAATTTGCGTAACAATTAATGATCGGCTCAAGGATTACAGGATTTGCGCCCGAATTGGCCATCCATTGCTTAAGAAGTGGCAACCTATTATTAAAAGTGGTGATAAAGGCATGGCATTCCTACTGTGTCGTGGATCAATGAATGTCCAGTGCTATTTGGATAGTGATAGCACCGTTGCATGAGTCCAATGAAATAACGATAAAGTGACGACTTGTTAAGATTAACTCGATGTTTGATGAATCAATGTCGATACTAGGTAGTAGGCACCCGTTGGTTTGTGTTATACTTATCCGTCGGCATACTAGTGACATGTGTCGAGAGATGATTAGTTGGTCAAAATCACCCTTATCCCTAGTCTTCTAGATGCTCTGGTCTCAGCATGCTTTTCGTCCTCTCGTATGCTTTGATTATGCTGATCAGATACAGAATTTTAGTAGATGGGAAAAAACTAAGTAAGAGGACATATCATTGTGTTATACACCTCAAAAAATAGTCGCATACATGACTCTTGAATGGCTTTAATCAACTCATTGAAACGACAAAGAAGAAGAAAGAAGCAGAACAAAAATTCAAAAGAAAAAATTGAGGAAATTGAAGAACAAAACTACATGAAGATTATGAAGTATTGTGACATGTCAAGTGGTGCGAGCCCTTTAGCATATCTTGTTCTTGTTAGTTGTCTTCCTTTCCAAGACGAACTTCTTCCAGATATCCGTGATTTCCCTCTGCGTCTCGATCGCCTTCTTCTTCACGCAGTTGTCCCTCCCGTTCTCCTGGGCGCAGGCGCCGTTCATTTTGGCCTTGATCCTCGCGGGGAGCGTGTCGAGGTCGTGGATCACCTTGGTGATGTCCAACACGAGGCGCTCGGCCAGCGTGCGCGAAAAGTCCTCTCTCACCACCACGCGGAGCACGGTGATGTGCTGGGCGTCCGCAGGCATGGTGTAGGCGGGGACGATCCATCCGAAGCGGCGCAGCATCTCGGACACCTCGAACTCGTCGTGGCGGCTGTTGTCCTTGAGCGAGAAGGCCACGAGGGGGACCCCCTCGTCCTTCGAGACGATGTTGAAATAGCCCGTCTTCTCGAGCCCCTCCTTAAGCACCATTGCATTCTCGTGGCAGTTCTCCATCACATTTTGGTATCCCTGTGATTAGTGACGAAATTTGGCGATGCAAGTGAGTCAAATGAACCAATAAAGCAAGATGTATGGAACTTTTGACTCCGGCATTTTTTAAAATCTGCTTATCCTCTTACCTCTTGGCCCAATCGGATGAGTTGGTAATATTGAGCAATTACTTGACTTGAGCCTGCAGTTTTGCGAAAGATTTTTAAGAATGATATTTCATTCATTGCCAAAATAATGAGATATTTTCGGATGAAAATTGACGATGAGATATGGATTCACCTTTGGAGAAGTTGAGAGTGAAAGTGGGTTGATCAGCACCGAGATAATTTATGTGAAAGATGAGCTCTTCAGGCAAGTCTTCCTTGCTCCTCCAGATAACCCACCCGATTCCAGCATAGACCAGCCCGTACTTGTGCCCGCTGACGTTAATACTCTTGACCAGTGGAAGCCGGAAGTCCCACTCGAGCTCCGGGTACAGGAACGGCGCAATGAACCCACCGCTGGCAGCGTCGACGTGGATCGGTGTATCCCATCTGCGCCAAACAGCAAGCACACAACAAATTACCTCATTAGTCTTCAAAAAAAAAACAATTCTGCAAGGATCAATATGTTGATCGCCTGTGCTAGAGAATTTGCCCCAAAGAAAGCACATTGGTACACGTCATACCCAGTTTGCTTGTTCTTTTCGAGCAACAGATCGTTCAAGAGCTTGACGTCCTCGAACTCGCCGTTGAGGGTGGAGCCAAGGATGGCAGCGACGCAGATGGTGTTCTCATCCACGAGCTCCACCGCCTTCACCGGGTCCATCACATAGTAGCCTTCCCTCAGCTTCACCTCCTTGAGCTCCACCTCAAAGTACCTAGCAAATTTCTCCCAGCACACCTGGACGGACAAGACACATTAGCATTCACTATAAGGCATCAAACTTTGGTCTCGAGCACCCTTTTGGTAAATTAGGGGGGCTCACCTGGACGTTGGCGCCGGTGACGATGTTGGGCTTGTCGCAGGGCTTGCCCTGGGCCTTGCGCATGTTCTGCCACTTCCGCTTGAAGGCGAGCCCGGCGAGCATGATGGCCTCCGACGACCCAACCGTCCCCACTCCCACAGCTGTCTCCGAGTCTCCCAGCGGTGCATTGAAAAGATGCGCTATCATGTTCACGCATCGGTTCTGTTGTAGAGAGTAAATTCAAGAAATCTAATGATTCCCAAGCACCACAATATGTACCAAAGAGACAGGAAATCAAAGATGATTTTTGACATTGCATTAGATGTATAAGAAACCTCTCACTAGGGAGATCCAGCTGATCATGTACTGGGTTATATTCCTCAAGAACTGATACTAGGTTATCAAATTTCGTATTCGATGCAATCGTAAATTCGTGAAAGATAAGCAATTATCAGAATACATCTCATGTACTGTGGCTCGTACGAAGAACTCATACGTTTCGGGGTAGTAAAGTCAACTAGCACTCTTGGTTTGGACATAGCAGATCTGCGTGCCCGACCACATTGACCAAACATGTTTGACTTTGACTGAGTGCAGAGAGGGGGGCGCAAACGACGGTGGAATAGACTTTATGACCAAGCCCAAACGCTTTTTCAAACCCATAATTGAATATATTTCTCCTAGGTCTATGCTTCAGCCTTTCAATATTTAGCATACGGCGACACGTTCCCATTTAAAAACTACCAGCAGATCGCGACACAACTCCTGATTTCTCAAAACTTAAGTTTGCCATGGATTTGGCCCTGGGATTGGAAAGTTACTGAAACCAATGACACACTCAACGACATAATCGAACGTACGTTCGCCATTGATCCAAGATTACTCGATCAATTCAGCAAATAAACTAGTGTGGAAGTTTGTCCAATGCCAAGTAAACAATCGAGTAGACTCCAACATCAGATCCGGAAAAAAAAAAAAAAGGCTAGACTTTCACATTGGTGATTTAGGTTTTAGCCATCGTCTTCTAAGAGATCACCGAGTCAATTGATCTTTGTAGTCTATGTTAATGAAAGTCCGAGATAGAGAAAGAGCGATAAATCAAAATAAGGAACAACCAACGTGCCTGCAACTCGGTGGTGACGGGGTACTCGTCCATGTCGACGTAGTTCTTGTTGATGGAGTCCATGATGAGCTTGTCGCACTCCGGCTCCATCCATGTCGTCACGAAAGACGCCAGGTTCAGCCTCGGGTTCCCGTCCAGCATCAGCTCGTCGTTTATTATCTGATACGCTGCCTCCTTGGGTATCGAGTTCTCCGGCATCTTAAACCTGCGCACACACATTGTCATCAGCCCCTTTTACGCAAAAAGTTCACGCACGAACCCATCAGGGCTCGACCAGAACAAGCTCTCAGCCTGAGTACTGACCTCGGGAGCGAGCTCCGGACATAGCGGGACGCGAAAGTGGAATGGATGGAGACGTCGGACTGGGAGGCGGTTTTCGAGAGCACCATGGTGGCTTCGAAAGACGAAAGGCCGAGAAACTTAGAGAGGGAAAATATGTCAGGACAGAAAGAGACACAAAGCTTGAATGGTGTTATGAATGGAGGTATTGCTTGGGGACGAGGTCGGCTTTTTATATAGGGGCCAAACACGCTTCTTAGGGTATTCGTATTCCCTCCCTCGATGATCCTCTCAAGGAAAATCAAGAAAGGAACATGTTCTTCGAGACTTCCTTTCTTAATATATTCTGCTTCTAGACGGAGCAGAAAGAAACACGAAACGGGAAACTTCGGGGGGCAGGGCAGCGTGGGTTGTGTGCAGCATTACCTAAGTCGTCTCAAATCTCTGGTACAACGTGACTGTATCTACAATGGTTAATCTGATTATATAATTTGTCAACTTAATATCATTAATTTACTAGTGAAATTGCCGAGTTAGATGATACGTGGCACTTGACGATCGTATTTGTTTAGCCTTTTTACCCTCCGTTTGTCACTGTTGTACCGGTTTTGGATTTTTTTTCGTGGTATCAACCCAACTTAACGAAAACGAGCACATGATAATTTTTTTTTTTTTGCGGCTTAAAAGTTAATTGGAAATAAATTTGTATTAGTTAGAAATTTTTCGTGATATGGACCATAAAATCAATATCGTGGCCTATAAGAATTTTGGTGCACTTTTGTGGTGAGGTTGGACTTTTTGAAACTTTACCCGTAAAGAGCAAGAAAAGAATTTTAGACCGAATAAAGCCATTCACGGCAAGGGGGAGGGGGGGCATGTTGGTAGGTAGGTCAAAAAGGTTGACAGAAGGGGTGCCTCGGGGTCATCAAAGGAAAGAAAGAATGGGGATGACTTGGAGAGGAATTTATTCCTAATTTTGAGAAATCATCACAATGCGAGGAACGTATTGACTTTCCTGGACTTCAGTTCACACTAGGAAAAGGAATCCGACCATATCATGTCCTAATTCATGGTTACTAGAAGAAGATATGGTTATATTCGTTTAGGTACCTCTTAACTTAGTTAGACATAGGGGAATTACCAAATAAAAAAAAATATCGTGAACATATTGTAATCATGCCTATTTAGTCCTAAAGTTTTTTTTTTATTATTTTTGTCGATTTAGTGTTAAACTTTTTTGCGTCTTTACCGATTCAGTTAATCTGGTCAATTTGAGCCTGAAAATTGCCGACGTGAATGTTGGTCATCCTACGTGGAGCCTCCAACACTAATTTTGGTTTTGTTTTATTTATCATTAATTCTATCTTTTTTTCCTCTTTTTTTTTTCACTTTCGCTAGTGAGGGTTAGGTTAGGACCTTGCACCCTTTGGCAAGGCTGTCTCGCCGACCACAATGAAAAATAAGAAAAAAAAAAGAAGGAAAAAAAAAAGAGAGAAATCAATTTTAAAAAAATTAAAAATTCATAAAAATTCACATTGGCGAATCCCGGTCAAAATTGGCCAGATTGACTGAATTGATAAATTATCAAAAAAATTACGACTAAACTGACAAAAGAAAAGTTTAGAAATGAATTATCGGCACAATTGCAGTAGATTTAGGAATTTTTTAGTATTTTTTTTCCCAGTTATGTAGACATTTCTCATTAAGAAGAAACAATTTGACATGAGACACAAGAAGGTTTTTGTTAGACGAGGAGACATACATAATAAAATTACGACCTTTCGTAAATGAGTCATGGATTACGTCGAATTGTGATAGGGGAAAAAAAACTGCGTTGTTGATCAATAGTGTAGACATTTAACTGGAAACCTTCGAACTTTGTTTAAGTGTATCGAGGAAACCTAAAGATTAGTCTCCATCAAATGGCCTAATTTCTTCATTAATGAGCCATTAATTAAGCGTGATAAACTGATGGTTAGGCCACCACTCGCACTCGGGCATCCTTTTTCATAGTTTATCTTTCGGACCTTTTCTTAAACACGCATTTGGAGCGAGTCAACTTTTTAGACCCGAGCAAGGATTGGGACTCCACTTTATTCTCACTTTTTAGAAGATCGAATCTGCATTATATGTATAATACATACATACATACATCTTTATTCCCTTTCCATCAAGCAAAGTCAGCCCGAGATTTTCAATTGCGATAATAACCACTATCGCTACCATGCACTACAATTTGAATTTAAAAAAAAAAAAACATGAAACATGATTTGTATGCTATGTCGTCCCGACCCGACTTGAACGTTTTGAATTACGGTCTTTGGTGTTTTGGAAATCCAACCCGACCCATTGACATCTCTAATTTGCAGCATGCAATTTTTCTTTTCGATCTAATGTTTCATAATAGTTCACATACTTAATTTGCTTTGTGAAAAAGTATGTTATAAACGAGTTAAGTAGAATCTCTTTAGTGACACGATGTCACCGCTCAATTGTCTGGGGATTTTTGTATATCGCCTCTATAGTTATTGAAACTTGGCAAATCATGATTGAATCGTGGCCCCCACTCCTCGATTAACATTCATGACCATGTGCAGTTTAGAGAAATGTAGTTGTAATTGAATATGTTGACCAAGGATCTGAAAGTCCAAGTTTAGCCCGAATTGTTAAAAATAAACATCTAAACCCAGTCCCAATTCGTTGGAAAGCAGCCAATAAATCTGTTCCAATGCGCAAGTCGTTTTCCCTGATGCTTGAAGTCTCGACAAAATCGTCTTAGGGTGCTTGTGACGATACTTCTATTCTAAAAATCAACTTTTGATCAAAAATCAATTTTTCTATTTCTGGAGATAAATAAATATTTTCACTTCTTCAAGTGGCTCCAAAATTACTTCTGAAGTAAAAGAAAATGCTCTAAAAGTAGAAAATGAAGTTGCGTGACTAAATGGATTTCTGATCCAGACGCACTTCAGGAGCAAAAATTTTACTCTAATGCGATTCTGAAGCAAAAATTCTACTCTAGAAATGTTGTCATGCGAGCCCTTAGTATTCTACAAATGCCTCAAAGAATTAATTGTTATTATAGTTGCTTATTTTTTTTTTAAAAGAACTACTTCGTTAAAAATTCAATAATTGTCACCAGTCACCAACCTTTAGTTGGTCATGTCTGGTCTTTCCACCACGAGGGTGGTACAAATTTTTTTTTTTTAACAGATGGCCGTGGAAGGCGCAATTCACCGGTAGATAATCAATACTTAAACCTGACAAACACAGATTAAATTTAGGTAATTAAGTAGATCAGTCATGGTCAACACGTCCGTCAGATTGGATCCTTCACCGGATACAAGTTCCCCCAGAATGCTCACACTCTAGATAGCCCTAGAAATCTGACCCTTCAACATCTTGGACTACGAAAAACAAGAAGTCAAAACTTGTTAAATATCAGCAAAAAGTTTGAATTAGCCATCATGCATCGAACGGAAATGACATCTTCCCTGAAGAATGGCGAGGGGAGTCGTCGCTGGCTCCGTAAACAACGGTGGGACGGACTGGGTTTTTCTCGTGGAACCCGGGTTGGCCAAGTCAACCAAACGATTAGATTCTTATTCCTCACAATTGGTGACAATATAAGTTGGACTCTTAGCTTGTGGCAGGTGTTAGGATCACATCGACAAGAAAATACTTTAGTTTTATATGTTGGGAAAGCACGCAGCGAAAGTCCGATACTTTCACCTTGGGAGATCGCCAAGAAGGAGTCCAAGTCCGAGCCCGTCAATATATCTAGTTGGACCCACCTTCGCTCAAAAGCTTAAGCCAATGAGTTATTGGTCAACTTGAATATATTAAGTGCTCAACACCACATTAATTCTCCAATGTGGGACTTTTCTAACACAACTCACACGTGCATCATAACAATCTTCGCTTTAGTGTTAGGTTTTGCTCCCCTTTAATCTAAGTATCTTTCCGCACCAATTTATCTCAATTTGAATCTTCATCAACGCCCATCGGGCCCGTGTTGCTACACCACAACGTCGACCCGGCTCGAAAATCACGTTGTCTCAATCTCAACCTGAATTTCCATCAATACTGGCTCGAAAATCGCGTTGCCTCCATCTCAACCTGAATCTCCATCAACGCCCATCGGACCCGCGCTGCTATACCACAACGCACCAGATTCCTCCTTGAGATACGGTCACCAAATTCTTTTTTGAGATATTCACCGGAACAGATTGGAGGCCCACCAATCAATCATCGGCTCTGATACCATTTTGGGTGGTCTTGGGCCTCTCTCATCCCAAAAGCTAGCTCAAATGTTGAGACTTTCCCTCACCGACCACCAGCCCTTAACAATCTCTCCCTCACACATCGGGCCATGGGTCGGAGGGAGTGATAACCCGTTTATCTCCCGTGTGACTATTGGATCTAGACTTGTTGGTAACTTGGACTCTAATACTAGTTTGTTGGGAGAGCGCGCAGCGGAAGTCCGATACTTTCACTTAGGAAAATCGCCAAGAGGGAGCTCAAGTCCGAGCCCGTCAATCCACATTCTCTCATAAGCTTAAACCAATGAGTTATGAGGTCAACTTGAATATATTAACTGCTCAACATCACATTAATTCCTCAATGTGGGACTTTTCTAACACAATTCACATGTACATCCTAACATTATATTCCCCTAACCCCGGCATGGTAATTTGTTTTCATTCGAATCAAGGTGAACTCAACATTTTTTTTTTCCATTAAGTGACGAAGGTTCGTAAAAGTCGTAAAAAGTCATGAGTCTCGATCGATTTTCTTCCCCACTTGTCAATGGTATATAGCCGGATTTACACCTAGTCCGGCGCACATTGGCTAGCTCCATGCAAAACTCTCGCCGGCTCAGATGGGCAAGCGGAGTCTCCTCCATCGAATTTGAAGCACGAGGCACTTGGTTAGAAAAATTAGGCAAGTCCAAAGACTTGACTAGATAAAGTAAAAGTTTAAGAGCTTAGATCCGAAAAAATGCGACCCTTTCTGGATCGGAACTTGACTTATGTCAAATAAGTGAGGCGAAAATTAAGTTTTCCAAAGGACTTGATGAGTAAAAAATATGCAAGATCAAGGACCAAAAGTTGGGGAGAATTGTCGAAAAAGTCCAAAATCTATTGCACTTTTTTGCTAATTCAGTCACGAACTTGTCAATTTTGCCAATTAGGTCCTAAACGTTTTCACATTTTGCTAGTTGAGTTCATTCGATCAATTTTGATCGGAACTTGATGATATATACGTCTTTCATCCTAAGTGGCACGGTTGGCACTGACCTTAGAAATTTTTATTAGTATTTTAATATATTTTTAAAATTTTTCTTTCTTTTTTTTCCCTTTCTTCTTCCTTTTACCGATGGCCCGATCGAGTGAGGGTAAGTCCCGAGTGAGGCTGGCCAGTGCATCCTCGTCTAGTGTTGCTCAAGCAAAGGCGACGATTGGCAAGGCTAGCCCACCTGGCCATGGCCGGTGGCCGGCCACCGACAAAAAGAAGAAGAAAGGTATAAAAAAAGGAATAGAAAAATAAAATAAAAATATTTTAAAAATAATCAAGAAGATATTAAAATACTAAAAAAAATTATCCACATTATCGATGCTCATGCCACGTAAAATGACCAACGTCCACTTTCAGCAATTTCCAACTAAAATTAGACGGATGGACTCAATTGACAAAATGTGAGAAGCCGTATGGCATATTTGATAAAGTCGAAAAGATTAGGAATAAATTGATAAAATGGATAATTACATAAATGGTCCTTGAATTTTGACAGAATGTGCAATCTGGTCCCTGAACTTTTAATTTGTTCAATTTAGTCCATGAACTTTGGCAGAATGTGCAATTTGACCCCTAAACTTTTGACTTGTTCAATTCAGTCCTTGAACTTTTAGTAAATGTTCAATTTAGTCTCTGGACTATATGAAAATGTTCAATATAGTCCTTTTGTTAATTACAGATCAGGGATAACGTTCAACAATTTCATATAGTCCATGGACTAAATTAAACATTTACTAAAAGTTCAGGGACTGAATTGAACAAGTCAAAAGTTTATGGATCAAATTACATATTCTTCCAAAGTTCATGGACTAAATTGAACAAATTAAAAGTTCATGGACCAGATTGCACGTTCTACCAAAGTTTAGGGACTATTTATGTCATTTTGCCTTGATAAAATTCCGACTTTTTTTTTATAACTAATTTTCTCAAAAGCAAGCTTAGAAAAGAAAAAAAAAATAGGACAAAATGGGCGACTTCAAGGACCAGAACTGGATTTTTCATTGGGAAAAACTTTGGAAGAGGGAAGCCAAAATCAAAGGAATTAGGGTCGGGAGTCGTCATTGATCATCGAGTTAAAGGAAGATCGGGGCCCCAGCGGAAATAAAACTCGGAGTGGGAAGGCTGAGTCAAAGGCAGCAGGCTGTTTTCGGTGAAGCGGTGGGAATTGGGAATTCGAGAAAAGAAACCGGGCCAGCGCCGCCACTTGGATCGACTTCCACCGACGACGACGGACGCGGCGAATACAATCGAGATATTTGACCTGAACCGGTTGATGGTGGAAACCGGATAACCAAACCAACCGGTTCAGGTCGATTCCTCCACCATCCACCTTCTAAAAGAGGAGGAGGGAGGGGACGGTCGTAATCGTGCCTACTGGCCTCGTGAGGTTTTAACTTTTCTAGAACCGAGGGAATAACGCCTCGTAAAAAAAAAAAACCATGGGCCACTTGGACCGGTTCTTACCAATCTTCATGTGAAAGCATTATGCGTTTGGTTGTGATATCGGACTTTATTGGCCGCTTACCCATAAAACTTTTTGACAAGTCTAACGTGGTCCCCTGGGCCCTGCCCCTGCCAACAGAAAGCAATAATCTGTCCATACCTCTCTCAACGAGGGAAAGCTTCAATGGCCTTTTTTAGACCGGCCATGCGTTGTGGAAACACTACGATTGAAAACGCAAGTAAATAAAACAGAACGAAGAAAATGAATCTGACCCCGGATTTAGTTACCATTCATTCATTATTCTGCTCTATAAATCAAACGATTCGGCCAAAAATTACTGACATGGACATCGACTGTCCTATGTGATGCCGGCTAGCGAGAGTGGCCGGTGAGTGCGGCCGACACTGACATGGATAATTTTAATAATATTTTTGTTTATCTAGAGATTTGATTTATTTATTTTTTTCCTTTTCTTTCTCTTCCGTTTCTTTTTTTTTCTTCATCCGGCTAGTTGCCAAACCTTGGCCTGAGGTCCTAGCCCACACGACTACCGAACACGCCCAATCAAGTGTTCTTGTCCGTCAACGTTGGCCGTACCACGCCTAAGTAAGGTACTGTTTTTTATTTTCCTCTTTTTCCTTGCCCTTTTTTTGTGATAAAAAAATTCGAGAAAACTAATAAAATATCATTAAAAATTATATACGTCAGCGTCGGTCGTATCACATAGACGTTTGGCGTACACATCAGCGATTTTCGACCAAAATTAATTGGACGGATTCAATTGGCAAAACCTAAAAAGATTTATGACTCAATTAGCAAAGTCAAAAAGTTTTTGGCTAAATCGATAAAAATGTTATAGGTTTATGACTTTTTGGATAATTTTCCCACCGCAAAGGTATCAAGTTGGGTTGGGGCAAGTGTTATAGTCTCCCAAACACTATAATCCTTCTCGACTTCAGGAGGAACAAGTCTTGATGAATTAAATACAAGAGAGGAAAGGCAAGGCAGAAACAGGAGGAATAAGCCTCGATGAATTAATGCTTCGAGATCCGAAAGTTTTCTCAAATCGTAAGTAAAAGATTTCCCAGGATGGTTTCCCTCTCCCCTAACCATTAGACTCTCCGTCCGTCAATGCTCTCCCCCGCGCTGCAATACATCGGCGGTGATGAGAGTTCCATTTTTCCTCTCCTCGCAATATCCCGCGACGCCATGTCTGGTGTTATCCATTCACTAATATAAAGTCCTCGAATGTAGTATGTAGTATCGTAAATGATGTCCCCAGATTTACTACTTTAAGAGCATGGAGTGCCCTGAAATTACGTGGATGGTGGGGCGCTGTGAAGTTAATACTAAGACACAAGACAGGCTGCAAATGGAGAGATCGAGTCCTGAGGTCATAGCTCGTGATTGGCGGCATGTCTACCTCTCCACATAACCTCTTCCGTGGAGATACCACATATGAAGTTGTAAACATATGTTTCGTGGTGAAAATGATGATCAATTCTTTTCCAAGGATGCGTGAGTACCCTATATATTCTTCTTTTTATAACGGGTGCCATGGCATGACCGAGTAAAGTATCCAAAGCTACTAAGGCAAGGCCGGGACCTTGGAATCTCGGACAACTCGCCCTATGGTTGTATAAGTGAGAGTGGCGTGAGAGCGAGATCCCCTGAAACGGCACTATGGGTTGCGCCGGATTGCTGAGAGGCGCATCAGATTCTTTCTTGTCGCTCAGTCCCAGCATGCCCTTCCCCTGAATCGCTCCACTCCTTCCCCAAATCGTAACTGAAGAGTCGGAGACATGGGTTGGGAGGAGGACGAGAGACGGCCAATAGAATATGGTCTCTTGCAGGTTTTTCTTCGAACTGCCCCACTTCTTTATTTGGAACGTATATCGTATTCTGTTAAATCTGTGGATTCGGTTCCTTTTTCTTTTGTGTGTACGTACGAAAGGAGTTGTGACTTTGATGCTTTCTTGGTGGAAGTTTTTGATTCTGAAATTGCTCCCAAGGTTGAAACTTGAGAGCCTACTGATGACAATTTGGGATAAAACTGTGTTTGACAACTTTTACTTCTTTGCCTACTGATTGGACTAGCTAGTTCTTGAGAGCTACTGGATTTCTTGTTCTTTAATATCTTATGCCTAGTCGTTTCCTCTTTTATCTCTGATTTGTCAACTTGAAGATTATGCTCTAGGTGAACTTCTCGATGAATCCGCTACGAAAGGACGATAAAAGAATGTGCGCTCATCTTTAATTATGCTCCAGTCACTGGCTGCTGGTTGAACTAGTAATTTCTCGACTGGCATTTTGAATTCAAATTTGTTTCGTGGAGATGTTATGGTTTGTTTGATCACTTAGTCAAGTTATCAGGTAACCGAAAGAGTATCATAAGGCTTGCAAAATGATGCCAATCCCATATACTGATTTGCCATTAAGTCACCTACTTTTTACTCTAGCTGCTGTTGCCATTTCAAATATCCCCGAAGCTAATATCCGTAATCACAAACACAAGTCTCAGACTAAAGGATTTTGCTCAGTCACAAACTAGAGTTTAATCCGGATTTAAGCTAGAGGACTTCATGGCAATGTGATAAAGAACTAGAGGGAGGAGCATCAGTTGATGTGCCTTATGCTCTGAAGATTAATCTTGGATTGTGTAGAGTGAGATAGAATAACCTTGCTTTTTTTTTTTTAGCTAGCAGAGATTAATAGGAAGTATGCACCTGTTTGGGGAAGAAGCCTGCTATCACAATCTCCATTTTTTTTGCTTCGTATAACTGAGCAGCACCTGAGGGAAGAACTACAAAGACCGTGCTGCCACAAGGACTTTCGACATTGAAACAAAAAGACCATCCTTTGATTTTGAGTTTTTGTGGTGTCGTTTACAAGTGCATGAAAACAGAGAAATATGGTTGAGTGTTGAAATGCAATTGTTGTAAGCTTAATTATCTTCTTTTATAAACAAAATGCCGACTTCTTTGATCGTGCTGGTGCACTGCACTTGGAATGAGCCCCTAGGTATGATACTTTAGGACCATCTTAACGTGGTTTCTCTGAACGATACCAACACTGAAGCCAAAGAAGATTGTATGGCATGAACCAAAGCACCGATTACAGACATCAAAGGAAATGTCAGCAACTTAGCTCCTCTCATTTTTTTCTCCTCTCATCTTTGGATAGCTTTTGTAATACCCAGGATGAAGAGTTGTGGACTGTACACTGGAGATGGTTCTGTAGACATCAAAGGAAAGACTGTCCTGAAAAGCAACACTGGAAATGGGAGAGTGCGCCCCTTCATCCTAGGTAATGGTTTTCCTCTTGTTTATCCATTTGAGGGATTCTTTTCCCGTTCATTTGTTGAATGAATTACTGGCACCGAGTGTTGTGAACGTTTGGCCTACCATGGAATCGCCACGAATCTTGTTACTTACCTCACCCACAGAATACACGAGGGACATGTATCCACCGTGAGAAATGTTACCACTTGACAAGAAACTTGCCATCTCACACCTTTAATCGGAGCTATTTCAGCCGATGCTTATTGGGGAAGATATTGGACAATAGCTGCATTTTCCACAATATACTTCATATGAGAACTATTTAAAACCAAAACCTTCTTTTATGCATTCCCAGTATGCTGTTCCTTGTAAACTGCTGGCCATTAGTTGAGACTATTTCTAGTTTTTACATGATTACATCCCTTTAGCAACTGCGAATATTTACCCGGTTCAGAAGTGGAACTCATTTATGCTTAGTGTGGTCTTCATTTTTGTAGTGAGAAGATATGACTCTATGATGACTGATGTAAATTTAAAGGGTGGAAGATGTGTGAATTAATATGGACAGAAGGTCTTAGGAAATATCCTGATTGTTGGGATCTTATTGAAGATTTGATTGTAAATAAAGCATAGTAACGTGAGAGGATCCATGTAGCTGATACATTTAGTGATGAAGATGCTTTCATGTCATAGTCTTTTTTATTCTTGTTTTTGGCAAAGAAATTTAGTCAGGGTAAATAAAACAGTCTTATGTTGAGGCTGATTTATCCCAGAATCCAGACTCAGTGATTGCTATGATTCGTAACTGGGAATATCAACTATTATAATAGCAATGTTCATAAGCTTCGGAAGAAAGACAGAGCTCGAGCTCGCCAATTCAGACTCCATAACATGACTAATTAATTCTAGCTCAAGGAGCACTAGTTTGCTTAAGCTCTTGGTTGAGTGCTTATACTTGAATTGCTGAATCTCACTGCAGCTCGCAGCATTTGTTCTTTATCTGAATCGTTCTAATAACTTCTCTGCTGCGTTTCCTCTCTTGCTTCCATTAGTGAACTTGTTTGATCAACTTATTCGGAAATTCATTTTCCAGGCTAATATATTAGCCACTACTCTTTTCTTCATTTTTGGCTGGAAGTACTTTGAAGTTGATGTTAAAACCTTCAGTGGGAAATCTCGTGTAGGGTCTAAGCATTGCTCTGTGACATGCCACGTTTTGGCTATGCGACTTCCCATTTCTTTCGTTCCATGTTTTAGGTTGATGTGCTGACTATCACTTGGAAAATTATGAACTTATGGACATCTTTTTTGTTCATTTGTTAATGCAAGGAACTGCTCAAAGTTCATTGAGCTCTCTCTCTCTTGCGTGCGCGCGTTCAAAAACAAAAGTTGTTTCTCCACTATGGTTCCAGCATATTTGTGACATCCTAAATTTTTTATTCTATCTAATTTGTTGGCAATGTTGTGTTACATAGAAATAAGACTCATATTTCTCCATATAGCGTTAATAATCGCATTAATCTCTCCCTCTCTCATAACGATACTTTATTAGCCACGTGTAGCCTTTCTACTTGAACATCTCTCGTCATTTTCCAACAAGTATTGTAACCCACATGCTCTAATTCGTGTCATTGAATCTACCCATAAGATGACATCATTCATGACATCCCTTGATAAGCTTGAATTATTACAAATCAAATAATGATTCTCATTCATCCATCTACTTGGACGATCTTATCTTTCGTTAGCTACTCAAATTAAGCCACTTGTCACCCATATAAATAACCCACATGTTTTTAGTTTGTGACATTGAACTTAGCCGATCAAATGATATCATGTATTATGTCACCTCTTTTAACTTTAGCCCACTCATGATAAGCTTGAGTCCTCGTTCCTGCATTTTACTTGGCCAATGATGTTCTCTCTTTCCAATCAGATATATCACTTTAGTTACTCACATTAAGCCACTTGTAGTTTTCAGATTGGAATACTTATCTCTCTTTTGTACCTAGTGTTTTTAATTTAAAGTCATCATTATTTTAACCTAGGTTGTTTGTTCTTATCTCTTGGTAACTCTTGAGTAGCCTTCAAAGTACATCCCCTTGGTCATATAATGCCATTCCAAATAGTTCAAGCCTTCTACTTTTCTCGAAGCTTTCATCTTTTAGTCTATCGACTAAGTAAGGTTTTCACTATTAAGATGCACGTGAGAGTTGTGTTAGAGAAGTCCCATATCAAAGAATTGGTGTTGTGTGAAGCAGTTAATATATCCAAGTTGATCCATAACTCATTCGCTTAAATTTTTGAGTGAAGGTGGTTCTAACTGGATATATTGACGGGATAAGCTTGGCTCCCTCTTGGCGATCTCCTCGTGTGAAAGTTTCGGACTTCTGCCTCTCGCTTCCAACAAATGGTATGATAGTCAATAGTCGACCTAGTTCTAGGCGATGGGTGTTGTTGTGTAGCAATATGCACCCAATGGCAGATGTCATGGTTCCATTTGGAGAAATAGATCAGAGATGAATGGACGTTGATGGAAACTCAAGTCTGTTTGGAGAAAGAGACCAGAGATGAATGGGGCGTTGATGTAAATTCAAGTTGAAGACTGTGGTGTGGAGCATTTATTATATTCAACTTGGCCCATAACTCGGTAGCGTAAACTTTTGAGTGAAGATGGGTCCAATTGAATATATTAATGAGCTCGGACTTAGGCTTCCTCTAGGCAATCTCCCCGTGTGAAGGTATTGGACTTCTGCGCGCTCCCAACATTAACTCTTTGTTGGTTGAAGTTTATAATTTCACCTTTACAAGAGGGTATAAGGTGATTTGATGGGCTTTATTCACTTTTATTAAACTAATTTTGCTAAAAGATTGGGAGTTGTTAATCGTTTTTCTTGTTTATTTCGCCTTGAAGATGGTTAAGGCTTTGAGTTGTCCAAGTCTTTGTTCAAGCTAAGTGAAATTTTGGGGCTAAGTTAGATTGATTTACATAGTACTTTTGACTTGGTTGTTTGATGGTTGTTAATTTTGGTTTGAACTTTGATGATCCGGTGTGTGGAAGTTTTGTTGATAGTGTGTTAATTGTTGTGTTCTAGTGTCTTGAATAGATGGGTCTCTACATACCAAGATCGTGATTAATCTATTCCCATAAGACTCAGTGACATGTTAGGTGAAGTGAAAATGTGGAAATGGCGAAACTAATATTGGAAGTGAATTTTTTTTTTTTTTTTTTTTTGTAATTTGAGTGAATTACCAATTTACTAGCTAAGTGTTGCCGATTAATCATGTGGTCGATTATTTGAGTTGTCAATATTCACGTTGCCAATTATTTATTGATGTTCATGTTGCCGATTCTCTGAGTATTAGGTTTCTCTGATGCAGACTGGGCTGGATGTCCTACTGATATGAGATCTACATCGGGTTACTGTGTGTTCCTTGGAGGTAATTTAGTCGCCTGGAAAAGTAAGAAGCAACATGTGGTTTCTCGATCAAGTGCTGAAGCAGAATATAGAGCTATGTCACATGTGACGTGTGAATTGCTTTGATTGAGGATGTTATTATCAGAAATTGGTTTGCCGACATTAGATCCATCGGTGTTATATTGTGATAATCAATCAGCTATCCACATTGCAAATAATCCTGTCTTCCACGAGCAAACTAAATACATTGAGGTTGACTGTCACTTCGTACGAGAGAAAGTTTAGAAAATGGAAATCATTCTTCAACATACATGGACAGAGGATCAATTGGCGGATATCTTTACTAAATCACTAAGGGGGAGTCGAGTGAGTTTTCTATGTAACAAATTGGGATTATTTGACATTTACATCCCAACTTGAGGGGGAGTGTTAGGAAATATTTAAGTGAGGGCAAAATGGTCTTTTTATGTCTATAGGGTTTGCTTATTTTATATATATATCATTGTAATCTCTCTTTGATGAATAACATAATCATCTTTTCTCCATAAACAACAAGTTTTAGTGTTTCCGCATTTTCACCTAACATGTCATAAGTCTTATGGAAATCGATCAATCACGACCTTGGAATGTAGAGATTCATCTATTCAAGTCAAAAGTGCTAAGTAGATCAATCTAACTTGGCCCTAGATTTTCACTTACCTTAAACAAAGACTTGGGACTTCAAGGCAAAATAAAGAAGAACAAAGATTAACAACTGCCAATCTTTTAACAAAGCTAGTTCAACAAAAGAGACTAAGGCACACCAAATCACCTTGTACCCTCTCAAAAAGGTGAAGTTAGAAGCTTCAACCAACACAAGAGTGAAACCCTTTCTTATTCAAAAGATTCGTAAGGGTTCATCTCATATAAATAGCTCTTTTTTATAATCGGCCCGCTACGCCTGATGCAACTTTCCTCCTTTATCCTATTGGAAGATGAAAATTGGGAGAAAAGATGAAAACTTGAATTGTGTTGGAATGGAATTACATGATCAGGGGGGTTGTATTTTGAAGGCTACACAAGAGTTACCTAGAGATAAGACCAAACATCCAAGGTTAAAGTAACGATGACCCCGGTTAAAACCACTAGGTGCAAAAGAGAGAGCCATTCCAATCCAAAAGCTACAAGTGGCTTAATGTGAGTAGCTGAAAGGAGATAGTTGATTGGAAAGAGAGAGAGTATCATAGACCAAGTAAAATGCATGAGAACTCAAGCTTATCAAGAGCATTAATGGGTTAAATTTAACAAATGTGATGTAATACACGATATCATTTGTTAGGCTAAGTTCAATGCGACAAACCAAATGTGGGTTATTTATAGGGGTGTCAATAGTTCAGTCTAATTTTTCAGAAAAATCGAACCGAACCTTTGGAGTGAGCGGCTAACCAAGTTTTCCTCGTGCCCCCTGCAGCCCTCGGCCGCCAGCCATTTTCACCAAAAAAGGAAAATAAAAAAAATTCCATGCTAATAAAAAAGGTAATTTCTTCCCAAATCGCTAATAAAAAAGGTAGATGGATAAAGATATGGACATGCTAACTCTTCATTTGAATGTCCAACTCAACATATTATAATTCCATGTCAGCAAATAAAGTCTCATTTGTCCTTCGATCAAACAGAATATTTACATTGGACATTTAGTAATAGTTTAGGGACCATATCGAACAATTTAAAAGTATATAGATAACATTGTATATCGAGTCAAAGTTCATGAACTATTAGTATCATTTTGCCTATTTATAACTCTTCCATCTAGATGCCATGAGGACAGGAAGCTAGCAGAAAACTCAATGGCGCTTTCGACCTCTAGGATGCAAACTTGTTTCTTCTTATGATTCAGAAATTTTTCAGCTTTGTGACGGTGGGTAGCTGCTAATTCTCTACCTAACCAGTTGGGACAATACTTTCTTGCTGCAGGTGATTATAGCAAATGAGTGATGCCATAATCTGCCGTCTTTCATCCCATGTCCACCTTTTGTCCTTTTAACTTTTTTCTTCGCCTTCAGCTAATGTAAAACAGTTGGGTTCAGCTAAAAAGAAGAACAATTATGATTGATGACACTGGTTTGTTGTTGTCTATAGGTGGTGTCTACACTGACTCTCTCTGTGACAGTAACTGCATTGAAGCCTTCAGAATGTGTGGACGGAGTTTTCCCTTCAGCAATCGCAGCCCAATCAGTATGTTCGTTAGGACTCTTAATCTCCCAAGGTAGCGGGGGTTTCAAACCATGTGTTTCGTCTTTTGGGAGCCGATCAGTTTGATGACAACGATCCTAGAGAGCAAGTGAAGAAAGGGTCTTTCTTCAACTGGTTTTAGGAGTCCTACACAATTCATCGGCATTGCTATTGCTTATTTTGAGCCCTATCACAAGGATGTGCCAGGTTTTGGTCGCATCCTTCCATAAGTGGAACGTGGAGGCCCCTGAGGACAGTAGTCTCCTGCATGAAACACGAGAAGAACCCTACCATAGAAGGAAGCCGCAAAATAGAACACAGCGATGAGTTCAAGTAAGTTGTCTTTTCTTCTTTTTTCTTGTTGTTTGAATTTTTCAACCAGCGTTTGGTAGATCAGTGTTGCTGCTTATTAGTACAATATGTAAATCAGTTCTTCTATAACCAAGCTCCAGACACCTTCCGGAGCTTTTGCAGTGCGCTGTCGCTTTCGACTAGTTCTATGGGGAATTATGTGAGCTCCTTGATCTTGACGACCGTGACGTACCTCACGACCAACGACAGGCAGGTCGGGTGGATGTCCGATAACTTGAGCAAGGGCCACCTCAACTACTTCTTCCGGCTTCTGGCCGGGGTCAGCTTCTTGAAATTGCTCGTCTACATCGTCTGTGCCATGAAGTATAAACAGAAAAAGGCCTCTTGATGGTTTTACGGATTTTTCCTTGAATTTCACTGAAAAGGGTTGGGCCTTAACAAAATTTATAATTCTCTAGCGTTTTCCTGCATGGAGGTGCATATAAAGCAAAGCATGCGGTTCAAATATGAATTCGTCATTTCGTACCATGGATTCATGAGAAATCAGAAGGATTTGCTTTTTGTACTACTCTTCAAAATGGGTGCGTTATCTATTGATGTCTGGTCTTTCTTTGCCTATAATTGTAAGGTTTTGGAAGCTCATTCTGCTCATGGATCGCCTCTGTTCAAGACTGTGACTTCAATAGAATGTGATTTCTTTAAACTACGACTTCAAATCAACATTCGCGAACGATAATAAGTAAGTGCACATTTGACTTGGGAAATGCAAAATGAAAATGGTTTTTAATATTCTATATTCTTGTAAATATGTTGAGTAAATAAAAATGAAAATGTTCCTGGAACATATATAGTGAAATTGTGTTTATATGTTTCTTCAAAATTACAAAAAGAGGTTCGCAGTTTCCAAAATCTCGAACTCTTCATTCGAGATTGAAAGTCAAAGAAGTTAATATTCATAGCTTTGAAACACTCCATTAGGAAAGTTTTCTCAAAAGGCTACCTCAGGTATGCTCTCTTCGAGATTATTTGTCAAATAAAGTAAAGGATGCTGCTAATGAGCTTTCCGGAGCACTTGTTAAGTACACTTTAATTCTTAAGGCTATTATCTCACATGACACGAGGGCAATCAGTGCATTAAAGATTGTACAATTTTCTTAATAAGGTGCTTAATCAGTGCCCTCAAGGTTATGCCATCTAGCACATTTAAGTTCAAGCTTTCCTCACCTATTTGCTTTGATGGTCACTTTAGCAAATCTCTTGTTCTCATGCATGTCTTTTTTGTGCGTATACTTAGGTTGCATGTCTTTTTTGCGCGCACACATTATTTTGCTATGTCGATACATAATTAGATTAAAAAAAGTTATATCCCATAAATGCACTTAGTTTGGTAATAAATGCTTCCAAATAATTGTTTATGTATAACACATGGATTTTCTATTGAAATTAATGAAATAAATATCTTTAGCAAAAAAAGAAAAGAATCCATCATTATGAAAATTCCATAGTATACTTCTAAATGATCATATTACATGATTGCGCATATTTCAAGTATAAATTTGACTAAAAACATAATTTATGATAATCCTTATGGTTAAATGCATAATTAAAGTTAACTCTTATCTTTTTTCAATGCGACATTATTTAATAGGTGAATAATATAGAACTAAATAAATTATATTCGGCGATCATAACAAAGATATCTATAACATGACAGCTCATATTTGATGAATAAATTATCATTATTAGAGGATTATTAGAAAAAATTACAATGCCATTTCTAACAATAAATTAATGTAAAGACAAATAAAAACAAATTAGGGTAAGTTTAAAAGCCATAACTACATAGTGCTTATAGAGGCAAAAATATTCCCAACGCATTCTACAAATTTTCCATAGTTTATAAATAGATATTACTAAATGCAAACTAAATGATGACTCTTATTATCAAATGCATAATTATGAATAACTCTAATCAGATATTCTTTCATATGTATGTTTTAAAATTACATGTCAACAAGCACGTGAAACAAAAATTAAGGCCTGCTAAGTGAAATTTTGAAGAAATTACCTCTAATTCTCTAGAATAAATGGAGATTTCATTCAATGTATGGCAAAAGATAACCTTAATCTCCTACTCCTAGATATCAGAGAGATACCAGGAGAGGGGGCACAAAGGTAAGGCAGGATGTACATATCTTGTTCAGAATACTGTCTCCACTATCGTCTCCTTCACGAAATCGCGACATAGATCCCTCTCATTTTGAATCTAGATCCTAAAAGCCTTCTTAAATTACTAACAGAAAACTAAAAATATGTATTGGGGCTATTTTAATTTAAAATTGTGTCCCCCCGGACCTCAAATTCTCGGTCCGTCTATGTTCTCTCTCGCCGCCATCCACCAGCAGCCGGCACCCATGAGGGGATCCATTTTTCTGCGCCTCACAATGTCCCGCGGCACCTTGTCCGGTGTTATCCATTCATTAGCATGAAGTTCTTGATTAGGAGTATCCTAAATGACGTATTGCAAGCATTCGATCGGGGGTCGGCTAACGGGTAAGGCGCTGTAAAGTTGATGCCTTACCACTACCCAGACCGGTTGCAAATCGTAGGCACGAGTCTTGGTGTCATAGCTTTTGACTACTGGCATGTCTACATCTCGACATAACCTCATCCGTGGAGATATCTTGACATAGGTGCCATGAGGAATGAACGGGGTCAAAAGTTTACTCAGTTGATTTGATTAAGAAGAGTGCCTCAGGTGTACTCATCAACAAAATCCTTTTTCATACGTGATGATTATATTACAAAGAGAATGAACAGAGTCAAAGGGAGTTTTACTGAATAAATGACTAGAGTATTTATTAATAAAAGGGTTAATATCACAAAAAACTCCAAACTGATATACATGTGACAAATTTACCTCCAAACTATTTTTTTATCATAAAAAATCATAAATTGATACTCTTGTGACAAATTTACCCCAAACGGATACACATTTGATAAATTTACCTCCCGTTAGTTTTATTTAAATTTAAAGAGTTGGATGGCACATAATAGTTCACGGGTATAACATTTTGGGGTTTCTTAAGAGTATCAATCAATTTTAGATTTTTCGTGGTACTAACCTAATTTAACAGAGGGTAAATTCATCACGGGCATGCCAGTTTGAGATTTTTCGTGGTCAAAAAATTTAGTTTATGGTAAATTTATCATAAATGTGTCAGTTTGAGATTTTTCGTGATATCAACCCTTAACGAAATATGATTATTACAAGGAGAAAGACCGAGGCCAAAGCAAATTTAGCGGAAGGAGAAACTCAATCGATGAATGAGGGATATTAAAAAAAAAATTAACGAGTCTGACAAAAGGGAATCTAATCGTTAATGGATCAGATTGAGCTTGGAAATCATCCCAACCAAGTCAGCCGGGGTTGATCCAATGTCTAGAGGCTTCGGTTCGGCCCAGACCCCCCCGACAAACTACCTAAATATCTTTTATTTATTTCTTATTTCTTAAATGCAAAAGTGAACTTAATTTAATCTCATTTATTCACCTTTTCGCACCAGGGATCACTTGACCCGAACCAGTGTCGCCCCCTTTCGTAGTGGAGTTCTGTTGCTGCCAACGACCTTGGAATCTCGGACAACTCCTCGGCCAAGAGTTGAGCGGGACACCCTGACACGGCACTTTCGTGTCGCGTCGGATAGCGAATAGTCGCATCAGATTCTCTTTTTCTTCCCCCATTTATCTTTTTTTCTTGTTCGGTCCCAGCATCTCCTTCCCTTGAATCTTTCTCTAATTTGTAAGCGGAGATTCGGAATCTGTCGGAGACAGAGGGAAATGGGTTCCGTGGAGGAGGAGAGACGGTTCTCAGAAGAAGAAGATGGTCTCTTGCAGGTCTCTCTTCCAACTGCTCCTACTTCTTTCTTCGGATCTTATGTTCTATTTAGTCAAACCTCTGGATTTGAAATTATTTTTTTTTAATGTGCGCATAAGAAGAGCCGTGGCTTTGATGCTTTCAAACTTGAGACTCTATTGATGATGACAAGTTGGGATTAACCTGTGTTTGAGAACATTTTCTTGTTTCGTCTACTGAATGGACTGGCTAGTTGTAAGAGTTACTGGACTGTGGTCTTTCTTGTTCTCTGATTTCTTATGTCTAGTTGTTCCTTTTGTGCTATCTCTGACACGTCAACTTGGAGATTATGCTCTGGGGTACCTTCTTACTCCATCCAATCCGAAAGGACGATAATATATACGCATTAATTTTTCATTATGCTTCAGTGGTTGGCTGCTGGTCGGACCAGTAATTTCTTGACTGGCATTTCAATTTCAAATTTGCTTCGTAGAGGTGTTGTGGCTTGATGGCCTAGTCAAGATATCATGCGACCAAAAGAGCATACCTGATCATAAGGATTGCAAAGTGATGGCATTTAGTCACCGACTTTGTTCTCCAGCTGCCATTACCATTTCAAAGGTTCCAAAGATAATGACCATTCTGCTTAGCTTCAAGGGACTCAACCCACACCCAACACTTAAAGGATTTTGTCGTAAGTGCACTAGTATCATCTGAATCGAACCGTGGCATTTGTCCCTAGTTGTCCCCAGGACACATATGGGTGTCGGTGGGATTTCGAAATCTCCCTAAAGTTTTCTCTTACGAATAGAGATTGCTAGTTGAAATTGATGTGGCAAGCTGGTGCCCTAAATAGGTGTCAATTTTGAAATGGGCTGAACCTCACCCACATGAGACACCATATCATCTTTCATGCACCATGGCTTCTTAATTTCCATTTTCAGCTTCTCAACAACAGAGGCTTTGTCTAGGAACCTATCAAGGTGAGCACAACCACAAGTCACAAACTAGAGTATATACTTGGTATAATCCTTATTGAAACAGGAGGGACATCATGGCAATGTGATAAAGAAGCTGAGGGAGGAGCATCGGTTAATGTGTCTAACATTGTGAAGCTAAATCTTGGATTCTATGGAGTGAGATAGAATTACCTTGCTATTTTGCTAGCAGAGATTAATACGTATATGCATCTATGTGGGGAAGAAGCCTGCTATCACAATCTCCCATACCTGTCATTTCATATAATCGAGGGGCACCTGAGGGAAGATATATAAACATGCTGCCTCAAGGACTTTCGACATTGAAATAAAAAGACCAATCCTTTTGATTTCGAGTTTTGTGGTACTGGTTACAAACGACGACTTATTTAAATGTGCTGGTGCATTGCACTTGGAATGGGCTTCGAGGTATGATTTTTTAGGACCCTCTTAATATGATTTATCTGAAAAATACAAAACTTTGAAGCCAATAACAATTGTATGGCATGAACCAGAGCACTGATTACCGATATTAAAAGAACAATCAACAACTTGAAAATCGAACACTTCTTCATTCTTTTTTCTCTGCTCTCATCTCTGGATATCTGTTGTAATACCCAGGATGAGAGTTATGGACTGTACACTGGAGATGGTTCTGTAGACATCAAAGGAAGGCCTGTCTTGAAAAGCAACACCGGAAATTGGAGAGCCTGCCCCTTCATTTTAGGTAATGGTTTTTTTCTTGTTCAGCCACTTCAGGGATTCTTTCAATTTCTGTGGAATACCCATTCTTTTGTTGAATGAATTGCAGGCACTGAGTGTTGTGAACGTTTGGCCTACTATGGAATCGCCACTAATCTTGTTACTTACCTCACCGACAAACTGCACGAGGGAAATGTTTCGGCCGCGAGAAATGTTACCACTTGGCAAGGAACTTGCTATCTCACACCTCTAATTGGAGCTATTTTAGCCGATGCTTATTGGGGGAGATATTGGACGATAGCTGCATTTTCCACGATATACTTCATTGTGAGCACGTTTTAAAACCAAAACCTCCTTTCACGAGTCCCCAGTATGCTGTTCCTCGTAAATGGTTGGCCGTTAAATGAGATTATTTCTAGTATTTACACGATCACAACCGTCTAGTAACTGGAGTATTTGGCTATCCACTTTCTATCATTTGCGATTTAATTACCTAGGTCATAAATATTACTCATCTTTGCTTAGAGTGGTCTTTGGTTTTTCAGTGAGAAGATATGCCTCTAGGATGAGATGTAGGTTTAAAGGAATGGAAGATGTGTGAATGGATCTGCTTAGAATGTCTAAGGAAACATCTGTGTATTTGAATCCTATTGTAGATATGATGCTAAATAAAGCATAGTGATGTGAGAGGATCCATTTAGCATGGAGATGCTTTTTGTGGTCTTCGGTTTTACATTGTCTTTGGTGTTTTCTTTTTCTCTCTTGGTTTTGACATTGGAGGTGAGAAAAGATAAATAAGCAGTCTGATGTTGAGGCTGATTTATCGAGGAATCCAGATTGAGTGCTTGCTATAATTATAAGTTGGAATGTTGTCATGTTATTATAGGCAATATCCATATGCTTTGGAAGAAAGACGGAGCTTGCTATTCAGACAACATAACATGCCTAATGAATTCTAACATAAGGAGCACTAGTTTGCTTAAGCTCTTGCTTGAGTGCTTATACTTGAATTGCTGATTTTACTGCATTTTGCCGAATTGATTTCCTTTATTTTCCGAATCATTCTAGTAACAGCTCTGCTGAGTTTCCTCTCATGTTTTCTTGATCAAGTAATTGGACAATACATTATTTTGATTAATGCATTAGCTACTACACTTTTCCTCATTTTGACTGGAAGTACTTTGAAGTTGATGTTTATCCTTTATTAGGAAAGTTTCGAGGCGGGTCTAAGCATTGCTCTGTGACTTACCACTTTTTGGTTATGTGATTTCCCATTGCTTTCGTTTGATGTTTCATGTTGACGAGGTGACGGAACTTATGGACATCTTTGCTAATGCATAGAACTGCTCGAAGTTCATTGAGCTCGCTCGCTCTCTCTCTCTCTCTCTCTCTCTCTCTCTCTTATGCACGCACACGCGAACACTGAAAAAGAAGACTGTTTCTCCACTACGGTTCCATCATATCAGCTTCCCATTTGAGATCTTTAGGTTTTTCTTAGGTTGTCATGGTGAGTATGATATTTTACTAGATGTCATCTTCCAAAAGTTCCTGATTCCATTGGGGTTAATGAAAAGTTCATTACCTTAGGGCGTTAATTTGTGTTTCAAAGGGTGATACTGAATTGTACGTGTGCTTAAAATCATGTGAGTATGCTCTTGATATAGTTCTGTGGATGGAGTTAATTATAGAGTCGATGACACTCACTATTTTTTCTTCTGGAAGCCGTGAGGTCAGAAATCAAACAGAAAACTCAATGGAGCTTTCCAATCTCTAACAATTAAACTGGTTTCCTCTTATGATTCAGATATTTATGAGGTCTGACACAATCTGTATCTGCTACATTTCTGTTACATACATTTTTTTTTTATATAATTAATTCCAACCAAAAAAATTGCGACAATAATTGTTCATACTGCAGGTGATTATGGCAAATAAGTGAGGCTGAATTAATCTGCCATTTTTCATCCCGTGTTCACCTATCGTGCATAAAATTTTTTATAGCTTTTTGCTAATGTAAAACAGTTATGAGTTCACCCAAAAAAAATAAAACAAAATAAAACAGTTATATTGCTGACTCTGGTTTGTCATTTTGTATAGGGTATGTGTACATTGACTCTATCCGCGACAGTTCCTGCATTGAAGCCAGCAGAATGTGTGGACTCTGTTTGCCCTTCAGCAACAGTAGCCCAATACGCAGTATTTTTTTTAGGGCTCTATCTGATTGCCCTAGGTACTGGGGGGATTAAACCATGTGTTTCCTCCTTTGGCGCCGATCAGTTTGATGACACTGATCCTAGAGAGCGAGTGAAGAAAGGGTCTTTCTTCAACTGGTTTTATTTTTCCGTTAACATAGGCGCTCTTGTATCAAGCACTCTAATAGTGTGGATTCAAGAAAATATCGGTTGGGGCTTAGGATTCGGTATTCCTGCACTAACTATGGGAGTTGCTATTGCCAGTTTCTTCTCAGGCACGCCCCTCTATCGATTCCAGAAGCCCGGGGGCAGCCCTATCACAAGGATGTGTCAGGTTTTGGTTGCATCCTTCCATAAGTGGAAAGTGGAGGTCCCTGAGGACAGTAATCTCCTGTATGAAACACGAGAAAAGAACTCTGCTATAGAAGGAAGCCGCAAAATAGAACACTGCGATGAGTTGAAGTAAGTTGTCTCTTTCTTCTTCTCTCTTATTATTGGAATTTTCCAACTAGTACTAAATTAGTGTTCCTGCTCTTATATATGTATATATGTTTGACTCTTTAGTGGATGCCTAGTACGAGAGAAAAGATGTGATTATGGACATGGAAATATAAACATTTCTAGGAAACACTTCATCTTAATTACATGCGCGCAATGTCAACATCTTGCCGTGCAACTATTTTGAAGAAGTTATGAAATAGTTCTTGCAGATTTTGAATCACACTCCCAAAATATCATAAGAACAATACCCGATCATACCTTCGCCCTTCTGTGTCCAAATTTGTACATTTATTCTTTTTTTAAATGTACTATTCCAAATTTACACACATACTACGTGCAAGACCAAGTTTCGTAGTTTCCCACATTTTTCTGCTTATCATGCCAGAGAAGATAATAAATTATCGTCTAACTGAAAGGTGGACAAAGGGCTAACGATCTCTACTATAATAACAGATGCCTCGATAAAGCTGCAGTAGTCACTGAAGCCGAGATCAGAAGCGGGGACTTTTCAAATGGCTGGAGGCTATGTACAGTCACTCAAGTGGAGGAGCTGAAGATTTTGATCCGGATGTTCCCAATCTGGGCCACAGGAATTGTATTTTCTGCTGTATACGCCCAGATGTCTACCATGTTTGTGGAGCAAGGGGAGATGATGGACACTACTGTCGGCTCTTTCACTATTCCTGCAGCATCTTTAGCAACTTTCGATACCATAAGCGTGATTTTCTGGGTGCCTGTCTATGATCGGTTCATCGTTCCAATAGCAAGGAAATTCACAGGCAAGGAAAGAGGCTTTTCCGAGTTGCAGCGGATGGGAATTGGCCTCTTTATATCAGTTCTCAGCATGTCGGCTGCTGCCATAGTGGAAATTAAGCGTCTCCAAATTGCTAGAGAGCTCGGCTTGGTTGATGAAGATGTCGCGGTTCCCTTGAGCATCCTTTGGCAAGCACCACAGTACTTCTTGATGGGTGCTGCAGAGATATTCACTTTCATCGGGCAGCTCGAGTTCTTCTACGACCAATCTCCAGACGCCATGCGGAGCTTATGCAGCGCGCTGTCGCTTTTGACTACTTCTCTGGGGAGTTACCTGAGCTCCCTGATCTTGACGATCGTGACAGACGTCACGACCAAAGGCGGGCAGGTCGGATGGATACCTGATAACTTGAACGAGGGCCACCTCGACTACTTCTTCTGGCTTCTCGCTGGGCTCAGCGTCTTGAACTTGCTCGTCTACACCGTCTGTGCTAAGAGGTATAAACAGAAAAAGGCCTCTTGACTCTTGTGGGTTTTGATCAGATTGTCCCCTTGAATTTCATACAGAAGGATAGGGCCTTGGCAAAATTTTCTGCCTCTGAAGCATTTGCCTGCATGGAGGCGCATACAAAGCAATGGCAGCCGGTTCTAATGTAAATGTGTTTCCTGGACTTGTATTATAAGAACTCTGAAGGATTTACTTCTGACCAGAAGTAAACAATGTTCGTTGAGGCAGAAATATATTCTTAAAATATTGCACAATTTCCAATAGTTTGTAAGCAGATATGACTGAATGCATAGTGCATACTTAACGATGTTTTTTTTTTTTTTTGGGTGAAAATTTCTTTGTATTTACAGTGGACAAATACTCGTCAACAAAATTGAGGGCATGATATTTTAAATTTCAAAGAACAGAGAGCCACTCTACCCTCACTAAAATGCGCGCGGATCCTCTGCCCTGATGGTATCAGGGCAGGGAGTGCCCTGGTCAATCCCATCCGTCCGTTGATTGAACGGACGGATGGGATTGATAGGGAGCAAATGTAACCAAAAAAAAAAAATCGCCCAGTCGCAATTTTTTTTATCGTGGTCGTCCGTTCAATCATGGACGGCCACGATCACATCAGGGCACCCCCTGCCCTGATACCACCAGGGCAGGTGATCCGGATCCAAAATGAATACCTAATGCAAATAGCTTGCTCGCTTTTTTGACATCAAATCAATGGCACTAAAGTGAAGATCCCAATGAATTGAGGAAAGCTATGAAAGGTGGGGATTTGCAACATTCACTTGATGCTTTCCTATTATATTACGCACCCGAAATGATGGATATGCTTATATTATGATTTATAAGTCGTACAAATTTTAATTTTTTTTCCAAATTTTCTTTTGATTAGAGGATTTAGCTATATGACATGGTCCAAATCCACTTTAAATAAAACACCGTGTAAATCCTAACAAAAAATTTGATTGATTTAAAGGTTTATGATAGTATAACATTATATATTTATGTGTGTCTGTGTTGAATTATGTGTATATACAACAAAAAAGAAAGAAGTACGTGTATATACACGTGTGCAAATTCTCCCATTAATGGGTCACAAGACTAACAACTCGCACCCTTCCCCATCGAACCGGATCACACCCGACCGGCAAAAGAACCGAGGGGTCATTAGTGCATTCTTCAGTTCGACGCCCAGCAGAAGCTTAAGAGAGAGAGAGAAAGAGAGAGAGAGATGGAGGTGGAAGGGTCGTCGAAGAAGATGATAGCGACGCAGGAGGAGATGGTGGAGGCGAGGGTCCCCTTGGCGTACAGAGACCAGTGCGCGCACCTGCTGATCCCGCTCAACAAATGCCGGCAGGCCGAGTACTACCTGCCGTGGAAGTGCGAGGGGGAGCGACACTCGTACGAGAAATGCGAGTACGAGCTCGTCATGGAGAGGATGCTCAAGATGCAGAAGATCCGCGAGGAGGAGGCCAAGCTCAAACAGGGCTTCAAGCAGCCGGCCATTCCTCTCATTCCCAAACCCGCCAATGCTTAGCTCCTCCTCCTTTCTTTCTTCTTCTCAAAGGTCAGTTTTTCCCCTTCTTTTGGGGAGATTTCTTCTTGTTGCGACTTCTTTTCCGCGCCAGCAGATTTGGGTTTCGTTTTTCGGTTGTTGCATATGGATTTCCATTTGTAAATCGTTTGTTTCCGTCGTCGATTTTTGATTGATGGTTTATTGATTGTGGGTGGTAAGGAGCAGCGATGTTGTGTCTGATTGTGCTTGTTGGGATTTAGAGGGTGAGGATTTCTTTTCTAGGGCTTGTATGTCAAAATTATGGAATTTCGAGGTGGACGTGCTTATTGGATTGTAGATTAGTGGCTTTTTGTTATGATGGTCTAGTGTACATCCATTGCTGGTGGTCAAAATTTGAACTTGTTGGAGAACGGGGAACGGTTTATTGTGTAACATAAGGTTGAAGGTTGAATTGATGAACTATGCGAATTAAAGTGTCCATCCATCGTCTATTTAAGGTTATATCTTAGTTAGGGGATCACCTCTCATCAGTGTTTGCCGTCCAAAACCTCACGAGCTTCTATGAGTGTGTTCACTCGCAGCCAACATCTGTAAAAGGGAGGATTCCCTTTTGCTGAGCTTCTTCTTTGGTTTGTGTTTTGGAATGACACTTTGGAAATTTTAAGGTGTTCTTTTCCACCCCTCGTTGATTGGGCGGCCCGGGGAACGTGTATTTGCGGGCGCCGATTGTTTTTCTTCCTTTGCTATTTCCTCGTTCATCCGGACCCGTCTCATGCCTCTTATTGGCAATTATTCATAAACTGCACATTGACAGTATCAGGAGTTCATCTTCAAAATGACATCATACACAAACACAACAGATTGCCCTTAGCAGATTAATGCTGCAACAGACTTTGTGCTTGTTGCTATACAAACAGCCTGGGAAAGATATCTTACAGTCTTTCCACCAAGTCATATGATGTTTCATTAAGTAATGGCTTGGCTAGGCCTAGCTTTCTTCATAGCTTATGATATCATAAGTGATCTCCACTCCTGGATTTGCCAGAGCTCTGGCATTTGCATGCAGATAGGTATAGCAGCAAGAATTATTCGTTGCTACAGAATGTACCTGACTGGAGAAAAATGGAAGTAAGTTTCCAGTAGAGTTAGTTTAGACTGCACTTATATGCCCTTTACAACTTTTTCTGAATGGAAGCTTTTGTAGATTGATTGTTTTTGTCTCCTTCTAGTTGGTTTTCTTCATCACCATTCTCTTTAAGTTTTTATATTTCCATTTCTTATTTGATAGTACATCCTTTTGGATATGCAGTAGGTTCTATTTCTCTTTCTATAGTAAATTCTTCATCCATCACTGTGGCTTCTTTTTTCTAAGCGAAAATTTGTTTTCTGTAGATAGACCTCTACCGACATGAGATTATAAGGGTTACTTATCCTGTCTTTTGGATTACTTCTACTGTGTTTCTACTGAGCTCAAAACTGTCATTTTGCTTGCTTGTTAAAAAATGTTGTGGATAAGGATCGAGCATGTTTGCGTTAGCATTTTCTACCCCTCCAAGGAAAACATGATCCCGCAGATAGACGGATCTTTGGAAGCAACTTTCAGCTGTATTGTAGTTTGTGAAGGAAGATTTTCTTTGCTTCGTATGGCTTTGATAAACCTTTCTTCTTTATACTGTTATAGCCCAAGATTCGCTTTGCCTTGTGATTTGTTGCAATTCATTTGCTTATCATAGAGTACTCTGATTCCTTGACTTCACAGCACTCTTCACGTGATGTAGTATGAGTAGTAGGTTGGAGTTGTTCATTTAGCTTTATGCAGTGAATATTTGTTTTCATGCGGAATTTAGTCCTGACGTCTCTTGTTGGTAACAAATGCATACTAGTTGTAGGATTATGTGATTTCACTGGAAAAGAATCAGGATATCAGATAATACAGTAATATACTTCAGATGTCGGCACAATGGGCTATTGTAAGTCAGTTTCCTTTGAACTTCTTAACAAAATTGGATATTCCCATCTTGACAATCGCATTTGACAATTTCATGTGAGAAAAATTGTTATTTGTTCTAAAGTGCTATTATAATAGAGCTTTCTTCATTTACACTGATGTATTAAGCGATCTAATTAGATGCATTGTCTAATTGAAGAGTTGCAAAGACATTAAGTACTTCATAGTACTCTCTCTCTCTCTCTCTCTCTCTCTCTCTCTCTCTCTCCTATTTAAGTGAGAATTCAGTACACCGTCATTGCAGACTTACAAAATTGATTGAAATTTGCAATGGTGGTCTACTGTTCGATTTGATTAAGAACTTTTTGGAAGGACCGCCGCTTGTTCTTCCTGTTGGAATATATAAATATTAAATCACGCCTTCTTCTAACAGCTTAAGCTTTTAGAGCAGTTGGCAAGTGGTCCCATCAAATCTAACATGGTATCAGAGTAGGAGGTCCTGAGTTCAAATCTTTCTAAGCCCCTATTTGCCTCCCCAATGAATTTGTCCACGCTTAATACTAGTCAAAAAGACTAGACTAAGCGTGAGGGGGAGTGTTGGAATATATAAATATTAAATCACGCCTTCTTCTAACAGCTTAAGCTTTTAGAGCAGTTGGCAAGTGGTCCCACCAAATCTAACACTTCCAAAATTTTGTTTTGTAATAATATTCATGAAAATTGGAGCATCTTCATAACACATTGGAGACCTAGAACTCAAAACCTTGTTATAAATTTTGCTTTATTTGGGTGTAATGAGTTAGCAAGACAACAAAGGTCCTATTAAAGATTATTGCAATCTGAGGGGAGGGGGTGGGTGGGACTTTTGGTGTAGCCTAGTAGAGATCTCTACTGATTACTTCATTGTGCTCCTGAAGCTATTTGATGCACACACCTTCTTACTGTTCTACTGAAGATCTATGCATCTAAAGGAATGCTTTGGTAAGTTACACTAACGTAGGAGAAGGGAAATGCTACAGGAAAAGATATCGGGGATGAGAGGTGTTTGGAACATAGAGACAGCAATTAATGCATTTTATCTAACAACAAAGATGTCAACCTCGGTATATGGATAATAGGGTTCACAAATTGATGCGTGCCCATGCTTTTTTTTCTCTTTTTTGTGGTTACATATTTCATTCATCTCGTTCACCCTGTAAATAATCAGGCATTCAGTCATTTGTATGAAGCGTTAGAAAGTGGAAACAAGTAATGTAAAATAGCAGTTTCTAAACACTTGAACATTCCTTGTTCGGATCTTGCAGTGTCTTAGAGTTCCAAATAGTACTCTTCACCGTGGATGCTTTTACACGGTGTCTCTCTCGACAGTTGTTAGAGCATCTCTTCCATGGGATTGATTCTTAAACTGAAAGGATGTGAATGCATTAACTGCAAAGCTCTTGATTCTGTTTCTGATCCCAGTTGTCACTTTGCAGGGAGCTCGAGCATGGGTGCTTTTGGTGAAAAAGTTGCTTCATTTATCTGCTCACTGTTCGTTGAGACTTATATGCATGAGCATAATTGCAAGGAATATTGGTACCTTCATCCTCTCTTACTTTTGCTACTTTTGTCTTGAGTCATGGAATAAACAGAATATCAATTGTGATGTACATGTTAAACTGGTTGGAGTCCTCTCTTTGGGTCAACATTTTGTATTTCTGGACCCCCATGAGAATAATGTCTCTCTGATAAGGTGACAATAGTATTTCATATTAGACTAGTTTTATGGTGCTTAGTTAAAGGAAGTGAGAATAAATTCCCTCCTTCCATGGCTTAGCTTCGGTGGGGCTTGTTTTCTCCTGTCTTTAACCAAAGAGGACTTGGTTTGACCAAGTCAGTCATGCCAGGTCGTGCTAGTTCCCATCGTATGATGTCCCGATTGCTAAAGGTCATACCTTCGAGTAAGGCAAGATGTTGGCATATCGTCAAGCAAAAATGTTGCACTATCGTAACAGGTTTTTCAAAGATTTCGGAAGTTTGATGGTCTAAGCAGCATGATTGGTTCCAAGAATTTGATGGACTAGGCAGTAGGATTGTCATACTTCAAGTAAACAAAAAAATTAAGAGGAAATTTATTGCGTAATATGGTCTGAGAAGTTTCATTTCATATTAAACGTCAATCTCTTCATTCGTAGTTTATATGTTCCAGTTAGCTGGATGATGCCATTACAAGTTTTTCCATCTTAAGATTCCTTTAAGCGCTGAGCTTCCAGCTTGTTCTGACACTCTTATTCGATAGAACAGAATGGAATTTGCTGGTTTTAGTTTGTTTGGGCTTTATGTTAGCTGGGGAATGTGATCCTTTTTCCATATACGCATATACATCTTCACTGAGATGAGAAGCAGGGATATTGCTGGTTGTGTGAAATGTTGAAGCAAGCTGCTGGCGGTGGTAGTTGTGATGGTGAATATAGTACTTGGAAAAGCTGTGGTGGTACTACTCAGACCTTAAAGTCGGTGGCGGCCATGGTGGTGGTAGTGGAGGTGAAGGTGGAAATAAAAGAGACGGTAGAGCATGATGGTTGCTGGGTTAGTAGGTGAATGTCGTGGCAGAACAGAATGGTGGTGGACAGATGGAGACGGTCTTGTGGAGGTTTTTGGGGTGCAATCGGAGTCCAAAGGTGGTCATGAAGAAGGGTTGGAGGTGGAGGTGGAGATGGAAGTGATGTGATAGAAGTAGAGCTGGCAAGACTGCCCGAAGTGGAGTAAACTGGAGATGGTGGTAGCAGTAGCTTGTGGAGGACTGGTGGTTCCGGGTTGGTGGCGGTGGAGGGAGTGGCGGTGGACTGGTGGTGAAGTTTTTGGTTTAGGTGGGACGTTAAGAGGAAACCAAGCTTTGGTCATTTCCTACCGCCAGTTTGTGATCAAGACGGCTTTAAGCCCGATCGACCCTTTTTGGCCAAATATTATGCTTTAGCGTATGGGTCCCGGTCCCCTATTAGTGCACATCGACTTCTCTACGATATGAGATGTTCTCATTCCCTTTTTTGTTCCCCTCTCAATTTTGTATATAACGTTCGAATTCATCAGCTGCGAAACGAATTGCCATTGCCGCTTTCTATAGGAACTTTTTGCAAACATCTTGCAGCTACGGCGCCTTCGATCCTGCTATAGCTCGCGACAGCTTTCAGAAAGTTGTTTCGCTTGGCCTGATGGATTGCAATGCTTCACATCGTAGCAACCATGGTTATTCGAACAGCTTTTAAAAGGTGACTTCGAGAATATTCAAATGCTCTAAAGATTAAATTTATATCTGAAGAATCCGTGAGAAGCTTGATCATGTTGGAACAAGTTCGGTGCTTCATGTCAGTCGAGCCCAAGGGCCAGTGCCTCTACACCCAAAGTGGACGTGTATGCCCAAATTGGGCTCATTCTAAGGCCGGATCAGGAGGCTCAAATCCACTTGAGCCAACCAAGTACTGAAACGTACTCAATGATCCTCAACATTTCGACCCGAAGGAAACTTCAAAGCTCTTTTTTCACTCTTTGCCCACATACTCAAAACGCGTTGCGATCCAGAGTCGTTCTACGCACGACCAAACGGGCCTTTTGCCTTACCATTATGTATCTCGTGTCTCAGTTTGCCTCAAAGTTAGGACTCTCACGTGCTCGCCAACATGCACATTCCTAATTAGCTATGCACATTGATGGTCCATGTATTTATGTTTTGCACGAAGAAATCTAGTGGGACTTTAGAACTCTCGATATTTCATAAACCTGGAATGTGCTAACTATGTGTCTTCTCGACATAATGTTCCATGGCTCCAAAGCCTTCTATAAACACAGGTCAACCAATGCATCTGCTGATCAACCCACAAGGTCTTTTATCCTTAATGGAGGGGTGTTGTCTCGTGGACCGCGTTTTAACCTAAAGCAGACCAAACTTTAAAAAAAGATTAGAAGAATTTTGTGAATACCGTCATTTGTTTAAATGAATGTATGGTTTGATATTTAAATATTTTAACCGAATAGGCAATCGTAAAATTTGAAATTTACTACAGATCTTATTAGGAACGAATTCATTAGGAGATATCCCGCCTCATGAAGCCATCGATGAACACTTATAGTTCCACCCATTGACAAGTCGAGTCGATGATTTTTTCCATGACGACACCATGACCAACACAACGTTTCACCTGCTCGAACGTAAACGTTTAACTCTTGCACAACACAACAATTGATTAAGTAGCCTTTAGGGTTTAACCAAAACTTTGGGAAAACCCAAAAATGCGGGAGATTCAAAGTTACCTAACATTTGATTTTGGGCCCCCCCTCCCTCCCTTTTTCTAGAAATGTGCGCATTTGGTAAGCCGGAATTTGTTGCGCACGTGTCAGGCGCAAAACGTGGGGCATCATTCCAATCAGACCATCAACTCTCATGTAATCACATATATACTTAGCCGAAAAAGGAATTCCGCCTCGTATTGGGCATTGATTACGTGCGGGCAAAGCACGAAATGCGAAGAGGAATCCAGCATTTCGGACAAGGAACAGACCACGATCCACCCCTTTTTTTCAAATGTTCAAATCGACCTAATTCCAATCAAAGAAAGAAAAAGTCAAAAAGAGGCGGGACCCACCCCATCAATCATCATTCATATATATACGTATATGCATAAATATTCCCCGGGGCTAAAGTGGTGGACCATGCTTTAGAGAATGTTAATCTTCATATTATTTTGAGAAACCCTAGATTGTCATAAAAAGTCCACATTTCATGCTCCATAGTCCATGCACGATAAAAATACGATGATAAATTGCCAGCTCTCTCTCTCTCTCTCTCTCTCTCTCTTACTTTTTGTCTTTTGTTGCATGATTTTTCCATGCAGAAGAGAGCGAGAGACTTCCCTCCCGCTAAACTCGGTCTCTCTCTTCCACCCATTTGCTATTATCTTATCGCTTAGCGCATATGATCCCGCACCAAATCATTCTTATCTTTGACTAATCACCTTGATTAATCCATACACCCCTAGCTTCGCCATAAAAGGGCTGGAGGAAACTCCCCCCCCCCCCCCCCCCCCCCCTTTCTTCAAGTTCGTAATCATGGTCAAATCATGCTTTAGGGTGCGATCTTTGACTCGCCTCGTTGCATTATTTGCAGACTTTTCTTCACCTTTAACTCACGTCATTTTCACAAATTCTCTCTCTCTCTCTCTCTCTCTCTCTACACCTCCACGGCCAACGTTTTTCTTTCCTAGCTTTATTTAACGAGTCGAAGAATGAGTCGCCCACAAGCGTCGTCGGTTGTTTTTAGTTTGTACCCGAAAGGAGGAGGTGGCTTCCTCATGAATTTCTTACTCATTTCATTAAAGACGGGGCCTTAACGTGGAATATTTAGCTATATTGCACGCTATTTCCGGGTCATATATTATGTTATTTTTGTTCTACATATGCTAAGGACTTTGACAATGGCATACAGGTTGGAAAGTGAAGGTCAAGATTCACTATGCAGTGGCCAAGCATCCTGGAAAATCAACAAGTCCTGATGCGTGTGTGTGGGTCTGTGTGAATGGCGTGCATAGTCAATGCCTTTATTAATGCGATGATAGCTGTTAGCTCAGATGTTGTGTCCCTACTTAACATGCATTTTAGGGATGTTAGGTATTTTGAAAAGTTGAGCCAAAGTAGTTCTCTTAAATGATGGGGGTGACTCTAATAGATGGACATTTGATGGGAAAAATGTCAACAAAAAAAAGCATCAGTGATGATTCAATTCTAAACTTTCTAATTATGCCAATTTCGGCTCTAAACCTTTTGTATTTGTGCCATGAGTTCATCCGGTCAATTTTTGCCAAGCTTCGTCCAACATGGCACGACTAGCGGTGACATGGGGATTTTTATGTTTCAATTTTTTCTTATTCTTTTTTCTTTAATCTTTTTTTATTATTATTTAGGGCTGGTGACCCCCTACTAACCCCACGTGAGGGCATTGCGACCTTCGGCCCTCCGCACTCACCGATCCTCAATAATAAAAAAACATGAAAAGAAAAAGAAAAAACCAAAAAAATACTATAATATCATTTTAAATAGTCCATGTGAGCGCTGACCAGTGTTCATGTCAGCGGTTTCTGGCCGAAATTGGATGGGTAGACCCAGTTGGCACAAAAGCTTTAGAATTAAATTGGCACAATTAAAATGTTTATAGTTGAATTGGCACCAATGCTAATTTAGGACTTTTTTAACACTTTTCCCAGTATTGAATGACATATAAAATCTATACGTGAAATGGTTGGCCTATTTCATCATTTTATAAAATTTTAGGATCTTCATTCCGTAAAAAAAAAAAAGGTGCCTGAAATTTAATTAAGTAAGCGGGATTTTTAAATAATAACTACAGTTCTTATTACAAAGTAGATTTGTTATATAAATAAAAATAACATTTCTATTCGAAGAATGCTCGTGTAGAGAGCTTTTTATTACATCAGCTACGACAAAACGTTCACCTATCTATTATGATCGCTCTGTAAATTGACAAATAACGCGTGTGCATGAAAACTAATGATTACAGTTAAGAGAGTAAGGATGAATGCTACCATGAACTCTTCATATGACACGTGCCGTAATGAATTGTCTATAACTTATTCGTACTTGAGATGCGATAAATACTAAATCAACGTTGTCCTAAGATAAGAAATTATCAATCAGTATCGTCTCTAGAGATGGAAATCGAGGGAAAAAAAATCCTCAAAAATGCATTATTTTCAGCATGAGCACATTTTCCTTCGGAGGGATAAGAATTAATTAATCGAAAACAACGACGAAATGTTTTTCAAACTAATCAAATCGCCTAAAAAAAAATTGTAATTCATGGCGATTTCTTACGGGATTCTCCTCTAATGCAGTGAGAAACACGTTAATTGATAAACTAGGGTTTATATAAGATGAAAAGGTCTTCCGCTTTTTGGACGGTGTATAAGCAAAGAGAGAGCTCGTCAATCAATAAAAGCAAAAGGAGCGACTCAATCATTTCCACCTAATTCGATGCCTTGGATCAAAGAGGAGTCAAACGACGAAGGGGCCCTCCTCCTCAATTATTGATGCAAGTAGGAATTTACGTGGTCTTCTCGGGATAAAGATGAAATGTATGTGGAACAAGTTAGTAAAATGCTCCATGTAATTCAAACCCAACGATGACTTTTGAGGTATGTCCACTTCATTACGTGCCATCCTCCGTCATCCTTTCAAATTGATGCAGATAAAGTTGAGATCTACGTAATATTACATAATATTATGTAATTTTCTATTTTTAGGTAATTTTATATTTTAATGATATTTTTGTAATTTTGCGTTTTCTATTGTTATTAGGATTGACACCTTTTAAAAGGTCATCCTTAGGGTTTAGACAAAAAAAATTTTATATTGAATTTCGATATTTCTCTCCAAAGCAAGGTTTGCTTGATTATACTCGTTATACGCCGCATCAAGTGATATCAGAGCCTATGGTGACTGGCGGTGGTCTTCATGACGATGTTCAGGAGACTGGAGCCCCAATCCTTGGGGATGACGCGCTGCAACGTTTGGAGCAGCGTTTAATGGAGAGCCCGGATTAATGATTCGATCAAAGCCTTCGTCGTTTCAAAGAACGATTTGACGAGATAGCAGATCGATTTGAAGCTCTTGGCGTTAATGTGAACCTGAATAGGCAGCATGGCAGAAGGCCGGGTGCAGAAATTGTTCATGGTGACCCTGTCAATAAACCTGTTCTTATCCGCAGGCAGAATAACCCTTTGCCTACAAAGAGTTCGGAAGAATAAGAGGACGAGTATGTTGACGAAGAGCGTGCTGGTTATGGAGGCAGACATCGTCATGAAGAATTTTGAAGGGGATGTGATAGAAGAGATGGAAGACAACGTTATGATGATCGTGAAAGTAACGACTTTAAATTAAAAGTCGATATCCCTTATTTTAATGGAGGTCTGGGAATAGAAGATTTTCTGAATTGGATTGCTGATATTGATAAGTTCTTCGATTATATAGAGACCCCTAATGAGAAACGGGTGCGATTAGTGGCTTGTAGATTGAAGGGAGTTGCATCTGCATGGAGGAAGAGATTGCAGAATAGGAAGGAGCGAGAAGAAAAGAAGAGATTTCGAACTTGGCACAGAAGGAGAAGGCTGCTGAAGCAGCAGTTCCTTCCACCCGACTATGAGCAGATTATATTCCAGCAGTACCAACGATGCCAGCATGGAAAACGAACTGTGCATGAATATACGCAGAATTTATGAGATTGGCGAAGGGCAATGAGGTCGACCCTAGCAACGTTCCCCAGGTGGCGGCGCGGATGCCAGCGTGGGAGGAGCACGACAGAGATTTTGCCGCGTTCAAGGAGATGGCTGAACCGGTCCCTGAAGATGTGCGAAAAATCGATGTTTCTGGGAGAACTGATGATCAAGGTAATTCTATTCTTGAAAGTGATGATTTTGGGAATCTTATACGTGGGTGGATGGAGGATGCCAGCTTGAAAACATGGATTGACCAAATGGGCGATGTGCATGGCCGGGTAGATAGGAATGATGCAAGTTCCAAGGCTATTTTGATCGGTTCACACTTGGATATTGTTGTTGATGCTGGTAATTATTCATTTGTTTATCAATTAGCACAATTTGAAAATTTAGTTTCCCAATCCCAACGAGCGCCAGGATTGGTTGGTTTGTTGGAGTCCATGCGTGTACAGATGGAGATCTCCGAGGCAATGGACATCAGAACAAGACAAGGGCTGTTAAATGCGCTTGCAGGAAAGAGGGACGTGATGGCTGATTACGCCATGATTTCTGCGCTTAGCAAGCATGGATGCGTAGAGAAGGCTCGTGATTTGTTCGATAATATGCTATTGCAATTGTATCAATTCGGTCCTAAAATTTTTTTCTTTTGCCAAGTCAGTCCTAAACATTTTGTATTTATGCTAATTATTAATATGTCTTGAATATTTAGGGGCTTAAGTTAAGGGCCTTGGGCCAACATTAGGATTTGAGGGTAATACTATAAATATTGCTCTTTGCTCATTCTGTCTGATAGAGAAGCTTACGTTGCCTCTTTTGTAATCCCTAATTCTCATAGTGGATTTTGCTTCTCCTCTCTCTCGTGGTTTTTCCCGCAAGGGTTTCCACGTAAATCTTGGTGTTTCGTTCTTCTCATCTGTCTCAATTTCGTTTTAGTTTCCGCATTGTTGTAACAAATTGATATCAGAGCCTTAAGTTCGTCCGTCGATGAAAGAGAGACACGAGAGAAGGGGAATTCGAATTTCGTCAATTTGGATTTCAGGCAACTCTGACGGCACGCGAAATCGCATGTCTTCAATTGCGTCAGAGAGCTTCTCTGTTTTGCATCAGAGGCTTCTCGGTTTTTTAGGTCAATTGGCGCCATCTTATCAAGTGAAGAATTCTTTTCTCGCACAATTCAAGAGCAAGAATTGGAGCAGAGAACTTTCATGTTACTAGTGCGCCGTGAAGAATTCTTTTCTCGCGCAATTCAAGAGCAAATTGGAGCACTTTAATTCTCGGTGGTTGTTCAGATTGCTTCTCATTTTTTTTTGGTTAATTAGCGCGATCATCCAATTGTCAGAGAGCTTCTCGTCCGAATTGGAGCACGTTAATTGGAGCACTATCGAGACTTTCAGTCCGAATTGGAGCGCGTCAATTGGAGCACTATCGAATTCGAATCAGGAGCACGTTAATAGCACGTTAGTTGGAGCACTATTGAATCCGGACTCCAGACTGAAGTTGGAGCACGATCGAATTGCTGTTATGTCCCTTGTTGCTGTTGAACCGAAGACAACCAGTAGTCCAGACTGAATTCGTGCGCTCTTTTTTTTTTTTTACTGCCGAAAGCTCTTCGTAGCCGCAAACCGAACGTAAGTCTTCATCCCGACGATCACTCCAAGAGTTTGGCCTGCAAGATCGTGCGAGTTCAGTTTCAAATAAAAGGCAAGCAACTTCGTGAGATTAGGGGTTTTCGATTCGTGTTGTCCGAGGAGTTTCGTGCGCGTTTCTTCGACTCGGAATAAGCTATGGCTTCGAGTTCAGCAACGAAATTCGATATCGAAAAGTTTGATGGGAGCAGCAGTTTCAACTTGTGGTAGGTTCATATGTTAGCCGTTCTTACGCAGCAGGGTTTGAAGAAAACTTTGTTTACTAAAGGGAAAAAGCCGGAACCGTCAGATGAAGCATGGGAAGAATTGGATGAGAAAGCTTCGTCCACTATTCAGTTGTGCCTCACGAACGAAGTTTTGCAGGAGGTACTAGATCAAAAAACAGCTGCAGGTTTATGGATGAAATTGGCGAGTATTTTTCTAACAAAGTCTCTCACAAATCCATTGAGACTCAAGCAACGACTCTTCACTTTTCGTATGAATGAAGGTACTTCTCTCAAATCTCATATTTCTGAGTTCAATGCTCTTATTGCTGAATTAAGAAGCATTGATGTTAAGATAGAAGATGAGGATCAAGCCATTTTATTGCTAGTTCACTACCTCCATCTTATAAGAATTTTAGAGAGACCATGATTGTTAGTAGAGAAACCATAGATTTTGAAGATGTCATGACTAGTCTGCTAAATAAGCTGAAACTCGATACAGAATTGACTTCTGATGGTGGTAATAATCATGGGGCTGGTTTAGTCGCTCGAGGAAGATCTATTGAGAGAAGAAATAGTGGCAAGAACAGGTCAAAATCTAAGCATAGAGATATGATTTGTAATTATTGTAAGTCTTCAGGGCATATCAAGATAAATTGCCTAAAACCGAAGGCAAAGGAGCAGAGAGAAAATAATTCGAATAAACAAAATCATGGGAATGTCAATCGTCATAACAATCGCAACTATCAAAATAGACAGAATAGGCGAAACGAAAATCCTGCTCAAGCTGATGTTTCTAAAGAAGAAAATGAAGATTGGCTATTGATTGCAGATAATAAAGATAAATTCTGTGATAGTTGGATTCTTGATTTGGGCTACTCATATCATATGTGTCCTCATCGAGATTGGTTCTCTACGTATAAAGAATATAATGGTGGAGTTATTCTCATGGGCAATAATGCTAGATGCAAAACTATTGGGATTGGCACTGTTAATATTAAGATGCATGATGGCATTATCAGAACTTTAGATAATGTTAGACATGTGCCTGATTTGAGGAAAAATTTAATCTCATTGGGTACACTTGACGCCAATGGTTGTAGATTTACTGCTGAGGATGGAGTTCTTAAAATTATGAGAGGCTCACTTTTATTGATGAAAGGGCTTAAAATTGATATTTTGTATCAACTGCAAGCCTCTACTGTTACTGGTTCAGCTGCGGTCTCTTCTGATATGACAGATTCGGATAATACAAAATTATGGCATATGAGACTAGGCCATATGAGTATTAGAGGGATGGATGAGCTAAGTAAAAAAAGTCTCTTGTGTGGTCAGAAAATTGAAAAACTGGATTTTTGTGAATATTGTGTTTTTGGGAAACATAAAAGAGTCAGTTTCAAAATAGGAATTCATAGCACAAATGGCACTCTGGATTACATTCATTCTGATCTCTGGGGGCTTGCTAGAGTTCCATCGAAAGGCCTTGGTTCCAGGTATGTACTCACTTTTATTGATGATTTTTCAAGAAAAGTTTGGGTATTTTTTCTCAAGGCAAAATGTGATGTTTTCGTTACATTCAAGCAATGGAAAACTTTAATTGAGAAGCAGACCGGTAAGAAAATCAAGCGGTTGAAAACAGATAATGGGCTAGAATTTTGTGGAGGCGAATTTAATGAGTTTTGCAAAAACGAAGGAATTGTGAGACATCATACTACAGTGTATACACCGCAGCAAAATGATATTGCAGAACATATGAACAGAACCCTACTAGAAAGAACAAGGTGCATGTTGTCTAACGCTGGTTTGGGCAAAGAATTCTGGGCTAAAGCAGTCAATACTGCTTGTTGGTTAATAAATCATTCTCCTTGCATACCTATTGAGAACAAGACACCTGAGAAAGTATGGTCAGGTAAACCTGTTGATTATTTTTCCCTTCGAATATTTGGATGTCCAGCATATGCACATGTTAGTGAAGGGAAACTAGAGCCTATAGTGAAAAAATGCATTTTTCTTAGTTATACTTCTGGTGTAAAAGGTTATAGGCTTTGGTGTTCTTATTCATCTAAGATTATGATTAGCAGAGATGTTACTTTTGATGAGTCTGCTATGCTTCATCCTGTCAAGAAATCATCAGATACTTGCCAGGAAAATCTACAAAGTGCACCAAAGAAGGTGGAGTTTGAAGCATCTTCTTCACAACCAGTTCAGTCAGTGACTGATAATACTGAGATTGAAGAATCTAAAGAAGAAAATTATTCCATAGCCAAAGATAGACCGAGAAGAACAGCGAAACCTTCACAGATGTATGGATACTCAAATTTTGTTGCTTATGCTCTTTCAACTGCAGAGTCGATAGAATATGCTGAGCCTAAAACGTACAAGGAAGCTATTTCCTCCAAAGATTCAGCAAAGTGGTTAGTTGCTATGAATGAAGAGATGGAATCTCTTGAAAAGAATCAAACTTGGGAGCTTGTCAAACCACCAAAAGGAAAGAAAATTGTGGGTTGCAAGTGGGTTTTCAAAAGAAAGAAAGGTATTCCTGGAATTGAAGACATTAGATTTAAAGCACGTCTAGTCGCTAAGAGCTATAGTCAGATTGAATGAGTTGATTTTAATGATGTGTTTTCACCCGTCATTAAACACAGCTCTATTCGGGTCTTTCTTGCGTTAGTTGATATGCATGATTTAGAGTTTGAACAACTCGATGTGAAAACAGCTTTCTTGCATGGTGAACTTGAAGAGAAAATCTATATAGGTCAACTTGAGGGTTTTCAGTTTGAAGGTAAGGAAGATCATGTATGTTTATTGAAAAGATCTATTTATGGCTTGAAGCAATCACCTAGACAGTGGTATAAAAGATTTGATTCTTTTATGGTGCAACTTGGCTATTGTAGAAGCAAATATGATAGTTGTGTATATCTATGCAAACTTCCAAATGGATCTTATATTTATCTGTTGTTATACGTTGATGACATGTTAATTGCAACAAAAGATAAATTTGATATATAGAATTTGAAGGCACAGTTGAGCGCTGAATTTGATATGAAGGATTTAGGTTCTGCGAAGAAAATTCTTGGCATGGAAATTCAGTGAGATTGAAAAAGAGAAAAATTGTATCTTTACCAAAAAAGCTGCATTGAGAAGGTGTTAGATCGTTTTGGCATGAAAGATGCCAAACCAGTGAGTACTCCTCTTGCTGCTCACTTTCGATTATCAGCTGAATTATGTCCACATACAGATGATGAAATAAAATATATGTCACATATTCCATATTCTAGTGCAGTTGGTAGCATTATGTATGCTATGGTCTGCACTTGACCTGACATATCACATGCTGTTAGCGTGGTAAGTAGATATTTATCATGCCCAGCTAAAATTCATTAGCAAGCAGTGAAGTGGATTTTGAGGTATCTGAAGGGTATTTCAGATTATGGTTTAGAGTTTGGGAAAACTTGTGAAACTCTTACTGGATATGTTGACTCTGATTATGCTGGTGATATTGATAAAAGAAGGTCTTTGACAGAGTACATCTTTACTGTTGGGGGTTGTGTAGTCAGTTGGAAAGCTTCTTTGCAGTATACAATTGCTTTGTCTACTACAGAGGCAGAATATATGCCTATTACTGAGGCAATCAAAGAAGCTATATGGTTAAGAGGCTTATTTGGAGAGCTCAGTGTGGATGATGATGTGACTATTGTGCATTGCGATAGTCAGAGTGCTATACATCTTACTAAAGATCAGATGTATCATGAGAGAACAAAATACATTGATGTGCAGTATCATTATATTCGAGACATTCTTACTGATGGCTATATTAAGGTCTTGAAGATTGGTACATAAAATAATCCAGCTGATATGTTGACAAAGTCATTGCCCTTTACTAAATTCAAGCACTGCTTGGATTTGGTTAATGTTTGCAGCAGCTGAGTTTTATGCTTGTGGAAGGAGAAGATTGACTTAATACTTATGTCTACTTGGGAATTCAAGTCAATGTGGAGATTTATTATTATGTCTTGAATATTTAGGGGCTTAAGTTAAGGGCCTTGGGCCAACATTAGGGTTTGAGGGTAATACTATAAATATTGCCCTTTGCTCATTCTGTCTGATAGAGAAGCTTACGTTGCCTCTTTTGTAATCCCTAATTCTCATAGTGGATTTTGCTTCTCCTCTCTCCCGTGGTTTTTCTCGCAAGGGTTTCCACGTAAATCTTGGTGTTTCGTTCTTCTCATCTGTCTCAATTTCGTTTTAGTTTCCGCATTGTCGTAACACTAATTCAGTCCATTTGGTCAGTTGACGCTAACGTGGCACTACCAGCATTGACGTGGATCTTTTGTAATAATATTTTAATCTTATTTATTTATTTTCATTTTGTCTTTGCTTTTTCCCTTTTTTTTTTTCATTTTGTCTTCTTCTTTTCTTTACCCCTTTTGGTCGGCAAGGGACGCCGGAGCTTGTTAACCCTCGGAAAGCCTCACCCAGGCTAGAGGAGGCCATGGCGGCCATGGACGAGGCAGCCTCGCCCAAATCTGGAGGAGGCTATGGCTACTTTCCCATGTGGTTGTGCCTCATGAACCAATACCATCATTAGGCGCGGCCACGGGCGAGTGAGGCTGCCTTGCTTAGATTTGGGTGAGGGCAGCCTTTCCAGAGCCTCACCCAACGTTCCCTAGATCTAGGCAAGGCCGCCTCACTTGCATGCAGCTGCCTTGCCCTTGTCTAGCCTAGGCAATGCCGGTCGGGGGCTTCGTGGCCCTTGCCAATGTTCAACGACTTCCGACGACCCTCACTGGCCAAATGGGGAAAGAAAAGAAAAAAGAAAAAAAATCAAAGAAAAAATAAGTAAGTAAATATTAAAATATTATCAAGAATCATGCACGTCGGCGCTGGCGATGCCATAATAGAGCCGATCGGCCAAATGAATTGAATTGACACAAATACAAAAAATTTAGGACTAAATTGATACAATTGCAATAGGTGTAGAACTTTTTTGGTAATATTTATGACTGTCACTACTAAATATGGGTTAATATATGGGTTTTAGACAGAGACCCATTCTATTAACCACCCTTTCTCCCCTTCTCACATGAAAGTAGAATCAACAATACATGAAACAAGATTTTTTTTTTATGTGCTAGACATTTTTCAAAATCAAGAAAGAATATAACTCTAAATCCATATACAGCGGTACGGATACCACACATAATAAAATTAACGATTCAAATAGGTTAAGAACACCTAAGTTTTGATCGAAATCAGATTTCTCGACATGCTACCCTAGGTATGGTTACTGTTCTTGAATTGATTAATCAGAATGAGGAGGATTGATACCTTAGACGGCTTTGATGTATAAATCATAAGATTTCAAAATATGAAGTATAGTACGAGAGGGGACCATATGCATAGCAAAGATCATATCCTCACACGTCAACCATCGCATCTCCTTACTACACTATTGTCCTATAGTGACTATCCAATTATTGTTAGAAAAATCGTACAATATGTATATTAATCTATACAATGACAGAACTAAATCATAAGCAATGAAATGAAAGATAGGTTTATAACAGACATGTCATGGACTATATCATTCACCATAAGTCTCACTAATCTTCTTCTTCTTTGAAGATCTGCAATCCACAAAGCTGTGATCTATCTTGTCACAGTTGAAGCATGTACCTTGATATCTATTCTTGGCCACTCCTCCTTCTGATCCCAACTTTAACTTGCAATCATTTAAACTTCGAATCGTAATAATAAATGTAACCAAGCTGCCTCAACTATGAAAATATTAAGTTGGCAGAAGCACAAAATTTGACCCTTCAGAAGCAGTATTCAAAAATCGTTAGACAAAAAAAAAAGTCAGATGCAGAAATTCGTCAGATGCAAAATTCGTCAGATGCAGTCCTTCTGGACTCGTCAGAAGCAGTCCTTCTGACCTTCCTTCTGAGTCTCATTCTGAGCTTCCTTTTGAGGCTCCTTCTGACATTCCTTCTGAGTTTCCTTCTGACCTTCCTTCTGAGGCTCATTTTGAGTCTCCTTCTGAACCTCCTTCTGAGTTTCCTTCTGAACATCCTTTTGAGTTTCCTTCTGGATAACAAAATCCGAATGGAAATATAACAATATAAATAAATTGATTAAAAGAATACCGAGGCCTGTGTTCGACACAGTTTCCTTAAAACAGATTCGTCTCCTCCAGTACGTGCTTTGAGGTTTCGTGAACATCTGTCTCCCAGGATACAACGGTTGAGCAGCGATAGATGCTAGCACAGCACTCCAACGCTTTCGACGAACTTGAACAACACGAGAACACTATCGAAAACAATGCAAATGCATAGAATCGGAAAAGAGGGAGAAAAGTTTTTCTTTTGAGACTGTAGTATTTTCCTATCTCACTTCCTCTCCTTCTAAACAGAATGGAAAACCACCTATTTATAGGCTAAGTGGGGCATTGCGGAAATAAATAATAACGGCTAAATTAATTCTGCCGTTTAGATCCGTTATGTAATTAATTCTGTAACCACAGAATTATAATAGCCGTTACTTAGTTAATATCACTAACACACCGGTAATTAACTTAAGAACGGTTAACGGCTTGAGTTGGAAAAAATTAAAACAGAAGGCAAAAATGGGCTTGTCGCGAGGCCCACTTTCCGGTCCCGCATTTGCCTACGCAGGTCGTGCTCTCGCGCCCAAGTTTCAACTTGTCGGGCCTCCGTCGGGGTCCGGGATTTGCACCCCCCCTGCGCGTGCGCACGAGGCATAGTACTTGTTACAATAGTTACCACTCAAAAGGAGTGTAACCACATATAAAGCACTTCAAGGCTTTCTTCTTTTCCTATATGGGACTAGTGCTTTGTCACTTCCCACTTCCAGCTCAATGGGTGTTCTTTAGGAAACAATTTCTCATTCACTCACCCATCAAAATACCTCATATTTTCCAACAATTATATTACTACTACATCAAGATATGGGAAGATCACTGTTGTTTGATCACCTTAGTATACATGCATTGAAAACAAGTCCAAGTTAAACGATGGAAACAGGTTGGTCTGACCAAATTGCTCGACTTGGCCGAATCCTAATGGAAACTAAACCGATTTTGAGTTTCAGCTTAGGTTTGAGATAGCATCGCGGACGAGATAATTGTCTAAAAAGTCTTACAAAGATTATATGACAGCCGATTCCCTCCTAAATCATTCGACTTTGTTATTTTAGTTCTAAACCTTTTGACAATTTGGCAATTTAGTTCTAAACTCTTTTTTGTGTCAATTTAGTCCTAAAGATTTTGAAAATTTGACAACTACCATTTAGATATTTGGCCGGAATGACTATATTGACAAATTGTGAAAAGGTTTAGGAGTAAATTAGCAAATCATCAAAAGGTTTAGGACTAAATTGGCACATCTTCAAAGGTTTAGGATGGAATTGGCCTTCGAATAATAGGTTTATGACTTTTTGAATAAATTTTCTCATTGCAAACACCGGTCTGTCGAGTCTAGGAGGGCTTTTTCCCTTTTACATAAACAAACACTAGGATACGCCATTCCAATTAAGTTAACACACCCAAATAATCTTGTCAAATTTTCCAAACTAATTGAAGTTGTTCAAATCAAGGACACTCAAAGTGCCCTTTTTGGGTGGTTTTTTGCTTGATAACTGAAGTTGAGACGAGAGAGCGACCGAGGCATAAGTGGAGTTATCAGTGAAATCCCATGAAACGATCACGGAATAAGTCGAGTGCTTATAGAAATCGGCACGCCAGATTCAAAAGGGTCGGATTTAGGAATCACAAATTCATGATTTCAAATTTTCAAACAACTTAACTCGTCCATACCTAGCTGGGGACGGTATTCATCAACCCAAACTCAGTTATTGTTTTGCTTTTGTCTCCCCCGCTAAACCTAATTGCACGAGGATTAGCTTTTGAATATCCATTGCCAAGGGTTTCTTCCTCTAAGGGGCACCAAAAGAGTGCCTTGATTTACGGTCTATGTCAAGAATATCCGATGAAAAGGACTCGAGAGTGGAGCGATGTCTTTTGACAAAAGACATTGGCATGGATTGGGACCAGAACATCTTCGGTAGAGCAGCTAAGTCGTGCATGAAAATTGGAAACCACACCCAAGGTTTTCTATATATAGAAATGAATTATTTTTGAAGCTTGGTGTGCCCAATTATGCAAACTTTTGTGGAGGCCATAGGGGCAATGTTCGCCATATGGTTGGTTTCGAATGGTGGGATAATTGTTTGAAAAGCTCTAAACCTATTTTGTGAATGCCCTAATCCAGCGAGGCCGCCGGCTTATAGTTCAGAAAGGAAAAAAAAAAACCAAAGAGAAAAGATTTAAAATTAAAAAAAAATCAAAAAAATTATTAAAATGTTAAAAAATTGGCCACGCCAGCACTGGTGATGCCACGTCAGCGATTTCCAGTGAATAGGACTAAATCAACAAAAGATGAAAAGTTTTAGGACCGAATCGGCAAACTTAAAAGGTTAAGGACTGAATTGGCAAAAGTATTAAAGGTTTAGAACTTTTTTGATAATTTTCCCCTTTCGATAACATCAATTTAGTCTCAAACCTTATAATTGCCATTTTGTTCTTAAACTGTTATTTGGATAATAGGCAGCAATGGTTACATTGACAATTGTCAAGAGACTTAAGACTAAATTGACACGATTTAAGTATTTAGGACTAAACGGGTAAATCGTCAAAAGGTTACATAAATTGATTCAATTAAAAGGTTTGGAACTGAATTGTCCGGCTCACAATAGGTTTAGAAAGTTATAGATAAATTCATTTTATGTTCATTCAAAAAGTTGTTGGGGGAAGAAAATGCGAAAAGTTACGGCCATCTTTAAGGGGCGGCTTTGACTTCAGAGCAAGCGTACATCCGGGAGGAGAGTTGGTGCTTTGGGCATTCTCCGGTTGATAAACACGTTGTTTTTTTTTTTTTTTTTGGTCAAAATAAACAGGTTGTTTAAGGAACGCAAGTTGCTATTTTCTGAAATAATTTCTGGATGACTTTCAATTAAAGAAGTTATGGGTCTTTGTTAGGATCGTCGAGGAGAAGATTTTTATAATGTAAGGATCGGGTACTGTCGAAAGAAAGAAACTCAAGAAGGACGGACAGAGAATGGAGATCATGTTCGAACCATTCCAACCCTAATTTTTAATCGTGCTCGTACATTTTTCCATGTGATTTAGTGAGATTCGTTCTTCTGATTGGTGGATTACCGTTACGCACATTACCGATAATTTATATTTAATTAAGTATGCATTTGAGTAATGTCTGGCGATTTCCTAATAAAAGACGCTTTGGTTGGAGAAAAAATAGAACAACCTTTGACCTGGAGACGGGGGATAAATAACTCACAATAGTTCTTTCCGGCTCTACCGCGACCGGATTTTATTACATGGGGTGTTCAGTTTTTCAAACTTCTCTTCACATTGTTTACATTTATACTAAAAAATTATGAAAATATGACGCCATATTTATACTACAATTATATATCGTTGTCAACACCCGTCATTCTTCATCAAGTTTTTTTTTTTTATGACCGAGGTGTCCGGGCCAGCTTGCGCGCACCTCGACTATTCCTCGGGGGGACTAGCATGACAACCACCAGCCGCGACCCTCACTTAAGTTCTTCGTCAAATTTTCATATCCGTTAGATTAAAAATTTTAAAACTTAAAAAATTATCCCAAAAAAACCAGTTCAATTCACTTCCAGATGTAGATGAAAGGAAAATTTTAATTTGATTTAAGGGCTCGTTTGTTTTGCATAAAACTTCATGCTAAATGAAAACACTTTCGGGAAAAATAATTTCAATTTAATGACTTTGAAAAAAATAATAATTAGTTTTCCTTTGTTTGGTCCGATGTTTGGATCTCATTTAGAAAATATTTTCAATTTAACTACTTTGAAAAAAAAAGAAAATTTCTAAATATTTTCAATTTTATTTCTAATTGTTTTCTTTTTTTCTATTTTCTTCTTGTTTGGCCTATGGCTGGCTACAACGACGGTTGACGACCGGCTAAAGGCGAGGGACGAGCTCCCCCGAGGCAAGGCTCGACCTCGCCAGATTCTAGAGAGCCGAGCCTCGCTAGATTCTAGAGAGCCGAGCCGGCCTCGGGCGAGTTCATCCCTCGCCAGAATCACCGACCTCCGAGCGAGCTCGAAGCAAACATGCCCCTAGGTTGAATTCTAAATTACTTCTTTCTTTTTCTATTTATTTTACTCTTTTTTTTTTCCTTAGATAAGCATAACAGGAAAAGAAAATTCAACATCATATACAGTACAATTATTATTCCTCTGCCGTTGCCCCGCCCCGTACACACTGACGAGACTGGTCAAAGCAAACAAAAAAAAATTTAAATTTAAATATTTAATTCACGAAAAGGTCTTTTCCACAGCAACAACAACAACAACAACAACAACAACAACAACAACAATTCCGTCTCGCAAGAACAGATGATATTGCAAAAATCGCACGCCTTTCTCTTTCGCCATCATCAAGTCAGCACGCTTTCATCTCACCGATGTGGATTTCCCAAATCCCCATTTCTGGAAAATTCTCTCCTTCTTTGTTCACTAAATCAAATTAAATTTCATTTATTCAATTTATTAAATCAAGCTAGATCAATATATATATATATATATATATATATAAGTAATTTATGCATAATTTATCAAATTACAATATGGACGAGATCAATTATAAAAAATATATATATATATATATATATGAAAGACAACGTGAGTTGTAATTGGACAATGAGAACATCAAATATGTTTTCTGTAGATAGAAAAATTACAATTATAAGTCACACATAAATGTTATTGAATAGTTAAAAATATGAAATATTAATTGCACTTTGAATGAAACTGGGGACAAAAATGAGAAATATTTGTGCATTTAGGTGCTTTTAGTCCCATTGTGCAATTTTTTTAAACGTGAGGACTGAAATAATATGCAGGGTATCAAAGTCTCATGTTATGACTCTAAAGTAAAAAAAAAAAAAATGTGCCTAAAATGATTTAACATGAAAATTTTTAGTCACTTTAGGATTATGTTCAATGAAGAAGCATGTGGTCCCAAACTGAATTTTTAAAACTTTAAGAGGCCAAAATGAAAATTGAATTAAAATAAAAATATAGACTATTTTTGCGCATTTTTCTGACCATGAATACTATTTTTCCTGATTTTGGCTATTTTTATAATTAAAATAAATATGAAAAATGTCAAAAATTAAGGAAAAAATTATTTGTTCAAAGTTGGTTCCTAAGGCTTGACCAAAGCTTTCAATATTGATTTTGTAATTTTATGAATTATTTTGATATTTTTAACTATTTTTTTAATAAAATGATCAAAAATTGAGTGTCAACAACAAGAACAAAAGAGAATAGAGTGTGTTCAAAAATAAAATAAAAAAATCCAATTGTTTCTAAAAAAATTTCTTAATGTGTTTCTAAAAAGTGTTCCAGAAATACATAAGCAAGTTTTTTTTTCTTGTTTCTGCTCTAAAAGTGTTTTCGGAACACTTTGGGAACATTTTTTTACCATACGCGTTTATGTTCTAAAAGTGTTCCGGAAACACTTTCGGAACAGAAACAATTTTCAGGAAGTGTTACCATACATACCCTAAAAATCGCGATCATATGTGCTTGGATTGACTTTTGTTTCGGAATATGATGTTGAGTCTGATTTGTATAATTCCTGCACTTTGATTTCTTTAAGAAAATTGAAATACTTGTGGATTTCACAACTTATAAATATCAGCTACGTACTATCTTCATATACAATTTTTCGTGGCATTTTGAATTTGACATGATAATGTATATTTTGATGGACAAGCGAAATGCACTTATGCTTAGTGCTTCCGAGCAAAAAAAAAAAAAGTACTTTTGCTTATCTTTAAGTTGCAACAGATAAATAGGATTTTTCTATATTTTTTTTTGTTTGACCCCCAACGTTGCGGGAACTTTTAGTTAACGCTCGTTCCATGCAAATCGAAGCAATTACTAGTCTAGAACACATAGAGTGAGTTTCAAATAAGATTGCACGAGTACGTGTCATGAAATAAAGAACTCTCCTCGGATCCCAGCATCCCATAGGTACTGATCTTTTGCGGCATTTCCCAAATATCGTTAGCACATGCACCGTTAACGATAGCTTAAAGATGCCACGTTAAAAAGGAAAATTGCTTTCTTGACAATATTAGTAGAGACGGTATAATCTTAGTCGTATATCAACACATCATCACAGCGTGTTTTGCATAAAGCGCTAATTAATCAGGTGATCGTGTGGTCAAAAATAACCAGCAGTACTGCCAGACTGCAGTTTAGCAGTTTCCTAAAAGAAAATGCATTTCAGCAAATTAGTTTTTAGGAAAATAATTAATTTATCTTTGTTTGATGATATTTGACTAAAATCGTTTCTGGTATTTGTGTTAGGATGTACACGTGTGAGTTGTGTTAGAAGAGTCTCACATTTGAGAATTAATGTGGTGTTGAGCACTTAATATATCCAAACTGGCCCATAACTCATTAGCTTGAGCTATTGAGTTAAGGTAGGTTTGATTGGATATGTTAATGGGCTCGGACATGGGCTCCCTCTTGGATATCTCCCCGAAAGAAAGTATCGGACTTCTGCTGCGCACTCCCATCAAATGGTATCAGAGCCGATGGTTGATGTCCCCCATGCGGTTACTGAGCGGGCCCAAAGGTAGACTTCATGGTTATGAAGTTGGGCTATTTAACTTGAGATAAGCTTATCTTCTGCTGCGCACTCCCATCAAATGACATCAGAGCCGATGGTTGATGTCCCCCAAGCGGTTACTGAGCGGGCCCAAAGATAGACTTCATGGTTATGAAGTTGGGCTATTCAACTTGAGATAAGTTGATACAGAAGGATACCTGAATTAAGGGGGAGCAAACCTAACACTAGAGCTCACACGTGAGGGGGAGATTGTTAGGATGTGCACGTGTGAGTTGTGTTTGACTTAATATATCTAAGTTGGCCCATAACTCATTAGTTTAAGCTTTTGAGTTAAGGTGGGTTTGACTGGATATATTAATGGGCTCGGACATGGGCTCCCTCTTGGATATCTCCCCCTGCGCACTCCCATCAATTTGGATACCATTTACAAAATGATCTTAATCTCATAACTTTTATCTCACGTCGAAAGAAATTTCAAAATTATAAAATAATATCTTTATATTTTATTCTTTTTCTTTCTTGCTTCCCCAATCGTCGGGCCTCAAGCAAGCTCGAGCTCAACGGCTATGGCGAGGCTCGAGCTTGGTAGGCCTCAGCAAGCTTCGAGGTCTAACTAGACAAATCAATAAGTCAAATTTTGAGCTCCTTCTTAGGTCCCATTGATAAAGGTACTAGGCTTTGACTATGCTTCCCCCGATATCTTTTTCATAGAGTTGCTTGGGCGATTAAGAACTTCACGCGACGAAAGATGCAATACCCTGGACCGTAATGCGCAAGTATTTCTAATGTTCGAGCATGTACTTGGGGGATTAAGCTTTACTCATTCCGAGTGTGGTATTTCATCAGCTCGCGTCGAGGGTCGCATGCTCCAAGTAATTTTGATGGCAAAATTCGTCTCATCGAACATAAAAAAAAAAAAAAAAGCATATGTTAAGCCAAGCATAGTGACAATTTAGCAATCACATTGATTAATTTTCTTCTTCTTTTCCGAAATAAATGAGAAGAAGATCCAAGTGCATTTTCTTCCACTTTTGCCCCGCCACACGAACAGTAAAAAGTACGAATCCGAATGGAGAAGTGAGGGACAAACGGGGTTTGGGGAAAGGGATTGGCGTTGGGGGCACGCAGGCCGAGGGAAGGGGACTGAACAGGCCAACAAAACCGGCGTCCTCGAAGCCGCAAACTCTCATTACACTTACAACCCTCCCCCCACTCCTATTGTTTTCTTTTGACGTGAGGGCGAATGCAAAAGGCATAATCATAAATGCGTGGCAGAGAGAGAGAGAGAGAAATTGTACATGAAAGCAAAGAAGGAAGAAGGAGGAGAAAAAGGAGGAATTGGAAGTAAAACAGGAGGAGCAATAATGATGGATATTCTTCTTCCCCATTGGAGGGGTCGGGTTGAAAGTCAGGGAGGGACCTCAGGAATTCTCCCATCATTCCATTCTCTGCCACCACCTTCTTCTTCTTCATCATTGCTTTCTCTCTCTCTCTCTGCCTCCCTCCCTCCCAAGATCCAAATGCCACCGGGGCCCCACAGGACCTGATCCTCTGCCACGTCCCTCCCCCCACCTTTGGATTGTACGCATCACATTCATGGCTTTCTCCATCCCATCCCCAGTCCGTTTCCGGTCTGTGATTTTGAATTCCTGATCGTGTAATTCGACCTCCCTGTGCTTTTTGTCTTCTTTTTCTTAGGGTTTCTGCCCCTGGTCAACGAGGGCGACTCCAGATGAGCCTTGTCTAATGTCTCGTTTTAACCTCTCAGATTCTCCCCCACCACCCCCCATCATTGCTCTTCTTTGTTTTCTTTTCCCCCTTTCTTTCTTTTTCACCTTTACCAACATGTGAGGGAAAGAACACTGATTGTCTTGTGAATTTCAAAAAAGAGTTTAGAATGGACGCTGCTACTTATCTCTAGATATACCATCTTTAAGGGTTTACATCGCAACCATTTTTTTATCCCAAAAAAATGATTCTGATTAAAATAATTTTTTTTTGATCCTATTCTCTGAATTAGCTTTAGAGAATCCGAACGCGTTTGGTAACTCCATAAAAATTTTATTTCTAAAACGGAAATGTGTTTGGTAAATACATGTAATTTGTGTTCTCGGGAATAATTGTTCTTCCCAAGATTTGTCGGTTATTTTGTGAAATTTCATTTTATATTTCGAATTAATCGAAGATTAGCTCATATTGATTCTCTTATTTAGTATATTGCATATTGAATTGTAAAAATAAATATTAAGAATCATCACGAGTCATTTTCGCCATTTATAGTGAGTTTCATTTAACTTTTTTGAGTGAGCGGATAACCAACACAAACGACACCTTCGTTTCTGCAAGAAAAACACATTGTACTATCCTGCGTTTGTGTACGCCTTTGATTCAAATAAATCAAACCTTAGTCTTAGTTCATCCAAAACTTAAGAACGATAGCTTGTTAAGTGCTCACGCTGATTATTTCGTCTTTTTCGGAATTTTCTAAAACTAGACTAAGTCTGAAGTACATAATCATACACAAATCACAACCAAACAAATTAAATGCACAATCAATGAATCATGAAATTGATAAATCGCATCATAAAATCTTAATGAAGCCCTAAAGCTTAGAAAAATGTTGTTCGGGTTTAATTTCAAATGTGTTTATGATTTTTCTATAAAAGAATAAAATCTGTGAAATTTATTCCCAAATTTATGAAAATGAGGTCAAACTAGCCTAATCTACTTCTATTTTTAGGGATTTCTTATTTCTTTATATAAATTTTCCAATTTTTTCGGGTTTTTCATTTTTGTTATCTTATTTTTTTTAATAAGATCTCATTGTTTTGTTTTAGGTTGAGAGAAAAGTCACTTTTATTTTGTTTTGTGGCTCTCAAATGTGATTTTTTTTTTGTTATTGTTTTTTCTCTAAAACTGATTTTAATTCTCTAAAACTGAATCATTTACATTACCAAACGAGGTTATCATCTTTTTATGTTCTGAAAAACAGAATCAGAAAATCAAAATGGTTGTCGTATAGGCCATATATTCCCGCACACGAGGCACAACGTTGACTCCTCCTTTGAAGCGAGAGAGCCCATAGATCTCATTGTTGTGCCGGGACAACGATACCGTTTCGGTTTCAGACTAGAGCATAGATATATTGTTGATTCTATGGGATGCACAATACCCTTTGGTGTAAAAGCAGTATGAAATTAAAGTACTACAACAGGCTACTAGTTCGTTGTATTGCTCGACAAACAAGAAAGCTTTGTTGGTTTCGTAAAAAATGTGAGATTTCTAGAAAAAATATTTTGCAGGAAGTCACTTTTCAAGAAAATGACAATGCATTTATGTGTTCGGCTGGAAAATCTGAAAATGAACTGGAAAATATTTTCGACAGTTTGGTATGGAAAATCGGATGTTCCTCCATTGACTCATTTTAATAATTATTTCATTTTTTTTTAAATTCGAAAGTTTAAAAATAAGAAAAGATGAGGCAAAATATTTTATTTCTCTCAAAAAATGAATTTTTTCCTTTTTTTTATGGGTGGAAAAATATTTTCCTCGAATCATTTATTTTTCGTGAATCGAATGTTGAAAAATTTAAAAAATATTTTCCCGAAAGTCCTTTATACCGAATCAAACTCAGGAAATGCAAGATCCCATGTCATGATCCGGACTGACGTCAACACATATTCAATTAAACATACCATATGTTGCAAAGATTTTTATAAACCAACCAAATTAAGACACCACAAGCTCATCCTAGCTTTATAGTTAGGTAATTTTAGTGCTTTATTGAATTGACCTTCGGTATTTGTTTTTTTTTTTTTTTTGGTCCAAGCCTTTGGGATTTGCTACAGGCAAATCAATGAAGCTACGTACATAATCCAATGCAGATCCTGTTATTAAATTTTTACCATCATTTTTGTTTCCCAGGTGAAGAGAGGGCAGCCACCCTACCACCGCAGGTCCATCAGATCCCCCCCCCCCCCCCCACCCCCCCCCCACCCCAACCTCTGGCTGGACGGGACATCACTGTTTCTGCATTGCAGCGCCATTTATTATTGTTGTTTTTACCTTAAAATAACTCAGAATTAAAAAAATCCAATTACCGCCCAAAAAAAAACAAAAAAAAAACTAACTAGTCCGTGATTTTTCCACTTTCTTCAAATTCGTTCGTTAAATTTCATGTGTCGATCAGCCAGTTTGACGTGAAATATCAGATACTAATCCCATGAACTTTCTTTTTTAGTCCTTGACTAAGAGAAGAGTACATCTCAAACAATCTTTCACGCACGCGCAAGGGAAAATTATCAAAAGCCTTCGAACTTGAGCTTAAAGCCTCATTCTGAGCTAGAGTATTCTCTGTTTGTCAGTTTAATTCAATCATAAACTTTTTTTTTGTGTGTCGATTCAGTCCTAAACCTTTTGCATTTGTATCAATTTTGACCAGTTTTGCGCAGAACGCTGGTTGATGTTGACGGTGACGAGGCAATTTTTAATAATAAATTAATATTTCTTTATTTCTTTATTCTTTTCACTGTTCATCTTGTGGGAAGTGATCTGCAAGATCACGCGCATGAGACCCAGTCACCCAGGTGGGATTGACCCTGGTTTTCAAATTCTACTCCTTCGATTTCTCGGACTCGGGCTTCTTCCGCGAGCTGTTCAGGCAACAGAATAACACCTTCCTTTCTCTGCGCTTCTTTTACTGGGTCTTCTCGCGCCACGACGCGACGCCCTGCCCGAACCTGATTCGTGCGAATTGTTGTTCGATGCCCTGGTCGCGGCCAAGTCGCCTAATCCCGCAGAGTCGCTGCTTCGGACCTCCGGATTCTCGCCTGGGACGGAATCGATGGAGCGTTACGTGCGCTGTGCTTGCGAGGGCGGACTGCTCGAGGACGCGATGGAGGGTTTTCAGATTGGGAAACTTGGGGTTCGCCCGTCGATTGAGACATGGAATTCGGTGTTGAAATGCTGTCTGAAGGCTCGGCGAACCGATCTCGTGTTGGAGTTCTACGACGAGATGGTGACATTGGGTGTTGTCCTCATCCAAATTTGTGAGGTTATGAGTTGCTTTGGCAAAGGTTTGAAAGCGGTCCCTCTGTACTGATCAGTACCACGGATTCATAGCTTACTTAGGACCTCGCGGCGTCGCCTCCATTCTTGAGGGTGGAGGAGGAGGGAAAAGGTGGAAGAAGATGACCAGTAAGACAAAAAAAAGGAAAAATAAATGAAAATTTTGAAAAAAATTTAAAAATTGCTCCATCAACGTCGGTCGTCATTCACGTCAGTACTCGCCGATCAAAATTGGCCGGAATAACTGAATTGACACAAATATAAAAGATTTAGAACTGAATTGACAAAAAAAAATTAAGATTGAATTGGCACAAAAAAAAATAGAACTGAATTGACACAAATATAATTTTTTTTTTTAATTTTCTCTAGGTACGTATGGCATTTACTTGAGGCAGTCGGTTGGTCATGCGATGCACCACATGCAAAGGACCAGGGTGAAAAGAGAAGTCGGGCCGGCCTTTGAGGACAGGAAACACTAAAAAGTCGGATCTTGTCTTCCAATTTCGCTATACCTCGAAATCCTTCCACTTAAGTCAAGCGCATCTCATCTCGTTGTCGTGGATGCATTGTGTTCAATCATTTATTGCTAAGTCTCTCTGATATGGACCCGAGATGGTGCTCGAGGGTCCGCTCGCATGAGCATTTTGTGAGCTACTTGATCGTCAGTCGTAGGATCGAGAGTCCCACTTCTACTTCATGCATCGTTTGTCATCCGTTTCCTTGAAATGAATTCCATTAAGATGGGTAAGAGCTCGACTAAAAGGAGATGGAATCGGTCATATGAATCGGTTCAGTTAGGTTCCTGCGGTTACTAGTTCTGAAAAATGTGGAACTGATATTGTGTGGCTCGGTTCCCGAATCCTCGGTGAGAACCGAACTGCGAAACCGACGAACTAGAGATTTTACAATGTAAGTGACGCATTTATATTTTTATAAATAATTCCTTTGCATATCTAATGAGTGAGTGTTTTATTTAATCTCTTTTTTAGATATAAATTATCTTAATGAAGTAATTATCATCGATAAATAGAGTTTACAAGCTGAAAATAAAATGAATATATATGGTGAGATTTTATAACAATTATTTATTACTTATAATTTAAATTTAAATTGTTATTAATATATTAACTATATCTGTCGTTTCTTTTGATTTCAGGTGGTTAGAATTTGGAGTAATTTTCCATAGATGATTGAGGACCAAAGTTCTACATTTTAGGTTTTATATTGCGTATTTTGAACTCCTTTGTTTTGCTTAACTAAAAACGAAACAAATAAAGAAAAAGAAAAGAAAAAGATGAAACAGGAAAATAGAAATTGGTTGGTTCCTGCGTAAATCTTGGATCCGACTGATAAGGTAAGCTTCAGGTTTCAAAAACTAGAGAACCAATTCCAGCGTGGTAGATTTTAAGTTTTAGATGGAACATAGATCAATCCCAAAACTACTAAATCCTGAGAAACATACAACATGAGCACCACCGATGAAGAAGGTTGTTTATTTTATGTATTTGTTCTTAATCTTTTAAATACCCTTTCCCTCTTCGTGAGATTTTTGACGAGGATAACTATCGCGTTCCCTACCGCGAGAAGAGTCGGTCATATGTGCGACGTCATATCAACATGTGAAGCAGCAACAACCCTTGTCTCTTCGATTAAAGCCCTCGTGGAAGTCATCGAAATCCTGCTTGGAAACGGAAACGACTTACATTTTCCCAAGCAGCATCGGTCTTGGTGGAAATATTCAATTTTTGTGTGTCGACGATGGCAAGCATGTCACGGAAGATGATTGTAGTTTTGAAATTCATGCGGTCGAGATTTACCTTATTAATAAGTCAAACTAAACCTAATATAACTTTACAATAATAAAGCCTAGAAGAAAAAAAACGACCCTTTTTCAGAAGATGTCATCGGACGGACGATTCTTTTTTATGTCCGCTAGGATTTAGTCGCGACCCGAGTCCTGTCAACAAAAAGTCAAACGATCCAACAAAATCGAAAACCCTTTGAGGCTGAGGAAAAATTTGCAGAAGATGGCAATTTCTTGCAGGGAAATTTTCAAACAGTCGGCACCGTCTAGCGTCTACCTTCTTCCGGGGGCAAACCAATACCAAAGAAAAGACGCAAAAAAAAAAGTAATAAAAAAATTTGAGAAAAAACGTGATTGATTTGATTTGATTGGTATTCAGCAAATCCAAAAATTCTCAGAGAAATTCCAAGTTACGGCAGCACCTACTTCTCGTCACCCTGTCTTTTCCCGACCACATCGTTGGCATCTAACCGTTGATTTTCCCCGCTGAAAAGGTCATAAATATTCGATTGCTTGGAAATGAACGGCGGGGATTTGATGGGAATGGGATTTTTGTCCTTTTTGAGGCTTTTTTTTATTTTATAAAGAAGACTTGTACAGTTGACTTTGTCATTGTGACAAGAAAGATTAGGACTGAAATCCCAGAAAGAAGGCAAGGATTTTGGACCATGGGAGTATTTGACCTTTTAAAAAGGTGTGCGAGTCCAAAAAACTGTCTATGCGCAAAAACAGAACCAAAAAAAAAGGGGGGGGGGGGGGGGGGGGGGGGGTGTGTAATTTCATAAAAGTCCCTGCAGTACGACATATTTCAACTAAATGCCCTTTGTCTTATATGATTTTGCAATCTCGAGACCATCATTGTCCTACCGAATATGTTTAGGTGTTCTCTTGGTCAATACATTGTATTAATCATAGAGACACTGTTATTGCATTGAGGAACTCATTGAGTATCAATGTAGGGTCAAATTGAAAGAATAATCATCTTCTGAGTTGAATTAGGGAAATTCGAAATTCAAAGGCATTTTCAAAAAGTGACAAAGGAAAGGATATTTGCTTTTCTTTCGATGGTAACAAGAGAAATCTTTTTGATGCCTAGTAAATATGCTCAAACCTAACTCGAGCCTTAAAAGCTAACTAAAAACCCATTTTTGTGGTGTGAACTAATTGATGTCTTTCGAGAAAAGTGCGTTAAAAAGATTAAAATTTGTATCGAAAGTGCAACTGGATCCTAAAACTTTTAAAATGTGTAATCAATTTGCAAAATTGTAAAATCGATTTTTTTTTCTTTTTATGTTTTCGTTGATTTTGTTAATCTTGTTTTTCCTTTTTAGTATGTGTTCCTTTTTAGATAAAAAGGTAGCCATTTTTTATTTTCAATTGAACTTGACTAAATTTAGTATTTGGACCAAAACAGCATGGGTTTATTCTCATGCTTCATACTTTAATTTATTTTTACGGCACATAAAATAGAGATAAAAGACCATGTCGCTATTTTCTTTTAGTCAAATTAAGTGAAGTTGACGGAGGGGCTTCATTGCGTTGATTGAATAAATTTGAGGACTTAATTGTACTTTTCAAAAGTTTAACGAGTACTTTTAGAGTAAAAATAAACGTGATGGCCTTTGCCACCGGCTCCATAATGTCAGGCTTGTAACTCCACCAAATCATGAGTTAAATGCCTCTTCCTTATTTATTTGCATTGATGACATCTTGAAGTTTCTTGAATTTCTGGTCTTATTTTGGATGTTAAGATGATAGCTGGTTTGCATTGCATGGCTTATTCGATAACTTCGACAAACTGTGACCTTATCATTAATTAGTTAACTTAGGAAAGTTTCCAGAAAATTTGCTTCTGGAGCGTCGGTATATAAGAATGCGAATTAGTAGATGGGTATTGTTTTTTTTTAAAGGTTTAAGATGGGCAACGAATAGCCTGCATTGACGAAAATGCTTTGATGGTTTACAAACATTTCAACTCCTTTAGAATGTCTCGACAAAAAAAAAAAAAAAACTCTTTTAGAATGTCAACGTATTGATTTTCGCAATATCCAAACACGCCATAATTGCGAAAAATCAACCAGTAAAATGATTTTACTAATTTCAATATGTATAAATCAATAAATATCAGCGCATAAAATTGTTACGGGACATTGATGTTAAAGTTAGCGGGAATATGTATAATTATGAATACGTGCATCGGGAAATTATTGAGGTTAAGATTTACTTTGTTAATATTAATTTGACATTTTACGGCTCTTGAAATAAATTTTACCGGTTTCAATTTTTTTATTATTACTTATTGGTATTCAGAACGGGCACAATTTTCCTATTTATTTGCTGAAATGACGTCTAAATGGCACCAAATATCTTCATTTTTCACAAATAACAAGCTATTTCTCACTTTTTTAGATAAACATATATTCTTAAATTTTCACCTCAAATTTTGATCCCCATTATATCTTGGATGCCATAATATAGTTAACTCCAGTTAAATAATTCTCCGAATGAGGAAAGAGTGGAGCTTAAAGCATCCTTTCCCCCACGACATCCTTCAACCTTTCCTTGAAAAAACAATAATCAAAGAAAAAATTCTCCTACTTAAATCATTTTACAACCGAGCTCCAGACTTCTCTCCAATTCGAGTAGACTGAACTTTTTAATCCCACCTATCAAGTGTCTTACAATGTACAAAATTCGCATGGTCTTCAATTTCCTTTCTTTAACAAAATTATATCTTCATTTGAAAGATAGATAGTCGCTAAATCTATATTATCGTTCGTTCTGATTTTAAGACTTGAATAGTTCGAGTTGTTTCGTGGTAAGATAAGTAAAAACACTATGGAATATGTTAGATTGATCCGCATAAGCAGCAACTAAAATTATCAACAATTATTCCCTAGCAAAAAAGAACAAGTTCAAAGAGGTGGTGAATGCCACTGTACATGATGGTCCTTCCTGGGCACTTTATGATAGGCAAAAAAAAAAAAAAAAAAAGAGGAGGAAAAAAACTTGGGAAAAAGCAAAATTCTCAGGCTGCCAAGTTTTCTGACGGAGGACGTACAAAGGCGATGCGGAAGAGAAGTAGAGATGTAGGGGCACCGTCGTCCTTGGAAAAAATGTCTAACGCCATGGAAGGAGGAGAGACCAAAAATGAAGAAAAGGGAAATCAAACCAGGGAAAACAGGAAAAAGGAGAAAGGAAAGTAGAAAAAAAAGAAAACACATAATACAACAAAAGAATATGAAAACTTGGCAGGCCTGGGTGATGATGACGACGTTGGCGTATTAGAATTTACTTACGGAGAGAGAGAGAGAGAGAGAGCGCAAAGGTCAAAGTAAGCAGTTGTAGTTTTGTAGGAGAGAGAGAGAGAGAGAGAGGAGTAATGATTTATGGGAAGGAAAGGAGATCGCAAAAGCTCGTGATGATGAGGATTTTATCTCTCTCTCTCTCTCTCTACCTCTTCTGTTTCTGTCTCCTCTGCGCTTAAAGAGAGTGAGATAGAGAGAGGAGGAGGAGGAACAGAAGGGATACTGAAGCAGAATTAGCAGAGTTTTTATCAGCCGCTCAAAGGAATTTGCAGGCCCCCTTTTCCCCGTCTTTTCCTTTTCTCGTGATCTCTCTCTCTCTCTCTGCAGCTTCGTATTGAGGAAAAGCTTTGTTTTTTTTTTTTTTGAACTTTCTTTGCTCTTGTGAGCCAAGTCCCAGGCTATATAACTGTTGCTTCGAGCCCAGACAGTTGTAACGGGATTCGGATTACAGAACCCTCCCTCGCAGCGACGTTGCGTTAAGGAATTTCGAAAACCCTCCTTAACCTCCGAGCCCAAGAAGACTCTCTAAAAAACCCAGATACAGATTGGTGTTGCAGAAGAAAACGAAGGAGGAGGAGGAGGAGTAAAAATGGGGTCTTGCGGGAGGAGCGGGACGGTGAGGCAGTACATAAGGTCGAAGGTCCCGCGATTGAGATGGACTCCGGAGCTCCACCAGTGTTTCGTCCACGCCATCCAACGCCTCGGCGGTCAAGACAGTACGCCCCCCCCCCCCCCCCCCCCCCCTTCTCTCTCTCTCTCTCTCGCGTGAAGATATTTTATTGCAGTTTCTTGTTAGGGTTTGATCATCGTCTGTTTTATTTGACTTTTTGTTTTGACATGGCTGGTGGTTTTGCAGAGGCGACGCCGAAGCTGGTGCTGCAGCTGATGGATGTGAGAGGCCTCACCATCTCTCACGTCAAGAGCCATCTCCAGGTGCAATGAGTTGCTTTCTCTCATCCAGTCATATTAAGTAAAAAAACCTTTATTTGGCTCCTGACTAATCATAAGCAAAACATGGTTTTTGGAGCAGATGTACAGAAGCATGAGGAGCGACCTGGGCAGACCAGGTAGATAGTCCTAACCCACTGCATTTCTTTATTTAATTTCGTCAACTACCACTCCTCAAATATCTGTCCTTGCTTCTTCTCCAATGGAGTTTCAAATTATACCCATCATTCTTTTTTTTTTTAATTATTGTGGTACGTGCAATAATGTCCGGCTTTCTTACCTTACTTTCCCCGATTGGTACTCCACCCATATTTCAGCAGCAAGCTTCATGGGCTTGCTTTCTTGGCATTCTTTTAGGAAATGTTTTGGCTAGACATTCGCTTCATTTATTAGAAAAACCCTACTTTCCACATAACGCTGCTGTTTATTGACTGTTGTTGCTGCTGCCCCTGTGATTTTCCACAGAAAATAGAACCGAAACAGGAGTTCTCACTCTCACATGTCACGACTTTGATGAAAACCACACACCACGCCGTGATGTAGTAATCAATGTGGGTTCATAAATGAACAAACGTATTGATTCGAGATGAACATCAGCTAAATCTCTGCAACTTTTATTTGAGCTCATCTTCAAATATATGCAGAAAGGGGCTGTGTCCAACAGAAGAGGCGGGCCAGTGAAGACCACGATCCCGATCGCGACGGTGGGTGCGTGGACGAAGTGAACGATCATCATGCATTCGCCAAACCTGTTCATCGTTCTCGATTCGCATGCAGCACTCTTCCTTGTAAACGGTAAGCCTTTCATTATTGTCAGGTTTGTTTTTGCAGAGTGTCAAAAAGAATAAAGTGAACGTTAGAGGGGTGTAGATCTCATAGCTAGCTGTTTTCGTAAATGCGTCCAGTCTTTTCCATGGGATGACAATCGGCAAAGTTTTTGACTGATGGAAAATTCTTATTGTTTCTTTTGCTTGGTGCGCGCAGATCGAGGACGGAGAAGGTGGCGACGACGACGACTTCAGCAGTTGCAGAACAAGCGCCGTACGGCTTGAAGGCACAGGGCGTTGATGGTTTCAGATGGCACCACCCTCCATGCATGCCCCGAGATCTCCACAGCTTCAACGATCCTCTCGAGTGCGCTGGGAAAGAAGAATCTGAATTCCCCTTGGTATTCTCTCTCTCTCTCTCTCTTTCTGTATTTGTGTGTGAATATGGTTCACTTTAGCAGCTTTTTTTTTTTTTTTTCCCTCCTTTGCTTTTTGGGTTTGGGAGGGGTTGGGTGGAGTGCGGTGTTAGGTTTTGGGGTTTCGAGCTTGAAAGCTATCTGGACTTTGTCTCCATCTTTCTCTTTCGTCTCCTCTTTTCGTCTGGTGTTTTCATGGGGCAACGAGTCAACCTGCGTCGCACGTAGGATGGCCCAACAGTGTTATTCTCTTCCCTGCTGCATGGCTACTGGAATAAAAGTACTCGTGTAGGAACCTCCAGTGTAGCCTGAGAAGGCTCTTTCTGTTCTTCTCTATTTTCCTGAACAGTGAACACTAGGTATGTGAATCTGAGTACTGCTGTAGGATCCAAAGTCTGATGACCTATTGAAAAAGTCGGTTCATAAATTGATGTTCACACGTTCTATGGATATATATATTATCTTTTGTAGCATTCCTACTGCCATGCGGCCTGGCACCCTATGAATTTTCGAGGGTTAACGTGTGTTGTAGACTTGTAGTGAATACATTTTGGGTACAGGCAGATTGTATAATGTACATTGTTCTTGTTTCATTAACCTTTTCCCACCATGCTGCTGGTACGCTGCCCCGAAATTCTTGTAACTTCTGGCGACTGGCGGCGTATTATTAGTTGCGCTTTAATTGTCCTAGCAAGAAGAACTATACCATATCTTCCATCACGCCAAGATCTGCATTTGCATCGTGGCAAAATAGGCCATTGAACCCCAACGTCAGGTTTCTATCTGTATAGTCCTTATCGGCACATTCTGTAGTAAGCTTTTAGTACAGCGGCACATGAAATTCGACATTCGTGACGGTGAAAATTCATGTTGGAAGATCGAAAATATGCAAATGCAATTTGCTTGGTCGGACTAAACCCGTGTGTTGAAAGAGTGACTAACGAGATAAAGTCTCCTGGCCTCATGCAGAGTGCGAAGCTTCAAGATCGGACGCAGATGCCCCGAAAAGGGTTCGAGCTCACAGACCGGAGTAGCTTCCCCTCGGAGGAATACGAAGAATACGAAGGTTGTTGCGAACTGTCGCTCTCGCTCTCGCTGCAATGTCACTCCATTCACAGAAGCAACGGTTCTTCTTCGGCCAGTGAGATGAGCGAGGCCTTCTCGTCGTGCTCGAGGTCCAGGGACTGCTTGGGTTCGTACTCGGATAAAAGCAGCGTCAATTTGGATCTGTCCATTGCTCTTTGCGGCTCGAGTTAAGCTGCTGTAAAAATGGTGTGGTGCAACGTTTTGTATTCTTTTTTGGTTGGTTTTTGATCAGATCATCCCTCTTTTTATGATTCATGGTAGTTGGTGGTACCACTTCGGCTACATATATTATATATGAAGCGTTACGTAGTAGTACTACATGTCTTTGATGGTAGACGAGTAGGCAGCGCACGTAGCATTGTATATGTAACTTCTGTGTTAGATTATGAATGTGAGCTAAGCATTTATTTTCGCAGCTTCATGTTTAACTCGAGACGCCTTTTATGCACAAGGGGACAGTAACCCGACATTGCTTGGACATCCCCGATACTTTCTAAAGAGAAACACAGGAAGAGTGCTAATTTTTTTTTTTAAATTTATTGCATCGGCACCAATTCATTGGCAAATTTAGATCTAAATTTTTTCATATTGGTGCTAATTTAGTTCGCAGCCAGTTTAGGCTGAAAATAATTGATCGTAGACGCCAGTCGCCTATGTGGCACGATTGACGTTGATGTGGTAATTTTTTTACTATGATTTTTATTTTTTTATTTTTTCCTTTCCTTTCCTTTCCTTTCCTTTCGTATAGATGCAATAGATTTAAAACTTGGTCATATTTTTTTATTGGTCATTGATCATTTAATGCTTGTGTACACTCGTTTTAACACCCCAAAAAAAAAAATGCACATCAGTTAGTACGAGTATTTGAATTAATTTCATAATGTTTCTTGTATTCCTCATTAATAGATAATTCTGCAAAAAGACAAAAAGAAAAATTGAGCGTAGCTAGCTCAGGCTTTCCGCTCCGTGGTGAGCTCACAGTGAACCTCGATCCGAGGTTGTCGAAGCCCAAAACAACCTTAGGTGCTTCGAGGCCTCGGTTGCGGCCAGGCCATTCTAAGGTCGACCTCCTTGGATCGGCCTTTGATACAAACTGTAGTATATGGAGGCTGGACATGGCTACGCTAAATTCAGGGCGAGATATACGTATTCAAAAATTACATACGTGTTACTCCTAATACTTAGGGAGTAGGGGTGAGTAGGGGTCTTGAGTATAACTTAAAATCGAACCGAACCGAACCGACCATGGGAACTGGTCCGGTTTCAGGTGGTCTGGTTTCAACTTTCATAGGGAGCCTGGGGTTGGGCTTAGCTTTCCCAAGGGACTAGGCCCAAAAATCCCTTGAGAGAAAGTTCGGATGTTTGGTTATTATTATTATTTTTTTTGCCCAACTCGCTCTCACTAGTACTTTGATATTCTATTATTGCGTATTGCCCATGCAAGGGACTATTCATCGTCTCAAACGTTGCAATCTAATGTCCCTTGAGGTTGCGCGAGGTCGGTTAATTGTTGCCGAGAGACGGCGAGCCTTGTCGATAGTCACGGTTATGTTAGGTGAGATTTGGAGGGTCGTGGCTCGAGCAAGCCGAGGGTCGTCGAGGGCCGCCAAGGCCGACGGTCGTCTTCTCGAGCCGCCGAGGGCGAAGGCCATTTGTCTCAAGAGTTGCCGAGGTCGAGGTTTGACGGAGTGAGGGTTGCCCGAGCCTTTTACGTTGCAGGTCTAATGTCCCTTGAGGTTGCGCGACCCAGGCGAGGGGACGTCAAGGGTCATGCGAGCTTGCCTGGGTGGGTCGCCTGACCTCGAGCGCCTCGCCTGGGCTGGCCGAGATGAACGATGGGCCTTCTACGAGGAGGGCAATGGACATGGACATGGACATGATGAAAAGAGAAGACTGAACAGAGAAGACAATGGAGAAGACAATACGGACAGAGGGGCTGGGTCGCGTGGGCTTTGTTTTTCCTTCATAGAAGACGATGAACGCAAACAAATATCACTTTTCCCCAGTTTTTGTTAGAAAGCTACTTAGCTAAAGATCTTTGGCAAAATGCACTCTTGTAGCATCCAAGGACAGGGTCCACATGTGAATACATGTCCGAATGAAAACATCGTCTACTCCCAACAGAGCACACGCCGTTTGATGATCGCGGCTTGAAACCTTTTGCTGTAGGACAAACGTTTATCTATTTCTCACATCATCCATAGGATTGGATGCGCCACCCTTCATTGATCCGCCAATTATCGTAGAACCCTACAACGTCCATTATTCTCAACAAGTTAGTCTCTGTTGGACTTTAGTAGCGCATTAGATTCAACTAGCTTAAAAGAGAGGGAGAAATTTGCCTTTGGGGCTTCGAGGACTTGTCATGTTGCTTGACACCTGGGCTTTCCTATTGGGTCAGCTTGCGCTTTTGTTCTTCCAATTGCTTAAGGCGTGAATGATAACCGTTATATTTCTCTATTTTTCTGGTTTTCTGTTTTTGAAAATAGGTCTGGAACATAAATCTGTTTGGTAAAACAATTTCATTTTTAAAAAAAAAAATTGGGACCAAATTTTTAACCAGAAATAGGTTTTGAATAAAAATGAGAAGAAGAAATTTTCTACTTTTATATTTTTGGAACAGAAACAGAGATAAAAATTCTTCTCATTGCTCGCTCCCTCTCTTCTGCATGCGGTCTCCCCCTTTCTTGCGTCTTTGTCACCGATCACCAATCGCCCATCGGCGGCTTCATGGAACATTTGGCATAATATAGGAAATAAATAAATAGGAGTTAATATCATTCCAACTGTCATTACCCGACAACTTAGATTTTTTTTTTGGGGTAATGTCAATTTAGAAATTTTATGCTGTTATAAAATGAATATTTGTGCTGAGAACGTGAATTTTGTGTCATTGTCAAACTCGTTTCCCTGTGTTGGAAAACGAGGGTGCATGGGAGTACGTGAATAAGAATCGTGTCTTCATAACGTTGTTTTGTCGTTGTTCCTTTAATAGAGAAGAACGTCGTTCTTTCTCAAAAAAGAAAAAAAGGACGACGAATTGCAATTCAACTCCCGAATGTCAAGTGGATGAACGCTCTCGACTGCAAGAGGAACATTTAATCTATGAAAACCCGAGGTATGTTTGTTCTGTGATATATTTCTCCTATCAGTGATTTAAGACGATTCTAGGGCTTGTTAATTCCACGTAATCCACTACGTATGTTATTGAGATCGGTTCCCTTCATTGGTATCAGAGCCATTGTTCATGTTTCTTGATCGTTTATGTTTTATCGACGAAATTGAAGCGTGAAAAATCGATTTTCAAGCGTAATGTTCATCAGCCATTGATTATGTTTTGTGAAACAAAAATTATTTTCGAATACATAATCGAAACGGGCTCGGCAAGACTAGAATTTTGAGTGGTCGCTCGTCATGAGGCGATGCCGACAGTGACCTCACGTGCGCCATGCGCCACCACGGGACCGGGTTCTAGAGGCTACGGCGAAACGATGCCTTTTCATGAAGTTTCATTCAACGAAAATTAGATTTCAATAACCATTGGATTTGTATCGTCGATACGATCGTTTTGAGTGGTGGCTCATCGTCAGAGATGGTCGGATGGAGCCGCACGCACCGTACGTGCCTGAGGGGTTCGGCACGTATGGGATTCACACGCCTCACGTGCGCAGCACATGCGTGTGCACCAAACCTGGTTTACCCTATCCCAGAACCAGTTTATCAATATCCCAAACCCGGCTCAATTTTTTCTGGACCTGGTTCAGCCCCGACTCAACTCGGTAACCATTTGTTGACCCAGTCAATCGTTGACCGATCGCCTTTGATTGTTGACTATTTTCGTTGACCGTTGACTGGTCAGACCATCTTTCTTGAAATTGCATTTTGGTCCCTGAATTTTTCCAAACATTGCAATTTGGTCCCAAGCTTTTGGAAAACTTCAATTTTTCCCAAAACTTTGGAGAAATTTCAATTTGATCCTCCAATTTTGAAGACTGCTAATATACTGATACAAATTCTGTAATTCTAGGTAGTCCACTTGAAGAGTAATTCATATCTTCCACTGAATTGGGTAAGTTCAAACTGGAGAACAAAGTCGAAGATGCCTACGTAAGCATGTGAAAGATAAAATTCTTACGCTTTTAAATATAGGCAAGAAGAATGCCGTGGCTTTAGCCGGGGGCCGCGCACTTAGAACCAACTCAATTAATTAATTAATACCCCTTCGGGGAGGAAGAGCTCTCGGTAGTTGCGGTGACATGGAAGATTCATGATTTAATAAAAGAAAAACTTCGGAAAGAATCTGAGAGAGGGGTCAGTCCGCTGTCCACTTTGTTTCTCGAACAGAGAGAACTTAACTGCAATGTGACTGGAGATTTTTCTTTCACAGCTCTAAAGGGAGGGAAGTCAATAGTCAAGAGAGGGTTTCAATCAACAAGAAAGTCATGAAAGAGATAAGGTGTTAATTTCATGTCCTTGCGTTCCCTGTCTCAATTCCACACTTCCCTTACCTAACTTGAAGTGAAGTTACTTACTTCAGGGCAATCAGTTTCTTCTCGAACACCCTTGGAAATTGCATTTTGACCAATGTTGACCGACCGTTGAAACGTCATTTCAAGAAAAATATCTCAAAGGTGAATGTTTTCAACAAGAAGGGTCACTTTCATCATGACTGGTGAGCCAAAAATAATAATAATTAGAAACCCTTTGTACACTTGAGAGCGTTACTTAGGTCTCTAGTTCAGTTTTTATAATCGAATCTCATCCATTGTGGATTATAGATTTATAGACCCTAGACCATGTAACGAAAGACAAAAATGCCTTCGTGGAATTTCAACGAATTATACATGGAGCAAAGTGAATAAATGTGGGAAACAATTCATAAGTGAAAGTTAAAGGGATTGACACCTGCCAATTGAATATGCGCGATGGTCACACCCTGTTCCTACATGAGGTGTTACTTGCTCAAAAAATTTGACGATTTTAGTTTTCGTGTAAGGATTGGTTAAACTAGATTTCAGTTTGAACTTTCATAATGATGGTAATGACTTGTCATTAGGAGCAAGAGTTGAGTTTCCTTTGCAGTTGATCCATTCAGACAAATGTGATTCAATGAATGTGAGAACAAGGCATAGGGCTGCTTATTTCATCAAATTTATAGATGATTATACTTGATTCGAAAATGTTTTTTTAAATTTTTCATAAATCAGAGGCATGGGTTGCTTTGAGAAAATTTTTGAGCTTATAGAAAATCAATTTAAAATTTTTAAAAAAATTTCGATCAAGGTTGAGAAAATCTATCTGACCAGGTCCAAATGAAAATGGTTAGGTCTATGATGTCATAGGCTAGGTCTATGATGTTATAGGCTAATTTGCCTATTACCTTTTGGGGTGAAATTTTGTTGATCACTGTTTGAACACTAAGCCATGTGCCTTTTAAATCAATTACTTTTACTCCATATAAGTTGCAGACAGGTCGAAAATAAGATTTGTGTTTTATTAAACCTTGATGATTTGTTATTGTTGACACCTGATTTTTTGACCAAGTCTTTTTCAGCTTTATTTTGAAAAATCACAAAAAAATCCATAAAAGTTAAAAAATTACAAAATCAACTTTGGTAGCCTTGGCCAAGCCCAAGGAACCATTCTTGACCAAAAAATAATTTTTCATATTTTTCACATTTTTTTAGTATTTTTTAGAAAATAGAAAAATACTCAAAAAATCAAGAAAAATAGCGTTTGAGGTCACAAAAATATGAAAAAATAGCCAATATTTTTCTTTTAAATACCTTGTCTTTTTGACCTCACAAAAAGTCCAAAATCAAATTCAATTGTATATGTTCCTTTGTTATACATATGATTGAATTTGAGAAACAAATGTCAATCGAGTCTTTTAATTTGCAATTTTGGCATTTTCTAGGATCTTGACATCCATTCTAACTGTCCCTTATTGCAATTTAGCCCAATTGATTGTACAAATTGCTCAATTGCACGAATTTGGCAAAATTGCATACTAAAATTGCATTTTTAGTCCTTGAAATTGAGCATAATTGAAATTACTTTCAATTCAAGGGCTATCATTGCAAATTAAACATACTGCCCAATGGGTTTCACCATTTTGAATCGATTGGAACAGGTAATTTGACCTAATTTGATCATTTGAACCTTCAATTGCATAATTCCTCAATTTGCAATTAGAAGGAAATTTGGGGTTTTTGTTGAAATTGATATGAACTTTTGGGCAAAATCACATTTTTTGATAGAATTCATGCCCTAGAGTCGATTATGAGGTTCAATTGCAAAAATTTCCTGTTAATTTGGATTTAATTTGGAAAATTGCAAGTCGGGACCGGTTCAGACCGGTCTGACCGTCGATCGGACCGGTCGAACCGGTTCGCTACAGTGTCGTCGTCTTCCTCAGGCACCTGCGTGAATGAACAGTAAATGGTCGAACTTTGACGGGGAAATTGACGGACCAATCGACTTCAATTGAAGACGCAATGGTGGGCGTTTAGTTCCTTACGCCACTCCCCGTCGATTGGAGCCAGAATGATGATCAATGGCCGCCGGAGCAGGGAGCAATCGGCCGGTCAAACTGCGAACCTGCGAAAGTCAACATTTACCCAAACACAGACCAAATTCATCCTAAATTCAGGCGGAATGAGACCCGCCGTAGGACCAAACAGAATCGGACGAGATGCCCATCGCCCCCGACGCCGATTGGACCTAAAATCACGTGATGGCACATGCCATTCGAGTCAGTTGGCCATTCCCCGTTCGGCGCCAAAATTTCAAAGAGGGATATAAGCCAACAGACCTTTGCGAAGCAGGGGGTTGGTGGATTCAGTTCAACGAGAAGAAACTGAATCAAGAAAGAGAAAGAACGAGAGAGAGAGAGAGAGAGAGAGAGAGAGAGAGCTCACCTTCCCTCGCGGTGGTCGAAGGTTTGAGCTCGGATTTGCAGAGCGCTGGTTGGGCCTTCGGAGGCTAAACCGAAGCTCCACGAGGTCGTCAAGAGGTCCCCCAAACTCCCCGGAAGCGAATGCCACCGATCGCACCACCTGAAACCGCGGAAATAGGTAAGACGAAGCTTAAAGCTCTTCACTGTGCATTAATGGTGACTTGCTTGTTTTACGTTCTTTTTTGTGATTTGCGTGTGCGTTTTCTTCCCTGAACATCACTGACCATTGTCGCACATCTATTTTGTATCGATTTCGCTTGCACACCCGGAATTGAGTCTCCCAATCCCAACCTCTATCGTCGAACACTGTCCATTCTTGCCCAGCCAAATCTGGGCCGAGCGAGCTCAATCGGAGCTCGAGGTAAGCCTTCTAAACTTCCTTTGGTGCTATTCTATGACTGGATTGCCATGATTTGTTGCGAATCGAGCTATTGAATCTCCATGGCCGTACTCGGCATTCTGTATGATACTCGCGATTCTGTGGATTATGAGCTCTGATTCTTAGATATGTTAGACTAGAGGTGACGGCGAGTCGATTAGTGTTGGTCTCGCGCGATTTCATCAAGATCCCACCGTCGGATCGTCGCCGGAGAAGCATAGCCGTTCGTCCAGTTGCAGGCGCGAGGTTGAAGACGATGCGCACGTGGCGAGGTCAACGAGTCAAAGGTCTAGGTGGCAACACGCGATTGGTCCACGTGGATGTCGAGTCAGCATGGCCGTTGGATCTTTTATTCGAATAGAAAAGATCGGACGGTTCAGATAAATCGAACCTAAATTCTAGTGGCCGTCCAATTAGTAAATAAGATTATCCGAAAATGGTTTTAAAATCAGAAAATCAAAAATGGGATGAAACGGTGCCGTTTAGTTTAGTTGTAGTGCGGCGTCGTTTAGGTTAGTATGAATGGACGGCCCAGATCTAGTCTTGGGTTTTAATCGTGGCCGTAGGTTAAAGTAGTCAGATCAGACGGCCTGGCTGAGTCTTCATTCAATCTGAACCGTAGGTTTTAGTAATCTGATCCGGCGGTCGTGGATTAGCCACGCGGTTCAATAGGAGCCGTCGGATCAAGCCTAGATAATCCAAAAATAAAAAAAGGCAGATACAGCGTCGTTTAGGTGATCGGGTCTCGCGGGTCCGGGTCTGGACCGGGTTCCGACCCTAGTGGGTCGGGTCGACCCGGCCTGAATAATATTTTTTTAATAAAAAAATAAAAAAATGATTTTTAAAAATAAAAAAATAAAAAAATCCTAGAAAATAAAAAAAAATGCTAGAAAATTCCAGAAAATTCCAAAAAAAATGTTGAAAAATTGTGGAAAAATCCTAGACACTCTAGAAATCCCCAAAAATCGAGGATTGACCACAGACAACTGGTCAACCCTATTTTTGAGGTTTTTTATCCGTTCTTCCGAGACTTGACGATATTACCCTTTAGGGGTAAGTCGCCTCTGCTGTATATGCAAGATAAGGTCGATAATGCCAAGGTAAGAATTAGGGTCAGGTAGGCGACCAATTCTTAGGCTTTGTTTTCGAGTCCCGCCTCTTTTCTCAAAATGACGATTTTGCCCTTTAATGGGAAAATCGTCTTTCTTGTTCCAATCGAGTCCTGAAAATTGCTTAAAATTAGGGTTTAGATCAGGTGGACGACCAGCCCTAATATTTAAGATTTTCAGTTCTCATCTTTATCCAAAATGACGACTTTACCCCTCCGAGGGTAAAATCACTTTTAAATCCCAGAAAAATCCTGGAAATTCTCGAAAAATAGGAAATGGATTGGATTGATGACCAATCCTATTTCCCCTGTCTTTTGACTTCCCAATTCATCTAAAATGACAAATTTTTCCTTTTCAAGACGAATTGTCCCTGAATAGTTCAAAATTACGATTCTGCCCCTCATGGGCGAATCATGTCCAAATCACTCTTAATCCTTAATTGACATTTCTCTAGGCTAATAGGGCCTCATTAGGGATGCCATGATGCTTTCATGTGTTTTATCCGCATGTACTGGATCCTTGATTTGCGCACTTATTTCTATTGATTGTGAGTGATAGGGTAGTAATTCCCATCTGCATGAACTCCTAGATTTAGGATCTGTACCCCACTCATCTGTATGAAATCCAAGGATCAGATAAGCCATTCAACTTAGGTATCGAAAGGGGGTCAACTCTGACAGTTGTCGTAACTAAGTCCCCGAACCCACTTCTTTGGTTTTCGCAGAATCGAATAGACCACTCCCAACTATTCGATAGGGTTTCCGATCGTACCCTCCACGAAACGATTGGTGGCGACTCCTTGGCATGTACACTTATCACATGTCACTAGACCACACTGAAGGTCGACCACGTATATCCAGCAGTTGCGATTTGGGTAATGGACCTTGGGAGAGGCCCGCGTCCGATCATGCAACATCGGACGGCCCATTAACCCCCGCTAGCCAGGATGGCGCTCGAGAGGGTCGCGACAGACTGGCGACTCCGCTGGGGACTTATTATAAACCATAATCTCTGGTTACGAATTCCAGAGGACTTGAGCCGTTTGAAAAGTTGTTTGTTTTATCTAACCTTATTTTCTGCAGATGCTCTCGAAGGTGAGGTACGTACACTAACCATTGTGTTAGATGTTTCTACCGATTGGAGAAATAAGGGGTGGAGTGATTGTTGACATTTTTTCCTGCAGGTTGGAGTTGAGAATGTATGTTTATCTTTATGCACATACCGAAGCGGTGTTTTGATACAAACTACTGTGCATGACTTTGCATTGTGATGATCACGACACATTGCACACACTGGCGGTCAAACCCCGACTGCAACCACCTCTAGGTTACCTTAGATAGGGAAGGGGTGCGAAAAGGATCTTGTGTTTGATGGCACTTGAGACTTTCGTATTCGTTCCCGCCTACCATCTGCATTGGTGATATCTAGCCCTCCTGGGTAGGTACCATTGGGGAGGAATCTGCCTCATGTGGATCGTGGGAACCTGAGCCGTAGGTTTATCACCTGATTTTTCGATTTTTAGAGTATACCCACTTGTCTCATGCGCGTGTCTATGAATGGTTGGTATACCTAAAACCATCCATTGATACAGGGGGACATTCCACATTCCCCCAAGTATGGTTGGTAAGGAATTTATTTTCAATGTACTTTATTATTCCTTGCTCCATAATATGACTCATACATCACATACATTCATATGCATTCGCATCATGAAAATCACTCAAGTGACTAATTGAAACAACGATGGTAATAGGGTAGGATGTCGTTGTTCCCTAAGAGCTCGACAGAATTGGTGACCTTCGAGTACTTAAGGAAAGTCACTCGCCCTGGACCAAACACAAGGCTACACTTCACCAGATTCGTGCATGGTCGGGAACTGACTGGACGTAAGCTAGGATATGCGGAAGATTGTCAAACCCGCTACTACGTCGATAACCTCAGATTCAAGCGACAAGCAGACGAGATGTTTAAGAATTATTTGGAGGTGAAGAGACAGCGTCGCAACCAGTTGGCCAGGGAGGCATATGCCCGTCGGAAGGCCGAACTACTGACCAAAGAAAGTGCACCCGTAATCACTTTTTGGGGGAAAAAGAAGACGCCCTGCTACCAAGACAAAGCCAAAGCGTATCACACTCAAGAAGGTGAAACCCGAGAAGGCTCCTGAAGTCGTCATACCATGGACCAGAGAATGGCCAGAGGAACTACGACCTTTTGACCAGAACATTGAAGATAACTCCCCTACACTTGATTGAAGGAGAGTTCCCGACTGACTGTCAAGAGTGATTTAGATCCTCACATTCCATTGGCCTTTTATGGCTTTCTTGTTTGAAGAATCTTTCTCTACCTTTCTTTCATTAGGAATCCTGATTGTAATAAAAGTTCATTCCACTTTGTTCATTTGATGTATTGACCAATGGAATGTGACATTGCTGTTTCCCTTAGTCACTGAGTGAACCTGACTAAATTGCATAATTCACTTCCCTGAAATTCAAGTTAGGCTTTAAGTTAGGCCTTCGAGACCTAAAAGGGGTCCTAATTTCCATTTCTTCAAAATGAACTATGCAATTAAGTTAGCCCATGCATATCTCATGGCATCTGCATAATCATGTCTTTAAAATAATTTCCGACGATTGACTTTTAAAAAAAATCATTTGCATATTTTAGACTTGATGGGAAAGAGTGATATTCAAGTGTTCAAAGTTCCCCGGGCCGAACTCCAATCATGGTGGGATAGCATGGGCGAAGCCAGCCAGAAGTATGCTGAATCACGACTAGGATACCCGTTGGACCTGCTGAAGATTGAGTGTCCACCTGCCTTTATCCAAGCCATGGCGCTCTATTGGGATCCTACCACCACTACATTTTGCATGGAAGGACTAGAGATTACTCCCACTATAGAGAAGTACAGTGCTGTCATCGGAGTTGAGTTTACTCACACACTCGTTCGACCCCCCATAGGATTTGAACCCCTGAGTCAGGTGGCTGAATTCCTTGACACAAGCCTAAGCGAAGTCAAAGCAGATGCATAAAACAATTCTGGACGAATCTCCCTATCTTTCCTTATAGACCGATTTTCCTGCCTCCCTGCTGCTAAAGGGACCAAATCTGGTAGAACCTTTGTCTTGGCATTCTTCGGCTTTGTGATGTTCCCAATCTCATCTGTCACATTCGACCCTATCATGGCTAGAGTAGCCAGACAAGTCTGTTGTGGGTGGGATTACTCAAACATCATCCTTGTCGAAACCTTCCTTTCCTTAAATCGCTTCAAGAAAAATAAAAAGGGAATCTTTAGAGCCTCTAGTGATTTTTTGTATATGTGGTTCACATCCCATATCAGACAATTCCACATCCGCATGAGTTTCACTGAAATCAGCCCTGATGCACATCCTCTTAAAACCTTTGTCAGAACACATACACGTATTCCTAAGTTCAACTTCGTAGAGTGGAAAAACTTCCTTAAAGTTCTAAGGCCCGAACAACTCCGATGGCGGCTAAGGTTACCAACACTGGGCAAAGTCAGATTGGCCTGCGATGACAAAGGTCCAGTCCCCTTGCTAGGATTCACGGGCGCTACCGCATACTATCCGAAAAGGGTGATCCGACAGTTTGGGGCGCTACAAGGGATCCCTTCTCCACGACAACCTGGTATCTTTTCTTTTGACATACCGAGCAAGACTCTCATGGAGGAGGAGAAGAAACAATTTGAAGCCAAGGTGACATCCATCATCCGCTCCTTGAAGAATTCGCAAGCCGAAGAAATAATTTGGCCAGAAAACATGACTCGTGAAGAAAACATTCATAGAGCCACTGCAGAATACATTCAGCACTTTAAAGCGACCAGAAGGAGCCTTGTCGAGCCATACGTACCCGAATACATCGTACCATATGTACCTGGAATAGAGTTGTACGTACCCGAAAACATGGGACCGCTGCCATATTCAGAGGATGAGGAGCCCCAGGCTGAAGAGGGGAGTCCATACTGGGACGACGAGGATACCTTAGACCTCAAATGTCCTAGACTTGAATAGGCTATTCTGTCAAGTGTAAAATAAGCAAGCATTGTGACACCTTCTCATACATTCTCATTTTTGTGTGATGCTATTTTGGACACATGAGCATAAATGTGAACATGTTTTGCGAATACATAAAAACTATCGTCAGAAATTACGCTTCTTTTAATTTCATGAATTCTTGTCGGAAAATGATTAAAAGAACTACTTACATGAGGCTAAGGCTCACGAGGCAGCCCTTTTTTCTCATCTACTGACAAGAAGCATGTAACTGAAAGAATTAGCTGCTTCCTTTTTTGTTAAAGACAAAAGAAATACTCACTGGGAATCCTTCTGAAACAGGTACACTCTCATCACGGAATTACAAACACATCGTTTTCGAACTCGCCTTAAGACAAGAATGGAGCAACAAGAATTGACTCCGCGTGTGGACATGCTGGAATCTCAGATGACCGCCCTAGCAACTATGATGGCAGACATCAAGGCAATGCTGGAAGCTACCCAAGCTAAACAAACAACGGGTCATAACCAGAACAACGCAGGTCCTTCTTTTGTACCTGATACAACAGATAATGAGGTGACGAGAGATACCCAACATGCAGATGAGGACATCCATGAACCAAACAGCCGGTCACAACAAAAAGCCTCACCTGTTGTTATCAACCTCGAGAAGGAGGAGAAGGGGAAGCAGACTGTGAAAACCGAAGCAGAGGCTAAAAGGTTGGCCAAGATCGAGGAGTGCTTGAGCAGTCAAGGTTACGAGTTAGCTCGCTTCGACAAAATATCTCCTTTTGCTAAGGTAGAGACTCCTCCTAACTATAAGGAGCCAGAGTTCGTAAGAAAGTATAACGGGACAGGCTGTCCCCGTACCCACCTCAAGTATTACCTATGCAAGATGGCGCACTATTCGGATTACATTCCACTGTTAATGAACACGTTCCAAGAAAGTTTGGCTGACGCCGCTCTGGCTTGGTTCATTGAGCTAGACCTAGAAGATTATGACGGATGGGAGTATCTTGCAGAAGACTTTCTCAGGCAGTACAAGTTCAACACGGCTACAGCCCCAACAAGAGAAGACCTTCTACGAACTTCAAAGGCAAAAGGCGAATCAATCAGGACATATGCCCAGAGGTGGCGAGCCTTGGCTACCCAAGTAAAGCCGTCAATCCCAGAGGAGGAGCTGATTGACTTATTCCTAAAAGCGCTCCCCTACGAGTACTTTGACAGGCTGAACACTTCCGGATGTCAAACATTTGCACACTTGATAAGGGTTTCTGAAAGGCTAGAATGGGCCTTGAGAGAAAGAAGGCCTCATGAAGCTTCTACTAGGAAACAATATCCCTTGAAAAAGGAGAGAGAAGTCGGGCTTGACATAGCATTTATACCGGATCCCCACAAGCCCAAGCCGTTTGGCAATTCCAATCAGACCAAAGGAGGATCGTCCTGGTCGACACCAAAAGTACAAGAGCCCAGAAGAAGGCAACCCCAAAAGCAATTTTCTCATCTCCCGAGGCCTTTATCCAAGTTGCTCCCAGTGCTGCTAGAGCAACGCCTGGTGGTAAAAGAACCGCCTAGGGTAAATCCTGTTAAATATCCCGACTTTGACGAAAAACAAACCTGTGTCTACCACATGGGTGAGAGAGGACATAATGTGGACAACTGTTATATCCTTAAGCTGAAGGTGCAAGCTCTGATTGACAGTCAGATTCTGAAGTTTGACAATATGGCCCCAAATGTACAAGAAAAACTCACTTCCAGATCATCAAGCAGTAGGAGCAATATTTGCTGAAGTGGAGGAAGACTGCCTTAAGCTGAAGGTAGACGTACCTAAGCTAACCGACTTGCTAGCAGCCGCTTCGTCATACCAAAAAGCAGGAGAGATCTCTGCTGAAGAAAAGAAACTATGCATTGCCAAAATGATGAGCTTAGGGATAATGTCCGATATCACCAATGAAGAATTCGAAGGAATTGAAGCTTCTTTATCTTTGGAAGGAAGCTACTTCGTGATCAAAACTGAGCGGGGTAGCACCTGGGGTATCCCACACGAGAATCTGGTAGACAGTCTCAAGCCGGTCACTCAGTCAGAAGAGGAATTCGAAAAGGACGAACTGGAAGCCAAGAGACGAAGTCTAGCGGACCGCAAATTTATGACCAACAGGATTGAAAAGGGCGAAATTGTAGACAACCTTGGTCAAGATTCTGGAGGGTACAACTTCAAAGTGAAATATTCAGCCCCTCCCAGCTTTTATCAGAAAATTGAGGACATCATACCAGACGGATGAGGAGGTATGGATGATCTCTCTCAACCAGAGACCTCGAAGGACGTAGAAGACCTTTTTTTCAAAAAGGCTTGACGACACCGTATCAATGGTCGAAGTCGCTACAACAGTGGTAATCAAATTGGAAGAACTTGATAGCATGAACAGGGTGAAAGACTATATAGTTAAGCCTGTTGTAATTCAACTGCCGCAAGAAGAAGCAGACAACACGGCTGGACCGGAGATGTCTTATCAGGCGACTGTAACTATAGAAGTCCCTCCAGTAGAAGAATACGATCCTAAAGCAGTCCATTGGGACTATGGGACTAAAGAAGTAGACGCGGTAATGAGGTCTGGACGATTTTCTGGCCCCAGGGAAGGCGAATCCGAAAAAAAGGAGGTCTCAAAGGAAGACGCCAAAAAACTCATATCAATCATCAAAACCAACGAGTTCGAAGTAATAGAGCAGCTGAGGAAGATGCCAGCTCGAATATCCTTGCTAGATTTATTCATCAACTCAGAGAAGCACAAGAACGCACTGTTGAAAATACTCAACGAAGTACATGTCCCTGAATCAATTAACGAGGTACAATTAGGGGACTTTGTGGGGGCGATCCTTCTAAAAGACCAATTGAGCTTCTCTGACGAGGACTTCCCCATGGAAGGAAGATGGCACAACAAGGCCTTATATATCTCCGCGCAATGTAACGAGAAAAGAGTGGCACACGTATTGATCGACAATGGATCAGTCTTCAATATTTGCCCTTTGGCTACCCTAAGAAGTCTGGAATCAATGAGGAAACGGTTAAGGCATCCAAAACGGCTGTGAGAGCTTTCGACGGAATGAAGAAGACTGTGGTGGGTGAGATTGAGCTGGACGTATTCATTGGCCCGACAAAATTCTCTATAAACTTCCAAGTAATGGATCTGCCCAGTGCATTCGGATTCTTGCTGGGAAGGCCTTGGATCCATACAGCAGGAGCCGTCCCTTCGAGCTTGCATCAAAAAGTACGCTTTGTAGTGGATGGGAAGGTGATTACCATACATGGAGAAGTCGACCTCCAAATATACCAGAACAGTGCCATTCCCTATGTTGAACCCGAAGTAAAAACAGAAGCAAGCTATCATTCCCTAGAACTGGTAGCCACAGTTCATACCCCGGCAGGGACAAGGTTGAGAACCCCCTACATCTCAGAAGCCAATCTTTTACCAGCTAAGATGCTACTGGCATATGGGTTTGATCCTAGAAAAGGCCTGGGTAAACACAGTCAAGGGATAAATGCCCCCTGCAGTTAAAAGCTAACCCGCATAGAAGGGGCTTGGGGTATCAGAAGTATCGCATGAATGAATCTGTCCCGGAAGCAGCAGGCCGAGGCCGAGGCAAAAGCCTAGGACGTCGGGGAGGCCGAAACAGCCCGAATAACTCGTTCATCGGTTCTCCAACTTGGAAAGGCAGGTTTCGAATGTTCAATAATCCTTTAAATACCTACTTCAACCAGAACTCCAAATGGTTGTCTGAAGAAGATGTCACTTCACCGATAGAACCAGATCTGACAAATCCTTTTCTTGAAGACAACTCTGTGAATGCCGTCATAGAGTGGCTAAGTGATGAAGCCACTTCCTCTGAGTAAAGAGACTCTCCCCTTGTCTTTAAATACTGCATTTAGAACTTTTTGCATTTTGTCGCATTTTCTTTCCTTATTGTACGTATAGGGAGACGCCTTTGGATCTCCGGCCGTTGGTCCAAATAGCACATTTTGTAATGCGGCCCATCTTGCATTCAATAAAACTATACATATTTTGTTAAGGACATATGGAACCACGAATCAGCCCAATGATGATACTAGTTTTCTGCACAGAAGCTTGAGGCCCGATTTGCCGTATGACTCCTGATTTCCAAAGAGATTTCCTTGGGGCCAGGATATCCAATGATATGAGGATTAGTCCCGTTTATACCTGTACCTATTTCAAAAACTCTTTCGAAAAGACTTTCCATGATCATGCATGTCATTCTTATGGAGTACGAACTAACCATACTCATGACATTTCAGGCATATCATCTCAAACATGCATACCAGGTTGTTACGAGATTCGAATTTCTCCAGTAACCATTCTTATAGCATTGAGGAAGATGAAGACGAGAGTTATGCGTCTATCCGCAGAGATTGGAATGCCTTTGAGGAATCAACGCCTCCTACTTCAGAAGAACCAATCATTGTTAATTTGGGACACTCCGTGAATATCAAAGAGGTCAAGATCGACGGGCATTTATCCCGAAATGAAAGGCTCTAGTTCACAGAGTTATTGAAAGAATATCAAGACATTTTTGCATGGTCTTACGCTGATATGCCAGGCCTAGATCCTAAGATCGTGGAGCATGCCTTACCCACAGATCCTAGTATCAAACCTGTCAAGCAAGGCAGCAAACGGATGAAGGCTGAGTTGGAAGACAAAATTAAGGAAGAAGTGATGAAACTTCTTAGGGTAGGCTTTATTGAAGCTATCCCATACTCAGACTGGATTGCAAATATAGTCCCCGTCATGAAGAAGGATGGTAAAGTTCGGATCTGCGTGGATTACCGAGATCTGAATAGAGCAAGCCCAAAAGATGATTTTCCACTTCCTCACATTGATGTGTTGGTGGATAGCACAGCAGGTTATGAATTGTTCTCGTTTATGGATGGATTCTCGGGATACAACCAAATCTTCATGAAACAAGAAGACAAACCGAAGACTGCTTTTACCACACCCTGGGGGAACTTTTGCTACAAAGTCATGCCATTTGGATTAAAAAACGCCAGGGCTACCTATCAGAAGGCCATGGTCACATTATTCCATGATATGATCCACAAAGAAATTGAAGTGTACGTCGATGTCATGATCGCCAAATCCAGGAAAGGACAGGATCACGTACAGGTATTAAGAAAATTATTTGAGCGCCTGCGCAAATATAAGTTGAAGTTGAACCCTAACAAATGTGTGTTTGGGGCGAGATCTGGGAAACTTCTTGGGTTCATAGTCAGTAACAGGGGCATTGAGATTGATCCTTCAAAGATTCAAGCTATCCACGATCTGTCAGCTCCTTCCACAGTAAAAGAAGTGAGAAGCCTTCTGGGGAGACTGAACTATATTGCCAGAATTATCAGTCAACTATCTGATGTGGCTAAGCCAATCTTCAAATTGCTTAAGAAAGGCGCGATAGTAACATGGGATGCTGAATGCAGCAGGGCATTCCAAATGATCAAGAACTATCTGATCACACCGCCGGTACTCGTGCCACCAATTCCTGGTCACCCATTGACCTTATATCTGACTATACAGCAGGAATCCTTGGGAGCCTTACTTGCCCAAACAAGCCCGATAGATGGTAAAGAAAGGGCCATCTATTACCTGAGTAAGAAATTCACGCCATCTGAAGTAAAATATGTACCAGTTGAAAGGGCCTTTGTAGCAGCAATATGGGTACTTCGTAGACTGAGGCAGTATACCCTACACCACCACATTCAGCTCATAACAGAGAACGATCCTGTTAAGTACCTCCTAGAGAAACCCGCTTTAATTGGGAAATTAGCAAAATGGCAAGTGATGCTGTCTGAATTTGACATCAAGTGCTCTCCATAGAAGTTAGTAAAAGGAAGAGCTATAGCTGACATGCTAGCAGAAAACCCGTCAAACGGTGAGTCTCCTGAAGTAACAAGCACAGAATGTCAAATTCTCAACTTAGCATAAGACAAGTGGGTCATGTATTTCGATGGTGCTGTTAATCTATCAGGGGCAGGCACTGGGGCAGTACTGATATCCCCTGATGATCAACATTACCCTGTGGCGGCAAAAATAACTTTTCCTTGCACCAACAACATCTCAGAATATGAGGCGTGCATTCTAGGCCTACGATTGGCCATTTCTATGAAGATACCTAGATTGCAAGTTTTTGAAGATTCCATGCTCATCATTCTACAGACACAGGGAGAGTGGAAGACGAAAGATGCAAATCTCATCCCTTATCATGAATACCTTGAGGAATTAACACTCGAATTTGAAGAAGTGTCATTCGAGTACCTATCGAGATCCCACAATCAATTTGCAGATGTGTTAGCCACCCTTGCCTCAATGTTGCAAACAAATGGAGGGTTGGATATAGAACCCCTAAGGATCAATATAGTTGAAAGGCTAGCTTATTATATGCTAATCAAAGAGGAATTTGACGGGGAACCATGGTATTACGACATTAAGAATTATCTTTCAAAAGGGGAGTTTCCTGAAGGATGCCACCCAGGAGACCGGAGATACATAACCAAGATGGCCAGCAAGTTCTTCCTCAACGGACAAATTCTATACAAAAGATCGTTTGACTCTACTCTGTTGAGGTGCGTAGATGCCAAGGAAGCAAATATTCTCATGAAAGAGATCCATGAAGGAATATGTGAGCCTCACATGAACGGCCACCTCCTCGCTAGGAAGATCATGCGGCTTGGCTATTTTTGGATGACCATCGAATCAGACTGCTGCCAGCATGTCCGGTCATGCCACCAATGCCAAATATATGGTGATAAAATCAATGCACCCCCAAACGAACTACACCAAATGTCTGAAGTTTGGCCTTTCTCTATGTGGGGGATATACATGATAGGGCCTATTAATCCTGTGGCTTCAAATGGTAATCGCTTCATCCTGGTAGCGATTGATTATTTCACGAAATGGGTAGAGGCCAGTTCCTACAAGAATGTCACTGCAAGGAATGTGGCAAGATTCGTCAAAAGAGACATCATCTCCCGGTATGGTACCCCTCAAGCGATCATCACAGATAATTGGTCTAACCTGAACAACAAGATTGTCAATGGTCTATTGGATCACTTCGGTATTCGACATATGAATTCACCCCCTACCGCCCACAGATGAATGGGGCATTGGAAGCAGCCAGCAAAAACATCAAAAGAATCTTGGCTAAAACAGCAGAAAACTATAGGGATTGGCATGAAAGGCTGCCCTTCGCCTTAATGGCTTACCAAACGTCAATCAGGACTTCTATAGGGGCAACTCCCTACAGTCTGGTGTATGGGACGGAAGCAATCCTACCCGTGGAAGTTAAGATTCCCTCTTTGAGAATCTTGTCAGAGGGTAAACTCTCCGAGCCAGAGTATTCCAAGCACAGATACGAACAGTTGAATTTAATAGACGAGAAGCGTCTTAAAGCCATTTGTCATGGACAAACTTACCAGAAGAGGGTAGCCAGGACGTTTAACCGAAAGGTCAAGACCAGAAATTTCGAAGTAAATGACTTGGTAATTAGGAAGACTTTGCCGTGTAATATCCATCCGGGAGGTAAAGAAGATTCTCACTAGAGGGGCATTGATTCTTGTAAACTCCGAAGGAGAAGAACTGGGGCACCCTGTAAACTCAGATGCTGTGAAGAAGTATTACCCCTGAAATAAAATCAGATTTCGATTATATGACTCATCCCGAATTGAGCCGAGTTATCATAATAGTCATTGCATAAGCATATCATGCATCCATGCATACATTAGCATATGTTCAATATTGCAGGACCCAAGGAAGCAAGGCCCTCGATAGCAAATACCAGGAATGTCTGATGAAGACAGCAGACAGCAAAACGAAGAGCAGGAAACTGCAGAGAATGGCACAGGGGCACGCTCCAAAATGAATGAAGCCATTGAGCAGGATTCATTGCCCAATCAGACGAAGGCATCATCGCCATAGGTCAAAATGACTGATTTATGTAATCTACACATTGGCATTCAGATGTGAATGCATGATCAAGGAGACCTAACGGCGTGACGGTCAGACTTTCATGAATTTATGAATTTCCATTGGAGCGCATGATCAAGGGTAAGGTATATCGTTCTAATTTTCTGAAATTCAAGAGCATACACTGACATATTCCTTTCATATTTTTTCAGGGATCCCTGGCCACGCTGGACAGGTAAGTATTCATTTCCCTATCTCTCAGGTTTTAAGACTGTCAGAACCCTTTTTGCTAGAATTTGAGGGCTTCTTGGAATCTAGCATACATTCAAATCTCATGTCTAGAAAGACGCAAAATTCTCACAGCCATGTCATTGGCATTCATGTTTAAACTTGGAGGTTATCTGGACATGATTGAAATATGCATTGTGCATCATAAATCCCCTTAGAGGGTAAGTTTTGGAAGAAGCAAAATAAACTTTTCCAACAAGAGTTGTTTAAATTGTTCAAAAGGATATTTCCTCAGATAAGAGGCCAGCCTGATCTAAACATGTCCTATACACACTTGAGAGATGAGTGGAATGGTAAAGATAGCGAGACCTTGACCTACGGGCGTAAGGATTATTCGTAGTGATTACATGGATTGAGACGACGGAGGCATTCGTTTCTTTATCATAAACACTACAGGTAACCATTGATTACCATTTGAACGACGGTTTCATTCTTTACCCCTGTCAAGAACCACCCCACAATGGGGCAAACTAGAGGTACGTCCAGCGGTATCATGAGGTAAATGGTTAGAAGTTCTCTTGCTCAGACTTGCATCAATCTTCGCGTATTGCTTGTCATTTTAACTTCTATGATAGTTCAAGTGCTTTAGGATGACGAAAAGCATTCGTTTCTCTATCCTATACACTTTTACCCTTTGTATAGCCCAGTTGAGCCTATACGTTCGTTTCACAAACCCGTTGGTGATCATTGCATATTCCAAGGTGGAAGCGACATCACTTCCCGAGCAGAAAAGTTCAACATATTGGATTTGTGGAAAATTCCTGAATTAATGTTAGAGTGCTGAGATTCAAGCTGTACATCTAGCACACTCATTTGAAAATTCTGATTCCCAAAAGAAGGAAAAAGATGGGATTTCAAGAAAAAAAAAAGAGAGAGAAAAATCCGATCTTGGGCATCAAGAAAAAGCAAAGTGTCTGGTAAAAGCAAGGCCGATGCCCATCCAAATACTTGTACACTTGTGAATCATGAGTTTGATCTTGTAAATGCCGAATGATGGCAGGATACCTTTGTATAGGTCACTAGTGAGATCTGGCTGTAAAAGAAAATTCCAAGGGAGCTAGACTGCGAAAGATACTCCCAGATTATGTCACATTCAGATGACGAAAGCATAAACAAGATGTTGACGCCATCTCAACATGAAAGATATATTCTCTAAAGACAAATGTACATTTCGAAGACTGACAATGCTCTTCAAAGACTATCAATGCACTTCAAAGACTGAAGACGCTCTTTGAACCAGAAGGGGCAAGATGTCGGCAAACTTGCAATGATCACCAATGTTAAATCCTTCAAGTATTCTGAGCCAAAAAATAACATTTTTTTGGTCCCCAAACCTACCTACGTTACAACCCTGAAAAGCCTTTTCTGATTAAGGCACTTGGATTGACATAGGGTTTAATGTCTAAGCTTAGCTCGAAGAAGTTCGAGCAAGATTGTTTCTTTCTCATTTTGCAGGTTTCTTGACTTGTAAACCTGGAGTAGACATTGAAGACTTCTTTTCGAAAACCTTGACTTGCACGCAAGTCCCCCTTTGAAAACCGTTGACCAAGCCCAACATTACGGTCCCTTGGAAGTCCTCCTAATCGATCGATGTGTATTCACTGCGAATGATCCTGAACCCTAGGCGCAGGTTTGATAGGAAATTCGAGTGCATTCTTGGTAAAAGACCATTATCTCAAAACGGTGAGAAGTCCTTTTTGATGAGAATACTCCAATGGACGTTTTAACCAAATTCTTTTGGGTAATTTCAGATTGTTTGATTCAAACTTTCCTCACAAGGGATTTTTGATCACTTCCGTATGTTGCAAGGTGTTTTGGATAACCTCCAGCATCGTAATGCATTCATTGAAATTTTTCATAACTATGATATAAGTCATAAAGTGCTGTCAGTTTGACATTAGAGACCGTTGATGTGCCTTTGGTAAGAAAATTCTCAGATTGGAGCTTCTGTAAGATCCTTGATGACTTCGGCTCCTAAAATGGCTTGTATCACTCTTGGTGAGAAACGTTTAACATGTCTAAACTTTGCAGGATGCCTGGAGTACCCAGATTCCAGAATGTCACCTCCAATGTCAAAAGGAAAATCTTCGAAATCATCCCTCTGTGAGATTTCAAATTTACAGGTTTGATCTTTCTGCAGGATGCCTGGAGTACCCAGATCCCAGAATGTCACCTCCCATGTCAAACGGACAATGTTTGAAATTATCTCCTTGTGTGAGATTCCAGTATTACAGGTTTGATCTTTCTGCAGGATGCTTGGAGTACCCAGATCCCAGAATGTTACCTCCCATGTCAAGAGGACAATCTCTAGAAATCATCTCTCCGTGAGATCCCAGTGTTACAGGTTGGAACTTTCTGTAGGATACCTGGAACTCCCAGATCCCAGAATATCACCTTCAATGTCGAAAGGACAATATTCAAGATAGTCTTTCTGCGAGATCTCAGGTAGCCCCTAGATCCCAGAAGAATATTATCAAAGTTTTTGCAGGTTTAAGTTTTCTGCAGAATACTTGGAATCCCCAAATCTCAAAATAACACCTCGCGTGTCGAAATGACAATTTTCAGTATCAGCTTTCTGTGATGTTCTAGGTAACCCCTAAACCCAGAATAGCACATTTGGTGAAGCCTAAAGGTTAGGCACACCTCACTTGTATAAATCCTAGTTAATTCCTTAGAATATAGGATCAAAATGTTCGACAATCCCTAAGAGACCGGGTGCGTCATCCATAAGTTCCTAGCAGAGAGGAGTCCTATTCTCTGCCTGATCCACCATAAGGATCAAAATGTTCGACAATCCCTAAGAGACTGGGTGCGTCATCCATAGGTTCCTAGCAGAAATGAGTCCTATTCATGGTCTGATCCACCATACGGATCAAAACCCCGACAATCCCTAAGAGATTGGGTGCGTCATTCACAAGTTCCTGTCAAGTATAGGAATCCCATTCTGGTACGGCCTACCATACATGCTAGAGTTTAACCGCCCTAGGATATTCAAAAGACGAGTCCCTAGGTATTCACTTGAACCCGCTATACACCGCGCATGCCGCACGAGCATCAGGCAGGTGATCAAACAGGCAAAAAGCAAGTGGGTCTCTCTACTTTCTCTCTCACGTCGATAAAAGAACAAGGAGCAGAGCGTTCACCAGCGAGACAAGAGAGATTGAGTGTCAAGATTCGTTTTTCTTTTCCTCAGTCGAGTCGGTCTAGACTCAGGTGTCACCTGTCTTTGAGCGAAACCTCTCACGAGATTCCTCTCAAAGAGGGGCAGCTGTTGACACCTGATTTTTTGACCAAGTCTTTTTCAGCTTTATTTTGAAAAATCACAAAAAATCCATAAAAAGTCAAAAAATTACAAAATCAACTTTGGTAGCCTTGGCCAAGCCCAAGAAACCATTCTTGACGAAAAAATAATTTTTTCATATTTTTCACATTTTTTAGTATTTTTTAGAAAATAGAAAAATACTCAAAAAATCAAGAAAAATAGAGTTAAGGTCACAAAAATATGGAAAAATAGCCAATATTTTTATTTTAAATCCCTTGTCTTTTTGACCTCACAAAAAGTCCAAAATCAAATTCAATTGTATATGTTCCTTTGTTATACATATGATTGAATTTGAGAAACAAATGTCAATCGAGTCTTTTAATTTGCAATTTTGGCATTTTCTAGGATCTTGACATCCATTCTAACTTTCCCTTATTGCAATTTAGCCCAATTGATTGTACAAATTGCTCAATTGCATGAATTTGGCAAAATTGCATACTAAAATTGCATTTTTAGTCCTTGAAATTGAGCATAATTGAAATTACTTTCAATTCAAGGGCTATCATTGCAAATTAAACATACAGCCCAATGGGTTTCACCATTTTGAATCGATTGGCACAGGTAATTTGACCCAATTTGATCATTTGAACCTTCAATTGCATAATTCCCCAATTTGCAATTAAAAGGAAATTTGGGGTTTTTATTGAAATTGATATGAACTTTTGGGCAAAATCACATTTTTTGATAGAATTCATGCCCTAGATTCGATTATGAGGTTCAATTGCAAAAATTTCCTGTTAATTTGGATTTAATTTGGAAAATTGCAAGTCGGGACCGGTCGAACCGGTCCGCTATAGTGTCGTCGTCTTCCTCAGGCACCTGCGTGAATGAACAGTAAATGGTCGAACTTTGACGGGGAAATTGACGGACCAATCGACTTCAATTGAAGACACAATGGTGGGCGTTTAGTTCCTTAGGCCACTCCCCGTCGATTGGAGCCAGAATGATGATTAATGGCCGCCGGAGCAGGGAGCAATCGGCCGGTCAAACTGCGAACCTGCGAAAGTCAATATTTACCCAAACACAGACCAAATTCATCCTAAATTCACGTGGAATGAGACCCGCCGTAGGACCAAACAGAATCGGACGAGATGCCCATCGCCCCCGACGCCGATTGGACCTAAAATCACGTGATGGCACGTGCCATTTGAGTCAGTTGGCCATTCCCCATTCGGCGCCAAAATTTCAAAGAGGGATATAAGCCAACAGACCTTCGCGAAGCAGGGGGTTGGTGGATTCAGTTCGACGAGAAGAAACTGAATCAAGAGAGAGAAAGAACGAGAGAGAGAGAGCTCACCTTCCCTCGCGGTGGTCGAAGGTTTGAGCTCGGATTTGCAGAGCGCTGGTTGGGCCTTCGGAGGCTAAACCGAAGCTCCACGAGGTCGTCAAGAGGTCGCCCAAACTCCCAGGAAGCGAACGCCACCGATCGCGCCGCCTGAAACCGCGGAAATAGGTAAGACGAAGCTTAAAGCTCTTCACTGTGCATTAATGGTGACTTGCTTGTTTTACGTTCTTTTTTGTGATTTGCGTGTGCGTTTTCTTCCCTGAACATCACTGACCATTGTCGCACATCTATTTTGTATCGATTTCGCTTGCACACCCCGAATTGAGTCTCCCAATCCCAACCTCTATCGTCGAACACTGTCCATTCTTGCCCAGCCAAATCTGGGCCGAGCGAGCTCAATCGGAGCTCGAGGTAAGCCTTCTAAACTTCCTCTGGTGCTATTCTATGACTGGATTGCCATGATTTGTTGCGAATCGAGCTATTGAATCTCCATGGCCGTACTCGGCATTCTGTATGATACTCGCGATTCTGTGGATTATGAGCTCTGATTCTTAGATATGTTAGACTAGAGGTGACGGCGAGTCGATTAGTGTTGGTCTCGTGCGATTTCATCAAGATCCCACAGTCGGATCGTCGCCGGAGAAGCATAGCCGTTTGTCCAGTTGCAGGCGCGAGGTTGAAGACGATGCGCACGTGGCGAGGTCAACGAGTCAAAGGTCTAGGTGGCAACACGCGATTGGTCCACGTGGATGTCGAGTCAGCATGGCCGTTGGGTCTGTTATTCGAATAGAAAAGATCGGACGGTTCAGATAAATTGAACCTAAATTCTAGTGGCCGTCCGATTAGTAAATAGGATTATCCGAAAATGGTTTTAAAATCAGAAAATCAAAAATGGGATGAAACGGTGCCGTTTAGTTTAGTTGTAGTGCGGCGTCATTTAGGTTAGTATGAATGGACGGCCCAGATCTAGTCTTGGGTTTTAATCGTGGCCGTAGGTTAAAGTAGTCAGATCAGACGGCTTGGCCGAGTCTTCATTCAATCTGAACTGTAGGTTTTAGTAATCTGATCCGGCGGTCGTGTATTAGCCACGCGGTTCAATAGGAGCTGTCGGATCAAGCCTAGATATACCAAAAATAAAAAATGGCAGATACGGCGTTGTTTAGGTGATCGGGTCTCGCGGGTCCGGGTCTGGACCGGGTTCCGACCCGAGTGGGTCGGGTCGACTCGACTCGAATAATATTTTTTTTAATAAAAAATATAAAAAAATGATTTTTAAAAATAAAAAAAATCAGAAAAATCCTAGAAAATAAAAAAAAATGCTAGAAAATTCCAGAAAATTCCAAAAAAATGTGGAAAAAATGTGGAAAAATCCTAGACATCTAGAAATCCCCAAAAATCGAGGATTGACCACAGATAACTGGTCAACCCTATTTTTGGGGTTTCTTATCCGTTCTTTCGAGACTTGACGATATTACCCTTTAGGGGTAAGTCGCCTCTGCTGTATATGCAAGATAAGGTCGATAATGCCAAGGTAAGAATTAGGGTCAGGTAGGCGACCAATTCTTAGGCTTGGGTTTTCGAGTCCCGCCTCTTTTCTCAAAATGACGATTTTGCCTTTTAATGGGAAAATCGTCTTTCTTGTTCCAATCGAGTTCTGAAAATTGCTTAAAATTAGGGTTTAGGTCAGGTGGACGACCAGCCCTAATATTTAAGATTTTTAGTTCTCATCTTTATCCAAAATGATGACTTTACCCCTCCGAGGGTAAAATCACTTTTAAATCCCAGAAAAATCCTGGAAATTCTCAAAAAATAGGAAATGGATTGGATTGATGGCCAATCCTATTTCCCCTGTCTTTTGACTTCCTAATTCATCTAAAATGACAAATTTGCCCTTTTCAAGGCGAATTATTCCTGAATAGTTCAAAATTACGATTCTGCCCCTCATGGGCGAATCATGTCCAAATTACTCTTAATCCTTAATTGACATTTCTCTAGGCTAATAGGGCCTCATTAGGGATGCCATGCTGCTTTCATGTGTTTTATCCGCATGTACTAGATCCTTGATTTGCGCACTTATTTCTATTGATTGTGAGTGATAGGGTAGTAGTTCTCATCTGCATGAACTTCTAGATTTAGGATCTGTACCCCACTCATCTATATGAAATCCAAGGATCAGATAAACCATTCAACTTAGGTACCGAAAGGGCGTCAACTCTGACAGTTGGCGTAACTAAGTCCCCGAACCCACTTCTCTAGTTTTCGCAGAATCGAATAGACCACTCCCAACTATTCGATAGGGTTTCCGATCGTACCCTCCACGAAATGATTGGTGGCGACTCCTTGGCATGTACACTTATCACATGTCACTAGATCACACTGAAGGTCGACCACGTATATCCAGCAGTTGCGATTTGGGTAATGGACCTTGGGAGAGGCCCGCGTCCGATCATGCAACATCGGACGGCCCATTAACCCCCGCTAGCCAGGATGGCGCTCGAGAGGGTCGCGATAGTTATCCCACAAGTATGAAAAAGTGGACCCTAGAGGTAAAAAGAGTATCTTTATGAGATACTGAGAACACTTGAAAGAGTATATGTTTATAGGTGAGCAAGAAAGTGAGAGTATAACTGAATTTGAATAATGAGATATCACATTCTTAGTAAATGAATTTTTGAAAAAGAACGAGATATGTGAAGACTACTCTCTATTTGAAATCTTGGATAGTGAAAATGTTTTTACTAGGGCTTCTCATCCAAGTGGAGTCAATGTCAGAAGTGAAAAATTTATTTAGAACTAGTCTCAATTGCCACTTGATGTGAAGATGTTGTCATTGTCTAATCCGAGTGAGAGCGTAATGGAGAATGATATACTAAGTGTACAATCTCCAATTTGGTGAACAAGTCGCAAAAGCTTTCTCCGTCGACTTGTGGATGTTTAGACATTGAAGGTAAAACTTCCATGGTTGTTTCACAAGAAGAGAATGAGCCAAGGAATGTAAATGAGGCTTCCATTTGCCCTAATAAAGAAAAGTGGATACAAGCAATGGAAGAAGAGATGGAGTTAATGAGATCAAACCAAGTTTAGAAGCTGGTTGATCTTCCGAACGAATGCAAAACCATTGGGAACAAGTGAGTTTGAGTTTCCAAAATAAATCGTAAAGCTAATGTCTCGATTGAGAAATATAAGGCTTGTCTTGTAGTGAAAGATATAATCAACAAGAATGGATTGATTATAAAGAGGTTTTTTCTCTTGTGATAGGTTTTACCTCAATTCACCTTATTCTGACAATAGTGATTAGTATGGAACTTGAATTACATCAAATGAGTGTAAAGAATGCTTTTCTCAATAAAAAAAATTATATGAAACAACCCGTTGGGTTTGTTACAAAAGGCAAAGAATAAAAAATATATCGATTTTGAGATCGATATATGGCCTTAAGAAGTCTTTGAGACAATGATATATACTTTTTTGTAATGCCATAGTGAATATGATTTTGTAATGATTGATGAATATGATTGCGTATATATTAAAAGATCCAAAGATTAATTTGTGGTCTTATCATTATGTGTTGATGATATACTAATTGCTAGAAGTAATATGGAGTTTGTTAATACAATCAAGAATTGGTTATATTCTAATTTTGAGATAAAAGATATGGGTTAATCGGCATATATTCTTGGAGTTAAAATTTCAAGATATTGTTCAAAGAGATTGTGATCTCTTTCATAAGAGACTTACATAGATAAAGTTCTCGAATGATTTCTTATGCAAGACTGTAAATTAAAAAATACTCTTATTACAAAAGGTGAAGGTCTGAGCCGTAAAATGTGTTCGAGACTCCAAAAGAAAATGAATAAATGGAAAATATTCCCCATGCTATCGCTGTTTGAAGCTTAATGTACGCTATGTGTGTATGAGACCTGATATTTGTTGTGTAATTGGAATGGTGAGTAGATATCAATCCAATCTAGGTCAAGCCCCTTAGAATGTCGTCAATAGAATCTTGATGCATCTGAATGGCACTGCTAATTATTCACCGAGTAATCAAGGTAAAGACCTGCGCCTTGAAGGCTATACTGATGTTGACTGAGAAAGAGGCTTCTACCTTTAACGATGACACCATATCATGGAGTAGTAATAAAAAAACGTGTATAGTCTTAACCACGATGGAAGATGATCTCATGGTGTCATCAGCAGCAGTATAAGAGGGGTTTGGCTTAAGAGATGTTTGGATCAATGATGTGTTGCTAAAGATGCTACAGATTCAATTATTGATTAATTGTGATAGTCAAGTAGCAAGAGCTTACACTAAGGATCCACTGCTAGACCAAATATATAGAACGAAGTATGATTTTGTGAAAAGACATGGTTGTACAAAAAGATGTGGACATACAGTATATATATACGCATAAAATGATAGCAGATTTTCTGACGAAGTGATTTTCTGGAGATGTTTCCTTAGTCATGTGTTGACAAAGTGTTAGTTCTCTACATTGAAATCTCTGTAAGTACGTAGAAGTGAGAGTACTGAATAGTTATATTTCTCAAAGTTCACAATTTAGAAATGAGAGTACTGAATATCCAATTAATGGTATTTGTTATAATTATTAATGCCTATGAGTTTGTATGAAATTTATGTATGTTAATGCTTAGTGTATTATGGTTGAGCAGGTATGTCAGGCAGATGAGAAATTAGCCCACTAACACGTGTAATCGCCTTTATTTACTATGTGAAGAAAAGAGATGAGACAATTTCAAGCTTATTATCGATGTGATAATTGAGAGCTCAAGCTTGAAATTTAAATATCACCTTAACATAGTGTTAAGATGAGGTCATAATGTTTATTATGTCCGAAAGTGAAATAGCCCACATATTTTCATTTTATCTGTATTTAATGCCAGATATGATTTCTGATGGATTCTAAAGAGAGTAGATTTGTGAACTCAAGTTAGACATTGAGTATGTCTGAACTATCATATGTACGATATTAAGTGAAAAGACACGCTCATTGGGAAAGGAAATAATACAGTAATATGTATTTCATACTACGTATAGATGAGACGACCAATAAGAGTTGGCGAAAGTTTTGATTTCAACTTTCAAGCCGTGTGAGACTCTTGAGGATAAGAGTTCTTCAATTAAGTCCGCTCATGACTCTTATTTATTCTCAAGATTTCTTTTCGGTGTTCGCTATCTTAGGATGTTACCAATGGCCATGAGATTGATTCGATTTAATGAGAGATTTCTAGAAAAATGAGTTGAATTAAGATTGAGAGGTTTAAAGGAAGAGAAAGATCAATTTATTTTGATGTCACATTTAATCTTTGTATTCACAGGTCGACCAATTATGATTATTTGAGTTTAATCATAATTGTGAATACAATATATTGTATTTAAGTACTCAAAAAGATCAGGAGAGATATGATGTAATGTGACTGATTGATCTAGAGTATTGCACATTGGATCCACTCTGAGTTAATATGCCCATATTTGAGCTTCTATATACTCTCAACGAATGTATGACAACGAGGTCTCGTAGTATGCTGGTCGCACAGATTATTCGTTGATATGAACTTTGCAGGAAAGAGAGAGTTATGCTTAACCCTTCGTGGGCAAATGTGAGTTATGGATAGCCCTTCATAGGCGAGTGAGAGATATTGGAAAATGTGGATGTATGGGAGTACCATGGTTTGCCCATGTATGCTATCCTAGCCCCTTATCATCTTCGATAATTGCCAAAGGCAGTTATCGTTTTTAAACGTGAATAAGAATCACGTTTTCAGAACGTTGTTTTGTCATCGTTCCTTTAACAGAGAAGAATGTCGTTCTTTCTCAAGAAGAAAAAAAGGACGACGAATTGCAACTCAACTCCCGAATGTCAAATGGACGAACGCTCTCGACTGCAATAGGAACATATAATCTGTGAAAATCCGAAGTATATCTGTTCTGTGATATACTTCCCCAATTAATGATTCAAGACGATTTTAGGGCTTGTTAATTCCGCGTAATCCGCTGTGTATGTTATTGGGATAGGTTCCCTTCACTCTGTTCAAAAACTCGTTTAGGGAAAAGAAATAGAAATATTTATTTATGATTATAAATAGCTCACAGAAACAAAATGGCTATTATTTGCATCCTTAGATGATGGGCACACAATTTCATTTGCCTTTGGGGCATTTGAAATTTTATGATCACATGAATTTGGAAATTAAGCATTCTTAGGAAAGGGAAAAGTACAAAAATTCAAGGATGTCACCTGAGCCCAACACCGTGCTAGATTGTTTTTAGTGAAAAAGCCACCAAGAGTTTTAGATTATGTCCATTGCGGCCCATCTGCCCTAATTTTTTTTTGTGACGTCAAAAATTTCATATTTGTACCTGTGTGACTTGTTTACTCTCCATCGAGGTTTCCTTATTGAGCACTATTAAAAATCTACCTACATGGACATTGGCAAGAAAACGGTGTTGACATGACACCCAACGGCGTTGTTTTGGCTGAAAAATCATCTAACGAAACTTTGATGATGGTAAATATTGTCATATAGGTATTAATTTGGTGTTTCTGTATGTTACAAGAAAATTTTAGGATAAATGTATTATAGTGGGTATAATTTGGAGTCTTTAATGTAAAAAAAAAGTTATAGATAAATATATCACACTGAGTATAGTTTGAGATTTTTGATTGTACTTAGAAATCAGCTTCCCTTTTCACTACCCTTTTTTAAATGCTTGATGAACGTCAGTTACAGCTGCTGTAGAAAAAGACCGATTTTCGTGCCTTTTGGAACCCAACTTGTTTTATATTCTTTAACTCGTTATCTTTTTGGTTCGACAAAAAAAAAAAAAAAAACTGGTTATCTTTTTGGGGGACCAAATGACAGGAACGCTACATGACAGGAACACTCGATAAGGCTTCACCTTCGGGGATTTCAAATTTCCAGGAGTAAGCACAGTTAGATCTCCGAACAAGTCACGGACTGCAGATTCCTCCAAGTGGTTGGCCTATAAACACTCTGCGACAAAAACAAAAACAGAGAAAGAAAAGAACCAGACAGTCATCACATGTCTGTCTCCAATAACGCATGTCACGTACAGCAAATGCAGCAGCCACCACCACAAGTTTTAAGCTAAATACCAACTAAGAACCAGTTTTATTCTATACGGACCATCAACGAGACTAAAGTTCCTAATTAGGGTTTGCTCAGGCCTAGGAAGTGGCTACACTAGGAGCCCATCAATGGAGAATATTCAACATATAAGTTCAAAAGATTGTTAACATCAAGAGAGAGAGAGAGACCCAAGGCAAGGGTTTGAAGAAGTAAGACTGGAAGGAAACGTGTGGAAAGCGTCTAGAGAATGTCAACAGTGGGGATCCTGAATTTCAGCATGATGTAGTAGTCAAATAGAACACGAGAACAAATGTTTTCTATAAAAATAGGGTTAGGTATTAGGTGAGCAAACCGAAATTCTCGTCGAAAACTGTAAAATATTCGAGAAGAAGCCATCATGCGTTGCCTTTTCTACTTAGTCTCTATATGAACAACTATAACAAGAAGAAGAAATAAAAACAAACACGACACATGAGAGGCTGGAAGCTACTGCTGCTAGTCTCCAAAATGGAAAAATGACGTACTTCATTCTGTGGGAAGAAAGCAAGAGAAAGGAAGAAGAAAAAAGGGGTTTTCGTCCCTCGTGAACTGTCCTTGTTCTTGACATTCTGCTGCTTCCTTTCCGTAGAGTCGCAGTCTTTTTCTCGTGGCAAATTGGCCAATAATGGAAGAATTGTCATCTTCTTGGAAGCTCACCGAGCAAGGGGTCAAGACACGAAACATGGTGGGAGGGCCGATGAAATTTCCTGGGAAGCTATATAGACAAACGTTTCGAAACTAACGTACGTACGGTCTCTACTGTCGTGGCTTTATGTAGACACCTGAGACTAATAGTTATCGTTGCTCCGAGCCAATGGCAACGGATAACTTTTCCTTATTTAGAATATGTTAAACTATCATGAGAATAGACATAGCCGATTCTTCATGAGAACAAGCCGCTTTTTGTAGGAGCTCAATCTGTCGCGAAAAGGATCGGTGATGTATACTTAGCATATTAATGCAGAGACAAACTAAATAAACTTAAGATAACATAGGCATAGTTGACAAAAGCTGGATCGCAAACTCAACCGTTCTTTCTTCGCAAATCACCTGGACTTCATACATGATTTCAGGAGAAAAGGTTACAATTTTTCTGCTCGAACAGGAAAAGGATATACACAGCAAAGGCTGCAACATGAAGTTGACTAAAAACTGCACCATCGTGATCATCGCAGAACGAGCCTATACCCTAATTCCTCAAAAATTAATGGGGAACCCGACTATATAACAAGGACATCCGTACTACATGAGGAAACATAAACATCCAACTTCACCAGTGTTTCCACCGCAGCGACGTACCGGCAATAAATTGTTTCTGCTTGGATATGGCCAAAAGAACAATTAATTCTTCATGGATGAGAGAGAGAGAGGACGTGTGTGCAAGCTTGTTGCTCTAGCTAAGCAAGTACACATTCGATTGTAGCCAACATTACAAACTGAATTGTTCGAAGAGAAAAAAAAAATATGGAGGTGAGAGGAGGAGGGTGGCACATTCTTCCTGAAGATACGGAAAAAACCCTAATAAAGACAAACCCTACTTTGACATGCGTTGTTTCTTCTTACAATTTTCTTTTCTCGCCGCACGTATTTATCCTTTATAAAACCTACCAACTGACGGACTGGACTGACCTCTTTTTCCATTCTCAAGTTGTCGGTCAACCCTCCATTCCTTCAGTGCATTTTCGAACTCCCAAATAGTTGACTTCCCTGCTCTGTCTTCCTGTCGCTGTCTAGAGAACTCATGTTGATCGTCCCATGTTGTTGATGCTGCTGCTGCTCTCTGTGCGCGAA